>OX291550.1:23948721-28948721 GCA_946406115.1 Apoda limacodes
AGAGTACATATTTTACTACAAAAATGAAACACCTGGACTATACATATGTTAAAAAGTACCTCAAAAATAGAATACTTGAATTTAAAGGAATATCGGACTGAATAGCCGTTTTCAACATTATACTTCCTGGCTACAAACAACCTACCTCAAATATGCAAATTTACGCTCCTACAGCACGTGCAGAAGAAAAAATAAAAAAACCTTTTTACGAAGACATACGGAAGACGACAGAGGTATTATTAAAGACTGCTATAGTAGTAGGATATTTTAATGGTCAAAATGGTAAAAGAGAAAAAAATGAAGATAAAACACTTGGACTATATACAACAGGTAAAAGAAACGATAATGGACAGATAATGATAGATTATCACTTTCATAGATAAGGTCTTCGAGCATCCTTTGTAAGGTATTTGGTTGTTCGCTGATTAATATTAGATCGTCTGCAAATCTTAAGTGGTTTAATGATACTCCATTAATATGCAAATCTTAAGTGGTTTAATGATACCATGGAAAATAACTTTTGTATTGTGAATAGCTACTATAAGAAGAAATTTAATAGGAATTGGACATGGCAGTCACCGGATGTAGTGACAAGAAACGAAATAGTCTGCATAATTACCAACAAACCAAGGTTATTTTCAAATGTAGAGGTTGTAAATAAATTTAACTTCAATAGCGATCACAGACTGCTCCGAGGACATTCATATACGATGGAGTTCAAAAAGTCAAGGAAACATATAAAACATTCAGAACAACCGTTACACTTACCACCCCCGAGCACTGTTTTTAAAGCATTAGACAGTAACTTAAAAGTAATAAAACAACTTAGTGGGACACAAGAAAAATACAATGCGATTAAGAAAGAAATTAAGGAAACCGAACATTAACTTAAAACAACTACAATTGCCAAACACAAGCTGGGGCCAAAGGCAAAAGAACTAATTTAACAGAGGGCAAATTTATTTAAGAACAGAAAACTTAACAAACAGGATATAGTCAAACTGAGCAAACAAATAAAACTAAATATTAGGATACACGGACAGAAACTATGAAATTATACAATAAATCGGCACATACAACAATCAGGAGGCGTTAAGAAAGCGTGGAAAGAACTTCAGGAGGGTTGAAACTGGATTATTAATATGATACATAGCAAGAATAAGAAAATCCAAACAAGCAATGACATTTTAGATGTGGCAACGGACTTTTATCGGGAACTCTACAGCGGAGACAAATCAAGTTCACTCTCCATGTCGCCAAATACTCCTAATATGATATACAACGAAGAACCAATTCCATGTATACTAAAAAAGGAAGTTGCTATAGCTATTAAGTCGCAAAAAAGGGGCAAGGCAACGGGAGAAGACGGTATCTCAAATGAAATTCTAATAGGAACATCTGAAACTATCCTATCCACAATTACAGATATTTTTAATGAAATTTTAAATTCCGCATACATACCACATCAATGGACCACGTCAACCATAATCCTACTTCACAAAAAAGGAAAAGCAAATGTTATTGCCAACTATAGACTCATTTCTATAATGTCTAACGTATATAAAATATTCTCAAAAATACTACTAGACCGCATGACAAAACTTTTAGACGAGAACCAACCTAAAGAACAAGCAGAGTTTCGCAGCGGTTTTTCTACAATAGACCACATGCACACTATCAAACAAGTCATACAAAAATGTAACGAATATGGCATAACATATTATTTGGCTTTTTTAGATTATAACAAGGCATTCGATTCTTTAAAACATTGTAAAATTTGGGAGGCCCTAGCGTCACAAGTGATCAATAACAAATATATTAGGCTAATTTTCGGGATATACAAGAATATGAAAGCAAAGATTCGAACAGAAAAGGCAGGAGACTACTTTCATATTGAACGGGGCGTTAGACCAGGAGACCCGATGTCACCAAAACTTTTCTCTGCAATTCTGGAACACGTATTTAAAAACGTAGACTGGAGCGAATATGATATATTAATGGAGTATCATTAAACCACTTAAGATTTGCAGACGATCTAATATTAATCAGCGAACAACCAAATACCTTACAAAGGATGCTCGAAGACCTTATCTATGAAAGTAAAAAAGTTGGCCTGACAATAAATACAGCAAAAACAAAAGTTATGTCTAATAAAACGAAAATTCCGAACAACATCGTCATAGAATACGTAGACGAGTTTACATATCTAGGGCAAATCATATCTCCGACAGAACTAACAAGGAAAGAGATAAATAATAGAATAACCCTAGCATGGAAGAGATACTGGTCCTTAAAAGAAGTTATGAAAAACCCCGGGATAGCAATCAAAGCGAAGAAGATAATATTTAACTCATGTATACTACCAAGTTTGACTTTTGGTTGCCAGACATGGAGTCTAACAAACGAGAACATAAAAAGACTACAAACCTGTCAACATAACATGGAACGCAGTATGCTCAATATAAAAATAAGAGATAAAATACGACTCAAATCAATACGATCACAAACAAAAGTTACTGACGTGGAATATGGAGTCAAGAAACGAAAGAGGAAATGGGCAGGTCATATGGCAAGGACTGACAAAGACAAATGGGCTAAAGCCGTAACAGAATGGTGCCCCAGATATAACAAAAGGAAGAGAGGCAGACCACACCGTAGATGGGAAGATGACATGAGGAAATTAGCAGGACCGTGCTGGATGGGAACAGCACAAAATAGGGCAGTCTGGAAAGCCCTTGAAGAGGCCTATGCTGAAGAGCAAGACTATCATTAATACGTACCGGTGTCAATACAATGTAATTATAACTAAAAATGTAATGATTGGTTAATAAAGGCTTTATTATTATTATTATAATCAACCTATTTTTGTTAAGTCATACGCAAGTTTGTTTGTACGTCCTGTTTGTACTCTAATTATAATGACTATGTTTCTTTTCTTTAATTTGGTTTAGCTGCTTTACAAGTCGCAAGTTCGGCCCTATATAGAGTACTGCTGCCATCTCTGGGCGGGTGCAGCCAAGTACCAGCTTGGCCCTTTTGACTCGGTTCGACGACGGGCTGTGAAAATTTTCGACGATCCTATACTCACTTGCCCTA
The DNA here is from genome assembly GCA_946406115.1 of Apoda limacodes. NCBI lineage: Eukaryota > Metazoa > Arthropoda > Insecta > Lepidoptera > Limacodidae > Apoda > Apoda limacodes. The sequence continues at coordinate 23,951,818 of OX291550.1, forward strand.
TCGAGTTCCTGTTTATGTTCTACCGCTTGTATAATGGGATGTGTTCTGCAGAATTGTTTGAAATGATGCCCACGGTTACTTTCTACCATCGCACCGCTTGCCATCGGCAGGGAATTCATTCTCACACTTTAGACTTTAGAACCAAAATGGTCGCGTACAGTGCGGTTTCAAAGAAACTTCCTCCCGCGAAAGGTTGGGCTGTGGAATGAGCTTCTTGCCAAGGTTTTCTCTAAGAACTACAGTATGAGCACCTTATTGAGGAAGAAAGAAGTTATAAGATTTATGAAGGGTCGGCAACGCGCGAGTGATTCCTCTGGTGTAGCAAGCGTCCATAGGCTACAGTGATCGCTTACCATCAGGCGGACAGTGAGCATACTTGCCACCTTAGTGGTATTAAAAAAAAATCTAGCCAAGTCAAATCTTGATCTTAAATGACATCCCAAGTGAAATAAAACCATTATGTTCATAATTGGGTCTGTCAAAATGTAAGAATTTATATTACCCATTCAGTAGGAAACATTGTACCAAGAAACAACAATTTGTTGTATAAATTCATTTTATAAGTTTGCATGTGCTTGTAACTAAAATTTCTGGTTTTTTTACCCATAACTTGACACCCATGTATAGATCTCAATTCTTTTGTCGGTAACGTCGATCATTTCATATTTATGCTTTTGATGGGATATGAGCCAGACTTGCGTTTGTCCGGTTTTTCGTTGTTATTTTATTCTTCACTTAGTCTAGTAGTTACCTATATGTCACACTCGAAGCGAATTAATAAAAGATTGTTTTCGACAGTTAACACCAGTCTGTAAACAATACCTCACATTTTCCACACTTGCGTAAACAAATACCAATACCTATCACGTGGAAGTATGTGTGTATCTTACTGACGGAGATTTATAGGTATCAGAGTTGGATCACGTGGAAGTATTTGTGTATTTTTTGACAATGAAGAACTACGGGCTTACATAAACTTTGTTGCTAACTGTTTTAGAATTAAGCACAATTTTTTTAACTTTGGAAGCCAGTAACTCGCATTATGTAAGGAACTATAAGAAACAATCTAACTTAGTAAGGGGGCATCCATTATTTACGTAAGATCAAAATGGTAAGGGGGGGGGGGGCGGTCTAGCAAAATCTCAACAAATCTCATTGGAAGGGATTTTTCATGTGGTGAATATTAAATTGAAAAGCGTTTGTTGTTTTGCTTTTAATTGACTTTTTTGAGTGGGCTACGACAAAATAGAACGAAGGCCAGTGACGCCAGATCTCGACATAGATTATACAGCATGCCCCTTTCTTGAACAAAAGTTGTAAATATACATTTTAGAAGTTGGAATTTTTTTTTAAATCTGACATTTACAATAATAATATAACCTTAACATTGTTCTTTAAATTTGACTAACCTATATTAGACTATTTAGATTACTAAACTTATAGATTAAACAACATGCCCTTTTTTTGAACGAAGGTTGTAAATGTGCATTTTAGAAGTTGGTTACATTTTTCAAAATCCAAACATTTCTCTTAAAATTTGACAAACTTATATTTAAGTATATGGTTCACTAAACTTACGCTAAACTTATCACTTAAAATACTTATATAATAACTTAAATTTAGGTATCGGAACTACGAATCTAGTATTTTTGGTTTTAAAATAATCTGCCCCGACTATTATATTGTGCAGCTGTATTTTGTTGAGTTTCTCGTGATGATAAATGTGTGTGTTCTCCTGACAGACTGCCGTTACTAGTGTGGCAAATAGAAGTAATGCCATTACGTTTTTTGACTTATATTCGACTGTTATGTTTCAAACTTAAAATTTTTTTTAATTTTATTTTCAGAAGTATGTGTTAGGAATTTCTTCGGTATTGTTACCGACCGAGCAGCGGACTGTTTAGGCGCTTGCACACTAGCCCCGAAAAGGGCCGACGTTACGATTGAAAGGGCCCTGAGAAGGGCCAGTGTGACGTGATGAGAAAGAAACAATAAAACGCCCGGTCATGTAACAATGCTACCACCTTTATTGTGGCCCCTAATATTCACAAACACTATCTTCTTAACAACTACTATTTACACAATTTACACCGCACTTAAAAATAAAACTTCTTCTTTCTTCCAGTTTTCTTCTTCTTCTTCTGCTCCTGTTCAGGAGGCTTTCTTGATCCCCGAGGCGACAGGAATGCTTTCAGCGCGTCGGGTTTCGTCTCACTTTTCCTGATTTTTTTGCAGGAGCTGTGGGGAAAGAGTTACTAGTCTTGTGACTACTTCTCTTGCTGCTTCTCTGCTTGTTAAAACAAGTCAGGTCATCTGGTTTATATTTTAGAGAGTCTTATAAATTGTTATTATGCCTTTCTTTTGTTAGGCGGTTCTGCGTTGAAATATATTGATTCGCCTAGGTGCGATGGATTCAAATGGAGTCCTGCCTTTCTCGGTTTTCTCATCCTTACGATGTGTTATGTATCTTGGGAAGTTGAAGTTTACACGCTCGTTAAGCATTGTCTCGCTTATGAGCATGACATCAACCTTCCACTCACGCAAGAATTGCAGAATCAACTTCTTTTTCTTCACCACTGAGTTGGCGTTCCAATGAACCACTCTCAGTGGTGAGGCCGCTGGGTTTATATGGGGTGTACTATCCATCGCGGTGCTGTACAAGTTTCACAATGCCGTTTAGGATTCCTGGCACTGGATCTGTGTTGGTGCGTAGAGCTTTCAAGACATCTTGTAGGGTTTCTAACGCTAGCTCGATAGTGGCGAGGCGGTCACCATAAACTATGGCTTGTGAACTTGGGGTTTTAGTGACTTGAGGGGGATTAGATTGTACCTCCTGGGTAGGGGCTGGTGTATGCCCCTCTTGTGGCTTGTTAAGGGTCGCGTTCCTTTTGCGAGCACCTCGTTTCTTTTTCCTTTTTGGTGGTTGTGAAGCACTATTTCTGTCGGTGGGATTATTTGCTGCCGCCATTAAGGATAATGACGGTTGCGGGGGTTCTGCTGCTTCTGTTGTGGCCGTATTTATTTGGGACGTAGTATTTTTGGAATCTGCTGTTATGGCGATGTTGCCGGCTTTTTTGTTTCTTGCTTCTCTGCGGTAAATTGGGCAAGGGGAGTTATTTGCTGTGTGTGCATCACCACAGTTTGCACACGTGGGAGGCTGGTCTGTGGGGCGTTGGCAGTCTTTGGCAAGATGGTTTTCACCGCACTTTACGCATGCCGCTTTTCTGTGGCACCCATATGAAGAATGCCGGAACTGTTGGCAGCCGTGACATTATGCAACGCCTTTTTTACCACGCCAGGCTTCTATTTTGATTCCCAGCATACACAGAAGTTCGCTAACACTGTATAGATTAGCGATGGTATAGACGGTGCGCTTTAACTGCGCAAAAAAGATGCAACCTGTGCGGTCACGCCTTGCCCTGATTTGGCGGATATATTCGGGTTCGAAGCCGTGGCTGCGAGGGTCTACTGATATGTCATCAGGAGGAGTATCGGCTGGGAGGCCACGGATAGCTACCTTGAGCAACTTTTCAGCGGGTAAGGAATAGGAGAACCATGAAATGTTTGCGTCTTTTTCTAGGTTCATAAGGTAACTCTGGACAGTGCGGTATTCCTCATCAGAGGTAGGGGTGATACGGATGCCTCTTCCATTTGGCCTACAGTTGACAGAACGCTTCAGTTTGTCTTTCAATATTTTAAAATGTTTTTGCCAGTCTGGCAAGATTTCAACCACTAACGGTGGGTATCTAGGGTTTTTGGGTTGGGTGGATTCATTAGTTGGAATACTTTGGGAACTTTTGGTAGACTCAATAGCTGTCTGAGCTTGGGATTTTGCAATACAGGTTTGTGTGGTTTTTTCCGCAAACGTAACCCCTGAGGTAGAAGGTTGGGTTTGTGGAATTAGCAGGGCTCTACGGAGTCTCGGGTCGCGTTGCGATTGGGGCACGCGTTGTGGACTAGGCATGCTAGTCTCAGTTTATACGGAGAAAGTAATGGGAGTAACCGATAAAGGTACTTTACTTACTTGGGGTGTATCCTTACTTGATGAGGGCGGCGAGAGCGAGGCGGCTAGGTTCAGCCGCTTGGTATGCTCGATGGGGTCCTCCTCGTGGCTTCGTGGACGACGCTGTAGAGTTGGGGTGGTGGGTGGTAGGGTAAGAGGAGTCATCTCTAAGTGATGCCTCCTCGCAATCTCCTCCGGTGAGACCGTAAGATTACTAAGCTCCCTCTCCTTCCTCCCAAGGTACGCATCCATGGCACGCAGGAGGTCGTCCGATGCAAATCCCGACTTCTTCAGTCGAGCGGTAAGCACGGTGTCGGCGTCGAGTCTCGTCTTCTGGGACCAGGTGTCCGGCGTGCCAAGCATCTTAGGTTTTGGCTGGGTTGGTGCGGATGATTTCGCTGGGGTGACTACTGGTGACACTCCTCCTTTCGTCTTCACATCGGCGGATCGCACCTTTCCGTCTGGAACAGTGTGTATCTCGGTGACGACTCCTCGCGGCCATACGTTTCTCGGTAGTGTATGGTCCACAATTATCACCAGGTCGCCCTTCTGAATGGGGCGAACGAAGTCGTCAGATTCGCCGATTGGCCGATTTGGTACCCAAAGTAGGCAGGTATTCACGCAGCCAGCGTTTCCAGAATTGGTCCGCCAATGCTTGTGCAGCTCTCCACTGTCGTCGCTCGTCGATCTCAGTGTGGCCCGTCATGGGTAGGCCCGATGTTGTTCCCAGCAAAAAGTAGGTCGGCGTCAACGCCTCGTGATCATCAGGATCAACGGAGACGTCCGTAAGCGGTCTGGAGTTGACCGCGTGCTCTGCTTCTGCCAATAGTGTTAGCAGAGTTTCTTCAGTTGTCACTTGTTCGTTGAGTGTGGCGGCCAGTGCGGTTTTGATGGATCGCACCAGTCGCTCCCAGGCTCCTCCCATGTGTGGCGCGCCAGGTGGAATGAAGCGCCAGTCCAGTCTATACAGCAGTCCGAATTCTTGCAATTGCGGAGCCCATTCTTCATATGTGGCCTTTAGCTCCACGCTTGCTCCCCTGAAGTTCGTCCCGTTGTCAGACCAGATAGTACAAGGCCATCCTCTTCTTGCAGCTATCCTTCTCAGCGCCTGAATCGCAGAGTCTGTCGACAGGCTGTGTACCAACTCGATGTGTACGGCCCGTGTGCTAAGGCAAGTGAAGAGCATGCCCCAGCGTTTCTCTCTGCGTCTTCCGATCTTCACCATCATTGGTCCAAACCAGTCAACTCCGCTGTTTATGAACGGTCGTTGGTACGCGTCGAGGCCGGCAGTAGGCAGGTCCCCCATCAGTGGCATGGTTGGTGTCGACTTCCGGACGCGGCACATCAGGCAGGCGCGGGCTACAGCTCGTACTGTCGGTCTTAGCTGCAGGATCCAATAACGCTGTCGTAGCTCGTTCACCACGCGTTCGCTGTTGGCGTGGTTGGCAGCGCAGTGCTCTCTCTCTACTAGTAGCCGAGTGTAGCGAATTCGGCCGTCCAGTATGATTGGTCTCTTGACATGGGTGGGCACGCGTGCGGCGCTGATGCACCCGCGCACGCGTAGTAGTCCATCGTCGATCATTGGGTCGAGCTTGAACAATCGGCTTGATTTCAGCAATGGTTGGCCCTTCTGTAATCGTCCGATGTCTTCCGCGAAGCTCTCCAATTGCGCCTGCTTAGTGAGGAGGCGTTCAGCTTCTTCAATGTGATGGACCCGTAGTTGTTGTTCTCTCTTCTTTATTTTGTCGATGAATAGCAGCACTCTTGCTACGGTTCTGACCAAGCGCTCGTATGATGAGAAGCGCTCTGGGTTTGGCAGCCAGCTGGTTGGTTGGTGGGAGATGTGGTTGACGTCTTCTTCGTCTTGGTCGCTCTGCTTTGCGAATTCTTGCGGCCATTGATCCCCGTCGCCCCGGAGGAAGTCAGGCCCGCAGCGAGCTGAGATGATGGAAGCGTGCTCGCGTCGCGTCGTCCGCCACGTTCAGGTGTGTCGGCACCCATCTCTATTCCTCAGGCTGTGTCAGCTCGGCTATCTCCCCCAACCTGTGTGACACAAATACAGAATATTTCTTAGCATCACCTTTTATCCATTGCAGAACCGTACTTGAATCAGACCAATATATAGTTCGCGAAATTGGCAATCTGTTTCCTAATAGTTTCGGCTAGTCTCGCACCAACTACCGCCGCCTGTAGCTCAAGACGGGGTATCGTTTGTGTCTTCAGTGGTGCGACCTTTGCTTTGGCAGCGACTAGGCTCACTGTAATGCTGCCGTCTTTATGCTCGTTTCGCCAGTATGCAGCTGTAGCGTAGGCGTCTTCACTTGCGTCGCAAAATACGTGTAGTTCTCTGGCCACGACGGAACTTTGATCTCGGTTGTAGCAGCGCGGGATGCGAAGTGAAGCGACGCTGTCCAGTTGCTGCAACCAACGTGCGAAGTCACCTGCTTCCTCGTCCGGCAGGCGTTGATCCCACTCGAGTTTCTGTCTCCATAGCCGCTGCAGTGTGATCTTCGCTCCAATTGTGAACTGGCTCACAAGCCCCAGTGGGTCATAGATAGACATGACTGCGCTGAGTGCTTCCCTCTAAGTCGGCGTGCGTTGTTGCTGGCGTACCTCGTCCGGCACGCGCACCATACTCGTACTGAAGCCCAGCTGGTCCCCGTTGGAGTCCCACAGCAGGCCCAGTGTCTTGTGCACGTGATGTTCTCTGGGCCCCAGCCGCACATCCGATGTGTGCGTCCTTTTCTCTGCTGGCAGGTCCTTCAGTGCACGTCGATCGTTGCAGTTACAGTCTCTGATATTGAAATCTGCTTGCTCATTGATAAATATTATCTTCGAGATCATGGTAGCCGCTTCCTTGACGTCGTCGAAGCTGTCTAGTTAGTCATCATCGCCAATAGAATTAAGGAATATATCGACTTGTTTTGACTTATTTTATGCAGGTCATTTACATCAGAAAATATTTCAATTTTCTGCTTCCATGTCCACAGGTAAAGTAGCTAGTTTCAAAGTTGACATTGTAAGCATACTCACGTTCTTGTCACCCATTTTTTGGTTTATCCTACCCTCCGTTGACTTCTGACACCTTTATTTAAAAAAGGGGCATATTGTATAATCTATTTCAAGGTCTGGCAACACCGACCTTCGGTCTTCTTCTACTCTTGTCGTCGCTCGCTCGCTGTATACTTATTAAGAAAACTCAATGAAGTCAAATAAAACAAGAACGCCCTTCAATTCAATATTCGCCACTCAAACAAGGGGGTAATGAAAACTTCAATATTTTTGTAGGTAATACCAAAAATAGTTCAAAGCTTTCTTAATTTCAAAAGTCCACTCAGAGGAAGCTTAATAATTCTATAAATATTCGGCCTACTCAAAAATATTTGGATGCTTATTATTTCGTGCTGTGCTCCAAGCCTCATACGCAGATTTTATCTTATCTGCTAGACCGATTGACCCACGGTTGTTTTTTGACAACATTCCATACCAGCGAGGTTTGAATTAGTGACTGTTGCTGCGCAAACGTCGAGATCTTCTGAGTCGAAGCAGAGCTGTCTCCATAATGTGCGATGCATAAAATTCACCCAATCCATCCCAATCTGCCGACTTATAATGCAACACACAACGTGAAGTAGTTGACCCAGATGAAACTGTTTGTGCACATAATACTTGAGTTCGGACGAGACAGTGGTCAGAGAATCCACTGAGACGGTATACCCATCTGGACGTGAGGTTATAAGAAGGTTCAGTAAGGAGCTCGTATGGTCCTCTATACGTGGTATTCTCGTAGGAGAAAGTACCAGTTGAGAGAAACCATAGGTCAGACAGAACATCAATTATGCTTTCAAGTAAAGCGGGCCGCAGACCTATGCATAATAGGGCCACATACAGGCCGCTTGTTTGTTACACCTGAACTAGACAATAGCCGCGGTCGCATCCCACCTTGCCTTAGGATACAAACGACTATGGGGCTCTTTCTAACCTATATAATATATTTACATATATAGCAATTACCTAAATTATACTCTAAAATGTATTGTCAAGTAAACAAAGCTTAGGGCATGGTGGCGTTCGAATGTTACCGTTCTCAATTCAACTGTGGTAACTATGTTACTTTGGTATAATGACAGAGTTGTTTTGCTTCAAAATCAAAACGATGTCTACACACTATAACTTAATATTCTGGCACTCTCCGAAACACACATTTACATACCCACTACAAATCCGAACACACGCATTGTTCCACGTGGAGAGCAGTAAATAACTTGAGCAGGATTAAATTATAGATAGCATTGGGTATGTATGGATCTGCCTATACGAATGAAAAGACGGAAAATCAACAACCTTAAACTCTTCAACAACGAACAATCAAAATCCACGTGCCTTACCAAACATCCCAACCAATAACATCAATAATTTAAACTCGCAAGCGACCGAAGAGTTGGGCATCTCTCCGGAAATCGCTTCAGCCCATTACTCGAAACAGAACGAGTCATTAACCCACGATGTGGAAATAGTCCAACTCGACTCTTAAATAGAAGTATGAATAATAAGTCACAATCTAATCCAGTACATCGAGGACAAACGCAAACATTACATAATTCACTAACTCAAAGTGTGCAATCTCTAACTACACCAGTCTATCGGAGACAATATAGAGATGCATGCACACAAACAGACTCTTCTACTTCTAAACAAATCAATCTCACTGAATCCATTCCTAAATCAAAAAAAAAAAACAAAATCTACTAAATTAAAATATCAAAATTCAAAATCCACAATCAATTCAGAATCCAAAAACAAAATCAAACTCTTTTACTAAGTTCAACAACTCAGAATCAAATAAAACAACACCAAAATCGACTACATCAATGAAATCATTTACTATATCTTCCCTAAACGATGTCCCTCCTGAAAACTTGTTACATTGCACTTTCCACATCGAAGGCAAACCCGTCACGCTCTTAGTCGACACGGGTGCAGGATGTTCAGTGATTAGACGTGACAAGATAGGTACATCACTAGTAAACGAATCAAACATCGTCTCAATCGTAGGCGTCTCGAGTACTCAATTCCCAACTAAAACTTACGGAACCTCCGAAATTTGTCTCGATAATTTTCCAAAGTTTAAATTCCATATTGCCAACCTAAATATCAAAGCAGAAGGTATTCTAGGAAATGACTTTATGACTAAATTTAACGCTCATATCTATATCCAATCTAAAACAATGCGTGTTCACAATAAAACCTATAGACTCTATTTCCTTGGAGAACAAAATTCTCATATCGAAAATAACAAGCAATTACTTAATAGCCGTTCAGAAACCATTATCACATGTAACACAAATACAATTATTTCCGGTGACGCTATCGTAGAAAAACAAACCTTCGGAAATGGTATCATTATCCCACGCGCATTAGTTAACGTTAAAAATAACTCATTTGTAATTACTTTTATAAACACTAACAATACCGATATGCTAATTACCACTCCTTATATCACTGTCTGCGCATATAATATTAAAGACATTCAAATAAACAACTTTAATTATCAAAATAACGATAACTACAATAAGAACTCATTAGACCGACAAAACAAAGTATTCGACCTTATCAGAAAAGAACATTTAAATGACGAAGAAACAGAATCTTTACACAAAATTACTTCTGACTTTTCAGATATATTTTATATAGAAGGTGACGCACTCACTTTTACAAATCACACAAAACATACAATTCCAACAACTACAGAATCTCCAATACATACCAAAACTTATCGTTTCCCACAAGTTCATGAGAAAGAAATAAAAACACAAATGCAAAAAATGTTAGAACAAGATATAATCGAACCCAGCGCCTCTCCATGGAGTAGCCCAACATGGGTCGTACCAAAAAAAATGGACGCATCTGGGAAACAAAAGTGGCGACTTGTTATCGACTACAGAAAACTTAATGACGTAACTATTGGAGACAGCTATCCACTTCCAAACATAACAGACATCTTAGACAAACTTGGTCATACTCAATATTTCACAACTTTAGATTTAGCGTCTGGTTTTCATCAACTTGAAGTAGATCCTAAATATACCCCAAAGACAGCTTTCAATACACCCTATGAGCACTATCAGTTCAAAAGAATGCCTTTTGGCCTGAAAAATGCTCCTGTAACTTTTCAGCTCGTAATGGACTCTGTTTTATACGGTTTACAAGGCGAAAGATGCTTTGTATACCTTGATGACATTGTTATCTTTGCATCAAGTATTCAAGAACACGAACTTTTTGTTCAGAGAAGTATTTTCAAGACTCAAACAATTCCACTTAAAAATACAGCCCGATAAGTGTAAATTCCTTCGCCGTGAAGTAGCCTACTTAGGACACATTATTTCAAACGAAGGCGTTAAGCCTAATCCTGAAAAAATCCAAGCTGTTGAAAATTTCCCAATTCCAAAATGTTGTAAAGACATTAAAGCATTTCTAGGCCTTACCAGCTACTACCGTCGATTAATCTCCAATTTCAGTAAAATCACTAAACCTCTTACAAGCCTTTTAAAAAAAGACACACCCTTTATATGGGGTGAATCTCAACAAAAATCTTTCAACGAATGTAAACGTCTTCTCACAAACCCACCGATTCTCCAATATCCCGATTTTCATAAAGAGTTTATCTTAACAACCGACGCTTCTGTCCACGCCATTGGTGCTGTTCTATCACAATGTGAAATAGGTAAAGATTTGCTAATCGCCTACGCATCTCGGACTTTAAACAAAGCCGAGACAAACTATTCCACAATTGAACGTGAATTACTAGCGATCGTTTGGACGGTAAAACATTTCAGACCTTATTTGTTTGGCCGCAAATTTAAAATCGTAACCGACCACAAACCTTTAACTTGGCTTTTTTCTTTCAAAGACCCAGGTAGTCGTTTAGTCCGCTGGAGACTAAAATAAGAGGAATTCGAATATGAAATTATTTATAAAGCTGGAAAAAACAACACACTCTCACAACCTCCTGTCATGAACACAAACCTTATCGACTTGACAAATAACGATGAATCTATTCAACAGCACTCTGACAATTATTTACAACTTAACTTTGAACATTTCTCTACGAACCCCGATTACAGTTTCGACACTTCAAATCTTGAAATTTCAACAGACCGCCTTTTAGACCCACGTCATAAAAACATATTTATACCCATGTCATGCGACCTTTCTGACAAAAACGATCTTTTCAACGAAGCTATCGGCTTGTGTTCCCAAACTAACCCATACTTAGAAAAACCCAAAACACTTTATGACACTGACTTATTAGTTTCTGATAAAAAACAAAATTTCGTTTTCGCATGCTCGCGTCCCACACACTTTGACCCTTGGGACTCTGAGAGTTATTTGAAAACACTTTTATCTACTCTACAAAGTAATGACTTTAAAACTCTTCACATTCCCGACCTTTAACAAGATAAAACTTGCAAGTTGAAAGGAAACGAACAGTTACACATTACAGCCTATTTAGCCGACGCATACAATTGCAAAATAACTATTTGTGAAAATAAAGTTACTTATCCTACATCAGACGAAATTCCTAACATCCTTAAAATACACCATGACGAACCCCTATCCGGACATAGAGGCATCGCAGAGACAACTCGCAAAATCCGAGACAGTTACTTTTGGAAAGGTATGATTGACGACATAAAAAATTACATAGAAAACTGCCAAACCTGTCAACAAAACAAAATACAAAGAAAAACTTATAAAGTTCCTCCTATCCTATGGTCATTACATCCTCTGCTAAAGAACCCTTCGAACGAGTAACTATTGACTTTGACTTTACAAGATGACCTAGCTAGTATTGTAATAGACTAATTGTAAATGTCATAGCAGTTAAGTAATTATCTAATTGTTTAATGTCTCATCCCTTAACATTATTTGCCTTTCTCATTCCTTAATATTGTTTATGCTTCTCATAGTCGTGAACCTTGTACCATTATAAATAAACTACGTCATTAGTAAATATGTAAACATCCCATTTTGTTCCTTTATATATCACTCCTCTCTCCAGAGCTCAGTCACTTCTCAACTCTCGTCTCGATCACTAGTTCCTTAGAATATTTCTATATCTGTAATACTTTCTAACAAATTGTGTGTTCAATATTTTTTTTTAAAAATACAAGTTTTGTTCTCACTGCGTAACGCAAACACGATTTTATTCAACACAGAGAAAAAAATTTTTGGTCAAGCTATTGATGCTGCGTAACATCAAGTAACGGAACCATAACATAGATAGTTTAAGTTTATTTACATTCTTCAAAATAAACCAATAATTCATTTTCTCAGAATGATGTTTTTGGCACATTGCTAGATTCCCGCCACTTATAAAAATCTTCATAACATTTTTTATTTATAAATACTAGACGGAAAGAAGATTATTGCTTGCAAAATAGCTCACTTCGTATTATTTAGAGGTGTAAAGTGCAACAAACTTTTCTGATTCGGCGGTTAAAAATTTAAACTACAGTCACCATATTGAATGGGCATGGACTAGCGACCAAAGCCCAAAGTCAAAAGGCCAAAACAGCTTGTGCATTGTACATTCCATTCTATGTCACTATGCGACGTGTACATTTTTAATAAAACAAAAAAAAAACTCTAATTGTTTGACGCCTTTAGCCGCGCACTGAAAATAACGATTTTTCGAGAAAGCCCGCATGGATGTTTGTATATTAGTACCTACCGCCCCTTTTTTCTATGTTGTAAAGACTAATTCCTCAGGAGAAAATAAATTAAAAGATACGTAAAGGCCGTAAATACAATTTATTTGTAGTTTTCTGTACCATCACAATTCATAATTTAAATAATCTGCAATTCTATTTTACCATACACAATTGTACTTTATTCGTTTTGGAAATTATCCATTTTGCCGTATTTTCTTTTTAAGACGACCGAGTCGTAATTTTTCTTTCGGGTCGACTGTATTATTGTAAATATCGGTAAATCGTTATATGATGTAAAAAATCAATAGTTTTCAGCAATCGATGCCATCACTCACATTTTCCGATTAAGAAAGTAACAAAAAAATCAATATGGCGAAAATGGCCAATCCACAGAAATCAAGATATCAGTGATCCCTAACAAAATATTCTGCACTTCGGTACCTTCTGTGTGGGTTTAAGGTAGAACCCACAAACCGGCGATGTTTATTCAATAAGATCAAAACGTCTTTATTCCATCTCATGTGGTAAAATCTGATTCAGATTCCATCTTCATAATATTTGTCTCACACTGAAATTTTTGCACATTAAAAATATTGTTTCTAATATTTTTTAGATAAAATTTCAAAATTTTTATCAAAACATCTTTCTTAGAGCAAATTTCCAAAAAACTCACTTCGAATATTTTCCATCTGTCACTCTTTTAAAAATTACCGTGGCCTATGGACGCTTGTAACTGTACAATGTACTGTACAATAAAAATAGATGCACTCTGCGTTGCGCATTGATCCAAATATTTTTAATTTAATTTATTGTCCTGTTTTATATCAATTTAAATAATTTTTTTGACTCACGCTTGACGTATTTGGCTTTTTGACACCTTTTTCTATCATCTTTTTATGCATTAGAATCATAAATTGATGAATAGTTTAAGTCATCTTAATTTGGTCAGGTTATAATGGCAGATAACTTTTGGCTGCTAACTTCACACCGGTCTTCGTGATAAGCTGTTATACTGACTTAGATGTTATATCTCCTTAAATAATTATAATCGTAAAATAATGACACTATGCTGGTGTTGTACGATTTATCTGTTATAGTACAAGTTTTAACCCTTCTTCTTCTTTCATCCCTACTACGACTATTGCATAAATTAATTGTGGAGTTAATTAAAAAATAATTAAGTATTGTGCTTTAGAATTTAGAAGGTGCTCGGACGGACGTGCTAGATACATTTTTCACTAAATACTAAACTTGTTAATTTTATTAATTTTAACTAGCTGTGCCCGCGTCTTCGTTCACCTAAACTTTGACATTTTGCAGCACAACTTTAATGTATAAAATATTCGAAATGTAGGCCAATAGTGTATGGTCTAGAAGATAGAAAATTATGTGATCCATCCATCGACGGCTATTTTTTATCCCGGATAATTTAATAGTTGCGGCAGGAATAACTACAATTTAATTCCACTTGGACGAATAACAGTTAAAGCTTGCTTGCTATAAATACTCGTATAACCAGGAAGTTGCCTTCGGAACCACACGCCGATAACCGAATTTAGCGCGGGCGGAACCGCAGGAGAAGTTAGTTTTATTATATGTATAGATTTTGAGTAAGAAATCACAAAAACCGTTTTTTTTTTGTAACCTTAAAATTTTCATTTATTTTATTTTATTTTCAGGTACTGATGAATTTGATTTCATCATAGTGGGTTCCGGAACAGCTGGCAGTGTACTTGCCAACAGACTGTCAGAAAACAGCGACTGGAATGTTCTTTTGCTTGAAGCTGAAGATGATCCACCAGTGGAAAGCATTGTAATATATCTCATTTCCTTCACTTTCACATATATATATTGCATAATGCGCCTTATAGGTAATATTATTGCTGTTGGAGGTTTCTATAGTGGGTTGAAACTTTTGAAAGGAGCAGTTAAACAACACTACTATTTCCTAACATACGTAATTAATAAACTAATATTAACGTACACACATACATATCAATTTATTTATTTATGTGTTATATTAACAAACGGGTAGTAAATAATTAAGTAATTGTCTGTAGTAGAGTGGAATATCATATATAGGTACTATTTTGAAACTAGGTTTTACCCATGGCCATTATTTCTATTTGATTTATAATATTTTCCTTTAATATCATATTTAATATTATATTCTTAATAAATGTGATAGTTTATTGCAAGCGCTATTATAGATTTCCAATGCGAGTTTAAATATAAGTTAAGTGTTTTATTATATTACACAAGGTTTCTACATTTGCTTAATAATAACTTAAAATCTAATTTAGATTCACCTTCTTGGCTAGTTCTCGATATTTACATATTGACATTTGAGAGCGACTCGGGATAAAGGATTGTTTGCTCGGTTTATTAGATATCATAAAGAAATATTGTGACGAATTGAGAAAAATCTGCTATTGTCTCTTATGTGATTTCAGATTCCTGGTCTGCAAAGTACTATAAGTCAAACAAAATATGACTGGAGGTACTCAACAGTCAAAAACGAATCAATAAATGCCGCTAATCTTAACGAGTCTGTACTGTGGTCAAGAGGGAAAATGCTTGGAGGTTCTACTGGCTTGGACTATATGATCTACTCCAGAGGAAGTTCTGCTGACTACGATAGTTGGTGTGATCTTGGTGGAAGTGGCGATTGGTGCTACGGTATAATCGAACCATACTTTAGAAAACTCGAAAATCTGCAAGATCATAATCTAAAGAAAAATGGAGATAATTCGCATTTATGGAACTGATGGTCTAGTACCAATAAGTAAATTTAACAGTACATATAGAGCCTTAACAGAACAGGTACTCAGTGCTTGGAACGAAAATAATGTTCCAACAGTAACTGATCTAAACTACGCAAATATGATGGGTTCAGCAATATATAGAGCAAATGCTATTCAAGGAACCAGATTTAGTGCTGCCAAAGCGTATTTGGACTCATTACAAAACAGGACGAATTTAAAAATTCCTTAGTGAGTAAAGTTTTAATTAATAATTCTTTAACAGCTTACGGAGTTGAAGTAATTATAGATGATGTTACAACTACATTTTATGCCTCAAAAGAGGTCATTTTAGGTGCAGGCGCTGTAAATTCACCACAGTTGTTGATTTTGTCTGGTATTGGACCAAAAGCACACTTAGAATCCTTAAACATTACGACTGTAGTGAATTTGCCAGCAGTAGGCCAAAACTTACAAGATCATACCATTGTTCCCGTAACTATTTACTGTAATCAATCTGCAAAAGAGGTAGTCCCTAATCAGCAAGGCAGTATTTTGTATCTTACTAATCGTACAGGTGCGCAAATTGGTTTATGCTGATATTTCTGCTCATTTTACAACAGACAGCGATTACGAATATCCACTTCACTAAAGCTTGTTAATGGTGTATCCCAAAAAATCATCAGTTGCAAAACAAAACAAAATTTAAACCAATCAATTTACTACTTCGCACATATTTTATTACATCCATGCTCAACAGGAAAAATATCATTATGTTCATCAAACATTAAGAACAAACCTTTAATTTATGCCAATTATTTTGGATGCGAAGATGATCTGGATAGAACTGTTGCGGGTCTTAAAAAGATTGCCAACTTGGTCAACACCACATACTTTAAATCTATAGGTGCCCATTTAGGTAGGTTGAATTGGACAGACTGTGACGGATACGAATTAAACTCTGATGACTACTGGAGATGTAAGAGCAAAGAGCACTGTCATTTCCATTTTTGAAGCTGATGGAACTACTAGGATGGGTACTAGCCAATATACTTCGGTTGTGGATGGTGCTTTACATGTTCATGGTGTTAACCATCTCCGTGTTATTGATGCAGGTATGATGCCATCTCATATGAGTGGCAATATTAATGCAGCTGTATATTTGATAGCGAAAAGGGCTTCTGATGACTTTACTAAAGTTGTCTATATAAAATTGCCGTTATTAGTAAAGAAAGTCCTCATCCTTATCAGCCTCATACGTCCCCACTTCACCTACTTCACGGCCGACCCTCACCGAGGGCTATTTGGGCCATAGTCCACAAGCGGGCCCAGGGCGGATTGTGAACTTCACATATGTCTTTTAATATGGTGTGAATAATCAATGTATTTGAAAAATAAAGAAAAAGACTCCTTGGTAGACACTGAACTTGAACTTCCGCCACTTAAGACGCAAGGTGAAATCGAATCCCCTGGGCCCCAACGTCGATAAGTATTTTTTTAGTAAAATATTAGTTTTTAAATTTATTTACTAATAATAAATTAATTGTATATACATATTCTGTTTTTTTTAACAGTGGTGTGTGTTGTTCCGAATTAATATAAATGTGTTTGTTTCTTCGGTAATTGGTGGAGACACTTTACAGTTATATAAATAGAGATGTTAACTACACTCGTAAGGGAGTATCGAGTAGTCAAACTTATGGGAGACATAGAGCAACAAGCTTTTCATATTTTTTAAGCTTCATCTGCGCAAAATTCGTTTTGTAGGGTAAGCGTGGGGGTGTTATTTTGGTGACCAAAAGATTTAATTGCGATCAAGTAATTTATAGGTAACATGAATTCTGCAAAAATTCAAAGTAAACTACCAAATTAACATGCTGTGCTAACTTTACGTCGATAAGTTGAGGTACAGCGTGGTGAATAGGCATACAAGATAAAAAGCTATGACTCAATGTCGACGCTGACGCATTTCTAGTCGGCAATGCTCTTTGTAACTACCAATACGGTTCCTAAACGGTAAACTATTTTTTTCTATACAGTCATTTATTCTTATGAACATTGCTACGAAGATGGGCAGAAAATATTCTACTCGAAACATTCTGTTCGCAAACAATACAAAAAATGGTTTACTTTCATATTAAAGGTCAGACCGCACTAAGTGGAAATGCACTGCAGCGGGGCGATGCGAAATAATGCAGTTAAATATTGTTTTTATTTAATAATATATGATGCAAGTGCTACAAATATGCCGTGCAGTGTCGTGTCACTCTACCGCTTCGTGCGGTCTAGCAATAAAATCTGGTGACTCTTAACAGGTGCTTGCGGGGTTATACATTTAAACCAAAACGAAACTACTGCGTAACCAAAAATTTAGGTTTTTTTTTAAAATGAGATAGAAAAACAACTCTATGGAAAAACTAAATGTCCAATCCCCCACCAAAACCAAAGTATAAAAATTTAAAAATAAACAATATACAATACAAAAAAAGGTTTTCTCCAAGGACTACAGTATGGAGTTCTTCAAGAAAAAAGTTATTAGATTTCTAATCGGCAACGCGCGAGTGATACCCCTGGTGTTGCATGCAAGCATCCATAGGCTACGGTGACCGCTTACCATCAGGCGTCCCGCCCGCAACCCGCCGCGTCGGCGAAAACATGAGCCCCTGCCGAGTGGCTGCACGCACTGCCATCGATGAGCCTCCTAGTCGTCTACACTGTCCGAAGAATGGAGCTGATAGCTTGAGGACAGTTTATGCGTGGATTGTGGAGAGTTCACCGACAAAGGTACAGTTCCTCGAGTTGCCTTTTTGCGTGGTTTTTTGGTTTAGGTTCTCCCAAGAAACATTAGAACTTACTTCGATCCTTTGCAAAAAAAAAGTCAGTAATTACTTGAAAAATAAAATATGTACAGGGCAGTCCTCATAATACGGTCAGTTTATAAACTCAGACTGAGACAGCTTTCTAATTTAAAAATAATTCATATTAGGCCATAGTGTAATATATATATCGGCTTGCTACACGCACGCCCCCAGTGAACAATAAACCAGCGTTCAGAGCAGTTGTGTGTTTCATTTATAATATCTATTTATATATCTATCTAGTTATTTTTATTTGTTTTTGTTAAAAATATTTTTATAGTCTACTATCATCCTAGGTCACGTTTGGCGCGTCTTTAACATGACATCGACTTCATTATCTACTAGATCATTATTACTATTAGGATTATTTATATCATGAGACGCAAATGGTGCCTGAGGAATACAAGATAGTTCGTCTGTTTCAATACCATCTCTTTCTCCTTCATTTCTCACTAGAGCTACTGATGGCTGAATAACTACTTCTCTACTGATTGGTACAGAAGGTTGATTTCATGGTGAGAGAGGTGGTAAAAGCAGTTGTGACGGTTTTAGTTTTGTCACAGGTATTTAGTTTTTTTGAGCCTGTGTATCTTGATATTTGTTCTACATGTCTAATACAGTTTATATTTTCAGATTATTATACATTAATTGTCAGTAAAATTATTAAATAGATTTTTTTTTAAATTTTATATTACAGTATTTTTATTATTTGTTCAAATGCTTATATATTTGTTATATATTTAAAGGACATAAAGGCTATTATAATTTTTATTATTTACTTACTTTAGAAGGTTTTAAGTAAAACCTGTTAAATAAACTTTATAAAGCATTTTTCGAAAAGAAAAATTCAATTGAGTAAAGTATAATAAATATTATATATATCATGTTTTGGGCTACGTCACCACGACATGTTTTTCAGGCAATAATTCAAAAACAGCTCTGCTTAAGAACAGAATTCTTGCATACACAAAGTAATCGAATAGGGGTACTAATACACAACACTACTAGAAAGCCATAAAAGTACGTATAGTGTTGTAAAACGTGAACTTACATCGCACTATTTTAATAAGACGACTGTAGTTTTGATTTTCGACCGCCGGGTTAGGAAAGTTTGTTACACTATAAGCATTAAGAAAAGGGTATCAGAAAAGCATATAAAAGATTCATTACGCTTTTGGAACACGTTAACCCAAGCTGATTTTAGGGTTGCCATTACTCTTGTTTTAGTTAAAATTATCGAACAATAATCTTAAAAAACATTTTCAACACACTTGTTCTTAAATCAGCTCTAATTTCACTGCTGTTAGGCACATAATGACACCTGTAATAAAAAATGTGACGTTTTCATTGCTATTATTCACAAGTGAGTTATGGAGCTTTTTTTATATAATTGGTTAATTTCCTTTATTCTTAAAAAATTTTAGATACAAAAATTCAATAGTACAAATTTTAATGTACCTATTGTTTGCTCGTTTCATACAACTTCGTATTTAAAAATAGATAATTTTAACTTCTACGTGTTTAATAAATAAAACTATATACTCAAATAAAACTTTATTTTCTCTGTTATAAAGAAACCTTAAAATTCCCCATTTTGTACGTACCTAACACGCTATCCGTTAAAAGTCAAAAAAAACCTCATTCTTTAGTCTATGGCCGATCGACATGCGCGCACATAGGAAAACTGATTTTTCCCGCCATTGCGAAAGAATTTTTCACAACTCGTTTTCACTGTTGAAATTATAGTTATTTATTAATAAAGATGTCTACAATTACTAGTTATGAAGAAATTGATTTATGTTGTACACCGCCCAATATAAGATGTGAAGCCATACAATGGCAAAATGGTAAATTTTTCAGAAAATTTGTTCATCGCGTGCTTTAGTATTATCTTCTAAGTACAAACCTAGCTCTTTGTGGTGTATATACTCAATGTTAAAAAGTACAGTCAGAACAAAGAATGGAGTGGACTTAAAAACATACTCTAATTTGTCAGCTTATCTAAAGAGAAAATCCGATGGATTTAAAAGCAAAAATCAAAGGTTTTATCGTCTGACGATATTGAAAAATTCATAAAAGATGCTCCAGATAACCAATATCTGGTTACTAAGGTTAGTTAAATTAATTTTTACCAATAATACTGTAAAAGACGTAGAGAACCTTGGCCAGATGCTTTTAATGAAAATATCTATCACGAAAAATAAAATACCGAGATCTTTCACCATACACGGTCTATTTTAAGAAGTATAAAAGTTTGCGTTAACCAAAAGCAAAAAATCGGCCAACTGCGATTCGAATTTGCGCAACGGTAAAAAAATCACGTTTATTGTATGGGAGCCCCCTTAAATATTTGTTTTATTTTAATTTTATTACTTATTTTTAAAGTGACTAAAAAACTAAATAGTCTGCGAATATTTTAAGCGTTTACCTATTGCCATTATTAATATCGAGCAAAAAATCACGATTGTTGTATCGGAGCCCCCTTAAATATTTATTTTATTCTATTTTATAGTATTTGTTGTTATAGCGGCAACAGAAATACATCTTCTGTGAAAATTTCAACTATCTTACTATCACGGTTCATGAGATACAGCCAGGTGACAGACGGACGGACTGACAGCGGAGTCTTAGTAATAGGGTTCCGCTAATTACCCTTTGGGTACGGAACCCTAAAAATGACCATTTCTTTCTAAATTACCAGAATGGTAAATGTACCTGTCAGCATATAGGTATATATAAACAAATTCGGTTCTATGCAAGGCATCGCTTAGTTTTCAGGTTCTCTGCTAGATGCTAAGAGCTACACTGGACATAGTTTCAGAAGAAATTCAGCTTCATTAATGGCTAATTCAGGAGCTGATATGATGACTTTAAAGCGTCATGGTGGGTGGCGATCTAGCAATGTACCAGAATCATACGTAGAAGATTGCATACAAAACAAGAAGGAAATTTGTGCAAAAATCACAAAAAGAATTAGACTTGATTCTGAGGCGCGTCCTACTGGCGAAACAGCAAATACATCCAATGATTGGATTTCCCCTACTTACACGAATAATGAACCATCTCAAATAACAATAGAAAATGAAAGTATTTCAGTAAATATTCTATCTGATGAGACCGCTATGGCATCAAAAACAGTTAATTTTAATTTTACTAACTGCACATTTAGTAATTGTTTCTCTAAATAAACTTTTTATCTACTATATAAAATGATTTTTTAGTATTATTTTCTTTACAAGTGTATTGAAAAACGTCGTATGATACACATGTGTATTGATAATTAACGTCCTCGGCTCTCTTAAGACCCTTACCTAACGGCTTGGGTCTCAATGGCACCTCAGCGGTAATCACCAACATTACACACTTATACCATAATGTACTATTACATGTGAGTGCAACTATAGATGTTGTTTGTGCTGCAGTATTGAAGCGGTGATGTGAAACATAATGCAATTTTTGGTTAAACACCTTAGCTTAAATTGTTTGAAATTAAAAAATGAAAATTGTGAGGCTAAGTGGTCAGCGCATAAAATGGACGCTTTCAACACCAGGGGCATCACTCGCGCATTGCCGACCCTCCAAAAATCTAATAACCCCCATTCTTGGAGAACCCCATACTGTAGTCCTTGAAAGCTCATTCCAGAACCCGAGCGTTCGCGCGATGAAATTTCTCTGAAACCGCACTGTAGAAGTACTGCTTTACTCTGATATGATGACTTAGACCTAGTTTTTTGGACGCCAGTTTCACCTTGTCCTGCAGATGCTTTCGGAACTGAAAATCGCTGGAGATGTCAACTTCAAAGACCCAATGCTCTTGTAGATGGAGAGGGGAGTGTACTGGAATTATGGGACCACAGTAAACGGGTTTTTCTTAGCGGTGAACGCGTAGACTTGTGTCTTTATAGAGTTGAATTGGACTAAGTTTACCCGTCTCAGTCAGAGACCTTGGAAAGAGTGGTCTCGAATTAGGACACATGTTCTCCACGCCTTTTCTCCACAACGGAACGAGGGATGTTTGCATGAATCATGGTGATTGACATAAGACCCCTGCCTATATACGAAATGTCGTCAGGATCGATGGAAATATGGCAAAATAATAAAGCTTTGGCATATAGTGACGGATGGACAAACAAGAACGACTAAAAAGGTTTTATTTTTGCCATTTCGCTGCGGAGCCCTAAAAAGTTGGGTACCCATAGCAAATGTTATTGAAACCAAAACTAAATTCTACATTGGATATTTGAAGTTAAAATCAAAAGTAAAATTATGAGAACTCCGGAGATTATAGCAAAAAATTTGGCAAGAAGCAAGGTCACAGATATAAGAAAAAATCCAAAAACTTATTATTAAAGTATAAATAAACCTGTGAGACTTGATCTCATTATGAAAGAACTATCTACATATCTGCATGCGGCCGTGTGTCGAGCCAAGTTCAAAGAAAAAGGAACTGGCAGCAGCCATGTGTAATATAAATATTACACGAACCATTTCGAGCTACATTTGACCCGTTCACAACTCGAAAACTATTTAACCTACATACATGAAATTTGGCACAGTAATTAAAATCCATTAGTTTGTTAAGAATTTAATTTTGTTTAAGTTAAATTAAGTAATTGATATATTGGCATTTTTATGACTTACTGACTCACTGACTGACCTATAGATCGAAAACCTAACCCACTTCCAGATGAGCTAGAAAGTCGATATTTGGCATAAAGGTGAACTTTTAGGATTATACAAAGGAAAAAATCTGAAAACTAAAAATGATTGATAAAATAAGTATCAACAATGTAATAACAAAGTGAAGTATGAAACTAGGGGGGTATAAATATAAAATTTTGTTTTTTATATCAAATAGTTAAGACTATTGAGTTTGACGCCAGCTGAATTCGCCTAGATGCAGTCGCACAGCGTGGGCGGGCAACATAGCACAAAACAGAAAACTATATTTTACGAATAACAATGTACTAATGACGGACAATTTCTATACAAAAAGTAATAATATCCCATCAAAAACATAAATGTGAAATGGGAGCCAAGTTCAATATTACGAATATGCGTCGGTGTGGACTTCGCCGAAAAATTGAAATCTATATATGAGTGCCATGTTCTGTAGAAATCCTAACATTATAGTAACAAGAACATGCAACTTTGTAAAATGATTTTTTTTAGTTTCTAAGATAGTATAATGTTTCCCTTAATGGGAAATATAAATTCTTAATTTTTACCAGACAATTATAAACACAACGCATTTATTTCACTTGGGATCTAATTAAAGCTCAATATTTGACTTGGATAAATTTAAGGTACCGGTTGTATAATATTTGTCTAAAAAACTTATTTTTCTTAAGTCATACGCAAGTTAGTGAACGTCCTGTTTGTACTCCACTTATACTGTTAGGTTGATATTATAACTATGAAACTATTCTTAAATTTGGTTTGTCGGTACAGGTTGCTGCTTTACAAGTCGCAAGTTCGGCCCCATATGGACTACTGCTGCCATCTCTGGGCGGGTGCACCCGGATACCAGCTTGGACCTTTTGACTCGGTTCAACAACAGGGTGTGAGAATTGTCGACGATCCTAAAATTACTTGCCGTATCTGAAGAGAGACTTTGCATCACTGTGTGTCTTCTACCGCTTGTATAATGGGATGTGTTCTGAGGAATTGTTCGAAATGATGCCCACGACTAATTTATACTATCGCACCGCTCGCCATCGGCAGGGAATTCATTCTCACACTTTAGACTTTAGAACCGAAATGGTCGCGTATAGTGTGGTTTCAGAGAAACTACCTCGCGCGAACGGTTGGGTCGTGGAATGAGCTCCTTGCCAAGGTTTCCTCTAAGAACTACAGTATGGGGACCTTCAAGAAAGAAGTAATAAGATTTATGAAGGGTCGACAACGCGCGGGTGATTCCTCTGGTGTTGCAAGCGTCCATAGGCTACGATGATCGCTGACCATCAGGCGGACCGTGAGCTTGTTTACCACCTTAGTAGTATTAAAAAAAAAAAAAAAAAAAAAAAAAAAAAGACCAAGTCAAATCTTGAGCTTAAATTACATCCTAAGTGAAATAAAAGCATTGTGTTAATAATTGTATCTTTCAAAATTTTTTACCCATTCAGTAGGAAACATTGAAGTAGTACCAAGAAACAAGAAATTGCTATATTCATTCATTTTACAATGTTGCGTGTTCTTGTAACTAAAATTTTAGGTTTTTTACACAGAACTTGGCACCCATATACAGAACTCAATCCTTTTGTCGGTGCAGTCGACAAGGACGCATATTCGTAATATTGAACTTGGCTCTCATTTGTCATCCGATTTGTATTATTATTTTATTTTTCACTTTGTCTTGTAGCTCTAGATTACCTATATGTCTCAATAAACGGAAGCTAATTAAAAACACCAGTCTGTAAACAATACCTCACATTTTCTACACTTGTGTAAACCAATACATAGTTGGATCACGTGGAAGTATGTGTGTATCTTATTGACTAAGATTTATAGGTATATAGGTATCAGAGTTGGATCACGTGGAAGTAAGTGTGTATCTTATTGACTAAGATTTATAGGTATATAGGTATCAGAGTTGGATCACGTGGAAGTAAGTGTGTATCTTATTGACTAAGATTTATAGGTATCAGAGTTGGATCACGTGGAAGTAAGTATTTTTTTTACTTTGGTAGCCAATTACGTGATATCAAAAATGATAGGGTGGGGGGCTTGGGTTAGTAAAATCTCAACAAACCTCATTGGAAGGGATTTTTGATGTGTTGAATAGTAAATTTGAAAAGCGTTTCTTGTTTGTTCTGAGAGTTGTGAGAGGGCTGCGATAAGAAAGAAGAACAAAGGCCTGTGATGCCAAATCTCGACAATTATACAAGAAGAATTATACTTGAACAAATGTTGTAAATGTGCATTATAGAAGTTGGTAACAGTTTTTAATCTGACATTTACAATAATAATAATACAATCTAAACATTGTTCTAAACATTTTACAAACTTATATAAGACTATATAGTTCACTAAACTTATGTGATAACTTAAATTTAGCTATCGCAACTAAAAATCTAGTATTATATTGAGCAGCTGGATTTTGTTGAGTTTGTTGTGATGACAAATGTGTGTTTCGTGTAGGTGACTAAGTGTGTTCTTCGTGTTCTTCTGACAGACTGCCGTTACTAGAGTGGACAATAGGACTTTTGTAATAGTATGAATTAATGCAATTATCTTTCTCCTCGGTGTTAGACTGATTTCCCTTTTTTTGACTTATATTCGACTGTTATGTTTAAACTTGACCTTCTTTTTAACATTTTTATTTCTGAAAATATAGAATGTGTTTGGAATTTCTTCGGTATACTGATCCTAATTCGTCTTTCACAAAGTAGGAGCGAGAAAAACTTGTTTTTCCTAAGATTGTGCCACTAGGCCAAATAATGTATTTTGGATTTTACTTAAAATAAACATCATGATTTACTTAAGGGGTGGATATATTTTACTGTTTTATCATAATATTTTTAGATTTGTCGAAGTTTCTTTATGATGTTAATATGATAAAAAAATTACTATTTTAGGCTTATAATGTTTAACTTTTGTAGGTATTTTATGTAGTATTATGTATTTTATATGTATTTCTCAATTATGTAGACCTCAGTAATAGTGGGGGAGAGTCTAAATTTCCACGGGGTGTAGTTCTTTATTGAAGCAATCCTACGAAGAGATGTATCCTAGGCATTTCATATTTTCTAAAAATGATTTATATTATTTTCACAGATACTTCTGCCAGACCATTGGATATAGGAGAGTATGGACTCGATGTAATATTTTCAATCCAATCAACAAAAAACATTTTTGAAATGTATTGAATTAAATGGAAGACTACCATTGTATACTAATTGCAAGGGAACACCGTGACGAGCAAAAATTTATTTCATGTGAAGAAAAACATTTTTATGTGAAGAGGGTCATTGTTTAATAAAGCAATGTCTATGTTATAAGAATAATATACTACTACAATTAAGTTTTTTTTTATTTTTGAAATCAAATAGGTCAACAGCTACAACAAAGGTTACAACTTTGTTTACAAGCTGGCCAACTATTTATAAAATAACCTAAATTTTTTGCAAAATTTGATACCCATTAGACTTCAAAAAAAATTTGCAAAACAAGTAAGCCCTGCTTTATGGGTCTCCTGGCTCCAACTCTCGGAAAAATTACAATTTTTTGAATTGGAAATTTATATGGATATTGCTAGGCTAATATGGACTAGTTAGTAAGGATAGTGTGTGTCTATTTTCATGTATGTATGTATTTATGTGTGTGTACAAGTGAGTCTGTACGGACTTGTGTGAGTACAAAGATTTATTATATTTATATACATATTTTATGAGAGCACAGAAAAAATGAAATTGATTGCGTCATAGTATGTTAGCTTCAACAGCCAGTTTGTAACTGTTTTCTGGAATTATTTTCGGTACTTGTGATTAATAGATAGTAATTTATTTGCCTGATTTCACAATATACCGCCATTATAGCTAAAAAAAGTTTGGGCAAAAGAAGTTCTAATGGTTTCACTGTGCATATCAAATAGCAAGGTACGTCTTTTGATTCCCAACGTAATTTGTGCATGTGTGCTGCCTCAAAATTAAAGATAGAACATTTAATTGTCTTACAGATAAAACTTTTATATCACTGAATAAATCTAGAGTAGGATATAGCTTGGATTTCAAAAAAAAGTATTTTGAGGATGAGCCTGTGGGCTAAGTGATTTACTGGTGTCACCCCAGGAGGAGATACAATAATTTAGTACAGATTGACAAAAAACAATGTAAACCGTGTTCATTAAATCTGTACTTGCTACATGTCGGAGAAGGAATTTTAAGAAATAAAAGATTTCAATCGAATAAATGCTAATAAATAAATGATTTTCATGATGAACTGACCATTGCCATGTATTTTGTTTTTTAAGTAAGTCTAAAAATATTAGTCACCGTTGCGCGTTTGGGTATAAAGCAAGCAAAATATGTAATTAATTGATCATACCTAAAATTCTTTGAAGTTTTTTAACAGTTTTTGGACTTGACAGTATTATGATGGCTTCAATTTTGATTTGTCTGGGAAAACTCCCATCTTTTGTAGATTATTTGTAGATCTTTTGTAGATCTATTGTTAGATATATGTCTCACATATCACATCTGGGACCCCAAACCTTCATTTTGATTTATTAAATTTTATATTTATTTCTTGTGCTGGTCTGAAAATACGTTTTAATCGTTCATCATCGTCAATCAATTTAATAACGCCTGGTAGATCTCCAAAGAGTTTTTTCATTGTTCTAAGAAAATTTTTACCACCTTATTTGATTACGTAGTGGAGTCGATTAAATTTATATCTACCATAAGGAGTGTTGAAGGTACAGAGTTCGTTACTCTCTGTATCCATTTGGATAATCAAAAAACCTGAAGTGGCATGTAGCTTAGAGAAAATAGTAGGTCCGGCTACTTAAAAACGCAAATCATCAAAGTTCTGGTGAGGATAATGAGGTCGTCTAATTGCTAAGTTTAAATTTCTAAGATCAAGACATATTCTAAGTTTTCCATTTGCTTTTTCAATGAAAGCAATTAAATTTTGCCCATTTACTAAATGGCTTTATGACTTGTAATTTTTCCATCTCATCTAACTCTTGCTTCAACCGACCTTGCAAC
Organism: Apoda limacodes; assembly: GCA_946406115.1. Lineage (NCBI taxonomy): Eukaryota > Metazoa > Arthropoda > Insecta > Lepidoptera > Limacodidae > Apoda > Apoda limacodes. The sequence continues at coordinate 23,979,841 of OX291550.1, forward strand.
GAAAAACGCACTGGGCGTTTGATGTAATATTATGATCTACATGTAGATTTTTTATCGATATTTCTAATGTAGACTTTCGTGATAAAGAGAAACCTTTTTTACTTGTCCCAATTGTTCACAGCTTTTCCATCCAAGCATTGTTTGACATTCAAAATCTATAACTTAGAAATAGAGATCAAAGAAAAATCATTAGATACATTACATTTTAAATAGCAATATCCTAAGTTTGAGACTAATGCTGCTGAAAATGAATAAATTTTATTAGTTCTTTTAATAATGTGAATAATTTTACCTGTTTGTGACATTAAATTATCTAAAGTTTGTTTACTAACGACATAAGTGTATACGTCAATATTTATTTTAATATTATTAATTATAATAAATTAATAGAGATATCTTGATAATAAATATTAGTTTTCCACTTATCCTTGGACTGAAATTATGATATGAGGATAGGAGGTTCAAAATACTGCCAGGTACAAAATTATCGTTTACGGCTTCAGTTCTTACTTAACTTTTTATACTTTTAAAGAAACATTGGGATGTAAAGTGAGTTTACATATGATTGCTGACTCTTGACAAATGGTGAAATTTCACAACTGGCTGAGGATTGTTAATAACTAGATGCTCTTGGTCTTGACTGTATTGCTCGAACTTGGCCTTACATTTGGTTGTAGTTTTTCAGACCTATCTTGTGAAAATACGATGCTCTCTGCAATTTTGACTGCAGTTTCAATATTTAAATCGTGATTTTAATACCTTTTCTATAATTTAACTGTTTTTTATATAATTTATAAGATATTAGATATTTAATCCTAGAGCACGTCTTCAAAATTTCATGGTGTTTGTGAGTCTCAAAAATAAGTGGGAAATTCTTTTGTAAGAAACACACTGTGAGGCGCCACGAAGCGTATTCCCAGGGTGGGTACCAAATAAAATGGATTCGGAATATCAAACTGTCAAACAAGCACACGGTCCGCCTGATGGTAAGCGGTCATCGTGGCCTATGGACGCTTGCAAAACCAGAAGTAACACTCGCGCGTTGCCGACCCTTCAAAAATTCAATAACTTCATTCTTGATGAACCCCATACTGTAGTCCTTCTAAGAAAACCTTGGCAGGGAGCTCATTCCACAACCCAAGCGTTCGCGGGAGGAAGTTTCTCTGAAACCGCAATGTACGCGACCCTGCCGATGGCGAGCGGTGAGATGGTCGAAAGTAACCGTGAGCATCATTTCGAACAATTTCTCAGAACACATCCCATTGTACAAGCGGTAGAACACACACATGGAGGCAAAGTCTCTCCTCAGACTTAAGGGTTCGATATGGCAAGTGAGTTTGGGATTGTCGACAATTCTCACAGCCCGTCGTTGAACCGAGTCAAAAGGTCCAAGCTGGTATCCGGGTGCACCCGCCGAGAGATGGTAGCAGTACTCCATATGGGGCCGAACCTGCGACTTGTAAAGCAACAACCTCTGCCCTTGTCTTGTAAATTGTCTCGGAACTGAACATCGCTGGAGATGTTAACGCCAAGGATCCCAATCCTGTTGAAGATGGAGAGGGGAGTGTTCTGGAATTGTGAAACTACAGTGAATAGGGTTTTCTTAACGGTGAACGCGCAGACTTGTGTCTTTGTAGGGTTGAATCGGACCAAGTTTTCCCGTCCCCAGTCAGAGACCTTGGACAGAGTGATCTCGATTTGAGACACAAGTTCTTCACGTTTTTTCTCCACAACGGAACGAGGGACGCTTGCCCGACCCATGTAATAAGCGTCTCCAGTACTGTCATCTGCATAGCAATGTATATTGTTGATGTCCAACATATCACTGATATGCAGTAGAAACAGCGTAGGAGACAGCACAGAGCCTTGCAACTACGGTTCGTATGCGTCTGCCGGACAAAAAGGTAGCCACCCATTTGCACAAACCCTCGGGCACTCCGTAAGATGGCAACTTCGATAGAAGACCCCGGTGCCAGACCCAATCGAACGCGCTTCTCTATGTCCAGGTTACATGCCAACGCCTCCCCCTGACTCTCAATGGCTAGTGCCCATCGGTGTGTGAGATATACTAGAAGGTCACCCGTCGAGCGACCGTGGCGAAAACCAATCACTGACCAAGTCGTGTTCTTCTAGGTATCTTAGAAGCTGCGTGTTGATCACACGCTCCATCACCTTGGAGAGGAGAGAGGTAATAGCGATAGACCTGTAATTCGATGGATCTGATCTATTCTACCCTTTTTGGGTACCGGGTGCACATTCGCAGTCTTCCATGTATACGGAAATTGCCTAGTGTGGTAGGAAAGCGCGAAGAGGCGCGTGAGTATAGGGCATAACTCAGGAGCACACTGCTTAAGCACCACTGCTGGTATACCGTCTGGCCCACTCGACTTATGAACGTCTAGAGAAAGCAACGCCCGCCGGACCTCCCGCTGCTGTGTTATGGAGATTTCCGGCATGGTCTTACCGCACCACGGTATAGTGGGTGGTACAGCGCCTTTATCGTTCATATTCGAGTTTGAGGCAAAGAGACTGCCCAGTAGAGCGGCTTTCTCTTTAGCAAGTAGGCCAAGTCACCATCGGTCTTTTGCAGTGGTGGTAACGACGATTAGCAAAAGTTCCCTTCGGCAGCTTTGGCAAGCGACCAGCAAGCACGACTCCCAGAAGGACCTTTAAGTTATAACAAGGCTGAGACGGCGCTGTGTAACCCATCGTGCTTGATTATCGCAGCTACTTGTCAACTCCATAATGCATCCATTGTTACACATAAGACTTATTATTTATGATGTTACAATGATATAATAAAAATGCTTTCAGTAAGGTCACAATATATGTATAAGGCCAAGGGTTGTAAAAAAAGTCAGTAAAGATTTACTTGCTAAAGAATTTGGCAAGAAGTCAAAAAGTAGGGTTTTCTAATAGATAGAGCTGAAGAACACTTGTAATGTTTCTACATCAGTCAGAGTTTACGTTATATCCCTTACAGCGGCTTGTTGGTTATGATAGTTAAAGTGCCTGCCGAACCAAAGAGCAAGGGTTTGAAACCCGCATATGACAAACATTTATGTGATGAACTTGTGTTTGAACCAATTTTTTTTTTTTTATCAGTTTTTTATGCTATCACGCGAAAATTACTTAACAGATTTTGATGTAGTTTTCAACGTCTAATAGCTTGAAAATCAATTAAAATCTATGCTACGATGTATCCAAATTCATTCTGATACGCTGCACAGTGTGATTTACAAAGCTGGTTTTTTCAGGAATTAAATAGCATGACATTATATATATTTGTTTTATCAATATTATTATAATGTATTCACATCTGTCCTTGAGTCTCTTTTGTTATACATTTTATTTCCGTCATGTTTTTAATTATTATTTTTTTTGTTTTGCTAATTATGGTTTATTTAACTTGTAGGAGTTAAAGTAGCTAATAAGCAAATCTCAAAAGTATCTTAAAGTTCTATGCATATACGATTCGCGCTTAACACTCAAATATGTCACAAGACATGTCTTTGACATTGTCAAGAAATAATAATGTTTGTTTATTTACTTTTTTGACGTAGTATATTTGACATCGCAATCTGTCATAGAATTAAAATTCCATATCCAACCTCCCTGTACTACTCATAATCGCGAATACTAAAAATAAAAATTATAATAGGCGTGGCATTACGGTTTCCGTCTTACGAATTTCCACGATTAGTACACGTGACCCCGTGACGTGAAAAAAGTGCACAACGCCGCTAAAGAAGTTTTAACTTCAAAAATAATGTAGAATACTTTTTTCACAGATGATTGGAAACTCTAGGCGCAGAATAAACTAGCTAACGCCACTATTGCATATTTATAATTTTCTTTTATTTTCAAAACGTTTTCCAAAAGAAACAAAAACTAGTAAACTACTTTTAAAACGTCATTTATTGTTTCTAAAATGTTGGAGTTGAAGATAACATTTCTGCAAAAAAAGACCGTTATACTACGTATTCTGCGTTTAAAATCGGTTTCACGTCTAGTAATATGTCAAAAGGTTTAATGACGTTGACTATCACTACATAGGTGTTAAAATAATCATGTATTTGTATTTGTATGTAGTCGTGCAATCGATGTCTTATTTAACAAACAATAGGAATAATGAACAAAAATTAGTTTTGTATTTTTACTGCAGCATGACATGAGTATATAAGGTGATTTTTTCGAAACAGATACATCAAAACTACGTTGCTTGGTAACAACGTAGTAAAGAGATCAAATCAAGATGTCTTGGTAAGCTTTTTCTTTTTTTTTTATTTAACTTTCTATGTTTTGCAAATTTTGCTCATGGTTTTAAAATATTGAAAAAAACATGTATATAACAATTATAGAAAAATATAGAAGAGTTTATGACTGAGTTTGTTCTGTAGCATAAAATAATTGTGATACTATTATAAAGTATAGAATATTGTTTAGTTTTATTCCTAAAGGCAAACAAAATGTGACATGTACTACTTACACCTAAGCCCAATCATGTATGGAGAGTGGACATTGTCCTTCGGGCATTTTAACTATTGCGGTTCAAATTATCAGATAGATGTACACAAGCAGACAGCGTAGGCACAAAACTCTAAAATTATTAAAAAAGATTACATGTTTTCAAAGAAACTTATTTGTTTCACATCAACATTTTGGAACTTTGTTTGTTTTTTTCAGTAACTTCAGTACAACATGTTCCACGCCTGCAGTAGGCTCTGCTGGTACTATTTTTTCGTCGGCTCTTAATTTTTTTGCTGCCGCCCAATGTCTCATAACAGAAAATTGGCCTCCTACTGCAACTGTTCGAAGTAAGTGAAACATGTTTGAGGGGTTTATAAGGTACTTCGTGATAGGTTGCTCTTAGAGCTTATATTAATATAATTGTAAATTAATGACACTTTAGTACAAGATTCAACCCTTCTTTTTCCTTCATCCCATGACTGTTGCATAAATTAATTATGGAGTTAATTATAAAATGAATTAAGCATTGTGGTTTAGAATTCAGAAGGTGCTTAGATCGGACTTAGTAATTTTATTTATTTACACTAGCAGTACCCGCGTCTTCGTTCGCCTGAACTTTGGCCTTTTTTAGTACAACTTTCATGTATAAAATATTTGAAATGATGGTCAATAGTGTAAGCTGTCACTATGCCAAAATAAATCAAAAATCGTCTAGTTTTTGTGTGATGCGTGCTTAAGAAAGAAAATTATCGACGGCTATTTTTGATTTGATTTACACCTGGATGAACTATACCCACAGTTATGTTATAGCTTGCAATAGCAAACTTCCTTACTATAACATACTCGTTTAATCAGAAAATTTCCTTCGGAATCCCACCCCGATAACCCAGTTTACTGCGGGTGGAGCCGCGGGAAAGTTAGTTTTAATATATGTATAGATTTTGACAGCAAAGATTATCGGTAAATATTGGAATCGTATCTGTCTATAAAATAAATAACAAAAACAGAATTTGATGCAAATATTTTTTGTAACCATTAAAAATGTTTCATTAATTTTATTTTCAGGTGCTGATAAATTTGATTTCATCGTAGTGGGTTCCGGAACAGCTGGCAGTGTAGTTGCCAATAGACTGTCCGAAAACAGCTCCTGGAATGTATTGTTGCTTGAAGCTGGAGGAAATCCACCGGTGGAAAGCTCTGTAATATATCTCACATTTCTTTCACTTATATAATTATATATATATATATATATTGCAAGATGCACTGTATAGGTACTATTATTGTTGTTGGAGGTTTCTATAGTGGGGTTGAAGGTCTTGAAAAGAGTAGTTAAGCAACACTACTACTTCCATACATATTTACGTACAAACATACATACATACATTTCAAATTATTTATATTTATGTTTTATTAACAACAGCTACTAAATAATGTAGTAATTGTCTGTAGAGTCGCTGTTCTTTACGATTACCTTTCAGGGTACTGGTATAGGCTTAGCCTATGTGTTAATTAAGGATATAAGCTATTCATTCAACATTTCAGCCAAATCAGTTTAAAACCAACAGTGATAAACATTTAATTAATTTATAAGTAGGATTTACATAAAGTCTATTAAATTTTATTTCTCTGGTGGAAGAGTCATTAGGGATACGTTGATTGCTAGAATTATTGGTAAAAATGGAGTTTGCTATTATCTCATATGTGATTTCAGATTCCTGGTCTGGACTATACTATACGTCAATCAGATTATGACTGGAAGTACTCAACGGTCAAAAACAATTTAACAAATGCCGCCAATCTTAATGAGTCTGTATCGTGGTCAAGAGGGAAAATGCTTGGTGGTTGTACTGGCTTTAACTTTATGATCTACTTCAGAGGAAGTTCTTATGACTACGACAGTTGGTGTAACCTTGCTGGAAACGGCGAATGGTGCTACCGTAACATCAAATCATACTTTAAAAAAATCGAAAATCTTCAAGATAGTAATCTAAAGAAAAATGCAAGTATTAGTGCGTTTTATGGAACTGATGGTCCATTAAAAATAAGTACATTCAACTGTACATATAGAGCCTTAACAGAAAATGTTCTCAGTGCTTGGAGCGAAAATAATGTTCCAACAGTAACTGATTTAAGCTACGCAAATATGATGGGTTCAGCAATATATAGAGCAAATGCTATTCAAGGCACCAGATTTAGTGCTGCCAAAGCGTATTTGAACTCATATCAAAACAGGACGAATTTAAAAATAATTAAAAATGCCTTAGTAACCAAGGTGTTAATAGATGATTCCTTAACAGCCTACGGAGTTGAAGTTATCATAGATAATGTTACAACTACATTTAATGCCTCAAAAGAGGTAATTTTAAGTGCTGGCGCTGTAAATTCACCACAGCTGTTGATGTTGTCTGGTATTGGACCAAAAAAACACTTAGCATCCTTGAACATTACGACTTTAGTCAATTTGCCAGCAGTAGGCCAAAACTTACAAGATCATACCATAGTTCCCGTGCATATATACACTAATAATTCTGTGGACGAGGCAGTCCCTAATCAGCTGGACAGTGTGTTGTATCTTTATAATCGTACTGGTGCCTATGCACAAATCAGTTTTGCTGATATTTCTGCTCATTTTGCAACAAACAGCTCTTACAAATATCCACAGCACCAAAGCATGTTTATAGTGTTTCCCAAAAATTCATCACTTGCAAAAGCAACATTCGCCGGTAGATATAAAAGCCAATTTGTGGATTCTGTTGTACAACAAAATTTAAACCACTCACTTTACTACTTTACACATATTTTATTACATCCATGCTCAAGAGGAAATATATCATTACGTTCATCAAATATTAAGGACAAACCTTTAATTTATGCCAATTATTTTGGATGCGAAGATGATCTGGATAGAGCTGTTGCGGGGTGTAAAAAGATTGCCAACTTGGTCAACACCACATACTTTAAATCTATAGGTGCCCGTTTAGGTAGGACGAATTGGACAGACTGTGACGGATACGAATTAAACTCTGATGACTACTGGAGATGTACAGCAAAGAGCACTGTTATTTCTATCTTTCAAGCTATTGGAACTACTAGGATGGGTACTAGCACAGCAACTTCGGTTGTGGACACTCGTTTACGTGTTCATGGCGTTGACAATCTCCGTGTTATTGATGCAGGTATAATGCCATCTCATATGAGTGGCAATAATAATGGAGCTGTATATTTGTTAGCGGAAAGAGGTTCTGACATGATCAAATGGGATTATGGTATGGCAACGGATGATAACTGATGTATATATTTAAATAAAAATGTCTTTAAAAATTGCCGTTATTAGTAAAGTCCTTATCCTTATTAGCCTCATACGTCCCCACTTCACGGCCTACCTTCACCGAAGGTAATTTGAGCCATAGTCCACACGCGGGCCCAGTGCCGATTGTGGACTTCACATTTGTTTTTTTTTTGTATATACAGGTTTAAATAATTAATGTACTTGAGAAATTAAGAAAAAGACTCATTGATACACGCGGGGCTCGAACCTCCGCCACTCAGGACGCAAGGTGAAATCGAAACCCCTGGGCCACCACCAACGATTAGTAATTAATTAGTAAAATATTAGTTTTTAAATCCGCATATATACTTATAATAAATTAATTTATATACATATTCTGTTTTTCTTAACAGTGGCGATAATAATATTTGGTGTTCGTTGTTCTTAAATAATATAAAATGTTTTTGTTTCTAGGGTAATACTTGAGACACTGTACAATTATATTAACAGAGATGTTAACTACACTCGTTAGATAGTATCGAGTATGCAAACTTATGGGAGACATAGAGCAACAAGCTTTTTTACCTTTGAGGCTTCATCTGCGCAAAATTCGTTTTCTACCGTGTGATTCCTATTCTTTCTCACACTCGGTGGACAAGTTTAATTATTTTTTATTATTACCATGTTTTTATTAACTCTCTTTTTTGTTTCTTTGGCGCGTCCGCACATCCAGTACAAATTTTGCAATCGATTTTCAAAGTTTCGATGAGTAAAATAGACCAAGCACGTTTTCGAAAAAGAACGATTCAAGAAGCGCGCTTGTAACAGTTGGGTTAACAACGTTTTAAAGATATTTCGACCCCGCTGAAGATGAATATGCCTATTGATAAAACGAAATTTGTGGTGTGGAGTGATTAGATTTTTAAAGGGTTGGCAACGTCAGAGTTCTGCCCTTGAGAGCCAATTCTCATGATTCATCACGAGTTTGAAATAAAGTGCGAATTTGAACTAGAACGAAAATAAAGTTAAGCTATTCTGATTATGTCGAATTCGACATTTTTTAAACGCAAAATGCTTAAACTGCTTCGAGTGGTCTGGACCATTACGCTTACGCTAAAAACTTTGTTTTCCCAAATGTTACATGAAATTTTTCTTGCACTGTAATAAATTATGAGAAATAGCGGATCAATTGAAATAAAACTACTTAATTTAACTTTGGAAGCACATAACTCGCCAAATATGCATCTTAGAGTCAGCTCACACCGAGACGCGACGCGGCATTTTTGAGATAGCACACATTGTGGACCTTGTTTACTAGACTAAAAGATACGCATTCCAAATTCGCGCGACGCATCTTGGTGTACTTCGACACGTAAACACTTACTTTCGTGCACATAGCTCGAAACCATATTGCGCTCGCCGCTCGCTATATAAGTCAATGTCATGATAGGGTGCGCGACAAACAAAATATCCGTTGGTTCAATGTATGTAAAGCTACCTCTAAAAATATTTTTTCTCAATTTCCGTAACAAATCTGTAGTTATAGTCCAAAATTCCAAAATATCAACAAATTAACACCAAATAATATCGAACTATACGTATAAATGATCCTCTTGAATCACTCTATCTGTCGTATCACCATATTACTGTAAAAACATTTAATCTGAATATTCTTTCTTTCTTTCTTTTCTTAATGAATGACAGTCATACTACTTTTAAGTATATTTTTCCAGCGTCATGTCTGGGAATCTGAATATTGAATGCTGTACTTACCAATATAATACTGTAATAAAACATGGCAAAAGGAATTTTTAATTTCCATTACCGACTCTTACTTGAGCGCAAGTTAATGTTGCAAGTGTTTGTCAATTGCCAGAAATGTAAATGTTTTACGATCAGTCGCCTTGGCTCAGTGGCTATAATGACCCGAGCTGAATCGAGGGGCGTTGGTTAGATTCCCACACGAGATAAATATTTATTATGTATGTTTGTCTTGAGACTGGGTGGTTCCTATGTAGGTATGTATGTATTTACAACAAGGTGCTGGAACGACACCACCACCGTTGCGCTATGTTCGAACGTAAGCAACTTAAAAAAAATACTTTCGTTTTGCGATATAATATTTTTTATATTTACACATGTGCCCTTTCTGCAATGCATTCCATCTTCGCTGGTTGCCCTGAAATTAAGCGCCGTGATTTTTCCCAGCATATGCTGAGTGGTGACCAAATTTGACATCACACTACAACACGTTTGTTAGTTTCATATATTGTGTGTCCTCGTTTTTTTTTTGGTTCTTGTCTTTTAGTTCTATTCTATTCTATAAAACTGAAGTAAATGTATAAGGATGCAACAAATATTCGGCTACCTATTCGGCCTATTCGGCTTCTTTTCTCTAACGATTAACATAATAAAAAGAGAAGACTTTTTAGAATTACACAATTTAACTTTCAAAGTAAATAAATACTAACTTAAATATACATATTATACATCTTCTTAGAAATTACTTGTATTTCCAAAATAAAATCGTTTTATTCCCCTTATACTTACTCGTAAACAGTGTCATTACGTGCAGGTAAAGTGGGCTTTTTCTTTGTGAATTTTATTTTCTCTAAGGAAACCGCGTGTTCATAAAACCCACGGCGAAAATGTCGCGCCTATTCTATCAAGTATGTATAAGAGCTGTATTGTTGTTCAAAGCAAGAACTATGCGCTCACCACAAGCGAGCAATAAACCTACAAATTTTAACTACAAACAAAAAAATTATTTTATATATTGTCTAAATTAGTGATTTAAAGAATATTCGCATTCGCATTCGCGAATATTCGCATATTATTGTTTATTCGCAATCGTATTCGCATTTGCAAAGTTCGAGCGAATGCTTTGCGAATATGACCATCATAAAAAAAACGATTTTTGAAGATAATATTAGGTTATTAAAAAATCCATCAATTATTAATTTTTATTATTAGAAAAATTAACCTAACCTGGTAATCATATCATCAGTCTTTACTTTATCATTTGTTATTATTAAATACTATATATTATCTTCTACATTGGGTAATAAAGCTTAAGATTTAGATTAAGAAATATAGGGAACAAAAACTTTTTTCTTTAATTACAAACTATAAATCAAATTTATGTTTTATAAAAAGAAAACACTTTAATTAAACAATCAAAAGAAAATTATTCTTTTTACTTCTATTAGCCTGTGCTTTCCTTAAAAATCTTTTATAAAAATTTCAATTTAGACTTCAAACAAAAATACTGTTCTTTTCTCTCTTAAAATATAACATATAAATAAAAACATATGTCAAAAAAAAATCTCCTCCGGGTCTATTGGGATGTGGTGTATAAAGAAGCTCAGCGCCACTAACCATCCGCTTTCTTGGGACACTCGTAGGTGCTTTAATTAAATTCCGCACTACAGGAAAAAGAAGACCGTACCTTGCCTCGTGTGAATGAAAAACATTATCTGTGGCACGGGCGGTAAGGAAATTACAACCTCAAGTCATTAAAAGCCTCAAGCTTCAATAAGCCTGTCGTTAGTAATTTTCTCCTTACCACCCTTAATACACAATGTACTATTATGACTGTATAAGATTTTATTTTTGCCTCTCATCCCACGGCTATGTTTATGAGCCTTATTACCTTTAAAGCAAACGTTGCTTTTTCATTACCAAAGCTTTGTGTACCTAATTAATTTCGCTTCTTTTAAAAAGAAAAGGCACCTGCTTTATTTTTACGGCGGGACGAACGGGGATGGTATATGCGTTTAAGGTGAAAGTTTGCTTGTATGCAGGTTTGTATGTTACTTTTTTTGGAAGAAACTACAGGACCGATTTAGATGAAGTTTATTGGATAACATAAGTATTACCTCAGCGCAGGCAGTTAGTTATGTTTTGTGGATATAAGCCAACAGAGGGCGTTACAGAAGATGTGTTGTTTTTAAACGCTTGGGCTTATTTCAATATGTTTTATTGTTTTACATGGCTAATATTTCAGACCAAGTTCTTAGTCATATTTTACTGTTAAAAGCCACCAGCGGACTTGATGTAAAACGGTCATATAGGGCTCCAGAGGCCCTATATTAGAATTATTTATCTAAATCGGTTAGGCCGATAATTAGTCGTGAGTTTCAATTTTTTTAATTATATCATTCGTTTGCATAACCATCATAGTAATTATTCTTTTTTTTACACCAAACAAATTACTTAATCTAAGGAACACTAATTATAAGATGCAATGTACAATAGGCGGTGTTGTCGCCAAGAAGCGATTTCTGCCACACAACCTTTAGCTAAAGGAAAATTTAAAAGTGTTGGGTAGGTTGTGTACTCGTATAATTAAAATTACATTATATATAAAGCAAAATAATGTTATTGTTCTATATTTACCTCCATTAAAATTACATACCAAATAAATAAACATAAATAAATTAATACTTACATATACTTAGATACACTAACTTAAACAAAAATGTAGCAGATAGAAGAATTTTAATATCACAAGAAGAGGATAAGCTTTAAAAGATAGCAGAGTTTAAGAATATGTTAAATAATGCACTTTAATTAGTTGAATGATTGTGCTTTTCTAATAGAGACAGGTAAGGAATTCCACACTTTGATTAAAAATACAGTAAATTACTTATCATAAAAATGTGATGAATGAGAAGGAACTTTTAATGAAAGATTGGATGAAGACCATATTGAATAGTAGTATTCAAAACGCTCTTTTAAATAAAATGGGCTCAAAGGATTAAACAATTCAGAGTTGAAAAGAGAAGTGAAAGTATGTTAGTATTCCTGCGTAATCGTATAGGAAGCCATTTGAGTTGTTTGCGTGTTCGGAGATAAGGTCGTATTTGCGCAATCCAAATATGAACCTTATACGTAGGTTTTGAAGACGTTCTAATTTGTCAAGCTGGGCACCAGTGAGGTTGAATATGAATCTTAAAAGTCTAAAAATGAAAAAGAAAAAATGCTCGACCAAAACGTTAATTTCGATTTATTTCACTGTGCTTATTATCTATAGCTAAAAACCATCTATCTAAATAAAAGCTGTAGGTTTGTTTTATGATGGAAGCATTCACTAAACTAACATGCACTACTCACATAACTATTGAGTTATGTAAGTAGTAAAAGTAGTAGTAACCAACATCCAATATAATTTTCCACAAAGGGTATGGTATCCGAGGTAATTTGTGGAGGTGGTTCAAGTCATATGTCACAAATTGCACACAAAGAGTAGTTTTAAATGGTATTTCATCTGAGTATGTACATATCACATCTGGAGTACCTCAAGGATCAATTTTGGGCCCTTTGCTTTTATTGATTTTTATTAATAATATTAGTAAATGTTTAACCATACCAAATATCTATTATACGCCGACGATTTAAAAATATATCATACTATTCAGTCTGTAGATGATGCAAATAATCTACAATTAGATCTTGATCGTTTAAGTGAATATTGAATGTATAATAAATTAAGCTTAAGTATAAATAAATGTAAAACTATCACCTTTATTTAAGAAAACCAATACTGTAAAATCAGATTATAAACTCCTTAACAATTCTTTAACAAAAGTAGATGCTATCAGAGATCTTGGTGTAACCATAGACAGCAAAATGCATTTCCATACTCATGTCTGCGAAATAGTAAATAATACATACAAGTTATATGGTTTTATAATGCGTTCAGGCAAGGAATTTAAAAACGCAAAAACGTTTATACACTTATACAAATCATTGGTTCGACCTCAATTGGTATATGCTGTATCTATTTGGACTCGGCTTTATAAGAAATATGTAAATGCTAATGAACAAGTACAAAAAAAAATATCTTCGTACTATGTATTACAAACTACTTGGTAAAAGCTTGAATAAATATAAACTTTTGGATTTAAAATCCAGAAGAACATTTCTGGAATCACTAGTTTTATATAAACTCTGTCATTAAAAAATTTGATTGTATTGAGTTAAATAACAGCTTGTGTTATAGTGTGCTCACTCGTAGTTGTCCTCAACGTGTGGCGCGCCCTCATAAGCTGTTTACTGTGGGCCGATGCCGCACCAACGCTGGTGAGCGCGCGCCACTACGTCGTGCTGCCGCATCTCACAATAGTCAGTTTAATAAGGACGTAGATATTCTCTATGTATCTGAAGGAACCCTTTAGAAAAAAAATGTTAGACCGTTTAAATTGTTTATCATAAATCTGCTTTGTACTGTAGCTTTTTATTCAGGTTTATTCTTTAATTTTTTTTTCATGTTTTATTTCGTTTATTGCAGATAGCACTACCAGCCGCACTACTGGTAGTGCTATTTACAAAAAATAGCACTACCAGACATTCAAATATTTTAAAGTACAGTCGTGAACAAAAATACTTTTTAAACTCATTGTGCCAGGGTTGATTTGTTAATCACTAGGAATTTTTTTTCATTTTTTGATTTTTTTTCATTATTTTTTTAAACTAAATTTTTAATCATTATTTATTTATTTCTGATTACAGATAGATATTCACATTTATAATATTAGAAGGATTTAAAAAAACAATTCTTAATTTTCGGAATCTTTAGAATGATTTCCCAATACCATTATAAAAAATAATACATAAATTAATGCCGTAATAGAACTAGACCCTCTACTGGGTACCGAACCCAGACCGCCAATGCTCCTAATGTAAGGGTTTTATTTTTATTGTTTTTTTTTTCAATAGTCCGGGCTTTTGAAGAAGCTCCGGAAGGCTGTTGGAAATTTCATCCATATAGCCTAGCATAAATATATTATGACGCCAATAATGGCGCCAAAAATCTTCATTTGTCGGGAGCGTTAAATGAAATTTTTCACAAATTTACTCGTCCTTACTTGCTCATTGTTTTCAATTCGTCCTCCATAAGTCTTCGATGCATAATTCTTCACAGGTCTTCATAACACAGCTGAAATACGTCGTCGAAACCTACTAGACTAATTTCAATAAACAGACAAAAACACGTCTCCATTGTTTAAATCCGCACTTAACTCGCCTTTTTATTGTTTTGGGTATGTCAGGGTGTTTTCAGTAACACACACCTCTGAAAACACCCTAAAATACCCAAAACAATAATAATAATTAGACAGTGTTACCAGTTACCGATTTTTATTTCAGTATATTGTTGGATTTATGAAGTAGATACGTATGTATGTATCACTCACGGTTTTAATCCCCAGATCGGGGTAATATTCAGAGAAAAGGAAATAAATTAAGCTATACCAGATTGTCAAAAGATTTGAAGTGAATCCCTAATATATTTATGTATTATCCTTGATTTATTACTACTTATGTATTTGTGCAGTCATATTTATTGTGTTAAGTAGCATAGTAATAATACTTCAGTTGTTTTGATTTGAATTTGTGTTTTGCTTTAAAAATAAAAAGCAAAATTGAAAAACCCTTGACGGATGTAATCTGAGAAATATTTGAAAAAATAGGGTAAAAACCCGAAAAGAAGTAAATAAAAGTAAAGTAATCACAAATCTAAGAAAATCCTTCAGGCTACTCTTGCCATCTCTATTTCTGAATTTAATTAAAATGTAGCAGTATTCTATACTTGCAGCAATTATATCTGTGCCTCGTAGATATGCAGCAATTTATTTCAATTAGACTCTACATATCTAGTCTTACCATAATCTTTTTATCATTTTGGTACGGAATCATAATGAGTCCCCCAACGTGTATCCCTAGCCTATAGCTTAGTAAAAGACATGTAGTACGAAGGTTTAATAGTTCTATTAGTTACAGAAAACATTACCAAACATAGCAGTTGAAATTGTACACTCTGTCGATCTCGTGCGCGTTCGTCAATATCACCTCTAGGTATCTCGCTCAGCCATTGTGTCGCGCGTAGTCTGCCTTAGTATCTCCGTTCGCTTGTCCATGCGGTAAATAGACCTGGAATTTATGAGATACAGTGTATATATTTTGAACATCAAAGACGTTGTCTGCTGCAAAAGAAAGAGTTGAGATTCCCTTTTGGGAAAATAGATAGTACTTTCCTTGTCTCCAAAGTTGTAATTTCTGTTCCACAAAGTTTAGGCTTCAGAGATCAGAAATTAAGACTTTCCCAATGGATGACCGAAGATGGTAAAGGTCAACCGCCCTTAATCCAGAAAGGGTTCTCCGAAAAAGCGCTTTCCTTTTTTACACAAGGAACTATCACAACCAAACTTCATTACAGTCTGAAAATGCGACACTTAGCGACAAACAAAGATTCTTACAAAATTACAATAAGTGCCGAGTAAAATTACGTTAATTAAGTAACGGGTTAGGATGGGCTCCCTGAGCCTGGAGTTAAATAACTATGTTGCTGAAACAAATGGGGTTAATAAACATAAAATTTACAAAGAGAGATCTCCCAAGTAACATCTACTTTTATAACACACATAAAAGTTCAAGATTTAATGAATTTAAATATCTTTGCGCAAGATACGAAATCTACGTTATTATTTGAAACCCGATTAAAAACAATTCTTAATTAAGGAATAAGTACATTTATACTAATTTGTTAGAATAATGACAGTTTCGCAAAAGTTTATTATGCAGTTATACTTAGCTTTGAACCAAGATCTCCGTACTCTAACACGTAACACTCTCACAATTCACCACGTAGTTCTCCACTCACTTTTTGCGCCTTCCTCCTGTTATAGTCCAAAATCCACTGTCCTTCGACATAGCCTTCCTTCTGCCATGCGCCTGCGCACCCTTAAGTCCGAGTAAAGCTGTAACTCTCAATAATCCGTTAGTGATATTCGGCCTTATCGCCTTTGCAATAAGTCCGTGAATCTCTTATTCTTATAACCACATGAATTTCATACCATTCGCGAATCACCTATCCCGTTCGCACTTGTACGTCTTTCTCGCTCTTAAAGTTAGGATGCATGACGCCACAAGCCATAGCGATAGCGTCTCAAAACCGAACATCTGATAACCATGTATTCCGAGAATGCGCTTCGAGTCGTTACTAAATAGGCAAAGGACGACAAAAAAAATATTATACCTGAACCTTTGCATTCTTGGCAAAGTGTACAAGTTTTAAATATTACAAGCTACAACTAAATTGTTACATTACCTAAATTCATTTAGGTGGACGTGACAGTGACAGGTGGTGCTGGTGAACCCATCGCAGCAGCTTTTGATACAGTGACTGTGACAATGATGATGACAATGACTCATAAGTCATCATAAATCATCAGCTTTGCAGTAAAAAGTGGTAAAATTAACTATAAGAACCAAGTAGACAGCGAGAAATCAAATATCCTTTGTCATTTTTAACTATATATATGCGTGGCCCTGAGACGCGCTTAATATTTTTTTTATAATTTAAAAATACTTACTTATGTGACGTCTCTTTATAAAATAAAATACCTACTACCGAATAGAGTTGGTATTTTTAAGTACTCGGCCTTAATAAACATGGTAAAGAAAATCAATGAAGTTTCAAAGAGCAAGATGCCTTTACATATTTCACGTTCGGTTTGAGGTGTAATATCCTAATGGAGTTCAAGATTTGGCGGTAACGTGTACGGCTTGGCATTTTACTTCACGTAGAGTGAATTGGAGAATCTTGTTTATAGCTATCTATTTCTGTAGCCAGGTTTGTTATACTACCTAAAAAAAAGTGATTACCCACAGCTTTGCCCGCTGAGCATGTCTTGTCAACAGTTCGAATGAACGAACAGTCAGATCGAATGACAACAGTTTTATATATCATATTAAGTATCTACTATAAATATTTCTCCACTCAAAATGAGTTATTATCATATATCGATATATACCAGATAACCATTATAACCTACAATTTATTACATAACCAGAGTTTTTGTTGACTTCATTCATTTACTTAATTTAATGAAAAAATTGAACCGAATATTGAATATTTCACGTGCGCTGCTGAATAATATTTTTGCTACAGGGCTTAATTTGTTCACTGCTTCCCAATGTCTCAAAAAAGAAGATTGGCCTAGTAGCGCAACAGTTGCAAGTAAGTGAAACAAGTTTGAGGGGTTTATAAGGTGCTTCGTGATAAGCTTATATACTTACTTAGTAAGTATATAATGATACTATGCTTGTGTTGTACAATTTATCTATTATAGTACAAGATTCCAACCCCTCTTCTAATCTCATGCTATAAGAATTGCATAAATTACAAAAGAGCATTCGGCATATTCTCACAGCATGGGAGAGTTCCCAAGTTGTAGTTGGCGTTTTTTGCAACTTATCGAAAGCGTTACATTGTTTCGATAAGCATACGTTGTTACGTAATTTAAATTTTATGGTGTAAGAAATAAATCTCTTGAACTTGTAGAATCATGGTTATACAGGTTATAAATGGCGCTAAATTTCAGAGATCTGTAGTGAAATTAGGTGTACCACAGGGGTCAATATTATGGCTTTTCTTGTTTTTATTATATGTAAGTTGCTTATCCTTTATAGTGCTAAAGTTTATTTGCTTTATTTGATAGTAATATTTGCGTATGACATTTCATTATTGTTGAAAGTGAACAGGAAAAACGATAATTCAAAAATAAATAAAAAGACACCTTACCAAAGTCTCAAACTGGTTTCCTGTAAATAATCTTGTACTTAATGCAAATAAAACAAGATTTATTAAGTTTCACCGCCTAATGAAATCAAAATTAATAGGAACCTGGTATTAAATAATGAAAAATTAGAATTAGTTGATAAAACAGTCTTTTTAGGTATAACCATTGATTCGAAATTGCACGGTACAATGGCAATATATCTATGAAAATATTATATTCGTCCGTAAAAATATATCCTAATTTCCGAGCAACAGTGATAAGCACAGCTTAAATACTAGAAATACACATAATTTTACTATGCCAATGTTTATGCATACTAAACAAGTAAGCCAAAAAACCATTTATGGAAAGCGTTGTAAAGTTTTGTAATAATTTCTCTGTAGAAATTTCTAACTTAGGTGACAAACAGTTTCAATTTTAAATAAAAAATTCGCTATGTAAGAAAGCATATTATAATGTAGATGAATATTTGAATAAAAAATTGGATAGCCTACCATAACACAAAATTAATTGTTTATTGTACGTAAAAATGACAAAAGATATCACAACAATAGTAGGTAAAGAAAAATGTACATAGCTAAGCTTATCTCTGTTCAGAGATTTCTTCCAGCAGACCTTTATTAGGGATGAGAGAATAGTCAATTAAGGGGCAACACCGACGTGAACAATATATGAATATTTAGTTTTAGTTAATATACAGATCGAAAATCTTTTAATAATAAATTAAGCACAATATTATAAATAAATATATAGCAGTTTTTTTAGATGAGTATATTTATAAATATAAATTGGTATTTATAAATTTATACATAAATAACATAAATAATAAAATAAAGGACTTGAATCATTCTAGTGCAGATTACAGATCATTAAGATACAGAAATTAAAGGGGAAAAAAACAAAACAAACAATTTTATTAAGTTGGGGGCTTCCATAATTGTAAATAATGTTTTTTCCAACTAGATTTAAAAGTAGCAAGACTTGGGCTGGGCTATCCTGTTTTTTATGAGAGAGAGCATTTCATAGTTTTTTTATTCCATTTATCCCCTTGGAATATATGTTCAAAATGTTCTTCGTGATAAATTGGAGCAGCGGGATTATTCAAAATTAAGTATAGAAAACACAAAGTGTACAAACAAAACGAATGCACAGGTATTTGAAGTCGATCGAGTTTCTTTAATAGCTCCACAGTAGCGTTCGGATAGCAAACATCCGCATAGTTTAGAAGAGGAAGAAGAAGAGTCTGCGCTAGTACAATTTTGGGTTTTAGAGGAAGAAATTTAAAAAGTCGTTTAAGTACGTGCAGCGTGCTATACAACTTTCTACTAGTTTCGTTGACATTTACTGTCCAGGACAGGTTGCTCTCGATGCAAAGATTTTTAACAAGTTTAGAAAACAGGATAACTATCCCATCAAATGTTAACTTAGGCACTAATGTACTTTTCATGCAGTTAAGTGAATGTCTACTTCCAATGAAATTATAATACACTGTGTTTTAGCTGGGTTTACCACAAGACCAAATGATTTTGCCCAACATCGCCACATCTTGATTGTGGAAGTTATAATAAACTTGAAGATCGTCTGCATAAAGATCTTAGCGAGCAGAAATTACTTTAGAGACTGAGTTAATGAAAACTGTAAATAAGAGAGGTGACAAAACGCCACCCTGAGGTACTCCTGCTGTAAGTGTACACCACATTACTGTTAGTTTTTCTTTTCAAACTCAATTAATTTACGTTTGATAAGTTAAAGGAGCACTCTAAGACTACGTTCACGCGGCGCAATTTTTCTCGCATACCGTATACGAGATTTCATCGAATACCGTAGTGACAACAACATTTGTATGGCAACTCTAAAATCGATCACACGGCGTATATGCGAGAAAATCTCGTATTTGAGACATATTTTTTACCGTATGCCGTAAGGTTTAGCCACCGGGAATGCGAGATTCACGAAACGATTTTATCGAATGTGATGCTCAGTGGCGCTTATGTTTACGTTGATTCGTTCACACGGACAAACTGGTTTCTCGTATATGATACTCGCGCGGAGGCAGGCAGCAGGCAGTTGTGTTTGTGACGTCTTTGGCGAAGTGGATATCCGATTACGATCGAGTTATTTATCACGCTTATCGAGGATCGACCCATAATATGAGATAAATGATTACA
Organism: Apoda limacodes; assembly: GCA_946406115.1. Taxonomy (NCBI): domain Eukaryota; kingdom Metazoa; phylum Arthropoda; class Insecta; order Lepidoptera; family Limacodidae; genus Apoda; species Apoda limacodes. The sequence goes on from OX291550.1 coordinate 24,000,330, forward strand.
ACACAACTATAAAAAAAAATGGCGTGATCTCAACGACTGGCTGTGTGGCGGCTGGCAAAGTGTATCGAATAGATGCTGTGTAAACGGCGGCCACGTAAACGGGAAGACGTGTGTTGGTACGTACTTTTATGTGTGTGTATACATATTTGGATAGGTGTTGGAGATTGTGTACTTGATGAATTGGTTCCAGCATGGTCGATTAAGTACACCCGGGAGTTTTTTGTCACTTCTTCTCCCCTTAGGTTAGTTTCCCATGTGATGGTTGTTTAAACGATGTGCATTTGTTGCCAGGCTGTAGTATGGAAGCTGGGCCACTTTCAGGTGTACGATGTCTGTTTGAATGTGTGTGTGCATATATGTATACAAATTTATGTATGATGCACCCGCTGGCGATGTCAGGCGGCCAAACGAGAATTGCAACAGATAGGACCTAACAAAGTTAATTTACGTATAGTTTTTTTTACTTGGGAGTTATTTCTGAATACCTATTTGAATAGAAAGATTTTGAATATTTATGAAACATACGATGAAAAAAAAACAAGAGGGTCGTCAGTGGTACCTTAAAGTGGTTAGAAGGCTGAGACGATTCTATATAACCTAGCATGCTTGATTAGCGCAGCTACTTGACAATAAATGATTTTTTACGTTACAATGATAAAAAGCCAGTAAAGATTTACTTGCTAAAGAATTTGGCAAGAGTTCAAAAAGTAGGGTTTTCTAATAGATAGAGCTGAATAACACTTTTTCGTTTCTACGTCAGTCAAGGTTTGCGTTATATCCCTAGCGGCCGCTCTTTGGCTATGATAGTAACCTGCCAAACCAAAGAGCAATCTGTGTTTATTATGAACTTTTGTTTGAAACATTTTTTTTTTTTAATTTTATCAGTTTTTATGCTGTCACGCAAACATTTTGATGTGATTTTCTACGTCTGATAACTTGGAATACAATTAAAATCTATGCTACGTTTTATCCTAATTCATTCAGTATAAGTAACCGGAAACCGTGCACACTGTGATCTACAAAGATAGTTTTTTTCAGGAAGTAAATAGCATGACATTGTATATTTATTTTATCAATATTATTATAATGTATTCACAACTGTCCTTGAGTCTCTTGTATATATTATATCCGTCATCTTTTTTATTTTTTTTTTGTTTTGCTAATTATGGTTTATTTAACTTGTAGGAGTCAAAGTTGCTAATACACAAATCTCAGAAGTGTCTCAAAAGTTTTATGTATATTTTAGAGCTTCTACTAGGCTCGTTGTCTGTATTTTTCTAACAAGTCTTTGAATTAAATTTCAACCAAATTCTCGTTATTATATCGTAAAAAATCGAGTAAAAGGACTTTAAATATAAAACAACCAAAGGTTGTGAAACTAAATGGGCCGGCAGTTATTTTAAAAGTTTTCACAGATATTATAACAAATACAATCACTTGATAGTTAAAATGTGTAAAATGTGTAAACTCACTCTTTACCAGTTTGAAACTTGCAATAAACTAGAGAAGAATATAGAAGAATAGATTTTAAAAACCGAGTATAAAAGTGCTTATTTTAAATATTTCTTAAAAAGCATTTAACAAAATATCCTACTGTAGGGTTCTTAAAAGCACTTCTATGGATACTTATTTTTACTGAACAGTAAAAAGAATTAGAGAGAAATAAAGTATAATACTGTTTTTACAGATGATTGGAAACTCAAGAGGCGCAGGCGATGCGCATAGGAGCTAGCTAATACCGCCGTTGTATATTTTGAATATCCTTTTTTTTTAAACGTAGTGAAAAACTATTAATATTCAAGAAATAAAAACTAGTAAACTACTTTTTGAACGTTGTTTATTGTTTCTAAAATATATGTGAGAGTTGTAGATAACTTTTTTGAAAGCAAATGCCGCTATACTACGTATTTCTGTTGGATTCTGTGTTTAAAATCGGTTTCATGTCTAGCTATATGTCAGAAAGTTAAATTACGTTGACCATCAGAACATAGGAATTAAAATAATGATGTAGTCGTGCAATCGATGTCTTATTTAACAAACAATAGGAATAATGAACAAAAATTAATTTTGTATTTTTACTGCAGCATGACATGATTAATGAGAATGCGTAAAATTATAAAAGGTGATTGTTTCGAAACAGATACATCAAAACTACGTTGGTAACAACGTAGTAAGGGTATCAAATCAAGATGTCTTGGTGAGCTACTTCATTTTTTTATTTAACTTGCTATAAGTTGCAAATTTTGCTCATGGTTTTAAAATAATGAAAAAAAATTATACAAAAAACATAAAAGAGTTAATACATGAGACTGTTCTGTAGTATAAAATAATTGTGATATTATTATAAAGTATAGAATATTGTTTAGTTTTATTCCTAAACGCAAACATAATGCGACATGTACTACTAAATCATGTACATCATGTATGAAGAGTGGACATTGTCCTTCGGGCATTGTAACTATATCGGTTCTATCAATGAATGATCAGACAGATACACAAGCAGACAGCATAGGCACAAAACTCTAAAATTATTAAAAAAGATTATGTTTTCAAAGAAACTTATTTGTTTCACATCAATATTTTGGAACTTTGTTTGTTTTTTTCAGTAACTTCAGTACAACATGTTCCACGCCTACAGTAGGCTCTGCTGGTACTATTTTTTCGTCGGCGCTTAATTTTTTTGCTGCCGCCCAATGTCTCATAACAGAAAATTGGCCTCCTACTGCAAGTGTTCGAAGTAAGTGAAACAATGTTTGAGGGGTTTATAAGGTACTTCGTGATAGGTTGTTATACTCTTAGAGCTTATATTAATATAATTGTACTTTGATGACACTTTAGTACAAGTTTCAATCCTTCTTCTTCTGTTGCATAAATTAATTACGGAGTTAATTATAAAATGAATTAAGTATTGTGCTTTAGAGTTCAGAAGGTGCTCAGACGGACGTGCTAGATATATTTTTCACTAAATACTAAACTTGGTAATTTTATTTATTTATACTAGTTATTCCCGTGCCATCGTTCGCCTGAACTTTGACATTTTCTACTACAACTTTCATGTATAAAATATTCGAAATGTTGGCCAATAGTGTAAGCTGTCACTATGCCAATATAAATCAAAAATCGTCTAGTTTTTGTGCGATGCGTGCTTAAGAATGAAAATGATTGACGGCCATTTTTTATCCCGGGTAGTTAAATAGCTGCGGCAGGAATAAGTTCAGTTGACTTCCACATGAATAAACTATACCCACAGTTATTTTATTGCTTGTAATAGTTAACATATTCGTTTGATCAGAAAGTTCCCTTCGGAATCCCACTCCGGTAATTTAGCGCGGGTGGAGCCGCGGGAAAATATAGTTTCAATATACGTATAGATTTTGACAGAAAATTTCGGTTAATATTGGTAGCGTACCTGTCTATGTAATAAATAACAAAATTAAAATTTTATGCCTAATTTTTTGTAACCGTTAAAAATGGTTTATTGATTTTATTTTCAGGTGCTGATAAATTTGATTTCATCGTAGTGGGTTCCGGAACAGCTGGCAGTGTAGTTGCCAATAGACTGTCCGAAAACAGCTCCTGGAATGTATTGTTGCTTGAAGCTGGAGGAAATCCACCGGTGGAAAGCTCTGTAATATATCTCATTTCTTTCACTTATATATATGATAATAAGATGCGCTGTATGTTGGAGGTTTCTATAGTGGGGTTGAAGGTCTTGAAAAGAACAGTTAAACACTACTATTTCCATGCATATTTATGTTATATTAACAACAGCTAATAAATAATGTAGTAATTGTCTCTGGTAAAGTGGTTGTTCTAAACTATTTTAAAACTAGGTTTTACCCGCCTACAAAGATTCTACATTTGCTGAATATTAAAAAAAATATTAAAATCTATCTTACATTTAACTATGGAGAGTAGTTCTCCACACAAGAACTTACACTATTTGAAATAGCATTAAGAATGAAGATAAAAACTATACCCACATATTTGCAATATTGTAGTAAATTATTGTGACTTAGCTGACTATTTGTCAGTGTGGGCGGTGGGTTAGTCTCAACAAAGGAGAATGGATTTGAATGAATTATATGAGAAGTAAAATTATCCCTTTTTTTGAATAAAATACAGTAAGAAAGCTTGCTATAGCAAGGAGTAACTAATACCACCTTCCTGTAGCTGCAGAGCTGTAGGAATTCCTTTATGGTGCAGCTACTTCAGGGTAAAGCCTAGCCTATGTGTTAATTAAGGATATAAGCTATTAATTTAACATTTCAGCTAAATCAGTTTAAAACTAACAGAGATAAATTTAAGCATTAAATTAATATTTACGTAGGATTTACATTAGGTCTATCAAATAGTATTTCTCTAGTGGAAGAGTCATTCGGGATAGGTTGATTGCTAGAATTATTGGTAAAAATAAAGTTTGCTATTATTTCATATGTCATTTCAGATTCCTGGTCTGGACTATGCTGCACGTCAAACAGAATATGACTGGAAGTTTTCAACAGTTAAAAATAATTTAACTAGCGCCGCCAGTCCTAACGAGTCTGTACAGTGGTCAAGAGGGAAAATGCTTGGTGGTTGTACTGGCTTTAACTTTATGATCTACTTCAGAGGAAGTTCTTATGACTACGACAGTTGGTGTAACCTTGCTGGAAACGACGAATGGTGCTACAGTAAAATCAAACCATACTTTAAAAAAACCGAAAGTCTGCAAGATAGTAATCTAAAGAAAAATGCAAATATTAGTGCGTTTTATGGAACTAATGGTCCACTACAAATTAGTACATTCAACTGTACATATAGATCCTTAACAGAAAAGGTACTCAGTGCTTGGAACGAAAATAATGTTCCAACAGTAACTGATCTAAACTACGCAAATATGATGGGTTCAGCAATATATAGAGCAAATGCTATTCAAGGAACCAGATTTAGTGCTGCCAAAGCGTATTTGAACTCATATCAAAACAGGACGAATTTAAAAATAATTAAAAATGCCTTAGTAACCAAAGTGTTAATAGACGGTTCTTTAACAGCTTACGGAGTCGAAGTAATTATAGATAATGTTACAACAAAATTTAATGCCTCAAAAGAGGTAATTTTAAGTGCTGGCGCTGTAAATTCACCACAGCTGCTGATGTTGTCTGGTATTGGACCAAAAAAACACTTACAATCCTTAAACATTACGACTTTAGTGAATTTGCCAGCAGTAGGCCAAAACTTACAAGATCATACTATAGTTCCCGTGACTATTTACTGTAATAATTCTGGGGAAGAGGCAGCCCCTAATCAGCTAGACAGTATGTTGTATCTTTATAATCGTACTGGTGCCTATGCACAAATCAGTTTTGCTGATATTTCTGCTCATTTTACAACAAACAGCTCTAACAAATATCCACAGCACCAAAGCATGTTTATGGTGCTTCCTAAAAATTCATCATTTGCAAAAGCAGCATTAAACGCTAGATATAAAAGCTATTTGGCGGATTCTGCTGTACAACAAAATTTAAACCAATCACTTTACTACTTCACACATATTTTATTACATCCATGCTCAAAAGGAAATATATCATTACGTTCATCAAATATTAAGGACAAACCTTTAATTTATGCCAACTATTTTGGATGTGAAGATGATCTGGATAGAACTGTTGCGGGTGTCAAAAAGATAGCCAACTTGGTCAACACCACATACTTTAAATCTATAGGTGCCCGTCTGGGTAGGTTGAATTGGACAGACTGTGATGGATACGAATTAAACTCTGATGACTACTGGAGATGTATAGCAAAGAGCGCTGTTATTTCTATCTTTCAAGCTGTTGGAAGTACTAGGATGGGTAACAGCTCAGAAACTTCGGCTGTGGACAGTCGCTTACGTGTTCATGGCGTTGACAATCTTCGTGTTATTGATGCAGGTATAATACCATCCCATATGAGTGGCAATATTAATGGAGCTGTATATTTGTTAGCGGAAAGAGGTTCTGACATGATCAAATGGGATTATGGTATGGCAACGGATAATAACTGATGTATATATTTAAATAAAGATGTCTATAAAAATTGCCGTTATTAGTAAAGTTCTTATCCTTATCAGCCTCATACGTCCCCACTGCACGGCCTACCCTCATCAAGGGTAATTTGGGCCATAGTTCACACGCGGGCCCGGTGCCTATTGTGGACTTCACATTTTTTTTTTTGTATATGCAGGTCTCAAGATGTTTTTCCTTCACCGCTAAGCCAGTGGTGTAAATAATCATTGTACTTGAGAAATTAACGCTAACGGTACACGCGGGGCTTTGTAAAAACCCCCCCCCCCCCTAACAAAAACGCGTTCACCTACCCTACTTACTTAACGCTACCTCCGCGGAAAACTAAAAATAGAATTTTAATTTGGCAATGATCGTCTAATAGCGTGATTAGGACCGCTACATTGTGAACCTAAGTCTACATCAGTCACTAGCATGGCGAGTGATTTTAAGATTAAATTCTACATAATATAACTATCTAAGCCATAACCATTTATCTTAACTTACTTGTCGCACACGAGTGATGTACCAATCTAAGATAGCTTTTATAATACGTCCTAGTCATGATTTAAATTATCGTCACACTGAACTTGATTAAGTAAATTTCTAATACAATAACCTTCTCCATAACTACCCTTATTCACTTTCAATTAATAACTATTTAAATTCTGTCAAAGAGTAAGCCTTTCATAATTTAGTTTCTATTACTTTATTTATTTATTTAACCTTACAATATGCCAGTAAAACGAACATAAGAAATTAAGATTTCCTTTACAGTTCGCGACAATAAACAAAAAGCAAATGTCTGTAGTGTCGGGATCGAACCGCGGCCCTTCGTATGGTTGTCCAACGTTATAACCACTACACCAATTGGTCGATGAATGATCGATTGAATTCAACCTAATATTTCTGCACCCTGAAGATAATTCCCTTTGTTTGCTGTAAAGGTGGTAAACAACCATACGGCCCTATAATAAGATATTTCACACAAGGTACTATTTAGTCTTCATGGTAGTTCTTCTTACAAACCAAAATCTCTTAGTAAACGTGGAATTTTCAGTATTTAGACATCTTACAGATAACAGTGAATAATTCCGTTCTTTGCGTAGGTACAAGAACTTATAAAGGAGACATCATGTGCAACCTTTCTCTTACGAACTTGAGATATTAAGGTAATATTAATAAATATGGAACAAATTGCGAATAACGTAAAGATTAAATAGAGTTTCTTTTAATAATTTGTCACAGTCAATTAAGATAATTATGACGACAGAACGCCAATTTACATGGGTAGGTAACCCGTCTTAGTAGGTACTTTCCTACTATTCAGTCAGTAATGAAAACATTGCTCACTCAAAAATCTAACACTTTAGTCAGATCAACAATAGGCATTTTGAGTGATTAGAACCTTTGCGTTTCGCCGGTAGGTCGGGGTCCCCCCCCGGCTCATCAGTTATTAAGGGGGGCCCTACCTGGATAATAATACGCTATGATAATAGAATTTTCTATAAAGAAGAATTGGACAGACCCTAGACCAACTAATGTCACCTTAATATGTTCGGTCAAAGTTTAACTTATGTCGTACCCCGGTTCAGTCATTGTTTCCTTAAGGTTAGGTACCGTAAATCATTTCCTTCTTTTTTTTATATCAAAAGAAGAAAGCAATACTAAAGTATATTTTTTTTTATCATTGTTTGGCATAACTTAATTGTTACATTTTGTAGAAGGATGGGCGAATATTTAATAAACACCGTTTCTTCAGTAAACTATAAGTTTTATTAAATTAACAAAATATCGCTAACACGGTTTAGACTAATCGACGACATGAACGCAAGTACAATACAAAAAAAAAGAGGAAATATAATATGCTAGTGCTGCCAGCTTCTTAAATATGATTTTAACCTTTTATGTTCTGAACATAGCTGGGGCTTCAAGAAATGAAATTATTAATGATATTTTTTTTTTTAACATGTGAGCAAAGTTGGCAAATTAAATACAAATCTCTTAATTTTGAAATCAAAAATAAAGGTACTCATAGGTAACTAAGCTACACTTTTTTAACATTTTAATAGGTATAGTTATGTATATTAGTTTACATTTGTATATATATAATGATATATTATTACAATTACTTAACTATTACAAGTTTTTGCTTAACTAAACTAAATATTAAAACTAAGTTGACTGTTAGTTATGGACTCCAAATATGAATAATAAAACCAGAAATCTATGGTTTGCTAACACACATGTTATAGCAATAGGTACTATAGTATATAATGACTATAATAATAAAATAATCTAATTGTCATCTATGGGCAAAATGCACACCTTGGTGATGGATCGACGGTGAGTGTGACCATTACTAGTTTGGACCTCTATAGCGCGAACTGCGCCATCGGCGCCAGGGAAAACTTGTTTCACTCTAGCCATAGGCCATTGTAAAGGTGGTACATTGTCTTGCTTCAGTATGACTAAAGTTCCTACCGTAATGTTTGGAGTGACTGATCTCCATTTAGGGCGATTTTGCAAAGTATTAAGGTACATATTTTTCCAATACTTCCAAAATATTTGTTTTATGTTAGAGCATAGTGACCAAAACTTCAATGAGTTGGTAGGAGATCTACTGACATCTTTTTCAGGATATGATTTCATTGGTGATCCGGTAAGAAAGTGTCCAGGAGTTAAATATGAAAAATCAGTGGGATCTGCGGACATGGCACTTATAGGACGCGAGTTTAATACTGCTTCTATTTCAACAAGTACTGTGTTAAGTTGTTCATATGTCAGCAATGCTCCAGCCATGACTCTTTTTAAATGGTATTTAACACTTTTGACAGAGCTTTCCCAAAGCCCACCAAATACTGGGCTATAACTAGGTATAAAATGAAATCGTATACTCAGTTCTGATGCAAAGGACTGTACTTGTATTTGATGATCATAATCACCACCATATAATTTATAAAGATCACCTAATCGGGTCTTCGCTCCCTTGAAAGTGGACGCGTTATCGCAGTAGACGTCACTGGGCAAATTCCGTCTAGCTATAAAGCGCCTAAAACAGGCTAAAAATGTGTTCGTCGTTAAGTCTGAAGCAAGTTCAAGGTGAATGGCCTTGGTAACAAAGCAAACCATGACTAGTATATATCCTTTGCCTATGACTGCCTTTCTGATTCGACTTAGCTTGACGGAAATCGGGCCAGCGAAGTCCATACCGACTTTCTCAAAAGGACGGCACGCATTCACCCTGTCTGCTGGCAAGGAGCCCATTAGTTGACTAGCAGCGGTTGCTTTAAGCTTAAAACAAGTTACACACTTATGTAGCACTTTCTTAACAGTTCTTAAACCATCAATTATCCAATATTTTTGATTAAGAGAACACAATACTAGTCTTTGGCCTGCATGTAGCAGTCTTAAATGTTCACGTTTTATTATCAATTCAGTGATAACTGAGTTTTTGGGTATAATAATGGGATGTTTAATGGAATACGGTAGTGAGGCGTGATGTAGTCGGCCTCCTACTCGCAAGATATTATCTTGGTCTAAAAATGGATGTAAAGGTTTTAAGCTGCCTGTGATTTGATTTTTAGACTGTATAGATTGTATTTCATTGTAGTAATGTTTTTTTTGTTCAGACTTAATGATCAATGACAAGGCATTATTTAGCTCACTAACAGACAAATAATTTTCTTTATGTTTAACACACTTTGACTTACAATTATTATAAAACCTTAGTATATAGCTTAAAATTCTAATCATTTTATTTAGGTCAGAATATTTTTGTTTAATTTTTTCAAGAATACAATCTTTTTTGTCACTTACAGTTACTGTGCATGCTACAATTGATGGCTTAAGCTCTGGAATAAAGACTGATTTATTGCAAAACCTTTTAAATTCATAATGTTGTTCGTGCAATGATGTAGGTCCATGCCACCATAAACTGTGGTTTTGTAAATCATGAGGAAGTAACCCTTTGCTAATGCAGTCAGCTGGATTCGAGACTGAGTCTATATAGCTCCACTTACAACAATTTGAAGAAGAAAGTTCCTGAATAACTCTAGTTCTGTTAGCAACATAAGTGCTAAGTTTGGCAATATCAGTGTTTAACCAAGCTAACACTATTTGAGAGTCTGTGAATAGATGTATGTCTTTTAAAGAAATTTTTATATTTAATGTTAAGATTACTTTATCAGTGAGTCTAGTTAGTAATAAAGCTGCATTTAATTCTAATCTAGGTATAGTTAATTTATTTTTAAGAGGATTTATTCTCGACTTGGAGCAAAGGAGATTCATAGTAACATTGCCTTGGGGATCAATAATTCTTAAGTAAAGACAAGCTCCATGTGCGATGAGTGAAGCATCAGCAAAACCTATCAATTGGCAAATTAGGTTGTTATTTGGTTTCACACATCGTGGTACATGTATAGGTTGCATTTGCATTAGACTATTAGCAAAGTCTACCCACTGTTGGCTAACAGCTTTCGGTGGGGCCTCATCCCAGGCTATGTTTTCAGCCCACAAAGATTGCATGATTAATTTAGCTTGGACAAATATAGGTCCCATTAAACCTAAGGGGTCGAAAAATTTACTTATGTAACTAAGGATTTCTCTTTTAGTAAGTTTTGAAGTTGAGCATTGTTCTGCTGTATGTAGTTTAAAAGTATCTGAATGTATATCAAAATTAACTCCTAATGTTTTCATAGACATACTGTCCTTTTGAAGTTCTATTTCTCCAAAATATTGTTTATCTTTGGGTATATCTGCTAGTATCTTTTCACTGTTGGATAGCCACTTATGTAATTGAAATCCACCAAGACACATTAATTGGGTTAATTCTTTTTGCATATTAATTAAGTGTTCCTCTGAATGATGGGTTGCTAAAATATCATCAATATATGTATTATTTTTCAAAATAGAGGATGCTAAAGGCATCTCTGTAGCAAATCTTTGAGCTAGTTCAATGAGACATCTAGTTGCTAAGTAAGAGGAAGTTTTCAAACCGTATGTGACAGTTTGCAATTGAATACATTTAATTTCTTCATTAGGTTGATCTCTCCATAAGATATTTTGAAGCGAACATTGAGAAGAATCAAGCATTATAAATCTAAACATCTTTTTTATATCGGTGATAATAAAGTATTTATCAAGTCTAAATGCAATCAATATATCAAAAAGATCCTTTTGTACTACTGGACCATTAAGCAACATATGATTCAGAGAAACTTTCAGGTTTGTCAACATGGAACCATCAAAAACAACTCGCAATTTTGTTGTTTTACTGTCTTTTTTAATTACAGGATGGTGAGGTAAAAAGTACACAGGGTCTTTAGATAGGTTGTATTGATTTATATTTATATATTTTCCATGACCTAATTCAACATACTGGTCAATGAATTTTTTATAATCTTGAAATAGTTGATTGTCTTTAGAAAATCTTTTTTCTAAGTTTAAAAATCTGCACAATGCTAAGTGAAAAGAGTCTCCAAGTTCTTTATTGATTTGATTAAGAGGAACTTTGAGAGGCATTGTTACTTGAAATTGCTTATTGGTTAAAACAACAGTATTTTGAAAATGTTTTTCTGTATACTCATGCTCAGGTATTGTGTCTGGGTAAACTTCACTTACTTGTTCAGTTTTCCAAAATCTGGACATGGACTCACTAATGTCATTATTACATTCTCTACAAAATAAAGAAACCACCTGGTTAGCATCTGTAGCTGAAGGTGTGCGACCAGCGATTATGTAGCCGAAGGATGTATTGACTAGTTTGAGCTGCTCAGTACTACTGGAAGCGGCACTATCAACTGTTGTATTAGGCTGAGGCAGTAATATCTGAAAAAATATGTCAGCTCCTAAGAGAAGATGCACATCACCTTGCTTGTTAAAGCGTTTGTCAGCTAGTTGACAGACATTGGGAAGCTTTAAGTGTGAAATGTCAAAGCTTATTTGTGGTAACTTTGAAGTAATTTGTGGGACTATATGACAATTTGCAGTTGTTTTGAAAGGGTATACAAGGGAATGAATTTCAACATTTAAAGACTGTGTTATTGTTTGTTGAGTATTAGTAATACCAACAATATTGGTTTTAATATGGTTGGGATTGTTACCCAGCATATGGGCAAGCCTTTTAGTTATAAAAGATGTCTGAGAAGCACTGTCTAAAAGTGCTCTGCAAGTTATGATCGTGCCTGATTTAGCAATTAATTTTACTCGTGCTGTAGGCAATAAAACTTGTTGGTGTGAGGCGTTTGACAATAAGGTAACAGTTGTTGGCCTGGTGTCACTGGACTCATGCAAAAGGGAATGGTGGTCCTGCTTGCAAGTTTTACATTTAAAATGAAAGCGACACTTTTTAGAATGTGAATTTAAACACAGCTTGCATAATTTATTATGTGTGACAAATTGTACTCTTTTGTCAAGAGGTGCAAGTTTAAAAGTAGGGCACATAAATAATTTGTGGTTTAACTTACAATATATGCAACTTGAGCTTTCCTGGGAAGTCTTTCTACCTGACTTGACTATGGCAGTATTTGATGCGACTCGTAGCGGTTTCTGGCCTGTACTGTCAGTATTTTCAAGTGCTAGGGCTCGGTGCTCAAGAAATGCTAATAATTCCTTGACAGTTGGCTTTAGTGTAGAATCCCGTTCAAGTTGATAAGCTCTATTTGATATTAAATCAAGTTTCTTGGAGAGTATACATACTAAAATACTGTCCCATTGGTCCACTGGCTCCTTGAGATTTTTTAACGCAGCTAACTGTTGCTTACTGTTAGAAACAAATGCTCGAAGGTTTGATGGTGTAGACTTAGTGATAGATTGCATATCAAGGATAGTGTTTAAATGTTCATTAATTATTTGGAATTTGTTATCATATCTCTCCTTTAATAACTTAACTGCTTCCTTGTAACTGCTGTCCGTGAGAGGTAAGTTACTGACTAGGGTTAAAGGTTCGTCTGTTAGAAAGCTTTTAAGGTAATATAATTTCTGTATTGGTTGTTTTGACATGTCAGATCCTATGACGGACTCAAACATATTGAAAAACTCATAAAATTCTGAGTATTTACCATTGAATTTTGGTATCACAATGTGAGGTAATTTGATGTTGGTAGAAGTTTGATGGCAGCTGAAGTAACTCTCACTGTCTATAAATTTGTTAAATTTACATAACAATTCAATATACGTGTCTTCTAGCTCACCTGGATCTTCAGAGTCAGTGTCATCGAACATTTTAACTTTCATACAGTATTGGTTATACTCTGAAAATGCATCGCGCAATCTTTGTCGTTTTAAACATAGTATATCACGAGAAAAATCATCAGCACTCAGCTCATTTATATAGTTTTTTAATCTAGTTATCGAGGCCTTGGCATAGCCACGCGACGCAATTAGTTCCTTAAGCGATAGCTGACTTGGCTGCGATTCCGCCATTACTAATAAATTTGGCAGTTTTCTTGTTAAAAAACAATAAATACACTGCAGTATCACAATGCAAATTAGAACGCTAAGTGCCCTTTTCTTACTATTAACACTGAAGAACAAATACTGATGATAAAGAAATATAAATGAAATTCTACAAAAAAGGCTACAAAATTTTGTAGTCCATAACTAACAGTAACGAAGCGAAGCGGCGCTAGTTGACAAGATGGCGGAGACACGGCGCTTTCTTATTGGTTGTTAGCGGGCGGATGCTTACGCTCAGTGTTGCTAGTTGGTGTAGAACCCGTTCCGGTGTCACGTAGCTTGGTAGATAAATGTATTTTATCTACCCGAAACTTTGTAATGTTATTTCTTAGATGACGAGATATGAATAATTTTGCAAATAAAACCTGGTAATGTTGAAACCACTTGATCTTGGTAGTAAAGACAATATCGATGCGGTTTTCTCCTCTTCTGGGTTGTTATTTGTACATACACAGACAGCCTTTTGGAGATGTTTTCATGTGATCGGCGCACGGCGGCAAAAATGATACGTGTCGTCGTCCTCGGCGCGATGCGAAGAAAAACAAGTAGTCGCTCCTCGTAGCTATATGGCTTAAAATCGGTGTAGGTTATGCCTTCCTGGCGTGTCGATTAAATGGCGGCGTCTTGTAGGTAAACCAGTCGGTGTGGCGAAATTTTGTTTATCCAGGCGCTGGATCTCGTTGTCGAAGGACCATGTAGAAGGATGGGCGCATATTTAATAAACACCGTTTCTTCAGTAAACTATAAGTTTTATTAAATTAACAAAATATCGCTAACACGGTTTAGACTAATCGACGACATGAACGCAAGTACAATACAAAAAAAAAGAGGAAATATAATATGCTAGTGCTGCCAGCTTCTTAAATATGATTTTAACCTTTTATGTTCTGAACACATTTTAAAAATAGACGTAGTAAAATATAAAGAAGTAAATTCAAAAATCTAAAGATATATAATTCTTATTCTATTCGTCTCCATAATGAGTGATTTATTTATTAATAACCCGAACTTCCCAAAAGAAAGGAGTAATCTGTATCCCGACAACTTATCACTCATTACTTTGACGAAAACTAATCCGGACCAATTAATGCTAACAGTTTAGATAGGTAAGTATTGAATAGGTATCTCATACAACTACCTACTAGACACACCAAAATTAAAATTTCTTCTTTATCATTTATGTCCTCTGATACGGATTAGAATTCATAAAATTTAAACTACCTCTTTAACTTTCTTGGAGTAGGGTGGAGCTGAGCTAGTAAGACCTAAAAGTAAACCAGCTCTACTCACACCCTAGTACTCGAGCTTCGCCGTCACACGAAGACCTGCTCTACTTATTTACTACCCATTCCTGTTCCAATACTGATATTAAAAATGGAGAGATCTTACTATAACCGCGACATCCCTAGGTCTGTTGACGAAGCGTTATCATCAAAGGGTTGTGACCTTACAGTCCCATTAACTACTTTCGAAAAAAACACTTAAATTCACTCTTACACTCTTCTCCTTTTAATTAATCTATTTGCCTTTTTTTTACACTGCACCTAGTTCTGTGTTCTTATATGGGAACAGACCTACAACTATTCTAAACCCTCTATCAAAGCGTTCTTCTCAACAGAAATGATTTATCTTTTCACTAGGGATGTATACCTGCAAATAAAAGCAGTGACAGCGGTCGAGGGGCCTTTTAGCTAATGTATAATTAGTGTGTGTGTACTAACAATGCCTACCCCCAACCTAAACAGACAACGGCCCCTTTTTAACCTGCCATCACTAACGTCCTTTCATTTGCTGGTGGAAACGATTTTTAACACACTGAATGAGACAATGAGTTAGAGCCGTGTGTATAACCCTTCTCAAGCCCTAAAGGAGTACCCATTAATTGATTATTAAGTCTCTATTAGGCCAAGATTCCTTGACAAGAAAATAAAATAATAAACTGGCAATTCTGGACTCTCCAATTAGGCCAAAAGTCATCTAAGGATGGACTTAGAGCCCTGCGTTGCAAGGTTCATTAGACGAACCCGGCACCGTCGGTCCACCAAACTCTTTTTTTTTTTTCCCTCTGAATTTTTAGTTTTATTTCAATTCTATTTTATATTTTTTTCCCTGAAGGAAAACAAAAATATCCTTTAATCAACAAGCATATTAAACTAAAACACTTTATGTATAAGGAATCTTATGGCCGTACTCTCTTTCCTATACCTACTATGCCTAAAGCTCCCTCCCCTTATTAACTAATAAAATCTAGCTGAAAATGTCCCAAAATATGTTCCTTCCACTCTTACATTCTCTTCAGGCTTATTTTCCGAAACATTTCACCCCCCTGAATTTAATAATCATTCCCCATAAATTTTTCACTCTACTGATCCAGGTCCCTGACCTTACAAACTAAATAACGTGATACTGCCCCTAACACAAGCATCTTACCCTGGACCAAACAAAGCCGCCTGAAGCCTTTTCAAACAGACCTACGCTAAAATTAAATATCAAATACATAAATATATTTTTTTTCCCTACTCCCTTCCCCAACCCTATGGTAATGTATTAAGTGTTTTCTACATGATGCTTTTACTTTCCCTCAATCTGAAACATGTCTGCCCAGGTTCAGAACCTGTCCATGCCTCAGATGCACCACTGATTCCTGGATATAGCCTTCCGGACCTGCTTTTCCTTCATATCGAAGGATATGTCAGTCACAAATCCGAATATTCAAATATCGGTAACCTAATACATATTTGTCATAAAAAACCGTATAGTAGGTTATAACTCTATAAAGGAAAATCTTTACTCAATCTGTAAAGTACTAAATTGAGTGCCCAGTAAATCGTACAAAATGGTAATTTACAATTATCACGGTTAGGTAAAATTCGAGAATAATAATTAAACCCGGCGCCATGTTTTTAAAATCGTCAACGTTTCGTATCGTTTTATGCACATTTAATCAACCTTTTAAGTAATTCAAGTAGTTATCTATTAAATCTTATGATTAAATAAAATTCTTAAAATGAGATAGTGAAACTTTAGATATCCTATGTACGGTTTGCCACAACAGCAGTATGTGATTTGTGTACCTAAACCATCAGCACATAACCTGTCTCTCATCTCTAGGTATTAATTTACAATTTTCACATACGAAACATATTTTGGGATCACACAAGAAAAGTAAAACAATGGTTATAATTAATAGTTTACCTACCCAACAACAATTCATATAGAAACTCTTCAAATGAATTTCTAGATAAATAGCTGTACTCAGAAGGAATTTTAATGCCTTTCGCGATTATAGTTATTTCCTCTGAAAATAAAAATTAATCTACTCACTCAGGAAAACTATCGATGGGCGGGACTCCAAAAATCTGCCAACTCCTAACACCTTCACGGTTACACACGGGTACACGGTTCGATATTAATTCAATGTAAATAACCACTTTTATTATTTATTCACATTTGCACTTTGTAATTACAAACACTATTTACTAAGAAAAACGCGGGAAGCACAGTCTTTAACCGATATTTGTCAAAACTCTTTTTAAGAATGCGGGAGGTGGGACGCTTCCCGTATAACTCGACTCAAAAAAGGCGGGAAACACACCATTATGCAAAACCGCGCGCGTCACTTACGAATTTTGAATTTCGAATGGGAGAGAGAGGACTCTGTCACGACAGTCTCCAGCGCCGTGGCGCCAAAATCAAGCGAGCGAACGATTTCTTTTTTTATCTCTTTTACACGCACTAATAAGGAAATATCCCTATTTCCTGTATTTTTTTATTTCGTCTTCAAACAGGTTTTGTGACGTCATCGCATGACATGGTCACGTGACGATCGTACGATTCGAGCCCAAAGTTTTATTATTATTGTAACACCGCGAGTACAACAGTACAAACGAAACAAAATCTACAATAGACATATATCTAATGCAGCGCTGTCTTATCTTTTACCGCGCAATTATTTCGAACCCCAATTTATGTTTATCTATTTATAATGTTTGACTATCTTAGTTTTGTATATTCAACAGATAATTAGACCTATAACTACTTATCTATAAATACATTAGGTATTCAATTAAATCCCACATAATGGTACGCTATATAGGTAGTTAGACATAATTTTGTTTTAGGGTAGACTAGAGTACACTACAATTTCCCCCTAACAAGTTGCAACTGTACACCTATCAATTGGAACTTGTTGCACTATACTGTTAGAACTTTCATCGACGTTTAGATCTAGTTAACATTATAACAATGTGTATTGTCCATTGTAAGAAACAAAATAAATTCACTAGTGTATTTCTGCTCTCGTTCTAACAAAATAAAATCTTTATATTTCTTTCCTTTAGATATATATCTCGACTACACGCCTGTAACTTTGTTTGTATAAACAAATTACTCTAAATATAAAAATTTGCGAGTTACTCAGCTATTGGATAACCTACAATATTTCATAAATCTCAGCTCTTTATGGTCAGTTTTAATTATCACTTTAGTTAATAAGTCTCAAATTTCCCTATGCCACATATAACAGCCCATATTCCTTGTTTAATAACCGTCCATCTCAACTCAGCCCCCTTTGACGATTTACTACTATATCCCGAAATTCTTATGTCAGTTCTCATGCCTTTCGTATCAATGATATGCTCATAAAATTTTAATTTCAGCACAAACAAATAACATTTAGTTAAATCACAAGCCAACCCTGTTCTTTCAAATCTCAATTTGTAAGGATAATTTAATCATCTAAATGATTTAGACAAATATCGAATTTCAGGTCCTAGAATTCTATTCATAGCCATGCAAACTTTCAACAATAGTCGTTAAATCTTGTGGTAAAACATTATCATCATATGATTAACCGTTAAAAGTGAAGCCAGTATCTTTTATATTGCCTTAAAATCTCTTCATAACTAACTCTTAACCAACTTCATTTGAATTGAATAGGTATAATAATTCGCGCGACCTAATCTGCCAGAAAACAATTCACTATATTTAACTCATTTTTATTTACAGAATTTATTCCTAATCCTACATAAAAGTTATCCTCAGAATTATCGCCAGATAAATCTACAGCAGGTTAAATCAACTCATTACCCTGTATGCAAATCACATCCTGAATTATTAAATTTAAATGAACATTAGTCCCGTTAAGCGTTATTGTAACCTCAACTTTGGTAGGTTCTATTTTCAATATTACCTTATGTTTTTGAATCCTATCAACCCCAATATTAATAATTTTATCAATTTTACAATTATTTAGAAAGTTGACTCTATAAAATGATTCTCAATC
Source organism: Apoda limacodes (assembly GCA_946406115.1). NCBI lineage: Eukaryota > Metazoa > Arthropoda > Insecta > Lepidoptera > Limacodidae > Apoda > Apoda limacodes. Next base: position 24,019,095 of record OX291550.1, read on the forward strand.
CTTAAAAACAAAACTATCAGCTTGTTGAATTTTAGAACTTCGCTAACCTACTGCCTCTAATCAGCAAGGATCTAACTGGAACTATAGTGATGTCTAAGTAGACCTTTGTAACTGTTAATAAAATCCTTATTAACACAATTCATATCACTCTTAGTATCTATCCAACACCTAACGTCTTTCCCTCCATACATTTACTTACATCTCACACTTCACAACATCCTCATCAGATTCCTTTTTTTTCCCTTCTCCTTTTTATTATCAACTAAGCTAAAGAAAACCCATTCACATGCTTTAAAAAGTCAATAATACCTATTGTTATAGCTACTTTAAATGTTAAACCTAACAACTTACAGCTCTTATTGACCCTAACCTTGTAATGAAGTAATTTCAACTTAACAATTAACCTAACTTAAGAAAACTTCTCTTAGAATTCTCTCGAGTCATAGACTATCCGAAAGAAATAAACCTATTTTTGTTAATATTTCTTATCCCCTATTCCCAAGAATAGAACTAGTAGTCCTTTAGCATATAAACGATATAGCAAATAAAAGAATATTATTTAATATTTATAAATAACCCATATAACTTTACCCTATTCCTTATGCAATCTAACACAACACTTAATCTTGGAATGTAAATACATTCCTATTTACATCCAAATTTAAATATAACAATCAAATTTACTACCGGCAATTTATGATCATAAGATTACCAAATAAGTTAAAGATCAAAGATCAGGTACGCTAGTGGGTCAATATGGATATGATTGATTAAGTAATCAAAATATAAAACCATGACAAGCATCACATTATTGTTATAAATAATAATAGTGTAACAAAATTTGTTATTAAACATGTCGTACATTAAGAAGGTGTGAACATTCATTTGGTTTATAGTTTATTAATATATATTTAAATTCATATAAGTTTGTTAACTCAAGACGATTTTAAAAGCAAAACATTAATATTTAGTTTAACAATTATATTTTAATAGGGTCATTTGTGAAAGATGTTCCAGGCTAAATAAATCTTGTATTAATAGTTATAGCTGAAAAATAAAAATTCTGAAGAAAGCTCTGTGCACAGACACACTCCGAAGAGAGAGAGGTATTACAGCCCATTAAACCACATACAAAGGAACGGATACGACGATCATAATTTCAGGCAATACAGCCAAATCCAATTCCAGTGTCAATACAATAATACAAGGGCACCTCTCGTGTCAAGCACACACCAAAGAGCAAGTATAATCATTCAGTATCCATATTCGAGGACAGCTGTCCTTGGTAATGTAAATAAAAATAAGGAATAAATCCTCAACCCACTTATAAAGGGTTATTAATAGTTATGATTGGTAATATCCAGTTACATCTGACGCAATCAGAAGATAACACAGTGCATCAACACACTCCGAAGAGCGAGACGTCATATAGGCCAAATAAATAAACCACTTGCAAAGGAACGGGTACGACACATTTAGTCAAGAGCATTTGTTACCCCTCCGCTTCCAATGTCAAGGGAACAGAAAACAGGCACCCCTCGTGTTGAGCACACTCCGAAGAGCAAATAAAATATTGCATTGCGCCAGTGTAAACTTAAGACGATTTTCAACTGTAATCAGTAATTGTTGCAGATCAAAATTCATAATTCAGCTTTGTAAGCTACCATCAACTCAGCCAGGTTGGCAACATCATAATAGATTCAAACATATGAGTAGTTATAATAAGTTTAACAGTGTTGGTATAATCATTTTCGACATCAACATAGATGCACCCATAGTATATGGTAAATAAAGTTTGTAGTATGATCATTAACAATGGTATAGATAAAACCATAAAATATTGTATATAATTTGCATTAACACCATCAACATCCATCCAGACGTAACCATAACATATGGTAAATATAATTTGTAATAGCATCGGCATCCAATTTGGTGCAACCATAAAATATGGTCAATATGATTTGTAATAGCATTGGCATCCAAATTGGTGCAACCATAAAATATGGTCAGTATAATTTGTAATAGTATTGGCATCCAAATTGATGAAACCATAATATATGGTAATTATAATTTGCAATAGCATTGGCATCCCAATTGATGCAACCATAAAATATGGTAAATATAATTTGCAGTAGTATTGGCATCCAACTTGATGCAACCATAATATATGGTCAATATAATTTGTAATAGCATCAGCATCCAATTCGATGCAACCATAATATATGGTAATTATAATCTGTAGTAGTATTGGCATCCAATTCAATGCAACCATTAAATATGGTAAATATAATTTGTAGTAGTATTGGCATCCAACTTGATGCAACCATAATATATGGTAAATATATTCTGCAATAGCATTGACATCCAAATTGATGCAACCATAAAATATGGTAAATATAATTTGTAGTAGTATTGGCATCCAATTCGATGCAACCATTAAATATGGTAAATATAATATGTAGTAGTATTGACATCCAACTTGATGCAACCATAATATATGGTAAATATATTCTGCAATAGCATTGACATCCAAATTGATGCAACCATAAAATATGGTAAATATAATTTGTAATAGCATCAGCATCCAATTCGATGCAACCATTAAATATGGTAAATATGATTTGCAAAGGCTATGGCATCCAATTTGGTGCAACTATAATATATGGTAAATATATTCTGCAATAGCATTGACATCCAAATTGATGCAACCATAAAATATGGTAAATATAATTTGTAGTAGTATTGGCATCCAATTCGATGCAACCATTCAATATGGTAAATATAATTTGTAGTAGTATTGGCATCCAACTTGATGCAACCATAATATATGGTAAATATATTTTGCAATAGTATCCAATTTGGTGCAACCATAAAAATGGTCTATATGATTTGTAAATATCATCGGCATTCAAATTGGTGCAACCATAAAATATGGTCAATATGATTTGTAATAGTACTGGCATCCAACTTGATGCAACCATAAGATATGGTAATTATAATTTGTAATAGTATTGGCATCCAAATCGATGCAACCATTTAATATAGTAAATATAATTTGTAGTAGTATTGGCATCCAATTCGATGCAACCATAAGATATGGTCAGTATGATTTGTAATAGTACTGGCATCCAATTTGATGCAACCATAAAATATGGTCAATATGATTTGTAAATATCATCGGCATTCAAACTGGTGCAACCATAAAATATGGTCAATATGATTTTTAATAGTACTGGCATCCAACTTGATGCAACCATAATATATGGTAAATATAATCTGCAATAGCATCCGCATCCAATTTGATGCAACCATAAAATATGGTAAATATAATTTGTAGTAGTATTGGCATCCAACTTGATGCAACCATAAAATATGGTCAGTATAAGTTGCAATAGCATTGGCATCCAAATTGATGCAACCATAAAATATGATAAATATGATTTTTAATAAGCATTGGCATTCAAATTGATGCAACCATAATATATGGTAATTATAATTTGCAATAGCATTGGCATCCAATTTGATGCAACCATGACATATGGTAAATATGATTTGCAATACCAATACTAGAATCTGAACAGATGTGACCATACCTGATGGCAAATATAATAACTTGTAATTTTCAATTTTATCCGGATAGACGTGACTGCATCACTGCACTTAAATATGATGCAATACCATTATTAACATGATATGAATAATCATAACCATCAAATGGACCTAACATATATACATAGTAGCATCCATGTTGATGTCTATTAGTGGAACACCTTTCACATTTCCCTAAGATAATCGCTCGTATCTTCAGTCAAGGCGCTTCATCACTACCACCATGGTCAATGACCATCAACTGGACGTTAATCAGTCGTAGACATCACCACAAAATTATTTGTAAAGAGGAAACTCGAATAACGATATAAATTGATATCATCAGCCATTCGAATTTTTGAAACTATGAGAAAAGCGACTTTTGTGCATATAATTATATAGCACATAATATTGAGTGTTTATTAAAACAACATAAGAATTTAACCAACTGAATTGAATTAAAAGGGAAAAGCAATATTTATTACATCTTTATAAAACATTTTGGAAAGTATGTACTTATGTACATACATAGTTCTTAAATTATAAAATAACTTCAAATTACTTAAACACGATTGATAGTCCAGATCATAACCATTTAGGTAGAGTACAGCACTCAAGACTCCAGCATTACACATGCTGTTGGCAGCGACCAAAAACTTCGTCATCGTTTCAACGGCTTGACTTAGCCATATATAGACGATGTACAGTCTTTAGCAACGCCATAATCCGACACAGCAATTATCTTTATATGCTATGATGACCTATTCGCCTTTTCAGTTTAAGTTCACCGTATCACTATCACCACGGTCAATTACATCCAAATAGATATAGTCTAGTTGCCGGCAAACACCTACAAATAAGCTCATGTAAGTGTCGTACTTGAACTATCCACAATCACAGTGGCCGTCATAACCATTTAGATAGAGTCCAGTGCCCAATAAACTCCAGTACACATATGACTGCTGGCAGCGACCAAAAACTTCATCACTGTTTCAACGGCTTGGTCTAGCCATATATAGACAGAGTCCAGCTCTCAGCAACGCCATGATCCAAAGCGGCCAAGGGCAACAAAAAGGAACAAAACATAGTAGGATATTATTAACCCTATCCAACTGTTGCCAAACGAATGAAGTTCCACTAAACAATTAAGTCAGCTCCACACTCCAATCCACTGTTTATGTCAACCTTGTTTCCAATGTTGTGCCAGAGGTCGCAAGGTCTTAGTATGACGCGACGCGGAGATATATCTTGTACTAAGGACCACTATTTTGTTATTTCTTACATAAATCCCAACTCTTTCTTCTAAGTGAGCTCGAGACTTATTGTCACACTAGAAATATCAGCACAGTGAAATCACTAAATTAGCATAATTCGCATAAAGCACACTTCCTGCTTCGAAAGTGAACTCCAGCGAAAACCAACTCAGTAAAGTCACCACTCTGGTACCTCATATATACATCCCAGCTCTTTCTTCTCAGTGAGCTCAAGATCTATTTGTAACATAGAAACACCAAAACAGTAAAAATCCTTAAACTGGTACATAGCACAAAAAATCTTAACATTACTTTTAAGTAAGTTTAAAACCCATTGGTTATTTAAAAAAAAATAAGACCCGATTAAATAAATAAAATTTCCCCCTCCAATTTACGATGATTAATCCTCTTAAAGTATCAGTCATTGGTTTCCAAGATATACTCATTTGGTTCGAAATTGGATCTCTACGGAAAATCCAATTCTAAGAATAAATTCCAAATTCTTATTAATAATCAAATTTAGTTTGTTACCTATACCTATACAGTAGATTTAAGAACGAAGTCGACTGAAATGCCTAGTTATTCATAACCTATATCCCAACTGGGTTCTCCTCTTTTTATCCTCGAAGTTTCATCCACTCGGCAACAGTATATGTATATTTTAAATTCAGATGAGACTATTAAAACTGTTTTCAATTTTATTAAATTTTCCTCTGTTCACCTTCTTAACAAAAAAAAATCATGTTATTCATCGGCTCTAAGTAGCCCTAATTGCCCACTAACATACCCTATCATTTTAGATTATTTTTGCCTATGAAAATATATTAATAAAAGTGTAACTATGTGTGTCATTTGCATAGGACTCTGACCGTACACACTTCATACTATTTTAACATAGATTTCCCCTTTCCCAGAATATTTCTAAACCATAAACACATTGTCAAAGTATTGTATATATAAGTTTTATATAAAAAAAGGTCAAAATTAAATCTAAGAAAAACTAAAAATAAAAAACTATTTATTACTTGCAGAATTTCCATAAATTCTCATAATCATTTCAATAAGACAAGTTTCGTAACACAATAAGCACCATTTCCCCCTTAAAGTGAAGACTTTACAAAATTTGACATTCTAAAACCCCCCTCTAACTGTAAATGCACCTGTATGGTAATAATTCACCTGATAACGTTAAATAAAATTCTATAATTATCTATGTATTATTTACTAAGGGAAACATTTGTACACACCACATTACCATGTATACTAATGTAAAATAAGTAAAAGAATAGTTTCTTAGTTAGTCTTTAACTGATATCACATGACTTACGAACAAACACACACACATAACTTCCTAAAATCAATAAAAGCGATATCACATGACTTACAAACGTACACACGTAACTTCCTTAAATCAATACATACTACTTAGAATCCAATGTCCTAAATGTAACTATTTCTCATAACAAATTTTAGCCGAACGCCGACCTCAGTACTTTCCAACCTAAGGGTCGCTGTTCAAAAATCTTAAGAACGCCTGCCCAACTCATTCAACCTGTACAGTATTATTGTTATAAAAGTCACTAAAATGTATACTTAAAAAAATTTTATTACGTATTAGCTTTTATAAAATCTTTGTTTTCTTAATTTCAAACACCCTTCCCTGCCAATAACCGGCCAAACTCATTTTAATGACCTTCCATCCATTTCACAACAACAAAATGTAGGCTTTTACAAGCCTATTTTAGTCCTATAACCTATCCTGGTCACGGCACCAAAATGTAAAACCCCCCCCCCCTAACAAAAACGCGTTCACCTACCCTACCTACTTAACGCTACCTCCGCGGAAAACTAAAAATAGAATTTTAATTTGGCAATGATCGTCTAATGGCGTGATTAGGACCGCTACATTGTGAACCTAAGTCTACATGCAGCACTCCAGACATATAATAATAGTATTCATATTTGGCAATGATCGTCTAATGGCGTGATAAGGACCGCTACATTGTGAACCTAAGTAACCCTGATTCTAAGAAGGTATGAGTTTAGTCAGTCACTAGCATGGCGAGTGATTTTAAGATTAAATTCTACATAATATAACTATCTAAGCCATAACCATTTATCTTAACTTACTTGTCGCACACGAGTGATGTACCAATCTAATTCCGTTCTTTGCGTAGGTACAAGAACTTATAAAGGAGACATCATGTGCAACCTTTCTCTTACGAACTTGAGATATTAAGGTAATATTAATAAATATGGAACAAATTGCGAATAACGTAAAGATTAAATAGAGTTTCTTTTAATAATTTGTCACAGTCAATTAAGATAATTATGACGACAGAACGCCAATTTACATGGGTAGGTAACCCGTCTTAGTAGGTACTTTCCTACTATTCAGTCAGTAATGAAAACATTGCTCACTCAAAAATCTAACACTTTAGTCAGATCAACAATAGGCATTTTGAGTGATTAGAACCTTTGCGTTTCGCCGGTAGGTCGGGGTCCCCCCCCGGCTCATCAGTTATTAAGGGGGGCCCTACCTGGATAATAATACGCTATGATAATAGAATTTTCTATAAAGAAGAATTGGACAGACCCTAGACCAACTAATGTCACCTTAATATGTTCGGTCAAAGTTTAACTTATGTCGTACCCCGGTTCAGTCATTGTTTCCTTAAGGTTAGGTACCGTAAATCATTTCCTTCTTTTTTTTATATCAAAAGAAGAAAGCAATACTAAAGTATATTTTTTTTTATCATTGTTTGGCATAACTTAATTGTTACATTTTAAAAATAGACGTAGTAAAATATAAAGAAGTAAATTCAAAAATCTAAAGATATATAATTCTTATTCTATTCGTCTCCATAATGAGTGATTTATTTATTAATAACCCGAACTTCCCAAAAGAAAGGAGTAATCTGTATCCCGACAACTTATCACTCATTACTTTGACGAAAACTAATCCGGACCAATTAATGCTAACAGTTTAGATAGGTAAGTATTGAATAGGTATCTCATACAACTACCTACTAGACACACCAAAATTAAAATTTCTTCTTTATCATTTATGTCCTCTGATACGGATTAGAACTCATAAAATTTAAACTACCTCTTTAACTTTCTTGGAGTAGGGTGGAGCTGAGCTAGTAAGACCTAAAAGTAAACCAGCTCTACTCACACCCTAGTTAGTACTCGAGCTTCGCCGTCACACGAAGACCGGCTCTTCTTATTACTACCCATTCCTGTTCTAATACTGATATTAAAAATGGAGAGATCTTACTATAACCGCGACATCCCTAGGTCTGTTGACGAAGCGTTATCATCAAAGGGTTGTGACATTACGGTCCCATTAACTACTTTCGAAAGAAACCCTTACCTAATACATATTTGTCATAAAACACCCGTACAGTAGGTTATAATTCTATAAAGGAATATCTTTACTGAATCTGTAAAGTACTAAATTTAGTGCCCTTGCCAATCAAAATCACTAATTAAATCGTACAAATAGGTAATTCACAGTTATCACTGTTTAGGTAAAATTCGAGAATAATAATTAGACCCGGCGCCATGTTCTTAAAATCGTCAATCAAGACATGTATTTTGTTAGTATTTTATTATGCACATTTAATTTAATTTTTAAGTAATTTAGATAGTTATCTATTACATTTAATGATTATATAACATTCTTAAAATGCGATAGTAGAACTTTAGATATCCTATGTACGGTTTGCCACAACACCAGTGTGTGATTTGTACCTAAACCGTTAGCACATACCCTATCACTCATCTCTAGATTAGGTAATTTTATAATTTTTACATGCAAAACATGTTTTGGGAACACATAACAAAAGCATCATTATTATCAATAATTTACCTACCCAACAACAATTCATATAGAAACTCTTCAAATGAATTTCTAGATAAATAGCTGTATTCAGAAGGAATTTCAATGCCTTTCGCGATTATAGTTATTTCCTCTGAAAATAAAAATTAATCTACTCACTCAGGAAAATTATCGATGGGCGGGAAGACGCCGACAACGCCAAGCCCGAACACAGTTCGATGTTAATTCAATGTAAATAACCACTTAAAGTTTTATTATTTATTCACATTTGCACTTTGTAATTGCAAACACTATTTATTAAGAAAAACGCGGGAAGCACAGTCTTTAACCGATATTTGTCAAAACTCTATTTAATAATGCGGGAGGTGGGACGCTTTCCGTATTACTCGACTCAAAAAAGGCGGGAAACACACCATTATGCAAAACCGCGCGCGTCACTCACGAATTTTGAATTTCGAATGGGAGAGAGAGGACTCTGTCACGACAGTCTCTAGCGCCGTGGCGCCAAAATCAAGCGAGCGAACGATTTCTTTTTTATCTCTTTTACACGCACTAATTAGGAAATATCCCTATTTCCTGTATTTTTTTATTTCGTCTTCGAACAGGTTTTGTGACGTCATCGCATGACATGGTCACGTGACGATCGTACGATTCGAGCGCAAATTATTTTTATTATTATTTTAACACCGCGAGTACAACAGTACAACTGTTTTAAGCTACTTTACCATGCAACGAAACAAAATCTACAATAGACATATATCTAATGCAGCGCTGTCTTATCTTTTACCGCGTAATTATTTCGAACCCCAATTTATGTTTATCTATTTATAATGTTTGACTATCTTATTTTTGTATATCCAACAGATAATTAGACCTAAAGCTACTTCTCTATGAATACATTAGGTATTCAATTAAAACCCACATAATGGTACGCTATATAGGTAGTAAGAAATAATTTTGTTTTAGGGTAGACTGGAGTACACTACAGCTTGAACCTCCGACACTCAACAACGATTAGTGATTAATTAGTAAAATATAAGTTGTTAAATCCGCGTATTTACTAATAATAAATTAATTTATATACATATTCTGTTTTTCTTAAAAGAGGCGATAATAATAATTGGTGTGCGTTGTTCTAAATTAATATATAATGTGTTTTTTTCTACGGTAACTGGTAGAGGCACTGTACAATTATTAAAATATTATTAACAGAGATGTCAACTACACTCGTTAGCGAGTATCGAGTAGACAAACTTATGGGAGACGTAGATCAATAAGTATTTTTATCTTTGAGGCTTCATCTGCGCAAAATTCGTGTTTTGTCGTGGGAATTGTGCTGAAGATCAAGTGAAAATACAAAAACAAATCTTGAAGTTCTAGCTGGACTCGGTGGGCAAATTTAATTCTTTTTTATTATTCCCACGTTTTTATTAACTCGCTTTCTTGTTTCTTTGTCTGTCCACACGTCCAGTACAAATTTTGCAATCCGATCAGTTAGATAGACCAGGCCCGTTTTCAAAAAAGAACAAACAAATGCCCTCATGTAGCAATTGGGTTAACAAACTTTTAAGAATATTTTGACCCCGCAATTTTTTTTTTTTTTTTTTTATACCACTAAAGTGGCAAACAAGCCTACGGTCCGCCTGATGGTAAGCGGTCACCGTAGCCTATGGACGCTTGCAACACTAGGGGCATCACTCGCGCGTTGCCGACCCTTCAGAAATCTAATAACTTCTTTTTTGAAGAACCCCATACTGTAGTCCTTAGAGAAAACCTTGGCAGGGAGCTCATTCCACAACCCAAGGGTTCGCGGGAGGAAGTTTCTCTGAAACTGCACTGTACGCGACTATTTTGGTTCCAATGTGTGAGAATGAATTCCCTGTCGATGGCGAGCGGTGCGATGGTAGAAAGTAGCCGTGGGCATCATTTCGAACAATTCCTCAGAACACAATCCATTGTACAAGCGGTAGAACACACACAGGGAGGCAAAGTCTCTCCTCAGACTTAAGGGCTCGATACCGCAAGTGAGTTTGGGATCGTCGACAATTCTCACAGCCCGTCGTTGAACCGAGTCAAAAGGGTCAAGCTGGTATCCGGGTGCACCCGCCCAGAGATGGCAGCAGTACTCCATATGGGGCCGGACTTGCGACTTGTAAAGTAGCAACCTTTGCCCCGACGTGAAGTACTGCTTCGCTCTGTTGAGTACACCAAGTTTTTTGGACGCCAGCTTTACCTTGTCTAGCAAATGATCTCGGAACTGAACATCGCTGGAGATGTCAACGCCAAGGATCCCAATGCTCTTGGAGATGGAGAGGGGAGTGTTCTGGAATTGTGGGACTACAGTGAATGGGGTTTTCTTAGCGGTGAACGCGCAGACTTGTGTCTTTGAAGGGTTGAATCGGACCAAGTTTTCCCGCCCCCAGTCAGAGACCTTGGACAGACCGATCTCGATTTGAGACACAAGTTTTTCACGCTTTTCCTCCACAACGGAACGTGGGATGCTTGCACGGCCCGTGTAATAAGCGTCTCCAGTACTGTCATCTGCATAGCAATGTATGTTATTGATGTCCAACATATCATTGATGTGCAGTAGGAACAGCGTAGGAGACAGCACAGAGCCTTGCGGGACACCAGCATTAATGTCCATGCTATCAGAGCAACTACCGTCAACTACGGCTCGTATGCTTCTGCCGGACAAAAAGCTAGCCACCCATTTGCACAAACCCTCGGGCACTCCGTAAGAAGGCAACTTCGATAGAAGACCCCGGTGCCAGACCCGATCGAACGCCTTCGCTATGTCTAGGCTACATGCCAATGCCTCCCCCTGACTCTCAATGGCTAGTGCCCATCGGTGTGTGATATACACTAGAAGGTCACCAGTTGAGCGACCGTGGCGAAAGCCATATTGACGGTCACTGATCAGGTCGTGTTTTTCTAGGTATCTCAAAAGCTGTGTGTTGATCACACGCTCCATCACCTTGGAGAGGAGAGAGGTTATAGCGATAGGCCTGTAATTCGATGGATCTGATCTATCGCCCTTTTTGGGCACCGGGTGCACATTTGCAGTCTTCCATGAAGACGGAAATTGCCTAGTGTGGTAGGAAAGCGTGAAGAGGCGCGTGAGTACAGGACATAACTCGGGAGCACACTGCTTAAGCACCACTGCTGGTATGCCGTCTGGCCCACTCGACTTATGAACGTCTAGGGAAAGCAACGCCCGCCGGACCTCGCGCTGTGTTATAGAGATTTCCGGCATGGTCTTACCGCACCACGGCAAAGTAGGTGGTACAGCGCCTTCGTCGTTCACATTCGAGTTAGAGGCAAAGAGACTGCCCAATAGATCGGCTTTCTCTTTTGCACTGTGGGCCAAGTCACCATCGGTCTTTCGCAGTGGTGGTAATGACGACTGGCAGAAGTTCCCCTCGGCAGCTTTAGCAAGCGACCAGAAAGCACGACTCCCAGAAGGATAGCTCGCAAGTCGCCCACCTATTTTGCCGATGAATTGGAATTTTGCTCTAGCAGTTGCTTTCTTACTGAACCTCGAGGCAGCATTTAATTTGCGTTTTAACTCAGAAATATTCGGATCCTTATTATTACGAGCCGTGGTCCAAGCCTCATACGCAGTTTGCTTAAGAATTTTAGCTTCTCTGCAAGGCCTATTAAACCACGGTCGTTTTTTGACGCCGGCAGCTACTCGCAGGTTAGGAATGAAACATTCCATACCAGCGAGGATTGTCTCAGTGACTGCGGCTGCGCAGACGTCAGGATCTTCTGAGCTATAGCAGATCTGCCTCCACGGGTACGATGCATAAAATTCTCGCAATCCATCCCAGTCTGCCGACTTATAATGCCACACACGACGCCAATTAGTTGGCCCAGAAGGATCAGGTTGTGTGCATGACATTTGATTCCGGATGAGACAGTGGTCCGAGGAGCCAAGAGGCGCATCTACTGAGACGGAGTATCCATCCGGACGTGTAGTCAGCAGAAGGTCCAGTAAGGAGCTTGTATGGTCCTCAATATCTGGTATTCTCGTTGGAGAAAGTACCAGCTGAGAGAATCCATAGGTCAGAGCAAATTCGTGGACTTGAGTGATTAGATATTTCAAGGGTCGGCAACGTCAGCATTTTGCCCCTGGGAGCAAATTCTCACGCGTTCGAATCCATCACGAATTTGAACTTTCACAAATTTCACAATACACTATTCATTATTCATTTCCGCTAGTTTTGATTGACCAATTTTCGCATTGATTAAAGTTGCCCATGACAATCATATACTTATATTTCTATTGTTTTCCATCATACAAAAACAAAATCTGACACCACATACACTGATAAAAAATGTCTTAGGTTCGGCGCCGCCATCTTAAGTGCTGCATAATTTTTTATTTTACAAGTGGATACTTATGTAAGATTTAAAAAAAAAATTCACCTTTGAAAACTAAGAATGACTTATAATTTTCAACCAAATAACCAATTAAAATACTCAAAAATACGAACAGAGTTATTTTTATGTATATGCAAATACGTTTCGTTTTAAGATTACAGCAATTACTCGGAATATGGTTTTATTTTACAAACTCAGTTGTACTAATTATTTCCTTATTAATAATGATAAAACACACGTATAATCTTGCTTCAAACATTTTGTAGTCACCAAAGTCTTTTTTAACATATTGAAATAGGTATATTAAGGTAGGCGTGTTTTAAAAACGCTCTAAAACTGCAATGGAACGTACCTCGAAATTATCTCGGATAGTAAAAGTCAAAGTCAAAGTCAAAATGGTTTATTCAAATAAGGATTTTACAATCACTTTTGAATCGTCAAAGTTACAAAATATTATTTTTTGAACCCTCCCACCTCCCGCCGGTTCACAATGTTGTTGATTTCTACCGAGAAGAATCCGGCAAGAAACTCGATAGTTACTCTTTAAAAACACTATCAATAATACAAACTAAAAATACAATTAATGTTTTAAATAAAAAAAATTTAGCCGTACAATTTTATGTTATTTCCATTTTAATTTGGTTTACCTATGCATCCTGTAATTGAGCATCATCAGTCCCAAGGATTTTTATGCCTTTTTACAAAGTACCTGCTTGATAAAAGATTTAAATTTACTTATTGATAGATTTTGAATTTTATTGGGAACTTTGTTGTAAAAGTGTATACATTGCCCCATAAAAGAGTTACTTATTTTGTGTAGACGTGTATCATGCACCAACAGCTTATTTTTACTTCTAGTATTTACTTTGTGAACGTCACATTTCTTGCTGAAACTATTGATATTTTTATGTACATATAAAAGATTTTCATATATGTACTGCGACACTAAAGTTAAAATTTTTACTTCCCTAAACCTATCCCTCAGAGATATCCTAGATCCTAATTTATAAATAGCACGAATTGCCCTTTTTTGTAACAAAAATATTGTATTTACATCAGCAGCGCTACTCCACAATAGGATACCATATGTCATTAAACTATGGAAATAGCTAAAATATACTATTTTTGCAGTGTCGACATCGGTCAATTGTCTTGTATAAAGTGAGAATTAAGAATTAAGTAGCTGGTGGTGTTACAAGCGTCTATAGGTTTCGGTGACTACGTAACATTAGGGACCATAAAATCTTGATAAAAAAAAGTGACACCCACTGCAACAGAACCAGCAGGGCGCTCCAATAAGAAGGGTCATTCAAAATGCAGCACTTCTTCTGCTAAAATCTTGGAATGAACAATATTTAAACTCTGGAATAGTCGTTTTCTCATCTTCCTTGCTTTGTTGCTTACTTCCGAAGAACTAAGTTTCAGCGGCCATCACGGGTGCATTTTTGAAACCTTTTATTTTAATCTCAATATAAGTAAATTTTGAGCTTAATAAAAATAGCCATCTATGTGTTAGGAATTCAAGGATCCCTAATCCGACTTTAAAATCAGTTTTTTAAGCCAACGCACAAGGGAGATACAAAAAAAGAAAAACAGACTTTTGCCCGCTATAATATATAACTTGGATATAAGACTTACTTCCCAAATTCAGCTTTGGCTTGGCAAATTCACTACCAGTGCGCCACTTCCAAAGCTAGCTCCAGCCACGCTCTACCATCGCTTTTGTGTACAGTGGCAGTTGGCGTACATTGGCTAGCATTGACTCATCGTTGTATTGTGAGCAATTGCGATAAGGGCGGTCGCCGCAATACACTTCAAAGGAATCGTGGCATGTTAGCTTGCGTGTTTACAGAATGGCCACACTTCAATGCGTCTCGCATGTCGACTGAGAATACATGTTTGTATAACAGAGAAATATACCGTTCTGTAAAGAAGACCTTTTTAAATGTTCAAATTTATCAAAAAGGGCAATATTTTTATACTAAAAGTAAATAAATTGTAGCTGTCTCTACGTACATCTTCAGTTGCCATGCTTAAATGGCGTCGGGGCCATTGTGTGAACAGTTGCCTGTCGTGCGCGTGGTGGCGCGTAGACCAACATTGGCCAATGTGTGTTTGTAGCTTTAAAGTGAAAAACAGTCATGTTATCACGTTTTTTCACTTATTCCCGTGCGACATCTTGAACGGGTAAAACGCATTTTCTGTCCTCCGTCACTACTGCTATTTTAGTGCCATAAAAACTTTTTAATAAAAAAAAACAACCGGCTTCAAAAAGATGCACTAAAAAGGAAACATAATAACTTATTTCTAAAAAATCTGATCTGAATTACAAGTTGGTTTCTATTTACCATACAGTTAATAACACGCTTCACTTGCGTGAAACCAACTTCAAAATGAAATTCAGATCAGATTTTTTAGAAATAAGTAATTATTTTTACTTTTATAGTGCATCTTTTTGAAACCGGTTGTTTTTTTTTCCAATAAAAAGTTTTTATTTTTACTTTTGAGTGACGAAGTCCTTTTTTCAAGGGAAAGTTATTTGGAATTGTCTAAAAACTAATCTACTGAATCGATTTCGATTAAATGTCTATGGGTCCAACTCGCAAGTATATTCTGTCGAATAAAAAAAAATCACGTAAATCGGTTAATAAACAAAAAAGTTATGGCTGAACATCCATAAAAAAAATATATCCAGTCGAATTGAGAACCTCCTCCTTCTTTTGAAGTCGGTTAAAAAATCAAGTCGATTGTATACCCTGTTGTAATATTGATAGTTCGAATTAAAAAATGTATAGACTTTTATACTCTCATTACCTTATATTATTTTACACATAAGTAATTAAATAAGTGATATATAGAGCCAAGCCATAATGAGTTGTTTAGGAAATATTATGGTTTATGTAAGTGTTTACTTAATATTGCTCGTCAGCGTAAATTAAAGTAGACATTCCAACAGGAAACACTAGTAGTGTGAACCCATACCTAATTAGTAGAGATTTAGCAGCAGCTTAGCCTATGAAATGCATTCCTAAATATTTCTTCCTTATTATTTTTAACAGGAGTATTGACAGTATTATTTCATCAAGTACTTAGCGAAAGCTATAATTTGACTTCGACGTCTGGCTTCCTTTGCTTTTGTGCTTATGTCATATTTAAGCAAAAAGCTGAATGACAGGGCTTCTTTTGATGTTAAATAGCGAGAGATATTGTTGCTCCCGGTTCATAATCAATCTTGCTTAGTTATCAATGGGTTTGTTGTCATCCCTAAAATTAATATCTTCTTTATCTTTAGTTTGTATGATAAAATATCTGTTTTAAGGCTGATTTTTTTAGGTTTAAACGTAGGTAAAAAAGAAACCCTTGAATTTTTATTCATGCTAAAGCTATTCTTTAAAATGTATCAATTAGTTGATAATGCTATATAAAACTGGCCGGCATAAAGAAATGAACAGAAAAATTTATTTGTTACAAAGCACAATACATTCCAGTTACATTGGGACAAACTTCTTAACCCGGTGTCTGTTGCTAGTGTCACCGTTTTAATATTATAATATACGACTCTAGTTTTGAAGTTTTACCACCGCCAAAAAAGGTTTTTTGCACTATAGTTCTGTATCTAATATAAGCAAAAACAACTTAGGTACCTAATTAAGTTACCACACATTGTTGCGCGGAGCCAAAAATTAGCATTTATTGTAGAAAAGACCTATTGCAGTTATCTGATCAAATTGGAAACCATTTTTGTTAAAATTATTTATTGTATAGGTGATTTTTTCAGATTTTTAGAACAACTATGTTTAAAAAAATCACCCCTGAATTTAATGTATGGTTTAATGTATACCCTTTAAAAACCCCAATTTTACTACAAATCTGTATGGCGGTTCACATGAGACACCTTCTCGTTAAAGCTCTGAATGACGGCAAAAGTAGTGAGGCTGTCAAATTATACGGTCGGATGAACGGACCTTACAAATCAATAAAGATTCAGTTTTAGCCATTTGGCAACGGAACTCTTAAAAAGGAAATGTGCGTATTTGGGTTAAGCCTGTGTCAGACAGTTGACCTAGAGAAGAATAAAAAAGGTTTGACACTATATCAATTGCTTCCCTCGATAGTAAAATAAAATGGTTTCTTAGTTCCATAAAGACTCTTCGTTGTGTTGGTTTACGAATTTTTGTGTGCACATTTACTATTCAGATCAGGCTTTGGTTAAACGATAAGTTCTCCTAACGTCCATTAGTATCTACCAAATTACGTTATGCGGACCGCCCTTTTGCCGTACAACGTTTTTTATTCCCGTAAAGAAACTTTTGAGTAACTAGGCTACGGGATCACTTGTGGAAATTGTGTTTGTTAATAATGAAATTGCCGAATTTGTTACCGTAAAAAAGAAATTTATAAATTATCGTGCTAAATTAGGTTTAAATTGTAATAAGGAAGTTTGCTGTATTTTTAGTTATCCTCTTTGCGCTAATCCGACTAACACTTAATGTTTTATAAGTCTAATTTCTTTTAACCCTTTGTGCGCTAATCTAACTGGCCCTTGATATATTTTAAGTAGCCTTTATATGTCCTTTCCTAAAGTGGAAAAGAACATAAACGAACAGAGACGTTGAGTTAGAAAACTGTCTTATAATATTTTGATTGAACACGAATGTACTTTACAGAAGATCAATAATCTATCAGATATCATTAAAAGCTTATTTTGGATGACAGCTGTCAAACTAGAAACGACTTTATCTCCGTAACTTTTGATAGTAAACTAGAAGTTTCTTTATACAAGTGATCTCATTAAGATCTACATTTCGGATGATAGCTGTCAAACTAGAAACAGCTACATCTCCTTAACTTCGGATCGTAGGCTAGTAGTTTCTTTACAGAAGTGATAGATCTCATTAAGATCTTTATTTCAGATAATAGCTGTCAAACTAGAAACGGCTTTATCTCCGTTATTTTTGATCGTCGACTAGTAGTTTTTTTACAGAAGTGATAGATCTCATCAAGACCTACATTTCGGATGACAGCTGACAAACTAGAAACAGCTAAACTTTTGATCGAAGGCTAGGAGTTTTTTTACAGAAATGATAGATCCCATCAAGATCTTAATTACAGACGACAGCTGTCAAACTAACTAACTGTCAACTAATATCACTAATTGATTTTCCTACCACTTTCCGTGCGACATCCCATCTCTACTGCTTCCGACCACTCGTTGCATGCCGACCGCTAGCTAGCTTTGCAAACGATATCCGCTAAAATTTATTCTACATATGTAGTTCAAAATAGTCATTCTATCGACTAACAGTTACCGCGAATAACAAGCCATGAGTAAATCAATTAAACATATCTCGGATTCGAGATTGTCGCTATCAGCACAAAAATCAGGTCCCGGGTTAGAGCTGCAGGAAGCTGATGGGAGGCTCAGGGCCGGCCGTTGTTGATACATCTTAGGGACGTCTACCTGCTGAAACGAATGAAAAAATATTTTTTGGACATTACACACAGCGTCGTCTGGTCCCAAATATGCTATGGACAATGGACCTGGACACCAGACAACTGATACAAATACATATATATTTGACTTGTAACTAGGATTACCATGTCAGGATTTTAAGAGTCCTGATAAAAAGCCGGACATTTCAAATAAAGTCCGGACATAGTCACATAATCAGATAAATTATTAAATCCTAGTTTATGTTGTAAGTTTAAACTATAAGTTTGAGTCTAGTATGAAGTTGAGATGAGTGAATATCAGTCTCAACTCACCTGGTCGAATTTTATTTATTAGTAAAAAATGATGCATAAGGCATAAGTCCGGACAGAATCTGGACAGAAGGTCAAATATCCGGGCAAATCCGGGCGGATGACAATCCTACTTGCAACGAATATGATAGGCGGCCACACGATGAATCCCGAATATTCTGTGAGCTTCCTGGCCAAACAGCTGAATATTTGGCAAAAGTATTCGGGAAGCGTGTGACCTCTCTGACGCCGCGCTGCGTGTTTTGACATGTTTAGTTTAGTGCTAATAGTAAATACGAAAAGTTTTGTGCCCTCTTCGTTTTGATTTATTTACTTTGAAAGTAAAATTGTGTAAGCCTAATAAAATAGTAATTAATAATGACCTCTAAATAGAACTTGCCTATAGTACGGAAGTTGATAATGCATGATTATTTTATTGTTTCCTAGAATATACATAATTATAAAAAAATCTTTTTATTTTTTCAATCGTCCTACTACAACGAAGAATCTTTAGTATTCGGCCGAATAGTAACTAGATATTCGGTACTAGGCAGAAAAGGATAAAAGTAGCCGAATAGGCCGAATACCGAATAGTAGCCATAAATATTCGTTGCAACATTTACTTTATTTTTATAGAATAGAATAGAAATTATTTGACCCAGAAAACAATACTAAAAAGATAAGCACCAAAAGGGTACACAAAATATATGAAACTAACATACGCGTTGCAGTGGATACAGTCTGGCGCTGATTTTAGGGCAACCAGCGAGTAATACACGGCTGAAGATGGAATGCATTGCAGAATATGCACATATGTAAATATAAAAAATATCATATCACAAAAACAAAAGTATTTTTTTTAAGTTTTTTAAGTAGTGGTGTCGTTTCAGCACCTTTTTGTAAGTACATAAATACATATTATATATAGAAACCACCCAGTCTCGAGACAAACACTAATTATAAATATTTGTCGCGTGCGGGAATCAAACCCACGCCCCTCTATTCAGCTCCAGATCTCGGGACTGAGGCACTGAGCCAAGGAGACTGATCGTGAAACATGTACATTTCTGGCGATTGACAAACACTTGCAACATTAACTTGCGCTCATATAAGAGTCGGTAATGGAAATTAAAAATTCCTTTTGCCATGTTTTATTATAAAGCTTATTTTTTATTTGACACGTTTGTCCCTTTGCTTGGTAAGTACAGCATTCAATATTCAGATTGAATGTTTTCGTACAGTGATAGAGTGATACGATAGATAGAGTGATTCAAGAGGATAATTTATACGTATAGTTGAATATTGTTTTGTGTTAATTCGTTGATATATGACTATAACTACAGATTTCGTATGGAAATTGAGCAAAAATATTTTTAGAGGTAGCTTGCCATACATTGAACCAACGGATAATTTTTTTTTGTCATGCACTCTATCATGCCCCTATTTTTGGGTTGGGCTTTTAAATGGATTTGAGGTTTGTAGATCGTTTGTTATCTACGGGTCAGCTCGGACCGAGGCGAAACGCGACGCGGCATTTCTGTGAGAGCAACACATTAAGAACCTTGTTTACTAAACAAAAAGATGCAAATTATGGTATTATGGTATATTTTTCAGATTTTTAGGACACGCAGTTTAAAGGTTACAGGGGTTTTAAACATAAATTTAAGTACTTACATATTTACAGGATCGGAGACAAAGGCAATGTTTATATCAATTTTGAAGTTTATGGTTTTCTTTAGAATCTTCCAGTATAATAGGTACTTTAACTCCTGGTTAAGTCAAAGTTCGCGGGTTCAATTCCTGGAAGTAACAACATATTCTGAGTATTGTGAAAAGTTATCTCGACTTTTGTTTGGTACTGAAGAATCGTGATAGATTTTGAGTCCATCATACACGGAGCTATAAGGAGTTTTGATGAGTTTATTTATTTATTCACCTTATATTTTTATTTATTTACTCGCAAATGTGATTAAAAACATTGTGTAAGGCGGTAAGGAAATTACAAACTCAAGTCATTAAAAAGCCTCTCGTTAGTAATTTTCTCTTTGCCACCCTTAATACACAATGTACTATTATTAATTATTATTATATAAGATTTTATTTTTGCCTCTTATCCCACGGCTATGTTTATGAGCCTTAATTACCTTTAAAGCAAACGTTGCTTTTTCATTACCTACGCTTTGAGTAACTAATTTATTTCTCTGCTTTTAAAAAGAAAAGGCACGTGTTTTATTTTTACCCGCAACGGCGCGGCGCGGCAGGACGAACGGGGATGGTATATGCGTTTAGGGTGGAAGTTTGTATGTATGTAGGTATTTCTGTTACAATTTTTGGAAGAAACTACAGGACCGATTTAGATGAAGTTTGTTGGATAACATAAGCATAACTTCACGAGCAGGCAGTTAGTTATGTTTTGCGGATATAAGCCAACAGAGGGCGTTACAGAAGATGTGTTGTTTTAAAACGCTTGGGCTTATTTCAATGTGTTTTATTGTTTTCATAGCTAATATTTTAGACCAAGTACATAGTCATATTTTACTGTTAAAAGCCACCAGTGGACTTGATGTAATACGGTCATATAGGGCTCTAGAGGCCCTGTAGTAGAATTATTTATCTGAATCAGTTAGGCCGATAATTCGTCTTGAGTTTCATTTTTTTTTTATTCTATCACTTGCTTGTATAAAATATGAATCTTAAAAGTCTAAAAAATTACAAGAAAAAATGTTCCACCAAAACGTTAATTTACATTTATTTTGCCGTGCTTATCATCTATAGTTAAAAACTATCTATTTATATGAAGACTATAGGTTTGTTTTATGATGTATGCATCTACTAAACTAACATGCACTTCCAACATAACTAATAAGTTATGTAACTAGTAAAAGTAGTAGTAACAATACTATTTCCATTTGTTTATTTTCTCGATTACAGGTCCTGTGGAAACTCAAATGAGCGTCTTTTTTACATTTTTTAATAAAAATATGACGCTTACGCACGTACAAGTTCATAGCAGAGTCGGAGAAACTGATAGGGATGGAGCTATCGATAAACGTAATACGATAACAGACCCGATATTTTTTTACAAAATGTAAGAAACTAAACTATTGCCGGAAAATTTTGTAAAAATTTATTTACTAATATTACATTTCATTACAAGATGTAATTATATTATGTTAATTCTTTATTTATTTATTTTAATCAAAACTCTGATGAATCGTCACTGTCACTCAATGAGCTCTCCCCAACATTTATTATAAGTTCCTGTACTTCTATATTATCGAATGCCACATGAATTTCCCAAACCGACGCTATCTTTTGGGTTCTTCTCACAATTTTTTCCCAGTGTTTAATAAATCTAAAATCTTGTTTGCCGTAAAAGAGGGTTGGGTATTGTTTCGAGCGGCGTATCCTTTGATTTGTGCCCATATTAGTTCTATAGCATTGTACTGGCAATGATTCGGTGGAAGTCGAAGAACCCAATGACCATGAAACAATTTTTGGCCGTGGAATAAACCACATTCACGTAAAGAAAAAACAAGTTTTTTAGGTGTTGGAATTTCTTTTCGCAAGTAATAGTCATATATATGATGGCGAATAGCGTCAGCGTCGAAGTTGTCAACAGATGTAACACGACGTTGTTGGCGTGTTTTCTTCGGCGTACGAAGCTTATTTACCTGCATGCCGCTTGTACCGTAAGCTTCGGTAGTAATTTTTGAAACAGTAGGTCCACTAATTCGTAATGCGGCCGCAACACGCTCTCGCACTTGCGAAAGTGGTAATAGCGGGCCACCATTTTGAAACTCTGCTTTAAAGTAATTACGAACCTTGATATCCAGTTCTCTCGCCTGCCGTTACAGAACCGATCCTTTAGGCATTTGATATTTGACAGCTGGGTAGCAATCAACACGGAGGAACTCAAAATACACAACGTAACGTATGGGTAATGTGAAAAAACTCAGTGAACAGAAATGTAGTGACTATATAGCACGACCGTCTTATTACGAGCACAGACTATATAGGGATGTTACGAGTGACAGATTAAAACAAACACAACATGGCGGAGGGTCATTGAGTGTTCCCACCTTGAAAAAATATATTTGAATGTTTTTGTTGTATTTGTCTTTGTTCAAAACGTAATAAATATATACGATCGATATCATTACTTATTCGGTCACAACACTACAACTATCAAATTAGAACTGTCATCGAGAAAATAAAGAAATGGAAATAGTTCAACATCCAATAAAATTGTCCACTAAGGGAATGGCATAGAGGTTTCTTTTGTCGAAAATGAGACAGTTTTGCCGTTTTATCCATAAAAATTGGCATTTATTCTTTTTGTTGAAAATTAAAAATAACCTTTTTCTGTTCAATTGTATTTGATTGGAAAATTATCCCACGCGCCCCGCCGCGTTTGGAAAAAGCAAAAGTATTATTTGTCTTCATCTGTCCCTAAACCTATTTAGGTGCCACAAATAAAGCTAATTGTATGCACTGTTACAACGTGAGAAATAGTACAATACAAAAATTATTCCCCTGGGAGCTATCGATTGGAAGGAAATATATTTTTATCCTTTGTAATCTCACCAGCTATCCCTACGCTGAAAATCAGCTCACCTCATTGCTTCGTTGCAAAGGAAAGAAATACAGGGCCTTTTTCTTACAAATTCATCTACAAACATTCAATTCAGTTCAATTCATTTATTCCATAATTTTGGGTAAAACAATGTTAAGATGTTACAGAAAATATGAAACAGCCATAATTTGCTCTTTCGAACATACGGAACTCAGTAATAAAAATTAAACAGATATGTTAATAATTTGCTTACTTTTAAATTCAGCTTTTAACAACATGTCAACATTATATAAAGTACATGAATAATTTTAATGTCAGAATAAAAGTTAAATTGAAAATAATAATATAAAATTGAAATTGTCGTACTAAATACATAATTGCGAAATTAAAAAAAAAGTAAAAAATTAAAAATTAAAAATAAGTGGATACGTGGATACGTGGGAACGTCATACGTGGAGCAGTAGATCTTTAATGTCGTAAAAACATTTTTCGATGAGCCAATTACATATATATTTTTTGAATTTTGGGATAGGTAATGCAGCTATATCATCTGGTATGCTATTGTATATTTTTGTAGACATAAAGATAGCACTGTTTTCACTTATTTTAAGCCTGAAAATTAGGTTTTTTATCTGTTTTGTTTTTTATGTATTCTTTTATTGACATTGTTAACTTTCTCAGCTTTCTCAAACAAGTGAGGATATTTACGTACAAAAATACACATTTCATAAATGTACAAAGAACACAATGTGCGAATTCGCAGCTCTTTAAAGAGAGGTTTACATGATACAGATTGGTCTGATATTCCGGCTCTTATACATTTTTTTTGAGTAACAAATACATTGCGTGCATCAGGTGAATTACCCCACAGAATAATAAATATATTTGAAGCGTCTACCTGTTGCAGTTATCAATATCGAGTAAAACAAGCAAAAAAATCACGTTTGTTGTATGGGAGCCCCTTAAATATTTGTTTTATTCTGTTTTTTAGAATTTGTTGTTATAGGCGGCAACAGAAAAACCTCTGTTAAAATTTCAACTATCTATGGCAGTTCATGAGATATAGCCTGGTGACAGACGGTCAGACGGACAGCGGAGTCTTAGTAATAGGGTTCCGCTAATTACCCTTTGGGTACGGAACCCTAAAAAACCATTTTACCTCCTTATAATGTGGTCACAGCCGAAACATTCATTTTATTAATAAAGTCAGTCAACGCCTTAAATGAATCCGACAACGTCAAGCCAGTCATGGCGCAGCGACTTAATGTACGACTGGCTGGACAGCACCGGACTAGCGATGTGTGGCGACGTAAGCCTTTCTGTCAGTTTTTTTTGGCAGAAATTAACATTGTTTACATTGTATTGACGATTCAAAAGTGTTCTCAGAAACCTATTTGAATAAATATTGTTTGATTTGATTTCATTTGATTTTTAGGCTAGTCAGGTGCACTCGCCCCTCCGTCGCGCCGCGATTATGGGATAGATGGGGCAGTAGAAATCCTTTATGGTACCTAAAACAAATATCAATTAGAAATAATGTGACTGTGTTACCAGTAACGAATGTAGGTGTGTATGACGCACGGTTTTAATCCCCAGATCGGAGAGAATATACAGTGGAAAGGAAATAAATTAAGCTTTACCAGATTGTCAAAAGATTTTAAGTGAATCCCTAATATATTTATGTATTATCCTTGATTTATTACTACTTATGTATTTTGTGCAGTCATATTTATTGTGTTCAGTAAATTAGCAATAATACTTCAGTTGTTTTTATTAGAATTTGTCTTTTCCCTCGAAGGATGTAATCTGAAAAATATTGAAAATAATAAAAGCCAATCAAGAGCGTTTTGGTCACGCATTTTCATGGAAGGAAATGAACAATGTTTAAAAAGTGATTAAATACAATTTATCGTAAGTTTATTTTCCATCATAAGCACATAAAATATCCATAGGTTGGTAACACTATGGTATTCGTAATTTTTACTTTCTTTTCCCCGAGGAAAACAGCATCTTTTTATCAATCACTGTAGTCCTGCGTGTCAGGTGATCAAGGGCGGATCTAGAACAAAAGTTTAGGGGTAGCCATCATAAGGTCTGAAGGTATTGTTTGAACTTTGAATCTGCAAACGTAAGTTACCCAAGTAGACAGCGAGCAATCAAATAACCTTTGTCATTTTTAACTATGTATATGCGTGACCCTGAAACGCTCTTAATATTTATTTTATAATTTTAAAAATACTTACCTAGTATATGACGTCTATTTTATAAAATAAAATACCTACTACCGAATGAAGTTGGTATTTTTAAGTACTCAGCCTTATGAAACATGGTAAGAAAATCAATGAAATTTGAAAGAGCAAGATGCCTTACATATTTTACGTTCGGTTTGAGGTGTAATATACTAATGGAGTTCAAGATTTGGCGGTAACGTGTACGTCTTGGCATTTTACTTCACGTAAAGTGAATTGGAGAATCTTGAGTCTGTAGCCAGGTTTGTTATACTATCTAAAACAATAGTTATTATCCGCGGCTTTGCCCGCAGAGCATTTCTTGAAATCGAATTACAAAAGTTTTTTATATCATACTTAGTATAAATATTATATTTTCTTCAATACTATCAATAAATACCATAAATATTTCACCACTCAAAATGAGTTACAATTATATATCGATATTATTACGAAATAACCATTTTAACCTATAATTTATAACATAACCAGAGTTTTTGTTGCCTTCATACATTAACTTAATTTAATGAAAATTCTGGCTATTGAATAATTCACTGTGTTCTTTTTTGTCCTTTTGACGGGTAAAGATAAAACATATGAATAAAAACTTTAAGTATTGCTTTTCTCAATTGGTTCTGTTATTGTACCTATATGGACCACGTCTGTCTGTCTTAAAGTCCTGTAAGGGGACCTAAGGGAGCCTTAAATTACAGCTTAAACATTAGAGGACATAGAAATAGGGACAAGACATAAAACTTTCAATTAAAAGTAGAAATGTAAACCTATGTACTTTCCTTGGTCCAATTCGTTGTGTGTTCATTGTTTCAGTCACTGTATCTTAAAACTGGGCCACAATTGGTTTTAACTAATTGGGTCGTAAAATAAAGTATTTTACTTACAGTTGTATCTTCCCCGTTTGCATATATATGTGATAGTATGGTGTAGTGTGTGTGTTAGAAAGTTAGAACCTTATCAAAACAAACTGCAACGAGTAATGCGCGACGTATACAGACCTGTACTATCGAGCTGCGGCCTTGCTTCACAAAGGATCTTACTGGACTGGCGCGCGCGCGCATAGTGTGTGCGATGAATGAATGCTCAACTTGCAACGGATCAGATTGGGTGAGTCATTATTCTTTCCCGAACAGGCACTTCACGTACAAAACGTTTTTTTTTTTATACACAAAAACGAATTATTTTTACTGGAGTAAGTACGCAATAATTTATAAATAAGCGTACAATTTCAAATATACAAAAATCATAAAATTTATTTCTTTAGGTTATTTTTGAAGGGTAATATACCGTACACAGAGTATAATGCTTCTAGTGTGCGGTCCGATTTACGCTCCGTGCGTAAGGCGTGGTTTAGATAGCAACGGTTCACAATAGGCATGTAATATTTTTAATTAAAAAATAATGAATAATAATGAGTTTTATTTGATTAATTATAATTAATCCTAAATACCTATACAAAACAGACCTGATGGTTATTCAAACACAAATATAAACTTTATAATTATTTTCAAAAGACCATACCTTGTATGGCTTCCAGCAATCGTTATATTCGAGACAGTATCTTCCCAACACCACAATTTTTTTGATTAAAATCCGTTATTTATAAAATTAAAACAGTTAAAATGTTTTTAGATATATCCGTAAAATACCAAGGGTAAACCGTGCGAATAATAGGCTGTACCAACTATATAATACAGGCTGTGACTCAGGGAAGATGTTTGATTTTGAAATACGATAGGTTCTTTTAGGGTTCCGTACCTCGAAAGGCAAAAACTGAACCCTTATAGTATCACTTTGTTGTCCGGCCGTCCATCCGTTTATCAAGACCCTTTTTCTCAGGAACGCGTGGAGGTATTAAGCTAAAATTTACATCAAATACTCAGGTCTACTGTCCCTTAGAATTGTGAAAAAATCAAACTTTTAAGCCAACGCAATCAAAAGATACAGCCGTTTATGCCACAAATTTTCGCAAATTTTCGAAACTCGCAAGGGAATCAAAACCAAATGGTTCCAGTCGATTTAGAATCTTAAAATTTGGCATGAAGCAATGTTTTATAGCACATATTAAGGAAAAATTCCGAAAACCTTAAATTTTTAGTAACATCACATATTTTTTGTACGGAACCCTCGGTGCGCAAGTTTGGCTCGCACTTGGCCGGTTTTTCTTTTAATTAAAAAATTTTTTCCATGTCATTAGGTTAATAAATTAATCCAATGTTCTAATTGCGTGATATACAGTATTTTCCATAGACTGACAAATAAAGTATGACATGATTCAGCATCTCAAAAACAACATCTTGCTACTGGAAAAAAATGGAGCAAGAAAAATTAGGTGAGAGATACACCGCTGCTGTTAAAACTAGAAACTGGCTTCTTTACCCAATTCCGTAACAAAAAACGTATTCCTCTGTTTCCTCCTTGGATTTTGATATTAGGTACACCTATATTTTTATATATGATAGATATACATAGACCCTATGTGTGTATGTTTTTCTTTTTAAATGCCTTTCGTATAAAAAACAGGGGGCTTTCAAAAATCAAAACAAAATGCCTCCTTTTTATGACATTTTCAGACGTGCTCTGTACGATTGTGACTAGGTATGTATGATTGTGACTAGATATAATTATCGCAAGGTGCAGTTCTCCCTCGCAAATCGCAAATCCATATCTTGTCAAAATCACCGGGTCTTAGCGGGACAGCAGTTGTATTTCCAAATACATGTTGTATGTATTCGCTTGGGTCTAAAATTGCCTCTTATAATCGCGTGGGTTACCAGCTAGCATAAGATAGATATCTGTGCCAATAATATCTTTGAAGTGGCTTCTCATATTATTAAGTGGTGCGTGGGCGGGGAGCGGATGAAATTGATTTCCCGTGTAATTAATAAATCGGAGATAATGATAGACCTAAAATTCTAGGAGCTATAAATTAATTCAGCTCACGTTACACAAATTTTCGTATAGGTATAAGACAAGTGTGCGCTTCGGGTTCCGTAACAATTTAATACCATCTTTTTGCTGAGAATATTTTAAATACCTGCTGTAAGAAATATTTTAAAATGTGCGAATTAAGTTCTATAAAAAGCTTGAAATAATACCACACTTAAAGTCGAATGAAACGTCACATTCAAATTTTGACCTTCTCTACTTCGGACTACCACAGGATCAAATTTAAAATTTTACAACACAATTTACCGATATACATAATAAAAAAGACGCCGAGAGACATACACCGATGTTACCCCTTTTTTTCTTTTCGATACCCAATCCTGAAATTGAATTAGGTATCACTTTGACCTTCTACAATATACACATAAAAATTTCATTTCAAATAAGGCAATCCAATATAATTTTGCTACCGATCCGACCGTTTCAATACCAAATATCCACTCTTATATTGGTGTTGCATTTTACATTTGAATCAATTTGGTAGCATCGGTATCGCTGTTTCAGATTTCTCTCCGTACATTACGTTGGCTGTGTATAACACGGTATCGTAACAGGATTTTTTTAACTTTGTAAACCGTAGACACCAATAATACAGTATATGCCTACCTAGAAAACAGTCAGTTACAAAAACAATACCAAATTAGATTTAATTTTAATAGAAATAAATATAACTTACTATACTGGTATTCTCACAGCCTCATTCGCCGTTAATTTCTGATTGATTTTTTTTTTTATCACTAAGGTGGCAAACAAGCCTACGGTCCGCCTGATGGTAAGCAGTCACCGTAGCCTATGGACGCTTGCAACACCAGGGGTCACACTCGCGTGTTGCCGATCCTTCAGAAATCTTATAACTTCTTTTCTGAAGAACCCCATACTGTAGTCCTTAGAGAAAACTTTGGCAGGGAGCTCATTCCACAACCCAAGCGTTCGCGAGAGGAAGTTTCTCTGAAACCGCACTGTACGCGACCATTTCGGTTCTAAAGTGTGAGAATGAATTCCCTGCCGATGGCGAGCGGTGCGATGGTAGAAAGTGGCCGTGGGCATCATTTCGAACAATTCCTCAGAACTTCTATCTAGAAGGTCTCCGATTTATTCTACGTTTAATTTCCTGAATAAAATTTTATTCGAGTAAAATTTATGAAACTACCTTTAAAGGGCATATGAAACGTGTTTCCATTTCTATATCACTTAACCACCATCAGTGTTTATCTTAAAACGTCCTCCTATCAACTTTAGTCTCAAACAGACACCCAATCATCGTAAGTTTTAAACCATTTATTCTCGCGCCGCAGGTTGAAAATTTTACGCAACTTTATTTAGTCTAAAGTCGGAATTTATAAATCGGGAGTTAAATTAATTTTGTGTTGATGTTTATAATTCGTAAGTTCATAATTTAATATTTTACATTTGAGTCATTTGTACTTATATTTGTACTTTCATAATTTTTTTTTTTTTTTTTTCATTTATTTACTGTAACAAACACAATACATATAAATTTAATCTGCCAAATCGGCTCGTTTTATATTTACAGTGAATATTGTTAGGTATAGAATTAATTACATGCAGATATGTGCTATTACACATACGTACACCTAATCATACACAACCACACAAACACTCAACATGCAATATGCACACTGAACATAATACCTGTAATCCAATCCCCATATACTTATATTTATACACTTTTAATTAACTTATGCTAATTTAATTTATTGCTACTAACTTAACTACTAATAAACATTTCATTACCATCGTACATACGTGTACCTTCGTGTTCGGTAACCGATAGTCGTAAATCTGTTTCGCACTAGTTTTACCTGCCTACCTCGATCTGCAGACGGTTGTACTGATAGATACATAAAATGGAGTTAATAATAAAGATACATAGCATAGCTGTTATAGATCACTATACCACTAAGAAAAGAAAATAATTTAATAAAAAAAAAAAATAGAAAAATTAAAATTTAACTTTAAAATAGGTACTTAATTTCTTAACCTAATTGAATAAAAAGTTGGATTCACGGACATAGTGATAAAAAATATTTTTTTAAGGTTTTCTTTAATTGCATTCTGGAGGTACAATTGTTATAAGATTTTTTTGAGTCTAATGGCAGCTCATTTATTATTTTGGGTATTAACCACTTTTTAGTACGTATACCATAATAATTATTTACTTTTGGTAAAATTAACATATTTTTATTTGCTAGACGGGTTGGATAGTTTTGGACCCTTTTTATTGTGTACTCCATTTTACCGAATTGTTCCATCAGTGACATAATTTAATTTTTTTTGTCGATTGGCACAATTTTACATAATTTATATAATTTCTCATAATTTTTTTTAAATTTATCTTTAATATTCCTGTTGATCAAAAGTTTAAGTAGTCTTTTTTGCAATGATTTAATCTTATTAATATAAGTAGCAAATGTTAGTCCATAACTGCTTACGCCGTATGTTATAGTTGCCTCCGCCAATGAATAATACAGGTTATGAATAAAATCATAACTTCTCATCTAATGTATAAAATTACTGAACTTGTATATTTGAACGTGCCATTCTAATTTAAAGATTCATTTTGTTATAGGTAGTACGTTCATTGAGAATTCTTTACCAATGAAAATCTTCACGCTAAAACTTGAAAAAAAAGCATTGTATTACACAAGTGTTAGGACATAAATATGGTATCGTCACAATATGAATATCTTCAGCTAAAATAGTTTTTCACAAATCCGCAATACTTTTTACTTTACGGAAACCACGACGCCGACGTACGACATGCACTTCGCTGATTTTTCATGTTTTTTTTTTACAGCATTTACATAATATATGGACTTATCATCGAGTTACCATTAAAAAAAATAAGGCAAGACGTAACTACAAATTAACAATTATCGGATTTTCTTCTTATTTGTGCCGTTAGATCTTGCTTCTTGCCAAATTTCATTACTATACAAATCAACGGAAAGTACCCTATAGTTCGGTTTTGATTCATTTGGGATTGTAAAAATAGGCAAATGTCCGTATTTTTGATCGCGTTGACTACAAGAAGCATGATTTTTGTTCAGCTGAAAAAAAGCGTTTTTTTTTAACCGAATCCAAAAGAAGGAGGTTCTCAGTTTGACCCGTATTTTTGTATGTATGTATGTTTGTCCGCGACTATCTCGCGTTTGGCTGATCCGGTTTTCAGAAAAGCATTTGTTACATTCTGGACAAGATTTTGATGTACAACAAATGGATATCTATGGTCCCTTGGTCATCAGGTCCTGGAGAAATCAAGAGAACTTGAAATTTCATAGGCACACTTGAGGCGATTTGGGTTTTTTTTTATACCACTAAGGTGGCAAACAAGCTTGCGCTTGCAACACTTAGAGCATCACTAGCGCGTTGCCAACCCTTCAAAATTCTAATAACTTCCTTCTTTCTTCTGCAGTCCTAAGACAAAACCTCGGCAGGGAGCACAACCTAAGCGTTCGCGGGAGGAAGTTTTAAAACCATACTGTTCGTGACCTTTTAGGTTCCAAGGTGTCAGGATGAATTCCCTGCCGATGGCGAGCGGTGCAATGGTAGAAAGTAGCCATGGGCATCATTTCGAATAATTCCTTAGAATTATTTTTTCATAAAAAAAATATTTCGACATGGTATTGCTAAGCGTCCAAGAAAAACGTGTCTTGATTGACAGACAGATAGACGGACACCGAAGAAATCCTAAAAGTGTTCCAATTATACTACTTAATATTATAGCACGTATAGTATTGATTTACCAACATTGTGTTACAATTTGGTGTTATTGGAACACTTCGTGAAGGCTTCTCAGTTAGTGGTTTCAGAAAACTGTCTGATGTTCCAAGGAGGGTACGTATAAATAAAAGATTGGATTACGGCAACTGCCGCACCTGTTTCTTAACACGGCCATTTCAGAAAGCAGTGTTTGATATCGGAATTTTCGATTTCATGCAATTTCGTAGCAATGTAGACCACTAGACTTTGCCAGCGGCTCCGCTTGCCCTGAATTCGGTTATCGGCGTAAAACTCCTTAATTATACTTATGAAGTTTGTTATACCAAGCTATAGCTACATCTATTGTGCTTTAAACTCTGTTACAGTTATTCCCGCGAGAACTTTTAAATTTTTTGGGATAAAAAGTATCCTTGATGCTATTGCAGGACCTAACCTATGTGTATGCCAAGGCTATGTTCCAAGTCACGCCGAGTAATTATCGCCCGGTAAAGTTGAAAAATTAACCCGTTCTGGAACGAGCGTTTGACAGTTAATTTTCACACTGACAGGAGTGATTTTCAACCTTTTCTATGGCAGTGTAAAGAATTCAACTTGACAGCGGGAAAATTACTCTACCCCGGGCGTCCCAAAACCACTTTTTTAACTTCCTCGTTGCGATTTGGAACGCACCCCAATTATCATCCCGATGCGTCCAGTGGTTAAAGCGTGATTGAGTAACAAACATCCATCCAGACACACAAACTTTCACATTTATAATATTAGTAGGATGGTAGAAAATAAAAAACAGTTTGCTACTACTACCTACTACCAATCGTAAATATGTGCCGTTCTAAAACCTTTCTTCTCGCCTTACAACCTTAAAAATTTTAAATTAAAAAAATCCCCAAAGCAAAAAGGGAAGGAAACGTTTAAAAAGTCAAAAATATAGGTATCATTAAGCCATCAAATTCGATTGAGTAACACCTATATATATATATATATTTTTAACACATTTTTAATTAATTTTTATTTGGTATAATTGAGATAAAAATCAACAACTGTTACAAATGAAAATAGAAATATTATACAATTATTTTAACACAAGCCAATTATAGGTTTCCCTAGAATAATTTTATACAGAATATACAAATAGGTCTGATTACAGTAATATATGAGATAAATAAACTCATATAGATATTATAACCAAAAAGTTTTAGTTAAAGTATAGTATAGTTTTGAAGTATTACAGATAAGACTTTTGAAAGTGCTAATTAATAAGGATAAAAAGAAGAAATTAAAAAAAAATTATGAATATTTTTTCAATCTTTGCAAGGTTCTACCCGTAGATACAAAAGTTAAACTTATTGTTCTACTAGGCCAGTGTAATAAAAATTATTTTAAAACGGACCGAGTTCATAAATATCCCACTTGTCTATCAAAAATAAATAAATTAAAGGTTGAAAAAACCAAAAACTAATTTGGAACAAGGACGCGACATTAGATAGTACCGACTCCGATGAATAATTGTATACCAAGCGATCTTATAAAAAAATGTTCAATCCAAAAATCACTCAAAAATTGTTTTGTGGAAATATTATTTGGCGAAGCTACCGTAACTTTACCTTATACTATATGTTTAACATAAATATATAAGTTTGTCTTACGTAGGCTATTTTGGCAGTGTATAAATAAAGTGTATTCTAATAGAAACTATGTATAAGTAAGCTAACATTAGTGCATTAGATATGCGTGACAACGCACCACTACTGTAAAAAGAACTCTAAAACTAAAGAACGAGAACCGATGCTGACAAACTGCTGCGCAGTTTGGCAGTGTTCTAACGATCATTTTATTTCTTTTAAATGATAAATATATATAATGAAATTCGGATTTGATAACTAAACAAGAATGACTTAAATACTGAAACAAATTAAATTTATTAAAATATATTCTAAACAAAGATAAATAATACTAGCAGTATCCTAAAAACTACTACTAAATTAAAATAAAACTAAATAACCTAAAAATGTTTATTATGTTCCCGGTTCAAACGTACCAAAAATGCTGGCGGCGTTACCGCGTTGGATAGCTATATAGATATACATTGAAGCAAGTACATACCAGACTTTGCATCATTGCCCCTTTCCCTCATGCGTTTGCTTAAATTTTTTAACAAAAGATTTTGCTTCTGAGCACCAAAGCCCACCCGTCTCAACCGCGTTTGGATGTGCTTTTGTTTGGCTGCATATTCTGCCGCACAACCAGCAGAGCGAGGTGAGAAGGGAATATGGAGGCAACAAGTAATGACAAAAAAAATTATCAACTATTTTTAAGAGGATACACTTCGCGGCGCCTCGCAGCGGGCTTCATACAAACGAATTTCTCATTTGTTTTTGACATTTACTGATCAATCACTGTAAAATTTCTTAGTTATAATCCCAAACCGAATACCTATGTTTGTGGTTTTTCCAAAATCTTGTTAAACGTTCTATTAACCAGAAATCTTTTTGAAAACCATTTATTCTGTATAACTTTTAAACTATAAAATTTGATAGAAAACTGGCACACTGCAGACCTATTTATTATCTATTTATTACTATAACATGTCTGCAAAATTTCGTGGTTTTTGATCAGCAAGTGTCAAAAATAAGTGAGAAATTCGTTTGTATGAAGCAAGAGGATATCAATTTCTGTTATATTGGTGGTAGCCACAATGTCACAGAGGAATAACTCACATTTATTAGTATTAATCTCTAAACTAATAGCTGTCAATGCTGGTAAAAGCATCTTCACGTCATCAAGGACATCATTCGGGTTCCCTCTTAATGTTCCATCATCGAGGTACCAGATGTTCAAAGGCGAGTTATATCTTTGAATTATGTTTTGTATTGCTAGTCAGAGCCGATTTATTATGAAAAAACCAAATTATGCCGTATTGGTTTTTAATATATTTGTTAATATTAATGTAATAAAACAATTTAAATTATATATTAATGATGATTTATGAGTTAAAATGAAATAATTTTATGTCAATATATATAAACTATTATTACACCATATTTATCTTGTAAAATATATTTAATAAAACAGTATTATTTTGAAGGCGCGTGAAATATTTAATAATATATCCTATATACATTCACATTAAAGTGGCATGCGCAATATAATTTATCAACAAGATATATGAAATATATGAAAAATTATATCCCTTAAGATTAGGTTAAGGTGTCCTCACTTTAATAGAAGAGTTGTCGCCTTTGGTAAACATTCTCACACAATTGCACGAAAAATTATTTGGTAACATTTTTTTTTTTGATATAGAATAACGTTTTGAAGCTATAAATCATGTCTTGTCTGTTTTAGAGAATGAAAGGAGTTAATTGTGAGTATGGCTGTTTTAAGGAATGAAAGGAGCTGAATAGAATAATTTAAAAGCTGTGCAATAGCTCCCTAAGCCATAGTACAACCCGTATACAGCTTCTTACAGCTGCTAATAGGCCTCTGTTATGCTAAGAGCTGATAAATTTGGGGCCCAATTTGGAATTATAGGGTCTGTTTCACCGGCTACACAGTCCTTATACAGGTAGCTTGTACAGCCTGTTTATCATTATTCTGTAGTCCGGCGAATCTTCAGCCATGTGTGCTATTTAGGGTGCCATCGATCAATTTCTAGAAATAAAAATATATATAGGTATTACTCAATCAAATTTGATGGCTCAACGATATTTTTTTTCTCTTTGAAACCCCCAAAAGAAGACATCGATTAGCGCTTGTATTGCACAGTTTGTGACGAGCTATTTGTGTTTATTCAGCATAGCATAGCATAACTCAAATATTTGTTTTCACCGGTTTGTTTTGTATGCTAAATTCTTAATGTCAATCGATTGATTTAACAAAGTGCAAGTTTCATTCCAAAAAATGTTCAAATACTTTTTTACTACGAAAAGAAACATCCTAATCCATTTGTGGCAAAGTAGTCAAGTACAATGCAACTGTACAACAAACTTTCCTGACACGATGGTCTAAAAACTACTACTAAATTAACTTACGCGACACTAGCGACAGCCACATGGGTCAGAAAAGTTTGTAAAAGTTTGTTTTAAAATGTGATCACTTTTTTGTATGCAAGTAAGACCTACTCGCAGCCCTTTGATTTAAGTATCGTATCCAAAACCGCTCCTACTAAAAAGCACCATGTCCTTTATACTCAATTCTAAACATTTTAAAAGTTTCGTTGATAATTTAAATGGGTTAATTAAAACACATGTAAATATTAATTACCATAGTCTATTAGATAACCTTCAAACATGACTGCTTGCCACAGAATTTCATTAATGATTAAGTTACAGACAAAGATAATTAATTCAGATGAAAGTTAAGATAATGAAAGGACCTCTTATGTGTTTCTTGACGAGTCATGGAAGATGCGGTAATTTATCCTACTTACCATACGTTAATTAATTTTAAATACCCAGTCCTTTATTTCACATTTTCTTAATGTAGGTCACAAATTAGTAGGTTCTTCGTTCTTCGTTCATCGCGATAACTTCCCCTAATAATTTCTTTTAATACCTTTAAACGAGCAATTTTTGTATATATGTATAATATAATTCGAGTCTCAGAAACAGCTCCAACGATTTTCATGAAATTCAGCATGCAGAGGATTTCGGGAGCGATAAATTGATGTAACTAGGTTTCATTTTTTAGAAAACGTCATTTTATCCGTGTTTTCAGGGAATGATAAACTGAAAATATGACTCCAATATGAGTAGTAATACTATTATTTGTACCGACACAGCAACACTAAAGCTACTTGACAATAGATGGCGGTGTTAAGCAAAACTAAAGCTACTTGACAAAAGATGGCGTTATTATAAAAACGAGCAAAGCTCGGTCCTCAGGTACTTTCTTTGATTCCACCAAATACAACGTATGAAACCTTCTGTGTTAGTTACCTACAAGTTATTATAAAGTTTGGCCACATATTGGTAACTGTTCTCTAGACTGTCCTCAAATAATAAAGCTTACAGAAAATTCATAATGCCGGCCGATTAAAAGTTTAAAAAAAAATCTGAATTTAGAAGAGTTAATACCTACTACTGCACTGCTTCTACGCTACAGTGACTTGGACCTTTATTTACCACTTAGGTAGCAAACAAGCTCACGACCATCTTAGCGTCACCATCTAGCTTATCGACGTTTGCAACACCACAGACCTAACTCGCGCGTTGCCGATCCTTTAAAAATCTAATCACTTCCTTCTTGAAGAACCCTGGTCTGTAGTCTCTAAGAGGAAACCACGACAAGTGGCTCATTCCACAATCGAAGCAATTGAAGGACGAAACTGCACTGTACTTGACCATTTACATTTCAAAGTGAGAGGATGAATTCCCTGCTGATGGCGAACAGTAGCCATAAGTATTATTTCAAACAATTTCTAAGAACGTAATCTATTAGTTTTAATCCGTTTCCATCCAGATTCTTTATTCTAGACGTCTTTATTATCTGCTACAATGATAAGCTGACCATGTAAGTTGTGAATCGACTATTTTATGTATACCTAATTCTATGTCTATTATATCAACACGCATTAGAGCATCGAAATAAAATAACTTATCCATACTAATATTATAAATGCGAAAGTAGCTGTCTGTCTGTCCGTCTGTCCGTCTATCTGTTACCTCTTTACGCTTAAACCGCTGTACCAATTATGATATGGCATAGCAAATGCATGTAGATAGTTTGAGTCCCGAGAATGGACATAGGCTAATTGATAACATCTAGCGTGAATTTACATATGGACCGGGTAGGTGGCGCTCAGTCGGTGTGTCACTGATCTCCTAAACTATGATAATGATATTTTTGTGTACGTCCGAGTGGGTCCCTGCAAGGTTTGAATTCACAAATGGACCCGGTATGTTGCGCTGCAGATGGTGTGTCACTGATCTTCTTCTAAAAGGCAGGGAAGATTTCAATGATATTTTTGTGTACGTTCGAGTGGGTCCCTGCATGGTTTGATAACACAATTTGACCCTGTACTCGCAGTACTCGCCCTGGCCATAGCACTACCTCAGCTCACAGAGCTCACAGGTCACAGGAAGGTCACAATAGATATTTGACCTACAATGGAAGACACAGGTTATTCATGCTAGTTGGCTTCACAAACGCTTTCAACACCGTAGATTATGATATACTTCTGTCTTTTCTAACTAACCTTAATATAAGTCCTAATGCTTTAAACTGGCTTTCATCCTATCTTCATGGCCGCCAACAGTCTGTTCGCATAGATCAAAAGTCCTCTGAATGGCGCAATCTTTCTGCCGGAGTTCCCCAAGGAGCAATCTTTTCCCCACTTTTGTTTTCTACTTTTATCAATTTTATAACTTACCTTCTCAGCTGTACTTATCTTTATGCTGATGCTTGTTATTTGGATCTGACCCAAAATCATCTTAATAAACTTGATCGTCTCCTCAATTCTTGTATAAGATTTATTTTTATCTGAAGAAAATTTGTCCACTTTGCCCAATACCGTACTCAGCTTGACTGGTTACCTATCCGTGAACGCAGATATGTTACAATTCCTTGGGCGTAGCGAGGTACAGGCAGGAGGGGGTAGCTGCGCCCCCCCCCTCACCCCCTTGGTGCCCATAATCTGAAGGAAT
Source organism: Apoda limacodes (assembly GCA_946406115.1). NCBI lineage: Eukaryota > Metazoa > Arthropoda > Insecta > Lepidoptera > Limacodidae > Apoda > Apoda limacodes. The sequence goes on from OX291550.1 coordinate 24,058,064, forward strand.
TGGCCCGAAATGAACATGTTTACTTTATTAAAATGACATTTTCTATCAGGTCTGCCCCCCTAGCCAAGCCTGCCCCCCCCCCCCTTTTCCAAAATCTGGCTACGCCCATGTACAATTTTATGTTTTCTTTATACCATTTAAATGCAGGTTTCTTCACTATGTTTTCCTTTAACGTAAAGCCAGTGGTGTGAATAATCAATGTACTTGAGACATTATAAAAGTCTCTGCCCTTCAAATCTAGAGTCAAGACCCCTTCCTACTAGACTACCACCAACTTCAACGTGTCGTAACAACGAAAATAATAGAATAATTAACCAACCAAGTCTCGTAGGTTATCTATATGGTTATAATTGTATTTAGTCGCATTACCTCCACTTTTGTCCCTTGCAAGTCATCTGAGATTAGTAGAAACAGAAAAACAAAAATTTAACCAATTTTTCGATAACTGACATACACAATGTAGAGTTTTACAGCTGACGCCTACACGATTTAGCGTTTTCGATACGAAACGGCACGTTAACGTCCTGATTATATTCTCTTTGGGCATGCTATAGCCTTAAAATGTTAAAAAATTGTAGGTACAATTTTACACTTCTTACATTTCTTTTACGCCTAACAGTTAACATTTCTTAAACTGTTAGGCGTACCTACAATTAAGGTAAAATTGCCGCCATTTTGCTCTTTTATTATAACTCTTCTGGCCCCAACAAAATTACTTAAGATCATTCTATAGAATAGATCTCAACATATACAAACTTTATCATTTAGATTTACAGTTACTAGAAACTGTGGTAGAAAATAGCGAATAAGCTTACAGCCCGCCCGCCTAACCGAAAAGTGTAGCTCTCCATACGAAAACCACATTGCGCTTATCCGGCTCACTCTTAACGTTTTTTAGGTAGCCTAATCCATCAGGTTAAGAGTTATTCTATTTTGTATCCATTGTAATTTTGGTAAGATGAGAATCTGGAGACTTCTTCTAAAATTATATCCTAGAGAAGGATTTGACCCACTTCCCGATGTTCGATTGAGTTGAAATTTTACATAGGTACCTACACACGTAAATCGAATGACAATGCAACATGATGATATAGAGCCCTGGAAGGTGGCCATAGGACCTCTGTAACGAAACGACGCTACCCTATCGAGTCTGGTCTTAAACGATAACCAGGGCCTGATGAATGCTTGTTTGTAAAAAAAAAATACGTATATTCTTGTTAAAATTCAGAGACAAAAAATTGTCGCGAAAAATAACTGACGGAACAGGCTTAAAATTATGATTTAGACTTTCCAGAGTTTTAGGGAAATGTTCTTTGTGCAATTTGTGATAACTTTGTTCTGAAGTAAGACCCGTTTAATTTAATTGAATATAATGTTACACAACCACGAAAATACTATTTTAAAAGACCATAGCTACCGAGACTGACACCGTGACATACAGCAAACGGGCAAACACCTAAGAATCGACATAAACCTAAATTAAATCTGATTTTATTAATGTTGCAGGGCAGGTAAACAAAAAGAATAAAATATAAGATTACGTATAATATTAGTTTTCAACACACTGCAAGTGAAGGTATATACCTAGTAATAGCGTCTAATTTGCACTTTGTGCGTCAGTATTTACTGTACCGTTTTCACTTTTTTTTATTTTTATCAAGAAGAAAATATGCCATAAACTAAGTTCTTGTTTTTAAATAAATAAAATCAACGTGTTTGTCAAAAACACATCATTACATTAACACATATATAAATATTTACTGACCTTCAAGTGTGTTGAAACCATTCGTAAGACACTTGTCTAGCTTACTTGTATCATTATGTACTATTAATTTGTGAGTGTGCCTGTGTATATATTAGAAACCACATTCCATGTAGGTATGTTATGAAGATAGTCTAAAACACGGATTGAGTAGGTATATGTAATAAAACGGCCTTTTTAAAAATAATTTATAAAAAAACGTAGAGCTGTAAATAGGGTAACTTGTTTGTATTTCAGTCACATATTAGCAATGTTAGCAGGGCTACTTTTCTTCTTCGGTGCGTCTACAAACGACGATTCGTATTTCTCATAGTACCGCTTGAATATTCTGTCTCCATGCCTGTGATCCCACATTGCTGCCTCTAGTTGCTCCATCAATTCCATAGTGCTCAGACTGATAGAAACATAATGAGACATTCCGAAGAACGAGCTCTGGTCTGAATCCATTACATTTGATATCTATAAATTACAATAGGTACTAGTTTGGAAGAATCTAACATTTATACCTACTATTGGTAACAAACTAGATGACGGTCCGCCTGATGGGAAGCGGTCGGTCAACGTTGTTTATCAACGCTTGCAACACTAGGGGCATTACTCACGCGTTGCATACCCTTTCAAAATTAATTCAATCCTTTCTTAAAAAATCCCATACTGAAGTCCCTACTTAAAGAAAACGTTGGCAGGGAGCTTGTTCCTCTAAAACCGCACTGTAGGTGACCATTCAGATTTTAAGGTGTGAGGATGAACTTCCTTCTTAAATGGCGAGCGATGAAATGATAGAAAGTTGCCAACACAGCCCAATACAAGCAGTATAACACACACGGGGAGACATGCTCCTCAGACGAAACGACTTGTAAGTTTGGTATCGTCGACAATTCTCTCAGCTCAAAAGGACCAAGGTGGTATCCGGATGCATCCACCCAGATAAGGCAGCAGTATTGTATGACTTATAAAGCAGCAACCTTTGCCCCGAGGTGAAGTACTGCTACACTCTGTTGAGTACACGAAGTTTTTGAACGCCAGTTTTATCTTGTCTTACAAATGATCTCCGAATTGAACGTCGCTGGTGATGTCAACACTGAGGATCTCAATGCTCTTGGAGATGGTAGGTGATATTTTCTGGAATTCTGGGACCTTAGTGAATAGAGGTTTTCTTGGTAAATGGACACAAAAGACACACTTGTCTTTGTCGGATTAGATTGGGGAGCTTAGAATGTGTGATCTCGATGTTCGATATAAGTTCTCCGCGGTTTGGCTCTACAACGGAACGAAGGATATTTGCACGGCACGTGTTTACGACACTCCGGTGCTGACATCACCGTAGCAATGTATTTTGTCGTTAGACAACGTATCACTGATGCATTAAAAACAGCGAAGGTGACAGCACAGAGCCTTGCGGGACGCCAGCATTAACGTCCATGTTATAAGAGCAAGTAACATCAACTACGGCTCGTATGCGTCTGTCGGCCAAAACTAAGCTACCCATTTGCGCATTCTCGGGCACTCCGCAAAATGGCAACTTCGACGGAAGACCCTGGTGCCAGACCCGATCAAACGCCTTTGCTATGACTAGACTACATACCAAAGCCTCCTACTGACTCGTAACGGGGAGTACTTATCTGTGTGCAAGATAAACTAAAAGATCGAGCAGCTATGTCGAAAGCCGCATTGGCAGGAGCTGACCAAATCGTGTTCTTCTATGTATCTTAGAAGCTGTGTGAACCATCTTCAATTTTTTTTCTTATTTTTACGTCTATATCTTTGTTTTCATTGTTATTATTATTTCTAATAGTAGTAATTTCTAATAATCGAATAGTAGTGTAATGTCCAAGAATGTTTATTATTATTATTATTTATTAATTTTTCATAATTCAATTATAATGCACTGTACTCACCACTGTATCAATAAAAATGTAAAATAGTATAACTTTCTTAATTTCCAAAAACATTGTAAAGTTATTAGGCATTAAATTACGGTTTAAACAAGCATTTTAGGCATCCACAATTGACATTTCTAAAAAAACTCATTCAGATACAAATCAAATTTTTTTTGCGTACGTTTCGCATAAGATTCGAGCAGTCATAAAACAAAATAATTGTATATGCTTACATAGAAAGAAATTGCATTCCAAGAAAAACAATAAATAACTGGCATAAATTTATTGATAAAAATACTGTTGTTACACAAGTTTAAAATGAATGCAGAAATACTACATTTTTCTGATCAAATCACAAAATATAAACTTTTACAACAATAGTTTTGATGGTAATAAAAATAATTTTTACTACAAATGCAAACAAAAATAATTATTTGTAACTTATAGACATAAGCTATAAACACTTTTACCCAACAAAATATTGATTGATATTCAAGAGTGTAGATATACAAAAATTCTTCTAAGCTCTTAATTTACACAAAAATATATTTTTCTATACTATCAAGATAGCAAACTTGCAGCCTTGATGGTTTCAAGCAGTTACCTTAGCTTAATTCGGGCCTCTGACACTCGATTTGCGATCGCGATTAGTTATAAAAAAAATTCGACCCCTCTGTCTTATTTTAGAGGAACAGACACCACTAGGCTGTGGCATGACTGTCGCTAGTTTTGCGTAAGTTCACAGTATTTTGATTGGGCGAATGTAGTCTTGTTGTTTGCCACAAGGTTAAAAAGTTGGCCTTATCGCATTAGGCCAACCGCACCACAAACGCTCTCCAGCCGTATTGTTTTGTGAGCGACGGGGTTCTTGGTAAGAGGTGCGTCTCGTTCTGTGCCATACATATGTCTTTAACAAAATTAATAGAGAGACGACCTAAAACATTTGAATATACCCAGGAATTAATGTTTTTGATTAAAGTCATATGTAGAAGTATGCAATTAATACCTTCACAGATAATGGAAAAAACATGTATGAAATACAAAGAATGTTTATTTTAATTTTATTTTCCCATTGCATCTCAGTTAATGTTTGACTTTCTAAGTTTTTCTAGATGCCATATACCTGAAAAAACGACAGATTCCGCTACAAGTTTCATAATTTAATGAAAAATTAAGCAAACAAAACGAAAATTAATTAATCCATTTTTTTATTTTACTTACCTTTATTTTAAATTTCTCAAGATGTGAAATATCAAGTAATTTGTTTTCGCTTGTATTTTTTTAATAACATACCTTCATAGTACCTTTTTTTCTTAAATATCTAATTTTATTAACAAAAACCTAACTTAAAAACACAGAAACTATGGTTTAGGCTGAAAGAAAACTTAACTATATTTTACCTAGTATTATATTTTATATATGATTGTATTTTTTTTTATACCACTAAGGTGGCAAACAAGCTTGCGGTCCTAGTTATGGTAAGCGATATAAAGTGAATTTCTCCTTCCTCCTATTTTGAGCATAAATAATTGTTTCACTGTTTCGAGGTTAGAATTTTATTTACCAAAGAAGAAATGTTAGAAGAAATAGGGTATACCTATCTTAAACGCATTTTAAAAATCTAAAATTATCAAATGTGCTCGACGTAATTGTACAATTTAACTTTGCTCCAGAAACTTATTTCAGATATTATTTCAAAAAATTTTTTAGGCATTAAAATTATTGACTCACTTTCAAACAACGTATCATGTTGTCACTTTTATTATTTTTATCTAGTTTTTACTGAGAAGAGCCGGCAAGAACATCAGGACCGCATCGTATATAGTGAAGAGCATTAGCTTCGCTTAGTTGTCACAGCATCTCTTTATGGGGGAGTCTATAGGTTCAAGACTGGTAGACAGAACAGTAAAATACGTAAAATATTTTCATAAATAAAAGGAATGTGAAAGATAACAGGAAGAAATTTTATTTTATCTCATCCTTGAGCAGTGACCAATGTGTTGGCGTACTGGAATTCAGGGCTGTTTTCATACTCGGACATATCTAGAGCTACTTCACAGCTCTCCCGGACTACTCGGCGTGGATCGTTGAGAAATCTGGAAAATATTAAGGATCTATATTTAATATCTCTGATTGCTTCATTTCCTAATAAATATATTGAAAAGTTATAAATTAATGCTAAGTATATAATATAATATGATGTGATTATGTTATAGGCCACATAAAATCTCATGACTGTCGGAGTTTGACAAGCGTCCGCCAATTCACACTGGGCCAGCGTAATTGACTTTGGCCTAAGCCTCTCCTGAGGCAGAGTGGCGGTCAACGACTGACGTGATGGTATATTTACAATAAAAAATAATGATAGAAAAAAAAATTAAGTTACCTCCAAACCGTACAATTAATGATCGATATGATTTTTTTAATACTAGCATATTTAAAAAATCATATTCATATCAGATCATAAAACTATGCATAACATATGCACTGAATAAAGCAGTTACTATGCTTTGTTAAGTCTCAAAATTGAAAACTATGACTCTATTTTCTCAGTTCTAAAACGCAATGCTGGATTTTGTATGGAAGGTGGTGCCTTCTATATTTTTGCTTAAAATGATGCAGTGATCAAAAAATAGTATGACATGTTTACCTATAAACTCAGGCGGAACTGGGTTATAAATGTTGGAAGACGACAAAAAGTGTAATAATTCCTATAGATTGTTATATATTTTTTTCGCGAATTCATTGAAGAACCTCAATTAATGAAACTTTTTTTTATACCACTAAGGTGGCAAACAAACTTATGGTCCGCCCGATGATAAGCGGCCACCGCAGATAATGGACGCTTGTAGCACCTGAGACATCACTCGCGCGTTGCCAACCCTTAAAAAATCTAATAACTTCTTGAAGAACTTCATACTGTACTCCTGAGAGAAAAACTTATCAGGAAGCTCATTCCACAACCTAAGCGTTCGCGGTACAAAGTTTCTTTGAAACTGTACGTGACCATTTAGGTTCTAAGGTGTGAGAATGAATTTCCTGCAGACGGCGAGCGGTACGATGGTAGAACAATTCCTCATTAGAAATCCCATCATCCACGCGGTAGAATATAAACAGGGAGGCAAATTCTCTCCTTACTCTCTAGACTTAAGGGTTTGATACAGCTTGTAAGTTTAGGATCGTCGACAGTTCTATCAGCCTGTCGTTGAACCGAGTCAAAAGGACCGTAATAAGAGTAAAAAGCTGCTTTCCAAGTGCGCCCGCCCAAAGATAGCAACAGTACTTCATATGGGGCTGGACTTGCGACTTGTAAAGCAACAATCTATGCAATGAGGTGAAGTACTGCTTCGCTCTGGTGAGTACTCAAGTATTTTAGACACCAGCTTCCCCTTATCTAGCAAATGATCTCGGAACTGAACATCGCTGGAGATGTCAACACCAAGGATCCCAATACTCTTGGAGATGGTTAGGGGTGTGTTCTGGAACCCCAGTGAATGGATTTTTCCTAACGTTAAATGCGAAGTCTAGTGTCTTCGCAGGGTTGAATCGGACCAAGTTTTCCGTCTCCAGACCTTCAACAGAGTGGTCTCGATTTTAGGCATAAGTTCCCCGCGCTTTTCCTCAACAACAGCTTTCTTACAGCACGTGTAATAAGTGACTCCAGTACTGTCATCTGCATAGCAATATATGTTGCTCATGCACAACATTTCATTGATATGCAGTACAAACAGCTTAAGAGACAGCGAAGAGCCTTGCGGGACAACAGCATTAATGTCAATGCTAACAAAGCAACTACCGTCAACTACGGCTCGTATGCATCGGCCGGAAAAAAAATTGGCCATCCATTTGCACAAACCTTCGTCGTCATTGACAGAAGAGAGAGGAACGTAAAACATATCTTTGTTTACAACCCATCAACCCATTGCAACAACGTCGCAAAATGATGACATATCCAGACTAAGGGATAATGGAATTCAAATGTATATCAGTCATGTTATTCACAAATAAATGTACATTTGCATCTAGGTCTAATTAACAAAACTATAGTAAAAGCCAATTGAATTTGCTTCAACTAGTTTTGTTGTATTGGCAACAATATTGTAAAACTGTAACCTGACTGTAAATGACAACGAACATTTTATAGAAGGAAAATGTAGTAAAACAAAGGTTTTGATTACATTTTGTTACACTACATACCCTAAACGTACCATATTATTATATGCCGTATTACCTATATACTGTAGCAAGTTTAATGCATTGCGTTAGTTTTGAAAAATATTTAACGATTTGGTTGATGTCTACTTGAAAATAAAAATCAATATACTATAGTTATACTAATATAGGTTGTATATTTCTATGGTATAATGCTTTTTAAAATCATTATGTGTAAAACTTACAGTAACTTGTGATTCGTTGCATTACTCTATACAAAAAGAAAATTTCTATGTGTAAAATAAATCTGAATCAGTTACGATTGCCACACCTGTTTGTCCAATTTTACTCTTGACTCATTTTCGACTTAGTTTAGATATATCTGTTTTATGTTTTATGCTATGTTTTGTTCGTTGCAGTATTCTTAACAAAAATAAAAATATTTGGTTGATGACGCGAAAAAAAAACTAAATGTATGTATAGAAATGACCACAGGTGCTTGTAGACTTTCAACCTTTATTACTCGGTCCCGACTAAGTTGAAGTATACATGTCATACTAAGTTTTGTTCACTGTACTATTTTGAGCTATAATGAAAAAAAGTTTACGTTGGTGGCCGCGCGAAAAAAGGCTCCATTTTCAGGCAAGGGCATGTAGTTTACGAGATGTAGTTTACATATAAAATACATTTTTATAAAATCGGAATAGCAATGCGAATTTAAATCAAGAGGTAAAATGTTTATCGTAGATTGGTCATTAATAAATCCGTCAAAGCAATTAAACGTTAAATATTGCCACACACGTTTAATGTGTCAACATCACCCTTATTACTTGATAGTGATGTTCCTATGGTTACTTTTCAAAATAAATCCGTGCCAGTACTATAAGTAGTAGTGATGCGACATTTCGAAATATCAATGCTTCACTGATTTAAAATGTAAAGAGCAAGTGAGATTACGCATGACTGCGCCTGTCTTAACTCAAGGTCACTGAGAGGTATATTGGACTCTTAAGACTGGCGTCTTTCTGTATTAACTAGATTTCGCCTGCGGTTCGCTCGCTTATAGTTTTTTTTATACCAATTAGATGGCAAACAAGCTCACGGTCCGCCAGATGGCGTGCAGTCACCGAAGCCTATTGTCGCTTGCAACACCAGGGGTATCACTCGCGCGTTGCCGACCCTTAAAAATTCTTATAACTTCTTTCTTGAAGAACCCCATATAGTAGTTCTTAGAGAAAACCTTGGCAGGAAGCTCATTCGACAACTCAAGCGTTCACGGGAGAAAGCTTCTCTGATACCGCACTGTAAGTAACCATTTCGGTTCCAAAGTGTGGGAATAAATTCCCTGCCGAGCGGTGCGATGGTAGAAAGTTACCGCGGGCATCATTTTGAACAATTCCTCAGAATACATCCCATTGTACAAGCGGTAGAACACCCACAGGGAGGCAGTCTCTCCTCAGACTTAAGGGCTCGATACGGCAAGTGAGTTTGGGATCGTCGACAATTCTATCAGCCTATCGTTGAACCTTTGAATTGTTTTTCGGGATAAAAACGAAAAAGACCTAACCCATATCCGTCCAGTAACTGAAGCGTGATTGAGTAACAAACATCCAAACTTTCACATTTACAGTATTGATAGGATTGAATGTAAATTAAAATTTGAAAATTTATTTTCTTTATATTACACCACAGAATATTTCTAATGTACTGTTTTTAAATATAGTTTACTTTCAGTTACAATTTGGTAAAACAAAAACAAATTTTCTATTGATAAAAATATATTTAAACATGGTAAGCAAGAAGTATTCTTTGATGTAATAAAAGGAAAATAAATTTGATTTTTTTATTATATATAAGTAAACACGGTAAATGAGAAGTATTTATATTTTATTAGTATTTTGTAAAAAACTATCTGAAATCATTACTTATTATGGGTATAATTAAATGTTGAATTCAGCAAGACTCCAGCCTTAATAATCAAATTTCATACAAATATACTTACTTATGGCTCTTTAATATTAACTAGGATTTCTTGTACTATGTCATAATTAGCGAATAAAACTTTACTTAGATTTCTTGTACTATTACAGAGACACATACAGTGCAACAATCACATTGAAACTAGGATTGCACATACAACTGCTGTTTGCGCCCCAAAAGAGTTTATTTGATTATATGTAATAAATGTCACCAATATGCTATACTACGCTTAACTTTATCATTTCCTCTACCCAAAGGTTGTCTGGAAGAGATCGCTTTAAGCGATAATACCGCCATTTGTTTTCCATGTTTATAAACATATTTTTGTTAAATTATTTTGTTGGTGCAATAAAGTATATTAAATGCTTATGTATTTGTAGAACAGCACAAGGATCTCTATTGTAGATGTTAGTTAGTTAGTTAGTTCAAATAATATCATCACCAGATAAATCACTAGTCCAGGTAGGTGATATTTAGGAAGCTAATATTGTTATATATGCCACAAAATCATTTTTGCTACATCTATTTTAATTAAATAGCATCAGAAATTATAAGTTAGCAATTGGTGACTAAAGTAGTTGTTGCCAAACTATTAATTTTGATGACTACCTCTCATTAGGTTATAGTTTATTTGCAGATTGATTTCTTTACTACTAATTTCATAAAAATCGATTGAGTTTGTTACCAGCATTAACCTTATAAAACTATCAGTTTCCATAGATTAATAAAGTAGTGTAGGAAGCATGTAGTACCTTTTCAAAACTTCAATACATTCTTCTGATGCAATAGAACCGAGTGCTTCCGCTGCTTCATGTCGCACCATTTCATGTTCATTGGTATCTTCTAGAGTACTCTTTAAAAATGGCACACTGCGTTCATCTTGCATTTGACCGAAAATAAAAGCTACCTCATGTCTAAATAATGCACTGCTTGCTTTTAGTCCTGAAAGTATAAATATACACACATATGTATACACGACACCAATTACCGTAGGTCTGGAAAGAGACATTACAAATGTAAACCAAAGTTTCAACAATGATTATAGCTAAACCGGACACTAACCAGACTTGAGACAACTTAACAATTTCCAAATTTCAACAGTATATGAGGAATCAAACCCAGGACAGGACCCAGCACCGGTTGGTTACCAAAATTTTAAATGTATTCTTAATCAACGTCATAGCTTCTACTTTGACTTTTTTAATTAGTCACAAGCCCATATTCTTGTTCTTTAGCAACTAGAAATACAAAGTGTTGTAAAAATAGTTTATGACTGACTTGTTAAGTGCATTTTTTTTTTTAAATATGCTTTGTATGAAGATGAAATAAAATATATCCAGTGGCGGCGCTAGTGTGTAGTATGGGGCCTTAAGTACATTATCTTATTTAGAAAAGATGAAGACATATGAAAATCTAGATTTTGCCAGCGGCTCTGCCCACCCTAAATTCGGTTCTCTATATTTCTATAAAACATGGAACTTCATAATGAAGTTTGCTATTGCAAAACTATAACTGCAGCTACAGTTTGTTTTAGCTCAGTTAAAAGTTATTCTCACAGAAACTTTTGCAGCTTTCGGGATAGAAAGTACCCTATGTGTTAAGTCAGGGTGTCAGCTACCTCCATACCAAATTTCATCAAAATTGGTCCAGCCATTTGAGCCTAAAGTAGTAACAAACATATTAACATACTTTTGTATACATATTATTGGTGTGATTAGCCTAAACAGCTAATATTTAAATTGTTATTCCATATATTCCAAAACAACTATTTAGATGTTACAATAAATTGTAATAATAATTGATTAAATGTGCACAAGCCATACCTATTTATTTCTTATAAATTTAGGTAGGTTGTTTAGTCATGGAGTGCCATAGTCATTAACAGGACATTCTTTTAACGAAGAAGAAAATTCACTTACCTTCACCTAAAGCATTAATGCTGTCTGTTGTTGCTAAGTTTCTTAAACTGAACATAGCCCGATATCGCTCAAATAATGATTTTCTATCATCCATTAAAGTCTTTCTCAATTTTTCTATATTGTTTTCACTGCTTGGTGGTGCTGGATCAATGGACGAATACAAGCTCTTTGACAGGGATGCTGGATTGGTTTCATTTCCAATCCAGTTAAGTCTTTGTAATGCTATTTGACATGTCTCAGCCACTTCTATTGCAGCATCATCTTGATATTTTTCCAATATTTCACGAAGGTTCACATCACCAATAGCACCTAAGGCTTCTCCTGAAAAATTTAGTTTGTAATGGAATAAATATTAAAAAATTTTTTTTTATTAAAACTGAATTAAAGGCTGTTGTGACAGTTTAAAAAGTATCACAGTAAAACATGAATATGATCACAACATACAGTTAACATAATGTAGAGAAGATATTAAGATAAGATTGCAAGTACATTTTACAATATTGAAAAAACCCTTGATATTTTTAATTTTAGTTCAATCAAGTTTTTAAATCATGACTTTTTTTTTATTTTACTAGAATACTTAACTATTTTATAGTTTGTGAGTTGGCAACATTAAATTGCATGAAAATTATTATAGCAGCAATACTGAATTTTGTTTATATATATATATATATGTTGTAATATATATAGGCATGGATCAGCTTCACTCTGTTTGAATCCTGATTCAATAAAGAAATCATGAATGCAGCGCACCTTGGTGCCTGTTTAAGACCGTAAAGACTTCTTCGTAGTCTACAAACTTTTCCAGTGCCATCATTAAAACCTTCTGGCTGTTTCATGTAAAGCTCTTTGTCTACAATACCATTAAGGAATGCTGTTGAAACATCAAATTGATGCAATACCAAATTTTCATTTGCAGCTATGCTAAGAAGTGCTCTAATGGTGCTAAACTTGACTACTGGACTGAAAGTCTTCTAATAATCGATTCCTTTCCTTTGAGAGTAACCTTTGATGACAAGCCGTGCTTTGTATCGGTCAATGCTGCCGTCTGGGTTTGTTTTCACTTTAAAAACCCATTAAGATGATAGTGCTCTCTTACCTTTAGGTAACTCTACCAAATCATCATTTCTGATTTCATAGCATTAATCCAATTTTCACTCTGACTACTTTCTTTAGCTTCCTTATAAGAAACAGGCTCTAAATTACCATCGATTTCATTTACAGTAGCCATAATAAAGTATTCAAATCTTATTGGAAGTTGAAGTGTTAAATAATCTCTTAGGTTATATCTATCTGGTGACTCTTCATTGTCTAATTCAATATCTTCCTGAATGTCAACCTCTTCTTCTTCTTCCATTTTTCCCCCTGATTGGATAGACTGATTGTTGGCATCATTTTCATTTAATGGTGAAGTAGGTGTACCTGAATTATGAGATTCTGTTTCACCTCATGTATTGTAAGGTATCTCAATAGTCTCTTTTCTGGTTTCAATAGCTTTTTCATCAGATTCTTCCTTGTCTGACAAAGGGATTTCTTCAAATACCACAGCTCTAGATCTTATCAGCTTCATGCTGTTATTGTTCCAAATGCGAAAGCCATCGTCACCATCATAAGCAATTAAGATTTCACTTTGAGCTTTCTTTTCCATTTTCTTTCTTTTCTGTTTCGGAATATGTGTGAAACATTTACATCCAATAATCCTAAAATGTTTAATTCCTGGTTTTTTACCATACCATAGGTCGTAAGGTGACTTTTCTTCAATCTTAATCAGTCCAGTATGGTTTAAAGTGTAAGCTGCCGTATTTATTAGCTCAGCCCATAAGCCTTGAGGTATTTCTTCATGAGCATGCATAAGAGCCTGTGCCATTTCTACAACCGTCCGGTTATCCCTTTTACAGCAACCATTTTGCTCTGCCGTGAGGGGCATCGTTAGTCTTTGCTTAGTGCCATTTTCCGTCAAAATATCCTGAACTTGTTGGTTATCAAATTCTCCTCCATTATCGCTAAGAATTTCTTTTATAATATGTCCGGTAGTTTTGCTCTCAAGTAACATATGCTTAATCTTTGTAGCTACTTCAGATTTCTTTCTTAGAAAATATACATGGCGATAACTAGTAAAGTCGTTTTTAAAGAGAACAAAATAACGATACTTTTTTATAGAGTATAAGAAAGGTCCACACACATCGGTATGAATAAGTTCTCCTGGTTTAGTAGCTCTTTCACAAGTTCCAAAACTCAGCCTGTGTGCCTTGCCATATACACATCCTTCACAAAGTTCTTTATTCATCTTAATCTTTATATCAAGTTTTCTCTTTTTAGTATCCTTACTCTTTGTGAGCGAATGTGCCATTAACACTTCTAAACTAGTGTTGGTTACTTCTCTTTTGGTCAAAGCTCGCTCATGGGCACATAACTGTGTTGTAAGATTTTCAATAGTACATTCCTTTTTCGCCATTAATAGCCAGCTTGATTTAAATGCAAAGTATTCCTCCAGAAGAGTATCTAATATTTTACAAAATAATAAAATATCTGGTAGATCATTTCCTTCTAACACAGTATTCAAATCATACCATATGTTTTTCATGATTGACATATGAGTTGCCATATCGTGAATAGGATCTTTATGATACCTAAAGAATCTCATCACAGGTCGTAACTTCTGTCCTCAGACATTCCGTCAAACAATTGGTGAAGTTCATCCCACATTATCTTTGATGAAGTAAATCGCATCACTTTTTGTAATGTTTCTTCAGTCATATTCGACGTTAAAATTAGTAAGGCTGTACTGTCTACTCTCTCATAGTATACTAATTCTTTGTTGTATTTATCAAGAGCTTCTGCGGAAGCTTTTTGTCCTGGATGACAAGGCTTTGTCAGTGTACCCTGCACTGTCTCTAGCGTTCCTGCATTAGTACGTAACAATAATGTTACCTTGTATTTCCAAGTAGGCCAGTTTTTGCCATCTAGTTGACCTATTTCAATCTTCAAGCCAGGAGTTGACATAACTCAATTCTTGAAGTCACACTCAATTCAACAAAATGTACAAGTTTCTTTGGTACTACTCTTGTGCGTTCGTTCTTGACGAATTTCTATCAAACTGCTACCAAAGTAGAATGTCGTGGATCAAATATTGAATACAACTTGAATGTAAAAAACCATTTAATAAAGTAAAACAGATACAATTATGTCAACACAGTAACAAACTTGTTACCTAAGAGATCTGCAGAGTTTACCACAGGTCTAGCGCGACTAGAATAGTTGTTACTAAACACGGATCTAGGGACACACAGGATTTGCTATCTTAACATTTACTGTATTATATTGTACCTTAATATAAGACAAAAAGGAAATGCACCTAATTGTCACAGTCAAACTAACCATTAGAGATTCAGATTGATATTTTGAAATTCGCTCATATTTTTTGTAGATACTTTACAATAATTTAAATTCATATTTATAAAAATATGATATGTATATAAATAATTCTTAATTGAGTAATTCAAAAGTCCATTTGTCAATTTAAAATATAATTTTATATTATAAATCGAAAAATTTATAACCACCCCAGAATTCAATTAATAAAAATGTGTGAGTAACATAGGTGCAATTTGATATGTTGATACATAGGGCTACCAAAATGTGTCCCTTCTCCTTCTAACTTACTTCCCAAGCTTAATTTTGTACCACAGAATTCTTAAGCCAAAGAAAAGCCTGTGTCTCACAACTAACTGTTGACAACCAAAAGTAAGAGCAAGAAGTGACTAACTACCTAACTGAAATACTTACTGCATTAAGTTGTAATTTATAGTGTTAAATTAATAATTTAATGGTATTAAAGGCTTATTTATAACTATTCTAAATTCAACCAGAAATATATGATATCAGCTGTAGGTAATTGATTTATCATTTTATCAAATATGTGATAAAGGCAATGTTACTTATCATTAATTATACATACCTGCCTCATGACGGACTATAGGGTCCTGTTGTTTATCCTCTAGAACACTCTTTAAAACGGGGATCGCGTTTTTATCCTGCATTTGACCTAGACAATAAGCCAGTTCATGTTTTAACAGTACAGATTCGTCTTGAAAACACTGGCTAATACATTGAATGGCAGTTTCTCCACCCAAATTTCGTAGCGTAAACAACGCTCTAAAACGCTCTTTCATAGGTCGCGAACAATCATTTAGAACTTTTCCAATGTTCTGTATTGCTGTTTTGTCTATGTTCACCATTTTTACGAATTAATCAAATAAGTAAAATTAAATACATAACATAACCTAAAAATGAAACCTTGAATTTTAATTATAGACTAACTAAAGTGACATTTGGTGGGTTGTCACCTTATGCTAACGTAAAAATAGTGTTGTACCTGAATGATTCAATCTTTTGTTTGGTTCAACTATTTTTTGATTCATTATTTCTATAATGAATGAGGTCTCAAAAAAGGTCCCAAGTGCTATAGGGTACATAACATAATACATAAGTCAAGCGCGAGTCTAAAAAAAAGTAAAACTAAAAATTTGTAAGTAATTAAAAAAAACGATAAACTTTAAGAACTAAAAAGACATAAACAAGTGCATTTAAAACAAACTAAATATTTAACTAGACTTTGCCAGCGGCTCCGCTCGCCCTAAATTCGGTTATCGGTGAGGAACTCCTTAATTACGTATACTAACTTGCCAGCGGCTCCACCCGCCCTAAATTCGGTTTTCGCGACTGTGATTTACTCCTTAATTACACTAATGAAGTTCGCTATATCAAGCTGTAGCTATAGCTATAGTTCGTTTAAGCCCGGTTATAGTTATTCCCGCGCCTATATGCTATTCCAGGACGTACCTATATGTATGCCAAGTTTCATCCCGATCCATCCAGTTGTTGAAGCGTGAAAGAGTATCAAACATCCATTCATCTATACGGACAAACACACTTTCACATTTATAATATTAGTAGGATAAGCAGGCGGGACTCATTTAATGCAAGTTCAAATAGTAATGCAGATTGCCTAAAATATAGTAGTTAGTTTAATATGTGTTCCGTCTGCTTATTACCAAATATTTGGTATGTTTTAGGTGCACCTGTTTATTTCTTTTTAGTTCTTAATGTTTTTGCAGTCAGGTTGTCTTTTATTTATTCATACCCATACGTATGCAATGGTTAACATGCTAAACTAACTATATCCGAATGTCTTAGTCGGAAGAGATGGAAAAAATAAATAAAAACCCAATTTTCTTAATCACTATTTATTTCTGAATAATCACTTTCAGAATCCGAGTCAGTTACACTTATAATGAATCTTTCTGTAACATCATCAATAAGGTGATCGAGTTGCATCATTTTGTTATCTGCTTTTATAAGATTTTCGATACAACTCGACCACCGTTGCGGCGTTACCAACTGTAGCCCGTCACTAAACAATTTGTTATGTTTTGTTATTTCTTGCGACATGCCCCTTTGCCTGTGCCCATACTAGTTCTATTGGATTTAATTCACAGTGGTAAGGTGGCAGTCTTAGGACAGTGAAACTCTAAGCGGCAGCAAGCTCATCAACTATATTATTTTGATAGTTAGCCTTTTCTTTTTAACTATTTTAATTAAATTTAAATTCTTTGAGTTGAGCCACTCTTGAATTTGGGCCTTACGCCACGCCGTAGTGGGAGTTTTTTCTACCTTACGAGAGTGGTAAGGAGCATTATGTAACACCAAAACGGATTAGATACAAGATGTTCTAAATTAATTTCTTTTTGTAATCAACATAAAAATAAAACAACTTTTGAGATGATTAAACTTTAGAAAACATAATACTGAAATCAATTTTGATCAATATATTTAAAAATAGCACAACCTATGAACAAAATCTAAATTTAAAAAAAAACTTCTGAAATAACTTCAATAAAATACTTAATCAAAAATTTTAAAAAATTAACAAGAGAAGAAAACTACTAATCCTGGACTATTTATTTATTTTTTTGAAAACCACCTCTTGTCTTTATAATGCGTTCATAGAAACGCCTCCAATTTGCTACTATTCTTCTACTAATTAAATAAAAAACATGTTTAAACAAATACAATTGGAAACAAATCGAACGAATCTACTTATTTACTAACATTATGTATATGTTTTTAAGAGAGAAACTTGATAGTGTATTCTCAATAAATTAAAGGTTTCTAGCATTTCAGCAAAAGCAAACTTCGGACAATGCATCAAAAATATCCAGCTGATGAAAAACACGCTTACTTTCGTGTATGTTATATACACTAAACTTGTCGCATACAAGTTAATAAGCTATTATAATTTCAAAAAGGTAATAATTGGCGTCCACAGGCAAGGCCTTCCTATTTTTTCAGATTTTCTCAAATTGTTGGTCAAAAGTCATATCACAGCTTGTAGTGGTTGGGTAGTTACTTTAATCGGAAAGTAATAAAACTACCTAACCATAGTCCTTGTTTTTGTGACAGCTCCAGTTCATACAGGGTTTGCATTATATTTGAGGTTCAGGACATCCATGCACATTATATACTTTTTACTGGTTAGTTTGAAAAAATTGTCGCCTTTTGAAGCCAATAGAAACTTTAAGAATTATAAAGGTAGGAATGGTACTACGGCTATTAATTGTCATCTTTTGTATTAAGTGTTGCAAAGCGAAATATGATTTAAGATAAAGTTTTTTGCTTCTTAAGTTTACTGAACACGAATTTCAATATTGTGTCTGCTATATACTATATTTAATGTAGTAAGTCGTATTCGCGACACCAGTGAACAAAACTAGAGATTGCCTCCCTTTGACTCGGGGACAATAACTGACAAAGTTCGGAAGTCGTTCAAGGCGAGGCGACGTTGTACGAAGTGTAGATTTGCCTTTCAACACTCTCGTCCTCGCGCTTCGTTAGCGGAAGCGCCGACTCTATGGTGCCTGAGGGTGCTCGTGCCCCCAAATCTTAAATGTATGCGGCGCTGAGCCCTAATATTTTATAGTTTTACTAAGATTTTGGGGACGTGCCTGTTCGTGGATAATGTACTGGGTGCTATATGACAGTTTGTAGGACTTTGGTGGAAGAAAGTACGAAAGCTGTAATAGCATTCAGTAACTATTTAGCAGCTCAATAAGAAGGTAGTGAGACAACATTAAATCGCTCGTACAACGGAGCGCCGGCTGGCACCGTTTGCGTCTTATTTTAAAATTTATACAGAATATTTCACTAATTCCGATATTACGATATTGGACTACTCAGTATCGGAATTATAATATCGGACTTAACTTTCCGAGATTCCGATATTCATGCCCTAAACACAACCCTGTCTAGTGTAGGATCTTTTGATATGTTGTGACAAGCACTTTAATCCTAAATGATATCCAGGTTCTGTGACAATCACACTTAGACAGTAAACTCCAGTTGCCAATTGGAGCTGACCCTTAAAGTATACCATGATGCCCATCCATTTTTATGTATTAAAAAACATCGATATTAACCATCATTGATATTTTTTTTACGATAATCATCGAATATCGATGTTGTGCTATCGATTTTATTGCCGATGTTTTGTAGCATCGTCCATCCCGTATCTAAATTTGACGTTTTTTTTATTTATTGCAGCGTTATAGATACAGGTCTTTAAACCTTCTATTTGAAACCTAATATTATGTTGTTTAAGTTACATAGAGTAACGCGTCGAGATGCCCGCGCTTCACAAAGTCACTAGAGGTACCTAGGTGGATTTGCCACACTGCTGCTAAAATATTATCATAAAATCGAATAGACAGGATCCATAGCGGAGCTTTTACGTACCTAATGCATATATATCTGTGCTCTTATATCCCTACTGCCTAACTAAAAAAACAATTGCAGTACTAAAATATTACCTGAAGTTAAATAAACACAATAAAATAAACTAAATTCATTATTTTAAACACACTATATACTACCCATAGGACAATGTAGATATCGTAGATTTATACAAAAAGAGAAAGTTTTTTATTTGGTTCTTAGCTATATCCAGGTACATAATAATAATTTATCTTTATTATAAAGCGTTCAAACTTTATACAACTACAAGTTCATATTTTCTGTTTTTAAAATATACTTTGGCTGCCACGATTTCATAGTGCTTCGGCAATATTTGCAGAGGCGCAGACTGATGATTTTGATGCAATGGCTTTAGAAACTACTTTGCGCCTCACTAATAAATCGCTTGTGGGCAGCTCAAAACAGCATCCTAGTGGCAATGGCTAAGGCCAACAGGTGGGAAGCCATACGGCTACACAGTCTCTTGAACGTACATAACACAATGATATTTAAGTAAAGATACGGTACCTTCATATTGTTCGAAATCTAAATTTGATGCGCTGTTATCTACACGTAATAACCTTAGACGAATGCAATAGATAATACGGAACGTGTGAAACTGAAGAAGATAGCTATATTTAGAAAGTGACACGTGACTGAATTAAATGACGACAATTGTCTTACTTTGGCCGCCTCAGTTTCTGCATGCTAGTACGATATCTACCTCTTTTAATATATACCTACACTATCATTCACGTAACTGTTTCACCGTTATTATAACTTTACTAACAACAGTTTTTAAGTTTCCTGTATGTAAATAACTTCAGTAGGGGAGACCTAGGGCGGTTGAAACAATTTTGACATTTTGTTTCATACACCAAATTCTATATACAAAAATCGTATGATATTAGTACCAATCGATAGGTCATTCTTTACACTTGCGAATGACTAATATAAAAAAATTGTAAGTGTTAAATATTGTAGTGAAAAATCGATTTAACCGTAACAAGTCAACATGTTTCAACTCCCGTCATGGCGAGGTAAGATGAAACAGATGAAAAAGATGGTCAAGGAGAGTTGAAACATATGGTTTTTGAGAAGTATTAAGGGTGTAAGTATTAAAAATGATGATATAATTAAAAAGTATTTATTAAAATAAAACTTTTCAACTACGAAACAAAATTTTTATTAAATACTTACTATACTATAATTGTTTTACATATTCTAAATATTTGACATAAATAATTATTGACTTACAGTCGTTTCTTAAGTACTACAATCAGTCTTGATCAATATTTCTTCAAATATTTAAGTATAAATTTCTTCAAATAATTGAAAAAAAAAAGTTGCAAGTTTATTCTAATAAAAAAACGAGAACTGACACGTCAGCGGGGGAAGAAAAGTGGTTAAAAAGCGACATTGCCAACTCGCTAACGGTTTTAAGTTCCGAGAAATCGGTACTGTTTTCCCTCAGTCTCCCTTACTAACTTCAGCCTCATACGTCCCCACTGTTGGGCCACGGCCTGCCCTCACCGATGGTGATATAATAACTACAATGTAATAATATATTACGCTTTGGAATAACTATGAGCTTAGTTGTTCCTTAAAAACAATATGTAATATTTTTATTACTACACCTTACCGGCAAACCGGCGCTCACTCCAGTTTTTTTCCCCTTCAAATCAAAAGCGTATCGATTATGAAATATAATACGGTTAAAAATATAAAGTAGGTATCAAAAATACTCATACAAAATTTTCCAATTTTTCTTTCCATTATCCAAATCCAAATTCCATCCATCCATAAAAAAATCCTGGATTTCAAGTCAGAGTAGGTACTGCGGTACTGTTACGTTGATCATGTTTTATGTGTGACTCGTTTTTCAAGTCTTTGCAGCGGAACGATGTGTGGAGAGCTACCTAATAGCTAATTATTTATTTTTCCATTTTGTTTATGCCTTTCATAGTAAGTATAGCGAACATACTATTAACTTTCATCAAAAACGCGTGTTATTTTTTATACTTGGGTAACTAGGTACTTACGCTCTAGTTGAGATGGCTCAGAGATTACTAGGTGTCACCCCTGGTGTCATCGCCAGGAGCTCCACCAACTAAATGGTAGGTACCTAAGACACGTTTATTAATCCAACAATGATTTATCATTTATTGTCTAATGATTGTACTAATACCTACTTATTATAAAAATTATACATCTAATGAACATAGTTCCTTAAGGCAGTACATTCCACGAGAGGGTGACTTTGGTTGCTCATAACAAACCTATGCAGTATTTTAAATAGCTATTAACATGAGCTACACAATCATATATCCTTTAAATACGTTCGTTAATTTTTTTTAATAAATTTAAAGTTTTCATGTATAAATAAAATCGCAAAAATCGCCATTTTCGTTGATAGAGCTTTGTTATAATGACGATAACACATCACTTTTTAAATTAAATTTAACATAAATGGTATACTTAAATAGCATACTAATAATGCTCGTTAACCAATTTTAGATAAAGTGAGCCTAAGATTTATAATAAATTATTTTAATATGCGAAATTTCGCCAGTTTTTTTCCATACATAATACTATGGAGCAACGTTACAATTTGTAAGCATCTGACTGGATGCGATTCGCAGTGCCTCGCAGGTTGTTTCATACAAATTTCCTACTTGTTTGGGACATTTTCTGATTAAATACTTTAAAATTTTGTAGATTTTCCAAAATCCTAAAAAAAGTTTTAATTAACTTTTATTCTTATTCGAGATGATTTGTATGAAAAACTAGAATCGTGCATAGCTTTTAAACTTTATAATTTAATAGGAAACTGGTACACTGCAGACCAAGATATTTAATCCTAGAGCAGGTTTCCAAACTTTCATGGTGCCTGATTTTTTACGTACCTAAGTATCAAAAATAAGTGGGAAATTCGTTTGTATGATGCGCGCTGCGAGACGCCGCAAATCGTATTCTCTTAATATTATATGCGGCTATAAAATACAAGCAAACAAACGTTATTCAGATATACGTTGTTAGTATATCGTGACAGCTAGTTGGGTGCTCTAGCGTCCACATACTAGCTAGCCTAGCCCATTTACGTTTTTCAATTTGTGATTTGTGTTTTCCTTTTAAGTATCAACTTACAATTTTATACTGCAATATAAGACGTTGTATAGGGCACTTCTTCTTCTTAAGAGTTATTTTATTACTAATAAAAAAAACCTTGGCGTAGTGAACTTGTCTGATAACAAACTGTGTTCTCTTCAAGTAGATATTACATATATCAACAGATTAACTAGTAGGTATGTAGATAATGATAATAGATATTTTATTTATAATAACATGATGTTGTAGTAAAAAGTCATAGATTTACTAATTTTATTATAATACCAATATTTTATTACATAATTTTTGATTTTGTAGTATCAACATTAACATTTTTCTACTGCGTAAATAAGCAAACTTTAAAAAATCTTACATCTACATTACTGCTGCTTCCTGGTGTGTACTTGGTGGTACCTTTATAACTTTTACGTCAGAGAATAGTGGTTACAACTGCCGCAATGTGTGTCAATATCAAATTAACAGTTTAATTGTAGGTAATAAATAGTATGCAACTAGAGAGGCCTATGAGATAATTGTCTATAATTATTTCTTTTAATTTCAAATTTAAATATCTCTTAAAAATAGAATATCACTTTTTTGAAGTCAATAAATTACAAGTTACCAGTTACTACCATTTCGAAGTCAAAATGGTGTTCTGGTGAAAAGAAACGGCAAAAGAAACTCTTCTAGGTTTTAATTAATCAATAAAAATTGTCAAGTAAATTATGTAATCACAAAATTATTTAAATCCGTGCAACTTTATCATCAAAGTAGTCTTTATTTGTTTAATAAGCTGTTTCGTCAATTTTCTGTTTTACAAGTTTTTTGGCAGGTCATTAATGTGCGTCAGAAATAGGAATGACCCAAAAATGGAACCCTGTGAAACACCAATTGCAATGTTTGATCCAGGGGAGCGCTACCCATTTATGTCAACTATCTGAATTATATTCAAATTCCAGTCCAGATTCAAATTCAAATTTCAATTTAATTAGTTTCAGTGCAGTACTTTTGTAATCAGGTTATCTTGATTAGTGTTTCATGTTTGACACAATTGAATGCCTTAGATAAATCACGTTTGATAAGGTTCAAAATTTATTATGGAGATTTGTTACTAAATTTGGGATCATTTTCTAGTGAAAAAAGTATTTAATCGGTAGTTTCTCATTTTAACCCATTCCAGACTAAATACACAGCTATGTGTAGGGTTGCCATCTCTAAAATCTAGCAACTAGGACAAGCAGCGTAAAAGCCCCGGATTTTGGAGCTTAGAACCTGGACATGTCAACAGTTTCCTTTTAAAAGTTACTTAGAAAAATCAAAAAATAAATAAATTTAGTCTTCTTAAGAAACAAAACGTTTAAAGAAACTGTTTGCATTCATACATTTTTTACCCTGTTATGAAAACATAGGTTCTTAAAGTTTTTAGGAACTTTTAACCCCGGACTATAAATGAAACCCCGTCCGGACGCTCCCCGGACGCCCTCTAAACTACGACAAATCCGGCGAAACCCGGACTGATGGCAACCGTAGCTATGTGTCACTTCGCCTGGCAGGAGGTAGTTCATAAACATAGTGTAGTCCAAAAGTAATTACTATTTAGTACGTAGTAGAAAGGGTACTGCGGGTTTTTCATGTGTACTCGTCGTTTGCCAGCATTTGGGGTTTTGACAGCAGGGTCTTTGAATTATGTCTACGGCAATCAAAGAAATGCTTGGTAATTATTTGCCGAAAATGATGATAGGTTTTTTCTGCATCTGTTTTGTTTTAGATTTAAATAAAAAGCTTGAGTAGAAATTTCCTATTTTTAAAAGGACTGTGAAATCGTAGAGATGGATTTAGGCATTTAAAATGAGTTTGACAGGGATCCAAAGACTCTTCTCTTTCAGTTCAATTTAACATTCCGTTCCATTTAACATTATGCGTTGAATGTTTTATAAGTTACTAAAATAATCAACGACCTGTTCATGATACTTGTCCGTTAAGTATATCATAAACAGGGAAATATATTATGAATTTTTAGATTTTTGCGTTCCATTACTAATTAAAAAATAAAGTAGAGTCTACCCGGGACCAGGCTGGTGTAACCCAGCCGAAACGTCGGGAAAAAGGTGTTTTGCTAAATAACGACGCGTTTAATCCCGTTTTATTTAAAAATAAAATTTAAATAAATTAGGAAAATTATTATTTGGTAGTTTAGTGTATTCATTGGTAATAGAGGTCAACACACTTAATGTGGTTAGTGGTTACAGAATTGTTCAAGACAGCAATGATTTCGTAACAGAATAAATACGTCTTGCTTGTAGGTCTACCTGTCCAGTCCTGTTTTATTGTTGCTACCTTGTCTATATTAACGAAGAATAACTTCAAGGTCTATTTTGGGAAGCTATTTTTCATAGCAAATTATTACCAACAAATACTAAGTCCGTGTTGGCCTGACAACCAAGTAATCTATATAAAAGAGTAAACTGGCTGACTGACCGACTAACCTTAAATTTTGCAACAAAAGTTTCTGTTGTATTTTTTATGAGATTTTATATGGTAATTTGTCATTTCTTAAGTTAATCAAAATCAAAATGAAAATCAAAATTGACGTACCCCTAAAGTAAAATAAATAGATACTTTTGTTAATGAGAATTTAGATATTTTTGTGTTTTGCACATAGGTTTCTGTTATATCAAATGTGAGCACTACGAAAGTATTTTGTAAAATTCATACCCTAAAGAAGTGACCTGGGAGATAGTGATATATAAGAAAAATCATAAACAACTTCTTTCTTTATAAGAAGTAAGATGTAAGTTTTTAAATTTTAGCATTCCAGTATTACTAATTTAAAAATAAAACGGGATTAAACGCGTAGTTATTTGGTAAAATAAATAAAATACCTCCTGCCCGACGTTTCGACTGCGTAACACCAGCATTTGGAGCAATGGAGATGAAGCAATCTTTTATTGCTATTTCTATGTTTGTAGGATTTCTTGTTATATTGTTCTTGCTCTTACTTGCTAGTAGTATTTTCCTCAGAATATCTTTAACGATTATCACACGCCTCTCCCACCACCCTACTTAGGAACTCCGAGTGGTATGTATTTCCACATTATTGTAGATTCTGAATTGGTTTCTACTGCAGTCCAGTCCTTTTCTTTCAACAGATTAGCTGTTCCTTGAAAGTTAGAGCCGTTGTCGGTATATATAATTTAACACAACCTCTTCTGGCAACAAATCTCCTTAAAGCCATAATAAAACTGTTAATTGTCAGTAATGCGACGAGTTCGAGGTGTAAAAGCACGAAACGAAGTGATCTAGCACTTTTGTTTATCTCGTAAAATCAAAAGACCGGCTACATCTATTCCATTGATTTGGAATGCTGTCGTGCCTTCAATTCTTGTCTTATTAGCAAATTTTCAATATAAATTAATATTCGAGGTATTCATTGCTTTTCGCCCATACTACTTTCATATGCCGCATTGTATGCAGGATTTGTCTGGATGTATGCCCCCCTCTTAAGCGTTCTCGTGTTCACCATGCAGTCGACCTTTACCATAGTCGGACGGTAATGAACGACTGCTTTAAGCTGCCTGTGTACGGATGGCCTAAGGCTCGAACTACATGCATCCGAAAACTCTCCTTTCGGAAAAAAACAGCTCCGGATTAGCCCGATCGAATCCGTCGCTTAAAAAAACATTTGAATTTTCCCTATATCGACTACATGGGATCATCATTCGATTCTGAATTTTACCCGGAAGCAAGCTCTTGTTTCGCCGAACGCCCGGTTCGTTAGTTTTTGGCATGAATGGGTGGAGCCTATCAATAACGCATGCAGTTATATGAAGCTGACCACACGACAACTCGTTTCGGGAATTCCCGGACAAATCTTGCGACAGTGTGACGACAGAGTCATTACTGATAGGACGTGTGCATGCGCATCTACAAAAAACTAAAATGGTCGATTTCAAACATTTGATAACCGTAATTGAAAATTTTCAAAGCAGCTGGACCACCGGTACAGCGGAATACCATAACATACACAAAATCTCAACAAAAGATATTGTTTTCATTTTGAACAAAAAGTGTTGCGACAACTATCCAACGCAAGTGCTGGCAGCCGACTGATTGTATTCTCTCCGGATCCAAACCGGCCGCATGTAAGCGATATTATACCGGAATGGTTTTTTCCCCGGACCGGACCGGAGAGATTCCGGATGCATGTAGTTCGAGCCTAACACTTCTTTAGGTGTTAATATTGTGTCGTGGTACAGATTATATCAATAAAATGTGTGCAATAAAAAAGAAAAAAAAAATTAACTGAGAGGCAAAACATTTTCTTTTTCCCGCATCCCATTTTATAGGGAGTTGGATAGAACTTAAAAAATATATCTGATATTCCTAAAAACTTTTTGCCTAAAATGTATTTTTCGCGAGCTATGGGTTTTCAAAGTTAAAAGTTTTCCTTTCTCCAACTTTTAAACTGCGAGTTATAAAAATATAATATGGTCAATAATAAAAATGCATAATCCTGGCTAACTTTTTATAGTATATCAATATTCTGTTTGTAGGCTTTCATTTTACCATTTATTATTTGAAAGCCGGGGTAATTAACTACGTATGAGACATTTATGCAGCCATTTTAGTCCGGATACACTGCTATCAGAAGCAGTGTCGTGGCCAGGGCTCACTACTTGTCACGCAGGACTTAAGAGGCTATCCCCACATTATGATGTGGGTGTGTGACTAGCCAGCCACCGGTTCGAAACCGTAAAGATATGATATACATGCATAAATACAGTAAAAATAACGTAAATAATAACTTATTTATTTATCAGGATGGTCAGAATATTGAGAAATTGGTGGTGGGGTGGAGATCCTGACACACCAAACTCAGTATCACAACTTACTTTGCGAGATATCCACAATGTTCAAAAATCTTGGTCACCAATGTACGAAGATGCCGGCAAATATGGGATGGAAATGTTTATAAGGTATCTCTTACTTACTTTCTAGTACACCTACATATTTATTAACACCTTAGCCTGGGTCTGATTTTTTTAAATAATTTTACTCTACAGCAATTTTGTCTTTTGCTGGACATTTCCATGCAACTGCTTTTGCTGTCCAACAAATTGCAGTGTATGGGCTGCAGATCACTTAATCACTGGCTGGAACAGGCCCTTCTGCGTATAGCATGTGGTGTTAATTTAAGTAACAGCCTTCTTCTTCTTCTTCATAGATTGTTCCGTCGTGATGCCAGTAGTAAAGCGCTATTTCCGAAAATCAAAAGTATGCCAGAGAAGCAGTTTTCAAATAGCACCCAGTTCAAGGCACACGTCATCAACTTGATGTCCTCACTGGACTCCGCTATCATAAATCTTCGGCAGCCTGAGGTAGTGGTTGCCATGATGAACAAACTTGGCGAGACCCACGGAAAACGTCGCGTCGAGATGAGACAGTTTAACGTAAGGTTTTATTTTGTTTTGTAGTACCTCGTTTGACCAGGTGTATGTAACACAACCTAGAAAGCACTCGTCACATTTTTGATCGCTTACCTTCGATCAGCGAAGTTAAGGCGAGCATAGTCAGTTATCAGATAAGTGACCGCCTTGTACCAGATTTTTCTGAGCTCCTCCGTACTAAGAGAACATGGTAAACTGTGTGCTGTCATATGGCAGCAGAGGCCTTAGAACCCTGCTTGATTAAACGATTTTTGTATAGGTAACAATGAGAGCGTATACACGTATCGGATGACGGCCCACCTGGGAATATAGAATGTTTTAAAAGCAGGTGGGTGGCTTGACAACTCGGACAGTGGACTGGCCCCTAGCTCAACAACATCCGCCAATTGTACTAGTCCATCACGGATATGGCCTAAGCAACCTTTGTCTATGGAAAGGTTTACTGTACCCCTACAGTGAGGACGTACAACGGCGAAGCCCACAACAGCACTAGTTTTAGAGACAAAGTTTCCATCCAACTGTCTTTTATTTGTCAATATCATTAAGCTCCTTTTCTCCATGGAGAAGTCTACTGTAGTCCTGTAGTGGGAACGTACAACGGCTAAACCCACACCAGCAGTAGTTGTAGAGACATAGATTCTCCAAATGTCTTACATTTGCCAATATCACTAACAATTTTCTGTTAAGCTCTTCACTGCCTCCAGCTGTCCCGTCACAGAACAACTGGCGCTGACCTACAGATGCATCATTGTGACGAAACAGGCATATCTTCGAAAGCGCCTTAAAACAAAAGTAGTCAATAGTTCAGAAGCCATTGTAAACTATCGACTATGCCTTTTTTCCCTAAATAATAAAAATTTTATTTCCCTAATATTACATTGTCTAGTTATAAGTTTTTCCGTAATTCCCTAACAAAGAAATAGACGAAAAATAATATAGAATTCATAAAAGGCTACTTAGCCTATCCCAATATTTCTTAAAAAAAAAATGATATTGTCATTTATTTTATTTTCAGATACTTAAAGATGTAATTATTGAAATTTTGAGAAATGATTTGAACTTAAATGAAAATGAAGTAACTTCGTGGAGCAAGTTTGTCGACTTCATCTACAGAAACATTTTTGAAACATTAAATATGTAGCTTAGTGAAGCTAATTAATAACATAGTATAAGAAATAATATACAGAAACTGTCTGTCTGTAGATACTAATATATACTTTACTTAATATACTTTTTTTAAACAACAAAAAGATAAGTTTAAATTAACAAAATAATATATTGGAATGCTTACCTAGATTTTTTTTTTATATCTATCAAGCATGTAATTTGAACGAATGATTTGTCATTAAAAATAATTAACTAACATTGAATAGAATCAATCATACTATTCTGGACATCTATTTTGATTTGGATAGTAAAGAGATATCATAGTTAAGTATTTAGTATGAATTTGTGTATATATGTGTGTCGTATATTATCCGTTTCTTTGGGTCTGTATCAAAACATAATCCTACTACATTATATTTAAATGTAAAAGTCTGTTAGTTGTTTTCTTTGTTTGTGTGTCATCCCTTAATGTCGTAAAAGAATCAAACTGAGCTGGTTTTTTGGCATAGTGATAGATACGTCGCAGGCAAATCGTATAATTCGCTGTTTCACAAAATACCTAGGCAGATCGTAAAGTATGGAATAGAAATTGTCAAATAACTGAAAAAATTATTATATGAAGCTTGGCTGGAACGCTCCGCTCTCTTCACTCGCTCCGCATCTACGTTTTCAATAGAGAAACTGAACCTAACCTAGCATACATTACTTATACAGTGGGATTTCTGTTCTTTTCGTTTCCATACTTTACGATTTGCCTAGGCATTTTGTGAAACGGCGAATTATACGATTTGCCTGCGACAGATAGATGGACGGAGAAGGACATGGGAAAGAATAGAAAAGAAACAAAGTAGGGTTGCTATACGATCCGATACACCGGGACATGTCACCAGTTTAGTAATAGGGTCCCGGTACACAAATAATCTGTTTATTATTATAATAACATTATAAATAATCGAACGCAATACGACGCAGAGACTGCGTTTATAGATAACCAAAATGAATGAATGAATTTAAACCACTAAACCACAATAGGTAGTTGTTAGGTACTGTTATATTTTGTTAGACTCCCTCGCAGACTAGTGAGTAGTCTGGACGGCTGCTGTGCAGAGGGTGTGTGGTTTGATCCCCGCGATAAACATTTGTGTTTGTCTTGAGTCTGGATGTATTTATCTACACTAATATGATAAAGACGAAAGATTTTTATTTTTGTATGTTACTAGACAGATTACAAAAATTCTTTCACCATTAAAATCCTACATTATCTCTGAGCAACATAGGCTATATTTATTACTAGGAAAAGTTAGGAAAACCTAAAACTTCAAAAATATTACTCAAGGTGTCAAAAAATTTGCCATAAAATGTCTTTCATTGCATGCTCTGCGGAAACTATTGATGGTAGAACAAAAAATGTTCTACAATATCAAAGAACATATCAATCTCTGTAAAAAACTTGGCGATACCATCTGTCCAACTATTGGAGTTATGTCACCTTTGTATTAATCCTTATCTAAATTAATCATTTCGTATTCAAAACTGTTTCAATACCTGTAGATTACTTTTTGAATTATTTAAATTGGATATTCCCTTCAAAAGATATTTCGAATTTAAAAATGTGAATCTAAACAAAACGTTTGCAGTAGAGACGCTCGGCCCATGGGGTCCATCTGCTCATAAGTTTTTTAAATCTATTTTACCGCGCTTAAAAGCTGCTACTGGAGACAAGAGGGCTGGCTCATTTCTCGCTCAGAGAATAAATATTTCGATTCAGAGGGGAAATGCAGCCAGCGTTCTTGGAACTCTACCACGCGGGCACACACTTTTTTTATAATTAGCTTTAAGTTTCTAAGTAGGTATATCGTTTCGTAATAACTGTATTATAATTTTTTTAATTCAATAAATAATTATTCACTGTTAAAAAAAACTTAACAAAATACTAATAGAAAAATTAAAAAATAAACGCGCCGTGATCGGCTCATACGCGCGGTCGGCTCCCTGCTCCCTCCCTACGGCGGACCGACATTGAATATTTTGACTTTTTTTAAGGAAAAAAAACTTTGAAAATAAATATGGATAAAAATAGAAATTGTATTTTGAAAAAAATCTACTTACGTCATGCATAGAGATACATTTACTCTAATAAAATCTTTGATGAACCGGTAAAAGTATTTGATTGTTTTGCCGTCTCGACAGCTAGCCCTGTTGGTTGCCGCGAGTTGGTTTGTTGTGACGTCCTTTCCGTTCCAGCGTCTTACCAGCCAGCGTTCCACTGCAAGGACTCAAGGAACTGGTCACATAGGAAAAGAACTGTCGATGAGAGGGTTCTGTAGAGTGCTCAAAACTGCGAGCTGTAACTCCGCAAACGTTCAATAAGGTGGTAACTGAAGAAACGGAGGGTCCTCAACCACTGGAAGGTATGCGGCGTTTCCAGTCCGCATTAGTGAGTGATTCTAGTAGTGTCCCGTCCATCTCATGGCATTCCTATGTGTGTCTATAACCTCTGCCCAAGACCTGGCGTAGATAGGGCAGGTAGTGTAGGACTTCGCAGTCTAGGTTGTAGAGTGGGAGGGATAGAGCCGACCGGTACCAGCACCCTTTAGCCAGCAGGATGATAAATATATACAAGTGTTAATATATACAAGAAAGGAGAAATGCCTGCTTTGCCGTTTGTGGTCTACGTGCTGGCTTCTAAACTCTTCTGTGTTCTGATTCTTCTTTGATGGTATTCATTTGCACCAGCTTATTCGGTTTACATCCGTGTGGCTTTAGAAGTTTCCAATTAGCATTACAACTCTTGTTCCTTTGTTGCTTGACTGGCGTTCCAACTTATGTATTTTATTGTCTTATAATGGTTTTCAGTTTATGTCGTTAATAAGGCATTTTCGATTAGTTTCAGTTATCACTAGGTTAAGCATAAATTTAAATATTCAGTGAATGATTATTTTTCTGTTGTAGTGTTCCAACACTTGTGTTTTATTTTCCCCCGTGGCAGTGTTTATTTTCAGTGTCTGGTTTCCTGAGCTTCAGTTATTATTCTTAGATAAACCTGCCATAGTATTCGTAGTTCGTAAATGGACATAGCCAATGCAAAAAAATGATGTCCTTCTTTTGTTTTCTTAACTTTAGCAGAGATCTAAAAATTGCGTTTTATTTTTTTTAAATTATTCATTTGCTGTTTGTAGTTTCCTTTACCTATTTTTAGTGAGGTTGTCTCCGAAAAGTGTCTATAGGCGTAAATAATAAATTGACTTCGCAAAACTCTTAGGAGATTGTTGGTGGTTGCAGTAGAGTTGATATGTTGTGACGTGAAGAATAATTCCATGTAGTTTCACCCGCGGAAAATCTATTCTAGTAAAAAGTCACAATCGCGATAGGTACAAAGCATACTTTATCCAAAGACTTTTTGAATCCTCAACAGCCCCTATGCCAAAAAAAAATTCATGCACCGTTACGGGTTAAAGAAAGAAAAAACAGCTATACCTGTATAAGGATACGGGTGACCCCCGTTACTGCGTTGCCCAGTATTCTTGATTAAAATGAAAAGTATTCAATGTCCTTCGCCGTCTTTTCAGCTATACCAATAAATTAGTTCAATGCATTATTGCCTCTGGATCCCTCAAAGTTTTCGAAAAATGTCCCGGTCAGTACCTAGCCTATTATGGCAACCCACCGCTTAAGGGACGGAGAAGGAGAATGATACTATTTATCCCGGTTTAGAGCGGACCTGGGGCAGACGTTGTTCAGCTCTGCCCTTCCCATTGCTGACGTCCCCTGTCGTATTGCTTGCCTCAAAGAGAATTTAATCACTACTAGCTTGCCTGCTCTATTACTTCATTTTCCCTTAGGGATCTTTCTGCTTAGCATTAGGCTATCAAATTAGAAAAGAATTTTTCAAATCCGACTGGTAGTTCTAGAGATTTGTGCGTTCAAACAAACAAACTCTTCAGCCTTATTATATTAGTATAGATACCCCTAATGAGATGAGATAAGACAAGGGGTCTGGTGTCTAAACTTGAGGAAAGTGCCAAAAAATTGATTTATAGAAGCATCTCGTGACCAAAATGCTGGCCTCTACCACAGATAAGATAATACAATACTTTTATTCACTTTTTGTTTTTATTTTAATAATATTAATAACAGGTTATTGTAATGTGTATGTCTAAATATACAATACTAAGCTAGTTGTATCTTGTTGTGAGATTTTGGATGAATTTGCGTCTATATAGTTATTAACCGACTTCAAAAAAAGGAGGAGGTTCTCAATTCGCCGGAATCTTTTTTTTTGATGTATGTTCCCCGATTTAAATTTAAAACTTAAATTTTGGAAAAAAAACTTAATTAATGTTAATTTGGAACTGGTGAAAGGCTTTTACGAGTATGTTGATGATTGTAAAAAACTTTGTTACGAGTATGGATGTTTTTAGTGTACAAGAAAAAAAAAGCAATTCGTCACTCAAAAGCAAAAAAATAAAAACTTTTTAACAAAAAAAAACAATCGCCTTCAAAAAGATGCACTAAAAAGGTAAAAATAATTACTAATTTCCAAAAATCTAATCTGAATTACAGTTTGAAGTTGGTGTCATACAAGCAAAGTGTGTTATAAACTGTTACATAGGTACTGAGACACCAACTTCAAACTGTAATTCAGATCAGATTTACCTTTTTAGTGCTTCTTCTTGAAGCCGGTTGTTTTTTTTGTTAAAAAGTTTTTTTTTAACCAAGGAACTTATTGGCATTAAACTCGAGTACGATCTGGCGTAGGAGGGACAAATGTCTGAAAGTAGGTATTACTAATCAAGTTCAAGACCCACTTTTCGCGCGAGTAGCACCGCGTGGAACCAACTAGCAATATATTCAAGAAAATACGCTTAATTTTTTTTTAATATTAATACAAATCATTTGTCATTTATAATTATCAACAACGTACAAAATTTGGTTGTGCGCGTTCTATGTTTACCCGTAAGTGCCTCCTATGTGTATTGCGTGATATATACACTTACAGCACGAGTGGAATGTGTTGTTATAATACTTAAGGAAAACAAGATGATTTGCAGTTTTTTTTATGACTGTAGCAGACCGGAGCTGTGAACTGTATAAATAAAACCACAGTCGCAAGGTAACCAATAGAATTGTAATGAACAAAAGAGAATTTCAAGTAAATTAATAAAAAGGCAGGAAAAATAGTACAGGTAAAGGTTATATCAACCAAAAGCAACTCACATTGACGTTACAAACTATTTACAAATTTAAATATATACAAACTTCTTTAAACGTGAAGAAAAGGTCCATCACAATGTGGCCAGTTCTTCACATGCTCCTCTTTTTTTATAAAGGAAAATTCTCAGGAAAGTTCTCTTGTCAAAATGAGCTATACAGGAGAATATGGTAGTCGCACCAGCTTTTTTGAGGGACGGCGAAGGACTCCACCTTTCGTTGATACCTCTGCTACTCGGACTACCCCATCATTACCAAGGAATACTGCTGTAACACGACCTCGTGGTCAAGAGCCACGCGGAAGATTTCCATCCGCTACCATAACTAAATCTCCAACAGAAAGGTTGCATCCTTTATCGCCCTCATTTCGTCTTGGAACTAAACTCGGAAGGTATTCGAGAACCCACCACCTACGCCAAAACTAGTCTGCGAGACGTGAAGCTTTCTTCCAATTGCTGCGGCCATGTAAGTCTCTATCTTCAAGGTCTGTGGAGACGACGGCATTTAATGACGACCCCAGAAGAAAATGGAAGGGTGTTAAGGCTTCAGGATAATTTGGTTCTGTTGAAACATGGGTCAAAGGTCTGGAATTCTCAAGAGCTTCCGCCTCCGCCAGTAAAGTCAGGAGAACTTCTTCTTTTGGACATCTCTCCGCCAACGTAACTTTTAACGCAGTCTTAACGGATTTGACAAGCCTCTCCCAAGCCCCTCCTATCGATGAGGTAGATGGTGGTATAAATTTCCAGTGAATTCCTTTATTGGCAGCAAAGTCTGCAACAGATGGGTCCAAAAATTATTTTAATTGTTTAGCTGCACCAACAAATGCTGTGCCGTTGTCACTCAAAATTTCTGTTGGAGTTCCTCTTCTAGAAATAAATCGCCGTATGCACATTATGAGCAGCATCAGCAGTTAAACTATGAACAACTTCCAAGTTCACAGCTCTTGTCGTTAAGCAGGTGAACAAGGCGACGTAACGTTTCTCGTTTCTTCGACCAACAGATACCACCAGAGACAGTTGAACTTAGACGAGCTGCAATCAAGGCCGCTTGTAACTCTAAGCGTGGTAAGGATGTTGGTGATAATGAAGTTACACGTGATTTACTACAGATAAGTGAGAGTCTCACGTTTCCATTGGGATATAAATTACGCCAAAAGGCAACAGCAGCAAAAGCATATTCACCTGAGTCACAGAAAACTCACATTCTATAGGTCTAGTTTCTACTAAATACCAACGTGGAATGCGTAAATTGGTAGCAGAAGTCATGTCAGATTGCCATTTCTTCCATCTGACAATTAGATATTCAGGAAGCTTCTGATCCCAATCTACTCCGCGTCGCCAAATTTCTTGGAATATAATGTGTGCTCGAATGGATAGAGGAGCAAGTATTCCAAGCGGAAAAACACGCATCATACTCGTTAAAGAAACGCGTTTTGTTACTTTTTTGGGCGGAGTGTCAAAACATTTTACATTGAAACCTAGACTGTCTTTTGCCGGATTCCATATTAAGCCTAATGTTCGTACACTCTGAGGAAAATAACCCAAATCAACGTCATCAGGATTGGCAAGCCGAAGTTCAGGAGGAACATGTTCAAGGGCTTTTAAATCATTAGAAACCCATCCACGAGTAATAAAATGAGCTTTTTTATTTACGTTAATAATGTTTCTCGCAAGAAGCGCAGCCTCCGAAACGTCATCCAAGCTGCCAATAAAATCATCCATGTAAGTATTATTTATTATCGCGTGAACATCTGGATAACGATTCTGATTTTTATTCTTTAAGTACAGCGCAGTAAATTGACTAGACGCGGCTCCAAAAATCATAGAGGACATTCTATATGTCAATATCGGTGAATCAGGAAAATCGCGCCATAGAAAACGCTGTGCATCTCTATCTTCGGGTATTATTTTAATCTGTGGGAACATCTCCTGGATATCGGCTATAAGACCAACTTTTCCTTCACGAAAGCGCAACAAAACATCAAGGAGAGGCTGAAGTAAATCAGGCCCTGTCAGCAGTAATGAATTTAAGCTAACTCCCTGGTATTTTGCAGCCGTATCATGAACCACACGGAGTTTCCCAGGTTTATTTGGATTGGAAACCCCAAAACGAGGAAGGTAACAAATCCTAGATGAAGTTTCGAGACCCTGACGATTAACACATTGTTTAGCATATTCTTTATCAATCATTGCATGAATTTGGTTACGATATAAATTAGTATAAACTTTGTTCTTAGCAAACTTTTTCTCTAAGCTCATAAATCTGGATAAAGCTAAACTGTAATTATTTGGAATGTTAAGAGTATCCTTTTTCCACAGTAAGCCTACTTCAAACTGACCATCACTCAATCGATGTACTGTATTTTCAATCACTTTGATAGCGTATTCATCCGCCGTTGAATTTATATCTCTTTTGACAATACCTACTGAATCTAATTTATAATAGTCTTTAATAATGTTCTCGATATCGTCTATTTTATCTGTGGTTATGCTATGATTAACGAATTCAACAGGTGACGTTCTACTATTAGAAAATCCAAAAACAACCCAGCCTAAAGCAGTTAGACATGCAACTGGTTGAGATCGCAAACCCTTACGTATTTCCGTAGGAACACTAAGTTGCCAGTTATCAATTCCAATAATAAGTTTAGGCTCCGCATTTGTATAGAATGAAATTTCATGCAGATTGAATAAATGTTTTACGTCACCAACAGATATTGATTGACATCTAATTCCTAATCCTGACATGGACCGAGCTCCGACAACATCGTAAGACTTACTGTTGAAGCGACCCTTTATCTTGAAATCCACGTACTCTAATTGAACAGTTTTAGACAACCCACCAACACAATTTACTTGTACAAAGTCTTTAGGACCTGAGAGCCCTATTTTACTAGAAATCTCAGAGTCAATAAAGGTGCTTGAAGAACCATCGTCCAGTAAAGCGTAAGTATCTACTGATCCCTTTGGACCACTAACTGTGACTGCAATAATTTTCAAAAGAGTACTTAGGGAGTTTCGCGAAATTGAGTGGGCTACGGTCTTGTTAATGGGGTTGATGTTGACCGAAGGATAAGAGTTTGTTTCCGTTTGTACGGGTAACTTTTCGCGCGAGTAGCACCGCGTGGAACCAACTAGCAATATATTCAAGAAAATATAAATTTACTGCTTAATTTTTTTTTAATATTAATGCAAATCATTTGTCATTTATAATTATCAACAACGTACAAAATTTGGTTGTGCGCGTTCTATTTTTACCCGTAAGTGCCTCCTATGTGTATTATATACACTTACAGCACGAGTGGAATGTGTTGTTATAATACTTAAGGAAAACAAGATGATTTGCAGTTTTTTTATGACTGTAGCAGACCGTAGCTGTGAACTGTATAAATAAAACCACAGTAGCAAGGTAACCAATAGAATTGTAATGAGCAAAAAAGAATTTCAAGTAATTTAACAAAAAGACCACAACGAAAAATAATACAAGTAAAAGTTATATCAACCAAAAGCAACTCACATTGACGTTACAAACTATTTACAAATTTAAATATATACAAACTTCTTTAAACGTGAAGAAAAGGTCCATCACAATGTGGCCAGTTCTTCACAATGACATCATAATAAGAAGTTGAAAGACGTAGAAAAAGGTGTTAATAAGAACTTATAATATTATGAAGACGCTATGTAAGTATCTCGTTAGCTTTAATTTGCGACAATTAATTTGTTTAAATAATTAGCAATGCACCAATTCATTTTTAGCCAAAACTTTTTAATTTATACATTCTCTAGATTTCCGCCATTTCAGTTCTGTTTCGGTGAGTTTATTAATTTTTCACCTTCTATTTTAATTTATTTACTCGCAAATTTGATTAAAAATACTGCGTGCAACACGGGCAGTACGGATATTACAAACTAGAGCCAAGACCTCTAGACTTTTCTCTCTCTACTAGAGACTACTCTTTCTCACGACTGGACCCTCACGTTAGTAATTTTCTCCTTAAGACCCTTAATACACAACGTACTATTACCGTCTAGTCTGAAAAAAAAGGTATAAAAAAGTATTTCTATTTTCTATCTCTACGTAGTATGGATTTTTTCTTTCTACTTACCTAGTAATTGTTTTGGTTTTAGTACCTATGTAGAAAATAAGTACGTTAGGGTTTCTTCAAAACCATTAATAATATTTTCAAAAAAAAAACCATAAAATAGATAATATTCTAAAGGGTACGCGTATACTTTACTCGCACTATAGAAATATGCTCTACAAAGTTACTTTAAAAGGTATATTCAAAACCTTCAAAGGTAAATAAACTTCAAATTATTGCAAAAAAAACCGCGAATTGAGACCCTCCTTTTTTTAAAATCGTTTCGTTGAGGTTATGAAAAATATTGTTTTTTTTAAAATGAGTAGTTCCTTAAAGTGACAGATCTCAGATTAGTTGGTGGGTCTGTATGTAATGTTTCAGTATCAGTATATAAGCTTCTTGGTTTCTATACATACTTGGTTCCTACTTTGAGCTCGTCCCTGAACTTTGGTACCTATTAGGTACCAAAACCCATCATAGAAACAGTTGATTTGACTTGTAATGCCTTGTAATGGGGTCAAAAATCCACAGATCACTAATTAGGTACCAGTCGTAAGTGGCGCCAAATTAGTTGGTAAAAGAACCCTAGCGGATCGTGCTGACAATACTCTACCACTAGGGTTCTTTTACCAACTAATTCGTGGGAATCATAATGCAAGTGGCCATATTCTCATTCCAAAATTGCTTAAAAAGACGACGAAAGTTTCTGAGATTTATAGGGATACGGAAACTTAAAAACCGGCCAAGTGCGTGTCGAACTTCGCATATTTAGGATTCCACACCGAATGGCAGAATGTGCCTAAGCCGTGTCCGAATGGCAGAATTGTTTTTAAGCTGTAGCTAAGTGAATCCCCTTTGTTTTTAAGCTGTAGCTAAGTGAATCCCCTTTGTGCTACGCATCTGACCGCAAAATCAAGTTAGTTGTAAGAAGAAAAATGAGGTAATTTCGAAGAAGAAGATTTATCAATATGTAAGTATTTGTTAGTAAAAATATACGTAATACTAAACATTATCACCAAATTTCAAATTCATAGATCAACGGAAAGTTAAAAAATTCTTCGCAACAAAATTTTGTAAAAAAAACTGACTTTGGTGGCTTTTCATTCCTTTGTTATCTAAAATTTTTTCTAACAAAAAATACAGTATTTATCTACTCACCAATCTCTCAAACACTAAACAACGATGGGGTAGGTCAAATTTTTGTATTTCCTTTAGCTGTATCGGAGCCCCCCTAAAAACAATAAAATATATATTTGACAATTTGTTTGGCTTTGGGTCAACAAGATACTTATATACATACATTTTGAAAATTTGAAACTGTAGCTACAACCGTTTGGCTGTAAACCTGTGAGACAGACGACGGACGGACACGTAAGTGACAACAATAAGGCTCCATTTAGCCCCTTCGGGCACGGAACCCTAGAAACAAAGCAAAATCATTACCATGTATACCGCTTAGTAACGTACCGCGTGCTGCCATAATAGCGACTTCTTTATGCCACGACTTCGTATTTTTCGTATCTTGTGTCCCCTAAACTTTCCAAGATCAAAAAAGCTTTTATTCTTATAGAGTAATATTTCAAACAGTAACAGAATTTTTAAAATCAGTGTAGCAGTTTCGGAGATGATCCCGCAGTAATACAAATAAACAAATAAAACCACACTTTTTATTATTTATATTTTACTGGATTTTGCTACTGGCTCCGCCCGCCCTAAATTCGGTTATCGGCCTGGAACTTACCTGGAATTAACCTTAATTATTCTAATGAAGTTTGCTAGTAACGAAGTTAGCTGTAGCTATAGTTCATTTAAGCTCGGTTAGTTAGAGTTATTCCTGTGTTTCGGAGAGTTAATCCTGTGGGAACTTTTGAATTTTTCAGGGTTAAAAGGAACCTATATCCTATTCCTAAAAGTGGACGTTTTTAGCAGAAATGCCAACTACAACTCACATTTATTATTTAGAAACTATATTAAACCTTCTAAAAATAGCTTATGACTAATTTTATATTTGCAACATTTGGATTTTAGAAATTCGTTTTCTACGAAGAGAAAATTGAGAATATCTAATGGCGGCGCTAGTTAGCTGCTATATGAGCCTTAAGTATATCAGTTACATTTAAAATATTCTCGAACCGTTCTCGCATAATCAGGTTGTCGCCATCTTGTTGTCGGATGAATACTAAATATGACCCACTAGATCAAACCCCTCTTTAGAACAAAGAAAAGAGCTAAAAGGGACAGCTTGCAAAAAAAGTACGAAATTAATCCATTTATCAACTTTTGTATACCCAATTCAAAATTACCTTGTATAAAATATAGCGTGCTAATCCCATCCAACTTTTCGTAGCTGAGTGCAAGCAGCACCGCCGCAAAAGGGTAGTTGTAAAGGTCATCTGCAACAATAGTAGACAAATAAAATATATTTCTTCACAAACATATTTCTGTTTGTTTGTTTTTTCTTGCTTACCGTCCCCGCAGGGATAACTATAACTGAATTCCAAGTCGACGAACTTTCTTTCTAAGGTTAATAAAACTTTCTTAATCTAGGATTTGCCGTAGGTATCCCACGCAAAATTTGGTTATCGCCGTGGAATTCTTACCCATTGATTTACCCCATTGATTACCCATTGATATATAAAAAATATTTTGTTTTATTTTCTGTTACTCCAGCACCGGAATATTCCACGTGAAAAAATCTATTTCCGTTGGAACTCTCAATCAAGACAAAAAGTATCGTATGTCCTTCTATATCCCTTGAGCTATGTACCAAAACTTAGCTCATCCTGTTGCTCCGTTGTCACGTCGTTGTGGAATAGTGCGTTGCGGTCTCACCCGCAAAAAAAAATATTTTCGTGGGAAACTCTCGATTGGGATAAAATTATTCTTTTATCTGTCACACCAACTTTTCCATCAAAAACAACTGTTTCTACAAAAACATAACTGGTATGGCGCCGATACTATATAACAATTTACTTATTTGGAAAATACAAAAGTGCACGCCTCATAGCGGTCATTCACATTTTAAAAAAAAATTCTAAAACAAAAACTCAAGTTTTTTAAAATAAAATAACATATAAGGTGAGGAAAAAATATACTATAAAATAAAAATAAAATATATATATATAGATATACAGTATACAGTGGTATATTAGTTTTTTATAAATTATAATTAAACGACAGTATTTAGAACGCAAATATTAACTAGGAATCAGCACAGTATAATACTTTATATATTAAAAACAAAAGTATTCCGGTAAGATGAATTTTTCGACCAATTTCTCTGCGACATACATGGTCACATAAACACAGACTCACGGACGTCCAAGAATGATTAGTTTTAATGTTATTATTTATTATATTAAACAAATTAATTGTTTATTAAATGTACCATATGTGCTAGACAGATTATTTAACTTCATATTAGTGCACTCATATTATCCTGTAAGTGTTATATTGAAAAAAAAACGTCATTTAAGTTTCGAAAGACTGGGTTTTTTGACATGTCGAGAGTAGAGCACTACCTCACCGCTCCGCTTATGAGGCGTGCAATTTACTGAAATCCCCGCGACAAAAGACAGGTTTCAATCAATTTCAGACTAAGTTAAGGAAAATGTTATGTAGTGAAGCGTATTACTCAGTCAATGATTACCTAAATTTCAGATTTGTGTAATTGTTATTTATTCATTGACTGTTATTTATTTTAATATTTGACATAAATATTATTCTATAGGCAGATTTATAACGAGATAATTGCTTTTGTAGTGTTACAAAATGATTGATTTATATATTTTAATAATGATAATAATAATAAATTACTTATAATTATGCTTGTCAAAAACATTTGTACGCCAAATATGTAGCAGAAAGTAGTGATACATAAACATATTGTACCATCTTCCTCATACTTACGTATGTTATGACAAATAAATAAATAAATAAAACAACTAGCTCGGTGTCACACATCTAGTTAATTTCATGCACGGTAACGTTTGGATTAGTGCTCCACAAAATATAATTTATTCCCGTGGAAACTCTTGATCAGGTAAAACGGTATTATGTATTAATCCATCTAAGTCCCTCTAAGTATTTCTGCGCTAAAAATCAGGTCACCCCAATTCTTCGTTGCAACGTGAATTAATAGTGAAATGAGATTTTTTTTTACTGACTTGACTTACAAATATACCTACTTTAATTACTGCCACTGACTTTTTCTTTTTAAATTTTACTTTTCTCAAGGCCA
The DNA here is from genome assembly GCA_946406115.1 of Apoda limacodes. Classification (NCBI taxonomy): domain Eukaryota; kingdom Metazoa; phylum Arthropoda; class Insecta; order Lepidoptera; family Limacodidae; genus Apoda; species Apoda limacodes. Next base: position 24,100,742 of record OX291550.1, read on the forward strand.
GCGCGCGTTCATAGAACGGAAACGGTAATACAGCACCTATTCTATCAAGTATGTTTAAAAGCTGACTGTAAGTTTAGTGTGAGTGAAGTAGTTAATTAAAGTGTTAGTTTAAACTTGTGATGTCAAATAAAATAAATATAAGATTGTCTATAGTCAATATAATACAAATCATAACATGAGATCATAGAGCAACTCGACCTTCTGTGGCGGCCAGATGGGGGGGGGGCATGTTTAAACGTACACACAGCTGTAAATACTTATCAGTAAGCTTTATTGCAAATTAAATGCAATAATGTTGCAACACTTATTGCATTTTGTCAAGAGTCGGGGTTCCCACTTTAACACTTTAATTGCTAATAACTTTAGCACCTTTATTGTTTGACCTGGGCAACCAATAGCCATTAGTACGTAAGAACGTAAGTAGGTACTTTATGTGGAAACCTCAAGAAACTAGTTAGTTTCTAGTTAGATTTAGAAATACAAGTCTTATGAGTTTTCGTATAAAATGTTTGTTTAATTAAAGATTCGTTACTGTAATGGCGGACCTTATTATAGAGATCACAAGAGGTCAGCCCTCAACTGCACATTAACTGTCGGTTGTCTGCCGGGATGTTAAAACCGAAAAAAATGTCTGCTGTGTTGATTATAGGAGTACAATATCATAATTAATATTATATGTAAATTTCAGCTTTTATAAAAAAAAAGTTTTTTTTTTGACATTCCCAAAAATGGCTGCCGGGACCTTGGAGCCCCCGCCCTAGCTGTCTGCCGTTATATTTTTCCACTAAGAGGGCGATATAGGCCAGAAAGCTAATTCTGTGATTCTAACGTTGTGTATGTAAATGCACTATAAATCATTAGATAATGTCTATACATTACTATAAGATATATATGTTATATACTTCTTAAGTAATTTATACCGTCTTTTTATTTTTATTGCCTTGAAACTTTTAATTTTTTGTATGGAATTTAACGTTATTACCGTTTTGAAGTCACATTATTTGACTTTTTGCTGAGTCAATGCACTAGATAACAAGCTATTCTTATTATTTAACCAACTTTCATAACAAGCAAATGCAAAACACGCTTGAAAATTTTATCGCTTTAGATGCTAAAGTTTAGACACAAAAAAAAATTTATACAAAAACGGCGTATTTTCGCGGTCTAGCCTATATCGCAATCTTAAAATAATAAATTATTTAAACCTTTATACTATTACATAGGTTTACATAAGATTGTAACAACTTTCACACCTTAGTGACTCTATAGGAACCCAAGTTCGGACTAACGAGTTCCCATTTCGTGTACGGTAGGCACAAGAGATCAAATTAAAAAAATATAGGGTTTTATAAAATACAGTCAGTCGACCGGTCACGGGCTCTCTTACTATAGCTTGCCATGACAAACTCTTATATTATAGTCAAAGACTTGCCGTGGAAATCCCACGCTGTATAGCCAATGTAGCATGGGCGGAGTTGCAGGCGATTTGCCAGTATTTTGTCGACTTTTAGCCATCGCTTTCAGCACACTTAGTGGGATGTGATTCTGTTTCTCACACTTTTTCCTTTCATTGTGATAGGAACTGAATAAAGAAAGAATTGTAGGTAAGGTCTAGTTCTACATTTCCCCTTTTCGCACACCTGATACTTTATATTATATGTGTCATCAGGTATGTATATGTCACATTTTTACATCTCTATATTAATATTCTTATTTGTTACAGTCGCAAGGGGGGGGGTCTTTTATTGACTTTCCTTAAAAGTTTTCCTCGTTCCTGCATCCGAAAAGATTGTAATATGTATTAAAATACCCTAATTCTATTATAATTCTTAAGATTTTAGATTGTACACACACTTATATTAAAATAAACCTGATTCAAAATTGTACATTTTCTATTCAGAATTCTATTAATTCTAGATATCAATTCTATTCATGCATCTTTTTGAAGCCGGTTGTTTTTTTGTTAAAAAGTTTAAAGTTGTTACTTTTGAATTGCTTTTTTTTTACACTAAAAACATCCATCTAAATTTTATACAATACAAACTCACACCAATAATTATTTTTCACCAAAAGTCAAAGTTTTAAATTGACTTCGCTAATATGGGATAACCTCGGAAGTATACCCTTTTAAATAAAAAAAGAATTTTGCAAATCCCGGTTATGCCCGAACATACACAAAAACAAAACCAAAAAATATAAACATCTGAATTGAAAACCTTCTCCTTTTTTGAAGACGGTTAGAAAAACTTTTAAATGAGTTATGTTTGAGAAACAGGTACAGTTTTAAGATTTATAGATGCATATTTTTGTAATACTTAGATATTTGGAAAGACATCGCAATCAAATATAATGAAATAATTTTTTATTTTAAACGACTTCAAAAACAGAGGAGGGTCTCCATTTGGTTGTATGTTTTAAGTTACAAAAGTACGTCATCAAGTTCTTAAGTCATTAAACTTATTAATAAATAGTTTTTTTTTATTTTTATTTTTTTTTAAATACTTTTACACTATCATTACAGGTTTTTCAACCTAATGCGATAGTTAGCACAGCAAGTGTTTCCATTGCATAACATTACAGATATGACATTACATTACAAATATGACATTATATTACAAATATTACATTACATTTCAAATATTACATTACATTAAATTTTACATTACATTTTTAAATCTTATAACACACAACAAATAATGCTATTTTTTTGAATTCACCCTCAGTGCAACAGAACACATCCAGATCTGTAGCAACGGTATTTAAAGTGCGAAGCGCACGCGTCAGCGGTGCCTCGTTCAGCAAATTAGTTTTTCCGCGCGGCACGGCCAGTACCTATCCGGAACGTAGATATTTATTTGCCTCAGTATATCCATATTGTAAATGATACCTCTAATTAACCTGACAATGTAGTACACAAGCGATACTTCTCTCCTTACTTGAAGTTGATTATATCCAACCATTCCTAATACAAATAGGGTTGGATACATTAAAGGATAGTATAGGTATACACCATACTGCTTCATATACAGAAACCTAATGAATTTGTTTTGTATTCGTTTTAACATAAAACGATATTTAGTTTCGTGCGGAGACCAAATACCTGAGTTACATTCCATTTGGCTTCTAACTAACGCATTATATGAGGCGATAATGGATCGAATATCTGTTAAATGTTTAGATTCCCTGAGGACAAATCCTAAATTTCGATAAGCTTTTATGCAGATTTTTATTATGTGACTACGAAATGTTATTTCTGTATTTAAACACACACCTAAGTCCTTGACTTCTGTGACTCTTACCATCGGCGTGTCGTCAACCAAATAATTGTATTGGAATGGAGTGCGAGCTCTAGAAAAGGTTATTGTCATACACTTCCAGGTATTGATGTCTGATAAATTTTTTTTGCTCCAGGTAACCACTTTGTGTATATCATTTTGCAGTTTGTAACAGTCATCAGAGTTTCGTATGGGAAAGTACAACTTTAAATCATCGGCAAATAACAAACAAGTTGCATTTTCAACTACCTTGGGCAGATCGTTGATCATTATTATGAACTGTAGGGGCCCAAGATTACTTCCTTGGCTTACCCCTGATCTGGTGGGATATGGTTTTGATACGTGCCCCGCACATTCTACATATTGATTCTAATTTTTGTTTTTTTTATTTCGGTTCACAAAGATTTCTGCTAAGAAGAATCCGGCAAGAAACTCGATAATTACTCCTTAGAAAACTAATTTAGAACTTACACACTTTAACCATTTCTACTGTCAAAAGTTATTGGAATACATACTGTAGTTTTGACTCAGTTCAGCGACGGGCTGTGTGATTTGTCGACGATCCCAAACTCGCCTGCCGTATCGAACCCTTAAGTCTGAGGAGAGACTTTGCCTCCGTGTGTGCGTCCTGAGGAATTGTTCGAAATGATGCCTACGGCTACTTTCTACCATCGCACCACTCGCCAACGGCAGGGAATTCATTCTCCCGCTTTAGAACCGAAATGGTCACGTACAGTGCGAATGCAGAGAAACTTCCTCCCGCCAACGATTGCAGGGTTGTGGAATGAGCTGCCAGGGTTTTCTCTAAGGACTACATTATGGGATTCTTCAAGTAAGAAGTTATTGGATTTCTGAAGGGTCGGCACCGCGCGAGTGATACACCTGGTGTAACAAGCGTCCATAGGCTACGGTGACCGCATATCATCAGGCGGACCGTATGCTTGTTTGCCACCTTAGTGGTATATATATATATATATATATATATATATATAAATATAAAAGTTACTATGGACCTATAATAGATGAACATGAATATAAATAGACATACATTTGCATGTCTAGCATAATCTTATAGAGACAACTAAGAAAAGAATTATATTATTTACTTACAATATAAAAATATATTATACAAAATATTATGTGGTTCCAGTACAACATAATATTATAAGTTAATATAAACAAAAATTTAAAGTGATATTAATGTAAAATGAAAGTGACACCCCTAAGTAACTAATCATAACACGATGTAACAAATTGTGGCCATAAAATACGGGAATAGGCCATTGGCCTGCAGCAGTAGCCATTATGGTGGCCTACATTTCAATCTATTTCGCGTCAACCAATAATAGATTTCTATTACTTATCGAACAAATATAATAACGAGAAACAGTTTGTGTATTTATTTATTTCTTGATTTCTAAGTATTACAGAAATTAGCTAGCTGGATATAGAACGACCTGTTAACATATAAAATGCTGATTAATGTCAGTATTCAGCATATCAGCAATATAAGTAAATATTTTCATAGCAAAGATGGTGTTAAAAGATTAACCTTGAGATATAATCCTTAGATTCCGTGTAAGTGGTCTACCAATTGAGCTATCGAGGAAAAAGTCTGGCTGATGAAAATCCCGACTACATGTTTGCTCTGGAAACTGTAATTGATTTGTCAATTGACACATTTTGGCCCAAAATTACTGATTTTCCACATACGAAATATAGTTCCTCAGTGGATAAGCTACTTAGTATGTTGTATATTATATGAGAATATACCCACAATAAACATGTATAATTTTGAGTATATAGTCAAAAACTAATTGCCAAACTAATATCATAAATGATATTATTCTATTTTTTTATGGAACACCGTATTCCTGGGACAAACTTCCCGATACTTCTAACTGTTTTCTCGTCCGATGATGAGACTAATTCAAAATTAACTATTAACATTAAGTATTTCCATTGTGTTTGCTGACGGTACTCAATGTCAATGCAATGAAGAAGTGACTGACAGTGATTGATTTAGAAATAACTTGTATGATAATTTGTATAATTGACTGAGTGAAATTATTGTTGTTAAAAGAGTTAATAATATACCTTTACCGACTATTATTAATTCAAAATTCCAAGTCAAGTAGGTTTTTTTAATAAGTTTTATATATGTGAAGACAATCTATAAAAATAATGTAGGTGAACGACCAAAATATGTATAAAAGTCTCTATTGGTACTGTCTGCATAAATTCTTCTTAACAATTAAAACTTTTAAGAAATAAATGGTTTTTTAGGATCATGAAATAAATTATGAATCGTGGGAAAACAAAAATTCTACCTCTTGTATAATGGGATGAGTTGAGGAATTGTTTCAAAAGATGCTGCCCAATACATTACAATGTAGCCACTGGTTACGCCCTCCTGGCCACAAAAGCCATGAAGGTGTAACATACATACATTTAGAAATAATTATGAAACTATAAATAGTACCCTTTTCACGATGAAAGTACGTATCTTCTAGGCCAAAATTGTTTAACATTTGCATTGCAGTGTAAAAATGTTTTCGATGCTTTGAAAGCCGAGAATAGTTAAGAACATGTAAAAATATGAAATAAGAACATGTATAACAGAGCATAAAGAAAAATAAATTCATGATTTTTACTGAAAAATCGATTTTTGAAAAGTATTTTGATATAACGATATTTTTGCACATAAACAATATTATATTTAAATTTTATATGAAAGCTTTCAACAAAAAAAAAATGAGCACTAGTTAATTTGATATTTTTGATAGTCTAAATTTTTTTTTAAATTGGTAACCAACTTTCTCGATTGAAAATTAGGTAATTTTTTGTATTTTCTTCATAAAACATCGAAAAATAAATATTCCGCATTAAAAAAATTTAGCTTGTTTGAAACACAAAAAATAAAAAAATTTCAAATGATTTTCATAAAAAAAATTTTGCTACATTACAAATTAAAAACCGAAAAAACGGTATTTAAGGTTCCGTACCCAAAGGGTAAAAAACGGGACCCTATAACTAAGACTCCGCTTTCCGTCCGTGCGTCCGTCCAACCGTCTATCACCAGGATGTTTCACATGAACTGTGATAGACAGTTGTTTAGCCGCAAATCGCAAGAAACGAGTACTAACCCCTAAAAACGTATATATTACCACCCCCATCCCCTTCCACAACTTTTTCTGAGTCTAGACTATTTTTCCTTCGTTAGTTACATCATCAACTAAATTTTCCGACCACTTGTATACTTCTAATATTTTTTTTGAATGATTTTGACAAGGTTATTAAATCGTGAATAATGAGTTAATAGTTAAGCTACAAACGTTCGAAATTTAAGTGGTGTACTATAGCGTATGACTATTACTTATTATGTGACAAAACGCTTAAAGTCGAGAGATAGAGTCGCAGCCTAGTTGGTAGTGTGGCCAGCTGCTGTGCAGAGGGTGTGGATTCGATTCCCGCACTGGACAAACATTTATGTCATAATATAAACATTTGTGTTTGTCTTGAGTCTGGGTGTATTTATATATGATATGTATGTAGTTACAAAAAAAAAGTATTACTTATGTATTTGTACCCATAACACAAGCTTTGCTTACTTTGGGGCCAGATGGTGCTGTATGTGTCTTAATATTTATTATTATTTTAGAGTGGTGCCAAGTTACCAACAATATATTAAAAACTTAATGTATTACCGAGTGGCGCAGCGGTAGAGCTTGCGGCTGCCATATCAAAGCTCGCGGTTTCGATTCCCCGAATGAATTCAACCAATGTTGCTACAATTTGTTAATCGTAAAGTTGTCCCAACTGTTGATTATACCCGACACGGCGGCGATATATTGGCTCACAACCTATCACGTTTGCGGGACGGAATACAATCACTGAAACATGGATGTTACTGGCATACATACGTTACATCTCTGGCCAACCTGTCGGAGGTAAATGTCGCTATGGTTTTTTTTTTCAACTTAAGTCTGCTCATATTGTCTCTCATAGTTAATATGCAGACCGCGTCCAGTTTTATATGGCTGCCGATCGGCGAGACGCGAAGGTGTGAACAACGTCTCATTAGCAGATAATTATCATAAATTATCATTATCAATTACATCTCTCGCACATCGAAAACATTTATCACTTCTTTATACGACCTTTTGCCTTAAATCAAAATAATACAACTTGTTTTCTTATTACGCCTGTGGAATATTTTATTGAATTCCTTTTAATTTCTATTTTTCAATATATTCTTGTTGTAGAGTCTGCGATTATTGTTCGGTAAGTTGCTTTTTAACCGACTTCAAAATTAAGGAGGTGATAAATTCGACTCGTGTAATATTTTTAAAATTATACAGTATTCGTATATGTTAGTCTATTTGGGGTTCTAAACATTTCATAAATTTCATAGGTGTATGTATTTATGTTTGTACACTTATTTCTCAGAAACTAGAAATTGGGTTGTAATCATTCTTTTTATTGATAGTTTATTGAATTAACTTTCGTTCAACTTAGAGAACAGTGCAAGTTTTATTAAAATTGGTTGTTACTTTCAAAATAACGACTTTTAATTGAATAATTCATAATTCATAAATCTCCAAAAGTTATTTTTTACAGTACTAGATTTAGTCGTACGTGAGTATGTTTTGTTCGAACGTAAACAATGTTATTACTTTAGTAATTATTATTTTTATACATTGTTCATCATATTTTCTTCTCAATAATAATTATTTTTTATTTCTAAATGAATACTTTAAATTCAGACTTAAATTTAATCTTAATAGCATACAAATAACTCAAATTAAGTTATTTGTATGCTATTAAGATTAAATTTAAAAATGAAATGTATAAAAATATTATTAAAAGGCTTAGGATAATAATAAAAATAATAATAAAATAGGAGTCGCTTTTTGGAATTATTTCTCAAGATTTCTATATATTCAACAGTTTCCTACAATTTTAAAACAATTATACCTACAAACAAGATACTTTCGCCATGTACTTTACAAATAACATAAAATTTCTCATGTCACAATGAAAATTGTAAACAATAAATCGCAACAATAAGAATATGATATACTACGTTTTGGCTACAGTTAAAATTCTCTGCTCACGCTGTATTAAGAATTGCAATCCCACAAAACGGGATCTCGCTGCTTTTATTAATCTGCTGGATCCCGCAAAAAAAAAATTGGCGCTAAAACATTCGCGTAAATCACGAGAGCGACGTTTCATTAGTTCATAAATGGCACTGCGCTGCGCCTGAAAATGTCTTTCTGTAGGTGACGAAAATTTTCGCAGAAGATGTATGTCTGTTGCCGCTATAACAACAAATACTTAAAAACAGAATATAATTAATATTTAAGGGGGCTCACATACAACAAACCTGATTTTTTTTCTATCGTTTTGCTCGATATTGATGACGGCAACAGGTAGGAGGTTGAAATATACACCGAATATAATTAAGTTAATATAAAACCATTATTTAAGGGGGTTCCCATACAATAAACGTGATCTTTGGCCTTTTTTATAGACAATGGTATGGAACCCTTCGTGCGCGAGTCCGACTCGCACTTGGCCGATTTTTATCATATACGTATTTGGTCTTGGTTCGTCGCTGATAGAGGTTGGTATTAAAAGTATTTGAAATAAAAACTAAAATATTTTAAAAACAAGCCAGCACCAACTTGCGAGGTGTCGGGTTTGTGTCATATGTTTTCTGATACCAAGACCATATAAATAAACAATAATACGTGACACTAACCCTCGTGACCTTGCTTGTCACAATTTCTATGAAGCATCGTCAAAGTCATCTAGCCATGGATGAAATGACCTTCTAAGTAAATTTTTTTACCTTCTTACCAGCCATCATGCTGATGGGGCACCGGCCTACCTTGACCTTGGGTGAGAGCGATTTGGGTCATCAAAGTCCATCACGCAAGCCCAATGCAAATCACATAATATAGTATTTTCTGTCTTATAGCATGTAAATTCTTGTAAGTACGTATTACATTTAAGTACATAGTAACCAGCATTTACCCGTGACTAAGATCGCGTGGACTTCAAGGAAAAAAAGAAAAAAGCTATTAATTCTTATACAAACTTTAATTCCCCGTTTTGCCCCTAGGAGACGGTTTTTCAAAAACAGTGAAACTCTGAATTTTTAACCTAAAAGCCGAGTACCAATTTTCATGCATTTAGCTTCGAAACTGACGGATTTCTATACAATCTTCCAACGCCCCCATAATCCGCCCTCTCAGGATAAATTTTGGGAATTTCTTTCCTTGTACACATAAGGAAACAGCATGGCAAATTTCAAGTTTCTCAGGGTTTTTAAAGACCGTTAGTTTGAATCAGTCAGTCAGTCAGTCAATAAAATTAATGTAAGAACAACCCGATTTTCATATTTCTATCCTTAGCGGTTTGGACTGGGCGATGATAAGTCGAACAGAACATTGCCTTTTATATATAAAGATTTGTTATATTAAGAAATAAAGTAGTCAATGCTTTAGTGTAATTGTTTTTGGGTGGCTAAATAAACTTGAATCATCTTTCAACTTCACAGGCAAAAAAACGGGTTGCACTCCGGGAGTGCCGGCAGAAGTGAAAACATACTCGCTATTTACTTCCCATCACTTCTTATCCATATTTATTTATTAAAAAAAAAACTTTTGTTTATTTACTTTTTTGATGATGTATATTTGACAGCTCAATCTGTCATAGAATTAAAATCCCATATCCAACCTCCCTGTACTACTTATAATCGCCATATACTAAATATAAAAACTAACCTAATGTAAATAAAGGTCACGTGTCCTAACGCGAGTGACATCTTACGAATTTTCGATCAGGACACGTGACCTGACGCGAGTTTAACAGTTTTTACCCATCACAAAAAAAGTGCACAGCGCCGCTAAAGAAGTTTTCACTTCAAAAATTTAAATTCTATTACGACACAAGTATTTCTTTACACACATGCTTCACAGCTAGTTACCAATTACCGACGATTCATACATAAACATATAAGAAAACATTTCAGTGGGCTCTACTAATTAATGAAAATCTCGTATTCTAGAGTAAACTGACTAATATATCAACGCACAGTCCAAACTACTGGTTATAGAGCAAAATTTATCCCCTAAGCGGATATTTTTTTTTTTATACAACTAAGGTGGCAAACAAGCTTACGGCCCGCCTGATGTTAAGCGGTCACCGTAGCCTATGGACGCTTGCAACACCAGGGGTATCACTTGCGCGTTGCCGACCCTTCAGAAATCTAATAACTTCTTTCTTGAAGAACTCCATACTGTAGTCCTTGCAGAAAACCTTGGCAGGGAGCTCATTCCACAACTTAAGCGTTCGCGGGAGGAAGTTTCTCTGAAACCGCACTGTACGCGACCATTTAGGTTCTAAAGTGAGAGAATGAATTCCCTGCCGATGGCGAGCGGTGCGATGGTAGAAAGTAGCCGTGGGCATCATTTCGAACAATTCCTCAGAACACAACCCATTGTACAAGCGGTAGAACACACACAGTGAGGCAAAGTCTGTCCTCAGTCTTAAGGGCTCGATACCGCAAGTGGAATCGTCGACAATTCTCACAGCCCGTCGTTGAACCGAGTCAAAAGGGCCAAGCTGGTATCCGGGTGCACCTGCCCAGAGATGGCAGCAGTACTCCATATGGGGCCGAACTTGCGACTTGCAAAGTAACAACCTTTGCCCCGACGTGAAGTACTGCTTCGCTCTGTTGAGTACACCAAGTTTTTTGGACGCCAGCTTCACCTTATCTTGTAAATGATTTTGGAACTGAACATCGCTGGAGATGTCGACACCAAGGATCCCAATGCTCTTGGAGATGGAGAGGAGAATCGGACCAAGTTTATCCGTCCCCAGTCAGAGACTTGGGACAGTGTGGTCTCGATTTGAGACACAAGTTCTCCGCGGTTTTCCTCCACAACGGTGTTGGAACTTTGTATGAATATCTGTGATTTTTGAAGCTAAATGCTTAAAAATTGGTATTTGGCCTTAAGGTTAAAAATTAAGATTGAAATGTTTTACCTTTTTAGGGGATCTAAACAGCAAAATAGGGGATAAAAATTTGTATGAGAATTCCGATATTTTTAAAGTTTTCTTTCTTCCAAAAGTCTAAGAAGATGTGAATATGCATGGATATTATAACATGACAATAGTAGATCCCCAATTCACCAATTCAAGTTTCTCAACAAGGAAAATGTGTTTCCCATTTAAGAAAAAAAAGTACATAACCTACAACACAATTTGTCTGTTATAACATCATTCTTAGTTTTACGACTTCATAAAAGAAAATATTAGGGAAATTGACTTGGAAATAGCTTCCGTGGTAACTTCAAACATCCTACTTTATTTTAAGTTTTTTTGTGTTTGATTTTTAAGATTTCCGACATTGCGGAACGAATTTGGTTGATTTTATTTAATACTTGAAATTCCTTGATCCCATGTACTTATTATATATCCATGGCAACTTTCGATTGCAATAAAAACTATCCTTTATCCTCCTCCACCCCTTTAGACATTCCTGGGCCAAAAATCAGGTCACCTTGCGCTTCCTTTGTGACGTAAACTATATCGTTTCGCGAAAACATCAGCTCTGTTCCAACGTCTTACCAGCCAGCGTTCCACTGCAAAGACTCGAGGAACGAGTGACATAGTAAAAAGGGCCAATGGCAAGGTTCTGTAGAGTGCTCAAAACGGCGGGCTAGAACAGCGCAATCTTTCAAATAGGTGTTAATTAAAAAAACGGAGGGCTCTCAACCACTGGAAGGTATGCGACGAATGGCGCTCGGAAACACCTGTGTAAAATTCTATTTCCGTCGGAAATTTTGGTCGGATAAAAAATATCATATAGCCTTCTCTGTCTCTACAGGTATATCAGTGCATTTCATCGTCACCTCTTTTTTTTGGTTTCGCGCCGTGAATTGTGTCTTGCTGTATCACTCACAAAAAAAAAAACGAGTTGCACTCCGGGAATGCCGGCAGAAGTGAAAACCTTTACACCGTGTGTAAAGGTTAACACTCAAATATGTCACAAGACATGTCTTTGACATTGTCAAGAAATAATAATGTTTCTTTATTTACTTTTTTGACGTAGTATATTTGACATCGCAATCTGTCATAGAATTAAAATCCATATCCAACCTCCCTGTACTACTCATAATCGCGAATACTAAAAATAAAAATTATAATAGGCGTGGCATTACGGTTTCCGTCTTACGAATTTCCACGATTAGGACACGTGACCTGACGCGAGTTTATCATTTTTTACCTATACCAAAAAAAGTGCACAACGCGGCTAAAGAAGTTTTCACTTCAATTATGCCCTAGGGAACTCTTGATCGGTATAGCACTCTGGATCTCCTGCATTCCGCCAATTATACCCTAATTAATTGGGTGCTCTGTTGCAAGGAGACTTTCATAGTTAGATGTGTATTGAAGTTACCTATCAAAAAATTTCTTCTATTTAATTGACCTTTAAAAAACTTAGATACTAAAATCGACTACCCTCTCTCACTAATACAAAGCTCCGAGCTTATCACATATAAGTATATGATTTTGCAATTAAGTCACGTTCCGTTAGCATTGTGGAGTTATGTCCGTACCTGGCTAACGTGATAAGGTTTCACGTAGGGCGGGCGGGCGACAGGCGGCCGTAGTAAACACGACGGGCGGCAGTACACTGTTATACTCCGGACTAACTATACGCGTCAAACGCGTCTCCAAAAATCTTTTATACACAAGTGTCGTAAAAAGAAACGCGCGCGAAAAAGTTCTTAACGTGAACGACATCTTAATCTGTGAGTAGAGATTTTTATGAAAAATGTGGTTTATTTTAATGATTATAAGATTTTAAATTGAAATAAGTTTGTTACGGTGTGTTTACGTTTGTCGCATTAAAAATAATACGTTGCGATTGGAGGTCGTCCATCAGTAGATGAATTACGGAATTGCGTTGATTAAAACAGGTTGTGTTTTGTTTTGTGTACCATCATGTCCATTTGTTTTTTTCTTCTTTATATTCGCACTGGCAAAAACTTTGTTTAGTTTGTTGCATTAATTACATTATTTACTTGTCTCATGCTGTTGTTTTTATATACATATATAAGTATGAGTAGTTAAAAAAATAATCGATTACGAAAATAATGATACTGTAGTTTTACCACATCTATTGTGGGTATCTTATCATTTCAGTGCGGTATCAATTAATATAATTAATAAAAACTTTGGTACCTCTAGACTAGCTAATAGAATATCTTATCCAGTCATAATTTTTTTATATTTACAGTTTATTGGTATCTACAACATTTTTGTTGTGTGATATCGGTCAGTTACCAAAATTATTTGAACAAAAAATCCTTTTAACATAGGTACTTACGTAACATTAAAAAGTGTATAATATTTTTTGCTAGCTCCAAAAAGATTTAAAACCACATAGAATTAGATTCATGATCCCATAAAGATTGAGTTGAATATTTATCATAAGTTTTATAATAAAAATGTTGGGTGAATGTTATACATAATATGTAGTAGGTGTGACAAAGAAAGTAGCTGTCGCAGGTTCACATCCATCAAGTGCAATTTAATTGATGGTGACTTACTTAGATGACCTTTCCTATTTATGCATCAATATACCTTTCTGGTGTATTAATGCATTGATTGGTGGATCTAACTAGGGGTACTTCTCACAGCAGAAAAAAGTATATATTTGTGTATGTTTTAGTCCTAAATGATTAGAATATAAACTATAAGGTTTTGCTTACTTACAACCTTTTAAGCAAAAATGACTTATACCTTCAAGTCATCTTTGCTTTTAAGACTCTCTGGTGATACTAGCTTAGCACCTTTACTATGTTACACGATGTTATGTCTGTAGCATCCCTAATACGTATTTTTATAGCTATCACAAATTTTTAGCATAAACTTTATAGAATAAGGAATAGTACCTGGGGGCCAAGCTTTGCTCGTTTTTTTAACAACGCTATCTATTTTCAAGTAGCTTTAGTGTTGATTAACAACGCCATCTATTGTTGAGTAGGTTTAGTGTTGCTGTGTCGTTAAAAATAATAGTATACTCGCCAATAGATATCAGTTTATCATTGCCGGAACACACATAAAACGACGTTTTCTAAAAATGAAACCTAGCTAGATCGATTTATCGCCCCCGAAACCCTCTACATACTAAATTTAATGAAAATCGTACGAGCTGTTTCTGAGATTCATATTACATATCTATATCTATGCATATATACAAGAATTGCTCGTTTAAAGGTATTATATATATATATGAGTTAGAAATCTGTATGGGGCTTGCAGAAATTATTTGTAACTTTTTCATCCATTTTAAAAACGTGGTATAATGTTTTGGTATGAGCAAAGGGCGCTTATAAGCACTATGTTGACGTGACAACGTCTTATAAATTGGTTTGCCGGGTGACACTTCAAGAAACTGCGTTACGCTCCGCTCACGTTATGCGCTCACAATGAGAGCGAGTGAGAGGCACGCGCCCGCCTAAGAGCGAGAGAGACAGACATAAAATCATTGTCACGTAAAACTTTCGCCCGTATACCGACTTTACAGGCAACTTTTTTTTTTTTAATTAAAACAACAAAAAAAAAAAAAAAAATTACGATGTTAAATATTTAAATTGACTGTCGCATTAATACGACAAAATTTTTAACATTAACACATTAACTATATTCAAACTTGTTGTAAGTGCGTCTTTAACGTACTATTCGCTAAACAAATTTGACTACAGCAACTTATACAGATTATTTTTTGATAAATAAGCTCATAAAGCCTCTTTCACACGGAGCTTTTATATATAATAATTATATTATATATAAAATATATGTTCACACAAAACACAAATATATTGATAGCTGCGTCTGTTAATTTAAAGTTTACTTTAGAAAATATATCGTAATATGCCTTGCTAAGTTTATATTATTATATATTGTATCTCCGTGTGTGATATGCATAATAAGGGAGGAAAATACAATAACTAATCGAATTACATGTAAATCGGTTCAGCGGCTTAAGCGTGAAAAGGTAACAGACAGAGTTACTTTTGCATTTACAATATTAGTATGAAACGGTCTATCACTCTATAATTTCGCTTACAAAAATACTTACATTACATATAAAAGTTAAAACCGGTCTATTATTGTCTCTTCATGTTATGTACTAATAGATGGAAGCTGAAATTTTAGGATAGATCCAGTTTATTTTATAAACCATTATTGATACCATTGGATAGAGCTCGTGAAGCACTTTCAGGATCAATAGATCAGAATCTCGATGTTGTATATGGTTCCGAAATAATCAAGTGAGATCACTTATCGTTTCCAACCTATACATATAGCTAGGAACCGCAGCTAGGCAGACGCATACGAACCGTAGTTGACGGAAGTTGCTCTGATAGCATGGACATTAATGCTGGTGTCCCGCAAGGCTCTGTGCTGTCTCCTTCGCTGTTTCTACTCAATCAATCAATGACATGTTGGACAAAAACAACATGCATTGCTATGCAGATGACAGTACTGGAGACGCTTATTACACGGGTCGTGCAAACATCCCTCGTTCCGTTGTGGAGGAAAACCACAAAGAACTTGTGTCTCAAATCGAGACCACACTGTCTAAGGTCTCTGACTGGTGACGAATAAACTTAGTCTGATTCAACCCTACAAAGACACAAGTTTGCGCGTTCACCGCTAAGAAAACCCCATTCACTGTAGTCCCACAATTCCAGAACACTGCCCTCTCCGTCTCCAAGAGCATTGGGATCCTTGGTGTTGACATGTCCAGCGATGTTCAGTTCAAGGTGAAGGTGAAGCTGACGCCCAAAAAACTTGGGGTACTCAACAGAGCGAAACAATACTTCACGTCGGGGCAAAAGTCCTTTACAAGTCGCAAGTTCGGCCCCATATGGAGTACTGCTGCCATCTCTGGGCGGGTGCACCCGGATACCAGCTTGACCTTTTTGACTCGGTTCAACGACGGGCTGTGAGAATTGTCGACGATTCCAAACTCACTTGCGGTATCGAGCCTTTAAGTCTGAGAAGAGACTTTGCCTCCCTGTGTGTGTTCTACCGCTTGTACAATGGGTTGTGTTCTGAAGAATTGTTAGAAATTATGCCCACGGCTACTTTCTACCATCGCACCGCTCGCCATTGGCAGGGAATTCATTCTCACACCTTAGAACCGAAATGGTCGCGAACAGTGCTGTTGCAGATAAACTTCCTCCCGCGAACGCTTAAGTTGTTGAATGAACTCCCTGCCAAGGTTTTCTCCAAGGACTACAGTATGAGGTTCTTCAAGAAAGAAGTTATTAGATTTCTGAAGGGTCGGTAACGCGCGAGTGATACCCCCCTGGTGTTGCAAGCGGCTATAGGCTACGGTGTCCGCTTACCATCAGGCGGACCGTAAGCTTGTTTGCCGCCTGAGTGGTATAAATATATCTAAGTGTATATCGTATACATTTTTTTTCAAATACAACACAAAGCTTTAAAGCTTTTCAGTTTGGTTCCGAAAAAAACATCAGGGGTCTACATATACCCGCAGATCAATTCGTTAGATATACATATATTATTTGATTTTGTTATTTATTACAAGTGCATTACATTATCCGTTTGAATTTGAATTCAATAAGTATTTTCGTAGCTATTAAAATTCTCAATCAGAATTTCTTAGGACAATCTGTATGAAGCTAGAAGAATTAATTCGTTAAAAACTTTGTATAATTTTGACCCTCAGTAGTATATATAACAAAGTGCGTACGCCCAGAAAATTAATACCTTCCTAATTTTTTAAGGCCTATTAAGGTGGCGCGCCAAAACCAATGATCATTTTTCTGCTAGATTCAAAAATCGATTCCATTGTCCTATTTTTAGTCTATTGAAATGTTACAATTTAAGGACCGAATATTGCATTTGTTAGAGGACGCAATTTTATTTTTGGAACATGTGTGGGGGGTCAATAGAAGCTTAACCTCAAGTTTGAGGGATCGCCACCCTTGTCATCCGGCCACCATCTTGAAAAAAGGGGTGAAAACACTTTTTTCGCGATATATCGGAAACTATGCGTCTTACAAAAAATTCGTATAGACATAATTTGTAGCAAATTGTTTTGCCTACAAATATCTTTATAAAACTTTTTGCCCAAAATTAAAAATTAAAGAAGTTATGAGTAAAAAAGTGAGAATTTTTTTATAAAAATTTTCTTTTTTGCTCTATAACTTTTTTTTTATACATTTTACAAAAAAAACTTACCTCAGACCAATCTTGCAGATGATCTTTTGAGGAAATTTTTTCTCTGTAATTTTTGTTAATTTCATTGATTTAAAACGCTGTCACAGAGCTCTGTGAAGAAGAATCTGGTCAAAACGAAATTTTTAAATTATTTTTGATTTTTTTTTATTGTAAATATATTCTTAACAAATTTTTTGTAACATTCGTACAACTTTAATTATTCATTCCTAACTCTTTTTCCCGCTACCTATGAGGTAGAGTCTGTCTGTCGATGGTCCAGGCAGTGGCTTAGAATCTCTAAATCAGTTAAAAATCAGAGTTAAAATTGGAGTCATAGTTGAAAGTTCATCTTCGAATTCTTTTTCTTCCATTAACATTGACATTTCCATAATGTTGCTGCATGTTTCGCCGGAACAATGGAGGCATACTGTAGAGCGGTTAATGCCTGCTTTTCTGCAGCCACACATGCTTCCACAGTTTCCTTTGCATCTGCAGAAAATTAATTTCATAAGAATGGGGGGGGTGCTGGAGGCTTGGAAGCTTGTATTGACATTCAAATGTTTGCATGCTTTTTCCAGCCCCAATCTTCAGGATTTTGATATCTTCCGAGCCACGACTGGACCTAGTGATATATTTGGAGACTATGAAAACGAGCTGCATCATGTGTTGGAGGCAGCGATGATAAATTTAATGAATTTTTGTCACTATCTTGGCAAATCGTTTGTATCGCAAGCCGTCTAGTGAGTCGTCTTTATTACAGCCTTATAAAGCTATGAAAAAACGTTCGCCAACAAGAGTGAGCACAGATGGATCGACTTTCTCACTCAGTAATAGCGCGGTACCACCAGCTTATTCAGGATGTCACGTAAAACGAGCCTACAGACTCTATCTAAGAGTTAGGAATGAAAAAGTAAAGTTGTACGAATTAATCAACATTTTTTTAAGAATATTTACAATAAAAAAAAATCAAAAATAAGTTTAACATTTCGTTTTGACCGGATTCTCATGAGCATTGACGAACCCGGTCAACTTTGGAGCGATGTAACAGCGTTTTAGATCAATGAAATTAACAAAATTACAGAGAAAAATTTTCCTCAAAAGATCATCTACAAGATTGGTCTGAAGTATTTTTTTTGTAAAATGTATTAAAAAAAAGTTATAGAGCAAAAAAGAAAATTTTTATAAAAAAAATCTCACTTGTTTGCTTATAACTTCTTTAATTTTTAATTTATGGCAAAAAGTTATATAAAGATATTTGTAGGCAAAACAATTTGCTACAAATTATGTCTTCACAAATTTTTTGTAAGACGCATAGTTTCCGAGATATCGCGAAAAAAGTGTTTTCACCCCTTTTTGCTATATGGTAGCCGGATGACAAGGGTGGCGATCCCTCAAACTTGAGGTTAAGCTTCTATTGACCCCCCACACATGTCCCAAAAATAAAATTGCATCCTCTAACAAATGCAAAGCTCATGTAACATTTCAATGGACTATTTAGGTTTTAAACTAAAAAATAATGTACATATTTTATAACTAGAAAATTACTGTTTTTGTTCTTTAAAATATGTTAAAATACGCTTTAATAATAGCTTTATGTTTTTCTATTCTTAATATGTAAGTAATCATTTAGCAACGGGAACATAATTTATTACACAGAATATCAAATAGCCATAAAGGCAGCATAAATTACTGTTATATATTTTCTATATATTACTTATGTGATATAATTTTTATAAACTAATTTCCGAAGCTGTCTACCAATTTGAAAGATATTTTTGTCACAGAAAAATTAACGCTATTCGAAATCAATATTGTTGATTAAAGAGCGTCGAAAAGTATGCACGGGCCCTCCGTAATGCAGGTTTTCAATCATTTTGGGGTTCGGTACCCAAAAGTTGCAAACGCAGCCCTATTACTAAGCCTACATTGTCAATCTGAACTTAAACGGGCTTTCTATCTTTAACACAGACCTAGGATATTATCTTTAAGACCAAAATACCAAAACTGAAATTGGTAAGAAGCTTGAAATTTTGGGTTGTTCCCCTGTGTCCAACTAATTGTACAAACAAGGAATTTTTTTCCCCGTAGTGCAACTAAATAGTTGAACATTGGAAAACCGAAATTTACAGTGCCCGTTGTACAACTGCATGGCCAGTTTTCACGAATTTTTTGTTTTATCGTAAAAACAGTAATAATTCAATAATAATAATATAATTAGTGTGAGCTCTAAAGTATTACAACAAATAATAAAAACAGGCCAAGTGTGAGACCGGCCGAAGCCATTACTATCTTAAATTACTGTATCAGTGCCATCTAGCGATTATTAAGACATTTGTTTGTTGGAAACGATTTCAAAGTTAAGCAATTTTTTGTTTTTGTTTGTGTTCGTAAATAGTTAAATGGTGGTACGGAAGCCACGGTGCGCGAGTTCGACTCACACTTGACCGAATTTTTAACTTAAATTATTTATTAAAAATTAAAAGGAGACATGATTAGATTCGTTATAATAATTTGTATTCCTGTACATTATTTCACAATGTTTTGATTATTTCTTCCTATTTATATCAGTTGTTTACCTCATGAGTTATATCGTCTCGTAATCAGGCTAGGGTCAATTTGAAGTCATCAATCATCAGCCATTGCTTGACTTTGTTGATTCAGTTAATTGGGACGTACAGTTTTTCTTTGCATACTAGTAACTCTATGAGGAAATTTCAATTGCTGTTTCTAAATCATTTAAAAAACCGGCCAAGTGCGAGTTGAAGTTCCGTACCATTATCTATAAAAACGGCAAAAAAATCACGTTAGTTGTATGGGAGCCCCTTAAATATTTATTTTATTCTGTTTTTTAGTTAAAGCGGCAACAGAAATACATCATCTGTGAAAAAAAAATCAACTCTATAACTATCACGGTGCATGAGATACAGCCTGCTGATAGACAGACAGACGGACGGACAGCGAAGTCTTAGTAATAGGGTCCCGTTTTACCCTTTTGCTACGGAACCCAAAAAATTTACTCTTTTCTAGGAACAGAACAAACTTGTGATCGACGTTATTGCGCTATTTTATTTTAGACAAAATTGATGTATGTATATTAGGAAATAGGTACATCCCTTGATCATTTTTCCAATCCCGAATATATGAATCCTGGGATTAGCCTAATAGATCACTAAAAATCAGAATATAATTAAAAGTGGGCAGGTTTAAGGACTTTAGACGTTATTTTTTATTGGCACAATATTTTTTATCAGGTTAATTTTTATCTTATTCTATTTGAGATGCAGTCAAGTATGTACAAATTGTTTTATTGTTAAAATCGGTATTTTTATTAAATCTTTTCTTTTTCAAAAATCACTTTTTTACAAACCACACTCTTTTGCAAAAAAATGGGGAACCTAAGGCTATTAACCTTCTAAGGTCGACTTCAGTTAATTAAATAAAGTTTAATTAACTGACGTAGACTGTACACTTATGATCATGTAAATAAATTTGACAGGACAGGACTTTGAGCTGGCTAATCCAAACGACGGATCCCAACTTCTTGCGTGTACGCTTCCACGTCGCCAGAACGGTGCAGGCGAGCTTTCCATAAAGTGTAATCTTCCTCAAGAGCAGTTAATGCGGGTTGTGCATGTGGAATTAGGACTTTCGTTTTGTACCGGTGTGCATTTAATATTCCATTTTCTACGAAAACTAAATCCGTACGCTCTGTCGAATTAATTGCTGCCCAAAACATAACGAAAACTCCGCCAACAGGAATGATTTCTTAGAAACACACTTCCGCATAGCGTTCCCGTGGTCTTCGCAGCACTCGCCAGTGTCAGTCCTCTCCACACAAAGAGATTCTAGCTTCATCAGAAAACAATACTTTATTCCAGTCCTCCAGAGTCCATAAGGCACAATTTCAAGCAAACTGAAGTCGAGCAACAATTAAGGGTAATTTAGGGCCCCGGGCCGGGCGGTAACTCCTGATATTGGCAGCCAACTCCTCCTAACCGTCCACAAGCTAACTTCTACTCCTCTTACTTCTTCTAGGCTCTTCTTTAGGTCCACACTTGACGCCTTACGATTCCGCAACGCCTAACTTACCACAAAGCGGTCACCTCTTGGTTCTGTGCATCGTTTTCTTCCTGAACCGGGTCTTCTTCTAACCGAATTGGTCTATTGATACCGTTGCCAAGTCCTCTGGACAGTTGAACGGCTCACATTTAGCCACTGAGACACTTAAGTTTGCGAACAAACTTCTTCAAGCAGGGCTAAAATTTTACCGGCGCTTATCGCTTTACTGGCATATCAGAAAGCGGTATTTAATGTAAAAAGAAAGATTAAATTGTTTAATTTGCAGAAAATATTCAAAAAGTTTTAAAAAATCGATTCAGCAATTCGCGCCATTAGTAAAGCAATTAAATATTTCAAAATTTAAATTTAGAACGTTAAGAATCATGCCAGGATGCTTTAAATAACATGCCACGCATGCCTATACACCGTCAAATTTATTGCTCGTTTAAATATATATAAGATAACATAACATAACTAGCATACAAAATATTGCATTGCAAAAACAATGCAATATTAATTATTGTTCTTATTGGTAGTTGTTAATGTTTATTTTTATAATGCTATTGGGCGCATTCGTTTTAGGATTAAGAGTTTCCACGATAAATACTTTTCACACTTTTGATAACGCCAGTTTTGCCACCGACACCTATCGTTCGTGTAGCTTTAAAACGTTTCTAACAAAAACTTGTCGAAACATGTGGACACACAAATGGTGGAAACATTTCATTTTTTTTACTACCGCTAGATTTTGCTCTGAGTATACGTTGATGTTAGTTAAGATCCGACCTGCTAAGCCCTTCCTTTCAGCCGGACAGTAGCACACCGTCTCCTCGAAGGGTAGGACGCAGACGTCAGTTAATTCGTATTCTTTTCAGTAAACCCTTTAATTTGATACCCATATTATGTGTTAAAAATTACTAGTCCGCCATATTGGATTTAGATAGAAGTCATATTATTTTTTATATTCTTCTCAACAAACTTTTTCATCTGATAACCACATATACACACGCGTATAAACTTACACTCACTTTACAAGTCTTACAACTAATAGATTGGCCTAGACGCCCACGACGTGATTCATGTTTGTTTGACGAGTTACTTAGAACTAAGCAGGGCGAGAAGTGGGTGCCGCTAGCGAGCTGAAAACGCTGCGGATGCGCACAGATAAACTGAACGGTTTTACATGCTTATGTATTTAATTTTTTCCAGTTTTTAGAGAACCAGCGGAACCGGGTGTCGGTTCCATCCAATACACTCCAGAACTGGGTATACCCGGGTGATTTAGGAATAATTGGGTGCACCTTCTATCTATTTATTTTTAAGTTTGTATCGTATACTCGTAGATAACGTAATTAGGCATTAAGTCGTTGGTACAATATTTTTTTTTAATAAAAAAAAATTATATACGCCGAACTCAGGTAAACAATATTAGGTCCGGATTTCCGGTTTTCCTTTTTTAATCACACAATTGGTCTTCCACTTACACTGCCAGGGGTTATTACAATCTGTAAATATCTCGGAACCAGTTGGCCGTTATTTTTTTGTTATTATTTTGAGAACAGACAGTTATAGCACAGTATATGTAATGCCACTTCATACAGTAAGGATAACCACTGTCTGCTACTCTGTTGTCAACCTCACCTACCCTCTGTTAGGAACCTGTTACGGCTCGTATGAAACATGTACACATTCCCGCGACACCTGCGCGGAAAGAACCTTCGTACATATCTGAAAGAACAGTTAAAAGAACGTCTAACTTGCAGTGATGCTTCATTACTAACTTGTTCAGCGGGTTGCATGATTTTTTTTTTTTTCTAAACTGACTATGCAGTTGGCTGTTGCAGCCATTACTGCTTCACCGGGCTTTTGGTGCGAGACTCTGAAGGAGCCTCAGCCCATATAGCGCCCACCGCTCAAGGGCTCCCCGTGGGGGTAGCCTCGGCTTGGGTTGCCGCTCTCGGGGGCGTCCCTTCAACCGGCGCGGTCTCGAACCCGAAGGGGACTCACCGTCAGGAGGGGAGTTCCCCGTTACGCGGGTGCGGTTGCGATTGAGTGGGGGCGAGAAGCGCCCCGGCACTCTTTGATACCTCGTGTATCCGTTTGGACGCCGTCGAACCCGTGGACGTAGGGAGGCCCTATTGGAGGAGGTCGTTGAGACTAATCTCGGTATCCGGATAGCGAGATCGTCATCTGGGGCCGTTAGTACGTGCCGAGGCCGCCTATATATAGTTTTACGACCGTGCCGAGGTCGATCGGCGGGATGGGGTTGCATGAGTCTCTCTTATACGAGTATATACGACAGAGCGGAAAACCTATATAGCGCGTTCCAATTTTAATTTTGAACAGCACTATCATTGGTAATGTATGTGAACTATATTTTGCACTTTATTTTAATTTAGAATAAATTTAGATGTTAAACCTAGTGCAAAGCGGAATAAAACTTCTTTCAACAACTGTACTAATTTTAATAAAAATTAAACATCTTATACATTTCAATTTACTATATTTTAGTTTACTCGTAGGTGTAGTATAAAGAAGAAGAAGAAGAAGAAACACATTTATTTATAGCACTATGTATCACTCGGGGTACAATGCTATTCCTATCTCGTGTGTATTCAAGACCCGCTTCGGACCTTAGACTACACCCTCATTAGTAATCGGTCACTGTCACCCCTCGGTAAACAACGTACTATTTTGTAGTATTAGTAGTCATGAATAACGCGATTTTTGTATGAAATGTCCCATGTATGATTTTGGATTATTTGACTCACTATGTACCATAAACTGGCAGATTTCAACTTATCAAGCCATTTTATTGCAGACAGTACACCTAAACCCTTTCTTTCTAGTTTACATTGGATCTCCAAACTCCTAGGAAATATGGTGAAGAGCGACGTATCCTAAAAATTTTCAGATTCGGTGTCGTTGGCCAGTTGTGTAAGCAGCAGTTTCTTCTCAAGAGGCAGCACCAGCACCACGTTTCTAAGGCACGGCTGGTGATCGACACTGAATGCCGATAGGCATCGACTTTTCTACGTTCTTGTCATTAAAATAAAATACTCTCGTAGTGTTATGTAGTGCTCCGTAAAGGAAAAAAGAAAGGACCATGTTTATTAAAAAGACCTTTGTGTTTTTCCTAATTGTGCGATCGTTCCCAATTTTCGTAATGATACCGAAAGGGGTTATGAGTTTGACATAGTTTTACCTACAAATCTCACTCTTATTTCTCTTAAATTTTCTCAAAACCCTAGGGTTTTGCCAGATATTTGTATAGATATTTGTATAGCTGGTTCGCACTGCTATTTCTCCATATAAAATTCAGATGCACGTCGACGCCCGGTCACCCGCTCGTGCTCATGTGAGCGACGGGCCTTAGTGTTCCAACACTTGAGTATAGCTTTACTTACCCGACAATATCTAAATGATAACTGGTGCTGCACCTGTCATTTTACACAAAAAAATGACATTTTGTGACGTTAAACACATAACCGAGTTTTTCCACTTGGCTTTTATTGCTAGAGTCCGGATAGTTCAATGGCAGAGCGTGATCACTTACACCAGTAAGTTAATTATCCGAAAAGCCCTCCAGTGTTTTTTTTCCGTACAGACTTATTTGTAAAGATGGTTCGTGGTATCTCGCTAGTGTTCATGTTTCACATAAGTGTGTTATTTCTTGTTTTGGCCACAAAGGTACGTAGACTACTTGCGGCAGGGAAGGAATAAAATCATCACGCTATCTGATTGGTGTTTGGGTAATGTAGAGAATACGCTTTTTTTTAATGTATTTATTGAATTAAAACAAGTGATGGTAGTCTTGTATAAAACTTACAAAAGAAGTTTATTTATGTTTTTTTTAAGACTTTGCCTACAAACCAGATTGTCTGGCAAATTTAAAAACAATAAGAGGGGCTGTAACTATGAGAAACGTTGATCTATACCTACAATAAAATAGTAAAATAAATAAAACTCGATTCGCATAACTTAAATATTTTTGTGTAAATGAACATAGAAAATATTTAAGTTACGCAAATTTTCTTGTTCTTTACTTAGTGCTAACACCAACAGCAGCTAAAACAATCATACTTTAGAATGTATGTTTGTTTGTTACATCAGTAGACAAAAGCTAAAGCATAAAAAATTATTATATTTAAAACTACATTGTTTAGGTTGAAACAGTTTTTAAACAATATTAGCTAAGAGGCGCCTTTCAAAACATAGTTAGGGTAGGTAAACTAAACTAAACGACATCAAGACAGGTGCAGTTGCGGACAACAACTAGTCTAGTATAAAAATGTATTGAAAAAGAATCTTTAATGATATTTTTAAAATAATTAAGATATAGGTATTTATTATTATGAGTTGAATGATTTACTTCATACTATCTTAGGATACTTTGATAACATGTATAGAAGGTTAGTATAGAGCAGAAATAAGGCCAAAGGTTCATTTACAAGTTTTATCTTATTTGCGGAAATAAATTTTACTAACATCCAAAATATATAGCCTAAGTCGATCTGGAATAATGTACCTTTCAAAAAGTTGAAGAATTTTTAAAATAGTTTTGATAGTCGTGTCTTAGACACTATTGCTTTCTCATATTTGTCTTTTACCTACTTCTACTTCTGCATTAAAATCGGCTGAAGCGGAGAAGAAAATGAAATACACTTACAGTGTGGGAAGTGTGATATCAGTAGTAGGGTTCTCGGCTTCTTTACAATCTCTTTTATAAAAAACTTATGCGAACTCCTATCAGATCGATGGCGAAAACCTATGAAGACAATATTTTAAAATTGGGTTCGAGCTCGAATAGCTCGCGCAGTCATTGGAGCTTTCTCAGTGTTCATTCGTACAGTTGCAGTAGTTTATAGGATTACTCTCCAGCCACATATAAACAAACATACAAAATGCTACCTCTCTCTCTCTCTCTCTCTTTATATATAAGTATAGATATAGATAAATGTTGTATGCCTATATATGTTGTGGTATGTTACATAACTACAAAACTATATGACTAAAACTCTGAATGAAACTGCTGGACTGAAAAGCTCTGGAAGTTGGCAGTGTTTCGAGATAGCAAGTTACCTGCGTCAGACACTAAGTTGCTTTAGAACTCTTGCATCCAAAGTTGTGCAGGAATACTTACGCATAAGCTACACTGACGAGCAAAAATAACGAGTCACCTACATAAACGATATTTCATAAACTAGTACTATTACAGCTTTATGTACCAAAAAGTATATTTAAAAAGAAAAATATTTTACACATAAATGATTATTAATTAAATACGATTC
Organism: Apoda limacodes; assembly: GCA_946406115.1. Classification (NCBI taxonomy): domain Eukaryota; kingdom Metazoa; phylum Arthropoda; class Insecta; order Lepidoptera; family Limacodidae; genus Apoda; species Apoda limacodes. The sequence continues at coordinate 24,127,647 of OX291550.1, forward strand.
AATGTTCCTTTGACTTCATAGAGCTATCGTGAGTTGTTTAGGAAATATTGTCGTCTATGTAAGTGACTAGGTTTTTTTGCTCGTCATATATGAGTTACCTACTTTAAAGTTTTCTTAATTTTTTAACAGCTGCCGTTAGAAAATCTTACAAATATTTAGAAACTGGATTAGGAAAGCTTCCAAAAGATTTAAAAAATATATTTTTAAAAGAAATCAACCGAATTATAATATAAATGCATGAAATAAAAATAAAGGAGTAGTATTCTATGTTATCTTATGAAAGTAACTACACTTATTTATGGCGCTTTTACATGATAATCAATATGAAATAAGGTAATTTTAGTTAACAAAAATTATTTCTCTACAAGTCTCCTAGCAAGACAATACACTTAGTCCATCTTTTTTTTAAACCCATAATTCCCTTTGTAAAAAATTCTTTGCCTTGACCCTCCAAAGACGCCCTTTACATTAGTCATCACCTTGCTATCGTCGTCAGTTTTTTTGGCCTCGGAAGGAACACCTCCTTGAGCCGAGAAAAGAGATAAAAGTCACTGGGAGCCAGGTCTGGCGAATAGGGTGGGTGTTCGAGCAATTCGAATCGCGTTTCTTGAATGGTAGCCATCGCGACGGCGGCTTTGTGAGCCGGTGCGTTGTCTTGGTGAAACAACACTCCAGCTCGCAGTTTGCCTCGTATTTTTTCCTTGATGGCCCTTCCGCAATCTTCTTATTTGGTCTGCATTGTAAGCGGCCGTAATAGTGGCTCCCTTTTCTAAGTATTCCACCATAATAATTCCGTCAGCGTCCCAAAAAACGGATAATAACCCACCCGTCTCATAACATTTCCTGCCGAACTTGACACCTTGAATTTCTTCGACGTTGGGGAAGAGACTCCTTTCCAAGTCATTGACTGCTGTTTGGTTTGGTCAAAATGGTGGATCCAGGTGTCGTCCATGGTCACGATACGAAACAAAAAAATTTCCTGATCCGCTTGGAACTTTTCGAGAATCACACTCGAAATGTCGACTCATTTTGTCTTTTACCCAGCGCGCAGAGACCTTTTTTATATGCAGTTCGTTCGCAAAGATTCTTTGAACACTGCCATGTGAGATCCCTGTGACCTCATCTAAATACCTCATGATTACTCTTCGATCTGCCAACATTATCTTCGACTTTTTTCACGTTGTCTGCAGTGAGGGACGTGGATGGGTGTCCCCCGCGATGTTCATCTTCTTGGATGCTCTACCCAACTTAAACTTCTTTGCCCCGCGAGAAAATGTGGAATATGGAGGAGCAGAGTCCCCCAATGTCTCCACTAGGTAACTGTGTATGTCTTTGGTAGACATGTTTTTCAAACAGAGGTACTTGATGACAGCTTTGATTTCGCGTTTCTCCATTTTGATGTTTTCTCTCTGACTGTTCGTATTCAAATGAATGTACCTCCCGGGAATTGTGGCCTATTTATATGATTTTTTTTTTGCCGACTGTAGATATATGAGGAAGCAAAAATTTTTTTTTATTTATTTATGTGCTTTACAATTATCCGGTTATCATTACTTTAGGGATACCCTAGGAACGTATCTTTATTATCTACGTAGGTACGTACATATATTTTTACTATAAGACTCATAAGTTAATGTACATCCGCATATATTTAAAACACTTATCTTGAAACTTCTTTGATTCAAAACTAATTTATTAATTTTATATTAATGTACCGTCACTTATGATTAAAATGCTTGGAACTTTTAAAATATAGCTTATGCTAAAAATAATAGGTAGTTAGTTGGACTTATGTTTTCCGCACTTAGCCTTATGATAGGGCCATTGTACGTAGGTAACCGGTTCTAAATAATAGGTATTGCGGTTTGCAACCTTTTTTATTAAAATAAATTAACTTTACAAATATATGACTAAAAAAACACTGTACCGATGTTGTAAAAAAAATATCAGACATTTTTTTCTTACCACTAAGGTGGCAAACAAGCTTGCGGTCCGCCTGATGATAAGCGGCCACCACAGCCTATTATTTAATAGCTGGCTCCCCGCGGTGTAACTTTATCAACCATTACAGTCACAGTAAGCAGTAGAACTATGTACCATAAATAAAAAATTCCTCTACTTGACCCCCTTATACACCGTATGGTGGCCGCAAAAAAAGCTGATTATTTCCAATCCTATTATCTCCCCAAGTTTGTGAGCCGAAAGATCTAAAATAATTCAGACTAATATATAATTAGCTATATATATAACAGGAAAATTAAATTGGGTTCAAATTTAACAGTTCTAAATAGCTTAAGAAAAGTACATTGTGTATTAAGGGTGAGGGTAAAGAGAAAATTACTAACGAGAGGCTATTCAGAAGCCTAAGTCCAAAGGCTTTAATTTCCGTACCGCCCGAATTACAAACAAAAAATGGCGGAAATAAAAGTAGAAAAAACCACGCCACCACCAGGTGACTTAAGAAGAAATCCAACGGCAACAAATGAGCAAGATGGCCAGTAGACTGCAAAGATTACAATATATATACCTGGCAGACTGGACCATTTCTCGACATTAAACGATTACCAACTATTGGAGTGATATTAACGACTCAGAATTCCGGTAATAAGATTTAAAGATTTCAAAACGTTGCTGGTTTGTGAACTTGACCTTGACAAAAAAAACACGACTTGATTAACGTTTTACTTTGACAAATCATTAAAAAATGTGTAGTATGTTTGTTCCGTATTATAAAACAAAATTGAATAATGTTTATGGTACCAAATAAATATATGGTAATAAAAGTGGCATTAAAATAACGTACTTGTTTTTCTTGACAGGAAACGACAGTTGTACATGCATAGAATTTAAATGTTTTACTGCATTTATAACATTAATTTTAAATGTACCTAAGCAATTTCCCGAAACTCGAAACAATAGTCCCGAAAAAAAAAACGTTATCGTAAGGAAGTCTCCGCTTTTTGTCTGTGTTCTTTAATGTTTAGTCAATCAGCCGGGAATTGATTTAAAAACAGAATATTTTCTTCTTTTCTAAGTCTCATCTATATATTAATAATAATACACTATTTTATGTATGAGTAGTCGTTAAGTGTATAGAATAGAAATGTTTAATATCGCTATGTTGTGTTATTTTATTAGGGAACTTTTGGCATCCAGACTATCTCTTCTCTAAATATTTATTAACTTTAAAATGCAGTCGTGTGTTTTTCTGTTTCACTCTATGTGAACTCGTTATCTTTTGTTTATTTTGATATGGCTCTTATCATCAAAAAAGCTTAAATGTCTTTGTTCAGTTCTTAGTAGATATGTCCTTTTCTTAATAAGCAACAGAGCAACGGAATGAACCGACGTGGTATTCTGCGAAGATATAATTTGTGGGCTTGAGAATAACTTATACTTCTTTTATCACGAGTTCCCACGGGAGTATTTTTTCCGTGAAACCGGTACACAATCCCTTTATACCATAATGTGGATTTTAAGTTAAAGCAAGTCAAGTAAATGATCATTTATTCGACGTAACATACAACTTGCAGTAGGTAGAAAACAGTAAGTACTTACCATAAAAATCAAAAAATAAGACTTCATCAAAACTTTATAAGTGCTTAAAAAAATATAATAAGTATTTCAATTGCTTTAATTTTTAGCAGAGACAGAGAGCTAGAAGGATTTTTTTTAGTCCCTTCATTTTAAATGTACAGTCGTTTGCATAAGTCCTACATGGCTTAAAGCCTAAAATTGCATGCAGGAAATATCCAATTAAAATGACATTGTCGTTCAATATATTGTTTATTTCGCTATACAAGTCCATCTATCTGTTCGGTGGCGATTCTTTAGATGATCTGACATTCATTAGTTCCTAAGGGTAAGAGTTCAAGTCAAATATTGAACTATTGTCCCAAATGTGGTTTTTGTTTATTATAATTCACTTTTTAGTTTAACATTATTGCTAAGTTTGTGAGGATAAAAAGTCTTAAAATCAAAAAACAAAGGTTTTACTTACATTCAAATTTATAACCATAATTTAAATCCTTTTTCCCGACTTCGTTTAAACATTCGTTTTCGAAAAAGAAGACGATTAAAACGAAATCTCAACTAATAAACTACCTAAAATGTATTCTCGTCTTAAATATAGCTGTATCCCAGGGTGAGTTGTTTGCAGCCCCTTTAAAATACAAAAACCGGTCGTTGGGTTCAAATCACTCCGTTTTGTTGCATAGAACAGAGATTCGACCCTCCATCACTAGGATTTGAAGTCCATGGCGTCTGAACGTAATAAGCACATAAGTCAGCTAGTACAATACCTTCAAAGACAAACGACTTGAGTTATTTATTTAAGTGTGAAAGTTACTTTGTGATCGGCATGTTTTTTTGTTTCAAATCCTATACGTTATTGGTAGATATTACTTTGCATAGCCGCTAAACTATCTTGAAAATAGTAACACATACAAGCTTCAATCTTGCAATGATCAGAATGTGTGTGAGCTCTAAAGTATAACAACAAATAATAAAAACCAGCCAGGTGTGAGACGGGCCTGGGGCCTGATTCTCGTGCTGATAGAGATAATCTCAAATTCGAGATATGTTTAATTGATTAACTCATTGCTTGTTAATCGGGTAACTGTTTTAGTCGACAGATCGACTAGTTTGAATTAGATATGTCGAAAAAACATAGCGGATATCTTTTGCAATTTTTTTGCAAATTCATAACTTACGTTAAGAGACAACAGACATGTTATGATGAATTAAATCATGCCATTTCTAAAATTGTAATTGGTTCAACGCTAATAATTTGTTACTTAATGAAAAAAAAATTAAATGTGTTAAATTTAAATTACCAAATGTTAGTCAGATACAAAAATGTATTAATATTAATGGCGAGCAATTAGAACTTGTCAATTCAACAGTCTTTCTTGGCATAACGCTGGACTCCAAACTTTAATGGGGTCCTCATATCCATAACCTAGCCAAAAAACTTAGCTATGCTGTGCTGTGTATGCGATCAGGAAATTAAGAGAATTGACCGATGTCGACACTGCATAAATAGTATATTTTAGCTATTTCCATAGTTCAATGACATATGGTATCTTATTGTGCGCTGCTGATTTAATACAATATTTTTGTTACAAAAAAAGGCAATTCGTGCTGTTTATAAATTAGGATCTAGGATATCTCTGAGGGATAGGTTTAGGGAAATAAATATTTTAACTTTAGCATCGCAGTACTTGTATGTAAATCTTTTATATGTACATAACAATATCAATAATTTCAACAAGAAAAGTGACGTTCACAAAGTAAATACTAAAAGTAAAAATAAGCTGTTGGTGCATGATACACGTCTACACAAAATTAGTAACTCTTCTATGGGGCAATGACTTTTAAAACAAAGTTTCCAATAATATGCTATGCTATCAATAAGTAAGTTTAATTCTTTTAAAACGATGCTCAATTACAGGATGCATAGGCAAACGAAATTAAAATGGAAATAATATAAAATTGTACACCTTCAAATTTTCCCGGATTTCAAAAAATAGTATTTCATAACTTTGACAACTCAAAAGTGTTTGTATAATCCTAATTTGAATAAAAAAATGTGACTTTGACTTGGACAAATAGTTTTTCGTATTCTTAAAACCTCTTTTTAGGCATTTGTCGTACTCTAGCCCATGCATCGAGTGGTTGGTATCAGTAGAGATGGGATATCGTACGGAAAGTGAAATGAGAAGGAGTCAGAATTAGTAATGTTAGTTGACGCCTTAATAGTTTTGAATTGGGGGGGGAGTACTTTTAATACCCCTTTTTTGTTCGGTACAAACATTTCTGGTGATGGTGGGCTCTATCGATAATTAAAATGGGAAGGTAACACCCCTTTTTGTGCCTTCCTTTTATTTTACCCTCTCTTATTTTAAAAAAGTCATAAAAGTGGCCGCCATTAACTAGCAATAAGTAAATCAATTAAACATATCTCGAATTGAGATTATCTCTATCAGCACGAGAATTAGGCCCCTGAGCCATTGACCATCTTAAATCACCGTTGCAGCGCCATCCAGCCTTTCCATTTTTTTCCATCCATTATTAAGCGAAACAGTTGGGGTGGTCTGCACAAGAGCGTCCTGGAAACGAGTAACGGTTTTGGGGAACTGCTCCTAAAATTAAATCTGCCAAAAATTTATAGCTGTTTTGAAAAATCAAAGGCGTTCTGAAGAGAAGTAACAGATAGAAACTATCTAGCCATCGCCTCTTTTAGTCTAAAATCTAAGTAGTCAAAGCACCCAGGTATATTAGTGTTCCTAGTAAACCTGGTACTTATATATGTATATTGCGCTTAGATGGTGTGTCTAAAGTTACGTCGCCACCGCTATTCTGTATGCTATATGCTATATGCTGCGTTTGCGTGCCTCACGTCGTGGTGATATCGTCCTCAGAGTCGATAACTGCATGCCAAGAGTATCTAAAGGGTCAACATTTGAAGAGCAATAAATACTATATTATGTGATGATAACGTTATCACGTACAGTGCGGTTTCAGAGAAACTTCCTCCCGCGAACGCTTAAGTTGTGGAATGAGCTCCCTGCCAAGGTTTTCTCCAAAGACTACTGTGACCGCTTACCATCAGGCGGACCGTTAGCTTGTTTGCCACCTTAGTGGTATAAAAAAAAAAAAAAAGTAATTCATGCATTAAATTTTCGCTGATAGGATTTTACCAACTTTGAAAAGGCTTATACGTTTTGATTAACAGACCCATAAAAAAAAAATTGATATACATAGACCTACCTGGCAAATGACGTCATTGGAGCTAAATATTCAAACACGATTCTTACTTAATACTTACGTTTATCGAACTTTGATATTTGTTCACAAACACTCAAATTGACATAGTGATAAGTCCTAAAACAGTCACCGTGGTCGCACTAGTCATATTGATACAAACATACAAATTGGCTAAAAATATTTTATTATATCGTTGTCAGTTCGTTCACATTTACCAAATAGGTGTAAGGCAGACTCGCTTAGCGCCTGCGATGTGAGACGAATACGCTTCTCCTTTTAAGGTTTCCGGATACACGATTACAGTACATATAAAGGTATACAGATCATGAACCTTAAGTAATAAAGCGCATTTCCATATACAGCATGTGCATGCCCTAATACTAGTAAATCATAAGGCCGGCCCTATATACTGCATACATGATTAATCCGAGTTTCCGCTAAAAGTGGCCGCATTTAGCCAACACCCGAATTAAAACTCGCAGACAAGTTCTACAAATAATACGAAACGTTGTTAAAATAGTGAATCACTAGTTAGTACTCTTAATTTTTAATTTTTTTTTAAATACGCTTTAGTGAAGAAAAACTAAAACATATTTAGTGGCAGTGCTAGTGTGCAGTATATGGGACCTTAACACGTACCCCGCAGTGGCAAGCCGCGAAATGCTACAGCATACCAAAACAACGGCATCCCACGGGATAGAGGACGGGAGCGTTTAACGAAGTATGCGTGAGTAGTGCTGAACTAAATATCTGTAAAAATGCTGTAAGGGCACAAATAACTATAACGACTGTCCATTACCATAGTTGTTTTTCTTTTATACTTTTAAGTTGGCAAACAAGCTGACGGTCCACCTGATGGTAAGCGGACACTGCAGCCTATGGACGCTTACAACTTGCGCGTTGTCGACCCCTTTAAAATTAATAACTTCTTTCTTGAAGAACCTCATATCGTATTCCTTTGAGAAAACCTTGGCAGGTAGTTTATTCCGCAACCTAATAGTTCGCGGGAGGAAGTTCCTCTGAAATCGTACTGTACGTGACCACTTAGGTTCTAAGGTGTCAGGATGAGTTCCCTGCCGATTCGATGGTAGAGACTACTCTCTACGTGGGCATCATTTCGAACAATTCCTCAGAACACATCCTAAGATCCCAAGATACAATAGTAAGTAGAACTGTAAAGAATGTTTTACTGACAAACAGTGTTTCAGCTATGTCCCGTAAATTGAAATACGATAATAAATTTCAGACCGGTCTAAAGAAATCCCTGTCACAATAATTGTATATTTAGTTACCATGGCCTTCTATTAAAATCCCCTGCCATGCTGCATGTGCTATCCCGTCAGTGAGCTTCAGTCTTTAAAGAATAAATTGATCTTATTTGGAAGATTAATTAATTAATAAAAAAATATTATTTCTAACATGGGATTTTTATTTTCTATAAGCTGTCTAACTTTCCCTATGTATATATATATCCGATGCCCACGTTTAACGGTAAAGTAAATATCAACTATATTCAAAACTAGCACTTCGCCGCGATTTTGTCTCCGTATGAACCCTAAATTCTAAATTAAGCATTGTCTAGAACTACCTGAAATAATGTAGCTTACAAAATGTAATAGAATCTTTCAGTCCAGAGGTTTCAGAGATTTCCCTCTATACAAACTTACAAAATGCGTTCTCTCTTTCTATATCAATAGATGATCCTCGTTGTTTTATACGCGGGCGACCTATTCCTGTGGGGACTCTCAATCGGGATAAAAGTTTTTTTTTCTTGGTCCCTACAGGTATCTCTGTGCCCAAAAATTAATTTTATTGTAAGTACTGTTACGTTGGACGTTAGGAATAGTGTCCCGCAGAAAAAAATATTCCCATGGGAACTCTTAATCAGCATAAAAATTATCCTTTATTATCTTTTCTTCATCCAGCTATCCCTGCGCCTAAAATCAGATCATACCTATATGCTTCGTTGCAACTTTAAGGAAAAATGCATGTTTTCCTCCGACTTTCCTAACAAATATGGATATTTTAAACTGAAAACTTATGATATTTTAGACAAATAATATCCTTTGTCCACCGTAAAAGTCCATTCTAAACATTGGTGAAATATTTTTTTTAATCGGGCGAGTGGTTTTAAGGATTACCTCCTACATCCAAATTTACAAACTTTACTTCATTTATTATTAATAGATTATTATTAATGATATATTAGATATTGTTGTAGTAATAGTGTAGATCGTACATCACTAAAATAAGCATTAACTAATTGGCAGTTAACGATGACCCGTATTATAAATTAAGTTACTACTTTAGTCAATAATCATTCAGTTCACATTAATAGATTTAAGCGATTCTAGGTTAATGCAATTATTAAAGTTCGATCCATTTAGCGGAACCAGCGCCGACTGCCTGTCGAATACCAATTAATTATAGCTGGTGACGCCCTAAATTTATTAACTAGCGAGAGTACTGCTAGTAGGGTTGCCTCAACTTACGATTTTTATTTACAATTATACTGAGCAGATATTATTTTACAATTATTTTCCATCGATACGGTATATTAATAATGAAATATTTGTAGCCTGTCATTATTCCTTGTACCAAAAATCTACTGCAAAATCTGCATATGTTTTTATGCATTTAAAAAAATATTATAATGGTTTATATTATGGCAGTAATAATCATCCGTCAAATGTGAGTCGGATACATAATTCGCCAATCTACCACAATTCTGTGAAAATTTCAGGTTTCTCCCTATTTCGCCTTGAAAGGTCGGAAAGACAGACAACGTAGGCTCAGTAATAGAGCTCTGTTGCCACCCTTTGGGTATGGAACCCTAAAAACTGGAGTCCTGATAGTAGATCAGCCACATAACACAACAAATTAGATTTCAATCGACGTTTTAAGCACCGTAGGCTAAGGTTTAAAATATTAATGACTTGCTTATTAGCCTCAACAATGGACATTGTTGAATTATTAATGATATAAACACCATTATATTATTTTTCATCAACCAGTTTGGCATGCAACCCATATTAAGAAAAAGGAGACTCTAATGGAATAGAAAGTAACACATATGCTTTAATTAAAAACGATAACTCAATCGATTCATATATCAGGACTTTATAATAATTCACTTGAGATTTCAAATATTTAGTTTAATATCTAATATTATAAATGTGAAAGTAACTGTCTGTCTGTCTGTTACCTCTTCACGCTTAAACCGCTGAACCGATACAGATGAAATTTGGTATGGAGATAGTTTGAGCTCCGGAGAAGGACATATTATATATAATAGTTTTATCCCACAAAATTCAAAAGATTCCGCGGGAATATCTTTGACCGAGCTTAAACGAACTATTTTTATATAGGTTAAATTATACATCATTAGTATAATTAAGGTGGCGACGTAAGAATCCCACGCTGAAAACCAAATTTAGGATGGGTGAAGTCGCTCGCAAAAGGCAGTAGAATTATAATTTTATCATATTATTAATTTATGTCATTGCATGGACTCAAAGTTCGTAGAAACTTGTGTGTTGCCTATAATGCAAATAGCGTACTTTTGCATGTTATCTAAATTTCTTATGAAAATAAATAAAATAAAAAAATATTAGGTGGAGTTATCTCAAAGGAAAAAAATGTTGTACATCATTGTAATTGTTGTAATCCCTGTAATTCAGTGCCTATTCCTAGCATATGTTAATCGTTTTACATATTGAGCGCAATGCTCTGGAGCGTAGTGTCTAAGAAAAGGTAAACTTTCTGATTGAGAAACCGCACGTCTTTTTCTTATTAGCGTTGAATGATGTTACCACATTAGTTAATTAGTAAATGCTACTAATCTTTTGCCACAAATCAAATTAGCATTTGAAAGCATTTTTAAATGCTTTATTGTAGGTACACATACAAACACAAAACGAAAATCCTAAAATATTGATAACATATTAACTTATGTTTTGATTTTGAGGTCACAAAAAAGGAAACTTAGCTAAATGCATACTACTTCGGAAACTTAAGACAAACCAGAAAGTGACAACCCTTACATCTTTACCGTTGGTTGCATTAGACCCGTGAACATATTCGTTATCTATCAATTTAAATCCTGTCTTCCTAGAGGATATTTAATATTAAACTAGCTTTGTCCCACGGCAACGCTCGCGCTAAATTTGATCGGTTCTCTGCGTGGGATTTCTACGGTAATTCCTTGATTGTGATAAGAAAGTTTTCTATAGCAAGCTATAGCTGAAGCTATAAAATCGTCCTATTGTCGAGTCGACGAATCATAGAAATCGAAACGAATTCAGTTACAGTTATTCCCGTGGGAACTTCGATTTTTTCCAGGATAAAAAGTAGTGTATGTCCTCCTTCGTCCCTCCAACAATATCTGAGCCAAAAATCAGTTGATTGCTCTGTATAGAGACGCTAAGCAATAACAAACAATCTTTAGCAAATATATTATACTGTTATAATTGAATTGAGTTAGTAAAAACATTTTAAAGGATTTAGGAAAACCATAAACATAGATATTCGTCTTGAGATCATGTCTACAAAATATCACGGGGTCAAAAATAAGTGGAAAATTCGTTTGTATAAAGCACGCTGCGAGACGCCGCGACTCGTATTCTCTTAAAGTATGAACAAAGTTTTAGATACCGTGTCCCAAACAACATCAAACGGAGTACTGCGAGCCATTTTCGTAGCCATGTGTATGTAAATCAGCTAATACGACTATCATTTTTACATCTGTGTGCGTAATTAAGGTGTTACCAACCCTAGAGTGATTATCCCAAATTGTTGAAATTTTACCTTTATTCGGTACTAGCAGCCCGTCCCGGCTTCGCACAGGTGGACTTTTATTTTTTAAACATTTTGGGATAAACGTAGAGTAATTTTATCCCGGATTAATTATTTACGAACGGATGACAGGTGACAAAAGTAATGAAATTAATGATTCTGCATCACAAAACGAACGCGCCCCATTCGTTTAGCATCAAAAATATCGAAATTTTAGTATCATCTGTGACAAACTGTCATGCGGTAGTTTACGATATTTTTGCTATTTTTGTCACTTTTGCCACCGAAAAATGAAACTTTAGACTAAATGTATGGAGGTGGGGTTTTTGTATTAATCTGTCAAACTGCCTATACATATTCATTGTTTATGGTAGTGTGTGTGTGTTTTATAGTAGTGTGTGTACGTCAACCGCTCGTTTTGCAAGTTTTGTGAACAAAAATTTTGTTCATAACGTTTCAAAGCTACACGAACGGTAGGTGTTAGTGGTGGCGTTATCAAAAGTGTGAAAGTATCATTCTTGGGAACTCTTAATCCCAGAACGAACGCGCCCTTAATGCACCCGTGTAGCCTGCTGTTTGCGCACTTTTGATCTGCCGCGCCGGCCGACTCGCTAGGTGACGTGACAGTGAGACAGCCTTATTATTTTACACACCCAATTGCGCGTGGTCATTACTGGTCATATACCGTCTTGCTAATGTAGTAGTAGTAGTAGATACTTAAATTTAAAATTTTATACAAAGAGTTCAAGGTGTAGCGTTACCTTTCGTTGTGGAGACTAGAGATTTTTATTTATAAAAATTCAAATGATTTATTAAATTTGATACGGTAAACTAATAATAAGATACGGTGATAAATTAATTTAGTTTCGTAGTCCATTAAATACATTAGACATACTACTTTTTGCATTTTGAAAAATTCGTTCGTAACTCAAACATAACAAGCAGATAAGTGTACTAACTTGTAAAAAGTGTTTTTTTTTTTTTCATTCAGTGTTTTTTGCCAATAGTTTCTACACAATTTTATTGCACAAACTGCCATTTTTATACCTTTTTGCGGGAGCACAGTTCGCGTCGACGCACAGATTACGTATGATGTAGTGTTGACGGCAGGTACATGAAAAATCAGGAACTCGGATTGACTCGTTTTGTGTGCCTAAACACGGTATCTAGACGTATAAGTAATCTTTGAGTATGAAAAGTCTTTAGCTCATCGGGAAATTGGTTACAAATCGATTGCAACATTGTACCGGGCAATTAATAAAAGCGTGATAATAATAAAATAATCGCAAACAATTCTACTGGTCTCAAAACCGAGAGAAATAACGAGGTGTGCTAGAAATATGGTTAATATTGGAAATATTATAATTAGGGATTGCAATCCAGCGGCGTTTTCAATCCACCTGGATTCTTGCTGGATTGACCTGAATCCAGCTGGGTCCAGCGCGGATCCAGCAAAATGTGGAACGATAATAAAAAGACAACATTTTTAAGACATTTTTTATTAATTTGTACTTCTTACGATAATCTATGAAATCTTTCACTCATTTGGTGATATCTTATATCAATTTGCTTTGGTTTCTTTTATTTGAGATCAAAAGAATCAACTTAAAATAAAATAACAAACATATAACCTTATATAACATTTTAGATAATGTTTCTAAATGTTTAATGATAGGATGGCTAATCAGTGGCAATCAGTCTTACTAATTCTTTTAAAATTAACTATAAAAAAGGATCGTAATAATAATACTATTTAAATCTTCAATCAATTTTTTGTATCAAAAGAAGCTCCGAAATAATCTTCTCTCCACTCGTTAATCGTTAATAATTAGGCAGTTTAAAATCTGACGATAAGAGACTGACTATTTCTTTTTTTGAATTCTCTGAAAGTAAGACCTTAGAAAACAAATTTTATCTACAGTCTTATCTCCCAACCTGCTCCGCACAGAACTGCATATGTAGCCGGCTGCTGAGAATGCCCTTTCGGCCTCTACACTGGTCGGTTTTAGGGTCATTAATTACTCATAAACCATAGATAAATGTTCACCTCGCACTCCTTCGGTCTCATAAACGCTCATTTCTTTTTTCAGGACCTTTTCGTAATCTAATTGACCACTTGGCTTTTGTTTATTAAAGTTCTCCTTCTCTCTTTTAAGTTCCATCTCAAGCTCTTGCTCTAAAGTCATTTTCACGGGTTCTGCGTCTGCGTCATCATCATCTAGACCATCCTCTTCTAACTCCATGATATCTTTTTGCACCGGCTCTACAATGCGGTGTTTATTTACTCGTTTTAACAAAGTTTTCATTTCCTGTCGCATCGCATTTTTTTTTTGGCAAAAGAAAATAGCCAGGGTTTTTTACTGCTTCTTCATACTTTTTTGGATTTTTCAAGTACACTAACGTACCACTAACTTCGGAGAGGCGCAGTTCTGCGATTCTGTTGCGCAGTGCTTCAGCTAGCTCGGCGCTTAGGGAAGTGCCCTGGCTAGCTTGTCTAAAACAAATTTCAGTGTTGTGTCGGCAGTTATCAATGTGGACTCTCTTCTGCAAAGAGCTTCTACAGCCAGTTTCGTACGGTTGTAGACTGACGATCAACTCATTGATTATTGACCATTCATCGCCGGAAAATTTTATTTCGGAACCGACGTCTATCAATGCTTTATCGATGTAAACTTTAAGGTTGTAGAAACGTTCCAGCATACTGAGCAAACTGTTCCATCTCGTGCGGCAATTAAGAATCAGACTTAGTTCTTTACCTTACTCTTCCTTAACATACTTTTGCAAAAATAAATCATCTTTGGTGGGTGATTTTTTGAAAATTTTTACAACTTTGCGTACCTTTATGAGCAGTGCGCTGTATCGTGGGATTAATTCACCAGAGTCCACTAGTGTTGGTTCGATTGTAACTGCCATTGCCAATCCATCGTTCCTCTCTGTATCTAAGTCTTCATCGTCTTCGCATTCGTCACTTTCAACTGTTGCTGTTTTTTCTACTTCCTTATGAGGTTTCTTCTTGTATAGCACGTCCACAGCCAACTGGATACCATGAGCGTAGCACAATTGTTGATAACAAGGCAAAAGTTTTCCAACTTTTACCATTACGGACGCGCCATCGGTAGTGATACCAATGGTATCGGTTTCCATCACTAAGCCGAAAATATTCAGCCTTTCTGACACTAATTCAAGGCAGAGTTCGGTAAAGCAGGAGCCGTGAATTCTTATCAACCCTAAATTGAAATGTTTATCATCATGGTGCAAGTTGTTTTAAATTAGTGAATTATATAATGAAATCCGCTTGAATATTCTCTGCATACCTGTAAATGATCGCTCTGATGGTATTTGGAGAAGTCGGCAATTGAAATCCTGATTTTGCGAATAATAATCTCAAGTCGGATGATGTACAAAATGTACTTAGACTAAAGCCATCTTACCACACCATCCTAGTGACCAAACTCTCCATAGATAATAGTCTTCTTGGTCTTCTTGCTCGAAACTACTTCCTGATAATCTTCATTTTTTGAAGTGGTTGCTATAGCATCAGTAGGAGCTTGTGAATCTGCATTATGCAAATCTTTGTTGGATGAACTAGCTTTATTGCCAGTGATATTATTTATGACACTGATACAGTGTACTTTTTGTAAATGCCCTTTTAACCCTGTTGTGGAGCGGTTGCTAGTAAGCAATGTTTTTAAACATAGCGAGCACTTGGCACTTCGACTATCCAACTTTACGAAAAAGTCACACAAACTTTTTCACCGTCGCTATAATTCTTGGTCGACATTTTAAACTGTCCGAAAAACAGCGTTTAATCTGTAATGAAGAAAACAACGGTGAAGTTTAAGATGCATTTGAATATTATTTTAATAGAATATAATGCCTAAAGATAAATAAATACAACTATCGCGATGCAATAACTTAACAAAACCAATAAGGTAATATTTTATTTAAACTATCGTGATTACTATTACAAACTATTACTATTGCAAACGCCGCGCCGTGGTTACGGGAGGACTAATAGTTTGAACGCGATTTTAAACTCGAAAAACCTATAAAAACCAATCTTTATACACATGACACAGCGTTTTCCAATCAAAATTGCGTATTTTAGCAATCTTGTTAAATAGCAAGCACCAATACACACACACACAACCTCCTAAATAACTAAATAGTCCACTGTTGGATATGTACCTACTTCCTGCAATCAAAGTAAGGTAATAAAATAAGATCGGTTTAAATATGAAAACAAAACAAAAATATTTCGCGATGTGTTGCTGAACGTCACCAAACGTGTCTTCCTCTTCCTTCTTCGAAAAAGTAAGAGACATGACTCAAATCAACATTAATACTAAATTATTTAAAATAAACATTTTACTTTACTTACCATTCAGTCTCGCAAACAACAACCAACACGCACTCCATATGCACTTTCTATCGAGACGAGAGCAGTTAATCAACTGTCTTTGATTTATAAAATAAACAATCACAAGCGGTGGTAAGGGCTATGCTATGGTGACAGAACGGCAACGTTGCCGCGCCGTTTTGAAAATGGCGGCAACTCAAAACTATACAATAGAAATTGATAGTGATACGTTTGCGAAACCGCATCGCTGGATTTCAGCATGTTTAAAAAGGCGCTGGATCCAGCTGAATTGCTGTATGCTGGATCCAGCATACAGCAATCCGTAATTATAATACGCACCGTCACAGTCATGTGCAAACTGCAGTGAACCAATTCCTTCTCCTTCAAATATTGACTTAATATATATGTAGCGATAAATATGTTTTTTTCTCCAGCACGTGATTGTGTGTGTAAGTAGGTCTTCTAATATTTACCCAACTGTTAACATATTACGCGGTATGACAGTGCTATTTACTCTTTACGCTGTGCGTAGTGTTGTGTGTAATCTTAATTTGTATTTATAAAAGATTTATTATCATAATTTTACGTCATGTTCATAAAAAAAATGTGACTGTAAGCATTTGTATACACTTACGTTTGCGTTTTTTTTGGGTTCCATACCCAAACAGGAGAGAACTATTATCACGGTCGTTGTAATATTTTTATAACTATCCTACTAATATTATAAATGTTACAGGTAGGATGTTTGTTTCTTAATCACGCTTCAACCACTGGATGGATCAGGATCAAACTTGGCACACATATAGGTTAGCTTTTGGAATAGGACATACGCTATTTTTTATCTCGAAAAAATCAAAATTTCTCGCAGGATCGAGATAAGACGAGCCATAGCTACAGCTATAGCTTGCTATAGCAAGGTTAAGGGTTCAGGTTAAGGGCTTTGACGTAGAAATTAACATCATTATCGGTTCTTTAAGAAGAGTGATGACGCGTAGGTGATTTCCCTGGAGTTGCAAGCATCCATATGCCTTGCCTAGTGCGGATTTGCCTCTGTCGCCCTTCTTTCCGCATCCAGCTCCTACCAGCCCCCCCTGTCAAAGCATTGGTCCATTGAACTGGAGGCCGTCCTACATTTTGCTTTCCGATACGCAGTCTCTACTCTCGGACATGTCTGCTCCGTTAGTTATCATTCTTTCAACAGATGTGACCAGCCCACTGCCACTACTGTTTGCTAACTCGGCAAGTTATGTCAGTTGGTGACTTTAGTTCTATTCCGGATGTCGTCATTTCGATTGCCGGATTCGATATCTCAGATTTGTTAACTCGTTCCATCGCACAATGAGCGACTTTTCCTTTATGGACAGACAGTCCCGTTATAAGTTTCCACGTCTTGATCATGGATTGGATTCGAAGTACTAAATCAAATTTGTCTTATCTACATATAGGTATCTATTAGGTCGGTGAAAAAGTCTTTCTGCATATATAGTCTTTTTTGAAAAAGTGGAGCAAGATCGGCATATCAGTAGTTACGACATTGCTGAAGAACTAGAAAATGACCACAAAACAGTTTTGACCCATTTGAAAAAAGCTGGGTACACAAAAAAGCTCGATATTTGGGTGCCAAACGATCTCCCTGATAGA
This sequence comes from Apoda limacodes, assembly GCA_946406115.1. Taxonomy (NCBI): domain Eukaryota; kingdom Metazoa; phylum Arthropoda; class Insecta; order Lepidoptera; family Limacodidae; genus Apoda; species Apoda limacodes. Next base: position 24,145,210 of record OX291550.1, read on the forward strand.
AACCTTATGAATCGTGTACTCATTTGCAATTCTCTATTGAGACGTAATGAAACCGAACCGTGGATCACGTACGACAAGAATATGTGAAAAAGGTCGTGGTCAAAGGTCGGTCAGGCTTTACAGACTGTGCCGAAACCCGGGTTAACTCGCTATAAGGTTGAATTATGACCTTTTACCGTCGGGCAGAACCATCGCTTCGGAGCTCTTCTGCCAACAACTGATGAGATTGAATCAAGAAGTTAAGAGAAATCGGCCGGAATTAATCAATAGAAAGGGTGTGGTCTTTCATCACGACAACGCTAAAGATTGTGTTCTTTAGCTACTCAGCAAAAATAAAGAGAGTTTGGCTGGGAGGTGTGTAATGCATCCGCCGTATAGCGCTGACCTTGCACCTTCAGATGTCCACCTGTTTCGGTGTCTTTAGAATTCTTTAGGTGGTGTCAGCTTAACATCAAGAGAGGACTAGCAAAACTACTTGTCGCGTTTTTTTGATCAGAAGACCCAACATTTTAAGAGCAACGGGACCATGTCAATACCTACAAGATGGCAACAAGTCATGAACAAAAATGGCACATACATACTGATATATCCATGCTGAGACTCACCCGTTGTCCTCACAACTTCGATACGATTCATCAAGGGAGCGGAACATTTTGCTCAGTTTTTCTAGAAACTAAATGAAAAAAATGAAAATATCGTCGTTGAACTTAAGGTGAAGTTCGCCGATTCCAAGCCACTTTTTTGAGATATGATTATTGCTTATGATTCCTAACGGGCTTACTTTGATTTGATCGGATAGCATGCCCAGATTTCGATGGAGTTTAAGGTCTCTTCCTACCCCTAAAACACCATACACAGTGGCTAATAAAAATTTTAAGTTGCTATGCTAGGTAATAAAGCCTTTTCGACACCCGCCTGTTGTGCGTGCTTAAAACTGTTAAGTCTTCCATTGAGACATTTTGATGACACTAGAGAATAGCTTATAGTTGCGGCACTTGACGCCTAAAAGTGATATTGACCGATAGTTCTTACAATAAGTTTAATCTCGCTTTGTAATGAACAAATACACCTCCCATTTCTGCACCACGCTTCTGGTGTAGTACCATTATGGAATATTATATTATAAAAGGTTTAATTAAGGACTTGAGCTCGGCAAACTTTTTTCTTCTTCTTCTGTCTCTCTGTACTGTCTGTCCGTCCGTCCATCCGTCCATCTGTATGTCTAAAAATTGATTAAAGGGCAAAGATAAGACCGTTTATTTATTTTTACCTTACAAATAGAAAAAAACCGGACACGTGAGAGTCGGGCTCGTGTTTCATTATCTGATGAGTCCGACTCAAACTAAGCCGGTTTCTTTATTAAAGTACATTTTAATTGCGGCATCAAATTCACAAACTCCGCTCCCACATAGTCCATCTCCATTTTAACTTAAAAAATTAAAAAAAAAATTACATCTTTTTGAGCCACTAAATCAAATGGTATTTTTATATTTATTATCTTAAAGTATTATATTAACTTTGATATTAAATATTATAATTTAAAATTTTCATAAAATTTAAATTTTCTACAAGAGGCAGCCTGGTTTGGTTCTATTATTATCATATTTGCCCGCGTCTTCCTTCACTATGTGAAAAAACACCGTACAAAATTTGAGAACATTATAAGCTTCCATAAATTTATCTTCTATTAAAAGGTTTAACTGTCTTCAATTGTATACACAGAAGTCATCTTAATATTTACCTCAGTCTCGTTTTGAGTGACACATACTTGGAGATAAGTAATCTAAGCCAAACTTATATTTAACTTCAGATTGTGTCTTTAGCGCTCATTGCGTTTCTATTATTCGTAAAAAGAGGTTCGTTTTTATATTGAGATAAAATGTTACTTTTTGTTTATTTATCTTCATCTTTTCTTTTATTATGCGGTATTGTTGTTTTAAAACGAGTTAAAACAGGACAAAAGGTAGTATTCAATAGTTCCCTAGTCCTAGTGTTTAGTCAAGAAGGTATTTTTTGTGTCCTAAATACGAAACAATGCCATGTTTTGATCTATGTTTTTTATTATGTTATATCAGTCGCCCTTGATATCTGATGTTTATTTTACGCAATTTCATCTCCTAAAACTTTTACATCAAAAACCCTACGAAAAAAATTACGTACATACTAAAAAGTACGAAACAAGAAAATATTCTTGTCTGAATGCCATCTTGCCTTATACAGGTTAGAGTGAGAAAATTTAGGTAATTATAATAATTTTAAATATAAACACATATAAGTGGATAATATTTATTTCGAGGTTCAATTTCCGCAATAAAGTGTGTGCAAATATAAGCAGAGTTCAGCACCTAGTAATTTATTAATAAGCCGTTTCTTTCGATATCCAACACGGCATATTTCAAAAAAGATATTATACAGGATTTAAGTCCTGTAGGAGGCGCCATATTGAATTTAGTGTGGCGTTGCATAGCCTATAACCAGCGGACAGCTTATAAGCTATGGTCTCGCGTTTTCGGGAATAAAACGTATGAAAGAAGGTAGCAGTAGATTTTTAGATCATGGGCTGACTTGACGACAACTTTAGTATACCTTACTGAGTACTTTTTATTTATTGTATTTTGTGCTGAAGAAAATTTGTAAGTGACCATTGTTTTAACAATTATGCAAATTTTTAAGCGTATTTTGCATTTGCTTAAATGAAAGTCGGCTTAATAATTAGAATTAATAGTCAACAAGTGCATTGATTATAAGTTGTAGAAAAAAGTCAAATAATGGGACTACAAAACAGTACCTAAATACGTCAAATTAAATTACAAACAAATAAAAAATTCAAGTCGTCATTATGTTATAAAAAACTTTTTATCAAAAAAAAACAACCGGCTTCAAAAAGATGCAGTAAAAAAGTAAAAATAATTACTTGTTTCCAAAAATTTGATCTGAATAACAGTTTGAAGTTTGTTTCATGCAAGTGACGTGTGTTATAAGCTGTTAGCTAATAAACACTAACTTCAATCTGTAATCAGATCAGATTTCGGGGAAAAAAGTTATTATTTTTACCTTTTTAGTGCACCTTTTTGAAGACTGTTGTTATTTTCGTTAAAATTTTTTATTTTTTTTGATTGACTAAAAACATGCATACTCGTAACAAAATTTTATACAATCATCAACATAAAAGGCGTTTCACAAGTTTTAAATTCAGTTCATTAATATAGGACTACCTGGGAAGTATACCCTTTTAAATAAAAAAGAATTTGTGCAAATTCATCTATATATGACGTCTATACAAAAAATCACGTTGCCTAGTAACGAACAAACACTCAATTTTTACTTAAAATTTATATTTATATCAATTTATTCGTATATTTTAGACTTTTTATTCAAAATTATTAGTAAAAATAAAACAATCTTTATAAATGTAAATAGTTTTGTAATAAATATGATAAATTAGTCGTACATGGATACTGAAAATACCAACTTGACATGTCCAGCAGAAATCTCGACAAACAATGTGCAATGTCCATTTTGCTCCAAATATTTTAAACGAAATGGACTTAAACGTCATATATGAGCCACCCATAACTGTCAATCGCTATCACAGCCAAATAGTTACTGATATACAGACATCGCACCTGGAGGAGGCTTTTGGATCACCTTTTCTTAATGGGATAGGTTCGAAGACAGATGTATGGCAAAGGCGTTGGGACAAAGTATGTTCCCTTCATGGTAAGCTTTACGATCTTCCTTTAAACACTACCAGTAGCAAATTTATTCATACATTAGCTGATGAAATTAAATTCTTAAGCAAGTTGGAATTTCCTTCAGAACGCGCATTAGTTTTTATTGCTGCAATATTACAAAGAGAAAAAAATGTAAGAAAAGCTAAATATATAACCCGATTACTTGATCGTCCTCTCGATTTGTGGATTGATGAAAAATTTGAAGTTCTCATTTCAGAATCCATAAAAGCAGATAATTCTCTGCGAAATTTATATAGTCAGAAGCAAAATATTAATTATCAGACCACAAAAATTTTTACACGCCTTATTTTAAGAGGAAAAATATATGAAAGAGTAAATTGGCTATTAACAAAAGATACAAACAAAATTCTTTGTCCTAATGATGAAGTAGATGTATCAGGAAAAACTGTCTATGACATTTTGAATGAAAAGCACCCCATACAAAGCACTCCAAACCCACTTCTATTTATATTACCAGATGGTGTCTCAGAATTACCTCCATTATTAGAAGTTGACATAACGAGTGATCATGTAGAATTAGTCGCTAGAAAGTTACATGGTGGTGCTGGACCAACTGGCACGACATCCGAAAACTGGAAAGATTACTTTTTACGATTTGGCGAAGCAAGTTTACATTTAAGAAATGCTGTAGCCCGTTTAACAATGACACTTAATAATGAAAATGTAACTTGGAACCAAATACAAGCACTCATTTCAAGCCGGCTTGTTGCTCTAGACAAATGACCAGGAGTGAGATCAATAGGCATTGCTGAATGCCTACGCAGAATATTATCAAAATGCATGATTGAAGCTACTGGTTCTGAAGTCATCGAAGCTTGTGCTCAATTGCAACTCTGCAGTGGATTAAGCAGTGGTATTGAAGGAGCCATTCATGCTATGAATGACATATTTCAGGAAGAATGCCAACCAGGTCGAAATGGAGGAATGCTCCTTGTTGACGCAAATAATGCCTTTAACAATGTAAATAGACAACTAGCCCTCTGGCAAACAAGAATACATTGGCCATTGTGCTCGTTTTTTTATTTAACACATATAATGGTCATGCAGAGCTCGTGATGCGTGATTCTGACATGAGACTATATAGCAAAGAAGGGGTGACCCAAGGAGACCCTCTGGCCTTGCCGTTATATGCTCTTGCAACACTACCTATCATACAACAAACAACTTAAAAATGAACAAAATATTAATCAATGTTGGTATGCAGATGATTCATCAGCCCAAGGTAAACTAGAAAACTTACGTTAATGGTGGGACAAATTAAGTAATAAGGGACCAGCCTATGGATATTTGCCCCAAGGTAAGAAATCATTTCTTATCGTATCTGAGGTATACAATTAGCTAACAATATTTTTAAAGGAACAAACTTATCAATCGTAACTGGATCACGCTTGTTCACGTTACATTGGTAAAGGAAAGGAAGATTTTATTAAAAAGAATATAACAAAATGGATCTCAGTGATAGAAAAGTTAACACAAGTCTGCAAAGATTCTCCTCAGGCTGCTTATACGGCCCTCACAAAAGCAGTTCAATTTCAATGGTCATTCTTACTAAGAGTTTTCAATAATGTCAATGAATATTGTGAACCATTAACACACACAATACACAAAAATTTCTTGCCGACCTTGTTTGGAAGAGATGTTACACTAATTGAAGCAAACTTATTTTCGTTACCTATCAACAAAAGTGGTTTAGCAATATCTTATCCTTTTAACATGATTAGCTTAAACTACGAAACATCCAAAAAAGGTTGTGAAATTCTTTCATCTGCTCTAAAAGAGAAAAAACATTTAGAACTAAATCTACATCATAAATCCTTGAGGGATGCACGTAAAATAAGCTACAAAGAGAAAGGCACCCTTGATGACAAACTTCTTTGAAACTATTCTTGCCAAACTCTCACCTATTAATAAAAGAGCCATAGAAAGATCTATTTAAAAAAAAATGAAAACTAAATCATCTAACTGGCTTTCTGTTATACCAACTAGGCAGGACCATTTTGATTTATCTCCAATGGAATTTAGAGATTGGCATGGAATTGGCAATACGATACCATCGAATACCAGTTTCCATGCCAAAATGTGATGGCTGCTGTAATAATGACTTCAATGTAGATCATGCACTATGTTGCAAAACTGGAGGTCTAATCACAAGGCGTCACAATGAAATAAGAGACCTCTGTGAACTTTACCAACATGCATGAGGAAATGTAGTTAAAGAACCAATCATAAATGAAGGAGACAATGGACTGCGAGGAGACTTTGCCTGTCGTGGTGTATGGAATGCTCAGAGGAAGACGTTATTCGATATACGTGTTGTAGACACCGACGCTCCTTCTTACATTTCACATACCATTGCTTCAGTCCTTAGATCTGCTGAAAAAGAAAAACAAAGCAAATATTCTAATGCCTGTGAGATGCGACATGCAACTTTCACGCCTCTCGTAACTTCAGTTGACGGAGTGTTTGCTCCACAAATGTCTTCATTTACAAAACACCTCGGAGAAGCCATTGCTCACCGTTGGGATCGGTCATTAAGCACAGTGATGGGATGGCTAAGGACTCGAATAACAGTATCTATAGTCCGAGCTACCAGCATGTGCATTCGTGGCACTCGTCACAAATGGAAACCTGCGGCGAAGGTATTTGGTTTGATGATGGTGCAGCCTTGCCATATTCAGATTTTTAGCCTATATTTATTTTGTTATTGAAAATTTTTAAATGTAACCTTAGTGGAATATCGATGTATACTGTGTGTTGTAAATAAATAATTATTTGAGCCTTAAATATGACGGAGTTATGTCCGAAAATACATAAAAAAACATATATAACAATCCGAATTGATAACCTCCACCTTTATAAAGTCGGTTAATTACTTAAGAAGTATATAACAAATACAATTAATTGTAATTGAAATGACATTGTGTAATGTTTTTTAGTATGTTTACATGCACATTATTATTACAGAAATAAGCTTTCTGGCCGATATCGTACCTCTTATACCAGAGGTTGGAGTAAGTAGAGCCATTTTTGATACTTGCATCATGCTGTCAGAATGTGGATAAGCCATTTTTTCAAGCCATTGTTAAAACACACGACACACTAATATTATTAAGGCGAAAGTTTGTGAGTGTGTATGTTTGTTACTTCTTCATGCTCAAACGGCTGGGCCAATTTTGATGAAAATGACACCCGAGATTAACACATAACCATAGGTACATAGCCAAAAATATCCAGAAATTTATATTGGTTTTGTATACTCAGGTGGACATGGGGAGTTGGCTGAGCTACCTGTGGTGGGGCGGAGACCCCGATGTGATCAACCCCTCCTCAGGGCTGACAAAGAGAGAGGTTTACGCAGTCCAAAAATCATGGGCCCCAGTGTACGCTGACTTGATGACCAACGGGACAGAACTTTTACGAAGGTATCCCAAAGATTTATTGACTAAAAAATAGATTGTTTAATTTTTCTTTGCTACTTTTTCAGCTATTCAACACTTTTTGAGATATTGTTGATTTTTTAGTTTATCTAAATTACCGTTTAACAAAATTATATATACTTCAAATATATACACTTAATTAACAAGTGTTTTCTTATCGAGCTATTGGAGCGGGTTGTTCGGAATCTAGGTATGCCGCGTGAGATTCGTAAATTGGCATTAGCGGCTTTGGGGCTTTATTATCAAGCTATCAGCTTGTGTAACAAGTTATTTTGTTAGGAGCAGGCCTGCGGAACCTATGCTGCTTGACATTCGTGTGTCTGCTGGCATTAGCGGCCCTACCCGTTTGCAATACGACACTTTTTTACATATATTTCACGATATCACTAGAACGCACAAATTCAATGCTACACAAAATCCAAATTAGAATCGAACAAAAGGCCACAATACACTGTGCGAAGATCTTTACCATTTAACCTATTCTATCGTTTACTTTTTATAAAAATATATGTCAGGGTCAAACCTTGACTTGTCGCTTTCCGACTAAAGAGCCAACAAATCATACTTAGTAAAACTTTAAGCACTTAAAGTTAATTTTCGTGGCTTATGACTCGTTTATGATCAAACGAACGTAACCGGTTTATCGATTGATCATTATTTCAGTTTTTATGGAAACGAATAAAACAAGGTCTTATTACAAAACTGGTTAAACTAAATTCGAAACATTTTTGGCGAAAGTAAACTGTATTGGGTTTTTTTTGAAAAATCATGTTAAGGGCTAAATAATGGAAGTAACAGATACCTACAAACTATACACATATTATGTGCTGTATAGGTTATTGATATGGATAGCGTTGGTCTGGGAGCGTATTGCAAAAATTATGGATTACTCTGGTCTCGCGTTGTCGGGATTAAAATATATGGTAGATATTTAGGTTTAAAAAAAATGTTTGCCTCTAACAACGCGAGACCTGATCCCTTTAGGAATACCGGTATGTGGGTCGAAATTAGAGTTGCCAACCGACCCGCAAGCGGCGGGACGTCCCGCACCGCACTTAGAGCCCCTGATAATACGCCCCGCGAAAGATGTGTGTAGGATGCCAAATGTCCCGTTTAATGATACGACTCATCTAATCTTTCGAGGAGACATAGATATAGTATTAAACTTAAACATAAAAATACCCACTACTAGTATTTCATGGAACTGAACATATTATATCATAAAGTAAGAAGTAAAAAAAAAAACGTGAATTATTTAGTTATTATTTTTAATTTAGCTTTGATTTATTATGAACAGTAAAATTTTCTTTGACTTTATAAATGTGAAAAACTGTTTATATTTTCAATTCAATATTTTACGTCTTAACAGAGTATCCAATTGGTTTAATTTACGTGGATAGCTGAAGGTACTTAAAAGGTAATCGGATATTCTTAAGACTATGTCCAAAACCCACCGAGTAATTATAGCCCGGTAATATTGAAAAATCAACCCGATTTTAACCTTTTCTACGGCAGTGTAAAGAATTAAACTTAACAGTTGGAAAATTACTCTAACCTGGGGCGTCCTTTGTGATTTGGATCTCTCGCTAATAAGATCGATATTTTTCTAGCTAAGTTTCTAAAAGATGTCGCTAGACATAAGTATTTTTCACCCTGACCTATTACTACTTTATTTCTACATAAGTTGATTTTTCCATACGTGAAACAGCACGCAACAATTTATATAGATGTTGCATAGAAGCAATGGTGGCGGTTCTCTACGGCCTCCCCTAATAGGGCCTCCTCTCTAAGACGACGCCGACGTCCCCGGGTTCGTCGGCGCCCGCAAGGATACACGAGGTATCAAAGAGTGCCAGGGCGCTTCTCGCCCCCACTCAATCGCAACCGCACTCGCGTAAAGGGGAACCCTCTTGGCGGTGACTCACCTTCGGGTTCGCACGGAGAAAAAAATATTGTTCGAATTAAAAAACTGTTTATTAAAATGCGTTAATACTAAATTTTATTAATTTAAAAAAAAAAACTGGAAATAACAAAACAATGTAAATTTAGGTACATTTTATTAATTCCATAAAATAATAACAACAAAATAGTTTTATATATTTCCGTAATTAATAATTTGTACTTCGGATTACAGAATTTTACAAATCCTATAAAACTTTCCTTGTATTTATGAGTAGGGTAATTAATGTCAACATGTAAAGCTTACTAAAGATTACAAAAAGTTTTATTAAAGTAGGCATATAAAAAACTACTTGTCATTACACACCCTTGCGCAAACCGCCCCAACTTTTCGCTGAAGAGTGCAAGCAGCACCGCAGCAAAAGTTAGTCCGCGTGTAGTTGTAAAGGCCATCTGCGGCCAACAACAGTAGCCAGTAGTTAGAGAAAAAAAAAAAAGCAAGTGAAGCATGACAAGGCGTTCTCCAGGTTTAACTCCTCCCCTGGCCGGGGATTCCTCCGTACCGCCGCTCCACATTTAGTTAGCCTGAGCTGAATAGATTTGACGCACTATCTATCGAAGCCCTTCCTCCATCTATCTGGTACACTGAGCAGTTATCAATCAACCGTACGCTTCGCATCACCGAGCTTCATCAGGACCAACGTATCGGTGTAATTAAACGCTGATTATATTTGCATTCCATTGTTTTTAGTAGACAACACCGCTATTCTAACAAGACTAGTTTCATTCCTGTTAGTAAATACAATAAGGAAAGCTCATTGGTAATCGTGTTATGAACTTGTCCTCGGAATTACTAATATTTTAGTGGTTATTAGTATTATTTACTTGTAGCTACTAAAGTTTTCCGTGCGAGGCTCACGCCGGTCGTAGGTCCCCGAGAGTGACAACCCAAGCCGAGGCTCCCCCCGCGGGGAGCCCTTGAGCGTTGGGCGCTATATGGGCTGAGGCTCCTCCAGAGTCTCGCCCCAAAAAGCCCGGTGAAGCAGTAATGCAACAGCCAACTACATAGTCAGTTCAGAAAAAAAAACTCCCGTAAGAATCCCACAGTTATAAAAAAATTTTCAAGGGCGAAGCTGCGGACAAGCTCTAATAAACCTATTTAATAAAACGATTTGAAATGTGAAAACTAAACCCAATTTTAATTATTTTATCCCCTTCCTATACATTGACTACTTGATACCGGTTGTGTTTAACCTCATCCCGAATTTTGATTGACAATGTTCAGCAAATCTGTGTACTCAGGTTAGCAAGATCCAGTAGGCCGGTTGGTCCAGGCTCCTTTCAGGGATCCACACCCAAATGGCATAAATACCTATCATCTTTATAGTATTGTCATGTTTCTCCGTTAATTTTCAGTATAACTAACAGATAGCCCGTGGAAATGTCTTATTTAATAACCTTAATTCTAATGGAATTGTTGACAACTAGTTCTTTTCCATGGCTTCGCTCGCTCTAAATTATGTTTTTTTCGTGGGATTTCTACGGCAACTTCTTGATTATACACAGACGAGCAAAAAACCTAGTTACTTACACAGACGACAATTTTTCCTAAACAACACATGATATCTCTATGAAGTCAAACGAATAGTGAAGCGTATTATTTATGTTTAAAATAAACCTCTTTTTACCTGACTACGCCAGAAGAAGGGTTATGTTTTTCCAGCGTATGTATGTTTACATGTATATTTCTTTGGTATGCTGTGTATCATAAAAGACTTGGTGGATTTTAGCTTGAGAGGTGTCTTTAGATTCGTCTCAATAGTGAAAGTGACACAGGGTTCCTGCATAAAATTCTTAACAAATCAAAATGGCGAATTTTATGCTCTGTAATGTGCTGTCTTAAAATTAATAAAATATTTTAATATTTCCAATATAAAATAAAAGTTTTTTTAGATCCCGCGAGTCAAAAAAGGGCTTTAAAAGGCGAGTACAAAAAACCATATAAGGCGAGTAAAAAAATTTTGCAAAAAAAATTCTCTTCGTATTTTTAATATTAGTATGGATGTTGCTCAAATAGAAGCAAATGTATGATAAAAAAACTCATTCATTAGTTTTTATGCAATTTTTTAATTAGGTACCTATCCATCCAACTAGGATAACCAAGATTTGCTCGGCGTCCTTAAGAGTTTTAAATAAAGTTGCCATTTTTGCCGTTCAGTAGCCAATTATCAGTGCATAAATGTTGTAGCCTATGTAGCGCTTATGAAACATAAAAAAAAAATACTTTATTACAATACCAAAAGAGAAAATAACCAATTCTAGAGCAGAGCGCTCTATTACAAATAGTCATATAGTAATGTAGGTACAATAGACAGTATTAATCCCTATGTTTACATCAATAATTTTAACTTTGGAAGCTAATAATGCGCAAAGTAAATGGACTTTTAAAGATCTCTATCCATCAGCATCCCACACAAAATAGGTAGGCGGGAAAAACTCCTCAATTATAGTAGTAGCGTTTTGTTGACCGACATTCTGCGTTTAATATCAATAATCCAACCAACGACAATGAGCCAAGATTTGTACAGTGTGTCAAACAAAATTTATGTCTTACACTAAACGCATTGAACCAGTGAACAGAACGCAACTTGTATTATATAGTCTGTGACAAAACTGTATGCTATTCGTATTTATAGACCTTTGGGCATATAGATAGACTATTATTTGCCACAAGCTGTCCTTATTTATTTAAGTTGTATATCGATGATGAGGAAAAGCAATTTACCTGAACATCTTGATAAACATTACAATTAATACAACTTCGCAATTATTATAGAATGTGTGTATTGAATATTGTATAACTATGAATGGATTTTATAAATTAAACCAGCTATTCCTAGCAGTTTCACTCGATAATTTACTGCTTGGCTCCTAAGAGCTATGTTATAAAGTTTTAAAGCCTATAAACATAAACTTCCTCAAGAATTGGGCCAACAAATGATTCTTATAATTCCGTAGTCAACAAGGAATTCTTATAGTTTCGCCATGTATGTCCGTCTGTCTGTCTGTCTGTCTACGAGCTTAGCTCAGAGACCGTAAGTACCTTCTAAAAAAATATAATTCGGCATTGGGTAGGTATAGTAGGGATGGATTTTTGTTCTAATCTACATGAGTGTGGGATTAGAGCCCAGTGTCGCCCCCCCCCCCCCTTCTGCCAGCTGAACGGCTTGTACTTGTGTGTGTGAAAAAAATCATGGGAGAGGCATATATAACGAAATTAAAAGGAAAACTATCATAGCTAAGTAGGCTTTACAACTTAATGAGTAATAGTCGAATGACTTAAAAATATAGTCGGAAAAATATAAATTTCGTACAAATTCCATTAAAAGGAACTTATAGATGAAATTTTTACTTGTGTAAAACAGTTATTAAATATAAGTTTATGAACTATAATGTAGCTAAAACTCAGTCTTACTAAATAATAACAATATGTAAGACATATCAACAGACAGACGGACGGACGGACATAGCGAAACTATAAAGATACCTTATTGACTACGAAACCTTATAAACCGGCCAAGTGTGAGACGGGGCCAAATCACTGTCACAGCGCCATCTTGCTATCATTAAGAGAGACAGTAACACATTTGTTTGTTGGAAATGACATTCAAAGTTAAGCAACGCCGGGCTTGATCAGTAACTAGATGGGTGATGGGGCTTTTTCTGTATGTGTTTAATTACGTAAATGGTTGTAGATACGTAACCCGCGATGCGCGAGTCCGACTCGCACTTGGCCAGTTTTATTATTTTATTTTGAACAACATGTGGTTAGACCTTATTTATATACATAAATAAGTCAAATTTGAAGTTCGAGCCAAGATTCAAGGTTCAAGGTAAACTCAGTTGTTGCAAGCACCCTGATCATGGATGTAATGTACAGTCCTGCAACAATGTGCTACATACAAACCGACATTTAACAATTGTAACTCCTATTGGAACTTCTTTATGATGTTAACAAGGTCCTCTAGAGCACCAATTGACATCTCAGTAACTCTAATTTAGAATAGAAATGTGATATGCAAAGGTTCAATTGAATGACCAGAGATCAACTACTCTATAATAAGTACCAACAATGTGCTCAATATCAACCAATTTGCCTTCAATTGCTTTTACAAGAGATAATAAAGCAAAAGATTGAGTTTGAAAGAACCTTAGTTATTTAACGACCTTAGATTTGGTTATCGCTTTGGATTATAACGGCAACTCCTCAATTATAGTAAAGAAACCGACTCACACTGGACGTTTTCAAGTAACCTATGTCCGTCCCCCAGACTGCAAAATTTTATCTTAATCGGTACTGCGGTTTAAGCGTGAAGAGGGATTTATGTGGGTATTTTTTATATATAAACAGTGCTTTATCAAATTATATCCGAGTGTTCTCTTTCTAACATCATGTCCGGTGAAGGCTAGAGCAAGACAGCGCCTAGATTCGTCTTAACTTATCACACTTACGCACCTCTATGTAATAATACTGCCGTCATAAGAAAAAAAGACGTATCTGACATATTTTTCAAAAAAGAGTTATTTACATATTCGTCATCAGTAAAAAAAGACGCATCTACCAGTATTTTTTTTTATTAGCCTTTAACAGTTATACCACCACAAATCTTAATTTTAAATAAGACGCTTCTACTAAATAATATTATATTTACCAAGTAGTAAAAGGTCGTTAACTGCAACCAAATAAGATGTTCAGTCAATTATTTTATGTATATTAGCGCATACACATTAGGTAGTGATATTTTTACAAACTGCAAATATACCGTATCAAGTGACACTTGCTAAATAAACATAGATTTCATTAATTATTATAAAAGAGGCAAGTTTGTAGTTTTTTTTTTCTGAGCTGACTCTGCAGTTGGTTGTTGCAGCCATTACTGCTTTGCCGGGCTTTTTGGGGAGACACTCTGAAGGAGTCTCAGCCCATGTAGCGCATAACGCTCAAGGGCTCCCCGCGGGGGGAGCCTCGGCTTGGGTTGTCGCTCTAGGGGGTGTCCCTTCGACCAGCGTGAGCCTCGAACCCGAGGGTAAGTCGGCGCCAGGAGGGGAGTTCTCCGTTACGCGGGTGCAGTTGCGATTGTGTGGGGGCGAGAAGCGCCGAGGTCGGTCGGGGGGATGATAAGTTGTGGATTGCACAATTAATCGAGTTGGGTGATTTTGTGTACGCTAGATAAAGCTGACTGCCAGGTTTTTGAGATATTGGGGAATCGTGGGGAGCTCGAAATCCCTGTGGAGATCCGCATTACGGACGTACCAGGAAGCTCCGGAGGCCGCTCTGAGGAAGCGGTTTTGGAGGGTCTGAAGTTTATGGAGATTGCGTTTAGATAACGCATAGACGACACTAGCATAAGCTAAGTAGTATGGGGCGGATGCAAGTGGTGTAAAGAGTCAGCTTATTTCTAAGCGACATCTTACTGTACGATATAGACGACCGAGGACAAAAGCGGCTCGGCCTCTAACTATTTTGGTGTGATCGCGGAAGCTCAAACGCATATCCAGGGTCACACCGAGATATTTGCCCTTGTTTTGCCAAGGAATGGCACGGCCGAAGAGTGAGAGGGGAGATTGACGCGGAGGGCGGCCTACGGTGAAGAGAACGGCAGAGTTTTTGTCGGGATTCACTTTGATTCTCTATTTCCGAAACCATTCGCCCAGGGCGGTGATAGCGGATTGGAGTCTCTTAGTGATTCAACTCACTTGCCTATCGGTGGTATTAATAGCGTTATCGTCAGCGAAGAGGGCTCATTGGGTTCCTATTGTTTTAGAGATGTCGTTTGTGTATAGAAGGTACAAGATAGGAGCGAGCACGGATCCTTGCGGGGCTCCTGCTTCTATGGGACGGGGGGAAGAGAGAGTGCTTTCAATTCTATAGCGAAAGCTACGGTTCGACAAATAGTCTCGTATGATGAGCACGAGACGGTCTGGCAACTGGAATTTGTACAGTTTATAAATTAAACCATTGTGCCAGACTTTGTCGAAGGCTTTCACTACATCGAAGAATCGTGCCTTTTTAACTAAATTCAACAAAAGAACGAGGTTGTCAATTCGGTTGTATGTTTATTTTGTATCCTTAATCATTTAACTAGTTTTGAATAATAAAGAACATTATTTCTTCTACAAAATTGCGAATATGAATGGCTGGGGAGGATTGTTTAGGGCTTAATAAAGTTATTTGATAACAATATATATATTTTACAGTTATATTCATCAGAAGACAAAGATGATTAAAGTTTGCATTTTCAACCTACTTTTTATGTATTTGTATCAGTGTGACAGAATGAAACGTTATTCTATCCCTTAGCTTGTCAATTGTTCTTCGACGTACAAAGTACAAAATTCTTCTCCTCAAGCTGTTTTGTTGTGTGAAGTAACATTCCTCAGAGGTACCCACGTCATACATTACAAGACTGACTTCTATAATGAACAACTTGACACTCACTTGATTTTCTAAGATTAAAAAATATTAAATCTGAGATACCACTTCCAAAATTAAACAAAGAGTATAGAGGCATTACTCAAGAGTGTAAGTCGGCAATCATTCAAACACTGACACCCTTAATGCCCAGGGCCGGATTTAGGGCAGGGCAAACGGGGCGCAAGCCCCGGGCCTCCACAAACGGGGGGCCCCCACAATAGAGACTTCGGAAAAAAAATCTTTCAAATTCCGAATAGTAAACATCTTTTCCTTTGATATTTTTTTTTTCGCTGTTTTACCTTTACCTAATAGTGGTGGTTTATATAACGTATAGCTGATAAATATAGCAAACTAGTTTCTTGCAATATGCGCTATAAGTATAAATATTCAGGTAGCGCTTAAATTATAACGTTATTTTACAACAACGCGTGAGCCGCGAATGAAGCGTTGTCAAAAGTAGAGTCGCTCTTCGACTCGAGGTTTTACCTTTACCTAATAGTGGTGGTTAATATAATGTTTAGCTGATAAATATAGCAAGCTATTTACTTGCAACGAATAGCGCGCGCTATATAAATATTCAGGTAGCGCCAAAATTATAACGTTACTTTACAACATCGCGCCGCGCGCGCGACTCTGACAACGCGTGAGCCTAAGCCCAAATTCCTATTTCCTTAATTTTAAAAATTTCCTTGCGGAATGTAAAGTACCTACTATCTGGAAGTCAGGTCAAACGTAACTAATAACAGACCGATCTCAAAATTATGCATTACAGCATAAATTTTTAAAAGAATAGTTTACAATCAACTATATGCGGCGCTTAATAATTCCTTCCCAGCTCCTCCCAACATGGTTTCCTCAAAGGTCGGTCTAAAGTATCAAATTTAGTATTGTTTAATGACTATTTAACTAAAAATATGGATCAAGGCTATCAAGTAGATGTGATCTACACGGATTACTCAAAATGTTTTGATCGCATTGACCACAAATTGTTATTATATAAGCTTATGCTTATAGGCATAAGCTGCGATCTTCTAAGATGGTTTTCATCGTATCTTGACAATAGGTCGCAGGCAGTTGTAATCAGCAATTACATATCAAGCTGGGTAACAATCCCTAGCGGCGTCCCTCAAGGTTCTTTGTTGGGTCCATTACTTTTTATAATATTTGTAAATGACATAGAGAAATGTTTGTCTTCGTCACAAATACTGTGCTTCGCTTACGATATGAAAATTTTTAAAACTATCAAGTCATTCTCTGATGCAACTAGCCTTCACTCTGACCTAGTTCGGCTTGAAGACTACTGTACTGCTAATTGCTTAGACTTAAATCCTTTTAAATGTTCAACTGTCACATTCAGTCGTAAAGTCAATCCTCTTGTAATTGATTACAAACTTAAACGTCAAATCTTAGTGCGCACATCAACTGTGCGTGATTTAGAAGTTCAGCATGACACCAAGTTACTTTTTGAAGGACATATTAACGGTATTGTATGTAAAGCCTCTAAGGCATTTGGGTTCGTGATGCGGAATTCTAATAATTTCAGTAGTCCGCAGCAATCTTGAAAATGCATCTCAAATTAGGAGCACCAAATATAACATCTACATCTCACGCATAGAAAATATTCAAAAAAAAAACATTAGATATATGTGCTACCGCCTGAAACTTGACTTCAAATCTGAATTTTACCTTGACACATGTCGGCGTCATCATATAATGCCCCTGTATAATCGTCGTGAAATTGCCAATATTGTTTATTTGTTAAAAATAACCTCTGGCGTGGTAGATTGTTCGGATCTCTTAGCTAAAATTCATCTCAATGTTCCTAAGGTGATTATAAGATCTAACCCTCTTCTATATATTCCCTTCGCATCTATGAATTATAGACAAAATTATTTCATGTGGCGCGTCTGCAATAAATTAATAAACTTAGATCTATTTGACATGAGCGTGGAGAGCGTAAGGCGTATACTCACTGAGCAGTTTTTAAACTTAACTCTTAATATAATCTTTTTTTTTTTGTTTTTTAATTTGCATTTTAGAATTTTTGGTTATTGTATTTTTTGGATTTCCGTATAATGTTACATGTAATTATATAGTTTTTAAAAATTTTGAAGAAGGTATTGTCTTTTTTATGTTTGTACTTAATTTATAATTATGAGGACCTACCTTGGCGTCCAATACTTATTTCATTTTGTTTTAATTAGCTTAAGCCTTTGGTCTTCCGAGCAAATAAATAAATAAATAAAAATGAAGCGTTGTCAAAAATAGAGTCGCTCTTCGACTCGGGGTTTTACCTTTACCTAATAGTGGTGGTTAATATAATGTTTAGCTGATAAATATAGCAAGCTATTTACTTGCAACGAATAGCGCGCGCTATATAAATATTCAGGTAGCGCCAAAATTATAACGTTACTTTACAACATCGCGCCGCGCGCGCGACTCTGACAACGCGTGAGCCTAAGCCCAAATTCCTATTTCCTTAATTTTAAAATTTTCCTTGCGGAATGTAAAGTACCTACTATCTGGAAGTCAGGTCAAACGTAACTAATAACAGACCGATCTCAAAATTATGCATTACAGCATAAATTTTTAAAAGAATAGTTTACAATCAACTATATGCGGCGCTTAATAATTCCTTCCCAGCTCCTCCCAACATGGTTTCCTCAAAGGTCGGTCTAAAGTATCAAATTTAGTATTGTTTAATGACTATTTAACTAAAAATATGGATCAAGGCTATCAAGTAGATGTGATCTACACGGATTACTCAAAATGTTTTGATCGCATTGACCACAAATTGTTATTATATAAGCTTATGCTTATAGGCATAAGCTGCGATCTTCTAAGATGGTTTTCATCGTATCTTGACAATAGGTCGCAGGCAGTTGTAATCAGCAATTACATATCAAGCTGGGTAACAATCCCTAGCGGCGTCCCTCAAGGTTCTTTGTTGGGTCCATTACTTTTTATAATATTTGTAAATGACATAGAGAAATGTTTGTCTTCGTCACAAATACTGTGCTTCGCTTACGATATGAAAATTTTTAAAACTATCAAGTCATTCTCTGATGCAACTAGCCTTCACTCTGACCTAGTTCGGCTTGAAGACTACTGTACTGCTAATTGCTTAGACTTAAATCCTTTTAAATGTTCAACTGTCACATTCAGTCGTAAAGTCAATCCTCTTGTAATTGATTACAAACTTAAACGTCAAATCTTAGTGCGCACATCAACTGTGCGTGATTTAGAAGTTCAGCATGACACCAAGTTACTTTTTGAAGGACATATTAACGGTATTGTATGTAAAGCCTCTAAGGCATTTGGGTTCGTGATGCGGAATTCTAATAATTTCAGTAGTCCGCAGCAATCTTGAAAATGCATCTCAAATTAGGAGCACCAAATATAACATCTACATCTCACGCATAGAAAATATTCAAAAAAAAATCATTAGATATATGTGCTACCGCCTGAAACTTGACTTCAAATCTGAATTTTACCTTGACACATGTCGGCGTCATCATATAATGCCCCTGTATAATCGTCGTGAAATTGCCAATATTGTTTATTTGTTAAAAATAACCTCTGGCGTGGTAGATTGTTCGGATCTCTTAGCTAAAATTCATCTCAATGTTCCTAAGGTGATTATAAGATCTAACCCTCTTCTATATATTCCCTTCGCATCTATGAATTATAGACAAAATTATTTCATGTGGCGCGTCTGCAATAAATTAATAAACTTAGATCTATTTGACATGAGCGTGGAGAGCGTAAGGCGTATACTCACTGAGCAGTTTTTAAACTTAACTCTTAATATAATCTTTTTTTTTTTGTTTTTTAATTTGCATTTTAGAATTTTTGGTTATTGTATTTTTTGGATTTCCGTATAATGTTACATGTAATTATATAGTTTTTAAAAATTTTGAAGAAGGTATTGTCTTTTTTATGTTTGTACTTAATTTATAATTATGAGGACCTACCTTGGCGTCCAATACTTATTTCATTTTGTTTTAATTAGCTTAAGCCTTTGGTCTTCCGAGCAAATAAATAAATAAATAAAAATGAAGCGTTGTCAAAAATAGAGTCGCTCTTCGACTCGGGGTTTTACCTTTACCTAATAGTGGTGGTTAATATAAGGTATAGCTGCTAAATATAGCAAGCTATTTACTTGCAACGAATAGCGCGCGCTGTATAAATATTCAGGTAGCGCTAAAATTAGAACGCTGTTTTACAACGTGTGCGACCGCGCCCGCGACTCTGACAACGCGTGAGCCGCGAATGGAGCGTTGTCAAAAATAGAGTCTCGAGTTAAAAAGAGGGAATGTTAGGGGCTCCAAAGAAAATCTGAAATTTAAATCGAATAAAGCCTGTGTCATGTGCGTAGAACGGAACGCACAACACGAAAGTTCGAACTTCATATCGCACCGTCCGTCTCGTTCTCGTTTCATTCAAAAGGTGATAACAGAACCGTGAGAGGGACGGCACGATAAGATATGAATACGAACTTTCACTCACTGTTCTATTCCGCTCTATCTTTCGATTATACTAAAATACTAGTACTAAAAGAATATAATTGGTTTCAAAATAAATTATTTATTGAAAAACTCGGCTAAAAAAAATTGTTCATTTTATTTGGAACATAACTTGGGGCCACAGGGCCTCCACTCCTTTGTTGTCCCGAGGCCTCCAGACCTCTAAATCCGGCCCTGTTAATGCCAGATAATAGATCAGTTTGGTATTATTTTTACCAACTGATAAAAATAGCATTGATCTTACTCAAATTTATGAAGACTGATTTATAAGATCCCAAACCTGTAGGATTCAGTTGGAATTTAATCTACCAAACCGTGCAAATTGCATTAAAATCCGTGCAGGAGGTTTTGCGTGATGCGCGACACACAAACACAAATTCTAGGCATAGTAACGTCCCAAAATCATACCCCGACTTTTTGACAGATTTATAATAGTATCAGAAGATAGATATCTAAGGTGATTATTATGTTAAAATATTCTTCATTTTAAATATGGTTTTTGGGCACATGGGCGGTACTGCAGGTAATATTTTAGGTCCCTAAACACTTCTAAGTTGAAAAGCTGCAAATGTTAATTGTTATCACTAAACAAAATAGACGTTTTATAAATTACTAAGTTAAATAAACGGATCTGGCCAGAAACGTCTTTTCATTGCAGTATCACGTATTTTTTTGGGTTTTTTTAACTAACAAGAAAAAGAAAACATAATTTATTTAATATATGAATTTAATTTTATTACAATTAAAATGTATATTCTGATAGATCAAAGATTATATCATAATTTTGCATTAAAAAAATATTATGTTATTCTTGCTCTTTTGCACAGAAAACTTTTTAGTTTAAAAATACACAACCATTTTTTTCTCCTTTTTTGGCATTTGTTAGAAACGTCGTCGTTTCTTATGACGGCAGAATAGATTAAGACCAATCTATTCTCTTTTCTTCTTCTCTTCCATTATATTTTTTTTAAGGCTCGACCGAGATCTCGGTCTCGGTCTTGGCATTCTCGGCTACAAATCCAACCGAGAAATTTGTCTCGGTTCTCGGCTAACTATTGCCGAGATTCTCGGTCAGGACCGAGATTGTAACTTGGTTGGCAGCGATTGGTGTAAGTGCGTGAGAGAGCTGAATTGTGATTGATTGAAGTCCGGGCTGCGCTTTTTCAAGATGTCGAAACTCGGTGGAATAGCACTTACTAAATGATGGAACGACTGCTTGAGCAAAAAAAATTTTTGAACCTATACCGTATTGAAAAATGAGGCATACTAGAAATTAACAGTGATGAATGGAATTTCATGAAAGATATAGTGAACGTTTTGCAATGCTTGGCAAAACCAAGTCACGTTGGATATCTCTTCCTACTCGTCCTGTGTTTCAGTGGTAATGTTTTATGGAAAATTGGCGCCAACACAAAACATTCAGTCCTTTAATGGCCAGGAAGATGATAATGAAATTCACGCAAAGACGATGAAGAGCAAGCTCCTGGATGCACTTAATTAGCGGTTTTTATTTGTTAAAAGTTTTTTGCCACTAGTTACTGCAACACTGAGCGATCTACGGTTTGAAACTAAATATCTAACTGAAAGCGAAGTTAATTCAGCCAAGCTTCATATTATAGAAACTCTCGCTATCAATGAAAATATAGGATCAGATTCTCGTGAGACGACATAGGCATCTTCAACTAACTCGTCAAACATGGCTGCAACAAATCAATCCAACTTATGGGCAGCTCATGATTCAATAGAGTTAGAAGACGAGCCAATGACCAATGACGAATACATTTCAAGCTCTGTGATCGAAATAGTGCTAGAGAGCTTCCTTAGGGAACCAAGAATGCAAAGAAATGCAAATATTTTTGAGTATTGGTTTTCGTCAACTTATAAGGTGCTTAAGCCTGCAGCAAATAAGTTTTTATCTGCGCCGCCTACTAGCGTAGCAAGTAAACAACTGTTTAGCAAAGCTGGACAATTGTATGACGAGAGGCGACACTCTTTGAAGGGCAAAAATGCCGAAAAATTGCTTTTTTTATGTTATAATATAATGTTATTTAACTTTGATTATTAAAACAGTTCATTTTGTTAAACAATTAGTAGTGTATTAAAAATTTAACAGTATTAAAAAAAAATTACACGCTTTGTCTATCTCGTTCTCGGTTCTCGGTCTCGGCCGAGATATTATTTTATTCTCGTTCTCTAGAACGAAAAACCCATCTCGGTCGAGCCTTATTTTTTTTTAATTATTTTTTTTACGTATATTGGTGGCATGGCATCTAAAGATAGACTTTATATTATTATGATGATTTTTAGTTAATTATGATCATAAACTATTGATATTCACGTTATTGTTTCAATAGTGTGATATTCTGTGGGCTAAAGCTATGGCTAAAGTGAGGACAGGCCGGTGCCCTAAAAGTAGGGGCCTATAAAGATGTTTCAGATTTTTAGAACAGGCCCTTTTAAAGAGTTGGAAGCCATTATCCAGCAAAATATACATATTAGAGAAATGAGTGGCGTTTTATTCACCGTCATAATGTCAATAATCTAACTAAAATGAATTGAATAATTGGTACAGGCAGCGTGTCATGCAGAATTTGTCTTTTTATCTTGTCTGGATTATGCCATTAAACGCAATGAAGCAATGAACAAAACGCAGCTATACGGACGGACAACGAACTTAACAAAACTATGAGGTTCATTTAGCTACGGAACCCTAACTAGTGTGGTATACATAATTAACGATTTTGGAAGATAAATATACTGGTGACAGAAAAATTTACTCTAGAACCTCAAAAATAAAAGAAAACTATCATCTCTAAGTTTTGTTCAAGTGAACGTTTATAAATTCCATTTTGATACTAGAATAACTAGAACCATCTGGTATTTCTTTTTAAAACTATGTAAAACACAGTGAACTTGCGCATTTTCTACTTATGGCGCCAATGCTTATATAATTGTGCTCAACAAACTATAAGTAAAATAAAATAAAATAAAAATATATATATATATAGTCTGAATCTCGGAGACGGCTCCAACGATTTTCATGACATTTAGTTTGCTGGGGGTTTCGGGGGCGATAAATCAATTCAGCTAGGTTTCATTTTCAGAAAACGCCATTTTATCCGTGTTTTCAGGCAATGATAAACTGAAAATATGACTTTGCCTGACACAGCAACACTAAAGCTACTTGACAAAAGATTGCGTTGTTTAAAAAAATAAACAGAGCTTTGTCCTCCAAAAACAATTAAACTCTTCTTTTTCTGAAGATTTGCTGAATACTCAAAACTTAATGAAATCACGTTGGTCATGCTTCGTGGTGTTATTTATTAACACCAAAACATCAAAATGCTACGTCCACTAGAAAACGCTGTTGAGCAAGTCCTTCCTAAGTAATT
This sequence comes from Apoda limacodes, assembly GCA_946406115.1. Lineage (NCBI taxonomy): Eukaryota > Metazoa > Arthropoda > Insecta > Lepidoptera > Limacodidae > Apoda > Apoda limacodes. The sequence goes on from OX291550.1 coordinate 24,168,694, forward strand.
TACCGATTTTATTTTATTTATTTATTTATTGATGTTTAATTGTACAGTTTTGCACAAAAGGCGAGCTTAATGCCTCAGGCATTATCTCCCAGCCAACCTGTAGGTAATACAGACAAGCAAAGTGGGTGCATCATAATGATTACGTAAAGAAAAGCATATAAACTAAAATTATACTTATACACATACATAAATAAAAACATATATATACACACTGGCACAATTAGCGGAACACAAAAAAAGGATTTGAACGAATGGCAGCAGGTTCTCTTTACTGATGAGTGCAGTTCTTTTAAAACAGATCGATGGGAGACAGCGAATATGGAGACGCAAAGGAGAACGGTACAGTCTAATTTTGAACACACAGTGGCTTATGGTGGCGGCTCGATTATGGTTTGGGGAGGGATATGTTTGGGAGCTCGCACGGAGTTAGTGATAGTCACAGGAGGGACCATGACAGCAGATCGATACATTAGAGACATTTTAGAAGAACATGTTGTACCATTTGCCCCATTTATTGGTGACGACTTTATTCTAATGCAAGATAATGCTCGTGCTCATAGTGCACAATCGGTACAGGCATATCTGAGCCACGTAGGTATACCGGTGATGCAGTGGCCAGCAATTTCCCACGATATGAATCCGATAGAGCATGTCTGGGACTTGCTAAAAAGAAGGGTTCAATCCAGAATGCCACCCCCCAACAATCTGAATGAACTTGGAAATATATGCGTTATTATCTCATAGTCTCACTTTTTTTTCTGTTCAGCTAATTGTGCCGGTGTGTATATTTATAACAATATACAATATACAAAACATATATATATATATATATATATATATATATATATATATATATATATAACAATATATAAATATTTAAATATGAATATATACATACATACATACATTAACAACGATACGATACGATGCATTCAAAATCATGAAATTATTACCATTGTTGTTGATAACAATATTATCAACATTAAGTTTTGCTTAAATATATTGATAAAGTTTCTTTTTAAATATGAAGCGGTTTGAGGATTTTCTAAAGTGATCAGGATGATCATTTCAGAGTAGTCCAGCCCGAATCTGAAAAGAGTTTGAAAGGGAAATGTAGTTTTAGACTGCCAGAGGCACGGAGGGTTCTGCTATAGGGTATGTAAACGAAAAATGACTTTAAATAGCTAGGCGTGAGAGGTTCTTTAAGAATGGAAAAGAGAGCTGAGAGTATTCTGTAGTTTTTACGTTGGCGTATTGAAAGCCATTTTAACTGGCGACGAAAAGAAGAAAGGTATGGTCAAATTTACGAACGTTATAAATAAAACGAATACAATTATTAAGTAGGCGCTCAAGTTTTGTAAGAAGGTCTTCGTTGAGGTCTAGGTAGCAGACATCAGCATAATCAAAAATGTGCATGATAAGTGTTTGAATCAACATTATTTTTGTTTTTATGGGAAGGATTTTTTTTATTCAATTTAATGATCTTAAATTGGCCACAATTTTACCACTGACATTAGCTTTTTGAACAGTCCAGCTAAGAGTTTTGTCAATATGCACACCTAAATTTTTAACAGACTCATCAAATGGTACGATCAAACCTATCATTATTTTTATCACATATCATTATTCCTATATCAAAGATATAGGAATTAAACAGGAAGTATCAATTTTAGCCAACTGTCTAGAACTACCTATTAAAATGGATTGGCATTTGGACGGGTTTACAGATATGCCAAATTTAAATGACCAATTACATATTCTCTCCAGGTTACTGTTTAGCTCCATAATTGCAGAAGATAAGTTGCAGACATCACTTTGCACATAAAGCTGCAAGTCATCGGGATACAAATGATACGAACCGATGTATATATCTATAGCATTACTTTGTGTCGTGTATAGAGAGCTACCCTTATTTTTAATAAAAACTGTATAGCAGTTTGTAGTTGATTAAATAATAATAATAAAATGTTATAAAAATTATATTTAACTTAATAAAATTTGATATTATTGCCTTTTGAATTTTTTTTTTCTTCGTGGAGGGCAATTCACATAAGATAAAGCCGTAAGTTTCTCAGAATCAATGGAAAGATTGGCTAATTCATAAGGCCGTGACCACAGACTATATAATACTATACTGGCGTGACATACGAAAGGTCGCACATGACGAAACTATACGGGTACTGTCTTTCTTATTTAGAACCCTAAATACAGCTTGACAACTTCCAAAAAACACAATTTGTTTCCTAAATGTTTCGTAAAAGATTTTCACTTCAAACTTTTATAAATTGAATCATCTTACAGAGGCACAGTCGGTCGTGAAAGTTTAGCAATAACAATCAGTAAATGCGGCGGGCTCATCGCACTTTATAATTTGTTTTCCGGCCATTCAACAAACCGCTAAAATTGATTTAATGGCGCGCTCGTAACTTTCTAGTTTTACGGCTCTAGGATCAAACACAGATGGCGTGCGGCTTCTGATAGAATTAAAAATTAAAACACTCGAGTCGAGTATCAGATGGGTATCGTAAATTATAAGGGGCTAGGCCAAAAATGCGACCTACATTTAATTTTTATTAGCTATGAAAATATTATAGACAAAAAATGTTTAGTAACAATTAATGCTACTAGAAAAAATGTTATCTATACCTACATAGATTTTTGTGCACACCTGCCGTTGCACAGGGGCAAAAGCTAGTTTTCTGAACCTCTGTCCGAGATTCACTCTCCTACCGTAGAACCTAAAGTGTCTCGCACAGTGCAGTTTCAGAGGAACTTCGTCCCTCAAACGCGAGTTTTCTCTAGAGATTGCAGTATATAGTTTTTCCAAAAGAAGTGATTAACGCGCGAGATATGGCCCTGTTGGTGGCTACCGTGACGGTGACCGCTTAACATCAGGCGGGAACAACAACTCCTCAGTTTTTATGTTTTAAATAGTATTCTATTTTTTTATAAAACGGTAAAGCGGTTCATGTTTTACATACGATTATCATCTGTTAAATTTAATTATCATTAATGATAATAGGGCATAATTATAAGGCTGTGACAATGTGTGCATCTTCGCACTTTTCTACCACACTAGGCAATTTCCGTCTTTAACTGTATAGAAGACTGTAAATGTGCACCTTGTACCTGTAAAAGGGCTATTGATCAGATCCATCAAATTACAGGCCAATCGATATTACCTCTCTGTTTTTTAAGGTGATAGAGCGTGTGATCAACACACAGCTTCTTAGATACCAAGCAAAACACGCCGTGGTCAGCTTTCACCACGGTCGCTCAACTGGTGACCTCTAGTATATCTTACACACCTATGAGCTTCACCCCTAGGCAAAGGCTGTTGCTTTATAAGTCGTAAGTCCGGCCCCATATGGAGAACTGCTGCCATCTCTGGGCGGGTGCACCCGGATACCGCTTGGCCCTTTTGACTCGATTCAACGACGGCCTCATCGACGATCCCAAACTCACAAACCGTATCGAACCCTCAAGTCTTAAGTCTGAGGAGATACTTTGCCTCCCGTGTGTGTTCTACCGCTTTTATATGGAATGTGTTCTGAGGTATTGTTAAAAATGATGCCCTAGGCTACTTTCTTCCATCGCGCCGCTCGCCATCGGCAGGGAATTCATTCTCTCACTTTAAAACCTAAATGGTCACGTACAGTGCGATTTCAAAAAAACTTATTCCCGCGAACGGTAATGTTGTGGAATGAGCTCTCTGCCAAGATTTTCAAGAGCTACAGTATGGCTCTTGCCTATATGTATATGCATATAATATTAGTAAAATTCTTATTGAAAGAAAAGAGGCATTATTAATCTATACTCGATTCCCGTCCCTCTACATTAGAGGTTCATATTCAAACCACTGGGGTTGTTCAGAACCTAATATTGTAGAGTCATATAGTAAGGTACTAATATATCCATCAACTTTCTATCCCAGGTACTTCGCTACATATCCTGAGTCGAAAGAATTCTTCCGGATGGTTCGCAAGCTACCAGAAGAGGAGTACATACACAACCCGCAGTTCAAGGCGCACGTGATCAACCTAATGACAGCACTAAATCTGGCAGTGACCAACCTCAATCAGCCTGATATTGTAGCCGCCATGATGTACAAAATTGGCGAGTCACATGCGAAAAGAAAACTAAAACAAAAGAACTTCTTTGTAAGTACGCTTAGATAATAAAATTAAAAAAGTAATTTAAAAACCCGCGATGACAAAGTAAAGCTAACTAAAACAATATTATAATATTTAAAAGTGCTCTACTTAGAAGAGCCGTTTTAAAGAAACATATTTACTGCAGCCCCCTCTGGCATTTTTTCTCAATTTTATCTTTAAGTTAGAATTTTACGCTTACCTAAGGGTTAATTCACATTGCAACTAGTCTAAGTAAAGCAAAACTTCTTTATGAAAATTTACATGCATACATTTGCGTGCGACCAGCGTCTACTGGTGCGCTCAAGCGCATCCGCGCATACCAGCGTCAGTCAGTCGAGTAACTATCGCAAACAACTGCAAGTTCATTCTTACTATAATAGTTCTCAAACAACACATACAACACTTAAGAGGCGCGAATGTATTCGTAGGTAACCCAACTGCCTCGTTTTATCCATGAAGAATTTTTCATTTCGCTGCGGTTCGACTCGGCTGTAATGTGAATTGACCCTAAATCTTGATTATTGACGCCCATGTTGTCTGACTAGTAGAAATTAATTTATAGATTTTTGTTTTTGTTTGCAGGAATTAAAGGATGTAATAGTTAAAATGTTCATCGAAGTACTGCAACTGGATGAGTTCACCCTCGGCGCGTGGGGAAAAACAGTAGAGTTCTGGTACAAGCACATCTTCCAAACATTAGACACGTCCGAAATGAGATAGCAGCTCCCCATCAAATCACCAATAGTTCTATCATGAGCAAAATTTTATTCTTTGGAAACAGGATATACCGCGTTCCATTTAAACTACAAAAGGTGTTGACTTATTTCGGACTTACATTGTGTAAGTTGGTACCATGTATTTCTACAGTTTTAAATATTTTAGCGACAGAATATAATATATAGCAACATAGAATTCAAAAGCTGTAAATAGTAGTACCTTTATATATTATCACGAGTACCTAACGCATCAGTTATATTTCCGTAACGTATCCGAGCGAAACACACTTTTATAACCGAAAACAAAAGAATTACGATCAAAACTGAAATTTGTATTTTATTTCTGTTCTTTTTTCTATATTCTTTTATATATGCGTATTACAATTTTATTTCGATATTTGCATTTAACACCTGTATTTTATAGGAGAGTAACCTGTAGATATCATTGATAATGGCGAGCTGTCATAATAAAATGTCAGTAGGTAGTGTTTGTGTAAACCCTAATTTAAAACAAAACTTACCAAACCGGAAATACTAAGTAATTTAATAAAACGATACACCTACTAAGAAACTTAAAAGCTAATTATAGAAAACGTGTGTGCCCGCGTGGTAGAGTTCCAAGAACGCTGGCTGCATTTCCCCTCTGCATCGAAATACTTATTTAATTAAAATTTGGACCGAAACTTTGGATCGGATAATTAGGATAATAAAGAAATCTTTTTTCAATATTTTAATGTGTTTAAAAAATACATTGGTTTACCAAAAGTAAACACCTTAACTTATTCACATTGTTATTATAGATCATTATTATAATTGTATGTTAGTTTATCTAATGTTATTCAGAAAATTGTTGTACATATTTTATTGTAATATAATTATGTTGTTTTTATTGATAAAATAGGTACATTTCAATGCAATGTATACTATGATATTCCAAATATAAGAAGTAAAATTAATTTGTTGAATAATTGTGATTATTTTGAGGCAATTATAAAGTGTAAATAAATTACAGTATATCATGATTGTAAATTGTAAATACTTACAAACATATTGATTTTTAAATATTTTTAACAGCTATATTATGCTATCTAGATTAGTTAGTTATATTAAAGAATTTTACACAATTAACGTTTATTTTTTAAACATTTTTTTATATTAGTTATAGCTTAGCTCAGTAATAGCGTAGCTCAGCGTAAGTTCGATTCCCGCACAAGACAAACATTGATGTGGTGAACATTTGTGTTTGTCTTTAATCAAAGGCTACGTCATAAAAAAGGAAATGTTCTCAATTCCTGTGTAAAGTAAAAACTTTCTAGCGACTTTGCCGAATTTACTCTACTCTGTAAGGACACAGCACACATTTCAACTCAGTCACCGTATCACCTTTCGCCTCGCCGACAACCAGGCGTCAACCAAGCGGATCAGTAGCAGATCCAGTACGTCGTCGACGACGCCTTTTCATCGTTATTTTTTGTTAAAATTCAACCTACAAATTCAATAAAACACGCCTGCGACACGCCAGGAAGTTGGCTTGTGAATGACAGCACGTTTATAATCGTTGTATTTTAACATTAATTTGAAACAAAATTACAAACATTCAAAAAGTTTTTCATTTTAATAAATAAATTCTCATAACAAAATCTTATACAGTTACCTACAATTTCAAACACAACCTACACATAATAAATACACAGACTAACTATGTAGATGAATAACATAAAAATAATAAAGAAGAAAATTAAACATGCCCTCTCATTACCCGCTGCAAAGAGCTGCCTTTAGGCTGAAAGTGCGCGTGTCGCCCCTAACCCTGGGGAGCTCCCTGCATTATTCAAAACTCCCTCACGTTGCCGACACCCCCCTAACGTTTCACGTACGTCTCATTATGCCCGTCCCTAGAATTTTGGGAACAAAGAAATACAGGCATCATTATTACACGAAACACAGCTTTCATTATGCAATAGTATAAGTACACGAGTTACAAAATTATGTTTGAATATAAATAAATACCTATTTAATTTAAATTATATGAAATATTTATATTTACATTTTAGCCAAAGATGTCGCCAATATTTTTGTTTTTAGGATTGCGTGCTTCCAACGACCCTGTTGATTTTATTTTGTGTGTTTTACTTACAATTGTACTGGTAATACCAAAATTTACTGCTACTTATAACGAAATAGGAAACGGGGTATGATCGAAAAACAGGTTACCCTCTGTTAAATGCAACATGCAGCATTTTAAATACTTAATGCTCCGCGGATAACTTATTCCTGAGGTATCGCATAATCGAGATATGTCTGTTAAAATACATACCTAATTTATATTAAGACAATTGGGTGCTCCGTTACAACGTCAATATTACGTCGCCACAGTTCGTATTTGTCCTATCGACCAAATTTATCGAAAATTAACTTCAAATATAGCATTGATAAGACCTAAATTTCAATCGTGTTAGTTCAGGAAGATTTAAAACTGGTACTAGTAGTTAGCAGGGATAACGCTCTTAAGCATTCTTTTTTGGGAGCTTAATGAATACCTTGGTTCAAATCATTTCCTCTTTTATCATATATAATGTATGTTGGTGTCATTTGAAATAGCTCTACTCTATATAAACTTCCCAGCAGTGAGAAACTGTCAAAAAGTGGGTATACAGTATTTAACAAACTGTCAGTAACAAGATAGTACAGTACCTACATCAGGGCTGTAGCTAGAGTTGAATCTAAGGTAGGGCAGCGGTGGTTTCATGCACGGGTACGGCGCAAGTAATTTTTCTATCTTTCATTATTTTACCTGCTTGTGAGCGTGAGTAATTAAGGTAGAAGGTAATTGGGTGGAATCGCGGGAAAACAAGAACAAATGGTATTAATTTATAGTACGGGAAAACTATATATATATATTATACCTTAGTTTATGGTACTTTTAAGGTAGGGCATTAGTATTTCAAGGTAGGGCATTGCTGCCTTAGCTACGGCCCTGACCTATATCTGTACAATAGCAATGTTTCCAAGTTTAATACATATTTTTTATGTTTTTTGTTAAAAAAAAACTATTCTTTGAAAAATTAAAGGGCATGTCGATAACTGCGGTTCTCCATTACTGGATCTAAGGTGTCTAGTACTGGATCTACGGTGTCTAGTACTGGTTAATGGATTTAATCTTTTCGTTTATCTTATAAAATACACAAAATTATAGTTTAACTAATAATTTATTGTCTTTATTTATTCCTGTAGGTACATAAAAAAATCTGCCATCTTCATTGAGTACATTTTTTTATAAAACCTAAATAGGTCCTTACTAAAGGTCTGCTTAAAATGCCCGAGATTGGTGCCATCACCCTAATTTAGTGCTTAGTTTGACTTGTTTGGCCCATAGTGCTAAACGACAGATCTACTGGGCACTCCCTTTGCTTTGTCTCAAACTCGAATTTGAACTACGAAGTTGCTGTACCTCTTCTTTTTACCGTGATGCGGTAAGACTATGCCAGAAACCTCCATAACACAAAGTGAGTTCCGGCGTGCATTGCTTTCTCTAGACAAGACGTACACAAGTCGTAGTCGTGGGCCAGACGGTATACCACCAGTGGTGCTTAAATACGCTAACTAGGCAATATACTTACGTCTTCATGAAAGATGTCAAATGTGACGAATCACGAATCAATAAGGCTATAACCACGGTCGTTCAACCGGTGCTCAAGTGTCTAACACACCTAACACACCGATACGGGCTCTAGCCAAAGTAAGGAACAGGATAGTATAGCTTAGACATAGCGAAAGTGTTCGATCGGGTCTGACACCGAGGTCTTTTATCGAAATTGCCATCTTCCGGACTACCTTTGTGCAAATGGGTCGATAACTTTCTGTTCGACAGACGTAGATGACAATATTTGCTGTAATAGCATGGAGACATTATTGCTGGCTTCCAGCAAGGCTCTGGCTGTTTTTGCTACATATCAATAATATGCAGATGACATTACAGGAGGTGCCTATTACACGGGTCGTGCAAACATTCCTCGTTCCGTTATAGAGGAAAACCGCGGAGAACTTGTGTTGAAAATCGAACCCACTCTGCACAAGGTCTCAGACTAGGGACTAAATAACTTAGTCCGATTCAACCCAACAAAGACACAAGCCAGCGCATTCACCGCTAAAAAACCCATTCCCTGAGGTCCAACAATTTGAAAACACGCCCCTTACCATCTCCAAGACTATTGGGATTCTTGGAGTTGACTAGCGACCAAGATCATTCGGCAGCAAGTACCGTACAAGCAACTTTTTTGAGATTTTTTTTTTTTAATGTTCCGATAAAAAATTAACCGCGGGACCGATTTTTTTCAGACTCTTTTCAGATCTAAGTCATCTAAGTCATCAAACAATTCGGTCCAGTAATTTTTGAGAAAACCGAGCAGAAACAAGTACACATACATATACACACACACACACACACACACACACACACACACACACACACACACACACACACACACACACACACACACACACACACACACACACACACACACAGACATCACTCTAAAAATTATTGCAAATTATTCTCCGAGTCATGAAACGTAAAGAAAACACAAAAATATCGATTTCGATTCTCGGACCTATTACAATTACTTCCCAAGAGAAGTTAATATATTTAAGTTACATAGAATAATCATTGCTAACCCAACTGGCTTGCAATAATTGATCGTACAGGGCACACTATAATGACTATTTACAATCCATTAAAAGATATTCATTAGAGACCGGTTAGCTTCGTTTTATGTCATTTTTGTGGCACTGTAAAGATGTTTATGAGTGCTATTTTGTAAGCTCATTTGTGGATATCTAATAAGGAAGGTAAAACCATGAAACATATTGTTACATTTTGTTAAATATTAATGATTTTTTTCTCTTGTGCATCCGTGAAAATTATGCGAAGGTACATACTGAGTAATTTGATGCAAGTCTTTCTGTATTGATTGGATTAGCTGATCAGCATTGATTTTTATATTCTGTACAATATTGTGTATGGAATGAAATTTTCATAAGTTTATCTAGGTGAATGTTACCCCTCAGAAATTTTTACTAAACGCATTTCGTCTTCTGTATTTTGATTTAATATTAATAATAATAATCCATACCTACTTATATTACAAATGCAAAAGTAACTGTCTGATTGTCTTGTTACCTTTTCAAGCTTAAGCCGCTGTACCGATTACGATGAAATTTGGCATGGAGATAGTTTGAGTCCCGGGTATCACGCCGCGGTCGGACTCCTCATCTCCCGAATCCACGACATCTTGTGATATATTTAATAAAAGATTCTTGTAGGAGCACTTGTAATTTTATACAAATAAAGATTAGGTTGAAGAGGTCAAAAATGGACCTACAAAAAATAGAATCTAAACAATGATGTAAAAATCGTAAAACTGACTAACTTGAAACAAACAAGAGTCAGTATTCCTATTGAAATATAATTTTGAATTTGAAAATTAGGCCAAAATGCAAGTAAAAATTAAAAGTAAAGCATTGTAGAGGTCGGCTCCCACCTCAACAAAGGTTTTATGCTACACAGGGAAGGACATAGGCCACGTTAAGTGTGAGTCGGTTTTTTTGGGGAGTTGCCGTTGACATCCTAAACCGCTAACCGAATTTAGGGCGATTGCAACCGCGGACAAAAGCTAGTAATATAATATTTTTGGACTGGTCACACAGCGCCATCTGATCCCCAACTAAGCAAGGCTTGTTATATGCATTCCAGACAATGGATAAAATACTATAATCACTATCCGGATAGCGAGATTAGTCACGAGGACCTCCCCTAAAAGACGTTCCGGGTTCGTCGGCGCCACCAAGGATACACGAGGTATCAGAGTGCCGGGGCGCTTCTCGCCCCCACTTAATCGCAACCGCACCCGAATAACGGGGAACTCCCCTCCTGGCGCTGACTCACCTTCGGGTTCGAGACTCACCCGACCGAAGGGACGCCCCCGAGAGCGACAACCCAAGCTGAGGCGGGGAGCCCTTGAGCGTTGGGTGCTATATGGGCTGAAGCTCCTTCAGAGTCTTGCCCCAAAAAGCCCGGTGAAGCAGTAATGGCTGCAACAGCCAACTGCATAGTCAGTCTGAAAAAAAAAATGCTGCCTAAAAATATAACATGTGTGTGTATCACAACTTTTTTTTAATAGCTTACTACTTCTTTATACCTTACCTTACCTTCTTTATATTTCTAAGTGTTTTAATAGATTGTATACTTTTTAGTTCATTAACAAAGTATTGTATTATTACTTTAAATAGAACTACTTGCCGGCTATATCTAGTAGAAATTAACATTGTTTAGATTGCTTTAACGAATTAAAAGTTTCTTATAAAAAAGGGGGTCTTCTAATTTTTCATCAACGATAACCGCCTAATCCAAGACCAATCAGAAGACCAAAAGTGCGCAGATCAAGCCTGGCACAATTTGTATACTAAATATTTTTGTTTACAATTGTACTATAAGATATTTGAATATCTGGTAGTGCCGTTTTTGTCAGGAGTGCTCTTTTTTTACAATAAAAGCTTAAAAAACTAGTTCAGCAGACATGGTGTTGACAAAAAAACTTTGAAACTAGCCCACTAAGCCCTTAGATTCCGCAGCTCGCTTACCATCAGGTAAATTCACACTCAAGTTACTGAAACGAAAAATATTTAATCACGTCATAATTTTGAATAAATTTTCAAATCTCTAATTCTTATTTCTTAGTACAAAAAGTGACAGAACGGAAATGGTTTTTATATTTGGAAAGCTTACAAACCTACACTTCTAGTCACGAACCAGCACGAACTTAACCTTGAATTCTGAAGGGGATAGAAATCCACAGAATACCTAAGGGCGCGTTCGTTCTGGGATTAAGAGTTCCGACGAATGATACTTTTCACACTTTTGATAACGCCAGTTTTGCCACCGACACCTACCGTTCGTTTAGCTTTGAAACGTTACTAACATTACAAAACTGCAAAACGAACGCTTGACGTACACACACTACCATAAACAATGAATATGTATAGACAGTTTAGACAGATTAACACAAAAACCCCACCTTCAGACATGGGTCTAAAGTTTCATTTTTCTGTGGCAAAAGCATAGATATAGAATGTACAAGATCATGCAAATGTGTAAGTGGAATAGTGTTGTCAAACAACACTATCGATAATTTTACCTGCACAAAATTATTGCAAACTAGCGCGCTGGTAAAATTAAATATTACCTATGTCGCGTTTACACTCGCGCCACGCAGCCTCGGAACGCGTTGTCGGACAAAGCAAACTGTTTACATGCTTGTGCTCGTACATGTGCCCAATGACATAGCGTTGAATGCAAGAGTGTAAACATACCATTAGAACCTAAACTATTAGGACTATAATCACGTCTTATAGGACATTTAAAAATCTAATCACTTTCTTCTTAAAGAACCAAATATCGTAGTCCCTCGAGAAAACCTCAGCAGGGAGCTTATTCCACAACTTAAGCGTTCGCGGGAGTAAGTTCCTCTCAAACCGCAATGTTTGTGACCATTTAGGTTACGAAGAGTGAGAATGAATTCACTGTTTATGGCGAACGGAGCGATGGTAGAAAGTAGCTGTGAAAATTATTTCAAACAATTCCTCAAAAAACAGAACATATTATACAAACACACAAAGAACACACACAGGGAGGCTAAATCTCTCCTCAGACCTAAACGTTCGATACGACTTGTGAATTTGGGATCGTCGACGATTCTTACTGCTCGTCGTTGAACCGAATTAAAAGGGCTAAGCTGGTATCCAGGTGCACCCGCCTAGAGATGGCAGTAGGCCGGACTTGTGATTTGCAAAGCTTTGCCCTGAGGTGAAGCATCGCTTCGCTCTGTTGAGTACTCCTGGTTTCTTGGACGCCAGCTTCACCTTGGTTTCCAAATGGTCACGAAACTGGATATAGCTGGAGCTGTCAACACCAAAAATCCCAATACACTTGGAGATGGTAAGTACTGTGTTCTGGATTGTAGAACCACAGTAAACGGGATTTTCTTAGCGGTGAACGCGCAGACTTGTGTCTTTATTGGGTTGAATCCTGAAACGCTTAACGCCCGCCGGACCTCCCACTGTGTTATGGAGATTTCTGGCATAGTCTTACCGCATCACGGTAAAGTAGGTGGTACAGCTCCTTCGTTATTGATATTCGAGTTTCAGGCAATGAGACTGCCCACATTAAATTGGCTTTCTCTCAAGCACTATGGGAGAATCGGTTTTTCGCTGTGGTGTAACGATCATTGACAAAAGATTCCCTTGGCAGCTTAACAAGCGACCAGAAAGCACGACTCCCAGAGGGATAGCTTGCAAGTCACATTCCATGCCAGCGAAGATTGTCTCAGTGACTGCGGCTGCGCAGATGTCAGGATCTTCTGAGCTGAAGCAGAGCTGCCTCCATGGGTACGATGCATAAAAATCACGCAATCCATCACAATCTGCTGACTTATAATGCCACACACAACGCCAATTAATTGTCGCAAAGGAAACGGTTAGTGTGCTCTTGATTCCGGGCGAGAGAGTGGTCAAAGGAGCCAAGAGGCGCATCCACTGAGACGGAATATCAGTTCGGACGTGTAGTTAGCACTCCTAGCCTCTATATCAGGTATGCTCGTTGGAGAAAGTACCAGTTGAGAGAATTTTGTTTGAGTAATTGTAAAGAATAAAAACCAAATTTAATTGATACGTCTCAATTTTTTTTTATTGAAAGTATCTAAATTTAACAATTTTAACATTATTTAGTAATAATACTGAAACTATAAGAACATTAAATATAGGAACTATTCGTAAGTAGACTTCTGGTGAACAAAACACCGTCATAAAAACCAAGTATTTGAAATTATTGCGCGTGCGCGTTATAATACATTTTGCATTATATATATATATATACATTATAGTCATACTAATTCTATAAATGTGGCTCGAACAACGCGTACGATGCGGACAAATGTGCGATCACCTTTGGATGGCTATGAATAATTATCTTATTAATATTCTATACATGTATAAATACATAATTCGATACTGATGCCGTCGGTCGCCACCTTGTCAAGCTCTATGGTAAATGTCTACATATTTTACGCAAAATACTTTCCAAATCCTCATTTAACAACGAAATAATGGTACTCAGTAAATCAAGACAAAAAAAAATGCAAGCTATGATTTAAATTGTTTTTTATTTCGTAAAATTCTCAACTTAAACTTATAAAATATGCATATGACAACAATGCAGTAAAAATTATCATAATTTACCTGTGAAATGTGCACTTATTCGAATTATTATCTGTTGTGACTTCACATTTACTCACAGCACAAGACACCATAGTTACCTACTAAATTAATAGTTTGTATGTAAATCCAGGATTATTGAAAAAAAATCCATTCGCCTTAACAGAAACGCTATGTCCTCTTGCGGTCATATAATTTAATACTTTTTTATCATAATTTTAATGAACGTGTTTCTATTTATGCCGCAGTTAGAGCTTCTCATAGACTTTATTATATATACGCATAACGTCAGCGCTATGTCAATCTCTATCGTAACTAAATGATTACATATTTTACACAAAATATCCTCCAAATCTTGATTTAGCAACGAAATATGGTATCAAGTCTATAGAAAAACATGTAAACTAAGATTCAAATGGTATTTTTCGTTGATTTTTCAGCTGTATTAGATAAAATATTCCATCAACAATGCAGTAATTCTGATTATTCCGTCTTGTAAATAAACATTGGCTCACACTAGAAGACAGCTTTTGTAATTAAAAAATTTTTTAAATATCAATGACGGGATTACAGAAAGAAAAAAGAAAATTCCAGTAACAGGAAACAAATGAAGACCTTACCGGATCTTATCGCGGGAGACATTGACATTTCTTCTGTCTTATTTTGTCTCGGGCTCTATGCACTTAATTTGGATTTCTCGCTTCCACGCTTTATTGGTCTTTTTTTTCTTGTGCGGAGATTGAACCTGCACTCCTCGTTTCCGTAGATAGTCTTCACTACCAACAGAGCCAAGGAGCCGTCAAACGTATATATCTTTGCCGCAAAAAAACTCCTGACTTTATTATCGATATCGATACGCATGACGTCAGTTTTTACAGTCAATCTTTATCGTAACTAAATGATAATATATTTTACACAAACTATCCCCCAAATCTTGATTTAGCAATGAATTATGGTATTAAATCAAGAGAATATATAAACTACAATTCAAATTCATTTTTACATTAATTTTTCGGATAAATTCGAAAAAATATAATATAACAAAGCAGTAAAAAAATCATAAATTACCGGTAAAACGTGTATTTATTCGGATTATTGCGACTTGTAACTTCACATTGGCTCACAAAATAAATACCAAATTTACAATTTAAATATTCTAAAATATAAATCAAGGTTTCAACCAGGAAAACAGAAAATTCCAATCGCTATAAAATAGACCCGCCAATATCGCTGCTTATCAATGTAATTATTGTCACATTCGGCCATTTTCTTCTATCTCATTTTTTCATGGGCACTATGCACTTAATTTGGATTTCTCACTCCCACGCTTTATTGGTCTTTTGAACGTAGTTAAAAAAATCCTATGTCTATGGGCAAAAGTGACTATTGGAAAAATAAAACACCAGTTTTAATATTTTTTTTATTTTTTACAATTAATCAGATAACATACATATCAAACCAGCCGAAGTATGGCTAAACCCATTTATTATCTAAACTTATGAACAATACAAGAAATTGATACATCTCAAATTCACCTTACTTTAAATATAGATATATTATAATATATGTATCCACTCTACATAAATTCTACAACCTACTTACTCATAATCTAAGTTTGCATAAATTCAAAGTAAATATGCCCAAAAGAAATATTGTTGAACTACGAATATACATACATATAACTTTTTGGCAATTAGTTGAGTATCATTTCTGTGCATAGCAAAAATTAATTTCCTTTTACATGTAACTTAGATCTTATGTATAAAGAGGCCACAAATATAACATGCGTTTCTGTCGTCAGTTCGATACATAGGGACTTTTGTTAAATATTCTTTATTGCCTATATATTTATATTATTACTCTTATGAAATGTAAGAAAAATATCCTTACAATATAACTGAATTAATCTAGCAGTGCTGTGCTATGACAGTTTAGGGATCTACGGGACGAGGTGTGACGTAGCGCGTCGTAACGCGTCGACAACGTTACGTAACGACCCGCGTCACTATTGTGCGTAACACATTGCGCTAACT
Source organism: Apoda limacodes (assembly GCA_946406115.1). Classification (NCBI taxonomy): domain Eukaryota; kingdom Metazoa; phylum Arthropoda; class Insecta; order Lepidoptera; family Limacodidae; genus Apoda; species Apoda limacodes. The sequence continues at coordinate 24,184,864 of OX291550.1, forward strand.
GTTAGATACAACACATCACATAACGCTCAAAAAACAACTTTTTGTAATCTACATAAAATTTGCTCCAAATGTTATATTAAAAATATTTCTACTTATCGTAACTTCTAATTAGTTACAGCCGACTTTACAAATAATTGATACATTAGACTCTCAAATAGATCTCTACTTACTATTTATTAATGGTAAAAAATAAAGAATAAAAATACTTCTAAACATTGCATTTCAATCACATAAGGTTTAGTTTAATTACACATAGGTACATAATAACATCTTTTTTAAAAAACCCGAACGTATTATTATTAAGAACATTGATATCGTTGAATTATGGAATGGATAAATAGCACACTTAAATTCACTAACAGTTAAACTTACAATATATTTATTGTTCTCCCGTTTTGTTTTGTAAAATACATTGCTTTTAGGTAGACAGAAAATAAACAATAAAACATTATTATTACACCTACTTAGTATGCAGATAAAAATTCATAAAATACTTAAAATGTAACTTAAATTGAGAAATAGTAACTGTGCGTACCAAATAACAGTGCAGTGCGAATAAGTACGGGGAATTATTTATAATAGGAAATACAACATGAGGTTATTACATGAGGTAATTAAAGATAGAGAACATTAAACGCTGCTGAGGACTTTTGTCGCATCCAAGACCGGCGGCATAATATAAAATTTTATAAAAAAAAAAACAACACCTTAATCTGTGATGATAATAAATCTGTTAAGGACTATAAAACATTAACAACTTATCAAAGTCATGTCAGAAATGACATAGTAGTATACATGAAATGGTTGCCAATTTTATCATATTGCGAAGGTTATACATTTATTTTATACATATAAATATGTCTGTCACCGGTAGGCGATGCATTACATCCGTTAGCAGCTACTGATTATTAATATAATTAATTCAACACCCAGCACTATATTATTTGGTACGTGTATTTAAAGTCTGCTTGAATGGACGAGTAAAGATTTATTATTAGTATTACTATTAAGGCAGCCGTTAATAAAATTCACTATTCGATTTCTTACGCAAGCCCCGCCATACAACATTTGAGGAGGATTTTAATTTTCCAAAAAAAAAAAACAACGAATAAGAACACAAGGAACGATACAGTAGCAATCAAATTGCGAACACATTTGCACTACCTACGTAAAAATAATACACAACCCTTTACGCAGAAACTGACCAGTAACGGGGGCCGCACACTGGCGATTTACTTGCGAAATTGTGCGATTCACATAAATTGCTAGTTGCCCAAGTGAATTGGCGATTTACAGATGCCGAGGGCGACTGTATCTATATGTGACTCTCAGCTACTAAGGGTTGACGATCAATAGCGACAAAAGGCTCATGTGCACTTTGTTCATTAGTTACTACCGGAGTTGAAAGTGCATGTGATGAGTAAAATCAACATACCAATAAGTTTGTAAAGTAGTAACTACACTAATTAACGTGTCTGTTTATACATCTGTCATGTCAGTTAATACTTGCAATTATCACGCGCAGTATAGTACATATATGCCAAATCGCGCATCTAAAAGTCGCTAGTGTGCAGCGTCCGTAAAACTTTTTAAGTTACAAAGAAACTGAACAGTTTGTCAATTTCAGTTAATACTAGATCTTTAGAATATTTTTCCCATCACAGAGGTTTGCAGTTTTTTTTTTTTAAATTTTTATTTTTTTTATTATTTAATAACCTATTGATATAATAATGACATAATTTAGTATCTGGAGATATTTAGGAGAATAAATTATTACTTGGTGTATTAAGACAAGACTGAGCCGAGCTTATGTCTATACTAAACTATATTTATATAAATATTATTTTGATATCGTTACAAAGAAATTATTGTAACTAACTATATAACTACATTGTACTTTAACTCAAAGGTGGTACCGAAAAATATACGTTTTTCTTATAAAACAACGCCAATTATTTATTTTTTAGAGAGATGCCACTCACTACAATATAAGGAATTTTGTTTTTTTTGTTACTATTATTATAACAAAAGATTTTAAAACTTAACGAATACTATGGGAATAAAGGATACGAATCCAAAATAAAATATTCGAATTAGAAATGTAATCGATATGCACCGTTTAAAGATCAAAATTTTGATGGAAAACTAATTTTATTTCACATCGGTGGTATTTATATTATGTCACTTCAGTCTGTTCCAATAATGTCTTAAACGATTAAATCATCAAACTGGGACTACTACAGGTGGGCATTTGAATTAATTTTAAATTGTTCATCTACAAACCAATAGAAACAACGGGCCTTTGAAATGTATACCGATACATCACTAAAGTAAAAAAATATTCAAAGCAAATACACGACTCACTTTGTATCTGGCAGTAGGATAACCTCTAAAATAAATATTTTAATCCGACTCACTGGATAATATTAAAAATATTTTCATCACAGCAATCAGTCTGTCAAAATTTTAAATTAAGTATATTCTTCAGAATGGGTTTCGTCGTTTCCTCGCTATTTTTTATCAAGTACAAATACAATTAAGGTACAAAAGTGACTAATTAAGACCGCAAGAGTATTGTTTTTGACATCAATTTGAGAGGTTCCTATTAATTTGGTCTCATTACGTTCCGATTGAAGCATGACGAAGTCGGGATTCTCGCTTAAGCACGACAAAGAGACGGTGTCACCGACTGTACATATCTCTGTCACACTTTTTACTGAGTTAAGAGGGAGACGGGACTAAATCGCGTCGTGTGTAAACCGAACGGAACGAGGCCATACGCGATTACGTATACTTATGAAGAGGTGACGTTGTACGGGTACTCCTAAATATTTGACACAGGTACAAGAGAGATCTAATGAAAGAATAATACAAATATAAACTACTTTGTTTAGGATATGATTTGTTAATTATGCTTGATAATTATATAGCTTACGTTTAAAGCAATTTTTTGAATGCAAGAGAGACTAGAGTTGCAGTGTCTTGGAGTTAGCGAGCAGTAAGAGTCTACTGCATCAATTAACAGTTGGTGAGGGGGAGTGGATTGGCCCTAAAAATAAATATGTTTACTCAAATGCAACTTATGGATTCATAGCGCCACAAAAACACAGGGATTTCCATTCCGCTATATTTTCAATGACACTATTTTGACATAAATTTTTGTATCATTGTCACGAAAACGTAATCAAAATCTGCCGTAACAAATATAACGTTGTCAACACAACTGGAAATTTCTATAACTGATGTATTTGGATATTAATACCGCTTGGTTTTTCATTATAGCAGACCTATTACAAGCATATTAGACCATAATTATTTTTCGTTTAAATGGGGACTTACTGAACTATTATAACTAGACATATAGGAGCTAAAAATATTCTCAGCAATCACATTTAATCAAATAACCACATCTAAGAGATTTTTTTTTAGCTTAGTTCAACATTTTTATCCATGGCCCACTGTTTACACGTAAAGTCACTCAGTTCATTTTTTTTTAATATTTTGTATTAAATCAGTTATTTTGTGTTTATTCACATCCACTTTTATTTCTCTTAAAACTACAATATACCAATAATACAAAAATCCATTCACTATAATTAAGGTAAATTTTAGATACTTTTAAACACTAAAATGTAAAATATGAAACATCCTAAATAAACTCTGATATTCCAATATTTAGGCATTAGATCAATTTAATATAATGATCGAGCGACTATGACAAAAAGAGAAATAAATGCATTACAATAATACTAACCAACCATTCCCTTGTATTTTATTTTCGATGGTCCAAGCTGCCCGGGTAATACCTATACAATAAACCTCTAAGAACTAGTCGGAGCCTTTTTTTATTATATATTTGGTATTATCTATACGCACCACAAACTTAAGACTAGAGGTTCCATCGCCTCTTGTACCAAAACGACCCCGTTATAAAGGAAGACTAGTATTGATTGTTGATATCACGTACAGCTCTATTGTGTTAGGACGTCAACATTTAACATACAAAAAAAACATTTATAAATAAAGACAACAAGCAATTAACCTTATCAAATTAAAAAGGCCATTTGAATATTCTACAATACACTTACCTAATAAGCATAACTTCGTTTAATTAATTAATTATGCGCACGCGAACAATTTACGTTTGTAAAATGGAAAAATGAGAATCTACAATAAGCATAGTTAGTAAATAAAAAGGCAATTTTATGCATATTTTGGTCCCTATTTACGAGTTAACCGGAAAAACAAATACGTAAAATCAATCGCTCTTTGTTTTTTTTTTTTTTTATTAATCGACGTTCAATCGTTTTTTTTTTTTTATTATTTTAGACTGTTATCTTTAATTATTTTAATATTTTACATAATTTAGACGAAATATAAAACTTTAAATAACCAACATATAAAAAAAAAGTACAATAACACTAAATAGATTTTGTCACAAGATAAAATAAAATTTAAAGGGAATAGTATACAGCAAAATATTAATTTTATATACCTAAGTAAATGCATTTTTTTTTAAATCGTATGTACTAATTATAATATCAATTGTGAGCGATTGATTTGTAACCAAAAAATAGTAACGTATGAAAGAATCTTAATAGTGGTCCATTTAAATAAGAAACTAATCGGAGATTACGAAATCTGAGTTTTTTTTTTGTAGTAACTTATGAGTGCTAAGCGTCGAGCCGAAGAAAAGCGTAAAGATAAAATTAAAATAACTGAGCAACTATATGTATACTTGAGCTATAACACCGGAGCAGCTTGGATAACAACCTACTGAGGCTGTTCAAAATGGCTCCCATTTGTACGAGCAATAAATTGTGATGTAAGAGATCCATTCCACAAATAATGTTAGTTTTAATTTTTTAAATGGCATACAAAGTGGACTTTGGTATTCAATTTGTAATGAAGGTAATTTGGATTCACTGTTCAATTGTGTGAGTATACAAAAAGAAATGACTGGAAAAAAACAATATAAATTTAAGTTACTTATCAACTCGGTAAACTTCATATAATGTATAATAAAAAAATATAAATAAATAGATAAAAATATTTACACATATATATATATATGTATGTATATATATGTATATGTTGATTGATGACGTAACACTTATAATAAAAATAAGACATAGCTAAGCTCATTAGGATTATTATAAAAGGCGAGGACAGGCCCCGCTAAACGCAGCCTTTATATTGTCTATGCTAGTCACTTCAACGGTGCCTAGCGCACAATTAATTTCATAATAATGTTATAACATAGTTTTTTGAAGGAAACATTAAAAACTGCCATCAGTAAGGTTACGGATAACGGTAACGTACCACAGTTCATTGAGGCACAATCATTGGTTTCTTTAATTGCTTTACTTTTTTTTTTGTTTTTTGTTTTTTTTTTTTAATTATAATTCTTAAAATTACATCTATATCCTATGATAATTATTATAATTACTTTTAGGTACGTAAATTTAATCTAAATAACAGAAACAAGTCACGAAAAAAATATGTTAAAAGTGAAAGCGTGAAGCGTATTTTAAAATCTTTTAAGAATATAATATATTTTTTCACAATATACACATTATACAACAACATAATAGTAACACAGATTAAATTGCACGAGTCGCAATTTTGTGAAGGAAATGGTGCAGTCCTTGAACCAAGAGGAGATTCAGTATTTTTCACAACCTTGCCGTCCTGTTTGGGCTGTTTGGGTGAAACATTTTAGAGCTGCCAACATCAAAATATACATATAATATACATATTTATTTAAAATTGGTTAAAACAATTCTGTTTGAGGTAGGTGTATTAAATTTACGTCTTTTTTTTTCAATGTAACCAATCCCAATTATAATTTTAAGTAGCTAGTATTTGATACTAATATTTTCTCTTAAGAATATTCTTTTTTTTTATGGATAACGAATTCAATAAAACCTCGAACACAGGTAGAAATACATATATATATATATAAGTACAATAACTTAGATAAGTAGGGATAATACTAAGCAGTTGGCAGCCCTACTCACGGCAGTAAACACTTTTTGTAAACGACCTAACAATACAAAAAGGTACAAATTATATTGCAAACCACCCATTATTACCAACACATACCTAAATCAGCCAAATCTTAAGATACATGGCTTAAAATGTAATTGTAACTTTGTCTGCTCTGTTCATAGCCAAACTGACTAGTATATTATAATGTCAATCACATAAAGTTTCTACTTCCATGTATTTCACCCACGGCCTATGTTAAACGACGTCTTCACATTTACCTAGGCATGTCTCCTTTATATTAATATTAAGTACTGATATAAATAACTGACTAAAAAATTTCAAGGCATGACTTTCGTATTTCTACGTATCTATGGATACATTATACTGGGCACTGGAACTTTCCAATATTAAGTCTAAATTTAAAATGGAAAAAGTTAATAATTAATTAAAAAAAATTCAACTGTTAAGTCTTTTAATACTTCTTTTTTGTACCACGAGTAGGCTATAATAGAGGAATTTATTAAAGTGGACCGATTTCATTAATTAAATTGAGCGTTTTTTAAAAAATAACAGAATTGACTTCAAACTTTGTTTTTAATTAAAATATTTTCATTATGAAATTCATTAACATATAGGAACATCAGTGCGAAATTTAAATTCAATTTGGAAGATGAGTATATTTTAGAGATGCCGTCAATATTTTAGTTCCAGAGACCACTAGAATATCTTTGATCACTCTTTGGCACCTTACATCAAGACAAAAAATTTGGCCCCTCCGAAAGCGAAACCTGTCTAAACTGCCTAAACAATGTCTTTTCAAAAAATATTTCTTTAACAGCTCATTCTAGTGTTACGAAGGGGCTTTAAATCGCATTAAAAAAATATAATTTCTGTACCTAACTAAATGTGCCGTTAAAGAAACGAGGGCAAAAGACTAATGCAAACAAATCAATTTTATCAATGGTATAAGAATTGCCAATTTCTTTTTTTTTTTTCTATTAGGTATCTGTTGAACACATATTAACATTAACAACTATAGGTCCAAAGCGATTAGAGTTGCAAGACTCACAAAATGCACATAAACATTCGACTAATCTTAATTTATTAATTTGTGAAGTGATTCGAGCAAACAGCCCGAAAAGGTACAGTGATTAGTTTTAACACCTAACCTAGTCCTACAAATCGTTTAAGATCACTGGAAGATATATGAAACACGTGTATTATTATTATAGTCATTTTATTTGTAAGATCGATCGTTTAGATCGACATTTGTGGTGGGTCCGTCGTGGTTTTGACAACGAATAGCCGCCATAGTCTTGTCAGGGTTCAGAATGGCGAAAAACAAACCTTTCCTTTGTTCCACGCCGTTCTTTCATTTTCGCCATTCTACTTAACTTATCCCGTATTGGTAATGATATATTTTGGCAGAGTATCTCTGTGGCACACCATTAATAAATTAAATATTTAAATAAAAATGTAAATAAACTTTTTTTTCTCATAACGAACATTTATAAGTGCGATCGTTGCCATGAAATATCAATAGTATGCTTACCAAAATCTAAGATACGACTTAAGTGTACGCTTAAACCTAAAAATGTAATTTTTAATACCAAGAAACCTACAGCTACAAGTATATTATATAATAATATCTAAAGCATATGTCACTTTGAATAACGTTCAAATTGAGCCTATAGAAAATACCACAAATCCTTTTTATTATTATTATTATTAATATTAAATAGATATTGATATGGCTAAATTTAAGTTAGAACTTTATACTTAACTATACACAAAAGTGTAGTATTTTTTTTTTTAATTACTGTCAATCATAGTACTTATATAACACTTCTCACAAATGTATGAAATATAAAATGATAAAACAATTTTCAATTTAATATATTAAGGTTACCCTTACATTAATCGTACAAATATAATCTAGATAATCGTTTTCATATATTTAAACATAAAGTGGCACTTGATGAATCACAAATACTGGAAAAAATTTGGGGAAACAGTAGAAAGGCCGTGGTGGCGAACCGCCAGCGTGTCTACTTTTAACAAAATAGATTATTCTTAATTTTAGGCAAGATATTTTACATCACAGGATTACTGGATTGCAATAGAGAGCGCGTGCGTGCAACGGAACGGTACCGCGCATGCGTCAAACGGAGCGTCACACACGCACGGCTCTCCCAACCTAGACATGTATCTTTATACGCATTTCTCAGACTATAAAAGGCTTAAAAGGAATTTACCACTACAAGAATGCACTTCGAATCTCATAATTTTTTAAAAACTTTGTTATCTTTATAAAATAACAAACTTATAAATAAAAAAAAAAAATTGTTAGTCCACGAAATGCACAAACACTTTTTTTTATTATTGCTGAATAAAAAAAATATCACTAGTGGAAAACAAAGGCTCATCGCGAGTGAGAATTCAAAACCGAATAAATAATTAAAAATAGGATATCAGTAAGATTAAAAACAAGAAAAAAAAATAAAAACGAAACACTAATTAAATCGGAACGCAAATGCTCTGCGGGCGTAACATCAACAGCCCATGAGCGTAACAAAATAAATACAAACTATAAGGCCACGGGGCGAGTGACTGAGGTAGCCCGCGACGCAACTACTATACATCCGTACCTAAAAATTATTTGGTAGATCTTCCGAAGTAAGCGACTCACATCTCCGCTAGTTTCGGTCCAATCAAAATTAAGTAAAGCGAAACTCGAAGCGCCGGCGATTCGAGCTTGTCTCACACGCTCAAATCGCCGAAACTTAGCTCGCCAGCCTATCACTAATATAATTCATATATAACCGTCACATTATATGTCTGCCGTTGTATATGTATAATTCTTATGTACACTAACTCTACATGAACACTTACAACACAGTAGATAAAAGTATTGTGGACAGTTGGCTACAGCGATCGCGTCACACCGCCATTTTGCGACGCATACGACTGACTAGGCGAATTAAATTACTCCGTCCCCTTAGGGGGGGCGAACAAGCGTAATTAGAAGGAAATCGCACGAGCGAACAAGCGTCAATCGAAACTTAGTTGTCTAGAGATAGCCTTATAATACAGCCGTTGTCGTTTATTCGCTCACGTGGTTTCTAAAAGCACTGGAGTCCGTTTAGAGCGCATCTCCACCGAGTAGGTCAGGTGGCAGGAATGAGTTCAGAGATGATGGGGTGGCACGTTCGTGTTGATCGGGCCATAGCCCAGGATATCCTCCTCCCCATGCAGCTTCCTTACCTCCGCCGCCGCCTCTCCAGGCCCCACCCCCTCCGGAGCCCAAGTGCTGAAGTATCATTGGAACTTCAGACTCGGCTGGAGATTCAGCAAATATCGTAGTGTTACTCAGTACGCAGTTATTCAGCGCCATTTGGGCCTAATAAAAAACAAAACAGATATATTAACAACGGTTGTTATGTTTTATATTTAATTATTCCATAACATTATTTTCTCATCTTAAGCTTTTCATGAACGCGTTTGTTTTATAATAACCAAGAAAAGAACAAAAGTCTAATTTTTTATGCAATTATACATATTTATAAGAAGCTTGTATCCGAGAAAGACACTTAGACTTTGAAATATACTAGGTATAGTTAAATTATATTTTCTACTGTAACTCATGTATGCACGCTGTTTGGTCCTTCACCACATTCTTCAGTGGACAAATGAAATTGGTAAAAAAGATTAACTAACTAAGTTTCTTGTTCCCCTTCTCAGTATTAAAATATTTTCGAACCGGTTGTAAGGTAAATTATAAATTTGATACATAATTAAATTGACGAATTAAAAGTGTTGTTTATTAAAAAAATACTGTGGTTTTGAATCTTCTTAAAAGCCTCACACGTCCTCACTGTTGGGACACAGCCTAACCCCACCAAGGGTGATTTGGGCCATAGTCCACACGCAGGCCCAGTGCGGACTGTTGGCGTCACATACGTCTTTTTTTTTTTGACTTATGCAGGTTTTCTCGCAATGTTTTCAGCCAGGTGTAAAAATCAATGTACTTGAGAAATTAAGAAATAGACATTGGAAAACGCCGGTTTCCAAACTCAAAGCCCAAAGTTTCCAATTTCCAAGCACAAGGTGAAATCAAAACCCCTCTGCTACGAAGAATGACATTTTATATCATAATATGATACTGACCTTAGCTGCCTCTTCACGTGTGGAGTAGCGGGCGAGCGCCAATCCCTGATTCAAGTACAGGTGGAAGCTCTGCAGGGGACCGTGCTGAACGCATAGGGTCTTCAATGTAGACCCATCGATCTAAGGCAAACAATATAAAACATAATAATTTGGAAATTGTTTTTGTTTGTTATGGTTAACTACTATCATATTTGGTACAAATGACGGAAAACTCAAGCAAAGACAGGGATAATACTATATGTAACTAAGCGTGCATGAATAGCGCCAAGAAATAAATTAAAAGTGAATTATACATCAGTGTTAGTATAAAATGCTTTTTGTATGGGTCTAAAACAGTACCAGGAACATGCTTTACCAAAGTTGCACTGTAATAGTATTTAGAACCTTTAAGATAACTTTGCCAAAACATTTTAAAAAAGAGGTTAAAGTTAGTCAATGGTTATTTCGCCTTTGTCAGGGTTTTGTATATTTCGAAGAACACTGACATTAAATTTTAGTCAGATCTACTAAGCGGATCCAGAGAAATACTTGGTATAGTAATAAAGTTATCAAACACAACAATGCTAAATAATATCAAAATGTCTTTGTATATGTATGAGCTGCTTTATCACATGACTCGACAAACAGTTGTAAGATTTTCATTACAAAATCATTTCATAAACACATTGCAAACACTTCCACATAAAGAAACCTTTTAGGGTTATTTTTTTTCGCTAAACTTTATTAAGGAAAAAAAAGATTAAAATAATAGTTAACTAGTAAAAGAAATACCTGGGCAGTAAGATTCTTAAGTAACAGCCAAGTTGACGCCTGAACCGGCAAGCGTTGTTGGAAAGCGTGGTGCTGAGGCCAAGCCTTGTTGAGGCCAGGTGGTGGCGCGGCGCGGGGTTTAGTTGTACCCCACGCATCGGCTCCGGGCTTCAGTCCGACCCCACCAACCCCAGCGCTGGTCACCGGCGGGGCGTAGCTCCAGGTCGAAGAGGACAAGGTCCTTTCGCCACCAGGGGGCGAAGTCTTCCCACCAAGCATATCCGAGTCTTTTATAGCAGTCAACGATAGAGGAGATCTTACAACTGATCCTGGTGTCATAGCAGGATCATCTTCGACATTCTTTTGATTACCCTGTGGTAAAGTTAAAAATCAAAATTGATATTCCTCTACAGTACATCAGTACTTGCTTTAATACACATTTAAGGGAAGAAAAATCCTATGAATGACAAGCAAGAAAGATTTTTTGTGCAAGAATTTGTTTAGACTTGATACACGCGCCTAAATGTAGTTTAAGATATTATTTCAGTTCAAATACATGTAGGCAAAAAATAGTATCACATGAATCCATTTGAATTTTGAAAGACTGCTATTAAAAATAATTATAATAATAAATGCATAATTATTGTTAATTATATCAATATTTAAAAAACAACTCAAAAAAGTGTCCATTACAGTTTTATGTATAAGCTTTTGAAGGGTTTGTAACTTCATTATGTATGACAGCAGTTGACACACCAAGCCACGCTATATGGATGGCCTAAACTATTTACAGTAGTGGCCACTAGATTGACAACGTTTCCCAATCTACCCCGAGACTGAGATTTGGTCTTAAGCCTCATTTCTCCAAAGAGAGGCCTGTGCCCCTGCAATTGGGACTATAAAATTACTGGGGCAGCAAAGTGATAAAGCTCACAGATTAGAACCTTTTATAAAACATGAAATGCAGTTAATTTGTGGACCTTTATTTGAACTTGCTTACACAAAATAATGTTGAGCAAAAAAAATTTATCAAATTACAAACACAATCAAAATTAAAAACACAATTATCTTGATATTTTTATAATCATGTCATATTACAATAAACTGATATGAAAGTGCTCAGTATAAAGAATAATTCAATAATGATATGAAGGCATGATAACATCAACAAATGATAAAGCAATATTTACTCAACCCAAATTCTACTATCAACTAATTACACCAGGGAGCTTTATTTTGGTCATGTTTCGTTGGGACCACATGACTGATGATAAATATACAATGCTGCTCATCATTGTTACGTAATTAAATACTAGACTAGTCCTTGGAGAAAGAGGCTTAGGTCATGGTTTACGAACGCTGGACTGGTACTAATTGGTTTTCAAGTCACTCATTAGGCTCTGACTTGGTTCAATGACAGGACCGTCCAGCTAAACGTGCATGCACTCCGAAGCACGAAAGATCTCAGAAAATCTGATGATAGCTTAGACCTGAATGGGTATCCATGTACTGACCACGACCTTAACATTGCTTATCGTTTCCGTTATACGAATACAATTAGGCCACAGGTTCCAAAATAGATTTTATAATCTGATAAAGTAACTAGTGGTGAATATTACCTTCCAAGGTTTCCCAGGCTCGAATTCCGGCACCAAGTCGTAGACGGGTTGATGGGACGGATGCGTAGGCCAGGCGTCCTTTCCGTCCGCGACGTCAGCGCTGCCGTCGCCCCAACCTTCTGTCGCACGGCCTACACCCCACGTACTAAAAGGACTTAAAATTAGTACATTAATTATCAAGTAGGGTAAAGAAACAGCTGAAGGTTTATTTCTCTTAGTGTAAAGTTCTCTGCGATTATTAATTTGTGCAATAAAGTATATTATTACAACTACTGTGATTTGAGTTTACAATAAAGTTATTAGTGTTAAGACAATACCCTTATATGTTTTAATAAAATACTTTTATTTTTACTACGAAATTAATAAAACAAAAACCATCAGTTAACTTCTGCTTTAAAAAAGTGCTACGTTTTAACAATCTAATAACCAACCAACCTTATATTTTTAAATAAAATTTTACTTTATAGGTAAGAACATTCTATCTTGTTTTTATATACAATTTTAATTGCATATGAATTTTAATGGAAGTCAATTATCTACAGAAAGTAATATAATTCTGTGTAAAACTTACGAGTCCGGCTGTAGACCAAGCTGACTGAGCTGAGGGCTGGTGGCAGACTTGGCAGTTCCGGGAGCCCTGCTGAATTCTGATCCATCACCATCTTTATCCAGGGACGGAAGCTTCCACTGATTTAGACGCGACTGCTGATTGCTACTTGCACCATAAGCCTACACAAAATTTAATAGTTTTATAAGCCAATTTAAGAAAAGAATATGAAGTGTTTCTAAATAAAAATCTATCTATATATAAAATAATAAACTGATTGACTGATATATCAATGCACAGCCAAAATACTGGGTCTACACACTTGAAATATGGAATAGAGGTTCCTATAGAGGGTAAAATGAGGGTTGGAAATCCTTGGTAGGTTTGTAAACAGTTTAAAGCTTTCTTTTTCTTTAAAAGTCCACGCGTTATGTTTGCCATTACTCTTTTAGTATTTCTCTCAAGAAGTCCAATAGTTTGAAGCCAGAAATAGATTCGTAGATTCGTTATTTCTGTCGCCGTGAGTGGGGCTGTATTTTCTATCTTTTCTGCGAGCAAATGTACAGGGGACACTAGTAAATGCAGTTTATAAAGATTACTCACCTTCCTTCTTAGTATAGGTTTGCTATGATAATGCACCGCTATCTCAATGCAATTGATAAAGTAATTTATGTTTTTTATTTTTATATGGGTATTCATAATGACATTGTTATGTATTTTTTTGTAAGATTAGTAGATATATTGTATCTCACATATTAATTTGGCACACCAGTTAAAATAGTAGAATATGAATGGACCTCAAATAACAGAAGTCAATAAAATAAAACTTTTTTTTTGTGCTTGTTATTTAATGACTATTGCCTGATTTTTTACATTGAAAAATAACCAAAAACTCAATTTATAAAAAAAAAATTTGCTTTTGTACTTTATAAGATGATGAATGAAATACCCAATTTTTGCCAAATGCTTAGAGGTTACCAGTCTTAATAGCAAACTTTATAAGATAAAAATATTACTTCTTTTGTCAATTAGATATGACAAATCAAAATCGGAAACACAGAACTCAGGCACCAAATTCATGTTGACTCGTGTAATGTACCAAATATCTTTTACGTTACCTATATTCGATACAAATTAAGTCCTATTATATTCTATTCAGTTAACAGGTTCTGTACTTTGCGATAGTAGCTCGCACTTGACCGCTTTTTTTGTTATCAATTCACTAAATCCGCTTTATCACGTACCATATCATAACTCAAGATTCACACTCTTTGTGCGTTGCACTTTGTTATCAATCTCCTAAGCAATTATCAGCAGTTTCACACGGCATTGTTTGTCTTTTTTTTAAAATATTATCGACAACAATACCAAGCTATTTACTAGTATGTCCTATCCACGTTCAGTTTAAGCGTGAGCCATACAGAACACAACAAAATCCATATTAATCTATGTAATACCTTTAAACGAGCAATTCTAAAATATATATAATCTGAATCTCAGAAACGGCTACATCGATTTTCATGAAATTTAGTATGTAGAAGTTTTCGGGGTCGATAAATTGATCTAGCTAGGTTTCATTTTTAGAAAACGTCGTTTTATCCGTCTTTATAAGGCAGTTATAAACTGAAAAGTATAAGTATGACTCTCCCTGACATCTATTGGCGAGAATTAATTAGCAACACTTAAGCTATTTGACAATAGGTGGCGTTATAAAGCAACACTCAAGCTATTTGACAACAGGTGGCGTTATTAACCAACGCTTAAACTACTTGACAATAGATGGCGCTGTTTAATAAACCGAGCATTTGTTCGGTCCTCCAGGTACTATTTTATAAATGCAAAAGTACCTTAAAAGTCTTTCTGTTACCTCTTCACGCTTAAACTACTGTACCAATTAATATAAAAATTTGGCATGGAGATAATTTGAGTCCCGGGGCCTAGGCTACTTGAAAACGTCATGTGTGAGTCGGTATTTTTTTATGATTGCGGAGTTGCCGTTGAAACTCTACACCGATAACCGAATTTAGGGCAGGTGGAACCGCGAGCAAAAGCTTTTATTTACAAGTCAACGATAGTTTTCATGAATTCATTATTTTTACCACATTTTTCGTACAAACGATTCATAGCTATTTCATTACATATTACGTTAATTTGTAGACAACATTAGGTGTTGAAAATGTCAAGCGTATCATCCGCAAAACCGGTTTTACCAATACCTACAAAGATAGAAGGTACCACTACATTTGTATTCCAATTTATGCATTTTTTTAATGCAAATGATGCTTCGATCACTTGTAGCCGAGTCTTATAATCCAGATTTTGTGACAAAAATATTTTGTTAAACAACTTTTTCAAAAGGATCTTACGACATTATTCTTTGCGTATATCTGTTTAAGCGTACAACCCTTGGTTGAAACTTGGTACGGATGTGTAACGCGAATAAATGAATTTTGAATATAGGGGGTCACTTCGGGGGGGAAGTGTGACGTACAGTTTGCAAGCAATACTTTCAAATAAGAGGGTTTGTTCCGAAGGTCTAAATTATATTCTTTAGATACTTTTAAATTTGTTTTAGAAAAAGGATATAAAAATATGTTATATAGATATGGTTTATGTTAAAGTTTTTTAACGTTTTTTAAAATTTTACAATCAGTGGTTTTTGAGATAAGGGCGAGGGGGCTTATTTTCGAAACCACTGACTCTAAAATTTTAATAAATTTCTATCTTTTTTCTTTGATCAAATTTAAAAAATGACATAAAATAGGTCTTTACTTTTAGATCACAGAAAAACCTATAACAGGTATATGGTCTGAAAATAACTTAGTAATATTTTGAATAAATTGGTTTAATTTGTTGCGTACGATTTAGTATTTGTATAGTGGTACGGAACAGTCAGCGTGTCACTCTTACTTGCCCGGTTTTTTTTTAAATATTTGCTTTAAAATAATAATTTACTTACCGACCTTCTACAGTATATTAGTTACACATATTTGGAATATATAAACTCTATTTGTTTACTAAGAATATTGATACAAGCTAACTTAGTTATAAATTTTCATTCCACGGGTCTTATTTGATAAATTTTCTTTTATAATTATAAAAATTTCTTAAAGTGACTATAGGTATCAAAAATGTGGTTCAAACTGTTCTCATTGGTCTATTAATGTAACTAATACATAGCTACTGCCCAACACATTCTAGAGATGCACTACCAAATGAAATTAAGTATTGTGCCAATATCAGTATTTAATTAGTATAGATCGCAGCAGTCTGTAGCCGAGTCCCTCGCAGCCTAGTTGGTAGTGTGACTAGCTGCTGTGCAGAGGGTGTGGGTTCGATTTCCGTGCTGGACAAACATTCATGTGATAAAAAATTTGTGTTTTAACTTGAGTCTGGGTGTATTTATGTATGATATGTATGTATTTACAAAACAAAAAGTAATTTATATGTATTTGTATTTGTTGTCTGGTATCCATAACACAAGCTTTGCTTACTTTGGGGCCAGACGGCACTGTGTGTAATGTCCAAAAATATTTATTTATTTATTTATTATTATTGATTATTTATTGACCGATTGCCAAATGGAATCAAATTATAATTTAGTTAAATATAAATTATTTAGCCTTTTTTCAATTTCTGTTATTGTACCAAAAAAATAAGTAAAGCACTAGTCTCAAATATTTTTTTCAGAGCCTGGTCAATCAACGTCATGGTTTCGATGCCGAAGGAGTTAACCAGTGTCTTTCAATATACCCTTTATTTTTATTTCTTTAGCTACAGGATCTACGTACCAATTTACTATAGTCTTAAACATCTAATTTACTAAAGTCTTAAAACATCTAATATTTCTTGCTGACTTCTGAATCTATAATTCTTTAATAAATGCTTCCGACACAATCAAAGCAAGTACCCTGAATATTTGCATCGCTATCACCATTGCTTTTAGCTGTGTGTTGATTATCAGTTAATTTAATCAGCGAGCCTTTAGCAAATTATAAAACTTGATATACTTGCCGGCACCTAAGTCTAGCGATGACCTTGAATGCGCAGAATTTTTAAGATGTGTTTCATGTCAAGGACACGGGGTGTGAGGGGTGCACCTTTCAAATGAAACTTTGGTGAGTTTTAGTGTACATGACCAAATTTCAAAGTAATTGAATCCTGATCCACTGCATTAAAATCGTAAAACCGACTTTTTTAACATACCTCCGGTTTTACGACCTTGAGTTATGACGTGTTATAGACTTCACCATTATGTATACTGTGAGATTGTTAGATGATGAGTGTTAGATTTCGTCTTAGTTTAAAACTAGAGTAAGGAAATAGATACAATTTTAAAAAGGTAAAAAAACAATTGAATGAAACAACTAATAAACCATATAATAGGGCAAAAAACTTTTCGACCCGGCGCGCGGTCAAAATCACATTTTCACATCACATATCACTACAGTCGCCATATTGAAATTGTGTGAACTTACAACGACACCAGCGACCAAACACCCAAGGTCAGAAGGTTAGAAAAGTTTGTTGCACTGTACATTATTTTGTAATTACATAAAACCTTGAATTACACATGTTTATTTAGAGGCTGACATCCATAGTACATATAATTAAAAATAAAGTTTTGCATTGTCTGTCTGTTTGTATACATTACTGAGTTACTATACTTATTTTTTTATATCTAAAATTTAGCATCTATTTATTGCCTGGGATTTATGGATGCAATTTTTTTTATATTTTTCATTTATACTTTATTATATATATACCCATGAATTTTTTTTGCACGTAATTAAACTGCGTATTTACGCGATTTAGCCCATTGTTTAATATATTTTTACAATTGAAGCATTTTTAAAAGATTATAATAATAATATCATAAACTAATAACTAATGTGTGCGCGACAGTACTCATGCGCAAACATCCCCTCGACGTTTCGCTCACCGCTAGACTTATGTGCCGCGGCCTATACAAAAATTGATATTAATTAAATTATCATACTAAGTAGTATATTTAAATATCTCACCGCTTGTGAATCTTTAGTAATGTTTAATTCGTTGAAGTTGTTCTGCAGCTGAGCGAGCGGGTCGTGGCTCTGCTTGAACAAATCACTACCACCTGCTTGTTGCTTCATGTACAGCGCTTGTTGAGTTGAGATTTGATTCTGGTCAGATAAAAAGCAAACATAGAATACATAAGTTAATACAAATATGAGTTAAGTGTATACTTCGTTAATATTTTGTTCTTAATTTATTTCGTTTAAAATACTGTACCGACGTGTACGGTAATTAGAATTTGATGACTGTAATTAAGCTAGGTATTTAAATATTTTTTTTATATATGTTAAAAATAACTTCATGTAAATAAGTTATTTAATTTTTGTCTTGTTCAATTTTCTTAGAACTTTAATTGTGGGATCAAAATTTAAAGTATTTAAAATTTTATTTCCTTTTTTAATAATTATACTTACGTTAATCGGTAACGCGCCATACCTAAAATTTCTACCAAGCATCATATGCAGTGGCAAAAACTTTTCAAATAAATTTATTCTATTAATTATTTATTACATGTTTTAAAATAATACATATTACATATTAAGCTTATTAGTCTTAAGTAACTTAAATCATACATATGCTATCTGTGCTTACTTGAAGAGCAGTGATCTGCTGTTTAGCCTTGGTGATCTGCAGTGAGTACTGGACAGCGAGACTAGAGTTTGCTTTTGAGATTGCCAAAGTGTGCTGTTGCACCAACTGCTGAAGTACTTTAATCTAAAAACAACATAGAAATATTAAATAAACAAATTTTGTGAAACATTGCCACAGTTTACATATAAATTCAATTGTTTGTTCAAAGATTTATAAGTTTAGCAATCCAAAAACAAAGTATGCAGATAACAAACCCACCCAAAAGAGTATTTTAGAATCTCATTCTTTCGAACTGTAGGATAAACAATCATAGGGTTGCTATGGGAATCTCAGTAGAGTTCCTATAGACTGTTAGTGGGACGTCAACTTAGATAAAAACAAACTCCAATCGCCTACATTAAACTTGTTTGGTTTTACTCAAACCAGAGTAAAGTAAAGATCGTCAAATTTTGGCTCGGCTCAAATGTAACAGAAACACTTTAACGGTATATTGGAATCACAGTAGAGTTTCAGAGGGAAACATAATAGATTTCCTATGGGAATCACAGCAGTTTCTATGGAAATCATAGTAGAGTTTCTATGAGTAGATTTCCTATGGGAATCATGCTAGTTCCGATGGAAATCACAGTACAGTGCCTAAGGGAAACACAGAAGAGTTCCTATAGAAATTACAATTATTTATGGGTTGTTTACCTGCTGCAAGAGCTGATTTAAAAGCACAAGCGTCTGAGGCGCCAATGGTTGGTTCAGGATCTGGTGGTTCAGGTACCCAGCAGATACCGCCATTTGAATTTGTTGCACTAGCATACGCAACTGAGCCGTACTGGGTTGACCGCTGTTTCCGGTCCCACTACAAAAAACAGAATTGTTAGAATGACAGAAAAATGGCTTATTTAAAAACAGCTTAACTCTACATTTTTGATATTTTTTACCGATTTAACAAGTTTGTAATTTTCGTTTCATTTAAAATCATAGTACTGTGAACGGTATAAATCATAACATTAAAAAGTGTTTCAAGATTTTCTAGCCACTGAATCTGGAAATAATAACTATATTTTTTATAATTAAACTAAATGAAAAAAATTAGTAATTTAGTATTTTTGTAATTGTGTACAAAACCACACACAAAAAATATAAAACAGCACATACTAATTTTTTGGCTCTCCCAGAAACATAGCTTTTTGAGTTATGTTCTTCGATTCGTATCAATAACAATATTTTATTACAATACAATTATATTAATTTATGCTTATTTTAATAGTACATTACTGACGCGGTCTCGGTTTCGGCCTTTATTCGAGCTTGTTCATTAAGGACTGCAATGATGACAAAGTTTGAAGACGGAGAGCGTAGCTAGACCTAGATCGAGACCATCATAGCGTGGCCAGCAGCACAGTCATTGCAAAGCAAGACTTGTATAGTGCTTTAATCAAACAATACAATACTAGTAATTTAAAAAATACCAGCTTAGAATGACAACTTCGCTTGAAGAACAAAATTTACATTCTTTGAGCAAAATTGACCTTCTAAGCTGGTCTTCAAAATAATGATCACATTTGAGTAGTATCATTTTACACCTGACTATTTTTAAAATTAAACTCGACAAAAATGGATTTTCTAAGAAAATTGTAGATGATTCGAAAAATCGCGGAGGAAGTTCGTCGAGCTTAGAAAAGGTAGTCCAAATACCGATCAAGCATTTTTAAATACAATATTTTTAGCATTATCAAAGTCCGAGTCATTTCTGTTCGCCCCTAGATACTTTTATATTTTTAAAAATAATTTATAACAAGTAATTATAACTCTAAAATCGCTCAAAATACTTTCAGGCGTGTGAACATAATTCTTTAATCCTAATTGCTGCAAAAAATTCAACTCAAACTAGAATATTAATGTGGTATTTTTAATTTACGATGCTACTTGATGCCAAATAAATGCGAATTGTAAATTAGCATGTGTCTACGTAATGCCAGTTGTTGCTAAGTAGTGGTGCACATTCATTGGCAGCAAGCCAAACTATTACAGATTGTATGGTGTAGAGCTGAGCCAGTTACTTCAGCCTCGTCTTATTAAGTGATGTGCATAATATTCATCACACCTCTCACACAAAATAATATGTTATACTGTAGTCAGTAGAATTAAGAAATGTAGCAGTGTAGAAGTAAAATAAAACTTATGCTGCAAATAATTGTGCTATTTTGTCGCAAAAAATAATTAAAATGGTAATTTACGCTAACATTACACACTATGATAATGGACGGTAAAAAAATCTAGGTTGTTGTATGGGAGCCCCCTTAAATATTTATTTTGTTCTGTTTTTTAGTATGTGTTATTATAGCGGCAACAAAAATACATCTGTGAAAATTTCAAGTGTCTATCTATCACGGTTCATGAGATACAGCCTGGTGACAGACGGACGAACAGACCCTCAAAAATGACAGCAAAAAAGGTACAAACCTGTTAGGGTTGAACGAATGATGGTGTTGGACCGGCTGGGGCGGCGGCTGATTCAACAACTTCTGCACGACGGCAGGCACGGTTGGGACCGTTGGAGGCTGTTGGAAGGGCCCACCATGGTGACCCGAGAAATGTTCGTCTCTGCGCCAACCGTCACCTCTTGCTGCTGCGAGCAACTCCAAAGCCTCTTCAGCATTCATATCTCTACTACGCAGCGCAGCCTCTGCCTCTTCCTTCTTGTAACCCATCTCGACGAGGAATCTAAACTGCTTACTGTTCCATACCACCTCTTTAGGCAACTGCTTGCCAAGAGGTCCGCTCTGCTGCTTATGGCCGCCCCATTCGCTGATATCATCGGACCAACCGCCAGGGCCGGTTGGCTTTTGTTTCTGGACGGGCCACAGGCCGGGCCCGGAAGCGTCCGGCCAGCCGGGTACGTCTCTATCGGGCCAGCCTGTATGTGGTTGTTCGTCCCACGAACCGTTACGTTGCGCGTGAGCTCCCCATACCGCATCTGGCTTGGTAGGAGTCGGGGGCATTCGCTGGGGGGCCGGAGGACCTTGAGGTACTCCACGGCCGGCCATGCCAGCCATACCGCCGCCCCGCTGGGCCCAGAGAGAGGTGCCGTCGTCGAAGCCCCCGGCTGCACGACGTGCAGCGGGCGGAGATGGCTCTTCCCATCCTGATGGCTTCATTGTATCCTTATGACCCTGCTACAAGCAAAAACATCAGCTCTTAACTACATAATTATTTATACCACAAAATTAAGTGTAACATCCAAATTCAATTTACCTGTGCTCCCCATTGATTGACAGTAGCGGGCATCATCTTATTGGGCGCTGCCTGCGCGTGCTGATGATGTTGGCTCCACATGTCACCATTGAGGCGTCCAGATATTCCCCCTCGTAGTTCATGGCGCGGATCAGAAGGTTGTTGCCTTGGGTCAGCTGCGCGGTGAGTCTCCATTCGCGGATCTGCTGGTCTATGAGGTTCACCCCACGCATTCCAATCGTCTTTCTTAGGCACTGCCCACTGCTGTGCATGCTGCGGGGGACCAGCTGGCCATTGCTGCGGTGGCGGGGGGCCATTCCAAACGTTAGCAGAATCTGCTGCGTCATCATCTTCGCCCCAAGTTCCTCCAATATTTGTTGTAGGAGTGTGACCCCACGGAGTCTTAGCAGCCGGCTGTGGTGGTGGCTGACCACCATTTCTCAAGTTGGCTTCCCAAAGATCAGTTCCGAGGAACAGGCCATTGTTAACTGGTTTCCAGGCAGGTGGCCCCCCAGCAGTAGGTTCTACTTTGGAACCAGGTTCAGGAGATCCAGGTATATCCCAGTTAGTATCTTGGTTGACATGTTGCTAAAACAATAAATTCAATACCTCAATATCATAAAACTACCAATTGAATCAAAGTTATAACATGCAAGATAATGTGTCAACAGCAGTTTTTTTAAGTTTGAGTTATTTGAAATAGAGACCATATGTAGAAGCCCTTGTAGGCTTGATTCTAAGATATGATCTGAGAGTTATGCCAAGTTATGGTTGCGGTAACAATGTTATATAAGCTTTATCTTGCAAAGTTTTCTTAACTTAAATTAACTGCCAAATAATACAAGAAACTAATAATTCTCTGTCAAAGAATACAAGAAAGGATTTACTTTAAGGAAAACCTATTTTGGTAAAAAAATCATAAAAGCAAAATATAAAATATACATTGTTCAGATGAGCAGACTAAGTTTCTAGATCTAGTGACATATAGACAATGACACAAAGAGAATTCATGAATGTCTAAATGAAATATGGGTAAGTAATAAAAATTAAATATCTTGGATAACAAAGTTACTCACCCCGCCCCAACCATCTTGACTGAATAAAGCTTCTCTCATAGAGTTTAGCTGCTCTATCTTAGCCGAAGACGTGATGTTGGCACTGCCATTGGTCCCATTCCCAACAGAGGGTCCGTTGGTATTTGCCACTGAATTAGGAGCATTAACTCCGTTACTTCCATTTCCAGAATTATTCGTGCCTACAATTCCATCAGACAAGATTTTTAAATACACATTAACTAAAAGAAGATACAAAATTAGCACTAAGGCAATAAAATCATTAACTTTTATGCTGCCAATCCTGGGTAAGTAACTGGTATTTATTCTTAAGGTCAGGTTATCCAGAGTGAAAAGACTATTACGGCCAAATTACTATTTAAAAGACGCAATTGTGTAGTGCAAAGCACTTACTAATAACTACAACTAGTGTAGAATATTAATATTATTTATTAAAACGAAAACAAAAGCTAATATCATCTTTTTGGATAGAAATCCAACAAAATTGTTGTATTCACGTTTGGGATTCTTATTTACACTCAATTTTAATACTTTTATTTTATTTTTTAGGCGTAAATAAAAGATCAGTAACCCAAATCTAGATAACGTCACCATAAGTATAGAGTTCTTGTTTCTTTCACATGTGGGTCCACCGGTGGAGACATGGGACTCTGCAATGTTAGGTCGGGCATAGAGTGTATGTTCCTACAGTGAGATGTCGAAAAAGCTGCAACTTTGTGTAGTTAATATGTTATAAATACTATCAAAAGCTGTAAAGCCAAAACGATTGACATAAATACTATTTATTTTGGTTCTCTGCAAACCTTACCAGTATTTGTAGGCACACCATTGTTGTTAGGCTGCGAGTTTGGCATGTTAGGTGGAGAACTCTGCCAATTCTGAGAATTTACACTGGTAGGAGGCATTTGGTTGGCGTTTCCCTTATTACTGTTCACTGGAATAAATATGCCTAAGATTTTTATTTTGTGAGTTATTAAGATTTTGACTAATTAGTGCTGTACCGCGATTTGGTTGCGACAAAGGAACGGGGTACGAAGAGGAGGAGGAATAAATACACATGACATAAATACTAAAGAGTAGTTCTTACGATATATATCATATACAATCAAACTAATGTTCGTGCATTTTAAAAAAAAAAATTTACTCAATTTTTCATCAATAGGAATAGATCAGTAAGTACCTATGCATTTAAATAAGTTAACTATAAAAAAAGGTTAAGGCATACAATGACTTTGTTTTTTTTATTTTATGAGCATATATGACTTATCCACCTCCGCATCTCGCCGTGCTTTACCAAGGGCGCGATACAGCACTAGCAGGCAATAGTTTATTCCAAATATCTCGCTCAATGGTGAGTTTTTTACCTTAAAAAAATTGCTACTCATACTTAGCTACGTAAACAAGCTTATCTACAGGCCAACTATATATACATCTACCTAATAAAAAGACTAAATGGAATCGAACTCAACCGACAGTGTATAACCATGACTAAAATGATAATAGTTGTTTGATTTTAAAACAACTTACTGTCTGCTTGCGAGGCTGGCGGCCGCTGAGCCGTATTATTCCATTGTTGGGTATTGTTAGATCCATTACTTGTTTGGCCACTGGAGTTACCGCCCCAATTCCCAGCTGCCAAAAGAAGTAGGTTTAAAAGTTATCCAACTAACAGTCACTAACTTTCCTTTAAATCGAGCTGCTACCCGATTTGGACACTATATTTCCGCACGTACGACCTTATATTAGCAGCTTTAATTATGTTAGGAATGCTGCTTAATGTTCACAAATGAAATGCTAGTATTTAGGCAATAAAATATGTAATAATAGCACACATTGAAGTACACTTTATTTATATAAAAAGTCTGAATTTTGATAGAAAATAATCGCATAATATTAAAATTTATACATAGGTAGGTACATACAAGCCAATTAAAAATAATCTACATTTATAAATAAAATTGCATGGGTCCGTGATTTTTAAAATACAAAAATATAAATTGGATTTTGGATGTTTAACAACATGGCAACTAAGCAACTAAAAAAATATTGTCTGCCGAATATTCGTCCGAAATATGTTTCGTAACATTTTATTGGATTTGGATAAAAGATAACCCTTGCCCTGCATACTTTAAGAAGAAAATAGAAATTAACTTTGTCATTATGAAGACAGAACTTGAAATAAAAACACGGAGATAAGTGTTGTTATGTGTTTGATTTTTTTTTTTTTTTTTGTATTAAAGTTTATCCATCTGCGATTGGTCGTCAGACCATAAGCAAGTTCTTTGTGAGTATAGTTAGTCATGGCTACGTGCTTGATTAACTCATAAAATATCTCTTTTGTTATGAATTTTATTGTAGATACAATCCTAAAAGGGGTTACTACAAATGTTTTAAAGTAAGTTTGTTATTTTAATAACTGGAAACTAAAATTTTGATGATATTTATACTATTTAAAAAAGTGACACCTCTTTTGTCATTACAAACGGCCAACCAAAGACATAATATTTACAGCTTTTTCAACATCCCACTGCAAAGAATGGCCTCACTCTGACATACCCAACCACAGTGAAACAAACTAAAAAAAAATTTACTGTAGGTTTAATTATTTACTTACCATTGTTATTAGAAGGAGGGCTGCCCCAGCCGCTTGCAGTATTCAGAGAGCTTTCGCCACCGCCGCAAAGCCGAAGTCGACGAGGCACTCCCCAACTGTTTACTTCTTCACACTGTCTCATCGCCAGCACAATGCTTCTCTCCTGTCTCTTAAGATCTAGCATAGCTTCAAATGTGAGATCACCATTCTTAAATGTCTTTAGTGGTTTAGAAGTTGTTTCAACTTCAGTTTCGTTATTGTCATGGTATATACTTAATGATTTATCATCATCATTTATCATTCGAGTTATCATCTTGCATATATCATCAGCAGACTTTTCATTTAATAGTTGCTTCTTTTTCTTGCAAGGCTCATCTCGTATAATACAAACTGAGGATTTAAAAGCGTAATCAGACTTGTTCATATATTCCGGCGCTCCATACGCCATCTTATCCTTTAAGTTAAAGCTACTGAAATACGGGTCACTGTATGAGATACCCTGGACTGTTATGGCGTTAATTGTTAAAGGAATGCAGTACTTAGGCGTTTCGCCAATCATTTGGTATTGTTGGATACTATCAACAATTTCTACAATATAAATATTATTATCTACCAATTTTACACTAACTCCCTGACTTTCATACTTCTCTTCAACTCGCTTAAAAGCACCAAATTTATTTGTGTTCACCACCAACATGGAGGTGGAGTAATTACATTGCATTGGTTTGGTAACAGTATCAATATTGGAGTAAC
This sequence comes from Apoda limacodes, assembly GCA_946406115.1. Classification (NCBI taxonomy): domain Eukaryota; kingdom Metazoa; phylum Arthropoda; class Insecta; order Lepidoptera; family Limacodidae; genus Apoda; species Apoda limacodes. Next base: position 24,211,231 of record OX291550.1, read on the forward strand.
AATAATCCTTAATTAGATGTGGAACACATAATATTACAGAAACATTAGACATCAGACAATTATTAAAAATATCCTTAACAGAATAATTTTCTACAATATCCACCTAGAGTTATACTTATTTTCACAGATTGCATATTGTTTCATTTAAAGACTAAGTAACAATGGTTTGTAGTGATGCAGTCAATAAAGCAGGTAGCAGTGTTAGTGCCTCTATAGAAGAGGACTGTGTGAGATCACCGCTCGAAGCTGCTGTGGATGTGCCTCCTAGCCCTGAGTGACCCAGCCCTACAAAGCAATTACAACAAATATAAATGTATTGTCATTAACATTGTCTTAAATACTAGACTATAAATTATGTACAATTTTGCTTACCTTATAGGACGGACAAGAGGCTGAGCTGTATATCACAGATAGTGCGGGCTCGGCAGATCCTTTAAAGCAGCTCTGCAGTCAGCTCGTTTTTCGATTATCTAAACAAACATTACTAACAATCAAGTTTTGATTATGAATCTACCTTTAAGCTCAAAAACAAAAACAGATTACAAAACATTTGATGGGACTTAATTCCGAGTATAGTTTGAACCATGGATCTTAGACTTCAAGGTCATTGGCACAGATTGCAGTCTCATATGTTAATATAGTAGGTGACTACTGGTCCAAACTGGTATCAATCTACTACCACTGTATAGTTTGTAATCATGTTGTTAATAGCACCATTTCATAGATCAAATGTGTTATAACAACTAAATACCTACAATTTTATTTTGAGTCTAGTGAGGTTGATAAATAGAAAAATTTCTTTGAGCGTCAACTGTACTAAAGCTGTTAAAACTGGCTAGCTAAGCTCATTCGTAAAGCCATCCACGACACAAACAGATGACAAATTTGACTAAAAATGACCAAATGACATCACAACCACAGTACAAACAACTACAGTACAAAAAGGGGCTCAGGAAAAAAGACTTTTTTGTCACTAAGCAACCATGTTGAGGTAATGAAAAAAAAAAAATATCAAATATTTTAGTTATACTTTGAATGATGTTACAAATCAAGTAAAGACACATGAAAATAATCTAAATCTAGCTTTTTTTTTCCTTGCACCCCCTTTAAGATACTCTGACCAATTTAACCCATGGTTTCTTGGACCATTACCTTGAACATGCAAGCATGTTATAACTGTAATGCAAATGCATTTTATATTCTATAATTTTGGTAGCATATTGTAGTGTGTAGTAAGTAGATCAATAAGTAGGTACAAGTGTTAATTTTTAAAAATCAGGACGACCAGGACAAATCCTGCCACCTAGTGGCAACCTGTGGGACAGAACTTGTATTACAACTAGTTACCTACTATAATGCTCCATTCAATTGCTTTTGGGTAGGGAACCCTAAAATTGCACAGAATGAAGACACAATTATACATGTAGACGTATTTTTTATCATTTCGTGGCACATAGATACTTGAAAAGTACGCATGTATACTAAGAATAAATGTAAGTATTATATCTATGTGTACATTTCGGCCTTGAGACTGCTGCTCGATGTTGAATATCTACCGAACTCACGAACCGATTCGTATACATGTATCTATAACATACCTATCTATATCTCGTTAGGAGTGAAAGTAAGAACCTCATACATAACGCTTCATACAAGTATGCTCTACTACATTAAGCAAAATCAAATAATAAAAGAGTTTACTTATATCTACGAATATCCTATGAAGTTATAAAATCTATGAAAATAAAAACCTTACGTGACACGACCGAGCACAACGGTGTTATATTACTAGAAAGAGACAGACAACGCTCCAGCCCATAGGTTAGAAAGAGAAAAACTAAGGGCTTGAGAAAGCAATGCCATAAATGCTAAAATGATAAAGGCAACGTTTTAATAAAACTGACTACACAAATACATTCCGAGACACATACCTTCGTTTCTTTGGATGTTGGCACAAGAGAATTACATAATCACAATATAAAACCCCGAAAAATTAACTTCGACGGCTGGATGGAATGATTTCGTCGTAGCTCGCCATCGGGGTTCACACGAAGGTCTACTATATACGATCAAATTAAGTTGATAGCGTACGTTTAACGTAAATATAGTCTTTGATTACTTTTTAACATGGTCGGGTAACAATTGACATGTAGATAGATACAGCAAGCCAAAAATGTATATAAAGAGTCTATTCTATTTATACGTAACACTATTAGCGTATTTACATACCTACACATCTAAAGAAAGAATTTAAATATTCCTACGCATGCACTGTAGGATGAGAAGTGACAAATATAATAAAAAGCCCTGAGTATGTCGGCCAACTAAATATTTATACAGATTATATTGATGTACATAGATATAAATATATACGTAAATATACCATTGCGACGCAAAACTTCTATTTCTTATATAAACATACAAATAAGCGGTACCTACTTATATACCACATTTGACTTAACGTATTTACATCTACTAACACATTTTACTTCATTTTAGCGTAGCTCATAATGCGAAGAAAATCAGTCACAGTTTCGAATACTTCGAAAAGCATTACCTAAATAAATATGGAAGAGCAGTCTTTTTAATACGTTTTACTCTTAATAACTTCGGTGCTAAAGTACAATTTGAAATTGAATCAATATTTCCAGTTCCATTTGGAAATATTGGATTTAAAATATATTACACTCACACGTTCGCCATTGCCATTTTTTTGCAACTTTTGGATTCAGTGTTGCAAACAGAGTTTCAAGCAGACCATTATCATATTGGCATTATTCATTTAAGGTGTTTTTTTTTTTTTTTTTTTTTTTTTTTTTTTTTCTTTTTCTGAGCTGACTATGCAGTTGGCTGTTGCAGCCATTACTGCTTCACCGGACTTTTGGGGCGAGACTCTGAAGGAGCCTAAGCCCATATAGCGCCCAACGCTCAAGGGCTTCCCGCGGGGGAAGCCTCGGCTTGGGTTGTCGCTCTCGGGGGCGTCCCTTCGACCGGCGTGAGTCTCGAACCCGAAGGTGAGTCACCGCCAGGAGGGGAGTTCCCCGTTACGCGGGTGCGGTTGCGATTGAGTGGGGGCGAGAAGCGCCCCGGCACTCTTTGATACCTAGTGTATCCTTGTGGGCGCCGACGAACCCGGGGACGTCGGCGTCGTGTTTGGAGGGAGGCCCTATTCGGGGTCGACGTAGTAGAGACTAATCTCGCTATCCGGACAGCGAGATCGTCATCTGGGGACGTTAGTACGTGCCGAGGCCGCCTGAGTATAGTTTTACGACCGCGACGGGGACGATCGGGGGGAATGTACGTCGTGGATTGCACAACTAATCTATTAGGGTGATTTTGCGTACGCTCGAAAAAGCGGACTGCCAAGTCTTTAAAGTACTGGGGAATCGTGGGAAGTTCGAAGTCTCTGTGTAGGTCCGCATTGCGAACGTACCAAGAGGCTCCAGAGGCCGCTCTGAGAAAGCGGTTTTGGAGGGTCTGGAGTTTGTGGAGATTGCGCTTGGACAGAGCAAAGACTACGCTAGCATAAGCTAGTATGGGGCGGATGCAAGTTGTGTAAAGATTTAGCTTATTTCTAAGCGACATCTTACTATACTTGCCTATCATGGGATAGAGACGACCGAGGACAAAAGCGGCTCGGTCTCTGACTATTTTGGTGTGAGCGTGGAAGTTCAAACGTCTATCCATGGTCACACCGAGATATTTGGTCTTATTTTGCCAGGGAATGGCACGACCGAAGAGAGAGAGGGAAGTTGGCCGCGGAGGGCTGCCTGTGGTGAAAAGGACGGCAGAGCTTTTGTCGGGATTCACCTCGATTCTCCATTTCCGAAACCACTCGCCTAGGGCGGTGATAGCGGATTGGAGTCTCTCAGTGATTCGACTCACTTGCCTATCGGTAGTATAGAGAGCGGTATCGTCCGCATAGAGGGCTAATTGGGTACCTATCGTTTTTGGGATATCGTTAGTGTACAGAAGGTACAAGACGGGGGCGAGCACGGACCCTTGCGGGACTCCTGCTTCTATGGGGCGGGGGGAGGAGAGAGTGCCTTCAACTCTGTAGCGAAAGCTACGATTCGACAAATAGTCTCGTATGATGAGCACGAGACGATCTGGCAACTGAAAGTTGTACAGTTTAAAAATTAAACCGTTGTGCCAGACTTTGTCGAAAGCTTTCGCTACATCGAAGAAGACAGCGCCCGTGTGACGGGTCTTACCTAATGCTGGCTGGAAGCCAGTAAGAATATGTTCCGTTATGCGGAGGACTTGATGGACGCATGAGTGTTTGGCACGAAAGCCAAACTGCTCGTCTATTAAAATGCCTCTGGAGACTATAGAGTTCCGTAGGCGGGCGAGAAGGAGGCGTTCATAGAGTTTACCAAGGGCCTTTAGTAAACTTATAGGGCGATAGGAGGACGGCTCGGTACGAGCTTTGCCGGGCTTATGGATGCCTATAACGATTGCATCTTTCCATTGAGATGGAAAGATGCAATGTTCCATAGCAGCGTTAAAGATCGCTACTAGGAGGCAGATAAGGGGAAGAGTGAGGCGCTTTAGGATATCGTTAGAGATACCGTCTGCGCCGGGGGACTTACGGGGGCGTAGGTCTTTGATGACCTGTATGACTTCGTCGACAGTGACAGGGGGCAGGGGGTCTTGTGGAGGCAGAGAAGTTCTGCGCTCCACTTCGCCGTCTACCTCGCGCACGTGATCGGGATCGAAAGGCTGTGTGCTTAAGGCACATTGGGCTTGGAGGCTGGATGCTAGGCAATCCGCTTTTTCGTCGTCATTGAACGCGGGAACGCTATTGTTGGGACGAGTTAACGGAGGGAGAGAGTTTGCGGTTTCGGATTTTAGAGCTCTGGCTAAGTGCCAATAAGCTTGGTGAGAAGGAGAAATGTTCTCCATAAGATCACCGAAACGTTGGGCGCGGAGCTCAGCTACAGCGGTTCTTACACGGCGGTGTAAGTCGTTGAAGCGAGCTTTATTTTCGATAGTGGGAGCGCGGTCGCGAGCGCGGCGGGCCGCGTTACGCTCAGTCATTAGCGACCTGATGTGCTGAGGCAGGATTAGGTGGTGATAATCACCAACCGGCACCTGTCGTGAGCACTCGCCAACGGTGGCGGTCAGGTGGCTAGTGAGTGAGTCGATAGCTACGTTAAGATCGGTCGCGGATGAGATAACGTTGGGAACGCGATCTAGATGTGGCGAGCTGGGATTTTCGAGCAATTGCCCAAATTTATCCCAGTCCGTCACGGTTCTAGTGTCGGGAGGAGAGTCCGAAGGGAAACCTAATCGGAGGACGACAGGGCGGTGGTCCGAGTCAAGTTCGTCAAGCACCTCTATAGAGCGAAAGCTTAGCCTTACATTCTTTAGAAGTGCTATGTCGAGTACGTCGGGGTTAAACCGAGTATTGTGGGGAAAGTAAGTGGGCGTCATGGGAGCGATGATGTCAAAGTTTAGTCTGTCAACTAAATCGTCGAGGAGTCTGCCTCTTTGTGAAGTTACAGAAGAGTTCCAGCGGCGATGCTTGCAATTTAGGTCGCCGGCAAGAATGACGGCGTCGCCTAAACTTAAGAGCGACTGAAGGTCGCTCTCGAGCAAGTCTTTTAGGGGAGAGAGATAAACCGATGCAATGATGATCGGCTGATGGCCGGTCATCGCTAAGCGGCAGACGGATGCTTCTAAATTCGTAAGCGGTGGAGGATCGATAGGGGAGCAATGCAGGGAGCGCCTGTAATAGATGAGAGTGCCTCCGAGATTGGAGGCAGTTCTATCATTACGGACGGTACGATAGTTCGCGATTGAAGGGGTACGGACAGCGGGCTTTAGGAACGTTTCCTGGATGAGGAAGACGTCCGGTTTTTGGGACGAGAGGAATTGCGATAATTCCTCTCTTTGGTTGCGGAGACCGTTGGCGTTAAAATAGCCTATGGAGACGGACCGGGGTTTTTCGCGCGCGGTTGTGCAATCCATTTTGATTCTACGGTTTTGGAGCTACCCTGCGGAGGGCGGCGAAGAAATCGCGATGCCTAGCCATGAAGCCGAGCATTTGAGAGAAGTCGGTGATCTGTTCGTATTCGGCGAACACGATCTCGAAATTGGCCGCGTCGAAGGCCCAAGAAATCTCGGCGAGAATGCCGAGGTGCTGCTGCTGCTCGGCCGTATGAACGGCATTGCAGGGCAGCGCGAAAGAGGGGCGCGAGGGGGCAAGGCGCGTATGCGCGAGAGGTGCGGGTGCACTTCTCATGGGCGCTGGACGCGGGATGTCCCGGGACATCAGAGGGGCGGGGTAGGGAATGCCCGTAACTGAGACGGGCCCGGGGAGAGCAGACAAAAGTTTGTCTGTCTCCTTCGATTTGGACGCTACTAGCGCTGGAGGACGGCTCCAGGCGTTGACAGCCGGGAGGGGGGCAGGCACGAGCGGAGCCTGTTGGCGGGGGGCGGATGGGCGCGATTTACCCTGATGGGGTTTACGCGAGCTCTGTTTGGGAGCTTTGGGGCACCCGCGGTAATTCGCTGGGTGGCCTTCACTCCCACAGAGTACGCAAGCGACCGGGTCGGATGCGTTTGAGCGATCGCGATCACAGTCCGGAGTGGCGTGATCGCGTAAACATTTGACGCAGCGCGGTCTGCGTCTGCAGTTACGCTGCGCGTGGCCATATAGCTGGCATCGGTGGCATTGACTCGGGTTCGACCGCTTGTGCGGAGTCTCGACCCTGATGCCTTTGAGGCTGCAAACATCTTTGATGTTAAAGATGGCTTTGCCTTCTTTTGTTAGGTCTAGTACAACGAGCACCATGTCGTAGCACTCGGACTTATTTCGGCCATTGTACATACGATGTACTTCCCGTACGGGGAGGCCTTGGACGATTAAGTCGTCCTGGACAGTCGTGGTGGAGAATTCCCTAGGGACTCCCCTTACGACTGCCCTTAAAACGCGTTCCTCGGCCAATGAGTACGTGTGGTACTCATATTTTTGAGCCGTGAGGAAGGCCGTCAGATTTCGGAAATCTGACGGTGTCGGGACCTGCACTTTGATGCCGCGCTCGGCATCATTGCGGGCGTGCGTATAATTGATACGCTTGGCCTTCATAGCGTTAGCAATGTTCGGCCAGGCCCCCTTGTCTTTGATGACGATGGGCGGCGGAGATTTTTCCTTCCGTCCCGAAGTGGGACAGTCGGACTGCGAAGAGGTGGCGGCGGGGGGCGTTGTGTCCATGGCGGCTAGCTCAGGGCTGGCCGCCGAGGTGGACGGGGACGGGGACGCGGAAGCGCTAGGCGCTTTGAGGCGTTTAGCCTCAGAGTCGGAGGGAGGAGGAGTAGAAGACTCCAGAGCGGATGCCGCCGAAGCCTTTTTAGACTTGGCGGACTTTTTCCGCTTTTTACCCTTTTTGGTTCCCAGGCCAACCACTTTGAAGCCTTCGTCGTCCTCAGACAACGCCGACTCAGCGGACATTACGGCTGCTGGAGACCGGGGTGCGGTTTCGGAGGTTGCGGGGGGCGGGGTAGCGAGAGACCGAGAAGGGGTCTCATCGGCTACCGGAGTGGGAGGGCGAATGGGCGCAGGGGCCCGAAGAGCGCGGCGAGCGAGACGCGGGTCGCGATTGCGGGGTTCGCGGGGTTCGCGGGAGAAAGAGCGCGAACGATTGCGCGAGCGAGAGCGCGGAGTCGAACGCGATGAGACGGACGGGGAGGGCGCGATTGTGCTGGACGCAGTGAGGGCAGGCCCCAACGCCGTGAAGATGGCGTGGGCCAGCTCTGGGCGATCGCGAACAAGATTTTGCACGATTGCCCCTAGCTGGTCCGGGGACAAGCCAATGAGTTGCTCGGCCATCGCGGGAGTGACCGAGGTGTAGATTTTTTGTGTGCCTAGTGACTCCCCACCATTGCTGGCGAGGAGCAAGAATACCTAAATGTGGCCAGGCGCCCCGCAGTGCTACGGATTGCCTGGTGTGTACCTAACTCCTACTCCTACGGCCGGGGTTACGTTGTCACCGTTAGGTTTCCCCCCAGCAACGAGACGTTTATGAACGAGAAACTTTTAGGTAGACCGCAACTCTGAAAAGAGCTATACGATCTCACCCACCAGCCCTTGAGCACTCGGAACTGGATTTCTACAAACTAAAACGCAATCGACACTTAAAACGCGAGAATGCACGGAGCGGCGAACCGCTGAAGCGGAAATACTACGCTAGCGATTTAACACAAAGCCGGACTCAGACCGGGCGAACCGGTAACAGTCAAAGAGGCAAGCGAGGGTCACCGCTATGCGTAGTAGTTCCGCGACTACGAGAACACACACTCACGCACAAAAACGCACAGTATCGCTTCGATAAACACTCGGTTATGGGCGCGTTGAAGAACGCACAAACACACTCAGCGCGGGCCGAGAAGCAATTTCCCAGCCAATACACACTGCCGAGCAGCGCTTCAACACTCAGGCCGATTTTCCAGGAATTGCGGGCAATAATCCAAACAACAATTCGAGGTCGTCAGCGCTGAGGCAAAACACCACACAGGAATGCGCACCAGCTGAGTCACCACTGCACGGAGCACACTAAGAGCACTTGACGCTCGAAAACACGACCGCACAACACAAGAGTCGAATCGGGAAGGTGCGTTCTGTTCACTGCTTTAATGTCATAATCCTGCCAAGTTAAAAAGACATATATTCTGTATAACACAGTACAAATCTTGGTTCATTCTTTTTGGTAGGATTATCACAATATACATTATGTCGGTCAACAAATCGCCACTTTAGACACAACGCACATTACAAGAAATTTTCGATAGAAAAATTCTAGTGCGTGCCAAACGCGCACTCCGTGCATACATTTTGTACTAGAGCCCCGCATACTGTAAGAGATTTCTTGCATCGGTCGCTAGGTGCCGATGCATGCTGGATCGGACCACACCGCCGGACGCGAGAATTATTTCTCAAGAGGAGCGGCTGCCTTACATCTCATACTAGACCCAGCAGACTGTCAGATATTCGTATCAGATTGGCGGATGTCACCGTTCGCTATACACTTATTTCGTGTTGCAAGATGAGTGAAATACAAGACCTAATAATCCAAATAAAAAAATATCTATGCATATGGAATTTCAATAATGACACCAACCAAACGATCTTTTTTATTTATATTATTTTGATCAGGTCCGTAGCTCAGTGGGTACTGACCCGACTGTTGAATCGAGGGGCGTGGGTTCGATTCCCGCACAAGACCAAAATCTATTATTATTATAGACATATATATCTATTATTATTATAGACATATATATAACATGTATGTCCAAAAATATTTATTTATTTAATATTAGTAGGTAGATAACTATCTCTGTAAATTTCAGCTCAATCAAATGCTCCTTTGCGAAGTGATTGGGTGACAAACAAACAATCCTAATAACTTTCACATTAATAATTATAAACAATAGTGCTAGTAACAATAACGTGTAAATTCATTCCGTTGTGCGTGCGTAAAAAGACAGACATGTGGCGTAGCGACGCGGTTAGACGAAACTGGACGCTAAATTGCCGACCGGACCTGTGTGTGGGGTGGGACCTCCGTGTGCGAGAATTTTCTCTATGCCAATATAATTATTTATAAAATTACAATAAATACAATAAAATTACTAACTATCCCGATGACAACTTCGCTATTGGTTGGCACATACAATGGGGTTAAAAATCCACAGAATAATTAAGTACCAATCTAAGATAGCGCCAAATTAGTATGCAAAAGAACCCTAGTGGAAAAATAAGGGAATTTACATTATCCGCTAGGGTTCTTTTACCAACTAATTTGGCGCCACTAACGATTGGTACCTAATTAGTGATCTGTGGATTTTTAACCCCATTGTATGTGCTAACCAATAGCAAAGTTGTCATCGGGATGGTAAGTAATTCATAACCAAGAAGCTTATTTATTGATGACACTGGAGAGTGCACTATGAACACAGAGTTAAAGACATCTTTTTTGACCTTCCTTCAAGAAGCTTATATGTCACTGGAGAGCGCAGTATGAATACTTTTTGAGGCTCAATTTTTAGACCTTGAAATCGCTTTGAGTCTAATGATATTGTGTGACCATGAGCTATTCGATAGAGATATTTTTTCACATTTTTCAAAAACTGTAGTAAATACATAGTTTTGCTATTTTTCTAGGGTTCTGTACCATAAAAGGAAAAACAGAACCTTTCTCAGATCACTCTCATGTCCGTCCGTCCATCTGTCACAGAGTAGGGAGAGGGAAATTGAATGCAATTTTTCAACTATTAAATCATTCGAGAAAAAAACTTCAAGTTTGATGTGAAGAATCTAGTACTAATTATATTTTGAATCATTGCTCAAAAAATTGCTCGTATAAAAGGTCCTCTAGATCTGAGCATTTTTTTAATTTTTTGTCTTTTACAAATAGAAAACTGTAGTTTTATAACAGACTCATCAAAAATTATATATTAACATATATATTATTGCGTAAATATCTGATAGTAAATATTAAAAAAATAATTAACAAATTAAAATGTATACAATAATAACTCAAAATAACAATGTGTTTTGTTACTTTATGTCGTATTTAAATATTTGAAGAAACACATTTGAAACGGTCGTTTAGCTAGCTGCTAAATATAATAATAAAATTAGAGCAATATTAGATTCAACCTCTATTCTAAATGGCAGTCTTAAGTGCCAGTGTAATTGGATATTGATTTAAAAATAGTAATTGTATTTTGTTCTCATTAGAGAATGTGAATAGATTCAACGCATAACTGTCTGAAGAAGTCATATTTTTCTGCAAAATTATTTATGTTAGTCATTCAGGATACATAACAGTAGGAAGAACTGATTTTATTTTATAGTTTTGTATCACATTTAGTCAATACTGTTTTTTTTTAATTAGGTAGGCTATTTGTGAATAAATATTGTGCATCTTATTTATTTCCTTTAAATTTTAAGCATTAATTCACTTAAATAATTAAAAAACAGTTTGGCTTAGGCAAACTACATAGTAAAGCCTAAAGTATTTAACCAAACTAGATTGTCCTGGGCTAAACTAGTAAACTAGTAAATTTATTCTCTTTTTTTTTGTCTTATTTTCTTATCTTCTTCTAGAAAAATCTACTCAGTCATTTATTGATTGAACATATTGTTCTTTTTTTGGAATGGGTTTTGTGCCGCCGTCAAATTTGTCCGTCCCATTCAAAAGTAGGATTTGGGAGATACTGGAATAGTAATAATGTAGTAATATCGCTAAAAACGTTTATGCAGTATGGAAAAAAATTGTCTTATTGTAATTAATTATAAATTAAATTAATTTTTACTTACCATCATCGTTAGTATTTTGTATTGGCTCTTTAGCCTATTTCGCACCCAGTGTCCTCACTAATTAACGCGCACTAGGCCCATGTGAGTGCCTAGTGCGTAAGCGCTAACACTCTTCTTAGTAAGTAGGTATAGACTTGTGTTCAAAAGTGGGAAGTGTGGGTTGATATATTCATTCGTTTAGTTCTTTGTTTCAAAATACTAAGGTGACAAATAAGCATACTGCCCGCCTCGTGTTAAGCAGTCACGGTGGCTAGCGATGCGATGGTAGAGAGGGGACCGGACGTGTGCATAGTTTTTAACAATTCCTCAGATATACACAATGGTTAACAAACATCAACTTAAGTCACTGATTTTATCTCGACTAGTAATGGTTAAAGTCATCAGTTGGCAGATTAAGATTGAGATTTGGTAACTTGGTTGAGACTGACCTTTTAGTTAAAGTAAAATAAAATATCAGAAGTCGTAGTAACGTCATTTAATTATTAAAAATTAACATGACTATTTATATTAAAAATAATAATGCGGATAAACTAAAACTAACAACAATAAAAATAAAATTTTTAATAGACATTATTTGGCAGTTATTATTGATAGAATCAGGCGTTACTTTGCGGAAATTCATTATTACGATAAAATATTATCACCTTGCAAATCCGCTAAAAAAATTCAGTAGCACTCACGTACAGAAGTACACCATCCACATGTGTAGGAGTGCACATCCCTCCCTCCCTCCTTATGGGGACGATGCCAACTTCACTATAACACTGCACTACTAAATTGCAAACAAAACTCGACAAATGTTTCGCTTCAACACGAGGCATCTTCAGGAGACGCAAGTTGTTCTCCATTTTTTTATATTTGGTGAAGGTATAGTATAAATACCTTATAAAGTAAAGGGCTACCATACAACAAACGTGATTTTTATGCTCGATACTGATAACGGCAACAGGTAGACGCTTGAAATATTCACAGAATATTTAATTATATATTCACTTGAAAAAAAAATTAAAATAAAACAAATATTACTCCCATACAACAAACGTTATTTTTTTTTGCTGTTTTTGTAGATAATGGTACGAAACCCTTCGTGCGCGAGTCCGACTAGCACTTGGCCGATTTTTTCATAATAATTTTTGCGATATCTATTCTTTACAAGTAAGGCTGAGCTCTTCTTGTGAATTAAAATTATTTCCCGGCAGTCGTCATTACTCACCTCAAACCTTAACCCTAATACTCTTAGCGATCGGTCACACGGAAATCTAATTGCACACATAGGTAGGTAGGTATAATTTATACAGGGTTTAAAATTTAAGATTACGTTTCCAATCCGTAAGTAGAATTCTATGATTTTTTGATTTTTCGGCCTCCATCGGGCTCAGCCGACTTAGTTCAGTTACTCAGAGATGGTAAACAAGCACGTTTATCGTAGGTCGCAGTATCCTCAACCAACAGGCGGCTTGTTGTGCTCAAAGTCATCATTTTTTAACCATTAAAAATTGCTCCCTGTTACCTATTACCTTGATAATGAATCACACTATAATATTATAAAGGCAAAAGTTTGTGAATGTGTTAGTATGTTTGTTTCTTCTTCACGCTCAAATGGCTTTGGTACGGAGGTAGGTGAAACCCTGGATTAACATATAGGTATGTTACTTTTTATCCTGAAAAAATTAAGTGTTTTCGAGGGATGAGTAAGGAATCAGACATGGTTCGATAACTGAATTTAGCGCGGTGGAACCGCGGGCACAGCTAGTAACATTATAAAATAACAAAAGAATTTTTTTACACTGCGGCGCGGCGTGCATATTTAGTAACTACCTATAATGGAAACGGTGTTTAATCCATTACAGTTACCATTGCCGCGCGCGTATGTGTTGTGTGTCACGCAATACCACAACATACCTACGCGAGCGGCAATGGTAAAAGGCATAAGAAATAATACGTAAAGGTTAAACAATGGATTTTAAACATCAATTCCCTTGAAATAACAAAATAAGCACGCCGATAACCGGGTCTTCTGATGTTTTTTATATAAAACCGACGACATAGTTCAGTAAAATATATCTTTCTATCGCTTATAGCGCATCTATATACCTATAAAAGTGCAAATAAACACCTTCCACTGACTGACTGACTCATCGATCGCTTCAAGGTATAAATAGGTAATAGATAAATGACTCCCTCGCAGCCTAGTTGGTAGTGTGGGTTCGATTCCCGCACAGGACAAACATTTATGTAATAAACATATGTTTTTTCTTGAGTCTGGGTGATATGTATGTATTTATAAAAAAAAGTAATATATGTATTTGTATCCTTTGTCTGGTATCCATAACACAAGCTTTGCTTACTTTGGGGCCAGATGGCGCTGTGTGTAATGTCCATATATATTTATATTTATAATTATACTTACGTGATATTGAGAAGCAGTGCTCTGTGTATTGAGAAACGGCTCCATTTGGTGAGTCGCTTTTATAGCCGTATCTTTGTCAGCAGTTGTAGCTCGAAAATAAACCCGTCGGAGCTATGGCGATAGGTCTCCCCCCGCTCCCTCGTTCCGCAGGATCCAATGTCTTATTGTTTTTCTCTGTAAATAGAATGTTGTAAATTTGACGCTTATTTAAAACAGGTATCAAATACCTAAAAAAAATATAAAATGCCACTCATGATACTGCTTTTAGTTACCCATTGAAGACTAGACAGTAAAATTATTTCTATATTACTGTTTTTCTTTTATATTGTATTTATAATTTTATATTAAGTATTGATTATTACCTACTAACTCTTTGGTGATGGAAAACATCGTAAGGAAACCTGCATAATTAAAAAAAAGACTCATGTAAACAGCCTCGATAAGGGCAAGCCGTGCCCCACAGTTTTGATTCATGATGGATAGGTTCCTCCAAACATATGTAATTAACAAAGTAAATTTACTTACTGTTATTCGAGTTTGACGCTCAATATCTTTTATTCTGTAGCCCACTTCTCCGCTGCACTTGGATAAATTGAGGTGCCATTTTTCATTTAGGTAGGTAGCGATGCAACAAACGATTGCGCGCCCGCGCGCCTAATCGTGTCAACGTCATGGATAACACTAAATTTTGATTTAATTTATTTTACCTAGATGTTGATTGAGCTCGGTACTTACGCCGTAATGCCCGGCGCCGGCAGCGCCGGCTTTCATTCATGTTTGTAGTATACATATATCAGTAGATATGATTGCAGACGCAGCTGTGTTCAGTCTCTTTCCTAAGATTTATCTATAGCGATACGTTATAGTTATAATAATATACTTTATTGCGCATATAAAATACAAGACAATCAAACAATAAAAGTAATAACAAAATGGCGATCTTATCGCTAATGAGCGATCTCTTCCAGGCAACCTTTGGGTAGAGGAGACTTTATAAAATTATTGCGTAGAATGTGCTAACTGAAACTTAACAATATAAGAAAAAAAAAGGCAACAATAAAATAATATATACATTTATAGCAATAGCTAAATTTATATACATATGAATAATAAATAATACTATAGTTATAGGTATGTTTTCGTGGGTAGCTTGATGTGTCGCCTACTGTACAGTGCAATAACTTCTATGACCTTCTGAACTTGGGTTTTTAGTCGCTAGTTTCGTTGTAAGCTTACACCATTTCATTATGGCGACTGTAGTTTTGAAGTTTGACCGCTGGATCAGAAAAGTTTGTTGAACTATATTGTTAACCATTATTTCGCATTTTGTCATAGATTAAAAACAAATATACGAAGCCAAGTAAAAAGCCAGCGCGTGTGGGTAAATAACCAAATATAACGTACTATACCCTGGATCTAGCATTATTGCGAGGTATTGTGCGCCATATAAGATATGTTGATGATGAGGCGCAAAGTTTTAAAAAATAGTTCCAAAAGCCAATAACTATTAGAAAAGACTGCGCAGCCAACCATTCTTTTTCTAACGGAGACGTAGATATCCTGCCCGGCCGACACATCATACCTTCGTTATCCCGGCTACAAACTCGAGCACAATTTTTTGAGTCGTGCCGGTGTATGTTTGTTCGTCCGGGAGGATATCTGCTGTCGCCGACTTCATAGCCTTGATGACAGGGACCTGTCGATATTGTGGGTGCGCGTAGATCATGGGGGCCACACTCGTATCTATGCGTGCCTATACAGGTCTCATAGCGGTGACACGGACGTATCTCGACTCTTCACGCACCTGAGTTTGACGACTGACAAAGTTCTAGAGCAATATCCTACAGCAGAATTAGTTATTTTGGGAGACTTTAACGCCCACCATCGTGAGTGGCTCAGTTCTCGAACCAATAGCTATGCAGGGATATCTGCTCATGAATTTGCTCTGACCTATGGATTCTCTCAGCAGGTACTTTCTCCAACGAGAATACCAGATATAGAGGACCATACAAGCTCCTTACTGGACCTTCTGCTGACTACACGTCGGGATGGATACTCCGTCTCAGTGGATGCACCTCTTGGCTCCTCGGACCACTGCCTCGTCCGGACTCAAATGTCATGCACACAACCTGATCCTTCTGGGCCAACTAATTGGCGTCGTGTGTGGCATTATAAGTCGGCAGACTGGGATGGATTGCGAGAATTTTATGCATCGTACCCGTGGAGGCAGATCTGCTATAGCTCAGAAGATCCTGACGTCTTCAGGCCTATCGCTATAACCTCTCTCCTCTCCAAGGTGATGGAGCGTGTGATCAACACACAGCTTTTGAGATACCTAGAAAAACACGACCTAATCAGTGACCGTCAATATGGCTTTTGCCATGGTCGCTTAACTGGTGACCTTCTAGTGTATCTCACACACCGATGGACACTAGCCATTGAGAGTCAGGGGAAGGCATTGGCATGTAGCCTAGACATAGCGAAGGCGTTCGATCGGGTCTGGCACCGGGGTCTTCTATCGAAGTTGCCATCTTACGGAGTGCCCGACGGTTTGTGCAAATGGGTGGCTAGCTTTTTGTCCGGCAGAAGCATACGAGCCGTAGTTGACGGTAGTTGCTCTGATAGCGTGGACATTAATGCTGGTGTCCCGCAAGGCTCTGTGCTGTCTCCTACGCTGTTTCTACTGCACATCAATGATATGTTGGACATCAGCAACATACATTGCTATGCAGATGACAGTACTGGAGACGCTTATTACACGGGCCGTGCAAGCATCCCACGTTCCGTTGTGGAGAATTAGCGTGAAGAACTTGTGTCTCAAATCGAGATCGGTCTGTCCAAGGTCTCTGACTGGGGGCGGGAAAACTTGGTCCGATTCAACCCTTCAAAGACACAAGTCTGCGCGTTCACCGCTAAGAAAACTCCATTCACTGTAGTCCCACAATTCCAGAACACTCCCCTCTCCATCTCCAAGAGCATTAGGATCCTTGGCGTTGACATCTCCAGCGATGTTCAGTTCCGAGATCATTTGCTAGACAAGGTAAAGCTGGCGTCCAAAAAACTTGGTGTACTCAACAGAGCGAAGCAGTACTTCACGTCGGGGCAAAGGTGGTGCTACTTTACAAGTCGCAAGTCCGGCCCCATATGGAGTACTGCTGCCATCTCTGGGCGGGTGCACCCGGATACCAGCTTGGCCCTTTTGACTCGGTTCAACGACGGGCTGTGAGAATTGTCGACGATCCCAAACTCACTTGCGGTATCGAGCCCTTAAGTCTGAGGAGAGACTTTGCCTCCCTGTGTGTTTTCTACCGCTTGTACAATGGATTGTGTTCTGAGGAATTGTTCAAAATGATGCCCACGGCTACTTTCTACCATCGCACCGCTCACACACTTTGGAACCAAAATGGTCGCGCACAGTGCGGTTTCAGAGAAACTTCCTTCCGCGAACCCTTGGGTTGTGGAATGAGCTCCCTGCCAAGGTTTTCTTTAAGGACTACAGTATGGGGTTCTTCAAAAAAGAAGTTATTAGATTTCTGAAGAGTCGGCAACGCGCGAGTGATGCCCCTAGTGTTGCAACGTCCATAGGCTACGGTGACCACTTACCATCAGGCGGACCGTAGGCTTGTTTGCCACCTTAGTGGAATAAAAAAAAAAAAAAAAACCGATTTTAAGGTCTAAGCCTTGATATTCAACAAAATTTTGATATACTCGATAGGAACGCGTGCGCAACAGACTTGTACAGAGGGCCACACGCTAAAATATAGCAGTTGGACTTTGAAACCTTTGAAGATAACCAAATATTTTGTGTGACAGGAAAAGATATAAATTTCTGGCTTTTACTTTACACAATACTTGCTGCATTGCATACACGTCAAAGTTGTGACTTGCACTGTCATAATATTATTATTTGTAGTAAATCATATATTAGTTTGCGATTTTTGCATTTCTGTTATGCAGTTTTGTATTCGTTTGTTGCTTTAAATCACAATTTAAATGATCGTGACGTGTTTATTATATCGTCACTTTAAAAAAAAACACTATATATATATATATATATTATAGTGTTTTTGCGAGTCGGTCTCGCACACTCAGAGTTCCGCATCTCATGGCTTAAAACTAGATCTTGTGCAACCCATTGATAAAATTTCTGATAAAGAATACTTTGATAATTAATCAAATATTTAAAACGAGCAATTCTTGTTTATATATAATCTGAATCTCGGTAACGGCTCGAACGATTTTCATGAAATTTAGCATCCAGGTGTTTTCGGAGGCGATAAATCTATCTAGCTAGGTTTCATTTTTAGAAAATGTCGTTTTATCCGTGTTTTCAGGCAATGATAAACTGAAAAATATGACTCTTCCTGACATCTTTTGGCGAGTACTAATACTATTATTTTTACCGACACAGCAACACTAAAGCTAGTAGACTATAGATGGCGTTCTTAAGCAACACTTAAGCTACTTGACAGTAGTTGGCGTTGTTAAGCAACTCTAAAGCTTTTTGACAATAAATTGTTGTTAAAAAACGAGCAAAGCTCGGTCTTCCAGGGGAGTAAGGGTTCCGCACTTAGAATATTTTTATACCTTGACTTTTAAACATAAAAAGTAGTTATTGTAATAGAACTAACATAGTTCGACAAATGGTACTGCAAATCTTTTCTAGATATTGATACGTCCTCTAAAACTGCAGTAAATTATTTAGTTTTGTCAGTTACAGTTTACGCAGCAGCCGCCCTGCAAGCCATGTTATTTGTATTTTTTTGCAATTTTCCACGCAATTCAATTGATTTTAATGACTTCAAGCTACAGTTCTACTTTTTTAAACTGTGATTTCATGTAAATGAGGTTCATTAGCCGATAATAGGTCACATGATCTGTTTTTTAACGGTGTTAATGTATTATTTAGAGCAGTTTTTAATACACACTTTGGGATCATTTTGGTGGGTTGTCATTAAGCGACTGCGAAAAAAGTAGCGTAGGCGCATGATCCATCTACTAAGGTCATTGCAATCCATATCCATACTACGTCTGTCTGTCTGTAACCTCTTCACACTTAAACTGTTGCACCGATTAAGATGAAATTTGGCATGGAGATAGTTTAAGTCCCTAGGAAGGACATAGGTTACATGAAAACGTCAAGTGTGATTCGGATTTTTTTCTATAATTGAGAAACTGCCGTTGAAATCCTACCCGATAAAAGAACTTAGGGCTGGTGGAACCGTAGGCAAATTTGGCATGGAGATAATGTGAAGAGGACGCCAATTTCATTTCCTACTAATGGAAAACCGTAATGGGACTTAGCGCGTGTGCGGGGTTAAGTGGAATACCAAATATAACTGTTGCTGTATAACCTAAACCTTGCGCCCCCTTTTAGTTAGTCAGAGTAATTCTAAGTCTTTTTTCCGCAGCGCACCCTTTTGTACACCCCAACAAATTTTTTTTTTCATACAAGCGTACATTCAAGTGTAATTAGAGACTATAGGCACGTTCCGTCTTAGCAGTGTTAGTATTTAATAGCAAAACCTCATTCTAGCATGAACTACCTGTTACATAGTTAGTTACATAGTTAAATAAATAACTTGAAATGATTTAAGAAGAAAACGAGTTAGCAAATGGCTAAAAATGTAAAACTTCTAACTATTCTCATTATAACTTTGTATTGCAAAGCTCACAAATATGTTACTTATATCATTCAAAAGCTCTTGTTGTGTTCTACGTTTCTTTACTCTCATGTGTGTAGCTTTAACCATATACCTGTAAATTAAGTTAAAGTGTTAATAAATAAAAAGCACAGCGTAAGCTTCCTCAAAGATTTGCTACAAGGTAGCTAAGCTCGCGGCTTATTCACTCACTCATCCACCGTTTGTCGAGATGCGAACAACTTTAAGAAGAGTGCGCTGTGCACCTTTACATGAAGAAGTGTTTATTTTTATTTCCCCGCGAAGAAGAAAATTATACAGTCCACCCTTGCCGTTTGATTAACTGATAGAATTGCGAAGACTCATTGCTGGAATTGTTATGTGTGAATAGGCCTTAAAAATTGCTCCAGTAAAATGTGACTTAAACCTATGTTAATAATAATAATAAAGCTTTTTATTTACCCTACTTTAACATTTTAGAAAAATAATAATTTTCTTATATGCTTATATTGGTTAGTTTAATCTTAATTATTGTTAGTTCTGTGTTGTTGATGTGGACCCCTTATGGGTAAAAGCCTCCTCCAATTTCTTTTTCCCGATCCTAGTCAGTCTGAATCCATTTGGTGCCAGCGACTGTGTTTACATGTGTATGTCGTCTACCCAACGTTTTCTTGGTCTGCCTTTTTTCCTTTTGCCCTTTGGGTCTTGCCTTGTAGTTGCTCGCAGTGTCCACCTGTTGTCGTTGAGACTAGAAATATGTCTGACCATGTCCATTTAAGCTTTAAAGCATACTCTAGTGCATCTATCACTCTTGTTTTCTGTCTGATGATGTCGTTTCGGACTTTGTGTATTTTCCTTAGTTTTAAAATGCTTCTCTCCGTTGCATGCGGACATGATTTTTTTTTATTTTGTCAGTGAATGACCATATTTGGCTACCATATGTTAAACAGGGCAGTATGCTGGTGTCTATATCTGTTTTTTTTAAACTTAGGTCATATGTACCTTTTAGAATTTCTTTTTGTGCCCAAAACTTTTTCCAGGAAGAATTTATTTAATAGACTGAATATGTCTATTTCTTGATTCTTTCTGTTGGCATCTAATGATATCTGTTTCCCAAGATAGATGTATTTGTCTACATATTCCAGTATGGTATTGTTGTTTTCTAATTCTATTGTATTCTCTGTGTTATTTGGCATCACTTTTGTTTTGTTGAGGTTCATGTGTAGGCCACTTTTTTGCTTTCCTTATAAACCTAAACCTATGTTACTATTCTTGTAGTCCTAGTTATAAATTTATGATTAATGATATTCATCAGAATTTAAATTCAAAGGGCATAAAAAAACAAAATTATTGGTTTTTACAGCTGATAATTTTAGTTTAACTTTCCAAAAATATCTTTGACGTGACCGTACATATTCCTTGAAATCAAAGAAAATTGATTTCAAATTACTGCAAATCTAAGGTGTGATAAAATTATTTTTACAATAGAATTGAATCATAGTTACCATAGTTTATTTATAACTAAAAACATTAGTTAAATTGTATTGTATTATGTATATTAAAATCCCCCACATAGTGGTTGGCAAACTCAGTTGGGTTGATTACATTAGGAGAATATTTAAAGTAGTCAACAACAATATTATACCATTTCTTATCTATGTTGTAACCAGGGTTGAGCGATTTAAATGAAATTGATTTTAATCATGATAAAGTTTTAATTTAGGTTCTAAAGTGTGAGAATGAATTCCCTGCCAATGGCGAGCGGTGCGATAGTAGAAAGTAGCCGTGGGCATCATTTCGAACAATTCCTCAGAACACAACCCATTGTACAAATGGTAGAACACACACAGGGAGGCAAAGTAAAATCAAAATTGTAAAAGCGAAGAAAATTTTATAAATTACATATAAATTTAATGAAAATATACTCTTTTTTAAGTGTTTTTTTCGCCTGGTTATGGGTTATGTAATGGTGTATTTGTTAAAGAAAATTTCATGTATCTGTTTCAGCAAACACAACAGATAGTACCATGGTTCCACCATTTACCTTGGAAGTGACTTCATCCCTAGAACTACAGTATCTGAATGTTGCAGTAGGAACACAGGTACATTTTTTTTTGGTTTATTTTCTAAAATGTTTTTTGTTGAACCTGTGCAATTATTGTTTTTTATTTATTAAATGTTGAAAATCAAGTGTTGAATAAATACGATGTTACAAATAAAAAAGAATTAAATTTTAAAATAAGACTAAACTGCACCAAATTTCATAATATAATTTTATTTCAGAGATTATCATTTGATTTGTCATTTTTAGCTATAATATATATAATATGTACAAACAAGCACATTCTGCTATTCAGTTGTATATTATGAATTAGTCAGAAAAGCAATTTTATATACATAGATAAAGATCTTTGGTATAATAACCCACTTACTCTACTTTTTTACCGAAGAAATATTTTAATTTTTGCCCCTAAAACTTTTATTTTGTGTCATATTTTTGTGAACTAAGGCTAGCATATTCTATGCAGGTCAACATCATGTATAACTGTGCCTTTAAAGACAAACTGCCTTTGTGACAAACAGACAGACACAACTGAGTTATTTACTGTTTTGTTTTATGTTGTTTCTATATTTTAGTTGTTTCTGCTCCCACTACCAATAATTTACTCAACGAAGCAAAAACATCACCGGACCACCGCAATGAAGCAACTACGCCAGTCACAAATAGAAAAGGTATAATTATTATTTTTGGGGTCACCTAAAATATTAAACTTGGTGTGTTCTTGATTACAAAAATAATAATGACTGTCCTAAATAATCTTAGTGATTCTTAAAGACTGATTTTTAGGGTTCTGTTGCTATGTCTGTCTTGTCTGTCTGTCTGTCTGTCTATCCGTGGCTTGGCTCAAAGACTCTTAGTACTAAAAAGCTATAATTTGGCATGAATTAGGTTAGGTTGTTAGTTGTGTCACAGATAAACTACATCCCATTTCCGGTAGATGCCACTAGAAGCCGTGAATAGCTAACAATATCTAGCGTCTTGAGCTGTAAGTAGATTTACTGCGCACACTAGTAAATCGCCATTTATTAATATTTGTTGGAACTATTTTTTTTTGTAAGTAATGAGACCCCATAGTTCTGTACAACAGGTAGTAATAAGTTCATGAATTTAAAAAATCATAATATCTGATAAGCAACTACGGAACCCTACACTATGCACTTGTTATTACCTAACCTAATTTATTTTAAAAGTACAATTGCGGTGTTTGTACAGAAGTCTGTCTGTTTAACCGTCCGTCCATGCATATGTCACAATAATTCTTTTGTAGATTATTAACTCGAGGTTTGCTCTAGAGACTACAGTATGGGGTTCTTCAAAAATGGATTTTTAAAGAGTCGGCAACACGTGAGTAATACCCCTGGTATTGGAAGTGTCTATAGGCTACGGTAACCGCTTAACATCAGGTAGGCCGTAAGCTTGCTTGCCACCTTCGTGGTATTAAAAAAAACCCTTCAGCACTATAGCTGGGCGCATGTATACAGAATAATACTCTTACTCTTGAAATATTTTATGTCTTAGGAAAAACAATATCAATGTTATGTATTCTTTCCACTGCTAGCTATAAATCAATTCGAAATTCAAAACTTTTTATTCAATTAGGTTAAGTAATTAACACTTTTGAATCGTAAAATTATTTTCTTTCCTTATTGGTATCCGGTTCACAATGTTCATTTCTATCTCAAGAACACCGTCAAGAAACAAATTCATATTGAATGTGTCATTAAAATATGTTCCCCTAAAAAACCTGCCTCGTCATTATGTTTTTTGAAAAACCCAGTTTAATTTGTTGCTCTGTTGTGACGCTTTGCAATAACAAATAACAAGGCTTTTATATTTATATATTAATTCGTATTTATATTTAAATACAGAATCAAGATTGAACATTGTTAAAATTATTTCTATGTAATTTTCAGACCTAGATGCAGGATTGCAAAATCCATTAATACCATGACTCCGAAATGCAGAAAGATTGATAGAAGATGTGTTGAAGTGGCAAAATCGAAACGTCGGCTAACATACTCTTTTAAAGAAAAATTGCAGAAAACAAAAGAAATAAATGATAAAACTTCATTCAAATTTCTTATTGAAGAACTATCGCCACAAGCGAAAACATTTGTGACAATGCAAAAAACTCAATGTAATAAACATATCAAAAGGAGACGATTTAGTGATGAGGAAAAACTGTTGTCTCTATCTTTTGTGAAAGAGAGCCCAAAAAGTTATAGATTATTGCAAAAAATATTTTCATTACCTTCAACAAGAACGTTTAATGAATTTACTCAGAAAGTGCAGATAAGACCCGGTATAAATGATCCTATATTTCAACAGTTGAAAGAAAATGTCAAAAATTGGGACAGTAAACAGAAACTGTGTTCAATTGTTTATGATGAAATTGCATTGGTTCCACACTTAACTTTTGTTGAATCACATGATGTTATAAGACGGCTTTGTCAATTTTGGTCAAGAGCGTCCAAAAAAATTTGCTAACTTTGCATTGGTGTTCAAGGTTCATTTGCGGGCCTTGGAAACAACCTGTTGCATATTATTTTTGCGAAGGGACTACGCCCGCGATAACCCTGAAAAATATACTAAAGGACATTGTCAATGCAGGGACTAAAACTGGATTACAACCTAAAGTGTTGATTTGTGATCAAGGATCAACATTCCATACAGCTCTCAAAAGTCTTTATTTAGAAACAAGGAAGAAGCAAGAGTCAGTCATCAGATACTCTGGTAAGATTTTTATATAATAATAATTTATCATGAATATGACTTCAATCAGTCATTACATGATGATAAAAAAATACACTAACGATAATTTATATATGTGTCTGGGTTATTGTAAAATTTATGGTATATTCATGTCGATACCACGGCTTTTACAATAACCCTGTGACATAATAAAGATTAGATAAACTTAAGCAAATACTTTACCATTAATTGATTATAAAGCTTATCTACTTGAACAGATGGACTCAATTAAACTTGATCCTAACACTAAATGCTCCAACGAAAAGATAAGTTGGATTGAAAGACGACCTTTTTTATTTAGTTTGACTCCATCAATCTGGCAAACAGACCTACGGCCCACCTGTTGTTAAGCGGTTACCGTAGGCAACACCAGGGGCATAATTCGTCTGTTAAAATATTTTGTATATATGTATAATGTAACTACAATGTAACAATATTCGTATGGTTTTTCTTCACTTTTGCTGTGTATAATAATAAAATAAATACGTATTTATTTTGTATGGACCTTTTTTTTTTATAAAATTTACGAAACTATTTTTCTGTCGTTACCAAGTAGTAAATATAAGTATACATAGCATATGATGTTAACTATTATTTTATTTTGCAGAAAACCATGCAGATGGAGCCCCAGTTAGCAAAACTATGAAAAATACAGCAGAAGCTGTTTTGTTTTTCGATAGGCTGTTTGACAGCGCGAATGGTTCGGACAAGGGCTCTGCGTCCGGAAAACTACGGGGTCCTGTGAAAGAAATCAATGGTGAGTCAAAACACATACAATTTTGGAGAGAAGCAATTAAAACTCTTAAAAATACCTTATACCTAGATTCAAGTAGTCAGCAAGCTCTTAAAGCTAATCAAGTTAAAAAAAGCAAGTCCCCAGTATCCGTAACTGCATAATTACTTTGGAAAGTTTCATCGAAATCTGGTCTGAAATAAAAGACATGGGCGTAAAAGTCTTTTATACCCGTAACTTAAATCAAGACCCTTTAGAGAATTTCTTTGGTCGTGTAAGAGCCTTAAACTATCGTAATACTAGTCCAGATTGCTACACTTTTCAGTGTTCATTCAAATCACTTTTGATAACAAATATCATGGGTCCCCATTCAACTACTTCCAATTGTGAAAATGACGATGGAGATACTATTATCAAATCAGGGCTAACTCTTATAGGTCATCATAGTGAAGGACTTGATTCTGCCAGATTTTGTTGTGTTTCAGATTCTTTGTCACCGACTCTGCATCAAGAGGCTTCAACATCTTGGTCTTCTGGACATGATGGAACAGCTCTTCCTCTGTTTCATCAAGTTCGAAAGGAAAAATTTATGTTCACGCTTCTGCTTTTACAGCTGGCTTTGTATCGAGAAAGCTCATTAACAAATTAAAATGCTTTAGTTGCAAAAAAAACTTTCTTAACATCAGAAATCAGTGAAATCCACAGATATAGAGGAGTCTATTGAAAGGCAATAATTTAAACTACCCATTAGCTGAATTTATAAGGCTCTTTAGAGATTTAATTGATATAATCAACATCTGCCTAAATGAGTTTCCCCAAAATCGGGATATTGTCAAGAACATTCGGGTAGAATTTTTAAAAACTGCTGTCGTTGACTGGTTTGGGTGTCCAGTCCACCAATCAGAAGCAGTAAATTAGTTTGTCACTTAAGTTTGTCGCATACAAGTCCATCAGTGGTGCAATATTATTAATATAATATATTTATTCATGATTTCTATAATAAAACTGTTTTACTACCGTAAATTGTAAATATGTTTGTAACTTTCTATTCAATTGTAATAGAATCTCTGATAATATTCTTTTGTAAATATTATAAATATGTATAATATGTTTGTAATGCCTTATAAAAAGTCTGTTTTTACCATTGTAAATAGTTATTGTATATTTTTTGTACCTCCTGTAACCTGTAAGCAAATTAATCGTGTATTATAAGAATTTTAAGGACTTATATATGTTATTTATACTTACTATTATAATACAGCTGAAGAGTTTGTTTGAACACGCTAATTTCTAGAACTATTAATTAGTCTTATTAAAAACATTTTTTGCATTCGATAGCCTAATTCTTACGAGATATATTTTAAGATATTTTTAGTCCGATAGGTGGCGCTGTGCTCGAGTTGCGCAGGTGAAACCGTTTTGGGTACCAGATAATGTATACACATACTTACATACTTTTTTGTGAATACATACATACATAATAGTCCCAGATTCCCGATAAATACGAATATTTGTATTGTAAATCACATTAATCTTTGACTTATGCGCAATCGATCCTTGGTTCAGCAGGCAGGAGCACTACCATCTGTTGTAAGATAAAAAGTTTGTTAATCAAGTATGGTATTTATTACCTACTATATGATGACTAAGCTAACTTCAGTTTTGATATATATTCTTTATTAAATCTATAGTTTTTTTTTTGTAATTTTATTGTCAAATTGTTTTATTCAATAAATATTACTATACTGTTGCATATATTAATTTATTTTGTTAATAAATAATACTAATTATGCACAAACGACTGATTCCTAAATTTGTTTTTATCAAAACCTTGAATACAACTGTTTCACTTTTACACTTTGAAGTATATTATATGTTAAATAAAATTTGAATTAGTTTTATATTATGATTAAGCTTACTTCACTTTTAATATATATTTTTTATTAAATCTATAGTGGATTTTTATGGTAATTTTATTGTCAAAATATTGTAATCAATAAATATTGCTAGACTGTTGCTTTTACAACTAATTCCTAAATTTGTTTTAATCAAAACCTTGAATGTACAACTGTTTCACTTTTGCATTTTGAAATATACGTTTTTAATGAAATTTAAATTAGTTTTATTTATGTTGCCTTTCCACTTTACTTTTATTTAATTCAATTCTTCAATGAAAGTAAAAATAGGTTATATGTCGATATCGATATATTATAACCTAGTACACCACTATTTGTCGATATAGTGTCAATGTGACTGACATCCCTAAAATAGCGACGACAGCGCCCTCCTTCACATTTCATCATATGCCGGAACTATTTTATAATGACCTCGCCGCGGCTTTGGCTGATTCCCATCTGTCCCTATATATACTATTATCTGTGGGTTTATGTCAAAATATTTTTTATTCGAAGAGAATATAATACTACGGGCGTGTTTTCGCAGCTTGCAATTTCTCGCAAATAACGCAAATTTGGCAATGAAGTGTCCACGGAGCTTTGATGGCTAGCAATGATTGCTCGCAATTGACAATTGTTCATTCGTTCGTGATTGCATAAGATGCAAACAATACATTTGACAATTGCTGTCACTGTCATTAAAAAAAAAACTGTTTTGTTATAAAACAGAGACACAAAAATAAGGCAAATGTTAATATTCTTAATGTACTTTAAAGTAGTGTGACTGCCATTCATTATGAAAAGAAAGAAAGAAGACATAGTCATATTGGTTTACTGCAGTTTGTTGAATTTTACATAAAGCACAGACTTTGAATTTAACCTCCAAATCCAAATCGGTATTAGGCTTTAGTACTATAGAACAAATACATATACTAGAAAAGTATAATTGGCCTCTCCACGTAGGACGTTGTCGACTACAAAAATGCGTTTGATTCTATCAAGATTCGCTAGTGTTGCAGTCTCTCCAGCAGTATCCCATTTACTATTGGAACATCAAAGTGTTGAAAGTGTTTGTGTAATAGAGCTACAATGGCTATCCAACTTCAAGGCCAGAACATTGAATATATCCTACAGTAGTGCCTTCAGTTTTAATTTGTCAGACCCTATCTAAATTGAACAGTGGATTTCTTAATGGGCTGCTTTCATACCAAAGTTACATCTATAGCCCCATAATTCTAGGAAAGCCAGAAACAATTTTTGAAATACTAGAAAATAGAAAAGTATAATTTTCCTCTCCGCATAGCAATTGTCAAGTACAAAAAGTGTTTGATTCTATCAAGATTTGCAAGTGTTGCAGTCATTCCAGTGGTGTCTCATTGAAAATTAGTACATCAAGTGTTGGAAGTGTTTGTGTAATAGAGCTACAATGTCTATCCAACTTCAAGGCCAGAACATTAAACAAGTCCTACAGTAGTGCCTTCAGTTTTAATTTGTCAGACCCTATCTATATTGTACACTGGATTTCTTGATGGGCTGCTTTTATACCAAATTTACATCTATAACTCCAATAATTCTAGGGCAGCCAGAGGCAATATTAAATGCTTCAGACACCATCAAAACCTCGAAGGGTTTATGCTGTTTGATTTCACAAATGACAAAATGATGATTGATATTTATATGACAGTTCTAACATTTGAATACTCTTGGGTTTGCACAAAGTGCACCGTTGGGTTGTAAGACGAAAGTTTCAAAGTCAGCCCAGCGGCTCGCTTCCGTAAAATGATAGCTAACAATTCTCGTATGAAATACATCGATTGTCGCGAAACCGCATTGTATATCTTATTTCTTTCAAAAAAAGTAAGCAATCTTTTACGGAATCGATCCACTGGTAACCTTCAATGCTGTTGATCTCCTTATTTGAAGACGTTAGATTTACCTGTTAAAGACTATAACTCCTTTGTAGTTTAGTCTTTTATATTATTATCATAACTATGCTGTGAATATTGTCTAGTATATTGAAATTTGTAATATGTACTATAAATAGTGTTCACATTGAAATTATTATTATTTTACTTTATCATCACTTCCAACGGTCCTTTTCCTACGGTCAAAGGGGGGTAAAATGGGGGTTCCTACACCTTTTTTTTCATTCTGCATGATAAAGAAACTGAAGCTGTGTCGTGGTAATTGAAATATAGAGACATTACTAACCATTTTTCACAGTGACATCTGACTAACAGAAATATGCTACTTAATATAATATTCAGAAACAATTCAGCTCATCCAACTAATATTAAAGTAACGCTAAAACCGCTGTACCAATTAAGATGAAATTTGGCATGGAGATAGTTTGAGTCTCGGGAAAGCACATAAGCTTCTTGAAAAAGTTAAGTATTAATCGGTTTTTTTCTATAATTGAGGAGTTGCCGCTGAAATCCTACACTAATAATCGAATTTAGGGTGGGTGAAACCGTGGGCAAATTTGGCATGGAGATAGTTTGGGTCCGGGGAAGGACATAGGCTACTTGAAGTGTAAGTGGGTTTTTTTTTGTATTATTGAGGAGTTCCAATGAAATCCTACATTGATAACTAAATTTAGGATGGGTGAAAACACGAGCAAAAGCTAGTGTTTAAAAAAAATTAAACTGCCAAATTCCATCACTAAATCCTACTGTGGTTTTAAAATATGCATTGATGGAATGCCAACCAATTCAATTGGTGGGCAATCATTGAATCATCCTTTAGGTTTTGTTACACAATTCCTGTTTTTGTGCAAACTGCATATTTCTTGATCGCGGAATTAATGCAGGAGTAAACCACTAAAATAAGAATTGATACCCGTCTACATGAGCCAAATTTCAATTAAGAATTTTTACAGAATAGGGAGTAATAAGGAATAAAACAAAAAAAAAACTGTCTTTCATGTCTATAATATTAACCAGATTACAATTAGAATCATTATAGTAGTGCAAAATAATAATTCAAATATTTAAACTTACACCTGATACTTATATTTTGTAATTGCAATTCAATGAGTGCACTGAATCAATGACATCACCATCAAACTCAAGATTAACACTCCATTTTGCTATTTTGGATTTCATTTTTTTTTTTGTCTTTTAATAATTCAAATCTACATATAAATATAAAATCAATCACACTGTTTGAACGATCAAAAGCTTATTTTCTTACATACTTTATATATGGTTAAAAAATCAAAAGCTAACTTAGATACATACTTATATTACTTAAACACATGTAACCATCAATACTGCTATTAACAATTACATCAATGAACAACCTTCTGAAGAAAAACCAAAAACAAAATAACTAAATAATAATAACAATATATTCTGGTTTATTTATAATTTTATCTACAAGAAATGTCCACAAGACATGTCAATGTTGTCAATGCTGAAGTTAGAAAAATCTTTATGGCGTTTTTCTCTATACTCAAATTTAAATTGGCAAAGCGCTTCATTCATTTACTTTTTCTTCTGGTAGCCTGACATTTGCATTTATTGTTTGTAAAGGTTCTGTAGTTCTATTGCTTGGTGTTTGTAAAGGTTCTGTTGTACTATTGCTCGGTGTTGTTGTTTCTATTGCAAGTAGTGAAATGTATGGTTTTCGTGACGACAATTCATTCATAACATTTATATAGATCCATGTGCGAGGGTCATTGCCGGATTTGCTACTGCGGTCTTTTACTATTTTATGTGTCCTTTTCATCCCGTTTGCCCATTTGCCTATTGCCCTGCTTACCCAATCCAATGTCAATTCTCTCTTTTTCTTCATGCATTCATGTATCCATCTACTATACGGAGTCTCAGCCTCTGTAAAGATAAAAAAAACACTAGTAAATTATACCCATAAACAAACACAGAACATTTTTGAATCTGATTATACCGATTGGGACCAGGCCTAGTCTTTCGTTTTGACTTTTCGAACTGATTACCTACCAATCAAAATAAATTCATATAGGTACAGTGTAACTTCTATTGAGAATATTAGGGGATATCCTTGTCAAATAACTATTTTTAAAACCACTAAGACAATAAGTGCGTTGCCGACTAATAAAATGTGCGATAAAATATGTTCTGTAATGAAATAAAAAGGAAATAATTTCAATTTCTTTATAGTAAAAGACTTAAATTTAATGACCAATACAGCGAGACTTCAACTTTAAGGTGCAGAAAATGGCCGTTTTTAGGGTTCCGTACCCAGACTGTCCCAACGGAGCCCTATTACTAAGCCTGCGCTGTCTGTCTGTCCGTCTGTCCGACCATTAAAAGGCTCTATCTTTTAGACTGAAATAGACGCCTGAATTTTTCACAGAATATGTGGTATAATGGTGGATTATCTAACAAATAATAAAAAGTTAAAAAAGGTAAAATTTAAGGGGGGTTCTCCATACAAGAAATACATTTTCGTTGTTTTTGCACTATCGTAAAAACAATAATACATACAAACTTCAAATTTGCAGTAAATATTATGAACTCTTAAAGTATTACAACAAATAATAAAAACCGGCCAAGTGTTAGACGGGCCCAAGTGATTACTATTTTAAATTACCAGTACAGCGCCATCTACGTAATTTACGAACACAAACAAAACAAAAAGTGTGCCGCTAAGCGGTCACCCATCCAAGTACTGACCAAGCCCGACGTTGCTTAACTTTGAATAAAGTTTTCAACAAAACAATGTGCCATTTTACCGTCTAAAATTATACCGTTACAGCGCCATCTAGCTTACCATTAAGAGAAACAGTAACCATATTTGGTTGTTGGAAAAGATATTCAAAGTTAAGCAACCTCGGGCTTGGTCAGTACTTGGATGGGTGACCACTTAGAGGCACACTTTTTGTTTTTGTTTGTGTTCGTAAATTACGTAAAACCATGGTACGGAAACCTCGGTGCGCGAGTAAGACTTGCAATTGACCGATGTTAATGTTACGCATGTAAATTTACGTAATTTACGAACACAAACATTAACAAAAAGTGTGCCGCTAAGCGGTCACCCATCTAAGTACTGACCAAGCCCGACGTTGCTTAACTTGAGATATTGTTTCCAACAAACAAATATGTTACTTTTTCTCTTAAAATGAGCTTGATGGCACTGTAACGGTATAATTTTAGACGGTAAATGACATATTGTTTTGTTGAAAACTTTATTCAAAGTTATATTATGGCATAAATTACTTAAGAAACGTATAACAAAAACATCTCATAGTAATGTATATGTCATTATGTAATGATTTTAAGTACATTTACATGCACGTCGTTAGTATTATAGAAATTAGCTGTCTGGCCTATATCACCCTCATAAGGCAGAAATCAGGAATCCTTTTTAAAAAGAAACCGGCCAAGTGCGAGTCTGGCTCGCGCACCGAGGGTTCCGTGCAAACTTACTATATGTTGTATATTATTAAAAATATTTTGATTATATGATGTAACTAAAAATTTATGGCAATTTTTCCTTTATCTGTGCTATAAGACGTTGCTTCGTACCAAATTTCAAGATTCTGAGTTCACGGGAAGTACTCTGTAGGTTTTGATTCCCTTACGAGTTTCGAAAATTTGCGGCATAAACGGCTGTATCTTTTGATTGCGTTGGCTCAGAAGTTTGATGTTTTCACAGCTCCAAGGGACAGGACACCTGAGTATTTTAGCTTGATACCTCCACGAGTTCCTGAGAAAATAAGGGTTCCAGTTTTTCCTTTCAAGGTACGGAACCCCAAAAAGGTTAATTACGCAAGTGCCCAGCTGGTTATTCAGAGGCCTCCCAAGAACTGGATAAATTGCGCTGGAATAAAAGTCAAATGTCAGTATTGAGATCATCTAAAACAGCAATGGTAGTTGATAATCGAAACATTTTGAACATATAAAGTAAACATTTAAAACATAAGAATCTACTAATTATTATAAACTAGATTTTGCGAGCGGTTATCGTTATATATACCGTAGAACTCTTTAATTATACTAATGTAGTTTGCTACAGCAAGCTACAGCTATAGTTCGTTTAAGCTCGGTTATAGTTATTCCTGCAGGAACTTTTGAATTTTCGTAATAAAAAGTAACCATGTTCGATTCCAGGACCTATCCTACATACATGTGTGCCACGTTTCATTCAGATCTGTCCAGTGGTTAAAGCGTGATTAAGTAACAAACATCCGAAATTTCGCATTTATAATATTAAGTTGGATATGGGCATATTAAGTACACTCACACGTTAAATGTTAAATGTTATTAACTTATATTATGACGATGATGCCAGTTGAGTTGCAGACTGGTTTCGCTCTGCACTTCACCTGAAACAGTGACAAGTTAAGGACTTAGAACAGCTCAGTTGCTATTTCTATATAAAATTGCTAAATCTGTTAATATAGTAATGATCAAAACAAGGGGCCGACTCTCGACGACAATCCCAATTTCAATCATACGGCACTTTTGTCAATACTTTCAAATACTTACATTGTAATTACATTCAGTGGGGTGTAATCTTAATAATACTATTTGATTTTGTTGCATAAAAAGGTTTTATATTTAAAGGGACATTATATAATCGATTTATTTGATTCTAAATCAAAGTGAGTGTCGGGAGTTACCCCATATATAACCACATATACTTAGTTGGCAAACAAGTCTCTAATTACTTCTCCCTTGAAGAACCCCATACTGTAGTCCTTATAGAAAACCTTGGCATGAGTTCATTTCACAATCTACTTATTTAATTTTAAATAACTTGCCTCTTTTCTGTATTTGAGCTAAAACAGTTAATCTGAGATTGGTGATTGAACAGTAAGATAGCCCATTTGTGAATGCATATTCATTAAATAAGACATGTTAAATGTTATTAACTTACATAGTGACGATGATCCCAGTTGAGTTGCAGTCTGGAATTTGCTCTGCACTTCACCTGAAACATTGATAAATTAAGGATTTAGAATAGCATTGTCTAGACTCTTCTTTCACATCTTTGCCCCTGTTCTGCTTGAATTTAACCAGTTAACTGATGTTTTATCAATGAGTCCATTTGTGTTGCATATATATGCCTATGCAAAATAAATTATTTGGACAACTTGCAAAATGTAGATGATCCTTGTTGTGCATTTGCTCTGCACTTTGCCTAAAATGGTAAATTGTAACAGTAAGCATCACAATGAGTTCCCTTAGTGGTATAGTATAAATAACTACAAAGTGGTTAGCCAGAATAACTAAAAAATATCATATTGTATCATTTTTTTTTAAAACATTGGTGAATCCAAGGTATATTTTTATTGGTACTACTACATCCATATTATACATTTTTTTCTGGACTTTACACAAAAATCATCTGGTCCCAAACTAAGCAAAGCTTGTACTATTGACACCAGACAAACCATAACAGAAATATTAACACATATGTAAATTATAAACCTACTTTTTTTTTAAATAAATATGTATTATACATAGGAAACAGTCTCAAGATAAACACAAATTTTCATTACATAAATGTTTGTCATGTGCGGGATCAAGCCTGCACTTCTCGGTTCCGTAGGTAGCTACTACTAGCAACAGAGCCCTGGAGCCACCATGGTTATTGTCTGACCCAAGCTACTTTCCAAGTACACTTTTGCGAAATAAAAGAATAGTGTACCCATTTTTACCTATAGAAAAAGCTATTATTGGCAGCTCTCAACTGGGATGACCAGTGTGTATAACAAGTATAACAAGATGGTATTTCATATCCTTCTCCATCTCCAACTCATTTTCCAAGTTTAATGAGATAAGATATTTAGGTATTTAATTTTTTTAACTAATATAATAAACTCTAACAAAAATAAAAGATTTTACTTAAAATATATTACTAAAATATATATAGTAATATACTTACAGCATATATGTAATACATTTTCTACAGATAACTGTCCAAAGGTTGCCCTTTGTTTAGCAAATGGTGTAGATCTTGGGTTGTATATCACAGGAATCAGTAGTTTTGCTATTGCGCTAACTAAGTTGTGAGTTTCCAGACCTCAGAGCCCCAAAAGTCACTGTAATTCACACAAAAATATGTATTTAATTACAATACAAAACCAGTTAATCATTTTAGCAGAATGTCTTGAAAAAAGAAGTAAGAATTTTTAAAACAAAGACATAGTCAGCAGATTAGATCTCAGGCCACAACTCAAACCTGCACTAAATAAAACATTATTTACAATGGAGGTACAAGTGGAGACGCTATTGCTGTGAACCTATATATAAATAGGTTCGCAGGTTTAATTCCTGACTTTAATATATGTTTATCCAAATATCATTCTATGCTTGTAAATTTAATGCCTAAATAGCATAATAAGAAAGTCAATCAAAGAGTCATAATATAGGTATTAATGTAAAGAAGTATAAGTAATATAAACAACAAGATGAGCCAGGAAGATATTGTATACTCAGTAAAGTTTATCTACATGTTACACAAATAACTATTAATAACCAAGAAACTAAGGATTTTTTCGAGATTTACTTATTCTCATTATTGAATCACAACTAGGAAAAGTTTTCAACAGCAATATCCCAGCAGAAATGTAAGAGAAAGAATAAAATTTCATGCAACATCTAGAATTAAAAAAGTTAGAGCTCCTTATTTACGGTTCTAGTATTTTTCAGTATTCACAGATTGAAAGATTGGACTTTGTGTATTTCCAACTATTTTTTTATTTATTTGTAAATACAAAAGTAACAATAGTGGATTGGTGAGTGTTATATTTATTTATTAGTTACCTGTCAAAACAATAAATTGTTTGAAGAATTGCTTTCATTTCAGTATAAGCCAAATCATTTCGCCAGCATCCGTGATGAAAGAGACATGTGTTGAAAAATTTAATATAATATAAAAATGGAAGGCCTCCAAGTTGGAAAATTTTGGTTTGTTTTACCTAAAACAAAAAAGGGCATCACAACATATAAAACAAACAAACAAGTGTGAGAGAGGATTATACTAAGTGGTGACGGACATATTAATGCATGCAAAAGAGTAAAAATTAATATTTTTATATTAAAAGTTTTGGTAAATTTTGTTAAACATTTAATGAAGGGGGTAATAATCAAGGATAGAAGACAATGCATGTTGACAGAGCGAGGAATTTTTGGGTGGAGGATGTCATATAGTATATAGGGTATTTGGGGCAGCTGAAAAATATGTAGTCTACAGTACCTTCGTCAATGCCACACTCACAAATAGAGTGGTCCCTAACTCTTATTTTAGCTAAAAATACTGGAGTACATGCATGTTCCAGTCTGGGACGGCATATGGTCGACGTAACAAATTTGTCACAATATTGAATTCGCAAGAACCAAGGTTTTGTAGGGATAACAGGTTGTATTTGGCCATGATAACGGCCCTTAATGGATGAAGACTGTTTCCATACATGACTCCAATCTACTGACATTGGCCTTTTAGCTGAACTGAGAAAGTCTAAAGAGAAAAGTTTATTGAAGTTTTGTATATCTGACTGAACTACTTCTTTAGCCCAGTGGTCAGATTTCTCATTGCCTTCTATTCTACTGTGGCCTGGGACCCAGGCAAGGACAACCTCAATATTAACTTAATAGGTTACATGTGTCACTGAGGCCTTCAGTAAACTCCATCACCAAACAATTGGCACACATAAAGAAGCAAACAAGCATACTGCCTGCCTGATGTTGAGCAGTTATAATTGCCTAAGGACACTTAAGTCAAAGTCAAAGTCAAAGTCAAAATGGTTTATTCAAATAAGGATTTTACAATCACTTTTGAATCGTCAAAGTCAAATATTATTTTTTGAACCCTCCCACCTTCCCGCCGGTTCACAATGTTGTTGATTTCTATCGAGAAGAATCCGGCAAGAAACTCGATAGTTACTCTTTTAAAAACACTATCAATAATGCAAATAATCTAAAAATACAATTAATGTTTTAAATAAAAAAATTTTAGCCGTACAATTTTATGTTATTTCCATTTTAATTTGGTTTACCTATGCATCCTGTAATTGAGCATCATCAGTCCCAAGGATTTTTATCATTTACATAGTCTGAAATATTGTAGTATGCCTTTTTACACAGTACCTGCTTGATAAAAGATTTAAATTTACTTATTGATAGATTTTGAATTTTATTGGGAACTTTGATGTAAAAGTGTATACATTGCCCCATAAAAGAGTTACTTATTTTGTGTAGAGGTGTATCATGCACCAACAGCTTATTTTTACTTCTAGTATTTACTTTGTGAACGTCACTTTTCTTGCTGAAACTATTGATATTTTTAAGTACATATATAAGATTTTCATATATGTACTGCGACACTAAAGTTAAAATTTTTACTTCCCTAAACCTATCCCTCAGAGATATCCTAGATCCCAATTTATAAATAGCACGAATTGCCCTTTTTTGTAACAAAAATATTGTATTTACATCAGCAGTGCTACCCCACAATAGGATACCATATGTCATTAAACTATGGAAATAGCTAAAATATACTATTTTTGCAGTGTTAACATCGGTCAATTGTCTTATTTTCTTGATCGCATACACAGCAGAGCTAAGTTTTTTGGCTAGGTTATGAATATGAGGACCCCATTGAAGTTTGGAGTCCAGTGTTATTACGTATTTGAAACACTAAGAAGCAATTGTTGAGAAGGTAACATTACATTGATTAATTTGTTTTCTTTTTACAGTCCCAGAATATATCCCTCATCATCCAATACAAATAAGAATACTGTATCTATATTTTCTGTTTCCATAGCTTATTTATTTGTTAAACATATTCCCCACAAATCGCGTCTATAGTGTTCTTGATGCACCAGGTGTACAGAGGCCTTGAAAACTTTATGAGGAATAAAAACTGACAACTTACATGGTCATAGTGATGCACCTACCTTCTGCTGAAGATTCAACCGTAGTTTGACTTTCACATGCTCTTACTGGCAGCTCTTACCAATTTTGCAATTTCGTCCAGTTATTTTTTACTAGGCTACGTTCCAAAACGCAATGTGTAAGTTGAAAAAGTAGTTATGGAACGCCCGGCTCAGGGTAACTTTCTATCTGTCAAGTTGAATATTTTACACTAGGGCTATGTTCCAAATCACGCCGAGTAATTATCGCCCGGTAAAGTGGAAAAATCAACCCGTTCGGGAACGAGCGTTTGACAGTTAATTTTCAAACTGACAGGAGTGATTTTCAACCTTTTCTATGGCAGTGTAAGGAATTCAACTTGATAGTTGGAAAATTACTCTACCGTCCTCTCTGGGCGTCCCAAAACCACTTTTTTAACTTCCTCGTCGCGATTTGGATCGCACCCTAGGCTATGTCCCAAAACCCACCGAGTAATTATCGCCCGGTATTGACAGTTAATTTTCACACTGACAAGAGTGAATATTAACCTTTCTATGTCAGTTTAAGGAATTCAATTTGTCAGTTGGAAAATATCCAACCCCGGGCGTCCAAAAACCACTTTTTTAACGTCTTTGTTGCAATTTGGAACGGGTTGGAAATCAACTATAGCGGGCGATTGTCACTCGGCAGGGAATTGGAACGTAGCCCCAGTACGTATATGACAAAGCAATTAGGTGCTTATCACAAGAAAATAATGATTTACGTTGTTACCACGAAATGCACGCTCCTGTTTTCTAACGTTAAAGATACTGTATAAATTGTATCCGTTTATTCATAATAATAATTTTTTCAAAGACCTTGCTTTTTATCCATTACTTTATCTTTTGCAAAACAATCCGAAATCTATTAAACAAGCAAGCAATTTGTGTTTTTCACGACACACAACTTTGAACTGATAGCTGACAGCTGTCAATAGTAAAAAAAAAATATTGAAAGCAAACAACGCAATAACCTGTTTTTTTTGCCACCGTGCAATAAGCTACGAAAACACTTATTGCTTTCATTGCGTTCATTTGCACGCAATACAATCGCAATGGTCTCCGAAAACACGCCCTACGTTTTTTATTTAGGTTCTCGGTTTATGTACACGTAGTTTTTTTTGTTTTTATTGTTTACGATTTCTACGTTTGGAACTTGATTTGATTTTGAACCTGGATTTAAAAGACCAGTTGGCGCACAAACTACATGGAGGGACCAAATACTAAGTAATAGTAGCAAGCTAGTACTACAGACAAAAGTAAATACCTATAGGGACTCCTCACTCTCACTCCTGTTTTGAAAAAATTAAAAATTCTTGGAAATAAAAATGCTATACCTATGAATATTTTAAATACATCGTATCCTGTGTCAAAAGATTTTTTAAGATGCCTGTGACCGATACTGGAGATCAATATTCGGTTTGGGTAAGTGATATAGAAATAAACTATTGAAGTACATTACTTGTAACTTTTAACTTGGAGTAATTTTTTACTTCTCTGCACCCTCTAATTGTTACGTTAAAACGGGTTAAGTCGATCAAGAAGCATACTCTTGTACCCAAGTGGAATGCAGAAATTGGTAGATTTTTTTTGTATAGGTTTTTTCAAAAAAAGGCGGAAGGTCACTTATATAAGTACATGTAGGGATAGGGAACGGGTAGGGTAGGATTTTTTTTTATAAAATTAATAAAATTTGCCACATCCTAAGTACAGATATAAGTGACTAGCCCCAGTCTATTTTAGCATCAGAATTGTAGTTACCTTAAAATGAGTGCTTGGTATGTTTTAATTACGCTGGAGTGTACAAATGCGGGCACTGAGAA
Organism: Apoda limacodes; assembly: GCA_946406115.1. Classification (NCBI taxonomy): domain Eukaryota; kingdom Metazoa; phylum Arthropoda; class Insecta; order Lepidoptera; family Limacodidae; genus Apoda; species Apoda limacodes. Next base: position 24,250,752 of record OX291550.1, read on the forward strand.
AAAAAGACTTTTTTCGTGATGAAGCAGGTCATTTTTCCCATTAGTTATTCTGACCTTTTCCTAATGTTTTTGCAGTTGGTTTTTTTATTCATTTTTATTTACAGCTTTTAGTCTTGTTTTTTTACTATTTTTTAACTTTTAAAATTTTAACTCAATCTTTACTATTTCATTGTAAGTGTTATATATTTTCGTACTTGCCTTTTAAAACCCTTTAGTTTGAGGGTGCTAAAAAAAATGTTTTCTAGCCAGCACATTAACCTGTTACGCATCCTAGAAACCACAGTGGTCCCACTGTGGTACCTTGGACGCGTGACGGGTTAAATCCGCCATTTTTATGTTTAAGAATTTTATGTACCCAATGCAGCTCTCACAATCGAGACAAAACTAAAGACACTTCACAAGTTAAAATCCATCAAGCCGTTTAAATATAATATAGATATATAAACTTGAAAAACCTAGCCCCCCTTCTGATGCAGTCAGATAAAAAGTTGGTACTTAGGCCGAGCGCGCATCACGATTGGTTTCTTTGCGACATGATTTTAAAATCAGGCTGTAAAATTTTGCAGAAAATTCTCAACATGCACTGTGATTAAAAAGTCGTCATATAGTTTATTCATAACATGGGCTTCGTACAAGTTTAGCTGTCTTGCCGTGCTCCTTCGGAAGAGATGGAGAAAGAAAAAAAGAATTCGTCAATATTGGACCCATCCTATTACAGCTGTAACATTTATCAAAGGTTAATTTTAGGCTGCCGCGCCCTGCAATTTAATTATAGCAGTGCGCGCGAGTCTATACAACTACACATGTTGCAATTTACTTTTGCGGCAAGCCGTCGCGGCAAAATGTGACAAATCACAATTTTAAAATCGCCGCAATTTTCATGTTGTATATGCGCGCACTGCCATATCAAATCTATATGTTATATTTCTGTGGCACAATTATCGGACGACGCTAAATCGTGATGCGCGCTCGGCCTTAAAGGATTAATACATAGTAAATTAAGGATTAATAAATAAATTTGGATTCTATTCTATTGGCTTAGTTTCATATGATTTTAAATTTTAAAAAAAATTAAATAGAATAGAAAATAGAAAGTAAATAGAAACTATGCATTTCTGACAATTTTCTCCTCCCGCAGGGAGTTCTGTACCTACGCGCCTCCCTTGTAACCCTTTGTACATGTACTTATATAAGAGATTTTCCAGAAAATTTACTCCTACCCTAACTTTTGTTTGTGTATTAAAGGGTGCTAATCTGTCAGTAAAAAAAAATCATAACTCTTTAAGTGTGCTGACTGATTAATAAAGCAAAATTATGACTATAATCTTAACAATATTTGAGATTTTAATTTAAAAGTTTGTATATAAGTGAGTTTAACTTATAAATACTTTTTGAACCTAAATTACATGGGTGTGCCTTCTTAGTTTCAAAAATTCTGGTATCATAAATGTGAAACAAATGTTCTACTGTTGATAAATTATTCTATTAATAAATAGAAGAAGAACTTAAGTTTTTTTAAATTTTTGTAGGTGGGCTTAGTATATGTTTTCAACTTGATAGTTGGAACTGGTGCTTTGATGCTCCCAGCAGCATTTGCGCGAGCAGGATGGGGTCTCAGCACAATCTCATTGGTGTTTCTTGCGTTCATGAGTTTTATGAATGCTACTTATGTCATTGAAACTATGGCATGTGCAAATGCAGTTTTGAAGTGGAAGAAATTGCAATCCATTAAAAGAGATAGTGTAAGTATATTCACCTGTAAGTAATGCAATAATTACAGCAAAAGACAAAATTATTACATTATATACCTAGTATAAATTCAATAATTTCATCTTTTATTGTCAAAAAAAATATTTTAGGTTTAGGAAGACATTTCAACTAAAGTACTGTTGATTATTATCTTGTATATTTTTTGGCAAAGGCCCATAGCAATTATATTTCTCAAGAAGACTGTAGAAAGCTCTCTGAAGGTAAGAACAGTCGCCCTGAAAACACAGCAAAACCAAGTCTTTGCTACCTTCACCATCGCTTTCCGCAAAATTCCGCCTTAAGAAGGATATGCTGAGAGATAGAAAAACCACTTAATTCCCTTGCGGGGAAGGTGATGTCCTGTGCCCTGCTGATTTGCAACAAGAAACTGATGAACTGTTTTTTTTTTATACCACTACCACTAAGGTGGCAAACAAGCCTACGGTCCGCCTGATGGTCAGCGGTCACCGTCGCCTATGGACACTTGCAACAGGGGTATAACTCGCGCGTTGCCGACCCTTAAAAAATCTAATAACATCTTTCTTACTGTAACTCCATACATGTGAAGCTTATTCCACAAACCAAGCGTTAGCTGCAGGAAGTTTCTCTGAAACCGAACTTGGCGCGACCATTTAGAACCAAAGTGTGAGAAAATGATACGTAGATACCGATTAGCACCCTTGTAGTTGATGCCGCAATCCAAATGGATGGCGGTTGGCAATCTACGGCGGCTAACGAAGCGAGAAAGACAGGCAATGAAAGCCTCAGTGGAAATGAAGGTGACTATTTCCAGGTGGACAGCCTTTGTAGCAAGTCATACTAATATGCATAATTATGCCTTGACCACCTTGGCGTTGCGCAAGGTAGAAGTCTTAATGTCAAAGAAAATAGTGTCAACATTAGAAAAGACGCGAGCGGGGTTTACTCAAAAGCGCCCATTTGTGGCCGAGTCAAAGTTGGCTTGAGCCTGAAACCGGATATGCACTGAAGAGCACACTCCTAATAACCCTTTGAGCTGATACAAACCAAAACTCTCGTTGGAGTATGGCTAGAAGACTCCATAAGGCAAGTTTTCATGATGTAATCGGCCATCTACACTAATGAGTCTGTATTCGTCGAGACATGGGTTAAGACTGGCAAAATCTATCAAAGTCCCATATGAAGCGCGTTTTCACGTTCTACGGCGATAAGACCAGTTTGAAGTCGACGGGCGTTGTTGACAAATCAGTAAATCCAGCCAATCACTCTGACCAATTTTTCAAGAGAGATGAACCTAGTCAACAACGAATCTGAACAAAGTGAAGGGTCAATCTTTGTGGAGAAGAGGAGAATCACCATAGCAAAGAAAAAACCTAAATTTAAGCATTTGAACCCAGCGAAAAATTTGAACCTCATCATCTTTACGAGTCAAAGTCAAAAAGTTGAAGTCAAATATTTTTTATTAAAATTAGGTTATTCCAAACACTTTTGAATCGTCAACGTTATAAAATAATATTTTGTGAACATTACCACCCACCCTCCGGATTACAAATGTTGATTCGGCAAGAAAGTCGATAGTTACTCTTATAAAAAGGAGCTTATAGTTACTCTTTTATAACAACGAGCTGAGTTGAAGCCTGTGAAAAAGGTAAAAACCTGCCTAGAAACACAGACCTCACTCGCCTTAAGAGAATACAATTCGGAGCACCTTTTAGCGTGCTTCATACAAACGAATTTCTCACTAATTTTGGCAGTTGCTGATCAAACACCACAAAATTTTGAAGACATGTTGTAATAAATATCTAGGGCTGCAGTGTGCCAGTTTTCTCGTAAATTTAATAGTTTAAAAGTTATACAGAATTCTAGTTTTTTCGTACAAATGGTTTTAAAAAAGATTTCTAGTTAATAAAAACATTTTACAAGATTTTGGAAAACCACAGACATAAGTATTCGGTTTATATCTGGCTTATTGCTCGGCTCCTAAGGGTCGTAGCGTGATGTTAAATAGTCTATTATAGGATTCGATGCATCTGTGTTTTTCTTTGTATCCCAATTATATACTAACTACTTGTAAATATGTATAAATTAAAGCACTAGCTATAGTGTTATAAGGGCTAAATTGCAATCAGTAATATATCTCTTAGCTAGTTCTCGAGAAACAATAACAGGTAAGGATTGTATAAAGGATAAGATGTAATTGTGTTGTTCTTTGTATCCCAATTATATTCTTACTTCTAGTTGGTGCTACCACCATTAAAAGTAAATCACCAACTTTATACTTGTAAGTGCTAAAATACTTCTTTAGGGTTTCTGATTTCTCGAACTACTTTCGATCTCGAGGCACGAGAATTTTCGAGGCCAGATTCTCGAGTCTCGAGGCTTTCGAAGAAGGTAACAAAATTTAAAGAAAAATCTAAAATAATCACAAAAGGAATATATTTTTACTATCCACTTACTTAAAAGAAACGAAACATAAAAATCTTCTAACACATAATAAACAAATCTTAATACCTACATACAAGAATAAGGAACGCTTAAAATCTGCGTGCGTCTTTATCATCTAGAAACAAAAAACGAAACAGAACTAAGGGTGGTACGGTACTACAACAACCCTAACAATTTTTATTTAAAATTTGCGTCAATCTACTATGATAAGTAATATTCTAGAAATAACAAGAAAAACTTTCTAAATAAAATGATTAGGCTGTACTAATTTGTAGTAGGTAACAGTATTAAATAACTAACAGTAAGTAATTCTTTAATTAGTCTTTGGTATTTCGCAGCTTTATCTATTATCGATATCAAAACATAAAAATCTTCTTAAATAACCATTACAATAATTAAATCTTTAAAAACTAATAGTAACAGATCACTATGAGTTTGAATCTGATTCTGTCTATAACGAATTCAATATTAGTCGTTCAAAATTATTTTAATAGCTTTAGCACTGATTAACAACATTAGTTAAAAATCCTAAGCCCGGCGTGTTTGTGTGTGTGAGTGAAACAACTGGCTCGCAAGAGTCGCGAATTTTACGCTGATAAAACCTGCCCCGAATACATTTAATTAGTGCCTCGAGAATTCTCGAGGCACGGGATTTTCTTTCTCGTCTCGATCTAAGGCAGATTTCTCGAGACTTCTCGAGTTCGAGAATTCTCGAGCAGAAACCCTATATCTCTTAGACAGTTCTCGAGAAACAATAACAGGATTAGATGTGTCTGTGTTGTTCTTTGTATCCCAATTATGTTCTTACTACTAGTAGGTACTACCACCATTAGAAGTACATCACCAGCTTTACACTTGTAAGTGCTATAATGCAACCAGGGACATAGTAATAAACCTCTTAGCCAGTTCTCGAGGAACAATAACAGGTAAGGATTGCGTAGAGGATTAGATGTAATTCTGTTGTTCTTTGTATCCTAATTATCTACTTACTACTAGTTGGTACTACTACCACCATTAGAAAGTAATCACCAGCTTTAGACTGTAAGTGATAAGATGGAACCAGGGACATAGTGATATACCCCTTAGCCAGTTCTTGAGAAACTTTAACAAGTAAGTCAGGACTGGACAGCGGATTAGCTATATCTACGTTCCCTTTTTATGTCCCAATTGTGTTCTTACTAATAGTAGGTACTACCGAGACTCTGAAAGCATTTTACTATTTTTAGATACAAGATCATGATTCAGACGAGGAGCCCACAACCTTGCATCAAACACATGGGGACATGCAGGAGCCTTTATTATGTGGCAGTTCTATCCCATCACGCTACTACAGTCTTGACCATCGCGTGGAGCTTGGAGAAATGGCTAATCTCTTTTTAAATAAAATTGGTCGAACAATGTTCTATTGTAACATATGTGTGTACTTGTATGGAGATTTGGCTATATATTCAGCAGCAGTCGCAAAATCTGTCACTGATGTTGTGTGGTAAGTATAAAAAATTTATTATTGATATTTTTAATTTATAGTGGATTTTTGATAATAGCTTCTGAAATAAAGTTATAAATGGCTTATTTTTTTGTTATGATTTTGTGTATCAAATACCCGGTCAAGGTGAAAATGAGTCAGATTATTCCTAATACAGTCTTCCGTGTACTTATATTTACTTACTTACTTTATATTATATTTTGCTGCAAAATGTGAATGATAAATGAACTGCTAATGAATTGTTTACCTGAGTTTTTGTTAATGTCATATATTTGATTTATTTAAACTTTCTCTATTTAATAATTCACTGGCATTTAATGTATGATATTAAGTGTACTGTATGCCATAAAATACGCTCACTAGCGGCACCATTACATTTTTTAGATTTGTACTTTTAACCAAACCAATTTTAGAAAATTTAAAAGATTAAAATTGTAGATAAATTATTTTTAAAACGTTTAATATCGCAGAAATTATCCACTACCTTGCTAAAATTTTTATTTATGCTAAAAGTGGCCTCTAAGTTGCAAATTTTTTTAATCATGCTCTTTATTGAAACTTTTTTGTACTAAGTGAAAAACTAAAATATGTAATGGCCCTAAATAGGGCGCTAGTTAGCGTATCTTAGGGCCTTAATGCAGTTTGTATACAAAAAAATTGGTACAAAACTAAAATATGTAATGGCCCTCAGATACGCTAACTAGCGCCCTAGTTAGGGCCATTACATATTTTAGTTTTTCACTTAGTACAAAAAAGTTTCAATACAAACTGCATTAAGGCCCTAAGATACGCTAACTAGGGCCTATCTGAGGGCCTTAATGCAGTATGAATGAAAAAAAAATTTGATTGGGTTCAGTGAAAACAATAAAATACGGATGCGTCCAAATAGAGACCAACCAAACGAAAAGCTTGAAAAGTTTGGACGTGATTCGGCTACGAAACCTTCTAGCTAGGTAATAAATACTGTTTGAAGAAAAAATATTTATCTTTGCCTCACAGCTGTCATGATTAAAAATGCATTAACCTTGATGTATTACAAAGAGTTCAATAAAAGAGGCCACATATGCTGTTGTCAAATATTTAATCAAGTTGTTTTTACTTTATTATTTAAAATACAAATATATAATTTCAATTCATACCATATTATTAAAAAACCTTAAAATAGAAATATTTTACATAAAGTAAATATAAAAACTCAAAACAAAAAAAATTTCCGTTATATTAAAACTTTGTCTATAAATAAAGTTAAATACAAGTTACCTAAGTGAAATTTGCTATTAGTTAGATTTTAACTCTAGTACTTTAATTTTTTTCACAAATGTACCACGTGACGTGACGTGACAGAAATTTTTACTTCAGAAACTTCTGAAACGATTCTTAGTAAACATACTTAATTTTTTACTAAGTAGCTATCTGAAGCGGCCTTATTAAGTGCCTTAATGTATTGACTAGCTGACTCCTGCAACTTTCTTCGCATGGGCCTAGTTAGTTGGCAACAGAAAACTTGCTTTTATTTTTTATCTGTCACATATTGTTTTTTTTGCATTTCAGCTCACCAGTTCCTCAAAACGTGACCGACTACGACGAATGGGATAAGCTGCCATGTTTTAACTCATCTGCCACTGACCCAAAGGCTTATACCCGCCTAGAGTTTTACCGGACGGCCCTACTTACTTTTGTAGGTCTGGTGGGACCTTTTGTCTTCTTTAATGTGCAGAAGACCAAGTATCTCCAGCTGTTCACCTCTGGTATGAGGTGGTTAGGTATGTCCCTTCATATTAATAAATTCTTTATTTTTTTTTTCCACATAAACATAATTTGTTATAATAAATATACAGTCTCTTTAACTTTAACATATTTAGTAAATGGGACAGGAGCCCAAACTAGGTAAGCCCTGTTTTATGGGTCTCCTGGGTCCAACTCTCGGAAAAATAACAAATGGAATTTTAAAAAAGACGTTAGAAATATAACTATATTGCTAAGCTAATATGAAGTAAGTGTGCGTGTGAGTGTGTGCGTGTGTGTGTGTGAGTGTGTGTGTGTGTGTGTGTGTGTGTGTGTGTGTGTGTGTGTGTGTGTGTGTGTGTGTGTGTGTGTGTGTGCTTAAGGGTGTGTGAGGGTGTGTTAAGGTGTGTATGAGGATGTAAATTGGGTTCTGGGGTGTATGTGTGAGTGTGAGTGCATTTTTATTTTTATATACTTTTTATAAATGTAGGTTATGTATATGTTTTATGAAAGCACCGAAAATAAATTTTCGGTTTCGTCATATGTAAGCTTTAGCAGCCAGTTAGTAACTGTGATCTTGCATTCTTTTCGGGCCATGTTATATATAGACAGTAATTTGTTAGCCTTGTTGTACAATATACCGCCATTATAGGTAAAGAATTTATGGGCAAAGGAAGTTCTCGTGGGTTTTATTGAGCATATCAGATAATTACGTCTTTTGGAAGAGTTCTCATGATTCGAAACATAATTTGTACATGTGTGCTGTCTCAGAATTAAAGATAGGACATATAATTGTCTTACCGATAAAACTTTTAGCTGACTAAAAAGATTTGAGGTGGGGTATAACTTTGGTTTAAAAAAACATACTTTTAAGATGAGTCGTTGAGCTCTTTCAAGATCAAGCATTAGTGTTTTACTTGAGCCACCCCAGGAGGAGATACAGTAATTAAATACCGATTGACAAAGCGCAATGTAAACCATTTTCATTAAATCCGAGCTTGCTACATTTTTGAGGTTTTTAAAGAAATATAAGAGTTTCCTAATTTTTTTGGACAAGCTATTGATGTGATCCGAAAACGAAAGGTTGTTGTCAATAATAATGCCCAAGTATTTAATGGAGTTCACTTTTTCAAGAGGTGGACATGTACAGCTTACAGATTTATTTAATGCGCAAGAGTGGGAGTTAATTTTGTAGTTAGATTTTATTTGACGGGGGGAGTTTCAAATGGAGAACGTCATATACTTTGTCTTTGTGGAGTTCAATGTAAGAGAGTTCAAAGCCAGCCAGTTACAAACCTGATCAAAGCCTTTCTGAGCATATTCGAATGTAGTGTCCCATGTATCCCCAAAAAATGTGAGCGTTGTGTCATCTGCGTATGAAATGATGTTACAGTTTTCAAGTTGGAGCTTACACAACTCATTTATGTAACAGAGAAAGAGAGATGGGCCCAAAATACTGCCCTGCGGTACTCCGTAATTTATAGAACTGGCATCACTTTCAATATCTCCTATTTTAACCTGTTGGGTTCGTTTACTGATGTAATCCTGGAAGAGTGACAGCTGCGTATTCCTAATACCTAGATTTTCAAGTTTTTCAGTAAGTTTGGAAAAAGAGACCGTGTCAAATGCCTTTGCTAAATCTAGGAATATAGTAAGACATTTCGATTTGTTATCTAGTTTGTTAACTATAAATTCAGTAAAAGCATGTACAGCGTCAGCTGTAGATTTTTGTTTCCTAAAACCAAATTGCGCATTTGAAATAAGTTTTTTAGATTCTAAATAATTTATTAATCTTTTATTAATAATTTTTTCTAAAAGTTTTGATATAGCGGTCAGCATGGATATAGGGCGAAAATTGTTTACACAGTCTCTTTCCCCACCCTTATGTATAGGAATAACAATAGATTTTTTTAGAGAGTCGGGAAAAATGCCTTCATTTAAGCAACGGTTCATTAGTGACAACATAGTATTTTTTTGTAATGCTATTATATATATTTATATATATATATATTTGTAATGCAATATTTTACTCTCCTTTCCGTACCATACGAAATTTTACATCCATTTCTCGTCCTATTCAAAATTTTACTAGTATAAAATTTTACTAGTATAAAGTTTGATACCTCTGACTTGGACCACACAAAATTTTACACGTCTTTCTTGTCACACACTTTCTTCAAACCTTATAAGGTTTGAATTTCAAAACGTGTAATATAAGAAATTTATTTGCCAAACAAGTTTCTGGACCCACCAGTTTGAACTGTGTGTTGATAATACCTATAAATACGTAACTATATTCTACAAAATCTAATTACCTTGTTAAATATTATCTGCGTACTTTTTACATTGACTCCTAAACTAATATTTTTGTGGTTGTGTAACATTATCATTAAATAAAACAAGTCTTAATTAAAAATAATTGATGCAGGTAAAGCAAGTTGTAGCAAAAATGTTAGTCAGTCATTAAGGGGCCTGCAGAAATTAATTAACATATTAAATGTTTGATTTGCGGAAAGCTAAGAAAGACCAAATTAGTACTTGTAACGAGGATTTATTCGCAATTGAAGTGAGATATCGAAAACATTGTTACCGCGATTTTCTTAGGCTTTTAACCAAGTCACCTTGGTTCGGTCTTTTACCAGTACACTTTCTTTCCGGACGTGCCTCGTATATCAATTGCTAAAATGCGGTCCACGTATTTTGCACGCTCAAGATTATCCAGCTTCTGGTCTATAACGTCTTTAGGAATAATTAGAATTAACTCAAACACTTTTGTCTAGTAAACAAGGTCCATAATATGTTGCTTTTAAAAAATGCCGCGTCGCGTCGCGTCTCGGTCTGAGCTGACCCTTAGTGTTACTTAATGAAGATAATGGTTATTATAAACTTTGGGTAATTCAGTTTTCAAATTTCCACTTTATTTAATTATTTATGAATGTTTTATTAGTTTGGCGCTCACATCGAAAATAACCTAATCATATATGTATTGTTGTTTCTTTCTCTTTCTTACACACGTGAAAGTGCTGAGAAACGAGGAACTGCGATTATAAATAAGGGCGAGCATGACGAATTGGTATAATAGTAGCGAATTAGCCTTTTTACCCTTATACAAATAAAAAGGTGATCTTTTTTTTTTCAGCGTTCACCATCATGATCGCATTGGCGATTCACCTCATAATAAAACAAGGCCCTCAAGGTAATCCTCCAGCTTTTGATGTCACTGGAATGCCCACGTTGTTTGGAGCTTGCGTATACTCCTTTATGTGCCATCATTCTCTACCAGGTCTTATCAGCCCTATTAAAGGAAAAGATCATCTTAGCTTGCATCTCGTTCTAGACTATGTACTTATAAGCTCCTTCTATCTCCTTCTAGCATTCACGGGCGCCTTTGCATTTAAAAATTTAAATGACTTGTACACAATCAATTTCGTACCTTCAACTAATGAAAATATATTCGTAGAAATAATAGAGTATTTCTTAGCTTTGTTTCCAGTTTTTACTTTAACTACCAGTTTTCCGATCATAGCTATAACGTTGAAAAATAATTTGCAAGCACTGTTTCTAGATACGACACGTTTGGATTCTTACAATTTTGTTTTAAGGAAAATTTTATTTCCTATAATTACCGTGGGTCCTCCGGTTTTGTTAACGTATTTCTTAGAAGATATTAAAATTTTGATTGAATTTACAGGATCTTATGCAGGAACTGGAATACAATACTTTATGCCTACATTTCTAGTGCTAAGCGCTAGAAAGCATTGTAATAATTTGCTAGGTATAGGCGTGGTCAATAAATATAAAAGTCCCTTTTATCATACGGCTTGGGCAGTTTTTGTCCTTCTATGGTCGGTAATGTGCATAATATTAGTTACTGTAAATATTATTCAAAAGAAATCATGACAATAATAATCAATTTTAAGGGTATTTAAAAAATATATAGAGACTATATAGTTAGATGTATAGGTTTTTTATATTTGAGGAGTGCGGAAAGAACATAGTATGTGTTTTCGTTCTTCAATATTTTTTGATAAAATAACATTTCCTAAGTATACCACTATTGTGATAATAACTTAGCTTTGTGTAATATTTACTGCTACTAAAAATATCGGGTAGGTACTTTTTTATAAAGATTTTTTTTCAATTTGTACCAAATATTTTATAACATTTACTGTGTTGCTATTAGAGAAATAAATTTGTATAAATATATCATTCAAAATAACATTAAAGATTATCATAATTGCTACTAATGGTAATTTTTCTTTAGGCTTTATTTTTGGTCCATACAAAAAAAAAAGCTATAACCAAATAATGTACGAAACTAAACCAGACTCATTTATATTCCTATAGATTTTTAATTAATTTATTCCGTTTAGATTTTAGGTAACAAAGTGTTTTTAAGACTAGGTTTCGAATTATATTTTATCAACTACCACTTTTCTTTCTTTTTCTAGCTTTCCTAATCAATCGCAGTTATTTTGTCTATGAAATACCTTTTATATTTGTTTTGTTTACCTAGTATGTAATATTTAATATAGTATCAAGGTCGGTCACTAATGATAATAGATGTTATTGACAGAGAAAGTTTATGTATATAGCGCTACGTAAATAAAGCTTGCAGTATTTTATACCAAACGAGTTTAAAACCTGTTTTAATTACCAATTAAATCTTCATATTAATTTAAACATGTCATAGAATTTATATTTTGGAAATATTTTTTTTAATGAGATAGAGTTCTTTTATGATTTGAATAGGTATATTGTGTAGGCAAGTTAAATTAAACAATTTATTTTATTAAGTATTTAACAATTTGGTGTAAGAAAATAAAGTCAATAAAATGCCTGCTTTCCTAGTCTAATGTTTTAACAGTAGGTTTTTATGAGCATTACTTAATGGAACTTAAGATTCTTTATTAATTAAAATCAAGGTATTTAGTTTTTAGGTTTAAGCAAAATAAAATATTTTAGTATAATGAAATTTATCTAATAATAGAATTGTTTTTTAAATGGCAACATTTGTTTGCAAAAAATAAGTTAACAATATAAATCCTATTTATTGTCAACCGTACCTTGTTATGAGGTCATTACCACTACTATTCTTAGTTGAATCAAATTGTAAGTGATATACGATTGCGGACAGCTTATGTTTACAGTATAAAGGAGGATTGGCGAATACGTATGGAAGCTGGTACCCGAAAACCAATTGCAACCACTAGATATACAGTTAGTACTGTAGTATTTGTAGGGTCAGTCTCAGTTTTTTGTTCGATTCAGAGATATACAAAACTTAATATTTTTCTTTAAACTATATTATTTGGTTTCATGCCGTATTTTTATTATGTTTAAATTAATGGAATTCTAAAACGCCCATCCTCCTTTTGTTTTGTAATGGTGTTTATTATTAGAGTGTGGTCACATTATTATAAGGGGCCGTCCATTAAGCAGGTGAGGTGAGGCTCAAAGGGGGGTGGTCCGGCTAAAATCATGAAATATCACAAGGGGGGAGGGGGGGTGTAGTAAGATTATCACGTGTATTTATTTTTTCGTCAAAATTCTAAAAATTATAGGATTTTTTGTAGGGACTAAAAATACACGTGATTTTGAGTGGGGGTGGGAGGGTAGTCTTAAACCTCACCACGTATCACCAAGAAGGTGGGGGGGGGGGGGGGGTTAAAAAATGCTAAAAAAAAAAACAATGCGTGATTAATGGACGGCCCCTAATCAAACATAGATCTCGTTTAAGTTTGAAAGTAATAAAATTCTTGCAACAAAGTATTTATTATGTATATGTGCGGTAAAGCAAGACAAAAAATAGGTAACATGAAAACAGTTTTTTATTTAGGTTTAGGTAATTCAATTCTAAATTTGGTTATATTTTGTATTTCATATAAATAAAGTAGGTACCTAATTTTAAGCATATTTAAAAGCTATAAGTAATTATTTTTTATTTTCATTAACAAGGTCAAATATTCGTATCATACATTTTTGTTTTGTTTACTACGTATTCTCAAGAAATATGTTTTGGTATAGTTATATCTTAAACTTGCTTTTGAAACATAGTGTCATATATCTAGTCAGTTAATAATGACTAAACATAAAAACAACATGACCTTGTTTATTGGGATACGCGAATTATTTTACGCACATTGTGCACAAATAATTTCCTATTAGACATGGTAACTATATTTTGAATAAATTAACAAATATAGCTTTCGTATTTATAAATTAACAACTTTCTGGTGATAAAATTTAACTATTAAGGTAACTTAACTCTGTGATTGAACAACCATTTTAAATATAATGTACCTATGTATAATTTTATAAATAATATATTTTTACATTGGCATTAACTTTGTTTTTTTTTTGTTTCCCAATTTTATTCTGCGTTAAGATACCCAACAGTGTTTAGGGCAAACATTTTGTATTTCCAAAGCAAGCCAGGAAGTTATACCTACTATAATTCTGCAGTTAGAAAAGGTATCTGAATTTTATAACTGCTCTCAAACTAATAACAGAGATTTAGTAGCAAAAACTAATTAGGTATTCAGTAGTAGCAGTTGAAAGAAGATATCTTTGACCTAATTTTTTTTTTCTGTCACTATATGTACTCATAAGGTAAGTAAGCCCATATATATTTAAAGGACCAGAAAAACAAGTTGTAGTGTCGCATTGCATTCACTACAAAAAAAACTAGGCATAAAATAGGTATTTAAGGGTAAACGTCGAAGATTTGACAAAGGTGATTTTGTATTAAAAAAATTCAAGGCGTACTTATGTAGGTGCTTTGCCATTAAGTACTGTTACTGCTTGTCGCAACTTGCTGGCGGTTTGTTTGCTAAGAGGAACTACTGGCGTGCCGCAGTAAGATTCCAGGAATCTTGTTAGGATGTGGGAATCAAAGATGATTACGCGTGTAACTTATTGTTTATCCACCCCTCTACCTTACTACATCACTACTGCTACATATAACTTTTAGGTATTTCGCTCCTGGACTTCAGACATCATTGATATATTGGTTTAATATAATATTCTTCCCTACCCATAAGAACGAATAAGTCATCATCGTCATATATCTAATTATTAATAGAAATTCATAAAAATCTACATGTTTTTCTATATTTTCCACTCGACTCGCATTCTACTTGTATTAGTTTTTCTTCCATTTGAAGATTTGAAAAACACTCTTTTTTCCTTATAAAAGTGACCTAACCATAAATAAGTGGAAGTTTAATAATAATAAGCTTGTATTGCTTCCACTTCCCCTAAATACCTATCAGGTATCCCTGACCTGTTACAGTACCAACGTGCCATTTTAATCATTTAAGTACGTTGGCCACATTCTCAGACTCCCAAAGAATTATTTTTATTCGTCATTTTTTTGTGTATGTTATTTAAATCTAAGCATATAAAAATGACATTGTTTTAATTGAATCACAAGACTCAAAAGTAACCAATCATAATTTTCTGTGGTAAAATATCAATTTTAACAACTTAGCGCTTAAATAATACCAGGACATCAAAAAAGATCGCCCTCAGTGAAGGTAGGCCGTACAGGGACCTTATTGGGAACAGTTTCGAGCTTTTCGGACTCTGGAATTCGAGACTAAAATGTATGAGTCTGACTTATCCCTCGAACCCGTGAATGTACTTGCACACATTTTTCTCTTGAAATCCAGAGAACGAATAAGTAGCAAGAGACCGTTCCCAATAAGATCCCAGGTTACTAATCAAAGGTAGGCGGTGCCCGAACGTGGGGACGTACCTATGAGGCTGGTAAGGATTACCCACAGCACCATTTGGTTCCAAATTAAGCAAAGCTTGTAAAATGAATACATATATTTTTGTTAATACATATTTATTATAAGTACATAGATAACTCCCAGATATCAGACAAACACAAATGTTTATTTTATAAATTATTTTCGTTTGAGGGAATCAAACCCGCGCCCCTCGGATCCTCAGGGAGTACCTACCTACTACTACAGTCAAGGAGCCGCCTTAAAAGTAAGAACGCTTCAGTGGCGACCAAGGACTGAGAGACAACGTGGGATGGTCTCTTAGAGTTAGACAGACGACCTGTTAAAAGCCGTAGAAAGACACAGGATGGAGACAGCTCAAGAACAGCTTTTGTGGAGTCATATGAGGCCTACGTTCAGCAGCTGACAGCATAATGATATCTCTTCTTTAAAATTTTTATTTTTCACTTTACGTAACTAACTGCTAATATCTTGCCAATAAAATAAATTATTGCAATTAACAACACTCTTCTGACCTTGAGAGTTTGGTCGCTAGTGCCGTTGCTAGATCACACCGCTTCAATATGGCGACTGCAGTTTTGATTCTTGACCACCGGATCAGAAGTTTGTATTTTGCAAAAAAATTGTTTGTTTTTACCCAAAAGGGGACGTTGTGTGAAATGACGTTAGAGTCTCACTTCTTTTACGGTTTGTAAGAAATAACACAACAAATATAGGTTGAAGAATTATTTATTTATCATCCATCAATATACATAGTTGTCACTTATGGCGTACATAAGCGACACCTCCCATAGCGCAATTGACTTTGGCATGAAGTTAGATTGTATGAATTTTGTGCTGTGGCCGGACGCCGATATACTCAACAAGCTATTGCATATAAGCACAATTAATCGAAAATTAAATACCTTTAATTATTTAATTTTCCAGAAATTGATAGCATTAGAGAACATTGGGCATTAGCAATTTAATAATTTTTTTATCCTTAAATAACTCTATTTATCAAAAAATGGACAGAGTGAATTTAAGTTTCAATAATATATAATATTAGTATCAGAGATGGCTTAGGATTGGAAAAGTTTAAAAAAATTATGAATTTCGATTTATTTACCTCCACGGTTAAGTAAATTTATTCAGTTGGTAACTATTTTTAACAAATGGTTATAAAACCGAATTATATTTACTGAGTTAAGAAATGTACCAATGAATAAATAATATTTGTCAACAAAATTTGTGTAATGAATAAAAAATAAAAACTAACAAAAAATAGTAGATTCTTTAAGATCCCTGTACACTGTTTAATTCATGCAAAAATTATAAGTAGTGTTTCTAACTGAATATAAAACACACAAAATACACAATAAATTCTAATATTAAATGTCTTTATTTTACATATAATACTCATTTTTAAAATTCAAATATTTAAATAATTAAAGAGCAAATTGTAAATGTTCCCCAAATAAGTATAATTAACTTGAAAATTCCGAAGAATTTCAATAAAAATACGCTATAACAAATAAATATCAGTATTATTTATAAATAAATCTATATTTCAAAAGATCGAATATTCGGATTAAAATTTCAATAACATAGTGAGCTATTTTTTAATTAAACATATTTACTAACAATATGAATTATAGTCTCAATAAGCATGCATTCTATAATTTGACGGCTTTGCAAAAAAGAATGACGATTTTTGCGATACAAGAAATAAACATAACAATTACTAGGACCTAACGCCACTTTTCGAATTTTAAAATTATTCTAAACTCATCACAATAAATACTATAGCTATAACCATATTTATAATTTCATGAGACATCTCGCAGTGTGAAATTTTCTAGCTAAACTGATAGTGAAGTACACAGTGTAAACCGGGTTTTATATTGAAACGGTACATTACAAAAAAAATTAAATTATGTTTAGCATAAAGGCCGAATCCTTCTTACAGTACTATTGGTTTTTCAATCTATAGTAAAAAAAAATCTTGTCTTTTTGACCAACGGAAAAGCAATGCTTTCGTAATACAAACAAAAGAAAAATACGAGAAAAAAATTTTAAAACTGAAATATGTGAGTGCATTTTTTGCTAATTTCGGCAAAGTAACAAATGGACTGGACTTAGGACACAAAGTGTCGCTAAAATTAAAACAAATTTAGCTGTAAAAGTAAAAAAATCATAAAATCAATCTATTCGACTAACATTTGCAAAGTTGTTTTTCAATGATAATTTAAATTCAGCCTTGGAAATTTTTGGAAATATTCATTTAAAACCCGAAAATACATTTTTTTCCTAAGCAAGACAACTGACAGCGTAAAAAAACATATTTATATATTAAAGCTATCTAGCGTGCTCTACAGGCTTGGCTATAAGGGGGTAGCTGGCGTTGCTACATCGTTCCGGCGTAGGGCATTGCGGAAAGATTCCAGAGATGAACGGAGAGTTAAACAGAAACCGCGGGAAGCCGGTATTAGAGGGAAATCTGGAGGTGATATATCTGGTGGAGATTCCCCGTTGGATAACGCAACCCAGCCTTCGAGCCTACTGCATAAACCTTCGCCGTAAGTTTTTAGATGCTGGGTGATTTCTTCGCGGAATGGGTCCGGTGGATTCGTAAGTATCTTGGTCATGGATTGAACTAGTTTCAACAACACCATTTCATTATACATTCGAGAGTTTTCTGTTCCTTGTTGGGTACCTGAGACAGAAATAACAAAACTTTACATTTTGATTTGACACTAAAAAGTTATTATATCGAAACAATCTATATAATACTTCTTATAGTATGTTAGGAACTCGCAATGGAGGTATATCATTCTATCCCTGGACTTTATTTTGACCCCTTATTACTTAAAAACTGGTAATTAATGACGTATGAGACGTAAGCAAAATGTATAATTTGATAATTTTATGTATTACAAAAAAGTGTATATATGTATTTGTATACGTTTATCTGAAACCAGATGGCGCTGTCCAAAAATGTTTGTTTATATTTAAAGCCACTCTAGTGCATATACAATGCAACAGGGGCAATGTTGGGGTGATAGGCTGTCACTTAGGACTAAAGTGGTTGGTAAAACAAGGCTGTGCCTAACATTATGGTAGGAGTGTGTGTGTGTGTATGCCACTGGTTACCACTTCTAGGGATAAAACCGTGAAGATATACATACATATAAATTAAGTACAATAATTAGTTAGAAAGTTATGATGTGCTCTGACCTATCCAGACAACTTTTTGCTGTCTGAGATAAGAACCTTATAAGTACGAGCCTGACTCGCTCTTGGTTAGTTTTGTTTTTTATATATAAATATTTATTTTTATATATACCTATAACCTAAAACTGCGACATATCTTCAACTTCATGCAGTCACATCTTTAATGTATAACGACATGGAGCAGAAAGATATTCAGTGGCATATTATTTATGACTTAATATAAGTATACTTGCGGTCCCGGCGAACGTTGTTCCGCTGCCGCCCTCTGTAGCCCGGCGAAAGTTGGTTTTTACCTAAAGTGCCCGAGTCCGGCTCGCACTTAACAGATCGAGATAAAAACTATCCTATCTTTTAAGTTGGATCGAATACCAGATAGTTAAGAAGTTTTGTCAAAATCAGTTCAGTAGTTTAGGAGTCCATCGCGGACAAACAACGTGACACGTAATTTTTATATATTTAGATAGTGTGCTCCAGAGTCTGAAAGGCAATGTAAAGGAAGTTCCATATATGGATCGGATCTGAAAAAAATGGTAACAAATTTTACCGTGAAGATGGTCTAACTAACCTTTCTGCTTCTCATATCCTGCCTCGTTGAAATACGGCTCCGAGTTAAGTATGAGCCCCTGCAGAGACACGATTACTTGCAGTAGCGAGCTGTCTTTACCCCACACTTCCACGCCGCGTCCTGACCACGTCCCCAGTAGAGATACGCAAACCTGCACAGATAACATTATACGCATTGAATGCGCTCTCTATACACGCATTCGATTGTTCTGTTGACAAATATAGAGCGCGCTCTATGCTGAATATGGCGGCACTTCCGGTTCGCATTCAACGCATTGGCTTCACATGCTCGGGAGGAAGAGCAGAGTTATTTGGTGAACTGAACGATTTCAATGCCCAAATTTTTTTTCTCGAAATTAGGATATCATAGCTCTTTTTTGAAGTTAATGAACTATAAGTTACTACCAATATGAAGTCAAAATGGCGTGTTGGTTAGAAGAAATAGCTTTTTAAGTGGAGATAATCTTGTCAAAGAAGCGCAGCTAATATATATTAACTTTCAACCAACTACAGATTATACAGAAAACACAAAAGTATTATTAAAATGCAATCGATTCCTGAGAGATCTGGGCAAAGTTGCAGTCTTTCCAGCAAAGTCATATTGCTATCGCGGTACGTTCAAGTATTTGGATTTTTAAGAGTTTTGCGCCAATAATGTACGACCAAGATAAAGTACAACCTGATAGTGCACAGCTTATATAATAAATATAGTAGCACAGAGTAATTGACTGTGCATGTAGATGTAAAGTTGATTTTTAACGTTTGTGAGTCAGGCATTTTTTTTTAAATTTGATCTTTACAAACACTTTTGAATCGTCAAAGTTATTAAATACTATTTTTAGAAATTCGGTTCACAACGCAGATTTTAACTGAGAAGCATCCGACAAGAAACTCGATAGTTACGCCTATAGTATTATATAATCTGTGGTTACGCTTTTAAAATCATTTAATAATATTAAGTATACTAATTTAATTTTATAAGCAGTTTGGTAGTGTACTGCTGTGCAGAAGTTGTGGGTTCGATTCGCGCACTGAACGAACATTTATGTGATAAAATTTGTGTTTGTATTGAGTCCGGGTGTATTTATATGTAAAAAAGTAATTTATATGTATCCGTTGTCTACTATCCATAACACAAGCTTTGGTTTGGGGCCCGACGGCGTTGTGTGTAATGTCCAAAATTATTTAATTATTAATGATCACTAACGGTACAGAAACGTGAACTCAACTATTGGCCACGTAAATGAATTCAGTTACTCAGCTGGCTAGATATATATACTAGTTTCCCTTGTCAACCTTCATACGTTGTATACTCGTACAATGCTCATCACAGATCTTTGATTGTAAATTAACTACGAAATATGCTGTTAGAATGAATTTAGGGGCATTACGTGTATGAAGAGTTTAAGTGCTAACTTTAGATACGTAGAGATCTGAGGCGAGTACTACACTCACCTTCCCGTCTTCGTACAGATTTGGGTTAAGTCTGTCGCCACAGTAGGAATGATAGTGACAGAGCGGCGGCGCGCGCGGGTATTCCCCGCCCAGCTGCACGTCGAACAAAAACAGCCCGCCTTCGTACGGCGTCTTCGTCGGACCAGCGATCATAACTGACAATAAATCAATCCTCTCTTCGTAACCGCGGACCCATACCTGCAGCAGTTACATAAGGGGCTGAGTAACAAAACTAGCAAGGTGTATTCAAGTTGTAAAGCATGAAGTTAAGAGTTTTTAGCTTAAAAATAAATTTTAAAACATCTCTAATATGTTTATAAGTGTATATGTATTGTATTCTTTTTAAAGGGCTTAAAGCAACAATTATTAATAAATATGATAAGAAATATGTGTATGCATGTATAATATTTTTATAAGAGCTATAACGTGGGGAGTCTTTTTATAAAAACCACTTTAGACTTGCGTGAGAAGTGGTGAACCCATCACCGCAACACTGCTTCCGATAGTGTGTCCAGACTAAAGTGGCTATGTATTATGTCTTATAGGCCTCAGTCACCAACTTTAAGGTGGTTAAAAAAAAGAAAGACCAGCGATAGAATGATAGAGGGGTATTATTTGCCAGTTCTTGGCAAACTACAGTTAAGAAAGTAAGGATTAGACAAATAACCTTATTATACTCCTGTAATAGAAGAACTCGCGACCCTGTGACATTCGTCTATTTGAAACGATTTACGAAGTTAAACAACGTCGGGCGTCGTTACTACATGGACGGATGAGCGCCAAGTGGATTTTCTGAGCTGCTCCATGTTTCGCAGAGCACGTAAAACTGTCAGACCTGGCTGTTCGTCCTGAAAACTCTGACAGTCGAGTAGCCACTAGCGCGAAAACATCCGCCAATCTGCATCAGGCCAGTGTGCTGGACTATGACTTAAGCCTCCTTTTTCAAGGAGAGGCCTGTGCCCCCGCAGTGGTGCGTATAACGGCTAAGGCGATACTCCTATTCTGTAGTACAGTAGTAATAATAAATAACACTTCACGCAGTTTGGCCAGTATCTAGTCTTGGTGAAATTTCCCCTCTATTACGATCCTGTATAGAACACGCACATACACATCTGCGCGTATACAAGTAATTTTTTTGTAGTGTTAGTATTTACGAATGCCGCGATTTTTTATGAAATCATTCCAGGTGTGTCTGTGGATTGTGTTTTCAGGTTTTAACATAGACTTACCCCAGGTGGCAGGTCGCTCTTGAGCAATTTGATTTCACGCTTGACAGCTGAGTAAAAGCTCCTGGGTTCAGACGGCTGCAGCATGGACAAACGGAACCGGTGACCAACCGGAGGAGACTCTAGCATGCAGAATCCTTCGGCACTAGTGGCAGGAGACGGGGACAGCGATTCTGAGTCAGCATCCATGTCCACCCTTTCTTCAGTCGCCAGCGGAGCCGTATCAGTAGGCGTTGATGCTGAAAGTTCTCATTATGATATAATTAGTTTTTGCCTGCAGCTCCGCCATTAATTTAGTTATCATCTTAGGATATTTTTACAGCCATTCCTCGATTATTCTAAAGAAGTTTTATAGCTGTAGATATAGTTCTTTCAACTGTAATTCGGTTAAAGTTATTCTCGCGGAAACTGTTGAATTTTCCGGCATAAAAAATGCCTATGCCTGTCTCCATCTCTTCAACTATATCTTTGTCAGATTTTAGCTCAATTGGATGCTCCGTTAGGCCGTGATTAAGAAACTAACAATTAAATAACACCCTGGGCGATTCGCTACTCCGCTCACATGGATCAGCAGGTATATAATTGATATTATTGAAACACTTGTATGATTGAAAGTATTTATAAAAACAAAACTACTTTGTATGATTGAGTTTTGGCCACGAACCAACATAATATTTGCAAAATAAGAATAAAAATACAATAATTGTTTCATTTCCCCTCTTTACTATTTGTTAATATCAAAAATAATATTGTGTGAGTACCGACATGTTGTCGACTTAGTACGCACGACTATCCCCAAAAAAGCGGAAATTTTACTTTAATGTATGTATGTAAAACATATGCCATTTGTTGTGCAAAAATGTACCGAACTCCTGTGAAGAGTACTATATAGACCGTATGCACGGTCGCTAGGCTACAGGTAAAAAAAAGGTAGCGTGTTGAGTATTTTACATTCTATCTCCCTCACTCCTATGATAATAGACTGCGATAGGGATACAAAAGGGATGGGTCTATGGATAAAAAAGAGAAAGACTGTCTGAAACTTTACATGGCTAGGGTCATGAAGTCCTTAGGCTATGCCTTAAATAAGTATCACAGGTTGAATGCACACCTTTGCCCCTATATACGTAGGTATCTACACCGTTACGGTAAGTAGTATGGTAAGGGCGCAAATTACATGTAAACTTATGAAATACAATAGCTTATAACTAAGCTACCGGGTTACATAGAATAAAGATAAATGTATCACTAGATACCTCTCACAGGCACCTACCGATAAAGGTTTTATACAGGTAACTCTAAGCCCTGAAGTAGAGGATCACAAGTATAAACCTGAAAACTTGTACTTCACTTTTTTTCATGACTAAACAAACGGACAGATACAAAAAATACTGAAAGGTATGTCCGAATTTTAGATCTATTTTTTGAGATTTAGCACAAAGTGTGTAGTCGTCTAGTATAGGCAGAAAGCCTGAGAGCTAGATTTCCAGATCTTCTCTCACTACGGCCTAACCGTAGACAATGGAACATACTACTATATGTCAGTAGAACCGCCTCCGAAAGCTCCAGCTTAGGACATCTAAATCGTCATTGCAGCTCCTAAAAACCTTAAAATGTAAGACGACGTTATTTTATAGTCAAGCCACGAATCGTGTGACTGTGATGGCAATAGCCGATAGAGACCCCAACTGTCAGAAGCGATTTATAGCTATGTAGATATACCTACACTTTCAATATATGTCTATATAAACTACAATATGTTATCTTTCACAAAGTTTTTGTGTGGGCTAGATATTCAGTCACCACAGTAAGTACAATAAGTTAAGTACTAAATCTAGAAGGTTCCATGAAACAACCTGTCCCTTTGATGGGTTTTTTATTTTATAAATATAGAGCGAAATTAGTTTTGTATTCAGTCATTCAAGAGACAGCAAGAAAATACTAGCTGTGCTAGCTGAACTATAAATATTTTTGTACATATGTGTTAGAATGTAAATTAGAAATAAGTTAAATATAAAATCGGTCTGTTGTGTGCATATACGTGTTTTCCTTATATCTCGAGCGCCTCAGAAGGAACCCTTGTCACGGGCAAAACCTTGTGCCACAGATTTCGAAGGGTCAAATAATTAATATTTTAGTTAAGTTGAATTAATTTCGAAGAATAATCAAATAAAAACTGTAACTGACTCGAAGATAAACGCATTCTAATCATATAAAACACTACTCATAACATTACTGCTTTCTTTCTATTTTTTATTTCTTATTTTATTTTGTAAACAAAATACCAACCGCAAAAACAGTGAAACAATCATAAAATCTGTTAAAAAAATCATAGAAACAATATATTACCGGCTGGCCTTTCTTATTTGCGTGAGCCTAAATTATTCATTGCGTTTCATGTTTACAAAATGAGACAAATAAGAATAGAGTTAACCTGTATTTCATTGCGTAGCTAGTTAGTTAGTTGGCCATATGTTTTCCGCGCCTACCCTCATAATTGGGCCATTGTACGTAGGTAACCTATTTGCCTATAGTTGGTTGGTTTTACTCATACTATTTCAGCTGTCCAGAAATCTAGTAGGTGTCTGCTGCTACTCAATGGCTCTCTATAGGTTTCTGTTCTAAAAACTGTTCAAAAGCTTTGCCCGTTCTGCCTGAATGTTAGTATTGAGGCTTTCTAAGATTTTAAGGCATATCCTAACACATTCTGCCTGAATGTTAGTGTTGAGGCTATCTAAGGTTTTAAGGCATATCCTAACACATTCTGCCTGAATGTTAGTGTTGAGGCTATCTAAGATTTTAAGGCATATCCTAACACATTCTGACTGACAGTGTTGAGGCGATCTTAGGTTTAAAGGCATATACTAACACATTCTGCCTGAATGTTAGTGTTCAGGCTATCTATTTTAAAGCATATCCTAACACATTCTGCCTGAAAGTTAGTATTGAGGCTATTTCAGGTTTTAAGGCATATCCTAACACATTCTGCCTGAAAGATAGTGTTGGAGACTTTATGGTTTTAAGGCATATCCTAAAACATTCTGCCTGAAATATGGTATTGAGGCTATCTAAGATTTTAAGGCATGTCCTAACACATTCTGCCTGACAGTGTTGAGGCGATCTTAGGTTTAAAGGCATATACTAACACATTCTGCCTGAATGTTAGTGTTCAGGCTATCTATTTTAAAGCATATCCTAACACATTCTGCCTGAAAGTTAGTATTGAGGCTATTTCAGGTTTTAAGGCATATCCTAACACATTCTGCCTGAAAGATAGTGTTGGAGACTTTATGGTTTTAAGGCATATCCTAAAACATTCTGCCTGAAATATGGTATTGAGGCTATCTAAGATTTTAAGGCATGTCCTAACACATTCTGCCTGACAGACAGTGTTGAGGCTATCTAAGGTTTTGAGAGATTTCATAGCATATTAAAGCTTACTTAGTTATAACTAAATTCTTCAAAATCATCCTTTTTACTTGTATTAGTCAAACTCAACTACACTTCCTCACAAATGGAAATTCATAGAAACTATACTACCTACTTACCATTACTTTCACTTTTCTCAGGCACAGGAGTGGTTTCCTCTTTTATCTCAGTCTTCTCTTCTGTTTTCCCGTCCTGGTCAGCCAAGCTCACAACCAGAGCACCATATTGACTGTATGCATATACAATATTCATATATAGTACATCATTTCTCTCAGAAATAATATAAATGGATGCACTGAGCTACTATGTTTACACTAGAGAGTAGCTGTGAACAAATGTTACATCACAGAAGAACAAGTTGGAAAGGCCTGTTCTCTCCTCTAGAATGGTGTAATAGCTCCGTGAACGGATGTAAGTTGTAGAGGATTTACAGAGAGCATTTAATTTCAGTTTCAATTAAGTATATGTACATTTGACAACATTGAAAAACAAGGACATTTAAATTATTTCTTCTTAATGTATTTCTACCTAATTTTTTTTTATAAATAAACTAAAGACATGTAGGTGCTACTGAGAGGTAAACATACTCTAAATTAAAATAGAACATTCCAATTCAACAGCTAAATCAATTTTGTGGAAAAAATATGACTCATTGGACCAATAAATCTGTTTGATATATGAAGACCTAACTACGGCTCAAATTCTATGATATTTCTGCTTAAGGAAGGACATCATGCACCGAGTACAAAGATCATTAAGGAGAGATAAACGCAACACTTACATAAACAAACATTCCACCAAAATTAACGATTCTAAAAATCATTTTTGTCATCAGAGAATTACTACGTCAAAGGATTGTCGGTACACAGAGAAATTAAATTACCACTTTTTATGGAGTTAACTACATAAAAAAATAAAGAAAAGATTCTACGTACACTGTGACATGAGTGAGTTTTAACGATAACCTAGCGTAATTTGCATATTTTTATAATTAACGATATAAAGATTTTTAGATGATTTTAGGTAGACGGTGAGCCAGTCCATAAAACGATTATAAAATAAAATAAATAGTACCTATTTGAAGCCACTGCTACCAATTTAAGTGTCTGCTTGATAACTATTTAAACATATATTTTCAGGGTTTCGTATCTCAAAAAAAAGGGAACCTTTATAAGATTACTTTATTGTCCATCTGTCTGTCGGTCTGCCAAGACCCTTTTTCTTAGAATCGCGTGAAGGTATCAAGTTGAAATAAATATCAAATACTAAGGAATATGGACCCTTGAAGCTATAAAATAATCAAGCTTCTAAGTCAACGTAATAAAAAAATACGGCCATTTTTGTCGCATATTATGGCAATTACAATTAAATTAAAACCTATATTAGAATCATGAAATTTGACACAAAAAAAGGGTTACATCACAAATATAGGAAAAAAACCGAAATTATCTCTCTAAAATTAGAACATAAAATTATATTTAACAAAAAAAAAAATCAGAAGTCAAATATCTAGAAAACGGTAAACTTTAGAACAGTAGGACTAATCTATCAACAACGATCTAAATAATAACTTCCATAAATATCCAGGCCGACTTTTACTGTAATCCTGTATATTGTACAGAAACAGTGTAAGAAGATTGTATGAAAATCAATTTCATTCCGGGTTTCCATTGGCTAATGGTTAGGGCGCAGAACCTAAAGATTTTATTATTATTATTTTTAATTAAACATACACACATTATACATTTTGTAACAGCATTTTCTTTCTAGCCAGAAAAATCAAGTATATAAGATTTAAAGTATTTAAAGTCGTACGAAAATTTTATTGCTGTGAGTCTAGCATTATTTTAAGTTAATGTGAATTTTAAATAACTTGACCTGATAATTAAAACAAAATTTTAGGTTGTAAGGAAAAATAAAATTCTTTTCTAGTTTTTACATTATTACTAGTAAAGTATAGTTAGTATAGGTTAGTTAAAAAGCGATGTTTAATCTTAATATTGTTCAGGAGCACCTTTTTCTTATGTCACACAAAGTTGTATGTGTCACAGAGCGACGTTGTTCACAGTGTACGGAAAATGTTATATGATTAAAAATTAAAAAAAAAAAAAAATTAGTAATAATGATCTACACAATTTTGCAAACGATTTTTTAGTTTCGTATTAGTAATACGGATCTATTCTACAACGGGTATGTGTTTAATATTTGGCAAACTCAAAGTAATCGAAAGTAGTAACTTTCTCGAAATGTCTACAATAGGATATTTGATATCTTATTTTAAATGTAGGTAATTTGCAAATTCAAAACTAAAAACCATATATGCCGAAACCCTGCACATATAAGGAGAAAGACAAATCTCCACTAGAGAATTTCAAATGATTGTATTCTTTTTTCGCATACTTTTAAAATGCTATTTCAAATTCTGATGCGCAGTGAAAAAAGGGGAAAAAAAAAGTAAAAGTCGAAAATTTGTGATTTTGAATTACACTGACAGATTTAGAGAAAATGTAAAGGAATATACGTTTACACTATAAATAGAAAAGTCTGTAAAGTAAAAACGTATATTTTTTACACTAATGTATACAGTTTTTTCTCTGATGAAAACCGTCTATGTTAATCAAAATCACAATATTTCGACTTATACTTTTTTTAACTAGGACCCCAGAATTAGCAATTATAAACTTTTTCTTACCTGTCTTATCATGTAAAAAAATATGGCGTACTGGAGACCAGAGATAGTTTTAGTGTTAGGAAATCGGCTTTTGAGCTATAAAACGAATATTTTCTCATATTACTGCCGATGACGAGTGGTGAGATGGTAAATAAGCAGTGACAATCATTGAAATCAGTTCATAAAAAGCGCTAGATTCCGCTAGACAAGTGAGGTTTAAAAAAAGCGCTAGATTATAATTAATTTTACATTATATAATCAATTTTTGCAAGTTTGCTAATAAATAAAACATCACTTTGAATTAAAAATATTGTTACTCGCGTAAAATATCAATAAAACTTGTTGACAGACAAACTTTTTTTATGCGTTATAACTACGAATTTCGGACCTTTTCGTAATTTAAGACCTAGCTTCGTGTCAATTTTTATGATTCTTCAAGACAACGGGAAGTATCACATAGGGTTTAAATGCCAAAATATGCGACAAAAATGGCCTATTTATTTTTTAGAATAGATATTAATAAATTTGTCATCTGTTGGATTAGACCTATAGAGTTTGACCGGTCAGTTTTGGTATTATGTACTACGGCTAATTTAAATTGTTGAAAACTATAGTTTTTAAATCAGAGCTCAGTGCTACTAACGACATTGTATTCTCGATCCCGATTGTATGTCATAAGCTATACACATTTTATGTGCAGTTCGCAGTCGAGTATTGGTTGAGTGTTTTGAGTTTGAAACCACTTATGTTATTTTCGAATGATTTAATACGGTTGTCTTAGAATTATTGTTAGACCGAAAGACTACTCATACGGTAATGAAAGATCTAAAATCAAAAATCATTCTATTTTATTCGTACGCTCTTTGCATCTCTAAGATCCATAGACAACAATGATTGACAAATATTAAATCTGTTATACTCTATGGAAATGGGTTTTGCCAATACTTCGATTTTATTAAAAATATCATTCTATTTTATTCGTACGCTCTTTGCATCTCTAAGATCCATAGACAACAATTATTGACAAATATTAAATCTGTTATACTCTATGGAAATGGGTTTTGCCAATACTTCGATTTTATTAAAAATATTGTATTTAAAAGGATAATTTGAATTGTTTATTGATGTGGTATATTTTCTGTTTTTTTTCGCCGCAAATAAATTTTTGGTGGGTAATATTTAGTGATTTTGATAGAATCTTGTAATTCAACTAAGATGTGGTTTTGTTTACATGATAAGACAGGTAAGAAAAAATAAGGTTTACCTATTATCGATAGGGTTGCCATAATTATTAGGAACTGATACGGGACGTTGAAGGTGATATCTCTCGAGATTAGCAGTACGTTTAAAAAAAACTATATTTTGATACCATTTCATAATTCTTTCATAAATTGAAGATTTGCGACAGTCGTATTGCTGTATACGCGTATTTTAACGAAAAACTGGGACAAAATAGCAATACAGAACCGTGTTCTTAAATGTGGTGACAGGAAACCCTAATTATCGAATACG
Organism: Apoda limacodes; assembly: GCA_946406115.1. Lineage (NCBI taxonomy): Eukaryota > Metazoa > Arthropoda > Insecta > Lepidoptera > Limacodidae > Apoda > Apoda limacodes. Next base: position 24,279,960 of record OX291550.1, read on the forward strand.
CTATTTGAAAAGCAACATCAAATTAATATTTATGTTACGGCTAATGTTTGAAGTGCGGCTTTATCTAAATGTAGCCGGCTCGAGTTAGTTTAGAGATGTGCTATAAAAGGAACACCCAACTTTAGCTAACCAGACTTGGTTGTAGCCCGAATTGAAACATAAACCAAATTTATATCATGCATTAAAAAAACTTCTTGTAGTGATTTTATATAGTTAGTGTTTAATTACCACTGAAGAAAAATTACGTTATATTGCTACTAACATAGAAAATACACTTTACAAACAACATAAAAATGCAATAAACAATAAAATATAAAGAAAATTCAACAGGAATTCTGTACAAATCGAAAGCTCGCAAGGAAATTAAATGAAAACCCAATAAAACCTGTCTCGACGAGTAACAAATACTTTATAAACAGAGAAGGTCAATTTGAACACGTTTATAAAGTTTTAGGCATAATAATCTGAAACAACAAAAAACTGCTAAATAAACCGAATTGAATTGATTAACTGCTGCTTACGTCGTAATATCAACACATACGAAAGTATTTTTTTTGTTGAAATACATTTTTACATTAAAATTTTCAAAGGAGCGAGGAACTTGAAACTTGTACTACTATGCACGGTCACCCAAGGTAGATGGTATATCTCGCGTGATTACAAATTTGTTTTATTTACTTTACTATTTAAGAGGCCACCTTCGTATGTTAGTTTATGTAAGTTTTATATTGTAATTCTTACAACTTAATGTTTTTATTTTAAAATGCTCAAAACATTCTTCAGATTTTTGTTATAAAAACATTGTTTTTTTAATTGAAAGGCAATAACAATATCTTAATTTGCTCAAAAGAGTTTTTCAATTGTTATAAACGTTCTTTAGATTTTTTGGAAAACTTATAAGTTGGTTGCCGCCGTCGCACTAGGCAGCAATTAAGTAGTCCCTTTGCTTACGTCAATGCAGGGGTGTCCTCGTAAGTAGATTCCAGCTCAGGCATATTGTTAACATATAAGAAAATGATAATGCCATCAACTAATAAGATATTTAAATTTGAACTCTACGGTATACAATCTGTATAAATTTTGAATGCAAGCGATATATAAGACTAAGTACAGAATTCCGTTTGAAAGAAAAACGAGATGAGTAAGTGAAAGAAAATAAAATAAAGGCTCACACTGAAAAGTGGTAGGGTAACTTCTCTTCAGACACGTTATGCTTTCTCATTAGGCTGTTTAGGAATTCGGCCAATTCTTGAGGCCTTCTCCTGCGGAAAATAAACAGCTATCATTTTTATCAAAAAACATACGTTTATTTTCATCAAGATACATTTGAATTGCCTTTATGTATATAGAAGATAAACACCTATAATTATTATTCAAGTAGGTGTATTTTTAGCACAGTGCCTACGTTTACTTCTTTATTGTGATCAAATTTGGAATTTGAAGCTACATTTTCATGTGTTTTATTTAATTGGATATTTGAAATATTTATTTGTAGTTACGGAAAAATTCGCTATTACGCAAAAAAGAAAATTACTTACATTAAAAAATTTAGTGTTTTATTAATATTCTTGTGAAAAATGTTAACGAGATAAAAACCATTGTTTTAATTGCAAATAGATATAACAAAGACAATCGTTGTCTAAGGGGCCAGAGCCAAAAATAAAATAAAAAAATGTACTATTTTGTTTTTTCCTATAACAATAACGTGATGAGACAAATAACCAAAAAAAAAACCAACTCTATTAAATATGTCTCTTAAAAATATACTGTCAACTGCAATGTTAATCACATCTCTTTTGTTAATGATACCTACATAGAAAAATGATAATTGTTATCAATGATTTTGTAATTTCACGGTGCCTACGTGTAAAATGTGAGCGATTCCCACAAATTGACTAAACAATTAGTCACTCATCAAACAATATTTATATTTTTAACAACAACACCACATAAGGTTTTCGTAATATAGCATTACAATGTTGTACTTGTCGCATTCACTATGCCGGAATAGAAAATACATACCGGCTAACTTCTGTATGCGCTTTAACGAGCTGTGAGTGAATGAGAGAGCAGAGCTTGTAGCACACGTTGCGGGTCGTGCCCTCACCGTCTGTAGATTCTGTGTTTGATACTGTAATCAGATAGGAGATGTTTTAATTGGAGTAGGTCCCACAATCTCCATTGCGAATCGCATCTGTGCGAACGCCACGGCAAATAATTATGCGCGTGCAACAGAGACAAACAGTGACCGGTCATTGAACGAAATTCTTCCAGCTTCGCATCCGTGCTATAGTTCTAAATATAATTATTGAATTCCTTGTCGTCACACGACGAGTCGGGACTGAAAATATATTTATCTGTTACAGAACATGATGTGTCAAAGGATAGCTTATGTTACAAATGTGTATGCACCAAAAAATCCGAGTTAGGAAAAATGTTGTTAAATATACCATTTCACGCTTTTGATTTGTCACTGTAAATACTTCTCAAAAAATTTAATACATTAGAACATAAATATTATGGATTTATGTTTATACTAGGTTTTATATTACCTTTCCTGCAAAAGCTCTTAAGATAAAGCTCTTCGTTAATACTTAGCCTCTTTATTTCAAACATTTGGCAAGGTTTAAACGGGATAATACGAATTTCTTTCATGAAATCCATGGAGATTCACAATAAGGATAGTGGCAGTCGCCATTTAATATTTATATTTTCAATAAACTTTAAAAAAAATGGCCAAGTGGGAGTCGGACTTGCGCACGAAGGGTTCCATACCATTATCTAAATAAACGGCAAAAAAATCACGTTTGTTGTATGGGAGCCTCCCTTAAATATTTGTTTTATTTTGATTTAATTATTTATTTTTAAAGTGACTATATAACTAAATATTCTGTACATAATTTAAGCGTCTACCTGTAGCCGTCATCAATTTCAAGTGAAAAAATTACGTTTGTTGTATGGGAGCCCCCTTAAATATTTATTATTTTCTTGCTTTTTAGTATTTGTTGTTATAGCGGCAACAAAAATACATCTACTGTGAAAATTTCAACTGACTAACTATCACGGTTCATGAGATATAGCCTGGTGACGGACGGACGGACGGAATCTTAGTAATAGGGCTCCGCTAATTACCCTTTGGGTACGGAACCCTAAAAATCAATTATATAAACACTAGCGGCCTGCCCTGACTTTGTCCGAGTTCGCTAGTAGTACTTTTTTCAACTTCGTTGACAAATATCGTCATAGCTTTCTAATGTATACATGTATTATAAAACTCAAGGTCTCTGTCTGTCCGTCCGTTTATGCTCTTATCACGGCTAAGCCGCTGAATCGACCACAATGAAATTTAGCAGTATAATATGTATGGTAGCACCTTTAGGAAAGACAGTGTGATTCTGATTAGGACACAGAGGGTTAAAAGTGACTGAGTTGAACGGCTAAGCTGATTTTATAAAAAATATATGAGGGGAAGGACTTAGCTGCTTAGAAAAAATGTCAAGTGTGAGTCGGTTTCGCACAGGGGATAAACAAAACGACAGCAAACTTCCTCACTATAGACAAGTAGTTGCCTTAGAAATCCCACGTCAATAACCGATTATTAATTATTTTTTAATTATATTACCATATAATTACATATATCAATGCAGCCTGTAAAAATGTAACTATCAAATATTTTTTATCAAAGAATTTTTATGAAATTTTAGTGGTATACATTAAAAAAAGTTTATTTTTCTGTAGTTGTAAAATATATACACATATTTTTAAATCATAGAAAAAAATTATTAAAGTATGCACTCATTTTGGTAGCCCTAATGTAAATAGATGTTTATATAGTTTGTCAAAATGAAAGAAAGACAAAAGGGGTACATTATTCGGTCACTGGTTGAGACCTTTTACTTCTAAAGCTTCCTTAGTCCAGATACACTTTATCAAAAGCAATGTGGCAGCGATGGGCTATCCACCTGTCACGCAGGACTTAAAATATTGGATAGAAAAAGCTGATACGCACATTCATTCTAATGTACGTGAGTATCCAGCCAGTTATAACCCCTTTAGGGTATGAAAATCGTAAAGTTATTTATACACACAAAAAGGTAATGGGTTACTTACCATTTTCACTAACAGCATCTTCCATTGTGAAATCAGGTTCAGATGTCGCGACCTGTATTGGCTCCAGTTTCAATTTCAGATTTTTTCTGAATGGCTTGACCACCTTAAGAATTAGTCTGGTGTTAGTCAAAATTGAGATCACATGACTAATATCAATAACGTCATAAAAAAAGCGTTGACTTAAAATGAAATAAACACAATTGAAATAGTACTATAAATATATGCTAAGAGCTATGCTGATACTATTTTGCTTGTTTGAGGACGCAAAAAAGGTTAACTTCGGTTGGCTATATCTTAGATAGGGCTTAACTTATTTTGAAAGTAACTTCGGTCCATGTTTCTCGTATTTTTTTGATAAAGTATTCACGGGCATATCTCAATTGAGTCGAATGTACCCGGAAATGGCGGAATATTCAAAATACGGGGCACAATTCAGAAAAACTGTCCAAGAAACCTGACATTTATTTTTAATTTCTATACGAGTGACCAAAGCGACTAGATGAGAAAGGCGGAGGACCTGGTGTGGTGGGGTTCATTGGTAGAGGCCAATGTCTAACAGCAGACTCCTGTAGGCTGACTGATTGAAGCTTTTCGCGTATTGATTTGTTACCGCTAATAGCTTTAAGGATACCTCTATTTAAGCTATCCCGTACTTCATCAAAGTCATCCGTGATAATTTCAGCAGCGCTATTATTGTCGTCATATTTTGACAATTCCGGGTGTGTATATGTTTGAGTGTGTATATGTTTTAATTTTTTTGTAGATAATAAGAAGCTATATAGTTCAAAATGCAAAAATAAACTTTAGTAAAAAAAAAGGTTATAACTTTTAAAGGATTTACTTTCACATTTAACAGCTGTCAAAAAGTAGCGCAAAATACCTACCGTCCAACATGGGTTTTTGATAGCAACATTTCGTAGCAAAACCGCTAAGACAAAACGCTAAAAGTCAACATAAGATTTTGCTACCAAAAACATGGAACGCAAACTGCTACGAAGAAGTTAGCTGGAACGCCCTAACTGTATCAGAAGCAGTGTGCCGGCGATAGGGTCACCAACTGTCTCGAAGGACTTGGTTGGTATGATAAGGTTATGTCCCCCCACATTTAGGATACGGTTGTGTCTCCAGCAGCTGGTTGTCCATTTAGACTATACTGAGGTTAATGTGCAGGAAGAAATACATACATAGTTTTTAGTGTTCATTTCTTCATTATTAATCATTTTTTTTTAAGTCTTATTCAGAATTTGATTTACTGGACCGGGTAACCCTATGTCACAACTCACCTCCACAGGGTCCACGCTGACGTTGGCTGTGATGATGGTGCGGTTGGGTTGTTCCTTGACGGGTGTTTCCTCGTCGACGACCATGGGCTCCGGTGTCACCTCCGAGTGCGCGTCGTTAGAAGCGAACAGTCGCGCCAGTTGTTCATGCACGCGACGCTCGCCCGCTCGGGGAGTGGTTGCACCGCGTTCGCGAACTCTTTCCAAGAGGCCCTTGAAGTAATATTACATACACATATAACATAACCCCTGTAAATAGTTTGGCAGTGAGCAAACACTCTACTTGCTTCGATCCCGGCAGATGTCGATTATTTCATACACGTTTAAACAGTTTTCAGTACTCAGTTTGTCAGCATGGCATGACTCACCATACATAAAGTGCAGCATGAAAGAGCCAAATCAAATGTCGTACCAAACCGGCTTCCTTCTTGCTTTTAATACTCTAACCACATCTCACACGCAAGCAATGCAAAAGCATTGATTATCTTTACTTTCACGCGTAAAATACGTTACTGTAAGATTGTATTTTACAAACTAGTCAAACGCTTTAAGTTTGCTGCTACCTCACTTCCCACTTCAAGAGACCGTCCCTATCGACATACCTCACTCGAGCGAGAGGGTACGACAAATTTGAATAATGGTCTATTTAGGAAAAATATGCTATAGCTTACCAAAAAGTGATCTTCGTGAAAGAATGAAGTGCCCATGAGTTTGTCTAGGTATCGGCAATCTTTATACAAGTTGAGCAATTTGCGCATTATCTGCAATAAAAAAATTAATTTGGAAGTCCTGACTTTGGTAAAAATAAACAAGTCGTTTTGGAATAAAAAGTATTACAACAATAAAAATAGGCAAACATTGACACATTTAACGTACCGTGTGGGACAGCAATTTACGACTTTCAAACTATACACTACGGAAACTCGACGATGAACACTTATCGTTGTATTACGTAAGCAAAAAAAAAAATAGTTGTTTCGTAACGCAAAAAAAGGACAGATTTTCGTCGCCACTAAACTGGTTTATGTAAAGACTATATAAAATCCCTTGCTAAAGGCGAAGGTTGTTGGTGGGATCGTTCTGTACCTTATTATATTTAGATTACCGTATTACCTCCTGACTCTGAAGCATGGGTTGTTTCTCGAACATCTCTTCGAGACGCCGCATGGCGACCCTTCCGCGTTCGATGTGCGCCGCCACGCGGGGCTCCAGCAAACGCGGAACGCTCGGGCTGCGCAGAGCAGTTGGTTCTTCTGCGCACGCATTCGCTATCACTAACAAATAATATGAAAATAAGAAGTACTATACCAGATTTTTTTTTTGATATGAGCGATTTCAGAATTGCTCTTCCCGTGACGATATAAACTGCAATCATCAAAATCTCATTTCCTTGTATATTTACTATTAAATTGTTGATAATCCGACATCAGCAGAGATCTAGCCATCACAGTACTACAAATTCTACACAAAACTAACAAAGTGTAGAAGCACAAGTCAAATAAACATATGCACAGTATCTTTTCCTCGTTGTTTTCATGTATCTGCCTACCTATTTGGCAAACAGAGTTGATGATATGAACGTATAAAACCAACCACATATTGCATAATTTTTTTTTCGTAATTATTTTTGTGATGGTAAGAAAAATAATTAAACTAAAAATAAAATAAATAAACAGGGAACTATTTCGCAAGACAGATTCGCACTTATCTGGTATTTTTTAACCAAGTCTTAGCAAGTCGTAGTCTTTGGCGTAAAAATTGAGAGGCAAAACTATCATTCAGCCACTAGTTGTTTCTTTCGTATCGAGGAACCGAGTCAGGTATTGGTCCTACATCGCTTTGACTCTTTCTAGAGAATGGTCACACGGTGACACTGTTTACAAGTCTATAGGACAGATTACAGTATTACATAGTCTATGGTATATACTAACCAGCACCGGCAGTGAGGTCAGGCGGTGGGGCGGGCGGTAGCGCGGGGGGCGCGTCCGGCGTCTGCAGCTCGCCGTCGTGCACCGAGCTCTGTGTCTCCCAAGAGTCATCCGACGCTGAACCATCAGAGCCCCAAAAATCACCGTCTTCAGAGTCGTATTCACCTACCTATAAATGTAAAAAGTTCAATAGTTCAGTAACCGTATACTGTGTTCTATCGATAAGCGCAGCGTGAATTGTTGTTGCCTATCGCTTTCTGATTGAAGGGTTACCAGCAGCTCTAAAAAGGTTTCGATTTATTTACGGGAGAAAAATAATGTGGCCTGAAAGTGCTCAAGAGTAGTCATAAACGCAAAATGGTACGCAGTTCCCCTCCCCCAACGGCAAGCAACATCCCCACATGAGGGCGTTGCGTAGATACTGCGCAGTGACTACGTCATGCACCGCGACATTTTGACTGTGACACCTCCGACCGTAAATACGAGAGTTTCATTTACCCCGTATATTATTTTGCTAATTGCGGGTTTCAATTTTGTTAAGGCCTTGAAAACGGGGTAATCCGTAAAATACGGGGTATCTGGTAAGCCTAGCAGTGAGTCGTCCCTAGCCAGATGTACTGATGGCCTGAAGAAAAGATACTCGGAAGTGGCTGGATAAGTATGATGGAGGACTGAATAAGATAGCCCTTATTGGGAAAGGCCTATTTCTATCCGAAGGCTGCTACAGGGTGATTAATTAAAACATAGAAAGATGTTTTCACATTTCATTACATCCATGATATAAATACCTTTAATTAGGTCAACCCTTAGGCACCTACTTTTGCACGGCACAAGGTTTTTCGTCATTTGTTTTCATGATCTATCGACTAGAAGAAAGCCGTACAAAAATAATTATTAGTTGTAATTCCTCACTTGCCCCTGAAAAATTACTTTTCCCATTTACTCATCTGTACCGCTCAAAAGTTACGGCATAGGGCATGAGCGATATTTTTTAATATAGTAGCAGCCTTCCAACTATAATTCACGGTGGGTCATTTACACAAGGTAATTTTGTTCATGTGTCTGGAGACTATAAAGGCATTCTAGTCTAGTGCTAGATTCAATATATTAAAACATATCAGTAAATTTTTGCATTCCGTTCCTTGTTTTTCTACCAAAATTACGTTCTAAGTGGACAGAAGTGAAATTAGTTCAGTCTAGCACCGCGCCGCGTATTCGCGATATGACGTAATATGAATAAAAGCGGTCTACTTGTTGCCAACTTCGTATGTTACCTGGGCTAATTCCTTCATGCAGATTGATGTATATACACAAACAAACGTACATCTGTGTATATATCATGATTTTGTATTTTAGGTTAGAAAGAGAGATACGAAGCCAGGTAAAAAGGCAGCACAATCGAGGGAGATAACTAGATATTAAGTGTTCTCTTACTTACATTATTAATGTAGATAAACATTTTTACAGCCAAGATGTAGCCAAAAGATTAACCTCGACCTAGGACTTGAACCTGCAACTACTTACATTCCGTGTAAGTGCTCTACAAATTGAGCAATCGAAGCACCAGTCTGGCTAATGAAAATCCCAACTACATCTCTGCTCTGGAAATACGCTCGTTACGAACGTAATCTACAACTCCTAGTGACTTATAAAGTCCTAGTACATCAAAATTACAAACACACAATCTTTATAGAATTAAAAAATATAATATAAAAATACATACATAGAAATAATCTTTCTTCGTTTATGACTCCCTGAAGGTAGTCTTAAGAGAAAATATATATACATACATGTATATATATGTATATGCCATATCTAAGGCTATATTAGAAATGAAAATAAGAACTACTTACATTAACAACAGGTCGATAAGGTGGATTTACTTTGAATTAAAAGATAGTATCGGATGAAACAGAAAATAAGACTTCCAGTTATGTTTCTGTTATTTGTCATATGAACTATGCAATAGCCCCACAAAATTGACGATCCTTTTGAAAGAGACAAAGCTAACCTGTGGTTCTAATAACGTCCGCCGTTTTGTATTTTTATTAAAGTAAGTTATCAAACTTTACTAAGGAAGTATGCAGTAGCAAGCTACAGTTATAGTTTGTCCACGTGGAACTCATTTCTAGTTAATACTGTGGAAATTTTTGAATTAAATGTTCTAAGATTCACCTCAATCTAGGCCTTGTATAAGAATCTTTCACCTTTATTGTTTAATGGAGCAACCACCATTAAACCATAGGAAACAGACTTCAAATCTAGATCTGAAGATAAACTATTATCAGTCACAAATAAAGATTAGTTTGGAACTGGATAATTTTGAATATTACCCACTTACCTTGTAAAGATCCTGTGGCCAGCACATGCTTGTATGTCCGTCAACCCACCAAACCTTCACACGACCGGTGGGGTAGTTATCGATAACCTGGAATTTTAATGTTGTTCATATAGACTGCCGTAAAAGAAATATACAAAACTATGTTTGTATGTTTGTTCGTGTGGGGCTTTTAAAAAGCAATAAAAGTTTATTGTTTAGCCTACAATATATCGGAATTATCGTACAATTTTCATCTCCTCTTTTGCCCTATAGGGAATGATTTTAAAAGAACTATGTAACACGTAAATTTAAATTTTTAACCTTATGGCCAAATACCAATTCTTATGCATTTAGCTTTATACATTTTTATACAATCTTATAATAATTTTGCCCCCTTTAGGATATGAATTTTTCGAAATACTTAGCCCCATAGTTCCTAGATTATAACAGCAAAACCTCTGTACAAATTCCAAGTGTCTAGAATCCAGTAGTTTTGGCTGAGCATTGATTATATCAGAACTTAGTTTATTTTTATAAATTTTTAAACTTAAAAAGGGGGAAATTTTGGTGTTTTGTTAGATGAAATTAAGTGAATATATACTGTTGAATGCCAACAAACAAATTTCTTTTACCTGTACTGGAAAGTTTTGCCATTAAACTTCAAGGCGAACACTAACTCCTATTCCGTCTGCTTATTTGAGCTTAATTTTAACATTCTAAGTTACACTTTGTTTTTTTTTTGTCAGGTTGTATTTTTGCAATGAGGCTCAGCAGTATTCAATTGAGTCCGGCATTGTAAAGTTTAAAGATGCAATTGTTAAGGATGTATTGATCTATCCACGATACGGGTTGTAAGTGAAATCGTAACACAAATTGTTACCATAGACCGTAGATTAAAGACATAGACGTAGACGTGAAAATTATGCTTCAGTTTTTTCATGTGTTTTTACTGAAAACTATACAAAATTACAGTAAGTGATAAAAACAAGAAAAAAGTAAATAAAAACGATAAGCAATTTATTTTTACAAGAAAATTGAATTCAGAAACATGGAAATGGTAATTTTTCCCAGTTGTCAGTACAAATCGGTAAAATAAATGAATTGGATAAAAAAAACCGACAATTCATGGTATCAGTTTGAATTACGATGTCATTTTGGGTGTTTCGATACGCATGCGAGAGCGTGGCGCCTTTTTCATACTACGGGTAATCTGAGCGAAATCTGCATGACTTTACGTGTGAAATGTATGAAAAAAGCGCCACGCATCCGTATGCGTGAGTAACCACGCATATCTCCGAAAACACCCTAGCACCCGGTATTCCTGGATTTCGTGATTACCGTATCTAACTTATTAAATACTTAATTTACATGTTAAGAAAAAAAAACAAGCCACCTGTCCCGCTGTACAATTGGCGTCTTCACCAGTAAAATTGGCTACCCTGATGACAACTGTCCCTGGCCTGTATTGGAAATCAGGATGGTCTTTCATGTCGTAAACGCTCATCTCACTCTCGTGCAGCTTTTGGGGTCTGTTGAAAATATGTTAAATGATAATTTGGAAATAAATCTTGACATGAATTACGTTTTCCACTTAGTTTATTGAGAGACCAAAATAAAAATAAACAAATTCTTAAGAGAGTGGTTTTGAGCATTTTCGAAATAAATTTCAGAGAAAACTCAAAATGTCTTTTGGCGGCACCAGTTAGTTAGTATCTGTGGCTTTATTGTAAATTTTATCTAAAATCTAAACGTATTATCTAGCGACCAATAGAATTCACAAAACAAATAGCTAGAACAGAATATATACGTAAGAACAAAACAAGTACGTTGTGATAAAAGGGCGGAAAATTATTATTGCAAATAAGTTGGCGTAATGCGTGTTTTTAATCGTCAACGAGATATGCAATAACCTCAACGCCCGTGTGTCACGGAAAGCATTGAGTGAATGAAAGAAATACATAGAATTGTGAAAATTAGTAGTAAAAGAAGAGCAATTATTAAAAAAAATATATTCGCTTCTTAGATTTTTTTACCCGCGCGGTTTTGCCCGCCCTAAAATCGGTTATCGGTGTAGGATTTCAATTGCAACTCCCCACTTATAGAAAGAAACGATTTATACTTGACGTTTTCAAGTAGCCTATGTCCTTCCCCGGGACTAAAACTATCTCCATGCCAAATTTGCATGCGGGTTTACTCGTCCTGAATTTGGCTATCGGTGTACGATTTAAAAACCAACTCCACAATTATAGTTTATAGGACTACAAATCATAGGACTCAAACTATCTCCATGCCAAATTTCATTATAATCTGTACAGTGGTCTGTCTGTATATTAGTATGGATTGCTTTTATTATCATTTACCAAATTAGTGCAGAAGGTAAATAGTTCAGAAAATAAACTTTTAAGCCATGTTTACTATCTTTGAAAGTGAAATTTTTCGACGAACTGTAATAAAAATACAATTAAGGTTTCTACGTCAAACATTTTTCTAGAAATTAACCCGTGGAACGCGAAAGGGCTCGAAAACCGTTGAAATTTTCTAACTTGTTTCGGTCATTGACTAAAATGGATTTGCGTTTCTAGACTAATCCATTTCGATTTAACGTTACTTTAACCGGTTAAACAAATAACGATGTTTGTTTTCGTTCTTTTGACTGAAACTGACCAGTAAATTAGAATTTCAAGATAAAAAAAGAGACAGTCTGTTACACTTTGTCCGTTGCAAATTCGTGGTTTTTTTTGGATAATGTATGAAAATTGGTATTTGGCTATTAAGTTGGAAATTAAGCATGATGTGTTTCACTGTTTTCCTATAGGATAAGAATTAGAATGAGAACATGAATATTGTTGTAGGTATTAATATTAACAGAATTTTTCGTGCTTACTATCACATGATCGAAGTTGTGGGAAAAATCTACCTACATATTGGTAGGCATATGTCATTTTATCATCCAATTCTGGATGTAGGTACCAAGTTATCTTTTGGAGCTTGTGGCCCTATTACATTCGTGTACTGAAGAGCGTTGTCAGTCATTGGATGGGTGACCGCTCTTGTGACATATTTTTATTTGTTGTATGTATAATTATAATTTATTACTACCTCATATCTATAATTTAACCAATAATAATGAAAAAAACAAAACAAAAATGTATAATTTTAATAAATTTGTAGATATTTAAAAAAATATAGTAACTAAATGCTGATGACCTTCACGACACTGCCTCTGCGGCTTCTTTCGGAGTCAAACCGATTTTTTTAAGGTAACCGCAATATTATTTTACTCAAAAACGCCATATTAAGTTAGAATTACATTCGAAAAATTATACGGGAAGGACATAATCACTTTTCAGGACAGATAAGGTGACAGTAATATCATATACGATTTTCTTGGCAACGCCTGTTATAAAGCACGCACTCGCGCACAAATAATACCTACAAGATTTTTTTCTTTTTTTGAAATATCGAAGTGGCCAATGTTGATCGACCCCGCTGCCACAGATGCCGCGGGCGATGGATCAAAAAGAAATTAAAGCAGGAACGCGAAAACTCATAAGTTTTTCATCTTATTTATTATGTACAATTTAATTCTGTAATTTGATATTCTTTTAATAATTGCCCAAATATGAATAGAAACATTTATTATAAAATAATGTTCGACATTTTTAATTGTTAACATTTTTACTTTTATTAAACCACTATTTTATTATATGCATGTTTTCTTTTCCCTGCGTTTTCGAGTAAAGCTCTATACTAGTGTCGGCCGTGAAGCCATTGCTGGATGCGTATTATTGACTGGGTACGGCCGTCAAACCCTACTTATCCCGCAAGGGCTTACTTACGCGGCCTCGTCAGTAACTTAAAAATTCCACTCTTAAATCTAACTGGCAACCTAAATGTTTTCTATTTTTTAAAAACAGTTCTTTTCACTAAGCGATTAATGAGTGAAAGAAAATATATCGGTTGTAAGAACTATTCCAAAACCGGTTCCGAGCCCTGGGTGTCAACAGGAGACAGACTATATACAAATCTATATATCGCTCTCCATACAAATCAACAGAGATACACACGGCGCACATCATATAGTATATTCCATGGTTAGTACAAACTCGCAGATAAATATTGTAATATCTGTCTCATCTGTCGTTACCTTAAACCTTAAGGGTTTCGTTTTGATGTTCGAGACAAAGACCATAAAAAGAGAAAGACGTACTCACAGGGGCTCATCATTGCTAGTGTAGGTGCGATACCAGTGTACGAACGCAGTGCGCCCGTGGTGGTCCACCCTCTGTACTACACCATACTCTCTGTGCTTAACCTAGAATACCATAATACGTTTTTTTCAACAAGTTACAGTATAAAATGTTATTTAGATGATAGATGAAATGATAGATGTACAGAGAGAGAAAATCTTTTTTTTAGTAACCTAAATGTGGAATATACAAAAGGCAATAGGGCAAGAACAAAATATGACTTTTATATAAAAAAAACCACAATAATTAGGGCGTTCCATCTAACTACTTTGTAGCAGAAATTGAAAGCGGTTTGTGTTTAAAATTTTGGTATCAAAATTATGGCAAATTCTAATGTTGACTTATAGCGTTTCGTCTAAACTTATTGGTAACGAAATGTTGCTATCAAAAACCCATGTCGGAAGAGAGGTATTTTGCGCTACTATTTGACAGCTGTCGATTGTAAAAGTGAATCCTTTGAGAAATAGACATAACTTTTTTTTTTAAAACAGTTTTTTTTTGCAATATGAACTCTATATCTTTGTTATCTACAAAAAAATCAAAACAAAATACTCAAATATATTATCACACACGGAAAGTTTCGTTTAAACAATAATAGCGCCACTGAAATTATTATAGTTAGTGCTAAAATGAGGTTTAACTATTAAATTGCAACGCGGCTCAAAAGGAACGCGCCTAATATATACTCATTTCGTATAAACATTCTAATTTCAAAAAATATATATCTATAAAATTAAATAAAAAGATAGCAAGTTCTACAACTGTGATAAACTTCAAGTGGATAGCATTCAAAATTGCTGAAAACAGGAGACAGATAACGAAGTTTTACCATAAGATTTCCTCTATACACAATTATATGCCTCATTCGACAGTTGCAGACCATAGACAATAGGGATTGGACAGCGTAATCTCTATTCATTTGTAAAATTAATACTGGCGGCGTGAGTTAAAAAGAGACAAAGTGATAAGACACTACGCCGGGATCTTGTCGCATTGTCTCTTTCTAATCAGTGGTCAATTTTGTGAGGCTATTGCGCAGTCCGTAAGTCAGATTACAGAACTCAAAGTCTATATCCAGATAAATTAGTCATTTAGGATAGATAAATAAGTAGTAACCTGTTTGACAAATAACAAAGGCTACGATGACCGTTTACCATCAGGCGGACCGTTAGCTTGTTTGCTACCTTAGTGGTATAAAAAAAAATTACCGGCTGAGTGTCATCCAGATTGGCGACTCCACTGATAACGAAGTCACCAGGAAAACACTCCTGTCCGTCTAAGTGATGGATCGGATATAAATCCGTTGACGGGATGTCCATTTCTATTGTTCCATCCTGTATAAACATTAAAATATCATACTGTAACATTAAAAATCAGATTTTTATAGGTCACCAGTAGTTGTTGGTGACGTTCGTAACGAGCGTATTTCCAAAGCAAAGTAGTAGTTCGGATAGCTCAATTGGTGGTTCACTTACAAAAACTGTAAGGATTGTTACAGGTTCAAGTCCTGGCTCAAGGTTAATCTTTCGACTGCATCTTTGTTTATTAACATTGATAAGAACAAATAGTCAATTTTAGGTTCCTTCCGCTACCATTATGCCAAAAATCAGTACACCCTTTTGCACTGTTCTGTCGCAAAGAAATAATTAATAATTTTGGATATTACACACAGAGCTGTCTGGCCTCAAAGTAAGAAAATCTTGGGTTATGGATACCAGACAACGGATACATATATTTTTTTTTTGGTAAATACATACATATCCATACTAATATTATAAATGCTACAGAGTGTATGTCTGTTACCTCCTCACACTTAAACCGCTACCTTGAGTTGAAATTTAGCATGGAGATTGTTTGAGTCCCGAGAAAGGACTAAGGCTACTTGAAAACGGCAAGCGTGAGTAGTTTTTTTCTACAATTGAGAAGTCGCTGTTAAAATCCTACACCGATCGAAAACCGAATTTAGGGCGGGCGGAACCGCGGACAAAAGCTAGTCATACATAAATACACCCGGACTCGAGACAAACACAAAAGTTTATCACATAAAAGTTTGTCTAGTGCAGGAATCGAACTACCAACTAGGCTGTGAGGGAGTCCTAATGTTTCACCCATGCAAGAATCTATTACCAAGATAACTCTTTAAGTTTACTTGACTCCGAAGTCAGCAACAAGATGCGCGGCATAAACGAATTGAGGAGAGACAGGTTAAACTTTGTTGCGGGAACACCCGAGACAAAAAAAAAAGATTCATGGACAGTATGTATTGTACATAGTGTAGAAGTTAAGTGTACCTGCCAGACGACGTTAGCGACGCTGGTGGTGTGTAGCGTCTCGACGACGACGCGGTCTCCGACGCGCGGCGGAGGCGCGGGTGGTACGCGACGGGCGGTGCGCTTTAGTCGCTTCCCGCGCAGCAGACGCACCGC
This sequence comes from Apoda limacodes, assembly GCA_946406115.1. Lineage (NCBI taxonomy): Eukaryota > Metazoa > Arthropoda > Insecta > Lepidoptera > Limacodidae > Apoda > Apoda limacodes. Next base: position 24,296,274 of record OX291550.1, read on the forward strand.
TAGCTGCGGTGACCGCTTGCCGCGCTGAGACGCCACCGACGAACAACGAGACGACCAAGTTGCACCGCTAACAAATTGAGAAAAAAAAAACTTAATGATTTAAAATCACGTACAGCAATAAAATACTAATACACTCAAAGTCAATTATAATTACATTGAGGGAAACAGTCATATTAGGTAGTAAAGCCTGATTACCGTTAAATAAAAACAAAAACCGTTTTCAACACAAAAACTGGGTAGGGTTCAATTTTAAGTAAGTAAAAAATACAAAAACCTGTAGTAATAGTGTAATTTAATTTAGTAATAGTACCGGCGCGCAAAGGAAGCCGACCCGGGGTGGCGCCGTGTCGTGGGCCGGGAGGGGACGCCGCTCTTTTTTATACAGCACCCTTTCTTTGCTCTGTCAAATGATCGAGTTGACTCACTATTAGACTTTATAATAAAAATATGATTCTAAATTATTTTGCAGCTCATTTTTAGGATTCCGTACCCAAAGGGTAATTAGCGGAACCCTATTCCCAAGACTCTGCTGTCCGTCCATCTGTCACCAGGCTGTATCTCATAAACCGTGATAGTTAGACAGTTGAAATTTTCACAGATGTATTTCTGTTGCCGCTATAACAACAAATACTAAAAAATAGAATAAAATAAATATTTAAGGGGCTCCCTTACAACAAACGTGATTTTATTGCTCGATATTGATAACGGCAACAGGTAGAAGCTTAAAATGTTCACAGAATATTTAGTTATATAGTCATTTTAAAAATAAACAACCTAATTAATTAAATTAAAATAAAACAAATATTTAAGGGGGCTCCCATACAACAAACGTGATTTTTTGCCGTTTTTATAGATAATGGTACGGAACCATTCGTGCGCGAGTCAGACTTGAACGTGGCCGATTTTTTTCATATCACCAAGCAAGCAAAAAAGTTTATGGCCGCCTGATGTTAAGCTGTCACAGTAGCCTGCGGACGCTTGCAGCACCAGGGACATTATTCGCGCGTTTATCACTGCTTTCTTGAATAAGGGGTTGGGTGAGGGGTCACTGCAGTCTCACTGAGGTAGCGGGAGTTAGCGAGGTGGTAATTATTGCGCCTACAATACTTACTGCTTAAAACAGATAAGTTAAATCAGCAAATTTTACTTGTATTTATTATTAAACTTTAGATAAATAAACGTGTTGCTTATTGGGTAATAGCAACTCTATTCGAAGTATTTGTCTCATAGCTATGTTATTTTTTCGAGTTAGTATTCTAAACTCATTTACTTGATTGCTACAGCAAATTTTGATGGTTGTTTTAAGCAGTAAAATTTGCAGGCTCTATATTGACCACCTAGCTAATTCCTGTTTTCTTAGTGACCTAAGTATAAACTCGACATAGAGCTCATTCCACAACCTAAGCGATTGCTGGGAAGCACATCTAGGTGTGCAACCATTTAGGTTTTAACGTGTGAGGATGTAGGTATTCCCTGCCGATAATGCCTTGTGCGATATTATAGGCATATTGTCAATTAATTTCTTAGAGTACAAGCCATCGTACTAGCGGTAGAACGCACATATGGAAGCAGTCTCTCTTTGGACTGAAGACTACGCTAAATAATTTAGGCTAAATAGCTAATATAGGCTAAATAGCTAATATAGGCTAAATCGCCTAAATATCCCTTATTTGTGCAAATTTTGTAAAACTTTACCCTCCAAAAAAAAAAAAAAGTGCATTACCTTACTGAGTGATTTGCATTTATTGTATTTAATGCAATAACAACTGGAAATGAACATTGTATCAACACTTGTGTAAATTTTTAAGGAATACATTGCATTTGCTTGTAGTAAATTCGGTTAAATATTAGAATTGCTTGTTTATCCAGTGCATTGACTCTAAGTTGTAGCAAAAAGTCAAATATGTGACTAAAAAACGGTAAAACAGTTCAAATCCAGTAATGTATATGACAATGTACAATGTTTTTTTGTACATTTACATACAAATCGTTAGTATTACAGAAATTAGCTTTCTGGCCTCTATCGCCCTCTTAGAAACTTGCCACGTTATTTTTGTATACATGATGGTAAAACATCACCGAAGCCTATGGACGTTTAGAACACCCGGAGGATCACTCGCGCGTTGCCAACCCTTCAAAAATTTAATAACATCTTTCAAAAACTCCATGCTGTAGGCCTTAGTGAAAAGATTTGGCAGAGAGCTCATTCCACAACCTAAGCGTTCACGGTAGGAAGTTTCTCTGAAAGGATGAATTCCATGCCGATGGCGAACGGTGCGACGGTAGAAAGAAGCTGTGGGCATCATTCCTAAGAACACATCCCATTTTACAAGCGGTAGAACACATACAGGGAGGCAGTCTGACCTGAGACTTAAGGGTTCGATGCAGCTTGTGAGTTTGGGATCGTCGACGATTCTCACAGCCCGTCGCGTTGTTGTACCGAGTCAAAAGGGCCAAGTTGGTATACGTGTGAAACCCAGAGACGGAAGCAGTACTACATATGGGGCCGGACTTGCGACTTGTAAAGCAGCACCCTTGCCCCAAAGTGAAGTGCTGCTTCGCTCTGTAGAGTACACAAAGTTTTTTGGACGCCAGCTTCGCCTTGTCTTACAAATGATCTCGGATCTGAACATCGCTGGAGATGTCAACACCAAGAATCTAAATGTTCTTGGAGATGGTATGAAGATGGCAACTTCTACAGAAGTGCACGGTCCTAGGCCTGATCGAACGCCTTCGCTATGTCCAGGCTATGTATGCATGTGCCAATTCCTTCTCCAGACTCTCAATGGCAAGTACCCATTGGTGTGAGAGATACACTAAAAGCTGAACTGTCTTTTTGCATTTTATGATATTCTGAATGGTTTATAAATACAAAATTGCTGTTACGGGTTTTTCGTGGCTTTTGATGTATTTTGACGTAACTGCGTAGCACAAAAACAGAAGATAGAAGCTTTGATTTTTGTATGTATATACGTGCGGCATAGTCTCCTACACAACTGGACTGAGTTTAAAATAAGAACATATTTTAGAAGCTTTTATTATTCCAAACGTTTATTGTACATGTTTTATTCTAAAAATAATTGACTAGCTCGGCTTAGTAACGTCGTCTCTGTCGCATGAAATACTGGCAGTCAGGTAACTATTAAGATTTGCTAAAAAATAGCGTTTTTTTTGTCTTTATAAAATATAAAGATTCTTTCTCCTTTTAGATGTTTAAAAATGTAATTGAAAAATTGAATACTTATATATTACTAGCTGACCGGGCAGACGTTGTCCTGCATGATAGCGATACCGGGCTGATTTGTGAATCTAAACCATCCAGGGCGCTACCCAAAGGCATACAAAAAAATCATTCATATCGGTCCAGCCGTTTAGGAGTACAGTGACATACACACGTACCTACAGTAGAATTATATATATATATATATATATATATTTATATATATATATATAAAAGTGTACGACAACGTTATTCAAACGTATATAAAATGTAACGTTAAACGTTATTCCATTCTCTCTCGCTAGCAATTTTTTCATCACATATTATTTAAATAAAAAACATAAAGACCAGTTCTATTTTTATATTAAGGTATTTCGATTCAGTGGTAAAAAACCGCAATTATTTTGACAGCTAGAGCTAGTTAGATAGTTACCGGACTGTTGGTATTTCTTGTGACAGAGACAACGCTTTACGAAGCCGAAGCTACTCGATTATCTGTTTCTCAAGCTCGATGTGTAAAATAATATTAACTGGTTTACTTTAACTGACGCAACAAGGTTTGTCGAGTTGTTACTTTAAGTGCCTTTTGACACGTTTCCGCAAACGAGTAGCCGGCGCCAGCGTGTGAAAGTCAGCGCTATCATCGTACTTACTATGGAGGTGGTCAGTGGCGATATAGAGGATAAATCTAAACATGAATCAGCGTCGATTGCCTGTTCTGTACGTGAATGCACCCTAAGTCTGGCAAAGCGTCGGAGATTTCGACTGTAAGTAAGTATTAAGACATGTATTAAAAATAACATTCCTTTTCTTACTTTCTTTTATTAATATCGGTAGGGAAAACATGTCTTTGTAATGTAAAGAAAAACAAAATATATAATAGTCTACCTGTAAAGTTTCAAATGTAAATATATCTTGAAGTGGCGAGAATGTTAAATAGGTCTTTACTCGGGAGCATCCATTATGTGAAAATGTAAGTATAATCCGACTACGAAATTGACCACTGTTAAATTTTATTACATTCTAGATGTTCCCTGCGGTTTTGCAAAAAAAAAAAACAAAACGCTTCAACTTTTGCTCACCTCACTAGACTTTGAAAAACTTAACAATTTAATTTTAAAGCTAAATAAATCAAATAAAACTGATATGTTTCATAATGACTACGGCACCCTAAAAATTAAACGAACGTAAAATAATTAATATTTTTCATAAAAAGATAAAATAAATCATTTTGAAATCAATATAGACATTTACGTATAGGTAAATGTATTGCACTGAAGACTTAGCTTTATATCTATATCGTGACTACTACAAAATCTCGTGTAGTATTTTTAAATGTCAATCAATGCCGAATTACTTTTTTCACAGAACTACTAAGTGTTTATAGTAATAAATATAGTAAATCATTCTGTTCACTAATCCTGCGAAATTGCTCTGAAAAGTAGAAAAACTCTAATAACGATCTGTTACACCCACCGTCCCTTCTTCCATAAAAACAAAAATGGCTGACTTGACAGTGACTACCAAATTCAAGATATAAGATTGCCATCGCAAAAAAAACATGTCTGGTGTACCACGGGAAAAAAAATCCTAGTTCGTACAACCAGTTAGACATAATAGTTGAACGAACGGGAAAAACCCGAACTTTGGCCCAGAGATAGTACCTAAATGCTAATATTAAATAAATGAATATTTTTGTACATTAGATTTAGTTAGGTTAAGTGTTTTGATTGCTACTAGTGTTACAAGAAAATGAGTCAGTACATGCAATAACTTTACCGCGGCAGGTCCCGAGTGCCAATGTTCTTTTTTTTTATACTTCTTGCACAAAGGTTTAAATTGGCGAGCTTAATACCATACGGCATACTCTACTAGCTAACCACAAGCTAAATAGACAGTGCAATAAAGTACTTCATATCCTTTTTAGTTCCTTCAGTTATGGCTGCGCTAAAAAACAAGTTCGTAATCGGATGCTTCGTTGCAATATGAAGCGAAACGGGTACGGAACCCTAAAAGGACCGTTCTCGTAAAGGTCGTAAATATACCTCATTAAATATTAATTTATTAAAATTTTATAGTAGCATATATTTTATTTAAGTAATTTATTAATAGAAGCATACGCTGATAATGATCTGAATAAACCAGCATCAGCAACGACCCTGGTTCTAACCACGCCCACCAACTTTGCTTGACTATAATGCCAGGGTCTAGAGCTCCTCGAATAAATACCATTCCTTTAAAATTTTCTAGTAAAATTGGAGTATAGCATTCTGTTTCGTTAGGGGCAGGCAATAGGTAATTGTGTTGTGGGGATTTGATAATGTCATATAGCAAAAGTAAAGTAGCATCCACGAAACAATTACTGGCTTAAGAGTTAAGAGCTAAAACCATATTATATATATTGTAGATAGACCTTGTTGAGTGTAAAAAAAAATTAGAATATCACTGCAAAAGGCAAGAAAGGTTCTCCGCAATTTGATAACTTTGGCATAGATAAGAATGAACACCTAATGAAATTTAGTTAATTATAGACATTAAAGAGACAACACTCTAATACTTTTTGTTTTACATAACAATGCTTCAGTTTTTTGTAAAGAAATTGCAAACTATCTAAATTTTTCGGCATCTACAAATTAATATGGCGGGCGCGATCTATCCGTAGCTGCACAAGATGGAACGCCGGATCTCATTCCACCCCGTGTTTTTATGGTAAGAGCACGTCGCTTTGCGGCAAAAATTACGCGACAATTGACAGATGTGAATGCACAGTGGTTGACTGGTGCAGCATAGAAATAGAATTGACACGAGTTAAGTACTAAACTCGTATGTATACCTAGTACTACATCTATTGCGTCTATTCTGTTTCTTTTTACTGCGTGTTCAGTGTGTACGCCAACCAACGTAATTTGTTATCGTTTACAAATTTACTATTTAAATGATAAGTGTTTTGTAACATTTTAATTATTTTTCAGAAAAAAAAAAAGAATATGGCTTATCGTAAATACAATGGCCATTTCCCCCCGGCAAGAAACGTGTGCTGTAATCAAAAAAAGAAGGTAAGTACTTAATATTATGGTCAAATATAATACATGCATGCGGCGAAGAGTGTTTTCGCTTTTTTCCGTGATAAGTAATCTCTCTCTCTCTCTGCTATTACTTAATTTATAATTATGAAGCCGGAAGGTAGCCAAAAAACTCTGTAATGATACAACGCAACCCCACCGCTATTACCTCTCTCCTCTCCGAGGTGATGGTGCGTGTGATTAACACACAGTTTCTAAGATATCCTTGAAAAATACGATCTGGTCAACGACCGTCAATATGGCTTTCGCCACGGTCGATCGACTGGTGGCCTTCTAGTGTATCACTAACGGATGGGTACTAGCCATTGAGAATCAGTGGGAGGCACTGAAATGTAGCCTGGAAATAGTGAAGGCGTTTTATTGGGTCTGGCACCGGGTCTTCTATAGAAGTTGCCATCTTACGGAGTGCCCGAGGGTCTGTGCAAATTGGTGGCTAGCTTTTTGTCCGTCAGACGCATACGAGCCGTAGTTGACGGTAGTTGCTCTGATGGCATGGATATTAATGCTAGTGACCCGCAAGGCTCTGTTCTACGTTGTTTCTACTGCATATCAATGATATGTTAGACATCAACAACATACATTGCTTTGCAGGTGACAGTACTGGATACGCTTATTACACGGGTCGTGTTCCGTTGTGAAGGAAGAAACGCGAAAACTTGTGTCTCAAATCGAGACTACTCTGTCCAAGTTCTCTTACTGGAGACGGGAAAATTTGGTCCGATTCAAACCTACAAAGACACAAGTCTGCGCGTTCACCGTTAAGAAAACCTCATTCACTGTGGTCCCACAATTCCAGAACACTCCCCTCTCCATCTCCAAGAGCATTGGGATCCTGGTTGTTGATACCTGCAGCGATTTTCAGTTCCGAGATCATCTGCAAGACAAGGTAAAACTGGGGTGTGCTCAACACAGCGAAGTAGTACTTCAAGTCGGGGCAAAGGTTGCTGCTTTACAAGTCGCAAGTCCGGCCCCACATGGAGTACTGCTGCCATCTCTGGGCGGGTGCACCCGGATACCAGCTTGGCCCTTTTGACTCGGTTCAACGACGGGCTGTGAAAATTATCGACGTTCCCAAACTTACTCGTTTGAGTCGTCGTGAAAAGCACTTTGCTCTTACATGATTTTCAGGGTCTGATGATGAAGCCGGTAGGTATACAAAGGAACTCTGTAACGAAAAACGCTACCACATCGAGTTTGGGCTCCTTCGATTCTTCGTGACAAGCACTTCGGTCTTACATGAATTACAGGCTCTGATGATGCAGCCGAAAGGTATCCAAAGGAACTCTGTAACGAAAAAATGCTACCCAATCGAGTTTGTGCTCGTTTGATTCTTCGTGACAAGCACTTTGGTCTTTCATGATTTTCAGGGTCCGCTGATGAAGCCGGAAGGTACCCAAAGAAACTCTGTAACGAAAAAACACAAAACTATCGAATTTGGGCTCATTGGATACGTCGTGACAAGCACTTTGGTCCTTCATGATATTTAGGGTCTGATGAAGCGGGTTGCGGGCGGGATTATTTAAGACTGCGTATCTAACGTAGAATGCACTTAATAACATTTTTTTTTAAATCTTTTTTAATTGCATGTCATATTCGACTTGATTTTTTTTGCACAAAAAATGAACTGAATTCTAATGGGTGTTCAAGAATGCTCAACTTATATTATTTATCAGTTTTTTTTTAAATCAAGATGGTGGAATTGGTGGATCTAATATGAGGTGCAGTAAATTGTATATTTTTCTTTTTTTGTTTCAGGGTTGTTCTTGGTGAAGTTCAAAATGCAATACAGTAGTTAGTATTTAAAGTTAGTTAAGTAGCTAATGGGTAGGCGAATACGAGTGAATAAGCAAGTGAATATAAAAATTAGATAGGTCAGTCAGTAAGTTACCTGGAGAATGAATAAAATTTTTCGCATTTAATACTATAAGGCATAGTGTTTTTATTTTTCGCAGAATGAAGAAAGGCTCTTGATTAATATTTCAGACATCTGACGGAACGCATTGGGAGACACGATCACATTGCTGAACAAATTGTAGAAGTAAAACGAATGTATTGATTGATCAATACAAAATAAACCAACTCTTTCCCCATCATACCTTACTGTAGATGCAATCAAAAACAAATTAGTATCTAAACCTAAAATTTTTTTTATGATATATGTTTTCGCATTTTGTCGCTCGTACCACTTTACTGTGTAAACATAGATGTGTTCGCGCCTTTGTTTATAATTGTAATTCGAGCGCGGGCCAGAAGCGACCCTTAAAGCTTGACTAAAATTTTTAGGTACTGCACGTGTTCGACACGCACTTAGCCACTTTTTTTTGGAAGTTGCAAAAATGGCAGAAATAGACGACAGTGTGAAATGCGAACAGACAATTAAGTCTTTCCAATGGGATTCCTTACGTACTTTATTGGTATGAAACCATTGGTATAAAAAGAGAGAAGCAATTAACCTGTCAGTATCACTGCCATCGGTGCTCGTGTTCTCCCAGTTATCAGAGTCGTCGTCATTGAGACACGTCTTCAAGGATTTGCTGTCACCGTTGAGAAGAAACCTATCTTCTTTGGTCGGTTCTGGACTGTAACGGCAATATGATTTAGATTATAAGTTACTACTATATTCACTTAGATTTTCGTAAGTTTTGTTTGAATGAGATTTTTGTTAATTTTTAAAGTGTATTCTGTATCAAAATTTGCTAGCTATAGTTAGGTAATCCAGTGGGTCATTGATCTCGTTACGGCCAAGTGCGTGTCGGACAATAAATGTTGTAATGTTCACTATACCAGGGAAATATTCTTTCTTTAACATTTTTTTTTGTATAAGAACAAGATTTTTCCGCCGATTTGTCGCAAACGAAAGTAGCCACAATAGAGAACGAAAACCTGGGTTTAGTGCATAATATTTAAAGTGTTATTTATTTATTTGATTTGGTTCAAAAAATTATATTATAACACACTGAAATATTAACTAAATAAATAAAAAAAGACGACTGCGTTGATAAGAGTTGAGTTAAGATAGATATATTATAAGTTTTTTCGCGGACGCCAAATTTAAATTTTATACCCTATATCACTACCACAAAAGGCCCGTCTAAACGTTTTGACTAAAGAGCGTGCCAAAAAAATAGACATACATACGCTCCAAAAAAAAAATTACCCTCCGTCGGCAGTCGGGTAAAAAGGGGTAGGTAAACTTTTAAGCATTAGTGAACTAATTTTCAGGGATAACCCTCAATACCCATAAGTAGCCATTTTGAAAGATGTATTTTAGTTTATACAGTGTCCTTGTGTTACCTTTGTAAGCATCTACAGAAATGTACTTACGAAAATCCACGCAAGCTATGTTAAAACTAAACAATTGCATATTGAAATAGGGCTGGTTATTTACTTTACCTGATACCGGAGTCATTTTTCTCCTCAGTGATGGTGTTTTCCTGACTGCTAGTGAATGGAAGAGAAACATCTCCAATCGGCTCTATCTTGATTTCCGGACAGTTGATATTAGTCTTCAACACTTGTTCAAGATCTTCAAGTGCATTATTAACAGGATCCACCTCCATTATGTCCTAAAAGCAACATTTTCATGAGAACCTTATTATTTTTAGATTATCTTTAAAGTAAAAATCACATCCTATTTATCACAAGACAAGTACCTATGTCTTAACCAGGTACCAGCTTGGACCTTTTGACTTAGTTCAACAAAGAGCTAAGAGAATTGTTGACGATTAGGCAGAGTCTGTCCACCATATAATGATATGGGCATGTATCCAACCACTGGTTACTCCCCTTCTGGGGATGAAAACTATGTAGATATACTGATAACATATATATTGCTATTATTCCAAGCAGGATATTTTTATCGTAGTTTGGCAACATTAGCAATATTGATTTAAAATATAAGAATGATGCATGCATATCCCTTTTGGCGACTTCCATTTTGTGAATTTTTTGAAACTCCTTAAGCTCAACTGTACACGAAGTAGGAATGCGGTCGGATAGTTAAGCGCGCTTAACATGCGCGAAAGTAAACCTTAACTTAAAAAGCATCACTTGGATAGTATTTTACTTACAACTATTGACTTATGTTTCCGACGTGAATTAGCTCGTTTCTTGGGCCTTGACGGGACGTGCTCTGAAGAGTTTGTCTCTGATTTCGAAGGCTTCTTTGAAGGTCTTGTCTCTTTGCGTAGAGTTCTGTAGATTTTATCTATAAAAAAATTACGACTATTACTTTGAACTTTTTGTGAAAAATCCGTAATGAGAAAATATATAGAACTGGAATAAAATTGGGAAAAATTTAGGCTCCGACTGGATTGATACGTACTCTGTTGTCTCCTCCACTGCTTCTTGCCGATGAAGGTGTCTTCTGGACCGATGGTTAAGAAGTTCCGATCGCCCACCTGCAGGGTGCATGGCTCAAACACGTTTAGCAGCTTTAGGTTCTTGAGGTCTTCACCTGTGTTAAATTTGCAAAATAAGTTTTTACAAACACTTTTGAATCATCAGTTATGAAATAATATTTTTTATATGTTACATTGGTATATGACACACAAATAAGGCAACTTATAGATACCTAGTACAATGTTTAGCTCAGTTTTTAAAGAATCAAGAAGGATAAAGATAGATATTGAAGAAAGCATCCGTCTCTAAAAATCTAATGTTACGATAAGTTCTCTTTGAGAACCCCATAGCCCAGTGACTCTCGTCGAAATCGGAAACTATATGCGAAGTTATACAACGACAGGCGTATCCACTACGAGGAGGGCGTATAACGGCTGAGGCGATATGCTAAGTTCTTACCTTCAACTAAGAACTTGGGTTGTTGGGGTGTAGTTGCATCTGTAGAATTCATGCACAGGGCACGGCATTGCCAATGTACACTCACATTCTCGGTTATTACTGCCTCCACTGTAAACTGTTGAAAACATGTATTAAACCATTTTTAAGAGTAAATAATAAATATATAATATGAATATTTTTTTGGACATAACACACATACTGTTGTGCCCCAAAGTAAGCAAAGCTTGTGTTATGGATACCAAGACACCGGATACAAATACATAAATATTACTTTTTTTTTTAAATACAGACATATCATACATAAATACACCCAGATAAAGAAGAAAAATATTTTTTTAATATGACATAAATGTTTGCCCAATACGGAAATCGAACCCACACCCTCTGCACAGCAGCTGGCCACACTACCAACTAGGCTGTGAGGGAAGTGAAAAACTGCATTTGCTTGCGATGTTTGCTACGTCTTTTATTGCTTTCATAATGGTTTTCTAAAAATAATCAAATAGTTTGTCAAAACCTTTTTTTACCATTTATTACTTTAAACAGTTAATTCACAACCTATACAATATATAAAGCCACTTAAGTCCAGGTAAACGGACATAGGACCAAGATATATTGTGAAGCTGTCCCTCACACTAAGGCTGGATTGCACCAAAACGTCTGTAAAAGTAATTTTTAAAAAATAACTTTAACAATTACTATTACTATAACCGCTACAATTCAACAATTTGGGTTGCACCGTCTTACAAGTTGTCAATGCTATTGTTACGTGTTTTGCTAGGATAAAGGACTTGAATCCATGCCTTTCACAATGAATAAAAAAATAATATTGTGCGAAGCTGCCAAAGCATAGCCAGAACAAAACAGTCCTTAATGTTTGTTATTTATGAATTAATGTAGATTGGCTGTAACCGTTAGACAAGGATGACGCGATATTTAACTAAGCGTGCATAAGTAGTGCAGCTATATTGTAAATACAAGTGCTACGTTAGGTTCGGTTATGTTTTTTTTCCCCAAGCGGAGCGAGGGTAGCCCACAGAGGGGTGTGGTTAATACATACCAATCAAACATTTTTAAAAAATCAATACAAAAATATATTTTTTAAAAAATCTTTTTAAAAAATCAATACAAAAATTTTTATTAAAAAAAATCTACAAAAATTTTTTTTTCGAATATCAATATTATTATTTTTTTATCAGAAAATCCATAAAAATTATATGTATTTCACACAAAAAACCTCTTGGCAATTGTAACTTTAACTATAACCAGTCATTTTCAGCTGGTTATTGTTAACGTTAAAGTTATGAAGTAATTTGACAATTGTAAGATGGTGCACTCCATCTTTTGCTTTACCGAGTATTTGACAAGCCGTCAGCCTTTTGTTATCGTTATAGTTAGTTGGTGCAACCCAGCCTAAGATGTGGGTCTGTGTATCCAACCACTGGTTACCCTCTTATGGTAAATGAAACAGTGAGGATACACATGCATTAGAGATTGCAGCCCGGTATGTTTTTCAACCCGGCCGGGTTGATGTGTTAGGATGAAACCTTTAAAGTATTTTATGAAAATTAGCTTTAAGTAAATGGAGGCAAAATAAAATTATTCAATGTTACGGAATAATATTTATTTCAAATCAGCAAATCAACAATAATCAGTCTTAATCATTCTCAAAATCACGAGTTTTTAATACAGAATTAGTAAGTTTCCCTTATGAACGGAATAGTAACATTAGTGTTACTAATTAAGTTCAAGCAAGCATTAGTATACAGTAATTAAGTTGAGGATAGAAAGTTAAAGTTAATTACTAATACTAATGTAACTATGTGAAGAAAAGTAAAAACACGCATACAGCGAGCGGGGGTGAGATGTGCGCGGGAGAAATGGAGAGCGGCCATTGACGCGTCAGAACGGCAACATCGCGGTTCGAAGCACTTGCCATGCCAATTTTCTACAAGTTTCCGTGCTGCAGTTTTCGTATCTACCGGGCCCGGTTTGCAATCTCTACCATGCATATGAAATTATGAAGTAGGTAGCATTTGTCATGTTCATTACACTACTCACTACTCAAATAGTAGTAAAAAAACTCAGTCAAGTGTAGGTTTGACAACGCAAACATATACTGATGCATATGATATTATTTACTTCTGTTGCTTAGTTATTATATATATTTACGAAAGGCACGACTTACTTCTGGCATAATTTCTTTAAAGCCGGGGATTTTAATGGCTTATGTGACATAAATAAAGCCATTTTAAACTAGATACATTGTACTAGACGCAGTGTTGCCGCGATGGGCTCACCACCTGTCACGTGAGACTATAGTGGTTTGTGAAAATAGTCTGTCCCGCACAGTATGATGTGGATATGTTGTTACCCCCTCCTAGGGTAAAAAAGACGGACATGATATACATACTTTTCCCTATCTTTTTTGATATTTCTTGTGTAAAAAGAAGAAATATATATTATACAATATAGTACCCTGACTGAAGCTTATTAGATAGCCTAGTTGAAGTACATAAATATGGTAACAAATTCAGTCCAAAGGAATAGAATTTAAAGATACTTAAAAATATATTTTCAATGATACCTACCAATTATAGGAAAATTAATAATTAACTGAATCGCCACTTATTTTTTTTGATTATTTATTTAAATTACATTTAAAATAAGTACCTGGGCGACCGATTTTTGCTTAATATTAAAAAAAAGTGTTTTACAAAACGTCTAAATACAAAATTCTAAAGACAGAGAGTTTCCATAGGAATATTGTTTCCTTTATCCTATTTTACCAATCAAACCTCTATAAAAATCAAGAGCCAGTTACTGTTAATACAGTAAAATATATACATACCTTTTGGTCATGCATCTTATGTCTCCTTGCAGATTTCATTTCCTTGGTAACATGGATCCAGTTGGCAGTATCGAGGGCTCCAAGGGGTCCATACACAATCTGCCCTGGATAGAACTCTGAGGAGGAGTAGGGAGTAGAGCGACGACGCCGCATCGTGTAATCCTCAAGGGGACAACTATCCAAGTCAGGGTACTCAAGCTTGGATCCATCAGAGGAGACAAGACGTAGCTTACTGTGAACTGCCTAACAAGTAATAAGTTTTATGATAAGATAATAATTATTCACAAGAAAAATGGTTACATTGATGTTACATTGTGGCACAAGACATGTTTCACCTTGACAAAGCATGCAAAATTATATCTTAAAAATATATTATATCTTGTATTTACACATAGAGTTTATAATTTATAATAATATGAAAAAAAAAAAAATTTATTAATACATACATCATTTTCATCAAAACTATCAAAATAAATTAAGGAATTCTTTGGAGTGTATAAAAGCATTGATTCACAAGCTATTTCTGCAGTCTTATGCCTTTAGGTAATTTTAAAGACAAAGTAACTGTTTTTTAGGGTTCTGTCCGTCCTTCCGTCACCAGGCTGTATGTTATAAACCGTGATAGTTAGACAGTTAAAATTTTTCCAGATGATGTATTTCTGTAGCCGCTATAACAACAAATACTAGAAACAAAATAAAGTGAATATTTAAGGGAGCACTTATGCAACAATGGTGAATTTATTCTTGTTTTTGCTCGATATTGATAACAGGAACTGGTAGACGCTTGAAATATTCACAGAATATGTACTTTTATATTCACTTTAAAAATAAATAATTAAATTAAAATAAAATAAATGTATAAGATATATACAACAAACATGTTTTTTTTTCCGTTTTTATAAATAATGGTAAGGAACCCTTCGTGCGCGAGTCCGACTCGCATTTACCCCATTGTTTTTAAATAATAGGCTTTTACATGTTTATTTTAATTTTGTTGTGTGAATAATATACTCTACTCAATATACTCTTGATATCTTAATCCTTCATTGGCTGTGGTAAAGATAAGCATGTTTCTTAATTCTAGTATATAAAGAGATACAAGTGTCAGTAAGTTTAGTTTTTTAAACAATGGTCTGCATGAATGTTATAGCCCAACATCACAAATAGCTTTACTACATTTTTTTTATGCAATAAAGGCTTCATTAATTAATGTAGAATTGTCCTACAATAAAAGACCATATCTTAACGTAGAAGCAAAATATCCATGATTTGCTGTTAGTGCAGCTCTTTCACTTGCCAGCATTTGTTACTGTCTAAAAGAGTATATAAAACTGTTTATTTGAGAACAGGCTATGTTAAACATAAATTTCTTTATTTGAGTACATCACAACACTAGTGCGTAACAATTCTTTAAGACAGCAAATTACTTCAGTAAATGCTGCCAAATGTGATTTAACAGTTCTAAAGATAATCTCAAGCAACTCTCCCAGCAGCCCTCATATTGCTAGATCAGCTATCTAACAGGAGGCAGCAATGGCTGTCTTAAAATTGTCTTAATTGTAAAGTCATAGTTCATAGACAGACAGACCGCAGAGTTCCATTTGCAGAACCCTAAAATTCAAATCATATTAACATGCAGATTCTGCTATAATGTCGGTTTTAAGTAGAAAGCGCACATTTTGAAAAATGGTATGGAGATCTACCATCACAGTTTCTATGAAATAGCTGAAGGTGTCACGCATCAAAGATGTTATTTAGCACAATGATTTACACAAAGAAGGTACTGATTATAATAGATGAACTCTTACTTTAGATGTTCCAACCCAGGAGTCCAGACATACGGCTAAGTCTGGTGTAAACTCTTCCAAAGGCTGGAGCCTTTCACTGGACACATTTGGTATGACATGCTTAGTTCCCACGATTTGCATAGCTGCCGTCATAATGATGTCGCGGCAGTATCCTCTCTGCGTGTCTTTGCCAGCGATGAGCCGTCGGACAACATCGCCTGGCATCAGAGATCGATCGGACAGACCCACCTGTAATAAAAGGAAATTTTAAGCATTTCATATTGTTATATTTACCATTAGAAACTTTGAGTACAGTTTTGTACTTTGAGTACAACTTTCTGGGGCTGTGATTACAAAAAATGTTTTCAGCCAAGCCTTATTAGTTATTACAGCAAAGACTTTTTAAGACCCTACCTTCTATATGTAGGTGTAAGATAAACAGCCATATATTAATAAAAAACAGACTGTGGCATTTTATATTCTTACATGCTTATTGCATATATGTGTTATATCAATTACAAAACAGCCCTCTTCATCAATGGCATTCAAATTCAAAATCTTTAATAATGAGTGAAAATTTATCTAATAGAAAATTCTATAAAAGTTATACAAAATAAACAAAGTGAAGTGAATGTAATATGCCTTATTGGCAATTTTTTCCAGTTAACCCTAGTTTATTATTAAATAACATAGGTACTGCATTAAATTTTTCATATGTAAATGGTGAAAGTATAACTTATGAATAAATACCTAAGTATATTAACCTAAATGTAAAATTAAATAATATAAATTCAGAAAAATGTGATACAAGAAAAAATAACACCATAGATCTTAAAATATAGGATGAGCTCTGTGACAGCTGTCATTGGAATTTCTGAATTAAATTTTCTGACCGTTAAATGTATGAGTGACAATGCCATACTGTTGGCGTGCAAAAAAAGAGAGATGTAAATGTTGCATGCATGTTGCCTAGTTTGTTTATATTCTTCCCATTGCGTTGAACCTTTTGAAAGTTTTCGTGCCCACGCACGGCCGCCGAGAAGGTTTCTGCATTAGTAAATTGAGGGTGGAAAGGAGAAAAAAGGAAAACAAGGATAGGGGAAGAGATTATTTTATTTTTAAGTAAAAAATATATTAAAAATATAAATATTATCAACAATAATCGATTATGAACATTGTCCCAGCACTAGGCTTGTTACTTTGACAGCTGCCACAGAACTCAAGCTATATTTTACAAGGCATAGAATGTGAGGCAAAATGAGTGTTAATGCCACCACATAATATACAATTACTATGTGAAACCATTTCTAATTGGGAACTAACTAAATTTCTAACTTAACCAACATGAATCCTAAGAAACAATTGCAATTTTACATATGCATGCTTTCTTAAAGTTGGCGCTGATTGTTAATTTTTTATATGTTAAACCAGCATTTTAAAAAAAAAGTTGGACTAAAAACATTTAAATATTTGAGTATATGGAAGTTTATATTCATAAAGTTTGCAGTGTACATTACAAACAAAAAACTATTAAAAAATTAAAAATATGCCATCCAAAAATGACCCTTTGTCCTAAGAGCATTTTATTTAATATGTGCATTGAGCATTTGATTTAGTAAATAATTGTAATCTAAGGAAAACGTGGGATAAAAATTTGAATATAAACTGTGCAGTTCATAGTCATGTTTGTCAACCTACTTGTTAAATTTTGTTTTTAAAGATTCTTTTCTACAATACTACTCCTGATAACAGGATACCATTTTTATTGACATTATCAACAGCATTATATTAATATTATGTCCTAACTTAAATAGGATATTTTTTAAATCAGTTAAATCCCATGATTAAAACAACCCAACATTAACTTTGTAGGCAAACATTTTAGTTATTTATTATAAGATTATAATATGACACTAATATCAATAGTATATTGAAATATTTTTTTATGTTCATGTAAAGATGTAGCACAAAGCATAAATAGTTTCAAAATAATCAAACAATAAACTTCAAAATGGGTCAGCTATTAAATACTTTTTTAAGTCCAAGAACATACTGCATTCTCAGTATTAATTGAATGCCATTTATATTTTTATATGAATATTAGTGAAGTAAATCTAACACCAATTATGGTTAGGTAAGCTAAAATTTAGGCAAGTCTTAGCAACATATGGGAAAATGTTAGCTACAATGGTCTTTATAAAGTGTTTTATTGATTTTGTAATGATTGTAATCAAATTCATTCTTAGTGAAGTAGTGTTTCTCGACTACAATTCTAAAATTTTGATCCATTACAGTTTGGTTCAGGAGTACTGTTAGGAGTTTAAACTTACCACAGAACTAAATTAAAACTGGATTAGGATTTAGAAAATGGTCCCAACTACCCATGCTCACTATTTATTTGTAAATTTTGAATGAAAGAACAGTATCCAGTTCAGTGTGCTATTGAGTACAAAATATTGGACCCAAAATAATCAGAGTAACACAAAGAGGGGGTAGGTCTGTGTTGATAGTTGGCTATCTAATAAGTTTTTGTGTGATATAGAATGAATATTGAAAAATGAATAGTATTTCATAACTTTGATGATTCAAATGTGTTTATAAGAACCAAATTAGATTTCAAAAAAATTGACTTAGATCTAGGATAACTTAGATATTCTGTTCTTGTGAGCTACGTCCCAATTCACTGGTAAGTGATTATAACCCAGTAAAGTGGATTTTTCATCGTTTTGGAACAGAAGTTTACAGTTAACTGTAACACTGACAGGAGTATTTTTCAACCAAATCTATGGGAGTATAAATAATTCAACTTGTAAGTTAGAAAATTACACTTAGCCAGGCGTTCGAAAACCACTTTTTCAACTTTCATGTTGCGTTTTAAAATGTAGTCTAAATAAGCTGATGGACCCACAGTTAAGATGTTTTATTTTGAAGAGATTTCAACCTAAAGTTACTAAAGTACTATATCCATTGCATCACTAGAAAAAAAAAAGAGAAAAGTCGTAAACAACTAATTTTTGTATATGGTATAATTCTAACTACAGATCTTTAAACTCAGCTACGAGATGCACAGCATGAAAGAATTTAAGATCAACATGGGTTGGAAGAAGGTTGGAAGTGCTAACTACAGAGACTCAAAGATATGTAGTGAGCACTGTACATAGCTTCGGAATGCAACTTAGTGGTTAGTCAAATATGTTGGCACCAATGTGTTCGTCAAAGTTTTCATTCGATTTTTTCATGAATTCAATGTAATGAAAACAAAAAAGTAAAATAAATGAGAATTTACTTAGTGTCCTTTAATAAATGTATCAATAAATACAAGTCTATTTATAAACAACAGAAAATTCAAGGACTTGGCAGTACTTACCTACCGGTTAGTAAATTGAGCCTGAAATGGTGCATGACGGATAATTGTGATGCATGATTTACTTACAGACTTCTCAGAAACTACACGTTCTGTGCCGGAAGGATGCCAAACCACACGAATTTCGCCTTTTTGAATAGGTGTTTCAATATCGCTTTCTTGATCGCTGGAATTTGCTTCGTAGTTCTCCAGTACAAGTCCGAAAACAACTTGACCGCGGTTGTTAATTTTATACACTTCATCTTCGTAAAAATATTGAAAGTCAGTTGGAGAACCTGGATTTTGGCCCGCCATATTGACGGAATCTAAAGACACAAATAATTTTGTTTTTTTTCGTGATAATGTTCTTTCTGACAGCTGATTGTGATGTGTGTGGCGCATGCGTCATTACGCAACGGAAACAAACGCCATTTTAGGGCAGTGTAGCCAAACCATAAATTAAAATAATACTATACATAAAGTAAATACAAAAGAAATGAGAGCCAGTGTTTCCATATGCACGGATTTGTCCGTACACTTACGGAATTTAAATACTCAGTACTAATGAAAATTGCGTACAGATATATGTTTTCGGATTGTCACAAATACCTTATTATGCTAGTAAGTTCCTAGCAAAACAATGCAACATACAATTTAATCTAGTAAAAATTTGATTTACCCCGTTTGATTATTAATTTATAAAAATATTATACGTATTTTTTAACTTAGTACGGGGCAAACTAAGCAAGAGACCCTGGGAATTACTGTTATATCTTTAATTCAATGATGTACTTAACATAATGCCACTAACCGAGTAAGCATTATAGCATGATTTACCCTCGTGGTAGGGAATGAAAAGGAGAAAGACAATTAGCTTCGTTTCGTTTATAATATATACATACATAACATCACGCCTGTTTCCCAGAGGGGTAGGCAGAGACCAAAGTCTGCCACTTGCTACGATCCTGGCATACCTCTCTTGCCTCATCTATATAACTATAGTTTTACGACCATGCCGAGGTCCGTCGGGGGGAAAATATTTAGGGGTTAATTGAACTGAGGGACGAAATCGATATCAGCTATCTATTGATTTAATTTATCAAATGTGTCAGTTGACAACCCAACAGTTTAGGTATGATTCTTGAAACGTTGTTCTAAGCTATTGGTCTGGTTGGTTATTTAGTCATTTGCCTTTACACTGCTACTTACTTTTTTTAACACCAATTGATCTATTATTTAGTATCCAATCGAAACAGGTTTCTCAGCCAAAACCGAAACCGAAATTTCGGCCTTGTCTCAGTTTCGGCCGAATCCGAAAGTTACTTAATTTCTATTACCTATTTAAATCTAGAGTTAATTTTACATATTTATTGGTACATACATACACATAGTTAAAGCGAAGTATGTATATGGCGCGCGGCGGCGCCGCGCCAGTAAGTAGGTCAACTTCAATACAAACCTCAGATCACAGAATTTTACGCAAAAATCGGTCAGGGTTTCCGATGATACAGTGTTATTTACTACCAAGATTTTAAAGATATTAATATAGGTCGGTTATCACAAAGAGGACTGTACACTATGCAAAATAGGTATCATATGATTATATCCGGGTACCTATATCTACTTTAAAAAATTTAGGTTAGGAAAATCGAAAATCGGGTGGATGAGGTAAAAAAATCTTAGGAAATATATAGTACGTAACTAATAATAACCTATATAGTAGTAACTATGTAAACATAATATATAATACGTGGTGCCATTGACATTTTACAAACAAAATCCGCACGACTGCCACCGCCACAGACGCGAGACGTGTGCATCCCCCGCCAACCGCCAACCACGATTAGGACCAAAGATACCTGAAAATTTGGACTGCACCAGCTGCGAGCTGTGCAGTGGATGAGTCAGACCTGCTCCCCCACCGCACTGACTCATCGCAACGATGCTGTTTGGCACGAGTTGATCTGCTTTATACACCTCTACATACTTTAGTTAATGGGTATTAAATAAAAAAAAATGATTAAAGTATGTAACAAATGAATCTGTATGTACAGACCTTAATGTATTATATTTGTTACATACCTAAATTTATATTATTTATGCTGTTAAAAAGAGACTAAAAGCGCACATGATTTTTTATTTTATTATTAATCTTTTTTTATTATTTTATGATTTGATTTGATGTTTTTGACAAGGTTTTTTTTTTTATTTTAAACAATTGTTAAATGTGTACTTAGAGCGAATTTTAACAAATAATCTGTTAAGGTGGGATTTATTTGTTATTTAATATTATTTTGAAGGCAACTTCTGCCAGTCATCGTTACCACCAAAGACCGATGGTGACTTAGCCCATAGTGCTAAAGAGAAAACAGATCTACTGTCTCTTTGCCTCAAACTCGAATATGAATGTGGTGCGGTTAGACCCTGCCGGAAATTTCCATAACACAACGGGAAGTGTGAGGAGAAGTGGGCTAAACGGTATAACAGCAGTAGTGCTTAAACAGTGTACTTCTGAGTGACGGGAAAATTTAGTCCGATTCAAAGATTGTTTGCGCCGCCTTAGTGGTATAAAAAAAATTATCAACATGAATTTAAATTCAAATAAAACTTCGAATGTTCAAAACAATAAGAAAATATAACATTAATTATTGTCTCAAATGTTCAGTACCATTTTACATTTAATGGTGCTGTTTAAAGAATTTAAAATCGATTTATTCAAGTAATATATGAAACGAATATAATCTATTTTATGTGTTGCTTAATAATAAAACTTAGAAGAATGAAGTCTAATTCTATAAATATTATAAATGAGAAAGTTTCTTAGTCAGTCTGTCTGTTTGTCTGTTTGTTACTTCATAAGTCACTCATAAATGAACCGATTTAGATGAAATTTGGTATGGAGATAGTTTGAGTCCCGAGAAAGAACATAGGATAGGAACATTTCATTGCGAAAAATTCAAAAGTTTCTGGGGAAATAACTATAACCGAGCTTAAACAAACTATTGTATCAGCATAATTAAGGATTCATTAGTATAATTAAGGAGTTGACGTAAGAATCCTAAGCCGATAATCAATTTTAGGGCGGGTGGAGCCATGGCCAAAACTCATCATGAAATAATTTAAGTCAACTATATTCAACTATGGATAGCGTTGAACTCAACTTAGCAGGGGCGCCAGGTTACGGCCACGGGCCATGAGTTAGCCGCGAAGTTAGCCGAACATGCATGACAATTCACAATCACGGCCGAAAGCGAAAATAAGACCGAAAGTAGATGTTTGCGCAATACTAGCCGAAATCGAAACCGAAATTTAATTTAAATAATAATTATTTATTTATTTATTCATTACTAATAATGTAAAAAATATTTCACATGGCAGTATTTATTATTTATTTTATAATGTTTTGTAAAATAATATTTTACGGCAATAATATTATACACAAAATAAGTACATTTTAGGGTGCGTTTCAAATCGCAACGAGGCAGTTAAAAACGTGATTTTGGGACGCCCGGGGTAGAGTAATTTTCCAACTGTCTTGCTGAATACTTTACACTGCCATAGAAAAGGATGAAATCGACAATCAGTGTGCAAATTAACTGTCAAACTGATTTTTCAACTTTACCGGGCAATAATTACTTGGCGGGTTTTGGAACATACTTAGTTTAGTATGTACCTTGTTGCACCAATTATATAGATAATGTCCTTGTTGGTAGGTACCTTGCTTTTTATACCTTGTATCGCGTAACTTTTAAATATCCCCAATTTATTTCCCGACATGACATCGCAGTGTGTAGGTATGGTCGTTTCTACGTCCCTGACAAGTGTCCTTCTCTCAGCACCACAAAAAATAATCAAAATATCACACTTTAGGTACAGACAGATACACTCTATTTGCAGATAGATGCCAAAAATCACAAAACATTCACAAATAAAAGCAAAACATTTATTTTGTTCACTGCTTCAATGCGTTTTATGTCATAATCCTGCCAAGATAAAAAGACGTAATTCTGTATAACATAGTACAAAATCTTGGTTCATTCTCTTTGGTAGGATTACCGCATTATGTACATTATGTCGGTCAACAAAACGCCACTTAAGTAAGAAACAGGTTCTTACAGCCTAAGTGAAGGAAAATCGTTAAGGAGGGGAAGGGAGCGCACTTCCTTTATGTCCATAGAACATGTAAGCAAACATAACATAAAAAGAAAATTTGTGTATTCTTCATTGCTACTCATGTCACACTGCAGGCGACGGTGAATCCAAAACATCACACAGGCTGTAAACTTGTTTGCCACCTTGGTGGCTTAAAAAAAAAAAGAGCTACCTAAACATTGGATTATTCAGATTCTTTCTCTTCTCTCTTCTCTTTATCTTATTTATAGGTAAGTCTTGTTAGTTTTTTCGGTTTTGAGGTGTACATAACTTTTAGTTAAAGCTCGACATCAGTCAAACTGTAAAGGTATGCTTGTTTGGTATTTTTGTGGTACCTATAAAATAAAAAAATTTTAGGCCTCTAACACCTTGATGTAATCGATGTTTTGACACCTCTCCATATTTTTTTTATTACGAAATCCTCTTTAATAAATAATGACCCATATTCATATTAGAATTTTCTTTGGTCAAAAAGATAGATCGCTTTAGAGGTAGGGCTGTCAGACAGACGGGCATTAGTGCTGTCCCAGCAGTTGGATGCCAAATAACATACCTAATTAACATCTCTTACTGAAGGGCGCCTGAAGGGGTACACGCAGAGAACTTAACCAAATATTCTATGCAAGA
Source organism: Apoda limacodes (assembly GCA_946406115.1). Lineage (NCBI taxonomy): Eukaryota > Metazoa > Arthropoda > Insecta > Lepidoptera > Limacodidae > Apoda > Apoda limacodes. The sequence goes on from OX291550.1 coordinate 24,320,137, forward strand.
TTATATTTAACATTCTAATAGATTTTTTAAGGTCAGATTGTTTATGGGTAGTATATATGCGACTGTTAGGAGACTTAAAAACCGGCCAAGTGCGAGTCTGGCTCGCGCACCGAGGATTCCGCACAGCTACAAACTTCAACTTCAACAAATTGTTCTTGCCATTTAGGAGCAGTTAGGTGACAAAAACATGTAAAGAAGAATTATACGTAGAAAAAAATCCGACTCACACTTGACGTTTTCAAGTAGCCTATGTCTTTTCGCGGGACTCAGACTATCTCCATGCCAAATTTCATCCTAATCTGTACAGTGGTTTAGGCATGAAAAAGTAACAGATAGACAGAGAAACAGACAGACAGAGTTATACTTTCGCATTTATAATATTAGTATGGATAAAACCCACTGCAAGAAGACACGGACTCCCAAGATACAGTTTTTTTAACTATTTCGGGATTGGGATCAGGATTCAGAGATTTCATAATTATCTTATGTAAAAATATCTCGTCAGTAAATAATTAAATAAATTTAATTTATTTGATAAAACTTTATTTACACGGGTATTTTATGGATAAACCTGCATTTTGCGTATACTTTGAGTATAACTTTTAAGATTATTTATCAACTTATGTAATTATTTAAAAGTATTGTCTCTTATAAGTACGAGATAATTGATTACATATGAAATTGGGATTGTTATCTATACTATTAATATATAAAGCTGAAGAGTTTGTTTGTTTGAACGCGCTAATCTTAGAAACTGTTGGTCCGATTTGAAAAATTCTTTTAGTGTTAGATAGCCCATTTATCGAGAAAGGCTATAGGCTATATATCATTACGCTAAGACCAATGGGAGCGGAGCACCAATGAAGGATGTTTTAAAATCGGAAGTTTTTTATCCTTTTGAGAGCTTCCACTCCGTGCGCTGCGTAAACGGTTAAATTTTCGCAAAAATCATGTATGACAGAATTGTTCCCCTTTAAAAGTTCTAAAAAATAGTCCGTGACAGCATATGTCTATCTTTTAAGGTTGTCTCACTATAACCTTTTTTATGCTAACCAAATTTGTTCTAAAATAATGCATTATTTGCGAAGGTGTTTCTATAAACATGATATTAATCCCTATCCAAATAAATACGTTATTCATCACAAGTCTTTAATTTAAAATAAAATTTCCCTTTTCATCATTCAATTTCAATGAATATCTTTGGAGATGTCGCAGTTTTAAAATAACATGTCATTAAAATAATGATCAAGTACTGGGCGCTCAGTTATGATGTTATGTTTTTCTTCTATAATTGAGGAGTTGCCGTAAGAATCCTACGCCAATAACCAAATTTGGGGCGGGCGAAGTCGCTGGCAAAAGCTAGTAAGATATAAAGAGTCAGGCCTCTTTTGCGGGCATCGATCGAAAACCTATAGTGACACAACAGCGTGCTTACTCTCGAAACTAATTTTAATCCCAAAATCCTATTAAAATTGAATTATTCTCGAAATTTTTTATCACAAAATACTCAGCAATTGAGAAAACGTTAATTGGAAGTAAAGTAAAAGCATTTCTTGAATGCCGCAACCGCAACATTTTGGGATTGAAATGACCTAAGTACCGATGCACTAAAACAAGCCTTTTACATTTAGGTAGGTACTTTAGCCCTGGTCAAAGAACAATTCATACCCTGGTCGATACTAATGATGGTTAGGTTCCTGCTAATTGATATGCTGGGGGCAGAGACAAAGATAGCAAAGGGCCTTGTCTAGTTATCAGGAGGCCATCATGTTGGCAGCTAGTAGGCATTTTCCAAGCCTACTCGAAAACCTTCAAAATCATTTAAAGCAAATTTAGCAACAAACAGTACTAAAAAAAAATCTGTAAGTGTGAATATTGCATAATTAAAAATAAAAAAAAAAATATAAATTTAGAGGAAGAAAAACCGCATGCCGCATGTTGTTTGCGTTTAGATCAATACTTGTTATCAGGGCAGCGCCTGGCGACTCGGTGAGCGGGTGCATTGGTACATGCGCGTAGTCCACACACGGCGCTGCCGGTTGAATGACGCCGTATCGCGATAATACAACGTCGCGTCGCAGCTATTTATATTTACAAATTAGTCCGTGTAAAATGTGAGACAAGCAAGATGCCGTTGCCCGAACTTCTGAAACGAGCATCCAGCTACTTCCTCGGTTTGGAATTCGACGACGAAGAGCCCCCAGACTACGTCGACAACGAAATTATGTTTAGCAAGAACAATGTATGCGTACATCCACCAACTGTAGCTAGACACGAGTTGGACATTGTGCACCATCCAGGCTATCTGACAGTGACCACCAAAGTGTTTACTGACCAACATAACAACGCTAAAAGACCCACGCTGTTTCTCAATTGGATACCGAATTCAACATTAAAGAAATGTCCTACGGCCGTCGAAACTAGTCCCAGCGACGAGTTTGGTATAAAAAAATCAACAAAACCCAAAGAAATTAATAACACCAAAAATGATAGCAATAAAGTTGACGCAAACAACGAAAATGCTTTTTCCGATTCATCTGAAACCACAAGTCTAAATTCTGATAAACAAAGTATTAAATCTATTGATACTAGATATTCTTGTGATGCAACTCAGGAAGAATTGTCAACAAGTTCCAAACCTACTGTAAAATCCGCCGAGTCAAACAACGATAACTTATTCAGTAGTTTCGAAGATGAGTCTAAGGACGAAACTTACGTGAGCGACAGACACGTACGTTCGCTGTCGATGACGTCAGTGAACATAACTATCGCTAACCCGAATGTGGAGAATATAGACCTGACCCCGGACTCGCTATCAGGGGAGAAGTTTATCAGGTCGTTTTCAATGAGTTCATGTGACGATGGCAACCCCAATTGGATGAGTACTCCGGAGTTTTTGGCTTTGAAACACAATTTGGTGTTCCCGGATAGTGTTCAGAGCTCTCCCGTGCTGGTGCGCCGCGTTCCTATTAAATGTCGAAGGTGAGTTCAAAGATTAACAACCGTGATGATATCTCAGCAAGTAAAAACGAGGACTTTGTTAATCATCTGTGTGTCTGTTTGTCTCTGTCAATTTTTTTAGAACAATCTTCAACATCAGGTAATAGACTATACAGATAGACAGTACACAGTCCCATCTCTTAGATCTCAACTGAATGCGATGCTATAAAAATATACGCTCTTACATAATGTTTAATAATAATACTATTAATTCGTGAGTAATTCAAATATATTAAAAGGAATAACTTATGAGGTATGGAACAAATACTTTCCATTGTTATGCGTGACATCGCGATTTCACATACCTATATCTACAAGTATATATCGATGGTATATGATCTATATACACATCGTAAGTATTACAGATATTAGCTTTCAGGGCGTTTCTTAAATCATTTTTAAAAATATTAACTTCTTAGTATATTTTCTTTCCAGCGCTTTTTTACAGAAAAATATATATTTTTGTTCATTTCAAACAAGCGGCAACAATTTTATACGGCGTCCCACAAGCTATCACTAAATAGTATAAAACGAAGTTGTTATCCGCCTCGGTTTGTGTCTCCGCGAACTCCTCCTAAACGACTGGATCGATTTTGAAAAATTTTCTTTAAAAGTTACGTGGATGGGTTCGATTTAAAATGGGACCCGGTAGATGGCGCTGAAATTGGTGCTGGAGCAAATTTAAGGACAGGACAATGTCTGCCGGGTTAGCTTAGTAAGTTATAATTGACGATGTGTAATTTATTGTCAACCGAGTAGTAGCACTGTGGTGCCACATAAGTTGGACTGCCGTGGTCCTGGGTTTGGCTTTTGGCAGGGGCAGCTGAGCAGGGTAACCAATATTATTACAATTTTGTGGATTGTACATTTATCTCAAGTCTGGGGCCTGATTATCGTGCTGATAAAAATTCTCGTATTTAAAATATGTTTAACTAGACTTTGCCAGTGGCTCCGCCCGCCCTAAACCCGGTTATCGGCGTGGAACTCCTTAGTTACCTCCAATTAATTAGTTATACAAATGAATTGCTATAGCATGCTATACGTGCATCAATAGTTCGTTTAACTCTGTTATAGTTATTCCCGCAGGAACTTTTGAAATGCTATTCCCGGACCTAACCTATATGTATGGCAAGTTTTATCCCGATCCATCCAGTGGTTGAAGCGTGAGTAACAAACATCCATCCAGACATACCAACTTTCACATTTATAATATTAGTAGGATTGATTGACTCATGGCTTGGTATTCGCGGTAACTGTTTTAGTCGATAGATCGACTAGTTTGAACTAGATATGTCGAAAAAACATGGTGGATATCGTTTGCAAATATTTTTGTCATATTCTTAGAATCTCTATAGGCCTATGCGTACGCTAGCGGTCATCATGCATCGAGTGGTCAGTAGCAGTAGAGATGGGAGTCGCATGGAAAGTGGTATGAAAAGGAGTCAGAATTAGTGATCATAGTCATAGAGTCATAAAAGTTATTAAAGTGGTGATTCATGTGGACTCCTTTTTGAAAAAAAAGTGGTTGCAAGAAGGATTCTTTGTAACCCTCCATTTTTTACAAAGGAGTCCATTTTAATCGCTTTTGGGTTACAAAAACCTCTGTAGTGTTTTTACCGATCATTTTTGTTACTGAATTTTTTTACCAATCAAAAATATTTGGTCGTCAACTGATATCACTAATTCTGAAACCTTTTCGTACAACTTTCCGCGCGACATCCCATCTCTACTGCTACCGACCACTCGACGTATTTCGGCCGCTAAAGCCCATGTCTATATTTTTTTCATCCAATAAAATTAACCAATAAATAAATGTGTGATATATCAACCCACAGCCCAAACTACTGGGTTTAAAGACTAGAAATATTGCACAGAGGTTGCTGTTATAAGTTCAAATGTGAGACAATATTCTGATTATTTTATCTTTAGAATTTTTTTAAATTATTTCATATATTTAATTAAAAAAAATATTTCAGAAATGAATTTATGATCTTTGAGAAATCGGCCAAGTGCGAGACGGACTCGCGCACGAAGGGTTCCGTACCATTATCTATAAAAACGGCAAAAAAGTAGGATATTCTGTGAATATTTCAAGCGTCTACCTGTTGCCGTTATCAATATAGAGCAAAAAATTCACTTTTGTTGTATGGGAGCCCCCTTAAATATTTATTTTATTCTGTTTTTTAGTATTTGTTGTTTTAGCGACAACAGGAATACCTCTTCTGTGAAAATTTCGACTGTCTAACTATCACGGTTCACGAGATACAGCCAGGTGGCATACGGAAGGACGGACGGACGGACAGCGGAGTCTTAGTAATAGGGCTCCGTTGGCACCCTCTATGTACGGAAACCTAATTATACAAAAACAACACCATACTTGGCGTAGTAGATATGCGCGGGCAGTATGAGAGGCTAAATCAGCTTTGAATAACCTAAGGATCAACCATGCGTGCCTAGTGCAAGATGTCCAATAAAACCCCAAACTATACTAAAATAAACCGGTCACAGTGCGTCAAGTGTACTAATTCACTACTATTCGGAAAAGAAGTAAGTCATATTTAACTGAGAAGAAAATTAGGGACTCGAGAATTGGTAAAAATGTCTGAAAACGGGGAGTTGAGCCTTGATAATGTAAAATTGTGAAGGTGCGTTATCACTTTCCTCTTTATTTTTCGTGTCTGTGATAGTAAGCTTACAAAGTCCTATGGTTTTAGATAAAGGGGATAAACGATTAATTATATAAACCCAACATCAGTTATCATTTAGTTATTTTTGACTGACAGAAAGACAGATAAACATGGGGAAATTATATAATTTTTTTAATATATTGCATTATATATTCGATATATTCTAAAACACAAAATATACAATAATGTAGGCAGGTTGTTGAGGGACACCTATTATTTCAAACAGAACCTGCAAAGTACTTAAAACAAAAGAGACACTTGCGACCACCCGCGAACGCTAGAGTTGTGGAATGAGCTCCCTGCCAAGGTTCTCTCAAAGGACTACAATATGGGGTTCTTCATGGAAGAAGTTATTTATTAGATATTTGAAGGGTCCGCAACGCGCGAGTAATGCCCCAGGTATTGCAAGACTGCGGTGACCGCTTACCACCAGGCGGTTGTGGTATAAAAAAAAGACAAGGTAAAGTAGAAAGTGGTTAAGACTTATATCTTTTAAGGATGTTATTTTTCAGTTTTCTAGAAAAGTAGGGTAATTGTGTTAGATCTTTGGTTAGCGCTTTTTACTGAACTAGTCACGATTTGTCCTCTTTAATATGAAAATAACGTATACCTACCTTTATGGCAGCGTACGCAAAAAATACCTGAACATTCGAAAACGTGCTTCTGGAAATTAGCGAAATCTATATAACAGCCGTGTCAGCATGTCTCTAAAGTGACTAACTGTTCTCTTAAACAATCTTTTAGGCAGGTATTAGTCTGTTTTATTTATTATATTATGGTATTATGGTAGGCCTTATAGCGAATTGGTCGTCCCATTATATTTTTTTATACCACTTAGATAGCAAACAAGCTAACAGTCCGTCTGATATTAAGCGGTCATCGCAGTCCATGTTCGCTTGCAACACATGACCCATAACTCGCGCGTTGCCGCCTTTTTAAAAATCGCTTCACTTCATTCTTAAAGAACCCTACCTTGGTAAGAAGGTCATTACTTAACTTAAGCGTTCACGGGAGGAAGTTACTCTGTAACCCCATACGGACAGTGCGTGTCTATTAAGGTTCTAAGTCGTGAATAAATTTCCTGCGGCCAGCAATGCAGTGGTGTAAAGTACTCGTTGGCATAATTTCAAATAACTCCTCAGAACAGAACCAGTCGGAATAAAAAAAAATGTATTATCAAAGTAAGGACGATATTTATGCGATTTTAGTTTTATGGCATAATTAGATAATCTAAGGGGGAAAAAATTAGACATTGAAAGTGAATCGTTTGTCTTGCGGCAATGACGTCACTACGTTAACATCGTGCAAGCAAGTTTCTCCATCAGGAAGTTGACTATGGCTGGGATGTCAAGCATCCAGAAGCATGTCGAAGGAAAAATTGAATGTAGGTACTAAGTCGGATAGTTGACTTAAAACTTTTTTTTTTAAAGTTATTAAAACACCAAAAGGATAAAAAAATGTTAAAAATACTACAGAATCCATAACTTTTGTTCTTAAAAATATATAATCATCCACACTAGTGGCAAGAAATTTGTCCGAAAGCTCCCGGAACGAGGTGTCGTGTGGTCAGTTTTACTGAAAGGCTTTGTCCACTCGTGCAGACAAAAAACGGACCGCTCGTCCGCAGAAACAAGAGAATGATCCGTTTGCTTCCGAGTAAAATTCGCGATTGAATAATTTTGGATCCTATATATAGTCAATGCAGTACACATTTAAATGTTTGTATAAGCGATGGATTGGACCGGGTTTATCCGGGGCCGTTTTTTTAGCGGATGCGGAGAATTCCAGATGCATAAAGTCCCAGCCCTGTAGATATATGGATCATGATGGCCTCATGCATTGGGCTATCCACCATTTCGGTAGCCTTTTTATAGAAAGTGGAAAAGCCTAACCTTTCGGTGAAGGGGACAGAACCAATCGAAATGTATTTTTTACAAGAATTTTTTTACTTGCAACGTTGTCTGTTTGCTGAATTTGCGAAATAATGTGGGCTTACGTGACAATGTAATATTCCGCATTCTTCAACTGCTTCCCTACTTCAACATCACTTATCTTTACATATGCATCGAAGTTTGATTTGACTTCAATTTATTCTGATCGGGTATTGTCCCTTTACTGATTTACAGACTTACAACTAATTTCAATGTTTATATAATAGTTTAATTTTACTTAAATATACCTAAGTTTTAATCGGGTTTTGTCCTCCTATCAATAACATTCTCCATAGACTTGCAGCCCGCTTGTTCAACTCGTTATAACTATCTCGATAACAAACGTACATACTACTTATATAAATTGTGTAAATGGTATTCAGGCAGATAAGAATTCTAGATCATTATACACATGGTTGTAGAATCCGACAATAAAATGATATCGATTTGATGACGATAATCAGACAGGGATAAGCGATAAGATTGAGAATTGACCCCCAGTTCTGTAATCGTCCTATGGACTGCGCAATAGCCTCACGAAATTGGCCACAATTTAGAAAGAGACTAAGCTAATGTGCGGCAACTACCTGTCTCTTTTCTGTAGTATAAAAATATAAAACGTTAGAAAGAAACAAGACACCGCAGTTTAACTGCGTCTCTTTTACACTTTTGCGACCGTTTTTACTTTACAGCTGTCTAGGAAATACGCTGTCCAGGCTAACCCCCGACATGTGCACAGTAACACATCAAAGTGTCATCGCAATTGCATTACCGTAGCAGGAGCATTATTGTCCACACACATTTAAAACTATTGGCCAATAATGTAATAAATAAAAACATCTACAGGTCTTCACAAAACCTTACATGCACACGAGCGTCATCGTGATATGCACTTGGCTGGTTTTGTGTACTCAAATAAATAATTTGCTATCGGTACCTTCCTACCTATCAATTATCCATTAACCTTTGCCCTTTGTTAGTTGGTGTAAGTTAGAAACAGAAAATTTAAATTATTTACGAAGTGACGTCATTATATCGATTTAATAATATCTAGCATTCCTTCGAGTTCCCTTGTCACCAGGATCAAAAGAATGCCGTTATTGAGGTCGCGTCCATGTCGCGTCTCCGTCATCCATTTAATTGAAATATAGGTATACTCGAATAAAACAAAGTGCATACTGAGCGAGTAGTATAGTAATGTAGCACTGGATTCTAGTATAAACCTTAATGTCTATTTGACAAAAAAGTATACCAAACGTGATTTAACTAAGAATAGGAATGGGTATGACCGTGGCTGTGTGATTTTCAGCTCAAAAGTACGGTTAGCCACAGAATCAGAAATATAATTAATTTTGCTCACGCTTTTTTTTTCTTTTTCTATACCACCAAGGTGGCAAGCAAGCTTACGTCTCGCCTGATGCTAAGCGGTCATCGTAGCATATGGACGCTGGCAACATTAAGCATTACTACTCGCACGTTGCCGACACTTTAATAAACCCATACCATTAGTATGATGTAGTACATAGGAAAAAACTTATCAGTGAGCTCTCTCCTCTAACTATAAACTTTCGTGAAAAGTACCTTCTAAAACCGCACAGTAATTGAATTACCCTGTCGATAGCGAGCGGTGCGATTGTAGAAAGTTGCCGTGGACATCAGTTCGAACAATTCCTCAGAACACAATCCCTAATAAAGGCTGTAGAAAAAAAGGAAACCAGTCTCAACTCAGACGGTACAATACAGCTTGTAAGTTTGGTATCGTCGTCAATTTTCTCAGCTCGTCGTGGAATCGAATCAAAAGCTGGTATTCGGGTTTACAATGAAACCAATGCACTTGGAGATGGTATAGTGATTCCAGCGTCTCCCTTGCGGTCTGAGGGGTGGGGTTTCGAGTGATTCCAATGAGTCTTTTTTCAAACTGTGGACATCCGGAAGTGAACTAAAGTTACCGACATAGCTCGCAAGTGGCAGTGAGCTGGCCATGTCTGTCAGAGGACCGATGGCCGATAGAGCAGACGTGTCCCGGAGTGGTGAACACGTATAGGAAGGCGAAGCATGGGACCCCCCCCCCCCCCTCCTTCAGCACGGTGGACCGCCGACCTTAAAGGGGTGGCTGGTGTTGGCAGGATGCGAAAGGCAAAGACCAGGAGAAATGGCGCGCTATAGAAGAGTTTTATGTCCAGCAGTGGACCAATATGCCAGAAGCTGATGACGTGCTTTTCGGTGGAGGAAAACATCGCGAGCTCATAAACCGCACTAGGCTCGCGGGATAAACTTTTTTTTTTTTTTTTTTTAATACCACTAAGGTGGCAAACAAGCTTACGGCCCGCCTGATGGTAAGCGGTCACCGTAGCCTATGGACGCTTGCAACACCAGCGGTATCACTTGCGCGTTGCCGACCCTTTAGAAAACTAATAACTTCTTTCTTGAAGAACTCCATACTGTAGTCCTTGCAGAATACCTTGGCAGGGAGCTCATTCCACAAATTAAGCGTTCGCGGGAGGAAGTTTCTCTGAAACCGCACTGTACGCGACCATTTAGGTTCTAAAGTGTGAGAATGGATTCCCTGCCGATGGCGAGCGGTGCGATGGTAGAAAGTAGCCGTGGGCATCATTTCGAACAATTCCTCAGAACACAACCCATTGTACAAGCGGTAGAACACACACAGTGAGGCAAAGTCTCTCCTCAGACTTAAGGGCTCGATACCGCAAGTGAGTTTGGAATCGTCGACAATTCTCACAGCCCGTCGTTGAACCGAGTCAAAAGGGCCAAGCTGGTATCCGGGTGCACCTGCCCAGAGATGGCAGCAGTACTCCATATGGGGCCGAACTTGCGACTTGTAAAGTAACAACCTTTGCCCCGACGTGAAGCACTGCTATGCTCTGTTGAGTACACCAAGTTTTTTGGACGCCAGCTTCACCTTATCTGATAAATGATCTCGGAACTGAACATCGCTGGAGATGTCGACACCAAGGATCCCAATGCTCTTGGAGATGGAGAGGGGAGTGTTCTGGAATTGTGGGACTACAGTGAATGGAGTTTTCTTAGCGGTGAACACTTGTGTCTTTGTAGGGTTGAATCGGACCAAGTTTACCCGTCCCCAGTCAGAGACCTGGGACAGTGTGGTCTAGATTTGAGACACAAGTTCTCCGCGGTTTTCCTCCACAACGGAACGAGGGATGTTTGCACGACCCGTGTAAAAAGCGTCTCCAGTACTGTCATCTGCATAGCAATGTATGTTGTTCATGTCCAACATGTTATTGATATGCAGTAGAAACAGCGTAGGAGACAGCACAGAGCCTTGCGGGACACCAGCATTAATGTCCATGCTATCAGAGCAAGTACCGTCAACTACGGCTCGTATGCGTCTGCCGGACAAAAAGTTAGCCACCCATTTGCACAAACCCTCGGGCACTCCGTAAGATGGCAACTTCGATAGAAGACTGCGGTGCCAGACCCGATCGAACGCCTTCGCTATGTCCAGGCTACATGCCAATGCCTCCCCCTGACTCTCAATGGCTAGTGCCCATCGGTGTGTGAGATACACTAGAAGGTCGAGCGACCGTGGCGAAAGCCATATTGACGGTCACTGACCAGATCGTGTACTTCTAGGTATCTTAGAAGCTGTGTGTTGATCACACGCTCCATCACCTTAGAGAGGAGAGAGGTAATAGCGATAGGCCTGTAATTCGATGGATCTGATCTATCGCCCTTTTTGGGCACCGGGTGCACATTCGCAGTCTTCCATGAAGACGAAAATTGCCTAGTGTGGTAGGAAAGCGCGAAGAGGCGCGTGAGTACAGGACATAACTCAGGAGTACCCTGCTTAAGCACCACTGCTGGTATACCGTCTGGCCCACTCGACTTATGAACGTCTAGAGAAAGTAACGCCCGCCTGACCTCCCGCTGCGTTATGGAGATTTCCGGCATGGTCTTACCGCACCACGGTATAGTAGGTGGTACAGCGCCTTCATCGTTCATTTTCGAGTTCGAGGCAAAGAGACTGCCCAGTAGATCGGCTTTCTCTTTAGCACTATGGGCCAAGTCACCATCGGTCTTTCGCAGTGGTGGTAACGACGACTGGCAGAATTTCCCTTCGGCAGCTTTGGCAAGCGACCAGAAAGCACGACTCCCAGAAGGATAGCTCGCAAGTCGCCCACCTATTTTGCCGATGAATTGGAATTTTGCTCTGGCAGTTGCTTTCTTACTGAACCTCGAGGCAGCATTTAATTTGCGTTTTAACTCAGAAATATTCGGATCCTTATTAAAACGAGCCGTGGTCCAAGCCTCATATGCATTTTGCTTAAGAATTTTAGCTTTTCTGCAAGACCTATTAAACCACGGTCGTTTTTTGACGCCGGCAGCTACTCGCGGGTTAAGAATATAGCATTCCATACCAGCAAGGATTGTCTCAGTGACTGCGGCTGCGCAGACGTCAGGATCTTCTGAGTTAAAGCAGATCTGCCTCCACGGGTACGATGCGTAAAATTCTCGCAATCCATCCCAGTCTGCCGACTTATAGTGCCACACACGACGCAAATTAGTTGGCCCAGAAGGATCAGGTTGTGTGCATGACACTTGAGTCCGAACGAGACAGTGGTCCGAGGAGCCAAGAGGCGCATCTACTGAGACGGAGTATCCGTCCGGACGAGTAGTCAGCAGAAGGTCCAGTAAGGAGCTCGTATGTTCCTCTATAACTGGTATTCTCGTTGGAGAAAGTACCAGCTGAGAGAATCCATAGGTCAGAGCAAATTCATGAGCAGATATCCCAGCATAGTTATTGGTTCGAGAACTGAGCCACTCGCGATGGTGGGCGTTAAAGTCTTCCAAAATAACTAGTTCTGCTGTGGGATATTGCTCTAGAACTTTGTCAGTCGTCAAACTCAGGTGCGTGAAGAGTCGAGTTACGTCCGTGTCACCGCTATGAGACCTGTAAAGGCACGCATAGATACGAGTGTGGCCGCCGTAATCTACGCGCACCCACAATATCGACAGGTTCCTGTCTTCCGAACGAACATACATACACCGGCACGACTCACAAAATTGTGCTCAAGTTTGTAACCGGGATAATGAAGGTATGATGTATCGGCCGGGCAGGATATCTGCGTCTCCGTTAGAAAAAGAATGGTCGGCTGCGCAGTCTCCAGATGGAGGTGGACTGCGTTAAGATTTGCGTAAATACCCCTAATGTTGCAAAAGTCCACATTAAATGTGGATGGAGCGGCCGCTGAATAAACTCTTTTTCTTTTATTTCTTGCCATATTTTTTTTTTTTTGAAAGGGTTATTTAGATTAAAGATTCACTGCACTGACAGCTTAGAGGACAAAAGGTGCGGTACTAGAACTGCCCAAGCTCGCCACAGATGAAACGGTTGCTGGCACGGCGGGCGGAAGGGCCCCTGATCCCCCTCTGTTGTAGTAGCCGGGTCCACTCCGGTCTCCTTCTCCGGCACGACTACCACTTCAGATACTTTACACAGGCTGGCGAATCAGCCTCCCAGGGCGGAGATTAAGTGATCCCTGGGTTCGGGGTCCCGTTCAACCTGCGGGCGGCCAGCGGTCAGCCGTTTCATCAGGTCTCCCTGACCGCCGAACCAGCACGCCGCGGCTACGCCGAGCATGACAGCAACAAGAACCGCCGGTCCTCCGCTGTCCGCGCAGCGAATCCTCAAAGAGCTCTGGCAACCTTACTCACCGCCAGGAACACAACACTACTCAATGTTAGTGTTATTATGGCCGCGGTTTTCTGTAAGGTGGAGGTACTTCCCCAGTTCGGGCCGCTCATTCGAGCAAGTACTCGCTATGCCCTGCTTTAGTTGCGCTCGCCGAAGTTTAAGGTAGGCTGTGCCCCAGCAATGATGACGCATGGAGGCTGGAAATAATTGTAGGAGGGTATACACGAATAATAATAAAGAACGAAAAAACTAAATGGAATTAATGATATTTATTTTTATAGGTTTTCAGTCGATCTGAGCCAGATGAGGTCCTTGCGGCTGTTTTTCAATGACGACAACTGTACATGTGGCCAGCTGGTGGTGGCTTCACGAGAGTCGCAATACAAGATCCTCCACTTCCACCACGGTGGCCTCGACCGCCTGGCACGCGTGCTGCACAGGTGGCACTCCTTACTGCACAATATTAAGCTAACACCAGGTAATGCAGTTTGTTACAGAATTTAGAAAAATGTAGTAGGTTGCACTTGTAATCTCGCTTACCCCTGCAACGATTAAGTAACATCAAGTTCACTTTCTGTAAAGGATATCTTGTAATTCTTGTGTGGAAATAGAACCCAAACTCCTCGATTAAGTAACATCAAGTTCACTTTCTGTAAAGGATATCTTGTAATTCTTGTGCGGAAATCGAACCCAAACTCCTCGATTCAGCAGCTGGGTCATTACCCTCTGAACGACGGAGCCGACATAGTTTAGTAATTATTTTTTCTTATTTAAATTATTAGAATTTGTTTTATTTAAGATCTACGATTGATTCTGCTGCCTTAGATATCTTTTTAGGGTTCCGTACCAAAATGGGAATAAGGAATTTTTATGGTGAGACTGGGTGTTTATCTGTCTGTATATTACAGCTGTTTTTTCTCAGGAACTATGGCTACAACCTAAAATTTGAGCAACGTTGTAGAACTTGATGCTAGTAAGCATCTATGTAAGAAAGCCATCGGTCCGCGAGTGAATTTACAATAGTTTTTTCCACTGCAAAACATTAGATATATACGATTCATCAAAATATTTAAGTTTCAGGATCAGAAGAACCAAACCTTCCGTACCGGCACTTCATGGTGTGTCGTCCAGAAGTACAAAAGTCAGAACAACATCCTGAAGAAGGAAAAGTTCCCAAGATTACTCCAGATATATTCTATGGAAAAATGATGAACGGAAAGGGAACTATAGAAGATGACTTATATTTGAGAAAATGCATATTCTTTGGAGGTCTTGATAGAGAGCTTAGAAGAGAAGTTTGGCCGTTTCTACTACACTGTTACCCTTACAACTCAACTTATGATGAAAGAGAAATAATTCTGCAAATGAGGACGAGGGATTACGAAGAAATAAACAGAAGAAGACTGGAGAAAATGACACCAGAACAACACAAAGTCTTTAGGAAGACGGTCCAGTGTGTTATAGAGAAGGATGTAGTTAGAACTGATAGGGGAAATCCTTTTTTTGCTGGAGAAAACAATTATAATATAGAAATTATGAAAAATATCTTGCTTAATTATGCCGTTTACAATCCAGTTTTAGGGTAAGTGTAGTGATATATCAATTTTAAAAAAAAGCTTCTGGTTTAATAGCTTGAGCACAGACCATGTAATACTTTACTAGTTATTTAAGCTTTTTTCAAATTTTTATTTAGCTCATTATTGTCAGCTTAGAGCCTAGGGTCTTTTGCCCAATGCCTAATCTATAAGGGCAGTTCTTAACAAGTAGAAAGTAAGGAATGAAAATGCAATTTTTTGTACACCCTGTTATATGGTGTCTCTTTGAAGGTGTACGAATGACTTATTCTCTGACGAATATATTTTGCGAGTTACTAGCTTTCAAAGTCGTTAATTTCTAACATTGTATACAAAAAAATTCTACAACTAAAGTGGCAGACAAGCATAAGGCCTACTAGATGTTAGGCGGTCACCGTAGCGTATGGATGCTGTAACACTAGACTAGTGGCATCTTGCGCTGGCAGCAGGTCTTATTATATTCTCTTTGTTTATTAATCTAATCACTTTAGGCTCGTAGTCAGTATTTCTCTAAACACATATTTATGAGTCTGTGAATTTTAAACAAATAACGTGTAATGCAAAGGATCAGTGGTACCAGGGTTAGAAAAAACTAAGGGAAAAGTAACCGTGGTACTACTCGGTGTACCACGGTTAACAAACGGTTAGACTCCCTCGCAGCCGAGTTGGTAGTGTGACCGGCTGCTGTGCAGAGGGTGTGGGTTCGATTCCCGCACTGGACAAACATTTATGGTATAAACATTTGTTTGTCGTGAGTCTGGGTGTATTTATTCATGATATGCATGTGTTTACAAAAAAAAGTAATATATATGTATTTGTATTCGTTGTCTGGTATCCATAACACAAGCCTTGCTTACTTTGGGTCCAGACGGCGATATGTGTTATGTCCAAAAATATTAATTATTATTATTATTAATTTTGCATATGTTTTATATTTAACTAAAAAATATTTCTAATGTTAGATTAGATTAAAATTGAAACTGGCGGCGGTGGGTTTACCTGTTTACGTGCCCGAATTACTCTTATTAAGTGCCCAATGCAGTGGTCCTTAAAATCTATTATTTTTTAAAACTTCTTATGATAGATGTTTATTACAATTAATAACATGATTTTTTTTTATGTGTTTATAGTTACACCCAAGGTATGAGTGATCTTCTTGCGCCAGTGCTGTGCGAGATTAAGTGCGAAGCAGAAGCGTTTTGGTGCTTCGTCGGGCTGATGCAACGTGCCATATTTGTGTGCACACCCACCGACAACGATATGGACAATAATCTTGTAAGCATTATTACAATTTACAAGCTACAACATGTTATATTACATTTATCAACAAGTGATAGTCATGTTAATACCCATATCCAATTCAGGCTCACTTTATGAACATCTGGCAAAGGGGGGCTTATTCTTTCCTTGGGCTGTTATTTTACAAAATGAGAAAAATGGTGATTTAGGACTTATCCGTTATCTAAACCTTAGCCAGATTAACTGCATCAGACAGAAGCAATGTGTTGTGGCAATGGAATGACCACCTGTAACTGTTACATAGGACTAAAGTGAAGCCGTCTCCCAAATATATGGGTATTTATTCCGTCACTGGTTACTCTATTCGGGGGATTACAACCGTGGCGTTATTCTTAACATTATAGAGAATTCTTCAATGCTTTGTAAGTCAAGAATTGTTGCAGAATTAATTTTTAAACTATGACCTACGCGTAGCTTATACTTTCCGAATTGCTAAAACCGCGGTTCACAGTCAGATACTGGACGACTTCTGATGATACTATACGAAGCCAATTGATTTGATAAATTACAGATAAGATAGGTGTATTAATGACAAACTGACGTGGAATTCAAAGGATAATTTTGATATATTTTTATGATGAGAAAATGTAAAAAATATTTTTTAATATTGCGGCATCAATCGTATTAGATTGACAACACTGACAATAGATGGCGTTGTTAAAAAAAACGAGCGAAGCTCGGTCGGTGCACGATTCCTTTTGTAAATACAGAACGGGTGTTTTAATGAACAGTGTTTTTAGAGAAGGCAAGGTTTAGGTATGTTTTGTTTTTTTTTTCAAGTCGAGGATATAGCTAAGCTAGTTCTAGTATTATCCTTATCCTACCGGTACAAATCAAAGTAGTTTTAATTTTTTTGGACAAAACTGTATTTTTTAATGTGAGGTTGTGATAATCGGCTTACAGAGTTGTCTACGTGAACTCCTCAGGATAATGCTGCCACACTTCTACAAGCACCTTGAGAAACACGTTGATGCCATGGAGTTACTGTTTTGCCACAGATGGATTCTGCTGTGAGTAATAGTATCTACAACTACCTAGTAACTTTAAGGTTATGATATTTTTGGTTAAAAGTAAACATCCTTGATAGACAACCCTCTTTTAGGACAAGTATGTACCACTGGCCGCACTAGGCACTTTTTCCAGAGAGAATTCCCAAAATAGGTGGCGCTTTTATTTTTTTTATTAGATCACAGAATATCTGTATTATGAGAGGAACCACTGAAATACAATACCCGCGCAAAAAACCATTATCGTGAGATGTCTCGACTGAGATTATAAGTATTATTAGCTACCCTGTTGCAATGTGAATGAATGGTGCACCGCAATTTTGCCAACGGGAAATCTATTTCTATAGGAAATTCTGTATCATTTTTATCAGTCCTTCAACCCTTGTGCTAAAAATAAAGCTACCTCGTTGTTACTTCGTTCGTTGCAACCATGTTACTCGATAATATTTATTTTCGTGAGAACTTTTGATCGGCATAAAAAGTATCTTATGTTCCTCTCCGTTATATCAGCTGCCTTTATACCCATGCCGTAGCCGTTCCACAATTAGACTCCTGGTAGGATAAAGAGGAATAACAAACGGAATAATTAGGAATAAAACCACGAACTACTCTACAGAAATAAAAACTTTTTTCGATTTAGTAAATTTTTTTTTTTTTTTTTTTTTTTTATACCACTAAGGTGGCAAACAAGCTTACGGCCCGCCTGATGGTAAGCGGTCACCGTAGCCTATGGACGCTTGCAACACCAGGGGTATCACTTGCGCGTTGCCGACCCTTCAGAAATCTAATAACTTCTTTCTTGAAGAACTCCACACTGTAGTCCTTGCAGAAAACCTTGGCAGGGAGCTCATTCCACAACTTAAGCGTTCGCGGGAGGAAGTTTCTCTGAAACCGCACTGTACGCGACCATTTAGGTTCTAAAGTGTGAGAATGAATTCCCTGCCGATGGCGAGCGGTGCGATGGTAGAAAGTAGCCGTGGGCATCATTTCGAACAATTCCTCAGAACACAACCCATTGTACAAGCGGTAGAACACACACAGTGAGGCAAAGTCTCTCCTCAGACTTAAGGGCTCGATACCGCAAGTGAGTTTGGGATCGTCGACAATTCTCACAGCCCGTCGTTGAACCGAGTCAAAAGGGTCAAGCTGGTATCCGGGTGCACCTGCCCAGAGATGGCAGCAGTACTCCATATGGGGCCGAACTTGCGACTTGTAAAGTAACAACCTTTGCCCCGACGTGAAGTACTGCTTCGCTCTGTTGAGTACACCAAGTTTTTTGGACGCCCGCTTTACCTTATCTTGTAAATGATCTCGGAACTGAACATCGCTGGAGATGTCGACACCAAGGATCCCAATGCTCTTGGAGATGGAGAGGGGAGTGTTCTGGAATTGTGGGACCACAGTGAATGGAGTTTTCTTAGCGGTGAACGCGCACACTTGTGTCTTTGTAGGGTTGAATCGGACCAAGTTTACCCGTCCCCAGTCAGAGACCTGGGACAGTGTGGTCTCGATTTGAGACACAAGTTCTCCGCGGTTTTCCTCCACAACGGAACGAGGGATGTTTGCACGACCCGTGTAAAAAGCGTCTCCAGTACTGTCATCTGCATAGCAATGTATGTTGTTGATGTCCAACATGTCATTGATATGCAGTAGAAACAGCGTAGGAGACAGCACAGAGCCTTGCGGGACACCAGCATTAATGTCCATGCTATCAGAGCAACTACCGTCAACTACAGTTCGTATGCGTCTGCCGGACAAAAAGCTAACCACCCATTTGCACAAACCCTCGGGCACTCCGTTAGATGGCAACTTCGATAGAAGACCGCGGTGCCAGACCCGATCGAACGCCTTCGCTATGTCCAGGCTACATGCCAATGCCTCCCCCTGACTCTCAATGGCTAGTGCCCATCGGTGTGTGAGATACACTAGAAGGTCACCAGTCGAGCGACCGTGGCGAAAGCCATATTGACGGTCACTGACCAGATCGTGTACTTCTAGGTATCTTAGAAGCTGTGTGTTGATCACACGCTCCATCACCTTAGAGAGGAGAGAGGTAATAGCGATAGGCCTGTAATTCGATGGATCTGATCTATCGCCCTTTTTGGGCACCGGGTGCACATTCGCAGTCTTTCATGTAGACGGAAATTGCCTAGTGTGGTAGGAAAGCGCGAAGAGGCGCGTGAGTACAGGACATAACTCAGGAGCACACTGCTTAAGCACCACTGCTGGTATACCGTCTGGCCCACTCGACTTATGAACGTCTAGAGAAAGCAACGCCCGCCTGACCTCCCGCTGCGTTATGGAGATTTCCGGCATGGACTTACCGCACCACGGTATAGTAGGTGGTACAGCGCCTTCATCGTTCATATTCGAGTTCGAGGCAAAGAGACTGCCCAGTAGATCGGCTTTCTCTTTAGCACTATGGGCCAAGTCACCATCGGTCTTTCGCAGTGGTGGTAACGACGACTGGCAGAAGTTCCCTTCGGCAGCTTTGGCAAGCGACCAGAAAGCACGACTCCCAGAAGGATAGCTCGCAAGTCGCCCACCTATTTGGCCGATGAATTGGAATTTTGCTCTGGCAGTTGCTTTCTTACTGAACCTCGAGGCAGCATTTAATTTGCGTTTTAACTCAGAAATATTCGGATCCTTATTAAAACGAGCCGTGGTCCAAGCCTCATATGCATTTTGCTTAAGAATTTTAGCTTTTCTGCAAGACCTATTAAACCACGGTCGTTTTTTGACGCCGGCAGCTACTCGCGGGTTAGGAATATAGCATTCCATACCAGCAAGGATTGTCTCAGTGACTGCGGCTGCGCAGACGTCAGGATCTTCTGAGTTAAAGCAGATCTGCCTCCACGGGTACGATGCGTAAAATTCACGCAATCCATCCCAGTCTGCCGACTTATAGTGCCACACACGACGCCAGTTAGTTGGCCCAGAAGGATCAGGTTGTGTGCATGACACTTGAGTCCGAACGAGACAGTGGTCCGAGGAGCCAAGAGGCGCATCCACTGAGACGGAGTACCCGTCCGGACGAGTAGTCAGCAGAAGGTCCAGTAAGGAGCTCGTATGTTCCTCTACATCTGGTATTCTCGTTGGAGAAAGTACCAGCTGAGAGAATCCATAGGTCAGAGCAAATTCATGAGCAGATATCCCAGCATAGTTATTGGTTCGAGAACTGAGCCACTCGCGATGGTGGGCGTTAAAGTCTCCCAAAATAACTAGTTCTGCTGTGGGATATTGCTCTAGAACTTTGTCAGTCGTCAAACTCAGGTGCGTGAAGAGTCGAGTTACGTCCGTGTCACCGCTATGAGACCTGTATAGGCACGCATAGATACGAGTGTGGCCGCCGTAATCTACGCGCACCCACAATATCGACAGGTCCCTGTCTTCAAGGCTATGAAGGCGGCGACAGCAGATATCCTCCCGGACGAACATACATACACCGGCACGACTCATAAAATTGTGTTCGAGTTTGTAGCCGGGATAATGAAGGTATGATGTGTCGGCCGGGCAGGATATCTGCGTAAACTGTAAAACATCTTTTCTATATATATATCTTTATTCTATCTTTCTTCTACCATCGCTTTTATTTTCAAGAACTGCTTCAAAGGTGTAAAATCAGAATCCATAAGTAATTCCAAAATGTCAAAAGAATTTTAGTTTATCGTACTGCAAACTAGGTATATAATTTCAATGGTATTTATTATTTCAGGTGCTTCAAGCGTGAGTTCACTGAAGCGGTGGCGCTGCGAATGTGGGAGGCGTGCTGGGCTAATTACCAGACGGACTACTTCCACCTGTTCCTGTGCCTCGCCATCATCGCCGTGTACGCAGATGATGTGATCGCACAAGACCTCAATACCGACGAGATGTTGCTACACTTTAGTTCTTTAGGTGAGCTGAGAAAAATCTCAGTAAATGTGAGAGTTTGTTAAGATGTTAGTCACAATGAACTTGGAAAAAAGTGTATGGACTGAACATTTGATTGTTTCTTGGTGAGAAGGTGACTATAAGCCAGTATTTTACTTGTCTATATATATTTTATTTTACTAATATTATAAAAAAAGTTTAAATGTTGACTGACTGAACGGATCTGAATGGAAATTTGCACACATAGGCTGAAATAGGACATAGGCTATAAAAGTTCCCACGGGAATAACTATAACCGTGTCTAAACGAACTATACTACAGCTTATAAGTAGATCACTATTCATTTGTATTATTAGGAAGTATCACGCCAATAACCGAATTAAAAGCGAGCGGAGCGTGATCTACTTATAAGCTGTAGTATAGTTCGTTTAGACACGGTTGTTTGGGTTTTTGTTTAAATACGCTAATCTCTGGAACTTGAGGAAGGTAATAGGCTATTTGACATCATGCTACGACTCTCAGGAGCTGAACTAAAAGAAAAAAGTCAGAAGGAACGCTGTTAATGCAACTCGGTGGGCCGGGTGATACAGCTACTTCTGTACGAAAGCAACGGAAAGGGCAGAATGTCTGCCAGGTCGGCTAGTAATATATAATATGAATTCACTGTTGAACGTGTCACCTTGATATGTGTCCACAACAGCCTGGCTTCAAGCCGCCTGCATCAAGTACCTTTCTTTAAGGGTATTTATTATATTAGTCATGGGTTAGACAAGCGATCTGGCGTGCCTACACCGAAAACACATAGCATAAGTAACTCTCTTTTTTTGCTCTCTACTTTGAGCTTTTATAGAAGACCAATAGGCGTCTTACTGGCAGGCCTAAGTAAGCCGGTCTTTCGGCACTAAGGTATATAAATTAGAAATGACGAAAAGTTCATACTGCTTATTTTCTTTTTCTAGCTATGTACATGGATGGGCAGCTGATCCTGAGAAAGGCTCGAGGTTTGCTGCATCAGTTTCGGCAGCTGGTGCGTATACCCTGCACGTTGGCGGGGCTCTGCCAGCGCTGCGGTCCTGGGATTTGGGACTCCTCACATCGCCCTAGCGTCGAGTGTACTGGTGCTCACGATATATGCCAGTACGCTGTGCAGTAGGGTTAGTAAATAAAATTGAGTTGTTGTATATAAAAGGAAAATATATGTTTCAATAATTTGATAGCATACCCTTATATATTCATAAACAAACTTATAGTTCAGCAAACTTTTCTAAGCCGGTGGCAATTATTAGTGGTCTGTAAGTTTAACGCAATATGGCGACTATAGTTTCGATTTTTAACCACCGGCTCAGAAAAGTTTACTCAGAAGAGTTACATATGTTTTTGTAGGAGTTTTTACCTCTAAATGCGGCTTATTTTAGGTAAAAATCCCACAGGTTGTCCGTATGTTACGGCCCTAATTTCTTAAGAATAGATAGGATATCATATCAAACTTATTTTTATGTTTATTTATCTGTAGATTCAGGTGAAAGGTGTCACATGAAAGATTTAAGCTTATATTCTTCAAATTTATTTTTATTTATTGTCTTTTTTATTTATCGATGTAGTAAAAACTAAGGGATTACTTCATAACTCAAAATTCTGCCTATTCGTTAGAAGCCTTAATATATTTTGATCAGAGGTTTATGATGTATGATACACTATCAGTTTATCAAGAAAAATTTTTGTTTATCGGCCCGGGTTGATGTATATTGCCCTTTTTCAACTGGACTATATTGTTTTCGGGCTCAGTTTTGTACCTATAGCCAATAGTAATTATTTATAGCCATGAGTATGAAAAAAAATCCCAGACCTAGCTATAGTTCTTACCACAGAATACAATAGGAACGAAAAAAAATAAACATAGTACCTACCTACCCACTAACAATAATGGGCAAGTTTTTATTAATCAGTTATAAACTAAAACCTACATATAATTTGTGATTTAAATGACTTGAACTCAATCCTATTTACCTCAAACACACACAGTAGATATAATGTAACAAACTTTTCTGACTTTCTGACCTTCCGTGTTAGGTCGCTAGTGTCGTTGTTAGTTTACACAATTTCAATATGGCGACTGAAGTTTTGATTTTTGACCACTGGGTCAGAAAAGTTTGTTGCACTGTACCTACTATTGAATTCTACTATGGTGACTGTTACATAAATATAGTTAGAAATAAGTAGAAAATTATTTGTTATATTTAAGAAAGTTCTCATCAATACATTTATATCCTAAAAAATATTGTATTAATACTTACTTAGTGGATAAATAATCTTAGTCAGCTGAATTTATGTTTCAAACAAATATTCATATAAAAAAGGTAACCTACTGCTAATCTGCTTGTTATTTCATTACAAAATTGACTTGTAATGTTCATTGATAAAGGTTGTTGATTTTCATACAATTATAAGTCTTAGGTAGGTATATGGATTACGCACGTATTACGTACATAAAAAATAACTAGTCACTCACATAGACGACAATATCTCCGAAACAACTCATTATAGCTCTATGAAGTCAAAGGAACATTGAGGCGCATTTGATCACTTATTAATAATAATTATTTATGTGTAAAACAAAACTCTCGTAATATACTTTTTGTTTCATGAAGCTATCTTTACTAAAGGCCCCGTCACGAGAAGCTATAAATTTTGTAAACACATAAACCTAGGGGTTCGCTACTTTTGAATAAAATAAAAAAAAAAACAAACCTACTTCAAAATGGCGGCTCAAATATTTACGTTCCATGAGTCAGACGCGTTCCAGTACCACAAAACCTTAGACGACAGTGCTTTGTATGGCAAAAATATAATCCGATCCAGTGAAATGGTTTGTTAGTTCCGTATTACACGTATTCTACTTAGAGTTCATTGAATTTGGCATTATTTGTTGTTGTTAAATTGTCGCTGCGTAACTTAGTAGAAGTTTTTTGTTTACAAAATTTACAGCATCTCGTGACGGGGCCTATAGTTTATGAAATATCGTCGTTTTTTTTGTTCGTCAGTGTAGAATATTACAAAATACATTGGTTAATGTACATCTATATAAGTATGAAGCTATAGTACATTCATGTATAGGTACCTAATAACTTTGTGAGATGATGAGTTATTTAAATAGAAGTCAAAGAAGTTATGTCCACTAGCGCCGCCATGATTTTCTATCTGAACAAAGCAAATTTCAAATCTAAAACTAGTTATCATATACTTTTGGAAAACTTTTTATTGTTTCTTGGATAAATCTGCAAGTTGTTGCAAAAATACTACCTTGTAACCAGTTAAGTACATATTACTGTGGAAGCACATTTCTAAAAATTTGCTCCGTACAAAGAGAAAATTAAAAATATCAATTGGCAATTAGAGTTTCTATGACTTAATAAGGATAAAGATTTTAGTTAATTTATTGTGTAGTGTTTTGATCATCTTTTTAACACACTCGTGGGTAAAAACCGGTATAGAAATAACAGTCATACAAATAGTACAAAAGGACAGTATTAAAAGTGTGGCCAGTACATAAATGTATATTTACATTTTAAGAACATATCATAGAGACGAGAATGTTCTTTGACTTATCAAATATCTAATAGATGTGTTTAACTTAAGAATAAAGGTATCACAATAATTATACACAAGGCAATGAGTCAGTTTTCTAAATTCATGTCAATAATTGTAATAAAGTTTGTATGAAAGTGGATATCTTAGATTTCGTGATTAAGTGGTAAGTTATGTTCAATCAAAGCAAAATTTTTAAACCTGTAACACAATCTATGATTCTATGGCATACACTAAAAAAAGGGTAACATTTCTACCAGTGTACAAAGAGCTATACACTATTAGAGTGCACAAAGAGACACAGATCCACGTCCGATAGGCACTTGTTGCGAAATCCCGATTTTCATGGATTTTTTCGGTAAAAAATTCAAAAATGTACTGAGAAATATGCAATTAGCAAACCTAATTTGTCATATTAATATCTATTTAATAAAGAGTTAGGTACTTACTTAGAGTACTTGTTCGAGTACGCCATACCCTTAACTTCATTATTTTAAAAATTGAAACGGCGCTTGTTGTTCGTTACTAAACATTAAGGCAAAAATGTGATGTATAAGCAAAAACCTATTATAAAGTATTATAATTCGTATTATATAGTCTGTGCTCAAGTACTTGCATATATTTTACTACCCAATTTCGAGTTTGGCGTACTCGAGACTGGGACCTTATTGTGAACACCTTTCGAAAGCGTAAATGTACTTGCATACATTTTCTCTCAAATTCCAGAGTGCGAATAGCTCGATACTGTTTCCAATAAGGTCCTGTGTCCAGTCCTGTACCTGTGTGTAAACCTGTATAACGTAATAATAGTAGAAATATGTATATTATAATTGTTATTATATAGGTATGTGTGTTAAACTTATAAAATTAGTGTAGGTAATTTTATTGTTATGAAATAGAAAAAACAGGTTCAGCAAGTTTTTAATAATTTGTTTCACACAAACAGCATGTAGATATTTAATAGACAAATATAAATAATAAATGGGTTTCTAAATTTAAAAAAAATATCTTTTATAGAGCAAAGAGAATATAAACTGGCTAAACGATGGACTGTATGAAAATGCAAGGAGCTCGGCAAAATATAGAATTTATTAATAGAATGGTAGTTGTACAAAGCTTTGCTATTCACATAACCAAATTGTGGTCAGTCAAATCAAATGATCTAAATCGAATTCCAATGTAAATAATACCTACGTTATATGCAATGCATTTTCTTGTAGGTATTTGTCTTTTTAGAAGATACATATATCTTAACAAAAGCTATTTTAAGCATTTAAGTAGTTATTCAAACAGGAAAGTTGATAATGTGCACGTCTTTATTGAAAAGAAAACCCACATATTTTGCATAACTTATTGTTAATATACATATAATGCATACTGTGATATTGATCTGCTTGTAAAATTATATTTACCTATTATGTGTAATTTAATGAAGAAAGATGAGAAAAATGTTAAAAAATACGAGTCATATCCAATTAGAAATAAAATATATGTGAGAGCAAGATAATTAACATTATTTTATTTAAGAACCAATATATATCATTACTGTATTACAGGCGCGTCGGCTTCATAAAACTGTTGGGGCATCAATATTGGTCGATGGTGGGAGCCCAAATACCAAAACTCCAAATATTAGTTTGGCTCAGTTCCCGGACGCTATTATTGATGGCTTATGTAGCCTCAGCTCCGATAAAGTCGGCACAGCTGCTTTTGCTATACATATAACAGTGTTTGCAACCAATTTATTATTGCTAATTGCAAATGTGTTCAAAAACAACAAACACCAACCAGTTGCTATTACGTAATCTGTCATTGTCATATACAATTCAAATTAAGTGAAGATTTAGAAAGAAATTTAAATTAAATGGTTTTCTGAGGTCTAAAAATCAAATATTTATTAAAAAAAACCCTCAAATTCCTTTTTTTAGAAATAAATCAGCAACAGGAACTGTAATTCAGATCAACCTGGTAAGTATGAAGCAGTCTTTAAATCCCATAGATTATTTTTGTTTACCGCTTTTTGCACTGCAGGGTAGGTTAATCACTTTGCTGTTAATGTTAGAGACTGAAGAAGAGGAGGAAGTGCCACCCTCGGCCTCCTCGTAGTTCGGGAACATATCCTCTTCTTCGCAGTCACTACTCTCATTCCCTGAACCACCGATAATTTCTACGATAGCTGCGTCGCACAAAAATTCTGCTGGCTTAAGGGTGCTGGTACCGGTCGGCTCTATCCCTCCCACTCCACATCCTAGATTGCAAAGTCCTACACTACCTGTCTTATCTACGCCATCTTACTGGTGTTATGAGCAGAGGTAATAGGCACACATGAAAATATCGTGAGATGGACGGGTCACTACTAGAATCACTCACTGATGCGAACTGGAAACGCCGCATACCTGCCAGGTTGAGGACCCTTCGTTTCTTCAATTACCACATTTTTGAACGCTTGCGCTGTTCCAGCCCGCAGTGTTGAGCACCCTACAGAACCCTGCCATTGACCGTTTTTCCTATGAGACTTGTTCCTTAAGTCCTTGCAGTGGAACGCTAGCTGGTAAGACTCTGGAACGGAAAGGATAGCTGCGTCGCTCAAAATGCCTGCCATTGGTAAACAACAATTAATAGTAAAAACAACGTGAAGAGTATAGTAGGGCTTAGGCTGGCAAAATTGTAGATTTAAAGTTAGTTACTCAGTCTCATTACTAATTTGTGGTGATAATTGTGTGCTTATCCGTTCTAAACATGCACTAACTAACTCAATAATTATCAAATAATTAACAGTAATTAGATTTACTTGTAAAAATATATCGAAAAAGATACTCACTTTTGCGAAATCAGGGGCCAGTCCCGAAAGGGCTACTAATTAATAAGGTATGTCTTCATTAAGAGTACAAAGAAAAACAAGAACAGACAGTAAACAGCCATTGTTCATTGTCTGTTTTTGTTTTTCTTTATGCTTCCGCGCGCTACCGCGGGTAAGCAAGACGTTCTTATAGTACATTGTGTCTTTAGGGTGGTAAAAAGAAAATTACTGACGAGAGGCTATTTAGAAACCTAAGATCGAAGGCTGAAGGCTTTAATGACTCGAGTTTGTAATCACGGTACCACTATACAACGCGTAATTACCCTGAGTTTGTAAACGCGCGCTTCGCTTTGAGAAAAGTAAAAACAAAGAAAAGCCCGTTGGAGTAATAAGGGTCTTAACACCTCCTTTGCTTACACGTAATGACACTGTTTACGAGTAAGTGTGATGAAAAGGATTGTAATATGTCCATATATCGAAAGTTTATGACCTACAAATTTGGATTCTTGCAATTTTTCTCTAACATACATATGTAAATTTCTCCCCTCCTCCCCTTTTAAGAAGCAAGTTTATGTTGGGCAACTCAAAAAAGAAGCTTAAGAAAAATAAAAAAAAAAAATCATATCCTTAACATTTGCCTAACCGGTTAGACACATTATAAATTATTTATCACGCATCTATTTCCTTATTATAAAACTAAAATATGTTTGTAGGCAAAAGGCAGTTTTAAAATTACAGGTAATTAAATTTATAAAATTTACGCGATAATGTCCAATATATTTTAACCCAGTTAGCAACATTTAATGTTAAAAAAATGCCAAGTGTTATAAATTATTGGCTGTAAAAGTTGCGAAATCTTATGTGAAGTCTGGCACTATATTAGATAACTTTAGCTCTCCATTTTACGAATTAAATCCACCTATGTAATGATTGTGTGAAACGCCATTAGCACAAATTAGTTTGTTTGAAACATTTTAACAATTAAATGGTCAAAGATGACTTATGAAATGGTATTTTTCCAACATTAAAAATTCAAGTGCATGTCTAACTCGCGCACCATGGGTTCCGTGCAACCATTTACGTAATTCACAAACACAAAAACAACAATAACAAAAGTGTGCTACAAAACCCATTCGATGGCCGACCAAGCCCGACATTGCTTAACTTTAAATATGGTTTCCAACAAACAAATGTGTTCCTGACGCTGGTACGGTAATTTAAGATTAAGTTAAGCTGAAGCCCGTTTCACTTTGCTGAATTATATTATTTGTTGTTATACTTTAGGGCTCACACTATTTTTTAACTGCAAGTTTGAAGTTCGTAAAGCAACAAATACTAATTCTCGTATAGGGACATTTAACTTTTCATTATTTGTTAGATAATCCGGCATCAAATCACATATTATGTAAAAGTTTCAAGCGTCTACCTACTTCTTTCTAAAAGCCCTTTAATGGTTAGAGAGACAGACAGACAGCGTATATGCTTAGTAATAGGGTTTCGTTGGCTGTTGGCACCTTTTATGTACGGAACCCTTAAAATTGGTGCAATTTAAAAATGTGTTTGAAATTGCAAATTATGATCTGATGATGCTTCTGTGATAAACATAATCATAGACACTCGAGTGATACCAAAAGTATGTACAATTTATACTTGAACTTTGTAAGAAATATGGCTATACCAACTGCAAATACATTTCTAGTCTAGTAATTAAGGAGCTAAGCGACGACATTTGACCAAAAAACCTTTTATTTGGAAGTTTATTTATTAGGCACACTTACTGCCGCTCTCACTGCTGCACTCAGAGTCGCTTAATGATTCCTTAAATGCTTCTTTAGTAAAAACTTAAGGAAAAACTTAAGAAAAAAGGAACATTTACTGCCGCACTCAGAGTCGCTTAATGATTCCTTAAATGCTTCTTTAGTAAAAACTTAAGGAAATCGACACTCAGAGAGAGTTAATGAACGTTTAGTAACCTTAATGAATGCTTAAATTTAAGTGTCCGATGGACCGTACTTAACTCACTAATGAACAGACAAACAATAATGAGAAGAACGCCTTCCTAACAATTAATTAAAAAAAAATCTAAAAATCTAATATCGGTAGGTATTTTTAGTATGTTACGCACGAAAACATAATACCTATTTTCTTGACAGAAGATATAATTGTGCGTCCATTATATAACACAAAATCTGTCTTAAATGTGTCCGAATGTAATACATTTATATTAAAGTGTCAAATCTACAAATGAGTCATAATTTTCAATAAGAAAAAGTGTATAAAATGTTAAATACTGTCATTTCAGAGATTCGATTATTTACATCGATAACTTATCGAGGTTACGATGCATCGGTACCCACACTATTCCTTTCATTATTTAAGTTAACGACGACCCTTATTTTGATTCTGAGCGTTGAACATACTTAATCAAGTTAATGTGCATTATCTAATCATTCATTAGCCCTAAGTTAGTGAACAGTAGGGTTTGCTCTAATCTACAACGATAATATAGGACTCTCAACATACTACCCTCAACAAACCTAATACCTACCTACCTAAATAATACATCACAAATACGATCTGGTATCACAGTTAGAGGATTTTGGATATGGAAATGGAGTTGATTTTATTATGGTAAACTATGATCCGTTTATATATTGGGATACGTTAACAAAAGTGATTAAACCCCAAGGTTAAATATATGTTTGTTAGTTTCCGGTAAAGGATCAGTTGATTTCACACCAATGGTGGTAAAAAGTGCCACCTTTCTTCGGTAATGATCATGACACGAGTATTTTTTGATACTGCAGACAAATCCAGGTTTCAAGAAATCATGCAGGAAATTTCGAGGTTATTTGACGAAGGAAAATTGCGTAGTACAGCGATAAAAGTCTTCACCTATTAATGCAGCTAATTTGAGATATGCTCATGGGCTGATGGATGAAAAAAGTATGATTGGAAAATTGGTATTGACTTGGTTTTAGTCGGTTAATATCACGGCAATATAAGTTTTTCAATTAGTTCTAATACATACGTAACTACAAATTAAATAAACCGGGCCACCTTCTACTTTGGTACTAAAACCTATTTTTTCCACATGCACTTGCATTTATCAAAGTCACACCTAAAAAAGAGCATGTAATGGAGAATAAAATGAAATGGAACACATTGTGTTTTTTATGTTTAAAGTTTTTAACAAGGGTTTAATATTCACCGTATTCAAGAGTGCTAGTTAACATCGAAAAAAAAATAAGTCAGAAAGCGAGTTCCAAAGATGTACACCCTGGAGAGTAAATTAATTTGAAAGGTAATTAGTACGATGATGAGGGACTTTTAAGCGTAAATTGTTAGACGAGCGGAGATTAATTTTATGGGAATCGCTAAAGTATTGAAATTTATACTTCAAATATGAATGAGAACGTGGATCGCATAGTATGGAAAACGGAGTGCAAAGTAACCTAACATTTCGTCGATGTTCAATAGGTAGCCACTTAAGCTGTAAACGGTAATGAGTAACGTGGTTATACTTGCGTAAGCCAAAAAAGAAGCGGATGCGGTTATTTTGCAGGGGACCCAATTTTTGCAAAAGTTCCTGAGAGATGTCGGGATGACAAATTAAAGGTAGCACTAGGGTCTGCACAAGAACGGCTTCTGTACAAGATGGCAAAAAATGTTTAAATCTGTAAAAGCTATAGCTATATAGCTGTGACTTTAGAATTAACCTGTGTTATTCCAAATCAAATCTTTCAGACCAGTGTTTTATATGCTCTAAGTCACGGTTAACTTGATTAATTGCATCATTGATCTTATTAACTGCAGCCTGAGCAATATCTGAAGATCATCAGCATAAAGATGGTTACAGCTACTTTGGTCGTTCGTTATTAGTTATATTAGAAGAAGCGGCAAAAGTATTGCTCTTTGTGGTAACCCACAAGTTCACTCTTGCCAATCAGATTTAGATTCACCGATTTTCACAGCCTGTTTACGATCTTAATGATAATAAGAATGATGATAAGATGAAATCCATTCAATAATCATCCATTTAATATCCAAATTAATTTAATACCAGCATCCACTCTCTAAGCCATCTTTAATGTCTTCTATGACTTTCAGCAAAGCACATAAAATCTAAAAATTGAAAGGGGCCTAATAAATCATATTGTGTTATTTGCTTATGAGCTGCGGCTTCTATTATTTTTTTAAAAAAGGGTTAAATAGAGATTGGCTTAAAATGACTTTTTAATGTTGGGTTTGTTACTTTAGCTAAGGGTATTACAGAGGCTTTTCTCCGAATTAAAGTGCCAGTTTCAAAGGAAAAATGAATAATCTGTCCAATCACTAGGAGAATAGATTACAATATTAAAGTTATCATTGTCCGACTTACATTATCACATCCATTCATCCATCATTCATCCATTGTGTAGATGATGCAAGTTTCTTGTTGCGCCTGGTTCTAGTTCTATTCACTTGCCCTGGCGTATGTACTGAGTCGCTGGTAGATTCTTTCGGGGTGTCACTGTTTTCTTTAATAAAGTTCTCTAGATCCTGTGTCATGACAATACGTTGTCGAGTATCATTTGACATCTTAACAGTTATGGTTTCATTTCAAGTCCACGCGTTTTTCATCCGGAGTGTTTCCGTAGAGCTTGTCGGTGGCGCGTCAGACATTCTGACATACCGTAATTTGACCCTTTAAGTTTAGCTTTTCTCCGCCACACTTGCCTTTGTTGTAATATCTACAAATTTTACCTATATAGGCCAAATATTGTCTTGTTTGCCAAGCCTGTAACAGTTGCTGATAGACTGCTGTGTGATGCCATTAAGTTCGAGATTTGTATTGCAGAGTTTAACTATTGTTTCAAGAAACATTTCGTTGGTACTTTCTGGTATGCCACCCAGCAGGATACACTTTCTACGACGATGCATTTCAATGTTGTCCATTAATTTTCGTTACTCACCCATTTATTGACGCAAAAGACTTAAAATGTTCTATACTTAATCCATGAATGAGGTGAATTCCTTGCTGGGATGACTAATATTAGTGGCGTTTTGTTGACCGACATTATGCGCATTATGCGTTAATCCTACCAAAGAGAATAAGCTAAGATTTGTACAGTGTGTCACACAAAATTTATGTCTTTTTAACTTGGCTGGATTTTGACATTAAACGCATTGAAGTAGTGAACAGAACGCACCTATTATCTGGTTGTGTGGAATGTAGTTGTGTCTCAAAATCAGCCATCCGTTGCATCAGCGAAGATTCTATTGCTTGTCGGGTTTTTAAAACTACTTGAATACTATAAAACTTGAAATTCTGCAGCGTCTTTAAATATATAAAACAGAGCGAACAGCGGACGGCGATTTATTTCAGGACACATTGTAGACGCGCTCTCTGCCTACGATTAGTGAACGAGAAAATCACGAATCAAGTATGTAGTGCAAAACAAAGTATGTAATGCACAATAAAGACACAATATATAGGCACAAATAGCACTCGTGATTTTCCAAATCGTTGTTTTTACGTTTATCAAAATCACGAAAACGAATCGAATACAAATCAGCTAAGTGCACAAGCGCACTAAACTCTTAAAATTATGTGCGACGCCTTAGCTTCCAGAGCTAGGAATTTGGTGTCCCCTTTCAAAAATCAAAAAAGGATATAAATACTACTAATGTAAATCATTTTGAAAAAAATAGGTTCACAAGTATTTCAGACTTCTAGCTGCAAAATATCTTATTTTGCGGAACGCTAACTTCATGTTTTTTTATAAGGTCTACAAGGCCTTCAAATTTAGAATTCTTCCGTGGTCTCATTAGGAAAAATCCAGTCAGTAAATATGTTATTTCAGACAAAGTAAACATTTCCACGAAGATGGTTTACTTCAATCGGAGAATACAATTCTGCCTATTCATACCAATTTGTGTTACTAGCATTAATGCCAGTTGTTCTAGAATTAATTACAATTAAAATTTCTACAAAAAAATTATGAATAGAATTGATTTGTAGTATTCTAAAAAAAAATTTCAACGGTATTTTGAAGTACGAAATGATAAAAGCTGAAGCTCAGCATGTGACAATAGAAAAAATAAAACCGACTTCAAAAAGATGCAGCACCAAAAAGGTAAAATATCTATTTCAAAAAATCTGATCAAAATTACAGTTTAAAGTTGGTGTCTATCTCTCTAACAGTTTACAACACGCTCTATCTCTCTAACAGTTTGTAACACGCTTTATCTCTCTGACAGTTTATAACACGCTCTATCTCTCTAACAGTTTATAACACGCTCTATCTCTCTAACAGTTTATAACACGCTTTATCTCTCTTACAGTTTATAACACGCTTCACTTGCACGATACGAACTTCAAACTGTAATTCTGATCAGATTTTTTGAAACAGTTATTTTTACCTTTTAAGTGCATAATTTTTAAGTAGGTTCTTTGTTTTTGTTAAAAAACATTTTATTTTCTTTAAGTTACCTATTGACTTATTTTTTCTTAGACTAAAAAAATCGTTGACGATCCCAAGTTACAAGTCGAATCGAACCCTTAAGACTGAAGAGAGACTTCGCCTCCCTGTGTGTGTTCTACCGCTTGTATAATGTGTTGTGTTCTGAGGAATTGTTTGAAATAATGCTCATGGCCACTCGTACCACTCGCACCCTGGCACCTAAATGGTCACGTACAGTGTGGCTGCGGTGACCGCTTACCATCAGGCGGACCGCAAGCTTGTTTGCCACCTTAGTGGCATTAAAAAAAAAAAAAAAAAACCCAAATCTCTTCATGTGTGTTTATAAAAATTTCAAGAGTTCCCTTGATTTCTCTAGGATACTGTGATGTATGTTTATAATAAGTAGGTAGTTATTTAGTTCTTAGATAATAAGCTATATCTGTAAGTATTGATTGTCAGTAGACCAGGCCAGTCTGCGAATATACGCTGTGCAACCGAGTCGTTTGTGTTTCTATTCGTCACGCTACCCAACCAATATCGCAGTGGCGACGAACAAGTATTGAACCTTACGTGTGTACCTAATTTTTCTTAGTGTTACGACTTCATAATGTCAATCGGAAAAATATCAGAATTTAACGTGTGCAAAGACGATTGGATTTTGTTGTACGTTGATCGTCTAGAACAATATTTTATGGTAAACAAAATTCCGGATAACTTACAAGTGCCCACATTAATAACAGTTATGGGAGCTGAAAGTTACGAGTTACTAGTTAACATATGTACGCCAAGTAAGCCAAAATCAAAGACATTTGATGAGTTGTCAGAAATAATGGGAGCACACTTACAACCAAGACCCAGCGAACTAGCGGAGAGGTATAAGTTTCGGCACCGAAAACAAAAGGAGGGTGAAACTATATCGGAGTACGTGGCGGTTCTCAAAAAAATGTCAATAACTTGCGAGTTTAGGAGTTGGCTCGAAGAAAGTTTAAGAGATCAGTTGGTGTGTGGAATAGCGAGCTAAAATATTCGACAAAGGTTATTCACAGAAACTAGAAAAGGTTTTTTAATTTTTCATAATATTTGTTCAGAAGAATGTAAATAAAAAAATAATCTTTATAATATTCTAAATTCAGTTCATTTGCTTTTTTTCCGCGATAGGTATTTCTGAGATATATTAAAAAGAAATAAATGCGTCTGGCAAACGAGTAACACGTCTGATTCTGTGTTAGTCTTTTGGGTAAGCAAAAACTAAAAACAAGTTTTAAGTCGACTTATGTATTCAGATGCTAATTTTTGGTTTTCTAAAATGTGTGCTATTTAGAATAGCTAGAATAGATCTAGCAGTCATTTGAAATTCTTATATCATGCAAAGCAGTCTTGGTTTTGTACTATAAATAAATATTATTTTAATTATAGTATATAATATAATCAAAACACAAAAATGTGTCGTTCTTTAGTACTTTTATTATTCTTAGTAACATATTCAGTTCAAGATTTTATAACAACCAAAGATTTACAGAAAAAAATGAAAGCTATTGGTTATTACAAAAACCTGCCAATATCAGACATGGAAAGCCTCTTGGATCTGGAAGTGGATGTGCCAAAAGTATTAGACTCAGATGTGCTTATAGAGGTAAAAGCAATAGGAGTTAACCCTATTGACTACAAGTTACGAACTCGGTTACCAACAACTGAAAATTCAGCCAAAATATTGGGCTTGGATGGTGCTGGAGTCGTGGTTGCTAAAGGAGTAAAAGTGAATAGGTTCGACGTTGGTGATGAAGTGTTCTTTTTGGCAGATTTCAGAAGAAACGGATCGTATGCACAATATGTAGCAGTTAACGAAATTACCGTTGGACCAAAACCAGAGAAACTTACTTTCGAGCAAGCTGCGGCTATGCCGCTGACGGCTATGACGGCATATGAATCTATTTATGACCGTTTGCTGATAACTGAGAAAGACGAAGGAAAGACGTTGTTGATTATCAACAGTGCAGGAGGTGTTGGTTCAGTAGCAACTCAAATGGCTAAGAATTTACGCCTCAAAGTGATTGGAACAGCATCGCGTCCTGAAACCCAAGCTTTCAGTCGAGAACATGGTGCAGACATTGTTATCAATCATAAACAAGACCTGAAGACACAACTAGAAGGGTATGGATACACAAAAGGAATAGATTTTATCTTAATTAACTTTGATCCTTATCCTTATTGGGATACTTTAATGAAGATAATTAAACCTCAGGGGAAAATTTGCTTAATCGTTCCCAGCTCGGGCTCAATTGATACAAAACGGATGTTGGAAAAAAGTGTGACTTTGGTGGCAGAAATGCTAACGACTAGATTTTTTTATGATACCGAGGATAAGTACAGGCAGCAAGAAATATTGGAGGAAATATCTAAAATGCTAGACGATGGGAAACTAAATAGTACTCTAACGAGAACTTTGACTCCAATCAATGCAGCGAACCTTCGTGAAGCTCATAGACTACTGGAAGAGCACGGTTTGATGGGAAAATTGGTGTTGTCTGGGTTTGATCAAACTTCTTTTATAAACTTTGAAAAAATATGGGAAGTAATTTAAATTTATATGTTTTGAAAACTCTCTGTATAGTAAATTTTGAAGATTCTTTGCCTGTTATGACATTACTTGAAAGATATTTAAGAAATAATCACTATTTTAGATGGACGTAAATAATTATTGATACTTTTAACTATTTTGTGAACTATAATATTTTTGTTTTTGTGTCCCAGTTTTTAAAAGTTAATATAGTCTTGCTACGATTGGTTAGAGGCCGAAATATCGGAAATACAAATAAGTTATCATGGTTATATACGAATAACTATTACGAAAAGGTTAATATTTCGTTGACAAATAAATAATAAGCTCTTGTGTTTAATTGAATCTTATTTGTCTACCACATATGTAATATTCAATAAATTCCCAGTTTACTTGTCTAGGTAGGTATACGGAAGATATCGAAGATGTTTAAAATAAACGCAAAGAAGGTACATCAGGGTGTTTTTTTTTCTTTTTATTTTCTTGGTATCTTATAGAGTGTTTGGAATATTCTGGGATAAAAAGTGACAATCAACACAACGTTAAAGTTATCTAAAAGTCGTGTAGGACGCAGCAGAACATGCGAAACCCGGCGTAATTAGAATATAAACACATAAAATCTAATACAAAACTAATGATGGCAACTGCAGTGTGACTACGAGAAATAGGTTTCCCTCGTAGTCCACATTTAATGGGTGGACAAGAAAATCCTACTAAT
The DNA here is from genome assembly GCA_946406115.1 of Apoda limacodes. Classification (NCBI taxonomy): domain Eukaryota; kingdom Metazoa; phylum Arthropoda; class Insecta; order Lepidoptera; family Limacodidae; genus Apoda; species Apoda limacodes. The sequence continues at coordinate 24,357,288 of OX291550.1, forward strand.
ATTATAAATGTGAAAGTTTGTATGTCTGGATGGATGTTTGTTACTCAATCACGCTTTAACCACTGGACGCATCGCATCGGGATGAAATTTGGCATACATATAAGTTAGGTCATGGAATAGCATATAGGCTATTTTTTATCTCGAAAAATTTAAAAGTTCCCGCGGGAATAACTATAGCAGAGTTTTTAAGAACAATAGATGTAGCTATAGCTTCAAAATCATTATTTTTATATTGCCAATCATCCTACTATGGCGTGACATTATGTTGGCAATGCCGCTTAATAAGTTTCACTACAAAAATAAAACAAACAACAATTTAATATGTATAATAAACTGCTGAGGAATCGCTGCAACTTGCTATGTGGATTGTAGAAAGTTTGTATGATTACCACAAAAGTTGGCACATTGAAGTGTTGGTCAGGGAGGTTTTTTGAAGTGAAACCTTCTTTAGCGGCGTTGTGCACTTTTTTGTGATGGGTAAAAAATTATAAACTCGCATATGCTGATCGAAAATTCGTAAGACGGAAACCATAATGAACGCCATAAAAATTCGCAAGACGGAAACCTTAATGCCACGCCGGCAGTCTCTTTGCCACTAACTCCAATATGAACGACGAAGGCGCTGTACGATCTACTTTACCATGGTGTGGTAAGACCATGCCGGAAATCTCCATGAAGCAGCGGGAGGACCGGCGGGCATTGCTTTCTTAAGATGTTCATAAGTAAAGTGGACCAAACGGTATTCCAGCAGTGGTGCTTAAACAGTGTGCTCCTAAGTTATATCCTGTACTCACGCGCCTCTTCGTGCTTACCTAACGCACTATGCAATTTCGCAACCGGTATCCAAAAATGGCGATAGATCAGATCCATCGAATTATAGGCCTATTGCTGTTACCTCCCGCCTCTCCAAGGTGATGTAGCGTGTAATCAACACACTTAGCTTGAGCTTCTAAGATACCTAGAAAAACACGATCTGGTCAGTGACCGTCAATATGGCTTGCGCCACGCTCGACTGGTGACCATTGAGAGTCAGGGGGAGACATTAGCATGTAGCCTGGACATGGCGAAAGCGTACGATCGGGTCTGGCTCCGAGGTTTTCTATCAAAGTTGCCAGGTTACGGAGTGCCCGAAGATTTGTGCAAATGGGTGGCTAGCTTTTGGTCCGGCAGACGCAAACGAGTAGTTGAGTTTTTATTTTTAGTATATGGTGATTATGAGTAGTACAGGGAGGTCAAATATACTAAGTCAGAAAAGTAAATAAACAAAAATTATTATTTATATTAAATAAATATGTATACGAAGTGATGGGAATTTCGTTTCAAAATTCCAGTTTGAAGTTGTTGTCTATCTTTCTAACAGTTTATAACACATTTTACTTGCACGACACCAACTTCAAACTGTAATTTTGATCAGATTTTTTGTAATAACTAGTTTTACCTTCTTAGTTAATCTTTTTGAATTCGGCTCTTGTTTTTCTTAAAAAAGTTTTTATTTTTAAGTGACCTATTGTTTTTTTTTTTCGTTCACTTAAAAATTGTTGACGATTCCAAATTCACAAGTCATATCGAACTCTTAAGTCTGAGAAGAGACTTTGCCTCTCTGTGTGTGTTCTACCGCTTGTATAATGGGATGTGTTCCGAGGAATTGTTTCTATTTCTACCTTCGCACCGCTCGGCATTGGCAGGGAATTCATCATCACACTTTTGAACCTAAATGGTCACGTACAGTGTGATTTGTGAGAAACTTCCTCCCGTGAACGCTAAGGTTGTGGAATGAGCTGCCTGTCGAGGTTTTCTCTGAGGACTACAGTACGGGGTTCTTCAAGAAAGAAGTTATTAGATTTCTGAAGGTTCGGCAACGCGCGAGAAATGCCCCTGGCGTTGCAAGCCCCATAAGCTGCGGTGACTGCTGACCATTAGGCGGACTGCAAGGATTTTCGCCACTTTAGTGGTATACAAAAAATTACTTAAATCGCTTCAAGCGTGCCTGAATTTTGAAAGTTCCCTTGATTTTTCCAAGATTCCATGACTATATTCTGACCTGTTGACCATGGGACTATGGATATCCATTTTTTGTACGCTAAAATCTTCTCTATATTTTAACAAACACTTTTCTGAAAACTGCATCAAAATCGGTACAGCAAGATAATCGCAGACAAACATACAGGTTAAACTAAGTAATTCTTCTTTTTTTGAAGTGGAATAACCAAATTAATTCGATGCCCCTCTTTAAGTAATCGTGTATATCCTCTCTAGTCTCCTTCTCCTGCACGAGTCACTAGATATGTACTCCAGACAGAGGCCATACTAAGTACCTTAATTTCTTTTGTTTGACAAAGGTTTCTTGGGACCCGCTAAAATCTCATAAAAATTTAGTGAATGTGTTTTTCGGGATATAGTTCAAACCCTGAAAAAAGTAAAAACACGATTAATGAACCTGTGTTCGATAGAAAAAAATATATCACTGTCCCCTTTTTGCTGTTTAAAAGTTTTGGCAAAGAAATCTTTGAAGTTCTAAGTTTGCAATAGTGAGGGGTCTTAGAAACAAAAACAGGCCAAACCTTTTTTTCTGGACACAAATAAGCTACTTCTTGTAATTGTTCTTGTTGTTAAAATAAGCCGATTAAGGACCCTCTTACAGCCCACTAGCGCCGCCATATGATATCCTTAATTTACTCTTCGAAGAAAAACGAATTTCTAAAATCCAAATGTCACAAATATAAAGCTGGTCATAAGCTATTTTTAGAAGGTTTTATATAGTTTCTAAATAATATCTGTGAGTTGTAGTTGGCATTTCTGCTAAAAGTGGCCGTTTTTAGCGGAAATGCTTACGAAGAGTAAATTAAGGATATCTAATGGCGGCGCTAGTTAGCTGCTATATGCGCCTTAAGATCGGAAACCCCGCTGTCACCGAAGGAGGGGTTTTACAGTAACGCTCCGCCCGGCTTCGTTCTAAAAAGTATAGTTCATAAGATTATGGATAAATAAATAACGTAGAATACAATTATTTTTTTTTTATCTTAATCAAACATTTAAAATATAAATATATTTAAAACATTTATGATATTACTTGTAAACCTATGATACCCTATTTTGTTACATATAATTATCACCAATATAGGAACATAGTTTTTTGGTAAAAAAAAGTATATTTCTGTAAGAAGTTTCTGAGAAATTACACAATTTTCAATATTTTTTTGTTTAAGTCACGGTAAATAATAAACTACCTTTGTTTTTAACAAATAAAAATTATGCAAGTACCAACACCTCGGTCTACCTTTAGGGAGGAGAAAGTCACTATATACGTGATTACCTTGACTATTTATTTCCTTTGTATTCAAAATTATTCAAACTCATTAATATTTCTTGTTATTCCTCTGTCTAAATAATTATACTAGACTCAGACAAATATCGTTATAAACTTTTTCATATATTTAGGCACTTGATTTTCAAGGTAGACTACTATAGTCGCCTGCAAAATAAAAGTTAGCAAGTTTTATTGAATAAATCTTGAAAAGCTGGTTTTTAGACTTCCGCCTCTAAGTGGCAAAAACAGAACCCTTGTCGTTTGATCATGTTCACCTCTTTTCATAATCAATAAAAATCACAGTAAAAAATATTCCATTTTTGCATCGAAACCGATTTTTTTTAACGCACTCGCTCATAAAGCAGTCATTATTTAATGCACCGCTTTTATCATCTTAGCCTCGATTACATCATTTTACTTTACATATATTTTTTAATTTATAGTTATGAACTAAGTATTTATTTTTGAAAAAATAAATCCTACGTGATTGTTAAAAAGATATAAAGTGTCAAAACTAAATTATTATTAGATTTCATTAGTATTTCCTGTCCTTCAAGTGTGTTGAAAACCGTCACTCGTGAGCTCTGCGCAATAGACACTTGGCTAAACTCCAAATCCTCAGCCTGCGTGGAGTACTCTATACTCCAAATCCTCGGCCTGTACAGTGGCCATGCTTCAGCCTGAGCACCGCTGATCACAGTGGCTACGGGGCGTACTTCTGCTACGTGCTGCTTAGCATGGTGACAGCCACATTCGGCATTACATTGTGCCAGCCACGTGCGGCATAGCATTCTGCCGGCTACTAAAGCCTTAGCGTTCACCACTCACTAGACGTCGTTAGGTCACCTAAAATCAATTCCGTCCGCGTCTACCTACTTTAGCGGCGGAGATCTGCGGGGTGTGATCGACGTGGAAGATCGCTGATCGGGCTCTAGGCCGAATAAACCAATTGTACTTACATTCTATCTTTAATATATGCTTGAAAACCTTACACGCTTAAGGTTGCTCTAACTTTCTGTTTAGTTAGGTAGTTCTATGCTAATGTAAAATAGTAAGTTACTATTTATATATATTAAGGGTTAAGAATCACCTTATGTGATTACCACCATGAACTGATGGTAAACCCCAACAAAACAGAATTAGTCCTTTTCACAAATAAAAGGAAAATTCAAATAACTACCATGCCAAAACTATTTGACATTGAGCTTACCCTTTCAATTGAAGTCAAATACCTTGGGGTAATTCTAGACAACAAACTAAATTGGAGTAAGCATCTAAGCACAAAAATAACCAGGGCATGTACAACCTTCTGGCAATGCAGAAGACTAATAGGCAAGAAATGGGGCCTTAAGCCATCCATAACCCTCTGGCTTTATACAGCCATAATACGAAACATGATAACATATGGTGCAGTAGTTTGGTGGCCCCGAACTCAGTTAAGCACAGTAAAAAACAAACTACAAAGCCTGCAGCGTCTTGCCTGCCTAGCAACCACAGGCAGTATGAAAAAGACTCCCACAACAGCATTAGAAGTCATTCTCAACCTCAGACCCCTTCATCTTGTTATACAACAAGAAGCTGCCGCTGCAGCCATACGACTTGAGAAAGTAGGGCTCTGGAAACGGGACGGCAGAATCACTCATGCACGGCTCAAGGAGGCGATGGGAAATGAGCTTCCGATGATATAGGCGACATGTGACATCATCCCAAAAACCTTTGTCTTTGACAAAAAATACCGTATCCAGCTTCATGAGGAAGAAAAGGATAGCTCCGGCATCCATGAAGTCAGGATCTACACCGATGGCTCCAAAACGGAATCAGGAACGGTCGCAGGAGTATTCTCCCATGACCTGAACATCAACATATCAACGAGCTTGGGTGCACTCAACACCATCTTCCAAGCAGAATGTGTTGGGATTATCCGAGCTGCAACAGCCGTCTTGTCTAAAGGCATAAGCAATGCATCGATACACATCATCTCCGACAGTGCCGCTGTGCTACAAGCTCTCAACAACAACCGCATCAACAGTGGACTAATCCTGGAGTGTCACTGTGAACTGCAAAAAATTGCATTGAAGAACCGGGTTACACTTCAATGGATACGTGGTCATAGTGGGTCTCTAGGCAATGATGCGGCAGATGAGTTGGCAAAGAGAGGATCGGGCACTAAAATAATGGGACCTGAACCAATTGTACCGATACCATTCATCCAACTCAAAACATGGTTACGTGACAGAACCTTACAACAGCACAACAAACAGTGGGCAGAACAGACAGACTGCAAACAAACCAAAAATGTTCTTACATCCTTGGACGCAAATCTGTCGCACAAACTGTTAAAACTTAGCAGAAACGCTACGCTACATAGTTGGCATAATAACAGGTCACTGCCCGCTAAACAGGCACTTTTTCAATATCGGCGTTACTGACAGTCCTCTATGCAGGGGCTGTATGGAAGCCGAGGAGACACCGTCTCACGTGGTTCTTCATTGCAAAAGCGTGAGCGACCAACGGACAAAGCACCTTAAGAATCCACAAACCATGAGAGAGGCGCTGAATAACATCAGATGCCTCCTTAACTTTTGGATGGAGCTGGGATGGTATGAATAACCAATGACAGGTATTGGTTACCTACGTACAATGGCTTACCTACGCAAAATAAATATAAATAAAAAATATATAGTTAAATATATATATATCATATATTAAATATATATATAAAGGTATTAGATAGATATATCGATATTACCACACGGCGACGTAACTGTTAAAATAAATGTTACCGTGTCGAGACTTCCCCATATTTAGTCGCGGAGACGGAACAATATCTAATGACCGACTAGAAAGCGTTACCAGAATTTGTGTCAACAAGTGTAATAACGACTACTTAAAATGGCTATATGGATTATTGATCAAACTCTACTTATCAAGCAAATGCTTAATTTTGTGGCCTCGTCAGTAATGTACTAAAATATATGTAACTAGCAAAGTGTGTAACTATGCGGAAAAATCTTAATGGTCATAAATGAATTCTTAGATCTTTTTTTTAATTACATAACTATTATAACAGGACAGGTAGAGTAGGAGTATCCTGTTACCGAATGCACCGGCTAGGTGCCCAGGAGGTAGAGATTTAGGTAGAGCGAGTTCAGAGGCAAGTAAAGAAAATACTTTTGCAAGGGTAAGGCAGGTTATAATGTATACACTTACACGTTTGTAATTACAATATTTAATGGTCAGTAGTAACCTAATCACATAGTTAGTTAGTTGGACTTATGTTTTCCGCACTTAGCCTCATAATAGGGCCATTGTAAGTAGGTAACCAATACCTGTCATTGGTTATTCATACCATCCCAGCTCCATCTAAAAGTTAAGGAGGCATCTGATGTTATTCAGCGCCTCTCTCATGGTTTGTGGATTCTTAAGGTGCTTTGTCCGTTGGTCGCTCACGCTTTTGCAATGAAGAACCGCGTGAGACGGTGTCTCCTCGGCTTCCATACAGCCCCTGCATAGAGGACTGTCAGTAACGCCGATATTGAAAAAGTGCCTGTTTAGCGGGCAGTGACCTGTTATTATGCCAACTATGTAGCGTAGCGTTTCTGCTAAGTTTTAACAGTTTGTGCGACAGATTTGCGTCCAAGGATGTAAGAACATTTTTGGTTTGTTTGTAGTCTGTCTGTTCTGCCCACTGTTTGTTGTGCTGTTGTAAGGTTCTGTCACGTAACCATGTTTTGAGTTGGATGAATGGCATCGGTACAATTGGTTCAGGTCCCATTATTTTAGTGCCCGATCCTCTCTTTGCCAACTCATCTGCCGCATCATTGCCTAGAGACCCACTATGACCACGTATCCATTGAAGAGTAACCCGGTTCTTCAATGCAATTTTTTGCAGTTCACAGTGACACTCCAGGATTAGTCCACTGTTGATGCGGTTGTTGTTGAGAGCTTGTAGCACAGCGGCACTGTCGGAGATGATGTGTATCGATGCATTGCTTATGCCTTTAGACAAGACGGCTGTTGCAGCTCGGATAATCCCAACACATTCTGCTTGGAAGATGGTGTTGAGTGCACCCAAGCTCGTTGATATGTTGATGTTCAGGTCATGGGAGAATACTCCTGCGACCGTTCCTGATTCCGTTTTGGAGCCATCGGTGTAGATCCTGACTTCATGGATGCCGGAGCTATCCTTTTCTTCCTCATGAAGCTGGATACGGTATTTTTTGTCAAAGACAAAGGTTTTTGGGATGATGTCACATGTCGCCTATATCATCGGAAGCTCATTTCCCATCGCCTCCTTGAGCCGTGCATGAGTGATTCTGCCGTCCCGTTTCCAGAGCCCTACTTTCTCAAGTCGTATGGCTGCAGCGGCAGCTTGTTGTATAACAAGATATATATATATATATATATATATATATATATATATATATATATATATATATATATATATATAATATATATTTATTTATCATCTGAATCTCGGAAACGGTTCCAATGATTTTCATGAAATTTTGTATGCAGGGGGTTTCGGGGGCGATAAATCGATCTTGCTAGGTTTCATATTTAGATAAAACGTCGTTTTATCTATGTTTTTATGATAAACTGTAAAATATGAGCTACAGGACAATTGATGGCGTTGTTAAAGCTCGGTCCTTCAAGTACTTGTGTTTGATTTGAGACCTAAAATATCGTAAATCATTCATTGATTCATTCATTCGTTCATAGCGACTGACAGATGACAACTTTGGTAAAAGAGCATAATTAATAAATTAAATAAAAAAGGCCATCGCCATTAAATTTTTTAACAGTTAATAAGTAAATAAATTTATGTGGCTTATAGTGGTTAAATGATAATGGAAAAATATATTTGTCGTGTAATTTAAATAGATAGATTGAAATTTATCAATGCGCAAACTAAATTCCTGATATAGGTATCGGCCATCAATTGGACTTATAAATAAAATAATATTTCATTTAATTGAATTATTGTAGTAATATTACGCGTCAAGCATTGTTAGAGTAACATTTACTACACATCTTGTAAATTTACACTTATATGGTTAACAAACAGTTACCACACATTTTACCATAGGTTAAACGAGTCAAAATTTTTCGTTAATGTTAATCGAAATTTTGATAACGTTTTTGAGTAAACTAACTTTTTCTCAAACATGTCTTGCACAAGCTTCTTTGTGATAAATCGTACTTGCAGTACAGTAGTAGGCCTAATTACTTGCAGTACGGCCCGCAATGTTAAAGCTGGCCGCTCGAGCGGTCAAATATGTTATTTGAAAACTCTTTTACGACCGAAAAAAAATCTACGTTTTATTTATTTACTCGATGTTTCGGACGTGCCGCAACGTCCATGGTCTGTAAGGACTGCAAAAGTATTAATTAACATCTTCTAGCCTTGCGAGTTTTTCGCTACCCGCACTTGGTCATTAACGGTTTGTAAGTACACTTACTACACAGCGTTTGTCGAAGGATTTTTGATGACGATAACACTAAATAATATGACTAAATTCCTCGAAGGTCTTCCCGATTGAAATTCCGATGTTTTTTGATAGTAACCGCTTAACGTACAATTTTACTAAAAGGTCCTTATGTAAAACGGCAACGCTACTTTCGAGGAATCCAGTTATATATATATATATATATATATAAGTGCAAGCGTCTTAAAAAATTATCCGAAAAATATTAATTTTTTATTTTACACCTACCTATCTATGACGAAAATCCTGGGGCTTCCTAACCAGGTACCTAATGTAAGGTAATTCTACTACATTACTATGAACTTAGAGTGACTCATTGCCTTATAATGTATGATATTTTCTAACATTGTATCGATTCTACTTTCGTCATTTTCGAAATAATGTAGTAACAGTATAGTGCTTAACTCGGATGAAACAACACATCGTTAGAGCCCTAAAATATCTCAGGCGTAATTGTTTCTATTCATCCCTTGATTAACAATCTACTATTATGCTGTGCTCCTATTGTGGTTTCATTCATAATATTAAATGTAAAAATCACATATAATGTATGCACCTTAACTATTTTGTGTTACTGTTTTGCGTCACTCTGCGCGACCGACACGTAGAATATTTTGCGTCACCGTTGCGCTACTTGTGTGTTTTCAAAGTTCACATCTTTTTAGATATGGTCAATATTTCTTAATCCACTGAACCCTAACCGAATGCCTGTACGATACGCACTTGGCAGGTTTTTGGTTTATTAAGGATTAAATGCTTCTATTCTGCCAATCATTTACAATTTTTGTGTCATCCAAACCAGTCTTGGCTTTGATACTGTAGATAAAATAATAAATACCTAACTAATATTAAAATGCGTCTTTTTTTGGCTCTTCTATTAACCATTGTAACAAATTCGTGTCAAGATTTTACCAAACCTAAAGATTTACCGAAAAAAATGAAAGCTGTTGGTTATTACAGAAACCTGCCAATATCAGACGAAGCAAGTCTACTGGATCTGAAAGTGAACGTACCAAAAGTGTTGGACACAGATTTGCTTATAGAAGTTAGAGCAATAGCTGTTAACCCTATCGACTACAAGTTACGGACTCTGTTACCAACAACTGAAAATTCAGCCACAATATTGGGCTGGGATGGTGCTGGAGTCGTAGTTGCTAAAGGAGATAAAGTGAAAAAGTACAATGTTAGCGATGAAGTTTTATTTTTGGGAGATTTGAGAAGGAACGGATCGTATGCACAATATGTAGCAGTTGATGAAATCTTCGTTGGACCAAAACCGAAGAAACTTACTTTCGAGCAAGCAGCGGCTATGCCTCTGACGGCTATGACGGCTTTTGAATCTATTTATGACCTTGAGCTGATAACTGAGAAAGATAAAGGAAAGACGATATTGATAATCAACAGTGCAGGAGGTGTTGGTTCAGCAGCAACGCAATTGGCTAAGAATTTGGGCCTCAAGGTGGTTGGAACAGTATCGCGTCCTGAAACCGAAGCCTTCAGTCGAGAACAAGGAGCAGATATAGTCATTAACCATAAACAAGATCTGAAGACTCAATTAGAAGCATATGGATACACAAAAGGAGTAGATTTTATCTTAGTAAACTTTGATCCTTATCCTTATTGGGATACCTTAATGAAGATAATTAAACCTTCTGGTAAAATTTGCCTAATCGTTCCCAGCACAGGTTTGGTTGATATAGCACCGTTGGTATTAAAAAGTGTGACATTGGCGTCAGAATTCTTAACGTCACGAGTTTTGTATGATACCGAGGATAAGTACAGGGAGCAAGAAATATTAGAGGAAATATCTAAGATGCTGGAAGTTGGGAAACTAAAGAGCACTGTAACGAGAACTTTGTCCCCCATCAACGCAGCGAACCTTCGAGAAGCTCACAGACTTTTGGAAGAGCAACGTCTGATTGGGAAATTGGTGTTGTCTGGGTTTTAAACTATCTGTTTTTTAATGGTTGTTCAAATATATAAGAAGTAGGGTTGGTGATAATAAAATGTATCGCCAGAATAAAAATTGTGTAATTTTTTTTAGATTTTATGTTGGTATGTATGTATGTACATGTATTTTTGTATGAATTCCATGGAGCAGCTATGGTGCTTTATAATAAATATAATTATAAAAATTTCACGGATCACCTTACATTTACAGTCATTATAAAAAAATATGTCCGTTGGTATCCACTCTATAGATACCTATACCTATCCCTTTACATATAAAATTTTTTCTTTTGTCACTTTTATGTCTCGGGGTTCTCCAATTATTAAAATTTTGGATTTTTGGTGTGTTCAATGTCTAGGGCACACACCTTTTGGCATTCTAGAGCTAACTCCTTTATCATGTTCTCTAATTCTGTCGCGTTTTCAGCGACAGGAAAAGGGGAAAAGGGAGACCAGGTAAAAGATGGACACATTTTCTGTCACAGATGTGGTGCTCTTTGGATGCGGAAGGCACGAAACAGAAATATATGGAAAGGTTTCGGGGAGGCTTAGGCCGCATTGGCGATTTCTACTAACAAGCTTTAAAATATATATGAATACATATAACTATTATTGAACATTATATTATTTAATGTACGCTAAGTTTTCTTGTAAAGTCTAAAGTAATGGTAGGAAATAAAGGCTATATTTATTTATTTATTTTACATTAAAATCTAAGAGTAGGTTAAAAAAAATATAAAAAACATTTAATAACTACGTACTAAAAGTCCTCATAAATCACGGAGCAAATAAGCGTGGGCAATTTTTAACTATCATACAGCTGACAATACAACAGCATCAAATCATGTTTTTCCCAAAGGGGGTTTCGGGGGCTATAGATTGATCTAGATACGTTTCATTTGTAAAAAACGTAGTTTTATCCGTGTTTTTAGGCAACGATAAACTGAAAAATATAAGTGTTCCGGACATCTATTGGCGAGTAGTAATACTATTATTTTTACCGACACAGCAACACTAAAGCTACTTGAGAATAGAAGTCCCATTACGGGGTTTAGGCGTATGAAGCCTCTCATTAACTAATTAACCGGACGCGCGATGAGTTAAAAAAAAACGAGCGAAGCTCGGTCCTCCAGGTATTAAGTAGGAAACATTGAAGTAGTACCAAGAAACAAGAAATTGTTATATACATTCATTTTTTATAATGTTGCATGTTCTTGTAACTAAAAAGACTTGTACCGAATAAGTATGGAGCTTGGTATTTTATTTACAAGTAAATTTAACCAGCGTCAACTTTTGTATTTAGGTAAAGCCTAGGTAAAGAAAGGAACTAGGCGAAATAATAAAAATAAATATTGAGACCTGCATTGAAAATTAAAATTTATTTTCAAAAATGTATGATTATTCATAGTCAATTATCAGCACTGGGCATATCATTCTAAGAAAAAAAAAAGTTTTCTCTAAGTACTACAGTATGGGGTTCTTCAAGAAAGAAGTTATTGGATTTTTGAGGGGTCGGCAACGCGCGAGTGATACCCTTGGAGTTACAAGCGTCCATAGGCCATGATGACCGCTTACCATTAGGCGGACCGTGTGCTAATTTGCCACCTTAGTGTTAATGGTATAAAGAAAAAAAATTGTATTGGGCACTGACCATTAGTCCAATCAGCCAAAAGATATACACTCCGTTTCGTAATTTTACGTTCCGTTCTACGTTAAAATTGTTAACGATTTTCTGTGAATTGCAGGCAGGCGCGTAGTGCCAGGCTGAGGCTAGTTGCCAAGTAGAAGAAACAGTTTTAAACTTGCGGTAAAATGGGTTGCGTTGCGACATTTCACGGCGTACACTAGGACACCGGGCTTTAACATGAAATTTTTCGATTCTGATAGGTATAGGTCAATAAATCAATGCTAAAGTGTGTGCACAATAACTCTCACTTAAGCATAATGTTGTAATGGTTATCATTCACTTGTAAAATTTAAAAAAACCAAGAGAATTTTACCTTACTGCTTACATAATGATTATTTTATAGTACCTATTAACCTTTATGATTACTACGATGTTGTATGAAAACTTAGTAATTCTTGCAATAAAAGCCTTTATTACAGTTTTAAAAAATGATTTTTTTTCTTCCTATTATAATTCAATATACTAGAATTTTAACCTTCTGTTGTGTGAGACCGTAAATCTGTACACAACTGCTGCAGGATCCACATTCACATTCCTATGAATACTCAGTAGCGCCAACCCCGTAAGACGTTGGTTCAACATTGTGTTGCTTAAATAACCAAATGAATGACTGATTCGCTCGCTTTTTTTTTTCGAAGCTCTGAAAGTCTGTTGGAAATTAGATCAATTTAGCACATATACATGCCATCACGCCACTAATGGCGCCAAAAAACTTAAATTGTCATTTCATCCTCTATATGTCTTCGATGCATAATTTTTTACAGGTCTTCATAACACTGCTGAGTCGTCGAATCCTACCAGAATTATTTTAAAAAATAAAAAAACAAAAACACGTCTCAATTGTTTAAATTCGCACTTAATCCCCCTGACTCTCTCGCCCGACAGGCTGACCAACCAGGGTTGCCAGGTATTTGTATTTATTTGCCTTATAAATGAAATTATAAATGAAATTAAAATTGAAATAGTAATGGTTCTGTTTTTATTTTACCCATTTGTAAGTTAACATAAATCTTATTTAATTTTTGCTTTGTAAAAAACTGACAGTTCCTTGAGGTTTGTCTGCTTTCAACTCTGCAAATTAGCCTAAAATGCAGAGGTATGATTAATATTTTGCTTCTAAGGGAAAAAAAATGGTGTAAAAATAATACAAATCAGTATTATTGTTTGAACCTAGTGTTTTGATTCAATGTAGTTGAGGATCCGTTAAGGTAAGTAGGTATATGTAGGTACTTGCACCGTAGAAAATTATTTTTTCCCTTGTTTGGTAATAAGTTCATCTGGCAACCTTGCCAAAAACGTGAGGCTTGCACGCAGCACTTGTAGGTATCGGACGGAAACGTTCGGCGACACGAGCCGATCGCGACACCCGCCGAACAACATATACTATATAATTTGTGCCCGCCGAAGTGAACCAAAAGGGGCCGACCGCCGAACGCGAGTGTTTCCGCATATGCAAAGTAGTAGTTTAATACACAGATTCTTGTCTGTCCCGGCTAGTCTTCCTGCCTTCAGTTCAAGATGAATTTTTGAAATTACAAAGATTTCGGGGGGTATACGACACCCAAATCCCTCCCTCTGTATATGCGCATGATTGCAGATCCAAAAAATTGTTCTTATTTTAGAATTTGTAGATTTTAAGTGCTCTTTAAAATAAATCTGCTCATAAGCTGGTTAATTTTTAAATTTATTTTAGTACATGAATGAAACAACTCCTGCATACAGAACTTGGCACCCAAATACATAGATCTTTTGTCGGCGAAGTCGACACAACACATATTCGTAATATTGAACTTGGCTCTCATTATACATTTATGTTTTTGATGGGATAAGAATAAGAAATATTAAAACACAAAAACCTTGTAAATATTTTACGATTTTGGAGTTTATGAAACTTTTACTGAAAAATGTAACATGAAATGAAAGAAGTAGGAATCAGAAAGTTAAAAAAATAAGATAAAAATATTTTAAATAACACAGGTATTGTGTGTGCTTAAAATTGAATTGTTGTCGCTATAATAATAGAAAATGAAATAAAAATTTGATGATTAAAACATATATCAAAAATAGCAAACTACGAAGATATACTAACCTAGTAGATATTTGTGCTGTTTGCTGTGGAGACTTTGGGTTTATGGGGACCAGATGCCCATACTTTATTTAAAACTTTGTCAAAAAACTAATTGGAACATCTCATGACCAGAAGGCTGGCAGCTATTTAGCTCAAAGGATTAGTTTAGCTGTTCAACGAGGAAACGTTGCCAGCCTTCTGGGCACTCTTCCACATGGCAGTTCTTTTAATAACCTTTATATTAATAGTTTTACCCATTTTTCCTTAAAGTTAGTTTTTGATCAATTTTAATTGTTTTTTGTTATTAAGTTAGTTAATTAGAACATTAAAGAATACGACTGCCAATCTACAAAACGTAAACTAAAAATTTGATTTTTTATAGGTATTACTAAGGTGGCAAACATGCGAACGGACTGCCTAATGGTAAGTGGTCACCACAGCCTATGGACGCTTGCAACACCAGAGTCATCACTCGCACGTTGCCGACCCCATTAAAAATGTAATCGATTCTTTTCGAAGAACCCTAACCTATAGTCCTTAGAGAAAACCTTAGCAGGGAGCTCATTCCTTAACCTAAGCATTCGCGGGAGGAAGTTTCTCTGAAACCGCACTCATCATCATCATCATCATCATCATATCAGCCCATTGACGTCCACTGCTGGACATAGGCCTCATCTAACTTTCTCCACAGCGTGCGACTCTGCTCCGCCTGTATCCAACGGCTCCCCGCTACCTTTACAAGGTCATCTGTCCATCTAGCGGGGGGCCGTCCCACGGTTCCGGTTCGTGGTCGCCACTCGAGAATCTACTCCCCCCATCGGCCATCGGTTCTTCGAGCTATGTGTCCTGCCCATTGCCACTTCAGCTTTGCGAATTGATGAGCTATGTCGGCGACTTTAGTTCTCCTACGGATTTCCTCATTCCTGATTCGATCACGTAGGGAAACTCCGAGCATAGCTCTTTCCATCGCCCGCTGAGGGACCTTGAGATTTCGTATAAGGCCAATAGTTAGCGTCCCCGTCTCAGTGCCGTAAGTCATCACTGGCAACACACACTGGTTGAAGACTATTGTCTTCAAGCACTGGGGTATTTGGGACGAGAAAATAGTACGCAGTTTTCCGAACGCTGCCCAACCGAGTTGGATTCGGCGATTAACCTCTTTCTCGAAATTGGACCTACCTAATCGAACAGTTTGTCCCAGGTATACGTATTCGTCAACTACTTCGAGTGTAGAGTTCCCAACAGTTATTGGAGTGGGTGCTACATGGCCATTCGACATGATTTTCGTCTTGTCCATGTTCATCTTGAGGCCCACTCGTTGGGAAGCTCTACTGAGGCTTTCGAGAATTGTGCTAAGGCCCTCCATTGATTCCGCCATGACCACAATATCGTCGGCAAACTGAAGGTGGGTAATGTACTCGCCATTAACATTGATGCTAAAACCGTCCCAGTCCAGAAGCTTAAAGACATCTTCCAACGCATTTGTGAAGAGTTTCGGAGATATGACATCTCCCTGTCTCACACCTCTCTGCAGTTGGATCGGTTTTGAGTTCTGATCCTGGAGACGGACTGACATGGTGGCGTTATCGTACAAGCATTTTAGCACCTCGATATACCGATGATCAATGCAGCATCTCTGTAGAGCCTGTAGCACTGCCCATGTTTCCACCGAAGCGAAGGCTTTCTCATAGTCCACAAACGCTCAGCTAAGGGGCCGATTATACTCTTCTGACTTCTGTATAATCTGCCGTAGCGTGTGTATGTGGTTTACGGTACTATAGCCTCTTCGGAAACCGGCTTGTTTGGGAGGCTGGAAGTCCTCGAACTTGCGAGCGAGACGGTTCGTAATTACTCTTGAAAACAGCTTATAAACATGGCTCAGAAGCGTGATGGGTCTGTAATTCTTAAGAAGCGTATTGTTACCTTTTTTGAAGCGTGCACCACCACGCCCCTGTGCCATGCTTGTGGCGAAGTACCTTCGAGTATGACGGTGTTGAAGAGCTTCTGAAGGACTTTTAGTACCGGTTTTCTACCCGCTTTTAGAAGCTCAGTCGTAACTCCATCATCGTCCGGTGCCTTATTGTTTTATGGCTGTTTGAGGGCCATACTAATCTCGTACAAGCTGACGTCCGTGATGTCCTCGGCATAGTGTTGAGTCAGTCCAGCTCTAGGTTCTTTAGCTGGACTGCCAACTGGTTACCATGTCGACGTGTATAACTGTCCATAGAATTTCTCGATCTCCTCCAAGACTTCTGGTCCAGATGAATGCTGCCGTCCTCCGTCTTCAGCCTTGCCAGATGGCTTCGTCCAATAGCCAGATCTCTCGCGAACACTTTGGAACCTTTGTTCCGTTCTATTGCCTACTCAATACGCAATGTATTAAAGTGGCGTTTGTCGCGTGTAAGTGATTTTGAGATCTGTCTATTAAGCCGCCGATATGACACCGCATCATCCGAAGACTGCAGCCTAAGTTTTCGTCTTTCGTCCATAAGTCTTAAAGTCTGGTCCGAGAGTCTTTTTGTTCTTTTTGTACGGTGGGTTTTAAAGAACTTAACCGTATGGACAGTTTCCACAAACATGTCGTTGGTATCGTCCACTGATGCGTCTTCCTTTAAGCATTCAAAGCGATTTTTGAGTTGGAGCTGAAATTTTTCTGGGTTTTGGATTTGGATGGTTGTGGGTCGGAGCGCGGACTTTATCAGTCGGGACTTAGCAAGCCTTATGTTGAGGTTCAATGTGCCTCTTACCATATGGTGATCACTCCCGGTTTTGACCGTGTGGATCACAGAGAAATCATTGAACACTTGCTTTTCCGTCGACATGATAAAGTCAATCTCATTCTTTGTGCAACCATCCGGACTCATCCAGGTCCACTTCCTGTGGGGGCGCTTCTTGAAAAAGGAATTCATCAAAAGAGGTCTTCCTTTTCCATGAAGTTGGCCAGCATCTTCCCTCTGGAGTTCCGTTGTCCATATCAAAATTGCCCCACTCTCAGCTTATTACCACTTTATTTGCCTAGTTTAGCGTTGAAGTCCCCCATCACGACGTTATAGTGTGTTTTGGAGGAGTGTAAGGCTTTATAAATGTCCTCATACATCTCCTCCACTACGTCGTCTGGGTGTGTCGAAGTTGGCGCGTAAACCTGTACGACCTTCAGCGAATATCGTTTTGATATTCTGAGTATCAGGTACGCAACCCTGGTCGACACACTGTCAACTTTGATGATATTGTTGACGAGGGACTTGCGGACGATAAACCCGACACCACCTTGGGATAGATGGACACCCGCCCGGTAGTACAGCAAGTTACCTGAGTTGAGAACTATCGTGTCCTGTCCCTGTCTTCGGACCTCCTATAACCCTATAACGTCCCAGCGTAACTTGGTTGTAGCTTCTTCCAATTCTACTATTTTCTCGTCGGCCCTCAGCGTACGTGCATTGTAAGTTGTCAGGTCCAGTCATCGTTGTTGGTAGCCGGATCTCTGCCGGGGATTCTTCGCACCCCCGGCCCCGCCGTTACCAAGGCCGCTACCGTGACCTGGACTAGCAGGGCTGCCGGGGACTAGGGGCCGTTTTTTTTGTGCCGTTCATTTTTTTGTTGGTGGGTTTGCCATACTCGCCACGCCTGGCAAGCGGGTTGGCGAGCGCAGAAGAGTTATAGGGGGTCGCTGCTGCCCGACATCCCCTATCGGATATCAGAAGGGAACAAGGAGTAGGGTTGGGATGTGATGATTTTCTTAATGGGAATTGTATGATAGCTGGGATACGTCAAAGGGGGGGGGGATATTGTTGGAAGGAAATGGGGAGAATTAGTAGTAGCTCGGGAGGCCGGGGTCGCGTATCCGTGTATTCGGAAATGAATACCCCTGACACAAACAAACCACACTGTATGTGACCATTTAGGTTCAAAGGTGAGGAAGCGAGCGGTACGAAGATAGAAAGTAGCCGTGGGCACCGAATAAGAAATAGTCGTTGGCTCCATTTCGAACAATTCCTTTGAATACAGCCCATTATATATGCGGAAGAACACACACAGAGAGGCAAATAAAACACATAAGTAGTCAACATTAACATTATTACAGCAGTTCGTACCAGCAGTACCTGTTCTACGACTGCAGAAATGAAATCATACCTAACAGTAAAACATACTTTGCATCGTAGTAGGGATAGCTTGCCTAAATTTTTTACAGAGAAAAACTTTGTTTTAATATGATGAACTTTCACATGTTTATCTTGGTCACTAGACAAAGTTTTGTCAAGTTGTTACACGTCATAATTATCGCAGTTGCTTACAGACTCTATTTAACGACAACTCTCTATGACGCCGAAAAACGCTTAGTCCGTTAAGAGTCGTTATATATAGAGTCTAACACTGTATTTTGGAATTTTCGACATTTGCTCTTTTCGAAATTGCCTATTTAACTGAATGTGAGGCATAATATCTAATATCTTAAAGTTTTAAATATTTTAGTATTATGCTATATCTAATGTAGGACAATATTGTTATATGTGTGTTGTTATATTATTATATTTTTATAATAATATTACAACACACTTAATAACAAAATACTTAACGATACAATTTTATAATATACTAGCTTCTGCCAGCGGCTTCGCCCGCCCTAAATTTCGTTATCGGCGTAGGTTCTTACGGCAACTCCTCAATTATAGAAAAAAAAAACAATCAATCAAATCTTTCCTCTTTAATGGCATAATACATTCGTGTCTGTGAAACCATGGAAATACACATACAAATTTTCAAACCAATCGGTACAATTGTATTTTTAAATCATCCAGGAAAACATCTAAATACCCGTATCAAATTTCAACCCAACGGTTCAGCCGTTTAGAAGTTATGTGAAAAAGATAAGTACGGAAGAATAATTCTTACTACCCGTTGTCTTATTACCAGTTTTCCCGTAGGAATGAAGCAATTTTCCGCAGTAAAAAGTAGCCTATGTTCATCAGGGGTAATGTCGGCTCCTAATGGTAAAAGAATTTTTCAAATCGGTCCAGTAGTTTCGGAGCCTATTCAATACAAACAAACAATCAAATCTTTCCTCTTTATAATAATAGTATAGATCAACCACTAGCGGAGGTGTAAAATTACTCGCTTTTGCACAGCCACGCACAACTTGTGTAATTGACTACTGTATCATATGAGTGAGCCTTGGACTAATCATAGCGCTCCGTTTGACGTTGCGTGTGTGTACGTTCATGGTGGTTATTTTCATTACTTGGGTAGTGGAAGTGTAGGCTTCGTCGGATCCCATATAAACTGCGCTTTAATTTATTATGTTCCTAATATGGAATTTCACGAAGTACTCTATATGGTATACTATTCTATATTGGGGCGCATACTTCGGCATCAAAGTTTTTTTTTTAGGTACGCTGTGACTACAAGAAATAAGACAAATAAAATAGAATATATGCCTTCCGTTTTCTGTTTCTTAACTTCAACGTACCATAATGAAGAACTTTAACTAGATTACTAATCCCTTAAATAATAGCCCCATATCCTTAAATAAAAGGTAAAACAACTTCAAGTCCTATGCAGTGACATAGCTCTGTATGTTAAGGCAATCTGTCAAACAACTACGGCATATAGCTTAACTATGCAATTGCATAAAATACAATAAAACAAATACTTTAAAGTAATCTACAAACAAAATAAAAATACAACAATAATAATAATAGTTCTTCAACAGTGAATATTTGTTGTTGGAATTACCAGCCAAAAAATGCCAGAGGTTCTTATATGTTTCGTAGAATTTTGAGGTAGGTAGGTATTGTGATCCCGCCGTGTTCGTTGTTTTGATTTTCCTTGTTTATTTTCCGACATGGATGGGTATTTGGTAAACACGAACCGCTAACAATTCTGCTTCAAAGTAGTGAGATGCAACGCACTTTATTGGTGAGAATTGCGAAATATCCTCAATTCTGAACTTAATATCTATTATTCCTGGCTTACTCAATCCAACATTTTTTAACAAACAATACTCAGGAAATGATAATGAATTAATGTAACTATTTTTGATCTTAAGAAGCATCCATTTAACTTCAAATAAAATTTAGTATGCAAGTTCGCCATTGTTCTTCGATATAGGTACAAATCAAAATCAAATTAAACAATATTTATTCAATTAGGTTTCTCTTTCTGAGAACACTCGGATAGTCACGTGATCATGTCATGCGAAGACGTCACAAGACCTCTTTGAAGAAGAAATAAAAAATACGGGAAATAGGGCTATTTTCTAATGAGTGCGTGTCAAAGAGATAAAAAAAGAAATTGTTCGATCGCTTGATTTTGGCGCCATGGCGCTAGAGTCCCATTCGAAATTCAAAATTCGCGAGTGACGCGCGCGCTTCCATTATATAATTGTGTGTTTCCCGCCGTTTTTTGAGTCGAGTTATATGGAAAGCGTCCCTGCTGCTTGTACTTCCCGCGTTTTTCTTAGGAAGTGGTAATAGAACTAGAAAGTGATTGCACAAAGTGTATAAAATAGAAAAACTTTTAAATACTTTTCACACGTTTAAATGATGATGAAATAAACCACAACGTGAACTTTAGGTGATATAAAATTTAGAAGATTGGGTTCTTTATCGTCCTCCTTAGTCTAACAAGAAGCATTTGCGGGTGGCGGATTTGCGGAGTCTTGGTCATCTATATTCTCCCTGTGTGAGTAGCTTAGATTTTTATTCTCAGAGGAAATAATTATAATTAGTTAAGTTGAAATTTCCTTCTGAGTACAGCTATTTATCAAGGAATTCATTTGAAGAGTTTCTATATGAATTGTTGTTAGGTAGGTAAATTATTAATAATGATGTTGCTTTTTGTTGTGTGTTCCCAAAATATGTGTTGCATGTGAAAATTATAAAATGTATATATATACCTAGAGGTGAGTGAGAGGGGATATGCTGATGTTTTAGGTACACAAATCACATACTGATGTTGTGAGTTTGTGACAAACCGTACGTAGGATATTTAGAGTTCTACTGTCACATTTTAAGAATTTTATTTAATCATTAAATTTAATAGATAACTACCTAAATTACTTTAAAGGTTGGTTTAGTGTGCATAATATGATACAAACGAAATACATGTCTTATTTGACGATTAAAAAAAAAATAAAAAAAATGGCACCGGGTTTAATTATTATTCTCGAATTCTACCTAACAGTGATAATTGTGAATTACGATTTTGTACTATTTAATTAGTGATTTTGATTGGTAACGGCACTAAATTTAGTACCTTACAGATTGAGTAAAGGTTTTCCTTTATAGAATTATACTACGTATAGTAGGTACACGGTTTTTTATGACGAATATGTAGTACCTGAAGGACCGAGCAATTGCTCGGTTTTTTTTAACAGCGCCATCTATTGTCAAGTAGCTTAAGCGTTGCTTAATAACGCCACCTGTTGTCAAATAGCTTAAGTGTTGCTTAATATCGCCACCTATTGTCAAATAGCTTAAGTGTTGCTTATTACTACTCGCCAATAGATGTCAGGAAGAGTCATACTTTTCAGTTTATCACTGCCTTATAACGGATAAAACGACGTTTTCTAAAAATGAAACCTAGCTAGATCAATTTATCGACCCCGAAAACCCCTACATTCTAAATTTCATGAAAATCGATTTTATATACATATATACAAGAATTGCTCGTTTAAAGGTATTAGATTAGGTTACCGATATTTGAACATTCGGATTTGTGACTGACATATCGTTCGATATGAAGGAAAATCAGGTCCGTAAGGCTATACCAGGAATCAGTGGTGCATCTGAGGCATGGACAAGTTCTGAACTTGGACAAATATGTTTCAGATTGATGGAAAGTAAAAGTATCATGTAGAAAACACTTAAGACAATTAGCATAGGGTTGGGAAAGGGAGTAGCAAACATATATTTATGTATTTGATATTTAATTTTAGCGTAGGTCTGTTTGAAAAGGCTTCAGGCGGCTTTGTTTGGTCCAGGGTAAGATGCTTGTGTTAGGAGCAGTATCACGTTATTTAGTTTGTAAGGTTAGGGACCTGGATCCGCAGAGTGAAAAATGTATGGGGAATGATTATTGAATTCAGGGGGGTGAAATGTTTCGGAATATAAGCCTGAAGAGAATGTAAGAGTGGAAAGAACATATTCTGGGACATTTTCAGCTAGATTTATTTAGGTTATAAGGGGGAGGAGCTTTAGGCACAGTAGGTATAGGAAAGAGGGTACGGCCATAAGATTCCTTATACATGAATTTTTTTATTTAAAATGTTTGTTGATTAAAGGATATTTTTGTTTTCCTTTAGAAAAAATATATAAAATAGAATTTAAATAAAACTAAAAATTCAGAGAAAAAAAAGAGTTTGGTGGACCGACGGTGCCGGGTTCGTCTTAGGAACCTTGCAACGCAGGGCCCTAAGAGCATTTGGCCTGATTGGAGGGTCCAGAATTGCCAGTTTATTATTTTATTTTCTTGTCAAGGAATCTTGGCCTAACAGAAAACGAATAATGAAATAATGTGCACTCTTTCGGGGTTACACACGGCTCTATCTCATCGTCTCTTTTAGTGTGTTAAAAATAAATAAATCGTTACAACAGACCTAGGGATGTCGCGGTTAAAGTAAGATCTCTCCATTTTAATATCAGTATTAGAATAGGAATGGGTAGTAAGTAATAAGTAGAATAGAGCAGGTCTTCGTGTGACAGCGAAGCTCGAGTACTAGGGTGTGAGTAGAGCTGGTTTACTTTTAGGTCTTACTAGCTCGGCTCCACCCTACTCTAAGAAAGTTAAAGAGGTAGTTTAAATTTTATGAGTTCTAATCCGGATCAGAAGATAAATGATAAAGTAGAAATCTTATTTTTGGTGTGTCTAGTAGGTAGTTGTATGTAATGCCGTATGGTTGTTTACCACCTTTACAGCAACCAAAGGGAATTATCTTCAGGGTGCAGAAATATTAGATGTTGGATTAGCGTTTAAATGGTCTCGGTTCGAAACCGACAGTTGCCCCATATACTTTTTGTTTATTGTCGCGAACTGTAAATGAAATCTAATTTCTAATGTTCGTTTTACTGGCATTTTGTTAGGTTAAATAAATAAAGTAATAGAAACTAAACTATTAAAGGCTTACTCTTTGACAGGATTTTAATATTTAAGGAATCTCCCTGTCCTAAGTAATAGATATCTTAATACTCATCCTGTTATTAATTGAAAGTGAATAAGGGTAGTTATGGGGAAGGTTATGTATTAGGGATGCCGATAATGTAACTCATGACTAGGACGTATTATAATAGCTATCTTAGATAGGTATATCACTCGTGTGCGACAAGTTAGTTAAGATAAATGGTTTAGGGACTAAAATAGTTATATTATGTAGAATTAAGTCTTAAAATCGAAGTTCACTCGCTCCTACATGGTTCCCAGCATGCGTAAAAATCAGACGAAACAAAAATCGATTACTTACTTCATTGAGGTGTTTCACAATGTTAATGTAATATCACGTAGGTACATAGTTGCTTGGTTTATAATTATATCAATAACAATTTTAAACCAACAGCTTTAGTTAAACATACTGTGCCTAGGAAAGTGATAAATATTTTTAATAAATTTTAGTTTAAGTGTTAGTTATTGGACATTGTTGATGGTCATGTAAGGTAATTAGTGTAACCACAGAACATTGTAAGACGAGTTAGAAGTGCTATGTTACTCCAATAGTACCCAGAACCAATGTCGCCGCGCCCGCGCCGCACTACATTCGAAATTTTGAATGAGCAATGCCTTGTTAAATTTGCTATCTATAAAATTCTCAATCAACTTTTTTATCACATAAGGACGTAGTGACTATAAAATATAAACTTATGAACCAAAACGTTACAAATCGTAAATTGCCATTGTACTACCATGAAGGCATTACTACATTAAAGCTGTTAGGTTAGCTGTAAAGCAACGATTAGACTGACGCATAAGTAAGTAGGCATCAAACAGATAGACAACGACAAGATATCTACACTAATTGATATAATGAGTGTTTATATTTGATTTAAATGATACATATCTACATAAACATGTCAATGAAAGCAATAAATTAGGGCATCGCAACACTTCCAGAAAGACACGCGGTGATCAATACAATACATTGCTCTCTAGACACGGCAAAGACACGCGGGGAGTACTGTGAGTAATGTATATTTTTTATATTTAAATATTTTAGGACGTTGTTTTTCGACTAGACTTTAGATTTTACGTATTTTATTCTTTATATACTATATAATAATACTAATAAATACATATTATTGTACCTATCGGTGAGATATATTCCTCTTTTTGACCTATTTGACACCTACCTTTTTGTTCTTTATGTAATTATGCGACACAAAAGTCTTTTTTACGGAGCTACACCAAGCGATAAAGGCTGCGAGTAACTAAATAACACATTCGCGAGCTTTGAGGTAAGTATAAAGTATTGCATCCCCAAGAGTTTCAGTAGTTTTCAGAAGGTTTTTATGGTAATTAAGATCCTGGAATCAGTTAATAAAAAACGAAAAAATTCTTTGTTGTCAAAGTCTACAACCAAAGAAGAAAACAGCGCGTTCAGTAGAAACAAAATGACCCTAAAACGAATTGTAAAAAAAAAGATTCTAATAACTGAACAAAAAATTAGAATCTACATAAAAGGTTCACAGAGTAGAGGATACTCCCATTTTTTATGCTATGGGTACTTGAATACTGCATTTAAAAAAAAAATCAGAAGTGAGACAAACACTCAAAAGTTGCCGAAGAAAAAAACTATTACAGCAAACAATAGTATCTATGCTATATTTACACTAAAACCAACCACAGAACGCATACTGACCGACCGGCCCAATCGGAACCAAATACCACCAATAAATTAAAAAACTCAATGACTTTGAATAAGTACTGTACTGGAAAATACAAACTACTGCATCAAAATCTACCGTTGATCAGTATATAATAGGAAAGCTATAAAGAAGTAAGTCTACTATAAAATAAATAAATTCCATCACTCTACTTTTTGACACCTACTTAAATATGCCTGAAAAAGTAACTGAAGTCATGGATATAAAAACCGAACTATGCCAACAAAGAATCAAAAATGCAAGTACTTGAATATTCACACGAAAGCCCGAGCATAATTTATTAATTATACCCATTGTTACCCACTTAATTGAGTACGCCTGAAAATGTCACAAAAAACGAAAACGTAATCGTCGGGACTCAGCGTTGTAGCTGTGATGTGAGTAATAAAACTTCTTTATGAGTATTTATCTCTATTTATTATTTATAAGGTATACCTGAAGATAGTGACTGAAGCTATGGTAATTGAGAGCTGTAATAGAATACTGCCATATAAAGAAACAAAAAACGCAAGGGTTTGACGATCGCTTCATATGATTTAAATTTCTCCATTGGTAATTTCCTTTTATAATCTATTTAGGTTCGCCCGAAATCAGTAACTAAAGCAATGAAAAAAGGACACTGAAACTAAACACCGTCAATAAAGAAACAAAAACACTCCCTTAAAACAATGAAATTATTTTATTGGTTAAATACATCTATGATCTCCATTACAAGAAAAAAAAAAACCTGATTATTGCGTTCACCTACAAAAGAATGAAACTACTGCTTAAATATCTCCATTCATCATTAAATTAAAGTATGTTCGATAATAATAACTGAAGCTATAGAAATACGGTACTGAAATAGAATACTACCAACAAAGAAACTAAAAACGCAAGAGTTTGACGTTCTCTTTACAAATATTAAGTTACTTTAATAGTTATTTTCAGTTAAAATCTACTTAGGTACCACGCCATAGTAACTGAAGCCATGAAAAAGAACAATGAAATCGTGGGCTGCCATTAAAGCAGCAAAAACTTAAAAAACTTACTCCCTTAAAACAACGAAATTATTTTATGGGTTAAATTTATCTATGACCTACTACTAAAAATACAATTGTTGGGACTTTGTCTACTAACGTTAGTTACAATGGAATGTAACTACTTCATGACTGTTTCCATTTATCATTTCCATTTATCAATTCGATATGCCTGAAAATAGAAACAGAGCTATAAGAATAGGAAGCTAAAACTGAACACAAAGAAACTAAAAACTCAATGGCTGGAATACTTCCTCAAAAACAAATGAAAAATCTTGGTTATATTAGGTATGCCTAAAAAAAGTTACTTAAGCTACGGGAAACAAGACAACGAAACTGAAAATTACAGATAAACACAAAAACGCATGTCGTTGATACTTCCATAAAAGATCGACGTTACACTTCACTAATTAACTCCATTTATGTTACAATTTGATAAGTACGCCTTAAAAAGGAAATGAAGCAACGATAAAAGGATAAATAAACTGAAAAAAGCTAATCAATTATAATAAAAAAATACAGCTAATGAAATGTTACAATGGAATTGAGCTACGCTATTAAATATTTTTACTTTTTATCTTATCAAGTACGAACAATAATAAATGAAGCTTTGAAAAAAGGACACCAAAATTGAAAACTGCTACAATAAACTGAAACGTAAGTGATAAAAGGCCGCTGCAAGAAGATAAAAACAAAGATAACATCCATTTATGACTTAAAAATAAGGTACACCTAAAAAGGTAACTGATATTATAAGGAATAGGACAAGACATACAAAAAACTGCCAATTAATAAATAAAAAAAACCCAAACGTTAGAATTCTGCTACAAAAGATGAAACTACTATCCCATTTTAAGTACACACCTACGAACTTACACCTAAGAACAATAAAGCTATGGAAACCGAACACTGAAACTAAACAGCGCTAATAGTATAAAAAAATCTGGACGGTAAATCAAGCCATCGAGCAAGGACGTGTCACCGTCCACGACCCCTTTATTCCGAGGACAGAAAAGCCAATCCAGCTCATACACCGCTACTGCAACCACCAACAATCTCCTACGAGTTTTGCGGAGTGAAATTATTATTTACGCCTATTGACACTTTTCGGAGACAACCTAACTAAAAATAGGAGAATAGGTAAAGGAAACTACAAACTGCAAATGAATAATTAAAAAAAAAAATACAATTGTTAGATCTCTGCTGAAATTAAGAAAACAAAGGAAGGACATCATTTTTTCTGCATTGGCTATGTCCATTTACGAACTACGAATACTATGGTGGGTGTATCTATGAATAATAACTAATAACTGAAGCTCAGGAAAACAGACACTGAAAATAAACACTGCCACTGGGGTTAAATAAAACACAAGTGTTGGAACACTACAACAGAAAAGCAATCATTCACTGAATATTTAAATTTATGCTTAACCTAGTGATAACTGAAACTAATCGAAAATGCCTTATTAACGACATAAACTGAAAACCATTACAAGACAATAAAATGCATAAGTTGGAATGCCACTCAAGCAACAAAGGAACAAGAGTTGTAATGCTAATTGGAAACTTCTAAAGCCACACGGATGTAAACCGAATAAGCTGGTGCAAATGAATACCATCAAAGGAGAATCAGAACCTAGAAGAGTTTAGAAGTCAGCACGCAGACCACAAACGGCAAAGCATTCATTTCTCCTTTCTTGTATATATTAACACTTGTATATATTTATCATTCTGCTGGCTAAAGGGTGCTGGTACTGGTCGGCTCTATCCCTCCCACTCGACATCCTAGACTGCGAAGTCCTACACTACCTACCCTAACTACTCCGTCTTACTGGTGTCTTGGGCAGAGGTAATAGGCACACATAGGAATGCCATGAGATTGACGGGACACTACTAGAATCACTGACTAATGCGGACTGGAAACGCCGCATACCTTCCAGTGGTTGAGGACCCTCCGTTTCTTCAGTTACCACCTTATTGAACGTTTGCGCTGTTCCAGCCCGCAGTTTTGGGCACTCTACAGAACCCTCTCATCGACGGTTCTTTTCCTATGTGACCCGTTCCTTGAGTCCTTGCAGTGGAACGCTGGCTGGTAAGACGCTGGAACGGATGGAACGGAACGGAATTAGGTTTCTGAGAACACTCCTGCATCTTCATCGATACAATGTTAATTTCTGCCAAAAACCTGGCAAGAAGTTCTATATAATGTAATAATACAATACTCTGATAATCAGCTAACAAGTATACAATATGTATACGTATACTAAATGTGAGAATATGTATACTCAAAACAAAGTCAAAGACATGTCAATTATATTTTTTTTTGTTTTTATATAGCAAAGGGGGCGCATCATGTTAAGTGTAAAATATCGTCAATCGTGTGAATTAATTAGTGTGAAGGAATTCAGATATTTAAGGGTACTCCCATATTTAATAGTACAAGTGGCATTAGCGCCATCATAATTACATTCCTGCACAGTCATATTCCTATATATATATATATATACAAAAACTTAAAACTATCAATATACTATCCATGAATATAATATAATAATAAATATTATAAATGCGAAAGTAACTGTGTAAGCTCTTCACGCTCACACCGCTGTGCCGATCAAGATGAAATTTGGCGTGGAGATAGTCCCAAGAAAGGACATAGGCTACTTGAAAACGTCAATTATTAGTGGTTTTTTTTTCATAATTGAGGATTTGTCGTTGAAATCCTACACCGATGACCGAATTAAGGGCGGACCAAAGCTAGTCTATACTTCTATACTAATATTATAAAGAGGAAAGATTTGATTGTTTGTTTGTTTGTATTGAATAGGCTCCAAAACTTCTGGACCGATTTGAAAAATTCTTTTATCGTAAGAACATAGGCTACTTTTTACCGCTGGAAAATGCTTAAGTTCTACGGGGAAACGGGTAATAGGATAACGGGTAGTAAGAATTATCTTTTTCACATAACTTCTAAACGGCTAAACGGTTTTCTGGATGATTCAAAAATACAATGGAACTCGGTAAGTGGCGCTTCGTCGATATGTCAACTACTAAACGGCTTGACCCATTGGGTCGAAATTTTGTATGTGTAATTCCATGGTTTCAAAGACACGAATGCATTATGCCATTAAAGAAGAAATATTTGATTGTTTGTTTTTTTTCTATAATAAAGGAGTTGCCGTAAGAACCTACGCCGATAACGAAATTTAAGGCGGGCGAAACCGCTCGCAGAAGCTAGTTTAGTATAAATGCCATAGTATGTCTGTTAATTTGTCCCTGCATCTTATAACAAAGGAGCATCCAATTGAGTTAAAAATTTCGCACAGGGATAATTATAGAGACGGAGAAGGACGTAGGATAGACTTTTATTCCGTAAAAAAAGAGGTTTATGCAGGAATGACCAAACTCAACGTCCAGAAACTATAGCCACAGGTAGAGCTTGCTATTGCAACTTGCTTTTTATAATTCGGGAGTGGTCGTAGTTAATCCTACGCCAATCCAACGCGGACGAAGTCGTTGGCAACAACGGTATATAAATATATACACAAAGACACACATAAATAAACATAAAACAAAAACAGTATATCAAAAAATTTATAAACTAATAATAATATAAACATATATTTATAAACTCACTTAGGTAACAGTATAATAATTAAGGTGGGTCACTATTGTTTGGGGAAAAATAAAAGTTTCTTTATCATATTTTAAAATTATAAATTGAGAGAAAATTGAGGAATATTACATATAATATGTATGAACAATTAACATGGAACAAAAAATAAAAAAAAAACTATTGTATACCCTAAAAACAGTTTTTAACTTATTATATTTATATTTTGGCTACAAAATTCTGTTTACGCTAAAATCTAAGGCATAAGTTTTCTGGATACAATTTGCGCTTGTATGAAACCTTCTCTTGATTTTCTATCGCATAAGATCATCATTTTCACCATTTTAATTGAACGTTCAACTGCCTGCGTATGACGTATAACCTTTAAAAAGTTGTCATCCTAAACCTCGATAATCTAATTTATTCCCTGATCAGTTATGTGTCAAAGAATTGGCGGATTAAATGTAGCAGGCAAACAGCACTGCAAGGGCTTCTGAATCCTTTTCTCGAAGAGTATAATCACGCCGTTGAATCACAACCAACAGCCATCAAATCATCTAGTTTATTTTTTTTGACGTGACACGTCTTATAAATTGGTTTGCCGGGTGACACTTCAAGAAACTGCGTTACGCTCCGCTCACGTTATGCGCTCACAATGAGAGCGAGTGAGAGGCACGCGGCATGGTTAGCCCGCCTAAGAGCGAGAGAGACAGACATAAAAAGTGAAAGGCACAAGTTGTCACGATTCCGGACGGTTGTCCGACACTAATTTTTTGACAAAAGACGGGCTTTAATCGATGCCTCAATACTTTTGACAGAAGGTACTGCAACCAGCTGGGTGGTAAACTTCACTTGGCTGCATGAGGTATTCTACACTTATCCGGGAATCCTACCAGGATATATGAAGAATACGCCGAGAGGTTCAAATAATATGTATATTTTTATGCTATCTTATGCTAGCGGCTATAAAAAAATTCATTACTTATATCTAATTAATTTACATGCTCCACTTTTCTTGGGCGGAGTTTCTGGTCCTCTCATGGTCATCAACTATATATAGGTATGGCCTCGCTCATTCGTGAGCATATATTTCTAATGACACAAAGCTACTAATCGACTGAGTGGCTATATACTGAGCACAACTCCGCTGACTACACTCAATGGATTTCCTGAAACTCAGCGTCAGCCTCAACGCTTGTCAGCATATGTACTGGTCCCATTGTATGGCTACGGAACGGTTTCAGATGCGCTCCTTACACTTCTAAAACCTCGGGGGGCATGGTAATGCTCCTTGGCGAGAGCGAAAAAATGGTGATCTTGCCTTAATCCAAACTGTTGCTTGGATACGAGACAAGAGGGTGTTACACCATATCACAACTATTGTCACGCGGGATATATCCACATTACTTTTCTTGGCAAAACGTTGATGCTTATGTTGATTTTACTCTAATTGCCCATAATACTAAATTGACTATCACGTGGTTTGAGTTTTTCTGTTTCACTACTAACGATATACTAGCTATAGCTACGTGGTGTACGTAGCTATAGCTATTTTACTGTCAGAATTCCTAATTTTGTTACTGAGTAACATTGACTTAGCAGCGACACAGAATTTTTTAAATTTTTTAGAAAACCTTTTTTAAATATTCAATAAAATCTGAACTTGTATTGCATTTGACTCGACCTCTGTGTATTTCTGGTGTAACCCAATCACTGAATTTTATTCTTGAATTTTCTTTTATAGTTTTTACTTTAAATACCTGCTCGAACTCAGTTTTCAAAAAGTCAAAAAGAGTATTGTACATATGATCTGGAGTACTGATATAAATTCGGTGAGAATGAAATAATATATTTTTTTTATACCACTAAGTTGGCAAACAAGCACACGGCCCGCCTGATCGTCACCGTGGCCTATGGACGCTTTTACCACCAGGGGTATCACTCGCGCGTTGCCGACCTTTCAAAAATCCAATCACTTCTTTCTTAAAGAACGCCATACTTTAATCCTTTTGAGAAAACCTTGGCAGGGAGCTCATTCCACATCTTAAGCGTTCGCGGGACCATTTCGGTTCTAGAGTGTGAAAATGAATTTCCTGCCGATGGCGAGCGGTGCGATGGTAGAAAGTAGCCGTGGGCATTATTTCGAACAATTCCTCAGAACACATCTCATTGTACAAGCGGTAGAATACACACAGGGAGGTAAAGTCTCTCCTCAGACTTAAGGGTTCGATACGGCAAGTGAGTTTGGGTTTCTCACAGCCCGTCGTTGAACCGAGTAAAACGGGCCAAGCTGGTATTCGGGTGCACCCGCCCAGAGATGGCAGCAGGTCTCCGATATGTAAAGCAGCAACCTCTGCCCCGACGTGAAGTACTGCCTCGCTCTGTTAAGTACATCTAGTTTTTGGTGTATCTGGATCTGGTGTTTATGGTATCCTGGAGCTCATCTAATGATGAGGCCGGAAGGTAGCCATAGGCACTCTGTAACAAAACGACGCTTTCGATTTGTCTTTTTAAGTACTCTGAGGTGATATTTAGGGTCGGTGGCTATTTGAACATAACAATTAATAAACCGTGTTATTTTTAACAGCGGGAGAGTGAAAGAGAGTGTTAACACGCTATTATTCAGGTACTAGGGGGCCATTTAAGTATTACGTAAGCAGATTTATTACAATTATTTACTCCCCCCATCCCGCTTGGCATCAAAAATAAGCAAAGCAAAGACCCCCCGCCCCCCTATAGTGCTTACGTAATACTTGAACGGCCTCTAGCATGAATTTGGAAAAAGGATCTTTAATGTCACTAAAGGTTAAAATATAAAAAACTTGTTTCTTATCGAAATAAGTTTATTTTTTAACTTTTTTAACAATATGAAAGCTTGTTTCTAAAATGTTTTTTACGTTTATTTATACTTTAACATTTTCTATATACAGACATCGGCCACTTACATTTTTATTACATGCATAAATACTACATTAATACCGAATGTATAATAAATATTACAGAGGCCTTCTTTCTAATATCTATGAACCTTCAAGTCTTAAACGATTAGGTATCGATCAAATTAATTGGCCTCATCAAAAAACTGCAAAAAAAATATAATATTTATAATAAGTGATTTATATGCTAACAACACTAATTTTGATAATAAAGTTTTTTAACAGTATAATTACATATAATTACACTGTTACTAAAACTAATGTAAAAAAATAAGAGCGAGTTTCAATAGCTCGAAGAGTGGTTCCGTATATCCGTGGTGCTGCATAAAAAAATCTTTGCTTCTACTTATTGGTTTAAATATTTTACTTAGAAAGAAGGACCACAGCATAAAATGATGCCTCATATTAAATTAAAAAAATCATGTTAAAAAAGCAACAATTGATAAAAAACAGCCAAAACGTTATCTGTCCATTAAGTTGTTCTCTCTACAACAGAACAAATAAACAAAATACCTTTTTCTACACATAGGAGGAGCCTATAGCGTAGTAAATGTTACTGGAAAGTCCGAATTTGGTGTATGTTAAGATGATCCGGTGTACACCGATTTTGCTGGTGTATGCCCGAAATATGTAATTTTTTTGTGTAAATTGGACATTTACCGGTGTATGTTAAAACGCTCGTTTGATTGGAATGATTTGGTTAATATTATTTACAACCTTGGGTTACAACAATAAAAAAATTATGTCATGTTAACTATGCCACAAGTGTATGCCATTAAAATTAATAATTCCTCATCCTAATGCATATACTTATAAGGTAAAAGCCTATCTGGTTGTTATGTCGTAATAGAGCAACTAATAGTCATTATAACAAAGGGATAGCTGGAAGGAACGAAAAGTACATAAGATTTATTTTATCCTAATCGAAAGTTCCAATGGTATTTTTTTGGTGCTTTACTCACAGCATGGCAACAGGAAGAATTCCATTTTGTTACAGAAACAGCTGGTGGGAGAAGATAAGTTTTATTCCGTTTGAGAGTTACCATGATTGACCCTTGGATGATGGTTATATTTCTTTTTTTTATGTAGATAGTGATTCCTAAATCTTCTTTTAATAGCTACATTATCTGCCTAGAAGGTAATCTTTGAGTGAGTTAAGTTATGAGTGTGTTCATTACAATAAGTCTCACGGCTATTATCAGCCATGCCTCTCAATAGACACATTGCGAACGACAACGGATCTGGAACTGATTTCGTTCATTCAGTAAATTGTTGTGGTGTAAGACGTTTCGGTCTTTCACCAGCAAACTTGGTGGTATGCACTGGTGAATGTTAAGATTTCAGAAAATCACAGTAACATATATAATGGTACTCTGTGTCTAGAGTTGCATGAATTAAATTATTTCAGTTAAAAAAACTTCATGCTATGAGTAATTTTCGAATCTATCTCCGTTTAGAATCAATAAAATAAAATAAATTCTTGGACATTACACAGAGCGCCGTCTGGCCCCAAAGTAAGCAAAGCTTGTGTTATGGATACCAGACAACGGATACAAATACATAAATATAAGTTTTTTTTGTAAATACATTCATATCATACATAAATACACCCAGACTTAAGAAAAACACAAATGTTTATATAATGACATAAATGTTTGTCCAGTGCGGGAATCAAACCCACACCCTCTGCACAGCAGCTGGCCGCACTACCAACTAGGCTGCGAGGGAGTCAAAAAGCAATGAATGCAACCTGTAAGAGATGTAGGATGGATAAGGGCGGATAAACAGACAGTGTTGCCGTGCCATTGTAACAGGAGTTTCCGTTCTGTACCTACAAGGATAGAAGTACGGAACCCTTCATTATAAAAAAAGCGCTCATAAAATAAATCAATCTTATTTAATGTTTAAAATATGCAAATTTCAAGTCAGTATTAATATTACTTAGTACCATGTATACCTATTTACCATTTTAATACCAGTTTTAAGTAGTTCCATATCCTACTTAAGCACTCCCCGCGACTTTGCCCGAGTTGAATTTATTCCTTATTAGATATAGTGAGGTATTTTTAAAATAGGAATGCGTATCGTTATACTTAGGAAAAACACAGCCTGTACATACACTTCCAACAGTATAAAATTTTTTGGAAAGTGTACGAGGTATCTAAGCATATAGATAAAGAAACGAACAAACAAACACTTTTTATAATATTTAAGCATGACAGGTAAAAAACTTCACCACAGCTTGCAGTTAAGTTACACGCCTCTAATTTGTGGTTTTTCCAAGGTCATTAGATTTTTTCTTAATCCCATCGTGCTGTGGTGGAAAACAACCAAAGCCTTTACAGCACAGAAGGTACAACTGTGTTTATTGTTACCTACACCTATAATATAATGTGTACATATATGATAACATTGTTGATGATGATGATAGATGACAATAGGATATATGATCATTTTTAGGGTTCCGTACCTCAAAAACAAAGAGCCTTATATGATCACTTTGTTGTCCGTCTGTCCGACGGTCTGTTTGTTTATCTGGCTGCCAAGACCCTTTTACTTATGAACGCGTGGAGGTATCAAGTTGAAATTAATATCAAACACTAAGGTCTACGGTCCCTTAAAGTTGTAAAAAAAATCAATCTTCTATTTTAACGCAATAAAAAATCACGGCCATTATTGACGCATATATAGGTATTTAGTTATTCACAAATCTATCAAAACCTATGGGGTAGTTCCCGTTGCCCTAGAATCATGAAATTTGACACGAAGCAAGGTTTGACATCAGAAATATAGGAAAAACTCTGAAGTTTGTTAATTTGTAGTTATAACACATTAAAAAAAAATGGCTGTGTGACAAGACCCTTTTACTCAAGAAGTCGTGGAGGTGTCAAGATAAAATGAATATCAAATAGTAAAGTCTACGGGCACTTAATGTTGTTAAAAATTCAAGCTTCTAAGTCAATGTAAAAAAAAATAATCCCCAAACTACGGTCATTTTTATCTCATATTGTGACCCAAATAAATCAAAACCTATGGGATACTTGCCGTTGACCTACCTAAAACTTTATCTCATGATAGAAGATGGTATCTACATATAATAAGTTTGTACGGAACCCTCGGTGGGCGAGCCAGACTCGCCGGTTTTTTTACAAGTAATTACAATATATCATAATTGATAGAAAATATTGGTGAAAGTTAAATTTTGCTTAGGTAGCTACTTTTAAGAGATATTAAGATTTTAAAGTGCTTTGCTTAAGACTCTTTTTCAATCAAGCAAAAACGCGAAACGAACAAAAAAGAAAATGTTAATGGTACTTCCTGAAATATGGCGTGTATGCTGCCATAATGAAATGTAAGAATATAAATGAATAATGTATAAAATAAATAAAAGATGAAAAAATTTAAATTTGGTGTTTGTATAATATCATAATCGATGTTTTCTTTGCCAATTAATGTAAAAAATGTTATGAGTACCTATCTGCAATCATCAAAATGTAAATTTCTTGCATATTCCCTACTTACTCCATAGACATACCGATATACTTTATGACGATGTTCAATGGAAACCGAAATTACGGCTGAAACCATTATTTGTAGCCAAAACTGAAAGCTAAGCTTCGGTCAGACTGTAATTTATATTAATGCACATAAGTAACAGTACAGCATACGTTATTAACATTAATAAATAAACTTGAAATGTCATTGACAATCATGTTTGCGATTATATATTTTATTTATAGCAATTTAGTGTTTTTTAGTACAAAAAGTTGTTTTAATTCTAGGACATATTATTGGAGAGAATGTCATCTGTACCTATATTACCAAACAAGCTAGATAACCAACTGATTAATAAAACATAATTGTGAATACGAATAAATGAAGGCGAAAGGTGAATATGAAAAAGTAAAAAAAATGTACTTTATTTATTTTCAGAGATCTATAGTCCAAACAATAAGATTTATTTTGTAAGTTTTAAATCTTTGTTACAAAATTAAGCACGTGTACTTTCATTAATCCTACAAAAAATATTAATGAACTTATTACTTACATTTTTTAAATTCTGTATGATTAGTACAGTGTGACGGATGCAGCCATTACTGCTCCACCGTACTTTTGGGGCGAGACTCTGAAGGAACTTCAGCCCATGTAGCGCCCAACGCTGACTCTCAGCTTGGGTTGTAGCTCTTGGGGTCGTCCGGCGTGAGCCTCGAACCCGAAGGTGAAAAATTTAAAAATCTTCAAAATAGGTATCCGGGGGTTTTGAGGGTCGCAGATCTCGAATTTGATGTTCATTTTGATGTTATCACCTCTTGGCATATGCAGGAAGTGCACCTGAAGGTGGACATTAGGGTGGAACGTGAAAAATTATGTAAAAAATTAATTACTAATTTATATTAAACATTAAATCGTACTCCAAGTTCTCAATACCCAACTAATGAAACTTGGGCAATAAACTATAAAAATTCAATTAAATTATCACTAAAAAGTATTAAATAAGAAAAAGTAAAAAAAGATTTTTTTTAAAACTTGCTTTTCTTAAAGCATTAGAATCATATAAAAATTTAATCACATTAGATTAAATTTTTATATGATTCTAATGCTTTAAGAAAAGCAAGTTTTTAAAAAAATCTTTTTCAAATCAAAAATTGTACTAAAAAGTAAAAAAAAATTTTTCATAGGTCGTCGTGTCGTAGGTCAGACTGTTACAGGGCTACACATATCATTATATATCTATATATTAAGGCGGCTAAACAAGTCTAATGAACAGTTGGAAGCCAGGCTTAAACGAAAAAGGCCTACATTAAAATCCTACCGCACGTCAGGGAAGCTGGCTTTAAATACAAATTTATAAATAAGATAAAAAAAGAGGTTCACCAATTACAGTCTCTAGTGGGAGTTTATAAATTCTAATGACATATTATTTTTGATTTTGTTATACCTATTGATACTGTTGGAGTATGTGTATGAGTCACATTACTTATAGTCCGGCCGCTCAAAGAATGCGTTCCTGAGAGATCGTGATCGACTGGGCGATGTAACTTTGAACTGGCGTAAAATTTACGGCAAAATTTTAAATATCTTTTATTTACCTTACTACTGAGTGATAACATTAAAATTCGAATAATTATGCCAACTTACAATAAATGTATTAATTTTGGGCTAAATTATTACAATTACTTAATTAACAAATATAAAAACAATAGCTTTTAAACATGGACGTATAAAAAACCACGTCAAACGGCGCTGTTTCAATTTTAAGTCAACTGTTTGTTTTTGTAGTGATGTGAAAAAAAAACAACGAGGCAATTGTAATCGAATATTTTTGTAATCTTAATAAAATCTGTCGGTATAATATAAAAAAAAAACGTTATAATTTTATAATATATAATGTACTTAGTATTTAAAACAGTTAAATATATATGCTACAGTTAAAACCAGTGTTTAGATAGAACGCGTTTTTCCTAGTTAGAACTAGTTTTTACTAAATGCCTTTGTTAAAACTAGAATTAACTAATGCTCAAAATTAAATATCAGTTAAAACTAGTTCTTACTAGACAAAACACGTTTTTCCGAATTATGGTATGTTATATTCCTCACACGCGAGTAGCTGCAGGCGTCAAAAAACGACCGTAGTTTAATAGGTCTTGCAGAGAAGCCAAAATTCTTAAGCAAACTGCATATGAGGCTTGGACCACGGCTGGTTATAATAAGGATCCGAATATTTCTGAGACAAAACGCAAATTAAATGCTGCCTCGAGATTCAGCCAGAAAGCAAATGCCAGAGCGAAATTCCAATTCATCGGTAAAATATGTGGGAGTGTTCCATAGCTGCCGAAGGGAACTTTTGCCGGTCGTCGTTACCACCACTGCGAAAGACCGATGGTTACTTAGCCCATAGTGCTAAAGAGAAAGCCGATTTACTAGGCTGACTGAAGATGACAGTCGGTTGCTACTATACCGTGGTGCGGTAGACCATGCCGGAAATCTCCGTAACACAGCGAGAGGTCCGGCGGGCGTTGTTTTCTCTAGACGTTTTAAGTCGAGTGGGCCAGACGGTATACCAGCAGCGGTGCTTAAGCAGTGTGCTCCTGAGTTATGTCCTGTACTCACGGGCCTCTTAGCTCGTTCCTACCACACTAGGCAATTTCCGTCTTCTAACGAAAAACAGGTTTTAACTGTAACATATATAAAAAATAGTTTTGTAGGTACGAGTAGGTATTATGACGTATTTTGCATTAATTATTATATTTTATATGTTTGTACCAAAGATGACTTTGACATTTCCACTGTGAGTAATTTGAACTATTAATTTTATTTTCCTTCTTGTATCTTTATTTTATATAGTTTTCGATTTTTGCATGCAGTTGTTTTTTTATCTCAATAGATATAATTCTACTGTACGTCTGTATGTCACTGTACTCCTCCTATACGGCTGGACCGATTTGAATTATTTTTTTTGTATGCGTTAAGGTGGCGCCCTGGATGGCTTAGATTCACAAATCAGCCCGGCAGATGGCGCTGCAGTCGGTATCATGCAGGACAACGTGTACCCGGTCAACCAGTATTAAATAAAAACATTGAAATATATTACGTGTAAGTTGTTTATTTAATAGACGATAGAATAGTTTGTACATTACAATTTCAGATGAGAATATTTTCTTGTTTCATACTTTTCAGTAGTCGGGTTTTAGTTTTTGAACCTATTTTCTATATCAAAACTTTGTAAGACGTTAGTTGCTTTATCCAAACTTGTATAATAAATGCAAAAGTAACTCTGTGTGTCTGTTACCCCTTCACGCTTAAACCGCTGAACCGATGTAGATGAAATTTGGTAAGGAGATAGTTTGAGATTTAACCGACTTACATCAAATACCTACATGCTTTAAAAACTTGTACAAGTCGAAACAATGGCTACTTTCAGATTTTTTGTAGCATTAAATTTATTTTTAGAACCCAAAGTTTTACCACTAAATTTGCGCAAAAAACAGCGTATTTACGCGATCTAACCTATATCTAAGCATTAAATGAACGTAATACTAATTAATAATATGACACAATTACGGTTTACAATGACAATGAATGTGAAATCTACTAATTAAACTTTATCACGTCATCATCACCTATTATGTAATATGTATGCACGTATTTTCCCTCAATTAAATTATTCACTACTGACCTTTAACTGAGAGAAGAAACGAATGTCTGGTCTGTATATTTCGAGTATTTAGTCTTGAACATCCAGTAATAGTGCTTTGTTCGGTTCGTCGTTTGGATGTAGTCGGTCGGTCTCGAAGACAAGGTTACTTTGATTATATATTACAAAGTTAAATATAATTTTACAAAATGTATTATCGTCAACTATTTATAATTACGCTCCTTATAATAGGAAAAATAAGTGCAAGTGTTTATCCTTCGTCTGCTCAATGCCTTCCAAAAACAATAAAAGCTGTTGGATTCTACAAATATCTCCCGACCTCCGACGAAAACAGTATTGTTGATTTAGAGGTGAGTTTACCATATTTGGAAGATAACGATGTGCTGGTTGAAGTGAAAGCAATGGCGGTGAACCCCATCGATACTTTAATTAGGTCATGGAAGGACGAATCTGATAATACTGCTACAATTACGGGTAGAGATGCTGCAGGTATCGTCGTAGCAAAAGGAAATAACGCTAAGTTATTCAACCTCGGAGATGAAGTGTATTTCTTAAATGATTTTGGAAGAAATGGAACCTGTGCTCAGTATGTGGCAACTGATGAAAGTACCGTTGCTCTCAAACCAGCTCAACTTACATTTGAAGAAGCAGCCTCTTTACCTCTAACAGCTACAACTGCTTACAATTCAATTTTCAACGAAATGTCTATATCAGGAAAAGACCAAGGAAAAACTTTGTTGATTATAAACAGCGCTGGAGGCGTGGGTTCGATAGCATCACAATTAGCCAAAAACTCAGGTTTAATAGTCATAGGGACTGCTTCACGTCCTGAAACTGATACATTCACTAGAAAATTTGGAACAGACATTGTTCTTAACCATAAATTTGATTTGATCCCACAGCTACAGAAGCAAGGTTTTGGTGATGGGGTAGATTTTATTTTAGTAAACTATGATCCTGTGCCGTATTGGGATACAATTGTAGCTGCCGTCAAACCTCAAGGAAAAGTCTGTGCTCTAAAAGGAGGTGAGGTAGATTTTGCTTTGGCTTTTGATAAAAATATTGAGTTAGCTTGCGAGTTGAGATCGGAGCCAAAGGATAGACTTAGTTCCGGCGAAACTTTATTGGAAATTTCCAAATTCGTGAATGAAGGAAAGCTTCAACCTACAATTTCAACTATTCTTTCTCCAATCAATGCTGCTAATGTAAGAGAATCTCATCGAGTTCTTGAAAAACAGCAGGCAATTGGTAAAATAGTTTTATCTGGTTTTTAAATAATCACTGTGTTGTAACTGCATTTAAATTAAATATTAATGAAGTTGTTAACGACATTTGATTTTATAACTAGTAAACTTTCTTTACTTGTCTTTTGTTTTCTTTATATATAATTTTATCTAGCTAGACACACGACAGTGTTTTAGCCAAGTTCAGGAAAGAAAAGGAGGTCACTTGCAATGTGTATATTACACAAACCAATTTGACTTTCGACTCGACCAATACCCATAACTCATATACTATCAGGCGAACAGATTCGCAAATTTTGTAGGTCTTATTAGGCCCTCTTGAACACTTCGTTTGTTTAATTTAGTAAGTAGATTTTTAAGGTTGCATCCTACCCAAATGAGCAGTTTTCTGCTCAAAAATCGATCACAATCGATTCCACTGTCCTATTGCAAGTTCCAGACTGGAAAAAATAACATGTCTTTAACGGCCCACCCTTATGTTTTTTTATTTGAATCCAAAATTCCATATCAGCTATTAGCGTGAACATAATTTATTTTATAAAAAAATGTTAATTAACTGTATAAAGCTAGGGAATCATTGTTATATAACTTCTATATCTTATGTGATAAATTGTAATGAATTAATTTCCAATTTTTACGCTAAACTGTTCGCCAATATGTAAGATATTTTTGTCACAGAAAAATGAACTCTATTTAAGACTAACATCGATAAAATCAATCAATTAATACCATTTATTCAATTAAGGCTACAATAATTGAGCACTTATGAACGTCACTATGCTATCGGTTTGTAAGTCTATAGGGCGGGAGACTTTGTACTGAGAAGAACCGGCAAGAAACTCAGCAAGGGCATTTCTTTTCTTCCTTTCTCTTACAGCGTCCAATTAAAATATTGGAAAATGCCCTCCCTATCATAGAAGGTCACTTTCCATTGCAAACATTAAAAAAACATGAAATATAAAGCACAAGCACAACATGAAAAAGTATCTAATTGCAAAGATATAAAAAAAGACAGTTTATGTTTTCATCACTTAGAAATAATCAATGTCTTACAGTATTAATAAATAAAACAAAAAAGTAAGACTAAATACTAGGAATACAAAGAAGTTTGCAAGAGCACACCAGCCTTCACAGGCGGCACCCGTTCACGAGTATGACACATGAATCAGCTATCGCTTCGCTTAACCATGTTTTAGGGAACGTTGCGACCCGACGCACATGCGACCACCGCAGAGACACTTTGAGGGAGCATGGAACACACTTAAAAAACTTCGATTGTACTAGTTACAATGTCAGGGGCCACTACCCCCCCTCCCCCACCCAAAATCACGTGTATTTTTTAGTACCTACAAATAATCCTAAAATTTTTAGAATATTATCTTATAATACAGGTATAAAGTATAATCTTATTTTATTCTAGAAAATTAAGGACCATGATAAAAATGTCTAGACAGAAAGATTGCAGGTTGTTTTTGACAGGCATAAAAATAATATTAAAGGAATGGTGTAATCATGCGTAAAAATATATATTTTACTAGTACATGAACATATTTAATGTACATTGGCCTCCGGCGACGGATTAGCAAGGCTTTCTTCAACACTAAAAACTGGATAATAATCTTGCAAGCCAGTTGTTGGCACTGTACTTTGTTGAAGATCAACGTCAGTTTCATCAAGCCACTGGGCTCTCTCTCTCATTTTCGCACACTACGCAGATAATCTGTTTCGATCTATCGATCGATCGTCGCGTGAGGATGTGTGAAGTACCAACATTGTGTATCTCTAGACCTTTTTTTTTCTCTTTGAAGGAGTCTCAGCCCATATAGCGCCCAACGCACAAGGGCTTCCCGCGGGCCTCGCGCCTCGGCTTGGGATGTCGCTCTTGGGGTCGTCC
Organism: Apoda limacodes; assembly: GCA_946406115.1. Taxonomy (NCBI): domain Eukaryota; kingdom Metazoa; phylum Arthropoda; class Insecta; order Lepidoptera; family Limacodidae; genus Apoda; species Apoda limacodes. Next base: position 24,400,519 of record OX291550.1, read on the forward strand.
CTTCGACCAGCGTGAGCCTCGACCCTGAAGGTGAATCAGCGCCAGTAGGGGAGTTCCCCGTTACGCGATTGCGATTGCGAGTGAGTGGGGGCGAAAATCGCCCCTGTACTCTTTTATACCTCGTGTATCCGTGCGGTCGCCGGCGAACCTGGGGACGTCGGCGTCGTGTTAGAAGGGAGGCCCTATTTAGAGAAGTCGTTGAGACAAGTCTCGCTATCCAGATAGTCGTCTAGGGCCGTTAGCACGTGCCACCTAACAATTGTTTTTCGACCGTGCCGAGGTCGATCGAGGGGATGATAGGTTGTGGATTGCACAATTAATCGGTTCGAGTGATTTTGTGTACGCTCGAAAAAGCGGACTGCCAGGTTTTTAAAATATTGGGGAATCGTGTGGAGCTCGAAGTCCCTATGTAGGTCCGCATTCCGGACGTACCAGGAGACCTCGGAGGCCGCTCTGAGGAAGCGGTTTTGGAGGGTCTGGAGTTTATGGAGGTTGCGTTTTGGTTAGCGTATGCTAGTATGGGGCGGATGCAAGTGACGTAAAGATTCAGCTTATTCCTAAGCGACATCTAACTGTAATTGCCTATGATGGGATATAGACGACCGAGGACCAACTAACTATTTTGGCGAAAATTTTAGCCTTGTTTTGCCAATGAATGGCACGGTCGAAAAGTGAGAGGGAAGATGGTCTCGGAGGGAGGCCAGTTGTAAAAAGAACGGCAGAGCTTTTGTCGGGATTCAATTCGATTCTCCATTTCCGAAACCATTCGCCTAGGGCGGTGATTGCGGACTGGAGTCTCTTAGTGATTCGACTCACTTGCCTATCGGCGGTATAAATAGCGGTGTCGTCCGCGAAGAGGGCTAAACGATAGGTACCCGTTTTAGGGATATCGTTTGTGTACAGATGGTACAAGATAAGGGCGAGCACGGACCCTTGCGGGATTTCTGCTTGTATTGGACGAGGGAAAGAGAGAGTGCCTTCGACTCTATAGCGACTCCCTAGACTATTATTAGGTGACATGAATTTACATGTTCCTTGACTTTCTACCTTGTACAGATGTACAATCCACGCCGCACGTCCTTTCCACAAGTTGCTGACGATCCTTCTGCAAGCTAGGGCAATACAGGTCATAAAGCAATTTGTTAAATGCGTTGGGGTAATTCCAAGAGACCGACGCAGAAGAATTGTAGCAAACGTCTTGCCATCATGCTCTTGAGGCTTTGGAATACATTCCACTAGTCGACTGCAATATCGGATTAAATCAAGTGTTATTTTTTTAGGATTATTTAAATGGATTGGAATATAATATTCCTGTGCGCCAACGACTAGCTAAAACTATTAAAAACCTAAGAAATAAATCAAATATCTTTTCTATTACGTATAAATAAAAAAATATTTTTGTTTTGCATTAGCCCACAAATCATTAAATTCTTTCTGAGACACACTAGGTTTTTTTTCCTTTCTTATACTCTGCAAATAGGTCTTTATACAGATCACCTGGTTTGGGCATATTTTGTTTTAATGCAAACAGACGAGGTAATGGTTTTTACCCATGTATTCGGCGCCAAAATAACAGAATATCTTGCGACTGCCAAGCCGATCCCTGCTGGCAATAGCGAGCTAAGGTCACACTACACGCCGCTTTCGGTTTAGAAATCGCGCGTTTGACGAAAAAATAAATACACGTGATATCTTACTACACCCCTCCCCCCCCCCTTGTGATATTTCGTGATTTTTGCCGAACCCCCTTCCCCCCCCCCCCCCTTTCGAGCCTCACGTGATTAATGGACGGCCCCAGTGTAGTAAAGGAACGAAATATAAATCCGATGCATATCGAGTGACCACAAGTTTACATTTAACATCACAAGACGTTTCGGGGGCAATATATCGATCTAGCTAGGTTTAATTTTTAGAAAACGTCGTTTTATCTGTGGTTTCAAGTAATGATGAACTGAAAAATATGACTCTTCCTGACATCTATTGGCGAGTAGAAATACTATTATTTTTACCGATACAACAACACTAGTAACTAGACAATAGATGGCGTTGTTAAAAAAAATGAGCAGAGCTCGGTCTTCCAGGTACTATGTATAAAGTTAGTAATTTTGTGTTATCTAATGTGCTAACATTATAAATAAAAGTACCTAGTATGTGGTAAGTACCTAATTTCGTGCGATATATGTATGTAGGTACTACACTACTTAACCTTATTAAATATACTGACAGCTTTAGCATACATACCTAATCAATAGCCATTACAGTCAATACATTAGAAATCCATATCTATACTAATATTATACTGTCTGTTACCTCTTCACGCTTAAACCGCTGTACCGATTAAGATGAAATTTGGCATGGAGATAGTTTGAGCCCCGGGGAACGACATAGGCAACTTGGAAACTTCAAGTGTGAGTCGGTTTTTTCCTATAATTGAGGAGTTGCCGTTGAAATCCTACACCGATGATCGAATTAAGGGCGGGCGGAACCGCAGGCAAAAGCTAGTATGAAATATATGTCGCAGCCATCTGGTTAAATTAGCCATTTAATTGGGCGCCTAGGCAGATCGTTAAGTATGGAAAAGAAATTATCATATAACTGAACTTCTACGTTAACACAAGAGAAACTGAACCTTACCCAACATAAATGACTTATATAGTGCGATTTATGTTCCTTTCTTCTGCACATTTGACGATCTGCTAATTAACTGGCCTTCTCGTTTTTAAATCTACACTTCATCCATTTGTAGTGGAGCTTAAATTTATAACATAGAATTTGAAAAGTAACTATAAAGCTTACAAATTACTGTAATAGATTTATTATTTGCTAAGTTTGTTAATTGTTTCCTTATCATCTGACAAGTTGAGATCCTATATTCCTGTAATCCCTATCCCTGGCTTCGGCCGTGTTAGTCAAATAGGTATCTAACACTGGGTTGTTTACGCTAAATGACTAGACACTTTATTATCTGCTAAAATAATGCATCATTTATTCGAAGCCACTTACAACTAATTTTCCCAGCATTTGTTTCTGTTCCAGAATTCTATGAGCCTCCCCCATATTAGCAGCTTTAAATGGCGAAATAGGTTTTATTTAAGTTGGTTTTAATAATCCAGTCTACAAATTCTTCCAGATATCCTTAAAATCTCTTGATATCTAGTTTTATCTTCTGTATCAAATCGTATTTTTGTTGCCATCATTTCCGATTAGGGATTGCAATCCCGCAAAACGGATTCACGCATTCGCGTTCGTGTGGGGTATCAAATAAAAGGGCTTGATGAGCCGGTTCTAAAAATATAACACACTATTATCTTTGGGCTACTTTTTTTCTTGACATCCAAAAAGTATTTTCAAAACATATCAAGTTTGGGCCCCTCCTGGTAGAAGACGGCTCAGTATTTTTCTCTAATTTATACCTTAAATGATAGTTTATATCCTCATTTTTGACTCCCTGAAAACACCATAACCCAACCCCCCCCCCCCCCCCCCCCGGGAAATATTTTGAGGAACTGCGGCTCAAAATTATTGTTTTGCCCTAAAGTACCTGCGTGCCAAACGGCTAAACTCTACATCGATTTGCGGTTTTTTTTTGCGTACACCTAGGACTAAAAGCGCGGATCCACGAATCCCGCAAATTGGAAATTTGGCGCTAAAACTGTCGCGTAAACCGCGACAAGGACGAGCGCAACGTTACCATTCCGCACAGCGCACCGCGCCGGCGACTAGCGGACGGTTGGCGGGCTCTCCTGTCAGTTGTTCATAAATAACTCTTCTTTCTGTAGGTGACGAGTGTTTTGTTTTCGTATTCACCGACCGGCGTTTAAGATACACTTCGCGGCACCTCGCAGCGGGCTTCATACAAACGAATTTCTCATTTGTTTTTGACATTTATTGATCAATCACTAAGAAATTTCTTAGTCATAATCCCAAGCCGAATAACTTGGTCTGTGGTTTTTCTAAAATCTTTTAAAACGTTCTATTAACTTGAAATTTTTTTTAAAACCATTTGTATGAAAAACTAGAATACTGTATAACTTCTGAACTATAAAATAAGACCTCGATATTAATTACTTGAACATGTCTTCAAAATTTTGTGGTGTTTGATCAGCAAGTGTCAAAAATAAGAGAGAAATTCGTTTGTATGAAGAGCTGCGAGGCGCCGCGAAGTGTATCCTCTTAACGTAAGTACCTAAATTTTAATTTTTTGATTTAGTTTTGTTCTGTGCTATTTTAAAAGTAGATAGTGCCGTAAATAGCAATATAATGTCATAATGTTGCGTAAAACATTATGACTTAAAGTGGATTTTGTTTTTGTTAATAATGTTCTTTGAATATGGTTATCGATTTCGATGGTAATCAATTTTAATTATATAAAAAAGAAATGAATGAATCTAAATCTATACTTACATTATACTTTATTTATCATTTGCAGATAAGGAGTAAGTGAATCATGTCTAATAGGTAAGTCGATTGAAACTAAGAATCCCGCGAAAGAGAATAAAGACGACGGCGATGGCGATATCAGACAACTTGGAAAAGGTCTGTGGCGTTATTTCAAGAAAAATGACAAAGGTGGCAAATTCCTTTGTGTTCAAGTTTCAACTTTAACACGATGAAACTTATGCAGATGACGTCTTCGAAAATACACCTATGACTGGAACGCGTTTTGAGCATCAGGATATATTTGCAGTTCACTCAGAAGCAGGCTCGGATATGATACAATAAATGCCATTTGCTTCTTAAGCGTATTTTCAAAAGTTATCACCATAGGTTGATATCATAGTAACAAATCTAAGAGAAAGTTTTGATTTGATTACTTGTCATTATATGAATAAGACTGAATTAAAAATATATACCTGTTGTTAGGAGTAAGGGCCTATGCCAAACATTTAAAGATGAATCTAAGAAAAGATTACTAATTGCTTATACTTAATTAATAGAAAAGAAATAATTTCAGTTGCTTAACGTACGAAATGTTTAATTAAAATTGATTTCTACACAAAAATCTGTAGTTTCAATTTGAGTTTATAGCATCATTTCAAAGATATCAATTCCGCGGGATTGAATAAGCTGCGGGATTGGCATCCCTATTTCCGATACTAAAGTAATACTTTTTTCCTTTAAAGGCCTCAAGTCAAATGGATTCGGACTCTCTACTAGCAAACAAATCTTACCCTGTGGCTTGATAGCTTTCATGATTGTTTCCCAGTACGGCGTTGGATCACAATACACTAAAATATAGTCGACTCCTTTACCGAATCCTTTTGCCTCCAATTGTGGTAATAAGTCCTGTTCATGATTTAACACAATATCAGTGCCAAATTTTCTTGTGAACTCTTCTGATTTAGGTTTTATTGCTGTGTTATGTATGTGTTTTGTGTCTATGAATTTGTATTATGTACGAATTATAAGACTTCTTTGTATAAAATGAGTATACCTAAATATCCATACTAATATAAATTGGCTGTCTTTAAAGTGGGATTTGACTATTTTTTTCTGATGCAACTTGCGTGAATCACACAAAAATTTAGTATCGACCAAGACCTATATCTACGAACGGAAAGCAGGTGGTAACATGCGAGTAGATAGGTGAGTACCTATTGTATCTGTAGATAGCAAAGTGCTATATTAAGGTGAAAAACAAATAATATTAATAAAACTTGATTCATCCCTGTGTTAATATTACAGCAACAACCGGCAAAATGGGTAACTAACTACTGATGGACGTAGCAATGTGGGCCTAGGCGTAAGTACCTACTACATACGTAGGTAAAGACTACGGCCAAGGCTTATGCGTAAGCGCCGTAGATTGTTTTTATACAAAATTGATTTGCCCTAATTTTTTCGAAGTTCCGTGAAATTTACTTTGTATTTTGATTATGTTTTTGGTTGTATGAGATTCTGATAAGCCATTGTTTTTTTTATAATTTTTGAAGTTGCTCCATTCAAGAAATTCGGGCTCATTCGCAAAAAAGTTATAAAATAATTACTTATTGGAAGCTAAAAACGGCGAGCTTTTAAATTTTTGGTCCTTTTTTTAAAATCAAAATTTAAAGTTAAATTTAGGAAACTTATATTTTAGAAAAAATCATTTTGTATGAAATAATCTGCGGCGTTTACCCTTAAATTTATGACACCAGTTTTTTTTGTTTTCTTCCACAGCCACTCGAGGACGTTTTTCTAATGGACTATCATCGTGTCTTGCGCACTGTTTTCTTGACCTTAATACCTAAATATAGCGACCGATAGAGAGAGCGACGGTTGGTTTAATTCTCAAAGGAGCTACCTACGGTCAAAGTATCCATACGTTTCAATGACCTTCTAAGTAGAAAGTTCCTTGCTACGTATAATCGAATGAGAAACTAAAGGCGCCGCCATTGCTAAAGTGGCATTGAGCCGAGGCACAAAGTTCAAATATTTTTTCTTTTCCATAGTAATTTAGACATACATACATAAAAAGGTTAAATTAGGTACCGAAACTTACCTACTTAAGTCTTTGAAGAGCCCCCCCCCCCCCCCCCAAACCCCCTAATCCAAAAGCTGGCTACGCCCATGATTGGACCAGTATTTTAATTAGTTTGTAAAGCAAACTCTTGTTTCTTTCTCTTTACGATTTAAATTTAGAATAAAAAGATTTTAAATTGAATTGAAAAAAGTGTGTAATTTTTGACGTGAGGTATAGAATTTACATACATCATTTGTAAATTAAAGTGTCTTAAACTTACAGTCATGGCAATTTCATAAAACAATAAATAACATGAAGATAGGCAAACTTTACTAGTTTTGTAAAAATATCCATAGATACTAATATTATAAATGAGAAAGTGGTTTTGTTTCTTTGCCCTTGATTCCGGTTTAGTTCTGCGAGACAAGGGGTCAGCCTTTCGTCACAACACTGCTTCTGATGCACAAAGTAGAAGTTTTTAAAGTAGTAACTATAACTGAATTCCACAGACTATATCTACTTCTTTACTAAAAAACAGAAGTTTTACACGCTGATAAGCAAATTTAACGCTGACTGCAAAAGCTAGATAATCTATAAAAATAATTTTATGAGCCTACAATTTTGTAATAGCAATAATATAAAAAGGCATGATTGCGGATTACTGTTTATTAGGAATGGTATCAATATTTGTTGTATAATGCTTATCATTGTGTGAGTGGTGGTAAGGAACCCTTAGTACATGCGCGAGTCGGACTCGCATTCACAGATGGGACAGTCAGGCACACAGCTAGTTGATATACAAAAACAAAATAGCAAAACCACATCACATGTTATTATTTACCCTAGTTAATAAAGGTTAAAGGCAGTCCTGTAAAGTTTAAGTGCTCTATGAGTCAGTGGCGTAGTTATTTTGAGGGATCATTCGCTACCAAAATTTCATAATAAAAAAATAAATATTCACTTATCATTTCTGATGAGCTATGTGCAGGAATAAAATCAGGTATTGAAGGTGGAATTCATGCTATGACCACTTGTTATAATAAAGAAGATGACAAAGGCCTCCTTCTAATAGATGCAGCTAATGCCTTTAATACACTGAGTGGTCTAATCGCTCATTGAACCGCCCGAATTTTCTGGCCCCTTTGTGCAAAATTCTTATTTAACACATACAAAGGTTATGGAGTCATTTGTTTATCGGGCTCTCAAGATTTCATTATCAGCAAAGAAGGAACTACACAAGGTGACCCTTTAGCAATGTTAATGTATGCAATTGGGATATTAACTCTAATTTAAATTTGCAAAGACCCTAAAACATATATACAAATTTGGACCAGCGTGCCAAATTTGTATATTGACTCAGCTTGTTTTGGTAAATTAAATAATACAAATATTGCCTAGAAAATTGGTTGTTCAAGGTCCTAAATACAGATACTACATTATAAAGCTACATTATAGTTAAAAAAAATTAACTGATGAACAGTAGAGAATTGAGTAAAAATTGTACTCTCACATCGATTTTTAGGTGGCGTCATTGGAAACCAGATAGGAAAAACAGAATACAGAAAAGAAAAAGTTAGTGAATGGAAAAATTTTATTAAACTTATATCAAAAGCAAGTAAAAAACACCCACAACTTGTACATGCAGTCTTTACAAAATCACTCCAATGCGAATGGAGATATCTGCTAACTGTAATGAGTGAAACAGAAGAAAAATTTATACTCTGTCTAGTCAGTAGAGTAAATTTCAGATACTCCTGTGTCCGAAATCTGCATGTCTCTTATGGAATAATTAATCATAGAATACTAAATTTTTATCGCAAGAAATATGGAATCCAAATAAGGATGTTACCGAAGGATGTCCCTGGCAGCAAAGGAAGTCATCGAGATTCATGTTGATATTGTATTTCTTCCTGCCGAGTTCAAGAGTAATGTCAGGTTTCACTCATATATTAATTACGTGCCTAGAGGTATTAATACTAATCAGCATTACGCCCCCACTCGCTAACGGTAAGGTACCGTGAAGCCCGCTGCAATACCTTCACATTAATAAAAACGAATACATAATAATATTTGATGCTGCCAAAAGTAGGTTATATAACAGACAACAATTAAAATTAAATTAAAATTACAAGTCCGGTTGTTCGATATGTCAGGACCTCAAATTTCGACTTTGATAAGTAAACAATACGTTTAAAATTGGATTGAACTGATGGATGTTTTGGTACTTCTTGTGCATTGTAATTTAAACTTTATGTTGCAGGTTAACGATTCGCATTGCTTTTATCAAATTGTTTATATGCAAGCTGAATCTATTGACCGCGGTTATCTTATCGTCAGTCAGAAAATATACTTTGTGTCAGTCGAACCGTGGTCTGGCGTCTTTGTATCGTATTTATTATTTGTTCGTGACATAATTCATGTATCGCTCTATTTTTGTGATATTATTATCTAATACAGTAAAAACGGGAACAACACCATCATTTGCTCACACCATGGCCAATTATACTATTCCAAAAAAAATGAAAGCAGTTGGACTTTACAAATATTTATCAATCTCCGATGTAAACAGCCTCAACGATTTAGAAGTAGATGTACCAAATGTTCGGAAAAGAGACTTGTTAATAGAAGTAAAAGCAATAGCAGTCAATCCTATCGATACCAAAATCCGAGCCCCAAAACCAGATATCGAAAGTACGCCAAGAGTTTTGGGTTGGGACGGTGCTGGCGTTGTTGTAGCTAAAGGCGACGAAGCAAACATATACAAAGTTGGTGATGAAGTCTTTTTTACTGGTGATTTGCGGAGAAACGGTTCCAACGCACAGTTCTTAGCAATTGATGAAATCTTGGTTGGTCCAAAGCCAAAGGGTTTCACGTTCGAGCAAGCTGCTGCAATGCCTTTAACTACAGTGACTGCGTACGAATCTATATATGACCGGTTACTGTTGTCTGAGAAAGATAAGGGAAAGTCTTTGTTAATCATTAATAGTGCTGGTGGTGTCGGTTCTGTTGCATCACAGTTAGCCAAGAATTTGGGACTGAAAGTTATTGGTACAGCATCACGTCCTGAAACTCAATCTTTTACACGTCAGAATGGTGCTGAAATTGTTCTCAATCATACACAAGATCTAATACCACAATTAGAAGCCAATGGATATGGAAAAGGTGTAGATTTCATTCTAGTTAACTATGATCCGTTTCCCTATTGGGACACTCTAATGAAGGTTATTATGCCTCAGGGCTGGATTTGCCTCATTGTTGACAGCAGTGGTTTGGTTGACTTGCGGCCATTAAAAGATAAAAGTATCACACTAGTTTCAGAAATGATGTCTACCAGGATAAAATATGATACGGAAGACAAATTCAGGCATCAAGAAATTTTACAGGAAGTTTCTAAGATGTTTGGAGATGGAAGGTTGAAGTCTACTTTAACTAAAACTATATCACCAATAAATGCAGCTAATTTGAGAGAAGCCCACAGACTTTTGGAAGGGAAACATATGGTTGGAAAATTGGTTTTAAGTGGATTTTAGCAAAATTAAATAAATTCATATATTAGAAAAATATTGTTTATTGATAAATTGTATTTTACTGTTGGTGAAGTATTTTGGGATCGAATTCTTTTCCTTGAAATGGCGAGCCTTTAGCATTCCAGGCTTTCTTTAAGACTTCCATGTTTCTAAGGTCATCGCTAGTGGGTAACCCCTTCATCTTTTGTTCCTGATTCCACTGCAGCTCTCGCACCTAAATGTTATAAAATACTTATTAGTGTTTAATACGTTTAGAACAATTCCAACCTTATATTACTTAGCAAGAATTCTATTTTAAAGGAAATTAATAAATTGTCTTTATTCATAAAAATGCGCTTTTAATTACAGGGCCCTATCTAGGGTAGAAGGCAAACCAGATATTTGCTTAGAGCAGTAAATAAGAGGCTAAGGTTTTCAATATGCATTAAAGGTTCTTAAACGACTTAGTTCTCAAATGTATATGTTGCGAGTTATTTAGTCAGAGACTTAGGAGTTTTAAACCTTTTTATTACAGAAAGGAGTTTTAAACCTTTTTATTACAGAAAGGAGTTTTAAACCTTTTTATTACAGAACATTTCATATAATATTTAGGTATTGCTAAACCGATTAGTATATTGTCGTAGGTACATAGAACTGACTTAAAAGTTATGACTTAGCGCTATTTTTATTTAGAAAAAAAATACAGGGGGCACGCCACTAAATGCATCGCCTTTTTCCTAGTATTGTTAATGAAAGTAGATATCATTTATTTATATATTAAAAGATAATTTATTCAAAACTCAATTCTAGAGCCGCCGCGAACTACTTTTTTAAAACCCCTGCCCTAACTAAAAGCTGGGTGCACCCATATATTCATTCTTAATATTTTTAGGAACAAAAAACAGGTGATCACTGAAAAAGTAGTTTAGGGTCAGCTCATACCGAGACGCGACGCGGCGCGGCAGTTTTCAGATAGCAACACATTATGGACCTTGTTTACTAGACAAAAAGATACTCATCCCAGCGTCGCGCGACACATCTTGTGGTACTTCGACACGTAACCTCTCACTTTTGTGCTCTCACTATAATTTGTATCTTTTTGTCAAGTAAACAAGGTCCGTAAGGTGAATCCGTATCAGATTTTCCCTATACAACCTTCGGTTCACTAAATATCCATAACTATAAACATTTAACAAACATTAATTAAAATGCGTTATTATCATACATTGCTATTAATCATTGCCCCAAAATCATATTTGATCATTAAATGGCAGTGAAACATAAAACAACTAAGTTTTTGTTGATTTATACTATTAATAAATTCGATAAAAAGTATGTTTTTTAATAACCAGCTAACCCTTCGAACGTTGTTTTCTTTTTTAAAATTTAAATCAACTGCTGCACCATCCTATTGTAAAAGAGTTGTACTTATTCAGAAACCTTTCCCGGCGTGTGCATGACAACCTACCAAAATTTCATTACAATAGGTTTACTCTTCACTTAACCTTTTTTTTTTCTCAGAAACCTTCCCCAGCGTGTGCATAACAACTTAACAAAATTTCTTTACAATCGGTTTACCCTTATTGCGCGAGTTCGACTCGCACTTGACCTTTTAATATATATATATATATATATAAACGATAGATAAACGGGCGTTTTAGGGATGGATGTGTTTTGCTAATATTTGGTAAATAGCGCTTTATCATAATAAAATGTTTTTAGCAGCGAATTGAAGATATTAAGTGTATTGCAGTAGGTATGAAAAAATACTGTTCGGATACACCTCAATATATTATTGTATTACTATATTGATAAGAGACCAGTACTTAAGATTATATTATAATAATATTCAACAAAAAGCAATATCATGTTGTAGAATTGTGCAAGTAATAATGGATAAACAAAGCCAAAGTGCGTAGCGATGACAAAACGTTTTTCGGCTGAAAGTAGGTATATACCGTAGGACTATAGCCTAGACTGCCTTAGCGGTTCGATACACCGTTTTGCCCTGAGTCTGGCTGTTTTCTACGTTTGTATATATTGTATTTACAAAAAAAGATTTTTATATCAATTGTCTGGTACCCAAAGTACAAACCTAGCTTAGTTTAGGACTAGATGGCGCTGTGTAATTAGTCCAAAAATATTTTTATTAAATTGATGAAATATTGTTTGAGTGTAATACCTTTGCAATATGATCGTCTGGCAATTCATTAAGTGGTCGTGAGCAGTCAATTTTTGACAAATCAATGGGCTCTTCACCATTTAGAAATCTATTCCACCAACGTTCTTGAACTTTTTCTGTGAAAAGACATCATTGTTCTTCATCATCAAGTGCAAATTAAAATCGACTTAAGCTTCTATAACAAATATGTACCTAAGTGACAGTTAAAATGTAAAGACAAACAGTCACATAAAAATACAACTAAACAGGTGAATTTTTCTAGTGGGTGTGCATGGCCTAGTTTCAAACTATGAAGAATAGCAAAAAGTACTCAAAGAAGTCTCCAGCCCGATTTTGATGAAAACTAAAACTGCATCATTGGATTTTTGAAAAATCAATAATCATAGCCAGGAATTGAACCCGTTGAGTTTTGAAAACAAAAAAAAAACATTCTGTATTATTACATCATTCGATAGTGTCGCTGATAAGAAACGAATTCTGGGAAGTAATGACATACGGGAAACTTAAGGAAAGTGTTTAACAATAAAGGGATAAGTGGTAATTAATGAATTTTGCTTGGGGCTCCACCCGCCCTAAATTTGGTTATCAGCGTGGCATTCTTACGTCAACTCCTTAATTATACTAATAATGTTTGCAAGTTCGGTTATAGTTTATTAGTTGTATTTAGGGTTCCAAACGCCAAAACAGACCCTTGTAGTGTCGTCATGACAGTCAGTCCCTATGTCATAGCGTTATGAATTCTTAGCATTTATTTTAATGATATTTTACATATGAAGAAAAAATATTTTTTTAGGTGTAGCTCTCCATACATTGAACTGAGTTCCGTGTTGTTGGGTTGGGATTGTTGGATACATAGGGTCTAAAAGCATTACCTCTCTCTATGGCAAGTGAAATGCTCTACATGAGGTCTTTTCGCTGAGGCTGCTTCTGCTGCGGCTGACCCAGCAGTCTTGATGGTATTGTTTAAACAGGAATTGGCAAAATTATCAACGCCAGGTGCATCCAAAACTATACAGCGGCCTCTACGCCAGAGTCATACCATCTCGTGGTTTGGCATGTCGTTGCGGCAAAGACCAGGAGGCTCAAGAAGGCTGGGAATGTTTGCCCATTTGAGGATGTTATATAAGGCGTGGTGCCGCGAAAATCTACCCGCACATTTTACACAGTTAAGAACATGGTTTTTTTTGACTAAACCAGAGAACTACAAATGCAAATGTGAGGCAAGGCTCTTGCGATTAAAGTATACCGATATATTATAGGAAAGGTATTGCATGCCATCAAGGACCTGACTCAGGTTTGGAAATTGCTTTCAATCTTGTCCGTCCGTCCGTCCCTATTGCCTTAGTCTTAGTCCCTATTGATCAGTTTGTTATAAAATCGTAAACAATTTTTGTTATACCATTCTCTTTGGCTTTTACGATTGTCCAGTTGATCGCAATTTATAGCATTCCAGGCTTGTAGTGCTCTGAAACGAAAGAAAGGAAAGGACACATCTCCTTGTAAAGGAAGAATGCCAGAGAAGAGTTCAACCACTCCATGCACTAAATTCAAAAAATTTGAAAGACGTAAGTCTTCAATACGACGGATACTAAACCCATCGTGACGAATTGGAAGAGCCGCTTCATACCAATGTTTATCATCAAGTTTAACTTTGCAAATAATTTCGTAATAGTATGATAATATAATTGCGAAAGAGGTGTGTGCAGATAGAAATGTAGAATGTAGTTAAGCTAGCGTGTTTCTTTTGCAGGTAATGGAATAAGAAGTGGCATCAATTAAATTAGGTATACTAAGTTAAGTAAAGTTTTGCTTAACAATAACTTATGATCGTGGAACCAAAATATTGAGATCAGAAAAAAAATTGAAAGCTATGAGACAAAACTTCACTTTTATTTGTTATTATCTAATCATATACCGAGGTTAATTTAAGTGATAAAATTATTTTATGTTAATGAAACTAAAAATAAACGGTCCTGACGGATCTCGATGATGTGCACCAACTAGTGATAAAATGAGATGTTAATTAAAAAAGATTGCTGAGGTCAGAGTAAAATTGCCATAGAAATGGGAGAAAGGTTATCAGGCTCATTTTTTTTAACAAAAATCTAGCTGCATGAATAGCAGCTTCCCAACCCATAGTCGTACCAAAACTAAGTTGGTGGTCACCTGATTTTTAACAGCATGACAGCAACGAGTAGACGAAAAGTGGTACCAATAGCAATGGGTGTCACACTTATTGCCCCCCACCGTTTTTTTTTAGATAGTACACAGAGAAAAGCACCTTAGAGAAATGGGCAGATGTGTGGGATCACTTTTCCTTCAAGCAAAATGTTGCATGATTTGGTAAGAATTTTAAGAAGAATAGAAAAACAAACAGATACTATGCCAAGGTCTGATATGAGCAAAAACATAATGCAATAAAATTTCCTCAATAGAAAGAAAAAATCAAAGAGTTATCTCTAGGTTTTGCCAATTTTTGTTTTTTTTTTTTTATAACAGTACATACAATTTAGCTCAAATTTTACTTTGATATTGCTTAGTACAATACCTAGGATTGTTATTAGCACATTTTCAATACAAATATTAAAGGTATTCATATTTAATGCTTTTCGCACAAACTACGTTAAATGTCTGCCTTGTATGCAGAATTTGTCTGAATTTATGCACCTCTGAAGCAATAGCTAACAAAAATATTTTTGCATATATATATTAGTGTTCCTTTTAGTCTTATTGATGTGTAAAGCTAAACCTATGATTAAAAACTTAAAGTATTGCTTACCTCAAATTGTGGCAGGCTATTGTACCTTCATGGACCATGTCTGTCTGTCCTAATGTTCTCTAAGGGAACCCAAGGGAGCCCTAAATTGGAGCTTAAAAATGAGAGGACATAGAAATAGGATCTTACTTAATTAAAACAATGAATAAAAAGGTTAACTTCTCTTGTATTGTGTGGTTGTCTGAATGTTTCCTATCAATGGCACTTAATGACCTTTTTATATATTTCATATAACACAATGCAACTGCAAGGGTTTATTTAATTTTAAATCTAAAAAGGCAAAAACTTATGTATTTACTTTTATCATATAACAACCACAGAGTGTTGCCACAAAACAAAAAAAGGCTATGTTAGTTAGTTATAGCTTTTGCCTGCCTGCGCTAAAGCCAGTTAATGGATTGCAATTTCTACATCAAGTCCTTTATTATATTAAGAAACTGTGCTTAACAAGCTATTGTTTTTATAATTCTTAAACCTACACAGGGATTTACTTGTACTGGCATTTAGACTTCTATCCAGTCACAAACCCAAAAGTAAACTATTACACACAATAAACCAAGCTACATCTCCTTTTTGCATTTACTGTTGAAAAGTAGAGGGTCATACCCTTTGGTATCAAAGTAAAAAAGCAGGATAGGTTTCAGACAGACAATATTGGACAAGTCTCTTGTTGGAAGGGATGTAAATGTGTTACTAAGACAGCCCTTATCAGATGATACTACAAAATAACTACTGTTCATATAGGAATGTTTGAACTAAAATGTATACCCCTGTAAAGCCCCAAGACCTACTATGCCAATAATCAGCAGAGTTGTAACTAAGGAGAGTGCAGGACTGGTGGCATTCCTAGTATGGCATTTACTAACATCTTTCCTGCTTACTGTCCTATCACAGAGACAGAGACAGAGCTGTAACAAAAGAGTCAAAGAAAAGAAAAAACATATTAATGGTTTTTTAGTTAATCTCTTTTTTTCAGTATTAAGTTGGTTGGAACACCTTATGCAATTGTTTATATGTACATTTAAACTATCACAAATTTTTTGATGTTGCTAATGAGCCCCTTACTCAATTTTTTTACTACCAGTACAAACCCATTGCACTTGCATTGCATTGAAGTGCACTTCATTACATAGATTATTAGGATCTATAGAATCAAAAAAGTCAAATTCCCAATTGACTAGCTTTTCAAATGTTTGTTAATAGTGATTTGTTACTTACTATACTTACCTAAGTGTATTAATAGTTTTCCCTCGCTTATACTCCAGAAGCTATCAATGGCTTTGATTTTGTAGGGAAGAGAGTCTTTGATAATGAAGTCACCATTTCGACATGCCACACACACATCTCCACTATTGATAGTGACTTTGAGGTCTTTTGAAGATTTAACACTATTTGGAAGATTCACTATCACATCTGCAACATGAAATAAACTATGTACATGAAATGTTTAGTTAATTATATGCTATCTGTGGTCCCTGGTGTACCACAATATAAAGATGACTCTCCAATAATGCATCTTCCATTTCTTTTGCACTCATGTCTTGCTGTACTTTAAATAACTACTTTGATGTATTGTACAGAGTACAAGCACACTTGTGGAAGTATTAAGATCCACATAGGAATGAGCATATGGATTAGAAGAAATGTTTTTTTTACATTAGTTATTTATTTTGCCTACTAGGCATCAGTCTTCCTGTGTCGCTGCTTTAAGTGAGGCATTTACAACCTGTGTTTAAGATCCTGATTTTATGTTTTGGAGTTTTTTCGTCAGCTTCAGGACCAAGTACTATTAAATTTTGGCAAAGAGCTATACTAAATCCAATTTCAAATACATACCAAGCTCCATGATAGTTTGCGACCAGCTGTATTTATCTCTCTCAGCACCATTATAAGATTCACTATTTTTTTGTAAAGGTATTATGGGTGGTGTGTAGTCATCAAGATTTTTAGCTTGAGGGATGTCATCTTTAATTTTGATATCACTAACTTGTGAGTTGCTAGAACTGCTTTGTTCTAATTCTTTACTTTGAGCTGAACTCTCAATTTCATTACATTCGACAATTTGGTCATCGTCAGCTACAATTTCAACCTCTTGGGCAATCGTGGAGCACATAATTTCATTGTTCACATCATTAGAATTTCTTGTACAGTCTGGTTGTTTCCAATTTTTGGGATCGCAAGTTCGGAGTACTTTAACCACAAGTTCTTCAGCGATGCCAGGAGGAAACCCCATGTTTTCATGTGGTTCCTTGGGTATGTAATAGAAATCAGTTCTGGAACAATTAATATCTAAACCATTAAAATTTAAAAATGAGTAACAAATTTATTAATAGAAAAATGTCTTACCGCCTTCCTAAAAAGTTAAATATTGTAGAAAGGAAGCCTAAAATAGACTTTTCATTGACCAATATAGATGTAAGCATATCATCGTACTTTTCGTAATTATTTTCCATCTTTTCTATTTCAGTAATTTGATAGATAGATCTAACACAAATGTTTGTTGTGTACACAATTTGACAATGACATAAATAGGGTATCAAAAAAATATTTTAATCGAACAAAAATATATAGTAATCGATTAAAACGTATTATAGTTATCATAAAACCTTTGTTTATATTTGTGTTAGTAACCTAAGTTTCATTTATTTAAGATCTAAAATACAAAAAGTGCATTTTTTGTATTTCCAAAATTTAAAAACACACGAACCTTTATTACAATCTACTTGTGTTTTCTCATTACCCACAGCTTTTTACAAACGTGCGCATGATTGCGATTTGGAAACTACCTTCCATAATTTCTAATTAACAACAATAGACTACCACAAATAGACATGATTTGCAACATCAATATAAGATATGTCCGCGACCAAAATTTTGTCACTACCTAGGAATGCATTGCTCTGTTTCTAAGTTAGCGTACGTTGTCTTTCTCGTCACTGGTTCGGAATGTCAGTGTGAGTCCTACTAGCTTATTTCGATGTAAACAATTTTCGGTGGGGTGACAGTATGGAACGGGAATATCTTGTCGTTCATATCAATGGTTTGCAATATTTCGCACAGAGCTAAGGTCTTAAGTACAATATTGCAAATGAAATATCAAAAGTCCCCACCGATAAAAGGAACAAATCAAAATCGAAGATAAAGTTATTAAATGAGATAGTTTTCATACAGTGAGATGGCAATGAGGAGCAAACATAACTTTTTATTGAGACTTTAACTAAGGTATGGGCAACAACCGGCCCGCTGTAAGATATGATCCGGGCCGAGAGACATTTTGAAAAAGCCAATTGAAAAAATATTACATTAAGTACTGATACTCACGGGAGTTTTAGTGAGGCGGCAAACTTTTGTTTATCGACACTCTTTGTTAATCGCCGCCACTCGGCTTGCTCTATCAAATTCTTTGAGGTTTGCCGCCTCACGGGCGACACATCAAAAGATTTATTTCTTCTCAATTATTCTAAACTAGTTTATGCCAGATTATTCCTTCATTCTATTTGAGCTACCGAGGTGATAACTTGGACAAGCGATATCCTAGCGAACTGCTATCAAGTTGACGCTTTGTGACTTTGTGTGCATCTTGAGTGGTTACTAACTATAGTTTGTTATAAAGTTTATTGAACGAAAAGTAAGGAAAAATGATGTCTGGTGAAAAGAAACGAAAAATAGATACAGAGGGTCGCCAGTTTCAAGACAAATGGACTGAAGAATTCTTTTTATCTTGCACAAGGGTAAGCCTATTTGTTTGCTATGTAATGAATCCATTTCAGTAATGAAAGAATTCAATATAAAGAGGCATTACTCAACTAAGCACGCTACGCTGCACTCACTGACAGGACAATTAAGAACAGACAGAAAATCCAGAAGCTTACCGCAAATTTGGAAAAACAGCAACAAATGTTTTATAAACATAGAACACAACTTGATAATGTTGTGAAAGCTAGTTTTATAGTTAGCTCAAAACAAGTAAAGGCATTAAAACCATTTGCCGAAGGAGAATTTAGCAAGGAGTGTATGTAAGTAAGTTTGCGGTTTTTTGTGTCCTGAAAAAAAAAATTAATTTGAAAAAAATAGTTTGTCAAGACGAACTGTTGTTTGACGTATATAAATTATGGCTAATGATATAAAAACAACATTGACTGACCGTATGGCTGGTTTTGAATCATTTTCCATAACATTAGACGAGAGCACTGATTTTTCTGACACACCTAAACTGGCTATATTTATTCGAGGTGTCGATAAGGAGTTCACTGTTACTGAGGAATTGCTTGCTTTACAGACGCTAAAAGGAACTACTACAGGAGAGGATATTTTTATTGAAGTTCAAAAGGTATTTACAAGTTTTGGCTTGCCATGGTCAAAATTAATTGGAGTATGCACTGATGGTGCACCTTCTATGGTTGGCTTACGTTAAGCATGAAAAAGCAATAGAATTAAATGTGCAAAAAGATGATTTGATAGTCCTTCATTGCATTATCTACCAACAGAACTTGTGTTCTAAGTCCATTCGACTCCAGAATGTTATGAATGTGGTAGTAAAAACCATCATCTTTATTCGATCCCGAGGGCTTATCCATCGTCAGTTCAAGGCGTTTTTGGATGAAATATCTGCTGAATATAACGACGTAACATATAATTGTGAAGTCAGATGGCTGAGCAAAAGAAAAATGTTGAAACGGTTTCACGAGCTTAGAAATGAGATAGCAGACTTTATGAAAATATAAGATATACCACTATCTGAATTAAGTGACCCAAAATGGATATGTGACTTAGCATTTCTGTTCGATCTTACAGGCTATTTGAATGATTTAAATTTGAAACTTTAAAAACAAGGACAGTTAGAAAATTATTTGTACAGCCATTTGAAAGCGTTTCAGATCAAACTACGCTCGGGGGAGGCACAGATGCTGTCTGGTAACAGTTACCATTTCAACACGCTCTCTGCGTTTGCGTTTGTTGTCAATGAGACCTTTTAACATAATATAAAATTTGAATGGACTATAAATCTTTGAAGCGTAATTTTAACCAAATGTTGGGTGGATGCATTGGCATACCAGGTTGACCCTTTTGAACCCATCGTCGTAGCCTATGGACATTTGCAACACCAGAAATAATATTTTCGCGTTGCTGGTAGTTTGAAATCAAATAAAAAAACTCACTTTGAGAAGAACTACTGTAGTCATGAGGCAGGGTAGGTTCCACAACCTAAGCCTGTGCGGAAAGAAATACCTCTGAAAACAACTACACAGTGGGTTACCTTTTAGGTTATTAGGTATGAGGATGAACTCCCTGCAGATGGCGAGCGGTGCGATGGTAGTAATTAGTGGTGGGTATAATTTCATATAGTTATTGAATATCATTTTTTTTTATGTCTACATATATCATGTCATTTATACTATAACAAGCGGAGTAGCTCACATACTTCATTTTATAAAATACGATTAGTAAATCACCTGTGGAAAAATATATTCCTATGGGAACTGTCAACCGGGATAAAGTCTCCGTCTGTCCACCAGCATTCCCTGTGCTAAAATGATATCAATTGGATGGTTCATGATGACACTAAGGAAGGGGATCCCAGTGCGGATTCGAACGTGCTGCTGACTGCTGACAGACCAAGTAGTAAAAGCGTTATGGGCATCCTAGGAATAAAACAAAAAACAAACAGACTTTCTCATATATAGATAAACAAGAATAATGTGATTCAAGTAAAACTTAAAAATAAAACTAAAGAAACAATTTCATTATTTTCCTATAATAATCGTGTTTCCATTTAATCGATTTATTCAAAAAATACAACTCTATCAATCCAGAGTGTTGCTACTGCATAAAAACATTAAAACGTACTGAAATGTTACCACATATTTTAGTTTACTACAACCGGTTTTTAATTTGCATTCCCGCCACTTGGAGGTGTTTATTTCGCTTTCGAAAGTTTCACATCCGTGAACGGCGCAAGAGGCAGTCAGCGAAGTAGGTAGTAGCAAAGTCGAGTCGAGAAGTGTCGTGCGCGAACGGTACGCTGTTGCATAGCAGGCGATGACCGCATTCATATGAGTTTTTACAATATTGTGAGTGTGCTGCCGTTTACCCTGCTCCGCTAAGTGCTTACGAAAATGCTTTTTAGGTGAAAGACTTAAAATTTTCAAGTGTTGTGTTTGTGAATATTTCTGATATCTTTGTCTTTCTACTGTCTTTCAAAACTAGTTATAATGCCTTGCTCAGCAGTAACTTTGTCTATAGCGACTATTACAGCAATAATAGCTGCAGCTCTCATGGCAATTGCATTTTCAACCGACAACTGGCTGTATATTGAAGTAAAGCGGAGTAATATTCAGGTAAGATTTTTTATTTTATTTTACGTAAATATTTATGCGTGAAATATATTTTTCTAAAGTAACGGACATCCAATCTAGGTCCAAAGACTAATGAATGACATTTACAATAAAAAAAATAGGCCAAGTGTTTGTCGGACTCGTGCATGGAGGGTTCCGTACCATTATCTATAAAAAGAGCAAAACAAAACACGTTTGATGTTTGGGAGCCCCCCTTGAATATTTGTTGTATTTTAATTTAATTATTTATTTTTAAAGTGAATATATAACTAAATATTCTGTGAATATTTCAAGCATTTACCTGTTGCCGTTATCAATATCGAGCAAAAGCTAGCAAAAAAATCACGTTTGTTGTATGGGAGCCCCCTTCTTCTTTTTTTCTGTTCTGTTCTCTAAAAGTATTTGTTTTTTAGTAGGTATTTGTTTATAGCGGCAACAGAGATACATCTTCTGTGAAAATTTCAACTATCACGGTTCATGAGATACAGCCTGGTGAAATACGGACGGACGGATGGACAGCGGAGTCTTAGTAATAGAGTCCCGTATTTTACATCCCATAAAATATATGGACTGAGGTGACATTGTTTTTATAATATTTTAGTAAATATCATAATTATTCATATAATTAATAGAAATTTTGAAAGTTTTTTGCTAATTTAGTACAACATTAATATTAGCGCAGGGAGTCGCAGGGTAGAAACTGGCAAATAGTAACAATTGTGATGATGGTTTGTTTAAGGTAAAATTCTCTAAAACGCAAGCGGAGCATATCTACCAGGATAATTATTACAGGGTAGAAACTGGCGGAACGAGTAAAATGTTTATTAGTGATTCGTAAAGAAAAGTGCTATTATTTAAGTGCAAAAATCGGTCAAGTGTGAGTGGGACTCCCGCACCGGTGTTCCCGTACCACGTTTTTAGTACCTACTCAAGTATTGGCTGGCTTACTATAATAATAACATCGAAATCGATTCTACAATTTACAGAGAAAATATAAAAAAAATATTTTTCTTGTATGGAGCCTTTTAATTTCTGTATTTTTTATATTCTGTGAAAATTTCCGGCTTCTTTCTTCTTCGGTCCTAACGGAAGCCCATTAAAGTTCATATGGACAGGCAGATAGACAGACCAACTGCGTAGGCTTAGTAACAGGGTTCCGTTAACACCATTTGGGCCGCTCCGGAACCCTGTTTATCCATATAGATGGTGTAAAAACGCACTCCATGCTCAATGTTAGATGATAGAAGAGCGGGACTGCTATTGTTTGTTTGTACTTCTCCCGCGCACACACCCATTTCATATAAGAGATAAGAAAATGACGTCTGATAACATATTATCTTAGCTGCATGCTGATATTTTACGAAAGTAAGTTTTTAAATTTGAGAAAGTTTTATGTCACAGAATAGTAGCTATTCTGAATAGAATGAATCTTAAATAGATTTGTATTTTGTAGGAATAGGCTGCGCGAACTAAGTAGATATCGCATGCAGGTAATAAATTTATTTATTTTCTTATTCCATGGCAATCATAGGTACTACTTATAAATAAAAGACCAAGTGTGATAGTGTCGCTTTGAGGCCCTAGTCTTAGATGAGTGTATGGTCGACAATGGTCGTCTACCCTTGTAACTTTGTCATAGAGAAACAACATAGCTATTTACGTATAGCTGTGGTAGGTACCTACATATATAAGTTTATTATTCCAAAACAACAGATATCTAACTATAAGTATGTAAGACAGCGAGGAAAAGTCTTTCCTTTCCCGCCACCCAAATACCCAAAAGTGCCCAAACACCGGTTTTTATAAAGAAATACATACAAAAATTACTGAAATATAAAAGTCACCGGAGTAATCTCACAGAAACAGCCTCCGTGTATCGCATATTTTACGTCGACTAAAACACATTTGACTCCATTTTAGATTTGTTTTTTTTCCAAGGAAGTCAGTGGATAGTAACTATCGGTAGGCAGTTAATATCAAAACTTTTTAACGAAAAAAAAACAACCGACTACAAAAAGATGCATTGAAAAGGCAAAAATAATTACTTATTGCCAAAAATCTATTCTGTATCACAGTTTGAAGTAATTATAGTGTCTATACACCTAACAGTTTATGATTAGGGTTTCCATAAATATAAGGAACTGATACGGGACGTTTGAGGTCATATCTCACGAGATTAGCAATGAGTCTCAAAGAATTATTATTTTCGTGCCATTTAATGCTAGTTTTTCATTAAATTTTACGAATTGCGATAATCTATTGCTGCAAACGCGTATTTTGTCGTAAAACGGGACAAAATAGCAAAACGGGACAAGGTTCTTAAATAGGGTGACTCTCCCGTATATACGGGACGTGTGGCAACCCTGTTTATAACACACTTCACTTGCATGACGCCAACTTTAATCGGTAATTCAGATCAGATTTTCGGCAATAATTAATTATTTTAACCTTTTTAGTGCATGTTTTTGAAGCTGGTTGTTTTTATTTGTAAAAAAAGTTTTAATTTTTTGCTTTTGAGTGACTAATTTATTTATTTTTTTCGTAAACTTAAAACTACTTGTATCAAAAATTAATAAAATTATTAACATAAAAGGCGCGTTTCACAAGTTCCAAATTAACATAAATTTTTTTTTTCTCCAAAAGTTTAAGTGTTAACTCCACTTTATTAATGTCAGACGTACTCTTTCGAATAAAAAAATGAATTTTTGAAATCGGTTCACAATTGTAGGAGAAATCGTCGGACATACATAAAAAAAAAAATTTACCCGCCGAACATACAACTTGCCTTCTTTCCTTAAAAATAAGGAAAGTATCGGTTGAAGCTATAGCCCGCAATTTACGGCGCAAATCTACAGACTGAATTATACTGTTGTGACGGACAAGGTTTCACACTAATCTACATTGGTCTAAATTGACATCATTTACTAAAAACAAATAGTTAGCACATGCACTAATGTGTGTTTTCCTATGGAGCTATAGAGAGTTATGTATATACAATGAAACGTATGTAATATACGTACGTTCAAAAAGCCTCTCACCTCTATATCTGAATAAACGAACTCTATTACTGCGTAGTAGTTATAAAAGCTTAGTGGCTGGACTCTTATCTCTAAGATAAAAACTTGGTTATGGTGTAACGGGGTGCTTTTGCGGGACCAAGAATTAAAGAAAGGCCTTTTTCACGTTGGTATTGGTTATTTTCTAACGTTTTTTTGCGTCACAAGTTACTTGTCGTTTGAAAAGAACCGTGCCGGTATGGGCTTAGTAAATGAAGCAGGTAGTTTATTTTTTGTGGGTTTTTGAGGTTGGGTATGGATGGATTTAAGGGTTCGGATCGGATGGCAGACGTAGTACTGTGGTACATCGTGGAACCGTAGCAAAGATAATAGTGACTCTTGACTTGAGTTGGAAAAAAAACTGAATACTACAATATTTGAAGTCAGTCACAAAATTCACTCATTAGAGTAGGTTTTTCAAGAACACTTTTGAATCGTGAAAACTATTAAGTACGCCTATGCTCATTTGTTCTAAATAATTTCTAACGTAAGTCAAGCTTTAAAAACTCTTCATATTTTACCTATTCAAGCCAGGTGCAAAAATACTCTTTCAAAGCCCTTTTGTTTTTATTCAAATTAGGTTTTTACATACACTTGTGAATCGTTAAAGTTATTAAATACTATATCTTAATTCTTAAATTAAATTAATTTAATTAATTAAATCCGGTTCAGAATGTAGATTTCTAACAGAAAGAATATATAATATATGTACCTACATAATACAAACATATTTTGAAAATTTGCAAAAGTTTTGGGACTACAGTATTGTTGTAACATAGAATTTTAATCCTTATAAACTCACTGCCTTTTAAATAGATATCCATATAGATGTGCAATTAATTTTTTCAAAAAAATGTCTATATATATTGGTTTACATTGTAATGCGCTGCATAAACCCTAATGTCCTAGCAATTCCTTCATAAGCGACGAAATTACGTAGGTATCAAAACTGTATGATTAAGTACAAGTATATATGTATGTTATTATTTGTTTATATATCATGAATTATATATTTATTTAACACATATTTATATATTTAACTATATAATAATTTAATATAAACTAGTTTTCCTGGCAGACGTTAAAATAATTAAAAAAATTGTTTTGATGTTTTAATAATTAAAGATCCAAATACTTACATACTTTTGTTTTGTATATATATATATATATATATATATATATATATGTGGGTAAATATATAATTCATGATATATAAACAAATAATAACATACATATATACTTATACTTAATCATACAGTTTTGATTCCTACGTAATTTCGTATAATATATATACTTATCATACTTAAATACACCCAGACTCAATTCAAACACAAATATTTGTCACATCAATGTTTGTCCATCCGGGAATCGAACCCACACCCTCTGCAAAGCGGCCGACCACACTACCAACTAGGTAGCGAAGGAGTCATATATTTCAATTAATTTAAATAATATTATAATTAATTAATTTAATTTAATTTGGCTGATAATTGATGATGACGCTTAAACTGTAACAAGTGTAATGTATTTAAAACAACTATTTTCTTTTAAAATATTATATCTCTAATAATATGTATATATTTTTACTACCTACTGCATAAAGAAATCTGCGTTACTCAAAATATTCGTGAATTTCAATCCATTTTAATTTCATTCTTCACCTGAACAGAACCAACAAAGTATAATAAATCTATTTCTTTGTACTAATTTGCATCTGCAAAATTTGAAGTTCCTTTGTTATTATTTAGGAGGTTTGTTTACTTAAAGTCTTCTTATCTATATCATTTCTTATAAAACCGAAACAAAATTTGACAGGAAGAAATGTTTTATTATTTACCTAGAACGCAGGAGTCTAGAGAACCGGATGTGAGATTTGTTTATAAATCTGAGAATAAACGGTCCGCTGCGTAAGGACAGGGGTGAGATAAAAACGGGGGTAAACAAGGATGCTGGAAATTATCAGTCAAGCATGTGGCGTACTAATGACGTTGTTGCGTCTCGTCAACAAAGTCTACGTCTTAAAGTTTACAAAAAACCCTCTAAATGAAGTCATCAATTTATAAACGAACATTGATAGCAGCGATTATAGCTGGGCCATAATTTGACCTGAATATATATTATAAAATTATACTTGACTTCATACGTTCCCACTTTTGGGGCACCGGTCTTCTTTCACTTTGGGCGATTTAGAGCATAGTTTGGACCATTATTGGGGATTTTCAACTTCTATACATATTTTTTCGACGTATGCAGGTTTCACGCGATATTCTTCTTTACGGAAAAGATTTCTTCATGTGAACGAACGATTTAGAATGTAATTTTAGAAAAAGATTCATTGGTACGCTTTGAGCTAGAACGCGTCGCCAAAAAAATTGAACTTTGTGAACCATAGTCCAAACATTAATTTTTTTTCTGTCACTTGTGATACTGGCTTTTGCCCGCGGCTTCGCTCGCGCTAAATTTGATTATCAGCGTGGGATTTATATACGGCATCTTCTTGATTGTTGTAAGAAACTTAGTCCACGTGGAATTTGGTTATAGTTAGTCCCGCGGAAATATTTGAATTTTCCGGTATAAAGTAGCCTATATGCTCCCGCTTCTTTAATAACCCTTTTTACATATCAGCTCAATAATAATATTTGCACGCGATTGCGCCTGCCCTAAACTCGGTTATCGATGAAGGATTTGACTCCATGTTAATTGGTTGCTATGATGTGACGTGAAGGAGTAGTGCACCGTGGTATTGCTCACAGAAAAATGTGTTCCCGTGAGAATCGATCAGTATAAGAACTATAATGTAATACCATTTTCCGTCCGAGAATTATTCATTGTCGATCTACAATAAATAATAAAAATAAAGTTGTAGGACAAGTCGGCTTTCTTTGTTCCGGTGATCTCCGCTTTGTCGCACCGCCTCCCTCACGAATTCCTACAACCGCGTTCCTCCACCATTAACGCTTTCTTGACTCCATTGAGAAAAAACGTGATGTAAATTACATAGAGATACGTATTGGAAATAGTTTTGTTTTTGTTGAGTAAGCCCAATTGATTTTTTTACTACGCATTCAGTACCTAAATAAAAAAATATTAAGCCAAATGCTGCATATTTTATACACTATATATTAAGTGGAAACAGTTTTAATAACAGAACATACCCTTAAAATCATAGATGAATATTTTCTTTACTGAGATGTTGCCTTGTATATCTGGCGCTTAAGATGAGAGTTTTGTATTGAAATGGTCAATATAAACCCTTATTGTAAGACTTTGGTATCTGTCCGTCTATCTACGTCACAGCTGTTTTTCTTAACATTTTTTTTAAGTATTTTTATTTCGTTTTTTATTAACTCCACTAACTTATTTTTAAATGTGCTATAACTACAAATTAACAGATTTCGGATTTTTTCCTTTATCTGTCATGTAAGACCTTGATTCATGCCTAATTTCATGATTCTAGGACAACGGGAAGTACCCCATAGGTTTTGATTTGTTTGTGAATGCCAAAATATGCGACAAAAATGTCCGTTTTTCCCGTTTGTTAACCGTGGTAGTACCACCAGTGGTACCACGGTTACTTTTTCCTTACCTTAGTTTTTTCTTACCCTAGTACCACTGTATGCGATAAATACACGTGTTTTCTTTCTTTCTTCTTTTCAACCGACTTCAAAAATAGAGGATGTTCTTAGTTTGACCTCTATGTATGAATGAATGCATGATTGTATGTTTGTTTGAATGTATGTTTGTATGTATGTATGTTTGTCTGCGATTATCTCGCGTTTGGCTGAACCGATTTTGATGCGGTTATCTGTCTTTCTTTCTATTTTTTAACTGACTTCAAAAAAATTAGGTTCTCAGTTTGACCTGTATATTTGTATGTTTGTCCATAATTATCTTGCGTTAGGCTGAACCGATTTTGATGCGGTTCAAATGGTCGAAAAAATCCAGGAAGGAAACAGGGGAATACTATAATTTGTATGGGGAAAAGCAGCCTGATATTTCCTCTCAATCCTAATATTTAATTCATTGTCTATTAGTAATTTTGTGTTCATTTTTAGGCCAGTGTCATAGGACCTATTCTGTAAGTTAATACTGACTGTGAGTTCAAAAGATTGTTAGCCAGGATAGGCGGAAATAATATATGTATTGTACAAAATGTTTACTTGCAGATCGTACTATAAAATATAATTGTTTTAACAATCGCAATCGATTCAATTACCTTATTACTTCAATCTAACTAAATTAACCAGAAGTGTTGCCAATAGCCGGTTCAGCATTGCATGGTCAAGCGCCACTGCAGCATTTAATGACTTGTGTTGCCAGTGGGATGGACCTTGCACGGTTCTGTGGATAGAAAGGAAACAACCCGGATATTGCGATGTAAACACTGAGGAGTCTTGCCCGTATATTATGGTGTTACCATAATACACCCATGGAATTGCCTGTATGGCCAGTATGTTGGTATTACATAAATATAGAAAGTATTTTCGTATCAGTAGGTTTCTTGCACTCGCTATCACTTGAAAAAATTACATGGTGTGTGTCTTGCATAAGATCTTTGTTGAACGTGCGGTCGTTTACATAGTTGCTGTCCGAAATTTTGTTTAAATTATGTTTATAAAAAAAACTAGTTAAACTAGTAAACTACTTGTGTCGGCTCTGAGTTGAGTTGTTGAGGGAGTAAACTGAGCTTCTTCCATAATTAAACTGAACTTCTTCCATAAGTAAAATGAGCGTTTTCCATAAGTAAAGTGAGCTTCTACCATAAGTAAACTATATAATACATAGGGCATACTAAAAGTTTTGCGGTCCTGGCCGTTCATAAAGGTTTGAATTTCGATTTATGTTTTTTTAAACATAAGAAACTCAATCATTGAATAAAGAGACATTGGCAGGAAATCGCGTGTCAATTGTTTTTTATCACAAGTTGAAGTTCGTCGTCCGTAGCAAAAATGAAATTAGCGCGAAAAGATTTTAGGGCGATGTTTTTTTATGATTTTAAAAGTTCATTGACTCCGCAAGACTGCGCTGCTAGTTTCGCACCTTATTTGAGCACCGTAAGGCGTTTGTACGCAGAATTTGATCGTGGCCGTGTTTCTTTCCATTAAGTTTTACACCCAGAACGTGCCATGTAAAAGTACCTAAAAAAAGAGAACACAAATCTTTAGAACACGCAGCTTAAACGTTGGAGGGGGGACACAACATTTTCGAAATTCGCAATCCATAAAGTGTTTCTAAGAAAAAACTTTCTGTTTATTGCAATCATAATCCATAAGTACCTAAGGCAAATCATAGCAAGTAAAACGTCCGTACATAAGGAGAAAAGTGTCATAATCAGCAAATAAGTAGCCATTAATGCCACCATAGGTAAGTACATTACTTAATCGAACCGGTCATGTCTGACGTTTGGGCTGCTAATGCGATATTGCAGCATTTACCATTTGCGTAGTAGAAATAACAAAAAAATAAATGTACTTTTTACATATTTGTACGGTAACAGACAATATGAAATGTGACATCAAAAGGCTATCTACACTAACGAATTACAGTTACACAAAACTTATATATCATAAAAAAGATCAGTCCAAATTAAGAGTATATTATTGCCGCGGACTGTAATGACTGCGTTGCTGGCAGCGCTGATGATGGTCAAAAGCGCGACGTACCTAGTGCAGCTCTAGGCATTCTCAGCAGAGTATCGCCAAAGATCTGATCACAGCGTAGTTTAGCATTGCAGTGCTTGATGGATAAGATGTAATAAAGGCTTTATAGCGTGAACAGCGAGGGCTGCAATTATGACCAAGCTCGAAGGCCATAAAAGCGTAGTTCAGCGAAGCCTGAGGCCGTATTAGCGTGGCCAGCATTCCAGTTATTGCATTCCAAGGCTTGTATAGTGCTTTACTCAAACAATAAGAGTAATTTTTATGAAACTTACTTAGAAGGTCGACTTTGATTAAAGAAGGTTGTTAAAATAATGATCACATTACAAGAATTTTTGAGTAAAATCTTTCTGCGTCTAACTATTTTATAAAACCCAACAAGAATGGATTTTCAAAAGAAATTGCTGGTGGTTACATCTTACGAGCAATGAAATTTCATACAATTTTGTTGGCCCCTATAAAACAGAACTCAACAATAATAGATTTTTAAAGTTAGTCGGTAGTTGCTAATAAAGCTCATCAGCAATGATATTTTATACAACTTTGTCGTCACCTATAATCAAGACTCAACAATAATGGATTTTCAAAGGATATTGCTGGTGGCTAAAACTCACCAGTAATGAAATTTTAACACGTTGCTAGCGCCGAGTAGCTAGAAAAGGTCGACTTTGTTGTCAAAATAATTATCACATTACAAGGATTTTTGAGTTAAAATATATTAAGTATAACAACAACCTAATAATTTTATGTGAATATAAACTCTTTGGCTATATGATTTAGCGCTCTAGAATCGCATTTGCAACAAACGTTACAAAATACCTAGGCTCTGTTCATAAACTCACTAGAGTTTTATGCTATCTCTTTCGGTACTCTAGAAAATTGTATTTGCTATCCTGCTGTCAGTGGTTAACCCGAGTAGGGTTTATGAACGCGCCTCAAGCTAATGCTCGGGGCGAGATAGCGTCTCGTAATTAATTAATGAAAGCGTTTGGAAAGGTTAAATTAATGCATATGAGGCTTGGACCACGGCTCGTAATAATAAGGATCCGAATATTTCTGAGTTAAAACGCAAATTAAATGCTGCCTCGAGGTTCAGTAAGAAAGCAACTGCCAGAGCAATATTCTAATTCATCGGCAAAATAGGTGGGCGACTTGCGAGCTATCCTTCTGGGAGTCGTGCTTTCTGGGCGCTTGCCAAAGCTGCCGAATGGAACTTTTGCCAGTCGTCGTTCCCACTACTGCAAAAGACCGATGGTGACTTGGCCCATAGTGCTAAAGAGATGAAGGTGCTGTACCGCCTACTATACCGTGGTGCGGTAAGACCATGCCGGAAATCTCCATAACGCAGCGGGAGGTCAGGTGGGCGTTGCTTTCTCTAGACGCTCATAAGTCGAGTGGGCCAGACGGTATACCAGCAGTGGTGCTTAAGCAGTGTGCTCCTGAGTTATGTCCTGTACTCACGCGCCTCTTCGCGCTTTTCTACTACACTAGGCAATTTCCGTCTTCATGGAAGACTGCGAATGTGCACCCGGTGCCCAAAAAGGGCGATAGATCAGATCCATCGAATTACAGGCCTATCGCTATTACCTCTCTCCTCTCTAAGGTGATGGAGCGTGTGATCAACACACAGCTTCTAAGATACCTAGAAGTACACGATCTGATCAGTGACCGTCAATATGGCTTTCGCCACGGTCGCTCGACTGGTGACCTTCTAGTGTATCTCACACACCGATGGGCACTAGCCATTGAGAGTCAGGGGGAGGCATTGGCATGTAGCCTGGACATAGCGAAGGCGTTCGATCGGGTCTGGCACCGGGGTCTTCTATCGAAGTTGCCATCTTACGGAGTGCCCGAGGGTTTGTGCAAATGGGTGGCTAGCATTTTTCCGGCAGACGCATACTAACCGTAGTTGACGGTAGTTGCTCTGATAGCAAGTACATTAATGCTGGTGTCCCGTAAGGCTCTGTGCTGTCTCCTACGCTGTTTCTACTGCATATCAATGACATGTTGGACATCAACAACGAGAGAGAAAACTCCATTCACTGTGGTCCCATAATTCCAGAACCCTCCCCTCTCCAACTCCAAGAGCATTGGGATCCTTGGTGTTGACATCTCCAGCGATGTTCAGTTCCGAGATCATTTACAAGATAAGGTGCAGCTGGCGTCCAAAAAACTTGGTGTACTCAACAGAGCGAAGCAGTACTTCACGTCGGGGCAAAGGTTGTTACTTTACAATTCGCAAGTTCGGCCTATATGGAGTACTGTAGCCATCTCTGGGCAGGTGCACCCGGATACCAGCTTAGCCCTTTTGACTCGGTTCAACGACGGGCTGCGAGAATTGGCGACGATTCCTAACTCACTTGCGGTATCGAGCCCTTAAGTCTGAGGAGAGACTTTGCCTCCCTGTGTGTGTTCTACCGCCTGTACAATGGGTTGTGTTCTGAGGAATTGTTCGAAATGATGCCCACGGCTACTTTCTACCATCGCACCGCTCGCCAGGGAATTCATTCTCACACTTTAGAACCTAAATACTCGCGTACAGTGCGGTTTCAGAGAAACTTCCTCCCGCGAACGCTTAAGTTGTGGAATGAGCTCCCTGCCAAGGTTTTCTGCAAGGACTACAGTATGGAGTTCTTCAAGAAAGAAGTTATTAGATTTCTGAAGGGTCGGCAACGCGCAAGTGAAACCCCTGGTGTTGCAAGCGTCCATAGACTACGGTGACCGCTTAACATCAGGCTGACCGTAAGCCTGTTTGCCACCTTAGTGGTATAAAAAAAACAAACGTTATATTTGCAATTAAATTAGAATGTCAACGATTAATCAAATGAATTTGCTAACTCATTAGATATTATATGTTTTGATTGGAACCAAAATAATAACTTTAATCGAAGGTTATTCTCACGTATGCCTATAGATTGGATGGTATACCATCTAAGGTTTTGAATTGTGTAATCAACTTATTTTGTTTTCAATTTATACATCCTTCTTCTTATGATTTCATATTTAATTTACCGGCTAAAGTCAAACTATTTGATTGCAAATTTTATTTTAATCTTTTCCTTTTAGCAAGAGTTACATTTTAAAGACGATGATAAAAATTAAATATTGAGTAAGTACATATATCTCAAGTCATAAGGGAAGACACAGACAGATAATTGTACACCCAGGACTAGTAACAATAAAGGCAGGAACAAATGGAAGCTCCTAGGTATAAAGCTCACCATCAGTTCACTCCTCAAGTTTAAGGATTTCCTGAAATTTGGTTTTTATGGAGACGCATTTGGCGGTCCATATATGTTACTCCCATCTTATGTCGATCAGTCTATGTGACAATTCAACAAAGAACATCAAAACGAAAATTGATGATCTTGGTTATTTAGAAGATTTAAAAGAAGATTTATTAAAATAACTAAAAGAAGGTTTATTAAAAGAACTAAAAAAAGGTTTATTTAAAGAACTAAAGATAAATATGACCTGTAAATATTATTTTTTTCAATTTTAAAGTGAAACTTCAATTTGTGGTTTGTACGAAATACTAATCGAGCTAGAACAACCTGCTCGAGGCCTTTTTTTCCTTTTGAAACAAAGCTATTTATTAATGTGGTCAACAGAAAATTGTTATAAATAAGAAACAACATTGGAAAGTGTGGCCACTGGTTAATGTACCGGTAGATTAAAATAAATAAATAAATATTAATTTCAGTCCGTGGACCATAATGTGTTAGAAAATTTCGACCGGGGGATCCACCTTCGGGTTCGAGACTGACGCCGGTCGAAGGGACGCCCCCGAGAGCGACAACCCAAGCCGAGGCTTCCCCCGCGGGAAGCCCTTGAGCGTTGGGCGCTATATGGGCTGAGTCTCCTTAAGAGTCTCGCCCCAAAAGTCCGGTGAAGCAGTAATGGCTGCAACAGCCAACTGCATAGTCAGCTCAGAAAAAAAAAACACCGGGGGATTCCTGAATCCGGCTGCATAAAGTATCGGCCTTGGCTTACATTATTTTTATTTTTATGAATGAAAATTGGCTAACTTCGTTCAACAAGGACTGCACGATCAAATACATCGCGATGCAGAGAGGCCACAAATAAGAAGCCTATATACCAGGCTCTTAATTTACCTACAGTAGCCAACTAGGATAAAATACGATGAAAATTGTGGGTACATAGGTAAATGTTTGCAAAATTCACAGAATATATTGCTGTTTTGCTAAAATACCAACGCTAATTACAATTATTCAAAATCGAACTAATATAAGCGGGTACATGGTAAGTTTTAACAAATCACTAA
Organism: Apoda limacodes; assembly: GCA_946406115.1. NCBI lineage: Eukaryota > Metazoa > Arthropoda > Insecta > Lepidoptera > Limacodidae > Apoda > Apoda limacodes. The sequence goes on from OX291550.1 coordinate 24,434,758, forward strand.
TATTTTTTAAACAGTTGAGTTTCTTGCTGGCTCTTTTAGGTTGTAACTAACAAGTATTATCAACAACACAACAAAATAAAATAATCTATTAAAATCAATAATAAATAAATATTTCGGTTTAAGTAAGTATCTAATTTTTCCATCACATAATTAATTTCAGACAAATCTTAAAAACTTCATCCTTGTAAATAGATTAGTTTTGATTGCTTTGTTATAGCTTACCATAAAAATACCTAGTAAAAATATTACATATTTACGGACTGTACCTACTGTGCTATGATCAAAATTGTTTTACGCTCCCAAATGTTCGTTTTGTAAGAAAATACTGAGGTCTCAACTTAAATGGTATATTTGAGAACACGATGAGCTCAGCTCAGTTTTTAACAGTTAAATAGCAGTTTTGCCACTAATATGGTATTGTCAAAGGTGCGCGGTGCACGCGTCCGGCAGATGATACCATGATATTTGAGATGGGCAGGTGTATTAGTGTTCTTGGAGCTGGTGATCCAACAGCCATGCGGCAGGTTGAACAAGATACTTGTGTGTACAATCAATGGTTATTTTATTTATAAATTACTAGCTTCTGCCCGCGGTTTCAACCGCCCTAAATACGGTTATCGATGAAGGATTTTAACGACAACTCCTCAATTATAGAAAAGAAAAAATCGACTTACACTTGATTAATATGAATATGCAAGTTTTTATAAGTAAAAGTCGCTTAGCTTCTTAAAATATTATCTGCCTACATTGATAAGTGAAGTTTACCGTGGACCCGCGCTTACAAATTGTGAATCCTCATTTTTTTTGTCACGCCAACGTAGACCGTCGAGTCTCTCGAGCCCCTGGACCACTTTGGCAACTACTGTGTAAATAGTTTCAAAATATATTTTAAGTTAGGTACTTAATAAAATATTATCTATTCTGTACAAAGTCTAATACAATACTAACACCCCTTTTTATTTATTACCTTTGATACTACTGCATTATATTATTTGTGGCTTAAGGTTGAGTCTCTGAGAATCCTTTTATAAGTTTATAAGTACGGAATCTAAGGTAAAATCGCTGGTAGGTATACCCGTAGGATTGTTTTTTTAAGTATGTCTAATCGTGTGTAGGCAACTACCTATTTCTACTGTGTTGGTGTTGTGTACCTGGTGTATTTGGTGTGTGTGTGTGTGTGTGTGTGTGGGGGTCTGTGTGTGTGTGTGTGTGTGTGTGTATCTTTTGTGTGCTGCGTGGCGGTATAACGTGCTTGGCATTGCAAGGTGAACGGGTAGGGACCGACACGTCCTTCGAGCTCGCTGTGCAAGGCCAAGATGACTGACCTCTCCTTCGTATAGGTATACTTACAACCGGGCAAATATAATGTAGAAGTATTCTATCTCTTCTTTTTTTTACGAAGTGTAAATATTTTACTAGAAACATTTGATATAAAATATATCATGTCGATGGAATTCACGTCGTTTGTTATTTCCAAATTACATTTTCTTACATAAATATTTTAGAAAATTGTTTATAGGGATGCAAACTTTATAAACAATCATAAACATACAAAAAAAAAAAACTAGCTTTTGGATACAGCTTTAAAAATATAAAAAAATCAATTTTTAACATTTTCACCTTAATGCAAATACTTTTGTGTCTATTTTTATATAGATATCTTCGACTATTGTCCGCTCTAAATTCGGTTATCGGTAATTATAAACTGACTAACACTTGCCGTTTTCAAGTAGCCAATGTCCTTCCCCGGGACTCAAACTATCTCCATGCCAAATTTCATCTTAATCGGTACAGCGGCGCGATTTAAGCGTGAAGACGTAACATTTTTCAACTTTCGCATTAATAGGTATATATTATATGATAATATTTATATAGATTTATACACCATGTATATAAACAACTTATGATACCTAACTCTATTAAGTCAAAGGAACATTGAAACGTATTTAATCACTTATTTAATTAACTATTTATGTCTAAAATAAAACTCTTTTTATTCCTTGAAGTTATCTTTATTTGTGTATAACTGCAGGCTTGTATTGTAACGCCATTAACGCCTTATTTATTATTTTTTAGTTTTTTTAGTTATCTGATATAGGAAGCTCTCAGGTAAGTACACAACAAAAAACACAAAATTTTTGTTGCTGATTTCGGTAAATTCCTTGACATAAACCTTAACGAACATAACCACGCAAAAAGTAATCTATATGCCCTTGTAATAAAGGTCGTTACAATGTAACGCAACTGGTAGCAGGAATTTTTTTATGCTATTCTATAAATGGGAGATACTTAAGGTCGTCTGATATAATATTGGACCTTTGCCTGTATTTTTACTACTCCGTCTATCAATTACTTCAAGTTGCTTGTTTGACATTTTACATTAGAAGATTCATAAATAAATTCAATAATATTTTTAATCTATGTATTATAAAATATTTTAAATAAGAAGATAAGATGTGTTCTTTTACTGAACTATTTACCGTGGCTCTGCCGAAAATCATTGCGGTTCAGTGACGGAATTTAAGAAAAAGAAACAAATGTAAGAGCCACCTCAAAGTTAAATTTCTTTTACAACTTTTCGGATCGAAATTATTTTTTAATTTTTTTTTATTGTCAATATTTATTTAGTATGCAACAGACATCACTAAAGTAAAAGAAAGTCGAATGAAATTTGCGAAAAAAATGCCTAAAACCACTTGTTTTCCGTGAGAGCATTCTCACTTTAGATTAATTAAAATAATTTATATTTTTTTCTTACATTTTAAGCATTAAAAATATGATGAATATAGTATATTATAATAACAAACTGATATATAAAAAGTTAACTCTCAATAGGTTTTCCAATCAGGTGCATTGGATAACCTACCTATTTAACAGTAACAGATAGGGTGTTACTGTAGAAATCAAAATATATAAGTTTTTCAGTTTTTCGCCGCATCTAAGTTTAATCCCAACCAGTGTTGCTAAATAGTTTGATTGAATATTAATTATAAAATTATTAGAACTTCTACCTTTTAATGATATTTATTATTAAACGCTTCTGTGTCATGGAATATTTTTACCGCTTATTACTCATTGTTTTTTGTTATTTCCTCAATCTGGTTAAACATAAACAAAACAAGGAAAACACTGATTTATATGGGAACTCGGTTTACTAACAGTGGCAACACTATATATTCTCATTCGTTATTTATTAGGAAATCCCGGTATTACTGTGTATTAAACTTATCTGACCTGGTGGTTAAAAAACAAAACTACAGTCGCCGTATTAAAATGGTGAGAACTTAACCGACGCTAGCGACAATATACCAGGTCACAAAAGTTTGTTGCACTATACGTCTTTTTTCCACCAGTTGGTTTTGTATATTTAGTTAGCCTATCCTTTGAATTAATGATTACGAATACTGTATTGTGCACGACTGCGGTCTCATTATTATTATTTTTGTACTCAACGGGTCATCATTGCGGAAAACATATAAATATATTTTTATTTAAATACTAGTTTTACTCCGTGACTTTGTCGATTAACCTAAATTTTGGAATTCTCATTAAAATTACATCCCCAATTTTGCACTCTAGGGGATGATTTTTAAAACACTAAAACACGTCAAACTTAATATTCAACTTAAAAGCCAAATACCAATTTTTATACATTTTGTCTAAAAAAAAACGGATTCCATACAAACTTCCAACTCTCATTTTACCACCTAACCCCTTTAGGTTAAATTATAATTATAAGTAAATTTGAAAGTTCTTGTCTTATTGCTCACTAACGTTATAACGGTAACCTCTGTGCAGAATTTCAACTTTAAATCCACCTAGACATTAGTTAAGTTGTGATCGGCATAGTTCAGATGAGAGACCCAAATCAGACCTGTACCCTTTTGTCTAACCTACTGCCTTAAATGGACTACTATGTAAACCACACCCCACTAGAGATATTGACACAGATGACTTTGCCATTATTGCCAAATCTTATGATAATTTGAGGAAGGTTTACTCTGTTTTGTTGAGTTTTGAAATTTTTAAAAAATAAAAAGGTTATGCAAAACTTCTTATTTAGTTTAATAATATTATAAAGAGGAAAGATTTATTGTTTGTATTGAATAGGATCCGAAACTACTGGACGGATTTGAAAAATTCTTTTACCGTTAGAAGCCGACATTATCCCTGATGAACATAGGCTACTTTTTACCGCGGGAAAATGCTTCATTCCTACGGGAAAACGGGTATAGTTAAAATTATCCTTCCTTACTTATCTTTTTCGCATAATTTCTAAACGACCGAACTGATTAGGTTAAAATTTTATATGGGTATTTCGATGGTTTCTTGAATGATTTAAAATACAACATTGGATCCGGTAGGTGGCGCTGTATGTCAACTACTAAACGGCTTGACCGATTGGGTTAAAATTTTGTATGTGTATTTCCTTGGTTCAATAGACACGAATGTATTATGCCATTAAAGAGGAAAGATTTGATTGTTTGTTTTTTTTCTATATTTGAGGAGTTGCTGTACGCCGATAATGAAATTTAGGGCAGGCGAAGCCGCTGGTAGAAGCTAGTTTAGTATAAAGATGATTGTAAACATTGAAGGACGTTTTATTTCTACATTGTATTATAATAATTCGTGAGAAGCAGGTTCCGTAATCATACTTAAACATTTTTAATTAGGAACCTTAATTAAATTATTACATAATCTTCATTAGCCTATATTTTTTAAATAAATCTAGAACCTTGGACAGGTTCCAAAAGGTATTATTAATTTAAAAAAAATCACGTAGTCTATGGACGCTTGCCGCTTCAGGAGTGTTGCCGACCTTTAAAAAATCTAATAACTTCTTTCTTGAAGAACCCCATACTCTATTAAAAACCTAATATTAAAAACTTTAAGAGGAAATATCCCAACCTAGCCAATGCAAATATAGGTATTTGAAAAACACTTGCTGTCGCACTAGTACCCGGTCCAAAAACGGATGTGCGATAGGGACAACTGCGCCTCGGGCTATTTTTCGTAGTCGTAATTATCAAAATCGGGGTATCGTATTCCCCACTTTCCTTTTCCAACTCTTAACCAAATTTAATAAAAATTACTTTACCTTGAAGGTAATAAATTATTCCGTGTCTGTATGTTTTTTTTTTTAAATTAGTGGTCTTATTTGTATAGTCTAAAGATGTCATAAAAAACAGGGTTTTTTTTTGGATTTTTGCAGGGCCCGAATTTTTTATTGGAATGCCATCTAAAAAAAGCAAGACATACAGACATAGTTATTGTGTATATTTATCTTATATGAAAAAAATAACAGCTCTAATGGCACAACTCAGGGAGGAAACAGGGGAATACGTTTGTATGGGGAAAAACAGCGGGATATTTCCTCTTAAGTATTTCTTACCTCCTGTTGTTGTACCTACTTGGACCTCGTCTGTCTGGCCTAATGTCTTCTAAGGGGACCTAAGGGAGCCCTAAATTACAACTTAAACAAGAGAGGACACATACCTATTTCTAGGGACAGGATCTAACTTAAAACAACAAATATATAAAGGGTTAACCTTTATGTGTCGTACCCTTGTGTGGTCGTACAAAAGTTTCACTTGGCCCTCACAAAACATGCTTAAACCACAAAAACTAACGCAGTGCCTACATAAGGTATAAGCGTTTTATATATAAATTTATCTTAATCAAACATTTATTTTTTTAGGTTATTTTGAATCATAGATAACATGACGGCCACACAGTATATATAATGCAAGAAACACGCGCCGTTCGTAAGGCGCGTTCCAGTTAACAAAGCGGGCCGAAACACATACACTAAGTATAATTTAAGTACAATCGCATTGGTCGCACATTTACCATTTGCCTATATTTTCCCAAGATTTATAATAAATGCGATTACGCATTAGTGCAGTTATGATAAAGTAAAAGGAAAGTTTGTTTTATGAGCTGCATTATGATTCTAAAAGCGATGCAACAAGTCAGCATGAGCGATTGTGTTGAAAAAAAATAATAGATACATATATGATTTAGTGCATACCGAGTATAAAGTATGAACTAATTAAAATAAATAACTTAACTTGGAGTTTACAATCAGTCGGTCTTATCGCTTGTAAGTGATTTCCACCAGAAAACCTTTGGTTAGATAGTAAATAGATAACTAAATTAATACCTACTAATATTATGGTTTTCTTTACTAAGATTTTGTAGTCTTAAGTTGAGTTATAATATTGAGTGACAGCTACACCGCAGAAATATTTACATATAAACAAATATACACAATAGTTACAAGACTGCTTTCCGTACGTGTTCACTCATACATTAATAATAACAAAGATTAAAGTCACCAAAGATCTGCGCGAGCACGTTTTCACCATATTATATCTTTAGTTACTATTTCTATTTAAATATAATTGAACTAAAATAGAATTAACTATATATTTAAATAGAATCGAGGAATAATTTCACTATGTACGAATTTAATATTGAAACAAGAGTTCATACAAAAGACTCCAACGGGGTGTTTAGCTTTTAATAAGTTTTTGGAGTTATGAAAAATACAACTGCACATTAATAAAAGAATAGTTACTACATATTTAAAAAGATGTTTTTACAATTATTATTAGATTTATTTATTTGTGTAATGTTAAAATTCTTCCAATTTTGTTATACTTAACTAAAAGCATATTCCAAAGTATGCCGGCTAATAACGTTTGCTTTCCTTTAATCCACTCAATGTTAAATTTCTTCTTTTATATATCGAGTTTTCCGTGTAAATACATTATGTAACTACGCTTAGTTTCTATATTTTATAAAAGTAAGCAGTAAAAGTACTCAGGTTTTTCTATAAATAAATATTTTTGGACATTAAACACAGCGCGGTCTGGCCCCAAAGTAAGCAAAGCTTGTGTTTTAGATACCAGACAACAGATACAAATATATATATATATATATATATATTAGTTTTTTTTTTGTAAATACTTATATATTATACATAAATACACCCGGGCTCAGGACAACCACAATTGTTTTTTCATCATAAATGTTTGTCCAGTGCTGGAATCGAACCCACACCCGCTGCGCAGCAGTTGTCCTCATTACCAACTAGCCTGCGAGGGAGTCATTCATTCTATTCTTTATATGATATATTCTAACATAAATATACTTTCACTAGCTTATACCAGTGACTTTATCCAGGTGGAGTCGATTACGAAGTTATAACACAGCCTTACTGAACAATAATTTTGTTTTAATGACTGTGGCTATAACATCTCTGTCCGTAAGTCTAACCTTAGGTTAACCTAAAACCGCATCAAAATTAGTTAAATAATCTTTGCTCATAAATTATCGGCCGAAAATGGACCAAAAATCCAAATATCGTTCTGTATCGTAATACATTTATAATTTTATGAGAATATCTTCATTTTAAACTACAGGTCCAGGTTCTTATAGGGTTTTATAATAGTAGAAATAAATAAATCATTAAACATTTTTTATATTAGAGACACTAAAATGAATACATATATCTTCAAAAAGTAAAAAAATGTATCAAACTAACTTCTTAGGCAGGAAGCTCGTTCCGTTTTACCTAAAATGCGACAGGTAAGACAAACTAAAGCAGAAATATCAAAGGGCGGAAACGGTTCTTGTGTCGTCGATGCGTCGCGTCGTGCGGCGAAAGTCTCGCTTACAATGGCGACAGGTGCCGATCGTGCGAGCTGGCGAAAGTGCGGCCCGAATATAACGTGTCGCCACCTATCGGCACGACCACCTTAGCTTGTAGCCAAAAACGTTAGGCCTCTTTTTGGATGCCCCATTGTATGTAAACAACTTCACGAGTTACAGTTTTCAAATCAGGTTTATGAGTGGATATGAGTTTTTATATATTTTGAGCGTTTTGTATAAAAATGGTAAAAATGACATCACAACTGTTTTGCTTTACAGATACAATTAATTCTATCGACTTTAAAATTTAGTATAGTAATTAAGGGTAAAAACAATATAAAATTAGTTACTAGAAATGATCTTGTCAAGAACTTAATCTTCGTATAAGGGTAACAAAGAATGCAGTAGTATACTTATAGGTGACATGATTTCGACGAACAGATGGCAAAGTTTTCTTAATTAATTCAGCAACCAGGCAGCCTACATAAAATGACCTACCTTATGATATTGCCTTCCAAGACTAAGACAAAGAGGATATATCTCAACCAAGCGAATACAGAAATCTAGGCATTTGAAAAACATTTGCTGTCACGACAGTACCCGGGCTAAAATACCGATGTGCGGGGCTGATTCTCTGATAGTCGCCTTCATCAAAATCGGGGTATCGTATTCCCCACTTTTTTCTTCTAGATCTCAACCTAATTTACTTCACCTGAAGGGTAAAAAAAAATTGTTTACATATTTGTACAGCCCAAATCCAAAAATGTCATACGAGGGATTTTTCTGGCTTTTGCAGGGCCCAAGTCATTTATAAGAATAGAATATCAAAAAACGCAAATCATACAGACATAGTGATGGTAAATATATATCAAACATAATAAAATGATGCTCTAATGCCAAAATCCAGAGCGTTTGCGCTGTTCCAGTCCGCTGTTTTGAGCACTCTTAAGAACTCTCTCATCGACAGCTGTGTGACCAGTTCCTTGAGTCCTTGCAGTGGAACGCTGGCTGGTAAGACGCTGGAACGAAACGGAACAGAGCTCTAATGCCAAAATCCAGAAAGGAAAAAGGGCGAAGCTATGATATAGTTGGTATGGGAAAAACAGTAGGATATTTCCTCTTAGGCTTGTGACGGTTAGGCACATGAAAACATCTGAACTAACTAAACAGCTAACTCATTATAAAATTAACTGCGGTATTAGAAAAGTAAAAACATGTCTTTTGAATTAAAAAAAAAAAGATTTTGGTTATCTCCATCTTAAACAATTTTCAAATGGCTATCTTTTGAATGATAATTTAAAGATTTTGACTAAAAACAGCTTTAAGTACCCAATTCGTTTATGTAACTATACTTAATATTTATATATATAGGTGTTTTCTCGCTTTATAGCTGTTGTATTTCGTCGTAATATGTTTTATGATCAGTTATTAGCATTACATACAAACTTTCTTTTAACTTTCCCATGGTATCTTAGTATTCGATACCGAGTGTAAAATCGATTCGATCGATGAACTCGAGCGAGTTGAAGGAACGTCTCGCTTCGATGATGATCTTCAGGTACCCAAGCAACCTGTAGGGTAAAGGTGCTTGTTATGTGATTTTCTTGTTCTTAAAAATAATAATTATGGAGCTGAAATTAATAATTTTTCAGATGTGGTATGTTATAACACCTATTTATTGTAGCATATCAAATAGTTTCATACGAATTTTACATTTCCAAATAAAAGTTTTTAACCGAGACGAAAGAAAAAAGACTCAATCCTCTCTCAAAACTCTCAATTCAATTGTATGTTAATTTTTTTATGAATATTCGGTCATAATTTTATAAAAAAACAGTCCAATCAGTTTCGATGATTCTTCTTTTTATTTGGACAGGGTATACCTCCAAGTTGATCCCATTTCAATCTAAAAATATCCATTTCTAAGGGTAGGAAAAATAATTTTCACTTGTGATTAAATGTGTCGAAACTTGGCACATATAATATATGCAGTAGTATTGCCTACTACAACATCATGCAGCCCTGATTCGATGATGATAGAATTTATAGGCAAGATGCGCCAACCCAAAATTAGTTATTTACGTTGGTTTATGAGCTATGTAGCTTAGACTAAAAAGGGTTAATTTTATTATTTACTGTTCAGTTATTTTTATTTTTTATTAAAAATAAATTAGGTTTGTTGTTTTACGGTAAATCACTTCACAAGCTTAGATGGTATAACTCAAAGGATTGAATATAATTTAATGATTGGTAACTAACATAATAGATTACACATTTTGTATTATATTTGTGTACATAATTTAAGCATACGTAACTTTTACTTGATTAAGTGACTTGAAAAAAACTTTGACGTTTTGACTTGACATGAATATGATTTTATAAACGTTTTTAACGCAATAGGTTTAGCAACTTATAGTTTAACACATTATTAGCGCATTTACCTTACAATTACCACACTAGATGTGTTTTATTGCTTTAGAAGTAAGGTTCATATTAGATACGTTTCAAATAATTAATATGAAACGGTTTGTAAATGTTGCGTGAGAATGTGTACGGAATTTTCTTATTAAGTAATAGATAGATAGAAAAAGTGTCATATAGAGTCACGTACGACTAGATTACCGTCGCCATGTAATTGTAGGCTTTTGAAACTCATACACGTAACAGTGGTTCGATAGTTTAAAGTAACACGTTATCATTACTTGACGTTTGTACTTATTTACTCGGTACTGACTGACTCTTATAGGTATCGTTTGTTATACGTGGTACCAGTGGTACCACGGTTAATAATTGTAAACTTTCGACATGTATACCGTGTGTAACGAAATATGGGTACTAATAGAGACATGAATCCTACAGCTGATTTCAGGGCTGTCGCTTTCTTTGTATTTACAAAAGAGTTTTTACCTCTAAGGTGGCAAACAAGCTTACGGTCCGCCTGATGGTAAGCGATCACCGTAGCCTATGGTTAAAGTATATATAATGTATATTTATGTTTGTGCTCAATGATTGCAATGTAAACCCTTTGTATATATACTCTGGTGATGCCGGTTGAGCACCCCTAGTTGTTACACGCTGTATAGATATGTGCACTTCTGAAGCGAGAATTCTCCAAATGATTTCCACAATAGAATATACAACTTACTCTCTTATAATTAATTTGAAGCAGCTTGACAGCACTTGATTAAGTTTTTAATAATTCGCCATATGTACATAACTTAAACCTGACATACGATTGAGAAATTTTGACTATTTTATACGAATTTCTCAATTGATACGATTTTGCCATTAGTGGCCTTCCTAATCGATGCTATTCGGTACGTGGTCGCTTATCGAGAACCAATTTTATCTCGTGGATTTTGGTTATGGTTCATCAAGCGGTATGACCTGTTAATTGCCAACACATAAACCCCACTTTATTAATTTTTGGTGTTTAATTTTCTGATGCAATACTTAAGAAGAGATATTCCCGTAGGAATTGCTAATCTATTATTTAATGTTTTTAAGTTGTGGTCTAGTAAGCCTACATTTTTTGATAACATATTTGCAAATTATTCATAAGTGTAATTATTTGTTTTTATTTTAATATTAATCGAAACTATAAAGCAAAATTTATCTTCTATTGTTTGAGTTGTATTCAAAACTTTATTACGCAAGTTAATTTTGCTAACGACTTATACATTCATACGTAGGAGTGTTTCCATACAATTCTAATTGAATTTAGACCCCAAGGTTATGTATACTATGTAACTACTTCTAATTTCCGGCTTCTGTGTATCTACAAGGCATTTCAGGGCCCAAAGAATTGGCATAGACACTGAGAAAAGTTATTTTTTACACTTCACACATCTTTATATAAACATAGCCGATTAAGGGCCTATTAATTAATCTATTTTATGATGATTTGTTTAGACCTCGCGCGCAAAATTCGTAATTGTTTTCAAATTTAAATTCTAGGTACACCTATACTTTTTTATTACAAAGTAAAACCTTTATTCGCATTTTACTTTTTTATAAACTCTCGCTCGCTTTTTTTATAATTTTTTAGACCCCACAGCGCCCTCTGGACCCAAGCTAAGCAAAGTTTGTACTATGGGTTCCGAACTCCAAGCAAATACAATAGTTTTTCACATATAAGTGTTTGTCCTGTGCGAGAATGAAACCTACGACTCTTGGTTTGCAGCAGGCAGGTCATTATCCACTGAGCCACGGTAGGTACTACTATTCCTTTCTCTGTGGCCACGGAGCCAACATATTTGTTGATATGGTAATATATTAAATTAAAAAAAGAATTTTTAACTAAATTTTAATCGATATACATATACGGAGATCTCACTTAATAATTTTATATTCATTTTGTTCTTGCGGTCATGGTTATTACTTCAAAATGGCGATGTTCTTGTGCCAATAATAGTTCAAAAAAAATTGCCCCAGATATCTTATGACAACATGTCTGAAATAAGAATAGGTCGGGGAAATCTAACAACAAAATATACCTTTGAAAAGACGTAGGATATGGTAATAAAAAAAAATAAAAAATAAAAAAAATTAAAATAAAAAAAATAATAGCTAATTCGTCATAATATGTTATTCCCACCAGAAAATGTACTAACTAGGTACAGTCATGCCCACAAAATACAACACAACAATACATTTCCCACGACTCACGGATGGTTGTCACATTCTAAGAATTTCGATGACAAAATACAGACCTACCTCTTGTTCTTATTTAACACACAATGGCATCAATTGTAACTTAAGCTTTCTACGTAATTAACTGTGACATGGCCTAAAAAGATATATCAAAATATTTTACAATCGGTTGCGGGTGGTATCTTTGGCTTAAAGATGATTCGTTCTACTAGCTATATTAAATGTTAATAAAAAAAAACGATCAATTGCGTTTTGGACTCACGCACTAATAGTACCAAAGACGTCGTTTTTACCAAAATCATGTATCATACGGCCAAAACTTTATGGAATTATTAGATTAGGTCATACTTAACCCGACTAGGTAGGTAGTAACGGTCAAAAATGTTGCAGCTTTGTGGGGCCCCATTATTTCTACTTGCAATTTTTCTGTAAAAAGAAAGTTGGCAAGTAAGCATAAAGCCCGCCTGATGGCTAGCGATTACCGTAGCATATGGACGCTCGCAACACCTGGTCATTGGTCACGTGTTGTCAGCCTTTGAAAAATCTAATCAAAACTTGCTTGAAATCGTCAAGTGTGAGTCGGTTTTTTTCTATAATTGAGGAGTTGCCGTTGAAATCCTATAACGATAACCGAATTAAGGGGAAGGGGGAACCGCGGGCAATAGCTAGTATTTAATATATTTTAATGTGGTCACAATTGATTAAAACTAATGAACTATTTTATGAGTACATAATTTCATGACGCAATCAAAGGCTGTGTTTCTCAACCTAGAATTATCACCTTTTCTAAGTAACTGTAATAGTGGGTGAAAACCAGTCTCATACCACAAGTTCCAGATCGACTCAAACCAGTCACTTTATAAGATTTGAATGACGTGTTTGGGCCGAGCCATTAAGTCTTCAACCTGTTTTTAAATGCCTTCAGATTTAGAATAATATTGGAATTTGAATTGATTTTTTTACGTCGTAATATTAACTACAAATATGTCAACATTTTAACGAAATATCTACCCCTATGACCATATATTATTGTATGTATTTAAGTTTTGGGACAGCTCCCAAATGCCAAAACTAACCAACCTTACGTTTATTTACTGAAATCGTTTCTTCACAAACTGGGTCCTTATTTTCTATTTTAATCGATATTAAGTTTTTTATTCGTACCGACTTTCATGACACTCCAAAGTATGTATGAATACTCTTAAATTAATTTTGGTCAAGATTTGCGATAAACCAGTCTCTGACCAAAAAAATCACATATTTTTTTGTGTAACTTACCTACACAATTACTTTTAAAGATATGGCCAAGTAAATGTCCGCAAATTATACTTTTCAATAATAGCGCCATTTCATTACTGTTGGAAATTACGTGAATGAAACATAGTTAATTCAAGTATAGTGAATGAAACCACATTTGTGATGCCTTGCGGTGTTAATTTTAAACACCGTCAGAACAAAATGCTATGTCCCTATAAATATCTTATTGGTATTGTCCTTACTAAGTAATATGTCTGCTTTTCGGTCTGCGCTGCCTTTCGCCAGGAAAGCAAGATACCCTATAAAACTTTTGGTATTATAAAAATCAAAATCTACTTAAATAAACTTGCCTTTACCGATTTAAAACCTAATTGATTATATCCCGATATACTTAGATTTTTCAAATTGGTCACTGACTGATTTGTAACATCACATACAAACTAGAAAGGAGGTAATTAATGGTTTTGAGTTCGGTATTGGTAAATACCGATTGAAAATTTAACCGATTATATACCGATATACTTAGAATTTTAAAATCATTTACTGACTGATTTGTTACATACAAAATAAATTAAATATAAAAAAAAATTAAATACTAAAAGAAGGTTATAGTTTTGAGTTTGAAATTTCTAAGAAGATGACTCGAAATATTGGTACTACGACGCTACTGAGTCAACGCGTTATTTCTTAAAATTCTTATACACTATGTCTTTATTTTTAAGTTTCATGATATGTTATTCATTTCACTTCTATGTTGATTTGATTTTTAGAATATCATTAAAGTTGTTAGAAATGAGATACCTATTATATATCTGTGCCTATTACATTAACACCATTATGATCACTTTAAAGACAAATGCAGATCTATCAATATTGTTAATATTGTTTCAGCAACAAGCTGCCGAAAGCACGTCCGGGAACTCTCAATCAATCCTGGACAGTTTTAACAACAAGTACTTCTACTTCACCAGAACGAGGGGGCTGTTCCGCGTCTGCTACCCCAAAGAGCGTCCTCCAACAGGTTAGTCACAAATATCTTCTTTTACGCTAAATACTGTTCATATACTTATATCTAGTTTTATACTGTTGAGGATGTAGACTAGTCATAAATATTAAGGTGTATACCATTTAGTATGCAAGTTAGTCATATACCTGCTTGTATATCTGCTCTTATATCGTTGGGTATACAGACAATTTTTTTTTTTGAAGTGAAAACGTCTTTAGCGGCGTTATGCACTTTTTTGGTATGGGTAAAAAATGATAAACTCGCGTCAGGTCACGTGTCCTAATCGTGGAAATTCGTAAGACGGAAACCGTAATGCCACGCCTATTATAATTTTTATTTTTAGTATTCGCGGTTATGAGGTTGGATATGGAATTTTAATTATATGACAGATTGCGATGTCAAATATACTACGTCAAAAAAGTAAATAAACAAACATTATTATTTGTTGACAATGTCAAAGACATGTCTTGTGACATATTTGAGTGTTAAGCGCGAATCGTGTGTAAAGGTTTTCACTTCTGCCGGCACTCCCGGAGTGCAACTCGTTTTTTTTTAACAACGCCTTCTATTGTCGAGTAGCTTTAGTGTTGCTGTGTCGGTAAAAATTATAGTATTACTACTCGCCAATAGATGTCGGGAAGAGTCATATTTTTCAGTTTATCATTGCCTATAAAAACGGATTAAATGACGTTTTCTAAAAATGAAACCTAGCTAGATCCACTGCATACTAAATTTCATAAAAATCGTTGGAGCCGTTTCCGAGATTAAAATTATATATCGAAACTATTACGAACGAATTAAGAATTGCTCGTTTAAAGGTATTATATATAGATGTATTTCTTATTACACTATGCGGTAGTCAAACATAAGTAATATACCGTTAAGTACATATAGGGTAGATGCATGTTGGTTTTTACCGTACATAAAATAGTTTATAATTGTTATATATAAATTAATAATTCTATAAGTATTTTGGTCAGGTAGTCACAATTATATTTCCATAGATTAGTCATTAATATCAACCTTTTTATCTTAGGTTGTCTATTTAGTGCTTTGATGTAATTAAAAAATAGATATGTTTGGTATTTACGTACTAGGTATATATCGATTAAGAAATGTTTCAGTGCACGGAGAAAAAAAAATATTGTTTGAATTAAAAAACTGTTTATTAAAATGCGTTAATACTAAATTATATTAATTTCAAAAAAAAAATTCTGGAAATTACAATATAAATTTTAGTACATTTTATTAATTCCATAAAATAATAACAACAAAATAGTTTTATTTATTTCCGTAATTAATAATTTGTACTTCGGACTACAGAATTTTACAAATCCTATAAAACGTTCCTCGAATTTATGAGGTGGGTAATTAATATCAACCTATAAAGCTTACTAAAGATTTCAAAAAGTTTTATTAAAGTGGACAGATAAAACACTACTTGTAATTACATTGAAGTCCAATTAACTTTACAAACACCTTTCTAAGAATTAGTGAAGTTTACTCATAACAAACATCATATCTACTGCTATGAATTAAGGTTGACGTCACGCGTCTTACATCGCGCTATCGAAGTTTTTTCGATAGTTCACATATATACCGACATTCCGAAATGCATGTAAAGTGTTACAAGGCATAACTCCTTTCATGGTGGGAGTTTCCCCTTGACCGCTGCTCTACAAGTAGAAACCTTGAGTTGAACAAGACTTCTGACGCCCTGTCCGCCGCAGCCCTTCCTTCATCTACCAGGAACACTGACCAGTTAATATCAACCGTACGCTGCGCATCACAGAGCTTCATCAGGACCACGTACTCGTATCGGTGTAATTAAACGCTGATCGTAAGCGTGTTTTTGTTTTTTGCATTCCATTAATTTTACTTGTTTTTAGTAAACAACACTAGTTTTATTTCTGTTAGTAAATACAATAAGTAAAACTCATTGGTAACCGTCAGTGTAATTTACTTGTCCTCGGAATTACTTATATTTCAGTGGTTATTAGTATTATTTACTTGTAGCTACTAAAGTTTTTTCTCCGTGTGGATTTTTAGTAATTATTAGTAATGTGTCAAAATTGGTGGATGTTCTAGATTTTTCGACATTGAGACGAACATATAATGAATTTTATGCCCAAAAACTAGATAATAGCCCAATGGCTAAAATAAATTTTAATAATAGATATTGCGAGACGAACGCCGTCTCTGTAAATAAAAACTTCAAGGTTTTCTCCGTTTGAATAAAATATATAATAAAGAAGGAAAAACAAGTGTTGATTAGTAATTCAAAATAAGTCATTGATATCTATGACATTATTTAGGTAATATTGTAATTAAAGGAAATGCAAGTTTACCTGATAATATCAGATGTGTTTACCCGTGACTAATATTTTAAATTTTGATAAGACTTCAAAAGGAACTTAACATTAAATGAATGAGTGACAAATATACACGCACCTTTATCTCGCCTATTGCACCCTGCATTCTCATTAAAAACCATTGTTTGTGAATTCAAAAAGTCATTTTTGTTTATTACTAAGTTACTTAAGTTAATGCATAATGTTATAAGCGGCTAAGTTAATAAATTTTGGGTTAAATATAAATTGTGTATAATTGTAGCAATTTTAACTTCACAATAATAATACGTCGCGCAACTCAAGCGTAGTAGCTATTGAAAGGTCAAGTGTATTTAGACCAAAAAAATGTTACTAAATCAGCCAATCCAGTTGACGTTGCTGTTTTGTAAATTTTATTTTCAGACAGCGAAGAATTATTGATGGACCGTTTTTCCGTTTAATAATACAATTCGACGGATTGAGTAGGTATCTAAAGAAAAACTATAGAGTATACTCGGCTTTCAAAATCAATTTCTACCATTTAGTTTTTTTCCCTTTTTCCTTAACATTTAAACCTATGGACATGCGAGGTATTCACAGCCTTTTGCGTTGATTGCACACTTTTGTCATGAATCTGAGTAAATTAAAATTGCTACTTTAAAACGGGTAAAATATAAATTCCTAAGGAAGGTTTCCCAACATCATACGATTATAAAATACTCAAATGCAACCTAAAAATACATCGTAATGTGGCTAGACGATTTTACATCTGTAAAAAAGTATTTAAAAACCAATTTAATTTTAAACAATACTCATTATTTTGCGTATATTCTAAATTTTCATATTTTTCTATAACTTCTATAAATAAATTCGAATACCCTAGATACATATCAATTAGGCGCACGTTTCCAGTGTATGTGGGTTTATATTTGCATGCATATCAGCAATGTATGGATGTATGTCCGTGCGTTGTGCTACTAATTGTATGGTCCATAATTCCTAAGAAATATCATAAAACAATCACAGTGTTTACTCTAATTGAACGTCCATGGTAATGATTGCTTTGTCTATTGGAGCATATCCGCTTTATATTGGATTTTAGAGCTTATTTTTACAACTAGATGGTCTATAATTGAATAAAGTTTAGTGTCCATTAATAAGTACTGTTTGTAGTGGAACAGATTTCTAACTGTTGGTAAATAAGGCGGTTAATAAGTAAGTGTAATAGTTAGAATTAACTTAAAATATGTTACTTTACAGATATAATCTTGGCTTGCTCTGTTTAAGAGTTTAAAATTCTGTCTAGATACGGACTTAAGAAAATAACTTTATTCTTGCTTCGTACGAAATAATTTTCCATTTATTTATGATACTTCTCAACCACTATGAAATTTTATGACGTGTTCTAGGAATAAATATCTACGTCTGCAGTGTTCTAGTTTTCTGTTTGTTTACCTTAAAAGATATACAAGATTCTATAGTTTTTATATTATGTTAAGTTTTACAATGGTCTCCCAATAAGATTAAAAGGTAATAAAAACGTTTTTTTTTTCAGATATATTCATACAATAGACTAAAAACAGTTAGTGGTGGCCCATGGGTTTCGATTTCACCTTGTGTCCTGAATGGCGGAGGTTCAAATCCGGCGTGTACCAATGAGTCTTTTTCTTAATTTCTCAAGTACATTGATTATTCAAACCACTGGCTTTCGATAAAGAAAAACATCGTGAGGGAACCTGTATACATCAGAAACAAAAAGGCATATGTAAAGTCCACGATCTGCACTGGGCTCGCTTGTACAATGGGATGTGTTCTGAGGAATTGTTCGAAATGATGCCCACGGCTACTTTCTACCATCGCACCACGCGCCATCGGCAGGGAATTCATTCTCACACTTTAGAACCGAAATGTTCGCGTACAGTGCGGTTTCAGAGAAACTTCCTCCCGCGAACGCTTGGGTTCCTGTACTCGGGATCGCTGGATAGGGGTGTGTAGAGACGCACAGAGATACATAAATCAGAAAAGAACAAAGATTTTACAAAAGTATGGAAATTCCTAAAATCAATATAAAAACGTAGCAGGTTATATCATCTTTTTTTTTTCATTCAAATTGGAGAAAGGCTTTATATTCAGCTAGTCGGATCTCGAGACAAGCTGGCAAGACAAGCTTTCAAGTTTCTCTATGTTTGCAACATTATAACTATTCCATGGACAACTCCTCATTTCCATGTCGAGTGGGTACCTACACGTCGTTTCCGCTGGGTCACTGAATCAGGTCCCGACATTCGAAAGTCACTGCATTAATTGCAACTTAAATAATCAGTATGGCCGTTGTGTGCGCCGTACTTGAAATAAGGCTTGAGACACATGGGTTGATTGTTTTGGAAGATGTTAATGAGTTTTATGTGCCTGTTCCGATGAAGGTCTAGGACGGACGTGGTATGCTTAGAGGATTTTAGTAGTAGTCACCAATCAAGTATGTGGGGTTTATCAATTGGTCAATATCAGGTAGAAATGTTACAGTCGTTGGTCTCGTGGTATTGGATTTTTAATCGTTTTCGTGCCTGCATTTTTTTTTATTGTGTATATTTTTAAGACAAAAAAGACTTTTAGTAGGTGCTAGGGAAATCTTTGAGAAAAACCTATTTTTAGCATATGTATGTAGCTTGCTTATCGTTTAGAAGCCAAAATAAGTGTCAGATTTTTGAAGTGAAAACTTCTTTAGCGGCGTTGTGCACTTTTTTTGTGATGGATAAAAAATGAGAAACTCGTGTCGGGCTGATCGTAAATTCGTAAGACGGAAACCATAATGCCACGCCATAAAAATTTGCAAGACGGAAACCATAATGCCACGCCCTAATAGGATGATTGGCAAAATAAAAAAAAAATGATTTTGAACTGAATACTTCTTTAGCGGTGTTGTGCACTTTTCTGTGATGGGTAAAAAATGTTAAACTCTATAGGACGAATAAAAAGTAAGAGGAAATTGGGTTGATGAAAAGATGAAAGTGCGGATTACATATGTTAAAATGATATATCCAGGTTGTATGTTTTCACTTCTGCCGACACTCCCGGAGTGCAACCCCTACCCGCAAGTAGGTACTAGAGAAAGCTTTAATAAAAAAACCTATTTTTGCCAGATATATACATATAGCTTACTTATCGTTTAGAAGCCAAAATAAATGTCAGATATTGTTTCTTTTTGTTTTCCTGATCATACATTACTTAAACATTTCTAAAACGCATATAATCTTATTTCCACCGTTCGCTCTAAAATACTGATCGGAATCGACGATCCTGGGTTCGAATCCACTCTATTGCTATCAAACTCATAAAATTTTTAATTATCTGTTTTCTATTATTGCGAACTATAAAAATTAAACATAACCAATTGACTTGACAACGAAACGTCTCATTTCGCAGGCTAACCAACATAAAATAAAATGCCTATACGCTTAAAAAGTTTCTTAACGCACAAACTATTCTCATCCGTGTCGTACCTTGTTAGTAATTTTAATACTATTATTACATAGCCTAGGAATTTAGCTTAGTCCTAAAAGTTTACCAGACACTGTCACGGGCAAAATGCCTACAGCCGTGTGGGTGGTATTTGTAATTAGACGTAGACTCAATCAATCACCCTCGATGAGACCATGCCCCAATTGTGATAATGTATGAGGCTGGTAAGGAAAAACGTCAATCTCAATTTAAAAAAATATATTTTTGCATGTATTACATATAACATATGTATTTTATAATGAGAACACAAACTACCTTCTACTAAGTACCAGAGCAGGTACATTTGAAATAGCGGTCACATAGTTAAAACCACCGTACCAATTGCAGTCACAATCTCTGTTCAGTCAATCGCAGCGCTACTGGTCACATTATTATTCACCTACATTCAATTTGAATACCGGATCGGCTATAGTTCCATATTCAACCACTGCTACTAACTGACGTTGCGTGCAAAGTTAACAGTACGTGATTAACATAGAATGTGTGTGTAGGTAAGTTAGTATACATTGAAGCATGTAGCCAAGGTTGTGTGGCTACAGCTTATAGTTAAATCACGTGTGAATAGTAACAGGTTACAACATCGGTCAAATTGGTAGTGCAAACAAAGAATTCACGATCTCTTGGTATCTCCGATAGCATGTATGTCTATATAAAAGTAGTCTATGAAGCTTAGACAACGTTAAAACATGAGTTATGCATTTTAAAAGCTTTAGAGAGTTTATTTTTAGGTCAATTTGGAACCAGTTTATAGACATAAAAAATTAAGTTTGGTACACTTACGTAAAGTCGATGACATTGCACTAATCCAGTGTGGCATATGTCTCAATTTGGTGACTATGGCATTTGCCATGGGGGTTATACCTTTGAAGAAAAGGGCAAACGGGGAGAAAAAATTAGTGTCGGACAACCGTCCGGAATCGTGACAACTTGTGCCTTTCACTTTTTATGTCTGTCTCTCTCGCTCTTAGGCGGGCTAACCATGCCGCGTGCCTCTCACTCGCTCTCATTGTGAGCGCATAACGTGAGCGGAGCGTAACGCAGTTTCTTGAAGTGTCACCCGGCAAACCAATTTATAAGACGTTGTCACGTCAACATAATTTTATACTTATTTACTGTCATGTGAATTAGGTATATGAAATCCAACAAAAGTCGGTGGTCGCCCAGGGGTTTCGTTTTTAAGAAGTTCATTATATTAGTTTTTATCACATTATATAAATAATACTATTATTTTATTCTCTTGTGTAGTAAAATAGTAAGCCACCAATGGCGGTTTTGGTGTGTCTAATGGACAATAGGTACAGAACCCTTGAGGCCTGATTAGGCGCTGTCTAACGGAAACAGAGGCCATGACCTTGGCCCCGTGTTTTTTTGTAGTAGTATTTGGTAGTTCACAGACCACAACACAATCTAGGGACATCCATTTTAATTACTCTAATTTTAAAGAATCTTACCTAATGAAGTTATATGAGTTACGTCCTTGTAATAAAAGTTAAGAAAAATCGTTATGTACAAAAATACATTGATGTTTTACATCATTACTTAAACATTCAAGGCTAAAGTCATAAAGTAAATGAGCAATGTAGATCATAATAATATCGAAACCAGTTTCTAATGAGTTGAATTAGAGGACGGAGTAGCAGAAAGCCCATGTAAGCAGATTAGTAGAAAGCCCGAAGTATCCAAACGTGATAGGTGGTGAAGTCTTTCGCAGAACCGGGCTCAAACCAGACTCAAAACAACTTTGCAATTTTTAAACATTAGTTGACCCTGCCAGGAATCGAGCCCGCCCTGGTACGGCCATAGGCTTCACCAGCATTCGCATTTGAGTCGGAGTACATTTCCTATTACCATTCGTAATATCTCTGAGCATACCTTCGTAGACAACTGAGGTAATAGTATATTACGTCCTAGCTTTCGGTCCTAGCCCGGGTCCGACCGCGCTAAATTCAGCGTGCGATTATGACGGCATCTCCCTGATTACATAGCAATAAAGATTGCTGAGGTTGTTATGCCTGCCCGAACTTTTAAATTTTCCGGGAAAAATTAATTCATAGCATAGGTTAGCTATGGATTTATTTGAGGTATAAGCTATCTCCATTCTAAATTTTTAACCAGTTTAGTTGTTGTGGAGGTAAGGAGTAAAAAACGTACTAATTGGCAAACTTTTAATAAAATAAAAAAAAAAAAAAAAAAAAAAATAGCTTTGCTCAATTTTTCTTTTATACAATAAAGGTGGCTAACTAGCACACGGCCCGCATGATGTCAAGCGGTTACTGTAACCTATAAATGCTTGTAACACTAGAGTGTTGCCGCCCTTTGAAAACCTAATCACTTCCTTATTAAAAAATCTCGAAAAGCCCTTAAGGAAAACTTCCACAGGAAGCTCTTTTATTTATTAAGGAAGTGTTAGTCTGGCTCGTGTACCAAGGGATTCATAGAAACTTATCTATACTAATATATAAAGCTGAAGTGTTTGTTTGTTTGAACGCGCTAATCTCAGGAACTACTGGTCCGAATTGAAAAAATCTTTCAGTGTTGGATAGCCCATTTATCGAAGAATGCTATAGACTATATATCATCACGCTTACACCAATAGATGTTTCAAAATCGGGTTTTTTTTATTCTTTTGAAAGCTTCCGCTACGTGCGCTGCGTAAACGGTTAAAGTTTCGCAAAAATCATGTATGACAGAATTGTTCCCCTTTAAAAGTTCTAAAAAATAGTCCGTGACAGCATATGTCTATCTTTTAAGGTTGTGCACTTTTTTTGTGATGGATAAAAAATGTTAACCTCGCGCCATTTCACGTGTCCTGATCTAAAATTCATAGAAAATTCGTAAGACGGAACTCGCGTCAGATTTATTTACATTAGGCTAAGACAGATTAAGATGTCAAATATACTACGTCAAAAAAGTAAATAAACAAAATAAATATATATACAAAGTGATGGGAAGTAAAAAGCTAGTAAGTTTTCACTTCTGCCGGCACTCCCGGAGTGCAACCCGTTTTTTTTTATTGCCTTGACTTAAAACCTTGATTTTTTACAGCTTTTAAGGGACCGTAGTCCTTAGTATTTGATATTAACTACAACGTGATTTTTTTACGGGTTCCTAAGAAAAAGGATCTTGGCAGACAGACGGAGAGCAAAGTGATCCTATAAGAGTTTCTTCTTTCGTTTTGAGGTAAGGAACCCTAAAAATAAATTAAGACGATAGATATGGAAGTCCAACTTAGTCTTGGTAGCCAAGCCACAAAACTTGATAGATACCAAAAATCAAATTCCACAATGACAAATCGTTACGCAACTGTGCATTTATGTAAGTTACTGTTTTATGTAAGTATGTAAGTTACAAAATTTTATTAAAATTCCAGGCTACATAATGAATATGCTAAAATTAAAAAATATCACTGAATTGCGTTATTTGCAAAAACGCTTGGAGAGCGTTAAATACAGAGAAATTTAATACGTAAGATCGAATGACAAAACGAGCGAAAGTGTTAGCTCTGTGAAAATTAAGAAGTACTTTTACTTCTTACCATGTAAACTCGTGTGCAAGATGATATAGGAGTACGTATTTTATACAAATTATTGCGTATTGTGTTTTGTAAAGATAAATATTATGTTGGTTGCGCAATTAAGCGATTAGGGTGTCTGAGAAGGTTGTTAGAATTTCATGACCGCAGTTGCGATATGTAGATTAACCTCAGAATTTAATATACGTAACGTTATTGGTGTTTTATTAAATGCCATTGTGGATCAGTTTGCCATAGTAATAAAATAATACGGCTCGGATATTACCTATCGTTTCAGCCACGATACGACAGTCACTATACGTCATAGTGATCACGTGAGTAAATATGCAACTAAGAAGGAAGGAACTTTGTCGTGTCGTATCGTCGTGTCGTTTCGTAGTGAGAAAGCTCATCGTCAGCACAAAAATATCGTCGTAACACACGATATTGCAAATCGTCTCTCGTGTTGTGCGGTGTCGTTCCGATATTTACTCTAAACGGTTAATAGAAATTACTGAGTTTGGAATTGTCACCGCGTTTTGTCGTGTCTTGTCCATGCAAAACGAAGTAAACTTTAGTTACTCCAGCCGTTGTTTATTCCCACTATTGGAGCACATCGCTCTCCTTAGAGAAAAGTGGCTTATGCCATAGTGGTAGCCTGGTGCGAATCGACAGACCTTGTTGAGGTAGTGACCACTTGTCTTTCAGAATCACCAAGTCGCCTATAAGGTTTCCGACTTGGCTTTAAGACAGCCAGGACCAACGGTTAACTGTGACCTTCGGAGCACGGGGGAGCTCAGAAAAGTAAGACAAATACTTAACTAATAAGTGAATTGCTTGTCAGTAGTAGATTTATAAAATACTCACATATCTATAATTTATTAACGAATTATCAAATTTCTTGCTGGCTCTTAATGATAGTAATTAGAATTGGGAACCGGTGAAAAAGTAAGGCAAATATGTAATAGTTTCGGCAATTCGAAATTTCTCTTCAAACCTACGTTAGTAATTTTGAGTTTACCGAAAATGCTGATTAACCTACCTCTTATAGTTTGTCTAGAACTGGCAAAGGTATATATTACTCTGGTCCCTGGTCTTTTATTTTACCGGCTATTATTACAAAGCTTTACGATTTATCGGACATATAAAAAGCCCCCTTAGTCCTGATACACTGGTACCATAAGCAGTGTTGCGGGGATGGGCTCACCACCTGTCACTCAGGACTAAAAAGTTGTTGGTGAAAAAAGGCCGTCCCCCACATTAATGATATGAGTATGTTTTCAGCCACTAGATAAGACTCTCGGGGAATAAAAACCGTGACGTTTTAAATACATATAGAAATTACGTACATATACAATGTATGCGTTGTCAGTACTTAGATAATTCATGCAAACACATCCGAAGACATTAGCTAACCACTTTTGTGTCGCTACCAAATATTTGGTAATAGAAGAACAGCTATAAATATTAACTCATAATCTAGATTTAAAAGTAAAGAGAAATTTCACGATGACGATCGAATGACTGAAAATTAATTGCGTGTTGCAACACTGATTTGTCAGTGAGATATGGCTGACTTTCTATTTGATTGATACTTAGTTTATTTCGCCTTTACTTATATGAAGTAAATATTTATGTTATGTATTATGCGTATGTTTTTCATTCGATTATTCATGAGGTAGGGGCAACATACATACGCTGCGGCAGGTTGTACATAAGTACAAGAAGTATTATCAACTACTACGAAAGCCCCTGCATTTGTATGGGAAAACATTTGGTACAGTGGCAACATGAGCAGTGTTACATGCAAGATCTTCGAAGGTACCGAATCGTCCATCGCGATATCGTGGTGTTCAGATGCTTGAGCTTCCATGTCAGTTCGGTTTTAGAGTCAGAGATTAAAACCGATCCAACTGAAGAGAGTTGTAGGACAGGGTGATGTCATATCTGCGATATTAATCATAATTAATTTCTATGAAAGAAGTCTTTGAGCTTCTGGACTATAGGTCTAATCCTTAAGGATTGACAACGATTTTTTGGCATGGCAGAAACCTTGCCACAAACTTGACAGCCTCAGTAGATTTTCAGTATGGGTAAGCCTCAAGATGGACATGGAAAAGACAAAATCATGACGTATACCCACGTAGTTTTATATATTCTCCTTCGTAACGCTGTAACTATTATTTTTATGTTTTTTGTTTTTTTTTTTAATTAAGCACACATTACTGTCAATTTTAATCTGGCTCTCATAACACAAGACTACCTAGCTTGAGAGCCAGAGGTATCTTAGTCAACTTTATTTTTTTATAAAATTAATTAGTAGTAGACCCCAATAACTGTTGAGAATTCAACATTCGAAATTGTTGACTAATACGTGTAGTAGGACAAATGGTCCGGATTATTTTCGAGAAAGAGGTTGGGCAAAGTTCATAAAATGCACTGTTTTCTCGGCCTTGAAGAAGAAATTTAATGAGTGTGTGTTATTAGTGATGTGCTGACTTAAGGCACTGAGTCGTGGGCTTTAAATATGGGGCGCATAAAAAAGCTTATGGTGGCATTTTCTTTGTTACAGGGCTATCTGTTGAGAGATTTTTTCTATCGATACTATTACTATACGAGTTTCTACATAAATAGAGAGATTATTTAATTAACTATGTGACTTGTGTCTATATTGATTGTACTACCACTGTCACCACCAATTTACGAGTTATAATGTGTAATTACGTGAAGTGATATTTAACCACAGTAACTCCACACCAAACTAGCAAGACGTCACAAATTTTTATCATTAAGTTTTGTGGTTTTTCGATTTATATGGAAAAATATTAAGGGTAAATGCCACAGATTGTTTTCATACAATATTAATTTTGCGAAATTTTATTTGACTTTTTGATTTTAAAAAGAACAAAAATTAAGGAGCTCGCCGTTTTTGGCTTCAAGATATTCTGATAAGCCATTATTTTTTTAATATTTTTGTAAAGGTGCCGGAATTTCTTGTATGGAGCAACTTCAAAAAACCATTTCGAATTTCGAAGGTTATGGTGTATCAATTTTATATGAAAAACAAACTACTGCGTTTACCTTTAACAAAATTAAAATTAACTATTTGTCTTTACAAATAACAGATTTAAACTTCAATTTAAATTCTATTTGAAAGTCCTTACAGCCTCAGATTACATACTTGTACACGCTTACCTACAACCTTATTCAAATGAAACAGATTCCACATTGCAATCTTAAATCTAAACTAAACGACCTTCCATAAGTTGTTATGAAGTCGTGACTGATGATAATTTGCAAATGCAAACACTATATAAGCTAACCATCGATCACACGAGTGACAGACAAACTCAGATTCTCGGTGTAGATGATGTCAAGAACCTAGATTCTCGATGACAATCCGTTGACTCAGATAACTTTCTCAACCAATACCTGTAATCGCCGCGTCGCTTGAGCCAAGAATCGATGGTGCATCGCAGGTGAAATCTTCGTTCTACAATCGACACACTGACAGGAAACCGGTTCAGACTTCGGGCTTCTCCACCGCATAAAAATGAGTTGTATACGTTCAGAAGTAACAGCCGGGATATACCTAATAGAACCAGCTATTTACAGACACTTATAGCGCAACAAACTTTTCGGACCCGGTGGTGAAAACTTAAATCTACATATTAAAATAGTGTGAACCTTCAACGACACTAGCGACCAAACACTTAAGGTCAGAAAAGTTTGTTGCACTATATAAAATCTTCACCATCTCGCATCGTAATGTACTACGGCGGTATGCAGACTCGGTACGTATACATTCAGATTTCTTAGAGCAGTGCAGCAACATACAAATATATATAATTTTGTTGCATGCGCGGCTACTTTAGTTAGTTTTTAAAGGGTGCCAATGGAGCCCTATTACAAAGCCTACGCTGTCGGTCTTCCGATCATGAAAGGGTAGGTAGAATTTCGAATTTTTTGCATAATATGTTTTATAATGGTGGATAATAAAACCATTTAGGAAACACGTTTTCGTTGTTTTTTGCTTTATCGTAAAAACAGTGTTGAGGTCTAAAGTATAATAATAAATGTTATTAGTAAAGTATAACAAAAGTGACAGACTGTCCCGAGCCGTTACCATCTTAACTTACAGCCTCAGCGCCATCTAGCAAAGGGAGTCTAGATTATTAAGAGCAACGGGCATATTTAGTCGTAGTCGAAAACGATTTCCGAAGTTGAGCACCGTCTGGCTGAATCGGTAATTAGCTTAGCTGCACACTTGCCATGATACGGAACCCACAGAACTTTACCAATTTTTCTTTACAGTTGAAGGCCTGTTGCATTAACTGTAAAGGTTAAAGGCCGTGATGCATGAGTCGTCCAGCTTGGGTTATTATTTAAAATACATCATGTAAATTTGTTTTTAGAATTATTGCATGAAATATAAAAGTATGTATATCGTTAAGTTGTCTAGTCTGAGTATTGTTAATGAAGGTTACATAAAAACGTGTCTGCGTTGACACAGATTGCTAATCTTTATGAGAAAAGTCAGATTTTGCAAAGATTGAGTTCAAATTCAAATTAATTTATTTGCAAATTGTTAAAAGAAAGTTGATGCGAGTATTTTGTGTAGGTATTACAATGCTCTGTCACACATTTTTGTACAAATTTATTTACTATCAGCTTGCGTAACATAACATAGCATAGCATAGCATATTTAGTCAAACATATGCTAAATGTTACCATACCAACAACGGCAACGTAGCATTTTATAGTAAGTAACTGGAGAACCAATCTTTGCTCGTATTTTTTTAACAACGCAATCTATTGTCAAGTAGCTTTAGTGTTGGTTAACAACGCCATCTACTGTCAAGTAGCTTTAGTGTTGCTCAACAACGCCATCTATTGTCAAGTAGCTTTAGTGTTGCTGTGTCGAAAAAATAATAGTGTTACTACTCGCCAATAGATGTCAGGAAGAGTCATATTTTTCAGATTAACATTGCCTGAAAACACGGATAGAACGACGTTTTCTAAAAATAATACCTAGCTAGACCGATTTAGAAAGATGCTAAATTACATGAAAATCGTTGTAGCCGTTTCCAAGATTTAGATTATATACATATATACAAGAATTCCTCGTTTAAAGGTATTATATACATTAGATTTAAATGACTCTTAAAGTATCAAAACACAATACGATAAGTACAGCATTTGCTTCGCCATAGGTGTATACAAGATAGCTTCTGTAAAAAGCAACATACGGTCATTATACTGTAAATACCACAAAAACAAGCAACAATGCAATGGCTCACCTGACTAAAGGTATGATAAAGATCGCCATCTTCCTTGCAGCTGCAATTATTTATTGTTATGTACTGTTTGTGGGACAAAGAACATTCTGTGTAGATAGATATATCGCCATATTGCTGAACCAGGAATGTTGTTCTAGACTTATTTTCACTTGGTCTAAAGACCTGAGTCATTGCACCTGCGTATTACCTGTGTAGCCAAGCTAAGCCTGTTTGGTAAGTACGTTGTGTGCCTAGTCTTAAACTTGGTAGCATTGTAGCTGTGAAAATGATTTTATACTAAAGATTTTATTATAAAATAGAATTGTCTAGTCTTAAACTTGGTAGCATTGTAGCTGTGAAAAGGATTTTATACTAAAGATTTTATTATAAAATAGAATTGTCTAGTCTTAAACTTGATAGCATTGTAGCTGTGAAAAGGATTTTATACTAAAGATTTTATTATAAAATAGAATTGTCTAGTCTTAAACTTGGTAGCATTGTAGCTGTGAAAAGGATTTTATACTAAAGATTTTATTATAAAATAGAATTGTCTAGTCTTAAACTTGGTAGCATTGTAGCTGTGAAAAGGATTTTATACTAAAGATTTTATTATAAAATAGAATTGTCTAGTCTTAAACTTAATAGCATTGTAGCTGTGAAAAGGATTTTATACTAAAGATTTTATTATAAAATAGAATTGTCTAATCTAAAACTTGGTAGCACTGTAGCTGTAAAAAGTATTTTATACTAAAGATTTTATTATAAAATGGAATTGTTTAGTCTTAAACTTGGTAGCATTGTAGCTGTGAAAAGGATTTTATATAAAGGATTTTATTATAAAATAGAATTGTCTAGTCTAAAACTTGGTAGCATTGTAGCTGTGAAAAGGATTTTATACTAAAGATTTTATTATAAAATATAATTGTAATTAATTACTAAATTTTTATGTCAATGCGACTACCATTGCTTGAAAGTTGAAATAATACAGAAGGTAGATATCAATTCTTTAAAAAAAGGAACCCTTATTAGGATCACTTTGTTGTCCGTCTGTTTGTCTGTCTGTCTGTCTGTCTGTCAAGACCCTTTTCTCAGGAACGCGCCTCTCTTAAAGCTGTAAAAAAAACATGCTTCTAAGTCAACGCAATAAAAAATACGGTCGAAATACGACCCTTTTTGTCGCATATTGTGACACAAATAAATCAAAATCTATGGGGTACTTCCCGTTGACCTAGAATCATAAAAATCTACAAGAAGCAACATGTTACATCACAAATATAGAAAAAATTCAAAAAATGATCATAAACCTGTGAGACTTTATCTCATGAATCATGATGGAAGAACTATGTTCATATACTAAGTTTGTACGAAACCCTCGGCCAAACTCGCACTTGGCCGGTTTTATTTCAATCAACAACTTACAATCTTAACTTTATAGTTGATTTTTTTTACCATATCTCCAAAAAAATTGTAACAGACATACATACACACAAACAAACTTCCACCTTAAATGTATATACCTACCGTGTCCGTTCGTTCCGTCATCGTGGGTAAAAAAAAAACTTTGCAATTGGGTCATAACTGGATCAAAAGACAATGCCTAAACTGCGATTAAATGTAAACCATATACCTACATTATGCATAAATGATTAATCACCCGTTTAGTGAATCACAATACTTGTGCACAAATATCGATAATGTGATGTCATTTATTTTGTAAATAAACACTTCCATCACCTAATTGTATACAAGATGGTTCATAAATTCTTTTGTGTGTCGTATAATCTAGAATAGGTTAAACAAATAGGGGTGATGTCATTATACCATCAGTGTTTGTCCCACAAAATTATGCGCAAACACTTCTTAATACCAAGCAATTAAGATGCGGAAAATCCAAGTCCTTGGTTTTGGACTTTGATACCTTTTAAAACGCTGATAAAATTCTAAGATTTAGTTGCACGAACTAACTTTGACGTTAACCAGTCGGCTAAAATGGTAGATTGTATGGGAATTTCTATCGTCAGGTATTTTTAAAGTTAACCAGCTAGTGGTTTGCTAAACTTTGACGTGCCGGATAAGTTTAAAAATAGCTGACTATGCAAATTCTCATACAATTTTTGACGTCTAGTTAAGGTGTAAGTTAGTTAGTGTAACCCAGCCTTCGAAAGGAATAGTAAACGTAATAGTAGTATAGCCTCATACCTACTCGTATAGATAAAAAATCCAAGTCCTCGGTTTTGGACTCTGATAAAATGTATTGTCCTGGTTTTAAGCTTTTGGGTGGTTCTTATTAACGACTATAGCCTCGCAGTGATAGATACGCTGATTAATAATAGACGTGTGTGTTGTCATTACATCATAATAGTAATAATACATGCCAGGGCCAGTACTGTTACTTTATACTTTGTACGCAGAACGCATGCAAAGCGAAGTAACGCGGTTTACCAATGTTTTAAATTCGTTAACCGGTGGGTCTCAGTTAACGACAATCCCATCTTCGGTTTTGTAAGCAACTGTGATACCGCGACGGAATGGGGCCAATCTATACATTCGACGAATTTACTAAAAGAAGCGAAATGTTTATGTAGGTAGGTTTTTGTGTTCTTTTCATCGATATCGATAAAATTAATTACCAGCAAATGTATTATGTAAATCGCCATATAATTTTATTATTGGATCAAGATATAAGAAATCAATGGGAACTCTCCATATTGAACTGAAGCACAATTGAGAAACATGATGTGTGGAAAAAAAATTTACACTAAAATTGTTATTTTTAAAGTAGTTTTCTTTTTTAATTTTAATATTTAATATTTTTTTATAAATTATATTATAAAAAAGCCGAATATTTAGTAAATAAATTCTAAATTAAAAACAACAGACGTTTTAGATATCAATTATCTTAAACTGTCGGTATACTCACGGAAGTTAGAAACAAGTCAGAAATAGAAACGTCGCTCGTCATAGTGTGGTTGGTGTGACCTCATTATGCCGTGGCCTCAACTCGTTTGCGAACACCTGTTTTCCTCTTAAGTTTATGTTTGATTTTGCATCTTCATTGTAAACGTTAGGAATTATTAACTTAATGCATTTTCACAGTTATCTTTAAGCTGTTTTGTTTTGGATGTCTATTTACTAAACTATCGTTTTACGTCTACTACGTCAGATTCTTCTCTCTCAGTCTCTATTTTTAAATGTCTCCATAAATAGCTGTGGTGATATTGATAAAATATTTGATGATTTATTGAGTTCGTATAAAGAAAAGAAGAAAAAAAGCATTTGTTTAGAAAACACATTATATATATATATATATATATATATACGTTGTTAGGATATTAGTAAAAAATATTATATAAATTGTGTAAAACCAAAAGGTTCTCACTTATTACGCTTAGCCTAGATTATTTATTGGGCCGTATCACTGATTTATTTAAAAAGAATCGACTGAGAATATATAACCTAGGCTGATAGAAAATAACCGATTCCAATAGAAAGCTATGAAGATGATTTTTACCCGCAAGCCCAAATACAAATTTTTATTAAATTGATTTAAAAATGACGGACAAACTTCTAACCTCTATTTTATTCCTTTAAGGGATGAATTCCGCAAAATTCTTTCTTAGCAGATCTCTATGTAGTAAAGGTAATCTTTGTTATTTCATGTTTCTAGTTTCAGTAGTTTGTTCAGTAGGCTCGGCGGTGATGATTCAATCAGACCATGACATTTAACATGTATGTGAAATGGTATAAAAACATTTATATTTCAGCAAATAATTTTACGAGTAAAAAATTGATTACGAAGAATTTAGTTTTAGGAAGGACGACTTAAAAAACTTATTAATTCTGCCTATTTAAATCGGTTACGTTGTCGTTGAAAAATTGAGGAAATTGAATGAAGAATTTTTTGAGATAAGATTTTAGTAAGTAGTTTTAATAGGTTAAATCTTAGTAAGTTTAAAAAACCAGAAGGTTTAAGAAACATTCAACTACGTGGTTGGAATTGTAAGAGGGGGGAGTTGTTTTTAATGTTATTTAGACAGCACAAAGTGTCTCTTTCGACATATTCAGTTAAGAATATTTTTCTCAAAAGTTTATATAATTTTTGAGACTTTTGAAACGGAACCACACACAACGGAATGCGCGATAATAGAAAAACAAATCCTGTAAATTTGGTGGAATTTTGTTATACTATATTTGTTATATAATTTATGATATGACTAGCTTTTGCCCACGGTTCCACCTGCCCTAAATTCGGTTATCGGTGTAGGGTTTCAACGGCAACTCCTCCATTATATAAAAAAAAAAGACTCACACTTGACGTTTTTAAGCAGCATATATCCTTTCCCGAGACTCAAACTATCTCCATGCCAATTACAAAGTACAGCGGTTTAAGTGTGAAGAGGTAACAGATAGACAGACAGACAGAGCTACTTTTGCATTTATAATATTAGTATGGATATTATGGACTAGTATGGGTTTCACATAAGAGACTTCAGATACCCGTAAAAATATCAGAATGGTAAACGTACGACATACGAGCACGTATCTTAATACCGAGGTTATGAAGGTGCCGTTTTTGTTATTAGCTACAGAATACGTTTATAGGCTATCTACGGTAAATACAGTAAAATAATTACGTAAACAACTAACTCCTAGCCTGTTTTGCTTCAATTTTATGAAACTCATTATATAGAAAATGCAAATCCAGATAAACCACTTAAAATTAACTACATAAATAAAATACGGTAATATCCAATAACTTACAATACTTTGTTAGCAGCGATATGTAAACTTAGTGAGACGTCCGCACGCGTACGAAACGGTTATACCGTTGCTTGACCGCACTTGCGTTCGGCAAGTGTGGTCCAAGTTAGGAGCGAAATCACATACCGTATAATCAAATTCACTTTCGCAGTCCGCGTTTGTTTTAGAAGTAGAAAATGCTAACGTGTAGCTCTGTAAAAAGAACATAGGTTTCGTTGCAATAGTATTTACTTTTTTTTAAGCACGTTTAAATATTAAATTTATAATTAGCGAACAGAAAAAAACATTTCATTACATACATAGTTTCAAACTGCTTATATTTGTTCTTTATCTAATTAGATTTTGCTAATCTATATTGCTGATTATTAAATTAGCAATTTTAAGTTATTGTCTATTTCTGGTGACAGTTAGATATTGTTTCACTTATTCCAGTTATAATATTAACTGCTAACGATTGTTTTACTGCAAATAAAATACTAAATAATAATACTAGCCGAAGGGTGTGTATGTCTAAGAAACATTTAAATCTGTTTTATTTTTTTCGTTTTATATTTTTATATTAATTCAATGATTTATATCATCCCTCCGTCCGTTTTAAGTTAATTTAGTAAAAATTTCTACAATTAGACAGCTGATAAAACACCTGTAATCATGGTATGACCTAGTAGTATTAAAATTCGCCTCGAGCTTGTGATTCAGAACACGCAACTATTCGGCCGCCCGTCTGCACGATCACGTTGAACGCGAATACCATTGCATTACAAATGAATGGTTGCGTGACGCGTACTCTTTACACATGCGCTTCGGTAAAAGGTGGACAACAAAGCGCAAACGGTAGCTCTAGGGGAATTGTGCTTAAGATGACATACTCAGGTAAGATGACATACTGCTTATATCCGTTTCAATATACGCACCACAAACGCCTAAATGTCGTTTTATATTAAATCGCCATATTGGCTCACAGATGGCGGCACCTAGGGTTGCCATCTCTAAAATCTGGCAACTAGGACAAGAAGCTTGAAAACCACGGACTTTGGAGCTTAAAACCCGGACATGTTAACGGTTTCTTTCCTACAGTTACTTAGAAGAAAAAATTAAACTAAATTTAGTCTTCTTAAACGTTTTAAGATACTGTTAGCAGTCTTAATACATTTTTCACTCTATTGCCAAAACGAAATTTTCACTAAACTAGGTCAAATCCGGGACAACCCGGACGGATGGCAACCCTAGTGGCACCGCTCAAAGCTCCAATAACCGCCTGCTTGCGTTTTTGTGATTTTGTTACTCTAAAATATTATTTTGTCAAAAGTATTTGTTGCGTTTCAATACTTTGATATGAGCTGCGGTTAATATACGTTATGAATAAAGAAGAATAATAAAAGTAACGTTAAAGTTTTGTCGCACACAAGGCGGCAAATATTTTGTACCTCTTAGGGTAAGATGACATAGCAACCGTCGGTTTAAAGAGACAAAGTATGTCATCTTACCCTGTAGTTATTACTTATATTTTACTTCAATTATTTATTTTCCTATAGTGTCAGGATTCATTTTTGTGCTTCAGTAATAAACGTTAATAATGTATAACCCTAAATATATTTTATAATACCTTTGAATTTTATTTGCCTTAAAACAAAAAGTGTTATCTTAAGCACAATTCCCCTAACACTATTCTCTTATTTAGTTTTTTTTTATAAAGATGTTTCTTTGTGCTTTGTGTAAACCAATAAAAAATTGTCATTTCATAATCTACAGTTTGATCTATCCACTTGTACACTTACACGCGCATCAGTAGTCACGTGGTGGACAGCTAGGTGCCAATAGTGTCTTTAGTCTTTAGTAGTTAACAGATTCCTACTATATTTTGTCGTTTTTTATAATATTTCGTTCTGGTCCACTTACAGAGATATCAATAATATTTTTGTGCTTTGACCTAAAACTTTTTTACTAATGTACAGTTATAATCGCTTACTCTTATCACGCACGCCTCCGTAGAAAATACACAGCTAAACGTCTACGGTAGTTCATTATGATTACACTATTTTGGTTTTCTGTGTGGCTACTGTGTTTACTTTTAAATAAAAAAAATTCAAAATTCATCTCCTAACAAAAGGGTTAAAGTTTGAATGAAAAATCCGTCAGTTTGAAGATAAATGCATGAAAATTGGTATTTGTCCATTTGGTTGAAAATGGTCCTTGAGGGGGTAAGTTAGATTATGAATATGAATTCTAATTTATCTTAGAACTGGTCCATATTTATCTACTTATGTTCGAACAAAATTATTGATTAATGTATGTATGTTATGTTATGGAGTAGGTAAAGTTAAGAGCCAAGAGGAATGTGAAAGTGAAACTGGTAATAGGTATGCAGTTGTCGGGAAAACGATTATGGAAATACAACTCCGCCATTTTGTATTTTCTATCCTGTCATAGGCACTTGTTGAGTCGCTGCAAGAAGTCATATTTGTAAAGTAAAATTATGATAATTATGAACAAGTCACAGCAGGATCTAGATTAAATTCTATAATTCAGTCTAATCTTGACTTCTTTTTGATCATCAAGACTGGTAAAGTGGTATATTATTCTGTCCCTCATCTCACATTTTACCACTTATTATTTTAAAGCTGGTGAACACGGGTATCTGGACTAAAGTTGCTTTACAAAGACTGCATCAGAGGCAGTGAGGCGGTGATAGGCTCACCACCTGTCATGCAGGACTAAAGTGGTTGGTTAAAAAAGGCTGAGCCTTATATTATAATGTTGGTGTGCCCAGCAACTTAGTGGATAAGAACTGTGACGATATATCATAATCAAGCGTGCCTTCGTTCAGGACTTTATAACTAAGCTGTCCGACCTTTAAATGGCTTTTTCTTATGAATGGTAGGTAATCGGTAGATTGTCAAAATTTTACAGAATAATATGCGTTATTGTAGCATGTTATACAAGCAAATAATAATAACAAGAAAGAAATATATTTTTTATGTATATTGTTTTGCTTTATGATATAAATAACTTTAAGTTCAATAATACAAAAAGTTTCAAACTAGCTGAGATTTCAGAGCAGAGCAGACTTTACGTATAACAATAAATGTGGCTATAATTATTTGTCATCAAATAAAAATCTCGAACGGTAGCTAGACTTACAGTTGCTTAGTTGAAAATCGCTAGTGTACAGACAACGTCAAACATGGTCATACAAAAAAATTTAACTGTTTCTATGACCATTACCATTACCATTCATACAAACTTAGTCAGTTCATTTCAGAATACTAAGACCGGAATAGTACAAAGTTTTACGAATGAACTTTGATGTATATACCACCACGCGAGCTCTATACGTGCTTTGGTTTTAATATGACGTCGTTCTATGGTCTTCCATAACGACTATTGACGACACGTCAGACGTACCTACATATTATAATCATGGTATTAAGTAAATCATACAATATACATTAAGAAAGTGTTCAAGGAAAATAACAATGTAGTTAGCTAGGTACATTTTATATTACGCCGTTGTCAGGTCGCAAGCGCCCCCTTTGTTCTATGTGCGATTAGCTATTGTTTAATGTAAAGCTTGCATAAGGCATGCACGGAAGCCACCAGTCTCAAGTTTTATTGTTATATGAATGTGTAATAAGAGCTGCAGACCAGCTGGGTGAATGTCTAACTCCAAAGGTCATCGTTTTTTCAAATTAATTACAATTAACATTGCCGCACGTCCGCACGTGCAGCTGTAGGTAAAGGACTTAAAAACAATTACCATTGGAGTCAGACAATCACCCTGCAAGGGTCTAACTAAAAATTCTCACGTTAACTCCAAAAGTACCTATTGATTTTTTTAAACCACCAGGGTGGCAAACAAGCTTGCGGTCTGCCTGATGTGAAACGGTCACCTTGCTTGTATAACTCGCGAGCTGTTGAACCCCATATTGTTGCGCCTCGAGAAAACCTTGGCATTCAGAGATCATTTCACGACTTAAGCGTTCGCTTTCCATACATTTGATAGCAAATGTATGGATCCAAGTACTCGTATTTAGATATGGATTCGTCTGAACACCTAGAGCAATTTCATTTACACTTCGGTTGCAATTGCAGGTGATTTTTTTTTTATACCACTAAGGTGTTAACTGAACAGAACGTCGCTGGAGATCTCATCACCAAGCATCCTAATGCTCTTGAAGATGGTAATGGTTCTCTGGATTGTGAGACCTCAGACAATGGGGTATTTCTTACGGTACTGTACCTATGTAATCAGCTTATTTAAACGACCGGGATTAAAAAAAAACCCGGCCAAGTTCTAGTCCCATTAAGGCGATGGCATACCCAAACGAGTTAAGTTTGTAAGAATTTGATTAATTTTATTACAGTCCTGAGAACACTTTTTGACGTTAAAAAACATATGTTATAGTTTCAACCTAAATAAAGTGAATTTGCTAATATTATAATAATTTGCCTATTAAAACAGTTCTAGAGTAGTGGTTATTTGTATGCTTCAATAGTGTAATATGTCTTCGTACACTGGTGGAAACGGAACGCTATTAAAATGTCTAGAATAATTTGAGTCTATAGGATTTCATGCATTGTCTCGGTTTTCCTAGTAATGACTTAGGTATAGGTTAAGTTAAGAGAGTCGTTATGCGAAGGTAAAGATAACGCAAACACTCGTCTTACTGATCTTTTAACTGTTGGTTACAAAGTACAGGTGATAAGTGCAAGGATAAGTCATTTACACGTTGTGCAGGTAACAACAGAAAAAGACATACTTTTAAAACTTGCAGTGTTTACTAAACAAAGTGTTAATTACTTACCTATAGTACCGATCAGTATGTCCATTTATAGTTTTTTTTTACTAAACAAAAAACATAACACTGTATAGGGTTCTTCTATGCATGCGATGACTACTACACATCAGGCAGACCGTAAGCTTGTTTGCCACCTTGGTGCCACATTTTAATTTTTTCCGCATAAGTACTAAGTGCATGCAACGTTTTAACGTTGTTTGCAGAAACAAGCGTAGACAATATGCTTATACCTGTCAGTGGGCAAAAAATTACCTCTCTCCTAATCTAGTATATATAATAATATTGATGTCCACTGAATATTCATTTCATTCAGCAAAATATTGTTAGTCAACCTTGTAGTAGAATAACCTCGGAAATTGTGTCATAGCTTAAGATATAATCAAATTGCTTTCGTATTCGTGGCTATGACTTGTATTTGCTGTTTGCAATCGAATGATTAGTATGGGCATAAGTTTTAGGAATAATACGCAGAGCTATTTTTTTTTTTTCCATCGGCAAAGTACTTAGAATACTTGCTGCCCCGCGCGCGCTATACGTACTTTGTCATCGGCATAATTATAAGGAAATGATTAGGGTTTTTATTTTCTGGCATACATTTTAAGCAAATATCTGTATCTGATTTAAGGTAAAACCATTATATAATTTAATTTTCTCTGATTTCCCCTGAAAGAGGGCACTTTTAGCAGATATGATAAGATAAGTTATGCAAACCGTTCCGACCTCTGATAATATTATACTGTTTATTTTATTAATGTCGTACATTTTTGAAATAAGATGTTTACGAAAAGTAAATTAAAAAATATATCCTAATGGCGGCACTTTTTCTTTAGCTATCAACTTGTCTTAAGACGCTTTCATTTCGTATTTAATTTATATTAAAGGAAAAAAAAGTAAAAGTTCACAATTTACTTAAATTTATACCACAAAAGTACATCGATCATATTGATATTATCTATATGTTTATCTACTGAATGTTATTAAATTTTACCTAAAAGGCATTCGTCGGCTTTCGCAGAATATGGACATTTGTCACTTTCTTTTAAGAATATCAAGTTTTACCGAGTAAGTAGTGACCTATGAAAGTAGGTTTCGACCTCTATCTGTGCCGTGATGTCACTCACTTATTTGTTTAAATTATATGTACACGATCGAAATCGCGAAATACTATTTTAAACAAATAAAATTATCCAAAATGTAGAGTCGGTGTTAAGTATATCTTAATCGAACTGGTCTCCGTAATATGTTGTATACTATGACCGAATCAACTAAAAATGGCCGCTTTTAAGCCGAATATATTATAAACGAGACAAAATATGAAAAAAGTCTATAAAATCTTACAATATATTTTTTAATACCTATTTAACGATACCCTACTATAATTATGTAATATTTTTTTCATTCCTACTTATATGGAAGGCACCCTTAATTTTGTTTCTTTAATGTTAATAGGTACATAATTTTGGTCGTGGGCGATATTATTTTATACTACGTAACCCTAAAAAATAACGAGTTTTGACCCGCTGATTATTCTAATTGTCCAAATTACACAGCAGCTACGTAGGTGTTCAATGCATACCTATAACGCTTTGCTGACATTCGAATTTGCACAACACGTCCGAATTGCTACAGCCAAATTGTAACTCGGCTAGTTAGACCGGCTGGCAACATTTCACAACAGTGAACTATAAACACAAATTATTACGCATTAAAACTAAGCAGTAATTATGTAGCAGAATCACAATAGATTATTTTGGAAGGAGGAAAATACTATTGTTGGCAAGTTTTATTAATAAGCTTGCTAATTGGTATGTATGTTTATCCCTAGAAGGGGGTTACCGGCTGAATGCACACCCACATCATGATGTGGTGGACAGCCTTTTCTACATCTTCGTCCTACGTGACACGGGGTGAGCGTGAGCCCATCGTTGCAACACTGCTTCTGATAGCAGTGTATCTGGATCAAGGTGGTTATGTCCCATAGGTCATAAAAACCCAGCGGTTTAGTAAACGACCAAAGACAAAATAATATGGGTATATTAAATTTATATCTGAGGTCTGAATGTTGACGAAAAACCCAATTTCATTCTTTTTATCAAAATTTTTTTATTCAAATGGGTTTGTAGCAACACTTTTGAATCGTCAATTAAAGACAATTTGTTTCTTACATCAAATTGAAATTATTGCAATTTCTTTTAGTGACGAGTAATTTAATAATATGTATTATTAATTTTAGTGGCATAAAAAGTTGTTACTTATAAGTGGTTTGATGCCAAAATAACAGCGAAATTGGAATTGAGTGTCGAGAGTTACACAACTGGACTAAAGTGGCCTTAAGTCAACAGCTTTTGAGTAGGTAATAAGGGGAAAATAAAAGACCTTTGTTCCTATTTTACTTAGCTCTTTGCAAACTTTGTACATCCCACTCTTTAGTCTGTTCCAACAATTCCAATTTAATTGCCTAATAAGAGAAAGTTGACAACTGCACTTTGCGTATTATAAAGAATGAAGAGTGTAGATTTGTAGAGTTACGTCGGGGAAAAGGCCCATGGGGACCGAATATTATGTTAGTATATAACATTTGCCATTCTGGACGAACAAAAGAAGTAACTACCTACGTCAGAATTAGAAACAATCACTTAAAATAACCTTTATATCAGGTACTTTTTTATAAACTTAAGTTTTACCTCATTTCATTTCTTTTGCATTTCATTAGGGAAAAGTTATTAATGCTTACTTATTGTAACTATTGGAATTGATTTATAGGTACCTAGTTATTTTAAAAACCGTAGGTACTTTGAACTTTGGATCG
Organism: Apoda limacodes; assembly: GCA_946406115.1. Lineage (NCBI taxonomy): Eukaryota > Metazoa > Arthropoda > Insecta > Lepidoptera > Limacodidae > Apoda > Apoda limacodes. Next base: position 24,476,338 of record OX291550.1, read on the forward strand.
GATTTCCCATTCGAAATCGGTCGATATTTTAAACTTTAGGGCAAAACTCACGCACAAACTTGGCTCTAAAAGTCTAATTTTGCAGCAAAAATTCCGTAAAAAATCGCGTCCAACATAAACTTTTAGCAAGACTAATACGAAATCGGTTTCCAATATACCTACATTTGCTATAGGCAGTTTGAAACTTGCAATAGGACAGTAGGATCGATTTGCAAAAATGAGCTGAAAACTGCATAAAATATCTGAATAGGGCACAGCCTTAACCTTTGTATATGCCACATAATTCCTTAGTAGGCACTTGCGTATCAAATAAGTTCCCCCACAAAAAACCCTTAATCTAAGTAGCTAAGTCTACAACAAGTAATTGTGTTTTATAAAATACGTAATTGTTTGAAGTCGACTTAGTAACTTATAGATATTGTATATACCTTCATGTAAACATAAATTTGTCAGTAGGTATAATTTTTTATTTTTATATCCAACGAGGACGTATAAAAATTCTTCTGTTTCGTCGTAACCGGGTGTGGTGATCACCGCCGATGACTCAGTCAATCGGCGTTCTTCTCAACACGACACAAATGAGCCGTTTTAATTATCTACAAACTCATTATGATCAATAACTTGCACATTTACGTCATGATTTGGCGATTTGTGGATTGAATCAGAAATGGGCAACACGTTATTGCCAATCACTTGTAGAGATATTACTTGTGTACCTACATAAAGATAATATAGAATTCGAGTAGCTGGCTGTTAAAAAAGTTAATGTCACAATTGTACCGTAAGGGTTAGAACTTTAATTTCAATGGGGAAAGTTGCGATTTAGCAATGCATGGGTAATGCACAACACGATATTGCCAATTATTTATCTGCTGAAGTTGCTGTCAGTAAAGTCAGCGTCGAAAACAAATCGCTCGTTGGTTGGAACATTACCTAAGGGCCTAAGTTTACAAGGGCGAGTTGCTATTTTGATCATGGGCTTAGGTAAACACAATTCAGTATTTTCTGATTGTTATGGCTATCAATGATTATTGCCGGAATAAAGCCGAGGTAGGCTGTTAGTTTATATCACAGATTATATAATACTTAGGTTTATATGTTCATAATATGATAATAAATAAATAAATACTAACTATTTTTGGACATTACACACAGCGCCGTCTAGCCCCAAAGTAAGCAAAGCTTGTGGTTTGGATACCAGACAACGTATAAAAATACATACTTATATATAATTTTTTTTTGTAAATACATACATATCATATACATGTTTATTACATAAACGTTTGTCAATTGCGGGAATCGAACCCACCCCCTCTGCACAGAAGCCGGTCACACTACCAACTAGGCTGCGAGGAATTCATAACAGTGATACTTAACGAGGCCTAGGAGAATAAGAAACTTGAGCAATTTGTTTAAGAATTTGTACGTTAGAACCATAGACAGGATTTTTTTACTACGTTTATATCTATGGTTAAGACTACTTAAGTAGCATCGGTTTATTGTGAGTGGATTCTAATCTGGAGCCAACTCCACAGTTTTTGCCGAAGCTGATAGGTTTATCAATGTTTTCATAGTATATGATGATATAAAAATATGATCCGAGATTAATAGAGTTTTTTTTTTATATTCAGTTGAAATTTACCTGTCGCCAGTGGAGACTCACTGCAGCAATGTGGACTACTTCATACCAGACGAAAACAACGAGACCAGAGGACTATCCGATGACGCGATGAATAGGTACGTTCATTTGTTTGATTTTCGCATTTCTGCAATATTGACTTTAGTTAGGGCGACCATATTTAAGTTTCCGTGCCCAAAGGGTATAAAAGAGACCCTATTACTAAGACTTCGCTGTCCGTCTGTCACTAGGTTTTATCGTAACCGTGATAATTAGACAGTTGAATTTTTCACAGATGATGTATTTCTGTTACGTATAGTTTTTATAGATACGGTACGGAACCCTAGTGCGCGAGTCCAATTTTTTTTTAAATATATTTTAGTTATATACCACCATACCTAATAAGGCATAAAAGGTATATAGGTATGAAGAGTCAGATTTCCTGTCGCCACATCCATATATCCAGTCTACGTCTATCCGAGCATCCTATCGGTTTGTTTGTAAAGGAAGGCCACCAGCGGTATAAGATGGTCTATTGGCCGGCGGCGCGGCGGCGTGGGGCGCGGCCATGCGGCGCAGCTCACGTCGAACGGCAACCGGTTGTTCCTTCATTACACATTCTAGAGAGTGTTTTTTTGTACAAAACACAAGGCTATGGACGGACGGATGGAACAGCCACTCAAAGCGGAAAAAGCTGTAGGCAGTGTAAAGGAATAAAGGGAGAGACGTAGAATTTTTAGTATTATGGCTTGAATCTGAGTTATTGTTTTATAGTTGGAATAGTGTTTATTTAAGGTAGCATACCCTATCAATATGTTTTTTTTCTACATTTCAATACATGTATATAATATTATTTTATAATATAAATTCTAAGGTGATTTTAGAAAATACATACTACAAAGTTCTTCGGGAGATCTTGAGATTCGCTAAAGATTGTCTGGCTAAAGCAGATAAGTACAATTTATAGATGGTTAAATTAGTAAACGAGACGGCAGTTTCCGACATGAATACCTGTCTAATACACGCATAGCTCCGAGAAGCATATTTGTTGGTTTAATATCAATCATCTTCATCCTGCTTAGACATCTAGAACAAACAGTAGGCGTAGGTATTGATTGATACACAATGATTTCCAAAGAAACCTAATCGTAGCAAAGACTATGGAACCGGATTCTCTATGCGTGATTTGATCGATACACACTCAGTAACTTTTTTACCTGACTTTAAAACAACTGGCTTCAAAAAGATGCACCAAAAAAGGTTTCACAGATATGTATGAATGAATGAATGAATTTTCTTTATTGCACAATTTAAAAAAGAAATACAATTAAAAGCATTCATCTGTTCCCTTATATCTTCTAAACTACCTATCGTAATTTTACGAATGAGGTCTCGTTAAAAGCGGTTTAATGGTCCGCTGGTTCAAGTCTATGTACGTCACACTAAGTTGAATAATATGGCGCCCTGAGGACAAAAAGTGCTTTGTTTTTATTGCTCTAAATTTGCTTTGTGGAATATCGAAATTAATTAAATGTCTCTGACGCTGCACAAACAGACCCTTTTTTTCAGTTTGGCAAAGATTGTAGTAGTAGTAGTAGGTAATTAAATTATTGCCAAAGTCATCGACGTGAATCTGATATTACTTACTATTTACAGAAAGTAACTCGTATTGTTTAAGTAAACCGTAATCTGATTCACAGAACAATAAAACCGGTTTGAGAGTTGACAAATTTTAAGTGCAAAAATATGTTTTATTCAAATAAATCATAATTTTGCTCTGAAGCTACCTACTTAATGCGACTTAATTTTAAAACATTATACCTATGTACAATTATATCGTTGCAATGTATATGGCATATGCACTAAGCATCTTTTTCAACATCTATCCCCCCAGCCTAATCCTGAAGGAGGGTTTCTTTTATGATTTACTGATAAATAAATGTGATAAGATTTAGCTCACTAGAAATTAAAAAATTAAAAGAAAAATTTAAAAAATATATAAATTATTATGCATAAATTAATCCGACTAAGTTATTAGATTTTTGAAGAGTCGGCAATGCGTGAGAGATTGATACCGCTTACCATCACGCGAACCGTAAGCTTGTTTACGTTAGTAGCATAAAAAAATAAAATAACCTCCTAACCAAAAGTACACATCGCAGCCGGGACATATCCACTGGTGAACGTAATCCTACCCCATATGTCTCCACAACGGCCGGCGTTAGCCATTTGGATTCTGCGGCTCTAACCAACTTTTTGTCTTAACATTTCATTTTTGTTATGCAGGTTGCATATGGCTCGGTCGACAGTGGCGCTGTTCATTGTGGCGTTTCTGGCCCTCTTCATCGCGTTTTGGACAGGCGTCGTCGGCTGCTGGAAACGCAGTCCAGCTAATGTCACTGCGACAGCCATACTCATGCTGGTCACTTGTAAGTACCCTAATTTGTTTTTACACACTGTAGGTATTGCTTGCAGTGGGAGATCTAGAATAGAGGGAATAGAGCGAACATGGCGGTGTTATAGTTGATAAGCGGAAAGGGGCGCCAAAATGTGAACGGTACTTGTGAAAAATATACTTTTGTTGTCGCCTGTTTGCCAGAACAATAGTTTTGTCCCACATCTGTGGCATCAATGCGAATAATGTAATTGTTCAGCTATATAAGTTTTATAGGAATATAATTGGTCTTAAAGATAACAACAAAGAGCGTCGAAAGGTTATCTTGCTTTTCCCTGATGGGCCGACGTAGCTTACGAAGTGTAAAATTTAGCCGTATAATAGTTTTGTTGCAGACCTAATTGCAGAATAAAGGTTATAGGTTTGAGTCTTTTTTTAAGCAACTTATTTACATGTTTGAAAACAGTAATCGTTTTGTAAGATTTTGATAAATTTCGAGTTTTTCTCCTTTTTTGATAGAAGCTAATATCATTAATTAATTTTTAAATAAAGCGAAAATCTGTAGTTTTTGACGATTCAAAAGTGTTATTTAAATCTATAAAATTATTCTGATTTTGACACTTATGAAACTTATGGCGGACATTAACCTAAATATTACAGTGGTTATATGCGTTGAGTTTAGGCCGTTTTTAGAGCAAGGAGTCTTTGGCCAAGTGCAAAAATGGTAGACTTTTTCAAGCTAGTAACCATTCGTCAAGCTGCTCATAGAGCATCTGACTTGATCTTAACCACTGCTGTCACATGACAACAGCCAAGACCCATGGTTTAACATGAAGCATGAACAAGTTAAGAAAAAAAAGTGCTACAAGGCAAACACTCATCCAATGACTGACCACGCCCAATGTTGCTTGAGTTCACATATCGTTTCCGATAGACGAATGTCAATGGGCCATGAGCACCTCAATAAAATATCTTCCCTATAAAGGATTTGATTTTGTAATTTGTTTGTTTTTAGGTTTGCTGGCGGCAGGCGCGATGGCGTTGTGGCACGGAGTGGAATTCTTTGAAAAAGAGAAGGTGGTCGGCGAGGAATACTACCAGCAGTGGCCTAATGTAAGTCGGATTTTTTTTTATATATATTTTTACTGCATCTACATAATCACCATTCGGCAGAACTTCGCGGTACCATCTTGTAAGAGATTAGTTGCCTATTCGATTTTGGAGACTTAAACGATAGATAATTATAATTTGGGCCGCGGTCTGAGTGACTGCTGTAGCTGAAAACGGGGACCGTGGCTTATGTAATAGCATAGCAACCAGACATGTTTAGGGGTTATATTAAGGGGTTATCAAATACTAAAGAAAGGTCTATTATCCCTCAGTAAATCATACACCTAATATACAGGTTAATCTTTAGGAGATCTATTTATTGCCAGGTAGTCTTTTACAAACCCGGTTCTCGGTATGTGTAACATATAATAATGGATTTCATACAATTGTTTTCAGTTTTTATACAAATTGAATGGGTGTGTAACATACAAAAGCTGATGCTTAAAATCACGAAGGAGTGCACTTGTGATAAAGAAAAAACCTCTACATGCATGATAAAAATACTTAAAAGACATATTCTATTTTATCGAACATAATATTACATCAAATTTTATGGCAGGTGCTAAAAGACAACACATCGGTTCGGTACGACTGGTCGTACATACTCGCTTGGTTGTCTGTCGGTGTGTCCTTCGGAAGCTCCATACTGTTCTTCTCTGCTGCCGTTTGTCTTACTAAGGAGAAACGGCGAGAGCAGCAAAATAATGTGCAGTACATAATGCCAGGTTAGACCGCCTTGCTGGAGCGGCCATTTTGTGGCATTAACCGTTTTAAGGGATTTATTGATGGTTTTTGACGCTTTATGGCTTGGGTTTTTTTCGGTTTCAGGTTATCGATCTCTTTTGTACAAAATTTATAGGAAAAGAACTGCTATACCTAATATATTGGATTTAAATTATTCAAAATAATGTCGTTTTGAGTTATAGCTCATTTCCCTTTATACTTCTTATTATGTGTAAGTTATAAAATATCATCGAGTTGAAACTAATAATATTAAAGTGAAAGTGTTTCGACATTTTTAATTTACAGTATGTAAAATGCTTACCTACTTAGTATATATTTGTGTAGATATCTACCTCATGTATGTGTATATACTGTTACAGATATTTAAATCAAAACCGATATTAACTTGATTAATTTGAATCTGTACATACTTACATAAAAAAATATCTTTTACTTTTTAGCAATGGACATTTGTAGAGAATAGGCCCTAAGCTTCATCATTGAACGATTAGGGAACTACAGAAGTACTTAGGTTAAATAGGTCGATGGTATTTTTTACTAACCAAGTGCTTTCTCTTTCTTTTCATGGTTCCATGAAACTTGGCTACTTCGTAACGAACATTGGATTTGCGACCCGTTATATGCATCATAAATTGCGCTATTTCTTAATATCTGGTTTACGCCAATGCCAATACTAACACGCTTAACAAATGAATAAAAAATTAACACCTACCTAATTAATATGTTGGTGATGTATATAATAACTATTTAACCGACTATATGTCATTGAAACGTTAAAATTAAAACGTTTACGATATGTAAAAACTGTAAACTTGGGGCAATGTACATAATTTTTACAACTTTCTGAAACCTCGCACACGTTAACAATAATTACTGTATATTTTACCAAATGACCTGCAACATTGAACTTTGACAACGCCTTGTCAAATGCATATTTTTGTCTTACTTGAACCTATACACTTCAACACGACACATTTGCAACACATAAATTGGGTAAAACCAGATATTGCGAGATAACGTTCGCGTATGGTACGATTGGTCGTACATGGTCGCATGGTGCGGCGTCGGACTCTCGCTGATTTCCGCCATCTTGTTTTCATCTGCCGCCATTTGCTTACGCGGTGAGCGCGAGCGGGAAGAAGCGCTTAATATGCAGTACCTCATGCCGGGTAAATCATTCATCATGATTAAAGAGTTTTTTTGTCTCCAAAACACAATTTAATCAAACACTTGAAAAAATAGTAATAAACATATAAATTCTATTGTAAATATTTTTTTTTCAATTTGGTTTATGATTTTGCTTTGCAAATGCATGATATGGTTTTGGATATAGGATCACATACATAAATAATCCATTTTTCAAAATATAAAATCATTTTATAAAATATTCATTCAAAATATGTTTATGGTCATAATTATTTGGAATTCGTCTGAACATTTAACTAGTAAAAAATAATATAACCTATGTTTTTTGTTTATTTTCCAGTGTATCCACAAAAACAACAGTATGCCTACGCAGGATACCCACCTCCTCAAGCCTACCCTGGCCCTTACTACCACGGCTCCCAATACGGGCCCTACAACTACTGAGCACGTGACCAGATGAGGGAAATAGTGGCGGCGCACTTTGCTAACGCCCCCGCCCCCCAAGCACCCGCGCGAAATCCGTCCCCGACCAACCTTAACCATAGACAACTGTCGATGACATCCTCTTTAGATACGTACAACTCCCATCGCAAAATAAATCGACCGAAAATAGGTGATCGAAAAGTTTACCGACCGGTGAGAAGGCATACTCTGTCACGAATCGACGAAGCCCCCCAACAGACCGTAAGACCAAGATCGAAAAGCCTGCAGCATTCCGCAGACTTTTCATCGACTCGACCAATTTTGCGGTCCAGGTCTAATATATCGGCTGATACAAGTCGCAGCGTTCCTGTATGTAATCAGAGTCAAGAGATAGACATTGGATTTCAAAGTAGTAGTACGCAATACGATGAGCCAAAAGGCTACGATTCTGCTTCGTCGTACGATAGGCCTGCTTCAATGACAGATCCGCCGTTAATGGTAGACACGGTTCCAAGAGCGTATATCCATTATCCAGAATATATGTGTTATCAGGATGAAACCTGCAGGTTAAGCGGTTACCAATGGAAATATAATAAAAAAATAAAAAAAATTACAACAAAACATAATAATTTGTATCTAGCGTTTATGTACTGAAGCGCGGGTGAAGGTGTAGTACACACAATAAAGAAATAAGGACCATAGAAACAAAGGTTACGAGTTTCGAAAAAAGCCGATGCAGTGTATGAAACCAATAACAACCTTAGTCGCCACAACCCATTGTTTTTTTTTATGTAAAATAATTAACTGTTTTAAAGTCAATCATACACTGTCTTTAAATGGGTGACCCGAATCTGGTATTTGCGAATTATTACTATATAACTACTAACTATTGGCACAATTTATTTTGGTCGCAGCCTGGGTTTGAAAAGCGAATTGATAAATGTAGGAAACGACTGTAAATATTTTTCTTTTTTGTACTGTTACATTGTTGGCTTGGCAGCGACCTCTGAACACGGCTTTCCGAAACTCTAACATCACTTAACTTTGTAACTTCAGAACTTCGACACAAGATTTCATTTTTCGAACAAATATTTTTTTTTTTATTACGAATTTAATTTAATAGTGCGTTTGAACAAGGTGTGTAATTATTTTTTTATGTATAGTAAGCGTATTATCGGAATAGTTTAATTTTAGGAGTAAGTCGATATGAGAAAAACTCCGCCATAGGTGTATCCCAATTTAAAATACATCAATTTAGTGATAGGATATTTGGTTGATACATTACTTATTAATGAATATGGGAAAAAGTTAAGCAACATATAATTAATATGTTTATGATTGTAATACGACTTAATGCTCATTATATGTATACTGAGGGTTAGAACAAACATATCTTTAGTATAATTGGTAAGTAGAATTTGTAATTTAATATTTTCTGTACATGAAAGTAATTTCCATTGTTTTAAAGGTTTTAAAAAATATATACTTTTATAAAATAATGGTAGTCTTTTTTATATTATATATTAAAATTAAAGGCATTTTAAATTAATTCTGAGCGATTGTCAAACATCAATATTATTATTGTAATATGTGCAAGGCCGTAGCCAGGAATTTTTCTCGAGAGAAGTTCGAAGACATGGCTAAATATTTTTTTTTTGTGAAAAAAAAAGAAAGGCTTATCTGATTTGGAATTTAAGTGAGGGATAGAACCCCCAATACTCTCTCCTGCCTACGGCCATATATATGTGGTATGTATATCATATACTTTAAGTGCTATTTAGAATGTATGAAATTATGACTGAGGATTACGATCCGTCCTTTGTATGAGATAATAATTATGTACCTACATACCTAAAATAATTCTTTTTATTTGCAATTTTAAAAGTCACATTTTTCAAGGTATTGGACCAACTAGATAAGTCATTTTGTAATATAATTATTTTAGAAAAAGTAAGTAGTGGTACTTACTATGTAAAACTAAGAAATTATTTCAGTTTAAAGTAACTAAGCGAAATTTATTGTACTTATTTAAAACTTTCAAAATAAAAAAAATATCTAAAATTACATTTCGTTTTATTTACTAAATAAAAATGCATTTTATTTAATGATTAATACAAAACTTTATTCAAAATACTTTGTACAAAAATAATAAATATGGCTTTCTTGGACGTCTTACACTGAAGAAATTAGACATTTATTTATTTATCACAATTATTTGATATTATTTACACATTTAAATGATATATTATTCATTTTTTTTGGAATGTAAAGATTATGAGCACTTTCAGGTTTTATACTTAAAAATATGTTATTAATGTGGAAAAACTACAAACACACACAATAATCATAAAGCATTAAACAACACAAAATTACTTGAGTTTATAAACAATCTAATTTAAAAACCACAAAGTGAGTGCTCGTTTTTTAACTTACTTTTTTCATACTGATATTATTATGGAATCTACAAAAATCTACAAATGCTCAATTAAAAAAAGACATTAACATGTAAAAAGAATCTATATTGTTATTTATGATGATATTTTAATCAGCAAAAAATCAAAGAATAAGGAAAAATAAATAAAGCCACCTCGAGGGTAAAACAAAAAAAAAAAAATAAACATAATCAACAACCTTGTGCTTTCTTGCGCATCGATAGTTTTTATAAATCATTGAACGAATGCTCTAGTGTACGGAAAAGGAGGAACGGAAAGGTTTAATAAGACGTTGCATTTTAGCTAAAACTATAGTAAAAAAGGGTCTACTTTGAATTGAATCTATGGGAGTCAACTCATAATTAAGAGTATATTTTTACAATTATATAGCTGTATCAACCATAGGGCCTGGATGTGATAAAGCCTGCTTTCTCTCCTGTACAGCAGTCACCAATTTTCTGTACGGTCCTAAAGGTAGGCCTAAGGACTTCATATCGCTTTCAGTAAGCAGCATAAGAGCATCCAGATCTATCTGTTCGTCCTTAAACTTCTGTACGTACTGCGATAGGCCCCAAGCTGTGAGGAATCGCTCAAGAGAAGAATAGCCAGAATCTTCAATTTCTCCTTCTTCATCAGTTGTTATTGTAGAACTTTCTGGAATAAATATTGAAAGCTTTTAGTACCTATAAAGTTCTTTTAAGTATAAATAGTTTTTTTATAGTGTAGGACTAAAATTACGCATAATGTGACTTGATGCAATTTAGTGCACACATCCTCAACCACAAATATACAATATCAACCCGGCGCATTTCAGCCAAACATTGATAATTAAAAAACTACTGTATATATTCATTGGCAGATTTATTTAATATCAAGCCAATAAAAAAATCCTAGACAGATAAATTCAACCAATGGATGATGATTCATAGTGGTTAGTGAGGTAAAATAATCATACTTCAAACGGTTTGAAATCCCAATGTTATATTTTAGCCTGTTGGCCTCTGAACATAATAAACGTTCTATGCAGTTTGCTGCCAAATGTCTGAGTAAGGTACAAAATATTTACCTTCATAATATATTCAAAAAATTAATTTAATACTTCTTATGTATGGCAAAAAAATTTGTTCCAAGTCATCCTTGTCATGCAATTGTGATCAATGGAAACACTTAACAGCTGTCTACAAAAGAGTATCTACCTGATTGGGCAGAGTTCCACTCGGCTGGCTGGTACCCGTGCCGGGCAGCTAGTGACCCTGCAGACCCGATGGATAGATCTTCACCCGGAGTCCCGGGCGGCAAAGCACTTAACGTGGCTGTTATAGATCTCCTGTGATAGATTTGATACATATTTGAAGATATATTCTAAAAAATGGTATCATATAAAGTGGACCACGACTCCTAATTGCACAACAGGAAATTTACAATCACACCACTTGCTAGGAATGAAAAAGAAAACTCTGCTGGTAACATGTTAACGATATACGGCTCACTAACATTTTTTAACTGTAAAATTTTGACGTGACAACGTCTTATAAATTGGTTTGCCGGGTGACACTTCAAGAAACTGCGTTACGCTCCGCTCACGTTATGCGCTCACAATGAGAGCGAGTGAGAGGCACGCGCCCGCCTAAGAGCGAGAGAGACAGACATAAAATCATTGTCACGTAAAACTTTCGCCCGTATACCGACTTTACAGGCAACCAGTTTTTTTTTTGAATAGATATTTTTTGTTTTCAGTAGGCATAGCATTGTACATCATATTAATGTGAAACCAAACACAAAACATAAAAATTGAGTAATTTATTTACATAAAAATGTCTTGTAGGGTGGCAAAAAAACTGAAGTTTCTCTATTTGCCTAGTTAGCCAGCTTCTTTTTTTATATGATGTGTATCTTATTTAAGCCTAACTGGGACAGATTATATGCATACTTGTACATTACACACAGCGCTTCTGGTTCTAAAACAAAGTATTTGTATCCGTCACCTGGTGTCCATAATACACATATTATAATTCATTATTTGGTACAAATACTGGTTATCTATCAATATTTACAATTCAAAAACATTTATTTCGATGAAAAATCAATATCTACCAGATGTGTCGTTAGTAGACGCGTAAATATTTCGCTTACATATAAAGTGACAAACACAATAAAATATACTTACAAATCTTTTTCATTATAATATTAGTATTAATTATGTCTAAATATTATAAGCATAACCTTAACTACAGCAAAATTGACGTAAATCGTATAAGTGGAGAATGGTAAATTTGATGTATTTTTTGGCACCCCCATAGTCCTTACTAGCTACGCTACTGTCTAATATACATATATAAAATCGAGTTCGTCACATCGAGTAAAACTGGTCAGGTTCGCGTTTGAATTATGTAACTACCTACGCTAAAATGTAACTAGTACCTACAGCTGATGCTCACTGAAGAGATATAGAAGCCTCCCACGGTATTCTCTAGCCTCTTTGTAACTATATTAAAGAAATGAGTGTTAATAGCATTATAACACGTGTCTTCTTGTTACCCCCAGTATCACCAACACCGGGAAATGCTGCGGCGTGCCGTGACGTGCCGCGGCATCCTATAGACATACCGTCTTAATCTTTCTGTCGGTCTGTAACTCCTTCCGATTAAATTAAAAATGTGGCACCCATACTTTAAATGTTGGTTACTAACCTGAATGCAACGCTCCCGAAGCCAGGCCTGTCGAATATACTCGCTGGCTCTTGCAACAGAACCTCTTGCCCGATCCCGCTGTCTTCTCCTGAAGCCGCACTGAAGTCTGGTTGACTCAAAGACCTGAATAAGAAAAGAATTACGCACGCTTGCATAATTAGACAGTAACTGTAAATGAAGACCTAGAACTTAGGTCATTACAAGAATATAAGTGAGATGTAGTTAATAGAATTAAATAAAAATATCAAACTGAAGCGAAGACAAAACGAGGTGGCGTTTAATATCAGAATTCGTTCGTCCATTATCATAACTATTATCATTATCATTATGCTCTACCAGGGCGTCCACGCAAGTAACTTGTTCAGAGAACGAAGAATAACTAGCAGATAAGAATAATATCCAGATCCAGGAATATCAATTAGATTGACAAGTTTCATCCGTGCTGTAACCACGACGGAAACTAGATAGTACTGGATTCAAAAGGTCGTTGTAAGGAAATGGGATAGTTGGTGACGAACAACTCGTAACTTAAATAATTTGAACATTTATTTAACTATTAGATTTGCGTTGTTTCAGATTGCGTTGTGAGTTGACATCTTTTTTATAGGCCACTTTCAGATCTAATAAGTTGCGGTTATATTTTAATATTTTAACTCAAAATAGTATGCTAAGAAGAGAAAAATTGCATTAGTCAAAAACCATTTTGAAATATTAAAAAATGGTTGCAAATATTAGTAATTCCTGATTTTTTGTTTTATGTATCATCATCGTACCCTTATCAATTTGGTCTTGTGGCAAGAACAAAAATACACAACGCCGATTGTGGTTTTCATTAAATATATTCATTGCTTCGGCTTTTCTTTTTAAGCATTCTAAATAATATTCCGAATAGTATAGTCAATGCACCTAGGTAAATTAACACAGGTGAATTAAAGAGAATACGATTCGGAGCGCCTCTCAGTGTGCTTCATACAAATGAATTTCGCACTTATTTTTGACACTTGCTGATCAAACACCGCGAAATTTTGAAGACGTGTCTAGTAATAAATATCTAGGTCTGCAGTGTGCCAATTTTCTATCAAATTTTATAGTTCAAAAGTTATACAGGATTCTGGTTTTTCTAGATTCATTGCTTTAATATTTCAATTAGCCATGCAGTGTCCCTTTGTTTGAGATTATGTTATGTAAGTACCACATAAATAAGGAAATAAATTTTACTTATAAGTGAACCATATGCACCTAGGTGAATAAAGGTAACTTTAAGTAGGTGTACTTAATGCACCCAGGTGAATAATATTCACGAATAGTATAGTTAATGCACCCAGGTGAATAATATTCACGAATAGTATAGGTAACTAAGTCGCGGCAAAATTCTTAAACAGAATAATTTTCATGAGTTGGTACCTCGTTAACGCCGGTTTTGGCAAGTCTGGCGTCTCTAGAAAGACGTCAGCGACGTTGCCGCGCTGCTGCGGTCCAGCGCCGAAGGTCCCCACGTACATGACTTCAGAGTCGCGCCGCAACCCGCTCAGTGATGTCACCGATCTACGACCTGTCTTCTCCACTTCACCCACCTGTAATGCATACATGCATTATTTTAATAAAACTTTACATAGTTTATTATATCCCCTTTGTAAGTTTTACGGAGGTTTACCACTCGTATGACATAGGCAGTCCTCACGCCAATTGTGTCCATGAAAAAGCCAACTCCATTTTTTCGAACTTAGTCCAGTAGGAGGGCTTCCAATCATACATCCAGTTATTCCCGACAAGGACCACACAATTTGACCCTACTATACGACCTTTACTATAGATTTACTGTATAAAAAGTACTAAGGTTTTGCGTCAAATAAAAAAAAGTCAAAGACTACCATCGGCTGCTTTTTTGCTTAGCCGTCGTGGATCCTACTAACTTACTTTGAAGTCGTCACTGTTCTTGGTGACAGTTCCGTTCCGCAGTTTGCTGGCAAGCGCTTTCTTGTACACGGCGCCTCGCCCTCGGGGACCGGAGCTGACGGTTCCCACGAGCGCGCTGTATGTGGGCCGAGGCTGATCATCTGCCAGCAGGTTGCCTGAATCACAAGGAAATAATTTAAGTGAGCAACGGAAAGTCACAGACATTTTTGTTATATGTCACAACGTAAGACATGTCATACGTATAGAGCAACAAACTTTTCTGACTCGGTGGTCAAAAATAAAACTACAGTCGCCATATTGGAATGGTGTGAACTTACAACGACACTAGCGACCAAACCCCCAGGGTCAAAAGGTCAAAAGTTTTTGGCACTGTAAAAAAATCTGATCTGTCAAAAGTGTGTAAAGTTAGCTTCACCAAAGAAGTTCCGTGGAAAAACGAAACTAAAAAATACAACTGTGTGCAAGAGAAGTATTTTACTTGCAACCAATTAGGTTATATATATGGATGTCATATATAAGCTTCTTGCTTGCAACAGTAGCGTCACGTAGTAATATATATTATATTCTCTTTGGAAGCGTCAAGTATGTGCATCATCGCTCTGTAGCGTAGCGAAAAAATCCTAGGTCTGTGGCTCTGACCATAGATACCTATAAGATAGAGTAGCGAAAAAAATCCTAGGTCTGTGGCTCTGACCATAGATATAAGATAGGCTAGCGAAAAAATCCTAGGTCTGTGGCTCTGACCATAGATATTAGATAGAGTAGCGAAAAAAATCTTAGGTCTGTGGCTCTGACCATAGAAATAAGATAGCGTAGCGAAAAATCCTAGGTTTGCGGTTCTGACCATAGATATAAGATAGCGTAGCGAAAAAAACCTAGGTTTGTGGCTCTGACCATAGATATAAGATAGCGTAGCGAAAAAATCCTAAGTCTGTGGCTCTGACCATAGATATAAGATAGCGTAGCGAAAAAAACCTAAGTTTGTGGCTCTGACCATAGATATAAGATAGCGTAGCGAAAAAATCTTTAGTCTGTGGCTCTGACAAATTAAACAGTTACGTTCCGTTTTGCGTTATTGATGGTAGTGCTGTCAGCGGGCTTGTTAATCAATTATATACGGGATATAACAAAATAATGCGTACGCTAATGGCCCAAGATCCCAGAGCCGCCAGAGCTACATATTTTTAGCAGACCTAATATTTTAAATATATTTAGATAATATGTAGGAATAAAACCGATTCGTACTTGCCGGTTTGAAAGCCCCCTTACACAGATAATAAGTACGAAAAGATACAAAAAATCGTACTCTTTTACGCTAACGTAGCATAGGTAGCTAGTTTTTATAAATGTTGTACACAACACTAATACAAACCAAAGCTCTTTAATACAAGACATAAAAAATTAGGGAACCTACATCATAGTAGCAAGCCTGCATTACGTTACATTTCCCACGAAATTGGCGTTAGCATTAAAACAACATTAGTCCATTGGCAAGGTAAAAAGACGGGTGCTACACCAACTGAATGACTTTCAGCGCGACGTACGCGGTGAGGAAAGCTTTGCGTTACTCAATAGTAACAGAAACACGAAGGGAATTTTAACCGCCTTGTCAAATGCGATGAATGATGGATTATTTTCGTCAATCGCAAGCTGTCATCATGTAGGCTGAACTGTGGTTGAGCACCTGGCAATGCCCTAAATCTAAACCTACCCTTAAAAAAGTGATGGTTACTGTTTGGTGGTACTTCTTAACAAACGGCACGAGCATTACTGCGGACGTGTACCGTGAAAAACTGAACCCAATGATGGAGAAGATCGTAAATCTTAGTCTAAAGTTACTTTAAACCCGTCACAGAATAATTGAAGACTTTTAACGTATCACATGGTGCCCCCCCTATGCAATCTGAAACACTATAGGCAATTGAAAAATTAACTAAATATTGTTTTTTTTTTGAATATTGGTTTTTTTTTATTTAAACTATTGACATTGTAAATCTTGTTTATTATGTGTTTCAATACAAATCATGTATTTATTAGTTGATACACTATAATATTATGTTTGGTTTGTGATTTTGTGACTTGACGATTCGAAAGTGTTCTTAGTAACCCATTTGTATAAAAAGATTTTGTTTTGATTTGATTTTAAATCTCAAGCCAGCTTTAGTCAGTCGCTTGTTTCCGTTATTATGGGGAATTTCTTAATAAATACCGATCAAGTATGAGTCGGGTTCGTGCATTATCTGATGGTATGGAACGGTAGCCGGTTTCTTTTTAATGTCAACAAAAATTCACGAATAACCAAAGTTAAGTGGCCGTGGCTTTCACACAACACACCCCCCCATTTTTTGTACCTTTCCTACCTGTTATCTGTGAAAGAACCTACCCCCGCCTGCTTTCAAGCTTTGTTTTATTACTGACCTATTAACTAGTTTCTGTAAAATATTAGGTCTGCTTAATTGACGTAGGTCTGAAGGCTCTGGGATCTAACCCTATGAGGTTGAAAAAGATATATGTCTGCAACTCACCCTGACTATTGGATCTGGTCATCTTTTGCTTGAGCGCCATCAGCACAGTGCTAGGCCGATGCGGCATCGTTGATACCTCTTCGTTGTATCCGTGGTCCCATTCCTTCGCCAATTTCTTTAGCTCCTTCTCCGCCAAGATCTCCGCTTTGCTTTGCCTCTTTTGATATTGTTTGCTTGTTTTCTCGTGTTCTTTTTTTGCCCTTTCTTTCATGGATTTAGCTTTCTTTCTGGAATATAAACATTGATACTTGACTAGTTGGAAAATAAATATCTTAATAAAACTCAAAATAATGGGATCGATGGCACACTAGCGATAATATGTAATTTATACTAACATAATAATTATGAAATTTTATTTTTTGCGTGGCGTGAAGTTTCGAAGTTGTTTGCTTTTCACTGTTATTTAAGCTCTTGCAAACATGTTTTTTGTTTAAATGTTGACTGACTGATGACCTAACTAAATAATCTTTGTTTGTCGTGCACTTTTTAAACACAAAACTTAGTTGCAAGAAAATGCGTGCTGATGTATACCTTTGCTCTTTTATTAGTGCGCACACACTAGGTACTAGGCATGAGAGTCACATTGGAAAATATTGCATGTAATGCAATGAAACTTTTCTGTTCCTGCTTTATTTCACGAATAACGTAATCTATCTTGTTATTTACAAGGACTAAAATATACAATAATATACACCGAGGGGCGTGGGCTTATTTCACAGATGAAATTTAGGTATGTGACAAAAATGTGTGTTTGTTTTAAGCCTGAAATATGTGTTTACAAAAAAAATAGTATTTCGTATCCACTATTGATTGGTAATCATTGTAAAAGTTTTGCTTAGTTTTTGGAAGACGCAGCGGGTAAGCATTTTACTAGGTGGACAGACGACCTGGTTACAGCTGCAGGTAGCCCCTGGTCCCTGGACGCGGCTGGCTTTTAAGGAAGCTACATTTAGCAGAGGTCATCTACAGGCCGTAACTGTCATCGGCATCCTTTTCTTAATAACTGTTTAAACATGATAGCATGATGGTCAATACTCTTACCGTTTGTAACCGAGCTTTCTACATTAAAACAATACCTGTTCAATTTGTAGGTAATTGTGCGATAAATTCTCACGCGCACGGAGCGCATACCAACATTGTCTTTGTGGCCGCTACTAAATAGGCAGACGAAAATGTAAATTGCAGATTTATCCTAGGCAAATACTTTAATTAGAATTGTTACTATTTCCGTGTCACGCTTAAGTTACCCTTAAACTTGATCAATATGTATTTACCACGATTAATGATGAAAAAATTATGCCTTTTATCACATTATTTTAGCACTGAAATTGTGTAAATACCGTATATGTCATTGTTCAATTTGGATAGGTTTTAGGCAGTTTGGAAGTCTTTTTGTTTCTTTTTCATATACCACTAAGGTGGCAAATAAGCTTACGGTCCGCCTGATGCTAAGCGATCACCGTAGCCTATGGACGCTTGTAACACCAGGACCATCACTCGCGCGTTGCCGACCCTTCAAAGTCCAATAACTTCTTTCTTAAGGAACTCCATACCGTAGTCCATATGTTTACGTCTATACCCTTGGACGTAAAACGTTGGTCAAGGTCGTCATGAGTAGTTTGAAAAGAAATGCAAACTTACTTGTCATTGTTCTCTAACTTGGCTGTGGCTTGGTCCAAAAACCGCAGGATGTCGTCTCTTCCGTTGATTGCAGCTAGTTCTTGTGCCGTGTGTCCGTCTACGTCCATGGCGTAAACGTTTCCACCGAAGTTTACCAGAAAAGTGACGCATTCTTTGTGACCACGCGCCGCTGCTAAATGAAGAGCTGTGTTGCCGAAGTAGTCCGCTTTGTCTGGTTCTCCACTGTAATTAATAAAAATATAATTGATTAATAATTTTAATTTATTATTTATTATAATCGAGATAAAGAGTTATTCTATGAGTTTAACTTTACATGTCATTTCCGATAGGCAAATGCAGCTGGGCTGCTGCAATCCTAAGGAAGGACAGAGAAAAGGGAACTCTATAAGACATAAACACTACATAAAACAAATGACGCCAAAAGACTCACACTATTAACTAAAAGAGTTAAAATAATCACACTATTAACTAAAAGTGTTAAAGAATCACACTATTAACTAAAACATTTAAAAGACAATTGAATGATACTTTTTGCACCAACCTTTATAATACAGCCGCATGGCATAAACAAATATTTTTTGTCGTATGTTTAATTAATTTTGTTTATTTAGAATAAAATGCAGTGCCGCCATCTTTTCTTAAGGTCATGGCCTAAGTCAAATTCCCATGAAGGTATATAAGTACTGATTGTATGTTATCTTTTAAGATATGGTTCTTATATTACAATATCAAAGAAAGATACGGTATCTGATTCTATCGATAGGAGTATCACACTTCTGTTAATGCGAAATTAATATACCGAGGTATAATTTATTTTAGTATTTTATGAATCGGTTGGCTATAATTATCAGCCGATTACTTTCATAGTTTGCATTCCACTGCAGCTTTCTAATTGACAGCGGGGCTACGTAACTCATTAAAGTTGATAAAATGTAATAGATATTAATAGAGAGACTCATACATAATTTAATAAATAATGTACTCTCGAAGTTGGTAATTAACAAGTACGGAGTAGGTACCTACATAAATAGGTACTTATGTCAAGAATAAAAATAAAATAAAACCAAAAAATATCCGTAAAAAATTTTTTAGAAACAAGCATTTACATTGTTAAAAAAATATGTTTGACTGACATTTACGGCTTCATAATTAGATCCTGGCTATCATCGAACAGGGAAACAGCTATTTGGACTCTGGAATTTGAGACAAAAATGTATGTAAGTCTGAGTAGCATTTCATACAGTTCCAGCGTTTGAATAGCTCGAGACTGTTCCCAATAAGGTACCATAGTGCTTGTCACGAGA
The DNA here is from genome assembly GCA_946406115.1 of Apoda limacodes. Taxonomy (NCBI): domain Eukaryota; kingdom Metazoa; phylum Arthropoda; class Insecta; order Lepidoptera; family Limacodidae; genus Apoda; species Apoda limacodes. Next base: position 24,496,283 of record OX291550.1, read on the forward strand.
AACTAAACGAGACCAAACTCGATGGGGTAGCTTTGTTTCGCTTCTCTTGAGAAGTTATTGGAATAGGTCCGAAAATCGAAATCGAAAATTTTGTGTTTTCTTTACGTTTCAAGACTTGGAGAATCATTTGCAATCATTTTGAGAGTGATGTCTGTGTGTGTCCGACCGAATCGCTCTGATGACATATCAATCGATACGCCACGTCATGATGTAGATCTGAAAGGAGTCTGAAATAAATCGGTCCAGCGGTTGGTTTTTTATCCGTAAAAAACTGACTTTTTTATGCACGCAACATAAATTTCATGTATAATTTCATGTATCGAGGCGTAGTAAAGGGTTTTCGAGGGTGCTGACTTCGAATTTTTTATCAGTTTTTTAAAATTCAAAATGGCGGATCTAATATGACGTAATTTTTTTTTTGTAAAAGAATTTTTCTCCAGAGAAGTTGCATGTACGGTACCTGCTACCGAACCAATTTTAATGCATTATCATCTCATTCGATTTACGTGTGTGTACTTAAATTTAGCTCAATCGAACACCGGCAAGTCAAATTTTTTTTTTATAAATATTTTTGGACATTTCACACAGCGCCGTCTGGCCCGAATGTAAGGAAAGCTTGTGTTATGGATACCAAACAACGGATACAAATACATATAATTACTTTTTTTTGTAAATATATACATTTGCGTACTGTTATATATATTTATAGTATACATTATTGCCTAAGCGGCTTGCCCCTCTGGCAAACCTCATCATCAGCATATCTTGCAGTCCCATGTCACCATGGACGCATCAGTTAGTTCATCACGCGTCTCTACCCAGTCGACACCTGCCAGATACCATTTTTATTTGTATTTAATAATTCTATTTTTTTTATTAAACTCACTTTTATTTTATTCTTTGACTTTTGTTTAAATTCCTTTTTTTAAAAACTCATTAAGAAAAGACTTTATAACAAATGGTGGCAGCGTTAAGGGATAATCAAAAAATATCCCCGGTTCGTCTCCGAAGTTTTATAGTGCTTAGAACTCTAAAAGTGGTATACCAAGTAAAACTATATTTACGTAAAGCAAGTGTCGTAAAAACTTAAGTGTTGAACTCACCCTTCCAAGTGTCGTCATCATTGTCTCGTTCCTGAACAATAAAATAAAAATCTTCGTCATCGCCGTCTCGTTCCTGAAAAAAAAGAAATAATAATTCGACATTACTTACCTTGTTCCTGCACACTGTTGTGACGTCACCGTAGTCGCCACATCACCGTCGTCGCCACGCCGCCGAGAGCCGCCGTCCCTACAAAGAAAAAAATCGTAACACCAACCCCAGACTGACTTCAATTATTTCAAGATCCAGGAGTACATCCGACTCACATCACCGGAAGTAGTATGTTGATCCTGTACTATTTCTCCATATTCCTGTAAGTGACTTTCCTATAACTATTGTGTGTAAAGTGTTTTTGTGTGAGAAGATCCTATTCAAGAACATTTCAAAATATTTCATAGTCATAATTAATTCATCATTAATATTCAAGCCAAAGTTCCTAGAAATAAGCAGATGATAAATGTGTTATTATTAAGTTCGCTTTGTTATTACAACTAGAAGATAAGGTAGCACCGTCGCGACCATATCCTATCTCAACTCGCTTATATCTCGTCACGCACATAATTTCACCTGGCTGCCTGTTACACCGTATCGTAATTTGAATCGAACACTTTTTACTTCATCTTATTTTCTGTTCGTTTAAAATTTTACAATGACTTCAAAAGATGAAATTAAAACGCGATCAATGACCGAAAGCAGCGAAAAAGCAGATATAAACATTTTACTTAAATTTATCAAACCTTTTGACGGATCTCGTGATAAAATAAACTCATTTATCTCAAATTGTAACAATGCTCTTTCCCTAGCTTCAGATTCACAAAAAGACTTACTTTTAAAATATATATTAAGCCAATTAAATGGGAAGGCTTGCGCAATAAAAGAGTTTGACTCATGGGAACAGCTTGGTGATTTCTTAATAGCGCAGTTTGGCGAAAGAAAACACTATGCTCACCTTCTTTCCGACTTACAAGAATGTCGTCAGTCACTTAACGAGCCAGTTAGTCAGTTCGCACTCCGAATAGAAATACATCTGTCAAAATTACTTACCGAAATCACACTGTCAAATAAGAAGAAAACAGAATTGGCTGGCCGGACTGCCGCAATGGAAGAGCTCGCTCTTCACACCTTTTTGTTAGGACTGCTACCTAGAATTTCAAACCTTGTACGAGTCAAAAGTCCATCCACCCTTAATGAGGCTATAAACCTAGCCACATCAGAAGAAAAGATTCTATTACTGCAACAAAAACGTAGTTTTCCACCAACAGGTGCAAATTCAGTCTCGCCGCGTCCATACCGAAGGACAGAACCCTTTCGACCTACAGTACACAACGTCGATTCTAGGCCTCAAGTGTCCAGTAGACCACCTCAGTCAGACCCCAACTTGTTTTGCCGATATTGCAAAGCTCTAGGTCACACTATTGACGTTTGCAAAAAACGTGAATACAACAATAGAAATCGGATGCTACAACCACCCACACAATTTCATCCAAGGCCTAATCCACGACCTTTTCCAAATCAGAACTTTGCAAGACCTCAACAAGCTAGAGTACATTTTGTAGAAGACAATAACGCTCACTACCCATCAGAATATGACAACAATCAACCCCTATACACCAACGAAACAACCCACTCTCAAGACCATTTAAACGCCTAATGGGCTCACGGAGGTGTCTCGTGAGACCCAAAACACTTAACTTAACTATCCCAAACGGTAATAAGGACACCCACTCTGTTTCCAATGATCACACGGGTAACCAGCCCCAAACAAGCATCCAATCCACTGTTTCCAATGATCACACGGGTAACCAGCCCCAAACAAGCATCCAATCCACTGTTTCCAAGGGTCACACGGGTAACCAGCCCCAAGCAAGCATCCAATCTACTGTCTTGAAGGAAGACACGGGTAACCAACCCCAAATAAGCGACCAGTCCACTGTTTCCAAAGGTTTTCGATTTTCTCAAATTACCTATCAAAAAAAAAAAAATCACTTACCTGAAGATCACCCTGTAGTACCTGTAACAAATACTGTATCCGATCCAACTCCTATAAATGAAACTATTTACGAAGTCTCTTGTGACCCGACTAAACTATCCTTACCTTACGTAAATGTTCAAACCTCTGTATCAGATAAACCGTTATCCTTCCTTGTAGACACAGGATCCTCGATCTGCCTTATCAAAAAATCTTCCATCCAATCCTACAACGGCATAACACTAACTGACCGTAAACTAAAACTAAAGGGCATAAACAACGATAAAAAAACTACATCCACTCTAGGTGACTTCGAAATGAAAATACTGTTTTCTAAAGAATCCCTTCTATTTACATTCCATGTTGTTGATGACATAAACCTATCCTATGACGGAATTATAGGACACAACCTACTTACCCACTTCCAATGTAACATAGACTACAACAGAAATATACTTAACATTGACAAAAACAAATTAAATCTCCTGTTTTCCAAACCTACTTACAATATTCCTCCTCGTACAGAACTCATGATTGAATGTTCCATCAAAAATTCTAAACTAAAAGAAGGTGTTATAATCGACCAACATATCTCCGATTCATTACTTATTGCAAACTGTATAGTGAAAGTCAAAGACAACAACAGAGTAAACATAACTGTTGCCAATGTATCCGAAAACCCAATACCACTGTCTTCAGATCTTCAACTCACACTTCACCCTCTCGATCACGAATCCCAATGCTTAACTAAATCCAGTCAAAAAAGCATTGACAGAACACAACAAGTTCTAAGTCTCCTTCGTGTTTCACACCTGAATAGCGAAGAACTTGAAGCACTCTATGATGTGTGTTCACGATACTCGGATATCTTCCACCTCCCAAATGATCAATTAACTTCTACAGATGCCATTCAAGATTTTTCATCATTATAGATTCCCCGAAGTCCATAAACAAGAAGTGCAAACTCAAATCCAAAAAATGCTTGATCAAAATATAATTGAACCTTCTATGTCCCCTTGGTCTTCTCCGATTTGGATCGTGCCTAAAAAGATAGACGCATCTGGTCAAAAGAAATGGCGCATTGTTATTGATTACAGGAGGTTGAATGACATAACCATTGGAGAATCCTACCCTATTCCTAACATTACAGAGATCTTGGACCAGTTGGGAAATTCGAAGTACTTCTCCACTTTAGATTTAGCGTCCGGATTCCATCAGATAAGAATGAAGCCAGAAGATTCAGCTAAGACAGGGTTTAGTGTGCCCCAAGGTCACTTCAATTTCTGTAGAATGCCCTTCGGTTTGAAAAATGCGCCGTCTACATTCCAGAGGCTCATGAATAACGTCCTCACCGGTCTCCAAGGAGAGCGCTGCTTCGTATATTTAGATGATATCGTAACCTATTCGTTTGACCTATCATCTCACATTGAAAACCTCTCTCTCGTGTTCCAAAAGCTCAGGTCCTATAACCTGAAATTACAACCCGACAAATGCGAGTTTCTAAGAAAGGAAGTCGGATACCTTGGCCACGTAATTACAGAACAAGGTGTCAAACCAGATCCTAACAAAATAACATCTGTCCAAAACTTCCCCATTCCCAGATGTCCGAAAGACATTAAATCCTTTTTGGGTTTAGTGTCATATTATCGCCGTTTCATACCCGATTTCTCCAAAATCTCTAAGCCACTCACGCTCCTACTCAAGAAAGATATTCCATTCCTCTGGCAGAACGAACAACAACTTGCTTTTGAACAACTGAAAGACAAACTCCTAACCGCACCTGTCCTCATCTATCCTGACTTTTCAAACCCCTTTATCCTTACCTGTGACGCTTCAAACTACGCAATTTCAGCCATCCTTTCTCAAGGTACAGTCGGCAAGGATCACCCTATAGCCTTTGCATCTCGTACATTAAATAAAAACGAAATCAATTACAGCACCACCGAAAAGGAACTACTGGCCATCGTCTTTGGCTGTAAAACCTTTAGGCCCTACCTGTTCGGCAGGAAATTCTCGATTGTAACTGATCACCGACCTTTGAAATGGCTCTTTAACCATACTGATCCTAGCAGTAAACTGCAACGTTGGCGCTTAAAACTAGAAGAGTATGAGTATGAGATTATTTACCGCAAGGGTAAGCTTAATTCCGCTGCTGATGCTCTTTCTAGGTTCCCTATCCAAAACCCCGTTTCCATTAATCCCGTAGATATAGACGCTGGTCCTTCTAACGCAGATCAAAATCCCTATCCACTAACTACCAATGAAAATACATCACAAAATCTAAGCCCTCCTATACCTGAAATCCAACCATCCACTAGTAACCAAGACTCTATGATTCCGAACCCTACACTCAGCCCATTCCTTTCCGAAGACGCGTTGGACGACTCCTATTCCAAATTCCTGAAATCAATCCCTCATACTAATTACACTACTAAAATTATCGAACACAATGACAGCCTAACAAAAAGCCATCACAAACTGTTTATTGTGCCTACTTCCCTAGATCTGGACGAGTCCATGCCCTATGTACAAGAAATCTTGTGCAATTCCCCAGAGTCCGAAAACTTCCTGCAATCTGAAAAGACGTTACATTCCTACAAGTCCCTCAAAATTAAAGACAAAACTTACCTCTTCTTGTTCACCAAAGTCCATCATTTTGATGACTGCTCATACGCCGATATTTTCGAATCCCTGAAAAATGTAAGAAATGAACTTTTACTACTGTGGGAAGAGACTCCAACTGAACTCAGCATAACTGATTTTAAAACTCCCTTTGACAGACACTCTTATCCGAAACTCTATAGTATTATTTCTTACCTATTTAATAACACAGAAATCGAAATACACATCTATAAGAACAAAATATTCTACCCGACACTAACCGAAACCAAGACCATATTAAAAGAAAACCATGACAGTCCTGTCGCCGGACATCTTGGTGCTAATAGAATGTTCGATAAAATACGTGAACAGTTTTATTGGAAGAACATGCGCAGTGACATCGAGAATTATGTCAAAACGTGTCAATCATGTCAAACCAATAAGGCTTTAAGACAGATTAACCGATCCCCTATGCAGATCACCAGCACATCTACTAGCCCATTTGAGAGAGTCTCCTTGGATATTGTCGGTCCACTCCCTGAATCTGGTCCTGGCAAGTTAAGGTTTATCTTAACCCTTCAAGATGACCTGACTAAGTTCTCAACAGGGTACCCTCTCAGGAACACCACTGCCGAAGAAACAAGTGAGTGCCTTTTACACTTCATTTCCTTATTTGGCATACCCAAATATATTCTCACTGACCAAGGCACAAATTTCACAGCAGAATTATTTAAACAAACCTGCTCATTCCTTAAGATAAAACAACTTTGGTCCTCTCCATACCATCCCCAAACCCAAGGAGCTCTTGAAAGGAGTCATTCCACTTTGAAGGAGTATCTTAAATCTTACATCTGTGAATCACAAGATAACTGGCCCAGATACGTGTACACAGCTATGTTAGCTTATAACACAGCAGTTCATAGTACAACTAACTTCACTCCATACGAGTTACTCTTCGGCCATAAACCTTTTATCCCCAACTCCGTATACACTCCATTGGAAGATGCGACCTATTTAGACTACGTTAAGATGCTCCAACACAGACTCCAATATTCTCGCGATAAAGCTAGAGAAAACATTCAAAGGTCCAAAGAATGTTCTAAGGTCTATTATGACTCTCATACACGACCTGTTAATTACAAAGTTGGTGACTACGTCTACCTTAGAAACCACCTCAGGTTGCGTAAATCCCTTTCACCAATCTGGAAAGGACCTTACAAGGTAATGAAGATAAACGGCAGAAATACTCTGACTCTCTTAATAAACCGCCGTCATGTAGTACACCACTACGACCAGGTAAAACTTGCACGCGGTGAATCTTAATGTAATAAAATATTAATAAAAGTACCTAATAAATAAAGTTTTTGAATTTAATTTTTTTTACATTTTTACTATATATAATTATATATATATTAGGTTAGCTTTATTATACATACCTTTTAGATTTTATTACATGTTAGTTTTAAGAAGGTATTTTTATGTTTACCTTACTTTTATTCTTTTTACTTTAATTGCAGTGCCCAGTCCTTGGCACAGGAACAATATATTCAACCTGTTACAAATTATCCTGGTATATATTTCGACCCAGTTGGCTCACTGAAGGTAATTGACGGATATTTAAACGTAATTATACCTACGGACATTTCATTTATTAAACCGCACATAGAAAACATAAACGGTGTGATAGGCACCTCGCGGTACTTGTGCAAACTAAGTGACGTATACAATGACTCCGAATGTCATAACATGTTCTTACCATTGTCAACACGATATAATGATATTGTCCGAGATTTTGATTCCATCTCACATTTGCTCTCGAAACATTCGAAAAGATCTGCATGGTTTGGTGGAATTGGAACCGTTTTCAAGCACCTGTTTGGGACAATGGATCAAAATGACGTTATTAAGTACAGCACCGCTATACAGACTGTCGAAACCGACCAAAAAGAATTATCAAAATTATTGAAAGAAAATATTTTAGTAACCACATCTACAATTAACTCATTTAAAGAAATCATTAACAAAATCAGCGTCAACGAACAACGTCTGAATAGCGCTGTTGAAAACTTGTCATCAAAATTACAGAATGTGTCCATTTTAACTGATAATTTGTATGTAAAATCTAAACTGTTCGAGTTATTAAACATTTTAGAAAACAGTTTGTTAACCTTGTCATTTAAATTAGAAGATGTACTGAATGCAGTAATGTTTAGCAAATCAAATATACTACACCCCTCCATAATCACCCCAAAAGACTTGTTTCTTGACCTTGTAGAAAACTACAGATTTTTGCCCAGCTCAAAAGAGTTACCAGTCTCATTAGAACTAGACAACATTAACATATTATTAAATATATCCGAAATATCCAGTTATTACATGAAAGACAGAATAGTCTTTGTACTAAGGTTGCCTCTTGTTACCCCGAAAGAATATCTAATCTACCATAGCCTTCCTTTTCCCGCCGTAATCAGCCCTGAACACCTTGAGTCATATTCCACTATAGTCCCTTCTGTTAAATATATAGGTATAAGTAGAGATAAGTCATATTACTGTAAGATAGAAGATATAAAGATATGTAAAATCCTATATAACCAATTTTTTATATGTGAAATATCAGATGTATACTCTAGTACCGCAGTTCCGATATGTGAAACGGAAATACTAACAAAGGCCTTGAATTCAGTTCCCGAAATTTGTAAAACTAAATTTATTCAAGGTCATCTTGAACTCTGGCAAAGCATTCAAAATAATAAATGGATCTATATCATGTCTCAAAAATCTAAATTATCTATTGATTGTCATAAGTCTAACCTATTTGAAACCTACATTGTGGGTGCCGGCACGCTAAGCCTGCCAAGCAACTGTGTTGCTTATTGTGGAGAAATGAAACTGTCCCCGAAACATAGCATAAATTTAGAATTAAAACCTGTAAAACCAAACTTTGAAATAGTAAATGACTCATGCTGTAATATAGCTAAGTTTCAGAATCTAAAGTTTAACCTGCCAAACTTAAAATTAAAAAATGTTAATTTTGACTCTGTTTTACTAAACCACGGTGAAATTAGTAACGATATTGTTAGAAAATTAGATAAAATTATTGAAAAACCTCATATTGTAACCTACGGTAATTATTACTCATTTAGCACAATAGTTATTATTATAGTTATAACACTATATATAGTATACATCATTTGTAAATCTGGCATATGTCTTCGAGTTATTCGATTTTTATTTCCTCACAAGAGAGAAATCGAAATTGCTCAGGAACTCTCTGAAATTATAGAAACCACCCCTAATATTCCGGGACCCAGAATTAAAACCACTATTACATAAACTTCACCCTTAAGGTGGAAGTTCAGTCTCAACCGGGGGGCTGTTATATATATTTATAGTATACATTATTGCCTAAGCGGCTTGCCCCTCTGGCAAACCTCATCATCAGCATATCTTGCAGTCCCATGTCACCATGGACGCATCAGTTAGTTCATCACGCGTCTCTACCCAGTCGACACCTGCCAGATACCATTTTTATTTGTATTTAATAATTCTATTTTTTTTATTAAACTCACTTTTATTTTATTCTTTGACTTTTGTTTAAATTCCTTTTTTTAAAAACTCATTAAGAAAAGACTTTATAACAGTACGTACCTCACAATGGTTTTTCGACCGTCCGTGGTCGGTCGGGGTTTCGTGATTGAAACTCAGTTCAATTAACAGCAGTTAACAATATTTTTTTCTGACAAAGTACTTAACCTAAGACACCGGATTTAATATTCCACAATAAAGATAAAATCAACATTTGACCATATTTAACTGCTAAGTATAACTCGTAAAGTTAAATTGCATGCTTTCACTGTTAAACACCGATTTTAATCACAATTTAGTTTACCTACTCCGGAGTTCCGGTTAATTAATCGTTGCCTTCGCTCGCGCAAAGTTTACCAAACGATTTCTTTTATCTGTAGGTTAACAAACTAGATTTTATGAAACAAAGGGGTTTAGACCACACTTAGATTGAGATGTTCCTCAGTGGCAGAGGATATGTATGATTTGCAATAGATATTGGTTGGAAGTCCGTAGGTTTTATGATGATATTGTAAAACAAATTAACAAAGATAAAACCTAATTTATGTGTTATTAATATAATACTGAGTAACTTGGCCGTTAGCAAATATAAAGAAGGAGTGTAAAGTGCCCCCTCCTGTCATCCGCCCCGTACCTTCTTCTTTGTTCTTTGCTCGTTCTGCCTCGTTGCAACCTACCTGTTCATCTTCCTTGACGCGTCATTCATTACTCTTACTTACGAGTTCCGATTTATAGGTAATATAGGTATTTTGCGCTCTGACAATAGATTTGCATTAACTATGCTATATTAAAAAAAACTTTTTAACAAAAAAAAAACAACTTCAAAATGATGCACTAAAAACTTACTTCCAAAAATCTGATCTGAATTACAGTTTGAAGTTGGTGTCATTATTTATATAGCAGAAACTCTATTATTTAAACAAAATGGATGATTTTTATATAGCTGTGATTTAAATAATAATTTAAATTGATGTTTAATACTTTGTGAGAGTACCTATCACATTTTTGTTATATAATCATTAAATGATAATTTTCATGATTAAATAAAGATATATTTAAATAAAAGTTTTGTTTATTGATTATAAGGGAAGGACAGGAATAAAAAACTACAAAAACAAGAATTAAGCCCGCCTTATTTTACTACTAAAACCAGCTTTTTATTATGCATGCAGTAGTGACATATAATTGGTATATAAGAAGTTCTGAGAAATATTTTGTGTGTGTACGGAAGATGTTGAAGAAGGGTTTATTAAAATCAATGATAATTGTATTTTTTTTATATGTTTTACAGTTCGTGTCCACAGTCACAGCAAGATTTTCCGTGAAGACTTACATACCTATTTTATGTCTCTAACCCATCTTTACAGCTCTAACTCGCTTCGATTTCGTGTGTACAGTCTGATAAATCATTATTTTTAATATATTTGCAAACGTGCCGGAATTTCTTGTATGGAACAACTTCAAAAAATATAAAAAAATAATAGCTTATCAGAAACTCATGAAACCAAAATCCACGAGCATTTTTTTTTTTGTGTTTTTTTTTTTAAATCATAATACAAAGTATAGTTAACGGAACTTTGAAGGTTATGGCATACCATTTTTTTTTTAAATTTAAAATGTAAAGTAAAATTATGGGAACTTTAGAGATTATGCCAAAATTAATTTTCTATGAAAACAATCTGCGGCATTTACCCTTAAAACACACCAAAATTTTTGGCTCACTAATAATGGCATAGGCTTTATTACAAATCTAACAAAACATTGTAAGTGTGTCATGACAAAACTGAAGATACTTTGTCGAAAAAATCCTTACGCAAGTTTGTTCGACAATATTCGAGCAAGTCTGTCGCATGGTAACTAGAAAGTTTGATTTAAACTTGTTGCAGGTGTGTTTACTTGCCATGGCAAACATGATGCAAGCTAGCACCTCCGATACATCAAATTTGTTACAAGACAGAATCATGTTTATATTGCTATCTGATATTATGTGATATCGTTAACCAATAGCAACATTCATAACCTTATCTCAATATACATGGATTATTGAATTAGTAAAGAAGGAAAGGATCACTATGTAGTCACACACTAAAGTTTCGATAAACATGATTTACGAAATTGCTTCGATTAAAATTATCACGGACTTGTGAGAAAGTGACGTGCCTGCTTTATAGTTACGTACCTAAGTGTGTAATATACATAAAATGGCGTCATTAGAGGACTTAACGTAAAATATATCGCGCAATAATCTTTATCACCTACAATAAAGTAGATTTATCGCAGGGTAAGAGTAACCCCTACAGACTCAGTACAGGATATCTCGCGAAAAACCACCATTTTTCAACTGACAATGAGGCGGGTTTTAAACGTGTTGCTTCAAAGCCTTATATGAAATACTTTGAGGTGTTTTTGTTGAAGGGCCACAGTTTCCGTCGACGAATTGGCTAGTTTCCATGAGGCGCTTCTGGCAGAACAATCTCGCCTTTAAAAACACAACTGACCATCAGGAAACCTACAGGGCTTTATATTATACCTTCATTTTGATTTACGTAGAGAAGAATATACATTCTATACTCCCGTACTTTCATTTTGAAATTAGGAAATTAAAATTAGTATTAAATTAGTAGTGTTTTCAGCCATCTTAAAACACGAGCACGTGAAGACTTAACTTCACTTTAACTTTTCAAATGCCCATACCCAGCCCAACTGAATTCTTCTGTATGCTTTCTTCTTCATGTTGTTTCTAACTTAGGTGGACGTACTCTTGAACAGCTTCAGTCCACAGTCCAGTGATCTCAAGTCAACGTGTATACCTATTAGCCTTAGCATTGTCTACGTTCAGCTTGAGACCTTATCGTCTTCAAAAACATTGAGTTTGTTCATCGTTTCTTCGAAATCCTGCAAAGATAAAGCCATTACTACGATGTCGTCTGCGAATCGAAGGTGAGACACGCACTTTTCGTTTATAGAAATGTCACGAATTTGCCAGTTCTGTATTTTGAAAACATCTTGCAGTAAGCTGTTAAACAACTTCGGAGATTATACATCGCCCTGTCGTACTCCTCTGCGCAACTGATTAGTTTTTGTCTGCTGGTCCTGTACTTGTACATTCATTATAGCGGTGTTATAGGTATATGCATCTCAGCACCTCGACATATCGCCAATAGACTTGACATCGCTGCAAGAATTCCAGAACAGGCCAAATTTTTACGGAATCAAAGTCTTTTTAGTAGACCAGGAAGGCGAAACTTAGAAGCTGATTATACTCTTCGGTCTTTCGTATAATCTTCCACAGTGTGTGGATGTAGAGTACGGTGCTGTAGACTGTTCGAAATCCAGGCTGTTGTGGAGGCTCGAAAAGTCTCCGGGCGAGACGATTAGTAATAACTTTTGAGAACAACTTACGTGGCTTACGAGTGAGATCGATTAGAATCGTCTTATCTCCTTTTTTGAGGAACAGAATCACGACACTTCTACTCCACGTTTCTGGCGTATTTCTGTTATCCAGGACATTATTAAAGAGCTCTCGCAGTTCTGTCACGACTGGAGTGCCAACGGCTCGCAGAAGCTCTGCTGTGATACCATATTCTCCTAGCGCTTTGTTTTTTTTAAGTAGCGTCAGAGCTGTCCTAATCACGCCTTCGTCAATATCCGAAATATCCTGAGTGTAGTGGCGGGCCAAGGGTGCGCGACTATCGCCTGTATGATATGCCGAGGGTTTTGGCGCTTGTGATGAGTACATCATCATGATGATGAGTGAGTGATACAAATTCCTCTAAAACTTTTCAATTTCAGCAAGTATCTCTAGCTAAGCGGAAACGATTCTTCCATCAGATGTCATTAAACAGCTACCGTTAGCATAAACAAGGACAGGAAGTAGCACAAGTAAAAGATAACATAAACCTCTCTTAGGAATATAACTCAAGTAAAAAAAGGGTGCTAATTAAACTGACTTATAATCAATAGCTTTGTTCTCCTTTAAAAATCTACATTACTTAGTCAGCCAACATCAATGCGCGTCTAAAAAATTATATCTTAGCCACTATATATCTTCGACGTAAGCTACTGTAAATACAACTTAGCATGGTAATTAATTTTTAGCATCTACTTTGTAACATATATTGAAGCAGTAAACTTTTAAAATATTTATATGTGACACAAATAAAGTTATTAAATCGAAATCAAGTTTTATAACTGAGTATGTTTAAAATTTAGTGAATAATAAGTAATACATAGCTTCACAATATATGTGAAGTTTAATCAAATATATTTATTGATCATCAAATTGTACCTAAATTATCATCTAATAGTATATTATGGCAAATAAAATGAAACACATTATTTGAAGAAAATCACTTTGTATTATGGCATACTATTATTTAAAGTAATTAAAAGAAAGATAAAAAAAATATGAGATTATTAATGCAGCTTGCGCTTTAGTTGGATGCTTCCTATTTTAATCCTATTGGTTGAGCCTTTGTTTCTAATGGTGTCGTCGGAAAATCCGTTATTAGTGCTCACGTTAGTCATAACAGAAACACAAAAGTATTGAAGTTCTCATACAAATTTTCATCCCCTATATTTTGCCCTTTAGAAGATGATTTTCCAAAAACGGTGAAACACGTAAATCTTAATTTTCAATTTTAAGACCAAATACCAAGTTTTATGCTTTAGCTTAAGAAATGACAGACTTTCCGTCTAGTTAAAGTTTGAACTATGTATATTTTTTGAGGAACAAAATTATGTTGAACCTTTAAAACGAAAAATATTGTTGAGTTGTAAAATCTGTGGCTGAGGTTGTAAATTAGGTGGTCATCTATAAATCAGTGGGCAAGTAAAAATAATTTTTGTTCTTTATTTGATGGTTTCTTTGATATTCATTTAAAAAAAGGCTTAGTTTATTAGATGCTTTCTCATTTTCCCGTGGCTTAGTTATAAAATTAGAGGATGGTTTCCCTAGCTAAATAAAAAAAAATTGGCTTGACTTATAATTCCCCGTAAAAAAATTAAGCTTATTGTTTTACTTCTAGAATCCAATTCAAATTGTTGTCTACTAGGACTCCAAGACTTTTGACAGTGGTACTGTGCGAAATAGGAATTCCATTTTTTAATCATAAGCTATAACATAAATTTTAGACTGCCAATAATTATAGCTTGTTCGAAGGATTAATTCTAAAACCATAATACCTATATCGTAGCTCCATAGTTTAATTGACTAAATTAAATTGTTAATGTAGTCGACAGGTCCACTTGCATAAATTTGAAGATCCCCTGCATATAGGTGGTAGGGAGAAGAGAGCTTGAGAGTGATGGTAATAATAAAAAAAAGCAAGTCGGAGCGGAGACAACATGTTATCTAGTAACATCGGTAACGGCGGTACGCCGGCAGCAATATTGCAAGTTTGCAACAGTCAAAGAAAGAATCATATAATTGGATGCGCTGACGGCGTTAACCGCAGAAGTAACTAACCTATTGTAAAAAAAAACTACGCTAAAGAGCTTTGTCTGTAATAAAAGCTAAAGAAAACTATTCCAGTATCAAAAAGATTTTAGAAGAAAAGTTGGTTGTTCGGCTCGACCCAGAAAGAAGGTGGTGGAATATTCAGAAATAACCAAAAAAAGTAACAATAAAGATTTCGTTTTAAAACAATCCGAAGTATACGAAGAGATAATTCTTTTTATAGTCAGGCCAAAAACTTTCAGTTATCTGCCGTTTTTGAAAATGCAACACTTTACGGCTACATTTATCGTAGCATGTCGTTTTGGACACGAACTGTTTCAATTTTACCTATGATTGTAAAACTTATGGTTACATCAATCAACATATTTATTCCTTGACCATGTTTCTTACCCTCTACCGCAAAGCAGGCGAAGTGCTTCCAGATGCCCTTCGAAGGCGGCCCACAGGGTCGGCGTCATCCCCGACTCATCTTTGTTGTTGCACTCCTTTCTTGTCGCCTCACGTAGGACGTCTAGCAAACCATCTTTGGCAGCTCTGAAACCAATACTTCATTTCAGACATTTGGTTTGTTGTAGTTTAGCAGGTAAATTCAGATGGGCTAGAAAGATTTAGGAAATTACTTGAATAATGTGGAAAAAACAGTTAGTGTCTACATTTCGTGGCATAGGTCATGATCGGCAAGGCGTTATTGGTTAAAGAACTTCGTCTTTTAGCATTAAGTCATGGGCGACGTAAACACTTAACGCAACTTTCCAAATGCTGCCCAACCCAAGTATGAAAAAAACTGTCTTTACAACTCTTCTTGCACCGAAAATGAAGTTACCTCCTTGCTCCGTTAAGTCGTGGAAGATGAACAAACAAAAACCAATAGGTAATTGGATCAGGATAATTTTTTTTTTATGTTTATTAATACAAAATGGCAAATTTAACACAAAAAAAGGTGTTCAAATGGTCTCAATGATGGCTTCTTATCAGTCTATCCGATAACTTTGATGCTGTTATAAATTGTAGATATCGTAACGCCTGGCAGGTAAATGGCGTCGCTGGATCGTCATGCGTCATGCCTGACATTGTTATTAGTGCAATAAAAACACAGGTAGTGTACCTAAGTTTGTATAATATTTGACTACTTTGATATTTCAATCGCAATATACATTTGTGTCCCTAAATGTAGCCTTTTAGTGTTAGATGTTTCATGTCGAAAAATTTAAAAATATACTTCACAAGCCGATGCACGACGCATATATTTTCGACACATGCTTTAGGATATTTTTTTTTTACCACCAAAATGGCAAACAAGGTTAAGGCCCGCCTATTTAAAACGAATGGGTATTTTATATAATGGAGATTTTAGGCACTGCGTACTGGGAAGGTACGTAACAGAAGCCCTACCAGAAAGCGTTTCGTAGTTTTTGCGTAAATTAACTACACATGGCCAATATCTGGCTAAGCAACAATTATGAAAAACGCTCCTAGTGCAAGCTAAAGACGGAAAAATTTTAGTTGGTAGTAATGATGCCTACTGAAAAAAAGGGTCGGGTTCGATCGCCGCGTTGGACGAACATTTATATGATAAACATATATGTGTTTGTCTTAGTATATCTATAGTGTTGAAATAAGAGACATGTTAAATTGTATTATCAAAATTATTTAGGTATCATGCGGTGAGCATGATGATGGCATGTCGCCATACTAAATGTATGGAGGATGGAAACATAAAAATTTTGGAAAGATAGTTTATTTATAAACTATTATTTATACCATTAGATAGAGCTCGTGAAGCACTTTCAGAATCAATAATCAGGTATTCAATATCGTGTATGGTTTAGAAGTAATCGAATGATTTTTATCTAGGTCTAATTACCATTAGTTAACTGTTAGTAATAAGATAGCGCTTTGTGATATTATGTCTAAAAATCTTCAAGGAGCAACCTTCATATATTGTGTATCGTCCAAATGGTCCGTCACTTTCGTAGCAATATGTTAATATAAACCACAAAAACTACTCCAATCCATATCACTGTTTGTATAGTGAAGCCCTGATATAAAAGCTTATAATATTGCGCTGGCTACCTACTTATATTGTCTCAGTCTAAGCATGTAGTATGCAAGCAATATTCTTAATAGAAAAATAAGTGGTAATTGTAAGTTCTGCTACTATTTCTACTTTGTCATTCATTTTTAACATCATCTCGAATGTTCTTTGTCACCAAGTATTACCAACACGAAACCTCAAAAACCAGTGTGAACACCACGTATGGTTCGCCCCGGATGAAAACTATTACCGCTTTTACCTTTTACCGACCGACACCGACATGTTGATAAACCTGTATCGTGTGAACGAGCTATTAGCGCATAAGCGACTGGACTCGTGTGTAGTACGCGCCGCCCGGTTTCTCCTGGGCCTGAGCACATTACAGTACTACGGCATTTTCCAACGGCCACAGATTTTTTAACTCTTTAAGAGGGCTCTAATGCGCATATACATTTTCTTTATGGGCGTTAAGCCTTAATCGACGATGTTATTCTCAAATAGAGCTCATTTTTCTGTGTCAAAAGTATCTCAGAAATCGGCAGGAAATTAATAACAATTATATTACATAAGATACCGAAATTATATCACAGTGATTCCCTAGATTTATAATTTCTTAATATTTTATGACACAAATTATTGTCCTGCTTCTAGCGTTATCGATTAAAAATAGAAAAACGAGAGGGTCGGCCGTTTTTTTTTAAAGCGATGTTTTAACATATATTTTAAAAAAAAATCAGTAAGTTTCTAGTTAAACAATGTCTCAAGCCAGGTTATTTTCTTCCAGTCAAACACTTGCAATAGGACAGTAGAATCGATTTAAAAACGAGCAGAAAAAAAGCACATTCGAGTACCTAGGGCGCAGCCTTAACAGTGTCATTTTCAACGTTCTAAATAGACCTTATGACTTCTGCGTGCGTTCGCACGTGGGTGTTTTTTACGTCAGGAGTTTTTAATCACTTTGTAAGCAAAGCGTTAAGAAAACTCTAAGCGATATTTACACAACGCTTATTTAAACTCTCGTGCGGATTATGCCTAACTGAAGTAAATGAGCAGGGTTTTCTTGAAGCACAATAATAAAATGTAAACCAGGCAAAGTATGGTATGGTCATTTTGCGCATATTTTTAAAAACGTAACAATTTACGCATACGTCAGAATTATGTAACACACTTCATATTACGGCGAAGGTGTAAGACTACCTTGTCACGCATTATTTTTAAATTTAACAAGCGTGCGGTCCGCCTAAGCGCTTGCAACACCAGGGGCACTCCCGTGAGTTGCCGACCCCTTTAAAATTTAATCACTCTTTTCTTGTAGAATCCCAAAGTGTAGTCCCCAGGGAAAACCTTGGCAGGGAGCTCATTCAACAACCTAAGCGTTCGCGGGAGGAAATTCCTACAAACACGCACATGACTATTTAGGTTATAAGGTGCGAGGAAGAATTCCATGCCGATGGCGAGCGGAGCGATGGTAGAAAGTAGCCGTGGGCATCATTTCGAACAATTCTTCCGAACACAAACCTTTACAAGGGGTAGAACAATTTCACTTTATCTCAGTTAAATACTCTTAAAGAAGACCTGGTTTATTTAGTTATTATTATTCTATCGTTTTTCTAAGTCTTAGGTATCTTTAGACATAAGAACCACAAAAAATCTGTGTGTCAATTAACATTCGAATAAAATTTTAAAGAAATACGGCATCGTAAAACTTTTCTTTTAATTTTGGTTTGGAATGTCCGAGAAAAATATTAAAATTATCCCACCCTAGCGAATCACGAATTCTAAGCTGGTGAAATCGTGGTCACATTCACATGTGTTGTATAAATGGAGAAATGCGTTTGTTCTGCTCTAAGGCTGGACATTTAAACTTAATTATATACATTTTCTATCACTTAACGAGAGCCAGAGCGCTGGTTCGCATTCTTTAACGAAAATATGTACATATATTTAAGTGAGAGTTTTTTGCGTCATTCTTCGTATCTACTATTACGTAAAGTAACAACGGAGTCTTTAACTTAGTCAGTATATATTAAACACTAGCTTTTGCCCGCGGATTCACCCGCACTAAATTCGGTTATCGGTGTAGGTTTACAACGGCAACTTCTCGATTACACAAAAAAAAAACGACTTACACTTGACGTTTTCAAGTAGCCTATGTCCTTCCCTTAGACTCACAATATCTCCATGCCAAAATTGCCCGAGATCCATCATGGTTCCACACGCTTTA
The DNA here is from genome assembly GCA_946406115.1 of Apoda limacodes. Classification (NCBI taxonomy): domain Eukaryota; kingdom Metazoa; phylum Arthropoda; class Insecta; order Lepidoptera; family Limacodidae; genus Apoda; species Apoda limacodes. Next base: position 24,515,256 of record OX291550.1, read on the forward strand.
AATTCGGTTATCAGTGTAGGATTTCAACAACAGTTTCCCAATTATAGAAAAAAAACCGACTTACACTTGACGTTTTCAAGTAGCCTATGTCCTTTCTCGGGACTCAAACTACCTCCATTCCAAATTTCATCTAATCGGTACAGCGGTTTAAGCGTGAACGTAGGTTGGTACCAGGTGAAATTAGACAGCGTTTTTAATTTTAGCGGTCGTAAAAACCAACCACTTAGTATGGGTGTTTCGCTATAGTCGGCACGTTAACGCACCGGGAATCGTCACCACGGCAACCTTGCACCTGCCTTTACACCAACAGACGAAGTGACGCGATAACTATTTTACAAACTTAAATGCTGCTAAAGTAAAGTAAGAAAAACAATTGAATACGATGCTTAAGGCGCAGTAACTACCTAACTAGCGCCGCGCACCGCCAAAAGATATTCTTTTTTACTCTTTGTACATAACACATTTTAGAAATGTTATAAACCAATTCGAGTATATAGAAAAAAAAAAAAATATTAAGTCATCACTAGTCATAAGCTATTTTAGAACATTATGAATTGTTTTACTGTAAATATAAACCTTCTGAAAATAACTATGTAGTTCTAGTGACCGAGTAACTTTATCATTATACATTTGTATATTAGCTTCTTTCGTATGTCTTCCTCATACAAAGTTTTTCTTTCAATCTTGTTAGTAATACAATTAGGCACTGCTCACTGTAACCCCCCATACCATCAGCTTTCAGCATAGAGTAATCGGATTGAGGCACGTTCATGGCCGTCCTCCATGCCTAGAATTTACTCGGGTTAGTGTTACCGATAAATGTAGCTATCAAACCTAAAAAGAAGTCTACGCCTATTTTTGGATAAAATACTGACAGAACGTATTGAATTTGGGTATAGTTAGATATTATTTAGGCATGACAAGCGTTGTCACGTTCCTCAAAAGGAAAAAAAGAAACCCTCATATGGTCACTTGTTGTCCGCCTGTCTGTCTATTAGTCTGTCAAGACCACTTTTCTCAGGAACGCGTAAAGATATCAAGTTGAAATTAATATCAAACTACGCAGTGTTTTTGAGGACCGAAAAAAGTGACATTTGCTGTTTATTGCATAAAACTGCTGGGAATTACGTTTTGAGTTTACGAGTGGAACACTCAGGTGACAATTTCAATAACTTTTGTAAAAAAAAAAATTGAAGTTTTTTGACCTCGGGCTTGAAAATCATGACAGATGAAAGAAAGACAACAAGATGATTTTAGTTTTTAATTTTTTATAAAATTTCTATGCTGTAGTTGAAGGTCAGTCTTAGACAAAAACATTTCCTCTACTAGAGATGATCACCTAAAAAAATCAAAAGTTCTAACTCTGCAGAGATTTCAAGAAAACTCATTTTAATAAAATGCGTTAGGGTTGGCAGCAGAATTGACTTTTTTAGCCAATAGCATGCCCATTGCTTTGTTGTGACTACAGGCAAAAATGACTTTGACTACAAGGCTTTGCATTGTACATAAGTCTCAATCCTCATCTCCTCACCTCAATCATCTAAATGCATGATCCGCATCATCATCAAAAGTTTTTAAGGAGTTTTATTTAACCAAAAAGCGTTTGAAACGAAGCAAGGTCTTACATTACAATTATAGGAAAAACAATATCCAAAATTCGTTAATTTGTAGTAATAACATATTAAAAAAACAAGTCTGTCTGTCTGTCAGTCAAGACGCTTTTACTCAAGAACACGTGGAGGTATCAAGTTGAAATAAACATCAAATACTGAAGTTTACGGTCACTTAAATCAAGTTGATGCAATAAAGAAATATGTCTATAATACGGTCATTTCTGTCGCATATTGTGACACAAATAAATCATAACCTATAATTAAATATAAGTTCCTACACTTCCCGTTGACCTAAAATCATAAAATTTGGCAAGAAGCAAGACGTTACAGTAAAAATATAGAAAAAAAATCAAAAACTGATCATAACCCTGTGTGATCATGGAAGAAGTATCTACATATAATAAGTTTGTACGGAACCCTCGGTGACCAAGTTTTTTTTTTGGTAAATTTGCCATTTCGTTTTATAAGTTTTAAAAATATTCTTATCGTATCCAAGTACCTATTGTGTTTTGTTTGTAGATCTTCCATGACGTTACGGAGCAAGGGGGTAACTTCATTTTCGGTGCGAGAAGAGTTGTAGAGACAGTTTTTTTTTTACTTGGGTTAAGAAGCATTTAGAAAGTTGCAAACAGAAAGAAGAAATAAACAAGATGTTACATCACAAATATAGGAAAAAATCCAAAAACTGATAATTAAGGCATAAACCAGTAAGACTTGATCTCATGATAGAGAAAATATCTACATATAAAATTTTAGTACGGAACCCTGATTTGGTTTCGTAATTGGCCAGTTTTCGGATTTCATTCGAGTCTGCGATTCACGGTTATTCGTATTAACTTGACAAAATCTTTATTGCAAAATTTAACCACATTCCCGTGAATATTTTTTGCAGTTTTAACGTCGTAGCTTAAAACTTTTTTTGGTAAGTATTTCCATACTACATTTAGTTATTTCTTTATTCGAAGTATGAGTGTCTGCAGTAACCCGCCATTAAAATACAAATGACAATCGGAACAAATGAATGACGTAACAGTTAATAACTACGAATTCGTGAATGTCCCCCTTTATCCCGAGGTGCGGAAGTGTGACCACGTAGGAGACACGCTTGGCGGGACATACGTACGTACTAGTACCTACAATAATTCAATGTTCTAATGTATTCACGGTTTAAACTTTCTGAACAAATATCACAAAATTAACTATTAAGCATATGATGTCATTATAAATCCTTGTAATTTAGATTATAAAACGCCAACACACCATTCACACTCATATAGCAACTCTTTTGTTGTGAAGGCATCAGACTTTAGAACTCTTTACCATTGCAAATATGACAAGCTCAATCATTGAGTCTTTTCTTTTCAAACTAACGTTTTTACATTTTTTAAAATCTTAAGCTATTCGGTGATATATGCATTTGTATATATTTAATTTATTTTTATATAGGAATGTATGTATATGTATCTATATATTTTTATGTACTTATTATTTCAAAAGAATTATATATTTATTTGTACTATGTATGTACTGATAAATTTTTAAATCTCGTCCTTGAGATATGCACACCTTACTCAATGTTCCGGTTTTCATAATCTCCCTACCCAAAGGTTGTCTGGAAGAAATCGCTTAGTTAGCGATAAGACCTTTTTGTATTTTTTTTTTAAATTATTTTATAGATTTAAATGTATGCTTACTGTGCAATAAAGAATATTATTATTATTATAAAATTAATTTGTAAACTGTTGTAAAACGGCAACACACATCAACATATTCAGGTTCTTGGGTCGAAATTCTTTTAAGGACTAGAAAAACGTCCCTTGTACAATGTAACGCATAATTTTTTATTCATTCGGATAATCTTCAAAAAACATATTATTTTCTTATTAAGAATGACATAAGTATACCCGAATGACGACTTTTATCGAAATATTTGGGTTCAAAAAAAACTCGTTTGGTAACGCAGTGGACATTATTTTTGAGCGCTCATGGGGACTAGTTACGCAGTGGTAATTTGAGTACCAAATGAGACTTTTTTGTAAAACAAAAACCTAAGAGGAGGGTGGGGAAATTCATAACAAACATTCAGGCTCGGTCGAAAACTAATGTAAAACTACTAGGAAAATATTTCGAGACATCTACAAATTTGTAAAAGTGTTCGTTTTCGGACGGAAAGATTCCGTCTGCATTTAGTTCGAGCCTTACAAATAACAATTTTGATTCAAAAGTTTTTTTATATACCACTAAGGCGGCAAAAAAGCTCGCGGTCAGCCTGATGGTAAGCAGTCGTCGCAGCCTATGGACGCTTGCAACACCTGGGGCATCACACATTGCTGAATCTTAAAAAATCTAATAACTTCTTTCTTGAAGAACCCTATACAGTAGTCCTTAAAAAAACATAGAGATAATTTTACATGATAAAAATTAAATAGTCTAAACTTTAACTTTTATTTTTAAAATGCTCAAGAGTTGCTGTTCTCAAGAGTTACCAAGAATTTTCTGTCTCCGGATCACGCTTCACATTTACTGTAGAAGATTATACAGCAGACCAAAGAGTATAATCAGCAGCTTTATCGTGCCTTCGTAGACATTTTCTGTCGAAATCTGAGCAGTTCTGAAATGCTTGTAGTGATGCAAGTCGAGTCGAGCTCGTGCATTCTGTGTTGGTATGGAACCTTCGTTTTACGAGTACAACTCGCACTTGTCCGAGTTGTATACAACGACCTAATGGCACGTTATCTGTGCCTTACATGGTCGTAACCAGAGACACACGAAAAGGAGAGGGGTTTTAGCTAAAGCATTTGAAATTGATCATCACAGTCATGCACTACTGCCTCAGCCGTTGTTCGTCTCTCTGCAAGGGAACAGGCTTCTCCTTGCAAAAAAAGGCTTAGGCCATAGTCAACTACGCTTGTCCAGTGCGAATTGGAGGAATGGCTACGCAACTGGCAGAGTTCTCAAGTCGGGCTCATGGCCGTTTGTGATAACACAACACACCCATAAAATTGTCCAGTGTAATTTGTTTCAATTAATGATGATTATTATACAGGTAGTATGTAAATTGAAATTAAGGTCATAAATTAAAAGATATTTTATATTTTATCTATAAAAATATCATGCCTATCTATAGCAATTCATGTAATAAATTTATTATTTGGTATAAAACCTAGATTACTCCCAGTATCTAACATGTACTTTGACATATTGTAATATATCATAACTAGCTTTTGACCGCGACTTTGATTATAATCTTAGCTGCTTTAGACGTCAGGCCGAAAAATCTATGCGTACGAGGTTGCCAAAACATGTAAATCGGAAGTGAAAATTGGATCTAATTAATTTATTAAAAATTAACGGTTACATACATAAGTAGGTGTGTAACCGGTTACAACTTATTCATTATTAACGGTTACAGATACATAATTAAGCTTTTTTGAAGATATGATTTCGAAAAAAAAAACTATCGAGACAAAATCATCAAATCATGTTTCTGAGCTGACAAAGTCAAGAAGAAGGTCTGCCAAATACATGACGCTTAGTTTCAAATCTGTTGATTTTTATTCTTATACAAAAAAGTACCCTTTTTTAATGCCTCGTCTTAAATCTTACCTAAAAGCGAAAACTTTATTATAATATGTTCCGCAGCAGTCTAGTAATTCTCTTTTTTTTCATAGATTTTACCCTGTTTCTACTAGGATCAGCCACGACACTCAAGGGAAAGGATGGAAACAAAGAAAAAACTTTAGTAGCTACAAGTAAATACTACTAATAATCACTAAAATATTAGTAAATCCGAGGACAAGTAAATTACATTAACAGTTACCAATGTGTTTTACTTATTGTATTTACTAACAGAAATAAAACTACTTACTCTTGTTGAAATAACAGTGTTGTTTACTAAAAACAAGTAAAATTATTGGAATGCTAATAACGTACCTAGTATGTTTACAATTAGCCTCAATTACACCGATAAGTCCTGATGAAGCTCTGTGATGCGGAGCGTACGGTTGATAACTGGTCCATCGGGGGTAAGTTACTACACAAAATCTCGGCTAATCAACCGAGAACATGCATATACATACCCAGATCAATACCAGCCTTGCTACTAACCAATTTCTGTTCCAGAGACCTTACAGCTGTAAGGCTTGACACAGGAACAAACAAACAAACGCTAGTGCTAGCCTCAGTCTACATGCCCGGGGATGAGGTGATACCGTCTAAGGAGCTGACTGAACTAGTGCAACACTGCGAAGATCATGGCTGGGACATTATAATATCAGCTGACTCAAATGCCCACCACCCTCTTTGGGGGAGCCTAACACCGAACCAACGAGGTGAGTCTCTAACAGAGTATATATTCTCAACTAACCTTTCTATAATTAACAACGGCTCGGAGCCCACTTTTGTTAATTCCAGATATCAGACAATAGTAGATGTAACTCTCGCATCCGATGGGGCAACGGATCTTGTGTCAAACTGGCACGTCTCCGCTGAACCATCCTTTGCAGACCACAGAAGAATCTGCTATACCATACAAGTGCATGAGAGGGACGAGCAACCAAAACGTAACCCTCGTAAGACGGACGTTGCAAGGTACACGACCCTTCTTCAAAATGTGGTAGACACAATCACCTTTAAAGACATGACCAACAGCACTGACAACATAGAACATAATATAAACACACTAACCACGTGTATCCAACACCCTGCCTGCACCCCTACAACACCAATCATAGGGGGAAAGTCTCACTGGTGGGGGCCAGAACTAGAGAGACTCAAACTCAATCTGAAAAGACTCTTTAATCGAGCCAAAAACACAAGAACTGAAATAGACTGGGAACGATATAAACAAGCCCAGTATCACTACAAGAAACGCATAAGATATCGCAAAGGTGAATCCTGGCGGCGGTTCTGCGACAACATCAATTCCACCAATGAAGCAGCTAGAGTGAAAAATTTTTTATCACAAGATAATAACAGAACTCTGGGCTCAATAAAAAAACAGGATGGTACATATGCGACCTCTAATAGAGAGATAAGCGAGGTGCTTATCGAAACACACTTTCCAGGATGTGTAGTAACTGACAACCCAAACTGGGAAAATGTGGAACACAGAGAACCAACCCCTTCAGACTGGAATATAGCCAAATCCATAGTCACTGCAGACCGAGTTGTGTGGGCAATCGAAAGCTTCCAACCCTTCAAATCTGCTGGCCTGGACAACATATTTCCAGCACTCCTGAAATGGGGACAAACAACACTTGTGCCACATCTAGTTGATATATTTAGAGCTTCTATAGCTCACAACTATATACCTCGCCAGTGGAGAGAAGTCAAGGTCATATTTTTACCAAAACCAGGTAAATCTGACTACACACAAGCGAAATCTTACAGGCCAATTAGTCTGACCTCCTTCATGCTGAAGACTCTGGAGAGGCTAACAGATAGATATCTAAGGGAGGGTGCACTAACGCGCATGCCAATGCACCGCCAACAACATGCTTATAGAAAGGGTAGATCGACAGAATCAGCCTTACACGCTGTCGTAGGAACTATAGAAGCAGCCCTCTCTGATAAGCTGATGACACTAGGCGCTTTCATTGACATCGAAGGAGCGTTCGACAAAACGAAATTCAATAGCATCAGCCGCTCTCTTAGTAGATTTGGAGTCGAACAAACCATCAGTGGGTGGATTGATCAACTCCTGAAGCTAAGAGCAGTGCAATTTACAGTTAACACCACCACGAGAGGCATTGTAGCCAAAGGCTGCCCACAAGGAGGAGTACTCTCTCCTTTACTGTGGAACATCGTGGTGGATGATCTGCTGAAACGTCTTAACGATAGATGCTACTACACAGTAGGTTACGCGGATGACATTACCATTCTGATCAAAGGCAACTCAGAAAATATTATCTGTACCCGCATGCAACTAGCCCTCAGAATCTTGGAAGAGTGGTGTCACCACCATGAACTGACGGTAAACCCCAACAAAACAGAATTAGTCCTTTTCACAAATAAAAGGAAAATTCAAATAACTACCATGCCAAAGCTATTTGACATTGAGCTTACCCTTTCAAGTGAAGTCAAATACCTTGGGGTAATTTTAGACAACAAACTAAATTGGAGTAAGCATCTAAGCACAAAAATAACCAGGGCATGTACAACCTTCTGGCAATGCAGAAGACTAATAGGCAAGAAATGGGGCTCTATACAGCCATAATACGACCCATGATAACATATGGTGCAGTAGTTTGGTGGCCTCGAACTCAGTTAAGCACGGTAAAAAACAAACTACAAAGCCTGCAGCGTCTTGCCTGCCTAGCAACCACAGGCAGTATGAAAACGACTCCCACAACAGCATTAGAAGTCATCCTCAACCTCAGACCCCTTCATCTTGTTATACAACAAGAAGCTGCCGCTGCAGCCATACGACTTGAGAAAGTAGGGCTCTGGAAACGGGACGGCAGAATCACTCATGCACGGCTCAAGGAGGCGGTGGGAAACGAGCTTCCGATGATAGAGGCGACATGTGATATCATCCCAAAAACCTTTGTCTTTGACAAAAAATACCGTATCCAGCTTCATGAGGAAGAAAAAGATAGCTCCGGCATCCATGAAGTCAGGATCTACACCGATGGCTCCAAAACGGAATCAAGAACGGGCGCAGGAGTATTCTCCCATGACCTGAACATCAACATGTCAACGAGCTTGGGCGCACTCAACACCATCTTCCAAGCAGAATGTGTTGGGATTACCCGAGCTGCAACAGCGGTCTTGTCTAAAGGCATAAGTAATGCATCGATACGCATCATCTCCGACAGTGCCGCTGTGCTACAAGCTCTCAACAACAACCGCATCAACAGTGGACTAATCCTGGAGTGTCACTGTCAACTGCAAAAAATTGCATTGAAGAACCGGGTTACTCTTCAATGGATACGTGGTCATAGTGGGTCTCTAGGCAATGATGCGGCAGATGAATTGGCAAAGAGAGGATCGGGCACTAAAATAATGGGACCTGAACCAATTGTACCGATACCATTTATCCAACTCAAAACATGGTTACGTGACAGAACCTTACAACAACACAACAAACAGTGGGCAGAACAGACAGATTGCAAACAAACCAAGAATGTTCTTACATCCTTGGACGCTAATCTGTCGCACAAACTGTTAAAACTCAGCAGGAAAAACCTACGCTACATAGTTGGCATAATAACAGGTCACTGCCCGCTAAACAGGCACTTTTTCAATATCGGCGTTACTGACAGTCCTCTATGCAGGGGCTGTATGGAAGCCGAGGAGACACCGTCTCACGTGGTTCTTCATTGCAAAAGCGTGAGCGACCAACGGACAAAGCTCCTTAAGAATCCACAAACCATGAGAGAGGCGCTGAATAACATCAGATGCCTCCTTAACTTTTGGACGGAGCTAGGATGGTATGGGTAACCAATGACAGGTATTGGTTACCTACGTACAATGGCCCTATTATGAGGCTAAGTGCGGAAAACATAAGTCCAACTAACTAACTAACTAACTAACTGGTCCATGTACCTGGTAGATGAAGGGGCTGCGGCGGAAGGTGCGTCAGATTTGTATAGCTCAGAGTCACCAATTGTGGAATTAGTAGAGGGGCGGTAAAGGGGAATTCCCCGCCAGGTGAGGAGTTATGCCTAGAGAACGCCTTGGTCCACTTTACTTGCGGTTCGGTTTGTATATATGCGAAATACCGAAGAAACTTCGATAGAGTGATGTAGGATGCGTAACTATATGATGTTTGTTATTAGTAAACTTTACTAATTTTTAAAAAGGTGTTTGTAAACGTTAATTAGCCTTCGTTGTGATGACAAGTAGTGTTTAATCTGCCCACTTTAATAAAACATTTTGTAATCTTTAGTAAGCTTTAATGTTGATATTAATTACCTTACTTATTAATTCGAGTAAAGTTTTATAGGATTTGTAAAATTCTGTAATCCGAAGTAAAAATTATTAATTACGGAAAAGAATAAAACTATTTAGTTGTTATTATTTTATGAAATTCATAAAATATACTTAATTTTACGATATTATTTAATTTTCATAAAAAAAATTTGAAATTAAATAAATTTAGTATTAACGCATTTTGATAAACAGGTTTTTAATTCGAACAATTTTTTTTTCTCCGTGGAGGTACCTACTGATTTTTAAACATAACAAATGCCGTCTGACTTCGCAGCCGTGAGGAAAAGCCGGACCGAACTGTAACCTGTCACAGTTTTCAAGCCACCCAAAGGCCTCCGTGTTCACTTGTGTTGGGTTAAATCAGACTAAGTTTTCCCGTCCCCAGTCGAGGACCATGCAAAGAGTCTCGGTTTTCGCCAGCAGTAAACATTAGCACTACCCATGTAGTAACGGTCTTCGGTACTATTTTACCGTGTGGGACATATATAAGGCTACCTCAGTCCAAATACACTGCAGCAAAAGCAGCGATGTACTCAGACCCTGTCATGCAGGACCGAAGTGGTTAGTGAAAATAGTCTGTCTCCAGATTTGTGATGTGGGTATGTGTCCAGCCACTGGCTCCCCATTTTTGCGGATTAAAATCTTGAAGTTATACATACAAATACAATACTATGTAATGTTTGTAATGTTATTGTAATGTTTGTAATTGTATTGTTAAACCCAAAAGCATTACATAATTGTCAGTTTGACTACGAACATTCTTCGAGCTCAATTGTGTCTCTGCGATGTATGAATTTCATAAAATATACTTCATTTTACGATATTATTTAATTTTCATAAAAAAAATTTGAAATTAAATAAATTTAGTATTAACGCATTTTGATAAACAGGTTTTTAATTCGAACAATTTTTTTTTCTCCGTGGAGGTACCTACTGATTTTTAAACATAACAAATGCCGTCTGACTTCGCAGCCGTGAGGAAAAGCCGGACCGAACTGTAACCTGTCACAGTTTTCAAGCCACCCAAAGGCCTCCGACTTGGTTTACCTACTGTTATATATATAAATAACAATGCCTGGGTCGCTCGCAGAGACACAATTGAGCTCGAAGAATGTTCGTAGTCAAACTGACAATTATGTAATGCTTTTGGGTTTAACAATACAATTACAAACATTACAATAACATTACAAACATTACATAGTATTGTATTTGTATGTATAACTTCAAGATTTTAATCCGCAAAAATGGGGAGCCAGTGGCTGGACAAATACCCACATCACAAATCTGGAGACAGACTATTTTCACTAACCACTTCGGTCCTGCATGACAGGGTCTGAGTCCATCGCTGCTTTTGCTGCAGTGTATTTGGACTGAGGTAGCCTTATATATGTCCCACACGGTAAAATAGTACCGAAGACCGTTACTACATGGGTAGTGCTAATGTTTACTGCTGGCGAAAACCGAGACTCTTTGCATGGTCCTCGACTGGGGACGGGAAAACTTAGTCTGATTTAACCCAACACAAGTGCGTGAAAACACAATTTTAGAACACGCCAGTGCAGGCAGCGTCCAAAAAACTTGGTTTACGTTGCAAAGCGAAGCAGTTCTTCACCTTATGGTAAAGGCTGTTGGTTTGTAAATCGGAAGTCCAGCTCCACAAGAAGTACTCCTGCCATATCTGGGCAGGTGCACCCGAATACCAGCTTGTGCCTTTTGATTCAGTTCCATGAAGAGATAAGAGAATTGTTGCCGATCCGAAACTCACGACTAATCACTACCTCCCTGTTTATGTTCTACCGCTTGTATAATGGGCTGAGTTCTGAGAAATCGTCTGAAATGATGCAGACAGCTTCTTTCTACCATTGCACCGCTCGCCATCGGCAGGGAATTCATCCTCACACCTTGGGACCTAAATGGTCACGCACAGTGAACGCGAAATTAGGTTGTGGAATGAGCTTCCTGCCAAGATTGTCTCTAGGGACTACAAATGGGGTTCTTCAATAAAGAAGTTATTAGATTTTTGAACAGTCGGCGAGTTTTGCAAGCGATCATAGCCTACGGTGACCGCTTTACATCAGGCGGACAATAAACTTGTTGCCATCTTGGTGGTATAAAAAAATAGCTTTATACTTGGTTGGTCCTCCCACGGTCGACTTCACATACGTCTGGCAAAGACAACTAATACTGATCTGGCAACATTACCTCAAGTTTACTATAATAAAAAAAAGTTCAAAGTAACAACAAAAGTAATTACCCTTGTAGTTATCACGTATTTTTTACCTTTGGTTTTTGTGTTTTCACTTGACTTCTTGGATGAACGCATCGGATGCTGGTATCCAGACGTTAACATCAGTACAATCTAAATTCATTATTTTTAATTTCGATCCAGAATTTAGTTGTTAGTAGGTAAAGGTAATATCAGGGGTTGGTAAAAAAAAGCTTGTCGTTAATAGCATAATGGCAACGATTGTGGCATCATGCATCGTTTTTAGTCTGTCTGTAAGGTTTTTAGATCTTAACAACAGAAAGTTCAAATTAAAGAAAACACCTGCAACATAAAATTTCGTTCTAAAAACGATTTCTCTCAGAGATTATTTTAATCACATAGAATATCAAGATAAATTGATGTTAGGTAGCTACTCGACAAAAGATGGTCCGGAGGCGAGGTCAAGAATACTCTAAACCTTCGAACGTGTATGAAAGCATTGATGCGATTGGCTACAGCAGGGACCTTATTGGAAACAGTCTCGAGCTATTCGAACTCTGGAATTCGGGACAAAAATGTATGGAAGTCTGACTTACCTCTTGAAACCCGTGAATGTAGTGGCATACATTTTTCTCTCGAATTCGAGATTCCGGAAAACTCGAGACTGTTCCCAATAAGGTTCCAGGTCTCTGCCTACCACTTTGGAAAACAGTACAAAAGATGGCACTGGACTACAAAGTGATATAAGCTACCCAACAACAGATGGCACTAGACTAATCTATTTTCAAAAAAAATTTATCATTTTAAGCATACATATTGTATATGTAAATGAGTAGTGAATTGTATGACAGGCGCAGGATGAGTCAGTTTTTTAAATACTTATCAGTGCGTAACCCATACTTCGATTCTCTCAGTGGTGGCATAATGGGGGGCGGTGGGGCGTTGCGCCCCAGGTATTAGGCACCCAGGAGTGAAAATGGGAGGCACACACAGTCGTGTGTTTGTTTTTGACTTAGGAAACATAATACTAACTATAGACCTAAAGTAAGTATAGGTTTGTTCTAGAAGGTATTAATTAAATATAAGTTTTTAAATTTACGCGTTCCATTACTAATTTAAAAATAAGTTAATTAGATTTTTAAAGTGTCATAAATGGAAGAGGCAAGTATCTCATTACACAACGTAAGCTCTTGTTTGAATTGAATCGGACCCTTTTTTCCTGCCCTCTGTCAGAGGGAGATTTTTCAACACGAGGCATGTTAGCAAGGCCCGGCCCGTGACATAAGCGTCTCTGTCATACTGTCGTCGAAAGACAACATTTTATCGAAAACAGCCTAGGGGACGACACATAATCCTGCGGGAGACCAGCATTATTGTCCATGCTATCAAAGCACCTACCGTCGGGCATGGCGCATAGTGTCTGCCGGACATCAAGCTATCTCCCTATTTGCACAAATTATGGGCAGAACGTGAAACGGCAACTGCCATAGAAGTGATGGTGAAGATATTATTATGGATACTGTCCGACTGTGTGATCCACATGGAAGCCAGAAGCATTTTTTTATAAGTGTTCCAGTAGACTTGGAATGTTTGAAATTTATTGTAAAAAAACTAGCTAGGGTAAATACCATGCCTAATTTTTAGGGTTCCGTACCCAAAGGGTAAAAAATGGGACCCCATTATTAAGATTCCACTTTTCGTCCGTCCGTCTGTCCGTCTGTCACCAGGCTGTATCTCACGAACCGTGATAGTAAGACAGTTGAAATTTTTACAGTACATGTGTTCCTAACAAGTAATAGTCGACCAAGTTATAAAATGTACCTACTTGGAAAAGTGAAATTGTCGTACAAATTCCATTAAAAGTTACTTATATGAAGTAGGTACTTCTGTTAAACAGGTATTAAATATAAGTAAATGAACGATGTATAATTATAGAAAAATTTAATAATAACATTCTAAAAATAAAAAAAATATTTAAGGGGGCCTCCCATACAACAAACGTGATTTTTTTGCCATTTTTATAGTTAATGGTACGGAACCCTTCGTGCGCGAGTCCAACTCGCACTTGGCCGTTTTTTTTAAAACTTAACTTATAAATATCGTTTTCAACCAGAGCAACAATGAGGCGAGCGCGACTAACTAATCCTTCTATTTTCTTTTAATGAACGGTAGAGAAAAGTAAACTTTCGATTTTGTAATTTAGGATTTTAGCAAAATAAAGTCACGTTTTCTTTTGCGGGGTGCTCAATTAACTGTCGCCCCGGGTGCCAACAAATGCTGCGCCGCGTCTGGATTTTTTCATTCTTTTAACTGTATTCAGGATAGCTTTTCTCTCTACATTGATATTATATGTAACTTTTTAATTAGTATTATATGTAACTTTTTAATTAATTTTCAGTAACATCATATGTATAATAGTATTTCCTTTAAATTTGCGAAACAAGTAGCGCGAAAGTGTTTCTTTTGCCTACTCTGTGTTTCACATTTCCTCAAGTGTTTACTTACTGTAGTTTAAGAATCCTTAAAAATGTGTAAAACATTAGCTTATAGAAAAACAATGACAATTATCTAGACTAATGAGAGCTTTCTGTCCATGAGCTATATGCGTCACGAACTCTCATCTGCGCGATTTAGCACACACACACACACACCTAATTAAGTCATACCTCAACAAAAGGCCGTTGAGGGACCTAACTATTATGTGTGATGGTTGGAAAAATAAAATAATCCCAAAATTATTGAATGATTTGAAGAAAACGCTGTATTTTACGTCTTAATTTTGACGATTGTTACATATTACAAGTATATTACAGAGTTATAATAATATACCTAATTATAAATAGTGTAAAAACAACAATCAATAATTCATCGATTACGTGTCGGCAAAACCATGTTGGTATATGAGACATCAACGAAAACCATTGGCAATTCTTCAATCGGCATTTGTGTATCGACACTACCCCAAATACCTACGCCAAGTGCCAAAACGAAATTTGGAATTTTTCAAGGAAGCATTGTCGGCCGAATTTTATTCCTTGCCTACGCACTTATAAGATACCTACGACTGAGAAAATTTACAAAATTGTACGTAATTGTTGTGTTTAATTTTTGTGTAATCATTCATTACCCTAATTCAATATCCTGTATTATAAGATCAATTGGATTTCTTGTCTAGATAAACAATTTAAGGATTGAAACCAAGATACGTAGTAATATTTTTTAATTATATCATTGTTTTTGGTATCTAGACTTACTATTCTAAGCATTCTGGTGAAATTTCGAGTTCCTTGACTATTAGTAGGTATTATTACCACATTTAATTGTTAATGAAGGTGCCCATTACCTGAAGGAATTGGCTCAAAATGAACATATTTACTATATTAAAATTACATTTTCTATCAGGTCACGAATGTGTTTCAGAGTTTTAGAGTGACTCAAGTAAGCTTCTTGAGACCCATATTACCTATTCCAAGTCTAGATCATTGGCCTACCTCTGCATAAACTAATTTGAAATTGCAATTTTTTTGCCAAGTTTCAATCACGTGGAATTCTTATATTTATTTTATTTGCTCTCACTAAATAAATTAGGTAATATACTAAATTCTTAAAAATCAACCATTTGTTGATTCGATAAACGCATGTACCTAATTGTTGTAGCAAAATCTTATCTAGCTTATCGATTTAGCAGCTGATGTTCGAGCCGATAATTTTAAAATAAAATTCTTTACTCACTTGTGAAACCTGTCCGTAGTCATTTTGAAAAAACGAAAAATGAATTTCCAATGCACGAATTTTAAAAACCGAAGACTTAGCGAAGCAAAACTTTAGCACGTTTGTTAGTTCAACTCATTTTCATTGAATTCTTTCACTCTTGACGCTGCGAATTATTGATAAAACTAGAAAGTTGAATTTTTGACACTTTTTACACACCAACTGGTTATGACGATATTTGTTTTTACACTTATATCACTTATCCATAACCTTTTTTTAATTGTATGTCCTTAAAGAGTTGTTTGAAAACAATATTAACGCATTTCCTAAGTTTGTGTTAATCACCTGTTTCTCACGGGTGTGTTCGTCTATTGTTGACCGTTGGTTACGGGCGTCTGAATGTAAAAAAAAAATGAATGAATCATCACGAACATGATTCAATGACCTATTACTGCACTAAACCGCCATCTAGTGAAAAAGGTGTTATTCACATCGTATGGTTGTTGAGTAAAACTAGTTACAGTATTTGCTGTTACTGTTAGATGTAGTACTACTATGCGCTACTAGATGGCGGTAGTATTATTAAAATGCTTAAAATATCAAATTAGGAGTCACAGACCATATAATACTATCCTGAGTGAAGTTCAATATACCTACCTACTTTTTTATTTTGTTTATATACCTGTTATATAAACAAAATAAAAAAGTAATACTTCAAAAGATGACATAAGTAAAGTAGTATGATACGACATTTCATAGTGTAGTGTAAGGTTAAATAGCTCATTTATATTTAATACAGTGTGTATCTAGATTGAATCTCTAAAGAAGAAGAAGAAAGAAGAATTTAAGTCTTTTGGTTTTAAAATTCCGTAGCCAAATGGCAAAAATTAAACTATTTCATTACTAACCACCGCAGTACAGGGTTTATACAGAAAAAAGGGTAGTTTCTCTCCTTATTTTGGACAGAGGAATTTTTTTTTTTTCGCAAACGCCAGTATGTAAGTTTTTGTTGGGTTAAATACCTACGTCTTCAAATATCTGTTTAGTTAGGTTAAAAATTTAAACCCTGTTTATCAGGTATCTCCATACACACAAAATATTTTTTCATATCTGTCTGTCCGTCCGTACCTATATCACAGTCATTTTATTGAGAAACTACCTACCTACAGCTCTAAAGTTTGGTACCTACACGTGAGTTACATAGGTAATTCTGAGGTTTATCCTAAAAAATATTAATTTGAAAAAATAAAAAAAATATTTAGGGTGCCGTCTGCCCTATGTGAAAATGATTTTTTTATTACCTCATTAATAACAAAGGATTTTTTTACCTTTTCATAGAATGGGATATAAAAATTCATTAAGACAGATTTTTAAAATTGTGCAGTACCTACCTATGCCCCGTTTTTGAAATACTACTTTTTCGAAAATGGCTACCACTTTGAAAGCATTCTAAAAGTTCAAAGACTAAAATTATTTTATTACAATGACACGACTTACTAGAATAACATTTATTCCGAGATATAGCGAAGGCGATATAGGCCTGGGACCTTGTTGGGAACAGTCGCGAGCTATTCGGAATCTGGCATTCGGGGGAAGGTATGTAAGTACACTGATGGGTTTTGATAGGTAAGTCAGTCTTCCATATCTTTTTGGCTGAAATTCCAGAGTCCGAATAGCTGGAGAAAGTTCCCAATAAGGTCCCTGATAACTAATTTTTTGTAATACTAAAGGTGTTCGTTAATCTACTAAAAATTTTTTTTTTATTACCTAAGTGTTTCGGTACATGTTGTAAACTCTTTAGCTAATTATCAAAGTATTGTATTATTACTTTAAATGGAACTTCTTGCCAGCTCTTTTTGGCAAAAATTAACATTATTTACATTGTATTGACCTTTTATTACATTCAGAAGTGTTCTTAGAAACCTACTTGAATAAAGTTTGATTTGATTTGAAATCATTAAAAAAAAAGAAACCCCATTGTTTAATGAGTTTGTTACATAGGTACTTCTTAAGTAATGTAAACCATATCTAAAAACGGCTTGATATATTTTAACACTTTTTGTATAAAATTTGAAAGGTGAAAGGTTTTACCGTTTTGTGGTCACATTGTTTGACTTTTTTGCTAAAACTTACAATCAATTTAACAAAAAACAACGGACAAATGCTAATGATTTAATTGACTTTTGTAACAACCTATTGCAATACACGGTTTAAAAAATGTGCACAACTATTGGAACAATAGTAGTGAGTAACTTGCAGATGGATAAATGGAAATAATCAACGAAACTGTACTTTAAAAGACTGTGCAGTCGAAATAAAAAAATGATTTTGTACGTTTTTTTTTTAATTGCAAAGTTTGTTTTTTTTCAACACATACTTAATTACAGTTTTTCTCTATACTTAGTAACTCAACTTGTATACATTATGTTTTAGACGTGACCAGATTTTGTAGATGAACTATAATGCAAGGCTCGAATCCCGACATGTTCTTCACCAGTATTTTATTACTTAGCTACAGTAGAATTGGGTAACAATTGTATTGCACATGTTAATGGTTAAAGAGATATTTGATCCATACAAGAGACGAATAACATTTAAGATCAAACTATAATCTGACCGGTGCGTTGTTGTCATATCAACTTCCAATGCAAGAAACTACATAGGCCAGTCCCTCAATTTTTTAGACGAACATAAATTTTGACAAAATTTTTTTCTAGAACTTTCTAGAAATACTACATCATAATTAAATAGGCTGTTTAGTTATACATCAATCAGGTGTAATCAGGATGAAGATAACCTAAATAAATGAATTAGCGGCAATGACGATAGCTTGTTTAACTTTATCAACCACCATAACATAAAAGCACCGCAAAAAGCCACTTATATTCACTTTGATAGCGACCGCGCTATGTCTACAATATAATAGTCCTAATGTATGATAATGATAAACTGAATGTTAAGAAGGGGCATAAAGCCAGACAGACGTATTCTGCATACAACGTATAGTATGAAAGTAGTATGGATGTAAAACATTAAATATTAATAACTCAAATAATATTATTTATGTTATATAATTGCTACTAACAATCCTATAGGTATCAATTTAGGCAATTTTGTAATGAAATTTCAACTACATTAACTCGTTTGGGTATGCCATCACTTAACTCATAGCTTTTCTTTTTTATTTTTATAACTATTACTAGATTTTGCCAGCGGCTCCTTGCGCGCCCTAAGTTCTGGGACCTTATTTGAAACAGTCTCGAGCTATTCGGACTCTGGAATTCCAGACAAAAATGTATGGAAGTCTGACTCACCTCTCGAAACCCGTAAATGAAATTGCATTAATTTTTTTCTCGAATTCCAGAGTCCGAATAACACGAGACCGTTTCCAATAAGGTCCCTTTTATCTGCGTGGAACTGAAGTTTGCTACTAATTTAGTTACCTGTTATCTAATACCTTTAAACGAGCAATTCTTGTATATATATATTGTATATATATAATCAAAATCTCGGAAACGGCTCCAACGATTTTTGTGAAATTTTGTATGCAGGGGGTTTTGGGGACGATGAATCGATCTAGCTAGGTTTCATTTTTAGAAAACGTTGTTTTATCCGTGTTTTTAGGCAGCAATAAACTAAAAATATGACTCTTCCAGAAATCTATTGGCGAGTAGTAATAAGCAACATTGAAGCTATTTGACTATAGATGGTGTTATTAAGTAACGCTTAAGCTACTTGACAATAAATGGCGTTGTTTAAAAAAAACGCACCAAGCGTTAGGTACCTAGTAGTACTAGTACCTCCAGGTACTAGTTATTAATGCGGGAATTTTTGAATTTTTAGCGTTAAAAAACAACTTTTGTACTATTCCAGGACCTATATGTGTGTCAAGTTTCATTCCGATCCGTCCAGTGGTTAAAGCGCAGGGCCGTAGCTAAGGGGGGGCATTGTGGGCCAATGCCCTACCTTGAAATACTAATGCCCTACCTTAAAAGTTCCATAAACTAAGGTAAAATATATATAAATTGTTTTCCTGTACTATAAATTAATACGATTTTGCCCTTGTTTTCACGCGATCCCACCCAATTCCAACACCTTCTACCTTAATTACTCACGCTCACAAGCAGGTAAAATAATGAAAGATAGAATTAGATTAGAATTTCTTGCGCCGTACCCGTGCATGAAACCACCCCTGCCCTACCTTAGATTCAACTCTAGCTACAGCCCTGTTAAAGCGTGATTGAGTTACAAACATCCAAACTTTCACATTTATAATATTAGCAGAAAGTAGGAATAGAAAAGGATAACACCTTATACTATAAAATATATATAAAACATTACATAAGTACCTACCTATCTATCTATGTATTTGTAATCGCGTTCTCAAAAACTATTTTAATAATTTGATGAAATTTACAATTGACTCGGGTTTTGAAGGAACAATCGATCTAGCTAGATCTCATTTCTAAAAAAAATTAGTTTTCTCACTCTTCACGTATATAGCAGCTAACCTTTTGATTCACATAATGTTTTGCCTTCCAATTGTACATATTTACCAATCTACAAATTTACGGTTTTCTAATAAACTAAATAGGTAGGATGGAACATCCTTTCCATTAGTCTGAAAGTTCCAATAAACCTATGTCATTAACTAATTTTCACTCTGTATCATCAATATTTGCTATCCATTATCTAAAAGTTTTATCGCATAATGCGGTTTACATGTAACACTTAAAATGCAGATAATAAGTATCCTGTGTTGTGTTGCCAGTGCAAAATAATTTTAGATGAAAAATTGTCAGCTTCATTTCGTATTCAACATATCTTCAGATTAGCTATACTATACTACTAATTATTAATATTAAGGTTTGTAGAATTGTTTGTTACTTAATCACGCCGCAACGGAGCATTCAATTGAGCTGAAATTTGGCACAGAGATAGTTGAAGAGACGGATGACATTTTAAAATTCATAAGTTCCCGCTGGAATAACTATAACCTTATTCCACTTAAACGAAGTAAACTACAGCTATAGGATATAACTTAATATTACTTCTTTAATCAAGGAGTTGCCGTAGGAATCCCACACCGATAACGAAAATTGAGGGCTGGTGGAGCCACTGGAAAAAGCTAGTCGGTAAATATAACAGGATTGTCGAGACACATATAAAATAAACCAGTGTATAATTTGGAAAGCATTATTCGTGTTGTTATGAAATTGCTTATGAACCTACTTTTTTGTATTGTCTATTACTACTATAACAATTTTTTTTTCCATGAATGAGAGACAACAGCTTGTGTTTCTGGTATATCTATGTACTTGTAAAGCTTTCAAGATTGGTTATAGGTAATTGGCAGTTTTTATTTTTAGTAATTAATCATAATACCAACACGATTTTCTTACATTTAGTTACTTCAGCGCTCATGAAATACTCTCAAAATATTTCATGAGCGATATCAAATCTCAAATAATTCTACTGCCTTTTGCAAACTTAAATTAAAAATCGTGTGACAGCTAGTTATACTAAAATTACTTTGCATAAAAGTAATTAATTTAGTATTTACTTCACGACAGAACTGTGACCAAGCAATTACTTATTTGAATAAAATACTGAATGAAAATTAAGTTATGTTGATAAGGTACCCTACACATATAGTTATCCAATAACTTAACTTTACACTTAGGAGTATCTAACACACTAAATTAAGTATAAGAGGTCAAAGAATTTGACAATTGAAATGTAACATACGACACAGCAAAATCTGTACCAAACTGGGGCGCATTATTTTTTCTTTTTCAGATTAAAACTGCGGTCCAAGATGTCTCCTCTTATAGATTGTCACCCGTCATTATAAATATGTCTTATGAATCAATTAAGTGATTTTACATAAGGCCTTAATTGCATTAAGAAAAAAATTTCATAAACCCTAATATTTTGTAGTGGTAGGTAGAAAAGTTGCAAAATGTGCAGTTGCAGAATATCTTCGGTTCTTGTATCCGTTTGGCAATAAATACCTACATCGGACAAGCTACTCAGCGAGAATCTAATGATCCAATAACCTCAAACGCTAATAAGGGATCAACACCTTTTGAGCCTATAGCATCTAATCCTAATTCTATAGCATTCGATATTGATACTATAACATCTAATCGTAATTCTATAGCATTCGATACTGATACTATAGCATTTCATCCTGATTCTATAGCTCTCGATCCTGATACTTTAGCATCCGATCCTATGGCATTCAACCCTGAAAATTTAATGTAACTGGGCTGCATTATGATTAATATACACAAGCATTGATTTAAGTAAGTAATAAGTACATGGCACGGTAAGAAATAGATTCTAAGGTATGATCGACTGTTCAAGTTAAATCCACATGGTACATCGTAATAAACACCGTAATCCTTATTCTAGATGATTGCCTTCATGCCATTTATCTTTTTTATGCCAGTTTATCACCCGATAATGTAATAATCATATTAGCCTGACAATAATAGCATGTCAAATAAAATCTACCTACCCTGTATTCCACCTAAACTAAATTGTCGAATTCCATAAAGTATTTTCTGACTAACGTGTAAGAAATAAAGTATGCTTAAATGAAACGGGTTAAGGTTTATTTTCAGTTGATGTATGATAGTTAATAAGGTTTTGTTTGGTGAAAAATAAATGGTGATGCTCAAAAATACAAGCGAACAAATTGGTTGAAGCCCGGAGCGCGCGGGAAAGCAATATGTTTTTATTTCTTTTTAATTTCCGGTTCGTTATGGCGTCGAAATCAATATAATGGAAATTGGTAAAGCGGCTATAGCGCCATTTTCGCGTTTCGTGGTTTTGCTCATTTAGCGCCATTAACGATATATCTATCCGCATGCTTTTGTGTTTTAACCAGAAATTTTATGACAATTTTATTTGAAATAGTCGTTTTTGCATTACGTTTGAAGGGTGTTATCAGTAAAAAACCTTATTTTGGACTCATGTTTTTGACATTTTACGACCAAAGCGCGTTTCTAACTGAAATAATGAATCGCTGTTGAAAAGATATTTTCAGCAAAACATTTTAACATCATTCAGTAGGCAATAATACTAAAATTATAAAAACTTATAGTACACATTTTATATTATTTTTCATTATAATAGTCTATTACAAAGAGTGTAAGTCACGCACATTTAAACATGCAATTTCTTTTTTGTTTGTATGGCACCATATGCCATCTTAAAACGGTCAACTATTTTTTTCTTGAATGGAGAAATTGCGCTTAATACTTATCTACAAAATATACATGAGTTAGGGAAATATTTATAAAAAACAAAAATTTAACAGAATAAAAAAAAATCAGAAATTAAGAAATTAAATCATAAAAATGCTTCAAAATGAATTTACTTGTCGTACGCAGATCTCGATATGTAGTTAAAGAACCCAGCTATACATACCAGCTATAGCTACACATATACATGAATAATAAGTGTTTTATATTTAAAGAAAAATCGACTAAAATAAGTAAAGAAAAATAATCTTACGGTCCACTTAATGGTAAGCGGTCACCGCAGCCTATGGACGCTTGTAACACCAAGGGTATCACTTGCGCGTTGCCGACTCTTCAGAAATCGAATAATTTCTTTTTTGATGAACCCCATACTGTAGTCCTTAAAGAAAACCTTGGCAGGCAGCTCATTCCACAACTCAAGCGTTTGCGGGAGGAAGTTTCTCTGAAACTGCACTGTTAGCGATCATTTCTAAAGTGTGAGAATGAATTGGTAGAAAGTAACCGTGGGCATAATTTCGAACAGATCTTCAGAACACATCCCATTGCACAAGCGGCAGAACACACACAGGAAAGCAAAGCAACGGAACGAACATTGTAGGTTTTCAAGATTTTATTTTAACGGCATTTGTCGACATGATTATTGTAGGTATTTCTAGCTAAATTAAATTACAGATTTCTAGAATTACTAAGATTCTTATAGCTTAACCGCGGACAGACGGACGGACATAACTATATATATATATATATCTTATATATATATATAAGAGATTTACTTATTTCACTAGCACTGGCTTAAGAAACAAATCAATATATTTATGTAGCACTATAATTAACCGATTTTACTGGGCTTACAAATCAAATCATTGTATATTATAATAATATCGTTTTTTTTATTCACTACAATAACGTAACATAGGTTGGTAGATAATTTTAAATTTATATAATTCGCCAAGAATAAAAGCGAGCTTAAACCGCCACACGATAATATGAAAATATGAAAAGAATTTATCAAAATTCCTTCAAACACTACGAATGCAGTTTGCTAGGCTTTAGTTTATGAATGAACCTAACAAATCACAGTTCAAACGAGGCGGTAATTTTAATAAAAATATCACGTGAAATCGTTTTAAAATTCTGTTCGACGCCGACCGATCCGTCGGGTGATTGCGCTCGCTTGCGGCAGACATTTTTTTATTCACTCCTTGGTCTTGGAAAAAAGACTTTACAAACTGTACGTCAGAAGCAGAAAATAATTTTAAAATTTAATATTACAGAATAAGATCGTAAAGGTACAGCGAATTAACATTGTAATATAAAGTTTGCGTAAACTTTTAAAGATCAAAAGATTGTCTACAAAAGGACCGGAATCTTCATTAAAATTTCCAAAAACGGTGAAAACGCAAATCTAAATTTTGAACCTCAAGGCCAAATAAAAAATTTATGTGTGAGGCTCAAAAAATTATGGATTTACATACAAACTTCCAACCCCCATTTTATCCCCTTAAGGGATACCTTTTTCAAAATCCTTTCGTAGTCTTAGCCAAATTTTAAGTTACTGGACCCAGCGGTTTTGGCTGTGCCTTGATATGTCATTGAATCAGTTAGTTTCATCTTTTTTTTATATACACCAAATTAATAAGGGTAATTTTTAATAAGATAGAGGCATTATTCAGAGAGCTTATATTGCGGAAAAGTCTAGAGTTCTCGGGTCTCGGGTTCTCGGAGACAAAATTTCGAGATCTTGTTTACTAAGTCTGAAGTAAGTGGGATAGTACTTCCTCCCCCTTGCTCCCAAAAATGCCGAGACCCGAGAAGTATAGGATTTTTTTTTTCAATAGCCCTGAGCGGTTTGGACCCTTGTGGGTTGCTTTAAACAAGAAAAATAAGTTACGAGAATGTACTAAACATTGTGAATTAAGAATGGTAACGAGAAAATTACTAACGAGAGGCTATTGAGAAGCCTAAGGCCGAAATGGGCGCGTTGTTCATATTTTGAATAGGCGCGACATTACCGCCCGTAGTATTAATCATATATAGAAGAACATATACCTAATGGCTTTGCCTACCAAAAACACTAACTTTAATTTGCCTCAATAGCAAAACATACCAAAAAGACCTCTAAATTTGCTGTTTCTTTAGTTTTAACCTCTATCCATTGACGTAAAAACATCAACATTTATGACTAGATAATCTATGGGTGCTCCTACCATAGATATAGAATGTACGTATTGAACGTAGTGAAAAAATCCTATGTCTATGGCTCCTACTGATTTCTAAAAATCGGTTCTGTTTTTTTTTATTATTGAGTAAATACCATAGATATACTCGTAGAGAACTGAACAGAGCATTACCTAGCCAGCTGTAAAGAAAAAAATGTAGCAAAAGTGTGACATAAACGAAGCGAACGTGTGGTGTCTTATATATGAGAAAAGATGATAAAGTTTATCTCTATCTAAAGTGTGGCCAATTTTTAAGGCTATTGCGCACTCCATAGAACAGATTATAGAACTCGAAGTCTATAGTAAATACCTAAAAACTGATTTGTCTCTCATGGTGACTTATTCTGAAAAGCGCTGTGTTTTCCTGTCTCGCTCAAGTGCACGTGTTATCAAATAGCTGTGTTTTTAAACTGACTCATGCCGCAGCAGACAAAACCAAAAATAAGTCAGGACACCTTGTCTTAAAGCAAACTAAGCTAATAGTTAGGTGGTAATAATTACCAATTTACATAACCAAATTCAAAAGACGTATCAACGCCCCCGTCGCCGCCTCGTTATTGATGGTCGTGCCACGTGCCTCCCCCTCTCAATCAAGGACCTGCTTCCGCCTCTTAGCACTCTGTTTGTGCGGCGACTAATGTATTAAGTCCATTAGGGTTGACTACATCAAGTATCAAGTTTTGAAGGTCGATCTATTCTTAGTTTTTTGATAAAATACGTAGCTGGAATTATATTGCCAATTAAATTTTGTACATTTCTTAATAATTATTTGTATCAGTTGTCATAAATACAATTTTGTGTATTGGCGGCAATTCTTTACATCTTTACAGTTTTCCACTATTATTCATAAGTATTTGTTTTTCCTTTTATGAGTGCTTCTAAGTGGTTTTCTATACACCCATCTTATCTTGTGACCTTGGCTCATTGACTCAGCCCATTGCAGACTTTTGAATAAATTGAACCTCAATGGTTATTGGCTAATTTAGTGTTTTTTTGGGGTTTATTGCAATGATCTGAGCGATGGATTTCTTACGCGCACACCAATGTGAGGAGTGTTGTTGTTGTAGGGTCTTCAAAATTGCGTTTCAAGTCTTAAAGCAGCTTTTTCTCCAGAACCAGAGTATTATCAGCTCCTAATCTTAATACTTAGTAACCCTAGATATTCAAATCGCAGTTATTTTTTTATATAAAATTTGAAAAATAATAAAAAAAACAAATTTAGTTACCATAAATAAGAAAATGTTTATTACTTCTGATTTCTGTACCTGATATCATAAAACTTTGGCATTAAATTAATCCTTTGAACTTCTATTTGTATAGCTTGTTATACGCAAAGAAAATATAGTTTTTAAAAAGCTGCAACGTGGCGCTGTTTGGGACCGGAAGTAAGAAGGAAATGGGCCCTAATGGCGGCAGAGCCGGAAGCGACGCCATTACCGCGCTAGTGCTACTCAAATAATTACCTAGGCTGAGTATATTTATAAAGAAAACACATTAAAGTCGTTCGGAAATAAAGCTGAACGACTCGTAATATAAAAGGCAAGCCCTAGGTTCAATTGGAAAACAAAAGTCCGATATTCTAGAAAAGGTCACGAAGCTGGCCTTGCCCTAAAAGGCCAATACGTTTAAGATCATTCGAGCGTGGATCACGTGGAAAAGCACGCATTATGTTAGGGTTCCGTATATGGAATAATAATGATTGCGGATACCTAAAAAAACATGAACCGGTTTTTTCAAAACAATTTTTATTCTTAGTATTTATAAAGCCCTATCTATATATGATCGAGATTATTTTGAAATTCTGAGATCACACAGTTTAAAACTTAAAAGGTGGAGGGACAGAATATTTTTAACTTTGGAAACCTATAACTCGCAATACCTATATACATTTTGCTTTTACTGGAGTCCGGAAAAGTTCGTGAATAAATTTTGCTAGGGGCTGAAGTAAAACATACAGTGGGTACTAGTGACTTCGCAACTCCACTTACTAACGAGTTTCAAATTGGAAACTCTACTAAGAACCTACTTCCTGGAGAATTTACATCTCCGAACATTTTCTTTTTCTTTGACATCGCGTTAAATGAATAGCCTCTATACTAGATCAACCAGTGTAACTGTCATCTGATTAATATAAAAAGTAGCAACCACATTAACTGAAATTTGAATATAAATAAGGTTAAGTACCAAGTTCCAATCAGTTTTTCGAATGTCACTGAGGAACTCTAACAAAAATTTGCATTTTTAAGTTTAATATTCGCAAAAACATCGCTCAATTAAATATGGTTTTCACGCCCCCTTAATATTTTTAAGCGAGCTGTCTAACGACACCCCATACTATGATTTAAACGAAAAAAAAATGTTTTATATTTTATTTTACCACTTTCTCGGCCTAATTAATATGTATGCTCATGCCAAATTACATCTATCTAGTAATAATTGTCTCTGAGCTTAGCCGCGGACAGACGTACAGACGGACGGACATGGCGAATCTATAAGGGTTCCTTGGTTCCCTTCCTACCACTTTTTACGTAATTTACAAACACAAACAAAAAAAGTGGGCCGCTAAGCGGTCACCCATCCAAGAACTATCCAGGCCCGTCGTGAATATCGTTTCTTTTTGTAGCTGACAGCCCCCGAAGTATCGTGCGCCCTCGCTATTAGGTACTTTATTTTTGCTTAGGATTATTTCTGCCATTTGTCTTTTTGATCGGCGCTTAAGGGTTGTTGCGTGATATTTAATAGTCTACAACCTTGCTCAAGAATTAAGCTATCAAATGCAAAAAGAATTTATCAAATCCAACTGTTAGTTTTAGATATTAGCGTGTTCAAACAAAAAAAAACTTTTCAGCTTAATTACACTGACGAGCAAAAAAAAAACGCACGTACATTAACGAAGATATTTCATAAACTAATAAAGATAGCTTTATATAAGAAAAAGTATATTAAAAATAGTTATTTAACACATAAATAATCAAATAAGTTATTAAATACGCTTCAATGTTCCTTTGAATTCATAAAGCTATCAGGCATAAAGTGTTTCGGAAATATTGTCGCCTATGTACCTAAGTGACTAGTTGCTCGTCAGTGTATATTATAGTACAGCTGAGCATTACCGATTTCATTCGCCTCCTTTACAGATAACATGACAAAGAATCAAATGTTTTCCAATAAAAGGTAATCGGACAATACAATGAAGGAGCGTGCGACAAATTCGAAACCTAACACAATTCTACCGCTTTTTGTTGAGGCAAGGGATAAAGGAGACATTATTCAAACGAGACCTCCTTCCAAGTCAACAAATTCTATGCAATCCCTCTGAAGGTATTTGAGACAATACAAACTGTAATAAAATAAACTGACCGCAATAATTTTTATTGTAGAGGGGCCGTCGAATTATCATTTAGATGGGGCGGCCCGCAATATGGCGCGAATACGGTGAACAAGAAAATAGGCGGTGAAAAAAATAGAAATGGTAAAGCGCAAAGTGTGACGATTCAAGGGACAGAAGGTATACCTACGTTCTTCGCACTTCATGTTTACTGTTAGATTGTTTAGCCAATCCTCAAATTAATAAATATCTGTTTTGTAAGGCCATGGTTTGAAACTGATTTAAACTTGACTGATTTGAAAGATTATTTTTCTTAGAACTACCAAGTAATTTCATAATTGCTCACCTTAAAAGGCAATTATAAACGGCACTTTTGTGATTCTATAAAAATAATGCAGAAATATTGTATAAAATTCCATTAACAAATGGTCGACGTGATTCGTGTACAAAACGAGTCGGACTATTGTGCACGGCCAACAGCGATTAGCTAGCGGAATTTGCACTGACTATCCACGATCAGCTAAGGGAATTGTCACTGGCCAACCGTGATTGGCTAGCAAAATTCGCACTAGCCAACCACGATTGGCTAGCGAAACTGAAAACTAGTAGGTATGTTCATTTATACCATTAATATGTACAATAAAATGAAGATAAAATGCGACTTTGAAACGGTAATGTTACCTAAGAAAACAAAAAACGAAATAATTTTTAAAGGATTAATTTTGGTACATACAATATCTACTCCTAGGTAAAGAAAATAACGACTACGTCGGTATAGAACATCATCTCTTGTATTCTGACATTGTGTTCTACTAATATCTTTACATTTACGTTGTTAGTACCAGTTGTCAAATTTACCTTTTTAGTCGTATCCTAAAAAAAACGACCGCAAAATGTTTCTTTTTGAAGTTGCAAATTTGATTTGTTAGTCAACAAGCGACAGACTTGTCAATTTGTTACAAGCGTCCAGATTTAATACAAATATTAAATTTTAATCTAAGTGTCGTCGCCAACGAGTATTAATGACGATCTCCCCACAAAGATGGTGTATTCCCCAGGAATACATTAGTTACTGGGCGAACCGATAAGGGTTAAGATGCAGTGGCACAAGCTGAAGCGATAATAAAAATGTTTTTTCTTGCACATTTAAAATGGTATTTATTCAAAAATTATATTTGACTCCCTCGTGGCGTGGCTCAGTTAATAGAGATGCGGTCTCTGCTGCGCAGCTATTTTATTAGTGTGATGTTTTTATGTATGTCGTATTGTATTTGTATTTACAAAAGAAGTATGTAAGTATTTGTATCAGTTTTCTGGAACCCCTTTAACATCATAGTACAAGCTTTGTTTAGTTAGCTTCCACACGGCGCCGTGTGAGATGTTCAAGAATATTTATTTATGAAACAAATATAGTGATCACCGACCAAAAATGTTTATGTAGGTATCAAGGTGTTATCAGGTGTATATAAATATATCGGGCGTGCCCCAAGTACTTTGCCAATATGTAGCGGGTAAGGCCCGCTCAAGGACAATGTCACCAATTATCGGGCAATGCCGACTCTGTTAGGTTAGGTTAGGGTAGAGGTGCCCAAACGGTCGATAGCGATCAACTGGTCGATCCCAAAAGTTTTTGAGATCGAACTCCGTATATTGTTTAAGCAAAAAAAAAATTTGTTCAAATAAAATAATATCAGTGGCATCACTATGGTTTAGAAAGCAGTTAAGGTCCCTGGGAAACAACGGAAAAAAGGCACGCGTGTGCTCGGATTTTTAGTGTTAGATGTTGCAAGTTACAGTCTACATGCGTTTAGCTTTAATTGAAAATATTCCCAAATTCGAAAATTAAGCGGAAGACGTCCAATGTCATGCACTTAAATCACGTTGAATAATTTTAATTTTAATGACTATCAAACACAAATTTAAAAAATTTCACCTAGTGTAGTAGTTTTATTTACTAATAAAAAAGTTTTGTAGGTACAAGCGTCGTCGAGTCATAAATTTTTGGTAGGCGATCTTCATAGAAAAAAGTATGGGCAACACTGGTTAGGGTTTTAATGCTGTGAATGCCCAACTTCAATCCTCTGTGTATTTGCTTGTGTGTCGCATCCTACTCTACTTCTTACTAATATTATAAATGTAAAAGTATGTCTGGATGAATGGATGGATGTTTGTTACGTAATCACGCTTAAAGCACCAGACGGAACGGGATGATACTTGGCAAACATACAGGTTAGGTCCTGGAATAGGACATAGGCTACTTTTTATCTCGAAAACTTACGGCCAAGTAAGTCCAAAGTTTAGCACATGCGGAGCAGAGAGAAAAAAAACAAATTCGCTTTCGCTACAACAATATAAGGACAACAACAAAAAGACAACAAATACAACAATTCGGTTTTACAAATGAGAAAATAATCGTATGTGTGTAATATCCTCTTTTCTATACTCAATAAGATCTGACCCTTAAAAACGTCGGGTGATTTCGGCGGTGTGAGTTAGGGGAAAGCAAATGGAAAGAGAATCAGCGCTGATAAATGATTTCGGTACAAATGTTATTTTGATCTTTAGCGATATCATCGGGATTTGTTTTGGGGGCGTTTGCAATTACTATTCGAAACGTGTTCGCCTTTTAATTGCAATGCGTTTATTGATGCACCCATATACAATAAATTGATCATTATACGGTATAGACAATAAACAAAACGAAACTTCCTCGTGGTTTCTTTTAGTAAAACTATTGCCTCGAAACCAAAACCAAGCAAAATGTAGGCTATACGGGAACCAAGACAAGTAATACATACATATACATATATATTTACAGGTAAATAGTATATATAGAAAACACCCAGACTCAAGACAAACACGAATGCTTAACCTATGTCTGTCCTGTGCGGAGATGGAACCCACTCACATATCACTCCCAACAGATAGATTGAAGTAGTCATATGATTTATGTAACTTGATTGCAGGATAAAATTTAATAGTAAGGCAGCTCGGCCATTCGATATAGCAAAGCAACGATAAGGTGTGGTATGTAAAAGAGTAACTTCCCCCTGCACCGCCTGCCACGTACTGGTTCGGCTCTCTTTATATACCGGTACTTCCGTATTTTTAAGGTTCCATAGCCATGGTAGAAGCGGAATCCTTATTGTTCCGTCATGTCCGTTCAATCCATCCAATGAATGTAAGCCTTATGATTCTTTCTTTGCATCCCTTTTTATGCAATTTTACAGAAAAATGACTGATGTAAACTTCCATACCGATAATAAAGTTAGGAAAAACTCTCCATAAATTAAACTGAGGGGTGAACTTTTTGAATAGGTCTTCAAAAATACAAATGAGGGTTTTAAATAACTTTTTGTCTAATATTTGTATTTTTCTAGTTATTGGCCTGCAAAATTGAACGAAAATCATAGTTTTCTGGATTCTGTGTTTACATAATAAAATTGCCATTTAGCCTATGGAACCCTAAGAACAGGGTGTAATCTACAGCATTGATTTATGATTTTTGGATATCATACGCGTGAAGTTTTTAGTCCAGTCGGGCTAGTCAAAACATAAGCTATCGTAAAGCAGGACTCAAATTATCTGATATAAGCCACAATTATATGGGTGAGACATACGACATTGCTGTACTTGAGGAGCTACTTGATAACGAAGATGGTGGTGTCATCGAGAATGTTACCCAATAAATATCGAACCACAAAATTAAATATCATGAAAACTTCAAAGAGGAGTTCAATGGTGATTTGTCTGGCAACACCATCGTTGATAAAAAAGACAAGGAACACGAAATGTCGAAAAAAAGGCTAGTCTAAATCTTAAAGGAATACAAACTACATTGCCCGGATCTTTTACAATAACAAATCAGAGCGGAAATTTCAGTAATACAATTTTAGTAATAGAAAATTTTTGTAGTGGAAAATTGTAGAGAATATAATTCTATGCAACTTTGAATACAGAGTTATTTAACAAAAACTATTTCACCGGGTCATAACGATTTTTGTATGTCAGGCATTTGTGACTTTCTTAGTAAGTAAGTACTTTTTATCTGATTGTTGTAACCAATCGTGTTAAAGACACAGTCGCGCTTATCAGGAGCAAAGCTTGGTCACCCAACTGCTATATGTGTAAAAAAAGTAACCGATACAGTGATCTCACATGTAAGAATGAACACTATGCAAAAATGTTCTTAAAAAATATTTAGATATATTTTTTTGGCTGTTTATCTCTTGCTAAATAAATCTATCTAAATATTGAAGCTGTTGATAAATGACAGCAGTTGTTATGTCAAGTCAGAGACCTTAAGGACAACTAGAAAATTTTGGATATCTAGTGGCCTAGTGGCTGTGTGCTCATAAATGTCCGCCAATTTGCACTGAACCAGCGCGGGGGACTATGAACTAAACCCTTTCTTTTTTGAGGCCAGCACATAGATAACTTCCTGGGCCTGCACCTCGATAGTGGGAACAAAAATAACTGTTACTATAAATTTCATACAAAGAGAATAGTTTGAAATGAAAGTTTAAACCTCCCTTGCGACAATTTTATTTTAATTATATAAAATCTAAGCTACATACATACTGTTTAAGTTAAGTTGTTCAGATAAAGAAAATTCCAGAAACAATTTTACACCGTACAACAAAATTAAGTAAAATCATATTTTTGACCTTAGAAGAAGTTCCCTTAGACTTAAAATTAAGGCCCCAGATCCCCATTAAATATTTCTTTATAGATGTGGTAGAGCTATTGGTGACGTCTTGAGAGTAGTCATTATCATTTCTCCTTTATCATCATGAATATTAGCATCATCAATACCAACGTCACTATTCTTTGTGCTTTCAATAACACTAATGCTGGCACTTCTTTTTTCCAGTTGTGGATATTCGTTTAAATTAATTTTTCTACCACCTGGAATGCTAAGACCGTCATCACTGTCACTATCGCTGTTATCACTTTGAACTTGGAGACCCAAATCAAAAGCAGCTTTTTCATCTTCACGAACATTAGCATTAATATTTTTATCTTCGTCTTTGCTCTTTTTATAATCATCGACATTGTTGTTTTCGTTCTTTTTGTCATTATCACGTGGCTGATTTTCATTTTGACTTTTAACAGCTTCTTCGGTACTTCGTTCGATAAATTCATTCTTAATTTCTTCAGCACCTTTAGTTTTGCCATCATATTTATCACTTCTACTTTTTGAATTATTTTCTTTACTAGCGTTGTCACCTTTTGTATTTTCTTTATCAACAACACTACTATTTTTACCAATATTACTACTCTTACTATGCCTTCTACTTTCGTACCCAGTTTCTGGACCTTTTTTATTACCACTATCTGCATTTTCGACAAGTGCTTTACTACTGTCATTACTTTTACTACCTTCGTTAATCTCAGCACCAACTTGCACAGATTCATTTCCGCTGTCACTACTTTTAACACTGTCATTACTTTTGATGCTTGCGTAACTATCAACTCCATCTTTGCCAGTGCCGTTACTGTTAGATGTAGTTTTATTATCACCTCTTTCATAGTCTGTGCTATTTTTTTCGCCATCGCCACCGTCACCAATGTTTTCATCTACATTACCTTCGAAGCTTATTTCGCCTTGACTCAATCCACTATCACCAATGCGACTTTGTTCATCTTTATCTGCTTCCATTTCATTTTCCTCATTCGTCCGAAGGGAGCGGCTACCGGTGCCAATAGGCAGATCTCCCTGAAATTTATTAACATATGACTATAACAAACAACTAGCAATAGCAGAATTACTTTTAATTATTATATTCTACATTCATTATTATATAACATTTAAGAATTATTACCCATGAGTGGGCGATCCAGACCAAAGTTGTATTGGTATATCGGGGTCCCAATATAGGGTTCATTTGTGCAAGATAAACTGATACCCAACTAAAAAATAAACAAACCATTACTATTTGCTTAAATTTCACGAAAACAACAAACTGTTTTGGTTAGACTCTGTACTTATGTAGATTTCCGTATTTACTTATTATTAATAGGTATTTGTATATTTAATATACGCTCCACTTATCTAACTTCGCCTTTTTTTTAACCTTTTCGTGTTGATTAGACTAGGCTAGAATCTTAATTTAGTGAGACTTATAGACAGACGCATTCTTCTAAAAATATAACGCTGACGAAAAGCGCATATTTTAACGTCCTCCATGACTCGACTTTCTACACTTTGACACGGCTGATCATTAAGGGTAACTCCCCTTTCCTATAAAGTTTTCTCTGAAAATCTTTGTCATGCTAGGTTTGGGTAACTCCAGACATAATATCTATATCAAGGAGGACAGAGTACAAGTTTTAGAACTCGCGATCGATACCAATGAGTCTCTGGGCGTATCCGTTTAAGATTCGGTGTTATCAATAGTTCCACGATATGTTACACATTTCTTTTATACAAAGAAATGCTTACGATTTCTTACTATTTCCGGACATATATTAAGCGGATCTAGACATTATCATGTAGAGTGGACTGGATATATATCTTTAGCTGTAAGGATATGTGACATAAATCTCTTCCGGAGTTACTAAACCCATGACCCATGGCTAGAAGCTAGAAAACTATTTGCTATAATTTTTACTAAAACGGTTGTGACATGCGGCCACTACATATATATAGGAAATGTCTGCGTTGTTGTAGTAGATTTTGGTACACTTACAATATCCACATACAGAAGATGGTCATCATAACGCAGCATCTGATTATTCTGAAAAATATTAGGATAAAGTAAGTAACTTTTCTTATTACATAATAGTATACCAGTAGTATGTAGTGTGTCAGTTTGCTAAGGGTTACCATACGTCAGGATTTGTCCTGACATCCTTTTTAACTTTCAGGATTGCGGCCCGATTTTGAAACTGTTAGGAATTTTGTTATTTATTTACCGAGGTTTTTTTTTAATAAAAAGATATAGAACAGATCTTTTGGCACATAAGCGTAAATTACACAGGTGGTGTCGATTGGTACGTTTTTATTGCGTCCGCTAACGCTTAAAACAATTATTTCGAAACTAGAGTTACCCTCTTAATTTACCATCGCAACAATTTGACCGAAATTTTCTATAAGAAACAGACGTTTTCTCAGGACTTTTCCAATTTTCCTTATAGTAAGCGTAGGCGCGCACTTCTGATTTTTGACTGGGCCGATTAAAGAATCGGGGAGCTACGCTTTGCTGTTTTATATGAGACCGCGCGTCTGCCCGATCAATAATCGGCCGATAGTTCATACAATTCGAGTATCGAATCGATCATCGATCGGCTGATTAAAAAATTGGGCTAGTGCGTGACTACGCTAACCCTAGGTGTGATTCAATTTATGATGTTAATATAAATTGTATATTTCAAACTAGGCGTAGAATACACAGACGTATTAAACCATATTTTTGGTAAACAAAGGACCAAGTCAGGTCTTCTTGTCTAATTTCAATATTAAATGTTTGTTTGCTTAAAAATCCTTTTGGTTGGTCCTCCTAGTCTAATTGGGCACACCCATGCTTAGTTTTAAAATAACCTACCCCTGATTGGGTCCTTTGCGAATAGCAATCGGTATTATAATGAACAACGCGCCAAATACACCCGTGACTATATACACAGGTAGAGCTGCATCATATGCCATGTTTAATACACTTTTCTGAACATTGAACTATAAAGAAAATATTGTTGCTCAAGATTTTTATAAACTTATGTGACATTAGTCAAATCATGACAAATAGCTTCATGCCAATAGACATATAACCTAACACTGACGTGCAAGACGATTACAGTGTAAACAACTTTTCTGACCTTCTGACCTTGGACATTTGGTCACTAGTGTCGTTGTAAGTTCACACCATTTCCATAAGGCGAGTATAGTTTTGATTTCTGACCGCCGGTTCAGAAAAGTCTGTTGCACTATAGAAAGAAAAGGGGTGTTTTGCTGACAAGCATTATAAGCATTGAATGCGCTCAATGCTCTCTTTGCGTGCATCCATAGATATTTGAACGTAGTGAAGTAAAAATCCTATGTCTATGCGTACATCTGATCGGTCTGTTGAACAAAAATGAATGCGCTATGACGTCACTTCCGGACCGCATTCAACGCATTGGATGGACATGCTCGCGAGGTAGAGCAGTGGATGCGCTGTCAAAATATTGAACGACCACATTGTTTGTTTACATTTGGTTTACCTACTTTAATAGATGCGTTCTATTGACGTGATTGAGAGCTATGACACCGCATAGGCGTTGAAATCGTTCTGTTCACCAAATCTAAGCAAACAATATGGCTGATCACAATTTTGACAGCGCATCTACTATATATAAGCTTCTTGGATAATAGCACTTCATGACGGCATCCTGCCTGCTATATGCGGTCCTGTGTTTCTATATGTTCATAAGGCTTTTGTCTGAATTTCATGTAAGTCGTTCCATAGTAGGTATTGGTAAAAATAGACTCAGAATGTAAACTTCTAGTAAAAAGAAAATATATCACCTAGTTTTGCTATACCTAAGTGCAAATCACCAATTATCTTTGCAATTCACGATACTGATGCATATTTAATTCAAATATGTGCAAATATGTAGAAAGGTCGGTGGTGACCCAGAGGTTTTGACCTTCTGTCCTGAGCGGCGGAGGCAGGCCTGACGTGTAACAATAAGTCTTTTTCTTGATTATTTAAGTACATCGATCACACCACTGGCTTTCGGTGAAGAAAAACACTGTGAGGAAACTTGCATATGATAGAAAAAAAGACGAATGTGAAGTCCGCGTTTGGACTATGGCCCATATTACCCTCGGTATTGACGGTGAGGGTAGGCCAGCCCCAACAGTGGGGATGTATGAGGCTGATGAGAGACGTAGAAATAATGGCATGACCAACAAGCAGATATAATGTTGTTAATTATGTTTAAAGTGGTTAATTACGCTGCCCCCACTACACAATCGTCCAACAGTCCCACTGTTCATCCAACCTTCCACGTGTATATCCCTCGTATTTTGAGATTGTTTGATGATGTTGGGTTATGTTGGCTGCGATCACTTCTGTGGCGGTAAGTTGTGTCCAGATCCATAACCTTCTCTAGTAGGTCATTGGTCCATAATCCAATTAATACTACCAGTAAATCATATAGTAGAGTAACATAACTTTCGTCTTGCCTTGCTTGTTCGTTCGCCATCTGAATCCGCCATTCCGAATTTTGTTTTTTTCAAAGTAACTAAATTCTCAACTTCCAACGTTTTTAGCAAAATAGTTATTTGAAGTAAGACTTAGTTCATTTTAACAAGCTTTTATTTAGTTTCACTTGCCCGTTGTGAAATCTTGCAAGTTAAATTAGATTCTATTCGTGGTATTTGATTAAGTTGAAATTTTGGATACATACGTAAATCGGATGTCAATGCAATATGATGATGTCAAAGAGCGGGTCTGATGATGGAGCCGGAAGGTGACCATAGGACCTCTGTAACCAAATGACGCTATCCCACGAGTTTGGGGTTGTTTGATTTGTCGTGACAAGATTATAGCCTGGGTCCAATGATGAATCCTTAAATGTCGGTCAAACTTTTTCGTTATTTTATTAACAATATCAAAGCTTGTTTTTTTATGTATATTTCTTATAAATATAATATATATAATACCTAACTAGTCCACCTAAATTTCTTAGTGCTTCAATACTGTATCAATGCAAATGTGATCTTAGAACTCAATTTAAGTAAAAATATTATAAATTGATATTATATGATATAACTCAGAATGTAGCAATTTTGTAATAAAATGATTTGACATCTTAAGAATCTATGAGTCGCTCTCATGCAGAGAGCCTCTCATTTTCTCTGTAGTACCCGAGCCCTAGGCAGTATCGCGGGATCTATGCAGTATCGCTCGATCGGCGATAGTGGGAGAGGAGAGCGGGCTGCGCGTGCGCACCTATAATGTCTCAATTATCCGCTTAGAATGGGCGTGGTCACAACAGTATGTCTTCATTATATTATAAGACACAAGATGGTTAAGTATGAAACTACATATTTTGTTGGTAGACTTTTAGATATTTTTCATCACACACATACGTGCAGGCAAAACGTGTGATAAGACTACTCACACTATTTTGTTATCAAGCAAATTAGAACTTCATAGAACTCACGGGCGGTAATGACGTTATATACTATCAAGTATGCGTAAAAGCTGTCTGTTCAAATTATGTTCAAACCATGGTCACATTACAAACGAGAAATCAAATTACAAGGTTTTAACTTCAGCCAAAACTTTTTAATTTATAAATTCTATTGATATCTACGGAAATTGCAGACTCGAGTCATTAAAGTCTTCGGCTTTTTACCTTAGGCTTCCAAATAGCCTCTCGTTAGTATTTTTTTCCTTACCACCCTTAATACTTCCAATAATGTACTATTTTTACTACTTATTGTCAGTGTATTCATTTATTTAAGTGCTAAATATGTTAACTAGCGCCACCATAACATGTTTTTGATACTTTTATTTACTTTTTACTTTACTTTCAGTCCACCGGAATTAGGAAAAAAGTTGTAACTAAATTCCAAAGAATTGAAAATTATCTAAAATTGTAGGTTTTGAGTTGCCGGACTTAATTTTTCACTTGCTACACATACATAAATTGTATATATCCAAATGCATATATTTTGTTTCGTTTTCCGCATTTTACTCAAAAACTTTGCATTTTAGAGAAAACAAAACCTGTATGCAAAATTTTAGAACAAAAGATTTAATATCAATTACCTTAATAATATTTAATTTTCCTGCTAGAGCACGCTTAAGCATGTACGTATTACTGATATATATTCTGATTTTAGGTAAATGAACAATCATTTCACAGATGCATTAAAGAGCCTCTTCCACACTTAGTTGACTTGTGTATAATGTACTCCTGGCGTGACCAGATGTACTCCTGGCGTGACCAGATGTACTCCTGGCGTGACCAGATCATAGGACGTTATCTATTGGTACCGGGAAACAGCGAAGAATTTATTGGTAAAATCGATGCAAGTCCGATGGCTGCTAATGGTACGTCTCTAGCTCAGACCACGGCTGGTGCAGTATTATCTCTATCAATCTTCGAACATGTTGACCTCGGGGGTCATGAATTGATTTTTAAACTATTTTATTTGGAATCAAGAACAATAGATAAAAACTGGCTTGCACGTATCTAGTTGTCCTTGTGTAGTTAGTTCTCCGTACAATATTTGATGTCTTATCCACCATTATTTGCAAACATAGAGATAAATAGAAGGATTGTGAAACCATTTCATTGGAAAGCAGACCTACTGCAGGGCCAGATATTAAGCTGGGTTGCACCAACTAACTTTGACGTTAACCAGCCGTCAGAAATGAAAGTTAAAAATTCGCGTAGTCGGCTATTTTTAAACTGAAAATACCTGTCTAAGTTCAGCAAACCACTAGCTGGTTAACTTTGAAAAAAGCTGACGATAGAAAGTTCCATAAATCTCCAATGTTTGGGGACTGGTTAACGTCAAAGTTAGTTGGTGCAACCCAGCCTTAATTTTTACCGGAGTCTACGGACGCTTGAAACTACTAGAGTCATTCATTGCTTGCGTGTTGGTGACCTTTTAGAATCTCATTACCTTCGCCTTGAAGAACCCGATACTGTAGTCCTTAGGGAAAACCTCGATAGTGAGCTCTTAACTTAAGGCTACGTGAGGGGAAGCTACTCTAGCATTTTCCTGCGACTTGGTCCGCATAGACTTTTGAAAAAAAAAACCGTTTTCATCACACCTATTCAAAAAGGGCTGGTTGGTTCCTCGTAACCAGTTTAATTTACTTTTATCCCAAGGGACGCAAAGTAATTTAATTTAATATGGGTATTGTTATTCAATGTTCCAATCACCAAATTGATCGATCAAGTACATTGTATGAACAAGTAACTATAAGTGCTGTATAATAACACTGGTTGGACGAGCTCCTAGCTAGCCAAATAAAGAAAAAGTTTGGGAAATAGTAAAAACCGCGTAAAATCTATTTCGCCTTTGTAATTATTTACTGAAATTCGTATTTATGATGATACTTTTATAAAAATAAGAAAAAAGAAATTACAGATTCAACGGACCGTAGACCTTATTAGTATTTAATATTAATTTTTGACTTGATACCTTTACGCGTTCCTGAGAAAAATGGTCTTGACAGACAGACAGACAAGCAGACAGACGGACAGAAAGACAGAGACAGACAGACAACAAAGTGATCCTATAAGGGGGCTCTTTTTTGTTTAAACCGAAAAATAGCACATGGAAAACGTGCAAGAAGTGATAATAAAATAAATAAATGTACTATACTTATTTATAAGTTATACTTAACTTTTTTCTCATAGAGGGTGATAAGAACTAGAGTGTATCACTCAGTCGCAAAATTATTTTACCTCGTGCGCCGTCCTTTGAATTCCTCGCTGAACTCTGGATTCTACCTTAAAATTCTTCTGCTCCACTTTGGATTCATAATAGCGCCCTCGCCGTAAAATTATTATGTATTTTGATTCCTTGTACATATAATATACAAGGTACTAACAATACAGTCTACAATCCACTAATATATATAATATTTACTTACCAAATGTTGAATACAAATTTTCATTCCCTTTTTTGCCCTCTAGGGAATGTTTGTGCCAAAATGGTGAAACACGTCAATCTTAATTTTCAACCTAAAAGACAACTGCCAACTTTTATGCTTTTATCTCCAAAATTAACGGATTTTCATACAAATTCCGACCCCTATTTCCGGGGATTTTCAGAGGAAGAAACCCTCATGCCAAAATTTAAGATTACAGTTCAGTTATAAATTTAATTCTTTATTCTTCTTATAAATGTGTAAGTTTATGGCGATATGTTTATATGTTTGTCACTCAACCACAAATAAAGTTAAACTTCTTTGGATGAATTTTGGTATACAGCTCAATCTGTTTCCATCGCGCTCAAGAGTATTTACCCAAGAGAAATCGGTTTTTGCGTGGGCGAATCGGTAGCACACAGGTAGTATTAGGTAAATAATGTTCGGAACACTTAGATGATGTATCAATCCAAAGTTTGGAAGTATCATTTTGAATCTGTTCACGTAATGTACTGCCCAAAATATTCACGGTCAAAGGGCAACTTGAGGACTTGGACTGGGAAAGGACGGGAAGGGCTCGACAGCTGTCAGCACAGTCTATGGGTCAAGCGGCGTCTTCAAGCTTCAATTTCCGGAGGGACGCTGTCTTTTATACGCTATGAATTTTGATTTTATATTCATTTAGAGTCTATTTCCTCAATCCAAAATCACAATTTGAACTGAAATAATTACAATTTTTTTGTGTTAGTGTTGCTATTTTATGGACTAGGAATTTACCGTTTTCGTTGGCATTGCGATAGACTTTTAAACATTTAGATTAGTAATCTTTTTTTAAATAGAAAACATTGTAATTTATTGATAACGTCTTTGAATCGTGCTGTTCGCACAACATCGCACAAAACTCTTAACAGAAACACTAATGTCTTGAATACGTTTTTTTTTTATACCACTAAGGTGACAAACAAGCTTGCAGTCCGCCTGATGGTAAGCGGTCACCGTGGCCTATGGACGCTTGTAACACCAGGGGTATCACTCGCGCGTTCTTTCTTAAAGAATCCCATACTGTAGTTCTTATAGAGAAAACGTAATTTAAATAAACAAATACAGAAATTAAACCTTCAATTATTGCCTTTGCTGAATCGAAAAGGTATTACTTACATACAAACTAAGTCAAGTTCTCTTAAAGTAAATTATATGTTTTTATATGCAAAGATAAGTTTTTCTCGTGTAGGTATTCACACGCGTCAGCGCTCAGTTAGAACAGCGGGACTGTTTGCTGTTGGAATAAATCACGACTGATTTATTTTTATTTCGTTGCTGAAATTGAGAGGCACTGTAGTGCTGCTTCCAACGTTTGCTGGGTTTTGGAAGAATAAGCACTTTAAACAAAATAGTTTCTAGTTTGGGGAAACAACTTTAGGAGGGCGACATTGGCCAGAAAGATAATTTCTATAATACTAGCGATGTGAATGAAAATGTCGGTATTAAAAATCATTACACATTGCCATATACATTACTATTAGTTATATTCGTTATATACTTCTTAAGTAATTTATGCCATAATAACTTGTTGAAACTTACAAAAAATTGTATGGAATTTAACGTTTTTACCATTTTGTAGTCACATTTTTTGATTTTTTGCTACAACTTAGACTCAATGTAGGGGACTCGCTTGTTGTAACAGTTTTCATTAAAACTAATATATCTTGAGATCTATTGATTGAATTTCTACTAAATAAAGATGGATGGATACTGTAACTCTTCCTCTAACAAATCACGTAAAAATAATACCATAACTATTGGTCATTATTTTACAATCAATTATTTTCTAGAAAAAGTGCGGTGTTACAACTTACCTCGTGCTTGGGGCAAGTTGTAACGTGTACCGGGGCAAGTAGTAACGACAAAAAAAACGGCAATAATACCTCTAGTCATTTATTCTTTGTTTATTTTCAGCAAAATTGACATCTTTCTAAAGTAAGTATTAAGTAATTCTTATCAAAAATCAACTCAAATACACTTTTATTAATAATCAACACTTAAAAATTAAGTAATTAACAGCTTTATTTAGTTAAACACTACTTTTAATCATCATGGCACTTTTAAGTAATTAAATTATTTATATTTAAGGTATGCTTCGTAATTATCTCTTCTTATAATATATATCTAACAAAATATTATACTTATATAACAATCAACATTTGGTGGGTTTCATTATAATTAAATTCAGTCTTCATCTGAGCTACAATTCATACAAATAAAAGATATAATGTCTCCTGTAACACATCCTACATGTGCCCACATTTTACAAATGATACACTCTATCCAATCTTCTTTATTTGTATCTGTGTAAGCTTCACCACATACCAGACAATACCACTCTTCTGCTTCAGATTCTGAATCTGAACATAAAATCTTTTTTTTAGCTCTGCCCACTCCGGTTTTATTATTTGTTGATTACCTTTAGCTTTTACCTTCCCCTTCCCCTTTCCTTTCCCTTTTCCTTTAATTTTGTCATCTTTTTTCTGTTTTTTCTTCATCTTTTCCTCATATTCCTTTTGTAAAGCTACCTTTTCAGGAGTGTCCGTCAATACTGTAGATTTTCTTTTGCGTCTGCTATTTGTATTAGTTTTTCTTGGTGGCGCCTTTGGCAAAGGTCTTATCTTCGATGGCGAGAAAGTTTTTTGTAGACCGGAGCAACTCGGAGTTGGTTCGTTTGCAGTTTCGATTTGGTTTATAATTTCCGTGGTGCTTATATCTATTTCAGGGACAGAATCTAATAGTTCTGGATTTTCAAGATTCAAAGATATATATGTGACATTTACGTCATCTGGCTCTTGTGTAGGATCTGGACGATCAGTAACATAAGATAGCGCGAAGTCAGAGTCTTGGAAAATGTCAGCATTCAAAGGCCATAAACCAGAAGCTTTAAATCCACTCATAATATTAGCAGGGTTTAGGGCAAGTGGTAACGACTCTTTCACAATACCTGGAATGTCATATATTGTCATCGTTTTCCCCGGGTTGTTGTGCATCCATGCTGTCTGTGCCCTATTTGTGTAATTTTTAAAAGGGCCGTACACTCCTACGTCTAAAGGTTACAAATTGTGGGAGCAGTGCGGCGGAAACGATAACATGATGACATTATTTTCTTTGGCTTTTTCAACCACTCCAATATTCACGTGTGAGCTATGGTTATCAAATAACAACAGAACTGGCTCTTCCTTGGTGGGTTTAGCATGTTTGATAAAATGATCCATGAAAATTATAAATTCTTTTTCGGTCATCCATCCGGAGGAATTACCAGCACCAATGCAATCTGGAGGTCCACCACGAATAAACATTTCAGAATATTTAAGCCTGGGAAAAATGAACATCGGTGGGATAAAATTACCCGCAGCGTTAGACGCACAAGCAAGTGTTACAAGAGTTCCCCTTTCAGCCGATGTGATAGCTCCAATTTGCTTTTGGCCACGAGCAGCTACTATTTTCTTAGGTTTTTGAACCGTTGTGACCCCTGTTTCATCTATGTTCCATATTCGAGAAGCATTAAACTGATATTTTTGGAGAAGTCGTTGATATATTTCAAAGAATGAATTAACGTTAGCCTTATTGAAAGACGTCGCTCGACTTAAAGACGTTGCTTCTGGTGTCCTTAAAGATAAATGTGAATTTCTGCGCATAAAATTTTGGAACCAGTCAGTACCAGCCATCTTATTTTGATGCCAAGAAGGAGGA
The DNA here is from genome assembly GCA_946406115.1 of Apoda limacodes. Taxonomy (NCBI): domain Eukaryota; kingdom Metazoa; phylum Arthropoda; class Insecta; order Lepidoptera; family Limacodidae; genus Apoda; species Apoda limacodes. Next base: position 24,559,876 of record OX291550.1, read on the forward strand.
ATGTTTTTAGCACTAAGCTGCACACCGCATTGGTAAGCTAGTTTCCTAACTTCAATAGGAAGTAGTCCAAAATATATATCGGCGCACTTGAGAAGGTAGGAAGCTATCTTACCTTCCTCTTCTGCAGTGAATACTTGTCTAGGCTTAACATAACCAACTCTTAATCTTTCATTATTCTTCTTTTTCTTTATGTATCTATAAAGAGAGACGTGACATAATCCGAAAGCCTGACTAGCTTTTCGAATACTGCATTTTTTTTCTAAAACTTCAGCTGCCGCTAACTCGTACACTTCTTGGCTCTGTGTTGCCCGTTCTGACTTTCTTTTATACACCCCCATTCTAAAACAAAGGAAAAAAGTAGGTATCTACATCATAACTGGGGGCATGTTGTAACACGTTACAACAAGCCCCGGGATTTTGTTACAACTAACCCTATGGTATGATTTTTAACATTTAACAAGATAACTATTTAAACAATTTAGCAATCATAAAAACTATTACACATTGTCAGAGATAGATAAATTTGAATGGAAATAAGATATAGAAAATTAGAAATTAGTCGATATTAAAAACGCAAACCGAAATTTTACGACTGTACAATTTTATATTACCTGGCAGAAATGAAGCGCGTGCACACTTCCGCTCACTGCGCCGGCCGGCGGGACACTGGCTATGACAACATGATGCGGCGCGGTTTATAGGTTAAATCGAGTCAAAGAAATACGTAAATAGCGTTTAAGATCCTAGTGAAATGAGCCTGTTATTACTTACCCCTGTTACAACAAGCCCCTCGCTCCCCTACTAGATAATAAGCTATTCTAATTATTATTTAACCAACTTTCATTCACCTATCATGCAGGACCAAAGTTATTAGTCAAAAGAAGCTGTCCCCCACATTTAAATGTAGGTGTGCGTGTGTGTGTATCCAGCGACTGGTTACCACATGCCTACAATGCAATAAAGTTTCTGACTTTCTAACCTTGGGTATTTGGTCGCTAGTATCGTAAGATAACACCATTTTAATATAGCGAATGAAGTTTTGCTTTCTGACTACGGGTCAGAAAATTTTGTTGCACTTTACATTTTATAATCATTCAAAGCTGCATCTTCTAACTGGCATTCACGGCCCGGACATATCCATGCATATAAGACAGGTGCAAAACCAAAAACAAATCAAATGCCGTATGTTTTACTGAGCGTCAGCATATTAATGCAGTGTTACCGGTAGCACAATGCTTTGGAACAATGGAGAAATAACAAGGGCCACAAATCACAGCGCAGAACCGAGGCGAAGGCATCTTATTTAGGATTTCATACCTCGTAACTGCGGCGTCTAGGAAGTACTTGAGATGAGATACGCGGTACTTACCTCGGTTTTACATTGTGTTTCCAGATACGCGAGAAAAAGGAACGTTCTATGATAATATGTGTTGAGAACGTGGTTGAATGTTGCCATTGCTTATGGGAGTTTTTGCGGCTTTGCAATAAGCTTGTTGGTGAGTTGTACAGTGTTGTGTAGTTCGTAAATATCCAGACTATTGTTAGGTAAGTTGATGATTGTGAGAAATGTTGATGGAAGTTGTGGGAAAATTATTTTACGGGATAATTTAGTTTTAGGAATTAGGTTCTTGCGGTCCTCGATTTATAAAAAAAAACTATCTACCTTTGGGTAAGGAAACCGAGTCTGATCTACGTAATGTGTACGTATTAGATTTATTGAAAGATGCTTTTCAGTCGGATAAAAAGAAAAAAAAACCTGTTGTTAATAGTTCGTGGTTACTTAAAAATTTTATTTAAAAGAACAAATTTTAAGCCTAAAGGGCGTTGCTATAATAAAAAATATAAAAAAACTGAAATATATATTTATGGCTGCATATGTGGTAATTTAAAGTTTCTATAAATGATATAGCTTTGTATGTAATGTGCTTTCAAGATATCCTTAATAATGTATTGATATTTTATCATCCCTAGATTAGAAACGAAATACATTTTGCTTGTTTTTGACCCTAAATACAAAAAAACGCAGTGAAACATTTTTGTAAAAAAAAAAATATTATGTAGCTATCCACATATATTTATAAAAATAATTTTAGTCCTACTTTTATGTAAAACACTAAAATGCACATACCACAAGTTATATCACAATTGCTGCAAGTGTTTAAATTTTAATTGTAACCTTATCAATGACAATGTACAGAAATCGTCAACCTCGTTCTGTAATTGCGTCGAAAACGATATTATTAATATTCAATAAACACTTATCTGTGAACACTTAAAAAGTGTATCTACTTCAATTTATTACTTAGTTAGTACCCGATAACCCCTTTATCGAAGCCCGACACTTCTAAATACAGTAACTGGTAAATTAACGTGTACTTAATTAGTACAAGGAGAGAAGCGATGTGTCAACAATCTGTAGAAATAAAAAAAAATACTAGATTTTGCCAGCGGTTCCACCCGCCCTTAAATCGATTATCGGTGTGGAAGTCCTTATTTATACTAATGAAATTTGCTATAGCTGTTTGAATTTTCTATAGTTCGTTGAAGCTCGGTTAAAGTTATTCTAAATTTTTCGGGATAAAAAGTAGCCATTGACCTAACCTATATTTGTGCCAAGTTTCATCCCTATCCTTCCAGTGGTTGAAGCGTAAATGAGTTACACACATCCATCCATCCAGACATAGGTACATCCACATTAATAATATTAGTAGTAAGGATGTGTGCTCTCGTAAACTTGGGTCCTAATTAGACAAAAGGAAGTTATATAAAGGAGGAAGTGATTAGATTTTTAAAGGGTCGTCAATATGAAAGCGATAGGTATCCATAGTATTGCTAGCATATATAGGTAACTTTAACTGCTTAACATCAAGTAGGCCGTCATCTTGTTAGTCCTCGCTTCACCAGGTAGGATCACTCCCAAGTAGCAAACGAGCTTGGCACTACAAAGATATAGTCGAGTAAATTAGCAAGAAAATTTTGCAAAGCCGCAAAGCATTATTTACATATGTACTGCGAAATGTAAACGTATGAAACACCTTTTTCTTTTTAAAATACACTAATGTGGCAAACATGCTTACAGTCCGCCTGCTGGTAAGCGGTCACCGCAGCCTATAGGCGCTTGCAAAACCTGGGGCATCAGTCGGGCCTTGCCAACCCTTCAAAAATCTAATAACTTCTTTCTTAAAGAACCCCATACTGTAGTCCTTAGAGAAAACCTTGGCAGGGAGCTCTTTCCACAACCCAAGCGTTCGTGGGAGGAAGTATTTTGAAACCGCACTATACGCGACCATTTAGGTTCTAAAGTGTGAGAATGAATTCCATGCCGATAGCGAGCGGTGCGATGGTAGAAAGTAGCCGAAACCATTGACGGATTCAATAATAATAAAATTGACAAATAGTATCTCGGGCCATTCGTCGTGTAGGGTTCTGTAGCCGTTATTACTACCTACCGTTGTTTGAGACTGCTAAAAGGCTTAACTTTGGTTCAGCTATACAGAAAATATTTGACTTTAGTTACTTTATATGTTTCGAAGTGATTGCAGTCTGTGTATATTCCGATTTTTTCGATAAAGAGTTCAAAGTCATAACTTGATCGACACGAATATAACCAAAAATATCTACTAAAGTAAAGTGCAAGTTGGACTCGCGCACCGAGGGTTCCGTACCAAATAAAACTCATAATTTTTTATTTATTGCCCAAAAACTTAATTTTCTAAGTTTGCAATACGCCCAATGAGGAGATGTATCATGTTATTTTAAGATCATAGACTTCCCATAGGTTTTCCTGTTATTTTTAAATAAAGATCTATTTTCTGTATTGTTTTTAAATGCTAGGTTCAGTAGTTTCGGATATAAAGGGAGGGAGAATAGTCAATTTTCTTCTATTTCCTTAAATAACTATAAATCTATTTGTTTTGAAATTAAAAAAATATACCTAAGTTACTCACAACAAGTCTTTTCGATATATCACAGGGTACAATTTGAACATTTGTTTTTATAAATTTCTAATTCTAATTGACTCCTCAAAAGTGAGCTCTATATTCAAAATTCATTTTTTTACGTTAAGTTCATATCCGTGTTTAGGTCTCAGAAATTGATATATGTACCAAATTTGAATTTAATCGGTTCAGTAGATTCGAAACGAATTGACTGTGATAGACGGGCAGACAGACAGACACACGAGTGATCCTAAGGGTCCCGACCTTTTTACATTCGGACGTACGGAACCCTTAAAACCGAGCAAAATTTTAAAAAACTGTACAAGAAACCTCACAATTATTTAAATTCTTTTATCTGACGATCCCGGTCGAAATCGAAACAATTTTTTTTTTTCATCACCACTTTATATCTAATACGTCTGCCAAATTCAACATTGTAGCCCTTATTATCCCTCAGTGGAATGGAACTGAAACTCAATGGTTTCCTTGTTTGACTACATAACCCTAAAAATGGTGGGGTGTAACCACCATTTTATAACTCTTTTGGTAAACGACAGAGGAAACCTTATAGGCAAACTGCTTTAAATGTTTTTACAAAAACACCTAAAGTAGAGAGAACCTAATGAACCTAAATAAATTCGTCTACATCATGCAAATTAATACAAGATTTTATCGATTCACCTTTTGACCTCAACTTGTTTTGGTTACTTTAATAGAACATCGTGTTATTCTTACATTATCTTTTGTTGTGTTTCTGCTGCCCGTTGCCTAATTATTATATTCGCTTTCTTATTATTTAATTAATTGAGGTATAACATGTTAATAATTGATTTGATGTAACTTTTATTAGTGTTGCATCATTTCTTTTGTTATCATGTTTAGTTTTTGGTAACGGAAAATAATGTACTGCATATAGTTATAATTAATAAAATTGTTTTTTTTAGTTAACGTAATATAGTCTAATTATTTATGTTCTTCAACGATTACTTAGTAAGTATATTTTCCTCTGACGTACAATTTTTTTGCCTATTTTAATATCATAATATAAACTTTTAAGTTGCAAAAGCACATAATTAACTCTTAACTCTTACAATAACTCTTATATCTCTATAACAGGGGAAATCTATATACCCCTGAAAATTTAGTTTCCCGGTAGTGGAAGAAAAATTAAATCATATATAAACTAAATAAATATCTGTGTTTATAAATTGATGCATATATTTATTTATAATGTTAACAATTTTTTTACTTATTGTGCTAGGGATTCTAAAATTTTTCGCTTAATAAGACTGATGGGTGAATTACCTAACATAGGTATGTATAGAGTTTTTTTTTATACCACTAAGATGGCAAACAAGCTCACGGTCCGCTCACTAATGGTAAGCGGTCACCGTAGCCTGTGCACCCTTGCAACACCAGGGGTATCAGTTGCGCGTTACCTACCAGCAAATCAGAAGCCAAGTAAATCAGAATCACTTGTCATGAAACGCCGAGAGGTTTTAGCTAGAGTTTTAAGGTTCTAACCCATTACAGCCCAGCATTGAGTAATTTTTATTCCTAATATTTTTTTTGTACATATTAACATTTGTTTTAATTACTTATTAAATGTATGTATGAATGACGTCACGATTTTTATTTTCGGAGGTAGTTAACCAGTGGCTGGGTCTACACCCTCATCTGATACCAGTGTTTTTCGACTGGCTTTATGTATGTCTCATGTCGTCAATAACCAGCTATATATTAGGTAATACACGTTAAAATTAAAGACCAGAGACACAATAATATATCCTTTTGCCAATTCTAGACAAACTATGATTGACAATTTCTAGATTCTAGACAAATGACTTTTTAATCTTTTCCGGTTATAATTAATATGTTTATATAATATGTTTTGGGATTACTATACGACTAGATTTGTTGAGTTCCCGATGTTTCGTCACAGTTGCATGCGCCATCAACACCAGTTGCGTCAGCTTCACCCACAGAACATTATAAGGTTTCACCAGTCAGGATTCAACAAGTAAAGAAGGGTTTAAAAAAATGTTTTCCGACCACTGAAGAGTCGGTATGGCCTTATTAGCACTTCATATTATTTTTCATGACTCATACTCGTAAACAGTGTCATTACGTGCTTGTAAAGCGGGTGCTAAGAACTTAGAATCCACGCCGCACATGAACGCACCGCTCGCGCTCTACCCACTGTTTATGTACAAAAGCGCCATCTGTGGTTCAAGATATGAACAACGCGCCAAGCCAAAAATTTCTAGTTTTAACTTCAGTCAAAAAAAAATTATTCATAAATTCTCTAGATATCTAGTGCCATCAGGCGGGGGCGTTGTCTATAATTGCCGTTTACGGAAATTGCAAATCCAGTGATTCAACCTTAGAATGTTAAATTCTTCGTTATTTTCTCCTTACCACCCTTAATAAACAAGTACCTGGAGGACCGAGCGTTGCTCGTTTTTTTTTAAACAACGCTATCCAATGTCAAGTAGCTTAAGCGTTACTTAATAACGCCATCTATTGTCAAATAGTTTTAATGTTGCTTATTACTACTCGTCAATGGATGTCAGGAAGAGTCATATTTTTCAGTTTATCATTGCCTAAAAACACGGATAAAACGACGTTTTCTAAAAATGAAACCTGGCTCGATTTATCGTCCCTGAAACCCCCTGCATACTAAATTTCATGAAAACCGGTGGAGCCGTTTCCAAGATTCAGAATAATATATATATATATATATATATATATATATATATATATATATATATATATATATATATATATATATATATATATATATATATATACATATACACAAGAATTGCTCGTTTAAAGGTATTAGATGTACTCTGAAACTTGCATAACTGATGATATATTATTATGTCACATCATTTCTACATTTTTTATTGCCTAAAATGCCTAAAATGCTTCAATCAATGTTTTCATAGGAAATACTTAAGGTGTTTGATATTTATGTTACAATAAAAATCCAGAGCTATCAACAAAACTAGGTGTATTTCTTGGCCATATATCATTTTTATAGGGCAATTTCGTCGGAACATTTCGGCAATTTACTGAATTATTGTACGACTATTCTCTTATAAGTAGATTCGTAGATTTATTGAAGCACACATGAAATGATTTATTTTTGATTTAATGTTCAAAAATATCATACATAACATATACATATTTTAAACCGTATTTTTGGAATCTGAATTTTAATTTAATGTTTTATATTTTTCATTAAAATTATTGACTGCCTTATTATTAATGGCCTTTATTATACAATATTTTTGTTTTTATTTATATTATTATCTATTGTACACTATATGTATACTCTAATACGATATACTACACTAATACAGGGCCGTAGCTAAGGGGGGGCACTTTGGGGCAATGCCCTACCTTGAAATACTAAAGCCCTACCTTAAAAGTACCATAAACTAAGGTATCCTACCCAATTACCTTCTACCTTAATTACTCACGCTCACAAGCAGGTAAAATAATGAAAGATAAAAAAATTACTTGCGCCCTACATGAAACCACCGCTGCCCTACCTTAGATTCAACTCTAGCTACAGCCCTGCACTAATAATTACGCCAACGTAAAAAATACAGAATACTCTTAGTTCTCTTTTCCATTCTTAAAGAACCTCAAACGCCTGGATACCCTTCGAGCCTCTGGCAGTCTAAAGCTACTCGTACAAACAGGTTCTCCTTCTAACTCTTTGCATATTCAGTATGGATTCTCTTTCTAACTCTTTCCAGATTTGGGCTGCACTGCTCTCGAATAACATTTGCGACGACTTTAAAATATAAGCCGCTTGATATTTAAAAGGAAACTTTACTAATATTATTTATGCAAAAGTTAATGTTGATAAATTGTTATCAACTATGGTAATAATTTTACATCCTTGGATAAACTGTATTTATGGATTTTTTTATGTATTTATATGTTTGTATGTGTATAAAAATAATATTAGTCAATATATGATCTTTTTCACGTATCAACCATTATAATGCTCCCACTTATGTATCTCCTTATCACACAAAGGTTTGGAAGAGAATGCCTGAGGCATTAAGTTTGTCTTTTGTGTAAAACTATACAATTAAAATAAAATAAAATAAATATACTATCAATTTTTTTTTTCAATTTAATTAATAAACAAAATATTTATAAGGTAGCAGGTTTATTATTTAAGACAAATGGATTAGTATAACGCTTGGGAAAAATCACAAAATGCCATAGGTATCTTTTGCTTTAAAGCTTTCTACTGCGTTAACCATGCAAGATTTATACGCAAATTAACTATAGTGTTACGAATAAAGCGCTGTATCTAATCTAATCCCATAGATCTTGTTTCTTATCCCATAGACCCGAATCTGTATTTTAGACATAAACGGAGTGGGCTCTGATATTATTTTACTTATTTTAGTGGGCGTTCTACAAGGATCTTTACTGGGTTCTTTTTGTAACAAGTAATTGAGAAGAGTCACAGTACATCAGTGACTGGCTTATTGCGCCAAAGATGTATTTAAAATTTAATTTTTTGTAGATGAAGCATTATCTAATGTATCTTAAATTTACATTTCTAAAATAATTACAGTTTGATTGCATATCCTCAGATTTAAATGTGACCATCCGAAAGATCTTTCCAAATAAATACATTTAAACATTCAGATTTAAAGTTACTGAAGATATAAGGTAATATACTTAACACTAAAAAAACCAAAACAGTCAAATTGAGATCCTCCTTGTTAGATGTTGGTTAATGACTTCACTGACGCCATAACTACTTGTAAAGTACCGAATATAGGCAACACAAAAACATATATCAGCGAGTCGCCTGAAAAGTCACCAGGGACACATAAGTTAAGCGCCACATCAAGTGCCCGAGGCTGTCGGTGGACGCTCGGATTTATACAGCCGCTGCTTTGCGATAGTGGTATAGTGAAAAATAATGGCGAACAAATGGAGATTTTGGGGATATTGCTTTTAAGCATGAGGGGAATGTTTTATAGTAATATTTAGTATTTGAGTTTTCTTTTATGTTTTACATTCATTTAACTCTACGTTAGGAGTTAGTATAAATCTTATACTCTATGCCAAGCCAACGTACGATTTAAATTGTCACTACTCAACAACGAAAAGGAGGGGGAACGGGGAGGGATTGACGGTGGTACCTACCTTATGGCATTTTTCACAATTTGCTTGTAACTGATCTTCGTTACCCAGTAAGGAGCCAGAGGCCCTAGTAAAGTGTGCGTATAGCGGGGATATACATAAGATTAAAGAAAGGTTGCTATATGACCAAATAGAAAATTAAAATATTTAACCCAATAATCTGCAAGCTGCGTTGTTTAATTTCTTTATAAAAACGTTTCTATAATCGCATTGTCGCTATGCTCACTCGGCTAAGGTCTCGGTCCTTTCGTCAGGTTCGAAGCCCTAATTGAGTTATAAATGTCTTAAGGAGACCAAAGCCTTTTACATACAGCCTTAGTGACTGACCGACATAACAATCAATAATTGGTAACTACTCGATATCAAAAATGTACTACTGGCGATCACCAATCAAATGTAAGTCTGTGCCGTTCTTTGCTTTACCTCGCAGACCCTAAATCACTTTTCAGATGGATTTGGGAGCTACCATTTATAATCCTACCATTTATAATCCTACCAAGATTGTTAACAATCAATCTCGAATTAGTCTGTTGATTCAATGTATTAAATTATTTATTACCTAAGATTGTTTATCATTCATTAGAAACGGATACAGCTGTTAGGATGGATCTAGTTGAGAGGAACTGATAACCTACTAGCATTTGTATTCAAATTATTATGATATGGCGGCACTGGCTGATTCTTTGAAATAGTACGAGCACGCAGGATGGACTTATGTAAAATATAACCAATGTCTCTATACTTTACGATCAGATACGTTTTCGTAAGTGAGAAAATGTTTTGGAATCATTATTATATTTCATCTGCCTAAATTTTATAAATAAATTCTACAACAGAAAAAAAAATAGATTGAAATTCAAGCTATCACTACACTTATGAACTTGTACATACTGTTATACGTTTTACGGATCTTGACCTAAATGAGAAACAACTTTACAATTTACAAAATGTAACCATATTGAGGAACATTTATTATAGTCATAGATAATTGGTATTTCTTGAGCAGCCTATAGACACCACTGCAGCACTTATCAGGGCTCTTAATGTATGATTTGACTTATATCTTTTGTATGTACTCATTATGAAAAGCAATAAAGTATTGAGTATTGAGTACCGGTATTATTTATTACAAGTGTTCATAGGCTATGGTAACAACAGTTGTGTCGTATGTTAATTTTCCACCTTAGTGGTATAAAAGGACAACTGATGAAGTTTAACTGAAATATTAAGTTTGACTGATAAAGTTTTTCGACTATATTTAAATGAGAATTTCTGATGTGGTCTAATTTTTATTACATAAAACCGTCCCGACAAATTTAATTGGACCATTGACTAACTTGATCTCAATGATTTGTGCAACGTTCGATGCTGCATGTTAAAGTATTGTGCTCATTGAATACTGTTTCATTATCTGCCTTATCGCTGCCCATTGAGACATTTGTGCTCATTCACACATACGAAAGTAATTTCATCTAGGATAATAGTTATAAAAGTTAAATTGAGAAATTGTTTGATCGACTTTTGAAATCAGTTTTAAAGAATTCAGAACGAATGCAATGCATATCATCTTTTGCATGACATTTGCAGTATTCGAACTCCGACTTACCTAATGTTGCAGTGCGTTTTTAGCCACTGGATGGCTTACTTAATATTTCAGTCACTTTTCTTTTTCGTCATCTTTTCTTTCCTCTATAGTTTTGGGCTTTAATTGAAATTGTTTGGAAAACTTAGAGTGATATTCCCTTCATTCTTATTTCATAAAATATATATTAATATGACCAAGTGAATTTGCTAATTTCATAGTTCTAATATATGAATTTTATACCGACAAAATCCGAGAAAATCGAGATTTACAACGTGTGGTTACGTGCTAGCGCCAATCGTACGTGGAACTGTGTCTCTTTGTATGCTTCTATAGTGTAATATGTCTTTTTTCAAACTAAACGCAAGTCGAAACGACACGCTTGTGCTACGATATGCCATAGCCTTCAAGCGTTCCTGTAGAGACTTGGTGACGTCTACAGACCTTAGCAGTAGCCATGGGCTAAGTAACTCCGGACAAAGATTGGATATGTCACATATCATTCCGATTAAAGATATATATCCGCTTCGCATATCCATATCCGCTGAATATATCCGCGGAAATATGCAATTTTCTGGCACACCGCGGTCAAACGAATCCTCGGCTCGATTTCGTACCTTTCAATCACGAGTGCACAAATCGTTAATGTATCGCTCGTTTGTTATAAATAGATACTAATTGATATCCCTTTATACTTGATAGGCTTAGGAATATCAATCTAATAGTTATGAAAAAGCAATTTTAACACAAAACTTTTATAGGTGTAAATATTTACACAGTTTAGTACTTATACACAAACAAATCCTACCAGGAAAGTAAACGGTTATAAGTAATTATTTATAAACAAAAACTCAACTTATACACTAGTAATCATTGACACTTATATTATATTTTTCTAACAGATATTCACGCGCATAGTTATGTCCGGAGTTACCCAAGGCCACTAAGCTATATAAGAACCTACTTAACCTCGAGTCAAAGGTCACTTCATATAAGTTCTACCATCGCACCGCTCGCCATCGGCAAGGAATTCATTTCATTTTCTTTTTTTTATTTTTATACCAAAAAAGTCCCAATCCCAAATTAAAATACTGATTGCAAAACAAAATAGTTACCTCAAAATATTATTATTTAGCAACAATTTGATTTCCTGTCGCATAACTATTAATGGAAAAGTGAAGCTTATTTATGAATGCATATCTAATAATAACTAGCGCAAACATAGCTTCTATTTTTTAACGCATAAGGCAATTGATTTAAGTGAAACACCATTTTATTATGTCATAATAATCAAATTTTTCACTATAACTGTCCTCCGGAACCTCCTGGTACATCGAGAATGCGGACCTACACAGGGACTTTGAGCTCCCCACGATTCCCCAATATTTTAAAGACCTGGCAGTCCACTTTTTCGAGCGTACACAAATCACTCGAATCGATTAATTGTGCAATCCACAACCTATCATCCCCCCGAACAACTCGGCACGGTCGAAGAACTATCGTTAGGCGGCCTCGGCACGTACTAACGGCCCCAGACGACGATTAGTCTCAACAACCTCCCCTAATAGAGCCTCCCTCCTCACACGACGCCAACGTCCCCGGATTCGTCGGCGAACGCACAGATCTATCTTATACCCGAGGTATAAAGAGTGCCGGGGCGCATCTTGCCCCCTCTCAATCGCAATCGCAACCCCAACCGCGTAACGGGGAACTCCCATCCTGGCGCTCACTTACCTTCGGGTTTGAGGCTCACGCTGGTCGAAGGGACGACCCCAAGAGCGATAACCCAAGCCGAGGTTCCACTTGAGCGTTGGGCGATATATGGGCTAAGACTCCTTCAGAGTCTCGCCTCAAAAGTCCGGTGAAGTAGTAATGACTGCATCAGCCAACTGCATAGTCAGATCAGAAAAAAAAAACTATAACAGAGTTAGATCTAATGAACAAAAACGGATATATTGAGCCATTCGCGGTATCGCCGCTTGCACCTGCAGGATCAACCAGGGAGCTGTCATACGTTCATATAACATAGATCCAACGAGTATCGGATCGCATCGACAATAATTTTCATCATCGACGCAATCGTGTCTTATATACAGTAGTTTACACCGTATAGAAGATAGTTCATAAATGTTGCCAACATCATAATCGAAATTTCTAAGCGAGAATTGGCAAACTGTTCCAATGTTTTTTGGAAAAACTACCGATTTCTGTGATATAAATAGCAATGCTTTGTAATAGTATGATTATTCAATTTGCTGAGCGTGTTTTCTGAAAGTTTAAGCGCATAATACATTTGCTACATGGGTGTTAAGCTAAAATGAACAATGTTAATCTCATTTTTTCAAATAGGGCTCATTTTTCTGTGTCAAAAATATATCATAGAAAGGCGAACAGCTTAGCGTAAAAAGTGGAAAATAATTAATTACCCACAGTTATATCACATAAGATCATATCAGATAAAAAAAATCTATTACAGTAATTTTCTAGCTTTATAGTTTCTTAACTACGCTACTAGTTGCTAAGGAGTTATGAATTTAAAAAAAACGAGAGGTTTAGCCGTTACTTTTTTAAAGCGATTTTCTAACCGATATCTTAGAACAAATACAGTTCTTAACTAGTTAAAGAATGTAGAAAGCCATGTTATTTTTTTTTTCAGTCAGAAACTTGCAATAGGACAGTGGAATCGATTTCAAAAATGAGTAGAAAACTGCACTTACAAGTAGGGCGCAGCCTTAAGACATATATGTTGATCGAGTTTTGAGATGCTTAATAGAAATTAAATCAAAAATCAATATGTAATTGATGTAAATAAATTGACGGGTGATAAGTTTGTTGATGTGCATTTAAAAATAAGTCAATACCTACTAAAGAAACCAGTTTCCATCATCCGTATTCATAATAATAAATAATGAAATAATTATAGTTTACCTTTCAAATAAATCAACTGTAAAAATGAGTACTGCATTGTCATAAAATAAAAACATCAAAGCATTCCAAACTCGTTTCGGTCGTTGTAAATAAACATTTAAAAAACCTGTTAACATTTATTACATCCTGAAACAAGAGTCATGTGTAATACGTTTGATATGAATTTGGGTGTTCTGCAGTTTTTTTTTTTTTGTATATACCACTAAGGTGGCAAAAAAGACTCAAACTATCTCTTTGCCAAATTTCATCTTAATCGGTGTAGCGTTTAGGTGTTGAGAGAGACAGGCAGTTACTTCCGCATTTATAATATTAAGTATGGATATCCCAGCGGTTACATCCGCCCTAAATTTGGTTATCGGCGTGGGATTCTACGTCAACTCCTTACTTAACTAATAAAATGTGCTGTAGCAAGCTGGGTACAGCTGTAGCTTTAATTTGTTTAACTCGGTTATAGTTATCTCCACGGGAACTTTTGAATTTTTCGGCATAAAAACTATCCTATGTCCTTTCCCGTGACTTGATCTTAATCGATTCAGCGGTTCAAGCGTGAAGAGGTTACAGACAGACAGACACTCTTATTTTATTTTCCAGGTCACAAAAAGAGAACTCCCACTTTGACAATAGCTAATTAATTATTAAGCAAAGAATGTATCTTATGATCTTTAAAAGTACCTAATCAATGTACCTATCCGACTGCAACATAACAATATGTAAACCTAAAACAAAAAATCTTAATATAGGAAAAATAATTTTCAGTTTTCTGCCGCGGAGTTTGCGCCCAGCTTTAGGCCAACATTAACTATTAAGTAACTATGGAACTATTAAAAACAACATGTTAGAAAAGAAATTTTTTTGGAATCTCTGTCTGATATATGTGTAAGTAGGTATTATGGTCAAAGAATATATACGTGGTATGAGTACCTCTTTACTAATAAACTTGTAATAACAAAATTAGACGCCTAAAAACGCCGATTTCTTAAATATATTTTAATGCAAATTGGAAAATAAAAAAACAATTTGTTTTATGAAGATATCTTCAATTTTATGACCTAAAAAGAAATCCAAAATCTTTTTATTCAAATAGGTTTCTTTCTAGGAGCAATCTGCACTAGGCACACCATGGGAAGTGTTAAATATCGTCAATTTTGTAATATTCTCCGTAAATTAATTGAATGTGTTTTGCGCAGACCGCGCCTTACTAAATCTACATCGGCAAATGTTAAAAATTTTTGAGCCAATTCAACAGTCGTCAAAACTAATGGGTTTTAACAAACATGTTAAGGATCTCTTTATAAACAAAAAAATACTAGCAGATATGGCATTTTACCAAGTGTAAAAGAGATGAATGGTAGTCTAAATTATCTTCCTGCAATAACACGTCGCCTACAAGCATGTTTAACCGTGACTCTGTCAGACAGTGACAATCATATGAATATGCCATATGTGAGAAAGAGACATCCAACAAGAACCATGCATATGGAAATTAGCATTTTATCTTTATGGATCTTAGAATTAATTGAGAAGAGCGCGGATGTGTTTAGCGCAGGGTTAATTAACAATTGATTAATGATTACTTTGCGAGTGCTACCGGTCCTTTACAAATTTGTTAACTATTAAGAGAAGGTTAAGGAGTTTTCTTAATCACTAAATCTAAAAAAGGTAATGTCATGTGATGTGTTTTTATTATATTTTTCATATTGCATTGCATTGCATAGCATTTTTTCCATTTAACGAATTTATGACTTTCCGTTTTCGTTGGATTATATTTTTTATGCAGGATATTTTTGACTGATGTTTATTCTACATTTTTTAAATTACCCATCTATACATATATATGTAAAAGAAGAAACTAACCGATTCCATAACACATTAACACACTGCCCAATCCGTTGGGTCTAGAAACTTGAAATTTTAAAATTGAATTTGAGGAATTGATCGAAATGATGCCCATGGCTACTTTCCACCATCGCACTGCTCGCCATCGTCAGAGAATTCATCATCTCACCTTAGAACCTAACTGGACACGCACATGCAGTGCGGTTTCGGATGAGCTTACTCCCGTAAACGCTTAGGTTGTGAAATGAGGTCCCTGCCAAGGTTTTCTCTAAGGACAAAAGTATGGGGTTTTTCATGAAAACAGTTTTTAGGTTTTTGAAGGGTCGGCAACGTATGAGTTATGCCCCTCCTGCTGTAGCAAGCGTCCATAGGATGCGGTCACCGCCTAACATCAGGCGGACTCCTAAAAATCCTATTGTGTACCAAGAATGTATAAAAAAAATACTGGTTTTTGAGAGCGGCATCAGTATCTCTCTTTAAATATTTCGTCCGTTTGCCATCAAATAGACGGACAGACAGCATAGGCTAATATTAGAGTATTATTTGTCACCCTTTGTGTACGGAACCCTAAAATCAATAAATAGACAATTATGTAACATCTTCTAGAACGACTTACAGTCAAACTGACCCTTTATCTATAACTAACAAATTTGAACTAATAAGAAACTATTACCACAGAGCATAGTTATCTACTAAACGTGAAATTGTTCCTATAAATCATAGACACGCTATCTGGTGTTCGACCCACATTTGCGGGCCTGGCCTATAACCCTAACTTCCGTTCTAATTAGTATCATGCCCCTGCTTTTACTGTTTACGCATGCATTCATTCATACCAATTCATTGACTAGTTTCAGATTGATAAATAGGAGTATCATGTTAAAAAAAAATATAATATTTAAAATAAACTTTAACTTATACCCAACATTTACGTGTCATGTCTTTGTACACATTATTTTATTGTATTATATAATCTGAGGTACAGACCTGTAATAGTTATGTTGTGTAGGTATGACTTTATGATACTGGGCCTCAATGGGTCGACATAATAAGTGTTTTTTGAAAAAGAGCAGAATCTAAACTTTATAAATAGAAAAACGCGAATTGTATAAATGATTAAAAATACAAAACTTTCTTAGAAGACAATATCAACATAACTAATACTTAGTGGTTTCAAATGGTTAACAATAATTAAACGGACTTCTAAAAAGAAAATTAATCACTTCCCTGTTTTGTGAAGAATAGTGATACTTTTTAACCTTTTGAAGTCATAAATTAAAAGGTTGAAAACTAGATCAGTCAAAAAAGGTCATCAAATACACAATTACCTAATTTAAGTTACTCCCCGAGGGGTATATCAATTCCGAAGTATTTAGCACTTCGTCATTGGTAAGGGATTTGTGTTGAAACTATTTATTACGACACGAGAGTCGGTACCCTGTAGAGATTGATCCTGCGCACAGTATGTGGTGCTAAGGTTCGGTGCACACGGTAAAATTTAACGATCCACTTTTAGATTTTTTTTCATATTGGAATATAATCTAAATCACACACCTATATTGATTGAAAATAATTTTAATATACTTTTATAAGACATATTTAAAATGTAAAATCATGACAATATTAATATTAATATGTTACACTTAATTTATACAAAGTACGTACATACAAAATTATAATTTCCAAAATAATAGCTAAGTTCTACGTTGATTTAGTAGGCTTTAATTGTATATAAATAATTGTGTATTAATACATAAACACCTATTGAATGTAAATAATGCTTTGTAGTGCAGTATTAACATATAATTAAAAAGAAAACCTTAATACAGTACAGAGAACGCTAAAAGATTAAACTTTCGATTACTGACTATTCAGCTGATAATCTTAAAACCAGCGCGGTAAGAATGGGATGGGATGAAGCAGAGCCCGGGGCAGAATGGGTTACATAAGAAAAAAAATCATAAAAAGAAAATAAAATTGCTTATATAAATAAATTTAACTCAGAAAGTCACATTTTTTAGTTACACTATCGCATTTCCCGTTCTGCTCTGAACGTCGTCTTGCCCCGTCTCCCCAAGGTAGGAGATAGGTAGTTGTACGAAATGATCCCGCAAGGTAAAACGACCTTCAGTTGTTGTTGACGCCATTGCTTAAAGTGGCGCATTCACTTTTTTACTGTATGACTTTCATCCGGTTATGTGCCGTTTACAGGAGGTTGTTCAGTGAGCGTTTGGTTTACTCGTACTGCGATCATGAAAGAAAGCTGGTTGAACGTACAAAGTCCAGAGAATCAAGAATGTATGGTTCCGCCACTTAACATTTCCTTTGTTTAGTCTACCTAAGCTGAAATAAATAAAATTGAACATCATTTTTGCGTCAATCAGGCAGCCCATAACAGCCCACTGTTGGACATAGGACTTTTCTAATGAACGCCACCACACCCGGTCCTCCGCCTTTATTATTCATCCACCTTTGGCTACCTTTTTTAAGTTTGCGTTATTTTGATACTTTTACCTACCAAAATAATTATTGAAAACATTTTCGTTTATTGTTTATTTTATTTCTACCTATATTATTTTTTATTTCCTTAGGTTTATGTATACTTTCTTGCTAACTGGTTGCAGGAAACATTTTCGATTGGGGGTGTACCACATGCGATCGTTCAGTAAACTTACTAAAAACCACAACAAAATATAGATATGTTCTGAATATAAACTTATAGATTATTATACTTACTTTATTTTATATACAATAAGGAACTTTTATTTTTTTTTGATGTGTCTAATTATGTTACAACTATTTAGATTTATCCTGAAGGGATTATTTTATAAACACCTCTCCTATACTTGTTTTATTTACTATTGCAAATAATATAAACTATAATAAAACTAACCAAGACACCTGGTTTTTAAGGTTTAGCCTGGACAAGAACATAGTCAATCAAACTGTAATTGAATTAGCTATTTAAGAGGATAAATTACCTAATTTTAATTTTTTTGGCAAAGGTTTTTCGGATCCGCTGAGCACATTTGACTAAAATTAAATGACGGTGTTCTTCGGGATATGGTTCAAATCCAGAAAAACGTGAAAACACGATAAATGATCTTTGGCGCCATAGAAAAAATTCTAACCCCTTTTCAATGTTTTTTTTTTTAAGTTTTGGCAAAGAAATCTTCAATTGTAAGTAAAAATATAGCCGTAAAAGCGCTTTAGGCCCGAGAAAAAGCATTTTTTGATAACAATGATGTATAATAAACTATTAATTTATTTCAAGTATTTTAATGAAAATCTCAGTGAGTTGAGATGTAGCTGCACTACTCACGCACGCATATTGCGTCAATCTTGTTTTAACTCAAGTTTTCTGTCACTTAGTACCGCCTTACTAAGTTTAATAAGTTAAAAGTGTTATTAATAGTGTTTTACGACATTAATGCTTTATTCGTTGTCAAGCAATAGATGTCTTTCTCTAAACACATCTATTGCTCAATACATTGTTTAGTGTGTGTAGAGCCTTATTTTATCCTTTAAAGATTTTGTGGGGTGACAATGATACTATAAGGACAAGAAATTATTGACTCAAACGCTTCTTGACATGGGGTAATTATTTATTTTTAAAAATAATTATTTCTTTGTTTTTGATACATTTTTTATAATAATAAAGTTAGTAGATAATCTCTACAGCTTTTCATGTATTCAGATTGACTAAGCAATTAATTTATTTTGACTGAAAATACTTAATGTTGTTTATTTACGCAAGTTCAATCCTAAATTGTGACTTCACACGGCCGAAACTATAAGACCGAATGAGGAGCTGAAAATTATCTAAACTTATACACATTTATATCCTGTGTCTAATTCTGACTATCAATGTGTGTTGCCAGCGATGACTTGTGGTACAAAATCGTGGTGCTTTGCGCCACAACTGAAACGGGCAGTAGAAGAGCTAGTAGCAGTACCCACACCGCTCCTTAACCCGTAATCGGTTGCGCGAAATCATAGAGCTGTTTTATCGGATAAATTATTCATCCAAACGGCATGCTGAGGCTAACAAAGTTTACCAGATTTAATCCTCAGTACACCTACGTTAGTAACGTTAATGTAATTTTTTTTTTGATGTTCTAGGACTATTTATTATGTAAGTAACGTAGTATTTATTATAAGAATAAAAACCGGGTTTTTTTTACAAAATATATATTAAATTTTATTCTAATTTTGAGTGTCAGAAATGGTTACTATGATGTTGGTCATTGTTAAATATAATCAATCATAATATTATTCCACATTTTGACGTAAATATTTGTTACTTCGATGTTGCTCTTAGTTAGTTAGCTGTTGTTTGGCTAGCATGAGCCATATTGTGTTACCGCACCAAAAGCGACCTGATTTTAAAAACGTCTCTATTCTCCACTATCAATATTTTACCAAAATATCAATGTATGAGTTTTGTACTATTTGAACCCTTCGTCGAAAAATGCTGTTGGAAATGGTGAAAACAAGATAAGTAAAGTAATTTTAAAATAAATTTACAAGTTAGAAACTATTACAAAGAAGAATCATGTTTATTTATTCGTGGAGGTATATGAATAAGTCGTTATTTGTAAGAAATCAAAAAGTTGGGGACATTACAAATAAAATTTTAAAATATTCCAAATTATGCTTACCCTACACTTAACAATAAAAGATGTCTTTCGTAATTCTACAAATTGATTTAAAATTTATTTGTCCGTATCGAAACGCGCCATTATGTCACGTCGGATAAAAATTCCTATGTCATTGTTGTTTACAAACTACGCTGATTCTTCTAATTCTGTGGTTCGGTTCAAATATATTTTTAAAAGTCAGCAGAGATTCTTGATTTTTGATTTGGATTGGTTTGGATAATTGAGGATGAAACTGATTCTTTACTTTACCTAGGTGGGTCTAAGAAGCTTTTAAGCTTTCTGCATTAGGTGAATTTAAAAACAAAATTAGTGCTTGATTTATTATGAATATCTAAATGCTTGAAATTGAAAATGATATTTTTGTAAAGTCGCTTACTTGGGCGTTTGTTTTCAGCACATCAACACTGATGATCCTTAGATGAAAAATACGAGGAAGATACATTATTCAGCTGAAACTGTCGATTTTTCCTTTTGAAGAAACTGGAAAAAGTAAGTCTTTTACTGGGTTTTTAATTAAAACTTTGAGATACTTAAACAGTTTTAGGCATCCCGCCGACGTCCTACAATCGGTAACCGACTTATCATCAGCAGAAAATGAAATGTACGAATTGCAATATTGAAACGCACGAGTCCTGCAAAAAGTCGGTCCGATTGTTGGACCTATAAAATGTAGGACGTGTGCTGGAACGCTTACGGAAAGAAAATTGTATAAATAAAACATTTTAATGAAAACGCAGGAATGTGCGCAACGAATTGGCAGCATCCATCGACATCGATAGAATGAAAATAGAAATCAACAAAAACCGTGCAACGGAAATGATTACATCACGACAGGTGAGAATAGCTCTTGAAATTGAATAAGTCGATACGATATCACCAAAGATAGAATTGAATGACGATTGACTAAAAAACGATCGATTTGCTGCTTCGATTAGTTTGGATTCGTAACGTAGAGCTGTGAATAAAATGCAGGGCTGATAGAATATTTATCGATAAGAAATTTCAATTCCAATACAGGAAAATGAACGCCAGGTAAAAAAATTCAAATGGAATCTTAATTTGTATGGAATATATTTCTTTTTATGTATGTGTCAATGATAAATCAGTTGTCATTAAAAAATGAGATCTTATTTTGCATCAGATATTTTAAGAATCGTTTTTACTTTTTTTTTTTCTTAGGATACTAAATAGTAGTAATAATAAATTGAAATATTACTCTGTGATTATACCTAGATACTAATACATTAGTTATTATTATATTATAGTTATTATTTTAAAGGCTCTGAAATTGTAACAAATTCACTGTAAAAGATTGAAGTCAACTTTGACAAAATTGACAATTTTGCATTTTTGTGATGCCTATTTTTAAAAATGTCGAATAATTTTCGAAAAAATGGAATAAAAGTCAAGCCATTAAAACTAATCGATACTGATATCGACTTATTGGAACATCACAGTCCTTAGGTATCCGATTAGAACAGTGGAGAATTACATTTGGAAACGGTAGCCGTTGGCGCAGCGGGAGGCGGTCCTTCGTCGGCCATCTTTATTTTATTATTTTTTTCTCCCTTGTTTATCCAGTCCACCGCGTCACGGCTGACTGGACCGCGCAATCAATAAATGCTTTGACCGTAAAACCTCTGTGGAATTAAATACGACAGAGCCTACTGATCGTATATACTTACCTGCTTACTGTTCCACGACCGACGGTGTACAGTTAAAATACCCAGACAAAACAATAGATGAACCTACCTACCAGGTAATAGGGCCCTATTCACGATCCTGAACTATATCAGGATAACTCCCCCCAGTTCCTCTGGCCAGACAGTGACCAAATCTTGCATAAAGGCTTCCTTTAGCATCAAAGTCATGATCTTTCAAACATACATAAGACCCGGACTAGCGTGCAGCAGAAAGCATCAAACTTTGTATCCTTCAACTGGTCTCCTAACTTTGAGCAAAATGTCACCATTGAGATGGGACTCCAAGTCGAATTTCTGAAAAACTTCGTATAGAGGCTAACCTACAACACGTTCGCGCCCGTGGAGAACTAAGCTCTCCTACACATACCTACAGAGGGGAGTTAGCTGGTCTCCGAAAAATAAGCCCAAGAAAACGAAAGCCAACGATATCCAAGCCGGTTCTATGTATTCTATCTGTGGTAATTACAAACTGGAGAAATAAATAGAAAGATAAAGGCAAGATAAGAGATTCAGTGAGTAATTAAAACAAATGACCTTGGCAATGGCATAATCGACTTAGGTCTAGAGCGAGAAGAAGTCTGGGGATTTACTATATTTATTTTTGTGCATATTGAATGTGAACGCATCTTTGTCTTTATAATGACCTAGCACAAATAGCGTAGTTAGCAACCTTATTTACCTAATACGTGACACGTACTTAAGTTTGTAAATCAACTAAGTCGATACGAAATAAGTTTGTATGATGTAATTAGTTGTGATTTTTATAAATATATAAAGTTTATTATTTTAATTTGTATTTCTTTATAATTTTCAAATAAGGTTAATTTTTTTGAATATGGTGCTACGCCAAAACAGTGAAATTGTTTTTTTCTCTTTATTGAAACATTTAACTACTTTTCTGTAAGGGGTCGTCCATTAATCACGTAATGTTTTTTTTAGCAATTTTTAACCCCCCTTCCTTCTTGGTATACGTGGTGAGGTTTAAGACTAAATAACGTATAAACAAAAAAAATATTTTTGTTTCAAAGCAGCCCACAACTTATTAAATTCTTTCTGAGCCACACTAGGTTTTTTTTTCCTTTCTTATATTTTGCAAATAGGTCTTAATACAGGTCACCTAGTTTAGACATATAAAATAACAGAATAATTTGCGACTGGCAAGCCGAACCCGGCGGTCTTCGCGGCGCGCGGGGACTTCGTTCGTTTTTTTTTATACCACTAAGGTTGTAAATAAGCTTACGGTCCGCCTGATGGTAAGCAGTCACCGTAGCCTATGGACGCTTGCAACACCAGGAGTATCACTCGCGCATTGCCGATCCTTCAGAAATCTAATGACTTCTTTCTTGAAGAACTCTATACTGTAGTCCTTGGAGAAAACCTTAGCAGGGAGCTCATTCCACAACTTAAGCGTTCGCGGGAGGAAGTTTCTCTGTAACAGCACTGCACGCGACTATTTAGGTTCGAAAGTGTGAGAATGAATTCCCTGCCGATGGCGAGCGGTGCTATGCTAGAAAGTAGCCGTGGGCATCATTTCGAACAATTCCTCAGAACACAACCCATTGTACAAGCGGCCTTTGCAATGGCGAGTTAAGGTCACACTACACGCCGCTTTCGGTACAGAAATCGCGCGTTTGACAAAAAATAAATACACGTGATATCTTACTACACCCCCCTCCCCCCTTGTGATATTTCGTGATTTTTACCCAACCCCCTCCCCCCCATTCGAGCCTCACGTGATTAATAGACGGCCCCTAATGAGTTTTTTTCCCATGCATGATTTTTATATGAAACTAGGTTTTGCCCACGGATCGACCCGCCCTAATGATTTAAATATTTTTTAATACCTAAAAAGAAATAAATTTAATTCAACTGACAATAATCAAGTAGGGTTACAGTGGCTAGCGACTCAGTTGAGATAGCAAATCTGATATGATAAAAAAACAGAATACTGGGTACATTTGCTACTATCACAAAGTAAGTGCGGTAACAATGACCAAGTCATATTCTTGCATACCGACCAAATCAGATAAAACAGCAAAGAAAATGTGTCAATTTCTGCGAATAGAGTTGCTATTACCCAATAAGCTGCACCTTTATTTATCTAAACTTTTAACAAAGTCAAGTGATTGATACTATGCAAGTTATGTTTGCCGATTTCACTTATCAGTTTATCAGTAAACATTGCAAGCTTTTATTAACAGCAATAACTTATTTACTTCTAAACCTTTCGTTTTCTCAGTGCGTGGTCCCGCTTGTGATTACTCGACTGTCTGAGTTTTTAAGCCACAATGCCTCTCTTAAGTCATGATGCCTCTAATGTGACTTATTAATAAACATTAATAATCCGTTGTTGTGGATATAGTTATTCTTACTAGAAAAATTATAAGGTATTTATTTAAATCTATCTCAACATTCTTAAACTTCAGACCAATTTTACTAAAAAAATAAAAAACAGTTATCGCAAATGAAGGTTTGCATTAGTATACTGGAGTTTAGTAATTGCAATGACTTTTTATTATGGGTCATAATATTGTCAAAATATTCTATTCTGGTTAGGTCTTAGTAAGTTAATTATTTCTTTAATACTTTTGAGTCTATTGAACTATGAAGTGACTTTATAGTAGCATATCATTCGCGTCAGTTGTAACGAAAAAAAACATTGATTTAAAAATAGGCAGTTGAGATTTTAAGAAAACAATCTAATTTGAATTATGTCAAGTAAATCAGCACTTGGGGAAAAGACTAATAAAGAATTATAACAAACACGAACCACCGCCGCCGCCGGTGGCAATTTCACACTTTATTAATGCAAGTATTACAGCTAATTCCATCGGTTGACACGCGCCAAATTTGGTCTTCCCATAAACCCCATGCTCCCCTAGGCGTGGTGTGATTGATATGAAGTTCATTCAATTTTCGATCCTATTCTCATACTACCACGATTCTATGTTGAAATTGAGAATCGTTGCCATATTTTGAAAAGAAACATACATTGTTTTAAAAAAACACATATTTAACTTTATATCGTCACAAAAAAGCAGAGAATTGCTTGTACAGTCATGGAAAAAATACTTGTAGTTGCTTGTACAAAACGCCAATTTTTTTGTGAGATTTGTTTTGGGCTTGTACAATGCAACGCGGCATTGCCGATTCATAGATAAAGTGGCTGAGATCCTGTGGACCATAGATCATAGAATAATGCGGTCACGCTCTATGGTATTAAGTGTCAGTTATCATCTCCACGGGGCTTACTGCGCGCGGTGGCGCGGGTTTGTGTATAATACATTTTTGTGTTTATACGCTCCCCTAACAGTAATAACAACATGAAGTGAGGTTTACTCGCATTGAATACGGTATTATAATGAAATGATTCATATTTAAGTGAGTCTTCCCCTTCATCTATTGTAATTTGATGGTGTCAGGTAACTTAAGTAATGTTTCTTATTAAAGCACTAGATTTTTATGTATTTTATGGCACTGCTAATAATGTTTCTTATTAAAGCACTAAGCTTTTATCTATTTTAAGGCATTTATACAAAAATGTTGTAATGTTTCCTAACCTACGTTTATACGTATTACAAGTAAAATAAATGTATTTATCTTTTTGATAGTTCTAATTTAATATCACAATTAACGTTATGAACTTTATTTTAATGAAAACTGCAGCTATTTTCTAGCTATCTTACTATCCAGTGCTGGAATAAAGATTTTTCTAAAGTGCAATGGATTTTGTTACCATTGATTCTATATTTGTGTTTCAAACATCTTTTACAAAAAATGCAAATGTCAATATCAATATCGGTATATTCCCAGACTCCTAACCTAATCCTGGATGAGTCCATAGCAAAGATAACGCGATAACTGGGCAGTAATGGTCTAAATATCTCTGTAATGTGTAGGTAATCGTTCGACACGTGACCAACGTGTGACTGCAGACGCCGATTTGTTTGTGCTGGGGGATTTACCGGGATTAGCACTTTATACTGCGACTGTACATGCGTTAGGGATTTTGTTGCTATTCGGATTTAATTACTGATTGATTCAAGAGATACGTTTGTTTGCATCATAAATAAAAGTAATGGGTTTCTGGTGTTTCTGGGTAGCTATACCTACTGTCCCTTTAAAACGTGTACTATGAAGAAAGAAAAAAAAATGTAAATAATTAACAATAATCATAAATATTGTTGGACACTACACACAGGGCCGTCTGAGCCCAAATTAAGATAAGCTTGTACTATGGATACATACATATTATGCATAGAGAACGTACAGTCTCAAGACAAACACAATCCAACCAAAACATTTTCATATAAAATGTTGCCAAGACGAGACCATATGGCTCGCACTGTCAAAAAGTTATGAGATCTCATGTAACTAACGCACATTCTAACTCCACGTGGCCTAACTCTACAATCCTTAACTAAACAAACTTGTTTCGTTTCGCAGAATTTGTACATGAGAAAAGAAAACAGCGCATTTTGCAAGTAAGCCTTAGGTACTTAACTTACCTTTTGTATTCACTGCTGATATACTTAACAGAAGTCTTTGTCGAGTCATAACTTCAGGGCTGGTCCACAAGCTTAAGGTCGCACAGCGCGCAATGGCTTGAGTTATGCTCGGAGTGTCTCTTAGGGATCGAATCCGAAATGAGGACATCCGGAAGAGAACCAGAGTTACCGACATAGCTCGTAGAATTAGCAAGCTGAAGTGGCAGTGGGCTGGCCACATCTGTCGGAGGACCAATGGCCCATGGAGCAGACGTGTCCTTGGACGCCCTCCAGCCAGGTGGACCGACTACCTCGAACGTGGCTGGCCATAGAGGAGGCTTTGCCTCGAACTCGAACATGAACGATGAAGGCACTGTACCACCTACTATACAGTGGTGCGGTAAGACCATGCCGGAAATCTCTATAACACAGCGGGGGTTCCGGCGGGCGTGCTTTCTCTAGACGTTCATAAGTCGAGTGGGCCAGACGGTATACCAGCAGTGGTGCTTAAGCAGTGTGCTCCTGAGTTATGTTATGTACCCACGCGCCTCTTCGCGCTTTCCTACCACAGTAGGCAATTTCCGTCTTCGTGGAAGACTGCGAATGTGCACCCGGTACCCAAAGGGGCGATAGATCAGATCCATCGAATTACAGGCCTATCGCTATTACCTCTCTCCTCTCCAAGGTGATGGAGCGTGTGATCAATACACAGCTTCTAAGATTGCAGGTATACGACCTGGTCAGTGACCGTCAATATGGCTTTCGCCACGGTCGCTCAACTGGTGACCTTCTAGTGTATCTGACACACCGATGGGCACTAGCCAATGAGAGTCAGGGGGAGGCATTGGCATGTAGCCTGAACATAGCGAAGGCGTTCGATCGGGTCTGGCACCGGGGTCTTCTATCGAAGTTGCCATCTTACGGAGTGCCCGAGGGTTTGTGCAATGGGTAGCTAGCTTTTTGTCCGGCAGACGCATACGAAATGTAGTTGACGGTAGTTGCTCTGAAAGCATGGACATTAATGCTGGTGTCCCGCAATGCTCTGTGATGTCTCCTACGCTGTTTCTACTGCATATCAATGACAGGTTGGACATCAACGACATACATTGCCATGCAGGTGACAGTACTGGAGACGCTTATTACACGGGATGTGCAAACATCCCACGTTCCGTTGTGCAGGAAAACCGTTAAGAACTTGTGTCTCAAATCGAGACCACACGGTCCAAGGTCACTGACTGGGGACGGGAAAACTTGGTCCGATTCAACCCTACAAAGACACAATTGTGCGCGTTCACAAGAAAACCCCATTCACTGTAGTCCCACAATTCCAGAACACTCCCCTCTCCATCTCCAAGAGCATTGGAATCCTTGGTGTTGGCATCTCCAGCGATGTTCAGTTCCGAGATTGTTTACAAGATAAGCTGAAGCTGGCGTCCAAAAAACTTGGTAGCAGTACTTCACGTCGGGGCAGAGGTTGCTGCTTTACAAGTCCCAAGTTCGGCCCCATATGGAGTACTGCTGCCATCTCTGGGCGGGAGCACCCAGATACCAGCTTGGACCTTTTAACTCGGTTCAACGACGGGCTGTGAGAATTTGCGATGATCCCAAACTCACTTGCCGTATCGAACCCTTAAGTCTGAGAAGAGACTTTGTCTCCCTGTGTGTGTTCTACCGCTTGTAAAATGGGATGTGTTCTGAGGAACTGTTCGAAAGGATGCCCACGGCTACTTTCTACCATCGCACCGCTCGCCATCGGCAGGGAATTCATTCTCACACTTTAGAACCTAAATGGTCGCGTACAGTGCGGTTTCAGAGAAACTTTCTCCCGCGAACGCTTAAGTTGTGGAATGAGCTCCCTGCCAAGGTTTTCTCCAGGGACTACAGTATGGAGTTCTTCAAGTAAGAAGTTATTAGATTTCTGAAGGGTCGGCAATGCGCGAGTGATACCCCTGGTGTTACAAGCGTCCATAGGCTATGGTGACCGCTTACCATCAGGCGGACCGTAAGCTTGTTTGCCACCTTAGTGGTATAAAAAAAAAAAAAAAGCCTTTTGTCCAGTGGTGGACCAATATGAGCTGATATGATGATGATTCTTAACGAAACAATATATGCAACGCAAACATCTGAGAATCAAGAGCAAGACTCTAATCGTACGGTAATAACATTGAATGATTGATTAAGGCTGCGGTATAGGCTAGACCGCGGAAATACGCCGTTTTTGTGCAAATTTTTTGGCTAAATGCTATAGCATCTAAAGAATTGAAAAAAATATATGTTCTAAAACTTGCTTTTGTCTAGTGCATTACCTTACTGAATGATTTTCATTTATTGTATTTAATGCAATAAAAAATCTGGAAGTGACCATTGTTTCAACACTTGTGCAAATTTTTAAGGGGTGTTTTGCATTTGCTTGTAGTGAAAGTTGGTTAAATAATTAGAATAGCTTGTTATCTACTGCATTGACTCTAAATTGTAGCAAAAAGTCAAAAAATGTGACTACAAAACTGTAATAACGTTAAATTCCAAAAAAAAATTTAAAGTTTCAAGGCGTCATTACGGTATAAATTACTTAAGAAGTATATAACATATATATCTCATAGTAATGATATGACATTATCTAATGATTTATAGTACATTTACATACACAACGTTAGAATTACAGAAATTAGCTTTCTGGCCTATATTGCCCTCTTAATAACGTTATCTGTAAAACTAGTTTAAAGTAAAGTAAAGTAAAGCTTTCGCTAATGGCACCCGGGCTGATAATGCGAAGTTTCATTAAAAACCCTTACAAACCGTCAAATACCGAAACCGTAAATTTAGGGTAGACGTAAGTCTTATACCTTTAAACGAGTAATCTATACATATAAAAGGCTTTGTCCTGAATGACTGATGGATCAACGCACAGCCTAAACCGCTGATCGTAGAGACCTGAAACTTGGAGGGTGTGTTCTTTGTATGACGTAGGCATCCGATAAGAAAGGTTTTTCCGGAATTCTACCCCTAAGGGGGTGAAAAAGGGGGGCAAAGCTTGTATGGGACAACGTGATTGATTGGTCCAATCTTATTTAACAGAATTGATGGAAGACGTGTTTCGTATTTTATTGTAATTCATCCCCTAACCGGTTTAAAAAGGTGTAGAAAGTTATTTGGCGGTTATTTGCTTCGAAGTTGATATCAATACTCCTTTGTGCTTTTGATTTAAATTACATTTTATTTTGACACATGTTTGAAAACTCAATTCGATTTTATTCATAAAAGGTTGAACTTACTTAAAAAAATATACAACCTCAACACTCTTTAAAATTGGAATGTCTCGAATGTCACCGTACTATATTAGTACCTCATTTAAGGGGTTTCCAAGCTCAAACAGGTTATGCGTTTTTGATTTTTGTGTACAAAGTTTTCTTTTTCTACCTATCTTATACATATAAAATTCTTTGTCCTGAATGACTGACGGATCAACGCACAGCCTAAACCGCTGATCGTAGAGACCTGAAACTTGGAGGGTGTGTTCTTTGTATGACGTAGGCATCCGACAAGATAAGGTTTTACTAAAACGGTGAAGTCAGGGTCGGATTCACACAATAAGGGTAAACCGATTGTAACGAAATTTTGGTAAGTTATTATACACACGCCGGGGAATGCTTCTGAGACAGAAAAAAAAAGGTCAACTGCGAGTGAGACAGGGTTAAGTGCGAGTCGGACTCGCGTAATAAGGGTAAACAGATTGTAATGAAATTTTGGTAAGTTTTTATGCACACACCGGGGAATTTTTCTGATAAAGAAAAAATGGTTAAGTGCGAGTCGGACTCGCGCAATAAGGGTAAACCGATTGTAATGAAATTTTGGTAAGTTGTTATGCACACGTCGGGGAAGGTTTCTGAATTACTACAACCCTATTAGGTTGTTTTTTTTAAAAAAAGGCTAAAACTACCTTAAACGTTAAAAATTAAGATTCACGTAATTCATCGTTTTTGAAAAAATATTCTCAGACGGCAAAATAGAAAATAGATGAAAATGTGTATGAGAATTCCGATGTTATTGTAAACAATCAAAAGCTGTTTTTTTAAAAAGAAGTTTACGCAGACGAAGTTGTGGGAATACGCTAGTTCTTGTATATATATATAATCTAAATCTCAAAAAGGTCTCCAACGATTTTCATGAAATATGGTATGAGGCGGTTTCGGGGGCGATAAATCGATCTAGCTAGGTTTCATTTTTAGAAAACGTCGTTGAAAAATATGACTCTTGCTGAAATCCGTTGGCGATACTATTATTTTTACCGACACAGCAACATTAAAGCTTCTTGACAATAGTTGGCGTTGTAAAATAAAACCAGCAAAACTCGGTCTTCCAGGTACTTATTTTATTACATGGAGAGTACGGGTAGTATCTGATAGGTACGTTTGTATTTAAATTATGTAAATGAAATCACTTAAATTTGGACGAAAGAGGAGAACTGGACAGACTGGAACAGATTTACAAGAAAGGAAGGAAGGATTGGAAACCTCTTGATGTGTTGTTTGATTGCTAAACGAAATGGGGACGAGTTTAAGACAAAAAGGACAAATTCTAAATAAAAAAAAAAACATACAAGCAAAGTATTTATCTGTATATAAAAATATATTAAAGGGGAAACCGAGTGACTGACTGATTCAATGACATATCAACGCATAGTCCAAGCCTCTAGGTCTAGAAACTTTAAATTTGGCGAAAGGATTTGCAAAATTCATCCCCTTAAGGGGTAAAATGGGAATTGCTAAATCATTCCCTACCATAGAAGATTATTTGCATAGAAATTCCATATTTTTTTGTGAGTAAGACCATAAACAGTTTAACAGCTTTCTTTTTGAAAAGTCCACGCGGACGAAGTCGCGGAAATTGCTGGTGTAAAATATTTATGTAAAATTACAACAGCCAATTGAAAAATTAAAATACATATTTTGTTAATTACATGTCTTAAGTATTAAGACATCCGTTTAAGTACGTTATACTTGTTTAAGGATGTCTCGCTCTTCCATTACATGATCTTTGGAATATAGAATACATTAATTGATAAGTTTTAAAAATAATTAAATTATGAAGTCCCTACATACCAAACAATTTGGTTCGGTTTTATTTTAAATTTTGAGTATCCGTGTGTGTTTTTGTATTATGATAATATCCTTTTTTAGGTATGTAGAATGTAAATAACTTAAAGTTATTACTTGCATTAAAACGTCTTACACACTATAATTGAGTATTTTCACCAGCATACAGTGACCAAGTAAGTACGAATATACACGACAAATGAGCATTCCGTTTAGGTAAACTTTTCTCAAACATTTCCGTACAGTTCCTACTCTGATGAATGTCTAGGAACTTACTGTAACTGGAAATTGTAAATATTTCAATAACTTATTAATAAATATGTTCGATTATTTTTTGTTTAAATCATTTATAAAGCTCTTTATTCCATCACAAAAAAAAATTAACATTTACTGCAACATAAATTATATATTTATTGACTTCCTAGGCCTAATAAATATATACGGAAGCTGTATGTCATGTTCGGCAGTCCGTGTGTCCTGTGACATACAAACCTTATAATGAAGAAGGATAGGTGCATAATGTAAACCGGCATACACATCGTGACGAATCTATCGATAAATTCTAATTTTATTTTTAGGTCAATGCATGTCTATACGGTGTGAATGACACTACAATAATTGCTAGGAGCGGATATCTACTAAAATGCCCATTATCCTTTGCACCTTAATAATCTTATCTTTGCTCATCAGACTGCATATGTATTGCATAAACTGGTCCAGAATAAACTACAGTAGCTTGTAAATCGGTAAACATTCATGACTAGCCATGTTCAGCGAACGAAATGTACCTACCTATGTACAAGATTTCATTTCTTTTATTTCTTATTCTTTGAACGTGATGTTTACGAACGTACCTACGAAGTCAGCAGAACTAAAATCGAAATCAGTTGCGGACTCAATTTCGTATTTACTTCCATTCAGTATTGACGTAGATTTATTTATTCGTTAATATGGGTTCCATAGTGCAGTGTGCTTTGTAGATTTTTGTTCTGCAGGTTTTATAGAGTTTTTCAGTTACTGTTACATTTATTTCCATTAAACTACTATTATGTAATAATAAAAAAAAAACAACAGCGGCAGTCGGGGCCTGCCGCGGTAAAGCTATTTATTGCATGGCATTTTTTATCAACTTATGCAATTATTATTATTATTTTTTTTTTCTTTGATATTAATTCAAGTTATACTTTTTCAGCGTGGTGATCGATAAGAAAACATTTTTTTTTTCTTTTATTGAATAAATGAGAAGTTAATATCGTTCAAAAAATTTTTGTTGGCGGCAGCGGGGTGGGTGCAACAAACTTGTGGTTTGGTTGAGGTGCTCTCGACGAGGCGCTGCGGCTGACTAATAGAAGGAGAGAGCCGCGTAATGGCCGGCCCACGAGACGTTATTTATGAAATGTATTTTTTTTTTGCTACAAAATAACACTCTTTCGCAATTAAATAAAACCATAATCGTCTAAAGAATTTATTTTGGAACACGTAGACAAAATTTTATTGAAAAAAGTGATATAACTAGCAGATAAAACTGTTTTCCCCGTAGAAGTATCTCTCTAAAAATTAGGATTTAGAGGAAACTTTGCGATTTTATTGTATCGAGTCAAGTTTATTCAATCGTGTTTCGACTCCCTAACCTACTAATAAAACTCCTAAACTTATGATTGGCATCAAAAAAATATATAAAATTCAATTTTTTTTGCCTTAAAATTGATTTTCCGCACAGTCAAGTTTGCCGTTGTTAGGTTTTTATCGTTACAAAATTCCTTGATTCGGTCGCCGCGCTCAGAGCCCGCGATAAAAGCTACGCAATAGCTTAAAAAAATTAAATAATTTAATACCCACTTTAGAAATCTAATATGTAATAAGTACAAAGTGAGTGAGCAATTAACTATTTTCTTCTTGCCGTCAGATCAATTTACAATGTTTACCTTCGTAGCTATATTTCTTCTGCACTATTTGTAGGGACTGGCGCATAACTGTATGTATAACGCATAGTAAGGGAAAGAAGCTGTACACTATTTAATTTTTTAATAAATAACAAAATCTTTTCATAAATATCTTGCTATTTATAAAAATTAAATTGTATTTAAATAAATTTTCGATGTTTGCGCTGGGACGGAATAACCGTTAAAAAAGACATGTCGTCCACTAAAAATTATCCAGGAAGCTTATTGCGAATATTGTCGAGTAAGCCAGGCGAGTGAATTCTGGAGTAAAAATGTTTGCACAAGTACTCTTACGAGAAGTTAGCATATGTGTCTCTCGAATTTTTGTGTCAAGTAGTTTGTCGTACATTGCTTTTGCAAAAACCTTTGATAAATTAGGTACTAAAGTTATTGATCTGTAATCGTCTACCTTAATCGTAAAATCGTATCCTACAGAATTCAGATTTTTGAGGGATACAGTACATCGAACTTTCTTCTCCTTAGCCATTGTTTATACTCACTACAGGGACACTGGCCTAAGTGCTGCGCTAGCCCAGTGCTAATTTGTCAAGCTATAGTGGCCAAGAATTTTAAGCCACCTATAAGGCCTCTGACTGCTGAAAGACTGCTGTCATAATGTCGGCTGTCAGTTTTAATGCCATTCAACGACCCCGTATTGCGATTATAAACTAATCCGTAATAAATCCGTATAAACAAGATTGTCAAAGAACTGAGTGAAATTTAAAAACTTTAACATCTGTAACTTAAATGGACCCGTTGTCCTATTGCCCGTTTTCCCGTAGGAATAAAGCATTATCACGCAGTAAAAAGTAGCCTATGTTCATCAGGGATAATGACGGCTTCTAATGGTAAAAGAATTTTTTAAAACGGTCCAGTATTTTCTGAGCCTATTCAATACAAACAAACAAACAATCAAATCTTCCCTCTTTATAATATTAGTATAGATTATTATTATAAAGCTTTCGTAGAATATGAAGTTATAGTATAATATTTTGGTTACTAGAAAGTCTCCCTTTAAGGCACAGTGACTACCTGCAGACTAGCGCCGCGCAAAAAATATCCGTTGTTTCCTCTTTGTATAAAACACATTTCAATAATGTTACATTTCAATAATGTTACATACCAATTATTTAGAAATAGTTATCAGCTGTTTTAAGGAAGTTATGTATTGTATCTGGAATAAACCTATGAGTAGTAGATAGCGTTTCTGCTAAAAACGGCCGCTTTCGAAATATTTAGTTTGTAATATTTCTGAAATGTGGTTTGTAAAAAGAGGAAACAAAGAATATCTTTTGGCGGCGCCAGTTAGGTATTCACTGTGCCTTAACTATCCGAAGATAAAGAAAAGTTTTTAGATTTTTATTATTAGTTCTTGTGCGAGTTAGTTTATAGGATGTACGAATAAGTTACAAAGACCATAATACTTCTTGTAGTGTATGTGGACTAACACCATAACACTGGATCTCGAGGCACAGCGTCAGTCACACAAGAGGCGTAGGCCAAGTGTGGAAGTGGGTATAACTTACAGTACCTAGTGTTCATTGGACTGAGTTTTTCACTAGAACTCTCCAGAGATATTAGAACTTGATAGTGCTAGGCGTTCCAAAGAAATCTAGGTCTAGCTAGACGAACAGAGAGAGACCATAAAATAATTCATTCCACCGTACCGTTTTAACGGAACTCTAATATTAGTAGTTCTTTTTAGCACACAAAGATTATTCAAATGTATAGGAATTTGTGTTCCAGTTAAAATGCAATAAATGTTATTCGTTGTGAATTTTATTTAAAATATGTTGGCCTATTTGGACGTGTATTTGGCAATAAAAATAAATAAAATGGCCAATATAATGCCGCGTGAAACCCTCGGGCAATGAAAAATAAATAAAAATGAGAGATTGGGGAAAAGCGCGCGCCGGGGAAAATGAAATGCCGGTTTAGCGCTCCATACTTTCTGTAACCCCCCTTTGGGCGGTATAAAACGGGATGTAAGTAGTGCTTCTTTGATATAACATACATTATTAACCGACTTCAAAAAGGAGGAGGTTCTATGTTTGACGGGTATATTTTTTTTATGTATGTCCACCGATTTCGTCGTCAATTGTGAACCGATTTCAAAAATTCTTTTTAATTTGAAAGAATATGCTCCTGAGGTGGTTCCCTATTAATGAAGTGGATTTTAAACTTAAACTTTTGAAGAGAAAAAAAACGAGTTGCACTCCGGGAGTGCCGGCAGAAGTGAAAATTTTTACACACGATTCGCGCTTAACACTCAAATATGTCACAAGACATGTCTTTGACATTGTCAAGAAATAATAATGTTTGTTTATTTACTTTTTTGACGTAGTATATTTGACATCGCAATCTGTCATAGAATTAGAATTCCATATCCAAATACTAAAAATAAAAATTATAATAGGCGTGGCATTAAGGTTTCCGTCTTACGAATTTCCACGATTAGGACACGTGACCTGACGCGAGTTTATAATTTTTTACCCATACCAAAAAAAGTGCACAACGCCGCTAAAGAAGTTTTCACTTCAAAAAAATTGATGTGAATTTGGAACTGGTGAAACACTTGAATGCTGATGATTGTATAAAATGTTGTTACATTAGAAGTATTGATGTTTTTAGTGTTCAAAAAACTCAATGCTTGTTCACTTAAAAGCAAAAAATAATTTTTTAACAAAAATAAAGCAGCCGACTTCAAAAAGATGCACTGAAAAGGTATTAATTATTGCCAAAAATCTGATCTGAATATACTAAATGATAATTAATATACCTAGAGTTGTTTAGCTATAGCCAATACTTGAAAATGGCCTTCAATTGTATAGGTACCTTCCCCTTAAAACATTTGTTCATTTAATAAAACAAAAATAAAATCCGTTATCATTTTTATATGGCGACTGTAGCTTTGATTATTGACCACCGAAGAAAAGCTCGTTGGACTGTAGAAGTAAGCCTTATTTTTGTTTTATATATTTTTTACAACATTCCTACATCGGGTTATTACAATTTTACTATCGGTATGTATGAACGTATTAAGTAGGTACCTAATCATGTACCTACCTAATGTGTTAGTATTATATTATGTTGATGTCATGTCTAATAACATTTGAGTGACAAGTCGCAAATCGCTTTTTGCGGTCGTCATAAATCATGGTTTAGCGACTGAGAGTTGTATTTCTTTGACACGGTTTGTGCTAAGCTTTTACAAAGTTCTTAGGATTCCGTACCTCAAAAGAAAAAAGGAACCCTTATAGGATCACTTTTTTGTCTGTGTGTCTGTCCCTGACCATTTATCTCAGGAAAGCGTGAAGGTATCAAGTTGAAATTAATATCATAAACTAAGGTCTACGGTCCCTTGAAGCAGTCAATCAATCTAGCTTTCAAGTCAACGATATAGAAAAACAGCTACAGCTGAAATAAGGCAATCTTTCACTGAAAAAAAAGATAAGCTAACAAAAACACAAATTTTATCTAGTGGTAACATAATTTGAGGACTGGTAAACTTAATTGCTACTAGTACATATAAGTTGTGTTCAGGGAATCAGTTGTTTAATTATAATAAAAGTTTGGTTATTACTAAGTAATTTTCGAATAGCTAAACCAGTTTAGTTATCCTTTTTTTCAGTGTTGTCGCATATTCTGGCATTCAGAAATAAAATCAAAACCTATGGGGTTCTTCCCGTCGTCCTAGAATGATTAAAATTACACACGAAGCAAGGTTTCTTACATTTTTCACATTACATCACAAATATAGGAAAAATCGTAAATTTGTGGTTATAAAACATTAAAAAAAAGGGTTTGTCTTTCTGTCTGACAAGACCCTTTAACTCACGAAGGCGTGAAGGTATTGAGTTGAAATTAATATCCAATAACTAAAGTCTACAGTCACTAAAAGTTGTAAAAGAATCAAGCTTCTAAGTCAATGCAATAAAAAAATTTACCCAAAATACAGTTATTTTTGTCGCATATTGTAACACAAATAAATCAAAACCTATGGAGTACCGTTGACCTAGATATAATTTTTTTTATTAAACACTCTATCAATTGTTCCTTTTTGTTAAGATTTCAATTATAGGTATATTATATTATAGATTAAATTTTTTTTTTAATATTATAATATACATTACCACTGCATTTTTTTTAATTACAAATAGCTTAGGAGACATATGCCATAGGATGGGAGATAATTAATATCTTACAGGAGCCTAAGGGCTCAAACGGACGAACTTATTACATGGTTACATTAGATTGTTTTTTAAAAGTTGCAAAACCCCTAACATTTAAACAGTTAAAATTTCGTTACACTTACATTCTATTCAGAAAAATTTAACCCTTGACTTGAGGTTTGGTGTCAAACGACCCTCGTCTGACAACACCAGGAGCTCTACCATTTGGCCAGATGTCACAATTTATAATAAAGACCGGTGTAGATTGCGGGTGAATGCAGACAGATAATTTCTTTAATTCAATACTGTGTAGTTTTTCAACTATTACATTTTACTGTACACGATACAATGCTTTTCTGCATCGAAGGCTGAAAAACATATTAAACAAAAGAAACCAATGTATTTCGTACAAAAATAAAAAGTCAGATTAATGTGTAATAAGATAATCAAAATGTTGCCGAAATAAAGATAAGCGGATAAGGATAAATTGAAACATGTGTCACATCGTCATTTTGACAGGCACTAGTATTGTTTATGGTTCTTTCAGCGGCCAGCAATGTTCGTTATCTTTGATGCAATAAAAGCTGTTAACTTGACACCTGTCATTCTGGGCGGTATGGTTTTTTGATTTCCGCATTATGCGACATTACGGCATTTTATGGTTAACTAAGTTATTATAATATTACTTTCCTTTTGGGTGTTTGCGTTGATATTCACTGACTTTTCCAATTCATGCATTAATATGTAAAATCCAAACTGGCATAAAATTAAAGTCACGTTTTCGTGCGTCTGTTTCGTATTTTCGGATACTACTCCAATAAATTTTAGCCTTGAAGTTAGCAAGCATGCCGATAGTGCTGCATAAACAAAATGTTTGAAAAATATCTATCTCTATATTGGATCTGCTAATTGAAACCCAATTATCAGTGTTGCCTGATAGTCTTTAAAGGGACGGTATTTTCGTCCCATTCAACGCTGAACCGTCCCGTCACTTGATCTTTTTGAAAGTAGTCAACTACTATACACTAAACTTAATAAAAAAATTGTTAATTTAATTTCACAGAAACCTCTTGTATGAAATACCTTTGACATGTTAATATATAAGTATATTTAATTAAATTTAAATTCCAATTATCACTTCTTAATTTACAAAACTGAACTTATAATGTACTCACTGTTATAATTTAAAAAGGCTTCGGTATTAAAAGCTAGAACCGTCCCCTAATTTTAAAAATCGTTCTTTTTTCGGAATAACTACCTTCCAAGTATTCTGGTAATACTGCTTATAATCATTAAACATTTTAAGCTCAAACAAAGGTTTTTAGTAAATTGCTTTTCTTAGCGCTTTTTTTTCTAATTCGTAGTGTAAATTTCTAATAAAATAAATTATACATGATATTGTAATCGGATAATCTAACGATATCTGTTAATGGTAGCTATTTTCATTACTACTTACTTTAACATGAAGAAACCAATCGGAATATCAGTAAAATAAAATCAAAGTCTAACTACAACAGTAGACATGATAACGACCCCTGAAGGCCCCTTCAGACCCCTCTTTGTTCCATCTCTCTAGAGCAGTACCCCTCCCTTGTGTACCATAACCTTTAACTGCCACATCTGTCTCCAACACTTCTATAACTGTTTAATAAATACGAAAAAATGTGGTTATTTAATATTCATGGTCTTGTTTATGGTAAAAAGAGATAAAAAAACTATAACTTATATAATTACTTATCGGTCCTATAAGAAGAGATAAGGAATAGTTATGAAAATTTGAGAACGATGGTGTAATGTATTTATTATCTTATGTTGTTTTATGTAACAGCCATGATATAAATAGTGTTCTGTAACACAGTTTAAAAAAACGGTAAAAAATTATTAAATTACATAAATAACTTAATATTAGTATTTTAGTTATCTTTATGTCATATTAATAAGTGTGTATGTTTTTAATTAAAAATTAAGGTCTAGTGAAGAAAAAATGTATTTTTATTATTTAGCCTGTACTTGGCCAATACATAAGTACTGAGGTGGAGTTTCAGTCGATAGCTCGCAATTTTTAACCTATAATTATAATAAATAATAATATGTACAAATCGAGTTTTATAAAATCCCGGTGTAAATATATCATTAATTATAGGCGTATTTTAAGATATTCTGTTGCGTCACAATATCTAGCGTGACAAGGTACAGACAATTACTTCATATATATTTGTATGTTCCTTTCCTTCCTGAGAAAGCCATTTTCACGTTAAATTGTTTGTTTTTATGAAAACTAGGAAGAAAGCCTACGTTCGGCAGTGGACGTCCTTCGGCTGAAACAAATGAACGAACTGTAGTAAATGAAAGCTCCATACATCGACAATGTCCTTTCTGGACTTTCTGCGTGATTTCACTTTTGACTCAGTACCTCGAATAGAAACTGCCTTTTAAATGTGTTAGGTATCAGTAAATATTATTTTAGGAATTAAACATACTCCTAAAATAGTGCCAAGATTTTATGGCTGACTCCCTCTAAAATATTAAGGCCTTCGATCTGCATAGTTCACTACAGATGGCCATATCAATAGAAAAGAAAAAAATGACCAAAATGTTTATCTATCAATTTTAGGTTGGAATATGCTATATCTTAACTCCTTTTACATTGGTATTGAAAAACTTTTTTTTTGATACCTAATATGTCAACCCCTTATATTTTATATTTGTCAAATATTTTAAGATCAAAGTGGATCATGCCTTTAAATTTTTGTTTTGGAAAAAATTTACAAGGACACTTGATGTCCGTCTGAATATGAAGCAAACAAGAATATTATAAAAGCTATATACCAAATCCAAATCAAAATTGCGCCTATTGACCATCTATCCCGTATGGCCATCTTCCCCGACTTACCCTAAAAAAAAGTAGTAAGGTAGTATCAGAAATCCAAATATTTAGTGGGAGTAAATTAGTTTTTAGCACCCGCACGAAATGACATTGTTCACGAGGAGTGTAATGAAAAATTAAAAATAACACTATACCTATAGGAGTACCTATACCTATATTAAAAAGAAGAGATTGCTTTTTAAGCAAATTCAAAAGCATCTTAGTGTGTTATTAACATTGTCCATGAAAAAAATATTTAATCATTGAATTTATACGAAACCCATTATTAAATTTAATGGTTTCGGTAGATATCTTTGTTATATAATAAAGGGAGTTGTTTTCCTATATCGAAACACGTCCTGCTTACATGTCATGGTTATACATGGTGTTATGACGCACGTGTTTAAGATAAACTAGTTTTTAAATTTGAACTTCGGGCAAAGGTCACCTACGTTTATATTAAGTAATACTACAAATAATAGAATACTATGTGATACGTATATACCTTCACCACTAGTTAAGTCAGTACAAACGGCTTAGTTGCTGAATATTGACTTCTTTGAAGCTGTTAAAGAAAAGTCACAATGTCCTTTCACTTTATTCATTAACTGTTTTGCACATGTGTACATGTCCTTTAAAACTATCAATTTGAAAAAAAAACAACCATAATTGATTATAAAATATTGACAAAAAAATAACATTAAAATAATGACTGAAAACTTATGTGTCATATTCATAAAGTGACGCAATATAACTTTTAACGTTAGAAAAAGCTTCGAAAAGGAATTGTTACCAGAATACATCTTCTGGAACGTAGCCACATCCCCCATTCCATTTCCGCCTCCACCCAAGGTGGGGGAAGCTATTAAGCCAAGCCAAAACTAATTTAAATTAAATCCTAGTGAATTACCAGAGGAGGAA
This sequence comes from Apoda limacodes, assembly GCA_946406115.1. Classification (NCBI taxonomy): domain Eukaryota; kingdom Metazoa; phylum Arthropoda; class Insecta; order Lepidoptera; family Limacodidae; genus Apoda; species Apoda limacodes. The sequence goes on from OX291550.1 coordinate 24,601,193, forward strand.
ATTGTCGAGCGCACCCTTGATGCTCTGAGAGTCGTACAGTCGCGACGAAAATGGTTTAATAACAATTATTTACCAAAATGTTTCAAAGGTGATTTATTTGATATTATATAACATATATAGTACTTTTAAAACGGATTAGTAATAAGTTAACAAATTGTTGAATCAATATTAAGTTTTGTTAATTATCTGTCAACAGAACAATAAAAAAGGGCAAACGCACGAAGGGTTCCATACTATATTATCTATAATGACGGCAAAAAAATCACGTGTATAAATGTTGTATGGGAGCCCCCCTTAAATATTTGTTTTATTTTAATTCAATTATTTATTTTTAAAGTGACTATATAACTAAATATTATGTGAATATGCATCAATGCACATCAATGATATGTTGGAGATCAACAACATACATTGCTATGCAGATGACAGAACTAGAGAATTACACGGGCCGTGCAAGCATCCCTCGTTCTGTTGTGGAGGAAAAACGTGAAGAACTTGTGTCTCAAATCGAGATCGGTCTGTCCAAGGTCTCTGACTGGGGACGGGAAACCTTGGTCCTATTCAACCCTTCAAAGACACAAGTCTGCGCGTTCACCGCTAAGAAAACCCCATTCACTGTAGTACCACAATTCCAGAACACTCCCCTCTCCATTTCCAAGAGCATTGGGATCCTTGGTGTTCATATCTCCAGCGATGTTCAGTTCCGAGATCACTTGCTAGACAAGGTAAAGCTGGCGTCCAAAAAACTTGGTGTACTCAACAGAGCGATGCAGTACTTCACGTCGGGGCAAAGGTTGCTGCTTTACAAGTGTAAGTCCGGCCCCATATGGAGTACTGCTGCCATCTCTGGGCGGGTGCACCCGGATACCAATTTGGCCTTTTGACTCGGTTCAACGACGGGCTGTGAGAATTGTAGACGATCCTAAACTCACTTGCGGTATCGAGTCCCTAAGTCTGAGAAGAGACTTTGCCTCCCTGTGTGTGTTCTATCGCTTGTACAATGGATTGTGTTCTGAGGAATTGTTCGAAATGATGCCCACGGCTACTTTCTACCGTCGCACCGCTCGCCATCGGCAGGGAATTCATTCTCACACTTTAGAACCTAAATGGTCGCGTACAGTGCGGTTTCAGAGCAAGTTCCTCCCGCGAACGCTTAAGTTGTGGAATGAGCTCCCTGCCAAGGTTCTCTCCAAGGACTACAGTACGAAGTTCTTCAAGAAAGAAGTTATTAGACTTCTGAAGGGTCGGCGCGTGTGATACCCCTGGTGTTGCAAGCGTCCATAGGCTACGGTGACCGCTTACCATCAGGCGGACCGTAGGCTTGTTTGCCACCTTAGTGGTATAAAAAAAATTATTTTAAGCGTCTACCTGTTGCCGTTGTCAATATCGAGCAAAAATGAACAAAAAAATCACGTTTTTTGTATGAGAGCCCCTATAAATATTTATTTTATTCTGTTTTTTAGTATTTGTTGTCATACCGGCAACAGAAATACATCTTTTGAGAAAATTTCATCTGTCTATCTATCACGGTTCATGAGATACAGCCTGGTGACAGACGGACGGACGGACAGCGGAGTCTTAGTAATAGGGTTCGGCTAATTACCCTTGGGGTACGGAACCCTAAAAAGAGTAGGATGTACGTCGTTATGAACCTTTAACCCAAGAGTTCGAATATTACAATGGCTAAGATCAATATTATGTTAACCCCATAAGGTGTCCCATACCATGGTATAGAAATATCTTCATAAACCTAGACGTTGTATTATAACATGTTTACATCTAGTTCTTGCAGTCTCTACGATCAGTTAGTTAACCTCCTGATGATCTGACTTTGAGTCAGATAAAGCTGAACCCTATACCACAGACAGACAGACAAACGTACAATGGATGATTACTTATAGTTATAACATTCCTATAGTTTTGTATTGGAGTAAAAACAAAATAACTTATAAGTGTTTGGGCTTTGTACGTTTTGCTAACTTTATTGTCTATTAGCCTTTTTTGTTGAGACACTTTTGTCAACATGTGTACCTTCTATATTGCTTGCGGGCGGCGAGGTATGGGCTTCAGGCCCGTCGTTACATGTACCATTTGAATATTATCTGCCTCCGCTCTTACTCTCTCCCCGGAACCCTCGCCCCCCAAAGAGTTTAGACACAACTGTAAGGTCTCAACGCTTTAATTAATGCAAATTTGAGCGCTAACAAGATTATGAACTCCACCGCTTTTTAAGCATACGTTCAAGCAATGTTACTTAAGTGGGTATGTCTAAATACTGAAGAATAACAAGTTTAAGTGGAACGCTTTTACAAAGCTTTGTTGCTAGGTGCTTTCAAGCTTTTAACCTTACCGAAATATTTTATGTGTGCTTAACACATACTTGAATTATAGAACGATATTTATTTTTCTTTAACAATTTTTAATTAGGTAGTAGCTTTTGCCCGCGGTTTCATCCACCCTTAATTCGGTTACCGACAGGTGTAGGATTTCAACGGAAACTCCTCAATTATACGAAAAAAAAACTACTCACACTTGAAGTTTTCAAGTAGCCTTTTTCCTTTCCCGGGACTCCAACTATCTCCATGCCAAATTTCATTTCAATCGCTACAGCGGTTTAAGTGTGAATAGGACAGACAGACAGACAGAGTTACTCACGCAGGTTTTTGTCTGTTGAACCGTCTATTCGTAACTCTTTTAGAAGTTTTTAAAAATTTATTTTGTACAAAGTTTGATTTCTTTGTAAGAAATTAAAAATCATGTTGGTTTCCGAAATACAAAATCCGAAACCAGGAAATTCGCCGAAGAACCAAAGTTACCGATATAGCTCAAAAGTTAGCAAGCTAAAGTGGCAGTGGGCAGGCCACATCGCTCGTCGAACCGATAACCGATGGGGAAGAATGGTTCTCTAGAAGCGACCACGGATCGGAAGACGCAGCGTGGGACGTCCTCCTACCAGGTGGACAGACGACTCGGTGAGAGTCGAAGGAAGCCAATGGACGCGGGTGGCTCAGGATCGGCCGTTGTGGAGACATATGGGGGAGGCCTACGTTCAGCAGTGGACATCTTCCGGCTTAAAGGTTGTTGTTTTATGAACTACTCGTAATATTAAATATATCACATAGAAATAAAGTAAAGTAAATACATGTTGTTAATAAACAATGCAATGACTTATAACATACGAGCTTTTGCCCGCGGTTTTACCCACCACCAATTCGGTTATTGGTGAAGTAGGTATTTCAACGGCAACTTCTCAATTATAGAAAAACTGAAACACTGAAAACTGACTAACACGTGACATTTTGTGGCATCTGTCCTTCCTCGGGACTCAAACTATCTCCATGCCAAATTTAATTTTAATCGGTACAGCGGTTTAAGCGTAAAGAGATAACAGATAGACAGACAGAGTTACTTACGCATTTATAATATATGAATTATTTTATGCGATATTAAAATGAAAGAAACCATTGAGTACATACATACATACACTCTTACACAATTATTTTTTATATTATTATTGCTTGGTCATGGAGTTGAGGCTCCTACACACAGGTGCGATATAATAGTCGATATTATCGCATGCGTCATTGCGGTGATGCGTTTCGCGTCCTTTACACACATATTTGTTTCTTTCGTTCGATATTTCCAACATTTATATGTCTTAGGGCTGCCAGATGGCCGGAAAATAAGTGAAGGACCCGGAATTTTGCGTGCTGTAATAAGTCTAGTAATCAGACGCTATTATTGTCCAAATAAAATGGTGTAGTCTAATAAAAAGCGAATAGATGAAAAAAAGTAGATTAAAAGAAACAAGGAAATAATCTTAGTTAAGACGTAGGTAGTCTATAGTATTTTTGAAAAATACTATTTATGGTATGGTTTTATGCAAGTGATGTGTGTTATAATCCTTTAATTCAGATCAGATTTTTGGATATTATTTTTACCTTTATAGTGCATCTTTTTGAAGCCGGTTCTTTTTTTTGTTAAAAAGTTTTTATTTTTTACTTTTAAGTGACGAATGAATGAATGTAAATGAAAATGACGAAAAAAAAGACGTACACTTAACATATCCATACTCGTAACAAAATTTTATACAACCATCACCATAAATAATTTTAGACTCTTATGCATATGCTCATGGATGCCATTGTCAGAACTGGAAAAAAATATCAAAATCTGTTCATCAAGTCGAAAGTTCTGAGATAACAAACATAACAAAAAAAACTGTCGAATTGAGAACCTCCTCCTTTTTTAAAGTCGGTTGAAAACAATAGGTATCACTCTTTATACATTTCTTTATCGATAACGCTCAGTACCGCGTCTATAGTACAAGGTGGGTTGAGCGGCGCAGTTATTCCGAGATAACAAACCAGTTTTCAAATATTTAGGATAAACCGCGTACGGCTTAGGACGATACTAGGTTTGTATTCCCTGTAATAGGCGTTGTTTTTTTTTTTGCCTGGATTTGTAACATACTAGAGTTAACGCTACAAATAAAATGTTTTTTGTCATAATAGTAAATATCGACATCATAAGACACATGTAAAACTGTATTCTAAGTTTCTTTTCGGACATTATACTGATATTAAAAATGCGAAAGTAACTCTGTCTGTCTGTGACCTCTTCACGCTCAAACCTTAAACCCTGTACCGATTAGGACGAAATTTGGCATGGAGATAGTTTTAGTCTCGGGAAAGAACAAAGGCTACTTAAAAACGTCAAGTGTGAGTCGGATTATTTTATAATTGAGGAATACTACACCAATTACCGAATTGAGGGCTGGTGGAACCGCGGGCAAAAGCTAGTATATCATATATGTAACAAATATATATTTGTTATGAAGTCTTACAATAACATCATTATATTGCAAATCCTTAACTTACACAAATTTTTGTGTTTAAAAAATTACAAAACAACAATATCTCTAACTTTGTCTCTAAACAGTATGAGGACATGGTACAGAGACTAAACCAAGTGGAGATAGATAGAAAAGCGGACGAGACCTATATTCACTCGCTTGAACAAAAAATTGATTTTTTGGAGCGGACAGCGAGATACTCCTCGGTAGAAGTTCGTAACGTTCCAGAAAAAAAAAGATAAGAGAACCGCAGATCTGTGTAAAATGATCACTTGCCTGAGTAACACGTTGGACATGCCTATCGAATCTTCTACAATTCGAAATATTTACCGTGGAAACTCAAAATCAGGCACAGCAAAACCAATAATTATATATTTTAACTCGATACCAACAAAAGACAAATTACTTCAGACCAGCAAGCAATATAATAGACTAAACAAAACTAACACCCTAGGTACTACAGTACTTGGTACCGCAGGCCCGTGGACCAAAATCTATATCTCAGAAAATCTTACTCCTAAAATAAAGTGGCTGTACAGACTACAGTTCAACAAATGGCTTTACGTTTTGCTGGTCCACACCTGGGGCAATCTACCTGCGTAAAAAAGAAGGTCAGCCATCTATCAAGATAACAAATACAGAAGATTTGGATAAACTTACTACAAAACAATGACTATACTATCCTATTTATGTAGATTACGTTCAGTTTTGCAAATCAAAATGTTCGCGTATCTATAAAATTGTAATTTTTTTATTTTTTCTGTATTTACTAGTAAAATTATATATTCTTTTAAAACAAAACTACTAGGATACATAATATGTACAAATAATTTATGTACAGTGCTACACAAACAAACTCATACTCAAAAACTTAACATATATACACATTCATTCACACAAAATTACATTAGCAAGAAAATTCAAATATCTACTCATATTTTAATCAAATTTTTAAATATAATAACAAAAACATTCATTAAAATAGGTCTTCTGTTCGGTGGTGGTCTCCTCACACGCTTCACATATTACTTTAATAAATATTATTATGCATGGAAACTACAAAGTAATACTTGTATAAATGATTTCTTAAACGAATATTGCAATCGGACATACAAGCTCCAGAATACAAATATATACACACAGAATAGCTGTGTTCTGAAAAAAATTATTTTAAATTTCGTTTAAGTAGGGTTTTCTTTTTATGTATCTATACAAAAAAAATAAAAGAGGTACAAGCAATACAAAGTATCGATGAATTTGAAATAACCGATACGTATGAATGTTTACCAGAGCAATGTCATAGTGCAATACTAGTCCTAACACTTATCTAAAAATCCTTCAACAAAATATACGCAGCGTAAATAAAAATGTTGACGAGTTGTGCCTGTTAATACAAAGATTACAAATAAATTTCGATGTTTTAGTACTTTCAGAATGTTGGTTATCCTATGTAGACAAATTACCCACGTTGGCTGGTTATTCTTACTACCGCACAACTGATAATTACAACCAAAATGATAGTGTTCTTGTCTTCGTTAAGGAAAACCTAAACGTTAAAGTCGAATAACCACAGCTAATGGAAGCAAATTGCCTATTAATCAAGATTGGAAGTGAAACCGTAGTCTTAGCTATTTACAGACCCCACTGTTTTCACAACACAGATAATTTCATTATGTCCTTGAGCAAGTTGTTAACTGAACTCTCGTGTTTCAAAAATATAATAATTGTTGGAGACATAAACATAAATTTAAAAGAAAGTGCTATAAATACTAATAATTACATTGAGATGCTAATCTACCAGGGACTGTATCCTGCTTATAAAATCTCAACGAGAGAAAATAACTGCTTAGATCATGTTATTGTTAAAACTAAACTACCGAGCTTATCTTATATCCTACAAACTACAATAACAGATCATAGAGCTGTTCTATATTGCATAAAAAATATAAGTAACAGTAATAATGTCTCATATCTAGTAAATAAAACAAATTACATAAACTTAAAAAAGGACCTAAATGAAACCGGTTTTTCATGTATTTTCAAAGAAGGTTATGTTAATTATGCAACCAATTTATTAATCGAATTTATACAAACAGCTGTGTTAAAAAATACAAAACACATTAAATTATCCAGGAACAAAGTTAGGCTAAAACCCTGGATAACGGCTGGCCTGCTAAGGTGCATTAGAAATAGGGATGCTATGCATTTAAAATGGAAGCGCGATCCAGAGAATAAAAATTTAGAAACTACCTAAACGTTATCGTAATTTTTGCAATAATATAATTAAAAAAGTGAAAAGGGAATATCAAAGAAATTTACTTACAGAAGCAAAGGGTAATAATAAAATGCTTTGAAACACGATTAAAAAAATAACGAACGTAAATAATAACAAAGACAATGCACAGGAATTATTATCAATTTCAACAAATAAAGTTAAAGCGGTAAATGAAGTCAATAAATTCTTCGCAAACATTGGAGCCGAACTAGCGAATAAAATTAAGTTACATGTAAACCACCCGACTGCTCAAATTTTAATATTGGCCCTCAAAATCGAGATTCTATTATGCTTAGAGAAACAGATTGTGAAGAAGTAGCAAACGTTATTAATGGTATCAAAAGTAATAGTTCAGGCTGGGATGGCATTTCTGCTCAAATTTTAAAAGCTGCTAAAGACTCATTAGCCCCTCCATCCTTTAACTCATATTATTAATCAATGCATGGCAAAGGGAGTTTTCCCTGATGCTTTGAAAAAATCTATAGTTCTACCTATCTTTAAGTCAGGGAAGAGGGACAGCATGAACAACTACCGCCCTATTTCAATTTTGCCTTCTTTGTAGAAAGTATTCGAAAAAATAATAAACAGTAGACTAGTCAATTACCTTGAGCAAAAAAACCTACTCGCTAGTACCCAATTTGGTTTCAGAAGAGGCCGCTCAACAAATGATGCAGTCCTCGAATTCACAGACTTCATAGCTCAGAAATTAGATAAAAAACACTTATGCTTTACCATATTTTTAGATCTCACTAAGGCATTTGATACTGTGTCTCTTCCTTTTCTTATTAAGAAGTTAGAAAACTTGGGAATCAGAGAAACTCAACTAGATTTATTTCAGAGATATCTCAGCGGACGATCACAACGTGTTAAAATAGGTAATTGCATCAGTGATGAGGAGCGGGTAGGCTTTGGTATTCCACAGGGTAGTATTTTGGGACCTACATTATTTTTATGTTCTATAAATGAGCTGTGTCTTCTAAACCTGGGAAACTGTAGAATAATTTCTTACGCGGACGATACAACCCTAACATTTTATGGTGACACCTGGAATGAAGTACATACGTTTGCTCAGCATGGATTAAATAGAGTGTGTCATTGGCTCGCTTTAAATTCGCTCACACTCAATGCTGACAAAACCAAGTTAATACAATTCTCAATTCGTAATAATAGAAACGAACAGAGCAACCCAAGAAAACTTTATGCTCATTCTTGTGAACTCTCTGCTGACCAAATATGTAAATGCACAGAAATTTCAGGAACATCGTTTATAAAATACTTGGGCATTACTATTGATAACAAGCTTACCTTCGAAGAACATATACTCACTGTTACAGCTAGAATTCGTAAACTTTCTTACGTTTTCAAGCAACTAAGACATGTAGCGGATATCAAAACTATATTGCAAGTTTATAATACATTATGCCAATCAGTTCTGAACTATGGCATAGTAGTTTGGAGTGGTGCTGCCAAAACGCACTTAATAACTCTAGAGCGGGCGCAAAGACTTATACTCAAGATTATAATGTCAAAACCACGTCTATTCCCCACAAATCAGCTGCACAATGAAACCAATACCTTATCAGTACGACAACTGTTCGTACTTAACACCATAATGACGAAACACTCTCAACTAGTGTACGATAATAATCACCCAAATTTAAAAAAGAGAATTACCACTAAAAAAAGAGAATCACCACTAAAATTTGTAAGATTCCAAAAACGAATACTTCTTTTGTTAAGAAGCTTTTCTTAACTTCTTCTTAGGAAACAAATTGTTGTACAACAATCTTGTAACAAAAAAAAAAATTTATTCCCAAAAATAAAAAAAATTGGTAAAAAACACCTTGTAAATTGGTTACGAACACTGAACTACACCGATACTGAAAATATTTTTCTCTAGGTGACTACTTACACATACTTCTAGTTTAAATTAAAAAAAAAAAAATCTTACGCTATTACATTACATCATCATTCTCACGTACCATAAATTCATTCACACACCTCGCACACACACAAACACACACACACAAACACACACACACACAAACCACACACACACACACGTACACCCTCGAAATGCTTGTTTTTAGCTTTAAGATTATTCATTAGCCCTTATTTGTTAGCTCTTGTTTCTGAGAGGTGGAGACCTGGTTATCTAAGACACAGGGAAACCTAGTTTGGGTGACCAGTTTCCCACAACATGTATTTGTCAATGTATGTTATGGGAAATAATCAAAATAAATTATTATTATTATTTAATTATTATTATTATTAATAAAAGCGTTACGTCAATATATTCTTTAATAGAACATAATCAAAAACTATAAAAAATCACTCAACACACAACCGTAAAAATGACAATTTTAAAGTGATTTGCGAATAAGATCGTCAACCCGTTCCCAGAGCGGGCGTGACGGGTGGCACCGGCACCGGCACATCAATCACTTTACTCTATTTAAGTTTAAATCAATTGGAACCGCGCGTGCACACAATCCATCTTGCCTTATCAATGTTTGAAAAACATTAGCAATGGACCGGTCCGAATTTTTGATGCGATTCGCAGAAGCATGCGGAGTAGCTTAGAGGAATGTTTTCTTTTTTGAGACTTTTTATTAGGTTTGTTTAAGTGCTGTTAGTGCTGCACTGTATTTTGGTTTACATTAATTAAATTAACCAAACGAGTAAAGTTTGCAAGAATTTGAGTAATTTTGTTACAGTCCTAAGTACACTTTTTGACGTCAAGAAATATTTGTCATAGTTCAAAAATTAATTAAGTGAATTTGCTAATATTAAAATAATTGACCTACAAAAACAATTAGAACAAAAAATTCTTTAATTGATTTTTTTTTGAAAAACTGAGTGATTCTCTTTATTCTTATTTCAAAAAATTGAATTTGCTAATTTCGTAGTCGTAAATAAATATTTTGATATTATACCGACAAAATACCGAGAAAATCGAGTTTATTAACGTGCAGTCACGTGCTGTGACTGTGTCATTGTGTGCTTCAATAATGTAATGTGTCTTTGTATCTATCTACACTGGTCGAAACGGCACGCTTTTGCTAGACCCTAACGAACCTTTATATATCAACGTGCCCTTTTTTATAAAGAAATGTATAATAAGGCCATAGAAGTTTTATCAAATAATTTAGATTTTGTATGTAATCAAAGTGTACTCGCGATCGCTCGTAATACACACCGAGAAAAAAACTACTATTGTCCAAACAAAAATTTCTTGGTTCAAGATATCTGTTAAAATTATTCATCTTATTATTGTTAATAACTTTTATAAGAATATATTTTCTTGTTTTGAGAAAATTTTCTTAATAGCAGCATTTATTTTTCTCAGTGCATCATGAACTATGTGATCGGTGGCGTGCCCAAAATATTCGGTCGCGTGCCATTGGTTCGCCATCCCTGTGCTAGGGTATATAAATAATTTATGAAAATTTTTATGAAGGTTTTAGACAAATAATACCCACTGAGCATTAAACTTATCAGCAAGTTCTGGTAAGTTTATATATCACACTGCAAGTTTCGGACTTGACATAGCTGGAATATTACAGTAACTTGCATCTCATTGTTACTTTGAACCTTATCGAACTTAATAATTGACGTAACTGCAATGATACATATGAAAGTTTATAAATGAAGTTTGCAGCAATATAACTCATAAACTTATTAAGAATTACTATTTAACATTGTTGCAATATAGTAAATGTGATGTTAGAAGCGCAATGTCGCAAGCACTTAGCAAACATAAGTTACTGTAATGTATTGTACAAAGATAACCAAATCTTGGTTTTCGCAATATAATAATTTTAACTTCTCTACAACGTTACTCATTTTCTTCTTTCGTTAATTAATTGGGTTAAAAATGATTTACGCAACCTTATCTTCTTTTTAGAAAGGTTATATCAATTTCGTGATATTACGGAATATTTTTTTTTTAAGTATTTGATATGCTATAAAACTGAATCACAGCATTTTCCAAGCATTCCAAAAGCAAGTATGTATTATGAGCTCCGTAGCTCATTTGATTGCCGCGTAGAAGCCTTCTTTCCTTTCTTTTCTTTTTTCATTCTTTTTTATCTATTCTACCTTTTTTTTCTGATTATTAAATATTTTAAAACATTTTCGAAATGGTTTTTTGAATGTTATGAAACATTTCGAAATAATAAAAAAAAATAAACTCCGATAAAGCACAAACTGAGTACTTCGGCCAAAATCGATTTTTCAGCTTTCGGGAAAATAACAAGTATTAAATTTATGAAGTGAGCTTCGTGGCTCGTTCGTAGAGCAGCCGACTACCGTGCACGGAATTGCAAGTTCTCTCATCAATCACAATATTAACCTATATTCCTATTTGTTATTAATAGATATAAGTTAAGTATGTAATGGTATGTATGAGTTGTTGTTGATATGTGATAAAAAACAACATTCTATTTTTTTCAAATTTAGACTTTGTGGCAATACCTGGATACAAGTTTTCACGCAAGTTGCATATGTTAGATAGATGCAGTAAACAAATTTGAACGATGGGGTATTCAAAATCAAAATCATTTATTCAATTTAGGCTACAATAATTGAGCACTTATGAATGTCACTACGCCATCGGTTCGTAAGTCTATAGGGCGGGAGACCTTGTACTGAGAAGAACCGGCAAGAAACTCAGCAAGGGCATTTCTTTTCTCCCTTTCTCTTACAGCGTTCACTTAAAATATTGGAAAATCCCATTCCTATCATAGAAGGACATTTTCCATTACAAACATAGAAAACATAAAATGCACAAACACAACATATAAAAGTATCTAATTGCAAAATATAAAAAAGACAGTTTATGTGCCTATTCATCACTTAGAAATAATCAATGTCTTACTTTTACATAAATACAAGGATACAAAGAAGTTTGCAAGAACAGACCAGCCTCCACAGGCGGCACCCGTTCACGAGTATGACATATGAATCAGCTATCGCTTCGTTCAACCATGTTTTTATTAACAAACATAGCCGTGCTTGGACTTTACTAAGAAACTTACTCAAACGTTACAATCATCATATTAATGCAACATTACATTTTAAAGTTATGATAAATTTTAGTGATCAGGACTGGGCAAGTTACAGGGGATACTTCTGGCGTTGCCGTTAGGGCTTCGTCTTAGGGTTGCTTAATCTTACAAGCCCCCAAATGTAATGTTTAGCAATGTTATTGCAAGTTTGGTTTGCTTAGTAGGTATACGGATGAAAATTAGGATAACACAACGGAGGATGTTTAGTTGTATCTGTGCTGGGCGTGATTGTGAGAACCAAAAATAAAATAAACCATATTTCTAATCTTTACTCAAAAGTAAACCTAAATAAGAGATTTATAGTCAATTATCAATTTACATTTTATTACAGTATGTATATAATATATGTCTCTAAATAAATCTTCATATTCGCCATTCGTTTGAAATCTATGTATTATTATGATGCGTTTTTCACAATCCATCGCGAAGGTCAAGTTCCCTTGGCACCCAACAATCCAACAGCGGTCCGGAATGTACCTACTACATGTTATTTCTATAATATTTTATAACTATCTTTTTCCACTATATATATCTGCTCCGAAATTAAAGTAAATCTAACTCACAAAATAGATAAAAAAAATTGCAACTCGCATTATTTTTTTCTAATAATGGACAAATATTCCAAGTCTTACTCAATCCTAGCCACTACTGGGTAAATAAATTTGACAAGTCACCATTGACGTAGTTTTGCGGAAGGTCATTCAATTCAAGGTTTTCCTGTGTATTTTTTTGCCGATGGTACCAAGACGGAGACCGAGATAAATCATGTGTTGGTGCGATTAATATCAACCATTCGTTTTTATAAGTATCTTTGAACGCTATAACCTCAATAATATTCCTATGTCATTGAGTTGAGTATTTATCATTTGCATTGATATTCAAATCTGGCTACTGTCCGTGACTTTAATAAAAAGGTTGCTAATCAAGTATATTTTCTATGCCATTTAGAGTTACTAAGATTTAATTAGGAGTGTGTTCGTTTTGGGATAAGTAATCATTATTTTCTTTAATATTGTCACCGGTCGTCGGTTCGTTTAGCATTTGATAGATATCAAAAAAATGAAAATTTTAGTATCATTTCAACAAAATATCAAGAGTTTGTATACGATATTTTTGACACTTTTGCCACTAAAAATGAAACTTTAGATGTCTGGGGGTGGGGTTTCGGTGTTAGTCTGTCAAACTGTCTATACATATTTACAGTTTATGGTAGCGTGTGTTATTATCGTAGTATGTGCATGTCAACCGTTCGTTTTGAAACCAAATATGTTGTTAGTAACGTTTCAAAGCTACACGAACGGTAGGTGTCAGTGGCGTTATCAAAAGTGTGAAAAGTATCAAACATGGGGACTTTTAATCCCAAAACGAACACATTCTAGATCAGGAGCAGGTCAGGCCATATTATTTTATGAGCTTTTATTGTTATTTACCGCAATATATATGGAAACAAATATTGTGGGAGGTGTACACTGTACACGTTACGTGCAATTCATAAAAGCATTCACAGGAAGCCGCCACACGATCCTATAAATGAAGACTGACGACACAGACGTGTGTGGCTTGCCTAATGTCTCTAGGCGGAAAAGTATGTAGGTAAGTAAGTACCTATTCGTAGATACCATAAGATGTATGCCTGTATTAGTTATAGAGTAAAGTTTGTGCGATTTGTTCATATCTATTCTGTGTTATTGTGTTAGTTTACCTTCGAAATCATGGCCACAAGAAGTAGAGGTTATATCGGTGTAATCGTCAATCATCGAGGGGCTTTAATACCTCAAGTTTTAATACGATATCACAAAATATGGGCGCCATTTGTAGTTCAATTGTGTAGGTACAAAAATATTTTGCTATACGTCGAATATCACTAAAGTGCCGCAATAGCGCGGTAGTTAGGTTAGGTATGGCACCGGGGTCTTCTATCGAAGTTGCCATCTTACGTAGTACCCGAGGGTTTGTGCAAATGGGTGGCTAGCTTTTTGTCCGGCAGGCGCATACGAGGCGTAGTTGACGGTAGTTGCTCGGATAGGATGGACATTAATGCTGGTGTCCTGCAAGGGTCTGTGCTGTCTCCTACGATGTTTCTACTGCATATCAATGACATGTTGGACATCAACAACATGCATTGCTATGCAGATGACAGTACTGGAGACGCTTATTACACGGGCCGTGGAAACATCCCTCGTTCCGTTGTGGAGAAAAAGCGTGGAGAACTTGTGTCTCAAATCGAGATCACTCTCCAAGGTCTCTGACTGGGGACGAGAAAACTTGGTCCGATTCAACCCTACAAAGACACAAGTCTGCCGATCACCGCTAAGAAAAAACCCCATTCACCGTGGTCCCACAATTCCAGAACACTCTCCTCTCCATCTCCAAGAGCATTGAGATGGTGTTGACATCTCCAGTGATGTACAGTTCCGAGACCATTTGCAAGACAAGGTGAAGCTGGCGTCCAAAAACCTTAGTGTACTCAATACATCAATATTTGGTTTTATGAGATTCTGCTCAGCCTTATTTTTTTTTTGGTATTGCTTTGAATTTGCCATATAGGTACAAGAAATTTGGGCAAGGTGGCAAAAATGGCTTATCAAAATCTTATGAAAACAAAAACGCCGAGCTCTTTATTTTTGTTCCTAATTTTATAATTCAAAATATAAAGTGAAACTTAAGAAACTTTGAAGATTACAGCACAGTTTATTTTGTATGAAAATAATATTAAACTGCGTTTTACCCGGGAGCGTTTTTTTCGTTGGCCTTGTTGTTGCTTGACTATAATAGTGATTGAAAAAACTTTGTATAAGCAGTTTCGTTGTCGATATTATCGGCCAGTAAAAAAGCCTCAAAAGTTAATCGTAAGTATCTATAGTACCTAGAGGAATAGTTGCAGAAGAATTTCTTTCTGTGGTTATTTCTAGTAAAATCGCAAAAAAATTGCTGTAATGAATTATTTCTGGACACACCCACCTTCAAGGAGGAAAAAACACTTAGTTCAGAGTTTTATCTGCTTTTGGGGTTAATTTTATACTAACGTTTAATTTGCATTTTAAAGTTGTTGTAATTTTATTGTAGGTTTTTTTTTATTTGGTACATGAATAGTTCACACTTATAAAAACGATACCAAATTGGGGAAAATATCACAAACAAAAATTTACTTGAATACTTGAACAACTAAACACAGTAGATTGTCTAAATAATTAAGGAAATAGTATAGTAGAATAGTAGATAGTTGTTGTAAGACAAAAGTCATTAAGCTGATAAGGAACAACAAAGTGCAATAAACAAAACAAAAATGACTTTTTTACATAAATAAATAGAGTTTTATCTTAATTGTTGGTCACATAATATTCATAATTTTTTTCTACATACAGTAATTGACTTTTAGTTTTTTTTTTGAACGTGTGCATTATTATCTAGAGATAGGTAATAGAAAATCAATGAAGTTAACTTGTTGATAAATAAACAAATTCGACTCATCATTCTCAAATATACTTATATTGTTGTATGTACCTACAACAAAAATAAACATTGACTAATACTTAAATAAGATTTTGATTAAAAAATTTTAAAATGAACAACATATTTTATCCGACTTCAAAAAAGGAGGAGGTCCTCAATTAAGATGTTTATATTTCTTTTATGTATATTCGTCATATACATAAAGACTTCTTTTTTTTATTCAAAAAAGTGTAAGTACTTCCAAATTAAAACTTAAAATTTTTGCTGCACAGTAGTAATTAGTGTTGATTTGGAACTGGTGAAACGCCTTTCATGTTGATGATTGTATAAAATTTTGTTACGAATATGGATGTTTTTGGTGTACGAAAAAATCTCTCAAAAGTAGAAAATATTTTTTTTTTTAAAAACACAACCGGCTTCAAAAAGATGCACTAAAAAGGTAAAAAATATTACTTATTTCCAAAAAATCTGTAATGAACTATAGTTACAAATTGAATTGCGTTTATAAACAAAATGTTAAAAAGTATAAAATTATATTTTTTTTTCAATTACTTTCACAAATATCAAATAAGGACGTGTGCTTGCAGAAATTAAAAGCTCAATCATAAAAAAGACATTTTTTTGTAGAAATTTGAAAATGACGTTTCCATATCAAAAGATTCCAAGAATCATAAAAAATAATGTTTCAAAAATATTTTTTTATACTTACCACGAAGTTTATATACAAATTGTATTTTAATCATTTTTTTTTTTAATATTTGAATTATAATTTAATACAAAAAAAAATAAGAAATTACAAAGTTGTCTGATAAAATAAACAAAAAAACATATTTAAACCTATATGCAAGCAACAAACACTGTCATTTGTGTTTAATTTTCAGTACCTATAGGGAGCGAGTGGCTTGTTGTAACAGGGGTAAGTAGTAACAGGCTCTTTTCACTAGGATCTTCAACGCTACTAATATGTAGGATGTGTTACAGGAGACATTATATCTTTTATTTGTATTAATTGTAGCTCAGATGAAGACTGAATTTAATTATAATGAAACCCACCAAATGTTGATTCTTACATAAGTAAAATGCTTTGTTAGATAGCTATTAACAAGAGATAATTACGAAGCATACCTTAGATATAAATAATTTAATTACTTACTGTGATTTAGAAGTGCCATTATGATTATAAGTAGTGTTTAACTAAATAAAACTGTTAATTTCTTAATTTTTAAGTGTTGATTACTAAAAAAGGGTATTGGAGTTGATTTTTGATAAAAATTACATAATACTTACTTTAGAAAGATGTCAATTTTGTTAAAAATAAACAAAGAATAAATGATTAGAGGTATTATTGTCGTTTTTTTTTGTCGTTACTACTTGCCCCGATAGACGTTACAACTTGCTTGTGAAAACTGTTACAACAAGCCCCTCGCTCCCCTTATTTACATAAAACACATGTCATGAGAAAGAAAACCGTGCTCCAAGAAAGGCCCGGGGCATATTTGGGAAACATGCAATGGCATAGGAAACTCTACCTGAGTTTATTATAATCTCGTTAAAACACTAGAAAAAAGAAAACCTTTAATTCGATTATAAATATCTGCTCATTCAAGAATTTAAAAAAAAATATAGTATTTTTATTTTCTTATCTTATTTGAACACAACCACTTTGAACTCATGACGTCCTTGTATAACAATTATCTTACAAATACACAAAACTTCCTAGAACTAAGAAATATCT
Source organism: Apoda limacodes (assembly GCA_946406115.1). Lineage (NCBI taxonomy): Eukaryota > Metazoa > Arthropoda > Insecta > Lepidoptera > Limacodidae > Apoda > Apoda limacodes. The sequence continues at coordinate 24,618,580 of OX291550.1, forward strand.
ATATAATAAAATACATACCAACATAGAAATTATCTTTCTTTTTTAAGACTTCGTTTAAGAAAATTTATCACAAGGGCCATATCTATGACTGTTGGTATATGCTGATATGCAATATAAATGGACTAGTTAGTCCTAGCTCGAGGTAATTCTTTTGACTACATCTTTACTACGAAAATATTTATTTATCTTATTTGTATTTATCTAGTTTAAACAAGGAAATTTACTATTTCTCACAAAATATTTATCGTCAGTGAATAAAAATCGAAATTTGAAATTATTTGAACAACTGAAACTATTTATTTTTAAAGGGGGCTATGATATAAATCGAGCTATCTTCGGTCACACTAACTTACCATATACCAACAGCAATGCTGAACAAAAAAAAAATTAGCTTTTGGCAACAGAGTTCGCATTTAGCTTTAGACGCACCTTAATATCTTACCTACTACCTACTATTTAGTACCTTTAGGCACCTACTTAGAGGAAAGTGCCTAATTTCGGACACTTTTTGTTGAAACAGTCTATCATTTAAGCTACTCACATTAGGATTTTCATGTTAATATCTACATTTACTATGTATTACTAATTATATTAATTTACTGTAATAAAAAATTACAACTAAAGTAAAATTAAGGTTTTTCATTAAAAAAGTTATGCCTCATATCTCCAAAATTTGGAAACTGACACTATAAAAAGGAGTGTAAAAGTATTTCTTTTTCGAATACTTAAGTAAGTATATAATTTATTTCAGCACGCGTGTAACGAAAGTGCCTTATTTTAGCTGCCAGCAATTAAATCATTTTTCTTTTATTTACTTACTTACGAAACATACCCATCACAAAATCCTTAGAAAATCTAAAACACCTAAGAAAATTCAGAAATGTTAAAAGCAAATCCTGCAAAAGACTCATTACAAAGCGTTCTAATTAAAACATAATTAAATTCGCAAGAGAAAAAGACACTGTGACATTAACTCGATGCTAATAAGATCGTCAAACAATTAAGAGCGGGTGATCTGGCGAGTGAGAGAGACAGACTCTCCTCCCCTCTCACTCCCCCATACCACACTCTATTTAACTTTTAATTTATACTCATTCCTTTATATCTTTTATTGCTTCGCCCATCGCGTCTCCTAATACGCCTCAGGTGCTCCTCACACTAATTAAATTCATGCAACACTAAGCTTTCCAAACACCCCCCTATCAAGCTCCACCTGCTTCCCCCCCTTAACCGAGTCTACCAATGACGAGGTGCAGTGGTGTATCTACAATCGGGGGGTGGGGCATAAAGTACAGTCAGTGTGAGATTTCTGATAGAGCTGTCAAGTCGCGTCCAAGCGCTCGTTACGCTCGCTTGACATGTTTATTATTATTTATGTCAATTAGGTTATTACTTTTTTGTTTAATGGAATAAGGAATTGGTTATGAAATTGATTGCCTTTCGGTCGCTTTATGATTCATCACTGTCAAAAATATAATCCGAAAAGTGTTAATTTCGTATGATTGATTGTTTGTAGGTACGTCATTAGAGCGATTGGGTTGCGACTCGGTTGCTTTAATCTAGTTTTATGCAATCGGTCTATTGTAATGACTATCTCATGTATTCTTTCTGGATGATGAGATGGTGATTACCCATCACATGTCTTCATTATGATGATGGGTGAAATCTAAAATTATTATATCTTTATTATTCGTCTTTGTAATGTTATTTACCTGACTTATTTATCATGTATCTACTTATATTACACGAGGTAGGTAAAATAGGAATTGAAGGTTTGTAGATACGGTTAATACGTATATAATTTAAAAAATAATGATATAATAGAGATACTGTTGGCTACCTTTAGGCACCAGTTTTTGAAGTACCTATCCGTCTACATAGAAATTTTACATTAATGATAATAACTTATCTATATGTAAATATTTTTTTTTCTGAATTGACCAATTGTTGGAAATTCGACTTATAAATTATAGTTATTAAATATAAGATATATATTTTATGTCAATAAAATATTTTATCTAGATTTTTTACGTGTTCAGTTTATTTTTTTATTAAATTTATATTAATGCCATTTACAATATAATCTAAAATTTTGTGGTATATTTCTAAATATTTTACTGTGATATAATTTCTAACTGATCTCTCTCTCTATATTTCTTTACTTAGCGATGCGCGCCATGCGGTTAAAACAGATTATGACAGCCACGCTGTACTGACTTTACGAACAACCGACGATTCTATAAATTTTAAAGAAATGCTAGCTTTTCTATAATGTACTGTATTTCTATTCATTTAGAGACGTTTTTATTTTAAAAGGTTTTGTCGTTTGCGATGTTACTTATTCAATTCATGACGGGGCTTATTTTACATAGCTCCACTCCGTATTGATCTTTATTGTAGGTGCATTTGGTTGAATATGGCTTAAAATATTACGTCACTGTATCGTTGGAGGAATAAATCTATAATACGAAAGGGCGTGTATTTATTTGTTCGTAGGAGGGGGTAAGGGGGCTAGGGCTCCGCCCCACACCGGGCGCGCCATCTCAGTGCATGGCCTGACAAGCCGTGTGAGCACACTTATTTGGGATACCGGTTCATATAGTGCGTCAATATGAGTGTAAAATGAATAACCGGCCGACGGACTAAGTGTTATTATTTCATTAATTAAAGTAAAAAAATCGTGACTTCATGTGATTTAAAAAATTATCCTGTGACTTGCAAACGACACATATTTTTTTTTAGTGAAGTTAAAATGACAGTTAAGAATGCAAATCGTATGTACAATCGGTGAACGCTTTAGGGTTGTGCGCGTTGTCGATAGTCAAAATATCGAGCAGGGGTTTCGGTGGTGTCGCCGGCAGCGGCATGGTGCTAGAGGGCGGGTTGCCGGCGCCGCTGCAACTGTACGCGGCGGCCGCAGCTCAGCTTGCCCCGCGACCAGCATGGCCACCTTTTCTTCCATTTTTTGGAGTACCACCACCGTTTTTAACAAGGCCTAGGCTTCCTCATCCGATGCCTACAAGAGCACCCCACGGTCCACCCAGTGAAGATTCTAATGAGGATGGTGGAAGTAGTAAAGGTATGGATTTAAAATGTTACGTTTTTTACCATGGGGATACTGATAACCTACAAGAAAAATAATAAATAAGATAGTTACGACATTTAAAGATGATAAACCTGATAGGCAGGTATTTTATTTAAGTTAGCAAATAGGTCAAAGAACTACTTATCTTCCGGTAGTAGGTAGTACCTAACAAAAGAGTAATGATTTAATCCTTGCAGGATAACTTTATAAGACTAATATTCTTCCTCGCAGCCTAGTTAGTAGTGTGGCCAGCTGCTGTGTAAAGGATGTGGGATGATTCCCGCGTTGGACAAACATTTATCTAAAAAATATTTGTATTTGTCTTGAGTCTCGAAGTATTTAAGTATGATATGTACATGTATTTATATCCGTTGTTTGGTATCCATAACACAAGCTTTGCTAACTTTGGGGCCAGGCGGCGTTGTGTATTTGTCCAAAAATATTTATTACTAATAAAAATTTATAATTTAATATTATTATTTATTATATTCCAGGTGTTATATAAGGTAAATTGACACCTGGCTTAATGTCACCCTATATAAGGACTGTTTAGATTAGCATAGGTAGTATTATATTGATCTAAACACATTCTTATATATCTACCTACACCTACCTACTGCAATAATTTTCATTCGGCCCTGTGATATATAAAGATATATGATTTTAGGTATAAAGGGGATAGAGCAATGAAGTACAAGTAGGTTATTACATTGAACCTATGAGTACCTAGTAGGTTCTTAAAAGACCTGCTGGTGCTATTTGCTTTAATGTGAAACTAAAGCAATCAAGGTGCTATTTATTTAGCCTGCAAGTAATATAAGAATGGTTTTAAATATCTTTAAATTAAAACTGTGTAACATAAATACCTATTAACATTTAAATTTAGTAAAGAGGGCTTTTGAATAACATATATAATGTTTTGTGTATTTCAAGGTCCTGTCTAACCTATTCATTTTGTCCCTATCTCTTCGTTTAAACAATAATATTAAATCATTACATAGCCTAAGAAATTTTATAAGTAGGTTATTGCTTTACCATGTAGACAGTTGTTAATGCACCGTCAAAAATGCTTGAAATGAACATTATGCTACATTGTGGGAACTTTACTATACCTATTAGTATACCTTCTTTATCTTAGGTCAATATTTTAACTCAAAGTAGAGAGAAAATTATATTTTCAACAAACCTTTACCTAGACATATTAAATTGAGCTCATCTTATGAAGATGGTAGACCTGCCTTATATTTATTACATTACAATTATTAAGTCATGTTACCATAACAAACCATACCCGAAATAAATAAATTTTATCGAAATATTTGGCTTAAAAAACTTGTTTGGTAACGCAGTGCACATTATTTTTGAGGGGTCATGGGGACTGGTAACGCAGTGGTAATTTGAGTACCAAATGAGTTTTTTTTGTGATAAAAACCTAGGAGGGTGGGGAAATTCATAATAATCATTGCGGCCCGGTTGAAAACTAGCGTAAAACTACTAGAGAAATATTTCGAGGCACCTGCAATTTTGTAAAAGTGTTTATAAATTTTCATTTTTATTTAAGGCACTAAAAAGTATATTGGCCCTTAAATATTTTTAACAATAATCTAAATTGAGAACCAATTTCGACTTTACGTACAAATTCTTAATTAAATATCTGGTCCAATTCATCTTAGATAAATATTATTAATGGGCATGATTTAAAGGATTTTTTGCAAGTTCTTAAGTTAGCATCGCTTATTTAATAAAATTGCAATCGATTACATTATTAATTATGTGTATTTAATCAACTTGAACGGAGTCACAAACAAGTTTTTATTTAAAGTTAATTTTTTACTGATTGACGTAAGCTAAGACTCTAATGTAGTTACCTAAGCCATCTTTCACTATAATAAGTTAAATAATTAGATTGTTTAGTTACTAATCAAATTAATAAAAAATCATAAATAAATATGATTTCAAATAGTTTTCGGCGTAGGTACAAATATTGAGACTGTGGCATATCCTAGCAATAACGTGCCGTTGCGACCAGTGTACACAGACGTACAGCACTATTGAAGCATACAAAGAGACACAGTTCCATATATATAATGAAATAAGAATCAACAGAATATCACTCTTTTTTAAACGATTTGAGTTAAAGCCTAAAAATAGTGTTCGATTGCGATGCGAAACACTATTTTCTGAATCTGTAATAAGTTTAACATTAAAAAATAATTAAAATTAACTTAATTGTAATTACAACGCAGAGTATTCCAAAAAAGTCATCGATGGTGCTAATTTTTTCTATAAAATTGATACTACTTATTAAAATATACGTAATTAATATAAGATCTTTAATATCGTTCGGAATTTATTATAAACAAGTAGGTAGTCATACTATAAATACCCTTTCTTACACATAAGTGCAGTTTTGCAATATTTTAGAAATAATTTGATGGATGTTACCACATAGGTATCGATATTTTTGTGAAGGCTTCACAAAAATACAATATGAAATCCAATTTTTATATGCAAATTTCTTTTTTTAATGATACACATAATATATGAAGTTAAAACTTTGGTTTAGTTTTGGTTTTCAGCAGACGTGCAAATTTTTATTATTCTGATGGATATGATTTTTAAGCAACGGTACAAATTTATATTAAAATTAGTTTTTCACGTATTAAATTTACAAATGTGCCTTTTAAATATGTCAAGCAAGGCTGGCAAATTAAATTTAGCTTAATATTAATTTGAAGTGACTTTAAAATATTAATTAAAAAAGTGGTTGCATTAGACACGGTTTTAAGAACAAATTGTTTTTACTTTTATTTTACTTATTTTTAATATCTTTCGAAGGCTATAAAGTATCGCAATACCAAAATAAAATTGATAGTTCCTTTTTTATTGTATTTTTACATTTAATTCACAAGCAGTCAATAACAATGTGTATTTGTTTAAGACATAGAAAAATGCAATAATCTTTTTCCCACCGTATGAGAACATAAGTGCCTAGTAAAATATTTCACAATAGGTACATAAAGTTTGGATACTTAAGGCGCAGTGGCTACGTTACTAGCGCCGCCAAAAGATATTCTTTAAATCCTCTTTGTACTAAACACATTTCAAAAATGTTACAAACTAATTATTTTAAACTAGTGACAAGCTATTTTTAGAACGCTATACGTCGTTTCTAAATATACCAGTGAGTTTTAGATAGCATTTCTGCCAAAAGTGACCTTTTTAGCAGAAACGCTACCTAAAACTCACAGGTATATTCTAGCTGCAATGCATGACATCTAAAAATAGCTTATAACTAGTTCTAAATAATTGGTTTGTGACATGTGTTTTGTACAGAAAGTACATAAAAATATCTTTTCGCAGCGCTAGTTAGGTAGTCACTGCGCCTTAATTGTAAAACACGAATTAACCTTGAATAATATAACTCATCTTAGATTTCAGAGATTGATAGACATTTTTGGAACCTTCTAATGTTATAGTAGGTAACTATATACTATACACAAATATATATATTTATTAAAAACTTATGGTGACGCTACTATCGAGTAGAGTAGAAGATACCTAACTCAATTACGCGTGACAAAGTAATTCGTTCTTCTGTGGTACTAAATGTATACAATATAAATACATGTTTTAATTTCTATATATTTCCGTAAAAAAATACTAATGGCAAATCTATGTGTTTTTTAAAGTCAAAGTCAAAGTCAAAATTTATTTATTCAAATTAGGATTTTACAATCAATTTTGAATCGTCAAACTCATGAAATACTATTTTTTGAAAATTCGATTAACAATGCTGTTGATTTCTACCGAGAAGAATCCGGTAAGAAACTCAATTTTCTTTTTTTTAGTTCTAGTTTTAGTTTTAGTTTAGTCTCAGTTTTATTTTTTTATTTAAGCCGTAGAATTTTATATTATTTTCATTTTAATTTGGTTAACCTATGCATCCTGTAATTGAGCATCTTCAGTCTTATGGATTTTTATCATTTACGTAGTCTGAAATATTGTAGTATGCTTTTTTACAAAGTAGTTGTTTGATAAAAGATTTAAATTTTCTTATTGATAGCTTTTGAATATTAATGGGAGCTTTGTTGTAAAAGTGTAAACATTGCCCCATAAAAGAGTTACTAATTTTGTGTAGATGTGTATTATGAGCCAACAGATTATTTTTACTTCTAGTATTTACTTTGTGAACGTCATTTTTCTTGCTAAAACTATTGATATTTTTATGTGAATATAAAAGATTTTCATATATGTACTGCGACGCTAAATTTAAAATATTTACTTCTCTAAACCTATCCCTCAGAGATATCTTAGATCCAAATTTATAAATAGCACGAATTGCCCGTTTTTGTAACAAAAATATTGTATTTACATCAGCAGTGCTACCCCACAACAAGATACCATATCTAATCTAATACCTTTAAACGAGCAATTCTTGTATATATATATATATATATATATAAATAATCTGAATCTCGCAAACGGCTTCAGCGATTTTCATGAAATTTAGTATGCAGGGGGTTTCGGGGACGATAAATCGATCTAGCTAGGTTTCATTTTTAGAAAGCGTCGTTTTATCCGTGTTTTTAGGCAGTGATAAACTGAAAAATACGACTTTTCCTGACATCTATTGGCGAGTAGTAATAAGCAACATTAAAGCTATTTGACAATAGATGGCGTTATTAAGTAACGCTTAAGCTACTTGACAATAAATGGCGTTGTTTAAAAAAAAACGAGCAACGCTCGTTCCTCCAGGTACTGTCATTAAACTATGGAAATAGTCAAAGTCAAAGTCAAAATGGTTTATTCAAATAAGGATTTTACAATCACTTTTGAATCGTCAAAGTTATAAAATATTATTTTTTGAACCCTCCCACCTTCCCGCCGGTTCAGAATGTTGTTGATTTCTACCGAGAAGAATCCGGCAAGAAACGCGATAGTTACTCTTTTAAAAACACTATCAATAATACAAATAAACTACAATACAATTAATGTTTTAAATAAAAAAATTTTAGTCGTACAATTTTATGTTATTTCCATTTTAATTTGGTTTACCTATGCATCCTATAATTGAGCATCATCAGTCCCAAGAATTTTTATCATTTACATAGGCTGAAATATTGTAGTATGCCTTTTTACAAAGTACATGCTTGATTAAAGATTTAAATTTACTTATTGATAGATTTTGAATTTTATTGGGAACTTTGTTGTAAAAGTGTATACATTGCCCCATAAAAGAGTTACTTATTTTGTGTAGACGTGTATCATGCACCAACAGCTTATTTTTACTTTTAGTATTTATTTTGTGAACGTCACTTTTCTTGCTGAAACTATTGATATTTTTATGTACATATAAAAGATTTTCATATATGTACTGCGACACTAAAGTTAAAATTTTTACTTCCCTAAACCTATCCCTCAGAGATATCCTAGATCCTAATTTATAAATAGCACGAATTGCCCTTTTTTGTAACAAAAATATTGTATTTACATCAGCAGCGCTACCCCACAATAGGATACCATATGTCATTGAACTATGGACATAGCTAAAACATACTATTTTTGCGGTGTCGACATCGGTCAATTGTCTAATTTTCTTGATCGCATACACAGCACAGCTAAGTTTTTTGGCTCAGTTATGAATATGAGGACCCCATTGAAGTTTGTAGTCTAGCGTTATGCCAAGAAAGACTGTTGAATCAACAAGTTCTAATTGCTCGCCAGTAATATTAATACATGTTTGTATCTGTTAGTCAAATAATGTTAATTTAACACATTTGGTTTTTTTCTTATTTAGTAACAAATTATTAGCGTTGAACCAATTTACAATTTTAGAAATGGCATTATTTAATTCATTATAACATGTCTGTCGCCTCTTAACTTTAAAAAGTAAAGAGGTATCATCAGCAAATAAGAGAATGTCATGGACGCTTGCAACACCTACCAACCCTTCAAAGATCAAATAACTTATTTCTTGATGAACCCCATACTCACACCACGACCCAAGCGTTCGCGGGAGCAAGGGAGTTTATTAAATCTCTAATGCACGGTATTTGTGGTTACAGGAGATAGTAATTTCAAGTTCGTCGCGGGACAAATAAAAATATAAAGTAGTAACTTTTTAAAGCGGAAATATAGTAACTAACGGAGCGAGACCTAGCCATGACATGCCGTGACCAAACTAAATGCAACATGTCCTGATTTGGATAATGTAACTTGAGATTCAGGATCAAGCGTAACTTAGGTATTTATTCAAAATAAAAACAAAGCCTATAATAACAATTCTCTATCTAAAGCTCCGTTAAAAATATTCAATAGCGTTTTCTTTAAAGTAATTTTACTCAAAATTATTTTTCTCGACATTCATAAATAGGTGTGACACGGCAAAGGTACGTTAAGAAATAAAATAAATATTTTGGACATTACACACCGCCGTCTGACTCCAAAGTAAGCAAAGCTTCTGTTATGGATAACAGACTAAGGATAAAAGTACATACATATATATATTACTTTATTTGTAAATACACACATATCATACATAAATACACCCAGACTCAAGACAAACACAAATGTTTAATACATAAATGTTTGCCCAGTGCGGGAATCGAAATCACACCATTTGCACAGCAGCCAGCCCAACTAGGTTGCGAGGCAACAAAAAGTTATACTATATTTGCTTTAGGTCGTATAGATTACATATTGTATGGAATAAGAGTGTTTTTGAACGATGGACGATAAGTAGAAGCGCGTATGCAAGATTCTCGATAACCCCTATTTTAATAATGTAGAGCAAGTAAGTAGACATTTAAGGAAACTTACAGTCTAATTTTTTGTAGGAAAAATGTTGCAGTCATCCAGGAAATTGTCTTTTATTACGTTTTGTACAATCGTACCCTCACCAAATCTTAACAAAAGCTTTGAAATGAAAGCAACGAAAAGAAATCAGCTGATATAAATTTCGATATTTTGCGATTTTGGCATAATTAGCTGGATTTATTGGACATATTTTATTCTGACAATTTTAATCAGATGACACAAAAATGTCATTTTCGGTACAAAAAATAAATATTTAGATACATATATAGACCTACTTGTAATATTTGTCGTGTTATGGCTAGATACCATTTAACATTTTCTTTCTTCACATAGGTAAGTGCACATCTTATAAATAAAAGTTTTAATCCCATAACAAAATAAACTTGCTAAGTAGACAGGTGTACCAACACCAAAAATATTTTCAACTTGGAAAGTGTTAAAATAACGTCTAAATTATCGAATGAGTAATGTGGCATTAGTTGTCGCATACTATAAGCTTATCCTTCTAGGCGTAACATATTACCTTAATATTATTACGGCATTATTCTCAAATTTCGAAACGTGACTGGGCCGTTTCAATAAATTTTGTATAAATAAAAAAAAAACGTGGACCAAGGTGCGAAGAGGCTAACGAGGCTAATCCGAATGTAAGTTATTAGTTGCGCGGACAGACCGCCTGCTGCGCCCGAGTCGATCTCCATATCGATATATCGATATCCGACTTTATAAAGCCTTTTGTCGGCACTAGCGCTGAGGTGTTACCAACGAAATTAAGATGTTTAAATGTTTTGTGGATGACGCATGGTCGTGCCGCTTTGTCATTATTATTGTATTTCTATCATAAATAAAAGAGAAATGTCGGTGTTCTGTTTTTTTTTGTTTATTGTTTAGCCAAAGATGTTTAAGAGCAATATGTTTTTCTATAACTGTGTGCCTCCCTATATCAAATAAGTTAAAATAAGCATAAAAAGTAAATTTATAAGTGAAAAATATTTCCTTATTAAGTTATTTGTATAAAGATCTATAGAATATGCAGTATTATGGCGGATTTTTTAATAAAAGATACAAAAAGTAAATTTAGGGTTTTTTTTTCATTTTATAGGATAAAATGGGTTTTTGTTGTTCTTGCTTTATCGTAAAAAAGTGCTTATATCTATATTCAATATTCAAAATTTAATCGGTTATAGTGTAACTATATAGTAAAACAAGAAATAATGACAAAAGTACAAGTCGCACTCGTGCATTTGGTGGTGGTACGGAACCCTCGAGACTCGTACTTGTCAATCTTGATCAATTCGGTACAAATCTTAAAAACCTACGAAAACCATTATAAATAAAATGACAAAAATCCTATCGAACCTATACTAAGCAAGAGCTCATTGCTAAGATAAAGCAATGAGTTTTTTGCAAATATTTCTCAAACTGAACATTTTATCAAAAAAATGTTAGGAAAATATTTATATTATATGCAATATTTATTAAAGAGGCGTTTGTTTGACAAGCATTATGCGTATTGAATGCGCTCAATGCTCTCTATGCGCACATTCGATCGTTCTGTTGGCTAAAAATGAATGCGCTGTGTCGTCACTTCCGGACCGCATTCACCGCATTGGCTGCACATGCTCGGGAGTCTACCTACCTCGCAGTGCATGCGCTGCCAAATAGTGAACGGCCATATTGTTTGTTTACATTTGGTCAACAGAACAATTTCAATGCCTATGCGATGTCTTAGCTCTCAATGCCGTCAACAGAACGCACCTAACATATATCTATATTTTTTCTCTATGAATTATTATTATATATTATATCAAAATTAAAATACTTAAATGATTAAAACTTAAAGTTAGGAATACCTTGGGTGAATATTCCATACTATGCCCCTCTTGTTCATTTATTTTTCGGTGAGATTTCTTTAATATTTCTTAACTAATATTCTTAATACAAAGTTAAATATGCACTTAATTTCTATACCTTTTGTATGAAAACGACCGCACGTTACATAAGTTTAATAAATAACCTACATCCATTCCAAATTTCAAGTACCCTTTTTGCCTGCTACTGGTTTCGATTTGTAATTAAAAAATGTTTTTCGACGTCAATATTTCAATCAAAAAGACGTACTTAAATATTAACAAAAGTTAAACGTTAAAGCGGGATCGAAAGCCGCTTTAACAGAGCCCGCTCTATAAAGCCAAAAAAATTTTCATAAAACACGAAATGTGAACGAACGTCCTATGGCCGAAAAGCATTAAATATTAATAAGTCGAATATTATTGTACAAAAAATTGTTGATAACAGCCCAAAGTTATGTATTAAGCAATATTGTAATTAAATGAAATTATATATACCGTTATAAAAATAAGTTAAAAATTACCAAAAGATAGAAGTACCTTTGTGATTATTTTTTATCGAATTTTTTTATAGCATCATGTTTTTCCTAATATCAGTTCTTGGAATTATAATGTAGAATCTATATGTTTTTTTTGTTTTTATTTAGACTTGATTATTAACTCACTTAAATTCAATTCGACAATAGGTAATATCCCTTTATGCCTCCTCTTAAATGGTACACATGACCTTTCTCTTTAAGCAAATTATTTTGCACAACAATATATATTATATGTACAGGACACTATAGGGGCAACTATGTAAAAAAAATGCGTTGTGTTCTCTACCCCAACGGCAGTATAAGTAGGTATAAAGAAAAATCCATAATATGCAAAATATAACTCGCGATATTTCATAAATGCCAATTCGGAGGTATAAAGTTTAGCCTTTTTTTGTAGGTAATGTCCATAATATTCATAAACTGTTTTTTTTTACCATTGACCTTGAATTTAGTCTTTTTTATATATATATACCTACTTACAATATTAATTGTTTTTAATTTAAATTAGTTCATGAATAATGTTGTACTTACACTGTTTGCCTCCTACTTTTCTATGTGTAAGTAATATCTCTTACACACTTAGTTTTGCTGTAAGAAATCTCTTTTTAGGGATTAGCTCGCCTTTGTACTTATAAGTTTTGTTTTGTTTATGTGTTAATATGTGTTGTGTTGTACAACAAAGAATAAAAAAAAAAAAAAAATATTTTTTTGCAAAAGTAGGATAATGTGCGTAAGACCTGTTCCAATTTTTGGCTCAATGTCAATGATTGCAACCCGTTATGTCTATTTTGACCAGACTATTAATATTATCTATTTATAAGTATATATATAAGTATATTAGAGTAAATTCGTTACACTTAATATGTCTCTGTCAATTCACCAACTATACGCACTCGACCCACACTGTTAAAACAAGTCTAGGTAGTGCCTAGATTTAAAAATCTTTTGTTTTCTATACTTAAGTAAGTACCTACTAAAAAGTTCTTTCGTCACAATATAATCCTAGTTCAGCATTATTCTTAACATTCACTCTTTCAAGGGGGAAGACAAGTAATTTCACGCAGGTAAAACCACGGGGTACCAGCTAGTAAATTGATATTATTAGTTACTGTCTAGTCTGTAATTAAATCATTCATTGATTGTCCAAGTGTTTACATTTAGACATAAACGAGATATCGTGCAGTATGTAATTGGTCTCTTTTTATCGCATTCTCATTTAGTCTTCCGACTCTGTTCTAAATTTGCATTCATTAATGATTTGGTTTGATTTCACATTAATTTAGTTTGATGTGACGGGTACATTTGTAAACAATTATTAAATTTGATATATTTATGGTTTGTTTGTCTGTGTAATTGTTGATAGGCTAGTAAAGGAAATAAATTAAGTTACAAATGTCGTTCGGGAGTTGTGTTTGTACTTTGAACTATGTCAGTATCTCGCTACATGATCTAGGGTTCCGTAGTCTTGCAAAGATCCTTAGTGGTAACTTTAAGTCTATCAGAGTCATAAGTTTGAGTATATCAGCGTCATAAGTTTTACCCATTACGAACTAAAAGTGCATAAAAACAAGGTGTGTAGGTTTTTAAAAACCCTTTGACAGGGTTGATCTTCTACCGTCGTCGCCCAGGTGGTGTTTAACCGCATACGGTGAAACTTGGTTTATTGCTTTACTTTATATATTTCCAAGAATTTAAATTCAAATGTGAATAAAAATAATTAGATCATTAACAAAATATTTTAGGACGTGATATTCAAAAAGCTTGTAAAGACTGGTATGTTACTTACATTTACATGCAAATGAACAGTACCTATAGGGAAATTGTAACTCCATCTTGCCCCCTATTGTTACTCCCTCTTAGAAGAATATAAAACTAAAAGAGATATTATAAGTTTAATAGTTTTACTTTTACTGACCTTGATGGTATATTAATATTTTTTCCAGAACTTAAGACAAACACAAAAACTGAACCCACGCCCTTGATTCAGCTGACCATTCATTACCCACCGAGCCATGGAGCCACAAAATTAAGAGAGAGTAAAGCCATGATAGGACTATTATTATTAAAATACTTTCTGAAATATTGTTAAGGTATGCACAAATCGATTAACGAAACAATCAAAAATTGTTTACCTACCAAGCAAAAAAAGTGACAAAGATTGTCAAAAACAACAATTCGGTGACAGCGTGTTAATCGCGGAGTTTCTTCGATTGGTCACAAATCACAATTTTCTGCGACACTGAAGCCAAACATAGTTTTTGTCAAAGCTACTGTAGCTATGCGGCTATTTTTATATAAATTACGTAGATGAATTTACGATACACAAACTAGATTTCTTCAATATTTTCTGTTTTTTCTCTACAATGTACTGTTCAATCCGTCTACTCCGTTAAACTAGAAAGAACGTTTCAATTTTATATCGTCTACTGCTCATCGCGATACTACAGACATGATGCTGAAAACCCCAACAAATTATTCGCAAGCATATAAAGACTCGTTCACTGTCACAGCCATAAGGCTATGAAACACTTAACCCTTCAATGTCTAAAAAACACAAACTTTAAGAATATTTAAAAATCTGGTAATTATACATTACTTAAAGAGTTAAGCTGTCTCATCAAAACTGTTTATCTATTTTATTTAAGATGTATGTAGTTTGTGTATGTATATATTATGTATTATATATTGGTTTATTTTGTGTTTTGTCTTTGATAAATATTTATTTTGTTTAGATGTTTGTACGTATTAGTATTATTTATGACTCATATGTATATAAATTAAGCTATTGCTATAAATGTATAAATTATTTTACTGTTTTTTTTTTAATCGTTAAGTTTTAGTTAGCACATTCTACTCAATAATTTTAAAAAGTCTCCTCTACCCAAAGTTTGCCTGGAAGAGATCGCTCATTAGCGATAAAACCGCTAATTTGTTATTTTATATCTCCCTTTTTTTATCAATAAGACATTGTGTAACTAAAAAACGTTGTCAAAATCGCACTTACACGAAATGTAAATAAGTTGCAGGTTCAAAGTCTGGCTTGAGGTTGATCTTTTGACTGCAACTTTGCTATGAAAATATTAATTTACATTGATTATATAGGTACCCACTGCAGCTAAGCTGTTGACTGCAGCTTATTTTACAACTTAAAATGCTAGAATAGCTCTACAATTGTTTTAATATCACCTAACAGAGGTTGAGAATCGTTAACAAGCGATACTTAATGCTTTAAGACGTATATGAAGCAGTTAAAGCTGTAAAAAGGAGTAACCTGACTCTAATATACTACTTAAGTTCTTGCATGTTTCTAATAACATCTGTGAGTTCTATATTATTGATACATGAAACGATAGTACAACCAAATGCTTTCAGTATTGGAAAACATCGTCATACAACCTAAAGCTATACAATGGATTCTAAAAAAGTTATTTAACACTATTGTAACAATTAGGGTTGCAAAAAAAGGCTAATTACAGCTATTTTACAGGAATTAGTGCTATAAAAGTGCTTAAGGATGGTTAAAGCTTTAAGTTCAAATCGCCATTTTTAGAAAAATCACTGATACGATATGAAAATCGTAATTCAAGTTTCTTGTTCCTTGCAAATTAAAGCTATGATTTAAAAAAAACAAATTGAGCATAAAATCAAGCTATAATTCTTTAAAATATGTAAATCTTTAAAATATTGAGGGCGCATTGAAATTGAGATGTAAAACATCATAATATTTACGGTGAACTGATAAGCGCAGTTAAATTGTACTTTATAAATAGTCAATAAACAAAAATTTTGAACAAAACAAAAAAAAAACAATCGGCTTCAAAAAAATGCACTCAAAAGGTAAAATAATTACTTATTGCCAAAAATCTGATGTGAATAACAGTTTGCAGTTGGTTTCATACAAGTGAAGTGTGTTATAAACTGTTAGGTACATAGACATCAACTTAAAACTGTAATTCACATCAGATTTTTTGAAGCCGGTTGTTTTTTTTTTTTGTTAATTTGTTTTATTTTGTTGCGTTTGAGTGTCCAATTGTTTTTTTCCTTGTACACTAAAAAACATCTATATTTTAGGGAGAGCATACTTTTTCAAATAAAAGATGAATTTTGAAATAAGTTCACAATTAACGGAGAAATCGACATACATAAAAAAAATATACCCGTCGAACATAGATCCTTCCCCTTTTTTAAAGTCGGTTAAAATATATAGTATTGCACTATGACTTAATTTTCACTGCAAATGAATGTTGATGAAATTTCCGAAAGCTACGTTAATAAAAATATAAATATACAAACTCGTAACATAATAAGATTGTCTCAGTAATAACGTTTTGAGTGGTAACTACCACTACTGTGTCTTAGGATAATATTTTGAGCGCTAAATATCTCTGCTGTATCTCGGTAATAACGCTTTAAGTGGTTATGACCACTGTTGTATCTTTGTTATAACGCTTAAACATTCTGTAACACCAATGATATATCGCTATTATGTTAGCACTAAAGAGGGCCTCTTTCGTAGTTATATGAGGGCTATAGCATGCTATAACTCAATTTTTAACACTGAATTGTCACTTTAAACGTTAATTAGAACCACTGTACAGGTCATATAACGCTTATCTTAGCGCTAATATGCTAGTTGGGTAGGTATCTTTTTACGATGTAATTCGGTTTATTCGTTCTACTTTAAAATCTTGAAATTTCGGTTGTATAATCAGCCACCATGACTTGTCAGTCAGTAGTAAAACAATTGCAATTGTTTTTGTCCAGTTCAATTGTCTGCCGAAGCAAATTAATTTCGTTTCTTAAAAGCGTAACGGTGAATTGAAATTATCCGATGATCGGTATCTTTAGGATTTAATTTTAAACACAAAAAGCATTTGATATACACTTAGATATCAACTACTAATTTAAAATATACCTACGGGTTTGTTCGAAATTAGGCTTGTTTTTTTGTTGGTACGCCTACAATCGGTGATATAACACAAAAAGCTGGGCAGCGTTCAGAAGCTGCTTCAGTTTGTAATGCAGCTGACTTCCTTACATACATTCATGATATAGAGCTGTCGAAAACTTTTGACATTTAGAATTTTTCCATAAACAGCTTACGGAAAAAAAATATCTGCACGCACCGTGCATCTGCATTTTCTGAATGCCGAGCAGTGTCGCTCCCGACAACGCCCACATTTTATAATGCCAAATCATAGAAGTATTTCTGATGATATATTTGTTCTATAGTCTTTGAGGTCTCATTGAAGGTTCTCATTCTCATTGATACCACTGAATTAAAAATCATATTTAATTTTCTCGCCTCAGCCGTTACACGTGCCACTGCAGGGGCATGGGCTTTTCCTTGAAGAAGGAGGCTTAAGTCATAGTCC
This sequence comes from Apoda limacodes, assembly GCA_946406115.1. NCBI lineage: Eukaryota > Metazoa > Arthropoda > Insecta > Lepidoptera > Limacodidae > Apoda > Apoda limacodes. The sequence continues at coordinate 24,636,248 of OX291550.1, forward strand.
AGATCGCTGTCCTAGTGCGGACTGGCGGACGTGCCCAGGTTGGTCGGTCAGGTACACATGGTATCAAAGAGTGCCCGGGCGCTTCTCCGCCGCCTACTCACTCGCAATCGCAACCGCGTTACGGGGAACTCCCGGAACTCCTCCTGGCGCTGACTCACCTTCGGGTTCGAGGCTTACGCTGGTCGAAGGGACGACTCCAAGAGCGGCAACCCAAGACGAGGCTCCCCCGAGAGGAGCCCTTGTACGTTGGGCGCTATATAGGAGTAGGCTCTGAAGGAGTCTCACCCCAAAAGCCCGGTGGAGCAGTAATGGCTGCATCAGCCAATTGCATAGTGCAAGACTGACACGGTGTTACGAGCACTCCGAAACATCTAAGTAGAGACCACGCCCGACGTGCGTTGCTTATCTTCGCATATCGTTTTAATTGTTTTTTTTGTAACAATATATTGTATTTTCTGTAGTGAGATGAAAAATGTGTGCGTTTTGCGCGTCTGCAAAATTATTTGTGTCTCGTGTAGCTACTACTATAACTTATTCTGTAGTCTCGTGCTCAGGTTTCTTTATAAGCATTCGTACCAAATACGTAACAACTTTGCAGCTTTGAATTAAAAACTAAGTATTTGAAGTTCAAACAACAAATTTAACTATTTTAGGTACATTTACTTAAATGTAAATCTAATGGTTTGGAAAAAACTTATATACATATAATAATTGTAATCATAATCAAAATTAAAAGAGATACCGCTATATAGTTTCTTTTCTTACAACACCATTTTGATTTCGAAACGGTCGTAACTATATAAAATATGTTGGTGGTAAGGTTTTGAACACCATTGACATTTTTTTGTTTAATAAAATTTTAATTTCTGTTGGCTCAAGTTGCTTTAATCTCCAGTTTTGTTGAATCCCATTCCTAAACAAGAAGTGGATGTAAAAGTTAATACAAAAATAATCTCGTGGTTTCCAAGATAAAAATCACGTTCATATAACATGTATTTATATACACGAATATAAATATTGAAAAATTTCCGGATGGTAGAAGAGTTCGACATCATTACGAAGAATCCTTGCAGTTGTTAAATTACAATTTACTAAGGAAATCTTATAGCTCAATTAAAAAAATAGCGAATTAAGAACATTAGACGACCAATGTCACAAAGTAGTAATGTATGTGTCGAAGGTTCGTCGATCAATCTTCAATCAAGATAACAGTAGTCTTAAATGAGTTAATGGTATTCAAATATTTAAGGCATAAAAAATCAAACTCGGCAATCTCTACATACTGATTAAATTTGACTATAAATTCAGTATTTTAAATTGCTGCCCACTATTTTGTACAAAAAACTATTTCCTATCAAAATTGGAACAATCCTACAAAAATAAGTGAACAAAAACAGAATTCCGAAACAAACAGGGCAATATCCCATCCTGAGTTGTAAAAGTCATATTATATATGACTTCTTTACCAACAATATGACGAGGTAGTGATTGCTGGGTTTGATTGTACCTATATGCCTCATTTGAGAAAATGTGCTTAGTCCGAAGAAATTACTTTACATGTTGGGATGATATATAGGTACTACTGGTAAAAAGTAGACGTGGGTGATATGGCCAGCAGCGTTTAAATTGTCCATTACGACTGTTGTTAATACTTGAAATATCTCTGACCAAACCTTCGGGGGGGATAAGTATCATAATTTGGTAAGTACCTCAGTATATGTTACCGTGCTAGAAACTATTCTAGAAACTTTTACTCCCTTTTCTTAATTTGGGATTGAGCTGAGAGCATCTGAAGTTAAGAGTAACATACTCGTATATATGCGAGTCCAGGAGATCATTCATACCGAAATTAACCCGCAGATATCAAAAATCTATACATAATTAGCCATAGGAATATACGTATGATAGATTGAAAAATATTTTGTAAATGAATAATAGATTTAAAAATAGCCTAGACATAGCGAAGGCGTTTGATCGGTTCGTGCACCGGGATCTTCTATCGAAGTTTCCATCTTAAGGAGTGCCCGAGAATTTGTGCAAATGGTTGGCTAGCTTTTTGTCCGACAGACGCATACGAGGCGTAGTTGACGGTAATTGCTCTGATAGCATGGACATTAATGCTGGTGTCCCGCAAGGGTATGTGCTGTCTCCTACGCTGTTTCTACTACATATCAATGACATGTTGGACATCAACACAACAGTAATGGAGACGCTTATTACACGGGTCGTGCAAGCATCCCGTCGAAGCATCGTTCCGTTGTGGTGAAAAAACGTAAAGAACTTGTGTCCCAATCTCCAAGAGCATTGAGATCCTTGGTGTTGATCTCCAGCGATGATTAGTTCCGAGATTATTTGCAAGACAATGTGAATGGCGTCCAAAAAGTTAGTGTACTTAACAGAGCGAAGCAGTGCTTCACGTCGGGAAAAGGTTGATGCTTTACAAATACCACCCGCAACCGGATACCAGCTTGGCCCTTTTGACTTAGTTCAACGACGGGCTGTGAGAATTGTCGACGATCCTAAACTTACTTGCCGTATCGAGCCCTTAAGTCTGAGGTGAGACTTTGCCTTCCTGTGTGTGTTCTACCGCTTGTACAATGGGATGTATTCTGAGGAATTGTTCAAAATGATGCCCGTGGTTTATTTTTACCATCGCGCCGCTCGCCATCGGCAGGGAATTCATTCTAACACTTTAGAACCGAAATGGTCGCGTACAATGTGGTTTCAGAGAAACTTCTTTTTGCGAATGTTAGGGTTTTGGAATGAGTTCCCTGCCAAGGTTTTCTCTAAGGACTACAGTATGAGATTCTCCAAGAAAGAAGTTATTAGATTTTTGGCAAAAGGACCTTCCACGAAACTAATATAAGACTGAAAAAAACTCTAATACACTGGTTTTTGCTAGATAGGATACAGTGTAAAATAACATATGTTGAATATAGGTATATGTAGTTATTGCATTATGTATGCGGGCTTATATATGTAAGTATGTATACATACATGTGCAATATATTTATTTATTTAAGCCTAATACAATTTTGGTATAAGCATTGCTTTTTTTACTTTAACTATTTATTATAACATCATCCCACTGCTGAGTAAAAGCCTCCCCCTCCTTCCTCTTTTCATGTTTCTTGCCCGGATACATTTTTATATATTGTTTCTATTTGCTGTTTATAATAAACCCTACTCCATTATTTTTGTGTCTTCACTATATACTTAGAATGTGTTCTTTTAGTTCTATCATCTGTTTCATACATAGTCCCTCGCAAACAAAGAAATATTTTATTGGTCACTTAACCTAAAACCTAATTATAATGACGCAATTTCTTCAAACTGTCATACTAATATATAAAAAAAAACTTTAAAGTATCAATATATCCATCATACACGGCAACCATCACCCCAACCATGCTATAACAAGAAAACAAACGCCTCCTCTAATAACAAAGCCAAATGGTCTAATAAACAGAAATCACAACTAGTCAAAAGCACATCAATAAAGGGCTAAACCCATTGTTGCGAGTAAAGGGGAGCTCGAGGCGCAATGGAACAACACATAAATTAACCAACCAAGCTCCCTTCAAGTTTTAGATTCAAATGAAGAAAATTTGCGATCTGGAACGTCATATTTTATGACGTTTAACAGGGGTCAGTGGAGCGCAATAATATATCTATAAGGCGTTTTTAAATTTCCTGTGTTGTCTTTAATTTTATTTAATTTCTGAACGATATTTAAATTAAAAATAGCTAGACATTTTTCGTTGGGTTTTTACTCAGATAACTAATAAAAAAATCTTCTGATTGGACCATAGAAAACTTTATTAGAGATTATTTATTTTACTTAAGATAAGACGTGCTTATGTTTGTTTGATGTAGGCAATATTTTTTTTGTAACCTTTTATTAATTTGTAATTTGTTTTGTATGATATTTATTGTGTAGGTATTCAGCTGCACGTTGTACGGTTATCTGGACGGAGCTACAATAGGTGATAGGACTTATTATATACTAATAGACGATTATAGTTCTAGCCTTTCATTAATGTATATTCATTGTATATATTTTATTATTATACACAAACTAAAACACAGCAAAAAAACAAAAAAATCTATTATAGCAGCGAAATGAATGAGACAACAATAGAATATCTACTGCAAACTTCAAAATCAAAGCAATTTAGTCCAAGAACTGTTGACAATTACATTAATTAACCAAAGCTTTCACAAAATGGTAAGTGAAAGGTGTCACTGAACCTTACTTAATCTTACAAAAAAAGCGTCATTACTTCAAGTAAGTGCGGAGAGACCAAAACTGTCCGTAATAAGGGTCATTAGTCAGACGGCGGACAGTCGCAAGGTGTGCAAAATGTAACCAAGCCGGCCCTGGCCAATTTCAGGGGCCATTTCCTCACACACCCCGTTTAGGGGGAGTGGCAGGCGTTTTAAAATAAAACAAGAAAACGCACAGGTAATTCGTTTATTTCTTATGCAACACAGCTGGTCTTCTCAAATTATGAGAATAAGGTAGGCACCATTTTTTCTCATATAACATAAAGATAAACTAATATAGATACAACATATTTTAGAAATACTCAAGTGTTAATTTAATATGTTTGATACAAAAAATAGTGAATAGAATTTTGATGTTTTCTTATAATTAAATCTACGTTCTCGTGGAAATTTAAAGATGCAACGTTGTGATTTTATTTGGATGTCTATGGTGTTGGTTTAGATTATAATAGGTGATTCTGTTGCGATATTATAGCTTTTTAATGTAGGTCATACTTCTAAATCTTGTTTTCTTTACTTTATTTTCATAGGTAAAAACTGCCACCACAGTACGGGAAATTATATGCCTAAAACCCTAATGTACTATTTATTCGTTTACGTAAAATATCCAAAAAAGGTGATGAAATATTGTTTTATTTTTCTCACATATTTGGTGACTTTTTTAAGCAGATAAATTAGTGTTGTCAGGTATTTGGCTTTTTTAAATGACTACTTTTTAAGAAAATAAATATAATATAGGCATTATTGCTCTACATAAAAATGTTTAGTAACAACAATAACTTCTGCTAGGATAAAACATAAAGAGTTTAAGGTAATAAATACTAGTATTTAATATGACATTGTAGAAATTAATAATTACCTACTTTCCTATTTTCATTTTCAGCTATAAAATATTTACATAAACACTATTTATTTGCCTTCTATTCTGGTTTAGACACTACCCATCTAATCTACTAACTATATAAAGAGTTTTAATAATACACATTTGGACATTTGACTGGTTGTCTTACAATTTACATTTTTTTAAACAGACATATATTGACAATGATACAGGTAGACAGCGAAATAGACAAATAAAGTAAACAAATACATAATGGATGCTAATTCTTGTCGTCTAAATCTAAAATATACCTAGGTACTAGGAACAATCAAAGCATAGGCATGAATTCGTATGGTCGCGTAAACCGATCTCATTGGTATTGAAGGTAACAAAATTTCGTTGAAGAACCACAACAAGCTACCTATTTAAACCTACATTTACCCTGCACAGTCAGCAAATGGGCCAAGAGTTACATCTCACACTATAATGCTCATGCAAACACACACACACTGGTAACTACTATTAACTGCGCTTCAAAACATGATGCTAAAGGCATGGCCTGGGCCTCGATTACTTAACTTGTTGCTAACAATTCTGGATAGAAATAAGATATACATTGCGGTTTCGAATCGATGAATTTCATACGTAATTTCAAATGTATGTATAATCTTATTTCTATGGAATTCAAACGAGAATTGTTAGCAAAAACTTTACGTAATCGACACACTGGTCCAGATATAAATTAATAAAAAACTTTGGCCAAATTTTCTGTAATCTTTTTAACAGAAGAACTGTAATCCTTTTAAGAACCTGGGAACATATTAGGTAGAGCAAACGTGGACAATCTAATTTTAATAGCATGAGCATTAACTTATTGACTGGAGATGAAATATTCATTAATTATTCAAATCAAATTTCGTTTTTCGTTATTTTATTTTTCCCAGTTTTATAATTAAGAACCACTGTTCATGTATTTATATACAAAAATATTTCAATAGTACCTATGTTAGTACCTATAGTGATCATACACAAAATAAACTTAGGTGACAAAATTTCAGACTATTATATAATAAATCAATCACTTCGAAGTAATCAATTACCACTTGAAATTAAATAGATAGATAGATTATATACATTAATTATTTTACTAGAACGGGTAAAATAAGATGAATAGATAAAAGTCTTTGATATCTTACTTCTTTCTCTCTTTAAGTAAAAATATGTTTTTATAAATAGCTAGTTAACTACTTATAAAAAACAAACTCTCATCAAACTCCGCACGCGCCAAGCGTGTAAAATTAATACAGAGCGTCTCACCCCCAAAGCACACATTGCATTTATCACATTCGATACGCTTTTTTAATATTTACTTTTTCATAGTAAACCAATTTGCCCCAATGAACCCTTGCTAGAAATTGGTCACGGGAGACGCGAGTGATTTCGCGCCAATATGTCCTATAGTTTAGTGGTTTATCGCTTGCCTTTGAAATAAGCCCCTTGGGTATAGGATACCTTACTTGAGTACCTCCTTCACTATAGATATTACATCCATATGGCGTGGTATAAGTTTTATTATGCTTAAATTAAATCACTAGTAGACGCCGGCGGTTTTTATCGTTTTCTGTTTTTTACTATAGAAATCAGCATAAGAAATAAAAAATCGGCCTAGTGCGAGTCGGACTTGCGCACGAAGGGTTCCGAACCATTATCTACAAAAACGAGCAATAAATCACGTATGTTGTATGGGAGCCCCCTTAATTATTTTTTTCTGTTTTTTAGTATTTGTTGTTATAGCGGCAACAGAAATACATCTTCTGTGAAAATTTCAAAGGTCTAACTATAACGATTCATGAGACACAGACTGCTGACAGACGGACGGACGGACAGCGAAGCCTTAGTAATAGGGTTCCTAATTACCTTTCAGGTACGGAACCCTAAAAAGCAAAAGAAGTGCATACTTTTATTCTAGAAATAGCATCCATTCTTCTATCTGTCACCGTCACCACCTTAAGTATAAGTGATAATCTAGTTTATGAAATAATATGAAATAAAATTACCGGTCAAGTTACAATAAAATTACTATTTCTACATGGTGTCCGCGTCCATGTTTTCATACTTTTATGTACCAGAAAAACTATGAAAGAAAATGAACTCCTGATAATATTCGTCCCATCTATAGATTTCTACCTACTTATACTAATAGTTAATATTCTACATTTTTAAAATATTAAAAAAAACTGATCAACTCCCCAAAATATAGGGTCCCTACGCAAATAAGTATTTTTCATTTTTTAGTTTAATTATGAACAACAATTCTCAATTTTATTACAAAACTGAATGACGTTTCATATTCACCCGTAAAATTTTATTAGAAAAGATAGAAATATGTCAGAATCATAAGGCTAGATGGATACGAATGGATAGACTGAGAGATGAATGGAATCTTTACATATATTAACTGGCCGATGTCTGTGCATAGGAGATATTTAAGAAATTGTATGAGGAGTTTTTCAAGAGCAATAAAAGCCAAAACAATTATCTTTATAATTTTTGTTTGTTTGTCTGTCTGTACGTTTGTAGCGCAACGCACAAAAAGCAATGCTGAAATTGGATTCGGTTGTATTGTATTTCTTGAAGTCTAACTTAAAATCAAGTGCATGTTTCGTCTTGATAAACCAGCCAGAGAGCGTTGATAACTCTAGAAGTTACCGTAAGAATCCAACGTCGTTTACCGAATTTAGTGTAAGCGAAGCAGCCGTAACATATTTTATCATTTATGGTTTCATCTTCCAAAACTAGCCAATACCTACTCAAAATTGAAATTAAACTCTGTATCTCCATTTTTTTAAAACAAACAAAATTTTAACTTTCTATTTTGAACAGTTTTGAAAATTGGTAAGTTTTTTTATTAGAAGACAATTAGAAACCCGTTGTTAAAAGAAGTCCGATACTTTGCTTTTTTATTAATTTAGTAACCGTGGGAGTAAAAAAATTTTTCTAATTAAACCTTCCTGTTTATATTTGTCATTGTTATCCCTTATACGTAAAATTGTTTTGTCTTACACTGAGACAAATTGTTCTTAATGTGAATCATAGCCAAATTAAACCGTTATTTGCGTGGGCTAATCGCAAAAAAATGTCACCCACGTTTTTTAGCGTAGGAAAAAGCAATTAATTATGCTTCTCCGCTTTGTTTAACACGAGAACGAATTGACTTATTTATAAAGAACCCTATTCTATGAGATTTATTTTTATCCTTAACAAATACATATTACAATTCTTAATATAAAAAATAGCAGTGCCTTGCAAAGTAAAAAGGGAAGGAATCCCCTCTTAAGTGCCAAATAAAATTCGATTTGGTAATTGATAAAATCCCGTGACTAAAACATTTTTTAAAATACTATTTAGTAAAACGTAATTTAGTATAACTCCACAACAAAAGAACATATTTTTATCTTGATCGTATCTATCTAATTGGTATTAAACCTTAACCACCGAACTTGGCGCGAATTGTTAAAAAATATGCAAAAAATAATTGACATGGAAAAGTAGGTTTCCCAGATGTCCTACTCATAGCACATTCGTCGTCAATTATTAAGTTTATATGTCAAATACAAACTATTTCTAGAGTGAATTAAATTACTTCACCATGATAGGTATTATTGTAATTATTTATTAGTTTAAAATCCATTGGTTTTTTGTCGCATGCATTGTATAGGCTTAAGTATAGGTCTTTCTACCATATATCTATCAATTTTCGCGATGCTGTTCTTTTCCTAATTTTGGATACCGATCCTGGTCTCCTGCCTTCACCTCCTGGACCTCGCAACGAACCTTGGATCGGAATCGTAAAGCTTCTTCAAGATCCAAAATGAAGTTTAAAGTCCTAAGAATTGATATAAGAGATGCAGCAAAATACTTGAAACATTGCTGTTTATTGGTGTTTTCATCCAAAGGTTGACAAGCATGACCCGCAAGCATTTAGCGCAGGCAGTCTGGTAAAAGCTTGTACCTACTTAACAAAATCAGATATGTTTACGTTTTGATATATATTCTTTAAGTAACTAGATAGGTATATATTTGCTAGAGAGAATACAGACAGAGCTGCCATAATTAACATTGCAATGATGAAAAATAAATACTTTCATATGTCTTATTTCACACTCTACCCACTCAAAAAACAAATACTATTTATTATCTATATTTGATAATAGTCTAAGCTTAGTACCCAAATCCGCTTGTTTCCCAACACAAGTCGATAATCCTAACTAATACCCTCATAACATATTGCTAATCCTAAGTCGGCCAGGGGTCTGAAAGAGCCGTACCATGACTAACCCCATTAAAAGGTGGCTCCAACCCTCGCAGTATTAATGTAGCATAAAATTAACCCGCGCGTCACGCTTGACGCTCGCGCTGTTGAATAGGCATTTTCTGGTTAGGGGTCAAAAGATCCAGTTTGTTGACTTTGTACAGTTTGCTGTTGAAAAAACTTTGATTAGTGACAACCCTTAGCTTAGGTGAAGAATATTCCTCTGATTGAATACTCAACCTTAATAAATCATTTTGTACATTGCTTCTCTATACACATAAATTTTAGATATTGAGCTACAGTGTAGACAATTTTTAATGTCCAATATCTGCGTAAGCCCAGAATACACATGCCTAGCTAATTTTGTACTGTTACACTGGCTTCGGACGATGGCCCAAACGTTGGTCCGTATGTTTGCCATCCACTCGTAGGAATAGTGTACATGCCAGCCGACTCCAATACTTGTGTTATGCTTGTGCTAATAGCGTTAGGACTAAGGTTGGTTGTTGGTTTTTTTTTTTTTTAATACCACTAAGGTGGCAAACAAGCTTACGGTCCGCCTGATGTAATGATGTGTGTAATGGGGATTAGATGCAGGCTTATCCTAGACTACATATTCAAAAATATTACCAATATTCACGAATGGTGGACTTTTAGGCCTTAGAAGACGACCTTCTTTAGTTTGTAAAGATTTCATCACATATACAAACAGCATTGGATTTTAGTAAAAACGGGCTTAATAAAAAAAAAAAAAAAAGGTAATAAGGCCCCTCAATGCATATGCCCACACTCCAAGGGGCCATGTATTTAGTTTGCTATACGATGTATATCATAAACCATTCTCACAAAACACCATTTCACACTTACTGCGCGTGATGGAATTATCTATTGAGCGCTGCACACCTTCCAGTGGTTGGGGACCCTCCGTTTCTTCAATTACCACCTTTTTGAAGGCTTGCGCTGTTCCAGCTCGCAATTGTAAGTTGCGCACTCTACAGATCCCCGCCATTGACCGTTTTTTCCTATGTGACTCGTTCCTTGAGTCCTTGCAGTGGAACGCTGGCTGGTAAGATGCTGTACCGAAACGGAACGGGGCATTACTGCCACATCTAAAATGAAAAAAAAAAAATTAGGTATTTCACGCAAAAAAAATGACTTGGCTTTTTTAACTGCAAAGAAATACATGACTTGAAAAATTTACACTAAAGCCCATCACACACAGTCACGGAGCTATAATATATGCATATGAATATAAAGTGGGCTGATGATGATAGTATGTTAGGCGACGCAAAAAATCCATTACGTGAAGAAGAAGTAGCTAAAGATTTTACCGTGGTCTAACAAACTAGACAATAGTAAAGCCCCAGATAGAAGAGCCCCAGTTCATACACACGAAGCGGTGTCGGTAAACACAAGGGCCGCGTTATCTAACCGTAACTTGTCAGAGATTTATGACGCTATTATCGCGGTAGCCCTTTCGGGGACAGGAGCGTCAAATAATTACGCAAGTGTCCCCGCAACGCTTTGTTTCGTCTTATTCATTAAAATAAACAATGTGAATATTAAATTAGCAAGTTTTGTACATTGGGAATGGCCTTTGGGTGGTCACTGTTTAATATGTTGAAGTATGAATTAGGATAAAATTAATATGCATGAAAAGGCAATGTTAATTTTATTTTCCTGAAGAGTTAAGCTAAATATGGGGTACCGCTGCCATCTCTGGACACCACCCGGATATCGGCTTGGGCCTTTAGAATTTGTATAACGACAAGCTGAGAGAAACGTCGGCGATCCCAAACTCAAAAGCTGTCTGTTAAGTCTTAGGAGGGAGTCTGCCTCCATGTGTGTTTTACCGCTTGCACAAAGGCATATGTTGTGAGGAATTGACTACTTTCTACTATTGCTCCGCTCGCCATCGACAGGGAATGCATTCTCACACCTTAGAACCGAAATGATCACGCATAGCGCGATTTCAGTGGAACTGCCTCCCGCGAACGCTTAGATCGTAGAATGAGCTCTCTGCCAAGGTTTTCTCTAAGGACTGCAATATTCGGTGCTAGAAGATAGAAATGCTTGGATTTTTAAAAGGTCGGCAACACGCAAATATTCTCCAGGGTGCTTATTGGAAACATTCCCGAGTGAGAGAGAGTTTAACTGAAAATTTATAATAAATCGTATTTGGCATTTTGGTTGGAAACCATTTTCTACTTATGAAAATTATCTACTAACTAAGCTGTGTTTAAACCTTCTTTGCATAATTCTTAATAGCTTTCCGGAAAACCCTGTGAAAATAAGACGCTAAAACTTACACCATGAATTATAAATAATAAAAATGTTGCTTTGTCAAACAAATTATGTCTCGTCAAAAACTCCAATTATTTTTTCCTGACAGAATTTGGTTAATTTAGGTTGCCAGCAGCATAAAATGGTTACCGCTTCGAAATAATTTCTGAGCCTATCTTTAACCACTTCATAGTCGGCACCCTTATATTCAAAGCCCAAACAAGTAAATAATAGATACACATTCGCAACAAACAGACTCGACTTGAGTTATTGCTCCTTCGAGACTTACTCAGCAGATAACGCGTCTGCCTCGTATAGGGATGTGAATTGCCACTTTTTCCACAAGAAATTAACGATAAAAAGTTAGGTTAAATAATTTGCATGGTATTTATTTGCATTGGTTTGCATTAGGTTAATTAATTGGCATGCAAGTATTTATTTTGTCTTATTGAGAGACTTTAAGCCTTTTAAGGAGGCCAACAATATTAGATAAAACATCTCGGTACCGTAGATGATCATAAGCAACACACTGGACACTGGATCGTTTACCTAATACGAACTACACAATAACAGTTTTTATTTTTGGATAGCTTGATTCCAGACACTGACACAAAATTTTAAATTCTGTTATCAGCATGGGATTCTTATGTAACTCCTTGAATTTAGTAAGGAAGTTTGCTGTTTTGGTTATTCTCTCTGTGCTAATGTGACTTACACTTGATGTTGTTGATAAAGCAGCTATGTCCTTCTGCTCACGATATTTCAATAAAATCAGCTCAGCGATTGAGCTCACTTCCCTTTATGCGCTGATCCAACTCACACTTGACATTAAGTATCCTACATCCTGTCCCCAGGTACAAGACATCACACTAGCAGATTTAATTGACAACGGTTCTACGGTTTCTCCGTGAAAAAAATATAAACGGATATACAGACAGAGAGACGTTCAGTTATATAATAAGTAGGTATAGGTATATAATACATACATACAAAATGAAGGCAGAAGCAACGGTAGTGCTTTGGACTGCTAAGTCGTAGGTCCTGGGTTCATTTCTTGATAGGGGCAACTAGAACTTGCAATTCATGTTAAAAAAAGTTGTCTCGATTTGGCTGAGTAATAATTCAAACCAAACACTTCTAAGATAATCTTATAGTTACTAATTTAATATAAAGATATCATAAAACAAGTTAATAACTATATAATTTCACGTTGGTCGACAGATATTCAAAACAAGTAATTGTGTCACAATGAAACATAGATATGTAGGTAGGTAGGATAGGTAAAAAATATAAATATTAAAAATAGTCTAGTATCTACACATACCTACTTACAAATATAATACCTATTAGGTTGCAGTTATAATATCGATATATATACGATTTCATTAGAACAGCACTATAACAAAATCACACAAACCTAATGCGGCGATGTCGCACACATGGGATTTATACTCGAACTAATGCAATATGCATTATAATCAAGACTGTCACAGTATTTGACAAAGATACCAATCTAAAAATGAAATACTAAATTTACTATTGCTATCAGAAATTAGTTAATATACTAATATGTATTTCATTGAAACTTTCTTACGCAAGACGCCTTCAATAAAAAAAAACTATACAAGCTATAGAATTGAAATTTGGCACAGTATTATATTTTAAGGCCTAGATGTGTTACTTATAATTATTTTTGTGAAAGAACTAGCGTTTGCCCCGACTTTGTCCGCGTTAATCATAATATGTACAATATAATAATAATAATTATAATACTTTTGGACATACCTATCATATCACACAGCGCCCGACCGTGACCTAACCCCTCATTTCTACTAACTACTCCCGAACCCGAATAAAGATCTCCGAGGGAATCGATACGCTGGTAATGAGGCACTGAACATGGCTCTGACCAATCAATTGGACCATCATCTGGTTAAAAAAAAATCAGTAACATAATTAATATTTGTATTGATAGGTATGTAATGTTAAAAAATCATAAATATACACCTGCATTTTTTCATCTATACCCATTTCAGTATATAAGGATGAACTCTAGGTATGGTCTCTGTATATACCGAGTACTTATTGGACGCTTCGCAAATTTATAGTTTTCAGGGTTCTGTATCCAAAGGGAGCCCTGTTACTAAGCCTATGATGTCTGTCTGTCTAATCATTAAGGGGTTCCCCTTTCTTTTAGACTAAAGCAAGGCTACCTCTAGCGTAAAATTAAAATATGTTATGATGGCGGATTACTAAACCTTTTGAGTCGGTTCAACAACGGGCTGTGACAATTGTCGAGATCCCAAACTCGCTTGCCGTATCGAGCCCTTAAGTCTGAGGAGAGACTTTGCCTCCCTGTGTGTGTTCTACCGCTTGTATAATGGGATGTATTCTGAGGAATTGTTCCCAATGATGCCACGGCTACTTTCTACCATCGCACCGCTCGCCAAAGGTTTCGGAGAAACTTCCTCCCACGAACGCTTGGGTTATGAAATCAGCTCCCTGCCAAGGTTTTCTCTAAAGACTACAACATGGGGTTCTTCAAAAAGAAGTTATTGGATTTTTGAAGGGTCTGCAACGCGCGAGTGGTATGGCTACGGTGACCGCTTACCATCAGGCGGACCGTAAGCTTGTTTGCCACCTTAGTGGTATATAAAAAATTAAAAAAAACCTTGTCACGGAAGTAAAAAATATGTCATTCATTGATGAGTATTTTGTATATTTTTTACAAATTTTGTTTTTCCCACTTCGCTAGTCCCCCACAAAGGCATGCTTTTAGCTACAACTAAAATTTTATTTTAACCAAAAAAAACCGAAAAATTTAGCTGGGCCTTTATAGTAGTGACAAATGAAGTTTATTCTAATTTGAATTTTCTACAACTAGTTACCTATAAAACTGTACAAAATTACAACCTTAAAAAAAATATCAGTTTATAACCTACAACTTGTTTTTTTAACAGGAATAACTTTAGAATTCACTCCATCAGCCTAAACGTGTTATTGTAATTATATGGCTCTTTTTTACTTATACAATTAATAAAAGCAAAAATTACTGTGGTTATGCCTAAAGATACAAAATATAACACGATGTAGGAATTATCGCATTTCAATCTGGCAATACCGACCGTGTAGTTGCTGCAGGCGTTTCATACCATGCCATATTGCACAGAAATTGGCGCCACAAAATATTTTACGTCCATAAATTTATGGCAAATATTAATGTTTCCACTATTTATGGATTCATTGGTAGTAGTTCTAATCTTTTCATTCCATCGTTAAGTGCCTTGTAGTACCGTAACTGGTAACAAATAAAGTAACTTTTCACGGTAGTACAATTTAAGTAAATATGTCTGCAGGAGTGAGAAAAGAAACTTAAGAAGAAAGGTACTTGCATACAGAACATACATTCACATTATGTAAGTACGTTGCAAATTGCAATGTAATTAAAACCGCATATAAAGTAATTCCAGAGTAAAGATAAATTCCTACTGTTATGGTTACCCCTACTAAGGAACATCCTTATGTACCAATTTAAAGCGTTCTGCCAAGGTATCTGATAGTCAGTAGTGTCACAAAATACGTATAGTATATATGTTGTCACAAAAGTTCTGTAGACGTTCACCACCACCTGTATCATGTCTTTAAGCGTCAACATAGCCAAAATTTGCATTGTGTGGAAAAAGTAGGGATGGATCAATAAAACCGAAAGGACATAGGAGTCGGTTTTTTTCTTTCTGTAGTTGAAGAGTTGCTGCTATAAAGCCAGATGCTAAAAAACATTACTATTACGCGCTTTTGTCTAACAAAACATAAAGAACAAAATTGTGTGTAAAATAATGATAGGAGATGGTGTATTATGGAAAGTAAGGTAGAATTTCATTATTGCATTTATGCACTATTAGGTAAATTAACCCACGTACTTACATCAAACGCGTGAAATTGACTTAGTATTCCTTCTTTATCCAATTTCCCTTTTTTTTTCAAGAACTAATGTTAGTTAACAGGTAAAAAATGATATGTATATAGTAAATAATTTTACAATGTCCCATAATAAGTAGCTATGAAAACGGTAGTCTCCTTAATTTATACGTTATAATTCTATTTTAAGTAGCCCGTTTTATATGCAGTGCAAGGAGTGTTACGTACACTATTCAATTATCTCGATGAACCTGCTGCCGGCTCTTCGCAGAACACTTTGCTGTATTTTTAATGAAGCCATTTTGTTAACCAATGTCTTTATCGAAGCTAACAGGGACGGAATTAGTAGTTTTTAATTTTTTCTGAACATTAAAGAGGTGCAAGCTTTAGTTATGGATTGATATTTTTAAACGAATATCTGCCTTTAATCATTTTACTTAGAAATTACATTATACTAGCTTTTGCCCGCGGTTCCACCCGACCTAAATTCGGTTATCGGTGTAGGATTTAAATTTTGAAAGAAAAAAAAGTAATAAAATAACAAAGGAAAAAAACGACTCACACTTGACGTTTTCAAGTAGCCTTTGTCCTTTCCTGGGACTCAAACCTTCTCCATGCCAAATTCGCCCACGGTTCCACCCGCCCTAAATTCGATTATCGGTGTAGGATTACACCGGCAAGTGCCAATTATAGAAAAATAAACCAACTCACGCTTGACGTTTACAAGTAGCCTATGTCCTTTTTCGGGACTCAAACTATCTCCATGGAAAATTTCATCTTAATTAGTAGGTACAGCGGTTTAAGCATGCAGAGGTAACAGCCAGACAGAGTTACTTTCGCATTAATAATATTAGTATGGATTATATTTATTTATATTATATAATATTCCCAAAAGTTCGACTGATGCATACTATAAGCACTTTATGTCAATGCTATTTGCTAGTGTGAACTTTACAACGAGCAAATTAATGGTTTAGGCCATACCGTAAAGTGGAACATATGCTGTACCATTACGTCTTTACCAAACGGTACATTATTGGTGAAATTTACCGAAGTTCACACCCGAGTCCGGCCCCGATATCCAATCAATTGATTCTCGGAATAATGAAATTATAAAGCAATGCTTTGCGGCCAGTATTTTGCATGGACAGGTAATTTTCGAACAGCTAATTTTACATTATTTTATAACCATAGATATAAGAAACTTTACCGTTTTGGCTGGTAGTATTTTATAAACACGTTTTTTCCTGATTTTACAATTTTGCTTTACTATGACTATATGAGTATTCTATTTCCTTCTCCGTCTCTCCAGCTATCCCTGTAAAGGTTATGTCAGTTGGATATATTGTTATGACGCAAAAGAAATCAGAACTAAAGGCTTAACATACTCACTGAAAATATTTGGATTTAAATTTTTGCGCTTTGAAATATAGACACGGCCAAAAAATTGAGAAACTATCGCCAACACCTCCTCCTTTCGATGCTTTATACTTCTATGACTGCAATAAAAAAAAATTCAAAACAAAAAAAAACTAAAGTAACAAACTGTTTAAGTACCTAGCTAAATTAAAACATAATCTGAATTTTGCTGTTATGATTAGGATCTTAACTTAATTCTTAACATACTGAAAATATTATATATATAACATACAGTCATGGCGTCGTAAAATATAGTTACGTTAAAAAAATAAAGAAACTATCGCCAATAAAGTTTTTCCTCCTTTATCGCTTTCTATCGATGGTTTCTACTTACATGGCTGCAATTAAAAACAAGAAACATTATTGACAGTACGATAAATCTCAGAATCATTACGAGTATTTTACCATACACAAAACATTAAGAAGTAGGTACTTAAGTGAAAGACTCTTTGAGTACGTCGCTAAAATTAGGCAGCAATACATTATAACAATATTACACTCGGCCATTAATCAAAACAATAAATCCCAAAGTTAATAAAGACAACAATACACAAATAAAGATACAATCTTGCAAAATATAAGCCATAAATTATCTATAATTCGGGTAAGGAACGTCTAGCTACGGCCATATCAATTTCCCTTTACTGTTTCTATAATAGAAATATAAAAGGCATCGCAAATAGAATAGCTTTTATTGAATAGAAGCATTTAATTTCTGGTCTGCGATTTCTTCCAACGATTGTGCGATCTATGAATAAAATAAAAATATTATTTTGTTGGGGTCGAACTTGGGTCGAAGGAAACGATGACTGTATATTTTTGACATTGTTTTATTGGTTTAGAACTTTATGGTTAAATTTTAGTGTATGTCCGTCCGTTTGTCTGTAGGTACCAAGGATCAAAATGTTTCCGTTTTGATATATTGGTTCGTAGATGCTTTAACAAAACAAATTAGAGTCATAATTTTCCGCTTAATCAAGTTCAATGGCGGTTTTGGATGTTAAGACCTAACTTCTTTTTCGTTTTTATTCTTAAATATTTTTTTTAATGAACAAGGACCGTGGTTTTTTGCAGACTGGATTCGCGAATCGGAGTTGCGCAAGCACAGTGCCAAAGTTAGTCTGTTTATTTGTCACTGTGTTATTATAATCCTGCTTTCTTTCTATAGATAAAGTTGAAACTTTACCGATTCCTAATGTGAACCGACATACAGTTTAGAAATATATTATATTTTTTTCCGTCGTAATAAGCGGTGTCGTGTAACTCCCATTATAAACTTTCTTTTCCTATTCGTTATGATTTTCAAAAAAATGCTGAATCAGGTAGTGGAGCTCATACAATCAATACAGTAGATCTAGATTAAGGTCTTATTAGTCATGAAACACCAACTTTAGAGTAATAGTGGTAAAAATAAAAGATCAAGGACAGAATATTTTCTCTTAACCATATCTTGATGAACTACAAGATGTAAGCCAGGATTGGTAAATTTGTAGGCTACAGCGACCGCTTAACATCAGCGAGCCGTATGCTTATTTGCTAGTTAAGTGGTATAAAATAATAATATGACATCCAATAATTGAACGTAATACTGACCTATAAATATACTAATCATAAAAAATTAAATTGTTAAAATGTCTATAAAAGATGACATTCAGTACAGGAATCACACACGTTTGGACAAATGTTATAACATAAGTCTATATTATTCCTGAACTCATCAGCGAATTATCTCGTTTGCAGTACCAGAAATTGTATTAACCTCGTTGTACTACCCTCAAATAGATACTTACCAAGTCCACCCCTCCCCCCCTCCCCAGTGACATTAAAACATTGAGCAGACTAAATTAAACCGCGCCAAAACTGTTGTCTGCAGGCCCAAGGCGGTCGTTTGTTTTAATACAATAACCGTATTCATCTCTTTCACTCCCCTCATTAGGCTTTGCTTTCTATCTCGCTCGCACTCATATCATTTACTTTATTCTCTTAAGGCGACATGTGCGCAATTTATCAACAGTATTAATTTAGACGTAAGAATTTGCTACTGGAAGATCGCACTAGATATATACACAAGTAAAAACATCCTAGTTTTCTAAAACTACTTTTATGTACTTCCTACAAATTTTAGTCAATTTTAAATAAAAGTTTATACAATTCCAGAATATGATCATATTGCAATAAATACAAAATTAATTTTATATACCAAATAGTATCAATTACATATCACCTTAATTTCGTTTTAAAATAAAAGCCCAGCCTTCCTAAAAACACAAATGTGTTATGGACAGAAGCGCGTTCGTCTTAATCACATCTAATTTATTTAGCCCCTCTGAGGGCACCGCGAGTAATTTATAGCTATCTCTGTCAGTTTTCAACCTGGTCCGATGCAGGCGTCTCCTTCTCTCGGGACCATTTTTAATTAAAATCACCGAGAGAGAATTAGAAATTATATTCTATTTTCTAAAACTTGTTCTGACGCAAACGCTTTGTTGGAGATTATCTCTTTTTTATGAGCCCCTGGTCGCGGCTTTGTTTTAACGGCTGAGGAATTGTCTAAATTAACTTTGTTATAACTACCGCTGCCTTTTATGGTTACGTCTAATTCATTTCAATCCTGTGGTTTCATTACTATTGGAAACGTTTTTGCTTTAGTGATTTGTTTTATTTTATTACATGGAAAGATATTATTTTCACACTCAATTTTGTTTTATTAAACAATTTTATAGTGATGTTATAATAAAGGAGTGTTGATAAATAATTGATAAATGCACGAGGCAAGACATTATTGTATTTTGTACGGACAAATTAAGTTGTACCGTTTATATATCATTCTTTCCTAAAGAATAAAACATTTGTTTTGAAGATGGCATTTGTGCAAGTAATCTATTATTTCAGCAATGTTTTTTTTTGAACCAATCGTATTGGCCTGCTAAAAGAACACAATAAAATAAAGTTATATAATAAAGTTCGTTTAAGTCAGAAGACGACTGCTGAATGTAGGCCTCTCCCATACCTACCACAACGACCAGTCCTGAGCGACCCTCGTCCATCGGCTTCCTGCGGCTCTAACTAGATCGTCTGTCCACCTGGTAGGAGGCCCTCCCACGCTGCCTTTCTTCAGCTTGCTAACAGTTTTTGCTATGTCGGTAACTTTGGTTTTTCAGCGAATTTATTCTTTTCCGACTTTATCGCGCAAAATAACACCAAACATAGCATTTAAAAGCCAGCAGTTAAATGTCACTTCTTAAAGTGCTATGTGCTAAAGAATTTCGGCAATCATGAAGGCAATTTGCACCTTTGACACAAGTTTTTTAAATTTTGATCGGGTGTTTCTACCAACTGACCTCTTTTATGTAATCAACTTTGATTTCCAGGTGGTGTGGGTGACGATGATGGTGACAGTGGCAAGCGACGACGATCTCGCACCAACTTCAACTCCTGGCAACTGGAGGAGTTAGAACGCGCTTTCATGGCTTCTCATTACCCTGACGTATTCATGAGGGAAGCACTTGCCATGAGACTTGACCTTAAGGAGAGCAGGGTGGCTGTGAGTATACAATTGGTTATTAACATTTTGACCAAATAATTAAAAACGAAAAATCCATTTTTGACGGTGTACTATGTAACTGCGACTAATTGTAAACAAGTGTTACACTGGTCCGTAATAAATTAAGCCCTATTGATATAAAAGGGAGGGATATGGCGTATTGAATGCTTGGAAATTCGATTTTTCATACTAAAAATACAAAAATAACTCTATCTGTTATTACTTTTGAAAACTAAATACGGAATGAAATCATGTTGGTCATGCCTCACGGTGTTAATTTTTAACACCGCCAGAATAAAAAAGCTAAGTCTACTGGATGGCGCTGTTGGTCATGTCCTAACGAATTAAAATATATGTCGTCGGCCAATCATAGAATCCGGCAGATCCGGTGTGCCTGGACAGATCATAATTTGGCGGCATTTTATGATTTCCTTAATTAATAGGCTAGACAATTAATAAAAGGCCTATTTTTAAGTGCACATCAAAAAACTTATCACCCGTCAATTGATTTAAATCAAATAAACATTTTTTACATAAAAATAATTATTGTAATGCAAACAAATCATATCGTTAACAAAACTAGTATGTACCAAAAATAAAACGAAAATATGCATCAATACTATATTATATTTTTTCCTCTAATGCGCGACCAAAAAGTTGATACATGTACAAAAATATTATTTTCATATCAAATATAGTGATTGCACATCAAACTAACCAGAGCGTACCAACGTAATACTCACACATATATAACAAAATGACTATTTTTGCAACATGTTTTTTACTAAGCATCTCAAACTCACTGAATTTCAGAAAACACACTCAGAAAAAATCAGTATTGGTATTATTATAGCATTATTTTTTAAGATTGATCTAACACACTGAAAATTAATATTGCGCGCTTTCTATCACTTTGCCGCTGAGTAAGTGCCTACCTCTAACAATACCTCAGAAATCGGTGGATTTTTTGGGTTCCGTACCCAAAGGGTAAAAAACGGGACCCTATTATACTAAGAATCCGCTGTCCGTCCGTCCGTCTGTCACCAGGCTGTATCTTATGAACTGTGATAGTTAGACAATTGCAATTTTCACAGAAGATGTATTTCTATTGCCGCTATAACAACAAATACTATAAAATAGAATAAAATAAATATTTAAGGGGGCTCCCTTACAACAAAGTGATTTTTTTGCTCGTTTTTGCACGATATTGATAACGGCAACAGGTAGACGCTTGAAATATTCACAGAATATTTAGTTATATTATCACTTTAGAAATAAATAATTATATTATAATGAAACCAATATTGAAGGGGAACTCCCACACAACAAACGTGATTTTTTTTTGCGCTTTTTATAGATTGAGAGCACTTGGCTTTTTTAAAAAAAACATTGGAACAGTTTGCATTTACAAGTCTCAGGGTGAAAGCATAGAAAATATTTGTTTTTTTTTCTTTAAAAAATATAACATAATGCGTTACTAAAACTTCAATTAATCTTTTAAAAGCAAAAGTAATTTGAGTAGCAATCTTATTTGATTGTTAGCGTAAATGTTGGCTCAACTCAGTTTAACACCACAGCTGTATTATTAGATGTGATGGAATAATATCATGAACGTTAGACCGATGTCCATAAATGAGACATTAAGGATCCGCTAAATATAATTTTATTTCGCATTAAATAGAGGGTTGAACGGTACTTAATACGTAACTAATTGAAGGATTCAGAATACGTTAAGAGACCTGTTCGCCTACTGCTCAACTCCGCATTCGTAGTTTCTCTTATTTATTTATTTGATTTTTTAGGTAGAATAAGGAATTTAGGTTCGTCGTTTAGTAGTTTCTTACTTTGGGTAAGAACATGTAGGCAGGCATATTTTAAATATAAAACAATTTGAAATTAAATATTTATAAATTGTAATAAATTTTAAACTGACACATTTCTACACAAAAAGAATAAAAGAACTTTAAAATCGTATAAAATAGAAAACTACTAAAAGGCTTACCTTAACTTTTTTAGCAATTTCGTGTGTTTGATATTTTTAGAAGTTATAGGCAGTAAAAATGTGAAGGAAACTACACACATTTAAAAAAATGTAAAAAATTTTGAAGACTATAAGCTGTCGATGGCTGTGTCACCAAAGTGTTGCAAGCATCAATGTATGTATGTTTTAGGCTATTTATTTTATATTTTATACTTACATACGTTAACCGTTTTAAAACATCAGGGCAGACCGTAAAAGGTACATAGAACATGAGTGAAAGGCGTGAGTGATACCCCTGGTGTTACAAGGTGGTCAGACGGTAAGGCGTAAGCTTGTTTGCCTTCGAGGTATAAAAAAACCTAGGCAGCCCGAAATTTCAATTTTAATCTAATATAAAATAAAAATACTTTTTAATCTACCATAAGAATATGTCGCATTAACTACACGTAATTTGTTTAATATTTTTCGTAAATTTAAAAATATTGGTTGAAACCTAAAAATATATTGTGGGCCTCCCAAAGAGAAATTCTGACTACGGGTATGCATGTACGTCATTAGCTAAATATAAATTCAAAAGCTTAATTTCTGAAAAATAGTATGACAACTTTTTTGAAGTCAATTAACTATTAAGTACTAGTAACTACGGTTTTGAACTTTTGATGACAAAATAGCGTTCTGGATAAAAGAAATGGCGAAAATAACTCTCCAGTGTAGCTAAAGTATGCGGATCATTCTCACTAGATCCATTGTCCAGATCCATAATGGATCAACTATCCGGAAAGTATAGCTTCGACCATAAGTTGACGAATCTTTTAACCGCGAATGTTGCAGAACTAAGTCTTTTCGCCAATTTAGCTACATACCTAAAAATACTGTATTATCTACAATATCTAACTGCTGCCCGTTTATAAATACACTGGTTCTTACCTGACTGACATTTGGTGTTAAAAAAATTATACATTTGGTTTTCTTGCTATTTACGAGAAAATTATTCATGTTGAACCGGTGGCCAAGTTTAGTCAGACAGTTGGTAACATTATCTATTTAAAATAGTTACGCGTCTTTTAAGTTTAAATAAAAGTGAAGTATAAAATAAAATTGTTATCGAACGTTTTTTTGTATCTTTCTTATTTAATACTGGGCCTAAAAATGATAAAATCCATTTTATTAGACCGCATACATAGGTGTGCTTGTGTTTTATTTGGGAAAGTTTGGGGCTCCGTAGGATACAGGGATATACACGGGAATTAAGATTTACAAATATAGGAACCAACATTAAAACTCCACAAGAAAATTACACCGGATCCGTTAAGTTAGACCCGGTAGTTAGAAGTTCGTAAAGAAGTAAAATCGTTTGAGAAGCAGCGGCGTGTGACGGACATTTTATATTTAGCGCACATGTGCTGAGGGCTGTCTGACACGCGTACATGCGTAATGTCTTAATTTCTTTTGTAGTGGGCAAGCTCTAAACATTTTAGTACACTTAACAATTCACGTGGTGAAATGTTATATGAAATTGTATATTCTAGAAATAACCACCAACTTTTTTTATGGTATAACCACTACGTTGCTGTTGATAAATTGCAGCTGTACTGTGGCCCTGGTGTTCATATTTAGGAAAGATGTGTTGTACTGTATGTAAGGAAATTAGCTATCTTAGTATCGAACATTTTGTCACTGATATACGCTGCTATGTCATATGACAACAGTAAACCGGACTCAGAATCTGTTTGCAATTCGTGTAAACAAAAATGACCTTGACGCGCGTCTTTCGCTTTGTTAGTCTATGCAACATATACATAAATACGTATAATATTTATCATTGTAAATTTGAAATTTTGTAGATTTTAGGTTTAATCAGTGTCGTGATTTGAAAACCAGTTAAAGAATGTGACAATAAAGGTAATCATGTAAGTATTTTAATGATTTATGATTAAATCACCAGAAAAAGTTAACATTAAGTAAAGTGAGGTTATGTTTACAAGATTTGCATAGAGATTTTGAGTCAGGTTTATATGACTTAGGCCTCCTTCTTCAAGTAGATATACCCGGATACAAGATTAGGCCTTTTGACTGGTTTAAACGAAGATTTAAGAGAATTGTTAACGATCTTTTACTCACAAGCCGTATCGAAACCTTAAGTCTGAGGAGAGAGTTTGGCTCCCTGTGTGTGTTCTACCGCTTGAACGGGCTGTGTTCTGAGTTCTAAGAAATTGTTCGATACTACGGCTACTTTCTACCATCGCACTGCGTCACGTAAGTACGTATAGTGTGGTTTGATAGGGACCCGCTGACGCTTATGTTGTGGAATAATCTCCCTTCTAAGGTTGGACTAGGACTAGGGTTGGACTGGGGTTCTTCAAAAAAGAATTAATTGGATTTTCAAAGGGTTGGCAACTCGCGATTAGTGCCCTGGTGCTGCAAAAGTCCATAGGCTGCGGTGACTGCTTCTTATCAGGCGGACCACAGGCTTGTTTGCCACCCTAAAAACACTAGACTGCTGGACATAGACCTTCTAGTTAAAACAAACGCTTGTACCTAGCGCCTATCCGCGGTCTTAACCGTATCGTTAGTCCACCTAAGGCTGTCTTCCACACAACGTTTTCGGAATCGCGGTCTCAACTCTAATTTCTTCCTCACCGTTCATAAAATTTGGATTAACATTGTCATTGTAATTGAAAGATAGTAATGAGAGGATCAAGAAGTTGAAGATGTAAATAGGTACTTAGTTTACAGTGCAACAAACTTTTCTAACCCAGTGTTTGGTCGCTAGTGTCGTTGTAATTTCACACCATTTTAATATGGCTACTTTTTTTTTGACCACTGGGTGAGATAAGTTTGTTGCAGTATACTTAGTTGTATTATTTCACAGACTTAAGTCGAAAGGAACTTAATGACCAAAAAATAATTATGTAAATATGAGAAGGACTAGGAAGACATAATGCCCAAATAGCAGAAAGTTTCGTTCAATATACATGAGGGACGTTTTTCCTTATTTTCCGAGACCTTCCGAAGCTAAGCGGCCTTTGGGGACTCCGCCAGAGCCCACACAACTTTTATAAGCATAAACTTTTGAATGAATCCGTATTTATATGTGAAACCGCGTAAGGATACCATAGGTAGCGAAATGATAAATATATATAGTATATTAATAGAGACATATATATCATAATAATATGACTAATAATTATTAACGATTACTTATTATAATATTATTAAGGTTTGCTCTTTTCAAATTCGTTTATAATAATTCTTATATAAAAATTATGTGTTAAACGCCATTTAAAAACCGAACATACCCCGTTTTTAAGACACCTCATTTGAAGAACATTTGTAGTATTTCGACTCCCCATTTCAGACTCCATTCTTAATGAATAAAAAAAAATGTATCCTTTTTACGTTGGATAAATGCTTGGCTGCAAGTTCTACAGCCGTTTCAAGATTGAACATTCGTAGTACCTGTCTAAAAACTACTGCGACATACAGATGGAAACCGAAGTCTCACCAAAGGATTTCCTTTATACCATTACCATTCGTAGTTTGTGAGGAATCACATATAATAGGTACAACACCGATAAGAAAAATCACTTAGCATAGTTGACAGAATATCAGATTTACAAAATATAGAAGTAAATTTACTTATGCCTGACATTAATATACCGTTTAGAATTTTTCAATTTACATACTTAGAAATTGTGGCTCAGAATAGCTGGCAAGAATATCTACGACGTCTTTTATGTAATCAGTATCTACGTTGATTGTATCTAACATATCGAAGCGGATCTCGTTCCAAGAGACAGACTATCCCGCAGCTCTTCTAATAGTAGGTATAAATCAAAAGATTGCAATCTCGCTGGCACCCCTGGGACATGAGCGAGACGGCAAGATTGAATAGCATAGATTTAAATGGGCGGGTCAGATAAGGATGGCTGTAGATCCCGCCGCTCCGACCTCAACGCGCTGTGGCTCGTAGGGACGTCACAATTCGATTACAGCTCAATAAAGTTAAAGTGACTTGTTTTCGTCTGTAAAGTGGATTTTTTTCCTTGTCTTTGATTTTTGTATTTTCTTTCGTTCGTCTCGAGTTCTGATCTTTTATTTCTTAGGGTGTTTATTGCAATATGGCTTCACTGCTCTTTCACCGGCTTAATGGTGAAACGATATACTATAATTTTACTCTTTAAAACGACGAGGACATACTTACAATCATTTAATCTCCTTCTATGGATCTTAAGTGCGTATTTAACTCTTAATTGGAAAATAGACACAGGTAGGTACTTGCTTGAAGAAGGTACTGTAATTTCAATCCATAGAGATTCCAAGTTAGGAAGTAATTTACGGTTTTACATTACACAGGGGTTGCGGAAAATCCGTTAAAATCCCATACTCTTTCTTAAATGGCATATTTCTATGTAATTTCATCCCTTACAAACGTAAAAGTCATGAAAACAGCCCACTTTGGCGTTACCGCGGAAGTATCGACTGCATTTTAAAATTCATGGCATAAAATTTACATTTATATGCCAATTTCATTCCTTAAAAGAACATCAGCGGTTGCACGCACACATCAGTATTCCACACACAACCGGGTATGGTTCAATACTTCCCCAAAAGGAAAAAAATAGAAAATTTCCCTACATTCCCCGGTTGGGTAGGAGAAAAAGAATGGAACAAGGTTTAAATATGGAACACTAAATGGAACGCTTAGGCGACAAAATGCGGATAGAATATAAAATTTAAGGACGTATTCCTGTCTCTATCTTTCATATGTATTTTCCCCTGTTGTGTTCTCTCACAAGACTCGTCGGTATCAAGCATGAGGCGAGTTTACCGCCCAAGGCTTAGCGGTAAAAGATAGACCTGAAGCCTGCTTGACTGTAGGGTTGCCCCTAAGGCGATGAATTACAGCGCATAAATAATTTTCTCGCCAGATAGTGAGTGGTTTTGCTAGGTAATCTGATTTAATTATGCTTATGAGATGTGGCGCTTTAAACTGCTTAGTAATATAGTTAGTATTTTATTTGAATTATTAAATAGTTCAAGTAATGCTTTTTATATTTAAACATTTTCTTAGATAAAGGTTATAATTAATACTCCATAAAAATAATTTGATTAGGTATTTCAGGCATACTGAAGCAAATTATGCTAATCATTTACATTACGTATACAATATTTCAACTAACACTAATGACGATTAACATTTTATTAGGCAACAGACATGTTATAATTTTATAGGAGTAGGCATTTTGGTCACGAAGTTTTCATATCGTTCATATATTTATTTCAACTTAACATTTAATTTTCATTAAATGTCGACAACCCTGACTTTCTCATGCAGTCTGTGCAAATGTTGTACAAGAAACGTGAAATTTGTATCGTTTTTTGGGGTTCCGTACCTCATAAGGAAAAACGGAACTCTTATAGGATCACTTCGTTGTCCATCCGTCTGTCTGTCCGTCAAGACCCTTTTTCTCAGGAACGCGTGGAGGTATCCAGCTAAAATTTATACCCATTACTCAGGTCTACTGTCCCTTAGAGCTGTGAAAAAATCAAACTTCTAAGCCAATGCAATCAAAAGATACAGCCGTTTATAACGCAAATTTTCGAAACTCCCATGGGAATCGAAACCTACAGGGTACTTCCCGTAAACTCAAAATCTTGAAATTAGGTACGAAGTAAAGACTTATAGTACAGATAAAGGAATAATTGCGAAAACCGTATATTTTTAATAATATAAAACAATATATAATAAGTTTGCACGGAACCCTCGGTCGAGCCAGACTCGCACTTGTCGGTTTTTTTACATACGCATCAAATTGCAATGTTTTAATACAGACCTTGTTTTATATTATTTTGTACACTCGAATCAATAAAACTATGATTTTGGCTTAAAATTTTAAAATGGCAAATTACACATAGATTGAACTTTATTTTTTAACTGAGCCTAATTCTTATTTATCTTGATTTTAAGTGTACAGAATAAGACATAGTAAGCAAGTCAAAATTTGGTTTACTTATATAGTTTCAATTCTATTAAAAAGTAATCTGCTTCTAAAATATTTCTTGCAGTTTTATTAATATAGTCATAGTAAATAAAAAATAAAGAGAGAGAGACCGGCAGTAATGCTAGCGAATACATATAAACTGTGAATCCATCATTTTAAAAATAACATGGTATGTGTCATTGGATGATCAGAAAAAACCGTCAAGTGCGAGTTGGACTCGCGCGGCGTGGGTTTCGTACCATCTTATATTTTACGAACAAAAAATAGATGCTGCTCGTCGTTCACCCATCCAATAACTGGCAGCTGCCTCACTTCGCATATCGTTTCCAATGTTGCGGGGTCACGAGTTCCTTTAAAACCTTAAAACAGTATCTACTAACGTTTATTTCTTACTTAATAATAAGGTATTTGAGATTAATATGGGGGTTCAATTTAATACTAATTTCCAGTTATTTTCTGCTATATAGATTTCAGCTCCATTTGGAAAAATTTGGAAGGATTGATGAGTGTCTGCATTTTTCAAAAAATATTCTATATGGGGAAAAAGTATGTACAGGATGGAAAAACTTAAATCAAGAACAGTATATACCGCAGGGAACCATCTAGTGTATAGCTATAGATATATACAAAATAGCGTAAAATATAATTGTGAACTCAAATTGTGTTACAGTTACTTAACTCTACCCACCATGATCGACTGTTACGCCATCTAAGTTACATGTCCATCATAAACAGGTAAATGCTCAACAAAAAATGTAACAAACCCTCAAACAGTATAGACAAACAGGAAAAAGGCAAATCGCTTTTCCCTGCCAGAGGGGAAACGTCAGTAAATAGAAGTCAATGTATCGGCACATCACGACGCAAAGGGGAAGAATGGGACGACTTATTTACGCCCAACACTA
Source organism: Apoda limacodes (assembly GCA_946406115.1). Lineage (NCBI taxonomy): Eukaryota > Metazoa > Arthropoda > Insecta > Lepidoptera > Limacodidae > Apoda > Apoda limacodes. The sequence continues at coordinate 24,665,722 of OX291550.1, forward strand.
TTTGGGGGAAGCCGCCAATTGTGGACACAATACGATTTTCACAAATGGTTTTGTATGAATTTTGTTATGTTGTGGGTTTGTTAGATTAGCTCGGTAATGCGGTCGGGAAATGGGGAAGGTTCGGGTGTTTGAACGCATTTATTTGTTGGATTTGTGGGGATAAAGTTTTTGGTGTGAAAAAGATTTATAATGCGAACACAACGGTTGACTTTTGAACTTACAAACGGTTATCTACAACATTGAAAACTATATTATGTAGACCCAAAGCGATTTTAAATGTATGGTACAGGGTTATATTAAAAAGAAATGGCTTCTTCAATTTTTTATGGTAAACCTAGGCGGATACAAATAAAACCCAAGAGTTCTGTGCCAAATATTAGCTTAAATAGAGGTAAATAGAGTACATACACACTGAGTTATTTATTCACACCACTGTATTTTCGGTGAAGAAAAACATCGTGAGGAAACCTGCATACGTCAAGAAAAAAAAAAAAGACGTATGTGAAGTCCACAATCCGCACTGAGCCCGCGTGTGGACTATGGCCTAAATCACCCTCGCTTATGAGGGTAGGCCGTGCCCCAACAGTGGGCACGTATGAAGGCTGGCAAGAAAATAGAGTACATAAGAGTCGTATTATGAAGTAAGTAGAATGCATCAAATTTTTCTGGTGAAGTGTATGGTCGCTAGTGTCATTGTAAGTTCACACCATATTAATATGGCGACTGTAGTTTTGTTTTTAACCACCGGGTCAGAAAAGTTTATTATTCTGTAATAAAAAAAATTACATTGCATTTTTTTAATATTGGATTTACTCAGCCTACTTGTTACTACTGTGGGAGATGTAGGCAAACAATATGTTTATCCGAATATGTGAATATATCAAATACCGTAGAGAGAGAGAGAGAGATAGACGTATGTGAAGTCCACAATCCGCACTGAGCCCGCGTGTGGACTATGGCCTAAATCACCCTCGCTTATGAGGGTAGGCCGTGCCCCAACAGTGGGCACGTATGAAGGCTGGCAAGAAAATAGAGTACATAAGAGTCGTATTATGAAGTAAGTAGAATGCATCAAATTTTTCTGGTGAAGTGTATGGTCGCTAGTGTCATTGTAAGTTCACACCATATTAATATGGCGACTGTAGTTTTGTTTTTAACCACCGGGTCAGAAAAGTTTATTATTCTGTAATAAAAAAAATTACATTGCATTTTTTTAATATTGGATTTACTCAGCCTACTTGTTACTACTGTGGGAGATGTAGGCAAACAATATGTTTATCCGAATATGTGAATATATCAAATACCTACGTATAATTATGTGTAGGGTGCATACCTTTGTTTGAGCATATTGATTTATATAATATGTGAGACTAGCATTTTCCCGCGACTGCGTGCTCGTGAACTTTTTTAAAAGCAACGGTTTAAATAATGTTTATGGTTTTACCTACAAAATTATTGAAATTCTCGTACATATTTCCATGCCATTTCTTAGTCCTTTCTTACTATGTCAAATAAGAAACTTCATGCCAAATTTCAAGTTTTCTTGTCCCAGCGGTTTGGGCTGTGCGTTGATAGGTCATTGAATCAGTCAGTCAGTTTTTTTATACGAACAATCTTTTATCAGACCCTGGTTATCGTTTAAAATCAGAGTACTTGACAAGCCCAAACTCGATGGGGTTGCAGAGGTCCTATAGCCACCTTCCGGCTCCATCATCATAGACCAGCACTGATGACATTGCATTGACATGGACAGGTGAAACTAAATAAAAGCTTGTAATAAACATTTTTCTTGTATTGAAAAGTCACAATAAAAATGATTTTATGGTTTGTATTTGTTGCCTTAAAATACTGAGGTCTATATAAAATATCTAGGTAGTTGCTAAGTCAAGGCGTTTATGGGGCTTAAGCTTAGCTACAATTTAAAAAGTACATAGATAAGTGTAAAAACGAAAAACTAGTTACTAAGTTGCACTTGATAAATATACCTATTTTCTACTTATTCCGCACTTTTCACAAATAAAGAACCCGAAACATTAAGTCTCCCTCTGGATTTGGATTAATGCCTGCCCTCCACAAAGTGGGGGTGGGAGGATATACGTGCCTCATTACGCGAGGGGTAGCCCTGAGCGGTCATTACGCAGCGGCCGTTCCGATTCTATTGCCTTATCAATGAATTTCGATTAGTAAGTATAAACTTGGTTTCATTTAAAACTTTCTTTTAATTAATTTCATTAAAAGATGATTTTAAAACGTTTGTTTTTGTTATTTTATTAATTAAACTATACATTATGGCTTCTCAGAAACAGGGGTGGCGGGACTCAATTTTCGTAAGAATTAGATTGAGTACTCAATATGATAATATTGTTAAATCCATGGGACCAGAATCTAAACTTATTTATATAATAACGGACCTAAAAACATGGCTTTAGTTTTTATAGAATATATTATAGGCATTGATAAAACATGTGATTTTATTTAACTAAAGTTTTGAAAGAATCTTGGAAAATTTACGGTTTTTTCTGTAAATAAAAATAAATAATTAAATAAATAAAATAAAAAAAAAAAAAATCGACTGCAAGAACTAAAAAGTAAACAAGTGCACCTAAAACATACTACCTAAATATTAAACTATAAGCAGGGGGGACTCATTTTAAGATAACTACTATATTGTTAGCAATCTGTACTACTATTTGTTCTTGCATTTTAATAAGTTGCGACTGCTTATAGTTAAATATTTAGTATATTTTAGGGGCACTTTTTTACTTCTTTTTAGTTGTTACATACAGTCGAGTTATTTATTTATTTTTATTCGCAGCTTTTTAGTGTATTTTTTTTTTCAAATTTTTTTTTACTCGCGCTTGTCTATTTAACTGTAAGTGTCACATATTTTCTTACTCACCTTTTAAATTTATTTTGATACCCTACTCGAGGAACTTGAAAATAATTTTTTTGACATGCATAAAATCAACCATTTTGATTTTGTAGAAATTTGAATAAATACCTAGTGTCACTCACACAATCACGACGAATTTAATGACACCTCGCATGTCAAAATCCGAGGGCGTGCCAAGGAAATGGACATACATACATACGCTCGAAAAACATTACCCTTCTTTCTTACGGCAGTTGGGTAAAAAAGTATCCAGATGATAAAAAAAAAACAACAGCAGTAGATCAAAATAACTGCTAATATGCAAAAAATCTCAGGTGTACTAATATCTATGATTTACCGTTAGTATGTACTGTTAGTAAATAAATCATACCTCCTCCAGGTCTGTGGTTGTCTAGTACACTCGGAGTCTGCCTCGAAATATAATAAATACAAGTTTACCTGCCGCGGCGTGTACCAATAAGTTTTTTTTCCAATTTTCTCAACCTACGTTGTTTCGTTGACTTGACATTATTACGTTATATTGACAATACATTGTTGAAACAAAAATTCCTTTTAGTTGGTACAAATAGGTTATTCGATATGGCCCACGTAATGTTGACAACGACGATATTTATTTTTGAAATTTATAAGAAGTTCTAAATCCTGGCTAGGATTGGATAGCATAGGATTTCACTCTCTAAGAAATTAAAGAAATGCAAGAAAAAGATAAAAAAAAGGATAAAATACCTACTGACAGATGCGGAGGCAATTTTACGTACAAACTCGTGTAAAGTGCTGTGTGCCCATGTGTAAAAATAAATTAAAAGTGTAAAAGCTACATAAAATAATAATTGTGAGCAAATATTATCACCTGCTATAAGTTTAAAGCGGTATCTGGCGCGAAAGGCACCATTTTAAACTTATTAAATTAATCCAGGAGCGACCGCGCCATTAAAAATATGTTTAGCAATAAAAATGAATGGCATCGTTAAATTAAAATCTACTCTATCCACATATGGCATCCATGCAATAAGATTGAGGGAGATTTTTTACATGATCTTGGCAAAATATCGATCTTTATATATACAATTCTACTGTACGTGTGTATGTCACTGTACTCCTCCTTAACGGCTGGACCGATTTGAATGAGTTTTTTGTATGCGTTTAGGTGGCGCCCTAGATGGTTTGAATTCACAAATCCGTCCAGCAGATGGCGCTGCAGTCGGTTTCATGCAGGACAACGTCTGCCCGGTCAGCTAGTTTTATATAAAAAATGGTTAAATGTAGTATCTATATATTAAATGCATATCCACTTTGTAATACACAAGCATACCCTCGGAGTATAGTATTATATAATCTGTGCCCTCAACTTCCCTAATGTTTCCTGTCGGTAACAGCATTGCTTACGGACGGTTGTAACGTTTCTATAATTACATATAGATAGATAGATAAATACTTTATTGAACACCAATATGTTTTCATTTACATAAAGAGAATAAAAGTAAACAAAGTATAAAATAAGACGGTCTTATGGCTCAAAAGCGATTACTACCAGACAACGTTACCTTAGAGGATAATAACAAAAATAATCAGAGGTATGTGAACCAAAATAAAGATGTAATAATTACGATTAAATAAATATCTTAGACTACACTTAAATATGTTTTTAAATGATATCTACATACAATATCAATACATATATACATAAAATAAATACATACCTATAAGTCATATATAGATATATGAAAATAGCGAGTATTGTAACAAGCATGTTAAGACTGTTTGTTTCTTAGTAAAATAAATAAATAAAATTAAATAAAAAATGTTGCCTTCTCATTCTCTTTTTGTAAAATCCGATACTTTAGTCCCTATGGAAAACCTCGACATGGAGCAGTACCTGTACCCTAAGCTAAACGTTAACGCTATAAGGCTCTGGAGTGCGGTATAGGCTTCTGTCGAAGTTTTCCATAGACTCCACAGTTTACCTATTTTAGGTTCTAAGGTGTGAGTAAGAACTAGATAGAACCGGCGACGGTAGAAATTTAAAGTGGAATATATTTTATTTTACACTTTAAAAAAAGTATTTGAGAAAAAGAAACAGGATAAAGAAGTTTTATTTTTATATATGTCTAGATAGTTTAAAAAGTATTAGGATAAAGAAGTATCAAACACTAATTGAATACGCCATTTTGTAAAAAATAAAAATAAACAAGAAATACGAAAGAAAAAAATTACAAGCAAGCTTTCATCAGACCCTGGTTATCGTTTAAGAACAGAGTACTTGTCAAGACTTAAATTGAATGCAACGTTACAATAAATATGATTTCGTATTTTGTATTTGTCGCCTTAAAATACTGACGTGTATATAAAATTAGGTCGAAAAAGTCACTTTTTCTGTAAGTAAAAGTCTTTTAGGTCAACAAAGATGCTTATGTTGTGAAATGCTTTTTTTTTGCTGCATTTGGCTGTAAAACGTGTGTGCAATGGGTTCCGTTTGGCTTCTTCGGGTACGGAACCCTAAAAATCGCAAAAAATCAACTACTGTAATTAGATATATTGTATTATGTGGTAAATATATTTGTAAAAATAAGTTGAATATGAAAGTAGTAAATATAGCGTCGTAGCAATTACAAAAGTTATCCTCTTTTTAATTATCCTTGATACATACACTTCGATATACCACTAGGAAATAGACACTGATAACAATATTTTTAACACACTTGCTTATAAAGCAGCCTTTACTGCACCGTTTTCATCTTCTTAATAGCGTCCATTACGCACTCGTGCGGTAATGACAAGTGCCTTTTACTTTACAGATTTTTTTAAATCTTTAACAAGAAGAAATTATGCATATGAACTAAGTTTTTTATTATTGGTAAAATAAATCAAAACTATTAGGTTCCATTAAATATCAATTTTTTATAAAAATTTTAACACTTATATTAGTATTTACTGTCATTCAAGTGTGTTTAAGTATGACAGTCGTGAGCTCTGCACAATACACACTCAATTGAATATCGCCCTCGCATTCGACTTTGGCTGTCGGGCTGCAACCCACAATATCGTCTGTAATTAGCACCCTAGCTCACTTGTATCATTTTGTTCTATTTTGCAAAGTTAATATAACAAGAATCAAAGTCATCCTTATAAATAAATCTTTTGGCCCCGGGTTCACATACAAATGATGTCATGTAAGAAAACAATTACTTGATAAAAACAAGCAATTAGATAAGAACTGGTTTTTTATCTCTTCTGTTCCACTTATCATTTTAAAATTATTTAATTGAATCATTCAGTGAACATTTACTAACAACTATAGATATGCCCCCGGTTTCAACCGCAGACAAACGTATTCCCGTGGGAACTCTTATCGGAAACAAAAGTAATTTTGCAGTCCCTCTGACTAAAACATGCGCATTTTGCTTCCTGACATGCAACGTGAAATATAGTTATCTAACTTTTGTAACTTAGATTAAGTGTTGCTTTTTGTGTAAGATGTGCTACGTTATGCACTTGACTGACGCACGAGTGTTTGTCTGGAAACCAAACTGTTCGTCAATGAGAATGCCTTCACATTGGACGTAGTCTTTCAAGAGTTGATCACAGAGCTACCCCAAGGTCTTCAAAAGACCTATTATGGGCCTATTAAACGTGGCAGCTTTTCTTCAAAGCATCGCGAAAGACGCTGTTTGCCATGGCCGAATTGAAGATGCTGACCAATAAAAGGTGGAGCTGGTCCGGAAGGACTTTTAAGTCCCTATTTAGGATTTCATCGGCTCCCGGGTCCTTTTTGAGTTTAAGTCTTTGATATAACTGACTGTGTCGGATTTAATCGCTGTAGCAAGTTGATAGTTCGCTACGTGGGAAGGGCGAGATCTCTTTTATTAGACTGTCCCACTTTTCGTTTCTAAGCTAACCAAGCTTTTGATTTTACAGCGCGTTAGAGATCTGAGCGTGATTTTATTTTCCTCAAATGGATAATTATCGTACCTTTAAGTATCCGTGTCCTTAGCCCTCAATAATGACCTCACGTCTTCCGGCAGCTTCCAGCGAAGACGGTTCTTGACTGTTAGAGTAATCCGCAGGAGTGTGGCGGTTTGGAGGTGGCTAGTAAGCGCTTTCACTGCTAAACTAACATCGTCAGTTGTAAAAATATTGTCCGAGATCCAATATAAATTCTATTGTATCTAGGGTTTCTCTAGCCTTCCCACATCTACCAAGTTGTTGACGAACGAATTACATTCGGTTAGGTCTCTAGTCGAAAAGAACCGACCTATGGTCAAATGTGATCTCGTGTAATACCTCTGTAGAGTGCAAGCTTAGGGTTACGTTCTTAAGAAGTGATATGTCCAGTACATTAAGGAAGCGGGTGGGAAAAATAGGGGCAATAATATCGAAACCTAAGGAGTCGACTATTGCTTGTCATTTGCTGTTTGTCAACTTTGAGTGCGAATTCCATTGCTTATGTTTGCAGTTTAGGTCGCCACCCAAAATGACAGCGTTATCTGATTCAAACAGCGATTGTAGTTTCTTTTTCTTGTTTTTCAGATCTTGTGATTTCATGCCATAAAACGTATCTGAGACGAAAACAGGTGAATCAAATTAAAGTGTTACTAGGATATCCGTATGAGCCTTATACATCCCCATTGCACTGTGTTGGAGCACGGCCTACTCCCACCGAGAGTTATTTGGGCCATGGTCCACACGCGGGCCCACTGGGCATTGTGGACTTCACATACGTCTTCTTTACTGACGTATGCAGGTTTTTCCACAAGGTTCTTTTTCACTGCCAGCGGTGTGAAAGTACTTGAGAAATTAAGACAAAGACTCATTGGTACACGCCGTGTTTGAATCTCTGCCACTCAGAACACAAAGTGAAATCGAAACCCCTGGGCCACCACTGTTATAGTAGAACTAAAACGAAAAATATTTTGTAGATTGTGATTGATATGAAGATCGATTCCCGAGGATCAGATTAATACAGCGTGTGGAAAAAAAATGACTAATACTACCTTGGACGATGATGGGTCCATCTCCATGAACGCAGCGTTGTGCGCGAGTGCGCATACATTAGCATGCAAATGTGCGGGCATTGAAAGTTTACGTCTCAATCAATGCGCGTCCCATCCGCACTTTACATACCTTTGAGCGGCAAAAGATACGTCTTCATGCAATTACTTTGGACCCGTTTAAGATTTAATAACGGGGTTGTAAAAAGTTTATTGGAAACTAGCGAATTGTTGATAAAACTTTGAATTATTTTTTTTGGTATGCAACCGATTAAATTGTAGATTTATCTTTGTTATGTCATCATTAAGGGAGTAATGATAACATATTCAATATTACAAAGAGTACATATGTACCTATGTAAGTACCTATTTATGACATTACAATGACTGAAGTCATTAACCGCACGTTGCCGATTCTTTGAAAATCTAATCACTCCGTTCTTGACGATCCCTAGAGAAAACTTAGTAGTGAAGAAAAAAAAGGCTCTAGAGAAAACCTGCACGGAGCTAGCTCATTTTACAACCTAAGGTGTAAGGATAAACTTCCTGCCGATGGCGAACGATGCAATAGGAGAGATAGCCCATGGGCCTAATTTTTAAGAGTTCCTTAGAGCATTATCCATTATAGAATTGGTAGAACACACCCAAGATGGCAAATTCAAAGATGATGGCCAAATTGGGATTTTTATAAATTCTTTATTTGTATGATACACAGTTTAATAATGATATTGAGCTGTGTGATCTATCAATAGCAGTAGTGTGCAAATTATTACAAAATTGAAAACTATAAAAATATCATGCTTATGAGTACAGAACATATTTTTACAACGAACAAAAATTATTTATCGTCAAATAACTCTTGTACATTATGATATACTTTATTAGACAAATAGAATTCTTAAGTATTTTTAAATTCTGTATATGTCTCGCATTGCTGATGGAAGCTTATGATTTAGTTTTGTAGCCATGCCAAGTACACTTTTATCCAAAAGAGCCGTTCTAAGAGATAGATAGTTTATTTCTATTACGTACACTGTTAGGTTTTTCAAAAGGATATAAATGTTTTTTTTTTACAAATACTGCACAAACGGAACGGTTCAAATTTTAAATTTAGCAAAATAAGGCTTCAACTGTCTGTCGGTTGCAATTTGCATAAAGCTCGAACGCATGTTTTCGGGCCTTGTAAGCTCTATCTCTATTAGAGAGAGAGATTTGAGTTGCCCCATAATATGATACCATATCTTAGTTTGGAAGACAATTATCCCTGATAGGCTACTGCTGATTGAACTACGATTTTAGATAACCTATATAACGCATAACAAAACTGGTGTGAATTTTTGCACACATTACCAATACGGCCTTTCCCGGCTAGTTTTTTATCTATATTAGGTCCAAAAAAATTGGTTTCGTCAATTTGCTCTATCGTTTGTCCATGATAATTAATAATCAATGTCATATTATATTAATTATAATAGTTCATTAATTTTGTTTTATTCATATTAAGAACGAGCTGATTGGCTGCTAGCTAGTCAATAACGTTACGCAGAGTTCCATTTATTTCTGTCTCAAAATCAGTCCCATTTTCCATAAATATAATGGTACTATCATACGCAATCATAATAGTCGGATGGTCTACTATTTGAGGCTGGTCATTTATGTTAATAAGGATTAACAATGTGTTATTTCAGTTATCAGTTCCCTATTGCTGAGATATGACTTTAACAGACTTAACGCGTTGCCTCTGATGCCATACTTTTGAAGTTTTATTATTAATATTTTATGATTTACATAATCGAATGCCTTTGTCAAATCCATGTACATAGCTACCACAGACCGCTTTTTGTCCATACAATTTTACCTTATGTATAGATTCATAGACCAATAGATTAATTGATTTTTTTTTTTCTGAACCCATATTATTAAATTGTAAGTATAGATTGTTTTTGAAAGAAATTATAGAGACTTTTGTATATCATCTTCTAAAAAACTTTTGAAAATACAGAAGGGAGGGATATAGGTCTATAAGCATTTAACTCTTTTTTATAACCTTTTTTCTAATAGGGATTTTGTCGCAGAAATTTTCAGTTTTCCAAGAAAAAAACCATATTCGATACATAGGTTTATTATATAACTTAATGTTGGAGATATTACATTAGCAACACTCTTAACACTTTTCGTATTTATACTATCATAACCGGTACTGTTTGTGTTTTTCAATGATTTTATAAATGTCTGAACATTAGGATCCAAACTATTTTTCCAAAGTAATTATCGTTTCCCTTTAGTACATAATTTGATGCCCTAAGAAATCCATTTAGGCTTATTTTTTTATTTTGACAGTAGGAAAACTTACCTAAGTATATTTATAATATTACTATATATATAATATTACTATATATAAAAGTTTTCAAATATTTTTGGGATCATTCATTTCATATACATCAGAAAAACTGACATTACATATACTTTCATAAATTTTCTTTTTTTCTAATTTACTGTAAAACCTTTTTGTTATGTACCAGTATGGAGAAAGATAACTTATTTAACAGAGCATTTATTTACTTGTGCAGTATAGCCTGGCAAGCCACATTACATTACTTCAGCTTGTCTCTAAACCGGGTGAAAAGCTCCATCTAAGCTGTAGACTATAAGTGGAGCCGGTAAAACTTGAAAGTTTGTTTCGCAGAGGAATTGCCTGTCATTAGAGCTGTGGTAGCCATTTGCTAGATAATTAATCGAAACATCTCTACCTTACAATGCAATAAAAAACTTTTTAACAAAAAAAAAAAACCGGCTGCAAAAAAATGCACTAAAAACTTAAAAATAATTATTAATTTCCAAAAATCTGATCTGAATTACAGTTTGAAATTAGTGTCATGCAAGCAAAGTGTGTTATAAACTATTACATAGGTACATAGACACCAACTTCAAACTCTAATTCAGATCAGATTTTTGGAAATAAGTAATTATATTTACCTTTTTAGTGCATCTTTTTAAAGCCGGTTGAGTTTTTATTTTTTTTCTTTTCAGTGACGAATTGCTTTTTTTTTTTCTTGTACACTAAAAACATTCATACTCGTAACAAAGTTTCATACAATCATCAACATAAAAGGCGTTTCACCAGAATTAACATTAATTGTTTTTTTTTCTCCAAAAGTTTTAGTATAATCTTTTAAATAAGAAAAGAATTATTAAGTCACCCATTATATATCTAGGTACATACGTCGTGATAAATGGTTTATTGTTTGCTATATAGTAGTAGTATATACTAAACAACGAATAACAAATTAAAGTGCGACTACGAATTCTTGGCACAACCTTAAAACACCACAATGATACAACTAGGTATGTATGTCAGCAAGTACAGGGCAAAACTTTTATTAAGTATGTTAGCATACGACAAACTATGCTAATATTACACAGCCTCATAAAGCACAGTGGAGAGGTGACAAGATTTTGTAGACAGTACACCTAGGAAACTTTGTGTTCGCTTACATTGCACAGTCACTAAGTTACCAACTTCAGTTAGGTACTTTATCTGAATTGCCCTTTGTGCACCGTCTTGGTGTAAATTTCGCCTGAGACCCGATCCTTGCTATTGACGATGGAGTCACGCAGAATTTATCCTCACCAGGCTTTGTATGATGGAGCATTGTTGTAAACGAGAATAAAATTCTTCGAGAAGTTACTTCTTCGCTTTGGTAGCCACGATCTTCATACGAAAATTGCGAAACATTGAATATTTTTTTAAGATATTTAAGCGTTTCTCAAGCTAAAGAGAGTATTTGCAGTTCGTTTGAGAGCTAAAGATTGCAAGCCCTAAAGTACTACCACCACAGCCTTATCTACCACTCACATCGATTCACTTAAACGAATTGTCAAACAACCACTGCTAAAATTGCTAATATTTTGGTGACCACCCTTTAGAAGAGGTGCGATTCCCTGACAAGTGCTGCCATCTTCATATTAAAGTTGGAATTGTTCCATACCATGGTCTTTACCTCGTACATTTGTTACAGCCTATACTGTATTCCCATTTGAATAATGACACTTTCTTATTTACCACTTTTTTATATAAAAATAATGAGTATATGAAGATAAAGACAGTAATATGTTACCTTATTACAAGTAGCTGGCTTCAAAAAAACTTGGTGTACTCAACAGAGCGAAGCATTACTTCACGTCGGGGCAAAGGTTGCTACTTTACAAGTCGCAAGTTCGGCCCCGTATAAAGTACTGCCGCCATCTCTGGGCGGGTGCACCCGGATACCAGCTGGGCCGTTTTGACTCGGTTCAACGACGGGCTCTGAGACTTGTCAACGATTCCAAACTCACCCGCCCTTAAGTATGAGAAGAGACTTTGCCTCCTTGTGTATGTTCTACCGCTTGTACAATGGGTTGTGTTCTGAGGAATTGTTTGAAATGATGCCCACGGCTACTTTTTACCATCGCACCGCAGGGAATTCATTCTCACACTTTAGAACCAAAATGGTCGCGTACAGTGCGGTTTCAGAGAAACTTCCTCCTGCGAGCGCTTAGGTTATGGAATGAGCTCCCTGCCAAGGTTTTCTCCAGGGACTACAGTATGGAGTTCTTCAAGTAAGAAGTTATTATATTTCTGAGTTATTAAAAAAGTTATGGATATTTGCACCAAAAGACAGTGTAAAAAATGAACTATTATATATTGTTAAAAAAGAACCACTAAAATAGATGTAATTAAAAAACACAACTACCCAGACATAATTGTGTATAGTGATGTGTATACAATATACTTATACAGCGGAAGTGAAGAAGAAACTTATTAATTAACTAAGTTTTAATTAAATGTATATTTTTTTGTTGTAACAGGTGTGGTTCCAAAACCGAAGAGCCAAATGGCGCAAAAAGGAGCACACGAAGAAGGGGCCAGGTCGGCCGGCGCACAACGCGCATCCTCAGTCCTGCTCGGGAGAGCCCATCCCGCCCCACGAGCTTAGAGCACGCGAAAGGTGAGAACTTGAAAGTTTGTTAAGACTATCTATGTTAGCATACCCCAAAAATTAAAAAATTAGGGATTTAGGGTCAGCTCAGATCGAGACGCGACGCGATGCGGCATTTTTGAGATAGCAGCACATTATGGGCCTTGTTTACTACTCGTAGACAAAAAGATACGCATCCCAACGTTGCGCGATGCATGTTGGTGTACTTCGACTGTGTCTCATTGTCTCATAATAGGTCTATGAGCACTGGTCGGGAGCCACGCCCTCAGTTCGTTGAGATTTCATTGACATTAAAACGACTGTTTAGGCTGTACCATAGTGTTAAGTCACCAAATAAAGTTTTGTACATATTTTCATCATTTCATCTCGTATTGTTAAAAGTTATATACTGGGTGTAAAAAAATAGAGAAACTAAATCAAATTCCCCATGTTATGTAGTACTAGCTCTTGCTCGCGGTTTCACTCGCTCTAAATTCAGATATCGGTGTAGGATTTCAACGGGTACTCCTCAATTATAGCAAATAACCGACATAAAATTTACGTTTTCAAGTATTCTATGTCCTTCCTCGGGACTCACACTATCTCCATACCAAATTTTATCTTAATCGGTACAGTGGTTTAAGCGTGAAGAGGTAACAGACTGACAAACAGAGTTTTTCATTTTAGTATGGTTTATTTAGCAAATGGTTATGTTTAATAACAAGATAAACGTAATAATTCAAACTATGCTCTCTTAGTATATACCCTTTATAACTGACTTAAAAAAGGAGGAGGTTTTCAATTCGGATGTTTATATATTTGTTTTTTTTTAAATGTATGTTCGGGCATAATATATAGTCCCTCATATAGTCCCTCATATAAAATTCTTTTCTTATTTAAAATTCCTAAATGGTCCCATATTAATGTAGTGAATTTTAAACTTAAACCATTGGTAAAAAAAATTTGTTGTTAAGTTGGAACTGGTGAAACGCCTTTTATGTTGATAATTGTATAAAATTTTGTTATGGGTATCGATGTTTTTAGTGAACATCTTTCAGTTCGTCACTCAAAAGTTAAAAATATGAACTTTTTAACAAAAAAAAAAACAACCGGCCTCAAAAAGCTTGCAAGACGCTTTTAGTGCATCTTTTTGAAGCCGGTTATTATTTTTTTGTCAAAAAGTTTTCATTGTTCAAAAGTTTTTGTGTGTTACACGGTGTAAAGTGCAACAAACTTTTCTGCCCCGGTGGTCAAAAATCAAAACTACAGTCGCTATATTGGAAACGTGTGAACTTACAACGACACTAGCGACCTAACACCCAAGGTCAGAGGGTCAGAAATGTTTGTTTCACTGTAAATAGCCTATTCTTTTAGTTTACTTATAGTTACTAAAGTAGATAGAATAAACTTTATAGTTAGATATAAACTTTAAGTAAATATCTAATTAGCATAATTTCTTTTATTATCAGGGCGAGAAGGCGAAAGAAACTAGCCAAAGCTTTAGATCGCCAAGCAAGGAAGCTGCGAGCGAAAGGCATAGCCGTCGATCTTGAAGCACTGAAATCTGAATACTTAGCACAACACAGAAACACTGGAATCTTCTCCGATTCTGACGGAGAATTAGACGGAGAAGAATGCATGATAGACGTCGTAGGAGGAGATTCCTGCCACGACTCCGGTCCAGAAGATTTCTCTCTCACTGGACGACTTCGAGCGCCATCTGGAGCTGATGGAATGAACAACTCCGATAGTTCCACTTCCGATGGCCATTCAGGAAGAAACTTTAGTCCTACTCCAGATCCTCAAGCATCCTTTTTCAAACAGTTTGGATCCGCTGGAAGTTACGAAAGGTTTGATTTCGACTCGGGACGAGCAGTGTCTTTAGATTTAAGCGGTGGAGGAACTGCTACTGACCAAGATCTCTCCAAAAATGGTGGAACAAGAAAACATAACCCGTTTAGCATAGAATCGTTACTTAATACGTGAAAGTGACTATACCTGACTATAGAGGCTCTTTTCTGTGACTAATCGGTGACTATTTAAAGCAAACGTAAGTTCTTTTGCTTTAGAAACGTGTTTATGATTAGGTTGTAAAGTATCAATCATCTCGAGTAAAAGACTTGATAGGTACCACTTAACATATCTGGTGTATAGTAGAGAAAGTATTTGTATTATATAGTGTATAGGTTTTGTAAATACATACATTTTAATAATTATTTATTTTCTTATTTTGCGGGTGCAGGGTTACTTTATAATTTAGTTTTCTATATTGCATTATTTAAAAAAAAAAAACCATTGGAAATTCATCAGAAATAAAGTCGATTGACATTCTCCGTGTGCAGTCAGTTCATCAAACTTCGCTAGTTTCGTTGTAACTTCACACCATTTTAATATGGCGACTGTAGTTTTGGTTTTAAACCTCAGGGTCAGGAAATTTTGTTGCATTATACGTTGATTATTTATTTCTTTGAAAACAAGAGTTTTGTTAAACTTTTATTTTAAACAAAAAGCCTTGTTGTTTTGATCAGCTTCTCATAATTGTTTTGCAATTTTGCATGACAATGTTAAAGAAGTCATTTTTTACGTGTTACATTATAAACCAGTGGTACTAACGCAATATAATAATTTTGGTAGAGCATCTAAAACTGCAGAGATTTTAATAATTTAATTAATAAAATAAGCAGGTAAGACCCGTTTAATTTAATTATAATGTTACACAACCACGAAAATACTAGTTTAAAAGAGTTAATAATATAAGCACCTAAAGTATAAAATAAAATCAAACCTAAAAATCTAACGTTTAGTTAAAGTAGGTAACTAAATAAAAGCAAACTTATTTTATTTAAACAATGGTCAAACAGCAGAGACAGTAAATTGATACAAATGCTATGTCGGTCAACTTTCCACTTGCGCGTCCACTCATGCGTAAGATAAAGATAATATTATTCTATCCCTTTATACTTTTGTATCTGTTCTCTTTGACCTTACTTTAGTAACTTCGTACAGGTTTATTATCAAAAGATCAGTGTTTTCACTTGAACGTATTTAAAAAATTATAACTTACAACAAGTTACTTCTATACCTAATTACTTACTGATCTAGAATCTTAATTATAAATACAAAATTGACGCTCTTCTTATATAAAATACAAATTAATTATTTTACGTGTTTGTATCTTTTATTTTGTAGGTAACTGAGAATAGAGGTTGTCCCCCACATTGTGTTGTTGATGTGTATCCAGCCACTGGTAATCCCCTTCTGGGAAATAAAACGGTATAGATATACATACTAATATTTCTCTTTCTTAATTGTAACTTATTTTGTAAACCTAAAATAAAGTAAGCTATGGTTTTAGCTAAAGTAAGTTAAAATATAGATTAATGTCTCGGTTTTTATCTAATTGTGCATTACGCTATTTTTTATCATTGGAGCCAAAATCATAGTTTTCTTGATTTTAAGTTTACAAAATAACATACATACATAAATGCATACCTATACTGTATATATAAAGTGACCCTGTACTTTATAATTATTTATCTATTCGATTCGGGGCAATAATTTATTTAAATCCTGTTGATAATATTTATATATAGAGTTTTCTTATTTAGATTTTATTGTAAATTTTTAATTTTGACTGCAATATTTTTATTATTATTAAAATGTTCTGTACAACAACTGTTTTTGTGTTAATTTAAATTAATATTTACATAGGAGAGTGATTTTAATATATATGTAGGTACTTAATTCCTACCAAAATGAGAAAATAATAAAGTACTGAAACAAGTTCAATTAATTAGTTTATCTTCCGCCATCGACAAATCAAGCAATTTTTATATTAGTCATTGAATAGATAATGTTTATGGGTAAGTGAATTTTATTATGTATAGATACTGAATATACAACATCGCATAACAAACTGGTGTATTTCATATATTTATCCATCTATACATCTATGTTTCATACTGAATATACAACGTCGCGCAGCAAAGTGGTGTATTTCATATATTTATCCATCTATATATCTAGAATACTGGATATACAACGTCACGCAATAAACTGGTATATGTGATATATTTATCAAAATACTCGTAGTAAAGACATGAATTTCCAATTTCAGATTTCAGCATTACTTTCGTCATAAAAATAAAAATAGATATCTGGTGACATCTTTTCAATTCTTTATTGTCACAGCCGTACTTTACCCAATATTATGTTAAATACCTGTTTAAAATTAAAATCGGAACGTTTTGTTTGCATAATTAATTATTTTTTTTTGAACATATATTTAAAAAAATGGACTTTGGACGGTAGTTTTATCGTCTAAAGTGGCCTTTAATTATAATTAACATCAATTGCTTGTATTGCCAGTGGCTGATAATTTGTTGACATTACAATTCGTCACAATTATCCAATCGATACAGTTAATTAAAACATATGATTGTAAAACCTTGGGTGCGTTTTAACATTTAACTTACTAATAAATTTTAAGTGTTGCCATATTTATAGAAAGAAATATTGTTGACAGTATAATAGGGAAAATTTAAATAATTCCATTGCAACACCGTGACACATTGCTTTACCACTGCCATTTTTTTAATACTTTCGTACGCCAAATAACAGTCAAGTAATTCTCTTATTTATTTATACTGTGCAATACAAAGATGAATATTAAAATAGGTATAATTTAAATTAATGGTTCAAATACTTGGAGAAAGAAATACAATCTGCAGTCGTAAAATTGTAACAATTGATGAATGTTTAATGCGCGACGACCGATAAGCCAGCCAATTAGCAAACAATATGGCGGACTTGGTTGGTTTTACTGCATTTTCGCATCCTAAAAATCTACATTTATATAAAAATAAATATCGTATGGAGCCACTCAAATTAAAAATGGATATATTTATTTATTTTACTTTCTAATTAAATAACTTAACGCAATATTAATTTGCAACGGTGTATTGTTCTCCTTCTTAGCTTATTTAAATATAACGCTCATATATTTGTTTACCCATTTAGTTATTTAATGTTCAACAGATTGCGAAATATAATTATGTATTTATCCTTTTCGCCCAAGTTCGTTTCGACAAAATTATTTCATTTTCCACTGTACAAAAATTTTTGTCTGCGGTACAATTACACTATAATTTTAAATTTGTAATCATGTCCTTTGATAGATTATATGACATTTTTATGGATAGGTAAACGTTTAATGAATGCCTAGCTTTCTTATAGTTTCTATATCCTAATAGTACCACGCAACATACAACATACATACAATCCTAATTATTATCTAAATTAGGCCTAAAAATTCACCAACCCTGTATGTACAAATTAAGTTCATTTCAGTTGTTTAATGAACTGACAAACAATAAAACAAATTTTATTTAAAGAATGGTTTTACATTTTACTTATTATTCGTTCACAAGTCTGTTTTTAATTACCTGATATAGTCAGTTTAATTTTTTGATGTTTTGCCATGTTTAAATATAAAAATAATATTGTTACCTAAACGAAAAGGATAATTTTAATGTACTTAATTCCATATTCACTGATAAATAGAAAATCCATAGAGAAATTTCATAAGTATTGTCTACTTAGCTCATCAACGATTTTAAAATTGTTATTCAATTCGTAAATTGTTTACAAGTGGGATTACTTGAATATATTTTTTGTTGTCTAATTGACATTGTAGGTACAAAGTAAACAAGTTTATTTATATTAATAGATAAACCAGACGCTATAATAAACTATTGTAAATTTAATAGGTCTCATTGTAAGTTGTAAATAGTTAGGTATGTTAAGCAAGTAATTTATTGAATCAAAATATAACATTACTTAAAATGAAATTGTTGTATTTATTTACCTTATTACCATTATCAACAATATACTGCACATTTACCTAGCTAGATTGGCGAATAGGCCCAATTCTGCAACATTCGCGATTGAAAAGATTCGTCAACTTATGGACGTTCATAGCGTGATGTCTGACGGTATTTTATTGTGGGGAGACACAGCTGAAATTCAAACAATTTTTGTCCTGCAATAGAGGGCAGTTCGATCAATTACAATCTGTCCCTATAAGATAAATAATGTATAGCATTAAGCCCGCCATGTACACCAATGTGTTCAGAAGTGTAAAATAAATAAGTAAATAAATAAATTTAAGGAAATCAACTTAACGTCTGAGACGTTATGTTATATTTATATTCTTAAATATAAGTATGTATATTAGATAATTTATTTTGAATGCATTCGTTTTGGGATAAAAAGTTCTCACGTTTGATACTTTTCACACTTTTCATAACGCCAGTTTCGACACCGACACCTATCGTTGGCAGTTTGTTACAGTCTACAACTGATACTAAAATTTTGATATTTTTGATATCAATGCTAAACGAACGGATGACAGGTGACAAAAGTAACGAAAATAATGATTCATTATCCCAAAACGAACCACCCCTTTATATTCATAAAAAAAATTACGATTATTAAAAAAGAAAAAGTGGCATTCAAAATTGTAATACACGAAATAGACACAAACTCTGATCCACACAATGCTTAAAAAATTGATAAAACTTTTTAAGACAATGTATCAGTTGTAACACTAAAATCCTCGCAGGAGTAACTACGTAAATTAAAAATACAGCAAATTGTCAAAAAAGCTTGATCATAAACTTTTATGGAAAAATTTGAAATAATTACCTCATTGAAGTTAACCTTTTATTAATAAATCTTTTAGAGCGACTGCTGGACTGCTTTCGCTGTTACTTCTCGCTAGAACGCCATTTCGATTTCGAAACTGTAGTAACTGGTAAGTTGTAGCATATTTACTTCTAAAAAATGGCATAATGTCCTATTATTTAGTATTGAAGCATTTGAATTAAAAATTTCAACAGTAATTTTTGGTATTAAATTAAATATCTACCTTGTATTCAAGTTTTAATGGAAATGAAAGGTACCGAATTTCATAAAATTTATTTTTATCACTAGTAAATACCGTAGGTAGTATAACCCAGAAACATAATAAAGAAAAAAGAATAGGAATTCCGGGCAAAGCGGATATGTTGATGTTTGATAAATCAAAACATTTAGGTTAAATCGAGAACAGAGATCTTGTTTATTTTAACAATTTCTTAAATGTATACAAGTTTTGAATAAAATAGGAAAAAATAAAAATAAAAATCTTTTATTTTAATCATTTTGGAATTAAAAATTGAAATAAGGGAAATTATCAGCTTTGCCTAACCCTACCGGTTAAGCAAATCCGAAAATCGAGCAAATCGAAAGGTATAAAACAGTTGTTGTCTTAAATCATGAAATTTGACAAGAAGCAAAGTAAAGAAATTTCCTTATAGCTGTAAAGAAATCAAGATACTAAGTCAACCTTATTAGAAAGTATTCCCATTTGCATATTTCAACATACACAATCAAATAAAAACCCTATTCCCTTGTAAAAAGCAAGGTCTCGTAGCATAAGGAAAAACAAGATAACTTTGAATTGAACCCTCAGCGTGCGAGTAAGACTCGCACTTGAGCTGCAGCTATGACCAGCATAACGTATCCCAGAATGACCTACCCACTTTGTCCTATCCACTTTGCCCAAATCACTTTTTGCTTTAAATTCGAAATCAAAAAGGTACTCGTATACGTTTGAGGAACTTATAGGTATTTTGAATTTAATAAAACATTGAAATAACAGGATGCTCATGAAAAAAACACTAACAGTAAAGTAAGTAAGGTAAGGCTAAATACAGTATCGCTACACTATTCCTAATAACCAACAAACATAACTTACTTGCTTACAAAAATTGCGTGCGATGTATAACTTGTTTATTCGAACTTTCATAGCATTGACAGCCGCTTGTTGTGACAAGTTACTTTGAGACTATAGCACTATCTAGTTTAACTTTCTGGTAAATTTTCACTTTGCCTAGGGTTTTTTTTTTGCTTTGCCCGGACTTCCCTAACTAGTTTAACATTTATATAATTTTATTATGTGGAAAAAGGTCATGCGTAAGTTGTGACGCTATTCAAATTCGAATTTACACTCGTAGCTAGGTTGTAAAGTTAGTACCATTACCTAGTTATTTCGTGGTAACGCTGTACTTACCAGTGAAAAGCTCGGTCGAACTGATAAAATATCTATATATAAAACCACGTTATTCTCGCGAAAGCTGGCACCTGATTAAATCAGTAAAAAAATCACCTCATTCGAGATGATTATTATGACCCACATTGCTGCTACAAGTCTCCTTTCTCTAAGGACAGGCCTGTGCCCCTGGAGACAAACAACATTATTGCTTTATATTATCGATATTATGCCTAGGTACTAACATGGTAGGCAATATACGTAGTAGTTACTGCTAACTTAAATTAACCTTAAAGCTACACAGTTAGGCAGAAAATGTGCAATCACTAAAACTATAATTCTAAAATTAATTTAACCTAGTCTAAGCGATCCTAACACACACACAAATAAAAAGTTATAAGCAGACGAACTGAGAACCTCCTCCGTTTTTTAAGTCGGTTAAGTAGTATTATTTGTAAATATAGTCTTGATTTATCTATGTAAGTACCAAATTGAATCATAAACGTCAAAACAATAAACTTCCACATTTGTTCTTAGCTTAAAGCTACTGTTTGTATGTGTTTGTTTGTCTGTCTTAGTTCTTAGCGGTTCTCGAGATAATTAACTTTTTTCCTAGCTAATCGATAGATCTCAGCCATAAAAGAAATATTTATATCAATTGCATTCGTCCAATTAACTAGGAATTTCATATACAACAACGCAAATACAATACTTAACTCTGAACTGATTAATGTAAACTTTATCTAATGCTGCTACCAGGTTAGTCTGCAGAATACCTAACTTCTAGTCTACAGCAGATATATCGTATTTGGACTCATTGGGTTGGTTGCGATGTTCATATATAAAATAACCAAAGTAATTTTAAACACAAGCATCATATCAAGAACTCTGAAGCTAGTCAACGAGCCCGTCAATAAAAACATAACCGACCGTTTTTTAATTTTTATAGAGCTGCTCAGAAAATAGTGCAACTAGGCGGTCAACCATCCAGGTTCTAACTACGCCCAAAGTTGCATATCTTCGCTTATATCGATTCTGATAGACGAATACCACTAGGCCATAAGCTCTGCTGACTGTGTTCAGCTTTATGTATGGACATTATTTTTTCTTTATTTCTTCTTATTAATAAGATCCCTCGCAGCCTAGTTGGTAGTGTGGCCGGCTGCTATACAGAGGGTGCTGTAGGTTCGATTCCCACAATGGACAAACATTTATGTGATTAACCACATGAGTTAAACCATCAGATATCTTGCCATCATCACGTGTCAGCCCATTAGGTTCAAGGGTCGTCGGAACGTTAATGCTTGCAAGAGCCCTTCTGATGATGTCGTTAAGGGAACCGTGATAGGAGAGTCTTCCTGCACTCTTACGACATGAGAGCTTTCATTTTATAACAGTGTTCCAAGATTTGCTGATGGGATTGCATGAAGCCAATAACCGGACTCCTTCGTTTAGATGGCTAAAAGACGGGCTTGGTCAGAAATGCTGGAACAATTTAAATTTATAAATTATTGAATTCTTTTCGAACAAACAGCACATCGCAAAGTTTTTGATGACTTCATTCCTTTGGAATGCTTTCGTTAGGACAAATAGAGTTCAATGTTTTCCCTCATAATTTTATTTTTAAACAACTCCTTTACATATATACAATAATTCGTAATGTTTCGTCACAACACCAGTTAAGACCACGGCAAAAAACGTTAAAACGAACACACACACGAGGCACATTAATAAATTTTAATATGTGTATGCATATTTCAAATATTCTCAAATTATTCGCCAAATGTACCACCAGTGAGAATACCGACTTTGAAACATGACACCCGAGAAATGTTACTTCACGAGTGACCAGCCACCAATAACCGTGACCTATTAAACCTCGAATACAGAACTGTTCGTACAAAAACTGCTTTGAATATATTTTAGAGAGGTTAAAAATTGTAATACGAACAAATAACTACTCTTAAAATCAATTTTAATCTAAAAATTCAATTTCAAAATTCTAATTCAAAATCTTATTATCCGAATGGGTTTTTAGGAACACCGTCGAATCGTCAAGAGAAATTAACTACAACTAGCTTTATAAACTAATTACAATACTTTTTTTTTGCCAGCGTCTAATAGATACTCTTTGTAAAACTACAAATAAATCCTACGGCGATCGAGATATACGACTTTGTTTTGAGAAAAAGATATCAATTTTACCAGAAATTCTTAATCTTACCGGATTTCAGTTCAATGGTTGTCCACCTTATTACAATTTCTGCAATCGGATAAAAAGAAACTGAACTTTTAACTTTGCCACTAAATAAAACTTTAAGTTTGTTCCAGATAGAGTCGAAATAAAATTTTGAGCGGTTTTATTAGCAGCAAAATAAATATAAGTTCTCGTAAAAAACTAACAATTCTGTTCCATGTCTCAATAGATGGATGGTTTTTGACAAGCATATTATACGTCAAGTAAATAATTGTCTATTGTTTTATTATGTGCTTCTTCGCTTATTTTGAGGGTTCCATACCCTAATGGTAAAAAATCACTTTTGTTGATCACGGTTGTATGGGAGCCCTTAAATATTTGTTTTATTTTAATTTTTTTTTTTTTTAAGGTGAATATATAAATAAACATTCTGTGAATATTTAAAGCGTACGTTATACAACAAACGTTGTTTTACTGCTTGTTTTGCTCGATATTGATAATGGCAACAGGTAGAAGCTTGAAATATTCACTGAATATTTAGTTATATATTCACTTAAACACAAAATAAAACAAATATTTAAGGGGGACTCCCATGCAAAAAACGTGATTTTTTTGCCGTTGTTATAGATAATGGCACGGAACCCTTCGTGTGCGAGTCCGACTGGCACTTGGCCGGTTTTTATTTCTTAATTTAGCATCGCGGATGAAATGATAATATTTTGGAGTTGCTGAGTGCGGTCTTAATCAAATGTTTTGAAAGGTTTCAGCTACAATGCAATGCAACATATTCACACCTATTTACTTAAATACATACATAGCACATCTACATTTCTACCATAGACAAAAGACACTGGACTACACATTTCCTAATCAACTCAATGTGAGTGTGGCCTTGACTTGCCGTCTTTTCCCTTTGTCTCTTTCTAATCAGTGGTCAATTGTGTAAGGCTATTGCACAGTCCATAGAGAACAGATTACAGTAACCCGCAGTCTATGTTTTCCACAGACTTAAAACTTTACCTACTTGTGCCACATCTCTATTAAGAGGTAAAAAAGTAGAGCGACAACTCATATATATTTTCTGTTTATTCTAAGACCAAGTAGCACAGTAGAAGAGCGTTCGGCGGTTCGATTTCCGGTAAGGAGCAACCACATTAGTACAATTTATTAAATGTAAAGTTGTCTCGACTATGGTTTGTTTATAAGCATATATAAGCAACGGTGACCGCTTACCATCAAGCGGATCGTAAACTTGTTTGCCACCTTAGTCGTATAAAAAAAGAAAAAACTATAAGCTCATCACCTGTCACGTTTGTGGAACTGAATATAATTGTCACAATTGTCAAAGAATCCCCGGCAGAGATCCGGCTTTCAACACCGACGACTGGACCTGGCAACCTACAATGCACGTACGCTGAAGACCGACGGGGAAATAGTAGAACTGGAAGAAACTACAAGCAAGTTACGCTGGGACGTTATAAGGCTATCGGAGGTCCGAAGACAGGGACAGGACACGATAGTTCTCAAATCAGGTAACTTGATGTACTACCGGGGGGGTGACCAGCTATTCCAAGGTGGTGTCGGGTTTATCGTCCGCAAGTCCCTCGTCAACAATATCATCAAAGTTGACAGTGTGTCTACCAGGGTAGCGTACCTGATACTCAGAATATCAAAACGATACTCGCTGAAGGTCATACAGGTTTACGCGCCGACTTCGACACACCCAGACGACGTAGTGGAGGAGATCTATGAGGACATTTCTAAAGCCATACACTCCTCCAAAACACACTATAACGGCGTGATGGGGGACTTCAACGCGAAACTAGGCAAACAAAGTAGTAATGAGCTGAGAGTGGAGCAATTTGGATATGGACAACGGAACTCAAGAGGGCAGATGCTGGCCGACTTCATGGAAAAGGAAGGCCTCTTTATGATGAATTCCTTTTTCAAGAAGCGCCCCCACAGGAAGAAGTCGCCTGGCAAGGCTGAAGACGGAGGTCGGCAGTATTGTTTCGTCTGGACCAGAAGTCTTGGAGGAGATCGATAAATTCTATGGACAGTTATACACGTCGACATCGAAACCAGTTGGCAGTTCAGCTAAAGACCCTAGAGCTAGACTGACTCGACACTATACCGAGGTCATCCCGGACGTCAGCTTGTACGAGATTAGTTAACTCTCTAACAGCTTAAAAACAATAAGGCATGTCTTTAAGCTTCTGGACTGGGACGGTTTTGGCATCAAAATTAATAGCGAGTACATTACCCACCTTCGGTTTGCCGACGATATCGTGGTCATGGCAAAATCGATGGAGAACCTTGGCACAATGCTCGCCTCAGTAGAGCTCCCCAACGAGTGGGCCTCAAGATGAACATGGACAAGACGAAAATCATGTCGAATGGCTACTCCAATAACTGTTAGGAACTCTACACTTGAAGTTGTTGACGAATACGTATACCTAGGATAAACTGTTCGATTAGGTTTTCTCGTCCTTAATACCCCAGTGCTTGAAGACAAAGCTCTTCAACCAGTGTGTGTTGCCAGTGATGACTTACGGCACTGAGACGTGGTCGCTAACTATGGGCCTTATACGAAAGCTCAAGGTCGCTCAGCGGGCGATGGAAAGAGCTATGCTCGGAGTTTCCCTAGCTCACTGTAGCTCACCTCACCACTGAAAAGTTAAGTGAGGCCTATTTCCAGCAGTGGACGTCAATGGGCTGAAATGATGAAAGGAGGAATATTTTTAGAAGCAGTTTTTGTGTGAAAAAAATATGCGGAAAGATACTCTTTAGAGCATTCGTTAAGTAAAAAACTAGCGTGAAAAGAAGTATTTTTTAATTTTTAAGACTTGCACCATACACCTAAGAGCAGGATGCAAGGAAGTTTTAATGTTCAAAATAATGAATTATTCATAAGTTACTACCAAATAATAAACACCATACGAGATAATTGAAATTTAGATTCTTGAATTTCATTTATAAATATGTATTTATTTGGCTGTACGTACCCGGACCTTTGCTTCGTGAAATAAAAAATCCTGTATAAAGAAAGCGCGCCAAAATAAATGGTTTGTATTTATGTCTTTCTTTAATTTACTCGTATAATGCGTTGTAAAATGCATTGTATATATATTTTAACCTAAGTTATAACCTGTTATTACATCATTTTGCCTATAATACATATGTATTATATTTATAAATAACTATTTCAACAGTCATAAATATTTTAAAAGTCACAATTTTGCGGTTAAAATACTTTTCTTTTTATTGTTTACAGCTATTTTTTCTAAGGGTCGCTTAGAATGCCGGGTAAATTTTTAAATACCGAAATATTGTAAAGTCGATCAAAGGGTAATTAGTTTTGATTTCTTTCACAGAAAAATTTCTGAGTCGGTATAATCCAAAGACTTCTGTAACCTGTCCTATAGACTGCGCACTAACCTCACAAAATTGACCACTCTTTAGAAAGAGATAAAGTGAAACTGTGGTGTCCTTTCTCTTTCTATCAACGTCCGCCATTTTGTTTGTTGATGGTTATCAAAACAACTTAAAAATAGACAAGAGACACCACAGTTTTGCTTTGTGGTCACACCTTTGCAACCAATTTTTTTTTACTTCTGGCTAGGAAATGCGCTGTCCATTTATTGACTATTCTTTACCTTTTTTTCATCTGTTGAAACTGTTATGCAATAAATTACAAATCTATATGCCTAAGTAAAGTATCAAAATAAGTAAAGGCGGACGCACACGCCCAAGTAGTCGTTAATTTTGAAATTCATTTAAATAATAATTAGTAAGTGATCAAAACCCAAAATTAACTTGAATTTTTAAATTATATTTGGCACTTCAAGCAAGATAAATTGTTATTAAATTTATTTTATTAAAAATATTTTTAATAGATATTAATAACGATATCTTAATAACATGACTCCACACCCATTTATTAAATGCCATGAAGAAATTTTTGAGTAAGGAATAAAGTATTGTGGATATTTTAAATTAACAATAAGGTACCTAATCTATCTTCATTTAATGCTATTAAAAACATGTTTTTTATTATTACCGTTTCTTTTAAACTAACAATAAGGTACCTAATCTATCTTTATTTTCAGGTATTAAAAAAATGTTTTTATTATTACCGTTTCTTTTAAACTAACAATAAGGTACCTAATCTATCTTCATTTTGAGGTATTAAAAAAACGTTTTTATTTCCTTTCTTTCTTTTAAACAGTAAGTCGATGTAAATAAAAAAGCTAAGTTTTTTTAAATTTTCTATTCAAGCAAATCCTATCTATATACCTATCCTAAATTAATAAGAACAGTTAAAGTAAAAAAGTAAAAAGTATTTTGCTTTAAACTTATTAGCTTATTATTAATCTTTTTTATAATAATTGTATTTTATAATTGTAATTATTTCAATTTTTAACTTAGGAAAGCTACTATTTGAATTATTCCATTTTTATTATAATTTTATTACAATATTGTATAACGGTTTTTTATAAAACACCAAAATATCAGCAAATGCGATGCAAAGATGGTAGAATTGTTGTAAGGTTGTGGACAAACGGACGGACGAACATGCGGAAACCATAAGGGTTCCGTTTCTGTCAAGCTACTAAATTCTAAAAAGCAGCTGTCGAAAGAAAATTTTACTTTCACCACATTGTTATCGCTTATGATTTCTTGAATTTATACTTAAATATGATTGTGATTTAATTATTTTGTTGTATTACTGACATAGATATATAAGTGTAATTGTTACTAATAAACTATGGACTTTAAAATGTCTGAAATAAAAAAAAATGTATTATTATTAATATTAAAAAAAGTTGTGCATATTCCCTATTGCACATTGTTGTTTATTCATATTATGTTTAAGCGCTTTTTATTTACACCTGTCAACGTCCACTGCAGGGCATAGGCTTATTCTTATACTAACTCTGTTCAATATTA
The DNA here is from genome assembly GCA_946406115.1 of Apoda limacodes. Taxonomy (NCBI): domain Eukaryota; kingdom Metazoa; phylum Arthropoda; class Insecta; order Lepidoptera; family Limacodidae; genus Apoda; species Apoda limacodes. The sequence goes on from OX291550.1 coordinate 24,693,800, forward strand.
AAGTGTGTTAAAATAAATCCTTAGCAATATTTAAGGTGGTTTAATCAAAACAATCAGTATTTATTGCTTCCTATAATATTTGTCAGGATTCCTAGCAAATTTGTAACTTAATAACTTAATCAATTCAAGATTACTAACAGTAGTTTTATGACATAGCAATGAATAAAAATGTTTCGGTAGCCAAATCAAAAATAACAAGTTAGGAGTGGCAACATTAGGATTTAGAAATCATTTGATAGATCCTGGATTTAATCTCTGATTTTATCTGGTGGTATAGGTATATATATTTTGAATATGCTTGTTATAATATGTGGTAATAGGAATATCGCAACTTTGTCAGCGTCAACTTTTGAAAAAAGGAAAGCTTAACTTTTTATGATTTTACCTGCAAAAATATCGGAATCTCATTTAATTTTTTATCCCCTATTTCCCCCCCTAGAGAATGATTTGCCAAGACCAGTGAAACACGTCAAGCTTAATGAAGTTCCCGTACAAAGTCCCAGCACCCAACTATCATTTTAAGGTGTAATTCTTTAAAAAATTTTTTTAGTGCTCTCCTGCGTTATAACAGGAATAAAAATTATAAGTCTTTTGACCTCCTCTTATTATTTTATATAAGTACCAGTTTTTCCCGCGGTTCCACCCGCCCTTAATTCGGTTATATAAGCGTGAAGAGGTAAGAGATTAAGATGAAATTTGGCATGGAGATAGATTGAGTCCTGGGGTAGGACGTAAGCTACTTGAAAACGGCAAGTGTGAGTCAGTTTTATTTCTATAATTGAGAAGTTGCCGTTGCAATCCTACACCAATGACTGAATGCTAGTAGACCAGAAGTTCGATTCCTGCTGGTAATGGGCAGCAAATTGTAACAATTTTCTTTACATATTTTAAAAGTTATCCTGTACCTGGTTTGTGCGGAGCGCGAAAGGGTTCACTTGCAACTGTCCCAGAGGTCCGGAGATAATTAGAGCCACCCCACCAAGTAACCAAATGGGATGCCTGTTTTCTCGGAAATTATTGGCATTGTAAGTGAACATGAATTTTTGAAAACAGCGTAAATCAGCCCACTTGTGAGTTGTTAACTACCTAACTTTTAGTTAGAATAACCGCTTAAAGGTTCAAATGTTTGCCTACTACAGTGTTTGTTTTCTATTTTATTTGTCAATTTCAAGCGATTTTCCCAACTTCACTTTAAATGGAACTTTTACTCGCACTTACCTCTCTCCTCTCTATAAGGTGGGAGCGTACAGTGTGACACACAAACATAAATCCTAAGAAGAACACAATTTGGTCAGCAACCAACGATAAGGTTCTCAGGAATGTCACTTGATCGGTGAACTTCTATGGGTTTGTGACGTTAACTACCACCGCCAATTGATATTATCATTTCCTTCTTTGTCTATCATGTACCGCTTTTATAATAGGATATGTTACGAAAATTTTTCGAAATAATGCCCACGGCTACATTTTACACCATCGCACCGCTCGCCGTCGGCAGGGAATTCATTCTCACACTTTAGAACCCGCGAACGCTTGAGTTGTGGAATGAGCTCCCTGCCAAAGTTTTCTCTTAGGACTACAGTATGGGGTTCTTGAAGAAAGAAGTTATTATTTTTTTTTTACCATCGCTTACCATCAGGCGGACCGTAGGCTTGTTTGCAACCATAGTGGTATAAAAAACGTATTTCTGTAGAAGCACATTTTTGAAATTCCCTTTGTGCAAAGAGAAAAATAAAAATATCAAGTAGCGGCTCTAGATAGCAGGGGTTACGCTCTTGTTAGAAATATAAAACTAGTCATAAGCGGTGTTGAGATAACCTTGTAGAATATATCAGTGAGTTGTAGTAGAAATTTTCGTTCAAAAGTGGTCGTTTTTCTAATGGCGGCGCTAGTTAACTGCTATATGCGCCTTAAGTAGACATTGACATGTAGCCTAGACATACACATGGCGTTTGATCGGATCTGGCATTCGAGTCTTTTACTAAAGTTTGATGGGTGGATTGATAAGGTGTCTTTCCGGCAAGACACACATAGCTGTCGGTAGCTGATCCAAAAGTATGGGCAATAACGCTGGTGTCCCGCAAGGCTCAGAGTTGTTACGCATAAACTCAAAGAATTTTACATAAACCATTTTTTTTTAAATCAAATAGAAGTTATAGTCTGGTTCACTTTTCCTCAAAATACGATTCTAGCGGCATATTGGGTAACATTTGGCCAAATGAGTTTTTTTTACTAATTCGGACCTCCTGAACACGAATTTCGATGTTAGCAATCCCGATTTTTGACCGGAAGCCCAGAATTCAAGTTGGCGTCCATGATCGTGAACATTTCCTCAATTTTAGGGCTCGGAGCCGACTTTTTTCTTTCAGATTGTTAATCGTGTCAGATTTTGTCGAATAATACGAAAATAATTTGTAACAGAGTGTTTAATTAACTATTTAAATGTATTAGAACGAAAAAATCTGCGAAAGAATAAAATTATTTTGAGTTGATTCTACTCCGCGTATTTGGCAAAATTCATGTTTTGTTGAAGCTATTTATTTCGTTGTGGTTAAATGGAATAATAGATCATGATAATAAGTAAACCACGAAGGTAATGTCCTTACCGACACTAGAACCGTGGCGGACTGGGATGAATTCGGGCAATTGCTCGAAAACCCCAGCTCGCCACATCTAGATCGCGTTCCACATATACAATCACTTCCGCGACCGAATTCAACGTAGCTATCGACTCACTTACTAGCTACCTGACCGCCACCGTTGGTGAGTGCTCAAGACAAGTGCCGGTTGGTGATTACCACCACCTAATCCTGCTTCAGCACATCAGGTTGCTAATAACTGAACGCAACGCGGCCCGCCGCAGACGCAATCGCGCTACCACTATCGAAAACAAAGCTCGCTTCAACGACTTACACCGCCGTGTAAGAACCACTGTAGCTGAGCTTCATGCCCAATGTTTCGGTGATCTGATGGAGGACATTTCCCCTTCTCATGAAGCTTATTGGCATCTAGCCAGAGCTTTGAACTCAGACACCGCCAACTCCCTCCCTCCGTTATCTCGTCCCACAACGTTCCTGCGTTCGATGACGACGAAAAAGCGGATTGCCTTGCATCTAGCCTCCAAGCCCAATGTGCCTTAAGCACACAGCCTTTCGATCCCGATCACGTGCGTGAGGTAGACGGTGAAGTGGGGCACAGAACTTCTCTGCCCCCACAGGATCCCCTGCCCCCAGTCACTGTCGATGAAGTCAAACAGGTCATCAAAGACCAACGCCCTCGTAAAGACCCCGGTGCAGACGGTATCTCTAACGATATCCTAAAGCGTCTCACTCTTTCCCTTTTCCGCCTGCTAGTAGCGATTTGCATCGCTGCTATCGAAAATTGCACCTTTCCTTCTCAATGGAAAGATCCAATTGTTATAGGCATCCATAAGCCAGGCAAAGCTCGTACCGAGCCGTACTCCTACTGCCCTATAAGTTTACTAAAGGTCCTTGATAAACGCTACGAACGCCTCCTCCTCGCTCGCCTACGGAACGCTTTAGTCTCCAGAGGCATTTTAATAGACGAGCAGTTCGGCTTCCGAGCCAAATACTCATGCGTCCACCAAGTCCTCCGTATCACGGAACATATTCTCACTGGCTTCCAACCAGTACTAGGTAAGCCCCGTCAAACGGTCGCTGTCTTCTTCGATGTAGCGAAAGCCTTTGACAAAGTCTGGCACAACGGTTTTATTTATAAACAGTACAACTTTCAGTTGCCAGACCGTCTCGTACTCATCATACGAGACTATTTGTCGAACCGTAGCTTTCGCTACTTGAGGGCACTCTCTCTTCCCCCCGTCCCATAGAAGCAGGAGTCCCACAAGGGTCCGTGCTCGCCCCTGTCTTGTACCTTCTATACACAAACGATATCCCTAAAACGATAGGCACCCAATTAGCCCTCTTTGCGGATGATACCGCTATTTATACCACCGATAGGCAAAGGCAAGTGAGTCAAATCACTAAGAGACCAACCCGCTATCACCGCCCTAGGCGAATGGTTTCGGAAATGGAGAATCAAAGTGAACCCCGACAAAAGCTCTGCCGTTCTCTTTACCATAAGCCATCCTCCGCGGCCATCTTCCCTCTCACTCTTCGGTCGCGTCATTTCTTGGCAAAACAAGACCAAATATCTCGGTGTGACCCTGGATAGGCGTTTGAACTTCCGCGATCACACCAAAATCGTCGTCTTTATCACATGATAGGCTAGTACAGTAAGATGTCGCTTAGAAATAAGCTGAATCTTTACACAACTTGTATCCGCCCCATACTAGAATACGCTAGCGTCTTCAAACTTCGAACTCTCCAAAACCACTTTCTCAGAGCGGCCTCCAGGGCCTCCTGGTACGTCCGCAACGGACGTACGGACCTACACAGGGACTTTGAGCTCCCCACGATTCCCCATTATTTCAAAAACCTGGCAGTCCGCTGTTTCGAGCAACAAAATCATCCAAACCGATTAATTGTGCAATCCACAACGTACCATCCCCCCGACCGACCTCGGCACGGTCGCAAAACTATCTCTAGGCGGCCTCGGCACGTACTTACGGCCCCAGATGACGATCTCGCTGTCTGTATAGCGAGATTAGTCTCCACGATCTCCCCTAATACGGCCGTCCCCCTAACACGACACCGACGGCCCCGAGTCCGTCCGCGCCCGCAAGGATACACGAGGTATCAAACAGTGCCGGGTCGCTTCTTGCCGCCACTCAATCGCAATCCCTACCTGCGTAACGGGGAACTCCTGACTCACCTTCGGGTTCGAGGCTCACGCCGGTCGAAGGGACGCCCTCGAGAGCGACAAGCCAAGCCGAGGCTCCCAGCTCGAGGAGCCCTTGAGCGTTGGGCGCTATACGGGCTGAGGCTTTTTCAGACTCTCGTCCCAAAAAGCCCGGTGAAGCAGTAATGACTGCAACAGCCAACTGCATAGTCAGTCAGAGAAAAAAATAATTACACATTCATTTAATCATCATCCTCATTTACAACATCTTTTTTTAATTTGTACAAATCGTGGAACAAAAACACATTGAGGTACAAATTAACTTAGCCTTTCGACATTTACAAAGTTTTGATGTTTGCATATCAATGTTTGCAAATAATAAAAAACGTTTCTTTTTTAAATTTTTTTTCTTGGCCTGCGACTGCAACCACTGTCAAAAATAGGATTCTTTGCTACAAATACATTAACAAAGGCGTACTAACCAAAACAGTGCAGGCTCTTATTGCCGAAATAAGTAGCCCAGTACACAATATTATGTAATTTCAATAATTATAACTATTTATATAATGAAAATTTATTATTTAGAACGGTCAATTAATTGTTTTAATAGTTTATAACAATTATTTTTGCATTCTGCGACAAAAACAACGCTAAAGACGCCAAAAAAAATGGCCTCGGGAGTGGAAATATCGTATTTGTAAGAAAACGTCCGCTATCTTGAATTCTGAGCTTCATGTCAAAAATCGGGAGTGCCAACATCGAAATTCGTGTACAGGAGATCCGAATTAGTAAAAAAAACTCATTTGGCCAAATGTTAGCCAAAATACCGCTAGACTTGTTAAAATGGCCACTTTAGAAAAAGTGAACCAGTCTATTAGTGCAAGTACTAATCTGCAATTTTATTTTTGTTTAGTTCTTGCCAGCCTTCATACGTCCCCACTGTTGGGGCACAGCCTACCCTCATAAGCGAGGGTGATTTGGGCCATAGTCCACACGCGGGCCCAGTGCGGATTATGGACTTCAAAAACGTCTTTTTTTTTCTTGATGTATGCAGGTTTCATTACGATTTTTCCCTTCACCGAAAAGCCAATGGTGTGAATAAATAAATCAGTGTACTTGAGAAATTAAGAAAATACTTATTGGTTCACGCCACCCTCGGGGTTCGAACCTCCGCCCGCCACTACCGACTTTGTTAAGTAATGACTATTTATTCAGTAGAGATACATAGTTCTGTGCACACATTTCTTCCATTTCAAGCAATCAATTCAATGTAACCATATCAAAATTAAACCAAATAGCGTGAATAAGTAACTAAGTCATATCCAAGTAATGTAACTTTCACATCGGCCGTGATAAATGCGTTGGCCGACGCCTCAAGTACATCATCGTTAGTTATTTGTGCTATTAGGGGTCATTTATTTTTGTTATTTGTTGCGTTAACGCCGAGATACGAACCCGCAGTGACAGGCAGTGGTTAGTGAAATCGCTTACATGTATTGCTACAAAGTTATCCCTTCAATTGGTAATAAAATAAAATACAGATTAGTGCTTGAGTAAACGATAGATTAAGACTTGTACCGTAATCGGTGGCGCCTCTGTCGTAAGCTTTACAGTTTTGAGGAAAAATGCGTAACGTAATGCTAAAAGTAACGCACACGTAACATTTGTCTAATGCCAAGTAATATATAAAAGTGAAACGTCGTTTATTTGTTTATTTGTTTTCCTGGTCATACTTCTAAGTTGTTTTCTTCCATATGAGTAATTTACCCGCTATGGACCAAGTTAAATTATGACCAAGTTAATTTTGAGGTTCTAAAATAAAAAACGGGTTGCACTCCGGGAGTGCCGGCAGAAGTGAAAACATACTAGCTATTTACTTCCCATCACTTCGTATATACATATATTCATTTATTATAAATAATAATGTTTGTTTATTTACTTTTTTGACGTAATATATTTGACATCTCAATCTGTCATAGAATTAAAATCCCATATGTAACCTCCCAGTACTACTCCTAATCGCCATATAATAAAATATGGCGTGGCATTATGGTTTCCGTATTACGAATTTTCGATCAGCCTGCGCGAGTTTATCATTTTTGATCCATACCAATTATGACGTGGCATGGCATTATGGTTTCCGTCTTACGTATTTTCGATCAGCTAAAGAAGTGTTCACTACAAAAATTAAACAAAATTCGTGATTACGTAAACTTAATTTTAATTTTAATGCATTGTTGGGTTACTTGCTGTAGGAATCTAAAGAATATATTCTTAAGGGCGGCCTCACTCTTAATTTCCAGCATAAAACATTCTACATAAAACATAACTGAATTAAAATTATGTTATTTTTTATCATTTGAGAAGTAAAGGATAAACAATATGTTTTTATTCTCTTCCTTCAGAAAACTGAATACATTTTGTATTTGATTCATTCTTCACATACCAGCAACGGAAAATATTTTAACAAAAAAATAAAGTTTCTTTCTAAAAAAAGGATAATCTATGATTTTTGTAAATAAAATAGTAAAGTTATGTTAGGAGGTAGTAGGTTATGTTAATCAATTTTAAAAACGAGTGAAAACTGCACATTTACGCATGACGCAGCCTGAAGTGATTTGGAACTATCTATTTCTGAAAATAAGTCCACTAATTTACACGAGCTATGAAAAGTACAAACTAAAATCATAACCTATAATTTTCACCCGTAGTCTAACAACACCATAATTGAAGATACGACGTTATTGTCCGCGCTATGAATTACGAACTAATTAAAATATATGTAAATGAAGGCATTCATTTCCAAATGAATCAATTCGGAGTGGAGCGACGTTTCATTTAACCAGGTTATCGGTGGCCATTAATCTTTTACCAACTTGGGGTGAGCAATTACTAAAAGTTCAGAATTGAAGACTTCACTTTTTACTGTAATAATGTTTTTTTTCTGTATATAAATTTACTGTAAAAGAAGTTACAACAACAGTATATTGAGATATAAAACTTGTAAGTTATTAGCAAAACTATCAATTTGGGATAAGCAGCAGCCGTGAACTTATCAGCATTTCATTAGATAAATAAAGAGACTAATTCTACTATTATTCATTTGTATAGGAAGGGTTAAGTTTAGTCCCTCTATCTAGTGCTTGGTAAAGAAGTTCATGTTAACTCTAGGCCAGGTTCTGTCACTTAACATAAATGTCAGTCGAATGTCATTTGTCAAAAAAATAAAAACAGGAATACAGTTGTGTAAGCCAGTGCCTGTCTCTAATGAAATTCAATCGAAATTTCATTATTCAAAATTAACTGAATCGAAAGACAAAGTGTTTTAAGAATTGTCGATTTAATCGTTAAGCTTAGCTGTCACAGTCATGCGGATTTAAAGAAGTACTTACTATACGCTTACACGGAATACATCGTGAGTATAGTGCAACAAACTTTTCTGACCTGGTGGTTAAAAATCAAAACTACAGTCGCCATATTGAAATGGTGTGAACTTACAACGACACTATCGACCAAACTCGCAAGATCAGAAGGTTAGAAAAGTTTGTTGCACTGTACTTACATACGCCTAGTCTCAAACACCGTGTAGTAAGTAGTATCTAAGTACACCGTATTTGTTCAACTTACCGTAATTATTCATAAAATTCATACATATATAAACAAGACAATTGAGATAACTGCTTAAGACATACAATTTAGTCGTACAATTGGAACAGTCTCACAGCGTAAGGGCAATTCCACAACACGCTAATAATCGCTTTGGAACAGTGATACAAATCGTACCGACACGCGTTCTAACGTAATCACTTAATTATTGGGCGACACCAATTCAGGGTTGTCTCTTTCTTCTAGCTTCGAGTTCAAAGTAAAATTATTGTACATTAAAAAGAAATTAACGAAAGATTTTGTAAAGGTAATTTTTCTACATAAACAAATCTAAGCAGTCAATTATAAATTTATTTAGGTACCTAATACTTTTATTGCTCTTTCTTAAAAAATCTATTTAAATTTTATTTTTATTTAGTGCAAATATCCATATAAGCGATCGACTACCTTTTGATTTTTGAAAAAAACCCTTTTACAGAAATTTACGTAGGCAAAAGCGGAACATACTTATAAGGATTTATTATGTCAATCCGTCCGTGTGTCACAGCCTTATAATTCTGGTATTTGACATAGACCTTTTTGTAAACCGCCGTACAGATTTTTTATAAAAATTATTAATTAAGGAAAAAATCTTTTAGGAGTTTTAGGCTCTACATAAATTAAATTTTATTTAGCGCACCCCATCGTGAGTTTAAGATAAAAAACCACCTTTATAATGTGATACCTGCTAAAATCGATACTTCTTTTCTGCTGTGTAATCTATATTTTCAAAGAAAACTACTTGTTAAGTACTTTGGTTAATGTCACGCTTTTTTGGTTGCTTTTCAGTTATTTCTTGTGACGACAACCCTAATTTCTTCAGGTCAACCAAGCCTACTTTTTATTATATCAATTTGTGCCCATTGAAGGCGCTGTATTTAGGACTAATACCTTTATAATTGCAGGATCGACCCTTTCAACTTTCTACCGCCATGTGAACTACACCTTATCTGATTTAGATATCACACTAAATGTTAGAGGCATTAGGAGAAATGAAAAAGTTATTTTTTAACGAAAATTCTGTTTCATGACAAAAAAACAAATGGTATTATGTCAGGGATATTAATAACTTTATATTCCGACAATTATACTAATGTATTCTGTTCAAAGTATTATGAATATGAAGAATACCGTGATCCATATAGCGTTTATAAAAACATTCCTAATTTGATGGAGTCAAATTCAATATCCTAATTCCTACTGATATAAATGTGAAAGTAAGTCTGGATGGATGGATATTTGTAAGTCAATCACGCTTTAACCACTATACAGATCGGGATGCAACTTAGCACACACATAGGTTAGGTCCTGGAATAGGACATAGGCTACTTTTTATTTCGAAAAATTCAAAAGTTCCCGCAGGAGTAACTATTACTGAGCTTAAACGAACTATAGCTATAGCTTGCTATAGCAAACTTGATTAGTATAATTACAGAGTTCCACGCCGATTACCGAATTTAGGGCGGGCGGAGCCGCTTGCAAAATCATCTATATATTTAAAATAAGAAACTGATTCAATGACATAATCACAGAGCCCATACCGCTGGATATAGACACTATAGACACTTAAAATTTGGCATGTGGGTTCCGTACTTGACGTAGAGCTCCATTAAAAAAGGATTTTGTAAAATTCATCCTTAAATGGATGTTGGAAGTTTGTATAAAAATCCGCCAATTTTTAAGTTACTTTATTTACCTATATGCATACTTTTAATGCATGAAAATTGATATTTGGCTTTTAGATTGAAAATTAAGAGTGATGTTTCCAACGTTTTTATCGCCTAAGGGAATGAAAATTTGTATAAGAAAGCCGATATTTCTGTATATAAAACCGTTTTCGTTTCTTCCGTAAAAGATTTATTTTTTAAAAGACCACGCGGGCAAAGTCGCCGCAAAATACTAGTACTGAGATATGCAAGATTTAAGGCACCGCGTAGCTTGCTTTTGATCGCAATTTTGTGGTTTGAAAAAAAATACTGCTCCAACCTTTCACCCCAAAAATACCTTCTTATTCTGTCTACCTTCATCAAAGAAACTTCAAAAACGAAGAATCATTTGAATTAGCCACTATAGTGATCACGCATCCAATTTATGACTACGCAGTACATTGCTGAACGTTGTAGATTGTTTGTAGAAGGACAAGTTAACTAGTTAAGGAGGTACAAACTTCTGTTTCCTCCCCAAGTCATTTTTTGAAGTAATAAATTATTTGTTGAAAATTTTCATGTCAGGCACGTATTAGTTGTCTAGCACACTTTTAATTTCCGGCCGGAACTTTAATCCGGCCCTGCTGCTGCTTCCATTAACTATTTTTACTAAAATTTTGTAAATAGGTTTAAACAATATCGTCGGGTCATGACACGAATGGCGGTTACAAATACCACGGAATTTTAAAGTCTTGTGGAAGGGATAAATATATAGGTTTGCATTGTGCCAGTTTTCTATTAAAGTCTAACACGATTCTTATTTTTTATAAAAATGGTCTCAACTAAGGTTTCAAATTAGTAAAATCATTTTTCAGGAATTTGGAAAACCACAGATATAGGTATTTGGCTATAGAGATCATGCCTACTAAATTTCACAATGTTTTATCAGTACTTAAATGTCAAAATATGAAAGAATTTTGTTTGTATGAAGCACCCTGTGAAGTGCTGCGAATCGTATCTTCTTTGAACTCGGCAATACATTGTTAAGGTGTAGGTAAAATCATAAATTTTAGGTATCTATCTGATGGTACTATGTTTGCGGTTTTTTCTTTTTGAAAAATTTAAATAAAATAATAGCTTAATATGTAGCTACAAAAAACTGATGGTAAAATAATCAACGTAGTAAAATTCCAGACATATCGGACTCCATATCTTAGTAAACGGTAACAAGGAGTAATTTTACACAATTTCCTTATTTCTGCAACACGGAAAAGTAGGATGACCATTATTTAAGGAGATTCCTTAAAACATAATCTTATTTTTTTTATCATAGACTGCAGCTAACCTAAGAAAACTTTTTGCCTTGCAGTCTTATTTATTGTTGTTTTAAGTGGTCTTGTGTCGATTTATTTACTTTTCTACACGAAATAATTATGTTTCTCAATTTAATAGAAACAAATGTCTAAAACCGTAATTTAATTTATTTATATTAAAATCATACTACTTTTAATGACAGCAAAGTGTTGTAGGTTTGCCTGTTTATTGCTTAATAACTTAAGAATCATTGATTTTAAACTTTTACCTGAGGAGCTGATGTTTTTCAGATTGATATAGATTATATCACGCACTTGAAACCACAGGACACAGCTAGTAAAATATATAAACAGATATTAAACCAAGTCAGTTCATTATCGCATCAAAGAGTTTAATATTTAGGAACTCATTCAGAAAGAACTGTACCTTTTAATTACCTATAGAGACAAAGTTTAGTGATCACATTCACAAGAAATCAAAAACTTTTATTTCTATCGGTTTTTCCTTGCGCCCCCTTTTAGTTACTCTGACCTTTCTATCTTATAATATCTTATTAATTTTTCCCGTCCCCTTAACACGGTCACACTATTAAACATTATACAGTGAAGGAGTCGGAATATAATGAAGTGATTAAACCACCTCGTAACTCAGCATTTTCACTTGCATTAAAATAACACAGAGTCGAATTATTTTATTAATATCTAGGTAAATTATAGGCAAATAAACAAAAAATAATAATAAACATACTAAAGAGCTCTGAAATCATTACGGGCGCGTTTGTTTTGGGATAAAAAGTTTCCACGTTTGATGGTTTTTACACTTTTGATGACGCTAGTTTCGCCACCGACACCTATCGTTCGTGTAGCTTTGAAACGTAACTAACAAAATTTTTGGTTGCAAACTGAGCGGTCGACGTACACACACTAAAAAAATAACACACACGCTACCATGAACAATGAATTTGTATAGGCAGTTTCAAAGATTAACATCAAAACCCCACCTCCAGACATGAGTCTTCAGTTTCATTTTGGTTGCAAAAGTGACGAAAATAACAAAAATATCGTAAGTAAACGCTTTACAGTTTGTTACAGATAATAATAAAAATTTTTGATACTAATGCTAAGCGAACAGATGACAAGTGACAAAAATTATGAAAACAACGATTCTTTATGCCAAAACAAACAGACCCGACATCACCCTTAGTACACTAAAATGGATACAAGATTGTATGTAAGTGAGTACCTACAGGGCAAAACTGTTATTAAGTAAGTGAAGTATGTGTTAGAAAATTACAAACTATGGGAATATTACACATACATACAAAACAGTTCTTTTGTTTAGACTACACAGTGTCTTGAAGGGAGGGTCATGGTGTTACAATTTTTAGATAATTGTCAATATGACAAAAACTATCAAATATTTTATACATTTGATTGCTTTTATCGTTAGTTTGTCTATTAAGATATTAAAATATGATTTAAAAGTTATTAAAACTTATGTAATTTTTTCACAATGGACAAGTTCACCAAAATAAGTCGATTGTAACAACTTACTTATTTGTGGCTACTTGTTACATCTTTGGGGCACGATGCGACGGTAGATAAATAAACGAAATCATCAATGATAAATCATTTTTTTATTATTTCAAAACGTTACAAACCAAAGAGATCACTTTAAACAGTCTTGTAACATTTTTGAGTAATTAAAATATCTATATCGTAATTATTAAAGATTTTTCTTGTAGAATAATAACGTAACTTTGGCAGGAACTTTTTTAAATCTTATATAAAAACACAGAAACTATGTCTGCAAATAACAACTTGCAGTTAATTATTATACTTATTAGTAATTTTAATAAACTTTTTGCAAACTAAAATACTTTGGATTCTTACATCTTTAAGGCACTTATATTATAGAAAAATATATAGTTATTTATATTGAGGTAGATAACAATATCACATACCAATATTAAATTAGTCTTCATCAGAATTGCAATTAATGCAAATGAATGAGTAAACGTTTCTTGTTACATGTTACTTGTAACAACTTACACCAAAAAATTGTAACAACCTGCCACGTGGCACGTTTTCTAATAAACATTGAAGTCACCATTAATGGATAACGATAGTAGAAAAAACAATATTGCAAATTCAAGGTATATGATGAACGTGCAAGGTTAAAAATTTTGAGAAAATTAAAAATATAGTTATCAGGAATCAAAAAATTCGTATAGGTTTTTTTTGCTTACTTGGTTGAAATCGAGACATATGCACACAACTTAGCAGCTTGTCGCTTAGCGGGTCACTGATCGTTTTTATGTAATGCACGATGTCATAAGAAAACAAATGAGTCCAATTATGTCCAGCAAAGAGTTTAAAATCCCGGTAAAAGAGGCGTGTAAATTCTTACCCCTGTAACAACGTGCCCCCCGCAAACCCCTCAAGTCAAAAGTTTAGCAATAACAATTTTACAATTTCATTCGCTAACTGTAACACCCTGACAGGGCTGCATTATAAAATCACACGTTTCATTATATAATATGATATTTAAGTAAACGATGTCATTACCACATCCATAGCTGGCTTAGACAGGTGGTAATTTAGTAACTTATCATTGCCGGCACGAAATGAGCACGCACTTGAGTCGAAGTGTCTGAATTACAAGCTTTAGGATATGAGTAAATTAATCAGTTCCTTTTCCTTCACGCTATGAATAAAGGCTTTTTTAGTTATAGGTTTAGGTATGTGTGTGTGTGTGTGTGATTACTATTTCATCATGTGAATTGCCTAACTCCATGGTGATCGTTTTCAAGTTCATTACCAATACCATTGCTACGCTCCTAGTTATATAATAGAGCTAAAAAATTTCTTGGTTTGTTTGAACGCGCTAATTTCTGAAACTACCGGTTGGATTTTAAAATTTCTTTTTTTATTTGATAGGATAATTCTTGAGGAATATAACTGTAAAAAGAGGAGGCTATATAACTTCACGCTATAGCCCTTAGGAGCGAAGCAGTAAGTTAATGCAGGTGAAACCGCTGGGAACAGTTCGTACGCAATAAATGTACCTACATATGTATGTTATTCTGTATATTACCACGCTCTATAAGATATCTTTGATATTATGCTGAATAGGTAACAGATAATTCATATATAATCCATACTAGTCCATACCAATAGGTTACTTGAAAACGTCAAGTGTGAGTCGGTTTTTTTCTATAATTAAGAAGTTGCCGTTGAAATCCAACACCAATAACTGAATTTAGGGCAGGTGGCACCGCGGGCGAATTTGGCATGAAGATAGTTTGAGCCCGTGGGAAGGACAGAATAGGCAACTTGAAAACGTCAAGAATAGCAGCCCCCGACGGATTTAAAAAAAATCGACCAAGTACAAGTCGGACTCTCGCACGAAGGGTTCCGTACCATTATCTATAAAAACGGCAAAAAAAATCACATTTGTTATATGGGAGCCCCCCTAAAATACCTGTTTGTTAGGGTTTCGTAGCCAAATGGCAAAAAACGGAACCCTTATAGATTCGTCATGTCTGTCTGTCTGTCCGTCCGTATGTCACAGCCACTTTTTTCTGAAACTATAAGAACTATACTATTGAAACTTGGTAAGATGTATTCTGTGAACCGCATTAAGATTTTCACACAAAAAAAGATAAAAACAATTTTTTTGTAAAAATAATAGTTTGCGCGAGAGACACTTCCAAAGTGGTAAAATGTGTGTCCCCCCCCTGTAACTTCTAAAATAAGAGAATATGAAAACTAAAAAAAAATATATGATGTACATTACTATGCAAACTTCCACCGAAAATTGGTTTGAACGAGATCTAGTAAGTAGTTTTTTTTTAAAACGTCATAAATCGTAAACCGCAATTTACTTTTCAATCAACTCAAATATAAAAATAAAAAAAACATATTTTTTTGTGTTTATAAAGTACGTAAATGGTGGTAGGTACGGAACCCTCGGTGCGTGAGTCTAACTCGCACTTGGCCGGTTTTTTATTTTAATTTAATTATTTATTTTTAAAGAGACTATATAACTAAATATTCTGTGAATATTTTAAGCGACTACCTATTGCCGTTATGAATATCGAGAAAAATCGAACAAAAAAATCACGTTAGTTGTATGGGAGCCCCCTTAAATATTTATTTTATTCAATTTTTTTAATATTTGTTATAGCGGCAATCGAAATACATCTTCTGTGAAAATTTCAACTGTCTAAATGTCACGGTTCATGAGATACAGCCTGGTGACAGACGGACGGACAGACGGACAGTGGAGTCTTAGTAATACGATTCCGCTAATTAGCCTCTGGGTACGGAACCCTAAAAACTAATAAGTACTTTAAAGTACCTCATTATCTATGTCTACAACTACATCAATTTGCTTTCCAGCATTTACCCTCCTGGCGCTGACTTACCTTCGGGTCCGAGGCTCACGCTGGTCGGAGGGACGACCCCAAGCGCGACAACCCAAGCCGAGGCACCCCTGGGGTAACCCTTGAGCGTTGGGCGCGATATGTGGTCTGAGACTCCTCCAGAGTCTCGCCCCAAAAGCCCGGTGGAGCAGTAATGGTCGCCATCAGCCAACTGCATAGTCAGTCAAAAAAAAAAAAAAAACTTTCCAGCAATTTCTAGTTACTATATAAAAAAAAATTTATTGCATCTACGTCTATAGTGTATTATATATATATATGTATGTATAGTGTATAATATACACTATAATACACTAATATATAAGTGAACAAAAAGTGAGGCACAAAACCACCTACACCTTAAGTTTTAACACTAAGAATAGTTGCAAATTACTACCACTCTAATAGTACAGGCTTTGTGCTGTTTCAGAAAAACTTCTTTCGAACGTTAAGGTTATGAAATGTGCTCACTACTAATGTTTTCTCTATGGACTACAGTATAGGGTTCCTCAAGAGAGAAGTGATTAGATTGTTATAGGTGATGTCTGTCTGTCTGTCCGTCCGTATGTCACAGCCACTTTTTTCTGAAACTATAAGAACTATACTATTGAAACTTGGTAAGAAGATGTATTCTGTGAACCGCATTAAGATTTTCACAGTATGGAATTCTTCAAGAAAGAAGTTATTAGATTTCTGAAGAGTCGGCAACGCGCAAGTGATACCCCTGGTGTTGCAAGCGTCCATATAGGCTACGGCGACCGTAACCGGTGACCTATGGTCAGGCGGGCCGTAACTTTGTTTTCCACCTTGGTAGTTTAAAAACAAAATTAGCTGTTAAAACGGAAATCGATCATAAGTTATTCTAAACCATCTGGTTATGTTCTATGAATAATAACAATGCAATAGACGGTGGGCGAACGATTTATGGCCATTACTTACGTGTTCACAAATCACAAGATCTGGGTTCTGCGTACAGACAACTGACAATTTAATTCTTATTTCTATTTATTAAGCATTATTGATTGGTTCAGCGAATAACGATTAGTTTGATGATGGAAGACGAAAAGCTGATCATTCTAGAGTCTCTTTGTGCAAAACCCTTCATTCAGCATTAGTTTGCCCTATAGCAAACCTTACAACTCACTTTTTAGTCACTTCTAATTGTTAAGACGATGTGAAACTAGGGTAATTACGGTGATGATGGCGAATGGATATAATGACCAACAAAGACTCCGAGTCCTCTTCGATTGACTTATTTCAGTAAGCTTTCATCGAACAATGTGTAAATATTCTTGTCAGTTAGTATTATATTATTATTGATGGAGGTGGAAGGTGTTCGCAAGGATTGTACAATGGCTAACAGAATGTCGATCGAGTTTGGACTCGTTTGACTAGTCGTAGTAAGCCCTTTGGTTACATTTTACAGTTTATATGTATGTAATTCTGTATATTATTATATATTATGCTGCAAGTGCACCTATTGATTACAGACACACCATCCATATATAATGGCTAACTTTCATTACAAAACAGTATGGCGGATCACAGAAGAAGATGTACGGGAATTCTTGGAATGGATGGAAATCATAAGGCATGACAAAACTATAACCATTTTAGCCATTTTCCCCCCCTAAAAAAATTAATCTATATCTATATATCATATAAAATAAATATTATTAATGCGTAAGTAACTCTGTCTGTATGTCCGTAACCTCTTTACGCTTAAACCGCTGTACCGATTAAGATGTAATTTGCCATAAGGCTTGAGGAGTTTTCGTTGAAATCTAACACCGAGCACCGAATTTAGGGTGGATGGAACTGCGGGCAAAAGCTAGTAGGGAAATAAAGTGAAAAGAAACCGGCAGAAGTGAAAACATACTAGCTATTTACTTCCCATCACTTCGTATACATATTTATTTATTATAAATAATAATGTTTGTTTATTTACTTTTTTGACGTAGTATATTCGACATCTCAATCTGTCATAGAATTAAAATCCCATATCTAACCTCCCTGTACTACTCATAATCTCAGCAACAGCAGGCGCAGACATACATTTTCACCGCACGGTAGAAAGAGAAGGACATACGTCTTACGAATTTTCGATCAGCGGGTCTATTCCGTAAAAGATTGCTAACCTTTTTTGAAAGAAATAAGATAAACATTGCGGTGTCGCGACAATCGATGAATTTCATACGTCATTTCAAATGCGCAATGTATATCTTAGTTCTATGGATTTGAAACGAGAATTGTTAGCTGTCATTTTACGGAATCGAGCCGCTGGTCACGTGTCCTGACGCAAGTTTAACATTGTTTACCCATCACAAAAAAGTGCACAACGCCGTTAAAGACGTTTTCACTTAAAAAACATTTGTAAGTAAAGCTAACTAAAGGCGTCCAGCAACTGTGTGTACACTTAGTAGAAGTGTTTATAATGTCCGTAAACGCTCTCCACTATAAGGATAAGTAGGAATAAAAAACAGTAGATTGTTTGAAACAATTTCGTATCGGTGCTCGAGCTCAAATAATTGCATCTAACGACTACCAAACATATAATCAAAACCGTATCAGGTAAAATCAATTTCTCATCGCCGAGACCGATTTAAAAATTATCATACAGACCGAGCCGGACGTTCCGTCCAATATAATCAGATACTTCGCAACACTTTATTGGGCCAGTTTTCTATAGAACTGGGGTAGGTGACGGATGTCCAAGTAGTCTGGTCCAGGTATAATTACTTAACAAGAGTACAGTGTTAACGGGGTCTAATCAAATTGATTTAGAAACAAAGGTTCACTAAAAAAAATCGTTTTAATCACTAGGTACTATGCTTCTTATTCAATAATATTTTTGTGTATTGTAAAAAAGGTAAGCATTACTTGAACTTGTTCGTTCCTCTTACGTTTAATTTTTATTACCAACTTATAAGTTACATAAGCAGCAGTAATATTTATTTCATCACACTTGCTCGCAAACAGTGTCATTTTGTGCAGGCAAAGCGGGTGCTAAAGCCTTAATTACTCCCACGGGATTTTTCTTTGTAAATTTTATTCATGGTCATAGAAACCCCTGGCGATAATAATGCACTAATTCTATTAAGTATGTATGATAATTCATAAATTCTCTGATATGGGGATGTGTTGTTTTGTCTACTAGTTTATGTATTTTTTCACCTTTTATTTTTATTTAGTTACTCGCAAATGTGATGAAAAACATTGTACGTAACACGGGTGGTAAGGAAATTACATATTAGTGTTCTTAAAGCCTTCGGCCTCCGGCCATTTGTTCGTATTTTTTTCCTTACCACCCTTAATACACGATGTACTATTTGAATTGTACATAAAATATCTTTGTAAAGTCAATAAAAGGGCTGGATCTTTATTATTCTTTCTCTGCAAAAGAATGTTGTCTCCAACTTTCTTTTTAGATTTTTCAAGTTTTAGTAAAAGAAGATGCAAGGAGAAGTGACTCTATTGGAACCTAGATTCTACCTATGATAATGTGTTTTGACTTTTTTTACATTCAGGTGCGCCACTTTGGGTACGAACGGAAACCAATAAATGTCGTAATTATATATAGTAAAGTAGCCTCTAACCTTCAGGGAGTCATAAACGAAGAGAGATTATTCCTATGTATGTATATTTATATTGTATTTCTTACTTCTATGAAGATTTTGTGTGTTTATAAGATTAATGTACTAGGACTTTAGAAGTCACAAGTAGTAACATAGTAAAATGTAATAAATATACTATAAATAAATATCCTTATACCTATTTATGATATGCGAGTAAGAACGACCCCGAATTCCGGTTTTCCAACAGCCAACCACAGTATTAAGTCTTAGATGACAAAATCACTAGCTTATAAATTGAATTATGACTGAAATCAATTTGCTTCGTCTGCGAACGCGAGAAATTTAATTAAGTTCTGGCATAAAACAAATGTCGAAAAAGGTAATTAACTAAAGGATAAAAAATACGTAAAGTCGATGAAGAAATGTTCGATACCTGTGAGTCTGCATTCTCGGCACCTTGTGGCAAATTGAAAACGACGAGCTTACTCTCGAAGGTAATAATAAATTCTCAAATAATAATAATTCATAAATAATAATCGTGAAGGAACCAAATAAGAACATTATAGTCTTCACGTCTATATAATAAAGGATTCGCCCGAGGCCCGGTTAACACGGATTGCTTTTCGTAATTGGGCGTCCGGATTAGTGTCACATAATTTAAACCGATCCGGCTCTTACCTATATTGGAATATTAAGTAGGCATAAATTAAATACGTTATTATATTTATTCAATAGGATTTCACTTAAACCTGGCATAGCTTATGCAAAAAATTTCTACTCGTTTGTATGTATAAGAATTCTAAAGTTAATTAAGTTTCAATAAACTTGAATCTATAATGCTACATATATTCATATTAAGAAACGTTTCTATGCGTGCCGTTATGAATTTTAATTAGGGACATAAAAGTTTTCTGCACTTCTAACTGCAAAGTTTTTGAATAAATAATGTAATTTAATGAAAAATTATTAATTTTATTAGACAATAAACGACGTAGTACGTATTGTACAAAGTTGTACAACAAAGTTTCACTAAAATTTCAGATTTGTTGTTTCTCGTTTGCAACAATATTATCGAGAATAGTTACGAAATAAAATTGTCTCATGTTTTAGTAGACTTAGATAGATAGGTATCTATCGTAAATAAGCATTGAAAACTAATAAAATAGAAGTTATTACGTCTTAACATTGCTATATTCAAACTGAATGTTTTCCCACTTTGACGCCGAAATTGTTACATACACGTAGACTTAAAAGCATCTTTCTGTAGTCACTACAGTTTTCTTTTATTATTATATAGATAGATTTTTTTTTAACGGTTTCAAATAAATTGCAATAAGTCAACAACAAATCACCCCGTGTGCACCGTTCCGATACACATAAAATTGTTTTTTCGACCAACAGCTATAATTAGGCGATATGTTACGTTTTTGTTTGGCCCACATTTCTCGATCCTCTAATTTTTAGTTTTTTGCCGCTTCTTTTGTAGTCGTTAATATGATTACACGTTCGGATGATGGCTTCATACGTGTTTTAGGTTATAACTTAATTTGCTCGGGTTACTTATTTGTTTTTTTATTGTTATTCGACTTCCTGAGAGCAGCGTCTGTCGCTCGTTTTTTGCCCGAGGTCGTTAGGTGGAGATGATTGAATGTGATGGAGAACAGATTGTTGGTTTGAAGTGTTCATCTTCTTACACTTCTATTTGGTCACGTATTGAGTTTGAATTTGGTTGTTGACTTAATGTTTTAATGATTTAAATTGGTTTGTAATCTGTTAGAAGTTTTTGTGGCCGCCATTGTAGCCGTCGTGTCACGGATCTCGCGCAGTGGTATACTTTTAATCGTGGAAAGTATTTAGGTTATTTTGTAAGTGTAAATTAATTTCTAATAACGTGGCTGCCGGCGGCGGCGCCGGCGGCCGGCACGTTAGCCCTGTTCAACGTCTTAATTGCAAATGGTTGGTATGACAGGAAAATTGTGCGGGTGACGTGCAAATCGTTGTAGCAACACCCGCGCGGCACGCAATGGCTTAGGGAAAAGTTACTGGCAACAGGGATGCGATACTTTTTAAAGTAGGTAACACCTGACATCTAAGGATATTGTTTCTACTAGCGTTTTAATGTATATACCTACCTGTACGTATACTAGCCAATATTCTATTAAATTTTATTCTTACTTTCGCATGAGTAAAACCTTTATCGATCTGAGAAATATTCAAGCGATCAATTTTAATAAATGTTTAAGCTCCTGCCATTGTTCCACGTACAGACGCCGTACAGACTGGCTTTTTAATTCGCACGATATGTACGGCTACGAGCGAGGTGTGTGTTTGAAAAATGACCCTACAGATATCCGACATTGTTATTGGCCGTTATAAATTACTTAAGTTTATAGAGCTGTTAAATACCCTTGGGTATTGTTGAGTTTTATTGTTGTAATTCGATTAAGTGGTTATTATAACAGTTATTATCATTTGTGTTCGAAATGTTAGACTAACTACCGTATTAAACATGGCCGACTGGCATCTGACGTCTCACGACACTTATTAATTTAATTTTGAAACTAGCTTCTACCCGTGGCTTCTTTTTACGTGGACTTAGAATTAAGGTGTACATTTTACTTTACAAACGCGCGTGTTTATAAGATTTTGCTAATTAAGTTTTGATTTTATAATTATGATGAAATTCAGCGAGTAGGTTAGGTATACTACACCATGATCTATCAAACAGCAAAAACAGTGTCCGAATTCGTCAATCTATTGTGTGGTATTCAAAGTTAACTGCAGTGACTAGGATAGTAGTAACTAATAAAGCCCTAGTCCTAGTAAATACACAAATCTTCACAGGATAAAGAAAGACATTATAAAAATAAATAGGTGTATATAGAAATAATGTTTCTTTGTTTGGCTGTGACGTTCGCAGCGAGCGTACTTCCAAAGCAAAGATGTAGGTAGTTGGGATTTTCCGGGATTGTAAGGATTGCTCGATATTAATCTTTTGACTGCATCTTTACTATGATAACATTTATTAGTAAATAATGGTGTGAATTATATCTCTTGTCTACATTTTTAATAAATTCCAGGTGACCGGTCACCGTAGTCTATATTATTTACATTGTAAATCTTTAAGTAATTTAAAATCATAAAAGAAATGAATCTTTGTAAGTTAATATACTTACAATGTATTGTAAAAAAAGATTTGTAAAAGAGTAGATACCTATCATGTTTTTTGTTAGCTTTTCTAGATATAAATTATCTTTGCAACCCTATTGTCCAGAAAAAAAAATGTTGATTTATGACGATTTGACGGAAGTTAAAAAACCCACTGGATTGAAATAATTTGACTTTAAAAAAACCTATGACTGCGAGACAAATAACTTTACCTTATCTGAAAATTACAATAATTTTGTCCCAGTATCAACCACGCATATACCACCACGCAGGTATTCTTCCGTTCAAAGCAGTATCAGAGATCATTTGCACGCCTCCCCGCGAGCATTGTCGAACGCCCCGCCATTTATTTCGACCTATGTAGGTGTGTTATGATAAGGTCCTGAAAAAAAATCTCATTTAGTTTATTCGGTAGTTTATTTAGCCAATAATAGATTTTGATTAAAAATTGGCTTCTCATAGCAGAATATTGGACAATCAAGCATTTATCTATACCAATATTATACGAGCGAAACATTGGATGGATGGCTGGCATGTAACGCCTACTTTGTTAATTAGTTATTAACTAATATTTAATCTTTGTCTTTATAGCGTTTCGTATATAAACTTATTGTGGATAAACATAATAGTTTAATGTTGTTTACAATCGTTTTAACATACGATGTCTTATTCCAGTACCATAACCAGCCTAAATGAAAATCCTTCAGAATCAAATAAATAAAATAAATAGGTATTTTTGGACATTACACACAGCGCCGTATACAAAAACATATATATTACTTTTGTTTTGTAAATACATACATAAATATACCCAGACTCAAGACAAACACAAATGTTTATTACCTAAATGTTTGTCCAGTGCGGGAATCGAACCCACACCCTCTGCACAGCAGCTGGTCACACTAGGCAGCGAGGGAGGAATCAAAGAAATTCTTATGCATTTAAAATTATCCCGATAATCCAAGACGGGCATTAAAGAGGTGCCAGATAACAAGGTTAAACCTTTCTTTGGTATCAAGTGGTTATTATTTTTCATTGTTATGGCTATTGCGAGCTATTATTCCAGCATTACAGCGCTTAACAAACTCTTAGCGCCTTATTATTCTGATAAATTCTGTCGATTGTCTGTAAGCTTTTTTCGTTTTATTTTTCTTAAGACAATGAGTGTTCCAATTATCAAGCCTACGCGCTTTTGCTTAAGTAAAGGTTTTTTCATCAAACTTAATTGAATTATAAGATTTTTAAAGGTCAAATTATAAATATCTGAATTGTATTAATACAAATATGAAAATTTAAGATATTAGCCAGATAAGTGTTTACATCAGCTGAGAGCGTGTACACGTGTCCGATGACAGACTGCTGAATATACTAAGTGTTTTATGCCAATACGTGTTAAACAAAAGTATACATGGCCTCTAACTACTATAATTTTAAATAGAGACCGGATAATTAAATTAGTTCGGTAGCAAGTACCGCGCGAGCAACTTCTCCTGAGAATATTTTTTGCGTCTTTAAAAAAAACAGTATTTTAGCGATAAAAAACAAACCGCTGAACCGATTTTGCTCAAGCTCTTTTTAGATCTAAGTCATGATGTAGGCATGATTGATTTTTTTTCACGAGTAGTTAAGAAGAAAATATAAGGAACGACTCTACTAGGACATTTTTTAACAAAAACTTTTTGACAATAACAACAAACTGGTTTTAAAAAGGAAAATATCTGATCTGAATTACAGTTTAAAGTTGGTGTACCTACTTGTTTTTTTTTGTTAAAAAGTTTTTATTTTTTACTTTTGAGTGAAGAAAATTGCTTTTTTCGTACCCTAAAAACATCCACACTCTTAACAAAAATTTTATACAATCATCAACATAAACGTCGTTTCACCAGTTCACTTTTTACCAAAAGTTAAAGTTTAAAAATAAATTAAATTAATATGGGACCACCTCGAAAGTATACCTACCCTTTTAAATAAAAAAATAATTTTGAAAATCCGTCTATATATGACGGAGTTATGCCCGAACATAGATAAAAAAAATATAAACATCCGAATTAAGAACGTCCTTCTTTTTTAGAAGTGGGTTAAAAATGAAATTATTTGTGTTTAAGTTTATTTATTTTTATGGACTTTTCAAAAAAGGTTTTACTTGTTTACGGTTTTACCTAAAAAAAAAACGGAGTTCTTATAGAAATTTTCAGCTCCTAATTTGCCCCCTAGTTGATAATTTATCAAAAACCGTGACGGAAAATCGATGGATATTCATACGAATTTCTTACCCTCATTTCACACCTTTAGGGGATGAATTTTGCGAAATCCTTTCTTAGTGGTGCCCTACGTCAAGCAAGGTATCCACATGCCATATTTCAAGTTTCTAGACCCAGTGGTTTGGGCTGTGAGTTATCAACCTTATTGAATCAGTCAGTCAGTTTCTTCTTTTATTTACACAGATTTTCTCGTTTCTCCTTATACTTCCAATTATTAAGTGTTAACAAGAATTACATTATTTTATTCTATTTTGTTTTGTTTTGCTAAGAATTTTGACGCTAAAATTAAATCACTAGCCATCGTTTAAATAAATTAGAAAATAACAGTTATATTAATAAGAACTAACCATAGTCGTGGTAAAAAATAATCTCTGACTGATTACACAATAGTTCCACAGACTATTATAGCATTATAAACGGTAATCTCTATGTTATCCGACAACCAGTTTTTTTTTTTGTTATTGTATTTTTTGCGTTTCATCGCATCGTAAACCATTTTGTAAGTAGAGGTATTGTTAGTTATTTTATCGTTAATTTTAATCAGTTAATATTTAAAAGTGATTATTTTTCTACGATGATAGATGGCGACAGTGTTGAAAAAGTTTTTGTTGCGTCTATTAAATTTCAATTATTATATAAATTAAGTAATGTATATTTTGTACTTCAACGTAATACTTAACTTTGAAGTGTTTAGAAATTTCTTTTATATTCAAATCTTTGATCTGAAACAAAAACATACATTGACTTTGGAATTGATAATAAAAACATAATTAATCAAGTGGTTACCACCTTCCAAATCCATAGCTATCTTTTTAGGAATGCATACGCCCAAATAAAAAAAAATAGTACGCATGTAAATTTCTGTGACCCAAACACTGACGTGTAACGGAAATAAATAAATTAATTTATAACATGGGGATCACTTTTAAGAAGCCAATTAGGTAATAAAAAAGTCATTGCAAATCGTGCGACATATAAAATTAAAGCGCTTGTAAATATAGCTTTAAATTTATATCAGAAAATTGATGATAAGTGACTATTCCTTGTCTCAGAAACTACTAACCCTGAAATTTTGAAAGAAATACAGAAAAAAGACCTTTACCTATAGACCTAAAAAAGGTCCAAGGTCTTTAATAGCATGGTAAATCTCTCAATTCGGATGTTAATATTTTTTTTTTGTGTATGTTCGGGTATAACTCCGTCATATATAGACGGATTCGCAAAATTCTTTTATTATTAAAAAGGGTATACTTCCGAGGTGGAACCATATTAATTTAGTGAACTTTAAACTTAAACTTTTGGTCAAAAAGAAATTGGTGTTAATTTGGAAATAGTGAAACGCCTTTTATGTTCATTATTGTATAAAATTTCGTTATTAGTATGGAAGTTTTTAGTGTACGAAAAAAGCAATTCGTCACTCAAAAGAAAAATAAAAACTTTTAACAAAAAAAAAACAAGTGGCTTTAAAAAGATGCACTAAAAAGGTAAAAATAATTGCTTATTGCCAAAAATCTGATCTGAATTATAGTTTGAAGTTGGTGTCTATGTACCTTATAGTTTATAACACACTTTACTTCATGAAACCAACTTCAAACTGTGATTCAGATCAGTTTTTTGGCAATAAGTAATTATTTTTGCGTACAAAATTTGGCATACATATTTAGCATACAAAATCTGATTGCCTTATACCTATTTCTTTTTAGGGTTCCGTACCTCAAAAGGAACCCTTATAGAATCACTATGTTGTCCGTCTGTCTGTCTATCTGTCTGTCTGTCTGTCTGTCTGTCTGTCTGTCAAGGCCCTTTTGTCAGGAACGCGTGAAGCTATCAAGTTGAAACTAATATAAAATACTAAGGTCTACGGTTCCTTGAACCTGAAAAAATCAAGCTTCCAAGTGAACGCAATAAAAAATAAGGCCATTTTTATCGCATATTTCGACATTCACAAACTCCAAAAAGATAGAATTGCATTATGTACATAAAAATTGTTTAAATTAAACGACAAAAAAAAATTCGGAGTTTACTCCTTAAGAATCGATATAAGGCCCGTGGTATAGTGTTACTCTTTCATGAAAGGGACACCAGCATTAATGTCCATGCTATCAGAGCAACTTCGGATGACAGCTGTCAAACTAGAAAAGGCTATATCTTGTAAAATATTGATCGTAGTCTAGTAGTTTCTTGACAGCCGTTAATCTGGAAAGGGCTTTATCTCTTATTATTTTATATCTCTTATGTTTACATGAAAAACGGTCAAGTGCGAGTGCGAGGGTCTGCGCAACCGTAGGTTCCGTACACGGAAAAAAAACTTGAAAATTTCTTTACACTAAGAGATTATAATTTCTTGGGATATTTCTTACTGTGAAAATAAAATTCATTTGAACTAAATTTGCAATTTTCAGTATAAAAATATGACATCTTGAATGATAATTAAATATACTTTTATACCTTAAAATATTTTGCAATTAATCGAAAAGAACAAGCGATTTCAATAAATTGAAGCAAAAATTTGTTTTTTTTTTTCAAGCAAAGACTTTTCTTTTTCAAGCAATGATTTTTAATATATTTTACGAAAAAACCACTCTCTTGTTTGAAAATTATAGAGTTTTGAAGTAAAATCTTCTTTTTTGCGTTAAAATATTTGCGATTCATAGAAAACGATTTTGACAAATTGAACTAAAACTTTTGTCTCAATTGCCTTTTTTCTTCAAACAACGACTCTACTTTTTCAAGCAATGATTTTTTATATTTTAAATCGAAAAAAACATTCTCTTGTTTGAGAATGATACAATTTTTGAAATAAAATCTTTTTTTTTTCCATTGAAATATTAAGGAATTAATTGCGAAAGACAAGCGATTTCAATAAATTAAAGTAAAACTTTTGTCTCAAATGGTTTTTTTTCTTCAAAAACAGACTCTTCTTTTCCAAGCAATGAGTTTTAATGTTTTAATACAAAAAAAACCATTCTCTTGTTTGAAAATTATAAAGTTTTGATGTAAAATTTTTTTTATTGCGTTAAAATATAGCGGATTATATCATGCCGCTACAAGCATTTGACGTCACGCGTCCTACATCGCGCTATCGAAGTTTCAGTTGCAGTTCAGTATATTGAGAAACCGAAGCACAAGTTAAGTAGACCACGGCGATCCCATGGCATAACACCTTTCCTGGCAGGAGATCTCATCTTTGCCGCTCCACATCCCCGAGCTGAACTTTAGACGCACCTTCCGCAGCAGGCCTACTCCTTTCTACCAGGTACATGGGACCACTTTTCAACCGTACGCTTCGCATCTCAGAGCTTGCATCAGGATAGGCACTTCAGCGCTTCATAGTTCCTGGAGCTCTTCTCCGGCGCCGCAACTGTACAGCATATCACCACAACCTGTTGAGGATTCTCTCACTCCAGCGTGGCACCTCCTCTGTACAGCATCACACCACCCTGTGGAGTACTTACACTCTAGCGTGTTATATAGAAATATTTTCTTGATATAAAAGACTTGAACTGAAGCCAATTTATTTTAATTAAGTATTTTGTGTTTGGTTCAAAAAAGTTCTTGACTTGTGCTAAAATAATATTATTTTACTCTAAGAAATCAAAGGTCTTGTGTGAAATAGTGTGAAATTTTTGGTTCAAACAAATAAACTATTTTTACTTAGATTAGTAGTTTTGTACTAAAACTATTTTTGCATTGAATAATTATATTCTTGAATATAAATTAGAATATTCTCTTCCAACAAAACAATAATTAGTTTATAATTATTAGAATATTTTTTTCAAGAATACAATTATCTACGCGCAAGCAAATATTTTTGACCGCATATATGAAACGTTGTTTTCTTGACATGATGAAATTTGCTTTGACTGAAGAAATCCTTTTTTACCGTGATACTGTCATTTAAGTAAGTTACGATCACAAACAAAACAAAAAGTTCACCCATCCAACAATTAACCGCTTTTAAATCCTAAAGTTGCAATTACATTTGGTGACGAGTAATCTCAATAAAATACTATTTGATTTAGTCACATAAAAAATAATTAAAAGATTAACTCTTTTCAATAATTATTATATTATAACTCTTTGAAATTATAAACATAACGTACATACTTTTTTATCTTTCAATTATTTTCCTTACTTAAGACTGATTTATATATAGCATGGTAAATCTTTTACAATACAAGCTATTCAGTAACGGAATTTACTTCTCTTTCCTATCAGAAAAGCACAGCCCTCTATGTTCTAAAATATTGACCATCTTTTAAATCTACAATCACTAAGTTAATATTGTAGCGACAAAGAAATTATTTATTTATTTTTACAAATTATAAACATGGTATTTCTTCCCGAGTACTTAAATCAAGGTACAAAAGACTAATAGCGATCATTAATTAACTTAATAGAGGCGCTGGATGCACTTCATATTTGGGATTCCGCACAGCTCTGCTCTTATTTATCCCAATGAATTCCACTCTCAAATTAAACCGATAATGCTTTATTCCAGGCTAAAAGTTAAAAGCAGCACTAGTAATACAAGAAGTATATATAATAGAATATACCGGGACAATAAGTTTTGGCATGGATGAAGGATGCGGAAGATTCGATTGTAGATTGTCCTGCAAGGAAAGAAAGAAATATACTTCATAAACTAAACTATACCGAACAAATTCTATTTGGTCTTACGAACTAAGGGATACTTACCACCAGAACCACACAATATATATACTAATTCATTATTTAGATTCCCATGCGAGGCGTAGTTTGCAAGAATCTGAAAAATGACTAACTTTAACATAAAGCAGAAATAAAAACTCAAAAAAAAATTAATGTTGACCCCCTTTGGTTTGCGAATTGTCAAGTTTTTTATAATATGCCATGAGGCTATAGCTATATGGTAATTTGAGAGAATTTAAACCTTGAAAAAGATACAGACCTGTAACAGACAGATAAACGGATGTTAAGGCAAAGTATTAGTCAGGTGCCACCCTTGGCGTACGCAGTCCTATGATCAGTTCTTAATTTATAAGCGGACAAGCTGTATTTACAGACAGACAGCGAAAACTTGCATTTTATAATCCATATTAATATTATAAATGCGAAAGTATCTGTCTATCTGTTTGTCTGTCTGTTACCTCTTCACGCTTAAACGGCTAAACTGATTTAGATGAAATTTGGTATGTAGATAGTTAAATTTCCGAGGAAGGACATAGGATAGTTTTAATCCAGTAAAAATACAAAAGTTCCCGCGGGAATTACTATAACGTTTGTTACTCAATCCTTCTGCAACGGATCATCCAATTGAGCTGAAATCTTGCTCAGAGATAAATGAAGGTATGGAAAAGGACAAAGGCTATTCCCGAAAATTCAAAAGTTCCCGCAGAATAATTATAACCGAATTCAAATTTAGGGCGGGCGGAGCCACCAGCCAAAGCTAGTGTATAATAAAACAGAAGTTTTATTTTTTAAATACTAGCTTTTGCCAGCGGCTTCGCCCGCCCTAAATTTGGTTTTCGGCGAGGGATTCTTCCAGCAACTCCTTGATTATACTAAAGAAATTTGCTACAGCAAGCTATATCTAACCAAACATCCAAACTTTGGCATCTATAATATTAATTGGATAGCTGGTAATTAATGAATTTTGCCAGCGGCTCCACCTGTCCTGAATTTGGTAGTCGGCGTGAAACTTCTTAATTAACTACTTAATTATACTATTGAAGTTTGTTATAGCAAACTTTAGTTCGTTTAAGCTCGGTTATGGTTATTCCTGCGAAAACTTTTGAATTTTTCGGTATAAAACCTAACCTATATCCTTCCACGGGACTCAACCATCTCCATACGAAATTTCATTTAAATCGGTTTAGCGGTGTAAGCGCGAAAAGGTAACAGACAGACAGACAGAGTTACTTTCGCATTTTAATAATATAATTATTAGTATGGATAACTATAATTTGACTGGAAGAAAAAAAACGTTACCAAACCAAACAGAGTACATACATACTCATCATATATCATCCTAAATCACAGGTTGCAACATCCGTGATAAAAGAATCACTTGCCAAATGAACGCTAATTTCGTGTTTTTCTCATCATTCGCAAACGTATCATAATACTGATAAATGTGGTTAAATTAGAGTCTGTGCGTTCATTACCTTCATATGGTCATTAGGGTAGGAGTGGTTCAGCTTATGGGTGCTAAGTGGCATACAACAATAAGTCAGAGTCGGAGCAAGAGCGAGGCGAGCGCGATGCTATCACGCGGGGTCACACAATAACACTCCGCGGCGGCAAATGAAACGCTTTTATGTAATTGGCCAATGTTGCCGGCGCACAGTGGTCTGAAATATAAATTAAGGATTGTGATTTGTGTAAGTTTAAAGTTGTAAAAATCTAGATCGATTGTTGAACTCAGACGTTATTTCTCATTTCTGTAAGAAACTTTGTCAATACAGTCAAAGCTCCTTATTTGCGGTTCCCAATTTCGCGTTTTCATAATTGAAAAAAATGCAACCCAGTTCCTTTATTTGCGGCTAAAAATTTCATTACTAGCGGCTGCAATTCGTAAACAAAAAAGGATTCGGTGTCATTTATTAACGTATCGGCATCTTTTGAGTATGTACTGTTGGTACGTACCGAGGGGGCTTTTATAAAAGATAGAATCAAGTGACATTCAGGAGTGGCTTGATTCGCAGAATGACTTGGCCACTGAAGAAGAGCCTTCAACGAACATTGAAAAGGTAACCTTTAACTTGAAAAATCTGAGTGAAGGTTTACGTATGGCAAATGAACTTTGTGTCTTCTTCATAAATATTGTTATCATACCATCTATTAAGAGAAGCCTTATTTTTAAACAGCAAATTATTAATGCTACAGCCCAATATCAATCTGAATTTAAAGACCTTTTAAAAGCGGCAAAACAAGAAAAGTTACAAAATTTATTAAACCAAAATCTAATCTAAAGAGATTAATTTTAATATCAAATTTCTCAATAAATTGATTATTTTTTGATACATATTGGTTTAATTTTGTAACCTTAGAACGTATCCCCTTTGATTCCATACTAATTATCATTTCGTATCCGCGGTATCTGTATTCGCGGCATAATTATGGAACGTAGGTATTCCCCGCGAATAAGGAGCTTTTACTGTATCTGCAATAACCTATGAAATAATTCGTAGCCTAGAGGGAATTTCGTCTTGTATATATTTTTTATAATCTATTTATTTTTAATTATAATTAATAACAAGCTTATATTTATAGTTTAAACTAATTACTGAGTGTTTAAAATATTTATTTTTGCACACACAAATAAATATTTAAAACACTCAGTACTCACAGCCGATGTTTTTTTCTGAAATCTAATTACTTTGTTTGGTGTTGAACAAACTCAAAAATGCTTAAAAGCTCGTTATGTTGCAACAGAATATTGTTAAAAGTTTTATTAGGTTTTCCAAGTACACAATTGTATTTTAGTACCTACTTTGTAAGAATCAAAACATAAAACTTAAAAAAAAATGGCCAATTTTTTAATTTTGATTTGACTTATCCTTATTTATCATTGTGACCCATTTGTCAATAATTGAAAGCTTTGTTTACTGAGCAAACGCCTCAAAATATATGCATTTACATCAGAATTGACTAATAAAGTTGAAGTTTGTAATTTTTTCTAAGTCTTGCTGACTCCATCCCACAGTGACGTCCAGTAGGGGCGGACTGGGCGGTTTTTTACGATTGCATCGAACGTGCCGGCCGCAAAGTACGATTCCCGTGCATTCGGACAATTACAATACCTTGTGTTTTATAATAATTAGTATTTTCCTTATTAATTAAATACTCACCGGTCACATTCTTAACCTATTGGATGTGTTTTGTTTTACTTTTTAGGGTTCCGTACCCAAAGGGTGCCAACGGAGACCTATTACTAAACCTACGCTATCGATTGTTCCGAACGTAACACGACCGCCTGTTAGACCAAAGTAAGTTGAATCCTGAAATACTTACGTAACAAAATATGTGTTATTATGGGGAATTAACAAAACAAATTAATAAAAACTACAAAAAGTAAAAACTACATACGAGAAACATGTTTTTACTCTATCGTAAAATCGGTAACACATTCAAGCTTCAAACTTAAATAGATTACCTATAGTAACCTTATAGTAAAACGACAAATAATAAAAACAACATCAAGTGCGAGTCGGGCTCGTGCATTCTGCGGTGGTACAGAATCCTTGGATGCATTAGTACGACTCGCAATTGACCGGTTTTTGATTCGCTTTTAGTTATGGCATATTTATTTTGTTTAAATAATATTTATACAAGCGTTTATTAAACTAAACTTGTATAACTTTGATACAGCTACCTATATATGATATCCTTTACCTTTTTAACCGAGTTCAAATAAAAGTATAAGGTTCTCAGTTCGTCTGCATGTTTTTGTTACGCGATATTTTAATTATTTTTCGGCTCTTCTAAGTTTTTGGTCGAGTTGAAATTTTGAAAATGACTCTTTCCTAAATAGCTCTGGAACGTCACCGCATGTAATAAATAAATAAATAAAGTAACCGTTAAAAAAATCCTTTAACCACTATTTCAAATTCGTAATGAGAGTTCCTATTATGCTGGTCATCAAAGGTCAACACTATATAATAAGAAAATAGATAGACATGTAATTAAATTACCCTTTGCATCGCTCCCGACGACTTAATTAACTGAAGGTTATAATTGAAAATTTAATTTATTGCTAATTACATACTCGCATTGTAATTTTGTTAGAATGTTGCGTGTTGCGTACACATACACTGACATTGGGGCACGTTTGCCGCAGTTAAATAAATTATCAAAATTATTACATTCCAAATATCAACCAAAGACGACGCCCCGTCACCGTCGTGACTTCTTTTAATAAAAAAACCGGCTAGGCAAATTGTGTATAGAACACGCATTAAGTTAAGGTTCCGTAGATTGAAAATTATTGAGCTTATCTGTATACATAAACTACATACATACATACAGAAACAGCTCTTTAAACCTTACTGTGAAAACCTTTGTTCCACTTCTTGTAAAAATTTTTGAGAATTTATGCAAAGACGACGGCAAATTAAGGATGTGACCTACGGACTGACGGATGACGGACATGAGGAAGATAAAAGAATGCCCTTTTTGTCATTAGGCTACGGAACCCTAATAATTATTTTCGCAATATTAACAACAAAGAAAATTTTATCAAACTCAGCGGCTGCACCGACGGACAACGGACATGACGAAACAAAGGTTACCGTTTTTGCCATAAGGCTACGTACCCCTAATAATTATTTTCAATAAAAATGAAGTTTTTCGAGCTTTCAAGTTATTGATTAATGTATCAATAAATATTATTATTTTTACAATGTAGACTACAAAGAGATTTCCTTAAAAAAAGTCGAGCTGAAACTTCTGTTAACTTAATGTTCCTATCAAATGGCCACAATCACAAATTCTATTTCGTTAAAAACTTTTACAACAACTATTTAACGAATAAGGCTTTAATTATTCAAATAAAAACATGTTTATTTTTATAAATTAGAAGTCGAGCCTCCGTATAATTTTATTGCGAAATAAAAATAGCTTTGTATTTTGATTAACACTAAGTTCACTAATCAAAAATGAAGAAGCCATAATTAGTTTCATTTCGTAAATTAATTTATTTAAATATCAAGTGGTCGTTCATTGCAATTAGTGAGGCGTCTTGCAATATGAATGCTAAGTACAAATACGAAATAAGTATGAACAGAAGGGCTGCTGCATATATAGCATGATAAACCTTTCCCTACACGCATACGTGTCGTGTAGTGTACACGCTATTTCAAGGAATTTCGGAGTTATTCGTAAAGTCTTTGCGATTTTCGTGTTTCTAAGTCACATGGTGTATACACATGGCATACCTTGCTCGATACCAACTTTATGGCTTCTGGCCATTTACTTTAGAATCCAGATATAAGTCCTACCGGACAGAGCGTCGGCGTTAAATATTTTTCTTTTTTTCTTCATTCAAAATTAATCACTTATGAAGAAAAGCTAATTAATAGCTTTTATAATGTTTTGTATTGTTTGTAGAATATAAGGTTTTGATTAATAGTTAGTTGATTAATGATTAATAGATAGTTTTGATAAAGATTAAACGTAACTTTTTCAGTACTCATTCAATCTAATCGGGTTCAAAAGTAATAGGCTAGACGCCATGAAGTTTGTATCGAGATGTACTTAAAATTTAATACGTTTTAGCTGGACCTTCTGTACTTAAGTACCAACATATTTTCTGGTACAATGCTGTGAATCCAATTTTTCCAGTGGTTAAATAA
This sequence comes from Apoda limacodes, assembly GCA_946406115.1. NCBI lineage: Eukaryota > Metazoa > Arthropoda > Insecta > Lepidoptera > Limacodidae > Apoda > Apoda limacodes. The sequence continues at coordinate 24,728,924 of OX291550.1, forward strand.
TGAAATGAATTCACAGTTAATACCAATTACGTTTTTGTAATTCCAATTAACGTAGTTTTTGTTAGTAGCATAGACAGTAAGCAAGCATGGATTACAGACCTTTAAAAGCATTTTAAAAGTTACAATTTCAAGTAGGTAGTAGGGTTTAAGGTAATCAATCAATCTATCACTCAGCCTATATACTACACTGCTAGACCTTTCTTATTGAACGCCGCCACACCCAGTTCTCTGCCTTTCTCATCCAGTGACATACGGCTACCTTTTTAATGTTATTGGTTCACCTAGCTAAAGGAAGATGCTGCGCTTACCAATCCGCTCTCCACTCTAAGAGTCTAAGATTGCCACTTCTATTCGCTTATTCTGTGGGCTATATCAGTGACTTTATTTCTGAGTCGGTCTCTCTATTTCTGTTCATATTCTTGGGAAACTGAGAAATAAAACTTTTTTCTAATTGTAGTGTTTCCATTACGAATTTCTTTAAGTATATTAAAATGGACACATTTTATATGGAAATACCTTATATTGTCAAAAATATATCGACTAGATAATCATACTATCAAGCGCGCGCGAGACCTTCATTTATGTGGGTTAGATTTTTGCGAGGCCCTCTAATGGCGCAACAAAAAGAACTTAATAGAAAATAAAAACATTTTAAAGCCAGTGGACAGTTTGAAATCGACAAAAAAAAATTTCGCTTCTTTTCCTTTTTTCATTCCATACTAAAATGATAAGAAAAATTATATTCAAAATTAGGGAAAATTAAACGTTTCATTTTTAAAAACAATTATTGCATGTTACCAAATTACTGCTATTTAAAAATGACCTAATTATTTTTTTTCGAAAATCCTTTTGATTCTTAAATATTTTTGAGTAGTGTATATTTATAAAGGGGTCTGATTACCTTAGTATGGACTATTTTGATTTATGTTTTGACAGCTACTGTAGCTGCTATTATTAATTTATAGGGCTTTATTAACGAGCAGAGACGGCTCGTCCTAAGGAGTGTTGTTGCAGCGCACTCCCTTAATAATTATCTACTTAATAAAAAATATGTTTTTTGATTTTACATAAAAAAATGAATTATTATGCTCTGATTAATTACCATTTTAATTAAATACATAGCATTGCACTAAAAACATTCCGTACACACACTCAAGATTTGGTATGGAATATCACTGAGAGTCATTGAGAGGAGCGCTAGCGATTGCGCTCCTATGAAAATATACAGAGACGTATAGCTAAAATCAACGAGTGTGAAAGAGAGAGGACGACACAGTGTAACACGTGAAGCAGAAGATTTTGTATGAAAAAATAGCAAAATGTGGAGCACCGCTCCTGGGGTATGTTAAGTAAAATACTGTTGTCCGGCCGGCGCGGCGCGCTGTTCCCTCTCTTATCACAACAAATGTTTTAGTTTGTGCGCGCGGGTTTTTGAATAACAAATTAAATAAATACATTCCTACATAAACAGTTTTTAATTGTCTGATAAGTATAGCAAAATAAAATGTAATTCGACGGTGCGGAAAGATTTTAGTGAATCAGCTTGAAATAAAGGCAAAGGGCGCGGCGTTTTTAAATCTAAATAGGCAAATTAATTTCAATTATTTAAAGAATAATAAAAGGTTAGATGTAAGCAATTCCTCTTTTGGTTTTTTTAGTAAACACCAATCAAAAATTGTCACGAGCCGCCTCTGTTAACGAGACATCCGGGTTGAAACAAAAATAGCAAAGCGATACCGATTTGGAGATATTTAAAGTCAAAATCTCATAATATCGATGTAAACAAAACAATTTTTTGTGATAATTATAAACCCTCGAAAACAAAATATAAGACACATAACATATATATAGATAGGCATCCAAATAGGGAATGGTAGTTTTTTATCAAAAAAAGTTTTTTAAACATCTCGATCATCTTTTGTAAAATATTTGTCACAGAACAATAATTAGTACTTATGGACAGAAAGAAGTGGAAAAAGAAACTTACAAAACGCGTAAATGTCTACGGAAATATACCTATATGCCTATTATCGTAAAAGTTTTTGCTACCCAATTTGTCTCCTACGCGTAATGAAGAACCACTGTATATAATACTGTACCAAAGAATAAGTAGGTAATAGCGTTTCGTCTAGATTCTGGATTCTTCATATAAACATAACAATTCAAATAGTTTTTCAAGTCATTAAAGAGATATAGTTTACCTAGTGTAAGCTTGGCGAGAAAGCCATATATTATTCATTTAAATATCTGTTACTTTATAATAATAATTTTGTTAATATAAATAATAAATTAAATAGGTTCTGATTGAATGCTTCATAAGAGTGCGTTAATAAAATTAAACTTCAGTTGTTTACTTTTCATTCATCTTCATCATCACCATTAGATCATTTCCTTTTCCAAAATTATGACGCACGTCATAAAAGCTTTTGGAAGGCTGTACAGAAATGATTTATTTATAACATAACAAGAAAGATACCTAACGTTGGATCACAATACAGTAATGATGGCCGATGGCGGCAGATAGAGTTGTACAAAATCGACGTACGCCTTATTGATTCGGACAATCGTACCGATTAGCTCCTCGTGAACTTTGAGCTCCGTATCAAACGAGGTACGAAAAATTTAATTTTTGGAGGTGATATTTTTGTTATTACAGCAAAATAATCAAGTTTCTATCTGAAATCAGTGTTGTATAAAAATGTACTGATTTTGTAGCAAGTCTTATGAAAATAATTCAACGAAGGGAAGAAATCGCTGTCATTAAAGCTGTCATGTTATTTTAACTTTATCGATATGTTTATAGAATAAGAAAAAAGTACTAGTGTAATAGAAAAATGGACAGCAAAAGTACAATACATATAAAATTGTTATTAAATTAGTTATGAAATATGCAACATATTATCCTTTTATTAACATTATATATTACGTATATTTGATCATGAACATAAAATTAATAACCCTGTCACTGACATATCTGTGAGCTAAAAAATACCACACCTTTTTTTTCTAAAATCTTTCTTACATCTATGTCTGTTTAACACCTCTCACGATTAGCCGTACTCGCGGCAGGCGGCCAGCAACAAAGCCAGTCGTAAACCCTGCACCAAAATAAAAATAAAATAAAAAATAAAGGCACAAGTCGAGAATAATAAAGAGAGTCAATTCGCCGTCCCGTCTCAAGGTGTGAAGCTGTCACGGCCGAAATGATGACTCCATTATTAGTCGGCTAAATTATTAGTCGACTAAATTATTAGTCAACTTATTTCCCCGGTCCCGTTGCAGTTGACGGGTTAATAAGTTTTTTACTTACCTGTGTTTTGCTACGTGTTTGTGTGGTTGGAAATAATTAATTTAAGCTGTGCTGGAATTGAGTTGTAAAGAGTTAATTACTTCGGATTCTCGTGATGCCTTGTTCTTATTTCAAGACATTAACGTTATTTTTTTTACTCAACGTTGTAATTACACTTTGCAAATACTTTTTTTGTAATTGTTTTAATTCGATATTGAAAAGGCAGAATTCGTTCATAGTCGGTCCCTCGATCCGATCTCATGTGTGTTTGTCAGTAACTTAGTATCTAATACTTTTTAACCAATTTTAATTTTAATTTTTTTACGGTTTAATATTTTTAGATATAGCAACAAGTACAATACAATACAAATATCCTTTATTGCACAATACAAAACACAAACTTATTGAATAAATAATATTAAAAACATGTACAACAGGCGATCTTATCGCCAGATGGCGATTTCTACCAGATAACTTATGTTGGTATTGATATACAAATTTAAAATAATGGAATGGTAGGATGTGCTAAATTGATACAAAAACTGAAATAAAGATAGAACATTGAATACGAATAAAAACTAAATATATGACTATATGTATAAATTACCAAATAAATAAATAACTACAAAATACATAAATACCCTGATACATAAATAATAAAATACATAAATAACTTACATAAAAATACATAAACTACACCTAAATAAAACAATTTTTTTTTAAGTGTCTACAACAGAGGGACCAAAACAACAAGGTTATTCGAAATTTAGAAAATACTTTTTCACTTGTGCTTTGAAGATTGTAAGTGATTGTGCTTTTTGGATATCTACTGGGAGAGAGTTCCATAATCGCACTGCTTGTACGGTGAAGGAATCATCGTAAAATTATGACTCGATGTATTAAGAACGCAAAGAGGCATAGTAACCAAAACGCTCTTTGAGATAAGAAGGGTAGTTAGGATTGAACAGCACACAGTAAAGAAGTGAAAGAATATGAGCATTCCGGCAAAAGCAAATTGGGAGCCACTTGAACTTCAGTGGAAATTTATAAATTGCGCAACCCAAATATAAACCAAATACAGAGATTTTAAAGTTGCTCAAGTTTGTTTAATTGGTCTTAAAAAATGATATACACTATAGCATAAAATGTTACCGTGCTATGAGTGAATTCACGAAAGAAGCCTGTACCGGATCATATCGTACCGCTGCAATTAACGCTGACATCACGCGTGCCACATCGCGCTATCGAAGTTTCTTCGGCAAATCAGCATATATAGAAGCTGAAGCTCAAGCTACGTAGTCCACAGTGGTCCCTAGGCATAATGGCATGTCGGAACATCTCCCCTTTGACGCCGCTTCACAAGCCTAATGCAAAAGGGGATAAACTTTTATATGGCAACTTAGCAACTCACGATGATATACAATTTGCCAATCCATACTAATATTGCAAATGCGAAAGTGAGTTTGTTTGTCCTTTCATTGTGTCGCAACGGAGCATTCAATAAAGCTGAAATGTGGCACAGAGATAAATCGCAACTAGCCGGGGAACAAAGCGGAGAGCAGCGGGCAAAAACTTGTTACATACATGCATATATAAAAAAATCTTTATATATGTATAACGAAATTTTATAAAAAATTACACTGCCTTCAAAAACTCATTAAAATGTAAAAAGTAAGCATTAATACGCAAATGGACTTTGACTTTAAATTTAATGCCTAAGTTAACAATGTCTAATTCAACTTCTACCGTCTGTTCTAAGGCTTGTGTGCATCCGTCGGCTGTTCTATGGCTTGTGTAAGTCTGTCGTATGTTTGACCACCGGAGTGTGTGTGTGTGCTTATGTTCTGTGGCTTGTGCATTTCTGTAGTATGTTTGACCATCTTAATATGTGTATGTGTGTGTGCGTGTTCGTCGTGTGTTCTATGGCTTGTATGTGGCTATCGTATGTTCTACCATCTTAATGTGTGGGTATTTGTCGGATGCTCTATGGCTTGTGTGTGTCTATCGTATGTTCTACCAACTTAATGTGTGGGTGTTCGCCGGATGTTCTATTGCTTGTGTGTGTCTGGCGTTTTCTAACATCTTTTTTTTTACTTTAGGCATACAATAACGAATAGTTCTATCTTTAGGTTTCAAGGTTACCACTAAATAGTAATATTCGTCTTTTAATATTTGCTTCTTATTTGTCTCTCTTGTCTAGAAAAACAAATTATCTTAGACAAAATAAATTGTATTTTAATTTAAAAAATGTGTTTTTTCCGAAATATATTTAAATATTTATTCTTATTGATGGTTAATATTAGTATAATAGGTATGTACGGAACCTGTAAAACGGAATCAGCTATTTTCTGTTTACTGTATTTCTCAGTGTAAATTTCTCACTACTTTTAAATACTATTATAATATTTACACAACAGAGTTGAATTTATTTCATTTAGTATTTATATTTATATATTTATTAAAAAAAGACACATTTACTGCAGATATTTCGGTTTTATTTACTGTATTGAAAATTCTCAATACTTTGAAAATATATACAATAATATGAATAAAAATTAAAACCGGGCAAGTGCGAGTCGAACTCGCGAACGAAGGGTTCCGTACCATTATCTATAAAAACGGCAAAAAAATCACGTTTGTTGTATGGGGTGCATGGGATGGGATGCCCCCTTAAATATTGGTTTTATTTTAATTTAATAATTTATTTTTAAAGTGAATATATAACAAGATATTCTGTAAATATTTAAATAATAATAATAATAAATGTTAATTTCAGACCATGGTTTGGACCATGGACCAGTGTTAGTAAAAAAACAACACTTTAAAAACTATGTTAGTTGTACAAATAAAATAACATAAAAACACCTAAATACTAAACTAAACAAATTAATTATTAGTAATTATTTTGTTTTGTGAGAGTGGCAAGTATTCACATACGTCGTCTTATATGAACACCTACACAATCTCGCAAAATGGGGCAATCCATCCTTTTGAAGGCTGCTTCCAAGAGACTGTTCGGGCTTCCACGCACACGGCTTAGCAGCGAGGCCGTTCTGTTGCACATGATGGCATAAAAATCGCTAGTGCGAGCTTCAGGAAACATTGCTGATGCGCTATAGTCACGCGACAGCGTCTACCTGTAGCCGTTATCAATATCGAGCAAAAAAATTGTTTGTTGAATGGGAGCTTCGTTAAATATATATTTTATTTTGTTAACGGACTGTATACGGATAGACGGACGAACAGCGAAGTCTTAGTAGGTAATAGGGTTCCCCCTTTTCTACCGTTTGGCTACGCAACCTTGAGAAAAATCATAAACATAATACATTAACTACATTTAATTTAACTAATATTCACTAATAAGAATGTATACTGTGCTATATAGCCCGGCTATCTGGAGACTTACTAGTAATACAATCACTGTTTAAATACATAGCTGATAGTTCGTGTATTTCCTTACTACGTGCGTAGATTTAAATGCTTTCCACTTTCTTGAGTAGGTTGTTATAAGGCCTTGTATTTTGCTTATTCTACTTCCTACACATACACTGTGCAGAAACCAGAGACACTTGCATGAGCGGGACAGAAATAAATTGCGTCTAAATCGCATTCAACTTATTTCGCATTCCTTAAGGAATATAGAAGTCGAGCACTCGTGTAGTTTTGTGTCTGAGTATGATATTGACGACTCGCCATAAACTTGCGCCATAAAAATCCGTAGTAGTAGATGTTTTCGTGTAATGTTTCGGCGAAACATAGGCAGGAGACGTAGTTTTAGAAGTACCTAAGTCAGGATTAAACAGGGGGATAAGAGGCAACGAGACCATACCTATACCATGGTATAAGTATTGTCACTTTATGCAGAATAGCCACTCTTTGCTGCTCTCCAGAGTAAAGCCCGCTATTACGATCATGTGACAGTTCGTATAGAACACGCACACATTTGCACTTATACACACACACGTCATTTTCTTTAACAGTATTAGTAGCCACGAAGTATGCCGCTTTGTATTTATTGGCCAGAGTATGCTTATTTGACACTATCTACGTACAATCGAAGGATAAAAACCCACATTAATTTATATTGAATCTTTCTGTCAGTTTTTGGCATTCGTATAGGTATCTGTTTAGATATCTGTCAAGCTCATGACAGATATATATATTTTTAAAATAAATTAAAATATTTTTTTGATATTTTTGCATTGTCTTGGAAATAGGATTCTTTTCTCTTTCTTGTGCACTCCTTCTGTATTAATTTATCTTGCTTCCTCAGTCATGCATTAGCACACTCTTAAGCTTTTACACGCTTCTACCTTGGGCTGTCCCGTTTATAATCTAAAAATATTACGGCTATTCATACTATTTGCGCGCGTTGAAGTCTTTTGTATGAAACTTACCAATGATTTCTATTATCTGAATGAAGTTAACAATAACTTTTAGTTTTACCAGATTTTTGTTATTTCTTTTGTTAATCGACATTTGGATTTTGAAATTTTATATCAAAAATGTAAATATCGTCAAAAATTAATAAATTGTAATTTACAGTACTTCTCATTTTTTAAAAAGAAAACAGGAAGGAATTGTAAAAATTGCTAAAAAAAATGAATTTTAAGATTTTGAAAACTCAGACAGTCAAGCCACTAACTCGATGAATGTCCGCCAATTTGCGCTGGACGAGAGCAGTGGGCTATGACCTACGCCTCCTACTGCATGGAGAAGCCTATGCCCTAGCAGTGAGGCGTATAATGGTTGAGACAAGCAAGGCAAAAGATAATATTTGTAAGGAAATATTGATCTTGTAATAAAACATAAAAGAAGAGGAAATTAAGACTCAATTTATACATTATGTTAGGAAAAAAAAATTAACTATTTTCCACAAATTTGAAAGTATGTAGTACCTATGAATGTGACTATATATCCTTTTTGTATCCTACAGAAAAAAATACTAAGTAAATTACGTTGTGAAAATGATTTGCAGTAAATCAATGGGTTTAAATAAACAGGGATTTTGTTGAAAATAACGCATATATAGAACTTAATGCAGGAAAACTGTGTTTTTAAATTTAATTTTTAAATTTAATCTCAAATAAAAAAAGGGGAATTTATTTTTTACAAACTTCAAAGAAACAAGTTATCAACTCGAACCATACCTACGTATGAATATATTATATATAATTTTACAATTGCACAATATTTCTATATGTTAGTCTATGTGGGCTTGTTATTTGTGTACCGAATAGGTACTAAAAACAAATATGTCGTCAGTTTAACATAGCAATTCCAACGTAAGACTTATTGTGTATAATGTGCGTTTGTTAAGCGATAACTATGCCGATCGTAAGGTTAATAAAATAATTAAAGCCAATAAGGTGGTAAACAAGCATACGGCCCGCCTGATGTTCAGCGGTCACCGTAGCCTATAGACACTTACAAAGCCAGGGCATTTTTCGCAATTTTCCAACCCTTAAGATCTCCCAGTTGAAGAATCCCGTACTTTTTAATTTAGTTTATAAAGATGATCCCTGTATGTTCAAGGACCTAAATATTTATTTTTATAACTTAAATAAATTTAACAAAAAATTATACCGGTATCACCAAAATACACCTAGTAGCAAGTAACAAAATAAAACCCACTTAAATAATACTAATGTAATTTAAGTTATAATAAACATATAACACTGAGCTATATTTTTTCTTTTCCTTGAAGTCTAAAAAACAAATCCATATCTTAGCTACAAACTTTTGTCATTCGACTTTAAGAAGAAAACACTTAGTTCAATGTTGCAGGCAGGTTTATTTTTTACTTCTTATAAAATAGCAGTATTGACTCGCTTAAACATAGTACCTCAAAAAGTATATAGTTGTAAAAAAGGCATATTCTTCCTACTTAGTACAAGTAAATTCAAGTTATTGCATATGAACGCTGTTACAATATTGTTTTTGGTTGAGACGGTAACACTGGGCGGTGAGTGGGTGGACCTTGAGAGACAACGGCCAATCATAGTCGTCTACACAAATGCAGTCGTGTTTTTGTGACTATAGTGTGTAATTACCTTAATCTATCTATTACCTACTAATCAACAAGGTGGCTTTGCTTTCATATTTATGGGTTATGCTGTTCACTATTATAATATATTTAACAAATTCCATAATAATCAAAGTTAATAATTGTAAATGGCCTTAACAACGCTTCAAATGTATGTATTTACATTTTCTATTACTACATAACAGTAATAGAAAATGCAAATAAATACATTAATTATATATAATTTTTGAATGGCAAAAGTAAGAAAAGGCTAGGTCAAAAGTATGTTACTGCTCTAAGCCGTCGAACGTATAGTTAGTTAGTTGGACCTATGCTTTCCGCACTTAACCTCATAATAGGGCCATTGTACGTAGGTAACCAATACCTGTCATTGGTTACTCATACCATCCCAGCTCCATCCAAAAGTTAAGGAGGCATCTGATGTTATTCAGCGCCTCTCTCATGGTTTGTGGATTCTTAAGGAGCTTTGTCCGTTGGTCGCTCACGCTTTTGCAATGAAGAACCACATGAGACGGTGTCTCCTCGGCTTCCATACAGCCCCTTCTTCCATAGAGGACTGACAGTAACGCCGATATTGAAAAAGTGCCTGTTTAGCGGGCAGTGATTTGTTATTATGCCAACTATGTAGCGTAGGTTTTTCCTGCTAAGTTTTAACAGTTTGTGCGACAGATTTGCGTCCAAGGATGTAAGAACATTCTTGGTTTGTTTGCAGTCTGTCTGTTCTGTCCACTGTTTGTTGTGTTGTTGTAAGGTTCTGTCACGTAACCATGTTTTGAGTTGTATGAATGATATCGGTACAATTGGTTCGGGTCCCATTATTTTAGTGCCGGATCCTCTCTTTGCCAACTCATCTGCCGCATCATTGCCTAGAGACCCACTATGACCACGTATCCATTGAAGAGTAACCCGGTTCGTCAATGCAATTTTTGCAGTTCACAGTGACACTCCACTTAGGATCAGTCCACTGTTGATGCGGTTGTTGTTGAGAGCTTGTAGCACAGCGGCACTGTCGGAGATGATGCGTATCGATGCATCGTTTATGCCTCTAGACAAGACCGCTGTTGCAGCTCGGGTTATCCCAACACATTCTGCTTGAAAGATGGTGTTGAGTGCACCCAAGCTCGTTGATATGTTGATGTTCAGGTCATGGGAGAATACCCCTGTGCCCGTTCCTGATTCCGTTTTGGAGCCATCGGTGTAGATCCTGACTTCATGGATGCCGGAGCTATCCTCTTCTTCCTCATGAAGCTGGATACGGTATTTTTTGTCAAAGACAAAGGTTTTTGGGATGATGTCACATGTCACCTCTATCATCGGAAGCTCGTTTCCTATTGTCTCCTTGAGTCGTGCATGAGTGATTCTGCCGTGCCGTTTCCAGAGCCCTTCTTTCTCAAGTCGTATTGCTGCAGCGGCAGCTTCTTGTTGTATAACAAGATGAAGGGGTCTGAGGTTGAGAATGACTTCTAATGCTGTCGTGGGAGTCGTTTTCATACTGCCTGTGGTTGCTAGGCAGGCAAGACGCTGCAGGCTTTGTAGTTTGTTTTTTACTGTGCTTAACTGAGTTCGGGGCCACCAAACTACTGCACCATATGTTATCATGGGTCGTATTATGTTTGTATAAAGCCATAGGGTTATGGATGACTTAAGGCCCCATTTCTTGCCTATTAGTCTTCTGCATTGCCAGAAGGTTGTACATGCCTTGGTTATTTTTGTGCTTAGATGCTTATTCCAATTTAGTTTGTTGTCAGAGAGCGGCTGATGCTGTTGAATTTCGTTTTGTCGAACGCTCCTTCGATGTCAATGAAAGCGCCTAGTGTCATTAACTTATCAGAGAGGGCTGCTTCTATAGATCCTACGACAGCGTGTAGGGCTGATTCTGTCGATCTACCCTTTCTATAAGCATGTTGTTGGCGGTGCATTGGCATGCGCGTTAGTGCACCCCCCCTTAGATATCTATCTGTTAGCCTTTCTAGAGTCTTCAGCATGAAGGAGGTCAGACTAATTGGCCTGTAAGATTTCGCCTGTGTGTAATCAGATTTACCCGGTTTTGGTAAAAATATGACCCCGACTTCTCTCCACTGGCGAGGTATATAGTTGTGAGCTAAGGAAGCTCTAAATATATCAACTAGATGTGGCACAAGTGTTTTTTGTCCCCATTTCAAGAGTGCTGGAAAAATGTTGTCCAGGCCAGCAGATTTGAAGAGTTGGAAGCTTTCGATTGCCCACACAACTCGGTCTGCAGTGACCATGGATTTGGCTGTATTCCAGTCTGTAGGGGTTGGTTCTCTGTGTTCCACTTTTTCCCAGTTTAGGTTGTCAGTGACTACACATCCTGGAAAGTGTGTTTCGATAAGCACCTCGCTTATCTCGCTATCAGAGGTCGCATATGTACCATCCTGTTTTTTATTGAGCCCAGAGTTCTGTTATTATCTTGTGATAATATTTTTTTTACTCTAGCTGCTTCATTGGTAGAATTGATGTTGTCGCAGAACTGCCGCCAGGATTCACCTCTGCGATATCTTATGCGCTTCTTGTAATGATACTGGGCTTGTTTATATCATTCCCAGTCTATTTCAGTTCTTGTGTTTTTGGCTCGATTAAAGAGTCTTTTAGATTGAGTTTGAGTCTCTCTAGTTCTGGCCCCCACCAGTGAGACTTTCCTCTTATGATTGGTGTTGTAGGGGTGCAGGCTTGCTGGCAGCTGTGTTGGATACACGTGGTTAGTGTGTTTATATTATGTTCTATGTTGTCAGTGCTGTTGGTCATGTCTTTAAAGGTGATTATATCTACCTCATGTTGATGAAGGGTCGTGTACCTCGCAACGTCCGTCTTACGTGGGTTATGTTTTGGTTGCTGGTCCTTCTCTTCGAACGTATATCAAAGCATTGATACGAGCGGATGAACTCACAACAGTGACAGTGATCATAGCAAAAGAAAGAGAAAGAAAACGAAAGAAAGTCTTGTAAGATTGACACAGTCGCGACATTCAAAAGACTATCACTAAGTTATGAAATAATATTTAACCTCGAGCCAGGACTAATCTTTTGACTGCATCTTTGCTAGGAAAATATTTATTTACAGTGCAACAAACTATTGTGACCCTCTGACCTTGGGTTTTTGTTCGGTACTGTCGTTTTAAGTTTAAACCATTTCAATATGGCGACTGTAGTTTTCTTTTTTGACCAACAGATCATATAAGTTTGTTTTAGGGAGTCTCAAACATAGAAAGATATTTTTCTATGTATGTATAAATATATATGTCGCAGGCAAATCGTATAATCCGCCGTTTCATAATATGCCTAGGCAAATCGTAAAGTATGGAAACGAAAGGAGCAGAAATCGCACTGTATAAGTCACGTATGTTAGGTTAGGTTCAGTATCTCTTTTGTAAATGTAGATGCGAAGCGAGCGAAGCGAGCGGAGCTTTCCAGCCAAGCTTCATATAATAATCTGATCAGTTATATGATAATTTCTATTCCATACTTTACGATCTGCCTAAGCATATTATGAAGCGGCGGATTATACGATTTGCCTGCGACATATATATTATAAAAATATTTTTTGGACATCACACACAGCGCCATCTTGCCCCAAAGTAAGCAAAGCTTGTATTATAGGTAGCAGACAACGGATACAAATACATGTATTTACACCCAGACTTAAGACAAACACAAATGTTTTTATATAAATGTTTGTCTAGTGCGGGAATCGAACCCACACTCTCTGCACAGCAGCCGGCCACACTACCAACTAGGCTGCGAGGAAGTCAATTATATATATATTAATAAATATAAGGTATATTATTAATGTTTTGTTGGTTCTATGAAGATATGCGTTTGTAAGATTGATACACTAGGACTTTGTAAGTCCCTGGCAGCATTTATAATTAAATGATTCTCGGACATTAATACATTTCACAATAATTCACAAGATTAAGGATAGGAAAGATGACTACAATGTACAAGACATATTAGCTTAGACTGTATTTTTAACTGTTTGTCGCAATATAAATCGCCCACCTGCTTCAAAGTAACTGAACAGACTCCTATAAAATAACTAATAAAGACTGCATTGATATAAATAAAATGATTTCACTTAATTTGAGTGGACAGAGTGACAGATCGCGTAGCGAGAAGGGCTAGCCTTTGAAAGAGAGATTGAGAGGAGAACGGGGAGAGAAAGAAGCGGTTCGCTTTGAGCCGCGAGGTGCTAATAACGAGGCGCCCCACTGTGCACGCACCCTGCTGCGTTAGGAATTTTGGGGTAAACTCGCCAGTTGTGAACATACACATAACATGATATGTAGAAACCCAAACTATAAGCTTAAGAGGGCGATATAGGCCAGAAATTTCTGTAATACTAACGTTATGTATGTAAATTTACTAAAAATCATTACACAATGTCATATTCATTACTTTAAGATATATTTGTTATATACTTCCTTAATAAATTATTCCATAACGCCTTGAAACTTATTTTTTTTTGTATGGGATTTAACGTTTTTATCATTTTATAGTCACATTTTTTTAATTTTTGCTACAACTTAGAGTCAATGCACTAGATAACAAGCTTTTCTAATTATTTAATCAATTTTCATAACAATAAAATGCAAAACACGCTTTAAAAATTTGCACAAGTGTTGAAACAATGGTCACTTTCAGATTTCTTATTGCATTAAATACAATAAATGAAAATCACTCAGATAGGTAATGCACTAGACAAAAGCAAGTTTTAGAACATATATTTTTTCAATCCTTTAGGCGTATTAACGCGTTCTAGCCTATACCGCAGCCTTAATGGAAACAATGTCGAGTATGCCAAACTCGAATTCTAGTCAAGAGAAAAATGTTTGCAAGTAGTTTCACGAGTCTCGAGATAGCTAGGTTAGACCTACTTGCATACATTTTTCTCTGAAATTCCAGAGTCTGGCATACTGAAGAATAAGGACTTAGATTTTTGGTTTATCGCTAAGTGAAGTTCTGAGGTCATCTATAGTAGTCATGTGAGTCGAATAATTTGAATGTCTGGATTTCGTACAAAGAGGTGAGGTTATATCTTACTATTGCCAGAATTTTTTTTTTGATATTAATTTCTTTACTTTATTATGTGAATCTGCATCCTGGTTAATCTGCATAAAGCTCGGGCCTGTCCTCTCTGTGCAAAGGAATACAAATATACAAATATCGGTGGCAAGATTTTTTTAATTTTTAGTAAAATCACAAAGGGATTATTTCAAATACTTATTTTAATACTCTCCAATAGTCTTTATGTATAAAAATTTGTTATTATTCGTTTATTTAATTAATGATTGCTAATTTTTGAAATTTAATACTCTTAAATATAAAACATTTTAAAAGGATCCACTTTCAGTTAATTTTTAATTAAGATGATTTATATAATTGATCAACATCTTTCCACTAATTTTATAAGGTACTTAAATTGAAGCGCAAACCAAAATCAGCAAAAAATTATTAGTCTTGTTCTACTAAAAACAACTTAAAGGCATTGTATGCTAAAAACAGTAAAAATTTAGCAACAAATCCACAACAGGCACATTACCCTACTCTTCAAGTGAGATATCTCGGCCGCCAGTCTCTATTACCTATAATCACACCATCAAAGCCCGTGGAGCGGCCCGCTACATATTCCTTAACACTTACTGTTACCGAGATGGCGCAAGATGTACGACGGATGGACACAGCTGTTGTGACTTTATTCTCAAAAGTAATATAATTAACTACTTTATTGCTTTTTAGTAATAAAATAATAACTATTTTACTTTTTTTTTATTTTATATATTGGTCACAGTGGAGTGGATCTTTTATCTTTTTAGGAAGGAAAATGTAGTATTTACCCGGGGACAGGATATTATTGTCTATATGTCTATGTTTTTTGTACATTTGAGCCGCTGGCGGGCTGAGGGAAGGAGGTTCGAGCCCGGCATCTACCTATTAAAGTTTTCTTAATTTCTGACGTATGTACATTGTTTCTTCACACCACTGGGTTTTGGTAAGGGAATACCTGCATACGTTAAAAATATGTGTTAAAATATTGATAATATGTTTAATTGAATTTCTTTTAGTTTGTGGGTTTTAAAGGTAATATAAATAGAAGCGTTTTACATCAAACCCAAATATAGTTATTAATTTTGACATAGAGGGCGTTCCATCTAACTACTTCGTAGCAAAAAATTGTAAGCTATTTGCATTTCATTAGCTTTTGGTAGCAAAATTTAATGTTGGATTTTAGCGTTTCGTCTAAGCGGTTTTGCTACGAAATATTGCTACCAAAAACCCATGTTGGCAGGTGGATATTTTGCGTTACTTTTTGACAGCTGTCAAATGCGTTTAGTTTAAACAATAATAGCGCCGCTGTAATTGTTAGCTGGGCTTATATAGACAAAACGGCTATTTTGTGCTAAAATTAGGTTTGCTATTAAATTGCAGCGCCGCTCAGAAGAAACGTGCAATTGGCCTTAATTGGTCGACTACCTGTTGCTTAGCTAGTATAGGGGGTAGCTTTAGTTTTGCTGTGTCGGTAAAAATAATAGTATTACTACTCGCCAATTGATGTCAGGAAAAGTCATATATTTCAGTTTCTCATTGCCTGAAAACATGGATAAAATGACGTTTTCTAAAAATGAAACCTAGCTAGATCGATTTTGCCCCCCGCAAAATCCGCAGCATACTAAATCTCATGAAAATCGTTAGAGCCATTTCCGAAATTCAGATTATATATCTATATTTTTTTTTAATACACGACTAAATATCAATAAAAAAAACACACTGTTACAATTTTAAAGACCGTGCTCGTTTGTATTTTTTTTATTTTAAAACTACTTTGATAATTTGTCTTGTAAGCTCAAGCTACAAGTCAATTCCACCCTCATCCAACACAGCACAACACATTCATTCCATAAACAAAAATCACAGCCTCTTAACTTCCAACACATTGTACAAAAACCGCAACAAATAACACTCCCCGACTGTACACGTGAGTTATGACCACATACTTTACAACTACCAACTTTATTTTACACTCCAAAAACCAAAAACGATGCAATTTGAACTTTAAGTATTGGTGATATGGTTTATCATTTCGTTGGTGGCTGAAAGAGAAGCTGAGATAGAATCGCTGATGGCTCAATCAATGCAGCGTCTGCTGGTGTACAGGCTTGTCGTCGGTTAAACAATTTTGTTTTACAATGTACAGTACAGGTCATTCCCAGTTTCTCATTCTCTCTCAAGACGCCCATTTCGTATCTCTATTGTATACGCAAAACCCTAAGTTAAATTGTTTTTGAAGAATGACGTCTTCAAATTGATATTGAAGTAACTTACTTGCCTACTCTTACGGGTTTTAATTTTAACTTTCCTTTTTACAAATTTTGTTACTCGTAAAAAATATATAATTTTAATATTTCCACTAAAAAGTAAAAAAAAAGTGTTTTTTTTTAAATTAAATGGGTATCCTTACCCTGGTGATGACAGCCTATCAGAAGTGGATAATCTTAGAACCTGAATCCGTTGCTATCAGAGGAAATTTATCTTATTAGAATTTAATTAATATAGCTTAGGTTATAAAATATATGTATAGATAACCTCAAGGTTCCAATCTTCTTAAGGCAATAAACATTAGGCAATAGCTGAATGCGCAATGGAAAACAGCCTCTGTTCACCACCTGTTCACCAACCACTTAAGAGGATACAATTCGCGGCGCCTCGCAGCGGGCTTCATACTAACGATTTTCTCATTTGTTTTCGACATTTACAGATCAATCACTGTAAATTTTTTAAGTCATATACCCAAGCAAAATACCTATGTCTGTGGTTTTGCCAAAATCTTGTAAAAAGTTTTTATTAACTAGAAATCTGTTTTGAAACCATTTGTATGCAAAACTAGAATCCTGTATAACTTTTGAACTATAAAATTTAATAGAAAACTGGCACACTGCAGACCTAGATATTTATTACTAGAACATGTCTTCCAAATTTCGTGGTGTTTAATCAGCAAGTGTCAAGAATAAGTGAGAAATTCGTTTGTATGAAACACGCTGAGAGACGCTCCAAATCGTATTCTTTTAAGCCCTGCGTGGCAGGTTGTATGTGAGCCTATCGCCGCAGCACTTATCTAGACCGTGATGGCTTTATAAGTCCCATAAGTCATTAATCACCAGCTTTTTGGAATAAAGTTAATAATACCCCTTGTGACTCTGGTTGATATGGGATTTTGCAGAAACGAATTGCCTATATTTTCGAGATGATAGTACTTAGGTTTGTCGCTGCCATATTATGATGAGGACTGATGATGCTCAATTACATGATGCATAGGTAAACCAAATTAAAATGGAAATAACATAAAATTGTACGGCTAAAATTTTTATTATTTAAAACATTAATGTTATTTTTAGTTTATTTGTATTATTGATAGTGTTTTTAAAAGAGTAACTATTGAGTTTCTTGCCGGATTCTTCTCGGTAGAAATCAACAACATTGTGAACCGGCGGGAAGGTGGGAGGGTTCAAAAAATAATATTTTATAACTTTGACGATTCAAAAGTGATTGTAAAATCCTTATTTGAATAAACCATTTTGACTATGGCTTTGACTTTGACAATAAACCCAAATTATAAAAAAAAATAGTGTAGGAAAGTAGCAGCAGAAATTATAAAAAAAAAATCAATTCGAAGTAAATCGATTGTAAAGTTAAAACATGACAGCAATGAAGACGTCAAAATTGAAACTATCATCGCATTTACCGGTCCGTGACAACGTACCCTTTATTACACCTGATATATTGCGTGTACAAATCGTGATCATACTAGTGAAAATGTCGTTTTAACAAAACGCGTAGTAAAAAAATGAATAACGACTTCTTTGCCGCCAACGCCATTACTACATGCGGTCACCGAGATTCATATAGAAGAGATTTCTATCTTTACTTATTTCTTCGCAAAGTATATTTGAAACCCTATTTCTATTGATCAAAGTTTAAATTCATTCCTTTGTTGCTTTTGACAGTTTATACAAAAACGTTTTTTGTTGCTCGGTTTTAAAGTTTATTTTGAATTGTAGGGTAGTATTTGATGTTCGTAAACTGCGGACTCTTCAGAGTTTCCACACTAGTGCGCTGTGGCGAATCAGATTGTGAGATAAGGTTATTACAATCACATTTTACTTATGGTTTGTACTCACATTTACATAGAAGTATTAATGAGTCAATCTATGTGTTGAACAGTGGAGACTTTATTCACTCCGTCTGAATCTTTGAACAATGTAATCTATCCAACTACAACATAACAAAATGTGATATGCCTCACACAACAAATGTAAATATAAAAAAAAAGTATAGAACAGGCATGTCAAACTCAAAATTATTATAGGGCCAAACATAAGGTCCTGTGGGCCAAACTAATAAAATAAAGTGGGCCGAAAAGCTCATAAAAAAACTGAATGCACCGATACTAAATTCCTAGTGCAAATTTCTTACTATTACTATCTTGTTACATATATATACATACATACCTACATATACGAAATAAATGTATGAAAACTAAACAGTGCCTCCAGTGGACGTATTTTTCCGAGGACTTTTATATAAAAGCTATAATTAAAAGTAAAGCGGGCCTCAGCCAGATACATAGATATAGGGCCGAATGCAGTCTGCGGGCCGCTAATTTGACATTCCTGGTCTAGAAGCTGCAAGAAACATAACTTTTAGGCATGAAATTTATGGAAATTTCGTGATGGGTCAGTCAATAATTAAGTGGTATTTTAGCAAAACCAATAAATTAAATATTAAAGGCACTCAAATTTCTTAATTAAAGAATATTGATTATACAATGCCTGACCCAGTGTCAAAAACATATGTTAATAAATATTTTGACTTTTACGTCGTTTTAAGTTAATCCGATGACTAACACTCGTGAGTTTGCATTGCGACATACATATTAGTCTTTCTAATTTTATGACAGCATACATTAATACATATATATATTACATATTTTGTATGTATATATTAATAGAATTCAAAGACAATCTTTGAAATCGTTTATCGTGATTAAAAACCAATCTGACATACCCCAAGGCGTTCCTAACACAATGCGCTGGATACAACCTACATAGTCTAAAGCTGGTCATCAATCAATCAACACGACATTACATTGACGGGCTCATTCCAAATGCTGCAGCGCTGACGAGCCCAAGTGGGAATTTGAACTACGCCGCCTTTGATGAACTATAACTAATTACTAGGTTCATCTAGTTTTTTACGATATGCGAAGTAAAGTTACGTCGGGCGTGGTGAGTCTTGGATGGTTGAGATCATTTGTCTGAGAGCCTGCGTCAACTTAATCTGTCGGTAATGGCTCTTATCATATGACAGCAGTCATTGTGACAAGTCAGCGGTAGTCAAAAACGTCTGCCATCAAAGTCATCGCTGGGCCAGCGGTGTATAATGCCCAGAGCCTCTTTTGTTCAAGGAGTGGCCTGTGCCCCTGTTGTGGGACTTATGATGGCTAAGGAAAAGATATCTTCATGTCTACTAATATTAAATTTGCGATACAGTCAGACCGTGTCCTAGATAGACATAAGATACTTTTAACCCAATCAAAAGTTGCCATGAAAACAAATGAAACCGCAGAGTAAAACTAGTGTAATATAAGCTATAGTAAAATTGCTATGGTGTACCTACAACTCAATTGCACTAAAATCGACTTTTCATGAACAATTATAGCGGGAATTCAAAATCTTTATTTTCTTAGAATTCCTTTTTTGATAGATAGTCCTTCAGCTATGACTAAAACGCCTTAAAAGAGAAACGAACGAACAACGGTGACTGTCAAACAATGTAGAGTATTTCCACATGTTTCAGGTCACATGTTGTAGAACCAATGGCCGCCCATGTGTCATGAAGATAAGTTCAAGAGTGTAAATCTAATCTAATAGGTATAAGAAAGAACAGATACGTCCCACACCCACCACTTCATCGATGGCTCTAAAATAAAAGTAGTGAGAAGTAGCTAGACGTTATCAAAAACATATATTACTGTAGACGTTTACTGCTAGGTTGCTGATCATGAATTACTTTTGTGTTTTCTTTAAAAATGGGTTAGTCAATGACTTGGTTAAATAAGGTGATGGTGGTAACTTATAGCTTATGGATGTCCTCCGGCTATGACTAACACGCAGTGGAAGTGAAATGAACCATGGTGACTGTCAAAGAATGTGGAGTTTTTCTACATATTTCAGGTCACATGTTGTAGAACCAATGGCCGTCCATATGTCATGTAGATAAGTTCAAGAGTGTAAATCTAGTCTTGCAGGTTAAGGAAATAACAGAGGCATACCAACCGAGGGGTAGCCCTATACTAGATGGATCTAAAATAAAAATAGGGAGAAGTGGCTAGACGTTAAAAAAAAAACATATATTACTGTTGACGTTTACTGCTGGGTTGCTGATCATGAACTAATATTGTTTTCTTGGCTAAATTAGGTAATTAATTAATTACTTATAGATATTATCAAGTTAATTTATCTTATTTTTAGTGCAAAGACATATTTAAAAGATGTTGTTGAGGAGCTCAAGCCGGTGCTGATCCTACGATCTGAAAGAATGCTCTCACAACGAGTAGTAGTAGAGATACCAGGGTTGAATTTGTGGCTAAAGAAAATGTTGAGTTGCTAATCATGGCATGTTTTGTGACTCGGTAAATAACAAACTGTCTACTGAATCTTTAAGTAAAGGGAATTGACGACAGTCAACAAACAAATCCAAAAAACGCGCTATGGGTTAGGTGGTCGGAGCTAGGTTAGGTACCTATAGGCATGTACAGTACTAACCATGGAATGTTTTGCAAAAAACTGTCTACTGAATCCTATAAGTGCAGGGAACTGACGACAGCCAATTTAGATTGGACCGGTCACCTCTACTATTCTGAGAATCATTCATTATTCAGAATGGACTCGTTGGTCTTAGGTTGGGATTCAGTAGACAGTTAAGTTTGAGTAACATAAAGATACAGTTTTATGATCATGCCAACTTTTGAGCTTAGGTGGGGCAGACCGGGCAAGGGTGAGGCAGATCTGGCAGAAAATATTATTTTGATTTAGCAGAAATGACAGGCATTATCGATAGGCACTTTGTGTAAACGATAGAATGGGGCAACTGCTCCAACGTTAATGTTCCTAGTAGAGCCAATAAAATAGGGGTCAAAAACTTTTTGTAGTAATCTAGTTTTTTTTGTAGAGAAAATAATGAATTTTTATATAGCAATGCTATATACACTTCCAGTCACATGTTTCAGCATATTTGTAGAATTCTCTGAGAGGGTTAGATAGAAGACGAATATAATAAATAAACGGGTACCAAGACAACGGATACAACTTAAGAAAACACAAATGTTTATATTTTGTCATAATTGTTTGTGCAAAGCGGGAATCGAACCCACACCTTTAACGCAGCTGGCCACTCTACAACTAGGCTGTGACGTAGTCAGTCAAGTCAATATGTTTGTGAGACGACACAAATGAAATCGGGCGGATAACACCGCGAGGAAACAGCTAGTTTGTTATAGACCTAGGTATATAATTTGCTTCTCCACTTTTCTTTTTATGTTGTAAAATCTATTTTTGAAGTGAAAACTTCCTTAGCGGCGTTGTGTACTTTTTTTGGTATGGGTAAAAAATGATCAACTCGCGCAGGCTGATCGAAAATTCGTAAGACGGAAACCGTAATGTCACTCCATACTGATCGGAAATTCGTAAGACGGAAAAAATAATGCCACGCTATATTGTAGTATATGGCGATTATGAGTATTACAGGGAGGTTGGATAAGGGATTTTAATTCTATGACAGATAAAGATGTCAAATATACTACGTCAAAGAAAAACATGTATAAAAAGTTACGGGAAAATGGAAGGGAAGTAAATAGCTAGTATGTTTTCACTTCTCTCTGCCTTTCACTCCCGGAGTGCAGCCCTTTTTTTTTCTTTAACGCTAAGACCTATAATATTCAGGGCTGTAATGCGAAAAAGGTCGCCAACTATATAGTATAGGAAAGTTAAAGTGACAGATTGTTGAATGTCAAAAATGGCAGTCCAATTTTTATATATTCGTTTATATTTTATTTTTTCTTATAAAACTGTTACATAAAATTCTCGATTTATAAGAAAATTACAATATAAGTCGATTTGCTAGATAAATTTAAGCCGATATGATTTATAATCGGAAGCGCAGTTTGAAACTTTGAGCACCCCTGCTCTATACCATTTACCCTTAACTTCCTATACCAGTTGGCGACCTTTCTAAACATTGTCGGGCAATACAAACCTAAATATTAGTAGATTTCTTCACTAATACTTCTTTTTTCTCTTTTTACTCATACGTGGACTAACAAATACCTGTGCGCCTCACAATATTTCAAACCACCTTTAACGCTTTGTCCGTTCAAGCATCACATATAATTAAGGAGCCGGCCTCAACCGACTGTACTAAAACATATAAATCATAATAATTTAATGCGAACCGATCCTTTCCCGTACCGCGCCGCCATGAAATCGTTTTTTCCAAAGTTACGACTATTCCCGCATCTGCGACTCGCTCTTTTTCACTTTAACCCGGGCCCAGTATGGCTTGAAAATTGACAGCTTTATAAATATAAGAAAGGAGATTTCATTGCAAACGTGATACTTGTGTGAAAACGGCAGTAAATAATTCCAGACACGAACACTCTTTAGTTTCTGAATACCTGGTATTTATACTCATACACACTTGATATACGATAGTAACTAATCGATATTTGACATGTATTGTTAATTATAATTATAAATCAAACATCATTACCATCGTAATAAAGTACGTTTTTTCATACTTTAAATTATAATATAATAGATATAGATTAGTATTTTGGAATACTTAGTATTTATTGTAAGCAGTGCTAGATGTCTCGGTTTTGGCGTTACTTCCCACTTTTACGCCGGAAGCTCGGTGTCCTGCGTGGAACAACCGAATGTACGCGCTTCAGGGAGCTTTTTACTAAAAAGTCTGGAGTACTTGCTTCTCGCGACCGCCAAAGCAAAATTTATGCAAGTACATCACACCTCTCGAAACCTTGCGTACTAAGTCTAAGAAGACATAATTTACTTCCATACATTTTGCCCCCGAGAACGCGAGACCCAAGTACCAGACTCTTTCGCAATAACTGGTCCAAACAAAACGTTAAAAATGCCCTTAAAAATCTAATAAGTAATACTTTTTATACGCGCTTTGTAAACAATAAAATAAAAGAGGAAAATCGATAATTATCAATTTTGATTTCCAATGATATTCTTAATGGATAATTTAGATTATTTGTTTGTTCTAATAATTAAAAACTTGCTTCTATGTTATATTTTACCTAGATAGTCCCGATTTGTTTTTTACTTTTGATTGTTAAGAATTCCGCCTTTGTTGAAACAAATAAGGCAACGCTTGTCCTATTTTACCCCCATAATTTATTATCATTATACCTTCCTACGGCCACCTCTTGTGTTTTTGACTTTACGCTCAAAAACCTTAGGTTGCACATGGCAGACATCTAATTATTTATTATTAATTTTTTTTCAAGAAATTAAATTAATCAAAAAAAAAAAATTGTTCCAAAAATTAAGAACATTTATCATTGTTGAAAACTCTACAACGAAGTTATAAGCCTATTGAAACAAAAGATGTGGCTGATAATCTATATCTGTAAAAAAGAATAAATATATAAATAAGATAATAAAATATTAATTTAATTAACTTTTTAATTAAAAAAATGACTGAATGTTATATCAACGCACAGTCTTCATCCCAAGTAACGTTGATGGTAAGCCTTTATTTGATTTCAGAATTCCGATTAAATTTGTAGGTAAAACCATAAACAAGTTAAGCTGTTTGTTTTTTTTTCAATAGTTAACGCACTATGCAAATTCAATGACGCACCTATTCAATCAAGTATGTATAAAAGCGTCTGTTCAAATATGAACTACAAGCGAGGAATTACAAGTTTTAACTTCAGCAAAAACATTTTTATTCATAAATTCTATAGCGCCATCTAGCGGTGACGTTGTTTTCTCTACTTCTATTCCTGCCATTTCAATTATGTTTTGGTTAGTTTTTTTATTTATTTATTCAACCTTATATTTTTTTTATTTACTCGCAAATGTGATCATAAAGATTGTGTGTAACACAGGCATTACGGAAATTACAAATTCGAGATATTAAAGTCTTCTAAATAGCCTGTCATTAGTAGAGGAACTGCAGCATATTTGGAATACAAGTTTTTTGGGAATAAATTGAAAGAAAAACGGAATAGCCCATTAAAAAATTAATCAAATTATAGGACAATTGTTAAACTTTAATAATACAAACCAGGGAACCTTATCAATATTTCTATCAAAATAAAAAAATCATAAAGCGTAATTTTACTTACGGTAATTTGGAATATAGGATTCCAAATTATACAATCATTTTTTCTAATACTCGTTTGTTATCCGTGGTACCCCCAGTCTGCAGTTCCTCTAATTTTCTCCTTATCACCCTTAATACGCAATGTACTCTTTATAACGATAAACTCTCTATAACGTAGAAAACAGCACAATTTGGTTGGTTTACCTTTAAACCCACACATTGATACACTCTTTATAGTGCAGCAGCCATTCGTTATAGAAATGTGTTCATATTTTGACACAAAAAATTTTCATTATCAGTATTATTGTTTATATCATCTTATCAGGTTGCAAAAGACGCCATCTAAACCTTTGAGGCCCCGAAACTTCTGAGGTCGTAAACAACCGCCTTGCTTTAGTTATTGTTAATTGCCTTGACGGGTGCATCATTATGCTTGATTACCTTGAAAATTATGGTCTCGAACTAAACACACCAGGTGCCTATCGTATCAGTCGTAAAAGATACATATTAAAAATTATTGTGAATTTGGTTGTTTTTCTTCCTTCACTCCATATAACGATAACTCTTTATAACGATAAAAAATGCTCGGTCCCTTAAGTTTCGTTATAAAGAGTTTACACTGTATTTATATTAAGGGAACCAACCTTTAAAGAACAAAACTAATGAAGTTATTATATTTTAAAAATTGTCTGATGCCATTAATAAATTAAATGCTGATCTCTGACACGTACAATATTGGTTGCGAAGTATCGCATTGACATAAACCCTACTAAATGTCAAGCCATCTTATTAAGCAGTTCTCGCCAGCTCAGCAAAATTAGTAATAATACCTTACCAAATATCAGATACTTGGTTTCTGTTATACCTTACAAATCATCTATCTGTAAAGGATTTGGGAATTATTATAGACAGTAATCTTAGTTAGTCGACTAGTTGACTCAAAGTGTCTCGCAGATTCTATGCCTCTCTACATTCGTTACAACGCTTCAAATATTTTCTTCTTACTTCTACTAAAATTACTCTCGTTAATACTCTTCTCTGAGCTTGATCGCTTACTAAACGTATGCATTAAATTTATTTTCGATCTCCGTAAATTCGATCATGTCTCTTAATACCGACGTCAACTGAAATGGCTTCACATAAGAGATCGAAGAAATCTTAGAATACTCTGCCTCCTTTACTCTATCCTTTTTGACCCTAAAACACCGATTTACTCAAAACTAATTTTCATTTCCTTTCCGATACTCATGAAAAACATCTTCGCTCCTTCTCTAACTTGTTACTAAGTACCCCACTACATCGTAGTGGCTTTTTGAATAATTATTTTGCTATTGCAGCTGTAAGACTTTGGAATTATCTTCCTCAGTCTATCAGCAAGGCTACATCACGCGAGTCTTTCAAACGGCTTGTTCGAAATCACTTCTTTTCATTCTCATCTTTTCTTTTTTTTTCCCCAATCGTTTCCCCGATTCGCCTGACATTTCGTACAATATTTATTATTTTTTTTTTTATACCACTAAGGTGGCAAACAAGCTTACGGCCCGCCTGATGGTAAGCGGTCACCGTAGCCTATGGACGCTTGCAACACCAGGGGTATCACTTGCGCGTTGCCGACCCTAAAATCATCCTGTTACACTAAAATTTATGTATGTATTCGTATAGATATTTTTGATATTTTTTTCATAAAATTTATAATGAATGCTTTATCAGTTCACACATTTTGCGCTATGTATGCGCGCCACATTTTCCCTGGTGTTGGCGTTTCCAAACAATCAAAAAATTACACTTATAGAATTTGAAAAATAAGCAAGACCCATAGCGATAATCAAGATTTTTTGGTATTTTCAGAAAGTTATGGTAAAGCCTGGTAATGCATAATTATCAAAAGGGTACTTACTGTTTCGATAAATAATCAAAACTTGGCCTAAAATTGTTAGTATGGATTGTATTGAAATAACTGTAAACAATATAAGGAACCTTATAACAACAATTTGTATAATATGTATAGGTATAAGTGTATGTTTATGTATGTGTATGTATGTTTGTATGTACGTATGAATTTATGTAGTTAAGTATATGTATAATGTAAATAATACGCAGGTATATATGTAAATATCTTTTTTCGTTTACACCTTCCGACACTTTTTCTTGAACATTTGTAGGTTGACTGGTAGAAAGTGCTGTTAGCATTAAGTCCACCTTTCGTACACTTTGTGTTCAATAAAGAATATAAATATAAATAAATAAACACAAACTTTGTAATACTACAATACCTAACCAAAGCCCCTCAATTTTTTTCAACTGTATACTACATTATTCAACCAAACTATTAATACCAGAAAGTTTTTCTAAAACTCATTAAAAAAAAGTACACAAAAGTCATAAATAAAAACTAATAACAAAACATACCTTTGTCGGTCTGTCCGATTAATATATCACTTTCAATATTGAATACTTATGTTTTGTGTCGAGTAACAAAGGCACCGACCGTCACACCTTGTCGTGATTTAACGCTTTTTTAATTTTGTTTTATCTATTAATTCTATACAATAGTTTTCAATTAATAGAAAAGTATGATAAAATTCTTATTTCTTGATTTGTTCTAAACATTTTTTATTTGCTGCGGGTTTGCGGTAACTTATATAGTATATTTGTGGTATTATTTCGTACCTAGATTAAGTTCAGCAAATTTTTCTGACCCGCCCCGTGGTAGAACTCGCACTTGGCCGGTAAGTGCGAGTTGGACTCGCGCATCGAAGGTTCCGTACCTACCATTTACGTAATTTACAAACACACAAAAAAAATGTGCCGCTTGGCGGTCACCCATTCAGGTACTGACCAAACCCGACGTTGCTTACCTTTGAATCACGTTTCCATCAAACAAATGTGTTACTGTTTCTCTCAATAATAAACTACATGACACTGTTCCGGTATTTTTAAATATGCCGGTTTTTATTATTTGTTGTTATACTTTAGAGTTCACACTATTTTTCACTGCAAGTTTGAAGTTTGTATGAATTACTGTTTTTACTACAGAGCAAAAACAACGAAAATGTGTTTTTTGTATGGGTCCTCCCCTTATTTATATAACTTTTATTATTTGTTAGATAATCCCCCATATCGACACATATTCTGTAAAAATTAAGGCTTCTAACTTTGGTCTAAAAGATAGAGCCTTTTAATGGTCAGACAAACAGACAGACAGACAGACAGCGTAGGCTTAGTAATAGGGCTCCGTGGTACCCCCTCTGGGTATGGAACCCTTAAGATCAAAACTGCTATATTGAAATGGTGTGAACTTACAACGACACTAGACACCAAACTCAGGCCCAAGGTTAGGTCAGAAAAGTTTGTTGCACTGTAAATACGTGTGTGCCTAGTCTATGGCCCCATCACAGAATAAGTAATAGTTTTGTGCACTATTTAGAATGTGAAATCAGTTTTTTTAGCAGGGATTTTAGTTTCTTAGTCACGAGTTAGGCCCGAATCTTTTTGGCTTAAACTTGGCACCCAGGTACACCACGATCTGGATTAAATATATAGGATTCGTTTTATCAAAATTTTGCAGAGTTACCTGTTATTATAACTTATAAATGAAAGGATTTTTTAAAACTAATACCCAAGTGCGTTTAATGGTGGTTGGAAGTTTGTATGGAAATCCGTCTTTTTATAGATGAATGCATAAAGAATTATGTTTGACCTACTTATATAAGTTGAAAATAAACATTGACTACCAATTTACCAATAAATAAATGTGAAAAAGGGGCCAATTTTAGACAGACTTCTCGGATCCACAAAAGAATTGACATGTAAATAGGCTCCAAGTTTTTTTTTTATTTCTATAAAAAAATCTTAATATTTCTAGATACCTATAAGTCCCTAACTGTAGTATAAAATTGTAAGGAATATGAATTTAATTGCCATCAGTTATTTATGTTTTTGAATTATATGCTAATTCCAGGTCTAGCTGTATAATATCATTAATAAAACTTATTTTACTCTAATATCAATAAATCTATAAAACTTTTTTTAACGTAAACTGTACATCTTTCAACAAACTTGTAGTTAATTATTTTAGCATGGTTAATCAACATTTAAATATAAATAAATAAATTACAACCGTGTAGGATTTTATTTAATTTAACTAACGGGTACCTCGAATAACTAAAATATTCAGCCTAAGCCGTGCATCAATTACCTCAGCTCGTTACGCCAGCACGTTAAAATTCATAATGAACCTATCTGATATTCAATTAATTACACAATAACGTTATTGATAACACGTTATTCGTTGCTATTATACAACGTTGACGGTTTGTGTAGTATTTCATTTTTTAATTGAGCCATTAGGTATATGGGCGCAGTGATGTAAATTAGGTAAAAACGAGCTGGCTAAAATTATCTTGGATTAGAATTGACATCCGTTTCTTATTAAGAAACGAGGTTTTTATTGTTTATGCCTTTTCTAATTTGAAAATACGGCCACGATCATTTGTATATCTCACAATAATTACAAAAAAATTCGTCAAGTGTGAGTCGCACTCGCACATCGTGGGTACCGTTCCACCATTTACGTAATATACGAACACGCTAAGCGGTCACCCAATGACTGGCCAAGCCCGACCATGCTTAACTTTGAATACCGTTTCCAATAAACAAATGTCTAACTATTTTTGCTATAAATGGCACTGATCTGGTAATTAAAGATGGTAATGGTTCGAGCCCATCTCACACTTGGCCAGTTTTTCTCACGCTCACACTATAATCACGGCAAGTTTGCAACTTGTGTGTATAACTGTTTTTACGATAGAGCAAAAACAATGAAAAGTAAATTTTTACTTTTTTTTTTTTTTAATTTTCCGCCATCATAACACATATTCTGTGAGAATTTCAGGTTTATAAAAACACTCGTATACACAAACACAACATTGTATAAAATTTTTAAGTCAATTCAACGACTGGTTTGAGTTTATCGGACACAAAAATACGAAAATTACGAATATTAGTTGACTTTATGATTTTTTTATTATCATATCCAACCACTTTTTTTTTCTTCCGTGTACTTACAATAATAGTATTCCGCTCGTGTATCTGTGTTTGTATATATATAGGTATAGGTGGTAAGGAGAAAATTACTTACGAGATGCTTCTATATGCTTTATGAGGTGTTATTCGATTTGGAATCGCGTCTATATGATTTTTGAAAAAAATTGAATTCCGCTCGAAAAATTGCATATGTTGTAAACAATTTGCTGAAAAAAAATGGATTTTTTTATTTCTTAATTTTCATATTTATTACGCCGAAATAAATTTTATTGTTAAAGTGCCCGAAGTAGGCGGGGCCTGTGCAAGCCAGAGTAGCCGTTTTCAGCTGTATTTTCACCTCTCTGGGAAAATTATAAATATTGGTCTTACAGTTCCGAAAGTTGGGACTTTTTTTAAAAAAATTTTGGTCCTCTTTTTGATCTTTTTTTAGATTTAAAAAATCTTGATTAGTTTTGTAAGTTTGTTTATGTAAAACTACATAAGTCGATTGGCATATTCGCTTATGATTTAATAGCCTTTACTTTTTCATGATTGAAAAAAGCTACATACTCGTATATAGTTGTTAGGTGCATAAGTTATTAAGGCTATCATACCTACACTGTGAATAACATTATTAAAAGGGAATTTTATAAGTTTGTTTTCTTTATGTAGGTAAAACTACTTAAGTCGATTAATTAATAGCCTTAACTTAGTTTTAAGATTGCAAAAAGCTACATATATGTTTAGTACTTAGGTGCATAAGTAATTAAGGCTATATAAGGAAATTCTAATTCTTAGTTAATGATTTCAGATCAGATAGTAAAAAAACACTAATATTTTAAGGGCGTCCTCATACAAGACATATATTTTTTTCATGATTTCCAAAACTATTTGCTAAATGTCTACAATGTTACAATTATGAAAACCCACTCTGCAGAGTATTTAGATTTTCCATTTTTTAAGTTCGTTTTATACTATGTTGGTATGGTGGTACTACTGGTTCCAGCTGTTTACTTTTATGTTTTTTCTAGCTTGATACATCTGTCTAATATGGCTTAGGCGTCAGCTTTATCATACAGCTTTATAAAAGAGCTTCCCTTTTTCTTTACACTTGTTGCAACAGTCCTATTCTTGAAGGATCTTGGCCGACGTTGCTAGTGGCTACTCGACTGTTAGAAATGTCAAGCCTCCCTTTAGGCCTTTGACTTGACTTATCGACAGTCACATGTCATCAGCTGTTTATTATCATTTTTTTTAAATCTGGAGGCCTAAAAATGTATCAACAGCTTTGCCTTACGAAAAGAAGTTTCCATAGCACTTTACATAGCACCTCTGATTTAACATCAGCTGGGAAGAAAAAAAAAGAATTTCTTGACCTTACTAAGAGATTACGTTAAACCTAACGTTACGCATTTAATGTGCTCTCCGAATGAAATAATTTTCGAACTAATCCTAAAAATATATCGACCATAAATAACGGCACATATTGCCGCCTGTCTAAACCGTTTTATAGTGATGTGCCATTGACTGTATCGAAAAGAAAGTCGATGTCGATTAGGTTTCTTTTTATTCTTTATTGATAAACCATAAAATAAACCAGAGACTGCTATAAATGTATAACATTCTCTACCCATTTTTGACCTAAGACAGTAAGTAGAGGAAATAAAAAATTACAGTATGTATGTATTTATCTATGGAGGGGAGCCTCGGTTAACTAACTACTTTAGTCCTGCGTGACAGGGGTTGAGGCTATCTCCCCAACACTGCTTCTGATGAAGAGTATTTGGCCTTTTTATATATAAAATAAATAGTTTTGGACATTGCACAGCGCCGTCTGGCCCCAAAGTAAGCAAAGCTTGTGTTGTGGGTACCAGATAGTGCATACAAATACATAAATATTACTTTTTTTTACATTTATTAAAATTTTGAAATGCATAAAATAAAATACAGTACATAATAATCTTGATAAAGACCTGATTGCAGGCTAAATGAATTCGATTTAAATAGTTTTAACCAATTGTGTAAATCACAACACACTTTGAATTTTTATTACAGAGTTGTTATTGTATTATTAATGTAGTAACTATAGTCGAGTATCTTGAAATAAATCAACATTGTAAACCGGAAGTGAAATAAGGTAGTAGTTCTTGATAATTGTAAGAAGTGTATTTCAAAACCTACTTGAATAAGATATTTTGACTTTGATAATAAAAAGGGTTACTTTTGGCGGTTTACTTGATTTATTCATTGAATCATTCAGGTATATTAATATAATTTATGTTTATATGATAAGTAAGATCATAAATACGAGTATTAATCGATAAAATTGAATATTTTGACTTTGATAATAAAAAGGGTTACATGAGGCGATTTACTAGATTTATTCATTGAATTATTCAGGTATATAAACGTCATTGATGTTTACACGAGAAGTAAAATCGTAAATATTGATCGATAAAACTGAATCACTTCACTATGGCCATATGATTACCATTTAAGCTTTAAAAGGATTGGTTCACGGACGGACATTTAGCTTGTTATATTTGTATAGATTAAAATGTTTTATATGTGTTAAGTATTCATTTTATTAAAATTTTGGTTTTTCGTGCTTTATTTATTTTTTACTAAAGATAACCACCTTTTGGGTGTCCTTTTTGTCCTATATAATGTTACCTTTGACATGTTATTTATATCACTTATCACTTGTATGTATCAGGTAAATCCGAAATATGCGAAAGTAAGTTTGTTTGTCCACTGAATTTGTCCCTGCTTTCGGTAGAAATCAACAACATTGTGAACCGGCGGGAAGGTGGGAGGGTTCAAAAAATAATATTTTATAACTTTGACGATTCAAAAGTGATTGTAAAATCCTTATTTGAATAAACCATTTTGACTTTGACTTTGACTTTACGTCTCGCAACGGAGCATCTAATTGAGCCGGTTTTTTTTTTTTGATATTTGAAATAGAAGTTAAAGAATAGCATTCGCCGGGTCACCCAACAAAAACAACAAGTAAAGTTCTTTTTTAAAATCAGGAAAAAAACCGAAAGATAATATTAAAGGTTAAAAAGTTTCAAGTTTCTTTCAAAAATGTTTGCTGTAAAAATAAGTCATAATTTCGCAGAATTTTACTAATGGAAATAAAAAGATACAATTTTAATTTCAAAGCCTTTATTACCGAAACCAGATAAGAAAACAAAATGTACATTATAAAAATTAAAAATTATATCACATTGGCTGCCGAATTTTCTTCATCATCAACATTCTCACCATCTACCGTTATTCACGACTAAGATTTATTTGTTTGGTTGGCCTTGGTTTTTGTTTAGTTCATAGTCCACCCTACTTCTCTCTACTTTTAGTAGCCAGATTCTTGAGCATAGTCTGTCGTATTTCGGAATTGTCGCTCAGAACTAAGTCGTCAATAAATCTCTGGTGGCTGACACGTGAACATTTATGATAATACCTAATTTTTGTTGGCGAGTTTAACACTTCCTACACAACAACCGAAAAAAGATTAGGTAACAGTGGATCACGTTATTTTACTCCACTTCTAGTCGGAAACGTTAATGATACGGCAAATTATTTCAAACTACAGAAATATTGTAACAAATTTAATGATTTTGGATTACGTTTAGTTACAGTACCCACCATGCATCTATACATAGGTAGACTTTGTAAACCAATTAACAAATGCTAAATTGTGTCTAATGCCTTCACAAAGACTAACAATTCTGTATTTTTATAAACATGGCCGACCACGCCCTACTCTATTCTATAAGCGGTTAATTGAGCAATATAATTTGACACCTCACGGTATAGTGAATAGCCAATTATTAATATGGACTCTTGATTAATTGTGATATCAGCATTTAATTTTCATGTTAACACTCACGCTGTGGTGCCGCGGCCGCCATTGTCTGCGTGCCTTTGTGCGCCATGACGTTTCAATTTTGAATAAATTAAATTTCGAACGCTTCATTTTTTCCGAGGCTTTTGGCTTTAGGAACGGAATGAGTTCGCGGCCAGTACGTAATTTATTGTCGGTATAAACTAAGATTAGTTTCTAGTTGTTTATGCTACGAGGAGACAATAGTTACATTGACATCTTTGTAGCTTATTAACTCATTATTAACTGGCTGACAATTCAACGTGCAGGTAACTTGTATATTAAAAATTACGCAGTATTGATTCTTGGTAACCCAAAACCTAGTTATCGTAGCGGGCTCAACCGGTCAAAATACCTATTTCCTTAAGGATTTGCTTGTGAACTTTCGTTTTACTCTAAGATATTGCTTATAAACTGTCTAAAAAGTACGTTGCGTACAATTTAACTTGTATATTAAAAATTACGCAGTAGATTTTTTGATTCTTGGTAACCCAAAACCGAGTTATCGTAGCGGGCTCAATAAACCTGTCAAAATACCTATTTCCTTAAGGATTTGCCTGTGAACTTTCGTTTTACTCTAAGATAATGCTTATAAACTATCTAAAAAGTATGTTGCTTACAATTTACCTGCGTTCACCCTTTTAGCTACAGAACAGACTTCCAACAAAGTAGTACTATAAGATTTCGTTACAATATTCCCCGTTTTACTTTTTGACGTACGAAACCCTTAAAAGGTCAATGGACATCATTAATTTATGATAACCCGACTAGGTATCCCATAATCATATCGCTTTAAACGTCTTCATCGCAGCTTGAGTCGAAGGTCCTAACGCGAGTCGAATCAATTTAGCTCACGCGAACGACTCATTACAGGTTCTTATTTCGTAAATATCTCTGTATGAGAACCATCGCCACTGCTTTAGACACTTATTTACCTTCTTTTTTTTTTATACTTTGGCTCACTGCACCGTAAAAAACTTGCCAAAACTTTGTCAAATTATATAACAACAATTTGAATATAGTAACTCTATTTTAAACAAGCAAGAAATAACTCCTTTATACGATATTTTTGGTGACCTGAGAGCTTATTGGGAACAGTCTCGAAGACGCCAGAGACTGCAATTGTTGCTAAATGGCTAGTAACTTACCATATTGTGGCGACTGGGTCAGTTTATAGTGTGGTATTTAAACCAAGTTGGACATATGCTCACCATAATTGGAGGAAAACCTCTTTTTACCACCATCTTTAGTCCTGTGTGCCTGGCTCGATATGGTAAGCCCTCAGGACTATCCATCATACTTCTGCTTCTGACACAATATTTCTGCCTAGAATGAGAAGAGATTCAAAATGTATATTTGGTCCACTAAACCGCACTGGCCCTGATTGCACGTGGAAATAGTAGTAACAGTAGTAAATTCTTTATTGCACAGAAAAATAATTAAAAGTTTAAATACAGTTGATTGGTAGAGTACAATTGAGGCGGTCTTATCGCTATTTAGCGATTTCTTCCAGACAACCTTTGGGTATAGGAAATCTAGTAGAATAAGATTTAAGAGTAGGTGCAACTTGGAACTAGAAAGTTATATAAATATAAATAAAAACAAACAAGTGTGTTATTATAATAATAGATATTAATACGACATAATACACGTTACTACATATGAAATATAGTATGAAAAAAATATTTACATATACTTACATAATACCTACTAAATAGGCACATTAACTCGCCGTCGCCGTAAGTTTGAGGATAGGCCGGTACCCCAACAGCAGGGACGTATGGAAGCTAGTAACAAATATTAGGACAATATTAGTAGGTAATCACCGATAATAAATCTTGTAAGTACTTAACTATTTGTTGTAAATTATTTCTTTTTCTACAACTAATTTTTGTAAGTAATACTAGGTGTAGTGATGCAGGTTAGTATTTACACCTAGTATTAAATACAGCCATTCTAAATAAATTTAAAACAAAGTTGAGCGTTCTTTTTAGGCGCGATCTAGGACTTCTAGATCTAGATACAGAATTGTACCAAAATATTAAAAAGGAACTCTTATGTCAGTGTCTGTTTGTAGACACCTCGATGCAAACTAAATGGCGGCTGACAATTTGCTTTCGAACCCGATTGGATTGAATCAGCATTGTGAAAATGACATTTACCTAATGTGTGATCTTTATTACAAGGCAATAAGGTTGTCGAAGTTACCAAATGTCAATAAAGTATGTCAATAATCATGTTTATCAGTGTCAAGCACCAGCGAGGCGGTTTCTCTTGAGGTTCCCATATTAATTTCCCAGCGCATTGACAGAGCTAATGTTTGTCTATTTATCCTCGCACTGCGCCTTTCATGGACCAGCCTACACAATGCTAACTGAAAATGTGACAACTGACAATTTAGACTCCGCTTTATGTTCTGTATTGACAATTGATTGCAGAGGTGTGAACTACATGTTGGACTAGCTTACGCCCCGTGGCTTTGTCCGAGTAGAAAATGTTTTAACCGACTACAGCAGGAGAAAGGGCTATGAATCTCACTGGGCATGTGTCAATGCTGCCTACAGTGTTTTTATTTTACAGAAAATAGACAGTAGTTGCAGCACATTAGCATTGTCTCTTCCTTAAGTGTGTGCAATTTTATGACGCTACTACGTAGTGCATGAGACGAATCTCGAAGTCTTAAGGAATAACTATATTCGATTAAAAAAATAAGAAATATTTTTTATTGAGCTAGGGTTAGAAGGGTTAGAAGTTATAGCTTCCAGTAAGAAGCAAACACAGGGCGCCGTATAATAAATAATAACAAGACCTTTGTCTCGGCGAATAATACAGTAATTTCGTAATACTAGCGCAGTCTATTGAATTGACAATTATATGATATTAAATGTAGTTATGTGTCCAGACCATAAACAATCAAAAAACTGCAAAATAAAATAAAAAACGGGTTGCAGTCCAGGAGTGCCGGCAGAAGTGAAAACATACAACCTGGATATAACATTTTAACATGTGTAATCCGCACTTTAATCTTTTCATCAACCCAATTTCCTCTTACTTTTTATTCGTCCTATAGTGTTTACCCATCATATTTACATATTTACATATTTTTTACCCATCACAAAAAAAATGCACAACGCTGCTAAAGAAGTTTTCACTTCAAAATCAATCTTTTTATTTTGCCAATCATCCTATTATGGCGTGGCATTGTGGTTTCCGTCTTGCGAATTTTTGATCAGCCTGCGCGAGTTTATAATTTTTTACCCATACCAAAAAAAGTGCACAACGCCGCTAAAGAAGTTTTCACTTCAAAAATTACACCTTCTTAAAAACCCCACTAACCCAAGTGTAAAATAACCCTAACGCACGCACATATTGAAATGAGATAATTGTTTTTATCGCCATGAATTATAATGCCAATAGTTTGAAGCAAAGATATGACACATTTTTTTAAGCAACCTTCCTAACTTTAGGCCTACGGTTTTGCCCCGATAAAAGTTTTGGGCTAACTGGTATCTTCGGGATCACGCTCTTCTTTATGAAGGGGTCTTCGCCTTCCTGTTTCCTCTACTCCATTCAACGAGTCTTCTGTACGTAGTACTATTAGAACTTATTTTGTGGTCTTAGCTCGACGTCTGTACGGAACATGTATACAGTTAATTATACATATCTTAGAAGTTACCTAAATTATTCAATGATTTTCCAAAAAAAATCTAAAAATACATATATTACATACGATTATGAAATTTGACACATCCACTTAGAAGCCCGCATTAGTTAACATATATCAATACTATCTTTTGCCCGCGGCTCCACCCGCCCTAAATTCGGTTATCGATGTAGGGTTTTAACGGCAACTCCTCAACCATAGAAAAAAACCCAACTTATACTTGACGTTTTCAAGTTACCTGTCCTTTCTCGGGACTCCCATGCCAAATTTCATCTTAATGCGATGCAATCCGTACAGCAGCTTAAGCGTGAAGAGGTAACAGACAGACGGACAGACAGAGTTACTTTCGCATTTATAACACTAGCTTTTGCCCGCGGTTCCATCCGCCCTAAATTCGGTTATCGGTGTAAGATTCCAATGGCAACTCCCTAATTAAAGAAAATCACTCACATTTGACGTTTTGAAGTACCCTATGTCCTTTACAGGGATTCAAATTCTGTCTTTTTTCCGTAAAATAAAAACAACACGTTAGAAAGAGACAAGAGACCGCAGATTCACTTTGTCTCTATCACACTTTTGCGACAGGTTTTACTTAACAGCTGTCAAGAATATGCGCTGTCAAGTCTTTATGCCTATGATTTCAATTCACACTCAGCCGATGCCCCGGACAAGAGCCGAGTTTAGAATAAACTGGATGTGTTTTTTCTTGCAAAAGAAAGGTTTAATAAATAACCACTGAAGCTGAAATGTATAAACAATCGCCCCTCCGCTTGGTAGCCGAGACACGTTTAGCGCCCCTCTTCGACTGTGACATGTTTATAGCGCCCCCTGTAACAGAATGACATGTTAATAAATGCCTTGCATTTAAGACTCCGCCCCTGTGCCATTCATTTAATAGATATTTAGTATTGCTTACAAATAATTTAACACACTGTTACAACCTTGTAATTACAGTACACAAATGTCTAACAAAATTAATTTTGATTGACATTTCGCCATTCTAATACCTGCTTGTGTTTTTAGGGTTCTGTAGTCATCAAGCCCTTATAGCTATCCATGTCCGTTCGTCTGACTATCTGCGGCTTAGCTTAGAGACTCTTAGCACTAAAACTGTAGCTGTTTGGCTGTTATTAAATCACGCCGACAAAGCTGTAAAATATTTTTTCTCGTATATCCTATCATGGTGGGTGTCGTTGGATAGGTCGTTCAAAAACGTTGCGGGTGTGTGAGAATCATTTTTCAATTAAGAAATGCTAATTTTTGTCAAGTGTCGTTGGCAAGTTACTGGCATGCCTTGAACCAATTGCATCATCCTTCCTCAGTTTACTATTACAGCATTACATCGCACCTGGCATGCCATTTGATGAAATGCAAGGTACTAGGCTTTAATTTGATAGCATGTGTATTTTGGGCTAAGATCTTTATTCGTATAGTATATAATTAGAATTATTTTAATTCGAATAGAATTTCAAAATTTATCCTTAGTTTTCATGTCACGCAATCGAAATTAGAAACTTTGAATAACGCTATATTTTAAATTAAATTTCAACAATGTTCGGCCAGCTTGCTACTTTTATAATTGTGCAAAATTCGTAACCGTAGTCATTACAATTTATAGAAAATAGTTTCAGACAACATTGCCTATAACATTTAATCGGACGGACTGACTCTAATATTGGCTTGGATCACAAAATACTCTAACGCAAAATATAAGCACCAGGAGATTATGAGATACAATTTACTTTACCGCAAATCAAACTGTTCCACTTACGTATGCTATCATCAACTTGCCATCAATTACGCATCACTGGCTATACGTTGGTACGGAGACGCCATCATGCCACTACTTTATTAAGGTAATCACACACCTACTACATTTCTATTACATCACAATCTGTCCGGTCCCGACTTCGTCCGGCTTGTCCGAGTTAACTATGTTTTAATTACGGACGACCTGAACAGTGCGGTTGAAATGTTGATAATAATTACAGAGTCGGCACCGACTGTGGGCTGTTTACTGTTAGTCAAGTACTTGATCGAGTGTCAAAGACAAAGTAAAATTATTTAAGTATTCGTGTCCATTTTCTGGTTCTCATCATACAAGCCCAGCTTGACTAGATAGCACTGAGTGTAATGTCCAAACATATCTATTTATTTCAACAAGTATTTATTGAACTAAATTACTCATATATATAAGTATTGTTAAGCGTTAGTGAACGCAGGTAAGTCTATTAAAATACTTGTTATTCTGGAAAGCTAACAATGTGGTAGGCTACGACTGCCTCTAAATCCTAGAATGCCGGCCTTATTTATGGCACCTCACTTATACAACAATTAGTTACGAGCGTTAATGTCCTAAAATTATACACCAAAAACAAACAGCCAACAAAAAGCCACGAACTCAACTCTTATTTTAAATAAAGTCAAACAGTTTCAAAATAAAAATGATATCTACTTGCACGAAAGAGCTAGCTGGCAGCAGCTAGGGCTAGCTGGCAAGCCAGTAACTTGCTGATAGTAAATGCGCAATCACAGGGGCGGATTGACGCCTCTGCCTGGCAATGCCTAACGCTTACTGCTTGTAGCGAAGTGTAATTAGAGTAGAAATTAGCCCTCTGGTGGTGTTGGAGCCGCTTTTTAATTAAGAATAACACATTATACTGCGAGAATTGTAACACATTAGATTTAGGTAACACGATAAAGGAAAAGGTAGGTAGGCAAGTAGGTATAAATATTTATCTTTCTCTTCTTTTCTTTACATAAGGCAGCACTAGCTAGCTTGCTGATAACCGCGTTACTCCACATGATATATTTTATCCCGTGGCATAAAAACTGTGACATACTGAACCTTTTTAATTCCGTCGTATCAAATAATAGAACTTACATACCTACAAACTTTCATCTCCTATTGTACCCCCCCTTACGGGACGATTTTACAAAAATGGTAAAAACGCGTCATTCTTTATTTATTTGCGTCTTAAAGTCTATTTAGGTGCTACCTGAGTGTATATAGTTGAACCCCATATTAGACACCAAGAAACAGATTTTTCATTTTCAAAAACGATGAAACAGGAAGTCAGTCCGTCAGTTGAGTATGGACATGTCTTTATATATGTAACTATAGATAAAAAAACGATGCACTCTTTGAATTATCAAACGGGGAACTTGTGTATCTACTACAACCTACAAATTAAAGTATCATTCCTGCGTCAAATAGAGACATTATCGCTTATTTACGACGCGTAACCACCGTCGGGTGGTTTGCATCAGTAAACTAATAACACCTAGGCTATATCAATAAAGGCTATTAGCATCGATCAGTGTAAGTGTCTGTCCCGGAGTATTGCTTCAAATTGAGTTAACCGCTCAGGGGTAATAAGGACTGTTCTATGAAAGCTAACGACATATTCGTATTTTACAGAACTTATGCATTTTTCCTATTACAACGAAATGAGGCTAACGTGTATGAGTTTGTGTATATATGCATGTTACCATTCTGTAGCCGAACAACTTCACCGATTTTGAAACATTAAGATTTATTGAACCAAAGAGTGAGTGTCACTATTTCGCGATGCAACTCAGCAAATTTGCAGTTTTCGGACCTTATAACAGAGTGCAAAATGAAAAGTTGGCAACTGACTCTTACTATTTGAGTCTTCATAAGATTGTTGGAACGGAAGAATAATAGAAGAGTAGGATTTGTGGCCTGAAAAGTTTGCAGAGAGCCCCGTGGAACAGGACCCGGCTGTATGTAAATAGGTAGGTATCCCTTATATATTAAATATTTGTATAGTAGGTATAGGTATAGTTTTGACGCGTGAAAATAGCTGCAGTGGGTACACTCTTCTGTCATCATACCTCGACAGAAGAGTGTGCATGCCTTTATACAAAACATATGGCTTCGGTAACGTTGTGATGCATCACGACAAGACACGACACGACACTTGTAATGCGCAGTTACCTTTAATCACACCTAGGTTTTTAGGGTTCCGTAGTCAACAAGGAACCCCTATAGTTTCGCTATGTCCTTCTGTTCATCTGTCTGTCTGTCCGCAGCTTAGCTCAGAAGACCATTAGTACTAGAAAGCTATAATTTGGCATGGATGCTGTCGTTGGATAGCTTGTTTAAAAAAATCGAAAGTGTGCAAAAACCATTTTTTGATGAGTTTGCGAAATATTAAGCTTTAAAGTGCAAGTATTTGTTACAGCCCACATATTCAGGCAAAATTTCACCCAAATCGTTCTAGCCGTTCAGGTCAAACACACGTACAGAAGAATGATACGAAGGAAAAAAAACGACTTACAGTTGACGTTTTGCAAGTAGTCTATGTCCTTTCTCGGGACTCAAACTATCTCTATGCTAAATTTCATCTTAATCGATACAGCGGTTTAAGCGTGAAGAGGTAACTGACAGACACAGTTACTTTCGCATTTAGAATATTAGTATGCGGACTATTAGAATTGATAACAAATTGCAATCACTAAAATAGCTACCTACCTGCTGTAGGTACAACTTGAACTTACTTCAAATACTTCAAATATATATATATATATATATATACACCTAAAAAAGCTTAAACAATCTATGTCTGCTTCTAATTAGAAAAGCAGAATACCTAAACAAAACTTGTTCATCAAAGAGTAGCCTATCTATCCCTTTTCTATCTCGTTCCCACTTATTGGTAGTTGGGACCTGTGAATCCAATTAGGGAGAAGTGGGAGCGGGGTGTAGTGAATTTATTATGCGGCTCGTGTTTAGTTTGCTGGTCTTTTTAATTGAAACGTACTGCGTAACTCGGGCATGTAACTAATGAACACTTCATCAGTAATGTAGACACGTATTATAATTATTGTCTTCGTTTAGGGACATAACTGTGATATAGGTGCAATGTGCATACTATAAAACTGTAGACAATTTTCTGTTTGTGCACGCTTTTTACGAAAATACTCGAACTGGGAGGTTATATTTGATAAAACTTGGAATAGTGATAGTTTTATCAGAGTTTTATTAAAATAAGAATGCAATAATAACTGTAGTGACCGTCAAAGTAGTGAAGTTACAACTTTGATGTTTCACCGAACAAAAATTTTGACGTATTTTTTTACCCAGAGCGACATTACACTTTCACGGTCTTATATTTATAGCTTTATAAGATTTTCTGCTGACCTGGGACCTTATTGGAAACAGTCTCGAGCTATTCGGACTCTGGAAGTCGAAAAAAATGGTGGTAGGTACGGAACCCTCGGCGCGCAAGTACGACTCGCACTTGGCCGGTTTTTTAAAACTTAATTGAATGACTTATTGTATTCCTTCAGTCTCGCCGCAAAAGTCCGGTGAAGCAGTAATGGCAGTAGACAGTTCAGAAAAAAAGGCTCGACACGCCCCGATATAGTAGGGGAGCCCAAGCGGGGATTTTGCGCGTTACTCGAGCGCGTCAGAAAATCATATGGGGAGAAACCTTGCACCCTGTAATGTACCTCTTCCTTATATGAATCCTTAATATAGGGGTGTGCGTTAAGGGTAGCCCGTCAGATTAGTAAAAATAATCGATCCTCAGAAAAACTCGGAGCGTCATATTAAGACAAGGTAAGTTAAGTACCTACGTGCAGAAAAGTGTATATTTCACTAATCTGACATGGGCGAGTAACAAAGTTGTAAAAAAAAGGTCACCTTAAAATAGTCGAGCGCGATTGATTTTTTATATTAAAGGAAATCCTTTCAGGATTACGAAAAACATTTAATCCGCGATTTTCATGTGGCGTTGTAGC
This sequence comes from Apoda limacodes, assembly GCA_946406115.1. Taxonomy (NCBI): domain Eukaryota; kingdom Metazoa; phylum Arthropoda; class Insecta; order Lepidoptera; family Limacodidae; genus Apoda; species Apoda limacodes. The sequence continues at coordinate 24,772,034 of OX291550.1, forward strand.
TAAAACCATCAATAAAGGATAAAGCGTACAGATGCAAAGAACTATGTATTTGCCACTCCGCTCCTCTCTTTCCTTCTCAACACACACAATGATTGAATTAAAAAAAACAACAAAATTTTTTTTATAAATTGTCAGATTAACAACATCCTTTCATATAATTGTCACATTTTCATTTAGGACGACTAGGGCATCAAGTTAAAACGTCTGTATAAAAACCTGACGCGCTCCAGGATTTCAAGGTCACATTTTTTTACATTTTCAATTTAAAGACACTTTTGAGTTCCCTTAACATTCCCTTTGAAATCTCACACGCTCGAATAATTTTTTTTCTACTCCTTTTTACGGCCATCCCCCACCACTTGTTAATCGTCGGAGTAATATCTCTCGGTTATCAGAAAGACAAAGCGCATGTACACTATGAATGTCTGACGCGCATTAGTACGTCCACGTGACTGTTATTTTTTACATTTTTAAAAATTTGTGCACGTCCTCCCCCCTACTAAAATGGAAAACTTAACATAAACTTTTTTTCATTTTAGAACCTCATTTTCACAATCCAATAGGTCCCCATGGCGCTTTAGTAAGTGCAAATTAAGCATCCCGGGCTCCCCTACTATAAATCGGGTTATCGGCATGGAACTTCTGAATTATACTAATGAAGCTTGCTATAGCTCTTGCTGTAGTTAGTTTAAGCTCGGCTATAGTTATTACCGCAGAAACTTTTGAAATTTTTAGGATAAAAAGTAGCCTGTGTGTTGTCCATAGTGTTGGCTACTACAATGCCAAATTTCATTTAAAGTGGTCTAGCCGTCTCAGTCTGAAGAGGTCACAAACATACAAATACACACACAAACTTCCACATTAATTATATTAGTATGATATATGGCGCGCAATACCTCGCAATAACAAAATCCAGGGAATAGTAAGTAATATCTGGTTATCCCGCTCGCACGCGCTGGCTTTTTACCTTGCGCCTTATCTTTCTTTGTAATCTATGACAAAATACGGAATATTGATAAACATATGTAGTGCAACAAACTTAAAGGGTTAAAAAAATTTTTTAAATTTTCTGTTTCTTTGTAGCAGCACTAAATTTGACTGTTTTAGCCAAAAATTTATGCTAGTCAAGATGTTCGAATCTCACTAAGGACTGAAACAAATTATTAAAAATAGGTGCCAGCCAGGGAAAAAAATGTAATTGTGTAATTCGAAATACTATGCCATAGTACACCTTGTAAAATAAATAAAAGATTTATATGTTACACTTAGTAGCACAAAAAGTTAATTTTTAAAATTTTGTTTGATTAAAAATTATAACTATTATTTTATTTTAATTTACGTAAACAGTTGCAACAGATACTATCTTTAAAACTCATGGCTTAAAAAAATACATAACACTAAATAATACTGATTTTTTATAGTATTGTGTGTTGTGTCACTTTTATTCAATACTGTTTTTTTTTTAAATTAGGTAGACTATTTGTGAATAAATATTGCGCATTTAATTTATTGCCTTTTAATTTTAAGCATTAATTTTCTTAAATGATAATTCAAATCAGTTCAGTCAGGCCAAACTAGTTAAAGTTAAAGCCTTAAGTATTTAGGCCAAACTAGATTATCCTAAGCTAAACTAGTATATCATGACACGCTAAGGATAAACCCGTTTGTCCTAGGACAAACTAATTTGGCCTGAAATCTAGTTTGGCCGGACACATATGGCCCAAATCACCCTCGGTGAGAGTAGGCCGTGCCCAAACAGTAGGGACGTAGCAGGTTGTGGCATCAAATTCACAGGTTTGGCCTAAGTTTTCTCATTTGAACATTTCATGTTTTTTCTGATAAATAAAGCTTTTTACTGTTTAATATCACGTTTAACACGTTCCTTTCAACTTTTACAATATTGCAGATGAATAGTAATATGCCTTAGCTTGCAGTATTTTATAAGATAAATAAAATATTCATAGTTCGTCAGATATTTTATTTTATACGTTACAACGACATTGAGAGATAACTGACATATATTTTTTCTTAGTATAATATGGCTTTTATTGCAAAGACAACACCCTCCCTCAATAAAAGACACGTTAAAAAATAGTATAGGTAATAAAAATTAAAATCAAACATAAAACTTTTCCTAAGAAGAACAAGTTAGAATATGTCTCACTTCTTAACAGAAAACAAATGCCGACTGGACTTATACCTTTATTATAATATATATTTTTTATTACGGTATAGTAATTGTTTCTACATGTAATAAAAATATAATTCATTACCTTAATAAAAAAAAATCTGATAAACAACAAAAAAACAGAAAACAAAGTAATATGACCTATGCATATATTTTTATTGCATAAGAACTACTTATGCCCTCTCTCAATAAAAAATTAAAATAACAGCAAGCTCCTTAATTTTTCAAAACCTTGCCGAGGGAGCGGCTTAGTTAGGATATCGGCAACTTGGTCGCTTGTTGGAACATATATAATATCAATTACTCCATTAGTAACTTTTTCTTTAATAAAGTGATACTTTATGTCCAAATGCTTCATTCGTTTTAATTGTTCTAAAGAATTACTGCAGCGAATAGCTGACTGGTTATCTTCAAAGATGACAACCTTAATGATTTCTGCTAGTTCTAGCTCTAAAAACAAATTACGGAACCAACACGCTTCACTGACGCAGCTGCTTAGAGAAATATATTCTGCTTCACAGGACGATAAAGCAACTGTCGACTGTTTCTTTGAACACCATGAAACTAGATTACCATAAACTTGAAAACAAAAACCAGTTGTCGACTTTCTATCACTTGAGTTACTTCCTCAGTCTGCATCAGCATAGCCTGTTAATATACAATCATTTTTGTCCTTACGCTAAATTAACTGAAGACCTATGTCTGCTTTAGGTATCTTAATAATCTTTTCAAACACTGCCATAAATCATTACTGGCGCAAGTCTGAAATCTAGACAAAAAGGTTATACTAAACCATATATCCGGTCTTGTACCTAACATTGCATACATGAAACATCCTATGACTTGCCTGCACCGATTCTCTATTTGTTCACTTTCTGAAAAAGTCTTTTGCAAATGCAGTTTATGAAAATTAATTTCCATAGGTGAAGACACGCCATGGCAATCAAACATATTAAATCTTTTTAAAACGTTTTCTAAGTAATGTGACTGATTTAACGTTGTTAGGTAAAGTCAGAAAAAAAACTGGTTGCCTGTAAAGTCGGTATACGGGCGAAAGTTTTACGTGACAATGATTTTATGTCTGTCTCTCTCGCTCTTAGGCGGGCGCGTGCCTCTCACTCGCTCTCATTGTGAGCGCATAACGTGAGCGGAGCGTAACGCAGTTTCTTGAAGTGTCACCCGGCAAACCAATTTATACGTTGTCACGTCAAAAATATTTTCCTGTATATCGCCATGCAAAAAAGCGCTACAGACATCCATTTGGTAAATGGGCCAGCCATAGTTAGTAACAGCTAATATGGCTCTTACTGTTGCTAGATTTACAACAGGAGAGTAAACCGCATCATAATTTAAATTATTTTGTAAGAAACCCCTTGCTACAAGTCTGGCCTTAAATTGTTTGATTTGGCCTTGCTCGTCACGTTTTATTTTATAAACCCACTTACTTTCTACTAAATTTTGATTTGCTAACCTGTCAATTACTACCCACGTACTATTTTCAGCTAGAGCTGCTTTCTCTGCCTCCATAGCCTCCTGCCAAAGAACAGAATGAGAAGACGACATAGCATCTTTAAGGGTATTTGGTTCTTCAAGATCCATGGTTAGATAACATAAGTCAAATTCTTCCAGAATTTTTGGTTTTTGGATATTTTCTCTAGGACGTAGATGCTGCTTATAGTCTGATTCATTTAAGTTTTCAGATACAGTTGATGTATTCAAGCTATTTTGACTGGTTATTGACGAAGTAGATGGTAAGCATTCTGCAGTAAGCTCATCCATTGCCTCTTGATGAGAGATGATTCTTCAGTTTGTGAGTTAACTTGTTCATCAGAGTCATCTCCACTTTCATCAAGAAATACTATTTTTCATAAGGTAATTTTGAACTCGCATGTGTTTCAGTGAAGTCACTAGTTTCTGGTGCAAATATTATTTCTCTGTGTATTGAAAAATTTCGTTTTTCTGGACAAATACTTTGTAACCTTTAGTCGCATCCTCGTAGCCAACCTTTTTGGTTTTTACTGTCAAGTTTTCGACGCTTTTGCTTAGGTATATGAGTCCATACTTCTGCACCAAAGTAAGCTTTCAAAAACTTCAAATCAAAAGTTTTGTTGTGCCATAATTCGTATGGACTTTTTCCAATAGCTGTACTGGTGCCTGTTCTGTTGATTATGTAGACAGCCATATTAACGGCCTCAGCCCAAAGGTCCTTCTCAACATGTTTGTCTTTCAGATTCGACCTAGCTGCTTCCATGATCGTTCGCATTTCCCTTTCGATTTTGCCATTTTGTGCTGGAGTGTAGGGTACAGTTCTTTGATGGACTACTCCAAGGCCTTCTAACAAACTTTTGAATTTAGAAACTCAGTACCGTTATCTGTTCGAAGTGTTTTAATGTTTCTCCCTTCATTTTTGAACAAGGCAAAAAATATCTTAAGTTTTAAATAAACCTCACTCTGCGAAAATGTGAGTAATCATCTTTAATAAATAGGAAAATAGCGGGAACCTCCGACAGAATTCACTTCTAGTGGTCCGCAAACATCTGCGTGTATTAATTCGCCGTTATAAGTGGTTTTCGACTCACGGTCAACCATTCTACGGTTTTTTGCAATGTTTACCTTGAATGCAAGCAAAACTAAAATGTTCTTTGCTAAAACACGTAAGAATAATATCGTTTGACAGCAAAACTTTCTTCACATGCGTAAAATGTTGATGTGCTAGCATTTTGTGGTACTTGGAGAAATCGCACTTGCCGTTGGAACAGCTAGACTTATTTTCTACATGTTCATTTTGTAGGCAAGCGGATGCTTCTGTACTAAAAGCTTTTTCAGTTTTTCTAAAAATCATTTTAAAAAGTTTTCCTTTTCTTTTAGCTTTAGCTACTACTGAAACTTTCTTCAAGAAGTTGCATTCGCTATTATTCGAAGTCAAAATTAGTCCTTTATCTAGGGCGCTCGTCACAGAAAATAAATTAACCTTTAAATTTGGAACATAAGGTACATTTTGCAGGTCTTCTGGAGACCAGCTTTCACCATTCCATGACTCCATAAGAATGTTACCTATGCCCATGGCTTTTATCTCAGTTCCATTTCCCAGCTTGATTGGGTAGTCATAGTCTATGACCTCAAATTGATAAAAATATTCTTTATTCTTCGAAATATGATTAGTACAGCCACTATCCATGTACCACTGTATGCTATTTAAAGCGTCGAAAGCAACTAGCGCTGTGCCATTACTACTACTTTTATCAAGGCTGTTTTTCTGTTGAGCTTGCTTCTTTTTAAAATAGCAGTATTTTACTATGTGGCCATACTTTTCACAAAATGAACATTGCTTATTCTTGAAGCAATCTTTTTTTAAATGACCCACTTTTCTACAGACAGTGCAAACAATGCTATTAATCACTAAAGCTGTAATTTCTTCAAAATTCGACTCACCTGATGCACGTTCTTCCTCAACGAGAAGTCGAGAAGTTATTTCTTTGAGCGTCTGACTGTTCGCTGGGACAGATTCCCAAGCAGATCTAAAATGCTTATATGTTTCAGGCAAAGACATCAATATTTTTATAATTAACATTTTATCTGAAAGTGGCTCACCAGCTGTCTTCAATTTACTTTTAATTTCTTCGAGACGTGATACAAATGCAGATATTGTTTCTCCTGCCTTAAATTCACGACAAAAAAAACGTTGTTGCAACAGGTGAACACTTACTTCGGACTCTTTATCAAAAATAGATTTCAATTTGCTCCACATTTCACAGCTACTATCGCAAGATAGAAGATGTCTTACGGAACCTGAGTCCATCCGCGTGACAATTATTTCTTGGGCTTTTGCATCTAATTTAGACCATTCCAGCTTTTCTTTTTCATTTTCTGGTTTTAATTTTTTTCCGGAGACAATATCAATATAGCCTTTACTTTTTAACATCACAATGGTTTGGAACTTCCAAACTGCCCAATTATCTCCATTGGACTTCAAAAAAATGCTCGTTGCCAATGTGTCCATTTTTACGTTAACTCTCCTGACGATAAATCGCAGTTTCAGTGCGATGTGAAACAGTCTTTAGACCGACAAAAAAAATGTCTTATTTACTCACGTCGGTTTTATAATAATTCCTTATTCCTGCAAGCTATGAGCGCTGGGCCCATAACCAATAGTAATATGCCTTAGCTTGCAGTATTTTATAAGATAAATAAAGTATTCATAGTTCGTCAGATATTTTATTTTATACGTTACAACGACATTGAGAGATAACTGACATATATTTTTTCTTATTATATGGCTTTTATTGCAAAGACAACAAGATGTCTTTTAATTAGTCTCCAGCGTTTTAGTTTTCATAATATTTCTGCATAAGATCTGGTTGAAAAAAAAGATTGACTAGGATGGAATTATTGTTTTTTTTTCTAACTTTCTAAACATTAAAAAAATAATATTTTTTTTTCAAAAATTATGTAGGTCATAATTTTCCTTTAACTTTTGGTCACCCTTATCAATTTTTACAACATGATCTTATGTATGTAATATATGCACCTTATCAGCCTCATACGTCCCTACTATTTGAGCACGGCCTACTCTAGCCAAGGGTGATTTGCGCCATAGTTCTCACGCAGCTCCAATGCGGATTACACTGTGTATGTTTTTTGACATATGCAGGTTTCCTCACGATGTTCTCCTACAGCGCTAAGCCAGTGTTGTAAATTATTAGTGTACTTGAACGATGTATCTCAAAATTATTATTCAATACCACAGTTAAATTACATTTACAAATTTATTTGTTTTATGTTGAAACCTCGCAGGGCTTATCTGCGAATAGTCGAGATCGCTTTGCTCTGAGACAAAATACTTTTACGTTCTATATTAGCTTATAGCTATAGCTATTTATAGCTTACAAATTTTTTATTTTTGCAAAATATGTTGAGGCAGTCCATTTAATATTTCTGGTAAAATATATTTTGACGTTCGTTTTCCATATCAATTGTTATTTTTTGGTAAAACATAAGTTAAGAGGCAGCTTAGAAGCTAGTTGTTTTCGTAAGCGATCATGCCTTGTTCTTTCCACTAAGTTCTTTATTTTAGTGAATTCATCTGTTAGTATATTCATTTTTATTACATTACTTTGCTGTGTTTAAATAGGCCTTTATCATCATTTTTTAATGTATGTTTAGGAACTACAGCTTTTAAGACTCTTATTTGTAAATTATAAGTCTTTACAATAGCTTATTACAGAGTCGGCTAGTGAAATGTATGCGTTCTACCTATTTATACAATATTGTAATTTGCACTTTAGAATAGATATTTTGGTTCATACAGCTCTAATTTTGTTACATTACATATGTGGTTTCCAATTGAATTTATTATCGATATATAGTCCTAAGTATAAATGCACATTTACTAATCTAAATGTTTACACTTACGAGCATTGAATTTGGTATGTAAATAAGACAGACGATCATGGCTCGTAATGGCTGGCTTGGTAAAATATTTTAAATGCGTTGAGTTTTTTTGCATTGATAGCTACACAAATGACATGTGTCCATTTACATAAGATGTTGTATTTTTTGCATTATAGCTTGTGCTTCCTCAAGAACAATTTTAAAGTTGGGCCCTATATTCCATTTTTTTCCAATTAAGAAGAGATGGTTTCATAAATTAAATAAGGCATTAGGCCTTAGAAAAGTCTATGAAGATAGTAAAACATGTTTTTTCGTATTTAAGTATTTGTTTATATCATAACATAAGATGTTTAAAAGTTGTGAGGTAGTCCGGTTTTTCTAAAAACAGTACTGTTTTTCATTGATAATATTGTTATCTATTAAATACTTTATTTATTTCGTTACCGAAATACCTCTCAATTATTTTATCAATACATGACAGTATATTTATTGACCTGTAGTTATTTATATCGCTAAGACTGCCATTTTTATAGTCTTATTATTTCTAATCTAAGTTGGTCCGGGGAAGTTGATTTCGAAATACATGTTATGTGTGAAATGACAGGTTGAGTACCGTAGTCATTAATTAGGGAAATCATCCGGAATGTTGGTAACCCACATACACTCAAAAAGGTCAAGAAAAATTGGCTAAAACTATTTGTTCGTAGTGCACTCTCCAGTCACATCCATATATAAGCTTCTTGGATATGACACTATAGGATTTTAAATTTCTCTTGGGGGTAAATTTTAGTATGAACTGCCAACACTGACCACCGAGCACAATTGTTTACAAAATAAAATAGTATATACATTTGTCAAAATAATTTGTGTAACCTTCAATAATTTGAAAATTGAAATATGTAAGGACGAATAAGAATTAAATGAGATTTATGGCAGCGTATACGATAAAAGTAATTTTAACATTCCTTGACTTTTCAGGAGTTTTGTAGATCTCGCTACATTAGCAATGCACCGTCGAAATGAGTTGGAAGCCAGGATCAACACATTTGTTGCAAAATGTGAGCTAGCAACAAAAGCAATCAGAAAATTGGAATCACAGGTAAATACGGATCTCCCTAAATTGATTCCTGGCTTTAAATCGTTTTTCCTATACCTTGCGCCACGTTTTAGTTACTTTGACCCACTTCTACCCTCACTTGACCTAGCATTCAAAAAGTTTTTATTCCAATTAGGTTTTTACAAACACCACCTTAAAATGAAAATAAAACATGTAAATTACGGTTAAAAAATAATTAATTTATTTACAAAATCTCATAATAATAATACATCAATCAATCAATACATTCAGTCCATCTTTTATCTAAACCCAGGATTCCCATAGAAAAAATTTCGTCATTAAGACTCATGACTCATAAGAATGGTGGTCTATTTATGATTCTTTATGCAGACCTAGTGGGTATTTAAAAAAATTAAAAGATAAAAAATATTGTTTAACTGGACTGGAAATAAACGATTATTATAACTTTGTTATCACTCAACTTGGGCTAATAGATATTTTTTTCCAGGCTCAAGGTTTTGTACAACAATTAAACTGTGAACCTACGCAGCTAAAGGATAGGTTTTTGAACAGTATGAAGCTGCTAGATGAATACATGTACCTTATAACAGACTTTAACATTGCTATCACTAAACTTGGTAAGTGTTTGAGGGAGATTAATTATTTTATGCCATAATTTAATAAACATACCACATACTACATAATAGAGATCAAAAAATTTAACAATGTTTTTTGATAATATGTACCCCACCTTTAACATTCTTGTAATTTCAAACTGTTAACTGGTTTTGAAATAACAAAACCCAAACATTATATTGTACATGCATGTAAATTAACAGATAAAACAGGACTCATTTTATAATTTGCTATGTTACTATATGCATACGGTTTTTTTGCATGATGAACTATCACTTGCAGATGAGACTAGCAACAACTCACTACCGTGTACACCGGTACATGACAATTATATCAAACCACTGTTGCCAACTCCAGCTATAAATCTTATGGATATATTAAGCGAGCCTTTGCGATCAACCTCCTCTACATGCTCCAACAACTGCCCACCAGAGAAGCCAACACCCAGAAAGATTTCAAAGGTGGAACAAACTCTAATATCATTCTCTAGCGGCTCATGCTCGGCTGAGAGTGTGCCTGAAGTTAAAACTGAGATTAAAGAAACCAGTAAAGTTGTCCATGAAGAAAACAAAGTTAAACAAGAGGTGCTGGAATGTACTGTGAGTCTGGAAACAAAAGAAACAGTAGGTATGATAAATATTTTCTTTTTTCACATATTATGGTAATATAGGATTCAATAAAAACTAGAAAATTACAAGTATTAATTCTTTCAAAGTGTGAATCTTGAAAAGGGGGTAACCAGTGGCTAGATACATCATCATCATGATGGGAAACAGCCTCTGTTCACCAACCGCTTTAGTCCTGCATGACAGGTGGTTAGCCAATCGCCGCAACACTGATTCTGATATAGTGTATCTGGGCTTTGGTGGCTTTATTGCTATTCCATAAGTGGTAGATTACCAGTTTTAGAGTTATAAATGGTAAAAGGAAAGACCAGGCAAATTGTTAAAATGATTTCACTGCATGTCTGCCTTTTCCATGTGGCACCCACAATCAAACTGAATAAAATATATCCTATTTATAATCTGAAACACTGTCTTTATGCCTAATTTTATACAACTGCATCATGCAAAAGGTAAAATATATACTTACATATTTTCGCATTTTGATGAGACATTTTACTTAATTTTAATTTGAACAAAGAAAAACCTATTCCAATGGGAACATGTGCTTAAGAATAAAAGAAATGTCTATGTGTTGTTGATGCAGAATCTATCTGCTATTTTCTTATGCCGATCCGTTCAGCCATTTATATGTGATCAAGTTACAAACATCCATACCATTTATTATTTATATTTTATTTTATTGTTAAGGATTTCACAGTTTTAAATGTTAATAAATACGACACCTTTTGTACATATCCAAAGTGCCAAGTTTGAGTTTTTACTAGGATTGTCTTGTTAGCATAAATAAAATAATTGCAAATAAAGCTAGGAATGGTATTAGAAGTTATTTAAAAATAAATTAAATAGGACATTTGAGCAAGCACATTTCCGGATAAAATCCTTTTATAACTGCAGGGCCACAGGCTTCTACTTGGAGAAGGAGGCTTTAGGCCATAGTCCATCACTCTGGCTGACAAGCTAGTGGCCTTGTCTGACTTGACATGACGACTGGCGTTATATGACAAGAAGCCAGGACCGATGGTTCACAATTTTTTTAACATTAATAATATAAAAAAATACCAAATTAACTATTAAATTAACCTAGCCAAAGAACCATCAAGGCCAGAAATTACTTTCTACCAAATATTAACATTACAGATATTATACCATCAGAAAAGTCTCTACCAAACAGCCAAGAGTCTTTCAGTCTACCTGCACAATCTATACTCCAAGTAGACCATAACTACCCAGGCACCATCATGAATGTAGACGGTGACTCTCTTTGGATCGTTACTGATGACCTGAATGACGCTTACAGGTAAAAAAGTATTTACTTTATTAAACTTCATCAGTCAATGCTCTTTGAAGAAAGTCCTTCTATCATGAGATTAAGTCGCAGGTTTATGCATCAATTATCAGTTTTTGGATTTTTTCCTATATTTCTGATGTCACATATTGCTTCTTGCTAAATTTCATGATTCTAGGTCCACAGGAAATACCCCATAATACCCAACATAGGTTTTGATTTATTTGTAAATACGCGAAAATGCGCAAAATATGCTACAAAATTATATTTCCCCAGTTACAAAAATTAAAGAAACTGTTCGAGCCAATGTCATGGTACAGTGGGAAAGTGTTAGTGGCGCAAATACTTCCTAAGAATGTATGAATACGTGTAAATTTTATTTTCTGTTTGACGTCATACCATGTTGACATATATTTAAGTACTAATATTATTCATTTCCCTTATTAAGGCACTAATAAAAATTTTAACCGTAAGTAACGGATGCGCCCCCGCCTGCGTTTCTCTTTTCGCTAGCGCCCTAGCGCCAAACTCCCGCACCCGCACTCACGACCCGTAACAATTTAGTACTAAAAAAACTGTAGAAAGGGATATCGGTACAGAAATTCGTCTAGTACAGAATTTCAGTACTGATATTATTACTGGTACCATTAATTACAATCCCTTTTTCAGATTAATGGTGGATATGACTGCACACTACAAAGATCTGGTGGATCCAGTGCAACTTAAAGCAGAAGACACCGCGACCCTCACATACTGTGCATATTACGATGACGAAACTGATTGTTATTATAGAGCCTTCTTTATCAACCTAACGGTGAGCACCAGCCTGTTTAAACTTTTTTGAACAATTATAACAGACTAGAAACCATATTAAGATAATTTTATGGCAAATGAAATAGAAATAGTAGAAAAACGCGGCTAGAATAGGCATACTGAATGTAATGCTATGACTTATACTGGTAATTATATTTTTTGTATTTTTAATAATATGTATGTATTCATTAAATATATGTATGGGATTTGTATCAGTTGTTTGGTATCCATAGTACTAGGCTAACTTAGATTGAAACCAGATGGCTCTGTGCCTTCTGGTCCATATACAAGAAAATTTACTATTATTAAATGAGAGATGTTCTCCAAGGTCTTTATCCAACAAGAATTCTGAAAGATCTTTTCTGAATTCAATTCTTAATCTTTTAGGAGGATAACCTCTCAGCGGAACTATTTCTAATGGACACGGGTGAGATGAGAATGTCGAAGCTGCGTAATATACAGCCCTTAGCAGAAAAGTTCTACGAAAAACCGTGCTTTGCACGGTGCTGCCATCTTGCAGGAGTAAGTATACTACTATTATAGTTATTTATGATAAAAGTGCTGTAAGTAGGTTATTACGAATAAGTGTCAAATGTTTTTAAAGGCACGCATTCGGAATAACCCTTTACGTTCACGTATCATACAACGTTTTTCAATGCATTTAGCAAAGAAGTAAAAGTTAGATATGAATAAAAACTATTTTTATTTATGATCCACTTAAGTAAATGTTAATATTCTTCTAGGTACTTATCTCTTGGTTCTTTAGGCAAAGTACTCTTATTTGCTATTTGGCTACTTTACGATATCTATATGAGTTAAATCTATAATACTTACTATTGCTAAAACTAAATAATTATTAAATAAATATTTACTAAAGACAAAGCAGTTTTGCAATAAAATGGCGCGCTTTTTTGCAGGCATACAGGGTTTTTTTACGAGGCAAAGGTTTGCCTTACGTAGGGCCAAATAATGTTCAATATATATTATTGTTTGTAAAAACAATTTAAAATGCGTATTTGTAATGACATATTCCAGAATTTAATAATAAATTTACACAAATGCCGTGTGGTGTTTATTATCTACCAATTACTTAAAAGCGCACATACTTATGAATAGTTGACTTTTCAAACATCAAAACCTCCTTGCATCCTACTCTATGATGTAAGGGGCAAGCCTAAAAAATAAAATAAAACCATATACGCGTGAAATAGTGGATTTCAGTAGCGTTTTTGTTACATGCGTGCTCTTAAGAGTATCTTTCTGCATAATTTGTACACAAAATAAAGAAGAATTACGAGCAACTGCATTGAAAAAAAACTTATGAATAGTGTCAAAGGCAGTTTTTCATGAATGATATAGATTTATCCTGACCTTACCTTTTATTGTTTGTTGGCAACTTGCAATGGGTGGATTATTATTGAACCCTGGTCTTTTTTTTTACTATTTATTTACTTTAAAGTTTATAATTTTCGATGTACGGTACAGGCATCAAAGCAATGTCGTCCAAAAAACTTGGGGTACTCAACAGAGCGAAGCAGTACTTCACCTCGGGCAAAGGTTGTTACTTTACAAGACCCAAGTTCGGCCCCATATGGAGTACTGCTGCCATTACTGGGCGGGTGTACCCGGATACCAGCTTGGCCCTTTTGACTCGGTTCAACGATGGGCTGTGAGAATTGTCGACGATTCCAAACTCACTTGCGGTATCGAGCTCTTAAGTCTGAGGAGAGACTTTGCCTCCCTGTGTGTGTTCTACCGCTTGGCCAATGGGTTGTGTTCTGAAGAATTGTTCGAAATGATGCCCACAGCTACTTTCTATCATCGCACCGCTCGCCATCGGCAGGGAATTCATTCTCACACTTTAGAACCGAAATGGTCGCGTACAGTGCGGTTTCAGAGAAATTTCCTCCCGCGAACGCTTAATGAACTCCCTGCCAAGGTTTTCTCCAAGGACTACAGTATGAGGTTCTTCAAGAAAGAAGTTATTAGATTTCTGAAGAGTCGGCAACGCGCGAGTGATACCCCTGGTGTTGCAAGCGTCCATAGGCTACGGTTACCGCTTATCATTAGGCGGACCGTAAGCTTGTTTGCCAACTTAGTGGTATTCAAAAAAAAAAAAAAATGTCGTGGTGATAGGCTCCTCATGTGGGGTATCGTTGTATATAGACTACAGGCCACAAATGCTCTATGAAATGACCCACCGTGAATTACTTTTTTAAGGCTGCGACTATATAAGAAAATAACTCTCAACTCTATGCTGTCACTTTTGAGCGTTACAGGTGAGTAAATGGAAAAACTGATTTTTCCACGTGCAAATGAGGATTTACGACTAATTATTTTTGTACGGATTTCTTCTAGTTGGTAGATCATTAAAAACAAACCTAGTGCGAACTTAACAAAACTTATGGTACATTTTACAAAGATCTTATATCATATTGGTCTAGGAAGAGGGCTTGTGACCCCCAGCTTTTCATCTTGGCTTGACTTGGCCGATTTTTCTTTATATTCATTTTTATGAATTCTTTACATATTTTTATCCTTAACAACTACTTACGAGACCCTAATTAAAAAAAATATATGAGCTAGCTATTAAAAATAATCCTATATCTGGTCATGCAACTTTTAAACCAACAATGTATGGAAATTGCCGAATGTCTTTTGTTGGTAGTTTGGCCGGCTGCTCTGCAGAGGGCGTGGGTTCGATTCCCGCACTAGACAAACATTTGTGTTTTTATGTATGCTATGTATGTATTTACAAAAAAAGAGGTAATTATATGTATTTGTATCCGTTGTCTGGTATCCATAACACATGCTTTGCTTACTTTAGGGCCAGAGGGCACTGTGTGTAATGTCCAAAAATATTTATTTATCATTTTAAGTTCTACATATCCTAATATTTTCCAAATTTAATTATGATGTGTTTCTAATTGTCCATTTAAGGTGGAGCCCCTGTCTAGCTATCAAGACAAGAAACTGCAGCATAAATTGGAAGAGGTTATGAAGACATACATCGGACAGCATTGCACTGTAGAAGTCGACGATAAGTTAGTATTGATTTATTACAAATAGTATAGTAACTTAGCTCTTGCTTGAAAATAAAGCGTTCTTTCTAATCTAATACGTAGTTATGGACAGCTCGTGATGACGTAAAATTAGTACCATTGATTGTCTGAAGATTGTTTTCAATTCTGTTAAGAGTATTGTGTTGCCGAAGTATTACGGATTAAACACCGGAATGAACATGGGTACATTTATTTTCTGCATGACGTCTGACCTTTATTTTTTGGGTAACATAAAATTTCCGAACAGATATTAAATTATTTTTGGAATTACTCTTGAAGGCCTTTCTCCTCTCTCTAGCGACCTAGTGCTAAAACCCTACGTCTTACTCTGTCGCCCTGTGTAGTTCAGTGCACATTTCAGTACAGTAATATTATAAATTTCAAATAAGTATAGAAGGGAAATAATTGGTGCTAAAATTCGTACATGATAAAATGTCAGTACTGATATAATATAGAGATATTCGATACCGATATACAGTTCCTGCAAAGTGTAGAGACAGTGTGGCCATTTAATTACTAGCGGTCTCTGTGTAAGTCTTAAAACTGTCTTAAAACTGTTTAGCTATAAGAACGTAGATGCAAAAGCTTGCAACTATTTTAAACTAAATTTCCTTTTTTGTTCTTGTTATGTGTGATTTTTTTTTAGGCGTTCACTGTTTAGAGAAAGATAAAATATTTCCTTATCAGCTTTATATGTCCTCACTGTTGGCACACGGCCTACCCTCACCGGGAGTGATTTGTGCCATGAGGCGCGTTCCTTCTGAGCGGCGTTGCAATTTAATAGCAAAACCACATTTTACCACAAAATATCCGTTCCGTCTAAGCGCGGCTGATAATTTCAGCGGCGCTATTATTGTTTAAACGAAACGCGTTTCGCGTAAGTTTTTGGCAGCTATCATCATCAGCAAAAGTAGCGCAAAATACCTTCCTCCCGATATGGGTTTTTAGTAGCAATATTTCGTAACACTAGATGTTGCTATGATTTTGCTACCAAAAGCTAATGTAACGCGAACTGCTAAAAATTCTGCAACTTACTATTAAAAATCGTTACATAGAACGCTACTTTTTTTTGACATATGCAGGCCTCGTCAAGATGTTTTTCTTCACCCCTAAGCCAGGTGTGTGAATAATCAAAGTACTCGAGAAATTTAGAAGAAAACTCATTTGTACATGCTAGGCTCAAAAGTCCGCCACTCAGGACGCAAGGTGAAATCAAAAACTCAAGGCCACCACCGACTTATAAAATTTTTGCAGTTCAACATTTTAATACCAATGTTATGCTACTAATATTATAAATGTGAAAGTTTGTAAAAATGTCTGGATGGATGTTTGTTACTCAATAACGCTTCAGCCACTATACCTATGCTTAAACGAACTATAGCTATAGCTACAGCGTGCTATAGCAAACGTCATAAGTATAATAATTAAGGAGTTCCACGCCGATAACCAAATTTAGGGCGGGCGGAGCCGCTAGCAAAATCTAGTTTATTAACTATAAAGTTTTTTTATTTCCAAACTGATTTACACATACAATATTTTAGTGTTAGTACCAGTCCACGTTTTCCTTATTCTATGTTAGTAAATTATATAAGGTTTGTATCCAGTCTAAGTAAAAGCCTACTCCAACCATTTCTCCCTGGTTTTGGAAGTATGTCCGTTGTCCAGTTCCCACTGGCCAAAAGAATTACACTATCAGCTCTTCCCTTTCTTGGTCTACCTATCTAATAAGGCGTTCCATCGAACTAAAGGGCTATGAAATCGCATATGCATTAAAATCGTTCTGGGCACCAAATGTAAACAAACAATATGGCCGTTTACTATTTTGACAGCGCATACACTGCTTCACCTCCCAAGCATGTGCATCCAATGCATTGAATACGGTACGGAAGTGACGTCATAACGATCGACAGAATCGAATCGAAAATCGAATTGCGTATAATGCTTGTCAACTAAACGCCCCTTATTTCGTAGCAGAATTGTAAGTGGCTTGCGTTTCATTATCTTTTGGTAGCAAAATCTAATGTTGACTTTTAGCGTTTCGTCTGAGCGGCTTTGCTATGAAATTTGGAGGTAGGTATTTTGTTTACAAATGTGAAAACTTCTTTCTTGAAGAACCCATGAACCCTTATGCCACTTCCTCACGATCTATAAGAATCAAGTCAGGGTTGGGCTACGGGAAATGTTAACTGTTCTTAACTATGAGTATTTACTCTTTATAGCACTTCAGAGTCCCTTGGCGTGTACATACGTCTGTCCAACAAAGAAACCCTCAACAATATAATGCTTAAAGAAGAGCAAGCGATCATGCGTAAAGGAGGTCTGTATTATCTGGTTTTATTTTTCTAATTGGTATAAATATTCAATGTCTAAACTAAAAAAAAGTTCATTGCATACTTAAAAAAACCAGCCAAGTGTGAGTCTGGCTCGCGCACCGGTATTGGTTCCGTACAAAATTATTATATGTAGATAGTTATTCCATCGTGAGATCAAATCTCACAAGTTTATGCCTTAATTATCAGTTTCTGGATTTTCTCCTATATTTGTGATGTAACATCTTGCTTCTTGCCAATTTCATAATTCTAGGTCAACAGTAAGTACCCCATAGGTTTTGGTTCATTTGTGTCACAATATGCGACAAAAATGGCCGTATTTTTACAGCTTCAAGGGACCGTAAACCTTAGTTACTTATAATAATATCAACTTGATACCTTTACGCGACAACAAAGTGATTCTATAAGGGTTCCTTTTTCCTTTTGACGTACGGAACCCTAAATATGAAAGTTCCTACGTATGTGCAACTATTCAGACTTGAAAATCTCCTCAGGGTTTTAATGTCATTGTGTAGAATATTGAATAAGAGCTTGTGATAACATAAGTTTAAAAATGTATATCACATACCACTTTCATATTAACTATTAATACTATCAAGTAAATTTTTATTAAAGGCAAATCCATAGACCTTAGCGGGTTAAATTAAAACGAATAACTTCGCCAAGACAGTTAGCACTAACAACCCTAACTTCATACAGGGACATCCTCTACATCAAACAAAAAATCCTAGATTAATTTATTTCTATCAATAGATGATAAATCCGTCACTACCAGTCAACCAGTGCATGAGGGTCCACATGTGCGCCAGGGTGCACCAGTGCATCAAAGTCCATCAGTGCATCAGGGTCCATCAGTTCATCGGGATCCACCAGTGCATCAGGGTCCATCAGTGCATCAAGGTCCGCCAGAAATTTTGGAGGAAGGTGACCTGGACATTACGCAGTGTCCAGAATTTGAGGATCCTGTGGAGGCCGTTACTGTGAGTGACAGACTAGGTTCTATTTCACGCTTTAATAGACTACAGGCCTATGTCCAAAATGGATGTGTCATATGAACCACCAGGTGACGTATATAGGACGATATAAGAGCATAAAATAATAAGATTCAGCGCTATGCCGTCACTTGTAAGCTGTCCAACTGAGTGCTGGTGAGAATTCAAAAGTGCAGGTAGAGTGTGTACATTTTGGTCATATATTTTTGTACGGCATTTTTACCATCGATAGATCCATGAATAATAATAAGAAAGCGCGCAGTGCCGTAAAAAAATGGTGCGCCACAAAGTCGGTTTTTTTTTTTGATTTTCTGACAATTTCCATGGTACATTTGGGCCTTTATTCTGTACGGCATCAGTTTCATACTGTTTCAACACAGCTTCTAATCCATTATTCCGCAACGCCGTACAAAAATCATGCGACAAGGGGAAAAAATCGGGGGTTGCAACCCCCTCTCTTTCCGTAGTCCGGGGGGTGATTTGAAAAAGTACGGCTTCGGTTCCAAAACATTATCTAGCACTCAAAAGTACTATTAAAAATAATGCCGTCAAAAAATTATTGTTCATTTGAACGTATATTAATAATTATCTTAATTTCATGGTATACTTGATTTATAAAGCTGTAAAAGCTCTACCTACACTTTTGAATTCTCACCAGCACTCAGTTGGACAGCTTACAAGGGACGGCATAGTGCTGAATCTTATTATTTTATGCTCTTCTATCGTCTTATATACGTCACCTGGTGGTTCATATGACCCATCCATTTTGGACATTGGCCTGTAGTCTATAAGCTGTTTACTGAGCAACCCTTACTTCTTACTAAGTCTTGTATCTTTAACTAACAAAATTTATCATATATTATCGCTATATATCATAGTCGCAAAAAAATTAATCCATTCATAATATGTAAGTGAGTTATTGAAGTACCCAAATTTTCATTACCTTAAATAAATGAATAAATTGAAAAAACTTCGGTAATTATTTTAGTGGCGACATGTTTATACTTAGTTAAAGATATTTAGTGTTACGTAGTTTTTCTGGAAAAAGCTTGGATCAGAGTCAATAACATTATTTTTTAAAAGCAAAATTTATTTTCAGGGTTACCACAACAGGGACGAGGCGGAGATTTGCAAACACTACAAGGGTGGCCCTGAGAAGACTTGCTTCAAGGGAGCATTGTGCAAAAAAAAACACATTTTGAAGCACCCAGGTAAGCAGGTTGCTATCTTTATATAAAAAAAAAACATTTTTGCATGTTTGTGTGCGCAAAACACACAATATGTCGGAGTGCTCAGTCCAAAGTAAGCTCTTTAAACCATCCATGCACGCACATCCATGTTCAAGGTATTTTATTGGTGAAAACATTTTAACATTTGTTAGTACTGTTGGTAAGGTCAAAACACATCATAAACTTACAACAGCAATGTTTTCTTCATAAATAATAGAGGTACCATACAACACAAATCCCACATAAATCAGTTAGGTTAAGTTTAGTATAACCAACTTGAAGCCATCACTAAACATGCGGAATCTTTAAAAGTTAGTCCATGATATTAATATTGGTTGCAGACGGCTGGACCATGGACCGCGTAGAAGTTCCAGTTAAACTAGACTCCTTGCCACTTCCAGCACCGAACTCGTGGCACAAGGTGCATATAACGTGCGTTTGCCACTTTGACATGGTGTGCGTGCAATTCATCAAGGAGAAAGTTAAAGGTATACTATTTTACCAGGTATTGCAGAATTATACAGTCTATCTGACACTTACAAAAGAGGTATATTATTTCTTCCCTGGTCTTTCAATTTGCCACCTTAAAGCTGGTAATTTACGACATATGTCCAAAATCACTGTTGTCCAGATACACTTCTATCAGAAGCAGTGTTGAGTCGAAAGGCTTACCACCTGTCACGCAGGACTAAAGTGGTTGGTGGTGGGAAATATACCATGAAGATATGCATACATAGTTTAACCAAACTATTTGAAGTTTCGATTTCTCAATTCTTTGGTCTACAACACGTCAATTCAAGTTGCACCGGTTTTATGTCAAATTTTTATGTACACTGTCCAGTCTATAGTACTCTGGAATGCTCTTCCTGATAGTATTAGCGACACCTAAAACACTATTTAATTTCAATTTCTTTTTGACTGACCCAGAAGGAGGGTAATGTTATTAGAACGCATATATGTATGTGGGTATGTCCGTTCCATTGTGACCTCTAGTAGCCTAAACGGCTGGACCGATTGCGATGAATGAGGTCTCAGATGAAAGATATTTATCTACCGAGTGTTATAAATAAAATAGTCAAGCGCGAGTCGAAAGAAGTAAATAAAAAAAACTAAAACTAAAAAGCTTTCAATAATTAAATAAATAAAAAACACGACTGCAAAACCACTAAAAACTAAAAAGAAATGAGTGCACCTAAAACATCAAATATTTATCTATAAGCAAACGGGACTCATTCAAATGCAAGTATAAATCGCGGCACGTAGGTTGAACCAAAATGGCTGTCGTCCGCGCAGGTACAGTTACAGACAAAAGTACAAACGAATGTTACATGATGGTTTCGTGTGAGGTCCGTAATTTCTGATATTCTTTTTTCTAATAGATAAATGAATATTTATTATTTTTATTGTCAAATACGTAATATCTTAACTAACTTCGGTCGAACCGGTACTTCTTAAACAACAGTCTTGTGGGAGGTGGTCGTTAGGTAAAATGAAAATAAACAGTTAAAAAAATAAGAATTTCATAAAACACTAAGGGTAAAAGTTGTAAATGTTTTTTAATCACTGTCACTCATTGGTAACGGCATGACACCTCCTACATTATTTTGAATTGGCACCAGAACTTGGCCAGAGCCTGCGTTGCTATGGTTACGCGAGGCCCCTCGCGTCGCACCGCATTTCCCACCTCAAGGGACCCGAAAATTTGTTACTGCGCATAGTTCAACTTACGTGCCGCAACCTATTCAACTACTACTAGTTGAATACATTTTACTTAAACTGCTTATAGTAAAACATTTGGTGTATTTTAGGTGCACTTGTTTATTTATTTTAAGTTCTTCAGGTTTTTGCAGTCGGGTATTTTTTATTTATTTACCTACGATGTAAGAAAATGTGTACGAATGATTTCAGAGGAGGTGGCGGATTTCGGCGACGTGCAACCACCAAATACTTTAGACGCTCTAGTGCGTGATATGAACAGTCCTGCTGCCAAAATGTCATATAAACCACTCAAGGTAATCTCTACTCATGTAATAACAAGTGGTTTTTTTTATCCACCAAACTTACGGCCCGCATGATGTTAAGGTGTATCCGACCAATATTTTTTCGTACAAATTGCATTACACCTAGTATCTTTAACAATAAACATGTTGCTACTCAAAACGTGTTATTATTAATCGCAAAACGCATATTTATAAAATGCCAGGTAAATATTAAATAACCATATTTTATATTAAATTAATGAAATGTATAAAATCAACAAAAACTCTGATTATTAAAATAACTCACGACATTTTATGAATGAATTATTATATTATTGCGAAATATTTTAAGTTTTAGAAATTTTGTGCATCGAAGCGATGGAAAATAAGTGTGATTTATGTCCACCTTAACTAGTTGTCGTAAAAGTAGTAGTGTAACGCGCACCACGTAAGAAGATTATGTGTTTATAGGTCCTTTTCGCAGAGTGGCGAAGGGGCAGGGCGACAGCGCATTCGTCGTAGTTGACTCACCCTAATAAACATATTCTTATAAGTGACTGACAGCTGCGGAAAGACCCCACTTCTGCCGCTCGCTATAGTTCATAAATTATAAGCTGTGCTCTGCGACAGCTTCCATTGGAATCACGTCTGTCAATGCCAAACTTTATTTATTCGTGCCCAAAACGAGACGTTCCTCAGATTGTCTTAACTATAAAGTATTTGTTATCGATTTTGCAGATAAAATCAATCAAAAAAACATTTAAAATTTAATAAATTTATAAATTTAAAAATTGGTTGTACGCTTTATTATCTATATGTATATAAACATGTGCGTTGCCTTATTTGTTTATATTCCAAGCATTGCGTTGAATCTTTTGTAAGTTTTTGTGCCCACGAAAAGTTTCTGAATAAGTTGATTAAGAGCGTAAAGGAGAAACAGGGAAAAGAGGGATAGGGGAAAAAAAGTTTTTTTTTTATTTTTCAACTAAAAATATATTAAAACATAAATATGTCAACAATAATCGGCATTAACGATCGATTATCGACATCGTCCCAGCACTAGGCCTGTTAGTTTGACAGCTGTCGCAGAACTGAAGCTATATTTTACAAGGTATCAATTTCTATTTACGTGGTTCGCACTATACCTTATAAATAATAATAAAACACCTAGAATGTGCATCCAATTACAACCTACTAAAATTTCTTGTATGTTTAAATTAAGTTATACTTATAACCGAATTTATAAACAACTAGGTGTTGCCCGCAGTTTCACCCGCCTTTAATTCGGTTATCGGTTTAGGATTTCAACAGCTCTCAACTATAGAAAAAAACCGACTCATACTTGAAGTTTTCAAGTAGCCTATGTCCTTTTTCGGCACTCAAACTATCTCCATGCCAAATTTCATTTAAATGGGTACAGCGGTTTAAGCGTGAAGATGTGACAGACAGACCGTTACTTTTGCATTTATAAAATTAGTATGAATTGTGAATTATTACCGTGTTTATAAACTTAATTTACTAGTGAAAATAATATAAGTATAAAAGTACCAATGGAAGAATAGATTCCTAATTTATTTATATTTTTTAATACTTAAACTATGATACTAAACCTGCGATATCCATAAGTAAAGTACATATAAAATGTGAACTGTTTACTTAACATAAAATGTAAAATGTAAACGGATTATATTTATTTCCATTCAATCATACTTATTATGTTCAGTTCGAGGCGCGAGCCACCGATCTTGAGTAAAATGCTCTCGTATCTCGATCTCCTATTCGCCTATTGGTCCCTCGCGGGGAAGTGTAAGTGAAATATTTTAAAGTATGTTTTAAATCCAGGCGGAGAAAAGAACAATGACCCTTACGCCCACTACACGGAATACAAACCTTTTATGGTACAGTTCTAAACCGTTTGCAACCATAAACATTTGAAAACTGGTTTGTTATCTCTGAATGACCGCGCCGCTCAACCCACACCGTACTATAAACGCGGTACTAAGCATAAGCCATAAAGAAATTTATGACGAGCGATACGTATCGTTTTCTTTCGATGCTAACATAATTATCCTAGTCATTGTCCGTTTTTGTTCGCTCTTTAGTGGGGTGATCGAGAAGCCGACGTGATTGGTTCAAATCGAACGGAAGTACCACAACGCTATCTCCTACAGATGCTGTGCATCGTCACATGCCAAATAATACCCAATTTTTTGCGAGTGACGAATGACGTGTTTATCCGTTTATAAAAAAATTAATCCTATGTAGTAGAATGAGAGTTATTTATGTGTTTCGTGTTATTTAGCAGACGATTTCTAAGCAAGACGGTTACCTATGGTGCTAATCTATTTTCTATTTTGTTTATAGATATGCCCTGCACCCGGCGAGTTGGTGGCTGCCATTTACCCACAAGACGACCAGTGGTATCGCGCCCGTGTCTTAGATTCTACGCGTTCCGATCAATGTCTACAGGTATGCTTTAATGACACCCATTACGGTCCCAATAGTATCCATAAAGAGTGCAACAGGAGGTACAACTGTAGATTGTGCAATTCTGCAAGTGAAGTTTTTACCAATATTGATTTAACATCTCATTAACTGAATCATTAATATTGAGCCAAAACTACTGAACGTTGAGTAATAAAATTTAGACATTGTATTGGTTTTATGTTGAAAATGATGTTATAATTCTGTAAAGAAGGATTTTGTTAAATTTACTACCTTAAATAAAATAAAATCAGTTTGCTTTTATTTTACTTTTTGTTTTTAAAGATCTTGCAATAAAATAGTACATTTTGTATTGAGGGTGGTAATAACTCAAGTTTGTAATTCCCGTTCCGCCAGTGTTACACACTATGTTTTTCATCACATTTGCGAGTATATAAATAAAAATATAAGATGAATAAATAAATAAACTCACCAAAACACAATCGAAATAGCGGAAATAGTAAAAATATATCTAGAGAATTTATGAATCAAAAAGTTTTAGCTGAAATTAAAACATACTACACAACAAACGTACAAAACATATATATATAAAAAGAAATCTCTGGAGATACGTACGCCCTTTGTACTATTTTTCTAAAATTATAATTTCTTGTTGTAAGGGTTTTTTTGTACAATAAAAGATTAAAATAAAACAAATTAATAAACATATTAAGTACCACAGGACAGCTTTCATACAAATTTGATATAATAGGCGCGTTATTACCGTCTGAGGGTTCTATGAACGCGTTCTTTGCTTTGAGAAAAGTAAAGGTTAAGAAGAAAAAGCCCGTGGGTGTAATAAAGGTCTTAGCTCCCACTTTGCCTGCACGTAATGACACTGTTTCTTCTAAATGAACAAACACGACGAAATTAGGTAAATCAACTTACAAAGCGCCGCACTGTTGTCCCTTTTTGGTATTAAAATAAGCTAAATTACCATGATAATTTACATAATTCTTCAATATAACTTTACTTATTTAGACCTAAAAGTAATTCAGGTAATGTCTCTGTTTGTATACTTTCTGAATTTAATCATTTTTCGCACTTTTCGGTAACTCAGTAGACAAAAATAATTCAGTTTTAACGCCTGGTCTTATGATCAAAAACTTTCACGGAATCATTGATTAGTAAAAGAAAGATTTAGAGTAATAAAACCTCAATCTAAATTACAGACGAAGAAAAAAAATTAATTTATAATTATTTTGAATTATTGTCCCTAAACTTTGTTTACTGTGTGGCTGCACTGTGTTTGACTTATAAGGTGTTCCTAGTTATCGGAAAAACAAAAATCTGTCGTCGCAGCAAGTTGTTCTGCACAATTGAAATTATAATTTTTAATTTTTATTTTATTTTATTTACTTATCAGGTGCTATATGTAGACTATGGTAACATAGTGTGGGTGAAGGAAGATTGCGTGCGGGCCCTAGAACCGCGGTTTCTATTGCTGCCGGCGCAGGCGGTGCGCTGCCGGTTGGCGGGAGTGGTGTCTCTCTCGCACTGCTCCAAGCAGTGGGCCGCCGCCAAGCGCTGCCTCGCTGATATGGTGCAGGACCGCATGCTGGACCTTCATGTCATGTGAGTTAATAAGAAACAAATACATCTACTAATGACTTACAATTAATATTATATATATATTGATATAACGACGCGTTTAATCCCATTTTATTTTTAAATCCTCAATTTCGTCTAAGAATCTTCTTTAAAAATGGCAAAAGTTAACAAAAAGAAAAGAGTTTTTTAAGCAGCTACTCCATCGACGTACGTTGTAGACTTTTGCAACATCAGGGGTATTCACGCAAATCTTAACGCAGTCCAGCACCATCTTGAGACTGCGCAGCCGACCATTCTTTGACCATTCATCATACCTACATTATCCCGGCTACAAACTCGAGCACAATTTTGTGAGTCGTGCCGGTGAATATATGTTCGTATATAGGTTGCTGCTTTACAAGTCCGGCCCCATATGGAGTACTGCTGGGCTATCTCTGGGCTAGAGTTTCTGATACCAGCTTGGCCTTTTGACTCGGTTCAACGACGAGCTGTGAGAATTATCGACGATCCCAAACTCAACTCAGGGTATCGAGCCCTTAGGTCTGAGAAGAGACTTTGCCTGCCTGTGTGTGATGGAAATGATGCCCACAGCTACTTTCTACCATCGCACCGCTCGCCATCGGCAGGGAATTCATTCTCACACTTTAGAACCGAAATGGTCGCGTACAGTGCGGTTTCAGAAAAACTTCCGTTGTGGAAGAAGCTCCCTGCCAAGGTTTTCTCACTAGACTACAGTATGAGGTTCTTCAAGTAAGAAGTAATTAGATTTTTAAAGGGTCGGCAACGCGCGAGTGATACCTCTGATGTTGCAAGCATCCAAAGGCTACGGTGACCGCTTACCATCAAGCGGACCGTAAGCTTGTTTGCCACATTAGTGGTATAAAAAAAAGAAAACAGGCGGACTGTAAGCCTGTTTGCCACCTTAGTATATGTATACAATAAAAGAAAACTCACAACTGACCTTCTCTATCACTCCAAAAAAGCATTTAATCACTTACACTATTGGCCTTACAACTGACATTCTTTATCAATCCTAAAAAGAATCAACCATCTTTACTACTGCTGACTTTCCCTTTCACTCCTGAAACAGACCAACTCTACTACTGACCTTAACTGACCATCCCTCAATTATTAGTAATACAAGTATGTACATAGATTTTTAAAATTGAGCGGTATAATGAATTTAATTACTGTGACGTTCAATCAATGACAATATAAATACTCATAGAACATCAGGAGACCTACAACTGATATAATTTTCAATCGTAAAATCCTACGGCGGTCGAGAAATACTACTAATATAAACTACTAAATTGGTACTCTTGAACGTTGTTGTAGCGCTCAGTCGAGAATGGAATTTAGTGGCCAATTTCGGAACTAAAATCCTATACAAATATTAAGAATCGGTAGGTACTCTTTGAGCCATCGGATCGAGAGTGAAATTAGGTACGATAATGTGTGAAAAGAAATGTGAAAATTCTAAATCAACAAAACAAAACTATCGCTACGAAGATTTAACTTTCACTTTAATGTTTATTAGTTTCAGTATTATTTTATATTTTGTGATTTGTGATTTCGAAATGTGTGGAATCCCAATTTCGGTTTAGGAGTACTGATAGAGATCGAGTTAAAGCTTGCCACGGAATTGGATTGGGATTGAAACTGATATCAGTTGTAGGCCTCCAGACCCAGCGCAATCATCAAGGACCTTATTGGGAACTCTTGAGCTAATCGGACTCTGGAATCCGAGACAAAAAAGTATGGAAGTCTGACTTGCCTCTCGAAACCCGTGAATGTACTTGCATAAATTTTCTTTCGAATCCCAAAGTCCGAATACTTTGAGACTGTTCCCAATAAGGTCCTATGTCACAAATTAAGGCCCTATTCTAACGAGAGTTTAAAAAGCGTCGCGTTAAAACCCGACGTTGATGCTATGCTACACTTAATTCGATTTAACGTCCAATGCTCAACGTCGAAAATCCAACAGTGCTTGATAAAAAGCGCCGCCCTTTAAAACCTTATGAACAAATACATGATATCCCTTTGTGCCATTTAAACGTTTTTTAACGCCCTTTGAAAAAGTGCTCGTGCAAGTGAGGCCTCAGCAAAGCTTAACAGTGGATACTAGACAAACAATAAAAATACATATATATCCTTTTTTTTTTGCTAAAACCCCTAGTACAAATGTTCATCTCATAAATATTAGTCCTGGAATCAAAACCACAGCCCAGCGGGGACTTCATTACCCACTGACCATCATGTGCAATGAATTAGTACACGTTAACGAATATGTAGAAAGCCATCTGTTCGAATTTCAAACAAAAACTGCCAATAACATTTGTAAAACAATTTGTTTGAAAGATTTTATGTTGATAATCAAATTCTCTATTTTCACAGAGCTCGAGGCTATGACGAAATAGACGTTGAACTTTTCGACCGAGATGGGTACAGCATAGCGGACCAGCTGGCTGCATCTAACATGGTCAGACTACAAGAGTACTCGGTGGAAGACGATACCAAAATCAGGCATAAGCTGGTTGTACCTTAATACCTACCTAAGAGATATTATATTTAGAGCTGCCATGAGCATTGTACAGAAATAAAACCGGTACAAACCAGTTCTACTACTTACGTAAAAACGTCTCCCAGCTAATTAATCTTTAATTACATCTAATTTAATTCGATCAACTGCTACAGGATAATGCATGCCGTACAAAACTATGATAATTGTGGAACGTTTATGTATCCAGGCACATGTTAGAAAGAGGTTAGCTGCAGCTACCAAGTTTTGACTGCTTGTATACATCTGCCGTTCAAAGAAATTTTTACTCTTCATCAAGCTAGTAAGGCTCAAAATAAATTGTAGTTGATCAGTCGTTACTACTATTAGCGACAGATACATTTGACCGCCGCGTTTTAGCATGCTTATGTCATTATCCAAGGTGGTAGAAGATCGAAGACCTACTCAGAAATATACATGTTTTATACGAATGTAATCTACATGCCTGCTCTGATTGCGATATCTAGACTTAATTTTTTTATACTCAAAACTTTAAATTTACTCTTCCTAGAATAGAAAAAGAAGCAATATCGCGCTTTGTGTACCAATTTTAATGTTACCTTTTAAGTAATAAGAAGTAACGAAAAATCTTGTGTCTTAATCTATTGTCACAGGCTAAGCATTTATTTATTTTTTCCATTTGGCCTTTGCAAGCGTCGTAGAAAGATCAATAAATAGGTAAGGTGCGCTGCGAGAAGAGGGCGAGTGCTTCCGACTAGTTTATGTCTTCATATATAGCCATTCGGAGCTGTCCAGCTAGCCAATACGTTAGTTTGCGGTGCAATTAATGTCTAGATAGCCGTCGTATTTTTTTTCAGCATCAAACGCCGATAACCGACTGTGTGAATAAAATGCATGTTCAGCCTATGCTTACAGTACATCAAAATTTCCCATTGCAAACGATAGAACTAAAAATATTTTTTTCAACTATTGGCAATAGTTTTTTTGGTATCATATTTGTTGGTACTTTGTAATTGACGCTTACGATTAAGTGAAAATAAAGTGTAGACGTATTAAAATAAGTTTAAACAAACTTTAGAACCACCGACTAATATTTTTCTGCTAGTGACCAAATTTTTTTTTAGATTTTTAAGATTGTTACCGACGATTAACAAACACAGGATCTAACACCAAATGGTGACGTAGGCGGTGCCAGCGGTTACTAAACATACGGTATTGAATAATGGTACCTGAGTAGAACCTTGTAAGTCTGCGTCAAGCTGTCGTATATGTACAAAACTAAATTTGACAAGGTTCTTCGCAAACTTTTTATACAGTGCCAAGTTTAGCGGCAAAGCAATTGTATAAAGATGACATGAACTTAATAGATAAAGATCGAAAAGAACTACTTATTACCTTTTCATCCGTGTTTTCTGTCGGTTACAAAAAGGTAGATTTAAAGAATTATTATTTACATTTGTTTGCAAAATCAAAGTCTCCTATCACGACGTTTTTTTTACCATAAAAAGGAATAAAAAACAATAAGTATTTTTTTTTTATTTAGACAATTGAATTTAGAAGCACTTTTAGTCATTTTTTACATTTGTCAGTGAAAGAAATTGTGTGTACAAATTAGTGTAAAAACTTCAACGTTAAGGGGATCAGAATTAAACGTTTAAACGTTTATTTTGCAATTTGTATACATTGATGTAATAAAAAAAGTGCAATAGCTTTAAAGGTAACAATAGTCATAAGTCAATGTAAATGTTAAACGCCAAATTAATTACTTAAACGAAGGCATCTCAATGAACTTTAAATAATTTCAACCATTAGTTCTAAAGTACCTACTAAGTTGCAGAGCTTGCTAAGAGAGCATGGACAATAGACGCGGGTGCGAACTCACCAAGTAAACTAATTAATCACAAAACTAACACATGTTTGTTAATGTCCAATAATCTGTCCTCTTTTATTTGACTATTCATTCTCTTAAATTTTCCGTATGAGAATTTTATAGACGGCTTCCAAAAAATAGCAGCTTAGGCCCATGTCTCTGAGAATAGCCAAAATCGAGCGTCGTGAAGGATTCGCCGTTTCATGATGCTTTTTTAAATTCACAACTATTGAAATTCCGGTATCGCTTTGTTAATTTTTGAACGGTATTTAAGTTTGTCTTTAGTTTTAACATTGCATCTCAAAATTTATATATATATATATACAATACTTTTTAGTGCCACTATTTACAGGAACGTCTGTATAAAAAAAAATTATATCGGTTCATCCTAGAATGCTTTATGCTGACATACCTAATATAAGCTTTAATTTTTCGTTATTATTGTATGAAAAGATTTATCTATAGTTACCTGAGTGTCTCTAAATCACTTTTTTTATAATAAAATATACTTCAACGCACATTCCATGATTATAAAAATAAGACTGCTTGACATTGTTTCTTGAAGTAAGTAGGTTCAGTTTTACATTCACCTATTTCCACAATACATGGTCCTAACCCGCCTCGCCGGACCCTATATCTAATTCGATCCACTATTATTATGAATATTCATGTGTCTTTAAATATTACGAGTATATTATATTTTATATATTACATAAATTCTTTTTTACTCTTTAGAGTTGCCTTTTAAAAAGGCCACTAAGAGATGATATTACAAGAATCTCTGCCAATTTAAAACCCTTTTTTTTGTTTACTGAAACGGCGTTTTTGTAAAATCTAGGTTTGTGATACATAATTTTGTAAATATGTAATATGCGATATATGTACATATCATATATACGTAGATACACATAATTAAAAAAAGTTATTATAAACTTTCAGTTCTTTTTTTTTTTTTTAATATAAATCATACTTTTTGAATTTAAATTTTTACCTTTTGTATAAATCTGTAATTGTTTTCTCATAGAAAATCGAAAATCAAACTCAATCAAATCAACTTTCGGTCTAATATTTGTTTATATGACGGGGGTTAAAAAGTTAATTCGTTTTATTTCCTCATTAGTTAATCAACATTAATAATATAAATATTAGCTATATATATATATATATATATATATATATATATATATATATAAAAAGTGTGTCCATAATATCCACCATAATAATAGTAAAAATATCAAAAAAACTGAACTGCTAATAATAGTTTTAGTTAAAGATTCTTGTTTTTAAGTTCTTATGGCTAAGAAAACCCGAATTTTGAAAGTTTTTTGGTGCTATAAACGTGTTTAGGGTAAACATAAGGGTAAGAAAGTATTCTTGTTATTAGAAATACGGATTCACATGTTAATAATGAAATTATGTCATAAAACATAAGTACAGAAGAACCATGACGAACTTGATTTAAAGAACCAACCGCCGCGTGTCACATTCAGCAGTCTATAATGGTTCCCCCCTTTAAATTCCTTTGAAACTCCTTGAACTCGTTTGTACGCGTCGTATGAGTGCAGGAAAGGGCTTATCGCTCTTAGTACGTAGTAGTTCTTCTGTACCTATTTATTCTGAGCTTATGTAAATAATTTTGGTCTCACGCAACCGATCGCATTGTATGGGGAAACACGTTTTTTTTTTTCGATGTTTGCGAAACTTTAGCTATTGTGTTTTTAAGGATTTCATAGACCACAGTAAAAAAACCGTTGTATTTTCACTAACAATCAAAGTAAAAGTTGTATGGAGCGGAATTATAAAGGATGTACGGATTTGCCATTTGGCTTCGGAACTATAGAACTCTTACATATACCATTATCACTCTTACTTCATTATCGTTGGTCTTTATACAATTCTGTGCCGCCCTTGTATTCCACTTTCATTTCACAACTGAATGTTTAAGGTGTATCCGTACACCTTTTTTTTTTTCATACAAACTGCCTAACACTTATTATCTTTAACTATAGTAATATCGTTACTCAAAACGTGTTATTATCATAAAGCGCTATTTATTATATTCGAAAAACACAAATTCGTCTATAAAATTCTAGTGATTTATTAATTAACAAAGTTTTTATCGAATTAATTTAAATGTATAAAATATACAAAAACTATAGTTATTTCTACATACATATGCTTTTTGCGACCACTGTCAATAACAATATATGATAATAACGCATTTAAAGTAGTAAAATGTTTATAGTTATGGTTATTTAGTACACGGAAGGATGGATGTCTATCGTCACGGTTTTTTACCCCAGAAGGGTGTTTATTTAAGTTGATTGCTCAAAGTAGATTATCTGTATACCTTTATTTATTGTTAATTAACTTTTGTGTTCATCTTGTAGATTTAAGTATCGATTACAATCGAATCACTTGTTAGTAACTTTATTTTTGTTTTTATTTTTATTTGGAAAGCTTTGTTTTAAGGATATGATGAGATTAAACCTTAAAGCAGTAGATGTCTGTTTTGAGATTAAAATAAATTTGTAATTCATACCAATTTCTCGAGATCGTAGTTTTCATACAAAACTCAAATATATTTCTACCTCGGTGTGTGGATGTACCTATACACATGTTGCGTGTCACTTAGTATGTTAGAGAAAGGAGAATGGGCAATAATATATTTCTACCTCGGTGTGTGGATGTACCTATACATGTTGCGTTACAGTTAGAGAAAGGAGAATGGGCAATCTAGTCCAAAAAAACAGTCTGCCCCTATGACCAATGACCCACAGTGTATTTGGAAGAGTAGTTGAATTACTTCATTGTTTTCTATTGGACCGTAAAATTCTATTCTGCTGATATGGAAGTATACATATTCGATAAAAGTCTACAATTTTATTTATAAAATGTTTAGATACTTTTTTGTATATAGGTGGAGTTATTCAATAAACACATGTATAATGAAACACGTAAGTTTACTACGACTTACCCTGGGAGCAGACTCAAAAGTCCTTGGCCCGAGGTCCAAAGACTTTCTAAGCCAAAGCCCATTCTCTTTTGTCACAAAATTAATTAATAGCCATTCATTCCGAAAGTTAAAAACTCAACATATTTAAATCTGGTCATCGATGTATCCTGGTGTACAAAATATTTGACAACATAAAAGTCTTAAAAGGAAGTACTTAATATGTAATTACGATCAATTTTCTACAAAATTCGTTGCCGCTCATGTAGGTAGACCCGTCGCACATAGTTATAGTTTTAATGTAAGAAAGCCGTGTGCTTTCCAGCATTGATGTATTCTTAAGAATAGCGACTGATTAAAGATTTTGTTATTTTTATAATCGTTATTTTTTTTTAATTTCTGCCTCATACTCAAACACAAACTTTTTTATTTATGTGGACTTTTACACTTTTGAATCGTTGAATTATTCATTTTATAAACTTTACCGTTACCACCGGTCCGGTATGATTTAACTACGGCAAGAAACTAAGCATTTATTCTTTTATATTTCTTTAGCTTCATCAAAAGAGATGTAGGGCACTGCAAGTACTCGCTCGAATAAGCCACCCGAACAACTAAAGCAGGGCATAGCGAATACTTGCTCGAATGAGCGGCCCGAACTGGGGAAGTACCTCCACCTTACAGAAAACCGCGGCCATAATAACACTAACATTGAGTAGTGTTGTGTTCCTAGCGGTGAGTAAGGTTGCCAAAGCTCTTTGAGGATTCGCTGCGCGGACAGCGGAGGACCGGCGGTGCTTGTTGCTGTCATGCTCGGCGTAGACGCGGCGAGCTGGTTCGGCGGTCAGGGAGACCTGATGAAACGACTGACCGCTGGCCGCCCGCAGGGTGAACGGGTTCCCGAACCCAAGGATCACTTAATCTCCGCCCTGGGAGGCTGATCCGCCAGCCTGTGTAAAGTATCTGAAGTGGTTGTCGTGCCGGATAAGGAGACCGGAGTGGACACGGCTACTACAACAGAGAGGGATCAGGGGCCCTTCCGCCCGCCATGCCAGCAACCGTATCATCTGTGGCGAGCTTCGGCAGTCTTAGAACCGCACCTTCTGTCCTCTAAGCTGTCTGTGCAGTGAATCCTCATCCTTAGTCTTAGTAACTTTTTTCAAATATTATGGCCATGAGAACGAAAAAGAAAAGAGTTTGTACAGCGGCTACTCCATCCACATATCATGTGCATTTTTGCAACATCAGGGGTATTCACGCAAATCTTAACGCAGTCCACCACCATCTCGAGACTGCGCAGCCGACCATTCTTTTTCTAACGGAGACTCAGATATCCTACCCGGCCACATCATACCTTCACTATCCCGGCTACAAACTCGAACACAATTTTATGAGTCGTGCCGGTGTATGTATGTTCGTCCGGGAGGATACCTGCTGTCGCCGCCTTCATAACCTTGAAGACAGGGACCTGTCGATATTGTGGGTGCGCGTAGATTACGGCGGCCACACTCGTATCATTGCGTGCCTATACAGGTCTCATAGCGGTGACACGTACGTAACTCGACTCTTCACGCACCTGAGTTTGACGACTGACAAAGTTCTAGAGCAATATCCCACAGCAGAACTAGTTATTTTGGAAGACTTTAACTCATGAATTTGCTCTGACCAATGGATTCTCTCAGCTGGTACTTTCTCCAACGAGAATACCATATAGAGGAACATACGAGCTCCTTACTGGACCTTCTTTTTTTTTTTTTTTTTTATACCACTTCTGCTGACTATTCGTCCGGACGGATACTCCGTCTCAGTGGATGCGCCTCTTGGCTCCTCGGACCACTTTCTCATTCGAACTCAAATGTCATGCTCACAACCCGATCCATCTGGGCAAACTAATTGGCGTCGTGTGTGGCACTATAAGTCGGCAGACTGGGATGGATTGCGAGAATTTTAAGCATCGTACCCGTGGAGGCAGATCTGCTTTACCTCAGAAGATCCTGACGTCTGCGCAGTCGCAGTCACTGAGGCAATCCTTGCTGGTTTGGAATGCTATATTCCTAATCCGCGAGTAGCTGCCGGCGTCAAAAAACGACCGTGGTTTAATGGGCGTGGCGAGGGCGACTTGCGAGCTATCCTTCTGGGAGTCGTGCTTTCTGGTCGCTTGCCAAAGCTGCCGAAGGGAACTTTTGCCAGTCGTTGTTACTACCACTGCGAAAGACCGATTGTGACTTGGCCCATAGTGCTAAAGAGAAAGTCGATCTACTGGGCAGTCTCTTTGCCTCGAACTCGAATATGAACGATGAAGGCTCTGTACCACCTACTATACCGTGGTGCGGTAAGACCATGCCGGAAATCTCCATAACGCAGCGGGAGGTCCGGCGGGCGTTGCTTTCTCTAGTTGTTCATAAGTCGAGTGGGCCAGACGGTATTCCAGCAGTGGTGCTTAAGCAGTGTGCTCCTGAGTTATGTCCTGTACTTACGCGCCTCTTCGCGCTTTCCTACCACACTAGGCAATTTCCGTCTTCATGGAAGACTGCGAATGTGCACCCGGTGCCCAAAAAGGGCAATAGATCAGATCCATCGAATTACAGGCCTATCGCTATTACCTCTCCTTTCAAAGGTGATGGAGCGTGTAATCAACACACAGCTTCTAAGATACCTAGAAGTACACGACCTGGTCAGTGACCGTCAATATGGCTTTCGCCACGGTCGCTCGACTGGTGACCTTCTAGTGTATCTCACACACCGATGGGCACTAGCCATTGAGAGTCAGGGGGAGGCATTGGCATGTAGCCTGGACATAGCGAAGACGTTCGATCGGGTCTGGCACCGGGATCTTCTATCGAAGTTGCCATCTTACGGAGTGCCCGAGGGTTTGTGGAAATGGGTGGCTAGCTTTTTGTCCGGCAGACGCCTACGAACCGAAGTTGACGGTAGTTGCTCTGATAGCATGGACATTAATGCTGGTGTCCGCCAAGGCTCTGTGCTGTCTCCTACGCTGTTTCTACTGCATATCAATGACATGTTGGACATCAACAACATACATTGCTATGCAGATGACAGTACTGGAGACGATTACAACACGGGTCGTGCAAACATCCCTCGTTCCGTTATGGAGGAAAACCACGGAGAACTTGTGTCTCAAATCGAGACCACACTGTCCAAGGTCTCTGACTGGGGACGGGTAAACTTGGTCCGATTCAACCCTAGACACAAGTTTGCGCGTTCACCGCTAAGAAAACTCCATTCACTGTAGTCCCACAATTCCAGAACACTCCCCTCTCCATCTCCAAGAGCATTGGGATCCTTGGTGTCGACATCTCCAGCGATGTTCAGTTCCGAGATCATTTACAGAAGAAGCTGGCGTCCAAAAAACTTGGTGTACTCAACAGAGCGAAGCAGTACTTCACGTCGGAGCAAAGGTTGTTACTTTACAAGTCGCAAGTTCGGCCCTATATGGAGTACTGCTGGCATCTCTGGTCAGGTGCACCCGGCTACCAGCTTGGCCTTTTTGACTCGGTTCAACGACGGGCTGTGAGAATTGTCGACGATTCCAAACTCACTTGCGGTATCGAGCCCTTAAGTCTGAGCAGAGACTTTGCCATACTGTGTGTGGTCTACCGCTTGTACAATGGGTTGTGTTCTGAGGAATTGTTCGAAATGATGCCCACGGCTACTTTCTACCATCGCACCGCTCGCCATCGGCAGGGAATTCATTCTCACACTTTGGAACCAAAATGGTCGCGAACAGTGCGGTTTCAGAGAAACTTCCTCCCGCGAACCCTTGGGTTGTGGAATGAGCTCCCTGCCAAGGTTTTCTCTAAGGACTACAGTATGGGGTTCTTCAAAAAAGAAGTTATTAGATTGCTGAAGGGTCGGCAACGCGCGAGTGATGCCCCTGGTGTTGCAAGCGTCCATAGGCTACGGTGACCGCTTACCATCAGGCGGACCGTAGGCTTGTTTGCCACCTTAGTGGTATAAAAAAAAAAAAAAAAAAATTCAAACTCTGTAACTCTCAGACTTAAGGGTTCGATACGGCTTGTGAGTTTGGGATCGTCGAAGAGCGATACTCTTGGAGATGGTGAGGGGAGTATTCTGGAATTGTAACGTGGGACCTCAGAGAATTGGGTTTTCTTAGCAGTAAACGCACAGACTAGTGTCTTCGTAGGGTTGAATCGGACTAGTTCTCCCGTGCAGTGGACACAGTGGTCTCGATTTGAGACACAAGTTCCCCGCGTTTTTACTCCATAATGGAACGAGGTATGTTTGCACGACCTGTATAATAAGCGTCTCCAGTACTGTCATTTGCATAGCAATATTTTTTTTTGATAGACAATATGTCATTGATATGCAGTAGAAACAGCGTAGGAGACAGCATAGAGCCTTGCGGGACATCAGCATTAATGCCATGCATTTAGAGCAACTACCGTCAACTACGGCTCGTATGAGTCTGCCGGACAAAAAGCTAGCCTCCCATTTGCTCAAACCCTCGGGCACTCCGGGAACTTCAATATAAGACCCCGGTGGCAAACAATACCTTCGCTATGTCCAGGCTTATTACTACGAGCCGTGTTCCAAGCCTCATACACAGTTTGCTAAAATTTTTAGTTTCTCTGCCTTCGAGTTTGTAGCCGGGATAATGTATCAGCAGGGCAGGATATAATCATCTCCATTATAGAAAGAATGGTCGGCTGCGCAGTCTGCAGATGATGGTGGACTGCGTTAAGGTTGGCGTTATATGTGGATTGAGTAGCCGCTGATAAAATTCTTTTCCTTTTATTTCCTTTTGCCATTCTTTAAAAAAAAGTTGCTTAGACTAAAATAAGGAATCACAGCACAAACAGCTTAGAGGACAAGAGGTGCGATACTAGGATTGCAGAAGCTTGGCACAGATAATACGGTTACTGGCACGGCGGGCGGAAGGGCCCCTGATCCCCCTCTGTTGTAGTAGCTGGGTCGATATTGTCCATCAACAACATACATTGATATGCATATGACAGTACTGGAAACGCTTATTACACGGGCCGTGCAAACATCAATTGTTCTAGTGTGGAGAACTTGTGTCTCAAATAGACACCACTCTGTCTAAGGTCTCAGACAGGGGACGGAAAAATTTGGTCTGATTCAACCCTACGACGACACAATTTCACCGGTAAGAAAACCCCATTCACTGAGGTCCCACGATTCCAGAATACAGCCCTCATTATCTCCAAGAGTATTGGGATCCTTGATGTTGACATCTCCACCAATGTTCAGTTCCGAGATCATTTGCAAAAATTTGGCGTCCAAAAAACTTGGAGTACTTAACCGAGTGAAGCAGTACATCACCTAGGGGCAAAGGTTGCTGCTTTACAAGTCGCAAGTCCGGCCCCATATGGAGTACTGGTGCCATCTCTGGGCGGGTGCACCCGGATAACAGCTTGGCCCTTTTTGATTTAACAATGGGGGGCTGTGAGAATCGTCAATAATCCCAAACTCACAAGCCGTATCGAACCCTTAAGTCTAAGTAGAGACTTTGCCTCCCCGTGTGTGTTCTACCGGTCATATAATGAGATGTATTCTGAGGAATTGTTCGAAATGATGCCCACGGCTACTTCCTACCAACGCACTTATTACTTATTTATCCTCACACCTTAGAACTTTAATGGTCACAGACAGTGCTGTTTCAAAGAAACTTCCTCCTGCAAACGCTTAGGGAGTGGATTGAGCTCGTTCTTCAAAAAAGGAGCTAATAGATCTTTGAAGGGTCGGCAACGCGCGAGTGATGCCCCAGGTGTTGCATTTTCAACGACAAGCATTTTCAAGTACTCATTCGAGCGAGTGATTTACATTTTTCAGCAAAGTCGAGCACAAGGAATTTTAAATCTTACGTATATAGGAGTTAAAATGATTGTTGCACTTCACTGTGCAGTGCCTATCAATACCTTGCCTTATTCATGCGATTGACATTTCTCTCGTACATATGAAAATATTTATAAATATTGATAGTATTAGAACGCGAGGTGATAGGGCGTGAAACATACAGTTAAACTTTCTATCAATATTTTTAATGTTAAATTACATAAAAAGTCATAATAATGAAACATCAAATATCGTCTAAAGCCACGTTGACACAATAAGAGTATGCTCAGACCTAATACACTTGGATAACTATTTGGTTGCTACTCGTACCGTGGCAAATAAAAAAAAAGAATCTGAGTGCAGTCACATATCAATTTTAGTTGACTTGTACCTTTCTGTCTTTATTAGAGCTAGCTCGTATAAGACACAGATTATATAATAATATACTATGTAGAAAATTAAAATTTGCCGCTTCTTAAAACACAGCAGTATTTCATTCAAAATAAATGGAAACTGATATTCAAAAAGATAACGGGAAATTTGTCTAACACATTTGTCTAATTAAAACCACTAATAGAGGAAAACTTGTAATTCAAAAACTGAAATAGAAAATTTTAAAAGAATAATTTATAACCTTGGAAGGGAGACAAGAAAAAATAATATTGTCAACATGGGTTAGAATAAAAAGAAAGCAACAACACTAAACTATTATAACTAGTCCTAAACACACTTAATGAATGCAATAAAAACATGGCACTAGAAAACTAGGACAAATGGGAGATTAGTACCATGTGTAGATTAGGGAAGAATGAAGCCCTAGTGGGAGGAGATTAGTGAACCCAACCAACTCAATACAAGAAATGTATAACCTCAAAATTAAAAGCTTATATGAAAACAAAAATATAAGAAACAAGAAACCCAAATTATTAAGTAAAAGCGCTTTACAACTCCTACAAAAAAGAAAAAATGCTTAAAATAAAATGGATAAACTTGTAGTCAGAGAAATAGCAAAAATAAACAACAGAAAGAAGGTCAATCCTAAAAGCAGCCAACAACATTTACAGGAATCAATATACCTCTTGAATCCTACAAGATGAAATCATTGCACTAGACACACAAAAAAATGAGGAGTCTGTCTCAATTTATTTGCATAAGAAGTGATAATCGCTATACATACCCGGAAAAGCAAATAAAACATTGAAAGATGGTCTCTTTGCCACAAAAAGTACACACACACTGGAACACACTTATATATGAAAAGCACTAAAAACCCAGGGGGTAGCCCTTTAAGTATATAAGGAACATCTACCAAAACAGCTCAGCACAGGTGAAATTAGAAACACACGCCACAACAAGTGAGACAGGGTGACCCACTTTCACCAATGCTTTATACAGCAGTGGTGGAAGAAGAGTTCAAATAACAGTCTTGTAATGAAATTTAAATGTGAGAATAAACATATAATAATAAATAAATATTCTTTACACACAGCGCCATCAGGTCCCAAAGTAAACAAAGTTTGTGTTATAGATACCAGACAATGGATACAAATATATATAATGTTTTTTTTGTAAATACCTTCATAATAAACATAGAAAACACACTGGGTGTTTGGCTAGCTCTAATAAAGAAAACACAAATAATTGTTTGTCTTGTTTGGGAATCACACCCACCATCCTTAATTCAGCGGTTGGGTCATTACCCACTGAGTCATGGAGCTAACAAAAATACTCTGATGTTTTTCAACCACTCAGAATGCACTCTTACATAGCTGACTTGTATGAGTGCACTTGGTCTAAGAATATTCTGATTGTGTCAATGTGACTTTACCTGCTACGGAAGAAAATTGTACCATACACAATAGCTATTTATTTAATAGAAAAAAAAAGTTAAATAGGTTACACATGTCAGCATGATAAAATTGAGATAGTGAGATTACATGAGATTCTATACACACTGTAGATTAAAGGCATGTTCTATTCACATATCAATTAATTGATTGTGACATAATGTACATTATGTGTTGAAACAATACACAATGAATATTAAATGACTAGAATATTCTATCACTATTTAGTTACAAATATCAAGTAACAAATTCATTTTGGCAATTTATAATGTAAACAAACACTGCAAGAGTTATCACTAACTACTATTATAGAAAGCAATTATAAACTAGTTGTTCGTAACAAACAATTTAGGCAACTCAGTCTCTAAACGAATGACTCTGACCATGGATGTCAACCGCCAATTCTTATCAGGATTTGCATCTTTTGGTGAGTTAGATTCGGGGGCAACAAATGTGCTATAATATGAAATCAATTCATGAGAATGATCTCCATCTAGGTCTGCAATAATCAAAGACTTTTCTTGGTATTCTAAATCAGGTTGGCAAATAGGCAGAGGAGTATGAACATCAGCAGATCCACGAACACATATTTGTATTATATCAGTTTGACTAACATTCACATTATGTATTTGTGATTTATCAAATGATACCAGAACTATTCTCTCTGAAATATCATGAGCAGTAAAATTTGTGTACTTTATAGCAGATGACATTGAAACCACATTTATTGATGGACGATAATAAAATACATCATATGGATTCTTTGGACTTTGATTCTGAACATTGTATTTCACTTCATCAACTTTTAGTGCACCTTTTGCGAGATGTGCACTATTCCACTGTCATAATTTTATTACAAATCCTCTTATTGTGTTTGAAAAAGCAAAAGAGCTTGGTCTCATTGCATAAACATAATTAGCGGCATATTCCCAACTAACTACAGATGTGCCATTTCTTTCTAACAATAAATTTATGTTCACTCTACATGAATTAGGGCATTCTCCAGAGTTTTCCACAACAAGTTTGCCAGGGCCATTTGTGAATATTTCTCTAGTGTTACCAATATTTTTTTTGAGACCTGAAATAACTCTTTTCGAGATAGAAGCTGAAGGAACATGAACTGTAGCCTGTTCTGGCTTTATCAATTTTTTATAAAGCATTGAATATGAAATTAAACGAATAGCCTCTGCTGTGCCATTTTTACATACATATATTATATTAATTGTATCAGAATCTTTTAGCAATTTAACTGATAAACAATCGTCAACCACCATTGGTTCACCAATTATATTCCCAGTAGAACCAGAAATCATTATTAATGAATTGTGATTTAAATTTGGGTAGATAGTAGCAACTGTTAGGAGATCGTTAACCTTGTCTTGATCAATGTCTTTTATTACTACAGGAAAATCTATTGTGGCAATATTACTGAATATCTTTCCTTGTTTATGGATATACCAATAATATGTGCCCGACAGAGAATTAAGCGCAGCAAGCAAACCCTCCGACCCTGAAACTATACAATCCTTTTGTTTGTCTCTATTAACATCAATAATATGACAGTTTATCTCTGTGGGTATTCTAGTTTCTCTAGTATACCAGCCAACTTTACCAGATTTACCCACAATAAGCAAAACACCATTCACAATGTTAT
This sequence comes from Apoda limacodes, assembly GCA_946406115.1. NCBI lineage: Eukaryota > Metazoa > Arthropoda > Insecta > Lepidoptera > Limacodidae > Apoda > Apoda limacodes. The sequence goes on from OX291550.1 coordinate 24,814,340, forward strand.
TAGACTCGTCTTGTTGCATATGATTTCCCCGATAAATAAAAATAAGATTTTTTGTTTTTGGTAATGCCCCATCTACAACTTGTACTGCCCCAGATAATTCTATTTTATCATAAGGCAACTCCCAACTCGTAGTTTCGTCCCGCCAATCACCATTTCCGCAGCTACCAATTTCAGAACAAGGTATTCCCCAAAGGAATATTACCACAGTGAAAATGCAAATGAGAATCGATGCGATAAAAACACAGCGTCTGGAAAAAGACATCTTATTAGAGATGTCGGACTGTAGGAAACTAACATTGTCCATCGTACTTTCGACTGTGTTAAGATTGGTGTTGAAGTCTTCCATATCACTTACGCTGTAGTTTTTAGGTGATTGTAAGCCACTATTGATGTCCAGATTGTTACAACTGTCAGTTCCTTTGATATGATCATCTTCAATTCTATGCTCATCTTCAGACTCAGAATCTGAAAGTATTTGCTTAAGGGGTGCATAAATACCGCCATTCCCATTTCCTGACATGGTGTTATCTTCCTCTAATACCTCATTAAGAACTTAACGTATACCACATTATTATTAAAATTATACATTATTTATTATTCAAATGAAGAAAAATCACAGATTACAGATATTTGTTCCAAATCACGCCGAGTAATTATCGCCCGGTAAAGTTAAAAAATTAACCCGTTCTGGAACAAGCGTATGACAGTTAATTTTCAAACTGACAGGAGTGATTTTCAACCTTTTCTATGGCAGTGTAAAGAATTCAACTTGACAGTTGGAAAATTACTCTACCCCGGGCGTCCCAAAACCACTTTTTTAACTTCCTAGTTGCGATTTGGAACGCAACCTTTTTTTTTTATTAAGTATCAGATGCAGTGTTGCCAGCAAACTTTTTGCAAGCCCACTAGATGAAGGACCTAAAACCACCAGAAAACCACTAGATTTTTTAGCGTATAATATGTAACCAATAAAAAACCACTAAATTATGAATTTGTATGAAAAGCTATTTTTTTATAAAAATAAAGGAATGAGTCAATATTCAATGATAGTAAATTTTGTAAAAACAAGAAAAACTACTTGAAGCCAGCTTTTGACAGGACTTCGCCTTTATGATGAAAGTTTTGAAAAAATCTAAAATAATTCAAACTTAAAAAATAAAAGTTAATTTTTTAAGTTTGAATTATTTAAAGGTGCGTAATAAAAAAAAAACTCAATATTTAAACCATTCTTGATGCGCAAGGCTGACTAGAACTTGGCTGTTTTTTATTAATTTAAACCACACCACAGATTATATAATACTATACTAGTACAGATGCCTCATCCCACACAATGAATTGAAACCGCCGTAACTCGGGCTTTTTTGTTTAGCCGCTAGATGCCGAAAGTAGCAGCGGGTCGAAAATATTAGCTAACGACATCTAACGTTACTCGTTAAATACTTACTGTAATACTAGTAACTGGTTCTTTGAAGTCAATACATGGCGGTAACTGTGTCTAATACCTACCTACACATCGAGCCATAGGACAAAACATAGCGCAGGAAAAAAGCGCGGGAAACGTTGAATTTGGCGGGCGTCTTTTTTGGTTCAGTATTTATAATTATAAATATTTAGTGGTAAATTGATCGAGTGAGGAGTGTAAATATTTTTATTTAGTAGATTAGTTTATATAGTTTATTTATATTTTAGCCACATAGGTAAGTTTTGTATATATATACTGTAAATAAAAAACAATTATGAACGAGCCGCCAGATCCTGGCGGCTCAGTTCCTGAGGCGTCTGAATTTGTGACAGTAGAATCGAGTGCAGAAACAGATGGATCTAACTGGCAACCATCTCTGAAACGACACTGTTTGACTAAGAGATGTAAAAAATGTAATAAAAAAAAGAGGAAAAATAAATTAGGAGATAGTAAAAGCTGCGATTGTTGTGATGAAATGGATTCATTTCCTCAATATCCCATACCTCAAAGTAGTACTTCGAAACCTAGTTTGGACCAAACTCCCAATACAACTCAAATCCCTGATTTAAATACTAATTCAGCTCTACCACATTCTCCCATAGGCCGAACCTTGTACCAATCCACTGATGTGTCTCCTTATGTAGTACATGTGCAAAAATTGCAAACATTACCTAATGATAGTACAACTTTGCATCCAATTGCATTTGGCAGATTTTTAAAAAACAATTCTATAAAAAATATAGTTAACGGCAGTTTAAAACGCTTAGGTAGGAACAGAATTGCATTAGCATTTTCAAATTTCATTGATGCCAATTTATTTATTGATAACTCAAGTTTATTGGCACAGAGTTTAAAGGCCTTTATACCTACTTTTAATGTAACAAGAATGGGTATTGTGCGAAACATTCCATCTGAATGGTCGCCTGAGGAGGTAAAAGAAAATATATCAGTTCCAGTAGGTTGCGGTGAAATTTTAAAAATTAGAAGGATTAATTACAAGGTAATTACAGAAGGAGCTTCTACATGGAAACCTTCCCAAACTGTAGTCCTAACTTTTGATGGACAAGTCTTACCAAAAAGGATATTTATGTGTTACAATTCCCTCCCAGTCGACTTATATATATATCCCACCATACAATGCTACAATTGTTGTAGATTTGGCCACACCAAAACACAATGCAGAGCCAAGCCTCGTTGCTACAAATGTGGTCAGGATCACAATGGAGATTCATGTGATACTGAAGATAATGCATCCTGTTGTTTATGTTCTGGGTTTCATTATGCAACTAGCAAATCATGTCCTGAATTTTCGAGACAGAAGGAAATTAAGTCATATATGTCACATAACTCAGTTTCCTATTTTGAAGCATCAAAATTATTCCCTGCATGCTCCAAATCATTTGCAGATGTGACCATATCTTCTGTTAACTCTCCAATACAAAATAATATTATTAATTTCAATAATACCAAACAATTAACAACCTTTTAAACAATCCTATAAAAAAACAGTTATGATTAAACCCCCATCTCATCCTAAACAAACAGTGGGATATGATAGAGAAGCTCACAATGCTATTATAAAAGATTATAATACCCCTTCACCTTCAGTTGGTTGTGTTCTGAATATGAGCAGAGAGATGGACAAAGAACAATCTGTGTCTGATGTAATAATCTCCCTTATTACATCATTATCTCAATCCAATATTATTTCACCGTCCAACGCTGACCATTTAATTGAAATGATTAAAAAAAAGTCTCACTACGGACGACCCAGCCACACTTCTACAGTGGAATTGTAGAAGTATAATAAACAAGAAAAATGATTTAATTTATCTTATTAATAAATACAATCCTATAATACTTACACTGTGTGAAACCTGGTTAAAGCCTGGTTATACTTTAAAGATACCTGGTTATTCTTGTATAAGAGAAGACAGAGCTGATGGTCATGGTGGCGTTGCCATCCTCATCAAGAATTCTCGTGCATTTTCCCCTATAAGCCTTCCCACCCATAATGATAATATTTCAATTGTTGCAGTTAATGTTCTAAATATCTGTTTTGTATCCATATATATTCCACATCCTTCTACACTTATATTCTCTGAGGTTAATCATATTTTTTCTGTTTTACCAAAACCAGTCATAATTCTGGGTGACTTTAATTCGCATCATCAGTGTTGGGGCAGTTCTGTTACAAATTATAATGGAGAAAAAGTCCTAGAAATTCTTGATTTAAACAACCTTTGTATTCTTAATACTGGTGATCCTACTCGAAGGTCTTCTCCACATGAAGGTAAAAGTGCAGTTGATCTTACAATATGTTCACCTAATCTAGCTTCCTCCCTTTCTTGGCATCCACTCTCTTCCACCTTTGGTAGTGATCATTTTCCCCTGTTAATTACACTTCCATTTAAAAATGTTAAAGTCATTCCTCGAAAATCACATTTAAAATATATTCTTCCTAATAAAAGTGAAGATTGGGAAAAATATAGAGACTATGTTGAAAAGAAAATATCAATGTTGCCTAAATCTAATTCTGGAATGGAGAACACATGCAATAATGCATTGAGTGATCTCCTTATAGAAACTGCTGATAAACATTTTCCTTCAAAACCTAGGTCATCTAACAAAATACCTTCTCCTCCATGGTGGGACAAAGAATGCACAATTGCTATAAAATCTAGAAAAGAAGCAGAGAAAAAATATAACTCAGATATGTCCTTTCTAAATTTTCAAATATTGTCAGATACTATTAAGCATACAAAAAAACTTCTTAGGAAAAAGAAATCAGAAGAATGGAAGAAATTTTGCACCTCTATCTCTCCCGATACTTCCCCATCCGCTGTTTGGCGTCAGATAAGAAGATTCAAATCCTCCTATTGTAATACCTCTCCTCCTATTCCCTCTTCCTTAACAGACTCATTTATGGATAATTTAGCCCCACCATACGTGCCAGAGGATTCTTGTACAAATCCACTCACATTACCTATTATAAATCTGACAGGCCTTAATGCTCCTTTTACCATGTTGGAATTAAAAGGTGTGTTAGCTCATGTAAAAGACTCTGCACCAGGATATGATGGAATTCCCTATTCTTTTGTTTCAAACTTAAGTGATAATGCATTACTATATTTTTTGGATGTCATTAATACAGTAATGATAACAGGTAACATTCCCTCCTCTTGGCAAGTACAAACTGTGATACCATTTTTAAAACCTGATAAAAACCTATCTGATATTTCTGCTTACCGTGGTATAGTTCTTTCTTCAGTCTTGGTAAAAATAACCGAAAACCTTTTGAAAAATAGACTGGAATGGTTTATTGAAAGTAAGGGGCTTTTATCAGGAGACCAGTTTGGATTCAGAAAAGGGAGAAGCACTATGGACAATCTAAGTGTTTTCATTACTGATATACGCATTGGCTTTTCTCAGAATACATCAACCCTTGCTGCCTTTTTAGATATTCACGCGGCCTATGATAATGTCCTATTACCTATTCTTAGAAAAAAACTGAATGACCTTAATGTCCCACAAATGATTACAAATTTCATTATAAATATCCTATCCAAAAGAGTAATATCCCTTGAAGAACCTAACAAGTTATCAAGATTTGTCTGGAAAGGTTTACCACAGGGCTCGGTCCTTAGTCCTATGCTATATAACATATACACTTATGATTTAGCTGCTTCACTTCAAGGCCAAGTTAATGTCCTTCAATATGCTGATGATCTTGTGTTATATGTAAGTGATAATAATGTAGACCAAGCTTGCACTACCCTAACAGCTTCTATGGGTCTTCTTCATTCTTGGCTAAACTACAATGGTTTACAATTATCCATTCCAAAAAGTACTATTGTATTATTCTCCAGATTCAGAACCCCCCCTGTAATTAATGTTTTGTATGATAATGCTGTAATACCTAATAAAGATAACATTAAGTTTTTAGGTATTTTATTAGATTCTAAGTTGACAGGAAAATTACATTGTGAATTTATAGCCGCCAAATGTGAAAAACGTTTGAATATGCTTAGATGTCTAGCAGGAGTCTGGTGGGGCAGCCACCCCTTTTCCCTTAAACTTATATATAATGCAATGGTCCGTAGTCTGATTGATTATGGCTCTTTTCTATTAGAACCATGCAATGTTAGTGCTCTAAAAAAATTAGATAGCATTCAATATAAAGCATTAAGAATAATTACTGGAGCCATGAAATCTAGCCCTGTTAATGCTTTACAAGTTGAATGTGGGGACCCTCCCCTAAAATTAAGAAGGCAATATCTTTCAGACAGATATCTGTTTCGAAATATGCAATTTTCCAATCACCCACTAAAATGTAAACTACAATTATTACTAGATTCCACTAGAGCCTCCCACTACTGGTCTAAAAAAATACCTCCTTGTCTGGTTTTAAGCTACAAGAAATTTTTGTCTATGGAAACTCCAATATATTCTTTTCAAAAACTTCCAGTCTTTTTATTTAGCTATGAATCTTTAGTAATATCTCCTGTAATTCATAGTAATATAGGGTTAAATAAAAACTCCACAGAAGTTAAAAAAAAATTTATTCAGACAGTAAATGAAATGTGGCAAGGCTGGCATTACATATTTAGTGATGCTTCAAAACTTAAATCTGATAAATGTGTTGGAGTGGGTGTTTTCCACTCTCAGTACAAAACAATACAAAAGGTTAAACTTCCTCCAAAAAGTTCTATTTTCACTGCAGAATGTTTCGGCCTCTTAAAATCTATAGAATATATTCTTTTGGCAAAATTAAAAAATACAATAATATTTTCTGACTCTAAAAGTGCTTTACAAGCTTTAGCTAGATATCCTTTTTATTTAAAATCAGATTATTTAATCATTTTTCAAATGCGGGAGTTACTTTTGAAATGCTTCAGAAATGGATATATTGTTGAGTTTGCATGGATACCAAGTCACTGTGGCATTGAGGGAAACAATAGAGCAGACAATCTGGCAAGGGAAGCAATTGAAGATGGTGATATGTTTCCTTATAAAACTTATTGTCATGATTTGACAGTTTTACCCAAGATTTATCTAATAGATTCTTGGAATACACATTGGCAAGTAAGCAGTCAGTTAAAAGGTAACTCATTTTATCAGATTCAGCCAACAATTCCTTCTAAACCATGGTTCTATAAAATTAATTTTAGCAAGGTCATAACCACAATTCTGATACGTATGAGATTAGGACATGTTTGTACTCATGCACAGCTATCTAAATTTCATATAATCAACTCTAATGTTTGCCCCTGTGGGTTGGATGTAGGTGATCTGAATCACCTCTTCTTTTCCTGTCCTCTGTATGACAATTCCTCTTTTCTTTATGCTCTGTTATCAATCCGTGTTCCCTTCCCAACTAATATAATGTGTTTACTGAGCTCGAATGATCCTGTTATTTATCGAATAATTGCCTACTTTATTTACCATAATAATATTAGGATTTAATTTTATAAATAAAAAGTATGTATTTGTACAATTTTTGTTTATAAATTTGATTTATTATTTTTATTTATTAATATAATGGACTTGCACGGCTTGTTGCCAGTGTCAAGTCTTTTTTATAAATATGTACAGCAAATTTTATATACATAAAACTCCAAAACAACCTACTGCACTCCATTTATCCTCTCCTGATCATTTCCTGCCCTAAATGACAAAATCCAAAATTTGTATTTAAAATAAAAGAACGTTTCCTCGTTTTAACTAGTTAATTGGCTAAGCATGCGAAAAACCCATGCAAGCCAGGAAAAAAAAAAAAAAAAAAAAAAAAAAAACATAGCGCATCGTGATCCTAGATATTTTTATCATAAAGTAGGAAGACGAGGAAGTTTATTGCGAAAAAGTCTCGAGTACTCTAATCTTGCCTTTTTCTTGGGAATGTAAATGTAAATGGAAATACATCTTTCAAGATTTAGTAAAAAGGTCCTAAGAGAGTTGCGATTCCATAAATTTTCCCCCCGCAATAAGCTCTGAGATTTCAGTCAATTAATTATTATCTAGGTAGTGTTAATAGTTAGTAGTAAGTAAGATTTTTTCAACTAGTTATTCAAATTTAAAATAATAATGTTAATGTAGATATGTCATGAAAATAAATACCTACCTATTATTTAACAGTACCTATTTTTTTATAACCAATCGGCAACGATCCGAAATGTAGGTATCTATGCAAGTTATGAAACTTTGTTTGCGTCAGGTAATTTACAGGAAATTTGATATTGAGGTTCAAGATTAAAAATTTGTAATGATGGAAGCTTTTTACAAGTACTGAATAAAGGGGCCAAAAGGTGGGTTTAATTAGTTTTAAGTATAGGTATATGAAAATCGCAAATTAAATAAAAAAAAAATTTTAGGGGCATAACATTTTATAACCATTTTTTGGGCTGGTTTATAATTTAAAATAGTGTATTAATGAAAAGATTCTCACCAAACGCAGGGATATAAAAAACCTAAAGCACAGACTATATAATACTATACCACACCTAGGATATTACATACAAAAATCGCGTTATTCACGACTACTAACACTACTAAAATTAAAGACATATATGTGCAAATGTATGCGTGATTCTTACACTCGAGGAGGTGAGGTCCGACTCCACGACGACAAGAAACCACGGATTAAGTTGATAAAAGATGGTTTTAACCATATTCGATCAAATGGACCGGTAGTAAAAATTTGACATTTACAACTACGGAAAAAACAAAATAATATGCTATGACCTGTGGTTATTTGTAAAAATAGGGAGTTGGTTAAAAAGTTCATGGACCTATTGGTTGTGACATGATTTGGTCATTTGTAGTCAAAATCGCTCTCATTACTGAACGACGGGTTATAGCGCCAGAGATACTTCTTGAAGATCTATTGCCCCTACATTGGTTTAACCAAAAGGCTACAAATAAAAAAAAAAGAATTCTCATACACAAAGTATATTAATCTTTTCGTATATAATGTATTTCACAGTTCTTACAAACATAACACATTTTTCCATGATATCACGTCATACATTCGGTGCTGTCTAGCCTTACAAAATTGTAGAAAAATATTTTTCATTCTTTTTAATGACTGGAATTTTACTTGACATAATAGTGTATTTACAAATTTTGAGGCTGATTTTATATGTAATATTAAAATCCTTAACAGATAAATATGTATATGCTAATAAAGACACTCCAGCCTGGATATTATTGGGATTTCTATTTTATTTTCTATACTAAAATTTACTATCTCACGAGCCAATGTATTCTAATGCTATCAAATTGAACCATTACATGGCTCACAACCAGCATATCAAAATTAAATCAGTAAGAAGTCTAAATTACAGATAGAAAAATAAATAATAATAAACAATATTTACATATTCAGCCTCAAATATACTTTAATAATCTTTGTTTATTGTTTTGTTGATGGATACAAAAAAAATGGCACCTTATCAAACTGGCATACATTTCATTGGATGGCAAATAAATTACTGTACAGAATTATTGTTTTGCCAAAGGACACTTATCCATATGTGATATAGGAACAAAAAGTGCAAGCTAAAATTATTCTAAAACGCTTAAACCAAGAAATAATTTAATAAAAATATATCTTTATATAACAGTGTGATGTTAACTTAACACAATGGACAAGATTAGGCATTAGTGAACAATTCTCTAAATTATAATTAAGAAAATGGTATGTTATCTGTTATTTATTTAACAAATATACTATGTTGTACACAGACATTCAAGGAATCAGTCTTGCAATATATTCTCAAAACATCTTTATATACATACATTAAAGTAGCTTATTAGAAAGTAAACTGTATAAACATTTCACTAAATACCATAGTTGAGTCCCATATTCAATACTTAAAAATAATAATACATTTTTTTTTACTAATTTATCATAAATTAATATTTACTCGGTAATAGGGTTCCTGCCCTTGTTTGGCAACCTGTGCCAGTTATACAAATATACAGTGCAAAATGTCTTAAGAAAATAATAACAAAAGCTATTAGACATATACAACATTCACAAACAAATTTTGTACAAAAACCTTTTTTGCATTAAAATGAAATTTAATCAAAGAAATCAAAATTCAATCTATAAAAAAACTACAGTTTGTCATTCATTCAATTTTTAGCAAGGAAACCTCTTTAATTTCTCTATTTTTTACCTTTTTCTTTTACAGTTTTTAGTAATTCAATAAACCACCTTTTGGCAATTGTGTGAAAATTAACATTATTATCTAACTTTTGCCCTCTGAAAAGGATTTACAAAATTCTAATAAAATTACCACTCCTATTAGTGATAACTTTTTCTGCTTTCTTAACAATTAGAATCATTCCTCCATAAATTGTGATATATTCATGACACTACTTAGACCATATGAGATAATGCCCATGTAACATACTCCTCTTCTATTATACCGCCTTACTGCCTATTGATGCACGGCATCTTACACAAGTAGTTCATATTGATTTATGCTCTATATTCGCTATACATCACTCTTTAGTGACTATTGAACTAAATAAATAATTAAAATAAATATTCTAGTGTTAGATTGAATATGGATATTGGCCGAGGTAGTCTTTTAAGGTAGATGGTAAGGGAAGTAACCTATGTTTAGGGGCACACCAAAGTTTTGGTGAATAGGGATTCGAGTCGATAGCTTTATGGATAGCGAGTCTTGCTGCATGGAGTAATGTAGGAGGGCTCTTCCTCAGTGGGGTTTTGAGCAGTACTGGTGAATGCGGACAACCATCCCTGTCAACCCATACTGTCCCAACTGCACCTTTCCGTCCCAACCGTGTGTAATGTTGAACTAATTCCACTACACTTTTAAACCGAGGCATGTACCTTTCCAAAGGTTCATCGCAGTCTAACCTGAAAAAATTAAAAAGGAGGACTATTATTTAATAGTAAGTAACTTCGGTAAGATTCTTACTTTAGAATTTTATCTAAGGATATTAATAACAAGGGCTATAATATAATAGTGTGATTTAAATAATAATATGATATAATTTTGTTTTATTTATGTGAGATATTAATACAGCCCAAAAAACCATCATGGTACTTAAACCGTATATAAAAATACTATAAGCCATAAATTATGGTTGCCTGTGTGCAGAAAATTCTGGGAATGACCATATCATTTGTTGCAAGTACAGAAATAAAAAAAAAATCGGCCTAGTGCGAATCGGATTCGTACACGAAGGGTTCCGTACCATTATCTATAAAAACGGCAAAAAAATCACGTTTGTTGTATGGAAGCCCCCCTTAATATTTGTTTTATTTCAATTAATTTTTTTTAATTTTAAAGTGACTACTAAATATTCTGTGCATATTTTAAACGTACCTGTTGCCGTTATCAATATCGAGCAAAAAAAATCACGTTAGTTGTATGGGAGCCCCCTTAAATATTTATTTTATTCGGTTTTTTTTTATTTGTTGCTATAGCGGCAACAGAAATACATCTGTGAAAATGTCAACTGTCTAAATATCACGGTTCATAAGATACAGCCTGGTGACAGACGAACGGACGGACAGCGGAGCCTTAGAAAGAGGGTTCCGCTAATTAACCTTCGGGTACGAAACCCTAAAAAGGCCTTATTAGTATATGTACAGTGAGAAATCGGCGTTCAGCTTAGCATTAGCCGCAACCCACAGTTAACTAGTGATTTTCCACAGCTCATGCCTTTGCATATCATGCTGTCGAAACTTTTTAAATAATTGATAACATTAAAAGCAAGGTTGGAAAAAAATAATTATTAATTTTATTTTTATTGACTACCTTCATTTTTTGAATTTTAATTCATGATTTTTTCCAACCCTGTTTTTAATGTTAAGTGAAAGAGAACGAGAAGGAGAACGAGAGGTATTGTAGAAGAACTCAAATTTAATACATTAGCATGCCTATGAATTAGAGAATACAAGATGGTTTTATCTTTATCTGTATGATAAGACTAAGCTTATCGATCATTAACTGGAAATGAATGGATGTATAAATGTAAACAGCTACCATTTTACACTAGTAATTATAATAAGAATTTACGCGCCGCTTGGTTTGCGTGTTTTGAAATTAATGTAAACCCTCAAGTTTGATGAGTTTTTGTACTTACAGACTGCTACTACTACTTACCGCGGGTATTCCCGAATCAGTAAAACCATTTCACAATATAATTTAACAATAGATGGAATGTAAGTTGTTTTTTAACAAGCAAGTGTTTTTGACTAAATTCATAATTAAAGAATTTATTTATTAGGCATATGTCGTGTTTAATTTGTAGAAAAGCTATTTTAACCTTAATAACTCTTAATCAAGATAAAAATTACCTAATCTCCATCTGTGGGCAAAATCCTAGCAGCTTGTTAGCTTTTTTTATTAATTTATAATATTGGTTTAGGATAAAAAAAAAACTATTATATACATAGTAGTGTGTGCACAGCCTGGGCTGTTAAAAAAATACCAAAATTTCTTACCTAAAGAATCCATCTCTATAGTGTAAACGAACCGAAGTGGGTCCTCGTTCAGTTTGTACTGATAGTGAGAATATGAACTTGCTGTCGCCAGAGTTCCGGACAACGAAAGCTCCAACACTGGATTCTTTTAGCAAATCCCTGGCCCCCTGAAAAGATATTAATATTGTGTTATTTCCCTGTATCATTCAATCTTTACAATTTTAAAAATAACCTATATATAGGGGTACCATCGTTTCTAATATGAATATTCTCATCAAGGTTAGTTAAAGTTTTAATCTTTTCCAGTGTGGAAACATATTGTTTTTTTTATACCACTAAGATGGCCAACATGCTTACGATCCGCCTAATGGTAAGCAGTCACCGTAACCTATGGACGCTTGCAACGCTTGGGGTATCACTCGCGCGTTGCCAATCCTTCAGAAATCTAATAACTTCTTTCTTGAAGAACCCCATAATGTAGTCCTTAGAGAAAACCTTGGCACACTGTTGAAGCACTACTGGTATACTGCCTAGCCCACTTGACATATGAACGCCTAGAGAAAGCAACGCTCGACGGACCTCCCGTTGTGTTATGGAGATATCCGGCATGGTCCTACCGCACTACGGTATAGTAGGTGGTACAGCACCTTCGTCGTTTATATTAGTTGGAGGCAAAGAGACTGCCCAATAGATCGGCTTTCTCTTTTTTTGCACTACGTGCCTAACCAACATCGGTCTTTTGCAGTGGTGGTAATGATGACTGGCAAAGTTTCTTTCGGCAGCTTTAGCAAGCGACCAGAAAGCACGGCTCCCTGAGGGAGAGCTTGCAAGTCACCCACCTATTTCGATGATAAATTGGAATTTAGCTCTGGTAGTTGTTTTCTCACTGAACCTTGAGGCAGCATGTAATTTGTATAAAGGAAAGCAGGTCATAAGCAGCCTATTAGGTATATATTTCGAATAATAGACTTAAGTATAAAACAAATATGAGTATATTTACTTGAACACTACACTTATATGACACAATGTGACATTTCATCACTGGTAAATAATGATGTAATAGAATAGAATGTAAAAACTTATTCTATTATGTCATCATCCTCACCATATGTGTGGGGTCTATTTACAGAAATATGTATGTAATAATACATTTTTATGGTTTTATATTTACAGAAAATAAAATTATTGCAAAGTATATTACTACACCATGTCTATATTTATCCTATACAGACCGCAGCTATTGTTGCCTTTCCATACCTACAGTAAACAAGTTCCACAACTATGAGCAATAAAAACTTCTTACAAATTACTAAAAGATATTTAAAAAGATAAGTGTTGCAAATGAGTCATTGATGATAACATTTTAAACTTAAAACTCCTAATCCAAATGAATGACCACAAATTTAGGTATAAATTGTTATCTGTAGGTGTTTGTGACTAATCCTTAAGAAACAGAGATATTCCAAATAACTATCAGCCAAAATATGAATCAGAATCTTCACATGTATGTACAGGTTTACTGTTCGACTGTATCCAGTCTATACTCTGCTAAGTCGGTAGTATTGGACGTTATAAAGAAGGAAGTCATTTTGATTTATAAAAGATAAGATAACATTTAAGGATTGCCTTGCATGATCATTTATTATATAGGTAATTTTCACCATACATATTTTAAATGATCACCTTACTAGGGGTGTACTATTCACATTTTTTATTGATTCTATCTACAATATGCAATTTATACAAGTAACAGAATCAACATGCTTTCCTTCATTTTCAGGTTAGAACAATATGACACAGTAACAGTTACTACTTCCTAGGTGCATTATCAGTTAAATGAAAGTGTATTTCAATGTAAGATATAATCATAATGACATTAAGTTAATTGATGTAATTGTTTTATTGTAGCTGTAGATTTTAAGATAGTGAAATTGTGCAGAATACCTATTCCTCACTAATTATTGCATTGTAGTTAATTTTTTTAATTGATTTCAGGCATCTGTAGTCCTGCCTTATAGAAAAAGTTAGAGTTAGAAAACAATAGAAATGGACATGCTAGGGTACCTTAGACAGATAGAAGGTTTCATCATTACATTTATCTGAAAATTTAGTTAATTTTTAATAACCAACCTGCCAATCTAAGCTCCCATAGTACCATCCGGACAGCCGCAGTGCTCCTAATGTTTCTTCTAACCTCTTAATTTCATTATTATCAGGGATGAATGGTGAAGTTGGTGTTGAGTACAATGGTGACTGGGGAAGAAATGTCAGAGTTGGGGCAACTAGAGCCTGGGGTGATTCAAGGGCCTGGCTTTTCCGGGTACAGGGCTTAATCAGAACTTGTAGATGATGTTTACAGTGTGGGCATTTTCCAATGCCAGACAGTGACCAGCAAGACCAGCAATTCAGAGGCACCCCTACTCCTACAGGATCTTCTGAAAAGAAAAACAGAACTTTATTGATACATATTATATAAAAAGAGTAGGGTACATTTTTGTTTCTTCTTTAAAAAAATAGTAGGTAATCTAGTTGGGGTGTACAAAAGGGGACAGTAAGAAAATTCCAGTTTTTTGATAGATTATTAAGTTATAGAAACCATAGATTTATCATGGTAGTGTTGACTATGTCCATCCACAATACCGATAATACTTCAACCATTTAGATAATTTTTATAGAACTTTTTTAACACATGGCTAGATTCTTAAACCTACTGATATAATTATGTGATTGGGAAACTAGTATTACAGCTGCAAGTTAAATTTATATTTTATGCACCATCTCCTTGCTTCATAGGTCTCTTAAAAAGAAATAAATTAACCTCTCTGTCTGTTTTCAAAGTGTGCAAATATTAAAAATTTAGCAAATTTCACAATTGATTAGCCCTTACAGCAACCTTACAAATAAATTTTCTACACAACAGTATAAATCAGTGTAACATGCAATGCAGTTACAATAAGTAAAAAATAATACCCCATAAAAATCAAACAGAGAAGACTAAGATTTGTACCTACTTCTAATGATAGGTTCCAAATCACTATTTTTTTTGTCGAGTAATAATTGCTCAGTAAAGTTGACTTTCTAACAGTTTTCGATAAATTTACAGTATCTATGACAATGTAAATAATTAAACTTGACAATTGAACAAACAGCAGTGGTAGGCATTCTAAAACCACTTTTAATTTTCTTGTTGCGTCCTGGAGCGGCATAGGATCATTGACAATCTATCTACCAGGAGGTTTAGGAACAGAATATTTCGTAACCGTACTAGGAACTACTACAACTACTTAACTGGTACTAGGAACTATTTACTATAACGAAAATTTTATTTACTTTGTGGATATAATCTCGAAGTCAAAGTCATGTTTAATGGTGATATAGTTGTGGCTCGTCTATCAATTAAACACATCTGCTTAAAAAATTTTGGTGGAGCATTGTGCAATCCAGATCCACCCGCTTCGCCTCCTGCTTCAGAGGCCACGGTTTATTGTCTACACCCACGATTTACACATACATATTAAGTTCAGTACTGGCAATCACAATTCTAGCGTAAAAATAAATATTTTGTTCACATTTGAAAATGCCAAAACAAATAAAAAGAAAAAAAAAACACAGCACTCCACGCGAGTCGGCGGCGTAGTAAACGTAGTGTTGTTCAGGCGGGCGCGACACGAATGAATAAATTGAATCGAATAGAATAACTACGAAACGTATGGGCGAGTCGGCCGGCACGTTCTCGCAACATTCGCTCTCTCGCTCGACTAATGATTAAACTCAGTCAAACGTTTCGTGGCTATACCAAGAATAATAAATAATCATTCAATACCACTACCGCTAAAAGCTATTATGATTATTTAGTCAATGCTATCTGCAAATTAAATATATGGTTTGTTCTATTCTCAGTATTGCATTAGTCGGAAGTTATTTTTTATTGTAATGAAATGCTGTATTAGGTACCTACCTACCCAGTTAACCTGCAATCTAATTCAATTCTATTAACAAAGTTTCAAACCGCCCGGGCCGCCTACCAAAATTAGGAAAGTCTGCAGTGGAGTGCAGAGAAATGAAAATCAGAAAATAAATTCGTGATTCTCTATAAAACGATATTGTCAAAAATAAATATCTCAAAAAATAAATAGTATTCTTTACGTAATTTCACAAAATAACATATTATAGGTAGATCTTTCATTTTATTTACTGATGAAAATATTTAATTATACCTGGATTCCAACCTTAATAATACCGAGTGCATTTAAATATTTAGACACATTTAGGGCAGTAAATTAATAATTGATACATTTCTAACCTCAATTCTGTCTCCTAATTTTCAACTACTAATGCAAAAAAAATGAAAAATAGTTAAGTAGGTATATAAAATGTGTAAAGAACCTGCAGAAAACTTATATAAAATATTCTTTTTAAATCCTGTAAATTGGAAATAATCTTCACAGTCTGATATGATATCGATATGATTATTGCATTTTAAATAATGCCTTGTAGCATAATTTTTACTAGTTCAACTATGTACCTAGATACTATTTGCAACCTAATTTTAAACTTGCTGTCTACAAAAAGTTGTGTCGCAGGCAGGTGTTCAATACGCATTCAAACGTTTCATAAAGAAGAATTCCCAGTACATGCGTTATATTCGGTTTTCTCGGAATGCCTTACCTGCCGCGTCTGCATCGCGATCGTGATCCCGCACAGCTTTCACGACCATCTGCCTCATGTCACATTGGAACAAACGTGCAAAATGACACGCAGCTGCTACAGGGGCTTGGGGCTGATTTCAAAAGAATTCTCTGTCCCCCTCTAAATTTATTTTGGGTGTTTGAATTTAACAATGTTGAATTGTTTATGACCATGTTGAAAATTGTGAATATTGAAATTGTGTTCGCGCAAGAATTTGATTTAAAATTAATTAGATGTGATAAATTATAATATTAGTATACTAAATAGATGTACGTGCTTATAGGTAGGTAAGGCTTAGTAAACAAAATATATTAGGTATATTTTTGGAAAATATATTTTTTACCTGCGCCTGAAGTTCGTTTGACAATCACAAATTTTTGCACTGAAAATAGTTAATTTATTTTAATTTAGTATTGAAGTTACTAAAAAAATCATGAATAATTAGAAAGCTATTGGGAAGGTTAAATATGAAAGCGTGGCGTCAACGTGTTTCGCGGAACTTGGCATACTCCGATTACAATTTCACAGCCAGCACCGTTCGTTCCTGGTACATCTTTATTTGAAGATGTATGAACTCGAACAAACACTTACCTACTAAGAATTCATTCGGCAACCGTTTAACGATTCCTTGAGCTGGTGATTAACTTATACTGGGTATTTGTCAACTAAACGTGTTACAGTTAGGTTTACTTGTAAGTAGTTCTAGTAATCGGAAACTTTTATTATATCTACAGTAAGAAACAGCCGAGAGTTTAAAAAATAGGTCAAGTGCAAGTCAGAGTCGAACACAGCCGTTTACAAAAGGAATTAAAAAAATCTATTCTAAAGCTGTTAAATTTGAAAACTTCAAAATACAGACGTGTATTAACATCATCAACGAATCTAATAGGTATACTTATTACAGATTATTTGGTCCCAAACTCCTGTATTACAGGAATATAGGAAATTAACCTTAATTATTAATTAAGGTTAATTTCCTATACATTTTTAGCTGTAGGTAAATATAAGCCAAAAACCTTGTCACATTTAATTAAAAAAAAAAAAATATTCTTGCCATAGTAATTTTAGATTTGTATCACTCATTCAAGACCTTATTTTAAAACAAACATATTCTTCAAATTAAATTTTACCTTAGTAGAGTGTCTAAGTAAGTTCTAAGCTGCACTAAATTTCAAGTCTTGTAGTTACTGAGAAAAAAGAAAACAAATACTATGGATAAGAACATCCATAAATTCATCTTAACATTGTAGGAAACTTACGTATTTCTTTTATCAAATAATATTCGATATTACATTATATTTATATACTCATATAAACATGCAAGCAGAAACATTCATCTGCCCTTGAATTTATTATTCATAGCGCAGTAAAATTTTTAACGCCACAGATCTGCGAAATATCCATAAACATCTACTTATATTGTATGCTTTGTGTGAATAAATTATAATCTTGTAATTCATGGAACATTGCGGCGTTGAACCTATCCAACCTATCAGACACAAAACATTCAGCGCGTGTCATTTGTTTTTATACTGTTTGAATATTTCCATAATGCGTATAATGTATTTGTATATCTAAATATATTTTATTTCAAGTAGTTTGTTTTTATTTTCTTCACACTAGTGTCATTTGTAAAGAATTTTATTCATTGAATGAAAACCAAATATAATATGTACGTAATATAGAAATTAAAGTTTTGCTCAATACATACCTATAATTTTCTCTCATTTTATTATTAAATTGCGGTTTCGTACCAAAATGGTAAAAAGTGATATAGTGAGACTCTGGTATCACAGACCATCTTGTCACAGCTGATTTTTTTTAGCAAATATATAGATATGAAGGAATTAAAAAAAATGAACTTGAAAAATATTAATAATTTGTTTAGTTGATGCCGTGAGTTGATGTTGATAGTAGATATAGCAATAGTATCTATACCTACAGGCAAAATATAAGTGCAATAATCATTTACCTACACGACTGCATTTTCAAAATCCTCTTCTAATTATAGGAAGTAATAATTTTCGGAGATTTTAAAAGGATTTTACATAAATATTAGTTTAAAATCGAAAATGAGCATTTATTTTAAACCTTATAGTTTAATACTAATAAAAAACTGCACATTTTTTGAAATGCTCAAATAACACCCAGGAAAGATTTATCTTCTGAAGCGTTAAAAATAGCCTGGCAAATATTAAAAAAAAATATCGCTTTGAAGTATAAGCGTGCCTTTGGAACGATTGCTGATTTTAGGGTAACGTTACCAAAGAAACGAAAAGGGTTCCTTATAGATTTACCTTTACCGTAGCATCATTACCCGCACATTGGTAACCCTTAAAAATCTAACCACTTCTTGAAGAACCGCATACTTTTTAATGAATAAGTATAATCCCCTACTGACCTAAAATGTATGCCTAAGTACCTACTAAAAAATAAAAATAAAATTAAAGCGTCAAGCTTTAAAATCCCACTAAAAAATAAAACTCATAGATGAACCTTATATAGAACATTGTGTTTAGTGTTTTCTTCTTCTTATTAAAACCCAAAGAATAATTGTTACGTCTTAAAAGACATCAATCAAATCAAATACTTAATACCAAATCATTTATCCTTATGTATATAGAATATTACGATATAGAGCAAAAGCTCCCATTTACGTATAAGCTAGAGCTAAAGAGAAAAGAGACCGTAGACTTACTTAGCCTCTTTCACACTTTTGCGATGGTTTTTCTTTAAATGTGTCTAGGAAATGCGCTGTCTATGTCGTAGTAACAACTTTTTGCTATTTTTTGCGGCTTTGGCAAAGATGACTTATTAAGTCATCTTTGGGCTTTGGGTTACATTTAATTATTGAATATTACTAGACTTTAAATAAAAAAACACAATTGAACACTTAATTTACGCAAAGCAGTATTTCTGAGCAGCTTGTCATAAAAGTTTTATTTTGCTTTTAGGTAGTCATATGTATGTCGCAGCCATCTTAAAGCAGTTAAATTAGCCAGTTAATTGGGCGCCTTTTTTTTCTGAACGGACTATGTAGCTTGCTGATGCAGCCATTACTGCTTCACCGGACTTTTGGGGCAAGACTCTAATGGAGTCTCAGCCCATATAGCGCCCAATGTTCAAGGCCTCCCAGCGGGGGGAGCCTCGGCTTGGGTTGTCACTCTTGGGGTCGTTCCTTCGACCGGCGTGAGCCTGGAACCCGAAGGTGAGATAGCGCCAGGAGGGGAGTTCCCGGGGCAACCATTACGCGGTTGCGAGTGAGTGGGGGCGAGAAGCGCCCCGGCACTCTTTGATACCTCGAATTGGGAGCCTAGACAGATGGTCAAGTATGGAAAAGAAAGGAACAGAAATCGCACTGTATAAGTCCTATATGTTATGTTGGGTAAGGTTCAGTTTCTCATAATCATAATCTGTTCAGTTAAATGATTATTTCTTTTCAATATACCATACTTGACGATCTGCCTATAGATGGCTGCGACATGTACAAGCAGAATTTCAACAGAATTTATCAGCCGAATGAGTCAATCAAAAATGTTGATGTCCATCTTGGCATTTCACTTTAAAGAAAAGAAAATACTAAGCTCAATGTCCCATGTTCCAAGCTTCTTGGGGATTCAGAAAGCGATTTTTTTTTACTATACTTGGGTAGGTACATTTTTCTCTCGATATTCATAAATCAAAAGATAAAATAATCGACGTTGTCTGTGGGTCTCAGTGATACAGAGGCATACGAATCAAAGGTTATGATTTTTGTACTTTCTGATCTTTTTACTGATTAGATTTCGAGCGACAATAGATGATAAATCGCGCGATGGATCGAACTTTGCTCGGGCCGTATCTATTTGAGGGATCGAATCCAGGGTAATGAAGTAAAATAAATGTGTCGAGCCGTTACGTTCCCTAAAACATGGTTCAGCGAAGTGATGATGAGGCTGATCTGATTTTGCAAACTTCTTTGAATTCTTAGTATTGAGTCTTACTTTTTTGTTTTGTTTATCAACACTGTAAGACATTGATTGTTTCTAAGTGATGAATGCGTAAACTGTCTTTTTTATACTTTGCAATTAGATACTTTTTTTATGTTGTGCTTGTGCTTTATATTTCATGTGTTTTATGTTTGTAATGGAAAGTGTTCTTCTATGATAGGGAGGGCATTTTCCAATATGTTTTATAATTGGACGCTGTAAGAGAAAGAAAGAAAAGAAATACCCTTGCTGAGTTTCTTGCCGGTTCTTCTCAGTACAAGGTTACGAACCGATAGCGTAGTGACATTCATAAGTGCTCAATTATTGTAGCCAAAATTGAATAAATGATATTGATTGATATTGATTAAGTCACCGACATAGCTCGCAGAGTCAGCAGGCTGAAGTGGCAGTGGGCTGGTCACGTCTATCATAGGACCGATAGCCGATGTAGCCGTAAGGTACAGCGTGGGACATCCTCCAGCCTTCAGCCCGCCCAATGGACTGAGGAGATGAGATAGGATGGAGAGAATACGGAGAAATGGCGCCCTTTGAAGAAGGCTTTTAACTATTTCTAGAAGTAGGCTGATGATATGATTTTCGAAAAGAAGCAAATAAAAAAATGGGTTGCACTCCGGGAGTGCCGGCAGAAGTGAAAACATAATAGCTTTTTACTTCCCATCACTTCGTATACATATTTATTTATTATAAATACTAATGTTTGTTAATTTACTTTTTTGACGTAGTATATTTGACATCTCAATCTGTAAACGAATACTACTCATAATCGCTATATACTTAAAAAACGAAACAGCAGGCGCAGGCATATATTTTCGTCGCACAGTAGAAAGTAGTTTTCACTTCAAAAATATTGTACACAGTTCAAATATTTTATTGGCGTACCTGTGTGTACTACTGTCTGTGGACACACTTTTTTTCTATTATTGTTTAAAATAGATGTAGATAGGTACCTAGGCATACCCACCCACATAGTTGCTATCTTGAATACATCTTGTCTTCACCTTTTCTTTGCTTTGTATTGTTAATAAAGATCCGTTCTTGAAATTCTTTGCCGAACGGCTGGCTGTGACTACATCTTTCCGAGAATAACCTTTTAGTATAACTGTAGGTAGAAATTTAACTATAAATTTACAGCTAGGCGTTGTCTGTAATTATTCAGAAAATTATGAATAATAGATACGCCTGTGGCAAAGTGTCAGTGAATGCTATATTAGTCATCAATGACTTGGAAATTGGTTAGTTAGCACAAAGTTCGCGTTAATACCTAATTTCTTGCGTTAATTTTATTGGTGGTAAGGCTTAATTCATGAGTACTTAAATATAATAAGTACTGCCTGTATGTAATTACTGCCTAAATAGGTAATTTTTTATACGGATGAAATTGAAAACTGTCTACTAATAATAAGGGTGCTACAATATCACCTACAGACCTTTAATTTTCAGGCCTTTATTTTTTCATTTCTTTTATAGTTTTTATTTCAAGTTCTTTCTGTATAAAACAATTCTTTCAAATATTCAGAATCATGCAAATTCAAAATATCTGTAATACGAATTAAAAAAGATAAAAAAAAAATTGCGTTTCTGCAATTATTACTTACGTGGACGTGCAAGTGAAATTTCTATATTGATTTGTGACTGTTTAAAATTTAGACTTTTGCTTTGTCGTAATGTTTTAAAACGCGCTTAAATTATTAAAGGTAACACATAGTATGATTCGCAAAACTAGGTACCTACCTATAACAGTACCGCAACAACCTAAACATAGTTCTTTACATTTAAGTAGGTACTACTACCACTACGACAGCTCTACGCTAATATTTTAAAGTTAAAAATAGCTTTAATGAGCGAAGACCTTAATGACGTAATTTGACGTAAATATGTCCGGGTGGTGACATGCGGTCACAGTGACGACACTGGCGACGACGCGACTTGCTGACGGAGCTTTATATACTCTAACATGGTAGCGTTTTATCATACTGAATCATGTCTGTGTATTATAAAATTTTGCAACTGTAATTTCACTATATGTCTTATACTACCCATCTGATGTATGGTACAAAAAATTTACTTTGGATTCCTTTTTAGGGTTCCGTTCCCGTAGGGTACCTATTGCTGTCACTCACGTGCCCGTCTGTCAGTTGTCTGTAATACAGGTTTTACAGCCAAACAGTTGAGGCTATAGTCTTAAATTTTTTTACATTATAAGCAAGACCAGGGGACCGAGCTTTGCTCTTTTTTTTATCTATGCCATCTATTGTCAAGTAGCTTCAGTGTTGCTTAACAATGCCATCTATTGTCAATTAGCTTTTGTGTTGCTGTGGCGGTAAAAATAATAGTATTACTTCTCGCCAATAGATGTCAGGAAGAGTCATATTTTTCAGTTTATCATTGCCTAAAAACATAGATAAAACGACATTTTCTTAAAATGAAACCTAGCTAGATCGATTTATCGTTATCGCCCCCGAAACCGCCTGCACACTAAATTTCATGAAAATCGTTGGAGCGTATGGAATAGAAATTTTCATATAACTGAACAGATTATTATATGAGGCTTGGCTGGAACACAACGCTCGCCTCGCTCGCTCCGCATCTACGTTTACAAAAGAGAAACTGAACCTAACCTAACATGCATGACTTATATAGTGCGATTTCTGTTCCTTTCGTTTCCATACTTTACGATCTGCCTAGGCATATTGTAAATCGGCGCATTATACATTTGCCTGTGACATGTACATATATAAAATAATGGCTCGTTTAAAGGTATTAGATATAAGCATCTGCGGTGACCGCTTACTATCAGGCAGACCGCTAGTTTGTTTGCCATCTTAGTGGTATTAAAAAAAACTTGTTGACCCAAAGCCATATAAATTGTCAAAATACGGCCATGCAGCTAAAGAGGGCGCAAAAAAAAATTATATACCATTTTTGCCACAGGCAGGTAACCATCAAAGCATCCAGTTTGGATGTAAATTTTAAACTTACTACTATTGTCTTTTCAACGTAGAGCAAGAGACACATCTCGCATACCTTGGGATTGGAACTGCATTTTGAACATGGTAATTCTTGTTGCGAACGGTCTTTTGTTTAATTTACTGCTAATTGTGTGCAAAACAAATTAAGTTTATGTTTCAGTGCAATGGTTAATGCAAGATTTGTGATTGCAGATAAGATATCACACTTGGTTGTCAAATAAATCTAAAAATTATAATTCCGAAAACGAAGTTTTATTTACTATTTTAACCCCCAGGAAATGACTCTTAAGCAAAAACGGTCAAACACTTCGTTCTTAATTTTTTACTTTCAGACCAAATACAAATTTTCATGGATTCACCTTCAAAATTAACGGATTTTAATTTTTACTCTCCAATTTTACTCCCTCAAGAAATAAAATTTTGCAAAATCCTTTCTTAGTCAAGCCCTACGCCATAGGAGCAGGAACCTCCTAGGAACTATTATAAGCTTCTACCAGCGGTTTAGGCTGTGTATCGCTGAATCAGTCTTTCAGGGCAAGTCTTTATAGTTATACACATAAAGAGTTATTCTCATTTCCAAGTTTAGTTAAAGCAACAGACTGAGTTACCTTTTACTGTGGGCGCTTTACATTTGAAATTGAATTGAACTAAGTTTAAAAATAGTTCTCTTGATCTTGACCAGACCGCAGGAGTAACTCACTGGTAAGTAAACAGTAAACTGTCGGAGGCGGAAGAAATTTAGTTCACTCTGTTTAATTTTGTTGGTTTAAGAGCATATTTATCAGATTAAATTTTATATGGCAAGATAAACCAAAACTGACTGTGACCTTTCTACCACGTCTTTAGTGTAAGTTTATGGACTGGGCGATAGCTCCACCGAAATGGCCACACTTAAGAAAAAGCCAAAGTTAATGTGCTGCAACTACCTGTCTCTTTTCTATAAAATGAAAACAAAAAGTTCGTTTTGCGACCGTTTTTACTTCACAGCTGTCAGGGAGATGCGCTGTCCAGAGTCAATGGTCTATGGATATTACACACTGTGGCTCCGCGCAAATTCTGTTTCACGCAGTTGTAAAATTGTGGTTTAGTAGAAACGGGTTGTATTGTATGTGAATAAGCATTCGTATACCTACTCTGTTTTTTCTTACTTGTCTTCTTTTGAGTATTTATGCTTAAAGCTTAAATAAGCAAAGTCAGTTAGTAGATGAAATGTAGTTCAATCATCCGATTATGCATTTTGCCCTTTACATATTTTGAGCCTAAATCATAGCTTCATAAATAAGACAAGCCGGTAATAAAAAATGGGTTGTATATATTATGGTCATAGTGTAGTAGTTATTACGCTATGTTATGGTCGTAAGTCCTTTAACAATCTATAGACGTACAGTAACTGCCCCGAATTATTAGATCTATTCTTAAGTATATTGTAGGTATATCTATTCTATACAGTTTACATAAACATTATTTGAATCTTTATGTTCAGCGCAAAAATATGCCCATAAAGTACGTGAGGTAATTTTGGCGATTTTTAGACCCCCCCTCCGCCTTTGGTGAGAAGTTGTGAGTTTTGGATGTACCCCTACCCGACCCAAATGTCACAAGAGATTTTTAAAATTCGTATCGTTAGGGTAAATACGTTAATCTGTGGTTGATTGCGTTGGATATATATTTCTAGAAAAATTTGTGAGGTTGACATAGCTGAGATATTTATTGTTATTGTGTAGGATTTGGCGATATTTAACTCTGTTTTCTTGCAATTCTACTCTGTTTTTGGCAAAAATTACGTGATATATTACGAAACCCCCCCTCTCTCCTGGACGTGAGATTGGGTTTATTTCTCTTTACTTGTTTCTTGTTACTTCAAATAGTGTCGGAAAAATTGAATATGCACTAAACAGACACACAAACGGACACTGAATCTGTTATTCTAATTTGAATATTGAACCTAGAAAGCTTAGACTAGGTGCTGAACTGAAAATGGTTGTAGGAAGTCATCCCATTCTACCCTTAATGGCTAGCAATGTCTACGTCAAAACCTTGCTTTCCCTCCACTCTAGTTTTACGTATTTTTCATTGCTGATTCTGACACTACGTTTCTGGACTTATGTATTAGGCCATAAGTTGTGAATCAGGTCTCAGACACATAAGACATCACCAGCTACACGAGGAATTTGGATCATAGCCTTATTTCCCCAAAGCTGACCACCGGAGTCGAATTACCTCTTTCTTTGCGTTGCACTTACCTAACTATAGGTACATATTCGTAAACAACTTCTAAGGAAAAGCTAAGGTTTTTTTATTGACTACAATGCGTAGCGCTTAGAAAGTGGGTCATAGTATATAGTACCTAGGCTATTGATGGTGATTTCCTGTATTTTCTATTCCAGAAACTTGAAAACATTTATCAACGCAGAAGTGAAAAGTTTTAGAGATATTACGTCTTAACTTATTTATCAAACGCAATATGTCAATAATGAACATCTTAGCACCTTGTGCAACTGGTTTCCAGCGGCCATTACTTTAAGCCCATTACACACGTCGCTATAATACAATATATTTATATGTCGAATGTCATATATTATTATATGAAATGTATCAAAATTCATACAAAATTTAAATATATTTAACTATAAAAATCTACGTGTGTCAATGTAATTCAAAGTCGATTGAAAATAAGTAATATGCCTTGCTCTTGCTATAAGTAGTTTATATTAATATATATTATAGCTCCGTGTGTGATGGGCATTGTATATCTTATACCTCTCGTCAAAATCTTACCTCAGTTGTCGTTGAACCTTGGTCGATTTTTTACAGCAATTCTTTGGGACGGGGTCAAAGTATCACTTTGTAAACAAATTCTAAGAAATTAAAAGTCGTAAGAATTTTAATTTGCTCGCTTCCAATGAAATCGGTACATAAAGATGTAGATAAGCTTATTTATTGAAAGAAGTCCATTTATGTATAAAAATATTTTATTTTATGAAGATAATAAAAAAAATTAAAACAGCTTTTTATTAGGTAAAGAACATTTTGGAATAATGTTTAGGCCTTCCTTTTGATATAATTAAAATACTCTTTGCTCATATCATGTTTCATGATTTCATCATATCCTCTAGCGCGTGTTTTATCTTTTCTGATCCTCATGATTCAATAACCATGAACCAAAAATGTTTTTTTAACCACTTTTCGTCTGTATAAAATTTAAAAATATTCTTTCTTTGCGAATCCTTCCTCTATCACGCATACCATCTGTCCGTAACGTTTTAGTTTTAGGCTCCATTTAAGGTTTCTAGCACCAAGTTTTCGACGAAGATACGCAAGCCTTCAAAAATATGCGCTATTGGTTATTCTAATGGCGACTTAGTAATTAACATAAATGTTTAATAAAATCTGATAGTAAGGCTACTCCTTTGATATAATCAATGCTTGTGATAACGTTTTTATCTTGTAAAACTTTCCTGCTTTTTAGAAATTAAAAATAATAGTTTAAAAAAACTAAAAAACACGCTTTTTATAGAAAACCGAACTAAAAAATAGAAAATAAATTTTAATGAATTTAAATTAAGAAAATAGTGTTAAAAATTTCAATGAATATAAATTAATAATAGTGTGAATAAAAAAAAAAATATTTTATTTTATAAAAAGCGTGGGGTGCATGGTGTCAATAGTTATAAATATTTTATTGACAGATATGAGTAGAGTGATTATCATTTCGATAATATCTTAAAAAGCACCCCACGCTTTTTTTAAAATAAATTTTTTTTTTTTTTTATTCACACTATTATTAATTTATATTCATTAAATTTTTTAACACTATTTTCTTAATTTAAATTCATTAAAATTTATTTTCTATTTTTTAGTTCGGTTTTCTATTAAAAGCGTGTTTTTTAGTTTTTTTAAACTATTATTTATTTTCTACTTTTTAGTTTGGATTATTTATAATAGCTTGTTTTTTTAATTTTAAACTATTGCACGACTGATGATGCGAAGCATCAGAGAGTGCTTTATTTTCTTACCTTATCCACTATAGATGAAAATTATATAAATTAACAAAAATCATATTTTGCAAATTGAAAAATGGAATAATTTTATCAAATTAGTGTATTGTCATCGGTCCTCAATAAATCTACAAAGTTTGAACGAAATCTGGCCGTCTAAAGTGGGTCAAAATCGCGCCCAAAGAAGTCGGTTACAAACAAACATACAAACATACAGGTGAAGCTAATAAAAAGCTCGTAAAAATAAAGAGGCCAGCGCCCGCTTGCATCCTGGGACCTTGTTGGGAAACAGTCTCGAGATATTCGGACCCTGGAATACGTGGGAAAAATGTATGCAAGTACATTCACAAGTTTCGAGAGGTTAGTCAGACTTCTATACATTTTTGTCTCGAAATCTAGCGTCCGAAAAGCTCGACACTGTTTACAATAAGGTCCCAGATTGCGCTTCTACCGCGCCGCTCTCTTCTGTCATCGTTTATGAGGCCTAATATCTCACCGCGACCAGCAGGGAGCTTATGGGAAACGGTCTCGAGTTCGCCAGACCCTGTAGTACTTTCTCGATTGTCGACAGGTAAGACCTACTTGCATAATTGCCATTATTTGACCTAAGTCGGTTACTCTGGGTTCTTCTACATTCCTTTATTTATTTTAAATTGTTGTTAAAAAGTTATCTGTAAAGGTAAACATCGTTAAGATTTAACATGTAGGTATATATGTCGCAACGCTTGTACCAGGTAGTTTTCTTTATATGTACTTGCCACGATGAGGTTGGCAATGTTATGCCTATAGATTTTTAACAAAAAATTGCCAGCCTCATCTTTTAATTAGCAACCAGTGTGAAAAGTCACGACACGACAAAGCACGACAATTTGTCTCGTTCGTCACGAGAATCCTACACAATGTGCTATTTTAGTGTGTAGGTGTGAAAATATTACACACATGTTTAGTTCGTGTCTGTGTATTAATAATTGGCTTCGCATATAAACGTCTGCGTTCGTGGAAGCGGCTATAAATAATTTGCTAGACTGACTATAACAATATTTGTTAGAGACCATTCAAAACAAATTTAAAAATAAAAGTTGATATTTTTATAAGATGTTTGGTTCTCTTAAACAATTTGCTATTCTGATTTTAATGGTTTCAATGAAGTTTATCTTTGCAGCGTAACCCTAGAAATTTAGCCTGTTTTAGAGCCTGGATCCAGTAACTTTGATATTGATATTCCTTGCTTGCTAGTAGAGTTCCTGCTCCCAATATGTGACGCACCCAGCCGCTTCGCTGCTTTCTGTAATTTTTGAACCGGCTTACGTCTGCCTTGTAAGTAGGTACTATCCCAGGTTATAGAATAGGATTGGGAACTGCTGGTTATCGTACTGTAGGTATGTTGATTTTAAACTGAGCCACATATTTGCAAGACAAAGCTGCCTTCCTATATTTCTAGAATTTATAATTTATATACGACTTTCACTTAACATTTTTTGAAGATATTTTAGGTGTTTCTAGTTTTCAAACTTCAAACCTGTTCCTATTTAGGTACCTGATATTCATTGGTTTTTTTATACTCTACTAATAAATAAAGCCGAGATATAATAACTACCTACCTAAAATATCGTATCAATAAACATGTAACAAATCCTGCATAATATTGAGACAATAAAACTTTGGCGCAACAGTTTCGATTCGAGAGTATTGCTGAACAACCTTCGCCGTTTCCAAGAACTTTGCGGACCGGTTGCCGCTCGCCGCTGCTGAGCCGCGGTTCTCGGAACGCCACCGCTCGACCCGCGGCCGTTTCGAAATTTAAAATAGAAACGTTCCATTTCACGTGGGCTCAAATTTATAGCCATTCAATTAGATGAGTTGTGTAATCTGTATGATAGATATTTTTATATGAAGGCCATATGACTCGCTTCCTATGAGTGAAAGGGGTTTTACTATTGTTAACTTGCAGCTGGCGGCTAGGAGCGTTATAGCACGTGACTTTCTTTTTTTTATTAGAAATAGTTCATAGGTTTGTGGCTGTAATAAGAGTGAGGAAGCAATTAGGTAAGTCATATCATCCAGTTAGAATTTAAAAGCTAAGTAATGTAAAAAAGTATTAAACTTATTATACAACTGCGACCTTATTGGGAACAGTCTCGAGCTATTCGGACTCTGGAATTTGAGATAATAATGAATGGAATTCTAACTTACCTCTCGAAAACCGTGAATGTACTTGCACACATTTTTCTCTCGAATTCCAGATTCCGAATAGCTCGAGATTTTTCCCAATAAGGTCCCTGGTGTTGTTAGATATTTAGGTAACTTTCTCTTGATAACATAAAGAAGAACTTAAAAAAAGGAAGCCTTGTGGAATAAGTCAGACAGACTAGGTAGTACAGTACCTAAGTACTTTACTAATTCCTAGGTAGATACGTAGGAGAGGTAATCACAGTATATTATAAATACTTAGGTCCTAAACACAAACCTCTCCTATCCTCTTTCTCTTCTCTTCTCTTCAGGTATATTGAGGTATACTTTAGTTTTGAGTTTGATCGACAGATGCCTGACCCTGCCTGTTGGTCATCTTGTAATTTAGCAATATATAAAGAAAATAAAGCATCAACGCCTGGGAGTACACTAGTAAAATGTGCTCGGCTAAATAAAATTAGAATATCCTTGATTTGATGCTGAGGTTAGATGTTCTGTTCCTGAAGGAAAACATCAGTGCACAAATAATATTCCCAGAACGCGGGAGATGCTCAGCGCCCTAGAGAGCCCCCTGATGCAAGTTAAGTTATAGTTACTTCATACTTATAGACATCCAATATTGATTAATCAGTGGTGGCCCACGGGTTTCGATTTCACCTTGCGTCCTTAGTGGCGGAGGTTCAAGCCCCGCGTGTTCCAATGAGTCTTATTATTAATTTCTCAAGTACATTGATTATTTACCCACACAACTGGATTAACGGTGCAGTAAAAAATCGTGAAGAAACCTGCATATGTCAAAAAAATACATACTTAGGGCGTTCCATCTAACTACTTTTCAGCAGAAATTGTTAGTGGTTTGCGTTTCAAGCTTTTGGTAGCAAAATCTAGTTAATTCCAATCCTGATTGGCGGCTCTTTATCATCATCACGTGTTAATCTGTGTTCGTCATCACTGCTCAGCCGAAACACAGAGGATTCTATTGGACGTAGGCTTCCCCCATATCCACAGTGGCTTCCTGCGGCTCTCATCAGGCCGAGACCTTCCCAACCGTTCATTGCTACAGGTTGCTAAGTAATCGTGCTATTAGTGATCTTGTTGCTTCGGCATATATGTATAAAATAGGTATCTACGTCAATATCAGTATTTAATAAACGTAATTTATCAATTGAATGTTTGATACGAACTATTGTTATATCAATAAATGTACTGTCAATGAATTGTAGTAGATATGTATAGTACAAACAGGAAAATTGCAAGGCCAAAACATTTTTTTATTTTGATGAACATCAGGTGGTCCAGATAAAAGCAGACAATCGAACGACAAAGCACCGCTCAAAAAAGCCATGCAGAGGGTGTGGGTTCGATTCCCGCACTGGACACACATTTGTGTTTGTCTTGAGTCTGGGTGTACTTATGTATAATATGTATGTATTTACACAAAAAAAAGTAATATATATGTATATGTATTTATATCCGTTGTCTGGTACCCATAACACAAGCTTTGCTTACTTTGGGGCTAGACGGCGCTGTGTGTAATGTCCAAAAATAAAAATATATATTTATATTTTATTTTAATATTTTAAAAAAAATATAAAGAAAAGACGGAAAAATTTATATAAGATTAATTTTTATACAATAATAATTTGTAAAGCAATTGACATAAGGATGAATTTAGAGTTCACACACTGTTCGTTAGTTGCGGTTGTTCGTTCCGTAGTATGGTTTCCATTGAAATTTGAACAAATCTGTGTTCTGAGAAAGCGAGTCGAGTCTTTTTGCCTTGTTTGGTTCTTGTCAGTCCTAGGCTAACAAGTGAAAAGATACCCAACGACGACGGAGAGAATCGTGAATGTCTAAAGCCGGGTTTCCTGCTCGTGTTTCGCCGAAATATGACACAAAATACATCTACACAAAACATCTTTTGTTTAATGCACTTGTTGTCTCCTTGGGAACTGTAGTTTGATATTTAGAAAACATTTACTATCGAAATGACTTCAACCGAAACCCGAATTTAGGGCGGGTGTAACCGCGGGCAAAAGTTAGTAATATATAATGCAGACAATAACAATCTGGGAACAAAAAGCTATATTGCAGAAAATTAACATCGAGAAGGATACAAACGAACACACTCGCCCTCGACTTTATTTTAATAATAATCTTAAAAGAAAGTCTATCTAACTACTAGCTGCTGCCTGCGACGTCTTCTGCGAGAACGCTATACTATAACATCACTTTTTGTAAACGAAACCATAGCCCGATCTTATTCGACGCCAACGCCATCTAGTTAGCAAATAGGAAACATTTTTATATAGTGAAAAATTATCTAAGTCATGACTTTGCACGATTTTTTAACATAAAATAAATGGCTATGTGTGAGTAGAATAATTAATAATTAAGAAGCAAGTCAAATATGCGTCTTTAGATTACACGTTGTTACAGAATGCGTTGAAGAAATAAGATTCACTGCTCGTTCCCCGTAGGTGATAGCGTGATAATATGTAGCCTATATGTTGACCCGACTTCTTAATAATTTTATTATATGTATAGATGTAAATATTTTTATATATAAGTATTGTTATATATACCTATCCTTCTACCGGAATAAACATAAAAATGACTTAAGTCACTCCTATTACCATCTAAATGTAGCCCGGTGAAATGACTAATAGAATCACAGTTCATGAAAAATTAATTAATTAATTTAATTTATTCGACAAACCAAGAGGAAGTACACAATAATTTGTATAAACGAAAACCCATGACTTCCTTATTTTACATTGGGTATTTTGTTGTGAGTGTTGTGTTGTAATAACGTTTTTATGGCTTTATTTCCGTTTCGTAACTTATGACTAATGATGGATGACATATTCGTAGTTTATTTAATGCAATAGTAAACTGTAAATAGGATTATTAACCTGTCAATAATCAAAGAACTCCACACTTTACGACTTTTTACCCTTTTTTTTAAAAAAAAGGGGGAGGTTCTATGTTAAACAGGTATATTTTTTTATGTAGATATGTCCAACGATTTCTCTGTCAATTGTTAACCGATTTAAAAAAACCTTTTTTTATTCGAGAGTGCGTTCCTGAGGTCGTCCCATATTAATGAAGGGGATTAAAACTAAAACTTTTGGCACAGATTATATAATACTATACTAGTACTTTTGGAGTAAAAAAATAATTGATGTTAATTTTGAACTGGTGAAACACGCCTTTTATGTCGATGTGATTTTATAAAAAAATTGTAACAAGTATAGATGTTTTTAGTGTACGAGAAAAAAAAGAAATTCGTCACTCAAAAGAAAAATGAAAACTTTTTAACAAAAAAAAAACGGCTTCAAATGGATGCACTAAAAAGAATAAAAATAATAACACAACACCCAAGGTCAGTATGCGCAGAATGTTAGAAAAGTTTGTTGCATTATAATTAAGTTATAATCTAGGTGTCCCCCCTATCGATATTTTTGAACGAAATTGTAAAAGAATTGAAATCGGAAATGCGTCCAAGTAGCAATACTTAATTAAGAACTAATTTAGTTGCAATCATTGCTAAAAAATACATACAATATTTTACAATTTTATTTAAAAAAAAATAAAATGTGTTTTTGATGACAAAAAGCCATGTAGTACGTAACCCGCTCTTGAATGGCAATATTAAGCGTTTCTTCTGCATTATTTTACGGCATAATCGCAGAGTAACTAATAGCATTAGCATAATTAGAGATTACAACGGGTTATCTTATCTTATTATGATGATACCTACTAAAATTATCTGCTTGAGATATTAAAAAGATTTTTACTAATAAAGAGTTTATCAGCTTTTTTGATAACTTACGTAACAGTTTACCAACTATCCTTCATTAGCTATGTATATAATACTTACTTTTATCACTTGAGTGAAAGTAAGTACCTATGAAGGTCAAAGTTGGGTAAAAAATAAATATATATAAATATATAATTTAAAATATATCCTACTAACATATCTACATGATAGTTCACCATATTATAAATAGTTGTCGTGTGGTCTCTTTATCATAGATTTAGAAGATATTATGGTCTTTATTCTATGCCGTAGTCCAGTGACCAAGAAATGAGTTAAAAGACCGCAACCCTTGGTGTGCGTTCATCTTTAGTAATAAAATAACTTCTTCCTAGTGACGCAGTGACTTATAAAGTCCTAGTACATATACCTACATAAATCTTACAAATACACAAAATCTTCATAGAATTAAGAAATACAATATAGTTATACATAAATAGAAATAATCTTTTTCGTTTATGACTCCCTAAAGGCTAGAGTCTTGAAAGTTATTTAGAATTTAAAGCTTTAGTAATTAATATAGGTGAGGCAAGACCTGTGCATAGGCAGTAAATTACGCTGTCTCACATACGATACCTTGGATCTGTAACCCGGAAGCGTTTAGGTCATACATGTATCGGTGCAAAAAAAGGCTCGTCTTGATGCCGCTCGGTGGCATCCCAAATTCAGTCGGTGGTGGCGCGCGCTCGCCGAGATAAGACGTTTGATTTATTAGCATCGTGATAAAACCACGCACCCTCAGTACGCTGCTGTCGCAACCCTAGCGGCGAGGGCGCGCCTGCCGTATGATGTCATCGTGCCGCGCGGTTCAGTGTATTCAACGGTTATATAATTAGCTTGAACTGAATGACTTTTATGAATATTTTAGGAGTAGGTAATTTTCTTGAGGTACGCGTTTTGTTCAGAAGCTGATAGACGGCTGCACGTTAGTACTACTACTTTTTTTGATAGCTAATTACAAAAAAAAATATATTTCCAATAAAGATTTTGACACCTCTATATCATTTACAGTTCTATTACGACTTTGAACGCATCCCTGCCTGCTGTTTACTTTATTACTACTGCACACACAACGTATGAATAAGATACGTAACTGAATATTATATATATAATATAATATAATATACTTGATGATGACTTAATGCCAACATCAAAATTCTAGAATGACTAATAAAAACCATAAGAACCTACTTTCTTAGAAGAGAATTATGTACTAATTATTGCAGTATTTCTGAGGAACCTTAGGTCAAAGGCGAAACGTTCATAATACGATCTTGGCAAGTAAACCTTTGTGTCTGCTTCTCGGAAAGAATAACCCTTTTATAAAATTTTCATAACAAGACAATGGCAAAAAGATATAAAAATGTAGTTAAACTGTTAGCGATTTCTCATTACAACCCTGTGAGGGTTCCAAGGCTTAATTATGTGTTCCGAGTAAGCCGCCACCGGGCCATGCGATTCTTGGTAAAGACGAAAAAAGGAGCAAAAAAGGAGGCGACGCGTTCTGAGAATACGCGTACCTGCGGCGACTGTCGGTGTAGCTACCTTGATCTGGGGTTCAGTCAAGACTCAAGCGGAAAGCGACTGCGGTTCTCTGCGGATTCAACAGTTCTATGATCTGTGAACTTCTTTTAAAGCGCATACAGCTGGTAACTAGCGCCGCCATTATTAATATATATTTTCTCTTCGTATAAAGCTTATTACCATTGTTGATATATCTATGCGGTAAACTTTTAAAATAAGATTTTTACGAAGACGAAATAAAACATTTCGGCTAATAAATAATTAGCGAGATACAATTCGCAAGCAAGGCAAACCACGAGTTTTCGTATACTATTTGCTAATATCTCGAGTTTGTTTCGTACTTAGTTCACAACAAAGAAACCGGCCAATTGCGAGTCGGACTCGCGCACCGAGGGTTCCGTGCAAACCTGTATGTAAAATTATTAAAAATATTTTTATTATATGATGTAACTAAAACTTTCAAGATTCTGAGTTCACGTAGCTTTTGATTTCCTTGCGAGTTTCGAAAATTTGCGGCATTTGCGGCATAAACGGTTGTATCTTTTGATTGCGTTGGCTTAGAAGTATGATTTTTCACAGCTGTAAGGGACAGTAGACCTGATTATTTGATATAAATTTTAGCTTGATACCTCCAAGCGGCGTTCCTGAGAAAAAGGGTCTTGACAGACGGACGGACGCACAACAAAGTGATCCTATCAGGATTCCGTTTTTTCCTTTCGAGGTACGAAACCCTAAAAACAACAGCCGGCTTCAAAAAGATGCACTAAAAAGGTAAAAATGATTACTTATTTCCATAAATCTGATCTGAATTACAGTTTGAAGTTGGTGTCTAAGTACCTACCTACCCAACAGTTTATAACTATAACAGACTTCACTTGCATGAAACCAACTTCAAACTGTAATTCAGATCAGATTTTTGGAATTAAGTTATTATATTAACCTTTTTAGTGCATTGTTTGAAGCCGGATTTTTTTTTGATATTTGTTCACCTTGACCTGGAAATTGACATAGCTCGATCGCCGTAGAATTTTGCTTTAATCTTTACGTACGAGGTGTACACAGCCCCGAAGGGGGGGGGGGGTTGGCAAACCGGGGCACTTGCCCCGGGCGACAGTTTCATGGGGGCGCCAAATTCTTGAGACAAGAATTAGAAATATCGAACAAATGAAGCCTCTTTTCCTTCAATCTCATAGGTTTTTATCAAGTAATCGAATCTTAATATAATATGTTTGAAAAACAAACTTTTCTATTTCCATACACCCAGTTAGTTTTTGAACACATATAAAGTGATTTATGAACGCATCTTAACAGATCAAGTAAATTGGGAATACCCGTCACATCTCTACGTACATAATACTATATAATTTGTGATCTATACGAGTCGAGCCAAACGAATCCAAACAGTTGAACGCCAAGTGACAACACTGTTTATGTGGTTGATTGCGTTTGTGAGTAATCAGCGTTAATATAATAAGTAATTTATAAGTGAAATCATATATAATTGTAATGAAAATCAACAATTTGCAAGAATTACAGGTAAGAAATAATTACACATTAGAGGTATATTTTTTATGGGTGCTTTTGTAGGTACCTACTTTATAAATATCGTCGTTGAAGTGTGTACGAGAAAAATCTTCCGCCGATGCAAAATTGAACTTTTGTTTTTATCTATTTACTATAACTATTCAGTAGCTAAAGTACAACATAACCAGAGGTCGGAATAGGCAGACTATATTTACCTCCACTTTATGACAAGACATAACATGGAGTTGTTATAACCCCAAATTTTCTGGATATCCCGGTAACTTTTAATTCTGTTTATTACGTTTGTTTTAGATATGTATTTCAAACGTATTGTTGATCCTAAAACTATTATATAACTACATCTTATATCCCGAAAGTTTTGTGGTTGTAACCGCTCTATATAATGTCTTGTGTTAAAGTTTAGGTAAATATAGTTTACATATTCCTTATCTACGTTCTACAATGAATCAGGATCGCCTATCTGGCCTCGCGATCCTAGCCATTGAAAACAAAACTGCCTATGCGACGGACTTTGAGGAGCTAATAGGTTCTTTCGCAGAAAAGAAAGCACGCCGTGTAAAGTTATTACACTAAAGGGGGGGCGCCACTATCAAGGTTTTGCCCCGGTTCGAAAAAATCGTAGATCCGGGGCTGGATGTACAACTGTACACGTGTATTAGCAGTAGGTAGTAATTACGTAGAGAAGGCGCCCGATAATATGCAAATGATAAGTACGGATTTTATCAATGAGGTATACCTAGCTCAACGATTTCTATGTAATGTATGTAAGTAGATAAGACAAACACAATACAAATTTTAAATACGTTCCGAGAACTGCCAGATGTTTACAATTCGGTTTGTATTATTATGCTCAGTTGTGAGAAAACAGGCTGCTGCCGAGAAAACTGTAGGATTTATTTTCCCGGAAATTTTCTAATGATTACAGAATTAATATTTAATATTCCTTTTGGAGTTTTTGCGTCCTTCGCAGAACGTATTCAATTTTCTCCGCCTATTTAATGTTTTTTTTTGGGTTGCGTGTCACAAAACGACAAACGGTACATTTCCATTATTTGTTTAATACTGACTGTTAAGAGCGCGATATAGGCCAGATAGCTAATTTCTGTAATACTAACGATGCAAATGTAAATTTAGGTACATCCAGTGTCATTAAGGTACTTACATATTTCTTATGTAACTTTTTGTATGAAAACCGTGTTTAACCTATTGTTACCCGATTTTTTTGACTTTTTGCAAATTCTAATGACTTAACTAACTTCCATAAATTTGCATAAGTGTAACAATTTATTATTATAATACATTGTAACACTATAATAAGATATACGATATATTTTTTTTAGAAATAAATGAAAATCACTCAATAGGTTAGCCAGACATAAGTATGCTTTATAACATATATTTTTTAATTCTTCAGATGCTATAGGCCAGGCATATGATTAACTTAAAGTCTTTCTTGGGCCTAATGAAGAGATCAGAGCATCATCGGCTGCATAGCTTCTGTATTAATTCTTAGACCGATTATTTTAACACGTATACTATTTCGTTTTGAGTACGTTATATGCTAATTAAATGTATGAAAACTAAACAGTGTCCCAAGTAGATGTATTTTAAGCTTTTTTTCGAAGGACTATTTAAATAAGCCATTCTTAAACTTGGAGCGGGCCGCAACCCAATGCATAAGCCCACGGGCGGCTAGTTGAGATACCTGATACGGGCTATAGCTTAGCTACAAAAGCAGAATAACTGCGTATGTCCACGATCTAGCGTATATCTTAACCAAGTAAACACCTTTGTTGTTAATGTTGCCAATTAAGGGCCACCTATTTAAATAATTGTTATAGTATGGTTATCTGTTGTCAGTAATCTGTTGTACCACTTGTATCCTATCTGTCGCGTGATACATCGCTAATTGTTTTTGAGCTTACAGCAGAGCATAATTAACACACTTTGTTAACATGTCGCATACGCATAGGTACATAATGCCATATGTTGACAAAGGGGTTCAATCCTTTCGGCATAGTCTACGTTGGGGGCCCTTGGTTTATTTTGAAAATCGCGTACCACGATCATACTAACGTTAATCGGTAGGGGACACATTCGAAAACAATGTCCTATAGTAACAATATTTTAAAGTGCCGGGTTGGCCGCGCACGATGGGTTCCGTACCATTATCTATAAAAACGGCCAAAAAATTACGATTGTTGTATGGAAGACGCCCTTAAATATTTGTTTTAATTCAATTTAATTATTTATTTTTAAAGAGACTATATAACTAAATATTCTGTGAATATTTGAAGCGTCTACCTGTTGCCGTTATCAATATCGTGCAAAATGGAGCAAAAAAATCACGTTTGTTGTATGGGACCCCCCTTAAATATTTTTCTATTTTTTTAGTATTTGTCGTTATAGTGGCAACAGAAATACATCTTCTGTAAAAATTTCAACTGTCTAACTATAACGGTTCATGAGATACAGTCTGGAGACAGACGGACAGACGGACGGACGGACAGCGGAATCTTAGTAATAGGGTTCCGCTAATTACCCTTTGGGTACGGAACCCTAAAAACCAAGATGGCCGCTGGGGCCCCCAGCGTGGACCATACCAATTTCCTAAAGAAACGCTTGGAACCCCCTTCGCAAAACTGCTTTACAATCCATAAACAAAACAATCAAAATTTATTTTTTCTGATATTTAACTAGAAGTGTGACATTGACATGACATACTTAATATTCAAAACCGTAAAGCTGATGAGTAGGTATATATATGTTTCAACGCGTTAATCTCAGGAACTACCAGTCCGATTTGAATAATTTTCTAGGCCATCGGTTCCGAACCGGGGGGTATTACCCCCACGGGAGTAAAACAGCAATTCTGCAGGGGTAGTAAGGCTGGTAAGGTAGATAGATAATAACTTTTAGAATTATTAACTTGAAAATGATAATAGTTCTCTTGTGATGTATGCAAGTACATAAGCTCAAAAAACGTGGCCATCGATGTATTCTATCTGTCGCTCTAGTAACATGGAAATATGACTAATTTCTTGACAAGATAAGGTTCTGTGGTTCAATAAATTTCCCTGCTGTCTCTGAACCAATATTGTTCCGACTTAGTTAATCGTCAATCCAACTCTTTGGTGGTTAATAAATAAAAACCTCCTTTATACGGATCATTATATTTTTAAAGCCAAAGCGGAAGAAGAATAGAACTTTTATAGTATACAATATAGGCTCGGTACATTAGCCGAAAGTAGAAACCATGGGTGACAGAACTTTTAGAATGTTATTGCCATTTGCTAGGTACCACTTATAGATGTGAGAGTGGTTTCTTAACTTTAGTAATAGTAAAAACAAAGTAATTGTGGAAAATGACTTATAAGGCGTTGCTAGAAGTGCGCTTTAACAATAACAACCAAATAATACAAAACAAATAAACTAGATGGCGGCGCGGTGGTGTAGTAACATTTTTTTTTCTTATTAATATCATGACTAAATGTTCATAACAATTTTTGTGACTCAAGCCCGTATAAATGGCTGAACGGATTTAAATAAAATTTAAATGGTAGATAGACTTTGGATTAACATATATGATAATTTTGATCCCTATTGAGAGTTCCCACGGGAATGAGTTATTTTGCGGGCAACACCACGAGGCAAAGTTAATAATTACATGTAAGTCGTGTTTTCTTTGATAACATTTTATAGATATATACATAAAATCAGTTTTTAAAATAAGTCATTGGGGTGATAAGATTGAAAAGGTTAGGAACCACTGTTCTAGGCAATATAACTCTATTTAAATATAACAATCAATAATTTCATTCGATATCATAATATTATGTAAGAATTAATCCAAAATAATAAAAAAGACCCAGTTGCTCAGCAGAAAAGGATCGTGGTTGGAATTATCATGTCTTAATTCCATACCGCCCTTTGGCGTAAACTATCAATGTTATAAATGACTGGAGACAATAAAATTATTTTTCTGAGGGATGTGTGAAAGATATGAAATGACATATGTTTGTTAATGCAACATTATTCGTGTAGACAGTACCTATCAATAATTTTTTAATAGTTTTACATCAAGTTAAGACTTGATTATGCGAGATTTTTTAAAGCCAACAACTAATAAAACAATGAGAATAATTGAAAAAAATTGGAAATGATATTAATTAAAAAAAAAAACATCAAAATGGACCAAGATG
The DNA here is from genome assembly GCA_946406115.1 of Apoda limacodes. NCBI lineage: Eukaryota > Metazoa > Arthropoda > Insecta > Lepidoptera > Limacodidae > Apoda > Apoda limacodes. Next base: position 24,855,193 of record OX291550.1, read on the forward strand.
AGATCCCTGTGAAACTCCAGAACTTACATCAACCATATCCGATTGATATTCATTTACCACAACAAAGTTAAACCTATCACTTAGAGACTATTTCATCTTGTTATATTTTTTTTAGTAAAACCTTATGATGACAGCTTGCCTATAAGTATTGAGTGCGAGACTCTATCGAAAGCCTTGCTAAATTACTAACCATAACAATTTCTTAACATATCTAAGTCTTCAGCAAGACTCTTAGAAAAGTAATTTTACAAATTCGTGTTCAGTGCCAGAAAGAAATTAGTTAACATTACTGGATTAATATGTCAATTGCATAGTTTGAGTTAAGCGACGTAAAATTAATACGCATCTGATGTAGTAATGACGCATGATAATTATATCCACTATTAATTTCATTCCAAACAATACTACTTAGATTTAATCGCCAATTAGGTACATAGCACTACATAAGAATGATCCGTTACAATGTTCGATGTAATGTTCTAGCATGGAACTTTGCACTGGATTTTAATAGTTTTATTATTTATTTAGCATGCAAAATTATTTATGAAAATAAACGCAAATCATTAATGTCAAATACTTTTCGAGATATAGCCAACAAAACCCTAGACAAATCTACATTTCGGCAGGAGCACGCACAAAGGCGAGAACTGATCGTAGGACTGAAAAACCGGCCAAGTGCGAATTGGACTCGCGCACCAAGGGTTCCGTACCTACCACCATTTATGTAATCTACAAACACAAACAAAAATATATTTATATTTGAGTTGATTGACGTATTAAAAAAAAACTACTTACTAGATCTCGTTCAAACCAATTTTCGGTGGCAGTTTGTGAGGTAATGTACATCATATATTTTTTTAGCACTGACTTTTTTATGCACGCAACATAAATTTCATGTATCGAGGGGTAGTAAAGGGTTTTCGAGGGTGCTGATTTCGAATTTTTTATCAGTTTTTTAAAATTCAAAATGGCGGATCCAATATGACGTAATTTTTTTTTGGTAAAAGATTTTTTCTCAAGAGTTGTTGCATGTAGGTACGGTACTTGCTGCCGAACCAATTTTTGAGTTTCAGTTTAAAATATGGAGAACCCCAAAAATTTATTGTTTTTTTTTCTATTTTTGTGTGAAAATCTTAATGCGGTGCACAAAATACATCTACTTACCAAGTTTCAACAGTATAGTTCTTATAGTTTCGGAAAAAAGTGGCTGTGACATACGGACGGACAGACAGACAGACATGACGAATCTTGTCAATACAGATATGAAACTATAGTACTAGTAAAGCATATGAATGTCAATGTACGAATGCACCAGTTCTCAAACTGCATCGAAAAGTCAACTTTACCTAACCAACTGAAAATACCATTAATTAACCCCTTAATGTAGTACTGTAGTAGGTACCTAGGTAATAAAAACAAGACATTTTGAATTTTATACTAACTTTATTGAACATCAGGTTACCTAGTAGGAAGGTTACCTGCTCAATTAGGTATATGTGTATAAGTTAATTAAAACTTAGATTAAACTTATCAATTCCGTAGGAATAATAATGTTGTATCCTCTAGGATGGCTGCTTGTTTTTTATTACCAACAGTATCCGTCTTTCTATGATGTCATTTAACTGGTTTATTATTAGAAAGGCACGTGATAGTGTTATCATAATGTAACTGTGTTATTTTTTTCTTCAGTTGTGGTAATTTAAAGTTAATTTTTAATTAATGAGATTATTGTAGATAAGTGTCAATACAATGAACCTAATTGCCAAGCTACATTGACTGCGTGTGTAGGTACCTACGCATTCACACATCCAAATAGGTACTTAAATTGTTTTAGCACTTATTCTAATCCTAACACGAATTTTTAATTTACTACTATAGGTAGAAACTTAACGAATATTTTATAAGGCAAGTTACTAAATAATATACTTATGGACAAGTAACTTCAAGGGGACGCAAGTGAAAAAAGTGCACTCCACCTTTAACACGTGTTATTTTTGTCTACTTAATTTAGGATAGAGGAAAGTTTAAAATAAAATCAGAGAAAAACCGAATAGGTCATAAGAATAGGTTTTAATACAATGTGGTTTGTTAAAAACTAGGTAATAAAAATTAGTACTGTAGGAAAACATTCATAGTTAGAAACTAAAACAAATAAAAATCTCACCTGACACTTTGACCACCATTGGAGGTGCAAATGATTTATTGGGATCCAATTTAAATGCCTTTGAAGATAACAAAACACGGAAACGCACAAATGCACTTATAATTACAGATATTTCCTCAAATCCACTTTATTACCGTTTCGCTTCTCGGTAAACTCTTTACAAGCAGTTTCGTAGAAGCCAAGCGCACTGACTGGAGAAATTAATTTGCAGAAATCGACGTTGTCGACGGTCGTTCGTCCGCGTTCCAACACAGAAACTCTTTCTAAGAACGAGCACATTCAATTTCACTAGTCTGTAAAGCTACTTATGTCAGGTAACGATATCGCGAGAGGTGAAAGTTCGTGAGAAGCCACGACAGAAAAGACCCTCCTCTAGCTTGAACAAATGTGGACTGAATTGTAGAATGGAACGGCGCTCTAGGTGCGATGCGTACGAAGTAAACGCGCGGCGCGCTGCGAGCAACGTTGTGACCGCGCAGGCGAGCATGAAACGGAACGCGGCGTTCGTTTTGTACGTAGTTGCCGACGTGCCCGCACTTCCCAGAACTACCAACCTTGGCATGGCACTTCTACGAAATAACTCAAGGCATTGTCACTAATTTATAAAAAGTAATGTTCTTCCGCCCACAAGGCTGGCAGTAAGGGAAGGCAGTCGCTGTTGGTATCCATGGGCTAGACGCGCGTCACTCATAGAGAAAAATAGAATCAAAAAAAGCGTCACTTCACAGTAAAGGTAAACATGTTTTGTGGAGTGTTGACCCCGGGTCAGCGGTTAACCTACATTTTTTTGTACATACATAAGTAGATAAATCTATTCAATGATTTAACTTAGTGACATTTAAATATACTCTCGACACTTAAATGTTCACGCAGTGCTATTGTAACCGGTTGATATAGTAAATTTGGTTATCGGTGTGGAACTCCTTAATTCTAATGAAGTTTTCTATAACTGTAGTTCGTTTAAGCTCGTTTATAGTTATTCTCTCGGGAACTTTTTTTGGGATAAAGAGTAACCTATGTCCTATTCCAGTGGTTGAAGCTTGATTGAGTAATAAACATCCAGACATACTTTCACATTTATAATATTAGTGGGAAGAATAGGATAATGCATTTACTTTTTAAGAGTAGGTGAGTTATTGCCTGCGACTTCGTCTGCTGCTTTGTCGTTTTGAAATTTTAGATCTTTTACTATGGCTGCATAGTATGTCTATCGGAAGATATACAGCAACCACTGTGCATTCAGGTCGCTTTATAAGGTATAAAACTCGACTTCTAGACGAAGACAGCACCATTTTTAGACGTGTCCTAAGCTGCAATCATAAATCAATGAAACTTAAAACAAAACAACTGTGAGAACCAAATTAAAATATATGTAGGTGATTATGTAACACACAAACAAAAATTCTAAAAAAGGGTGTTTTAGCTTCTGTTAATGGCTGTGAGTTATTTATCAATTATAAATAGTTCTTGAAATATGATCGTTTGAAAAAATCAATAATATGACATTTATATTTGCTATTGCAGACAGACACAGGATTTGTTACAATTTTATTATACATAGTTATACATATAAAGTCATGTAAAGTCTTATATCATATTCTAACATTAAGTTTTGGCTAACTAAATACTCCATAAGTTAACTTGAATTAATGTATAATAATTAATTAATAATGAAATAAATATTAAATATATAGATTCCAAACGAAATTTCATTAGAAAATAATCATTGAACATTTTTGTCTCCTAGATAATTTTCATTGAATTCTTGATATAAAACCTACCTAATATATTATTTCAAATAACCTCAGGCTAATCTTTGCTGATTGAAATTCTCAGAAATCAAATCAAAAGCGATTATGATTCGTGTCCGCATCGGATTGCATGTAATCAAGGATAACTACCGAAATTACACGAAATGATATACAAGAGATTTATTAAAACAAGATGTAATAAATGTGATTTGAGTTTACATTCAATCCTGCCTTAGTATCCAATTATCTTATCTACCGTATCTGCGGATGGGGGGCAATGTATCGTCACATTCACAATAGATATAGTTGTTTTACTCGACCACAGCAAACCAAAAGGAAGGGTTACGATTTTATCAGTTGATGTATGTATGTTTGTATTTACGCATGTACCACCGCTGTGGTGGTTTAACTACTGAGCTGATTATGATGAATTGGGTGGTAATTGATTCGTTATTGTTATGGTCAAGGTGATATAAGCTACGCTGTGTGACATCATATAAAACCAACATGGCGGATATAAGTTGCATAAAAATATACCGTTGGTGGCATCGAAAGAAAGCGCTTGACGAGGACATTCCAAATCTATAAACATTTTACAAGTTATTCTTTCAACTCAAAAGGATAATGAGGAAAACATGGGTAGTCGGGGTTTAGTTTTAAAACTTCCATTGTGTGCCATCGTATCTATGCCATACCACATAATTGGTAAACATCTATGCCATACCACATAATTGGTAAACATCTATGCCATACCACAAAATTGGTAAACAGTATGTATAACGTGATGATTTTATAAGCTAAATTAGGACATCAGTTGACACAGTGGGTGTGAATGTTAAGGACAGCCAATTTGTTTCATTAAACCCTGCATGACAGGTCATAACATTAGTTAATAATATAGAGTGATGCCCCTGGTGTTGCACGCGTCGCCGCGAAAGCTTGGATTGTGGAATGAGCTCCCTGCCAAGGTTTTCTCTAAGGACTGCAGTATGGGGTTCTTCAAAAAAGAAGTTATTAGATTTCTGAAGGGTCGGCAACGCGTGAGTGATGCCCCTGGTGTTGCAAGCGTCCATAGGCTACGGTGACCGCTTACCATTAGGCGGACCGAAAGCTTGTTTTAGTAGTATAAAAAGAAATAATGTCAGCTTTATGAAATAAGCGGTAGGTTGAAAGGTACCATGGTACATACCTCCTTTGCCAGTTCTAGAGTAAGAAGTATGTCAAGATTGGATCCGGGAGATAGGTAACTAATGAAATAGTACTTATATACCTATAATTATTCGTGACGGGATTATCATGATTAACAACAAAAATGTGTTATGTTTTGTGTAGATGTTTTTTTTGTTAAATGCTTCGGTAAAACACGAGCAGAAGACCAGGATTAAGTATGTGTAAATTCTACCTATATAAGAACATAGATGATTCTGTAGGGGGAGCAGGGTGTATTCTCTGTCAACGGTATCTAAATTAGTAAAATCTTAATAACATCAAGACGTCCATTTACATACCTACATCGATTCCAAATTATTATTTCAGTTTGCCTTTATTTATAATTTCTGGCGGACTATAAAGATCCAATTATCTACTAATGAACACGAAGTCAAATAAGAATTATCGGAATACATTACGTTTGTGTTGAAATAATTACAATTGTAGGTGATACAATTGACGTAAATGTTTTATTCTAAAAATCCATTTACAATGTGAATTATGAAATAAACAATCATGGCCGTGTTTTACACAGCTAATAGATTCGGACGGAGTTCTTGATAGTAATGAAAAATACAAATTTTAATATCACCTCTATTATATTTCAAACTCTACATTAATCATGTCATTGCTGTTTTATAGACATGCATGACCGTAAAAAAATATTCAAATTTAGAAACGTCTTGCTTCACAACTATTTAATTTACCAAGTTATATTCACTTCAGTTCAAGCCGCGAGATGTTAGAATTATCGATATTAGATATATTATGCTGTAATGTTTTAATATGTTATTATGAGTAATATATTTGTAAATATTATTATTGATTAATTTATAATTTTTAAATTTTTCTTTATTGCACAAAATTAAAATTAAAATTGAGGCGGTCCTATCGTGTAATAGACGATTTCTGCCAGACAAAGTCAGGGTAGAAGACAACTGGATGATTAGAATATTAAAAGAATAACATTTATTTAAGTGGCCAATCTTCAAGCGAAAAATGTTGTCATGTAGCGTCCTTTTAGGGTAGGAAAGGTAGAAATACTAAATATCGATCCAAAATAGGTAACTAGTTACTGTATTCCACGTACAAAATATTTTAAATAGGAATTGTTATGCAAATTATCTATCCGTAAACAATGAAACATCAAATTTAACTGTCTTTAATTTTAGCTACCAGTTTTTATACCTCTGTTGTTTCAAAGAGTTTTATTGAATCATTTTTCTTAAGAATTCATAAAGGAATGGACCGTGAGTAATTTTTAACTAAACTATTTTTTTTAATATACGTAACTTTTATTAACTAATATATTAATGGTGCCTCATATTTAAACTAAACATCAAAAAATTATGTTAGATATTTTTGAAGATGTACACGTTAATATATTAATGGTGCCTCATATTTAAACTAAACATAAAAAAATTATGTTAGATAATTTTGAAGATGTACACGTAAATATATTAAAAATCATAATAAATCATCACATTAATAGGTACATGATTTTATGTCAACATTTAAATAATTCATAAATAACATTACATTAATAATAACTCTGTATGTCTGTCTGTTACCTCTTCAGCTTCTAAAGCAGTTTAACCTGCTTTACCGATTAAGATGAAATTTGGCATGGAGATAGTTTGAGTCCCGAGGAAAGACATAGGCTACTTAAAAACGTCAAGTGTGAGTCGGTTTTTATTTTCTCTGATTGAGAAGATGTCGTTGAAATCCTACACCGATAACAGAATTTAGGGCGGGTGGAATCGCGGGCAAATTTGGCATGGAGATAATGTGAGTCTAGGGGAGGGGCATAGGCTACTTGAAAGCGTCAAGTATGAATCGGTTTTTTTCTTAAATTAAGGATTTGCCGTTGCAATCCTACACCGATCACCGAAATAAGAGCGGGTGAAAACGCGGTTAAAAGCTAGTCCATACTAATATTATAAATGCGAAAGTAACTCTGTTGGTGTCTGTTATCTCCTCAGGCTTAAATCGCTGTACAGATTAAGATGAAATTGGGCATGGAGATAGTTTAAGTCCCGGTAAAGGACATAGGCCACTTGAAAACATCAAATGTACCTAAGTCTGTTTTTTTCTGTAATTGAGGTGTTGCTGTTGAAATCCTACACCGATAACCGAATTTAGGGCGGGTGGAGCCGAGGGTAAATTTGGCACGGAGATAGTTAAGTCCCGGGAAAGGACATAGGCTATTTGAAAATGTCAAATGTGAGTTGGTTTTTTTTCTATAATTATATAATTTAGGGGGGGGGGGGACCGCGGGCAAAAGCTAGTGTCTAATAAAATACCATGCACGATATCCAACATTCATTTCGAAACCCAGTAATAGCAATATAGAATTATAACGTCTGCGATAATAGTGCTGGGGCCGGGAACAGTCTCGAGCTATTTGGACTCTGGAATTCGAGACTAAATTGTATACAAGTACATTTACGGGTTTCGAGAGGTAAGTCAGACTTCCATACATTTTTCTCTCGAGTTGTCTCGGAGAGTCCGAATAGCTCGAGACTGTTCCCAATAAGGTTCCCTGATCGATTGACTGAACTATAAAAATGGCGGAATATGTAATGCAAAACTAAAACAACTAGCAATGTGTCGTTACATCGAGCATAGGCCTAGGCACGTTACAATTATTTTTCGGGCGGTGTTCATAAAAAAAGGATTACCATAACTACTCACAGGTATTTACAAAAGAAATTTTATTTCAAGGCCCTTACAAAACAACCCCTCTGGATGCTGATTATGGAGTAGGTATAGTAGTTGTAAAATGAAAATAATAATCAATACCAAGTAGGTAGTATAAAGGATAGAGGGAATTTATTCTTTTCAAAATAAAAAAAAAATACCGGAAAAAACATCAATGATAAAAACACTATTACGTAAAAATAAAACATGAGTTCTTCTCACCGCATAATGAAAGCCATTGTAATATATTATTTCGATTACAGGAATCACATAATATAATAAGAGCTAAAATGAGATTGCGATAGCTACAACAATGGTCGATTTCTTCCAGCTGCGGAACACAATCAATAAGCGTTGAGATAATCGAGCGTTCCTCGAACAGCGCTGCGCCGCGTGTGACATGCGCCCTGCTTCTCCGAACGAGTGCGTATTGCTTCATATGTAGTACAGATATGTACACAAGTTATCTTTTGCATGTTCTTTTATTATTTCGGACAATTTTAGCCATTTTACACTACTCAGAAATCGTCGTTCATCTCTTTATCTTCAGTTTTTCACGTGAATTGGATGAAACTGACTGATAAAGACTTTGGGCTTAGACGAGAAAAAAAAAAAAAAAAAAGTTTGGACGCGAATTTTAGGTACTTTGTGCGGCTTAGACATTTAAAACTGGAAGAGATTCAGCACGTTTAGGTATATTGCCTTAAAGTTAGTTCTTCTGACTTTCCAAAATAAGATACCTCAGAGTCGATCATCGAGACCTAAGAAGCAGAGAGGTCTTAGAAGAGATGTCTAGATCCGACAAGATTTCCAATTTTGCTAAAAATCATTTTTATTTAAGTAGACTTGGAAAAAACCAGACGTTAGCAATTTACTTCACTTACAACTAAGACTCGTGCTTGACAGTTTTCAAAATTATTTGTTGAAGAAAGATCATGAATTATTGTGTATTTAATAACGAGTAGTAGAAACAAAGAAATTGCAAACAAAACAATTTACTGAAGCTCAACAAAGTCAGAAGATAAAAGAACTGAATGTCAATTAACTAGTTAACAAAACAAAATTTCCTGTCTGTTAGTACGGAGGTAAATTGAGCTCTGTCGAAATCAAAGTTTGTCAGCACTGCGCTGTTGGTTTCAGCTTTCTAATTAAATTTAAACGAGATCTCTCAGAATTTAATGTTGTATATTATATTTCGCTAACGAAGATCTGGGACTATGTCAGTAACTGAGACGGCAGAACAACGTCTGTTCTAACTGTTCAGCTATTTTTAATAAGTTACTTTTGTTTGAAATAAAAATATTATTGCATGTAAATAAAATTATTTTATAATAAAGCTTAAGTACATTAATAAGTTTTATAACACAGGGTATTGCTAGTTGATGTTATGGTCATATACATTAAATAAAAAGGTCAGGTCAGGTACGTTATACAATATATTCGACGATAGTGATGAGCAAAGCAAGACCAAGACCAAGACTAGAACAGTCTTGGTCTTGGTCTTGGTCTTGCTTGTTCAGTCTTGGTCTTGGTCTTGCTCAAATCTGTCTGGTCTCGGTCTTGGTCTTGGTCTTGGTCTTGCTTACCTAGTCTTGGTCTTGGTCTTGCTGTATTTTGGTTGGTCTTGGTTTTAGTCTTGGTCTTGCCATAATTTCTTAACGAACATCTTTCAAAACATTTTGTAAACATTTTATTTTTATTCAACAAACATTTTTAAACCTAAATTTACTATCTTTGAATTAAAAAAAGTTCATTAAAATATTATTTCTTATTGTTATTCAAAGATGGATTGTTTTTATAGTATTTAAAATATATATAAATTTTCACTGTGTGAGATGCCAAAGGTTTTTTTTTTAATATTGTGCCTTTTAATATGTAAATACATGAATGCATGGTTAAAATAAGTTCTAACATTTTGCCTAGACTGACTTGATCCTGTTCATCTAACTGACTACACTCGAACTTCTATGTGATCCCACTCTTATCTTCTTAATAATGGGCTCTGACTGTTATAGTGGCTATGTTTGCATTAACATTTATTGTTTGTTTACGTAGGTATCGATCTAGAAAACAATTCACATGGTGTATTTAGTATTGCTGAATATAATTCTAGATTTCAGTACTTTTTTTCGTTCTTTAGCAGGCGGGTATTTTTTAAATATAAATATTTTATCTCACATAGAAAAAGGCGAGTTACTGTGAAAAAGAAATTTTGGTTGAGTCTTGCGTATTTAATCTTGGTCTTGCATAGTCGGTCTTGGTATTAGTCTTGTTCTTGTCCATATTGTCTTGGTCTTGATCTTGCAAGTCGAAGAATGGTTTCGGTCTCGGTCTTGGTCTTGCTTTTTCGCAAGACCAAGACCAAGACAGCAAGACCAAGACCAATATTGCTCATCACTATTCGACGAAGAATTTCTAAAATTTTTTTTTTTAATTTTTAGACTTCGATCACGAAACTTTATTTTATTTTTTCTGTAAAATTTAATTATCTAACTGTCGGAATTAATGACAAAATCGAACTAATAATAGCGTGATTAAAACAAATTAATTACACAATAAAGACTTGTGATTCCCAGTGTACCGTGACAACAGATGGTAGCCACGTGTGCGCGGGCGCATGTCTAAAAGCACCGTGTGGCACCGTGCTTCAATAATGGCTCGGATAATATACTGCTTAAGAGTTTGGGCACAATATCGTCATGCTCGTTAAATACGAACCACTTCACATCTTAACTGACTGACCGAAAAACCTTTTCACACTTTAATGAAAAAAATAAATAAACCGCCTTCAAATGTCTACGAAATAATTAAGTCCAACAACACACACAAGTCCTGAAATCTTGATTTTTTTTAGCAATATTAAAGAAACCATGTTAAGGGGTTTCTTAATCAATACCTATTAAATAATAAATAATGATCGTCAGTCAGGACCCTTGAAAGAAAAGAGTAAGAGTATCGATTTTGATAGAGCCAGCAATCGGGAGAGTCAGACTGGGCCGGCAAAAAATAATAATGGGTTTATAATGGGAAAACCTATAGCATAGTCGTCATTAATCTAGAATCATGAAATTTGGTAAGTAGCAAGGTGTCACAGCACAAGTAGAGGAAAAAAAAACGATAAATTGTAGTTAAATCACACAGAAATCGGAAGGGGATGTGTCGGGGTACACGGCCGTTTGTTCTCACTTGAAACGACCGAACCCACTCTCATTTTACCGATTCCTTTTTACATATACTCCATTTAAATTTAGCGGAAGTGAGCAGGGAAGTGGGCAGGACGAGTATGTAAACACGATACTTCTCATGCTCCTACCACTGCTACTCGCGCTGCCCAAATAAGCGGTTTTTAGTGCGGAAGTGAAAGGACAGGCAGCGCGAGCGGCATTGTTCCTTTGCTGCCAAAACGGGATTTTAAGGACAAAATCCACAAATTAATTAAACTAAAATCATCCACCATCTTCTGCGACGAAGAAGTTTCAATTTTATAACCTTTTAAAGACTTAAGATAATTGCATATTGCAAGAAGACACAGCACGGACGCTGTAATTATTTTGACGTCCGCCATTGCCGAAAGTCAGAAGCGAAGTGAGTGGTAGGGCACAATCAGTGTCTCGATGTAATAAAATAAAATTACCGTGTTACCAGTATAAAAATACCGTGTTTTATGCTAAACTTACTTTGTTTAATCCCAAAAATACCGTGTAAATTACCTTGCAATTTTATAAATTAAAGCTTGAATTTTTTTGAAGGAGTCTCAGCCCATATAGCGCCCAACGCTCAAGGGCTCCCGGGGGGAGCTTCGGCTTGGGTTGTCGCTCTTGGGTTCGTCCCTTCGACCAGCGTGAGCCTCGAACCCAAAGGTGAGTCAGCGCCAGGAGGGTAGTTCCCCGATACGCGGTAGCAACTGGGTGACCTAATTTTTGGCCTAAACCTAAACATACGTTTTATTTCGATCAAGACGTGTTCTCACGAGAATACCTTTTCAAGTACCTACTCACACAATTAAAAGTATACCATGTCAACTCGGCGCATTTCAGCCAAAAAATAATTTAAAAGCCGGCCAAGTGCGAGTCTCGCTCGCGCACCGAGGATTCCGTACAAACTTATTATTTGCAGATAGTTCTTCCATCATATCAAGTCTCACAGGTTTATGCGTTAATTATCAGTTTTTGGTTTTTCTGCTATATTTGTGATGTGACATCTTGTTTCTTGCCAAATTTCCTGATTCTAGGTCAACGGGAAGCACTCTATAGATTTTGATTTATCTGTGTGACAATATGCGACAAAAATATATTTTAGTATTCTTGGGCATATTTCTTTATGGCATTGACTTAGAAGCATGATGTTTTTTACAACTTTAAAGTGTCTTTAGATTTTGGTATTTAATATTAATTTCAACAAATTCACAAATTTCCTTTGTGGTTTGAATTCCAACTCTTAATAATTTGATAGGTACTTATAATAAAAGGTAGGTAAAGAGATTCTCGAAAATATTATGTAAGCTTCTGCCCACGACTTGGTTCACTTAAATGTCAGATATTCTATAGTTTGATGAGTCACCTAACACAACTTGCTTTAAAAAAGTCATCAGAACCGACTTATTTGGCGAAATAAAGCTGCGTGCGAAATACGAACGGACAAACGATAATGATGAAACTAAAAAGGTTCCGTTTTTGCTATATGGCTACGGAATCCTAAAAGGTAATTTTAGTTTCACGAAGAATCTTAGTTCTTAGTTTATTGTGAAATATTATGTAGGTTTTACTTTACCTACTGGTCTACAGGTATAGAGAATACTAAAATAAATTTAACTAACAATAAACATTACAAATTATATACATAACCTTTTCTTTGTCGCTGGGAATTCCTTTTGGATACCTTTTTGTAACTTTTGGTAAGGCGCGAAGGTTTTCGCTTATAGTTAGGTACGCCGTGTTCGTCCGTGTGTCCGTCTGTCTCTCTGCGGCATAGCTCAGAAACCATTAGTACCTAGTAGAACGCTGTAATATGGCATGGGTATAAATATTTATTAGGCCGACAAAGTAGTAAAATTAAGTTAGAAAAAAAAAATTAGGCTACCTCCCACGTAAAAATATTGTTTGTGAAAACCATTCTCCGATTCAGCTATGCGTTTGCGAAATATTAAGCTTTAAAGTGCAAATTTGCCAGTGTCAAGCCGCCAGCTTTGTTCAAAAGTCATGGGATTAGCACATGTCGACTTTGACGATGTCACCTATTTTGCCAATTGTTGTGTGATTGCGAAATATTACATTGGTTGGGATTTATTGTATAATTTTGCGTTTATTTTCTTGCGGTCGACAGCACATATAACAAAATAAAATGAAACTATCATAGCTAAGTAGCCTTTACAACTTAATGAGTAATGCTATTAACCATGTCACATTATAGAATAATAAAATTATAACATAATACTAATACTTACTAAATAAATAAATTAATGATATTTACGTTCGAATAACGCATTGGACTAGGCGGCGGTTTGGCGATACAGGGTACAGGGGCGAACAGCGAATCGAAGTAACAAATCCAGCGAGTTGCAGTTGCGCTCATAAGCTTATGCCGTCATGACTTAGATCTATAAAGAGTTTGTGCAAAATTGGTCTAGCGGTTTGTTTTTTATCGCTAAAAAACAGCTTTTCGAGTAAGTTTGTCGCTTAAGGACGCAAAAAATATTCTCAAGAGAAGTTGCTCGTGCGGTACTTGCTACCGAACTAATTTTTTAAATTTCAGGTACTACGGAACAGTTTTTTTCACGTTTGCTTGCTGTCCCCTTTGTTGGAGCTCGCCACAGACGGCGCGGCTTGTCAGCTCTCGCAAAACCTACACTTTCATTATGTGCTTGTTGGACGTAAAGCGTTAGTGTGCTAAATATCGCCTTTTTTTGGCTAACAGGACTTGGCTGGATTATGTACTTACCTATGGAAAAACTCCAGACTTGCATTTTAAACCTATAAACTTCTTCTAAACCTTTTCCCTAAATTCCAGACTTCTGAGTGTTCCAAGTTCCACACATTGATGCGCGCTTGACTCAGTTCTATAAATATTTTTTTATATTATGCAACCAATAACTTAGTGACTAGATATACTATCTCCTGTCTGCATTTCCTTATCTTAAGGTCAAAGGAGCAATGTGTTTTTGGGTGTTCCAACTGTTTTTCTTACATAATGACATCCAAGATAATATCTGCAGTCAAGTCTATTTTAATTACTGTATGCTCATTAGCGATTGGGTTAAAGATATTTTTTGCTTTTCCATTTTTGGTATCATGTTGTTAATATTTGTATAATATTGCAACACCTAAAATCTAAAGCCCGGTTAATAGTTCAATACGTACAGTACGTATAAGTAGGTACATATAGCTTATAGTTTCTCAACCTAGGGGCATAAACATAGTTTTATTTTAATGCTAGGGGTTCTAGCTAGCGATCTCAAGGGATCTCAATGTCAAATATTTATAGGCGAGGGTCAGTCTGAAATTTATGCGAGTCCAGCTGTGCGTAAGAATATAGACCACCGGAATTAGACAACACGAAAACTTAGACTATATTGACGTTTTCAAGTACTTAATGTCCTTTTCCGGGACTCAAACTATCTCCATGCCAATTTTCATCTGGATCGGTACAGCGGTTTGAGCGTGAAGGGGTAACATATGGAGTTACTTTCGCAATTATAATATATATTATCATATTATATTCATGGATAGTTTTAAGTATATGTATAGGTACATATGATTGTGCAAGAATGTAATTATGATGGCGCTAATGCTACTAGTACAATTAAATATCGGAATACTCTTAAATATCTGAATTCCTTCACACGATTGACGATATTTGACGCTTCACATGGTATGCTACAAGACAACAAAAAAAAAATTAACATGTGTTTGACTTTGTTTTTATTAGCTTACTAACTTATTCATATTACCTACTAAATGTTTCAGTACATATTGAATACTTGTTAGCTGATCATCAAAGTATTGTATTATTACTTCAAATAGAATTTCTTGCCAGTTCTTTTAGTCAGAAAAGTTGTTTACATTGCCTACATTGTATCGACGATTCAAAAGTGTTCTTAGAAACCTATTTGAATAAATATTGTTTGATTTGATTTGAGTATTCCGGCAAAAACGGCAATAATTTGAGTTTTGAGCGGTATTCAGAAATGTGGTCAAATTTACACAAGCAAAATATGAACCTGAAACATACATTTTGGAATCGCTCTAATGTCTGTAATAGATTTAGGCAAATTTTTAATTGTTGATTGTATGTAGGTGGTAGAGATAAGAAATATGAGAAGTTATATAATTTATGAATATGTATGTCAACTAAGAGTGAGTACAGTAACCTTTTTTACATTCCATGCCTTCATGGATATCTTCAGTGATTTGAATTGCTGTAGCCGTACTATGACTATAGCGGAAATTAATATAAATATATATTTAGGGAAGTATTACGTATCGTAACTAATAGCAATAACTTAATAAAATAAACTGGTAGCATTTTAATTGTGTTTTTAATTTACAGTTTAAATTGCTTTTGCTTACCTTTAATAAAATTATATAGTAAGTTATAATACAATGAAAGAGTTGTAAGAAATAATAAAAAAAAATATTTAGATGGTGGAGATAGATAGATAAAAGAAAAATATATTTAAAAATAAAATAAAACAAAAAAAAAGTAAACTACCTATTTGTATTGTTCGTTTAAATATCTGAGTTCTTTCACTCGATTGACGATATTTGACGCTTCACATGGTGCGCCCCCTATGCTACATAAAAACAAAAAAAAAAACAATTGACATGTTTGACTTTGTTTTTAGTAGCTTACTAACTTATATAGCTACTTATCAAAGTATTGTATTATTATTTTAAATAGAACTTCTTGCCAGCTCTTTTTGGCAGAAATTAACATTGTTTACATTGTATTGACGATTCAAATGTGTCCTTAGTAACCTATTTGAATTAAGTTTGGTTTGTTTTGATTTGATTTGATTCGGTATAAGGTTGTGTAAATATACCTTTGTGTTTGAATGTGTGTGTGTGTGTGTGAGAGAGTGTGTTTGTGTGTGAGTAATTATGTTTGTATGCATGTGCACAGTATGTGTGTGTTATTCAGAACTGCTGTATTTGATAGTATGATAAAATCTGAGATTCGCCTTTTAAATGATTGTTTGCTATAGATAAATATATCTATGTTCGAAAATTCATGGTCATGCGTAGAACATATACGATTTATGGGAGAGTTGTGCACATAATTAGTATGACTATAAGTAGTAGAGAATAATTTTGTATGTCTTGTACGCTGCGTAGGTGTAGAAAATTTATTACGTCCGTGAATAACATCTTAAAGTAGCAATTGATCCATCAATTTTATTCGATCAATAAGCAATAAGGTAATGATCAATTTGTAGTGGACACATCTTATGTTATATGTATCTTATGTCCTTATAATTGTCAAGATGTACATTTATTTTGAAATCTAGAAATTTTAAAGATTTCTTTTGCAACCGTTCAATTTTATCTATATAAACTTGGTATTGTGGACACCACAAGTTACAACCAAATTCTAAAGCGCACATAAGCATAGTACAATTGCTTAATGCATGATAAGTTATTGAAAGGTTGGCATGGACGCAACACAAAGCCTAGGTTTTTGTAGGCCTTATTTGTGATTGAATCGATGTGATTGCTAAAAGTGAGTTTCTTTGTTAAGTATTAATCCTTCTATACCTGGACCTAGGATGTTGGAATAGGAGTGAACGTGACATTTTCCATATAGTTGGATAGACTCCGGTACTAAGAATCAGGTTGAAAATGAAGACGATAGGGGAGGCCTACGATCATCAGTGGAATTCTTCTAGCTGAATCGGACAAACGAATGATTAAAAAGTTAGGACAACAAGGGTTCATTCTAATCGAAATGTTTATTTTCTTAGACCTATAAAGAGGACTACTAAAATATTATTCTCTTTGCCCAGTTCCAATAGTTTTATAAACTTTGAACAAAAATTGTTTTAAAGTGATGGCATATCCAAACGCGTTAAGTTTGCGAAAATTTGATTCATTTTATTACAACCCTGAGTATACTTTTTAACGTGAAATGTATGTTATAGTTCAAACCTTAATTTAGTGAATTTGCTAATATTATAATAATTTGCCTATTAAAACAGTAAATTTTTTTTTTAATTCTGACACTCTATTTTTGGGATTTAATTGAAATTGTTTTGAAAACTAACAGTGACATTGTCTTCATTCTTATTTCATAGAATATATATTAATATGACCAAGTGAATTTGTTTATTTCATAGTTTTAAATAAATATTTGATATATAAATACCTACAAAAAACCAATAATATCGAGATTTTTAACGTGCGGTCACGTGCTAGCGCCTATCGTACGTGGAACTGTGGCTCTTTTTATGCTCCAATAGTGTAATATGTCTTTTTACACAGGTCAAAACGGCACGCTTTTGCTAGGGTATGCCATAACCTTGAACAAATTCTGTCCGCAAGTTTTTTAGACATCCGCAATAATTCTTAGGTATGCTAGGGAACCCTAAAAATATTCCGTGTACGATACGCATTTTGCCAATTTGATAAACTACAGATCACAGAGCGATGACGCGCGTGCGTCTCATGTGTCGAAGGTTGTGGGTTTAATTCGATCACTTATCAATCGACAAACTAACTTCCGCATTATACTCGGATAGTAAATAATTTCGAATCGGTGGTTAAGTTTATAAAATTAATAATTAAACTGACAATTCTAAAGTGCCGGTTAAAAGTCTACTCGAATAAAAATAAAAGTTGAATTTGAGTTACTTTACCCCTTAGAGTTATAGCATAATGTGTTATGTATAGACGGCCTATATCCTTCTTGTTAAATATGCTATCTTTTTTACTTACCCTATTTTTTTCAAAAAGAACAAATAAGACCCAGTCATTATAAAGAATTTACAATAAACAAACCTGAATTTGCTTTAAATCATCATAAAATCAGTTCTAGGAGAGTGTCGACCCCCTCCAAAAACTTTTCCTTTGGTGAAACCGATCGATGACCTGAAAAAATCGGTCCAATGCGAGTAGGATGCGGATGAGTTACATACCAAGAGTTCCCTACCTAATAGGATTCTAAAAAGTATTTTTAGGGTTCTATACCCAAAGGGTAATTAGCGGAACCCTATTACTAAGACTTCGCTGTCCGTCCATCCGTCCGTCCGTCTGACACCAGTATGTATCTCATGAACCTATATGGTTAGACAGTTGACATTTTCACAAAAGATGTATTTCTGTTGTCGCTATAATAACAAATACTAAAAAATAAAATAAAATTAATATAATCACGGAGAAAAAAAATATTGTTCGAATTAAAAAACTGTTTATTAAAATGCGTAAGTACTAAATTTTATTAATTTAAAAAAAAATTCAGAAAATTACAAAACAATATAAATTTTAGTACATTTTATTAATTCCATAAAATTCCGTTCCGTTTCCGTTTTATTTATTTCCGTAATTAATAATTGGTACTTCGGATTACAGAATTTTACAAATCCTATAAAATAATAATAATTAATCGAATTTATAATAATAATTAATTAATTACCGGCTTACTAAAGATTACAAAAAGTTTTATTAAAGTGGGCAGATAAAACACCACTTGTCATTACAGTGAAGGCCAATTAACGTTTACAAACACCTTTCTATGAATTAATGAAGTTTACCAATAACAAACATCATATCGTACCGCTACGAATTAAGGTTGACGTCACGCGTCTCACATCGCGCTATCGAAGTCTTTTCTATAGTTCGCATATATACCGACATTCCGAAATGTAAATAAAGTGTTACAAGGCGTTCTCTAGGTATAACTCTTCCCATGGTGAGAGATTTCTCTTGATCCGCGCTCCACATATAGAAACCTTGAGCTGAACTGATTTGTAACGGACCTATCCGCCGCACCCTTCCTTCCAGGTACACTGACCAGTGTATCAACCGTACGCTTCGCATCACAGAATTCATCAGGACCACCTAAATATTTCTTTTAACACCAGAAGAGCTAAGACAACAAGTGTTTAAGCCGAACTAAGCTTTGTTCCAAAAAAGTCACGTGAAAAATATCTCAAAGCATACGAATTGATCAATAATAATTGGTGACTTTCAAAAGGTGCTATTGTTAAAAAGAATAGTTAGTATAGCTACTACTACTAGTAACTATTGTTTATTTTTTAGGAGCAGAGTATAGTATTTTTATTTGTAATTAGAATAAACCTTTGCTTAATATGGCCTTCAGTGTGTTCCTTGCCTAAGATCTATTTTTTCGCACTGGTAGAGGTGACAAGTTTTATGTTTCACACGAGAGCAAATTATTTTAGGTCTCGTGCCTTTCTCACATAACTTTAAAAATACTTATTATTACGTTTTTTTTTTACTTTTACTTGTCCGTTGTCTGTCTTCTGTAATGAAATCTTGCAAGTTAAATTTGACACACTTCCCGGTTTTACTGTTCAGCTGAAATTTTGTATATCGCATGACAATGTAGTATTATGATGATATGGAGCTGATCTGATGATAGATCTGGAAGGTGGCCATAGGAACTCTGTAATGAAACGACGCAACCCCATCGAGTTTGGTATCGTTTGATTCGTCTAGACGATTACTTTGCCTCTAGATGATATCCAGGGTCTGATGATGGAACTGGAAGGTTGCCATAGGAAGTCTGTAATTAAACGACACAATCCCATCGAGTTTGGGTTTGTTTGATTCGTCTTGACGAGTACTTTGGTCCTTAATTGTAACTAGTGATTGATGATGAAGCTAGAAGGTGGCCATAGGATCTCCGTAATTAAATGAGGTAACCGCATAGAATTTGTACTCGTTTGAATTGTCTTGATGAGTAGTTTAGTCCACGTACGTTGCAACCCCATCAGATTTTGGAAAATCCACTTGTTTTGCATGTGAATTCTATTTAATTAGATGGATGACCCAATGCCAAGGTGAGCACGTGCCGAGGGCTGAATGGTATGATGGTGTATATCACTTACGTTGCGTTTCAGGGTACCAGAGCGAACCCTATTATCCCCCTACAGTGGACCTGGTGGGATCAAATCGATTAAAAATCCCGAATCGTAAATAAAAAGTTAAAAAAAAAAAAGAAATTTATTAAAAAAAAACAAGCTTTTATTACCTGTTAATAAAAAGAACTAAAAAGTTAAAAATATTTTTTTAACTTAACAACTTAACTTAACAAAATAATTTCATTCTGATAAGAAATACACCATTTTATAGGTTACATACAATACCTACCTTATTGCCCATTTTTTTTAAATAAAAGCACGTTACACCTTCTCGATTTATCTTTACAAATAGTTTTAGAATTAGTTCTTTACAAGTCTAGTTACAAGTTTAGTTTTGTCTTTATTTACAAGTAAGGAAAGCTTGTTTTTTTAAAACGTTTATGTTACTTAAGCCTTTTCGGAAACCAGATTGTTCGGGAGGTTGTATGTAATTCGTCAAATTTGCGTTCGAGGTGATTCGAAATGATCCTGTTAAACAGCTCAAAGACATGGCTCAGAAACGAAATGGACCCATGTAGACTATAAAGAATTATATAAGGCGTATTTATTAAGGTGAAGTCTCCTTTTTTGACGAAGAGTATGACCACGCTTCTGCTTCTTGCGTGGTGCCTTCGAGAATAACATAATTAAAGTGCCTCTGAAGGACTTTGAGGTGTTCAACCCGTTTAGAGGGGCTCTGACGTAATTCTGTCATCGCGGATCGACTGCCGTTTTTCGTATAAAATACAAGGTCTTACTAGCTTATATTTTCAGTGTAGTGTTGACTTGATTAGGCTCTGGGTTCCTATGCCGTGATTTTGACAGGATCTCGAGTTCAGAATTGTCTATAGAAGTTCTCGATCTCGTCCATTATTTTAGGTTGGGACGAAAGGATTTTGCCAGTTTCCTTTTTTTAGCTTTGTCAACTGGCCTTGCCCAATAATCAAATTTCCTTAGTTTTTACACACAAAAAAAAAACAAATGGTAAAAAAAGCTATAAACCAAGTGAACGCATTAAGATTGGGTTCCATAAAATTAAAATATTATGAATATCTCAAAAACTTGTAAACCATTTTTGTTAAAGAATAATTTCCTCAAAAGTAGACTGGGGACGGGAAAACTTGGTCCGATTCAACCCTACAAAGACACAAGTGTGCGCGTTCACCGCTAAGAAAATTCCATTCACTGTAGTCCCACAATCCCAGAACACTCCCCTCTCCATCTCCAAGAGCATTGGGATCCTTGGTGTCGACATCTCCAGCGATGTTCAGTTCCGAGATCATTTACAAGATAAGGTGAAGCTAGCGTCCATAAAACTTGGTGTACTCAACAGAGCGAAGAATTACTTCACGTCGGGGCAAAGGTTGTTACTTTACAAGTCGCAAGTTCGGCCCCATATGGAGTACTGCTGCCATCTCTGGGCGGGTGCACCCGGATACCAGCTTGGCCCTTTTGACTCGGTTCAACGACGGGCTATGAGAATTGTCGAAGATTCCAAACTCACTTGCGGTATCGAGCCCTTAATTCTGAGGAGAAACTTTGCCTCACTGTGTGTGTTCTACCGCTTGTACAATGGGTTGTGTTCTGAGGAATTGTTCGAAATGATGCCCATGGCTACTTTCTACCATCGCATCGCTCGCCATCGGCAGGGAATTCATTCTCACACTTTAGAACCTAAATGGTCGCGTACAGTGCGGTTTCAGAGAAACTTCCTCCCGCTAACGCTTAAGTTGTGGAATGAACTCCCTCCCAAGGTTTTCTGCAAGGACTACAGTATGGAGTTTTTTAAGAAAGAAGTTATTAGATTTCTGAATGGTCGGCAACGCGCAAGTGATACCCCTGGTGTTGCAAGCCTCGAAAGGCTACGGTGACCGCTTACCATCAGGCGGGCCGTAAGCTTGTTTGCCACCTTAGTGGTATATAAAAAAAAAAAAAAAAGAAAAAAAAAAAGTCTGTGTAGTTTTTTTCTACTACCTACACTAAAAAGTAGCAAAAATCTATACATACTCAGTTTCGAAAATCGAACTATTTGTTCAAATGTTACTCTCAGGTCATTTCGAAAAACCGTATGAAATTGCATTCCGTACTCGATGTGGTCAGTTACATTTTTAGCGCGGCCGTAGAAGAAAGATATGACGTCGCCAGCGGGCGGCTAATAGACCGGCGCGCGAGTAGGTATGTTGCTGGTCGATTCGTGCCGCGCCGCGTTGCGTTTTAAATTTTTTTCTATTTAAATTTTTTTTTTACTATATTTGACTTTCATGTAGTTGAAAAGGTAATGTTTGTACCGAGTACAAAATGGCTCTTTTCTAGTACCTGCAATAAAAAGTTTCCAAGTTCTATACATGTTCATAATCGAAAATCCAAAAATTGTATTTCACGACTTTGACGATATAAAAGTGTTTGTAAAAACCTAATTAGAATAAAAAAAAATTACTTTGACTTTCAACATTTTGCGATTCTTATCCCAATCCCCAATCAAGTTATCCCCAATCTCTTTTCTATTACCTGAAATAAAAAGTTTCCAAGTTCTATACATGTTCATATCGAAAATCCAAAAATAGTATTTCACGACTTTGACGATATAAAAGTGTTTGTAAAAACCTAATTAGAATAAAAAAAAAATTACTTTGACTTTCAACATTTTGCGATCCTAATCCCAATCCCCAATCTAGTTATCAGTAATTTTAAATAGCCTATGTCCTTTCTCGGAACTCAAACTATCTCCATGCCAAATTTCATCTTAATCGGTTTAAGCGTAAAGAGGTAACAGACACACAGAGTTACTTTCGCATTTATTATATTAGTATAGATGTGCGTGAGACAAAAATATAACAATCTGTACCAAAAACATTAATCTTTATTTATCTGGAAAAGTTCAAGGAAAAAATATTATTTGGAAGGCGGCTCGTGCCTGTTCGCACGAGGGCACACAACGAGAATTAAAGATTTGCTTTGAATATATTCCTACACTGTGTTCTACGAATTTCTTCAGAAAGTATTTTAAGTATTATATAGTCTACTATAATCAAGGAGTTGCCGTGGGAATCTCACGCCAATAACAATTTTTTTTTAAAACCTCTAAGGTGGCAAACAAGGATGCGGCCTGCCTGATGGTAAGCGGTCACCGTAGCCTATGGAACCTTGTAACACCAGTGGTATCAATCGCGCGTTTGCCGACCCTTCAAAAATTTAATGACTTCTTTCTTGAAGAACCTCATACTGTAGTCCTTCGAGAAAACCTTGGCAGGGAGCTTATTTCACAACCCAAGCGTTCAAATTCAAATTCAAATAGTTTATTTCTCAAAAATAGGATACAATATTACTTTTTTGACGTCAGTATAATACGCAAAGAATTTATAAACTACTACCGTTTCGGAATCAAAATGGCGTTCTGGGGAGAAGAAACGGCGAAAGAAACTCTCCAGCTGTCGCTCTTTTCAATTTTAACGTTTGCGGAAGTTTCTCTAAATTAGCGCGGGCGGAGCAGTGACTGTAGTGATAAAATAAGGTTGCATGAGTAGGTGTACTGTACGTCGAACCATGCCAACCTTAGTGCAGGCATAAGTGGTTGGACCTTTGTTAAAGTTTAAATAAGCTTAAATTTGGTCGGCTAAGTCGCATAAACTAAGTATTTTTCTTTTTTAGTAATGTTTGTCGAAAGTAAATCCAAAAGACCAGCCAAGAGAGCGACTCTGGCTCACTCCCAAGGGGTTCCGTACAAACTTATTATATGTAGATAGTTCTTCCATCATGAGATCAAGTGTTACTGATTTATGACAGTTTTTGGATTTTTTCCTATATTTGCGATGTAACATCTTGTTTCTTGCCAAATTTTATGATTCTAGGTCAACAGGAAGTACCCCATAGGTTTTGATTTATTTGTGTCACAATATGCGATAAAAATGATCGTATTTTGCTGTATATTTTTTTTACAATTTTAAGTGACCGTAGACTTTAGTATTTGATATTGATTTCCTCGTACCTCCACGCGTTCTTGAATAAAAGGGTATTGACAGACAGAGAAATAAACTTTTATTATCTGTTATAACTATAAATTAACAAATTTTGGATTTTTCCCTATATTTGTGAAATTTCTTTTTTTTTTAAATGTTTTTTTTTTTTAATTTTCCTACCTTGCTTCGTGTCAAATTGCATAGTTATAGGACAACGGGAACTACCTTATAGGTTTTGATTAATTTGTGAATGCCAAAAATTGCCGTATTTCTTTAATTATTGCGTTGAATCTGAGAGACCTTTGTATTTGATATTAATTTCAACTTGATACCTTCAAGCGTTTCTGAGAAAAAGGGTCTTGACAGATAGACAGACGGATACCAAAGTGATTCTAAAAAGAAAAATATTTTCTAAAACCACGTGTCCTATACAAATAAGGCTATCTTCTAGTTGTTAGATAAGAATTTCCGACAAGAATATTTTCTTGTTTCGTAATTTTCTAAGTGCGATTTTTCCTTGAACCTCATTGAAAAAATCGCAGCAATCTATGAATAAAATAATTATGACATACAAACGGCGTGGCGAAACTATAAGGATTCCCTTTTTGGACTACGGAACCCTAAAAATAAATAAGTTACTAATATTTACATTTGTGACACACAGATAGTCCTACATATTATTGCAGACATAGAAAAAATTCTTTAGATTCTTAAAAGCAGTATCCAGCATCAGTTCTTGAAAACACGAGTACAGTCGGAGAAACGAGTTAGTGTTACCAATTATGTTACATCTAAATATATAAAAATATCTAAAAAAAATTGAGAATGACATATGGAACCATAAAAAAATTTACACTGAGGTTTCTATTATAGGATAGGTAACGTAGGCGAGCACTAAGAAAGATTATTGCAAAATCATTCCCTAAGGGGATACAATGGGGGTAGGAAGTTTGTATGGAAATCCATAATATTTGAAGCTAAATGCACACAAATTGGTATTTGGCCTTTTGGTTGAAAATAAAGATTGACATGTTTCGCCACTTTTGAAGAAAGGCCCTTAGAAGCAACGACCTTCTGAGTAAAAAGAGATCATTGACTACTTAGAATAATATAAATATTTTTCTCACAACAGTCTTGAAAATGATTTGTATCAGATTTTCCTTGATATGTTACCGAAGTCGTTACGATGTTTTACAAACTCCCATTTCAGTCCTGCCTCTCCCGCAAACGATTTATTGAACTTTTAATAATAGACTAAGCTTTTTGTCGGATCTCTTCCAAGAAACGTAGCGGGAAACCCACATCGGCCCGTAACTGAAGTTTTCTTTTCATTCCGCATCGTTAAAATGTTTATCGTGCGATTTTAGCTCGACTTTTTCGTAGAAGTACTTGCTGAGATCGGCATAAATCATGTTGACCCACTTTCAATAAATAGTCGGACTGATAAACATACTTTATAAAGATTTCCGGTGAAACAGCTGTTTTAATATATTATGTTGGTGTTTAATATGGAGATGTTTAATTTAAATTGATTCGCAATGTCGGATAAGAGATGAGGTAAAAACAATGGCATTCTAAAACCAAAGAAGTAGGTTATCTTAACATAATTGTAGAGCCTAGAAGCATAGAAGTAATAGTACTAATGCTAAAAGTGGAGGTTTTTCCAATTTTCCTGCAGAACTGTTGCTGTTAGGTTAAGATACAATAAAAAACACTAGAAACGTCTATCCGTAACTGGCTTTATATTTTGACTGCATTACAAAACACACACAAAATAGGTACCCAATTCTAACGATAATGTCCGGGGCCATAGAAACAATATACATATTAGACATGTCGTAAGATAAAAGAAAAAAAAACAGATTATTGCAAAAATTATAGACGTTTTCAAACGATCTGAAAATTGGAAAATAGGAATGAGTTTTGTAATCTTCTGAGCTGTTTTCAGGATCATTGCAAAATTGAGGTTGATTGGGGACGGATCGGAATTTTGGCGCTGATTCTTTCTAATAGGTCAAAGCAAGGAAGATACGGAAAAGATCTATATAAAGAAAGTATTTAAATTTTTAAATAATATCACAAAATAAGTAGGTATGGCGAAGTTCCTGATGCAGTAACATTAGTCTATCAAAAACGACATGTCAAAAAAATCGTGGGTTGGGGATGGGTACCATAAAATTATAAATAAAGTGGCTACTTAGTCATTATCTGCCAAATCGCACTGGGCTAGAACGGTGGACAAACATGGGACAAACAAAACGGTTAAGGCAGCCTATTGGTTCACTTTAACAGTATTGTTTTCTTTAAAATTAAATCAAACAATATTTATTCCAATAGGTTTTTGAGAACACTTTTGAACTGTCGATACAATGTTAATTTCTACCAAAAAGAGCTGGCAAGAAGTTCTTTTCAAAATAATAATACAATACTTTGATAATCCGCTAACAAGTATACAATATGTATAGAAACACTTTGTAGGTAATATAAATAAGTGCTTGTGGTGTTTTATCCGTTGGTAACCATTAGTTGCTTGAAACTCCTGACAGTTCAGACAGGCAGACTCCTGAGTGCCCACTAGCTTGACAAACGTCCACTTATTCTCACTGGGCTAGCGTAGTGGACCGAGAAGAGGCCTGTGCCCGTGCAGTGAGTGGAGCGTATATCTGAGGCAAATAAATATTGTATTCTGAAAAGCCTAAGGTCCTATAGGAAACGGAAGCGAAGGCGCAAGAAAATGTGCTAGTAACTTATATTTGGAGCATAGGCAGTGATGCCTTTGTTCGTAAATTGTAGGCATACGGAATACTTTTTTATACACAATTTTATTACGACTATAGACTTTTTATACCTAGGTTTTTCAGTAATCTAAGGGTAGATAACTTTTTGTTTTTTTTTCTTTAGTAGTTTTAGAGATAAATGAAGGGAGTAAAACGCTCGATTTCTGTCTATTTCATTAAATAGCTGTAAAACTATTTATTTTAAAATTATAAAAAAATGTTGAGACCCTTAACAACAAGCCTTTCCATTCAATAGGTATGCACTTTGCAAAATTATTTTTTTAACTTTGTAATTTTCCTCTTAAAAGTGACCTCCATATTGAAAATTTATTAATTTACGTGTCCGTGTTTGGGTCACAGAAATTCATATGTGTACCAAATTTCAACTGAATCGATTCAGTAGATTCAGAGTAAATTGGCTGTGACTGACGGACAGACTGACAGACACACAAGTGATCCTATAAGGGTTCGGAAAGTAGACGAACTAAAAAACCGCCATTCAGAAAATAGACCTTGATTATCCAAAAATTCCCTGATGTCTCTGTGACTAATGGGTAAAATGAAGCGTAATAAAGGTTGTGACCATGGTATAGTAGGTAAGCGGTTGTTACGCTAAAGAGATCCAAGGAAATCGTTTGATAAGTTTCCAATCAAAAAAAAAAATTCAACTTGATTACTAATACACGTGGTAAGGACAAAATTACTGTCGAGAAGATATTTAGATATTTAGAAGGCTAAAGGCTGAAAGCTTCAATGACTAAGGTTTGTAATTTCCGTACCGCCCGTGTTACACACAAAGTTTTTCATCACATTTGTGAGTAAATAAATAGAAGTATAAGGTGAATAAATATATAAACTCACCAAAACACAATTGAAATGGCGGGAATAGAAGAAGAGCAAATAACGCCACCGTCAAGGCCAATTTTGGCTGAAGTTAAAATTTGTAATAGCTCGCTTGTAGTTTGCCCATAGTTCATATTATGAACAGACGCTTTTATACATACTTGATAGAATAGGCGCGTCATTACCGCCCGAGAGTTCTATGAACGTGCGCTTTGCTTCGAGAAAAGTAAAATTTACAAAGAATAAGCCCGTGTGAGTAATTAAGGTATTATAAGCACCGGCTTAACCTGCAGGTTATGACACTGTTTACAACTAAGTGTGATGGTTTTTTTTTTATTTAGAGTTAAACTTTACTTATTTTAAGTTGCCTAATAACGATTTCAAGAATCGTATCTCATTTTAAGAAAAAACTCAATACTAATAAATAACTTGTAATCTTAGAAAAGTTAAAACATTTTCGGATTCGAAGAATCATTACCATCTGCTCCAATTTAATTACTTAGTTTATCTAATCTAAAGAGTATTTAAATTACTAGGAACTATTAAACGAGGTGATACTGAGTTTTCAGAATAACATTAATGGACAGAGGTTATTAAAACATATTTTTTATCTAGTCAGTAAAAGATAATAACTAACATGAGGGACACAGGAATGTTTCTTGCGAAGAATTTTCTTTTTATTATTTTTTCTTTGACAGCGGCTGTTCTGAAGTAACTATTCCAAGATAAAAAAGTGGTGACGAAGGGTCCCGCAGTGCAAAGTAAATTAATTTTTTATTACCACTAATTAAAAAGAATATAAAATTGTTTTGGTAGTCGTGGCGCTACCAGTAAAAATGAAATTATGGGACTCAGATCGATAATTCGGTAATCATACGACCGGGCAGATGCAACCATGGGCTTAGGCCCTGACGAAGTTTCGTCAATCTTAAAATGGTTGACATTTTATAATTTTTAAATAAATAAAAATAAACGGTACCTTCATATTGGTCGAAATCTTAATTGGATCCGCTGTTATTTACACATTACTAACTTTAGAATAATGGAATAGATAACATGGAACGTTTGAATCAAAAAAACGATAACTATATTTAAAAAGTGACATGTAACTGAATCAAATAACGACAATTGTCTTAATTTTACGGCTTCAGTATTTGCGTGTTAGTACGATATCTACCTCTTTTAATATACCCCAAGAGCGACAAATGGGCTCGCCACAAAATTAATGGCTGCACCAGTCAACTTCATAGTCTGTACAGAAAAAAAGAACTATTATTGCCTCACGCAGACAAAGCCCAGAGACGACTGAAGTCAGTTGTCAAAATTCACAGTAATAGGGAAAACCTCAGTAAAAAGGCGTGACTCGATTACCTGGCACTTGGTTTTCTGGCTGACACTGCACGAGCTTGGATTGAGCTTTGTACTCTCGCGTATATTAGAGATCAGGAAATAAAAGAGTTAGATTTCAAACATTTTCGAGAGAACAGGCAAACAGTAACATCACTTTACAGTTTTTTCTTATTATTAAAATCATTAACCGTGTGGCAAGGCATTATAACACTGCCCTAAATGAGTGTCTTACGACGCTACTAAGGGACATACCATACCGAGAAAATATTTAAATTCAATCATCGATCTCCAACCCGCATGCCAAGCGAGGTGTTTATTGGCACAACCCCAGTTATGCATTGCACAAAAAAAATAACCCCCGTAGTCCCCACAACCCCACTAGTCTCGACTGTGGTAGCGGCTAATAAAGGTAACGGTAGGGCAGGGGGTGCAAAGAATCCCCGGAAGAGGTCCGACTACAACAAACAATGACAACAGGCAGGAACTTACAACGCACGCATGCACTTTAAAGAATGAAGAAAAGATTGTTGAGCTGCAAGAAGAAGTAGACGAGCTTTTCTTCGAATTTATCGTCCACAAGTTCCTCATCAACAACATTACGATCACTGAGAGTGGGGTTGTACCAAACATTATGTGTGACTGTATTTTATATTAGAACCCCCCCCCCCCCCTCCCTCCATAATCAAAACTATTTAGCCGTCAACTAGTATCACTAATTCTGACTCTTTTTCCACCACTTTCCGTGCGACATTCCATCTCTTTCCATCGACCGCTAGCGTACGACATACGCCTAAAGAGAGTTTTTAAGAATAGATACGAAAAACTATTTGCAAACGATATCCGCCATGTTTTTTCGACATATCTAGTTCAAACTAGTCGATATATCGATTAAACATATCTCGAATTTGAGATCATTTTATCAGCACGAGAACCAGGTCCCAGGTTGGTAAATATGGCCGAGCAGCGAACGGGAAAATCAGCTGCGTATTTCAACTGACCGTATGTGCGTTCAACTGAAGTCCGATGTCAGAATATAGCAGTAAAGATAGGTATTAATTACCTATTGACATCTGACGGCACTGCGAAAAAAACATGTAGCTCAGTGTTCTGTTATGCCTAGGACTAGGACCTAAGTGTCATTTTAAGTGCATTTTTAGTATCGAATTAATATTTTTGTTAAGAAATATTTTAATATTTAGATTTTACAGATTTAAATTAATTTTCTCTTCGAAAAAAGGTCTGTACACATACATGTACCTGTATAAAGAATAGTTTTACACATATGTCAACTTACCCGACGTACTTATAAAGAAAAGTCAATAACCACTTGCTCGTGAACTGAGTCATCTATCATAAACCGAAGATATGTAAAAGGAATATGCCTATAAACTTAATATTTGTTACGTAAAATGATTTTTAATAAAGGTCTAATAATCTTTAGAAGTTACCCTCTGAACTCCCTATCATACCCCGAAAAAGGTTCAAACAAGAAAGCGACGGAAATAGGATCTATCACGGGGTAGACCGGCTTCTGTGGGTGGGAGCATGGAAGGCCCTTTGAGTTTCAAAAGCTTATCTTGTTTCCTCAACGAATAAATTATGTTTTTTTAACCAATGTTCGTTTTACCTACTGCCAAGGAAGGGTTATGTCCTTCAAACCTATCAAGTAGGGTATCAAAATAAAGAAATATGTTTAAATTTATTAGGAATAATAAATAGGCGATCAATGCATTCAAATGGCTGTATTTTTACTTTTTGAAAGCGTAAATTTTTTTCGCATTTTCTCCCCGTGTGTCATCTTATGCCGCTGCCGGATTACTCAGGGAAAGTTTAAAAGTAGAGAAGAACCGAAACCAAAAAACCTGTATAAAAAATAAATAATTAATAGCAAATTGTTGAACATGGGATGGGATGTAAGTCATCAATTACATGCTCCACGAAATATTTAGATACACAAATGAGTGAAGCGAGCGAGGGTCCTTACAGTTAGAGGGTAGAATTGAAACCTTACAACTGAGTGGAACACTCTACTTTTTATCACGTCTGCGAGGAAACTAGAGGGAACAAAAAAATTTAAATCGTCAAACGTTTGACATTGTGGGTAACAGATTTTCTACGATTGTCTTCGCTTTAACTTTTATTGATTCCGGCGACAAATCCAAATCATCATCGCTCATACTCATCATTTCAATATTCTGATTAAACCGTTTTAACTATTTAATTTGCTCGCCGCCAATTTTTTTTTAAAAAAGAAAAACCTACCGCTTTTTTTTCGTTGTGGCCAGTGCCATTGTTTGATAAAAAAAATGGCTTAGTGGATGGTAAGCCTCGTTCTACTTTTAAATTTACTTACACCCAGCATTTCAAGTTAAATACTAACTACTTTCAGAACATCAGAGATCAATACGAAAACCCGACTGCAAAATCATTAAGATATGAGATATATATATATATATTAATACTTCTTAAGTAATTTATACCGTAATGACGCCTTGAATATTTTAATTTTTTGTATGGAATTTAACGTTATTACCATTTTATAGTCACATTTTTTGACTTTTTGCTACAACTTAGAGTCAATGCACTAGATAACAAGCTATTCTAATTCTTTAACCAACTTTCATTACAAGAAAAAGCAGACAACGCTTTAAAAATTTGCACAAGTGTTGAAATAATGGTCACTTCCAGAATTTTTATAGCATTAAATACAATAAATGAAAATCACTCACTGAGGGAATGCACTAGAGAAAAGTAAGTTATATAACATATATTTTTCTCAATCCTTTAGATGCTATAGTTTAGCCACAAAATTTGCACAAAAACGGCGTATTTTTGCGGTCTAGCCTGAACCGCAGCATTAAGAACTAAAAATAAATAAATAAGTGTACCTAAAACGTACCAAACATTCAACTAGAACTTCATATAGCTACTATAGTTTGCCATAAGTAACAAACTTTCTTTCTATAATCAAGGAGTTACTATAAAAATACTACGCCGATAACTGAATTTAGCTCGAACGGAGCCGCGTGCTTAAGCTAGTAAATAATATCAAAATCGTTATTTAATTAAGTACAAATTACCGCTACAGTTGAAGGAAAATTGACTAGAAAGCCAAGCTCGCTTCGTTGAATTTACCCCTTTGTAGAGCTGCAGAATCACGTTTCCAACTACTCTTGTACCAATTTAATTTATAAAACTAAAGACGGCGTTATTACACATGAAACTGAAATATGACCTATGAAAAAGATGTAGTTCGACAATATGCCGTTTACCATTTGTAAGTTGGTGTGTCTGTAACATTTCCAATCAAGGGTCCAATTAGTCGTTTCACAGTACTGGCGGCCTCTGTGTTCTACTGCCGACCGCCATTGCATAAAGGTTGTAGTTTAGTTTATTTAATTGAACTTCTGTTCATAAATTTTATTCAATAAAGTGTATACAAACAACCAACCGTTGTAATTATCTTCCACAGTCTATGTGTCTAGGCATTCGATTCGAGGAATGGGTTAGTTTAACACAATTACACGGTAATTAGGTCGTTATACTGTACTGCAGTATTGGGTTCTTCAAGAAATAAGTTATTTGATTTTTTACGGGTCGGCAACACGCGAGTGAAGACCAGGTGTTGCAAAGCGTCCAACGGCTGCGGTGACCGGTTACCATCAGGCGGGCCGTAAGCTTGTTTACCACTTAAGTGGTATAAAAAAAAAACGAGTTGCATTCAGGGAGTGCCGGCAGAAGTGAAAACCTTTACACACGATTCGCGCTTAACACTCAAATATGTCACAAGACATGTCTTTGACATTGTCAAGAAATAATAATGTTTGTTTATTTACTTTTTTGACGTATTATATTTGACATCGCAATCTGTCATAGAATTAAAATTCCATATCCAACCTCCCTGTACTACTTATAATCGCGAATACTAAAAATAAAAATTATAATAGGCGTGGCATTACGGTTTCCGTCTTACGAATTTCCACGATTAGGACACGTGACCTGACGCGAGTTTATAATTTTTTACCCATACCAAAAAAAGTGCACAACGCCGCTAAAGAAGTTTTCACTTCAAAAAATTTTTTGGATTCGGTAAACGCCGAGGTTTCAAAAAAACCTATTCCTGTGGTGATTCTCGATTAAAATAAAAAGTATAGTTTGTGCTTATGTAGTTTACGCGGGATAACTCATGGTCATGACACTCGATTTGAATTCCCGTGTAAACTTGCAATCAGATAAACCACTTTTTGTGCCACAAAATTAATATTATACTTACTAAATAAAAATTAACAATACACGTAACCAAATACGAGATGTAATTCCGATGTTAGTAATTAAAGTGCGGGCTTTCTTACGAGTAAATTATTTATTTAAATTTGATTCAAATTTAGGATTTTTGCGTCAATAGTTGCTATTTATGGTCAATGTTATTGGTGTGACAAATTCGATCTGAATCCGTTTTTGCATGACTAAGTTACACACTTTCACATTTCTAATATTAGTGGGATATCTGAGAATTTTGAGACCATCACCTTATTGTGTGTTTTACCGCTTGTACTAATAATAGTTTGTTGGCTCCGTGGCTCAGTGGGTAATGACCCTAATGCTGAATCAAGGGGCATGAGTTCGATGTGCCGAAGTTCGGCCCCATATGGATTACTTTTGCCAACTCTGGGCGGGTGCACCTGAATACCAGCTTTGCCACAACTCATTTGCCGTATCAAGCTTTTAAGTCTGAGGAGAGACTTTGCCTCCCTGTGTGTGTTCTACCGCTTGTACAATGGGATGTGTTCTGAGGAATTGTTCGACATGATGCCCACAACTACTTTCTGCCATCGCAACACTCGCGCTCGCCATTGGCAGGGAAGTCATTGTCACACTTTAGAACCTAAATGGACGCTTGGGATGTGGAATGAGCTTCCTGCCAAGGTTTTCTCTAAGGACTACAGTATTGGGTTATTCAACAAAGAAGTTCCGCAACGTGCGAGTGATACCTCTGGTGATGCAAGCTTCCATAGGCTACGGTGACCGCTTACCATCATGCGGACCGTAAGCTTGTATGTCACCGTAGTGGTAAAAAAAAGACAAACATTTATTATTTGTGTTCATCTAGTATGGGTGTCTTCTATGTATATTAAGTATGTAATTACAAAAAGAAAAGTAATATATATGTATTTGTATCCCTTGTCTTGGTTGCTTACTTTGGCACCAAATGGTGTTGTGTGTGATGTCCAAAAGATATTAATTTCTATTTATTATTTATTTAATAGGTTATGTAATTGATTGAAATCATTTAAGACACCGTAGAACCTAAATGGTCTCACGCACAGTGCGGCTTCAGAAAAACTTCCTATCACGAACGCTTAGGTCGTTGTTTTCCCTCGGGGCTACATGGGGTTCTTCAATCGGGGAGTGGAGTGATTAGGGTTTTAAAGGGTCGGAAACACGCAAGTAATAAACCTGTAGTAATTAAGCCGAGCTGCATGCTTGTTTGTCACCTTAGTGGTGGCATAAAAAAACAGTCATGTTACTAAAACAAACTACCTACATATATAAATTACTAGACTTTTCCAGCGGCTCCGCCCGCCCTAAATTCGTTTATCGGCGTGGGACTCCTTTATTCAATCACGGTATTAATACTGTGATTTACTCCTTAATTACACTAATGAAGTTTGCTATATCAAGCTGTAGCTATAGTTATAGTTCGTTTAAGCTCGGTTATAGTTATTCCCGCGGGAACTTTTGAATTTTTCAGGATAAAAAGTAGCCTAGGTGTTATTCCAGGACCTAATCTATGTGCCAAGTTTCATCCCGATCCGTCCAGTGGCTGAAGCGTTATTGAGTATCAAACATCCATACTTACAAACTTTCGCGTTTATAATATTAGTAGGATACAAAAATTACATTACACCGCCTTCAAAACACCCATCAAGAGTCAATAATAAACATAATAAATATGGAACATTGGGCTAAGTGTTTTTACTCCTTGAAGTCGAATGCCAAAAATTTGCAGCTAAGCTACAAGATAATTATTTTTGGCATTCGACTGCAAACATAAGAAAACTTTGAAATACCAACATAACTACGTACTACTACCAACCAACACAGAGTTGTAGTTATCGAAAAAGATCTACCTCTTTCAAATTAGGTAGGCATTTAAAGGTCTGAATAATTCGTCTACATTTGAAATTCAAGTTTTTTATTGGTTTTCTAGTTGAAGCTGGACAATAATGAATTAATTTTAAAGTGTTTTCTATTGCTAATAAAAACACAGAATGAGTAATTAAATGTTTACATTCTTATACCTATATTTTCGGCTACAAATCCAATTCGCAACTAAATCTGTTTATATAATTTATAATTTAACTAAATATTAATATCCTTCCTCATAATCGTGATATCATCGCTAGGACTAGAACCATCGGTTCATTATACCTCTGACAGTTCTTAGTAAAATTTTTACCTCGTTAAATGTTCTATAGTTATCGTAACGTCTCAGAGTTAATTTCTTCCCCGAAATATGACTCCGCCTTTTATCCGCATTAGCATTGCTATGACGAGAACTGGCTTTTTGCGATCGTGAACCAAACCTATCATTAATGTTTCTGACAGTAACGTGCCCAAATTTCCAACTTTACAGGTAAACTTGTGTTTTTGAAGAAATTTAATGAATTTTGGTACACAGGAAAGTACACTCTATCGGCCCAACTTGTGTTTTAAGTTTTGATCGCCCATAGGTAAAATAAATGTTAGAAAGAGCAAAAAATTGTTATATCGTCATGAAGCTGGCACATTTTGTCTTCTTTTTTATGTGATATTGTTTTAAAATTAAAGTCAGAATACTTAAAAAAAAGAGTTGCAGCAATAGAGTCGAGTACAAGCTGCCTTTATGAAGGGATGACCCTTACTGGTGCTGGATTTTTGAAGAAAACACATGTTTTCAGTAACTTGTGTTGCCTCAAAAGGCATCTACAGCGATAGCTTTAATGCGTTAGGCATAGAATTAATCAGTTTCACTACGAAATTCTGTGGTATCATATCCCATTCCTCTTTTGTGGCTGTTTTCAGTTGCTGCATTGTCTGTGGAGCTGGCTGAAGACCTTGAAAACACCTCTTTGGTCGTCTATGTCTAGGCTTCTTACTACGCCGGCCAGTCCGTAACAACGATACCCACATCTTAAAGATATTCTCGGACATACATAAAAATGAAATTTGTGCCCAAAATATACGTAAGGTTCTAAGCAATGGCGGATGTACCTGTGACTTTCTAATGATGGCATTCGAAGCCCACTAACCACCTCAAGCTTAGTTTTTCCGTTTGTGGATATTCCTCCCCAGATCATCCATGAGTCACCGCCAAAAACAACCCTCCCATCTTTGCAGCACTGAGCAAAACGCTCTCTCTTTCTTGATGCCAAAATGTGCCAGCTTCATAACTGCATAAAAACTTTTTGCTCTTTCTAACATTCGTTTTTAGCTATGGACGATTAAACCTTAAAACACAAAGTGGGCCAATAGATGTGGCCGGGAGTTTATTATTTTTTCAAATATGCTTAAGAATATGGCTTAGTATTTGTACATTGAAGATAGAACATTGAGCTAAGCTAACATTAGGCTTTTTAGTAGGGTTTCGAAGTCGGGGTAATTTTTGTAATTTTTTTTTATTTTATTTGGTATTGGACATTATATACACACCGGCACAATTAGCGGAGCACAAAAAAAGGATTTGAACGAATGGCAGCAGGTTCTTTTTACTGATGAGTGCAGAGTTCTTTTAAAACAGATCGATGGGAGACAGCGAATATGGAGACGGAAAGGAGAACGCCACATACAGTCTAATTTTGAACACACAGTGGCTTATGGTGGCGGCTCGATTATGGTTTGGGGAGGGAAATGTTTGGGAGCTCGCACGGAGTTAGTGATAGTCACAGGAGGGACCATGACAGCAGATCGATACATCAGAGACATTTTAGAAGATCATGTTGTACCATTTGCCCCATTTATTGGTGACGACTTTATTCTAATGCAAGATAATGCTCGTGCTCATAGTGCACAATCGGTACAGGCATATCTGAGCCACGTAGGTATACCGGTGATGCAGTGGCCAGCAAATTCCCCCGATATGAATCCGATAGAGCATGTCTGGGACTTGCTAAAAAGAAGGGTTAAATCCAGAATGCCACCCCCCAACAATCTGAATGATTTCGTCAAATATATGCGTTATTATCTCATAGTCTTTTTTTTCTGTTCCGCTAATTGTGCCGGTGTGTATATTTGTAACTGTTACCGTAGAAAGTTCTTCTGATTCTAAAGTGTAAGGATAAACTCATTGTTGATGGCAGAATAATAAACAGACGTACTTAAACCATATAGCGTAACATAATAAGTAGAATAAGTAGTAAAAAATAACATTTATTTGAAGCGTAAATGATGAGAAAACAAATATATTCGTTTAAATGTAGGTAAAGTGAGCTTGTCCAATTATAGAGATTGCGGATTCGAAGAAACCTTATAATGTTTATTTACTTATTTTTTAAGGCTATGGCATACCCTATCAAAAGCGTGCATTTTCGACCAGTGTACAAAGACATATTACACTATTGAAGCATACAAAGTGACACAGTTCGATAGGCGCTAGCACGTGACCGCACGTTTAAAAACTCGATTTTCTCGGTTTTTTG
This sequence comes from Apoda limacodes, assembly GCA_946406115.1. Taxonomy (NCBI): domain Eukaryota; kingdom Metazoa; phylum Arthropoda; class Insecta; order Lepidoptera; family Limacodidae; genus Apoda; species Apoda limacodes. Next base: position 24,892,694 of record OX291550.1, read on the forward strand.
TCCGTAAAAAATTCAAATATTTATTTAGAACTATGAAAATAGCAAATTCACTTGGTCATGTTAATATAGATTTTATGAAATAAGAATGAACACAGTATCACTCTTAGTTTTTTAAACAATTTCAATTAAAACCCAAAAATGGAGTGTCAAAATTAATATTTTTTCTGTTTTAAAAGGCAAATTACCGTATAAGCAAATTCGCTTAATTAAGGTGTGACCTATAATATACATTTTTTTTCCGTCGAAAACTGAACCCAGGACTGTAACAAAATTAATTAAATTCATGCAAACTTAACTCGTTTGAGTATGCCATCACCTTAACGACGCGAACTTCTAGGAATCCGGGTGCCCCTGTCACTGTGCTGAAACAAGAACATACACACAAAAACCAAGGCTATCTTATATCAATTACATTATATCACAGGCACTTTAATAGTTTGTATAATGTAGAAGAGACTATTACATCGATATAAACAACAGACAAAAAGCTTATAGGTATATGGATGTCACTGGAGAGCGCAGTATGAATATCTTTTTGAGGCTCAATTTTTTGACCTTGAAAACGCTTTGAGTGTATTGTTAGGTCCATAAAAAATGACGATAGATAATTTTTTTCACGTTTTTTTAAAACTTTTGTAGTTACATAGTTTTTTTATATTTTTAGGGTTCTGTACCATAAAAGGAAAAACAGAACCTTTCTGAGATCACTCATGTGCCTCCGTTTGTCCGACCATTGAAAACATTCGAAAAAAAAACATTTTATGTTTCGAAATTTCAAGTTTGATGTGAAGAATTTTCAATTACCATTTTTATTTTTCATTATTGCTCAAAAAATCGTATACCTAATAGGTAAAGGACCTAGTAAGATTTTTATGAGCATTTTTTATTTTTTTGTCATTTATAACTATATACTGTAGTTTTATAACAGACTCATCACAAAAAAAAAATATTAACATTTGACGTATCCTTATTGCGTAAATATCTGATAATAAATGTTAAGAAAATAATGAATAGATTAAAATGCACACAATAATAACTCAATATAAAATTGTATTGTGTTCCTGTATTTAAATATATAAAAAAAACACATTTGACACGGTCGTTTAGCTAGCTGCTAAATATAATAATAAAATTGGAGCAATATTAGATTCAGCCTCTTACACTAAATGTCAGTCTCAAGTGCCAGTCCTATTGAACAATGATTGAAAACATAATATTTGTATTTTGTTCACATTAGTTGATAAGAACAAAATTATCGCATAACTGGCGGAAGTAATATTTTTCTGCAAAATTATTTATGTTAGTCAGTCAGAATACATAGCACTTAAAAGTTCTGATTTAATTTAATAGTATTGTACAAGTGTTGTGTCACTTTTAATCAATACTGTTTTTTTTTAATTAGGTAGACTGTGTGTGAATAAATAGTGCGGAATTAATTTATTGCCATTTAATTTCAAGCATTAATTTACTTATACGATAATTCAAAAACAGTTTGGCCTAGGCCAAACTACTTAAGCCTGATTAGTATTTAGGCAAAACTAGATTGTCCTGGGCTAAACTAGTATATCGTGACACGCTAGGGATGAACCCGTTTGGTCCAGGATAAACTAATTTGGCCTGAAATCGGTGAGAGTAGGCCGAGCCCAAACAATAGAGACATATGAGGCTGATAAGGTGCCTATATAACCCTGAACTTGGGTACAGTAACTATTTTTTTACATTGTCATACTAACTTGACTGTTGTGACTGTCAGAATGTTGACTGATAGTTATTGTGTTATTTCGATTACAAATTGTCTTGTAGATTTATGATTGAACTTTAGAGTTATTATAAAGATAAGGAAAGTGCTGCATAATTCGTGGTTACAGGAGTGTATGGAAAACATGTCGTGGCATCAAATTCACAGTTTTGGCTTAAGTATACTCATTTGAATATTCCTTTTTTTTGGATAAATAAGACATTTTACTGTAAAATATCACGTTTCACACGTTTCTTTCAACTTATACAATATTGCTGAATCCTTAGATGTAACTTAATACTTAGCTAACGTTGTATTGCTGTCCTTCGCGTCACTAGTTTATAATGAGTCCTTCTAGCTTATTTCGATGTAAACACGTTTATAATAATAATATTTTTTTTTGGACATTACACACAGCGCGTTCTGGCCCTCAAGTAAGCATAGCTTTTGTTACATAAATTACTTTTTTTTTTCAAATAGATATATGCAGTTCATACATAACTATTTACACCTAGACTCAAGACAAAGAAAAATGTTTATATTATGACATAAATTTTTGTCCAGTGCGGGAATCGAACCCACAACCTCTGCACAGAAGCTGGCCACTGACGCCAACTAGGATGCGAGAAAAATTTTGTCATTCTAAAAAGTCAGTTATTGTTTGTGGTGACTTTAATATTGATCTTTTAGAGAGTTCCCAAACAAGAGATAGATTTATTAACTTATTTGCAAGTTTTGACTTAAATTATTTGTTTCTGGAACCAACTAGAATTACATCGACTTCAGCTACATGTTTAGATAATATTTTCTGTAACGTTGTAGTAAAAGATAAATCTATTATTAATAATTTGCCGTCCGATCACTGTGGTCAAATAATAAAAATTCTACACAACTATAAAAAAAAATCTCAACTAGTAACTTGTAGACCTGTGACCACTGCTCGATTAAACAATTTTAAAGTTAATATTGAAAAGAAAATTCCATTTTTACATTTCATGCATGATAATGCTAATAATCTTTATAATATTTTTTTTGATTTCTTAAGTAATGAGTTCGAGCAAGTGTTTAAAGTAAAAACTTTTAGGCCAAATAATAAAATGAAATTTAAGGACTGGGCTACTGTAGGAATACACCGAAGTCGAACTAGGTTGTATGAGTTGTATGAAATGAAACAATATAACCACAGTCCCACATTCACCAACTATGTCAAAATGTATTCAAAAATATTTAAAAAAGTATGCAGGGTTGCAAAATCAATACATTTAAGTAATAAAATTAAAATATCTGATAATAAAATAAGGGCCACATGGAATGTAATAAATAGTGAAACAGGAAAAATAAAACCGCGTGACAATCATTATTCACTTACTGTAAATTCAAAAATAATTGATTCAGATCTTGATGTCGCTAACTCTTTTGAGAAATATTTTACTGAAATGCCTACAATTACAACTAATGCATTAAATTCCTCTCCATTAGAATCAGAGTTACTTTTAAAATGTAATGTAAATAAATGCAAGGCTATATTTAAATTTGAGCATGTTATCTCTGAAGACATCATAAAGACATTTAAATTACTAACCCAGAAAAAAACTTGTGACCTATCGGGTATATCAGTCAAAGTCCTTAGCGGAATTATTGATATTATAGCACCAATCTTAGCCATAATATTTAATAAGTGTGTTGACGAAGGGATATTCCCAGACTTAATGAAATATAGTAAAATAATACCACTTTTTAAAAGTGGAAGTAAAGATGATCCTAATAATTTTAGACCTATCTCTATACTGCCTGCCTTAAGCAAAATTTTTGAAAAAATTATGTTCAATCAGATGCTTAAACATTTTAACTTAAATGGATTACTTCATCCTCAACAGTTTGGATTTACAAAAGGACGTTCCACAACTGACGCAGGTGTTGCCCTTATACAGTATATATTTGCTGCTTGGGAACAGTCACAAAATGCTATTGGTATCTTCTGTGATCTATCAAAGGCATTCGACTGCGTGCAACATGAAACTCTTATACGGAAACTGAGTCATTATGGTATTGCAGATTTGGCTCTTGAGCTTATCCGCTCATATTTGAGTAGTAGAATGCAGAAGGTTCAATTCAATGAAGTAAAATCCAATGGCTCTGAAGTAAAATTAGGAGTTCCTCAAGGTTCTATTTTAGGTCTTTTTCTATTTTTAATTTACATAAATGACTTGCCTTTCTTTGTGGAGAAGCTATACAAGATTGTACTATTTGCTGATGACACATCTCAGGTTTCTCAGGTTCTTCAGTGGTTTACGGCAAATAATTTACTTCAAATGTCAGAAACATAAGTACAAAATTGTCCCTAAACGGAGAAGAAATAGAACTATTAGACTCAACAGTGTTTCTAGGTATTACATTAGACAATAGGCTGCAGTGGAACCCTCACATTTCAGTTCTTGCAGGAAAACTCAGTTCAGCTGCCTATGCAGTTAGGAAAGTTAGGCAGCTTACAGATGTTGACACTGCTCGCTTGGTCTACTTTAGCTATTTCCATTCCGTCATGTCTTATGGCATTTTGCTTTGGGGTAAGGCAGCTGATATTGATACAGTCTTTATTTTGCAAAAGAGAGCAGTACGGTCAATTTATAAATTAGGATCTCGAATTTCTCTTAGGGAACTATTTAGGGAAATTGATATTTTAACTGTTACTTGCCAATATATCTTTGCTTGTATAATGTATGTACGCCAAAATTGTCACTTATTTGCTAAAAATAGTGACCTCCACAGTGTTAATACAAGGAATAAGGATAAATTGGTAGTTCCAAAATGTCGTCTTCAGAAGGTACATAGCTCTTTCGCAATACAAAGTATATATTTCTACAATAAAATTCCAGAACATGTGGTTAATTTACCCTCAAATAAATTTAAAATATATGTCAAAGATAGTTTAATGAGAAAAAGCTAATACAAAGTTGATGAATACTTAAATGATAAAAATGCTTGGAAAAATTAGAACTTAATTGATTTGTATTGGGGCATTTGAAATATTTTTTTTTTTTAAATTAAAACATTGTATATTATGTTATTACCTAGTGTAAGGCTATATTGTATGTTTATATGATGTATAAAAGATTAACTAGTGAGTTTATTGCCGTTGCTTCTCGGTAGTAAAGCATTACGAACCTTCCAATTTCTCCTCTTATATTTTGTTCCTTTACTACACACATTGTAACTAGTACAATCGAAGTTTTTTTGGAGTTGCTTGAGTGTGTCATGCTCTCTCAAAGTGTCTCTGCGGTGGTGGCGTGTGTGTTGGGTCGTTACGTTCCCTAAAACATGGTTGAGCGAAGCGATGGCTGATTCATATGTCATACTCGTGAACGGGTGCCGCCTGTGGAGGCTGGTCTGCTCTTGCAAACTTCTTTGTATTCTTAGTATTTAGTCTTACTTTTTTGTTTTGTTTATTAATACTGTAAGACATTGATTATTTCTTAGTGATGAATACATAAACTGTCTTTTGTTTATATTAGATACTTTTTTATGTTGTGCTTGTGCTTTATATTTCATGTTTTTTATGTTTGTAATGGAAAGTGTCCTTTTATGATAGGGAGGGCATTTTCCAATATTTTAATTGGACGCTGTAAGAGAAAGGGAGAAAAGAAATGCCCTTGCTGAGTTTCTTGCCGGTTCTTCTCAGTACAAGGTCTCCCGCCCTGTAGACTTACGAACCGATGGCGTAGTGACATTCATAAGTGCTCAATTATTGTAGCCTAAACTGAATAAATTGAATTTGAATTTGAATTAAAGTTCGGTGCTACGACAGTATGTAACGGTACAGAGCAATAACTCAACTTTGTACGAAATCTTTTTTTGTACCAATAATATGGGATACTACAAAGTGAAAGTAAAACTTCCGCCCGTGTCCATTGGCTTCCTGCAACTCTAACCAGATCGTCTGTCCACCTGCACGAATGCTGCTTCTATTAATCCATCCACCAATTAAGGTAATTGCTTATCATCAATCAAACGATGATAAGCAATTACCCAAAAACTGCCCAGCCGAGCTAGATTTTGTTCTCAACCTCTTTCTCAAAGTAGGACCTACCTAACTGCTCTACTCGCCAATTCGTCAACTACTTCGAAAGAATCATTCCTCACAACAACCAGTGTGAACGTGAGTGACGTGGTCCATTTCACCCATGTTTAATTGATGATCCACCTATTGCGAAATTCTAATCCTCGAACATCGCCCCAATCTCTTCCAGCGCTTTTCTTACTACCACATATAATTAACAAATCGAATGGGAGACATGAAGTATTCCTCAGTAATGTTGATGCCATATCTTTTTCACTCAAAAAATTTGAACCACAAAATGTACAGATTTGAAGCAACAACGTCTCTTTGTTTCACACCTTTCTGCAGTTGGATTGATTTTGTGTTATATTTATATCTTAATCATTTTTATTTTCATTAAAAATTCTGAAAATAAAATAAAGGCCACATGGAATGTAATAAATAGTGAAACAGGAAAAATAAAACCGCGTGACAATCATTATTCACTTACTGTAAATTCAAAAATAATTGATTCAGATCTTGATGTCGCTAACTCTTTTGAGAAATATTTTACTGAAATGCCTACAATTACAACTAATGCATTAAATTCCTCTCCATTAGAATCAGAGTTACTTTTAAAATGTAATGTAAATAAATGCAAGGCTTTATTTAAATTTGAGCATGTTACCTCTGAAGACATCATAAAGACATTTAAATTACTAACTCAGAAAAAAACTTGTGACCTATGGGGTATATCAGTCAAAGTCCTTAGCGGAATTATTGATATTATAGCACCAATCTTAGCCATAATATTTAATAAGTGTGTTGACGAAGGGATATTCCCAGACTTAATGAAATATAGTAAAATAATACCACTTTTTAAAAGTGGAAGTAAAGATGATCCTAATAATTTTAGACCTATCTCTATACTGCCTGCCTTAAGCAAAATTTTTGAAAAAATTATGTTCAATCAGATGCTTAAACATTTTAACTTAAATGGATTACTTCATCCTCAACAGTTTGGTTTTACAAAAGGGCGTTCCACAACTGACGCAGGTGTTGCCCTTATACAGCATATATTTGCTGCTTGGGAACAGTCACAAAATGCTATTGGTATCTTCTGTGATCTATCAAAGGCATTCGACTGCGTGCAACATGAAACTCTTATAAGAAAACTGAGTCATTATGGTATTGCAGATTTGGCTCTTGAGCTTATCCACTCATATTTGAGTAGTAGAATGCAGAAGGTTCAATCCAATGGCTCTGAAGTAAAATTAGGAGTTCCTCAAGGTTCTATTTTAGGTCCTTTTCTATTTTTAATTTACATAAATGACTTGCCTTTCTTTGTGGAGAAGCTGTGCAAGATTGTACTATTTGCTGATGACACATCTCTTTTATTTAAAGTTGACAGAAATAAAACTAACTTTGACGACGTAAGTAGTGCGCTTTCTCAGGTTCTTCAGTGGTTTACGGCAAATAATTTACTTCTTAATGCGAAAAAGACTAAGTGTTTAAAATTTATGATGCCAAATGTCAGAAACATAAGTACAAAATTATCCCTAAACGGAGAAGAAATAGAACTATTAGACTCAACAGTGTTTCTAGGTATTACATTAGACAATAGGCTGCAGTGGAACCCTCATATTTCAGTTCTTGCAGGAAAACTCAGTTCAGCTGCCTATGCAGTTAGGAAAGTTAGGCAGCTTACAGATGTTGACACTGCTCGCTTGGTCTACTTTAGCTATTTCCATTCCGTCATGTCTTATGGCATTTTGCTTTGGGGTAAGGCAGCTGATATTGATACAGTCTTTATTTTGCAAAAGAGAGCAGTACGGTCAATTTATAAATTAGGACCTCGAATTTCTCTTAGGGAACTATTTAGGGAAATTGATATTTTAACTGTTCCTTGCCAATATATCTTTGCTTGTATAATGTATGTACGCCAAAATTGTCACTTATTTGCAAAAAATAGTGACCTCCACAGTGTTAATACAAGGAATAAGGATAAATTGGTAGTTCCAAAATGTCGTCTTCAGAAGGTACATAGCTCTTTCGCAATACAAAGTATATTTTTCTACAATAAAATTCCAGAACATGTGGTTAATTTACCCTCAAATAAATTTAAAATATATGTCAAAGATATTTTAATAAGAAAAAGCTATTACAAAGTTGATGAATACATAAATGATAAAAATGCTTGGAAAAAATAGAACTTAATTGATTTGTATTGGGGCATTTGAAATATTATTTTTTTTAAATTTAAAACATTGTATATTTTGTTATTACCTAGTGTAAGGCTATATTGTATTTTTATATGATGTATAAAAGATTAACTAGTGAGTTTATTGCCGTTGCTGCTCGGTAGTAAAGCATTGCGAACCTTCCAATCTTCTCCTCTTATATTTTGTTCCTTTACTACACACATTGTAACTAGTACAATCGAAGTTTTATTGGAGTTGCTTGAGTGTGTCATGCTCTCTCAAAGTGTCTCTGCGGTGGTGGCGTGTGTGTCGGGTCGTTACGTTCCCTAAAACATGGTTGAGCGAAGCGATGGCTGATTCATGTGTCATACTCGTGAACGGGTGCCGCCTGTGGAGGCTGGTCTGCTCTTGCAAACTTCTTTGTATTCTTAGTATTTAGTCTTACTTTTTTGTTTTGTTTATTAATACTGTAAGACATTGATTATTTCTTAGTGATGAATACATAAACTGTCTTGTTTATATTAGATACTTTTTTATGTTTTGCTTGTGCTTTATATTTCATGTGTTTTTATGTTTGTAATGGAAAGTGTCCTTTTATGATATTTTAATTGGACGCTGTAAAAGAAAGGGAGAAAAGAAATGCCCTTGCTGAGTTTCTTGCCGGTTCTTCTCAGTACAAGGTCTCCCGCACTGTAGACTTACGAACCGATGGCGTAGTGACATTCATAAGTGCTCAATTATTGTAGCCTAATCTGAATAAAATTATATTGAAATTTACTAGTCAATCGTCATCAATGTGTGATTTTTGCGTGTAGGACGACACGTAACCAGCTTACTTTCAGATGCTTCACTTTTTTTAAATTAAAATCATTTTGGACGCCTTTACTAACATAAAGACCAAAAACACAAAACGACCAAAACGCGCGACCAATACGCATAACGACTAATATACGCCTAACGACCAAAACGCACGTTAACTAATACTAAGTTTTGTATTTTCCTATCTTTGTGAAAGAAGAATTCATAGTTACATCTTGAACAAATTTCAAGCGCGCAAGGTCATTGATACAATAAAAAGTTATGAGCGAGAGGAAGTCAATTAAAAGATATAATTTAGCAAACAAAATGGTTTAATGCATATAAAAATATAATCCATCATAAAAGGCTACTTTCAAAACTTTTGGCAAATAATTCATATTTGTTTCGTTGTATCTTCAAAGGTATTTAGTTGTTTTCGTGGCCTTCCTGCTACACGGAATGTGTGTATACACAGTGATTAAGAGGAAAAACAGGAAAATCTAACAAGCTTTTGTGATGATAACATTGCATTCTTTTATTTATATACCACTAAGGTGGCAAACAAGCTTACGGTCCGCCTGATGGTAAGCGTTCATGGCAGCTAATGGACGCTTGCAACACCTTGGGCATCATTCGCGGGTTGCCGACCCTTCAAAAATCTAATTACTTCTTTATTGAAGAACCACATACTGTAGTCCTTAGAGAAAACCTTGGCAGATAAGTCATGGCATCAGCAAGCTGTTGACAATGACAGCATTGGTAAGGCTAAGTCAGAAGCCTTATGTATGTTGATTTGATTGTCAAGTGGTCATAGGAAGACATTTATTTATTTATTTATTTTAAGACAACAAACGGTCATTTACAGAGAGTGAAAATGCAATAGTTTTTATTTCATTTATTAGACTAGGCGTTACTCATCGACAAAAAGAAAATCCCTACTTTAAAAAAAGAATATTCCTACTTTACGTAAGTATGGCATCCATACTAATATTATAAATGCGACAGTAACTCTGTCTGTCTGTCGGTTACCTCTTCACGCTTGAACCGCTGTAGCGATTAAGATGAAATTTGGCCTGGAGTTAGTTTCAGTCTCGATAAAGGACATAAACTACTTAAAAAGGTCAAGTGTGAGTCGGCCTTTTTTTTCTTTAATTAGGACTTGTTTAAATTCTACACCGATAACTGAATTTGTTCTTGATGTAAGTAAATAAAGTGAATTTTATTCTTGATGTAGGTAAATAAAGTTACTGTTATTCTTGATGTAGGTAAATAAAGTGACTTTTATTCTTGATGTAGGTAAATAAACTGACTTTTATTTTTGATGTAGGTAAATAAAGTGACTTTTATTCTGGGACGGACAAGGCGGAACTTTTTGACTACGAAATAAAAAACAAACACTTGTACGTGTTTGTGTTCGATAGCATAGCATCTACTAACAAATACAAATTAAACACTAAATCAATATATGTATATTAATCTAAGCACTTAATACTCGATTCTTCGTTATCGATAACGTATGTCGGACAACATAACAAGTCCAGGTACGTTCAGTTATCGTACATTATCTGCACAGCTGATAACGTTCTCTCAGAAACTGCAGTCAAGGCTGGCGAAGTCGAACAGGGTTTAGTGACATTGAGCGTTCATTACCCCGTATTCATAGAACTGTTTATCGCCAGTTCTTTGAAATTTTTAACAAATATACTCAATTATTGATTCTTTTTCTCTCTGTTATCAGTGTATGTTTCATGTTCATGTTTGTCATTTGGTGTAACCTTCAAGTCAGACACGTGATATTAAAGTCAAGTAAGGGTCCAGTTATTTGAGTATACGAGCTTTTGCCCAAATTCGATTATTGGTGTAGGATTTCAACGGCAACTCCTCAATTATAGAAAAAAAAACCGACTCACACTTGACGTTTTCAAGTAGCTTTTTCTCGAGACTCAAACTATCTCCATGCCAAATTCGGTACAGTGACGTAAGCGTGAAGAGGTAACAGACAGACTGTTACTTTCGCATTTTAATATTAGTATGGATTAACGTAAAAGGGCTTATCAATTTTAAATGAATCTCTAAAAGGGCCTGTCTCAGCAAAGATGAGCCTTTTAGGGTTCCATAGCCAAATGGCAAAAACGGAACCCTTATAGATTCGTCAAGTCTGTCTGTCCGTATGTCACAGCCACATTTTTCCGAAACTATAACAACCATACCGTTGAAACTTGTTAAGTAGATGTATTCTGTAAACCGTATGAAGATTTTCACAAAAAAATAGAAAAAAAACAATAAATTTTTGGGGTTTTAACCATGCTTAAAACTGAAACTGAAAAATATTTTTTTTCCATCAAACCCATACGTGTGGGGTATCTATGGATAGGTTTTCAAAAATGGTATTGAAATTTTCTAATCTCATTTTTTTCTAATCTCAATAGTTTGCGCGAGAGACACTTCCAAAGTGGTAAAAAGTACCCCCCCCCCCTGTAACTTCGAAAATAAGAGAATGATAAAACTAAAAAAAAAAGGTTTGAACGAGATCTAGTAAGTTGTTTTTTTTTAATACGTCATGAATCGTAAACCGCAATTTACCTTTCATTCAATCAACTCAAATATAAAAATATTTTTGTTTGTGTTTGTAGATTACATAAATGGTGGTAGGTATGGATTCTCGATGCGCGAGTCCAACTCGCACTTGGCCGGTTTTTTTAAAACTGAAATTTAAAATAAGGCAAAAAATATTGTATCAGACATAAAACACCTTCAAACATCATCTATTCATTCATTCAAATTCGATTTAATTTCGATGAGAGAAGTCGAAGATCTGCCGAATTCTAATATTTATTCTTCATTGTAAAAAAATCAAGATGGAATTCAAATTTTTTCCAGAAGCATAGAGAAGTTCTCGTGTGGTAGTTGCTGCCCGACCAATTTTATATTCAAAACATATCAAGTTAACTTGAAACATTGTTTTCACTTGCAGTACATTTTGCACCAGGATTTGAATGAATGAATAGATGATGTTTGAAGGTGTTTTATGTCTGACACAATTTTCTTTTGCCTTAATTTTAAATTTCAGTTCAAGCCGTTCAAAATCCACGAACTAATTGGCGTCGTGTGTGGCACCGCACCGCTCGCCATCGGCAGGGAATTCATTCTCAACCTTTAGAACCGAAATGGGCGCGTACAGTGCGGTTTCAGAGAAACTTCCTCCCGCGAACGCTTAGGTTGTGGAATAAGCTCCCTGCTAAGGTTTTCTCTAAGGACTACAGTATGGGGTTCTTCAAAAAAGAAGTTATTAGATATCTGAAGGGTCGGCAACGCGCGAGTGATACGCTTGGTGTTGCAAGCGTCCAAAGGCTACGGTGACCGCTTACTATCAGGCGGACCGTAGGCTTGTTTGCCAGCTTAGTGGTATAAAAAAAAACGTGTGCAATTTGATCCAACTTGAAAGATAGGATAGCTTACATCTCAAGTAATAGTCGCAATATTATTTTTATTGCAAATTATTTGTCTATTATCTGTTAGCTCCAAACGATTTTTCAATAGATGGCACTATGTTAAAAATACTAACGTTTCAATTAAGCTACAATTTAATAGCATAACCACCACGTGTCACAATTATCTGTTAGCTCCAAACGATTCTAACAGATGGCTATATCTGTTAACTGCATTGAGAAAGTATTAACGAGTATAAACGACTGCACCGAATTGGATACTTTAAGTTGTGTTTATTATTATTGTTAGGGCAAGGTTTATATGAAATAAAAAAGGGTCAAGTGGGAGTCGGAGCCGCGCACTAATGGGTAAACTTATTGTAATGAAATTTTGGTAAATGGTTGTACACACCGCCGGGGAAGGTTTTTGAGAAATAAAAATTGGTGAAGCATACGCTGGGGTTTTTTTTAGAAAAGAGAAACAACGTTCTCCGGGTCAGCTATCTGTTATTTGATCCAACTTAAAAGATAGGATAGTTTTAATCTCGATCTGTCAAGTGCGAGCCGGATTCGGGCCCTTTAGGTAAAAACCAACGTTCGCCGGGTTACAGAGGGACGGTATACTTTGTTAACTGTAGTAACTGCAGACATAAAACTGCTCATATAAATATTTAGAGTATTAAATCAATATTTATTTATTAACTTATATATTATTAATATAGAAGTTATTGGAATAGGTCCGAAAATCGAAATCGAAAATTTTGTGTTTTCTTTACGTTTCAAGACTTAGAGAATCATTTGCAATCATTTTTAGAGTGATGTCAGTGTGTGTGAGTGTGTGTGTGTGTGTGTGTGTGTGTGTGTGTGTGTGTGTGTGTGTGTACGTATGTATGTATGTATATAGACATATTTTGGCTTTCGATTCCTCAACTATAGGTATAACAAATATATATTGACAAATACGTTTATAGCATAAAAGTATCGTATAGTATAGTATTACTACGATCGCATCGGAGTCGCAGAGTAACAGTGCAAGCGAGCTTAGTAGAATTTGTACCTAATGTTTGAAGATGTAGAGCTATTTAGGGTGTGTTTGTTTTGAGATAAAGAATCATTATTTTCGTTTATATTGTCACCTGTCATACGTTAGTTTAGCATTGGTGCAAAAAATATCAGTATTTATTTATTTATTATTATTTTAATGCTTTATTGAATACCAAAAGAAAGGTTGCAAAAGGTGGACTTAATGCTAGTAGCATTTTCTGCCAGTCAACCTAATATTGTACGGTAAACAGTATCAGTAGGTGCTTATTAATAATAACCACAAGTAATAAATATATCATGTATCATCTGTAACAAACTGTCAAGCGTTCGTTTAATATATTTTTGTTATATTTGTCATTTTTGCCAACAAAAAAATTAAAACTGTTGTCAGACTGACTATACATATCTATACATTATTTATGGTAGTGTGTGTACGTCAACCGTGCGTTTTGCAACCAATAATTTTGTAAGTAACTTTGCAAAACTACACGAACGATAGGTATCTGTGGCAAAATTGGCGTTATCAAAAGTATGAAAAGTATCAAACGTGGCCACTTTTTACCCCAACAAACTCTTAGCAGTACTATTTTTTTCTGGCATAATTGAAAAGTTTGTGGACTATTCAGTAGCATTATTGTCAAGTAATTGAATTAAATTGAAAGATTCATTCAATTTAGTAAAACGAATTCAGCCAGCTTGCTAAGAGGAAGGGGGAAGTTTGTCAATCAAAAGCTAACGAGGCTTTTGTGCAGAATCCTTTCAAGGGCTGTTTTGTAGTTGAAGTGAGCTTTTACTCACCCACATTTTATCCTGAAGCTAGTTAGGGTGGGTAAAATTCATAGAAAGATTTTTTTTAGTGAAATTAATATTTTTAATTTTAATACTATATATTTATAGGTACTATTTCTTGTTTAGGCTGTGTCATCTTATTCTTAGTTTTTGCTCATTGTAGCTACCCAAAGTCCAGCAAAACAAGCCTTGCTCTGATATTTTTGATCATACCTATTACAAATAAGTTTTAAAAAAAATATTGTTTGCAAAAAAAAAACGATCGAGAGCATAAGCTATATTCCATAACATATATGAATCCATTGCTGACCATTTTGGTGTGAATAAAGGTCGCCGTCATCGGTGTTTAAAACTAATAAATTGATTTAATGTTCCTATTATAATTAAATTGACTATTGTGCCTAGTATGGTCCTACTGAGAAGTGTGTGAAATGGTAGTCTATGAAAAACTTGATAGGCGTAGCCAGCTTTTAGGCAAGGGTGGGGCAGATGGGGCCAAGGTGGGGCAGACCTAGTAGAATATATTGTTTTTATATAATAAAAATGACATTGTACATCCCACTGCATGGGCATAAGTCTCCTTTTGGAAAAGGAGGCTTAGGCCACAGTCCACCACGCTGCCTAGTACGAGTTGGTGGACGTATGTCGAGATATAAGGAGAAATCCAAGTACCAACGGTTGAATGTGTCAGCTCAGAGAATGAGAAACCCATGTATGCGGATACTGACCACGGCCGAGCCTAATTAATGCGACCGCGACCACCTCTGTACCGACAAAATTCTCGCAGTTTGGGCAGTCGAGGGTGAGGCAGTTGGAACTTCCCCACTCTGGCTGGTTGTTCCTGGCTGGGTTCACGTAGGTATAGATATTGTCCGCTGCACGGAATAGTTAAAGAAGGACGTAAGCTTCTTTTTGTTAAAATATGTATTTTAGAGTAGAGACAAAATAAATACCGACCGAACGATGAAACTGCTTCACATACATAAGTACGTATTCTTCGTAGATATAGATATATTATTTTACGTTCATTAAGTGCATGGCTTCATTGCAGATATAAACACATAATTACTCACCTTTGTAATTCCGCAAGTTTCTCGAAACTACGTTGTTTTTGTTTTATTCTTGTAATCTTTCATGTCGTTTATCTTTTCATGTTATTTTTATTCAGCAGCGTAAATTGAACTTGTGAGATATCTTTTATTGTAATTGTAGGATTAAGCAAAAGTAAGACGTAGTAGATTTCATTCATTACGTACCTACGTGCTATTTTACTGCATCTTGTCTTTGTTTGTTTATGGTTTATTGTACTGATTAGACTTATCTCTATTCACTAAAACGTCTAAAAACACTTCGATGTTGAATTTTCGTTCGTATTTAAAATAAAACTGAACATCTTTAACTTTTCGAATAAAAAAAATAGTTTATTTACATCGATTTATATGAAAAAGTGTCTTTACTTAAGTAAGTAGCACACCTGTTAGAGACGTATCAAAACTATTATATTCCATTATATATCAACTTTTACGATATTTTGATACTAATATAAGTATTTACTGTCGTTCAAGTGAGTTAACAACAGTCGAATGAGACTCGTGAGCTCTGCTCATTAACACTCGGCTTAATCACGCCCTCTCCTTCGGCTCGGGCTGCAAGCCACAACACAACCTCGTCTATAATGACCAGCCAAGCTCACTTGTATCATAATGTACATAATAAAAAAAAATCATAATGTTTGACAAATTATAGTTCGTATTAAATGTCATTCATTCGCCATCGTCATTCATCTTCAAAAGAAATAGGTCAATCTGTACTTCATGAAATGGTAAAAATTATTTCTAATTATTATTAGTCATACAAATTACACAGTAGGTTAAGATTTTGTTGTTTTTTCCATTGATTTCAGAGGAGCTTCCTTCCGGATATTCCTAGATAGTGGAATCAATAGGTATGAGATAGCCATAGTTACTTTTAAACTGTGTTTTTTGGCCACTATAAGAGGTATATTCAAGTAGCAGCTCACAAGAGCCGCCATTACATATCCTCAATTTTCTCCATTATGGAAAACTAATTTCTAAAATCCAAATGTTAGAAATATAAAACTAGTAATAATCTATTTTTAGAAGGCTTTATATAGTTCCTTATAATATCTATGAGTTGTAGTTGGCATTTCTGCTAAAAACGGCCACTTTTCCACGGATCACGCATCACAAATTCCGGTTATGTTCAGTTGTGGCCAAGGCTTGTATAGTACTTTTCCCAAACATGTGTCTAAATAAAAACTATTAAATAATAACGTAAATTTAAATTTAAAAAAAATTATTATATTCAAAACTGTATTGAGAATAATAAAATTAGTTGAAGTAATTTTGCCACCAATTGAAATGTCATTTTCTTTTTTTTCCTTTTTTAAATAAATTTAATGGCGCATTCTTTTTGTTGTGCCAGTATGATATTCAAATAAAATCTGATGAAAAGTTATCAAGAATTAAAAAATTAAAAAGTTCGTTCTATTATTTACTCATAAATATTATATTATAGGGTCGCTCTCTGATACTGTACTGCAAGTACGATTTAACCCAAAGAAACTTGTGCAAGATATGGTCGCATATCGTAGTATGTTTGAGAAAAATACTTTTCAGTTATAGATTTAATGGAATTGATTTTAATGGAGAGATTTATTTATGTTTTAATATGAGGACAGCGTGAATTCTTGCAGTCGCAAAACTTGCGTTTGAATATTGTTTCTAACAAACAAATGTTTTACTGTGTTTCTTAATAATAAAATTAGTCTGTTTTCACACTTTTTTGTTTATGTTTCATACTGGAAACGATAAACCAAGTTACGCAATGTTGAGCTTGGTCTGTCATTGGATAGGTAGCAGCTTAGCGGCACTCTTTGTTTTTGTTTCTGTTTGTTTATTTTAAACGATGTTCAAAGCTAAGCAACTTCGAGCTTGGCCAGTAATTGGATGGTTGACCGCTTAGCGGCACATTTCTTGTTTTTGGTAGAGTCTGACTCGCACTTGAACGACTTTTATGTACACTAAACTGCATCCACTGCTGCACTGGACAAACTTCTTACTTTTCCCTTTTGCAGTTTTCGGTGGCAAGCATAATGTTTTATTATTCTTTGATAATTTAATTTACACTACTTTTTAATCCTGCAAATCCCGAGGATCACGAATCCGCATTCTTCTGTGATCGGAGCCAATTCTCACGCGATCGAATTGATCACGAATTCAAAATAAAGTACGAATTTAAACTTTTCTCGAACAGAAATATAGTTCAGCAATTCTGGTAATGTCGAATCCGACATTTCTCGAACGCAAGCCGCTCGAACTGCTTCGAGTGGTCGGGACCGTTCGAGACTACATCTCGCATTCGAATCATGACAAATTTAGTTCAAAATGTTTGGGTTCTAAACATTAACTCTACTCTTAGCGTGAACTATATATTCTGAAATCTAAAGTAAAATATAGGTCAGAGTAATCAAAAGGGCGGAAAAAAGACTTATATTACCAAACATGATATTTTTTTACCTTAATTACTTTCATTATATATTACTAGTCTTTTCTCAATTGATTGATTGGCCGATTTTTGCAATTAGCAAAGTCGCCCATGACAATAATATTCTTCTATTTCTATTGATTTTCATCATAACAAACACTAGGTTGCATCACATAAACTGACAAAAATGTTTGAGTTCCAGCGCCGCCATCTTTAGTGCTGCGTAATTTTATGTGAGAAAAATTTAATATACACAATTACACCTTTGAAAAATAAAAATGACTTAAAATTCTCAACCAAATAAACAAATAAAACACTCAACAAAAACAAACAGAGTTTACAAACTTAGTTATACTTATTATTTCTTTATTAATAATGATGAAAGAGAAGTAAAATGTTGCTTCAAGCATTTTGTAGTCACTGAAACCTTTTTTAATATATCAAAAGAGGCATATTAGAGTAGGCGTTTTTTAAACGCTCTAAAACTGTGCAACGGAACGTACCTCGTAGCGTAACCGGTTCACAATGGCAACATTTTACCGCTTCGAACGACATTTTGTTCGAAGGTTGTTTCGATTCATAGTGAGAATACAGAAAACGAGAAAATGATGTCGACGATCGAAATTTTACAGTCGAGATGTTGTCTTCCAGGTAATCTCTAATACGAGATTATCTCGGATGAAGTGAGATTAAGGTCCAGGAATTCATGCGGGATCTAGGTATTTCGAGGTCTGGGTATGACATTGGATGGATGGATTTTGTACAATAATACACAGTTTTAATTTAAAATAGACTCCCAAAATCAAGGGATACTACTCTTACATATTATGTGTATGTCAGTATTTTAATCTTTTTGCACAAACAAACAAAAGCGTACAAGGGCGAGCTTAATACCATTTATAACATTCTCTACCAGTTAACCATAGGCTCAACAGAGTTAGATTGCATCGTAGAAAATGGAAGTCGCGGACGCAGTAGCAACACTAGTGTGCAGACACACTGCTGACTTTTGTTATGCTGAAAGCAATCCTACAAACGCTTAACAAATTTGGAAGGCAAATTTCGCATTTTTTTACAAATGTCAGGAATTTTTTCAAGCAAAATGTTTTTGATCTGGTTCAAATCCCTTTTTTTATGTATGTATTGTATATATTGCCAACGATGATTTATCGTAGCTGTCTATTGTAATAACCTAACCTTGATTTATTATTATTTGAACACAAGCTTTGGAGAAGGTTCATTGTTTTAATTATTATATTAGGGAAAACGATCAAATCGCCTTTTGCTTTGTGATAAGATACAGGGAGCCAATTCTCACGCAATCGAATTGATCACGAATTCGAAATAAAGTACGAATTTAAACTTTTCTCGAACGAAAATGTTGTTAAGCACTCTGGTAATGTCGAATCCGACATTTTTCGAACGCAAGCCCCTCGAACTGCTTCGAGTGGTCGGGACCGTTCGAGTCTACATCTCGCATTCGAATCATGACAAATTTAGTTCAAAATGATTGGGTTCTAGACATTAATTCTACTCTTAGCGTGAACTATATGTTCTAAAATCTAAAGTAATATATAGGTCTGAGTAATTAAAAGGGTGGAAAAAAGACTTATATTACCAAATATGATATTTTTTTACCTTTATTACGGTCAGAGTAACTAAAAGGGGGCGCAAGGGAATTTTTTCTCAGCGCCTCCTTTTGTACACCCCAAACTAATATTCTATTTCTGTATATTTTCATCATAACAAACCTAGTGATGTGATGAATGTGAACCCAGTTCACAAGATGGCGATCTTTAGTGCTGCGTAGTATTTTGAAAATTGTGGTAATTTCATGTGAAAAAATTTAAAAAACATAATTACACCTTTGAAAAATAAGAATAACCTAAAATTCTCTACCAAATAAACAAATAAACCACTCAACAAAAACAAACAGAGTTTTTTTTTATTAATGGCTACATACGTTCCGTTTAAATATTAAAGCAATTTCTCGAAATAGGGATTTAGTTTACAAACTCAGTTATACTTATAATTTCGTTAATAATAATAATGAAACACAAGTTAAATCTTGCTTCAAACATTTTGTAGTCACCGAACCCTTTTTTAATATATCAAAAGAGGCATATTAGAATAGGCGTTTTAAAAAACGCTCTAAAACTGTGCAACGGAACGTACCTCGTAACGTAACCGGTTCACAATGGAAACATTCCACCGCTTCGAACGACATTTTGTTCGAAGGTTGTTTCGATTGATAGTAAGAATACAGCAAACGCGAAAATGATGTCGACGATCGAAATTTTACAGTCGAGATAGTGCCTTCCAGATAATCTCTAATACGAGATTATTTCGGATGAAGTGAGAATTAGGTCCCTGGTCTTTTACATATTTGTCCTAAAAAAAGGTCAATAAACACGTATTTTGCGTGAATAAAGAATTTGTATTTAGGTAATCTTCTCTTATCTAATAAGTTTTATTGATGTAAAGATATTTTATGTAGTTTCTAAACAAGTTTCGTAATATTCTGTCAGGCGTTCGATTGCGTTCTCTTTTCGCGGAATTACCTTGACACGAGTTTGGTTGATTTGTTTGTTTTTATCTGTTTAAGCAGTTTTCCTATGTATGTAAAGGATTATGTTATTAAGTTATTTTATCTGTGAAAGGTGAAATTTATAAAAAAATGTTCCGGCAACAACTACTGCACGAGCAATTTCTTTTTGAAGTGAAAACTTCTTCAGCGGCGCTGTGCACTTCTTTTGTGATGGGTAAAAAGTAAACTCTATATAAGTTAAACTCTATATGACGAAAAAAAAGTAAGAGGAAATTGGAGAGCAAACCTTTTTTTTTTGTATACCACTAAGGTGGCAAACAAGCTTACTTTACCCTAATGGTAAGCGGTCACCGTAGCCTATGGACGCTTGTAACACTAGGGGTATTGCTCGCACGTTGCCGGGAACCCGAAAAACCCCGATTTTGTCACTCACTCATTGATGCTCATTAACATTTTTAGGGTACTTCTTAAAGCTCTAGACAGCTGATATGTAAGCTAGTATAAGTCAACAAACAAACAAAAAAAACTAAAACTTGGAACTTTAACTCTCCAACCCCTTAAACTAAGGGATGGAAGATTGTATGAGACTCGCAAATTTTGGTGCTTGAGGTCTGAAAATTGATGTAGGGACTCCTAGTTATAAATAATAAAATACCGTCAAAAGGGGGAATTTGGGACTAATGCCTTAATTGGGACATTTTTATGCGCAAATTTTATTTCTTTCTCTAGCAATACAAACACACAGAAGCCCGGTGATTTTAGTGTCAGATGGTGTGTCAACGTTCAGTTATCAAAAAATGTGAGTAAAACGTTATTAATCCTTTCACGAATTTTATAAAAACTTCATAAAGTCAAACGTTTACTTAAGGCTAATAAAATGTTTTGAAAAACTTTCTCCTTCCAGGCCGATTTTGTGCTATTTTCGGGTTTGGGAGTATTTTTTTCATAACTTTAGTCTATGGCGGATTGAATTTGATGAAATTTGAAATAATTTTGCCAACATATTGCGAAAAATGTACTAAAATAACTTTATGCGTCAAAAAGGAGGTAACTTGGAACACTTGTCCTAAGTAAGCTTACGTGTCCCAAGTTGGCACAATTATTTATATTAATTTTTTTACAGATAATTATGCCACGAAACTACATCCCCGCAAAAGGTAAAAAACCATACGCCAATTACACGCAAGATAAACTGAATAAAGCATTAATAGCCATTATTAATGGAGCAACTTTGCGACAGGCTGCAGTACGGAGTTGCAAGATCTACTCTATCACGATTTTTAATGGAAACCAGAGCCACAGAAACACAAGCGACCTGAATTAAGGAAAAGAGTGGAACCTGAAACCAGGTGCTAGTGTTACCAACGAAAAGCTTTTTGAAGATGACAACAAAGAAACAACTAAAGCAGGGCATAGCGAGTACTTGCTCGAATGAGCGGCCTGAACTGGGGAAGTACCTCCACCTTACAGAAAACCGCGGCCATAATAACACTAACATTGAGTAGTGTTGTGTTCCTGGCGGTGAGTAAGGTTGCCAGAGCTCTTTGAGGATTCGCTGCGCGGACAGCGGAGGACCGGCCGTGCTTGTTGCTGTCATGCTCGGCGTAGACGCGGCGTGCTGGTTCGGCGGTCAGGGAGACCTGATGAAACGGCTGACCGCTGGCCGCCCGCAGGTTGAACGGGATCCCGAACCCAGGGATCACTTAATCTCCGCCCTGGGAGGCTGATTTGCCAGCATGTGTAAAGTATCTGAAGTGGTAGTCGTGCCGGAGAAGGAGACCGGAGTGGACCCGGCTACTACAACAGAGGGGGATCAGGGGCCCTTCCGCCCGCCGTGCCAGCAACCGTATCATCTGTGGCGAGCTTCGGCAGTCTTAGAACCGCACCTTTTGTCCTCTATGCTGTCTGTGCAGTGAATCCTCATCCCTTAGTCTTAGTAACTTCTTTTATATATTATGGCCATAAGAAAGAATAAGAAAAGAGTTTGCACAGCGGCTACTCCATCCACATATAATGTGGATTTTTGCAACATAAGGGGTATTCACGCAAATCTTAACGCAGTCCATCACCATCTTGAGACTGCGCAGCCAACCATTCTTTTTCTAACGGAGACGCAGATATCCTGCCCGGCCGACACATCATACCTTCGTTATCCCGGCTACAAACTCGAGCACAATTTTTTGAGTCATGCCGGTGTATGTATGTTCGTCCGGGAGGATATCTGCTGTCGCCGACTTCATAGCCTTGAAGACAGGGACCTGTCGATATTGTGGGTGCGCGTAGATTACCTCGGCCACACTCGTATCTATGCGTGCCTATACAGGTCTCATAGCGGTGACACGGACGTAACTCGACTCTTCACGCACCTGAGTTTGACGACTGACAAAGTTCTAGAGCAATATCCCACAGCAGAACTAGTTATTTTGGGAGACTTTAACGCCCACCATCGCGAGTGGCTCAGTTCTCGAACCAATAACTATGCTGGGATATCTGCTCACGAATTTGCTCTGACCTATGGATTCTCTCAGCTGGTACTTTCTCCAACGAGAATACCAGATATAGAGGAACATACGAGCTCTTTACTGGACCTTCTGCTGACTGCTCGTCCGGATGGATACTCCGTCTCAGTGGATGCGCCTCTTGGCTCCTCGTTCCACTGTCTCGTCCGGACTCAAGTGTAGTGCACACAACCCGATCCTTCTGGGCCAACTAATTAGCGTCGTGTGTGGCACTATAAGTCGGCAGACTGGGATGGATTGCGAGAATTTTACGCATCGTACCCGTGGAGGCAGATCTGCTTTAACTCAGAAGATCCTGACGTCTGCGCAGCCGCAGTCACTGAGACAATCCTTGCTGGTATGGAATGTTTCATTCCTAACCTGCGAGTAGCTGCCGGCGTCAAAAAACGACCGTGGTTTAATAGGTCTTGCAGAGAAGCTAAAATTCTTAAGCAAACTGCGTATGAGGCTTGGACCACGGCTCGTAATAATAAGGATCCGAATATTTCTGAGTTAAAACGCAAATTAAATGCTGCCTCGAGGTCCAGTAAGAAAGCAACTGCCAGAGCAAAATTCCAATTCATCGGCAAAATAGGTGGGCGACTTGCGAGCTATCCTTCTGGGAGTCGTGCTTTCTGGTCGCTTGCCAAAGCTGCCGAAGGGAACTTCTGCCAGTCGTCGTTACCACCACTGCGAAAGACCGATGGTGACTTGGCCCATAGTGCTAAAGAGAAAGCCGATTTACTGGGCAGTCTCTTTGCCTCGAACTCGAATATGAACGATAAGGGGCGCTGTACCACCTACTATACCGTGGTGCGGTAAGACCATGCCGGAAATCTCCATAACGCAGCGGGAGGTCAGGCGGGCGTTGCTCTCTCTAGACGTTCATAAGTCGAGTGGGCCAGACGGTATACCAGCAGTGGTGCTTAAGCAGTGTGCTCCTGAGTTATGTCCTGTACTCACGCGCCTCTTCGCGCTTTCCTACCACAATAGGCAATTTCCGTCTTCATGGAAGACTGCGAATGTGCACCCGGTGCCCAAAAAGGGCGATAGATCAGATCCATCGAATTACAGGCCTATCGCTATTACCTCTCTCCTCTCTAAGGTGATGGAGCGTGTGATCAACACACAGCTTCTAAGATACCTAGAAGTACACGATCTGGTCAGTGATCGTCAATATGGCTTTCGCCACGGTCGCTCGACTGGTGACCTTCTAGTGTATCTCACACACCGATGGGCACTAGCCATTGAGAGTCAGGGGGAGGCATTGGCATGTAGCCTGGACATAGCGAAGGCGTTCGATCGGGTCTGGCACCGCGGTCTTCTATCGAAGTTGCCATCTTACGGAGTGCCCGAGGGTTTGTGCAAATGGGTGGCTAGCTTTTTGTCCGGCAGACGCATACGAACCGTAGTTGACGGTAGTTGCTCTGATAGCATGGACATTAATGCTGGTGTGCATTAATGCAAGGCTCTGTGCTGTCTCCTACGCTGTTTCTACTGCATATCAATGGCATGTTGGACATCAACAACATACATTGCTATGCAGATGACAGTACTGGAGACGCTTTTTACACGGGTCGTGCAAACATCCCTCGTTCCGTTGTGGAGGAAAACCGCGGAGAACTTGTGTCTCAAATCGAGACCACACTGTCCCAAGTCTCTGATTGGGGACGGGTAAACTTGGTCCGATTCAACCCTACAAAGACACAAGTGTGCGCGTTCACCGCTAAGAAAACTCCATTCACTGTGGTCCCACAATTCCAGAACACTCCCCTCTCCATCTCCAAGAGCATTGGGATCCTTGGTGCCGACATCTCCTGCGATGTTCAGTTCCGAGATCATTTACAAGATAAGGTGAAGCTGGCGTCCAAAAAACTAGGTGTACTTAACAGAGCGAAGCAGTACTTCACGTCGGGGCAAAGGTTGTTACTTTACAAGTCGCAGGTTCGGCCCCATATGGAGTACTGCTGCCATCTCTGGGCAGGTGCACCCGGATACCAGCTTGGCCCTTTTGACTCGGTTCAACGACGGGCTGTGAGAATTGTCGACGATTCCAAACTCACTTGCGGTATCGAGCCCTTAAGTCTGAGGAGAGACTTTGCCTCACTGTGTGTGTTCTACCGCTTGTACAATGGGTTGTGTTCTGAGGAATTGTTCGAAATGATGCCCACGGCTACTTTCTACCATCGCACGGCTCGCCATCGGCAGGGAATTCATTCTCACACTTTAGTTTCCATTTATCATTCGGATGACGACATCGACTTTTGAAGAATTTTGTTTCGTAATTTTGTTTTTGATTATTTTAAATAAAAAAAATCTTTTAAATGGTGTTTGATGTTTTTCCTTACATTAAAAACACTTTTTTAAAACAGATATCGCGTCCCAACTTACTCTATTTCTTGTTTTACTTAAGATATAGCGGCAGAAACAAAGGTGTCCCAAATCACCCCCACCTGTAAGATAACTTGGGACAACATGTTATAAAAATAAAAAAAATACTAAAACGCAGACTATGTCCCAAATCAGTCATGAACATAAAACTATGACAACTCACTGAACTAAAGATAAATTAATATATGCGAAATAGCCATTCCCCCGTATTTGACATGTCGTTGAACCTTAAAAGTTGCCCAAGTTCCCCCCTTTGACTACATATTTCATAATTTTTAGTAAATCTTGTATGGATTTTCCCATACAATAATACGTGTGTTTTAAAAAAATATCCCTCAGGCTCTTAAATTATGGAATATAAGTGTATATGGGGTTATCTTCAGGTTTCAGAATATTACTACATTATTATACTTATGTTCCTCAATACAAATTGAAATGCAGTGACAAGTAGAAATTTACAAAAGAAAACTTCTATGGGGATGGGAAATCACAATGGTGTAAGCCCCGGTTGTTGTAATATAAAAATCTTAATAAGCTGTATCAGAGGTCGGACTTCAAAATTTGATGACATAGTAAACTAATCGGACATAGTAAACTTTTGCGAATATAGTTTTTAAACAAAAAAAAAACACAATTGTCATAAGCAACTTACAAAAAGCAGTGAAGTTATTACCGCCCGCGGTTCCTATGAACTTTGCCTTGAGGGAAGTAAAATTTACAAAGAAGAAGCCCGTGGGAGTAATTAAGGTCTTAGCACCCGCTTTACCAGCACGTAATGACACAGTTTACGGGTAGGAGTAAGTGTGATGAAGAATATATTTTGTCAGCAAACAAAGTGAATTTGAGCTACTTCTTGTAGTCATCAAAAAGCAAAACCTTTTTAATTAGCTGACCGTTCAATCGATAGCCTTAAACAATCTTTAAAGTATATAAAAAAATATTTTCCTTAGTTTGTGTCATAAAACTCAAAAAAATATTCGATGGATTGAATTGAAACTGTATACTACTACATAATGTTGCATTTGTACATAATTACGAGTTTTGTCTCGAAGTTCCCACGGGAATGAGCGTTTCGCGAGTGACCCACAGCAAAGCGTGGCTGGGTTGAGCTAGTTGTACATAATCCAGAACAAATTAATTTTTAACAAAATCTCACGCTCTTTGTTGCCTAGTCATGTTTCACCATAGTTCCAAGAAGTTAATCACTAAGATCGTATCATTGCTACGCTGAATGGAGCCAGCCCACATTCTGTCGGACGCCGTGCGTGGTCTACCTACATCAGTGAGTGAATGAACAAACAACTAGGAATAAGATCACGAACTCAGATTTGTAGAATGCTCCTTATTATTGTGTTTACACAGAAATGTGTTTAACAGGAAATTGCAAGCGATTAATCAAAAATATAATTTGATTTTTATAAATCAAGTAAAATGAAGTTTTAAAAAACCCCGATGCAATAACATTACATCATAAAAGTGATATTTAAGGAGTTCCCCGCACGATATAATACTATTGTCCAACATTCCACGAACATCGTGAGTAGGTATAAACTGTCTAGAACAAAGAGAAGTGGGGTTATTGCACAGATGTACAGTCACTCACAAGAATAGTTATACGTTTAAGCATGCGCTGTCACCGTACCTCGCCCTGCCCTTCGCCCCTCTGCGTAAGGGACCTATAAACACGTGGTGTGCGAAGTCTCATTTTACGTGGCGCGCATTGTACGCCGTTGATCTGTTGTTAAAGGATGTAGGACACTAAAACTAAGCTGCTGCTGCTGCTATAGAAGAGAGAAATCACTACTAACTTTAAACTTTGAGCTATTGTATATACTAACGTAGGTACTTTGAATATTAAAATTTATTCTTATAAATAAGCAAAAAAAAATCTAAACCTTAATAACTTATTATACCGTCTACATTAAACACCATTAATAAATATATCAATAATATTTTAAATGTTTCTTATTATATGCCTATTTAATAAATTTAATAGTTACGTGATAAGAAATCCATCGTGTGTTTCTTATCTTCTCCTAAACGGAAGGGAAGATTTCAATGATATTTTTTGTGTGCGTTCGAGTTTTACGTCCCTGCAGGGATTATGACACAATTGGACCCCGAAAGCGCTGCAGTTGGTGTGTCACTGATCTTCTTCTAAACGGCAAAGATTGTATGTACGACAATTATTTCAACAGTCGCTGCATTGAATGCGACTCAATTATTATTATATCCTACAACTTCAAAAATTGTGGAATTTGTGGCTTGGAAACGACACATTACATAGAACGAAACGCATCGAAAGGGCTAGCTTAAAACCGAAAGGATTAAAGAAAGGCTTTCCGCCAATACTTCTACGATGAAAGATTTGGATGAAAATGAAGAATTGAATAATTTAGACATAGAGGCCATAGTAAATAGTGAGATATCCAAAAATGATGACTCAACCGTAGAGTCGTTAGAAGTGATTATGGAATCGCAAATTTAAAAAATGTCGATGTTAAATTTAAAATATCATATTAAAAGGACAACGTCTGCCGGGTCCGCTATATTATAAATGCGATAGTAACTCTGTCTGTCTATTACCTCTTTACGCTTAAACCGTTGTACCGATTAAGATGAAATTAGGCGCGGAGATAGTTTCGTCCCGGGGAAGGACATAGCTAGCTAGGCTAGCAAGGCTAGCTATTTAAATCTGACTTAAAATCTCTATGCAAATCTTGTAAACATAACCTAACTTTACTTAATGTTCACTTTTTCTGGTAATTTAATCATAAATCATTAAAATACTAACATGATTACCTTACATGATTAAGAGAGGTAGGGCACTGCAAGTACTCGCTCGAATAAGCCACCCGAACAACTAAGCAGGGCATAGCGAGTACTTGCTCGAATGAGCGGCCCGAACTGAGGAAGTACCTCCACCTTACAGAAAACCGCGGCCATAATAACACTAACATTGAGTAGTGTTGTGTTCCTGGCGGTGAGTAAGGTTGCCAGAGCTCTTTGAGGATTCGCTGCACGGACAGCGGAGGACCGGCGGTGCTTGTTGCTGTCATACTCGGCATAGACGCGGCGTGCTGGTTCGGCGGTCAGGGAGACCTGATGAAACGGCTGACCGCTGGCCGCCCGCAGGTTGAACGGGATCCCGAACCCAGGGATCACTTAATCTCCGCCCTGGGAGGCTGATTCGCCAGCCTGTGTAAAGTATCTGAAGTGGAAGTCGTGCCGGAGAAGGAGACCGGAGTGGACCCGGCTACTACAACAGAGGGGGATCAGGGGCCCTTCCGCCCGCCGTGCCAGCAACCGTATCATCTGTGGCGAGCTTCGGCAGTCTTAGAACCGCACCTTTTGTCCTCTAAGCTGTCTGTGCAGTGAATCCTCATTCTTAGTCTTAGTAACTTTTTTTTATATATATTATGGCCAGAAGACAGAAAAAGAAAAGAGTTTGCACAGCGGCTACTCCATCCACATATAATGTGGATTTTTGCAACATCAGGTATTCACGCAAATCTTAACGCAGTCCACCACCATCTCGAAACTGCGCAGCCGACCATTCTTTTTCTAACGGAGACGCAGATATCCTGCCCGGCCGACACATCATACCTTCATTATCCCGGCTACAAACTCGAACACAATTTTATGAGTCGTGCCGGTGTATGTATGTTCGTCCGGGAGGATATCTGCTGTCGCCGCCTTCATAGCCTTGAAGACAGGGACCTGTCGATATTGTGGGTGCGCGTAGATTACGGCGGCCACACTCGTATCTATGCGTGCCTATACAGGTCTCATAGCGGTGACACGGACGTAACTCGACTCTTCACGCACCTGAGTTTGACGACTGACAAAGTTCTAGAGCAATATCCCACAGCAGAACTAGTTATTTTGGGAGACTTTAACGCCCACCATCGCGAGTGGCTCAGTTCTCGAACCAATAACTATGCTGGGATATCTGCTCATGAATTACGAGGAGGAGGAACATACGAGCTCCTTACTGGACCTTCTGCTGACTACTCGTCCGGACGGGTACTCCGTCTCAGTGGATGCGCCTCTTGGCTCCTCGGACCACTGTCTCGTTCGGACTCAAGTGTCATGCACACAACCTGATCCTTCTGGGCCAACTAACTGGCGTCGTGTGTGGCACTATAAGTCGGCAGACTGGGATGGATTGCGTGAATTTTACGCATCGTACCCGTGGAGGCAGATCTGCTTTAACTCAGAAGATCCTGACGTCTGCGCAGCCGCAGTCACTGAGACAATCCTTGCTGGTATGGAATGCTATATTCCTAACCCGCGAGTAGCTGCCGGCGTCAAAAAACGACCGTGGTTTAATAGGTCTTGCAGAAAAGCTAAAATTCTTAAGCAAAATGCATATGAGGCTTGGACCACGGCTCGTTATAATAAGGATCCGAATATTTCTGAGTTAAAACGCAAATTAAATGCTGCCTCGAGGTTCAGTAAGAAAGCAACTCCCAGAGCAAAATTCCAATTCATCGGCAAAATAGGTGGGCGACTTGCGAGCTATCCTTCTGGGAGTCGTGCTTTCTGGTCGCTTGCCAAAGCTGCCGAAGGGAACTTCTGCCAGTCGTCGTTACCACCACTGCGAAAGACCGATGGTGACTTGGCCCATAGTGCTAAAGAGAAAGCCGATCTACTGGGCAGTCTCTTTGCCTCGAACTCGAATATGAACGATGAAGGCGCTGTACCACCTACTATACCGTGGTGCGGTAAGTCCATGCCGGAAATCTCTTTATAACGCAGCGGGAGGTCAGGCGGGCGTTGCTTTCTCTAGACGTTCATAAGTCGAGTGGGCCAGACGGTATACCAGCAGTGGTGCTTAAGCAGTGTGCTCCTGAGTTATGTCCTGTACTCACGCGCCTCTTCGCGCTTTCCTACCACATTAGGCAATTTCCGTCTACATGGAAGACTGCGAATGTGCACCCGGTGCCCAAAAAGGGCGATAGATCAGATCCATCGAAATACAGGCCTATCGCTATTACCTCTCTCCTCTCTAAGGTGATGGAGCGTGTGATCAACACACAGCTTCTAAGATACCTAGAAGTACACGATCTGGTCAGTGACCGTCAATATGGCTTTCGCCACGGTCGCTCGACTGGTGACCTTCTAGTGTATCTCACACACCGATGGGCACTAGCCATTGAGAGTCAGGGGGAGGCATTGGCATGTAGCCTGGACATAGCGAAGGCGTTCGATCGGGTCTGGCACCGCGGTCTTCTATCGAAGTTGCCATCTTACGGAGTGCCCGAGGGTTTGTGCAAATGGGTGGCTAGCTTTTTGTCCGGCAGACGCATACGAACTGTAGTTGACGGTAGTTGCTCTGATAGCATGGACATTAATGCTGGTGTCCCGCAAGGCTCTGTGCTGTCTCCTACGCTGTTTCTACTGCATATCAATGACATGTTGGACATCAACAACATACATTGCTATGCAGATGACAGTACTGGAGACACTTTTTACACGGATCGTGCAAACATCCCTCGTTCCGTTGTGGAGGAAAACCGCGGAGAACTTGTGTCTCAAATCGAGACCACACTGTCCCAGGTCTCTGACTGGGGACGGGTAAACTTGGTCCGATTCAACCCTACAAAGACACAAGTGTGCGCGTTCACCGCTAAGAAAACTCCATTCACTGTGGTCCCACAATTCCAGAACACTCCCCTCTCCATCTCCAAGAGCATTGGGATCCTTGGTGTCGACATCTCCAGCGATGTTCAGTTCCGAGATCATTTACAAGATAAGGTAAAGCTGGCGTCCAAAAAACTTGGTGTACTCAACAGAGCGAAGCAGTACTTCACGTCGGGGCAAAGGTTGTTACTTTACAAGTCGCAAGTTCGGCCCCATATGGAGTACTGCTGCCATCTCTGGGCAGGTGCACCCGGATACCAGCTTGACCCTTTTGACTCGGTTCAACGACGGGCTGTGAGAATTGTCGACGATCCCAAACTCACTTGCGGTATCGAACCCTTAAGTCTGAGGAGAGACTTTGCCTCACTGTGTGTGTTCTACCGCTTGTACAATGGGTGTTCTGAGGAATTGTTCGAAATGATGCCCACGGCTACTTTCTACCATCGCACCGCTCGCCATCGGCAGGGAATTCATTCTCACACTTTAGAACCTAAATGGTCGCGTACAGTGCGGTTTCAGAGAAACTTCCTCCCGCGAACGCTTAAGTTGTGGAATGAGCTCCCTGCCAAGGTTTTCTGCAAGGACTACAGTATGGAGTTCTTCAAGAAAGAAGTTATTAGATTTCTGAAGGGTCGGCAACGCGCAAGTGATACCCCTGGTGTTGCAAGCGTCCATAGGCTACGGTGACCGCTTACCATCAGGCGGGCCGTAAGCTTGTTTGCCACCTTAGTGGTATAAAAAAAAAAAAAAAAAAAAACCTTTATGGTCACATTCTTTAACTGGTTTTCAAATCACGACACTGATTAAACCTAAAATCTACAAAATTCCAAATTTACAATGAGAAATATTATACGTATTTATGTATATGTTGCATATACTGACAAAGCGAAAGACGCGTGTCAACGTCATTTTTGTTTACACGAATTGCAAACAGATTCTGAGTCCGGTTTACTTCCCATCACTTCGTATACATATTTATTATAAACAATAATTTTGTTTATTTACTTTTTTGACGTTGTATATTTGACATCTCAATCTGTCATGTAATTAAATCCAACCTCCCTGTACTACTCATGATCAATAAAAAAAAACATACAACCTGGATATAACATTTTAACATGTGTAATACGCACTTTCATTTTTTAATTAACTCATTTTCCTCTTACTTTTTATTCGTCCTACACAGTTTACCTTTTTTACTCATCACAAAAAAGTGCACAACGCAGCTAAAGACGTTTTCAATTCAAAATTATAATAGGCGTGGCATTATAGTTTGCGTCTTGCGAATTTTTATGGCGCGGCATTGTGGTTTCCGCGTTACGTATTTTCGATTAGCCTGCGCGAGTTTATAATTTTTTACCTAACACAAAAAAAGTGCACAACGCCGCTAAAGAAGTTTTCACTTCAAAAATTCCGCAACATCACAAAAGTTATATGAATAACCTTTCTAAACAGAAGATAAGTTTGCGTAAATCCTTTTTTAACCCAATGAGTTAATAAAATAAGAAAATTAGAACGTCGTAAGAAGTTTAAATAATTATATTGTGAAAACCAAGTTGTGGTTATTTAAGTAAAACAATAACTTTTGTTAGCAAAGAGACAGTAATTTATTACAATGATGATTTAAAATAAACATTGTTTCGATATTGCACTCCTATATCCATTTACTATATTGTAACAATGTAAAATAGTAAGATCTCAATAAGTTTTTGAGTTATATTGCTGCAAAGTTCATTTATAAACTTTCACACTTACGTATCATTGTAGTTACATCAATTATTAAGTTTCGATGAGGTTCAAAGTAATGTAGTAAATAAAAAAAATGCAAGTTACTTTCATGTTCCAACTATGTCATGTCTGAAAGGTCTGGTCAGGTAAGACGCTGGAACGGAACAAGTGAAATCGATTTAAATATCTATTGTATGGCTTTTAAGCCACTAGGAAAAGAGACGATTATATTGATAGCCACTGAATGGATTTCTACCAAAACTAACTACACACCATCTCGATTAAAGCAACCTTCAAACAACAAAATTTCATATAAACACTTGTTAGGGATAAAAAGGAGCCTGTTTCCTTGTTTGTCTCCAGTTATTTCCGTACCAAAGTCAAGTAACACAGTTGCTACGTGGAGACGTGCAACAATGCAAGTGAAAGTATCCTTATCTGTTCCTCTATCCATCCTTGTCATATATCCCGGACGTCAGCTTGTATGAGATTAGAATGGTCTTAAAACAGCATAAGAACAACGAGGCGGCGTGTTATGACGGAATTACGTCAGAGCTTCTGAAAGCGGGTGGAACACCGATACTTAAAATTCTTCGGAGGCTCTTTAATTCTGTTATCCTAGAAGGCACTACTTCTGACGCGTTCATACATTTCTTCAAAAACGGAGACCTCACCTTATTTAAGAATTATAGACCTATTTCGCTTCTGAGCCATATCTGTAGGCTGTTTTCCAGAGTCATTACGAATCGTCTCGAACGCAGGTTTGACGAATTCTAGCCTCCTGATTAAGCCGGTTTCCAAAAAGGCTTTAGCACCAAGGACCACATACACACGCTCCGCCAGATTATACAGAAGAAAGAGAAGTATAATCGGCCTCTTTGCGTATCGTCCGTGGACTATGAAAAAGCCTTCGATTCTATCGAGACCTGGGCAGTGTCTTCAGCGGTTCCACATTGACTATCGGTACATCGAAGTGCTGAAGTGTTTGTATAACAGAGCCACGATGTCAGTCCGACTACATGAGCAGAACACGAAACCAATCCATCTGCAGAAAGGTGTGAGGCAGGGAGACGTCATTTTTCCGAAACTGTACACAACTGCGTTGGAAGATGTGTTTAAGCTTGTGGAGTGGAAAGGATATGGCGTCAACATAAATGGCGAATACACTACTCAGCTTCGATTTGCCAACGATGTAGTGGTCATGGCAGAATCGTTGGAAGACCTTGGCACGATGCTCAGAGACCTCAGCGCAGTTTCCCAACAGGTTGGCCTTATAATGAATATGGATAAAACGAAGGCAATGTTCTATGTCCATGTCGCGCCTATACCGGTTGTTGTTGGGAACGCTACTCTCGACGCTGTCGACGAAATACATCCCTAGGGCAAGTAGTCCAGTTAGGTAGATCCAACTTTGAAAGAAAGGTTAATCGAAGTATCCAGCTCGGTTGCCTAAAGACGAAATTCTGCAATCAGTGAGTGTTGCCAGTGATGACTGACTGAGTATGGTACAGATACGTGATCTCTTGGAAAGAGCTATGCTTGGTGTTTCTTTGCGCGACAAAATCCGAAACAAGGAAATTCGCCGAAAAACCAAAGTTACCGACTTAGCTCTAAAAGTTAGCAAGCTGAAGTGGCAGTGGGCAGGCCACATCGGTCGTCGAAATGATAACCGATATATATATAGGATATATATATATATATAGGATATTTCTTTCCCATCGGTTATCGGTTCGATATATATATATA
The DNA here is from genome assembly GCA_946406115.1 of Apoda limacodes. Classification (NCBI taxonomy): domain Eukaryota; kingdom Metazoa; phylum Arthropoda; class Insecta; order Lepidoptera; family Limacodidae; genus Apoda; species Apoda limacodes. Next base: position 24,926,789 of record OX291550.1, read on the forward strand.
TATATATATATGATATATGATTCTAGGACAACGGAAAGTATCTACCCCATATGATTTTGATTTATTTGTGATTGGTACAATATGCGACAAAAATGGTCGTATTTCGGCCGTATTTTTTTATTGCGTAGACTAAAAAGCTTGATTTGTTACAGCTTCAAGGGACCGTAGACCTGAGTATTTGATATTAATTTGAACTTGATACCTTTACGTGTTCTTGAGAAAAAAGGTCTAATTGTAAAATGTTATTTAATTTTTTTAGTTTATTTGATTTCCAATAATAAATAGTTATTATAGCTTCGTTGCAACACAAGTGAAGTAAGTAGGTTACGTCAACGTATTTCTGATAAAAGAAAACAAAACATGGAAACAGTTGCGAACATACGCTTTCTCGGTAACGCAATGGGAACATTGGCCGCCCGGCCGGTTGCGCTGTTTGCGAACACTTACTTTAGAATTTTTAGAATCTAATCACAATATTGTAGTTGAACTCGCCAAAACCGTCAAGTGCGAGTCGCAATTTCGGATTCAATAACAAGCACTTTTATGTCTTTAAAAAAGTTGTTGTCAAAACGCGTTTTGTTGGCAAGCATTATACGCATTGAATGTACTCTATGCTATCTATGCGCACATTCATTCGTCCCGTTGACCAAAAACAAAAATGCGCTATGACGTCGCTTTCGGACCACATTTAACGCATAGGGCTTCACAGCCTCTGGAGCTCGAGTGGATGAGCTGTCAAATAGTAACGGCCATATTGATTGTTTACATGTGGTGAACAGAACGTTTTCAATGTCTGCGATGTCATGTCAGCTCTCAATGCAGTCAACAAAACGCGGCTAATTTTCTCAGGAAAACGAAATTTTTACAGACAGATACATTTTATCCTCATCGCTTATGTAAATTGTATTAAATCTGTATTTCTATTATTTTAAATGCGTTTTGGGAGTTTGTTAGTTACTCCTTACTGCCAACAACTCAGGCTAAAACTGGCTATCTTTGCCTTTTCTATAAAGCGATTCAGCTGCGTCTTAATTCTTGGGCATCTTGTTCGCTGTCATAGCTTACAAAGTTTCAATATTTCGCGTACCTATTAATTCCTGGATCCACACCGGGATTGGGTTACCACCACCACAGTATGCTATGCTTTAGCCAGGGTGCTTCGTATGCTCGTCGACAAGAATGCGGCTGCTTTATTTATGTCCTCGGCCATTATTATTGTGCATGGGCGCCGGCAGGGGGGTGCCAGGTGGTGCACTTGCACCCCTTGGGAATCTCGGGATCAACAGGAATTATTGAAATAAAAAGCCGCCTGTTGGAAATCATTTTTTTATTCACAATAATTAGTAGGCAGTAATTACTCAATTCTCATTTAAAAAGCAACTGCGGACGGCAGGGTTTTGAACGAACTTATTAATGACGTTTTCTATAAAGTTTTCTTTATTGTCCTTGGTTATCTTGCCTCGGTGGATACTTAACAAGCATAATCCAGACAGTCACTCGTCACCTGTTGTGGACCTATTCCAAGTTTTAACTCTTCTCAGTGTGCTAAAAGATCTTTCTATTGTGCACGTTGTGACGGGTAGACTGAGGCCAATCTTGATCGCTTCTGCTATCGAAGAAAAGAAATCTTTTGCCTCGTCGATGTAGTCTATAAGATGTTTTAAATATCGATCAACTCCACTGATATCATTTGCCGCTGGCTGTGGATATTTCCACATTTCAAACCAAGTCGTGATTTCTGAAATAAAATTATTTCAATGTCTTTTGCAGCTCTAAGAAATTCTTCTTTACTGAGTCCTTTTATTATTTATGGGTGTAGTTGTAACAGAGAAAATGATTTTTTATGTGTTGCAGAAAATCTGTCTTTTAAAGAAGAAATGATCGAGTCAAGGTATTTTTTTTTTCTGACCTGACATTGCAGTTGGCTGTTGCAGCCATTACTGCTTCACCGGCCTTTTTTGGGCGAGTCTCTGAAGGAGCCTCAGCCCGTATAGCGCCCAACGTTTAAGGGCTCCCCGCGGGAGGAGCCTCGGCTTGGGTTGTCGCTCTCGGGGGGGAGGGGGGGGGGGGGGCGAAAGTCAAGGTAAGGGATGTATTAAGCTCTTCTGTAAAATTCTTCAACGTTTTCGGATGGGTGGTTGGATCGATGAGCCTGTCGTTTCGTAACTCGTTGGCATTTAATCTCAATATTAAGGTCTTCGCAACTTTTTTTAGCTTCTCCAAATATAGCAGTAAATTCCTGCGATGCGTTTTGTCTGTGACCCTCTATTATTTTAGTGAGTTTGCAAATGTGGTCATTCACTGAATTAATGTCAAAATCCACTTGTTGCTGGTTGCAGACAGGCTCAAGCTTTGCCGAGTAAGTAGCAATAATAAGCAATCCCACTATAAAATTTGTGGTGGTCAAAGCAGTGCGCAGTTGGTAAGCTCTAACCTTTGTCTTAGAATTAGTGGCAAGACCTCTCAGAAGATAATGCTTTTACAATTTTGGTGAAATTTTGAGCGAAAATTCGAATACTTTTGTACTTTGCAGACCATCTGGTTTCGCAAAACAAGGAAATATTTGCAATTTGTTTTCGCCGTAAGATGCTCTCTCTAAAAAAAGTTATAGTTTCCTTAATCATTCCAGCAGTATTTCTTATTTCACTCAAATTATTTAAGTCATTGACAACAAGATTTAATATGTGACTAGCACAGTGGAAGACTTTGCTTTGGGATATTTATCATTAATTATATTTTCTGAACTCCACCAACATGTCCAGCCATCGTGGAGCAACCATCATACCCTTGCGCAACCATTTTGTTGAGATCTAAACCACATGATGTCAAAAAAGATATTATAAGTTCAGAAATCGATGCAGCATCTAATTTTTGAAGTGGTCTGTACCCCAAAAATTCTTCAAGTATTACGTAACTGTGTTTAGTTCGGTCAAACTTGACGTATCTTATGCCCATTGAAAGCTGTTCAGTCCGGCTTATATCCACTGTCTCGTCAGCCAATATTGAAAAGTATGCCGCTTCTTTTGCTTCATCAGTAATGGTTTCACGAAGAACATAAGCACAGGTTTCAATAATTTCGTTTTGTACTTGATGGGATACATAGAGGGCATTTTTCGAACTAGTCGCAAAGTGGTCTTTTAAAACCGCATCTCCTGCCTCAACTCGAAAATATAGTAAGTCTTTGAAAACTGACCCATCTTCTATTTTTCCTCGAGGGGTAAATCATGCATAGCACAAAATAAGACCGAAGATATACCGGGTTGAAGTTTTTTTCTGTTTTCTGAAATTTCCCTGTGATATTCAGTATCAATCTGTTCATAAACGTCATTTTTTTTTTCTTTGCATGCTTTCCAGAATTTTTTTAGAACGTATTACAGATTTACGATGCCACTGGCTATTTGCATGAGATTTCGCACTCTCATGAAATTTTTGATATTTTTTGCATGGCCGAACGATAAATGGCCCCTAAGTACTGCCTCGATGAATTTGTGCGGGAAAAAATACACATGTACGGCAAAGTGGTCCTTTAGCCTGAGCAGAATAGGCTAAAGGATACCAAGGGTATGCTGTGAGCCACTCGTGGCGAAATGCACGTTGTTGTGTTTCGTTTTTATGATCGATGTCCTGCTTGAAATCATAATCTTGCGGAGGTTTTCAAGCTGTTTCGAGCACTTTAAACCGTATTTCATCACTGATAGGTACGTTAGAATCCAGATATAAACCCACATTATAAATATTAACTAAAGTTTGTTGTGTTGTTCATTCAGTTTTACTAACACTTTGCTGTGCCGAAGTACTTGGACAATCTTTAGCATTAAACTGTTCATTTTCAATCTTTTTTCTCTTGCAGAAAAATCGCCTTATGTCACTCATATTTCATAACAAAATCTTAATTATTTTTACTTTGAAAATAAAGAAAAGAAACACACGTTAGCTCACTTGTCACTGCTTGCTTGCACTGATTAATTAATTACGGCGCGCACTGACATTGACTAATTATCTCGCTCTTGCACTTTAGAACCTAAATGGTCGCGTACAGTGCGGTTTCAGAGAAACTTCCTCCCACGAACGCTTAAGTTGTGGAATGAGCTCCCTGCCAAGGTTTTCTGCAAGGACTACAGTATGGAGTTCTTCAAGAAAGAAGTTATTAGATTTCTGAAGGGTCGGCAACGCGCAAGTGATACCCCTGGTGTTGCAAGCGTCCATAGGCTACGGTGACCGCTTACCATCAGGCGGGCCGTAAGCTTGTTTGCCACCTTAGTGGTATAAAAAAAAAAAAAAAAAAAAAAAAAAATGTAATCAAGTCAAGCAATCATTCTTGACCTATTGGACTGTATGAACTAACTATCTATATATTTTCAAAATTAAAATACGGTAACAGTATAACAACACTAAAAACACTAATCTATGGAAACAAATATGGCGGGAACTATTAATTATTCAAACGAATGCACTGTGCACTGAAGATAACTATTAGTCACTACTCGCGATTTGTTCACTCGGAACGAACTGTTCGAACTTCAATAGAAAACTGACTGACTCGGAACGTGACCTAGCCCCATTATATATCAAAATGTAAGGAAGGTTCCAGATTCCCAAACGTTCTCAAACGTAGCTCTGTCCCTGTCTTCTATAATCTATGCCTCTTTCACATTTATGAACTGTCTAGTTCACGATTGACTTTGACAAGAGTCGGTCTCTTTCGCACTGCTTAGAAACTGTATTGCACTTTCTCTGTTAAGTTCATCCCATTTATGCTGGTGCTATCTCGGGTGGAGTAGTGGTACTTTAAAGGGTTTCTACTGGCGCCCATGTTATTGTGCCGAGCGGGTTAGTTTCCTTGAAAGTCTCCCAGTTATTTTTTCTGCGTGTCCAGTTTTCTATGTCTATGGACTATAGTGTCACTACAGATTATTATGTCATGTCACAAGCTAGATGTTAGCAAAGATAAAGTAAACATCTATGCTGTTCTGCATCTATGGGTGTAAGACTTTGTATGGGACGGTTGCCCGGTTTGTGTAAAAAATATTGCTATTATTCAAATTCAAGTTCAAATAGTTTATTTCTCAAAAATAGGATACAATGTCACTTTTTTGACGTCAGTATAATATGCAAGGAATTCATAAACTACTACCGTTTCGGAATCAAGATGAAGCGAAAGAAACTCTCCAGCTGTCGCTCTTTTCAATTTTAATTATAACGATTGGTACATTTCCAAATATAAGTACTATGGTAACATCATTTTAGTTATTCCCATGCGTTTTTATCTATAAGATAGTCTTTAATTGAATAGTAAGCTTTTTTGACAAGTTTCTGTTTAACAAAATTTTTAAACTTTTTTAAATTCAGTTTACATACTTCTGCAGGGATTTTGTTGTAAAAACGGATACATTGTACTTTAAATGACTTATCAATTTTCTCAAGCCTTGTGTGGATCAGAGCCAGTTTGTGTCTATTTCTTGTATTTAGATTATGAACATCACTATTTTTTTTTAAAAGATTAATATTCTCATGAACATCCATTAAATTATCAGATATATATTGACCAGGTAAAGTTAGTATATTGATCTCTTTAAATTTATCTCTTAAAGAGTGTCTGTTAGATAAATTGTATATTTCTCGAATAGACCTCTTCTGCAGTACAAATATTGTCTGTATATCAGCTGCGTGTCCCCATAATAAGATACCATAGGACATCACGCTATGAAAGTAACTAAAATATACTAGCCGGGCTGTGGCTTCGTCTGTAAGTTGACGAATCTTTTTAACCGCAAAAGCTGCAGAACTAAGTCTATTCGCCAATCCAGCTATGTGTGGGCCCCATTGAAGTTTTGCATTTAAAGTAATGCCTAAGAATACAGCGCTATCTACAACATCTAATTGCTCACCATTTATAAGTACACTTGTTCTTACTTGACTAACATTTGGCTTTAAGAATTTAATACATTTAGTTTTCTTACTGTTTAAAAGCAAATTATTCATATCGAACCAATGGACAATTTTAGACAGACAGTTGTTTACATTATCTAGAACTGTTTCGCGTCTTTTAACTCTAAACAAAAGTGATGTGTGATCTGCGAACAACACTATCTCGTGATTGTTTTTAACGACCTCCGGCAGATCATTAATGTATATAAGAAATAGGAATGGCCCCAGGATGGAGCCCTGTGGAACGCCCATTTTAATTTTAGATCCAGGGGTGCGCTTCCCATTTATATGAACTGTTTGAATCCTATTGTCCAGGAACCAGCTAATGAGTTTAATTGCAGTACCCCTAATACCATAGTGTTGTAATTTCCTAATTAGGGTTTTATGTTGGACGCAATCAAATGCCTTGAATAGATCACAAAAAACACCCAAGGCATCCATTGCTGGCTATTAGTTAGCCATTAATGGCTAACTCCTATTCAGGCGGCTCCAATTAATAAACATATTATTTAAATAATAAAAGTATAAAATTAAAAGCATTACACAATATTTTCCTCCATGCATGGAATAAAAATACACATGTGTCAGGTATTCATGAATATTAAGAATTCATTAGTCCATTAATGGTAGCATTGTATTGTATAAGGTATATACATACATATATGGTATACAAATAATAGTTTCTCGGAATCAACACGAATAGAATATACATAATATGGAATATACATAATGCATTATGGTTTGGCTTTAATTTTTGAGAAGTAGCGGTATTAATTTGAATTTTATTATTCTGTGTTCGAGTAAAATGTTTTCTTGAAACTCATTTGCAAGTATAGGAAAAAATTGTATAATATCATAAATTAAAGTGTTAAAGTTTTGAATAATTGTTAAAATTATGCTTAACTAGTTTCCGGCTCAGGTTTTTGTTTTACTGTGAAACCAATATTTAAGAGCTTGCTGCCACATTACATTACCAAAAAATCGCTTTCATTCTTCCCAACACATTCTTAAAAAATTATAAATTTTTTCAACATAACGGATAGGAACCCTAGTTTTTCTTACTTGCCTTATTTTGTTAACTCAAAATCAAAAAAAACGGTCAAGTCGAGTCGGACTCGCGCACCGAGGGTTCCGTAGAAGGTAAATTAGGTCGCGGTCAGTTTACCAACTGCAAATAAATTTATAATCGCAAAAAAACATGGTGTGATGTATCAACAAATTTACGGTTTTCAAATTTTTTCCTTTATGTGTACTTTAAGGCAAAGCTTCTTGCCAAATTTCATGATTCTAGGTCAACGGGAAGTGCCTATTGGTTTTGATTTATTTGTGAATACCAAAAATGGCCGCATTTCTTGCGTATTTTTTATTGCGTTAACTTAGAAGCTACAATTTTAGGACCGTAACCCTTAGTACTTGATATTAATTTCAACTTGATACCTTCACGCATTCCTGAGAAAAAGGGTCTTGGCAAACAGACAGACGGACAACAAAGTGATCCTATAAGGGTTCATATTTTCCTTTTGAGGTACGGAACTCTAAAAAAACTAAAATTTAGGTTCAAAATATGAACAAGAGCGAAAGTAATGGACAATCAGATAAAAACAGAGCAGAGAGGTTGAACTTTTCATAGATGTAGAATTAAAACTATTATTTTCCCCAGTGGCCTTTCCCATGATGTAAAGACTAGCCATTTCATTGATTAATTAGACTTTCTTATTATAGTATCCTTGAATTTGAGTTTACAAAATAAGACAAGCAAGAAAAAAACGGTCAAGTGCGAGTCGTACACCGTGGGTCCCGTTCCACCATTTTTAAGGGTGCCGGACGTTGCGTAACTGCGAATATCGTTTCCAATAAATAATTGTGTTATTTTCTCTTAATAATTTAGACTATTTTCGCTAGATAGCGCTGATACGGTAAGTTAAGATGGCAATGGCTCGAGCCCGTCTCTCACTTGGCCGGTTTTAATAATTTGTTGATATACTTTACAGCTCACACTATTTTTCACTACAAGTTTGAAGTTTGTGTGGATTACTGTTTTTACAATAGAGCAAAAACAACGAAAACATGTTTCTTGTATGGGTACTTCCCCTAAATTTTTACTTTTTTATTATTTTTTCGGTAATTTGCTATTATTAAACATATTGTGTAAAAAATTTAGGCGTCTACCTACTTCGGTCTAAAAGATACAGCATGGGTGAGTGAAAATTATTCATCAGTTCCAATTCAAATCCATTGTGGCGAAAACTTCATCAAATATTGTTTTAGTATCTGCGTGCTAGGTAAGGTAGTTAAGGTAACTTAACAAACCGCCTGATAAAAGTCGGGCCATGCATAGTACCAATCATTGTTAGTACCTATTGGGTTCCGTAGCTGTTTGCAATAAGTTTTTTTTCTTTTTCTTTATACCACTAAGGTGGCAAACAAGCTTACGGTCCGCCTGATGGTAAGCGGTCACCGTAGCCTATGGACGCTTGCAACACCAGGGGTATCACTTGCGCGTTGCCGACCCTTCAGAAATCTAATAACTTCTTTCTTGAAGAACTCCATACTGTAGTCCTTGCAGAAAACCTTGGCAGGGAGCTCATTCCACAACTTAAGCGTTCGCGGGAGGAAGTTTCTCTGAAACCGCACTGTACGCGACCATTTAGGTTCTAAAGTGTGAGAATGAATTCCCTGCCGATGGCGAGCGGTGCGATGGTAGAAAGTAGCCGTGGGCATCATTTCGAACAATTCCTCAGAACACAACCCATTGTACAAGCGGTAGAACACACACAGTGAGGCAAAGTCTCTCCTCAGACTTAAGGGCTCGATACCGCAAGTGAGTTTGGAATCGTCGCCAATTCTCACAGCCCGTCGTTGAACCGAGTCAAAAGGGCCAAGCTGGTATCCGGGTGCACCTGCCCAGAGATGGCAGCAGTACTCCATATGGGGCCGAACTTGCGACTTGTAAAGTAACAACCTTTGCCCCGACGTGAAGTACTGCTTCGCTCTGTTGAGTACACCAAGTTTTTTGGACGCCAGCTTTACCTTATCTTGTAAATGATCTCGGAACTGAACATCGCTGGAGATGTCGACACCAAGGATCCCAATGCTCTTGGAGATGGAGAGGGGAGTGTTCTGGAATTGTGGGACCACAGTGAATGGAGTTTTCTTAGCGTTGAACGCGCACACTTGTGTCTTTGTGGGGTTGAATCGGACCAAGTTTACCCGTCCCCAGTCAGAGACCTGGGACAGTGTGGTCTCGATTTGAGACACAAGTTCTCCGCGGTTTTCCTCCACAACGGAACGAGGGATGTTTGCACGACCCGTGTAAAAAGCGTCTCCAGTACTGTCATCTGCATAGCAATGTATGTTGTTGATGTCCAACATGTCATTGATATGCAGTAGAAACAGCGTAGGAGACAGCACAGAGCCTTGCGGGACACCAGCATTAATGTCCATGCTATCAGAGCAACTACCGTCAACTACGGTTCGTATGCGTCTGCCAGACAAAAAGCTAGCCACCCATTTGCACAAACCCTCGGGCACTCCGTAAGATGGCAACTTCGATAGAAGACCGCGGTGCCAGACCCGATCGAACGCCTTCGCTATGTCCAGGCTACATGCCAATGCCTCCCCCTGACTCTCAATGGCTAGTGCCCATCGGTGTGTGAGATACACTAGAAGGTCACCAGTCGAGCGACCGTGGCGAAAGCCATATTGACTGACTGACCAGATCGTGTACTTCTAGGTATCTTAGAAGCTGTGTGTTGATCACACGCTCCATCACCTTAGAGAGGAGAGAGGTAATAGCGATAGGCCTGTAATTCGATGGATCTGATCTATCGCCCTTTTTGGGCACCGGGTGCACATTCGCAGTCTTCCATGTAGACGGAAATTGCCTAGTGTGGTAGGAAAGCGCGAAGAGGCGCGTGAGTACAGGACATAACTCAGGAGCACACTGCTTAAGTACCACTGCTGGTATACCGTCTGGCCCACTCGACTTATGAACGTCTAGAGAAAGTAACGCCCGCCTGACCTCCCGCTGCGTTATGGAGATTTTCGGCATGGACTTACCGCACCACGGTATAGTAGGTGGTACAGCGCCTTCATCGTTCATATTCGAGTTCGAGGCAAAGAGACTGCCCAGTAGATCGGCTTTCTCTTTAGCACTATGGGCCAAGTCACCATCGGTCTTTCGCAGTGGTGGTAACGACGACTGGCAGAAGTTCCCTTCGGCAGCTTTGGCAAGCGACCAGAAAGCACGACTCCCAGAAGGATAGCTCGCAAGTCGCCCACCTATTTTGCCGATGAATTGGAATTTTGCTCTGGCAGTTGCTTTCTTACTGAACCTCGAAGCAGCATTTAATTTGCGTTTTAACTCAGAAATATTCGGATCCTTATTAAAACGAGCCGTGGTCCAAGCCTCATATGCATTTTGCTTAAGAATTTTAGCTTTTCTGCAAGACCTATTAAACCACGGTCGTTTTTTGACGCCGGCAGCTACTCGCGGGTTAGGAATATAGCATTCCATACCAGCAAGGATTGTCTCAGTGACTGCGGCTGCGCAGACGTCAGATCTGCCTCCACGGGTACGATGCGTAAAATTCACGCAATCCATCCCAGTCTGCCGACTTATAGTGCCACACACGACGCCAGTTAGTTGGCCTAGAAGGATGAGGTTGTGTGCATGACACTTGAGTCCGAACGAGACAGTGGTCCGAGGAGCCAAGAGGCGCATCCACTGAGACGGAGTACCCGTCCGGACGAGTAGTCAGCAGAAGGTCCAGTAAGGAGCTCGTATGTTCCACTATATCTGGTATTCTCGTTGGAGAAAGTACCAGCTGAGAGAATCCATAGGTCAGAGCAAATTCATGAGCAGATATCCCAGCATAGTAATTGGTTCTAGAACTGAGCCACTCGCGATGGTGGGCGTTAAAGTCTCCCAAAATAACTAGTTCTGCTGTGGGATATTGCTCTAGAACTTTGTCAGTCGTCAAACTCAGGTGCGTGAAGAGTCGAGTTACGTCCGTGTCACCGCTATGAGACCTGTATAGGCACGCATAGATACGAGTGTGGCCGCCGTAATCTACGCGCACCCACAATATCGACAGGTCCCTGTCTTCAAGGCTATGAAGGCGGCGACAGCAGATATCCTCCCGGACGAACATACATACACCGGTACGACTCATAAAATTGTGTTCGAGTTTGTAGCCGGGGTAATGAAGGTATGATGTGTCGGTCTGGCAGGATATCTGCGTCTCCGTTAGAAAAAGAATGGTCGGCTGCGCAGTTTCGAGATGGTGGTGGACTGCGTTAAGATTTGCGTGAATACCTGATGTTGCAAAAATCCACATTATATGTGGATGGAGTAGCCGCTGTGCAAACTCTTTTCTTTTTCTGTCTTCTGGCCATAATATATATAAAAAAAAGTTACTAAGACTAAGAATGAGGATTCACTGCACAGACAGCTTAGAGGACAAAAGGTGCGGTTCTAAGACTGCCGAAGCTCGCCACAGATGATACGGTTGCTTGCACGGCGGGCGGAAGGGCCCCTGATCCCCCTCTGTTGTAGTAGCCGGGTCCACTCCGGTCTCCTTCTCCGGCACGACTACCACTTCAGATACTTTACACAGGCTGGCGAATCAGCCTCCCAGGGCGGAGATTAAGTGATCCCTGGGTTCGGGATCCCGTTCAACCTGCGGGCGGCCAGCGGTCAGCCGTTTCATCAGGTCTCCCTGACCGCCGAACCAGCACGCCGCGTCTACGCCGAGTATGACAGCAACAAGCACCGCCGGTCCTCCGCTGTCCGCGCAGCGAATCCTCAAAGAGCTCTGGCAACCTTACTCACCGCCAGGAACACAACACTACTCAATGTTAGTGTTATTATGGCCGCGGTTTTCTGTAAGGTGGAGGTACTTCCCCAGTTCGGGCCGCTCATTCGAGCAAGTACTCGCTATGCCCTGCTTAGTTGTTCGGGTGGCTTATTCGAGCGAGTACTTGCAGTGCCCTACCTCTCTTAAATGCTTTATTACTATTTCATTCACCTTTTCAGGGTCCCGTACCCGAAGGAACGAAACATAGCCCTATTGCTGTCACTTACGTATCTGTCTGTCAGACAGGTTTAACAGCCAAACGGTTGTACGTATATTTTACTAACAAAATACCAATATATTGATAAATCAGATGTTTTTTATGGAATTCCTTCATTTTTCCTATTATAACCAACTTGATTTTGCCATCAAATGCGTAGCATAGAAGGGATTCACTCACCTAATGCTTTTGAATAATTCCGCCATTCGGACGGCTTATATCTACATTTGGTATGGAACCCTTAATGTGCAAAGTCCGACACGCACTTGGCCGATCTTTCTGTTACTATTATAATTAGAAGTTGGGTACGTGCAAACATTTTAAGTTTAATAACTGAGCAACTCTAATTATTATAGGTTAAATACATTTTAGCAAAGTTTTATTTCTGTAGACTGTAAAATGATTGAAACTTCAGTTTATCAAATAAACTGTGATCAAATAATCTGTGAAAGTATAAAATGTTTCCGAGAACATAGAATAACTAATATCTGGTTATTTTCATCGAATAATTCGCTAATATTGGCGCCAGTCATGATGACTCGTCGTATGCGACGGCGCTACGCTAAAGGTTTGGACACACATACCTACTGTATCGTGTTTTTTATGCCGCCAAGATGCCAATAAGCTTAAATTTAGCGTGATCCTATAAGCAACCGTAGCCTAAGTACACTTGCAATATCAGAGGCATTGCTTGCGTCATTGCACATCTAGTCCATAGAGAAAACTTCGGTAAGGTGTATTCCACATTCTAAGCGCTCGCGGGACAGATGGATGGGACCTACATCATTCCTAAGGTGCTACGCCCGCCATACCTGACTCTTTTTATAAACCACAAGTCCGTCATCTTAAACTATAAATAGATTAAAAATATTTTTGGACAATACGCACAGCGCCATCTGTTACCAAACTAAGAAAGCTTGTACTATGGATACCAAACAAAGGATACAAATACATATATTATACCGGTTTTTTGTAAATACATACATATTGGACAAAGAAAACACTTAGTCTCAAGGCAAACACAAATGTTATCTAATAAAAGTGGAAAGCAGTAAACGCCTGGAAAAGAAAATAGTACATTGTGTATTTAGGATGGTAAGGAAAAAATTACTAACGAGAGGCTATTTAGAAGTCTAAGGCCGCGAAGTCTTTGATTACTCGAGTTTGTAATTTCCAGACAATGTTTTTTATTACATTTGCGAGAAAAATAATAAAAATATAAGGTAAAAAAATAAATAAACTTACCAAAACACAATTTAAATGGCGAGATTAGAAGTAGAGAAAATAACGCCACCAACCGAAAATTTATGAATTCAAAAGTTCTGGTTGAAGTTAAAACTTGTTATTGCTCGCTTAAATTGTGTGTTGTTGTTAAATTGTGTGCACATAGTTCATATTTTGAACGCACAGGTTTTATACGTTCTTGATACAATAGGTGCGTCATTACCGCCCGTCTATGAACGTGCGCTTTGCTTCGAGAAAAGTTATATTTACAATGAAAAAGCCCATGGGAGTAACTTAAGATCTTAGCACCCGCTTTACCTGCACGATATGTCACTGTTCAGAAGTATGTGTGATACAAACCTTATGATCCATACTAATATTATAAACTAGCTTTTGCCGGCAGTTTCACCCGCTCTAAATTCGGTTATCGGAGCAAGATTTCAACGACAATTTCTGAATTATAAAAAATACCGACTCTCACTTGACGTTTTCAAGTAGCCTATCTCCTTTCTCGGGACTCGAACTATCTCCATGCCAAACTTTATCTTAAACCGTACAGCGGTTTAAGCGTGAAAAGGTAACAGATAGACAGAGTTACTTTCGCATAGATGAGAAAGTAACTCTGTCTATCTGTCTTCTGGGCGGGCGGAACCGAGAGCAAATGATAGTTATGATATATAGCGTGCTGTAAGTAAATCTAATGTAGCTGTCGCAGCCATCTTGTTAAATAAGCCAGTTAATTGGACGCCTAGGCAGATCGTTAAGTAAAAGAAATTACCATATAACTGAACAGATTATTATATGAAACTTTACTGGTACACTTCGCTCGCTTTGCTCTGTCCGCATCTACGTTGACACAAGAGAAACTGAACCTAACCCAACATATATGACTTATACAGTGCAATTTCTATACTTCACGATCTGCCTAGGCTTCCAATTAACTGGCAAATTTAAACAGATGTCTGCGACCTAGCAATATAGCAAAAAAACCGCAGAGGACGATACGTCAATACACGCAGGCCAGTAAATGACCATTATTGACATCCTATTTAATGCAGCTATTGATGTTATAAAGATACTGAAACTACTACCAACTATAAACCAAAAAATAAAAAAAACCAATTCACATTCAAGTCAAGGCTACTGCGGTTAACATCAATTCAAGTCATCTCCTAAAAACCCAAATGTGTCAAACTGTGACACACGTGCGTAACTTTTTCCCCGCACTCCACTGAATCATTAGAAACAAAACATCCGACGTGGTTTGCTTGTTGTTTAATTAACAGCTCCATTTTATGTGCTTTTCTATTTCTGGTCTGTGACGTGGAAACGCATCACTAAACGCCCGAGGAGTGCGCCCAAGTGGTATTAGAGGAAGCTGCATGACGTCATACCACGTACGGACGGACACTCATTGCAGAAATATTTTCATTTGAAATAAATAAACAGTTAAAACGAAAAGTTTTAAACGCTATCTTAAATCACTTCTTCGAATTTTCGGTTGTTTTTCTTTTGACCATGAATAAGGCGAAATAGTTACATTGGCATGCTTTTAACATTACTCACTAAATATTTTCGTTCCTTTACCGTGATACCATTAATAGTACTATGGCTAATATTAATATTATAAAAAACTTTTAACAAAAAAAAAAACAATCGGCTTCAAAAATATGCACTAAAAAGATAAAAATAATTACTTATTTCCAAAAATCTGATCTGTATTACAGTTTGAAGTTAGTGACATAAAGCGAAGCGTGTTGCGTGTTATAAACTGTTAGGTACATAGGCTCTAACTTCAAACTGTAATAAGGACCAGATTTTTGGAAATAAGTAATTATTTATACCTTTTTAGTGCATCTTTTTGAACCCGGTTGGTTTTTTTTGTTAAAAAGTGACGAATTGCTTTTTTCTCGTACACTAAAAACATTCACTAGTAACAAAATTGAATACAATCATCAATATAAAAGGCGCCTTTCACCAGTTCCCAATTAACATCAATTATTTTTTTTTCTTCAAAAGTTTAAGCTTTAATTTCACTACATTAATATGGGACCACCTAGGAAGTATACCCTTTTAAATAAAAAAAAGAAAATTTTGTAAAACAGAAATTTGTCGAAAAAACTTATTACACAATTCAAGACTACCTTGATGATAAAAATGTATGGAATGAAATATTTCTTTGTTAACATAATTACTTGATAATTTGTATTGATTAATCAAAATTAAAAGAGCGACTGCTGGCCAGTGTCTTTCGCTGTTTCTTCTCACCAGAACGCCATTTTGACTTCGAAACGGTACTAACTATTAACTTTTCGTTTATTGACTTCAACAAAGTTATATGACATCTTATTTTTGAGAAATAAAGCATATGAATTTGAATAGAAAACTAAATAAATGAAAAATTCACATTTCAGGGTTCCATAGCGGCGAAGAAATAAGAAATAAGTGTCTTCTATAAACAATGCTCGTAGAAACGTCTTCTATCGATCAAAGTTATAACAATAGGGTGTTATAGGGACACCATACATTTTCACACAAAAAATTGTAAGTCCTAAAAGGAAATCACTAAGAATTGCGAAGCAGTTTACCAAAGGGGCGCAGACTTAGACTATTTTTTTGTTTGTCAGCGCCCCCTTGTTTAGTCCAACAAAAATTTTTACCACAAGGTTATGGGAACTACTTTTGCAAACTTTACATTGAATAGACTTTGAAAAAGCCAGCAGGGTTTTTACTGACTTTAATCGCCCCTCAGGTGACATGTGAACTCGCCCGAATTGTAGTATTGTGCTAGATAATGATTTGCATTCTGTAACGACACTCACTGCCTATTAGATGGTTAAGGTAAAACCACTTAAAATACAATAGAACTAACAGATGGCAACGGTTGGTTGCTCACCCTTGGTAAAAGGAAGGCCGCACTTATGTAGTATGGTACCAACTGCCACCCATTGTGAATATCGGGGGCACGCTTCCTATGATGTGTTGCGTCTTGCGTTATAGTCGTGTTAAGGTGCCCTACACACTAGTAGCTAGTAGGCACGAAATGCACTGCACATACTGTACGCAATAGCGTTTGCAAATATAAAACTATAATATTCTATATAAAGTATAGATTTGACACCAGTGCATTTTTGCAATTATTTTGGTACTAACCAAGTGATGGATCTGTTATCTTTTCAAATTATATTTTAATAACATTTAAAGGTTTTAATACAATTAATGAAATTACAGGTTTTATGCAATAAATTTAAATGTCGCAGTAAGAGGCATGAAGAGGTGATACAGTTATATGAAAGCGGTTCATAACTGTTCTACTAGGAATATAACTATGATACGAACACGATATAGTTACATAACTATCTTACTAGACTAATCTAGTGAAATAATTATAAGTATAGATTTTCGTTTTTTTTATACCACTAAGGTGGCAAACAAGCTTATGAGCCGGCTGATGGTAAACGGTCACCGTAGCCTGTGGATTCTTGCAACACCAGGGTATCACTCGCGCCTTTAAAAATCTAATAACTTCTTTCTTAAAGAACCCCATACTATAGTCCTTAGAGAAAACCTTGGCAGGGGGCTCATTCCACAACCCAAGCGTTCGCAGGAGTACAAGGCACAAGCCCTCGGCGACTCTGTAAGATGGCAACTTCGATAAAAGACCCCGGTGCCAGACCTGATGGAATGCCTTCGTTATGTCCAGGCTACATGCCAATGCCCCCCTCCCCCCTGACTCTCAGTGGCTAGTGCCTATCGGTGTGTGCGGGATACACGAGGTCACCAGTCGAGCGACCGTGGTGAAAGTCATATTGACGGTCGCTGACCAGGTCGTGTTTTTCTGGGGATCCTAGAAGCTGTGTGTTGATTACACGTTCCATCACCTTGGAGAGGAGAGAGATAATAGCGATAGGCCTGTAATTCGATGGATCTGATCTATTGCCCTTTTTGGGCACCGGGTGCACATTCTTAGTCTTCCTAAGACGGAAACTGACTAGTGTGGTAGGGTAAGCACGAAGAAGCGCGTGAGTACAGAACATAACTCAGGAGCACACTGCTAAAGCACCACTGCTGGTATACCGTCTGGCCCACTCGAGTTATGAACGTCTAGAGGAAGCAACGCCCGCCGGACCTCCCGCTGTGTTATGAAGATTTCCGGCATGGTCTTACCACATCACAGTATAGTAGGTGGTACAGCCTTCGTTGTTCATATTCAATTTGAGGCAAAGAGACTGCCCAACAGATCGGCTTTCTCTTTAGCGCTATGGGTCAAGTCACCATCGGTCTTTCGCAATGTAAAATAGTTTGCATTACGAAAAGTACCTCGTTTATCCTATCCTATAAACTATATTTAATACATTCAATATTATTTTAACATTATCGAGCTTAATAGCTTAGTTGAATGCCTTCATTATACGATGTAAGGAGTATTATGTCCTCTATCCGCACGAAAGAGGACATCTGCTTCCCACGTTGTCATGATATATTGACATCGTGTCACTACCATCGATATGGTTTTTTCATATCGATGATCACTACCAAAAGGTGCTATGCTATGGTAAGCGGAAGTGCATAACAATGCAGAGGTTCAGAAACTTTATTTTTATCAGTGATGTATTTAAATGACAGTAGTCTACTGTCCCTTGGAGTGGTAAAAGATTCAAGGTTAAGTCATTGCAATTAAAAGATGCGACAAACACACATTTCAAAACCTAAAGAATTTCTAAAGTTGGTACGTAACCCTCAGGGTGCGTATCCTTTTCGCACTTGTCCGGTTTTTTTGATTGGGTATCTTGTATTGTTTGACTTATTAAAATTGTATCATATAAGAAATAATAATGCATTGAAGTGCCTGACGGGTTTTTTGAAATTTTGCAATTTATATACGTTACCAATTTGGTCACTGAATTTATGAAAAAGAAATGTAATTATTTTAATTTAAGTGTAAATTATTTAGCAGGTGTATAGCGTATTATGCTGATGACTGCGCAAGATGATATAAGCTCAAAACCCTCGCTTTCCTTCCAACCTCGTTAATGTTTGAGAGAGTGGCCACTATTCCTTATTCAGTGACCATGGCCAATTCTTACCCCCTACCCAGGCGTTACCAAGATGTACAACGTAGACCAAATAGGTATGTACTTGTACGTAGCCGTAGCTTCCCAACAAATCTATGTTTCAAAGTCACAAGCCAAAATATGTATTATTACTAACATATCACAGGGCATAGGGAGCTTTACTATTTGTATTCCAACTTTATTATTATTAACCTTACAAAAAATTAAAAAGATTATCATGCAAAATGTCTAATGATATGAAAAAGTTTTATGAATTATTTGTAAAAAGATTTTTATAGCAGCTGTTGAAGTACTCTCTGTTGTGACTAAAGTTTATGTGATTGTTTTTATCGACCTAGTACTGTGAAGTCCTAGTACCACCTAGTATACTGCGCGTACTGGCTGCGGCCCCCATATCGCTGTTCCCTGAATCGCAGCGGAAGACAACAATTGCACCAATTTGCCGCCTTTCGGTTCCAACGAGCAGATGTGTTACGCAGAATGCTTCGCTGAATGCAATTACTAATTTATCTACGCTATGACTGAGAATCTGCGGTGAACGACATAAAGGGAACTGGCATATACTATAATAATATAATACACTTCTTTTTATTTTATTTAAAAAGGGCCGTTGCGTGACAGCGGGCAGATGTTGTAATAGTATTTATATTGCTAAAAACACATTAAATAAACAATATGCATATATGTTTAATAGTATTATAGTATCTCTATCTACCATCGCACCGCTCGCCATCGGCAGGGAATTCATTCGCACACTTTAGAACCAAAATGGTCGCGTACAGTGCGGTTTCAGAGAAACTTCGTCCCACCATTTGGGTTGTGGAATGAGCTTCCTGCCAAATTTTTCTATAAGGACTACAGTAAATGGTTCTTCAGGAAAGAAGTTATTAGATTTTTGAATTGTCAGCAACGCGCGAGTGATAACCCTGGTGTTGCAAGCGTCGATAGGCTACGGTGACCGCTAACCATCAGGTGGCTCGTAAGCTTGTTTGCCACCTTAGTGCTAGAAAAAAAAAGTATTACTAAAATTGAACCGCTGAGGGAGCACGACCACGCGAATTTCCGCAATTAATTGATCCCTTCGATCGCACCGTCCGTAATGATAGATCTGCCTCCAATCTCGGAGACACCCTCACTCATCTATTACAGGTGCTCCCTATATTGCTCCCCTATCGATCCTCCGCCACTTACGAACTTAGAAGCATCCGTCTGCCGTTTAGCGATGACCGGCCATCAGCCGATCATCATTGCATCGGTTTATCTCTCTCCCTCAAAAGACTTGCTGGAAAGCGACCTATAGTCGCTCTTAAATTGAGATGACGCCGTCATTCTTGCCGGCGACCTAAATTGCAAGCACTGTCGCTGGAACTCTTCAGTAACTTCACGGAGAGGCAGACTCCTCGACGATTTAGTTGAGAGACTAAACTTTGACATCATCGCTGCCATGACGCCCACTTACTTTCCCCATAATACTCAAAACACTCCTGACGTGCTCGACATAGCACTTCCAAGGAATGTAAGGCTAAGCTTTCGCTCTATAGAGGTGCTTGACGAACTTGATTCGGACCACCGCCCTGTCCTCGTCCGATTAGGTTCCCCTTCGGACTCTCCTCCCGACACTAGAACCGTGACGGACTGGGATAAATTCGGGCAATTGCTCGTATCTCAGCTCGCCATATCTAGTTCTCGTTCCCAATGTAATATCTTCCGCGACCGACTTAAACGTAGCCTCCCTCACTAGCCACCTGACCGCCACCGTTGGCGAGTGCTCAAGACAAGTGCCGGTTGGTGATTATCACCACCTAATCCTGCCTCAGCACATCAGGTCGCTAATGACTGAGCGTAACGCGGCCCGCCGCGCTCGCGATCGCGCTCCCACTACCGAAAATAAAGCTCGCTTCAACGACTTACAGCGCCTTACTCTTCCCCTTCTCTGCCTCCTAGTAGCGATTTTCAACGCTGCTATCGAAAATTGCACCTTTCCTTCTCAATGGAAATATGCAATTGTTATAGGTGTCCACAAGCCAGGCAAAGCTCGTATCGAGCCATTCTTCTACCGCCCCATAAGTTTACTAAAGGTTCTAGGTAAACTCTAAGAAAGCCTCCTCCACGCTCGCCTACAGAACGCTATAGTCTCCAGAGGAATTTTAATAGACGAGCAGTTCGGCTTCCGTGCCAAAAACTCATGCGTCCATCAAATCCTCAGCATCACAGAACATATTCTCACTGGCTTTCAACCAGTATTAGGTAAGCCCCGCCACACGGGCGCTGTCTGCTTCGATGTAGCGAAAGCCTTCGACAAAGTCTGGCACAACTGTTTAATTTTCAAACTGTACAACTTTCAGTTGCCAGATCGTCTCGTGCTCATCATACGAGACTATTTGTCGAACCGTAGCTTTCGCTATAAAGTTGAAGGCACTCTCTCTTCCCCCCGTCCCATAGAAGCAGGAGTCCCGCAAGGGTCCGTGCTCGCCCCTATCTTGTACCTTCTGTACACCAACGACACCCCTAAAACGATAGGTACCCAATTAGCTCTCTTTGCGGACGATACCGCTATCTATACCACCGATAGGCAAGGGAGTCAAATCACTAAGAGACTCCTACCCGCTATCACCGCCCTAGGCGAATGGTTTCGGAAATGGAGAATCGAAGTTAATCCCGACCAAAGCTTTGCCGTTCTCTTTACCTCAGACCGCCCTCCGCGGCCATCTCCCCTATCACTCTTCCGTCGTGCCATTCCCTGGCAAAACAAGACCAAATATCTCGATGTGACCCTGGTTAGTCGTTTGAACTTCCGCGCTCACACAAAAATAGTTAGAGACCGAGCCGCTTTTATCCTCGGTCGTCTTTATCCCATGATAGACAAGTACAGTAAGATATCGCTTAGAAATAGGCTGAATCTTTACACAACTTGCATCCGTCCCATTATGCTAGCGTAGTCTTCGCGTTATCCAAGCGCAATCTCCATAAACTTCAGACCCTCCAAAACCGCTTTCTCAGAGCGGCCTCCGGAGCCTCCTGGTACGTCCGCAATGCCTACCTACGCAGGGCCTTCGAGCTCCCCACGATTCCCCAATATTTCAAAGACCTGGCAGTCCGCTTTTTCGAGCGTGCACAAAATCACCCGAATCGACTAATTGTGCAATCCACAACGTATCAACGTACCCGGCACGTACTAATGGCCCCAGATGACGATCTCGCTATCCGGATAGCGAGATTAGTCTCAACGACCTCCCCCAATAGGGCCTCCCTCCAAACACGACGCTGACGTCCCCGGGTTCGTCGGCGCCCACAAGGATACACGAGGTATCAAAGAGTGCCGGGGCGCTTCTCGCCCCCACTCGATCGCAACCGCACCCGCGTAACGGGGAACTCCCCTCCTGGCGGTGACTTACCTTCGGGTTCGAGACTCACACCAGTCGAAGGGACGCCGCCGAGAGCGACAGCCCTTGAGCGTTGGGCGCTATACGGGCTGAGGCTCCTTCAGAGTCTCGCCCAAAAAAGCCCGGTGAAGCAGTGATGGCTGTAACAGCCAACTGCATAGTCAGTCAGGAAATAAAATTATACTTCCCCTTGTCCCCTTTTTACAAATTTTTGTTATAAATAATTTTACTGTTACCCTTTGCGTTACTTCCCTATATGCGTGACCTATTAATGTATCCCTTAGAGAGCGGCGAGTTTGTACATTTCTGCCATATAAAAATAACGGTCTGCCCTACGCTAGCTCAAAAGAGTAGCAGTAGCAGACCAATTTGTCTCGTGACCATATCAATTGATACGCCACGTCATCGACTTAGATAATGAAAATAGGCCCATCGGTTTGTTTTTGCTCGCTAAAAAAAAACTGGTTGCCTGTAAAGTCGGTATACGGGCGAAAGTTTTACGTGACAACTTGTGCCTTTCACTTTTTATGTCTGTCTCTCTCGCTCTTAGGCGGGCTAACCATGCCGCGTGCCTCTCACTCGCTCTCATTGTGAGCGCATAACGTGAGCGGAGCGTAACGCAGTTTCTTGAAGTGTCACCCGGCAAACCAATTT
The DNA here is from genome assembly GCA_946406115.1 of Apoda limacodes. Lineage (NCBI taxonomy): Eukaryota > Metazoa > Arthropoda > Insecta > Lepidoptera > Limacodidae > Apoda > Apoda limacodes. The sequence goes on from OX291550.1 coordinate 24,949,128, forward strand.
ATAAGACGTTGTCACGTCAAAAACTAAATTTTTTAAAGCCGCAAATAAATATTCTCAAGAGAATTTGCTCGTGCGGTTCTTGTTACCGAACTAATTTTTTGGAGTTATAGGTGACATTAAAAAGTCTGAAAACGGTATTTTGGTATACCAAAAAACCGGTCAAGTGCATATCATTCTGTTTTTACTATTTGGCTAAAAACCCTACTTGCCTATTCTATTGCCACGTTATCTTTGTAACTATTTGAACTATGTCAGGGATTGGTTTTTCCGCGAATTTCCTTATAACGAATTTTATCCAAGTGAAACATAGCTCGCTGTACTGTCGCTGTATTTAGACCCAAATCCGTATTGTCATGGCTGTTTTTACACGCTGCATTTATCGACTTCAAAATTTAATATGAATAATCATTAGAGGCGACAAATCATCTAACTAAATCATGTACCTAATAATTTTTAATTAGATTTATTATCACAAACAATTTTATTAGCGTCTGTTGCCGCTTTGATGTATACATTTAGGGTTTTTTTTCCACAGAAGAGGAGGTTAACCAGTGCAGTGGTTCGACTCAACACATAATGTCGGGAACAGTTAGTCCCGGACGGAGCCTTAGAGAATGCACCCCGCGGAAGATGTTTGCGGGACGCCGATTGCCCCGTTTTATCTTGATGGCTGACCCTTAAAGATAAAGAATAGAAGAGAAGCAAAGTTACGTTAAAATAGTTTTTCATGGGGCTAAATAGTGTAATCTATCTAGTAGAAAAGTCGTAAAAGATCAGTTACCTTTCGGCTCATAAGGACCACTTCCTAAGAGGACCACTTGTGAAACGTATTGACCTGTTTTTTTGGCACAGGGTTAGTTGAAGGAACGGGGAAGGGTTTAGGATACTTTTTGATTCGATCGAGATTTGCTACGCGAATAGATTTACCCGTGGGTGAAACCGCCAGGCAATATTTCTTTACTACGCAACAGAGCAAGGAATTGACTTATTTTTTTTGGGTTTTTCCTTCTAACTATTATGTCCAACTGGTTGTAAAACGGGATTTTTTTTCCCGTGAACCAACTAAATAGTTAAACATTAGAAAACCGAAATTTGCATGGCCGTTCGTACAACTGCATTTATTAAAGCGTTTTTAACTTGGTACAGGGGTAGGTTAGAGTCTGATAGTCCTTTGCCGTACATAGTAAGTATACTAATACTTACTATGTATCCCAACTGAGAGTTCGCAATGGAATAGATTTTTCGGGTGGGACAGCTAACAAAAAATTTACAGCTACGACGTGTCAGAAAATCATAATACGTTTTATCCCAGTTTAAGAGGCAGTACTACGTGAGAGTAAAAACAAGGATGACGCGATATATAACAAAGCGTGCGTGAGTAGTGCAGCTACATTGCAATTCACTGAGATTGAAACACATGAAATAAATTAATAGTTTAATGTACATTATTTTTATCAAAAAATGCTTTTCTCAGGGTTTAAAGTACTATCACGGCTATGGTTTAGTAAAGTTGTAAACTAATAGCACTTTTAGTAACTTTAAAGATTCCTTTGCCAAAACTTTAAGAAAACAGTGAAGTTTAAGATTTTTTTTCTATGGAACAAAAGTTAATTAATCGTGTTTTTACGTTTTTTAAGCTCTGTACCTTATTCCGAAGAACGCGGTCATGAAATATAAGTCGGATCTGCTCGTCGGCTTTGCTCAGCGGATCCGGAGAAACCTTTGCCAAAAAAATGAAATGTAGGTAGTATTTCCACTTAAAAAAGAGTTTCCGTAAGAATCCCAGTTCCGTGCGAAGCCGCAGATACAAATTTGTATTAAATAAAACTATTTCTCATGTGAAAATTAAATCTAATTTCTAAATATATTTTTGGTCTTCCTACTTTTATTTTGACGCTAATAAGTTATACACCATTGTGAAAGCTGGTAATTTCTCCATAAATTTAAATGTGAAACACTTATAATTTATTAAGCATATGTAGGTAAGTGCTATTTACAATATTGCTAATTTTTTTTTTTTTCTAGTTTTGACATGGCTAAACTATAAGGGAGGAAACTAAGGAACCCTAAAAAAGAAAATTACACCACTCTTTTCATTTTCCGGTTCGGATGACGCCATCGGCTCTCTCTTCGTGGGTCGCGTCTTGCAAGCATTCGTACTTTTGACTACCGCAATAAATGGGTTAACATTGGTGAACAACCTACAAGTATCTCGCGGACACAATTTTGCGTTTATGTCCTTATAAAAAGTAAAGTATTTATTTCCATCTATTTTATCTCCAAGCAAAGCATGCAATGCAAATATTTGTAACATGCATAATTCACGGTTAATATCACTATTGCACAATATTATAAGGGGTTCGTACAGCACCGAAATATCGGGAGCTCATTTCCTTGGCTAGTCACGGTAAGAACCCCGTAAAACATTATGTTTAATATTTATTGTTGTTAAACTAAAATAATAACTCACCAACCCACAAGTGTGGGTTCTAGTGTGTGTGGGTCATACTAGCCATGGGCTAAGTAACTCCGGACACAGATTGAATATGTCACATATCATTCCAATTAAAGATACATATCCGCTTCGCATATCCATATCCGCTTAATATATCCGCGGAAATATTCAATTTTCTGGCACACCGCAGTCAAACGAATCCTCGGATCGTTGTCGTACCTTACAATCACGAGTGCACAAATCGTTAGTATATCCCTCGTTTGTTATAGATAGATACTATTTGATATCCTTTAATACTTGATAGGTATAGGACTATCAATCAAATAGTTATGAATAAACATATTTGATTGGCGTTTTTAAAAATCAAGTAGTATGTACAATGATTAAGTGTAATAATTTTCATTAAATTTTAATTTTTTGGTTTTTTTTTATTCCCATTTTTATTATATGAGTTGTGATACGTATGAATCGGGCTTTGTTTGACTAGACATTTCTTGGGTTAGGATACAATTTCAGACTATGACTGTAACATTTATAAACTATTTTTTTTATTCACAATACGCAATTTTTAACTCTAAAATTTTATAGGTGTAAATGTTTACACAGTTTAGTACTTATACACAAACAAATTGTACCAGGAAAGTAAACGATAATAATTATTTATAAAGAAACACTCATCAAATATACTAGTAATCATTGGCACTTATATTATACTTTTCTAACAGATATTCACGCGCACGTCACAAAGCAGAGGTGATACTTAAAACTATTGTAGTAAGTACTAATCTATAGTATGTTCATACCTACGTAAACAAACAATTGAATTGAAGACAAAAAACGTCCACTTAATTAATAAGCGGTTTAAGTGCATTAAAGCGTATTGCACAGAAAAAAATTCGTATCCCAATGCATATACATTGGTCTTAGTAGGCGTGATTTTAAAATGCGCCGAAATCGATTATTTATAAGCAAGCCACGACAACGTTACTATTTCGCTCTATAGTTTCAACGCTAGCTCTCTCTCTCTCACCTTCAGCGATATGCGTGTATCGCTATACAGCCGCTCCGCGCCACGGACACGGGCGACACACTCCGCTGTTTATTTGGATTCGTTCGTTCACTCCCTGGATATAGGACATGTTTATTTCCCGCAAAGTGAAGGAGTTGTAACATATTCGGCTTCGGATATATATCCAAAGATATAGTTATGTCCGGAGTCACCCAAGGCTAGGTCATACTAGTATACCCCATTTTGTTTAATTCAAGTATATATTCTTAGGAAATTGAACTTATAACATAAATTAGTTGGAGAGCATATTTTTTATTGGACAGCATTATTTACAGCATACACAGTGACAGATAAACTCCTCCTCTATTTGGTATAATATACCTATCTCGGAAAAGAAGGACAAAACAGGGCGGGGAAAATTTGGCGTACAATACAATGCCATTATGAAAAAAGTTTTGTGATCCATACTTTTGAAGTAACAGACCGCAAAGTTTGCTTCGAACATTGTTAAGAAAAATATTATTTGTAACATCCTTGAATAGATGTATATAAGTAATAACATAGAAATACTGTTATACATAGTATATTGTCTTTGTTTTCTTCAAAATGCTTGAGATTTATGTAAAGACTTTTGGTCACTACTGTTCAGTTACGTTAAAATACGAAAGATTAAATGATAAACCGTCTGGCAGCGTCAATAAGTAAACCATTTTTGATCGCCGAATGGAATAGATTTGCAGGTTTTTTCCACAAACTGCTTACCATAAAATTTAGGCCTAACGAATACAGAATTTATTTCCTACCTCCATATCCTACCTCAAGTGACGACCATCACATTTATTATAGCTACATGCTAACATTAGGTAACGAAAAACAACAATCATCACTTTAAAATTTAATTCGTACACGTCACAATTTCACGATAATATTGAACATTACAAAGTTATAACACTTTTCGGTTTTCATCTTAAACTATTTTAGCGGACTTAGAGGACCTTGGATATCTGATGTGGAATTTATCCACAGGAGGGGCCACAGCAAGAGCTGCAGAGACCACTGGTGCAGCCACCGATGCAGCCGTGTCCGCAGCTGAAGTACGACCCTGCCATGCCGCATCTTGCTCTAAAAACAATAACGTCCATTCCATTAGTCGTATACAGTTGCGCACGCAACAAGGTTTCGTACTATAAAAAATCTATAAAAACGGCAAAAAATCACGTTTGTTGTATGGGAGTCCCTCCTTAAATATTTGTTTTATTTTAATTTAATTATTTATTTTGAAAGTGAATATATAACTAAATATTCAGGAAATTATTTCAAGCGTCTACCTGTTGCCGTTATCAATATCGAGCAAAAACTAGCAAAAAAATCACGTTTGTTGTATGGGAGCCCCCTTAAATATTTATTTTATTCTGTTTTTTGTATTTGTTATTATAGCGGCAACAGAAATACATCTTCTGTGAAAATTTCAACTGGCTTACTATCACGTTTCATGAGATACTGCCTGGTGACAGACGGACGGACGGACAGCAGAGTCTTAGTACTATATATATTATAGGGTCATAATTTTTTACCCTTTGGGAACGGAACCTTAAAAACTATAAAAAGAAATGCAAAGAACCCCAAAGTCATAACATGTGATTCAACCATGTAAAAAAGGTTTTAGGAAAGCCCGTCGAGGACTGATTGATTATCAGAGGTACATATATTAAATTTTATATGTTGAAAATAAAGTGTTGAAAATCTCGATGACTCGATGTTATGACCAAGATGGCGATCTGATGACGCACTGTTGTTCTTTAGACACGTAGTATAATTGCTACTGTATTGTCCTCAAAAGAATATCGTAAAATACTAAAGAGTCTCGTCCCACCTAACGACATAGCTCGTTGACGTAAGAGCGAAGGTGTGTCACAACTCACACACAAGTCACGAGGTACGAGGAAAATAGCTAATTGCGTAATTTCTCTGAATCTAAGGAAATGGGCACACATTACTCAGCCTGGTAACCAAATTTAGGGCCATTACTGATGACGCTCTCTTCATTGTTGACGTTAACCTGGGCTACTTTTTTTTTTTTAGTTGAACACAAATTCTTACGAATAAATGTAAAAGTCTTGTTTATTTCAAGTGCCCTTATTTTCGGCTTGTGAAGTGAGCACCCTGTCAAGGTTTTTCTTTGGGACTACTATTTGTATGTGAATTCCGATATCTCTGAAGTGAAGAGCTATGGCCGTTTTCTTACGTTTACAGAAGCATTTAGGGATTCAGCGTAAAACTTTTAAGTTTTTTTCTTCGTAGATGGAATCGCGGTAAAGAGTAGCAAAGACTATCTTAGTAGGTGAAAATGAACGTTTTTTAAATTAGCAGAAGCAGTGAGGGTTTCTGCGTAAGACTTAAATAACTTTCCGTGTAGACGGAATCGCGGTAAAAGTAGAGACAAGCATTAATGTAAAAGTTGACATTACCCATGTATTACGCCGATGTCCCCACAAGGCGAGCAACACCGTCCGCAAAAGGCGTGAGCACAGCAAGGCCCAACGCCGGTGCACTCCTCGCGATACGCCATAGGCCCACATGGACCAGACATAGGACCTTGGCAGCCAAGGCAACAGTTTCGGATTGGCATCTTTCTTGGGGATAATTGATAAAAATCGTTAATTTTTACCCATTATATATGAACAAGTATTCTTGTTTTAATCAATGTGTAGGTCCATAAACACTCACCTTTTATTTAATTAGATATTATAGGTACTGAAAATTTTAATAGTTTGATTTTTTAATTTATTATAATTTATTTATTCATTAATTTTTTTTACTTTTTTTCTAAACTACATCGAACGTGTATAAAATGTCTGCATAAATGTCATTTAAATTCTATATTTTACATTTAGAATTATTTTTAGTTTCTTTTTCAGCCAGCGAAACGAGAAGTAGAAAGAAAGCTCATTCTATCAATTCGATCACAGAACTTTGGTATGTAAAAATCATAGAATAGTGCAACTATGTTTTTCTGACCCCTGTGAAAAATCGAATTTACAGTCGCCGTATTAAAATGTTGTAAACTTACAATGACACTAGCGACCAAACACCCAGAGGGTCAGAAAAAAATGTTGCAACTTTCGTGGTAAGCGTTTGGATACCGTATTTCTTTGTAACTTTGTATTTCTTTAAAACGTAGTGATTATATTCTCTTTGTTTCTCTGCTGTTTGGCTAACACTAAAACTGTTCGTTTTTATTTGCCACACTACGTAGACAACATAATTATCTTATAACTAGGTTCACTCAACAGACCTAAGCACTTACTTCAACTCGGGACATTGGATGTTACTTTTTAAGTCGAAAGCCCGGCCTCAAGTGAAGTATTTCTGCCATCTCTAGACGTTGGTGGTTCACCAGATTGGTCCTTTTGTAAGACTCGGTTTACCGACGGACTGAGAAAATTGTTGACGATCCCAAACACTTGGCCTCCCTGCATGTGTTTTACCACTTGTATAATGGGTTGTGTTTTGAGGAATCGTCCGACATGACGCCCACGGCTTCTCTCTATTATCGCACTGCTCCCCATCAACAGGGAAGTCATCCTCACACCTTAGAACCTAAATTTTCACGCACAGTGCGATTTCAGAGGTGCTTAGGTAACTACAAGAGTTCAGGATTATTCAAAAAGGAAGTGATCAGATTTTTTAAGGGTTGGTATCGCTCGAGTAATTGCCCTGGTTTTGCAAGCGACGCGTTCGTAGGCCATAGTTTAATATATAAATTATCCGTAGCATTTCTGTGACCGAAGATAAAGTCTTTTACGGTGACCGCTGCTATAAGCTTGTTTGATATCATGGTGGCATAATTTTTTCTTCTTCTATGGTCTGTATTAACCTTCAACTTTAAAACCTCCTTGGACGGCATAAATACTTCGACGTAACAAAAAAAAACAAAAGCCAAAAGACCAAAGCAGTCTTTAGAAACTTCAAAAATAGTCAAAAAAAATCGTAAAATATACTTAAACCTTTTAACTTCTGCTGAAAATTTGAACAATATGCCGTGTTGCAGTCTTGGAATGCCGTGCTGCGGTCAAGTGGCTGGGACCTGCTATCCAGCTCCGTTCTGCGGCGCGTGTGCTGGTCGAGTCTGCATCGGACCCTGTGGCAGACCCTTCGGCTATTACAGTGCTCGCTTTAGAGGATGCTGTTAAAACAACCATCGCTCTGCAGTTTTGTGTTGTAAATTAATTTTGCTCGTGTGACTGATTTGCTTTTCATTTCGCCTTAATAGGTTGAACTCGCGCACCTAGGGTTCCGTATAGATATGTATGTTAATTTTATAGGGTTCCGTACCCAAGGGGTGCAACGAAGTCCTATTATTAAGCCTACGCTGTCTGTCTGTTTGTCCGACCATTAAAGGGCTATCTTTTAGACCGAAATGGGTAGAAGCCTGATATTTTTCACAGAATGTGTTATAATGGGGGATCCTCTAAGAAATAATAAAAATATAAGATTTTAAATTTTCACGTTCCATTACTATTTTAAAAATAAAACTGGATCAAACGCTAATCCACCTAGTGGGTGGCCGTCTGAAAATACGTTTTCAAACTCGGGGCCTTTACTCTAGAACACCCTTCCCCATCGTTTATCGGTTCTACAAGCTATCTATATGGCCTACTATTGCTACTTCGTTTACTAATCCTTCGAACTAATTTGGCTACTCTAGTGTTTCTACATATATCCTAGTTACGGACTCAGTCCCGTAAAGAAACTCCGAGCATAGCCTGCTAAGTCCCTGTAAGCCTATAATGAGGCCAACAGGTCTCCGAGGACTACATGCGTCGTCACTCATTAATTAGGATCAAAGTTAGATTTCAATTTTACAGCGCATACTTTGACATCTAGGATTTGTGCTCGAGAATTCTGGAGGCAAGAATTCTCGAGAAATTTGTTATTAGTCGAGGCGGGTAAAATTAACTTAACGCCTCGAGAATTTGAGAAATCAATTCCATGCGCTAGTTAACTAAAAAAAATAGTATAAGATGCTATTAACGTAATCGTATCCTACTAATATTATAAATGTGAAAGTTTTGATGTTTGTTACTCAATCGCGCTTCAACCACTGGACGGATCGGGATAAAACATTTCATTGATATACATAGGTTAGGTTTTGGAATTTTGGTATTTATCTCGAAAAATTCATGAGTTCCCGCGGGAATAACTATAACCGAGCTTAAACGAACTATAGGTTGCTATAGTAAACTTCATAAGTATAATTAAGACGTTCCACGCCGATAACCGAAATTAGGGCGGGCGGAGCCGCTGGCAAAATTTAATCTTAATATATATAAATCTCGTGTCACAATGTTTGTCCTCAATGGACTCCTAAACTACTGAACCGATTTTGATCAAACTTCGTAAATATCTGTTATTTGATCCAACTTAAAAGATAGGATAGTTTTTATCTCGATATGTCAAGTGCGAGCCGGACTCGGGCACTATAGGTAAAAACCAACTTTCGCCGGGTACAGAGGGACGGCAGCGGAACAACGTTCGCCGGGACAGCTAGTAGTTTAAAAATATATTTTTAGTTAAAATTGGTAGCAAAATGTTTGTTTTGTTAAACAAGGTTTTAAAGTTATCTAATTAAATAAAAACAATACAACAAAATAAAAAGCCTTGCTTGTCTTGCATTTACTAGTTAACTTATTTCTAATATAGGTAATAGGCTAGAGTTCATAATCTGTGTTCTAAAAGTTTTGTATCTTTAAGCTGTCCCAGATGCTTGGGTGTGTTACCGTGTCGAACGCTTTCTTGTCTCTGCTATTCTTGGTATTTCTTTATAATTAAATCAAGGCTGTTTATGTATGGAGTAGATGAGAAATAAAATATTCATCCCCAATTTACTTCTATTGGGTTCTTTTATGAGGTGGAGGTACCATAAGATAAACTTTATTTTCACCTCACCAGCACGAAAAGGATAGTTTTGCTGTCCAAATTCAGTGAGCAAAATCGAATTTTGTTCACTAGTGAGGTAAAGTAATTCACTGTTCAAACATTAATGGAAATGGAATTGGAATTAACCCGATGATGAAAAACAAACAAATTTCGGGACAAATACTTGTTCATTTTAACTAGGAATATAACTGCATAGCATTTTTTCGTTTTTAAGTGAGTTTTTATAAATTAATAGTATTATTAAAAGTTTGTACAGCTAACTTGAAAAATATCGTACGTTCTTTTGATAGCAATGGCAGAGGTTGTTGTAGGTACAATTCCGAACGCAACCTCAATTTAAAAAAAAAAAACAAATATATATTTTTCTCGCTGGTAGAGGTGAAAAGTTGTATGTTGGACGCGTGAGCAAACTTTTCGGTCTCGTGACTTTAAATCCCTCGCTATGCTCAGTAGTCTATATTTAAATCACTCGCTACGCTCGTGATTGCTAGCCAACTTCGCTGGCTCAGGATTTTAAAGTCGGCCCTTCTACCAAAAAACGTTTTTACTCACTTGTATAACAAATAACTATTTTTATTTTATTATACCACTTTGTTGGTCTAATTAATGTGTATATCCATGTCAAATTACAGCTTTCTAGTACTAATGGGCTTTCTGAGCAACAAGGCTTTTAACAGCTAGCGAGATTATGTTCCGCATGACTTACTACACCCTACGTACCCTTTGCTTTGGGAGAAGTTTACATGTGATATTTAGAATTCCGATTAATTGATATTTAGTGTGACTGCATTGTGGGTGTTATCTATGGTTGGAGGTGATCATCGATATCAAAATCGATTGTTTTGTTGCTTAATATAATTAATCAAAATCGATGGAGTTGTTTTGTTGCTTAATATAATTATTACTTTTGATTTATCTGAAACAAAATTCAATTGATGTTTTATTTGCAAAATATAGCGGCAACACCCTAACGTAAGTGGTTTTCATTAGGGTTCCGTACCCAAAGGGTGTCCGTCCGTTCGTCCGTTCGTATCTCATGAACCGTGATAGTTAGACAGTTGTAATTTTCACAGAAGATGTATTTCTGTTGCCGCTATAACAGCAAATACTAAAAAACAGAATAAAATAAATATTTAAGACAACAAACGTGATCTTTTTGCTCGATATTGATTACGGCAACAGGTACACGCTTGAAGCATTCACAGAATATTTGGTTATATATTCACTTTAATAATAAATATTTAAATTAAAATTAAACAAATATTTAAGGGGGGGGTTCCCATACAACAAACGTGATTTTGTTGCCGTTTTTATAGATAATGGTACGAAACCCATCGTGCGCGAGTCCGTCTCGTTAACTTTGTTAAGTTTGAGTATTTTAATAAACAAAATCTTGACATTCTAGAGATTATTCGAGCGGAGTTACCAAGCGGGATACTTTACATGATGGACTATGGCCTTAGCCTAATTCTCCTATGAGAGCTTGTCCCTTTGTGTACAACGGCTAAGGCTGTCATACTTAATTAAAAAAAAAAATAAGTAGCTATTGCCTTCGGTTAGCGTAGGATTTATACGGCAATTCCTTGATTTTTGTTATAATTACTATTCTCTGTGATTATATTGATTTTTCAATATAGTGCTAAGCTGTAACCACAGTTCGTTCACTAGCTATCAATCAGTTATAACCAACAAACAAACAAACAAACAGCCTATCACAATCATATATTAGTTTGTATTTGGATGTAGTCATGAAACCGCCTTGGCATTATGACACAGCGTGGTTGCGGCTACTGGCGACTGCTCTCAGAATTCAGGTAGCCGGCCGCAGCTTTCGTAGTAATCGATCACGCGCAGAATTTCCAACCGTAAATAAACAGGTAATTTACTGTGTGATTTGAATACATAATAAAGTACCTATTATGTGATTCAGAATTATATAGAAAAATCGCCTCCATAATCATTGTGTAATGGTGTTTGTTTACCATGTATGCGTTGTTTACGAATAACATGTTTACTTCACCAAGAACAATGCAGTATAAAAAGCAAAAAACCGGCCAAGTGCGAGTCAAATTAGGGTTCCGTAAAATGAAAATTATTGCGGGTATTTAAAAAACTTGTAAACCGATTTTGTTCAAACCCCGTTCCTACCACCAAACGCCCGCCCACTCCAATACCTACATTATTCAAAAGCACAGATTATGTGTTTAAAAGTAAACATTGTTCCTGATTTGGGCATTATTAATATTAAGGATGTTATGATTTTACTTTACATGGTTCATTAACTTATATTTAATACCGGTTTTACACAACAAACAAAAAAGTAGCTCTTCGTACATTGAACTGAGGGATGATTATTTTACGCACCCCGTTTTAAGGGGATTGTTGTATAGCACTTCACAAAAGCGTTTGAGGTTATTAGGAAACTGTTTCTCTGACATGTATATTTGGTCGGAAAGAAGTCTTTTCGCATATAGTATGTAGAAACTTGTTATAAAATCTCTTCGGCTGTAGTGTTTGTATCTGGTTCGTTTTGATGACACCAAAAAGGTTACATTTCAAAAAAAGAAACAAATTAGTAAAATGTTGTTTCCCGCTATTTTTAATTTGTTTTTCTTTCTGTCAAAATGAGTGATTCTAATGAAAAAAATCGATACATTTTATAATTTTATTACAAAAAGCCAAGCAAGCCGCAAAAAAAAAATTGTGTTGTTTATGGACCTAATGCAGTGTCAGTAACAGTAGCACAAAGTTGTTTTAAGCGTTTACAATCCGAGAATTTTGATGTCAAAGATGCACCTCTTAAGCTCTCTTAAGTTTTCATATAAAATGCGAAGAAACTTTTTGCCCGACCTATTATTTTTTATATGTGGGGTTCAAAAGAACTGAAAATAACCACTTTAATAGAGCTATTTATCGTTGTTGTCCTTAGCTGCTCTGGAGCCCTTAACATAATTTTTTTGTGAAACATTTCTTAGTTTTATCAAAATTTTGGAGTAAGTACTTACTAATTAACAATGCACTTTTTTTACATTATTTTATATGTTCTTCTATTCAGTAATATTCTTAAAAGATCTCAAAACTCTTACAATACTCATAAAAAAGGCCATCGTGGTGGACTGTGACCTAAGCCTCTCAAAAAAGTGCTTCAGAAATCTCAAACGCATTTTTAAAAACCTATTCAACAACACTCCACAAAAACAAGTCTCAGTTTAGTGTATGGAGAGCTACTGCGAAATTTTTTTTTAAAAAGTCTGTGTTTTGTACCTGTAACATTTCATTACAATCAATGCACAAATAAGGCTCGGACAAGACGGTGGGGTAGACGGACATGACGAAATTATAAGGGTTAAAGATCCTTTTCTGATTTTAGTCTTAGAAAGATAGACCGGTGATACGAGAAACCCTTGAAGTTTCTCGACACTCTAGCATACTGCCATGACGACCCATACATTTAAATAAAGAACCCTAAAAAGAGAATAGAGTAATGACACCTATTGTCAGTCATTAATTTACGTTCTGAAAACTGCACGGCACGGTGCTACTGAAATATTAATCTGTAATTTCTTGCATATATGCCTTGGTGGATACTACTAAGACATACTTGGTTAGAAAACCAGTGGGTCTCCAGGTCGAGTTTTTTCCTCTGAAAAAACATCTTCTTTACAATTCTATCGACCTCTTGACTTCTGGAGGACGTCTGGTGCATTTGCAGTCGAAACGGACCGTGCCGTACCGCCTGCTTACGCTCCTGGGTTGCCAGGCATCTGAGAGTGGGCTGGCTCTGCACTGCTAGCCGATATCTCTGAGCGAGCTACAGCTACTACACGGAGAACCACAGCAGTACCTTGACTAAGCGGGCTACTTACCCCTGCACACTACGTATCCGCCCATAGGCTCTTAACATTACTAGTAAGCTCGCCGGGTAGTCGCGAAACTTGGCATACTACTTTTCGCTGATGTTTGATGGCAACCTATTCTAGCAGCCTACTTGTGAACGGACATCGTGCACGACTCTAACATAATTCGGGCGTTAGGCTGAAGAACGGTACCACTGTATTTCTGCTCCAAAAGATATAAAACCTGTGCAAAACCTCCCATCGCATTCGCTTAGGTAGGCTTACGGTTTCTATCTTTCTTGTTAGCATGTTAGGGAAAGATTGTAATATAGTTTATCCATTTTTCTGTATTTGAGGGCTAGGAATCACCGTAAGTGATTAGGTAATACTAATCAATAAACAACTTGTTGAGTAAGCTTGGATTAGTGTATTATAACTGAAATTTGTCCTTGAGAACCCTTGTTTCTTTTCTAAACCTTTTCTCTGAGCACCTAGCCTGTGCAAAGTGGCCGTAGGGGTATCTCCTAGACATCTAAATGTTTCACATTTGACTACGGAACCCTAAAAAGGCAAACAGGCAAAACACAATACACCGTACTATAGTTAGGTAACAGAATATTATACTTAGGGTGGATTCGACCAAAATTCATGTTAAACTAGAGTAACTACTCCTAGAATTACCGAAATCTTGCTCTTTTTAGTAAACCGCACTTCGTTTGGCAACCTTGGGGCATGCTGAACGAATTTGACACAATATGTACATGTAATAATTCTGAATAAAAAGTAATTTTGTAAAAAACGTTATTTGTGTATGTACCGGATTATTAGTATTTTATTAAAGAGTCTGCCAAGCCGAAACGGTACACCTTTAAGTCTGAGGAGTGACTTTCTTACGCTTGTACAATGGAATATATTTTGAGGAATTGTTCATAATGATGCCCAACGCTACTTTCTACCATAGCACCGCTCGCCATCGCCAGGAAGTTCATTCACTGACTTTAGAACCTAAATGGTCACGTTCAGTTTTCAGAGAAATTTCCTCCCGCGAACCCTTGGGTTGTGGAATGAGCTCCCTGCCAAGGTCTTCTCAAAGGACTACAGTATGGGGTTCTTCAAGAAAGAAGTTATAAGATTTTTGAAGTGTCGGCAATGCGCGAGTGATGCCACACGTGTTACAAGCGCCCATAGGCTGCCGCGACCCCTTGCCATCAGGCGTACCGCGAGCTTGTTTGTCATCTTAGTGGTATAAAAAAAGAATTTGGAAAGATTACCCAAACTTACGCCTTTTTCAAACAAACTTAAATGACGCGCAGTGTCATGCCGCGTGCTAAATTGCACATATATCAGTGAAATTGCGCGACGCGGCACGTTGTAACCATTTCTTAAGACAACAGAACATTAGTGCTAAGAAACGGTAGTCGTTACAGTAACTAAGGTTACCAATAAAATAATCCTGGGATAACCTGCTTACTCCGTGAATTTTGGCGTTGACGAGTGTAACGAATAACGATTTACTCTCAGACAGGCAGACTTTTCCTTAGAACAAGATTAAGTAAAACGCAAAATTCACTATCTTGAGAGTAATTGGCTACCGATTTTAACCTTAGCATAAGTTATACTTGTTTGGTAGAATCCGCCCTTTAAGTATAGAGCAGCGATTCCTAAAGTGGATTCCGCAGAAAGTAACCAGGTTTCCAAAAGGAGAGCGCAAAAAATGAAATCAAACTATCAAAATAACCCACGATGGTAGTTTTCGAGAATTCGGCCTCAACGCAACACTCGGCGCGGAAATTATAAGTGCGTTTTGTTCACCGCTTTAATGCGTTTAATGTCATAATCCAGCTAAGTTAAAAAGACAAATTCTGTATGCCACACTACAAGTCTTGGGTCATTCTCTTTAGTTGGATTATTTTCACTAAGCGCATAATGTTCATTATGTTGGTCAACAAAACGCCACTTATGTAACAGCAGTACATATTTTTTCCATCGTTATGACCTTTATTGCTCTTGTAGTAAAGAAAAAGACAAAGTCTTTTAAAACCTGTCAAGATCGTTAATTACCTGCGTATCCATATCCAAACTAATAATATAAATGCGAAAGTAACTCTGTCTATCTGTCTGCCTCTCTGTTACCTTTTGACTCAAACTGATTTAGATGAAATTTGGTATGAAGATTAATATTAATATTATAAATACTTAAGTTTTGATGTTTGATAGTTTGTTACTTAATCACGCTTCAACTGCTAGATGGATCGAGATGAAACTTGGCACACATATAGGTGAGGTTCTGCAGAATAGGACAAAGGCTATTTTTCATCCCGAAAATTCAAATGTTTCCGCGGGAATAACTATATCTTTTGTTACTCAATCCTGCTGCAACGGAGCATCCAATTGAGCTGAAATTTTGCACAGAAATAGTTGAAGATACGGAGAAGGACAAAGGCTACTTTTTTATGCCGGAAAATTCAAAAGTTCCCGCGGGAGTAACTTTTACGAAATTCCACGAACGAACCATAGCTGCAAATATAGCTTGCTATACCTTACCATATCGCTTCGCTCATCATTGCTTACCATAAGAATCCCACGCCGATACAATGATTTTGAGTGGGTTTAATTTTATATTTAGTAGTTTTTAATACTTTTTATCGATTTTGATGCTTCATTGTTTTTAAATAGTTATTTCTTTTATTTATTTTTTAAAGATTATTTAATAAAAAGTAAAAGGTACGATACGAAGCACTAACAGATCTTCAGAATAAATATAGAATTGTTTGTAATAATGAACAATATAATCTGTGTACAGAACATTCACTTTGTGTTTGTAGCTTGTATGTAACTAATTCCGTTTTAATAAAAGAGCAACCTAACATTTAAAAAAAAGCATAATTTTTTTATGTATTTTTTTTCTTTTTGTCGGGAAATTTGCCTTAATAACTACTTTATGGAAATTTTAGCATTATAATATAAATAAATAAAAAAATTTTTTTTTGGACAATACACACAGCACCGTCTGGCCCCAAAGTAAGCAAAGCTTGTGTTATGGATACCAGACAACGGATACAAATACATATGTTTTACTTTTTTTATGTAAATACATACATAAATACACCCAGACTCAAGACAAACACAAATTTTTATCACATAAATGTTTGTTCAGTGTGGGAATCAAACCCACAACCTCTGCACAGCAGCTGGCCACACTACCAACTAGGCTGCGAGGGAGTCTATTACGCTATAAACGATAAACAAGGTTTTCTTCGGACAAACAGCGCGCGCTTAGTAATAGGGTCTCGTTGAACCCTCTGTATTGCAAAATTTGCTTATGGAACTCTAAACACCAACAAGAATAAAAATACTTTAGATTGTACCCACGCTTAATAAAGCCTAAAATACAATCCAATTTTACATTACAAAAATTCACCTAATGATCTCTTGTCAATTTTTTATTACAAAAAGAAATCGAAAAATAAAGCCATCCGTACTTGGGAAATGAATAATAAATCATTAAAAGGTAAAGACTTCTATTTTATTACTAACAAAAGAATAGACAAGGTTGAATTGTCACATTCATGGAATCCACGCCCTCTATTGACCCTCGTACCCGACCAGATTCCATGAAACATGCCCTACTATTAGTTACATTTATCAAAAGCCTCCCAGCCTACACAGACCCACAACAGGAAACATCTATAGACCCACGCAAGTTATTTTTAACTGGTGACCAGCATATTTGTGATATTGGAGGCTAAAAGGTTTCGTCGAATCCGGGTCAAAGCCCGTGTCATTTGTCCCCCACAATTGTTTTACTAGGAACACCATTGTACGCTTCGAGGCTTATTTGAGTCAAGTAATTACCTATGTTTCATGGATTTTATTTTATCAATCATTTCATCGGTATTTATAAACCTATTGGAAATAGTTAGTCGTTCAATTATTAAGTGCCTTGTTTGTAAAGAAAAAGATAATAAGTAAGTATAGTTCCTGTTCTTTTTTTAATTCTGCCGGACTTTCTTTTTTTTTTATTTCGAAAAAAAACAGGCTAAAGTTTTATATAATATTGTTCCCGATCTTTTTGTCCAGTCATGATTTATTTCTTATAGTTGGACAGAAACTGGCAAAAGAGATATATATGTTTCTGTCTGTCTGGTTTTTTCATTTTACCGCTTATTACTAAATTTCGACACATGGCACATATATACACACCGGCACAATTAGCGGAACAGAAAAAAAAGTGAGACTATGAGATAATAATGTATATATTTGACGAAAATGTAATTAGACACAAAATAACAAATTGATTAACATCTTTTAACAACGACTTTGAAAAGTCTTCGTTATTTTTTATTGAAAAATAAAGAAATTTGAAATAAGTGAAATTTTTAGATGATTATGAACCATCACAAATAATAAAAAAAAGTAAGCATTAAATGATTTAACAATAAAATTAAAGCAAAATTAATAACGAGTGTTTCCCCCTCTTGCTCTGATTACGGTTTCCATTCGTCTGGGCATGCTACAGATTTTGTTATCGATGATTTCTTGAGGCAACCGCTCCCACTCCTCAAGTAATGCGTTTCCAAGTTCATTCAGATTGTTGGGGGGTGGCATTCTGGATTTAACCCTTCTTTTTAGCAAGTCCCAGACATACTCTATCGGATTCATATCGGGGGAATTTGCTGGCCACTGCATCACCGGTATACCTACGTGGCTCAGATATGCCTGTACCGATTGTGCACTATGAGCACGAGCATTATCTTGCATTAGAATAAAGTCGTCACCAATAAATGGTGCAAATGGTACAACATGTTCTTCTAAAATGTCTCTGATGTATCGATTTGCTGTCATGGTCCCTCCTGTGACTATCACTAACTCCGTGCGAGCTCCCAAACATATCCCTCCCCAAACCATAATCGAGCCGCCACCATAAGCCACTGTGTGTTCAAAATTAGACTGTATGTGGCGTTCTCCTTTGCGTCTTCATATTCGCTGTCTCCCATCGATCTGTTTTAAAAGAACTCTGCACTCATCAGTTAAGAGAACCTGCTGCCATTCGTTCAAATCCTTTTTTTGTGTTTCGCTAATTGTGCCGGTGTTTATATTAAGCAATTTCAGTCTAGATACACACCATCAAGAGCAGTGCTGCGGCGATGGACTCACATGCGGAATAAAGTGGTTGCTGAAAAGAGGCTCTGCCCCCACATTATGATGTGGATGTGTATCCAGCACCTTGTTACCCTCTTCGCTTCAAAAAACGGGAATGTTCTGAATTCGGTTGGTTGTTTGTTTGATATGGAGTACTGCTGCCATCTCTGGGCAGGTGCACCCGGATACCAGCTTGGCCCTTTTGACTCGGTTCAACGACGGGCTGTGAGAATTGTCGACGATTCCAAACTCACTTGCGGTATCGAGCCCTTAAGTCTGAGGAGAGACTTTGCCTCACTGTGTGTGTTCTACCGCTTGTACAATGGGTTGTGTTCTGAGGAATTGTTCGAAATGATGCCCACGGCTACTTTCATCCATCGCACCGCTCGCCATCGGCAGGGAATTCATTCTCACACTTTAGAACCTAAATGGTCGCGTACAGTGCGGTTTCAGAGAAACTTCCTCCCGCGAAGTTGTGGAATGAGCTCCCTGCCAAGGTTTTCTGCAAGGACTACAGTATAGAGTTCTTCAAGAAAGAAGTTATTAGATTTCTGAAGGGTCGGCAACGCGCAAGTGATACCCCTGGTGTTGCAAGCGTCCATAGGCTACGGTGACCGCTTACCATCAGGCGGGCCGTAAGCTTGTTTGCCACCTTAGTGGTATAAAGAAAAAAAAAAAAACCTCAGAACTCCGTAATTTATACACTGATTTGGATTTTTTTCACATTATTACCCTGTTAACCCTCAGTTTGGTCCTATTTAAATATAGTAATGATAGGTCCCAAAAAACAAGAGCTAGGTGAGAAAATGTCCAGTCAATCTTTTAAGACTTTGATTATTTAGGCTAAACCTCTATCTCTAGCCACATAAGTTTCTGCGTGCTAGAGGCTGTAAATGAGAAGCAAAATAATATACGACAGAATTATCGCTCCGCATGTGCAAACTTATATAATAGTACTGTATCTTATGTAGTATTTGTTACCTCTACAGTATTGTATTCGCGAAACCCCCCGTTTTAGGGTTCCGTATATACCAAATGAATGTTTCATGTCCATCCGTCTGTGGCAAGCGATATGTTTATAGTTAAAGATATTAACTAATCCTACTTATATTATAAATGTGAAAGTCTGGATGTTTGTTAACCAATCACGCTTTAAAAACTTTTTTTTTATACCACTAAGGTGGCAGCCTGCGGTCCGCCTGATGGTAAGCGGTCACCGTGGTCTATGGACGCTTGCAAAAGCAGAGGTCTCACTCGCGCGTTGCCGACCTTTCAATAATCTAATAACTTCTTTCTTGAAGAACCCCATGATGTACCCTTATAGAAAACCACATCACAACGAAAAAAACACCTGCCGTTATAAATAGTCGGGATAAAACTTGATACACATACACATACATCAGGTCCTGGAATAGGTATTTATCCTGAAAAATTTAAAAGTTCCCGCGGGAATACTTAACCGAGCTCAAACTTACAACTTAGCAAACATTAATAGTATAATTTAGGAGTTGACATATAAATTCCACGCCGATAACCGAAGTAAGGGCAAGTGTGGCTCCAAAATCTAGTGAAATATAAAACACTCATCATAATTTAGCCGCTTGGACAATCATTCATCGACCTGATTTATCTGCACATGTAGTCTTGACAAATATTTCGTATCTGCAGAATTGGTATCCGACACTTAAATTAATTAATACAAATTTTATTTAATTTTATCTGAGATTGTATATGTGTCATTAACACAAACTTTTGTATATTTTTTGTCATTCAAAACATTAGTAGGTATATTTATTTAAAGTAACCTATAACCTATCGTACAAAGAAGAGAAAAAAACAATACCAACTTATGTTGTAAGTACATGCTAATTACACAGATTAGGTACAACACTGATAGTTGCTGAGAAATTCGCAAACGTGTCAAAATACATACGGAAAAAATACAGAAACATCCCTTTTTGATGGTTGATATTAGATAATAATAAATGGCACGCCCCCGCGGTTTATAATAAAGAATAGATGTTATCTGCAAGGAAAATTGAACCTTCCCTTTAAAAACAATTACATGGAAAAAGTTAAGTTCAGTTGTTCACAACTGCGTTGAAACATGTGTTCAAGCTTATAAAGTGGGAAGGACCTTCGATTTGCCGACGACAAAGTGGTCATAGTAGAATCGCTGGAAGACCTAGGCACGATGCTTGGAGACCTCAGCGGAGTGTCCCAACACTTTGGTCTTAAAATGAATAGGGATAAAACGAAGGTCATGTTCAATGTCCATGTCGCGCCTATACCGGTCGTTGTTGGGAACGCTACTCTCACAGTCTGTTGTTGTCGAATACACATACCTAGGGCAAGTTGGTCCGTCTTTAAGAAAGAGGTTAAGAGGGCGATATAGGCCAGAAAGATAATTTCTGTAATTCTAACGTTGTGAAAGTGCACTATAAATCATTAATTTCATATACATTACTATGAGAAATATATATGTTATATACTTCTTAAGTAATTTATACCGTAATAACGCCTTGAAACTTTTAATTTTTTGTACGGAATTTAACGTTATTACCGTTTTGTAGTCACATTTTTTGACTTTTTGCTTCAATTTAGAGTCAATGCACTAGATAACAAGCTATTCTAATTATTTAACCAACTTTCATTACAAGCAAATGCAAAACAAGCTTTAAAAATTTGCACAAGTGTTGAAACAATGGTCACTTCCAGATTTTTTATTGCATTGAATACAATAAATGAAAATAAGGTCATCAGTAAGGTAATGCACTAGACAAAAGCAAGTTTTATAACATACATTTTTTTTCAATTCTTTAACTGCTATAGTTTAGCCACAAAATTTGCACAAAAACGGCGTATTTTCGCGGTCTAGCCTATATCGCAGTCTTATCCGAAGAATCCAGCTCGGCTGGGCAGCTTTCGGAAAACTACGCCACATATTTTCGTCCAAAATACTCCACCGCCTAAAGCCGGAAGTCTATAATCAATGTGTGTTGCCAGTGATGATTTACGGTACAGAAACGTGGTCCTTACTTTAGGTCACCTAAATAAGCTCAGAGTCGCTCAGCGAGCTATAGAAAGTGCTATGCTTGGTGTTTCTTTGCGCGATACAATGAGGAAATTGGCCAAAGAACCGAAGTTACCGACATAGCTGAAACAGTTAGCAAGCTGAAGTGGCAATGGGCAGGCCACATTGCTCGTCGAATCGATAATAGGGATGGGGGATGGGGTCGATGGGAAAAAGGTTTTGAAATATTGTAGTATACGAGGGTATTTTCTATTGCTTAAAAAATTGTCTGTAAAAGATTCCTGATGTATATTATATGCTTTTTATATAAAACATAATGGCATTTTCGTCCGTTTGTCTTGACCGATGTCGGCGACAGGCCGCAGTGGAAAGTAGGGTTACGACACCAATGGTGGACTTTGAAATAATACTATTTTCACAAAGCGAATCAGTACTTCAACTCTCGAGGCTAGGGGTTGCTGCCAATGATAGTGTATGTATTAAAACAGGGTTGCCTACAAGTCGCAAGTTTAGCTCCGTATGAAGTACCTACTGCAGCCATCTCTGGGCGAGTGCACCCGACTACCAGCTTAGTTGAACGAAGGGCCATGTAAATTTCTGTTTTCTAATGTTCAACTATGTAGTTGGTCCTCGGGGAAATAATCCCGTTCGTACAACCAGTTATTGACAAATTTATTTTCATCCAAGTGATCAGTTCTCACGTGATGAGAGTTTTCGGAGGTTAATCCGCAAGGGGTACAGCTTCATACAAAAACTATAATTGGTTACAGCGATTAAAAAGTAAAACAAAATCAACTTACGTCATTTTTATTACAAAACAGATCAAAGATGGAGAGGCATCATGTTAACATGCTAGTGGCGAGTCAGTGGCAGTTATAACAAGGTCCAACGGGGAAGCAGCAACAACCCTGGACGCAGGGAGTGGCGCAACGGCACATAGGGGGATCACAGCCCCCCGGGCAACGAAAGAACGTCCCTATGTTGAAATCTCGATAGCACCCGTACTGATAAGGCATTTTGTAAAATTTATATACTATGTAGTTGTTTTTGTGTCCAAAATGATTCTGTCAAAGAGAAGTTCGTATTTTTTTTGACAGTGGTTTAATTGACAAATTATCTCATCCTTATCACATCACCATAGAGGTCAGTGGTCGAATTATTTAGAAGTTCTATGGACATATTCTTGTCAACGTTTACCAATTACAATTTTAGGTATATTTGCATAAACACTAGTAAAAAGAAATAATAAATAACTAACTTATGTATAGTATTATATTATCTGTGCTTATGTATTGCAACTTCAATGCAAAAAATCGGTTTTGTTTGACATAATGTGTTATTCTTCTATTTCTATAAAAAAATATTAGCAATTTAGCATAACAGACACTGGCAGGCTAAATAAAAACAGGAACATTTTTATTCATATTCATGTCAGTTTTATTCTATATTTCCTATTTCAAAAGTAACTTGTTACAGTCACAAACCATATTTTTATTGAAATTTTAAGTTAATAATTAAGGTTCATAATGCCTGTCTACTATGGTGGATTTGTGGGTGGACCCATGGGGGGTGGATATTGTCTGTTCTCCCAGCCATGCTGCCCTACCACGGGCGGCTGTGGTCCTTGCGGTTCAGTCCCGGGTCCCTGTTGTCAACTGTCCTGCTGATTGCTTCTAGGTGAGTCAGTTTATCTACCGAAAGTAAAAGTAGGTAAGTACATCCAATTACAAAAAAGATCTCTAATAACCAACTTAGGCCACAGTAACTGACCCAGCGCGAACGCAAAGACACGGGTGCGTAATATCAAACATATGAAAACGCAACGTAGTTTATACATATGGCCACACTGCCGTATATATATATATATATACATATATATATATATATATATATATGGCGTTTTCATATATTATCCGCGCTGTGGCCTTCGCCTTAGGAAAACAGGGCGCGTAAGTTATGGATTCTGAGGTCAGGAATTTATCTGCTTTCTAAAGGCACATAACTAAGATTAAGCAGCCTTACTCATGACTCATGTAAGCTGTTAAGTATGGCAAACAACCAGTAAAATGGTCTAATCACCTATTCCAAGCATCTAGTATTCGCCAGCTTCTGACTTCCTGATAGGCGTTTCAATAAATCGTTAAGACCGGCTTTAACAATCAGTTTCCAATACAATCCATTGCTCGTCAAAAATTTCGGCTTGCAATTGATTTTTAACAGACTTCAAAAAAAGGAGCTTTTCTATTCATCTGTATATTTTTTTTCCATTTATGTTTTATCTACAATCTAGGATGTTTAAAATTTGTTTTTGTTTTAGATTGTAATTCCGTCCAAGTCCATCGCCGTCGACAATTCGTCCACATTTCATTATATTAAGTTATGTTAAATTAAAATAAATATATTTGCTATTATTATATTTGTAGTCTTATTAAAAATCTTAATAACTTTAACCACATTCCAATGTAGCTAGGAAAAATCTCGTATCTACTGGGCCTGCTGGGCATAATGGAAACTTAACTTTGAGCCTGATTACTGAGCAAGGACGCAAAGTAGTCCTGGGAGAAAAGGGGATGTTTTTTTTCTTGTTGATTTGGGGATTTATTTGGGATATTCCGTCCTCGTAGATTAGGGCGTTTTCGTCGTTTATTCCTTACCGACCAACTGAAGGGCACAACCTAGTTCTGTCTTATATGAAGATTTAGTTCGTTCATTGGCCGATACAAAACTTATATTAACGGTTTTAATATAAGAAAAATCAAACACTTATTTATGATTTGAGTATCCGGAATTGGAATTGATTGATGAACGCCATATTTTCACTTTAGTGCTAAAAGACGAAAAGCTTTATCAGTGTATGTAGCTCTATTTGCCGACTTATAGTTCTGATCTGATCTGAATCTAATTTTTGGAATACGCTTTCTTCGAACAGTAAATATCCAATGACGGCGCTAGTGGACCGCCGCGAAGGTTGGCCTTAACTTGCGCTAAAAGCTATTTAAAAAAAAGTCAGTGTCGATTTCCGAAAGTACCGGAACATACCCGGATCAATGTTTTAACTCCGGTTTAATCTTTCTTATGTCGCGTTAAAAATACTGTGAATTCTCAGTACTTTGTATACCGGGATTTTTCCGTTTTAAACCCGTGAAACAACCGCGTAGTTCACCTAGATCTAAAATACCCGTGGATCACCTGCGGGTCGATTCCGTAAAAGATTGCTAACCTTTTTTGAAAGAAATTAGATATACATTGCGGTTTCGCGACAATCGATGAATTTCATACGTCATTTTAAATGTCTCTGAAACTAATCATAGATTAGGTGTTTCTTTGGAGAAATGATAGATCTCATCAAGTTCTTCATTGTCGATGACAACCTCCAAACTAGAGATTATTTTTTAAACAAGTTTTAATAATAATAAAAAACCGGACAAGTGCGAGTCTGGCTCGCGCACCGAGGGTTCCGTACAAATAATACAAATTATTTAGATAGCTCTTCCTTCAAGAGATCAGGTCTTCTAGGTCAACGGGAAGTACCCCATGGGTTTTGATTTATTTGTGTCACAAATTGCGATAGAAATGACCGTATTTTAGGCCTATTTTTTTCTCACATTGGCTTAGAAGATTGATTTTTTTACAAAGTAAAGTGCCCGTAGACTTTACCTACTATTTGATATTAATTTGACCTAGATACCTCCACCGCGTAAAAGTGTCTTGACAAACAGACAGACAAACTTTTTTTAAATGTGTTATAACCACAAATTAACAACAAAATTCGGGTTTTTTCCTATATATGGATGTAAGACCTAGCTTTGTGTCAAATTTCATGATTCTAGGACAACGGGAAGAACCCCACAAGTTTTGATTTATTTGTGAATAACTTAATACCTAAATATGCGACAAAAATAGCCGTATTTTTTTATTGCGTTCACATAAAAGATTGATTTT
This sequence comes from Apoda limacodes, assembly GCA_946406115.1. NCBI lineage: Eukaryota > Metazoa > Arthropoda > Insecta > Lepidoptera > Limacodidae > Apoda > Apoda limacodes. Next base: position 24,974,486 of record OX291550.1, read on the forward strand.
TTTACAGCTTTAAGGGACCGTAAACCTTAGTATTTGTTATGACTTTCAACGTGATACCTTTACACATGCCTGGAAACCTAATAACGAAGTAAATTTAATTTTTTTTTTTTATTTTTTGCCTGGTATTCAGTTTTCACGGTAAAATTCGTTTCGTATATAAATTAGAAAATGCAATTTCAGAAGGTTCTCAAATCCAGGACTTATTTCAGAAAGACAGATGATTTTAAATTAAAAGTATTATGCAATCCATACTAATATTATAAATAATGTCTGTTTGTTTGTTTATCCTACTATAACTTGGCAACGAAGCAACGGATTGCCAAGATTTTTTACATAGCAATAGTTAATAAGATTTTAGTTTGACAGCTGTCATCCGAAATGAAGATCTCGATGAGATTTATCATTTCTCTAAAGAAGCACCTAGTCAGCGATCAGTAGTTTCCGAGATATAGCCCTTTTTAATTTGACAGCAGTCATTTGAAATTACCTCCTGGATAAGATATATTAGGGAGACCCCGTTGCAGGAATTTCACAATCCACTATAGGAAAAATTTACTGTTGCCATACTATATACTGAACTACGCGGGTGTACCACGGGCAACAAAGGAGGTTATTTCCCCCATCGATATGAATATTTCTTTGTGGTTTACGAAAGAAGGCCGAGTCGCTTCAGCCGTTGTGGGCCCCACGTAGGGGCACAGGCCTCTTCTTAAAAACGTCCACGGCGATGGCCAGGAGCGAATTGGTGGACTTCCGTCAAGAGAGATTGACCAATAGACGGTTATAATTCTCTAACCGCCCAAAAGCCAAGTCGGACTTGGCTTAAACTGCTATCTTATAACATCAACTAGGATTGACAGTTTAACAAATCCTTCGAAGCAAGGAGCTCGGAAAATGTACCACTAGGCAGTCGACTATCCAGAAAGTTGCTAACGCTACGAGTTTCATAGAGTAAATACTAGAAAAACTATTTTTTTTACTTCATGTTTACAGTACCAAAGTAAAGTAAGATTAGAAGTCATACGCTATCTACAACCACACCACTAAGACGTTATCACCAGCCGCCAGTCGAAATAAATAACAATAAAATTCACGTTCATTTTCACGTAAAAATTTCCATTAACGTTCATACGAGAACTAGCGACTATTTACCTACGCAATAGCTACCATAATCGGCCCCTCAAGGTATTAGTCAGACTCTTAATCACAGGATGCTAATCATTAAAAAAAAAATCCAGCTAGCGTGTCGCAAATTGTGACGGAATTTGTGGAAACGGTTCAAATTGAAGTCCTTTCTGGGAAGGCGCGGTTCAGCGAAGAACCAGTCCGGTGATTCTAGGTAGTTTTTGCAACAGCTGGTCGGCGGCAACGTTACCGGGAAACTCTTACACTTTTATCTTACATACATTTTTACATTCTTATACATAATTATTTTTAAATTGGGTAACAAACCGAGAAGTTCAGATGTAGGTATATGGTAGGTACAAAGTTCGTTTTGAAAGCGAATCCGACTTTTTATACAAACTGTTTTACATTAGAAATCCTTAATTATATATTTCATAGATTTATTTGTACTGAATCTGGAATAAAACATAAAAGTAATTAAACATTAGATAAGATAAATACATAGTTATATATATATTTCATTTCATTATATATATATGTTTAAATTGATGGTTCATTGCATTCTTCAAAGGATTCCGGCTCCGTCTTCACAACCAAGGGATCTAATTTGTCTCCTTGTGCCTCTTAACCTTATGAAGACTGCTCTTATCAATTCTCAGCCAGTAAATTATTTGAGGATATGCTTTTTCTATTACTCGTTTAGTTTAGTGTAGTTTTTTTAAGAAACTGTTATATTCAGTATAGGGCTCCGTCACATGAGATAATGAGTGGGGTGAGTGACGCTCCTAAGTTCTCAACAGCATATTTTAAAAGCTTTTCTCTACTATGCCTTTGTACTGTTTTACAGGTGAGAAGGAAGCGTCAGCAATTACTATGCGAACGTCAAAGAACGCTTTTCTTGCAGGTTCCCAAACACCATTTAATAATATTATCTTATCAATGCTGGTGGACTTGTATTTGCATCACGCAATAAAGGTTCTATTGAACTAAGTCCCCAGGCTGATTCAGCCCAATGTTTGCAATCATATCTATGTTGATTACAGCTGTGAGATCTGTATTATTTGCAATTGTGGAAATAATAGCCATTGTGATAATTTCGTTTCAATTGCCTGGCTTTTTTTCCTTTTTCATAGTATCAGCAGCATATATTTGATGGGCTAATAAATCTAGAGTTTTAACGTACCTGGTAGCATGAGTTAGTACTTTGTTTGATTCTAAGGAAGTCTTGAGGCTTTTTGCACTTTTTGTTGGGTAATTTATGACAACCTAGTTTGACTGGTAAGAAGAAAAGTTGATGTTCCAGTGAAGTTTTTTTATGTATCTAAGATATATGATGTTAATGTTGTCATAATGTTTTGACTTATGAAATTAATTCTTCTTTTGTTTCACTCATTACAGTTTGCAGATATCTCCATTCGCATGTTTGTGATATTGTAAGGACTGCATGTTCGACATGTGGTTGTTCAAACGTTTCGTTATAAACATTTCGCTTTACAAAATGCCGCTTTTTCATATATCGCTATTAACCATAATGATAAAAATCTTGAGTTTGTAACAGTGGCACTACCGGAAGCACTACTAGTAGTGCAACAGTTAAAATTCATTTACTGTAGCACTACTGATTCAATACAAGTAGTGCCACGGTAAAAAATCATTTACCATAGCACTACTGATTTAATACAGTTTATTGAGAGATGGGCAACTATGGTATTTGCCGAACAGTCGGTTTTCAAATTGATGAATAGTCGGCAATGCCGATCATTCCAATACTCGTCTTTCGGAGGTTTTCGGGATTCGTCACGCGTAAGCCTTAATGACCGTGGGGTGGTTTTTTTTCTGAACTGACAATGCAGTTGGCTGTTGCAGCCATTACTGCTTCACCGGGCTTTTTGGGGCGAGACTCTGAAGGAGCCTCAGCCAATATAGCGCCCAACGCTCAAGGGCTCCCCGCGGGGGAAGCCTGGGCTTGGGTGAGTCACCGCCAGGAGGGGAGTTCCCCGTTACGCGGGTGCGGTTTCGATTGAGTGGGGGCGAGAAGCGCCTTGGCACTCTTTGATACCTCGTGTATCCTTGCGGGCGCCGACGAACCCGGGGACGTCGGCGTCGTGTAAGGAGCTCCCCCCTTACACCTATTAGGGGAGGTCTTAGAGGTCGCTATCCGGACAGCGAGATCGTCATCTGGGGCCGTTAGAACGTGCCGAGGCCGCCTAGTTATAGTTTAACGACCATGCACAGGTCGGTCGGGAGGATGATACGTTGAGGATTGCGCAATTAGTCGATTCGGGTGATTTTTTCGGGTGAAATATTGGGGAATCGTAGGAAGCTCGAAGTCCATGTGTAGGTCCGCATCCGCTCCGGAGGCCACTCTGAGAAAGCTGTTTTGGAGGGTCTGAAGTTTATGGAGATTGCGTTTGGATATCGCAGCCTACGCTAGCAAAGGCTAGTATGGGGCGGATACAAGATGTGTAAAGATTCAGCTTATTTCTAAGCAACATCTTACTGTACTTGCCTATCATTGGAACAGGGCGGCTGAACATGTTGTAACTTGTACGTTTTTTGTTTACAATTTCATTTTAATTGTTCGTTTTGATTTTGTTGCGCCACCACCACACCGGTATAATCTTTTTGAGATAAATAAAAGAATAATGTTTCGTGTGTGGTATCACGAAATGTCGAAAAAAAAATCGCGATCGTGAACATTCATCGATGATATTGTAGATGAACCGGCGAAACTGAAATGTAACCAGTACCAGGGAGTCATTTCATGCGGTGGTCAAGTAAGAATAAGTGACTACGACAACAAATATGACGAACCATACCTATAAAAAATAAAGCACAAGTTGATATTTCAATTCGCAGGTTCTATTGAACGTAGTTCAAACGAGTTCCATTCGTCATCTTCTCGATCGCAACTCGAAACCTTGCCTCCGATGCCTAGTCCATCAATTCCAGCGGGAAGCGAAGTACAAACACAACAAAGTACCTATATAAGAAAGTTTAACACTCCAGTGAAAAATGTGACTGCACCTATCAATTTGGCAACCCACTGTATAAGTGTGTGACAAACAAACAGACATGACAAAATTCTAAGAGTTTTTGCCATTTGTCTACGGAACCCTAAGAATGTGGTTATAAATCTAAATTAAAACATATATTAATGAAAAAAAATGTATTATAAATTTAAAAGTCATATAAAACTACATCACTAGTTATGCCACTCGTTTTCGCTTCTTTTTTCGACCGTTCTCTTTCTGTTCCTCGTCCTCTTGTGGTTTCTCTTCCAGCAATGATAGGACTTCCGTCGCAGCTTCGTTGATGTCTTCATTCTCTACAATAAAACCAAGTAAAGGGGGGGGGTGAATTATAGAAAAAGTTAACAGATTACATTGAAATGCACATCAAAGTCTATCATAAACTACTTTTTATTCGAATAGACTTTTATTAGCACTTTTGAATCATCAATTTAATTATCAATTCTATAGACTTTTCTACCAGTTCGGGATGATTATACACTACCGAGAGGAGCCGATTAGAAACTCGGTAGTTTACCTTTTATATATTTTTTTAAACAAAGATAGATGTATTGTTATATATTAACTAATATAGAACAATTGACACCCGACAGCAGGCGATTCTATTACATATAAATCACCTGCGGGTTAAGTCATGTTACAGTAAGGGTAGATTATTAATTAATTTAAGCATTCCTAGTTTTATTATTGTAATGTATTATTTAAGTACGTATGTTAAAATAATTTAACTTTGACTTATGTAATTGAAATTATTAGAACAATGTGCCCAGTAATATCTGTTGTTTAAAATTGTTAATAATTGTTAACAACTATAACTACAACCTATAACACGTCTATCTATTATTTGTTAAGTTTTCAGTATTGCAGCATCATATGTGTACCTATGTACATGTGTATGTACTTACAGCAAACGTAAACATATTTAATATTAACACGGAAAACAAACTTTATATAAGTTGACATATACCTACCCTTTTTTCCAAGATCTTTTCGTAAATATGAGACTCATACATATAAAAATCTTTAGCTTATTTATAGATATATATACATATATATATATATATATATATTTTCAGTATTGCAGCATCATATGTGTACCTATGTACATGTGTATGTACTTACAGCAAACGTAAACATATTTAATATTAACACGGAAAACAAACTTTATATAAGTTGACATATACCTACCCTTTTTTCCAAGATCTTTTCGTAAATATGAGACTCATACATATAAAAATCTTTAGCTTATTTATAGATATATATACATATATATATATATATATATATATTTATACTAGATATTTATGTGACCAAAACTTTGTTTTACTACATAACCCAACGAATAATGGTCCATTGGCGTAAACTGCTTTTGCGATATCCGGTGGAACCCAAAGTGGTTAAAACTTTATTTTAATCTACGTTTTGGCCAAAACACGGTTTCAGATTTCATGGTGAAATCCTCCCAAAGAAATGATAATAATTTTTGGACATATTAAACAGCGCCATCTGGTCCCAAACTAAGCAAAGCTTGTATTATGAAAACCAGACAACGGATACAAATACTTATATACTTTTTTTTTGTAAATATATACATATCCATAAATACACCCAGACTCTAGACAAACAGAAATGTTTGTCACATCCATAAAATGCCCTTAAATTATTGAATAATCATAAGTTTTTATTAAATAAATTGAAAGTATACATTTAACAATACTAACCACGAATGTTTGTGTCTCTACAGTCTGTTTTTTCTTACTTGTCTTATTTTGTAAATTTAACTGATTTTAGCTCAAAATTTTCAATTTTCTTACTTGAGTCTAAACCATGGTTTTGAAATAAGATGTGTTGAAAAAACAGTGTATAGAGTTGGCTATAAGACGGTTTTAAAGAGCATTGCGGAAGGGTAAAAGTGTTGACCTCAGACATAATCCGTGCCAAGTTTTGTACTAGATACATGCCAATATCTGTGGTGTCGTGGTCATCGCATCTCTGTTCTCTGGCCCCAAGCGCCTCCTGGAGCACGGGCGCCCGGATACGAAAGTCGCGCGCAGTTCCCAATGACAAGTATTGTTGAAACTCCAACTATACAGATAAATTCACATACATAATATATTTCTAAGTCTTTCTTTCTTTCTTCGTCTTAAAAAATCACGAAATCATTTGATTTTCTTTGAATAGGGACCGCTAAACAACGCATAGGTCGATCCATACCTAATCTCAAGCTACTGAATTTAATATACATAGTTGCATAAAAAACATTGAAAAAGTAACAGTTTTCAGAAAACGTTCATATAAGTTTATAAACAAAGCAAAAAAATAAATATTTAATTTCCTTCAAATATTTTATATATAGACCTATAATTGGGGTGTATCGTTACAATTCTCAATATTTTCATACTCTCGTACTTAAATTTTTAAATGAAATACCAAACCTTTGACTTTTTAGTAACCCGTTGCATAAAGTATGTTCTGCAACATTGAAGCACAAGCATCGAGTAAACCATACTGAAAAGAGCTGCGACACGCTTCCGCTAGATGGCGCTGGTTCGTGATCGCAGCAATTGCATAAAATACTTTAAAGCACACAGCTCAATTTGTTATTATTTATGTTGTCCCTACCTTAGCCTTGTTAGCAAGTAGTATGACATTCCTGCTGAACTGTTCGGCGGCCAGCACAAGCCGCGGGATGAGCTTAGTGTCACGAAGCACGCGGCTCGCCGACTGCTGCTGCTGCGACGCTTCCAAGAACGTTATGAGATTGTCTGTCGCTGAAGACAACTTTTTACCACTCAGCTTCAATAAGCGGTCAAGCCTGTTGACAAGAGTTTAGGCAAATTATTGTTCGTAGTAAAATATCAGGGACAGTGGTTAAGGATGAAAGATTCTCTTCTAAAAACTACGACCAATTAGATTAGAATTAAAAATAATTAAAAGGCGACAAAACCAGTACTGCAGCATGCCTTATTTTATTTTGAATATTATTTCATTTATTATAAAATAACATGGTTTGAATCACACATCACCGCCCATCTAAAACTACTGAAGCTTGAACGTAAAATTTTAAACATAGATGTATTTAATGACGTAACGAAGATAAGAAATTAACTATTTTTCACGTAGGCTAGGAACTCAAAAATAATTGAACTTTTACTCTCAAAAGTCGCATAAATATTGATTTTACAGACAAAAATATATTTGAATATAATGAAAGAACATTAAATTAACTAGAGAAAAAAGATCTTGTACTTATCGCGTCCGAAAAACCGTTTAGAAGATACTTGACAAAACGCGTTTTCTTAGACGGCTGCTTACGCACACTTCATTAAGCAAAACAATCGGCCAAGTGCGAGTCGGACTCAAGCCCAAAGAGTCTTAGGAATAGGGTCCCGTTTTTTACCCTTTGGGTACGTTAACCTGGAAAGCACTAAGGAATAGAATATTATTTACTGGCGACCGTTTACGATATTTAAACTTCAAATATATATAAATAGACCTTGCACACCAGTGACAAACTATACGTGAATCATAGTAAGGTTCACAAGGGCTTGTATGCAATATCTAAGGAAGCGTCCCCTTCCCCACCGCACCGCCTCACCACACTTTTGTCACCAGTTTTCCGCAAAGATGTTCTACTTATACTATTCAACTACTTTGAATATAGTATACACTGTACACAAAATATGTACATCGATATAAGTCTATAGCCGCGTGACGCGGTATCATGATTTACTACCTTTTGCGACTTCCTCCGAAATCCCTCGAGCTTCAGTTTACGCGACGATTAAGTCCAAGAGAAGGGTTAAGTGTGCGTAGTATGAATAGGTCTTTCAGAAGTTACATGTGATACAAGACAGTACAGCAAGTTAGAGTGCAATCACAAAAATATACACCAATACAGATCAATCGTTCGGTCTCATGTGAATTCGTTCCTTACCAACCCCCCAACGTCTGACGCATTCAAGGCGCGGTAGTACTACATTGGATATATTTTAAAATAAAGCGATCAAAGTGTTGTACAACGATAGAGAAGAGAATAACATAAAAAAAGTCCACTACCGCAAAAGGTTCGGTGCCGCCAGGTCTGGCGGGAGATGTCCGATGAGTGAGGCCAGCAACGAGTAATGCCGCACAGCAGCGCACAACACACGATCTGAATTGCCACCGACGCTGCACCGCAGCTTGCAGCATGCACGCATCCAGTTCGACAGCTGACACAGCTGCAGCACAATGCACTTGTATACCTCTTTTAATTCTGCAATAGACAACAAAGATTGATTGGAAAATGGTCTATTTCTATATTTTCTATTCCGTTTACAATGCAAATCGTGAAAATTATATAGAATGAAATGTAGGTCCTCGCTTTGGCCGTTAAACGATCTACTGCTGCCCAGGTCTCTCCTTGAAGAATAAGGCTTAGGCCTCAGTCATTACACGAACCAATACAGGGGCACAGGCCCCTCCTTAAAAAAGGACACTTAGGCGTGTTGGCGGACGTTGTTGTACGAGTGCCCACTGGACTACCAAAGTTTTCAAAGGCCTCTTACTAGGCGAGCAGGGGCACTCCATGCACAAATCACACACGACGACGATGCTTAACTTTGCATGTCGTTTTTGATAGACGAATGTCATTGGGTCATAAACTCTACGAAATGTAAGGTTACTGGCAAAGACTCAGACAAAAGCTAGTTTCACATAGTTTAGAAATTATCGCGTTATTTATTTTTTTAACATAGAATTATTTATTTACATTTTATAAATTGCACTTATTTATTAAACTACGTAACAATAATAATACAACAGAAAATTACAAAAATGTGTGTGCCCGCGCGGTAGAGTTCTAATAATGGTTGCTGCATTTCCGAACATTTCCCAACCGCAAAGTGCACAAATATGTTATCGGATAGTAAGATAGCATATTTGAGTGGCTTGTTCCGTACTACTTTTTCGACAGCCACCGCGGCTATTTCGTTTCCCTGACCATGACAGGGGATACTACAGGCACTTTTTCGACATGTCAGTCCATAGAGGCTGCGGTCCGAATTGCGCTCACAAGACTTACGAGCGTAGGCACGCTTATGAGTGGACCGAATTGAAATTCGCACTTATGGTCGTGAGTGACGTTTTCAAATCGGACCAGGCGTAAGCGCGCTCAAAAGTTAACCTAAAATTTATTTTCAAGATTTCCTTATTTTCGTTCGTAGATATAGTTATTTCTATAGTTTTACCTCGCATATTTCAAGGCAAGCTCTGTGTACGGTAGAAAAACGATTTGGCAATCACAAACTTAAATGGTATTTTATTAATAACAACTGAAATGGTTCGAGGCATTGACTCTATATTTTGAATTATGTACTCTTATATTACGTGCATTTACAGGTTTACCATGGAGTAACAGTTCGAAAGTTCGCGCCAAAAAAAACAATAACAACAAAACCAAAATAATAACAAACCTTCATGTGTCAGTTTGACGTTTGTTGACCGTGCTTACGACGCCTTTCCTCTTCACCGAAGGCACTGTTAGCTCGCGGATATGACGTCACTAATGACGTCATATTACTCAAGAGGCAGATTTGTAAGTGCCGTGAGCGCAATTCGAACCGACTTATGGGCGCGCCGATGGCGCTACCGGCACTTTCGGCGCAATTCGGACCGCAGCCAGAGTCTAGACTGGTCAACATCTGAACCACACAAGCACATATGAGACCAGCATAAGCCACACAACACTCGAAGCGAATCACAACAACTACTCGGAAACTGTCACTGCCAAGTGTCAACTGTATTAATTATAGGTCACGTGGGCATACGCTGTTAATATATATCCCCATACTAATTCCATTTCAAAAATGCTTTTAAATACTTAAAAAATTGTACATAACGACGTCACAACTATTAAGCCTGCAAAAACGCTACATTGCAGTGCGCTCCAGGTAGCAACGGGCGGGACGAAACAGTAAGGTTAGTAAAACGAAGCTGTCCCTGGTAAGAGTTACCACTTCGAGGAAAAACCGTATTCTATAAATGGTAAAAACCTCCTACCTCTATCTATCCTCTGTTGGTTAGCGTCAGCAGCGTAGTTGAGAGCAACTCCCAAATCCCTGGCCCGAGTCAACAAGTGTTCGCAGCATTTGAACCGGTGCCCGAGATGTAGGCACACGTGACTGAGCACCGTCTGACCGCTGCGAGAGTCGATACTGGGGAAATGACTTGATTCTTCGCCTACTGACGTATCGTCTTCCTAAATGTAGAATTATATAACACTATAAAATGTAAAAAATTACATATTAAAAAAAGAAACAGAATGGACATTGATTCTGAAATCATCATCATCATCTCAGCCGCAAGAAGTCCACTGCTGAACATAGGCCTCCCCCATAGATTTCCAAAGGAAATGGTTGGAAGCGGCCTGCATCCAGCGTCTTCCTGCGGCCTTCCCTATGTCGTCTGACCACCTTCCGACGCTGCGTTTGCCAGTCCGTGGCCTCCATTCGAGAACCTTTCGGCCCCATCGACCATCATTTCTACGTACTATGTGCCCTACCCACTGCCACTTCAACTTGCTAATGCGCTGGGCTATGTCGGTGACTTTCGTTCGTCTACGTAGACGAATGAAAGTCATCGATTCTGAAATACTAACAAAAAATTTTAAAAAAAAAACTTCTAGACAGAAAACTTTTATTTATTATCTTCCTCATATGTAAGATAACTTCAAATCACTAAACCATTTTCTGTATGCAACTAAGTTTGAACAAAAATTGGATAAAATACTCACATCTATACGTCCAAGAGCTGTGTTTAGTTTAAGCAGCAGGTCGTCCAACAGTTGTGCCTCTTGTTGGTCCCTGCACCCGGCCAACAACAATGCCGGTAGAAGAGATATACAGTCTTGTTTGCTCTTACGGACGTAATCTTCCAGTTTTAATATTACCTAGTAATAAAAAGTGCCTTATTATTTTCTTTGTTTTTTTTTTTAAAATTAAAACGGTTTTTGAAATAAATAGGTAGTTTATATAACTAAATTTCAAAAATTTAAATTTTGCAACTTCTTTAATGGTGTTTTTTTAGGGTTCCGTAATCAGAATAAAATATATATTTAAGGGGGCTCCCATACAACAAACGTGATTATTTTTGCTCGATTTTGCTCAATATTGATAACGGCAACAGGTAGACGATTAAAATATTAACAGAATATTCAGGTATATAGTCACTTTAAAAATACATAATTAAATTAAAATAAAACTTAAATAAAAAAATAAATGAAAAGTGGAATAAGCCTTTCCATTAAATAAATAGTTTGAAACGTAACCTTAAATTATTTTTGTGGTTTTATAGCGACCGGACTTCAGGTACCTCGAAGCTAAACAACAGTGCAAATTTTCAAGACTATTATCTACTTAATTAAAAAACATTCATATTAGAAAAAAAGTAAGGTACATACACTATTCAAGATTGAGCAGGAATTAACGGGTATTTCCAATAGTACGGTGGCAGTCTGGATAAGTGTATTTGTTAGTTTAGTCATCAGTATGTCTCTCTCTTCATTGGTGCTTTCATCTTCTATCTCATTCAAAGCTGTGTAAATTTGTTCGAGTATTGCCGCTATGCTGGCTGAAGACGTTGATTCAGTGATACCAGCTGAAAAGGTTTTTTTAGGTTAGAGATATGAGTTAATTAAAAGAGCAGATGGATGAACTGAAGACCATCTGCCTAATCGTTATTTAAGACCACATGGATGAACTAAACACCCTCTAATCTACCACTAAAAACCCTTCATTATTTTATAAATATTTGGAGGTTTTGAAATAAATGTTATAAACTTTTCGTTCGACAAATTTTCTTAATATTTAGGCTACATTCCAATTCACTTTTAACCTTCTGAGTCCTTCTGTCGAGTATATAATGCCAGGTAAAGTTGATTTTTTGCTTTAGGACGAGTGTTTGACAGTTAATTTTTACACGAACAAAAGACCATACCTATGGTAGTTACCCAGAGCTGGGCGGTTCAAAGGTACCCATATTGAAACAAAACAAAAAGTTTCTGGTGCAACACACTTCAGAATCATATTTTTCTACTAGTTTGACGAATATCTTAATCTGTTTCTTGCAATGAAAATGTAATTGCATGTTTTGTTAACCTTGCTATAATGGAATTGTAGAATACATACACTAGCAATAGTTAGTTTTAAACTTTAACGTTTTTCACTCATTATTATTCTAGAACTCGGGTCTTAACGCGATGCACGTAAGTACGTATACGGAAAGGTACCTGTATTGGGTGACGTAGTACAGCCGTGACCACGATAAGGTGCAATCCTTGTCGAAACGTCGGCAACCAATACAGGTACGTTTCCGTATAAGTACTTACGTGCATCGCGTTAAGACCCGAGTTCTATAATAATAACATAAACAAGCGGTTCTAAATAGTAAAATGCACATTAAATAATTATATTTTATTAGAAGAACCCGACAACTTACTAATGTTGGGTAAGAATGAATCCGTCTTCAGTGAATGGTTAGAGGACAACAACAGAGTGAGACAAGTCCTAAACAGTTCCACACACCCCAACGTTGTCTGATCATCAAAATCGCACATGTCCTGAAGTCTAAAAAAAAACATATCACACTTTTATCAACGTCTAAAAAAGAAAATCGTGTGCCACTTGGTACGTATACATGATAGAAGCAAAGTTATTCTTCGCATGCGCACACTGTTTGTCTTTATCCGTTTCTTCCTTCCCGTTTCTCAACCCAAGCACCTATACAAGGACATTCGCAAGAACATCGATATTGGATTTAGCAATCCATATATCCATACATTAACAAAACAATTTTCTGGACGGAAAAGCGATATTAAATTCCTATACTATTTTCTTTGGATGCCTGTTATAAACATAAAAACGCAATCCCGTTTCATTTTTAAATATAACTATATATTATATTAAATATCTGTTCCCTTCTACTTACGTTTTTAAATATAAATCTCTCTGAATCCATGTCTGGGTTCGTATGAATGACAGCCTTTTCTCAGTACAGGCTTCAAACTTTACTATGGATAAGGATTACTTACAATGCCCGGACAGTAATGTACTAATACTAATGCTTATTAGAGGTTATGAGGTTTACAAATATGTTATATTTGGTTCCGAAATATGAGGACTTCTCGAGTATGATGTCGACCTCGCGAGCGATACGTAACTTCCGTAAATGGCAAAGAACTCGGGTAGCCAGAAAAAAAGGTTTGTCCTCGACACAAGATATTAACTCACCTACAAATACATCTTTTGAACATTACACCAGCTATCTTGGTAACGTAGTGAAAAACATCTTGCTTCTTCAAGTGTTCGTCGGAAAGTACAGATTGGACGCAGCGGATGACCCAGTGGTGAAAGTCGCGTCGACCACGGAGCTGATTCCGTTGGTCAATTGATGACCATGTGACATTTTCACTAGTAAGGTAATAAAAATAATGATTATTTGTTTTATATAGGTAAGTTCACATTTACGCGACATCATTTCTAATTGGATGTGCATTTGTAGCACCACTTAACCAAATGGTACAACACCTTAAGATTAAAATATACCTTTAAACTCGATTTACGAATACTAAACAATTGATAGTAGCTCACAGTAGTAGCGCACAGGTGGCAATTGAGATAATTTAAGGTATCAGCAGACGATTAAAAAAGGTAATAGAAAGTAAGTGGTAGTACGTTGGACTGCCATATCGAAGGTCGGTCGATCACCGGGTTTGATTTGCGGTAAGGACTTTCAATATTGTTATAACTTGTGAATTTTAAACTTGTCTCTCATCTGGTTTGTGCCTGTCAAGGTGATACCACACCACCACCTGTCACGTTTGTGAGAATACCATCGGTGACACGTGGATGTTACGTTAATGTATATTATTATTATTCAATATTTTTTTGATTTCGGTTTAAATATATTCAAACCGTTTTAATGCATTTAAAGATTTTAAATTCATTAAATTACTTATGTCGATTTAGTGACATGATATCGGTAAAATAGTTTAAGCCAGAAATTTTAACGCCATTTATTTATTAGGAACGAAAATAGCATAGATATAGACTAGACAGCATATTTTCTAGTCAGCTGAGAAGTTAAAGCAGTCGCAATAGTCTGAAAGAGACGAAGCGAATCCGCGGCAAGTAGTTGCCTCTTTCTTGCCATTTTTTTTTTAATCTGCAGAAGAGACCGGTAGTTGCAGCTAATTTGCTTTGTATCTTTCTAAAGAGTAGCCAATTTTGTGAGGCTTCGGCGCAGTCCATAAGACAGATAACAGAACCTAAAATCTATGGAAAATAGTAATTTTGTCTCTCACTTACCTATATAAGAACTCAATAATCCTGACACATAGCTTTACGTCCCAGACGCACGGTAGTGGCTTAAAAGGCCCGGCCCTGTCCTTGGTCAAGTTGGACAACTTAACTGGCGCTTTACCTTTCTCCTTTTGCGACTTTTGACTTTTTTGGGATTTATTTGTTTCTTTAGTCTCGTTTAGCGTTAACTTACTGTTAGATTTTTTCCCTAATTTTGGTGTTGCCTGAAAGATTGCAAAATTTATTTTTATCTATACAAAAATTGAGTTACATATTAAATTATACATATATCTATTATATAAAACTATTTCATAAGAAAAATTTCATTACAAAAACACAAAACTTTTGTTGTTATAAAACAAAAAACCGGGGATTTGGAAGTCGCACTCACGTACTCCGTACCAACACATAAAGAAAACACGAGCCCGACTCGCACTTGAACGGTTCTTAAATTTGTTGTTTTGTTGAAGAGTTCCCTTTTTTTAAAAAATGCATGTGGTAATGAAAGTGTTCAGCTGTTTAGTAGTATAAAAAATTTAAAATTGGCCAAGTGCGAATCGGACTCGCGCACGAAAGGTTCCGTACCATTATCTTTAAAAACGGGGAAAAAATCACGTTTGTTGTATGGAAGCCCTCCTTAAATATTTGTTTTATTTTCATTTAATTATTTTTAGTGACTATATAACTGAATATTTTAAAGACCTTTAAAATATTCAGTTATATAGTCACTAAAAATACCTATTGCCGTTATCAATATCAAGCAAAAAAAATTAAGTTTGTTGTATGGGAGCCCCCTTAAATATTTATTCTATTCTGTTTTTTTAATATTTGTTGCTATAACAACAAATATTAAAAAAACAGAATAAAATAAATATTTAAGGGCAACGGCAACAGAAATACATCATCTGTGAAAATTTCAACTGTCTAACCATCGCGGTTCATGAGATACAGCCTAGTGACAGACGGACGGACGGACAGCAGAGTCTTAGTAATAGGGTCCCGCTAATTACCCTTTGGGTACGGAACCCTAAATGGTCTAACAGACAGATTAGTCTTAGTAATAGGGTCTCGTTAGCACTATTGAGTATTTTCTACAGCGATGCGCGATGTATGGAACTTTACCTTTGTTTGATCAAGCAGCTGATTGCAGGCTTTGTACAAATTATACACCATGTTAGCCGCACTGGTGTTTGCTGGTGTCCACTGCATAAGCTGGTGAGCTATCAATGTTTCGTAACATTGTAGTATTTGTTGAACTTTCAGACATTTTGCCTTTGATTCTGGAGTCAAATCTGTGAGGCCTGGGTTGTCCTAAAACGACCAAATATTTGTGATCATCGAAAAAAGTTATGTATCTTGCTTTGAGTAAAATTACTATCATATTTTAAGGTAAACCAAAAAAATAATTATATGATGAGTTCTTTGAGAACGGTTCGCAATCAATATTTGTTTACCTATACCGAAATTGACAATAAAAAACAATTAAAAACCCTTGTCTCCACTAAATAAAAGCCGGTCACCGAAGAACATAGTAGCATTCTATCTTCTTTACGAAAATTGTTGAGGTTTTTCAAAGAAGGATATGGATTCATATGACACTGATTGCACATTATGTGCCATTTGCAAAAACCTAAAATTGTAGTCAGTAATGTTCTGACAACTGAAATCTCAGAACGCTGGTTTTAAGAAGCCAGGTTGTGTGGCATTTCTTTGCTAATATGTTAAAAGAAAGACAAAAATTGGAAATACAGGAAGAGAGAGCCAGAAAAAGAAAAAAAATCTTTTAAACATTAACCATATCAATCTGTCCAAAACTATCGTTGTTGCAAAGGTTGTCCATGATGTTAGTAAGTTTGCTCTTGAGATACGCGCTGCCGGTCTCACCGCACTGGCTCCCGAGAATGTCTTCCAGGTCCTCATCTTCATAGGGTTGGAGAAATTGGGATATTGTGTACAAGAGGTTCGATATTGGTTCCTGTATAAAAGGTTTGTTATTTAATTTCATCCTACTATCCTGCTAATCTTAATATATATAAATCTCGTGTCACAATGTTTGTCCTCAATGGACTTCTAAACTACTGAACCGATTTTGATCAAACTTCGTAAATATCTGTTATTTGATCCAACTTAAAAGATAGGATAGTTTTTATCTCGATATGTCAAGTGCGAGCCGGACTCGGGCACTATAGGTAAAAACCAACTTTCGCCGGGTACAGAGGGACGGCAGCGGAACAACGTTCGCCGGGACAGCTAGTATTATATATGTGAAAGCTACTAAGCTTCGGACCACAACGGAGCATCTTATTGTGTTGGAATTTGGCACAGGAATATTTAACGAGATGGTGAAGGACAAAGGCTACTTTTTATCCGGCAACATTCAAAAGTTCTCGCGCGAATAACAATAACCAAATTCCACTAAAACGAACTACAGCAAACTTCTTTAGTATAATCAAGGAATTGCCGTAGGAATCCCACGCTGATAAACAAATTTAGAGCGGGCGGAGCCGCTGACAAGAGATAGTAGACCATAAAAGTGGCAAACTCTCATTTTAAAGTTAACAATAAACTTTAAGAGTTTATATAACTTTAAAAAGTCCTGTTGAAAATAATTTAGATAATTTTGCAGAAATAAAAGTGCCTGAGAGTGTAAGATGATACGGCATTTAAAATTAAGCTAGAATTTCCTTTTTCAAGAATTTTTTTTAGTGTTGGTTAACTGGGTCAAGAAAAACGTATAAAGGACTAATATAAAATATGAACTAAATGTAATATTAACTAAGAATAACAAAAATAAACAGCTTAGTCGCAAACTATTGGATTATAATAAAACACACACATACATACAAACACGAGTCAAAGTCGCGCTTTTCTTTTCTTTTCTTTCACTTGACCGGTTTTTACATTTGTTTATTTAACTATAGAGCTCTTACACTATAATTATATTAAGGTTTGAAGCTTGTACGTATAGCCTTTTTTAAGTTAGAGCAAAAAGATCAAAAACATGTTTCTTGTATACCCCATACAAGAAACATGTTCTTCATTTTTTTTCAATGCAGTTGCTAGTAGTCTTTTTTATTATGTGTACAAATTATGCGGAAAGATACTCTTTAGAGCACGCGTTAAATAAAACACTACTGAAATCTATCATGTCACGCATATTTTTATATATTTTTTTATTTAAGACTTGCACCATTCAACATAGAGTAGCATGCAAGGAAATTTTTAATGTTTGAAAAAATCAACTATTCATAAGTATGCGCGCTCTTTAAGTTATTAAACCACACAACATAAATAAATATTAAATTTTGAACATGTCATTTAAAAATACGTATTTTTTTATTGTTTTTACAAACAAAAATATATATTTAACATTATTTGGCTGTACGTAGGGCAGACCTTTGCCACGTGAAAAAAAAACCTGTATGCTCGCCTCTGCAAAGTGCACGCCATTTCATTGTGAAACTGTTTTGTCTTCAGTAAATATTACATTTTAAAAATGAGTTCTGATGAAGTTTATATTTATGTCTAACTTTAACTTCCTCGCAAAATGCATTGAAAAACATTGTATGATACATGAGCGTAAAGGATTATTCCAAATGCGTGTCTTTAAAAACACTCGCTGCGATCGTGTTTTTAAATTGGCACTTATTCGTAATAACCTACTTAGGGCACTTGTATCATAAATAACTATTATTTTTGTGATTTTTATTATTTGTTCGTAAATCCGCCATAATAACAAATATTCTGTGAAAATTTCGGGCTTCCACCTACATCGCTTTAACAGATAGAACCCTTTAAAAGTCAGACGGACGGATAGATAGAGAGCGTAGGCTTAGTAATAGGGCTCATCGAAATCTATACAATTACAATCTATTCAATATTATCGTTTATATTAACAATGACATACTTACAACCAATACTGCAGTAATCCCGTTGATTTGCACACACTTGTCAAACAATAGAGGAAGTCCATCGACACCACTCTCCGGCAAATATTTGCTCAAATGTTCATACAACATTTCCAATATTGGCTCGTGTAAGACTGGCTTTTCTTTAGCACAATCGTACAAGTCTGCAAAATTGGGACAAAGTTTAAAAGTACGACCACTTTTTCGCAATTTCATTTGCATATAAGGTTGGTCGAAAGGAACTCTATTACAAGCAAAATATACACTACATTTTTTTTATCAATATGTTGCCTAACTTTTTATGTCATCATCATCATCATCTCAGCCGCAAGAAGTCCACTGCTGGACATAGGCCTCCCCCATAGATTTCCAAAGAAAACGATAGGAAGCGGCCTGCATCCAGCGTTTTCCCGCAGCCTTCGCCATGTCATCAGATAACATAATATCTTTAAAAAAAATTATAAGTTTAGACGATTCCTTAATTTAATAACTATTAAAAAAAACCTATTTAAAAAGTGCTCAGGTAGCGACTGGCTTAGAAATTTCTTGGTCTCTGTGTCTAGCTTATCTTCCTCAAATATGATACAGTACTTAGAGCAGTGGTGGTCGAGTGGTTTCAGCATCTGCCTTGCGTTTAGAGTAAACATTCGAGCCCCGGCGTATATCAATGAATCTTTTATTAAAATTATCAAATCAATTGTTGGATTACACTTCCTGGCTTTTTGGTGAAAGAAAACATTGCGAGGGTAAGAAAATCAGAGCATACATACACTTCATACGTCAAAAAGACGTATGTGAAGTCCGCAATCTCCAATGGGCCCGCAACATGGACTATGGCCCGAACCGCCCTGGCCCAAGGTAAGGATAGGCCGGTGCCGCACTCACATGAAGTCACATGAACATATGTAGCACTTTAAATAATATAGACTTACCAGTATAAAGCAGTTTTTTGACAGCAGCATCCTGCAGGAGACACCGACGCACTATCGAGACCACCTCCATGCACATGGCTTCATTACGCACTCGGGATGTTACCCTTAAAAGACACAAAATATGGCAACACTAAGTCAAGTAAACTAATTTATTTTTAAATAAATAGTATATCTGGAATCAAACCGTCTTAACATACGGTAAAACTTGTCCCACAATAGTAGTAGTTGTTGCTATCGTATTGTAGTTGTTGTCCTCACTGTTTACTGTTGGTCAAGTGGCCGGGTTGAATTTTAAAATTGTTACCACGTCAGAAAGAGCTTGCCTCTCATGATACAAGTTTCAAAATTAAACAGGAGAAACACAACCCTTGTTATCTGGTACTTGTACTTAAATAAGGAAATTTAGATTTTTTTGAATTATACCCTATGTCACTTTACTGGATTTACAATGATGAAAACACTTTAAAATCAACCTATCGCTGTACTTAATCTGAGAATCACTATAAAGAAGTACAAAAGGACCACTACAGACAAACATACTTCTTCCTCCACACGCACACGTCGCGCACTTACGTCACTGAGTCATACAACGGTATATACAAGGTACTTACAGTATGTACTAAGGTAAGTACATAAAAAGTAGACCTTCTGTATCTACATATTTTGGGCTTTGATTATAACTTAATAATTTATTTAGAATATTGATATTGTTAATTCTTTTAAGAGTACCTACGTTGCCCCCTGGTTGGTAGCATGCAAGTCGACAGTGAGCTGCGTGAGGTAAGAGTGCGCACTGAACTGATCACTGTCGCTCTGACTGCTGGAGAACGTGCCACGAGGGAGCTTTATGTTCCTCAAAACAGTCAGGAATCCGGAAAGAGCAAGACAACGATGAAGGGAATCCCTGGTAAAATTATAATTGATATACAATAAGTTTGACATAAGATTGAAGAAATTGACTTTGACAAAAGATTTGGTGACTGACTCAAACGCCATATTAACATACCTAGAGTAAAGTCCCTTTCGACAGACCATGACGAGGGTGTCTCTAGTACGCGTGCTAAAATTGATGAGCGGATGTACAGCATCTAGCACGGCGGCGGCGGTCCTATACTCCGTGGGCGAAGGTTGACAGTTCTCTAATATGAGACTTAACTGGGAACAACGCTCTACAGACAGTGGGGTCAACTTGCACAGCACGTGTAGACAGTCTAAAATAAAACACACAAATATATTGTAAAGTACGTATTTTTTTATTACATACTACATAGATTTTTTTTTAATTTTAAACTTTTATTCTGAAAACGCGGTGTTTGTCCAAAAATTAATAGATCCAAAAATCTTATTTCTATAGCTATGTATATGTACAATTACAAGAATATATCGTTTGAGCTTTGCGAGTAGGTGGTCCGAAAGAAAGCCAACCCCACTGAACATACGAATGTTGCAGAATAAGGGACCCAGAAGAAGAAGAAGGGATTTCAGAGATATGCCTATCCCATCACCCACGCGGGTTTGATCCGCATGCGTGTAACTTATAACACATACCTGCATATTGCCGCTGATTACAGTCCCCCGCTAGTCTATCAGCCAGCTGACTAAGTATGTGCCCAGCAGTCTCAGGCTGAGACTTGCTGAGTCGCACAAGTATCAACTTGCCGTGGGTCCAGCAGGTTTGCGCAACCGGCTTAGTCTTGGAGACAGACAGCAAAGAAAATGCCAGGTTTATTAAACCGATTACTGTTAATTGTCGATGGTTGCCGCTGAAAAAAATAATAAAAAAAAACATGTAAAACTTTGTGTGTTTCCCTGCCTCAGCAAAAGCTACTTTGCAACTGCAGGGGCACAGGCCTCTCCTCAGAGAAAGAAGGTTTAAGCCATTTTCCACCACGCCGTCTCAATGCGGAATAAAAAACCTTATCGTGATACTGGCAGTTTTAAGCTGCTCATAAGGAGTCTAACTTGGCTTAACGACTGATATGAACAGCCAGTCTCGACGATTTAAGAGGGGACATAAAGCCAAAGAAATTTTGTTGCATTTTGTTTTTGCTACTTGAAGACCTTGGAATATTAATGAACCTACATGCTTTTTTATTATTTATTTGGACTTGATTTACTCACTTAAAATTTAATTTCATTAAGGGCTATTTTGCTTATCTAGCCCTCTACTCACAAAAATGCCACTAGGTGTCACCCATGCAGTAACTGACAACGCCTAACCGACGTAGCGTAACTTCTCATATCATTTCACCTCAGGAAGTGATATCGATTTTTTGTTTTTTTCGTAAGTTAATCGAAACACATTTACAAATATAGCATGATTACCTTTCCGTTGTAAGTACTTTAAGTACGCCCGCGACATCGACGTCAGGTGGCAGCACTGAGCGTACCCACGCAGACTCGTTGCTTCTGTGTGTGTCTGATATACGCTGCTCTATCGATGATTTTATTACCTTAAATATTATAGATTTCTGGCTAATATTTATTGTTATTTTCATTCTTAATTAAATAAATTCTGCTAAAAATGTTAAATTTAAATAAATTCTGCTTAAAATAATATATTTCAAGCAGATTTTTTTTAGGGTGTGTTCAAAAATGAAATAAAAATTTAGAAAAGTGGTTTTGGAACGCTATGCTGAGGCTAATTATTAAACTTGCAAATTGAATTATGTAAATTGGCGTTTCCCGGATTTTCCCGGGAAGAGCTCTTTTTCATTTTGAGCCTAGAGATCGTTTGTTAAAAACTAGAAGAGAAACCTTTTATTTCATCTGACGTCTCCGTGGCTATGTTAGTAGTTGTGATTGCCTACGGATCCAAGGGGTGCGGTTTCGATCCTCGCACAGGATAAACATTTATGGTTTGTCTTGAGTCTGAGTGTTTTCTATACACACGTTTTCAAAACTTAAATAAGGGGTTCCGTCCCACTAAGTTACACCTGTCAATGATGAATAAATAATTTTGAATTTGCATCTGTATCCATCTACAATATCTGTGAGCCAAAGTACAAGATGTGCTTAGTGTGGGACCAAATGGCGTTGTGTGTCACGTTTAAGAAAAAGAAAAAACAGTTTCTAAGTTGACTTATTTCTTTTGTCAGTTTAGTAGTTGACTTATATAACAAAAAAAACACTCACATCTAAACAAACAGTTCTAAAGTCAGCACCTTTATCAGACAAGGCGAGTGCCAAATCCACCAAAAAAGTAGCTCTCAACAGTTGTGTCTTCGGCCATGATTTGATGTGCTTACGAATCAACTCCGGCTCAGCTGTTCCTTGCGCTATGTGGTACAGACAAGTGGACAGACACCGGCTAAGTTCGGCTGGACTGTGCTGTGCTAGAATATAAAACAAATCTTGTATATTAGAATATTAACAATATAGGCCATACATAAATAATCTAAAGCAATAAAGTGAGTGAAGAGATTTTTATCCAAAAAGTTAACAGACTTAGAACGGGCAGTGTAGGTCGCACGTAATGTTATAGCAAATGAGATTGCTATAGTTGTGTTCAGGCGTGTTTCTGGACAAGCATTATGACAATCTGGCTACTAAGATCCGTTGGGTTTGGCGGAGGAGGCGGTAGAAATCTTGTGAAAATCCAACAGAATTACGTAATACTATAATTAATTGATTATTAATAAAGTAGTATTAATATTTTGTATAAATTAGTAAAATATACAATCATTTACAAGTGTTGCCAGACTATTCACTGCTTGTTAAGTACCAAAATGGCTTAAAGTTGCTGAAACTTCCTCCCGCAAACGCTTAGGTTGTGGAATGAGCTCCCTGCCAAGGTTTCCTCGAAGGACTACGGTATGGGGTACTTCAAGAAAGAAGTTATTAAATTTTTGAAGGGTCGGCAAGACGCGAGTGATACCCCTGGTGTTGCAAGCGTCCATAGCTACGGTGGCCGCTTACAATCAGATGGACCGTAAACTGTTTGCCACCTTAATGGTATATATAGCAATAAAAGATGAAATAAACTGTCTGTAATACCGTATAGTATGGGATTTCAGTTTATAAAAACGCCAGACCAAATAGATATTGTTTAAGCATTGCCAGACTGTTTTTGTGTAATTCTCATAATTATCACAAGATCTAGTTTTTATAACTTTATTATCAACCTCGAATTGGTAGCAATGTTCATAGTTAAAATGTATGATTTTTTTCCAAGTACCATTTCATCGCTAGCCCAATGTGTCCCTAAAAATTTAACAAGTGCTTCTCTGAACTTATTATTTCTTAGACATAGATAGATATAGAGATTAAAACATAAACATGCAAGAGAGCGAGAGTAAAGTAGCCAGGCTGACTGACCGCCCAAGCCAGCGATGCGGACAGTTGGTCTGGCAATGCGTTAACAACATCTATTTGGTCTGGCGATTTCCATAGTATAAGGCATTAAAAAAAGTTTATTTAAATTTCAATAAAATGACGTAAATTTCTTGTTAGTTTTAGCAAGTTTAAGCCACTCGGGTACTATTTCAACAAGCAGTTGCAGTCTGGCAACACTTGTAAATATTGTCATTAATACAAAATCTTTCTACCTCCTCCCCTCGCCGCGCACGCGATCGCGCTCCCACTATCGAAAATAAAGCTCGCTTCAACGACTTACACCGCCGTGTAAGAACCGCTGTAGCTAAGCTTCGCGCCCAACGTTTCGGTGATCTGATGGAGAACATTTCTCCTTCTCACCAAGCGTTTTGGCATTTAGCCAGAGCTTTAAAATCAGACACCGCCAACTCTCTCCCTCCGTTAACACGTCCCAACAACGTTCCAGCGTTCGATGACGACGAAAAAGCGGATTGCCTAGCGCCTAGCCTCCAAGCCCAATGTACCTTAAGCACACAGCCGTTCGATCCCGACCACGTGCGTGTAGTTGACGGCGAAGTGGAGCGCAAAACTTCTCTGCCTCCACAAGACCCCCTGCCCCCAGTCACTGTCGACGAAGTCAAACAGGTCATCAAAGACCTACGCCCCCGTAAAGCCCCCGGTGCAGACGGTATCTCTAACGATACGCGCCTCACTCTTCCCCTTCTCTGCTTTCTAGTAGCGATTTTCAACGCTGCTATCGAAAATTGCACCCTTACTTCTCAATGGAAAGATGCAATTGTTATAGGCATTCACTAGCCAGGCAAAGCTCGTACTGAGCCGTCCTCCTACCGCTCAATAAGTTTACTAAAGGCCCTTGGTAAACTCTACGAACGTCTCCTCCTCGCTCGCCTACGGAACACTATAGTCTCCAGAGGCATTTTAATAGACGAGCAGTTCGGCTTTCGTGCCAAACACTCATGCGTCAAGTCCTCCGCATCACGGAACATATTCTCACTGGCTTTCAACCAGTATTAGGTAAGCCCCGTCACACGGGCGCTGTCTTCTTCGATGTAGCGAAAGCCTTCGACAAAGTCTGGCACAACGGTTTAATTTTTAAACTGTACAACTTTCAGTTGCGGACCTACACAGAGATTTCGAACTCCCCACGATTCCCCAATATTTCAAAGATCTGGCAGTCCGCTTTTTCGAGCGTTCACAAAATCACCCGAATCGATTAATTGTGCAATCCACAACGTACCATCCCCCCGATTGACCTCGCCACGGTCGCAAAACTATGGTTAGGCGGCCTCGGCACGTACTAACGGCCCCAGATGACGATCTCATTATCCGGATAGCGAGATTAGTCTCAACAACCTCCCCCAATAGGGCCTCCCTCCAAACACGACGCCGACGTCCCCGGGTTCGTCGGCGCCCGCACGGATACACGAGGTATCAAAAAGGGTGCCGGGGCGCTTCTCGCCCCCACTCAATCGCAACCGCACCCGCGTAACGGGGAACTCCCCTCCTGGCGGTGACTCACCTACGGGTTCGAGACTTACTCCGGTCGAAGGGACGCCCCCAAGAGCAACAACCCAAGCCGAGGCTCCCCCCGCGGGGAGCCCTTGAGCGTTGGGCGCTATACGGGCTGAGGCTCCTACAGAGACTCGCCCATATAAAGTCCAGTGAAGCAGTAATGGCTGCAACAACCAACTGCAATGTCAGTTCAGAAAAAAAAAATCCTCCCCTCGTAAGTCCAACTGAACTTAGCAGCCACACTGTCATAATAATAGTCCAGAAAGACCCTGGATACAACTACAGCAATTTTATTTGCTTTAAAATTACGGGAGACCTGCACTGCCAGCTCTCATTTTATAAGGTTTTATGCAAGGGCGATCGTTTAAGTAAAGTGGAAAGAAACTCATTTGTTAACTTAATATAATACCCATACCAATATCGTCAATATCCATGGTGGTCGACTCAGAATCCTGAGGAGGTGGTTCCAGCTTGCTGTATACGCGTACATTGAAGTAGTGACTCAAGTGGGCCAGTACTATTTCCACATTGAAGGTCTTGCATAACCTAAATTGAAACTGCATTTTTATTAATAATATTACAATTTTGTAACGAAATATTAAAATAAAAAAAAGGTCGAGAGCGAATCAGGCTCACACAATGGAACCCTACATTTTGAGAGAGCACAAAGTAGTTGATAGACCAGAGGACATTGTAAGTTTCTATCTGCTTCTATCAAAAAACACTTCATTTCCCGCAACTATCACACTGGTGATAAAACCTCCAGTTGTTCGGTAGGTAATGTATGGCTTAATATCGACTAACCAAACAATAATAAAAAATATTGACAAAAAAACCAAGGAGAACAGGGGATGGAAAACCATTTTTTGCAAATTTTTAGCTAAATCACGGACCACTAAACTAAATTCATCCATACTAATACTTAAGCTATAATAAATATAAACGATATTCATGTGTTCAAACCTTAGCTACAGCTGTAGCAAACTTTTTTAACTATAATTAAGGAGTTGCCATAAAAATCTCACGCCGATAAACAAATTTAACACGGGCGGAGCCGCTGGAAAAAACATGTAAAATTATTATACCCCACACAATATGTTATTTTTACCTTTTTTTATTAGTACCAAACTGACTCATATTAATTAAAAAACAGACGGCCACAAGATTAATCGTTTTTTGTTTTTCCTTTTAAGGTATGGAACACTAAAAAAGGTTGGAAACTAATTTTATAGGAAACAAAGATAGAACTGGCATACGTACTTGAGTAGTTGATGAACCAATGGCGGTAGCGAGTCAGGTGGTGTATCAATCATATATGAACAGATCTTGTTTACAACCTGTTTTTGGTCACTGCGAGAGATTTGGATATCCCTATTAATGGAGAAAAAAATCTTTGAATTAGAATATACGAGTATTTTTTATGATACTTTCTTTTAATAATTTTACCAAATGTTGTCTTTACCAGCTGTTCTCCTAAATTTGTGACTCTCATGCTATTGGAAATACATAAATAAACATTTCTGCACATCTCACACCAGCACCACATCTAAATCGATTTGCCAAATTTCATAAGTGTATGTTTGTCCATGTATTTTTCAGAAACCAGCAATCGGATTATAATTATTAATTTTTTTATTCAATTAGGTACCATTCAACTTAAGGAATGGTGCCAGTTTCGTTGAAATCGGTTAAGTGGTTTTCAAAATATGAACTGTTAAGTGTGTACTAAAAGCACGTCGGTGGTTTAACGCATTTACGGTGCAATTCTATGCGGAACTTGTGTGGTTGTTACCCAATATCTTCGCCGATTGTGAGCCAATTTATACCACTAAGGTGGCAAACAAGGACACGGTTCGCTTGATGTTAGGCAGTCACTGTAGCCAATGGACATTAGCAATGCCAATCTGGGGCACCCATCTAACGTATAATAAATGTACAATTGTCTGGTATTTTTATTGCAAATTTTAGTTGGCATTCAACTTCAAGAAGAAAACACTGAATGTTCTTCTAAAAAGTGATTTTTACTTTTTTAATATTTCTTGGTGTCAATACTGCTTTCCGCTGAAAATAAGCTTGAGATATAACTTAAACTTTTGTTGTTTTCTTTTATGTTACTTATTTTAACAATAACAAATTTTAATAAACATTAAAGTGTGTTTATACTGTATTTATATTATTATACCTAAAATGGTGTAGACCTACTTGAACATGGCTGTAAGCTGCACTAGTTGCCTTTCTTTCCAACGACAGTGACACAACGTATGTACGCACTGCTCCTTGTATTCACTGATTGTCATCTCTGTCCCACAATGCTTAATCCTGTCATGTAAGGACAACGCGCTTAAACATTCTGGCAATACGTCTTTCCATCTAAAACAAGTTTTTTATTGAAATACAAAAACATGGTTCTATTTTTATGTCACTATATATATTATCAGTAGTTGCACTATATAGGTACTAGAACTGTTGGACTAGACCTTAACTATCTCCAAGAGCATAGAGGTCCTTGGTGCAGACATTTCCAGCTACTCCAATTTCAAGATTATTGAGTAGAACAAGGTAGAGCCAACACAGAGCAGTTGTTCACTTCGCAGCAAAGGTTGCTGCTATATAAATCACAAGAGATTATTCTAGAGAGTACTAATGAATTCTCTAGGCAGGTTAACCTAAATACCAGCTACTTTTTTCCCAATTACCAGTCAAGCTGGGGAACTGTTGATGTTACCAAAGTCACAAGATTACTAGAAAATATTAGGAATGTAAAAAGCACAAGAACATTATGCTACATAAAACAATTAGGATTAAAATACTTACATCATATTTACATCACTGTCATCAACAATTGATTGGACACTGTCATTGGTCCACCTGATCAGGTCATCCACCGGTAGTCGCGGGAGCTCCAGACACAGCCTACTGATAACGTCACCGCAGTGGGTAAGTGATGTTGACTCATTTCTCATTATTTGCAGCACTATATCCACTATCTAATAAAAACCACATACAAATATTATGGAGCAAATATGTCAGATCATCAGTTACGCAAAACCTGGGCACAAAGAGATGGTGGTAATGTCTCCAATATTATTTTTTTTACCTAAGAGTTTAAAATCATCACCATGAATTCAAAGCATTGATAAGATATTTGAAACCAGAATGTTAATGCTTTCTAAAGGGTATTGTTAGCTGTGCTAGAAATATATACCTACAATCAGATGCCTCTGACTCGGATAGTAGACACCATAGATGACGCGTCTTTAACTATTAAAAGAATAGGGCACTGTTGGTAGTAGTCTTGCCTGCCGACCCGAAGGACGCGGTTTCGATCCCAGCACAATACAAACCTGTTAACATGAGGGTTGTATTGAGGCTGGGAGTTTGCTGTGTAATATGTATGTATTTTACTTTAATTACATAACAATATAAAAGTATTTGAATCCATTGTCTGGTATCCATACAAAAAACTTTGCTTTGTTTGGGACTAAGTTTGCTTAGAGATCATGTTTGATGTCCAGAAACTTCCCGAAAAACCGACCAAGTGCATGTTATACACATATTAAGTCTGTGTTCCATAGAATTCACATTATTGCAAATATCTAAAAAATTGTGAACCAATTCTATTCATAGAAACTTTTGTTGAAATTATGTATGTGACTTTTTCAGATTTTGTAGATCATGTGGTTTAAAAGTTAGAAGGGGCAAACTTTGGAAGTCAATATTTCGCAAAATAAACATCTTGGAGAAAAAAAAACTTAAAAACCTCATAATTTATTTCTGAAGCCCATTCTGCGATAATCTAAATGATGGGGTGCCCAAAAAAATTGGCGATAGGTGGACAAAACCTTAGGCTGGTGGAGCTCAATCCAGTGGTTGGAATTTGAGTTAATCAGATATTCCACTATAGCTGATTTGTTGTCTGGCAATTCTTTACAGCAGCAATATGTTCTTTGACCAAGTCTCCAATTGTGCGTTTGGTCTGTCCAATGTAAGAACTGCTGCAGCTGCAGTCAATTTTGTAGACACCTGGTGTTTGGTACGCATTTGGCGTGCACACCTGCTGTTCAATTTTAGAGAACAGAACATATGCAGTCAATTTTGTAGACACCTGGTGTTTGGCACGGCCTTTGGCGTGCGTACCTGCTGTTCAATTTAAGAGAACGGAACAAATATACAGTCTTAATGGAGAATTCACTCAAAAGCAATCCAATTTTATCTATTACTCCTTTGATATAGGGCATGAACACTAGCTGTATGCTAATCTTTGCATACTTCGTTCGTGTTTCGGGGAAATAAACTTCTTCTACACTTTAATTGCAAACTGATACGGGCCGGAGTTCGCATTAAAAATTCGACATCTAAAATGTTTGCGTCGAAAAAAATATTTGAGATGCGCGCGCACGCCAAAGGACGTAATCCCGTACTAAAAACCAGGTGTCTACAATTTTGAAATAAAAAAGCATAAGAACTTCAATCGTGAGGATGGATAAAAACTGTCGCCTGCATGGAATCTAGTGAGAGGGAAAGACACCTCTCGAGTTTTACGAACAAACGCATCAGAGGACTATGTTAGTGTTGTGTGTAGTGATGACTGTGAGGGTAGTTCAACAGGACCTCTCCACTCAAAGCCGAAGACGCCACACACCACCAGTCTAACCGTGACCACAGTGTAATAACTACTAATAGTGAGGTAACTTGGATGTCTAGCCAGGTTAACGATGAGTTTCAGTCGCCACAAACATAAATGAAGTAACATAAAGTCTGCCGGTTTGTCCGTTTATTGTATGTTTGTACGCAATTACTAGGTATTATACAATTTATTTTCGAAGAACATTTTGATAAAGAAAATTCACAAACACAAACTAAAAGTGTGCCGCTAAGCGGTCACCCATCCAATAACTGACCAAGCCTACAGTTGCTTAACTTTGAATATCATTACCAACAAACAAACGTGTTACTGTTTTATTGGAAACAATATTCAAAGTAAAGCAACGTCAGGCTTGGTCGGTGATTAGATGGGTGGCTTACTACTTTAGATGCATAAATGTAAACATACAAACTTTGAACCTGTAGAAACTTACTTGCATTTTTTTTGTGACAGCCCTGACAAATTTTTAGTGACTAGAATTTTTAGAGATAAAGAAGTTCATCCACTATTAGTAGTTATTACGCTATGCCGTGACCAAGGCCTTACCCTTAGAAGAACTGTGGGATGAAAATTGTTTTATTTTGGATATGAAACTGTTTTCTGGGGCACCTCATTATCAGGGGTTGTTGTTGGATAAGCCTTCAAAAATTCTCTTTTTCTCTTTCAAAAGCCTAATTGCAAGTTATTAGCTTCCGAAGTAACAAGAAAGAAAAAAAATAAAACAAATGTAAGGTGAAAATTATGACAAAGATCACAAATTATGAAAAAAAAACTATTTATCTACTAATGATCTTGTAACATATGCAGGGATGATGCAGTTACCCCTCAATATAGTGCATCTAAATTTGACCTTTGGACATCAATTCACTGGCCACACTGTATATCCTGTCACAGCTTACAAAGTTAACATATTGGCATATGTACACATATCTGTGGCTCAGTGGGTAATGACCTGCCCCTACCGCACAAGACAAACATTTATGTGATGAAGTTTTGTGTTGGTTTTGAGTCAGGGTGTTTTCTATGTAAGTGAATGTATTAACAAAAAAAAGTAAATGCATTTTTTTTGAATATTTGTACAAATACTACTTGTATTCATTATCTGTTATCCATAGTATAAGCTATTGCTTTAGAATTTAGTATTATCTTGTCTGCTGTAAAATAAGTCCTTACCTTAACTTTACTTTTACATGAACCATGATCTGGTAAACCATTAAGAATACAATCTAATAAATCTCCACCATCATTATTCAGTATACGCCGGGGTAAATATTTCACTATCTGTAAAATAAAGTTTTTTTTTCATTTCAAAAACTGCTTTATTCCTTTGCTTTCAAGTACAAGAGAAAATATATATATTGTGCTTAGATAAGAATAATGCTGTATATTTTATCTTTAAAGTTTAATTTCAGATTCACTGACACTAATAAAGTTTAGGTTGATTTTATAGCGTAAAACAAATTTGTGTTTTAATAGGTCAAATCCAACTCCTAGTGACTTATAAAGCCCTACTACATTACTCTTACAAACACACAAAATCTTCATAGAACTAAGAAATACAATATAAATAATGAAACATACATAGAAAGAGTCCTGTCTAGAGATTTATCTTTTGACTGCATCTTTGCTATGTTATTATTGGTTTATATTGGTTGGGGCTGAATTAGGTGGTAAGGAGCGTAGAGACATGGCGTTAGAATATCTATGTGAGCAGTGGCCAGAGACCAATTGCACCTGTGACACTCAGACCAGATCACGGGGAGGAGAGTGTATGCGGGTAGTAAAACTCCCCCTTTCCCGTCCCCTCCCTTGCATCTTGCGCTCCAATTCTAAATTTTTCCATTTAAATCAAGAGCTTAAGAAAAAGAAGAACGTTTGCATACTACAGTAACGGAATACTAAAATAAAACTACCTGGTCAATATTTAATTTGCAATATTCCAGTAATTCATCCCGCCTACTATTTACATGTCCAAGTTCTTTTATTTTGATAAATGTATTTTCGGCCATTATGTATATTATCGTAAAAAACCCCAGATAATGAACAAAACAAATTGTTTTAAATTGGTAAACAATTTTTTTTTTAATTTCGCAGATTAAAACAGTGTTGCCAACTCGGTCTGCGGGCTAAATAGATTTCAAAAAAAGGGGGCAAATAAATTTGAGTATGCCTAATGAAAGATAGTGGCATTTTGGAGAGTTGGCAACTTTGAAAAAAAAAAAGTTTTTTTTGTCGTCATAACCTCAGGGTTGCGTTCAAAAACGAGTAACTTTAGTTAAAAATGACGTCATCGGGTTCCTAACTCTACTCTATAGTTTTTGAACGGCTAACCGAGTTACATCTGTCAAGTTTTAATCAATGTTTCCACTTTTAGGAATTTCGCCCTTGTAGGGGCATTTTTTTTATTTGAAATACTTTTGTAAGGCCTACGGAACACTAACATTCAAATAAAGTTTTAGGCTATTTTTTTGACTTTGAGTAAGAAAAAACTAATAATTTCCTTCTTGCTTTTTTGAATTAAGTTTTCATAAACTAGATGGGAACTTGGTGAATTCTTTTGTTTTGATTATACATATATTTTAGTAAAACTTACCATTATTATTAAGTATATTATAATACTATTTATTTATCAGTATGTTAAAAATTTTTATCTCTTGTAGTTGTAACGTTTTGTTTGCATTCTAAACACTTGAATCGCGGTTTATTTTATTGTTAGATTTTATGTTGACAAAAAATAAAATGAAAATAGGAATATTTCTAAACAGCTAAAATTTACGGCTAAAATCAATATTTTAAAACTATTTTAAGGCATTTAGAGTTATTCACTAAAGATTCTAAGAGAAAACTGAACCCTAGTAGTGGAGTGGAAATACTTTAAAATCTTTTATTACTAAAAAAACTCCAAATTCAAAAGTCATACAAAAATACTTAAATACAAAAACAAACAACAAAATAATTTACTAATTTTCTTAATACGGAAACATTGCTTTGACCATTTTAATCAAATATGGCCGCCTACTCCGACGAACCCGCGTCGAGTACGGTTCACTTGAGCCAACCCTAGGGTAACAACTCTACGCGTTTTTGAACGGATAAGGGTTGGAACTCAGTTAGTTTATGAACGGTTCGAGTCATAACTCTACTCGACTCAGTCGGTTTTTGAACGGCCCCCTGATAGGAGTTGGAGTTTTGGCGCGAATCTTAAGAAGGAGTGGTGTTTTTTCGTGTTTAATTTTTCTAAATTCAGTTAGTGTGTTTCGATGTATATATTTTAGCAGTGTTTAACGGAAACGTGTTAAGAATTGTGCAGCGAACACTCATGCATAGCGAATAATGAAGAAATAAGCAGGACATGACGCGCAATTTGTGAAGGATCCACACCAAAACTCCCGCCCTATATTGGGACATGTAAACGAGGACGCGCGGTATCCCCGCGATAAAACTTGAATATGGCGGTTCGCCAAACTTAGATATAAGCACAGGACTACATTTAAACATGACTCTGGAGAAATGATGTGCAATATTGCGAAATCTGGTCTCCAAATCGAAGAAGGAAGGAAAGTGTTTAACGGAAACGTGTTAAGAATTGTGCAGCGAAGGCTCATGCATAGCGAATTATGAAGAAATAAGCAAGACATGACGCGCAAATTCTGAAGGATGCACACCAAATCTCCCTCCCTTTAAGATAAAACTTTCCTATGGCGCTTCGCCAAACTTAAATTTAAGCACTTGACTATATTTAAAAAGGACTATGGAGAAATAATATGCTATAATGCGAAATCTGGTCTCCACATCGAAGAAGGAAGGAAGGAATGGAACCTCTGATAGAACTCATTTTTCACAAACATTTTCACATCACATTTTCGAATATTTAATTGAAATATAACCGTATAATGTCTAAATCATTAAAAAGTGGTACTAGAAAGTTGTTGTACACTATGATTACGAGATTTAAGGATGTAAAAAGTGAAATGGACACTGCAATGTTTATGTTTGATCTCTAATACAATAGGTAAGGTTTTGATACTTTATAGTTTTTCTGTAGTGTTGGAGGTACTGACCAAAGATAGTGTTTAGTAGCTTATTGAGGTTCTTAAATTGTGAAGTGATAGAATTTAATCTGCGATTTTTACGGATTAAATATTCAATTTACAAATTTTCATGTCACTTATATTGAAAAAGGTTTATAACATCATGGATATAAGATCATTTAAAGTTTTCGTATAATTGATGTGGAAGTGTGAGTGGTAGATTATAAACCACGAATCACAACACTACAAGAATAAACGTTATAAACTGAACTGCTGTTTTATTTGTAGCTAGTAAAATAACATTACAATAATTGGTAAATGATAACAATTGTAAAATATCTAAGAGTTACAATATATAACAACACGTTGCTAGGAAACCTAACGTTCAGTGTCAGATGTCAAACTTGTCTATGCTCAATCATTAGAGCAAAGAGTTTGTCATAGAGACATACAGTCTTCACAGATATATTCCGCCTTTAATAACGTCAGTTTTGCCACTGACACCTATCGTTCGTGTAGCTTTGAAACGTTTCTAACAAAACTTGCAAAACGAATGATTGACCTACACACACTACGATAATAACAAACACACACTACCATAAACAATGAATATGTACAGGCAGTTTGACAGATTAACAAAAAAACCCCACCTCCTGGGCTACGTTCACTTTGGGTGTGATTATCGCCGTTTGCCCTTCGCCCGGCGATCGCCGGATTATGATTCCCGATTCGACTTTCGTGTTGTGCGGTCGTGTTCTAGAGCGTCAAGTGCTCTCAGTGTGCTCCGTGCAGTGGTGACTCAGCTGGTGCGCATTCCTGTGTGGTGTTTTGCCTCAGCGCTGACGACCTCGAATTGTTGCTTGGTTTATTGCCCGCAATTCTTGGAAAATCGGCCTGAGTGTTGAGCGCTGCTCGGCAGTGTGTATTGGCTGGGAAATTGCTTCTCAGCCCGCTCTGAGTGTGTTTGCGCGCTTTTCAACGCGCCCACAACGCGAAGTTTATCGAAGCGATACTGTGTGTTTTTGTGCGTGAGTTAGGTTCACTTAGGTTCGGGAGCATTCTTTCAACTGTGCCGTGATTAAATTTAGCAGGGAACTGAAATGCATGCAATGCATACAGGCTGCATGATGTCAATGCCGTCATTACCAAAGTCTACGCGAACCGATGGTATATCGATATGGTATAGTTGGTTGACCTCGTCTGTAGTATGGCTATATAATTTAGCAACGTCAACGTTAGACCTCAACATGACTTTAGCAGCAACAAAAATTTCAAGTGCGAGTCAGACAGGATAAGGTGCGAGTCGGACTCGCACACTAAGGGTAAACCGATTGTAATAAAATTTTGGTAAGTTCCGTCAAAGAAGCAGGGATAAGAGATTATTTTGATTGCCATAAAGGCATGCGAGAAGATGTGTATTCTGGCAAAAACGGACCTGTGTACGATATTTGGAGACATGATCATACTTGCGCAAGCCGGAAATATAACGGATGCATAAGTTGACAAAATGATGCAGTTTATTTAGCTTAGAAATAAAAAGGAGCATCGTTTAGAAGTATTAACCGTTTGTTTTCAAATTTTTTAATAAATAAATACATGTTTTATATAATCTTGTATTTTATTCAATATTAAACACCGATTGTAATAGTTATTTGCAGTTATATTTATCGTTTACCTACTTAGGAACACCTCACTGACATCCAATGTATATGTTAAATATCACTTCACCTTTAGCTACTTTTTTGGGTACTAAAAGATGGAAAGGCAACTAGCCGCTAGGGCCATGGTCCAGCAAACGACCACAAAATACCACGTATTGAGTTTTATTAAGTTGGTTTTTGTTGTAGACAAACATCTGGACCCGTTGTCGAAATTTGACAGTGACAGTTGAAGTTTATTTACTTTTGTAAACTGTAGATTTTTGCTTGTTCTAAGGTTTTCTTTCTTTTAACTGTTATTTTTAAACAAAGATGAATCAGACAGAAAAAAATAATGAATTATGGTAATAATAATATGATATTTGACAGCGACAGATAAACCAACTAAAAAAAAAGAAAACCGATGCTGTAAGCGGTGGTTATTTGTATTCATTTGGTTAAAGTTGGATTATTTTAGATTCACGTCGTTTACCCATGGGTGTTTGTGACTTCATTTGGTCATATTTGGTCGAATATGTTGGCAACACTGCAAACATGACGTCATCAGTTTATGTTTAGCGGATGACTGTTACTAAGTTTTATGAATTTCGTGGTTTTCGAGTTTATTTGTACAAGATTGTACTGATTTTACTTTTATTAATCAACAAATGATTTTGTTGTGTGCTTATAAATGTTATATAGGCATTTGAAATTTGGTACAGTTTCATGATACTTACTGTTTTTGATTTGGCGGCATCGCAGAAGTCACGAAAATAGATTGTGCTTGTGCAAGATACCAAGAGTGGTAAAATAGAGCCCTTGGGCTAGATTTAAGGAACGAGGTCATGGTTTTTTAAAATCTGCAAGTAACTGAAAATGGTATAGTTTCAAGTCTTCCAAGACTTCATAAACAGTAGAAGATGGAGAATTCGACAGTTAGCGGATTGCGGTCAAGGTCACGTTCAAAAACCCCTTTTTTGCGTTCTAGTTGTGATCATGAAAATTGCATGTTGGAAGGAGATCATGTGCATCATAAATCTGGACGTAAAACCCCTGTGAAAAGAAGTACTCCAATAAAGTAAGTTAAAACAATCTTTTTTGGACTGCGTTCCAACACACAACGTGAAATTTGAAAAAGTGGTTTTGGCACGACTGGCTCAGGGTGAATTTTCCAACTGTTAAGTTGAATTATTTACACTCCTATAGATACAGTTGGAAATCACTGATCTCTCTGATCAGTTTAAATATTAACTGTCCCAATCCAAAACAGATGGCCACGGTGACCGCTTACCATCAGGCGGACCGTGTGCTTGTTTGCCACCTAAGTTGTATAAAAAAAAAAAAAAAAACTAGGGGATAATCATGTGGCAGTGTTTTGGAACATAGCCTTGTATAGAATGTAAATATAAACATCTCCAAGGTAGGATGTGTTCACCAAGATTTTAGTATGTTGGGTTAGATAATAACTAGGGTAAAATAAAATAATAAACAACAATAACCAGAATAGAAATTATTACTTTATTATAACTCATATTACATTAAAAATTCTAAATTGGAGGATGATTTGACTGTCTGCCAAACAGTATTTATTGAATCTTGGTAATTACAAACAGTATACAACTGTGTGTTAATTTCAAGTCAGTTAAAATAATTTTGTTCTGGAGCTGATTATGGTGGTGGATTAAAATTAAAAAAAAATTAAAATCATTATTACAATTTAGATTATTCAATTTGAAAATAAATTTTACAAAAATACTTTAAATGCAGCTGTCTTTGCTATGTGATTTACATACTAGCCTCAAACATCCCCACTGTTGGGGTACCGTCTATCCTCAGATGGTGATTAGGTTTGGGAATTACTAGTGTGAATTGTCTTCATGTCACATACACCTTTTTCTTAAGACAAGGACAGATTTCCTTACCATGTTTTCCTTTACTGCAAATGTCAGTGGTTTGAATATTCAATGCACTTGGAACATTACTTCACCATAGATCAAAATGAGAAAATTTGAATGGTTGCTTAACTCTACCTAAATGTGTTATTAATAGTTTATAGCTGTGTTGGAACATTGGTAGTGTAAAGTATCTATTGTAGTAAAATATTCAGAAGTTCTATAAGCCAAGTATCAATACTCAAATATGAATATTGTACCTTGTTTGTAACATAGTCATAAAATTATAACAAGGTGGAACAGTAGCTCTCTGCCTAGCACTTGTTTACCTCATGACATCACAGTCTGACAAAGCCCCATGCAATGTGACATCACTAAACTTCTGACCTTCTAAAGTACAGTCAGTTGTAAAAGTTTCTCATAGCTTATGAAGTTTTATGTATGACTTACCTGACATGGTTGTTTAAAATATCATATTACATCAGTTGTTGCTAACAATTCTCGATAGAAATAAGATAAACATTGCGGTTTCGCAATAATCAATGAGTTTCATATGTTATATCAAATGCATGATGTATATCTTATTTCTATGGATTTCAAATGAGAATTGTTAGCAACAACTTTACATAATCGACACACTGGGATAAAAAATAAACTTAATGATGACTAGGTATAGTATATATATTTAAAACAAACAAAATTCAAAACATTTTCTTTTTAGTCTCATTTTTCGTTCAGTTAACATACAGTTTGCTGCGCTTTTAATTATAATGTTACAGATACTGCTTCTGTTTTATTTTGGGTATTTGAAAAAAATAATCTTATGTAAATATTGCGGCTCTTCCTACAGTATTTATAATTTTGAACATTTAACTTTTCTTTTTATTTACATGAAAATAAAAAGGAAAGTTGAGATGGCAAGACTTAAAAAAAGTTAATTAATGCATAGATATTATATAAAAAACAATAAAATAGGTATAATGGCAGCAAGTAAATAATTGCCATAATTTTAAAAGAGCATTTAATATTAGCATAAAGAATGTAAACCTCTCTTTATTTCTTTTGTAAGTACAATATGCCTTGTTTGCAAATTCTTTTATAACCACAAGTTGCTCTTTGGTTACATCAAGTATTGATTATATTGGTTTTCGTCTGAAAAAGACCTCAAGTATGGGTAAAACTTCTTCAAACTGGCTTGAGAAATAAGTTATCAACATCTAAGTATTTTAAATATTGTGTTGCAAAATAATAGACTGTCTAGCTGGTTTTTATTGCACTCACGAAAAATTTAAGAAGTATCTAATTTAGCAGGCATTTTGACATTAAGAATTTCAGAAAACAATACTGCTTAACCTTGATTTTTAATTATATAGACTAAACTGACAGCTGCAATCGATCTTTTTTTTTTTAAATGTTGCAAGAGTGGCGCATAGTTTTGTATTAGTGATTCAACTAATCACTCGTTTTGACCACCCCAATATTCATATTTCATATATTAAACTATGGTATGTGTGTTTGTGTGTGTGTCGAGAGCATGGTAGTGTGTGTCGAAGGCATGGTAGTGTGTGTCGAATGCATGGTAGTGTGTGTCAAACGCATGGTAGTACTTTTTCATGAATTTAATTTATTTGAAATGCATATTATACAAAAATAATAGCTTTTTGGACTCTTCTCCATATAAACTTTAACTGTGCCTTGTATAACTACTCTTACCTCCACATAATTTTTGTAAAAAGTGGTACAAAGTTTTTGCTCCACATATTAATATAATGGTTCAAGCTACGTCTGCGATGATCTTAACATATAAGCTTTTCTTGTTATAATTAAGAAATTTAAAATTAAATAAATGATATGTGTAGTAGTGTGTGGTGCCTAAATTCAAAAGTGGCTGAACTCAAGGAATTTAAACTTCGAAGACACAATGACTCAAGATATTTAAAATGGCAGAAATTAAACAATTGCTAAGAGAAGGGCTACAGTTGTTGACACCGCAACGGTGGTCAAGTTGTATCGATCATGTTATAAAAGAATAGCTCAAAATTATGCAACTTGATCACCTTATTGATGATGAGGTTTATTATAAGTGTAACTGACTTATAACAGAACTCAATAGTGATTAAGGAAATTCAGTTTTTATTTATTTTTTCTATCTCTTCCGACTACCACTTTCGGAAATAGTTAGTTTAGCATGTTACTTATTGTATGGGTATGGGCATGAATAAATAAAAAAACCCAACTGCAAAAACATTATTAACTAAAAAGAAATAATCATGTGCACCTAAAACATACCAAATATTTAATTTTAAGCAGATGGAACTCATTTTAAGCTAACTACTAAAGTTTAAGCAATACAGTTTGGACTTGCATTGATTGAGTCCCGCCTGCTTATAGTTGAATATTTAGTTTGTTTTAAATGAACTTGTTTATGTCTTTTTAGTTCTTATTGTTATTGGGTTTTTTTATTAATTATTTTTAAATCAAGATCAAATCAAAATCTTTTTAATCGTCACGTAATTTAACTACAACTTGCTTTACAAACTATTTACAATACTATTTTATTGCGTGTGTCCAATAGGTAATTTTTGTAAAATCAAAAATGAAACATAATATTATAGTGTATCAACTAATAATTGCATGTTTTGTATTGAAACACTAATAAACAAGATTTACAATGTAAATAGTTTGATTTAAAAAAAAATCAATCAAAATTTTGGTACTAATCTAATTGCCTATTATTTTTCAGATTGCATATTTAGTGATCTGCATGCCCAACTAAGAACTTAATCTTTTTCCAACTTTTTTGTTTGCTTGAATTTTCTTTATTAAATAAACCATGTTAATCTTTATATTGCAATCAATTGTATATGAATGATGAAACGTAAATAAGTGCTAGTCGCCTGCGTTCTTATAATCTAGCGTAATTTGTATGAAAAATGTCTGGATGCAGGTTGGCACAGGTTACCATTATCAAAATTAAATGAAATTCGTTGTGCAAATGTTTTATAGAAAATGAGAAAAAGTAGCTCATGCATGAATAAAAAATCACATAAAAAAGACAAAAAATCAAAAGGACACCCTAATGTATTAGGTATGTATGTTTTGTACTGCTGATAAGCTGATAAAGTATCACTGGGAGCAGCAGTAGTTCACACAGTGAATTCTTTAGCAAAATATTGTGCTTGACACAAAGAGACATTTGAGTTTTGACTGAGTACTTTTACTGTGGTTTTATTACTTATTAAAATAATAATTTTGGATTAGGTTTGGGTTGTCAAAGCCATGCTGTATTTGTATCTCTATGTTATTTGTATTCCAGTATTAATGTACAATGTACAGTGATACAGTAGTGGTTCACAAACATATCTTTCATAGAAATAAACTGTAATACATATCTACGAAGTCTAAATAAAAAAGTCTGCCTTGCCAATGATATTAATAAACACTGGTAAATATATTACTGATAAGAATGTGTATCTAATAATCATTAATACCTTTAAGCTTCATCATTCATTCTTTTGCAATATAGGTAGATATGTTATCTTTCCACAACTGCTTGTTTATCACCATATTAGTTTCTTTAATAAGTAACTCATATTTCCATTTTAAGTTACACTGTGATAATTCTTGTGCTAGGTATAATTACCACTAGTAGTTGAATGGAATAAGTAATGCTGTAAATTGGGAGTTGCAATGGATTAACAACTGTTTTGAAATGTATTTAAAATCAGGGTGTGAAAGTAAGTGTTCTTACACTATAACATTTTAATAGGAATATAATCCTAAGAACTTCAAATGTAGGTTCAAGAACTTGAAATGTTTAATATCATATATACTTATAATATATTATATGTATAATATTGTATAATCCAGAACCATTAAATGATAAATAGACATATTGTTTCATAAATAAATCTAATTTTAATCTCCTAGCAGATGCAATATCGCCCAGTATTGATGGTTATACACATCCTTCATAGCATAGTGGAGCACATAAAGATGCGTGACTATGTCTGACGTTGCTTAACTTATTACATATCATTCCTGATACACAAATGTAGATCTAGATCATAAGCTCCTTTTTTGAGGTGTTTCCTTTAACTAACTGAAGATTGACCACTGACCCAATTTCCCTGTATATATGTTTAGTTTTTGTATAACCAGTTAAATTATCAGGTTGTTTTATTTTTTGCTTTAGACAGTTGCATCGTCCTAGTAACCAAACCACCGAAGTAATCACAGAGGAAGAGGATGATATACCCGCGTCTAGGACAACACGCAGCTCCCACGTCACCACGAGGACAACTGAACTGATTAAGACTTCAGACTATTCGTCAGAGGAAAGTTTGGACAGATTGAAAAGTCATGGCAAAGAAACTTATCAGGTAAATTATTCTTTTTTTTATTACAGTACTACTTACTACAAAATAATTAATTATGAATTTCTATTTCTGTCCTAATAGACAATTATTTATCAAATATCTTTAATAAAATTGATAGGTAATAATATAAAAATAGTTGATATAAGTAGACGACCACTTCAAGTTCACCAGGACTGCCTTCTTTTTTCATCATGTCATGATATATTTGTATTGATTGCCAAATCTATAACGTTAAAGAATAAACTGACTAATATATCAACACATAGCCTAAACTGCTGGGTCTAGAGACTTAAAAATTCAGGGTTCAAAAATTCTTATAACGTAGGTGATGCAAAATTTAGCCCATAAGGGTGCATTTTTGAAGCTACATACATAAAAATTATATAAAAAAGGTAGATACCTATAAAAAAAGGTTGAAAATTTGTATGAGTTTTCCTATATTTTTGTAGGTAAAATCATAAACAATTTTATCATTAAACGTTTCGTAAGTGTTCATTATTTTCTAAAAACTATTTAATTACAGTAAGTGCAGGATGTTCTAGATATACTCAATAAGGTAACGTTCCAAACCGTAACGTTGTAGTTAAAAAACTGGTTTTCAAAGGACTAGCTCAGGGTAATTTTTGAACTGTCAAGTTGAAATATTTACACTCCCATAGATACAGTTAAAAATAACTGTTTTCAGTGTGAAAATAAACTGTCAAACTCCAAATTCCCAGAAATCAAGTTAATTGGAATGTAGCCTTAAATAATGTCAGGCAAGAGTGAGATTGAGTTTATTATGAATTTAAATTTATGAATTTATTAAAAGTTAAAGAAAACTGATAATTTCTCAAAAATTATAGTATAAAGATGAGCCATCCAGATTTTAACATAACTGGAATTTTTATTCTTGTGTTTGAATTGCACAAAATTAACTGTAACATGACATTGAAGTCAGCAACATTTTGGGGGTTTCCCCGTCTAACTGCTAAATCTTATAATCTTGTTAATACAGTAACAAAACATTTTATCAGGTTTCTTAGACTGTCCTTGAAAAAAAGCAGTGTCATGTTTCCAGGGTTCATGCATAATATGTATTGAGTTTTTTAAACCCACCAAAACTTCTAAGCTGAATGAAATGTATGAGGTATTGTTGGAATCCTTGCTAGAACCCGGTTGTGTCTTTAAAACATCAATACCCTATGGTGGTTTGTTTTTGGCTGATTTGCGTGTCAGACTCGCACTTGACCTTTTTTTTTTTAATAATACTAAAATAAGCATTCTTTTAGTAGTATTTGTATGTATATCTTCAAGGTAAATATTCCTAGAAGGAGGAAACCAGTGGCTAGATACTCACCCACATTATACTGTGGGGGACTGTCTCTTTTTTACCAACATTCACACAACAACATTTCCAATGCCTCAATACTACTTCTGAAGCAGTGTATCTGAACTACTTCGTAATTTACCAGGT
This sequence comes from Apoda limacodes, assembly GCA_946406115.1. Taxonomy (NCBI): domain Eukaryota; kingdom Metazoa; phylum Arthropoda; class Insecta; order Lepidoptera; family Limacodidae; genus Apoda; species Apoda limacodes. The sequence continues at coordinate 25,017,707 of OX291550.1, forward strand.
TTTACTTTGATTTATATTATTGTACTCCTTATCATTTTAAAACAAGTAAAATAAAAGATCTGGGATAGTATAATATACCTCCATTGCCAATTGCTAACGAACTTTAAGAAATAAGTCAGAAATGTAATCTAACCCGTATTACATTTATTATTTTCAAACCATATTTTTTTTACTACAACCTTAATTTGTTGTTCAGCATAGAGTAGGTACCTACTTACCTTTTATATTATTCGCTAGATAATAGAACATTATTTTTATAGTATTTAAAAATCTGACGGCATTGCATCTGTATTGTAAAGTTACCTTACACCTGAGTACACACACGCACTAGGTACATATCTATACTATGGATTTATAATTACAGGTTTACTGAGTTAAGTTTTTTTTTGTCGGGGATAGATACATATATAATCAACGTTGTTATTTCTTTAGTTTATTGTAGAGGCTTAGTACATACATATTTAATGTTATATATTTTACTTTCATGATTTTAGGCAAAGATATCCTTTGTTAAATGTAAGGTTTCCCCATATGTTATCACAATAGCCGATTTCAGGTCTTTTACAACCGTCTAACCAGGACCTGATGGTCATTTGATGCTGCGTCTTCCAATCCGTGGTAGCCACTTGAAAACCATTCTTACCTAACTTGTATCGGTTCGCCACTTAGCCTGCCTATTGCAAATTCAGCCCTCTATTTCTGCTGTGTCGGCGAATTTATTTCTTTGAAACATCTACCTTAGAATTTGTATGAAATAGATTGAGTAACACGTTTGAAACCGCACTCTTTTGTTTCTAACTCAACGCAACAAAAAAAAAACACGGCCATTTTTGTCGCATGTTTTGGCATTCACAAATAAATCAAAACCTATGTGGTACTTCCCGCTGTCCCAGAATCATAAAATTTCCCACGAAGCAAGGCAAATATAGAAGAAAATCCGACATTCGTTAATTTGTAGTTATAGCACATTAAAAGTTTGTCTGACAAGATCCTTTTAGTCATGAACGCGTGGAGGGGTAAAAGCACTTAAAGTTGTAAAAAATAAATTTTCTAAGTCAATGCAATATGCCCAACATACGGTTATTTTTGTCGCATATTCTAACACAAATAACTCAAACCTTATGGGGTACTTCCCGTTGACCTAGAACCATGAAATTTGGCAAGAAGCAATACCATGTAGCACACGCAAAAATTGTTGTTACATTACAAAAAAAATTTTTTTTTTCGCGATGAAAATCAACGTGTCGGAGTAACGTGTAATGTCTTTGGTTTGCAATATATGGATCAAAAGTAGATCTTTATTCGCATATAATAATCGTGAAAATCCTAAGTTTTTAATTAATAAAATATTTATCTGTTTTTTAAGTTAGATAAGCATAAAATTATTTTGAAAAGTCAAAAAACAACCCCTAAAACATCATCATAATGTTTGACGCATTTACAAATTTTGCGTCATGGCTAGTCACACGATGCTAGTAACTTAGTAACCCGATTCTTAATATAATCTAATAAAAAACCCGGTCAAGTCCGGGTTGGACTCGAGGAGGGTTCCGTTATTAATAGGATTATATTTTTTTTTAAATACCCAAAACCTGGTGATTTTGTTAGTTTGTACGTACGCCCAATATTAAGAGATTCATCATTTATTTTAAGACAGAAGACTTTTTATAGGTTATCTTGTAATCTAAAGGTAAATAACTATGTTCCTAATTTTTTTCAAGAGCCTACGCTCAGTAATTTAGGAGATAAGTGGGGGAATGTTGAATTTTGATCTATTTTATTTGAATAATTTTAAAAATACTTATAAAATTATTTCAACCTCACAACAAGCCCTTTCATTTGATATGTCACACAGTACAGATTACATTTATATATTTTTTTTTAAATTTTGAATTTACCCCCAATAGTGACACCCATATTCAAAACCAATTATTTACTTTACACGTCAGTGTTTGGGTCACATGTGTATACCAAATATCAAACTAATAGGATTAGTAGATACGGAGCAAATCGGTTTTGACACACGAGTGATCCCAAAAGGGTTCAGCCGTTTTTTAATTCGGACGTACGGAATCCTAAAAACTCTGTTGCTGGATGCAGTCATTGACATCGCATAAGCTTAGTATAATTATTATTATTATCCTACCTACCCAGTACCCTACTACATATATACTCTGTTAACATGGTTATATTTTATTTTTTTAAATTAAAGCAAAAATCGTGCTATCGGCTTAAATTACTGTCATTAGTAGGTATCATGTAAACCATCCATGTAGCCTCGCACAGCTGTTTTTGTAACTGATAAATTTACTTTAAAACCTTCATTTTATGGAAATTGTGTTAACATTTATGGATCATTACCTAAATGCGACATTGAACTTGACGTGTACGGAACTCTTAATGCACCGGCAGCTGTCTTTCCGCTCGCCATGTTATGAATCATAATAATAGTAATGTTTATACTAGCAATGCTTAAACGAGGGATCACTGTTAGTTGAATGTTGGGGATACTATACAGAGGGGTGCCGTTCCGATAAAATGTTTGTGTATCCTTGAGCTACTGTCGTTTTGGATTTCCTGTGTCGACTCGCGCGCTAAGGGTTTCGTATAACACAAATATCTATACTAATATAAAGTTAAACATTTTTTTGTTTGAACACGCTCATCGCTGAAACTACCAGTAGGATTTGAAATATTTTTTTGCGTTCGATAGCCCAATTCTTGACGAAGGTTAAAGGCTATTTAACATCACGCTACGACCCTCAGAAGCCAAACAAAAAGAAAAATAGTCAGAGAGGATTATTAGCGCGGACGAGCAATGTGATGGGGGGGATGTCAGCAGGGGGAAGGGCAGAACAACGTCTGCTAGTTTAAATATAGTATATCAGAAATTTGGTCGCCGGCTAAAAGAGCTTTTACTGACTCACTTCTTTGACAGAATACAGTGACCACGCTTGACATTTTTAATATTTGTTTGTTTTTCTTTTGACATTTTTATTTATTTAATTGATTTTTATTTATGTTTGTTTTTGTTTTGACATTTTTTTTTGACTGTTAATTTTTATTTATATTTGTTTTTAATGTTGACATTTTTAAATCTTTGACTGAATATTGATTCTATTTATATGTTTATTTTAATTCGTTGACGTTTTATCTTAGAATATTTCTAAGCCTTTATTTTTCATTTTGATTTTAATTTTTATACTTGACGATCTTTTTGTGAATTGATTATGTATTATTATTTTAATGACATAATGCAATTTTCGATGAGATCGATGAGAAACTATCAATAAAAAAACAAGATTCGATTCGATAGTCGATTACTCGACATTTTTTAAGAATTTTTTTTATAGTTTTCCTGTAACAGTATGTTTAAACTAAACCAAACCGAATAATTTTAGATTTTTCGAGTTGCAGACTTCTTCGGTATCTAATAGGGCATCAAATTTTAAACAATTTCCTAATTTAACTCAAAAAACTAACGGAAAAGGTACTCCTTATAAAGAGATATAATTATGTAAAAAATATATACATATATTTGCATTCCTCATAACCGAGCTTTTTCAATAATAGATCAGTAATCTGAACGGTTTTTTTGCCTCTGTGTTTGTTTGGTCATTACATCAAAGCTAAATGTTCATTTTTGATAAGATTTTTTCCTTTTAACAGGATATGTCCAATTTAAAACATAGTATTCTACAAACTTCATTGAAATGTTCATTGAAACCATATGTATAATATACGCACGCTGAAACTGCATTGAAGTGGTCTTATATATGTTTCTGATGAACCAGTTTTATTCGACGGTTCTTGTTATGTACAAAATCAGCTTACAGCCGTAGTCAGGTGTAAACGGAAACTTTGTGATTAGTTTTTTGCATTACGACGTGGTCAGTCAGTTCCGGTCAGTGAACTTGTACAAAAAATATTGATGTTCAAATATTCGAGGTTTTTGTGATCTTAAACTTAATAATAAACGCTATTTTAGTCAGTTTGTTACATTTTAATTTTTTGGTCGAGGATTGCGGCTTAAAGAACTGATAAGATAATTACCGTTGGTAAGAGAGGTTCCTGAATGGAAACAACGTGCAAAGGGCAGGGTCGATAGATTTTTCACTAGATGGAGCTACAATTATTTGTACCTATTTACCCATATTTAAGCCTAGTTTTACTCCTTAGTTGCTTTACCACCGTCAGGTCACAATGATTTTGGAAACCAATAGTTCATGTAAGACCTGGATACAAGCAAACTCCACAGGGCCGTAGGTCCTGATGTACGTTTAGCTATGCCAAGATGATTAGTTTCAACAAGTTTAATATCTTACTAACTTGTCCGTGTTTCCGCCCGGATAGCAGTTTTTTTTGAACCACTAAGATCTAATAAACGATCGTTTATTAGATTTTTAAAGGGTAGGCAACGCACGAGTGATGCTTCTGGGGTTGCTAGCATCATTAGGCTGCGGGGTTTACGAAACCAAATCCTTGTTTGGGGTTATTTAGTTAACTTCTTTCTTGAAGAACCCCATATTGTAGAGCATAGAGAAAACCTCGGTAGGGAGCTCATTCCATACAAGCGTTTCCGCAAACTGTTTCTCAGAAATTGCACTGTACGTTACCATTTAAGTTTTAAGGTGTTAGGATGAATTACTTGCCGATGAAGAGCGGTGCAATGTAGAAGTATTTATATTGTTCTATATATTATATAGTACGCAGGTCGGCCAAACAAAAGCTAGTGTTTTGTATATACCTACTGAAAACAAACAAAACTCATGGTTTAAACCACAACAAAATACGTCAAGTCAATCTCAAGTTTTAGGCGTACATCTGAATAATTCCATGTAGATATTCCAAAAGCATCTATCTAAGAAACCTTTAACTTAATTGCCGTCCTGCTGTTGAACCCTCTTGTCGATATCGAAGCTCTTACTGCGATTAACGGCTGTAATTGATTTATTTACTATAAGTGGACATTAATAACAATTAACTGATAGAATACAGACGCCTACTCTCCGTAGTGTATCTGCTCCACAGAAGTCAGGGCCAACGTGTGGAGCCGGGGTAAATCGACAAACAAACATCTATGATACTCTAAACAAATTTTTCTATTTTGTAATATCAGTATCGTGATTGTGATGAATGTTAGTATACTTGATATTTAACTGAGTAAGTACTATTAGCGTTTCGTTTTCGATAATAATCAAATTCTTTCTGTATCCATTAGTTTTATTTTTATTTGCCAGAATTTTCGAATTCAACAAAGGACACAAAGCGTATTTGAGTTTAACCTGAATGAAAATGTACAGCTTTGTAAGTTATAGTATAACAGAAGATTTTTTTTAATTTAAATAAGAATGTTTAGATTCATAGCACCGAAAAAAATCCATTCAAAACACTGTTAAGTTTTTTGTGCCAGTGGTAAATAGGTATGTAGGTAGGTCCTTTTGGTGAGAAAAATATTTATTTATTTATTTTATTTATTATCTTAATGTAGGTAGCAAGCCGTTCAATTTTGTAAATCAGTTTGCTATTCAAAAATATGTCCCCTATGCCTTCTGATCTATAAATAAGTAAAACGTACAACTACAAATATAAAGATTTTTAATTTTTTACACTTTATGTTTATGGTGCTTGAAACAGCAATTACTATTCTAATATTTGGAAGTTCTGTTAATGAAAACCGTGATCAAACCCTGAAAAAATAAAATTTAAGTAATAAACGTGAGTTTTTATTTTCTGCTCCGTGGCTAGTAGTTACTGCCAGCAAAAAAACCGGGGAGCATAGGCTCAATCCCCGCACAGGCGGAACTTTTATGTTTGTTTTTGTCTGTATGTTCAAAGTCAGGGTGTTTTCTATCCATACTAATATTATAGGGATAGTTGAAGAGATGGAGGAAGACAAAGGCTACTTTTTATGCCGGAAAATTCAAAATAACCGAATTCCTCGTGGACGAACTACATATGTAGCTTGGGTTGTGGAATGAGCTCCCTGCCAAGGTTTTTTTCTAAGGACTACAGTATGGGGTTCTTCAAGAAAGAAGTTATTGGATTTTTGAAGGATGGCAACGCGCCAGTGATGCACCTAGTGTTACAAGCGTCTGTAGGCTACGGTGACCGCTTCCCGCGCGCGATCACGCGAGCTGTAAGCTTGTTCGCCACCTTAGTGGTATAAAAAAACACCCACGATGATAATCAAATTTGGTGCAGGCTGAGCCACGGGTAAAAGCTGGATAATGAATGATTTACAAAAAATATATAAATTACCTATTAGTACCTATTCGAAGTCTGGTATATCCATTGTACTAGGTTTGCTTAGTTGTATCTAATGTGTAGAAATATTTATTTATTTTAAACAATTCTCAATAAACACTGTCGTGTGTGCATAATTTAGATCTTTTACACTCGTTGTTTAAAAAACACGTATTTTGCAATCACATAAGTATATGTAGGTACTTACACTGTACACTAACTTTCATTGCGACATAAAAATCTCTTGAATGCGTTGCATCCTTGCTCAAATAAATTTGTTGTTCAACTGTCACAAGATTAAGGTGTATGATAAGAAAATCCTTCCAGCGTCGCACTTGACCGTATTTTAATTAGTCAATAAAACCGCGCCCGCCAAACGTAAAGTCAAGTGTATAAAACAGGAAAACTTCCAAATATAAAATGGAATTTAACTTCCCCCACACCGATCTATTTATAATTTACCCATATACTAACACACATGGGTAATGTAATTTGCCGCCATTTTAAGTTTCAGTAGTGGGTTGTGAATAGACTGGTGTACTCCTGTGAAGTTTGAATGCCTAATTATTTTGTTCTAAGGTGCGTTTGACCCAATTTCCGCTGTGCTTTTTATAGAAATTGTCAAGGATCTGGTCTAAAGAGTGGGGTAAGTCTTATTAAATCGTTTCTATGACGATCCAGTGTTAGTTTGTTCAATCTTAAGACTAGCTCAGTGGAATCTCCTAATCGAAAATGCTTTATCAGGTACATTGTAGTTTTTTTATCAGTAGATTAGTCTAGATTCCGGTCCATTGTTTGAGTTTCACACTATTGTTTGAGTTAGACAGTGTGTGTAACATGTGTGAAGTTTTGACCGTGGTGTTGCCATCGTGTCTATGTACTTGTATTTAGATAGATAAAAAATATTTTTAAAGTTTTAAGTTATAGCGTAAGTTACTTCCATTTTTACACTAATCCTCGACTAAGATATTATCTTTCTATATATTTGTTTGTATGTCACTGTACTTCTAAACGGCTGGATCAATTTGAATGTTTCTATTTTGTATGCGTTAGGGTGGCGCCCTAGTTGGTTTAGATTAACAAATCAGCCTGGCAGATGGCGCTGCAGTCGGTATCATTCAGGACAACGTCTGCCCGGTCAGCTAGTATCTACAATAAAAATTTACTACTTCATCTATTTTAAGATTGTTTGACACCCAAAGATTAGTTTTAGGTCAGTTTTAGTTTTATAATAAGCGGATATCTAACGAAATTAAAACCGTCTTATTAACACACACCCTCTGTTTTATGCTAAAAGAATTTTCTACTACTCTATCTTTGTCTAATAACTTGTACAAAAACAAGCGTGGTATACTATATAGATAGGCCAAATACACTCACGCACTTCATACTGCATTATTTGTAAGTATAGCCACTTCCGCGCCCTATTATGGTCGGTCGGTATTTAGTGATCGGCGGCGGAGTGCTTGAACAGAACTACTAAGACAGAATTCAAAATATAAGCTAAAATATAAACTATTAGCTATAAGAATCGGGTGGGATAATTATAACTAGGAAATATATTAGTCCAATCATGCCAACGCAACGTCATGTATTGTTTATATATCGCAGGATCATTAAGACGCAGCTTAAAACTGTATTTGATTAACATACATATAGCTTATTTTATTCAGATTTAAAATATTTATATATAAGATTTTTATCACGCAACTTGTAGACTGTGATAACATCCAGTAATACGTTTGTACCTATTTAGATAGGATATAAATACTTAGTAAAGAACCGGGAAATTTGGTAAACTTGATAAGTTATAAATGAAAACGTATAAATTTAACACAATTCAATATAGTATGCGTGAGTGTATTTGACCTACAGGTAAGGTACTATACCGCGCTCACACTCTGTACAGTGTACCGTAAGCAATCCCTGTATATTGTTAGGCAGCTATAGATCATATTAGAGAAAAAAAATATGAGACAAGCCAAGAGTTTTTTCAAATTATGTCAAATTTTTGTTGCTAGGTTAAATAAATAAATTCAGCATCTGTATATCTTCAGCATCGCATCTGGTCGGTTCTTGCCCTTATATGAGTCATAGACATAATAGCATAACGATAGTGCGCTCCACGCTTCAATTAGCACTGCGAAGAATTCGCCAATACTGCAGAGCCGTTTTTGTTATCAGCCGTTACCTATTACTGGTGATGTCACCACCATTACTGGTGATGAAACAAAGTCATTCAGAGATCATGCTTTAAAGTTCAACCCAGCCTGATACTAGTATTTCGGTTAACCTTGATTTTATTCTGTAATATGACAAGTGTAAGCAATGATAGTGAATAACAAGGTATAGAACATGTTCTGTTTGAAGGAATGTTAAGTAATGGCCGTTTATGTACCTATTTAGGTCAAATTTAGACCCACTAACGCTATGGTTTGTAGATTGCGTTTTAAATTTAGAGCCTCTAAGGCTATGGTATGGTTAGTAGAAGGCGTTTTAAATTTAGAGCCTCTAAAGCTATGGTTTGTAGAATGCATTTTAAATTAAGACCCACTTAGGCTATGGTTTGTAGACTGCGTTTTAAATTTAGACCCACTAAGGCTATGGTTTGTAGAGTGCGTTTTAAATTTAGAACCTCTAAGGCTACTGTTTTTTTACCAACCAAACTAGAAAAAAAGGTATTATCAATTCAACCTATGTGTATGTGATGTAATATCGTTAGAATTGCACAATATTATGTTATTAGAATGTAGGGCCTTTAAACCGAGCCTCGCTCGTGAAAAACGCGTTTTCCTCATCAAATAGTTTTTTTCTAAATGTGATTGAAATCGATTTAACTTACCTAGGTCGTTCGATTATCCGTAAAAAACGGGATACTCATCGAAATTGCTATAGACTCTCTTTCGAGTAACAAATTACATGTTTTTTTTACTTAATATAGTATATTTATACAATAATTGTTCGCTAAAAGTGTAGTATAAACTTTAAATTAGTGAATAGCATTAGTTATTTAGTTATACGTTGGTCAAAGGCTTGACTGTATATTTTTAATGATAAGCTTTTGCCCGCAGTTCCACCCGCCGTAAATTCGTTTATCGGATTATAGAGAAAAAACCGACTCACACTTGACATTTTTAAGTAGCTTATGTCCTTCCAACTCAAACTATCTCCATGCGAAATTTTATCTTAATCGGTACAGCGGTTTAAGCGTGAAGAGGTCACAGACTGACAGAGAGATTACTATTAGAATATTGTTATTAGAATAGAGATTTATAAAATACAAATGTGGATGTATATGGATTTTGCTAGTAATTTTCAAATATATTTTTTATATTAGCCCATTACCTACTTTTTTGCTGTAGGGTAGAGAATTTGTCTTGTCTCTTTCTTCTGCACTCAATACTGTATTTACTAATCTCGCTTGTTTAGCCGTACATTGGCACTGTTGGCACATTGTAACTGAGACGCCGTACGCTATAATGCGTGACTTTTAAATTTAACTGTCATCAACGGTCACTGTACACTCGTCGAACGTAACTATCTTAGTATTTCACTAATTTATTTTTTCTAGTTTTTAACTACGCTCTAGGTACTTTAAAATCCACGTTACAAACTTAAAAAAATGTTCTTTAATTACATACTTTATACACATACTTCTTTAATAAAAAAAAGTTATTTTAAAGCATTGTTTTATTATGACAGTGATGCTTTAAAATATACTTTTTTTACGAGCTTGAGGAAGTAATAATTTTTGGATTATCAATATTATTGATATTTGGAAATAATGACATGTTGAATGTCCAAGCGATGTTCGGATTTTAAACCAATAAACGAAAACTTTTTTTGCATACACCATTATATGGGGTCTTATTGGATACGGCTCTGAAATACATTTGAAGTTCTTTATTGAAAAATCTCAAGATTCATATTTTGCGAGTTATTGGCTAGAGACGTTATGGAATTGTTTTACAATATAACAAAATAAAAAAAAAAAACCAACCAAATATTGATAAGAATATAATGTTTTTTATTTCTCAGTTTATGTTCGTGATACTAAATTCATACATAACTTAAAATTAAACTATCTTGTGCAATACCCTGATTTATAAAACTGTCGAATTTTATTTGCGTATATTTTAGAATATTAATGACATGTTTATATGCCACGTTGTTTTGATGACGACGCCATATCAAGGTATTAAGGTTATTTATAGAATATATAATGTGGTTTTGAGCATTTTCTGACCTTGTGTCACAAAGAAGGTACTTGAAAAGAACCTTGTTGTCGCTTTGTTAACCTTAAAGAATATTTTTGCTCCGCCTTTAGTTTATTATAACTTATAACATAAAGGTATAGGTATGTATTAATAAATAACAAGTTTAATCCCTCGCAGCCTAGTTGGTAGTGTGGCCAACTTCTGCACAGAGGGTGTGGGTTCGATTCCCGCACTGGACAAACATTTATGTAAAAAAAAATTGTGTTTGTCTTGAGCCTGGGTGTAATTATGTATGATATGTATGTATTTATAAAAAAAAAAAGTAATATATGTATATGTATCCGTTGTCTGGTATCCATAACTCAAGCTTTGCTTACTTTGGGGCCAGACGGCTCTGTGTGTTATGTCCAAATATATTTATATTTATTTATTTATCGTTGGGGTCCTGTATATCAAAAGGAAAAAACGGAATCCTAATAAGATTATTTTATTAAGATCTTTTCTGCTAAACGACTAGAAAGTGTGAAGTTAAAGTATTAGCATCAATAACAAAGATCATAGGTAAACCCTGTAAAACAATAAGATCTTAACTCAACTCCCCAAAAAAATCGGTTTTTATCATATATTTTCTTCAATTTGCCAAATGCTTGAGCTACGCAATAAAATTCACTTACACTACCTTACAATAAACAGCACACGATATTGCTAACATTATTATATAACAGTGTTCTTGTATTGTATAAATAATAACAAAATATAATTGTTAGATTTTAAATTTCATTAGTTGTATGTTTTGTTTTATAACTTAGAGTTAAATTTATGTTTCAATTAAGGTACACATGTCTACATTTGTTATAAATGTTTTGACCTGAGTTTAGCTGTAAAAAAGAGATAAGCTTGCCTCAGGACATAAGCCTTACTTGTTAAAATGTTCATTACATAAATGTTTGTCCTGTGCGGGGAATAATACCGCGCTCATGGGATTGGCAGGCAGTGCTACCGTCAGATACTGTAAGACAAAGCAATGTAGGTGCTGTTAGAACGCAAAGCATAACGTATGCGAGTGAGTATATTATATTGGTGTGTTTGTCCACAGAATGAACTCAACAGTCACCATGAACGGGTTACAACGAGCTCTCAGCCATACAGCACCCTGGCGGACATCACACTCAGCCCCATACACACCTCGCACCACCTGACTCACAATCGGTAAGTATATATATCACTACTGTTCATATCAGCCTTCAAACGACCTTACTGTCGAGACACTGGCCTAACCTTACCTTAGACAAGGGAGATGGGGGCCATATAGTCTCTCATCCACCTAAGTGCACGTCCACACGTCTGCCAATCCGCTCTGGACCAGTCAGAAGGACTATGGCCTAACCCTTCTTTCTCAAGGAGAGGCCTGTGCCCCTGTAGCAACTACAAATAAAGGCTGAGGCGACAACATACGTACCTTTACTTAGAGCTAGTTTATCTTTACTAAACAGCCAGTATGAATGGGCTACGTCATATCTTGTTGTAGTTTCTCCGCTTAAATACGTCACAATCACAAAGCGTCAAACACGCCTTACACGACCGGAGTCATTACCATATAATGTGATTTGTGGTTTTGACCATGAACTGAAAATTGTAGTGTTGAATAATAATAATAAGACATTTGTTTCCCTTTCCAACTATCCTACACTAGATATATATTTATAAACGCTAATACCACAGCCTAAATATTTCGAAGTCATCGTGAGATGTGGTGCGTATCGAGACGAAGGTGAAACGCTCCCAAACTGCGCGAATGTTTTTCATATTGACCATGCAAGAGCTGCCTGGCAAGGCATACGTCGCAATGAATGTCTGATGGCGCGATGACCGACCGACTGTGTAAATGCTTAGACTGGGCTAATGCCCAGCTAGCAAAAGTGTTGCACACAAAAAAAAAGGAAAATATCTATGGAATTGAAGTTATCTAAGCGCTTAAATATTTAAAACGTCTTGTAATAAACGCTTGCCAAAACATTTCCACTTGCACACTGCAATAGTTGGCGCATGCCCAACTCGCAATCGTCATTTCTGACGTCAACACTGTGGGAAATTGTGGGCATTAATCACTATGGCAGGGGTAATAAAGACTTTTTATCAATTCTTTCTTTCTCTGTCGATTTATTCCTTTTATTTTTATGCAAGGTGTTGACGTACTGGTTTTTTAGTAGCAACCGTCTGTAATGTCGTCTAACTTTGGCAACCAAAAGAAAACCACGTCCGTCGTATCCGTAAAAAAAACCGCGCACCTTGAGCGAGGTCGATTTGGGCAATAGCCCATCAGGGGGTCTTTTCGACGTATTTGGATGTTGTCACGATGTTTTCCTTAACATAATAAAGTCAGTGAGTGTGAACGAACAAAATTACATGAAAAACTTCAGACTTATTAGTTCACGATCTGCGCTCGAACGCCCGCCCCTCACAGTACGAAGCAGACTGCTATACTACGAAGACACCATCGACACAGGGACGGCCACACTTACTTCTAACTTAAAAGCAAGTTAATTGACACTGTTATCGTAGATCGAATTTATATCAACGAGGAGATATGTGCAATTGAAGAAATCTATGTACCTATGTATTTATGATTTCTGTCCCTAAAAGGGGGTAACCACAGCAGTGGCTTTTACAAACTGCGCAACAGGTGGTGAGCTAATCGCTGCAACACAGTTTCTGATAATAGAATATCTGGCTAGACTAAGATGTCATACATTACACATAAGTAAAATTTTGCAAGATTGATAAAAAAATATCTTTCTGCTTTCTGGAAACGCTTATTGATTTTTTATTAATTTATATAATATATAAATAATATATTATTATACATTAATTTGTGAGCATTTTTTTATATTTGCTTAGGTCGAGATCTTCTCGCATTGGCAGCCCTGCGTACAGCGCGTGTTCGACGGATAGTTCGTTCGCGGAGCAGGCGCTAGCGGACACCAGCGCTTTGCTGGAGACCAACCCCAACACTGAACACCTACCCTACAGACTTTACAAGATGGCCGGCGAATATTGGAAGTAAGTAATCAATCAATCAATCAATATTATTTATTCAATTTCGGCTACAATAATTCAACAGTTATGAATGCTACTACGCCATCGGTTCGTAAGTCTATAGGGCGGGAGACCTTTTACTGAGAAGAACCGGCAAGAAACTCAGCAAGTGCATTTCTTTTCTCCATTTCTCTTACAGCGTCCAATTAAAATATTCGAAAATGCCCTCCCTATCATAGAAGGAAATAATATAAAGCACAAGCACAATATAAAAAAGTATCTAATTGCAAAATATAAAAAAAAGACTGTTTATGTATTCATCAATTAGAAATAATCAATGTCTTACAGTATTGATAAACAAAAACAAAAAAGTAAAACTAAATTCTAAGAATACAAAGAAGTTTGCAAGAGCAGACCAGCGTCCACAGGCGGCACCCGTAATGACGTCCTTATGATGAGCGATAGTGTAAGCTCTAAGCTAAGCTAAATTTACTCGAATATTTTAAAAAGGTGTTAATCATATCTGCGATTCCGAAATGTACACGATTTTACTGGTTGTTTATAGTTTGGAATGAATGTGGTGTAACAAACAAATTCCAAACTCTACAATACCAGTTACATCTGATTGTTTCATGTCAATAATATATAAGGAAATGGATTTGTTTTCTAAAGTTTTAGTTATAATAGATGATACAGTTAATAAAATCTAACAGTGAGACAACTCCTTTGACGTTAATACTTATGATTTTGAATAATGGATGCTCATGACTTAGTTACATTTATCTATCGGAAACAATATGCGAAGTTACGCAACATCGGGCGTGGTCAGTCATTGAATGGGCGACCGCCTGCTGGTACATCATTGTAAGCTCCTCCTTGCTTCGAAGGGTACGTTCTGAGTGCTGCCATATGAGTAAAAATACAAAAGTTGGGTAACTTTTAGAGATTTTTTGTTTAATTATAATTTTTAGGTTAAATTTCTAAAAAAATTGGTAACTAAGATATGTAATGTTAAGAATATATAGATCTAAATTGGGCTAGTCACATTTGGAATATTTCGATTTTGTAGAATTGAAATGCCAGGGGAGTGACAAGGGTGACATAGTACTGATTAAATACACAATTTCGTAGGAAAATATGACGTTTATTAACATTTTGAGCAATTTTTTATAAAAGAAATATACAAACGAAGTTAGTTTACATACAGATACAGTATAACAGTATTATAAAAATGAACTCAAACAAAGAAATATCAGTACCCTGGAAACACATCAGTCCTCTGGCGCAATATTTGACAAAGAACTGAGGCCCTAAGTACTCATAAAAAGAACATAAATTTAAGTTTACTTTTGAAACTAATATTTTTTACGATATTTTCGAATGCTAACAAGCTGCATTATAACAAATAATTTTGAACTGTGTATAAATCGAGATAAGGCACAGGTGTTCTAGCAAATAACAACTTACCCCAGCACTGAAATTTTGACTTGATCCGCACGAGTATACGCGGTAAACGCGTGTTTAGCACTGGCATCGTAATGGCGGCCCTCATATAGCGGGATCTGTGGCTAACTTTACTACGAATATTCAAAATATAACAAGGATTTTAGCTTTAATCGGTGAAAGTTTCAGCGGATTTCATGTTTTAACAACGCTCAAAGGACTGACGAATGAAACTGAACACAAAGATTCCTATTTTTTTATTAAATGACTGTGAATATTTTTGAATAAAAATTGAGACATAGATTACTAAGTACATAACATATTATAATAAAATAATAAGTTTTCTTAAATTAATGATCGTATTTAATATATAGCCATTGATTGCGCGTTTTTGAGATTGTGACATGCCAAAGTACTGACGTTTTAAGGGTTTCATGTGTTATTTTATAAACTTAATTTAATTATTTTAATTACAGCTAAAATTGAGTGACCAAATAAATAACCGTTATTTGATAAAAAATTTAATGATAAAAGTCAGAGGCCTTATGGCCTTATTAAATTAGGTCAGTCCAATGTCGACTGATTTTTTGAATAGCGCAGTGGACTATTCAAAACATATATTTGTTAAGGAGTTTGTTAAAATAAGGCTAGCTTAAAAGTGCCAGACCTAAAAATCTGGCACGTAAAGTTTATTATAGGATGGGATATTTAAATAAAAAAGTCTTTAGCCTTATTTTATTACTAGCTGACATTGCAGACGTTCTTCTGCCATTTCCGTTGCTGACAGCCCCCGTCGTTTATATTACTTCATTTAAGCTTAGACGGGCTCCTTAGGCTCATAGCGTGATAATACACTGCTTTAATAACTAACCTACCTCAAGGATTGGGCTGTAAAATGCAAAAAGAATTTTTCAAAACCGTCTGATAGTTTCAGATATTAGCGCGATCAAACACAAAACAAACTCTAAAATATCATCTGAAGACTATTTTTAGGGGTTTTGCTACGAACGCGCCCCGTCATCTTTGTTGTCATTTAATGACGTGAAATGCAACTATTATTCTTGAAAGAAAAAGTTTTTTACTATGACCATTGAAAAACTTAGATAGTTTTATCTTTTATGTATTAATTATCATTATATGTTTGGTTTCCTACTTCTTTGCATTTTATTGATCTTTGAAATTTAGAAAAACAAATAAAATAAAGCATTTCGTCATTTTGCTTACAGACCCACATATATATAGATAACTGTCGTAAATAGTTTCATTATGAACTACCCGAGCTATTAAGAGTATCCATAGATATTGAAAACTGGACAGCGCATTTCCTAGAAAGCTTTGAAAAAAATAGCCGCCAAAGTGTGACAGAGATGTAGCGAAGCTCTCTTGTCTCTTTCTAATTTGTTTTAAAAAACATCAATAAACAAAATGGCGGTCGTAGATTTAGTTTTGAGAGAAGTAAGAGTATCAAAACCGCTTAAAAATGACACTACTACGTGACAGAAAACTTGCGTAAAAACAAGATTGATGCGATATGTAACTTGAGCGTGCGTGAGTAGTGCAGCTACATCTCAACTCACTGTTGAAAAATTAATTTTCATTGAAATATCTGGGTAAATTAATAGTTTTTTTTTATCGTTTTTCAGAATCTTAACAATGACCTTTAATTTTTAATTTAAAAAGACATTAAATTTAAGTCGGATCTGCTCAACGGATCCGTAGAAACCTTTACCAAAAAATTGAAAATATACTACATAGCTTCTTAAATAAAAACGATATATGCCGCTAAAATGTTGTGTTACAATGAACTAATAGCGCTCCTCAATCGGAACGCAACTTGTCTGTTTACGACGGAAAAAACTATTTCGGTCTTAGTAATGTAATAAAGAAGGTAGACACATAAAAATATTACATAACCAACCCATTTGTGTAACATCAGTTGACAAGTTTTATAAATCGACATTAGTTAACGATTTTATGATTTTATTTTATTTCACATCGGATTAATTTTGTGAATATGGAAAAACTAATAACAGTTACGGATATTGAAACGGTTGAAGGAGCAATCACAGTAAGGTACGGTTTAAATTTTATAAGTAATCGAACTTCACTTATGTATGAATGAATGAATACATTTCTGAGATTAAATTTGCGTTCAGAGAATACGATTATATGTCTGTGGTTTTTCTAAATCCCATTAAATGTTTTCATTAAGTTTTTTGAGACCATTTGTATGAAAACTAGAATCCTGTATAACTTTTAAACTATACAATTAAATAAAAAACTATCACACTGCAGACCTAGACATTTATTACTCGAACACTTGTTTAAAATTGTGAGGTATTTAAATGGTAAGTGTCAAAAATAAGTGGAAAATTCGTTTGTATGAAACTCGCTGCGAGGCGACGCGAATCGCATCCTCTTAATTTGAGTTCATTTTGGATGAGTGGTTTTAAGGCTTCAATATAGGCTAGCTAGCGTAACTACGTCGTTTTGTGTGCAAATTTTATTGCAAAACTTTAGCATTTGAAAAATTGTAAAAATATACGAGTATATGTTATAATTTATTACTTGCTGCTGAGTGACTTTCATTTATTGTATTTAATGCTAAAAAAAATTCTGTAACTGATCGTCGATAAATAATTCGAATTGTTTGTTATCTATCTAGTGCATTTGCTATAAGTTGTAGCAAGTCAAGAAATGTAACTACAAAACGGTAAATACGCTTAATTCCATATGGAAAATTAAAAGTTTCAAGGCGGTCATCCTGCAAATTACTTAAGAAGTATACAACAAATACACCTCATAGTAATGAATATGACAATGTGGAATGATTTTCGGGACATTTACATGCACATCGTTATTACAAAAATCGGTCAAGTGCGAGTCGGACTCGCGCACGAAGGGTTCCGTACCATTATCTATAAAAACTGCAAAAAAAATCACATTTGTTGCATGGGAGCCCCCCCTCAAATATTTGTTTTATTTTAATTTAATTATTTATTTTTAAAGTGAATATATATAACTAAATATTCTGTGAATATTTAAAGCGGCTACCTGTTGCCGTTATCAATATCGAGCAAATACGAGCAAAAAAATCACGTTTGTTGTATGGGAGCCCCCTTAAAAATTTATTTTATTCTGTATTTTAGCAATCTTGTGTGAAAATTTCAAACTGTCTTACTATCACGGTTCATGAGATACAGCCTGGTGACAGACGGACGGACGGACACAGGATTCTTAGTGATAGGGTCCCGTTATTTACCCTTTGGGTACGGAACCCTAAAAATAAGCTTTCTGGTCATATCGCTCTCCTAAGTTGCCTGATTTTTTATCTACTATAGGCTCTTTATGTAAATGTATGTAAAAGTTCAGTACAAAAATATCAAATTTTTCAGTACTTATTCTTCTGAGGGAAGGGCTGATTTTGCAAAAGTAGTGGATCTTTGAATTCTTATCTTTTAACCGAAACACCAAATTATCAATTCGTATTTGATAATTTATAGAATCACTCCTTATTTTACTCCCTTCGGGTTTTTCTTGTTTTTTTTTATTAAAAAAAAAACTACCTGCCTAATTTTAAGTTTCCAGACCTTGCGTTTTGAGCTGTGCGTCTATATGTCAGCATTCTGTTTGGAACTCCTTAGTACGAGGAGATAATACCGACATGGATAGTGAACCTATTTATATATAAAATAATAAATTAATGCTACCATTATATTATACTCATTAAGATACAAATTTAAATTGAATAAATAATCAAAATAAAAAGATAAATAAAATTCTATAAAAGTCATTGCAGCAATCGTTTTATATGCATTTAAATGGAGTAAACAGGCTTACAACATATTTGACCTTACTACTTACCAAATATTTGATTGTGCAAACGATATTTGTTATAATGGAACTTTTATTAATTTTATACTATTTTTTTCCGTTCTGACATATTTTTCAAATGTTAATTTGTAACAAAATAGTAAATTAATTAAAATAAGACAAATTCACTATATTACCTATATCCATACTAATATATCGAGTGGTTCCTCGCAAGGTTTGAATTTACAATTGGACCCGGTAGGTGGCGCTGCAATTGGTGTGTTACTGATCTTCTCCTAATCGCGAAGATTGAATGTAAGACAATGATTTCTACATTCGCTGCATTGAATGCGATTCTTTTTTTAGCATCCCACAACTTTAATCATTGTGAAATTTGTGACTTGGAAACGACACATTACATAGAACTTAAAAAACCTAAAATCAAAATGATTCAAAGAAAGGTCTTTCGCCAATACTTCCACCATAGAAAATTTTCAAGAAAATGATTAATGAAATAATTTAGCCATAGAGACCATAGTAAACAGTGTGATATCCAGAAATGTTAACTAAATCGAAGATTCGTTAGAAGTTATTATGAAATCGCAGAATTAAGAAAATGTAAATGTTAAATTTAAAATCATATTTAATGTGGCCGGGCAGGACAACGTCTGCTGGGTCCGCTATCCATACTAATATTATAAATGCGATAGGAACTCTGTCTGTCTTCATGCTTAAACCGCTGTACGAATTAAGATGAAATTCGCCACAGAGATAGTTTGATTTCCGAAAAAGGACATTGGCTACTTGATAACGTCAAGCGTGGGTCGGTTTCTTTCTATAATTAAGGCGTTGCCGATGAAATTCTACACCGATAATCAAATTTAGGGCTGGTGGAACCGCGGGCAAATTTGGTATGGATATAGTTTGAGTACCGAGAAAGGACATTCGCTACTTGAAAATGTCAAGTGTGAGTCAGTTCTCTTGTATATTTAATTTATATTTTTTCTATTGAAATTGAAATCCTACACTGATAACCAAATTTAGGGCGGGTGAAACCGCGGGCAAAAGCTAGTTATATACATATATAACTATAAAGGTTTCCTTACTGAAAATGCTTTATTATCATATATCGCTATAATCCATAGGTGGAAAAAGTACTTACCTACTTTTATGAATTATTTGAGTTTTAGCTGAATTCATACATTAATTGATTCAATAAAATATCTGGTTATTTAATAACTCGCTGGCGTCTTAAAAATAGAATGTATGCTTTCTTGCGACTATAGTAAATAGCTACATTCGATTATAACGCATTGAGCAGCGAAATGTTTACAGTTATTAATATTAAATATTAATTATGTTAGTATGGAAACAAATACGTCGTAGTCACCTTAAGTACTTTTGTAAATATCTTTAATTCTTAGGACACATACATTACATAATTCAGTTTGAATATGTAAACGAAAACGACGACTGTACCAGAGCAGAGACACAGAGACAATAAATATAAAGTTCTATATTTGAAACGTGTCGCTGCATCTACTGTAACCGTATGTACCGAACTTCTAAATGTCAAACGCGCACACCCAAACAAAACCGCTTTCGTTCTAACAACTTTGTGCGAAGGTGCACTTGTAAACAAGTACGAAATCAGTCAACATTTTTGCAATGCTAATTTCACAAAGCTGCTATATGTGTCATAAGGATATACGAATAAATTTCATTAATGTAGTCAATGTTTTTGGTTCGACTCGACGCCATTTCAATTAAAATGTCATAGGATAAAGTAAATTTTGGTGCACGAAAATACTGGTGGCACACCCGTAGAAAACTTGCCCCTAATATCAGTAGCCCCAACAAGCTGGCTCGCCTTTAATAACCGTAATGGGGTTTTGTTTTATGGTGATGTTTCTCGTGCATTTCAGTGAAAAGGTTAATAATTGTCTTAAAGTGATTTGTAAGTTGTGAACTTGTGACAATTCTTAGTGGTTAAAGCTGTTTTTAGACATGCTTGAAGGATTAAAATGTGCTGAATTTGTGAGGTAATGTTTTTTGGTTTTTCTTAACTTGTTTGACAATATTTTAATTATTGTTTTGTAAGCTTGTAAGACTTTGCCAGCGGCTCCGCCCGCTCTAAATTCGGTTATCGGCGAGGAACTCCTTAATTATACTAATGAAGTTTGCTATAGCAAGCTATAGGTGCAGCTATTGTTTGTTTAACTCTGTTATAGTTATTCCCGCTAGAACTTTTATATTTTTCGGGATGAAAAGTAGCCTATATGCTATTCCAGGACTTAACCTAAATGTATGCCAAGCTTCATCCCGATCCGTCCAGTGGTTGAAGTGTAATGGAGTAAAAAACATCCATCCATGGTTACTATCGATAACTTACGTCAGAAGTAGTATGAAAATGTTACCTTTTGCCAAGTTTTTGAGTAAGGTAGCCCTAGTAAAAACATGATAAAAATAGGGCAGAGAGAGGGGTGTGCTTGTATGAAGATCTACTATCTTTCGTTAGTAGCAGTAGATAGATGACTCGTTTAATCTAAATAATAATACAATTGTGATGTTGAGCGGCCAAAATTTGTGTGTGTGTGTGTTTGTATGTAGGTTAACTTTTTTGCTCCTCGATATCTCTAGAACCAATGGACCAATTTGTCTCGTGACCATATTAATCGATACGCCACGTCATGACTTAAATCTGGAAAGAATCGGTCCAGCGGATTGTTTTTTATCTATCTAAAAACTGTTTTTTTAAAGACGCAGAAATTATTCTCAAGAGAAGTCGCTCGTTCATCCTGCGCCCCTGGCAAGCAAGCCACGGAGCAGCTTTCAAACTAAAGTGTTTTATTCTTTGTGCCCACAGCAAATACCCTAAAACGGATTACACGTACTCGCGGATGTCAAAAGACCGGGTGGAGCTGGCTCCAGGTCAAGTGGCAGTTCCCAACATGTCACGTCGGTCGTTGTCGATGTTCCGCATCCAGGGTCCCAACACGAGCGTGGACGAGCTTGATCGCATGGCCGCCACGAGTGCATGGACCGCTTCCACCACGCTGCGGAAACGATACACTGTAAGTATACCTACTTAAGGTGAAACGCCGTCAATTTTTTCTATACAAAATGGGTTTTGCCATAATCTCCGAAATTCCCCAAATTTAACTTTATATTTTGTTTACAAAAAAAGGTACGAAAATCTAAGGTTTTTAACTTCGTCGTTATTAGTTTTATGAGATTAAGTTTCCGGAATTTCTTGTATGGACCAATTTCAAATAAATACATAAAAAAAAAATAGCCAAGCAGAAACTCATAAACCGAAAAACACCGAGAGCTTAATTTTTTGTAATCAGGTTATGTGAAATATATTTTGTATGAAAAATCCTACGGCTATATTCCCTTAACTATCTCAGACCCACTACGAAAATATTGATAAGCAAGTAGCCAATATGATTGATTGATCTACAATTCAAAACTCGTTTTCTTTTACATTGTATGATGAAAGAGTACTCCCTTTTTGATTATAATATATATGTACTAGATTTTGTGTACTAGATTATTCTTAAATGAAGTATTTTAATTTATTTAATTAAAGCGCCTTCTTTATTGTCAGTCTAAATAGTTATTATATAATAGACGATTCTTAACCTGTTAACAGTTGACAAGAATTTACTTGACGATTTTATTTTCTGTTACTTTTGAAAATCTTCAATAGTTGTCGTAAAGCGGCGTATACATAATGATATTACTGAATGAATACATACAGGTTATGTCTGTCAACTAGGAAACCCTGTATTATAATAACATCAACATGCACACAAAACATTCGTGTCCAAGCTAAGATTCAAACCCAGGACTTTGGTGTCGACATTTTACAGTCGTTCACACAGGTGGATGCAAGGTCTTCATTTCATAATAATAAATATAAGTCGACAGCTGATTTGGACTAGAGATGGTACCAAGTAATAATTGTTTTATCTAATATTTTTTATTCCATTTTCGATAATTGCTAGTCTACACCACGGACCTGAAAAGTCTGCAATTAGATGCGCTATTTTTTTCTGGTGCAGTACAGACTTAAGGTGTAGTATAACATCGTTTTTTTTTTTTCGTTCAACTTTATATGATTACACTTAATATGTTGTACTACGGACGTTTTGTTGCTGAAAACGTGTAATCATAAAGCGCTATTTAACATAGTAACAAAACACATATTCATTCGTAAAATAACCGTGAATTATTATTAATAAACAAAGTTTTAATCGACTTAATTAAATGTATGAAATTAACAAAAACTCTGGTTACTTTATAATTTACTGGCATTCCATGATTAAATATGATTTTTGCGACAGTGAGAAATATGATTGTAATAAGTATGGATATTTTGGGAAAATTATAATCCGGATTCACCTTAACGTTGAAAGTCTATTTTTCTCAATCGTTCTTAAACATTACAGTTATAGTACAAATAGAGAGTTTATCTTCCTACAAAGTACATACCTAACGTGATATCATTCCGCCAGCATAATAGCCTCGACTGAGCCACAAAATAAATAGGTACAGGAAGACCCCTACACTTTACACCCTTCACTTGCATGCATACATCGTGTAGAAACGAACTCAAAGAATTTAAAAGGTTTTTAGAATACGAAAGTCACTGTGTAATTATTATGGACTACAACAATATTGTACTTTCTGAATTTATGAAGTCAAAGATAGTTTATTCAAATATACGTTTTTTCTCAAACAAATTTGAACTTTTAAATCGCCTAAATTATTATATTTGTCACTGTGTGTGTGTATATACAGGGCGTGCACATATACAAACCGCCTTTCCTTCGATTTTGTATCAATATAACCTACTGCTCTGTTTGTACTATGACACAGAGGAGGTTTTAAGAATACAATGGTTCTTTTACACATAACAGTGTTAATTAATTCCTGCAGTACTAATTACTGTTAGCAGTTAGCGATGTTATTTTTATTTTAAACTTAATTGTTGTCTCAAGGTCTTGCGTATGTGTATTGCTGTACTTTGTTATTGCCAAAAAAAATGCATTTTATAAATACTGTTGGCTTGGTGACCATTTTCCTGTTGATGCAAAAGTTTTATTCTGGTTTTGGCTAGAAGTTAGCCAAAGCCATTCGCAGGTTTTGAACCAATCAAATATTATCAACTGTTTCACGGCTTTGTTGGGAGTGGTGACTAGCCGCCGTACCGAGGTTCGATCCCCGCACAGGGCAAACATTTATGTTTGTCTAGAGTCTGGGTGTTTTCTATGTATAATATTATGTATTTACAAAGAAAAGGAATTTTTTAGTATTTTAATCAGTTGTCTGGTCCCTATAGTACATGCCTTGCTTAGCTGGAGACCAGAATGGGCTTGTTTTAATATACAATAATGTTATTTATTTAATATCAATTCAATTAAATTCAAAGGCACACAGCGTGCGATGTAGCAAGCTATGCTTGGAGTGTCTCTGAGGAATCGATGTCACCGTCATTATAGCTCGCAGAATCAGCAAGCGGAAGTGACACTGACCTTACCACGTCTGTCGAAGGACCGATGGCCGATAGAGCAGACGTGTACCGGAAGGCGAAGCGTGGGACGACTCCAGTCTGATAGCCCGATGACCCTAAAAATGGTGGCTGGTTGTGGATGGATGCAAAGGCCGAGGACCGGGAGAAATGGCGTGTCATGGAGCAGGTTTACGTGGAGCAGAAATCCACCAAATAAGCTAATATGATGATTTATTAATCTTTAAATGTCGAAGCCAAATTCTAGTCTGACCTCTCTTAAGCTTAAGCTACGCCTCACACGCGGGCTCAACTTTCAGTGGTAGTTAGATATCGGCAAGTATGCAGTCAAAGCAAACCTATAAACCATATTACATTATAAATATCAAATTATGTATATTCTTTTAATCTTCACTTTTTGCTTTTTTCAGTCAGTAGACAGTTCAGACGACGAAGGCGGCTACTTACAGGGTAATGGAGGCTACAAGGCTACGGCGGTTGACCAGCGGTGGTGGATCACAAGGCTGCTGATGACAATCCTTACTACCATCACCACTACCACGAGCAATGCGTATAGAAGCGTTGTGGGCCCTTCACATCGGTACCCTTACACTGGTCGAGAAGGTGCTAAAGGTAAAATAAATAGCTCTAGTCGAACAGCTACTAACCATGCTTACATCAGTGGTTTTTTGTCACTACCATCTCTTCTTGGAGAAAGGAGGCTTAGGTCATTCGTCTTAACCGATCGCCCAATGCGAATATGGGTAGGCCTTCTTAAGCCAGGTCATAATTGTCAAACCGCCCCTTAGCCTCTGATTTGGTCTAACGACTGTTGCCAAATAAAAACAGCCAGGACTGACTATGTGATAATACGGGTTAAGAAATAAAATAAAAGCACTGTTAAGCACAAAGAAAAGCAAAAAATGTTAAATCAATTGCATTTTTTTTTATCAATGTAAATGTATTCAAAGGCTTGTCCTGACTAGTTGATTCGTCAACGTTCAGCTCCAGCTGGTGGTGTTAGAAATTTTAAATTTTAAATATAGGTTGGTTTTATGATGTAATTTAATAAATTAAGTAAGCGTCCATAGGCCACGGTGACCGCTTACCATCAGGCGGACCGTGTTCTTGTTTGCCACCTTAGTGGTATAAAAAAAAAAAAAAGGAATTTGCAAAATTCACCTCTTAAGGGGGGTGGAATTGAATTTGGAAGTTTGCATGAAAGTCTGTCTTTTTTAGGGTTCCTTACCCGAAGGGTAATAAGCGGAGCCCTATTACTAAGGCTCCGCTGTCCGTCCGTCCGTCTGTCACCAGGCTGTATCTCATGAACCGTGATAGTCAGACAATTGAAATTTTAACAGAAGATGTATTTCTGTTGCCGCTATAACAACAAAAAATAAGAAATCGGCCAAGTGCGAGTCGGACTCGCGCACGAAGGGTTCCGTACTAGTATCTACAAAAACGAGCAAAAAAAATCACGTATGTTGTATGAGAGCCCCCTTAAATATATTTTTTTTTCTGTTTTTTAGTATTTGTTGTTATAGCGGCAACAGAAATACATCTTCTGTGAAAATTTCAACTGTCTAACTACAACGGTTCATGAGATACAGCCTGGTGACAGACGGACGGACGGACGGACAGCGAAGCTTTAGTAATAGGGTTCCTAATTACCTTTCAGGTACGGAACCCTAAAAAAGAATTAAATAAATATTTTAAGGGGGCTCCCATACAACAAACGTTATTTTTTGCTCGATTTTGCTCGATATTGATAACGGCAACAGGTAGACGCTTAGAATATTCACAGAATATTAAGTTATATAGTCACTTTAAAAACAAATAATTAAATTAAAATAAAAAAATATTTAAGGGGGGCTCCCATACAACAAACGTGATTTTTTTTTGCTATTTTTATAGATAATCGTACGGAACCCTTCGTGCGCGAGTCCGACTCGCACTTAGCCGATTTTTTTAAGTTAAATAGTAATTAATAATTATTGATATCGGCATTGGTTATTTGATTGAAAGTAAAGGACGGCCTCAGTTATTGTGATCTTCAATTGTTTATGGAAAACCATACCTTGGAGGTAAATTAGGGGGTAATTTTCGTAAATAAAATCATAAAATTGGTATAGATTTTTAATTGCCGCTAAAGAATGACGTGTTTCAGCATTTTTGGAAAATCATATTAATTCAAATAGGATAAGAAAGTTTAAAATGGATAGGTATTTTACATTTTGATACATAGGAAGTCAAAATAAATAGTTTTGGCGCCCTCTTTGAGTTTCTTACAAAATTACTTCTTGTTTCCAGAAACAAAAATGAGCGACATGTGTATTCGGAGACAAATTTTGTATTTGTAGATTTTCATCAATAGCAATCAATCCGTCTTTGTTTTTCTAAAAATTACACTATATTTTTACAGCTGGCTTAGTTTCCCAGACTGCATCGATCGCGGCGGCTCCGTTCTACTGGATCTACACTGTTATCAAGAAGATGGTCACCACTACTGTTACCACCGTCACGGAAACAGTAAGTTTCTTTCCTTCATTGTATGTTTATTTGGCTATAATTTTTTATACTAGGTTCACCAAAATTCAAATAAATACGTATTAATTGTTAGTGACCGGCCTTCGAGCTATCCCGTGCTTAAAATCAGGCACACCAGTGCGACGTAAATGTAGTGCCTCGTGGTACAACCCCCGCTTAAAGCTATTTCCGAAGCAACGTATTCTGTGTTCTTTTTAGTCCCACCAGTTCCAGTTCTCCTTGCTCCATAAAAAGTGCCCAATTTTCTTATAATTCATCTGATTTCCGGAATGCTAGTACGTTGACTGTCCGAGCACTTTTTCATACAATTCCTTATACGTCCAATAATGGTTTTTTTTTAAAAGTTCACTATTATACGATTATATCCAGCTGGTAAAACTTAGTTACGTTGATATTGGGGAATGCATTACATGTGATGCACGTGTTTATATTATTTTAGCTTTCTATAATATTAGTATAGATTTGTGCTAGCTTTTGCTTGCTGTTTTAGTATTCGCCACACATAAAAACTGCATAGAGATACTTAGAGTGTACTGAATTGCGAGTAGCATGAACCACTTTAGTGCAGGTGGTGAGCCCACCGCCGTAACACAGCTTCTGACAAAGTGTATTTGGACTAGAGTGTTCATATAAATCTCCCATAAGTCCTAAATATTAATATATTAAGGTATTGGGTATTGTTCCTATTCTTTCTATAGATGACATCCAACCACGTGGGTGAAAAGGGAGCTTTCTACGCGCAGAGACCGCAAAAGAAGTCAAAATGTGGCTGGTGGCCTTTGTTTCTACTCTTACTACTTCCGATCGTCGGTTACGGATGTAAGTACCTTTTTTTTTTTCAATAATGAATTGGAAGGTTTAAAACCGCTCGGTTTTAATGTTTTAATTACAATTCCGATATTTTTGTCTTATTAGTTAGGTAGTGGAAAATATCATTCAAGAATCAGAAATATTTGCACATGCATATAAATGATATCTTCATCCACTTTAAATGAAGAAGGGTAGCCTAAACCTACTGTTTGTCAATCAGCAGTGATTTTATTAGTATACTTATAGTAGTAGTGTAGTACTTATCGTAGTAAAAAGTCAGGGGGAGGCATTGGCATGTAGCCTGGACATAGCGAAGGCGTTCGATCGGGTCTGGCACCGGGGTCTTTTATCGAAGTTGCCATCTTACGGAGTGCCCTAGGGTCCGTGCAAATGGGTGGCTAGCTTTTTGTCCGGCAGGCGTATACGAGCCGCAGTTGACGGTATTTGCTCTGATAGCATGGACATTAATGCAGGTGTCCCGCAAGGCTCTGTGCTGTCTCCTACGCTGTTTCTACTGCACATCAATGATATGTTGGAGATCAACAACATGCATTGCTATGCAGTTGACAGTACTGGAGACGCTTATTACACGGGCCGTGCAAGCATCCCTCGTTCCGTTGTGGAGGAAAAACGTGAAGAACTTAAATTGAGACCACTCTGTCCTAAGTATCTGACTGGGGACGAGAAAACTTGGTACGATTCAACCCTACAAAGACAAAGTCTGTGCGTTCACCGCTAAGAAAACCCCATTAATTGGTGTCCGACAATTCCAGAACACACTCCTCACCATTGAGCATTGAGAGCCTTGGTGTTGACATTTCCAGCGTTCAGTTCCGAGATCATTTGCAAGACAAGGTGAAGCTGGCGCCAAACAGAGCGAAGCAGTACTTCATGTCGGGGCAAATGTTTCTGCTTTACAAGTCACAAGTCAAGTCCCGTATGGAGTACTGCTGCCATCTCTGGGCGGGTGCACCCGGATACCGGCTTGGCCCTTTTTGAATCGGTTCAACGACGGGCTGTGAGAATTGTCGACGATCCCAAACTCGCAAGCTGTATTGAACCCTTAAGTCTAAGAAGAGATTTTGCTTCCCTGTGTGTGTTCTACCGCTTGTGTAATAGGATGTGTTCTAAGGAATTGTTCGAAAATCTGCCTCTGTCCCAATGGCAGGGAATTCATCCCCACACCTTAGAACCTAAATGGTCAGGTACAGTGCGGTTTTAGAGAAACTTTCTCCCGCGAACGCTTAGATTGTGGAATCAGCTTCCTGCCAAGGTTTTCTCTTAGGACTACAACAGTATGGGGTTCCTAAAGAAAGAAGTTATTAGATTTTTGTAGGGTCAGCAACGCGCGAGGGATGCCCTGGTGTTGCAAGCGCCCATAGGCTGCGGTAACCGTTTATCATCAGGCGGACAGCAAGCTTGTTTGCCACCTTAGTTTTAAAAATAAAAAGTTTTCTGTGTATCTGAATTGTATCTAAGTATAATAAACACCTTAAATCATTACTAAGAAATTAACATCTTTACAATAAAATTAATTATTGATTAGATTTTTTTTTTCCATCATGGCGACATTGTAGTTTAACTTTTGATCAATAAATAATTAATAATACAAGACTGTAAATTTTCATTCGTCTTTTATATCATATTTTTACATATAGAGGTACATATATGATGAAATACTTAGGATACGTTCAATGTTGATTTAACAGCTAAACACCTAGCATGTAAATATAACGATTTCTTTCAGCGTATTACACCTATGAAAACTGGGATGTCCTACCAACATTTACAGATTTACCGTTGCATATATCTAACTATACCACTACGAAATTGCAAAATATATCTATGCCGGATTTTAAAATACAGTTGCCAACTATTAATTTGACAATGCCAGATATTAATATAACCTTGCCGGACATAACGGATAATCTGCCGGATGTTTCGAAAAGCTATGGGGAATACAGAGATATAGTCCAGAATAGAATGATGGATGCATCGGAGTACTTGAAAGTGGTAGGAGATAGTTGCTTTGAAGAGATAAGAAGATTTTGGAAGGGAATTATTGGATGATTTATATTTAATTTTTTCTTTGTTTGTGTTTAGAAAATTTATTAAAATCACATATCAAATTGCTTTGGGCAATTGGTTACATTATGACCATGGTTTTTTTAACAAACTGCACAAAATATTTAAGCAGTTTTTGATTTTTGATTAAATTGTCTTGAAGAGTTTTTGATTTATAGAATTGAATTTGTAAACTCGGAAAATGTTTCTCTTCAAGAATATTATTTTCCCAGTTGATCAACTTTAAGATAATAGCTTTAGGATTCAATGTGAAATTTTCAGTATTACAATATAATTATTTTTTTTATCTTAAAAAATATTGAATTTATGTAATGTATTTATATAATTTTTACATATTATAAATATTTTCTAAATGCAAACGTAACTTGCAGGTGTGGAGACGGCACAAAAAAAAAACAAGTATTTTACAGTCACATATTTTTCTATTTTCTTTTTACAAATATACACTATATCTACATAGATTGCATATACTATGATTCCATAGATTTTATTGACATATATTAGTATATTGAAAAATTTTAGCATTGTTAAAAGTGTAAAACTGGGCACAAATATTGTCATATTTTTGGAACTACATATTTTAAAGTAACATAGCGCATATAAAATGTTATATTTAAAAACCATGCATATATATTACTATTATATATTTGTCAATTATAATTATGTTGTGCTTAATGCGTACTTTTATTTTATTTAATGTTATAATATAAGAGCAATTATAAAACTATGCAAAAATATTTTTTTTTCTGTCGTAGATTTAAGATTTTCAATTTTTTTTTTTTATATACTTTTGCGTAATTTTTGACTTACATATGGTAAAACTTTTTAGTTAAATATTCCTCACAAATATCCGATTTAGTTAGGCTTGAGACTATTTTAATTTTTAAAGGATAATTTTAAGTGTATTTTCATTCCATTCATTAATGTAAACTTTATGTGGTGTAATTAAATTATACTGACAATTGTAAGGAAATCAAAGATAATTTGAATTCCAAATCTAATAAATTATTTCATACATTAAGTGTCTTTAAGATATTTTTTACCGTAATTAGTCGATATTTTGGAGGTTCCGACATTTTTAAGCTTCATAATATGCGAAACTATTATATATTTTGATGATGGTTGCAAGCCCTATCTAGAATTTAGATGTTGTATAAATACATTTTTGACTGGAGTTGGTCCTGGTAGTTGTCAGACAGCAGTTGTTGAGCCATGTCAAAGGCCTTTGGGACGTATGCTAACTGATAGTTTTAGGGGCACTAGCTCGACAACGTCCGCCATTCACATTAAGCCGGCTATGGCGTATAAGCCTCCTTTCTTCAGGATGAGGCATGTGCCCCTGTAGTGCAATCGCATCGTGGTGCTTGGAGCAGCGTCTGCACGAAATTTAATGACGTTGAGAATCCTGCAAAATTGTCTGAAATAGTAGAATTGATTGAGTTTTAGTTAAATTCTCATTTATTTTTCGTACTTAAAGAGTAATGGAGAAGATAAATCTTATCCCTAATATCTCAGAATAATGTAATTACAACATATATAAATATTTATACACATCATAAAACATTGTCACAATCATTTTATCAAATTTTCATTTGTTCATGTGAACTTTAAATATTTGTGGCCATAATCGGAGTTTTAACATTTTTTTTCTGTACCTGTGTTTTAATTTAATAAGTAATTTATTTTTTTGGTGATTAAATTGTAAAAAGACTAACCCTAGTCATAAAGTGTTTTAAATTTATATAATAAAATTAGTTTTAAAGCAAAAATTACATTTTTTTTTGGATAAGTACAAAGTATTAAAGCCATAGATTGTGTTTTAACTGCCTTATTTCTGAAACACCTAGTTATATGTATTATTTTTATAATTGAAGTTCTCTGTGCAATAGATTATATACCTGACAGAAGTAGATATCAGTCTTAACGGTATTAAAAAATACCCAATATAATTTTTATTTATATACTACATTCAATGTAGAGGCAAGGGCACCATAGTGCCATAGTATTTAGGGCAGCTACAGACTATAGACATAACGGTATTTAGGCATAATGTGTCTTAATATAAAGACAATATTGTACACTGCTTTTTTTACTTGTCATATTTTGACAATTCGAAATCATAGTCTTTGATTTAGGCTCAAACAAGTCTACCACTGGGTAAAATAAAGTTAAGCCTCTAGGTTCCTCAAAGTATGCATTTCGGTTTTTTCATATTTTGAGCCTGAATCTAAGATTTCTTGATTTTGAGTTTACAAACTAAATCTAGTTAAAAAAACAGGATATAGGTCCAATGTGATTTCCACGCATCACGTCTGCCCTAAGTATAGTTTTATGAAAGATTCAATAAAATATAATGATCTAATTATTAAGTAATGATTTCATATTATCACAATTATTTTTAAACGCTGAATTGAATTTATGTTGTTTTATTTTACATACAATATTAAATATGATTAATGTTATGTTACACATTGGGTTGGTAAAAATGTTAATGGACATAAATTTAAGTTAATTTTCAATTTTGAAATTGTGTTCTACTAATACTGGACTATTTTTATATAATTATACATATTTGTGGTACCACTCTTATTTTTATTTTTCACTTTTCCTTTCACTCATTTTTCTCCTACAGCACATTTTTTTTTGCCTATTTTTCTATAAAAAAAACCGGGGAAGGATAGAGGTCTAATCATCACCTTTAAGAAAGTGGACGTACTAAGAAGCACGCTACACTTTTAGGTGAGTTAATATTTTTATGATAATTTGCTGTTTAACTCTGTCCTTCCCTTGTTAAAATATTAATTACAAATATATTGGAATTTTATTTTAAAACATGTTTTACTTTAAAAGGAGGGAAGGACAGAGGTTTTTGAAACACAAATAAAACAAGATACATTTTCCATTGCAGGTTACAACTATGGAGACTACATTCTACATCAAGAAAAAGCACAAGTGGATAGCTACAAACCACCAGAAATAGTCCAAGATCCAGATTTGTCGAAAAGATTAGCCGCTTTAGAGGGCTGGGCCGTCAATGTTGACACAAAACTAAAATTCTTCGATCAGAAACTATCGAAATTGGACAATTTAGAAGCGCAAATAGAACAATATTCGTTCAAATATTTGCAACAAAATTTGATCCAAATATTCAACGATAATAACAGCGACGCTGTTGCGAAGAAACTGAAGAGTTATTTCGACCAGTTGTATATGACTAAAGAAGAAATGCAAATGATGAGTCTAGAAATACACGAACGTCTGATTAATTCTTGGAAGCCAGAGTTGGATGAAGACAGGATACGTCAGCTGATTCAGCAGTATCTTGCCGTGTTTGAGAAGCAGCAGATGGAGATGATTGTGACCAGGATAAGAGAGTATGTGAATGAAATCGAAGTTAATCATGTCAGGACAGATTTTGATATGGAAGCCGTGAAGAAGATAGTTGCTGGCATGCTGGATGTTTATGATGCTGATAAGACGGGGCTGGTAGATTATGCTCTGGAGTCTGCTGGTAAGGGATTTCTATAAGTAAGTTCTGTAAGGGTTTCGGGGGCAATAAATCGATCTAGCTAGGTTTCATTTTCAGAAAACGTCGTTTTATCCGTGTTTTTAGGCAATTATTAACTGAAAAATATTACTCTGAATAGTTGTATTAATGAGTAGTAATACTATTATTTCTACCGAAACAGCAACGATAAAGCAACTTGACAATAGATGGTGGTTGTTCAGCTGCTTGACAATAGATGGCGTCGCTAAAAAAAAACGAGCGAAGCTCGGTCTTCCAGATACTATGTATATATATACATATATATATATACACATATATATATATACATTTATATATATATACAACTTTTTTGTAAAAACATACATTAAATAAATACATAGAAAACACCCAGTCTCAAGACAAACGCTTATAATATGTTTGTCTTGTGCGGGAATCGACCCCACTCCCCTCCATTCAGCAATCGGGTCAAAACCGACAGCCACGGAATTGAGGTAACTGTTTTTACTTTAACATTTTTGCCGTAAATGGGCACGCGGGCTGTGTGATAAACAGTTTTTAGTATTTAACTTCAGTTATTTTAATGTGTGCATAGAGTTTTCCTAAATTCGTCAGTTCGGTTATCTCTTGACCATTTTCTTGACTATTAAATTGGCTTTGTGTCCATTTTGCATAAGTTCTTAATGAAACTATAAATATCACTGGCGCCGTATTTCATATGCGTGAACAACGTTTAAAAATATTACAGCTAGATCTGATAACTATTAGATCTATCGCCGATCTTGGGGATGAATTAGTTTATCTTCCGTTCATTTTATTTAAATTTTCAAAGTACTTTGTTGTTATTACAGGTGGGCAAGTGATATCGACCAAATGTACGGAACTGTACCAAATCAAAACGAAGCAGTACTCAATTTTGGGCTTACCTGTGTGGTGGGTGTACACGTCTCCGCGGTATGCACTTACTCCTGGCGCCATGCCCGCTGAGTGCTGGGCATTCCAGGGCTTCCCCGGCTACCTTGGTGAGTGCATCAGCTTACTTCCGGGGCTATGACGTAAGAGTAATTGAGAAGTCAGTTTTCTGTCACGAAAAATACGTTTTGGTTTGTCTTTATAACGTAGAAATTCACAAAAGAATCCGATTGTTTGGAAAATATTTTTTTTAATTTAAACAAAAAATTATACATATGAACTAAGTTCTTATTTTTGGAAAAATAAATCCAACATATTTGTTTAAAACATACCAAAACTATTAGATTCCATTAAATATGAACTTTTTACATTTTAACACTAATATAAATATAAGAAGAAGAATTTACTTTCCTTCTAGTGAGTTTCGTATGACACTCGTGGG
Organism: Apoda limacodes; assembly: GCA_946406115.1. Taxonomy (NCBI): domain Eukaryota; kingdom Metazoa; phylum Arthropoda; class Insecta; order Lepidoptera; family Limacodidae; genus Apoda; species Apoda limacodes. The sequence goes on from OX291550.1 coordinate 25,052,278, forward strand.
CTGTGCTCAGTACACTCAGCTGAATTACGTTTTCGCCTTCGTTTCGGACTGCAACCTAAAACGGGTACAAAACGGGACCCTATTACTAAGACTCCTCTGTCCGTCCGTCCGTCCGTCTGTCACCAGGCTGTATCTCATGAACCGTGACAGTTTGACAGTTGAAGTTTTTACAGATGATGTATTTCTGTTGCCGCTTTAACAACAAATACTACAACACAGATTAAAAAAATATTTAAGGGGGCTCCCATATGAAAAACGTGTTTTTTTTGTTCGATATTGATAACGGCAACAGGTAGACGCTAAAATATTCACAGAATATTTAGTTATATAGTCAATTTAAAAATAAATAATTAAATTAAAATAAAACAAATATTTAAGCCGCCGTTTTTGTAGATAATGGTACGGAACCCTTCGTGCGCGAATCCGACTCGCACTTGGCCGGTTTTATATTGTATTGATATTTCAGTGGTTCGTACGTACGCCGTGATCGAGGTGACAGGTTTCTCCGTAGAACACATGTCCCGGCTGCTCGCTGTCGAAGGCAAGATCGAATCCGCTCCTAAAAACTTTTCAGTATATGTAAGTACCACCAAACACTAACTAATATTTTACACGTTGTATATAGTTTTTTTCTGTGTTTTATTTTTATTTCTATCAATGTAAATAAATATTTTCAAAGCAATGATGCAGCCAAAAGATTAACCTCGAGCCTGGGCTTGAACCTGCAACAATCCTTACAGTCTGTGTAAGTGTTTTACCATTTCAGATATCGAGGTACAACTCTGTCCAATGAAAATTGATTGAAAATTTGTGCCAATTTTTTACTTTTATGATGTGGTCAATGATATGCCATGTATGATATCTATGAAGACTCTAACCTTTAGGGAGTCATAAACGAAGAAAGATTATGTCTATGTCTGTTCATTTATTATGCATTTTTATTCTATAAAGATGTATGTATTTGTTAGATAGATGTAGTGGAACTTTATAAGTCACTAGAAGTTTTCTATTATAGTAATAAACTTATTTATTTTTCTAGTAAATAATGAGTTGTGAAATAAATACAGACGGTGGTAGAGAGACAGTTATAATGCTGCCAGTAGTTGTCTTTGGACAGGTATTGGCCCACACAGTCGCTTTGTCTCTTTCTAGATAGTTGCCGATTTTCCGAGGCTATTGCTCAATCCAACAACTCTATGTCTATGGCATCTATGGTAGACTTGTGTCGGAAAATTGACACGACTGTGTCACTATTTTAGGTGTGACATATTTAATTTACACTAACTATCGGCAGGAGAGATAATGGAACGCTTATCGTTTTTGTTCCGATAAAAACTGTCAGTGACAAATTGTTTACTTCGGAAAAGTAATAAAAAAAATACTGTTTATAGAGCAATAAGCTTTATACACGCCCGTGCAGGATTCAATTATCGCCGTTAGATTTTTACGATAACTCTTTGATTAACCTGGACGAAAAGTACTTTATGTGATGTATCACTCTTCCAGATATATCTGTGCCAAAAAATCAGGCCGATTAGAAGCTCTGTTACGTTGTGAAGGAATTACACACAGACTATCGCTTTCGTGTATTAATTGAAATTGGGAATTATTTCAAAGGAACTATATTTAATCAGACATAACTTTGATGATGTGCAGTTATAATGACATTATATTCCGTGTCTACCCTAGAAACGCCTCGACCAAAATCTTGTACTATCGTTTTCTGCCAAAACCATTGAAATTCTTAAATTAGGTCATCACTTCAGCTTCATCACCCGACTAGGTGAGCCTGAACGTGTTTTCATAATTGACAAAAAAAATTAACCTGTATTTTAGCAGCCCGGTTAATTTGTTTTTTAATCATTTTTATAGCTGACAACTTTACAAAATACCACCATTTCCAGATATGTCATCTATATCTCCAAAACTAAAAAAAAGTTAAGCAGAAATGGGCTGTGACATTTTTCAAAGTCCACCACCACTTGGTCGGGTTCAGTATGACTTAATCTAAGAATGTTTTAAGTTTTGACCGTAAAACAATGATGATTTTGATCGTCGTCTCTCGTACTATGAAAACTAAAAATATTTCTCAAAGGTCGACACTAGTTTTTTTTTTGAAAGCATATTTTACTTTTAATTTTACTATTACTATATGAAGAAAATGTCTAAACATACCTTATTTTTATTATTATTATATATATATATATATATATATATAGAATAGAAAACATAATCCGAATTACTTTATAACTCTTAGTGGATTTGTAAAATAAAATAAATTTTAAGAACTCCTATTTCTATTTCAGGGCTTACACGGTGAACAAGACCCGGAACCCCATTTATTCGGTGAATACATGTATGATGCTAATAGTACTGCAATACAATACTTCCCAGTGAAATATCCAAAGACAACAATCATTGGAGGAACAGAATATCCGGTTGCTTACGACATTATGGAGTTAAGAGTAGAAAGCAATCATGGCAACCCGACATACACCTGCGTTTACAGATTCCGTGTACATGGCAACCCGCTGTCGGACATTCGACGAGCGACGGAAGACAGTATAAGAGAAAGCGAAACGTAGCAGGAACTACGTAAGTTTAAAAAAAAAAATGACTGGATTCGAATATTGTGATTTAGTCTATGGTTTTAGTGAATTGAAAGGTTTTAAAATAAACTTTTTGTTCAGTGTTTGAATGGTGGTTTCAGAAATGAAATTGTATTCAATTATTATTTAAATTATTTTATAAAATTGGACAAAACATTCCTAGTTTTGAACTTGGAAATTAAAAAAATTGTAAAGAACGAAACGTCCAGAGTACAAATAATTTTGTAAATCGTGACTTAGATCTTGTGCTTATATTTAATAATTTTAGCCCGTTTTTTTAAATTTATTATTTTTCAGAACTATAGAACTAGTATAGCATCAAATGTTCATTTTAAATTATGTCGCACAATCGTTTGTCAATACGCTTAATTAGTCGCTCTGAGTTTTTTTTTTTACCAATATTTATTTGTCGATTTTCAATTTATGTTTAAGATAAAATTTTTAGATAGGTTTAATTTTTGATTTAGGTTTAATGAAGGAGCTAGTCCAGTTAGGAATTATTAAATTTTATGCCAACGTAATGTAAGTGTTTTAATTGTCTCAAAACAAAAAACTAATTTAGTATGTAGTGGAAGCCCAACGTCCCCACTAACATTTTAAGAGTTATAGACGTTTAAATTTAGATATAGTTATATTTTTAATGCACGTTAACCTTATGTAGATTGCAAAGACTGTATTAAGGAATAAAATGTTTATATGACTTAATTTGATTTTAAAATAAAACTAGTAATTGAGGGAATAAATCGAATGTCTTAGTAAAAGTGATCTTATTTGAAGCCTATTTGTTTTTAATAATTATAAGTACATAAAATAGCAATGAAAAATGCATCACGATTATTTTAAAATATGTATTTAAAGAAAAAAAATTTGTCCAGGTTCCTACATCTCTTCATATTTTGTTAGAATGTGGTCACACCGTTCCATTTCGAAAGAAATGCTCTGCTGACCCGTATATATCAATGTCAGTATCATTCAATTAGGTTTACTTTCACGAATATATCAGAGTTATTAATAAAAATTTTCTGAAAACATTTTTTAATGTTAATGTACATAGTAAGATTGTATCAAAATTTAATTTAAAAACAAAGTAATGATTGATTCATGCTTTATACTTATAGTATCGTGAAGTAGTTGAACTAAAATAACAAATTTTAAAGCGTTTGTTTACACTTTATAATTATGACCCTTTAAGTGAAGAAATAGTTACTTTATTTATTTATAACATCAATTCAATTTTAAAGAAAATATTGGTATAATGTTTTAGGTATTTATGTTTTTGTAAGTCAACATTTTTTTCGTAGCTTAGTGAAATATGCAATGATTGTGAACAAGTTGTCCAGTGTACATGTCATTAGGTTTAAATTAGAAATTAATTGTTTTTAATTTTAAAGTTACCACTAACTTTTTTAACAAACTTTAGAAAGAGCCACCAAATTTGTATAGCTTTCTATGTATGTATTGTATTTTTATTATGACTAAATTATGTGTAGAATAGATATTTGCGACTAAATTATGTATGGAATAGATATTTATGGATATGAATTATGTCTCATTTTATTAACACATTTTAATGTTGCACATAATATTGTCTCTCAAAATTTTTTGAACATATGTTGACGTATCTCAATTAATTCCTTTATCATTGAGCAAGAAAAAGAAAGGTAATGAGACTTATTTCGGAGATGCAAACATGTGTAACCATCCAAGAAGCCATCTCTAAATTACGCCACGTACTTTGGATTAGAGTGTTTATACGCAAAGTATTTTTTCATACATAATTTCAATTTTTTTTTTGCCAAAGGTTTCTTCGGATCCACTGAGCAGATCCGACTGAAATTTAATAAATTTATTCTCCGAGGCATGGTTCAAACCCTGAAAAACGTGTAAACATGATTAATGAACTTTTGTTCGATGGAAAGAAATACCAAACTGATCCCTTTTCATTGTTTTTTAAAAGTGTTGGCAAAGATATCTTTAAAGTACTAAGTGGTATTAGAACATTGCTAAAGCATAGCCGTGATAGTGCTTTAGACCCTAAGTAAAAGCATTTCTTGATAACAATGAACTATAATAAACTAGTAATTTACTCAGGTATTTCAATGAAAATGTCAGTGAGTTGAGATGTAGCTGCACTACTCACGCACGCATACACGTCATCCTTTTTTTTACTCAAGTTTTCTGTCACGTAATACTGCCTCTTATGGAACATACATACAGATAAAATACATCTCGTAGCATGACTGAAGAGGGGGGGTCTAATTTTGCGGATATTTTGTAGTTTATGTATAGCTCCTTGCATGTAACTATGTATTCAGTTTTGTAAAAATGTATTTAGTAATAAAATTATAAATTTCTTCCTTCTATGTTATGTGTATGTAATAAAGAAATTATAGAATATAAATGTTTTTAATATTAAAATGATCTGTCAGTATGTCTGTAATAAAGCAATATTTTTGTGTAATTCTGTGAAGTGCCTATGCTCGACGAAGTTTAGATTTATTTTAAAAATATTGTTTGACCTGAATCTGGTACTCTGTCCAATTTTATAATGTTTGACCATGATTGTTGTCACCGGATTTGATACAAACTAATTTTACTAACAAATGATACTGCTTCTAATTATGTGGGAATATTTTGTGATGTTCGAAAATAAAGTCGTTTTTAAAGCGTGCTTTTGTAGTTTTTTTTGTCTAAAATTGTTATAAAAGGAAATTAGTAAGTACAATTCTCGGGCCCTGAAACCTGTGTTAGATACGGCGGTCCGCCCAATTTACGTACGTACCAACGTACTTTGTTACGTGAACCGATTGCACTGAGCATATTTCGCACTCGGTACGTTTTTGAACGCCGCTAAGTAAAAATAGCTTTGAAAATACAATTGGATAGCTTTTTACTACTATCCATCCGTGTCAAGTGATGGATTATGCTAAATGTAAACTTTATCAAATTTTCTTACGGAATTTGAATCAGTTGATACAATGACGTCATATTTCGACGCAGTCGTAAATATATATTTACCTAAATCACACCTAGTGTGTCCTCCATTTGACTGGATATTTGAATATAAAAAAAAAGATTACATCATTGTAACATGTGATGTAATTTATGCTGCTCCGACGGACCGTAGGACCGTAGGACGCCAACCTACCTTGTCTTGCAAATGATCCTAGAACTGAACATCGCTGGAAATGTCAACACCAAGGATCTCAATGCTCTTGGAGATGGAGAGGGGAGTGTTCTGGAATTGTGGGACCAGAGGGAATGGGGTTTTCTTAGCGGTGAACACGCAGATGTCTTTGTAGGGTTCTTGTGAAAATTACCTATTTAAATCTAGGGTTCTGTCTTTTCTATTCTTAGTCAATTTGCAACAAACTTTAGCTTGAACTTCTACTAAAAACCGAAATGTAAGGTTCATTTAAATAGCCAAGGAATAATAATGCAATCCGTACATAGCACGCAGATGTTTTTGGTCGAGTAAGTACCTACCTATTTAATTTATTTTTAAACACTAAGTAGTGATGTTCTTATTGAAATTCAGTAAAGTTATAATAGTACGAGAGACGACGACCAAAATCATGTATCATCGTTTTACAGCCAAAAAATTAGGTTATGCTGAACCCGACTAATAAGTCAGTGGTAGCCTAGGGGTTTCGATTTCACATTGCGTCCTGATGCCGAAGTGTAACAATTAGCCTTTTCATCGTATTGACCGCTAGTCTTCATAAATTTCCAATATACACGATCTAAGCGATTTAATATTTTTTTAAGTCCTATATAGCACTTAAATGTTTTTTTTTTTGTTTAACCTATTTAAAATAAAAACGTAAATCCAAACTAAATTGAATGTTAACGTGTGTTTGTTTATTTCTTATTTTTTCGCAACGGGGGCTTCCAATTGACCTACTTTTTGAGACAGGAATAGTTTGCAAGAGTTCCCTTGTAGGATACATTTTTCTGGGGGTATTCCGGGGTATTTTTTGGTCAGATCGCATTGGATCAACTAGCTGATATAATTTTAGGCAGAGAAATTGCTGAACCCATATAATATTTACATTTAATCCCGTTAGAGAGTTCTTACGGGAATAGTTTAGACGCGGGTGAAGTAACGCCAACGTTGGGTCCAAGCCGAATATTCGCGTCGTATGCATCAAAGCAAACCGTTGGCCCCAACGTTTGCTCAATCGTCTATATAGATGGCAAATATATATCTACGGGCCATATGGATGGAGGCGGGAGCTGAACTCACTCTATGCTATTCCTGTCTATGTACTTCCATGTCTATAATCGCAGCTCGGTCAATGCCGAGCGTTGCTCCCACGAAGATCGCGTCACGCATGCAATCTTGATGCACCCGGGGGCTTGCCTATTTCGTCATAACTTTTTGCAAATATACTCAGTTCCCGCTGCTTCGCCTATATATGAAATCCAAGATTCACCATGATATTTTACTCGATTATATCTGCCGAGAAAAGTAAATATAGGCAAGTTATTAAAGTCAAGTTAATTAATTACCTACTTACTAATTTATCTTTCTAGCATGGTTCAATGTTCTACATCATGGTTTGGAATTAGGACTCACGTAAAGTGAGCAGTTTATATACCGACATAAATAGACGGCCAGACTAACCTGGGGGGCTTGTATTAGGGGGTTATTTCCTTTTGAGGATTCCGTACCTACCCAAAATAAAAAAAAAACTTACAGGATCACTTTGTTGTCCGTCCGTCTGTCAAGACCACTTTTCTCAGAAACGCGTGGAGCTATCAAGCTAAAATTAATATCAAATACTCAGTTATTACTTTAGTACTAGTAATTGCAGTTCCTTGGAGAAGTGAAAAAAATCAAACTTCTGAATCAACGCAATCAAAAGATACGGCCGTTAATACATACTTTGTAGATTGCAATAGGCAATATATCAAATGGAGCACAGCTGGATGAAAATGTAATTAAACTAAATAACTAGTTTTAGCATTCGTTAATTTTTAAAGATAATGGCCATTTACTGTACAGTTTACGTAACTGTAGAACGGAAACTTTCATTTATAAAAAGGGGGCAAGTTCATTAATATAATTTTCGTTGCACTATCTGTAATCTTCTAGACCGCCTTTCCATCGACTGAGCAGGACTCCGATAGGGTTTAGGCTTGGTGACCGTTATGTCAATAACTTAAGTTTTGCTGACGATATGGTCCTGATCAGTCCAACAATCAAAGGGTTAAGAAACTGTGTGAGGAATACGCTAACAACCACGATTAAGTATATAACACCAGAAAAACGGAGATGATGGTATTTAAGTCAGGGAAGGGTTCCAGGTGTGTTTATACAAGGAGAGCCTATTAAGATGGTTGATTCTTTAAATCTTTTGGCCATATCATGTCTTCACACTTAAAAGATGACAAAGATGAAAGTGACAACAACGAGCACTATCTGTTGTAGGAGCTCTGGACTCAATATACTGTTAAGTCCCAAGATGCGATCCGTGTGCAGTATAACAACATCTTTCGACACGTTATGGGACTTAAACAGTTCTGCAGTGCCTCCGGAATGTTTACAGAAGCAGGTATCAACGGTTACAATGTTATCCAACGACTCCGTATCTAGTCATTCATGTCCGTTGACACTGACTGAAATTTTATTTTTTCCAAAAATGAGAGCGCTGTTTGTGTACCTATAGCAAATAAGTAAATGTTTGTTGTTTTAATTATTATTTTACACATTGATTCTATTTAGCAAATAGGTATATTCTATAACCTCTAACTTTATATGGACAGTCTGGTCTGCAATAAAAGTATTTATTTATTTATTACTATTGTTACTTTTTTAACACTTTGGATTAAATTAGTCTGTCTAAAGATTTGGGGAAAGAATCATTGCATTGAAAGGCACTAAGAATATCAACAAATAGTCGGTGGGAAATACACGTATGTGGACGCGATGAATATCGAAAGGAAAATTATTGTCAAGGTGGGTACCTACTCGGTGAAACAGGAATTACTTTACTACAATTGAGATTACCTACCTGGAATCACTACACGGTAAGAATGCAATAGGCATGGTAAAAGGTGCGTGTTGTCGACTGCTTCAATGCGTTCAATGTCATAATCCTGCCAAGTTAAAAAGCCATAAATTCTGTATAACACAGTACAAACCTTGGTTCATTCTCTTTGGTAGGATTACCGCATTATGTACATTATGTTGGTCAACAAAACGCCACTAAAATAAGGCCAGCCGCATATTAGTCTGGTCAACATGTACCTTTTTGGGTGAAATTTTTGTATAGTCTCCGAAAATTACGATCAAGGTGTCATTCGATTCGGAATATTATGTAGAAAGTTTAAGAAAAAGTTCCAAAAGGGGCCGATGAAAATTGCAAAAGTTATAAACAATTTAAAAAAAAAAAGTAGGGGTTTGTTTTTTTTTGAATATCACAAAAACTATCAAAGATATTCGAAATTTGAAAAAAGATCTGAAAAGAGGAGGAAATTTCTTAAAAAAAGTCCTGCCTCCCGGAACTGTATCTTTAATATTTATAATTTTTACGGGGCCCTGAACATAGCGCTAAAAGCGGGTAGTCTGGCTTTCGCTCGCGATTTGTCATTCGGACACGGTAACAATAAAAATCATTTTAATATATTAAATATGAATATTAAGGAATAAAAAAAATTTAGTACTATTGGGATATATAAATGAACAATAATCCGTAGGCGAAAAATTTTTATCCCCATTTTTCCATTAGTTATGCATTAGTTAATTAACTACTTTTTCTGAATAGAATGTTAACAGAAAAAACCTGATTATTATTAAACTACAACCCTAGGATTTTTTTCACTTCGTGGAGTTATTCTTAAAAGGCATTAAAATAGATCCCCTTTGGAAAAATTTAAAAATGTTAATTTTCCACTTTTTTATTAACAATCGAAAACATTAAAAAATTAAAAACTGCATAAAAGTTATTAAAAAAATTTTGATTTTCAAATATTTCAAATTTTATGATTTCTAACGGTTAAAAGTAACATGAAAATATTTTTTTTTTAATTTTTTACCGCGATTGTTTATAAGATAATCAACAATTTTTTTTTCCTAATCTACTTGTTGATATAAATTATGATTTTTAAGAAAAAAATTATTCCTTAAAAAAATTTATTTATTGCTATAAAATGCATTTCTTAATTAACAATCGTTTTTTACCACTAAATATAAATATTAAGGAACCATGTTTTCTCTAAAAATCATAAATTCTATTGTTCTTAAATATTCTGGAAAAAAAAATTTTTTTTTTTCATTTTTTATTTGTTTATTTAATAAACAATTTGTTATAAACAAATGGATTTTCTTACTTTATTTTTTTTTTAATTCGTAATTTAATTATAAAAACAGCTATGTATTATTTTTTATGAAAATTTTTTTTTATCTATTTTTTATATAACTTTTAATATTTTTATGTCCTAAAATTTGCCTTTTTATCTCGCTCTTTTTCTTTTATAATTGGTATAACTTTTAAACTATTATATATACGACAATTATACTTCAAGTCGTTTTTATTAACTATAAATCAATGAACAATTTAAGCTTTTAACTTCAGCTCGAGCTCTATTATTTATGTTAATTATTGACAATTGTTTATAAAAAATAAACCGAAAATTTTTTTTTCTTGTTTTTCTATTCCAAAATGTGGTTAAATGTTCATAAATTTATAATTATGAGCCTAAAAAATTTTTTAAAAAATAATACATAGCTGTTTTTATAATTAAATTACGAATTAAAAAAAAAATAAAGTAAGAAAATCCATTTGTTAATAACAAATTGTTTATTAAATAAACAAATAAAAAATGAAAAAAAAAAATTTTTTTTTCCAGAATATTTAAGAACAATAGAATTTATGATTTTTAGAGAAAAAATGGTTCCTTAATATTTATATTTAGTGGTAAAAAACGATTGTTAATTAAGAAATGCATTTTATAGCAATAAATAAATTTTTTTAAGGAATAATTTTTTTCTTAAAAATCATAATTTATATCAACAAGTAGATTAGGAAAAAAAATTGTTGATTATCTTATAAACAATGCATTTGTTTATAACAATTATTTAAACAATCGCGGTAAAAAATTAAAAAAAAATATTTTCATGTTACTTTTAACCGTTAGAAATCATAAAATTTGAAATATTTGAAAAACAAAATTTTTTTAATATCTTTTATGCAGTTTTTAATTTTTTAATGTTTTCGATTGTTAATAAAAAAGTGGAAAATTAACATTTTTAAATTTTTCCAAAGGGGATCTATTTTAATGCCTTTTAAGAATAACTCCACGAAGTGAAAAAAATCCTAGGGTTGTAGTTTAATAATAATCAGGTTTTTTCTGTTAACATTCTATTCAGAAAAAGTAGTTAATTAACTAATGCATAACTAATGGAAAAATGGGGATAAAAATTTTTCGCCTACGGATTATTGTTCATTTATATATCCCAATAGTACTAAATTTTTTTTATTCCTTAATATTCATATTTAATATATTAAAATGATTTTTATTGTTACCGTGTCCGAATGACAAATCGCGAGCGAAAGCCAGACTACCCGCTTTTAGCGCTATGTTCAGGGCCCCGTAAAAATTATAAATATTAAAGATACAGTTCCGGGAGGCAGGACTTTTTTTAAGAAATTTCCTCCTCTTTTCAGATCTTTTTTCAAATTTCGAATATCTTTGATAGTTTTTGTGATATTCAAAAAAAAACAAACCCCTACTTTTTTTTTTTTTTAATTGTTTATAACTTTTGCAATTTTCATCGGCCCCTTTTGGAACTTTTTCTTAAACTTTCTACATAATATTCCGAATCGAATGACACCTTGATCGTAATTTTCGGAGACTATACAAAAATTTCACCCAAAAAGGTACATGTTGACCAGACTATATTACGAGAAATTTCCGCCAGAAAAATTCTCCTACGCGCCGAGCACTCTGCATACATTTTGTCACGACAAATTTTCTTAGTGTGCGAGCCCAGTACAAAATGTATGCACGTAGTGCGCGAGTATTTTTCTATCCGAAATTTCTCGTAATGTGCGCTCGGTCTAAAACAACTAATTTTACGTTCGTATGTGGAAGATTTAATGGGGACAATGCTTTTAATGACATCGACGAAAATTATGATAAAATAGAATAATTATACCAAAATAAGTAGTAGGAAATCGGGGCGGATTAAGTGAGAACTACATACAAATCATTAATTAAAAAAGATTAATAACAGAACATCTATAATTTAGTTGAGAATAAAAGAAAATTTGCTTTGGATAAAGGACAGCTGATTATGTGGGCTAAAACTGGAAACAATTAAAGGAAATAAAATTAAAAGCAGGTATAAAATTTTGCAAATTTTTTTTTGTATTTTCATGTTTTTTATAATTTATAAATGACCTAGTAAGAAAGTAGTCTTATCCGTTTCTGAACATACAATCAATCATCATTCATGAGATTAAGATCCTTTGGCGAGTGCAGGACCGCGGGCGAAGCGGGGCGCTCCGCGGGCGCGCGCCCTTCGCCCCGCTGCCACCGATAATTACAATAATATCTTACGTAATTAAATTAACTGAGATTACAAGCCAGAGCAGGCGCGGCCGCGGGTCCGAACCTGCCTCTTCCTATATCACTCATCAGTCGCTTAGAAGCACTTCCTGTGCACGATCGATGGGCCGGACTCATCGTATTCTTGTTTCGAGATCCACATTTGCTGGAAGGTGGAGAGGGACGCGAGGATCGAAAAATTATAAATATTAAAGATACAGTTCCGGGAGGCAGGACTTTTTTTAAGAAATTTCCTCCTCTTTTCAGATCTTTTTTCAAATTTCGAATATCTTTGATAGTTTTTGTGATATTCAAAAAAAAACAAACCCCTACTTTTTTTTTTTTTTTAATTGTTTATAACTTTTGCAATTTTCATCGGCCCCTTTTGGAACTTTTTCTTAAACTTTCTACATAATATTCCGAATCGAATGACACCTTGATCGTAATTTTCGGAGACTATACAAAAATTTCACCCAAAAAGGTACATGTTGACCAGACTATATTACGAGAAATTTCCGCCAGAAAAATTCTCCTACGCGCCGAGCACTCTGCATACATTTTGTCACGACAAATTTTCTTAGTGTGCGAGCCCAGTACAAAATGTATGCACGTAGTGCGCGAGTATTTTTCTATCCGAAATTTCTCGTAATGTGCGCTCGGTCTAAAACAACTAATTTTACGTTCGTATGTGGAAGATTTAATGGGGACAATGCTTTTAATGACATCGACGAAAATTATGATAAAATAGAATAATTATACCAAAATAAGTAGTAGGAAATCGGGGCGGATTAAGTGAGAACTACATACAAATCATTAATTAAAAAAGATTAATAACAGAACATCTATAATTTAGTTGAGAATAAAAGAAAATTTGCTTTGGATAAAGGACAGCTGATTATGTGGGCTAAAACTGGAAACAATTAAAGGAAATAAAATTAAAAGCAGGTATAAAATTTTGCAAATTTTTTTTTGTATTTTCATGTTTTTTATAATTTATAAATGACCTAGTAAGAAAGTAGTCTTATCCGTTTCTGAACATACAATCAATCATCATTCATGAGATTAAGATCCTTTGGCGAGTGCAGGACCGCGGGCGAAGCGGGGCGCTCCGCGGGCGCGCGCCCTTCGCCCCGCTGCCACCGATAATTACAATAATATCTTACGTAATTAAATTAACTGAGATTACAAGCCAGAGCAGGCGCGGCCGCGGGTCCGAACCTGCCTCTTCCTATATCACTCATCAGTCGCTTAGAAGCACTTCCTGTGCACGATCGATGGGCCGGACTCATCGTATTCTTGTTTCGAGATCCACATTTGCTGGAAGGTGGAGAGGGACGCGAGGATCGATCCACCGATCCATACGGAGTACTTCCTCTCCGGGGGTGCAATGATTTTGATCTTCATTGTTGAGGGAGCTAGGGCTGTGATTTCTTTCTGCATACGGTCAGCGATACCTGGGTACATGGTGGTACCACCGGACAATACTGTGTTGGCGTACAAGTCCTTACGGATATCGACGTCGCATTTCATTATGGAGTTGTATGTAGTTTCGTGGATACCGCAGGCCTCCATACCCAAGAATGAGGGTTGGAAGAGAGCTTCAGGACAACGGAACCTTTCGTTTCCGATGGTGATGACCTGTCCGTCGGGAAGCTCGTAGGACTTCTCGAGGCTGCTGCTGGAGGCAGCGGTGGCCATCTCCTGCTCGAAGTCGAGTGCGACATAGCAGAGTTTCTCCTTGATGTCACGCACGATTTCTCTCTCGGCGGTGGTGGTGAATGAGTAACCGCGCTCGGTGAGGATTTTCATGAGGTAGTCAGTGAGGTCACGGCCAGCTAAGTCAAGTCGGAGGATGGCGTGAGGCAGTGCGTAACCCTCGTAGATGGGTACGGTGTGAGACACACCGTCCCCGGAGTCCAAGACAATACCGGTGGTACGTCCAGAAGCGTACAGTGAGAGCACGGCCTGGATGGCTACATACATGGCGGGGGTGTTGAAGGTCTCGAACATGATTTGCGTCATCTTTTCCCTGCAATCAAAGAAATATTCGTTACAATACTGTTACAGATCACTTCTAGGGATGTCGAAAAAATATCGATGTACCTATGGATATATTTTTTTTTTTAGATATGAAGAGACTAATGGAAAATAAAATATCTATTGAAGTTAAATTTCAGATATCAAAAACATAAGTAGGTATAGGGTTACCATATGAAAAATTTAAGTTTGGAGGAAAAGCCTGATTCCCGAAACGAATTCACAATATTTTTTTTAATATGTGATAATTAAGTTTCTAATATGAATTAATGTGCGAAGCATTTAATAAAATTATACTTTTTTTTTTAATAAAAATGCTTTCTTATTAAGTACCAACGCAAAATAAACATGATACAATTGATTAAGTAGTTAATAGATAAATACCAAAGTGTTAATTTTATTTGTGCAATTAACTCTACGATTATTTTTTGTTTTTGTAACTTTTTAATGAAAAGATTTAAAAATCTATTTTTTTGTAAATTTTAAAAATCCTGAGATGTGGTAACCCTAGGTAGGTGTATAACAAATTTTTTGGTAAATATTTGCTTCTCTGCACCAAGTTATATTTGGGCAAAAAAAAATATTAATTGATAGAGTAGCACCCCCTTATACACATACAATAAAAAAGTCGGCGGAAAAGAAGTTTTTGAAACAAAAAAAAGGTTGAGGTGTACAAAAGGGGGCGCTGAGAAAACATTTTAATCCATTCATTTACACATCATTAAGTAATAAGTACCTTTATAATACTCGACAAGAACACAATACTAATACACACCTGTTAGCCTTAGGGTTCAGTGGAGCCTCAGTCAACAGCACGGGATGCTCCTCGGGTGCGACACGCAGCTCGTTGTAGAAGGTGTGGTGCCAGATCTTCTCCATGTCGTCCCAGTTGGTGACGATGCCGTGTTCGATGGGGTACTTGAGCGTAAGGATACCTCTCTTGCTCTGGGCCTCATCACCGACGTACGAGTCCTTCTGTCCCATACCGACCATGACACCCTGATGCCTTGGCCGGCCCACGATTGAGGGGAACACGGCACGTGGCGCGTCATCGCCAGCGAACCCAGCCTTGCACATACCGGACCCGTTGTCCACCACCAACGCTGCAACTTCTTCGTCGCACATTTTTGTTTAATCTGTCAAACAAAAGAAAAAACATTAGTCTCTTAATGCAAAGCTCCTTTACGTTACCTATCTAAAAAGATTTCTCTGACCAGCTCACTTTCATTCATCACCACCTAACAATGGTTAAAGATTACAATCAAGTGTGATACTAAGGCGTAAGTCGTGGGAAGCTTTACATGTAGGCTGGTATCGCCGCCACCCTAATTAGGCATGGTAAGTGGGCGACAAAGTCGCAAGAACTCAACTAAATAAGGCTTGGTCTAATAAGAAACGTTTAGGCGTGGACGTGGCACGCTATGATCACATTTCACTAATAGGACTCCTTTTATGGCAACACAAGCCCCAGTTAATCTAGATTACCTAGACACCTATCAGAAAACTATCGATCCACTAATTTTGCCTTTTTTGTCACCCAACGGGAGACCACGCCCTGCCCTAGGACAACCGGCGTCCCGTCCCAGACCCGGCGATCGACCCTCGCGTGCTCCTATGTCATTCATCCATCATTCACAAACACTAGAATTGCACGGTTTTCACTTCACTTTAGATAAATCACAATTTAACACAAACAATAAGATGAGAAACTTACTTATAATAATTTAAGTAATCTTAAATAAATAATTAATTGCTATAGCACAGCCTCAATAGTGCTGCACAAGTCTACGCGAGTACTCTCGGTGGAATGTCGGCGAGCGGGGCGCGCACTCTATATAAATGACGAGTGATTATCGGGCGCCCCTGCCGCGACGCGCCCGTCTCTCCACCAATCGCACAATTCGTTACCATATATGGTATTGCGCTGGCAGAGAACTCGCGCGTCCCCCCGCGCACCCTTCACGCCGCCCCGCTCCTCCGCCGCTCCACTTCGCTCAAGTTCGCTCCGTCCGGCTGATAACGACAACTTTGTTCTCTCTCACCGGGGGACATAGACATAGTACTGAAGACGTTCAATTTGTCGTTAGACGGTTACCAGACAGTCAGACATGTTTGTCAGACACGAGTTTCCAACAAATCTAGGACTAGGTACAAACAAGCTTACTAACATAGAATTGGCATCGTTCTAAAAAACTAAACTGCCTGTCCGTAAAAGTAACGGTTTTCGAGTTTGCAACTTAATTTTCACTCCGATAGAAATCCTTTATTTTTAGATAGGTGTGACTGAATTCTACTTACCTCTATTAAAATCTAAACGGGTAACTAACTTATACATTCCCAAGGTAAAAAATCATACTTTTGAAGTCTTTGATTAATATCAATGAACTATAGTATCTATTCAGTATATAACAATGTACTCTGTGGTTTCGCCAACACACCGAGACGACCCCGACACACAACTTGCCGTGTCGATTTGTAGAATTTGACCCTACGGATGGTGTGCTAACTTGTATCGTTCATAAACGCTTTTAGCGCAAAGTCTGGAAGATTATTTTGCTGGTTTACTTTCGCTCGCTGCTTGTTAGTCAAATTGAACCTATTTATTTACATCAGAACAAACCATATAAAAATGAATATTACCTGATTTTTCTTTAATGAACTGAAAACAATAGGAGACCGCGAATTTCCGATCGTAGGTAGGTATCTATGGAATGCCGACTAGTATGTGCGGCGCACTATTAGTCTTTGTCGTTCACTGCGCTACGCCGACGACTTCACGACACTAGACTAGACGCAATTCGCCCTAAATTTTTATTACCTAATCAACGCTATGTTATAAAAAATTACAACGCGCATTTAATAAAAACTGCTACAAAATCCGCCCATAATACCCATTCACTGACATTTACCAAGCAATTTTTTCGAATTCGAATTATGAACCGTTGTTTTTTTTTTCAGGTCAAGGCATAGAGAAACCGCTGTTTAGTTTTCAGCTGGAGTTAAACATACATAGGCATGAAGCTATAATAGGTAAAGAGGTCAATATTACTATATATACAGGGTGGAAACGCTAAGTGACCTCACCTTGGAACTCACTTGAATATTTCTAAACCATACACGATATCAAAATACTAATATTGATCAGTCTGTCTGTCAGTGTCTGTTCTTAGGAACGCGTGAGGATATTAAGTTAAAATTAATATCAAATATCCTTAGTATCAGTATACGGTCCCCTGAACGAAAAAAAATCTTTTGCGGTTATAAACTTTTTTGCAGTTGGTAATCTAACCGCGACGTATGTCGATGTATTGCGACAACAGTTGTCCAACGGCAATGTTAATAAGTTAGTCCCTCAATACAGTTTACCTTTTACAGAATCCTCGGTGCGCTTGGTTTTAGTATATATCTTATTTAAAATTAAAATATTGTACCCTAATTTTACTACAATCATGCCAAGGAGGCTGAGTAATTTCTCTTTTACTTAGTTTTATAAAATAGTATTTAACAGCTAAGAGTGTGTCCAATGGAACTTTACTTACAGTTTCTATACAACCTAAATTTCATTTTTTTTTTGCAAATTTAATAAATGTGTACTTCGGGATATGTTTTAAACCCTGAAAAACGCGAAAACACGATTAATAAACTATTGTTCGAAAAAAAAGGGGTCAGCCCTTTTTACTGTTTTTTTAAAAGTCCTCGCAAACAAATCTTCAAAGTTCAAAGTGATATTAGTTTACAAGTTTGCTAAAGCATAGCTGTGATAGTGCTTCAGACCCTGACAAAAAGGATTTTTTGATAAAAAATATGTGTAATAAACAATTAATTTATTTCATGTATTTCAATGAAAATGTCAGTGAGTTGAGACGTAGGACTACAAAAACATTCGCAGCCTAGTTGGTAGTGCGGCCAGCTGCTGTGAAGAGGATGTGGGTTCGATTCCCGCACTGGACAAACATTTGTCATAATATAAACATTTGTGTTTGTCTTGAGTCTGGGTGTGTTTATGTATGATATGTATGTATTTACAAAAAAAAGTAATATTTATGTAAAACAAGCTTTGAGGCCAGACGGCGCTGTGTCCAAAAATATTTATTTTATTAATTTATTTATTAGATGCGGGCAAACAAGTCCTACATAGCCATAGAACAGAACATATAATACTATCATAGCATTAAATTTCAAGTCGACGGTATTTTTTAGTCTCAAAAAAAAACAGCCGTGACATACAGATCAATGAAGAGACACTGAAATCAAATCATAAGTGTGCTTTTGTACCATTTTTCATACTGATCAAAAAATACTCCAAAAAATAATATAAAGTAAAAAAATTAGCATCAATTATTTTTAACACGACAGCGTATGTTTATTTAAAATAATGACAGCTAATTATCTAGCCCGAAAGTTCAATAGCCTTCACCACAGCCTGGACATATCTAGATTGATTAATGTTGAAAGAAACTATCCCACCTAAATCCCTAGAAACCTGTTAGCTAGCTAAGCTACTGCTAATTAGAGCTAGATTCTAGGTTTCATTAACCTAAGTACCGATCTATCTGTCAATGTAGTCGAATTAATGCGACAGCTGTGGCAAAATTATGTCCTGCCCAGCCCGAATACGTGCCAGGTGTCAAATAGATGTGGGGTCAACGCTCTATTAGTTTTCTGGTTCGAGAGCTTGTTTTGGTAAATAAATATATTATTAGCAGTATGCATTAACATAAACCTATAACCTTTTTAGAAATACCTAAATGTTTATAAAATAATATTATTTGTCTATAATAATAAAACTGGCTTTTGCCCACGGCTTTGCCTGCGCAGAATTCAGTAGAATTTCTAGGGAAACCCATTGTCTAAGTGGGTCAAAATTATTTTATTCTAATTTTTGCCCGCGGTTCCACCCGCCGTAAACTCGGTCATCGGTGTAGGATTTTAACAGGAACTTCTCAATTACACAAGCCTATGTCCTTTCCCGGGACTTAAACTATCTCCATGCCAATTTTCATCTTAATTGGTACAGCGGTTTAAGCGTGAAGAGGTAACAGACAGACAGAGTTACTTTAGCATTTAAAATATTTATATGGATTACATGGCTATATATGGATTATTCTCAGCTCCGTCCCTCCAGCTGTACCTACCCTGTCCTGTGACAAAATCAAGTCATCTCGTTGTACCGCTACAGCACGTCGCGTCGTCGTGAATTAATATTGTCCCGCATTCTTATAGCGTGATAAGATGGTAAATCTTTGATTAGGATAAAAATTCTATGACCTTCTAGGTCATTTTAGCTATTGCTGTGCCAAAAATAAGCTGACTCCGTTGATCCGTTAAGACATGAATGATTAGTGCCTTTCAGGATAATCTGTTCCTGTGGAAACTTTCATCGGTAGATCGGGATCAAAAGTATCCTTTGTCCTGCTCCGTCCTCCTGTGATCATCCCATTGCTCCGTTCCGACACGGTGCAATACGCGGTATCACCCGTAAAAAAATGATAGCGGTGCACTTATTTGGCGCAGACGAAGCCGCAGAAAAGGGGTTGTAAATAAATAAATAAATACCATCGACACCATCTATGAAGGGGTGGCCAAGCGTCAACACTTGCGGTGGAAAGTTAAAACATATAACCTGTCACCGATAGTACCCTGACCCAAACGTGGTAGGTGTGAGTCAATTTGTTATAGATTAACTATCTTATACCTATTTTATTTCATTCATTCATTTATTTCATTGATTAATTTTATTCATTCATTCCCCGTATTCAATTCTGATTTACTTTTTATACTTTGTCTAGAATTGGCAAAAAAATTCTGTCTCTGGTCTTTCATTTTTCCTCTTATTACTATAAAACTGGCATAAATGACTTATGGGACGTTGTGAGTGTTATGGAAATGGGTTCACCATCTTTCACGCAGGACTAAAGTAATTGTTGCAAAGAGGCTGTTTCCCACATTATGATGTCGGTGTGTTTCCAGTAGAGATGCAACAGATATCCAGTTGCTATCCGGTATCCGGCCTATCCGGCTATTATTTTACTATT
The DNA here is from genome assembly GCA_946406115.1 of Apoda limacodes. Classification (NCBI taxonomy): domain Eukaryota; kingdom Metazoa; phylum Arthropoda; class Insecta; order Lepidoptera; family Limacodidae; genus Apoda; species Apoda limacodes. Next base: position 25,072,514 of record OX291550.1, read on the forward strand.
CGGCCGAATACCGGATAGTTGCGCACTATCCGGCCGGATACCGAATAGTGATTCTGTTTGGTATTTAACTTTGAAAAATGGTAAGTATACAAGAGAACAACAACAAATTATCAATATTCGTTTATTAATATTACCTTTAACGTACAATTTAAATTTATCAAAAAGCAAATAAATTCGTAGAAGGAAAAGTTCTGCTTCCGCCGCATGAAGTTGAAGATGGACCACCGTAAATTTCGGCAAATTTGTCGGGATGCTTGCTTTCAAATGGTAAAAACTCGTTTCTTGCGTAGAAAACGGTCCGCGTGAATCTACAATACGTAACAGGTAGAAACCTGCACGACGCGCCCGCCGCCAAACTAAAATGTAGGTATCGTTTAGCCGGCCGAATATTCGGCGGCCGGATACCGGATATTTGGCCGGTGATCAGGCCGAATATCCGGTATCCGGTATCCGGCCAAACAACTATCCGTTGCATCTCTAGTTTCCAGCCACTGGTTTACCCTTAGGTGAATAAAACCGTGACGTACATACATAAATATTAATTTCATTGTTTTAATAAGGTCGTAGGGTCAAAATAAGGCTTAGGGCACACGACATACACGGTTGACCACGGCTATTCCCGATTTTTTTGTAGATCAGGGTAAAATAACTTCGAATTATTATAGTTGGCAAAAATGCACCCCAATAGCCTGAACCATTTTAAACAATTTCTTTATTTCTTATTTTTATGCCTATAGGTACCTACACACCTCAATTCCGATGATTTTACCACTAAAAACGGAAAAATACCTAAATATAAGGAAGAAACTTCAAAAACTTTAATACCAATGTTCCGAAGAAGGAATATAAATTTTTCTAAAAATTAAACAAAAGGAATTCATTTACAACTACTGTGCATTCCCACTCAGAAATAAATAAATTAATATAATATTTATGTGAGTAAATTGTATTTCTCAAGTATAAGTAAATTGTATTCTGTTTTGAGAAATAAATGCCTTAATCCGCACGAAAAGCAACGATTTGGAAAATTTACTATTTCAAACAAATAAATACCTATATACAAAGGTAAAATAAGTAATCTACCTAACAAAAAAATAAACCTGCGTTAAAATAACACTGAAAATTAAAATAAAATAAACCCTTTTAGGCTATGACACTCTTGAAGACAAAAGTCTATGACTAAAGGAAATCAGAAAATAAAAAAAAGATTCGTAATCTGTACCATGTCGCATATCAAATGAAAGGGCTTGTTGTGGTGCTGGTAAGGGTCTCTAATATTTTTTTTATGATTTTAAAATAAATAGTTTACAAATAATTTACATTTAACCATTTTCATTAATTCTGAAACTACTGAGACTAAATTTTTTAAATAATTCAGAACAAGTTTTTCTCTTTGGATCACAGGAAAACCTACGAGGAGTCATAAATAGCATGGTAATCTCTTAATATTAGGCGTTAGGCACAAACATACAAATCAACTGTTTACAAACTATGCCGTGCGTGTGACATAACGCATATATGGAAGGGCTTGTTGTGAGGGTCTTCAATTTAAAAAAAATACTGATAATAATTCTTGAATTTTGAGTAAGTTCTTAAAACACTTTTAAGCAACCTATTAAGTACCTATAGAACCCTTGGTGCGTGAGTACAACTCGCACTTTACCGGTTTGTTATTATGGACTGCATAAGCAATCTAAAATCAAAACTCGCCATGTTTTTTTCTCATACAGACAATTGTAATTGTAAAATCATTAAAATATCTTCATCTTGTTAAATCTACGAAATCCAGTCCTTGCTACACTCGTTCCTGTTTTTTGATGTGGGTAAACGATTTTTAGGTCCTATTTTATTACACCCCACTTGAGAGGTATCTATATGCGAAAATCAATGACCCCCTACGTTACATAAGGAAATAAGAACCAAGTATCTATTTCGTATCTAGCAAAGACTATTTATTTAATAAAAAAAAAGGCTGAAATGGATGGTCTGCTAGGCCAAAATTATATTTTTTGTTGTTTGACTACGACTACGGATCTATAATGAAAATTACATCCCTACTTAGTCACTCAGCCGAGCGACGTGGCAGGAAAAAGCTAGTTTATCCAAAAAAGTACACTCTTCCGGCCATAGAATCAATATAGTAACGTAGTCTAACTAGACTTCCTTACTATACACACTGCCAATGACCTTACCTTGTATAAGCTTAGCCAACTAAGCTAACGGCTTAGCTCGGGTGGCTGAACTTAACTGCTGGCTTAAATACTAAGGCAGGCATTGAAATACCTAACACGGAGTACATGCAAGCTGGTCAGGATTTTAACTCTTCAATAGTTTTCTAAATGTTGATCCTACAACTCTTTACACTACTTTCCTATTCTTACTATACATACATATATAGTATACTTAATATAAAACTTTACATTTATAAATATTAAGTTTGTTTTATATTCAATCACGCCGCAACAAATCATCGAATTGAGCTGAAATTTTTTGCTTTTTGTTAAAGAAGGTTTGTTGTTGAAAATTCAAAAGTCCTCGCGGCAATAACCAAAACAATATCATTACTTGAACGAACTATGGCTGCAGCTATAGTTTTCTACAACAAACTTCTTTTGTATTTAATCAACGAAACACGAAATTTAGGACAAGCGGAGTTGCTGGCATAAGCTAGTCAAGAAAATAAGCTATCACTATGCCTATGCTTAGTTTTATTAAAAACAGTCTAGTATTTTTTACGTAATGCATGCACAGATCGATTTTTGTAAACTTTAGTAAGGCATAGATGACTTATCTCCGTAAAACATAGTATTCCTTCCTATCTCTAATCTAGATACCTACTTAAATTCATAATGCATTTCTAGCGCTATGGTGAAATAAAATATTGAGCGTCAAAAATTCATAATTCATAATAAAATTCTCGGCCTGGAAAGTAAAGTAATTTAGAAAATATAAAATTATGCACTTTCACTTTAATTAACCAAATCTTATGCGAATAATATATTATGCTTTCAAAATATAGAAGATAAGGTAAGTAATTATATTTAAATATACTTGGGAAGCTGTTCGTTTTACGACCAATGCTCACCGTGTTTAAACTTTTCTTTGTATGTAACACCTACTCTTTAATTGTTAATTTTATGTGTCATTGTTCCATTAGCAGAATTTAGTAGTCTTTGTTCAGATGTCTCACCGACTGTAGGTGCGCAAACGGCTTAGCGTCTAACTACAATCTGGGAAAGTTGAATTCATCTTTGTATTTTATACTAGCTTTAGCCCGCGGCTCCATAGATGCGGATTACGGTTACTGTAATACATGAATTCCAAGATGAACTGGGATGATAAATATGTTTCTTTATGCCCTTTCAGCTGCCCCTTCTCCAACTATGAACACATCAGTTTCCAACGGTGGATCATTGCAACCGCAACCCATGGTACCCCGCACTTTCATCAGCGAACAAATATTTGGATGGGATCAAAGCGGGTTTACTCTATGTCTTTTTGAGTTCCTTCAGGTTTCCTGTGCCAAAAGTGAGGTCACCCCTGACTGACTTTAGAGGTATACATGTTGTTCTATGTTCTGTTCATTGCACCAGTCTAAACTAGAATTAAAAGGTTTGGTTGGTGGCCGCGCGAAAAAAAAGGCACCACCTTCCATACAAATTCCGGCATATCCTTTTCAGCCCAAATGAATGCTCGTGCGACATAAAGAAAGGACAAATAAACTTACGCATATATAATATTATAGTTAATATTAGGATATTCTATAGTAGGTAAAATAACATACTGTTAAAAATGACGACACCTTGTAGCTAAAAGAAATAAATATTTAAAAATAATAAAATATGACAATTCTATAGAATATTAAGCAGCCCATCCTATTTAAAATTCCTCACGGAAGTCGACTTTACAAAATTTAAAAGCAGGATATCAGATACAGTTTCTAATAGGAGTGAAAGGGAGAATGAAAGGGAGAACGAATGACTTCACTCCAGCACTAGTGGAGCACAAAAAAGAGCAGGTAGAGATCAAATATTAGGGTGCCTTAATACTATAGTATACGTTTGTTGTACTCGCTATACTACGAGCTACTAAATTTAACTTCTAACTAGTATAAATAAATAAGCAAGTGATACCCCTGGTGTTGCAAGCGTCCATAGGCTACGGTGACTGATTACCATCAGGCGGACCGTAAGCTTGTTTGCCACCTTAGTGGTATAAAAAAAAAAAAAAAATATTTTAAAACGCATTTGCATCATTTCAAAATACCATGCAAGTCTTTGTTAAATTATTCCAGTAAACTAGGCACGCTAAATTACTTCCAATTATGAATTTAATAATTGGATTTGGGTTAAAAGTTAATCAAGTTACCTGCTAAGTGCGTGTCGTACATGCAATAAGTTAGGGTTGCGTAGAATGAGAATTATTTCGGATATCTGTAAACCGATTTTGTTGAAACCCGGTACCACCAAGCACCGCCCATTTCAATGCGTTATACAAATGCAAAAATTATTATTAATTTAGAAATTGTTATTATTTACCCAAATGCTATATTACGCAGGTACTATAAGAGTCTCTGAGTGAAGCTGCGAACAGATATACAACCAGACAGACAGAGATTATCGCGGTGAAACTATATTAAGGTTCCTGTTTCACTACGGAACCCTAAAAATAAAATGCTGCGTAAGCGCATTACTTGAGAAACCGATTTGGCTATTTTTTTTTAAATATTTGTAACAATTCGAAAAAGGTGCCCACGAATTAAGAAAAAATAGGAAAGTTCCCATACTGCAGTTAGTTATGTTATTAAAAAATTCTTTATTAATGAACAAAAATGTCTCTTTTTCGCAATATTTGTTGTTTGGTTTAGTACCAAAAAAGTAAATCACGAAGTTTAGACCCGATAGGTGGCGCTGGTGTATAGTTATTTACCATTGATTATTGGCCAACTTGCAAAGGATCTCTTTTGTTTAGGATTTCTTATGTTTACAAGAACAAATCATACCTATACTCAATGCCACCTACCGGAAAAGGCAAAACATCGTCAATCGGGCCAACTAGAACTTAAATGGTCACGTACAGTGCGGTTTCAGAGAAACTGCCTGACACGAACGTTTGTGTTGCGAAATGAGCTTTCTGTCAAGGATTCCTCTAAGGACTACAGTATGGGGTTCTTCAAGAAAGAAGATATTAGATTTTTGAAGGGTCGGCAACGCGCGAGTGATACCCCTGGTGTTGGAAGCGTCCATAGGCTCAGGTGACTGCGTACCTTCAGGCGGACCGTAAGCTTGTATGCCACCTTAGTAATATATAAAAAAAAATATCAAACACAAGTTTGTTATTTGAAACAAATAGGTACCTAAAATGCAACAAACTTTTCTGACCCGGTGTATGGTCGCTAGTGTAATGTAAGCTTACACCATTTTGATAAGGCAACTGTAGTTTTGATGTATGACCACCTGGTCAGAAAAGTTTGTTACACTGTATACATGTGAAGGAATCTACTAAATCAAGATTGCAGAAATTGCAGCGTTTATCATTCAACATCATACTCTAAACTCTTTTTGTGAAAAAGTTTTTATTTTTTACTTTCGAGTGACGAATTGCTTTTTTGTACACTAAAAAACATCCATACCTTCCTAGCTACTCGCAACAAAATTTTATACAATTATCATCATAAAAGGCGTGTCACCAGTTCCAAATTGACACCAATTATTTTTTTTCACCAAAAGTTGAAGTATTAAATTCACTACATTAATATGGGACCGCCTCGGAAGTATTTATATACCCTTTTAAATAAAAAAAACAATTTTGCAAATCCGTCTATATAAGACGGAGTTATACCCCAACATACATACAAAAAAATATAAACATCCGTAATAAGATTCTCCTCCTTTTTTGAAGTCGGTTAAAAATAGAACAAATATATCCGTGGCAAAAATTGAGTGAGCGTAAATGTGCGTTGAAGTCTTTTATACTGAAAATCGATATTCTACAAGGTTATCTTTGATTTAAGATAACAATATATCCTGATATCCTTTAAACGGTCTATCTTATTGGTTCTAGATTGAAGAAGTAGTATATACTAAGAAACTATAAACAATAAAAAAGTTAGGAAATATATATTTAAAAAAAAACCGAACAGAATAAAAAAAAATTAATGAAAAACACATAAAATATGCTTCAAAATAAGTTTGATGCTTATAAGAACCCAATTATTTATAATTATTTTAATACAATATTTAGGTATTACTTAATATTGATACAAAATTTATATTTAGAGCCTAGTTTTTTTTAATATAAAGACATGAAAAAAAACCAGCCAAAAGCGTGCCCTCTGTGAAAACGTGATATATGCATTAGTTTAGCCATATGTGGGCACGCTGAAAATAAATAAATAATAAATAATTAATAAATAAATAATATTAATTTGAGCAAGGTCAGAGGCATCTATCGCCCACATAATTATTTTTTTTAATTTTATTCGTAATAATTTACCATTATACTAAAAACAAAAAGTTAGTGCAAGTCGGAATTATAAACACAGGCAAACCAGAGGCAGAAATTGATATTCTTTGCAAGAATTATAAATTATTTTAATACATTTAATATTTATGTCTTAATATCTTGTTTACATATATGATAAAAAAGACATTAACTAAATATAATAAAGTCGTTCTAAGACTGTTTGTTAGACTCGTTCCAGTCTACTTTGGTAAGATTGGGAGACGGATTTTGAGTGTGACCAATTTTATTACTAGAGACGAACTTAGTGGAACTTTACTTATTTGTTGATTGACTGTAATATAGAGGCAAAATTACTTAAACTGAATTAACATAATCTTTAAGATATTACCTAAGTAATCTACTAACTTTTTATATACCACAATTAAGTATAAGGTACAAGCTTACGGTCCCCATATTGTAGTCCTTAGAGAAAACCTTGGCATCATTCCACAAAACAAGCGTATTTATGCATATTTTTTGATTAAACTTTTGTACTGCATAATTGATACCTACACTTATATACATATACAGTATATAAGATATGCCAATTTATGTCTAAAAATAGGATCTCTTCGTAAAAATAAAAAATGCCATAAATTTTGTGCCGTCAATTTTCGGGCATACCGTAGAGGAATTGATTGTTTTCACCCTGTTACGTTTGATCCACGATTTACAGAGCCACCCTGTATTATACACAATGTAGATCAACTTGAATACTGCTATATGTAAATGAGATGGTAAAACACCAGATGTTCATCTGTAATTAGTTTTTATTCAGTTATAAAATATTTAATTTGCAACGTCCCCGTTAGGTAGCGTTCGGAGCGAGTTCCAACTAGTGTTGTCACGCTCTAAAATACAAAAGCCGGACTAGGCGCTGTATTAGGCCGGACATTTTGCCCTAAAAGCCTGACCAATTTTGTTCAAAAGCCGAAACATATATTTGTAAAGCCGACAATTTCAAACAAGACCTAAAGATCTAACAGGAGCTGTTTGCTTATAGATCTTACATGAGTTGATAGCTTCTAGATCTAACAGGAGCTGTTTGCTCATAGATATAACAAGAGCTGACAGCTTATAGATCTAACAATAGTTGTCTGCTTATAGATCTAACAAGAGATGTTTTGCTTATAGATCTAACAAGAACTGTTTGCTTGTAGATCTAACATGAGTTGATAGCTTATAGATCTAACATGTTCTGTTTGCTTATAGATCTAACATGAGCTGACAGCTTATAGATCTAACAAGAGCTGACAGATTATAGATCCAACATGAGCTGTCTGCTTATAGATCTAGAAGACATCAATTTTTTTCTTGTTGTACCTAGGTATATAGAGGTGTAGAGCCATCTAAAAGCTAGTCTTAGCCTTAAGACAAAAAGGATAATTTAAAGATATTTTCTTATAAGGCCGATTCTTTAAATCGATTGTTAAATTAATAAAAAAAATATTGTGAGTCGACTCGATTCCGTATATTGATTTCGAAATAGTGGGACTATTGATTTTATGGATGAGACGTTTCCGCAATTATCAGTGTTAGAAAGTGGTTTTGTATTAGATAGGTACTTACGTGTTTTGTGATTGCTACCTACTCAGCAGATGCAATGCAATATTGTAGGGTTCCTTACCAACCCTACTAAAAATATTTGTTGATTATTTAGTGCTTTTGGAATGAACATCTTGGCAAGCGCCAAAATCTCGGTAACCTTAACCAAGTTAATGCGTCTGCACGTATATGCCTATTTTCAGTTACCTTCGTATTGGTTAAATAAAGACACCCAACGCGTTGTCACTTACAAATATCAACTACTTTGCGTGATAGGTATGTACGACCGATATGGCCCACCGAAGAAGGTAGGCTTTGTGAACTCAAACAACAATTAATCAAAAAACATCCACGACACGAAACTACCTACCAGCAATTAAATATCTACGGAACCAAACTATACCTGTACTACCGGTAATTATTTTTTTCTAGTATTCAAAACGGAAACCTACAAAGATAATACATTGATTATGTAAAACATTACAACGTAGCTCTTCTCCCACATGAATAAATAAAATTAGTTTGCCCCCCGGTTCCGATTACAGACAAATGTCATTATCAGCCGCTTGTTCATGCGTTGGGTTGAGTCATGCATGCCCTCGCCACGCGTGCGTACTACGTCGACGTCGGTCAGACTCGGATGACTCATCCCTACATTCCTTACTCATTGATTCTTGACAATTATAGTCATTTTCTTCGTAGTAAATATTAGAAGTTATATATTTATTTATTTACTATTTGTATGTTCGTAATAAATAAATAATATAAATGCAAAATTAGCTCTAGGACCTTATTGGGAACAGTCTCGAGCTATTCGAACTCTGGAATTCGAGACAAAAATGTATGAAAGTACATCCACGGGTGTCGAGAGGTAAGTCAACTTACATTTTTGTCTCGAATTCGAAAGTCCGAATAGCTCGAGACTGTTCCTAATAAGGTCCTAGAGCTACTTTTGCATTTATATTATTTATTATGCATTATTTATTTATTATATCCCTTGTCTCTTTGTCTGTCTGTCTGAATAGAATAGAAAAGAATAGAATTCGTCTTTATTTGCATAAAATATGGTTTACATTAATGATATTACATAATTTTTGGTCCATACATATATAACCATTTTAGATGGTGTGTAAAATTCTTCTAGAAACTTCTTCTAAAAATTACAAATACACATTACAGAACGTGAAGAAAACAATAATAATTTACAATTATTTGACAAAATTCAAAATATTTACAAAGATAAGTAGAATAATAATTTAAATCATATGATTAAAATACTTTGCTTTCAAAAAAAAAAATTTGCTACTTGTAACTTAAATATTATGTAAAGTATAATGAAAACTATGTCAATATACATATATTATTAATACCTACTTTTGCAAATAAATTAAATTAAACTATTTCCAGAGGCAGATAAAAAATTATATTCATTAAATCAAAAAAAAGTCATCAACAAAATGAAGTAATAAAAACAACATAATCATTATGTCAAATATCGAAAGTTTTGTTAAATTATGTCAAAATTCGAAAGTTGTACAAAAAAATATTTTAAATTGAAGCATGACATTAATTTCCAATAATAAAAAAATAAAAATTATACTTATCTTAACAATTCAATATTTAACCTTTTAAATACTCTTTAATTGTGTAATACATTTTACCCAACAAAAAATTGTCTTTCCGTCCGTCTGTCACCAGGCTATATCTCATAAACCGTCGTAGTTAGACAGTTGAAATTTTTACAGAAGATGTAGTTTTGTTGCTGCTATAACAACAAATAATAAAATACAGAATAAAATAAATATTTAAGGGGGATCCCATACAACAAACGTAATTTTTTTGCTCGATTTTGCTCGATATTGATAACGGCAACAGGTAGACGCTACACTACATTGTCTAAACCATTTACTTAATTATAGCTCTTAATAATTATCATAATTAATCATGTACCGACACTATAGGTCTAATTAATTAAATGAAATGTATTGTATTTTTCACTCTCTGTAAATCACCGTCTGTTGTCTTAAAAAAAAAAATTCAATTAAAACAAAACAAATATTTTAGAGGGACTCCCATACAACAAACGTGATTTTTTTGCCGTTTTTATAGATAATGGGTACGGAACCCTTCGTGCGCGAGTCTGACTCGCACTTGGCCGATTTTTTTAAAACATCTGAAGCAAGGGCGGATCCAGGACAAAAGTTTAGGGGGGGCGATCATAAGATATGAATATTTCTTGGACTTTGAATCTGCAAACGTAAATATATTTAAGAAAATGTCACAATTCATTTCTTTCTCGGCCGTCCTTAGAGGAGACGATCGACGTGATACATTTTTGCGTTCTTCAGGAAAAAGTCTTGAAAAACAGACAGGCAGACAGACAGACAGACAGACAGACAGACGGACAACAAAGTAATCCTGAAAGGGTTCCGTTTTTCCTCTTGATACCTCAAAACACAATAATTTTTTAAAAAAAACATATTACACAAACTTCAAACCCCCGCTCAAAAGTATCTAATAATAAAAACATTGAAACTCCTCCTTTTTTAACTCGGTAAATAAAGTCAACCGTTGCGTCAGTTTGTCTGTGTCCGATTTTCTCCGAAAATTCTTAACGGTTTCTATTCAAGTCTTTATCAATCTAATAGATTTATCTAATAGATAGATTATTATAGGGAAACAACGTCCACTGGGTCAGCTGGTGACACATACAATTGACACTCTACTGGGATTGCTAAATGATAATACAATGACTCACTTCACTGACTAACCGAAATAAAAATAAACTAAACTGTGTATTAGTAATGCTTCAGTCAGTTTATTTGTGACCATAGCCGGGTTCGTTTGAACAAATATGTTTTTATCTATTACACACACATATACTAGCTTTTGCCCGCAGCTCTACCCGCCCTAAATTAGGTTTCGGCAATGGATTCCTGCGGCATCTTATTGATTATTGTAAGCAAGTTAACAAGGGCGTAGCAAAGATTTTTTCCTAAGAGGGGCCAAATTTTCTAGCTGCCCCTCATACATACTCGTAGTGTAAGGGATAGCTTTCTAGTATTATTTTTACCATTTTTCTCTGTGCACCCTTGATTTTTTTGAGCCATGGTTTTGTTAAGGGACCAGGTTTGTGCTCCATTAGTAAAGATAGAAATGATACAACTGCTAAATACCTTGCTTCTCAATATTTTTCTTAATTTTTTATTTTTAAATATGTATTTTAGTTGCCAAAATCGTTTCCACGCATTTACAATACTTTTATATATTTCTTTAACTATGTTGTCTCTGAAAGAAAATAAGCTTCTGAGGAATATATAGTTACCAACTTGTTATATAGGTATGCTCGTTTCCGATTGATACAGTAAAACTGTTTCTTGAGTTTGACATGATTTTTTTGTATTATTTTTCTTTTTTGTTGGCCCTATTGATAAACATGCAGTGTGTACTTCGGTTAACAGATGATCGACAATCATACTGGACGTAATTACGTTAGCATTAACAATCTGTATAAGACGGCTCACATTTTAGGCGCATAGAAATACGACACATACGTCACTTTTTTTTGGAGTGAAAACTTCTTTAGCTACGTTGTGCACTTTTTTGGTATGGGTAAAAAATTATAAACTCGCGTCAGGTCATGTGTTCTAATCGTGGAAATTCGTAAGACGGAAACCGTAATGCCACGCCTATTATAATTTTTATTTTTAGTATTCGCGATTATGAGTAGTACAGGGGAGGTTGGATATGGAATTTTAATTCTATGACAGATTGCGATGTCAAATATACTACGTCAAAAAAGTAAATAAACAAACATTTTTTTTCTTGACAATGTCAAAGACATGTCTTGTGACATATTTGAGTGTTAAGCGCGAATCGTGTGTAAAGGTTTTCACTTCTGCCGGTACTCCCGGTGTGCAACTCGTTCTTTTTTTTATACCACTAAGGAGGCAAACAAGTTTACGGTCCGCCTGATTGTAGGCGGTCACCGTAGCCTGTGGACGCTTGCACCACCAGGGGTATCCTTTGCGTGTTGCCGACCCATACTGTAGTACTTAGAGAAAACATTGGCAGGGAGCTCATTCAATTTATTCGCTGTTATCAAAACACATTACTGAGGCCCGACATAAGGTTAAGGTTCGCCGTTGTTTCTTGACTCGAGGTGCTATACGGTGCTTCAATTGCCAACACTTGCCCAAATAGCTTTGCTTTATCTATAATGTAGACGTTGAAAAGGATACTTTTTATCTCGTTTATGTGGTGCCACAGATATAAGTTTTTCTGTGGGCAACATAGTATAGAATTTAAATAAATTCATCCAGCTATACTCTATCCACCGAAACGAGTTAATAGAGCATTGTCTCTGTCGCACAATCCCTTACAAAAGATAAGGACACAAAAAGGTGAGTGGGCGTCAACTATACTGATAAAAAGTTAAGGTGTGTTCATATGCGATGATTTTGTGCGCTCAATAGTAAGCACTAAAACCACTTAAGTATTTTGTATTGAACTTAGAGAAAGAAAGAAAAATATTAAGACAATGTTTTAAAATAAAATTATGTATATTTAAATAGTTTAACATATACAATTAATTAAATTATTCCGACGTATCACTACTGTCGCTGTCACTTCCCACGTTTATTATGAATGTTTCGGTCATTGTTTCCACATTTCTGTCCATGGCATTCATTTTCGGTTCTACTATCTCTTCGACATGTTTTATGCATTTTTTCCATTTTGCAGCGTCAATATTTTGAATTGAGTTGTTTAATAACATTTTTAATTCTGCCATCTTGTATGTTTTGTTGCGGGATGCGACATGTCCTTTAACTTGAGCCCAGATCAACTCTATCGGATTTAATTCGCAGTGATACGGCGGAAGTCGTACCACAGTTTTATTTTTAGCTTTCGCCATTTCGTCTACGACACGCGCCTCGTACTGCTCCTTATGATTTTTTACGATATTCAGTAGCTCTCGTTTTAATAAATCATCCTGAAAGGGGATTTGTTTTTCTTTCAACCAATTAATTATCTCTTGTTTTTTATTTTTTTCAGTCGGAATTTGCTCTACTTTTCTTGAGTGGTACGAAGCGTTGTCCATTACAATAATACAATTATCATGTAACTTTTCAAGAATATTTTTGAACCAATTCTCAAACACTTCGGCATTCATATCTTGATGGTAATCTCCTTGCTTTTTTGACTCGAACACGTGTAAGCCCCCTTCTACAAATCCATCATCACTTCCAATATGAGTAATTATTAACCTTTTTCCTTTTCCTGGAACAATAAAAAATTGTATTGAATGATCTGATACAAAGTTAACGCTCACACAGTTTAAGATAACATAACAAACAATAAGTGCCGCCAATTAAGGATCGCTCAGGTACATTCAAACCTTTTCAAAGAATTGCATTAATGACAAAGACAGTTTTAACAATGGAATTATGTTAAAGAACTTACCGGAAGGATTTTTTAATCCAGTTGTCAGGCCATCAAGGAATGCGTCGCGTTTATTTTTCACATTTGTATCAGTCCATACGTTTGTAGTAGTATGGCCTTCATTGAGCCAAGTCTCATCCAAATAATATATTTTTTTCTTTTCTTCTCTTGCCATTTTCATTGTCCGCAAATAATTCCTCCGCCAAAAAAATATGTCGTCACGATCAATCAATAAGCTGTTCCTGCATCTTTTAATGTACCTAAATCCAATCATTTTAAGGATTTTATGAAGTGTTGATCTTTTGAATGTCCCCAAAGTACCATCTTCATTTATTGAATTCATTATTTTGTCCAATGTCGGTATCTCATTTCGGGAAAATAAATCGTGAACTTTTCTTCTTATAGCACATTTAGTTAAGTCGTCGATTGTGTCTACAATGAAAGTACGTTTTCTTGTTTTTTTGGGTGAATTTAAAACATTTTTAGTTTCTTTCTCTTTCAGAATTCTATAGATGGACATCCAATGAACACCCATAGATGATGCAACAGCTTTCATGACGTCATTGTTTGAAGGGGATTCCATGGAACTCCTCATAGATTGATACATGTTCCATATCATTGTTTTTTCAGTCGAGGAAAAGGCTCGTCGTCGCCTTTTTTCCACAGAGTTACCTCCATGTAAACTGTCGGCCATCTCACTTAGGCAAATCGACAGTAAACTCAAAAAGTCCGTTATACAAGCGCCAAGTCTTTAGGAATGCAATCAATCACAAAGCCGGGTCACACGTAACAAAATTATCCAGAGTCCAAATAACAAGCCGAGTCAAAAAATAAAATAATAGATTGCACTAGCACAGTGAGCACGTCTGAACAGTACGAGTCGCACGAACAAACTAAAAAAACTCGCGCTGTGAACACAGCCTTAACGTCATTGTTCGACCAATCACATGCCAGTTCATTTTTCCCCTATTAACTCGTTTCGGTGGATAGAGTATAGTATATTCGATTCCTACAGACACAGACATACCAAACGATAGTCATAAATCGGAAGACATGGCGACACCATCACTTGCGCATTGCATTATAAACAGCTCTTATTACAAGCTTATCAAATATAACTTACCGAGTGTCCAAACAAAGAAACTGACATCGATTTATTCCTTTGTCTCCGTGGAAGTATTACAGTAGCGACAACCTTTAACGCTTTTAACTGCCTTATGATTTTCCCCACAGTATTGTATTGTGAACATGTTCGGAAGCGGATTCATTACAACGTCGCGTCGCGTCGCGTGTTATCATTGTGCATATGAAATGATGAACCTCGGCGTCTATGCAGCACACAATATTCGATATAGAATTTTGTAATCTATATTAATGCTAATATTATATATGCAAAAGTGAGTCATAACGGAGCATCTAATTGTGCTGAAATTTACACAGAAAGACATAGCTACAAGCCTAATTGCTATAGAAACTGTAGGAGAACTTATTTACTCTTATCAAGTGTGGTTAATTAATTCATGTTTGTTTTTACCTTCATGTCGCAATGGAGCAGCCCATTGCGCTGAAACTTAATCAAGTTATAGTTATAGTAGAAATCTAAAACGATAACTTAATTTATCGGAGGCAGAGCCGTTGACAAAAGCTAGTATAATAATTTGAGGGCGTTCTAAGACTAAACTTAGGATTTATCTAATTTAGCTAGGTTGCCACAGGGATTATTGAGTGAGACAGAGCGAAAAATCTTATACAAAAAACAAAGCTGGACGGAGTGATGCGGTGGGCGGTGACACGAGAGGCTAATTTGGACTATATATGTGAAAAGTGGTAGTTACTACAATTACTAGTAGAGGCACTATACTATTTATAGAAATTAACGTTTTTAAGTAGCCTATGTCCTTTCCTGCGACTCAAACTATCTCCATGCCAAATTTGATATTAATTGGTACAGTGCAGCGGTTTAAGCGTGAAGAGGTAAATGACATACAGACAGAAAGAGTTACTTTCGCATTTATAATATTAGTAGGGATATTATGGATATATCAACTGCACTCGCTAGCGAATTCCGTCTTTGTTACAGTTCACCCAAGTAACAATTTAGCGTTAAGAAAAGCTGTAGAAGACCTTTTTTCGGATCTGCTTAAAAAATTGCTGCGCTTTAGAAAAATATGATTTGAAGGAAAAAAAAGTAAATCAACTAAAAGTACTAATAACCTAAAATAGTTTTAGGCAATTTCAAATGTTGGTCAGTTTTAGTCATTGTATACATAAACTATGTAAAATAATTCGGAAAATTTAGGTACCACGTTATTTCAAAGTGATTTTGTATAGATAAATATGTAGTTTTATTTGAGAGAAAGTGATTGAAAATGGCGATATTTATCTTGAAGGTACAGACTTTTTTAAATCTATTACGACACTCGAAGAACTACAACCGCCGGTAGTCAAGAGTATTATGCGATCTTTGGTTGACATAAGAGAGGAACTACGCACTTAGCGAAGACATCTACCTGCAGCGGAGAGTAAAATACCGTCTTTAGCGTTACCTATATACCTTAATTTTAGCTCAGTTCGATAAATGTTTTCATAATGTAAGGTTAGATTATAGACAAAAACTTTAAGCGTTAGAAATATTAAATGGTGACATTAAAGAATTACCATTTGTTTTACTTACACCATAACCCTTATATCAGGATCGAACTATTTAACCTATCATTGTCTTTCGTATTACAGGCGTAAGCTGTATGTAAGAGTTATACAACGCATCTAGTATATGGTGTTACTACACTCTTAATTAACTCCGTTGCAGAACCAATGACGTTAATAAAGTTGAACAACAGCTTTATGATATGTGAGCAACTCTAATATAGCAGGTTTATAGCAATAAGAATTATAGGGAGTTAATGAAGATGTTCAAACAGCTTTTGACGTTGCAGGCCGAAACAAGCTTTAACGTCATAAGTATATAAGCGGCCGCTGCTACTACGCTAACTGGAAAGAATATTTAACTTCGTTTTTACAGTTCTAATACAACCTATAGAGCTAAACTTATTTCATAAGTGAACTGTATAACTTTTAGTGACAACCGAATCCATTATAAATCAACAGTAGTACTCTAAGCTTCAACATGACCTAAAACAAACGATAAATTGTTTGTTGGGTAGGTAATTGCACGATATATCTGAGTAAACTTATGATATTAAGGTACATGGGTTCCTCAAGTAGTGATGTAGGCAGTAAAAAGCATGGTACCTATCAATAGTATTTTTTATTTTGTTGCATTTTGGCTTATGAGCTGAAATCCCTATTTTTTATTTCAGGGTACCTACAACAGTAGTTTATTATTACTTAATAAAGTAGTTTGCTTGCAAAATAACTAGGCAGAGAAAGAAAAACCGGCCAAGTGCGCGTCGTAGCTACACGCATTAAGTTAAGGTTCCGTAGAATGAAAATGATTGCAGATAATCTAAAAAAATTATAAACCGTTCTTGTCCATATCGATTTTCGTCAAAAGTATTTATAGCCCTATTTTCATGATTTTTTCAGATTTTTGATCACGTGGTTCAAAAGTTTTCAAATTTTTTAACCTTTGGAGCCAATTACTGGCAAAATGTATTTTTTTTGGAACATCTCAAACGCCGTTTTAAAGCCCTATCCAATACACATATCTGTAACATTTCATTGAATGTACAATAAGACGGCGGAATTATAAGGCTGTGACATACAGATGGACGGACGGCTATAATGACGAATTTATAAGGATTCCGTTTATGCCTAAGCCCATCGATATACTACAAACAACCAAGGATATCGCAAGCCGAACAAATCGCTACGAAAATTGTGGAACACTAACTATCCAGTTTTATTTACTTCAATACGTGTGACATTCAAAGAAATTTTTACTCTTTGACAACCTCATAAGACTCAAAATTAATTGTAAGTATTGAGTCATTACTCAATGCAAACTCCGCTTCGGGCGCGTTTTAGCGGAGTTTTAGATGTGCCATTAATGGATTGCTTATGCGTCATCCTTAGGTAGTAAATCGATGCCTAAACCCTAAAACAATATGTTTAACTTCCGCAATGTTTTACTTTTACAGAACCAAAAAAGACCCTGAAGATTGCAAAAACTACATAAAAAAACTGCTGTTATAAATTATGTGTTGTATTATTAAATATTATAATATAGAATAAATATTGATTGCTTCTTTTATTGCTTACCAGAAGTAGATTTTATGTTTTTTTCTCCTTTATATCATGTCATTTAAAAAAAAAGAATAAATTTCTTATGTTAATAGGTTAAGAAGTTTAAAAGAGTGCTCAAACTTAAATCTTAGTAAATTTAAACTTAAATAAATAAAAAAATGTTAGATTTTTCACATTTTAAAATTTTTTGTTATTAAGCTCAATAAATATTCACGTTGTTTTATTAGTACCTAAATACTATAATTATTGTATTCGTTTAGTTTTGAACCTATTTATTTATTTATTTTATACAAAAAACATGCCTGTGAATATTTGGAGCCTGTGAGACCCCACGTCCATAATAGTGGAACAAAAAATAAGACTATACTTAAAGGTACAATACAATATTTTTTTGATATCAAAACGAACTAAACAATAGTTTTTCATATTTACATTTTCAAAAATTTTTAAAAATTTTACTTGGTTTCGCATTCTGTACAAAAACGTGTTCACAGTACTTTTAACTAAAATTTTAGTTTCCGTTCCCTTAGCTTTTTGTACTATTGTGTTTAGATAAATTATTTACCCACAAACGGACCAATATAATATATATAAGATAGTTCTGTACTTGCACTTAGGTATATAGTCTACGTAATATGTATGCACACTATTTGTACACATGCATAGAGATTCCCCGGTCTCACTCAAGACCACCCCGACGCATAAGGGTAAAGTGAATTGCCCCTCAGCAGGGTCAAGGGCGTTAGACCAGACGCTTCGATCGATACTCTCCCGCTATCCCCGCAACCCTTCGCAATGCAGTCAGTCGCTGCACTCCTAACAATGCGCTCGCTATATCCCTTATATCTATACATTTAAAGACTACTTTACTATGATTATGTTTATATTTTATCTTGTAAAATTAACCAAATACAAT
The DNA here is from genome assembly GCA_946406115.1 of Apoda limacodes. NCBI lineage: Eukaryota > Metazoa > Arthropoda > Insecta > Lepidoptera > Limacodidae > Apoda > Apoda limacodes. The sequence continues at coordinate 25,091,127 of OX291550.1, forward strand.
CAGCAGTTTTTAGAGAAATAAAAGCAAAGTGAGATCGATTCGGCGGCGAGACGGTGCAACGTGAGCGTTATTAAATATTTAGTATTAGATTTTAGGTTTCACTATAAGTTCGTTGGACTTTGCAATTTGCAAAGTCATGAATTAAGATTAGAAGAGAACTGAAATATATGTAATGGTAATTATCGTCATAATCCATAATCATATCGGTCTGGCGCTAGTACATTTTTGGTCTGTAGTCTGGTTTCTAAATTAATATACGATTTAAGTATATTAATTTCAACTATTTAGACTGAAGCTAGCTTTATTCTATTTGGTATTTATCGGAACTTCATTATGCAAAACGTTCTTTTATTCGTGCATTTAAGGTTTTGATAGATCTTTAGAAAAATGTTTGGAAACGAACCTTACACCTTACATAAACCTAATAAAGTAGCTTCGAAAAAATCAAACACATATACATATGAATACATATTTATACCAAAACTTAGACATGAAAAGGGGCCAAGTTCGGCTCAGATTTGACGGTGTCGATGTCGATAGCAAAAAGTAAGGGGTGCTAAGTTTTATAAAAAAGAATTAAACTTCGAATAGTTTTCATAATAGGTACATATACGTCCATTCTATATATGTATATGCACATTCGAGTAGTTTGTTTTAATTTAAATATATAGATATATTCCCATCCCTTGTTTATAGTATCTTTATATATAAATAAAGATACTATAAACAAGGGATGACAAAGAAGGGGCTTTTCGTTTTTATTCAAATATTAAAAAGAGGTTAGGTTCGTGTGTTTGGATGTAGTAGGTACCTAATCTCCCAAGCTACTTACCAGATTTCGAAAACTTCTATATCGATATTTAGAAACCTTACGTCAATAATCAAATCCGTGCGTGTGAAGCAGGGGGGAAAGCTTTCTTTTTACAGGTCAATCAAATAACAGCAATATTTTGAAAGCTTTTACTGCGTAGCCAAATGCACTATGATACACTTACTCGCCATAAACCCCATGCAATCTTACTCAATTCAAGAATAGCGGCGTGACGTCGAGAGCACGTGTTACGTGTAACACGTAACAGACACGCACTGGGAGGTGTGTCTGTACGTCCACTATCTAATTATAACCCGGGAATCCGTACACCACGCCAGGTCGGCTATTTTGAACTTGTTGTCGGAAGTTGTAGATTCGACCTTAACCTAAATTAGCTTATTAACTGACATTGGTGTCTCGGATATGTTTCTTTTATCGCTTTGTCAGTTCAACGTCACCTACTTTTACGGTTATAAACTTTCTGTGATACCGGTAATTCTTAGTAAGGTTTAATCTTTATTTATTTATTTTTATTTATTTATAACTGTGTGTACCATATTTATATTTATACACCTTTGTAGTAATTAAACAGGAGTATTTAACGTCAAAAATGAAGTTAAAATATAATATTCTTGCTTACGCTTACGTTTCGACTTCCTTTTGAAAGTTGTTCCAGCCAAGTTGAATTGTCTGACTAAAATAAGCAAAATCCTGAAACGACTTAGAACCAGCACCATATACACGAGCCTATCATTTTAATCATCCACATTTTCGCAATCTGCTGGGCACAGAAAGCGATTTTGAAGTTTGAGCTGAAAATTTTCGGGGTTCTGTATGAAGGCAATCGTTGGACGGAGCGTAGACCTTAACAAACGACTACTTTCAAATTCGAGGTTAATATTCCACCGTGCCTCTTACCATGCGGTGATCGTTGCCAGTTTTCGCTCTATTGATCACAGGGATATCGCTGAATATTTGCCTATCAGAAGTCAGAATAAAGTCAATCTCATTTTTGGTCAAACCGTCACAGGGATCATCCAGGTCCATTTGCTTGCTTTAGGTGGGTTTTTGAAGAAATAATTCATCATAAAGCCAATCAAACGCTGGCAACTGCGGTTTCGTTGCCCTACTCCAAATTTCGCCATTTTCAGCTCATCACAATTTCCACTGCCCAATTTTGCGTTGAAAATCCCCATGACGACAGTGAAGCGTGTTGGGGAGGTATTTTTCAATATCCTCATACATAACCTCAACCTCATCATCTGGGTGTGTCGAAGTTGGTGCGTAAACCTGTATCAACTTCAGAGAATACCTTTAGGTGATTCTGGGTACGAGGTACGCTACCCTTGTCGACACACTCTCGATAGTCGTAATGTTGTTGATGAGGGACTTGTGGACGATAAACTCGACACCACCTTGGGACAGTTGTTCGCCCTGAAGTAGAACAAGTTGCCGGATTTGAACAATATCAAGTCCTACCCCTGTCTTCTGCATTGTACGTTGCCAGGGCCAGTTGTCGGTGATTGTGGTAGCCGGATCTCTGCCGGGGATGGTTCGCACCCCCTGACCCACCGTTACCTTGACCGCTACCATAGTCAGGACTAGTGGGGATGCCGGGGAAGAAAAAAAAACAGTTGGCAAACAGTGTTCTTCAAGAAGATCTTTTAATTTGCGAAAATAATTCTCCTATTGTCAACGATCCGCTTTTTTCTACGCCACGTGAACGACCAATGCGTATCATTTTAGAAACTGATCAAGCAATCAAACCTAAATTTGTCTTAAAGAATATACATATATAATATAATATATTGCCCAATATTTTGCCATTTTGCAGCAAAATACTTTACTACTTTAATTACGCACAGTCACCATCAGTTAAGATATAGCTTTTTAGTTTCCATCCCCACGACCGACCTCGACACGGTCGTAAAACCATCGTTAGGCGGCCTCGTCACGTTCAAACGGCCCCAGATGATGATCTCGCTGTCTGGATAGCGAGATTAGTCTCTACGACGTCCCCGGGTTCGTCGGCACCCGCAAGGATACCCGAGGTATCAAAGAGTGCCGGGGCGCTTCTCGCCCCCACTCAATCGCAACCGCACCCGCGTAACGGGGAACTCCCCTCCTGGCGGTGACTCACCTTCGGGTTCGAGGCTTACGCCGGTCGAAAGGACGCCCCCGAGAACGACAAACCAAGCCGAGGCTCCCCCCGCGAGAATCCCTTGAGCGTTGGGCGCTATACGGGCTGAGGCTCCTTCAGAGTCTCGCCCAAGAAAGCCCGGTGAAGCAGTAATGGCTGCAACAGCCAACTGCATAGTCTGTCAGAAAAAAAAAAATAGTATATAGTAAGCACCTATGTGATTATTTTTTCACATGTATAAAGTGAGTATTTTAGAGTAAAAAAAAATTAAGATAAAATAAAGGTTCAGAGATGAAGTACTTAACTGGTTAATAAAATCACACTAAATTACCTATTTGCATTAATAATGTTTTATGATAAAAAGTTATTACTGAAGTTATGTAGTTTAAATTGACAATAACACATCAGTTATATTAAGAACCTTGTACCAAACTTGTAATTGCCTATTTTGTTTATTTATATCATCTATTTGCCGGTTTAATTAAAAAATAATGGCTGTAAAGTTTATTTGTCACTTTCGTGGCTTATCGCGTCACTTTCGTGGGATCAAGAACTTCAAAATATATCAGCCAAACGAGACTCAAGATCTTACTAATTTACTTATGAATTTACTCGTCTCATCAAGCGCTCTAAGCTATTTACGCAAATTGTTCAAATCAGCAAAAACTTGAACTTGCCGAAGGTGACGATGAGAATCGTGGCGATATGAGACCATTACAAACAGCGCCGTCTGGTCCCAAACTAAGCAAAGATTGAGCTGTCCTATGGATACACAGATGGATGGATACCAGAAAACGTATACAAAAAATACATTTATGTGCTGTTTTTTGTAAATATATACAAAACATTTTACTATACATAGAAAACTAGCAGACTCAAGACAAACACAAATAATAAAAGTTTGTCTTGTGCGGGAGTTGAAGCTACGCCCCTCGATTTAGCAGGCGGCTCATTACCCACTGAGCTACAGAGCTGACGTTTATAAAAGTCCTATAACTGGTAACTCACCAGCTTTAGAGTAACAAGGAGGTAAAATAACAGAATAGAGACCGTATAAACACCCTTTAACAAAAAAAATAATACTGTAATAACTCTCTAAGGACTACAGTATGAGGTTCTTCAAGAAAGAAGTTATTGGATTTTTGAAGGGTCGGCAACGCGCGACTGGTACCCCTGGTGTTGCAAGCGTCCATAGGCCACGGTGACCGCTTACCATCAGGCGGACCGTATGCTTGTTGGCCACCTTAGTGGTACTAAACAAAAAAACCTCCATTTTAGTTCAATGACGTGACAACAATGACATAGTTTACATTTACACCTGAACAGTAGTCAAACACACTAAAATTAGAAACAATGACAGCCCGTTTCCGACTTACACTTGACCACAGACTTGACCGATTTGTTACCGACGCAGATCCGTCTGTATATCTGAACTTATTGAACGACATGATCTTGCACACTTTGACTTTCTCTGCCAAAATTCGGCCAGAACTTTCCAATTTTATGCAATTTCATTCATATACGTTGCTACGATTTAATTTTTTGTATTACCAGAAAAATATAAATATAGCAATCTCACCAGCTTCATGATCTAAAGCAAAATATCAATGGTGGAAAATAATTAGTTTACATTTATTATACCTATATCTTTCCCATCCCTTGTTACACAGGGCTGTAGCTAAAGTTGAATCTAAGGTAGGGCAGCGATGGTTTCATGCAAGGGTACGGCGCAAGTAATTTTTCTATCTTTCATTATTTTACCTGCTTGTGAGCGTGAGTAATTAAGGTAGAAGGTAATTGGGTGGGAGCGCGGGAAAACAAGAGCAAAATGGTATTAATTTATAGTACGGGAAAACAATTTATATATATTATACCTTAGTTTATGGTACTTTTAAGGTAGGGCATTAGTATTTCAAGGTAGGGTATTGCCCCACAATGCCCCCCCCTTAGCTACGGCCCTGCTGTTACATCGTTCGCCCGCGCTACTACTTATCCGTTTTTGATCGGCTCCTAACGGTCGTTATGTAAAAGGCTCCCAGACGATCAAAAATGCTTGCCAAGCACGTGAATTTTTAACTATTGGTAAACAATTTTGATCGTTTAGGAAATGCACATCAAAACGGCTACTTTCTACCATCGCACCGCTCTCCATCAGCAGGGAACGCATTCTCAGAGAGTGAGAATAAACCAAAATGGTCGCGTACAGTGCGGTTTCAGAGAAACTTCCTCCCGCGAACGCTTGGGTTGTGGAATGAGCTTCCTGCCAAGGTTTTCTCTAAGGATTACAGTATGGGGTTCTTCAAGAAAGAAGTTATAGGATTTTTAAACGGTCACCAACGCGTGTTACAAGCTTCCATTGGCTACGGTGACCGCTTACCATCAGGCAGACCGTAAGCTTGTTTGCCACGTTAGTAGTATAAAAAAAAAAAATTAAGAAAAAGACTCATTGGTACACGCCAGTCTCGAACCTCCGCCACTCCAAGACACAAAGTGAAATTAAAACACCTCGGTCACCACCGACTTTCTATCATATATCATGGGGAAATAAATATACCTATATGACATAAATACAGCGCTTACTCATTATAACAAATTTGTTAACAAGGCAAATATACGCAGTTATTGTTTGTAGGTACGTAGCAATCTACACCAGATTGCTTACTAACAATAAATATATACATTTATCCTGTTGTGAATAATTTATTCCGTTTAATAGCGTTTTAATGCCTATATTAATATGCTTCTACATAAATACGAGTAAAGTGATATTAATATGACAGTTTCCTTCTCATATCGCGCATGACAGTCGATGTAAGTCACTTGGATGAATAGGTAGGCGTTCGTGCTAAGGACGGAAGCAACCCTGAGTAAATAACACTGGTTAAGTTCCTGTTCACTATGGAACCCTCGGTACGCAGGTCCGACTCGCATTTTACCAATTTATAAATATTCCAGTAGTCGTTAACTAATGTCAGAGGCCTTTAAGGTTCTGACAGTCGAATGACCACTAGCTCGACAACGTCTGCTAAATTGCACTCGGCTAGCGCTGTGGACTATGGCCTAAGCCTCCTTTCTCTGAGGAAAAGATTGTGCCCCAATATTAGCGACAAACAACTGCTGTAATAGCTAATACCCAAAATATACACGTATGTCTTTTTGGTAACATATGATGTTTTTGTAGACTACTAAACTGTTTTTAGACTACCAAAAAGGTTATGGAATGTTTTGTAATCAAATGTCAGAAGTGTTAACATGTAATTAGATAATGACTGAAACCATTAAATACATGTTGACAATAAAATTTATTGATTATCTGACATTCCAAGAAAATATCGCGATATGGAGAAGATATAGAGGTTGAGGGACTCGGTTCAGTGACCTTGAGTCAAAGTCAAAGTCAAATAAAAAATTGATCTTACAGCGTTATATTGTAAAATTGATTTTATGAAAGTTCGCGGTGCCTCGCAGCGTGCTTCATTCAAAGTTAAAATTTTTGACACTTACTAATCCAATGGTCGGCAAACTTTTTACATGGGGGAGGGTAATTTTTAGAATTTCAGAAGGGGCCCAGGATTGCAGCAAAAATGCATTTTGATTTGAATCCGTGACCTAATCATATAAAAGTATAAACATTTTTTATTTGAAATCATTTAAATGTTGCGCAACTTACAATTTAACTTTTATTGGAAGGCCCCGCTATAGTCGGTGTGGGAGACATAATAAATTGTTTTTGTTTTGCTATAATAACGTCGAATGCAGGTTCGAGTTTCAACGAAGTCACTTTCAGCAACAGTGCCCCTGCGCCCGCGCCCACCTCTCACTGCGCTACACATTAACTACGTGGCTAGTCTAGCGGACTCGTTTACTTATGCATCTATTATTTTTTCTTAAACGGCTGAACCGTTAAAATATAATTATTTCCGGACATATATTAATTACTTCGAAGGACCAGCGGCGGGCCGGATTAAATCCTTTCGTGGGCCGGAGCTGGTCTGCGGTCCGCACATTGCCCACCACTTTACTAATCGAAGCACCATGAAGTTTTTAAAGCGTGTTCTAAAAATAAATATCTAGGTCTGCGTGTGCCAGCTTTATATTAAATTGCATTATATAGTAGTTAAACGGGATTTTTATACAAATAGTCTCAAATAAGATTAAAAGTTAATAGAAACATTTTTTTAGGATATTGGAAAACTACAGCCACAGATATTCGGCTTCAGATTATGTCTACAAAATTTCACAGTGTATGATCAGTAAATGTCAAAATAAGTAGGAAAATTCGTGTGTATCAAGCAAGCTACAAAGCGCCGAAAATCGTATTTTGCTGTAGTACGAGGCTCACGCTGGTCGAAGGGACGGCACCAAGACCGACAACCTAAGCCGAGGCTTAAAAAAACTATACTTCAAGGAATCATTGTACTATATAACCGTTATTTAACCCAATGTTGTCAATGTCGCAATGTGATCCAGCCCTTACACCCTTGCAGCGTCAAAGCTGGCTAACAAAACACAAGTACGGTACGGTATATACAGCTCAAACCTGGGTTATACCCGGTAGCTTATTGGGAACAGTCTTGAGTACGCTAGTATCTGTAATTTGAGAAAAAAAATTATGCATTAAGATGTTACCTATAGAGATCGAGACCTGTGAATGTGTTACATTTTCTTCAAGAACCCTTCTTCTTCTTCTTGAAGGACCCCATAATGTAGTCCTTAAAGAAAATCTTGGCAGAGAGCTCATTCCACAACCCCAGCGTTCGGGGGAAGCCAGGCCATTTCGGTTCTAAAGTGTGAGAATGAATTTCCTGCCGATGGCGAGTGGTGCGATGGCAGAAAGTAGCCGTGGGCATTATTTCCAACAATTCCCTAGAACACATCCCATTGTACAAGCGGTAGGACACACACAGGTAGGCAAAGTCTTTCCTCAGACTTAAGGGCTCGATACACCAAGTTAGTTTGGGACCGAGTCAAAAGGACCAAGCTGGTATCCGGGTGCACCCGCCCAGAGATGGCAGCAGTACTCCATATCCTGTCGTGTATCCTTATATCCAATTTTATGTTAGTGATCGAGTATAGGTATAAGGTACCGTAGTAGGTACAATCTCCAATTGATAATGACTAAACACCTAATTATAATGATAAAATTACAAACACAATGATAGTATATGAGAAATCCGATAATGAGTGTATTTATGCTCATTACCCTATCTGACTCTAACTACCATTATAGAAATAAGTACTTAAATTTATAATTAAAAGACTTTTTGTCTTCCTTGGCTGACTGTTTTAAAATTGAATTGAATACACAAAAGTCTTATATTACCTACTATACACGTCATAATGTTATTTTTCAATTTTTATATAATTTTCACTTCAAAAAAAAAAAGAACTCCGTCATATAATAGACGGATTTGCAAATTTTTTTTTGCTCAAAAGGGGTGTATTCCGAAATGGTCCCATTTAAATTGCATATAGATCTGATGATGCATTATTTATGCAATCACATAACTAAACATACGCCTGTACACTCAAAAGCAATTCGTCACTCAAAAGTAAAAAAAAAAAACTTTTTAACAAAAAAACAACGGCTCTGTCTGACTGTTACCTCTTCACGCTTAAACCGCTATACCGATTGAGATAAAATTTGGCATGGATATAGTTTTCCCGAGAAAGGACATAGGCTACTTGAAAGCGTCAAGCGTGAGTCGGTTTTTTTCTATAAAATTGAGGAGTTGCCGTTGAAATCCTACATCGATAACCGAATTGAGGACGTGTGGACCCGCGGACAGAGATTCTGTATGACTCACTGTACAAATCTTGGCTCATTCTCTTTAGTTGGATTATAAACATTAGGCGCATTATGTCTGTAAACAAAACGCGATACATAAATAGTCCACCACTATAATCTTATATTTTGGTTTTAAAATATTTTGAAACTGTACCATTAATATTATCGTAACTATATTATTGAAATATTACCAAAATACCTGAATAGTTATCAATTGTTTGTTACTTGCCTAAGCTATAATAGTGGTAAGGGTAAATCCCTACCTATTATATTATTATGAATCCCGCCATTCCATTACCAATATTAAATTTTATGCCGCGCCTGTCCGTAACTAAGTTGTCCTTTATACCTGTTTGATTGAAGGTACTTACTTAGTCTGTGAGAATAGTTATTTTTATTTTTTTATTTTCTTGGTTAAAATTGTATTAATAGGTAATATTCATTTGTTTTTTTGTAAGAATTTTGTACAAACGTTATGCGATATGAAGACACAAAAATTATTAAACATACTACGAAAATATAGCTATATATAATATAATTTCGTACCCTAAAGGTATTTTATATTAAAATTAAATTGTGTAGCTTTCCTTTTTTGGTAAGGTATTTGCCATTTTTATTGGTACAATAGTACCATTTCTAGTTCTAGCCTCATTTCTTAATTTTTTTACTATAAATCTTAAAATGCACAACAAATAAATAAATATACTATGTTTGAAGACAATTTGAGTGCATTGAACGCTTTAAAAATGCTTAAATCATTGAACAATTTATATTTATGTAAAATGTATAATGAGCTTTATTTTTCCAAAAAAAATATGGCACAAAAAGCCTTTATGTATAAAATTCGCGACATTGTATAACTACCATCTGTGCTCTTGAAATGGTGTCTTTTTAAATCCTTTTAACAGTTAACTAGCGCCCCGCCCGTTATTAGTCATTATTTATTTCTTCCTCGTACAAAGCTTATATCAAAAATTACTACATTATAACATTAGTCATAAGCTACAATTAGAAAGTATTGTATTTTTCTGGAACACATAGGTATGTAATATTCAGTTAAAATTTCTGCTAAAAGTGAGCAATTTTACCAGAAATGCCAAATAAAACTTAGATGAATTTCAGCAACAACATAAAACGTTTTCAAAATAGCTCATGACTAGTGTTATAACATCTAATAGTATGTAGTAAATAAGCAAAGCTTATCGAGGAACAAATAAATAACATCTAATGGCGGCGGCCTGCAAAGATCATTGCGCTAAGATAACAAAAAAACATGTTTTGCCGTACGTACTTCACTATAAAAATGATGACTAAAAACAACTTGATAACCTTGAACCCGTGAACCACAGACGGATCTAAATGGCTTTTGAGGTTATCCCTGACTAATGTACCTACCTTCTTGATACATAAGTAGGTATATGTAAGCAAGAAGGTCATGTTAGCCTACAGACTGCTGGACACAGGCCTCACCTAACATTTCCCACTACTTGCGGCTATGTGTCGCCTGTTATCATCGACTGACATCAACCTTCACAAGCTCATTCAACCATCTGGCAGAGGTCGTCCCATTGAACCTTGATTAAATGAAAATGCTGTTTCTGATACATATCTACGCATAGCATATAAAATTGGAAAAATGTTGTGGTCAAAATGAAAGTGTGGTATATAGTAATGGAAAAAATTGTACATACCGTTATAACATATTACATGCTGCTTCGCCGTTACCTATATGTGGAGCGGTCAATGACTATGATTTCAACACAACTCACTACGTATATGGATATACACATATATCTATCTATTGTTTCACTCACTGACCAATTTAATATTTCTTCTTACTTTACTCGAAATATCCACAGTATATTATGTAAGTAGATCACCAATTAACCCTGTTTTTTCTGACCTTTATACAGCTTCTTAATAAAGACATTGCCAAAATATATATATATGTATATATATCTAACGACATTGTCCTATTTATATCATTCTATAAATAACATTCTTATTTTCACTGACGAGCAAAAAAACTAGTCACTTACATAGACAATATTTCCTTAATTTATAACTCATGATAGCTCTATGCAGTCAAAGGAACAGTGAAGCGTATTCTTTCATCAATTATTTTATTTATTTTTCAAATCCGACTGTTCTAGAGATTAGCTAGCAGGTTCAAACAAATATAAACTATTCATCTTTATTGTATTAGTATAGATTACCTTTTACCTTTAGTTTTAGATCTATTCGTGTAATATGTGGCCTAAAATGTTTTTTATAAATCGGTCCTAGTTTAGTTATAAATTGGCATTCTAACAATTGTACATTATGAACAGGTTGTTTATACACGTTGTTTCTTATTTGCAACTTAATTTTTAGTTAGAGACCAATTTCTGTGGTTTTATTTCCAAAAATAATCGGATTTCTTTACTCAGTTTCGTCCCCTATTTGACCATATAGAGAATGATTTTGCAAAATCATTGAAACACGTGATTCTTAATTTTCAACCAATTTTTCCTCCAACCTCCATTTTATTTATTTATTTATATATTATAGAGGATAAATTTTGCAAAATTGTGTCTTACTGTTCCACAGCCCTACGTCATTAGAGGAACCTATGTTTTAAAATTTCATGTTGAATGAATGCACATTTATGAATCAGTCAGTCAGGTGACAGGTCCTTTAGGTATAGGTTTGTAAGTAAATAAATATAGGTAAGTATGTACGTACAGTAAAATATAGACTAGCTGTACCCCGCTGTTCTACCTGCATAGAATTAGAAATATTACTGAAATTCAATCCTGCGGTAGTCTGTGTTCTTCCTCAAAATGTAAACTTTTAGGCAAATTTTATTAAGTTTTAACCGACTTCAAAAAAGGAGAAGGATCTTAATTAGGATGTTTGTATTTTTTAATGTTTGTTCGGGCATAACTCCGTCATATAGACGGATTTACAAAATTCTTTTTTTATTTAAAAGGGTATACTTTCGAGGTGGTCCCATATTAATGTAGTGAATTTAAAAATTAAACTTTTAGTCAAAAACATAATTGATGTTAATTTGGTACTGTTGAAATTTATGTTAATGATTGTATCAAATTTTGTAACGATTATCGATGTTGTTAGTGTTACTAGAAAAAAAAGTAATTCGTCACTCAAAAGTATAAAATAAAAACTTTTTAACAAAAAAAAAAAACAACCAGTTTTAAAAAGATGCACCAAAAAGGTAAAAACAATAACTTATTTCCAAAAATCTGAACAGAATTACAGTTTGAAGTTATTTATTTATTTTATTTATTTAAACACATTATTGAAATAAAAAGTGAAGTGTGTGAGTGAATTTTGAACAATTATTAAACAAAAGGTATAATATAGTATAATAAGAATGGAGAATCAATACCTGTGTCTTTTTATCTATATTTAATTATACCTAATTAATTGTAATAATTTGCGTCCATATGATCAGAAAAGTTAAATAAAAATTCAATTTTATACCGGTATAAATTATTTTTATTACAAATATTTAGGTTAGTAACGTTTAATAAATTAATTTCAAAAAAAAAAACTTTGTCAAAAAAACGGAAGCGACAACGTTCCGTTACATTTACGTAATATGCATATTACGTTACCTTAATATAACCTATTTTAAATACTGTACAATAAAGATCACAAGCGTAGTTGACTGAGCCTCGAAAAAGGCGTGTTGCAAGACATTATAAATTAGGAACAGTCGTACGTGACGTTTAGAAGCACTTCCTGTGCACGATTGAGGGACCAGACTCGTCATATTCTTGTTTAGAGATCCACATCTGTTGGAAGGTCGAGAGGGAAGCCAAGATAGAACCACCGATCCATACGGAGTATTTCCTCTCAGGGGGTGCAATGATCTTAATCTTCATCGTGGAGGGAGCTAATGCTGTGATCTCCTTCTGCATACGATCAGCAATGCCAGGGTACATGGTGGTACCACCAGACAGCACTGTGTTGGCGTACAAGTCCTTACGGATATCGACATCGCACTTCATTATGGAGTTGTAAGTTGTCTCGTGGATGCCGTTAGCTTCCATACCCAAGAACGAGGGTTGGAAGAGAGCCTCGGGACAACGGAATCTCTCGTTTCCGATGGTGATGACCTGTCCGTCGGGAAGCTCGTAGGACTTCTCGAGGCTGCTGCTGGAGGCAGCGGTGGCCATCTCTTGCTCAAAGTCGAGTGCGACATAGCAGAGTTTCTCCTTGATGTCACGCACGATTTCTCGCTCGGCGGTGGTGGTGAATGAGTAACCACGCTCAGTGAGGATCTTCATGAGGTAGTCAGTGAGGTCACGACCAGCCAGGTCAAGACGCAAGATAGCGTGAGGCAGCGCGTAACCCTCGTAGATGGGCACGGTGTGAGACACGCCGTCACCGGAGTCCAAGACAATACCGGTGGTACGTCCAGAAGCGTACAGTGAGAGCACGGCCTGGATAGCTACGTACATGGCGGGGGTGTTGAAGGTCTCGAACATGATCTGTGTCATCTTCTCCCTGCAATGAAATATACGTTATATTACTGCTATAGACTACGTGTATCAGAGTCGCAGCAGCGCTCAACTTTAAACATGTTACACACCTGTTAGCCTTGGGGTTAAGTGGAGCCTCTGTCAACAGCACGGGATGCTCCTCGGGTGCGACACGCAGCTCGTTGTAGAAGGTGTGGTGCCAGATCTTCTCCATGTCATCCCAGTTGGTGACGATGCCGTGTTCGATGGGGTACTTGAGCGTAAGGATACCTCTCTTGCTCTGGGCCTCGTCGCCGACATATGAGTCCTTCTGTCCCATACCGACCATGACACCCTGGTGCCGTGGTCTGCCCACGATCGAGGGAAACACGGCACGTGGCGCGTCATCGCCAGCGAACCCAGCCTTGCACATACCGGACCCGTTGTCCACCACCAATGCTGCTACTTCTTCGTCGCACATTTTGATTTAGTCTAAAAAGTAAACATATATGTCTAGTTATTGTATAAAGTAGTATAAAATATAAACTACCAACGCAAGATGGAAGAAGGATATAATAGATTGAGTTTCCAAAAAGTTGATTGAATTATAAATTATGTGACTAACAGTGTAAGACTCGCACACAGGTTGCGTCAATGTTAATCTAAATGTGATTTTTTCTGACTCAGGACGGAAAAGCTTGAGACAACCATACTTGGATACAGACACATTTTCAATTACCAAGTAGCATTAGGTATTTAAAAATTACAGTCTGGGTGCTGACGTTATAAATCAAATTACCACTTAAAGGCTTCGGTTAAAAAGTGCAAAAACCCCATTAAGTAGTTCAATTTAAAAGTAAAAACAAAATTGTATTGAGTATCAATTAATTCTTCATAGTCGAAGCAAAAAAAGGACAGTATGTATGTAAACGACCAATTCACGAAATACTGAACTTCAATTGTCGCTGGTTTTCCTGTTCTACTATTTCATACTAAACTAGGTAAAAAAAATTATTAAAATTACACTTTAAACTCTATGATATCTTGTATCATTATTCTAGTTATTAATTAATATATAGCGTAGATCAAAAAATTGGTACATAGTTAATTAGCCATAATCTTCAAAATTCCCTGAATTTTACTTTTTATTTTGAATTAAAAAAAAAATAATAATTAAGAACTGGAACAGAAAGTATCCTCAGGATGTTTCCGTTCCAAAACGCAACGTGAAAGTTGAAAAAGTGGTTTTGGAACGCTCGGTTCAGGGTAATTTTCCAACTGTCAAGTTGAATTATTTACACTCCTATAGCCTTTAAATACGGTTGGAAATCACTTCTGTCACTGGTAAAAATTAACTGTCAAATCTTCGTTCCAAAACGGGTGGAAAATCAACTATATCGGGCGATAATTACCTACTCGGCAGTTAAATGAACGTAGCCTTGGTGATATTACAAAACATCTATAGGTATTTAGCATCAGTTGTAAAAAGCCTACAACCTATTTTTTAATATTATCCTATCATTATTTGAGCGTAAATCATAGCTTTCTTAAAATACAAATAAAAAAAAATTGAATGTAGACATTAACAGGCAAAACTGTTCAAAATTTAAACTGCTGATAAAAATGAATAATAGTTTTGCTGCTTTTAACATTAGGTTGGTTTCTATCTTATACGTAGTGGGTATTAATATTTTTTTTTGCGGTAAATCAACGTAAAAATGTCTAACAGAACTATTATTGACCTAAAAACACCTGAATTTCACCTTTTATCTTGACTGAAAAAAATTAAGTGTGAAATTCGTGGAACTTTGGAGATTATGAAAAAAATATTGTGCATTATTTTTTATGGCGATAAGCCCTATATTCTGTGATACTCCAATTAGAACACTGACATTATATTGATGTAAATTTACATTACATTATTTCACCGTGTTACATAACCAGTCAGGCGTTAAAACTGGGTAACGTAACGTGACAATCTTATCAGACAACACAGGTAGCACATCACGCACAAATCACTTTATTTTAAGAAATATTTAATGCACTAAAAATATTATTTAATAATAGAATCAATTTACTAATGTAATTTCAAATATTTATTTATAAAAAATTAACTTACTATGTTTCTTTTTATAAAGTAGCAAAGAGAGTGTACAACGCCGAGCTCCGGTCAGCGCACTTCACAAAATGAGGAATGGAGCGCAAAGGATTACTATATAAAACGCGCCTTATCACAACCGCAATGTATAGTTCACCACGGTTTCCACCAATCACGAGCTACTCAATTTTCGTGACCATATATGGTAAGAGCAAACAGTTCATCGGTGACTACGTACAGTGATAAGAAAATTATAACTCCATAAAGCCAGTAAAATTTCCTTATCTGATAATAATGATAACGGAACGTTCTTGATACTGGCGAGTCGTCAACTACGTGGCGTCTCGCACACTGTTTCAGTGTTTCGTTCCGTACCACGCAGACTCGGCTCGAGTCGTTCGTTTGCCAGCCAGTGACAGATACTGATCGGAATTTCAAATACCCATTTACTGTATTCTCCTTGTAAAGTTAAATTTCAAATTTTACTGCTAGTTTCTCATTGCTTTCTCTTAGTGAGTTAGCAGTTTTGCGGTAATTACTGTACGAACTACACGCTCAATGCTAGCTAAAGTGCATTAAATTTAATTAGAATGCAAGACATCTGCCTCGTGAAGTTCATTAACATTTAGGAAGTTACTCTCTCGCCACGTTTGTAGATCAGAATACCTATTTGGATGGGTGCAATTAATAACGGCTAGGTTCCAGTTTCTTTTTTTTAATATTTTATGTAAAAATAATTTACATTCTGTGACGACTAAACTTTCAAATAATTTCGTAAGCAACATTTATTTGATAAATTTAAATTTAGTTATATTTAATACTCACTTAAGTTTTAAGTTTTATATATATTATGCCAGAATTTAAAAAAAATAATAGAAATCTAAAAAAAGGAAAAATTATAAAAGTAAATAGATAATACTATTTTTGAATATTCGGTCAGCAAGACAAAGCATAGCTGTTTTAACCAAAGTTATTTTAACCTGGTCACTAACGAAATCAAGGATTATCAGAAAATAACTAAATACTTGGTCAGCAAACTTATTATTTGGCCAGGAAAATCATTATTTGGTCAACAGGATAATCGGTTTGTGCTACCCCAAAATTAGGTAGCAAAGGCGTAGCTAGCGACGTGACGTGTATTTTATAAACTGTTATCAAAACATGCCTGTAATATGTTACTTTCATAAAGTCTCAATCACTATTTGCTGGAATTTTAATAATATTGTTGTAGATATATTTAATTTACCTAACATCAATTTTGAGGTTGCCCAATATCACATTACTTGCTGATCAACTACTTCTGTATCAGAACAAATTATAAAGCCGTAATCCGCTAGTTGTAATGGAGATAATGTGACTCGAACCGTTTTATTTAAAACTAGCTTTGGCCGCGGTTCACCCGCACTAAATTCGGTTATCTATGTAGGATTTAAATTTCAATAGCAAAAATATTTATTAAGTATTATAGAAATACACATTTGAAGTTTTCAACTAGCCTATGTCCATTCCCGGGACTCAAACTATCTCCATGCATAACTTCCTCGCGGTTCCACCCGCCCTAAAATCGATTATCAGTGTAGGATTTCAACGGCAACTCGTGGATTATAGATATATAACCGACTCACGCTTGACGTTTTCAAGTAGCCTATGTCTTTTCTCGGGACTTAAACTATCTCCATGGCAAAATTCATCCTAATCGGTACAGCTGTTTAAGCATGATGAGGTAGCAGACGGACAGAGTTACTTTCGCATTTATAGTATTAGTATGGATTATAAAAAAATGACGCCTTTGCACAGCAATGGAGGTGCTAGCAGCTTTTAGGGTAATACTGACTTTAGTATCCACGATACATCCTCAAAGTAACATGGCATGCTTATGAAATCGAATATGGATAAATGTAAATTGCGAAACCAACGAAATTTAAAGAGAAAATTACCAGTTAATGAATTTATTTACATAATATTATATTGCAGAAATAAACATTAACTTTCTTCATTAGATCAACTGTCAACGGATAGTGAAGCCATTTAATGTAGCAGAGACTAGAAACTGTATTTTGTGTTCACCATTTTGGACCACGTACATTATTAATATACACATTGTATATTGCTATGCGGGCGACAGTACCGGAGACGCTTATTATAAACCGGTACCATAGTATTATATAATCTTTACCGGTACGGACCTACTAACACCTGTCCGTTCGGATGTGGAAGAAGCGGATAACATTTTGTGAATTGAGATCAATCTGTCTGATGTATGACCGTTTGACCACCGCTAAAGAAAAACATATTTTTAGTGATTCCACAGTTCGAAGAACAACGCCCCTTACCATTACCTCTAAGAGCATGTAGTAAAGATATCTTCAACGACATTCAGTTCCAAGATCGCTTAGAAGCTGACCTTGACCTTACAGTTTTCAAGAAGGGATTTAATATGTTAGTTATGTAGTTTAAGGTTTTCTAGCCCACTTCTTTGCATCGATTTCGATAAAATTTTCCAGAAAGGTGTTTGTTTATGTCAACCGATTTGCGATTATGTAATGAATTAAAATTAAGGGGATCTCAAAAATTATCAATTTTTATTCAGTTTTTACCATTACACAGGCGTTAAAAATTTGACAACAAAAATTTAGGTTTTACGTTTTACCCACATCACGGACAGTTAAATAACCCTAAAGTCCAAACTTTTAAGCCGTAATGTATATCAGTCTTACTTAGCGGACTTTGTGTATCGATCGACCGGGACTCCTTCTGCACCATATAAACACCCTCTCACTGCACCTTAGAAGGGAGTTTCGCGGTTGCGCCTTTATGCATGACTCATCGTTACATATCTACCAGCTTTTGCCAGCGGCTCTGCTCGCCTTAAATTTGGTTATAATAAAGAAGTTTGTTATAGCAACCTAAAGCTGAAGCTATGGTTCGTTCCTGGAATTCGGTTACTGTTACTCCCGTGGAAACTTTTGAATTTTCTGGGAGGAAAACTAGCCTACTTTCCCCTGGACTCAAACTATCTCCATACTAAATCTCATCTAAATCGGTTCAGCGGTTCCCGATCCATCCAGTGGATGAAGCGTGATTGAATAACAAACCACCAAACATCCAAACTTTCGCATTTATAATATTAATGGTTAGCTAAAGTCGGTTATCTGCGTGGAAATCCCTTATTAACTCCTTAATTATACTAATGAAGTTTGCTATAGCAAGCTACTCGTATAGTTCGTTTAAGCTCGGTTATAGTTAGTTTCCGTGGGAACTTTTGCATTTTTTGGGTTAAAAAGTTTGTGTTAAACCGCAGGGTGTCAGCAACCTCCATACCAACTTTTATCAAATTGGTCCATCCGTTTGAGCGTGAAGAAGTAACAAACATACACACTCACAAACTTTCGCTATTGTAATAAGTGTGATGTATACTAGTTCATTATCCTGCCCCTGCCCTGTCTGGCCATAACTTGTTATTATGCCAGACAAGGGTCTGGCACGGTATGTCCGTATACTTATCTAAAATAAAATCATTGATATTTTTCCATTTAAAAAAAATAAACCTACTTCATTCTAGTTATAAAGTGAAGTGAATGTAAGTTTAAATCCACTGAACGACAGCCTTAGTGCAATTATTTTTTAGTGAATTGCTTTGTTAACATAAAGAGTAACCTAAGTATATTATTTAATTATTTTAAGTAATAAAACATATTATTCATTGAGTAGACAAATTTATGGGAGTGGGCTGCACCAGGGCGCCTTAGGCCGAGCCGCCTCTGTTACATATTTATCTTTATCTGTCTTATATGTTATTATAGTATATAGTAAAATAACACACAAACACACACAAACTGACTTAATAAAAAAATCTGTCCTAAAGTCGATTAGAAAAAATAGTAATAGACTATGGACATTTTATTTTTATACGGTACTTTACCTGATATATGTATGTAGTGAATTCGTTATAATTTCCGAGCGTCACCTATTTAACTTAACAAGCGATGCTTACGTGTAAACGCTTTTTCTCGTGAAATCGAATTTTCCCGAAATTGACATAATAAATAAATTTATTTATCAATTTTCCTTACCAGCCTTTGAAGAATTTGGGAATGGGAATTCTACCTACTAAACGGACGGAGGGGCGTGAGTTTGATCCCCGCACTAGACACACACTCGTGTGGTGAACGTTCGTCAGCTGGCAAGAGTACTGACGACATAACTGTAAAAGTATGATTTTATAGAACAGCAGTAGATATTATGAATAATAGTAATAACATAAATACTACTATACGGAATTTATATGTATTTAATCTAAGAAACAAATAAATAAAATTAGTAATTTAGTTTTTCGCTTTATGTTTTTATTTCTAATTAAAAGAATTAAGGGCACATAGGCTACGGTGACCGCTTACCATCAGGCGGACCGTAAGCTTGTTTGCCACCTTAGTGTAACCTAAAATAGTTTTAAGACATTCAATTTCAAATGTTTTGGTAAAAAAATAGTTTTGGTGACTGTTTACATAAACTATGTAAAATATTTCGGAAAATTTAGGTACCACGTTCTTTAAAAGTGATTTTGTATAAATAAATATTTCGTTTTTTTTTGACAGAAAGTGATTGAAGATGGCGATATTTATCTTGAAGATGCAGACTTTTCTTAAATCTATTACGACACTCGAAGAACTACAACGCCGGTAGTCAAGAGTATTATGCGATCTTTGGTTGACATAGGAAAGGAAAAAAAATACCGTCTTTAGCGTTACCTATATACCTTAATTTTAGCTCAGTTCGATAAATGTTTTCATAATGTAAGGTTAGATTATAGACAAAAACTTTAAGCGTTAAATGGTGTCATTAAAGAATTACCATTTGTTTTACTTACACCATAACCCTTATATCAGGATCGTACAAAACTGCTATAACTATTTAACCTATCATTGTCTCTCGTATAACAGGCGAAACCTGTATGTAAGAGTTATACAACGCATGTAGTGTTTGGTGTTACTACACTCTTAATTAACTCCGTTGCAGAACCAATGACGTTAATGAAGTTGAACAACAGCCTTATGATATATAAGCAACTCTGATATAGCAGATTTATAGCAATAAGAATTATAGGGAGTTAATGAAGATCTTCAAACAGCTTTTGACGCTGCAGGATGAAACGAGCTTTAACGTCATAAGTATATAAGCGTCCGCTGCTGCTACACTAACTGAAAAGAATATTTAACTTCGTTTTTACAGTTCTAAAACAACCGATAGAGCTAAACTTATTTCATAAGTGAACTGTATTACTTTTAGTGACAACCGAATCCATTATAAATCAATAGTAGTACTCTAAGCTTCAAAATTACCTGTAAACAACGCTAAATTGTTAGTTAGGTAGTTACTTCCGCTGAAACTTTTGTATTTTTCGGTATAAAAAGTAGCCTTTGTCCTTTGCCAGGACAACGTAGTGAAAAAATCCTATGTCTATGGCCAGGACTGAACCTATATGTGTGACAAGTTTCATCCTGATCCGTTTAGTCTAGCGGTTAAAGCGTGATTGTGTGACAAACATCCATCTAGACATACTTGCACATTTATAATATTAGTAGGATATTAATGCCACAGATAGATATTGTATCAGAAGTTTTTTTTTTTTTTAAAACAGATTTTTTTTTCTTTTTTTGGAAGGTGTAAAGAATATAAGTGGTATTATATATATCTTATCTGTTACATACACTTGACTGTACCATTGCATCATTTTGTTCTTAGAGGCTTTGAAGTAGAACGTCTTCAAATAAGATATCATGTTATTTTTATCAAATACTTCTTATCGCTGAAGTTGTTATAAATTGTTAATTCCTAAAGTAAGAAGCGTTAGTAAAATTAAATGGATAGGTATTCATTTATACGCATTTAAGTGCAAGCAGATACTCAAATATGTGAAGATGTCTCCACACGCCTTGTATGACTCACTTTGTTAAAAATTTAAATAATAAATGACTCATTGAATAAATCATCGTATAAAATGACTGAAAAACTAATCGATTAACTGTATGATCTACATTTTCTTGTAATTTTTATTTGGTCATTAATGAATGTTTTTTTTAATCGGAAATCGCTGTTAAATTGTTATATCTACACCACGTAGATATAACAATTTAACGTTATCACTTACTAGTATCGTTTAATGATTAGTTTTATAATACTGATAAGTTGTATATAATATATGATTAAATTTTTCGTGGAATTCATCGTTCTTGAAATATTTAATACTTCGGATCACGATTTGGTTTCAAGGATGGTGTTAACGTAGATTCATACGTCTTTTTTATCTACGAAGACGCAGGAAAAGCTTAGAATTAGATCACGACTACGGTTAAATTAAAACTCAGACCATACAAAATGGAACACTCAACATTACCTATAAATGCAGAAACGCTGAATTTTCTTAACTTATTATATTTTTGTAATATTTGTTTTATAATATAATATACTGAAACAAAGTATTTATGGTTGTTTACAGGAAAGCTCCTATATAAGTAAATTATGAGTAATGTGGTTAACCAATACCATATACCTACATATATTAGTTAAATCAATCTATTTACAGTTTAGTATACATACCTAACTATAATTGACGTTTTGTATTTCATGGAAGTTTGTATTGATGTAACGCTCTCTGAAGCTAATGAATTTTAATAGAATTTTAATGGCATTTCATGCGTACAGATGGACATGCTATAGCTGTTTGGTTAGGTATAATAGTCCTACCGCCGTTGTTTTGCGCCTAGTATACGAATACAACGTTCGACGACGACCGAAATCACGTGATCGGTATTCAGAATAGTTCTGAGATATTGGTTACAATATTGTTATCTATATATATAAAAATCAATTGCTGTTCGTTAGTCTCGCTAAAACTCGAGAACGGCTAGACCGATTTGGATAATTCTTTTTTTGTTGTGTTCGTTTTTGTTAAGGCAAGCTATAAAATGTTAGTAAAAGGGTCAAGTGCGTGTCGGACTTACGCAATAAGGGTAAACCGATTGTAAGGAAATTTTGGTATGTTGTTTAAACACTTCGGGGAAGATTTCTGCGAAACAAAAAATAAAAAGGGTCAAGTGCGAGTAGGACAGGGCAATAAGGGTGAACTGATTGTAATGAAATAATTTGGATAATTTTTTTTAGTTGTGTTCGTTATTGTTAGAGCAAGGTTTATTTGTATGAAAAAAAGGGTCAAGTGCGAATCGGACTCGCACACTCAGGAAAACTCGAAGACACCAATTCGGGTAATTTTTTTTTAGTTGTGTTTATTAGTGATAGGGCAAGGTTTTAATGAAGGAAAGTCGGACTCGCGCACTAAGGGTAAACCTATTTTAATTAAATTTTTGTAAGTTGTTTTGCACCCGCCGGGGAAGGTTTATGAGAAAGAAAAAAGGGTCAAGTGCGAGTCGAACTCGCGCACTAAGGAAAACTCGAAGACGGGTGGACCAATTCGGGTAATTTCTTTTGTTGTGTTTGTAAGTGTAAGGACAAGGTTTTTATAAAAGAAAAAAAACGGTCAAGTGCGAGTCGGACTCGCGTAATAAGGGTGAACCGATTGGAATGAAATTTTTGTAAGTTGTTATGCTCACGCCGAGGAAGGTTTCTGCGAAAGTAAAAAAGAGTCAAGTGCGAGTTGGACAGGGCAATGAGGGTGAACCGATTTTAATGAAATTTTAGGAAGTTGTTATGCAAACGCCGGGGAAGATTTCTGCGAAAGAAAAAAAGGGTCAAGTCCGAGTCGGACAAGGCAATAAGGGTTTTTTTTTTTTTTTTTTAATACCACTAAGGTGGCAAACAAGCTTACGGCCCGCCTGGGACAGTGTGGTCTCGATTTGAGACACAAGTTCTCCGCGGTTTTCCTCCACATCGGAACGAGGGATGTTTGCACGACCCGTGTAAAAAGCGTCTCCAGTACTGTCATCTGCATAGCAATGTATGTTGTTGATGTCCAACATGTCATTGATATGCAGTAGAAACAGCGTAGGAGACAGCACAGAGCCTTGCGGGACACCAGCATTAATGTCCATGCTATCAGAGCAACTACCGTCAACTACAGTTCGTATGCGTCTGCCGGACAAAAAGCTAGCCACCCATTTGCACAAACCCTCGGGCACTCCGTAAGATGGCAACTTCGATAGAAGACCGCGGTGCCAGACCCGATCGAACGCCTTCGCTATGTCCAGGCTACATGCCAATGCCTCCCCCTGACTCTCAATGGCTAGTGCCCATCGGTGTGTGAGATACACTAGAAGGTCACCAGTCGAGCGACCGTGGCGAAAGCCATATTGACGGTCACTGACCAGATCGTGTACTTCTAGGTATCTTAGAAGCTGTGTGTTGATCACACGCTCCATCACCTTAGAGAGGAGAGAGGTAATAGCGATAGGCCTGTAATTCGATGGATCTGATCTATCGCCCTTTTTGGGCACCGGGTGCACATTCGCAGTCTTCCATGAAGACGGAAATTGCCTAGAGTGGTAGGAAAGCGCGAAGAGGCGCGTGAGTACAGGACATAACTCAGGAGCACACTGCTTAAGCACCACTGCTGGTATACCGTCTGGCCCACTCGACTTATGAACGTCTAGAGAAAGCAACGCCCGCCTGACCTCCCGCTGCGTTATGGAGATTTCCGGCATGGACTTACCGCACCACGGTATAGTAGGTGGTACAGCGCCTTCATCGTTCATATTCGAGTTCGAGGCAAAGAGACTGCCCAGTAGATCGGCTTTCTCTTTAGCACTATGGGCCAAGTCACCATCGGTCTTTCGCAGTGGTGGTAACGACGACTGGCAGAAGTTCCCTTCGGCAGCTTTGGCAAGCGACCAGAAAGCACGACTCCCAGAAGGATAGCTCGCAAGTCGCCCACCTATTTTGCCGATGAATTGGAATTTTGCTCTGGCAGTTGCTTTCTTACTGAACCTCGAGGCAGCATTTAATTTGCGTTTTAACTCAGAAATATTCGGATCCTTATTAAAACGAGCCGTGGTCCAAGCCTCATATGCATTTTGCTTAAGAATTTTAGCTTTTCTGCAAGACCTATTAAACCACGGTCGTTTTTTGACGCCGGCAGCTACTCGCGGGTTAGGAATGTAGCATTCCATACCAGCAAGGATTGTCTCAGTGACTGCGGCTGCGCAGACGTCAGGATCTTCTGAGTTAAAGCAGATCTGCCTCCACGGGTACGATGCGTAAAATTCACGCAATCCATCCCAGTCTGCCGACTTATAGTGCCACACACGACGCCAATTAGTTGGCCCAGAAGGATCAGGTTGTGTGCATGACACTTGAGTCCGAACGAGACAGTGGTCCGAGGAGCCAAGAGGCGCATCCACTGAGACGAAGTACCCGTCCGGACGAGTAGTCAGCAGAAGGTCCAGTAAGGAGCTCGTATGTTCCTCTATATCTGGTATTCTCGTTGGAGAAAGTACCAGCTGAGAGAATCCATAGGTCAGAGCAAATTCATGAGCAGATATTCCAGCATAGTTATTGGTTCGAGAACTGAGCCACTCGCGATGGTGGGCGTTAAAGTCTCCCAAAATAACTAGTTCTGCTGTGGGATATTGCTCTAGAACTTTGTCAGTCGTCAAACTCAGGTGCGTGAAGAGTCGAGTTACGTCCGTGTCACCGCTATGAGACCTGTATACTGCATAGATACGAGTGTGGCCGCCGTAATCTACGCGCACCCACAATATCTTCAAGGCTATGAAGGCGGCGACAGCAGATATCCTCCCGGACGAACATACATACACCGGCACGACTCATAAAATTGTGTTCGAGTTTGTAGCCGGGATAGTGAAGGTATGATGTGTCGGCCGGGCAGGATATCTGCGTCTCCGTTAGAAAAAGAATGGTCGGCTGCGCAGTTTCGAGATGGTGGTGGACTGCGTTAAGATTTGCGTGAATACCCCTGATGTTGCAAAAATCCACATTATATGTGGATGGAGTAGCCGCTGTGCAAACTCTTTTCTTTTTCTGTCTTCTGGCCATAATATATATAAAAAAAAAGTTACTAAGACTAAGGATGAGGATTCACTGCACAGACAGCATAGAGGACAGAAGGTGCGGTTCTAAGACTGCCGAAGCTCGCCACAGATGATACAGTTGCTGGCACGGCGGGCGGAAGGGCCCCTGATCCCCCTCTGTTGTAGTAGCCGGGTCCACTCCAGTCTCCTTCTCCGGCACGACTACCACTTCAGAGACTTTACACAGGCTGGCGAATCAGCCCAGGGCGGAGATTAAGTGATCCCTGGGTTCGGGATCCCGTTCAACCTGCGGGCGGCCAGCGGTCAGCCGTTTCATCAGGTCTTCCTGACCGCCGAACCAGCACGCCGCGTCTACGCCGAGCATGACAGCAACAAGCACCGCCGGTCCTCCGCTGTCCGCGCAGCGAATCCTCAAAGAGCTCTGGCAACCTTACTCACCGCCAGGAACACAACACTACTCAATGTTAGTGTTATTATGGCCGCGGTTTTCTGTAAGGTGGAGGTACTTCCCCAGTTCGGGCCGCTCATTCGAGCAAGTACTCGCTATGCCCTGCTTTAGTTGTTCGGGTGGCTTATTCGAGCGAGTACTTGCAGTGCCCTACCTCTCTTAAACCGATTGTAATGAAATTTTGGTAAGTTGTTATGCACACGCCGGGGATGATTTCTGCGAAAGAAAAAAGGGTCAAGTGCAAGTCGGACAGGGCAATAAGGGAGAACCGATGGTTATAACATTTTGGTAAGTTGTGATGCACTCGCCGGGGAAGGTTTCTGAGATAGAAAAAAAGAGTCAAGTGCGACTTCGGACTTGCGCAATAACTTGACGTATGTAGTTATATAAACAAAACATCTATATAAATACATGCCGACTGGGAGCTTTACATGGCGTGCGCTGGCTAAGAGTTACATGCATTTTGAACAGATAGCGATGTAAGTTAGTTTATCGACAGAAGTAAACGTGTCTGGTTTCATACACTTCTAACAGATGGCGGTGTAAGGTAGTTTATCCTCATAAATGTCCGGATTGGGTAAGTATCTAATAGAAATCCCCACGAGTGTAACCGTGGGTAATAGATAACCCTTGGTTGTAATAGTGTGCTTAGTGTGAGTTTTTGCGTATTCGTAAATCTACAATCGTAGTCCTATGAGAAAAAATAGTCTCGAAACGCGTCCCCTAGAAGCGTCCTTTATTTCCATACATGTATTTCGTTGCCGCGAACGCGATAGTAACGTTAAAAACGCACACTAGGCACACTGATGGTGCTTCAGCGAATCAACTTTAAGGGCAGAACAACGTCTGCCGGGCCAGCTAGTAGTAATATATATTTATTAAGTAAGGTTATATTAGGTAGGTAAATATTATTAGCATTTAGCTATGAACTATTGTGTTTTTGCAACTCAAAAACTATTTTTTTACGTTACTTAACTTTTTCAAAAAAGGGATTAAGCAGTTAATACTATGTGTTTTAAATAAGCTTGCCAAATAACCATAAAAAGTGTTTGTTGATGGATAAGAAGTGTAGAGATTCCTCTTAGGTAATTTTATCTCATACCCCGTTTACATGCAGCTGAAGTGAGCAGGAAAGTGGGCTACTTCTTATGCTCCTACCACTGTACATTTTTAAATATGCTGAGCGCCGACCGGAACGAATCTGACGTGCGTGCTGCCATTGTGTCTTTACTGCCAAAATGGGATTTTAAGGACAAAAACCACAAATTAATTGAACTAAAATCATTCACCATCTTTTGCGACGACAAATATACAATTTTTAATTTTATAACTTTTTAAAGAATTAACATAATTGCATATTGCAAGAAGGCACAGCACGGACGCTGTAATTATTTCGACGTCCGCCATTGCTAAAATCGGTAAAATAAAATAAAATAAAACAGCAACTCCACCTCTTGTGTCTTACTAACCGCACTTTACCTACGGCGAGGCATTAGATATATAACTTTTTTAAATATTTTTTTCCTTAAAAAAATTACATTTTTCTTTAAAATGAAATATTGCAACAAAAATGACTTATACGTATTAGGTAAGTCATCTTTGGTTGCAATGTTTTCAAATAGGATATATCGATTAACATAAAACAGGTTCTTAATTACATTTGTAGTGTTTTGTAAACAACATTTTACCGATTTTCCGAAATATTAATGCGTTGGCTGCCACCGTCACACTAATGTAACGCCGGTTCTTTGCTTACGTCACTGCTATAATAGACTCTTGAACCAGCTTACTTGATAAACGTGATAAACATTTATGTCACATTTTATTGAATAAAATAACTTCTTACTTGAAAAGACCACTTAAGCTTTAACTTTTAATTAAAATTAACTTACCTAAAAAATATAAGAGCGCCAAAATTTTTATCACTTAAAACGTGACCTAATTTTCTTGCTTGGCAAACCAGCGGTTTTTTATTTTCGTTTTGACACTAGTCGGTGAAATCGTAAAACGCTCTCTCTTCCTTCAGTTCCATAGAAAAGCTAATAATCTCGATCCCCACAATATCGTACAGAAATTGTCCTGACTGAACAGGTTTTAAATGTTTTTACCTTACAACCTTTGCAAACTTAGCACTTAACTTTTCGCCTATTGTTCAAACACTACTTTGTACTTGAGGATCACCTACCTTTTCATACTACTAAAGCTGTAAAATTTAGGATCGGTTGAAACGGTGATATAGGTACTAGGGCTTAAATGTTTCATCGTGCAATCGTGTCGTCATTTGATTGAATATTGTATTTTTCATTATACAAAATAAAGAGGTCTATAATCGGCTATTAAATCAAGCGTTCGTGAACTATGCAAAAGCCTAACTCGGTCAAACCTGAGGGTGCTTCGGAAGGAGATGTCGTATTGAGTAGCGGTACATTGAAGTGTTTTTTCAAAGTGTGGCAACAATGTCTGTCTGAAGCCAGGATTAAAGATCGAAGACGATTTAATTGAAAGAAGAAAGAAAGAAACATTCTTTGTTTTAAACTAAAATATAATGTTATTAATTTAAGAGCTGTCGTAGTCAAGTTAAGAGCACTATTCTCTTGTGTGAACTAGAAATTTCTTCCGTGCAATAACACACGAAGTTCTACGCCCCAGAAAACTAAGTGTTTCAAATAAAGAAGCATACTTTTCTTCAATGAATAAAATATTGTTTCAAACTGATAGAGTTTTATTTACTGGTTCAAAGAAATTTGATCTTGTGTTAACTTCATATTATTTTAAATATTTAAGAGAAATAATATCTTAGATGAAGTAAATATTCATTGGTGCATATATGAAACGATATTCTCTTGGCTTTTGTGACATACGGACGGATAGACAGACAGACATGACGAATCTATAAGGGTTCCGTTTTTTGCCATTTGGCTGCGGAACCCTAAAAAAGAAAGTAAGAAATGGCGATGTGATATGTGATCACAAAAAACAGTTCACGACTGTGTTGGCAAATATATCAGTCACCTTTGAATTGCCGACGACATTTTATTGTAGGGTGTCGGAATATCTAAGTAAAATGCCTTCGGGAAGCATCCCAACTGGGTAGGGCCTAAAACTACATAGACAAGACGAATCCGGTGATATCAAGCTCAGATGGCTAGCTGTTGGAAAATATACCTTCTTACCCAAAATACCTCAGTTCATGTTGCCAGTAATGGCTTAAAGTTCTAAGACCTGATCTATAACCATTAGTCTTACGTTAGTTCAGAACCACTCAGCGGGCTATGGATAGAGCTTAGATCGGACTTTCTTTATCTAACAGAATCCGTAATGAAGAAAAACAGAACCGATAAAGAAAGTTTCTAAAGTGAAGATCACAGAGTACATTGTTTACAAAACAAAAGTGGTGATCACGAGCCGGAAAACGCTGTGTATTAATTTTGAATTCCCGTTTCTTCTGTTACGTCAAAAGAACCCGAATTTTCCACCCATTCAGACCTTCAAATATGCATTTGAGGTTTTTTAGCTTTTATAGTTTCTGTTGCATATGTTGGCTTCCGAAGTTAAAAGACTTGTGTCACCGTGTAAGTTTAAAAAACTAAAAAAAAACTCCCAATAATAGAACTCCATAAATACTTTTAGCAAAAATTGTTTTTAACAAAATATGTTTCACATTTCCGCAACAATAGTTTTATTCTAACGGAGCCCTAACTGTATGCGAGTATGACATGAACTTAGCCGTTTTAAGGGTTCCGTAGTCAACAAGGAACCCTTATAGTTTCACAATGTCCGTCCGTCTGTCTGTCCGCGGCTTAGTTCAAAAACTACTAATACGAGAAAGCTGCATTTTGACAGGGTATATACACACTGATCAAGTCGACAAAGTGGTAGAATAAAATCTTTGAAAAAAAAAATTTTAAGGGTACCGTGGGTAAGACGTGGGGTATCGTTGGATAGGAATTCCAAAAACATTGACGGTATGAACAGATAATTTTTTGATTTAGGGCTCCGTTTGCTAAATATTTAGCTTTAAAGTACTAATTTTTGTTAGAGTCAAGTGTCCCGCCCCCTCAACCAGCGAAAGTATAGTATTCGGAAATGTAAAAAAAATTACGGTGGTAGTGCATATAATGAATTTAAAAGGAAAACTATCACCGGTAGGTACACTTTACAGGCTAAGGAGTAATAGTCGATCAAGTTATAAAATTTGCTTGGAAAAGTGAAATTTTTGTACAAATTCCATTAAAAGTTACTTACATGAAGTAGTCTGTAAAACAGGTATAAAATATAAGTAAATGAACGATGAATAATTATAGAAAAATAAAATAATAACATTCTAAAAATAAAAAAATATTTAAGGTGGGCCATACAACAAACGTGTTTTTTTTTCTCGAGGCTCTCGAGTGGCAACCACGGATCGGAAGACTCAGCGTCGAAATACCTCCTACCAGGTGGACAGACAACCTGGTCAGAGCCGCAGGAAGCCGATGGGCACGGGCAGACATATCGGGGAGGCCTACGTTCAGCAGTGGACGTCTTAATACCCACATCGTAATGAGAGGCATCCGTTTTTTCACTAACCACTTTAGTATCAGCCCATCCCATCGTTGCAACATAAGTACTGATGCAGAGTATCTGGAATAAGGTCGCTTTATACATGCCCCAAACGCCGTAAATCACTAGCTTTAAAGTAATAACTGGTACAACGAAAGACTGGATACTCCTTTTTTCTTTGATGGACAGATGAGGTGTCATTCAGATTTGGACGTGAGAAACACCGATAGGTATATTTAGTTAAAAAAACAATTTGAAGTATACTACGTGTCATCGTAAAGAAAATTGATACCATAGACTTGGTACACGACTCTTAGCCCCTTGGCCTAAAAGTTTTGGTTCGGTTTTTTTTTGTTTTTTTTTTTACTGAAAACATTACAAAATGAATGTAAACCAAACTAAGAAAAAAAGAAGAGAAAATAAAAAAAACTTCAGTTTTTCGTAACGATTTAGTTTTACACCCCATGTTACCATGTATGCATTAGCTAGGTAGCAGGTACTAAATGCCCAGTTCTGGAATAAGAATAACTGAGTGTATGGGTAATATTTATCATACTATCTGTACTGGTTTGAGTGATATAGGTATCCAGTGCATTGCAGTGGACAGTGTGCAGGCAGACATGCATACACAAGGTCAAGGCAAACCACACGGGTTCATCGTCGGCGACCGCCAAGTTCAATGATCACTACAGATATACCTAGGTACTTGTTAGCAATGTTAAAATCTAGCAATCTATCTGTAGGCACTTCGTTTCATATATATATATATATAGACGCACACACTTCTATAGTTTCTAATCTAACTTGAATGACCGGTACTGCTACGAGAACGCTAATTTAATCAACATTAGGTGCACCGTATGCTTGTTTACCATCTTAGTGGTATAAAAAAACCTTCAACTGGTTGCCATTAGACACTTTTGGGGAGTTAAATTTTGGAGAAACAATTTTGGAACTTTTTTTTTATATACCACTAAGGTGGCAAACAAGCATACGGTTCGCCTGATGGTAAGCGGTCACCGTGGCCTATGGCCTATAACTGCGTATCAATTTTAAAGTGAAATTATGTCCGGATATAATAAAAGAGTATGGAAACTACCACCGGATCCGTCGTGACTGCCCGGCGGCTCGATTCCGTAAAATGATTGCTAACAATTCTCGTTTGAAATCCATAAAAATAAAATGTACATTGCGCATTTGAAATTACGTATAAAATTCATCGATTGTCGCGAAACCGCAATGTATATCTTATTTCTTTCAAAACAGGTAAGCAATCATTTTACGGAATCGACCCGCTAGTTCAAAGCAGTGTTTATGGAATGGTAAACGATATAATAACACTTCGGTTTTCTCAGACGCATTCAGAAAGCCGTGGGAAAAAGCTGTGTTAGTTTTTGTTGTTTAGTCAGTATAATAATTAATAAACAACCAATTAGTGTGTTTTTTATAAATACTTAAGAAAAAGTAGTAACACTAATATTTACCTTAACCACATTGTACCTACATAATTCTTTGGTTAGCATTATATTATGTATTAGTGAATAAATTCACTTCAAAAAACAAATATTCAATTGTGATAAGAAAATACATATATTTGAACAAATCAAAAAAGATTTGAAATAGTCTTCAGTCATATTCTAATAAAATCTATTTTTTTTTAAAAACCTAACATTTATTTCCTTTAATTCAAATAAAAAATTAATTTTCTATATCAATTCTATATGAAAAACAATGCTTTGAATATTTGTATTGATGCACTTGTACATAAATATCAAGTTAACAAGTCCACTAGTAAGAGTACATACACGGCATATGCCCTACTTTGTCTACCTTCATACAGAAGTTGAAGTTGCTATAAAGGCTAGGGAGGCCGTAAAAGGCCTACCTCGTGCGAGCACAACCGCGCCTTGTTTGGTTACCAACATGAAACCTTGGAATTCGCTGCCATTTTCAGAGGTATATTCCTTAATCGACTTTGTCGTTTGGTGACTGCCGGTGGAAGGTTTCAACTCCCATAAAGCGATACTGTAATAGAAACTCGGCTGTTATGGTGTGGAGTGACCAATCAGATACGGTATTCACAATCTTCCACAATTATGGCCCAATTAACACAGTGATAGTCAGCGCAGCAACTATAGCGTGGGTCATGTGTAACTGTCATGTGCGAGTCGGTCAGTAGCTGGCAGACGAAATAAATATATTTTAGTTAAGGGTACGCATATATGACATAATGACCATGTTTGTTGATCTTAATCTCAGTTTGTTGTTAATTATGAGGTGAATATTTTGACACAGAAAACTCGAACTAACTTTAATTACATCGCTTGGACATCAAACAAAACACGATTTTTGACACTTCACTCGATAGGTTTTATTTTTCGAAAAAACCTTGTTTTGCACACATTTTTCGTTGGGTCTTTATAACGCAAAGCTATTTAGCGATTATTTTAAAAATGATTGATAGGCAATACCAATATCTTTATATACTTAAACCAGTTTTTTAATAACCATCTTAATTTTTATTATAATGTTTTTATTATAAGCATCGTAAAATTTGCAATTGCAATAAGATGTGTTTAATATTATTGTCTTTTATTATGTCTAAATAGATTTTTTTTATGCTATTGTGCACCACCTTTAATTTTGTTTATTTTTTGATATCTGGTAGATCATGCAATACCCATATTTATGCAATCAAAAAAATTTAGTCCCCCAGTCCACTGCAGGACTTTTCCTAATGAACCACAACCGCTCCTACGCATTTCTCATTTATTTGCCGTAAACTTTTTTGAATAAAAAAAAGTATAGTACGATATTTATTGTACACCATTTTTGTATTTAAATCCATATACGAAAATGTTCTAGTTCTCTTGAAATATGATAATAAATAAATAGGTGTCCTATGTAAACCGCAGTACCTAGAGATTTGTAATGAAATTGGGCAAAAAAAATTGAAGATTATTTTTCCGTACATTAAAGACTTTAGTATTTATATATTATTATTGTAAGGAGCTACGTATTGAGTAGGTGACTATAATTCCGATTATGAATTTGGCCACAAGTCCCTCTCTACTAAAGATTAGACAGACTATCCCTTCGACTACATTAAATGTCGTACTAATGAGAAAGCCAATGGTACTGATCAGTGCCAGTACTACTAAGAATAAAGGTTTCTCACTAGTTCCTCTGTTGAAACTGAGGTTGAAATAGAATTTTCCACTAGTAACACCGGTGGTACAACGTGGTGGTACTACCTACTGGGAATAAAGGCATCAGATGAATTATTTTGCGGTTTTAAGTAACTTTTCAACTAACTTAACTTTCAAACCGCGTGTTCTAAGAATCTGAAAGAACATTACAACAATAAATGAAGTGACAGTGCTAGATTAAGTATCCTGATTGGAAGCAAAATTAGTTCACAAGTTTTTTTAGATATTTGCAATAATTTTTATTTTACGGAACCCTAACTCAATGCGTGTACGACTTGGGCGGTTTTCTTCTGTTGAAGTTCAGAACTCTAAAAGGTAAACAAACGAGACTTCAGGCGGAAGGAAGTGATCAAAGGGCTCTGTTGATGTCAAGGTGATCCAGTGTGCGATACTCCGGCTGCGGTTGTTCTAGCTACGTACTTACATACATACATTATGCCGGCACGACTCTGTTGATACTGTCCACAGTTTAAGGAAAATTATATTACATAACGACCCTGCTTAGGTACCCCTAGTATTGAAAAAAATGGGATAGGTACCTTTATTACCCATATTTTTTTATTTTATATGACAAGTATTACAAAATTGTTTAAGTATGGTTTTTCTTTCTGTAAAAGTTCATTACAATAGAATTTGATGACAGAACTGTAATTAACGCGTTAAATATAAATATGTTTTGACGAGTATTGTAATACCTACATAGGTGTCAGGGCCGGACTGCGATCACACCCTGGGCCAACGGTCCGGCCGCGGCGGGCCACTTAACTGAGAACTAGTGATTTTGGCTATAGCCACCCGATATCCCGATTTATCGATCCAGTTTCCCGATTCAGGCACCTTCCTCGTCGCGTCGGTATGCTTTCGTTTCGATACCGAATCTGTACAGATTCTTTACCGAGCGCTTGTATTAAAGTAATTTTAGTGAGCTTTTCAACTGGTTCGTATCGGTGCCGACTCTCTTGCGTGTATGCAAGTAAACTGTGAACGGGTGTTGTCAAAGCTAAAAATAATAAAAAATAAGATTCGTACGTACGATGAAGCGAGATCTTTTAGAGCGCCAGGTACTGTTATAAATAGAAAGAGACTGTCTTAATAAGTAGCTGCTTCATCAAAGTTGCTAAAGAAGTTACTCTATTTCTATCGTAATAAAAACTAAGTAAACAAAATGGGTTTAAATGTCAGTCCTGATTTGATCCCTTTTTTCATTTTGCTTATATTGCTTTTATAGCTGGACGTATTTAAATAGAAACCTATCTGCATTGCGACGGTTCAAAATTTCATTAAACCTTTTTATTTTTTTCTATTTGTTTTTTGTTATTGGTATATTTTTATTTGTGCAATTAAGTATATTACTACTGTAGCACGGACGCGAAGTAGGAAGAATTTCGTTCAATGACCGGTCACTATTTGTCTCTGTTGCACGCGCATAATTATTTGACGTCGCACTCGCACAGATGCGATGACTGATCTCTGTCATTAGAAATTACTACAATTTTGACCACTGAACACAGGCTAAAAAGTAAAAGGTATGTGTATATAATGTACGAAATTCTTTGTGCTTCGCGTCCGTGCTATACCACTACTACTATTATTATTTTTTGATTTTTTTTAGAGAATTTGCTTTAATCTGTAAGGAAAATTTAAAAAAAAATCAGTAAGTTTTCGTTTAAAAAATTAAAATTTAAAATAAAATTCTGGAACATCGCAGTGCACTTGGTCTCTTTTGTTTATGGATACGTACAGTTTTCGTATTTTTTTTTGTTTGAATCGTTAATGTTCGTTTATTTTGTCTTCGAATTCGTTAACTTCGGATTCTAGTGCGTTATCGACATTCTCTCCCTGTATATTATAACTTACTTAGTTGTCCGAAATAGCAAGATAAAATAAACTAAGAAAAAAATATAATTGGTGCTTAAAAACTCGATAAGAATCCTATCAGATAAAATTTAAAGTAGTTTCAGAAAGGAAATGTCTTCGAATAGGCTCAATCTGTTTAAAATTCCATCTTAGAGAAGGTAGATTTTTCAAATTTATCGGTGGATGGTGCCGACATAGTGGATAGCGGGCCATTTTGTTCATTGACACACCGGGCCATTTTTCCCTAGTCCGGCCCTGATGAGTGTTATGTTTAATCCTAAAATTCGGCACCAGCTCAGCACATGCCTACAATGCTGCGAAGTCGACGCTGAAAACTGATCTAACATTATACATGGTCATTCTTATAAATAGGGCAGTATGGGCAACTTCAATTTTAAGTTAAATTGTGACATTTCTTTTTTACATAACTCTTAGTATTATTATTTTAAAAGAACTGTTGATTTTACAACAATAACAAAACATAATTACAACAAAATATAATAACCCTGTAAATATCTCAAAAGACATAAATTATCGTTCTCCTACCGAGGACACTGAACCTGAACTCTCAATAACACAGAGTTTTGTCCAATAACATGTTTTCGTGCGTGGATAAGGAAACAAAACAATTGAGTAAATAAATTCAAGTTACCTTCAAACGATCCAACAACGAAACCTTGAGTGTTCATAGGAAAACTAAGTATTCGACTATGTCCAAATACGTCAGGATATTGTGGGAGCAAAATACAACGTTTCCGGTAAACTAATTTAATTAATTTAGTTGTTTTTTTTTAAAATGTTGTTAATAACCATGATATTTATATTTGTCTCGTACGAAAAAGGAACGCGTCTTATACTATCGTGCATAGTTAGGGTTGCCAGGTGTTTGGCTTCTTACAGCCATGCGTGTCCGGCCCAATAAATTTTCGTGTCCGACCTGTCTGGCTTTTGAATGCATCGGTTTGGCTGCCAAATTATTATACAGATAGAAAGGATTTTGACACGAACTTAACCGATTTTTTTTATTATAAAAGTGATATATATGAGCGTCCGGGCCGGGTTTCATTATTAGTCCGGGTTTAAAAGTTCCTAAAAACTGTAAGAACATTTTTTTTGCTAACACAGTAGAAAAGGTAAGAGACTGCTAACAGATTCTTAAAACGTTTTGTTTCAAGAATCAAGATTTTTAAAAAAAGAAACTGTTGACATGTCCGAGTTTTAAGCTCCAAAATCCGGGGTTTTCACGTTTCTTGTCCTAGTTATTAGATTTTAGAGATGGCAACCGTATGTATAAGTAATATTTAGGGTAATATTTTGCTACGTATTATTTCATACATGCTGATGGTAGAAGAAAATATCGCAGCTTGTACTATACCAGCATAGTCCATTCAGAAAAAAAAACTGCTACGAAAACAGGTTGAAATACCTGAGAACAGTATTTCTTATCTCCAAGCCTAAACGTATCTTGCTTGACGCAATTGATATCAACATTCACGAATTCCAAATACCGAGGTGGAATGAGCGCTCTTTTTTTGTTTATATCAATGCGCTCTGCAGAGGTTTTCTACTAGTGAATGCAGTTTTCTTCAAGAAGGAAGTGGTTAGGTTTTAAGCATCGGGAACACGCGAATATTGCTCCTGGTGTCACTAGTGTTGTAAGCACACAGTGCCACCGCAATACCTAAAAAAACTGCAATGGGCGCCGCCAATGTCTTTGCCCTCGAGTTCGTTTAGTTTCCGTTGCGATTCAAAATTCAAATCACAACGTACGAATTTGGCTAACGGATGCCGAGCGCCACGCCACGCGCCGCCAAGTTGGTATACGTACCGATATGAGATAAGCGAAGTCCTACTATGTGCCATGCTCTCGATTCGAATATTTACCTTGCTGAAATTCTCGTACCTATTGTTCAAATTGATTGAAATTTTTAGATACCTAGTTGATTTCTTTTTTTAAAGCTTGTTCAGTAGATATTTTTTATAACCAATTTGCTTTTATCCATTTGAAAATTTCACTTGAAATTGAAAACTTGAAATTTTACCGTTTCTGGTTCTCCAACTAAAGAAAATACATAAAAAATTCAATTTATAATAAATGCGAAACTGACTCTGTCTGTCTGTCCCTCAATCTGTCTTCTGTCTTTCTGCTACCTCTTGACATTAAACTGCTGAACCGCTTTCGGTGAAATTTGGTATAGAGATAGTTTGAGTCCCGAGGAAGGACATAGGTTAATTTTTATCCTAAAATATTCAAAAGTTCCCGCGGGAATAACTAAAGCGTTTGTTACTCAAT
Organism: Apoda limacodes; assembly: GCA_946406115.1. Taxonomy (NCBI): domain Eukaryota; kingdom Metazoa; phylum Arthropoda; class Insecta; order Lepidoptera; family Limacodidae; genus Apoda; species Apoda limacodes. Next base: position 25,128,783 of record OX291550.1, read on the forward strand.
CCTGTCTAAACGGAGCATCCAATTGAGCTGAAATTTTGAACTGAGACAGTTAAAGATACGACAAAAGTCGACTTTTATCCCGGAAAATTTAAAAGTTCCCGCTTAAAATCTTGAACTTTAAAGAAGCAGATTATCACTTACTACTATAGCTCTTATCATATCTTATATAGCCCATAAATCGTAAATCGCCACTTTAAGAGGAGGCATGTAGGGGAATTGCCTATGGTGGAATTGAATTTTTGGAAAATAACAAATATCTTATGGCAGAGTTAGTTAACTGCTATACATAAACTCTATCATATACCAATTAAATATGAAAAATGGAAAAAATGAAAGACGAAGGACGAACATTCGTATCTAAAGATTATGTGATCTTTTTTCTCATGACTTTAGTTAATTCTGAAGTTTCCAAAAGTACCGCTGTTGTCATGCACGAATGACGTCAGATATTTAAATTCTTAAGGAGTTTCCGAGGCCTTGAAAAGAACACGAGGAGCGTAGTGTATTGCTTGTTTAAAATTTAAACGTTACCCATCCATTATCACGTGTACGTCACTTTTGTAGATTACATCATCATCGGCATCGACGGCATCTGACGTACAGGTACACTGAACACGTTCCTGATGACAAAAACGTCATTTTTATTTATAAATGGAGGCAGAAAACCTCAAAAGAACAGAGAGATAATGTTTTTTGACGTGAATTTCTTGAAACGTCTTTAATTACAGACGTAGGTTTCTACTTTACAAAAAGTTGCGAGCGACATGCAGGTTATGTACCTACTTTTGGCGCCTTAGATCTCGATAACTAAAAAAGAAACAAACTATTACTTGTAAATATTTACTTGGCCATATTTTTTATATCACTGACTAGCTGCTGCCAGCGGCTTCACCCGCCCTAAATTTCGTTATCGGCGTAGGTTCTTACGGCAACTTCTCAATTATAGAAAAAAAACAAACAATCAAATCTTTCCTCTTTAATAGTTGACAAACCAACAACACCGCCACCTACCGAGTCCAATTGTATTTTTAAATCATCCAGAAAACCATCGAAATACCTATATAAAATGAAGTAATTACGTAATTAAGTAATTAGGAATGTACGGAAGGATAATTCTTACTACCCGTTGTCCTATTACCCGTTTTCCCGTAGGAATGAAGTATTTTCCCGTGGTAAAAAGTAGTCTATGTTCATCAGGGATAATGTCGGCTTCTAATGGTAAAAGAATTTTTCAAATCGGTCCAGTAGTTTCGGAGCCTATTCAGTACAAACAAACAAACAAATAAACAATCAAATCTTTCCTCTTTATAATATTAAGTATAGATGTCACCCCTTTTTTACGCAAACGTCTAAACTAAAAATAACTTTTCAGACGATGCTAGATGCAGACCTATCCAAAGGCATGTGTAAAGTATGCAATACTAAGTTTATATCGATTGGAGATTAGTACCTACGTAGACGACATTTATTACAAGGGCTGCAGAGATTGACCATCTTTGTTAAATACTATGCTGCTATTTGTCAAATAATTTACATCATATCATTTATCATAATTATTATATATGATGTCATGCAGTAGAAGCGCGTAGAACGTATTAAGAGAAATAGTCCTAGGTGTACGCAAAAAAAAAAAGGCAAATCGATGAAGAGTTTAGCCATTTGGCACACAGGTACTTTAGGGCAAAACAATAATTTTGAGCCGCAGTTCCTCAAAAAATTAAATTTTTTTTTTCAGAATGCCATCGTGTGGGGTATCAACCTTTCATAGAAACGAATTTCCTACTTGTTTTAGACATTTACTGATTCAATACTGTGAATTTTTTTAGGCCCAATCTCAAGCCGAATTTTTATGTCCGTGGTTTTCAAGAATGCTAAAAAAGGTTTTTATTAACTTTCAATGTTATTCGAGATCATTTGTATGAAAATTTAATAGAAAACTGGCACACTGCAGACCTAGATATTTAATCATAGAGCACGTTTTCAAAATTTCATGGTGATTGATTTGTAAGTGTCAAAAATAAGTGGGAAATTCGTTTGTATGCAGCGCGATTGCGAGACGCCGTTGATACTGATATAAACTGCACTTCAGTAAATCTAGTGCCTTTTATAGATAAAGTTTAGTATAAGAATGTTTTTCTTTGTTATGTGCTTTTTATTACTATCCGGGAGTTTGATCCTGCAGCGTTTCTGGACACTTGGCTGCGAGTTTTACTGATAGGGCACTGACACTGACCGGCACCTGCTGGACCTTAGGCGAAGTCGATTTGGCCCATATACTTATAGTTCATTACGCGGGGCCGGTTCAGGGCGGATTGTGGACCATACGTAATTTTTGACTTGTGTAGGTTTCCACGATGTTTTCCTTCAACAAAAAACCAGTGGTGTGACAGAACAATGTACCTACCTTTAAAACTTTAAAAAAAACACAGGTCAAGTGCGAGTCAGACTCGTGCACCGAAGGTTCCGTAGAAGGTAAACTTTACTTTGCCGTTGGACAACAGTTGTCCCAATATAGCGACATAGATTGCGGATAGTTTACCAACTGCAAATATCGGTATATTACGGTTTTAGATTTCATAACACTAGGTCAACGGGAAGTACCCTATAGGATTTGAATTATTTGTGTCAGAATATGCGACAAAAATAATCTTATTTTGGGCATATCTTTTTATTGTATTGACTTAGGAGCTTGGTTTTTTTACAACTTTAAGTGGCCGTAGGCTTTGGTATCAATATTAATTTCGACTTGATACCACTACGCGTTCTTGAGTAAAAAGATCTTGTCAGACAGTCAGACAAACTATTTTTTTCGTATATTTATGATGTAAGACCTTGCTTCGTGTGAAATTTCATGATTCTAGGACAACGGGAAGTACCCCATACATAGGTATTGATTTATTTTAAATGACAGAATATGCGACAAAAATGGCCGGATTTTGACCGATTTTTTTGTTATTGCGTTGACTTAGAAGCTTCACAGCTTCAAGGGACCGTAAACTAATACTTAGGGTATTTGATATTAATTTCAACTTGATACCCTCACGCGTTTCTGAGAAAAAGGGTCTTGACAGACAGACGGACAACAAAGTGATACTATAAGATTTACTTTTTTCGTTTTGAAGTATGGAACCCTAAAAATAATGTTTTTCGGATTCAAAGGTTCGTACGCCCGCGCCTAAGGACGCGAAGTTGACGCCGAGAACACAAGCTACCTAGAAAGGCAACCATATTGACTTATGGACATTGTTAGTCTAGAAAATCTAATTCCTAATTTCACCTAAATCCATCTAAAAACCATCAAGTAAAGTAGACTACTCCATCTGTCACACATTCAGGTTAAATGCCTACTAACTAACCTAATGAAATAAATGTGATAACAACACGCGATAATGTCTTCATCCCAAATGATGACATGGTGGTTTTATGGCATGGTAAACTGCTCCGTGATATTGGCGTTCGTCCCCAATTTCATCAAGGGTCAGTTTTTGACCTTCTTTTTATAATTGAGAACATATTTGTGGGATCTATCGTTTCAATAGTTTGTATGTATCCTAACTAATATAAAAAAGCGAAAGTCTGTTTATTTGTTTCTAGCTTTTGCCAACGGCTCCGCCCCCTCTGACTGATCGGCATGGCGTTTTGCGTTAGAAAGCTTTAATATGTGCACGTGAAATTTGTTTTGGATTGTAGTTATTGCTACGGGAATTTTCTGGGATTTTTATACCACTAAGGTGGCAAAGGAGCTTACGGTCCGCCTGATGGTAAGCGATCACCGTAGCCTATGGACGCTTGCAACACTAGGGGTATAACTCGCGCGTTGCCGACTCTTCAAAAATATATCTAATAACTTCTTTCTTTAAGAATAACGCTTTCCTGCTTCGTCTTTTCAACTATCCCTGACAGCTCAGTTGGATCCGTTGCGACGTTAAGAGTGAGCGTCATTTTTTGACAGTCAATGCAGCCTGGATAGTCAAGGAGGAAGAGGGAGGAGAGTTTCGCCAAAAGGTATTTTTCATTTTACGACCGGTAGACACTACTGGATTTTATTCAGTAAAAGTTTGATATAACCTTCAAACCATTCATGCAATACCTGTTATATTCCGGTTACATCTACTTTCTTTCATTGTGTTTATTATGTGACATTTTTACCCACAGTCGGTGCGTAAGAACAATCTAGCGCTTTACTAAGCTGTAAATTAATTGAATTAAACGACCGTCTCAATAATCTATATAAGTCTATATATTAAGTAAAAAAGAAGCGCTGCATAAATCAGCTACATATTAAGAGACTTACACAGCAGGTAACAAAGACTGCGGCTGTGAACATTCTCGTCTCGCGGTTCTCATTGGAAGAGTCGACTGCATGAGAAAGTAAAGTATGTACTTATAGTCATCATAAATAAAGAAAGTACCACTACATGAGAACGTTGCTAAATGACGAGATATACCTACAGACAGACATAACTTTCGTGATTTATTTATAACAATATGTATACTAACTAATACAATAAGTAGTCTCTTTAAGTCTTTCTAAAAACATTGCAATTCGAATGACTGACTAGCTAGATAGCTGCGCGCCACCTCATTGTGTTTATTTTTTAATTTTTCGAGAAATATATCATATGTCGTGGCCTGATCTTAGAATTGATCACTTCATGATGTGTGCGACCACTTCATGAAATGGTCATATTTCGTGATATAGAACAGTACCCACTGGCCACATCATGATATGGTCTAGCCAGATCGATGACTACTTATCGTTTAACGTTATGAACGCAGCTTAATGCATGAGTACTTCATGATACGGTCAAACATCAGTGATCATATCATAAATAATCCAATTTCATTTTTAGCGGTATCTAAAATTTACTTTTAGGGTGGACATAGGCTATATTTTTTTTGAATAACGTAAGTTTTGTAGTTTAAACTATCCATATTTGTAAGTAAAGTCTGGAAAAAAATGCTCTTTACTCTAGTTTTGGCGCAGAGACAGAAATGAATTTAGAATAATAAATTTAGAAGAAATCGAGAATTTTGTATCAGTGCAATTATGTCAACTACATCCACGCTGCATTAATTGCAATGGTTGCAATGTCTATTTATTTGAATGCAGACTATCTGTACAGACCCTTATAAGCACTGGCAGGCTGGCTACACAATCCGAGGCGCTGAGAAATGGAGCAAAACCATAAGCTCGAGGTACCCTACAGAAGGAAAAAGAAGAAGGGGACGGCAGCTAAAATGGTGCGCTGACGAGATTGCTGCAGAGGCAGGAAAAACCTGGACTAGATTAGCTAAAGAAAGAGGGCATTGGAAAAGGTTGGAGGAGAACTTTGCGACCAGGCACACAGATTTAAATAATAGTAACAAAAAATAATATTAAATTTACTGTAAATAAATCTGAAATATGGCTGTAAATAAATAAATAAATAAAAATCCAAATTGAAATAACACAAATCTAATAGTTTTGTCATGTCCTACCTAATACCGTCCTAACACATCCTAATAATTCCGCAATCTTTGCATCGATTCTAATAAAATTTTATAGGAAGGTGTTTTATGTGGACCGCCATTCAATTTAGTAATAGATTTTTGTCAAAAACTGAGGTGTAAATTTTTTCTACGTTCACCCCATTGAGTTATCGTTGGATAGCCGGATTTGAAATTCTTCAGTGTGTTTTCCTGTAACATACATACGTTAATAGGTACAGGTAGGTAATTATTTTCCAAGTTATTGGAACTTTTAACTTTTATATCGAATTTTCTAGAAATAGGAACATCCACATTTCTGATTCAAACGTTATTTTACATCTAGGGGCTTTAATATTTAATTGCCGTCTTAACGCACTGGCCACCTTGAATAACAAAACCTGCGTTGTGTCAGAAATGATTAAATGATTAAAAAAAAGACGTAACATTTGATGTTTTTTTTGATTTTTAATTGTTTTTCATTCTGCTTTTAACATGAATAGGATAGTGGATACTGCGAAAATCAGAATTATTCGAATACGCAGTTCCGAAGTGGGTCTAACGCAGCAGAAACTGCTCCTTATATCAATGCTGTGTTTGGAGAGTATAGGGCTCACGAACGCACCGTACGTTATTGGTTGGTGGAAAATTTGATCTAAAGAACGAACCACAAAACCAGCCACTAAGATAAATAATAATAAATTAAAAGTGATGGTAGAAGACGATCCGTGTCAATCTACTATAGAATTATAGGCAAGGTTTGGCGTAAGCATCCCCACAATATTGACTTATTTTCGGCGAATCGGTAAGATTAAAAAAAACTTGAAATATGGGACCCTCATGATATGACTGATATGCAGAACCTTGCACCAACCGACTAGGTAAAACTTCTTCTATTTGGACATTTTTTTTCCACGGAAATAATTTTCTTCTCAGGAAGCAGTACAAAATGTCTTCACGCAGTTTTTGAAGTCTAGATCCACAGAATTTCATTAAAAAGTTTTAAATAATCTTCCTATTAGATATTTAATAAAAATCCTACAAAAAAAAATTATGAAACGGTGATTTCATCCTGTAGCCCCTATAATACAAGAAGTTCCCCTTTTTACTCTACTTATAAAATATCACGTATTCTGTTAAGTTTATGTGTACAAATTTATTTAGAGGCAAACCCTGTGCGGGTGTGCCGCACAAGGCACACACTCCTGTACTAAAATCAGAATAAAATGGATAATAGAGTTTCATCAATACATTGATTAGTTACCTACCAAAATTTGGGTCACGCTCAGTAATTTCCCACGCCCTTATTTTTACAATAGATTCGATAAGGTGCGGTAAAAAAGTAGGTAACCATTAAGCCTACTAACAAAACTTACCTTATAAGGCGTGAATTCCATATGATACGCGAAGTGAAGCGAAGAGATAACAATGCAGAAGTTTTGCCGCACCGATGAGTTTTAGCACGTTAATTGGTAATTACTGGACTATTTAGAAAACAGCAAAAAGGAATCTCTTAAGTGAGAGCATCAAAGGGATAATCTAAATAACTACACTAGAGGTTTATAACTTAATAAAATTGCTGATTGAGTCAATTGACACGAAAGTACTAGTAACTTCAATATTTATGGACATGTCTTAAGCCTTTGACTGTGCATCTCACACTATACTTATTGACAAATTAGAAAAATACGGAGTACGAGAAATTGAAAATAAATGGATAAAATAGGTCTTTGAAGTTAGCACACCATTTTTAGCCAAACGCAAAATTAAGTATACCCAAATTTGCCGTTTTTATCCGATATTTATCCGTAACATTAAAAAATTTGCCGTTGAACTATTTTTTTTAAAAAAAAAGGGTGGTCGGCAAACATTACTCGAAGTTAGCCGGCCACATATGCAAAATGTTACTTGCAGGGGTGATACAGACCTGCAATATGGCTCAGAATTTGCCGTTTTTTATCCGTTGTTAAACTGCCATAACAAAAAATTTGCCGCTGCTCCCTTTTTTTAAAAAAAGAGTGGTCGGCTAACTTCACTCGAAGTTAGCCGGCCATCTATGCAAAATTTTACTTGCAGCAGTGATACGGACCTGCAATATGGCTCAGAATTTGCCGTTTTTTATCCGTTGCTAAGCTGCCATAAGCAAAAATTTGCCGCTGCTTGCTTTTTAGAAATAAAAAGGGTGGTCGAAGTTAGCCGGCCACATATGCAAAATGTTACTTGCAGGGGTGATACGGACCGGCAATATGACTCATAAGTTGCCGTTTTTTATCCGTTGTTGAGCTGCCATAACAAAAATTTGCCGCTGCTTCAACAAAAAAATCAACCCCACTTTAGGTGTAGGGGAGGTACCCTCAAAAATTTTCTTGTCCGCGCTATTATTATGTATATCCTTTGCAAATCTCAGCTCTTAACTCCTAAGAGTATCGGAGCTAGGCCGCGGACAAACAGACATGACGAAACTATAAGGGTTTCTTGGTGTACCCTAAAAAGTAGTGTTTTACTAATTTGACTTAAGGCTCTGTGAGCTCTCAAAATACTGTCCTGCTCACACTTGTGTAATTTTAAACTCACCGTCTCACTCGACACCGCGTCGCAAAACTCGATTTTGAGCGAAATAAATTCATAGAAATTCGAAAAAAAGTGGTCATTAAAGCACTAGAATTAATAAAAAGCAATGTTACAAAGCAAGTTTTGTGTCGATACTCGTATATAAATAAATCACTTTTGCTCCAAAAAACAAGGAAGTATTTTTGAAAAAATAATCTATCTAGCTTTTTTTTCGTATTTGTGTTTTGGCCTCAGTAGAACACGCAATAAAGAATTAAAGATACACATATAAACAATTACAGTTGCAGGCAAGTGTGAAAGTATTTTATTAACATTTTCTAGCATAGGGTTTTAAGGACTTACAGCGCCTTAATTATACATATTTTGTGTAATGTACACAAACGTTGACACAATTTTGAACGTTGTTTTGTTTTTGTTCTTTATACTACAGAGGTGGCAAACAAACTTACGGCCCACCTGATGTTAATAGGTTACCGTAGTTATCTATGGACGCTTGCAAAACCAGAGGCATTACTCGCGCGTTTCTATTGTGAGGTTATAATTATTATTTTGTCAAACTACATTTTTCGTGTGTGTTAATAATTTTCATGTATTTTAAAAATATTTTAACCAAATAACATAATTTAATCGTACACTCTGTGTTTTATATTTGTCATTTAATGCAGCGGCTAATTTTTTGTTATGGCACTTTACCAACAGATAAAAAACGGCAAATTCTGAGTCCTATTGCAGGTTCTTATCACCCCTGCAAGTAACATTTTGCATAGGTGGCCGGTTAACTTCAAGTGAAGTTAGCCAACCACCCTTTTTTGTAAAAAAATAGTTGAACGGCAAATTTTTAATGAAACGGATAAATATCGAATGAAAAACGGCAAATTTGGGTATACTTTATTTTGTGTTTGGCTAAAAATGGTGTGCTAACTTCAAAGACCTGGATAAAATCCTATTTGACAAATAGAGTGCAGTGTACTGAAATTATGAATCTCTGTAAAAAAACAAATACATAATGTACTAGTAGATTTTCCTACCGGCCAAATACAAATGGAGTACCGCAAGGACCCTTGTTATTTAATATTTAAATAAATGATGTTGTAGACTCGATCTTTAAAACAATGGTTTATTTGTTAATGGTGGAGTTGCAATCATTCAAGGACACTGTCGAAAAATATAATCAAGAAATAAATTATACTTTCTACAACTTAGGAAAATGGATAAATCATAATAACTTGTTGCTCAATGCGGAAAAGACAAAACTTGTGAAATTTCACATGCCACAATGCGGGGCATCTTATTTAAGTATCTACTAGTCCAATAAAAAAATTGAAGAGCTGGACGTAATGAGTTTTTTTAGGAATAAGACTTGACAAAAATTTAAGCTGGTATATGCAGTATTAAGTATATATATGCATTGAAAAGAATAGTAAACGTATCGTCTATACATTCGGGATTATCTGCTTATTATGCATATGTAAGCTCTTACTTAAGGTATGGTCTTATTTTGTAGGGCAACTCACCAGTGGCACACAATGTAGTCGTTATTCAAAAAAAATGTATTAAAGCTCTATACGGAATATCAAATCAAACTGAGTCATGTAAGCCTTTCTTTAAAAAGCTTCGTATTCTGACATTGTATATTTACAAGATTTGTATTTTTGTACATAAATATCCACATTTGTTTGAGAAAGTCAAACAAGTAAACAAAATTAATAAAAGGATAAAAAAAACAAAATCAACTACAAGGTCCAAACTGCAGGCTTAAAACAGGCTTAAAGTGAAAATAGCATTGTCTACATATCCATAAAAAATTATAATTCACTACCAGACGGCGTAGCATCATTACCTACCCCAAAATTCAAGAAATGTTTGTACAATTGGCTTATTGAAAAAGCTTTTATAGACTTTAATAATTTACTGCTTTATATTTATTCTTCATGACATTTCCCTTTTTTAACCGAGTTCAAAAAAAAGGTTCTATGTTCGACGGGTATTTTTTTAAAATGTATGTTCACCGATTTCTCCGTCAATTGTGAACCGATTTTAAAAAATATTTTTTATTCAAAAGAGTCTCCTGAGGTGGTCTTATTGTACCAAGTCAAGATCTGATGATGTGATCCAAGGGAAATCGAAAACCATTTCTAAGGCTCTTTCAAGTTATTTTTGGGTGATTGCGTCTGTGAGTCATCATTAACCGACTCTGTATCGGTTAATGTATCACATGCATTATAATATGATGATGTCCTATTGAAGAGTGGGTGATTGGGTTTAATTTTATTATACGATAGTTTTAAAAGAAAATAAAAGTTTAATGAAAACTAAAAAAAAATAGTAAATATAGGTGGCCTTAGTAAACAAACGTTAAAAAAATATTAATTCTTTTATCTATCTATTCTTTAAAGTCGGTACTTTAAGCTAGAACTAAAAACTAACTAAAAAGCAAAAAAAAAAGCTAATAAAAGACTTTTAATTTAAAATGATTACTTAATATTAATATAAAATATTAAAAAAAAAAACATTTATTATACATTATTAATAATGAAATACTAATCGCCTTCTTCAGTTTCCAGTTCAAAGGCATCGTTAGCACAGCACAAAAAATAAATATCGCAATGAAGTACTAATACGTCAATAAGATGATAATATTGCAGGTCAAAATGTATGTTATACATACGGTTGATTCCTGCAGTCGCCCTTGCAGGATTTACATTGCAGAGTGCAGGGTAATCCGACACGTCGGCAACCGCAACCGCAACGCATTGTTTCGCAGCCTGATTTACAAGCGCATTGATCGAGCAGGGTTAATTCTTGCCAAATGGCCGTTTCACTTGACCATTGTGGAATCCAGCCACCTTGAGAGGTCTTGTTCCATGCCCAAATAAATGGACATGGGATGGTAATGTCAGTTTTTTATTTTAGAATAATGTATTTTAAAATCAAAAATAAAACTGCATTGAAATCACTTAATTAATGTCTAAATTCAAACAATTTCCCCATATATGGCCCGCCTGGTTAGCTGCGCGTAGTGCATGTTTTTGCAGGGCGGCTGACGTTGGTGGGAGGCTTGTCACTAGCCTATTTTTTGAGGCAAATAAGTCTTTGCGAACTGCGTTAACAGTAATGTGCTCTGTATTCGCATCATACACTTTGCACGTGAATCTGGAACCAAAATAACTTTTAAGGTTTTCGATTCGAATCATATATTTAAATCTTATACAATATGGATAATAAATGAGTACAAACCGTTCCAATTGAGTTATTACTTCTTCAGAGAGGGTTTCCAGATGTCTCGATATACTTGCAAAAGCAGTGATTACTTCTGGGCAAGACGTACACGTTTTGAAGCAAGTTTTTTTTGTTGCGTTGTATCGCAGCCTGTGAAAGCATGAAAGCCTTGAAGCGCAGTGGACTTATTATGACCTCAGGAATTATAAATTTTGTGAACTGCCACGTAGCGGCGTTTGTTACCCGTCCCCGTCAATAACCAAAACTCCTTCAGGCCTTCTTTTTTTAGGATTTTAAAGTGTGATATCAAAAAGACCAATACATCTGTATCCGAAGATATCACTTTAACGTGGATTGCTCCTTGCTGAACCATATCGCTTGTATGCCACACAAGACGGCCATCAGCTTCTTCCACATGCAATGCTTTTGTTTTATGGGAAATGGCAGTACAAGAAACGTCCGAAGCAGATACTTTGGTACCTAAATTTGTTACGACTATAGTACCAGAAAAGTGACCGCGAAATTCAAAAAGTAATTTTAATTACATTTAGTTGAGATTTGAAAGAGGAAAGTGGGGAATACGATACCCCAATTTTGATGATTACGACTACGTAAAACAGTCCGAAGCGCAGTTGTCCCTATCGCACATCCGATTCTTGGACCAGGTCCTAGCGCGACAGCAAGTGTTTTTCAAATATCTATTTCTGCATTCGCTAGGTTGTGATATTTCCTCTTAATAGATCTCAAACCAAAAGTTTAATATCTTGTGCAAAAATTTAACTGCAAATGGATAGACCTAGTTTGGGATCTGTATTAGGTAACTAATAGTCTCAAAACACAACAAAGCGTATGTAGAGGGACAGGAATTCGACGCCAAGTTACTCCCAATGCCTCTTTGCCACGTAATTGGTCAGACTTTCTGAGAAATGACCAGAATAAGAGGAGACAAAAACCCAATACTTAATAAATAGAATCTTTTCATGACCTCAATTTATATTGACTGTTTTGCAAGTTAATTTTCAAACCCCTGCTGTTGTCAAAGCCGTTCAGTTTCAAAAGTCACGTTAATCGTACCAAAGTCCGGCGATCGCCTATAGAGGATATATATATATCTCTCTCTATAGGCCTACTGGGGAAACCACGTTAAAAAATGCGTCCTCACGCGTACACTGCCTCAAAGGTAATAAATTTTAGAATCGCTTTTTCTCAGAAATTGTGAATCTTAGGGGAAAAAGTGCAAGGACAATTGTGTAGATAATTACATGATCTACTATTTTTGTCTTGCCTAATTTTATCATAAAACTAACCGTTTCGGTAATAATCCAGAAAATCCCTTTTGCGAACTTTGACCTTCCATAAAATGTTTTTCACACCCCATGTGTGCTAATCGATGGTGACTTTTCACAATTTCATTATAATGGTATCCCTAACGTTCAGTACAAATTCAGCTTCTTGGAAATTTATGTAAAGGTGAATGTCTATTTTAACCGGACCAGCAGTGTGTTGGTAAACAAATCAAGGCAAGCAAATTGTAATTAAAAGTTTTTAAGACGTATTGATGATGAAAGTTTAACTATATATGAATGGTAATTCTATCTATTTGTAATTTAGACGTTCCTTGCTTCTTACAGCAAAATACCGATCATTTTGATATTATTAAAGTAATCCCTTACCTCACAGTCACGCAACTAGATTTAGTCTGGTGAAAATCCAATTTTAAGTAGTTTTGTTACTTACGTAATTATTTATTATGTCGATTTGAACTTGGGTTTGTACTTTTGCAAAGGGGAACGCCTGGGTATGGCTTCTTCCCCTCTGTACCTTTTAGACAGTGTTACGGTTTTTGACTGCAGATAAATTTACTATGATTAAAATTAAAAAAAAAACATTTGTCTCTTGCCTTTGGTCTGCCTCTATGGTTAGTTAAAAAAATGTAAACAAAAGTGGAATTTGATGTGTTTCTAATATTTAAAATATTGAAATCAGCTGTTTCTTAATTGTTGGCAGTTGAAGTGAATTTGTAAACAGATGACTTTTGTGAAAGATTCATCGCTTTGGAATACTGATATTGATTTAGGAAATGGAAATCATATTTTCAAAAATATGACAGACAATAGGTATGTATGTATATACAAATTGTAGTTCATTTTATGGACAACAAATAGGCACCTAATTAACAAATTTTACCGTATTGTTGGTTTTTTGGCATTGTTTATATTCACTACGTATCTGATTCACCTATCTAAAAAACCATATCCCGAAATGCAACTAGAGAATGCCAATAAAAATGAAGGGTGGAAGTTTGTTTGCGTGTGTGTAGTTCCCATTTCTTTAAGAAACTAAACTGATTTAGATGCTGTTTGTTGCATAACATAGATAGCACCTGTGTGTGAGCAGTATCTTAGTCATGTTTTCGTATATAGGCCAACAGGTTTACTACCCTGAAGATGCGGTTTAAATAAAATGCAAGATCAATTTTAATGTAGTTAGTTGTGGGTCATTCCATGTTACAGTTGTTACTATTCATACACATTTAACTTGAAAATCCAAACTTTTGTAGTATGAAAACCATTATTTTATCAGCTGCTTTTGTATCTTTATTGCGAGCTAGTATAGTATATTAGTTTATATTCCTTACCAGTGGTAAGAAAGTATGAGAAAGTAAAGCATTAAGGATGTTCCAAAATAAAAAAAATGATTTCTATGGAAGTAAGTTTTCTTTTGAGGTGTTATCACCCATTCAAATATTTTATTATTTTTAAAATTATTAAAATTTTAAACATGCTTTTTTCTATTTCTGGATATCATCTTTGTCTTGTCCAGTACTTACTCATAATTTACTTTGCTGAAAACATATTGTAAATACCTAGAAGTCCTAGAACTATATACCATATCAATCGCAAGGAAATCATTAACTCTAACAAAATCATAAAAAGGGATGGAAAATAGATTTCAATTGTAATGAAACCTTAAAAATTATTAAGTACCTATTGAACTACTCCTTATGGCATGCATGCAAAAATTTTAACCCACCATCACTCTCCAAACCTCCCTTACGACAAGGCACTGGATGGGCTAAATCGGACCAGGACAAAGCTAAGGCATTTGCTGATCACCTTGCAGGAGTATTTGTACCAAACGCCCCAGATCCAAACATAAGCGAAATGGAAATAGACAAAGTACTCTCTGAAGACTCAAATGGACATTCCAATTCAACCTGTCACATCAAAAGAAGTAATGAGATACATAATGAAAATGGAAAATAAGAAGGCACCGGGCTTTGACCTTATTGGGCCATTAGGCCATTGTGTTCCTAACCACTTTTTCGAGGGCGTCATAAGGCTTGGTTACTTCCCCGCATTATGGAAATTCTCTCAGGTGATAATGATACCGAAACCAGGAAAACCAGTCCATCAAGTAACGTCATATAGACCGATAAGCTTGCCTCCAGCCACACCCAAACTCTTTGAAAAACTGCTTCTTCAAAGACTCCTAGAAACCCTACATGAAAGGTTTATCATACCTGACACTAATTTGGATTAAGAAGACATGGAACAACAAAACAAGTCCATAGAGTTTATAACGTCATTAGAGATGCCCTAGAAAAAAAGGAATACTGTTCCGCAGCATTTCTGGATATCCAGCAGGCCTTTGATAGAGTCTGGCATAAGGGTCTCCTCTACAAAATCAAGCTCCACCTACCTCATACATACTATGGCATCATTAAATCCTACCTTACGGACCGAATCTTCCAGGTTAAAGAGGGAGATTCCACATCTGCATTCCACGAAATATTGGCCGGAGTTCCCCAAGGATCGGTACTTGGTCCAATCCTTTACACAATTTTAACAGCAGACTTACCACTTAGCCCAGAAATAATGGTAGCTACTTATGCTGACGATACGGCAGTTTGGGCATCCAAGGAGAATCCAGCAACAGCTTCCAAAATGCTGCAAAGCGGACTAAACCAAATAAATATGTGGTTAAAGAAATGGAGAATCAATGTGAGCACATCTAAGTACGTAACTTTTGCTCTCCGACAAGGAAACTGTCCTCCAGTAACATAAGGAAATAACCAACTGCCACAAAATGACTTCGCCGGATATTTGGGAATCCATCTGGATCGTAAACTGTCATGGAGGAAACACATACAAACCAAAAGACACAAGATCAGTCTTAAATACAAATCCATGCACTGGCTTCTTGGCAGAGGATCCAAATTGTCCCTCAACAATGAACTCCTGGTTTACAAACCAGTGCTGAAGCCTATCTGGACTTATGGCATCCAACTCTGGGGATTTTCATGTACCTCTAATGTGAACATAATACAAAGACTACAAAACTGCATTCTAAGAGATCTAGCAAACACTCCATGGTTTACAAAAACAACAGACTTGCACAAGGCTCTTGATATGCTCACGGTGAAGGAAGAGACCAAGTCCAACAGTACTAAATACCAGACTCCAATCGCGACCAATGACACATCTTGCTTTCTTGCCTTTATTGTCTCGCATCTGGTGTCCATTTTCCAAGCAAAGCAGAGCACGAAAATTGGTGTGAGTGATGAAAAACAAATTTTTAAAAAGAGGGAACTAAGGCTAAGTAAAACCATGTGCTGAAAAAGGGAAATTATTAAAACAAAGACAAGGGGACAGAGCTATTGGCATACGATTAAGATATATATAGAACTTACCCAATTTTGAGGTTCAGTAATTTTACACTTGAACTCGTGACTCCACAAGCCTGTTGTTGCAAACTCCAAGGCACAATTCAATAATGTATGATAACTCATTTACTGTAAAAGCGATCAGGTTGTGGAATACAATACCTTTGGAAATAAAACGAGGCCAGTCCTTGAGAACATTCAAAAAACTAATAATTGACCATTTGAGCAAATAAATAAAAAAAAAACTAGTATATTAACATCGCAAGTATGATCATATATACATGTTTATACATATGTATGATATATTTTTATGTTTATTTAAATATGTTTATGTAAGTATATATAGTTATTTAATATTTATGAGTATTATTATATTATATAAATATTTATAATATTACATTGTTTAATAATTAATCTACACTTATGTTTATTTATTAATTTATCTCAACGCACACACTATCCTGGAGCTTTTAACGTTTTTTAAATTCCTTCAGCCAAAGGTTATCTGGGACAGATCGCTCCATAGCGATAAGATCGCCGTTTGTACCTGTAAATACTGCTTTTATTTTTTATTACTTATGTGGTCAAAAAAAAGACAGCTGTGTTACACCCAAAGCCATCTTAATTGTGAAGGCTCTTGTATTTGGATTACAATGTGGAATGGAATGTATATTATTTAAAAATTCAATTATTGATGTTATTCACAAATTAAAAAATTACATACTGTAAACCGTGATACGTGACAGCATGTCTGACTACCAGTTTGAATAACTTCTAGCAATTAAAGCATATCCATCTAACCTTTCGTACAAGTCCTGTATCTTAGGAGGGTTCAGATTGAATTTCATGCTTATCTGGAATAGCTATTTTAGCAAGGTAGTCAGCCACTTTGTTACCAATTACCAACCAAGGAAGGTATCTATTGGATTCAACCCAAAATCCCGTTAAATGCAGGATTTCCAGTAGCTTTAAATCTTCATAGGCATCATTCTCTGCATACCTGGAATTTCCGGGACACAACAAGCCAGGTGTTAAAGTACACTCTCACCTTTTTGTCAACATGACAACCTTTTTAAATAACAACACGGTAAAAAAGAATTAGTTAAGCCAAGAGAATATCGTTTCATATATGCACCAACGAATATTTGCTTCATCCAAGATATTATTTCTCTTAAATATTTAAAATGATATGAAGTTAACACAAGATCAAATTTCCTTGAACCAGTTAATAAAACTATCAGTTTGAAACAATATTTAATTCATTGAAGAAAATAATGCTTCTTCATTTGAAACACTTAGTTTTCTTGGGCGTAGAACTTCGTGTGTTATTGCACGGAAGAAATTTCTAGTTCACACAAGAGAATAGTGCTCTTAACTTGACTACGGCAGCTCTTAAATTAATAACATTATATTTTAGTTTAAACAAAAAATGTTACGGTCCAAAATTACACAGTTATCCGTCAAGATTAAATAAAGTTTTTTTTAAAGAGCCCTACGCCTTTTTCCTGGAGGCTTGGGCCATATAGAGTCAGCTACCGCACTGATTTAGTGTGCTCTTGGCTGACGTTTTTCGAGCTAGTTGCCCTATACTAGCAGGGGGCACAGGCCTCTTTTCTGGAGGCTTGGGTCATATAGAGTCAGTCTACCCGCACTGCCTTTCTGTGACTTGGCGGACGTTTGTCGAGCTTATTAGCTATTTTCGCCTTTAGCTGAATTATACATACAGTGTTATGTTTAATCATAATTGTTATGACTAACGATCCTTCTTATACATGGAAGAAAGAAAAGTTTGCCGCTAAGCGGTCACCCATCCAAGTACTGACCAGGGTCGACGTTGCTTAACTTCGCTTATCGTTTCAGATAGACGAATGCGACTGGGCCACGAACTTTTCAATTCTCAGATAATAATTAACTGTAGGTTTCTTGCATGAACTGATACTAATTTGACGCACAAAACCCTACAATAAACAATTATTTAAAATTAAAATCCAACACAAAAGCCCATGAAGGACAGTGATGAGGTTCGTTCAGTTTTAAAAATGCAGGTATTTACTTAAAAGAAAAGAAAATTCGTTCAAAGCGATACTAGCTGATTAATTTCAACGAAAATGTTTAATATTTTAAAACAGAAATATTATTTGTTTCGACTAAAACAAGAGTTTCAGCTTAAAATATCAGATTTTGAGTCAAGAATCTAACAAATTCTGTTAAAATTATTATTTTCTCTAATTCAAAACAATATTATCTTAACTGAACATTTCACTGGCTTTGATTTAAGATACAATTATTTTAATCGAAAGATATAGTTTTTAATAAGTTACGTGGCAGATTTAAGAAAACCATGATTTTACCGCAAAATAAATTAAAATGTTGCATATAAAAATGAATTTATTTCATACAAGAACATTAACTGTCTTAGGGTAATTAATTTAAGTTTGGTTGATCTAAAACGAACATTTATTTGGTTAAAATAAAATTTGTTCATACGAAAAGAAGTTTATCAATTTCGATTGATAAAATGAATTTTTTTCTGGGAAATAATATTGCCTCCTGTGAACAAAATATGTCCAAAATAGTTGGATTTCTTGACTGAATGCAAATTATTTTGGTGGAATAGAACTTAGAAACTCTTTTTTTTCCGTGAAGGTTCAGAGTTTGTGACTTTCTGTATAGGCACTAAACCTACGCATATTAAAAATCATTTTTGTCCATTAATAAACTCAAACTCAATTTTTTTTCTTCAAATTTAGGTTTTTACAAACACTTTTGTATAATCAAAGTTATTAAAAACTATTTCTATTTTTTGAACCCTCTGCCCTCTGGTTCACAATGTGGATTTCTTCTGTAAAAATGCAGCAAGAAACTCAATAGTAACTCTTTTAAAAACCATGTGCAAGTCGGACTCGCGCACGAAGGGTTCCGTACCAATATCTTTAAAAACGGCAAAAATAACGTTTGTTGTTTGGGAGCCCCCCTTAAATATTTGTTTTGTTTTAATTTAATCATTTATTTTTAAAGTGAATATATAACTAAATAGTCTGTGAATATTTCAAGCGTCTACCTGTTGCCGTTATCAATAACGATCAAAAAAAATCACGCTTGTTGTATGGGAGCCCCCTTAAATATTTATTTTATTCTATTATTTATGTTTTAGTATTCGTTGTTATAGCTGCAACAGAAATACATCATCTGTAAAAATTTTAACTGTCTAACTATCACGGTTCATGAGATACAGCCTAGCGACAAACGGTCAGATGGACATACAGCGAAGTCTTAGTAATAGGGTCCCGTTATGTACCCTTTGGGTACGGAACCCTTAAAATCGTTGGGTTAACAACATAACAAGTACATATTGTCATAAAAAATATTAAAATACCATCACCAATGTTTTAAATAAAAATTTAAAGCCATACAATTTTATATTATTTGAATTTTGTTTACCTATGCGTCCCGTAACTGAGCAGCTTCAGTCCCATAGATTTATATCATTTATGTAGTCTGAAATTTTGTAGTATTCTTTTTTACGAAGTTGTTGTTTGACAAAAGATTTAAATTTACTAATGAATAGCTTTTGAATATTATTAGGAACTTTGTTGTTATAGTGTATACATTACATTACCCCATAAAAGAGTTACTAATTTTCGTGTATCATGCACTAACAGCTTATTTTTACTTCTAGATTTACTTTTTGAATGTCACTTTTCTTGCTGAAACTATTGATATTTTTATGTACGTGTAAAAGATTTTCATATATGTACTGCAACGCTAAAGTTAAAATATTTACTTCCCTAAACCTAGACCCTAATTTGTAAATGGCACGAATTGCCCGTTTTTGTAACACAGATATTGTATTTACATCAGTAGCGCTAGCCCACAATAGGATACCATATGTCTCTAAACTATGGAATTTGTTAGTAACTTGACTTTAGTGCCACTTCTTGCATAGTGATGACGATCTCATATAAAAATTGTGTGAATTGCGACTTCAAGTGGTCAAATAGTCGTAACGTAACATAATAACTAGCAAACACGCCAAATTTTATTAGATGTATAAAGATTTAGTGTGCGATTCTGTGTGTTGTCTTTAAAGTATTCTCTTTGCTTATTTCAGGAAAAGATCCAGAGAAGATGATACGTGCGAATTTATGCCGTTGTCAAAAAGAATTAATAATCTACATTTGAATAACAATCTCATCAATACAAGTATTTCACAAGCTCAAGACTCTAGTCAAATAAATGGTATACCCATGGCCAATGGAATCTCATCCCCAAGTTCATCGGAAACTGAAAGACCATGTTACGATCCAGGCATAAATGAATCAGAGAGCAATTACTTTTATGAAAATAAGTTATTGTTTGAACTGCATTTAGAAAGATTACAAAGATTAGGACAACAATTTCCACTGTAGATTTGTAACATCCCACCTTTAAAAGATTTTTTTCTCATAATATACATTTAATTATTTTGTCGATTTAGTACTACTTAGTTATTAATTTATTTTAAACTCGTTTAATGTTTGTATAAGTTGAAGCTATAATTAGAGTGGTCAAAAATTTTAACTGTATTATTGATTAAAATGTTTGAAAGTCCTTACTATTATGAATCAATAGATTTAAATTATTGTTTCAGTTGGTTTTTCTTGTTTCCTCTTTTAGCAAGTGATCCATACAAAATAGTTGTGTCATTATAATGTGATCATTCTGATACTAAAAATATGTATGGCTCTTTTATACCAATTTGTGTCTGTTTGTCGCCATTCATCTTTAGTCTAAACTTTACTTATAGCAGCTAACTATTGCCACTATTAGACATTATTTATTTTCATGAAACTAGTCATAAGCTATATTTAGCATGTTTTGTATTGTTTCTGAAACTCGTCTGTAAGCTTTAGTTATATTTTGTGCTAGTCTATTTTCACAGTTTTTGTTTGTTTGGCTTGGTTACATGCTTTTTTTTGTGTTCGTAAATTCCTGTAGTTCGTTTAAGTCACCTGTGTTAATTCACTTAAGTGCATTAAGTAAATTACGTAAATGGTAGTACGGAACCCACGGTGCTAGAGTCTGATTCGCACTTGACTGATTTTTATTTGTTTTCGCCATTTTACAGTTATGTTCACAGGCTTAAAAAAATTAAGTTTATAAATTTGACTCCTGAAAATGAGCTCCCTGCCAAGGTTTTCTGCAAGGACTACAGTATGGAGTTCTTCAAGAAAAAAGAAGTTATTAGATTTCTGAAGGGTCGGCAACGCGCAAGTGATTCCCCTGGTGTTGCAAGTGTCCATACGCTACGGTGACCGCTTACCATCAGGCGGACCGTAAGCTTGTTTGCCACCTTAGTGGTATAAAAAAAAAAAAAAAAATGAATGGTTGGAATTGCACGACTCATATATCAAAGTTCTAGAGCAATATCCCACAGCAGAACTAGTTATTTTGGAAGACTTTAACGCCCACCATCGTGAGTGGCTCTGTTCTCGAACCAATAACTATGCAGGGATATCTGCTCATGAATTTGCTTTGAACTATGAATTCTCTCAGCTGATACTTTCTGCAGCGAGAATATCAGATATAGAGGACCATACGAGCTCCTTACTGGACCTTCTGCTGATTACAAGCTTGGACGGATATTCCGTCTCAGTCGATGCGCCTATTGGCTCCTAGGACCACTGTCTCGTTCGGACTCAAATGTCATGCACACAACCTGACCTATCTGGGCCAACTAATTGGCGTCGTGTGTGGCACTATAAGTCGGCAGACTGGGATAGGCTGCGTCAATTTTATGCATCGTACCCGTGGAGGCAGCTCTGCTTCAGCTGAGAAGATCCTGACGTCTGCGCAGCCGCAGTCACTGAGACAATCCTCGCTGGTATGGAATGTTTCATTCCTAAACTGCGAGTAGCTGCCGAGTGGTTTAATAGGTTTTGCAGAGAAGCTAAAATTTTGCATTGAAAAGAATGCGAACTGCATATGAGGCATGGACCACGGCTCGTTATAATAAGGAACCGAATATCTTTGAGTTAGAACGCAAATTCAATGCTACCTCGAGGTTCAGTAAGAAAGCATCTGCCAGAGCTAAATTCCAAGTCATCGGCAAAATAGGAGGGCGACTTGCAAGCTATCCCACTGGGAGCGTGCTTTCTGGTCGCTTGCTAAAGCTGCCGAGGGGAACTTCTGCCAGTCGTCGTTACCACCACTGCGAAAGACCGATGGTGACATGGCCCAAAGTGCTAAAGAGAAAGCCGATCTATTGGGCAGTCTCTATGCCTCAAATATTATCGACGAAGGCGCTATACCGTGGTACGTTAATCTCCATAACAGCGGGAGATCCGACGCGCGTTGCCTAAACTAGACGTTCATAAGTCGAATGGGCCAGACAGTATACCAGCAGTAGTGCTTAAACAGTGAGCTCCTGAGTTTTGTATTGTGCTCATCCACCTCTTCATGCTTTCCTACCACACTAGGCAGTCTTGTGAAGACTGCGAATGTTCATCTGGTTCCCAGAAAGGGCGATAGTTCAGATTCATCGAATTAAAGGCCAATCGCTATTACCTCTCTCTTCTCTAAGGTGATGGAGCGTGTGATCAACACACAGCTTCTAAGAGACCTAAAAAAACACGACCTGATCAGCGACCGTCAATATGGCTTTCGCTACGGTCGCTCGACTGGTGACCTTCTAGTGTATCTCACACACCGATGGGCACTAGCCATTCAGAGTCAGGGGGAGGCATTGGCTTGTAGCCTGGACATAGCGAAGGCGTTTGATCAGGTCTGGCATCGGGGTCTTCTATCGAAGTTGCCATCTTAAGGAGTGCCCGAGGGTTTGTGCAAATGGGTGGGTAGCTTTTTGTCCAGCAGACGCATACGAGCCGTAGATGACGGTAGTTGCTCTGATAGCATGGACATTAATGCTGGTGTGGTGCAAGGCTTTATGCTGTCGCCGAAACTGTTTCTACTGCATATCAATATGTTGGACATGAACAACATACATTGCTATGCAGATGACAGTACTGGAGACGCTTATTACACGGGTCATGCAAGCATCCCTTGTTCAGTTGTGGAAGAAAAACGTGAAAAACTTGTGTTTCAAATCGACCATCACTCTGTCCAAAGTCTCTGACTGGAGACGGGAAAACTTGCTCCGATTCAGCCCTACAAAGACACAAGTCTGCGCGTTCACCGCTAAGAAAACCCTATTCACTGTGGTCCCTCTATTCCAGAACCCTCCCCTCACCATCTCCAAGAGCATTAATTGGGATCCTTGGCGTTGACATCTCCACAGTGTTCAGTTCCGAAATCATTTGCTAGACTAGGTGAAGCTGGCGTCCAAAAAACTTGGTTTACTCAACAGAGCGAAGCAGTACTTCACGTCGGGGCAAAGGTTGCTGGTTTACAAGTTGCAAGTCCGGCCCCATATGGAGTTCTGCTGCCATCTCTGGGCGGGTGCACCCGGATACCAGCTTGGCCCATTTGACTCAGTTCAACGACGATCTGTGAGAATTGTCGACGATTCCAAACTCACTTGTGGTATCGAGCCCTTAAGTCTGAGGAGAGACCTCCCTGTGTGTGTTCTACCGCTTGTACAATGGATTGTGTTCTGACGCATTGTTCGAAATGATGCCCACGGGTACTTTCTATCATCGCACCGCTGGCCATCGGTAGGGAATTTATTCTCACTCTTTAGAACCAAAAGGGTCGCGTACATTGCGCGAACGCTTGGGTTGTGGAATGAGCTCCCTGCCAAAGTTTACTCCTAGGAATACAGTATGGGGTTCTTCAAGAAAGAAATTATTAGATTTCTGAAGGGTCGGCAACGCGCGAGAGATACCCCTGAATGGTGTTGCAAGTGTCAATAGGCTACGGTGACCGCTTTCCATCAGGCGGATCGTAAGCTTGTTTGCCACCTTAGTGGTATAAAAAATAATATAATTGCGGAAATACTCTGTCTTTCTCTTTATTACCTCTTCTCGCTGTACCTATTTAGATTAAAGGATGATGCCTGAATTTCTATGAAATCTGGTCCCACTTTCCAATAGCTATGTGTGGTTACATCGTTGCATAGGTATTTTGAGCTGAATAAACGTTACTATGGCGCCAAGTTCCAAATCTTAGTCTTCAGAGTTATTCTTTATTAAACATGGTAGATTTATCAGTAGCCAAGTAATGCTATTTACGTAATTTTTTTTTTTTTTTTTTTTAATACCACTAAGGTGGCAAACAAGCTTACGGCCCGCCTGATGGTAAGCGGTCACCGTAGCCTATGGACGCTTGCAACACCAGGGGTATCACTTGCGCGTTGCCGACCCTTCAGAAATCTAATAACTTCTTTCTTGAAGAACTCCATACTGTAGTCCTTGCAGAATATCTTGGCAGGGAGCTCATTCCACAACTTAAGCGTTCGCGGGAGGAAGTTGCTCTGAAACCGCACTGTACGCGACCATTTAGGTTCTAAAGTGTGAGAATGGATTCCCTGCCGATGGCGAGCGGTGCGATGGTAGAAAGTAGCCGTGGGCATCATTTCGAACAATTCCTCAGAACACAACCCATTGTACAAGCGGTAGAACACACACAGTGAGGCAAAGTCTCTCCTCAGACTTAAGGGCTCGATACCGCAAGTGAGTTTGGAATCGTCGACATTTCTCACAGCCTGTCGTTGAACCGAGTCAAAAGGGCCAAGCTGGTATCCGGGTGCACCTGCCCAGATATGGCAGCAGTACTCCAT
Organism: Apoda limacodes; assembly: GCA_946406115.1. Lineage (NCBI taxonomy): Eukaryota > Metazoa > Arthropoda > Insecta > Lepidoptera > Limacodidae > Apoda > Apoda limacodes. Next base: position 25,153,424 of record OX291550.1, read on the forward strand.
ATGGGGCCGAACTTGCGACCTGTAAAGTAACAACCTTTGCCCCGACGTGAAGCACTGCTTCGCTCTGTTGAGTACACCAAGTTCTTTGGACGCCAGCTTCACCTTATCTGATAAATGATCTCGGAACTGAACATCGCTGGAGATGTCGACACCAAGGATCCCAATGCTCTTGGAGATAGAGAGGGAAGTGTTCTGGAATTGTGGGACTACAGTGAATGGAGTTTTCTTAGCGGTGAACGCGCACACTTGTGTCTTTGTAGGGTTGAATCGGACCAAGTTTACCCGTCCCCAGTCAGAGACTTTGGACAGAGTGATGGTCGATTTGAAACACAAGTTTTTTCACGTTTATCTTCCACAACTGAACAAGGGATGCTTGCATGACCCGTGTAATAAGCGTCTCCAGTACTGTCATCTGCATAGCAATGTATGTTGTTCATGTCCAACATATTGATATGCAGTAGAAACAGTTTCGGCGACAGCATAAAGCCTTGCACCACACCAGCATTAATGTCCATGCTATCAGAGCAACTACCGTCATCTACGGCTCGTATGCGTCTGCTGGACAAAAAGCTACCCACCCATTTGCACAAACCCTCGGGCACTCCGTAAGATGGCAACTTCGATAGAAGACCGCGGTGCCAGACCCGATCGAACGCCTTCGCTATGTCCAGGCTGCATGCCAATGCCTCCCCCTGACTCTCAATGGCTAGTGCCCATCGGTGTGTGAGATACACTAGAAGGTCACCAGTCGAGCGACCGTGGCGAAAGCCATATTGACGGTCACTGACCAGATCGTGTACTTCTAGGTATCTTAGAAGCTGTGTGTTGATCACACGCTCCATCACCTTAGAGAGGAGAGAGGTAATAGCGATAGGCCTGTAATTCGATGGATCTGATCTATCGCCCTTTTTGGGCACCGGGTGCACATTCGCAGTCTTCCATGAAGACGGAAATGGCCTAGTGTGGTAGGAAAGCGCGAAGAGGCGCGTGAGTACAGGACATAACTCAGGAGCACACTGCTTAAGCACCACTGCTGGTATACCGTCTGGCCCACTCGACTTATGAACGTCTAGAGAAAGTAACGCCCGCCTGACCTCCCGCTGCGTTATGGAGATTTCCGGCATGGTCTTACCGCACCACGGTATAGTAGGTGGTACAGCGCCTTCATCGTTCATATTCGAGTTCGAGGCAAAGAGACTGCCCAGTAGATCGGCTTTCTCTTTAGCACTATGGGCCAAGTCACCATCGGTCTTTCGCAGTGGTGGTAACGACGACTGGCAGAAGTTCCCTTCGGCAGCTTTGGCAAGCGACCAGAAAGCACGACTCCCAGAAGGATAGCTCGCAAGTCGCCCACCTATTTTGCCGATGAATTGGAATTTTGCTCTGGCAGTTGCTTTCTTACTGAACCTCGAGGCAGCATTTAATTTGCGTTTTAACTCAGAAATATTCGGATCCTTATTAAAACGAGCCGTGGTCCAAGCCTCATATGCATTTTGCTTAAGAATTTTAGCTTTTCTGCAAGACCTATTAAACCACGGTCGTTTTTTGACGCCGGCAGCTACTCGCGGGTTAGGAATATAGCATTCCATACCAGCAAGGATTGTCTCAGTGACTGCGGCTGCGCAGACGTCAGGATCTTCTGAGTTAAAGCAGATCTGCCTCCACGGGTACGATGCGTAAAATTCTCGCAATCCATCCCAGTCTGCCGACTTATAGTGCCACACACGACGCCAATTAGTTGGCCCAGAAGGATCAGGTTGTGTGCATGACACTTGAGTCCGAACGAGACAGTGGTCCGAGGAGCCAAGAGGCGCATCCACTGAGACGGAGTATCCGTCCGGACGAGTAGTCAGCAGAAGGTCCAGTAAGGAGCTCGTATGTTCCTCTATATCTGGTATTCTCGTTGGACAAAGTACCAGCTTAGAGAATCCATAGGTCAGAGCAAATTCATGAGCAGATATCCCAGCATAGTTATTAGTTCGAGAACTGAGCCACTCGCGATGGTGGGCGTTAAAGTCTCCCAAAATAACTAGTTCTGCTGTGGGATATTGCTCTAGAACTTTGTCAGTCGTCAAACTCAGGTGCGTGAAGAGTCGAGTTACGTCCGTGTCACCGCTATGAGACCTGTATAGGCACGCATAGATACGAGTGTGGCCGCCGTAATCTACGCGCACCCACAATATCGACAGGTCCCTGTCTTCAAGGCTATGAAGGCGGCGACAGCAGATATCCTCCCGGACGAACATACATACACCGGCACGACTCACAAAATTGTGCTCAAGTTTGTAACCGGGATAATGAAGGTATGATGTATCGGCCGGGCAGGATATCTGCGTCTCCGTTAGAAAAAGAATGGTCGGCTGCGCAGTCTCCAGATGGAGGTGGACTGCGTTAAGATTTGCGTGAATACCCCTAATGTTGCAAAAGTCCACATTAAATGTGGATGGAGCGGCCGCTGAATAAACTCTTTTTCTTTTATTTCTTGCCATATTTTTTTTTTTTTTTGAAAGGGTTATTTAGATTAAAGATGAGGATTCACTGCACTGACAGCTTAGAGGACAAAAGGTGCGGTACTAGAACTGCCCAAGCTATTTAAAATTGCATTTGTGCTTTATACACGTAGTGTAGATACTAACCTGCAGAGGTTTTCTCTAGGGACTACAGTAAACTGGGGTTCTTCAAGAAAGGAGTGATTAGATTTTTAAAGGGTCAGCAACGCGTGAGTAATGACCCTGGTATTTTAAACGTCCATAGGCTAGGGTGACTGCTTAGCATCAGGTAGGCCGTTCGCTACCTTGGTGGTATAAAAAAAGTTATCCATTGCGTCACTGAGTCGCAAACCTTTTGAAAAAAATGTTAATGTTAAACAGATGTTAAGGTTGATTTTTTTTTTTCAAATAAAACAACGATAGCGTATTTTAAACATAATCATCATCTACAATGACGTCGTTTAAAAATAAGGCTAAGCCTACGAATCCCTCATGCCTGGGGTGCCCCAGGTAACTGTAGGTAAGTAATTACACTACGTGTATTAAGCACAATTGCAGTTATTACGTAAATATAAAACTACCATGTTTAATAAAGAATAACTCTGAACGGACTAAGATTTGGAACTTGGCGAAATAGTAACTTTTATTCAGCTCAAAAATACCTATCCAACGATGTAATACACATAGCTATTGGAAGGTGGGACCAGGATTTGCATCCTCCTTTGGCATGAAGACATTTTGAGTCCCGGGGAAGGACATAGGCTACATGAAAACTTCAAGTGTGAGTCGGTTTTTTTTCTATAATTGAAGAGTGGCTGTTGAAATACTACACCGATAACCGAATTAAGGGCGGGAGGAACCACGGGCAGAAGCTAGTTTGCGTATATGTGAGATTTTAATCAGGTTACCCATAAGTGTATATTTGTGTTTGTTTGTCCATGTATATCTTAAATACTAGAAATCAGAATGTAATGTAATTTTTATCGTATTAGTTATTGTTTAACTTAAGGAACAGTGCAAGTTTCATCAAAATCGGTTTATTTGATATTACTATCCATATGACATATGTTTCATTTTTCTATTAATATTTTAATACTAAGCGCATCAATGACCTGCATTTGGTCCTATCCTGTGTAAGTCTTGCGCCTATTGAGGGGCAGCAGTATTCTTCTCTTGTTATACATTTGGTTATTGTTTTCTTTCTTTTTCTTTTCTTAAGTCCCTGACTAATTATGGTGGAGTCAATCAATGACAGAATAGGGTTAGGTTGGAAAATTTGTCGCGGGCTTTAGCGAACTATTTGAAAATGTTCGTAATGGTCCAGAGAACAAGACCCTCGGTTCTCTTTAACGGAAATAAAAATGGGTGCAACCATATCGACGGTACAACCCATTTAAAATTCAAAAAACCGGCTGAGTGCGTCCGTACAAACTTATTATAAATGTAGACAGCAGTGTTGTAAAAGTGAAAAATTTGAAATCGGAAAATTTGCTAGATCAAAATCTGGAGATTTACTACTTATCTATTACTTTTCATCTTCATACCACATCTTACTTGTTAATTTTAGAAACATTTTCTCGTAGTCTTCAGTATTAAACATATTTTGTGAATCTTTTTATTATATTACAATTCAAATTGATTTAATAATTGTTTTTCGGAAAGGATCGCCATAACTATAGGTATGTGTTCTGTGACCATAACTTTCTTTCAGAAGTTTCCCCCGTACACTCACTAAACAATAATGAATGAACCCTAAGGTATTTCAGTGCAATCTGCTTTAGCATGCTGCAACGTTGAAAGATCATGCAAGAAATTTCGGAAATCCCCCGTCCATGGATTTTTTATTATCAGGTTTCACTTAGTTTTGCTGTATATTGAATATTATCTCCCGCGTCAGTTTTGTATAAAAATATTGAAATACTGTAAATCGGGGGAAAGGGAAGCTAAATTGGGATATCGGGAGACAATAGCCAAAATCAGTAGATCTCCTGATCTTTTGCAACACTGGTAGACAGTTCTTCCATCATGCGATCATGATCGCATGTCCTTAACTACCAGCAAATGTGCAGTTGTAGTAAAATTTTATTGTCAGTGTCCTAAGAACCTAGCTCTTCTAATTTTACAAGGTCATGTCTATACCGCTCCATTTGCTTTTTTTTCGTATCAGATAAATTTCGGAGAAGGATGACGCTTTGGACCCGGCTACAGAAGGGGAGTGGGTGGCCTTCCGCCTGCCACGCGAGCAGCCGTACTCTCTGTGCCAAGCTTTGCCAGTTCTAATACCGCAGTTTTTCTCCCTTCAGCTGTCTGCGCAGTGAATCCTCAACTTAGTTTAAGAAACTCCTCATCATCAAAAAATAGGTAAAAGTAAAAAAGTAAAATAATATATCCAGCGGCTACTCCTCCACATTTAATGTAAATTTTTGCAACATATATACAACATTTACTCACGTCAACCTTCACGTAGTCCACCACCATCTGGAAAGCTGCACAGCCGAACATTTCTTTTCTGACAGAGACGCAGATATACGCCTACACTATCCCGGCTAGAAACTCGAGCACAATTTTGTGAGTCATACAAACACCGATGTATGTTCGTCAGGGAGGATATATGCCTTCATAGCCTTGAAGACGGACTTGTCGATATTGTGGGTGCGCGTAGACTTCACTTTCAGGTTTGACGACTGACAAAGTTCTGGAGCAATATCCCACAGCAGAAGTAATTACTTTAGTAGACTTTCACGCCCTCCATCGCGAGTGGCTCCGATCTCGGACCAATAGCAGGGATATCTGCTCATGAATTTGCTATGACTTATGGATTCTCTCAGCAAGTACTTTTTCCAACGAGAATTCTAGTTAAAGAGGACCATATGAGATCCTTACCAGACCTTCTGTTGATTACACGTCCGCACGGATATTCCATCTCAGTGGTTGTACCTCTTGGCTCCTCGGACCACAGACTTGTTCAGACTCAAAACCCGATCTGGGCCAACTAGGTGTCATGTGTAACAATAAAAGTCGGCAGATTGGAAAAGATTTCGTAAATTTTATGCATCGTACCCGTGGAGGCAGTATTAGCAGCAGAGGGCGTGTATTAGCTCTGCTTTACCTCAGAAAATCCTGACGCGCAGCTGAAGTTTCGCTGACAATTTTCGCTGGTTTGGATTTTTTTATTTTCAACCCGCGAGTAGCTGCCATAGTCAAAATATCGCCCGTGGTTTAGTCAGTCTTACAGAGAAGCTTAAACTGCGTATTAAGCTTCGACCCAATAATAAGGATCCAAATATTTCTGACTCGAAACGTAAATTAAATGCTGCCTCTGTATGGTTACCGAAAAACCGATGGTGACTTGGCCCATAGTGCTAAGGATGTGATTTACTGGATAGTCTCTGCCTGAAACTTAGATTTGAACGACGAAGGCGCTTAACCACCTACTATACCGTAGTGCGGTAAGACCATGCCGGAAATCTCATAACACATCGGGAGGTTCGGCGGGCGTTGCTTTCTCTAGACGTTCATAAGTCGAGTGGGCCAGACGGTATACCAGTAGTGATGCTTAAACAGTGTGCTCCTAAGTTGTGTCTTGTATTCACGCGCCTTTTCGCTTACACTATTCAATTTCCGTTTTCATGGAAGACTGCGAGTGTGCACATTGCCGGTGCCCAAAAAAGGTGCTTAAATTGACCTGTAAATAGATCAGATTCATCGATTTACAGGCCAATTGCTATTAGATACCTCTCTCCTCTCCAAGGTGATGGATCATGCGTAATCACCACACGGCTTCTAAGACACCTAGAAAACACGTCCTGGCCAGCGACCGTCAATATGGTTTTCGCAGCCCTAGGCAGACACAAGTTTTGGCGTCTACCGCTAACAAACCCCCATTGGCTGAACTTCTACAATTACAGAATACACTCCTTGCCATCTTCAAGAGCATTGGAATCTTTGGTGTTAACATCTGCAACGATGTTCAGTTCCGAGATAATGTAGAAGATAAGGTGAAGCAGGCGTCTAAAAAACCTTTGCTGCTTTACAAGTCATAAGTCCGGCGCCATCTGAAGTACTACTGCCATTTTTGGGCGAGTGGACTCGGACACCATCCTTCGAGTGATGCTCCTGGTATTATAAGCTTCCATAGGCTACGGTGACCGCTTACCATCAGGCGGACCGTTAGCTGATTTGCCACCATATTTGTACCTATAAAAAAAAACGCCGCCACGTCCTATCCTATCGGACCTAAATCATCTACATCAGGTACTCATAATTTGAATGTTTGGTTGGAAGTGTAACTCTGTTTTAGAATCAAGTAATGATGACATGAGAAAATGCTATATATGCTGCATTTTACCCGTCCATCATCTACACATAAAACTAAATATCGTGTTATGTTAGAATGAATCAAAACACATTTATAAAGCTTTTGTTTAAGAACATCGTTAACGCACATCATGAAACAGTGCGCGCCACCAACCGCCGGCATCCACGTTTGTTTGTAACCAGGTGGTAACAATGTGACTTTAATATCTTAAAATATTCTGTTGATATCTTTAAAGTACATATGTAGATTTAAATTAAATAAATGATTGATTAATAACCATGGTATGTAACGTTCTCGGTTGTACGAGTCGTGTGGATGTCAAGAGAAAAAGATTTTTTGAAGTTAAATTATAAATAGCGGGTTTAATTGTACTGAAAGTGACTAATCACATGTGTATACATATGTTTTAACATAAGTCATCTTTGGTTTTAACGTTACTTTTACAAGAGTATTTCGTTAACTCAATAAAACTGGTACCTATTTTTATCATTTTGCCTACTTCATAGTGTTGTAGCTTATATCCCAATCAATATCGATAACTTCGATTACCACTTTTTTAGGTTAAAACTAAAAGAATACTTTTATTTCTGATTTTTTCACAGGTTTCCCAGTGATCTTGAATCAAAAAAGGGCATGTGCCTTAAATAAAAAAAAGACGATAAATGACGGCTTCACAACATAGGTACACTATTGTATATGCTCTTACACATTGAAGATTCTTGCTTTCGTGAGGGATATTCACAAATAATTGTTGAATGAGATTCTAATGCAGAGTCAACATTTCTAAATCGGCAATCATTTTAGTGCAAAAAAAAGTAGTATAGGTATAAAATTATATTTTAAGTGGAATGTTGTATTCTGATCTTAGATAATCTCAAAATTGTCTATGAGAAGTATGTGATTACAGAATTTAACACTTTCTTATTTCAAAAAATATAACTTCCTATTTTATTTATTAATACGGCTTTTGACAAAACTCATAAAAAACCATGACAGTATAGTTAAATAACTTTTTTTTAAATGTACACAATATTTTTAAAATGAACAAAACAGTGTAAATTTATTTTTCCCTGTCTACATACATTTTTAACTTTATACAGATTTTCTTGTAAGAATGGAACCCAAAAAATTGGCCAATTGAATGTCGTAAAGTGAGAGTGTTGCCGTTATATGAAAAAAAAATCTAAACAGATTCTATCGAAAACAATTTTAGCTGAGAATATTGATGAAACTCTAATATTGTGACTTTTTTTAGAACACGTAGTTAAATCATACAAAAGTCTGAAATGACTTAAAATGTATATGGGGCAAAAAAATATTTTATATTGTTAGTCTATTTTAAAATAAGTGGTATACCATGAAAAAATTAAATATTTTACTTATTTTTTAGTTTTCTATGAATATACCTACACAGTATATAAAATTTCGGCACTAGCAAATTTTGTCGGACATTCACAGACAAAAAACAGGAATACAGACTAAAAGCTAGTTAATATTGCATTATCGGCTCCGTGAATCAATGAGTAATGACAATGTCCCGGCCACTGAGTCGTGGGGAGTGGGTTTGATTCCCGCACAAGACAAACATTTATGTGATGAATTTTTGTGTTTTTCTTGAGACTGGGTGTTTCCTACGTATAATATGTACGCATTAACAAAAACCTTTGTTTAGTTTGGAACCAGATGGTGTAATGTCCAGAAATATTTATTGTCTAGTTTATTTTTAAAGTTTCAAATCACTAGCTTATCGAAAAGTTTGTTTAAAATTGATTGTGAATTTTAACTCGAACTGACAGATATGAAAGAAAGTTACAAAAAGCTAGTTATGAATAAATACGTATTTACTTTTGCCCAAATATCGGAAAGATGCATAAAATCCCATAATTGCGCTGGATAAAAAGTATCCTTTATCCTTCGACTCATAGACTGTATCGAACTTTGTATATTACCTACATGGTATTTTGTTACTTCAATTTTGCGTGAAAGTAGGACAAATCAATAAACAAACTTTAAAGTTTTCGTATAATTGATGTGGAAAAGTGAGTGGTAGATTTATTATTTACCACGAAACACAACACTACAAGAATAAACGTTTATATAAGCTGAACTGCTGTTTTATTTGTAGCTAGTAAAATAACAAAACAATAATTGGTAAATGATAACAATTGTAAATATATCTAAAAGTGACAATATATAAAACAACACGTTGCTAGGAAACCTAACGTTCAGTGTCAGATGTTAAACATGTCTATGTCCAATCATTAGAGCAAAGAGTTTGTCATAGAAACATACAGTCTTCACACCCTCCCAACTTTTTTCAGGATCGAGAGATTCTGTTTAGACCGACTCTTTTGCTCAAATCTTGTAGTCTAGGTTCGTAGAGTGGTTTGGTCAGCATGTCAGCTAGCTGTAGCTCTGAGGACAATTGCTTCACTTCAAGTTCTCCGTTAGCTACACATTCTCTGACGAAGAAATGCTTCAGTTTTATGTGTTACGTGAGCTTGTGGTACTCGTACTTAGGGTTCTGTGAAAGCTTGATTGCTGACTCGTTATCAAGGTAGAGTGTAGGCTTGTTCAACTTCATCAGTTCCTTAAGTAGGCTGTTTAGCCGTTCTTGAGAAGCCTCACTGGCTGCGATTGTTTCTGCTTCGGTTGATGAAATCGATACAACCCTTCGGCGTTGCGATCTCCAGCTTATAGCAGCTCCGGCGAGTAAGCACACAGTACCAGATTTAGACCTGCCAGTTGATTGATCTCCAGCAAAGTCAGAGTCACTATAATAAAGTATGTTCTCTGGTGTGTCCTTCGTGTACCAATATCAGAGCTTCCTTTGAGATAGCGCAAAATTCGTTTAGCATGTGCAAAGGCCTTTTCAGTTGGCGCTTCAAGATGTCTTGATGCCATTTCAACAGCATAGGAAATATCAGGCCTTGTGGCCACTGCTAAGTATGTCAGTGCACCTACGGTCTGCCTATAAGGAAAGCTTGATTCAGCTTGTGTTTGTTCTCCTCCTCCTCCCATGTTTTCTTTAACAATAGGTGTCGGTGCAGACTTGCAGTTACTCATGTTGAATTTTTGTATGAGTTACGTTGTATAGGATGTTTGAAGGAGAGTGATCTTATTATCCACTTTGCTAATCTCCATTCCAAGAAAATATTTAGCAGGAGACGTTCTGATCTGTAGTCTCTTTTGTAGCTCATTACTAAATTTGGTTTCAGCCTCAATATTATTGCTGGCTACGTGTCCGGTATCAACTTATAAAGCGATATGGACTTTCTTTGTCCCTCTTACTCTTGTGTCATTGACATGAGAATGTTTGTAGAAGTTATTTCGTAGAAGTTTTTCTTCAGTATTTTAACATCTTTTGAGATGACTGTCTGGCGCTCAGTTGGAATGTAGGATGTATGCTTTGCTGATTTCTGAATAACCGACAAACAAACAAGGTGACGCTTTCGATGCGAATTAGTGTCCTTTGGGACCTTTCTTCAGAACAAAGGCTTAAGATCCAAACGGGTGTAAGTGGTTGACGCAGGGCTTTCTTACTACCCATCGTTCGAATGGAGTTTGATTTCTAATAGCGCTGTTGATGCTTCTGTTTGCCAAATAGTTTGCTGTATTAACTGCTTCAGCCCATAGATGCATCGGGGCTTTGCTTTTTTCCACTAATGTCCGATTCTTCCGTTCTGCAAGTAGGATCCGTAGGGTGCCGATAAACGTTGTGCAATCCCGTTTGCCTTTAGATGGTTTTGAATTTCTTTGTTTATGTATTCTGTGCAAATTTTATGTGAGTTGTTTTTGAAGTGTTTGTGTCCATAAACCTGTTTATGTGTACTCGCACGTTGTTCTCTTCTCTTTAAGTGAGTATCAGCTGTTTAAGAGGTGACGTTTATTCGAGCTATACTTTGTATATTGTACCTATCATAGATAGCTTCAACATACAACTCGGGCGAGTGGTGGACTGGAGATTGCTAACCTTTTTTTAAAAGAAATAAGATATACATTTCGGTTTCGCGACAAACGATGAATTTCATACGTTATTTCAAATGCGCAATGTACGTCTTATTTCTATGGATTTCAAACGAGAATTGGGCTTAAAATATTTGATTGGTTTACGGTTACGGACTACAAATGGGGGCGCTGACAAAAAAATATTTTTTTCAGTCAGTTTTATGAAACCCTAGCTGTTAACTCGCCCAAGTTGTACACATAGCGTAGCGTAAAACTCCGGTCTGTGGGTACACATCTATATATAAGCTTTTTGACTGGTACCTATAGTCAAAATGGTGGCATTTCACTTGTTTTGGCCTACTACAAAGCTGTCTTTGTCTCTTTTTGTCATGCATTTGGTAACTTTGTGCATAACATTTTGTTTGCTGTTACAAAGGACATGAACAGTTGCTGTAGTCGTTCTTTTACGTCTATGGATAATATAATGGTGGAAAAATAGAAAATGTTGGATATAACCATTTAAAGAAGTGTCCATTTACGAATTTTAAGATTCCAGTTGGTCTTGGAAAGTCATACAATTGCAAAAGAGCAGGTCAAATACTTTTTTGGCTATTATATAAAGAGCGCTTGAATCACTGATCCGGCAAAAACGGCTAGATTTCATAAACCTGCTGCAAAGGCTTAAACAAGGGTCTAATCTAATCCTGCTAAAATCGCAGGATCCTGCTAAATCTGGTCACACAGTTGCAAGTTGTTAAAAAATAGCCTTAATAAAATATAGTTTAGCGCCATCTACAGAACTATAACCAAATTATTTAATATTGTTATGCCATCTTTAGGGCAACCTTAGCACTACGAAACTAATAATGGCGGTCATTATTTTTTTTTGTAACAATGTACTCTATGGTCATTATTCGCGGAATGTGAGAGATTGTTGTCATAAATCACATTAACTGCATTTTTTGTATTTAATTGTAAATTGCAAAGTTTTGTTACTTCTATACAATGACGCTTATCATTTAAAGGTGAGTCCATATCTCTAATATTTACTACGCGTGTGAATATCCGTGACCTTATTTCAATTTCGTGTTCTGTCAAGCGGTACTCTCTCTTTGTACCGTTAGACAAGTCGCATGCATGGCTGCTTGAGTTACGTTGAAAGAGTGCCGTTTACTCGCGAGGACTGTGTTCAACCCCTCCTCTCGCGTTTTTCCTGACGGTGGTGGAAAGAGCCCGACGGGAGTGATTTGGTGTATTCAGCACATGGAGGGGATCTAGCATCTTGGTGGGGATGTGTTGCATCGTGCGTGATGGACGCTCCACGGGCTTTTCAGAACTGGTAGGGGTGAATAACCTTCGATTTCTGTCTGGTACCGCCCACCACCATACGTTCAAAACTTTGTAACTTTGACTAAATTCAAACACATGCATCAACCCTTTCTCAAATGTAGTATTTGAGCTTTAAATTTTACAATGTCTCTGTACCTTTGTTTTAATTTTTTAATGGAGAAAAGAGGTTTTCCAATAGGCATAACTTAAACTCAATTGATTAGTTAGTCTTTAACAATAAAGTACCTGACAAGGTTAAATTTAATTATGGAAAGCTTTGTTAACAAAACTTAAGACAATAATAATTAAATAGTACCTACTAAAACATAGTGACACATTTTTAGACTTTCTAAATAATATTACACAATCATATTAATTATAGTTTTTGCATAGTGGATTCATTAGTACTTAATGATGACAAGGAACCTAATTAAATTAAAATCATGAAATTGCACAAACTGTTACCTACATTAATTATGTGCAAATTTGACCAAGTGAATGCAAAGACTTCTGTCTACTCAATGAGCTAGCATTCTACATTCTGCATGAAACTGCAAACATCTAATGATGCTTTGTAAAAGTATTGCTAAGAGAAAGTGAGTGTCACTTTAGAGCTACACGCACATATACACATGCATTAAGTTCCACATTCAAGCAGTGTGTATAACTTGTTGGTTGACTATCAAGTCTGCATAAAAACTTTCTTTAACCTACTTTCTTATTTGTAGTGTAATCTTTTGCCTCTCACCATCATTGAGATTTGATTTTAGTGTAGTGCTGTGTGTGGTGGTCAGTAGTGGTATGTGCCCTACCATTGGGATCCCAGTGTAGTCCCGCGCGTGTCGGCGTCGCGGTGGTGGGATAGTGGGATGTGGGGACACCCATGCATAATATTTGTGGTCTAAGTGGGACATTGCTTTTGGTTTTGTTTTTTTTCTCCCGCTTCATCGTCAAAGTGGAGGGTGTTAAGCCATGTGTGACATGCAGAAAATGCCCACCAGAGAAGATGCCTCTTGGTATGGGTTTAATGAGATTAAGTAATACAAAATATTTATTATTTATTTACTAAATAAACAAACATGAAAAACTATTGTGATTCTAAACACTTCCTTAAACATTTTGTGATATTATCATATCATATATAATTATTTATTACTATACTTTATATTTGTATTACAGCAAGCAGTTAAGTAGACCTAAACCTATGAAATTGATGTGAATTTACACCACTTTAATATGAAATTAATAACATACATAGATCTAGAAAAACAACTTATGTTAACTTAAATTTACTGAAAGCCTTTTACTGACACAAAATTTGCTTCCTACTTTCACTAGTTGAATAATAGACTTAGCATGTAAGGAACTAGAGAAAGTGGAGGTCCCATTCTTTTTATTTTCTCAAGTTTTAAAGTATTTGTGTTTATATTATTATCTACTCATAGTACATCAATTAGAAAGATGATCAGAAAATGTTGCAAAATGGGGAAATGTTGTTATTAGGTAGTAAGATTTATTGCTTCAATAGAACCTTTGAAAGACATTTTACTCTTACTGGAAAAGACGGTGTTGTATGAACATTTTATTTAATTTACGGTACTTTCTAGCGCAAACATAATAATAGTTCCAAAATTATCAAACACTAAACTTCAAAATGGGTCAGAATCTCTTCTCTTCCTTTTCTTTAGTAATAAATATCTTTAAAGTAAAGAGATCTTTTTATCCAACACAAAGTATGTCAAAATTTTTGAGAATGCTCTAAAAGTAAATAGAAATTAACTTCTTATCACTATTCAGTAATCATTCTCTAATTTCACCCCTATTGCAATCAAAATATAAAAAACTATGTGTCACATGATTGCCATATTTACTAAATTTGCAAGCTAAAAAACAGGTTCTTAATCGAAAGTAAAAGAGCACAACTTTTAATATTGTATTGTATGCACTGGCTACTACTGCTGACATATATTCCATGCTTAATTGTTATTATTTCATAATAAGTACCAAGAAATATTATTACAAATACTTATGTGAACCATTGTAACATAGTATCACTAGTAATCAACAATTTAAATAATCTCTTTTTCAGTGACGAAGATCCAGAGATGAATTTCACAGCATTTTCAACTGCTGGGGCTACGGGCACCCACTTTGTTACCACTGGTGGACAGATACCAGTAGCGAAGATACAACAGAATGTTGCTAGCAATGGTACTACCATTTCACAGGTACACACACTATCTTTAACCATTTAACTGTTACATGCTTGACATTGGCCACTTATACAAAATGTTGAAGTGGCGCTAGTTGGGTGGTCACTGCCCAATGGTGGGCTTTGAGTACTTGTCATTCTCATTCAAAATGTAAACTTATAATAAAATTGTTAAATCAGCCTGTAATAGGGCTTCATCTCCTAAATGCACATTACTAATTAAACTGTAAAGTGCAATAATTTCCACAATTCTTATCACAGGTTGTGGGAATGGTGGGCGGCATGGGTGAAGGAGTACAGTACATGAGAACGTTGGATGGGGGTGCTACTCTGCAGGCAACTCCACAGATTATCTCACTGCCAATAACCTTGCCTGGAGCAAAGCCAGGTAGATTTCAATCTATTTTATTTTATTCTATTTTATTCTATTTTATTGTACTGTACTAGGGAATAAATAGCTGTTCTCAGTGTGGGATTTGTATGGCAACTCCTTGATTATAGTAAGAAGGATTGCTATATTTGTAGCTAAAATTCAGTTATATTCCTACAAGATATTTTATTCCTGCCCTGTCTCTTTAACTATGTTTGTGCAAAATTTAAACTCAATCGAATGCTCTTGTGACATAAAGAAACACAAACCCAATTTTAGCATTCATAATATTAGTGTTGATTACCCCAATACTCATAAGCACAATTATATTTACATGAACAAGTGAAATTAAAAATCCCTTTATCCTGATGGTTCTGTATGTTTTTTCACCAATTCATTAAATTTAACGCTTTTATTTGGTTGATTTTCAACATATATTATTTCAGGTACACTTCAAACTTTGTAGTTAGGAAGGGGCATTAATGTTTAAGTATTCTTTTTTATTAGTGCAATAATATGGTTTAAATTGAAGGAGAATTGTTCTAAAACAAATCTGTGAAATATTATAGCAAGTGGAGTATTACATAAAAGTAATTTATTACCAATCTAAATTTCACTTCCCAGACCCCCCTACTGGTAAAGTTAAGTGTGGGTTTACCTATATGCAGCACCAGCAGGTGTGAATTAAAACTTATTGTCTTAATGAGACTCTGTAAAAGGATAGCAGATTGCTTCATGTATAATACCAGACTTTTTAATCAAGCCTAGAAACAGGAAACAGACAACGTTGTCATTGAAATTTTCAAGGTGCGAATTTTTAAAATCTAGGTAAATAAATTTTACCCATATTTTAAAAATCCTTGTATTTTGTTTTACCACAAAACAGTGTGCACATAATACCAATAGGCAGATTAAATAATTTCTCTGACTTGCTTATCAGGTTTATCATATAAACATTTGCCCTGTTTGCCCCATGCATGTAGGGATAAATAATAAGTATTTTTAGATATATTAACCAGCAGGTTCCGGTGCCTGGTGGCATATAATAGCACCCAAATCATATGTTAATTTAGATGGACACTTTGCAAACAGATTAAATTGTTTGCAAAATTTATCCAAATCTGTTCAGCCGTTTATGCATGATGTGTAACAAACATCAAAATGTGTTTACAATATTAGTCTGATATGGAATTCTAAGATTGAAGCGTTTCTATTTTATTAAATAAAGACTAAAAACTCTTGATGTAACTATTTGTTCTTTTTGAAGGGGATCCCCAACCTACGGTGCAGATCCAAGTGCTGAACCCTAACTTGCTGCAGGCACAGCAGCAGCCAAAGTACCAAATGCAGATCCCTATACAGGGATTTCAGCAAGGTCAGTATTGAAAAAGAAAACATGTTTTTACATGGGCTCTCATTGCAAACAGTTGGCATTCTTTCTTAGTTGTAAAGACGCTATAGTATAGCGCAATTGACGTGTAATAGAGGCACCCTCTTTTACAAAAACCAAAGTTTAATCACAATTGGATATATGGTTTAGGTATACAAACAATAATTCTTACATACAAGATTGTGTAACTTCCAGGTGGTGCAGTACTGACTGTGGCGTACTCCCCGGAGAATGAGTCTGGTGGCATTCAGCTGTTGGGAAACTCGTTACCTGAAGGTACATGAGGCATTTATTTTTTCTTTGAGTGTCAAAGGATACTAAGTATTGTGATGTTGTCAACTTGTCAAGTTAATTTTATTAAATTTTAATTCCAAGGAAATATAAATCAAGAAGTATATTAAATGTCTCATTTTGAAGTGAAGTGAGTTTGTTAATTTGACACTGCTACTGGAAAGTTATGTATTTAAGAAAAGTGGCGAATGACCAGACAATCCATATAATTAATTTAAATATAAAAAAAAACGAGATAAAAACTTATTTTCCACTTACACACAATTTTTTTTTTTTTTTCTGTATGACTAATACAGTGTGGCTGATGCAGCCATTACTGCTCTACCGGCGGGACTCAGTTGTCGCTCTTGAAGTCGTCTCTTCGACCGGTGTCACACACACTAACAAATCTGTTTAAATTCTGTCGTGATATATTTATTTCCTTTTTTGCTTAAAACCATCAAACTTAGGGTGTACGTAAATATTACTGATAATGGTTTTTAATTGCCAGGGCTTCAAGTGCTTGCAGCATTGCCACAAGAGATGCAGCTAATACAACAGGCTCAGACGCAGGACAGCAAGGAGCACCTACAACATGCCTTACAACATCAGCAGGTATGTAGTACCACAAGTATATAGCGCGTCGTCTAACGCAGAGTTCCCATAGGTTATGGTGACTGCTTACCATTAGGCGGACCGTTAGTTTGTTTGCTACTTTAGTTGTATTAAAAACTTGTCATTGTAACTGATTTGGCGTCTATTTTTGATTGGAAATTTGAATATATAATTTTATTTTGTTCAGATATTCATAACACCGAACCAGCAAATTTTGATAAACAATGGTGAGGAGCTGAAGCCGCTGGACACCACAAATAACAACAATAACAACCCACATCTTCAAAATATTATCATCAAGGAGGAGTTTGAAGAGAATCCTAATGACGACGTGAGTATTGACTACAGTCTTTGACTACAACTATGCTAAACTCTAGGTACTAAATGTGTCCTGTGTCCATATGAAATTATAAAAATCAATTTGCAAGTAGATTAAACGTTTTCTTTGCATATGAATTTATATTATTTGTCAGTAGTTGATGATGAACTCTTATGATCTAGTGACAATTGTCAAATTAATAAATTAACATTACACTTAGCTGTGACATCAGTTGGATTGCTAAACTATTAGCAGTTAAAAATTTATATAAAATTGCTAATTTGATAATAATATATATATTATATACGTTCACGACACACCAACTAAACTGATTTGGTTGAAATTTAAAATGGAGATAGCTTATACCCTGAATTAACACATTAATTACATTTTATCACAAAAAAACTATAAGTTCCCGCAGGAATTCAAATTATGATAGTTCTATATTTTTTAAATAAAGGAATTGCTGTAGGATTCCCACGCCGATTACCAAATTTAGCGCGGGTGAAGCCGTGTACAAAATATAAAAAGAAAAATTACAAATTATCTTGGAAAATCTATAATTTGCTGCAGGAATACGAATTATTATAGTCCTATATTTCTTATTAGTAAAGGAATTACTGTACGATTCCCACGCCGATTACCAAATTTAGCGCGGGTGAAGTCGCAGGCAAATTATATTTAAAAAAATAATATTTTTATGCAGGAAAGCTCACAAGGCACAGAAGCGAACGACAGCTCCACATGGGCTATCAACCCCAGCCAGCACCAGGACCTGATCAAGTATCTGAGCCAGCTGCCACCACAGGTATGCTACACAAGCATAAGGATAGTGCAAATTGCAGGAAGGTAATTGTAATGATCCGCGATCTGCAAGTTGTATTACAAAATAGATAAAAATAATAAAAATCTAATTTTAGCGGGTGTTATGTATGTATTTATGTATTACGCTTTGATTTGGTGTCAATACAATATAATGCAGCCATAAGTATATTTTAATGTTAGAGCGAGTGCAAAATAAATTTATTAGGTTTTTATATTAAACAAAATATGGCGTATGCCCGTTGTACCCAAATAAGAGTCCTACCCTATTCATTTTATGGTATGGTGGGATATAACGAACTAAAGGTCAGAAGAGAATTGGGTCTGGTTTCATATATTTTAAAAGTTTGGCGGGAAAAGACATGTAACCCGCAAGTGTTAGGGCGCTTGGCATATTCCGGACAGGTATGTATGGAGAAGGCGGCGAACGCGTCTGCTGGCCGTACCGCGCTGGTGAACGAATCGGCGCTTCGCACTCTGGACCTATTCTGTTGTGATCTGAGTGAATTCACAAAGATGCACTATTTATTATCTGTTCCTGTTATTAGTAAAAAGTAGAATAAGTTAGTTTTATCTACGACTTCGCATTGGGGATATAAAACCAGTAAAGATAGTTGTAAGTTCGAATGAATGAATCAATAAATAAATAAATAGATATAGCCTTAATCAACAAAAATTTTTTTTTTTAGGTAAACGTATTAGTGACATTGCATTTCTTCGATATTTTTAAAGTTTTTAAATACCTATTAGTCTATCAAAGGAAATTTCTTTTCTTACAGCAAACTCAGTCACTGCCCCTACCCCTGCAACAATTCTTGAGGCTCAATACTGTCGATAAGAAACCAGATCAAGTGGAGATAGAAGTGACCGCTATGGAGGAGGATAAGAGTGACATTACTGAAGCCGTACTTGATGAAGGTATTTAGTTATTCTTTGATGTAAAACATTTAATGTTTCGGGTATATGGGCTTATCCACTTTTTATTATTATTTTATATGTAAGTATTTATTTATTTGGTATTTTTTATATATAAATTATATATAATAGGTATATTTAGAATACTGAAATTTAGTGTAGTATTAATATTAATTAATTGTAACTACCCAACCCTATATAATATTTCCTTTGGCCATAGGTTGTGTGGCAGAAATCGCTTCTTGGCGATAACACCGCCTATTGTACAGTTTAAGTTTTTTTTTTTTTTGTTAACAATAAAGAATATTTATTATTATTATTATATAGGGTAAGAATTACTACTATGGAATTTCACAACATGGTATTGCCTTCTCTACTAAGGTACTAAGTGTTAAATAGAGATCAAATCAAAAAATCAAATATGCGGCCAATGTATGCGAAAGGTGTCTGTTTCCTGAAGGTGCAGTGCCCAAAGAGAAAGAGTTGCACTGGCCGCACGATTGCATTCTCCTCTTTCATATTATTCTACTGTACTGTACTGTACATCTACGGTATTGGGTACATTTTCTTATATGTTGCAGAAATAAATTACAATGTCCTACTTCTGCCAGGCATATCGCGACGGCTTACTTTTTTTAAAGCGGCTTTTTTTTAAGGTAAAGCGCGAGAGACTACTTATTAAAATAAATAGAAAAAAAAACAAGTTTTGGAACCCCCAATATTCAAATTATGGTTGCTTGGTCGTAATGCGACTGTATTCACCTGATAGTGAACAGTCGGTTTTTACAATCCTTGATTACAGCAGTCCAGAGTGAGCCCAAAATAAACTATTTTGTCTTATTATTCGTAATTCGTTGACCTTTGCATTCAGTACCTTACGCTGTATATT
Source organism: Apoda limacodes (assembly GCA_946406115.1). Classification (NCBI taxonomy): domain Eukaryota; kingdom Metazoa; phylum Arthropoda; class Insecta; order Lepidoptera; family Limacodidae; genus Apoda; species Apoda limacodes. The sequence goes on from OX291550.1 coordinate 25,173,310, forward strand.
TGCTCTCTCTCTGTAGTCAGTGTTGTAGTCATGGCTTGTCAGTAACAATGCTACATGTTCATCATTGACTAGGTCCATATGCTGAGCTTATATTAAAATTTATTATATTTTGTAACATATTCCAGATGGTATACTAAGGATACAGGGTAAAAAGAAGAAAAAGTATCGCAAAAAGCCACCAAAGCCAGCTAGGCCGAAACCTGGTCAAGTTGTGATAGCAACAGCGGCTGATGGTACTCCCATATTCTGCTGTCCGGAGTGCCAGATGGCGTATCCAGAGAAGGAGCAACTCGAGATGCATCTTTCAGTGCATAAGATTGAGAGGAGGTTTATTTGTGGAATATGTGGGGCCGGGTAAGTTATTTTTTTTATACACGTTTCGTTATAAGAATCAAATTCTAATTGAAGGAGACAAGTGTAATTGAAAATACAAATTCCAAAAATGTATAAAACCAATATTCAGCCTGTAATACGTTTTTAGCTTGATAGCAGATTTTGTTGATAAAGATCTTCCTACTTTACAAAATTTATGTGTAACATTACTTTCCAATCTACAAGTCTACTGCACTCACAGATCCCCCTCTTGAGACATGTGACTTAACTAGAGACGTCATATTTGCGAGCCTACAGCGCCTTTGGTGAAGAGGTAGGGTACTGCAAGCTCGGACAACAAACTTCATGTGGACGTTTTTTGGGACTCTTTGATTTAAAAATCGTCAAATGAAAATATTTGAATTTCTTTGCACAAAATAGCTAAAAATTCACCAGGCATTAATTATATTACGTAAAATTTAATAAACAAGGAAAGAAAAATAAACAAAACTTTTAGGTTAACTTTTGGAAACATTACTTTCGCGCCCATTGTCGTAAGTTATGTGAGCACAATACGGAATGCACGGTAGGTCATGCTGCTGGTTGACCTAATGTATTTATTGTCCATGTATATACACGTTTTTGACAGTCATTTGGTTTTCTTTTTACAAAATGGCTACATTCAACAGCCCTAACCGTGTTTTTTGAAATTTCGTGCACAGTGGCCAGCATGTATGATTATATACTTATACTGGTTCGGGCGCGTTCTTAGAACTTGGCGCAATATTTATTACTAAAAAATATATTAAAGTGGCGTTGTGATAGCACATCTGTTTGTCACAATTTGTGGATCATGAAAATTTATTTTGAGTGAAGTAAGAAGGTATAAATTTACTTCCTATTTTTTTTTCTCTTATTTGGTGATTTTATTACGGTTCCGTACCTAAAAGGTAAAACGGGACCCTATTACTAAGACTCCGCTGTCCGTCCGTACGTCCGTCTTTCACCAGGCTGTATCTCATGAACCGTGATAGTTAGACAGTTGAAATTTTCACAGATGATGTGTTTTTGTTAGCGCTATAACAAGAAATACTAAAAAACAGAATAAAATAAAGGGGGGCTCCCATACAACAAACGTGATTTTTTTTCCGTTTTTATAGATAACGGTATGTTAAAAAATCCTTCGTGCGCGAGTCCGACTCGCACTTGGCCAGTTTTGTTTCATCCATTTCGCCCCAAAAGACTCATATTGAGTTTATATCTATAAATTATGTTCAGTTTGAAACGCAAGGAGCACTTGGAGCGTCACAAACTGGGCCACAATCCGGAGCGTCCGTACGTGTGTGGAGTTTGTCGCAAGGGGTTCAAACGCAGAGAGCATCTCAACCTGCACACCGTCATACACTCCGGAGTCAAGACTGAGCTGTGTGGACTATGCGGGAAAGGTACGTACAGTTTAGCATACAGTCAAATGCAGAAAAGGAGGTTTCAAAAAATAATATTTCATAACTTTGACGATTCAAAATAGTTTGTAAAATCATAATTTGAATAAAAAAAAATTTGAATTTGACTGACTTTGAAAATTTTAATTACAGATTCTTTTAGTCTGCCTTAAAATCTAGCTCATACTTTTGTTTCTCTACCCTCAAATAATGTCTATCCCACTTGTATATTTTACAATTTGTAGTATTTCAGACAGAATGATAAACATTGATTTTGGTTGATGATCATAAACGACGTCAAGCCAAGTCAGGGATTTATAGGCTGGAAACACATTCGAGTGGCCACTAGAGGATCAGCATAGTAGCATATGACCTAAGCCTCCTTTCAACAACAAAGAAGCCGTGCTCGTCCTGAAAAACTTTAGTTTGTTCCTACAAGTCCCATGACGGACAGGCAAATGTAACTCTATGACTAACTTTTATATATTGTACTTTTTGCAGGTTTTTACCGCAAGGACCACTTACGGAAGCACACGCGGTCGCACGAGGCGCGGCGGCAACGTGACGAGGCCAATACGGACCGGGCTAATGACGTCAGCGTCACCGTCACAGAGACGCAGCACAATAACACGATACTGCCGGAGATCACAATACATGTGAGTGCTACTATTTTTATTTGTTGGTAAAAGATGGCCAGTTTCTAGAAAACCTGCATGATTCTTCGTTACTTAAACTCAGTAGCGCAAGTGGCAGTTTGTTAGATTGTCACATCCTAGGTCCCAAGTTGAATTCCTGAACGGGGCAACCAATATTGTTACAATTTATGAAATGCAAAGTTGTATCGACTCTACTAATGTTGACTTTTAGTGTTTTGTTTAATCGGTTTTGCTTCGAAATATAACTGCCAAAAACCCATGTCGGGAGAAAGTATTTTGCTCTACTTTTTGACAGCTGTCAAATTTGTAAGTCCTTTCTCCTTCTCCTCTTCGTCCTGACTCCTTGAAGAAAAAAAATTATAACCTTGTTTTTTCTTAAAAAAATATTTATTTTCGCATCATAAACTCTATATCTTCGTTGACTACGAAAGAATAAAAATAAAATACTCAGGAATATACACACATTGAGCTGTCAAAAAATGACGCAAAAGGCGTTTCGTTTTTACAAATATTATTGTGCCGCTGGAATTATCAGCTGCGCTTAGACGAAACGAATAGTTGGTAATAAAATGAGGTTTTGCAATTAAATAGCATCACTGCTCAGAAGAAACGCGTCTATAACATGATACACAAATGGTAGACTTAATGCCCAAAGGCAGTCTCTTAGTCGAGCATTGGTTATTACATCAGTAAACAGTTTTATAGTTTGCCAATTATTTTAAAAACTCATCAGGTTAATGACATATCATTGGCTTGTAACGGGCGTTAAGTGTGCGTTCTCTCTTTCATGACGCTGAATGTCGGACATGTCTAGCCAAATCCGGACACCTGACATCCCTAGCTACAGTACACCTTTTTTTTGTATTCCCTAAACTTATAATAAATCTATCATAATTACTTTAACAGGTCCCAACCAGTGCAAATATGAACGTGCCCGTCCAAATAAACATCCCCCAGCACGTAGTGTCTTCCCTAGCGGCGGCCCAACAGCAACACAATACTCCAGACGACACCCAGACGCAGCTAGACGTATTGTTGGGCCAACACACGTGACCTTGCGGATAGGCCGTGTGGACGTAAAGCCGACCTTAGTGATGTAAATTGATCTGGAGGAAGTGTTTGTGCTTTGACTTGTAAAAATACCCAGAATAAATCATGATCTTTCAAGTTCGTAAAAGTAAAAAGTGGTCAAGTGGAGGGTATAAATTCTTGTGTAGGTATTTTTTATTGTTATTTGCAGCTACATTGTTTGATACATAATGTTTCAATTTTTTAAAAGCTATTGCTTTTACTCTTTAAATCGATACTTAACCAAAATGTTTTGCGTTCTACTAAGGAATATCATCACACACTGGTACCAGACCTGCATGTTGTGTGAATTTTAAAACCGGTCAAAAAAACCTTGCAATCGTGTTAACCTTTGCATGTAGGTACTGCTATAACAAAATTAAAACAATATTAATTTTAATTATCATCATTTCATAATGTGAATTAGTCATCTTTTTTTTATAATTCAAATTACCTACACAGCGGATTTAATCAAGATTTATTGAACTTGTCAAATACTACATCGGAACTAAAATTAGTGTCGTCACAACACATGACTAACTAACTTCATGGTTAGTTAAGACTAAAAAGTGATAGTTCTTCATTGTGTGTAAGGTTCTTCTAATCAAATAATCAAAGAATACATAAGTTAAGAGACATGACACATGTTTTCAACATTGCTAAACATGAGAGTAATATCTGCCCTTATTTTTGTTGTATTTCATTTAGGTTTTTTTGGCCAACAAACTCCAAGTGAGTTTACTATCTCCAAAGTGAACACTACTTTAATTCGCCTAATGCATGCTAAAGAAACAAAGTAGAAGTTACAAAGTGGAAAATCGAGTTGTAGTGCTCATTTATGTAAATAATTTGTTTTATATATTAAGATAAGTTTGTAATGATTAATTTTTAAGATAATTTGTAAAGCATGAACTTTTGTAAGTTTTTTTGTCATATTTTGTTTGTTTTAGAAAATTAATTGAGAAAAATCTCTCTTGCTAATAAAAATCATGAATTTTTGCTGCTTTGTGTATATTTTTGTCACTTTGGTATTTTTTTATTGATTAAAGAGATTAAAAGATTTGTTTTTAAACAACATTATTCAAAAACATCACAGTTTTGAATTTTACACAGTTATTATTTTCAAATAACAACCGTGTAAAATTAATCAATTAGAAAATGTTATTTATAAGTTGAGAAGATAAAAAGTAGACATATCACAGTAAATGTAATTAAAATATTTAGCTGATTTTTTTTTTATGATGCAGTACATTTTATATGATATCAAGAGAAACAAGCCAATTTAAGGTATAAATATAACCATGACAATAAATTTATAATCATGAAAAGAACGACTGCAAATAAACGATTTTTTATTAGTGCAAAGTTGACATTTGCAAGTAGACTAAAAGTGGAACCACTTAATAAAATTAAATTCAGTCATACAAATCGTTTTGAACTTAAATAAATATTTAACCTAAAGTATCATCTTGCCTTAGTGTCAAATATAACTTATCTATGTTAATATCAGTTGACATTTTTGTAATATAAGAACCAATAAATGTTTTCCCAGTTTATTTTCATATTTAAATATTTGGCTTTTATTTACAGGTATCTTTAAAAAATACAGTTTATTCAAACGATAAAATAATATGGATAATATTTCCATTGTGATATTACTAATTGTTTTAAGAGTAAACCATTTCATTATGCAAAACTTTGTAATACTGTATGAAACATGTTACTTAATTTTTGTTTTGTAATGACTTAAAGGTACAATCCTTTTAATACTTCTTTACACTGTGTACCATTGGAAGGAATTATTCCAAGCAAGAGAATACGGAAATAGGTATTTGAAAAACATTTGCTGTTATGCTAGAACCCTGGCCAAGATGCCAATGTGCGATAGGGACAACTGCGCCTTGAATTGATTTACTTAGTAACAGTTTCAAAGTTGGGGTAGCGTATTCCCGTCTTGCTTTTCAAAATCTCAACCATATGTAGTAAAATTACTTCACCTAAAAGGTTTTTTGTCTGGATGTTTTGTTTTTTAAAAAATAAGATTACATATTCGTTCAGCTCAACGTCTGGAGATGTCGTACAAAAGGCAAGTTTTAGTACTTTTGCAGGGCTCCCGTATTTATGAATGGCATGCAATGAGGAATGGCATATATCAAAAAAGAAAAACATACAGACAAAGCGATTGTTTATATCTATCAAATATGAAAAATTATATCTCTAATTTCAAAATCCAGGAACACAGGGGAATACGTTTGAATGAGAAAAAATAGCGGGATATTTTCTCTCACGTTATATAAATATTAACATATTTTTTTTTATTTTGGTTATTACTGAAAGTAAAATGATCTGAAGAAGATAGAAAGATAAGAAGGTTTTAAAGAGAAAGTTATAACATCCGGTTAACCATTTTGTTAATGATATTAAGAATTAGCCAAACACTTCACAATGCGATATTATTATTTAAGCTTTAATATAGATGTAAATTTTGGTTCGAATTATATTTTTGTACCATAGATTAGATAGCTTCGTAGTACATTGTCTCTGTGTTGTTTTTTTTTACAAATAATATGGATAGATTGTATTTAACAAGTATGTTAATTATTAAGCTTATATAAAAGGTTTAAAGATTTTCCTATTTAAGACATAGTGTAACTTGAACATAATCATGTATCGTCGTTTTACGGCCTAAACTGTATGAAATTTTTAGATTAGGTCATACTCAACTGGACTAGGTGGGTGGGGTAACGGTCAAAAGTGTCATAGTTTTTTGGGGACCCCATTTCTGCTAAACCTTCTTTAGTATTGGAGTTAAGAGTGGCATTTACAATGTCTGGAAGCGGTATTTTGGTAATTCTGTAAGCCATCTGTAAGAAATTAACCAGGTTGCAATTATACAGGTCGATTAAATTTATTGACAATTTTAAAATACCCTCAGGCCGGATATAACGCCCAAAATTCCTGAAAACAAACATTTTTGTATAAAAATTACTAAATTTATATTTATTTTTTGGCAGAAGAAATGGCCCACACAAAGCTGTTCAGGGTTCAGTATGACTAAGATTTTCATGCAGTTCGGGCCGTAAAATGATACGTGATTTTGGTCGTGGTCTCTAAGTCAAAATTTTAAGTAATAGAGTGCAGAAGTTGAAGGATTTATTTCCCAAAACAGTGTTACAAAAAAAAGGAAGCAAAAATAAAAATCCTACTTTGAACAAGTAGTTTTTTTTTTACCGGACTAAAGTACGTATGTTTTTACGTTTGTAAGGATTTGTGTTATATCTTATTAAAGAACGCGATAATTAGATTTCATTCGGATCTATCGAGCAGATCCAATGATATCCTTTCCAAAACAATTATTAAGAAATAGTTAATATAAAACTGAAACTATGTAGCTTCGATCTTATCTTTTTCCTTTTTGAGCAAATATGTGTTACATCATTTATTTGAGATAGAGAAATAAAATATGAGATAACATTATAGTTCTATGGTGCGTTGATTCCAAAACTGATGTGCGTAAGTGAATGTTGAGTATTGCAAACAACGCATACAAGAAGGTTTCATTTCTTTGGAAATGAGAGCATTGATAAGTATATTTGGCGACCTTAACAATATAAAAAATAGTGTGATATGGGAGCGTTATGGTGTGAAATATATAGTGACAAAAGTTAAGAAAGGTATTTTAAAGGTGAGGTCATTAGACTTAGACCTCGTATAAGTAGTATAAGTAATATAACGTATCTCGGATCAAATTAAGTTCGTTCTCAGAAAAGGCTAGGTCAAGCGTGCTCTAGACCGTCAAACGTGGATTGGAGGAAGCAAAAGAAGTGTGCTATGATCGTAACAATTGGGAGTTTTGGTCACTGCATATCCCTTCAGTAAACAAACATTATGTTTTGTTCATATCTATGTATAATACTGCATGTGAATTTAATGTGTAACTAAAAAAATACAATAAAATATGATTCTACTGGCTGTATAAATACAATCTCTTATTATATGCGTGTATTTTTATGTTTAAGAACACTCAGCAATAAGGTGCTCTAATGTATGTATATTTTTTTTTGAGTCAAAATTAAGCAGCTGATGTGTTGAATGTTGTGTGCATGTTGGTACTTACTTAGTTTTTAAATCTCTTAGCTTGTTGCATCACAAGTGAAACTGCCTGCATTAATGTGTTTAATGATAACAGAGCTCTGAATTTAGCTGGCGTTCTTGACTAAATTGTTATAGGTCAAAAATAACGAGTGCAGTGCATGAAACTTTTCTGACCTGACCTTGGGTGTTTGGTCTCTAGTGTCGTTGTGAGTTCAAACCATTTTTATATGGAAAATGTAGTTTTGATTTTTGACCACTGGATCAGAAAAGTTTGTTGCACTATAATTTTTATTTTTTTATTCTTCCATTTTCTTGTGAACACCATAGAAATAGATATACTATATACTGTGCTATGGACTGCGCAATAGCCTTAAAAGGATACACTTCGCGGCGCCTCGCAGCGGGCTTCATACAAACGAATTTCTCACTTATATTTGACACTTGTTAATCAAACACCACACATTTTGAAGACATGCAGTGTGCCAGTGGGATTCTAGTTTTTCATACAAATGGTTTTAAAAAGATTTCTAGTTAATAGAACGTTTTACAAGATTTTGGAAAAACCACAGACCTAGGTATTCGGCTTCGGATTATGACTAAGAAATTTCACAGTGATTGATCAGTAAATGTCAAAAACAAATGAGAAATTAGTTTGTATGGAGCCCGCTGCGAGGCGCCGCGAAGTGTATCCTCTTAAGCAGTTGACCTCTCTGTACAAAGTGAAAGGCAACTTTGTGCCAAATTCAGCGCAAGTGTCTGTCAAAAGACAACTACTGAAATTACGAGCGGTTGCCTCTTTCACTGACTGTCCGTATACTTAATGATTGGGTAGAAAGTGCTCAGTCTATTGTTCCTGTGTCTCAGTCTATGGTGTGAACAAAGAAGTGCTAGTATAAGAATTGGCATTATTAAATGACAAGAAATTTTGATTAACCTATAAATGTACATCAGTAGTGCTATTAGACCACCTTTTGGCTTATATAAATTTGATATTGTCTAGGGTTGAGTATGGACTTACGTAATAAAATTATATTGATTAGACTTCGTATATTTTTAAGCGACAATTAAAATTATTCTTAACTAAAGCTGAAGAAATAAAATTGACCCGGCAGAAACTAGGTGCCGCTGAATAGAGAAAAGAAATTTTGTCATCTAAAAATCGTGGCAAAAAAATGGACGCCATACCTATTGGATTCACCATCTTGAATTTTTAAAAAAATTATTAAAATGCACTTAGTAACTTTGTGCTAAAATCGGCGCTATATTGGATCCGCCAGCTTGGATTTTAAAACGGATTTGATTTTGTTTTAATAAATGGGGAATAAAAAACGTAAAGAAAACACAACTTCAGCAATTTTGATGTCATTCCCAGTATAGTAACTTCTTGAGGTGAATCCAAGAGATGCAAGAAATATCCATAACATTTTGCAGCTTAAAAGCGTTATAATGATTTTTTTGTTAATTTTATAAATTTATTTAATTTAATATTTTTTTTTATTTATAATTCACTGGTATTTTATGTACTATTTAGCGACGCAAAATGACGACTTTCAACTTTACCGGGCGATAATTACTCGGCTGGTTTGGAACATAACCTTAGTTTTTATGCTATGTAAGAAGTTTTTAACAATCTTAAGTTACAAGACGTGGCATTAGAAAATATTAAAAAAAATGTATGCTTAGCTAGCATATAATTTCACGATCTATAGCACTACCTGTTACTTTAATTTCCAAATCGTCAAGTACAGAACGTCATTGTTTTATATATTATATTATATATATTATAGTCTCAAGTATTATAAAATTAAGAATAGTTATGTAATTCAAGATGGCTAAAAAAATGTATTTTGGATTTGTACACATTTTGTATCAAATGTCTTAGGTACTTTTAATATTTATTAAGAAAAAGTGTAATAATGCAAAATAAATCACTGATTTTTAAATGTTTTCCATTAATCTGTTATTAAATATTCTTGATACACTTTATGGGGTTAAAATAAACAAAGTTTAGAGGTTTTTAACCAAATGGAACTTAATTTTTGTTTAGAATAAAATGTAGCTTATAATATATTACGTATAGTATTTTTATACTGCTTACTTTTATACGCGGGCTCGCGGGTCTTGGCGCCGTTTCAGCCACACTGTCAGCGCTCGAGGTACTGGCGTGTAAGACGTAATAAAACATTGGACAGTTATTATAATGGATAAAGAAGACATTTTAGTAATGGAAAATTCATACCTTCAATGGAAAATGAGTTATGTGAAATCTGGAATACATATAAGAATAATTCAACACGATTTATTCTGATTTAGGGTTGCATCCTGACAATTTTTATAATTATACAAGAATGTCTATAAGTTCCTTAGATAACATTTTAAATAAAATAGGCAAAAGATTATTATATCAATTCTTCCGTATTTATTTTCATTTTTGAGACGTCTAGATAAAAAATGGTTTATTTCACCCGCCAGCAATGAGCGTTTACTTAGTATACATGCCGGCACGTACGACGAGCTATCACCTTAAATGCGCAGAATTCATTCTTTAGTTTTTTTTTTAAATAAATATAAGTATTTTCAATAAATATATTTTTTGGACAATACGCACAGCGCCGTCTGGCCCCAAAGTAAGCAAAGCTTGTGTTTTGGATACCAGACAACCGATACAAATACATATATTTTACTTTTTTTTTGTAAATACATACGTATTCTACAGAAATACACCCAGACTCAAAACAAACACAAATGTTGAAAATGTGTCAGATGATAGTTTACATGCAATTTAGAATAAATAAAATCGTCAGTTGGTGGAAAACCCGTCAGCTGACGTACTTAAATAAGCGATCGGCGCTTACGCCTGGCTCCCATGCTCCACCTTTCACTGCATCAACTGACGACCTTTCCACCAACATAGAGCCAGGTGACGTTATTATTTATTCTAAATAGCATGTAAAGTAGCATCTGACACATTAACATGTGAGAGGAAATCACTGAATGAAATAATTTTTTTTGCATGTTCGTGTGACCAGCTGACGTATAAGCTGACTTTTTTTATCTTCGAATAATTGCGTTAACTATCACTTAACAAATTTTCAGTCGGGAAGAAATGATTGAAAACATTTTTTTTACGTGATTAAGAGGTTGTCGTTGCCCCACCCACCCATGGAGCGGCAGCTGACGTTCACCATGCTGCAAAATACATCTCTCTGAAGCACATTAAGAGTTATCGCTTGAGAGGAAATTAGTCAGGAAAACCTGTTGCTAGCTCACGGACTATTTATTCAGAGGCCGATATCCATAGCATATATAATAAAAAATATAGTTTTGCCTTGTCCGTCTGTGCGTATGTTAAACTGTTATAATCTATTTCCGCCATATTCACACCGATTCTAAAGAAATTTTATAATAAGGTGTCATATGAAAGTAAACAGGTTTGGTATAAAATTAAATAAAAATTAGTATCTCATAGCTCTCAAAGCTCTCCATACTTAACAAACTGTGTTTGTTATTGGGTATCAGCAAATAAGTCTTAAAAATCATTTAAGGTTTTCAAATAACTTTTCTCTCATGTGCACACAACAAATGATTACCTTTAAAGTAAAATGTGTGCCGCCTTCTTTTTATTACTTTTTATCGTGAGCTCTAAGAATCTGAATCAATAATTACTTCTAGATTTTTTTACCCTGAATACAATAAATAAAACTAAATAAAGTTATCCACTAGACAATAGCGAGTGTTACAACTTATATATTTTCTACAATCCTGAAGATGCTTTTTCAATTGTGCTATAAAATTTGCACAAAAACTTCGTATTCACGCGATTTAGACTACAGTTCATACATAAAAGATCATAACAATTGCTTTTATAAATTATAACTTGCGTGCGCGACAGTACTCATGTGCAGACATCCCCTCCAAGTTTTGCTCACAGCTAGACTTATGTGCCGCGGCTTTATACTAGGCATTTGTTTTCTCTATGACTCAAGGGATATAGTTGTGCCCTTAGACATGAGACTGGACAGCGTATTTCCTAGTCAGCTGTGAAGTATAAATAATCGCAAAAGTGTGAAAGTGACAACGCGAATCCGCGGCGAGTGGTTCTTTCTGACGTGGAAATAAATAAATATATATATTTCTGGACATTACACACAGCGTCGTCTGGCCCTACAGTAAGCAAAACTTGTGTTATGTATACAAGACAACGGATACAAATACATATATATATTACTTTTTTTTATAAATACATAAATTCACTCAGACTCAAGACAATCACAAATGTTTATTACGTAAAGATTTGTCCAGTGCGGAAATCGAACCCACACCCAATGCGCAGCATCCGGTCACATTACCAACTAGGCCGAGAGGGAGGAAAGGTAGATTTAATTTTACAGTTAAAAGACAGGTACTTGCCGCAAATTAGCTTTGTCTCTTTTTAAAGAGTGGTCAATTATGGCTATTGCGCAGTCCATATGAGGATAACAGAACTCGAAGTCTATGGTTATGCTTAATCTTGACTTTCTTATAGTTCGTTAGGAACTACAAAAAAGGTTTTCTTATTATGGCTTTGGTCTTTCATTTTACAACTTTATTACTCTAGAGTTATTACTCTTAAAAAAATGAAGCCCCCCAAACAGGGTTTCATGTACGGAACAAGTAATTTTTCTATCTTAAATTATTTTACCTGCTTGTAAGCGTGAGTAAGTAAGGTAGTAAGTAATTGGGTGGGACCGCGGGAATGGTATTAATTTATAGAACGGGAAAACAATTTATATATATTATAACTTAGTTTATGGTATTTTTAAGGCAGGGCATTAGTATTTCAAGGTAGGGCAATGCCCCACGATGCCCCCCCTTAGCTACGGCCGTGCCCCCAAATATATGCCAGAGTTAATTTCGGACTGAATGAAGACAACCTTAGAAAAGATGCTGAACAGATTGATAGGTCCTCATTACTCTCCGCTGATAGCAACGATGAAAAAGTGACCATTTTCAATTAGGATTATCGACACTTTACGATGTCCATGCACCCACTCGCTTATTCTGCATTAAAAGACCATGGACATGGACTACGTATGATATTCGCATAGCAATGGCTAAAAAAGGCAGTTTTTTTTCAAGTTAAGAATATATATTTTTTATACCACTAAGGTGGCAAACAAGCCTACGCTCCGCCTGATGGTAAGCGGTCACCGTAGCCTAAATGTGCACGGAACCTAATTAGACTCAATATAAGGCTGCTAGATATCAATGGAACCAGATGGAAAGAACAGCTAAACGCCGATTTATCCTTGTTAAACTTTCTAGTTCTCCTGTAACTGTAAGTATTTATAGAAATTTCTAAAATCGCTTGGTTTCGGGAAAAACATTGTTAATTCTCCAAATCACGTATTTTCTCCAGATAAGTTTAACTGTCATTTTTCTAATACACTCTCTCTTAATGACGAAACTAAACTTAAATCTTAATTTCGGAAATTAATTCTTTACCTCTTCCTGTCAATGACACCTTTTCTTTTCTACCAGTTTAAGAAGACGATGTTAGGAAAATAATTTTATCCATCTAGTACAAGGTAGTGGGGAGTGACGATGTTAGCAGATCAATGATTGATTACCTATAATATTAATAATAGAATACCTATTCTAGATTCCGTTCTCCCATTTCTTACTCAATCGTCAACTTCTCCCTGTTCACTGGTAAATTTCCATATGTATGGCGTAAAGCTTACGTCATCCCTTTGACTAAAATACCGAATCCATTATCCATCAGCCACTTTAGATCAATTTCAATACTAGATTTTATATCTAAAATCCTTGAAGCAATCGTACATTCGCTAACTAATTATTTTTATAATAATAACTTTCTCAGTTATTTACAGTCTGGCTTTCGAGTAGGACACAGCACTAGCACTGCACTGCTTTAGGTTACAGAGGATATTCAAGATGGCATGGAGGAAGAATTGGTGGAAATCTTAGTACTAATTGATTTTTAATTTAACTTACTAATTTTCTTCATATATTTGTGGTCGACAACAAGCAGTTCGTCTGGATGAGCTAGTCTCTCATTGAATAAAACTCACTACTAGTATCCCTCACTGAGGTATACTCTGTCCCCTATTGTTTTTTATTTTTATCAATCTCCTTTTCAATGGGCTTAGCTGTTTTTACCATTTGTATGCCGACGCTTTGCAACTTTATACGCAAACCAAAGTCGAAGATCTTATCCAGCTATCTGCAACATTAACAACGTGTTAAAAAATATGAGTTATTGGTGGAATAGGTTCAGAATTGTAGTCAATCCTGAATATGCCTGTGCATCAACTTGTTTCTCCAATTTTATTTAATGATATTCCAATACCTTACAGTTGGTCAGTACAAGTTAAAGAAATCTGCCGGAATGTAACTGCAACTCTGCGTTTTTTTAAAGATTACGGTATTTTCTACCAACTGATTTGATGGTCTTATTAATACATAAAAAACATGGTTGAGCGAAGCTATGGCTGATTCATGTGTCATACTCGTGAACGGGTGCCGCCTGTGGAGGCTGGTCTGCTCTTGCAAACTTCTTTGTATTCTTAGTATTTTGTCTTACTTTTTTGTTTTGTTTATTAATACTGTATGACATTGATTATTTCTTAGTGATGAATACATAAACTGTCTTTTGTTTATATAAGATACTTTTTTATGTTGTGCTTGTGCTTTATATTTCATGTTTTTTTATGTTTGTAATGGAAAGTGTCCTTTTATGATAGGGAGGGCATTTTCCAATATTTTAATTGGACGCTGTAAGAGAAAGGGAGAAAAGAAATGCCCTTACTGAGTTTCTTGCCGGTTCTTCTGAGTACAAGGTCTCCCGCCCTGTAGACTTACGAACCGATGGCGTAGTGACATTCATAAGTGCTCAATTATTGTAGCCTAAACTGAATAAATTATATTGAATTTGAATTTGAATTTGAATAGAGGCTCATATTTTGCCTCTTATTGATTCCAGTGATGAGCTATGTTGCCTTAACTTGTGACCTTCTTAATAAATTAGATCGACTACTTAATAATTGTTATGTTATATTATGCATTTTTTATGTTTTCTGCCTTCGAAATATAACCACATATCCGTTTTCTACTCCTTAGTTCAGATACACTGCTATCATAAGCAGTGCTACGGCGATCGGCTCACCCTCCCTCGGTCACTTAGGAATAAAGTGGTAGGTGAAAAGTGCAACAGTGGCCGATACAACCCTATATCGCTCGGCTACAATTCGCTGTGACAGGCACTACATTTTAAATAATCATACTACTGCATAGATCATGCATAGATCTGCCCAAAGCCGTAAAAAAGCAGTCACCCACTACCGGTCATTCCCTTTCGTTCGCTGGTTTTGTGACTACGCCTATGTGGAGCAGTAACAGCTAGTGTAAGCCCTGTCGTAATGAACTCCTTTCGCTCATTTAACGCAAAGTTTTTTTTTTAATCCGACTGGTAGTTTTTAGGGTTCCGTTCATACCCAAAGCGTGCCAATACTCACTGCCTACGGAGCCCTACTACTAACAATAATATTTTATTATTTTATTTAACAATTTTTTTTTACATCATCAAACTTAATATCTAAGTGCACTAAGCACTATAATAATAACTAAGCCTACGCTGTCTGTCCGTCCGACCTTTAAACGGCATTATCGTTTAGACCGAAGTATTCAAAGCTCTATCTCAATTATAAGTAAGTACCTATCCTAGATTTTTGGTGATCTAGAATCAGTGAGTGACTAAAATCGTGATTTTTTTGGCCTCCATATTTTGTAAACTATTCCTTTAGTATAATTGCTTTTCTCTGTGTTCCACATATGAAATTTTAAATATTGCGTGTCGTTGGTAATCATATATCATACAGTACATAGTGTGCGCTCCTAGTTCCGGGAAATTATCCGGGCGCACTCCATGCGCTTAGATTTAGATAATGTTTGAGTCCATGTTTTACAGAAACTAGCCGGATGACCGAGTTTTACTTGGGAGAAATTTGGACAGTAAAAGATTATTTTTATGCAAATCGTTAAAAAAAATAAAAAAAACAGACCTTATTGTAGAATGCACGTTCTAGCCACTGAGATAATTTCGAATTCGATATATGTTTAATTAATTTTCTCATGGCTTGTAAATCGCGGTAACTGTTTTAGTCGATAGATCGACTAGTTTGAACTAAATATGTCGAAAAACATGGCGGATATCGTTTGCAAATAGTTTTTCGTATTCTTTAGAATCTCTCTATAGGCATATTTCGTGCGCTAGTGGTCGACATGCAACTTAATAAGATACATTGCACTATCAGTTTGAAACTTGACAGGTTTTTATGTTGTTTAATTACTTACCCTACACTTGAATTTCATGACCAGAATGCTATTAAAAAAGACCCATTTGACCGAACCTTCGGATTCAGTGTTCGCTTTAAGTAGGTAGGTAAGTTTTAGTAGTAATTAAATTCTCCAAAAAAATAACCAAACTACGTTTCCCAAACTAATCGAAGATTTCGCTTGAATGGAACTTGCTCACCTTGACCAGACACGTGCATCAACATACCTTACCCCTGGGCCCTGGCGCCCCCTTCTCAAGCGCCTCCTGCTTGAAGCAGCCACGCAGGCGCCCGGGGCGGGTCTTCACCGCGCATCATGTCCGCGCAATCTTTTAACCCTCATATAGCATATTTCAACTGCGACGAACCATTAAAACGACATGAAAACTCATAATATCATCGAGAAACAGGTACCAATCTCGTTTTTAACTCTGTAATTTGTTTTGTATACTTTTGTTACGTTAAAATCGCAATTATAAGTTCGATGGGATGAGGATGCAGGCGGAAAAATAAAGCGCTAAGAAATGTCGGCGGCGACGGGGATGAGGCAGAATGGCAGGGGTTGAGTTAGCGCCCTAGCAAGGGGCCGCACCCTTAATTCACTTCCCTGCAGTTTACAAGTATTTACCATTCACCACGCTTGTGTAGAGTAGGGCTTTTATATTTTATGGAACACTGAAAACTACTAAGTCTATGATGTGGTTGGAATTTGCAGATCGGTTGATAAGTCGTGATGAATTTCGCACCGTTCACCGGTCATATACCATCGTCGTCTGCGATCCCAAATATTCAGCAGTTTGCGGCAAAATTCGGTTATGAGGGTGGCGGGAATACGTCAAGCAGTGTGGTGCAGGAGACCAGATACCAGGCGAGCAGCAGTGGAGGGGTGCAGTTCGCAGTGGCACCCACTGGGGGAGCTGTGGACGGTGTCAAATATCGCCAGGCTGAAAGCGTGGTGGTGGTGAGCAGTGCTCCTCCAGGATCTGTCACGCTTACTGGCATAGGCCCACTCTATTCCGGTAAGTGTAAACTACGTAATGAAGTAGGATTTTGATCTAAGCAACAGTACCCTATCTATAAACTAGGTTCTATACCAGTATCATGTTATTTTTTGAGAAAATAAGAAAAACAGTAGATAATTCTGACATTGTATAACAACATAATCAGGTGGCTCATGTTGTGCAAAACATTTTTTGTGGGAAGACATGTTACTCGTAGAGTACTACATGAGTGGCCCTGTAGGTAGAATAGTCCTCCATGTACCAAGATACATCCGAGCTTTACAGTTGTATTGTATTATTATACCACACATACCTACCTTCCTGTAAGCAGATACAATGTCAATTGCCTAACATGACTATTGACACAAAGGTGTGTTTAATTTTTTTTTTTTTACTTTATGTTTTGTGTCATTTACTATCATTAGTTAAATGACATTTTGCTTGTATTTTATTTTTGAACATGTTTCATTTCGAATTGCAATTGTATTTTTTACTTACCAGGTGATAAACGAACAGACGACCCTATCGAGACATTGATGCGTAAGTAGTAATCTTATACTATTGGATTATCTATACTTATATACACTCAACGTCAAAAAATCGCACCTCATGAAAAATGTACTGTAAATTTTAACTTTATCTGGAACCAATTATAGGAGCAATTATTTGGAAGGTAATGAAAGTGACTATTCACAAACCATAAAATGAAATGTTTTTTTGTTTTAGCCGATGCAAATAACATATTACAATAGCACAAATAATAGTTTATTATGCTTGCATACAAAAAAATACACGTAAAAAATACGAAACGATGCTTAAAATTCAACCTAAAACACTAGGGGTGTTCCCCCCTTGCTCTAATAACCCTATGCGGTCTCTCATAAACTTCAGCAATTTCATGATGTCTTCCTGTGGAATACTGGCCCATTCCTCGACGATGGCCTCTTCGAGCTCATAGACATAGTAGAAGTATATCCCGCGATAAGACCTGACGTTTGACCAAAGATGCTCTACTGGGTTCAGGTCTGGATTTCTCATTAGCCACTGCACGTACAATTAACGCGATGTTATGTATCATCGCATTTGGAGATTTTTTGTATAAAAAATTGTTTTAGTAAAGCTGAATATAACTGAGCCTTTTTGGCTGGATTTATTCAGTTTTAGTAAGAAATCTAGATTCCAGTTGGACATCCGCACTAATCTAATATTATAAATGCGAAAGTGTCTCTGTCTGTGTATGTTTGATTGTTACTCAATCAACTGAGCAACGAAGCATCTAATTAAGATAATTGAGGGACGGAAAAGTAAATAGGCTACTTTTTATCGCGGAAAATTTAAAAGTTCCCGAGGGCATAACTATAGCCGATCCCACTAAAGAACTATATCTACCGCTTTAGCTTGCTATAGCAAACATCTTCAGTAAAATCTAGGAGTTTGCGGTATAGAAATCCCAATTAAGAGCGGGCGGAGCCGTTGGCAAAAGATAGAAGTCCACTTATTCAAATAGTTTAAGGGGGAATACATGGCAGAAGTACCTGTTTTGTTTTTATTAAGATTCAAAGCAACCATTGCTTAAATAATGTTCTTACTTAGTTTGTTGGACGTATGCTTTCCGCACTTAGCCACTCAATTGAGACATTGTACGTAGGTAACCAATTTATCAGTCGTTAGTTAGCTACTGTACGGTACGATACAGTCATGTGCGCCTACTTAACTTAAAACGTCTTAATTTACAGTGAACTCGGGTGTGAAATACCATACAATATCATCATCCTCGTCTGTTAACATCGGCAACATTGCATATGGCGGGCAGGCGGGGTACGTGACAGAGAGTCCGCCGCAGACACTCAAGGAGCACAGAGTGATGTTAGACAGAAGGGAGTGCCGTGATGACTTGACACACGACCTGATGGCTACCATGATGCAGCAGCACCAGGGTGAGTAACTGTACCACAGTTGCTGAGTTTTTTTAATCTTATAAAAAAGCTAATTTAAAAAATTCAAATGTTAAAAATATAAAACCTGTCATAAGCTATTTTTACCACGTTTTGTATTGTTTGTTGTATACTTATCTTATACATATCTGTGAGTTTTACTTGTATTAGGCATTTATCATAGCTAAAAATATGTACAAGTATTCAACAAATCAAATCTAAAGGGAGTCCCCAAACCAAGAAAAAATTGCATTTTCAGCGTTTTGAATTACCTACCAAATATTATTATTTACCTTAAAAGTGTTGTATTGTGTAGACCCTCAGATCCAAAGATATCTGCACGACCTTCTGTCTTAGTCAAATATTTGAAGTAAATTAAGACAAAGCTGTCGTTATTATAGTTCTCGTAATTGTCGAAGTAAAATTTTAGTAAGTTTCTTTTTCTAACTTCTGTTCTGTCTACTGTTGTTGGCTGCAGAAGGCCTTAACAACTACTTGCACTCTGCTGCGGAAAGTTGTTGCGGTTTACACAGGGGTGATCTGGACCCCGGCTTGGGCAACCGCTCCTAAAACTAAATCTTGCAATTTAGAAGCTTCTGTTTTAGGGTTCCGTAGTCAACAAGGAACCCTTATAGTTTCGCCATGTCCGTCTGTCTGTCCGCGGCTTAGCTCAGATACCATTAGAACTAGAAAGCTGTTAATTAGCATGGATATACATATTAATTGGACGACAAAGTGGTAAAATAAAATTTATATTAGGGTACCTCCCCTATACGTAAAGTGGGGATGATTTTTTTTTATTCGTCTACCCCGTCGTGTGGCGTGTTGTTGTATGGCACGTTTAAAATTGTTGAGGGTGTGCCATAACTATTTTTCGATTAGGAAATACGTTAGCAAAATATTAAGCTTTCAAGTGCTAATTTTTGTTAGAGCCCAGTGTCACTGTCAACTAAATGGCTAGTCTTGGATGTGTAAAAAAAAAATGGGAATATATAGCGAAATTAAAAGGAAAACTATCATAGCTAAGTAGGATTTACAACTTAATGATTAATAGTCGACCCACTTAAAATTGTAGTCGGATAAGTAAAAATTTTGTACAAATTCCATCAAAAGGTACTGAGATGAAGTTGGTGCTTGTGTTAAACTGGTATGTATTAAATATGAGTTTATGAAACATGTAGCATTACAGAAAAATTAAATTAAAACATTCTGAACATTATCACTTACTAAACAATAACAGCATTCACGTACGAATGCAGGCTCGGCGCTTGGCGGTACTGGGTACAAACTTATAATCTTGTTGCTCTATCGTAAAAACAGTACAATAGTACAAACAGTTTTTTTTTGTTCGTGTTTGGAAATTACGTAAATGGTGATAGGTACTGAAACTTGGTGCGCGAGCCGACTCGTACTTGGCCGGTTTTATTTAAAACTATAATCTTCACAGTTAAGCGGCGGTACTACGTGGCAGTAAAAACTAGGATGATGCGATATGTAACTGAGAGTGCAAGAGTATTGCAGCTAAATCCCAACTCACTGAGTTTTTCGTTGAAATTCAAGAAATAAATTAATAGTTTTATTATGAATCATGATTATCAAGAAATGCTTTTTCTCAGGGTCTTAAACAGTATCACGGCTTTGCTTTAGCTAAGTTGTAAACTAATAGAACTTAGTACTTTGAAGTTTTCTTTGCCAACACTTAAAAAAAAAACAGTGAATAGGATTTAGGATTTTTTTCTAACAAACAATTACAAAAAAATAATAGTTGATTAATCGCGTTTTCACGTTTTCCTGGGTCTAAACCATATTCCGGAGAAGACAGTCATTAAATTTCAGTCAGA
Source organism: Apoda limacodes (assembly GCA_946406115.1). Classification (NCBI taxonomy): domain Eukaryota; kingdom Metazoa; phylum Arthropoda; class Insecta; order Lepidoptera; family Limacodidae; genus Apoda; species Apoda limacodes. Next base: position 25,193,995 of record OX291550.1, read on the forward strand.
TCTGCTTAGCGAATCCGAAGCAACCCTGCCAATAAAAAAATTTAGGTAGTATAACTTTGTAACAAATTTCATTCATTTCAATTCATCGCGACAATATGGCCAGCCTTTTGGGAACTATGCTAACTGGCAACGGATTATTAGATTTACATTTTTATATTTTTGATTGTAAAGATAATTCATACTATCCGTAGGTACCTACTAATATTTTAAATGAGAAAATGTTTCTGTTCGTCTCTCTGATTGTTACTCAATCACGGCGCAACAGAGCATCCAATTTAGCTGAAATTTTGCACCGAAATAGTTGAAGAGACGGAGAGAGAAGGATATAGGATTTATTACTTTTATCCCGGAAAATTCAGAAGTTCTCGCGGGTATAACTTTAACCGCATTCCACTTAAACGAACTAAGTATTAGTAACAGCTATAGATTGTAACAGCAAACTACTTTCGTATAAATCACAGAGGTGCCGTAGGAGTCCTACGCTGATAACTAGCGCGGCCAAAAGCTAGCGATAGTAGGTACAAATGTAGAAGTAATTCAATAAAAAGCAATTACCCACTATAATCCGATTGCCAGTTTCTGAGGAATACATAGACAAACATATAAACATAAAAACAATTATAAAGCTCACATAGGTAAATATTGCGCAATTCTAACAATACTACCTGCATACATACGGGTCAAATTGATAACCTATTTATTTGAAGTCGTTTAAAAAGGAACACTACATGCTGAACCCCCTTTCCGGCACCTAAGCGTAGTTACTATTCCATAATTAGTATGACCGCAAGAAGTACACCGCGTACCTACAGGCGAGCTCAAGGAGTTTCAAAGCAACTCATTAAATGATAAAAAGGTTTGGAACTTTGCTGGTATAAAGAGTAGTAGGGAAGTAGGCTGTGTCCTTTACAGTCTCAATTGGATGCTCTCTTGCGACGACCACAAGCAATAACAAACAAAGAAAGACTTTCACAAATATGTATATAGGTAACTATACTAAGTTAGAATTCTGTAAGGTATGGGTAAATTTATTGGTAATGTGGCAACAGTGCAGGCAACCCCGCTGCAGGGCACGCAGCAGTTGCTGGTGGTACTGCACGAGCCAAAGGAAGCGGCAGCTCTGGCACGCGCCATCAAGCAGGAGGTGCGTCATGATCGCAACACAATCATCACACAGCCCGCTGAGTTCATCAGTAAGTATATAAACATAGTCTTTGATGAAGAGTTTATACATGTAGGTACCAATTACATTTATATACCTATATTCTATTTTTTTATTAAGTAAATAGGCTCATGTAAATTTCATAATATACAAAGAGGTTAAATTATACTTAGCTAGAAATAATGTAATTAAGTATGTACAAATTTCGTCTCGGATTTGCTGGTGATTCAGGACCTACCTAATGGCTGTATATACCTTGGTAGTTGACCAAGACATGATACCCCCACTACATACGTAAACTACTATAAATCCTTTTTTAGCCTCACGGAATTTCTTCATTCTGGGCAATTAGGAGGAGTCAGAGACTTTTTTTTTTTTTTTTTTTTATACCACTAAAGTGGCAAACAAGCACACGGTCCGCCTGATGGTAAGCGGTCACCGTGGCCTATGGACGCTTGCAACACCAGAAGTATCACTCGCGCGTTGCTGATCCTTCAAAAATCCAATTACTTCTTTCTTGAAGAACCCCATACTGTAGTCCTTAGAGAAAACCTTGGCAGGGAGCTCATTCCACAACTCAAGCGTTCGCGGGAGGAAGTTTCCCTGAAACTGCACTGTACGCGACCATTTCGGTTCTAAAGTGTGAGAATGAATTCCCTGCCGATGGCGAGCGGTGCGATGGTAGAAAGTAGCCGTGGGCATAATTTCCAACACACACAGCGAGGCAAAGTCTCTCCTCAGACTTAAGGACATGTAGTGCTTTTACCTATACTATGCTAGACAAAAATTTACGCTGACCTGAGTATCTTCCTTTCCGCACTGAATGTGGCGTTTATTAGTAAAGGTACGCAGCGAATCACTACAATTTAGAGACCTTTATGTTTTTATACTATGGTAGTATAGTACCTAGTGCTATTAATTTATACTGTGGTATTAGTCCCGAATGCTATCATCTATATCTATTTAGCTACTCGCATCTATGCAGATACTTAATGTTTCTATGCGTATCTTACAATTTAGAATTATATTTGTTTGCTATTTAGGTTAGCCAACGTTATTTGGAAGTTTCTTTCCAAATCACGAATAAACGGCCAAACAGATTCGAATAAAATTTGCCACAGATAGACCATGTCTTAGATTAAAATATAGAATAGTTTTTTTTTTTCGGAGCAAACCTCGAAGTCCTCTTTTTTTCGAAGTCGAAGCACAGTCACTTAAAAATAAAATATTATATAGTAACAAGTCTGTTTTATTTGTGTCTTAGGTATTGGCGACGTAACAGACAGTGCAACGTGGCAGACTCTGGGTGGTGGCGTCGCAGACTACCTGTCAGCTTTGCCTCTTCCTCTGCATCACTTGCTCAAATATTCCACTCCAACGTCTTCCATTTCAGAGCCAAAGAAAGAAGAACATCCTACAATACTCACTATCAATGCGAATTCACTGCCTTCCATGTCTAATATAACTACTGTAAGTGTTATCAAACCGTAAAATTTTAAGTATATTCCATATCTATAGGTTGTTTGTTAGCAAGAAAAGTATATAATTATCTAAATTTTGACAGATACCAGCAAATGCGATGAACGGTGTGGTCGTACAGACTGCTACGCTAGTAAACCAAACAGCAAACACTAACACGGCTGGAAACACGATCGTGACGCAAAAGAAGAAAAAAAAGAAAAAGGCATCAAAAGAAAAAAAGCCGCGACCAAAACCTGGAGAAATACGTTTAACTACAGCTTTAGGTACATTATCTATATACCTACTAATATTATAATAAGTATAATTTGTTTGTATATATAGGATAATATCTGCAACTACTGAATTGATTCTAATACTTACTTAATTCTTTCACTTATAGAAAACAACACTATTCTTGTGGGTGGCTATGTAAACATATTTTGTTTTGGTGTGACTACATTTTTAAAACATATATGTATCAAATTCCAGATGGCAGCACATTATATTGCTGTCCAGAATGTCATATGGCGTATCCAGAACGTGAGCTTCTGGAACAACACCTTGTTGGACACACGATGGAACGAAGGTACCTTTGCTTTTAATTGCTCCGAGCAATTATATTCTTATAAGAATAATCGTATTATCTTAATAGCTAGTTGCTAGTTATTTGTAACTTCTTTTGAGGGAAGTTATTATGATTGGTCCGAAAATCGAAATCGCCAAATTTAGGTTTTAAGACCTGGAGAATCGTTTGCCATAATTTTTAAAGTGAGTTCTCTCTCTCTGTCGCTCTCTCTCTATCTCTCTCTCTCTCTCTCTCTCTCTCTGTGTGTGTGTGTGTGTGTGTGTGTGTGAGTGTGTGTGTGTGTGAGTGTGTGTGTGTGTGTGAGTTTTTTGCTCCTCGATATCTGAAGGGACCAATTTGTCTCGTGACAATCAAAGAAAGAAAATAGTTTGAGCAAAATCGGTCTAGCGGTTTGTTTATCGCTAAGTCGCAAAAAATATTTTCAAGAGAAATTGCTCGTACGGTACTAATTTTTTGCTATTTTTGACTGACTTATCAGGTTCATCTGCGACATTTGCAATGCGGCGCTTAAACGCAAGGACCATTTGACGCGGCACAAGCAGTCGCACAACCCGGAGCGCCCACATGTCTGCTCCGTCTGTCTTAAGGCATTCAAAAGAAAAGAACAACTCACGCTGCACTTCGTCATACACTCCGGAGAGAAGAGGCATGTCTGCAACGAATGCGGGAAAGGTTATTTTCCTGCTCTTTTTTTATCATAATCTAATTCTAACTAATCACAACCACAGAGCGGGTATCTACCGAAACAGAAAGGTAAGGAGAAGGGACATATTTATTGGGGATCAAGACACAGGACACATCTCCTCTTTGATCGCGCCAAATAAATATTCCTCTCTTCTCTCTACTTTGGTGGACACGCGCCCTTATCGTCAATAGTAGATATAGTTGTAATGATGATCTATATTTATTCTGTTGATATCCGCTGATCTTAGTGAGATGTCTTTACCAATAGTAGGGATACATCCTACACTTTGAACGCTGATCTATTTTTTCTTTTGTTAGTATCCAATGACCTCAGCACAGAGATGTATTTTCTTACCAACAGTGTACAGTTTCAATGCTGAGCTATCTTTTGTTTTGTCGCTATCCGCTAATCTTACCATAGAGTAAATAACGTTATCAAATACCTTTAAACGAGCAAATTTTGTAGATATATATTTATAATCTGAATCTCGGAAACGGCTCCAACGATTATCTTGAAATTTAGTATGCTGGGGGTTTCGGGGGCGATAAATTGATCTAGCTAGGTTTCATTGTTAGAAAACGTCGTTTTATCCGTGTTTTTAGGCAATGATAAACTGAAAAATATGTCTCTCCCTGACATCTATTGGCGAGAAGTAATACTATTATTTTTACCGACACAGCAACACTAAAGTTACTTGACAAGAAATAGCGTTGTTAAGCAACACTAAAGCTACTTGACAGTACACGCCGTTGTTAAAAAAAACGAGCGAAACTCGGTCCTCCAGGTACTTGTAGTTATACCAGTGACTTTATAAACCGCACAGGTAGGGTTTCGAGCAAAAAATAATCAGTTCTGCAAAAGAAAGATGGAAGAAAGAGAGGTAGGGCACTGCAAGTACTCGCTCGAATAAGCCACCCGAACAACTAAAGCAGGGCATAGCGAGTACTTGCTCGAATGAGCGGCCCGAACTGGGGAAGTACCTCCACCTTACAGAAAACCGCGGCCACAATAACACTAACATTGAGTAGTGTTGTGTTCCTGGCGGTGAGTAAGGTTGCCAGAGCTCTTTGAGGATTCGCTGCGCGGACAGCGGAGGACCGGCGGTACTTGTTGCTGTCATGCTCGGCGTAGACGCGGCATGCTGGTTCGGCGGTCAGGGAGACCTGATGAAACGGCTGACCGCTGGCCGCCCGCAGGTTGAACGGGATCCCGAACCCAGGGATCACTTAATCTCCGCCCTGGGAGGCTGATTCGCCAGCCTGTGTAAAGTATCTGAAGTGGTAGTCGTGCCGGAGAAGGAGACCGGAGTGGACCCGGCTACTACAACAGAGGGGGATCAGGGGCCCTTCCGCCCGCCGTGCCAGTAACCGTATCATCTGTGGCGAGCTTTGGCAGTTCTAGTACCGCACCTTTTGTCCTCTAAGCTGTCAGTGCAGTGAATCCTCATCTTTAATCTAAATAACACTTTCAAAAAATAAAAAATATGGCAAGAAATAAAAGAAAAAGAGTTTATTCAGCGGCCGCTCCATCCACATTTAATGTGGACTTTTGCAACATTAGGGGTATTCACGCAAATCTTAACGCAGTCCACCTCCATCTGGAGACTGCGCAGCCGACCATTCTTTTTCTAACGGAGACGCAGATATCCTGCCCGGCCGATACATCATACCTTCATTATCCCGGTTACAAACTTGAGCACAATTTCGTGAGTCGTGCCGGTGTATGTATGTTCGTCCGGGAGGATATCTGCTGTCGCCGCCTTCATAGCCTTGAAGACAGGGACCTGTCGATATTGTGGGTGCGCGTAGATTACGGCGGCCACACTCGTATCTATGCGTGCCTATACAGGTCTCATAGCGGTGACACGGACGTAACTCGACTCTTCACGCACCTGAGTTTGACGACTGACAAAGTTCTAGAGCAATATCCCACAGCAGAACTAGTTATTTTGGGAGACTTTAACGCCCACCATCGCGAGTGGCTCAGTTCTCGAACCAATAACTATGCTGGGATATCTGCTCACGAATTTGCTCTGACCTATAGATTCTCTCAGCTGGTACTTTCTCCAACGAGAATACCAGATATAGAGGAACATACGAGCTCCTTACTGGACCTTCTGCTGACTACTCGTCCGGACGGATACTCCGTCTCAGTGGATGCGCCTCTTGGCTCCTCGGACCACTGTCTCGTTCGGACTCAAGTGTCATGCACACAACCTGATCCTTCTGGGCCAACTAATTGGCGTCGTGTGTGGCACTATAAGTCGGCAGACTGGGATGGATTGCGAGAATTTTACGCATCGTACCCGTGGAGGCAGATCTGCTTTAACTCAGAAGATCCTGACGTCTGCGCAGCCGCAGTCACTGAGACAATCCTTGCTGGTATGGAATGCTATATTCCTAACCCGCGAGTAGCTGCCGGCGTCAAAAAACGACCGTGGTTTAATAGGTCTTGCAGAAAAGCTAAAATTCTTAAGCAAAATGCATATGAGGCTTGGACCACGGCTCGTTTTAATAAGGATCCGAATATTTCTGAGTTAAAACGCAAATTAAATGCTGCCTCGAGGTTCAGTAAGAAAGCAACTGCCAGAGCAAAATTCCAATTCATCGGCAAAATAGGTGGGCGACTTGCGAGCTATCCTTCTGGGAGTCGTGCTTTCTGGTCGCTTGCCAAAGCTGCCGAAGGGAACTTCTGCCAGTCGTCGTTACCACCACTGAGAAAGACCGATGGTGACTTGGCCCATAGTGCTAAAGAGAAAGCCGATCTACTGGGCAGTCTCTTTGCCTCGAACTCGAATATGAACGATGAAGGCGCTGTACCACCTACTATACCGTGGTGCGGTAAGACCATGCCGGAAATCTCCATAACGCAGCGGGAGGTCAGGCGGGCGTTGCTCTCTCTAGACGTTCATAAGTCGAGTGGGCCAGACGGTATACCAGCAGTGGTGCTTAAGCAGTGTGCTCCTGAGTTATGTCCTGTACTCACGCGCCTCTTCGCGCTTTCCTACCACACTAGGCAATTTCCGTCTTCATGGAAGACTGCGAATGTGCACCCGGTGCCCAAAAAGGGCGATAGATCAGATCCATCGAATTACAGGCCTATCGCTATTACCTCTCTCCTCTCTAAGGTGATGGAGCGTGTGATCAACACACAGCTTTTGAGATACCTAGAAAAACATGACCTGCTCAGCGACCGCCAATATGGCTTTCGCCACGGTCGCTCGACTGGTGACCTTCTAGTGTATCTCACACACCGATGGGCACTAGCCATTGAGAGTCAGGGGGAGGCATTGGCATGTAGCCTGGACATAGCGAAGGCGTTCGATCGGGTCTGGCACCGCGGTCTTCTATCGAAGTTGCCATCTTACGGAGTGCCCGAGGGTTTGTGCAAATGGGTGGCTAGCTTTTTGTCCGGCAGACGCATACGAGCCGTAGTTGACGGTAGTTGCTCTGATAGCATGGACATTAATGCTGGTGTCCCGCAAGGCTCTGTGCTGTCTCCTACGCTGTTTCTACTGCATATCAATGACATGTTGGACATGAACAACATACATTGCTATGCAGATGACAGTACTGGAGACGCTTTTTTACACGGGTCGTGCAAACATCCCTCGTTCCGTTGTGGAGGAAAACCGCGGAGAACTTGTGTCTCAAATCGAGACCATACTGTCCCAGGTCTTTGACTGGGGACGGGTAAACTTGGTCCGATTCAACCCTACAAAGACACAAGTGTGCGCGTTCACCGCTAAGAAAACTCCATTCACTGTAGTCCCACAATTCCAGAACACTCCCCTCTCCATCTCCAAGAGCATTGGGATCCTTGGTGTCGACATCTCCAGCGATGTTCAGTTCCGAGATCATTTATCAGATAAGGTGAAGCTGGCGTCCAAAAAACTTGGTGTACTCAACAGAGCGAAGCAGTACTTCACGTCGGGGCAAAGGTTGTTACTTTACAAGTCGCAAGTTCGGCCCCATATGGAGTACTGCTGCCATCTCTGGGCAGGTGCACCCGGATACCAGCTTGGCCCTTTTGACTCGGTTCAACGACGGGCTGTGAGAATTGTCGACGATTCCAAACTCACTTGCGGTATCGAGCCCTTAAGTCTAAGGAGAGACTTTGCCTCACTGTGTGTGTTCTACCGCTTGTACAATGGGTTGTGTTCTGAGGAATTGTTCGAAATGATGCCCACGGCTACTTTCTACCATCGCACCGCTCGCCATCGGCAGGGAATCCATTCTCACACTTTAGAACCTAAATGGTCGCGTACAGTGCGGTTTCAGAGAAACTTCCTCCCGCGAACGCTTAAGTTGTGGAATGAGCTCCCTGCCAAGGTATTCTGCAAGGACTACAGTATGGAGTTCTTCAAGAAAGAAGTTATTAGATTTCTGAAGGGTCGGCAACGCGCAAGTGATACCCCTGGTGTTGCAAGCGTCCATAGGCTACGGTGACCGCTTACCATCAGGCGGGCCGTAAGCTTGTTTGCCACCTTAGTGGTATAAAAAAAAAAAAAAAAAAAAAACTTACTACTTAGCTAGTCTTCTATCTGTTATACAACAGAAGATTTTCAGTTTCGAGATTTTCTACTCTTAGTAAGTAAATAAATGACAATCTTGTTCTTCTTCATTCTAAAGTCAAAAACATCTCCTCAGGTTTTTACCGCAAGGATCACCTTCGAAAGCACACTCGTTCCCACATCGCTCGGCGAGTGAAGGCAGAGATGTCACAACAAAGCGGATCCCCCCCTCTGCAGACCATTCCCGCAACCACTTCCCCACAGGCCTCCTGACCGCAGCACTCCGGAGCTGACCTGCTCACGCTTATAGCTGCTACCAAAGACGCCTTCTGACATGATGATGACGACATCGATAAACTGGATCTAGATGTCGTAGTAGCGATGTAAAGTGACTGTGACGTTCCCAGGGTAAGATGGAGATTTTACATGTGAACAATAACACTATTCTTTATTCTTGGCAAGAAGTCAGAATTTTACCGTACACTGGTTACGCCACTTGGAGTCACATTCAATGAGTGATAAGTGATGGTCACTTTAAGCGAAAGTCACTTACTTGTTCACAATAGTTTTTTGGTAAGTTTCCATAAGGCTACAATCTTTAAAACACTGAAAAATATTGAAACAGACTTTTTGAAAACAATTATCAAATTGACCTGCCGCGCGTCGCCTATAAATGAGCCATGTGCGATTCACTTAAGATATATGTAGTTATACTCTTAAAATAAATTTCCTCTCGTTCATAACTTACTTACTTACTGGTTGGACATGTATTATTTATACAGATGAAAAAAAATGTTGAATACTAAAATTACTTATGAAACCAAAAATCTATCATTGCCAGACTGTAGTAGGTACCTGCATCGTTGCAAACCTCGCTGGATTCTATTTTATAATAAAATATACACAAAGAATTTTAGTACCTACCTATAGCTAAGATTTTATAACGAAGTTGTTTATTTTTTGTTAATTGCAAAAAAAAAATGTGTTTCGGTGTTATCAGCGATGATGTCTAAAAATAATAAATTAAGATTCAATGTACTAAAATCAATAAAAATACATAAAATCGTTTAAGAAATTGATGAGTTATACTAACTCGTCGTAGTTTCCATTTATAGGTAAATATTATGCGGTCGGTTAACTTTACCTCTCGTATACCTATATATCCCGCGAGACGGGGGCGGTGCACTGGACTAACCTATATTTCGTCACATAGGCGGGTGCTGTCCATAGATATTAGGCATGAAAACCATGGCTATAGGATATCGGTAATGCAACAGAATATAATTTTTTTTTATAGAAAACTGACAAATAGCTTTACAGAGAGTACAGAGAGATTTTTTGCTGTAAAACTATTTGGTACTTATATATTAAATATGTATTGTAGTTGTAGTAAATTCGAAGTTTTCGTTATATTGTCCCTAAAATGCTTACCTATATTTTTATTTAAGAGCCAAAGGAAAAAAAATCTATGATTTGGTTCTTTATGTAACATTTCCTTAGTTTAAGACTTATTATTATATATAAATTCAGTGGCGAGGGGTGGAATTATGACAAGGGTAAGCCGGTCAAAAAAAATTATATGTTTTTTGTTCTTAAAACTTGCTTTGGAGAATGAACTATCGTGATCCAGCAAGTAGTTAGTTAAAAAACACTAAACATGAATTAAAGCTAAGTATTATGACAAAAAAAACTCACCGCAATTAACAAATACGTTATTTAAAAACACAATTAAACAGTAAAATAAACATAACTCGAGAACAATATCTACCAAATCGCAAGCAATTACAGTGATGATGGCAAATAGACACATACTAAATGTATGCTATTCTAAATGTAAACGCAAGTACTTACACTTCTAAATAAAAACTTACTTTGTAATTGAAATTTAGTTTTTTAATCTTGCAATCTTATCTAATAACTCCTATAAGTGTGGCAACAGAGAGAACAAACGGAAAAAACGTATTCATTAGAAATAGTAAAAAAAACTTATCCCGCAAATCTTTAGCTTGCCTTTACCAATTTTACCCCACGCGTGTAAGCGAAAGAGACGACACTACGTAACTTGTACATTTCGATTTCGACCTTTTTGTCGAGAGTTAACTTATTGCAGATAGCTTCTCTGTAGTCTGTACTTAACTTTGCAACAAACTTTTCTGACTTTCCGACCTTGGGTGTATGGTCGCTAGTGTCGTTGTAAGTTCATACCATTTCAATATGGCGACTGTAGTTTTGATTTTTGATCGCCGGGTCAGAAAAGTTTGTTGCAAAATATTTGGAGTGCACCTCGCTCTGGTACATGGTATAGGTAGTATTGTGTTATTTCAGAAAGGTAGGCTGTGAATCGGCTTGTATAGATACGGCGCCACTAAATACCTACATATAAACATACGTAATAGATGATTTTTTGCGAGAAAATTCATACGCTTTTTGCAGAGCATTATTCCTAAAAATACTCATCAAAATCCACCTATAAAATTGTGTCTAGATTTTTAGATATTCTGCATTAGACAATAGCATAATGGTTCTTTATGTCTAGCATATTATTAAGTAAGCTACAACTTACCATTTGTTTACCACTTAGAAATGTACCTACCTCTAAAAATATTAAAAAATGTCAAGGTCTTTATGGACCTTATTTCAAGAAATTACAAAGTAACATAGGTTACACTGCCCCAGACCAAGTCCAACAACGCCGACCTAATTAATTTGTTATGTATGTATTTTGTTTGAGTTATTTCTATTATGTATTACTTTTGCTGTGATAAAACATTGTAATATGTAAATAAAATGTATGAGTAGGTAACAAAAAAATCTAGAAGTAGCAAAATTAATGTTAGTAATTAAATATTAATGTTTGTAATTAAATATTAATGTTTTAAAGATCTCTAGAGGATATTTTATATGTATCTAGTTGTTATTTTTGAAATAATTAAATTATTGTGATGTGAAAATCTATATGTGTTCCAAACCCTTTTATTTTCATTTACTGTGTATATATCAACTTAGAAAGTACATATAAGTAATATTATGTCAAACAACAATTGTAGAGCTGAGCTCAATAAAATGTAATATAGACATACAAAACAATTCTATTCGTTTTTTATTGAAATACATCCATTTTTTATTAAATTTCTTTAATTCACTTTTGAATGACGATATGTATTTTGTGCTGCGATATTTCAAAAATTTTTCTACAGAATGGAGATGGCAAGAACTCAAGAGCTGAGTGGACTGAGACACAAATTCGATCTAAAATCATTTATATATTTGATGAACGTCCTGAATCATTAATCATTTTTAGGGTTCCGTACCCATTAGAGTAAAAAAAAAAGTCGCTTCGCTATCAGTCTGTCACCACGCTGTATCTCATGATCCTTGATAGTTAGACAGTTGAAATTTTTACAGAAGATGTATTTCTATTGCCGCTATAACAAACAACATATACAAATACAATAAAAAGCAAATACTAAAAAACAGAATAAAATAAATATTAAAGGGAGCTCCATACAACAAATGTGATTTTTTGGCTCGTTTTTGCTCGATATTGAGACGCTTAAAATATTCACAAAACATTTAGTTATATCTTTACTTTAGGAATAAATAATTAAATTAAAATTTAATAAATAACTATTTAAGGGGGGCTCGATAAAACAAATGTAATTTTATTGCCGTCTTTATAGATACGGAACCCTCTGTGCGCGAGTCCGACTCGCACTTGGCCGATTTTAAACTTAAATTAGTCCAAGTTAGAAGGTTTTTTTGTATTACCTACTGTTTTTATGGTAAAGAAAAAACCGCAAGATTATAATTTTTCTTTCAATTTCTTTAAAATTCTAGGGTTTTAAATTAACCTTATGGTACCCTTGTAGGATACTGACCTTACTTTAGCCTTATTTTACAGTTCTTAAAAAACTGTTATAATACAAACCAAAGTAAAGGATAATTTATTCAAGTTATGATATCTTACAAACACTTTGAATCGTCAAAAATATTCTATGAGATGTAATATAGATTTTTTGCGTGCATACCTACTTGTGGGTAAGCGAAAATTTCCCGTCGTTTAAGCACTAATACGTTTTAATTAGGTATTTAAAGTTAGCACACCGTTTTTAGCCAAACGCAAAATAAAGTATACCCAAATTTGCCGTTATCCGATATTTATCCGTCATTTAAAAAAATTTGACGTTGAACTATTTCAAAAAAAAAAATGGGTGGACGGCTAACTCCACTCGAAGTTTTAAAATTCTGAGCCATAATGCAGGTCCGACTGAAGTTAGCCGACAATCCTTTTTTTTAAAAAAAGGAGCAGCGGCAATCTTTTTGTTATGGCAGCTTAACAACGGATGAAAAACGGCATATTATGAACCATATTGCAGGTCCTTTTCCCCTGCAAGTAACATTTTGCATAGGTGGCCGGCTACCTTCGAGTGAAGTTAGCCGACCACCCTTATATTTAAAAAAAGGAGCACCGGCAAATTTTTTGTGATGGCAACTTAACAACGGATGAAAAACGGCAAATTCTGAGCTACTTCGAATGTAGTTAGCCAACAACGTTTTTTTTTAAAAAAAGGGAGCAGCGGCAAACTTTTCGTTATGGCAGCTTAGCAACGTATAAAAAACGGCAAATTCTGAGCCATAATGCAGGTCCGTATCACTCCTGCCAATAACATTTTGCATAGGTGGCCGGCAAACTTCGAGTTAAGTTAGCCGACCACCCATTTTTGTTTAAGTAGTTCAAAGGCACATTTTTTAATATAACGGATAAATATCGGACAAAAAAAAGACCTGTGATACTTTACAAAATAATCTGCCAAAATATCAAAAAGTGATATAACTATTACGTGAGATGGTAAATGGCTCGGGCCCGTTTCACACTTGGCCGGTATTTATTTTTTGTTGTTATACTTTAGAGCTCACACATATTATGATCACTGCAAGATTAAAGCTTACTAAGTAGTTTATTAAGTTTGTAGCACCGCTAAGCGCCGCGCCCGAATTCGAACGTAAATATTGTTGTTAATTTAGTTAGTATTCAGAATAATATCATTTTATTTTTCTATAATGTTACATGGCTTATAAACTTATAAACTTATACCTGTTTTACACAAGTAAATCTGCCGAGTTGCTCATAAAGGGTATCAACTTCATCTAAGTACCTTTTGATGGAATTTGTATGAATTTTTTACTTCTGTTAAGTTAGTCGACTATTACTCATTACAAGTTGTAAAACCTACTTAGCTATGATAGTTTTTCTTTTTATTTCGTTATATATGCTATTCCTATGATTTTTACACACATCCAAGAGGAAGGGAGGGTACCTGGGCTATAACAAAATTAATATTAATATTTCGCAAATGCATTTCTTATTCGAATTGTTTTCGCACACCCTGAATATTTTTAAATGAGCTTTATAACGACATCCTACGATATGGGGTAGACAAGAAAAAAAACATCCCCACATTACGTGTAGGGTCCGTATCCTAAAAAATTTTCTTATTTTATTTTATCACTTTTTCAGCCTAATTAATATGTATGTATCCCTAGGGCGTAGGTTTACATAGACTTCAAGTTTTGTAATCTGGCCTATGTACAGCGCAATTGCCTCACAAAATTGATTATCCTTTAGAAAGAGACAACGCGAACCTGTGGTCTCTTTTCTTTTTCCCACTCAACTTCTGTCATTTTTGTTTAATCTATGTACAGTAATACCCCGGACTTACGCGATAGGTGGGACCGAGCGCTATCCGTGTAAGTCGAATTCGCGTAAGTCGGGGTTCAATTTTGCATATAAAGACATAAAAATGTGTTTAATTGGGACCGGAGACTAAATTAAACAATAATTTAGGAAAAAATGTGTAACTAATTGTAGATAATATTACAAATTATATTATAATAAACTGTATAAACACAATCCGAAGTTGTTTTGGTGTAGAAGGTTTCATAAAATCTAACAAAGTCGTCTGACGAGTCCATGATTTTTTCTTCTCCCGTAATATTTCCTCATAGCATGCTTGTAATTTTTTTATTCCTTGAAGCAAAAGAGTCGGTTCTACTTCGTTTGGATGCCATAGTACTCAGAACATATCTCAGGTCATCGCACAACACATAAAATAAACACAAAATCGTAACTTTCTTGTACCTACGCGTCGAGCTGAACGAACACTAGTGCGGGCGGCGGAAGTCAAACAAACAAAAAACGAATAGATGAGAAAATTAAAAAGTCGTGTAACTCCAAATTCGCGTATGTCGAGGTAGCGTAAAGCGGGGTATTACTGTATTATAAAGAGTCAGTCTTGCTTCATCTCTCTCACTTTTTTATTACATCTGGCTAGGAAATGCGCGGTTCGGTTCTGTATGTCTATTGAGGATCCCCCTTAAATTTTTACTTCTTTGTCATTATTCGTTAGGATATTAGCCAAATAAGACGTCATATAAAACTTACGCAGGCAATCTATAACGGATCCAAAGATAAGCCCTTAAAACGTAAGACAGACTGCGTAGGCTTAGGTAATAGGATCCTGTCGCACCCTTTAGATACAGAACCCAAAAAAAATTAAAGAAACATAGCTTGTAGAGTTAATAATGTACAAAAATAGGAACTAGGAGCTTATTGCGAAACTTTTCGAACACTTAAAACTCGGGTATTCGAGATAAATGATGCAAGTTGCTCTTAACTTTTCGAGACAGTTCGCAATAAGATTCCTGGGAAATCAGATACCTTAATACTTACACAAACATCTTTATTGTTATTTACATTACAAGATCTCTTCTTAAATAATGTTCTTAAATGTAAAAAATTTACTTACAAGTTACTTAAATTTATATAAAAATTTCAATAAGTACCTACTATATTGAGGAACGTCACATACTAAATCATTTTAAAACTTTTAGAGTTTTAAATTAATTACTTATTTCTAATAAACTCACATCCTAATATACATTTATACTCTTCAAAGAGGTAACATTGTAACTAACAAAACTCAAATGTTTAGATTTAGATACTATTTTATTATTAAATGTC
This sequence comes from Apoda limacodes, assembly GCA_946406115.1. Taxonomy (NCBI): domain Eukaryota; kingdom Metazoa; phylum Arthropoda; class Insecta; order Lepidoptera; family Limacodidae; genus Apoda; species Apoda limacodes. Next base: position 25,209,423 of record OX291550.1, read on the forward strand.
TTATCTCTCTTCTCATACTATTTCACAAAACCTATTATGGAAAAACCATTTTAAGATATGTCCGCCATCACTTTATAAACACAATTGGTGAATCATTATTATTTTTAACGTAAAAAACGAACTATAATATTTTCTATGACCACAAAACACTGCCATTCGATATTTCGTGTATCTACTTCTTTTTAAAATCTTAGTATTTTATTTTTCTCACCCTTCACTATCTGTAAGAACAAACCAACTAACTTATTTTGGTTGGATTATTTGACTATTTAAACAGTAAAATTCATCAATATGGTACTCACGCGTAAATGGCTGCAAAAAACACACACAAAATAATAAAAAGTTTATATTCCAATCATTTGCTAAAAATATATTGAGATTGAACACTTCCTTGATTTGTGAATTTAATAATTAGTTTAAAATTAGTTAGATCTTTTTCTCTCGAATTCCAGAATCTGGCCAACTCGAGGCTGTTCCCAAGAAGATCCCTGCATTTCTCATCTCCCTTCTCCGGAGTTCTTCCACGACTAAGATGCATAAAAAATATCGAAAACAAAACAAAACGTATCGTGGTAAGACCCTAAACGGGTTAAAAATAATAGATTGGTAAATCAACTAAATTATTGTAATAGTTACAATAATTTCTTTTTAATTTTACAATCATCGTATGTAACTATAACCAGAATATAGTTGACTTTACATAATGTTATATATCTAACTAAACTATTTACCGTTTAGTTATATTTTTTACTTATTCTGTGCTTACACTTTATATTGACCCTATAGACTAATGAAACCTTGAATTGTTACAAGAATTTAAAAAAAACTAATAAGCTAAAATTTTCTATAATTTTAACTCAACATTATGACTAAGTTTACACTTATAGCATATCTACATAGTACGCAGACTGGAATGAGATACGTTAACATGAGATCCATTTACTTTGGTCAAAATAATAATACTTGATACTTACATTAGGTGCGTTCTGTTCACTGCTTTAATGCGTTTAATGTCATAATCCAGCCAAGTTAAAAAGACATAAATGTTGTGTGACACACTGTACAAATCTTGGCTCATTCTCTTTGGTTGGATTATTGAAATTAAACGCATTCTGTGCATAATTTCGGTCCACAAAACGCCACTATTGATATAAACAAAAAAGGGAAGATACTGTAGGTTTAGTGTCGATACAACAAAGATTGAGCTAAATACAACTACAAATACCTTTATTCCTACATCTACATTTTTGATTACATACAGATGCATAGGAAATAACAGAGACAGGGAGTCGTAGACAGTCTGTAGTCAGAACGAGATTACAGGATGTTCGTCAACACACCCATAATTGTCTGAGATAGAATGGCTTGCGACTAACGAACACTGTGTCAAACTGACGTAGTTTGCCCCGCTTAAGGTCTTTGATCACATGCCATATCTCCCCTTTTTTTGTTTATATCATTGGCTACATTTATTCTTCATAATTAATGAAGAAATCCTAAGAAAGGTTTAGAACCTTCTAATTGCCCATATTCTTAGGAAACCAAATATAAAAAGCGGATTATATTATATTTTCTGATTTTCCACAGTTGGTATAACTAATACGGTTATTACATAAACTTTGCAATTAACTATAAAACTAATTTAAATTTCATAGCACTTTCACACCCCATTTGCCACAGTATTAAATTTTATGAAAACGATATTAATTAAAATTTAATTATTAACAATACAATAGATTTTGTACATATACCCACACTTACATAATATATCTCTATTATATAATTAATGTGTTTTTATAACAGTTTAAATCTCTAAGTTAGAACTTTTTAGTTTACAGTCATACTCATAGAAACATTTCATTGTACATATCTGTAAAAGTTGAAAAATTCCGTTAATGTTTACATTTCAACTAGTTGACATAACGATATTACGGTAAATCTACGGTACATCTTTATGTAAATAATAGAGAAAGGTTCCGGTTCCGTCTTGAACCTAAGGGCACGCGGGGTGGAATATGGGGGTAATGCTAAAATCTATGTCTGTTCACATATTTTTATCCAATGGAATGGAATTATTAAAAAAAGTGACTAACAATTGACTAAAAATGCTCTGTGGGATCTTTATCACCCGGCTCAGGGTTATTTTTCAACTGTCAAGTTTAATTATTTACATAGATACGGTTGAAAATCACTCCTGTCAGGGTGTACATTACCTTCATGAACGGGTGGAAAATCAACTTAACGGGCGATAATCACTCGGAAGTGAGTAAAAGTAAATTAAAACATAACCTAAATGCTAAAATTACTATTTTGAGTATTATTGGCACATGAATACGGTTTTTTTTTCCATTTTTGAGTAATAATTTTATAATAGCAGTGCATAATGGCCACATGATTTATATAATTTAACACCGTCATGACAAGATTTCGTGCGTCTTGGACCCGGATTGGGGATCGATAGTAACTGCCCGTTGCTCACCGTCGTCCGTTTCCATCACCATTTGATATGGAACCTTTATTTGTAACGGAACCCTCAGCTTCATATTTGATGGGGCCTTAAAATGAAGAAAACAGTAATTATAGATAGAAATAATAATACATTATACATATATATATATATATATATATATTTATAGGTATAGCCTTGTTTATTTTTTGATATCCCTAACAACCTCATACGTCCACTACTGTTGGGGTACGGCCTACCTTCACCTTAGGCTAGGTGAGAGCGATTTGGGCCAGTTATAGTGGGCCCAGTGCGGATTGTAGACTTCACATGAATCTTTGTGAGGATAATGAATACCACACGATGTTTTCCTTCACCGATAAGTCTATGGTGCCTTAATGTTCTTAAGAAATTAAAAAAATTACGTTAGTTCACACCGGGCTCGAACCTTTGCCACTCAGAAAGAGAGACATTTACCAAAACCACTAAGCCACCACAGACTTTTTTGATTTAGGTAGGTCTAGTAAAATATTTAAACACTTACATGTATTATGATAAAATATTATTACCTTGCAAATCCGCTAAAAACATTTCAGTAGCACTCACTTGCAGAAGTACACCATCCACATGTAGGATTCCACCCCCCCCCCTTCCTACTAAGGTCATTTGAAGGTATAGCGCACGGCCAACTTGGGTCTCCTGAAGATGCCTCGTGTTGAGGCGAAACACGTGTCGAGTTTTTTTATCAATTTGGTGGTGGTGATGTGATGAAGTTGGCATCGTCCACATAAGGAGGGAGGGAGGGAGGTGCACTCCTACATGTGGATGGTGTACTTCTGCACGTGAGTGCTACTGGATTGTTTTTAGCGGAATTGCAAGGTAATAATAAAATATTATCATAATAATGAATATCCGCAAAGTAACGCCTGATTCTATCAATAACTTACATGTATAGTAATTTCTGGCTTGATACTTGCTCCAGTTTGCTTCTTAGGCAGCATGTTGATAGGGAACAGATCTGGCAGCTCTTTTTTGGACTTTGGCTTAACCCTGGCGTGAATCTGACTGTGCTTTTGAAGATGGTCTTTACGGTAGAAACCTGAAACAATGGTACAAAATACAATTTTAGATGTCATTGAGACAATAAAGTTACTATTTGTTAATTTTTAAAATCGTTTGTACCGCTGATTTAATATACAGGCAGAACTGGGTCGCCTGCTTGATTGTATTTTTTTTCTTAACAGGTTATAGTCATCATCCCTAGAAAGCTTTTTTTTTTCGTAATTATGATCAACGAAAATGGTAATACGTTAGCTTCATACCATCTTCATACTCAAAGAGGCAGTTTTTTGGTTGTAAACTTGAGTAAAGACAAGGATGACGCGATAGGTAACTAAGCGTGCGCGAGTAGAGCAGCTGCATCTCAAATGTTTTCGTTGAAACACAATCACGACTATGCTTTACCAGAGTCGTAAAGTTATAGCACGTTACAACTTTGAAGATTTTTTACCAAAGTAGTTAACAGAAGTGAAAGAGGTCAAAGTAGGATTTTTTAACAGGAAAAAAGTACTTTAATTATGTTTTAACGTTGGTCAGAGTTTGTCATCGATATAAACAACAAGATATGCCCGTCCCATACTGTCGCCGCAGCAAAACGTGTTCACATCGAAAGGTTTTTTTTTTTTTCTGAACTGTCTATGCAGTTGGCTGTTGCAGCCATTACTGCTTCACCGGGCTTTTTGGGGCGAGACTCTGAAGGAGCCTCAGCCCATATAGCGTCCAACGCTCAAGGGCTCCCCGCGGGGCAAGCCTCGGCTTGGGTTGTCGCTCTCGGTATCGAAAGAAGCTAGAATGACTCATTCCATACTAGTGACGAGAAGGACAGCAATAAGACGTAAGCTAAGTTAGAAAGAGAGCAATGCATACTAAGGTAGTGACACACTGTTTTTTATATCTATGGAGTGATACAGACACATTGCAGGTATACGTTGAATAAAAGCGGCTAAGAATATAACCAGGTACCTTTCCCACAGTCGACACAGAAGAACGACTTGACGCCGGTGTGGATGTGCAGATGGATCTTGTAGTGGTCTTTTCTCTTGAACGGTTTGTTGCAGAACTTGCACACGAACACCTTCTGAGGAACCGGCAGGTTGAGCTCATCGAGGAATGTCTGACTTTCCTGAGAACTGTCCTCGTCTTCAATCACCTGGAACAAGATTAACCATGTTGTTGTTTATACCTTTAAACGAAGAAGGCCTTAAGCTGCGAATTGACAAACGCCGCTCGACTATCAGATTTTTTAAGCCGTATAAGGCCTCTGACTTGACTTTAGGTGAATCTGCCTTATTTTTTTCATACAAATTTGCTACACCAAATATCTTCAAACATAAACATTTTGCTACGCTATCGCTATTAACCATTTTCGCTAAAAGCATATTCATCTATACTCCCGGACACATCTATCCGCCCACTTTGTGTTTTATGTTTTAATCGCAAACAGCTAAAAAAAAAGTTTTTATGCAGTTATGAAGTTGGCACATTTTGTCATCTTATTGGTATGATTTTGTTTAAGAATAAAATTCAGAATAAAGAAAAAAGATGAGATGCAGCAGTAAAGGTCGAGTATCTGCCTGCCGTGATGAAGGATAATACAAGAGCTTTTGAAGAACAAGTGTTTTGTCTCAATAAAATGTTTATATGGTCACCTTGTCTCTTATCTGTACAAGGCTACAGCAACCGTTTGGCATCAAGCGGGCCGTATAGTTATTTACCACCTTACTTATATATAAACAACTTACCTCTACTACGACTTGAGGATAGTGGTTTTCCTTAATGGCGTCTTTTTGGGTGTTTGGTGCGGTGTCCCCGGTGATAACCTCGTCCTGACCGTCCGCCAGGCACGTGTGGTTTTGGAAACGCTCGTCGGAGAAGAAACCTAAATACAATAACAATACAGTTAGCAACAATTTTTTTTAAAAAAACGTACACATTTGTGAAATGTGCGATGAACAGTTGACGGGTCGGGAATAATTGTAACCATTTAGATAATCTTTGTAATTAAAATATTGCTTATTTTAACACAAATTTAGAAAGTAATAAATCACATGAGTGTTTGAGTTGTCACAATCAATAATACCCAGGCAATAAAATACTCTTAATGATGACCAGGTGATGGAATCCGGGGTACTGAATGCCTTATGTCTATATAAACACGTGTCCAGGTGTGTTTTAGGGTTCCGTAGCTAAGTGAAAACGGAACCTTTGCTGTTTACATCCATCTTTTTGCATTATAACTGCCATGTTACTATTGATTTTGATGAATCTCAAACACAAGTGTCTAATGTGAACCGCCATCTATACTTGTATACTAATAAATATTATAAAGATAGAATGTAAATTTGTTTGTATGTACGTATGTGCGTTATAATATTAAGACCTACTCAACCAATTTTGTTTAAATCTTTAAACGTTTGAAGGTGCAGTATTCCAACGACTACAACAGTACTTGATGGGCTCCGATAAAAAAACGTAGATACCTTCACTACACATGGAGCACCAGACGGTGGGTTGGTTCTTGATATGGACGTTGGCGTGCACCTTAAGATGCTGTTTCCGCTTAAACCTCCGGTGACAGATCTCACACTCGTGCCGCCTCTCTGGTTGATAGATTTCTTGTACAGGTCGAGGTAGCATGGTTAAGGGCTGTTCAAAATAAATAAACTTATTAGATTTGCAAAATTTCAGGGTGCTGTACCCAAAAGACTGCCAGCTTTTGTATGCCGTCCGTTCGACCGTCTGTGACCACTTCAATTGTGGAACAAGGATTACTTTAGATACGGGGTTTTTAAGGTCGGAGTGATTAGATTTTTAAAGAGTCCGCACGCGCGAGTAATTCCCCTGGTCTTGCAAGCCCCCATAGGCTAAGGTGCCCGCTTTACACCAGGCAGGCGGCAAGGTTGTTTACCACAGTGATAGTAAAAAAAACTTTACTTGTTTGACAGTTTTTACTTTTTACAAAGATATTATTTCCACCAAAAATCAGTGATAATAAAAGAAGTAGGTATATTTTTATAATCTGCTTTTATGTGACTCATGCGGCAGGGCGGCTCTTAGGTTTTTAAATAATTAACCGTAAAATAGATACTCACATAAACTCCGTCATCGTAGATTATGGGTTCCCCTTCTTGCTGGGTGTACATCACGTCATCATTGACCGGGGGGAACGATTTGTAATGTACCCCCATATGGGAGATCAGCTGGTCTTGGCGATGGAATGCTGGAAAAAATATTTTAAAATTAGGAGACTTACAGCAAATATTTTTGTTTGTACAGTGTAAAGTTAAGGTCATCATCATCATCGCAGCCGCAAGACCACTGCTGAACATAGGCCTCCCCCATAGATTTCCAAAGAAAACGGTTGGAAGCGACCTGTCTTCCGTTCCATTTAGTAGTAAAGTTAAGGTACTTAACTCATACCGCGCACTTAACTGCCCTAACTCAGTTTAAATACTTAACTGTAAAATTTTTTTGTGTGTCAAACGTAAAACTAGACATTAAGTAAGTATAAATACTCTAATATATACTATTACGAATATTCTACAAATTTATATTCTGCCTACCATAATAATACCAAGAGTGAGTTTCTTGATAATAATATTATTAAGAAAGATAAAATTCAAATATGTATAGTTTCATATAAACCAGCCGCCGGTGTATAAAACAGCTAAAACACTCCTTATATGCCTCAGTCCTAGGGCACAAAATTTATTTAATCTTGTTCACACAAATCACTTAAACTTTATACGGTTCAGTTTATGCCCCAGTTCCTTTGTGCCAATAACCCCCGACATGTTATAGAAAAGTTAGATTTTAACCCAGATAACAGAACAGAACCAAATCCGCAAACCCGACTCTGCGTAGTACTTGTGTTTTTATGAAGCCGGGGGCTCGGAGGGAGAGCTGCCCCCACCCGCTGCTGAGACAAGCATGGGGCCTGTGTGATTTGTTACGTAGGTATGCAAGGGCGCGTACTTCCCGCAGCGCCGGAGCAGTCACAAAAATTTTTTTGAGGAAAAAATTTTAATACTTGAAATTGTAAGTTATGTGCCCCAGAACTATGCCATTTATTCTGTCAGTACGCGTGCCCTAAAAACATGCCTATCAAATTTACTAATAAATTGAAGTCACTATTAGCATCATCCCATATCTTATTGGTATAGATGCCCCCCTCTTTGGGTATATTACCTAGATGTTAGTGTTACAGAGTTTGCATGCTACAGCACTACTGTATAAGTAAACCGTCTGTCCACCGTCTCGTCCGAAGTCAGTCTGGCCCTCCTTTCGCAACCTACGTCCTCCGTGAACGGTTTAGAAAGTAGAGAAGTGAAGTCTATTCCATCAAAGGAAAACGTTTGTGACCGGCCTACCTACATACATGAGGTAACAAAAGGTCAAACATATATTAGTGGTTCAAAGTCTCTCGTCTAAATTGCTAACTTCACTTTGAAAAAGTTCGCTGTCTTTTTTCTCGGTCGCCCAAGATATAAGTAAACATTTTAGAATTACGATGGCGATGTACAACACTTGTCTATGGACATTTATACAATTGGACAAACGTTAGGTAGGTACTCGAACCGATACGTTTATTGATCCGAGCGCGAAGATTTTGGTCACATAAACAATAATTTCGTCATGCTGTAACATTATCTACTAACATAAGACTCTTATTTAATCGTATTTAAAATTCTTCTATTCGGACCGCAGTCGCATAAATATGTAGCTTACCTGTTAAATGTCAATCTCAATTCCTAGCTATTAACAATTCCCGGTTATGTAAGCTTGTATCAAAGAAGAGTCGAAACGCTATTCCGAAAGCAGCCTAACCCTCATTAGGCAGGGTTACGATTACGCCCTCACTAGGGGGAAGCTAAGACCCTATCGATTGCCTAGGCTCGTCCTAGAAGACCCCGATACTAGATGAACTCGCAACTTAAACAACTTAACATAAAGAGAACTTAAGCACTTTTTAGCTGAAAGTATAGTGGTATTGAATGATAGTGGAGTTATTTATAAAAGTAATGTTCTGCAAAAAAAGTTAAAGGCCCGATTAGAGGAACATACGAATATATAATCTTGGATGCTGTCTGTCACGAAAAACATACTAATCAGCCAATTACATGCATGACCAATGTTATATATGAAGATCACCTTAGACGTTACCTCGGGGCCCACTGAGAGGCACAGGCCTCTCCTTAAACATTCAATCTATACCAAGGAACTGGTTATACATCGTAACATTTAATATATTCATTCGTAGGAAGACCGCGATAGACTAAAACTTTGTTTTAAGTTTAAATGTTTAAGTGAATAAAAAGTTTTTACAAAAAAAAAACAACCGGCTTCAAAAAGATGCAGTTTTTATTTTTTACTTTTCAGTGACGAATTGCTTTTTTCGTACACTAAAAACATCTATAATCGTATTAAACTTTTATACTCTCATCAACATAAAAGTTGTTTCACCAGTTCCAAATTAACACCAATAATTTTTTTTTTGACCAAAGTTTTTAATTTACTTCATTAATATGGGACCACCTCGGAAGTATACCCTTTTAAATAAAAATAAAATTTTGCGAATCCGTCCATATATGACAGAGTTATACTGGAGTTATAAACACTAGCTGTCCCGGCGAACGTTGTTCCGCTGCCGTCCCTCTGTACTACGGTTTTTACCTATAGTGCCCGAGTCCGGCTCGCACTTGACATATCGAGATAAAAACTATCCTATCTTTTAAGTTAGATCAAATAACAGATATTTACGAAGTTTGATCAAAATCGGTTCAGTAGTTTAGGAGTCCATTGAGGACAAACATTGTGACACGAGATTTATATATATTAAGATTTTCCACGTAATTTACATGTAACCGGCTTAAATAGTTTGGGATTAATAGGCTATTGTGATGCTTCCAGTGAAGCCTACATGTGAAGCATTTACGTAAAAACTATAATTTAACTAGCTGTCCCGGCGAACGTTGTTCCGCTGCCGTAGTTTAGGAGTCCATTGAGGACAAACATTGTGACACGAGATTTATATATATTAAGATAAGATAAGATAAAAAAAATATAAACATTGGAATTGACAACCTTCTCCTTTTTTTGAAGTCAGTTAAAAGAAAAAGAACTGAAGTGAGAACTGAAAGAAGATAACAGTGAACACTGAAAGGTAGTCGTTATGTAGTACTAAGACTAACTTTAAAATCTCTTGAGAAATAGAAACGGCGAGCAAACGTTTTTACAAGAGCAAGAAAGCAAGAGGTATATAGTTCTCGTTCTGTCAAACGAATTATGCCTATTTTAATTATACTGACTTCTGGTATTATGGCACAAAAACTAAAAGCAAAACTAAATTGTTGTCAAAAGCTAGTGCATAAATGTAATTGAGATGTGCTTTGACTGACTTAGCACAGTCAGATACTATATTCAGTTTCCTGCCTCATTCAAGGCCATGAAAAAAACGGGTCAGGTGCGATTCGGAGTCGCGCACCAAGGCACAGTAGCGGCGTTAGGCTAAGGCGCGGTTGGGTGACCGCCCATTATCCAGAAAGGCAGGGGCGCCAGAGCAGCTTTATTTCTGCCCGCTCATCCCGTTGCGTATTGTAACTTATTGCATTCTCGGTAGCGGCTAGATCACCTTAAAGACTGTTGCTAAATTCTACATAGTCTACTGAAATTGTATTGTACATAATATAAAAATCAAACATATATTATTTAATGAGTATTCATTGGTACCGGGGTTCCCTGAAATTGGGCAATGGTAACTTGTGCTTTTTGGACCAGTATTATTTCCCACAAACTCCCAAAACTTAGTAGAACACGCTGAGAGTAAGATTAGTAAACCTAGTTTCCCTAATCTTCTCCTAATCTTAGACTTACATTTGTTAAGAAATTTGCAGCTTTACAGTTAAATTATCCCTATTAGTAAAAATACTAATTACTGGAACTCAGAAAAAATTATGAGCGAGTCTCTTGTGAGGCAACTACTTTAGCCGAACAGTTAAAAGATTTTAGTTTCATAGTTTTATCGATTGTCTGTTATGGGATACTTTCTACAATCAAAATACATATTTTTCGGAATATGCAAAGACGTGTTGAAAAAAATACTGCGATCTCTTGGAAGAGTAAATAAATATAAGCTTCAAAAGCGCCATTTTAACAGGCCATAGGACTTTCCTGAAGAATTTAAATATTATCCTGCATTTAATCGATGACAAGGATTCAATAAAGAAGTGAATCTGCCCATGATGTGGCTAAATAAAAATGATATTTTCAGCAGTCTAATGAGTACTCCAAAACTTTTTTAGGGTTCTGTAACTCCTAATAAAAACGAAACCCTTCTAGGAGACTGTCTGTCCATCTGTCACATGGCGAAACTTAGTGTTCTACTTGGGATCTCTATACTAATATTATGAATGCGAAAGTATCTTTGCCTGTCTGTTACCTCTTCACGCTTAAACCGCTTTACCGAATAAGATGAAATTTGGCATGAAGATAATTTGAGACCCAGGGACGGACATAGGCTACTTGAAAACGTCAACGGTAAGTCGTTTTTTTTTCTATAATGAAAGAGTTGCCGTTGAAATCCTACACCGATAACCGAATAAAGGGCGGGTGGATCCGCGGGCAAAAGCTAGTTTTTTTCTATAAAAACAAGTAGTTAAGTAACTACTATAGTAGAATTATCGATAACCTTTCATCGACAAAGACACTTTGACTACTTTTAATTTTCCACGCAGAACAAAATGTCCAAAAAAGAATTAACAATGTTATATTTTTCTTACAGGTTCCTTTTCCAAAAGATTTAAAATATCTGCACAATCTACCTGAGTTGGGTTCAACAAAAGGAGCATTTCCCTTCGCCCCACCTCCCCCTACGACCGCCCAGTCCCCTGGGATTGGAGGGTCACATATTTCCGAGCTTACCTACCTACCTTCTACCTACTTCAAAGATTGTACTCAGAAAGTAAAAGCCTTTATTTTTGGACGTTCCAAGTTCCAACGTAAGGTCCTTTAGATAGGCTTTGGGAATAAAAAGATTCTATTCTATTTCGTAAGTACCTATCTAGATATAGGTATTGCCTTCCTTAAACTATTCTGTAACATCAGTAGAAAAGTACCTATACTCCTATTAATTTTTTTCTATACATAATTTTTTGAACATTTACGTTTTTTGAAGGGTCGGCAGCGCGAGTGATGTCCCAGGTTGAAAGCGTCCATAGGCTTCGGTGACCGCTTACCATCAGGCGGACTGTAAGCTTTATTGCCACCTTTGTACTACATCTAAATCTATGATTAGTGTAATAGGGGTAAAGTTTTATTTATATAGGCTTAGTCATAAAAACCATTGAAAAAACATACCTATATGAATCTATGAACATTTAAAAGTTTTTGATTTTCGGAAAACCTTGACGATCTTGTTAGTCTCAGTATTTGCTTAATCTTATGCTTTTATGGTGCAAATAAACAAAAGAATCATCCAAAATAGGTTTAAATTAATTTGGTGTACATAATAAATATAAAAAACCTCGTGATTTTTTTTTTAGGTGGGTAAAAAAAGATAAAGGTCGTGTCGAACCCCAGTTCGGAAACGATTAGAAACTTAATTTTAGAAACCAGACTTCATAATTTTGTTTGTATAATATCATTCTTTCTATACCACGATAAATGGGAGCTATTTTTAAAAAAACCGGCTAAGTGTGTGTCTCCCTCGCATTAACGGGTTCCGTAGTATGATTATATAAAAAAAACTTGTATAAATATTTTTTTAAAACGATTTTTGACAAAAGTATTGTGTTGTTTTCGTAAGACACAATATAATTAACAAATTCAGAAGCTAATAACTTAAGATACTTGTAAATAGTGCATTTTTGTAGACATATCTAATATTCATCATCATGTAATAGGATACGATGCAAGAAATAATATACATGTATTAATTTCATTACAAAAGATTTTTCTTAATTGGCGGTTTAAATAAGACACCTGCCTCTTATATTTCATCAAAATCGATGGAAAGATGGCAGAGTTATACAGCTGTAACATACGCACGGACATAGCTAGACTTGGAGCTGTAGTTGGGATATCCAAACTCATACTATAAATGCGAAAGTAACTCTGCCAGTCTGGCAGAAATATAAAATTTGGCATCAAAATAGTTTGAGTTCTGAGGAAGGACATAGACTACTTGAAAACGTCAAGTGAGAGTAGGTTTTTCTATCTATAATTGAGGAGTTGCCGTTGAATTCCTACACCCTGATAACAGAATTTAGGGCGGGTGAAAACGTGGGCAAAAGCTACGAATGTAATACCAACATACGGGGACATGTAAGGTAGAGTTTCCATACAAATTTAGTTTTACCAATCATTTAAGAGAAACCTATCGCTACCTATAGGTATCTTGTTACTTGTTACCGATTACCCCTAGCCTTGTAATTATTAAACGGTTTCACGGGTTTCACTTAGAAACTTAAGTATCTTATTTCTCACGTAAGTGGGACTAAAGTGGACAAAGATCAACCCCTCAAAATGTTTTTATGTTACAAATAAAATATTAGAAGAAACATCAACGGAATTCTTACAAAAGGACACAAAGCTATCTACGCGACAGATTATTTTAAGTTTCCTCCGTTAAACACTTGTCGAGTTATAGAGGGAAACATAAATAAACGATAGTCACAGATTATACCCTACACTAATGGTCGTAGTAACATCTGCCTCTGATCTTAGTACACTTTGCGTGGCCAGTTTTCCCCTGGGCGCAAACTAACTTTAAAATGGCAATGAAGCGTAGCCGACGGACTAACGTTATTACTTCTAAACCTTTCACACAACCCTAAAAATCTCTAGTACCTGATATCAAACACACAAGCTCGAACTATACATTTGTGTGTGTGTGTTATATTGAATCACCACGGCCACAGCAACGTTCCCCTATCCCTATTTCCCAATAATAGGGGGGAACAAAACGTTGCTAGTATGCTTCTGAACCTTACTCCTGCGACATAGAGTACAAAATACTGTGTGATCCAATGCTGGTATATGTAAATTCAACGCTCTTCTATTATTCTGTTTTACTGTTAGGGCCAAATAAGTATTTTTGGTACAATGTAGTCAAGGTACTTACGACCAAAGATCTAGGTTGATGTCGATATACCTGACATTTTGGGTATTAAATCTAAACTTAAGGTTAGGTATCTTTATGTTGGTAATTGATTTACTAAATAATTTTTATTTTTAAGAATATTTAGATTTTCTTCGCTAGCCGAAAATCTATTTTTTTGTCATTAAAAAACGGGGGCGAAGTCGCGGGATTGTAAAGAATGTAGAGTGACCCCTGACTCTAAAACTAGTAAAACTGCGTTATTAGAGTCAAATTATACCAATATTCAACAAAATGTAGATAAACGAGTATGTACCAGTATTTATAACATTGTACGCTGAAGCTTACTCCCCAAAGGGGGTAACCGTTGGCTGGATACACACCTACTTACATCGTAATGTGGGAGACACCCCCTTTTCACCAACACGATAGTCCTGCGTGACAGGTGGTGAGCTCATAGCACCAACACTGTTTATAATACACTGTATCTGCAGAGTATATGGTATCTGGATTCTACAATTCTGACTTCGAGTTCTGTCCTATAGACTGCCCCACAAAATTTACCACTGTTTAGAAAGAGAAAAGACTAATTCACGCAAAGTACCTGTCTCTTTTCTGTAAAATAAAAACAAAGAAACAAAAATTAAAAAGAGACAACTACTTGACGCGAATTTGCTACGTTTCTGTCACACTTATGCGAACGTTTTTGCTTCACAGCTGGGTATAAAATGCGCTGTCCAATCAATTCTATCTGAACTAAGATGGCTTTATATAAAATGTTCCATAAGTCGTTAAGCAACATCGAAAGCCCAGGAATAATAATATACCATAGGAATAAATACAGACAAAGGTCAGCATAATATTTCTTATAACTATGAATTATTACTATAATTTTACTTCCCTCTAAAATAAATGCCCTCATTACAGTCACACAATCTAATAGGAATCGACTGACTGTGATATCACTTGGTCAAAACATTTCAGTAGGCAGGTAGATAGACAGAACCCGTAAAAATGCAAAAACGTTTATCTTTAATCTGAATATATTTTTTTACTTTTAAAATCACAATTTTATTCAATCAAATAATATGAAGCATCTAAAGGATTGAAAAAAATATATGTTATAAAACTTGCTTTTGTCTAGTGCGTTACCTTACTGTGTCATTTTCATTTATTGTATTTAATGCAATAAAAAATCTGGAAGTGACCATTGTTTCTACTAAAATGTGACTACAAAAAGGTAATAACGTCAAATTCCATACAAAAAATTAAAAGTTTCAAGGCGTCATTACGGTATAAATTTCTTAAGAAGTATATAATATATATATATCTCATAGTAATGTATATGACATTATCTAATGATTTATAGTGCATTTGCATTCACAACGTTAGAATTACAGAAATTAGCTTTATGGCCTATATCGCCCTCGCCCTCAAGTAATACTTTGACGAGCGACATCCGACACGTAACAAATTATTTCGCAAGAAAAAACCAAATAGCCTTTTCAAAGTTCCTACTTATAAAAGAAATGGTAGTAAAGCAAAATGTGTGAGAGTAAAAACGCTGAGCTGCGGCAAAAACCAGTTCAGATAGGGATTACATAACCCGGCGAGACCCTTTTCGCAGCGGAGGGGTTTTTGCCTGCTCCCCCTTTCCGGCCTGCTATCGGCTTAGCGACGGATATTCCAAATTCTGGGGGAGAAATGTTACAGTACGGTACGTTTAAGTAGGTAGGACGGCACGGAATACACGAGAGATAAAACTTGAGTTTATGTTTGAGAATAACACTGTATCTAAAGGTCGTTGTATGATAGGTCGGTATATGAAATGTCTAAAATTCAAATAATAGTTTAGTTTAACTAGTGGAATACTAAATGAATAAGTTTTCAAAAACATGTAAATACGAATTGACTTTAATTATATATCTATCTATGCAGTTATTGAAAGTAATGTTTAAAAATCAGCAAAACAGATTAAGTTCAAACTAATTTTCATTAAAACTATAAAACAATATATTTTTTTTATTGCGAAAAACTTTTTGTTGAAAATTGGAAGGGGTGAGGTTTCAGAATTAGCGACTTAAGCACGAATATAAATTAATGACAAAATACACTTGAGAGAAAAAGTCATCAATGCATTTTTGAAGATTAAAAAATTGTTTTATAGTATCCAATGAAAATCCTCACAAATAAATGAGTAAATGGGTGAGTAAACAATAAATTATCAGAATCAGCTTGACATTTGCCTTACGGGAGTTAAATAAGTACATGTGAATATAATAAAAGTAAATATAAGTTATGGTCTACATAGTGTAAACGATAGAGTAGGGACTTTTTTCAAACGCGATGTTTTTACAGATATCTTAAGACAGAAGAAAAAAAGGCGGCCAAGTGCGAGTCCGGCTCGCGCACCAAGGGTTCCGTGCAAACTTATTATATGTTGTTGTATGTATTATGTAACTAAAAATTTACGGTTTTCGCAATTTTTCCTTTATCTGTACTATAGGACGTTGCTTCGTACCAAATTTCAAGATTCTGAGTTCACGGGAAGTACCCTGTAGGTTTTGATTCCCTTGCGAGTTTCGAAAATTTGCGGAAATTTGCTGCATAAACGGCTGTATCTTTTGATTGCGTTGGCTTAGAAGTTTGATTTTTTCACAGCCTGAAGGGAATGTAGATCTCAGTATTTGATATAAAGTTTAGCTTGATACCTCCACGCGTTCCTGAGAAAAAGGGTCTTGACAGACGGACAGACAGACGGACAGCAAAGTGATCCTATAAGGGTTCCGGTTTTTTTCCTTTTAAGGTACGGAACCCTAAAATCAGTAATTTTCTAGTAAATATCTAAAACGAATACATTACAAGTTGGTATCTTATGTATACGAGCGTAGTGTTCGAAATGCTCTAACTTTATGAAATCTTTTATCAAAGAAGCGTCTAGGCACTACTTGGACACGTTACCCTCCACCCCACCCGTAACCCCCCAAGTATTCGAAAACGCCCCGTCAGGTGGGGAATGTTAAGAATCCTAGGATCCTTTTGGGCGGCTCCGAGTACCGTGATGATGATATAATCATAGTTCAGATAAAAACACATATTTCATGGCGTCTTGGTGACAGTCGGTATCTTAATAGAAACATTATAACGCGATATACCACGTTTAACATTATACATACGCCATTCCTATTACCAAGGTGTCCTTGTCAAAGAGCCCTAACAAGCCCTCGTACCACTTTTCCCAGCTGAGAGCCATCTGCACTTAACCTTTTAAAAGTATCGCAAAGGTAAAGGTATAACTGAGCGTATAAATTTTCAGTAGTCAATGTAGTTCAAAAAAAGATTCAAACAAAAAACAGTTTTATTTTTGTGCTGGGGTACCTTATTCAAGTGGGTAATCTATATAATTATTATAAAGAGTGATTTTTTTTTTAAAAAAAACGCGCTTATCTCAAGAATTACCTGTCAGATTTGAAAAAATATGTTTGCATGTGATAGCCCAATTGTTGAGGTTATAGGCTGTTAACATCAGACAATGGCCCTTAGGAGTAGCAAAAAGAATAAGTCATAAAGAACCCTAAGCGAAAACGAGGTAACGTAAAGGGCAGAACAACTTTGCCAGGTCAGATAGTATATAGTATATAGTCATCAAATTTATATATTATCATTGCTGTACATTGTTAGTTTACATGACGACATTATAAGGGTTCTGTTTTTGCCATTTGGCTAAGGAACCCCAAAAAAGAGGACTTCGACAACCTAACTTGCATAATCATTCTGCCTAATAATTATTTACGTTTTGTTTATTAAACCTCTACGAAAATTAGGAAACACACAATTTAAGATTTTATTAGAACGATTTATGGATATTTCCATTTACTTGTCCTTCAGAAAGACGTGACTAATGGCTTAGAATAGGATATCGAGACGCCCCAAGTACTAACCTATTCTGTATTCTGTGTCCCACCCAAGTTGCCTAGAATGATGTAAAGCTCGTTTTTCCTTTTAAATGTCAAGTCAAATGGCTAACTCAAATCCAAATTTTAAGGTTAGCATTCCACATATGGGAACTGATAGATAACTGACTTTTTTTCGTTCACCCCACTGCGTTTTATGAAGGTAAAAATGCGTTAAAGGATCGCTTAGGTTTATAATTTTTAATAAAACAAGTAATCAGCTTCCAAAGTCGTCAGTTTTCTTCCTCCCTAACTTTTCAACCATGTGTTTTTCAAATAAAAGAAATAACAATAATACCTAAAGCATTTTAAATAATATTTTAGAAAATTATTTAAAACAAAATATGTTAACATTTTAAGATATCCACAAATTTCAGTTTTCAACACCACTTACGTACATTCTTCCATCATCATAAAAAAAGAAACATTTACATGTTTGGTCATAATCAGTTCCAAATTATAAATCAAAAACTACTTAGTTAAATACACGTAATTGTTACGCCAAGCCAAAAGAACGTTGCTCAGTATAACCCAGACCACAGCACTGATTTACAGAATTTGATTTACAAATAAATTGTACGGCACGAGTATACGAAGCGAACACGATAAGTTAATGCGTGTACGAGTTTTTAATCTAAAGGTTCTGTAGATCCGTACTACTAGTGGGTATCCCTAGTCCCAAAATAGGCCTTGAAGGACTAAAGAACAGACAGACATACAAGAAATGGGTTTCAGTTAGCAAACTATCAAATATCCGTATCACATATGCCGCAAACAGTGTCAAAAACAATCCCAAAAGACGGCGTAAGTTAAAACTGGTTTCAACAAAGTATTACAACAAAACACACATCAAGATGTGTAAAAAGCTGGCAACATAAAAAAAAAGAAACACGATTCCCACATTTCGCCCCTACAAAGATCACCTCCATCCAAAAATAAATTGGATCCCCGACGCGTCTATAACTCAGATGTACGTGGGCGTCCTTTGGAGCACAATGTTCCCCTATGTCCCCTTTTAGTTGGGGGGCATCGCTTCCCCCACGTTACGACTGACCCATGGGGGATCGCCCCTAGAATAAGGAGGGTCTGATAGAGGTCGGCAGGGCTTTGCCTTTGCAGCTTAACTTATTTACATGTGTGTGTGTGTGTTGTTATACTGACGGAGTATTGATTTTCTCGTACCAATATGCTGGGCTGTAGGGAATTTGTTGGCCGACTGACTAAAAGGAGAATGAGTACTGGTAAAAATGGGAATCGTTTTTGTTTAATGGCAAAATTTTAATTAAACAGATTTCTCAACTATTTTAGGTTAGGTTAGGAATTAAATAGACACATAGAATCTACTCTCTATGACTTTTCTTAAGATTTTATTGAGATCCGTAGTTAGATTAAGATTCTTAGTTTCTAGGAAGACCGCATGAAGTTATCTTGGGGAAACTGGTTAGTTACTTATTTCTGTTTACTCATTAGTTTATTCTTAATTAAGTTACTTTAATTTTTAACCGACTTCAAAAAAGGAGGAGGTTCTCAACTTTTTTTTATGTATGTTACCCGATTTCTCGAAGATGCCTGGACCGATTTGATAAATCCTTTTTTTATTTAAAAGGTTATACTTTCCAGGTGGTCCCATATTATTATAGTGAATTTAAAAATAAAACTTTTGGAAAAAAAAAATTTATTAATGTTAAGTTGGAACTGGTAATGTGGCCTTTTATGTTGATGATTGAATAACACTTTGTTACGAGTATGGATGTTTTTAATGTACAAGAACAAAAAAAATTCGTCACTGAAAAGAAAAAGTTTTAACAAAAACAACAACTCAAAAAATTCAAAAAGATGCACTAAAAAGGTAAAAATAATTACTAATTTCCAATAATCTGATCTGAATTACAGTTTGAAGTTGGTGTCTATGTACCTATGTAATAGTTTATAACACACTTTGCTTGTATGACACCAATTTCAAACTGTAATTCAGATCAGATTTTTGGCAATTAGTAATTATTTTTACCTTTTTAGTGCATCTTTTTGAAGCCGGTTGTTTTTTTTTGTTAAAAAGTTTTTATATAGTTTAAGTTATCTTTTTGTCAATGTATTAAATTTGTATTTCTATTTTACCTGCTAATGTAAAGAACTATTATAGGTTTGCGTTGTCCGTCCGTCCGTATGTGACACCCATTATTCAGACTATTTTAAGACACAGCATTGACTTTTGGTACAAGTAGATATACCTGCTATCAAAAGATGTAATTAATGCCTGCCATACTTAATATATAGTGTGCGTGATTTTTTTTGCTATCCCGTCAGTAGGGTGTCGTTGAATAGAGAATTGAAAATTTTTGTGAAGTTCAAAACAACAGCACCCTAATAAATTACTAATAACTTCAATGAAGTCAGTTAAAACCATCTGGTTTCGAGATGAATGCGACTTGCATTGTCAATTTACTTAACGATATAACGTAAAAAATTGTAGAATAACGAATTAATCAGGAATAGGTAATAAATAAATAAATAAATTATTCTGCACATTTTTTCATTAAGAGGGCGATAAAAGCCAGAAAGCTAATTTCTGTACTACTATTGGTTGTGTATGTAAATGTACTAAAAATCATTACACAATCTTATATACATTACTATAAGATATATGTATTTGTTATATACTTCTTTAATAAATTATTCCATAAAGACGCCTTGGAACTTATTTTTTTTAGTATGGGATTTAACGTTTTTACCGCCTTGTCGTTACATTTTTTTGTTTTTGCTACAAAATAGAGGCAATGCACTAGATATTTTTTTTTTTTTTTTTTTTTTAACTGAGCTGACTATGCAGTTGGCTGTTGCAGCCATTACTGCTTCACCGAACTTTTGGGGCGAGACTCTGAAGGAGCCTCAGCCCATATAGCGCCCAACGCTCAAGGGCTTCCCGCGGGGGAAGCCTCGGCTTGGGTTGTCGCTCTCGGGGGCGTCCCTTCGACCGGCGTGAGTCTCGAACCCGAAGGTGAGTCACCGCCAGGAGGGGAGTTCCCCGTTACGCGGGTGCGGTTGCGATTGAGTGGGGGCGAGAAGCGCCCCGGCACTCTTTGATACCTAGTGTATCCTTGTGGGCGCCGACGAACCCGGGGACGTCGGCGTACACTAGATAACAAGCTATTCTAACTATTTAATCAACATTCATTACAATAAAATGCAACACACCATTCAAAAATTTGCTCAAGTGTTGAAACAATGGTTACTTCTAAATTTTTTTTGCATTCAATACAATAAACGAAGATCACTCATTTAGGTAATGCACTAGACAAAAGCAAGTTTTATAAAATATATTTTATATTTATAGTTCTGCCACAAAATTTGCACAAAAACGGCGTATTTAAGCGTCTAGCGTATACCGCAATCTTAAAACAGACAATGAATGTCAGAGTCATCTAGGAACCAGATGGTTTTTACTGACTTGAATCGCCCCCCGGTCAAAGTTAAGACAAATACTTTGCAAGATTTTTCTGGGATACAAACAATGATTGTATGTAGTAGCGAGTTTTTAGAGTACCGTAGCCAAATGGCATAAACGGAACAGATCCGTCCGTCCGTATGTCACAGCCTTACAATGCCGTCTTTAGGACTATTCTAGTTTTACAGAGACACTTATATCTGTTGCGAATCGCCATAAAGGTTTGTTATGTAAAATAAAAAAAAAAACGGGATGCACTCCGGGAGTGCCGGCAGAAGTGAAAACATACAACCTGGATATAACATTTTAACACGTGTAATCCGCACTTTCATATTTTCATAAACCCAATTTCCTCTTACTTTTTATTCGTCCTATAGAGTTTATAATTTTTTACCCATATCAAAAAAAGTGCACAACGCTGCTAAAGAAGTTTTCACTTCAAACATTTTTTTGTGATTAAAATGTGATAATTTTTTGACATGTAAATGCCTAGGGCGACGCAAGAAGAGATTTCCGTCCGAAATATAATATACGACGTCGGCCATAAGAATGCGAATCGAGTTCAACGCCGAGGTAAGAGCAGCAATTAACTTTGCCCGAGGTAGATCGCGTAAGCCCACGATGTAACTTAAGACAGTACACCTTTTCGGCCAAATCATTTCCTGGGTAACAAAGTTGAAATATTTAGAAGTCCTCTTAGACTCCCGCCTATGTTTCAGAGCCTACATGAAAGATTACGAGACCGAGCGGTTTTCGGTCCTCTTTAGCTGATGCTTAACAAGAAACGTAAAATATTTCTTAGGTGAGGTAAAGTGAGTAAGTATGCTATACACAAACACTACTGCCTTGCAACGTATGCAAAACCGCTATATGCAAGTCGCAGTAGGAGTACCGCTTTACATACGAAATCTCATCTCCATAGACACTTAGAGCTACCGACCATCAAAGCCTTCATCAAAGACGCATCAAAACGCTACTTTGAGAAGCCCTCCATTTAAACCCCCTAGTTAGGCAGACATGTAATTACGCCCGCAATGGGGGGCCTTAGGAACCACTAGATAACCTAGACACGCAATTATCGACGCTGACGACGATATCACTACCTCACTCACTCAAACCCCTTCCGCGCCCGCGAACACAGCTTATTCAAATAAATACAGAATACGTCACCGCCGGTAGCAACGGAGCTTTAGACCCCATTCAAGCGCGATATTTCAGGTTTAC
The DNA here is from genome assembly GCA_946406115.1 of Apoda limacodes. Lineage (NCBI taxonomy): Eukaryota > Metazoa > Arthropoda > Insecta > Lepidoptera > Limacodidae > Apoda > Apoda limacodes. The sequence goes on from OX291550.1 coordinate 25,231,643, forward strand.
TAGGTACACTAAATATACCTGGGTGTTTTGACTAGTTATAGGTTTTAATAAATATAAAAAGCGACGGCTGCAGAGTTCCTTGCTGTGTCTTCTCCTCAGAACCGTTTATTGCAGATAGCACTACCAGCCGCACTACTTGTAGTGCTATTTACAAAAAATAGCACTACCAGACATTTAAATATTTTAAAGTACAGTCGTGAACAAAAATACTTATTATAATCATTGTGCCAGGGTTTTTACTAGGATTTTTTTTGATTTTTTTATTATTTTTTTAAACTAAATTTTTAATCATTATTTGTTGTGATTACAGCTGTCAAACTTGAAAGGGCTACACCCCCCTAACTATTGATCTTAGACTAGCAGTTTCTTTGCAAAAATGATAGGTCTCATCAAGATCTTTATTTTTGATGACAGGTGTCAAACTAGCAAGAGCTATATCTCCCTCACTATTGATCTTAGACTAGCAGTTTACTTGCAAAAATGATAGATCTCATCAAGATCTTTATATCAGATGACAGCTGTCAAACCAAAAACTTCATTATCACCGAAAGTCCAAACATGTTATTTGAAATGAATATTGATTAGATCTATCACATCTGTGAAGAACCTACTCGTCTACGATTCAAGTTTTCTTGCGGAAACACAGACAGCTGTCATCTGAAATAAAGATCTTGATGAGATCTATTATTTCTGCAAGGAAACTGCTTGTCTAAGATCAATAGTTAGGGAGATATAGCTCTTTCTAGTTTGACAACTGTCATCAAAAATAAAGATCTTGATGAGATCTATCATTTCTGCAAGGAAACTGCTAGTCTAAGATCAATAGTTAGGGAGATATAGCTCTTTCTAGCTTAACAGCTGTCATCAAAAATAAAGATCTTGATGAGATCTATCATTTCTGCAAGGAAACTGCTAGTCTAAGATCAATAGTTAGGGAGATATAGCTATTTATAGTTTGACAGCTGTCATCTGAAATTAAGATCTTGATGAGATCTATTATTTCTGTCTAAGATGAATAGTTACAAAGATGAAGCCTTTTCTAGTTTGACAGCAGTCATCTAAAATGAAGATCTTGATGAGATCGATCATTTTTCTAATTTGACAGCTGTCATTTGCAATAATATTGAAAATAAAAAACTAAAACGACTATAAAAGCCCGACATATCGGTCGGTAGGTCGGTGGGAAAAACTATCTTTTCGTCATCAATCCATCGAAATACAAACACACGTCAATCTTCTTATATCGTACGGAACTCCTTCTCGCGCTTGGTCGGTTTTTTTTTGTATTTTTTTCCTCGATTGTACTATAAAACAGTTGAACGGTGCCATGGTAGTGCTAGCATTTGTAAACAGCACTACCAGTAGTGCGGCTGGTAGTGCTATCAGCAATAAACGCTATTTTCGCAGCCCAGTGCAAGCATCAACGCCGCAAGTTTGTTCGCGAGTTGTAAACAAGGATATGAACAACAGTAAACAGAAAAAAAATAGAAGTCATTAAGGAGGAATTGTTAAATTACTATGTTCTGTTCCAAAACCTCTTCGCCAGAAAATGAAAATCATGTAAAAAGCTTTAATTTGTTTTTACAACGCCCATCGCCTGTAAATATTTAACTTTTGAGTTGCATTAATTACAGTGCCATAGTTACGGTTGATTTTCAAGCCCGTCAATATAAAATTTGCTGTAAAATCAAATTTATAGACCGATTATTATCATTATAGTATTACAGTTAAATTGAATTAGAACGTAAACTATATAACATATATGAGTACATAGAACTTACTACCTGTATGGAACAATGTAGGTACATAGTTATATTATTTGTTGCGAAGTCAAATCTGAGTAGTCATTCTTAATATTATTTTGAGTGCATAAGTCATAAATCGTGAGAAAACCTGCATACGTTAAAAGAAGACGTATATGTGAGGTCCACAATCAGCACTGGGCCCGCGAGTGGACTATGGCTCAAACCACCTTCGGTGAGGGTAGGCCGTGCCCTAACAGTATGAGGCTGATAAGGATAAGTCATAAAAACAAAATTAATTTCACACCTCTAAATCCCTCGCCATGCTCAGGGCACTACCCAGATCTAGCCGGTTAGAAGTAAAAGGCTTGGGTTTTGTGGCAAAAAGAATTTAGGTGTACCTATGCAGGCTAGACTACTCTTTATGTTTTAGCTGTAACATACATAACTTATTTATTGTCCATAATATTTAACAACATTTTCGTTTTCGTTTTTTACTTGCGATAATTTTAGATAAAATAATATTTATTTCCGTCTTTTTTGACATAAAGCAAAACTAAATAATAGAAAATTAGTAAGTCAAACAAATACATTCAGTCATCATCGCAGCTGCAGATGATATCCACTGCTAAATGTACGCCGATAATGCCGTATTAAAATCAGCTCGATTTTTACTTTTGTAGCCAATTTCATCAATAAAAATAACTAGCACCATTGAAATATATTTTTTATGAAGTTGCTCTATACAAAAAAATCCGGCAACTTATCGGGACTTATCACAATCTTATGAAACCAAAAACGCCGAGCTCGTACATTATCGTTTACTTTAAAATCAAAATGAAACGTAAAACTTAGGGAACTTCGGAGATTAAGGGAAAATTTATTTTGTATGAAAAAAATCTACGACTTTTACCCTTAAGGACAGCAGCCAGTAGGTCACCAGAACGACGAGCCTTTTAGCCGCATGCATCCAGTAGATTCCTTTTGCTTAAACTAGGTCTTCTATCCATCTGCTAAAAGGCCTTCCTGCGCTGCATCTAGTCCGCGGTCACCATTCGAGAACCTTTGTACGATATCAGTAGTACTATATACTTAAATTCAAAAACGAACGAATTCTGTACCTACCTTTCCCACACTCGGAGCACACTTTATCTTTCTTCTGATGTGTAACGCTGTGGAGCTTCAAATGGTCTTTTCTCTTATAGGTCTTCCCACAGACTGGGCACGCGAACGGGCGGTCTTCATTAGCTGGCCTCACGCGGCCAGTCTCAATCAATAAGCTGGACTCAGTTGACTCTTGGCCGGAGTCACTGTTGGTGTCTTGCACCTATAAAGTGCTAATTTTTAAGAATAGCATATTTAAATGTGCCATTGAGCGAGTGTAGTAGCTACTACGCTGCTAAGGGCTTTAATGACTGTGGATTATGTTGCGTCGCTCCACATTAAGAGGGAATAGCAGACCCAAGCGAATACATTTTGAAATATAATTGCTGTCGCGTTAAGACCTTGGCCAAGACACCGATGTGCGATAGGGACAACTGCGTCATCTGCGTACCATCAAATTGGTGTTTTGTCCTCACTTTCTCCCCCAAATCTTAACTGAATTGTAAAGAAATTACTTATTCTGTAATAGTCAAGTCAACAAGTGCTTTTGTTTACCTTTTTTTAGTAGCCTCGGAAAAATACGAATAAGGTGTCATTCGATTCGGAATCTCAAAGCTAGAAGATTTTTGCAAACATCTCATGAATTAATCAAGATTTTTTAAATCTAAAAAAAATATTAGAAAAGGGGACAAAATTCCCTAAAAAGTCTCGACTCTCGGAACTGTAGGACCAATAATTAAATACAGCTGAGCTGGGACTCTGGCTTGCGCAAGCCCCACCGACTTCGGGCACTTCAAAATAAATTTTATTTAAACGTATTAAATATGCAAATTAAGACATAAAAAATTGAAACTAGATATATTAATGAAAACTTTTTTATCGCGACTTTTTAATTAGTTATGCAACAATTAGTTAACATTTTTTTTCCTTTATGTAGCTATTTTTGAAAGGCTTTAAAATAGATACCCGTTGGAAAAATAAAATAAAAAATATTTTCCACTTTTTATTAACCACTTACGTAGTTGTAATTTATTTTTTCAGTTTTCAACTTTGTAGGTACAACTAACATTGTTTATAGAAACTAAAAAATAAAGATTTTTTAATTTTTTCAAAGTTGAACAAAAAAACCCTTTTAACTTGACTTTATTTTCAGTCTGTAAGTTTTATTTTCTTAAAAATTAGTTCACATATTTATATGTACAGCGCTCGTCTGAAATATTCATATAAAAGAGGTTATTTTCGAACTTTTCTGCAAAAGCTGCGGCCCCGGTTATTTATTCGAATGACATCTAAAAAAACATAGATACACTATGTCTAATGCCAAAATCCAGTTAGGCAACAGGGGTATACGTTTATAAGGGGTAAACCAGCCTGATATTTCCACTTCAGAGGCAGTGTTATTTGGAAGTGAAAAAAAAAACCCAGCCAAGTGCAAGGGTTCCGCACAAACTTATTATATGTAGATAGTTCTTCTATCACAAGATCGAAAGTCACAGGAGTTAATTATCAGTTTTTGGATTTTTTCCTTTATTTGCAATTTAACATTTTGCTTCTTCAAGCAAATTTCATCATTCTAGGTCAACGGGAAGTACCCCATAGGTATTGATTTATTTGTGAATGCCAAAATATGCGACAAAAATGGTCGTATTGCGGCCGTATTATGTTATTGCGTTGACTTAGACGCTTGATTTGTTACAGCTTCAAGGAACCGTAGACCTTAGTATTTGACATTAATAAAAAATTGATATCTTCACGCGTTCCTGAGGAAAAGAGTCTTGACATACAGACCGACAGACAGACAGACGGGCAACAAAGTAATCCTATAAGGGTTTCTTTTTCCTTCTGAGGTTTAATGAGGTTTAACAAGATATAACTTAATGGTTTATTATAATTCTGTTTAAAATAAAAAAAAAAAATTGACTATTGTTACCACGTTTGTTATGGTTTTTGCTATATTTCATGAAACACGATTATAAAATAAATCACATATAAAATCTTTTCTATATCACAAAATCAAATAATGTTATTAAGATGTAAGTACTACACTAAATGTAATTGCAATGTAAGTATTTAAATTTTTTAACAAAAAAACAACCGGCTTCAAATCTTTTTTTGTTAAAGAGATTTTATTTTTTACTTTTGAGTTACGTTTTTTTTCCTCGTACACTATAAAAATCCATACTCGTATCAAAATTTTTTACAATCATCTACATAAAAGGGTTTTTTTTCCGATCTGACTATGCAGTTGGCTGATGCAGCCATTACTGCTCCACCGGGCTTTTGGAGCGAGACTCTGAAGGACGAGGGGAGCCTCGGATTGGGTTGTCGCTCTATTAGGGGAGGTCGTTCTGGGGCCGTTGGTACGTGCCGAGGCCGCCTAACAATAGGGCCGCATGCCACTACGAGCAACGAGACGAGACGCGTCGCGTTCGCGTAAAATTAGCTGTCATAGAGGAAACAAATACTGCGTAAGTTAGCCGTGTGGCGCATCCCAAGTCAACGTTTCGCGCGACGCATCTTCAAGCCGCTTCATGTCGCGTCGCGTCTTGGTCTAAGCTAACCCTTACGTAGTATTTTAGTTTTAGTACTAGTATAGTATTATATTATCTGTAGTTTAAGTATTAACTATTTGAAAATAAAAAGAAGTCGTGGTAACTTCCTAAAGGACACATCCTTTTGTAAAATATGACTAAACATGAACTATTGTTTCATATATTTTTTCATTTGCATTTTCTTTTTTAATTCGATTGATTGAAACTATTAACAAAAAAGCCTACTTACTAAATAAAAATGGAAATATAGAAAGAAAAAAACATAAATGTACAGTAAATTTATCAAATGGTTGGATTTTACCTACCTCCATCAGAACTTCTGGCTGGAAGACGTTCTCATGATCATCTGACATTTCAGCATTATCTTCCGACTCCTGAGATTCTTGCTTTATGTCTAGAACTTCTTGATCGCTCATTGGATGCAAGTTCTGAGACGCGAACATGCTGCTGTGAGTTTGTAAGTGTTTTTGGAGATGGTCCTTACGATAGAAACCTAAAAAAACCAGAACCTATTTACTTAGGTACCTACTTATAAATACAGAGAGACTAACGTAGTTATCTCCATACAAGGGTCAGAAACGCGCGAGTGATACCCCTGGTGTTACAAGCGTCCATAGGCCACGGTGACCGCTTACCATCAGGCGGGCCGTGTGCTTGTTTGCCACCTCAGTGGTAGGGGGAAAAAAAAAAAAAAACATTTATTTGCAATAAGTACTCAATCATTTAGATGAATACGATTCTACATAGGTACTAAACCTGTATACATAGTATATCTTATTTGACGTTATGAAAACAATAGAAATGATATCGAAAATAAGAAAACCCACTATTTACTGTTTTGAAGTTGCTTTATACAAGAATTACGTTTTCACTTAAAAGCTCATTTTGAGAAATGATAGTCAATGGAAGCAGAACCACAAACTTTTCTGACCCGGTTTGGTCGCTGTGTCGTTGCATCTTCACACCATTTTAATGTAGAGGTTGCCATTTGATTTTTGACCACTGGGTTAGAAGAGTTTGTTGCACTGTACTTAAAGCAAGATGCATCTATAGTCAATGCACAAGAAAGTTTTACGTCTCATACTGTTTTGTCATAAGACCCAATTCTACGGATCCCTAAAATATTGTTATTTAAATACACTTTATTTTAAAGAACATGTGAAATAATAACACACGACTAAATTAATTGGTAGTCAAAACGCTACAAACTGAAAGAAGCGTCATACATATCGTTCCTTGTATTATAACATTTAACTGTGAAACGAGTTAGTAGATATGTACAGTGAATACCTCCTTTATTGTATGTACATTAAAACAAATAAATTTGCAGCGTTTTGACTTCACTCAGTTAACAATGTTCACAGCAGAAGGGTTAGTGCTAAAAATTATAGTAAAAACTACTGGCAATTCAAATCTCGCAAGGCATGGATGTTAATTGTGACACGTATGGTTCCACTGAGAAAGAATTTAATTTGTAAATAGGGAAAAAAATAGGACTTTATTATAGAATCGCTAATAATTACAAATATTACAGGGCGTAAGTTTTACCTAACTTCAACGTGAGGTCAAACTAAGAAAAGGGTTTAAAAAATTCAAACCCACAGTGTGTAAATCTAGCGTTAAAAATCGGCCAAGTGCGAGTCGGACTCGCGCACGAAGGGTTCCGTACCATCATCTATAAAAACGAGCAAAATGTATGTTATATGGGAGCCCCTTAAATTTTTTTTTCTGCTTTTTAGTATTTGTTGTTATAGCGACAACAGAAATGCATCGTCTGTGAAAATTTCAACTCTCTAACTATAACGGTTCATGAGGTACAGCCTGGTGACAGACGGACGGACGGTCGGACGGACGGACGGACAGCGAAGCCTTAGTAATAGGGTTCCTAATTACCTTTCAGGTACGGAACCCTAAAAACAACAAAGGAAAAGCTAATGTGATATCTAACATTGGTCCGACCATTACACTGCAATAATCAGCACGCGTGATGAAAAACGCATATCAGTGATAACACCTTTAGAGTCGCAACGTGTTTCGACTGTTATTCCTCGCCTTCCGGAAGGCTCGGGCCAATATCAGTCATAACGCAAATCGTTGAAATATCAGATTTCCCACACTAGTAATGAAATATACGAAACTATAACAATCTTCATTATCGATCGTTAATAATATGGCGACCAAAAACATAATTAAATTCCCAGCACTCCTTTCTGAAGCTGAAATCTAGCAAAAAAACACCCGATAAGTCTTATGGTTCAACATACATCTCTGGCAAAGTGGGCAGACTTGGTTTTTCTCACCGCTGTGGATAGTTCGGTGTATGTTGAGGTGTTCTTTACGTTTAAACGCTTTCCCGCACTCGGGGCATGCGTGCGGCCTTATTTCCTGGTGGCCCAGAATGTGTCTGTCCAAGTGCTCTTTCCTTTTTAGTCTGTAGACAATTATACAAACTTTGATATAGTAGTTGTAAGTCTGGATAACCACTACACGTAGGAATAGTTTGACATGGTCAGACAGAGCAGGTAGGTAGGTAACTACATAAATAACAGAATAATAATAAATAATTATAGTTACCACATACGAGACAGATAATATAATATTTTATCTGCAAGTTGCTACTAACGATGTAATATCATTGGCGCCGTGTGTCTAGAGTAGGTAGGTATCTCCATTGATTTGCATGAAAAGCGATATCGTAAAATATGCGAGCTGATAGATATCGCAAATTATCTGCCTCGTGTGTGACAACCTTTATTACGGTGTGTATTAAAATTTTAGAATAGAGATTCGATTACTTCTTATAAGGGCGGAAAAGAACTAGTTGGAAATGGGAGCCCCCGCGGCGATAAAGTATAGAACCGTTTTGTCGCAACTGTGGAGGTTGGGCACATGGAGTATGCAGTGGTTGTGATGCAAGCTGTTACGTATGAAATATTTGTGCCAAAAACTAGCTTTTGCCCGCGACTTCTACTGCGTAGAACATTGTCAGCACCGTGGGATACCTACGCAAAATACGAGATTTAAAGTTCCTCCGCTGCACTTCATGGCGACGTGAAAGTAAAACGTTAAGTCAACAACTATTGCGCCGTGGTTTTTTTACATGTTAAAAAATCTATTTTCGTAAAAAATACTTTAAGACTGAAAAAAAATCTATGTTATTTGTCTCGAAATATATTTGAAGCACAATGCTAATTTGGAAAAAATGACTTTGAACAAGTGTCGTTTGTTTGTGTAATGTGGACATTAGGTACTTGTTACTTTTAAAACATAATTCTATAAAATGTTGTTTTTATGATTGCGGCACGGATTATATCCTCTTACATAAGCGTAAGAAGTCGATAAGTTTGAATACGGGTGAGTAAATAATTGAATTATATCTGTATATGCTTCTTTATCGATAAAAAAAAATCTACGAATAATGACACTGTAAAAAATTGCACTGAAGTTTCTAGCGTAAGGGTGTAAGTAGTGTAAAGATTTTGGCGGGCTATATTTCGCGAGAAATTTATAGATATAAAGATAAAATACGTACCCAGTTCCACAAATCCCACAAAGGAATCTGTATTCCTTGGTGTGTATACACAAATGCAACTCTAGTTTCTCTTTGACAGAGAACTTGGCTGGACACTCCACGCAGCAGTACTGTGTACCGTCATCATTATTTACAATTATGGCAAGTTGGTTCCTCGGGACCACGCTTCGTAGCCCAGTCAAATCCATATAGTCTACGACTGTTTCTAAAATGATGCAAGTATCAGTGGATATCAAGTATCAAAAATAAAAAATAACTTTTAAATTTATTAATTTCCAAAATTGCTAAGTAGCAACTTAAGCACTATATGTATTTATGACTTCATTTCATACCCACATAAGTCTATAAATAAACAACAAAACTTAAACAAACAAAAAGTACTCTACCGAAGTAAGGTATAAAATAACTGTGTTGGAACTTGGAAGTAGACCGGTCCCACGTCTCCCTCCCTCCCTACACAAACCGTTACAAACGAGCCAAAAAAACTAAACTTGAAATAGTAATCCCTACCCCTTACTTACCAACGAATTTCGCTCAAGGCTCGAGCTCCCCTAAGTATAGGGGTGAGTACCCTTTGTCTACCCTAACTTCCCCTACAAGAGGGGAGGGGACCCCACTCCGTGCAACCTAATAGGAGGGTGGGTTTTTACCCCAACTTTAAATCAAATCTACCTGAATCCCAAATTTGTTTTAAGCCAAGATAATATTATTCACCTTAAACCAATTTAGAGCTTATGTTACAAATAAAATATACCTAGATACAAATTATTTTTTGGCAACAAAAGTGCGTAAACGTAATGTTGAAAAGTATTCCAAAAAATTTATAATATCCGAATTCACATTATTTTTTTTTACTTGCTTATTTTATAAGTCACTTACCGTCTTAGTACAACGTTTTTAAATATTTTAAAACATAAACTACTAGAAACATTTATTTAAATAATTTAAAAATCACGTAAAATAATATCGAGCGACACAACCTCACTCTCCATTTCTTCAAAACAACTATTTTTTTGGCGTGCCACGACACTTCGCGACAGTCGCGATTGAGTCAGTATTGCCAGCACTGAAAGACAATCAATGTTCCGGACTTATGATCTGCCCTGCTTTATGCTGCAAAATTCATCTATTAAAAAAAAATACTAGAAGTGTTTTATGTTCCACATTTTGAAGGAGGAAATATGTGAGAAGATTACAGAACTCGAAGTCTATGATTGCAGTTAAGTAGGTACTTAGCGCCGCCGTTAGATATTTGTAATTCTCTCTTCAAAGCGACTTTCGGAAATTTACAAAATACATAGAAATTGTTAATATTATAAATAGCCAATTATTAATTATGCTCCTTAACTATGTAAATATGATGTGCCTTCAACTTCTATTAAAAAAAATACTAGAAGTGTTTTATGTTCCACATTTTGAAGGAGGAATTATGTGTGGCCATTGCGCAGTCCATATGACAGATTACAGAACTCGAAATCTATGATTGCAGTTAAGTAGGTACTTAGCGCCGCCGTTAGATATTTGTAATTCTCTCTTCAAAGCGACTTTCGGAAATTTACAACACACATACAAATTATTAATATTATAGATAGCCCATTATTAATAATGCTCCTTAACTATGTAAATATGATGTGCCTTCAACTTCTAAAATGTCTAAAATACTTAGCTTTCTAAAGCACATTTCACTTGGAAGATGAAAGCAATCAAAAACTGATCTATGGCAACAAATAGGAGGAGGAGGAAATACTATTATCTGTGGAAATAATTGCCAATTTGAAAAGAAAAGTACTAATATTGAATTTTGGCTAAGTTTTGTTTGCATTTGTTATTGTTTTTGCTACCAAACGTGGACTTGGTATTAATTTATTGGGTTTATTTATTCAATTTAGAAAATGAGTCAAGAAAACAAGCTTCAAGAATTAGCTCTTAAACTTTTTTCCATAGACGCTGTCAAATTTGGAGAATTCACCACGAAAAGTGGCATCAAAACACCTGTTTACTTCGATTTGAGGGTTATAGTTAGTTTTCCAGATGTAATGGTAAGCAAAATCGGTAAAAATATAAAATATCCCCCGCGTATTTAAGAGTTAAAAGCGAGGAAGGGGGGAGGCGATTGGTACCCTTGAAAAGGAGGGGGCCCGGATCCCCTCCCCCATTTTATAAAAAATTTAAAAAATAAACCTATTAATGTAGGAACCAAATTCTATCAGACTATTGAATAGTTAATTAATATACAATTTTCCCTGCATCTTGGCAGTGAATTGGAACATAGCCTTAAGGTAGGCCTCAGATCCTGGCAAGAGAAAAAATGTGGTTGTTTTATTGCAAACAATTTCTCTTTTATCTTAAGCCTTCTGTGGATCGGAGCATGTCTATTTTGAGTGTTACAATTAAAAATATCACTATTCTTTAGGAGTTTAAATACACTATCTGGGCAGTAGCATTGTCTTTAAGTTACAAATCTTAGTCACAAATGCTGCAGAATTAAGCCTATGGCACCTCTAGCTTTTTAATGGTTGAAGCTGAAACAACTGTCTGGCTAAAGCTGTCTACTGGTTCTACATCAATAATCTACTCCTAAATAGCAAGAAAACCAAATAAATAAATTTTTAACACCAGTTGTTGGTCAGGTAAGAAACAGTGCATGTCCAATTTTTAAGTCCCGAAAGCAGCCCAGACAATTGTTTATATTATCTAAGATAGTTTTGCATCTTTTAAATTTGAATAAAAGTATTTTATCTGCAAATAACATTATCTCTTGACTATCTCTTACTATCATAGGCAGATTATATTAATGTATATAAGAAATAGGAATGCCCCAAGAATGGAACCAGTAGAACACCAATTTAAATGTTTAATTCAGTACAATACATACAAGAAACACATTTTCGTTGTTTTTGTTCTATCGTAAAAACATACTACAAACAAACTACAAACTTGCAGTTAAAATATTATGAACAAATAATAAAAACTGCTCAACAAAGCACAAAGCTTTAAAATTACTGGTACAGCGCTATCTAGCTTATTATTAAGAGAAACGGTAAAACCATTTGTTTGTCGGTCTTGGTCAGTAGTTTGATGGGTGACCGCTTAGCAGACTCTTTTTGTTTTTGGCTATTTTCGTAAATTACGTTAATTTACATCTGTAAAGTGCAAGTCGGACTAACGCACCGTGGGTTCTATACCACGATTTCAAGAATGTAGTACCACGTATCGTGGTAGATACGGAACCCTCAGTGCATGAGTGCAACTCGCACTTGGCCGGTTTTCTATTAATAATATATATTTTTTCTTTTCTGAACCTTATCCCCTGTAATTTCATATTTTCAATATTTACACAGATTCTGTATTTGCTACATTCACAGAATGTAATTCCCATAAATGAGAAGCTTGGACAGTACGATAAAAGATGGTGAAAATTTTAGTGATCTCAAGTTACATGAACATATAGATAAACAAATATTAAAATAGCGAAATTATAATATATGTAATTAATTCTAGGATCTTATATCAACATTGCTGTTTGAATTTCTCCTAAAAGATGATAAATGCGATCATATTTGTGGGGTTCCGTATACTGCTTTGCCTATTGCCACATTGCTGTGTGTCCGAGCCAATAAGCCTATGCTAATGAGACGTAAAGAAGCAAAATCTTATGGTACCAAAAAAATGATAGAAGGCCACTACAAACCTGGTCAAACATGTGTCATCATTGAAGATGTCATTACATCTGGATCAAGTGTCCTAGAAACAGTGGCTGATTTACGTAAAGAATCATTAATTGTTAATGAGGCCATTGTTATTTTGGATAGAGAACAAGGTGGACTTGAAAATCTTGCAAAGAATAATGTCCAAACCACATCGCTTTTTACCATGACTGCATTAATTGAGATATTGGTTAAAAATAATAAAATTACTAAAGATATGGCAGATAAAGTTCAAAACTATTTGAAAGAAACTAAAGCACCTGGTAAGTAACTAATAAATGTTTTTATATAAGGGCACTCCAAAACCCCTCAGAATATTTCCTGCAAGATAAATAATACTATTCAATTAATTTATTCAGACATTTATAACCAATCTTGTTATTAAAATTACTTAGAGCTGTGTTAGTGTCTGAAGTATAGGTATATGAATTGCCTCTTACCATTATAGTTTTGCCTAAGATTTGGTAAGTGTCTAAAATAATCATCACATACTTTTCACTATTTTGTCTGTTTCAGAAGAGCCATTGGATCGTACCTTAATCCCATACGAGAAACGCGCTGAACTAACTTCAAGCCCTATAGCTAAGAAGCTTTTTAACATAATGATTACGAAGAAAACCAACCTTTGCCTCTCAGTTGATCTTACTTCTACCTCAAAGATATTAAATCTGCTAGAAAAAGTTGGAGAACACATTTGTTTAGTTAAGACACATATAGATATAATAGAAGATTTTAATAGTGATTTCATTACACATCTAAAGCAACTAGCGGAGCGATTTAACTTTCTAATCTTGGAAGACAGGAAATATGCTGATATTGGCAATACAGTCTCTTTGCAATATTGGAAAGGAATGTTTAAGATTGCAGAGTGGGCACATTGTGTGACTGTACACTCTTTACCAGGTGAAGGTGTTCTAAAGGCTTTAAATGGCTCGATTAATGGTGCCAGTCGGGGAGTATTCTTGCTCGCTGAAATGAGCTGCGAGGTGAGGTTTTTATGCTATAGTTATCTTTTTTGATCAATAATCAAATATTTGCCCTGCTTTTTCCCCCTGGCCCAATCCTGACTTACTTCTTTTGTTAGAAATCGGCAATATATCAGTATAATACGTATGTATTTACAAAAAAAGGTACTATATGATGCACTAGATTTTGCCAGCGGCTAATTACTATAATTAGGTATACTAATTTGGCAGCGGCACCGCCTGCCCTAAAGTTGGTTATGGGCAAGGAACTCCTTAATTAGGTATACTTATGATGTTTGCTATAGCAAACTATAGGTACAGCTATTGTTTGTTTAACTCTGGTATAGTTATTCCCGCGGGAAATTTTGAATATTGAAGCCTATTTGCTATTCCAGGACCCAGCCTATATGTATGCCAAGTTTCATCCCAATCCGTCCAGTGGTTGAAGCGTGAAATGTAACAAACATCCATCCATCCATCCATACAGACAAACTTTCACATTTATAATATTAGTAGGATTTGTGTCTGTTGTCTGGTCTTTATAACACAACCTTTGCTTTGAATTAGGCCGTCGCTTTTTTTTTTATTTATTTATACGACTAAGGTGGCAAACAAGCACACGGTCCGCCTGATGGTAAGCGGTCACCGTGGCCTATGAACGCTTGTAACACCAGGGGTATCACTCGCGCGTTGCCGACGCTTCAAAAATGAAAAAACCTTGGCAGGGAGCTCATTCCACAACCCAAGCGTTCGCGGGAGAAAGTTTCTCTGAAACCGTACTGTACGCGACCATTTAGTTTGCTTGTTCTATGTTAAAATATAGGGAGACACATGAACAAGCCTTTTAAATTTTACAGGGCAATCTCATCACCAAGGATTATACAGAAGCGACCGTCAGCATGGCTTCCAAGTATCCAGCTTTGATAAGTGGCTTTGTATGCCAAAACAAGAAGGCATTCAATGCCCCTGGCCTTATTCAGCTAACGCCTGGAGTACAACTTCAGAGTGCCGGAGATGGTCTAGGGCAAGTGTACAATACTCCGGAAAAGATTATTTTGGAGAAAGGGGCTGACATAGCAGTGGTCGGCCGAGGCATCATTGCGGCTAAAAGCCCAGAAACTGAGGCATTTATTTATAAAGTTGCCCTGTGGAAATGCTATTTGAAAAGAGTTTCAGGAAAAACTGAATGACATAAATAATTCTACTTTCATTGGTAAACCTGTTGCAAATCTTTCCCACAAACTTCATTAAATCAAATTTAAATATTGCAATAAATTATTAGAATTTTATAGAAATAATAAAGGGGGCGATAAACGACTGTGACCTTCCTAAGTGTAAAGCAATCTGAAACCCTTTTAAGCGTGCTTGCATAAGGTTAAACTTTGCATATCACGTTTAATGTTTTGCGCAGTGAGACACTTTTTAATTTTTTACGAGAAAATAGAAACTTTTATAGAAATTCTAGCCAATTTTTCTTTTAATATGAAACAATACCTAAACGAATATATTTAAAGAATAATTGGGTGCCCTGCAAATAACTTAAATTCTAAACATTTTTTTTCAAATTCTGTTCGAATATTTTTTTTTATTATGTCTTTTCCTAACTTCCGTATCTTTTATAGATTAGTAGTATGAGCCGCTTCCTCAATTTAGACCAATTGCGATAGAGCAGTCTTATATAAATAAATTGAATAAAAATTCTAGTTTATATAGTTAAATAAATAGAATAAGATTGGCAGGCACTTAAAAATTAATATACTTTTTGTGCCCATGGTAAATAGTGATATATCACTGATCATAACGCATTTGAAATAGCGAAATGTTTATACTTATAGACACTTAGTGTATGAAATATATGTGAATCAATTTCAACATAAGTAAGATTGCAAATTGCATAAAACTGCCCCTTGTTTTACAAATTTATTAGAAAGACTTTGACCTTGACTTAGAATTATATAGAACCTAACTCACTATAGTGAAGTCAATAATTTCTATGAGCAAAGTATACCTATAATATGTTTTTTATACTATTGTTACTAATGTACAGTTAATATTTATAGATGTATCTAAGTATAATATGTACATGTGTTTGTATGAAAAGAACATTCCTCTTATGTTAACGAGTATTGTAAACAAAGAACAATCAAGTAAACATAATTTTACTTATAGTACTTAGTTTCAATCAGTAAGAATACATATTACAAAACTCAACGTTTCCGTCTGTTTATGTACTTTTCACGTCTAGACAGCTGAACCGATCTCGATAGCCTGTACTTTCCGACCGAATTTCGATTGCCTGTACAAAAATGTGAGTCGGATTTGTACACAGAGGGGTAAAAGAAAATTTGGCTGAACCGCTTAGCTGATTTTATAACAACATTTCTATAACTAAAAAGTTAATCAAATTACAAAATTAATTAGAGAGATCTTTTTCTTATTTAAGATTTCTTGCGGCTTGAATTAAATCGTCTGTCGAGTTGGTAGGAGGCCATATAAAGCTGCATTTCACTGTTCGTGATCGCCACTGGAGAACGTATCTTCCACATCGGTTATCGGTCCAATGAGCTGTGTCGGCTTGAGCTGTTTATTGCCACTTCAGCTTGCTAACGGTGACTTAAGTTTTTTGGAGGCTTACACTATTCCGTATTTGATCATATAAAGAAACATTAACTTTACATAGCTCTCTCCATAGCTTGCTGAGTGACATTGAGCTTTTTTAACCGTCTTAAAAAGAAGATGGATCTTAATTTGTCGGAACCTTTTTTTTTTAATATAACTACCCCGATTACTCGCAGACGCCTGGATCGATTCGAAAAATTCTTTTTTTTTTATTTAAAAGGGTATACTATCCAGGTGGGCCTATATCTATACTAATATAATTATGAAGAGGAAAGATTTGATTGTTTGTTTGTATTGAATAGGCTCCGAAACTACTGGACCGATTTGAAAAAATTCTTTTACCATTAGAAGCCGATATTATCCCTGATGAACATAGGCTACTTTTTACTGCGGAAAAATGCTTTACTCCTACGGGAAAACGGGTAATAGGACAACGGGTAGTAAGAATTATCCTTCTGTAGTTATCTTTTTCACATAACTTCTAAATGGCTGAACTGATTGGGTTGAAATTTTATATGGGTATTTCGGTGGTTTCTTGGATGATTTAAAAATACAATTGGACCCGGTAGGTAGCGCTGTCGTCGGTATGTCAACTACTAAGTGGTTTGACCGATTGGGTTGAAATTTTATATGTGGATTTCCATTGTTTCACAGACAGGAATGTATTATGCCATTCAGGAGGAAATATTTGATTGTTTTTTTTTCTATTATTAAGTAATTAGGAGTTGCCGTAAGAACCTACGCCGATTACGGAATTTAGCGCGGGCGAAGCCACTGGCATAAGCTAGTTAATGTTATAAATTTAAAACTGAAACTTTTGGAAATAAAAAATATTGATGATTGTATAAAATTTTGTAACGAGTAAGCATGGATGTTTTTTGTGTACAAGAAAAAGCAATTTGTCACTCAAAAGTAAAAAATAAAAACTTTTTAATAAAAAAAACAACCGGCTTCAAAAAGATGCACTCAAAAGGTAAAAATAATTACCTATTTCCAAATATCTGATCTGAATTACAGTTTGATGTTGGTGTCTACCTACCTGTGTAGTACCTAATAAAACAAATAAAACAAACTCGAGGCAAAGAGACTGCCCAGTAGATCGGCTTTCTCTTTAGCACTATGGGCCAAGTCACCATCGGTCTTTCGCAGTGGTGGTAACGACGACTGGCAAAAGTTTCCTTCGGCAGCTTTGGCAAGCGACCAGAAAGCACGACTCCCAGAAGGATAGCTCGCAAGTCGCCCACCTATTTTGCCGATGAATTGGAATTTTGCTCTGGCAGTTGCTTTCTTACTGAACCTCGAGGCAGCATTTAATTTGCGTTTTAACTCAGAAATATTCGGATCCTTATTATAATGAGCCGTGGTCCAAGCCTCATATGCATTTTGCTTAAGAATTTTAGCTTTTCTGCAAGACCTATTAAACCACGGTCGTTTTTTGACGCCGGCAGCTACTCGCGGGTTAGGAATATAGCATTCCATACCAGCAAGGATTGTCTCAGTGACTGCGGCTGCGCAGACGTCAGGATCTTCTGAGTTAAAGCAGATCTGCCTCCACGGGTACGATGCGTAAAATTCTCGCAATCCATCCCAGTCTGCCGACTTATAGTGCCATACGGTCAGGCGGGCGTTGCTTTCTCTAAGTCAAAGTCAAAAAAGTCAAAGTCAAAATGCTTTATTCAAATAAGGATTTTACAATCACTTTTGAATTGTCAAAGTTATAAAATATTATTTTTTGAACCCTCCCACCTTCCCGCCGGTTCACAATGTTGTTGATTTCTACCGAGAAGAATCCGGCAAGAAACTCGATAGTTACTCTTTTAAAAACACTATCAATAATACAAATAAACTAAAATACAATTAATGTTTTATATAAAAAAATTTTAGTCGTACAATTTAATATTTTTTCCATTTAATTTGGTTTACCTATGCATCCTGTAATTGAGCATCATCAGTCCCAAGGATTTTTATTATTTACATAATCTGAAATATTGTAGTATGCCTTTTTACAAAGTACCTGCTTGATAAAAGATTTAAATTTACTTATTGATAGATTTTGAATTTTATTGGGAACTTTGTTGTAAAAGTGTATACATTGCCCCATAAAAGAGTTACTTATTTTGTGTAGACGTGTATCATGCACCAACAGCTTATTTTTACTTCTAGTATTTACTTTGTGAACGTCACTTTTCTTGCTGAAACTATTGATATTTTTATGTACATATAAAAGATTTTCATATATGTACTGCGACACTAAAGTTAAAATGTTTACTTCCCTAAACCTATCCCTCAGAGATATCCTAGATCCTAATTTATAAATAGCACGAATTGCCCTTTTTTGTAACAAAAATATTGTATTTACATCAGCAGCGCTACCCCACAATAGGATACCATATGTCATTAAACTATGGAAATAGCTAAAATATACTATTTTTGCAGTGTCGACATCGGTCAATTGTCTTATTTTCTTGATCGCATACACAGCAGAGCTAAGTTTTTTGGCTAGGTTATGAATATGAGGACCCCATTGAAGTTTGGAGTCCAGCGTTATGCCAAGAAAGACTGTTGAATTAACAAGTTCTAATTGCTCGCCATTAATATTAATACATGTCTGTCTCTGACTAACATTTGGTAATGTAAATTTAACACATTTGGTTTTTTTTTCATTAAGTAATAAATTATTAGCGTTAAACCAATTTACAATTTTAGAAAGGGCATTATTTAATTCATTATAACATGTCTGTCGTCTCTTAACTTTAAAAAGCAAAGAGGTGTCATCAGCAAATAAGACAATGTCATGGTTTTTTACATTAAGATCATTAATGTAAATAGAAAAGGACCTAAAATTGAGCCCTGAGGGACTCCTATAGTGACTGCTGATCCCGGAGATCTTTCACCGTTGACATCTATTTTCTGTACTCTCCTACTCATATAGGATGTCAAAAGGTCGAGAGCTTTGCCTCTAATACCATAGTGATGTAGCTTCCTGATGAGATTTTCATGTTGAACACAGTCAAATGCCTTAGATAAATCACAAAATACTCCAAGGGCGTCATGCGAATCCTCCCAGGCGTTATATATATTTTTTAATAGTGCCACTCCTGCATCGGTTGTGGAACGGCCTTTCATAAAGCCAAACTGTTTACTACTAAGTAGCTCATTAATACAGAAATGGCTTAACATTTGACAAAGTATGATTTTTCCAAAAACTTTACTGAGTATAGGTAGTATTGAAATAGGCCGAAAATTATTAGGATCTGTTGAACTACCTGATTTAAAAAGAGGTATAACTTTGCTAAGTTTCATCTAATCAGGAAACACACCACTATCAACACAACTATTAAAAATAATGGCTAAGGGTTGTGCTATAACATGAATAATTGAATTTATAGTTTTTACAGAAAGTCCCCAAAGGTCTGTGGTGTTTTTAATTTCTAATGTTTTAAATGTATTAATGATATCCGTAGGACTAATGTTTTTAAATACAAAGGGAACGTTACATTCAGGAACACTAGTTTTTAATAATTTTTCTGCTAAGATTGGACTTGAGTTTAGATGTTCAGTTGTTTTGAATGGGATATTCCTAAAAAACTGTTCAAAGGCAACTGCTACCTCAGAATTTGTTTTAAAACTAGCATCATCTACAATCAACTCAAAGTCCTGACAAGAATTCCTAGCTTTACCAGTTTCATTATTTATTATGTTCCATGTAGTTTTTATTTTATTTGTTGAATTTTTTACTTTATGTCTGAGGTGAATTGCTTTTGCAACAAGACAGACCTTTTTAAAGGTTTTTGAGTATTTTTTTAATTATTCCCTAAATATTTGGCTATTATTATATGTTTTTTCTTTATATAATTCATACAGTTTACGCCTACTTTTATGAATACCTGGGGTAGCCCATTCACTAAAACTAAAGCGACTGGAAATAAGTTTCTTTTTTGCAGTAAATATTTTATTATACTCTGTAGTAATAGTGTCAAGAACAGTATTGTACATATCATTTTGGTCGCCATTATAAAGCAAATCTGGAAGTTTATGCATTAAGTTAGATTTAAATGATTCAACCCGTTTAGTTGTTATTGGTATAAATTTAATTTCCTTTTTAGTAATACTATTCTTTCTTTCTAAAACCACTAACTGTCCACAATGATCTGACTCTAGATTGCTTATAATTGAGTTTTGAATTGGTTTTATGTCCGTAAATATATTGTCGATGCAAGTGGCACTGGATACAGCAATTCTAGTTGGTTCACAAAACAAATTATTTAAATTAAAAGACTGAAATAAGGCAAGCAATCTAGTGCTTAATGAGCTATTTTCCAAAATGTTTATATTGAAGTCTCCACAAACAATGATTTGTTTATTGAAATTGCTGATTTTATTCAGCACTTCTTCCATAACTAATTCAAAATTATCATAAATTGCACAAGGCGGCTTGTATACACTCACAACAATGAGATGCTCAACTTCTATACAGGACAGCTCGGCAGTTCGCTCAACTGAGAGGCTCACAATGTCTTTACGTTCCTTAAACTTTAGCTGTTTATTAACTAAAATTAAAGAGCCACCATGGATAGCATTTACACGGCTGAACGAACTTCCCACCTGGTGATTAGTGAAATTGAACATAAACTGATGGCTGCGTAGCCAGTGTTCAGTGATACATAAAATGTCAATCTTTTGGCAGTTTATGAACAATTCAATTTCTAGTTCTTTCTGAGACATTCCTTGTATATTCTGATGCACCAGGTTCAATGGAATATTATTTTTAGTATGACAAAGTTTATTTTTTTGTTTCTGTTTGCATAAAACTTGAGTAGACATAGATTGTTTAATATAATCATTATTAATGTTGGAATTATATAATATGCCAAAGTGGTCCTTTGTTGTCTGAAAATTTAATTTAAATTATTACATGTCAAATTATTATACTGCTCAATAGAAGCAGGTTGTTTAGCTAAATGATTAGCTGAAATGTCAATTACACTATTATAATTGCACTGCTCAATAGAAGCAGGTTGTTTAGCCAAATACTTGGCTGAAATGTCAATCTCTAGACGTTCATAAGTCGAGTGGACCAGACCGTATACCAGCAGTGGTGCTTAAGCAGTGTGCTCCTGAGTTATGTCCTGTACTCACGCGCCTCTTCGCGCTTTCCTACCACACTAGGCAATTTCCGTCTTCACGGAAGACTGCGAATGTGCACCCGGTGCCCAAAAAGGGCGATAGATCAGATCCATCGAATTACAGGCCTATCGCTATTACCTCTCTCCTCTCTAAGGTGATGGAGCGTGTGATCAACACACAGCTTCTAAGATACCTAGAAGTACACGATCTGGTCAGTGACCGTCAATATGGCTTTCGCCACGGTCGCTCGACTGGTGACCTTCTAGTGTATCTCACACACCGATGGGCACTAGCCATTGAGAGTCAGGGGGAGGCATTGGCATGTAGCCTGGACATAGCGAAGGCGTTCGATCGGGTCTGGCACCGGGGTCTTCTATCGAAATTGTCATCTTACGGAGTGCCCGAGGGTTTGTGCAAATGGGTGGCTAGCTTTTTGTCCGGCAGACGCATACGAACCGTAGTTGACGGTAGTTGCTCTGATAGCATGGACATTAATGCTGGTGTCCCGCAAGGCTCTGTGCTGTCTCCTACGCTGTTTCTACTGCATATCAATGACATGTTGGACATCAACAACATACATTGCTATGCAGATGAAAGTACTGGAGACGCTTTTTACACGGGTCGTGCAAACATCCCTCGTTCCGTTGTGGAGGAAAACCGCGGAGAACTTGTGTCTCAAATCGAGACCACACTGTCCCAGGTCTCTGACTGGGGACGGGTAAACTTGGTCCGATTCAACCCTACAAAGACACAAGTGTGCGCGTTCACCGCTAAGAAAACTCCATTCACTGTAGTCCCACAATTCCAGAACACTCCCCTCTCCATCTCCAAGAGCATTGGGATCCTTGGTGTCGACATATCCAGCGATGTTCAGTTCCGAGATCATTTACAAGATAAGGTGAAGCTTGCGTCCAAAAAACTTGGTGTACTCAACAGAGCTAAGCAGTACTTCACGTCGGAGCAAAGGTTGAAACTTTACAAGTCGCAAGTTCGGCCCCATATGGAGTACTGATGCCATCTCTGGGCAGGTGCACCCGGATACCAGCTTGGCCCTTTTGACTCGGTTCAACGACGGGCTGTAAGAATTGTCGACGATTCCAAACTCACTTGCAGTATCGAGCCCTTAAGTCTGAGGAGAGACTTTGCCTCACTGTGTGTGTTCTACCGCTTGTACAATGGGTTGTGTTCTGAGGAATTGTTCGAAATGATGCCCACGGCTACTTTCTACCATCGCACCGCTCGCCATCGGCAGGGAATTCATTCTCACACTTTAGAACCTAAGTGGTCGCGTACAGTGCGGTTTCAGAGAAACTTCCTCCCGCGAACGCTTAAGTTGTGGAATGGGCTCCCTGCCAAGGTTTTCTGCAAGGACTACAGTATGGAGTTCTTCAAGAAAGAAGTTATTAGATTTCCGAAGGGTCGGCAACGCGCAAGTGATACCCCTGGTGTTGCAAGCGTCCATAGGCTGCGGTGACCGCTTACCATCAGGCGGACCGTAAGCTTGTTTGCCACCTTAGTGGTATAAAAAAAAAAAAAAAAAAAACTTAGTGATTATATTGTCTTTGGTACCTAACAGTTTATAACACACTTATTTAGGCGTTCGAGCCTATGCTTGAACCACTGTGAGATTACCTTTCCTATATTCGCACCTAACTTCACTCCGATTTCATAGAAATCCGTGAGTGTGAAGAGCATCTCTGTATGTTTCCTCTAGTTCTGTCTCTGTCTAGCGACTCATGAGCGGTGCTTGGCGGTAACTTACTTCAGTACGCTTTTCTATATTCAACAGAACGCACGTCTACGAATTTTCACTCGCAAAAACTCGTCGCCAGCCAGTGACCGATATTGGTACCAGTAAGTACCGAACATCTTTATCTAAAGATTTTATTGAGTCCGCCTTACCGCTCGACGCGTCAAGCTCAGCGACGAGTCAAACATGCCGCAACTAAGCGCATCGTATTGACAGGACACAGCAATGTGTCGCCTCGAATCACAGACTCATAAGTAGGCACCACAATGATAGGACGACACGTGTCGCCTCAAAGAACCCGACGTAGTCTCGAAAATTATTTGAACTGTCGCTTCATACGAGACGACTCCTGAGGTGTACAAGACGACGTCTCATACGATTTGTTGCCTCAAATAGCAAGTCTTGTCGTCTCAACTAAGACGTCCTATCGCTTAATATTATCGACTCTTGTCGTTTTACCAGAGGATATCATGTCGCCTCGCAAATAGATGCACACCAATCTACTTTTTACTTCAGTTTACGGGTTTAACTGAAACTATCAGATCATGTCGACGCTCACAACAATGGGAGAGCTGGCATCGAGACCACCAGAAGAAAACAAGGAGGCGTTCTACGCCGTCGTCAACATCATAGACCAACACTTCCCCGAAGATTGGCGGGAATGGAAAATACATAACTTCACATTTCGGGACTTATTCGGCGAGGATCAGGTGTCACCGGCAGTAGAAGTGAAGCTCAGGTTCGCCATCCCCACACTGGACTTCGCACGAGCTTTTATCCCATCAGCCACAGCTCTACCAGAGCGGACGTATAGAGCCATACCTAATACTTTATAAGATGGCCCCTCGGCCGGGCCTTAATATATGCCCCTCACAAGCTAATGGAAAGAGTCCATGAAATGTCATACGACGTTTTCATGAAGACTGTAAAAGTAATAAAACCCAAAATGATGAAACGAAGAGAGGCATCAGTGGAGCTCATGGGACCTTTAACTCCCACATCTAGCATTAACAAAAAAGAGACCATGCGAATCACCAACATCTGAGCTACATGAAGGCCATGCAAAGCGCAATAAAACCTCATCAAACAACACGGAAGGCAGCGACGGACACTTATTAGCCGCCGTTTTAAGCCAGCAGACTGAGCTCTTTAACAGAATGATGAATATGCAAACTGAACAAAATGAAAATATCATAAAACTAGTTCAGAATATCACGTCTGGGCCGACATCCAAAACCACTCCACAGCAGGACTTAAACACCTCTTTCGAATCCCATCCGGACAGCACGGACTCGAGGTTTGAGGAAAATGACGAGACGTTCGAGAAGACGTCAAACCTAGATGACCGAAAAGAAAGACTCCGATCAACAATATCGGATGTGCAGCGGGAGCTAGCGGAGCTGTAAGGAAACGAACTTACCTTTGACTTTACTCCCACCACAACCGAGCGAGAACCAAAAATTGCAAAGGCAGACCCAAAGGCGGTAGAGGTTGGAAGAGACTGTCAAAAATTGGGTCAAAGCGGGTGGCAAAACGTACGTTTCGCTGACATTCAAAAGCAATTGCAAGCTTCACCAATTTTCACATCCCTAAAGGCAAACAACTTGCTTGCCTGCGTCACTCCGAAATGGAAAACAGTTGAAATCCTGGAGAGGTATGACTTAACGCTTGGAGCAATCACACACGGCCTCATTCAGCAAAGGATTATCTTCCAGAACCTATTGAATAGCTTACCGAATGACATAAAAAGACGAGTAGGCAATGATTTTGTAGAAGCCGACTCAGCGTTCAGAAAAAGCACTGATGCACTCATTCAATACACATGCGGGCGCCGAGCCGAAGTGCTAAAAGACAGGAGAGATATTTGTAAACCTCAGAATTCAGCACTAAAGAATATCTTGAGGGATATTCTTTAGTCCTTCGGACACTCAACTTTTTGATGACAAATCTTTACTGAAGCTATTAAAGAACAAGGCAGCATTTATAAGTTTTTTCCCGCAAAACGACAAGCTCATCCAACAAGGCCCACGGCAGACCGGTAGGAGTCGAGGAGCCACAAGTTTCGACACACACCATACCAAATCCGGGACACACGAAAGGTACAAAAGGGGAACAAACCTTTTCAAGCGCCAAGAGAAGGAAAACGACCACACAAACCCTTTAACCAGACCGCCCACCCGGGGAAGAAGTCATGGAACGAAAGACGAAAATGACTCTTTCCTAGCAGGTCGCCTTAAAGACCACGCAACCAAATGGAAAGGGGCGACAAATACCATCCTGAAAATTTTAAAGGGCTACAGAATCCCCTTCAATGAAGAACCTCCTCTTTCAAAGTTCATCTCATCAAACTCGCAAAAGTTTGGAACTAAAGTTTCTTCGGAAATGTCTTTGGAGATACAAAAACTAATAAAAAAAGGTGCCCTACGGCGCAGCCATCAGGAAGCGGGTTTTCTTTCAACAATGTTCTTGAGACCAAAGTTAAACGGAGGCTATCGCCCCATTTTCAACCTCAAAAGCTTAAACGAATATGTGCTGAGCCCAAAGTTTCACATAATAAATCACCAACAATCACCACAACATCTACAAAGTGGCGACTTCATCATGAAATTAGATGTCACTCTAGCATATTTCCATGTCCCAATTAGCGAGGGCCACCGTCGGAACCTATCACTATCCTATCAAGGAATAATTTACGAAATGACCTGCCTACCGTTCGGGCTGACCAGGTTTCCAGCAGCTTTCGCGAAGATTACCAATTGGATAGCACAGCAACTTCGAGAGAAAGGCCTACAGGTCTTAGTCTACTTGGACGATTTCTTAATCATTCACCAAGAAAAGTTAGTTTTAGAGCGTCAAATGAGCCTGGCAAAACAATATCTGAAGGAGCTGGGATGGCATGTTAATCAGGAAAAGTCCTCCTCGAAGGCGTTAACAGAACTAGATTACCTAGGCATCACCAGGCATGGAACACGTGAAGAACATGAAAGTTGTGTCAAGAACAAAAATATCCCAGCTATAAGAATCCATTCACAAACTGCTAAGAAAGGGCCGATGGAGTTGGCTCGATGTAAAGGTGATATTAGGCAAACTGAATTTTGCATCATTTACAGTCCCCCTAGGTCGCCTTTATTGTCGTCTCGTACAGAGAGCATCACGGGCATTACCACAGAAGATCCCACATCAGAATTACCCGATTCCGGACAGTGCGAGGACAGAGTTGAGCTGTATGATAAAAAACGCTCACAGAGGCTCTCTGATTCACCACGAATTCCCTCTGTATTTATTACAACAGATGCAGCAGATCTAGGCTGGGCTGCCATAGTAAACAGCCGTTACCTAGAAGGCAGATGGTCAAAAGAACAGAAAAAATGGCACAACAACCTGAAAGAACTCTGGACAGTTCACAAAACCCTTCAGCATCTGGATTCGGAATTACAGGGAAAAACAGTCATACTACAATCGGACAACTGTAGCCTATCTGAATAAGCAGGGAGGCACGAAATCATTGAAGCTACTGGTAGCCACATCAAAGATACTCCAGTACTACGAAAACATACAATGCCACTTGATTGCACGGCATATACCGGGTATATGCAATGGCACAGCAGACATCCTGTCGAGAGAGAAGGCTCTTCCAGAATGGCACCTCACAAAACATGCTCAGTCAAGGATATTCCAGGAATTCGGGACACCAGAAATCGACCTATTTGCCTCGGCAAAATCGGCAGTGGTACCAGCCTACGTGAGCGAAAACGCTACCGATATAAACAGCCAATTTACTGATGCTTTCAGCAGGAAATGGCAATACAACCTCGGATGGGCATTCCCACCTCCAGCACTGATTCCGAGGGTGCTCAGTCACCTAGAAACTTCAATGGGTCAGTATATCGTAATAGCTCCGATTTGGGACAGAGCTTTCTGGATACCAGATTTCAACAGGAGGAGGGAGAGGCCAATCTTGCGAATCCCGGAGCCGTACAAGAACATAATCGACCTTCGTACGAACCTACCACCGTCAGGAATAGACCAATTACAATTGGGGGCCTGGCTGGTTCGGGCTGCCAACCTCCAGCTAAAAGTTATATCTCTTGGAAAATCGAAGATCTAATAGATTTCTAAAAGTCCTCCCAGTTAGACGAAGAAAATCTCTTGGTGTTGTCCAGTACGCACACGGCAGTTTTACTTCTCATAGCTTCAGGCAGAAGAGTCCATGACCTTACACTCTTGTCCATAAAATGTGAAGAATTTGAGGACAATGATGAGGAAATAATCTTCTGGCCTAAATTCGGCTCCAAAACACACTCAAACTCTTACAGTCAGTCAGGCTGGCTATTAAAAAAGGGTCAGGAAAGTCGATGTAATATAGATCATTATATCCGAAAGCTTATCTCCAATTCTCAAACCCGTCGCGGCGCAGGAAATTGGGATAGCTTGTTTATAACAACAAGAGGCATGGTAAAGAATGCGTCACGAACAGTTATCATTGTTCAAGAAAGCAGGCATCTCAGCCTCCGCAGGAAGCTTTAGGGCAGCAGTTGCCACCCACAATTGGACCAGTAATCAATATGATATCGACGACATTCTTAGAAGGGGTAACTGGAGGTCAAAAAGCACCTTCTTACGTTACTATTTTAAAGAAATCAAGCCAAATGTAGGGCAAAATGCAAACATACCTAGAAATAGTTTCTCAACAATCTATCTTTAAATTAATAATAGGACATAAACTAACTTAATTATAGTCAATATCTCCAAATAAGCAAAAAGACTGTTTATCTAATTTGGAGCTATTTATGATTTACAAGAAGCAGAGCATTCGTTTATTTTATCTTATTTCTAAATATTTTAAAGACTCACTTACTTGATTATTTGTACTATAAATTATAATAGTAAGTTCAAAGCAACTTAAGTTTGTTAATAACATATATCAGGGCTGTGAATTATTCTGACTCGATTTACCTATATTTGATTTTATTAAATCTAACATTACGATAATTGCTGCGTTTTCTTGGACATCGTTAAACTAAACTATGCATCCTCAATGTGACATCACAGTACGCTTACCAGCCTCACGAAAGATACTAGCGGCGCCGGCAGATAATAAAGACGTCTCACAGTGGTTCAAGCATAGGCTCGAACACCTAAATAGAACCGTTTTTCTCCCAAAGGGTATAAAACGGATATTTAGGTTTCAGCCATAGCTTGAACCACACGTTAATTGCCTTGCCGACTTTAACGTAATTAGTACTGAAGCAAGTTACCGCCAAGCGCCGCTCGTGAGGCGCTAAACAGAGACAGCATTAGAGGAAACATTCAGAGGCGCTCTTCACACTCACGGATTTCTATGAAATCGGAGTATAGTTAGGTGCGAATATAGGAAAGGTAATCTCACAGTGGTTCAAGCTACGGCTGAAACCTAAATATCCGTTTTATATCCTTCAGGGGAAAAACGGTTCTACTTGAATGACCCCAACTTCAAACTGTATATCAGATCAGATTTTTAAAAATTAGTTTTTAGGGCGTTCCATCTGGCTACTTTTAGCAAAAATTGTTAGCGGTTTGCGTTTCATGCTTTTGGTAGCAAAAACATAGCAAAATTTAATGTTCACTTTATAGCGGTTCTGCTACGAAATGTTGCTACCAAAAACCCATGTCGGGAGGTGGGTATTTTGCGCTACTTTTTGACAGCTGTCAAATGTGAAAGTAAATCCTTTGAGAAAAATGCTTTTAATGTTGTTTTGTTTTCAGAGAAAAGTTTATTTTTGCATTATGAACTATATATCTTTAATATTATCTACAAAAAAATCAAAATAAAATACTCGATAAATATACACACATGGAATTGTCAAAAAAATGACATGAAACGCGTTTCATTTGGGCAATAATAGCGCCTGACGGAACGTGTATTTGGTGCTAAAATGAGTTTTTACTATTAAATTTCAACGCGGCTCAAAAGGAACGAGCTATATTTTTACCTTTCTAGTGCGTCGTTTTGAAGCCGCTTCTTTTTAAGAAAACCAACATTAAAATATCACATTACCGTATTACAGTCTTCACTGGCACTGGCAAAATACTTTCATTAAGGTATTACGGAACGCAATTTCCCCCTTTTCGTCTTTAAAATTGTATTTGGTCCAAATTGTATTGGGTATAGTCATGACACGCACTTAAACTAGTGGAAAATATACTAAGGTCTCCGATCACCCTTTCGATCTGAAAGAGACAATTAAAAATAAAACTTGCGGAACGCCTAACGTGTATACACTAAATGTGTATACCAAAACGTTAGATGGCTTAAGACAAAGTTATTTCTTTGGTGAAACAATATTTTATTATCAGATGACTTACAACTTATAGCTGCAACTGAAACAAACCTAAACAAGTCTGTGCATGATGCTGAGCTGTGTTGTGGCGAATGGAGTGTACTACGTCGGGACCGCGCTAACGGACGCTCCGGGGGCGGTGTGCTGCTGATCGCGCGCCCGCCTATACACCTTGAACGAGTACAGCAGTTTGAGACTTCGGATGGAGAGGATCTCTGCGCTAGATTCTTGTTGGATGGTCGGCATATCTACGTGTGTGTTGTATATATACCACCAAATGCTACAGACGAAGTTTTTATCAATTGGTTCGAAAGTGTTGAGCGTTTATGCAACAAAATTTGTAGTGAACGAATATTAATTTTTGGTGACTTGAATTTATATAGTAGTAGTGAATACATTAAAAACTATTTTAGTTATTTCTTATCTTTATGTAATTTTAATCAGTATAATTGTGTGAAAAACATGAATGAGAGAATGTTAGACGTGGTGCTGACGAGTTCGGAGCTAAGTGATAGCGTGCGCGTGCGGAGAGCGGCGCCGAGCGAGGAACTGGTCAATGTAGACGGTCATCACCCGCCTCTTACCATTGCCGTGAGTTACAGTTTCTCTAAGCAGGTAACTAGAAGTGCACCCTCAAATATCGACAGGTCAAAAGACTGGAATTATCCTATGGCAGATTTTTATAAATTATTTTGTAATATTCGGGACACCGATTGGAATTTTATATACGAACTTAATGACGTTAACGACGTGGTAAATGCCTTCAATAATTATCTTTACCTATTATTTGACCTTTGCATTCCAAAAAAAATACGGAAGCGATCGTGTAATCGTACCTATCCTGTCTTTTACACGAGAAGCATAATCCGTGACATTGAAACTAAAGCTAGATGCCATCGACGCTGGAAACGATCCAGTGACGACAAAGCTCTGGCTGAATTTAAGCGCTTGCGTCGTAAGGTCAAAATTGACATACACGCTGCTCACAATAGTTATGTTTCTAGTGTGTCTTCAAGCCTTCGCCAGAAACCAATGCTTTTCTGGCAATACATAAACACACTTCGCAGTCGTGGAGGTGTTGAACCACTGGTAACTAAGAACGACCTTGAGTATCGTGGGGCTGATGCAGCAGCTGCCTTTGCAGACCATTTTCAGTCCGTATTTTTGGCCAACAATCCTTCCCTTAATCCTGATGAAATCAATTCGAACACTTCTGCTGATAACAGACGAGTTAGCGTTAGCCTATTGAAAAAAGACGACGTCAGGCGAGCCGTTCAGAAATTAAAACCCAATACTTCTCCCGGGCCTGATGCGATACCGGCATTTGTGATAAAAGGTTGTATTGACGAATTGATAAATCCAATAACGTTCATATTTAACATAATTATCAGCACGGGGCAATATCCCGCCCATTGGAAGTTATCTCGAGTAACTCCTATTCCTAAAATCGGATCAAAAGTTATGGTAGAAAACTATCGTCCAGTTGCTAATCTGTGCGACATCGCCAAAGTGTTCGAAATGGCTCTTCATGCAGAATTGTTGCCCCAATGTCAGCCTTACGTCACCAGCACACAGCATGCTTTTCTTCCCAAACGATCAGTTGCAACGAATTTATTGACCATGGTTGATATACTGTCAGCTGAAATAGATGCCGGTAACCAGGTAGACGTCATATATCTTGACTTCCAAAAGGCGTTCGATCGAGTTGATAACGACGTTCTTCTATCGAAGCTGGGTGCTATGGGTTTTGTTCCGGGATTGCTCAAGCTGTTTTCCAGTTACCTTAGTGAAAGAAAACAGTTTGTGAAATACGGACCGTACATATCTGAACCATATAACACGCGATCGGGAATAAGTCAAGGATCAAATTTAGGACCCTTCTTATTCGTTCTTTTGATCAATGATTTACCTGAAGTTGTAGATAATTCTTTCGTTTTGATGTTTGCTGATGACGTAAAGCTGATAAAAGTGGTGAGAAGCGCAAGTGACTGTAAATTGTTGCAGAAGGATATTGACGCAGTCCATCAATGGAGCATAAACAATAAGTTATTATTCAACACGAGTAAGTGCGAAATGATGTCTTATACGCGTAACAAATCTCCTATGTTATACCGGTACATGATAGGCGGGCAACTGATACGTAGAGTGGAAGAGGTCCGTGATTTAGGTGTCCACTTTGACCCTCAGCTCAATTTCCGTCAACATGTGCTCAAAGTGACTAACATTGCATTTCAGCGGTTAGGCTTTGTTCTGCGCCATGCCGCTCCTTTGTCAGCCGAAGCTACATGCGCGCTTTACACTTCCCTTGTCCGGAGTGTATTAGAATCAAATACAGTGGTGTGGAGTCCTCATGAGAATAAATATATACTCATGATGGAACGCGTTCAAAAAAAATTTCTTCGCTGTGTTTATAAAAAAAAATACTATTATTACCCGTTTTTGTATCCTACTCAATTTTTACAGGGGCATTTAGGTTTCGACTCATTAGAATTAAGATCTATGGCTTTAGTCAAATTCTTTGTGTATATTTTAAGAAACAAAATCGACGACATTGAACTGCTAGGAAGAACATTAAAGTTATTTGCACCAGATTCATATTTGAGGATGCGCAAACGTCCGTTGTTTAAAGTCGCTGTATCCCGCACTAACTTGTACCGATTGTCGCCGATCCCGCGCGCGCACGCAGCACTGCGAGCTCTACTCGAGGCAGCACCACACTGTGATCTGTTTGTGACAGCAGAGCCGAGATTGATGTTTGAGTGTAAGAGCATGCTAGAACGACGTATATAAGATTTTTTTTTCTCTTTTATTTTTGTCTTGTGTGTTTCGTTTTTATAAAATGTAAGAAAATAATATTGTAACGAATTGGTTTTCTGAACTGTAATGTTGCAATTCATATATTTAAATAAATAAATAAATAAATCATCGAGTTTAGGGCTTACAGTGATTCTGCCATGACATGACCACGAAAAGTTTGTTCGAAAATCGACTTGTTGCGGATGATGAAAGTCAGCAAACCTACGTTACAGACGATACGACGTGATAATTAGAACATAAAAACGCGTGCAAGGATAGTAGCATGTGGAAGTCTGTCGTAACGCAGACTGCCGTGACTACCCATCCGGAAAACCCCCCGAATCTAAGGCTGCGACCGCGAATGTAATATAGGTAAGTAAACTTTAAGTCGTATTTAGTATAATTTATTATTGGATGTTTCCATATTTGACATAATCTACCTGAGCCATATCGTCGATGCGCGTGCAATACAGCGGAAGAGCACTTTTAAAAAACCGCGTATCTGAGTTTTCGCGATTGTACAGGAAGAAGAAAATACTTAATATCTCAGTCATTTTACTACATTTTGCTGACTGAACTCTATCGCTACTAGTTTGGGGCTTACTTTATGGAGAAATAGTGTTTTATCCGTATCTTCCTAAAATTCGGTGTAAAATCACTTCCGCGATTTTGTTGCAACAAATGATAGAAAAAATTGTATAGTATCAGTAAACCTGAGTTTGAAATGAAATATTTTTTACTAGAAAACATTAATAATTGTGATCAAAAAACAAAAAAAAATCAGAAAAACGATATCTTTCTATTATTGATAATCAACACTATAAAGAAAACTTATGTTTGTTAAGTTAAAGATTCTTATAAAAAAAACTTCTAATCTGTAGAAAATGAATATTTTATTCATTAGTTGCACGAGAAATGAATAGAGATATTCATTTAAATTTTTTTTTTTTTTCATAAGGAGTTCACATTTTTTACTTAGAAATACACAGAAAAAACTTTTTATAAACGTTTTATAAAAAGAAGAACAGGGAAACTATATTTCTTACTATTTTCTACAACATTCATCTATATTTAACAATAACTATATAAGATTTTTTTTTCTGGTAAGTTTAAGATTTGAACTTCTAATCTCAAAAGAATTAACGAAGTAAGTTATTAAATTTTGTATTAAGTAAGACGTTGTGAGTTCATTTCTTTAACTTACTAAAAAATAGTTTTCGTAGTGATCAGTCTCCTAGGTTGCTCTAAAATCACAGAAAATATATTAACGTTATCTATGTTAAATGCTTTGTGCAAATACAGAAAAAGTAAAATCAGCTTTTAATTATTAAATACGGTAGGTACAGTAAAAACCCTAGTGCCTCGAATATGAAAAATAGAAATAGTTTTTACAATCAACTAAATTATTCAAAAGTACTAATACTTATCTAATAAAACTTAGCAAACAAAAACATTCATTAACAAACATTATAAATAATAATTATTTTAGTAACTTAAACTCTCATATAAATAATTATAATCACACCATTGAGACAGAACAGACACAATAGGAAAATTATTTATAAGGTAAGATATCATAAAAACTTTAATAGTCTTTAGGTTCACACTCTTAAGCTCTTGTAAGTGATCACACTTGGTCTTGGATATTGGCTGTCTAGATTTATAAAGTGAAGGCACACTGTAAATCTGAACTATTTTTTTAGCCGTCTTGGCAAAGGATTAAAATCATCTGCAAAGCGGAGCTTATAGTCTATTGTGGCACTTGTATTATACCTCAGTGCTTTTATTTCAACGACACAGTAATCATCCGCCCCACGACCATGTATTATTGAGTCATAACTGGATTTATGACTCTTTAAGATCTAAGTCTTTAAAAAATATTTAATCAGGTGTAATAACTTCGTAAGGACTTATACTTTTCTCGCTTCCTTCGTGATCGTGGCGTATTGTGAGCGTCAAAACATTTTCCGATTTTTGAGCTTTTTCTTAATCACCGAGTGAACTGAATCTTCTTTCATTTGACTATGGCCCTTTTCTTGATATTTTTTAATAATAATTATGTTTTTACGCAACAATGCATTGAAGACAATGTTATTTCTGTTTTGGGCTGTACAGACATCTGTAAATATTATAACGTCTTTTGGATCATTATCAAGTAATTTGGTTAAATAATCCACAAAAAATGAAGCTCATATGGTGGCTTTTATACAGTAACAAATGATTCCATTACTACCCAGATTGTAGACGGAAAAGTTATGGACGGCAAGTTTTGTTTTAAAGTAAAGTGCACTAGCATTGAGGAAAGGACATAGTTTTACAGCTTGAAGATCTGTTTATAATGCATGTATGGTTCCTTTCTATGCCGCTTCTTTGTCAGAAGTTTTTTCAGCTCTAGCTAAGTCTTTTAGTTCAATGTGTTCATCACAAAAAATATTACCTGCTTTGTAAGCCCAGCTCTGGTCGCATGCTTCTTTTTTAGGCTGAAACAACTCTATATTCTCATTAAATAAAATACTTTTCTTAAAGCTACCCGTGGTTTATTTTCCGAAAGTGAATAGTCTACATATAGTCGATACAATTGCGCTTTTGATTGGATTATGGGTTCTAAATATAATTTCGAAGTAGATTGTCTACAATAATGGGACGGCAGTTTCGGTAATGCAGTTAAATATTTTATTTTAGCGACGATATGATTTTCTCTGTTGTTTGAATTTAATGAATTTTTCGGGTAAGTATGGGGATTTTACCAGTTTTGATGTTAAACGACACATATATCATATACCTATCTGTAGTCGCAATCATAGGGAAAAGTACAAACGACACTAAAAATACTTTTCGCGGTCATGTAAACTGTGTGGTAATGAAAAATTATTGCTTGCTGATTTACAAAAATGTATGACTACCTAGTACAATTTATCGACAGCTTCTACAAAGATCATTTTCTTCTTCTATTTTTGAAATTCTAGTGTGAAATTGTGTGACCAAAACATGTTTTTTACCGAAACCAAAATTGAACGTTCGGTTTTTATTATAGGTTCGGCTGAAACCGAACCTTTTATAAACGTTATTAAAACGTTAAATAAAATGTCAGTGGGCCGTTATTACCGGATATATAAATAATGAAACATCTTGCTGGCCAACATTATAGGGCTCTACGTTTCACTTTTATCGAATTGAAATTTCAACATTGTCATAGTGACAATGGGTCTAAATTACTCCAAATTAAACACTCTAAAAAGTGAAAATGTAACATAAATTTTTATAAATGTCTTGTTAGACCATGTACGGTTTTTTTTACTAGGTTCATTGCTACCGAGTGGAAAAGGCTTGTTCACTAACCTCTTAATAGAGGTCAGTCGGCTTGTTACAGACTTTACAGATAGCTTTCGATATATCAGCTGTGGCCTTCTAGAAAAACTGCCAAATCAAACTTTTTTTTGTGGCATTTTTACTTATCGAATAACATAAACACAATTAAAATTATCAATTTAACAAACTATGTCGAAATTAACGTTTTGAGGTTTCAACTAAATCTTGAGAAAAATTGATTATTGTCATCTTTTGAAAGGTGCATTATACAACTACTACGTCCGAATTATCGGAATTATGAATACCAATACTAACCGTAAACGTACAAAATCGTGAAAATCCTTACTCAAATTGACCTTATTTATTTTCCAAAATTTGGTCAAAATAATAAAATGAAATTACGTTTCACGTCAATATTAGAATGAATGCTTTAAGTTTTTTATTTACTATCATTATTATTTATTACATACATGCAACGAAGACGAATTCTAAAGTCATTTTATGGAATAAGTAAACTTCCGCACTTATATCCTAAGTAACCGATATATCAGCAATCTGTTTGTAAATTAAGAAAATAAGCGTTAAGAATTACACTATGGCATAATAAATTCATAACAAAATAAAATACTTAATTACTTACATTTATCCGGGGAACAAACACAAGCGTCACTTTACTGAGGAAAGTGATTTAGCAGCCAGCGGAGCCAGGCAAGCGAAGCTATATTACCAGCCGTGCCGAGCGCACCTGACTTAACTGAACGTGACCTAAAAGTACAATGTTTTAAGTTTCGTTCCGGCCGAAAGGTTCGGCTGTTTTTAGGCCGAAACCGAACCTTTGGCCGAAACATGATTTTTAGGCCAAAACCGAAACTTCGGTCGGGCCTTATAAATTGTGCATCAAACTCATCGAATCGAAGACTTAAAAGAAAGAATGGTGAACAATGAAGTAGTAACGAAGTGTAGCATATCGTTTAAATTAACACGAAATGTCCCGCCATTTAATTAATAACATCGATAGAACTTGAATAACATGGCGTTTGTATACGAATATATTTATTTATTACAAACATACATTAACGCATAACCCTAGAAAAAAATGATCTGTTATCGAGATTTATCAGAATATCCAATAATAAAAAGGAAGAAAACTTAAAAACAAACAAACATAAATAACCTCGGAAAAATGTTCGAACATTACAATAGAAACAAATTAAAGATTTGGAAATGGATATTTTAGGGAAAGAATTAGGTTTATCTAGCAAAAATATTCTTCCTATATCATCTCCTGACCTTTTCACAGTTGTTGTACACAACATCTGGTTAAAAAACATTTTGAAAAACAAAGAAGTTGATAGCACAGTCAACAATCTAGATTTTATTCTGCAGCACGGAGAAAGTGTGCCTTATCCGTGGCGTAAGATTTTTATCAGGGTAAGTAGATACTTTGTCAACACAGCGGTATAACTTATAGATATTGGTTACTCACTCTATAGCTCAACTATGATTTTTGCAGGTGTTGACTAAGAAGGTGTCTAAGGTCTTGCCGCTGCCTCGTTTCAAATTAAATGAAGCCAATTCAGAAACTCCCTTGACTTTTTCTCAACTGTTACAATATGTATCTCAACATAATCAAAGGAATTTGTGGAAAGAGTCATACAGAAAATATTCTCAAAATGTGGAGACCGCCAGAGAAAATACAATAGTCAACCTCTTAGAACATGACCAACTTGTGTCAGAAACATTACAGCGTTTATATGGATGTAATATTATCAGAATAAAGGGTGATGATACTGGAAAATTCATAGAGTACAAGGAAAGTGTTCAAAATATTTCAAAAACTTCTGACGCTCATCCTAACTTATTGGCAGCCATGTTCATTCTAGAAACAGACAATAATTTCTTTATAATCTTTAGGGGTTATTATGAAAACAGCTTATTAGATTGTCTTAACTTTAGCCCAAATCTAATAGACATGAATTATGGAAGAGGATTGTTCCTTGTTTACCAATTGTTAAATGTCATCAAGGCAATAAGTGATAGAGGACTAAGTATAGGTATGTTGTCACTAAAAGATATTTACTTATCAGAAAATTTATGGCTGCAAGTGCTGCCTGCAGTAACTAATAATGTGCACTGTCTAGATGCATCTCTAATTTATGAACAGAATCAGAGTAAGCAGAGTACACCAGTTGTTAACACCACTGTAAGTCCTCAAGGTAAAAGAGAAGATAATTGCTTGAGGGATGTAGCTGTGAAATTGGAGAAATTGTGTATGCTGTGGGTCAGAGGGAGAATATCTAATTTGGATTATTTGCTGTCCCTTAATATTTTAGCTGGGAGAACAGCTCAAGATCCCCAAGCACACTTTATGGTGCCTTGGGTCACAGACTTTGCATCAAGAAGTGGTAAATATATCATATAGTTCTCACTTTTTCATTTTGCAAAAATCCTATGCAATTTGTATTCTGATTACATGGTCAGATAATTTTTAAAAAAATATTAGTAGGTACATTCAGTATTTTTTTAATATTGAATATAACATAATATATAATTTTTATACAAGGCATGTTTTGGCATTGTTAAGGAATTGGAAAATTTAAAAGTATTTGTTTTCAAAATTTTGTTACATTTACCAAAGGACAGATAGAATGTTATAGTCGTATTTTTAATACGACAAAGCCAACTGACAGTAGCTAGTACTGTTTCATCAAAAACTGACACCAAAATAAATGTCAGTTAAAATCGTCTAATTAAAAATACGACTATAGTGGACAGATTGACTGTTTTGCTTAACACCAATTGTATCAGCATTAATGTACCAATTAATAATTTTGTATACTACAGTGTTTTCTCCTTAGGAAATCATAATTTGAAAATAACATTTTGGAATCTTTTTATAGTAGTTTTTATCAGTCTTATTTATATCAGGTTTTGTCATCTATGACATAGTTCAATTTTATTACTCCAAGTAGGTACATAATAAACAACATGTGTAATATAGATGTTGTCTACTGGAATAAAAAAAGTAATTGTATTTGTAAATAAACACATGTCATAAGAGTAAAAATATTCTGAATTAATGGGATATCATATGTAAAACAAACTTATACAATTCTTTTTTCAGGAAAGAACTGGCGAGATCTGAGCAGGTCAAAATATAGACTCAATAAAGGTGATCGACAGCTTGATATGACATATGAAGTCACAGGCTGTGTGGATCAAATCCCTCATCATGTGACAGACTCACTCTCTGACATCACATGCTATGTCTATTTAGCACGAAGGTATATTATTTCAGTTGTATTGTTTTATTAATTTGTTGATCTGTACTACAGCATACAAGGGCTGTATATTTTTAATTTACCTTTTGGTACAACAAGAATTTCCAAACTGCTTGTAACTAGTTTTATTTATATTAAAGTATGTTTTTCAAATGTGCTTTATCTAAACTCTACTGCACTGCACTATCAATGCTAACACATTTTTATACTTATCAAATTTAAAAAATGTTGAATTCTGGTTTAGTGTTAAGACATTAGTGTTAGACTAAAGCTAGACATGAACTCTGAGGCAAAAAACTCAAAGTGACAATTTGCTGTTAGATAAGTATATCTAAAGCTCAAGATATAAAAAAAAAAATAATGAAATTATATATATATATTGAAAGTTAATTTTTTTACAAACTAAAATGTAGGTATATACCTAGTAGGTTTCAGAAGCTTAAGGTGGTTTGTCATTCATTATATAATCCATAGTTCAGATGTCTGTAAGTAATAAAAAAATCAATAGTTTTATAATTTTTTTAAAATAGATTTTTAGGTGTAATTTTCTCCAAAAGCTGTTAATTGTTTTAATTTTTATTTAGTCAAGTTCTATATAAAAACCTGTATGTGTACATTGAGTGATTATGGTTAAAAAATAATGTGAAATATCCATTCGCTGTTTAAAATTGTAGATTTAGTATCTATGGAATAGGACTAGGAACTATGGAAGTCTATGGGGTTTCATGCAAGTGATTTCTGCGGCAAGCAGTATAGTGGCTACTACCAATTACATGGCACACCAACATGAGCGGACCCACTGAGATTGTCTGCCGCCAGAATTGCTTGCATTAAAGCTTTTTTTGGCAGAAAATGTTTACTGTTTTTACTTTAACACAGAATATAAATGCAGGTCACATATTGCTACAAGACACAATAAAAGATATTTTTCTAATAAAATTTCAGAACACCTAAAGAAGTTCTCTGCAAGCATGTGAGAAATAAATGGGTTCCAGCTGAGTATCCTGCTTCCATTCAGCGAATGCAGGAGTGGTCTCCTGATGAATGCATACCAGAATTCTATACCGATCCCACTGTCTTCAAGAGCATACATGAAGATTTGCCAGTAAATACATCCTTTTAATCATTTCTTGACTTCCACTGTTCTTTTAATGATTTCCACATTCAGTCTAAGCCACTTGCATCTCTTCCCTCATTGGCAGTTAGCACAGAAGCATACTAGTTTAACAAACTTTCTGGAAATTTGGTTAGTCTACTGATTTTCCATTTCTATTACACTCTACCAACTATCTTAACACAAAAAGTTATGTGGGCCCAAATGAAAACCACGCCTTCTTATCATAACATGATAACAGGTTTCTTACCGTAATTACTAGAAGAATTCCATGAAAAACGTTGGAGCCATTTCCCAGATTCAGATTATATAAATACATATATACAAGTATTGATTATTTAAAGGTATTAGATAATATTCTCTTTTTGTTCTTCAGTCAACGACTTCAAAAAACATATATATGCATGAACAAATGAATAAATATACTTTATTGTACACCAAACAATCAGTGAATAACATTAGATAATAAAACAAAAAAAAAGTACAATAGGTGGCCTTATTGCTAAATAGCAATCTTTATTAGGCAACCTATGCATATAATAATGTTATAAAAAAGGTTTTAATTTCTTGTAGGACCTTGGGATACCATCATGGGCAACTTGTGTGGAGGACTTTATATCAAAGCACAGGGAGGCATTGGAGAGCTCACACATTTCCGAAAATCTGCATCATTGG
Organism: Apoda limacodes; assembly: GCA_946406115.1. Lineage (NCBI taxonomy): Eukaryota > Metazoa > Arthropoda > Insecta > Lepidoptera > Limacodidae > Apoda > Apoda limacodes. The sequence continues at coordinate 25,272,236 of OX291550.1, forward strand.
ATTGACATAACATTTGGATATAAGTAAGTAGATGAATTTTTGAGCATTATATTTTAGGTTTTTTTATAGAGACTTATGTTATTTTCCGAGGAGGCACTTTTTTAAGGAATATTCCTTGAACATGTAGTTAATTTATTGATAAACAGGTATATGAAAAATTTTTAACATGTGTAATTTATTAAAATATTTTCAACTTTTGAAATTAAAAGTATAAAAACTCTTGCAGACTGTCTGGAAGTCCGTCTATAAAGGCTAAGAATGTGTGTTTGTCCCTGGTTGACGGTCACACTAGCATCCGCCGTGGCACCACCGTCCAGCTGCTGACTGCCCCGCACCCCGCGCGCCTTCCTCGCGCTCTTCCCGCGGCGCCGCCTCGACTGCACTGGATGGCGCCTAAAGATGCCAGTTAGTGCATGAGTAGTTATATATTAATGACAACCGGGAAATGATTTTGGCCGGGAATTTGATTGTAGAAGTTCACATTACTTCCATTTATACCTTCAATGACTATTTCATTTACAATTCTTTCTGCTTTATTACTTTAATGATTGAATGGTAATCAATGTTCTTATGACTAACGCTCGCATTAAAAGCTGCTACGCCACCACGCCTTTTACTTTGTGCGATACCTTAGAAAATTGCATAGTAATTAGGTCCCCATAAGGCGTTGTCCTAATAGAACGCGACCATGCGATCAATGTGATCATCGCGCCGTCGCGCCGCTTCATAGGATGGGTACAGTATCGCACGAAATTCTTTTCTTTACATACACTATAAAAGAGATGGCGGACGCTACAAAAAATTAATGTTATAAAGAACTGCGGGGTCTCAAATTGCGTTATGTACCTACGAAAGTTTTGGACGCTTCTGTTAACATTTCGGTTGTCCTGAACGTGCTTGGTCATTATATGGCCCCTCCTTGGATTAAGGCCATAGTCCACTGCGCTGGCCAAGTGCGGGCTGCCTGACGTTTTCAAGCTAGTGGCCACTCAACGTATGACAACCGCCAGGACTGGCGGTTTACCGTGATTTACGAAGCACGGCGGAGCTCAGAAAAATGTACCTCAATGCGGTCACCCATCCTCCACCCTTCGACATTGCTTATCTTCACATATCGTTTCCGATACACGGAAGTAACTGGCGCACAACCCTCTTAATGATGATCAATTACTTTAGGAATTTGAGTTTTTGGTAAGTACCTACTTACAAGATCATTATTTAGGTGCATTTTGAAATTTAAAAAAATTACGCTGGAATTGACTTTATGTGAAAATCTGATTGAAAATTAATAAAGGTAGTAAACATTAGACATAAAAATGCTTGGTTTTTTTAGATTATTTAAAGAAGATTTTTGTAGTAATCTTTACGTTTATCCCAGAGAGTTAACCGAGCTCAGGTTATCATATTTTTTCTTTAAATATCATACGCGGAATAAAAATAAATAAACTAATAATCACATCACAAATTGGCGAAGTGAAAAGGGCGAGTAGAACCTTTAATACCGCCTGCTTTGTCTTTCACTGCTTGCGACCATTAGCATGACCAAACGTTCGCGCGAATGATCTCAAACAGTCAGGACACTCCTTCACATATAGTATGTTTGATTTTGCGGTAGTACGACCAAAAGTCGCTCGAACTTGCGATGGTTGCGTAGTCGCGTTGTACGAGGTGTCTTATAAAGACCCAACTATTTCCGGCGTGAAAGAGACGGAGGGATACGACGGTCGGGGAGGGGAATTGCGGTGTCGTATAGCGTGTTTCGAAAATTTTCAGTTGATATTTTGCCGTACGCGGGAGAGCAACGCGCTTTATGTGTGCGCGCGTTTTTTGAGAACGGTCTCTCGCGCCTTCGCGTGCTTCGCGTCGTCTATTCCGACTTCATTATCGTTTGCAGAGTATTGGTGAAGCGCTAAGCTGTGTAACCATACTCTCTTGGACTTCCGGAAACACAGTAAAAAAATGGCAAGACTGCAAGAACGTCAGAAAACATTGAGTTGGTAGCAAATCGTGTGCGTTGTCAACCTCGTTTGAGCATAATAAAGTAAATCGCATATTGCGTTCTGATTTGCATCTCAAGCCACTTCCCATACAACCAACGACTCGATGGAAGCTCTACACGAATTGTTCCGAGAAAAAGTCATTTCGAGGAGGGGTGACATTGCATGGCCGCCAAGGAGCCCTGACCTTATTCCATGAGATTTTTTTCGGGTTCCCTTAAGGTGAATGTTAACGATTTTTAAACAACTGTTATTTTTTGTACCTTTAAATAGTTGGGTCTTTATGAGATACCTGTATTAGGACAGCGCCTAATACTAACAAAGTTCCCTGTTACAAATTGTACAAAAAAGTTGATCCTATACTGCGACAATAATTTTGAGCCGGCGCATTTCGTCGTCGAATCGAAGTCGAAATATCAATTTCTTTAAAGTAATTCACTGATCTTCGTTGATTTCTTTGTTTGGCGCATACTCAAAATTATTTACTTACATTATACACCGTTAAATTTTAATCGTTTTAATGCCGTGTTCAGGTGATCAGGTGCATGAAACACTATCGATTTGTAAAGATAAAAATAAAAAATTAAATTACATTTACTACATAATAAAATAACTCGAGTCAATTCTTGCTTGAGTGACAAAATGACGCGAACCATTAGTAGGTAGGTCAATATTCTAAGAGACCTATCCTATGACCGATGTCTCATTTCACCAATGACGCGTAGCGCAGTCCACGTGGACTTCGATAAATTAACCAATGCTAGACTAATTACCGCGCCTATATCTTATTTGATTGGCAATTCGCAAGACTTGTGCCCCCCCGCGCCCCGCGGGCTGCGGTCAAAACATATCAAAAAATCAGTTTTCTCTAAGACGTCGCCGGTGCAGTGCGTGCATCGCTGTTTACGATACGTTTTTCGCGCGAAAGTATAATAATAATAATAATAATAAAATTACGACGGTCCTAAGCCCGTAAAAGTATGAAGGAAAATTTGCAATCATTGAATTTTTCCAAACGAATAAATTGACACCAGCTGAGCCGGTCAATCACCTGTAGGTAAGTAGGTAACTAACTCGGGGCGCTTCTACTGTTTTCACGCATTTTGCGGATATTACAGTATCACTTCCTATCTTTTTTATTTTAAGAGATAAAACCCAGATTAAGTTGTTGATGAGTAGTACTTTGTAAAGTGAACCACCCATCCACGGCATTCAAACGATTAAAATTTAACGATGTAGTTTAGGAGTTTAGCTATTAAGACTCAAATTCATAATTTTATATTTCCTTTTCAGTTTCTTTTTTGTCGGTTTAAATATTTGGTTAAAAAGTTTTTGATTTTTTGTGCTCGTAGGTTATATATTGGCCTGCAAAATATGGTGCTGGTATCAATCATTCCCTATTTTAATACCCTTAAATTTTTTCCAAACTTAAATGCTACCAACTTTGAGGTATACTCTATCCAATAAAAAAAGAATATACGCGTTGACTTCTGAACCTCTGCCTTTTGTTTTTCGTCGGTTGAAAACATGTGTTTCATTTAAAGTAATTAGTAATCGGAAGAAATCTCTATTACAAGATAAGCCTACCTATATGTATCTTTTTTTCTTAGCAACTACATTGTAACTGTTATAATATGTACTAAATAAAAATGATGATCTTTTCAGAAAAATCATTTAAACTGAATGATAGTTCAGATGAAGGATCAGATGAAGAAGAAGAATCTACAAGTCTACCGCAGCATATTTCACGACTAACCGTACCGACACGAGTCAGATCTCGCCACAAAAGTAATAGCCGAGCCAGGTCCCTTTCAAAGAGTCAAAGTCAAAGCCATGATGACTCAAATCAGTCGGTATCTACAGAAAATAGAGCGTCATCACATTCGAGACACTATAGAGTTCAGCGGTCAGAACTTGGCAAAGGTTGCATATATCTACCCAAAGAGTTCAACCCTATAGCCTCCATCCAAGCTTTGGAAGCTCAGGATAATTTCCGAACGAAATGTTTCTTCAGCAAAGCGGAAGACAAAGAAAAGCAGAGAGAAAGCCATACAACATTGAACCTTTATCCAGTGCAACAAGAGAATAGAAAAGAAAATGCCAGTTGTAGTTCAAGAGATGGCTCAGATTCTACAGCTTTCACCAATCACATGTTCTTAGCGTCGTATGAACAGAGTTATTTGAAGAAATTTACTCAAGATGCACATTTGGAATGTGTTTTGAAGGAAAGAAAAAGTAGAACATTTAATACTAGGTATACAACTGATGGAGCTGTCTACAAACAATTTGTGACAGAAAGTCGACGACAGGACATGTTAGTGTTAGGCTGTCTGATAGTTGAAATATTTCTCCATAACTACGTGCGGCCATTGCGAACAAATAGCGACAATTTTATTGAGAGATATAACAGTTGCCGAACAGTTTTAAAATACAATTTCAGTTCATTACCCAAATGTGTCAGCTACATTGCTTCCTTAGTTCTGAATGTCCAACCGCATAGTTTGAGTTCCGCAACCGAAATTTCAGCAAAACGAGAAGAAGCGTTTAAAAAAATCATTGTGACCGATAAAGGATTGCCATATCCAACTCCGTCACAGCTACTTCAACCTCTGTTGATGCAGCATCTCATACCATTCCCGCAAAGTTTTAACATTTTGTACAAACTACTGACTACTCTGCATGAATATGATTTAACAAGCAATGAACTAAGTGTGTTACAAATGTACGAATGTGATGGAATACAATGCGAAAAATACCAAAATATCGACAAAACAAAATTGTTCTTCAATCAAATGATTGCAGAAAAGAAAATTCAAGCCTGTATTACTTATTTGGACATATTGCTAAATCAAATGTCCATTACTAATCAGTTTGATGTGCTTGATATTTTTCTGACACATTATATAGAGTTACTGAAACAGAAAGACACGTCAATATTAGCTGCTTGGTATTTGTTTGACACAGTTAGTAAGTCGTTAGGACCTACTGCTACAAAAAAGAAACTTTTGAAGCACATATTGAACCTATATGAAGATGATGATTTTGCAGTTAACAAACTAGAACAGCAAAGACTGTCTGAGCTTGAAACGTTCATGACCGCATCTTGGGTTAGCAAACAAAAGTTTCTGAAGCTTTATCACAACATTTTTCTCCTACAACTGATGGTCAGATTAGGCCTGCAGTGTTTTCTAGATAATTTTACACAGCATTTAGTAGAAGCAGTGGGAGGATACAAAGACATGTGCTCTGAAGTTGGATCTCCAGGACATCTATGTCACAACCGGGCAGTGGCTAATAAGAAGCCGAGATATTCTGACGATAATGTAAAAAATGCATTATCAAACACAAGTGACATATTCTCTCCAGATACTTCGTATGGGTCAGAGCATGTGGTAACCCCAAATGTTGAAAGGCGTACAGTAACTGCTGAAATCGGAAAAGAAAAAGATCCAGATAGCAGAAGTGAAAATGATCTGTTTCACTTTGAATCTGATAAAGAGGGAGTCACCTGTCGTAGTAGCAGAAGCAAGTCACCTGCTGATTCTATCGAATCATATACATTGAATTCCACTCAGGAAGTTAGTTTTCACTCTCCATCCCCATCAGCTGAAGTTTTTTCCCCAGCTACTGTGAGAGATTTTAGTCCTAACATTCTCCGACCATCATCTTCTAAAGAACTTAATGTTTCAATAAATAAGTCTGAAAATCCATTGCCAACATTAGACACCCCAAGAGGACCTACATCACCAACGATAGATATTCCAACCAAACATTCCATGTTTACCAGTTACTTACATTTTACAGAAGATAATGCTGATGATATAGAACTACAGAAAGGATCGTGTTCTAGAAAAATAAAAAGTTTAGAGCTCAACAGAAATCTTGGATTCTCTCTATCAAAAACCTCTCAAAGTTTAAATGAAGATGATGTCAATCAAAATGACTACGATTCAAATCATTGTAAGATATCGGATATGAGTTTAGAGAGCCTTATTTGGCTCGCTCATAGATTGGGTCCTGTACTTACTTGTAGATATATAACGAGAAATTTGCTCAAAATGCTCACCTTATGTTACATTGGTAAAGAAAATTTGTCTCCATTGGAAGGAGAGGAGAAAGATGAATTCGATAAGATATCTATAGCAGGTAGCAGAGTTGTCGGAGATAAAAATGCTATGAAAGTTATCAAATGTCTCACGTCAATTGTAGGTAAGTAAGAGGTAATATAGCGATACATTATTTTCGAATTGAAAAGTTACTTAGCAACATCTTTAATTGCAGAAATGTATGGAGAACACCTGATAATATTCCAATATTTACCTCATATGGGAGAATTGATAGCATCCTGCCGTCGACGATTATCTGTACCTTTAGAAGGTGGAGTGGTTGCATGTCTCCAACTTGTTAAGTATTTGGTGCCTTACATGTCTGATGCGAAAGTTATGGAGCAATTACAGGTGAATTTGATTATAATTTGGGTTATGAATAATTGTGAATGTATCGATACCTTGAATATTGTAGAGAGGTGTAAAAGATAGATATCTAAGTTAGGGATATATTTCTCAGTACATAAATGATATCTAGTCGATTTAAGAATTGATTCATATGGTATTTTTATAGGATACATTCTTGAAGACAATATTACAACCAGCTTTGAGGCTAGCTTCTACTTCCCGGAGTACGTTCCCTAGCGGTGCAGGCGCGCGTCGGGCTTTGGCCCGTAAACTGATAGACGCCTTGTACGCACTCGCTGTGCGGGTCGGTCCCGAAATGACCCGAAGGCATCTTTGCGTACCAGCCTTGCAGAGGTTGGTTCTCTTGTTCTTCTAAAACTTAAACTTTTAATGTAACTGAAACTGGTGAAAATCTAAAAAGGCAAGTTTAGGATGCATTATTTCCAGCTCACAACAAACTCAACATTATCTTGTTTTGTGTTCAGATGGATTAGCCACTTCTTCGTCAACAATATTTTTGACACGTGTTTCTCGAAATTGTTACTAGTTATCACCTTATCACTCTGTGGCACCAAAGTATCGATTTTTTTCTTTAATTATCAAAGTTTCATTTTGTTTATATGAACGTGATATAAGAATTTTACGTTTTTTTTGCTCACCAGGAATCATCAGCTACCGGACCTTGCCTAAAACTGTACTCTTTTTTTTATTATTCTTTCAGATTTTTCCTGGCTTTCGACAAAGCGTCGGGAAAAACAGACAACTGGCCGAAACAGGATGATGCTACGGTTGACAAGGTATACTTTGGGAACTAGGTATTAACAGCTAATATCTGCAAAAAAAATAAAAAATGTGTCATTTGTTTCTTATTGTGCGTTACCCGCGCCTTCAGCAGCGTGTACTTATTTTTTTTACATTATTCTGTCCGAATGACTCACCATTTCTGGTGCACAACACCGCTTCCATACATTAAAAAAATTAGACTAATCGTCTCGAGAACTTGATAATGCTTGCAACCAAACAAACATACACTTAAGTATTCATAATGTAAATAATATATAATATAGTATACGTAAGTAATTTTTGTGATTAGTTAAAAGTGTTTGAATTTATAATGGTAGTTTAAATAATTAACATTGTAGCAAGCCGAGCAAGACTCGTCAGATCTAAAAGCAGAAGGATTCCTAGAGATATGCAGGGACGGAACGACCGCCGAGTGGACGGTAAAGGACGGCCGCGTGATGCGAGCCGACTTGCCTGACCTGGCCTGTACTCCGCCTGACCTCACTGAACATTTGAATGACTCTGCTAACTTAACTGTAAGTGCAATATCTTAATCTACAAGGATGAAGTTGTACAATAGCGTCACTATTATTCTTTCTTCGGTCTAATTTAATTTTGCCTCGCACAGACGTTACCCGCTTTTTTCACACTGTACATTATCAGTATAAATAAAAAATAAGGATTTTATTTTCAAATAATTTAATGCGGTTGTCTTAACACTATTGTTATACCTAAAGATATTACTCATACGGTAATGAAAGATCTAAAATCAAAAATCATTCTATTTTATTCATACGCTCTTTCCATCTCTAAAATCCATGGACAACAATGATTTACGAATATTGAATCTGTTACACTCTGTTGAAATGGGTTTTGTCAATACTTCAATGTTTTTAAAAATATTGTATTTATAAGGACATCATGAATTGTTTATTGATGTGGTATATTTTGTATGTGTTTGTTTTTTGCCGACGACGTGGTTTCGTTTACATGATACGACAAGTGAGAGAAAATAAGGTTTATGTACAGTGCAACAAACATTTCTGACCCGGTGGTTAAAATCAAAACCACAGTCGCCATATTGAAATAGTGTTAACTTACAATGACACTAGCGACCAAACATCGAAGGTCAGAAAGCCAGAAAAGTTTGTTGCACTATAGACTTTTTTGTTTTCAAACGATTGTTTTTTGATTGATCGTGCTATATAACTTGAAATTTTACAGGCTCAAGAAGAACTTTTAATAGTGTTCAATGACGAACTGGCGCACCAAGCGTATAAAGCATTTGTGAAGTTCACCGGCGCTGACACTATGGAGCGATGTCTCAAGAATGGAGACACCATAAATATGTTATGCCAAAAATTTGAGCAGAGTAACACAAATAGGTATTTAATTTGGTTAACTAATTAGTGAAAAACAAAATTTCTGTCCGCCTCTGTCTGTTTCACCAACCGGATTGATTTTTATAAAAAAATTCGTGAGTGTTTTAATTAGGTTTCACCAACCGGATTGATATTTATAGAAAAATTCGTGAGTGTTTTAATGGGTTTAAATTAACAATTAAGCCCGATAGCGGTGGCGCGGTCGTTATCGAGCGTTGCAGCACATCAACTTAAAGGGCAGAACATTTATTCTTATTTACGGCCAATTTTGAGTCCATGTAGGGATTTGCAAGTGCATCCTGTCACGTAAAACGTAATTGACCGTAATAAATTAATACCAAGTTGGCAGGACCTGTAATAAAGTCATGCTCTAGGTTCTCGCAGTTTATTGAGATTTTTAAGTGCATCCTAACTGAAGAAATGTAATAACTCATACTGACTTTACTTTAAGTCAGAAGAATAGCAGCAAATTGCTTTTCGCGAATAATTTTCGGCAAATTATACGTCAGGCTAAATCTAGTCATGCAAACTATGGACAGATAAAAAATAAGGATATTTTTTTTTTGAATTACACTCTGACTGGAATTTCAATTGCAATTCTTGAGGTAGAGTAGTAAATAAGATATTTAAATTTTTCTTTCTCTATTATTAATCGAAGGTGATGTGAACTGTTGAGTTTAGGTATACAATCAGGTAATTAAAATATCTAAACTTCTTCGTTTGTTCTACATTATATCGAAATTAGCAATCGGCTACCACCTTTCGGGTTCAGTTTCCCCATTTCGATATAATCTCAGCCGGTTTTTCAATTTTTGTTCTGAAAAGTATCATAATCTTAACAATATATTGAATAATGAATTAAAGGTTACTATGTTTAGGAAAAAATATGGGTTATCTATTCTTACTTGTGACTGTAGTAACATAAAAAAATCCTTTTTTATTCTAGCCCAACAGTAAGGCTCTATGGTCCCGAAAAGAAATTCCAGCCGTCATTTAGCGACGAACCCATAAGCCGAAGGACCATAGATATCACTCCAACGAAGCCAGATCTAGTCATGGACCATATATCTAGTTCCAATAGTTTTGGATCCAACGTCACTTTAGTGGGTAACAGGATAGATGTTGCTAGTGATATGAGTGAAGCACGATTCTGTGGACAAGGTCAGGGTTTTGATGTGGTAGCATACAAGGTGGATAATGGAGTCAAAGGCAGTAGGTAAGTATTAAAAACAATAGACTGCATGAAAAATCTATATAAGTTAAATAAGAGTATGTTAAAATCCATACTAAAATTCTAAATGCGAAAGTATCTCTGTCTCTGTAACCGCTTAACGCTTTAACCGCTGAACCGATTTAGATGAAATTTGGGATGGAGATACTTTGAGTTCCGGGAAAGGACAAGGATAATTTTTATCCTGAAAAGTTTAAACGTTTCAGCGGGAATAACTATAAATTAGCATAAACGAACTATAGCTTGCTATAGCAAACTTCATTAGTATAATTAAGGAGTTGACGTAAGAATCCCACGCCGATAACCAAATTAAGGGCGGGTGTAGCCGCTGGCAAAAGCAAGCATAAAATATATGTGTTAACCGTTTGCAATTAATACAATGAAAAAGTGTCCATTGAAATAAAACTGTTAACTAAATTGTAGACAGAGAGTGTAAGCCAGAGGTAATTTTAAACATTAAAATCACTTCTATGTTCCATTAAGAGAAAGCTGAAAACGACGATGTTATATATATATTTGATAAATAGAGTTCATTTTTCTGTGATATAAATATCTTTTAAATTGGTGATCAGCTTAACGTTATAAGTGGAAATCAATTATTACCTTCCACCACCAATGTGGCTTTCGCCACGGTCGCTCGACTGGTGACCTTCTTGTGTAACTTACACACCGACGGTCACTAGCCAATGAAAGTCAGCTCCCGGCTTTGGTATGTAGCCTGGACATAGCGAAGGCGGTTGATTGGGTTTGGCACCGGGGTCTTCTATTGAAGTTGCCATTTTACGGACTGCCCATGGGTTTGTGCAAGTGGGTGGCTAGCTTTTTGGCCGGCAGGCGCATACCAGCCGTAGTTGACGGTAGTTGCTCTTATAGCATGGACGTCAATGCTGGTGCAAGGCTCTGTGCTGTCTTCTACACTGTTTCTACTGCATATCAATGACATATTATCCATCGACAACATACATTGCTATGCAGTTGACAGTACTAGAGACGCTTAATTCACAGGCCGTGTAAACATCCCACTTTCCGTTGAGTAGGAAAAGCCAGAACTTCTGTCTTCTTCAGTCGGTAAAACTTGGTTCGACTCAACCTTATAAGAGACACCAGTCTGCACGTTCACCTATAAAGAAACCCGCTCACTGAGGTTCTACAATTCCAAATCACACTGCTTACCAACTTCAAGAGCATTGACCGAAGCTAACGGCCAAAAAACTCGGAGTACTCACCGGTGAAAAGTAGGGCATATGGAAACGTCGACGAATGCAAACTTACAAGCTGTATCAATCCCCTAAGTTTGAGGGTAGAGTTTGTCTCCCTGTGTGTGTTCTACCGCTTGTATAATGTGATGTGTTCTGAGAAATTGTTCGAAATGATGCACACCTTAGAACCTAAATGTACACATACAGTGTGGTGTCAGAGGAACTTCCTCCCACCAACGCCTAGGTTGTGGAATCAGCTCCGTGGCAAAATTTTCCTTAAGAACTACAATATGGGGTACTTCGAGAAAGTGATTAGATTTTTAAAGGGTCGAGCGAGTGACGGCCCTGGTGTTGTAAGCGTCCAAAGGCTGTGGTGATAGTTTACCGTCAAGCGGATTGTAGCTCGTTTGCTACTATACTGGTAAAAAAAATATATATGAAGCGACTCTGTGGAAAATGTATTTTGCATTGCTGCCATAAGTTTGAATAAACTGATTCCAAAAATATCAATTTCTCAGTTTTAATTTTTTGTGTACGATTTTGTTGAAATCACTAAAGACGTCGCGAGGCCAAACACAAATACCTCTATTTAAGGGGCGGTTCAAAAGTGTAAGAGTTTAAATTTAATTTAATTTTTGGTCAGAGAATTTTAAGGAAAGTCAGGGATTTTTTTTCGGGATTTAGAGTGGCAACAATTATACCGTCTTTTTGCATAAGCGTACTCCTAAAGATTCAACCTTTTAACTAATGCAGTTTATCACAATTTAGCTAATTTTTTTTTAAAAAGTGCCCCGACTTATGGCTTCTCTTCCATCATATCTCCAAAGTAATCATCATATTTACTAACACAATTTATAACTCAACATCTTTTGCCATTGTTAAATCAGGCACTTGCGAGGCGACTGGCTAATCTACTGGGAACATGAAATCGGCCGACCCGAGAAGGAGACCAGATTCAATCTGAAGCAGATAAAGTTACAAACGTTCGTGGGACACACGCACTCCGTCAAGTCCATACATTGTTTGGATAATGAGAACAGCTTCATGAGCGGCTCAAAAGACAAGACTGTGCGACTTTGGTCGTTGAGGAATCAGGTTTGGTTTAAGTATTTTTTTAATTGATGTTTTTAGTCGTTTTTTTCTACTACATATGTTTTGAAGATTTTTATCATATGATTCCTTTGAGGTTTCCGTAGCCAAATGATAAAAATGAAACCCTTAATGTTTCCTCATACCTTTACACCACATTTATAAAGCTTTAATTTTTATCTGTCAATTTATTTTGATCAAATTTTACAGGCAGGTATCTAAAGTTAGGATTTAAAAACAAAAATTAAGCTTTAATTGAACCTGCACAGTAACACATTTTTGGTTCATTAGTACATTTGTCCGTACTGTACCTGCGCAGACCACCGCCAAGAGGGTAAAAAAGACATTTGTGCTCGGTATAAACGATACTTTTTCTACTACATGAAAGCCATCCTAATTAATAATCAAAATAATATAAAAAAAAACGCAATGTTTTCAATGTTCCCCGCCAAAATTTCTTTTTTTTTGGCCTGCGGCGCGTAGTGACCAGTATCATCCTTACTGTGCGTGGCTATCTATAGCCTGGCGCGCACTGTCAGAATGATACTGGCCATACCAAGTACGTAATGTAATTTCAACCAATATTTCGTACCGACTTGTAAGTCATTCCGCACAGGGATTGTCGACACTATTTCGAGTATGTAATGGAACTTTTAATTGAAGGTATGTAGTGCAAAAAATATATTTTGCGCACTCCATTGTATGAGGTGTTACTGCTAACTTTTAAACTAAAAATCTGAAAAAAATATGTAATGTATATCTTATTTCAGGGAGACGGTAATGCAACGAGTCAATGCAACTGGACTTACACGGGTCACAAGAAAGGCGTTCTGTCTCTTTCCTTCTTGGAGTCGCTGCGTCTCGCTGTCTCTACTGATTCGGTTGTACACATCTGGGACCCCTTCATGGAGAGCGTAGTTTCTCAAGTGAGTTTTAGCCTATATGTAGGAAACATTTACGTGAGTTTAATTTTATTGGTAACACAAGTTTGTATCGTTTTTAAATCTATTCTTTTTTTATTATTTAAAAAACGTTAAGGGGCTATTTTATAATGGCAAATAATGTTGTCATACTTTTGAATAAAATTCCCCCATAATTTCATTATTAAATATTTTTTACTTATATAACCATGGTTTGTCTAGCTGGATAGTATTAAGGTGCCCGTGAGTATAGTTCGCACACTTCCTGGTCCCTCTGTGGCAGTGATCGCCGCTACCACTGATGCTATGCTCAAGGTCATCGACCCGCGCGCCTCCAACCACACGCGTGACCTCAAGGTGAGTACTGTTAATATGTAGTCCCACAATTACTGGGCGCTTCGTTAACCTTATATGCGCAGGCATATATTATATATTATACATATATACTAGAATTAATAATTAACCTTATTCAAAACTGAAAAAAGTTCAATATTGACTGGAGCGCACGTTATATCCGTCTCACTTACCATGCATTTCTCTTACGGCGTCAATTGACCAATAGCAACAGAGAATTCTAGCGCTGTTCCGATGGACGATCACTTTGTGACCCCTTTCCTAAGAAAAAGCTAGTGGCAGAAACTAAAATTTACGCTTTTCATATACATCACTGAGTTAACTAATTATGTCAGCGCCACTAGTCGGCACGGAGTTTTACTGGATGGCGCATTGCTCAGTCACTAGACTGCTCTCGTTTGTGAGCTATTTATTAACCTTCATGGAGGTCGACAGAACAGTGTCGTTACTATACAGAGTATGGGTATTAATACTTGTATTATGCCAAAACTATGTTTTTTAGTAATGTATAAAATTGGATTTTACGGACGAAAAACCAATGTGACAACAACGTCACTATTGTCTAAAGCAGAGGTTCCCAGAGTTTTTTCTCTTAGACCACTCTCAAAATTTAGCTGTTTCTTGTGGAATTCCTGCAGCTACATTTGTACCATATTCCCAAAACTCGACAAAAACTGTGAAGATCAAATCTTACTATGGAAATTAACTCTATATGTAAGTATGGAATATGCAAGTTTTTACAAGTAACAATCGCTGAGCTTCTTAAAATATTATCTGCCTACATTGATAGGTGAAGTCAAGCGGACATTTTAGTTCTTCACTATCGAAAGCAGATAAATTTTCGTGGACCCCCGCTTACGAATTGTTAACCCCCATTTTTTTGTCACGCCGACGTGGACCCGTGGACCACTTTGGGAAATACTGGTCTAAAGCAATGGCGCATAAGAAAGCAGAATGAATAAATTTTTCGTAATTTTCTGCAAAAAGTGATATATTTATAGAGTTAATAGTTTTGATCTAGGTGTGTAATATAGGAAAATGCAAAATTATAATTTTTACTATTAAAAAACCGGCTAAGTGCGAAACGAACTCGCGCACCGAGAGTTCCGTTCCACCACAAAATGCACGAGTCCGACTCGCACTTGTTCGGTTTTATTTTCTTTATTTTACTATACAGCAGTAACATGTTTCGAGATTTCTACTTTTTATTTTCTGTTAGGATTGTTCTGTTAATTTACATTTATTTGTATGTGTGCGTCAGTTGCCGATGAGTGCGTCGACGTTCGTGCGGTGCATGTGTGTGTGTGCGAGCGGCGCGTGGGTGGCGTGCGGACTGGCGAGCGGGCATGTGTGCGTGCTGGACGTAAGAACCGGCCTACCGTTATCATACTGGCGTGCGCATGACGGGGAGGTCAGTATGTTATTAAAGAGTCGGATCTAAAGAATAATATAGATCGGATATGTCTTAAATATCAAAAAAAAAAAAGTTGCACTCCGGGAGTGCCGGCAGAAGTGAAAACCTTTACACACGATTCGCGCTTAACACTCAAATATGTCACAAGACATGTCTTTGACATTGTCAAGAAATAATAATGTTTGTTTATTTACTTTTTTGACGTAGTATATTTGACATCGCAATCTGTCATAGAATTAAAATTCCATATCCAACCTCCCTGTACTATAATCGCGAATACTAAAAATAAAAATTATAATAGGCGTGGCATTACGGTTTCCGTATTTTACAAAGACAAAGATGCACTTTGTTCAATTTCCATATTTTAAACACTTTATATACACGAATTTTACGAATACACAGCAGTATGGCCACTACACAGACGGTCGAGCCATCAGCTGTCACCATCCATGAATGCGCGTAGCACGCTGTAACATAAACACACACGACCATTCGCGCAAGCGCCCTGCGCCGCCTAAACGAAACAGCAGGCGCAGGCATACATTTTCGCCGCGCCGTAGAAAGAGAGGGGGATACTCCCTCTCCTACGCCGCGCCAGCTGTCTACTCTCCATCCGTCTTACGAATTTTCACGATCAAGACACGTGACCTGACGCGAGTTTATAATCTTTTACCCATACCAAAAAAAAGTGCACAACGCCGCTAAAGAAGTTTTCACTTCAAAAAGGTTTATATTGAATAATTTTGTTTTATTTATCTGAAATATCGAAAAATCCCATTAAGGTGGCCAACGAGCATGCGTCCCGCCTGATGTTTACCGGCTACCAACCGGTTTATCACTCACGCCAAGGGAATAAGCATTTTTACAGTACTTCCGATCATAATTCCAATGACAGACCATGTTGATCAACTTCTGTCAACTTGTTTAGAAATCTAATAAGAAGTAAAAAATAAGTTCCTAAATCAGACATAATGACAGTATAATTGTTCGACGGAAAAAAACGCGTTTTCTTCAGTTTAAATTAACTCTATAAAAACTGGCATTTTAAGGATGAATATGCGTTTTGCGACTTTGGTAACTTAACTGTATGTTAATAATACGTTTTGAATATCAAAATGTTTATAGGTAAATATATTTAGTATAATGTAGTTTGTATTAAAAAAATGTCGGTCGGATTCGCCTTAAGATAATGTGTAATAAAATTTGTTAGGTGCTTCGATTAGCTGCAGTTGATGACCGGCGACTTCTAAGCTCTGGATTGGATCAGTTGACTGCTCTGTGGAACGTTGATGACGGCGAGATGATAGCACATCTCAAGTAAGTTTATTTTATTTTATTGTAAAATAAAGCAGAAGAAGTTAAAACTGACCACCTATTTTAGGAAATTGGGATTTACGGCACTGTTATTACAATTGCAAAGAGTAAATTGGGAAAACAACATATATTTAAATGTAATTGTTATTACATTAAAATACATGTTAAGGTTAAAATGTGTCTTTAAAACTACTATCTTATGAGAACAGATATTTCTTTTCATTGTAGTGTTTTACCGGGGCGTACACTCTTTTTTTTTTCTTGTAAATTTTAAAATTTTCTGTATTTTTACGCAAATTATTACTTACCATTTCACATTTGAATTGTTTTGATTTAACATCCACATTTGTTATTAAGGGTGCGTACATGTGTGAGTATATATAATAGCTATGTATGCAACTGCCACGAAATTTATGTTAATAGGTCTTCCCCAGGGTTGACACTTAGTGCGTTTGAAAGAGTTTTTTATACGAATCATTTAATTATATTAGACCGTAAAAATACAACCCGCAGAAAATTAAATAATTTGGATATAATTTTTTTTACTTTATTATTTATTTGGCTGCCCCCGGATCAACACTATCGTACCCAATTAACGTATTTGCCTTATCAGTTAAACACCCCTCTATAGGGGCACCGCCCTTTCCTTGGCTGTCATAGTTTTCAAGCCACCCATGGCTTAGTGGCTGCTGTCATACATCATAGAGTCAACGTCGTCCGATTTATAATGTTTAAAATATACTGAAAAAAATGTGGTTTAATATTTTATTTTTTTAGTTACGCCTTGTTTATTTTTCTTAAGAACATATGTATAACGTCTAATAACGCACGGAGTGAGTGCGATGGATTATGGCCTAAGCTTCCTTCTCCAAGGAGATGCCTATTCTCCTGTAGTGGGGCGTTTAACGACTGAAGCGTGAATACGTCATTTGGGAGTAGTGTAGTAGGATTATATAGTCACTACGTAGTTTAAGACTAGATATCTAGAGAATTTATGAATTAAAAAGGTTTTGGCTAAAGTTAAAACCTGCAATTGCTTGCTTGGCGCGTAGTTCAAATATTGAACAACAGATGGCGCTTTTATACATAATAGAATAGACAGTACGGAGAGCGCGCGTGGTGCGTTTATATATCATTATCTCCCGTTTAGGAAAGTAAAATTTACAAAGAAAATATAATGCTAATTGCTAGAATATAGTTCCCTCTTTCAACATCCTACATTTTATACCTAGCATAAATGTCTGTATATTTTTTTTTTCATCAGAGGCACCATGGAGCCAGTCCATTGTCTGTCTGTCTACTACAACGAGCTTATATCGGGAACCACAAACAACCGCATTGGGGTTCACACTTCGCTCGACCAAGACGCCTCATTCTCCAGTACGAAGCTGCGGTCAGATACTTTCAAGGGTGTACTCACTTGTATGTCTGTTCTACCCCTTAACAGACTGTTGCTGTTGGGTAGCGATAATGGAACAATAAGTTTGCTATGCTGATCTCCTAGTGCATTAAGAAATTCTCAGCTGTTTAAGAAAATAATGATTTAAAATATATGAAGCCTTTACACGTGTGTGAAAGAGATAACATGCTTAATTTTTAAGGTATTATGGGTATTCAGTATGGGAGATTAGAGATATAGGCTGTTTATTGTCATATGATTGCAGTCCTTATGCCTTATGGGCGGCTTGAAAACTGACAGTTCAGTGGCCAAATCGCACTGGGCCAGCGTGGCGGACTATGGCCCAAGCCTCCTTCCTCTAAGGAAATGCAAATAAAAACTAATGCAACTCTACCATTGTGATAGTGTGTGCAATAAGAATACCTAAAATATATCTTTAGGTATTTGGAGAAAATAGATTTTTTTTGCTATTTGGCTTTGATGTGTTTTAGAATTTGTTAAAAGGATTTTTTTTAAGTAATTTTTTCGATTAGGTATGGTTATACAATCTTTTTTTTTCTGTAAGTAAAATATATAAAATTATATTTTTTTAATAATGCTTAGTTTAAATTTCACCTCACAGTGTATTAGGGTGTTTTTTGGTGGCGCCTTTTTCATACATTTCCCACCCGCGTGTTTGGCGAATTACGCATATGACTGAAGACATCCTTAAGCCTACGAATTTTTAATATGTAGATAATAGAAAAAAAGTGTTAATACTAAATCAGGGTATTTCATTATATTGCAGTAGCGAATCTAAAATATTTAATGTGAAACTGTTTCACTTTAAGGCCTAGCGGCGGCTGCAAAAAAGCTGTTAATTTCTGAAAGGATATTTTTTTAGGAAAGCTAGGGTTCATCGTTGCCTTCTCAAAACTTTAGATTTTTCGATTCACAAACTTGTGACATGTGACTGAATCAAATTACGACAATTGTCTTAATTTCGCTGCCTCACTTTTTGCGTGATAGTACGATATCTATTTTTTTTTATATATACACTATCCTTGATGCAAACGAAGTAGAATGGACTTCGGACACCCCGCCTATTAGTCATGACAACCCAACTTTTAGATTGGACCTCCATTTCCAAAAACCAAAAAATTAAAGCGTAGTGTCGCTGTGTGCTCAAGAATTCACTCGCAGCTTTTTTTTATTTATTTTGTCAGGCGCTAAACTCATGCGCCAAAACCACATGTACTACCACAAAACTATGTGAAGTACTCTATTTAGTATAACATATAGCGCGCACCTATTTTAAAATAGGTTTAATTCAGAAAATTTTCACGGCCTTGTTTCGACGAGAATCGTATTTGTACAGCAGAAAAGTTCACTTTTGAACAAAGTCACGTAAAATGTCTTAGATTCGAAACTAAAATATTACTTTTTCAGTGTTTTTTTAATTTGTATTTACAGTGATATTTATTTTTTTATATATACACTATCCTTGATGCAAACGAAGTAGAATGGACTTCGGACACCCCGCCTATTAGTCATGACAACCCAACTTTTAGATTGGACCTCCATTTCCAAAAACCAAAAAATTAAAGCGTAGTGTCGCTGTGTGCTCAAGAATTCACTCGCAGCTTTTTTTTATTTATTTTGTCAGGCGCTAAACTCATGCGCCAAAACCACATGTACTACCACAAAACTATGTGAAGTACTCTATTTAGTATAACATATAGCGCGCACCTATTTTAAAATAGGTTTAATTCAGAAAATTTTCACGGCCTTGTTTCGACGAGAATCGTATTTGTACAGCAGAAAAGTTCACTTTTGAACAAAGTCACGTAAAATGTCTTAGATTCGAAACTAAAATATTACTTTTTCAGTGTTTTTTTAATTTGTATTTACAGTGATATTTATTTTCGAGAGATATATTATTATTGTATTCAGTCTACGCAACTTACAAACGGTACAATTGTTTTATAAATTATAGTACTATATGTGTATACCATTCCATTTTTCATATAGTCTTTTAAGCGTTGTATGTATCTTTGTATTGGTGTGTACGTAGATTTTGTGTTCTTACTAAGGTTGCCAGGCTCTAAAATCCAAAAAATTGGACTTGGTGCTGCATTAGGGCAGAAATTTTGCAATAACTTGGCCCTTTTTTACAAAGCAAAAATACTATTGTAAATCCGAACATCACTTTTATACATATAATAATAGTTATATTAGTAATAGTTGCTTAGCAGTAATTATGTTGTTAATTAATTATTATTTTTAAACGAATTACAGTTTTGTTACAAAACTAATCACAACAATAAAAAATCTGACTGACCGACCTATTATCATTTAGCCGAGCCGAGCTGTAAATCGATATATCCGAAAGCCTAACAAAAGCCGGACACCTGGCCATCCTAGTTTCTAAGCCCATTTCAACATTCATTCCATTTAAGAACAAGGTATTTTGCAAATTTTCTTATTATCTTATATTTTTCTAAAATCTATATTAGGATTGTGATGCATTTTTTAGTTTTTTTTTGTCACTGTTTGTTACATATGCTTTATTAACGTCACATTTGTATATATTGTATGTTTGTATATATACATATTGTATGTTTATTAATGAATTATATTTTAACTAATGTTAGTTTTATCATACGATCAGTTTGTTTCGTTGTGTTGTACGGCTGTAAAAAACACAGATAATGCTCATGTAATCTATAAATAACGCCATAGTGAAAAATGGTCGTGTCCCGATCTTATTTACTATACCTATTTATGTATAAACAAGTATTTTTATGTTCATAGCAAAAATACGGTCGAAAGATTTAACCTCAAGCTAGGACTTGAACCTGCAAACTCGGTTACATATACCGCATATTGTCCGCGACTTTACTATTTAGCCAGTTTATTAAACGGTTATCAAGTTTTACTATGGCGTTTATCGCTACAAAGCCTAATTAGTGACAATATATTATGTATACTTCAGTATGATAAAAGTACAATTTAGTAGTTACCAAAGGTGTTCGACACCCACTATAGGTACTAAATACTAAGAATAAAAGTGTGGTTATTCTCTCCTGTTTAGAAAACTTTTTTGTAATCGAATTTGTTTACATTAATAATAAATAAATGTTGGTAAAAAAAACCCACAATAGTACAAACATTTCCATAAAGTCTATAAACCATTAGATTTATAGAATTGCAAGTTTTCCTTCAAATAAATCTTGTATGTCTGTAATGTATCTAATGGCCACAGCCTCTTCACCAACTAAAATGATTTTGAATAAAATCGGGTCATAAGTTTTTGAAATATCGACAATAATTCGCACTTGGCATATCTTATTATTGATTGAATATCAGCAACGCCTTCTTTAGGCAGGCTGGCTGCTATTTTAAGAAAAAAAAAACTGGTTGCAGTCCGGGAGTGCCGGCAGAAGTGAAAACGTACAACCTGGATATAAGATTTTAACATGTGTAATCCGCACTTTTATCTTTCATCAACCCAATTTCCTCTTACTTTGTACTCGTCCTATAGAGTTTAGCATTTTTTACCCATCACAAAAAAACTGCACAACGCCGCTAAAGACGTTTTCACTTCAAAATTATAATAGGCGTGGCATTATGGTTTCTGTCTTACGTCTTACGAATTTTCGATCAGCCTGCACGAGTTTATCACTTTTTACCCATACCAAAAAAAGTGCACAACGCCGCCAAAGAAGTTTTCACTTCAAAAACATAGATAAAAGGGTAAACTAAAATCCTCAAACACCTTTTAAATTCAAAATGTTATTATCACATTAGACTGGGCATACAGATGTTGTTTTTTTTTTTTCATTATGTAATATAGAGTTCATTACGTAATATAGAATAAGCCGAAAAAGAGATATTTGTAGATATTGACAATTATAAAATAATGAATTATTATAAAATCAACAAAGTGCTTGAGAGCCGCCGTAGGCAAGCCATTATTGCAAGCGCAGTGATAGTCTACAAAGTTTGATGAACTACAAATCGGAAAGTAGATGATTGTCTGCACAGGATTTTTTTTGTAGGACTGTACCAATATATCTTCTCTAAGAACTAAAAAAATAAATACACAAACGATAACTAAATTAGGTAATTCAATTTACAGTGTTACCTGCGATTGTAATTTTTAATAGATCAATTAATTATATACATATATATATAATCTGATTATATACCTGTGTATGCATTTTAATATGTTGATAATTACGTTACATATTAAACAGGCCGATCAGGATCACGCCCTGTCGTATAAATCTGACCTTTGACTGCACATAACCTAATATAATATAGGCCACATTTAACCGGACTGGGGGTCGGGTCTGGAGGTTGATTCATATACATGTAATTAAAATTTAGACTAGATATTTTTTCTACAATCTGTATTGCTATGGAATATATTCCGTTCATAATTACGAATTTAAAATATAAATTATAATATACGCCTAATATTAAAATGGCCGAATTCAAAAATTGTTTTGGCAGATCGCAAAAATAGACTTTTACCTTACAATGGCGCGCCACAATGGCGGAGTTTGAACTGCTTAAATCAACTACATATTTTAAATGTTTGTTTGTATACCAGATATTGCTGTTTATTTATCGATTTATTTTTTAGCGTTATTAAGCAAAATTCAAAATTTAACCGGAAGAAGGTAAAAAGGGGTTTATATCGATTTGTGGCTAAATAATCAAATGAGTAAGTTGTACCTAATATTAAAAAATCTATAACTTTTATAGTGACAATTCTTTGACCTAACTTAATGAGTAAAATGTTAAAACAAATTTCTTTAATATTAATTTTTCTTTTCTTTTTTACAAAAACAATCGATAAAATTTGAACGTTCTTTTTTTTTATTACAGAATAGTAGAATTTCAAAAAAATCACTCTTTTTTTCAACTAAATGAAAAATCTATTTTTTTTATCGCACAAAACTCGCCAGGGCCTTTTCGTAAGGTGGTATATTTTCATTTAACAAAATAAAAATTAAATCGCCAAAAATTAGACAAACATTATTAAGGTAAATTTTTTTTTGATATCAATGATAAGATTATAATATCAATTGTTAAAAACGCGTCCATAATGAATATTTTTGCTTATCTATTTTTTTTTTTCATTTTATATACAATAAAAAAAAACATCATTACACTGCAGGAAAATATTAGATTATAAACATAACACAGTATAATACAAATATTCTTCATTGTACACCAAAACACAAAAAAGTAACGTCAAAACGATATTTAAAAATAGTACAACAGCCCTTTATTCTGTAGGCAATTTCCTCCAGACAATCTAAAACTGCATGACAAAGAAAAATAATTAAAACGGTAACCGGAGGGTGTACGTACACATCTATATTTGTCCGTACTTTGAATATTATAATAATAGGCAAAGGAAGTAAATTCCACAGATGTGCTGTAAAAGATTTAGTATGCAAGTCATATTTATAATTTCGAACAGGTATATTATAATAATAATTGGCAAGTGTTAATCTTTTAATTATTTTTTTATATGAAATTTTATTATAAAGTTTATTAACAATTTTACTAAAAAATTAAACAAATTATTTTTTCGCCTTTCATTTTGTTTTTTATTTTCTTCGGGTTCTTCTTTTTCTTTCTCTTGGATTATTAACTAAGGTTTTACAGTAATTTCTACGTTAAATTCATTGTTTAATGAATTACTTGACTGGTCATATAAACTACCACCTCAGCATTCGTTATGTATAAAATGACAGAAAGTAAATAGGAAAAATAAAAACATTAATTTATAACTTTTAGTACCTAATTAAAAAATGAATATATGAAAAGAAAAAAGAATTTTTAAGTATATGTTTTTTATATATACATCCTTACATAGAAAATAAGACCCTGCTTGAATCTGTAAATAAAAAAAAAAATAGGTTTTTAATTAAGCTCAAAAAGGTGTTTTTTTTTAAAAGTGTAAATATCTCAAAAACTATTCAACTTTGTTATAAAAAAAAAGTTTTCTAAAAATTTCAATATTTTCCGTTTTTTTTTCTTAAACAGAAAAATTAAAAACGAAATAAATGGCTATTTAACATTTAACTCGTTAAAATTGAGGTAAGGTCATAAAATGGTCAATAGAAAAGTAATAAATTTTTATATTATCTACAACTTTTTCATTTCTCAACTCTTTTTAAAATCAATACTATAGCCACAAATCGCTTAAAACTACTTGTTACCCCCGGAGCACCCCCTTCCGGTTAAATTCACAGTATCATTATTTTTCCCGAGTTATACTTTTCTACGCGAAGAAATAGGTCTGGTCTTGCAACGAATTTTTTTTCTTAATAAATATTATTTAGCCTGAACTATAAATACAATAATAATAATTAGTCGTGTGTAATCCCTAGACTTCGAGTTCATTAATCTGTCCTATGGACTGCGCAATAGCCTTACAGAATTGACTATCCTTTAGAAAGAGACACAGCGAACCTGCGGTCTCTTTTTTATTTCTATCAACGTCCGTCATTTTGTTTGTTTATGTTTATTAAAACAATTTAGAAAGAGACAATAGACCGCACGTTTGCTATTTAATTTTGTGGCTTCAAAATATGTGGTTTATTTGATGCCAAATTTATAGCGGGATTGAAATTGAGCGTTGAGTCCCACAGGACATTGTTCAATGTGTAAGATCCCCTTAGAGTGGTACCTCCACAGAGCTCAGAAGCATATTGCGCTCGCCGGGGTGCGCGCAGCCGAGTAGCGCCAGCGTGCTTTGTGGGTACCTCTGAAAAATGTAACAGACCAATTTCCGACGTATCCATTCTGTTTATTATTTTCACTGTAAGTACGTGAGTTAAGCTAAAATCTGATTTTAAGAGTGTGCAAAGCCGGTGCATGAATGGAGATCGAAAATACAAAAAATTAATCGTTTTAAAGTTTCAAAATAAATAGCAAAAGCTCTACGTCACGTCCTTGACCGTCGTGATTATTTTTTAATAATTTTATTTTTTAGCTTGAGAATCTATTATTTTTTGTTTTGAGCTAATATTGTGCAGTAAATAATTAGTAGTATTGTGTAGTTATTAGATTCTTGCACTCCCTATTCACAAGCTATGGGATCTCATTGTAACAGTTTACCGTCACAATATTATTTTTGATCACAAATTATATTTCTAAGTATAAATAAGATTTGAATACCTACCTACATTAAAATGCCAAAACGTTAATAAGCATAGAAATAAATGAAAATGAGAAATGAACTTTGTAAAATATTCATGTAGTAAAATGTTTTGAAGTATTCAATTTTGTATTTATCTAAAGAAGAATTTGTAATTAAATTGTAGATATCTACTCTTATATGTAAGAAAGTAAATAAGTATGTAAATATATTATGATTTTTATTTCTGCTTAGTTATTTTTAGGGTTTCGTACCATAATGATAAAAAGGAATCCTTATGGTGAGATTTTACGTCACCTTTGCCTACCTGCCTGTCTGTGTGTCACATCGCCTTTGCCTACCTGCCTGGCTGTGTGTCACATCGCCTTTGCCTACCTGCCTGGCTGTGTATCACATCGCCTTTGCCTACCGGCCTGTCTGTGTGTCACATCGCCTAAAGAAGAAACCTCTAAGGAGATGCCTAATGCGATACCACAGTAAACGCGCGGTGGTGGCGGCGGCAGAACATATGAAAACTTCAGGTGTGTAGGGCAGTGTAACCGTACAAGAACAAGACGTGGCGTAAATGTATGTATATACTAGAAACTTTTTTGTATGTTTTAATCGCATAGATAGTTGGTTGTTTATTAAGATGTATTTGAACATCTTTTTTCCATACAAACTGTATCACACCTTATATCCTTAAGGCACATACCCTAGCAAAAGCGTGCCGTTTCAACTAGTGTACGAAGACATATAACACTATTGAAGCATACAAAGAGACAGTTCCACGTACGATAGTCGCTAGCATGTGACCGCACGTTGTAAATTTCGATTTTCTCGGTTTTTGTCGGTATTAAATTCAAATATTTATTCAGAATTATGAAGGTAAGGTAGAATAACGAAGGTCATATTCATATCTAGGTATTTTATGACATCAAGAGAATATTAATCCTAGTTTTCCAAACAATTTGAATTAAAGCCCAAAAATAGAGTGTCAGAATTTTTTTTCATCTAAGTGTTTTAAAAGCCAAATTATGATAATATTAGTAAATCCACTTAACTAAGGCTTGAACTTCAATATGTAGTTTTTATTATAGCCGCGAAAGATTTTTGCTGACACGAAAAAAACCAGTGCCCCTATTCCGATGGCTTATGCGGCACTGAGGCCTGTAGGGCGGTCACTACTCATTGTTGTAAAGCGCTAACACAACTTATAATCGTAACATAGTTTATTAACAACCGGGGCATGTATCCCACCGAAGCAATTATCCGGCTTTTACCCTAGACATTTCGCTACTTAAAACGTGTTATGATAAAGCGCTTATTACAATAGTATCTAAACGGATATTCATTCATAAAGTGCCCGAGAATTATTTATAAACTTAGTTTTTATTAAAATGGGTATGAAATCAAGAAACTGAAGTATTTTATTTATAGTTATGGATATTTGGGACATCGAAGTTTGAAAAAAATCTAATACGGATTCACCTTAACACAAACTTCATAACAATTTTGCTCAGCACCTTCTCATAAACACACTTGTATACATTTTAGTGTTTTTTAGGATGTGCCAAGGTATTGCAGACGCGCTATAGTGGTGCCAAGGTATTGCAGACGCGCTATAGGTGTGCCAAGGTATGGCAGACGCGCTATAGGTGTGCCAAGGTATTGCAGACGCGCTATAGGTGAGCCAAGGTATTGCAGACGCGCTATATGAGCACTGGAAAAATTATCTGTTAGTAAAGGGGAAGCTCGAGAGGGATACCTTCGTAGAGACAGTGAAATGTATTAAGACTATAATAGAACCTAAGAATCTAACGCAGGTATTTTACGAGATGGCACGGCATCCGCAGAAAGGTCTAGAACCGTACCTGTGTAGGGTTTTAGCACAAGGGGCATAATGCTGTTTTATCTATAAAAATACCTCTAGTTACGGGATCTATCTGCATCAAAGAAACTAGGCGTATTAGGGAGATCTTTTGTATTTTCTTATAGTTCTTTTTTAATCTGATTCGATTTATACCATGTTCTGTTTGCCTATACTATTGGAATGACGTACAACTTCTCTCTCAATTTCCTTGTTTTCCAGGGACATCCTTCATGAACCTAGTTTTAAGTAACATATCTAATGTTAATGTTTATAAGCCTCAAGATATTTTATATAAACTTTGTAGGTACCACCCACCTTTACTAATTAATTTATCGTATCCTACGGTACCTATTTCATGTAGGCGCACATTAAAACTATAAATGTCATAGAACCTACTTTAAGGCTGTAATTTCAGAGTTAAAACGCACAAACCTGTTTAGAGGCATCCTGTGTTTAGGAAAATGTTGATTTCATGGTAAAAAAAAATTATAATATGTTGAATAACGTTATTGTGAAGTATGTATCCAGACGCCATTAAAGGCTGGGCAAGTATCCTATATAATTTAGCAGATCTTTAATCAAATTACTTGCTGACAAAAACAAAATCCATCAAAAGTTTCAAAATTACGGGAATCCACGAAACGAATTGGAATATAAATTGCTGCGCACTCATTGTCACGATCTGTAAGATCAGAGCTACAGTAATTATAAGTTATACATTGTAAAAAGCATCCCTGTCAATCCAAAAGCACTTTAGAATTTTATTAACAACTAGGTGCTGCCCGCGACGTCGTCTGCGTGAACGCTATACTATAACATCACTTTTTGTGAACGAAACCATAGCGCGATCTAATTCTACGCCAACGCCATCTAGTTAGCAAATAGGAAAAATTTTTATATGATGAAAACAGTATAACACAACTAAGTTATGACTTTACACGATTTTTTTAACATAAAATAAGTGGCTATGTGTGAGTAGAATAATTAATAATTAAGAAGCAAGTCAAATATGCGTCGTTAGATTACACGTTGTCACAGAATGCGTTGAAGAAATAAAGGTTAACTGCTCGTTCCCCGTAGGTGATAGCGTGATAATATGTAGCCTATATGTTGACCCGACTTCTTAATAATATTCGTGCCAAATTTGGAGTAAATCCATGCAGTACTTTTTGAGTTTATCCCGAACACACTTACAGACAAAAAATAGATCACACCCCAAGTATTCTTAAAAAAAAAAATTTCAATGTACAGTTTTGACTTTCCTACCATTTTATTACATGTATAGATAAAAGTGGCGGTAAGTCCTCTTTGCTCACTACACTAGTATAGTATTATATAATCTGTGTCACCACACCACTATGCATCTAAATAACGTTCATGTAGACAAAGTTGTTGATATTTCTGATTTGTTTGATTTTGTGTAAAATTAAAAACG
Source organism: Apoda limacodes (assembly GCA_946406115.1). Classification (NCBI taxonomy): domain Eukaryota; kingdom Metazoa; phylum Arthropoda; class Insecta; order Lepidoptera; family Limacodidae; genus Apoda; species Apoda limacodes. The sequence goes on from OX291550.1 coordinate 25,300,221, forward strand.
CATGGTAAAGAAGTCACTTGGTTAAAGAAAAAACGACACAGGTTGAGCTATTACGTTCACACTAGAGGAGACGCTATAAACACACTTCACGTCACAGTTTAAATACTAGTGGATACTTCACGTGCCATGCGCGGGATGGCTTGCCTATACACGACAATTTTTTGAGATAGTGGCGGCAGTAGATACTTACGTGGTAGGTACCTAATGGCTCAATGACTGCAGGAAAATTAAAGGGCTAACATAAGAGAAAGTGGCGCCCCCATTAGATTTTTCAATTTGTATTCATCACATAAGGAATTTTGATAAAGTGCTCAAATTAAAAGGTTTATGTACAAGTAAATTGACGTGCCGGCTGGAAAGTTCATTTATGCTTAATATATATATGAAAACCAAATTCTGGTGTAGTCTACAGTAGTATGTGCGAATCTAGGCGTAAGTTTAAAACAAAATTGAAATGGTGCCAAAATAATGAGCAAAAGCTTAAAATGGACATTATAGCTCAACATCATTTCAAATAAAACTTTTCTAAATATTGGAAAACAACAAACAAACTTAATCCAAAGTGAGCATTGATGGTGTGCAGGGGTCAAATAACATAGCGAAAACATTTCAGCGCCATTTTAAAGTGGAATCTCCACTTGATCCCTCCCCGCCTTTAGTGTTGTCGATGCGCGTTTCTGAAGACCTCAACGTAGTTATATCTGCTGAAGCTATTGAAGCAGTCATTAAAAATATGGTGAAAGGGAAATCCCCCGGGCATAATGGTCTCAGCATCGAGCATTTGCAACACGCTGGCATTCATTTACCGAGAGTATTGTCTATGCTTTTTAATCTCTGTATTAGCCATTCTTATCTACCAGATGACTTGATGTACACAATGGTTCCAATTGTAAAGAATAAAACTGGTGACAGTTCGGACTTGTCTAACTATAGGCCTTTATCAATGGCGACACTGATAGCCAAGGTGCTGGACAGTCTGCTCGATGGTCAGTGCGGCTTTAGGCCTGGGTTGTCAACAGAAAGTGCGATTCTGTGCCTCAAGCAGACTGTGCAATACTACACAGCTCGTAAAACACCAGTGTATGCCTGCTTTCTAGACTTGTCCAAAGCTTTCGACTTGGTATCGTACAATTTATTATGGGAAAAGCTACAAAGTAAAGAAAGTACTGTCTCGCCCCAGATTATATTAATATTTAAGTATTGGTACGATCAAAAAAAAAAATCTGTTAAGTGGTCGGGCTTGTACTCAGACACGTACAAACTAGAGTATGGAGGAAGGCAAGGTGGTATAACTTCGCCTCAACTCTTTAACTTGTACATGAACAAACTGATCGGCGAGTTTAGCAGCACCAAAATCGGTTGTCATGTTGACGGAGTGTGTATTAATAATATTAGCTATGCGGATGATATGATGCTGCTGAGCCCATTGATCGGAGCGTTGCGAAAACCTGTAAGCATCTGTGAATCCTATGCAGAGGCCCACGGGCTCAGATATAACGTAAAAAAATCGGAGATAATGGTCTTCAAAGCGGGCAGTAAATGTTACTCCACTGTACCACCCGTTACTCTGTGCGGCACTCCCTTAGAAAGAGTTACACAGTTTAAATATCTGGGTCACTGGGTCACAGAGGACCTATCAGTCAAGGTAGACATAAGAAGGGAGCGTAGGGCGCTGTCTGTTCGCTGTAATATGCTGGCTCGCAGATTTTCACGCTGCACTAAACAGGTTAAAATAACGCTTTTTAAAGCATTTTGCCAAACTTTTTACACGTGCGGCCTGTGGGTTAGCTACACGCAAGCGGCTTATAGCGCTCTGCGTGTCCAATATAACAACGCGTTCTGGGCGCTGATGGGGTTACCGCGACACTGTAGTGCCTCAGGCATGCTGGCGGAAGCGCGCGTAGACTGATTCCATGCGATCATAAGGAAACGCTGCGCCTCGCTCTTGGCTCGCATGCGCGGCACCCCCAACAGCATATTAGGGGTATGGGCCGACAGGTGGGACTCCCCACTGTTGGGGCACAGGATGCGCCTTCATGCTGGCGCTCGTAGCCCTGGGCGGCTCTATTTATTATTAATTATAGTCATTATTATTTCTATTTAAATTTATTGTTAATATATTGTACTAACATTAGGTTAAGAAATTTTGTAATTGTTACTAACACATTGTATGGACGTTAGTCTGAAATAAAAAAATGATTGATTGATTGATAAAAGTGGCCAAGTGAAAATGAGTTTGTATTTAATGGAAATTAAAGAAATGTTGTGAGGGCGCCACTTTCACTTATGTTAGCCCCTTAAGAAATCAGAATCTGTTTTTTAGGGTTCCGTACCCAAAGGGTAAAAAACGGAACCCTATTACTAAGACTCCGCTGTCCGTCCGTCCGTCCGTCCGTCTGTCACCAGGCTGTATCTCATGAACCGTAATAGACAGTTGAAATTTTCACAGTAAATGTATTCCTGTTGCCGCTATAACAAAAAATACTAAAAAACGGAATAAAATAAATATTTAAGGGGGCTCCCATACAACAAACGTAATTTTTTTTTGCTCGATATTGATTACGGCAACAGGAAGACGCTTGAAATAAACACACAATATTTAGTTATATATTCACACAAATAATTAATTAAATTAAAAGAGAACAAAATTAAGGGGGCTCCCATACAACAAACGAGATATTTTTTGCCGTTTGTATAGATAATGGTACGAAACCCTTCGTGCGCGACTCCGACTCGCACTTGGCCGATTTTTTTATTTCTACGTAGACGCAGCCGCGGTGGCAAACAAGCTTACTGTCCGCCTGATGTGAAGCGGTCACCGTAGCTTATGGACGCTTGCAACACCGGGAGAAGGTTTGTGGAAGGTAACAGGTTATTTAACTTCATGCTACTACCCTTAGGTAGGTAGGTAAAAATATCACGGGCGAGAGATGGGAAGGGGGACGGTGAAAAGTAATGTAAGAGGCACAATATCTGCCAGGTCAGCTAGTAAAAGAATAAAGTTTTATACTGACTGACTAAAATATCAACACACAGCACAAACTACTAGGTCTATAGGGTCTTCAAATTTTGCACAAAGTTTCCTGTTATAAGGTTTGTGAGCACTAAGAAGGGATTTAAAAAAAAAACATTCCCTAAGGAAGTAAAGTTAGAAATTTGTATGGGAATCCGTCATTTTCTGGGTTCCATACCCGAAGGGTCCAAACAAAGCCTTTTTGGTGTCACTCTCCTGTCCGACAGTCCGTGGTCAGTCACACAGGTTTCACAGTCACACGGTTGGAGCTGCAGTCTTCAAATTTTTACAGTATAAGCATCTTGGCTCAAATCCATACAAGATTGTCTAAAAATATGTTTTGGGGGCTACCATACAGCTTAACCGTTCAGGGGCGCGAAAAAACCATCGAGTGAGGTTACGTTGTTTGGAGCTCGTTAAGTAGATAAATACTTCTTTATTTGTTTAGGAAAACAAAGGAAACAAAGTCAGCTTCTTTCACAAAATTGTGTTTCGAAAATTTTTTTAACTTCCCATTTAGTCCAGGAGGAATCGGCGCATGCGTACCGAAAACTATTCGACCTCAATTTTTTTATGCGATCCTCTTCAAATTGCCCTTCTAATGATATAAATGCATGTTGCCATGGCGCAACCCGGTGCCATATTGTTTAAACCGAAATTGTTTAAACAATTGCAAAGAATTGTTATTTTTCAACCGGACAAATTTTTTTCATATTCTTTATTGAAATACCAATAAAAAAGGTCCTATGACTTTTAACGATAAAGTTAATATTTTTAAAGATATGAATTTTTAAAGGTTCAAAAAATCTCAAATTTGGGTACTTTCGACCCATGAAAAATATATTAAAAAAAAAACATAATGTCTAAGTAATATTTTTTTTTAATTCTTTATACAATTGTTAATAATATTGTTAAAAGAGATTTTAAAAAATTTCATTGTTTATATCTTTTTTTTAATTGTTAATTCCGCGCGCTCGCAAGTATGCGTCGCTTACCTCTAAGTATCGCTTAACGATTAACGATCTTAAATCTTGAACGAAATAAAAAAGACTGAATAACTATGAGTAAAAACAAAGGATGATCAGTTGAGAATCGACATGCACTAACTTGTATTTTTATTTTAAATGTTATATATAATCAATAATTTTGTCACAAGAACAAACAAAGATCTCGAGGTTTTATACAAAGAGTAACCTTGAAAGAATAAAAAACAAAGAAAAGAATCTTTTTCTTATATAGACACAATCGTACACGCACTATGATACATGTACGTAAAATTATTTTTATTTAATTCATTTGAATGTTTTTTCTAAACATTCAAGTGCGTACCCAATATATTTTTATTATTTATAAATAATTGTGATTTAAAAAAATAGTCAAATACCATTATGAGGATCGCATAAAAAAATTGAGGTCGAATAGTTTTCGGTACTCATGCGCCGATTCCTCCTGGACTAATTGACCTATGAACTTGAAATTTGGTAATAATGTTTATTATAACGTATGTTTTACTAACAAATACCAATAAATTAGATTTTTGTTCTTTGAACTTTCCTTATTTTTCCTATTACAATGAAATTGATTCTACGGTCAAATGCGTAGCACAGAAGGGATTCACTCACCTCCTGCTTATGAATAATTCTGCCATTCTCGTACGGCTTATATTCTACGTATGGTACGGAACCCTAAATGTGCAAAGTCCGACACGCCCTTGGCCGGTTTATAGCTAAATATGCACAATAATTGGTATTTAGACTTAAGGCTGATTAAGATTGTCGATTTTAGCAAAACATCCGATAGTCTATAGGAGGTTAAAGGTAGTTGGTAGTTTGTTTGGAAATTGCCATTTTTGAAGCTAAAAGCATAAAAATTGGTAGTAATAAGAATTTTTATCGGTCACAAACTAAGATCCCTATAGGGGATGAAAATTTGTATGAGAATTCCAATTGACATAGTTAAAAGCTTCCCCGTTTTAAACGTTCACGAGAACGAAGTTAACTATCCATTGTTTAATGTATAGACGTATAACATAATATTTCAATGTAAAAGCACACTGTTACTGACACAAAGGAAGAAAAATACATTACTCTACATTTTATGTCAGTTACATTCATATAACGAAGTAAACCAATAAGATAAGATAAATATCGGTGATCTAATAATGAGTCACAAGCGTTCGAGTATATCTAGTGAGTATAGCAAACATCGTTCCACCATCTCATGGAAACCCAGCTCCCTCATCCACGACTACCTGGCTTCAGAACTAACCGTGCTCAAAGAAGAAAGAAACACTGGCGATCATTTCCTTACACCTCAACAATTAGAAGTGGTCCACAACACTAACATAATAACTGGACTAACCGAAGAATTCGCCGAGGAACAGTTGCGGAATCATGGACCTAATGTCTTGAAGAAGCTTAAAGGTAGCAGTTACTGGAAAGTCTTGCGACACAATCTCTTTGGATGGTTTCAGTGTGTGCTGTGGATAGGTGCTATAATCAATTTTATCGCTTACTTTTCCGCTTCTGAGGGGGCACATTCAACCATGGAATATCTTTATCTTGGTTGTGTTATAACGGCTACTATAGTTGGTACCGGCCTCTTTGGCTTCTGCCAAGAGGCTAAGAATATAGCAGTTATGAGTGGCTTCGATAATCTATTGCCTCCAAATGCTGTAGTCATTAGAGAAGGAGTTAAAAAAGTGATACCTAATAGTGATGTAGTAGTAGGCGATATAGTGGAAATGACAGGAGGCGAAGTAGTGCCAGCTGATGTACGCATAATAACTTGCAGCAATTTTGCGACAGATATGGCTTCTTTAACAGGAGAGTCAATACCTATACAACATACACCCGAATGCACTCATTCTAACTTTCTTGAATCAAAGAATATGGCTTTTTTTGGGTGTCCAATAGTTGAAGGTTCTGCAAAGGGCATCGTAGTCGCAATTGGAGAAATGACACAAATAGGAAGGATCGCTGGTCTCGTTACAGGCTTAGAAAAAGAACAGACTCCTATTGCGAAAGAGATAACTCACTTTATTAAAATCATATGCGGAGTCGCTTTCGCTTTCGGTATAATGTTCTTTGTAATGGTTTATTTAATAAGTTATAACTGGCTAGACGCTTTGCAGTATATGCTGGGGATCATTCTTGCAAATGTCCCAGAAGGTTTGATAGTCACTTTGACTGTTTGTATGACATTATCTGCAAAGTCATTAAAGAAGAAAAATTGTCTCGCCAAAACTTTGCAAGCCGTAGAAACCTTGGGATCGACTTCGTGTATATGTTCTGACAAAACGGGAACGCTAACTGAAAACCGAATGGCTGTTTCACATATATTCTGTAATTTTAATATATTAGATAAGTCTGATCACACTCACGTTTCAGATCCTACCTTTACCGAATTATGTTTAGCCGCTTCTCTTAATCTTAAAGCTGTGTTTGACCATGCAAGTTTATCTGAGCCTATCGAAAAGAGGAAAATAATCGGCGATGCTTCAGAATCTGCTATACTACGTTACATGGAGGCTAATCGCTCTGCTTCTAAAACACGCGAGGAGAATCCCAAAGAGGCAGAAATACCCTTCAGTTCAGCCTATAAGTATCAAGTGACAATTCACAGAATGCATAATTCTAAATGTTATTATTTAATTATGAAAGGTGCTCCTGAAATTGTTACTGAATATTGTAAGAATGTTTTGACTAGTTCAGGTGAAAAGGCTCTAGATGCAGCTACGAAAAGGGATTTAAAAGTTTGTTTTATGAAATTAGCAAACATGGGTGAGCGACTGATAGGTTATTGTAGTCGAAAATTGCCCCTTGATAATTTTCCACTTGGATTCAATTTTGATGTTCAGAAAAGAAATTTCCCTATTGAAAATTTAACATTTCTGGGAGCTGTATCTATGATTGATCCTCCTAGAGCAGATGTGAAAAATTCTATTAACCTTTGCCGACAAGCTGGGGTGAAAGTAATCATGGTAACGGGAGATCATCCGGTAACTGCACTTGCAATATCTCGTCAGTGTGGCCTAATCACATTCCCCACAGCCTATGATTACGCATTCGAGCATCACATCGAGGTTTCAGACGTACCTACCCATATAAAGAATCAGTTTCATGCTGCAGTAATCACTGGGGAAGAACTACGTAAAATGACATCTGGCGAATTAAGATTTCTACAAAGTAAGTATGAAGAAATAACTTTTGCAAGAACTAGCCCGCAGCAGAAACTATTTATTGTTGAGAATTTCCAATACTTAAAACATATAGTCGCAGTTACTGGAGATGGTGTCAACGACTCGCCAGCATTAAAGAAAGCTGACATTGGAATAGCTATGGGCATTACTGGGTCAGAAGTATCTAAACAAGCAGCCGATATGATTCTGTTGGATGACAATTTTGCATCAATAGTAAAGGGTATAGAGGAAGGCAGAAGAATTTTTGATAATTTGAAGAAGACAATTGCATATACTCTAACATCCAATACCCCTGAAATGTTACCGTTTGTGTTGTATGCGTGCATGGGTTTGCCGTTGCCACTAACCTTGATGTTAATTCTAGTTATCAACGTTGGAACAGACTTGTTGCCAGCTATGAGTCTGGCCTATGAAACTTCGGAAGTAGACATAATGTCCATACCACCTCGTAAACAGACCGATCACCTCGTGGACAGGGTTCTAATTTTTATGGCATACTTTCAAGTCGGTATGATTCAGTTCTTTGCTGGTATGTATTGTTATTTTGTGGTGTTTGCGCAAGATGGATTCTTTCCATCTAGTCTTTTATTCGTTCGTGATAATTGGGAAGATGAGAAGTTAACTGTTGCGGATACATTAGGACGAACTTGGTTTTTCGCTGATCGAAAGAAACTAGAGAAAAAGGCACAGACAGCGTATTTCGTTTCAGTCTGTTGGTCTCAGATATCTGACGTAATAATATGTAAGACTAGACGGGTATCTATTTTGAAGAAGGGTATGAAGAATCACGTTTTGAACTTAAGTATAGTTGTAGACTTGATCGCGGCTGCTCTTGTCACATACGTTCCAACTTGCAACGATTTTTTTGGCACGCAACCTCTAGACTGGTATCAGTTCTTTTTGTCTGTACCTTTCTTCTTGCTTATGATTTTATTGGATGAGTTAAGACGATTTATAATACGGAATAATATTTCTGCGTGGGCTGAAAAAGAAGTTTACTACTAGTTTTTTTCGCTAAAACTTGTTAGTTTAATTATTTATTTATTTGATTGTAATGTTATAATAATGTTGATAGATTTGTAGTTACTAACATTACTACTAACTATTCGATATTGATATTTAAAATAAGGTATATCCCTTAGTTTAATAATTATATTATTTATTTTATTATTATATACGAATAATTTAAAATGAAAAACACTTTTCTAGAGCAAAGACAATTTCGTGCTTAACACACTAATATTATAAAGGCGAAGAGGCGTTTGTGAGTGTATGTTTGAATGTTTGTTACTTCTTCAAGCTCAGACGGCTGGACCAATTTTAATAAATTTTTGGTATGGAGGTAGCTGACACCCTGGATTAACACATTTTTATCTTAAAGAATTCAAAAGTTCCCACGGGAATAACGAACTAGAACTGCAGCTATAGCTTATTATAGCAAACTTCATTAGTCTAATTAAGAAGTTCCACGCCGATAACCGAATTTAGGGCGGGCGGAGCCGCTGCCAAAATCTAATCTTATATAATTCCATTTTCCACAAAAAAACACAGGTTTTTTTGGACAATGTAAACATTGCTTTTCCTGGTCTGACTATGAGTTTGTCGTTTTGTAGTATTTCCATTTGATATATTTACGAGTAAGGTTGAACTAAAAATTGAATTAAAAATGTTACATTTAACACTAAAAAAAGTTTGAAAGAACAACTTTGTATTGCATTAAAAATGTAGACATTACTTTTTTTTTGTTTAGTTTGTAATAGATATTAACCAAAAATGCAATTTCAAATCCCTTATAAATTCTTTTATTAAACAGAAATTGTTTAAATAGCTAAAATTATTAAATTGAAAATATATATTATTTTGAATTTAGTAACAAGGTGTACTTATATTATAATGATTGTCGTCCTTAAATTCAGCCTCTAACTACACCTAATTTTTGGCAACTTCTTTGATACTTATAAAGCATATAAAGCCACTAAAATATTCAAATCATATGGATTAAATATTATTTATGCTATTTACAATATTTTTTCATAAACTTATGCAATGTAATTCCTTCCAATGTGCATACTTTAAATAGTTACATTAATTCTTTTTTTTATTCTGTTTATTTAGAGATTGCGTGCTAAAAACCTTAGCAAACTCAACCACAGTGTTCATCAATATTGGCTACTGGTGACACAACATTTATTTGATTTATTGATATAAATTATGTATACGTCAATTTGATTCCTACACCGTATTATAGAAATTAAAAAAAATACTTAAGATTTGAAGCGACTTACAAATACCTACTTATTGGGCCATATAGATTTGTGTATTATTTATTTGTAGGTATTGATTTAATTAATATTTTATTGGTAGGTAAATTGAACACGCCAGTTTTATTTTCTGTCATGTAAACATGAAATAAGTTTTATACCTGAAATAACCTTGGATAAGTTTTAAGTACTTATATATTTAGACTTGTATTTATGTCTTTACTATTGAATAGAGATTTTAAACTATGCTTATTTGTCATTATTGTACCTATTACTATTTTCCGAATGGAAGATAAATAATTTGTACGCAACTTATTTTATTAAATTTCGTTTCATTAGTAAAATAAAAAACATATTTTAATTGAAAATAATGAAACTAACTTCAAATACCTATTCGCAAAAAAAATAAATTAAAACGGACATGTGCAAGTAGGACTCGATCATTATTAAATAGCGTGTCTATAAAGTTGGCGTAGCCAAGTCATAAGGTCACGATGCGACTTACACCACATTTTTTTGCTAATTTTTTGCCAAAAAATTGATTATTTTGCTTCACCGGTTTCCGAGATACCATGGTCCTGCTAGCTTTAGACTAAAGCTAGCGTAGCCGCCATCGTATCTCCGGACCTATTGCACCTATCAAGACGGGGTTTGCACCCTATTTTTTTGCTATTACTTTGCCTAAGAACTGATTTTTTTGCTTCACCAGTTTCCGAGATACCATGGTCCTGCTAGCTTTAGACTAAAGCTAGCGTAGCCACCATCGTATCTTCGGACCTATTGCACCTATCGACACCGGTTTTGCATCCAATTTTTTTCCTTTTTTTCCCTTTTTTTAACGCTGCCGGTGATATATTACAACTAGCTTTTGCCCGCGGTTCCACCCGCCCTAAATTCGGTTTTCAGTGTAGGATTTCAACGTCAAATGGTGGCTACGCTAGCTTTAGTCTAAAGCTAGCAGGACCATGGTATCTTATAACGGAACGACCGTTTCCGGTGATCCGTCTCCGGTAAAGGACCGGATGATATAGGAAACGATAGAAGTTTCTGGGCATTCGCTCTAAATTTAAATTACCACAGTGGTAATGGACCTAAGAGCGAATGCCCAGAAACTTCTATCGTTTCCTACATCATCCGGTCCTTTACCGGAGACGGATCACCGGAAACGGTCGTTCCGTTATAATCTCGGAAACTGGTAAAGAAAAAAAATCAATATTTTGGCAAAAAATTTGCAAAAAAATGTGGTATAAGTCGCATCGTGGCCTTATAACTTGGCTACGCCAGCTTTATAGACACTTAAATAGCCTATGTACAAGTAGGACTCGAGCATTATTAAATAGGTAGGCTATTTAATAATGCTCGAGTCCCACTTGTACACGTCCGTTTTAATTTATTTTTTTAGCGAATAGGTATTTGAAGTCAGTTTCATTATTTTCAATTAAAATATGTTTTATCATTTTACATTACATTCATAATTTCTGTAAAATGTTCTACTAATGTAATAAATGTGAAGTGAGTAAGTAAGTCAATTGTTACTCATTTACGTCACAACTACTGTACCAATTAATTGTTACTCATTTACGTCACAACTACTGTACCAATTAATTGTTACTCATTTACGTCACAACTACTGTACCAATTAATTGTTACTCATTTACGTCACAACTACTGTACCAATTAATTGTTACTCATTTACGTCACAACTACTGTACCAATTAGACTGAAATTTAAAATGATTATAAATAAGCTGATTTAACATTGTATCTTGGAAAATACATAAGTTTCTAAAGAAATAACAACAACCGATTCCTGTAGTTACAGATTGCTATAAATAAACTTTTCTGTTCGGTACCTATACCTATAATTCCGTCGTCGTAGGAATCCGAAGTAAATTATGTATCAGCCGGAACTATTTTAATCATTCGGCTCGATCGAAACTTTGAAGATAAGTCAAAAACTAATGGCGCATTAAAAATAAGGCATGGTAACGTGTGTATCACTTTTGGAAAACTGCATTTGGTTCCGGCCCAATTATATTGCGATAGAAGTTAGAGAATTGGGCGAATCGGTCGTTGGATGAGTGGCCGCTAGTGGTAGTGACAGGCTATATAGACTACTGGCCCATGCTGAAAAAATTATGTGTCATTTGAACAAAACGCACAGTGCCGTAAAAAAATGGTGCGCCACAAAGTCGGATTTTTTTTTTATTTTCCGACAATCACCAGGTTAAATTTGGTCATTTGATTTTGTACGGCATCTGTGTCATACTATTTCAATACTGCTTCTAATCCATTATTCCGCAACGCTGTACAAAAATCATGCGACAAGGGGAAAAAATCGAGGGTTGCAATCCCCTCTCTTTCCGTGATCCAGGGGGTGATTTGAAAAAGTACGGCTTCGGTTCCAAAACATTATCTAGCACTCTAAAGTACTATTAAAAATAATGCCGTCAAAAAATGATTGTTCATTTGAATGTATATCAATAATTATCTTCATTTCATCGTATCCTTGATTTTTAGAGCTGTAAAATCATTTGATCCTGTACGGGAACTTTTTTTTTTAACATGATATTGTAAAATACAATTGTTACATAGTATTGCCGTCCAAAAAAGAGTTATAGAGAAATACAAAAACTGAAATTTTGCAAATTATTGTAAAAGTTTAAATATCATAGATTAATGAAATATAGCAGCTTTTTACATTTTATCCCTTGTTTTAAATAGTATTAACATAGATAAATTAGGAAAAAATGATGCCGTACATTTTTATGCAGACCATATCTTTTAGGCTGATGAAAGTGACGCTACAATTTTAAGGGTACTTTATGGCCATCTGATACAGTACGGTATTAACATATTTTTGAAGAGAACAATTGATAATATGATAAAATCACTATGACGTCTAACTGAACTGAAACGGTGTGTATATTATGTCCAAGAATTGAAACTGTCAATCCCAGTATCAACAGTTTTATATACTTTTTGGTTTAATATATACTTCAAACATTATTGATACATACATATAATTGATTTGTTTCATTGTAATGATGTGAATAAATAAAACAATCATTTTTTAGAAAAAATCTATATATTTTATGATAATAATAAAAAAAATTGTCATTTTTTAGAAAAAATCGATAAATTTATTCAGTATCGGAATCAGTTGCTGAGTTGTTCTCGGAATCAACGTCTTCATCGACGTCCGAATTATCTTCTCTATTATTTTCTGAAACATAAATATGTATTTGTCAAAATCAAAGTCTTACGTACAAATTAAAGATGTAAAGATTTATTTATTTATTTACCTATGACGTCATCATCTTCTTCGCCTGATTCCTCATCCGGTTCCGTTATGTCACAGACTTTTTGGGGGCATTCCTCGCCGTGAAACCAATCGAAATCGTACCGACCGTCATTAACAACCCATCCATAGTTTATTGGAAACAAGATCGACGGTACTTGTTTGTAGGCATTACACCAAATCTGTGCTATGTAGGTACTTCTCTTCAGATGTTGCTCCAACTCCCGGAAACAAGGGGGAAACGATGTTGCTTCCAATCTCATAGCTGTATTTTTGAAAGCTTCATTACTACTTTTCGGCGTATAAATCCTTTCAAAGTAAATGAAAAGGTAGATTTCAAACACACATCTACATAATTCAAAAAACTGTAAGTACAAATTTTTTAAATATTTTTTTTCCACTTATTCATTTCTGAAATAAAAGCTTAAATTTTACAGGTGTCTGCTAACTTCAGTGTCATGAGTACTTCTCAAAAATATGTTGTATTTTGGAATTATCAGTGACAACATTTCTATATTTTGGTATAAATCGATAGTATACAAACCCATATTTAACATAGTTTCTAACTAGGAACCTAGAATCACGAAAAGACTATGAAAATTAGTACAAATAAACTATCTAAATGCCGTATAAAAAAAATTTCACCTTACTTTATATGGATTTTTTCTTTTTGATTTTTTCTTTTTCCGTTTTTTTTCCCCTTTGGACCAACGAAAATGTACGGCATATGAAAAAATATTATCTATGCATAAAATACTTTCAAAATAAAATTGCAACCCTCGATTTTTTCCCCTTGTCGCATGATTTTTGTACTGCGTTGCGGAATAATTAGAAGCAGTATTGAAATAGTATGACACAGATGCCGTACAAAATCAAATGACCAAATTTACCCTGGTGATTGTCGGAAAATAAAAAAAAAACTCCGACTTTGTGGCGCACCATTTTTTTTCGGCACTGTGCGTTTTCTTATTATCTATCGGTGGTAAGAATGCCGTACAAAAATATGTGACCAAAATGTACTCACTCTACCTGTACTTTCGAATTCTCACCTGCACTCAGTTGGACAGCTTACAAGTGACGGCATAGTGCTGAATCTTATTATTTTATGCTCTTATATCGTTCTAGATAGGTCACCTGGTGGTTCAAATGACCCATAATTTTTTCAGCATGGGCCAGTAGTCTAATACTGAACTCTCTGTTTTCGGAGGGCACATTAAACCGTCGATCATGCCTGGCTGTTTGTCATATAACATGCAGACGCTAAGACAAGTCTGAGTTGCGGCTTAAAAAATCATGATAGTCGAGTGGCCACTAATTCGACAACGTCGCTAATCCAGATAAGCCAGCGTGGTGGATTTTTTCTCTAAGGAGAGGCCCATGCCCCTGCAGTGGGCTGTAACATGTGATTATGACCGCACAGACTTTTGGACATAATAAATATATAAGGGTTACTTGTTTGACTATCGAACCCTTAAAGCGATGCCTTAATAAACACTAATAAATAAATAAATGTTTTTGGACATTACACACAGCGCCGTCTGGCCCCAAAGTAAGCAAAGCTTGTGTTATAGATACCAGACAACGGATACAGATACATATAAATAACTTTTTTTTTGTAAATACATACATATTATACATAAATACCCCCAGATTCAAGACAAACACAAATGTTTTTTATCACATAAATGTTTGTCCAGTGCGGGAATCGAACCCACACTCTGTGCGCAGCAGTCGGCCACACTACCAACTAGGCTGCGAGGGAGTCGCTAATAATATTATGACAAAATGTTATTACCTTGCAAATCCGCTAAAAACAATTCAGTAGCACTCACGTACAGAATAACACCATCCACATGTGTAGGAGTCCACCCCCCCCTTATGTGGACGATGCCAAACCACTAAATTACTAACAAAACTCGCTACACGTGTTTCGCCTCAGCACGAGGCTTCTATAGGAGACGCAAGTTGTTCGTGCGCTATACCTTCACCAAAATTTGATTGATTGATTGAGTTATCATATTTTATCATAAATTATGAATTTCTGCAAAGTAACGCCTGATTCGATAAATTACTAAAAATATTTGTATGTAATATGTATGTGAGTACATATTCATATAGGTAATTTTTGTGATACCTATCAATCACAATAATTGTATCTACTTATGACTACACCATAATGGTTTAGTTATCTACTTATGAAATAACAACTGGCAATAATCGATATACTAATCTAATATCGGACAAGTCTCACAATTAACAAGGAAAGGTATCTATTCTCGGAGCAAGCGACATGTCCTTGCAACACTAGCTTGTATCTAGGTGCACTAATCTAGGTACTCGAAATATGTCCGCACGCATACACGAGTGGGCGCGGCCGTCCGATATGAATTTTAAACTGGCCCACATATGGCTCGACGGAACCTACCTAGGGTACCTACCTGAGCGCTTGCAGCTTGCCGGAATCAAAGCGACCTAATGTGACCTAGATAGCCCTAAAATACGATCTAGTCTAGTAATGTGCTAGTGCAATACAGGCATTGTATTGTTGCTACAGGCATCTATTGTCAGATAAGGCTAAAAAAAAGGGTTTCGTATTTTTGAGAACTTTCGTATGTCAAGAGAAAACAAGAGTAAATTTGGTACTTAAAAATTACAAAAAATATTCGCCTCCAAACATTTTTGTCATTCAAATATTCGTCGTCGTCGGCAGTGTGATTAGGTACCGCCCTTTATGAGATGACAAATGTGACGGCAAGTTCAGTATGATATCTTTTTGTAAGAGTACACATTGCCCGACAAAATAATTATTAACATTTTAAAGGTGGCTAGTTTATGTTTGTTAGGTGTATAACTATTGGGGGTATATTACTCTTGCCCAGGATTTTTATTTTACCGCTTAGTACTATAAAGCTAGAGATAGGTAAAGGTGGTTTTATATAACATATCGACGTAGGAAAGCAATTTTGTTGTGAGCAGACATATTGCAATTGTTCACCAGAACCAAAAAACGTTTTCAAAATTGGAAAAAAACATTATATCAGGGGGAACACGAGACCGACACCATTTTTACACACACACGCACAAACTATATGTGATAATGCTACCATTTTTGAAACATATTACTTATTTTTTTGATTACTGGTCACAGTTTGAAACATTAACTTTTTGTCCAAAGTTACTACAATTAAGTTATTGGCTACTTACAGCAGAAAAAATTTGAAAGCATAAAAGCGCTAGCGTTCATAGAAACGTTGATACCCGACCAAGTAAAGAAGTTATCTTTAATGTATAACTTCGCCAATTAATGGTCAACTTATATACTTGGTCGGATACTAACGTTTCTATAATCGTTTTCGTTGTTTTTATTACTTGGCTAAAGGCCCAGTTAAGAACGCTGTAACCGACGAAGCGAAATGTATGACTAAAAAGAAATGGACGCTCGCAAGACCTAAGGCTACACTCACGCGTTGCCACCCTTGAAAAATCTAAATTCTTCTTTTTTGAAGAACTCTATAGGCTAATAGGCCTTAGAGAAAACCTTGGCAGGGAGCTCATTTCACAACCTAAGCGTTCGCGGCAGGAAGTCTCTTTGAAACCGTACTGTACGTGACCATTTAGCTTTTAAGGTGTAACGATGCATTCCATGCCGGTGGCTATCGGTGCGATGGTAGAAAGTGACCGTGTGCATGATTTTTAACAATTCCCAAGAACACGGACCATTATATAAGCGGTAGAACACACACAGGGAGGCAAAGTCTCTCCTGTGACTGAAGGGTTCGATACGGTTTGTGAGTTTGGGATCGTTGACAATTCTCACAGCCCGTTGTTGAACCGAGTCAAAAGGGCCAAGGTGGTATCCGGATGCACCCGCCCAGAGATGGCAGCAGTACTGCATATGGGGCCAGACTTGTGACTTACCGACCCGAGGTAAAATACTGCTTCGCTTTCTTGAGTACTCCAAGTTATTTGGACGCTAGCTTCACCTTGTCTTGCAAATGATTTCGGAACTTAACATCGCTAGAGATGTTAACACCAAAGATCCCAATGCTCTTGAAATATGGTGAGGGGTGTGTTTGGATGTTGTGGGTTAAATGGTAGTAAATAGGGTTTCCTAAGCGGTAAACGCGCAGACTTTTGTCTTCGTAGGGTTGAATCGGACCATGTTTTCCCCTCCCCAGTCAGATACATTAGATTAAATTAGCAAAAGTTTCCTTTGGCAGCATTAGCATTAAGCGATTAGACAGCACGACTCCCAGTGGGATAGCTCGCAATGCGCCCACCTATAAAATATAATTGGAATTCAGCTCTGGCAGTTGCCGGTGCGACGGTCAGGGAGTTCTGGTGAAACCACCACAACTGACCACTGGCCGCTTGCAAGTTGAACGGGCACCCAAATCCGGGGATTACTTGATTCTCTGTCCTATGAGGTTGAAATTAACATGTGCAAAGTCTCCAGTAGTCATACCGGAAAAGGAGACCGGAGTTGACCCAGCTACTACAACAGAGTATGACTGGGGGCCCTTCCTTCCGCGCCAGCTACCGTACTTTCTTTGCCATGACATGGCTATTTAACTTAGTCTAAATAAAGTAAAAAAAAAAAAGGAAAAGTATGTAAATTATATGTATGTAGCTACTCCATCTACAACAACAGAGCTTCTTCGTAGCTTTGAACACAGCGACTTGACGATATTGTGGGTGGGCGTAGTTCACGGCGGCCAGACTCGTATCTATGCATGCCTTTATAGGTCTCATAGCGGTAACATGGACGTAGGTCGACTCTTCACGCACCTGAGTTTGACGACTGACAAATTTTGTAAGGCAATATCGCACAGCAGAACTAGTTATTTTTGGACACTTTAACGCTAAACAGCTAAGTGGCTCAGTTTTTAAACCAATAACTATGAGGGGATATCTACTCATGACGTTGCTCTGATCTATGGATTCTCTCAGCCGGTACTTTCTCTACCGATAATGCTAGATATAGATATAGAGAACCATACGAGCTCCTTACTGGTCCTACTGCTGACTCCACGTCCGTACGGATATTCCGTCTCAGTGGATGACCCTTGGCTCTTCAAACCACTGTCTTGTTTGAACTCAAGTGCCATGCACACAATCTTATTCATCTGGGCCAACTAATAGGCGTCGTGTGTGGCATTATATGTCGGCAGATTGGGATGGATTACGTTAATTTTATGCATCGTACCCTTGGAGGCAGCTCTGCTTTAATAAACTAACTTCTTAGTGGACTAACGTTCTCAAGAACATCTTGCTGTCTGCGCAGCCGCAAAATACTGTAATGTTTATATTATCGTTTACGGTTTTTACGCGTCTACGTTGTTTCAATAAAATGTCTAAAAAAAAATAAAAATGTATTAAGTGATATGTATTTCTTTTCGAAGCAGGTATCGTATAAAAACACTATCCATAATGTATATAAAGCCACCTTAGGCTTGCCCCCCTGTCACAAAGGACCTTGTGAAAGGACCAAAGATCACAAAGAGGCTGTAGCCAACATTATAATGTAGGTGCCTTACCAGCCACTGGTTTCCCCTTTCTGGGGATAAAAACCATAAAAATATTTTTACATACATTCATATATATGCCGTACACAGAATAAGTTTTATAATAGTGGATCTAAGAAATAATAAAAAGTTAAAAAAGGTAAAAATTTAAGGGGGTCACCTTGGGGGGTACAAGAAACAAGTTTTCGTTTTTTTTGTCTTATCGTCAAAACAGTAATACATTGAAGCTTCAAACTTACCGCGATTACAGTGTGGGCTGTATTGTATAGCAAACAATAATAAAAACAGGCCCCAAGCCCATTACCAACTTAAATTACCGTATCAGCGCCATAATATAGCGATTATTAAGAGAAACAGAAACACATTTCTTTGTTGGAAACGACATTCCAAGTTAAGCAACTGCAGGCTCGGTCATAAATTGCATAGGTGATCGCTTAGCGGCACACTTTTTTTTTTGTTTTGTGATAGAGGCTGAGGCTCAAGTAGCGTTCCATGGGCAAACTTCACATTAAAACATACATGAAAGTACGCTTGTTTTCCGAAAGGGCAGTAAGTATAAGTAACAGCAGACTTACACTTGCTACCACCCTTGCACACTTCTACTTTAATAATTTCCACCAGTGTTTTTAAAACGTTTGTCGATTGTAACGTAATCTTAACCTCACCTTTTCTAAGAACACTCCACTATATCTAGGTGTGTTTGAGGAGGTCATTTCTTCTCGAAGTCAAGGCATTTGGCAAGTTTTGTCGAGTCTTCTTGTCAGCTGCAGCAGAGTCTGAAGACGAAGGTATTTGGCCGGAGCAGGGCTTATCCACATTCCGGACTTCCGGAAGTCGGAAACTAAAGTTATCGACATAGCTTACAGAATCAGCAAGCTAAAGTGGCAGTAGTACGTTATAGTAGCTTTATGCGTGGTAAGGCAGAGAAAATCAAGAACCTGGCGCGCACTAAGGGACACTAATATTCAGCATTGGACTAAATGATACTACTCATATGACGATGAAAGAAAAGATGGTGGGTGACGCTACGCATTCCCATTTAATATATAGTACTCCGTGCAACTTAACTTGTGTGTTGTTTTCTAGCTACCGCTTTTGCCTCTATTTTTTTTTCTTTTTGTCTGCATTTTTCAGTTTAGAATGCATTTCCTATTAGAGGTTTTTCCCAAAAATTCTAAACGATACCTATTTCAGAACACAAAAAATTTTATAGTTTTATTGGGGTTTAGTATGTAACAAATTAGCGCTGTAGCCTAATATTTAGGCCAAGCGTAAAAGTGAGTTGGGATCCCACTCCAGTATTTTGGCTTCGTTTCGAAATTAACTGTAATTTTTTTACTTATAAGATCTTAATAATGTATACGAAGTGTTACGCCAAAATAAATGTTTTTCTTCTTCTTCAGTATAACGCATTACAGACCCTTTAAAATTTAATCTTTTTCTTTTCAAAGAATCTCATACTGGAACTCATACTCTAGGAAAAATCTCAAAATTCATGCCATAAGCGTTAACTGCTCTGAAAATACAGCCAGTGCGTAACTTTATAGATAAGTACCTGGAAAACCGGGCTTTTCTCGTTTTTTTTTTAACAACGCCATCTATTGTTAAGTAGCTTTAGTGTTGCTGTGTCGGTAAAAATAATACTATAGTAGTACTACTCGCCAATAGATGTCAGGAAAAGACATATTTTTTCAGTTCATCATTGCCTGAAAACACGGATAAAACGTTTTCTAAAAATGAAACCTAGTGAGATCGGTTTATCGCCCCCAAAACCCCCTACATACTAAATTTCATGAAAATCGTTGGAGCCGTTTCCGTGATTCAGATATTATATATATATATATAACGTATATATATATATATATATATAACGTATTATATAGATAGATAAAGTGTAAGAATTCGAAGTTCCCGTCAGGTTTAAAACGCATTTAACATTGGTAAAGCTTCAATAGCGACTAAATTTTATTTCAAAGTATTCAATAAACAACCACTGAAAGTTCATAAAAAAGTGGTTCAAATTTCGAGACTGACAAAACTCAGTTATTTCCAGATCCATATATTATAGTTACACATTAAAACCCATACGTTAGCGAGACAAGTTTGTTATGTTAAGCCGTGTGTACATGACCGACTGCTGACCATATTAAATAGTCAAAGAGTATCGTTATTTGCATAAATTAAGATTTTTAGTTTGTTAAGTATTCTTCTGTTATGTCTAGTATTAAAAAAAGTAGACATATTTGCAGGATTATTACTGTGATAAACGGTAAACTTAAGCTTTCGACATTTTAAAGCTGTTGCTAGAACCATGATAGGTATTATGTATAAATATATCTTATAGCGATATAAGATTCATATCATTATTATATGATATTCATTGTTTTTATTCATTGAAATATTTATTTTTATTACACTTTATTTTTTTTATTTTGAGAGGGCCACCTACACGTTTTTTACTTTTAATATAGGAGAGCCGAGATGCGTCCTGTGGTGCTTTACAGAGTTAATTTGTCTTCCTTTAACATTTTTTTTATAAAAAGATAAAAAGTCTTATGGTAAATTTATTTTGTCTTCTTCGAAAGTGTGTTACCTACTATTCTGAAGATCAAACTGAAAAAGTACCTTGTACTTTTTAATAGTATTTGGAAAAAAATTTGGATGAGCTTTTTTGTAAAAAAAAACCTTTTTCCCTCTCAATAGTAAAAGAATTTCATGTCCTCAAACACCTATTTGTATGCAACCTTACATTCATACATAAGAAATAAATGGAAGTGACGCTTTTGCCTACGAAATTGCAATTTTGTTTTGAATCACCAATTATCTTCACTTTTATTATTGCCGAAATAATATGCTATAAAAATTAAAGTATCTAATAACTTTACTTATATTAAAATATAGCTCGTGTACAACCAGCTTTACAGTGCGAACATATCCTTGGTTGCGAAATGTGTATCAAGTGTACGGGCCCGCTCCCGTGTGCGGCTGCCTTATATACCATGCGTGTCTCCCTCAACGGCACACGTGTTTTGATCGACTAACGTGCACTATCGACATGCTTGCTAAGGTACTAATACATTACTTTATCAGTATTATCTATTCTATAATTGTTTACAAAAATATTAATAATAACAAAAATAAAATGGTTTAAAAAATATTTCAATTTATTTCGTTGTAGAAAAAAGGATTTTTGGCAGAAACCGGGACTTCTATAGTCTTTTCTACTGGTTTTCTAGTTAATTTTTTATTTTGAAAAAGTTTTTTTAACCAATTTCGTGATAGGGATGACTGAGAGCCTAAATACAGGTGTCCTTTTATTACATGCAAGCCATCGTTTTAGGGTTCCGTATTAAATTAAAATTGTAAAAGAAGCTTTTATGGCAAGACTTTGGAGTTTGACTGTTTGACCTGGCTGACTGATTTTATCAGGGACTACAAATACCTTGACACGAATTGTATTAATTTAATTTGTAGAACGTACGTTCGCGCAGCAGTCTTAAAAAAACAATTAGATGAATCTTATATTGTAGTTATTGGAAATGGGGTATCGAATTTAGAGAGTAGGCAAATAGGATGTAATAAAAACAGGATTTGTTTGCACATTTCAAAACTATTTTGTATGTCTCATGATCTTATCAAGTAAAGTTTTTGACATGACCCCCTATTCCAAATGTTTGAACATTGAGCTACATCTGTTTTTTTTTTGCTTTCGAGTCGAACGCTTATTATTTGCATTTACTGTTACTGATAAATTGTCTGTTGGCATTCGACGACAAGGAGAAGAAAACACGTAGCTAAATGTCTTGTCAGTATGTCTGCTTTTGGGAATTCGTTTTTAGTGGATTTTTAAATCGGATCGGAATTTTGTTTGCTTGCCATATCAGGAATATTTATTCCATATTATTTGATACAGTTGTTCATGGTTTGCTGCGCATGCGCCGTTGTGTCGGCTGCACCAGGCATCTACGGTGGCCTAGGCTACAGTGGCATCGGTTACGCGGCTCCAGCAATTGCACACACTGTAGCAGCCCCAGCATATGCCCCAGCTTATTCTTCTGCCATAGCAGCCCCAGCGTATGCGCCGGCATACTCGTCTGCCATAGCAGCCCCAGCGTTTGCACCGGCATACTCGTCCGCCATAGCAGCCCCTATCGCCCACACCGTAGCAGCACCCATTATCAAAGCTGTGGCAGCACCTGTAAGTACCTACTTTTGTCATGAAAAGTGGCGAACAAGCAGAACGCATATGTCTCGTAAGCGTAAGCCTTTACACATTTTGTGACATAAGTACGAATGTTAGGGCCATTAATCTGGAGTCAACGATAGAAATTTGGTTTATAAGCTTTGTATTTTGGAAGTAATTTAAAGGTTCATAATTTTCCACTAGCAGGTTACACAGATAATGTAATTTATGAAAGAACATACAACACCATTAGTAAAATTTCAATCCTTTTATTAAACAAGATTCTTTTTCTAATAGCGTTAGGTATATTCAAACGCATTTAGATTGTAACCATTCTACAGTCCTATTAAACTAAACCAGTTGCTAAAATGGTAAGGAGTTGCTATTGCGTTGTTCCCACAAACAAGTGACAATGTAAATTAAAAACATAACAGTTTTTACTAAGTCTATTATTTTCGTCTCATTAGGTAGTACGGGCTGAGCCAGTAGATCCTAACCCTGCGTACAGCTTCTCTTACGGAGTAGCAGACCCCGCAACTGGTGACCAAAAGGATGCTTCAGAGACCCTGCAGAACGGCGTCGTGCAAGGATCGTACAGCTTAGTAGAACCTGATGGCCATGTGAGAAGAGTCACCTACACTGCTGACAATGTCAATGGGTTTAACGCTGTGGTTGAAAGAACTGGAGGAGCTCATGCGGTGAGTTGATATTTTTTAAAGGTTTGCCTGCAAAATGTCTTTTATCTATGTCGTCAGTTAGCTTAGTTAAAAGACTATCTGCAGGCCATTATGAAACATCTTGATTTCGATTTTTTTACATAATTCGTTTTTAATAATTCTGCATTTTCACATCAATAGTGATGTCCACTGCTGGTTAACAATTTATCCCCTTTGTCACAAAGCATAGTCCTGAACTGTTTTCTGGCCAGATAATCACTTCACCTGTAAGGAGAGCTCTTTATGGCACTTCTGTTGCAGGATCGACATTTGAAACAGATCTTCGTAAATGCTTATCAGCTACAAGATGCACCTCTTCTTCTTTGTATTTCTGAGCTTAATTCTCGCTTGAAAATCAGCTTAGCTTTAGCTTAAACTCCTTCTACTTCGTCATACATGTCTAGAACCAGTAGAATCTACTGTTCCGAGATTTTTCAGTCTACTTAATCCCAGAAGATGTTTGCCACTACTTCTATCTATCTTGTTTTGGGTCTTTATATGCCTCTTCAGCTGAATATGGACAACTGTAGTGAAATATTTCCAATATAGATCTTCTAACAAGACCGTGCCAACGTGCCATATCAACTCTTACAGGTTTTCAGCGCTTACTTCTTAGCCGCCACGCACATATTCGCTGCTCATTTACCTTAGTATCTTAATTTATCATGCTGTTAAGACCATGCAGACTTTTAGTTATTGTCCAGGTTTTCAAGTTGTACTACTTCGACTAAATTATTTAACGGTGGTATCTTGTTTACTTTTTTCTTCAACGTATTTGTTGTAACGAATTCTTTTACGTGAAGACAGAAACTCAAAACTTAACCTGCTCAATAGCCTAACACACCAGTGTTGCTCTAATCATACTTTTCCAATCAGTTCAAAAATTTCAGCTTGCTATGCTTGGAGTTTTTGCAAAATAAATAGACTTTATGATGGACATATTTTGCAGGTGGCAGCTCCAGTGGCAGTCGCTAGTCCTATAGCAAAGGTAGTGGCTCCTGCTCCATATGCTGTAGCCTCTCCATACGCAAAGTTTGTAGCCCCAGCTCCTGTGGCTGTGGCTGCACCAGTGGCCAGGTATACTCTACCCGCAGCAGTCGCCCACCCCTGGGGTTAGCCTATCCCTTACTGGATAACAAAATAACCTAAAATATTGCTGAAAGGGGTGTTTTATAAGAGGAAAAAGAAGTGTTTGTTGATACATATAAAAAGGGTGTTCGATCGACTAGTGCCATTTTATTTTAAGTTTAAAGAGTATGGTGTTACACAGGGATTGTCTGTGATATACGAGCTGATTTTATAGATTCCTTAGAGGACATAATATGAAAATAACTATGCTTTGAAATAGTTCCTTCATGTCCATATTTAATGTTATGGGGCACGTAGAGGAACATGTTTTTTTTGTTTTGTTGAAATATTTTCTTAGGTGAGCATGTCCTCTATAGAATTAAATGTGATTTGAAAACGAAATGGAACTAAAGATATCGAGGAGAATATGTAAGGTTCTTTCTTTCTTTATTTAATGAGCAAGAGAGTAATTCTAAGAGAAGAACTGTATGAGAGTTGGGTAAAGAACAGTTTGATATAAGCTATTTAATGAAATAGGAGACGAGAGATATGGAGAGAAAGAAAAAGTATGGGTTTGACTTCGTTCAGCAATACGAGGGTTCCTAATGACCTTGCTGTACGCACAATGGTATTTTTTATTGTTTATTAATTATTCTGTACTGCTTTGACTGTTGCCAACGGACTTGATCTTGACGCGTTGTACTACTATATATACATGTAAATAAATCATTGTACCTAATAGTTGATAAATAAATGCAATCTTTTGCGGTATTTCTTCTTTTATTTTGTTTTTCTTTCCTTTTTTATTTGAGTGACACCTAACAGCCACCATTTTACGATAGAACTAAAAACCTGATAAGAGCAAGAATGAGCCATTGCTTATTCATCAATAGAGGTGTTTCAGATGTTTATTTGTTTTATTTATTTTATTTATTTGAGTACGTATTTAAACAAACAACGAAAACAATAATTTTACTATTCAATAAACCTAAATGAATTTAGGTTTCACATGAAAATCAGTTGTTACACTTTGATGTGATGAATTGATTAAGAAGGTAAAGACGATTGATAGGCAATATCGCTTTATCCGGTCCGAGTAGGTTCATCATAACGTGGAAAATATTTCTATTTGTAGACGAGGAAACGAAACTCTAAACTTCTGATTTTTTAACTGCAAATCGGATTTTGATAAAACCGGTTGCATTCGACTCAGAAAGTCATTTATCAAGTTTGCTACCCTTTTGCTTCGTTTCTATACATTGTTCCATGTGCATTTCAAAGTTTATATTTAAATGCACATAAAAAATGAATTAGTTGGTCCTTGGTGGTAATAACAGGACTAATTCCATACATATGCTGGGTAAAAAAAGGTACCAGTACGAAGTGGTAGTCTTTTTAATTCGTCCAAAATGGTTACTTGGGGTTTTTCAGGTCGTTGATCACGAATATGATGTCCAAAAAGTCCTTTGAGGTACCTGGTGGCCAGGACGCAGAAATAGCTTTACTTCGATTTTTTTTAGCTTTAACGTTTCCTTCAGCTCGTAACCTAATTAGAAAAATGTGTGCCAAGAAAATCTACATGTTAGTGTGACAAAGACTATATAATAGTGTAGTCCAATTTAAGTATACCGTATAACATATCGACTGCTGTTTCCGCACTTTTATAATTTTTACATTGTAGTGTTTTATTTAAGGCACATCTAAACACAATTATAAATTGAACCTGCCAGTTTTTTTACAGTTTTCCATATGAATCACAATTTTTTAAAAAATTATACGTAAGTAAATAGAAATACTCGGTTAGATTGTCGTCATAATTCGTTAAGACTTTTTAAATGTATGTCATCAAAGAAAAAGACAAGCTAAATAATAAACATAAAAAAATATATTTATATTAATGGCAAAAACACAGTCAAAAGATTTGATCTTAAATCAGACCTTGAACCCGCAATCTTTAGATTTGTCTAATCGCTTTGTATCTGCCAATTATGCTATTAAAATACAATATTTACTGAAGATAATTCCGTCTTCTGTAAATTATACGTAAGTTGAGTTATGAATAACAAATAAAGTGAGCTTCTGCTACCATCAAGGTAAGCTGGAGACAGAATGTATCTTTTAAACAACACCGATAATTGCAGAAAAGTACCTTATTCCATCCATTACCTTTTTATAAAAATGTATACCTAAGTGTGTGAAAATGCACAAATCATTAGTTTCCAATGAGTAAAACCGTCGTTAGCTCAATTATTTACAAAAAATCTGTGTCAGATAGTGATCTGCACCGTCGCCTGTTACTGTCACGCTGTTTTGAACCCTATTCCATATTGGAACGTAGGTACTAAGTAAGGTACAACCGGAATTCTATTGATATGGAAATATACGTTTAAGGAGAAACCGGTATTATTGACACTTGCAACTTTTTGTGCTATTTATGCAACATTTCCGTTTGACTAGCAAATAGTAAAGGCAATGTAATTAAGTGACTACCTAGAGACTAGGGTTGCCAGATGTCCCCTTTTTCTGATGGAAAATAACTTACAAAAAATACAGGTTTTTATTACTTTCAAATATGTACTACTTACGAAACTAAAACATACATACATACATACATTCATACTTAACTCAAAAATTACATATCTATTTAATAATAAAAATAGATATATGTAATAAAATCGTAAGGTATGATGAAAAAAATATTATAATTTGTTCTTCAAAAGTTATGTCGACGCGACAGTCCAAAAATTTTAGAAATTAAACAACAGAAACGATTTTTATTATATTTCAATAAAATTATAATACGGATTGTCCCAATAAATACAGGACATATGGTAATGCTACTAAGGCCTAAAATCATTAGTACCTACATCCGGACCGGCATTACATTACATGCGGTGTTAATTAATATTAAGCATTTATTAACATAAATATCAGTACCTGCACTAGGTAATAATTCTCAAATAGGTAAGTATTCTCGGTACAGTTAATGTTATATAGGTCCTTGCCTTTAACGTAGAGGACGGAAAAATGGCGGAAGCACGAGTACACTGCTGTGATTCCGATTTATAAATAGACGCAGAGACGTATCGTAAGATACAGAATGCATATATAAAGCCACAAGGTTTAAAAGAAAGTACTCTAACCATATATCGAATACCTTCAAATTGCTGAATTCAACATTTTTAATCTGACCTTTAAATTCACAACATTAAAAAAGGACATTTTTAAAAAGTGTCATCATAGGAGAGAGATAAATTAACATATTAGTAGCAAGTAATTGGCACTCCGCCGTCGAATATGGTATGTGCTTATGAGTGTAGCCAGCTTTTCGGCTAACTATTCAACACTACTCTAAATCGGTGGCATAATAATAATAATAATATACTTTATTGCTCATAATATAACAAAAGCAATAGGAAAATAGAACAAAAAAATAAAAATGGCGATCTTATCGCTATGAAGCGATCTCTCCCAGATAACCTTTGGGTAAAGGATTTAAAATAAAAACATAATAAAAGGTAATGTATGCATTAAAAATAAAGTAGATTATAATTATAATCAATCGTACATCTTAAACAAAATTTACATACAAACTATATTTTAAGATAATATTAGATACAATTACATAATACTATATATATGTTGTGGACCAAGTGATTAATAGGACATTATTCATAATGTTTGTTAATGCCCAATATAAGGGAATAATATGATAAAAACTAATGAAAAAATTACATTGACCTGGCATTATGTATAATGCCCATGACCTATTGGGCAGAATAATAAAAATATGTGTTTTATTAAATTATTTTATGTGTGACATATTGTTTTTGCAAATCTACACTTATATTATAAAGAGGAAAGATATATATATATATATATATATATATATAAATTTACATACATATTCATACAGCGATAAATAAATAATCAATAATATATATGGATATTAGAAATATGGCTATGATGTGATATATCAGCTTTTATTTATTATAGTGAGTAATAACGAGTTTTTTAAATATTCTCAAGGACAGCGCTCGTTTTATATCTAGAGGTAATGCGTTCCACAATCTGATTGCTTTTACATTAAATGAGTTATTATACATTTGTGTATAATGCTTTGGAGTTTTTACCAACAGGTTTGTAGAATCACGTAGCAATGAACTCAAAACATTCTTTTAAATATGATGGTGCTTTTGGATTGAACAGGAAATTATAAAAAAGAAATAGTTTATCAAGCTGCTCCTAAGTGAGATCACGATATCAGATGCTAGCTGCATAGTCGAGAATAGGAAGAAGTAGTGATTGAGCAAAAGTAATTTTAGTGGGGATGGGTAGGAAGTTACGTAATCTACCCAAAGATTTCGCAGCAACAAATATATTTTGCTAATTTCTTTAACTTGTGGACCCCACGACAGTGTTTCGTCTAAGAGTATACTCAAGCTTTTCACAGTATCATTATATGGAACAGGCACTTTATTTACATAGACTAATGGCAGTTTTTGTCTATCAGTTTTGGTGATAAGTCTCTTTTACTCCCCACGATGATGACTTGTGTTTTATTTGGGTTTACAATTAGGCCATGAGACTCACTCCAGTCAACAATGCGAGAGAGGTCCTGATTAAGTACCGCAATAGCACTTGATAACCCATCGATGGAAGTTTGCGTGTATATTTGAAGATCGTCTGCATAAAGATGGCAGAGAGAAGATATATGAGATGTAATTAGATTGATGAAAATAGCAAAGAGAAGGGGTGACAACACGCCATCTAGCGGAACGCCAGCAGAAGTGTTGCAGTAGGCAGAGAACGAATTATCAACCCTAATGCGTTGTCGGCGTCCCCGAAAATAACTATGAAACCAATCGATATTTGTTGGAGATATGTTAAGAGAACGAAGTATAGTAAAATATCAAGGTCGACCGTACCAAAAGCATTGCTAAAATCAAGTAATGTTAATATGGTGACCCTACTACTCTCCATACCCAGACGAATGTCATCCGTTATTTTAACAAGTGCAGTAGCCGTACTACGACCAGGACGGAAACCAGATTGAAAGGGACTTAACGAATAATTTTTTGTCAGATAAAAAGATAACTGTTGTTAAACAAGACGGTCAAGAACCTTTGATAGGAAGGGAAGAATAGATAAAGGTCTGAAATCGGAAAACGAAGAAGGGTTGCATTTTTTTGGTAAAGGAATGATGATGGTATCTTTCCATGATTCAGGAAAGATATAGGTAGATATGGAGTGATTCAAAATATGTGTTATAGATAATTTTTTATAGTTTTTATAATATAATTATGTTTATTTATAGTTTAGTTTATGTTATAGTTGTCAAAAAAACGATTAGCTTTTGATATTCAAAAGGAAAGGAAGGTTAAGGTAGGTTGTCTGGCGGATTCACGGATGCATTAATGAGTTCCTGCGGCCCTGCCGTAAAGGTTCCAGAAGGAACAATGTTGGTTTTAGTCAGTAAGAGGCCGACATAACCTGTGCGCTGTCCTCGTAGCGCATTGATATCCATAAGGATTTCCAACGCAAAAAAAAAAGCTATATCCTTAGTGGTGTTTTTAGTAGGCAATAATTGGACTATAGCAAATATTGACCGGGTCAGCTATCACCATCCCTTCCCCCTACCTTACTACGCCAACGGGGCTGTTGTTAACTTAGGAACAAGGAGATAGGGGAATAAACTGATACGAAGTTTTTATAAGTAGTTATATAATGTAGGAATTCACGATTCAGGTATTATTATCTACCTTTACTAATATATAAAAACTTTACTTTCAAACAAACTTTTTACAATCATTTTAAAAATTTCTATACGAAATTGTAACCTGTTACTTCTTATATTCAAACTGGTATCCTATTCTGCTGGGCCCACTTCATGATGGGCCTCACAATGTGGTCTGCCCTCGGATGAGCCCGGGGGCCTCGCAGCAAAGCCAAGGCTTCTCTCAGATCGACGGCCGTACCAGTCTTATTGGCTGCAGCCGCTTGGGCGCACCCGCAGACGGCCCCACGAAGGCCTTCCCACATCTCAGGGCCACCGTCCAGTCTTCAACAAAGAATGTTTACGCGACATAAAGATAGAGCAGAACCAATGAAACGATGAAAAAAAGCATTTTTGTAGGATTTTTTTATGGGTTGGTGAGGTATTTCCCTTGGATTTTGGCTTGTTTATTTGTCGATCGAAAATAATAAGAATTTGAAGTAGGCCTGTGCCTCTGGCTATACAGACGTAGAACGGCTAAGACGATAGGTCACAGACAGACGGACAGACGAATGGCGTAGGCTTAGTAAATGATGACTGTCTTTAACAATAATCATTGTTTTTGTAGAAAGCTATGGATTTTTCCTAAAAATGGACATCTGCAAAGCTCAAAAATCAAGACTAAGGAGAATCAAAAACCTTCTAAAGGATGGACAGATGTAGTCGGTTTACTTTTTTTCCATAACTTTGACAGTGTTTTCAATCAGTCGATTCTCAGTCAGTCACCCTCCTGTCTATACTGTACATGTACCTGTCAAGCGTATGGAAGGCTTTAGCGGCGACTAGGAACTGCCCCATGCGATAGCTGTCGTTGGCGACTAGCTGCAGCAGCGCGAAATGGTCTGGAGTACCTGCGGACTGAGAACCGGATTTTACCTGAGTTTAAAATATATAGTAAGTAAATATGCTTAGAATTGACTTGACAACTCGGAATTTGAGACTAAGGCACACTGAGGTAATACTTATGATATTCATGGTACTCGTATAAGCCGCGCGCATGAACTGAGACATGCATGGACGCCTTTTAGTGTCGCGTCGATTGATATGAGTGTTTATACAAATAATTTAATGACTGTTAAACATTTAAACTTCTTTGATCACTCTACTTCACTGTCTAAGCTGTCAATTTTAATTCAGCTTAGCAACAAGGTTCCTACACCTCCTTCTGATCGCGCGCGGATTATAGTAAAAATCATTACCATACAATGTCATATAGGCATTCTCATACAATTTTTATCCCCTATTTTTGACGCCTATACCTGCAACCAAAAAAATTACGGAACCAACCAACTTCCAACTCCCATTTTATCCCTTTCACAATCCTTTGTTAATGCTCGCCTACATTATAAAAGGGAGGGACCTCTGTGCAAAATTTCAAGTCTCTAGACCTTGTGCGTTGATATATCAGGCAGTCGGTCAGTCAGTTAGTTTTAGAAACTGCAATCCCGCAGTCCCGCAATACCGCAGAACGCGAGATCCTACGCATATTTGCTGTATTACGTGTGAGGAATCTTCGTGGCATTTGCGGGACTAAAAACACAACAATAAGCAGAGCTCTGGTCGAAATTTTAAAAAAATATTTTTAGAAAAAGTCATATGTGTAAGTTGGACACACTTTTTTTTATATCACTAAGGTGGCAAACAACCTACGGTGGTAAGCGGTCACCGCAGCTTATGGACGCTTGCAACACAAAAACCTTGGCAGGGAGCTCATTCCACAATCCAAGCGTTCGCATTTGGGTGCACAATGATAGCAACATATGGGGCCGAACTTGCGACTTGTAAGGCCTTTGCCCCGACAGTTTTGAAGTACTGCTTCGCTCTGTTGAGTACACTAAGTTTTTTGGACCAAGTTTTCACCTTGTCTTGGAAATCATATCGAAACTGAACATCGCTCGAAATGTCAACACCAAGCATCCCAATGCTCTTGGAAATGGTAAGGGGAGTGTTCTGGAATTGTAGGACCTAAGTAAACGAGGATTTCTTAGCGGTAAACTCGCAGACTTGTGTCTTCGTAGGCTCTAATCGGACCACGTTTACTAGTCAAAGGTCAGAGACCTTGGACCGAGTGGTCCATATTTGAGACACAAGTTCTCCGCGCTTTTCCTCCACAACGGAACAATGGATATTTTTATTTGCAACCTTTTATTCATCGTAGCGCAACTTTAAATATACAGATTGAAAGAGCGCGAAAAACTAAGTAAGACTGCATCAAAAAGTAAATTTGCCCAAAATGGTCTTTACGCCCTTTGTAGCGGAAAGCGTGGATATAATAACAATGTTAAAAAATACTTGTACATATTTAATTTAAAAGTTTCAATTTATTGATACTGCGGGATCCCCCGCATGCGATAATTACCAAATGCGACACACTCTTTTGAAATATGCACAAGTGTTGGAACAATTTCTTAATATTACAGAAGGACTTTTTAGGACATTTCAGTATGAGCCATGTTTACATTCAGTGTTATTTTAGTTTGTTAGGTAGCTTTAAGAACCTACATAATTTTAAAACAAGTAAATGAATTACGTCGCAGCACAAATTATTTGAAAATAGATGGCATAACATCAATAATATACAAATCGATAAAAAAATCTATTGTGTTACCACTAACCTACATAATAAATGAGGGCTTCAGAACACAAACATATTTCCAGATGATTTCTAATTACAAAGATTACTCCAATAGTCAAAAAAGGTTCAAAAAAACTACACCTAATTATAGGCCAATACCTTTATAATCGACGACATTAAAGAGAAGATTATTGAAAAATTAAAAAAATTATAAATTAAGGTAAATATCTATCTCCTTGTCAACGGGCGTAGAGAGGGTAAGACACAATAAAAACAGAGCTACAAAGTAAATAAATAAAAAACGAGTTGCACTCCGGGAGTGCCGGCAGAAGCGGCGCGCTTAACACTCAAATATGTCACAAGACATGTCTTATTAATATTTTATAACTTTGACGATTCAAAAGTGATTGTAAAATCCTTATTTGAATAAAGCATTTTGACTTTGACTTTGACTTTGACATTGTCAAGAAATAATAATGTTTGTTTATTTACTTTTTTGACGTAGTATATTTGACATCGCAATCTGTCATAGAATTAAAATTCCATATCCAACCTCCCTATACTACTCATAATCGCGAATACTAAAAATAAAAATTATAATAGGCGTGACATTACGGTTTCCGTCTTACGAATTTCCACGATTAGGACACGTGACCTGACGCGAGTTTATCATTTTTTATCCATACCAAAAAAAGTGCACAACGCCGCTAAAGAAGTTTTCACTTCAATAAAAATTATAATAGGCGTGGCATTACGGTTTCCGTCTTACGAATTTCCACGATTAGGACACGTGACCTGACGCGAGTTAATCATTTTTAACCCATACCAAAAAAAGTGCACAACGCCGCTAAAGAAGTTTTCACTTCAAAAAACCCTTCCGCTCAATCTACAGACGGAGAGCAGACCAAAAAAATCTCGTAATTTTATTACGAAAAGACTCCTTTCCTTTTTGTAAAATTTCACCAGAAGCGATTCAAAAGTAAAGACATAATAAAAGGCTGTTAGTGCTGTGCTGTGGCCTTAGTAGGGTTAAATACTTAAAGGTGTGGCATACGGACACTATTATCTGTGCTATGGACGGATGAGCATAAAGAATCTAAAAGGGTTCGGTTTTTATCATTTGGGGTACCCAAACCCTACAAATCAGCTCAATTGGTTGCTCTATTGCTATGCAATCTTTGATGGTTAGGCCAATGGTTCCAAGCCAAAACCACCTGTAAATAAATCAAACAAATGTTTGTTTACAAAATATAAATTTGGTACAACATATACTATTAATTTGTGATATAAATCTTTCTAAAGCTACGACGTAGCACTATTTTTAACTGCCTATCGATTTATTCTTTATAATAATGATTTAAAATCATTTTCATGATACTGCAC
Organism: Apoda limacodes; assembly: GCA_946406115.1. Taxonomy (NCBI): domain Eukaryota; kingdom Metazoa; phylum Arthropoda; class Insecta; order Lepidoptera; family Limacodidae; genus Apoda; species Apoda limacodes. The sequence continues at coordinate 25,334,222 of OX291550.1, forward strand.
AAGATTTATCGTGTGGTCCTGCATCACAAAAGGCCCCGATACTTTTACAACTTTTCATCGAGCACTAAAGACATAACTGGTATTTTTTACAATTTGTGCAAGTATTTTGATATCAACGACAGCGAAGCCCGATATATTTGTTTAAAATATCCTGTTATTCAGAAACTTGACGAAGAAAATATTAAGAAAATGATCCTAACCTTAAATGAGTTAGGTCTTCATAAGGGTCTTTTAATTCAACAGCCTCTACTGTTTAGTATGTTGCCAATAACACTGAATTACCGATTTAAAGTTTTGGAAGAATGTGGTATAGATAACATATCGCACACTCATTTGATGGCATACTTACCTATTGTTAAAGAAAAACCTGTTGGGGAACTTATACAATCTGGTTATATCAAACCGTATACTAACATTGAAAATAGACTAGCGAGTTATATGACTCAGTGGCCTACTTCTTTGACGACATTAATTTATGAAGATGTCAATAAATTAACGCTGCATACATTGAGATTAAAAATTATTCAACGGTACCTTGAATTAGTACTTGATTTATCTGAAGAAGAGTTCTACAGAGGCCTTCAAACTTATCCTACAATTAAACATCGTCCACTAAAAGTAATTAATGAAAGCTTAAGTATATTACAATCCCAAATTATGATACCAAATAAAAAAATTAAATCAAACATGTATCTAATTCATGCTGATCCTGAAAACCTAAAGCAACTCATTTACACTTGCAAGTCTATTGCTGGAATTGATATTAAAGAGGTTATAAGAATGCATCCTAAAATAGCTACTAAAAACTATTTAAATTTAATGAAAACAAAGGAAGTGTTATATGAATATGGCTTTGACGACGAAGTACAGAGACGTTGTTTTGATATCTTCACTTTGAGTGCTGAAACTGTAAAAGAAAGACTGGAACGGGCAAAGTCAATTCCTGAATTCAATGCCTTATTTAAACACCCTAGATTTTTGAGAATAATACATCACAATAAGACCGCAATGCAAAGACTAAGGGCTCTGTACAATGTTGACAAAAGGTGTTTGAGCTTAAATATATTATCAAGCAGTACAACACATTACGAAGTATTTGAAAAAACTCCTGGTGACAAGTCTGGAAAGGGAAAAGATCTTGTTTTTTCAGTATCCCAATCTTTAGAAAACAAATACAGTTCAAGTAGCATAAGAAATTCTTTAAAAAGGCATCCATTTTGGATCAATATCCCTGTAATTCATGCTAAGCTTGTTTATGAGCGATTATCAAAGGATTTTTCACAAAAGGATATTTATGAAAATCTACCAATTTTGTTTTATCCATGGAACAAAACCAGTGAAATCCTTAATATAATAAATAAGAAAACAAAGCCGAACCACATGTACATAGTACAAGAGCATTTAGATTGTACCAAATGCAATAATTCTCAAATACTAAGCTTAGCATTATATATGTTGGAAAAGAATCATTACTTTAGTGGTAATGGTGTGTGGTCAGTGGAGAAGACTAAAAAACTAGAGACACCTGATGTTAAAGAATTAAATTTAATAACTGCTTTTCAGTAATTTATTAGTTAAAATGTGATATGTGTGTGTTTATACTGGAATTATAAAAAGCTTGTTAATATTCATAATGTTGATTTATTTATTATTATGTTAAATAATTACTATGTAAATTACTCTTGTGCAGTGCACAAACAATTGACTTTTAGCAAAATTTTAAATACATTTAAACAAATTCTGTACCAGTTATACATTATATTGCTTAAGAGTCAAAAAAAAAGGATGGGTATCGGCACAGTCAGTCCCATAAAGAAAAATAAAAAGCAAAATATTTTATTTAAGTCTGGGTTTGTTTATCATATTTTTTTAATTAACATTACTTATTACTTATTTTTTATTTACGTTAGGTATGTATTTTGAGTCAACCACGGTACTTATTGAGAACAAACTCGAGTACGCCAGACTGGAACCTTACGTCTCGAGACCCGTTAAAGTATTTTTTTTTATACCACTAAGGTAGCAAACAAGTTTACGGTTCACCTGATGGTAAGCGGTAAGTACTGGCAGACATCTGCCATCTCTCTCGAATTCTTGAGTCTGATGTATTTAAGACTTCTCAATAAGCTCCCTGTTTAAATTGCTTGAGGTTTGATTCGTTAAGAAGGAGCCGGCTTTACCTATGGTGCAGGGTGTGTAGCGTACACGGGCGCAAGGTCTTAAGGGGCGCTGAATGCCGCTCGCGACCTCTCCAAAGAGCTTACATCGCTTGTGGTGCCGGGGCGCTCTGAAAGACCTTGCGCGCGTGTTATGGCCGACGCCGGGTGCTGTATCAAAGCAAGGCGCGTCACAAACGGCGCGTGCCGGCACCTGTGTTGATTCGTTTGAAAGCACGCCGAAAATCTAATAACTTCTTTCTTGAACCCTAGAACCCTATACTGTAGTCCTTAGAGAAAACCTTGGCAGTGAGCTCATTCCACAATTTAAGTGTTCGCGGGAGGAAGTTACTCTAAAACCGCACTGTACGTGACCATTTAGGTTCTAAGGTGTGAGGATGAATTACCTGCTGATGGCGAGCGGCGCGATGGTACGAAGAAGCCGTGGGCATAATTTTGAACAATTCCTCAAAACATAACCTATCCTACGTCCTATAGTCTACGGAATTGAGAATGAAATTGGTTGGCTGTCGCCACTAATCTATCGCCAAATAAGTAACATTTTTTGAAATTAACATATTTGTTCATATGTGGATAGGCTTGTTGAAGATATTTTATTATATATAAATTCATTTGTCACGTGTCACGCGAACGCAACGCAGAAAAGTCTCGGGTACATACCAGACTCGAGTAAAATATATGCAAGTACTTTTGGTCTCATAATCCAACACGCGTGCCCGCCCATTGCAGATTGTGGACCTCGGATACGTATTTTTTCCGTATGCGGATTCCATTCACCGAAATAAGCCAAGTAGGTGTAAAAGAAACAATTTATTTAAGAAAAAGAAAAATGTAAAATAATCATTGATATATACACGCCCGCCTTTCAGAAGGCGAGGCAGACGCCGCCGAAAACACCACCAACCTTAGACAGCCCTAAAAACCCTTATAAGACGTAAGGACGAAATTTTATAGAAAGCAGTCGGTCCGAGTGTTTAAATTACCTGTGGTAGTTACTTACCTTGAGACAAATGTCCCAAGCGCGATGAGCGTCCTTGTTGATGACGTGGCAGCGGCACAGGCATGCTAGGTACGTGAAGGAACTGCGGATATTCTCATCCTGGATCGCCAAGAGACACTCTTCGGCTTCCCGGTAAAACCCAGTCGCTACCTTCGCCTAATTTCATAGGATGTTTGTACAATATATATACTAGCAACCACATATAATATTTTGATCTACTTATTTTAAGACACTATAACTCTAGCTAGCTAGCTAGCTTACTAGAATTTATGCAGCAGCAGTAAGCTTTCAAATTTCATAAATCCAGTTAAGATTAATCCAGATTTCCCTGAAAACCCGATTTTGTAATCAGTTCTTGACTGTCGTTATATATTATGAGAGGCACTTTGTCCCTGCCATTAAAAAAAATAGATGTGATAAATATCGTGAAAACAGATTTCTATTCTTTTTTATTTATTATATATTGGAGGGTTCAAATCATTTGATAGAGTGTACCTGAGCGTAATTGAAGTTGAAAGTATCATCGTTGACGAAGAAGCTTTTAATAGAGTTAAGATAGACGAGCACCTCCTCGAATTGCCCCGCGAGGAAGTATGAGGACGCCATGCACTGTCGGCCAGGAATCGTGTCGCACTCCGACGCGGATCCACCAACCAGGTGATAACTTTGCTGCGCCAGTTTCATTTGCTCCTCCTTGTGAAATATATTCCTTTTTATAAAAAGAAAACCAGCATACAACTCTTTGGTGTTAAGTGGCTCTCTCATTGCGCGTTGCCAGAATTTTTAAAATAAGTTATTTAGACTTTTTTGATAACATTAGCCAAATATCATTTATTATAAAATAAGGTTTTTTTAATCCGTCAATACTATTTATAAGCTATTCCTTGATATGGTGTTCTGAAGTTGCAATATATGGGTATTGACTTATTCAAAATACTTTAGTTGGTACCTTAGTATAGTTAAGTTTACCTACTTTTTAATTTTTTTTAGATATCTATTGCTAAACAGCAATAGTAGGTAGTATATGATATACTTCCCTCCAAAAGGATACTAAAAGAAGAATGCAACGTTGTTGACTAACATCTCCAGTGTCGTTGTACAGCCTTGTGGCGACGACTGCTCTTAAGATGTAGTGCAGCGGCGCGGTCGGCTGTAGCGGCTCCAGCAACGTCCGCGCTTCTAGTGGCTCGCGAGTCCGCAGCCGATAACCCGCCAGATTCAGCCGCGCCTCGGGTACCACATCCACCAGCTCTGGCAACACCTAGAATAAGTGTAAACGGCAAGAGTTAAAAACTTCAAATGAATGACCGGACAGGACTGATTCTACCTTGTGATATTAAAATTTGAAATTAAAATATGCCTATTTTGACATTTCTACTTACTTTAAGAGCTCCTTCGCCATTCCTGAACACTACTAGATTGTGTTTGACCAAATCTTGGCCAAAAGTGTGTTGCTCTGAGGATATTTGCTTAAGTTCATTTTCAGCTGCTTTTCCGTTGTACAACCTAAAATTTCAATTGACATGATCAAAAATAGTATCAATAAAAAACCTCAGTGAACACGATACATGCTTAGCTAAAAATCTTAAGCCACAACTGACTAAATTTAGGTCTTCGAAACCCATCAGATTAGACTATCTTTATTGACTTAAATAAGGTAAGTTTAAGTCAATAAATTATTACATTAGTAAATTAAGACTACTATATAAGTTAAATCAAAGTCAATTACCTATGTAATTGGATATTATGGATATAATCACTGTGCATATACCTAAACGGTTCAAATTATGAAAGTATTCTCCGGCTTAAAACTCTTAACTCTCCCGGGCATAAAAGTAAAATGTACGAGGTATTCAGTTCATAAGTATTTCATTTTTAATTTTTATCAAAATAAATAAATACTTTCATAGCAAAGATGCAGTCAAAAGATTAACCTCGAGCCAGGACTTGAACCTGCGTGACTTTGTGTGTTTAATAGATTGATGTACTAGGACTTTATAAGTCACTAGGAGTTGTTTATGTTTTTGAGAAGAAATTTTTAATATAAACTTTAGTTTCCAAGTGAAATTCACGCTAGAATAAACTGTATATAGATATCGGTCAAGCGACGGCTTTGTCAACAGATAGATACACCAGCTTATACCTGAATAAGTTGCAAGCCTTGAGATTACTTGCAATGGTAGAAGTGGGATGATGAGTCAGGTATATCCCCAGCACCTCCTGGGACACGTCGTAGTAATCCAGCTTGTAATAGCAAAGCGCCACGTACACGTTCAGGGCCATAAATGATCTGAAGAGAGACAGAAATTTCAAGGTCCACATAGAACTGTTTACCTATTAAACCAATTTGCCAAACAACGACAAATATGTTTTAAGTCGAGTATAACACAACAAAGTTATAGGTTTAATAATATATAAAAAAAATATTTATTTATTATTATCTCTAGGCGGGATCACTCGGTCACCTTTTAATTCGGTTTATCGACGGGCTAAGACAATTGTCGACCATACTAAACTACAAACTGTATCGAACCGTTAAGTCCGAGGAGAGGGTTTGGTTCCCAATGTGTGTTCCACCACTTGTACACTTGTAGGCTGTGTTCGAGACGTTTTAATAGTGAAGCCAACAGCTTTTTCTGGCTTCGTACCTAGCTGCTGAGAACGACAACTGTGACACACAGACACTACACTTTCATAGCTGCTGAGAACGACAACTGTGACACACAGACACTACACTTTCGTCATAAAGACTCCTTTTTACCATTTTGGTATGGAATTCTAAATTGACATCAATAAATATAAAAAAATAAGTACCTAATTAGTTTCTAAGTAGGAACAATCAGATAAGCCTTATGTTTTTTTTTTAAATATACTATGTATTTACCAATAAACGAATGAATTAAAACTATTTACAATAATGAACTAAAAATTCATATCTACATATATAAGTATAGTTTTTTCTACTTTTAATAAAAAATCAAAATAAATATAGAAAAAGCAGCAATACGCATGAATAGACTATAAAGGTATCTACCCAGTTCCAACGTGAGGTAGAATCTTTATCCAAGCAGTGTCATTATTATCGTATCTTTTGAACCTGGAAGAAAATAAAATAAGAACAGACAACTTGGAAGTATTTGTATCCGTTGCCTGGTAAAGTACAAGCCTTGCTTAGTTTTAGGAATGTACAGGGATCAAAAAAACTAAACATCTAATTCTTCGGTACTTCGGTAGTTAGGTAAATAGTTTAGTCAAGTTAGGCTAAAGTATAGGATTTTTCCGACGCTGCGATTTGTCTTTTCTATCATTCATTGTTTAGGTTGTGGTGTTGGTTAATTGGCATAAGTATGGCGTAGATAGCTTTAAGCGATGGTTAGGTATCACTGTTTTCAATTTTTTTTTCTTTGAAAGTTTTACTTTTATGACATTTAGAATTCAAATTCCTATACACTTAATGATCTTATTCGATTTTCTCGTGAAAGTGGCAAAAATGGACATGTAAGTCAGTAAACATTTTTAATAAACACAATTAATCGTATTTAAAGGAAGCTACGACTAACGATGTTTTTATAAATAAATCAGTACATAATCAGTACTGACATTTACACATATGTATACTTATAACTCACAAATATACAAACCGGACCAGGTGACGCTGTGTAAAGCCGTGTCTCCTGCTAGTTGTTTTTGTTAAATTCTAACAAAACATCTAACTTAACATGTTAACATTAACACTTTTCTTTAACAAACTGTCTCCTCGTCATTTTTTCGTATCGTTTTGTTTTGTTAGTTTCTCAGTGTGCAAGATGAGCTCTGACGAGGAAGATGTGTTACCAGTTGTAGCTATCTTGGTTTAGTAGAGATTATTTATAATCACGTTTTACAAAATGAAATTGATGGCTTTTGTCTAAATAAATTTAGCCACTAAGTGTTAGACAAAAATGTAGAATCTACAAATGTAAAATTTTACAAAATCCAAAGCACAGCAAAGAGAATATACCTAATTAACTTAAATAAAGAAGCACAGCTTTGCATTAGTAGCAAGCTAATGCAAAGATGGCGGGCGAGCGCGCAAAGTGAACCACAGATCAGACAACACGCAACGAATACTTAACACAAAATGAATGAATCACCCCCCCTGCAGGCGAACGCGGGTGATGTTTTCCATCCGCCTCGGATAACGTGTTAACATGTTTTTTTAACTTTAATTGTCAAAATCATTAACATTTCTGTTAGATGTTAGGTGTTAGATGTAAAATTTAACAAAAACAACTAGCAGGAGACACGGCTTAATAGGGTAACGTGGCTTAAGTCGTACCTCTTAAGGAAATAATACTGTAATATTTAGTACAATTAAAATAGAACAAAATCTCCTGCGCCTACTAAATCTTTATTTAGTTGCATTCTAATTAACAATCATAGAAATTTGAAAATCTTTTATCAAAATAGGTATTTAAAGCGTTTTTCGAAAATATCTTTCCGGTACGATTAACCGTACCACCTATATATAGCCTTAGTCATACTTAGAATAGACTTGAGTAAAAAAAAATATTTGGGTATTAGTTACAAAGTCTATAACCTAATTACTAAATGAGTAATACATACAAAATATAAATGTAGTCTTTAAAAAAAATTGTCTCACAAAAAAACAAAGTAATGCTTAGTAATATTGAGCTTGAACACAGAATTCACTAATATATTTCTTTACATTACTTTTAAAACTAGCACAAAGATCATGTATGTGATCTTTACATTTTGTACACTGGATCGTGTTTTCTTCATGGTTTTCCGCACTTATTTAGAATAACATTAATTTATTCTGTCGCATAGCCACGTTTTTTTAGGTTTTTTTTTTGTTTTTCTTGTATGTTTCATCTTTATTCCTTCTTTTTATCGTTTTGTTTATTCCTTTTTTCTGTTTTGATTTTCTTAATACCTAAGTCGTAGCAATACGAATAAAGAATTTTGTATAGGTATAAAGCAGTTCCATATTAAATTGTATACGTTATAGAGGATTCTAGTTTTTCATACAAATGTTCTTAATTAAGATTCTGACTTAAGAAAGAAAAATAACCACTGACAACCTAAGAAAGTTCTACCGTTTGAGTATGCCTAAGCAATTGCTAAATAAGTATTACATTAGGTGAATAAAGAAAGGTAAAAATCACATTCCTGCCTTAATAAGCCTACAAATTAGTTAAAAATTTAGTGAAAACTGCATTAAAAACTTACTTTTTAAACATTTTTGCTTCACGAAGCCGGCCGACCTACCACTTGTTTACGTTTGCTTGCTTAACTAAATAGTTTATGTTGACGACACTAGATGGTATTAATAAGTATTAGACAAGATATTGCCGGGGTAAGACATAAGCAACCTTACCCTACTTATCTCCAAAATTTTGTTATCAGTACATATGTTATGCCAGCAACAGACATGATTATTTCACATACTGACAATCATATTCTTACCGCCTTTCCAACAGCAATTTTTTATACACATCGATAGCTTCTTGGTAATGAGCTCGTAGGTAGTGGACGGAGGCCAAGCTGAGCTGATCTTCGGGCACGTCGCGCAAGGACGCGTGCGCCTGCATCAGCGCATCTTCCTCACCCAGCTTGTGGTCCAGGTGGAATTGAAGACGGTTCTGTAGCGCAAAAATATACCTACAGCTCATAAGACGTTTGTTGTAAACGTGTACTTTCTTTGCTATGGTTTCATATTTAAGTTAGGTAAGAAATATTTTGTTTCTGACCCGTCAGACTTTGTCCTGGCTAAATTCCTTATACAAAAATCCTATTACAAAAATGCACTTGTACTTACTTTAAACCTTTCTCGAATTAATGTCCAAGCAACTTTTCCAATGTTTCTTACCCTAAAAACGGACTATGACAAAAAAACTAAACTACTGTGTAAGAGGTATACGTAAAATACAAAGAAATTTCAAAAACTAACCTTCAATGCACAATTTGGTGCTTCCTCAGTCATTTCTTGCGACTCCTTGTACATTCCTAAAAGAAATCAGTCATCAATTTTAAATTTATTTAAAAATTAAAAAAAATAGAAAAAGAACCGGTCATTTGATCACACGGTACAGTTTGCAAAACTTTTTTTAATTTTCTAATTTGTCTTCTAAAAAGATACTTGTTACGTAAATAATAATTTTAATATATAATTTATTTATTTAAGTTTTTCCACATATGTACTTAATTTTTACTTGATCGATCAAGTAGATTCCAGCAAGTTGGCTGAAAACACGGATAAAACGACGTTTTCTAAAAATGAAACCTAGCTAGATCGATTTATCGCCCCAGAAACCCCCTGCATACTAAATTTCATGAAAATCGTTGGATTCGTTTCCGAGATTCAGATTATATATATATATATACAAGAATTGCTTGTTTAAAGGTATAAGATAAATAATTACATTATTTTACAAGTTCTCTACGAGCATTCAAACTAATTCAAAAGTAACTCAAAAACCTAGATAGAAGTAGCAGACGGCGAGGTCCAAGGGCAAGGTGTCTGCGATGCTCGAGTCCAGGGAGTTTTGCTCTCGCACTTGCTGATAAGCCTCCAGAGCCCGACGGTAGTCTCCGAGGTGGAACCAGCACCAAGCAGACCACACTTCCACCCACACCTCCGAGTTACCCTCGCGTTTCAGAAACTGTGAGTAAAAAAGCTGCCATCTTTTTTGAGGCTAATATATAGGCTAGATCGCGTAAATATGCAGTGTTTGTGCAAATTTTGTAGCAAAACTATAGCATCTAGAGGATTGGTTCATTACCTTTTCATTTATTGTATTTAATATTACAAAAAATCTAGAAATTGCCATTTTTCCAAAACTTTGATATTTTAAAAACGTTAGGGTAATTGCATGTTAAAAAACATTAGAATTTATTGTTGTGCAGTGACTAAGTTTTATCAAAAGAACAGAAAATGTGACGAAACGTTAAATTTCATACAAAAAAAAAAGTACCAAGACGTTATTATGGTATAAATAACTTAAGCAGTATGTTATAAATACATCTCATAATAATATATCAACATGACATAGTGTACTGATTTTTCGCATCTTCATTTACGTGCACATCGTTAGTATTACAGAAATTAGCTTTCTAGCCTATATCGCCCTCTTGAGAGTTTTGAAGATTAACCTCCTTTTTTGAAATGATTTTTTTCTCGTTTCTGTTCGAAACTTGTTTGTAGTCGATCTACCCGTACTTCCTGAGTTATAAACCCGTACTTACTGAGTTATAAACCCGTACTTCCTGAGTTATAAACCCGTACTTCCTGAGTTATAAACCCGTACTTCCCGAGTTATAAACCCGTTTAAGTGAAATAAGAAATCTCGACGGACCGATTTTAGACACATCTTGCAAGAAATCCTCCTTTCGAAGGTCACAAAGTACAACACTATACTGTAACTCGTTTTGGCAAGTCGGAAAAACTTAGTTTAATTTAATATACCTCAGATAGCTGTATCTATTTTAGTTTTTAGGGTTCCGTAGTCAACAAGGAACCCTTATAGTTTTGCCATGTCCGTCCGTCCGTCCGCCCGTCTGTCTGTCCGCGGCTTAGTTCAAAAACTACTAATACGAGAGAGCTGCAATCTGGCAGGGAAATAAAGATGGAGGGAAGAAAGAGAAAAAAATAAAGATTGATCAAGCCGACAAATTGGTAGAATAAAATCTTTGAGAACGTGAAGTGGGGCCGTAATTTTTTTTCTCGTCTCCCCCATCCTGTGGGGTATCGTTGGATAGCAATTCCAAAAACATTGGCGGTATGCAAATATAATTTTTTGATTTAGGGCTCCGTTTGCGAAACATTTAGCTATAAAGTACAAATTTTTGTTAGTCAAGTGTCGTCGTCCCCCCGCCCCCCCCCTCTACCAGCGAAATTATAGTAAAAATAAATAACGGTGGTAGTGCTCATAATGAATTTAAAAGGAAAACTATCAAGGGTAAGTACACTTTATAGACTAACGAGTAATAGTCGACCAAGTTATAAAATGTACTTGGAAAAGTGAAATTTCCGTACAAATTCCATTAAAAGTTACTTATATGAAGAAGGTTTATCTGTAAAACAGGTATAAAATATAAGTAAATGAACAAAGTATAATTATAGACTTATAAAATAATAACATTCTAAAAATACCATACGACAAACGTGATTGTTTTGCCGTTTTTATAGATAATGGTACGGAATCCTTCGTGAGCGAGTTGGCCGATTATTGAGATCTATGGCGCCAAAAGTACATAATTTGCGTGTCGCAACTTTTCGAAAAATACTCCCCGACTGAGTTAAACAAAGTTTCATCAAATTTACTTCAAAAAAACATAGTTTCTAAGTAGAAAGGTTCTTTGAACTTGGCATGCATTTATGAGATTTATGAGATTTATGAGATTTATGAGATTTATGAGATTTAAATTTTTTTTCAACACACTTACTCATAAAGCAGCCTTTTCTGCCGACGTGTTCAACTTCTTAACAGCGTCCATTACGCACTTGTGCTTTTTTTTTACTTTACAGCTTTTTAAAAAACAGAAGCTATGAACTATTTCATATGAAACTACTTAAATCAACTAAGTTGTTATTTTTGCAATAATGAATCAAACGTGTTTGTTAAAAACATAATAAAACTTTCCGTTAAATATCGACTATCTACACTTTCAATACTATAATATTCAAGTATTTAGAAAAAAGTCGTATGACACTCGTGGGTGTGCTCAATACACACTCGGCTAAATTATGTCATGTAGAAGTGATGCATGCAATGAATGGGATGGGTTGTGTTTTGGTATAATGTTGTAAACTAACTGCAAGCCACTGTATAACAGTCAGAAATGCTACCTCAAGCATGGTGAGAGCTCCGACGTAGTCCCTCTTCAGGATAAAATCTTCCAGCTCTGGAAAACTCTTCTTGGCGGAATTACTACCGGTGCCACCGCGGCTGTCCGTCGCTGGCTTCGACCGTGACAAGATCTGATGTGATATAAAATATATAGGTACCAATTTAACCCTCCGAAACTTACAATGTATTGTTAAATTTGTATAATTTACTAGCTGTCCACGTCATTCTACCTTCTCCATTACTTTTGTGCAAGCGCATCGCTACAGCTGTAGGTAGCGCCATCGCTCGCCCGCGCTATTTTTCTCTAGCGTGATGTTAAATAGCCTATAACTATCAAATGCAAAAAAGAATGGTACTTCCGGAGATTAGTGCGCTTAACAAACAAACTCTTCAGTCTTATTATAACTGTATAGTTTACTATAAACTTTTCGCATGTAAAGTAAATCTAATAATTTAAGTCTACACTAATATTATAAAAAGGGAACGATTTGTATTTTTGTAGTATGTTTGTAACGAATAAATTCAAAAACTATAGGACCGATTTCTTTTTTTTATAACTTCTTTCACCATTAGAATGCTACATTATCCTTGAGTATCATAGGATATATTTATTACAAGGAAAAATTAGGGATCCCTACTAAAACTTCAATAATGTAACCCAAGGTGTAAAAAAAATTGCCATAAAATGTCTTTTATCGCATGCGCTGTGGAAACTTCTGATGTTAGAACAAAAAAATGTTCTACAATATTAAAGAAAATATCAATATCTATAAAAAACTATACCATATGTCCAACTATTAAAGTTATGTCAGTTTAACTGCTTTTCTACATTTAAAAAGTAATAGAAATGCCGACCAAAATAAGACCATATGCATACCTTTAAGGCTGCGGTATAGGCTAGACCGCGAAAATACGGCGTATTTGTGCAAATTTTGTGGCTAAACTATAGCATCTAAAGGATTGAAAAAAATATATGTTATAAAACTTGGTTTTGTCTAGTGCATTACCTTACTGAATGATTTTCGTTTTTTGTATTTAATGCAATAAAAAATCTGGAAGTGACCATTGTTTCAACACTTGTGCAAATTTTTAAAGCGTGTATTGCATTTGCTAGAAATGAAAAGTGGTGAAATAATTAGAATAGCTTGTTATCTAGTGACTCTAAGTTGTAACAAAAACTCCAAAAATGTGACTACAAAACGGTAATAACGTTAATTTCCATACAAAAAATTAAAAGTTTCAAGGCGTCTTTACGGTATAAATTACTAAAGAAGTATATAACATATATATCTCATTGTAATGTATATGTCATTATCTAATGATTTATAGTGCATTTACATACACAACGTTACAATTACAGAAATTAGGTTTCTGGCCGTTATCGCCCTCTTAATCCTTATCCAAATAAATTTTGTATTCAAGACTGTTTCAATGCTTGTAGATTAATTTTGAATTATTCAAATCAAAAGATTTTATTAGATGGATTACATTCAAAAGATATTTAAAAATGCTAATCTAAACAAAATACTAATAGAAATAGCTCATACGCGCGGTCGGTCCTTGTTTTGAGATGTTTTTTGTATTTTTTATTTATTTTATACCACTAAGGTGGCAAACAAGCTTTCGGTCCGCCTGATGGTAAGCAGTCACCGTTGCCTATGGACACTTGCAAAACCAGGGGTATCACTCGCACGTTGCCGACCCTTCAGAAATCTAAATCCTTTTTTCTTGAAAAACCTCATACTGTAGTCCCTCTGTAGTACTGTAGCGTTTGCGGGAGGAAGTTTCTCTGAAACGGCACTGTACGCGACCACTTCGGTTCTAAAGTGTTAGAATGAATTCCCTGCCGATGGCGAGCGGTGCGATGGTAGAAAGAAGTCGTAGGCATCATTTTGAACAATTCTACAGAACACAACCCATTGTACAAGCGGTAGAACACACACAGGGAGGCAAAGTCTCTCCTCAGACTTAAGGGCTCGATACCGTGAGTTTGGAATCGTCGACAATTCTAACAGCCCGTCGATGAACCAAGTCAAAAGGGCCAAGCTGGTATCCGGGTGCACCCGCCCAGAGATGGCAGCAGAAATCCATATGGGGCAGATCTTGCGACTTGTAAAGTAACAACTTTGCCCCGACGTGAAGCACTGTTTCGCTCTGTTAAGTACCCCAAGATTTTTGGACGCCAGCTTCACCTTGTCCTACAGATGATCTCGGAAAATCGCTGGAGATGTCAACACCAAGGATCCCAATGCTCTTGGCGATGGAGAGGGCAGTGTTCTGGAATTGTGGGACTACATTGAATGCGGTTTTCTTAGCGGTAAACGCGCAAACTTGTGTTTTTGTAGGGATGAATCGGACCAAGTTTATCCATCCCAAGTCAGAGACCTTAGACATTGTGGTCTCGTTTTGAGACACAAGTTCTTTGCGGTTTTCCTCCACAACGGAACGAGGGATGTTTGCACGACCCGTGTAATAAGCGTCTCCAGTACTGTCATTTGCATAGCAATGCATGTTGTTGATGTCCAACATTTCATTGATATGCAGTAGACACAGCGAAGGAGGCAGCACAGAGCCTTGCGGGACACTAGCATTAATGTCCATGCTATCAGAGCAACTACTGTCAACTACGGTTCCTATGCGTATGCCTCGGGCACTTCGTAAGATGGTAACTTCGATAGAAGACCCCGGTGTCAGAACCGATCGAACGCCTTCGCTATGTCCAGTAGATCGCCTGTCTCTTTATGGGCCAAATCACCATCGGTCTTTCGCAGTGGTGGTAACGACGACTGGCAAAAGTTACCTTCGGCAGCTCTGGCAAGCGACCAGAAAGTACTACTCCCAGAGTGTAGCTCGCAAGTCGCCAACCCATTTTGCCGAAAATTGGAATTTGGCTCTGGCAGTTGCTCCTCGAGACAGCATTTAATTTGCGTTTTAACTCAGAAATAGTCAGATCCTTATTATTACGAGCTGTAGTCCAAGCCTCATACGCAGTTTGCTTCTCTACAAGAACTATTAAACCACGGTCGTTTTTTGACGCCGGCAGCTACTCGCAGTTTGTCTCAGTGACTGCGGCTGCGCAGACGTCAGAATCATCTGAGCTGAAGCAGATCAGCCTCCACGGGTACGATGCATAAAATTCTCGCAATCTATCCCAGTCTGCCACACACGACGCAATTGGCCCAGATGGATCAGGTTGTGTGCATGACATTTGAGTCCAAACGAGACAGTGGTCCGAGGAGCCAAGAGGCGCATCCACTGAAACGGAGTATCCGTCCGGACGTGTAGTCAGCAGAAAGTCCAGTAAGGAGCTCGTATGGTCCTTTATATCAAGTATTCTCGTTGGAGAAAGTACCAGCTGAGAGAATCCAAAGTCAGAGCAAATTTATGAGCAGATATCCCTGCATAGTTATTGGTTCGAGAACTGAGCCACTCACGATGGTGGGCGTAAAAGTCTCCCAAAATAACTAGTTTTGCTGTGGGATATTGCTCTAGAACTTTGTCAGTCATCAAACTCAGGTGCGTGAAGAGTCGAGTTACGTCCGTATGACCGCTATGAGACCTGTATAGGCACGCATAGATACGAGTGTGGTCGTCGTAATCTACGCGTAACTACAATATCGACAGGTCTCTGTCTTCAAGGCTATGAAGGCCTCCCGGACGAACATACATACAAGGGCACGACTCATAAAATTGTGCTCGAGTTTGTAGCCGGGATAATGAAGGTATGATGTGTCGGCCGGGCAGGATATCTGCGTCTCCGCTAGAAAAAGAATGATAGGCTGCGGAGTCTCGAGATGGTGGTGGACTGCGTTAAGATTTGCGTGAATACCCCTGATATTGCAAAATCCACATTTTATGTGAATGGAGTAGCCGCTGTAAAATTCTTATTTTTTCTGGTCATTATTTGTGAAGTTACTTAGACTACGGATGAGGATTCACTGCACAGATAGCTCAGAGGACAAAAAAGTGTGGCACTAAGACTGCTAAAGCTCGACACAGCTAATACGGTTGCTGGCACGGCGGGCGGAAGTGCCCCTAATCCCCCTCTGTTGTAGGAGCCGGGTCCACTCCGGTCTCCTTCTCCGGCACGACTACTACTTCAGGGACTTTACACCGGTTTTTGTGCAGTCATTGAAGCGTTATGGCTTCGAATTTTTTTACTGAGAACCGATTTGCATGAAATTTTGGAATAAGGCTCATCTTATTTAACTTCAAAAATGAAAATGATTTGAACTCCGCACCCACCCAGGGGTTTATAATGAACAAAATTGTAGCAGGTATAGTACTGAACAAATCTGTTATATATAAAGTGTTCTAAGTGCAATTTTAAGCTAGATATTAGAGATCAAAGCCGGTTTTTATTTTGTCTGAAATTCAATCGATGTAGGTATTCAATGCCATCTAGCGGCGAGCAGATACATTTTATGCATTCTAAAGAAATACTGTTTTGTAGTGCTTGAAATAAGCTTTAAAATGAGCACTGTTAGAAGTCTTTTGCACGTAAAATGAATGGAAATAAGAGGAACATTTAATGGTTTTTTCTTTTAAATCAATGGGTTTCATAAGTGCTATTTCCACCAAAATTAAAATTAATCGTATTCCGTTTAGAATTAACTTTAATATAAAGAGTTTGATGGATTCTAGCAGTTTGGCTGCTTTAGGACACATATTTTTCAAAAAAATCACGATGTTAAGTTTTACAAAAACCACTTTATTTTCATAGTATCTGAAAAATGATGAAAGATACGTATAAAAGTATAATGATAAAAAATGTAGGTCTTTTTCAAACAAAAAAATTTGTTTTTTTCTGTGACACAAAAATTGACGGAGATATGATTGTTTAAAGAGCGCGCGGCAGCGCAATCACAGTCTCTATCGAGCCCTTTGACCCTTCACCGTTTTAAAATAAAAAGTTTTTCACTATACAACCTGTGTCTCACTGACTGCCTTAAACGAAAACCTATGCTTCAGTTCATCATTGGTAACGTCAGAAAAATAGTTTCGTAAATTTTATTAACAAAAAAAAAAAATTCATACTAAATGAATAATTTACGAAACTATTTTTCTGACGTTACCAATGATGAACTGAAGCAGAGGTTTTCGTTTGAGGCAGTCAGTGAGACAAAGGTGGTATATTGTAATGAAAATAGTTGTAGCTCTTTTAATTACCTTTAAATGGTTTTTCATAAGTTGTGATAGCATCAAAATTGAAGGAGTTATGGTCCAAAAACTAATCGTATTTTTTCTACTTAGTAAACTGAAAATTTCGGAGTGTGAATATTTGGAGAAAAGTGAAAGTACACAGTAATAGAGACCCAAAACTATACTATATATATATATATATATATATATATATATATATATATATATATTATGGACATATATTTTGGAAACGTAGGCATGAATACATACCAACGTTCATATATGTATATATAACACATTTGAATGAGGGTAAGTATGTGTATTGCTCGGAGGGGCCAATCACGAAAAAGCCAGGTGATCTGCTGTGCGTGCTCCGTTTATTTATTCGTTTCGAATTTATTAAATATATATGCTATACAATGTGACCAGTATATTTCCGTCTGCAAAGTAATGAGCACGTGTTTAATGTAATATTTTAACTAGACGCCCAATTTCAACAAAATTTGTTTAGTAAAAAAATGTAAGTACATGAAAAAACTGTTTTTTTTTAATTTAGTTCTTATTAAAATTGTTCCATAAAATTATATTTTCGAAAAATCTAATGAAAATATAATCTACTAGTAATTAGTAAACACTTATGGCGTTCGTACTTTTCAAAGAGCATAATAGCAGCAGTTGATCCAGTCTGCATCTTATATCAGGTAATTTTATAAAATTGAATTTATATTGTAAATTAAGTAAATTGTTTAATTATTCATTAATTATCCCTGGTAGATTTTTAAGCTTATTGTCGCATTAATTTTTTGTAAGTTTATATTTTAATCAATAATTGGTGATTTCTTACTCTATAATTAAATTATTTTTAAATGTGTAATCATATATATTTACTGATTGGTGGTGGTTGGTGGTTGTTTTTAAGGGTCGAAAGGGGGTTAAAAATTTGATAATTAAGATAGAGAATATAAAATATTATTAACTCTACACTTAAATCTTTTTATGTCATACCAAAGTATTTTTTTTGTGATTTTTTCAAATTTAGGGGTTATTTGCAAGGGTTGTAAGGTTTTCAAGGGGTTGAAAATGATTTTATTATGAGGTAATTGTGGTAGAAAACACTTTACAATTTTACCCCTTAATATTAAGGCTCGAAGTAAATTTTTCTATTAAGGGGTTGTTTACACCCCTTAAAAATAATAGGCGGAGCTCAGATCATTTTCACTTTTGAAGTTAAGGGTAAGATCAGTCTAATTCCAAAATTTACTTATGTCATACATAAAGTTTATTTACTCTACGTTTATCACAAAAAAGTCGACCTGTGCAAAGCCGCTAGTATATTATATAAGTAATACCAGTTAGTTATGTACTTGTTTAATCATTATAATTATCATGAGGTATATTTTTACATAAAGGCTACTTTTTATCCCGAAAAATTAAAAAGTTCCCGCGAGAATAACTATAACCGACTTTAAATGAACTATTGCTTGTTTTAAGCGAACTTCATTAGCATAATTAGTTGATAGAGCCAAGGGCGAATCTAGAACAAAAGTTTAGGGGGGGGCGATCATAAGATCTGAAGGTATTTTTTGAACTTCGAACTTCTGTAAGTTCCCCAATCGACCCAGCTCGTATAGTTTTTAATAATTAAATATACAAACCCAAGTTACCCCAAGTATATATTTATATTTAAAAAAAAAGTGACAATTCATTTCTTTCTCGGCCGTCCTTAGGGGCCACCCCGCTGTATCCGCCCCTAGGTAGAGCCTGAAAAGACGCCGTTATAGTGCAAAATTTGTGGCTGGACTGGATTAAAAAAAACATATGTTATTTAAAACTTGCTTTTGTCTAGTGCATGAGTGCAAACATGAGTCAACAGTCTGATTTTTTTATTAAGATGAGCCATTTGGCAAAATTATGAATATCAAGTCTGCGATATAGGCTAGCTCGCGTGTGTTTGTACACATTTTGTGGCTTAACTATGGCATTTAAAAGATTGCAAAAAAATATATTTGTTATAAAACTTGCTTTTGTCTAGTGCATTACCTTTCTGAATGATTTTTATTTATCGCATTTAATGCAATAAAGAATCTGGAAGTGACCATTGTTTTAGCACTTGTGCAAATTAAAGCGTATATTGCAATATGCTAGTTAATGTAATGAAAGTTTGCAAAATAATAAGAATAGCTTATTATCTAGTGTAATAACTCTAGTTGTAGCAAAAAGTCAAATAATGTGACTACAAAACTGTAAAAACGCTAAATTCCATACAAAAGTTTTTAAGTTTCAATGCGTCATTATGTCATAAATTACTTAAGAAGTATATAACGAATATATCTCATAGTAATGATGTAATATTGAGCACAGTTTCATACACATTGTTAGTATCACAGAAATTAGCTTTCTGGCCTATATCACCCTGTTAAGGAGTTCCACACCGATAACCGAATTTAAAGCGGGCGGAGCCGCTGGCAAAATCTAGTTAATCACATAAATTTCGATCCCTGCTGCCTGTTATTGTAGGTAAGTAGTGTTGTTATACATTTAAGGTAGGTACTTAACAGGGTAGAGTAAACCATGGGTAAACACTTTTTTTTTATTCCCAATAATATTTGTTTACAAGTATTTATGATAAAAAGGTACCTATTACTACACTATGTGTACACTATTATTTATTATTACTCAAGTGCCTATTACCTACTAAAAATAATGAATGAATAACAAACGTTTTTTTTTTATAAATTATTCTCAATGTGAGATATTTATTTTATACTTACCATGGCTTAGGTTAAAATTAGAAATATTAGAAAAAACACGTAAACAGTTACTTAATTACCACAAAACTAATTGTTATTATATTGTTGTCCATTACGTTTCTATGGCAACAGGGTCACAGCTGATCGCGCTATAGAACCAAAACTCAGTCACACGTAGCAATTTATAGCTGCTATTTTCTACTTGCGATTTCTAGCAGCTATAAATCGCCGCTGTCGTGTGACCATCTATCCTACTGTCGAGTACATGCTGCTTTTCGCAGCTACAAAACTCACTCGATCGGTAACGTGTAGTCGAAATGTTGTCCGTAAGTCATTGTCACGTCACGCTGTAAAACAAAAAAGAGCAAATATTAAAAAAGCTTACTGGTAAGAAAATAGAATGTATTGGTTGAAGAGATGTTCTAAGAGGTTTTTCTAACCTACGACCTTGTAATATTGGGATTGGTTGCAAAAGAAACAAACGATCATAAAAACATTCTTTAGCTAAAACTGAACATACATGGTTTATGAGTGCTGGCACTTATTTAAGCGAGTCTCCTGACACACATAGCTATTTATCGTTTGGCTATTTTTCGCAAGCTAAAAATTTAAATTAACATCAATAATTTTTTTTCTCCAAAAGTTCAAGTTTTAAAATCCACTTTATTAATATGATAATATGAGAATTTCTAAAATCGGTTTACATTTTACGGAGAAATCGGTGGACATACATAAAAAAAATATACCCGTCAAACATAGAACCTCCTCCTTTTTTGAATTTGGTTAAAAATCGGTAAGGAACTCAAACTTTGATGCAAAAATTGCAATATATTTTTAATTTAACCGTTGCAGGCGAAACAGTCACATATTTATTTGTTGAGAACGATATTCAAAGTTAAGCAACGTCGGGCTTGGTCAGTAATTGGTGACCGCTTAGCGGCCCACTTTTTGTTTGTGTTTGTAAATTACGTAAATGGTGGTAGGTAGGAAACCCTCGATGCGCGAGCCCAACTCGCACTTGGCCGTTTTTTGTAGCTGGAACTGCGCTGGGAAGTCGTTGTTGATCGACAGTTTACTGTGGAAACGTTAATCCATGCGGTTGTTTCTACTTCTTTGACAAAATTGCACCACGGGTTGCCACCATCGATATCGATGGTTGCCACGTGATGTCTTGCAATATACAAGTTGCTTATTCAATGCCGACATCGAACAATCAAATTGGAATCTGTGTTTCCGTTGCTTAGTTACAAACAAATTCTTAAAATCAGAGATTTCAGATAAATTTAGAAATTGTTTTTCGAATACTAAAATTTTGTTATAGTTGTATGCTATGGAAGTGATATCAGCTCCGGAGAGTCCAAAGACAGTGGATACGTCGAAGACATGCGAGTGCACAGCGTCGAGCAGTTCCACGGAGCCTCCGCTGACTCCCCACTGCGAGTGTCCTCGGGGTGAACTGGACATCGTCGTCCATGACGAAACATGTCTCATGTACAAGAATGAGACCATTATAATACCACATGTTAGTATAACTGACTTGTGTTACTGTACTGGACTGTCTCTACCGCGGTCAGAGGAAGAGGTCAAACAAGTAGATAGGTATACCTATAGAGAAAAGTAACCAAACATGTGTTGGTACAGTGTCCCTGCATTAAATAACAGCATTTCTGTAGCCACTTAGCCTATAGGAAAAAACAATTAGGTCTTATCTTAGTTTACGTAGAAATGTAGACCAAGATATATATGTCGCAGCCATCTGGTTAAATTTGCCAGTTAATTGGGCGCCTAGGCAGATCGTTAAGTATGGAAAAGAACTTATCATGTAACGGAACTGTGATGACTGTATGTCTCTATGACAAACTCTTTGCTCTAATGATTGAGCATAGACAAGTTTGACATCTGACACTGAAGGTTAGGTTTCCTAGCAACGTGTTGTTATATATATTGTCACTCTTAGATATTTACCAATTATTGTAATGTGCACACTTCCACATCAAATATATGTAAACTTCAAAGGAACAGATTATTATATGAAACTTGACTGGAAAGCTCCGTTCGCTTTGCTCGCTTCGCATCTACATTGACACAAGAGAAACTGAACCTAACCCAACATACATGACTTATACAGTCCGATTTCTGTTTCTTTTTTTTCCATATTTGACGATCTGCCTAGGTGGCGAATAAACTAGCTAATTTAACGAGATGGCTGCGACATAGTTAGTTGGACTTATGTTTTCCGCACTTAGCCTCATGATAGGGCCATTGTACGTAGGTAACCGGTTCATTTCATTGGTTTCTCATACCATCTGAGCTCCGTCCAGAAATCAAGGAGGCGTCTGATTTTATTCAGCGTCTCTCTCATCGTTTGCTCTGCGCACTGTTTGTTGTGTAGTTGTAAGGTTCTGCCACGTAACCACGTTTTGAGTTGTGAAAAAGGTATTGGTACAATTGGTTCGGGTGCCAACATTTTAGTCCTCTCTTCCTCTCTTTGCCAACTGATCTGCCGCTTTGATGTCGTCTGCGTAACCAACTGTGTAGTAGCATCTGTCGTTAAGACGTTTCAACAAGTCATCCACCACAATGTTCCACAGCAATGGAGAGAGCACTCCTCCCTGTGGGCAGCCTTTAGCTACAATGCCTCTTGTAGTGGTGTTAACTGTGAATTGTACTGCTTAGCTTAGCTTCAGAAGTTGATCAAACCACCCACTGATGGTTTTTTCAACTCCAAATCTACTAAGAAAGCGACTGATGCTGTTGAATTTCGTTTTGTCGAACGCTCCTTCTATGTCAATGAAAGTGCCTAATGTCATTAACTTATCAGAGAGGGCAGCTTCTATAGCTCCGACCACAGCGTGTAGGGCTGATTCTGTTGATCTGCCCTTTCTTTAAGCATGTTGTTGGCGGTGCAATGGCATGCGCGTTAGAGCGCCTTCCCTTAGATATCTATCGGTTAGCCTCTCTAAAGTCTTCAGCATGAAGGAGTTCAGACTAATTGGCCGGTAGGATTTCCCCTGTGTGTAGTCAGATTTACCAGGTTTTGGTAAGAATATAACCTTGACTTCTCTCTACTGGCGAGGTATGTAGTTGTGAGCTATGGAAGCTCAATATATATCAACCAGATGTGGCACAAGTGTTGTTTGTCCCCTTTTCAAATGTGATGGGAATATGTTGTCAAGGCCAGCAGATTTGAAGGGTTGGAAGCTTTCAATTGCCCACCCAACTCGGTCTGCAGTGACCATGAATTCGGCTATATTCCTGTCTGTAGGGGTTGGTTCTTTGTGTTCTATATTTTCCCAGTTTGGGTTGTCAGTGACAACACATCCTGGAAAGTGTGTTTCGATAAGCACCTCGCTTATCTCGCTATCAGAGGTCGCATATGTACCATCCTGTTTTTTATTGAGCCCAGAGTGCTGTTATTATCCTGTGATAATATCTTTTTCACTGTAGCTTTAACTTTTTCATTCTAATTATATAAAGGTTAGTTAAGAATATATACTTTGTTAGACACTTACCTCGTTGGTTCGGTGTTGGACACCCCCATAGAGGGTGGTGAGCATTTGCGTCAGCTGATATTATAATGTCCCAACCGTGGTCCTCGCAGTGTTGCACTAGTGCAGTCAGTTCCTTAGACGGTATTACCTCATCACCGGGCATGTAGACCGAGGCTAGCACTAGCGTTTGTTTGTGTGTTCCTGTATCAAGCCTTACAGCTGTAAGGTCTCTGAAACAGAAATTGGTTAGTAGCAAGGCTGGTATTGATCTGGGTATGTATATGCATGTTCTCGGTTGACTAACTGAGATTTTGTGTAGCAACTTACCCCCGATGGTGTTAAGACCGCATATGTTATTTCCTCTAATCCACGCCCCCTGAATTAGGGCTATGGTCTTCTGGTCCTCCTCCTCCAGCAGTCTGTTGCTTATGCTAGAGGTTGGTTTGGATCACGCTAATCTGATAGGGACCCGAGAATTTTACTATCCAATGACTTCCCATCCGACGACGTGTGGTCATCAGCACCTATGTTTGGTGTGGGAGCTGTATGTGTGACCATATGTGCGTGATCTGTGGGAGCTAGGGCTGAGGTAGTTCGGTTGGCAGGTGGTGGTGTATGGCCAGTAGCCTTAACTCCGATCGTGTTGGGTTCGTCTGGGATTCTGCATCCGTCGAATCACCTCCACCCTCAACTGTGCCGAATCTGATGTACACACTGCCGGAGATAAAGGCGACTCGTCTTTCCCTTTCCAGAATCTTCGCCACCTCGGATTCTGGAATGCCCAGGGTCAGGAATATGCCCTTCTCCTGCATGGTTGCGCCGTACAATTGCCATGATTTTACATTGTACCACGTATTCTGCGCGGCCAGCAGGCGATGGGTTCTCGTTAGGTCCACACCAATGGATTTCGGTAGCCACAGCGAAGCGCGGTCTCGCTTAGCTATGTCTGATTGTCGGATGACAGTCAGTTTGGTGTCCGAGATTGGTGACTGTAGGGTGGCTACAGTGTTTTTGAGCCAAGTCCATCATTCTCATCATTCTCACACAACATTTTCAGTACGCCTTCTGCTATGATAGGTTTCCCTCTAAATGCGGGTGCGAATGGTGGCTCGTTGTCTGTCGGTGTAGCAAGCGCTGCTTCAATAATCCTCTCTTCAATGGAGAGTTCGAGCTGCTGTGCTTGCTCCACCGTCAGGTCAGTGGCAGGTGTGGCAACAATAGCTATGAGCAAGTGCGTTTTACTCGCATCTGCATCTGTCTTCCTGGGTGTCGGATCCAGCTTGGCGCATTTCGGCCCGTCCCTTGCCGACAAGGTTTCATCGGGGCGCTCCCTCTTCGCCTTTGCAGTCGGTGCGGGGTGTCCCGATTGTTCAGGTCGATGCGCTGCATAGGTTGTTAGGTCCGCGTTTCCGTCTTTTTTTCGGACTTGTTGTCGTCGCGATTGGTTGGGTTGACCTTGTGGTGTCACCAGCTCGCTCGAGGACCGCTTGGAGGAGCCTCCGACGTTACCCCGTCCAGTGCTCCGCTCTGTGCAGTCGAGTTCGCGTTAGCCGTCATCATAGGCCCGCCCGCTGACTGTGTGGTTCCCGCACGCCCGTTTTGGCTACGTTCCTCACTGAGCGCGACGCAACTGGTCGAAGGCTTCGGCCAAGTCAACCTCGCAATGGCATCGTTCAGAGCTGGGTCCTCTTGTTGGGTCTCCCCTTCAGCCACGTTTATTCGCTGTGTGTTCAGGTCAGCGTTGGCCTTAGAAGGTTCGCTGTTTCCAGGTTGCACAGTGTTGTTTTCCGAGCGCCATTCCCGTTGATGGCGGCGCCCATTGCGTTTTTTAACTCCAGGGGCTGCTGTCTTAGCGGAGTTGACGATAGCATTTCTGCGTACATCTGCTCGACGCAGTGCAAGCTGCCAGGAGGCGTTAGAGATTATTTCTGCGCTGGGCATAGCATTAGCTAGCTCGCGCAGGTTAATTGTCTGGGTTCGTGAAGTTTTGCTCCCCCCCAGAATACGTGGAGCAGCCTGAGACCCCGAGTCGGAGCTCAAAGGTTCTGCAAGGGATTCTCCAGCGTAGTGGACACTGGTACCCTCATAGGGCAGTTTTAAAATTCACTTCCATACTTTTTCTTTTGCTGGTTTGGGTATGATGTGTATTGTGTGTGTGGTGAGTGATGTTATGGTTAAGTTTCAATTTTCTTTTCATTACGAAAACGAATACTTAAGCTATAAACATAGGAAATTAATATATAGAAAAAATTACATTTATCAAAAACATTATTTATGATTTATAAAATATTAATAAAAACCATTTTCATTTGATTGCATGTGTTTTAATTCTTGCAAACAAAACAAAAAGTTCTCATACCAACGGGTCCTTTTCAGATAGAACTAAATGTCAAAACATAAAAAAAAGTTATTCCTAACAAAAATAGTCAATACGGAAATAGCGTAATTTGAACCATAGGCTCGACGATTTAAATCCCAGCGCCTATTGATCACACCACGGGGCAGATAACATTTAATGCGAAATAAACAATACGTATGTAGAACAACGCTGCAGTTTACACCTAATTAATTTGTTAGGTTAAGAAACCAAAAGATATAAGAACGGTTTAAATACACTGGTTAGTATAAAAAAACTAAAACTAATTTTTCCGATTTATTATCCAATTATTGACAGTTCTGATAATGTTAATGTGCGAGTGCGAGATTCACAGAATGGCTCCACGCAATTTTAACCTTTACACTATGTATGGACTATTGCAAATGACCGTATATAAAAGTACCCGCCACTTCACCTCCTGAACTGTGTTTTTGTTTAACATTAAACAATATCAAAGAAGAACAAACTCGAAAGAACAACTTATCTGTCGATCAAGTCAAGTTACCTGCGCATTGGGTACTTTTTAAAATACCTCATTGCTTCTTTTTATATCTTTAATATTTAAATATAATAGATGCGGCGCCCGCACTAGTGAATTTGAGGCCTCACATAATGTGACCATTTTCAGGAACCTAAAGTTTGCGAGTGCCAAAGTCCGGTGGTTGAAGATGGAATCTGCAAGTGCTGCGCATGTCTCGAAGATAAATGCTTCTGCAAGAGATCTGGCCGGGAGGCCTTCGACGAGTAAGTGCCTGATTAATAAATGACCATAATAAATGGCAAAGGCTTTTGTTCAATTCATTGACCAGGTTCCCATGGTCATCTCACAGCGATAACTGAATTTAGTGCGCGGAAAGCTACGGGGTAAAAAGGGTTTGAAACTCACTTTTAAAATTAAATGCAATCCTAATATAAATAAAAGAATCGTGATATTCACCGTTTATGGGGATGAAAATTTGTATGATAATTTTGATTTTTTTTTGTATCTAGAGAGAGAGAGAGCGATTTTGCGCAGATGTTCCTGTTATGACGTAGGCGAGCACTAAAAAAGGATTTTACAAAAAACATCTTCTACAGGGGTGAAATGGGGTTTGAAAATTTGTATTGAAATCTCTCACCTTTAAAATTAAGTGCATGAAAATCGGTGTTTTGCCCTAATGATTAAAAATTAAGAATGGTTTATTTCACCGTTCATGGATTATCATCCCCTAGAGGGTAAAATAGGGGATGAAAATTTGTATGAGAGTTAAAAGAGATGAAATATTTAGGGATTTTGATAGTTTGGTGTCTCGAGTTTTACAAAATCATCCCCTTAGGTAAAATGGAGGTCAAAAGTTTGTATGGATATCCTTAATTTTTTTGGTAAATGCATAAAATTTGATAATTGACCTTCAAATTTCAAATTAAGATTGACGTGTTTTTGTCATCTCCGAGGGGCGAAATAGGAGATGAAAATTTGTATGTGAACTTCGATATCCTTGTGTCTAAAGACTTGGAATTTTGCGCAGAGGTTACTGTTACAACGTGAGAGTGCTGAGAAAGGATCTTGCAAAATTCATCCCTTAGGGTGGGTTAATAGGGGTCGGGCGTTAGTACGGAAGTTGTCAATTTTAAAGCTAATTGTATTAAAAATGTTATTTGGTGTTTAATTTGAATTAAGATTGATGTGTTTCACCGTTTTTTAAAAATTATCCCCGAGACGGTAAAATAGGTGATGAAAATTTGTATGACAATTTCAATATTTTGGTAGGTGTAGTCAAAAGATGTTTTTTCGCGGGCAGAAGCTAGTCTAATATATACTGCGACTATATATATATATATATATATATATTAGTATAGAGATACTAGAGTAGGTATATATACTTGATTTCCTTAAATTTATCTTTTAAAGAGTGTCTATGTTGATAGATTGATGTGAATTGCTCAAACAGATCTATTCTGCAGCACAAAGATTGTTTGAATATCAGCTGTGTATCTCTATACTCAAATACCGTAGGATATCACGCTATAAAAGTAGCTAAAGTATACTATCCGGGAAGTGTAGCTTCGTCCGTAAGTTAACGAATGTTGCAGAACTAAGCCGAATCGCCAATCTAGCTATATGCGGGCCCCACTGAAGCTTTGTGTCTACGTTTCTACCTAAGAACACTGTTATATCTACAATATCTAACTGCTCCCCGTTTATAAATACACTGGTTCTTACCTGACTGGCATTTGGTGTTAACCAATTTATACATTTGGTTTTCTTGCTATTAAGGAGTAAATAATTCATGTTGAACCGGTGGACAACTTTAGTCAGACAGTTGTTAACATTATTCAAAATAGTTTCGCGTCTTTTAAGTTTGAATAAAAGTGATGTTTGTCTGCAAACAACACTATCTCATGACTATCTTTCACAACCATGGGTGAATCATTAATTTATATAATAGGAATGGCCCAGGAATGGAACCCTTTGGAACACCAATTTTAATGTTTGATCCAGGGAACACCTTTAGCCTAGCGTCCCTTTATATTCTAGATGCAGAAATGGTTCTAAATAATATTAATACGAAAATACATCTAGATGGCGCAACAAACGTCCCATAGGCGCCATGCCAGCCGTTCTAGAGGCAGACCATCCTCTGATGCAGCGCTTCCAGCAGACCCTCAAGAGTTTTCTAGAGAAGGAGAATGCTATTGCTGAGGAGGAGATACTAAACCTGGTATGACAACTGCATGCATATATAATAATTCTCGGAGCCTCTAGAGGTGAAACATTAATTTTATTATAAACTACAACTAACACAGGAAAAAACATGGTAGTCACAAAAACACATCCTGGAGAAAAAATATTTCTTAGTTAGTTCCGATATGCTTTGATTATTAAAAAAAACACCCCGAGTATTTATGTTACGAACAAGGCCCAACCGATAACTAAACTATTATGGTGTTGATTATTTTTCGCATAATAGAAAATGGAAATATCACTGGACCAAGGTATATCAATCTCAGTAATTTGCTGCGGACTCCCTTTTTTTTCCGTGTTCCGCGTGACAACCATGATTTTTCCCTGTATATCATTATTTTTTCTCTCAATACGTGTGGACTGCATTGGTTTTATTTCCTGCTTGAATTAATTGTCTGATAGGCATTGCAAAATCAGTACAAAACGGCATCAAAATCATAAAATATGGAAAGATAAACAACCATGTTTTTTTCTCTGTGTTCTTCAAATAGGTACATCCGCGGTTTCAGTCACTATTTACCATGCTTTGGCCGTTTAACGCCTGGCGGGCCGTAAGCTTGTTAACCATCGTGGTGGTATACAAAAAAAAGGGTAAGAATCGTTCACACTCTGGTTGCCGCAGAGCAGTAAGTGAATTGGGTTTTAAAGTTTGATAGGAAATTCCTTTGAAGTTTCTCTTAGTAAAGGGTTTGATAACCAGCCGCCCTAAAGTTTGCATCAAGGTAAAACACAAACAGGCATAAATATAGAACATTCTAGTATAATTTTGACATCTCATCTTGAATTTTAATAACTTCTTGACAGCGCGAGCAGTTGCGACAGAGCAAGCAGAAGTACGATGAAGGTTTAGAGACAATCTACCGTGATGATCACGATACTAACGCACAAAGAGTAAGTACTTTTTCTTACTAACAATTAAAATTTATAACATGGATTCTTATGCTGGCCTAGTCTGCTACTCATAGTACACGAGAAGTATAACATTTAAACTCAAAACGCAAACACAAACTATTTCATTCAAATAGACTTTTAAACA
The DNA here is from genome assembly GCA_946406115.1 of Apoda limacodes. Lineage (NCBI taxonomy): Eukaryota > Metazoa > Arthropoda > Insecta > Lepidoptera > Limacodidae > Apoda > Apoda limacodes. Next base: position 25,363,772 of record OX291550.1, read on the forward strand.
GCACTTTTGAATCCTCAGTTTAATTCTTAATTAAAAAAATTACCACCGGTTCGAAATGATTTACTACCGAGAAGAACTGGCTAGAAACTCAGCAGTTAATCTTTTATATTTTTTCAACTTCATATTAAATTACACTAAATAATAACAAAACATACAATATTTTAATTTAAAAAATATTTCAAATATATACAAATCAATTAAGTTCTAATTATAATATATTATAATTGTTTCTAATATTATACCTACGTTCTATTTGTATAGCTCTCAGCTTTCAAAAGTGTATTCCTAGATATATTCATGTGCCCTACCATCGCATTGTCACAGGAGATGCAAATGCAAAAAATAATTTAGACTTTCTCAATAACGTAGCTAAGTTTTGCAGAACCAACCTACAAATTAAACGGTTTGCAATAGATATCCATAATCTAGATATTCATTTCAAGTCAATTTTTTATCTCAAACAAATTGATTGTTATATTACTGCAGAAGTTGATAGAAGAGTATGAGTCAACTTTGGCGAAGACGAGCGCTGAGCGAGCAGCGGCTGAGCAACGGGCCCGGGAGGCAAGCGAGAAGCACAAGAAGGCCAAGGAAAAGCTAGAACAGGATATTATTGACGGTTACTACGAGTATATTAATTTATGATATACTGCTGTCGCGGCGAACGTTGTTCCGCTGCCGTCCCTCTGTACCCGGCGAAAGTTGGTTTTTACCTATAGTGCCCGAGTCCGGCTCGCACTTGACATATCGAGATAAAAACTATCCTATCTTTTAAGTTGGATCAAATAACAGATATTTACGAAGTTTGATCAAAATCGGTTCAGTAGTTTAGGAGTCCATTGAGGACAAACATTGTGACACGAGATTTATATATATTAAGATGTGTTGTTGGCGAAATATAAGTGTTGCTGGCCAAAGCTGCAATGGTTTCTATAATCATGAAATGCATTTTATCAGCGTAAAACTATTTAACCTAACATGTTTCAAAATTTGTCCATTAAATATCAAATTTAATCCATTTTTTTTTTCTGGTCCCTTAAAGATTTAAAATTAGTTTTCGCGTTACAGAAAGAGAATCAACACAAGAGTTGGAAGCGTTGACTACGCTATGTAAGCAGCTGGAGACATGGCGAGAAGAGACGGAGTCGGACTTGACCGTCAGTCAGCGCATGTCCGATAAGATGCGGGCCGAGAAACGAGCTCTCGCAGATGAAAAGAGACAACTGGTAAGTGTAAGGTGGTAGAGAAAAAGAGATCGAGTAGTGCTTTAAAACGAGTCCTAACGAACCTATAACCTAAGGGCTGTGAATCTCGCGTGTTATTTCAAACGCCTATCTCGTCTAGTGTATCATATTCACAGACTAGATGCCAATTTCGCAATAGCGTTGGTTTTGCGACTGCATTGCTCAGGACAGAGTACCTACTAGCCCTAAAACAAGAAAGTTTATAGCGAAAAGTCGGGAGCAGGAACTCAGGTCCCGCATTTTCTGTGAAAAATGCATATAAGTACATCTGGTCTTTTGAAACTTACATTTTAGGTCATAAAATGCAAAATTTACCAACAAACTTTAACGCATTTCGTCCCCGAGGTGGCAAGACTCGCCCGAATACCTATTTCAGACTTTTCGCAATAAACTCTGAGATCCGGCCGAACAATTTTGGCTTAAAAACAGTTTTTTAATTTAATTTTTTTTATAATTTATTTAGGTAAGTATGATAGTATTTTCACGTCATGTTGCGAATCATATTCTGTCATTGTTTTAATTTCTATTTACAGGATATGATTATCTACGGCCTCACCAACGAAGTGTGGAAGCTCGAGTCAAAACTGGAGTTCTTTCAAAAACAAATTGAAATTAAGAACGGTGAAATGGAGAAAGTCAATGACAAGGTAGTTTTCATTCTATATAGAAGTAAAAAACACGTCAAGATTTTAAAAACTCGGGCAGGCCTTTCCAACGATTTCTTTTTATTATTACGATATCTAGTCGAGTTATCGGTCTTTTAGATCTAGTCATTTTTCAGGTAACAGCTTACGCTTCGGAATTGGAAGATCTGGACCTAGACAAGCGTCGGCTGGTTAGCTTGTGGAACTCAGTCCTGGTAAACATTCAGCAGCGAGACAAAGTGTTCGACTCTGTAAGAGATGACTACAGGTAAATTTTATAATTACAGTGCAACAAACTATTCTGACCCGGTGGTAAAAAATTAAAACTGCAGTTGCCATATTGAATTGGTGTAAATTTATGCGATACTAGCGACAGAAAAGTTTTTTGCACTGTAAAGTAAGTTTCATTTTTCATGTCATTGGGCAACAAAATATATTTTTAAACCTCAAGTTAAAAAAAAAATGTGTTAATATAACTTTGTTACATGTTTAATATGTATAGATAAAAATATTTCTCAGAACGCTTCAAGAAAACTATCGGACCCTGGTGAATAATCTCGAGATAACGAAGAAGGTTCTTCAGGATGAGATGAACAAGGGAAAAGACCTAGCCATGAATAAAGACAAACTCACCTATGACCTCAGCGCTGCCAGCAAACTGCGTAAGTGTTTTTTTTTTATTATTTTAGCACAGCATAATAATATTTTAGTGTGTTGTTTTGTTACCTTTAAATGTAACTATACAATATAGATCTATATAAAATTGATTACTTATTATTATACAGAAGCATTACGGCGGTAGACTCGCAGAAAGGCGTTTATGATGGAAGTCCAGCAACCTTAAACCCCCTTTTGGGTTTAAAATCGTGATACCTGTAATTTAATACTATCATAATTTTAATTGACTAGTACAACGTAATTTAGGAAAACAAATTTAAGTTAGTAATTTGAATAAGATAAATCTTTCACCGACTATAAAAAAAATGGAGGTTCTCAATTCGGTTATTTTTTATTTGTTACCACGGAACTCTTGGATACCGCAATAACCAACTGCAAATTTTTTGGTATTTGTATTTATTGAAAATTTTTAACATTCAACTTCAAAGCAAAGAAAACACATATACGCCGCGGCACATAAGTCTAGCGGTGAGCGAAACGTGCAGGGATGTTTCCGCCTGAGTATTATCGCGCACAAAATAGTTATTAATTTATGATAACAAATATTTTTGGTATAATCTTTTATGTATCAATTGTAAAAAAATATGTTTTATTAGTTGTTTCATTCTTTTGTTTTTGACCTATTAAAACTAATCTATTTCCTCGCACTCTTTAAATAAAAACAAAATCTGAGATATTTTTTCTAGTATGTCTACAGTAAATAATAATAATATTCTGGAAAACACAGTACAACACACAATACTGAACAAAATATTTATACCACAATACTCTGGCATAATAATTATATGTGAAAGAGTTTGTGGTCGCCACAGTACACACAATGATAAAGAATATAACGCGTCATAACTAGAGTTCATAAAATCGGATGTATGTTAAAAAAGCGGTTTTACGATTTTATTGCAGTGGGTCAGGATTCAGTTTCTTTTGAAATTACTAAAACTCATTTAAGTTTCAGGCCAAATAAATAAATATTGTACAAACAAACAAAAAATAATACATTTTCATATAAATGTAAAAAAAATTTTGGAATGAAATTTATAATAGAATTAAATTTGATTTTATATAAATAATTCAAAATAAAAAGATAAATTTGTGTGTACCCGGATCATGTAATTTTCCAATTTCGGTAAGACCAGTTTTGTGACCTAGTGGTGATAATTTGAAAAGTAATGCACCCCTCGCACCCCGCGTCCCATGAAACACATCTGACAAATGAATTATGCGCATTCAAGGTCATCCCTAGACTTACGTGCTGCATGTATACCTAGCTTAATGTTCTTTCAGTGTCGATTTAAGTGGTTTTTTACTTTTAAGTAGAGTTTTGATGTCGGATCATTTTTTTGTTACAATTTTATCTTAATATATATAAATCTCGTGTCACAATGTTTGTCCTCAATGGACTCCTAAACTACTGAACCGATTTTGATCAAACTTCGTAAATATCTGTTATTTGATCCAACTTAAAAGATAGGATAGTTTTTATCTCGATATGTCAAGTGCGAGCCGGACTCGGGCACTATAGGTAAAAACCAACTTTCGCCGGGTACAGAGGGACGGCAGCGGAACAACGTTCGCCTAGACAGCTAGTTTCTTATATGTTTTCACTCACTTTAATCTCACAGTGGACAAGGAAGAGACAAAGAGAGTAGCTTTGGAGACTGAGATCGCAGAACACACGGAGTCCATCGAGATGTCTGAGAGAGATCAGGAATTAATCAAATCGGTAGGTTAAGTATTATCTGAACCTTATTTGACTGCTTTACAAATCGCAAGGCCGGCCCCACATGGACTACTGCTGCCATCTCTGAGCTCTGGAAACTCAGTTCGAGGGACTTCGTAGGTTGGACTAAATAGTTTTGTTTAGTAAAAATAAAAATAGTCGCCTTATTTAAAATTTTAAACTCACAAAACTTTACCCTCCCCTGCCGGGGCCATGCTTTCGTGTCACAGCTAAAAAAAATATTTAAACAGCTGGTTTATCGTTTCTTAATCTTCAGTTATTTTTTGGATAATTAGTTTACATTTCGCTCAAATACTTCGTTTTTACAGGAGAATCAAGCACTGGGTAACATACTGAAGAGCACCGAAAAGGAACTCGAGCGAAAGGTGGAACAGAAGATGAAACTGGAGAGTGACATTTTGGCGAATCTTCAAGACTGTCTACTCAATGATAAAGCTGTCGAGTCGATGGCGAACGGCATTAAAAAGATGCGCGAAATGGCTAGGAAACAGGTGATTTTATAATTATTCAGGGACATGAGTATATATAGTACTAGATTCCTGTCTATTCCACAAAGCAACTTCACAAATCTGCACTCTTCATTCTTCACAAAAAAAACAAATTGCAAACTGAAGAGTTGGCAACTCACTCTTACTATTTTGGGTCCTTAAGAGGATACACTTCGCGGCGCCTGGCATCGTGTTCTATACAAACGAATTTCCTACTTGTTTTGGATATTAACTGATCAAATACTGTGAAAATTTGTAGGCATGATCTCAAGCCGAATATCTATGTCTGTGGTTCCCAAAATCCAAAAAAAAATTAATAACTTTTAATTTTATTCGTGATCATTTGTATGAAAAACTATATCCGTTTATAGCTTTTAAACTTTATAATTTAATAGGAAACTGGCACACTCCAGACACAGATATTTAATCCTAGAGCACGTTTTCACAATTTTATGGTGTTTGATTTGTAAGTCTCAAAAATAAGTGGAAAATTCGTTTGTATGAAGCACGTGAGGCGCCGCGAAGCGTATTCTCTTAAAGGATTGTTGGAAAAGAAAACTAATTGAGGAGTGGAATTTGATTTTTATCAGTTTCGTGGAATGAACCCCTGTTTATTATTAAATATTAATAAATGGAGCACCTACTTTATAATTCTTTAACTTTCGCAAATCACGAAAGTAAAAAAGTCAAGTGTGCTATTTTTATGTGTTACTGCAACTATTTCAAAGATTCACATGCGTTCTAACTAGTAAAACCCGCGGTTTTACCACCAGAAAAACCTATTCCCGCGGGAACTTTCGGTCGGGATAAAGGTATTATTTGTCTTTCTGTGTCCCTAAACCTATCTTGGTGTCACCAATAAAGCCAATTGTATGCTTGTTACGACGACGTGAGAAAAAGTACCACAAAAAATATAATTCCCGTGGGAACTCTAGATTGGGATTAAAAGTATTTTTATCTTTTAAAATTCCTCCAGCTATATTCCTGCGCCAAAAATATCAGTTCGCCTCATTGCTTCGTTTGTAACGTAAAGGAATAGCGCCTTTTTTCTTAAGACTTGAGTTACAAGCAATGATACTTCGAAAAATAAAAAAATAAAATATAAAAACGTAAAGGTTATTCTAATCAAAACATTTTATAGCCTTTGTAAGTTAGGTACTCAGGGATTGTGTAACTAACAGAATTTTAACAATAGGTTCAACAGTTGCTAACAACAAACAAACATAAGAACAAATTTAATCTTTTCATAATAAGTACCTATAGGTAGGCTATCTTTCCTAGCTACACAATGTAGGTAGCCACACTAATATTAAAATTGCGAAAGTAACTCTGTCTGTCTGTCTTTTACCTTTTCACGATTAAACCGCTGTACTGATTAAGATGAAATTTAGCATGGCGATAGTTTGAGTCCCGAGAAAGGACATAGGCTACTTGAAATCGTCAAGTGTGAGTCGGTTTTTTTCTATAATTAAATTGCATCAAAATCCGTTTACTGGTTCAAAGTTAATATTTAGGTACAGAGATATATTAATATTCTTGATTGACAAAACCGGACCTAAAAGAATAAACTGTTATCCACTGCCTTTATTTGTCTTATCGTAAGAAAGATGAGTCTAATCAATTGTTTTTTACAGGAAATTTCCTTGATGACAATGGAGAATCAGCACGCTAAAGTGATGCTAGACATAGAGGTCCAGAGAAATAAACAAGCGCGAAACAAAATTGTAATGGAGGAAATCCAGGCGAAAGTTGGGGAGAAAGAGAAGGAATTAAATATGCTCCAAGAAAAGTTTGATCAAAAGAGCCTTCTTGTCACCAGATCGCAGCGGGACTTAGATATTATCACAAAGAAATACTACGCGTTGAAAGAGTTATTTGATGTACGATCGAGCTTCCTCTTAAAGTAATGCTAATTCAAAAATTATCAAAATATGTTGTCACATATATATTTTTCCTGTCCCGCCGAACCCACGCCCGTCAGATCGGCAGCCAGTCACTCCTACCAACAAACACCACAGAGCTGTCAAAAAAACTTTTCGTCAACTAATAAGATTACCAACTTGCCTAGTTTAATAAGAGCTGTGAGAATTTTAAACGATTCTATCCTTAAAATCTGAGAACAGACTTTTTTTTTTTTTTTTTTTATACCACTAAGGTGGCAAACAAGCTTACGGTCCGCCTGATGGTAAGCGGTCACCGTAGCCTATGGACGCTTGCAACACCAGGGGTATCACTTGCGCGTTGCCGACCCTTCAGAAATCTAATAACTTCTTTCTTGAAGAACTCCATACTGTAGTCCTTGCAGAAAACCTTGGCAGGGAGCTCATTCCACAACTTAAGCGTTCGCGGGAGGAAGTTTCTCTGAAACCGCACTGTACGCGACCATTTAGGTTCTAAGGTGTGAGAATGAATTCCCTGCCGATGGCGAGCGGTGCGATGGTAGAAAGTAGCCGTGGGCATCATTTCGAACAATTCCTCAGAACATAACCCATTGTACAAGCGGTAGAACACACACAGTGAGGCAAAGTCTCTCCTCAGACTTAAGGGCTTGATACCGCAAGTGAGTTTGGAATAGTCGACAATTCTCACAGCCCGTCGTTGAACCGAGTCAAAAGGGCCAAGCTGGTATCCGGGTGCACCTGCCCAGAGATGGCAGCAGTACTCCATATGGGGCCGAACTTGTGACTTGTAAAGTAACAACCTTTGCCCCGACGTGAAGTACTGCTTCGCTCTGTTGAGTACACCAAGTTTTTTGGACGCAAGCTTCACCTTATCTTGTAAATGATCTCGGAACTGAACATCGCTGGAAATGTCGACACCAAGGATCCCAAAGCTCTTGGAGATGGAGAGGGGAGTGTTCTGGAATTGTGGGACTACAGTGAATGGAGTTTTCTTAGCGGTGAACGCGCACACTTGTGTCTTTGTAGGGTTGAATCGGACCAAGTTTACCCGTCCCCAGTCAGAGACCTGGGACAGTGTGGTCTCGATTTGAGACACAAGTTCTCCGCGGTTTTCCTCCACAACGGAGCGAGGGATGTTTGCACGACCCGTGTAAAAAGCGTCTCCAGTACTGTCATCTGCATAGCAATGTATGTTGTTGATGTCCAACATGTCATTGATATGCAGTAGAAACAGCGTAGGAGACAGCAAAGAGCCTTGCGGGACACCAGCATTAATGTCCATGCTATCAGACCAACTACCGTCAACTACGGTTCGTATGCGTCTGCCGGACAAAAAGCTTGCCACCCATTTGCACAAACCCTCGGGCACTCCGTAAGATGGCAACTTCGATAGAAGACCCCGGTGCCAGACCCGATCGAACGCTATGTCCAGGCTACATGCCAATGCCTCCCCCTGACTCTCAATGGCTAGTGCCCATCGGTGTGTGAGATAAACTAGAAGGTCACCAGTCGAGCGACCGTGGCGAAAGCCATATTGACGGTCACTGACCAGATCGTGTACTTCTAGGTATCTTAGAAGCTGTGTGTTGATCACACGCTCCATCACCTTAGAAAGGAGAGAGGTAATAGCGATAGGCCTGTAATTCGATGGATCTGATCTATTGCCCTTTTTGGGCACCGGGTGCACATTCGCAGTCTTCCAGACTCTAGCTGTACATCGGCAGGGAGTTCATTCTGGCACCTTACAGAATCTTAATGGTCATCGCACAGTGCTAATTCAGAGCTTACTTCCACGAACGCTGAGGTTGTAAAAGCAACTCCCTATCGAGGTCCTAGCGACAACTGTATGGTGTTCATCAAAAAAGAAGTTATAAGATAAAGGGTCAGCAACACGGAAGTATATATACCTACTTGCAGCCTGCATATAGGCTACTACGGTCCTACCTACCTAAGTGGCTTTAAGGATGTTTATCGAAGATAATAATGAAAATGGAATCAGAGTATCTTTTTTTTTTCTTGGTATATGTAAAAGTCGCTATAGCAGGTGGCACGACTCCTTAACAAAATGTTTTATCTCCTGCTTAACTACTTAATTTCAGCACAAATCACCTCAAGAGCGTCGACTAGAAGAGTTGGAACAACAGATCCGCGGACTGAGAGAAAAGACTGAAGAGTTGCAGCAGGAATGGCTGCGGCTGCAGGGGCACGTGGTCAAGTTGACTGGACAGCACCAGAAGGTGCTTGCAGATGTTAATCTGCTTAACAAACGTATGTGCCAAATAACCGATTCTAAAGTTCCGTGGCCAAACCAATGATCTTCTAAGAAGAGCTTTTCCTTAGGTACAGATCATACAATAAAATACAGGGATTTTTATAATAGGTATATTAGTTCTCTTTAATAAATATTTTATTACTGCAAATATAAAAGGTTAGGTTTATATCTAATTTGTACAAATGAATGACTTAACTTGTATGAGGGCGCTCTCCAGGGCGCTGGGCATATCCCGCTCTGTAGTTTTCCGGGCGAAGTCCTCTTTTGGACCTACATAGATAATTGCCTAATAAATAATGCTGTAAGAGAACCGTGCAACTAATCGGGATGAGTGACTGTACACTAGTCCACGCATCGCGAATCTACACAAATTATTGGTAAGCATGCAAAAGCTCCAAACGCGACACCTGATACGCCTAAAACCCACAGTATGCTAAATCCTCATTTCTTCTTAAGGCTTAAGAGGATACACTTCGCGGCGCCTCGCAACGGGCTTCATAGAAACGAATTTCTTACTTATTTTTGACACTTGCTGATCAAACACCACGAAATTTTGAAGACATGTTCTAGTAATAAATATTTAGGTCTGCAGTGTGCCATTTTTTTATTAAATTTTATAGTTCAAAAGTTATACAGGATTCTAGTTTTTCATACAAATGGTTTTAGAAAAGATTTCTAGTTAATAGAACGCTTTACAAGATTTTGGAAAAAACCACATATGTATTCGGCTTGGGATTATGACTAAGAAATTTCACAGCGATTGATTAGTAAATTTTAAAAACAAATGAGAAATTCGTTTGTATAAAGCCCGCTGCGAGGCGCCGCGAAGTGTATCCTGTTAATAACGTTAGCCACGTCACGCTCTACCTAATTTAAGCTCACCGAGTCAAAGACCGAGTTGACTCCGGTTACCGGAGGTCGGTAGTAACCTAGTGTCTCTAGTGGCGGGCTTTAAAGTCTCGGTGGGTATTAATGAGTATTTCGAAATTAAATACATTGTTTCGTCGACTAAGACCACTGGTTTAGTAAAATTCGGTAAAGAAAAATTCAGAAAAAAAAAATATAATTATAAATTGTCAAGGAAACCTCCATACATCAAAATGAAACGTATGTGAAGACGACAATTCACACTGGGTCTGCTGATATATATCTCGACTTGCCATCGCCCAAACCGAGGATAGGCTGTCCGGTGACCCAACACTGGGGAGGTTGAAGGCTGGTAGCGAGGTGACTCCACTGTATTACGGTGATGACCGTCGTTACGAAGGAATATGGTCTATGGGTTGTACAGAAATCCAGATCTGCGAGCAGAAGACGATGCGGTTCGAGTCTGAGTGCGAGGCGGTGCTACGTGAGCGCGGGCGCGTGGAGAGATCGCTGCGGGAGTTGCGCGGGCGGCTCGAGTTACTGCAGCGCACACGCAAGAACGCCAAGGATCGGAACCTGGACGCGCAACGCACCAACGACACCTACACGCACGAGTATACCGCCAACTTAAAGGTGAACTGTCCACTGCCTTAAGCTATTATGTTATGCTAGAGGGGACGCTATAGACAAACGTAAAGTCAAAGATGAAATGCAAGTTACATACACGGAAAAAAGGAATTTTTGGATCAAGAATACGGATATTCTTGAAAAAATATTATCTTAATATTAGCATATATTCTTGATTTAAGAAACGAGTGTTTCTTGGACCAAGAATTTTTTGTTTAATATTCTTGATGGATATTCTCAAACCAAGAATATATTTTTAATTGAACAAAACATTGTCTCATTTCAAAACATTGATATTGTATTCAACCAAGAAACTTGGAAAATATCAACTCAATTATTGTACACTAAAAACTGTATTTTGTTTGTTTAAATGTAAGAATTCATATTCATGGATTAAAACGTGGTTTTCTTATATTAATTTCATTTATAATTTCAATTATTCTTTTGTACAACTATCGGTTATGAATATATATATATGCAGGTACTAGATAGAAAATGTATGAATGTACTTATCAAAATAAATTAAGTAAGCTACAACTGTAAAAAAAAATCCAAAAATCTCATTTATTTCGATCAGCTAATGTTTTTTGTGAATTTTAAACAGTAATAGAAAAAAAAAAATTTATGGATTGGTACATTTATAGGTATATTCTGTTTAGTTCCCGTATTTACCTAACCAATGGTTGTACCAGAGAATAAAATTAGTATATATTCAAGAAAACCATGTTTTTTTCCATGAATAGGAATTCTTACTATTAAACAAAATATAGTTTCAATGAAGAATAAATGGTGGCTATTTGAAGTAATTGGGTGTTTTTAATCGAGAATTCATATTCTTGGCCCAATAAAATTTTAGAGTTAATTTAAGTAACTATTTGTTTTGATACAAGAATACGAATTCTTGGATCAAAACCGCCAAAGGGTAATAACAAGAAACTAAATGTTTTTTGCACGAGAATCAAAATTCTTAAACCAAGAAAAATATAAGCTAGTTCCAAGTAATTGATTGTTTTGAAACGAGAATTTATATTCTTGACCCAATAAAATTAAAGTGTTATTCCAAGTAACTATTTGTTTTGATACAAGAATGTATCAAAGAAATATATTGTAGATATTGTATGATATAATATATTGTTGATAGAGTATCTTTTTAACTGAAGAATTGTAATTTTTGCATAGAGACATTCAAATATTTGGTGCAAGAATATGAATTCTCAGATCAAAACAACCGAAGGCTAATTTCAAGTAACTAAATGTTTTGACACGAGAATCAATATTCTTAAACCAAGTAATTGACTCTTTTGAAACGAGAATTCATATTCTTGACCCAATAAAATAATAGTTTTATTCCAAGTAACTACTTGTTTTGAATCAAGAATATGAATTCTTACATTAAAACAGCCATAGGGGAATTCCAAGTAGCTGGCTGTTTTAATCTGAGAATTCATATTCTTGCACCAAATATTTGAATGTCTCTATGCAAAAATTACAATTCTTCAGTTAAAAAGATACTCTATCAACAATATATTATATCATACAATATCTACAATATATTTCTTGAATCTACGTTTAGTTTTCCGAACGCGTTACCAAAACATTTGAATTCTTCAATAAATATATTCTTCCGTTGAGAATTAGTATTCTTGCATTAAAACTTTACTGTTTTGTACCAAGAATAATGTATTCTTGTATCAAAACATTTAATTTTCTTGGTTGCCATATTCAAAATTCAACACAATTTAAAGTTCTTCATTGAAGACAAACGTTATTCTTCGTTCAACAAATTATATTCTTACATTTAAACAATAAAGCTGAAACAATATTTTTCTTGATTCAACAATATATTGTTTTCCCCATATAGGAAACAATATTATTCTTGACCAAATGTATATTGTCTTAACTCAAGATAACCTTTTTTTCCGTGTAGTAGGTACTAAGTTAGGTAACATACGCGGAAAGGTTTGTTTCGGCCAAGTGACTAAGTCAACTGCAGCCCATGCACTTTCGAGACAGCGGCGTCAAGTGCGGTGTCTGATCTAGTACTTAGTTACTACATTATTTTGTAATAATCAATTTGTAATTATTAAGCTATTGAGTAAGGACACTGAGATTTGTGAGCATGACAGAGTTGCGGATCATCGCATTGCATTTGGGGCAGACTAAGTTTTGGAGTGGAGATCATGAATTGGTAAGCGCAGCGCAGCACTCCAGCCAGGTGGACTGATGACTTGAATACGATAGGTAGGAAGTGGCTGAATGAAAAAGGCGGAGGACCGGGTGCGGTGGCGTTCATTAGAAAAGGCCTGTGTCCAGCAGTGGTCTGTTATAGGCTGATTGATTGCATTTAGGTAAAATCCTTCTTATATCATTGTCCTAAAAAAAGGAATCCTGTAAATTGCTTTATTTCACGATACATACAAAAGAACATACCAAAAAGAAGTACCAAAATCAATTACAAGTATACTTTTTAGGACGCTGAATTTGAAATAATCCAATTGGAAGAAGAAATCGAGGAAATGGAAAAGGAGAAGATTCAACTCACAGCGGAACTAGACCGCGTTCAACGTGAAGCTCTCATTTGGCAACGAAAAGTAGGTTCCTTCTACAAACTATGTTATTATATTTGTACCTCCTACTACATTGAGACTTGTTCTCTCCGATTGTCAAGATCATACAAAAATGTATGAAACCGTAATTTACGAGTCTGGAAAGTAAAACATAGTGCCACATATTTTTTGTTAGAATGTTTAACAGACTTCAAAAAAAGGTTCTCAGTTTGACCCGTATTTATGTTTGTCAGCGATTATCTCGCGTTTGGCTCAACCGATTTTGATGCAGTTTTCAGAAAAGTGTTTGTTACATTCTGGAAAAGGTTTTAGTATACAACAAATGGATACCTCATGACTGCATCCGCATGGATCCGTTATTAATTGAACGATATAAATTACTACGCAGGCGAGTTAACATTACACCTGGCCGTGTGAAGTCATTTTAATGTAGTGTGCAAAAAAATTTTCATATTAACTAAACAGGGGGGGCAAGGAATAAAAAACCGGACTGATAATATTTTTACGTTTTTCCTATGTTTTGGTTACGGTCAGTGTACAAATGTGCGTGCGGGTGCTGTAAAAAAATGATTATTTATACTGTCCCCATAACCATATATTTTGATGATGGAACTCGATAGAGTACATCGTCGGCAGCAACGTTTGTATGGAACACTTTTGTTTGTGACCCCTAGGGTTAGTACTTTGTCAAATTAATTACTCAAAGCTGCCTTGACCGATTCGGAAAATTATTTTTTTGTTTGAAAGGGTATACTTCCCAGGTGGTCGCATGGTCAGGATATAATGATGGCATCCTGGAGAAATCGACGGAAATGTTTAAATTTTTATTGGCACACTTGAAGCAATTTGGGTATTTTTTTAGTATAAGTACGAGACAATAAGCCAATAGGTCACTTTAAAGTAAAATGTTTTTAACAAAAACAAGAACCGACTTCAAAAAGATGCACTAAAAAGGTAATAATTATTATTTTAAAAAATTCTGATTCAAATTACAGTTTGAAGCTGGTGGCGGTGGATTTAAACTGTTAGAGAAATAAACACTAACTTCGAACTGTAAACTGTAACTGTAAACAATTATTTTTACCTTTTTAATGCATCTTTTTGAAGTCAGCTCTTGTTTTTGTTAAAAGGTTTTTTGCATTCTGAATTCGAATAAGGTGCATATAGCAGGTACTACATAAGTAGCACCACCATTAGATATTTGTAATTTTCTCTTTTTACGGAGAATATTTTAAAAATGTACTAAATAGAATTTATAACACTAGTCATAAGCTATTTAAAGAATTTTTTTTTATTGTCTCTGGTGTTTTTTTTTACGGTTTTACACGGTACATAGACATAGAATTTCAGAATATTGCACTTATTTTCCCAGGGAATATTAGCTGTTGAGCTAAAAAGGAACATTCATAATGCCAAATCAGCTGCGGGAGAAATTGGGCAAATGAAGAATGAAATCCACAGGATGGAGGTAAGTAGTAGGTTAGTAAGTAAGCAAGATGTCGTGACTAAGGATCTTTGACTAAATTTTAATGTATTTAGTTATCATCAATGAAAAAACTAGTACCGAAAAGCTTATGTTTACATACAACCCAAATTACAGTGCAACAAACTTTTCTTACCCGGTTTTTTTTTAGAACTGACAAAGCAGTTGGCTGTTGCAGCGATTAATGCTTCACCGGGCTTTTTGGGGCGAGACTCTAAAGTAGCCTCAGCCCATATAGCGCCCAACGCTCAAGGGCTCCCCGCGCCCCGGCACTCTTTGATACCTCGTGTATCCTTGCGGGCGCCGACGAAGCCGGGGACGTCGGCGTTGTGTTAGAGGGGAGGCCCTATTAGTGGAGGTCGTAGAGACTAATCTCGCTATCCGGACAGCGAGATCGTCATCTGGGGCCGTTAGTACGTTTCGAGGCCGCCTAACTATAGTTTTACGACCATGCCGAGGTCGGTCGGGAGGATGAATCTTACCCGGTGATTGAAACACAAAACTACAGTCGCAATATTAAGTTGATGAGAACTTACACGACACAAGCGACTATAGTACACCGGGTAAGAAAAGTTTGTTGCGCAGTACCTACCCATCTCAGACTAACTTCCTAAAAATGTTTACTCGGTTTATTGTTATCCTGCAGATCTAGTGTCCAAATCATAGGTCATTAATTTTTCTAACACTTCCTAGTAATATTTTCTTTTCTAACACTTCCTTGTAATATTTTCTATAAATGATTACTACCAGACAACATTCGCTTCTTCATCAAGCAGCATTGTCTTCAGTTTTATAATTTTATTGTATGAAACGGATTTTCCCATACTTGACCTTCATGTTCGTTCAGTTGTTTTTGGGGGTTTTTCGTAAAATATGGTTTTATGTAGGTATTAATTAAATACATCATATTTGTTTATATATATTGCTGCTGATTTTGAGACAGGTTTAAACTCCCGAACCCACCCCCCTGAATCCGCTACTAAATAGAATAAGTAAAGTCAATAATGATAAAAATATAGGAATTGTTTGTAAGGTGCGCCGCGAACAACTTCGTCGCACCAGCGAGAAGTTGTCAGAAGATTTGGCGTTGTGTGTGACGCGGCGAGAAACCGCAATGGACAAGTCGAGAGCGACTGCAGCCGTGGAGAAGGCTCACGGAGCCGTTGGACGGACATCGCAGGCCGTTTACAACCATAAGCTGCGACTAGCGAAAAGCGATCTTGCAAGAGTCACCAAGGTAATCATCACAGTGGTAATAAAAAAAAGTTAATAAATCAGTGTCGTAGCCCTATCTGGGCCAAACTTTACTTGATTAATTAGATTTGGTTGTATTGGAATGGAAACCGGGTTGGTTATCGCTTAATCATATAGCTTCAAACTAGGCACAAAAAAGATTTGTTAAACAGAAATAAAAGTATTGGACTGTCTTTGATTAAATTCATAATGCTTCGAATATACTTTAATAATAGGACTAAAGTTCATTTGAATAAGACTGGAGATGCTAAGGATAACGGTATGATAGGCCAAAAAATGTACAACCCGTTTCATGACGCTGCAGCGCTGCGCTGGATAAATTCTTAATGACAGCACATTTCATCTGTCATTTAAGATGGTTAAATAAAGCTTAAATGTTGATCGGCGATAGTTGGGTTCGATCATTCGAACATTTGTGTTTGTTTAGAGTCTAGATGTTTTCTATGTAGGATCTATAAGTATATGTATGTGTATCTAAAATCTAATTCTCTGCATATGCGAATCAACAATCATAGTCATACCTGCGACGCAATTAATAATAGTTCTCTCCCTGTACCTACCGATTGCCATTCACACAACAACAAAATAAATAATTGTTTTACAATTCATATGGTTAAATAATTTTCACCTCCCGTAACAGACATTGAACTATGAAGTTAGGCGTCTTCTTTTATATAGTTGCTTGGTAGATACCTACTTCTAAACAAACTCCATTAAAATGTTGAAATACATAACTAACCGAATTAATTAAATAACTTTAACTGATCTTCATATTGCCACACAACCTAACTACCCTAACACGCACGCACACTAAAGACGCTGAAATCAGCTAAATCTTAATATATATAAATCTCGTGTCACAATGTTTGTCCTCAATGGACTCCTAAACTACTGAACCGATTTTGATCAAACTTCGTAAATATCTGTTATTTGATCCAACTTAAAAGATAGGATAGTTTTTATCTCGATATGTCAAGTGCGAGCCGGACTCGGGCACTATAGGTAAAAACCAACTTTCGCCGGGTACAGAGGGACGGCAGCGGAACAACGATCGCCAGGACCGCTAGTATATCTATAATATTTTTAATGTTTTTTATTAAATATCTTATAAATTAATTATTGAGTGAATTAAACAAAAATATATTTTATTGATATCAGATTACCTATGTGTATCTAAAATATATGATTATATAAAAAAAGCCTGGTAATTATAGTATCTACAGGTGTTGCTTAGTTTGAGATCGGATCGTGCTGTGCATGCGTGTTGCCTTTAGGTTTTCATATCGCAACAACACTCACTACACAAGCAAAAACCCAAAACCCTTTAGGTTATACCTATAGGCTCTTCGAGCAGACTAGAGGAGGAATGTTCCTGACTACGCTGCTAATGGCGCTGTGCAACATCTCCAGGAATATTTTATTTGTTATATTTTCTCAGGATTTGACAGAAGCGAAGTCTCTAAAAGAGCATTTGGAAAAAGAGGAAAAACGTCTGGAGCACGAGATAGCCGAGAAGAAGGCAGAGAACGGGCAAATCGAAGAACACATCGCGACCCTGATGCGGGAGTGTCGTAAGGCGGACCGGGAGAAACAATGGGTAAGGTACACCACGCATAGTGCATAAGAAAGTAGGTACCTACCTGTATACCTCAGCATTTTATAAAACTTATTTATTAAGGGGTTAATCCTGAATTTACAATAAAATTGCAACTAATTATTGAACACACCACAAATTTATATGGGATTTGAACCCGACATCTTTGACATAACAAACTGTGCACTGTGTTCGTCTTTGGTTCGTTATTTTTTCTGATCTGCATTAAAGTTTATCATGATAATTACATACGGGTCGAACGACTCTTTAGTTGCGCTATGTCCGTCCTTCACAGCAACATTATTGACTTTATCCATTATAGCGCTGAAATTAGGATAGATACTAAAGTCAAATCATTTGCGAGATAAATGCGCACAAAGAAAACTTCTTTTGCGGACTCTAACAATGATAGTAGTAACTAAAGAAATCTACAGTTTTATTTATCTACAGTTCGAACCACAGATATATAGGAGAGAGAGAGAGGAGATAGGAGTTTACAGGGTCATCTGCGCAGTCTTGTATTCACCTATTGTGCCCTCACCGCGCATGATTCTTCTTGCGTCAACAGATTGGCTATTTGGCGAATTTCAGTTTTGAAGTACACTTGAGTAGAAGATGTGTAAAAAAAATTAAATAATGATTATAGATATAAACTACATTTGAACCATTTATTTGACTCAGTGTACATGCGCATTTGTGACCTTGAAACCCGTAGGTCCGTGGTTCGATCTGTAAACATAACACATTTTTAGATTGAAATGTACATATTTTTATTAGCTTCTAGAAAGAGTGGTTCGGTGCCAGCGTTTAGGCAAAGAGCTCGCAACGGCTATCAAACGCCAGTCGTTAAAAGTAAAGAAGCCAAAAGCAACTGTTCTAGCAGAATACGAACAAGCCCTGGCTCTGAACGATCGCCTGCGATACATAGTTGAGAAAATCAGCACCGAATGCCCATACTTGAACGAGAAGTTAGAAGTCGTATTCAACACTCTGAACATACATTCTCCAAACGAGTCTCCGAGATTAACCGGCCAATGTGAAGTTAGTTCAGAGAGTATCGAAGAGGAAGAAGTGAACGAAAACGTTGCTGAAAAACCCTTTTCTCCGTAATATGTGTGGTTTTAGCTATCTGGCTTTTGTCAGTCTTTACATTCTCAATTTTTTCATAACATATTATATATTAAAAAGTAGGTAATTAAATTGGCAACTTTTTACAAACTGTCGTTACAAAGTTATACCCACTCGGTATAACATACCACATCGGCTAAAGTCGGTCAATTAGATATAAAGATCGAATATTTGTTAATACCTAGGTTTTTTTTCCCGCCTCTGTTGGTTACTTGGCACAGACGCGAAGCAAAAAGAATGTCGTACATTGAACTTTAACTTTTTAGCCTGTGTTCAGTGGTCAAATAGTAGTAATTTCTGATGACAGCGGTCGATCATCGCATCTGTGCGAGCGCGACGGCAAATAATTATGCGCGTGCAACAGAGACAAATAGTGATCGGTCATTGAACGAAATTCTTCCTGCTTCGCGTCCGTGCTATAGTTACTAGTACACATCCATAGGCGTATCCAAGGAGGTGTTTTCAAACAAATATTGCAAATTATTTCGTGAATAGTTGTGGTGTAAATAATTATACCTGTAGACTAAATCCTGAATATTCAACCCCCCCCCCCCCTTTCTCCGAAAAATCCTAGATACGCCTATGGTCAACTTTTTAATCTGTCCGCTCGTGCTATCTTACTGGCAGCAATAAGCAGGCTGTCCTTGGCAATAAGATACGACCAAGTGTAAAGCGTGAGAGACAGCAAGTCAAGTACATAGATCGTTCGCAGTATGAAGTGTGTTTTGTTAGGGGCGTTTTGTTGACGAGCATTGTACGCATTGATTGCGCTCAATGCTGTCTAATGCGCAAATTCGATCGTTTTGTTGACCAAAAATGAATGCGCTATGACGTCACTTCCGGACCGCATTCAACGCATTGGCTGCACATGGTCGGGAGGTAGAGTAGTGGATGCGCTGTCAAATAGTGATCGGCCATATTGTTTGTTAACATTTGGTGAACAGAACGATTTAAATGCCTATGCGATGCCATAGCTCTCAATGCTGACAATAGAACGCACCTGTTGTATTTTGTTTCACCGCGCTAACAGGCGGGGTGTGTACACATTAGCGCTAGTCCAAACGGTACTATCTGCTCATAAATGTTGGCATAATGATATTATAAAGGCTACTAGCTAGCTAGGTTCATGACTTTGTGGCTGATGTGGTTCTCATACAGATTTACTCTAGAATATTTGTTTATAGATAGTACAAGCCTATATTACTTTTCATCCATAATATTGCGTTGTGACTGGATGTAGTTTTATAATGTTTATAAGCAAGATATACCTATGTAGTTTAATTTTAGACACTTTGTTTTAATTTGTGTGTGCATTTACAAATAAAGTTTTGTATATTGTTGTCATTTGTTATCATTTCTATTTTGGTACCTTTAATTTAGGGTAACCGGTAAGGGAGCCGATTGCAAAATGTTTCGAGCAAAACTATATGCAAGTAGGTCTTGCCTGTCTCGAGCTTGGTTACTCCGCTGGATCTGGATAACTTTGATAGCAAAATAATGATACATACGTACATACGGAAAGAAGCTATTCCTCTTCATTACGGCTACTAATATGGTCAGTTCTAAGCTATTAATTAGTGTTTTCGCCAATAATGTTAATGTTTATTTAAATGTCATGTTTGTCGTTTTTTACTTTGTCTACGTTAACAAAGTAATTAATAAAAATGAGAAACACGTCAACCAACCGTCTACTCACCGCCCCCTTAAAGTTTTAATGGTGATTTAAGAAAATTTATTACAATAAAAACAATTTAACAAAAACTAAGGTATATTTCAATAATATTTTTAAAACAAAAACACCAACCCTTAAATAATAAATTTACTAAACAGATATTATGCAAGACAATATATATAGACTTTTTCATCAACCTTAACTTTGTTATATTTATACATATATGTAACTAGAATTACTTTTAACAACAAAACATTAGGTAGCTACTTATTAAGTAAAACTTCCCATTACAGACAGGTATTGAGTGTAATGCTATATTATCGCCTGACCACTGATTTCATTAATCTAACGATCCAAGTAAAAGAAAAAACCACGGAATAATTCGTTAGTTGTGAGATGTGTTTTTTTTTATGATTATTTGAGTATTATTATTGATCTATCCGGTGATCGCTTGTGGTGGTTTTTTAATCTACGTGTCTAGGTGCATTCGGTTTAAGTTGAATTATTTTAGTGGTTTAAGTTGGCTTTTTAATGGTTTTGGATTAAGTTTACGACATACTAAACTATCAGGGTACGCGTGATAAAACTTTATCAGATTCACAAACCCACTGCTGGACATTAGTCTCCGTTATGGATCGTCACTTCTCACGATCCTTCGCCTTCCACATCTGACTACTACCAGCAACCATCTTAAGGTCATCGGTCCCACTGAAGCTTGCTGAGTCTACGAGCTATGTATGACGTTGACTAGTTTTCTTCCATATGTCACCATTTCGGATTGTATCCCTTTGAGAAACTCAAAGCATAGCTTGCCATCGCGGAGCAACTTTAAGCATGTGGCTATAGTCCTATTGTGAGTGACCACATTTCGGTAGCGTAACTCAACATGACAGGTAGGACGCATTGGGCAAGATCTTTATTTTTAGACTATTACGGTAATGGCGACGATAATATTTGAGGAAGCTTGCCCAACTCTGTCCAACCTACTTATATGATAACTGCTGATGATTTAATATTAGTTACCTGAAAAACTTATAGCTCTCTTACAAAATTAGGACTTAGTTATTACAAACAAATTAATAAAAATGAAAATTGTGATGTTTTTTGAGCAAGTCTTTCTTTCGCTTAATATTCCACAGATCTGGAAGGTTAAACTCAAAATATTTCATTAAATGGTAGTCAAAACCTTTTTCTTTTCGTTATTTCAAAGAGTGTTACATAGAAATTATAGTTAGTAAGTACTTAAAATGCGCAAATGGCAAACATGTTGTCATAGTTAAATTATAAAACTGTTAAAGAGCTATATTTCTATATTAAAAACACCGCTAAGGTACATTTTTACTGTTTTTTTGGTATTTCAAATCGTAAAACAACCACATACTGGAATGATTTTTTTGGCTCGATTCCACAAAAATGAAGTCGGCTCGTCTCTCAACACTTTTAATATATAAATATTTAAAACTATACTTAATAAACTTATATTATGAAACACTTCAACACTAGTGGCATCTCAGTAAACTTCCTTCCTAAAACTATAAACTTAAAATACATAAATTATTTCAAATAAAACATTATTAACAAAAACATATATAATCTAGTACAAATGGTACTAATATAGCAGTTACAAACATATAGGCCGGAGGGCTCTGCTCATTATGACATTATGGGTCTCAGGCTCGACTGAGGTAGAACTTATGGGTCAGAGGTTCGACTCAGGTACGAACTTTTGGGTAAGAGGTTCGACTCAGTTACGAACTTATAGGCCATAGGTTGAACTTCTGCGTTTTATCGTTAACATAAGTTGGACATGTCCGTACACTTGACTCTTATGTATCTTCACTATGTCAACTAATAAAATGTGACAGGATGATGTTAGGACTTCACGATTGTCCAACAGTCCAAAACTCCAAACAACTGAAACCTTCCCCAATTCTCTATCCATCAGAAACAGACCCATAACATAAATAGAGGCTAGGACCCAACCTCATTTACTATAGATGTCAATTCTGCGCTGTATCTTGTAAGCGCTGAGTAAAGTGGCTGTCCTGATGCGTAGAGGATCTGATTTGTGCGAGTTGGTCGATTCCTTTGATGTGGGCATAATTTACCACCACCGGAGCGATGGCACCGCAATACGAACCAACATCATCAAATACATACGAACTATATCTCTACACGTGGAACATTGGACAAACCATAGGAATGTTGGACGATCGTGTAGTACCGGCATAACACTTGTAATATCTATAGTGCAACAAACTTTTTTGGACCCGGTGGTCAAAAATCAAAACTACCGGCGCCATATTGAAATGATGTGAACTTACAACGACACTAGCCACCAAACACTTGTACACTGTACCACAAATGTGCTGTCACTGAGGCGTAAGATACGATGCCTCATGTGCATTGGCTACCTTACCGTTCTGCTGGCAAAGCATCAATTAAAAGAACTGCTACTGTTGCAGCAGTAATAGGCAAGGCGGTGGTGCTAACCCAGACGGGTCACGCATTAAGTTACAAACCGTACCACCTAATAAAGTGTGCCGCTAGTTTACCAAGTTTCAGTTTAAAGTCACCCAAATTGGCTTACCGGAAAACTGAGACCAAACTGCGATATATGAATGGAGATTAAAAATGGCCTACGACTTATTGAAATCACTAATAAGAATTTATGAATAAAAATCTACAATAAGCGTTTTAATTATTTTATAAGTATCCATTTTTCGATGTTTTTAATGAATAACTAATTTTATTAATCTATGTTTTTCATAAGGATCTTTGATCAATTTTAAAAGATTTGTTATGGCAGCACGTCAATAAAAATAAAATATTGTTCCATCTTTTTACCATTTTCCCACAACACGCTCTAAACTGGGTTTGGTGTGATTTCGACTTGATATAGGGGACATATTTTGGTAGCACAGCATACTAATGGATATAAAATTGTATTTAGACGGTTTAAACATGAAATAAGCATATTAAGAAAGACCACCACATACTGATCCCGTAAAAAGCCTCCCACGCAGGCATACGTTGCGTACCTATTAGGGTGGAGTGAATTTGGCAAAAAAAAATATTTTTTTCTTTTTTGATCTTGTCTGGTCGTGTCATTAATCGATGACCCTATAGAAAAGCTTCCCCTGTGTAAAAAATTAAAAGTCTGCGACTTCATCTTCAGGTGGCGCACTTTGAACATAATTTACAGAGATCTTACATTTTAAGTTTTAAATTTTACCCGCAAATTAAAGTAATTTCGTAACTTTTTGTCATAAACATGATATCTTTAAGTTCGTTAAGGTCTTATGTTGCATGTGAGTGCATTGTGTTTTAGTAAAATGTCAGAAATTCGGGCTGATAATAATTCCACTTTGAGAAAATTTCTTACATATATTCATAAAATATTACTATACACACGCAAAGGTTTACGGTGTCCTGTGTTTGGCGATTTTTTCACTAAGCTAAGTAGTAGTATATTACTTACGTATGGTGATGTGATTAAATATTACTTGTGTATAAGAAACAATATTCTTCAGTTCAATAATGGGAAATACCCTTCAGACAAAGACTTATGTGAAATAATTGCTATTAACATTGAAAAAATATAAAACAAAGCGTCTATTCCAAAGATTAGTCACCAACAAGTCGTCGCAAGGCTGATATCGTATAACAATAAGTATGAGAGAGTAAAAAATAATTTCGCAGTGATACAATAAAAAAAGAAGTTCTACGTGGATTCTCAGAGGAAGTTGTTTGATGTAGACACTTATAAGAGTGTATCGAGAGCAGTATGCAAATATGTATAGAAAGTGCCTGTGGCCTAGGTAAACTTCTTGAAAGACCAAAGAAATTATCGCGAAATGTATATTGGTTCTGTGAATACGGCGATGATAGAATCTATCCATCGTAATGAGGTAAGAAAACGAAAGTATGATGAGTTTGTAAAGAAATCTTTCGGTACCTACTCCAAGCCCTTCTTCATCTACCCCAGCGATAGTTTGGGCATCTGACAGTTTTTCTGACACATCTGATGAAGATGAGCTTCCCATAATAGAAACATCGAGACGATCTGGTAAAGCAACTCAATAGATGAGAGGTGAGCTGCAAAATCTAGCTACCGCGTATGAAATTGAAAAATATCCGTACCACACTCAGACAGTAGAACGGCGGGTCAAGCTTGTAACGAGGCTATGTTATCTGTTTGCGGAACAGAAGCTAGATACCACTAGAGACAGTTTTATTCGTACAAGGATATAAACCAGGCAAGACATACTACTTTTTAACACCAAATATCAGTATTTCCGTCAAAAAGAAGGTGCGGTGACTTCTAATTTGAAACCATAAAGCATGTATTTCACTGTATTTTTTTTTTTTTATATTATATAATCGTGTTAGTAATTTTAGGTATTAATATTGTAATATTGTCTTAAATTTGTATACTAAAAGTTGATTTTTTTTTTCAAATATGCAAACCTGATGCGCCACCTCAAGATATTGACTTAGAAAGCTGAAATTTCGCATGAATACTTTTATGACTATGGGTCATTGATCGGTAATACAGGAACATAAAAATAAAAAAAAATCTTTTTTTTGCTCCACCCTATTGCGTATTAGCATAGTACCTACATATATAATAAGTGATCTTCATACAAGTCATCATCACACAAGCACGGGACCTCTGCACGCACACTTTTACATAAAGATCTTACTGCACTTAGTAGCTATGCATGTCCCTTGAACAGTGGCTCGCGGTAAATACAAAAATATCATGCTAGAAAAAGTGATATTAGACATGAAAATACTCGTTTTTCGAGAGTTCTTATTCTACGTAGGTACTTATTGATATTCTGCTGCGATAGATAACTCAAAATCGAGTACATAAATGAGTGGACCTTTTGTACATTTTATTCCTTCTTTTTCTTAATTTTATTTAAGATTTATACGCGTCCGCTTTAAAAAAAATGTACTTAATTTACGATAAAACAAAATTCACAACATTAAATATTTATCTTTACTTTACAGTATTTTCTTTGACCATATGTATATAAAATAAACAAATTATATACAAAAAATAAACATAACCTTACGTTCTGAACAAAAGGTTAAAATCCACTAACCTCTCGATAACACTTCAAAAATAAAAATCACAGCACTGCATGTTTTAAACTCGGTACTTCAAACGAATATGGACGGTATTGCTCGTGCTTAAGGTCCGATGTCACGCGGTACGGAAGTGCTTCTCGTGCGCCGTGAACTCGTGCCTCTTCCGGTGGTCCGTCCGCCCGAACCCTACTCCACAGTACTTGCAGGGGTGAGGTCTCACTCGCGTGTGGCTTATCATGTGCACCCGTAGATACCTAGATTAAAAAAAAACACATTATTGAAAAAATTAAAAGGCACATTGAGTAAGAAATTAAAATCATACGTACACCGCACTTGCTACCGTTGGTTCAAACAATTGCAGAGTATGGGCTGCAGTTTACCTAATCACTGGCTGTAACAGGCCTTTCCGCGAGTGGCACTTGACGTAATAACTAGTATTTCGTCTGCGACGTGAGGTTTGTTTAAAAGGTCATTTCAAGTGTCATAATAGTTCGATAAAAATCAGTCTACCTTGGCACACAAAAATTGTTTTGCACTTTTTCGTTCACTTGTAGTCATGGCAAGCGTGGCTTTTATTTTTTTTGTTTTTATTTCAACCTTTTGATAATACAAATTCTAACAATTTTAAAGAGTATTTATTCATGCTAAACTACACAGAAAAGGACCCTAGTGTATATAACACTTGTCCAATCCCACGGTTTCACCCGTGGAAAAACCTATTTCTGTGAGAACTTTCGATCGGGAAAAAAAGTATTATTTTCTTTTTCTGTCCCTAAACCTCGATGCCTCAAATAAAGCTAATTAATTGTATTTGTATAAAAACAAAAAAAAATTGATCCCGTGGAAACTCTCGATCGTGATAAAAAGTATTTTATATCCTTAATAATCCCTCCAGCTAACACTGCGCCAAAAATCAAACTCAAACTTTGTATTCAAATAGACTCTTGAATCTTTTATATTTTTTTAACTTCAATTTAAAATACAATATAGCCTTACACTAGGTAATAACAATAACATACAATGTTTTAATATAAAAATTATTACAAAGGCACCATTGGTATTGGTGCATTTGTAATAATTTTACAAATTATTTTTACAAATCCATTCAGTATCTAATTCTTCTAAGCATTTATCATTTATGTATTCATCAACTTTGTAATAGCTTTTTTTCATTAAACTACCTTTAACATAAAGTTTAAATTAATTTGGAGGTAAATTAACCACATGTTCTAGAATTGTATTGTAGAAATATATACTTTGTATTGCGAAAGAGCTATGTACCTTCTGAAGACGACATTTTGGAACTACCAATTTATCCTTCTGCCTTGTATTAACATTGTGTTGGTAACTATTTTTACCAAATAAGAGTAAATTTTTGCGTCGGAGCAGTTAAAATATTACTTTCCCTAAATAATTCCCCTAAGAGAAATTCGAGGACCCAATTTATAGATTAACCGTACTGCTCTCTTTTGCAAAATAAAGACTGCATCAATATCAGCTGCTGTGTGTCTTACCCCAAAGTAAAATCTTCGTTGCAACGTAAAGGAATGGTGCCTTCTTTCTTTACACTTGATTTACATAGATACTAGCTTTTGCCCACGGTTCCACCTGCCCTAAATTTGGTTATCTGTGAAGGATTTCAACAGCAACTCCTCAATTATAGAAAAAACCGACTCACACTTGAAGTTTTCAAGTAGCCTTAATTTCTGTAGTCCTTTCTCGGGACTCCAAATATCTGCATGCTTCATCTTAATCGGTACAGCGGTTCCGAAAATTTTCGCATTTATATTATTTATATATGGATTTCGAACTAAAACCTTATTCTTATCAAAACATTTCATAGCCTATTCAGAGATTTTGTAGCTCTCTATAAGTGAATCATTTTTTACAATCGGTTCAGTAGTTGCAAAGATTACTCCCTACATATAAACAAATTCTACGTCTCTACACTATAAGTATAGATTTAAATTTGACTCTTTAATTGCTTCATAAAGTCATAAAGACCGATTCGTGATCATTTATGAAAATTGTAAAAAAAAATCCGTTTCTAAATTTATCATGGGTTGGGTATCATACTACCCCATTTGTTATTTCAAGACAGACCCGCCTATGTCGGCCAGGGTAATGTAAGGATTTCAAAGATACAAACCTCATACATCAATACGTACGTATTAGGTAGGTAATAGCACCAGAATGAAAGCAAAAACATTGTTCTCACCCTGGTTTCTTAAACGTCATCTCGCACAGTGTACACTCAAACTTCTTGCCCTCCTCATGGATCAGCCGGTGGTTCTTGAGGGTGGTGCTTGAACTGAAGAACTTCTCGCATTCGGGACACTTGTATGGCCTCTCTTTTGTATGACTCCTATCAATAAACGAATTTTAATAGACATGACTGAAAAACACAAATTCAATACCGACCTAAATTCAAAATAAGGGTAGCAAAACGGTCAGTTTGATTGTGAAGTCAAAGTTTGCGACGACAAACCAATGGCAAATTTGGCCAGATGCAATTCTTATAGTATTCTTACGCTTAAATTTCTGGTCTTTTTTTTATACCACTAAGGTGGCAAACCAGCTTTCGAGCCGCCTGATGGTAAGCGGTCACCGTAGCCTATGGACGCTTCCAACACCAAGGGTATCACTCGCGCGTTGCCGACCCTTCAAAAATCCAATAACTTCTTTCTTGAAGAACCCTATACTGTAGTCCTTAGAGAAAACCTTGGCAGCGAGCTCATTCCACAACCCAAGCGTTGGCGGGAGGGGTTTCTCTGAAACCGCACTATACGCGACCATTTCGGTTCTAGAGTGTGAGAATGCAATTCCTGCTGATGGTGAGCGGTGCGATGGAAAAAAGTAGCCGTGGGCATCATTTCGAACAATTCCTCAGAACACATCGCATTGTACAAGCGGTAGAACACACACAGGGAGGCAAAGTCTCTCCTCAGACTTAAGGGTTCGATTCGGCAAGTGAGTTTGGCATCGTCGACAATTCTCACAGCCCGTCGTTGAACCGAAATTGGGCAAAAAATGGGCCGAGCTGGTATCCAGAAATAGCAGCAGTAATCCGTATGGGGCCGAACTTGCAACTTGTAAAGCAGCAACATTTGCGCTGTCGTGAAGTACTGCTTCGCTTTGTTGAGTACACAGTCTACACTACACTCAGATTTTGAACGCCAGCTTCACCTTGTCTTGCAAATGATCTCGGAACTGAACATTTGGAACGAGGGATGTTTGCACAGCCCGTATAATAAGCATCTCCAGTACCGTCATCTGCAAAGCAATGTATGTTGTTGATATCCAACATGTCATTGATATACAGTAGAAACAGCGTAGGAGACAGCACGGAGCCTTGTGGGACACCAGCTTTAATGTCCATGCTATCAGAGCAACTACCGTCAACTCTAACTCGAATGCGTCTGCCGAACAAAAAGCTAGCCAACCATTTGCCACCCAAACCCTCCGACACTCCGTAAGATGGCAACTCCGATAGAAGACTCCGGTGCCAGACCCGATCGAACGCCTTTGCAACATGCCAATGCCTCCCTTTGACTCTCAATGGCTAGTGCCCATCGATGTTCGATAAAATAGAAGGTCACCAGTCAAGCGACCGTGGCGAAAGCCATATTGACGGTGGCTGACCAGGTCGGGTTTTTCTAGGTATACTAGAAGCTGTGTGTTGATCACACGCTCCATCACCTTGGAGAGGAGTGAGGTAATAGCGATAGGCCTGTAATTCGATGGATCTGATCTATCGCCCTTTTTGGGTACCGGGTGCACATCCGCAGTCTTCCATGAAGACGGAAATTGCCTAGCATGGTAGGAAAGCGCGAAGAGCTGCGTGACTACAGGAAAAACTCAGAAGCACACTGCTTAAGCACCGCTGCTGGTATACCGTCTGGCCCACTCGACTTATGAACGTCTAGAGAAAGCAACTCCTGCTGGACCTCCCGCTGGGTTATGGATATTTCCGGCATTGTCTTACCGCACCATGGTATAGTAGGTGGTGGTTTAAGTGCGCACAGTGCGAAATGATTTTAGAACCTTAATGTCAGTCATGATCTTGACCGGTTACCAAGATTATAATTATTTATATTCAAAAAACCAAACGAGAGGAGTCATTTATAACTCATGGTGAGCAACGATTTTGATTGGCTATCAAAATGATCGCCAGGAAAAAGCAGTTTTTTCTTATCTTGTAGCCGGGAAAAAAAATACCTGACGAGATTTTTTATTTCGCAATTTTACCTAGTCAATATAAAGTTTATGCTTACATAGTTTTATAAGCAATAATAAGCAATTTTCCTTACCTCATATGGACTTGTAAATGGTATCTTTTGAAAAACCTCTTTGAACAAAATTGACACAGGTGCGTTTTTTCTTTATCATGTACTTGTCGCCTGCAACAATATTAATAATTTTATGTATTCAATATGTATGTATGTGTTTTTATCTAATAAATTCATATATTACTTAATAATATATATTGCGACCATAAATTATGCGCACTTTGGGAAGGAGGCTAGTGATCTTTACGTCACGTTACATCGTGAAGGGTGGTTCTGACCATACGTAACGTAACATTTATTACAGATATCGTCTTCCGCATTGAATACTTAAAAAAATACATTCTCAAAAAGATACCTCAACAACAATTTTGCGTGTTCAAACATCTTTTTTTTATACAAACTGTATTACACTTAATATCCTTAACTATTGACATTTCGTTACTTAAAACGTGTTATTATCATAAAGTGCTATTTATTATAGTCGCAAAACGCATATCTCAATATATAAAAGACAACCGTTACTGACTGACTGATCTATTAACTTAAGCTCCAACCACTGGACGGATCGAGCTTAAATTTGGCACATATATGGCTTTTATGATGTAGGCGTGCGCTAAGAAAGGATTTTTCAAAACTCACCCCCTAAAGGGGTGAATCGTGGGTTCAAAGTTTGTATATGAAGTACCAAGATCGCAAGGTTAATCCATTAATTAGGTTATTACTTATAATTTTTGAGAGATGGAGAGGGGGGGGAGGGGGGAAAGTGAGATAGAGACAAAGAGGAGAGAGAGAGAGAGAAAAAAAACGTTAAGTTTTTTCTATAATTGAGGAGTTGCCTCTGGCAAAAGCTAGTTCATCCATAAAATGCCAGTGAATTAGTCATAAAGAACAGTTTTATTGAATTAAATAAAATGAATATTCATACATTCAAAACAAAAACTTAAGCTATTTCAGAATTTAGCGGCATTTCGCGATATGCATTATGCATTTTGCGATAACGATAAAGAGAAATGTATGATACCCCAGCAACATGTTTATGGTTATGGATAATTAGTGCACCAAAGACTGTATATGAAAATTCTGATTCGGATTTACCGGTAACTGCAGAAGACGAACAGATAATTTAAAATGTTACGTTTCGTTTGGAAGGAGGGGGCAGAGGTCTACCTCAACGTCTAACATATTCAGAACCGCTGGCTTTCTTGTCTTTTGTTACTTTTTCATACCTAGATAAATACAATTGTATTAATATAATAAAAATAACCGCAAAAGTTTAAACAGTTAGTAGTATTATTTGAACATAGCATTATTGAAAAAAAACTAATGTTAAAAAACATGCAACTTACTTATGCTGTGCTAAAGCCAATTTACTACGATACTTGTTGTTGCATATATCACATTCATACGGTCGGTCTTTGGTGTGCACAATAGTGTGCGAGTCAAGTGCCGACTGGGAAATGAACCTGCGACCGCACGACACGCAGCTATACTGCAGCAGTTCAGTGTTGTGTACTATCTTATTGTGCTGTTTTACACTAACTATATCTGTCAAACAAAATAACATTGAGTAAATGTTTGTGTGTTATAATTAAGCTTATTATTAACTAGGTTTTGCCCCCCGCCTCCGCTGCTTGAAATTCAATTCTTGTTAGGACTCCTATGGTAACTTTCGAAATCGATAAAAAGTATCTCGTTCTTCCACAGCCATTCCTGTACCAAAATCAGGTTAACCTCGGAGTACCGTTGTTTCGTGAAGGACTAGTCCACTGCCGTTTACTGATCAAAACATTACTGAAGGTGCAAACTTCAAGTATGCTTCTTCCGTCTTAATGACGTAAAAAGCGAAACATAACTAGGATTAAAACCTTAAGAGGAATGCTATTTCTTACCGCAAATATGTTAGTTTGTTGCAAACCATAAGGACCACGTCAGTCTGTGCTTATGTCCTCTAAGGCTACCTAAGGGAGCCCTAAATTACACACACATACATGAGTGAAACATAATAAATATAGGGACAGGATCTAAAACTATAAATTAAAATATACAAGAGGAACAAAGTACCTTCCTTCTATCGTGATTCGTCCAAACACTAAAAACGTAATTTGTAAGCGTAATGTGAAGAAAAATGATAAAATTAGTTTAAAAGGCACAAATTAATTATATTTGTGTTAGGTTATTCTACGCATAGACAACGACAATGACTTCACAACTAGTGTTGCCAGCAAACTCAACGTTCGTCTTGTAGCGCGTTGCAGAGAGCAACGGGCGGGTCGAAACAGTGCATCTAAAAAGGCTTAAAATTTTGATTTAAAACATTGATTGTGTTTGTAGTTTTTATGATTTTTTTTTAAAAGAATAACTATCGAGTTTCTTGCCTTCTTTTCGGTAGAAATCAACAACATTGTCAACCGGAATTCAAAAAAATAGTATTTCATAACTTTGATGATTCAAAAGTGTTTGTAAAAACCTAATTTAAATAAAAAAATTGACTTTGACTTTGAAATACCAAAAAAATTAGATAAACTTGGATCAAATTTCAATTACGTTCACTCCTCAGTAACAGACCCTTATTTAAGTGCAGAGTTATGTAAAAGTACTTACTTACAGAAAAATTACTCTAGAGGAGCAGTCCGTGCGCCAGTGAGTGTGAGTTTCTAAATCTACTATCGCGTTCGCGAAAACGATACAGATGTTTAGATTTTTTTTTCTAATAAGACTGCTTCAGAATACGCGAATGCGATGGTAAAGTTAAAATGTCACAAAACAAAATCATCTTCATTATTAACTATTTTAGGGGCAGAAGAAATTATGGTGTACGTAATTATGATAAATGATGTTAAAATTATTAATACCTTTGTTACAAATATCACAGTGCTGCTTAATACCTAAGTGCTTTATCTTATAGTGCCTGTATCTTGCACTATATGAGGAAAATAATTTATCACACATTTTGCACTTAATTCTCTTTCGTTCTCCAAGTGGCCGATGCAGCAATGAGTGCTCCTTCAAGTTCCAAACTGCTTTACCGCATTCCTCGCAAACTTCCTTTACCGGTTTTGTTTGTTTAGCAATATCGGATTTTAATTTTTTTGGCCTTCCTTTTTTCTTACTATAGGAAGCTGAAATAAGATTGGCGATTTTACTGTTATGTATATTACTTCAGGTCTCTGTCACCGTTCGCATGTCAGAACAAATTCAAGGAACCCTTATAGTTTCGCCATGTGCGTATTTATTCAGCGGTATGGCCGCGCGGCATTCGGTCTGCGTCGTGGGATTCTTATGTAAACTATTATGTAACCTATAATATAAAAAAGTATTATATGATACGTGAATGACGGTATACCTGTGTCAAAAATCAAGTCATCCTGTTGAGATTTAAGCAAATAAAAATAATTACTGTGGGAACTTACAATGAGGAAAGTATTTTAGGTCCATCTTCGACCATATTTTTCTTTCTAATAGATTTATAAATATTACTATTTAAAAATATATCAAAATAAATTAAAGTCTACATTGCTCAGGATACTGTAACTTTTTATAAATATATATGTATATAATCAAAAGTAGGTATTAACAATTTGGAAAGACATGCAAAAGATTTCACTATCCTCAATAGTATCTTACCATTTTCCTTTGACTCTTCTACCAGTTTTTCATACTTCACCTTTTTAAGTACGCTGAGTATCTCATCATCAGAAAGTAAATCATCGAAGCCATCATCTTCTTTTATATCTAGTTCTTGTTTTACTTTTAACTTAACTTCATTCTCATCTTCACCATTATCAATTTCATAGATAATCGGCGGGCTATTTTCAAACGTAAATTCGTGTTTAATTTCATCCATTGGGAAATAAATTTGATTTTTAGAATTGAGAGCTCTCCAGTGGTCATCATTCTTTAAAGCTAATTTTTTAAATTTATGAAATGATACAATTTTCTTAAAGCACTTTATGCAAAGTTTTGAGGTAGATGAATCTTCTGACACCTAAAATTAGGTAAGGAATGTAATGCTTGAGTAACAATTAGCAATTACTGAAAAGTTCCATGCTATATCCAAGAAACAACTATGAATGACAGAGCTCTCTAGAGTTGAAATAATCATATCAGACTGGAGTCATAGAAATGTGTAAAATATATGTTTCAACCAAAAATTCGCCACAAAACCGAATCATGCGATTATGATTGCTGCCAACGTGATGTCCAGCAAGTACAACTTTTAAAATTACGTGTCGCCTGATTGGATGCACCTACGAATCCCTCCTACTTTAGCCTAAAATTTGGCGTAAATTATCCATTTATTTCCTAAGTCATGCAACATTACTATCTAACTGTGATGATTTGATTTTAGCAATTGCTAGTTGTATGCCACTGTTCCCATATATAACCTTACTTACTAAATTACACTAATTTCAGACAGTGTTATATGGGCAAGAAGCTTACAAAAAAGTTTAGTAGTTATTGATTTTTCATGTAGCTATCAACCAAACTTCCTTATTTCAGGTCAAACTAAAATAAAAAACTTTCTACCATATGTATGTTATATACATATCTTATATCTTCTTCCTTTAGGATTGTTTCCAAAGTGGCAATAAGTGAAATGGTGTGGATACATATGAATGAATTATTGGGCTCTTGTAAATGGTCAAATATTATTATTATTATATATACCAGTTCACAATCTACTGAAAAGAGTCACAAAAATCTCAAATAATTATAAGTTTTTAATAATATGTCTATGTTACAATTATTGTATTTTATCTTTGGAAATAAAAAAAAACATTACTTTTGATTGTATATTTCAATTATATCTATTCAAATTGTTATAGAAAGTTTCAAATTGTCAAATTCAATTTAGAGAGAACTTTTCAATAGGTACCATTGCAAAAACATCCAGTAATTGAGCATCTTCATTCCTATGGATGTTTGTAATTTCAATAATCTGAAATTTTGTAGTAGCCTATTTTAATAAAAGATTTGAAATTACCTATTGATGGTAGTTAAATATTATTGGATACTTTGTTGTAAATGTAAAATAAAGACATCGCTCCATAATAGATTGAAAAACTTTGTGAAGACATGTATAAATAATGTAACAACATTCTATTTTCATTTCTAATATTTATTTGGTAAACATCACTTTTTTGCTAAAACTACTGCCGCGGCCCGCAAACGCAGCATACCGGGTGATCAGAGTCCAGTTATGCTGTACAATAGATTGTATTGAAAATAATAAAAATAGTTTTGGTTATGTTGCCGCCAATTCGCCGCGTCAAATTTCTATTTATTATTACAGTTTTACAAATTAATTTATTGTCGCATTCGTTTAATTGTGCTAGTTCGAAATTTAAATAAAATTTGATGAGTTATTTCTTTAGTTATCAATGTTCGGGTTTAAAGAAGTTTGTTCCCAGCTTGAGCGGATGGATAAAAAATTTCGGGTCACTCTCTGATACTGTACTGCAGGTATGATTGATCCCAAAGAAGCTTGTGCAAGATATGGTCGCATATCGTAGCATGTTAGAGAAAAAATGTTTATCTCCTAAACGTATCTCTCAGGGATACCTTAGATCCTAGTCAATAAATAAATATCATATGTCATCAAGCTGTGACAATTACTGAAATAGATTAGTTTTGCAGTATGAACATGAGTCAACAGTCTAATTTTTTTAATAAGCTGAGTCTTTTGTCAAAATTATGAATATTAAGTCTGCGATATAGGCTAGCTCGCGTGAATACGCTGTTTTTATACATGTTATGAACTTGCTTTTGTCTAGTGCACTACCTTACTGAATGATTTTCTTTTATTGTATTTAATGTAACATTATATCTGGAAGTGACCATTGTTTAACCCTTTCAGTCTAGGTGGTTAGCGTAACTAAACACCTAATTTATTGAGTTTCTTTGAATAAAAAAATTTTTTTGTATATTTTTTGTTACCAAATTTTAGTTTATATAGTGATTACCGTTTAGCTTCAGCATAATTTATATTTTTTTTTAGATATTAATTAAATTTTCAGAAAATAAAATTTTCTTTGTATTTACAAAATTAAATCATTTTTGATAAGGATTCAAGACAAAGAGTAAAATTCAAAAAAAAAATCATTTTTTAGAAATAAGCTTTCTGGCCTATATCATGGTTGCGTGTTTGTGTGATCTGCCCTCATGAATTTGGACTCTTTTGGATTATAACAGGTTATCAATACTGTTACGTAAGTATTTGCTTATTGGGCACAAGCTATTTTTGCGTAAAAAATATCTTAAACAAGAAGATGCATCTTTTTTTTTATTTTCTTTTTCCATTTATAATTTGCCATCAGTCGTAAGACTATAATCAAATATGTTGGGATGCAGTTGAAATTTTTAGAAGTAGGAGGCCAATGTCCCATATTCAATATTTAAGGCAGTACATTTGCCCTTTTAAGTCTCTTAAATTTGTTGGGCTGGAGCAACATTTTGGTGAGAGAATTAGAATGAACAGTGAGCCGATCGTTGTAGTTTATTTTGTAACGCTCTATTTCCTCAGAGATAGTTGGGATTTCAAGATAAGAGTAGATTTCCTTGTTCCGGGCATAACAGGGAGCTCCTGCAATCACTCTTAAAATGTTGTTTTGGGTTCTATTAGGCGCTCAACGTTGGACTTGCTTGCAGTGGACCACATTAGTATGCCATAGGTCCAGATTGGTTTTATAACAGCATTGTAAATGAGCAGTTTGTTGGTCAGTGACAATACAGATTGTTTTCTAAGGAGCCAAAGGAGATTCCAAAAACGAAGGTTGATTTCGTCTCGCTTCTTGTTTATGTGGTCTTTCCATGTGAGCTGTGGATCCAAGTGGAAACCCAAGTATTTAACACAATGAGTTTGAGGAAGTGTGTCTTCTCCTAGTTTAACTGGCGGACATAATCCTTTCCGTAAGGTGAATGGCATGTGATTGGATTTCGAAGCACTTGCCTTTATTCTCCACTTTTGTAACCAAGTTTGTGTTATTTTGAGCTGGTTTTGCATTTCGTGGCTCGCCTGTACGGGGTCCTTGTTACATGAGAGAAAGGCTGTATCATCAGCAAAAGTGGCAACACTAATCATAGACGATAGTTGATGAAGACCACACTTAAAAATGTTGTATAGCACTGGTCCAAGCACAGATCCCTGAGGTACTCCAGCTAAGATTTTTCGGAGAGTGGATCTGGATTCACCCTGCTTTACTTGAAACCATCTGTCAGCCAAGTAAGATTGAACAACAGGGAATATTGAGTGCGGCAAATATTTTTTTTAATTTGCACAACAAGCCTCTGTGCCAGACTCTGTCAAAAGCCTGCTGAACATCCAAAAAGATGCATCTAACACACAAAAGAAATGCAAAAATCTGCAGAAACAATAAGTTTTCGTAGAGAAGATTGTTGAAAAATATTAACTTTTGCCCAACAAACAACAGTAAAAATAAAGAAAGCGCTGATTTTCATATTAGTAGCTAAATCGGCAATTATGGTCGTGACAAATTAGGATCCGGATAATCGATGTTCAGATAATCAATGTTCAGATAATCAATATGCAGATAAACAATGTTCGGATAATCAATGTTTGGATAATTGATGTTCAGATAATCGGGATTCTACTGTACCAAAGAATTGCTTAAAAATTTAGGCAAAGTTTTTAGTGTTGTTTACTGTCTCTGTCCCTATGTAAAAATCAAATAACCAGTATTGTTTATCCTCCTCCATTCCTCCAACTATCACTTAGACCATGGCACCAATAGTAGTATTTCTCTTAAATCTAGGTTGCATTAATTGTAGGTTTTGACAAAAAAGGAAGCTGAGAAAATTATCAAAAATTTATAACGTTTGAATGATTAGGTAGGTTGTGAGGACACACCCCCTTTTTTTTTGTAAATTTTTGAAAAAAAAAATTGAATCTCCCTAGGTGTCCAGGGAGGTGTCAAAGACAAAAATGCTTTATACAAACATTACTGCCGACAATGAACTCTATTGATGTCCATCATCAAAGATATAGTTATAGGGACACAAAGAATTTCACAAATTTAGAACGGAACCACTAAGAAATGCAAAGCAAACAAACTGAGACAAATGTCTGTCAAAAATTGTGGTGTCCTTATAACACCTTTTTTTTTTTACTATGATCGATAGAAGGTGTCTGTGTGTGTATGAGCAATGTTTGTAGGAAATACTTTTTTCTGGGGTCCCTAGTTGTGCGGCTATGAAAACCTGAAATTTACATTTTGATTTCCATTCATAGCAACTGAAAGAATGGTGAGTCAAAGTTACTAAAAGGGGGTGAAAGGCAAAATAAAAGGGGGCACAAGGAAAAAAACGGAACTTACAATATTTCATGTTTTTTCGGTTGATTTGGTTGGTTAGTGTGTACAAATGGAGGCACTGTAAATTTTTCTGAAGCCCTAGGACTTTTGATGGATAATTGATGGATTTGTCATGTCCCCACAACCTACCATTCTGATGATGCAAATCGGTCGAGTACATTGTCACCAACAACATTTGTATGGAGCACTTTTCTCATTGACCCCTACCCGGGCCACTAAGGATGTTCAAATTTTTTTTTGGTAAATATTTACTTTGGCAACAGATAACTTTTTGAGCTAAAAATAAGTTCTAAATTTGTCTTATAATTTTAGAAACGTGTTCCAATAAAATTTTTGCGGCGGAAACTTAAATAACAATGATAAAAATTAAAGAAACGTAAAATTGATATTTACGAGACTTATAAATAACAGATCACAAATGTAGTTTTTTTTTAATAACAATGTTGCTAGCTTTAAAAAAAGTTGTGAAAAAAACGTCTAAAAAAACTAGTTGCGCCAGAAATCAAGTTAGCGGGGTAAAGTATGATAAAAATTCGGCAGGGTTATATTTTTCTTCCCAGTCATCTTGTCAGGGCACCCCAACAGCAAGCTCCTGCCTTAGCGTTCATGGTTATTTTTTTTATTTCTACCCAGTAATCTTGTTAGGGAACCCCAACGCGGCCGGGTTAGCTTCGCTCCTGCCTTAGCCTTGGTGGTTATTTTTTTTTTCTACCCAGTAATCTTGTTAGGGCACCCCAACAAACTAAAAACAGAATTCGTTACAACCCTAAAAAAGTCTGCCCAACTAAAAAACGTTAAGAGTGAAATTTGTTTAGGGAAGCAACATTGTAGAGCTATTTCCGGTTGGTTGTTGGTTGTGAGATTTGTAAGTGAAGTTTTTAGTTTCCGTTATGGCTTCAGCCTAGCGCAAAACTTTCAGTTGCAACGGCTGTAATTTGAAGTGTAGAGAAATTGGACATATTAGTTTTGTTGGTTCTGCAGGAGACTCTCAACTTCTAGTTGATTTTTTTAAAAAACACGGTGTCCTAGTGTTTAATAGGAATTGTGGAAAGTGCGGGAAAGAGTGCAATTTTAGTGCAGTCACAAATTTATTTAGGTGTGACAAGGCCAACTTGGAGTTAACCAAGAAAACTAAACACAAAGCAGTTCCTTGTACATTTAAATTGTCTTTGTTCAAAGGCACTTTTTTTGAAAACTCGAGCTTGCCGGTGTGGAAAGTGTTTGAATTTGTTCATCTTTATTTAAGCATACCCCGTAGTCCCAGTTCGTATATGATTAGTGATTTGAACATTTCCACCAGAACTTATACGGACTGGGTAAGTTTTGTGCGCGAAGTAGCTGTTGATTGGAGTGTTCGTCATTCGCAAAAAATTGGTAAGTAAGTATAATCGCGGGCGTATTGTGCAAGGATGGTGGATTTTTGGGTGGAGTAGAAAGACTAGGCAAGTCAAAACAGTTTTTTGTGCCCATCCAAAAACGTGATAAGGACACTCTTATTCAATTAGTAAAAGACTATATTAAGCTGGGTTCGATTATATATAGTGACTGCTGGAAAGCCTATGCATCTTTGACGGAAGAAGGCTTCCAGCACTTGTGTGTGAATCACAGAGTGCATTTTGTTGATCCCATAACAGGTTCACACACGCAAAATATAGAGAAACTTCGGCGGGATTTGCGTGCGAATGTTCAACGATATGGCCGCCGTGTGGCCTTTTTCATGGGATATTTAGCTGAAGCGTGATTCCGACAAACTTTTAAAGTGGCTGGTGAACGTTTTCATCAATTTTGGACTGCAGCTGGGATTCTCTATCTTCCGCAGATGTAATACTATGTAAGTTTGTTGAAATTATTAATTTTGTAATGTATAAATTAGTAAAAAAACAATTTTTTTTTCAACATTTTTTTTACGTAAAACTAGTCGTTTCCGCTGATTTTTGCGTTTCATCTGTGCATAAGGGGATGCCTTTCTATCCTTTAAAATTTTTTTTACGTAAAAATACGATCCGTCGACAAAGTAAAAAATTTTCTTTTTTTTATATGGGGTGTGTCCTCATGCCAGACGATTTTTTTTGACGAGTGTTGACAGAACACATCGTCAGGAGCAACGTTTGAATGTACCATTTTTTCTGTGACCATTGAGTGCGGCTAAATCAAAGAGGACGCTGAGCAAAACTAAAGTTTAAACTCTTGCACCCCGTTTTAGTGACATAAACATCAAATGTAAATTTTACCTGTATATTTAAGCAAAACAACATCACGTCAACAAAACCTATGTTTTCTCCATTTACTGCTGCCTCTAATTCGCAAATGTCTTTATTACCTTTCTGTGAAAGACATGTTCTACAAGTATTATTCATATTAAAATTAATATTAAGAATGGTATTTATTTATAACAAACAAGTATAAAATTTCAGGAATCCTAAAACAAAAAAATAACCAACAAATAACCATCATAAATTTTTTTTTTAATTAATGTTAAGAAGGCCTGGATACATGGCATACAAACTTAACCATAGTGCAAACAAATTCCATAGAAAAAGTAACAGAACTCAAAGGCTATGCCTTAACTAGAGGTCTGTCAGTGTGATCAGATAAAATTTTAGAAAAATATTACAGGACAAAATTACCGAAATATACGATTTACAGCAGTAGGTTTTGGCAAAGAAATAAAGTTTTTTTTGCTAAGTTCAAAAATTTTACTACGCTATTTAAGTATCGCAAGGAATAATCTAATCCATTATTGTCCCTTTAACCACAAAATACAATTACTAAGGTTAAAATTAAGAAGAAAATAAACAAAGATTTTTGGTTGCCCAAACAAATGAAAGTGACTGAACTAAAACGTAGTGATTATATTCTCTTTGGACTGAACTGAAGTTTGCACATCACTTAAACATTATTTTCTCAATGTACCTAATTCAATACAATTGGCTTTTAAAACTATAAGGCTAACCGCTATGAAGTTTGCAACAAACTACATGTTTTATTAGAAACTTGATTGGCATTGACGACGCTATAATGAAGCAATGAGCTTACCGCCTGGCAGCTAGACATAGGTAACTCAGTGTCGAACCGATTCAATAACGCAGCTCCAACAAATTGAGCTGTTGTAGCTCAGATCCAAGATGGGCAGCTCTCGCTTTAGAAAAATACACAACTCAACCATTGACCTGGACGGCACGCCAGCGCCGCCGGCGATGTGGCGACTCGATCAATGATTTGCCGAGTGTCGCGACGCGCCTCACCGGTGCACACAATCCGTTTTGTGCATTTTTTAGGTGATTCACATATATGTAAGTAGTAAAGTTACATTATTTTATTTAATATAATATTATAAATGTGACAGTTTGTATGTCGATAGATGTTTGTTACTCAATCGTGCTTCAACCACTGGACGGATCGGGATAAAACTTGGCATATATATAGGTTAGGTCCTGGAATAGCATACAGGCTACTTTTTATCCCTCAAAATTCAAAAGTTTCTGCGGGAATAACTATAACTGAGTTAAACGAACTATTGCTACACCTATAGCACGCTATAGCAATTTATTAGTAAAACTAATTAATCAATTAATTGGAGCTAATTAAGGAGTTCCACGCCGATTACCGAATCTAGGGCGGGCGGAGCCGCTGGCAGTCTAGTTTTAATATAATTTTTGTATTTATATTAGTTGCTATGCAGATAATTGTGAAACTATCATAGGAAATTAGTCATAAATAATTAAAATAATATAAGTTAGTATAGTAAATGTGATAGAAACAGAAAAAAATCTTGTTTATTAAGTGTTTTAATACAAAACATGTATTTATTAGATGATACACTATAATATTGTGTTTCGTTTGTGATTTTACAAAGATTACCTATTGGACGCACGCAATAAAACAGTATTGTAATTAGTTTGTAAAGCTAGTAACAGTTGTAGTTAATTTGAATAAAAAGTTTTGATTTTGGTGCTTGAGCTGTGGTTTGAGCTGCAGCTCACAAATTTTTACCACCCATGTCTACTAGCGGCCGGCCGCCGCCATCTTCCTCACCAAAACTTAGGGTGATCGTGGCGCCGGAATTGGAAGGTAGTGAGTTGTTGAGAGGAGCTAACGCTAAAAGGTGGTACTTGACTCAACTCGGATAATTCTACTACTAATTTCGGATATATTTATCTTAACTTTGTCTTTTAGTGACAACACTTCTATTTTTCGCTTGGATATTTTAGATTTTCAACACAAAACATAAGGTAAAAACTTTTTAACAAAAAATTATTTCCAAAAATCTGATCTGAATTACAGTTTGAAGTTGGTTTCATGCAAGTGAAGTGTGTTATAAACAGTTAGGTATATAGACATTACTATTGATACAGTTTACCTTTTACGGAACTCTCGGTGTGCGAGTCCGACTCGCACTTGACCGTTTTTAACCATGCAGCCCACCGAAAATGTTTGATTGGATATCTTTTAATTAATAAAACGAATTTGACGCAATTGGTTTTGAAAAAAAAGCGCAATGTAGCCGAAATCTTGTGACTTCGGAAATCTTATTTCTTTTATTTTGTGACGCAAATTTAAAATTCACATACACAATACTTTGAAGACATGGCATTATAACTCACTCCTTTGCCTTTCAGCGACGTTAAATTTAAACAACATTAAATTTGACTCCCTCGCAGCCTAGTTGCTAGTGTGACCGGTTGCTGTGTAGAGGGTGTGGGTTCGATTCCCGAAC
Organism: Apoda limacodes; assembly: GCA_946406115.1. Taxonomy (NCBI): domain Eukaryota; kingdom Metazoa; phylum Arthropoda; class Insecta; order Lepidoptera; family Limacodidae; genus Apoda; species Apoda limacodes. The sequence continues at coordinate 25,406,368 of OX291550.1, forward strand.
TGAACAGACATTTATGTGATTAACATTTGTGTTGGTCTTGAGTCTGGGTGTATTTATATATGATATATATGTATTTACAAATAAAAGTAGTTTATATTTATTTGTATCCGTTGTCTGGTATCCATAACGAAAGCTTTGCTTACTTTGGGGCCAGACGGCGCTGTGTGTAACGTCCAAAAATTTTTATATTTATATATATAACTATTTGTATCTACCATTTATGAAAAGGTATATTAGTGGCGTTTTGTTGACCGACATTATGCGTTTAATGTCAATGATCCAACCAAAGAGAGCCAAGATTTGTACAGTTTGTCAGACGAAAGTTATGTCTTTTTAACTTGGCTTGATTATTTTTATTTTATTTTTTTATTTTATTTATTCGGGACAACCAACAATTACACAATAGGTTATAATTAATTATACAAAGGCATATTATCTAAATATTTGTGTAATCTACCACGTTATCCACAGATTACTTGTGATGTGTGGTTGAAAAACAAATTCACTTATTATAATACTTACTTATGTAACAAAATATACTTATACTTACATATATATATAGACACATACACACATGCATATATATATACACACATACACACATGCATATATATATATATATACATACATGCCGGCATTATGCATATAAGTATAGTCTCTGCATTTTAGTTTAAGTTTTAGTCACAAAAACATTATCTTAACAGTATAAGATTAGATTATAAGATTTTATTACAAAATATTGCAATATTAAAATTTATGTGGCTTTTATTTTTACAAGTTAACGATTTAGCTTTTAAAGTTAATGTTTAAGTAGCTGTATTACAATAGTATTGGGTATTACATTAATAAGATTTTACTACAAAAATGTTTGTGTCTTTCTACATTTGAACAATGTCTAGCTTAGATCAAAGCAATAGCACCATATCAGTATAAGATATAATATAATAAGATTTTACTATATGACATACCAATTTTCAAATTTATTTATGTGTCTATCCATTTAAAAAATGTGAAATTAACAAAGTTTTAGTCAAAGCAACATTGTAATATCAGTAAAGGATTAAAAGATTTTACTATAAGCTATAACAATTTTAAATTGTTTATGTATCTTTCCATATAAACGATATATAGCTAATAAAATTTTAGTTAAAGATTATTCATTCTCTAAGTAACTTATTAATAACTAATCTTCTAAAAGTACCCATTCTTGTGTGTATATCAATGTCAAGAAAGTTTTGATTATATGATGATACCATCCTTTGGATGGGAGACCGCAGGCCAGCATTAGTACGATACCTTGTTAAAGCAAATAGTTGATGAGCACGCGTGGCCCTTGAGTGATGTCGCACAGGTACACGGTAATATAGTTTACGAGTTAATTCAATACAATCGTATTTATTATTACATATGTCATATATTACTTGAAGCTGTTCACGTCTAGCCTTTAAATCAAGTAAAGTGTATTTTTAAGCAGTTGGTCATAAGACAGGCGGGTTCTTGTACATTTATAATGCATAGTGCGTAAAAATTTCTTTTTTATAGACTCAAGGTTTTTTATGTATATGTTGTAATGTGGGTTCCATATACAGACAGCGTATTCCAGTTGTGATCGTACAAGAGATTTGTATAGATGTAAAAAAGTTGAGGGTTTCTTAAAGTTACGCATAGTCAGCATAATAAAACCGTAAATTTTGTACGCTTTATTACCTATCTTGTCGACATGTGTATCAAGGATTAATTTTTTATCTAGACTGATTCCCAAGTCGTGAACCGTATCAACTTTGCAAGTCTAGTTCCATAACGGGGGTTTGTAAAATTGGTGATGTTTTTTTTCCTTGTAAAAGATATATAGCTACATTTTTTCAAGTTAAGTTCTAATTTGTTTTTGTTACAATAAATAGAAAAACGATCTAAATCTTTTTGAAGTAGATGATTATCGTCTAAATTGCTAATATATTGATATATCTTGAGATCGTCAGCATAAAGAAGAAAATGACTAAATTCAAAACATGAGCTGATGTAATTTATAAATAAAATAAAAAGAAGCGGACCGAGAATTAATCCCTGTGGCACTTCAGAGCTTATCGATACTGTTTCAGACTCATACCCATTAATGACCATCTTTTGAGTACGCTTAGTTATGTAAGATTTAAACCAATTCCAGAGATTTCCACATATACCATAGGATTCTAGCTTTTCCAGTAATAGTTTATGATTAACTCTGTCAAAAGCCTTTCGAAAGTCAGTATATGTACTGTCTGTTTGTATGTTGTTGTCTAGGCTTTCAAAAAGATTTGTAGTATAAACTAACATATTGGTAACTGTAGAGCGTCTTTGAACAAAACCGTGTTCATAAGAACTAATGATGTTATGTAAACTGGGATAAACAGCCTTATGTACCAATCTTTCAAAAAGCTTTGACAGAGTAGGTAGGATCGAAATTGGTCGATAATTTTCAACATTTTTTTTAACCACATTTATGAACTGGTACGATACGAGCCAACTTCCACACTGAGGGGAAAAAGCCTTCCTGTAAACATTTATTAAATATTACATGTATAGGTTTATACATAGATCGAGCAGTATTTTTTAGAAAAACTGGAGGAATATTATCTAATCCTTACTAATATCTAAAGACTGTAATTCTTTTCTCACATCTACTGATGAGATAGTTATGTCAATAAGAACGACAACATGAGTGTTGTTTGATTGGTTACCATTTTTTATTTTGAAATAATTTGTAATATCTGATGGCTCAAAAACAGAGTAAAAAAAAAAACGAGTTGCACTCCGGGAGTGCCGGCAGAAGTGAAAACCTTTACACACGATTCGCGCTTAACACTCAAATATGTCACAAGATATGTCTTTGACATTGTCAAGAAATAATAATGTTTGTTTATTTACTTTTTTGACGTAGTATATTTGACATCGCAATCTGTCATAGAATTAAAATTCCATATCCAACCTCCCTGTACTCATAATCGCGAATACTAAAAATAAAAATTATAATAGGCGTGGCATTACGGTTTCCGTCTTACGAATTTCCACGATTAGGACACGTGACCTGACGCGAGTTTATCATTTTTTACCCATACCAAAAAAAGTGCACAACGCCGCTAAAGAAGTTTTCACTTCAAAAATTTGAAAATAAATTACTAAGATTCAATAGGAACATTAGCAATTTTATCATTATAGAAAACAGTGTTTGGGATATCATTACTATTCCTAAGTCCAGATACGTAATTCCAGAAATATTTGATATCAACTTTAATGCTGTCCTCTAATTGACTCATATATTCAGTATGACGAAGGTGCGACTCTTTTTTAAAACGACTGCGGTAGATAGAAAACTCCTCATAATCTATCATATTACCATACTTTTTCCACTTAACCCACGCCTTATTCTTATTCTTAAAAATATGTATTAAGGCGGAATTAAACCAAGAAGGATTTTTTTTGTTTTTAGTAATTGTTGTTGGTATATGATCTCGTATGAAACCCTAAATAATTTCATAGAAGATCTTAATCGAGTCTTCGGCTGATTTATTTAGGAATAGATTGTCCCAATCTGTTTCCAAAATTTTTTATTAATAATCAGCATTTTTAAAACAATAATTTGTCCTAGGTTTACAAGACATGTTGCATGATCTCGCAAACGGTACCGTAACGTAAAGAGGGGGGTGGTGTGTGGTTATGACATTAAACGCATTGAAGCAGTGAACAGAACGCACCTAATATCTACCTGCTGCTACGGGCAAAAAACGCTTATTAAAAATAAATGCGCCATGTCGTCACTTCTGAACCGCATTCAACGCATTGGCTGCACATGCACATGCTCGGGAGGCAGATTAGTGCATGGGCTGTCAGATAGTGAACAGCCATATTGTTTGTTTACATTTGGTGAACAGAACTATTACAATGCCTATGCGATGTCATCGCTCTCAATGCCGTCAATAGAACGCACCTTTACTTTCATTACCGTCATTTGTTGGCCAAGTTAATTTTATTTAACCCTTTTTCAACTCCCTCGCAGCCTAGTTGGTAGTGTGGCCAACTGTGTAGCAACATTTATGTCATTATATAAACATTTATGTTTGTCTTGAGTCTGGATGTATTTATGTATGATATGTATGTATGTATACAAAAAAAAAGTAATATTTATGTAATTGTATCCGTTGTCTGGTACCCAAAACAAAAGCTTTGCTTACTTTGGGGCCAGACGGTGTTGTGTGTAATGTCCTTCAAAATATTTATTTATTATTTTTATTTTTAAAAATCGAATCAGATATTTTTGCATAAAAAGATCGTGCCGAATAAGTAAATATTTACATTCTTAACCAAACAAAACTTTCTAAAAATTATAAATGACTGATTTTTAGTTTTAAATTTTTGTACTTTTTAAAATACCTTAAGAGCTAATTTCTGTAATACTAACGATGTCCATGCAAATGTACTTAAAATCATTGCACAATGTCATCTATTTTACTATGAGATGTATTTGTTATATACTTAAGACTTTCAAATGTTTTTTTAGCATTAAATACAATAAATGGAAATCACTGTCAGGTTAAGGACTAGATCAAACCAAATTAAAGTTAAAGCAAGCTAAGTTAAGAAATAAAAATATCTAGTGGCCGCGCTAGTGGGCAATACCTACACGGGAGCTTAACTACTTACGCGCTTCAGCGTTGCTCTGTTAGTACATAAGAGTTATTTACGCCTTTCTACCCTACATCGTAGCTTTAAGTAATAAAAATATCTAACTACTTACGCGCTTCGGCGTTGCTCTGTTAAGAGTTACGTAGTTGTATTATCGTTTTTGGTTTATAACTTCGTGATCTTTTTTAACTCTTTATTAATATGACATCAATATTTATATAGGCACACCTTCACCTCTAAAAACAATCATCCAAAATCGATAAAGGTATCTGTCTACATCCAGACGCTTATGGTGCGAATCGTATGCGGTGTTCGCGGGGTGTTACCACAGACCGACTGAACGCAATGATTGTTCAGTCTGTAATAGTACATTGTAGCTGGTAAAGCAAACGACAAATATAAATTATGATTTCAATATTTTTTTTTGAATAAATAAACTTAACAATCCGTGAATTCGGAGAAAGAGATAACTTAGCTGGTTTTTTTGAAGGAATGAGAAAATAAAACTTTCTTATATTTCTTTTTACAATTTAATTTTTGTGTAAGAACAAAGGATACAAATTGCAAAATTCCGTATCAAATATTTAAAAATGCCATTATTATATAGACAAATATTAATTTTACAGTAATAAAAAGAGCAGCATTTTGGGACCTTATTAGAGTAGCATATAAGTTATTACAATAAAATACTATATGTGGCCCATGCATAGCCATCTTATATTTATTTCTTAAAAGGAAACAGACAGGCACATTCAACTTATTACTAATAATAAAAAATATATTATCTAAAGTAAACGTCAATCCTCTATCACACTCTGTGATGTAGTGATGGCTCGCACCCTTAGAGGTTACCTTTTATATGTTGCATCTCTTTCACTCTATCTCAGAAGATTATAGGTGTGAGTGCACGAAACTACATTGAATACAGCTATGCATATATAGCTGCCATACATGTTTAAACAAATTACAACAGTTACTTACTATTTTTAAATCAAAACAAAGTACAAATAAAAGTCGCAAAACAGTAAATATAAAAATTAAAAACTCTACACATAAAAGGTAAAAAAATATTGCAATATTAATCTTACAATGCTTCAATATAATTTATTAAAATTAATATTTTCTGCCTATACAATTTCTTGGATACGAAATGCTCACAAATTATATAGACGGATAGGTTTATCTACACATCTCGAACTTTTCTTTAAAAACTTAAATCCTAGTTTACATCTAATTCTTCGTCAATAATTAAATACAATTCTCAATAAAAAAGAAATAAATACGCACATCCATTCATACAGAATGTAAATAAAAACGTAAACTTAAACTATATGGTAAATTAATTTCAAATTGTTTTTGTTTTAATTATGTATTTTAAAATATATTTAAAAACAAACTACAATCATATTGCAGTATTGTATACAACGGGTAATGTTATGGCTTTGTTTTGTACTCAAAATATAACTGGTATAGATTTGAAAACAATAGAAAATTTATTGAATTTAATTACATACAATTCTCGACCCATTAGCATTTAAAAACTTTAAAAAAATTATTTTAAAACTTTTCCATAAAAAGTGCAAATGTTTACATTAAAGATCAATCAATTAATGTAAAATTTAAAAATAATGATAACTGACCCAAATTTGCATATTTAATACGACAGTATAAATTACCTCGCAAGTACACACAATTTTACGTGTAATTTATATTAAAATAATTGTAACGATGTCAAATTGAATTAATGACGTTACCTGGATTTTGTAGGTTCGCTGCACATTTAAAAAAAATATTTACTCCAGAAATAAGTACAAAATAGTTTTATTAAGTATGCCTTATGGTATCGTTCTTATGAATAAAAAAAAGTTAGAAGTATATTTAGGAATCAATACACAAAATGTAAAATTGTACATACATAATGTACATATGAAGCAAAAAATTACATCACATTAGTTGACTCATTACAGTTTTATTGTGTCCGTTTTTTCAATATTTTATTATTTCAGGACTATACTCAGTAAAAACAGAATAAAACAAGATATTCATACCTATAGAAAGATGTTTATCAATGGAAAAATTGGAAAATTATTCATAAAATCGGTTTTATATCTCGTGTACCGGTATACTGTATAAATTGTATAATATCAAAAATATTATATTAAAAGTCCAGTTGTTGAGATACACCCATCGCCTGCAATTAAGTTTTGAAACCGTGCCCCTATAGTTTCTATTACTTTTTTTTACATGTACTGTGCTAATGGTAAAATAAAGTTTTGTACCCATTGCAGTAAACAACCGGCATTACATATTTGATTATGGCAGGATATTTGTTACCGATATTCTTTGTACCGGTGTTTTTTTATACCGGCATTATATGTGATTTCAGCTAGTGCGACTCGGTGGTTGCTGCGGCAGGCGGGACGGGCACGGAGAGCGGCGATCGTTGTCGCTCAAACATCTCGAGTATCAATTTGGGGTCCGTACCGGCTGGGACCGTCACGGTTCCTGTCTGATCACACGTCTTTATGAATACCACCTTACGTTCTTCTCCGCAACAACGCGTGGCGGCCGCGAGGGTCTACCGGAAACTATTCAAACCGATGTAATCTATATTTTTATAACTTTTTATAAGATGCGACCCTATTATTACAATTATCTGAACAGACACTAGCGGACGCCACAACATTTTGCAGAGAACATTTTTCATATTAGTTTATTAGCTAGCACACGTTTTGGAAACGGTGAAAGAAATGAAAAAGTTAAAAACAATGTTGGTTAAGTATATACTGAGGTTAGAAACTAGTAAAAAGCAAAATAGATATAGGGAGAAGAGAACATGCGATAAAATAGATTTGAGAAAATAAGTTCGTTAAAGATTATGAGATCTTAATGCATAAGATAGGTATTTAAAGCAAAGTGTGAGATACCTCAATGCGGGTGATGACTCCTTCCTCGCGACTGTGCTCTAGGACTACGAACAAAACATAAAGCGCCCGTCAAACATATAAACAAACAATAAACAGATATTAAACATATATAAAGCATACGATTGCTTAGTAAAATAGTCAAAACACAATATTTAAAATAATCAAACTCTAATAAGTATCTGGGGGAAGGAAAGTGTTTGCAGGAATTCATAGCAAGGTATTAAATAAAATACCGGTATTTTCCGGTATTTTAAAAAGTTTTAGGGTGATGAGGTCAAACGCAACTTGCCTGACACAAAATATATAAAAGAAGCCATTTTAATTATAGTAATAAATTCATGCAAGTATTATGTATGTTTTATATAATTATTAAATCTATTGATACATTTAAATAAATTAATTAAACTTAAATAAACATTAACATATAGCAACAATTTAATTTCCATATACTGTTATAACAAGTAAAATCACGTACTATGCTATTTCAGAAGTGTTTCCTTCTGCGAACACATAGGTTGTAGCATGACGCCATGTCGAGGTTTTCTCTAGGGACTACGGTAAGGAGATCTTCAAAATTACAGTGAACTTAAAGCGGAAGTCGCCGATGAGTTGATCATCAAATAAAAAGAAGAGTTAGATGAATTCGAAATCTGGGATGATTTGAGAAGACTTAAAACTGGATTTTGAGATAAGTTTATCATGAAATAAAAAGACTTACTCTAATGCGGAGGTCGGAGATGAGCCATAAAATTAACACTATTTCTAACTGGGACAAAGAAAGATAATTGGATAAAAAGACACTAGAACTCTAAAGCGAGCGTCGGAGACGAGTTTATCATCAAATAAAAAGATACTCTAATGAAAGCTGAGACACGAGGTTTTCATCGAATGAAAAAACTCTCAACCCGAAAACGAGGCCCAGAGAAGAGTTATTCATTAAACAAAAAAAAATTTTACTAAAAAACGAGGATTGTAGACGAGTTATCATCAAATGTAGAGGCTCATCCGAAAGCGAAAGAAACACGATGAAGAGTTGATTATAGGATGTTTGTCCCTTTTGCAGCAGGGGTCGAAGAAGTGTTTATTATTAAATGAAAACACGCCCTAACTCGAAAGCGGAGTGGGAAACAAGTTTATCATTAATTGGAAAGTAGTAAGGTCGCCGTAATTTGAAACCTGTAAAACAGTAGGTTTTGGATATTATTTGTAGTAGAACTTACTGTTTTCGTGTGCTGAGGTGACGGTGGTCGTGGTGGTAGTACCGCCGTCCACGTTGTTCTCGTTCATCGTAGTTCGCGTCGTCGTTTTGACCACCATCGAACTTGTGTTCACTTGCGAATTCTATTCAAAATTATAAGTTACGATAAGCATTTCAGTTTCTACAAATGCTTAAATTTCTATTTCATTTTTCTTTGATTAAATTTAAGATTTTATTACATTCTTATGTAAAAAGGGGCGAGTTTGAATTAATTTTCTAACATTCTTCGTAACACTTTATTTACACAGATTTGCTCACAACGTTATGTCAGGACATCAGACACGAAAATTCAGTATTAGCTGCGGTTTGTTAAGTAACATTGAAGGCAATGAATAAACTCTAAGCTCATATGCGGAATATGGCTGCACTTTCGGTGCGCATTCAATGCATTGGCTGTACATGCTTGGGAAGTAGAGTACTAAATGCGCTGACAAAATAATAATCAGCCATCTTGTTTGTTTACATTTGGTTAACTCTATGCCAAGGTAATCATGTCCACACACCATGGCTATTCTAAGCTGTACCTGTAAGTTAATGTTAAGCTCTGGCGGCTGTTCCCCCACTGGGGTGTTCGAATTGGTGTTCGTGTGATCACGTACAGAGTCCACGGTGATGTCTGCCGACGCAGCCGTCACGTCGTGGACTGTCTCTGGGACTTCTTCCTGTTTAATTATATCTTCATTATTAAACACTCAATAATTGATTCAACGATTAAATATTTCTACTATGGAACGCACCCTTCCAAATCGCAACGAGGAAGTTAAAAAAGTGGTTTTGGGACGCCCGGGGTAGAGTAATTTTCCAACTGTCAAGTTGAATTCTTTACACTGCCATAGAAAAGGTTGAAAATCACTCCTGTCAGTGTGAAAATTAACTGTCAAACGTTCGTTCCAGTACGGGTTAATTTTTCAACTTTACCGGGCGATAATTACTCGGCGTGATTTGGAACATAGCCTTAGATTCTACATTACTGTTAAGGCAGCATGTCTGTATGATTTTACAATCATGTTTTGCAAAACTATGTTTTCGATGATGAATGTTTTTTACGAAAAAATTTAAACTATAGAAATGCCGAAGTTTGTACAACCTACGCTACTATATTTAAAACTAGGAACTATAACACCTAAATTAATATAATGGAAACGGATACGAAAAATATATCAATGTCAGTAAGTCTCAGTGTAAGTAAAAAAAGATAACGTAAGGGTCAAGCCTTAATCCTTGGGGTTGAACCTTGACGGCTGCGACGATATCCAATAGGCAAGGCACATATCACTGGCTCTAGTCTTAGCTTATGGTAGGAAAATAATACCAATAGCACCCAACCGAGGTCTAGGTACTAACTTAAGCAATAACAGGTGAACGAGCTGCAAGTGATACGGAATCTAAAAAAAAATGTTTTTACGCATAGATATTACCGCAAAATATTAATTCGGCACATTTAATATCTATGTACTTATTAAATTACTTATTTCGTATTTATTGTTAATTCTGTAGAATAAACTGCTAAGCACTTTCTTCTGTATATATAAAAGGTAACCGTTACTTACTGACTGATCTATGAACTTAAGCTCCAACCACTGGACGGATCGAGCTGAAATTTGGCACACATATAGTGTGTTATGATGTAGGCGAGCGCTTAGAAAGGATTTGTATGGAGCACCAAGATCACGAGGTTAATCCATCACTTAATTAGTTTTTAGTAGTTAATTGTTAATTATTTTTGAGAGAGAGAGAGAGAAAACGTCAAGTGTGAGTGGGTTTTTTTTCTATAATAGAGGTGTTGCCGTAAGAATCCTACGCCGATAACCAAAATTAGGGCGGGCGAAGTCACTGTTAGAAGCTCTTTATGTTGTTTCTAAGCACGAAATTCTTTGATATCTAATGTGGGTTTAGTTGGTATACCTTTTGTTCTCCATTAGTAAGCGGTTCCTCGGGCGGCCCTCGCAGCGCGGCTGCCCACGGCGACAACAATACGTGGCACTGCGCTATCGTCACCTACGACAGGAATAATTTATATACAGTTATTATAGGTACACAATAAAAAAATATTCATCTTATTAGAAAGCTATCGGTTCCCAGAATCAACTGTAATGAGGTAATTTTGAAATTACAATTTTGAAAGCAATACCAATTGTAATTCAACCGACAATACTTAAATAAATAGTTACAAGTGTTGTCGAAAGATACTACTTAGTTTTATAGATAAGGTTAGAAATTACGAAAATTTGTAAACAAATCAAATCATTGTAATACATGTTATGATATATTTTACCTTAGTAGCAGAAAGTGAAATCCTTTGTAATTCCGACGACGAGTGTAGATAGAGAGCTTCACCACGCTTCGAGAAGCAAAGACTTGATATACCACTGAAACAATATTAATAGACTATGAAGTAGTTTTGAAGTATAAAAGCTAGATAGTAGCTATACATAGTGCAATTTCGACTCAGGCATAAGGGAAGGGCAATTCAAGCATTAAACAACCGACCATCCAGTTACATTTATAACGTAAGGTTCTGTGTACTAACTTGATGTCCTCCTTGCGCACAGCGGCCGCATTGAGCTGTCTTCGCAGCTCTGCGCTCAGCACGAGACAGTCTCCCAGGTTGGTGAGACACAGGAGACACCACTCGCTGTGCCGCTCTGTCCCGCTCCCGCACTCGAACCGCGCAAAAGCCGTCCGTCGTACCTGCCAAGTACAGCTACCGACATTAATAACTTCTCCTTAAATATTTGTTCGTAACTATAACGCAAGTGGTTTAAAAAAATGTAATCAAAAATTTACTACTACAATTCCAAAGCTTAGGACGGTAAATAATAACTTACATAGCTATAGTGTAAGTTCTAAAATCTTGCTACACACATAACCAGGTCATGCACTGGGCTGTTTATAGAAACTTTCTCCCACGCTTAGGTAGAAACTGCTCCCTGTTTTTTAGATTTTTTCGCAGCCTCTAGGACTGTCCACAGTATGGGTCCACAGTATGGGCCCACAGTAAGGATTAGATACAGAGGTCCGAAGAAAGGAGTCTAGACACGGCAATCTAGCCTCAGTATTATTGAGACGTCCCAACAATACTGAGGCTAGTTGGGGTCGGACCTCTGTACCTAATCCTTACTATGTGGTATGGGTTTTTTTTTATGATTAAAGTGATTAGATTTTCATAGGTCGGCAACACGTGAACAAACCTTAGTGTTACTAGCGTCCTTAGGCTATGGTAACCGCTGAACATCTGTTGGTTTTTGTGTTTGTTTATTAGCTTAGTAATAAAAAAATAAAACTTACTCTGGCGCCCTCGTGCGCGGTGAGTTTGTACTTGTGGTGGGGTTTAAGCGAGGGCAGCGTGAACACTTTGAACTGTTCCTCCGACGTGATGACGACTCGGTGGGTACCCGTCTCTGGCAATGGCGACACGCCTCGTTCAACCTGATAATAGATAAAAATAAAAGATTAAAGACTTGTATCTCGTAGCCTTCTCAATAACTGAAGAAAAATATCATATTTTTCGTGTTATAAACCTTGTAAATAAGACATATAACTTATGTATAAAAATCGATGCAAATTAATTAATATAAAATGTATAATACTAAAAAATAGCTTAAAATTTGCGACAAGCTATAAATAGCAATATATATCAATATACAATAAATATTACATGATTTGAATCAAAATGAATTATAAAGAAACCTGTCTTGTTTCATCGAGTTTTAGACTTATCCCTACTAAAATTATGAATGCAAAAATGGATTTGTTTGTATGTTGTCCTTTCTTCACGTCGCTACGAAGCAATTATTTGAGTTGAAATTTGGCACAGTGATAATTGAAGAGACGGAGAAAGACATTGGCTAATTTTCATTCCAGAAAATTTAAAGTGACTGTGGGAATAACTATAACCGAATCCACGTAGACGAACTATAGCTAACTTTCTTAATATAATCAAGCTGTTGCCTTAGAAATCCTATGCCGATATCCAAATTTAACGTTAGCGGAGCCGCTGGCAAAAGCTAGTATTTTTATAAAAGCGAAGCAAAGCTAAAGTGAAGTCAAATTTGTAAGGCAACTGAACCAAGTCTCAATTCGGCTAACATTTAACTAATGAAAAGTGTTCGTCGAAAGCTTTCGCTTTGGCTACACTCAGCCTCACATTTGACTTCGTCTAAAACAAGCCGAAGGATTGGCTGAAGTCAAAAATTAGTTAACCAGTCACACAAAACAGAAAATGTTATAAGTAAGTACCGTGTTAGGGAAAGTTGAATTCCCTGCTGAATTGATGTGCAAATGAATTTGTAAGCATAAAAGTGATTTGTGATTGCAAAAGTAGACTAGAAAATTTTGGAAACGTAAGAATGTTCCCCTATAATCTTAGCAAGAATTACAAATTATAACTTAATGGTTTTCGCTTTAAAGTTATTTTATATAAGCATGGTTGAAAAAAAGTGTAAGCATTTACATAATTTATATTGTTTTGTTTATTTTTAGTAACCTTTGAAGGTCTTTCGATAGAAAATATTGGAAAGAGCCGAACATTTGCTTAGACTTCAGATGAAACAACCCCTCAATTAGACTATATGCATAGATACCATACCTTGATATTTTTCAATTTTTAATCCTTTTTTGCTACTAGGGTTTTTCCTTAATTTTTTTTATCGAATGTGGGTGTAAAGCCATGTAACGCAAGTGCCTGGGAAATAGTCACGAGCTGTTTAATTAACAAAAATAAAAAGCGTACTTCTAATGGATCAGGAAGAGGTACCATAGCTCCGTCTAATACTGTGATGCCTATAACGGGTGCTCGATGTTTTAACTGGATCTCTTTTGCGAGCTGACACGTTACCTGTGAACAAAAAAAAACAGTTTAGAAAAATATCTATTATTGAAAGCGTAAATTTAATTGAACTTGGGATCCACATATATTAGAATATCTACTTTATACATAAAACGTTAACAGGCGTCTCGATTGGTGATCGAACCTGGTATCTTAAGGCTCGAAAGGCATATGCGTAAATTTTTATATAATTGTAAAGAGGATTCACGGTATTACAGAATCCAGTACTCACAGCATGTGCAGGATTCGAATCTCCGATCTCGTCAGTGCCGTACTTTAATAGCTAAGCTGCCATAGATTTAAATGTTATGTTTAGTAATTGAGTGAGTATTTTGCCCAGCACTCTTTGAGCTACGTCATGTGCGCAAAACGTTGACTTAAATTTTATATCACATTGGACGAAAATTAAGATTTATTGTGATTGGTAACACAAGTAAAATGATTTATTGTTTAGAAAACCACTGACCCAAAAAAATCACATTGATTGAACACGTGAAAGAAGCTTAGAATTCTTCACCACTTTATCTTTCTCTCTCTATTATCAGACCCTGATAACCAAGGTTTTATAACCTACTCATATAATAATGTCCAATGGGCCCAAATATGATACCACTGCTGCTAGTGGTAAGGAGTTGGATATCCTACAGACTCCGGGTGAAGCTACGACATTAGGTCAAGGTCACTGTTCTTGCAATATCATAGGTTAGGTAAAAGATGGACAGCGAAAGGTTTTGTATTTTTACTTTAGGTACGAAAACCTGTAAAAGTCGCGAGAAAATAACTACATACCGGATCTTCTTTCCGTTTATTCGTGTTGGGTACGTTCACTGTAAATGCGTACACTTTGCCGTTGTTAGTGCCCGCCCATAGCGTCGGCGTCGAACTTTGTGCTGAAATAAACAAAATAAACACTTATTAAATTAACATTCTAGATACAGAATTGTACCTACTAAATATTTTTTCCCAAAATTATCCGTAATGTCCCAGTTAGGCGCGAACTTACTTCTATCGTTTGTACATGGTTAAGTATCGTCCTAATCTACCTTATTTCGAAATTTGCTACAATAAGTGCAAAATAGAATGGCACCACGACCGTTCTGCCGCGCCGGTTTAGCTTTTAACTTGGGCTCCGCTGAAAATCAGCGCTGCAGCATTTGCTGAGATGGTGTCCCATTTTAGCACCATCATGCTGATTTTAGCACTCATGATAATACAGTACTCAAGCCGTGATAATGCAGACGCCGAGACCACATGTGACAACTTATGATGTGTATGGAAAATTGTAAACAAGTTCTAATTGTTTTTTTACTGTAAATATAAGCTTACTGCTGATAAGGAAGGTCCTGGCGAAGTAGAGACACCGCACCATAGAGCCGAATGCGTCGTCGTTAGACCGCGCTTCCACCGCTCGTTCAACCGGCTTTACGTCAGTCTCGTCTACACCAGCCGGTTTGTCTGCTGGCTTTTTCGGAGGCGGCTGAAAACATTAAGGTGACAGCATACTAAAACGATTTAAGTTTGCAAGAATTTGATTAATTTCGTTACAGTCAAGTCAAGTAGTTAAGAATTTTAATTAAGGCTATGTATTTACTTGTGTGGGTGAGGCAGGCGTGGCAGCGGTGGTCTGGCGTCGTTGTGATCTTCCTTTTCTCAGTCGTCTGAAAGATTCCCTTAGTGACTTTTTAAACGATTTCCTTCTTGATATGGGCGTATCTCCCGCTCCGGAATCTGATACAAAACATTATCTATTTAGTTATTAAATAATTAGTCTTTTATTAACTTTTGGATAATACATTTTTAGTATATAGGATGTTAACAATGATGCAGTGAATCGTATGGTGATAGACATGTTTCGTAGAAATTAGACGGATTTATCTAAACTCAGTTATAAAGGACCCGAAAAAAGGCGACATTATTTAGGGTCTCACTTGAGCGTTAGATTACTTGAGCTACCGCTGCAGTTAGTCTGTAAGAGATTGTGATAGAACAAGACATAATTGAAAACACCGGTAGCGGATACTACCGCCCTACTATTACGACGTTTATACAAGTCAAGGCTGTGGTCGTATTATAACAAGTCGTTAAGACACGTTAGAGGCCTTATTACAGTCACCTTCAAAACTGACATACAATTCGCCGAATGCCGCTTCTAGCTCGATAAACGTTCGCTAATTCGCACTAGGCAAGCGGGGTCTATGGCCTAAGCCTCCTTATCCGAGGAAGGATTGTAGATTGTAGAGATCTGTGCCCCTGCAATGTTTATAATAAAAGCCGAGTTACGTAGAGCGAGAAATATTTTAGTACCATGGGGGTTGAGTGTGCAGAGATGCAGCACCGGTGCGGGTCGCAGCGCGTCGAGCAGCGCGAGCCCGTGTGCCGTGCCCGCACAAACTACGCCCCACTCCCATTGTGCAGCCAATGACGTCACCGCGCCCGGCGGCTGCAGCTGCACCACTGACGTCACCTACACAGAAATCAACCCACAGTTAATATACGTAAGTAAATCTTTAGCTCGTCTCTCTCATGAAACCCATAAAAATTCATTTCGTTTACGTGGATATTACGGGCATGCGTTCGTAAAATTTGTGAACACCCCTTATAAGCGTCGTGAAGGTATATTATTACTATTTTACTTTACTTCGTTTATAATAATAATTAATGACGAGCAGATGACTAAGTTTCATATATCAAATATTTATTTATATGTATACCTGATATCCTTGTGGGAATGTTAGTGAGCCGGAGCGCAGAGAAAGTTGATCGTGTCCCTTCCAAACGAAACCGTCGCGATCTGACATTATGTTCACAGTCAATGACTGAAACAAACATCCAGTTAAACCTTACACATTACAAATGATTACACAGTGAAATCTATCTATATCATCTATATAACATGTGAAGAGTATTTTAGTTCGGCATAAATCTATGTATATCTAATACGTTATGCTTTCATAAATTAACAAATAACTAAAGAAAAAATATAAATTGGATTCAGAAGTTATTGAAGATATAAGTGTTTTTGATTACCTTGATTTCCGAGGTGCTAGATGATGTCTTCAAACTGGCTATTACAACGTGTCCAGCTGCCCCGCCAACTGTCAGCATCCCTGACAAGGGACAAAGGATTACCTGTTGAATACAATTACAGTGTTAACTTTTCAAAAATAAAATGCTAAGATACAATGAGACATAAACATTAAAAAATTCCAAGATGGCATTTAAAATGTTCATTGACAATGTTTTGGAACATTGTTCGGTATAACGCACATTGGGCGTATAGGGAGGGGCATCTGTAATCGATTGTAATCATAGGTTGTTTGATTACAGCCCAGACTGTAATCAGTTAGCAAATTGAAGTGTATAACGTTTATATTCTAAAGTAATGGTGGTTAATCTATATCTATATATCATAGTTATGTCTGGAAACAAGATTTACTTGTAATATACGTAAAATAAGATTCTAATAAGTATATATTTTTTTCCATCCCAATTTTGCAAACAAATGTTTTATACTTTATAAACAATCAAAAGAAGAAGTTTAAATTAGTGTGAAATATTGTTTACCCTTTTGACGGCAAGCCTAGGATCGTCGCTGTAGGGGTCGAACGTGCCGATTCGTCTGAAGGGCGGCCACTGCTCCTCCTCATTCTGACTGTCTGTGTTTTCTCCAATATCTTCACCACTACATAAAATAACACTTTAAACACCATATATTTTAAAAGAAACAGCTAAAAAAAATTTTTTTTAAAACTTCAGCACTATTTGGTACACATTTGTACCTTGTAGAATCTTGATTTATTTTTTAACAGTAAGTCACATTATTTTGTCTCTGGTCTTATAGTTTGCCACTTATTTATTTCTCAAGAGCTGGTTAGTTACGACATAAGGGACATATATAAAGCCACCTTAGTCCAGATACACTGTTTCAGAAACAGTGTTGCGCGGCGATGGACACTCACCACTTATTACGTAGAAACTTAAGTGGTTTGGTAAATAGAACCTTGCCCTCCCCCTTCTTACATTATGTTGTGAGAGCGTATCCTGCTACTGGGAACCCTCTTCTGGAGACTAAAGTCGTAATGTTATACATTAGGTTCACTCATAATGCGTAAAGTAAACTTCGTCAGTTTTGTACTTACCATCGCTTACCCACACCCATAATACTTCTAAGATCATGCTTTAATCACATGATTTTGTATTTATCGGTATTTGCACGGAAACAATATGATTATCTTTTTATTATTGTAGTTTCACCCAGGTTGTACTAGCAAGAGCCGAGCAAGATACAATACAAAAATAATTAGTGACACTCTTTTGTTAATTTTAACGTAAAATAGAAAACGGCTCTAATAATACTTAGGAGACTCGCAGTCAATGGACGCTCTACAACATTAAATAAAATGATAAAAGCATGTGTATCATCGTGCTGATAGTTCAATAAATATATAAACAAATGTCTAGGTAGATTTGTGTGCTAGTTAATAATGATTTAGAAATCTACTAAAACACCTTTTCCTTCTGCACCGAGCATGCTCTTTTTGTGTACAAACATGCAAATTAAATAAATAAGTGCCTTAAAAAAAGATAAAAACCATCCATGCTAAAATTTTACAGCTTTTTACCTTGCAGTTGATCTTTTCAGCCCACTTGATTTGCAGTAGCGATAAGCAAAAAATTGTGAGCATATGTTAGAAGCAAGCTTATTCGTAACATTTTGGTAAAAAAAAATATTTAAAGGGTTTGTAAAATGTAAAATTTTTATATTACATTTAGTTTTAAATAATTAATAGTTGCGTTTTGTTGAGATCGCATTGGCATTGAAATCGTTCTGTTCACCAAATGTAAATAAACAATATGGCCGTTCGCAATTTTTACAGCGAATCCACTGCTCTTCCTCCCGAGATTATGAAGCCACTTGTTTAAATGCGGACGAGAGGTGACGCAGAGATTCATTTTTGTTCAACAGAATGCTTGAATGTGTCCATAGAGCGCATTAACTGCGTATAATGCTTGTTAACAAAACGCACCTATTGATACCTTTCCTTTTTGCTATTTCAGGAATAATTATGTATTTAATATGATCAGTTACATAGGTATTACGTTGCTGGAGGATATTAATATTATTACAATTAGGAGGCTACTCATATAAATAAAACATATATAACACAGATTAGAATAAACCACTACGTAACATATTAAAGATGTTGAATATCAAAAAGGAGTTAGTGCTGAAGACTGATTAAAATAAAAAAAAAGAAAATGTTACCATTATATCACTAAAACAGCACTTAATGAACTCAAGGTCTATAGATTACAGTACAACAATTCTACCGCCGAGTATGATATAAATTACAACAAGAGATTAAACAAAATAGAGACATTAAGACGAGAACGAATTAATGCAGAGTGACCACTAAGATGACGATTAATGAATACAAAAAGACAAGATCGAATAAATGCAAAGGGGACACTATGACGAAAATGAATCAATGCAAAGGGGACACTAAGACGAAAATTCATAAATACAAAGAGACACTAAATGGGATACCACGACGATAACGAATAAATAAGGGGACACTTAGACAAGAATAAATGAATGTCCATGGGTGCGCATGGACCAATTAGTCTTTTCTTAATTTCTCAAGTACACTGATTTATTAATTCACAACACTGGCTTTTCAGTGAAGGAAAACATCGTGAGAAAACCTGCAAACGTCAAAAAAACACGTATAAAATCAGTACTGGGCCCGCGTGTAGACTATGGCCCAAATCACCCTTCGCAAACAATAAAACGAACTCAAATCAATTTAAAAACATTACGTAATTGTAATTATAACATCTAACTCAGCTCCTTTTTAACTACGACTGAGTAATATAATTAATATGAACATAGTTAAAAGTTTCTGACCTGAACAGCTGAGCAGTGGTGTACTTGTAGAGCGGCGTCATAGCCACACCCGTCACGTCCCAGAACCGTATGGAGCCGTCCTCGTGCCCAGTCAGCAGCACCTGTCGCTCGGACGGCTCCGTTGACTCGACCACGCCGCCAGAAATCGGCCATGGACTATCGGAGTATACGTTTTCGGTTTGTTGTTCACCTGTTATCAACAACAGTAACTTGTGCGTTGGTTGGTTAACAGTAATTTTCCATACTGTTATTATTATAAAAGTCGGTAGTGAATTAGTTTGACTGTTTGTCCATTTTTTAAGTCGCATGAGAGCTATAACAAACTTCCTTATTATTACTATAGTCAAGGAGTTGCATGTCAACTAACGAATTTAGCGTAGGAAGAGCTGCGGGAAAAACCTAGTATATACATCTTCTCTTCATATATATATATATAATTCTACTGTACGTGTGTATGTCACTGTACTCCTCCTAAACGGCTGGATCGATTTGAATGATTTTTTTTGGATGCGTTTGGGTGGCGCCCTGAATGGTTTAGATTCACAAATCGGCCCGGCAGATGGCGCTGCAGTCGGTACCATGCAGGACAACGTCTGCCCGGTAGTATACTATATGATAATACCAACCGGCTGCGACGATATTGTCGTAGACGGTATCGGCGACATTATCGACGAGCTGCGCAGTGGTGACAGCAGACGCGTGTACGGACACCAGGTACGGTAGTCGCAGCGGCCTCCAAGCGCGGTCGCATAAGTCTATCACCACCAGTTCTTCTTCTGCTAGGACTACCTGTTCAACAACCGATAGAGTTAATATAGATAACAAATATTCTTAACGAGAAGCACAAGAAATAAAACGACGGACGGACATATCTTTAATTTTTAGTAATTAGCGGAACCCTATTACTAAGACTTCGCTGTCCGTCCGTCTGGCACCAGGCTGTATCTCATGAACCGTGACAGTTAAGACAGTTGAAATTTTCACAGAAGATGTATTTCTGTTGCCGCTATACCAAAAAATACTAAAAAACAGAATAAAATAAATGTTTGAGGGGGCTCCCATACAACAAATGTAATTTTTTTGCTGTTTTTATAGATAACGGTACGGAACCCTTCGTGCGCGAGTCCGACTCGCACTTGGCCTATTTTTATTTCTGGCATTTAAAAACTAACAAATATCGCATTGCTGATATAACAAACAAACAAACAAAATTTTTTATTTAGCAAACACACACATACAAATATTAAACAAAAAAATAAAAAAAAAAAAAATTTATGTACCAAAAAAGAGTGCATGAGCTAAATGGGCCTCCCCCTCAGCATGATATGTACCCGTGTAGGTACAATACTGATTTTCAGTGGGAGCCCTTACTGCATCACTTCACGGACATTAGTGAATGACAAAACAATAGCACCTATAAATATTTAATTACTATACTATCCTATATATATTTATTTTAGATATGAAGAAGATATACCTAAGAAAAACAGTTAAATAACCTATGTTCGTATGCACATTTGTCAGTTCTTAAAAATGGTTAAGTTACAGAGTATGTACCTCGAGCCGACGAACATTTGTGAAAGTAAAAACCGCAAGGGGAAGAAGCAAAACCAAGCTCGTAGCAAGTCGGAGTCTGTGGTATCTGCCTATCTCTGTGGGACACAGCCGAGAATTTATTTCAGTATGTGTGGTTTATCACAATACCGACCACGTAGCAAGTCGGAGTCTGTGGTATCTGCCTATCTCTGTGGGACACAGCCGAGAATTTATTTCAGTATGTGTGGTTTATCACAATACCGACCAACGTTGCAGCGTGTTGGCTGACGAACTGCGACTGGATCTGCGCAGGCGATTCTGGCCGGTCTTCCTGCAGCGGCGCGCCGTCCGGTGGTACGGGTGTGGTTGTGAAGAAATCTATCACCTGCCAATATTACATAGAGTTATAGAACATCTGGCAACATTACACAAAACAATATACTTATCACCTTTACCTAACCAAATTTATCTCTGTATTCGATAAAGTCTTAGATTAAATGCGCTTGTGCAGTCGTTCGTATTCGGTTTGTTTTCGTAATTTTTTTGCATGTCAATTTCCGATTAGTATTATGTACGTTAAAAACACGGAAACGAACCGAAAATAAGTCAAGTCATAAACGCAATAAAAGGGTCTGAGGCACATTCGTAAGCCCAACTTGGCTTTACACGGGTAGCTCGGACAGCAGGAAAATAAATATATATTGGCATAGTATTTAAAGAGACATTACAAACCTGTACCCCGATAGCGTGAGTTTTCGAACATGGTCCAGGCACATCACAAAAAAAGAAAGTATCGTTCCATGCTTATAAATTCGCTGGCGCTCAAGAGTATCTTTGATGGCTATAGAAAACCAACATTTTTTGCCACATGCAAGCTTTCTATCGTCCAGAAGAAAAGATAAAAGAACCGTCTAATATTTTTGAAATCGGTATAAAATATTTTTTTCCTACATTAGGCACAGCTACCGAAAAATATAAATTTGTGTGTGATCACTACTTGTTAATTTATCGCCAGTGAGTCATTCACTCACAACTCCAGTTCGGTACGATAGTAGGTACTTTAGAGTAGTAATGTAGTAGGTATGTATTATATTATATTAGTTGATTACAATATTAGGTTTTGTTTGTAGTTTTACAAAGAATAGATAACTATTAAATGCTGGCAATCAACCAGTAGATATTGTAATTTAATTTGTAAAGCAAATGCTTGTTTATTTCTTTTCACGATTCAAAAGTGTTATTAAAACCCCATTTGAATAAAAAGAATTTAAATTTGTACTTACTCTGCTAGTAAAATCGAAACAATCATGCCTCTCCCCTTTTTGCACTGTCACTGTATATTTGTCCGAGTATGAAGCTCGTGGCATGCCACCTGAAATCATAATAAAATAAAATATAACAAAAAAGTATGATTGAATATTATTTTAGTTTGTCACTTATACATTCCTAAAGCATTTGTCCGAATCATCCGATAGCTATAAAACTTTGACGCGTTCTTGTACGCATAACTGGGAAGTTACTACTTTGAATTAGTAGAACCATTTTATAACTGATTGGGAGTTATAACAAACTAGTGCATTTCATGTAGTTTACCGGCAAATCATGTGTATATTGAGAAACAAAGAAGAGAGGAGAAAAAGAAACTAAGGCATAGCATTGTTTGTCGGCTCTGTTATGAAAGTTGTTAATATAAATGACATTAAAAATAAATAAAACATAAACAAAAAAAATGAAAACGAAGATACTATCTGCTATTTAGTCTATGAAGTTTTTATGGTCTTGGAGAAAAATGTAAATTACCACAAATATTATTACAAAAAAAAAACGTCCCACTGTTACTTTCCTGTTACCGTTCGTATAGGACATGCACTCATTAGCGCGTGTACACACGTCATTTTGATTTAATAGTGTTGGTGGCCAGTAATAAAGCGATTATTGTATGAAGTGACTAGGGTACGAAATAAGTATGTTACCATAATTTTCAAAAGTTGCCATTTATTTATTATTTACCTGCATATATAATCATCTCCTCGCCATCAACAGGACTGACTCTGTTGATGAACTTACTGATGGCCTTGCAAGGGTATGGTCCGTACGGTGTGATGGGCTCTTTGAGAGGTCGATCGTTTGCAGCTGCTGCCACCTCCCAGATGACGTACGATCCGTCGTTGTGGGACGAGGTGAAGTGCTCGCCGACTGTTTACAAAAAGTTATCAATTAACTAAGTTAACAAACTAACACATTATATCTTTTTTAACCATAAATCGCTGCCCGAAACGAACCCTATATCACCATTATAATAATCGCAAAAAAATAAAATGGCAGTCAATTATTGAAAAACCAAGGCCAAGTGCGAGTCTGGCTAGCGCACCGAGGGTTCCGTGCAAACTTCTTATTTGTTGTTGTATATTATTAAAAATATTTTTTATTATATGATGTAACTAAAAATTTACGGTTTTCGCAATTTTTCCTTTATTTGTGATATAAGACGTTGCTTAGTACCAAATTCCAAGATTCTGAGTTCACGGGAAGTACCCTGTTGGTTTTGATTCCCTTGCGAGTTACGAAAATTTGCGGCATAAATGGCTGTATCTTTTGATTGCGTTGGCTTAGAAGTTTGATTTTTTCACAGCTCCAAGGGACAGTAGACCTGAGTATTTGATATAAATTTTAGCTTGATACCTCCACGTGTTCCTGAGAAAGAGGGTCATGACAGACGGACTGACGACAAAGTGATCCGATAAGGGTTCCGTTTTTTCCTTTTAAGGTACGTATCCCTAAAAACATTTTATTAAACCATTTAAATGTATGAATTTCATAAATTTAAAATAATTTTT
The DNA here is from genome assembly GCA_946406115.1 of Apoda limacodes. NCBI lineage: Eukaryota > Metazoa > Arthropoda > Insecta > Lepidoptera > Limacodidae > Apoda > Apoda limacodes. The sequence goes on from OX291550.1 coordinate 25,430,321, forward strand.
TTGACGATAGTGAATAGTATACATAGGTAACTCAAAAAATTTGCAAGATTTTGAAGGTCACATCACTGGAAAGGCAAGCCCAATAGTACTCCTCATCGACAAATATGTATGAAAACGTTAATGTTTGTCGATGAGGAAAAGGAAATATGCCACGATTGTAGAAACAGTAAGTTGTCTTTGATCTCTGCTAACCCCGTTGGGAAACAGGCGTGATGTTAAGTATGTATGTTTTGTAAGGGCTTAAACGTTAAATAATATTATAAGAATAACTTCCTGATTTGCTCATTATTGTCCGTCGAGGACTTGCAAAGAGGTATATTATTCTGTATCCGGTCATTTTTATTTTACCACATATTACCACTTATTACTTAGTAAGTTACGACTTACAGAACATTTTTAGAAAGTTACATTTTCACTGAATTTCAGTCTAAATCCAGCCTCAAGAAATAATAAATCATCATGACAGTATATTATATAATATATCTCCATAAACTTCAAGTCTGGATAAGTCAGTGATAGTGTTCCGTCGAGTAACTGGTGACCCGTTAACTTACCATCATCTCTCCAGCAAAGACTCTCAAGCTGCTGATTAGACACGAAGGTGTGTGTCGGGGTGGAGGTTTCTCTATCCCAAAGCACCACCAGGCCTCGGTTGTATCCGACCAGGATACGTGTCGGGACCTTAGGATGTTCACATATTGCCTCAACTGCTCCAGGATTCACTTTGAAGTCTTCTGGGCAGCTGAAAAAGTATAATAAACACTGATTTACGGAGCCTTAAGCCTTATTAGCCATTGTAAGTTTTTCACATAAAACTCGTGAAAGAAATAACCGTAGGGATAACGCACACGTTACGTCTGCCGCTCAGTATTCTTAATATGACGCTTCATACTACAACGCACACTTATCAGTACCACATCGGCATAGTCTCGTCTCGCGACAAGCTGGTGAATGGCCGTGAGACGATGCCGATCAAATCCCGGTGCAATAATTGTGCGTTAATTCTTAGAAGATCCTGACATTTTCTATTCGTTATCTATGGGTTGGGTCTGAAGGATCTTAGAAAACTAATCAACTACTCATCTGGTAAGAATTATAACATTTACACATATTAATAACGTATTTTAAATTTATCGCATTTTAATCATGTAAAAAAGCATCAAATACGAAAGAGATCAATTATTTTTACCGATTTGTTGTTCAAATTTAGGATCTATGTTGTGTACAAAGTCCACAACTCAAGCTAATCGATATGGTTCGTTTTTATAAATAAACTACATTTTGCCTGCTTAATTCGGTTATCAGCGTTATATTTCTATGGCAACTCTATGATTATAGTAATAAAATATGCTATAGTTCTTTTACGTGGAATTCGGTTCTGGAATCTTTTGACTCTACAACTATTTCTGTGCCAAATTTCAGCTCAATTGGTTGCTACGTTAAGCAATAAAAAACAAACATTTGTTGGGTTTGTGGGCATTGTTAGCATGTTAAAAATTGATTTGCGGCATATTGTAATACCTAGGAATATTTATTATTATACTCTTCATTTATTTTAAGTCTTATTAATATTATTTATGCTGTGTATGCTGATTTCTATGACCAGCAGCTTTTACAGACTAGCTAGTCAAAATGTATACAATTACTTTTGCATAACAACATCTTGATATATGACATCTTCATTGACAGTGAATGTGTTTAGGTCCAAACTGTAAATGTTCCCTCCCTCTGTGCCTAGAAGTATATTCTTTCCTAGTGACTCTATGCATATCGTAGATATTCTCTTTGTCTTTCCTTCAAATGTGTGAGATTTAAGCTCTACCAGGGATTTTTCGTTTAACTCCCATAAATGTAGACTGTTGTCTTCGCAAAGCGATACTAGACGTCCAGTACCTGGAAAAAGACGAAACACGAATTTAACATGGCCTTCATTTAAATAAGAAAGCTTCATTGAATCACTATTAAAAAAACCCGGCCAAGTGCGAGCCTGGCTCGATCAGCTAAGGTTCTATGCAAACTTATGATATGTTGATAGTTCTTCTATTATAAGATCAATTCTCACAGGTTTATAATCAGTTTATGCATTATTTTTTGGAAGTAAATATCTTGCTTTTTGTCTAATGAATAAAGTAAAAGGGCCTGTCAAAGACAAAGTTTTCTTTTAATGTATTATAATAACAAACTAATTAATTTTTTCCTACATTTATTATGTAGGACCTTCGTGCAAAATTTCATGATTCTAAGTCAACGAGAAGCTACCCATATGTTTTGATTTATTTGTTACTTCTGAAAAATACGATAAAAATGACCGTACTATTGTATTGCGTTGACTTAGAAGCTTGTTTTTCTCAGGTTCAAGGAACAGAGAAATTTAGGTACAGAATCTTGAAAAACTAGAAGTTTGCACTGTTCACAAAATACCAGAAACTAGACGTCTTACGTCACGGGTTCCTGACACGGTGAGTCTATTCTAAAACCCTATTTGGCCATATCCGCTTTTGTAATCAAAAAAGCAAAAGTAGAAACTGTTTTCACTGTGTAGCTTAAATTAATTAAAAGGTTTTATTAGGTGCATAATTGCACCGACCATTACGTTATGAAAAGAACAATAGCCCATTGACTCTCGTTTCTGAAATTTTCCTTTTACTTTCTATTCTATATAAATTCCGAAAATATGCACAAAAATTATACCATTTTCAGATGTATTTAGTTGCTATATAGTAAATAGACAACATAAATATTCGTAATATCTCTATACATAACTTTAGAGATAATTGTCCTGATAGTATATTATGATATGAACTCAGTGAAAAACAGTTACGAGAGCTAGAGCAAACGAGACGGGGGTATTGCCTACCATCAGGGGCCACTTCCCTGCGAGATCAACAGAATTAGAGAGTATTTAAAAAGGATAAGAATTACCAGGTACGAAGTGTATCCTAACAACGGGTGTGTCAGGGTTTGTGTGTTGTCCATACAGCTCGACGCCGGGGCGGCCGTAGACCTTGAGGGCGCCTGTCGCTGTGCCTATCGCTGCGAGCCTTAGGAGAGGGTCCCACGCGAGGGCTGACGCTCTGTGAGGGAAGCCGTGCTGGACTGTCTGTCAACAAAGGAGATATTGCTTATAATACTGAGTGAATACCTGTACAAAACATTACAGATGTACACACAACTATCAATAATATTGGTAATTTAATTTAACAAATTTCATTTCATTCATAATTTTGTATATGTATAATATGTATTTCTCTGTATGTCTATTTACAATATATTTCATAATTCTATGAAGATTTGTGTATTTGTCAGATTGATGTACTAGGACTTCATAAACCCCTAGTAGTTGTGTCTTAATGTACCTATAACTGTAAAAATTAAATGTTTATACAAAAAATATTTCATAAAATACACAAATTACTTGTTTTCCAAAAAATATGCGCCGCCGCCCGTGGCAACGCTTGCATAAAAAATTTGTACTTATGAAAAAAACTACGACGGATTCACCATTTATACCATAATATTAGTCGTAAGCGTTTAATAACAGGTTATTTAATATAACCTTATAATAGAAACATTCATTTTGAAAATGTTAAACGTGGTATAAGTGTGAAATTCCCTTTCCTCTCATAAAATTTTCTTACCTAACATGTACACTTCGTTTTGTCTATATTTAGCCTAGTACTAAGCGTGTGAATTAGGGAAACAAATCAACTACAAAATAAGCTCTTTGTTGCCAATTTGACACCTCCTCGCCCCTAACAATAGAATAGCTACCGGTCACGGAACGGACAGTACAAGCAACGTTGTTGACTCAGCGGAGCCACAGTAAAATTTAATACAGCAGTGCAACTAAATAATTTATAAACATCGCTACTAGGTCACTTGCAAATTTAAAAACCTTTTAATAAATTTTTGAACAGCCATCCAACGACATGCCTTATAATGAATAGATAGACAGTAACCCTTAATATTGTCCTTAATTTTATGCAATATTTTATGCAATATTTATAAAAGAGATCAAAAGATGGCGGAATTCTATGTCACTGACATACAAACAGACATGACGGAACTATAAGGGTTCAGTTTCTGTTATTTGTCTACGGTACTCTGAAAAAGCTGGACAAGTTGAAAGGTACAAAAGTATACACGGATAAGCACTTTGTAAGTATTCAGAATTATCAAATGAACGCATGAATTTGTATAAGGTATTTTATTAATTGAGTCAGTGCATGATAGATATGTATTATACGTAAGAAAACAATTCATAATGGATGGGACATGAATTGACGCCGTAATTGTTTTCTTGTTGTATTTGTGTTTAAGTTTAAAACACACAGCGACACAGATATCAAGGATTTCTCTTTTCAAGACGAAGTACTTTATCTTAATATTTAGTTATTCCAAAAATATATTTTCTCAGATTAAAAATATATTTTTGTTATTAAAATTACCACCAGTTTCTTTCTGATACTATTTTATTCTGAGATTTTTTGTAATTTTAAGATAAATATGCTTATTTTGAGATTTAGTTTTATTTCAGTAAAAAAGATGGACTTCTTTAAAATCAAGAATTTAATGCTTTCTAAGATAAATCTAAATAATATCAACAGATGGTGTTGTACAGTTATTGACACTAAGCTAGAACGCGCTATTTAGAATTATTATGATTTAATAACTACTTTCATAGTTAAATCGTTGAGGAATCAATCCGAACAAAATACAATAGTCACAGATACTTATTAAGAACGCAGTTAGATCTCTAAGTATGGTGTTTTTGAATCGTCGGTACTGTGTATAAGTACCTTTAATTGTCATTGCATATTCTCAAACAGAAATATTTATTATTAAGTCTGAAGAATCAAATCTAATTGCTAGAAAAAAGAATAATATTTCTTATTCTGACAAAAAATTCCCTAATGGAAATCGAAACATCTTTCACAAAGAATAACTTATCTTTGACTCGATTCATTTGTTTGATTGCATTGAATATTTTTTGTCTTGGTACAAATAAATATTTAAAATTTTTTTTTTTACTTTAACTAAGTAAACATTCTCTTACGTCTATAGGGAGAGGATCATTTTCTTGGAGTTAATGAATTTGCTTTGATACAAAGAATTTGTCTTTTTTCAAGTAATCTGTTTTTACCGTGGAGCGACACAGAGTTGTGGAGTGTTTGGGCTTCTGTTTAAAATTAAAGTTATAAATGCTATAATAGAATTTTTAGGAATTCATCACAAAGGAGGTAAACTAAGGAGCCAAAGCTTAGGACCATGGAAGTGTGGAACCCTCAAAGATTGAGGAAAATCAGGTTCCGAAAAGGTTGCCGATGGAAAATTCTATCAGGCTAGTCTCTATATATAAAAGGCAACCGTTACTGACTGACTGACTGATCTATCAACGCACAGCTCCAAACACTGAACGGATCGAGCTGAAATTAAGCACACATATAGCTATTATGATGTGGGCGTGCGCTAAGAAAGGATTTTACAAAACTCACCCCCTAGAGGGGTAAAACGGAGGTTCAAGTAAGTATGTTTTACCTATTTATTTTATCTAATTAATATACGTATCCTTGATCACAATCTCTTGATTGATTATAATATGCGGGATATCCTATCCAAGCCTAATCATAACGTTGGGACAGACAGCTTCTCACCAAACACTTTTGACAGGTGGTGAGCCCATTGTCGCAACACTGCTTATGATAATAGTATAAATTTCGATTTACCTATAATGAAATTTATAATGGATCTTGCTTCTAGAGTGAGCTTCTTTAGCTCCGATTTTCTAGTGTTAATAATCCCGCATTAACCGAGAACCAAACTGGCAACACCGATACACACCTACCTATATATATCATAATTGCCACTTCTCATCAACCACTTAGTCCACCGCCGCAACACTGCTTTTTAGGGTCCCGTAGCCAGAGGGTGCCAACGGAGCCCTATTATTAAGACTAAGCTGTCTATCCCACCATTAAAAGGCTCTATCTTTTGGACCGAAATAGGTAGAAGCCTGAATTTTCACACAATATGTATTATAATAGTGGATTATATAAACAAATAATAAAAAGTTGTACAAGTTAAAATTTAAGAAGGGGTCCCATATTAGAAACACATTTTTACACATACAAACTTTAAACTTGCAGTGAAAAATAGTGTGAACTCTAAAGTAAAACAACAAATAATAAAAACCGGCCAAGTGTAAGACGGGCGCAAGCAAATACTATTTTAAATTACCGGTACAGCGCCATCTAGCTTATTAAGAGAAACAGTAACACATTTGTTTGTTGGAAACGATATTCAAAGCGAAGCAACGTCGGGCTTGGTCAGTACTTTGATGGGTGGCCGCTTAGCGGCACACTTCTTTTTTGTGTTTGTAAATTACGCGAATAGTGGTAGGTACGGAACCTTAGGTGTGCGAGTAAAATTCGCAATTGGCCGGTTTTTATACAGCGTATCTGAACGTTTATATGCAATACCTAAAAGTCGTAAGTAACCAGGTTTAAAGTAACAATACAATTTGTAAAATGACTTTTTCGTAATGAATGCTTGGGGAGGGAAGAGTGGTTGTTAAAAAATAATAAGGGATCACCTATTGTTTCGTCGATCTTGGTTTAAACATTATTTATATTTTAACCTATATTTCAATCCAATAGAAATCCGTAACACCTCTTTGTCAAGTAAAGTTAAGTAAAGTCGTGAGAACTTCGCACACGTAACATAGAGTTTTGTATGACAAAGTATTACGTGTTATACAGTTAGTGTAGCGCAACGAGGCAGTTCTAAGAAAGATGAATTGCAGCGCCGATTACGCAACTCTACTGCAGTAATTTTCATGCATTTTATACAAAACTATCGATTCGTATCGGTGTAGGTTATACCTAGATGTATGTTCGATTGGAAATATAAAACTGTTTCATTCCGATACGTTGTACAAGTAAAGATATTTTAAATATGAGATTGCATTGGCGTAACTAGTTCGGGACAAGTATGGGCTGAGCATGTTCCGCAGTGCCCCCTTGCCAAATATTTGGACCCACGTACACGAAAAAAAAATTTAGTAGTCTATTTCAGTTATTAAACGTAAAAGTAACATATAAGTTTCTGAAGGATTGCTATTTGCAAACCTAACATATAACAGTTGTTTTTCGTTGTATAAACGTGACAGTTGGTATTTTCTGTCTTCGAACTAGTTTACTAGGCATTGTCTACAACAAAATAGTCCTCTACGAGCAGAATTATGGCAAGTAAATTACGCCCTATGGTTTTTGTGCTAGAGACAATGTACGTAGGGTTTTTTATTAACTTTTTGACAAGGTATTGTAAAAAATACCATAAACTATTGAAAAAAAATTATAGATTCATGTATTAACTAATAGGTACTTTTATATTAAATATAACGACACACAGAGATGTAATGAACGTATGCCCGTAACATTCACGATTCACCGATTGTATTCCGTCCCATAAACGTGACAGGGGATGAGCCTATAGACGTGAAAACTTTGCAACTGACAAATATTGGTTGCGCCTTATTGGAAATCAAACACGTAACCTTTGAAATGACAGCCGCACGCTCTACTACTGCACCACTCGGTCACCACTTCTAGATATTTCAACAATAAGCAAAAACACAGTGGATTGGTTTTAAGTTAGTTGATATACATCAATTCATATGTTACAGCTAAAGTCCGAAATCCGGCTAATGTTATTGTCATTGATTCTTTTTGCACATTTTAATTTTGCACACACACCTATCGTGGTTGTATTTAGCAACAAAACGGTTCAGAAACGTGGTCTCTACTGTTGGGCTTAAAAATTAGCCAATAGAAAAAGTAATTTTTTATTAAAGAGTACGTAGTACTTTACTTATTTAACGAGTAACGATAGTAATGCAATGACTTTGTTAAACGTCAGTCAGCCAGTAGGTATATGTTACTATTAAAAACTTAATTGTAACCCTTATCCAAAAAATATAAAAATATTACGTAAAAACAAATTTTTAAGGGTTTATAAATTTTGTATTGTGATTTTTGCCCACGGAAAAAATAAATTTAGACTATTAGTCCCTAATACAAATTGTGTTTCCGTAAATTATAATAACCTAGACTTTGCCGGCGGCTCTGCCCGCCCTAAATTCGGTTATCGGCGACTGTGATTTACTCCTTAATTACACTAATGAAGTTTGCTATATCAATTCGTTTAAGCTCGGTTATAGTTATTCCCGTGGGAATTTCGGGACTAAAAGTAGCCTATATGTATGCCAAGTTTCATCCCTATCCGTCTAGTGGTTGAAGCGTGAAAGAGTAATAAACATCCGTCCATACAGACAAACAAACTTTCACATTTATAATACTAGTAGGATAAAGGCAGAGTAATTGCTATGACGGTCCATAGACCATATATAATAATTGGTACTTGACATGCTAGTACAATCGAGTAATCTGGGCCAGTTAAGTTGAGTGAAAGCAAAGATTGGTTGGTATGCGTACAACAGTCATATCCAAAAGTTTCTACTCTATTAAAACCATTAAATATCTAGAGCATTGTTCCACTTGTGGTTCAAAGGTTAAAATAGCAATTTTTATATTGGAATTGACTCATTATGTTAGTAAATATAAAGGTTGTATTTGTTTGTGTTATGCAAGTGAATGCGTTCAAGGACATAGGCGAGACCAATGCTCTTCATGGCATAGCGATGGCATGCATTCCACGACAAAACTACCGTGACTGACGACATAATGTTTTAATTTTATAAAAAAAAAAAATCAAACGTACACAAGTTAATGGAGAGAAAGGAAGTTATTGGTATTTAAAAATAAAGCGTTTTGCTGTGTACTAGTGTTTTACCCTTTTCTAGCTTTAATAAATTGCTTCAAGTTTTTAGTTAAAACTTGAATAGATAAAGTAGTAACAAAATGGAGACTAGCTAAAGATTGAAGAGAGTGAGATATGGTTAGTATATAAAAACTATGAATTAATAAATAATCCTATACTTAAAGTTGAGTTCAAATTAAAAAAACCGTAGATTGCAATGTCCATTCACAAGGCGCACAATAGTCCATTGAAATGTTACATGAGCTTTGCATTTGTTAAAGGACGCAATTTTATTTTTGGGGCATGTGTGGGGGGTCAATAGAAGCTTAACCTCAAGTTTGAGGGGTCGCCACCCTTGTCATTCGGCCGCCAACTTGGAAAAAGGGGTGAAAACACCTTTTTCGCGATATCTCGGAAACTATGCGTGTTACAAAAAATTCGTAGAGACAATTCGTAGGAAATTGTTTTGCCTACAAATATTTTTATATAACTTTTTGCCGTAAATTAAAAATTTAAGAAGTTATAAGCAAAAAAGTGAGAATTTTTTTTATAAAAATTTTATTTTTCGCTCTTTAACTTTTTTTTATACATTTTACAAAAAAATTACCTCAGACCAATCTTGTAGATCTTTTGAGGAAAATTTTTCTCTGTAATTTTTTTTAATTTCATTCACTTAAAACGCTGTTACAGCGCTTCAAAGTTGACCGGATTCGTCAATGCTCATGAGAATCCGGTCAAACCGAAATGTTTAACTTATTTTTGATTTTTTTTTAATTATAAATATATTACAGAGATATATTAAAAAGGTTGACCGCAATGGCTTGGACCTGAACTTGCAACCTTTAGATTCCGTCTAAGTGCTCCGCCGGTTCAGCTATCGAGGTACAAATGGCTAAGGAAAATCTCAAATAATAAAAGAAAAACGTTTGCTCAATCGTATTTTTTGTAACTAAATCTGACGGGCGATCCACATACCATACCACAAAAAGACTGCCACGGTCATTGCGGCAGTAAACTCAGGTTAATAGGGCCACCTGGTCTTTACACAACAAAAGCTCATGCCATAAAACAATACGTTATTTCAATCCAAACATATATAAATAGAAAAACTGGATTTTTTTTTTTTTCATTAGTAGAGGACGATTGCGAAATATTTTGTGAAAACGACACAAGACCCAAAGTAAAAGGCATAATATAGGAGCATGTTACGTCAACTAAAAGAAAAGGATTTCTGGGTCACTTTGTTAATATTTTTCACTGGCATGTGTTTCGCTGCCCACGTACATAAATTGCATCGGCGCAGACATTAAAGGCCTATTCTGGGCAAATTTTAGTGCATTCTACCTACGGTTCCAAAGTAGAGCCCCTTTAAGTTCGGACAGACAGCGTTGGCTCAGAAATAGGTAAGGGAACCCTATAACTAAAGCATGGGCTTAAGAGACAGTTCTATGTGACAGTAAAAACAAGGATGACGCGATATGTAACCAAGCTTGCGTGAGTAGTGCAGCTACATCGCAATTCACTGATATTTTCATTGTAATAAATTCATAGTTATCAAAAAATATTTTTTCTTAGGGACTAAAGCACTATCACGGCTGTACGCTTAAGCAAAATTGGAAACTAATAGCTCTTAGGACTTTGGAGATTTCATTGCCAAACCTTAAAAAAAAAAAAAAAACAGCGAAAAACAGTTTAGGATTTTTTCTATAGAACAAAACTTCATAGTGTCGAATCGTGGTTTTCAGGGTCTCAACCATATCCCGAAGAAAATAGTTTAAGAATAACATTAGTCGGATCGGCTAAGCGGTTCCGTAGAAACTTTTGGCAAAAAAAATTTAATGAATGTTAAATGTGTAAACTCACATTATTGAATGAATGTTTCCTAATTATAATAATAGTTGTATAATATATAAGTATAAAAGTATAATGTTATTAAAATGGATAAATTAAAATAGCAATAGGGATCTGTCGTTGTTATTTAGTTCCGAAGAGCTAAAGAAAATCTATCCCCTACATTAAGGTTTAACTATTTGTCACCTCTGTTAACCAGCCACTACTCTCTCCAACAACTATAAATCTCTAACTATATCAAAAACACTGGTCCGACGTCTACATTGTCCGTTTTTTTTGCTTCGTACAGGCCGGGCGGCGCTAGTCGGTATAACATCTATGAAGACAATCGAGCATGCCATCAGACCGGTTCCACGGACCGTTATGGGCACTAGCTCAGACAGGACAGATTGGATAGCTAGCTATGTGCAGATAGCACTAAACCACATTTTTTTTGATCGATACCATTATTTAGTAAACGTAGTATTTTTACGTCTAATAAGTAAATTTAAACGTCTTTCTTTTGGGAGAAAAAAAAATATCAGTGTCTATTTTCTGTAACGCTTATACTTTATTAATTGATGTTAGTTAACTATTAAAAAAAATTGTATATTTGAGAAAGTACTTGAATGTTAGACTTTTCTATAAATAGTGGTCGACAGAGCCATATGTATTCTTTGAAATAGCTAAACAGATGAGTAAGCTGAAGTGGAAGTGGGAGGACCATAATAGCTTGTAAAATCCACGAACAATAGGGTAGATAGGTAATGATAATAAAATGGCGGAGTACTAGTACCCTACGCCTATCTTTGTAAGATTACGTGCGAAAGTTGTCCAGTATAGTTACAGGACCTAGAGTGGAGATCGCGATACGTAAATACACAGTGTGGGACGGCCACTAGATGGACTAACGATCTCGTTAGAGCGTCGAGAATAAAGTTTTTGAACCTTTAAGAAGGTAAAAGGAGAAGTTAAACAACTCGATAGGGCAAAAGGGCTTAGACTTATTCAGTCATTTTCAGTAAGGGTGTCGGATAATAGCTAGATGCAGATTTTGGACATTCAATCTCTATTAGGAGGTAAAGGTTACATTGTGCGGACAACACCACGGGGCGACAGCTAGTCAAATTATAACAAACACATTCACCTGTTTACTTTGGAATATTATAAATAAATAAAAAAATCGTAAAAATCGTTCGACTTTGAATAGAATACAATAAATCAATGTCAATGCAATCGGTAGATGTAAAATTATGCAATAATGTGTTGCATACAAACAGCACGCCGCCGTCCATGCATATTCATTAATAGATGCATTGGAATTCAATCAATTTATAGTTGTGAATCCACGTGCTTACCAATTAATTTATATTAGAATGATTACGTTTACGCATATTATGTAATTTAAATTTATTCAAACAAGCTGATATTCAACAAATCAAATACATATGTTTTGTATTTCAGCAACGTTCTTTTCCTTGTTAATAGGAGTTGTTTCACATTTTTTTACTACTGTTTTCAAGTGAATTGGTAGTTTTTAGTGTTCCGTACCCAACGGGACCCTATTACTAGGACTTTGCTCGCCGTCTGTCACCAGGCTGTATCTCATGAACCTTGATAGTTAGACAGTTGAAATTTTCACAGATGATGTATTTCTGTTGCCGCTATAAAAACAAAATAAAATTAATATTTCAGGGGCTCCTATACAACAAAAGTGATTTTTTTTTGCTCCATATTGATAACGGCAACAGGTAGACGCTTGAAATATTCACAGTATATTTAGTTAAATATTCACTTTAAAAATAAATATTTAAATTAAAATACAACAAATTTTAAGGAGGGCTCCTTTACAACTAACGTGATATATATATTTTTTTGTAATACTGCTGATGTGACTACCGACTATAAAAATATTGTGATCTTATTAGTATTTATAGCTTTTTCCCACGGCTCAGTCCGCGCTTAATTCCGTTATCAGTGAGGGATTTCTGCGACAAGTCCTTGATTATTTAAAGTAACAAAGTTTGCTATAGCAAGCTACAGCTGCAACTATAGGCTCTTCAACTATCTCTGTGCCAAATTTCAGCTCATCAATAAACAAACTAACTTATGTATTTATAATCTTACTATGGATAATTAATAAATACCTCAATAAAAACGTCGTTACATAATCCGTTCATTATAATACCAGAACTAAACGGTAGTTGTCAATTTAAATTACCCCTTAGTAGTGTGTGTCATACATTCCCCCCCATACTTTAATACCTATCACTAAGTCAAGTAGAACAAAAATAAAGTCCAGTGTAAGATATTTTTACCAGCGACAATAATAAGAAATCCAAAATATAGGAATAACGAAGTTTTTTTAGAATACACGTAACATGTCGTACGAATCGTCGATTCGGTGATGTCACCAGACCGCAATAACATCAAGTGTTTTGATGCCAAGTGACGTCATTTCATGCGGCATCTGCTGCATATTTGTATATGACACAAAATTCATAAAAATAAAAAACATAAATAAAGAGGATAAATATCTTCCTTTGACACGTTACTATTTCATGAAAAAATGAAAAAAAAAACACACACACATATTTGAAAAAAAAATAAGAGGAGGTCTTGGCCCATTAGCATTTGTCTATCGGAAACGATATTTGAAGTTAAGTAACGTCGGGCGTGATCATTTATTGGATGGGTGACCCCGCCTAGTAGCAGATTTTTCGGAGCTGCTTCGTGCTTTGGAGTGTAACGTAAGTCCTGCTTGTTAGGCTGTTGTTTTTATGACAGCAGTCGTTAACCTAAGTCACTAGCAATGTCTGCTAATTTGCACTGGGCCAGCGCGATGGACCATTGCCTCAGCCTCCTTTCTCTAAGGAAAGGCCTGTAGGCCTACAAGGGTGTAGTGGCCACAAACAATCTCTAAAGCAACAAAAATTGAATTTTAGAGCTCGACAGATGCTCATCTGTTATAGATATAAGCCATCCGCGACCGACGTACGCAGAAAAACAAAAAGCGACCTTATGAAAACTCGTAGCTCAATTTTAGTGACGTTTTGTTGAACGATATAATGTATATTATGCGCTTAATGTCAATAATCCTACCAAAAAGAGAATGAGCGAAGATTAGTAAAGTAAGACATACAGAATTTATGTCTTTTTAACTTGGGTAGATTATGACATTAAACGCATTCAATCAGTGAACAGAACGAACCTTTTGACAAAAATGTAAACAGCGGCTATACACGGGCACGATAGAATATAGACAGGCCAACCTAATCGAACAAAGGTACATAGGTACGATAGGTGACGTAGTAAAGAAAGGCTAGACTTATCTTCTTACCCTGAAAAGCAATTGCAAACGCAAAAAAAAGTAAGCGGCTTTTAATACCGTTAAAGCAGTGAGGCAACACTGATAAAGCATTAATAAAAAAAAATAAACGTACACCGACAAACGAAAAACGTATTTTGAAGCGATGAACGCACGTGTAAATTAGGAAAAATGCATAATATTCGCAGAAAAGCTGTGTATTTATTTATGTCTGCGAGCATTTTTTATTTCTGTGGTTGAATCCTGACAAACAATTACTCTACAGCTGCATGTACGGTGATATTAGATGAAATGAACGGTATTTAGTTGATGTTTGCTTCCTTGCTTTCTTCCTCGTTGTGACTATTAACGAAATATTCTGTGAATCTATTACTTAAGGTTTTTAATTTTAACCATTTTAAATTGAGGTATAAAATATCACAAAAATCAGGACGAAAAATAAAGAAAAGATCCCTTAAGGGAAGCAGTTCAACATAAAGAACAGTTTCTTATCATATTTTTTTAGTTCAGTCTGCGCTCCTACATTCTAAGCTCCTAAGATTTCAACGGCAACTCCTCAATTATAAAAAACAACAACCTACTCAAGCCTGAAGTTTTTAAGTAGCCTGTGTAACATGCGGAGTTAACAGACAGACAGATTTACTGTCGCATTTATAATATAAGGGTCGGCAACGCGCAAGTGATACCCCTGGTGTTGCAAGCGTCCATAGGCTACGGTGATCGCTTGCCATCAGGCGGACCGTAAGATTGTTTGCCACCTTAGTGGTATAAGAAAAAAAAAATATACATATATATATGGTATATGAATACAGATTATCTATCAACCCAATTTTGGCCGGCCTGACCTTTAGCCGTTTGTCTTAAACTCGATACTATTCTATTTTGTTCACGTAATAAGGAGATGAGTCGACAGTCTTTAAAAGTAAGTCATTGTTGCGAAGAAGAAGCAACAAGACGGACTGATTAGGTAAAATAGCCTCAGCCCTATTTATACTTTACTATAAGACTACTTAATCTTATGTAAGAGCCCAGTAGCCACAATCATCAGTGCCTGACGTAGAAACGACTTGGATGAGAAAGACAGAATTTTTCACCTAAATATCACTGCCAACAACACCACTTTTGTACACAATTTAAAGGATTTTAAAGATTCTGTATTTGCAATCCTATTAATAAATACAAATTTACTCATTTTACTGGTAAATGTTAATTTTCTGTTCGAGCATGACGCACTGTAATGCATCCTATAAAAATGTCTACCGCCTGCCTGTGCTACGCCCACATCTTCAACTTTCGTAAAATCGTCCACTCTCTCATTTAAAGGTGACTCATTCTGAAATCTCTCTTCAGCACTCTATGACCTTGAAAGAGGATAGACATATATGTTAGTCCTGGCTCCATAGCCGTGGTGCCATCCACTGTCGACCAGTAATTACACGACTATGATACCTGGGAGCTCAAAAACCAATAAATCTTGGTAAGAGTCTCATAAAATTGACCAAAAAATAAAATCCATCACCATCAGAGCATCACAAAAATGTTTTAAATAAAAGCTACAGCATTTCAATCCATAGACTAAATAAATATATTTAGGCAGAGTGGAGTTGTGACTAGTGTTTGCCACGCGCGAAGCTGTCAGAGAACGTCCACGGCTTCCGGCTCGGTTTCCGGCCGCGTACACAATAATGCGCTACCAATCGCATGCACTCCATTGTTTATCAATCAGCCTTTGCGTGGATAGTCGTAAAAATTATAATTATATACACAAAGACAAGTGATAATACATAAGTGTACAATGCGATGCAACTAAGAACAGGAATGGCAATGACTGCGGCTGCGCGGCCTTCATCTCAAAAGTATGAATTTTGGAATTTAGAATTTATAATAGTGGCGTTTTGTTGCTCGACATTTTGCACATTATGCGTTAAATGTCAATAATCCAACCAAGGAGAATGAGCCAAGATTTGTACAGTGTATCACACAAAATTTATGTCTTTTTCACTTGGCTGGATGATGACATTAAATGTATTGAAGCAGTGAACAGAAAGCAATTTTTGTTTACTTGTTTATCTTTACTTTGCAAGCAAATGTAAACTCTTGAAAAACTTACCTTATTACTAAGTCAGGTTTGCATCGGCATGTTTTTACGTTGGCTTTATCTACTACAATACAACCCGATTTGTTAAATCTAACGAAAAAAATAATCTTGGTATACTATTAATACATACTAATATACTACTTAATACATACTAATATATTTCTTTTTGTAAGTTGTCGTTTTTTGCACACACTACTGTGCACTTGCTCGATCCGAAAACAAGATGGCGAAGGTGATTTTTATTCTTAGTTGAATCGCATTGCATATGTTTTGATTGTTTCTAAAAGTTGTTACACAAATTGTAATATATTTAATAGTGTTGTAAAGAAAGTCGCAGCCTCACTTAAAAATATAGAAAATCTCGCTTACATAAGGATCACTCACTACACAACACAAAACTTGAAATGTTTGTAACTGAATAAATTATTATAAATATATCGTTTAGGAACACTCACATATTTTATTTTGCAGGTTATTTATAACAATATTTTTCGTATTTTGTCACTAAGGCAATTATAATTTAAGTAAGCTATGCGTGCAATGTTTTCAAAAACACTGAGTCAGCAAAATCCTCATTGAATTTTATCCCTTAAAAAAAATGATAATTAGAATACAAATTAAATCTCTGACAGACACTACACAACTAGATTTACAAATAGTTCAATTACAGTAATCGAATAGTGCCTTATAGGACGAATCGGATAATTATTTCCTTTAGCAATGACAATTATGGAGTGTCGCGTCTGGGTACATTGCCTTGCGCGCTATTCATTTATGCGCCGGCGCTTCTACATTGTATAAAGTAGTTTTCTTTATCTATAAACAAACCAGATAAAAGATTAAAATCTAAAACAAAAAAACTCTTTAGTTTTATTATATTTTTATAGATAGGTCACCTGTCTTATTAGATGCATGTTTAGAATGTGTTCAAATCCTCTATAAAGAAACGTTGTCAAAAGTGATACCAAATAACTACGACATATTTATGTTTCTAATTTTACTTATACACTTTAAAAAACCATCAAAACCATAGATCTGTTTTTGAAAATTATAAAGGAAACATCTTTATTGTCACTATATGCTCAAGACCCTTTATTCTTTATAATATTACGCGAACTATTGGTTTTTGAGGTAGGTATCTTGTAAAAGGTTTGTTTTTACCACTAAGGTGGCGAACAAGCTTACGGTCCGCCTGATGGTAAGCGGTCACCGTAGCTTATGGACGCTTGTAACACTAGGCGTATCACTCACGAGTTGCCGACCCTTCAAAAAATCAATAACTTCTAAGAGTTCATCTAATATATTCTTCTTGATTTGACGCGATTCCCATAGGAAATTTAACTAGCTACAGGCTCCCAAATATGGGTTGAAAAAAAATAAAATGGATACAGCTAATTATTTTGTAGGCACTCGTACATAAATCAATAAAAACAAGTGCATTGAGGAAAGCTCAACTGTTGTTAAATAGTGACTCAGACATACATAATGTCTGAATAAACTTTATTAAGAGCATACACACTTCATTACTCACATCACCGTCGTAAAGCAAACACCTCATGCATACAAATCTAGAGCTAAACCCAGTGACTAAGAGACAACAAAATTATAACAAATGCAAGCAATGCAATGATTTTATAATGTAGATTAGAAAATGGTGTCATTGCACTATTTAATTTTTCTATTATACTATTTGTCAGTCTGTGCTCTGTGCATTACGAGTAACTTCAACAACTAGGTTGAAGGCGCGTGATTCTCTTTTATACAAGGTATTTGACCCTTTTGAGACTAAAAAATCTAAATTCAGTCACTTAGGATAAATTAAGTTTTAAGAATCTGTTCGATATCAGGTTTCTCTACTTCCAAATAATCAACAGTATTTTAATAAAAATTTGCTAGAAAGAGAAGATAGAAGAAATAAGTGGTTACGGAAGAATCAGGAATTCACGGGAATTATATGTGCCCGCGAACTCTTTCGCCTTGTCAAGGATAAAAAGGAAAAATTAATCTGACTGCCAACCATCAGTAATTGGGGAGTCAACGTAAAAAAAAATTTGCAAATGTCCTACATCTAGATAGCTGGCTTATCATGATTTCCAGCCTCAAAATTCTAGCACCATGTTTAAGGATATAAAATATCAATTATCGAAAATTGTTCGGTATCCTAAACTAAGCTATTTTGTAATGAAAATTTATATGGTAGAATTTATCCGCAAATTTATCAAAAAGTGGTAAAAATGATTGTCAAATCTAAGAAACATTTCTCATATGACAAGACGACGTTAGATTACGAAGGACAGGAAATGATGTATGACAGGGAAAGTAGGTACCGAGAAAGAAAACCGACTGGTTGATTCTGATAAAGGAATGATATCATTTTACCAATAACTTGATATTGTTCAGGGTAAAATTTCGCGGATTACAATATCGTTTATTGTATCTGATGATAACACAAGGATATGCGTTCAGCTATCAGTAACGTATCATACGTCAACGGAAAAAATCATGTATTAAAAATAAAAGTATCACAAATTTTCTATTACCCCATTTTTTCTTTGTGTTCGTTTTGTTATTTCGCTACATCTTTTACGTAGGCGTATCTATCTATGACATAATTGATCCGTGATGTTATTCGTAGTATCACGATGGAATTGATTTATGTTTTGTGACGATGACACGACAAGAACACCGCTCGAAAAATTCAATTTTTTTTCGGCGTCCAACACTGAAGGATGGAAATTTAACCATTTCATTTAAAAATTATGAATTGGTATTATAATAGAACAGAGTTAGCTGCGTACTGTGTTTACAGCTACGAATCAACATCTTAGTAACAACGAAATGCAAAAGAAAAAATAAACTAAGCCCACTACGTCGAGTTTCAAAGACTACGTCTACGTCACATCCGCTACAACCAGCCACAGGACTTAGACACTTCTTGCCAAAGATTATGTGTTACTTCACATAAAAACTAGAAATTATTGACAAGTACAGGCTCCGAATTCTAAATAATGTTTGAATGTTACGTGGAATGACTCACGCGCATACCTCCGCAATCTGTATTCACTATGCTATTTGTGGTAGTCTTTATCTATGACGTTGCTTCCACCGAAATTGTTTTCATTGAGTTTTTTTTCAAATATAATGGAGGATCAACAAGCTCTCCAAAATATGGAGAGATTTACATCTAAATCAATCCAAACTTTAAATTACCTTTGGATGATTTTACTGCATTTATAGATAAGGTTATGGTTACAATAGAACCAGTTAATAGTACGGAGAAACTCGGTTAATTCAAGCTGCGAAGAGGCGTTGTACCGTTGTCTAAGACAGCCACCACAACCTCAATTTGGAAAGTACGCAGGTACACGTGTATGCAATTAAGATAATTTGTTCGTAATCAATGTTATTTAAATTACTGTTCTTGTTTACAATTTTAAAGTAATTACTAGTGTTGAAGTAGATTTTAGAACGAGAAGGGGTTCAGACATAATTCAAAATAAACGAAGATGGTAAACATAGTTAAGTTAAATTGACACTTCTATGTATCACAGGATAGGAAGGCTAAACTTATTCTTATTGAATAAAAGGGACATTGACGAAAGAATAAATAACCCTACAAAGTCAATTTTTATTAGAACATTGGCAAAGATATGCGCTAAAACAGAGCTGCCCCACTACTGTATATGGGTGTAAAAATGGCAATTAAGTAACCAAGATTATTGATCTCCAATACGCAACTTGTTTCTCTAACGATAATGACCATTAAGGTATCGACTAACTATGTGAATCAGTGATGTTTTTATAATATTCGATAGTAATGCATCTTGTAACTAGATGATTACGATCAACATTAAAGGAATTTTTTTAAACTTTTAATGATGTAGAGTAGCAATGTATTTTCCAGATGATTTTGACCGATTTGAATTCAGTCCCAAATCAATCCTTTTAGTAATGTCAAACTGATTGGTTATAATTATGGCGAAGACATATTGTGTCTTTTATCTTTTACACACCCTGAACATGATGACAACTTCATAATTTGACGATGAAGAGCTCATTTTGGATTTTCATTTGTGATTTTTTGTGTTTACATGTTTGGCAATGAGTACAGTTCATAGCAGGTTTGTTTTGCTAAAACTTAGAATTAAAAAAAAAAATACCATTGCCACTCGAAAAAGGTCATTTTTACCCACCGAGTGATTAAAAAATTTTGAATTTGGAACAATTGTTAAATTGTTTTATTTGTTATTGTGGTTGTTTTATATCATTGTCCTCTTATCACCGGGTAATAGTTACGGAATATATACCAAAATGTGATAAAAGCAAATAAAAATCTGAGTGTACAACACGTGAAAAAAAAAATCATCTTGGTCCTTAGTAACCATTGCTCCGCTTAGGATTCTACTCTAACATCCTTCGCTGCTCTCGGGATCCAACTTAGTCCCATGTTATATAATTGTTCCCCTATGTTGTTATTTGATGTGTTTCCTTTGTTGTATAATCTACTATTATTTGTTCGCTTAGCCTATGAGCTTTTCTTTGGAGTTTTCATGCATAAATATTGTTAAAAGCAGCACGTTTGTAATACATGTATACTTTACGGTTTAAGTTCCTATATGAGGGGAAACCAGTGGCTAGATACACACCCACGCCACATTATAATGTGGAGGAAAACCTCTTAACATTACAGGGTGGTGAGAGCCCATTGCCGCTGCTTCTGGTTAGCCCCGGATCTAGGAGGGTGCGAGAAGGGGCACTTGCCCCGGGCGGCGAAGACTAGGGGCGGGCAGCAAGCCACCAATTAGTTCGGTACGCTATAAAATTTGCCTGAAGGGCGTCAAAAAGACACTCTTCCCCGCCTTTTAAAAATGTAGATGCGGTGCTGCTTCTGGTACAGTGCATGTGGTGGTCTTAGGAGATTTTATGTCTTTAGATTATTTATCATTCGCTTAAGAAAAATGGGCGGAATATATCCTCTTTATATATTATATGCCTCTTTGACAGTTATTATGTTCGGAGATGCATAATTAGAGTAATTTTTCAACTGCAGGCTGTATCCAAACAACTTTTGCTGGGCCAGCTATTCCTATACGAGTATAGCAGGGAGGAATCGTTGTAGACACAATTGTTTTTCAGTATTCTAAATATTGTTCACGATTCAAGATAGCATTGCGACATTCATGTAAACAAATACACGTGAAAGTGAAAACCAAGTATCGCCGAATGATGCAAGAGCCGGCAAATGGAGCAGACATTGTGGTCTCGATATCAACACTGCTTGGCGGAACGTCCAAGTATGTGTCAACCCTAACTGGACGCAAATGGCCTCTTATGTAAATTGGTCTTTGATAACGTTGAGAGAATAAATTTTAAGGCTGTCGCCTTTTTTTGTTAAATAAGTACAGTTTTTTTATAAAGTAGAGACACGCAACTTGATTCACACACACGCCTCGCCTGTATTTCAAACCTAAAGGGTTAGACAGGAACCAAAGATTTCCACTTGTTACGATCCTGACACACTTTGCTTCATCCCCTCGCATCAATGTTTGTTATTTTTTTTATTCAAATTATTTACTATTAATCATATATTATCCATGCAATAATGCTTTTATACACGTTCGTCCGTTTAAAGTACTTATGTTTATTTTTGAGAACGGACAACGGAATTAAATTAAACGGAAAGCCCAACAAAGTAAATTGTATAGGTAATAATGTAGTAGGTACCTAATCAAAACCGTTACAACTATTATTTCATTAATTAAATAACAGTATTTGCTTATTTCCTGACACGTCCTGACGGCCAAAAACATTAGTGAGGGACACATTCGGCCGTCTGATAAATTGTCTGGACATACCTGACCGACCGTCCGGGATGACCTTAGCCGCAGGGGCAACGTACCTTTTGATAAATTCTCTTTATATTATTACGCACAACATTAAAATGCGTATAAACAAATATAAAATAAACAGTAGACTGGCTCAGCGCGGTGGCGCTTGACCACCTTCTTCGTGGATGGTCTTCAGCCATATCCAAACTAATATAAATACGAAAGTATCTTTGTCTGTCTGTCTGCCTGTACCGCTACACGCTTAAACCGCTGTACCGATTAGGATTAAATTTGGCATGGAGATAATTTGAGTCCTGGGAAAGGACATAGGCTACTTGAAAACGTCAAGTATGAGTCGAATTTTTTACTACTATGATTAAGGAGTTGCCGTTGAAATCAAACAGCTATAACCGAATTTAGGGCGGGTGGAAATGCGAGCAAAACCTAGTTAGATACAATGCAAAAAAAACCGTAGGATTATAACGATATTACTAGGCTATAATATACAGATAAGACATAAAGCACAAATGTCGTCCTGCGCTGCGTCTTCCGATCCGTGGTCGCCACTCGAGAACCTTTCTCCCCAATCGGTTATTGGTTAGACGAGCGATGTGGTCTGCCTATTGCCACTTCAGCTATGAACAATGTCAGCGACTTTGGGATTTTATCGCGCAAAGAATCACCAAGGATTGCTCTCTCCATAATCAGCTGACCTATTTTGAAAGACCGAGCTTTGCTCGTTCTTTTTAACAACGCCATCTATTGTCCAGTAGCTTTTGTGTTGCTGTGTCGATAAAAATAATAGTATTACTACTCGCCAATAGATGTCAGGAAGAGTCATATTTTTCAGTTCATCATTGCCTGAAAACACGAATAAAACGACGTTTCCTAAAAATGAAACCTAGCTTGATCGATGTATCGCCCCAGAAACCTCCTGCGTACTAAATTTCATGGAAATCGTTGGAGCCGTTTCCGAGATTCAGATTATAAATATACATATATGTATATATATAAAGGTAATAAGATCAGGTGTGAAATTTGGCCACAAAAATCGGAGACAGGCAAATGCACCTTCGTAACTATTGATTATAATGGCATATATACTTGGGCATAGATAGATCGATTTATTGCCCCCAAATCCCTTCACATTTTAAATTTCATAAAAAGCGTGGGAACAGTGTCCGAGTGCCAGATTATATATATATGCAAGAATTGCTCGATTAAAGGTATTCGATTTAAGCGGCCAACAGTAAGTAAGGAAAGATCAGTCTAGGCTAGGGGTTTGTAATGGAGAATTCGGGTTTATTAAATTTTATAAACATTGTCTGGTTCTATATTTTTTCACATACAATAGTATAACCCGTTAAGTACCTATTACTACATATATATAAACATATAACTATAGGTATTATCTCATCCTGTCAACCATAAGATTGACTATTTGGTATTTATTGATAAAAAACGAAGATAACATGGGTTGTTTTCATCACACCCTTGAACTTTTTTAGGTTTTATGGAAATTAAATATTACAAATAGGGTACATTTAGCGTTGCTAATGACATTGTTATATAAATGAAAAAAAAAAACAGTTTTTTATTTTAATTGAAATATAGATAAATAAATTTATTTAGCACACACAAAATGACACACAAATAAAGATTAATAAAAAGTAAAAAGCACTTGACTCAATATTCCCAATTTTCAAAACTAAAGTCTAACATAACATTAATTGAAACCTGAAACATCATTTTCATACTAAACCTATTCTATTAAAATTAAATTTAAAAAAATATATCGATATATGTTTAATAAGACTCAGGCCTTAGATAGCTATACAAGCGGAACCGCACGCGTAATTAGTCCAGTATATAAGAGGGCAAAAAGTAAGAATTTTCTAGAAGACTCGATTTAAAACGATTAACTAACTCCATCAAGATTCAACTGAAGTGTTTGCTGTTTGATTAACTGATAACCGCATATCATCAGAAATTGATAATGTTAACTTAAACCGGCCTACTTAGCTTAAAGGATTTATAAGGTTTACCTTTAAAACATACCAAGTATTTAAAACAACGAATGATCACAAAATGGTACGAGGGAACCGAAGCAACAAGTAGCCATATTCTCGATGGGATTTTCCATTTCAGGTAACCTTTGGTCGTATTGTTATTTATGTATGTAAGTAGTGTATTTAGATTTGCGGCTAGAGCGTTAGTTTAGATTCAAGGGTAAACGCCGTAGATTGTTTTTCATATAAAATTGGTTTGCCATAATCTTCTTATTTCCATTAACTACTGTTTTATGATTTTAAAAAAAAACAGCAAAAAATAAAGTGCTCGCTCGGTTTTATGTTTCATGAGATTCTGGTAACCCATTATTTTTTTAAAAGTTGCTAAATACAAGAAATACCGGCACCTTTGCAAAAATATTAAAAAATCAATGACTTATCAGAATCTCATGAAACCAAAAACTCGAGCGAGCACTTTAACTTTTGTTCTCTTTTTTAATTCCAAATGAAAAGTAAAATTATGGGAGCAACATAGTCCGGTCAACAATTATAGACATCCTAAGATACATAAATTTCCAAAAAGTTTTAAGTTGGTAAAATTGTTCAAAACATAATTATAAATAAAATTTAAAAAGTCCTTATCGATATATCTACCTGTACCTGGAAAAATGTATTCGAGGTTAAAGGTCAAAATAATGTTTTGTTTTGCGATTTCCAGTAAATGTTTTATCATAAATTTAGCTCTGACAAAAATTGTAGACCATAAAATTATGTATAAAAAATGTTTCAATACTTTTTTTCTAAGAGCCACCGTTTTTGAGATATAACGATTTAAAAGGTTGGAAAAGTTGTAAGTGATTCCCTTTTGGTGTAAGATAATGCTCCTTACCACTTCCGTAGGGTAGAAAAAACTCCCACTAGGGCGTGGCGTAAATCCCAAATTCAAGAGTGGCCGAACTCAAAGAATTTGAACTTCGAAGACACAATGATCAAAGCAAAACTATTGGAAATCGTTAAAAAAGAAAAGGCTAATTATCAAAAGAATGTAGTTGATGAGCTTGCTGCCGAGTACAGTGTCATTATAGAGTGCCTCACTTACTACTGTGAATTAAATCTAATAGAACTAGTGTGGGACAAGTAAAGGGGCATTTCGAAAGAAATAACAAACGTTTTAAAATGGCAGAAATTAAACAATTGCTTAGTGCCGGGCAACAGTTGATGACACCGCAACGGTGGTCGAGTTGTATCGATCATGTTATAAAATAAGAGAACAAAATGATGCAACTCGATCACCTTATTGATGATGTTACAGAAAGTTTCATTATAAGTGTAACTGACTCGGATTCTGAGAGTGATTCAGAAATAAATATTGATTAAGAAAATACGGTTTTTATTTATTTTTTCCATCTCTTCCGACTAAGACATGCGGATATAGTTAGTTTAGCATGTTAACCATTGCATAGGTATGGGTATAAATAAATAAAAAGAACCCGACTTCAACAACATTCAGAACTAAAAAGATATAAACCAGTGCATTTAAAACTTAGCAAATATTTAATTATAAGCAGACGGAACTCATTTTAAACTAACTACTATAGTTTAAGCAATCTGCAAATACTATTTGAACTTGCATTGAATGAGTCCCGCCTGCTTATAGTTGAAAATTTAGTTAGTTTCAAATGCACTTTTTTATGTCTTTTTAATTCTTAATGTTTTTGTTTTTTTGTTTATTTTTTAACAGGTGTTAGTTTTACTTTTTTTTCGACTTGCGCTTGACTATTAATATACTCTATAACACTCGTGAGATGAATACCTTTTTCTTTGGGACCTATTTATTATAAAAAAATTATCAAAAAATAGTTGAAACAAACGAGTAGTAGTCAGGTACAACACTATTTTTACGTGATCGTAACACACTGAATATCATTTTAGTCTATATCTTATAATTAAAAATCATGGTTTAGTGACTTCTATTTTTACAACATTTTGTATCCTTTATAAAAGGTGCTTGCAACACCAGGGGAATCACTTGCGCGTTGCAGACCCTTTAGAAATCTTCTTTCTTTTTTGAAGAACCCCATACGGTGACCGCTTACCATCAGGCGGACCGTAGGCTTGTTTGCCACCTTAGTGGTATTAAAAAAAAATGTCTGCAAGGTTTTATTCTGGTATTGTCTAAAGGTGGGTACTTTAAGCAGAAAACCGGATATAGACATGTTCAACAAACAATACAAAACGTTCTAAAAATAATAAATTACTAGTTAGCATATTTACCACGATTACAACTTTTCCAACTTTTTTAATTGTTATATCTCAGAAACGGTGGCTTTAAGGAAAAAAGTAATTAATTCATTTTTTATAGACATTCATTTTTATCTACAATTGTTGTCTTAGCAAATTAGATGATAAAACTTACCGTTTTTCTGAAAAATGCGAAAAACCCATTTTATTTGACCTTTGACCTCGAGATTTTTTTAGGTAACGGATCGACGAGTACATTTAAATTATATTTATAATAATGTTTTGAAAAATTTTACTAATTTTCAGCTTTTTGGGAACTTATGTATCCTCTCCCTTATTTTTTGGTCTAATTTGACCGCACTTTTCGGAGATTATGCTAAAATTTATTATCTATGAAAACAATCTGCGCCGTTTACACTTAAGCCAGGCTAATTGGGTTTCGACGCGCCAATTACCTACGACAACACTAATACCCAAATAACCTGGATTTAATTAATGTGTCGTGGTTTTGTTTATAATCGTTACAGTCTTATCATAGTAAGTGATAAATGGGATACAGAATTCATTCAAGACAGATCGCACATAAAATACAAACAAGCTACACTCGTCACCGTGTTTTTTACGTCGACATAGCCATTTTTTAAGGTTAATAAATTGAATACCCATAAGATTCATGATACAGATGTAATATGGTGCTAATCACAATAAAAAAAAAAACTGCTAAAGCGACACTTGTTGCTAAAAAAAGATGTTGAACTTACGCGAATTGCTTAGATGTTGCAGGTTGCATTAAACTGTCACCCTTACCACCAAAGAGATAAATAGTCTTACACGCGATATGGCGAGGTGCGTATAAAACTTGCCAAAGGGCTGTAATAAAGCCGACCATTCAAAACTCCAAATTGATTTAGTGAGCAAGTAATACTAGGTGTTTCTTTGTGCGATAAAAATGAGGTAATTCGCCCGAACCAAGTTACCAAACACAGCTAGAATAGTTACTAAGCTGAATTTTCAAACCGGTAACCAATGTATTTCCCAACATGGGAAAGAAAAGTTATCGAGAAGTAACCACAGGCTGGAAGACACATATAGCGAGGCCTACGTTTGGCAGTGGACGTTTGCAGTGTAAGATGATGATTCACGGACCTGTCAATCAATCTTAACCGACAATCTGGAACTCGTTTTCGTAAATAGCTTTCTGAATATCTATGGAGTGTTTTTCCCACTCGGAGCGGTAAAGCTTCTAAAAGCCGTCCATGTAAATTAAAATGACAGCAGCCAATGTCAAACGCTGTTAATTTCAACGCGGGACCAATTAAAATCGCATAAAACTCGTCCATTTGTTGTCGTATGTGTGTTACGGCAAGTTACGTCAGCAGTAAATCGGTAACTACCGGAACACTCGCACTATCGTAACTGGCAAACAGTCTGCGTCGAATCGTAAAAACAATCGTAAATAGCTAGAATTAATCTCTGTAATGGGTGTGGTAGAAATTGGAACTTACAGATTAGTGTCAAAAGCAAGGAGGACAAGTTTTCTTAACGATTCTTCTGCTGTTTGCATTTTTTTGATGATTCTGACAGTGTGACCTAATGGTAGTAGTAAGCCACTGCTGGTTAGCTGCATTGACAAAGAATAACCTAGAATACTATTATAGAAAACCAATGGCAATGACCAAAATAACTAGTTTGTTATATTCATAAGACCTCATATCTTATCTCATATTTTAGAGCTTGTGCGCATATGTCTATTTAAAAAGATGCCGTTATTTGTGTGTTGCCAATTTTAAGGATGTTTTACTCATAATAAAACCGATAAAAACCGCTTTTCACAAACATTGTATACAACTCAAGCGACAAAGCCTTATAGCATCAACAACCTGATTGAACAGGTAGACAGACTACACAACAGAATCAATAGTACATCGACCGCGACAATCCGCGAGGTTTCTAAGCTGGAAACACAACTGCTCTGAAATCGTGCAAATATCTACTACGGCTTCCTTTACAACTATTGCGTTGTTGCAAATGCATTGCATTTCGCATTGCTATTTACACTATTTAAATATATAATAATAAAGCGGTAGAGAATTGTCTGTCTGTGCACGCATGACGCGAAAATCACTAGGCGGTTTTTGATGAAACTTTGCGTTGTCAGTAGCGATAGCCTATATCATTGTATGAATATAAATAGAAGTTATTACATCAAGTCGTTCTTATTCAAAATTTAATGGAAGAGCAAGACATTACGCAAAGAAGTAAATATGAAATTCTTTACTAGATAAATTACTTCACATATCAACCAAAATACTATCTTAATGTATAAATATTTGCGTAATGAAGTAAAATCTATGCCATATAATATAATACAAAAGCATGCCATACATATATGTATATTTGACACAATACACACGTTGACTACCTATGGTGTATTACAATATACGTAGATACCTAATCAAATCGATCGCCAGAGGAATCCATGACCTTCAAGGAGGTGAGCGACCGATCACAAAGGATAAGTTAATGTATGGTAGATAGTGTACGTTCTAACAATGTGCACGTACAATCTACGTTTCATTCGAAAATCTAATACCTTAAAATTATTTTGGCTATCAATTTTTTTTATACCGTGAAAATTGTAATATAAACCTAATTATTCTGAAGTACAAAATGTAAGTAGGTTTTGCCTTTCGAGACTTTGGACAATTTATAATCAATCAGATGCCTGGGAGGTTATCAGGAACAGTCTCGAGTACGCTAGACTGGAATTCTAGAGAAAAATGTATGGAAGTAGGTCTCACCTATCGAGACCCGTGAAAATACTTGCATACATTTTTAAAGTGAGAATTGTAATATAGACCTTATATTTCTAAAGTACAAAATGTAAGTAGGTTTTGCCTTTCGAGACTTTAGACAATTTGTAATTAATCAGTTACCTGGAAGCTTATCAGAAACAACCTCGAGCACGACAGACTGGAATTCTAGAGAAAAATTTATGGAAGTAGGTCTCACCTATCGAGACCCGTGAAAACTTGCATACATTTTTATCTAGAATTCCAAAGTCTGGAGTAGGTATGTACTCGAAACTACTCCCAATAACCGTCCTGGGGCATGATTTCGAATTGTGTCAAGTACTTTCAGGACTCGAGAATTTAAGTAGTTTCAACATTCTACTTCCTAAATACAGATAATCGAGTATTAACTTGATTCAGATACTTGAATTCATTTAGTGTAATCAGTTACCCGGGGCTCAGTTCCGAAACAGTTTGAAAACAGTCCAGACTGTCTAGTATTCCAGGCTTGAGAATTTGAGAGTAAAATGTATGGACCTTTGTAGTCTCGACCACCTTCTTTCTTAATTTTCCTTGCAATATAGACAAACCAGTACTTGAGACCATTTGTAAGAAGTTACCAAAGACCTGATTTCAAAATTCGACGTAGTTTTACGAGTCTCGAGACTAACTTACATAGGTACCTACATTTTACTCTTGAAAAACAGAGAATTAAGTACTTACCTACCTCCTAAAAACATTTTGTAATCAGTTACCTAAGGCCTAATTCTTAAGAGGATACGATTCGTGGCACCTCGCAGCGGGCTTCATACAAGCGAATCTCGCATTTGTTTTTGACATTTACTGATCAATTCCTGTGAAATTTCTTAGTCATAATCCGAAGCCGAATACCTATGTCTGTGGTTTTCCAAATCCTTGTAAAATGTTTTTATTAACTAGAATTATTTTTCAAAACCATTTGTATGAAAAACTAGAATTCTGTATAACTTTTGAACTATAAAATTTTACAGAAAACTGGCACACTGCAGACCTAGATATTTATAACTAGAGCATGTCTTCAAAATTTCATGGTGTTGGATCAGCAACTGCCAAAAATAAGTGAGAAATTCGTTTGTATGAATCACGCTGAGAGGCGTTCCGAATCGTATTCTCTTAACTGTCTCAAGGACTACGGACTCGAGAAAAAAGGAGTAAAACGCATAAAAGTACTTGCGCACGTAAGTATTACGTTTTATTCGTCACCATAACGCAATTTTGACTTCGCGAAACGGTAGTAACTTGTAGTTTATTCACTTCAAAAAAGTTATATGATATCCTGTGTCTATGATCTCGAAAACAAATAAAGAATTTGAATTTACTGAATGCAATGGGTACTCATTTCAGAACTAGGACGATCCAGATCTAGCGTCGTAACTGTTGCGTCCTACATGCTGATGCGTAAATTACATGGATAACCTCCATGGTATAATCACATCAGTTATAAAATTATCAATTACAACGAATCGGACTTGATAAAAATAGTTTACTTTGGCGGGGCAGCTTCCAACCCTATGTTCAAATGTTTGATCAATTGTTGTACAAACTAAAAGCTACGTGACCAAATACGTATCCACGGAATTAAATTAATAACAACCATCCCTGTGTAACTAACCACACTGTGAAACTGCCATGTACATAAATGGAGAATCTTCTGGTCCTCCAAAAATAATTTGATATTTTAAATTTTTAGGAAAAAAGAAGTTATGTATTTAATTGATAAATTTAGCTATTTATTTTAATAATAAAACAAAAAAAAAAACTGGTTGCCTGTAAAGTCGGTATACGGGCGAAAGTTTTACGTGACAATGATTTTATGTCTGTCTCTCTCGCTCTTAGGCGGGCGCGTGCCTCTCACTCGCTCTCATTGTGAGCGCATAACGTGAGCGGATCGTAACGCAGTTTCTTGAAGTGTCACCCGGCAAACCAATTTATAAGACGTTGTCACGTCAAAATATGAACCCAACACTGTTAAGAGTTTTCGTACAAATTCTCATAAAACGCCGATCTCTTAATTTTTGTTCTTTTTTTAAAGTCAAAATACAAATTGAAGATCGCTAACTTTGAGAAAATGATAAAGTATGAAGATTTTTAATGGCGTTTAGCCTTAATTCAGCAAAGGCAATCTTCAAAATCGCGAATACGAACCCTAAAGATTACAAAACAAAAATTTTTATTACATAAGAATCGACAGTTTATAAATCTTAACTTGCAGAGACGCCAAAATGTATTTTTGTTTACACGGCAAATATTTGCACAGATAGGTAAACACAGCCAGCAATCCATGGCCCTCTACAAATGTTTGGCTGACGGATTAGGGACGGACTGAATGAAAAAACTAAGGTACTAGACAGTCTAAGCAAAGTGTAAACTGAAGTTAAGTGTGAATGACCCATAATCCCGAGTATTAAGTTATTCACTACAGTCCATTGCGATATGATGTAACATTCTGCTTTACACTACTTGCTCTGTGTGATAAGAAGGAAACGCCACATATGCATCAAAGCAATGGATGATCTTCTGTAACTTAATCGCCATTTATTTACCACACACAATAAGACTTAGTTATTGCGGACGTGAATAAACTTAAATAACTTTATTTGCAAATAAATAATTCAGAGGGAAGAGAATTAAATAAAAACATTATTATGTTTTTTTTTGTTTATTTTACCATCCATTTATGCAAGCATGATTTCATACTACTTTAATTTTTGCTATCCCGGGTAGTCGCATTCATCTCAAGAGCAAGGAAAGCCGAAGAACCTATTATTATATCATCAAAATTCACGACACAAACGACTTCTTAGAAAGATTTAATATTTAAAATATCTACATATAACGTTGATATATTTTTAAAGCAGGTATCTAATAACTTTAAACGGGCAATTTTTGTATATATGTATATATATAGATATATAATCTGAATCTTGGAAACGGCTCGACCGATTTTCATGAAATTTAGTGTGCCCCTTTAGTTAGATAAATCGATCTAGCTAGATTTCATTTTTAGAAAACGTCGTTTTATACGTGTTTTCAGGCAATGATAAACTGAAAAATATGACTCTTCCTGACATCTATTGGCGAGTAGTTATACTATTATTTTTACTGACGAAGCAACACTAAATCTACTCGACAATAGATGGCATTGTTTAGCAACCATAAAGCTACTTTACAATAGATGGCGTTGTTAAAAAAAAAACGAGCACGTATTGATATCTACAACGTACTTGTACGAAATTTCAACGCTAATAGTCTGTCAATAAAATGACTGACATTAGGATAAATTTGTTTGACTACATTGACGTTTACACTTGCGTTACTGACAAAAATCACACTAAAACACGGAAGGGATAATAACTCTCCGAAATCTAATTAATACTCCGGCTCAAAGTAATTGAGTCAAACATTCAAAAATAAAAAAGTCGTAGTCAAATGAGGTAATAATACGATCTAGAAATAGCCCAGTTACAAAATAGGAAATGTTACCCTCATTGGGTACAATGGGCTAAATTAGGTATCACTGCAGTAGGAAGCCGTGGGAAGCTATATCCAGGAAAATGAGTCTCCAAGTGTCCAGGCAGAGTATGTCGCGAGACGGGCTAATAGGAGTCAAGACGAGTGGCCTGTCTAACAAGCTTCGCACCACTTCTCGCAAATATTTGTCATTGAACAAATTGATATAGCGGTGTTGACGAATTTGATGATGGTGAACTGTTATTGTTCAAGTCAATTCGAATGAGAAACGTTCGGGGCATCGTCACAGAAAGTATTAAAATAATTTATTGCCTAAAAAAGGTTTACAATTTTAGATTTGTGCATTACAGTACGATTTAACAAATATTTGTGGTGTAGGTGACACTCAAGTACCTAAACTAAGTCTAGCCTGTTCTTATAGGAACTTTGCTCTGCAGTGAATAGTTTTGTTTTTATTGCAATGGATGTGGATTGAATAAAATTATGTTTTAGAAGATAATTCAAAAAAGCAAGAATTATTACATTACAGAAAATATTATAACATAATAATAGTGGTAGTTGAGTTCATTTGATAAGCTGATTTTTTTGTCAAATTAAAATTTGGCACATTTCCAAAGTCTTTGAAAGTATATTTTCAAGCACAGAGAGAGAACTAGTTTGGCGGCGCTAGTTAGGTATAACTTACAAGCACAATTTTTTTGGATTAGTTATAAGCTGTTTCGAGAACGTCATGTATTGTATCTACAACTCAAAGGTATATTCTAGAAATGACGTACAGCGTTCTGAAAGAGCTTGTCACTAGATCTAAATAATTGGTTTGTAACATTATTGTAATGTGTTTTGTACAGAGAGGAAATAAAGAATATCTTTTGGCGGCGCTAGATAGGTAGTTACTGAGCCTAAAGATGGCGATATCGGCCAGAAAGCTAATTTCTGTAATACTAACGATGCCCATGGAAATGTACTAAACACCATTACACAATGTCATATACATTACTATAAGAAATTTGTTATATACTTCTTAAGGAATTCACACCATAATAACTTATGGTAATAAAAAAATAATATATAGAATTTAACGTTTTTACCTTTTTATGGTTAACTTTTTTTGACTTTTTGCTGCAACTTAGAGCCAATGCACTAGATAACAAACAACAGATTCTAATTATTTAAAAGACTTTTATTACAAACAAATAAATACAAGCTTTAAAAATTTGCACAATTATTGAAACTATGGTCACTTCCAGTTTTTTTTGAGAATTATATACAAATTGCACAAAAACGCGTAGCCTATGTCGTAGTGTTAAGATATAAATCATATCAGTAGAAATAGGTAGTCTAAGCGCAAAACAACTAAAAGCAGGGCGCTAGTTGCAGAAATCAGTGCATTACTCTTGGATATATATAACAAATAGGTACACTTTTCTTAACAATATCATGAAATTTAAAAAAACATCATTCTCTTAAAATTTACCCAGACGGCTAATTAAAGGTATTAAATATAGCGGATACACAAGTATATCGGGCCGTCGAAGTCTGTTTAACATCAAACCTATGGGTGGAATGCAGTAGAGTATATCTTCCAGTAAACTATAAACCACCACACGCTAGTCACGCGGGCGATTTGATTACAAATACTTGGCTGCAATTGCGGCTACCTAAAACTGTTACGTAACCTTATTATCTTTTCTACTCTTTTCAGACTGTAACGTTTATATTTTCTGGGTTTGTTCGTCTCTTGTCTCTCTGTCTCAGTATGCAATACTTTCGCAGTTTCTGCAGTTTCACGTATAGGTAAAAAGGTAACAGAGACCTGCAACATTATTCAACTCGTTATTACTATCTCGATTTCAAACGTATGCTATATAGGTTTTGCAAATGGTATTCGAGAAGAAAATAATTATGGATAATTTTATACATGGTTGCAGGATCCGATACTAAACCGATTTGATGACTATACTTAGATAGTAAATAAGGTTGAAAATTTGCCCCACTGGTCAGTTACTTTTGCATTTATAATTTTAGAATGGAAGCATTCAAAGCGATTTTGTATCCTGTACAAAATTTTCAATGTCGGTATTTGCAAGATTTTAAAAGATCTAATCTCGCGCGAGATCTCAGTATTCTGAAATTTGAGAATTATTGACAAATTACTTTAAAGAATTATGAATATCTTTATAGAAACTTGGTAAAGTTATGTTATAAGGAAATATAATGAAATAATTAAATAATAAAAAATAAATATTTTTCCTTCTACTCAAACCTGACATAAGTATCTATAGTTCGTCAGGAATAGGGCGAAGTATATTATTTTTAATCATTGTCACTCGAAAAAGGGCGTCTTATTCATCATTAACAGTGAATAAAACTCACTTTTACTCACTGAGGGAATCAAAACCGTGAGCTTGCCTTAGTGGTATAACAAAAAACATTTTGAATTTGGAACAAGCACGAATTGTACGAATTAAAACATGTAGTACAGTAAAATACCTACTGGCTGGCTAAATCGAGCTATTCCATAGAGTTTTACCTACAATTAAAAATAAACATACCCCGCCAATTCTATTTGATTTTTTCTATTGAACCTAACTAATTGTTAAATTGATTTAATGGTTATTGTGGTTGTTTTATGTCATTATTCTCTTAACACCCGGTAACAATTACCGAATACATACTAAAATGTGACAAATATCAATATGGTAACTAAAAACTAAGTAAAATATAGTACTTTTTATTTTCTCGCAGTCAATGGTAAAAATTAGAGTATACAACACGTGAAATTTTTTTTTAATCTAGGTCCTTTGTAACCCTCGCTCCGTTTAGGATTAGACTCCAGCACCCTTCGCTGCTCTCGGGATCCAACTTAGTCCCTCGAATTAAATTGCCTTGTTTTCACTTTTATAATCTACTATTATACCACGTCTTTTATTTTACCGCTTAATTTAAGCCGTATCCGACATATATATTAAAAGCCACCTAAGATCACCCCCAGTCATGAAGGGCTTAAGTAGTTGATGAAAAGAGGTTCTCCACTACATTATGATGAGGGTGTGTATCCAGCCACTGGTTACTCCCTAGTGAGATAAAAAGCGTGAAGATGTACATTCATAAATTACAATTTATGTAATAATTATTATCAAGTTGGATGTGAAGAACGGAAGGAATGTAACGGTGTTCGGACTTTCAGAACCATCTTCAAGAGCGAGATGTTTTTGGTGCTACTAAAGATAAAGGAAAGTTATGCAAATGGTCATGGAAAGTGCAGGTGATCTTGCGAGATCGTGATAATCTCGCAAAATTAGTGCAAGTACTCGGTATACGAAAACTACATTCCCTAAGGAAAGTCGTACCTTCCCCCTTATCGCTGTTGGAGTAACAAATAAAATAGTGTTATATGATTACTATTTCAGGAAAAATAGCTCACAAAATAATGTAGATATTCCATCTAGCATTTTTGCCGTACAATGTGGTAAATAAATTGATTTAGTAGATCTCTAGTACCTTGTAGTAGAATAATTAGATATCAAGTCAAAAAAAATCATAGCAATGTATAAACGTTGTGCTTTATATATAGAAATAAAAAATAAACTTTCCTTACTAAATATACTTGCGTGTCATGCCTGCATAAAATTTGCAGTATCATTTGTATTTCCTGGAACGAGGCGCGGTTTGCCACCCAAAACTTAAAGGTCTGGTCACACCAAGTTTAGAATATTACTTAAACTTACAATATTATATACTGGAAGTACCCGGCTGTGTCGCCGCAGAAAACCCCGTGAAAAATTTCGATTTGGATAAAAATATTATTTGTCCTTATATCTATGATACAAAAAGTAAGTGGATGGTATGGTATATAGTGGCCAGAAACTTTGTAACGGCAGTCAAACGTATTACCATATATAAAAAAAAATTGAAAATTTACGTTTACAACAAATTTAGTATAGGTAGCGCGATATACTACAATATAAACCTATCAACCCAGGTGTAAAAGAATCATTTGCTATAAAATCTCATAATACTAGGTCAACGGAAAGTACTTTATTTCTGAATGCCAAAATATGCGACGAAAATGGCCAAATTTTTAATTGCGTTGACTTAGGAGTTTGATTTTTCATTTACAGTTTCAAGGGACCATAGACCTCAGTATTTGATATTAATTTCAACTTGTTACTTTCACGTATTCCTGAGAAAAAGGGTCTTGATAGACAGACGGACAGCAAAGTGATCCTAAAAGTCATTTACAGTTTCAAGGGACCATAGACCTCAGTATTTGAAAAAAGGGTTCCTATTTTCCTTTTGAGGTATGGAACCCTTTAAACAGGCAAATATTTTATCAAACAAAACAGGCTTTTAATTAAGGATGCATTTAAGTTACAATAAATTTAGTATGTTCACAGACTAAGAGATCTAACTATTAATGCAATTAAGGCTAGTGTCGGACACTGGCCTAAATCCCAGGGCAGTAAGGCTGAAGGCATAAACTAGCTGTGAACTTAGTGGGGCAGCTTGTTGCTAACACATTAACAGGTGAAGCTTATTTAAAGAGGCAGTTGGGAACTTACTTTAGACAACCATATCAATTAATATCGAATGTAAACCTAAAGTATACAATAACTCTACAGCGACCTGGGTTCAAATGCCGGCTTAAACGTTGCATATGTATGCGCCGTTCTTGTTTTTGTTCACCATGGCTGTCCTAGTTGTGGTCCACAGCAATATGTGTGTGACAAATCTTTTAGGACTTCGAGTTTTTGTAAGAAACATACTTAATTTCGCCACAGACAATGGCATAAGTACCTTAACTTCTTTAAATACAGTGGAGACACCCCAAATAGTATGCCTGCTGCTTGTTGTTCTTATATGCCAGCCAAAACCCCTCCAACTAAACCGGTTCAGATGTTTTCTATGCAAACATTAATGACATTAAATATTCATAACTATACATTTTTCTTATTAAAAATATTATTATCAAATCGATATTAAAGCACAAGCACAAAAAGCATGCATTTATATAATTCCAGGGAATTATTATATAACGTTCTTATGTACCTACTGAATTCTTACATTCAATCAATTATATAAAAACACTGGTTATTTAAAATTTACTGGCATTTTATAATTGAATTTGGTTTTGGGCATATAGCGATATCTGATAATACCGCCTTTCGAGTAGCGAAATTTTATTAAGTTATAAATATTTATGGCAATAGATAATGGTATGGTATTTATCTGGGTAATGTTGGTGAGTTTTCTTGCGTCATTTTTTGTAGCCCGCACGAAATAACTGTGAAAAGATGTGATACAGCGCTCGGGCAAGCAACTGGTCTATAAGGAGTTACATACATATACTTATACAGCACCACATGTAGTAGAAGAAGTGAGGTAATTTTTTGCTCAAATGAAATTATTGCCACGTACAAGATATCACGGTATTATACATGTTTTGGTTAAAATTTGAACTTATGCTAAAAGTAGTCATTTTTTTTAAATTTGTAATGAGTACTTGAGCACAAGTAAGTTCAAATAAAAACAAAATAGCACCTTTTCTAGTTGGTATATCTTAGCTCCTTAACACAAAACGACAAGTCCTTAAACTGTTTAAGAGTTTGAGTGTCTTGTGTGCTAAGATTTTTATAGAAAGTCCTACAAGCCCTGGGTATTATAGGTACCTACTGGCATTATGCAAGTATCGACTGTGCAAACTTATAGTGGTTCCTATTGGGCATCGTTGTATTTAGACCTATGCCACTTGGCATGGTTAATGTTATAGATTGACCTGAGTTCAATAAGCTTGGTAGCTATAGATAACCTCGTGGCAGGTGGGAGGGAAGGGGGCTTAAAGTATCGACTTCCCTGCGCTCAGAAAAAAATATATGTAGCGGTAGTATTTGAGTTATTAGGTCAAGTTTAGTATCGTTTTCGGGTAAATCGATGATGGCCGATTCATAAGTAAAGTTAGTTATGAAGGGTTCCGTAGTGAAATATGACGCAATATTTAAAATAATAAACTTTAGGTATATGAAAAAAGGAAATAAATTGCATTTTCCATGCCTTAGAATAGTAGGCGACCATCGCGGCATGTTTAATATTTTATTTTGCTATGAAATTAGTTAAAAAGATATTTAATGTTAATGTTTTTAGAATTTGCATCAATAAAAGCTATTGAATATTTTTTAAATTTACAAATTTATATACAAATTTGAAAA
The DNA here is from genome assembly GCA_946406115.1 of Apoda limacodes. Taxonomy (NCBI): domain Eukaryota; kingdom Metazoa; phylum Arthropoda; class Insecta; order Lepidoptera; family Limacodidae; genus Apoda; species Apoda limacodes. The sequence continues at coordinate 25,468,980 of OX291550.1, forward strand.
TATGAGGGTTTATTGTTTTTTTATATAACTAAAATTCGTTCTTTTAGGTATTGCGTCATTTTTCATTACGGAACCCTACATAATTGACTTTACCAATGAATCAACCATCATCGACTTACCCGAAAACCATACCGCTAGATTTTTATTTCCGAGCGCAGGGAGGTCGGTACTTTTCCCTAGCTCCCTCCCACCTGCCACGTGTTAATATATGGCTACCAGGCATATTGCCCTCATTTTTACATATATATATCAACCATGCCAAGTGGCATTGTTGGCAAGGAACCGGACTAATATGGTAGACAGTCGCAAACGCTACTATGGCTACAAGAATAGGACACGACCACAACGTATTATTGTACATATTGTCATTAATTTTATATATACTAATAACGTTTTGCGATTCACTCAAATCAGTTCAGTCGTTTATGAAGGTACATTTTTAAAATAAAATTTAGGACTAGTTATTCTTTTTGTCACCCTGAAATAATATAAGAAAGGATAGGTCACAAGAAAGGATATAATACAAATATAATCGCCGTATAAACGCCTTTTCATTGACTTGATGTCAAGTAAAGTACTCGGTTGCTAAAAATCAACCACGATTTAAACATGTATAACTCATAAAATGGTTTCAGACAATGTCAAAGCGTGAGGTTTTGTAATGAACATTATCTGGGTATGTATTGTGATCGAGTGTAATCGAATAGATAACAATAAAGGGCGCGGGCGGGACGGGTGCGCCGGTTTATTACTCTTCACTTATAGAGTTTGTTCAAATAAGGCGTTTTACGCGCGTATCGACTCACGTGTGTTGGCACTAAGCTCAACTATGTTCTTGTTAACATGAGGCGTTTTACACGCGTATCGAGTAGCGCGTGTTTGTAATGAACCCATGCATTTCAAGTCAGGCATTTTTTTTATATTCAAAATAGGTTTTTACACTTTTGAATCGTAAAAGTAATGAAATACTATTTTCGGAAACTTCGATAGTTCCTCTTTTCAAAAAAAATATTTAGTTAACAACATAATTAGTACATACAATAATAGAAAAAAAATCAAATCAATGTTTTAAATAAAAAATTTAAGCCATACAATTTTATATTTATTCCAATTAAATTTGGTTTACCTTTGCGTCCTGTAATTGAGCATATTCAGTTCCATAGATTGTATCATTTATACAGTCTGGAATTTTGTAGAATGTTTTTTTACAAAGTTGTTGTTTGATAAAAGATTTAAATTTACTAATTGATAACTTTTGAATATTATTAGGAACTTTGTTGTAAAAGTGTATACATTTCCACTCGATCGTGTATGTGTAGGTACTGAACGCAATTATTTGCTTGTTCACATGAGGCGTTTTACACGCGTATCGTCTGGCGCGTGTGTATAATGATGTGTATAATAATGTTTGTAAGATTTTTTTAAAAAGTCTAAATAAAAATTTATTGCTCGTTTTAGATAATTTACGTACATAAAGCATATAATATAAAAATATATGAGTTGGTTCGTGCCTAACTCCACTGGTTGGCGACACGTCTATCGATCGTACGCTATCACCGTTTATCGGTGTTATCCTATTGATAACCGCTGCAATGACCGCACCCATACAAACGTGCATCGACAAAAAGGTGTTAAATAAAACTCTTTGTATCACATTTGGCCTATCGTCATAAGGTTAACATCGAAACTGAGCAAATTGAGAGGCTTCGATTAACCATTTCAACAGCACTGGCATTGCCTCGAGGCGTTCAAGACTTTAAGAGGAAAAAATGGCAAATCGAAGGAGTATGAAATATAAAAACATACAAAATGCTCTAACATCTCAAACGTCAGCGAACAAAAGGAAAGGAAATAGGTTAATGCTACTTTCTAATAAATCATTATGGAATTCGATGCTGGTTGATTTTTGGCATGTTTTGGTTGTTGCAATAAAAATAAAATAAATATTTACTGACGGACACATGCACGGCGACATCAGGCTCCAAAACAAGCAAGGCTTACTGAATACAGACAGACAACTGATACAAAAAATTATCTTTTTTAACACATATACACATATTATAAATTTATATTATACATACATACCTACATGAAATCAACCCATAATAAGCAATATATTTAAAATATCTCATTCATATATATATATATATATCTACATACATTATATTATTGATGTTTTTTATAAATAATGAATGAGATATTTTAAATATATTGCTTATTATGGGTTGATTTCATGTAGGTATGTATGTATATATATATATCAATATCTTCACGGTTTTAATTTCCTTAAGCGAGCGGTAACCTGCGACTAGGTAACTACTTTAGTCCTGCAAGACATGGGGTACCTAAGTCTATCACAAAAAAACTGCTTATGATGCAGTGTATCTGGGCTAAGGTGATGACATGTGCCCTATACGTTATAAATTACCAGCTTTAAAAGTAATAAGGTAAAATAAAAGACCTGGGACAGAATAGGCAAAGTGACGAGCTATTATGAAAGGTTTTACGTTGAATTGGGCAGGGGAATCACTATAATGAAATTACGACTTGGACATATGCTGTGCTTTGGATCCACATAGATCAATGTAGCGCAGTGAGCGGAGCAAGGAAGAATTTGGGCTCCTACCAGGTGTACAGGTGTAACAAGCTCGTTATAGCAGCAAGAAGGCGTTGGACGCGGGCACCTCCAGATCGGCTTTTATGGAGATGTGGTAGAGGCCGACATTGAGCGGTGGACTTTTACCAGATCCGGATGGCGGATTTTGCAAGCGACGAATGCGCTACAAAAGTGTCAACTTTTGCCAACCAACCTCCAGGATAATCAGTGTCTTAATGCTGTAATAAAAATTCGCAGAACTCGGGAGTACAAAAACTAGTTACAAGTAACTTCACTGCGACCAAACATTTTAGGAACGTTTCCTAGCAACACGTGAACTTTTAAATATGAAAATTTGCCACACATCATATGACTAGTCTGTATGGACGAAACAATTTTATTATGATTGGAACAATATAACGTCCTTGGATTCAATTTATTTAGTGGCAAAACGTGAAGGCGTTGGCCACAAATGTACAATTGGGAGCGGCAATGGCTATTTTATATCTAGGTATTTTAGAAATAAATATGTAGATATGAAATACAGCAAGGAGTTCGTGATAATTTATTGAGAATGCAGTAGTGTATACAAAACATTAGGGTTTTAAAAATTGTCACTACGGGTCTATTTATGAAAAAAAAAATTAAATTACATAGTAGGATAGGCAGTTGTTTTTAGGATAACCAACTCCTCTATAAGCAGTAGAGAATTTAAAACCAAAACAATTTTTTTTACAGTTTTTTCAAATTTATGTCACATTTTTTGAATGTTCGATTAGTGGCCTTTTCAATAGTTTTCGTTTCAACCACGAATATCGTGACCTTGAAATTTGGGAAAATCTAAAAGGTATGAAAACTTTTTAACAAAATAAAAAAAAACAACCGGCTTTAAAAAGATGCACACTAAAAAGGTGAAAATAATTACTTATTTCCAAAAATCTGATCTGAATTACATTATGAAGTTGGTTTCATGCAAGTGAAGTGTGTTATAAACTGTTAGGTACATAGACACTTATACTTATATTTGCAAAAATAAATATATATTTTTTATTTCATAGGGTATATTTCCGAGGTGGTCCCATATTAATTTAAAACTTAAACTTGGTGAAAAAAAAATTGGTGTTAATTTGGAACTGGTGAAACGCCTTTTATGTTGATAATTGTATAAAATTTTGTTACGTGTATGGATGTTATTAGTGTACGAAAAAAGCAAATCGTCACCCAAACATAACAAAATTTAACAAAAAAACAAACAACCGGCTTCAAAAAGATGCACTAAAAGGGTAAAAATAACTACTTATTTCCAAAAATCTAATCTAAATTACAGTTTGAAGTTGGTGTCAATGTACCTAACACACTTCACTTGCATGAAACCAACTATAAACTGTGGTTCCGATCAGATTTTTGAAAATAATTAAATATGTTGATGATTGTATAAAATTTTGTTACGAGTATGTGTTAGTGTACGAAAAAAGCAATTCATCACTCAAAAGTAAAAAATAAAAACTTTTTAACAAAAAAAAAACAAACAGCTTCAAAAAGATGCACTAAAAAGGTAAAAATAATTACTTATTTCCAAAATTTGATTAGAATTACAGTTTTGAAGTTGGTGTATATGTAACTAACAGTTTATAACTTCACTTGCTTGAAACCTACTTCAAACTGCAATTTAGATCAGAGTTTTGGAAATAAGTAATTATACATGTTGATGATTGTATAAAATTCTGTTACAAGTATGGATGTTTTTAGGGTACAAGAAAAGCAATTCCTCACTCAAAAGTAAAAAAATAAAAACTTTTTGCCAAAAAAGAAACCAGGGTCAAAATATGCACAAAATGGTGAAAATAACGTCGTTTTATAGGTAATGATACGGAACCCGTCGTGCGCAAGTCTGACTCGCACCTGGCCGATTTTTTTTAAAGACATTTATTTTGTTCTCTTCAAATTCATCTAAACAAGTGTCGAGATCAATTAAAAAATATTTAAAACTACAATAAATTAACTAAAAGCATCTCAACTATACTGGTCTACTGGAGACGACTCAAGACATTTAAAGAACCTGAAATTACTTAAATGCTGCACTTTTACTCGACGATCTCTTAAAAAAAACTTTTGGTTATAGCACAGTCTAAGAATTCATACAGTTGGTCATCGCGTTTAATATTGTTGAATAAACCGACTAAACGTCAAGATAAAGTCTATAGACGTTCATTGCTGTATAGACTACTGTGGTTATAGTTTTTTTAAAACTTTAAACAGAAAATAACATGGAAGTACATCGAATACTGAAAGCAAGGCGCCATATTTTCTACCAAGTGTAAATCCAGGTCGACCATGGCCTGGTTTGGTCGTTCAAACGTAGGCACTATAAAAATAAAATGACACACCAATCTTATCTGTACACAAATATCATAGGGCTTGGCGTGATAAGATAAAGTTAAACAAACATTTTGTAATACAGTTTAGCGATTTATCAATGTAGTTGGCGTTATTGCCAAATAAAATTATGTTAAAGTTTTTATAGAAAAAAGTTGTAACAAAATAAAACAATATTGGAAATGTTTACAATAATGAGTTATTTATTAGCTTCCCCGTGGCTCAGTGGGTAATGACCTGCCTGGGTATTTCCCGCACAGGACAAATATTTATGTTACAAACATTTGTGTTTGTATTGAGTCTGGGTTTTCTATGTACAATATGTATGTATTAACGAAAAAAAAGAATATTTATATATATATATTTGTATCCGCTGTCAGATATGCGTAGTAAAACATTTGCTAGCCAATAATCTAAAGCTGTTTATAATATTTTCTATACCCGCAACTACTCTCGCGTATTCTTAGATTTATTTACACAGTTGGGAATTCAGTAAAAGTTATATATTTAAGTAATACCTTTCTCCTTTTAAACTTACATTTTTGGGGTTCCGTAGCCAAATGGCAAAAAGTCCGTGTATATCACAGCCGATAATTTCTCCATCTTTGGGCAGACTGTAATGAAATTCTACAGAAACAAACCAGCTCAAATAGTTGCTTTGCAGCGACGCTGAGCAATAGCAAACAAACATACTTTCACAAAAATATATTAGTTTGGATTTTGATATACCTCGTAGGTTTTAAAATTATGTTACTGATTTACTTACTCACCCAAATGCAACAATATAATATATAGAGCTTTGCTCGTTTTTTTTAACAACGTCAAGTAGCTTTAGTGTTGCTGTGTGTTACTACTCGCCAATAGATGTCAAGAATAGTCATATTTTTCAGATTATCACTGCCTGAAAACACGGATGAAACGACGTTTTCTAAAAATTAAATCAAGCTAGATCGATTTATCGCCCCGCATACTATATATATAAATAATATATATACAATATACATTAACATACATATATACAAGAATTGCTCTTTTAATAATATGTACATAATATGTAATAGTTAATTGCAGCCAAGCTCGAATCTAGCTTACCACCCATCAACACAACACAGAAACTCCTATGACTTCTTTGAAAGTTAAAAAACTACTAGAAAACCATTGATGTATAAATACTAACTGGACATCAAATAACTAAACTAACATAAATTTTACTCCAGAAATATGTTGGTTATCAGACAGACATTCATTCAGCACTTGAAAATGATTGATGTTACATTTGTTTGTACAAATTAAACGGAGAATCAGCATACCTACTCACTATAGACATAAATAATTTCTGATGGGATACATAAATGTTAATATGTATTATGAATATAAAATAAAAATTATTATTTTATATTCATAATACATATTATGAATATAAAATATTTATATATATTATTATAAAAATTAATTGACACAATTATAGGACTTTAACTGTAAGTTAATTGTTGTTATTATGATCGGTTTGATCAAAATTTTTTTTTTTAACGAATGTTCTTTTAATTGAGTCACTACAGGCACTTAGCTAAAACACCTCAATAGTGTTTCTTAACAAGTAGGTCTAGAAAAAAACATGGCAAAATAAAATTTGTGTTAAATATATATGTTACAACAATTAATTAAATAAAGATTAGGTCACCTTCAACAATGAGTTTAGAAGCGGCACAATAATAAAAAAAGGATCATAAATTCAGTTAGCTCAAGTGGCAATGGGCAATCCTATAAACTAAGAACTTTTAAAGAACAATAGGTCTGAAACGGTGACCATGAACATATTAGAATATGAAGACGAAATCACCTGTTATATTGTGGAAGCTGTTCCAATATTAGGGTTTGGTTCATGGATTTATCAGATGTTCTTTAAAGTTTGTAAATATGTTTTTTTCATATTCGCCACTTAGCCTATACTTACACAATTGTAAAGACCAAATTATTAAAGGTTAATTGACTTTACAAAACTATCTAGAAGTGTAGAGTAAGTAAGATGTATAAGTAAAGTTTGATGCCTTGAGCATTTTAGGGAAAGCACGGTATTAGCTACAAAGGTAAGAAGAATTACTTTGACTATGTGCATAAAGGCAAGGTTGCCAGCCAGAAAATTAAAAACTCATTTTAAAGTAGGTGTAAAAATCTTTAAAACCATTTAAATTTAGAGTAAGCCAATGTAAGTTTTATCTCAGGCCAAAAACATATTGGGTAAAATTATCAATGATCTGTAAAAGACTCTTTGAAAATTGGAGAGTTCTTCACTTGACTTGAGTTGTTTCATTAGACAATAGGCTGCAGTGGAACTCTCACATCTAAGTTCTTGGAGGGAAACTTAGTTCAGCTGCTTATGCAGTTCCAACATTTAGGCAGCTTACAGATGTTGACACTGCTCGCTTGGTCTACTTTAGCTATTTCCATTCCCTCATGTCTTATGGCATTTTGCTTTCGGGTAAAGCAGCTGATATTGAAACAGTCTTTTTTTTTGCAAAAGAGAGCAATATGTTCAATCTTTAAATTGGGACCTCAAATTTCTCTTAGGGAACTATTTAGGAAAATTGGTATTTCAACTAATCTTTGCCAATATATCAATGCTTGTATAATGTATGTACACAAAAATTGACACTTATTTGCTAAAAATAGTGACCAACACTATGTCAATACAAGGAATAAGGATAAATTGGTAGTTTCAAAATGTCGTCTTCAGAAGGTACATGTATAGCTCTTTTGCAATACAAAGTATATATTTCTACAATAAAATTCCAGAACATGAGGTTAATTTTCCTCTAAATAAATTTAAAATATATTAATAATAAAGTCAAAGATATAAAAAAGCTATTAAAAAGTTGAAAAATACATAATTGACAAAAATGCTTGAAAGAATTAGAACTTAATTGATTTGTATTGGTATTGGTGCATTTGTAATATTTTTTAAATTAAAACATTGAATGTTATGCTACTACCTAGTGTTCTTAACCTAGTATTGTATTTTAAAACAAAGTTGAAAAAATATTAAAGATTAACTGCTGAGTTTCTTGCCGGTTCTTCTCGGTAGAAAATCATTCTGAACTGGTGCTTCAAAATGCTATTTAAAAGTCTATTTGAATAAGAAAGTTTTGAGTGTAAGTTTGTATATAGCTTTCAGAATCAGCATGGGCCTACCCGGTTTTGGGTTCTAACTTAGTCAAAATTCAACCTGTGGGGGCAAGCCAGCTAAAACTGTGAGATTTATGCTTAGCTAACATTTCAAGTACTAATTTTTTACGGAGGTAGTATGTAGATCAAAATCAAAACTATTTACATGACCATTTTTAGAGTTTGGTAGCAAAACAGAAAAGCCTCATAAGATCCCAGCATTTTAGTCTAGTTTATAAAAAAGTGCCTGTAAAACACACAAATTAAGTTAAGTTTTTGTAGAATGTGAACTATACATTGCTTATTCATGGAAATTTATGGATAAATATGCTTTTTTCAACGATGACAAAAAGCGCCTAATGATAATTAGACATGTTTTACTAATATCCATATTAAAAGATATTACGTGTAACAGTGTGTATAAAAAAAATATGTTAAGGTACACCTGTAACAGACTCAAAACTTAAGTGATAAATATTTGAAAAAAAAATTAATTTTCTAATCAAAGCAAACAATATTTATTAAAATTATATGGCTTGTATAAGTCAAGTCAAGTCACTTTCAATTTTTTTTGGTGGTTAATTCACTCATCATAATATTTGCAGACAGAACTATATATGAGGTGTAACATACATAAGTGCGAGCTTTGGGGAAAGTTGTGCAGTATAAAGAGCAGAATTAGCTTCTGCATTATTATTTCCACCACTTTGCAAGACAGGCTACATACTAATTCACTTTTAATCTCCGCCGAGTGATTATCACTCAGCAAAGTTGATTTTCCACCTCTTTTGGAAAATGGGTTTGACAGTTCAAGATATCAGACATATCAAGCTGACAGGAGTGATTTACAACTATATCTATGCAAGTGTAAATAATTCAACTTGACAATTGGAAAATTACCACGAGCAGAGCATTCCAAAACCACTTTCTGAGTGAAATAACTGTTTATTATAACTAAATTTCAGAACTTTTAAGATTAAAATATATGTTTGTATTGTTGTGTAACTCTAATTGATATTTACTTTATAATGCAATTTGAGGATACATTCTTTTGACCTTTGCATAATTTCATGTTATTTGAAAAACAAAATTAGAAATTTTTAGTTTTAATATTTTGTGTTAATTTTTCATTTTGAAACAAAAAACCCTATCTTGTACCTACTGAATAGGCGAGCGGTAACCCGTGTCACTGCTCTGCAAAGTCATTTAATGCCTGGTGACCTGTGTCACTGCACTTCTACGGTTAATCTTAGCAATAACATAGAATATCATACTATTTTTTTTTCCAATACTAGTTGTTATTACTTGGTTTTATATACCTATGAATATAATTTATATTCATAGGTATATAAATTATCACCACATGAGAATGGTTTATATATGCTTCATGTAATGTTGAAATACTAAGGAAATCTTAATGAAACATATTATCACTGAAAATAAAATAACAAATGTGTAAATACTAGATTTTAAGCAAGAGTACATACCTTTCGGAAGGCAAATAGTTCATTTTGAAGTTTTTGTCTCTCAGCCGAGGGTTGTTGACCCTTCCCTCTAATGAACTTAAGCATTCTATTGGCCTGCAACAAAACAATCACTTAGGACACTTCACAACACTACAAAAACCAAAAAATAGAACACAACCCTACCATTATAATTTCATTCTTTGACAACACCCGACACAACCATACACACCGGCACCGAAAAGCCGACTGGCTCCAACAAAATTGTGGAGTAATCTAGCCCAAAGTGACAAAGTTTGCAGCGCTACCTGGCTGGCCGTCATGCAGATTAAAACACAAGCACTTCTAAGAACTTTACGATAACTCCATAGATAACACTATTGATAAATGAACCACTAAGTTATAGTCTTAAAATGAATTTATCATAGCTGAGCTGAGACAACGCCTGCTTGACTTGTTATAAGTGGCACGTCAAAGTATTTACTTTTGCATAATATACTTAGTTTATTTTTGTAAAGTTACATGAAGATTTTCAACACTTCTTACCTGGAGACAACAGTTTGAAAAGTTTTAGTGATAAAAGCAAAAATTAGAAAATTGACAACTCACAAACGGCGTCAGAAACACACACAAACATGTCAGACGATAAATGTTGCCAGCATTGTATTGTTAAGTCCATGAACTCCGTGATTCCATTATTTTTATTTTTTAGATTTTATAAGAAATCTATGTGACATTCACTCCACATCACATTACATAATTTTACTCCACAACAAATTATGTGTTTACCAATAAGTGTAATGTCACATGTAAAAAATATTGCCTTTTTCATACTTATTCAAATTTAACATCTACAAATAACTTGAAATACTTAGAAAGTAAAGTAAAAAGTTTGTAATATTTGAAGGTACAAAACTAATAATTAAGATTATTTCATATGAAATTATTTATTTTAGAATAACCCGTTACTGGCGAGAAGGTGAAGCAATTATTAAAGTTACCAAGAGCGTGGAACATCTTTTTAAACATATTTAATGTTGACGCCTTTAATGAATAGTAAACACTTAATACATAAAAATGTTTAAAAAGCACCTGAAAACCCGCCAATATGTTTAAAATTCCTTTACCTGTTAATTAAAAAAGGAAATCAAACGCTAAAATGAGTTGTTCTCAATCGGGCTAAGGCTTATACATACTTCATTAAAATTTACCAAAATTTGTAGAACAACTTGTGATAAGTCATTTTATCTAGATTTATTATAATTGTGACTACAAGAACTTTATTTTGTGATAATACAACAACATTGAAAACTTATAATCTTTTTTTATCTGTGTGCGATACAGGAAGGTAATTAAAAATCGACTAATTCATTTAGGGTTACGTCTTTAACCGTTCATAAAATAAAGTGAGATATAAACCGAATATTTTGTGCAAAAACATCATGTGTCTGCTTGCTGTCGTATTGCATTTTTGTGTTGATACATTTGCAAAAATATAATATCGTCATCAAAAACATGAAAGTAAAGTTGGAAAGTGATGTACATTTTAACTAAAGGAACTTGTTTTTGAGCACAACTTAGTTTCATAGAGTTACGTTACGTTAAAAAAAATTTTAAACCTAATTAACTATAATTACCGTACCATAAAGCATGGTTAACTTAGAAGTTCAAACTTAAAAACGATCGTAGCTCTAAGTGCATATACCTCATTTTAAGTACCTAATATTTTATCTTGTAATAATAGCATATTATGCGTTCTAAACTGACATAAGTTATGGAGCTCGTGACAGTTTTTTTTCTAATGAACCCTAGCAAAAATATGGCTTTTAATAAAAAAAAGTAGGTTGTTAATTTAAAAACTATTATAGTTTTAATTATTGAAATGATTTCATTAATAATTGAATAATTTCATTCTATACCATTTACATTTTTTTACGTTTTCAGTTTGTGGTTTCAGAACACGTAGTTGCAGATCGTATATTAGTCTGTCGTATAAATATGCCTTAAATTTTTTTAAGAAATTTGACTATTTTCGTAATTTTAATGGGTCTTGTATACGTTCTGTGAACCATTATTTAAAAATAGTTGTTGTTTTTTTAATAAATCGTGATTTCTTTAGTTTTTTAAGATATTGTACATAAGCCCAAACCCCATATAACAAGAGAACAATGTCTTTATTTTAAAAAAAATTATATATATTTAATTTGAAAAGAACCTTTGATTTGTAAAAGAAGTTAAAAGAAGGTTGTACGTTATGTTTTTTCATAGACTTCGAGTTCTGTAATCTGTTCTATGGACTGCGTAATAGCCTTACGAAATTGGCCACTATTTAGAGACAAAGCTAATTCGGTGCACTTACCATTCTCTTTTCTGAGAAAAAAAAAAAAAAAAAGGTTAGAAAGGGGCAACTACCCGCCGAAAACTCACTTCGACTCTTTTACACTTTTGCTATCTTTTTATTACACAATTAACAAGGAAATGGGCTGTCCAATCTCTGTATATGTGTTTTATACAGTCACTTCCTACTTTAATGGGGAATTTATCACGTTGGCAACTCAGAAGTAAAAGTAATATTATTTTATTTTTTAACTTTTGTCTGGATACTCTACACAATGGCCATTCTTTGATGGATTAAACAGTTAATTGTTATTGTACTGTGCGTAGTTTTATGTTGCCTCTTACTGTTATGTAGCAAAATATATTTACTATCCTGCTGTCACGCTAATGACAAAATACAGACTAGAGAGACTACAGTTGTCTTATCGGGTTTTTCTCGTTGGCATAACTGGTTGTACGAACGATATTTTTTCCCCGTGGACCAAGCGCATACTTGAACATTAAAAAACCGAAATTTACATGGCCCTCAGTACAACTAGCAATTTTATGTAAAAGCTTTTTTGCCGACCTCGAAAAAAGAGATTTTTGTACATAAAACAACGCTAAGTCGGATTAGAGCAATGTAGGTTTGAAACTGAACTAAACATCATTCCTTTTTAATCAAATTAACCAAATCTTATGAAGATCTTCATTTTGAATTACAGCTGTCATCTAAAATCAAGATCATGATGAGATCTATCACTTCTGGCTGTAAACTACTAGTCTACAGTCAATAGTTACGGAGATATCTGTTTCTAATTTGTCATGAATCATCCGAAATGAAGATCATAATGAGATCTGTCACTTCTGTAATGAAACTACTGGTCTACAATGAAAGCTTGAAGAGTTTTTAGTGCAAAACCGGCAATTGAACTTAGTTAAAAAGCTTTGGTATACATATCCGTGTTAAACGCTCAGTGTGCTTATCCGACTCACATTTGACGTTTTATAACTACAACAATTTCCTTTTAAGAGTCGGTTAAAAAGGAATAATATTCAGTTCAGTATGAAACCTTAATTGCATTAATCAGACTCAACGGTGTTTTAAGAAAGAAAACCACGATCATTTGAAAAACTCTCTTCAAAATCGGGTTTAAAGCTTTGATATATGTAGTTGTTTTCTAATGTTCAACTACTTAGTTGGTCCACGGGGAAAAAAACCTCTTGTAGCAGTAGTCCGGTTGACCAAACTACTGAAACTTTTAAGTTGCAATAGTTCGGTTGTGACAAAGCACCGAACTATTGATACCCTTTTAGTAGCAACAGTCCGGTTAGGGGCCGTCCATTAATCACGTGAGACCCGAAAAATCACGAAATATCACAAGGGTGAGGGGGGTTGAGTAAGATATCACGTGTATTTATTTTTTCGTCAAAATTCGAAAAATTTTAAGATTTTTGTAGGTACTAAAAAATACACGTGATTTTGGTTGGGGTGGGGGGGGCTGGGTAGTCTTAAACCTCACCACGTGTCACGGGGGGTAAAAAACTGCTAAAAAAAACATCACGTGATTAATGGACGGCCCCTTAGGTAATAATTTTTTTTTATTATAAAAACCCTTTTTTGGAAACTTTACTTTAATTTTTTTTTATTCTTATTAATTTTGAATCATAAGTAAAAAACATTTTTTTTTCTTGCGGTGAAGTTAGTCTTAATCGTTTAAACCATATATTTTTTATCACACTTGCTTGTTAACAGTGTCATAACGGGCAGACAAAACCTTAATTGCTCACATGGGCCATTTCTTTGTATTTTTTTTTTCTTTAAATAAAATTTAAAGAAAAGTTGCCAAAAAAGGGTTTTTATGATAAAAAAAAATCGCCATTCATTTGTTTTTCGACACTCATTTGTTTTTTTAAGAAAACGTTAATTTGGCTAAAAAACTGTTATATTATCACTGGATCTTTTTTTTAAAATAAAACAGTTTGTAAATATATTTCTAACCGGACTGTTGCTACTAAAAAGGTATCAATAGTTCGGTGCTTTGTCACAACCGAACTATAAAAACTTAAAAGTTTCGGTAGTTCGGTCAACCGGACTACTGCTACAAGACCGAAAAAAATGCCAGTTGAACATATAAGATGGACCAACGGTAAAAAAGCCCCCTTTGTTTTGTTTGTCTCTTTGTTCTTTTTGAATTCAAACAATTCAAGAATGTTCTAAGATGATGGGTTTTTTGTAAAATTAATGTTTTTTGACAATACGTCGAAGTCAGTAATATGAATATGACAGAGGGATATGGTGAATTTCCTTCCCCGATACATTTACTAATAGTATGACTTCGCTTGGATTTTTCTCGTCCGTCCAACTATTATCTCCTATCAAACTAATGGTTGATTAGAAAACCAAAATTTACATGGCTCTTCGTACAACTGCAGCAATGGGGATTGTAGGACCTACTCATTGCCAGGTTTAGATTAAAGGGCAAATGAAAACCAGGCTTCCCAAAGGGTGTTATTCACAGAAGCAATGCGACGTAGCGCAAACTACTGCCGATCGTCGTGGGGTGAACAAATCACAAAAAAAACAACCAAGTGAATTTAGTCAGTGTTTTAATAAAAAATAATTTGGTACCTACAATTATCTTATCTTCAAACATATACAAATCACTGATATGGTTTATGCTGGGACATGGTTTTCAATATTCGTTTACGGACATTACAGTAAATCTCGAGCTAGTTGATCCTCTTGTTTCAATCTCAGAACTGATGTTACAACGAGGATACTCCTTATACAAGGAGCAATGAACAGCCCTCTTCACCTTTATGCTGCCCATTTCACGAGGACCTCCAATCTTGACTTCAACACGGACCGTAGCAACACGGGCTGCAACACGGAGTGCAAGGCGCACAACACGGCGTGCAACACGGAGTGCAACACGGAATGCAACATGGGGAGTAGCAAGGAGAGCAGCAGGGATAGCAAGGCATCTTCAATTCAATAACTTGTCTTGGGTTTCCAAATTAAGGCAGCTTGCGGATTTTTTTGTTTTGTTTTTTACTCGTGATTTTTCAAAGTTGACTGCTTGAAGTTTAGGTTGTAAATGACGGTGGATAAATGACAGCAGTTACTTAAAAACTGAACACTCTTATTTCAAAATTTTCGAATTCATCTGAAATAAAAGTTTGCATAAGAAAGAATGGAGGTTAGAATATAAGTCATACAACTAATAACGATAAGAAGAGCTCTATATATTCTTCTGTCGGATCTTTGGAACTCATGCTTGAATTGTAGTCTGATTCTGATCAAACCTAAGTAGTTATTCCAAAACTTGGTACTAGCACTGTAGCTACAACTGTGCTTTAGCTTTATTGCCCGCGTGTCGCGTGTGTAATTGTAAATTTTTAAGCATTAGTAGTCTTTGGGTCGTTGGGTTTATTACACGCAAAAAGAGTTAAGCGCCGTGCGGGTCCAATGCAACAATGCATTTAGGGTGCTGATGGTAATGCCTAGACGTTGCAGCGCTTCGGGGATGTTCGCTGAAGCGCACGTGGATTGCTTCTATGCATCTATGCGTAAGCGGTGCACATCTCTGCAGACTGAGTACCAGCACCAACACCATTCTGAAGCTGTTGCCGACTAGGCTGGATCTTCAGTATACTAACCACTGTTCGACGGTTAACATACTGAAAAACAAAAATCTATGAGCTGTTTTATATTGTGTACTAACATTAGGTCTTAAAATAAATCCTTATACATGTACTAACAAATGTGTATAACCTTATGATCCTAATCAAGTTAGACAAATTTTTGGGCTAAAAAACTTCGGGAAGAGTTTTGAATTTTGGTTTATATGTTGATTGAACATACTAAATGTCCCCGTCAAAATTGGTTGCGCTCTAGCCGCCAACTTGGAAAAGGTACCTCTTTTTTAGTTTTTTGCCAATATCTTCGCTATTATGGTTGATACGAAAAAAAAATATGGACACAGAGACACAGAGTGACACATACATACATTTTTTTAGCGTTGCAGTTAAATAACTGCAAAGCAACATTTTTTGATTTTTTGCTTTACTTTTGTTGTAAGACCTTGCTTCTTGCCACACTCGATTCTGGTTCAACGAGAACTACCAACACTATGGGTTACGATCTATTTGCAAAAGTCAAAATACCTACCACTTATCTAAAGTTTTTTATTCTTTCACATATTCTCGAGAACCAGTTACTGATGCTTAGAATAACATGCTATAACAAGTCCGTACTGTGCGTTAAGTATTATTTAGTTTTAAAATTTTTACAAATAACTCGGCGTTAATGACTCGAATTTGTAATTTCCTTACCACCCGTGTCGCGCACAATGTTTTTCTTTCGCATTTGCAAGTAAATAAACAAAAATATGTGGTTAATAAATAATTAAAGTTACCAAAACACAATTAAAATGGCAAGATTAGAAGTAGAGAAAATAACGCCACCGCCAGATGGCGCTAAATATCTAGAGAATTTATAAATTACAAAGTTTTGGCTGTAGTTATAACCTGTAATTGCTCGCTTTTAGTAGCGCGTTGCTAAAAAGGTAAGCAGACAGCTTTTTAACCGACTTCAAAAAAGGCGGAGGTGATGTGTTCGACTATATTTTTTTATGTTTGCTCACCGATTTCTCCGTCAATTTTGGACTGATTTCCTGAGGTGGCCCCATTGTCATGATCTGATGATGGAATCACAGGGAAACTGAGGGCATGAGACCGTTTCTTAGGCTCTTTCAAGTTATTTTTTATTATAGGCACGCAGGAAGCTATTTCAGTGTATTTTTTTTTTACGAGAAAATAAGCCAATATGTCATTTAAAATTGAAAAAAAAAACGGTCAAGTGCGAGTCGATCTCGCACACAGAGGGTTCTGTAAAAGGTAAACTGTATTGAGGGACAAACTTAACTTTGTCGGTGGACAACTGTTGTACCAATACATCGACATAGATCGCGATTAGTTAGCGTATTTCTGCTACATGGCATTGCTTCAATTTAAAAAGAAATAGTATTTGATATAAATTTTAACTTGACTTCACGAGTTTTTGAGTTAAAGGGTCTTTATGAATTTCTTGCTTCGTGTGTCATGATTCTAGGACAACGGGAAGTAAAGTAGTAGAGGGGATTCGTTGGTTCTGGCGCACTTCCCCCCAACCTCAACCCCTCGCCTAAAAAAAAGCTCACCAACTTTTCTGCTTTGTACGACTCGCGCTTGACCACTCTCAAAACATCGTTGGTTCTGGCTCACTACCCTCCAACCCCAACCCCTCACCTAAAAACTTTTCTGCCCCGCACGACTCGCGCTTGACCACTCTCAAAACCACCCCTGTGTCTGGGGTGTGGCGACTCGCGCTTGACCACTCTCAAAACCAACCCCTGTGTCTGGGGCTATGTCGACTCACGCTTGACCAAAACTACTGCGTGACGTCACAGTGGCTCCTGTGTATAACTTGTCTCTAGTTTTGTTATGTAATTACATCATTATCGTAATGGGTTATCATGTTTTTCCCCGTTCATAATAAAGTTATTCCTATTTAATTACAATGATGTTGGTGGTGACATTCCAAAAACTAGTCCCCCGAGGGTGTATCTCAAGGTTTTAGGGGTGTGTCCACTCACGCTTTACAAAAACAACCTGGAGACGTGTCGGTTCACGCTTGATATGACTTGACATGTTATACCTACAGAAAATCTTCAATTCAAGTCGGTCGAAGTTTAAAGAGAAAAGCTGATAATAGTGTTAAAGATTTACAACTAGCATTGACGTCATCATGATGTGTCAAATATGTGATTTACAGGTTAAGCAAAGATTCTATGCTCAGCACTTACGATCTAAGAAACACAAATAGAAATGTCTTATTCTTAATCATAATTTACTTTATGTGTCTGTTATATCACTCGTGAAGTATTTATAGCATCAATTGAAGAATCAATACTATTTTATTATTCATGCAGATTTTGATCAGGAAACAAAAGATTCTTTAAGTGATGACATTAAAAATAAAATGTGTAATGACACATAGTGATTCAGAAAAAAAAGAAAATGTAGACCTTAAAAAAAAAAAAAAAAAAAAAACAGTTTTTAGAAATGCATGTTAATAAGTTTAATCCCTTACGGGGATCTTCGTATATTCGTAAAAAAGAACGATCAACAATGTTTTAAGAGGACTATATCCTGCAAATACACATTCCGATAGGGTATCATCATACTTGAGGCATTAAAATAAACTAACGTTTAATAATATTCAGTTCCCAATCAAATTATCTGATATACCCAAGGTAGAAAAACAAAATGACATTAGCATTAATATGTTTGAATTAGAGTTTAACAAAGAAAAAAAAAACTTTACAAAATGTTCTAATTAATTACAAATTAACTTATTATTTTTAAACAACGGTTGAAATGGTCATTATTGTATTTATCACGCTTGGTAAATAAACAAATAACAAATTGAAATGACACTATTCATATCTGGGCCGGTTGCCGTAACTATTTTTAATCTAAAGTTAATTTAATTAATCACCAGAAACATGAATGTGCTCAAATTTTTACTGAATAACTAGGAATTCATAAAAAAGAAAAATATTGGTTTAATAGGGAAACAAATAATGATGAAATCTATTTTGATAAATTTCAAAGAATATTAAAATTACATTTTATAATATATGCAGACTTTGTAGCTCATTTAAAACCCTCCTATTGTCACCTATTGTGTCCCTGATCCATCGAAGTCATAAACGTAAACAATACATGAACATGTAGTTTGTTCTTATGGATAATATATAAAATGTTCATATGATGATAAACTGTCTATATACAGAACATACTCAGAGCCTAATTGTACAAAAATGTTTATGGAAAGCATTAACAAAGATATTAGCAATATACATAGGATAAATTGTTTTCAAAAATGTCCACTTTCTTTAACTAATGAAGAGAAGGAATCTATAAGAAAATCGCAATTATGTTATATTAGGTGATGAAATCACAGTAGACTATGACTGGAATACTAGTAATTTTATAGGTGTTAGTCACGAATTATTTAGTAGCATAGTAGTAGCAGTAGCAAGAATGTATTATTTATAAAAATCTTTTTCAGTCACTTTTAGCTGTAGTTCTTACTTGTGTATTTAAATCTATATATATTTCAACTAAGGACTATGCTTAAACTGTAAAACTCTATGAACCCTAATTAACTTCATAGTAAGTTGTAAACATTGTTTGAGATTTCTATAGTAAATTATATTTTAGTTTTATTATAAAACTTTGATACTAATTTCTTATCTTTACTGTAATCGTTTACAATGTTTTTCAGGGCATAAAGGTAAATCTGAATTAAGATCATGTAAATGTTCAGGGTACTTAAGGTTACAGGTTAATTTTAAAATAGAGCTCATTTTCCGTGGCAAAAATATATTATAGATAGGTGTACAGCTTAGTGTAAAAAGAAGAAAATAAATAATTACAATTATATCACATTAGATATAAAAAATCTAAAGTTATCAGAAATATCAGTGAGTAGCATTACATAAGTTCTTAAATATAGATTGGAATATTACAACATATTTTTACATTTAAATTGGGCTGACATCGTTTTGAGCATGTTTATAATTATAATTTGATACACTGGTATTAAAGAGTTAAAGAAAGCGTCTTGATTTGGAAGAGATGTAATTTTTAAGGACTCATAAGAATTAACAAATTCATGAAGAAAAACACCTTTCCTAATAAGTTTATTAAAATTCGTTTGTAATTGATTTCTTAATTCTGCAAATTGGTCTTTATATAATATTCTATATATCTAAACTCTAGTAGATCATAAATTAAAAATAATCTAAAAACCGCAAATGAACAATACGACATATTAGGTTTACATGAGAATGAATTATATTTTTACTTATTTTGCGGAATTATTTTTATTTCTCAATCTTTAAAATTCAAAGCATGAACAATAAAATGAGCATCATAATTGTTTAGATTGTGAAATAGAATAGGAATGAAAAATGGAACACGATACTTTGTGCTACTAAATAATTCGTGACTAACACCTCTAAAATTACTAGTATTCCAGTCATAGTCTACTGTGATTTCATCACCTAATATAACATAATTGCGATTTTCTTATAGATTCCTTCTCTTCATTAGTTAAAGAAAGTGGACATTTTTGAAAACAATTTATCCTATGTATATTGCTAATATCTTTGTTAATGCTTTCCATAAACATTTTTGTACAATTAGGCTCTGAGTATGTTCTGTATATAGACAGTTTATCATCATATGAACATTTTATATATTATCCATAAGAACAAACTACATGTTCATGTATTGTTTACGTTTATGACTTCGATGGATCAGGGACACAATAGGTGACAATAGGAGGGTTTTAAATGAGCTACAAAGTCTGCATATATTATAAAATGTAATTTTAATATTCTTTGAAATTTATCAAAATAGATTTCATCATTATTTGTTTCCCTATTAAACCAATATTTTTCTTTTTTATGAATTCCTAGTTATTCAGTAAAAATTTGAGCACATTCATGTTTCTGGTGATTAATTAAATTAACTTTAGATTAAAAATAGTTACGGCAACCGGCCCAGATATGAATAGTGTCATTTCAATTTGTTATTTGTTTATTTACCAAGCGTGATAAATACAATAATGACCATTTCAACCGTTGTTTAAAAATAATAAGTTAATTTGTAATTAATTAGAACATTTTGTAAAGTTTTTTTTTTCTTTGTTAAACTCTAATTCAAACATATTAATGCTAATGTCATTTTGTTTTTCTACCTTGGGTATATCAGATAATTTGATTGGGAACTGAATATTATTAAACGTTAGTTTATTTTAATGCCTCAAGTATGATGATACCCTATCGGAATGTGTATTTGCAGGATATAGTCCTCTTAAAACATTGTTGATCGTTCTTTTTTACGAATATACGAAGATCCCCGTAAGGGATTAAACTTATTAACATGCATTTCTAAAAACTGTTTTTTTTTTTTTTTTTTTTTTAAGGTCTACATTTTCTTTTTTTTCTGAATCACTATGTGTCATTACACATTTTATTTTTAATGTCATCACTTAAAGAATCTTTTGTTTCCTGATCAAAATCTGCATGAATAATAAAATAGTATTGATTCTTCAATTGATGCTATAAATACTTCACGAGTGATATAACAGACACATAAAGTAAATTATGATTAAGAATAAGACATTTCTATTTGTGTTTCTTAGATCGTAAGTGCTGAGCATAGAATCTTTGCTTAACCTGTAAATCACATATTTGACACATCATGATGACGTCAATGCTAGTTGTAAATCTTTAACACTATTATCAGCTTTTCTCTTTAAACTTCGACCGACTTGAATTGAAGATTTTCTGTAGGTATAACATGTCAAGTCATATCAAGCGTGAACCGACACGTCTCCAGGTTGTTTTTGTAAAGCGTGAGTGGACACACCCCTAAAACCTTGAGATACACCCTCGGGGGACTAGTTTTTGGAATGTCACCACCAACATCATTGTAATTAAATAGGAATAACTTTATTATGAACGGGGAAAAACATGATAACCCATTACGATAATGATGTAATTACATAACAAAACTAGAGACAAGTTATACACAGGAGCCACTGTGACGTCACGCAGTAGTTTTGGTCAAGCGTGAGTCGACATAGCCCCAGACACAGGGGTTGGTTTTGAGAGTGGTCAAGCGCGAGTCGCCACACCCCAGACACAGGGGTGGTTTTGAGAGTGGTCAAGCGCGAGTCGTGCGGGGCAGAAAAGTTTTTAGGTGAGGGGTTGGGGTTGGAGGGTAGTGAGCCAGAACCAACGATGTTTTGAGAGTGGTCAAGCGCGAGTCGCCACACCCCAGACACAGGGGTGGTTTTGAGAGTGGTCAAGCGCGAGTCGTGCGGGGCAGAAAAGTTTTTAGGCGAGGGGTTGGGGTTGGAGGGTAGTGAGCCAGAACCAACGATGTTTTGAGAGTGGTCAAGCGCGAGTCGTACAACGCAGAAAAGTTGGTAAAAAATACAGTCGAAAGAGAAACATAAAATAAAATAATTTAAGGTGAACTTTATCAAAAACTTTGCGGTCACCGTAGCCTATGGACGCTTGCAACATCCAGAGTATCACTCGCGCTTTGCCGACCCTTCAGAAATCTAATATCTTCTTTCTTGAAGAACCTCATACTGTAGTCCTTGGAGAAAACCTTGGCAGGGAGCTCATTCTACAACCCAAGCGGGAGGAAGTTTTTCTGCAACCGCACTGTACGCTACCATTTCGGTTCTAAAGTGTGAGAATGAATTCCCTGTCGATGGCGAGCGGTGCGATGGTAGAAAGTTGCCGTGGGCATCATTTCGAACAATTCCTCAGAACTCAACCCATTGTACAAGCGGTAGAACACACACAGGGAGGCAAAGTCTCTCCTCAGACTTAAGGGCTCGTCGACAATTCTCACAGCCCGTCGTTGAACCGAGTCAAAAGGGCCGGATACCAATCCGGGTGCACCCGCCCAGAGATGGCAGCAGTACTCCATATGGGGCCGGACTTGCGACTTGTAAAGCAGCAACGTGCAGTACAGTGTTTAAAAATAGAGCACATAATGTTACCACTTCAAAAAGGAAAACAATGTAGATGTTTATCAAAATCAATCAATGTATAAAAATTAATAAATAAATAATAGAATTATAATAATAAAAGTTTTATAAAAATAAACCAATGAATTCAGCAAGAACCCACCTGGTTTTTGAAAACTTAATTGAAAAAATAAAGATGGTGTTGGATATCATATTCATTATCAAATATTGTCAAGAAAAAACTAAAACTTTAATTGCAGTTTAGTGTTCTCCTTGCCCTACATTGGTACTTCAAATTAAAATATGGCCCTTAAAATTGGCATAATTCATAAAAGTTGAAATAATGATTGACACATGCAACACGGTAAGCCGTTAAAAAACTTTAGGGCAGAGTTTATGAACGGCTAACCGAGTTACATCAGTCAAATTGAAACAATGTTTCCACTTTTAGATACTTCTACCTTTTTAACGGCCATATTTCAATTTGTAGTACCAGTACCTATGTTTGGCCTAGGTAACACTAAAATTTAATTGAAGTTCTAGTATTTTCTATATATATTTATTTATATTATCGATATGACTTTAGCGTGTCCGGCGGGAACGACGGTGCGGTAACTGGAGCGCTCGAAAGCGTGTTGTACGCCGCTCACCGCCACGTTCCTGTCACCAGCTTGAAATGGTTGGTGATCTAAACTGTTGCGATGCTGCAGGAGCAGGTACAGTGCTAGTGTGGCCGGCCCGCATTTGCGATCTTAGAACAAGACATTCTATGGGACTCCGCAGAGCTCTAGAGTATAGTCTATTGCGAAAGTGATGCCAAACGGTTTGACTCAGAGACTGCGGCTGCGCAGACGTCAGGATCTTCTGAGCTAAAGCAGATCTGCCTCCACGGGTGCGATGCGTAAACTTCTCGCTATCCATCCCCGTCTGCCGTCTTATAGTGCCGCACTCGTCGCCAATTAGTTAAACCAGATGGATCGGGTTGTGTGCGTGACATTTGAGTCCGAACGAGACAGTGGAAAAATTCCAGCTGAGAGAATCCATAGGTCGGAGGAAATTCATGAGCAGATATCCCTGCATGGTTATTGGTTCGAGAACAAAGGCACTCACGATGGTGGGCGTTAAAGTCTCCCAAAATAACTAGTTCTGCTGTAGGATATTGCTCTAGAACTTTGTTAGTGGTCAAACTCAGGTGTGTGAAGAGACGAGTTACGTCCTTGTCACCGCTATGAGACTTGTATAGGCACGCATAGATACGAGTGTGGCCCGCCGTGATCTACGCGCACCCACAATAGCAACAGGTCCCTGTCTTCAAGGCTATGTAGGAGGCGACAGCAGATATCCTACTGGACGAACATACATACACCGGCACTCGATGGTGGTCATCTACGTTAAAAAGCCCACATTAAATGTGGTTGGAGCGGTCGCTGAAAAATCTCTTTTGCTTAATTTTCTTGCCATTATTTTTTTTAAATAAGTTTTTTAGACTGCACAGACAGCTTAGAGGACAAAAGGTGCGGTGCTAGATCTGCCAAAGCTTGGTACAGATAATACGGTTGCTGGCACGGCGGGCGGAAGGGCCCCCGATCCCCCTTTGTTGTAGTAGCCGGGTCCACTCCGGTTTCCTTGTCTGGCACGACTACCACTTGACAGACTTTACACAGGTTGGCGGTCTGCGGGCGGCCAGCCGTTAGCCATTTCATCAGGTCTCTTTAACCGCCGTACCAGCACGCCGTGTATACGCCGAGTAATGAGAGCAACGAGTATCGCCAGTCCCTCGCTGTCCGCGCAGCGAATCCTCAAAGAGCTCTGGCAACCTTACTCACCATCAGGAACACACTACTCAATGTTAAAGCTATTATGGCCGCAGTTTTCTGTAAGGTGGAGGTACTTCCCCAGTTCGGGCTACTCATTCGAGCAATTGTTACATACTATAAACTTCAGACATGGATAAAGGAATTAAATGAATCCTACAGACTGTAGTTGGAAATTCAAATCTCTATGCAAATTTTAAAAACATAACGATAAGAAGACAAAATCTGAAATATCTGGTTTAAGCTTCAGCGTGGTATTAAAAAACACCAGCCAAGTGCGAGTCGGACTCGCGCACCGACGGTTCCGTAAAAGGTAAACTGTATTGAAGGACAAACTTAACTTTGCCGTTAGAAAACTATTGTCTCAATACATCGACAAAGGTCGCGGTTAGTTTTCCAACTGCAAATAAGTTGCTAAAAGCAAAAAAATAAAATTGTTTTGTGATGTATCAACAAATTTACGGTATTCAGATTTATTCCTTTATGTGTACTATTAGGCATTGCTTCTTGCCAAATTTCATAATTTTAGGTCAACGGGAAGTACCCCATAGGTTTTGATTCATTTTTGTCACCATATGCGACAAATACGGGCATATTTTTTTTATTGCATTGACTTAAAACGTTGATTTTGTTACGACTTTAGGTGACCATAGACTAAAGTATTTGATATAAATTTCAACTTGATACTTCCACGCGTTCTTGATCAAAAGGGTCTTGACAGGCAGACGGACAAACTTTTTTTAATATATTACAACTACAAATTACCAATTTGCAGACGGACAACAAATTGATCCTATAAGGGTTTCTTTTTTCATTTTTTAGGTACGGAACCCTAAAAACAAAGCAAGAGCTGAAGATTGGATTTGAGCCAGTGATAGCATTTAGATCATGGCAGGTGCTTGTAAGAATATAGCAGCTACTTTTGTGGCAGGTGTGAGGTTCATCCTTAGTCAAATGTACTTGTTTCATACCATTTGTATTATTCGAATTGCATATTCGCTTTACTGGTAGGGCCGGGCAAAGCGGAGAATTTCCCTTAATTTAATTTTAGTACCAAATATATAGATAATATTGTTAATTTTTTTTTACTTTTTCTTATTTCATTTAAATAAAATTTGAATACATCTAAAATATTGTTCAAATAAATTTTTCCCCCTATCCTCGCTTCTACCTACTTCGGTGTAAAACATAGAGCTCCCTGAAGGTTGAATATACAGATAGTGTAGGCTAAGTAATAGGGTTCCGTTGGTACGTTTTAGGAACGGTACTCTAAAAACAGTTAATTATACATATATGTGTGTGTGAAATGCAGCGCGCGTATCTATCGTTTTTGAACGAGCCTACGTTGATAAGTACCAACTTTGGTCGTTGGATTATAGGAGAACCCTTTGTTTATCCATATTTATGCCGGGATTAGCGAGGGCCCTTCAGAAACATTATGGACTCTCGTAAATTATAATAATCTGTAACAACTCTGCTGGGAATTAATTTTGAATGAAAATGTTTTGTAGAAAATGTTTTAAGAGTTCATTACTTTTCAGCTGTTGACGTTAAAGTTTGTTTGTAAAATATAATTTTGTTAGTAGACTGAGATATCATCAAGTTTTAATCTTATAACAAGTAATATAATCAATCGGCTAAGAGTATCTCGGGCTATGTTTAGTAGAGGGTTCCGTAGCCGTTACTATAGGTAAACCAGAATCTGATGGAAAATAAGGAAATTAAATTTTATGGTAAGCAACACTTAGAGTAGTTGGATTAAAACGTCGTGATACTTTTGTTTTTTTAATAAAAATCTTTAGAATATTGTAGTAGATTATTATTAGTATAAGTACTGTTAGTTCGTGATAGGCATTGGACAGAACCATAAAAAAACGTGGTAATAAAACTATATCGCTATCAAAACCCCACTAAAAAGAAAAAAGATATACCTTGCACACATGGAAACATGGAAAATAAAATAAATTTTAAATAAATAACGTGTGTTTTTTTATTTTTGGTTGGTGTTTGGATATACTTAATTAATTAAAAAGTGTGGGGTCCTTCAAGAAGTGAGTTATTAGTGTAAGGTGTGACTTAAGGCTATGGCATACCCTAGCAAAAACGTGTCGTTTCGACCAGTGCACAAAGACATTTTACAGTATTGAAGCATACAAAGACACACAGTTCCATGTTCGATATGCGCTAGCACGTGGCAGCACGTTAAAAATCTCGACCTTCTCGGTTTTTTATCGGTTTGAAATTTAAATATTTTTTAGAAATATGAAATTGTAAAATTCACTCGGTCGTATTAATATATATTATATGAAATTAGAATCAAGAGAATATCACTCCTAGTTTTGAACTCTATAAATCTATATCAAACATCAAATTCTAGCAAACCTTACTCGTTTGGGGTGATGTTGCCGTGAGTTATGCCCCTGGTGTTGCAGGCGTCCATATGCTACGGTGACCGCCTAGCATCAGGGGAACTATGTGTTTGTTTGCCACTTTAGTGGTATAAAAAACATCAGCTCACAGCTAAGATATCTCGTAACACACACACACACACACACGTAATACACACAACAAGAACCGCGTTAGTATTGCGCCGTTTATCCGACCATCGTATTTTTTTTCTGTCAGACCGGTTTTTAATCTAAGAAATTTAAAAGTTTCCTATAATTTTAATATCTTTTTTCTCTGTAATAGAAAATATATTTCTGATAACACGCTTTCCATCAACGATGGTGCCTGCTTGGAATTTAATTTAGCGAGCTTTAGATCTGGAAAGTTTTAAATATCTCCCTCTGAAAATATCTCGGTCCGAGTAATTGAAAAGGAAAAGGGATGTTTGCTTAATCAATCCTGAAAGCTCGGGGAATTTCAATTTTTTTTTTGTTTCATTACCTAATTAACGTACGTACGTACTCTTTTTTAGGTTTACGTGAGGTACGTAAAAGGAAAATAGTAGCTCTTATACGACCACTTTGTTGTTCATCTAAAACTGGATAAGCGTCTTGCAAGTCAGTTGTTGGCACTGTGCTTTGTTGAAGATCAACGTCGGTTTCAGCACGCCACTCGGCGTCATCATTTTCTCGCACTACGCAGAGAATCTCTCTCGACGAGATCGTCACGTGAGGATGCGTGAAGGACGAACATTGTGCATCTATAGAGTATTATTGTTTGGATTAGGTTGCTTGTGACTTGAATTTACATTTCTCTTAACTTTCTTATTTGTACAAAAGTACAATCCACACCACTGACACGTCCTTTCCACAAGTTGCTGACGATCCTTCTGCAGGCTAGGTCAATACAGGTCATAAAGCAATTGGTTAAAGCCCACATGTGATGGGGTAATTCCAAGAGACCGACGCAGAAGAATTGTAGCAAACGTCTTGCCATCGTGCTCTTGTGGTTTTGGAATACATAGGACGCCACTGGACGACTGCAAAATCGGATTAAATCACGTGATGCTTTTTTAGCATTTTGTAATGGAATGGAATATAATATTCCTGTGCACCAACGACTAGCTAAAACTGTTAAAAACTTTAGAAATTAATTGAATAACTTTTTTAACGTAAAAATAAAAAAATATCTTTCGGATTTAAGTAATACTTAAGTAGGTCCACTATGCATATTTTATCTATATTAATTTTATAAGATCTAACATTTATAACATTTACACTGCAAATAAACTATAGGTGAAGTCTTATTTATTAAAGTAATGTCCTTAACAAATAACTTCTAGTTTTAACTTACGTTTTTAGAATTAGAACAATAATAGAGAATATTGGAAGACATCTTTCCTCGGTGCTTTCAGCGGTAATCTAGTAAAACATCATTCGCCCACATAAATACTTCTTTTGTAGTATATTTTTGTTTCGCATTAGCCCACATTTAAAACATTAATTTAATGTTTAATACATTACTTGCGGTTGTTTAAGATAACTTTGATAAGAAGAAAATCAGTTCACTGGTACATATTTCAGATATCTAAAAAAAAAAAAAAATTTGCACCATCAATGGCGCTGATACAACGCAGACTCTGAGTCATGTAAAGCATTCAATTAAAAAAAAAAAATTATTTCACTAAGGTGGTAAAGAAGTTTGCGGTCCGCCTAATGGTAAGCGGTCACCGCAGCCAATGGACGCTTGCAACACCAGGGGCATCACTCGCGCGTTGCCGACCCTTCAGATATCTAATAACTTCTTTCTTGAAGAACCTCATACTGTAGTCTTCCGAGAAAACCTTCTCAGGGCGCTCATTCCACAACCTAACCTTATTTAACTATCGAGTTTCTTGCGGGATTATTTTCGGTAGAAATTTACATTGTGAACCGGAAACAGAGTAGGAGGGTACAAAAATTAAAATAGTATTTAATAACTTTGACGATTCCAAAGTGTTTGTAAAAACCTAATTTGCATAAAATAAATTTGAGTTTGGATTGAGTTTAAGCGTTCCGGAGAGAAAGTTTTTCTGAAACCGCACTGTACGAGACCAATTAGGTTGTAAAGTGTGATAATTAATTCCCTGACGATGGCGAGCGGTGAGATGGTAAAAAGAAGCCGTCGGCATCATGTTGAACAATTCCTCAGAACACATTTTCATTCGATTATAATCGAATACCAATACCAGCCAAATTTCAAATAACTTCTAGAAATTTACTACAAATTATGATCACTTCGTTACACATCGTGGGTACTAGAAAAGGTAAAATCGACGCAAGATTTATGAACGATATTTTTACTGTAGGGACTTTTAGTTGATTTCAAAAAAGTATCACTTAATACTGTTTTTTCGTTTTTCAGTTTTCTCGACTTGGCGGGGGCACTGTCGTGCCTCCAGATTTACATGCAAATACAAAGGCTGGCAAAAAAAAAAAAAAATTAAAAAAGTAGTCAAATATCCCGTTAGATAATACAGCTTGGCTACATCCACAAATGACGTAGAAGGTACTGTTAACTCGCGCAGTGCATTCAGTTTGGCTGTCGGTTTTGTAGGAGTTGGGATTTTAGGATTGAACAACGAAGCTCGATTGTGCACTCATCAATATGTCTGCCAAATGCAATTGCCGACATATTCTTGTTAAAGTTCCGAAACTAAATGGTTAAAATAAATCCCTATGATGAGATTTCGGTGTCTGTCCGTTTGTCTGTATGTCGGAACTGTTTCTCTTCGGCAACTATAAATGCTATCAACTTGGAGTTAAGTACAGTTATAGAACTTGCTCGCTCGCATAAAATAGCTTCAAGTAAAATAGGTAAGCAATACTAGGCATGCTTTCTTAGACATTGATACTGTCTACTCAAAAATAGCTACCTACTATAAAATAAAATATATTGTTTTATCATTTATCAGCATTTTTCCGTGACTTCGTTTGCGTAGACTTTTGAATAAGAAAGCTTTTAACTGTTTATGGTTACACCTACAAAAATATCGGAATTCTTATACAAATTTTCATCCCCCGTTTTGTCCCGTAGGCAATACTGTTGTTTAAATAACGGTGAATCAAGTCCGCATTAATGTCTACGTTTAGCTTCAAAATTTATGGATTTTAAACAGACTTCAAAAATTTTGCATAAACCCTTTTTAGTAGAGCCCTATAAGTCAAGTAAGAAATCTACATGCGAAATTACTAGTTCCTAGACCCAGCGAAAAGTCGCAATGTACGCTTAGATCTTTTGAATTACGCAACGGATTTTAATGCGGTTTTCAGTGATAGATAGAGTGATTATAGAGGGGTTTTGATTTAAATTAACAAGGGACACACAGCCAACCATTCTAAGGCCCGACTCACTGTGGCAATACGCAACCACCATGCCAGAACGCGCCAGAGTATCGTCTCACTGCAGACACACAGCCAGCAAATTACTAGTCTCGACTCACCGCAGACTGCTAATATTCGGTATGCACTACACGCCCTCCCGACTCACTGTGGATGGCGCATAACTCGGGTTCTCAAGAGCGTACGCAAGCATCACTGCAACAAATATCGACATTCGGTCTGGGAATGATGTAGCGGATTATATCGTACCGCTACAAGCTGACGTCACGCGTCCTACATCGCACTATCAAACTTTCTTCGGCAGTTCAGCATACATACAAACCGAAGCGCAAGTTAAGTGGACCACGGCGGTCCCCAGACATAGCACCTGGCCTGGCAGGGGATCTCCACTTTGCCGCCGCTCCACAAGCGGCATACTGCATCACTTACCTTTTCGAACTGCGTTCATACGCTCTAAATCATTTTTTTGTTAAGGAGTGCAGCGGGTTGATTTTAAATGTGTAATTCGAGAGTTGGCTAGGGGTCACTTTTAATATAGAAAAGATAAGTCCCTCAGCATAGCTTGGTAATTTCTGTAAAACTGAAACATTTATTTATGTCCAAAAAAATATTTATTTATTTATTACGTTTAAGTATTAAGAACCTGTAGCAGATCATATCGTAACGCTACAAACAATGCTGACATCACGCGCGTTCTACATCGCGCTATTAAAGTTTCGTCTGCAGATCACGATATCGAAGCTTTGTCCTGTATGACTGACGGACGGATCAACGCACAGCCTAGACCGCTGATCGTAGAGACCTGAAACTTGGAGTGAGTGTTCTTTGTATGACGTAGGCATCCAATATGAAATTTTTCAAAATTCCACCCCTAAGGGGGTGGATAAGGGGGGCAAAGTTTGTATGGTAAAACGTGATTCCTTTGTCCAATATTCTTTTGCATAAAGTTTTTTAACAGAATTGATGGAAGATGTGTTTCGTATTTCATTAAAATTCATCCCCTTACGGGGTTTAAAAGGGGTAGAAGGTTATTTTGGCGGTGATTTGCTTCGAAGTTGATATCAATACTCCTTAGTGCTTTTGATTTAAATTGCATTTTATTTTGACACATTTTTGAAATCTTTATCCGATTTTATTCAAAAAAAGGTTGAACTCACTTAAAGACATAAGCAAATACTCTTTAAAATTGGAATGTCTTAAAAGTCACCATACTATATAAGTAGGTATGATAGTAGGTGATTTATATGTTTAGTTTTATATTGTTTTAATGTTAATTTGTTAAAATATGACGATAATTGTTTAAGATGGCAATTCAATTCTTTATTTGCTGCATTATAGGTACAAAATGATATTAAATATAAACATGTTTCCTTACTATACGCTACCACTTTCAGGCATGCAAATGTTATTTGTAAATAAACAAAGCAGAGATAGTAAAATTAAAACTTAACTTATTAGCATTTATAATCGAAGCAGTAATTCAAAATAAAAACATGAGTAATTAACAATTACAGATTTATGTACAATATACATACTATAACTAGAAATCAACTTTAACTTGAGCCGTAATGGTATCTTTATTGATTCTGTGAGTTATTTAAGTTGTAAATATTTTTAGTATAACATTATATACAGTCATTTAAAATTTATCATTTAAAAAATCGTTAACACTGTAATAAGCCTTGCTCACTAGGAAAACTCTTAAGTTTTTCTTGAATTTGTACATGTTATTATCCAAGTTAGTAATACATTTAGGTAACTTGTTGTAAACAATCGGCGCCATACAAAATATACTATGCTCCATAAGAGTTGTTCTACAAGGTATAACACTGAGTGAATTGCAATGTCGTAACAATCATACCAAAATGAGCTATACATTAGACTCCTTAAGTGCATGTATAATGTGCGAAAATTCCGTGCTGTATCTGTAGCAAACCACAGATATCCGCATGCGAGTCTATCTCGCAGTGCGCGCAATTTAGTTGTGTCATTCACACCTGATAAAAAAAATTATGGTTTCGAAGGAATTCATTTAACACGGCAACTAAAAATTAAAAAATAAACTATTTTTTTAACAAGAATTGCCACTTCCCACTCAAGCAGACATACTGACAGAACATTTAGCTACAGTTTGCCTTAATGTCAGGTGCCAACAAAACGTTTTTACATATATTTACTTGTCTTTATTTTTAGCAATCGATTCCAAGAGGAATGTAGCTGAATTTTCTGTCAATAAGTCTGCCTTAGGGGCCCGTTTTTTACTTTTTAGTGGATCTGAAGTCGATTTATGTTTTTTGGTAAAAAAAAAGTTTATATTAGCTGTTAAAAGCGGTTTATTAGGTCCTTAGTGTCATAGCGTGAAGTTATAGTTGCCTTGGGGTTGATAAACGGGCGAATCGGATTGGTAGTTTCATCATACTAATAATTTTCACCCCGCCCGGTTAAGCCCTATGAAAAACAAACTGCCATTTCCAAAAAAAAAAACACATATTTACATACCTAATCGTCCGCATAAGTAGCTTTATTGAAAAGATGGCTCTCAAGGATAGCGCATGGCGGCGGAGTTGGTGAAGGGAATTGATTAACTGTCACCCAAGGATCTTCTTTGAGTTGTTTGGCTTTCCTGTACTATCAATTTTAAACTTTATTGTCAGTCTAATGTCTTGAAATTGTACTTGTTTGTTGTGTACTTTATTTGAACCAGCTCGTTACCCTTTGGATGTGAAATATGAATTTCGAAAAACAACCTCTTGTCGTCATATGAGCAATACTACCAAATTTTAAATTTCATTGTCTACCTTTTATAATATTATCGTTCTGGAAGTACTTTTTCTCAATAAATTATTTATTTTAAAGGAAGTTCAATAAAAAAAAGATGTCTAATTACTGAATGGTACCCCCGTGATCAGTAGATCCAGCCAAGTAACTGAATGGAACCCTTGTGATCAGTAGAACCAGCAGATTAATAAAATAAATGTGCTTTTTTTAATTTATAACCATGCATAACTTGAGAGTTGTTGGATTTGATGATTCATTTTCCTATTGGATAGGTTGAAATTGGTTCCATTTAGCAAATAGGGTATGATTAGTTTATCATTTACCGAATTCCCTCCTGTAAGCCAATTCTGCGTAAACTTGGTACACACATGTAGTTTTGACACTTCAACATAATGGAAACCTTGAGTTGATCAAATGATAGAAACGAACGGTTACCTCGTGTCTGGGGGTGCCGGTTGGTGATTATCACCACCTAATCCTGCCTCAGCACATCAGGTCGCTAATGACTGAGCGTAACGCGGCCCGCCGCGCTCGCGACCGCGCTCCCACTATCGAAAATAAAGCTCGCTTCAACGACTTACACCGCCGTGTAAGAACCGCTGTAGCTGAGCTCCGCGCCCAACGTTTCGGTGATCTTATGGAGAACATTTCTCCTTCTCACCAAGCTTATTGGCACTTAGCCAGAGCTCTAAAATCCGAAACCGCAAACTCTCTCCCTCCGTTAACTCGTCCCAACAATAGCGTTCCCGCGTTCAATGACGACGAAAAAGCGGATTGCCTAGCATCCAGCCTCCAAGCCCAATGTGCCTTAAGCACACAGCCTTTCGATCCCGATCATGTGCGCGAGGTAGACGGCGAAGTGGAGCGCAGAACTTCTCTGCCTCCACAAGACCCCCTGCCCCCTGTCACTGTCGACGAAGTCATACAGGTCATCAAAGACCTACGCCCCCGTAAGTCCCCCGGCGCAGACGGTATCTCTAACGATATCCTAAAGCGCCTCACTCTTCCCCTTATCTGCCTCCTAGTAGCGATCTTTAACGCTGCTATGGAACATTGCATCTTTCCATCTCAATGGAAAGATGCAATCGTTATAGGCATCCATAAGCCCGGCAAAGCTCGTACCGAGCCGTCCTCCTATCGCCCTATAAGTTTACTAAAGGCCCTTGGTAAACTCTATGAACGCCTCCTTCTCGCCCGCCTACGGAACTCTATAGTCTCCAGAGGCATTTTAATAGACGAGCAGTTTGGCTTTCGTGCCAAACACTCATGCGTCCATCAAGTCCTCCGCATAACGGAACATATTCTTACAGGCTTTCAGCCAGCGTTAGGTAAGACCCGTCACACGGGCGCTGTCTTCTTCGATGTAGCGAAAGCTTTCGACAAAGTCTGGCACAACGGTTTAATTTTTAAACTGTACAACTTTCAGTTGCCAGATCGTCTCGTGCTCATCATACGAGACTATTTGTCGAATCGTAGCTTTCGCTACAGAGTTGAAGGCACTCTCTCCTCCCCCCGCCCCATAGAAGCAGGAGTCCCGCAAGGGTCCGTGCTCGCCCCCGTCTTGTACCTTCTGTACACTAACGATATCCCAAAAACGATAGGTACCCAATTAGCCCTCTATGCGGACGATACCGCTCTCTATACTACCGATAGGCAAGTGAGTCGAATCACTGAGAGACTCCAATCCGCTATCACCGCCCTAGGCGAGTGGTTTCGGAAATGGAGAATCGAGGTGAATCCCGACAAAAGCTCTGCCGTTCTTTTTACCCTAGGCCGCCCTCCGCGGCCTTCTCCCCTTTCTCTTTTCGGTCGTGCCATTCCCTGGCAAAATAAGACCAAATATCTCGGTGTGACCATGGATAGTCGTTTGAACTTCCAAGCTCACACCAAAATAGTCAGGGACCGAGCCGCTTTTGTCCTCGGTCGTCTCTATCCCATGATAGGCAAGTATAGTAAGATGTCGCTTAGGAATAAGCTAAATCTTTACACAACTTGTATCCGCCCCATACTAGCTTATGCTAGCGTAGCCTATGCGCTGTCCAAGCGCAATCTCCACAAACTCCAGACCCTCCAAAACCGCTTTCTCAGAGCGGCCTCTGGAGCCTCTTGGTACGTTCGCAATGCGGACCTACACAGAGACTTCGAACTTCCCACGATTCCCCAGTACTTTAAAGACTTGGCAGTCCGCTTTTTCGAGAGTACGCAAAATCACCCGAATAGATTAGTTGTGCAATCCACGACGTACATTCCCCCCGATCGTCCCCGTCGCGGTCGTAAAACTATACTCAGGCGGCCTCGGCACGTACTAACGTCCCCAGATGACGATCTCGCTGTCCGGATAGCGAGATTAGTCTCTACTACGTCGACCCCGAATAGGGCCTCCCTCCAAACACGACGCCGACGTCCCCGGGTTCGTCGGCGCCCACAAGGATACACTAGGTATCAAAGAGTGCCGGGGCGCTTCTCGCCCCCACTCAATCGCAACCGCACCCGCGTAACGGGGAACTCCCCTCCTGGCGGTGACTCACCTTCGGGTTCGAGACTCACGCCGGTCGAAGGGACGCCCCCGAGAGCGACAACCCAAGCCGAGGCTTCCCCCGCGGGAAGCCCTTGAGCGTTGGGCGCTATATGGGCTGAGGCTCCTTCAGAGTCTCGCCCCAAAAGTCCGGTGAAGCAGTAATGGCTGCAACAGCCAACTGCATAGTCAGCTCAGAAAAAAAAAAAAAAAAAAAAAAAAAAAAAAAAAAAAAAAAAAAAAAAAAAAAAAAAAAAAAATCGTGTCTGGGCTTATTCCATTCATCTTGATGAGATCTTTAGACCTATTTATCAGATGATTTTTAAAATCATTTTCTTTTTTAGAACAAATTTTTTTGCAGGCATGGGTAGTAAAATAAAAAAAAAAAAAAATTTCACAAAACAATTAAACTGAAAACTCATGAACTAAGCAAATCATGATAGCTCTATGAAGCATATTTAATCACTTATTTAATTATTTATGATTAAAAATATTACTCTTTTTTATATTATTTTTGTTCCATGAAGCTATCTTTACTAGTTTATGAAATATTGTCGTTTATGTAAGTAACTGTAGGTAGTTTAGTAATAAATACGCTCCTAAACTGATGTTAGTTAACTCTTGCAATACCTATTTTCCGCACTTGTATAACAATGTACTATTAACAAGCCATAGCCATACCTTTGTATAGATAAAATGATATATAAAAAACCCATTAGTCTTGCAATACTTTGCCTATTTTAAAAAACAAACAGAAACAATTCATACGTCAACGTCGACAGCTTAACAACAATGGACTTGAAAAATATCTTCTTTAAACCATTTTCATTCAGTATTAATTCCCGGTAGAGTTGCTAGGGATTATAATATTTGTGTGTTTCCTTTATTTATGTAGAGGTATCGTTAATCCTGGCATAAATATGGATAAAATGAAGATCCTTTAAGTCCAGCTTGGATTGGTAGAATACAGACGAACTTCGGAATTAAATAAGACTTTCATATTGAGCAACGTATAATACCCACTCATGTATAACTTTTGATGTTCACTGCTAAATGTAGGCTCTCTCAAAATAATTTTCACTGTACTTGGTTCTAAGCTTCTGTCATCGACTGGACTCAGGATAAGAGGACAAAAGGAAATATTTATTAAGTGATTAATTTTTAAATTCTTCAAATAAGTAGAATAGAATTTGCTTATAGTACTTTATAAATGATAAGTACATAGCTAACAAATGTATATATGAGATGATGAAAATAATTTGTATATATGTATAATAGAACTAGCTGGCCCTGCAGACGTTCTATTACCCACGGCTTCACTTGCGCGGATTTCTATTAGGTTTATATAGATAAACCAACTAACACCGCCATCTGTTAGAAATATATGGAACACTTAACCATATAATTGATAGACGCCAGTTGAGCAAGTCAAGTATAATAAAGCTAAAACTATCTTAAGTAATCTCATATAAGGTTGAACTTCGCACGTCACGTTTTATGTCGCTTACGCGTAGAGCGATTACGTTTTTGGCTAGTTTTTTAATGATTTTAATTTATTAAAAAACTAGCCTTTATATAGAAATTCTAGCCAAAATTCTTTTAATATGAAACAATCCCTAATTAATGAATTGAATAATAATTGGGGTCCCTGCCAAAATATCAAGATTTATAACAAGTAAACTTAATTTTTAGCACTTCTTTGTGATTATTTAAATATTATTTTCTTTATTTATGATCATTTTTTTAAAATTCTGTTCGATTTTTTTTTAAATTAGTTCTTTTCCCATCTTCTGTATTTTTTTGTGATTCGTAGAATGTACCACTTCTTAAATCTCGAACAAGGAAGATAGACTGTTTGGGATATTAGGGTATATCCTCGTCTCCAGTATATTAAACATTCGCTGATCGCCGCAATAGTGCTCGAAACGCGGTGAAGAAACGATTAAATTGTCACTAACCGTTTTACAAATAAACGATTTTTTATTATTTTTACTGATAGCCCTGACTCGTATGGCTTAATGAATTTTAAGGCCAATAGTCCCTATCAAAACTTAATTCAAATTTAAAGCGCGCACTAAATCTTACGCATTACAAATTTAAATACGCACCGCAACACGACGCGCAGCAGTGTACCCAGCCTTAGAATGTCGAATTGATAATTTTGCACTTATTAAAATGTGCAGCGATAATTCTATCGTATATTGTTTTGTTAATCTTATCCACCGCCACCCACAAATTTACGTGGCCAATCTAGACCACGTAGACCGGTAGATAGATGCTCGTCTAAATGATGAAAATGATACAAATTGAAAACAATTTTCTCACATAACTCTGGTTTTCTTGTAGTAATCCTTACTAAAATCAAATAGGACCGATCTGTGGGTTATTCCTTCCCTGCACGTAAAAATTTATCAAATCGGTGTATAAATGTCGGAGGTCTAAGTCAACAAACATTAAAAAAAACGTACCTACAACATTCGTAATAACCTATTAACCGCTCTCGTATCATAATTCATTAATAACTATTACAAACCTCCACATACACATACCAACAAAGACTTTATTCTATTCTAATCTACATAGTTAAAATGTCGTATTGGATTGAAAAATCTATATGACCTTGTTGTGGAGTCGTTGTTAGGTCATTTGTTAATTAGCATTACACGACCTGTTTGTACTATGTCATGGTCACGACACGATGAGTCAGCAGTCGAGTGAGCAACCCTTAAATGATTCACCACCACCAATTCCACCCTGCGCTACTCGGATGGGACCGGAAAT
Source organism: Apoda limacodes (assembly GCA_946406115.1). Taxonomy (NCBI): domain Eukaryota; kingdom Metazoa; phylum Arthropoda; class Insecta; order Lepidoptera; family Limacodidae; genus Apoda; species Apoda limacodes. The sequence continues at coordinate 25,507,155 of OX291550.1, forward strand.
TGTGTTGTGTAATAATGACTGGATGAATTTTTCTATACCCACTGAGCATCGATAGCTTGAAAATTTTAACAAAAAATCTCCAAGAATTATTCTTTTTTTTTTACCTGTCTAAAAGAAAAAAAAAGTTCATCTGTCGTAGAATTTATTGACATTGCATTTTATGTAAAGTACCTGCAGGAGTTTTGCGGGTTTTTTTTGAAGTGAAAACTTCTTTAGCGGCGTTGTGCATTTTTTTTGGCATGAGTAAAAAATGTTAAACTCGCGTCAGGTCACGTGTCCTGTACGAAAATTCATAGAAAATTCGTAAGACGGAACTCGCGTCAGATTTAAATACATTAGGTTAGTTTTTGTGATGAGTAAAAAATTATAAACTTGCGTCAGACTGATCGTCAGACGGAAACCATAATGCCATGCCATAACACCTGATCGAAAATATTATTTTTAGTATATGGCGATTATGAGTAGTACAGGGAGGTTGGATATGGGATTTTAACTCTATGACAGATTGAGATGTCAAATATACTACGCCAAAAAAGTTAATAAACAAACATTATTATTTATAATAAATAAATATGTATTGTCGTTGGGAAAAGATCTATATTGTAGATACGAGGAGAGATAAAATAAATTGTAGAGCATAGCTTACGTTACACTGGATAGAAAGCATATCTAAGTATTATATAGGAAAATAAATAAATAATTATTATTTATATATTATATTAGGTTGTGGCAAAGAAATAGTCGAAAGTTAGAGGAGTTAGAGACGTGCGATAGAATAGAGAGCCAGTTCCATAGTATTAGTAGTGGCATTTAATTTACGTTTAATATAGCTTAACACATCATTGAGAAATATAGGTAGGATATTGCTCAAAAATATACAATGGGTCAAGACATGTCTTGTGACATATTTGAAGTATCTTTAGTGTAGCTGTGTCGGTAAAAATAATAGTATTATTACTTGCCAATAGATGTCAGGGAGAGTCATATTTTTCAGTTGATAATTGCCTGAAAACACGGATAAAACGACGTTTCCTAAAAATGAAACCTAGCTTGATAGATGTATCGCCCCAGAAACCTCCTGCGTACTAAATTTCATGGAAATCGTTGGAGCAGTTTCCGAGATTCAGATTATAAATATACATATATGTATATATATAAAGGTAATAAGATCAGGTGTGAAATTTGGCCACAAAAATCGGAGACAGGCAAATGCACCATCGTAACTATTGATTAGAATGGCATATATACTTGGGCTTTGCGAATATAATATATGTAACATCTGAAATCATCAAAAAACGATAGATGGAGCTTAGAGTATCAGGTACGAAAGCCTATCCCGACGCGGAGGTGTTCTTGGGTTGTTGCCAGGAGCGTATTCACTCTAGGGCCATAGGGGCCAAGGTCTAGGGCGGGAAGCTGCAAAGGGCGGCGTAAGCTTGTGCTCGAGTTTGAGTATCGTAACCTAATTTTATTTATTTTGTATTTTGACGACTTTCTTGAAAAAGATACCGAATTGAGAACAACTACTAACACTTAGGGCCGTTTTTGTAACACGTTGCCCGTCCTTGGCAGCGCCAGTCGTTCTGAAGTCCGATAATAACGAAAAGTGACGTCGATAATATAAAATTATGTTCTGAGGGACTTGTATCATTCGTGCCTCTCGTGCGCGGGCGCCGGAGATCTGGAGGGGATACTCTCAAATCTAATTAAATGACAATTTAAAAAGGGCGTCTGTTGCGCGTTACTTGGGACTATTCGAGATGTTTCGTCGACTGCCGAACACTATGGTCCCAAAGCAGAAGACATGTTGCTAGCAGTTATATAGGTACACCTTTAAAAAAAATTATTATCGATCTTAACAATGGCATGACAACGATAGCAATATTTCTGGGTAGTATAATGGCTTACAGGCTAAGATAAATGAGAAATGTCAGTGTGCAGTTTACGCATCCTTTGCCGCTCATACATCAAACTTGATCTTGCCCAGATATGAAGGCTGTAAATTGAACTGCAAACAATTTGTTACAAACGCGATGGTCAGCCAGAGATGATGCCTATACTAGCCTAAATAAGGATTACGACCCAAACTTGGGACAGAGATAGTTGAAGATACGTAGAAGAACATAGGCAACTTTTATCCCAGATATTCCAAAAGTTTAAAAAAAAAATTTTTAAATACGCCCCTGGTTGTTGCCTCCACCCGTGTTTTACCTCACTACATGGGAACAGGTTTTCCTAAGAATAAGGGGCAAAGGATGTTTAGGTCTTGGTCCACCGTATTAGCCCAGTGTGAATTAGCACACGTTATCAAACTAGGGCCATTTAATTTTTAGAACGTTCAGGCCTCAACTCAAATCAGCTTATTAGTTTATGGGTATTCTGGGTCTGTATTTGTTTGGTCGACACCAATATCGATTGCGTGTAGCGGAGCGGACTGGTATCTGAGTGAATAAACGAGCCGCAGAGCGGACTGTTATTTGAATGAATGAGCGAGCCAGCTCCAAATGACTCACGTAATTTAACCCTTGCTTCGAAAACCGAATGAAATATACATAAATTACAAAACAACTGCTTTATCGATTTGTCCATTTACAGTTATTTGATTGCAGCACGAGCGAGGCTTCCATTTTGCTTTTTTCAGCATTCTGTTAACATCGATTTAATTAGCTCTCCATTCGAACCTCAAAGAGAATTATGTATGACTAGCTGACCCGGCGAACGTCATTTCTTTTTTTTGACAACTGACGCACCAACCTATTGTGAAAGGGTTGTACTAATTAAGAAACCTTCCCCGGCGTGTGCATAACAACTTACCAAAATTTCATTACAATCGGTATACCCTTATTGCGTGAGTCTAACTCGCACTTGACCCTTTCGGAAAATCATTTCTTATCGGATGCCTAAAGAATATACCTTCCAAGTTTTAGTTCTCTACGATCAGCGGTTTAGGCTGTGCGTTGATTCGTCAGTCAGTCATTCAGGACAAAGCATTTTATATGTATAGGAGATAGATGTATAATGTTTGCATATGTGTCATAGCTTTAAATAATATGGGTGAATTGTTGAAATATTAAATAAAAAAATTAGCGAAGCACTATTACAGTGGTGTGTACAGACTTACTACAAAAGTTGTGATAATACAGAGTTGGAAATCATGGCTTAAAAATGATAACGCACTTTAAAATTATGTATGTAAAGAAAAGGTCAAGAACGAGTCACATTCGCGTACTGATAGTTCCCAACTTAAAGAAGATTGAATTTTAATTAAGTACTAAAAGTTATTGTTATCATAATTAAAAGAGAAGCTTAATATCAATTTGCAATTTGCAATGGTCGTTTAAGTTGCCCGTTACAAAATTTTCAAACTATGTTTCGAGCAGTTGCTGGGACTAAGCTGAAAATTTTCATAACAATGAAATCTCAGTAACAATGCAAAAATATGTTACTATAGAGCTAGTCTGAAGATAGAACCTTAAGTTGGTTATAGGAACTAAGGAAACCCCGTTGAGCTTTGGCTCGTTAGATTTGTTATGTCTTGTACTGTAGACCAGGGTCTGATGATGGGACCCAGAAGGTGGCGATAGGAACTATCCAACAAACATGACACTCCCAATGTGTTTGGCCACGCTAGATTTGTCTTGTGCTTTCCAGGGTCTGGTGATGAAGCTGTAAGGTAGGCATAGGCTCCTATACTATTATAATCTGATATAGGAAATTCTTTAATGACCTAGATAGCTCCGTCGTGTTTGTGCGCTATGAATTCGTCTCAACAAGTACAGCCCTAAATATTTTTTTTTATTGTTAAAATTACACTTTCTCTTTTTGTCTTCTACTGCCAAATGTAACACGCTTTTATTCTAGTAAAAGAAGGAATTTGACGAAAAAGAAGGTACTTTAATTTCGGTCAGAGTTTAAAATTGCTAGAGAGTATAGAAAAAAATGACTATCATCTCATTTTTAAAAGTAGCTGTTTTAGTGCATAAGCAGGTATAGACTACCTAAAGAAAGTGATGCGAAAATTGACTGTCAAAAGTCAGTACACACATACATACAAAACACACACATCACTCGAAAAATAGTCGATGATGATTCCCCAGTTCACTATTCTTTATTATGTGCCTTGGTAGTAACTTTTCATTCGTGCGTTACAAGTATAGCCAAAGAAATAAGGGTTTTTTTATGTGATCTCAAACAATGATTGCAGTAACAGCAACTAAATTCTACAACAAGCATGGCCCCCGTTTCCTCGTGGTCATACAAGTTTGTCATACCAGTATGGCCCCATCATTTAACCTGTGTGATTTTGCGTATATAATATTTAAAGTACCAGGGTGACCGAACTCCGCTCGATATTTTGTTTGGAAAATCTTTTTTCTTTCGAAAGCTTAAAAAGGAAATCCTATTTAAATACAAAATTTCATCCAAATGGTTAGAGCCTTTTCCGAGTTACACAAAAATAATATATATATGTACAAGAATTGCTCCTTTGAATATATATAAGTTAATGAAAAAACTCTCCATATTCCCTATGTACTACAAATCTGTAGCAAACCACAGAAATTCGCTTGCTATTCTATCTCGAAGTGCGCGCAAATTCGGTGATCATTTTGACGTTTTATGCATTTGACATTAAAAACTGATTTTGACATTTATGTTTTTAGGGTTCCGTAGTTAATTTTAACTTAATATTATGTAATAAATCTATAGCTTCATCATATCTATGCGTCTATCTGTTTGTCAAATATAAGGTTTCCGTAGTCACATGGCAAAAACGGATTTCGTCATCAATTCATCATCACATCATCATTGTAAAGAAAGAAAAAATATTACTATGTACTTTTAATAAAACCAATGGACCGTAATTTCATAGTTGAATTATAAAGCACATAGATGTGGAAATCATGGGATCTGAAAGTCAAATAGCGCAGGCTCCAGACTTGACTAGGTGCCTAATTGATATCACGAATATACCTCCATTTACCCATAAAGTGTCTGCCAAACTACTTAGCATCGTGTACATTGTCCATAGGAATATAAAGTTGAAAACTTTTGTAAATGTACTCCTATTTACTTCATAATCTGCTTCCGGCTTATTAAAACTTCGTCGTGGCAGCGTCTAACAAGTTTAGAACCAAGGCGAAGACGACAAAACTCCGTCTAGATGCAAAGCACTGAAGTTTGCGATACATCTAACTAACTACAACAGTTGGCGCTACCGTATACGTAAACAAAAAGTCCAGTAAAGTCTTGTTAATGTTTATGATAGTCACCTAATTTGTCGAATATCATAACCATGTTTGTAAGTAGATATACGTACAGCAGCACCATTTAGAAAGAAGTTAGGTCTCCTAGTAAACTACGTTTATTACGTTTTTTAAGTAAATTACTTATTTAAGAAAATTCTTGGAGTACGTTAGTTGTTACAAGTATGTTAAGAATACGTTAGTTATTACTGGCACGGGCTCACATATTTTGCGTTAGGTACGTATATCTGCCGACTGGTCGATTTTGTCTGCTCATGTTCCCCGCGACACACAACAGTAAAAATCTATCTTACATCTTCTGAAAATAAAACAGTTAGCTATCTACCTATTTTTTATGATGATCGATTTACGCAGCTTCAAAAACGATTAAGTTACAGCGCTTTAATGCGTTCTTGGAATACTTTACCCCTTTTACAGTTATAGAATTGCTTTTTGATTCTTTAAAATATCCAATTAACACTTTAAAGAAAAGTGCTTATAATATATCATAATTATCAAATAGCTGCAACATGAACAACTCAGTTCTTTTCATTTGTTCTTGTTCAATATCCAAACGTCAGGAGATAGTAAATAAATGAGGAAGGCCATGTTTTTGTGAGATAAAACCATTATAATATGGAATCTCCTTTCAGGGAAAAAACTAGCCCCACAGGTGAACATAGAAACAAATGTGACAAAATCACAAAACCCGACCAAGTGCGTGTCGTATATGCATTAAATCAGGGTTCCGAAGTATGAGAATTAATTGCGTAGCATTAGAACCGAAAATCTTGTAAAGCGATTGCTTAAGAATAAAATACTCGTTGAAATAACATTTTTGATTTATCCAGATTTTTTAGAAGCCTGTGAATGCATTTTCGAAGTTCTAGATACCTAACGACACCTTACACAATGGTATACACTAGATGAAGGTCCTATATGAATTTATTCATTAAATTGTTATATTTTTTCAGGTTGTTTTAATTTTAATTGTGAAATTTGGGGGCACGGTATTGCCCCCGGTAAGACGAGCCAATAAATAAACTAGGGAATGAAAGTTTGTATGAGAAATGAAACATAATAAAATACTTATTTCAAGGTTTTAGAAAATCACCCCCCAATCATTTAAATTAGGGGATGGAAGTTTGTATGGATTTTCTTATACAAACTCAATTTTATATAAAGATCAGGAATTATACAAGTACACAGACTTTTATTACAAATTAAAAATACATGTATCAGGTTTTAAAAAAAAAATATCCCTCAATCCCCCTTAAATTAAAGATAAAAGTGTATATGGGGGCTTTCGTCAGGTCTCAAAATATAACTAAATTATTATACTTATTTTATACGAATAATTTTACTATACTTATGTACTTCAAAAAAAAAAATTAAAACGTGGTGACAAGTATTCACAAAAGATAACTTCTATGGGGATAGGAAATCACAATGATGTAGGCGGTTGTTGTGATATAAAAAACGTAATAAGCTGTATGAGAGGTCGGACTTCAAAATTTGATAACATACTCGTAGTTAAGCAATCGACTTATGCGAATATAATTTTTTATAATCTCACCCTTTATAAACAACAGAATTGCCATAAGAAACTTATAAAAAGAAGTGAAATCCCACCAAAAACATTTTCATGTAAAATGTTGCCAAGACAAGGCTCGCACTGTAGCTTGGCCGTTTCGCTACCGTCACATGGGTGAAAAAATTATTCACTGTTCATTACTTTTCTGTGATACAACAGTTCTTGTAGTAACGAAACGGCCAAGCCACATAGATTGACTAAGGTGTAGAGTTTGTAAAGTAAGGGCCTGTAGAGTTAGGGCGTGTAGAGGTAGAAGCTCGGCTCTACATGAGGTCTGATAACTTTTTGACAGTGCGTCTTGGCAACATTTTACATGACAATGCTTTTGGTACGATGTATTGTTCTATTTATTGATTGTTAGTGTATTATCCTTAGTTCTATGTATAAAGAGCTACCATTAATTTTTTTTTTAAATTTCAATACACAACAATGCGGAATGTAAAAAGTTCACGTAGCAAATTTAGCAACAAACACTTTTGATTGGTTGTGTAAAGAAATCTTTGTTATGCAGGTCTACTAGTTAAAACGAGTCATCGAGCAAACACTTAAGAAAAACAAAGGATGTTTTATTTAAGCACCTCAAAAAAATATTAACATACATTTTTAGTTTTACTATTCCCCTTAAAAAATTTGTAGCCAATGTTCCCTTTTTTTTTAAATTTCAATATATAATGGCTTTTAAAATAAGACACCCTTTTTTTGTAAAATTTCATCAAAATCGAAAAAGTCTTAAATTACAAACAGTCACTTCAATTTTATTCATTTGTATTGATGTAAAAGCACATAAGTCCAATGCACTTAGAGTCAAGCACTGTGAAGTTAGAGTAAAATTTTTTCTCTTAGGTCTGTTCCTGAAATGATGGTGATGATGTATAAAAAAGTTGTTATTGTGTGTTTGTTTGTATTTGGCATAAAATCTCATTAACAGTGGGTCCGATTTCGGTGTAACTATGATAAATTCGTTAATTTTTTATGAAATTGCTTAGGTTTTTAAAGATGTTTAGTTTGAGGCTCGCGTGATAATTCCGAGAACATAAACTGAAACGTTGTGATGTTATAGGTACAAATTTGGAGATTGAAATAAAGGTTATAGGTGGATGATCCTGCACCTGTTACTTAAATCATCGTACAGTTAACAGCGTCCATAAGCCACGGTGACCGCTTACCCTCAGGAGGACCGTGTGCTTGTTTGCCACCTTAGTGGTATAAAAAAAAAAAATCAGAGAAGTATAAACTAGTTACCTAATATTTAGTAATGGTAATAACCAAAAACTTAAAGTTTAATATCAAATAATTGGCCAAGACAATTTTCTTCTCGGAATCTCAAGAGTCTAATAATGACTACGAACGTATAGCTAAACAAACATTAACTGAATATCATCAATCATCAATCAAACTCATTTTTTTTTAATTTAATTAGGTTTTTCCAAACACTTTTGAATCGTCAAAGTTGTTAAATATTGTTTTAATTTTGTGAACGTCCTGTAATTTAGATCTTCAGTCTCATGGATTTTTGTCGTTTATATAGTCTAAAATTTTGTAGTATGCTTTTTTACAAAGTTGTTGTTTGACAAAAGATTTAAATTTATTAATTGATAGCTTTTGAATATTATTAGGAACTTTGTTGCTGAAGTGTATACATTGCCCTATAAAAGAGTTACTAATTTTGTGTATGATGCACCAACAGCTTATTTTTACTCTCAGTATTTACTTTGTGAACGTCACTTTTCTTGCTCAAACTAATATTTTTATGAACATATAAAAGATTTTAATATAGGTATGTACTGCAACGCTAAAGTTAAAATATTTACTTCCCTAAACCTATCCCTATATCCTAGATCCTAGATTGTAAATGCCACGAATTGCCTGTTTTTTAGCCCAATATTTTATTTACATTAACAGCGCTTCCCCACAATATGATACCATATCATATATGAATAAACTATGGAAATAGCTAAAATGTACTATTTTTGCAGTGTCGACTATTTTTGCGGTCAATTGTCTTATTATCTTGATCGCATACACAGCAGAGCTAAGTTTTTTCGCTAGGACAAGTATATGACGACCCTATTGAAGTTTGGTGTCCAGCGTTATGCCAAGAAAGACTGTTGGATCAACACAGTCTAATTGCTCGCCGTTAATATTAATACATTATTATTATGTATGTAAAGTAAATTTAACCTTTAAAGTAAATTTTTCCTCATTAAGTAACAAATTATTAGCGCTACACCAATTTACAATCTTAGAAATGGCGTTATTTAATTCAGCATAAAATATCTTTAGTTTCTTAACTTTAAAAAATAAAGAAGTATCGTCAGCAAATAAGACAATGTCATGGTTTATAACATGACTAGCTGACTCGGCGAACGTTGTTTCTTTTTTTTAAAACAACTGCCACACCAACCTATAGTGAAAAGGTTGTACTAATTCAGAAACTTTCCCTGGCGTGTGCATTACAACTTACCGAAATTTCATTGAAAATGGTTTACCCTTATTGCGCGAGTCCGACTCGCACTTGACCCTGTCCGACTCGCACTTGACTCTTTTTTCTTTCTCAAAACCTTCCCCGGCGTGTCAATAACATCTAACCAAAATTTCATTACAATCGATTTACCCTTATTGCGCGTGTCCGACTCGCACTTTGTCAGGTCCACGCGGATGTACCTAAATAAATTTGGGTAAAGTAACAGTTTACTTATAGCTTGCAATGTTTAAAACTTGTACACTACGTCAGGAATGCAAAGGTTCAGGTATAATATTTTTTACTGTTGTCCCTTGCCTATTTAGTAACAACCCAGAGCGGAGTTTTGGAATCCAAATTGCTAACAGATGTTCTGTTCTGAGACGCTTTCGCTATGGCTTGCGGCCTGATGCATAAACGCGCCAAAATTCGAGAGCGAGAAAGACGTACAAGTGCGTAAGGGATAGGTGATTCGCGTAAGGGCTGATTTTCACACGGTCATAGAAAATAAGAGATTCACGGGCTTATTGCAAAGGCGATATATTATTGAGAGTTACAGCTTTGCTTGACACGAAAGGATGCGTGGGCGCGGGAGATGGGTGAGTTTAGTCAAGATTTTACTGGAGCAAGGATAACACGCGTGTGATTCAAGATTTTACGCGAACAGAAGTAACACGCGAAAGGTGAATTTAACTACGGAGTGAACTGTGAGAGTGTTACGTGATAACGTATGGAGACCTTTGTTCAAAGCTAAGTATAACTGCATTATCAATTTTTAGTTTAAAATATACTCATTCCTTAATTGTTTCTAATCGAGTTTCAAATAATAACGTAGATTTCGTATCTTGCGCAAAGATATATTAAAATTCATTAAATCTTGAACTTATTTGCGTTATAAAAGTAGATATTACTTAGAAGATCTTTCTTTGTAAATGTTATGTGTAATAACCCCATTTATTTCAGCACATATTTATTTTACTCCGGCTCCGGGCACCCATCCTAACCCGCTACTTAATTAACTTAGTTTTACTCGACACATATTGTAATTTTGCAAGTACCTTTGTTTGTCTCTAAGTGTCGCATTTTCAGACTGTAACGTAGTTTGATTGTGATAGTTCCTTGTGTAAAAAAGGGAAGCGCTTCCGGAAAAGCCTTCCTGGATTGAGGGCGGTTAACCTTTACCATCTTAGGTCAGCTATTGGCCAAGTCTTAATTTCTGGTCTCTGAAGCTTAAACTTGGTGGAACAGAAACTACGACTTTTGAGACAAGGAAAGGACTATCTATTTTCTCAAAAGGGAACCTCAAACCCTTCTTTTGCAGCAGACAACGTCTCTTTATGACCCATATATATACACTTTATCTCATCAATTCCAGGTCTTTAACGCAGGGACAAGCTAACGGAGGGACTAAGGCTGACAATACGCGACACAATAGCAGAGCGAGGCACCTAAAGGTGATATTGACGAACGCGCACGAGAACGACAGCGTGTACAATGCCATGTTTGGTAATGTTTTTCTGTATTTAATAGAATTAAATAAATGTTCACGTCATATTACTTGTCTTTAACTAAGCTATAGGCTAGGGATTAAGGTAGGGGACCTCACAACTTGACCCTTTTTTTCTTTCTGAGAAAAATTCCCCGGCGTGTGTAGAACAACTTAACAAAATTTCATTGCAATCGGTTTATAAATATTTATAAGAGCCGATTTTTAAATGCCAGTATTTTTATCGAGTAGCTATTACCGTAAGCTGTGGCCAGGTAAAGTTACGTTAAAAGCTGGCGATCATTAGCATGCGTCCCGGCCGGGTACCTACATCTCAGTCCGCTGAAACAAAGGTCCATCAAAGGGCGAACGAGCTTCCGTGAGGGGCGGCCGCGTATCGAATCCTCTCGCCCACCCGAGCTTTGGGCAAAGAATATCTAGTCGTGCAGAAAACTCTGTACAATTTATTAGTGCTGTAAATTCTTTTATATTTTTTATGCCTTATCTATATCTGTACGATAATGAATTTAAAGGTGTAGGTCAATTACTAGTCCTTTAGTATTTATTCGTTGTATTAGTTTCCTATCAAAACAAAAAACCGGTTGCACTCCGGGAGTGCCGGCAGAAGTGAAAACATACTAGCTATTTACTTCCCATCACTTCGTATACATATTTATTTATAAATAGTAATGTTTGTTTATTTACTTTTTTGACGTAGTATATTTGACATCTCAATCTGTCACAGAATTAAAATCCCATATCCAACCTCCCTGTACTCCTCCTAATCGAAATATACTAAAAAAATATAATAGGCGTGGCATAATTTTCGATCAGACTGCGCGAGTTTATGTACCCATCACAAAAAAAAGTGCACAGCGCCGCTGAATAAGTTTTCACTTCAAAATAATACACAGTAATTTAAGTCTGGATTCGATATTTGTGATGAACTTAATTAACATTAACCGAGTATTGATTATAAAACGCTGTAATGACTTAACCTTACGTATGTTAAGTTACCTATAGTTAGCCAGCAGTCATAAACTAGTGTTTGCCTTAACAATAAACCTTAAAGACATTATACTGTTTTGCTCTGTCAGACCGTAATATTGAAAACACAATTATCTTTAATTTACTCAAATAAATAATTATAAGCAAATTAATCAAATTAAATTAATATATACAAATAAAAATTAAACTGACACTGACACTTAAGTCGATGCTTGGGCCTATTATGCCTTCAGCTAAAGGGAAGTGACATAGGGTAAACAATATTGTATTAAAAATATAGGAACAACGCCACGTGTGCGCCTTACAAGAACTACATACATATTTTAGTAGCATGCGTAACTAAATTTCACCTTCGTCTGTGTATTATTTATGTTAATAGTAATGTAAGTGGAAAAATTTAATTCTATTCTAATAAACGAAATAACTGTTACTAGTAAAAAATTACCCGAATGCATGCATGAACATATCTACTGATATCACACGTGTACAATAACATAAGATATCTCGACGACACGCAATTATTATTGTTTTTATATAAACCATTGTTCTGTATCTTTGGTTACGAATCTATCTATCTACAGCTAAAAGTCAACGTCGCAATGGTCCACTCAATGAAAACAATTATTCGAAATGGTGGATCCACATAGATTAGGTAGGTCATCATTTTACGAAACGATTTTCATCAAATTGTCGTAAAAAGTTTGACACTCACTAATTAGAATTAAATTGAAATTTTCCACATACTTACATTCTGGGATAGGGTATTCTGGATCATCAGGATCCAATGGTGAACAGGGACTGGGTGTGTATCTCCGTATATCTTTTCAGTTGAAGCTTGAAGTATTGTGTAACACTTCAAGTGGCAATGAAATGGCCGAAGATATTTTCAAGGCTTAAACCCTAGTACCCGTGAATGAATTTCCGGTCTTTCCGGGAATTATATACTTTAAACAATCGAATAAAATTTGTAGCCCCTATATATGACAATTTTATGGCTAGTAAAATCGAGTGTTATGTGTTATGCCTTATTTTTTGTTTTTGTGTCATATCAAGCTGATATTTGGTATACTTATTTAACTTCAGTGACAATGCAATAATTATAGTGCGTGGAGCTGATGTGTAACTCTCTAAAAATACGACGCTACTACATCGAGTTTCAGCTCGTTGGATTGGTTGTGACAAGTACTCTGGTCTCAAACGATATCCAGGGTCTGATGATGAAACCGGAAGAGGCTACAAGAACTCTGTCACGAAACGACACCAATCGGATTCGGGCGTGTTTGATTGGTCGTGACAACCATTTTTAAATTGCACCTAAAAAGTAAAAGCTGACATGCACAATTTGTTTGCGGTATACATACAACAAGCGAGTTTTCTCTATTGCAGGTCTTTTGTTACTAAAGCAAAAAAGGCTGTCCAATAGATCTATAAATGCAATGACTTGACCATTTTGATAGCTTGCTTGAATGATAGCTTAGGAAATGTTTTGTGGTTTTTACAATTAATGTTCTTATTTATTTTGTATGATTAATTACAAATAAAGTAAGTCCCTAAGTATTATGATTAGTTGTTTTAGAACTAGCTCAACAAGATTAAAAGTAACTAAATAAAATAAATTTATTTATCTTGTTAAATTAACACACAAGAAAAAAGGAACTTTATTTTTTATTTTCTATCTAAAAAATAAATAAATTTATGGTTGGACCGCTATGGTTAATTTTTATTTTTTAATGTTCCGAATAAGTTTTTAAGGTAATTATTGTATTGCCCGGAAAGTTACGTACTATGTATCAAGATAACCTACTTCTTTTTTTGTACTATGCCAACACTCTGTGATAATATTGAATCGTACTGAATAAATAATATTACTATATACTTTGTAGTAAAATAACCATAATTTTTTTATTTTAATTAAACACATAAATATATTAAGAACAATTATATATTGTTTTATAGTGGGCATAGTATTTTTCCCCCGTCTATTTCAACATAATTGCGCGTCTGATTTTCAGCAAGATGTTTCAGTTTTTAGTCTTTGTGAGAGGCAGAGCGGCGCGGCGCAGGCTTGCTTGCTGGCTGGATGTCAGTGCCCCGCGCGCTGTTTTCCTGTAAAGTCGTTATTTCTTTGTCGCTGAAAAATTGCGATTACATTTTTTTGTAAAACTGTTCTTTATTCTTACTGTACTTTATTCTTTGATAACATTGCGTTTCTGTAGAATTTGTTTGTTTTTCTGAACCGAGTTTTTGTGTTTTTTTTTGCATGTGATAAACAATAGGTGTAGAGGTACTGTAACAATAAATAAATTTCAATTATCGTTGGTAACGATGTGGAAAACATTAGGTTAGGAGTTTTATGAAGATGGCGTATATTGGAGGTGAGTTTTTGTTTTTTTTTTCTAACAGGTTATTGTATTTTTCGGCGATAACAAAAAGGCCGAATCGCAACATTCAGCAGACAACTTTATAGGAAGATAATGCAAAGCAAACTTGTATAAATGCTATATTTCGCTTTTTAAAGTTAATAATTTTTTTTATAATAATAACATAAACTTCACAATAATTTGTTTAGAAGCTAATAATTTTAAATTGAAACTATAATTAGTAGTTAAAGATGTATCTACCTACTTCCGCTTTTTGTCAGGCAATGACTCACCTTTACTATAAGTACGTCCTCTACCATTAATAATAAACAAAGGACTGCGTTTTATTTATTACTAGCTGACCCGGCGAACGTTATTTTTTTTTTAAAACAACTGCCGCACCAACCCATTGTGAAAGGGCTATACTAATTCAGAAACCTTCGCCGGCGTGTGCCTAAAAACTAACCAAATTTTCATTACAATCGGTTTACCCTTATTGCTCGAGTCCGACTCGCACTTGTACCTTTCGGTAAATCTTTTTCATTTCCTTTACATCCTTATCGGATGCTTACGTCATACAAAGAACACACACTCCAAGTTTCAGGTCTCTACCATCAGCGGTTTAGGCTGTGCGTTGATCCGTCAATCAGTGATTCAGGACAAAGCATTTTATATGTATAGAAGATGGCATAGCATAACAAATAATAGTAAAGGTTCGGCCAATAGACGCCTGTGTTTCTTTTCTTCATGGCTAAGAAAGGGGAAAAGAACATCACCACGATCCAAGAACTTAAAAATTAACCTACTTTGTTATTTTACAATGTTGTTTTTAATATTAAGGCACTTCTAGAAGTAGTGCCTGGCGTGAGCATTTGCTTAATGTGAATATTCGTTTCACGAATGCGCGCAACGAACGTGAATGTTTGTCTCGAACAAATACTCGGCTCCATTTAGGCTAATCATTTTACTTTTGCATGTATGTTGATATTGTCAGCAATTTTGACCAATGCGACGCTATTATGTTGTTGACATTTAAAAGACTAGCTTTTGCCCGCGATTCCACCCACCCTAAATTCGGTTATCTATGTAGGATTTCATCGGCAACTCCTCAATTATGAAAAAAAACCGACTTACACTTGACGTTTTCAAGTAGCCTATGTCCTTTTTCTGGACTCAAACTATCTCTGTGCCAAATTTTATCTTAATCGGTACAGCGGTTTAAGCGTGAAGAGGAAACAGACAGACAGATTTACTTTCGCATTTATAATATTAGTATCATTCAATCAATCAATATTATTTATTCAATTTAGGCTACAATAATTGAACACTTATGAATGTCACTACGCCATCGGTTCGTAAGTCTATAGGGCGGGAGACCTTGTACTGTGAAGAACCGGCAAGAAACTCAGCAAGGGCATTTCTTTTCTCCCTTTTTCTTACAGCGTCCAATTAAAATATTGGAAAACGCCCTCCCTATCATAGAAGGACACTTTCCATTACAAACATAAAAAACATGAAATATAAAGCACAAGCACAACATAAAAAAGTATCTTATTGCAAAATATAAAAAAGTTTATGTATTCATCACTAATAATAATCAATGTCTTACAATATTGATAAACAAAAACAAAAAAGTAAGACTAAATGCTAAGAATACAAAGAAGTTTGCAAGAGCAGACCAGCCTACACAGGCGGCACCCGTTCACGAGTATGACATATGAATCAGTATGGATTAAAAAAACTTTTATGTGTGGGATCCTACAAATGGGAGTGCTTAAGGTATTTAACAATGTAAAAAAAACAACGAAACGAAACAGCACAACAGGCGCGTAGGCATGCCTTCGCGGTGTTGCTCGCGATAGTCACTGACTTGTCATGTAAAGGTTGATTTAGACCAAAGGAACATAGATGACATAGGCAAGAACAAGGATGTTCGTTCGTGTCATGGTGTAATTAATGATATTACCATTTACACAAAAAAATATATTTAACGAGCTGTCACTCAGTTTCACTATATAACTAATAATTATATATATATACAAGTAAAATGATAAAAAATGTGTACTTATTTATTGGAATAAATAAATTTTAAAATAAATTTTGAAATAAATTAAAAAAATCGAAGACTTAAAATTAAAATTTTGTATGGAACAAAATAGACCCTCCGAAAAACTTACTAACCTTTATACTTTTGACATACTTAATAACATCAACTTACCACTTAGTACTATGAGTTTTTCTTCTAAGTTTGATTTCATATATTAAAATTTGAACGCAAATTGAAATGGAAACATTATTGGCAAACCCGACCAACCGACCAACTAAAAGATACATTACATGATTCGTTGACTTCATTTAAATTACCCTGTTCTCACGAACCACCAACTTTGCCATCTAATCATCCAGAAACATCTATGACCACATTAATGACAAAACTATCTGACAACATTAGACTGACATTCAAGAAAAGAAAAGAAACCTATCTTTTGACGAAAGAAAAGCGTTACAAAGTTTAAAAATAATCAAGATATTATCATCTTATCTGCAGATAAGGAATCGACTTCAGTGATTTTAAATTAAAACGACTATATTTCTAAAGGACAACTTCATGATAATAACTTTTACTCCATTACAACAAGTCACCCCTATGACGACATAACATTCAAAATTCAAATTTTTATTGAAACATTTTAGTATGGACCTATGACGAAGGACTAAATACCTTAGATATTAAAACTATGACACCGACTAAACCTAGGACATCACATTTTTACATGCTACCCAAAATACATAAAGCTTACCAATTGTACAATTGTACCAATTGTATCTTTATATGATTCTACCACAAACCACGTCTCTGCATATATCGACCATCATCTAAAACCATTAGTCAAAAATAATTTCCTCGAAAAGTTCGATCCCCATTTAAATATGTGTCATATTTGTAGTAGTATTAAAACGAATTTGGGTCTCAAAAATTTTGTTAATTAATAACGACATTCGTATGTTACGTACCAAAACATTACCTTTGATTTATTTTTTTATCAGACCGTGTCCGAGTAGCATACAAACTTACTTTCACATTATTGATATATATAAGACAAGATAATAAAACATATTACCTTTCGCCCCAGAAACCTGATAATTTTTGAAATAGGAATAATATTTAGCCGCCCGCCCGATAAAAGCGCCGTGAAAGCTTCTTTGAAACCTTGACAAAGACGCTGCGCTCTCTTCTAATTCACTTACATCTAATTGGCTCCAGCATCCTGGTCGGTATACTTACACAGTACTAAATAAATTACCTTAATACAATGTTATTTTCTTTAAAAATCATACCAATTTTATGAAAAAAGCATTCTGGTGCCTGAACTATAGGTTTCTATCACATTAATGTACATTAAATATGTTTTTATAGTATGTAAAGCACAAGTAGGTTACTCGTACTTACGTGAAGTAGGGAAAGATTATTTTATCTTCGATTAGATTTAATTTATTAAGTTTTATGGTTTTGAGTTGTTGTTACGGTTCTTTACCTGAAGGGCAAAACAGATCTCTATTGCTGCACCTGCAGGTAAATTTGAGTATGTCACGGGTCTCTGTAGCTATGTCTCGTAAGAATAATTGTTTACAGTTTGCAGCCTTAAAATTTGGATATTATGTGTAGAGTGTTGACCCAAAGCCGATCAATGAATAAGACATTTAATAAAATTTAGTTTTCAGGAAGTTGCTACATATAAGAAAAAAGGAGCCCTTATAGGATCACTTTGTTGTTCGTCTGTTAGTCTGTCCGTCTGTCTGTCTGCCTGTATGTCTTCCAAGACCCGTTTTTCTCAGAAACGCGTGGAAGTATCAAGTTGTAATTAATACAAATACTAAGGTCTACAGTCCCTTGAAACTAAAAAAAAAATTAACCTTCTAAGTCAACGCCAAAAAAAAAACAAAATACGGTCATTTTTATCGCATATTGTGACAAAATAAATCAAAACCTATTAGTCTGGTCAACATGTACCTTTTTGGGTGAAATTTTTGTATAGTCTCCGAAAATTACGATCAAGGTGTCATTCGATTCGGAATATTATGTAGAAAGTTTAAGAAAAAGTTATGTATTATAAAAAATAATACATAGCTGTTTTTATAATTAAATTACGAATTAAAAAAAAAATAAAGTAAGAAAATCCATTTGTTTATAACAAATTTTTTCGGTTTATTTTTTATAAACAATTGTCAATAATTAACATAAATAATAGAGCTAGAGCTGAAGTTAAAAGCTTAAATTGTTCATTAATTTATAGTGAATAAAAACGACTTGAAGTATAATTGTCGTATATATAATAGTTTAAAAGTTATACCAATTATAAAAGAAAAAGAGCGAGATAAAAAGGCAAATTTTAATACATAAAAATATTAAAAGTTATATAAAAAATAGATAAAAAAAAATTTTCATAAAAAATAATACATATCTGTTTTTATAATTAAATTACAAATAAAAAAAAAAATAAAGTAAGAAAATCCATTTGTTTATAACAAATTGTTTATTAAATAAACAAATAAAAAATGAAAAAAAAAAAATTTTTTTTCCAGAATATTTAAGAACTATAGAATTTATGATTTTTAGAGAAAAAATGGTTCCTTAATATTTATATTTAGTGGTAAGAAATGCATTTTATAGCAATAAATAATTTTTTTTAAGGAATAATTTTTTTCTTAAAAATCATAATTTATATCGACAAGTAGATTAGGAAAAAAAAATTGTTGATTATCTTATAAACAATGCATTTGTTTATAACAATTATTTAAACAATCGCGGTAAAAAATGAAAAAAAAATATTTTCATGTAACTTTTAACCGTTAGAAATCATAAAATTTGAAATATTTGAAAAACAAAATTTTTTTAATAACTTTTATGCAGTTTTTAATTTTTTAATGTTTTCGATTGTTAATAAAAAAGTGGAAAATTAACATTTTTAAATTTTTCCAACGGGGATCTATTTTAATGCCTTTTAAGAATAACTCCACGAAGTTAAAAAAATCCTAGGGTTGTAGTTTAATAATAATCAGGTTTTTTCTGTTAACATTCTATTCAGAAAAAGTAGTTAATTAACTAATGCATAACTAATGGAAAAATGGGGATAAAAATTTTTCGCTGATTAGTGTTCATTTATATATCCCAATAGTACTAAATTTTTTTTATTCCTTAATATTCATATTTAATATGTTAAAATGATTTTTATTGTTACCGTGTCCGAATGACAAATCGCGAGCGGAAGCAAGTCTATCCGCTTTTAGCGCTATTTTCAGGGCTCAGTAAAAATTATAAATATTAAAGATACAGTTCCGGGAGGTAGGATTATTTTTTAGGAAATTTCCTCCTCTTTTCAGATCTTTTTTCAAATTTTGAATATCTTTGATAGTTTTTGAGATATTCAAAAAAAACCAAACCCCTACTTTTTTTTTTTTAATTGTTTATAACTTTTGCAATTTTCATCGGCCCCTTTTGGAACTTTTTCTTAAACTTTCTACATAATATTCCGAATCGAATGACACCTCGATCGTAATTTTCGGAGACTATACAAAAATTTCACCCAAAAAGGTACATGTTGACCAGACTATATGGGGTTTTTCCCGTTGAGCTAGAATCCTGAAACTTGACATAAGCAAATATAGGAAAAAATCTAAAATATGTTAATTTGTAGTCATAATATATTGAAAAAATAAAGTTTGTATGTCTGTCCGTCAAGACTTTTTTACCTAAGAACAAGTGGAGGTATCAAGGTATAATTAATAGCAAATACTAAAATCTACGGTCACGGACATACGAACGAAGCAAGTAAATAAATAAAATCTTAAACGACACGAGCACCTAGTCCAGTTGATATAAATCCACAGAGACCAAACACCACGGAGCTATCTGGGTCAGTGAAGTAGTTCTATGCCAACCTTCTGACTTCATCAGACCCTGAATAGCACCAATGACTAGTATTTGCTAAGACAATCCAACGAGCTACAATACTATGGTGTTGTCTAGCTTATTTGAACAATTCTTATCGCCTACCGGCTCCATTATCACACCCTGGACCATCTCGTCAGTACCTACAAGTCAAGAAAAATCTAACGAAAAATCTAAATTACACGACTAGAAAGAATTCGTTGTGTAATTTAGAAGTTCCTACGACCACCTTTGGGCTTCATCATTAGATCAGCTCTATGGTACCATGGTATTACATTTTCACCATCATTATATAGCCATGCAAAATTAGAGCCCAATAGAATCATAGCAAGTGCTTGAAACATGGTATGCAAATTTTGAACAAAACGAACAAAAAAAGTTTTTAAAAACTTAAAACCCCGATTCGAAGTTGTAGAATGAAATATAGTTTTAAATATTTTATAGGGGCACAGAAAAAGGAATTGTGTAAAGGAGTTGTTGTTGAATATTGCCTAAATCAGTATTTGCTTACAATGTCTCAATAATGGTTCTTAGGAAACAGCCTGAACTGTAGTTTTAATTTTAAAAAGTGGCCACAATATTCTCACAATATAAATTGTTACTTTACCAATGAACTTTCATCGACCGAGTTCCCGGAAGTAATATTTTCAGCTCCGGAGTGTATATTTTATATGATTGCAATTTTTTATTACTACAACGAAATCCTTATACTGTAGCTTTCAGGTATATATTTTTTAGGGTTCCGAAGAAAAGAGAACCATTTCGACATGTCCATCTGACTTCACACCACCGCATTCGAACTGCGACTTTGCCATCTTTACCACGGATTTATGTATTCTGTGAAATTTTAATCTTATTAGAATTAGATTAGAAAATTTATTATAGATAACTAAACACTGCATGATATTTACTTACCAAGTGAGGCTCATTCTGAGTTTCAATTCAATCTTGTCCATCAGACTGCTCTGGTAGCGCTTCGGGATGACACGTCATTCCGACTCTGACGAGGGTAGACTTTGTGTTGTTTGATATCGCTATTGTATGACGTATAATCAGTTTTTGTGGCATCTTCACGGGTGCGATCGTTCATTATAAGAACACTTTCAGTGCAATTAATCCACAAGAAAGATTACAAAAACCATTTTCCTGAGTTCCTTTGGTGGTCACCCTAATTTCGACAAGAAAGTCTTACCTCGCTGCAGTATGGCAAATAATCCATACACTTATTTTATACGTATTATTAATGTGAAGATCTGTCTATTTAATTTTCTTGCATTAACTTAATACCAATTACAATAAGAGCTGTTTAAGTCGTAACTTGAAAATCGGGTATTTTCGTTTCCCAATAAAACTTGGGAAACGAGAAATTAGAGTAACTTTCTGTACCAAAGATCGAGATATTATCCTGTGGCTCCGTTGCGATGGGTAAAACATAGCCCCGCAGTTTTACATACGGAAAAATCTTTTTCATGATTTTCAGTATATCAAGATTTTGGGCAAAGGCCAACTCTAAAAACCATCTTTCACTAAGGAAAAAAATAAGTGAATTAAAACACCTTACTTACCTTTTCCGGAACGATTACAGTACACATTTATCGTCATATGGCAGCGAAATCAAATGGAGACGTCTACCTTTGTCAGATGACGACGAGTCAACCCACGATACCCGCAAAACAGTCTTGTATAAAATTAGGATTTTTATGCGCAAAATTAAAAAGTTTGCAATTTGTGTTTATTGGTTTATTTACGAATTTAGATTACGCACAAAATTCTTGTTCCCGAAGTTTGACTGGAAGACACAAAGGCCCGATTTTCAAATATAACTAACGTCTAAAAAAACTTTAATTAAAATCGGATTAGTAGTTTAGCCAAGGAAACGTGGCAAACTGATAAACAAATAACATGAAATTCTTGTTTTACAGTCATTCAAGGGGTTCACGTAGAAATCCCGCGGCGATTACCGAATTCTGCACGGGCAAAGCCATGGGCGGAACCCAAACTATGGAAAATGTTACGTAGGTTCAAAAATAGAGAAACTACATACATGCAGTCTGTCTGTGTACCTATTCAGACGTTGGCTGTATGCAGGCTCGCCCTCATCCGGACAATAGTCGAGGGCTCTCACTTACCGACTGTCATGCAACACGCCCTGCACCATTTCAAGCCAACTCTATTGTTCCCTCTACATCTACAATATGGGCCTTTATTGTATGAAAAATATTAGTTTCTGTATAGATATTTTATATTTAAAATTTTTCTTGTCGTCATTTTTGTTTAAGAAGGTACCTACTCATGAAATCAATATAGTGCTATATTAGTTAACTCGCATGTCTTTACTTAAAATATATTAGTTGTGACCGAATCAGCGGTGACGTCTCTAGGTATACATAGAAATATTTAAGAAAAACTTATGCGACTGGTCTTATTTACTGACATTTTTTAAATGTATTCAGTCTGTATGTTTGTTTGTTGATGTCTGTATCAAAGAAAATGGAGTTGGAAGGTGACTGATCCGTACAGAAAATATAAGTATAACATTGTTGAATAGTTACGTACATAAGAGATAGAGATTTTCTTGGGCAGTTAAGTGGTTTATCCTCCTATTCTAATTGAGTATCTACGCATACATGAATTTCCCATTTTAGTTTACATACTGGCAACACTATTCACCACCCACAGAACTAGGTACCTACTTTTTTGGATTCAGTTTACCTGTCAAATTTAGACGCGGTTGATGTCGTGTTATTGACTGTATTTAAAATCTTGGCACTCCTCTACTGTAGGTATGTACTTCATAAAACTGTGAAATCTTAATAAAATTACTGTTTTGTATGCATTTGTAATATTTGTAGAATTTGTTGTATGCTGCTGACACCACTGGCATTGCCACAATGTCACTACTGTACTTTGTACTTATTAACATATACACACGCCACGTGTATGTGTTTTTAGAATGCACCTTGTGCAAACTTATTCTAGACGCACTATACCTACCTCTACATACAAAATATTTTTTTTGATAAGCTGATAAAAGGAATAGTCCGTGAGCCAGCAACAGGTTTTCCTTACCAGTTTCCTCTCAAGCAATAACTGGTAAAATGCTTCGGAGGGTTTTATAATGCAGCATGGTGAACGTCAGCTGCCGCTCCGTTGGTGGGTGGGGTAGCGGCAGCCTCTCAATCACGTAAAAAAAAATGTTTTCAATCATTTCCTCCCGACTGAAAATTAGTTAAATGATAGTTAACGCAATTCTATGAAGATAAAAAAAAGTCAGCTGGCCGTACCTTGGTGGATTATACGTCAGCTGGTCACACGATCATGCAAAAAGAAATTTTTCATTCTGTAATTTCCTCTCACTTGAAAATGTGTCAGATGATAGTTTACATGCAACTTTGAATAAATAAAAACGTCAGCTGGCTCTTTGTTGGTGGAAAGGTCGTATTTCAATAAAATAAATATTCTGAATTAATTTTAACATTGAAAAAATATATCTAAAATGTGTGTATGTGTGGATGTATTATATTATATCCAAGGCAGCTGCTCAAAATAAGCGCTGCTTGTACATTCTCCCTATATCTATACCGACAGAATGTAATAAATAAGCCCCTCCTCACCTTTCAAATATTCTACAGGTATAAAGTAGTAGGCCCCTCTCCTCTATTGCATCCAAATCTTGTAGATCGGAATAATATACATGCTGTTGACGATGGCACGGTTACTAAAATAACTATCTAGCCAGAAAAGGTAACATTTTAGAAAATTCTATGATTTCCTCTCAAGCTATACCTACCTTGTGAAATGCTGTAGAGTTGTATTATGCAGCATGGTGAACCTCAGTTGCCGCTCCGTGAGTGGGTGGGGCAAAAAAAGTTGTTTTCGATCATTTCCTCCCGGCTGAAAATTTGTTAAATGATAGTTAACGCAATTATTCGAATTTTTGCATGTTCGTGTGACCAGCTGACGTTTAATCCACCACGGTACGGTCAGCTGACTTTTTTTTTATCTTCAAATAATTGCGTTAACTATCATTTAACAAATTTTCAGTCGGGAGGAAATGATTGAAAACATTTTTTTTTACGTGATTGAGAGGCTGCCGCTGCCCCACCCACCCACGGACCGGCAGCTGACGTTCACCATGCTACATAATACAACTCTCTGAAGCATTTCACGAGTTATCGCTTGAGAGGAAATGACTGACAAATTATACTATCTGGCTCACGGACTAGAAGGTGATCACGAAATAATTTTCAAACAATAGGTACCAATTAATTTTCATTGTTTCCATTTCATTGTGTGTTTATCAGAAACTGTATGCAGCTGTATATACTATGTATACTAGATAAACATACTTACATAATATTATATTTTTAAAGCAGCATTACAATTTATTTCTAAAGATAGGTATATATTGTATATGCTTAGTGAGCATTGAACAGTAATTTCCGGGGGAGATTTAGGGATGCATGCCCGATAATCCCACTAATGAAGCATACATGATGAAATACTTGGTGTTATCGGAAATTATATCCATCTAACCATCTAACAATGGGGTGGTTTGGACATTTTCAATCAAATTTAGCATTCAAAACGTGATTTTACAAGAAGAGTACACTCTCAATAAATTGACTTCTTTATTACTAGTGTTGAAAAAGTAAGAACTTTATTAGCCAGTGAGTTTTTCTGTTTGTAATGGAAATACTTGTGTGATACTACTTTATTATTGTAATGTAACTACTGTAACTTTTTATACCTCTACTCGGTAGCAGCTAAAAGAATTCAATCCTCTTTCGCAGGCTAGTTGGTAGTGTGGTCGGCTGCTTTGCAGAGGGTGTGGGTTCGATTCTCGCACTAGACAAACATTCATGTGATAAACACTTGCGTTTGTCTTGAGTCTGGGTGTATTTATGTATGATATATTTGTAACAAAAATGATATATCTGTTGTCTGGTGTCTATAACACAAGCTTTGCTAACTTTGAGGCCAGAAGGCGCTGTGTGTAATATGTCATATTTATTATTATTATTATAGATATCAACTTAAAAACTATGAATATCTTAATGTACCTATATCATAAACTGTTACTATCAGTGGAAGTACTAGAGCTTTGAGTTATTATTTCTAAACTGTATTCGTGCGCTTTTCGTTTCCCTCAGAATGTTAAATAAATAAAATAAATATCACTGAGTTATAGATAGCACATTTGCTAAAACTTTCCACTTTTAACAAATATGCTATCTACAAATCATTTCAGAAACATTACTAATGTTCTTAAAATAGCTTATAGCTAGTTTCATATTTCGTTCAATATTTTTTTTTAAATACGCTTTCTACAAGCAGTAATTAAAAAATATCCAGTGGCGGCGCTAGTGGACCGCTGGGATAGCTTTAAAGAATGTTGTGGAAATCGAAAGAGGTCCTATCCACATTTACGCAATTTTTAAAAAACATACAAAATGTAAGGGATTGCAGTTACGACCATTTGAATGCAACTCCATTAATTCAAATACTTTAAGGTTCTGCTGTGAAACAATTACAGTGCAACAACCTTGTCTAACACGGTGGTCAAACATCAAATCTACAGTAGCCATATTAAAATGCTGTAAACTTAAGTGACACTAGCGACAGACACAGGGTCATAAAAGTATGTTGCACTATAATGAAATCAAATATAGGTATTCCTTAATAAAGCCAGCCAGTTCATACTTGAATTAGCCAGATAGCCTGGTTTTTTTTGATCCTATCCATAACCTATCCATAACCATATAACCTATCCATACTAATTCCCTTGTCAGCCTCATACGTTAACACTGTTGGGGCACGGCCTACCCTCATAAGCAAGGGTGATTTGGGCCATAGTCCTCACGCAGGCCTAGTGCGGATTATAGACTTCGCATGTCTTTTTTTGACATATAATTATGCAGGTTTCCTCACGGTGTTTTCCTTCACCGCTGAGCCAATAGTGTGAATAATCAATGTATTATACATAATTTATAACAATAAAACAGCTGGAGAGTTTGTATGTTGAAACGAGCTAATTAGCTGAATTCAGGAACCACCAATACGATTTGAGAAACTGTTTTTGCCTTAGATAGATGGCCTGTAAGCCTGTTTATTGAGTAAGGCTATGTAACATCACGCTATTACTATAAGTTTAAAGCCCCATTATAATAAAAAGGTTAAGGTCTAGATATATTTAGAATCATCACATATACACCCATTTGTATTTCTACACACCATTAGAGTTGAGAAACGCTAATAGGTAATAGTACCCACAGACCAACGAACGACTCATCAAAGGTGGTTGTTCTCGGCTACAGTAATCGTAGGGGTCAGGCAGGGGGTCCACCCAGCCACCCCCTTTGTCTCCCACGGGGTCTGTCTAGGGCACTGACCTCTTTCACTCCACTGAGAACAGATTTACGCATTTTTTGTAATTTTAGGTGTGTGCAAGACAGACAGATTTACTTTCGCATTTATTTTATTTATTATATATTTATTATTATATTATATTCATAGATAGTATGGATAGTTTTAAGTATATGTATGTACAAATGATTGTGTAAAAATATAATTATGATGGCGCTAATGCCACTAGTACTATAAAATATCGAAATACTCGATTTACGATATTTGACGCTTCACATGATGCGTCCCCTATGCTACATAAAAACAAAAAAAAAATTGACTTGTTTGACTTTGTTTTAAGGAGCTTCCTAACTTTATTTTATTACCTAATAAGTTTTTCGGTACATAATGTTTACTCTTTAGCTAATTATCAAAGTATTGTATTATTATATTTAGCCTTAGCCATTATATTTAATAGTTGTGTTGATAGTGGTGTGTTTCCTGATGAGATGAAACTTAGCAAAGTTATACCTCTTTTTAAATCAGGTAGTTCAACAGATCCTAATAATTTTCGGCCTATTTCAATACTACCTATACTCAGTAAAGTTATTGAAAAAATCATACTTTGTCAAATGTTAAGCCATTTCTGTATTAATGAGCTACTTAGTAGTAAATTTTATGAAAGGCCGTTCCACAACCGATGCAGGAGTGGCACTATTAAAAAATATATATAACGCCTGGGAGGATTCGCATGACGCCCTTGGAGTGTTTTGTGATCTATCTAAGGCATTTGACTGTGTTCAACATGAAAATCTCATCAGGAAGCTACATCACTATGGTATTAGAGGCAAAGCTCTCGACCGTTTGACATCCTATATGAGTAGGAGAGTACAGAAAATAGATGTCAACGGTGAAAGATCTCCGGGATCAGCAGTCACTATAGGAGTCCCTCAGGGCTCAATTTTAGGTCCTTTTCTATTTCTTATTTACATTAACGATCTCCCATATAATGTAAAAAACCATGACATTGTCTTATTTGCTGATGACACCTCTTTGCTTTTTAAAGTTAAGAGACGACAGACATGTTATAATGAATTAAATGATGCCCTTTCTAAAATTGTAAATTGGTTTAACGCTAATAATTTGTTACTTATTGAAAAAAAAACCAAATGTGTTAAATTTACATTACCAAATGTTAGTCAGAGACAGACATGTATTAATATTAATGGCGAGCAATAAGAACTTGTTAATTCAACAGTCTTTCTTGGCATAACGCTGGACTCCAAACTTCAATGGGGTCCTCATATTCATAACCTAGCCAAAAAACTTAGCTCTGCTGTGTATGCGATCAAGAAAATAAGACAATTGACCGATGTCGACACTGCAAAAATAGTATATTTTAGCTATTTCTATAGTTTAATGACATATGGTATCCTATTGTGGGGTAGCGCTGCTGATGTAAATACAATATTTTTGTTACAAAAAAGGGCAATTCGTGCTATTTATAAATTAGGATCTAGGATATCTCTGAGGAATAGGTTTAGGTAAGTAAAAATTTTAACTTTAGTGTCGCAGTACATATATGAAAATCTTTTATATGTACATAAAAATATCAATAG
This sequence comes from Apoda limacodes, assembly GCA_946406115.1. NCBI lineage: Eukaryota > Metazoa > Arthropoda > Insecta > Lepidoptera > Limacodidae > Apoda > Apoda limacodes. The sequence goes on from OX291550.1 coordinate 25,535,221, forward strand.
TTTCAGCAAGAAAAGTGACGTTCACAAAGTAAATACTAGAAGTAAAAATAAGCTGTTGGTGCATGATACACGTCTACACAAAATAAGTAACTCTTTTATGGGGCAATGTATACACTTTTACAACAAAGTTCCCAATAAAATTCAAAATCTATCAATAAGTAAATTTAAATCTTTTATCAAGCAGGTACTTTGTAAAAAGGCATACTACAATATTTCAGACTATGTAAATGATAAAAATCCTTGGGACTGATGATGCTCAATTACAGGATGCATAGGTGAACCAAATTAAAATGGAAATAACTTAAAATTATACGACTAAAAATCTTTTATTTAAAACATTAATTGTATTTTAGTTTATTTAAGTGTTTTTAAAAGAGTAACTATCGAGTTTCTTGCCGGATTCTTCTCGGTAGAAATCAACAACATTGTGAACCGGCGGGAAAGTGGGAGGGTTCAAAAAATAATATTTTATAACTTTGACGATTCAAAAGTGATTGTAAAATCCTTATTTGAATAAACCATTTTGACTTTGACTTTGACTTTGACATTACTTTAAATAGAACTTCTTGCCAGCTCTTTTTGGCAGAAATTAACATTGTTTACATTGTATTGACGATTCAAAAGTGTTCTTAGTAACCTATTTGAATAAATATTGTTTGATTTGGTTTGATTTGATTTGATTTGTGCGAAAATTTGTCTTTGGTTTAATTCTTATGTTTATAGCATCCGTTTATTGCACTCATATCCAACGAGTTGTGATTCCATGTCGATATTAGGTTTAAGCAATAAAAAAAAATGAGATAGTAAATACATAATATTATTTATTGTGATAAGCCGTCACGCGTTAACTTATTCGTCACTTTAAGGACCTGCAAGGATTAAGCAGGGAAAATGCGTTGCGGAGGACGAAAATTCGTGACGAAAGCGGGGAACGCGTGACGAAGGGAAAAAACGTTTGACTGTTGTTTATATGGGCAAAAAACATTCGTCATGGACCTAAGATGGGACATAAAGCCAGACGAACTCTGCATACAACATGAAATATTAACGTATAATGGGCGAAAAACATTAAATATATTAAAACTCGAATAATATTTAATATTTAATTATAATATTATCTTTTTGCTTTTTTATTATTTATTTGGAATTAATTTATTGGCTGTGAAGAACTGGTCACATTGTGATGGACCTTTTCTTAACGTTTAAAGAAGTTTTTATATATTTAAATTTGTAAATAGTTCGTAACGTCAATGTCAGTTGCTTGTGGTTGATATAACTTTTACCTGTACTATTTTTCCTGTCTTTTTGTTAATTTACTTGAAATTCTCTTTTGCTCATTACAATTCTATTGGTTACCTTGCGACTCTGGTTTTATTTATACAGTTCACAGCTTCGGTCTGCTTCACTGGCTTTAAATTCAATTTTGCTAAGGACAATTTACCTTTATAAGAAAATTTGTGTAATTGTGAAAATATGAACAGTGCAGACGAAATACTGCAGTGAAAACTGGATTCTAAACAATGTTATTGAATGGTTTCAACCCAGGGACAGGATCCATCCAGGTGTTCAAGCAGAACTGCGCCCGATTCTCATTGCTATTACTCATTACAGCTTCTTGCGATCTGGTGCCACAGTAGGTACTGATGACGTTTACTGTGGCACCAGGTTGCAAGAAGCTGTGTGACAGAAAAGTAATTAACAGCTCTTCGCAACTCTTTCGTCATACAAATACTAGCAACGTTCTCAAGCCTTGACTCCTAAATTTGTCGGAGTTTGGATGACTATTTGTAAGGTAAAAAAGTGTTTCCGAAGATATAATCGATAGTCGATTAACGTAAAGTGGATTTCGACGAACTGTACATTAAATAGAAAAATATCGATAAATAGCTTCGTTGTTGACTTACAACTGTGTATAGCTTAGTAATTTTTTTTTGTTAAAAAAAAGCAGTAAGTAACATAGAAAGAATAAAAAAAACGGGTTGCACTCCGGGAGTGCCGGCAGAAGTGAAAACATACTCGCTATTTACTTCCCATCACTTCTTATCCATATTTATTTATTAAAAATAATAACTTTTGTTTTTTTACTTTTTTGACGTTGTATATTTGACAGCTCAATCTGTCATAGAATTAAAATCCCATATCCAACCTCCCTGTACTACTCATAATCGCCATATACTAAAAATAAAAACTAACCTAATGTAAATAAACGTCACGTGTCCTAACGCGAGTGACATCTTACGAATTTGCGATCAGGACACGTGACCTGACGCGAGTTTAACAGTTTTTACCCATCACAAAAAAAGTGCACAGCGCCGCAAAAGAAGTTTTCACTTCAAAAAATACAATATTATTTTCTAGATTCTTCAAAGTTATTAGTTTTTTTTCTGTCGTACACTGTAGCGTGTGAAGTATTTTAATTTGTAATATGTAGTGTGTAAGTAGCTTTAGATCACCTTTTTGCGTGTTTATGTCAAAATTATTGCAAAATTCGATATCCATACAGGCATGAAATGCCATACTTATTTACGAAAACAGACTTTTCAATTTGATTTGAAAAAGAATGACAGATTGAAAACTTTTGTATTCAGTCTTTTGGAGATTTGCTCTAAGAAAAGATGTTATAACCGTAATTTGTATTTTTAAAGAGAAGATGTCTATTCGAGCAATATACAATTTATCTAACAGACACTCTTTAAGGGATAAATTTAAAGAGATCAATATACTAACTTTACCTGGTCAATATATATTTGATAATTTAATGTATGTTCATAAGAATATTAATCTTTTTTAAAAAAATAGCGATGTTCATAATCGAAATACAAGATATAGACACAAACTGGCTCTGATCCACACAAGGCTTGAAAAAATTGATAAATCATTTAAAGGACAATGTGTCCGTTTTTACAACAAAATCCCTGCAGAAGTATGTAAACTGAATTTAAAAAAGTTTAAAAATTTTGTTAAACAGAAACTTGTCAAAGAGCTTATTATTCAATTAAAGACTATCTTGTAGATAAAAAACGCATGGGAATAATGAAAATATTGTTATCATACTACTTATATTTGGAAATGTACCAATCGTTATATGTATAATTAAAATTGAAAAGAGCGACAGCTGGAGAGTTTGTTTCGCCGTTTCTTCTCCCCAGAACGCCATCTTGTTTCCGAAACGGTAGTAGTTTATAAATTCCTTGCATATTTGCATATTGCATATTATATACTGACTAAAAAGTGTTATTGTATCCTATTTTTGAGAAATAAACTATTTGAATTTGAATTTGATTAAAAAGTAATTTTTTTTACTGTGCGTAATATTAGGCGAGTATCAGGAACTACCTGATACTTGCGTAATGCGTATGACATAATTGAATTATAGACCATTTAAAATTGTGAATTGTGATCGATTAGGAAACTATAGTTAAATTGTATTTACGAACTTTGATTTTTAATTTATTTTCCCCTGAGGAATTAGTTTCACAAGTGGCGCCCTCAATTCCGCAGTCTCATGTAATAAAATCCTTTTCTAATTTATTTTCAGTATTTCCTGATACTCGCCGAATATGATGCACAGTAAAAAAAATTACTTATTAATCATTTTTGGTAAAAATACAAATAACGGTTATAACATCTTTTCTTAGAGCAATTCTCCTAAAGACTGAATTCAAAAGTTTTCAATCTGTCATTCTTTTTCAAATCAGATTTAAAAGTCTGTTGACGTAAATAAGTATGGCATTCCATGCCTGTATGGATATCGAATTTTACAATAATTTTGACATAAAAACGCAAAAGGGTGATCGAAAGCTTACACACTACATATTACAAATTAAAATACTTCACTCGCTAAGTTATCCCCCCTTCCTCGTGAAAATTCGGTTAAACGAATTTTCCAGGCTGTTAGTTTAATAATTCAAAAGACAGAACCGATCCCTAAAACTTACATTACGTACGCATCTAATACTCTAACCTCATCACTCATACTAATCTGACCTAACACGCTAACCTCATATACTTTCTATTTATTCATCCACACACGAAGGGCATAACCGCTGAGGAACTCCATGACCGATCTGTAAGGGACTTGATGTTTCTTGTTGCATCTTGGCCTAATGCCTTATTACCACTAGGGCTACGATATAAGGCTTATTTAATGAGTTATCCCACCGCTCAAATTCCTGGACAAGGGCTTTTTTAAGGAGTTGTTAATTCGCTCCATATTTTGGACATAAGCTTATTTAATGAGTTGTCTTACTGCTCAATAATAAATTGATAATAATGAATTATATTATTGAGCAAACACCCCGCTGTATTAGAAACCGTTAATTATGGGATAAATATAAAAGAGACCGCCTAAAATTGAAAAGTTTGAAAGTAGATAAAAAGTAAAACGAGAAAGTAATTAGATAATTATTAAATTAATAAAGAAAAATTAGGTAGTAGGCATTTTTATATAGTAAGCTACAATTGATTTTATAATTAATAATGAGCCAAAGATGTCATGATCTTTGGTCTCTATATATTAGCGTAAAAGTCGTATAACCCACGCAAGGAAGGAGTACTACTTCTGTATTAGTAATTAAAACTATAAATGATGTCGCAGACATCAACAAACGACATTAGTCGTCGTTATTTTAATTTTGAGTAAAAATATACAATAACGTTCAATTACGTTTCAGTTACGTGTCAAATAGACAAGAAAAATATATAGTATAGAAATAACGTCTCTTGAAGTGAGAGAACAAATAGCTTTTTTTGAGAATCAGTAAAAATATCGAATAACAGAATGCGTCCAATCGACGTTAATGAAAATTATTATTCGTAGTTAAATATAAATACAAATCAAAGCATCTCCTGCATACCAATCGAAAGAAAATAAAATTATGTTTCCTCTAAAAGAAATAAAAGATAAAAAAAACAAAATATTAATAAAGGCCTAAACGTTATTTTTATAAAAACTACGGTGTCGTAAAATGACTTTTTGAATTTTGAAACTGTTGGAAGAGGAATATAAATTAAATTAGGTCTAAACGTTATTTTTATAAAAACTACGGAGTCGTTAAAATGACTTTATGAATTTTGAAAATGTTAGAAGAGGAATATAAATTAAATTAGATCTAAATGTTATTTTTATAATAACGACGGTGTCGTTCAAATGACTTTTTCAATTTTGAAAATGTAAAAGAGGAATATAAATTAAATTAGGTCTAAATGTTATTTTTATAATAACGTAAAAGAGGAATATAAATTAAATTAGGTCTAAATGTTATTTTTATAATAACGACGGTGTCGTTCAAATGACTTTTCGAATTTTGAAGATGTTTTAAAACAACATAGTATTTAGTAATTTTAAAAAAAAACATAATACACACAAACACACAATAATATTAAAAGCAAATGCTTTAATAACCAATTTTTTTGGTCAATTAAATAAGTAGTTAATACAAATCAAATTTTTCACATTATGTGCCCTCAATTTAAGAGGTATCTTCAACATTTAAAATATTTAATATGGTAGATACCCACATTTTTGTCATTTAAGTCCACCAGTTCATATACTAACGGTGAAACTTTACGTATAACGCGACATTTTTCGAACTTCGGAGCTAATTTAGTGCTGAAATAAGCACCGGCATCACTTAAAACGTGATTGCGTCTCCATAAATAATCATTAACATTAAACTATTTCAAAGTACGACGCAGATTATAATGTTCTGCGTTCTTTTGATGTGCTTTATATAAGGCTAATTCGACCTTGTTAAATATATTAGCAAGAAACCCAGTATGCTCAGCATAAATATCCCTGGGCATAAATACAAAATTGTCGAAGTCCTCGTACTTCGCAAAAATATTACTGTCGGTCACTAATTCACGGCCGAAAACTAAAAACGCTGTTGAATAGCCAGCCGCATGATTACAAGACGAATTAATTGCCATTTGTACTTGTGGAATAAATTTGTCCCAAGTTCGGTGATCTTCGCCTACCAAGGACGCAATAGCCGTAATAATAGTTTTATTATAACGTTCCACAGTGTTTACTTGTGGACAGTAACGTGGAGTGTAAAATACTTTTGGAATGTTTTATTTTTCCCAAAGATATTTACAATCGTGGCTAGTAAATTGTGAACCATTGTCCATAATTATTGTTTGGGGTACTCCCTAAACCAAGAAAACGTCGTTTTCCAAGGTGTTTAATACATTAGCCGCTGTGGCTTTTTTTAAAGGAAAAATTAAACAGTATTTACTGAAACAGCATGTGACAACCAAGATGTTTTGATTCCTATCCCTTGTCAAGGACCAACTAAGTCAATGGAGATACATTGAAAAGGACGTGAGCAAATTTTAGGTTTTCCCATGACACCAAATGGGGAATGGTTTTGATGCTTGTAAGCCAAGCATGTAGCACAATCAGCTATGTAATTAGATATCTGGCGGAACATTCCTGGCCAATAAAAATCCCTTGATATATTTTTAAAGGTTTTAAAAGCACCAAAATGCGAGTTTGACGGCTCCATATGTAATCACTATCAGGTTCCGTTTCGACTTTTTTAAATAGTTTCCCCGTCCTTGATACAGAAATCTACACAATCAGATGGATTATTTACGCAATTATTACGCTTTTGTTCGTATCGGATCATACTCCGATCAGTATCAATTGGTTCTACGAATTTATGAGAAACATCATCTACGTCAGTCTGTACGTCAGTTGATGTGTCCTCTATTATAGGGGTAGACCGAGATAAAATCAGGGACAAAATTGTCCTTCCCTCTCTTGTGCTTTAAAATAAAATTGAAGCAAGGCAACCGAATGGTCCATCTGGCTAACCTACCCGTTGGTCAGTAAAAATGATAAATTGTTTCCCGTTGTAAAAAAAACAACGCCAATGTTCTAGTGCTAGAATAACCGCTAGCGTTTCTCGCTCCGTGGCCGAGTAATTCCGTTGTTGCTTAGATAAAGACTTACTCATGTATGCCACAACAACCTATTTGCCGTCTACCTCCTGAGTAAGCATTGCACCTATGCCAAAACCAGATGCATCACAATGTACACTAAATGGTAAGTCATAATTCGGACATGCTAAAATAGGTCGAAACTCTCACTAATAATGATAATATCATCTAAATAACAGAATACTTCATTGTTAAAATTAGGAGAAAACAAGGAATCTATCAATCTTTGCTGTGTAGCAAGACTATTTGATAACTCGAAGGGTAATCGCTTAAATTGGAAGCTGCCGCATGTCGGAACGTAAAACGCAGTTTTGTTTCTATCATCTACGTGTAAAGGAATCTGCCAAAATGCTTTTGCAATATCAATACTGCTTAAATATTTTGCATTAGACAAATTATCCAAGATTTCATAAATAAAAGGTAAATTATACGCGTCTTTCTTAGTAATTGAATTTAATTTCCTACTATCCAAACAAAATATCCATTCGCCATTCTTCTTAGGTGTAACTAAGACTGGAGATAACCATGGGCTCTCGCATGGTTCAATAATGTCCCAATTTATCATTTTATCTACTTTTTTACTAAGTACCCGTTGTCTTTTGGAGATTTGCTCTAAGAATCTTATAACCGTAATTTGTATTTTTACCAAAAATGATTAAAAAGTATTTTTTTTTACTGTGCGTCATCAGTATTAGGAACTACTGAAAATATATTAGAAAAGGATTTTATTGCATGAGACTGCGGAATTGAGAGTTTGATCTCATTAGATATCTATCGCCAGTTTGTGGGTGTGACCGCAAACCCACACAAAACGTAATGAAGTGCAGTTTTATTAAATATCACTGAAATTCTTGATTTCTGCGGTTTGGCCATTTACGGCTTATTGATTTTTTTCATTACTTAATCGGGGAAAAATATGGTGAAGGCCTAGATTACGGCAAATTACTGAATTTTTACAACATAAAACAATTCATCGATATTTACAAAAATACAGTCGACTGGAAAAAAAGATTTCAACACGGTCGTCTAAAGAAAAGAAAAGACGGCAAAATTGGATAATTTCCAAACCAAGTAAAGTGCAATTGTGTATGGCATAATTGAATTCCAGACCATTTAAAATTGTGAATTGTGATTGTTTAGGAAACTATAATAAAATTGATTTTACGAACTTCACGCATTTTTAATTTATTTTCCCCTGAGGAATAAGTCTTCACAACACCGGTAGTCAAGTGGATAGGTATTTTTTTTTCTTACTCTTTGATAAACTCACAAATAAATTCAGGCTGAACAACCGGACCAGTCGTAATGTAGCAAATAGTCTACTCAATTAAGTACTTTGTTGATTGTTTCTACTCTTGTGTGTACTCGATGTCCACAAATTTTAGTTCGGGTACCTAGAGATTTTGTTTAAAATGATGGGCCATCCATTTAATACATTTAATGCAGCAGGTACTTACAGGATATTAATTTTAACTCTTGCAGTAGGTACTTACAGGATATTAATTTGAACTGTTGCAGTAGGTACTTACTTACAGGATATTAATTTAAACTCTTGCAGTAGGAACTTACAGGATATTAGTTTAAACTCTTGCAGTAGGTACTTACAGTATATTAATTTAAACTGTTGCAGTTGGTACTTACAGGATATTAATTTAAACTGTTGCAGAAGGTACTTACAGGATATTAATTTTAACTCTTGCAGTAGGTACTTACAGGATATTAATTTAAGTGGTATATAGCAGCTTACGAGCGCCGCCATTACATATCCTCAATTTTCTCTTCGTAGAAAACGTATTCCTATCTAAAATCCAAATGTTGGAAATATAAATATAAAATTATAATTCTTTTCCGACATTCCAGATAACTGAAATGAAATAATAGATTTGGTTCAAACATAAAATGTTTTTGTGTGACAAGGTAATACTAAAAAAGAAATACTATTGCAGTGCCAGTTTCTTTTTCATGTATATTTAAGTACAGGAAACTAAAATATACACACATGTAAAAAACTGACACTGCAATAGTAGTTTTTAGGTATTACCTTGTTGAAATATTTACAGTTTTACATAAAAACATTGTACATTTGAACCAAATCTATTATTTCCTTTCAGACAGCCACCATTTACACCGAAACGCTTTATACAAACTAAGGTAATGCCATTAAAATGCTATTAAATATTTTAAAAAACATTTTAGTAACTCCTTTTATTAGGTATGAGTAATTATTACTACGTAAGAAATTAATTTTATCCAAAAACTGTTTAAATCTGTTTTTCATCTAAATCTTGTTTATAACACACCGACCGTTAAATGTTTTTTTCCGGGTAAGGTCTTAGCTTGTATGTCACTTATTTTCTTTTCTATACAAAAACCTAATACTAAAATTAGTTTTTTAAGTAAAATTAGCCTTCTATGAGTAACTTCAGGGACAGGAAGGGACATATTTTAACATGTTTCATGATATCTTTACTAAAATGTGGAAAAAAAAACCCTTTTTAATGTTCCTCTATGTGTAGAAATCAACTTTTAAATCTTATCTCTAGCATGTTTTTTAAATTATTAGGTAAAAGTAAAGCAAAATATTTTACACAAAAAAAATGTTGAATGAAACTGGCCGTATAAAAAAAATCAGTCGAAACAGGCAAAATTTAATTAAACCAGTGGGGTAAAAGGGGTGGTGGTCGTCCGCTACTTAATTGCACTTAAAACTGCTGCTAGCTGGGGAGGTTTTTGTTTATCTGAGTTGCTGCGCTCGCTGTGTTTATGTTTAGTTAGTCGTCCGTGCTATTGTTTGTATTCAATAGTTGCAGTTCAAATTAATATATCGTAAACAAACAGCAAATATTACTTGATGTGGTAATACACGATATACTTATAGACTTTAGAACCGAAATGGTCGCGTACAGAGCTTCGTCCTGCAAACGCTTGGGTTGTGGAATGAGCTCCTTGAAAATGGTTTTCTCTAAGGACTACAGTATGGGGATCTTCAAGATAGCAGTTATTAGATTTTTGAAGAGTCGGCAACGCGCGCTGTGTTGCCCTTGTGTTGAAGGCGTCTATAGGCTACGGTGACCGCTTACCATCAGGCGAACCGTAGGTTTGTTTGCCACCTTAGTGGTATAAAAAACTGTAGCTGATCCTGCAAACGTTGTTTTGCTTTAGACACTTGAGCCAAATGAAATTTATAAACATAGAAACCCTCGTCGACAGATACACGCGTCTACGTGCGGATGCTCTTGCATTTGCTAAATAAAACTTTAGAAGCTAATAGAAGATTTGGGCACAGCGAGTACTGACTCGAATGAGCAGCCGGAACTGGGGAAGTACCTGTGTGCAATTCGCGTTTTCTTATGGCTTTTAATGGCTAATTAATGAAATGCTGCAAGTATATTATGAATTTCTTGCTTCAATACTTATTTTGGTGTCTTTTCCTCATTATTCAAATTTTTTCACCTTAATGCTTGATTGGTTTTCTTAGCCTTGGTGCCTTTTTAATCAACATAATCATTATTTTTTTAATTAATTTGTAATGTGGTAGTTTTCATATTTAACAGTGCCAGAAATGTTCTCTTCGATTGTTTTAGTTATTTTATAGTCGTTTTGATTAAAACTTGTATGTTTTTCTGACACTTTTATTTTTAGGGTTTCAACACCTTGGTCTTTTCTTGGGGTAGTTTTCTTAAAAATACGTATAATTTTTTTTATATTGCTGATACTTTCACGTTTGATGTTTTGCCAATAGTTGAAGTTCTGCCTTTCGTAAAGCTATTACTTTCTGAATTGCTTCGGATATTGGTTTCAATTCTAACAGCTGTTTTCGATTCTGAAGAATGCAGTTTAGTTTTTTGAATATTTGTTATTGTCTCACCTAATTTAATTTTATTTTTCTTTGCCATATTGTTGTTTCTTAGTTTTTCATTGATTTCCTTGGCCTCAATATTTTAAAAATATTCTTTTTTCAACAAACTTAGTAATGCTGTAATATTTATTTCCATGAGACCTCAAATATTGATGTTATGTTTATTAACATTTCCGTGAAGCAATTTAACCCTAATTTTGTTTCTGTTTGAACCTTTTTATTATAATTAACGATGCAGTTCTTTATATATGTACATAACATTATAGTACCAGAGCCCACGACCAAAATCACGTATAATCTATCTGTGTTTATATATATACATATATAAATATAAAAGAAGATGGTCTGGAACGCCGAGCTACTGATGCTAATAACGTCATTAACGCAAACAGACGGACGGACACGACAAAACTATATGGGTCTTATATTTGTCATTTAGCCACGGAACCCTCAAAAGGTGTACCTACATATTTTTTAATTACCGCAAAAGGTCGGTGGTCGTGTCGCTAGAGAGCGTTCAAGTGCTCTTCATTACACAATGGACTGGAAAATTCATATTCAGGTACACTTCGGGCTGGAGCACTCTTTACGTAAAACGCCATCGACTCACAATGCACACTTGTATTATACAAAACAGAGCTGAGATGTAGTGTTTTAGTATTGTTTATTTTTCTAAAAAAATATAACTTAAACTGAATATATAATTTTCTTTTTAAGTAGGACCTTCATATCAGTGAAACTTTTCTGACCTGGTATATGGTTGTTAGTGTAGTGTAAGATTACACTTATGTAACATGTGACTGTAGTTTTGTTTTTTTACTATCAGGTTAGAAAAGTTTGTTGCACTGTACTTTATCTACCTGCTAAGACGAGCCTTACAATTACAAGCTTTTATTTTTATATCACCTGTCCTGTTGTCTGTCTGTAATCAAATCTTACAAGATAAATTTGACCCACTTCCCGGTGTCCGATTGAACTGAAATTTCGCATACACGCGTAAATCGGATGACAATGCAATATAATGATGTCATACAGCTGGTCTGATGATGGAGACGGAAGGTGACCATAGGACCTATGTATCGAAACGATGCTGCCCTATCGAGTTTGGGCTTGTATTGATTTGTCTTGACTAGGTCTTAAACGATAACAAGGGTCTGATGCAAGATTGTTTGTATTAACATTTTTTTTTACGTATATTGTTTAATTAGTCATTATGTCTAACTAAACTATTACACTAATATATTATCTGTAAATTGAAGATTCCAAAAAATTACGTACGATACGATTCATTGTCCCTGAATGATGTTTGTATTACTTGCCTTTCTGTAGATATTTCTGTTTGATAGTTTGTTTAATGATCAAGCAAAAATTACTAAACAGTTTTTGATGAAGTCGCAGTAAGAATCTAGTTGGTATTTTATCTTATGTAGTAAGTGGTATAATATAATTATTATTATATATAATTTGATTTGAGTTTGTTGCACACTATTGCGCAGTTGCTTTCGTATAATTGTTGACCGATAATATTAAAAAAGTAACTATGGTTTTAGTTATACGAAGTTAAATCATTCTGCAATAAACTAATTTTTTACCGTACCGTTTTACCGTTTTTTTTTCGTCCCCATTTTAAAAAGCAATAAAATGGCCAGGACTAAAAAAAAAACCAGTGAGCAATGACACATAAACTCTGTTGTAGCCGCAAGACAACAAAATGTTCTGTCTTAGATCAGGATCACTTATTTATTGGACAGATATTGTTGGAGATCGGTGGGTGTCACGCTACCCTTGTCACGAATGGCTTGGCTGACTATAGCTAATTGAAGTTTTTTTCGGAAAGATTCTTTTGTATTGCTTTTATTAGCAAGTGTCTTCGTACACTTTAAAATAGGGTTCCTAGAACGCAATTAAGGCGTTGGGTAATAACCATACCTAGTATAAGAAAAATACTCCGTCCCTAATTTGTTCTTATACAACATATGGTATGTTGTTATTCGTGGGGAAATAATTGTGAACACGAAAACCATAAAAAAATCCCTTAATAAAAATCCGACAGGTATGAGGTGTATCTCATCTGGTTGCACTTTTTATTCAGTAGAGGGTTACGTACCTAAAAGGTTAATATTACTGAAAAACAGTTATATTTTTCTAACAGTATTTGAAAGCTTTATTTTGTTTGAAAAATTAACATTCCGAAATTCATAAGTATTTGGTAAGGACCGAACATTGCTAAAGCGAAAAGGTAAGTCAGATTAAGGGACAAACTTAATTTTACGGTAGAAAAATATGTTTTTACACACGGCTTACTGCAAATCAACGACTTTTACATCTTTTCCTTTTTTACCTATGTAACAACTCTAAGACATTGCTTTTGCCGAATTTAATGATTCTAAGTCCACAGGAAGTACCTAGGTATAGGTTTTGATAAGTGAGTAGGTATAGGTATATAGGTTTTGATAAGTGAGTTTCCTCATCTGCCTTATACGTCCCATACGTCCCGACTGTGGGCACGGCCTACCCTTACCGAGTTCAAGTGAGTTTGCGATTATCAAAGTAAGTGTCATCAGTGGCCGTATCTTTTGATTGCGTTGTTTCAGAAACATGAATTTTTAAAACCTCCAGGGGTCCTATAGAACACATTATATTCTACTGAGAACAGACTCTTAGTTACACTAGTTTTAATTTGATATTTCTCATGGCTGAGGGAAGTGATATTTGAGGACGACCTGCTTCACCAGCGCTTTTAAGGCTGCCTGCGTTCAGCTGGGTGAATATTTTTAAAGTTTTCGTATAATTGATGTGGAAGTGTAGGTTTATTATTTACCACGAAACACAACACTACAAGAATAAACGTTATAAACTGATCTGCTGTTTTATTTGTAGCAAGTAAAATAACATTACAATAATTGGTAAATGAGTACAATTGTAAAATATCTAAAAGTAACTATATATAACAACACGTTGCTAGGAAACCTAACGTTCAGTGTCAGATGTCAAACTTGTCTATGCCCAATCATAAGAGCAAAAAGTTTGTCATAGAGACATACAGTCTTCACACCCTCCCAACTTTTTTCAGGATCGAGAGATTCTGTTGAGAACGACTCTTTTGCTCAAATCTTGTAATCTGGGTCCGTAGAGTGGTTTTGTCAGCATGTCAGCTAGCTGTAGCTCTGAGGACACATGCTTCACTTCAAGTTCTCCGTTAGCTACACATTCTCTGACGAAGAAATGCTTCAGTTTTATGTGTTACGTACGCTTGTGGTACTCGTACTTAGGGTTCTGTGAAAGCTTGATTGCTGACTCGTTATCAAGGTAGAGTAGGCTTGTTCAACTTCATCAATTCCTTAAGTAGGCTGTTTAGCCATAGAAGTTCTTGAGAAGCCTCACTGGCTGCGATTGTTTCTGCTTCGGTTGATGAAATCGATACAACGCTTTGGCGTTGCGATCTCCAGCTAATAGCAGCTCCGGCGAGTAAGCACACAGTACCAGATGTAGACCTGCCAGTTGATTGATCTCCAGTAAAGTCAGAGTCACTATAACAAAAAATAATAAAATACCAGAGCTTCCTTTAAGATAGCGCAAAATATCGGAGCTTCCTTTGAGATAGCGCAAAATTCGTTTAACGAGTGCAAAATCCTTTTCAGTTGGCGCTTCAAGATGTCTTGATGCCATTCCGACAGCATAGGAAATATCAGGCCTTGTGGCCACTACTAAGTATGTCAGTGCACCTACGGCCTGCCTATAAGGAAAGCTTGATTCAGCTTGTGTTTGTTCTTCTCCTCCTCCCATGTTTTCTGTCGGTGAAGACTTGCAGTTACTCATGTTGAATTTTTGTAAGAGTTTTGTTGTATATGATGTTTGAACGAGAGTGATCTTATTATCCACTTTGCTTATCTCCGTTCAAGTAAATATTTAGCAGGTGACGTTCTGATCTTTAGTCTCTTTTGTAGCTCATTAATAAATTCGGTTTCAGCCTCAATATTATTGCTGGCTACGTGTTCGTTATCAACGTATAAAGCGATATGGACTTTCTTTGTCCCTCTTACTCTTGTGTCATTGTCATTAGAATGTTTGTAGAAGTTATTATAGAAGTTTTTTCTTCAGTATTTTAACATCTTTTGAGATGACTGTCTTGCGCTCAGATAGAATGTAGGTCTTTTATGCTTTGCTGATTTCTAAATAACCGACAAACAAACAAGGGGTCGCTTCAGAACAAAGGCTTAAGATCCAAACGGGTGTAAGTGGTTGACGCAGGGCTTTCTTAGTACCCATCGTTGGAATGGAGTTTGATTTCCAATAGCGCTGTTGATGCTTCTGTTTGCCAAATAGTTTGCTGCATTAACTGCTTCAGCCCATTGATGCATCGGGGCTTTGGAATCATAAAGAATAGCTCTTGCTTTTTTCCACTAATGTCCGATTCTTCCGTTTTGATATGGCATGTAGGATGCCGATAAACGTTGTGCAATCCTGTTTGCCTTTAGATGTTTATGAATTTCTTTGTTTATTTATTCTGTGCAAATTTTATGTGAGTTGTTTTTGAAGTGTTCGTGTCCATAAACATGTTTAGGTGTACTCGCACGTTGTTCTCTTCTCGTTTAGTAAGTATCAGATGTTTAAGAAGTGACGCTTATACGAGCTGGTAACCTGTTCAGGTGTACTCGTACGTTGTTCCCTTCTCGTTTAGTGAGTATCAGCTGTTTAAGAAGTGACGCTTATACGAGGTGGACCTTTACTTGCATAAACTTCTCTTAGTTTGTCCCAATTTTTTTTTGCTGTTATGCAATTTGCTTCAGTTCCGATGAAGCGATTCTAAAGAGAGTTTTACCCAGACGTCCGTGGATCGAAACCACGCTCTGCAACCATTTAAAATTTTCGTATAATTGATGTGGAAGTGTGAGTGGTAGATTTATTATTTACCACGAAACACAACGCTACAAGAATAAACGTTATAACTGAACTGCTGTTTTATTTGTAGCTAGTAAAATAACATTACAATAATTGGTAAATGATTACAATTGTAAAATATCCAAAAGTAACTATATATAACAACACGTTGCTAGGAAGCCTAACGTTCAGTATCAGATGTCAAACTTGTCTATGCCCAATCATTAGAGCAAAGACTTTGTCATAGAGACATACTGTCTTCACAATATTTCTACAAGTTTCTGAAAAAAGTGTCTTACTTGACAGATGTAAGGAAAACAATCTGTTCCTATAAGGATTCCGTTTTAAGATTAATGGGCGAAACTGTCACGTAATCATGAATGCTGAGCGCGAATGGAAAGGTTTGAGTAGATTTCACTAGGTCCAATTTGACCCCGCATCCACAATTTCACCATTATCTTACTACTTCAAAATTTAGTAATAAATATACCTAACTTATCTATGTTTATAAATATCAGAAGTAATGACACTGACGAAAGAGATAAACGGGTAGATGCACTATAGTCGTATTTTTAATTAGACGATATCAACTGACTTTTATTTTGTTGTCAGTTTTTGATGAAACAGTACTAGCTACTGTCAGTTGGCTTCATCTAATTAAAAATACGACTATAGGCTATTGCAAAAGGGTTCCCTCTTTGCCTTTTGAGCTACGAACCCTAACAATAAAATAAAACTAATTCCTTTCACTTATTACATTTTTCAAATGTCAACCACATCCACAAGTATGTATATGTACATATATGTAGAGATTAATTCTCATAGTTACCTACATAAATTAACAGACCCTCTTCCGTCTCTATGAACAAGGAATTAAGTAATTTAAGCTCTAGGTACCTACAGAATATTCATCCAAACTCTTGCAGTAGGTACTTACAGGATATTGATTTAAACTCTTGCAGTAGGTACTTACAGGATATTAATTTAAACTCCTGCAGTAGGTACTTACAGGATTTAAACTCTTGCAGTAGGTACTTATAGGACATTAATTTACACTCTTGCAGTAGGTACTTACTTACAGGATATTAATTGAAACTGTTGCAGTAGGTACTTACAGTATATTAATTTAAACTGTTGCAGTTGGTACTTACAGGATATTAATTTAAACTGTTGCAGCAGGTACTTACAGGATATTAATTTTAACTCTTGCAGTAGGTACTTACAGGATATTAATTTGAACTGTTGCAGTAGGTACTTACTTACAGGATATTAATTTAAACTCTTGCAGTAGGAACTTACAGGATATTAGTTTAAACTCTTGCAGTAGGTACTTACAGTATATTAATTTAAACTGTTGCAGTTGGTACTTACAGGATATTAATTTAAACTGTTGCAGAAGGTACTTACAGGATATTAATTTTAACTCTTGCAGTAGGTACTTACAGGATATTAATTTAAGTGGTATATAGCAGCTTACGAGCGCCGCCATTACATATCCTCAATTTTCTCTTCGTAGAAAACGTATTCCTATCTAAAATCCAAATGTTGGAAATATAAATATAAAATTATAATTCTTTTCCGACATTCCAGATAACTGAAATGAAATAATAGATTTGGTTCAAACATAAAATGTTTTTGTGTGACAAGGTAATACTAAAAAAGAAATACTATTGCAGTGCCAGTTTCTTTTTCATGTATATTTAAGTACAGGAAACTAAAATATACACACATGTAAAAAACTGACACTGCAATAGTAGTTTTTAGGTATTACCTTGTTGAAATATTTACAGTTTTACATAAAAACATTGTACATTTGAACCAAATCTATTATTTCCTTTCAGACAGCCACCATTTACACCGAAACGCTTTATACAAACTAAGGTAATGCCATTAAAATGCTATTAAATATTTTAAAAAACATTTTAGTAACTCCTTTTATTAGGTATGAGTAATTATTACTACGTAAGAAATTAATTTTATCCAAAAACTGTTTAAATCTGTTTTTCATCTAAATCTTGTTTATAACACACCGACCGTTAAATGTTTTTTTCCGGGTAAGGTCTTAGCTTGTATGTCACTTATTTTCTTTTCTATACAAAAACCTAATACTAAAATTAGTTTTTTAAGTAAAATTAGCCTTCTATGAGTAACTTCAGGGACAGGAAGGGACATATTTTAACATGTTTCATGATATCTTTACTAAAATGTGGAAAAAAAAACCCTTTTTAATGTTCCTCTATGTGTAGAAATCAACTTTTAAATCTTATCTCTAGCATGTTTTTTAAATTATTAGGTAAAAGTAAAGCAAAATATTTTACACAAAAAAAATGTTGAATGAAACTGGCCGTATAAAAAAAATCAGTCGAAACAGGCAAAATTTAATTAAACCAGTGGGGTAAAAGGGGTGGTGGTCGTCCGCTACTTAATTGCACTTAAAACTGCTGCTAGCTGGGGAGGTTTTTGTTTATCTGAGTTGCTGCGCTCGCTGTGTTTATGTTTAGTTAGTCGTCCGTGCTATTGTTTGTATTCAATAGTTGCAGTTCAAATTAATATATCGTAAACAAACAGCAAATATTACTTGATGTGGTAATACACGATATACTTATAGACTTTAGAACCGAAATGGTCGCGTACAGAGCTTCGTCCTGCAAACGCTTGGGTTGTGGAATGAGCTCCTTGAAAATGGTTTTCTCTAAGGACTACAGTATGGGGATCTTCAAGATAGCAGTTATTAGATTTTTGAAGAGTCGGCAACGCGCGCTGTGTTGCCCTTGTGTTGAAGGCGTCTATAGGCTACGGTGACCGCTTACCATCAGGCGAACCGTAGGTTTGTTTGCCACCTTAGTGGTATAAAAAACTGTAGCTGATCCTGCAAACGTTGTTTTGCTTTAGACACTTGAGCCAAATGAAATTTATAAACATAGAAACCCTCGTCGACAGATACACGCGTCTACGTGCGGATGCTCTTGCATTTGCTAAATAAAACTTTAGAAGCTAATAGAAGATTTGGGCACAGCGAGTACTGACTCGAATGAGCAGCCGGAACTGGGGAAGTACCTGTGTGCAATTCGCGTTTTCTTATGGCTTTTAATGGCTAATTAATGAAATGCTGCAAGTATATTATGAATTTCTTGCTTCAATACTTATTTTGGTGTCTTTTCCTCATTATTCAAATTTTTTCACCTTAATGCTTGATTGGTTTTCTTAGCCTTGGTGCCTTTTTAATCAACATAATCATTATTTTTTTAATTAATTTGTAATGTGGTAGTTTTCATATTTAACAGTGCCAGAAATGTTCTCTTCGATTGTTTTAGTTATTTTATAGTCGTTTTGATTAAAACTTGTATGTTTTTCTGACACTTTTATTTTTAGGGTTTCAACACCTTGGTCTTTTCTTGGGGTAGTTTTCTTAAAAATACGTATAATTTTTTTTATATTGCTGATACTTTCACGTTTGATGTTTTGCCAATAGTTGAAGTTCTGCCTTTCGTAAAGCTATTACTTTCTGAATTGCTTCGGATATTGGTTTCAATTCTAACAGCTGTTTTCGATTCTGAAGAATGCAGTTTAGTTTTTTGAATATTTGTTATTGTCTCACCTAATTTAATTTTATTTTTCTTTGCCATATTGTTGTTTCTTAGTTTTTCATTGATTTCCTTGGCCTCAATATTTTAAAAATATTCTTTTTTCAACAAACTTAGTAATGCTGTAATATTTATTTCCATGAGACCTCAAATATTGATGTTATGTTTATTAACATTTCCGTGAAGCAATTTAACCCTAATTTTGTTTCTGTTTGAACCTTTTTATTATAATTAACGATGCAGTTCTTTATATATGTACATAACATTATAGTACCAGAGCCCACGACCAAAATCACGTATAATCTATCTGTGTTTATATATATACATATATAAATATAAAAGAAGATGGTCTGGAACGCCGAGCTACTGATGCTAATAACGTCATTATTTTAAGATTGAGTCCTTTATAACGAAAAGCTCCACTAAGAAACGATTTTGCGAAATTCATCCCCAAAAAGAGTGAAATCGTTTTACAGCCAAAACTGTATGAAATTGTTAGATTAGGTCATACTGAACCCGACTAGGTGGGCATTATTGATCAAGAATTTCACAGCCTCAGCCCGTTTCTGAAAAGTTTATAGGTGACTTTGAAAATGTTTGGTTTTTAAGTAATCCCATCAGCCACTCATTACATATATATAATAATGTGGAATAAAATGTGAAACTGCTTAACCTTTTAATAAATAGTCTAATGGTATATACATGTATTCTGTGAGTTACACTATTGCATAGCATTAGGAAATTTACTAACTGAAAGGAATACATAAACATAAACCTTATGTAGTAAAAAGTTTTTGTGTGCTTTATCGAAAATGTTTAAAATTATTTCTAAGTAAAAAAAATTTAATCAGTAATTTAGGAATTGATTCGTGTCAATGAACAAAGATATCGGTCGTCAGTAACATTTCGATTTCAAGACAAAATCACTGAATAGTAATCATAATTAAACGCAAACAACAATAACGAAGCTTTTAACAAGTCACTCATACAAAAACAGATAGTAAAAACGAACTCATCATTGACGTAACAATCCGGAATCGAATCAACACCTCGTGTCGGTTAAGATTGAACTGGCAACACATAAACACTCGCCGCTAACGGGCAGAAGGTGAAAATGTCGCCGAACCCACCGCAGGCGCACCCTGCTGTAAAAACTTTGGTTTCGAAACTTTCTACTTTGTTCTAGCGTGAGAGCAGGTTGAGGCATAAGCGTAAAGCGTTTTAAAATATAAGCTATGTTTAGCTGTTGCTAAAAAAAGTCTAACTAAATATGTTATTGACTTTTCGTAGTCAAAGGTTACAATTGACAAATTTTACTACCCGCATCATTTAATTCTACCAGTGTTATACAAATCATCGTTCCCCAGCTAATCTCCTTAGGGGAAGATTTCCTTAAGTGCGGAAACATTGTATGCAGTGTTATTCTTTATTTGCAACTTAAAATTTAAACAAGCTATTTATTATTGAGGATTAAAAAAGATTTTTTTTATTTTGCGTAGTGATATAAGACATATATAATCTATATATATATTACTCTTCTGTGCGTTTTTTTTCTTGCTCTGCAACCGCACTGGACATGACTACTTATCTTCCAAGGTGTGCCGATGGCGAGCGGTGCGTTGGAAGAAAGTAGCCGTGGACAAGCGGTTGAACACACACAGGAAGATAAACTCTCTCTTCAGACTTAAGGGTTCGATACGGCTTGTGAGTTTGCGATCATCGACGACTCTTTCAACCAATCGTTGAACCGAGGTAAAAGGGCCAAGCTAGTATCCGGGTGCACTCTCCCAGAGACAGCAGCAGTACTCCATATGGGGCCGGACTTGTGACTTGGAAAGCAGCAACCTTTGCCCCCAGGCGAAGTACTGCTTCATTGAACTCCTTAACGGTTGCACCTATTTTGATAAAATGTTATGTGTGTGTTTAAGTGGGTCCCGAGATGGTTAAGATTGGACCCAGTAGTATTTTATTTTATTATTTATGTAGTAAAATAACTCATACATGGAGAAAAACCCTGACTCTGTTGAAGTGAAAACTTCTTTAGCGGCGTTGTGCACTTTTTTGGTATGAGTAAAAAATGATAAACTCGCGTCAGGTCACGTGTCCTGATCGTGAAAATTCGTAAGACGGATGGAGAGTAGACAGCTGGCGCGGCGTAGGAGAGGGAGTATCCCCCTCTCTTTCTACGGCGCGGCGCAAATGTATGCCTGCGCCTGCTGTTTCGTTTAGGCGGCGCAGGGCGCTTGCGCGAATGGTCGTGTATGTTTATGTTACAGCGAGCTACGCGCATCCATGGATGGTGACAGCTGATGGCTCGACCGTCTGTGTAGTGGCCATACTGCTGTGTATTCGTAAAATTCGTGTATATAAAGTGTTTAAAATATGGAAATTGAACAAAGTGCATCTTTGTCTTTGTAAAATACGGAAACCGTAATGCCACGCCTATTATAATTTTTATTTTTAGTATTCGCGATTATGAGTAGTACAGGGAGGTTAGATATGGAATTTTAATTCTATGACAGATTGCGATGTCAAATATACTACGTCAAAAAAGTAAATAAACAGACATTATTATTTCTTGACAATGTCAAAGACATGTCTTGTGACATATTTGAGTGTTAAGCGCGAATCGTGTGTAAAGGTTTTCACTTCTGCCGGCACTCCCGGAGTGCAACTTTTTTTCCTGAATATTATCTGGTTTGTCATAAAGAGTTCCCTGTAGTTTAAGATATCATACCTTGTCATGTTAAATGATAGGTAAACTTCTGACCCAATTTTATGGTGAAGACTTTAAAATTCACTATTACGTAAGTATACTGATGATGATGATTCAAGTCGTTATCCCATATAATCTATATAGATAGATAGATACATGTATAAAAATGAATTGCTGTTCGTTGGTCTCGCTAAAACTCTGGGACGGCTGGACCGATTTGGATAATTCTTTTTTTGTTGTGTTTGAAGAAAAAAACGGTCAATTGCGAGTCGGACTCGCGCATTAAGGGTGAACCGATTGTAATGAAATTTTGGTAAGTTGTTATGCACATGCCGGGGAAGGTTTCTGAATTAGTACAACCCTTTCACAATTTGTTGGTGCGCCAGTCGATTTGAAAAATCGAAACAACGTTTGCGGGGTCAGCTAGTTTCAATAAAGGCTAAAACATTATATCCTGTAAATGCATGAAATTTGGTTATTACAGAACTGGTGTTGTATATATATGCGCAATAGTAGTTAAAATTGTCAGAACTATCCCAGATAATGTATATTCTTTGTTTCTGAATTGCTGTGTAAAATATCGCGAAGGAAGTTTGTGACAAATCTGGTACAATCTTTTTAAGTTAAGGATGATTTTTCAATTATGTGATACGCATAAGTTTTGTTTAAATATTTTTAATGTTGACAATAACTAGTCGGTTCCCGACTAGCAAAATGGTTTTAAAATCGCACCCTAATATTATAGTAGGCTTATAATGCTTTTGTAAACGTCTTGGAACATGCCAGCAATCTTATTTTAGTTTTAGCTGAGCGAGAATGGTCTCAAAAATGTTTAATCTTATTACTTGGTCTAATATTATAATTATTACCGAACCGAAAAATTTAATATTTAAACCAGGCAGGTTTCAATATTTAATTTTTAACTTAACACGTAAATTAATTCTTGATCAATATTATATTATTGTTATTATTTACTTAAAACTTGATTCTTCATACATACGATTAACTCGTATTTAAACACTATTAAAGCTTACAAACTGCAAATATAAGACTATTGAGGCTCAGAATTAGTTTTGACAGATTCTTAGTACGAACGATATTTAACTAGACTTGACCGATACAAAATTAAACACGCACATAATTGTACATATTCAACTTCACGTACAAATCTAGGCTTTTAAGATAATATAAAACTGATATAAGACTGAAAAAAAGTACTCCATAAACCTAGTTTTTGCTTATAGGGGTGTAGTTAAATTATAATTGTATGTATTCATTGATTATGTAAGAACCCTTAAAAACAAAAACGCTTGACAAAGGCAAAACCTCTTTCAAAAGTTTGCCAACTGCAGACGAGGTAACTAAGCACGGGATATCCATTTGGCTCAACGCCAAACTATCCAGACGTGTTGGATGTGTGACAAAATTTAGTTTCAGGACAACATTAATTAAACTTCCATTGTTAAGGCTCATATGAGATTATCTTCGAACAGGATTAAAATTGTTATATACATTGATTAAACGTATACATTGATAACATTTTGAATCGAGGGATTTTGATTTTACTTTGCGTTCTGAGTGGCGGAAGTTCGAGCCACGCGTGTACCAATAAGTCTTTTTTTTAATTTTTCAAATACATCAATTATTTACACCACTTCCTTTTTTGGTGACGGAAAACATCGTGAGGAAACCTGCATACGTCAAAAAAAAAGGTACGCACTGGGCCCGCATATGGACAATGGCCATAATCGACCTTGTTGAGGATAGGCTGTGCTCCAACAGTTGGGCTGAGTTAGAACTTATGAAGCTGATAGAGATTAAATTTTAACAACACATATTGACTTATTTATAATTGACGAGTATTCTTGGTCACAGAAATAGCTGTGAGGTGGTGAGTGCAAAGAAGTATGTCAATTTTACGCATGCACTGTTATGTGTGACGCACAGTGCCCGGGAGGAAAGATAGTCCTGTAAAAACTGTCGATTGATAGAGTAAGTAATTAGGTACTGCAGCGTGCGGGGGCGTAAATATGCTGCTTCTACCTATTTCTATTTAGGTATCAGGATCTCTGCTAATAAAAAGACGACATCGGGAGTTCTTTTCTGTATTCAGATGTTCTTTTCTATCGCCACAAGAGTATACATATATTAGATTCATCTACTACCCAGGAGAATTGTTATACAATATTAAACTTATCTGCAGTACATCTTCTTCTATTAGGCCATCCTTCAATAGGCCTCGGGTCGTCGTGTCGATACATTGGATAAAATATACATTAGGACATTAAATCGCGATGGTGGCAATGCTTGGAATATTTTGGATACTGGAGTATCTTACTTTACGTCCACTGGCAATGTAAAGCCATTCTACCAATTCTAGGGCTCCCTGATAGAGACAGGAACCGACCCTCCAAATTTATATAGACTTGTCCGATCTATATTATTCACTTGAATGTCAATTAATAACAAAATAATGACAAGCTCAAAATTCCGATTGTTTTTATTTAAAAACGCACTGACACCATCTATTATGTTTCCTTAAAACCACTACGAACCACTTCGCTAGCCTATTTACTTCCTTTACATTCAACAAGAGGTCGTAACCTCTACAGTACTTTATATCCTAATTTAATAAGCGGCAAGAAGAAGGGTTGTTGGCTCCCAAACATTACAGATGCATAAGTTACCATGTCACCAAAAATGTACTACTGTATGCAAAATAAACTCATCTTATTTCATTTAATCTTCCTCTACAGCTATTCCTGTGACAAAATCATATCAACCTGTTGCTTCGCTGGAACGCTATAAATATTATAAATGTGAAAGTAGCTCTGTCTGTCTGTTACCTTTTCACGCTTAAACCGCTGTACCGATTAAGATGAAATTTGAAATGGCTACTTGAAAACGTCCTATAATTGATAGTTTCCGTTGAAATACTACACTGATAACAGAATTTAGTTCAGGTGGAACCGCGGGCAAAAGCTAGTAGTATATATAGGTATGTAAATATATAGTAAAAAATAGCCTTTTTTCTGTAGACTTAATTTGTAAACACTTGTTTTATTAAATAATAATAATAAAGCCTTTGAGAGCCTATGTAACTCATGGATAGTGTATGTAACTGAGGGGTATTGAATGTAACACAGGGATAGTGTATGTAACTCAGGGATAGTGTATGTAACTGAGGGGTATTGAATGTAACACAGGGATAGTGTATGTAACTCAGGGATAGTGTATGTAACTCAGGGATAGTGTATGTAACTCAGGGATAGTGTATGTAACTCAGGGATAGTGAATGTAACTCAGGGATAGTGTATGTAGCTTAGGGATAGTATATGTGTGCATTTCTACTCAAAAAAATACTACTAATAATAATAATTTTACTTAAAAAATAAAAATATGATATATATTTTTACTATAACATATTTCAATTGAAATATTTTTAGGGTTCCGTCTCTCAAAAGGAATAAAAGGATCCCTTACAGTATCAAGTCGAATAAATATCAAATACTAAGATTTACGGCCCCTTGAAGTTGTAAAAAAATCAAGCAATTCAACCCAATAAAAAAATACGATCAATATACGGGCATTTTTGTCACATATTTTGGCATTGACAAATAAATCAAACCCTATGGAATATATTTCCCGTTGACCTAGAATTATAAAATTTGGCAAGAAGCAAGATGTTACATCACAAATATGTATAGGAAAAAATTCAAAAACTGATTATCAAAGCATAAACCTTGATGTCATGATTTGTACGGAACCCTTGGCGCACGAGCAAGACTCGCACTTGGCCGATTTTTTTATAATAAAATACTTTTTGAACTAAATGGATTTACTTATTAGGATCCCGTCAATTACAATGAAAATTCATTTTAATTCATAAACTGAGATCCGAATTACCAGTAGTTACAGTAACCTAGAATTACATTTATTTAATATTTAACTGACTCACTAAATTCTTATGTCAATTTTGATGTAACTTTTTTTTTTATACCACTAACTCATACAGAAATTGCACAATCTTCACATTTCGGTTTTAATTGCATATAGCTTTTAGTGCAATTTATTAGCAACCTTATATTTGAATAGACTATAAAATCGGATTATTTAGATTAAATATTTAGACTCCGAAAAGTAGGCAACGTTCCAATTTCACTGATAAATAATGATTCGTAAAAGATCATGCAGATAAGGCAGGAAAGTCGCCCGCTGTCACTTCACAGCACCCTCGTCACAAAATGCTTCCTAATTGAAGTTTCCAAATACTTTATGTAATGTAAATCTGATAATGGCTGGTATTAAAAAAAAAACTTTTTTTTTTTTAATTTCAATTAATTAAAGCATAATCGTGGTCTGATCGCTAATTTGTTGCTAAGATGGATAGTTGCTATACATGCGTACTTACTAGAATACTTTCTTAGGTTAGTTCGTACTTTGGAAGCAATGAGATCTTTAAACAGCATGTCAATATCGCAGTCGGTTTGAAAACTATTACCTAATTCCTTTGTTAAAGTAAAAAATACCTACAACCGTCTAACCAGGAAAAATTTTCTTTGGTTGTCACAAAAACACTTACCTACCTAAGTGATGCAACTCACGAGGATTGTATACTTGAGTGATGCACTCACGAGGATTTTAAATATATGTGAAAAACATTATATATAATTTATATATTAAGTTATAACAATAAATAATAATGCTGCTCAAATTATAAATGCGTAAGTTTGTAAATGTGTAAGTTTGTACCTACTCCTTCGCGCCATAACAACTGAACCGATTTGGAACCTAAATTAACACATGGGTGTATTCTTGTAGCCTAGCTGGAAGTGTGGTTGGCTGCTGTGCAGAGGGTGTGGGTTCGATTCCTGCACTGGATATTCATGTGATTAAAATTTTGTTTGCCTTGAGTATGGGTCTATTTATGTATAATATGTAGTAGTGTATTTACAAAAAAAAAGTATATTTGTAATCTCTGGTCTTCGTCCCACGTCCCTGTTTCTCGGTAATTCATCTACAATATAGCTGCCTTGTAATTTCATCTTGTTGTGTAATTTTCTGTACGATTTTGCCTTAGTATTTATTTACTCCATTAAGATAATTACAAAATCGGTGTTTTCACAAAAGCTTTAACATTACAAAAGTATTTGGTGGTTACAATCGTACATTAGGTACCTATAAATGTATTTAGGAACTTATTATTATTACTTATTATGTATTTACAAACAAATAAGACAAAATAGTGCGTCTGCAAAGTCTTGGTACATCCTTTAAACACCACAATGGATACAAGTGTCTATGTAAGTAAGTACAGGACAAAACTTACATTAAGTATTTAACTACATTATTAATTATTCAACAAACTCTGCGAATATAACACATACATACAAAACAATACGTTATTTAGACTATACAGTCTCATGAAGTATAATAGAGAAGTGCCAAGATTTTGTAGACAGTGTATACTTTAAAAGCAAGGCTCTTACTCATGTCAATTGTGTTCTCAAATTGTTATCATTTTATATTAAGAAAAGTTGATTTTTGTAAGAGAATTAAGGGTAGCAATTCATAATTTAGGAACTTCCTACACAACACTACACTAAACTAATATTTAATTCTGAACCCAATATTTGGACGTAAGAATAAAAAATAAAACCGATGTGAAATATTTATTTGAAGTGTACTTAGAGCACTTTGTACAAATTTCCGTAAGTCCGGAGAGGATATAAATAGGATATATATTTCCTACAGTTGAGAGTCTTTCTGTCGGATACCAAAATAGTAGAAGTCCGGGGATAAATCTTCGCTATCAATCTAGTTTATATTTTAAGGTTCCGTATCCAAAAGCAATAGAAATGCAATAGGTAGTATTTTAGCAGAAAAAGTTTGTAATTAACATTTACCGATACCTAAAACTAATATTTTAATTACCGTAGTTTTGCATGATGTAGAGAAACATATTTCAAGGAGTTATACCTTTATCAAGATATTGGTTTTCGATAATAACGTAGCGAAAAGTGATTGGGGCGAGCTGGGTACAGTTGGGGACAGGAGACTGCCGTAACTCAATTACTGGAAGGCTCTCGGGGTAATTCAGTTGACAGCTCACCTGGCCCGGCGATCAAATATTAAAGTTTACTCAGAATTTTATAAAAGATTTCTTTAGATATGCTGATATTTTGAAATCTGTCTACAACATTGCTATAAAGAGAAATATTTATTATAATTTACTTGACTAGTCTCAATACCTAAACCAAAATTAAAACACTGTCATGAATTATTGCCTTTGTTATATTATTTCTGGTGTCTGTGTCAGTGATACCGTTACTGATACCCAACTGCACTTGTTCCAGAGATCCATACCTATTATTGAACAAGAAATACGGAATAAGCATGTAATTTAAATATAAACAAGTTGTTCTTTCTATGATATTTATTACTATGGAATTCTTTCAACATACAACAATATTATATTTAGTCCGTTTGTAAATTATAAATTTTGATTATTGAAACCACAAAAATGTGAGCTAAATTTAAATCAGCAAAACGAAGCAACAATTATCAGTTAGCGATAGCAAAAGTTCATCCAAGTCTACGACATTTAGGTATTACATTAGCAGTTGCATTGATTATTGAAGTCTTACATAATTACTTACTTACACAGTGTCTCCTACCATGGTTTATTTAGTTACAATAACAATATTAAGTATAAGTTTTTTTTTTTATCAAATTGTATTGTTCATATAGACTTTTACGTCACAAAACCGTTCCACAATGATAGGGCGTTCCAAGTGCCGAAATCAGTTTGAAATTTCAAATATATTTTATATTATATTATTATACAATATATTTGTACACCCAATCTTGCTGTTTTTCGTAGCTTTTTTATCGTTGCTTATAATTCTTTTTGCTCCCTTCCGCTTTCATTTTATCCTTTACCTATCCTACTTTCCGCTTCCTTTTACTACTTTCCATTCCTTTCACAACTTTTCTTCTTGGGGCTCTTTGGCTCCCTTCCACTATTATAAACCCCATTTCACTCCTTTCCACTACTTTTACCTTTACTCTTTTTCAATCCTTTCCGCTCCCTTTCGCCTCTTTTATAATCCATATTGCTCACCTTCACTCCCTTCTGCTACCTTCAACTATCTTTTTCTCCCTTTCGATTCTTGTACTTACTTCCGCTACCCTTTCTTTTCGCTCCATATATAGTTCTGTATACTTTTTAGAGTTCCGTACCTAGAGGGTGCCAACGGAGCTCTATTACTAAGACTATGCTGTCTGTCTGCCTATCTATCTTTTAGACCGAAATAGTTAGAAACCTGAATTTTTTACAGAACATGTGTTATAATGAGGGATTATCTAGCAAATAAAAAAAAGTTAAAAAAAAATTTACAAGAAACACATTTTCGTTTTTTTTTGCTCTATCGTAAACACAGAAAGACAAACAAACTTCAAACTTGCAGTGAAAAATAATGTAAACTCTAAAGTATAGCAGTAAATAATGTAATAACCGGCCAAGTGTGATACGGGCCCAAGCCATTACTATTTCAAATTACCGGTACAGCGCTATCTAGCTTATCATTAAGAGAAATAGTAACATATTTGTTTGTTGGAAACTTTAAATTACCGGTACAGCGCCATCTAGCTTGTCATTAAGAGAAACAGTAACACATTTGTTTGTTTGAAACGATATTCAAAGTTAAGCAGAGTCTGGCTTGTTTAGTCATTGAATGGGTGACCGCTAATCGGCACACCTTTTGT
Source organism: Apoda limacodes (assembly GCA_946406115.1). Lineage (NCBI taxonomy): Eukaryota > Metazoa > Arthropoda > Insecta > Lepidoptera > Limacodidae > Apoda > Apoda limacodes. Next base: position 25,564,973 of record OX291550.1, read on the forward strand.
TTTGGTTTATGTTCGTAAATTACGTTAAAGGTGATATAATATAAACTCGCACTTGTCCTATATTTTTTTTTTATATTATCCATGTTTTATTATGTAGTAGCTATTGGTGTTACTGCGAAGTAATAGGAAAAGGAATTTAAAGGAATAAATTTATAACATTGAAATAAGTACCTTGTGTTTTATTATAAAATTGAGAAAAAAATATGCGTAAGGGTAGCTCGCCATACATTGAACTAAAGGAACATTATTTTCGTTTATTCTTGTGTCATCCGTCAGGTGTCATTAAGGAATTTAAGGTTTTATAAGTTGTTGGCCTCCAAAGTAAAATTTTCTTCTCCTATTTTAAAGCCGCGTGTTCTAATCTTAAACCACGATGTCCACAATAGTCCACATTGACTTAGGCGGAACCATTTTGGCCGGTCTATCCATCAGTGATTATTGGTCCCTTTAATACATTTTACGATCAAAATAACATTTGAAACCGCTTCAACATCGTTCATTTCGTAATTCGACTTTAATAATATTACTTCCATCGCTCGCTCAGTTCGGTCACAGATGCGATTCAATTATAATTAAGGCAGGCAATACTGCTTGCAATGTTATCTGTTGAAATATTTTTTTATCGGTGTTACTGGCTCTTAGGTTTTTTTTATTTTTTCACTCATTTATATAATTATAGCCGTGCCTTTACCGTACTTTGCCCGCACAATATCTATTCCTGTGGGAACTCTTGTTTAGGATTAAAGTATTATATGTCTAAATTCGTACGTACTACGTAGTCCATATGTGTGCAAAATTTCATCAAAATTCCTTGCGCCATTTTGGTGTGATTAGGTAACAAACATTTAAGATTTTACATTTAATAAATAAGGCTTATCGCATTATATTATACACAATATTTGTTGGCTACAAAGTACACAGTTAACGACAGTAATTACTGGCTTCAAAGTACATAGTAAACGACAATATTTGCTGGCTACAAAGTACATAGCAAAGTACAGTATTTGCTAGCTACAAAGTACATAGTAAACGACAGTATTTGCTGGCTACAAAGTACATAGTAAACAGGATAGTTATATTTTTATGTATTGCTTTAGTTTCTTGTAACCAGCTTAATTATATTTTACTCAACTCTATTTATTGATTGACATAATAATTTTGACAAACTTTCTCATACAAAGACTTTCATAATAGATTAACATAGAAAACAGTAACACCTTTGTTTGAACAACAACAAGGGCAGACAAACACAGACGATAAATATTATAAAATTGACCCTGTAGACGTCCTTATGCGCCCAAAACACGAAAGGTCACCTGGAACCTCACTACGATACATTCGGAAATAATTGAGTCTGATCCTTCTTGCTCTTTAGAATAGTTTTTTAAGTGGCAATAAAAGTTGTTATTCTGTTTTATATGTATAGAATCAGACTTAGATGGACTCATGGTAAAATGTTAATTAAAGAATTAGATCAATTTACATATACTTCGTAGCGAAATTCTCGAATAAAGCGAGTCCAGAATCAGAAACACTTCATAGTACGGTCCCCGTTCGCCGCCTCCGCAAAGTCTGAAAACTGAACACAATAGGTACACAGTTTTGTTCAATGAACTTTGACATTAAAATCTTTTGTTCTTAAAACAGTCTTGCGACTTTGATGAGTAGTTACCAGCGTACCCAAATTTTAATGAAATGAAAACAAAATTTCTTGGTAATTTTGGAAAATGTTAGTCATTGAATGAATAATCATAGTTTAAGTTTTAAGAAATATAATTTTTCAAGACTCTTTTTATTTTTATTCAAGAAAATATAAATAGATGAATATGCAACCATAAAAATATGAAGGAAGCTACGCTACGAAAGTGTATATCTGACAGGTTAGCTTGTACAGCTTAAATGTGCAGGTAAACGTTTGTATTCTGAAAACCTACAAAGATTGGTTACGTACTGGTTACCTGTACCGTTTAACAAGTAAATCTTTTAGGTATACCTTTCCGTATAGCTGGCTTAGGAACGTGTTAGGCACTAGGCTGATACCTTACGAGTTAACCAACTTATCTTAATAAATCAACTGGCTGCAGTCTAAGCTACTAGTGGAGGTTCAAATATTATTATGTCACACTGTAGCTGCTGGGTCAGAATGGTTCTTAAGTAGAAACCGCGTTAGTTTCAAAAAGATGCGCTCTTGCTAGAAGGATGACTGAAAAGGAAGTAGATATGCTTGAGTAAGAATACGAATGACCTACCACTGATTGTCTTATCCCAATAGAAAAATGAGACGGTTTTAAGTCATATATCATTACCGCTCGCGTATGTATCGTATCACCCTCATACATCCCGACTGTAGAGGCACGACCTTCCCTACTCGAGGGCGATTTGGGCCATATAGTACATACGCGGGCCCAGTACGGATTGCGTATTTAACATACGTCTTTTTCTTTACCAAAAAACCAGTCAATGAACTTAAGAAATTTAGAAAACTCATTGGTACATGCTGGGTTCCAACATACGTCACTAAGGACGCAAGGTAAAATCGAAACCCCTAGGCCATCACCGACTCGCGTATGAAACGGAAATACGATACCTAAGCGCGCGGTAATGTTGTGGAAAAATTTATAGTAAACTCTGATGTTTCAAATATCCTCAACTTAGTTGCCAAATTTCATTGAAAATATAAACACATTAGAAACTTACACGTACAGACGACACTGCTACTCCCAGTAATTATCTACGTACATATTTATACAAAAACCAGGTTCGAAAACAAACCACAACCCCAAAGATTTTCATGGATTGACAATCGCATTATTAATGGAAAGGATTTAGTGATGGCCTTGAGACTTCGTTCCAGACACATTCCACCTAAGAAGTTTGCATTCTTAATGAAAAAAGTAGTTTTCCCTCATTGTCCTGAATGCAACTTGATGGATGATATTTAGCATGTCCTGAACTCCTGTCGGAATGTGTACGAAACATTAGAGGGTACACAATTAAAGGGTATCCCAATGAATGTAGGTTTTTTATAATTGTATTTTAGCTTATCCTATGTCAAATGATGCCAATCTCATATTTAAAAATATTGTTATATAGGCATTATGGTTGCATAAGGATGTTCCTTATAGAATTAAACTTACAGATTGTTATTTTGTCACTCACATCATAAATATAACAAAACCCTTTAATACAGAAAAAAAAACCTTTTTATTTTACGTTTATGATACCAGAGTTTTTATTGAGTTTATTAGTGTTGTTGAAGTATTATTGAGTTTAAGAGTGTTTATTGAGTATGAAATCTAATTCATATTTAATGCGAAAGTGTCTGTTTGGTCGTCTTTCCTACACATCACAAGGGATCATGGAATTGAGCTGAATATTTGGCACTGGGACTCCCCGTCGAGCTTCCTAGACCAGTTACAAGAGCCTACGATGATGCTCGGTGTAGTAGCTACAGCTCGCCCCGAGATATCGGTGAGCAGTGCAGGCTGTACCAAGGAAGGAGTGGAGTCAGCACACTCCGAAAAGCCTCGCAACGTAAGCAGCGTGCTGTAGGCGCACAGAGCAAGTCACGCCAGAGAGTGCGATAAACAGCCAATAAAGAAAGGTCCGTTTCAACTCCAAACGCACCAGACGTCCCCAACAGTCAAGAAGTCGTCGGATTTGTTACAGCGGCTTAGGTTTTTCACAAGGGAAAAGTCCAACCATGAGACCCAAGGTCTCCTCAGACTCTTGGGTACTAGAGAAGGTATTTTGATTCAAGCACTACGGCATGGAGACATATTGCAGATTAATATTTTCGAATATAGACTATTCACACGTGTCTGCTCGCAATACGTAAAGTAATCACTGACAATAAGTGTCGGTATTCATTTTTCATTTTAGGGTTGCTGTTTAAATCTATGAAGACGACCATGGCAGTATGCCAGACAGTTGAGAAACTTCTAGGGTTTCTTGTATCACTGGTCCATCTTCCTAAGGCTATACTCAGAACAGGATCTTTATAATAATATTAGGTATAGATTTAAATTAATATTGTAGATACTTAATGTGCCGTAAAATATTAGTTTGACATGAACAAAAAGTATTTTGGTTAAGAATGTAACTTCTACTCATGGTGAACCATGCGGTACTTATTCTATACCATACATTATTTAGAGCCAAACATGTCAATTTCAAAACAAGTCAAAACATGTCCTAAATTAATAATAACAAACGCCTCCATCGTTAAGAAGGGATCGAGAATAATACAGTTTTCCTTCATTAACACCTCATCTCGGCATGCCGGGGGAATGACAGGCTAAATTTAATTAAATCCAAACACAGCCACGACGACGAAATTGTGTTACTTTTAATTTTATGCTTTACGAGCTGTAAAATAAATACGAAATTGCTATAGAATTCAATTTTCATGTTTAATTATATGATACTGACACAAAACAACTTAGTTGCGGAACGGCATTATCACTCTGCCTGTGACATAACATGCTGATAAGCTAGCTTCCAATAGCTATAGAAACAAATTTTAACAGAAAAATATACCAACCTTAAAAAAATTACGTGCAGATCATTAATGCCAGGTACGTGCTTTCATTTTGAAGTTGGACCCAATCAAAATTTGCCCCTATCTTTAATCCAAAAATTTTTGAAGTCGAATTCATTTCAGAATTACATAACATTTGACTACGTTAAGTCTCAAAATAGTCAAACGGGGCAAGGAACATGAAACTATGACCGTTCTTGTTACATTTTACGATTTGGGTACGTATCCCTTTAAACCGTCCAACGGAGAGATGGACAGGACGAAAATATTAGGTTCAGTTTCTGTTTGGCTATAGAATCCTAAAATTGTCAAACGGATGGACATGACAAAACAAGAAGAGGTCAAATTTTACCATTTGGTGATCCTCTCACTTATCTTAAATCGTCAAACAGGATTCCGTTATTCAAAATATTCTTTTATAATAACTAATAGATATGCGAAGATACGGGCGTTGTGGAGAATTGGATGGGAGAGACACATATTTATGAGGTCTGTACCCTGCAGATGAGATGTAAAACGGCAAAACGATCGGTCGGATACGGTCGGGTAAACATGTTGCAGAGAGTGTAATAATTTCAAAATTATCGAAAAAAAATTAAAAGTGAGTGGTGGCCTAGTATTTTCGGTGTCTGCCTCACGTTCTTCTGAGCAGGGGTTTGAGCTCAGCGTGTACCAATGAGCCTTTTTGGAATTTAAAAGGGACATTCTTTGTTCACATTACTGGCTTTTCAATATCATGAGGAAAACGGCATACGTGAAATAGATGTAGATGAAATCCACAGTCCGCTCTAGGCCCGCGTGTTGGACTATATGGCCTAAATCGCCCTTGCCCAAGATGATTGTAGGCAGTAACCCAACAGTGACGACATATGAAGGCTGGAAAGGAAGAAAAAAAGTAAAACTCTTCAAAATGAAAACATATCTAAACCAGAACTAAAGAAAAATGCCAAACCGAAAATAAGATAACGTAGTTCTTTACAAAGCATCTGCGATGCGAAATTCGGGTCGAAGACGAGACATTTCTTTTGAGTCACTTTGTTAAATTCCGTGACCTGTTCCCGAGACTTTTCTAAACGCAGCCCCGCTCTAAACAATCTCACAAGCTCGTATTGTATGAAAGAGGAGGAGAGGAGATTCAGGGCACTTTTTGTAGTCCGTTGTCAAAGCTAGGTCGCCCTTTGTGCAGTGACACGACGGATGTTATTATCTTGATACATTTTAAGATTGCTCGCTCGAAAATAAGTTAACGTGAACGGGTTTTCGTGTTTGGGACAAACTTAGTATCTATTGAATGAAATTTTATTTCTTGTTATGGTTCTGTATCTCAAAAGGTTATATTAGATTACTTGGTTGCCCGTTTGTCTGTCTATCTGTCTTTCTAGCTGTATGTTCGTTACGACCCTATTTTCCTTGAAACAGCACTCATGCAGCTAGCTTAATTAATGAACTAAGAGATTTGGGTCTTAAAGTTTGAAAAGTTCAAGTTTTTAATTTAAAAATATGTAAACCGAACCCATATTCAATTACGGTCATTAAATAATTATGTGATCCATATTTTTGGAAAAATTTATGCATGTAATCCGACTGTAATTTTTGTTTTTAAATTCCTCGCCCGAGGGAAAGGGAAAATTACCATAGCCAATCCAGAGTCTGTGTATCGAAACTCTTAGCAAATATCTGATCATCGGCTTTATTATATTCTTATGGATTATCATTTTGCTGGAAACTAGGATACTGGTGCTATAACTTCAAACTAAGAACTTAAAAACGTCAAGTGTGAGTTGGTTTTTTCTCTACAATTGAGGAGTTGCCGTTGAAATCCGACACCGATAACCGAACTTAGGGCGGGTGCAACCGCGGGCAAATCTGGTACGGAGATAGTTTGAGTCCGTGGGACAGACATAAGCTACTTGAAAACGTTAAAATTCTACATCGAAAACCGAATTTCGGGTGAGTGGAACCTTAGGCAAAAGCCAGTAAGGTAACTTCTAACCTCAAGAACTATAATTATCAAGAAAAAGTCAAAGTATTTGTGCACATTAAAAAATAATAAAAATGAAAAAAATCCTAGTAATTTACTTTAGACCTATTTTCTACCATGCGAACTTTACTGTAACAAGACCAATATTTCATTATCGATAACCGCCTAATCCATGAACCATCAGAAGATCCAAACAAATGAATCAATCAAGAAAGGTGATCCTCTTACCTACCTTAAATCGTCAAACAGGATTCCGTTATTCAAAATATCAACTTAAAAAAGTTCAAATATAAATAAAAATGTTATAATTACAAAAGGCGCTGCAGAATCGGACACACAGTCATACTCAGTAACCCTAATATAGGCAGATAGGTATGACGAAGCTATAGACGAACTATGTACATAGAAGGTTTGACAGCAGCAGGGCCAAAGTAGGTACTCTAATGAATCTGATAAGTGATTATATATAAGTACCTACCAAGAGGCAGCCATTCCTTTAGCAACAGGCACGTAGACTGCGGTGTTAACAAACCATTGAATTCTCGCCTATGAAACCGACATCAAAGTTAGAGCAAATTGCTTTAGAATCTTAACACTTGATTGGCTTCGTTTAGAATTTACACTTAAATAGGCCAAGTTACTTGTAACTTAAAGAAACTTAACATCAAAGTAAACTAAACTGAAACTGGACACACCTACAGATATTTAACAAATGAATTTTCAATAGAAATAGGTTCTTACTTTTATGTGTAAGTAGCATAATAGGATAAAGATCCTGTTCAAATTTTAGCCATACCAGTGATACGAGAAACCCTAGAGGTTTTTCGACATTCTGCCATACTGCCATGGTCATTTTCGTACTTTTAAATTACGCATGCTGAACAGAGAAATCCGAACTGATAAGGAAGAGCTACTGATTTTTTCTAATTATCTCAATTGTCATATGCTGTGAGCATAGGTAATCGTTACTACTACTGTTAATACTGCTACTACCAATCTGCTCGAACCAAGTGTCTAAAGAGACGTTAGGCCTCCCAGTTAGGGATTGCCCTTCTGGGAATCCTATTGCTGTACCACTCTCTTAGTGGATGGAGGGCGGGTCGCTGGTGTTCATCGCTACCTATCATCACGATCTACGTATCCGCTCGTAGGCTCTCTTAACTTGAATAGGAAACTCGCCGGGTAGTCGCGATACGGTTCGTAGGTACATCGTGCAAGAATTTACCATAATTCGGGCCTTAGGCCGAAGACTGATACCATTGTATTTCTGCTCAAAGATATTAAACCTTTACAAAACATCCCATCACATTTGCTTAGGTAGGCTTACGGTTTCTATCTTTCTTGCTAGACTGGTAGGGAAGAATTGTAATATATTTTATCTGTTATTACTTACATTTAAGGGTTAGGAATTACCTTAAGTGATTAGGTAGTACTAATTAATAAATACTTGTTAAGTAAGCTTGAATGAGTGTATTATAATCCAACCTTGACCTTGCGAACCCTTTTTTCTTTTCTGAACCCTCTCTCTGAGCACCTAGCCGGTGCAAAGTGATCCATTAGGAGCCGTAAATACAGCTAGGTTGTACAGGACAGTAAATACTTTTATTCAAAAACGCAGGAACACGGGAACTCATAACTTCTTATACATCTTTACTTTTATTATATCACTATTCTATTATAAAAGTTCTGTTCTTTTCCCTGCGTTTTTGAGTAAAGCTGTATAAAAGCCTCGGTCGTGAACCCATTGCTGGATGCGTATTATTGACGGCCTTACCTACGTTACGGCCGTCAAACTCTACTTATCAAGCAAAGATTTACTTTCGGTCAGTAATGTACTATTTCATCATTACTCTTAAGCAGTGTCGTTACATGCAAGCAAAGCGAGCGAGTGAGCTTAATTACTTCCACGGACTTTTTCTTTGTTAATGTTATTTTTCTCAAGCAAAGCGCGCGTTCTTAGAACTCACGGGTGGTAATGACGCACCTATTCTATCAAGCATGTGTAAAAGCTGTCTCTTCAAAATATAAACTGCGCGGAGTTTTTACTTCAGTCAAAACTATATAATTCATAAATACTCTATATTCAGCGCCATTTGCCGGTGGCATTGTTTTCTCTGCTTTTCTTCCCGCTTATTTATTTATTCACCTTATATTTTTTTTTTTTTTTCTCGCAGGTGTGATGAAAAACATTGTGTGTAACACAGAAGGTACAAAAATTACAAAATCGAGTTATTACTCTCAATGTTCACGTCTGAGAGAGTTAATATAACTATGGGTAATTATTTTATAATATTTACATTTATGATTTGAAAATCTATAAATAATTGTTTGAGTTTTTTTGCTTTTACTTTTGCTAAGAGTTTCGATACACATACTCTGGATTGGCTGTGGTAATTTTCCCTTTCCCTCGGGCAAGGAGTTTAAAAACGAAAATTACAGTCAGATTACACGCGGGAGGACATACATTTTTCCAAAAATATGGATCACATAATTGTTTAATGACCGTAATTGAATATCCTTTTTTTACAATTTACATATTTTTAACTTTTCAAACTTTCAGACCCAAATCTCTTAGTTCATTAATTAAGCTAGCTGCATGAGTGCCGTTTCAAGGAAAATAGGGCCGTGAAGAACATACAGCTAGAAAGACAGATAGACGGACAAACCAAGTAATCTTATATAACCTTTTGAGATACAGAACCATAACAAGAAATAAAATTTCATTCAATAGATACTAAGTTTGTCCCAAAGGGGCCGTCCATTAATCACGTGATGTTTTTTTTGTTATTTTTTTAATTTTTTTAAAAAATTTATAAATACATGTAAAAGTATCATCCAATTTTATTATAGAAAATTAAAGACTACAAAAATAACGTAAAGAGGTAGACAGAAAGGTTTCAGGTTGTTTTTGACTGACATTAAAATAATGAAAGAAATGCGAAAAAACATGAACATTATTTAATGTACAGTATCCTCGGACCACGGATTAGCAAGACTTTCTTCAATACCTATAATTGGATAAGCATCTGGCAAGTCAGTTGTTAGCACAGTGCTTTGTTGAAGATCTACATCGCTTTCGTCAAGCCACTCGGCGTCATCATTTTCGCGCACTACGCAGAGAATCTCCCTCGATCTACCGCTCGATCGTCGCGTGAGGATGCGGGACGGACGAACATTGTGCATCTCTATATTGCTCGGATTCAGTTGCTTGTCACAAGAATTCACATGTGCCTTAGCTTTCTTTGTACAGAAGTACAATGCACACCGCTGCCATGTCCTTTCCAAAAGTATCTGGCGATCCTTCTGCTAGGGCAATACAGGTCATAAATTAATTTGCCAAGGCCTTCATACGTTGGAGTAATTTCAAAAGACCGACGCAGAAGAAATGGAGCAAACGCCTTGCCATCGTGCTCTTGAGGCTGGAATATATAGGCCACTGGACGACTGCAAAATCGGATAAGGAGGTATAACGAAGCGTTCCGAAAGAATGGATCGTATAGAACTCCGCATATGTCCACAGCAAGCGCCATCGTCACACTTCACCACCTGGTGATCATATTAATTTTTTTTAATTGTATTGTAATATTAGATAAGAAATATAATATAATAATAGTGAGATTTTAATAATGTACCTGTAGCAAATATTGGCTCTCTCGCACATGCTAGCTATACCATTGCTGGGAAGGCAAATCCGAAATAAAACTTTCAGCACTGTCATCTGGCTCGACATACTCTTCTACGACGGCATGGCCGTCAATAACCATATTACTCCATACTTCTGCGAGAACTTCACCAGCCTTGTGAAAGTTCTTTTTTTCAAGGTTTCATCTTTTGTTTTCCCTTGTTGATCCAAATGGGTTCCATAAGAATCATGCGGAAGTATGAGTCCAGATAATTCCCGGCTTAAAGGCGCCATTCTTCTTTCGACGCGATTGAACGCGCTTCTACCAGGTGCATTCGTAAAGATAAATATTGCATCTAGATCATGCTTGACAAAGTTGTGTACGGCATGGGAAATAACCTTTGAATATCTCGGGTTTTCGTCAGGTCCTCCATCAGATGAAATCAAAACAACTGGTTTTAGACGTCCTTCTTTATCCCGCATAATTTCCTCGAAATTACTGAAAGCAGCAAGCTTATTAAAGTCCACAGCATGAGAAAAAGCTGTCGAAGAGGAATGTTTGCCACTTCTAATCGCCACGTATGTTGGCCCTGAGTACGTAACTGCTTGAGCACGACCCATTTCATTTTCTTTTATGATGCACCCAGCACTTCTACACTAGGGATCAATTTGTGCCTCGTAGCAATCACCCAATCATGATCAGGCAATGAAACACGATATTCGACATGCATCAAGAGAGGAGCTTGTTTATTTGCCGCTGTCAAGCCTATAGGCACCCGCGCTTTGTCATCTTAGAGAGGTAGGGCACTGCAAGTACTCGCTCGAATAAGCTGCCCGAACAAATAAAGCGGGGCATAGCGAGTACTTGCTCGAATGAGCGGCCCGAACTGGGGAAGTACCTCCACCTTACAGAAAACCGCGGCCACAATAACACTAACATTGAGTAGTGTTGTGTTCCTGACGGTGAGTAAGGTTGCCAGAGCTCTCTTTGAGGATTCGCTGCGCGGACAGCGGAGTACCGACGGTGCTTGTTGCTGTCATTGCTCGGCGTAGACGCGGCGTGCTGGTTCGGCGGTCAGGGAGACCTGATGAAACGGCTGACCGCTGGCCGCCCGCAGGTTGAACGGGTTCCCGAACCCAGGGATCACTTAATCTCCGCCCTGAGAGGCTGATCCGCCAACCTGTGTAAAGTCTCTGAAGTAGTAGTCGTGCCGGAGAAGGAGACCGGAGTGGACCCGGCTACTACAACAGAGGGGGATCAGGGGCCCTTCCGCCCGCCGTGCCAGCAACCGTATCATCTGTGTTGAGCTTCGGCAGTCTTAGTACCGCAACTTTTTGTCTTCTAAGCTGTCTGTGCAGTGAATCCTCATCCTTAGTCAAAGTAACTTCATACAAAATGGCCAGAAATAGAAAAAAGAAAAGAGTTTTTACAGCGGCTACTCCATCCACATATAATGTGGATTTTTCCAACATATAGGTATTCACGCAAATCTTAACGCAGTCCATCACCATCTCGAGACTGCGAAGCCAACCATTCTTTTTCTAACGGAGACGCAGATATCCTGCCCGGCCGACACATCATACCTTCGTTATCCCGGCTACAAACTCGAGCACAATTTTTTGAGTCGTGCCGGTGTATGTATGTTCGTCCGGGAGGATATATGCTGTCGCCGACTTCATAGCCTTGAAGACAGGGACCTGTCGATATTGTGGGTGCGCGTAGATCATGGTGGCCACACTCGTATCTATGCGTGCCTATACAGGTCTCATAGCGGTGACACGGACGTAACTCGACTCTTCACGCACCTGAGTTTGACGACTGACAAAGTTCTAGAGCAAAATCCCACAGCAGAATTACTTATTTTGGGAGTCTTTAACGCCCACCATCGTGAGTGGCTCAGTTCTCGAACCAATAACTATGCAGGGATATCTGCTCATGAATTTGCTCTGACCTATGGATTCTCTCAGCTGGTACTTTCTCCAACGAGAATACCAGATATAGAGGACCATACGAGCTCCTTACTGGACCTTCTGCTGACTACACATCCGGATGGATAGTCCGTCTCAGTGGGTACAATTCAATTCAATTCCATATTCAATTCAATATAATTTTATTCAGATTAGGCTACAATAATTGAGCACTTATGAATGTCACTACGCCATCGGTTTGTAAGTCTACAGGGCGGGAGACCTTGTACTGAGAAGAACCGGCAAGAAACTCAGCAAGGGCATTTCTTTTCTCCCTTTCTTTTACAGCGTCCAATTAAAATATTGGAAAATGCCCTCCCTATCATAAAAGGACACTTTCCATTACAAACATAAAAAAAACATGAAATATAAAGCACAAGCACAACATAAAAAAGTATCTAATAGAAACAAAAGACAGTTTATGTATTCATCACTAAGAAATAATCAATGTCTTACAGTATTAATAAAGAAAACAAAAAAGTAAGACTAAATACTAAGAATACCAAGAAGTTTGCAAGAGCAGACCAGCCTCCACAGGCGGCACCCGTTCACGAGTATGACACATGAATCAGCCATCGCTTCGCTCAACCAACCATACGCCTCTTGGCTCCTCGGACTACTGTCTCGTCCGGACTCAAATGTCATGCACACAACCCGATCCTTCTGGGACAACTAATTGGCGTCGTGTGTGGCATTATAAGTCGGCAGACTGGGATGGATTGCGGGAATTTTATGCATCGTACCCGTGGAGGCAGATCTGCTATAGCTCAGAAGATCCTGACGTCTGTGCAGCCGCAGTCACTGAGACAATCCTCGCTGGTATGGAATGTTTCTTTCCTAACCTGCCAGTAGCTGCCAGCGTCAAAAAACGACCGTGGTTTAATAGGTCTTGCAGAGAAGCTAAAATTCTTAAGCAAACTGCGTATGAGGCTTGGACCACGGCTCGTAATAATAAGGATCCGAATATTTCCAAACATTTAAACATAGCCAAATCGATGATAGTTTTTAGCAATAGCGGTTTTTGCTCTTCTAAGCGTGGGCGACCTGGTGCAGAGCGCGTCTTAAGAAAACTAGCTACATTTGGACTCTGATTGCAAGCAAGTTCAATCTTTGATTGTATTGATAATCTATTTGACTGGGAGTGACGCATATGTTGCTCCTTCTTCTGCAGTTCTTTTTTGCATTTATCAATTTCTTGGCGTAGTTTCATCACATCACGCGTCTCATCTTCACTAGCGCCCAGAGAATCCCTACGACGGACAGCTAAGTCCAGTTCCAGTTTGAAGAAGGGAGATCTGATTCTTCAACTTATCCTGTGCTGGAGTAGCACGTACAGGCTGCAATATAGACCTGCTTGAAGTTGGAGTATCCGGTGAATCCTGTGTAGGGGCAGCATGTACAGGCTGCGGTATAGAGCTGCTTGTACATGGTGTAATATCCGGTGAATTCTCGTTGATACACTCCATATCATGACATTTACGTTTCCGAGCACCTGGAATGACCAACATTTAAACAACATGTAAATATTAAAATTATTACAAATCATAGACATTATATTAAAAATAATTATTGCCAAATATTTAATATATATATAAAGGGCGTACACCCTGTATATGTTGTATATATACATATATTAACGCCACAATTCTTATTTCTCTCTTATGAATATTCATAAATACACAATAACATGGAATGTTTGCTACCTGTTGATGTACTTTTAATAGTGTAATTTCCGGTGTCATTGGATGTGTTTGACGAAATAGGAATGTTCTCACTGGCGTTCTGAAAATTTAATTATTAATTATCATGTAAGTAAGGTATATGATAATATTCTGCAAGTAAATATAACCATCCCCAGCAATTTTATTTCATCTAATATTTAAATGAGAACCAACACAAACCATGCAAAATTTTTATTTTTACACTTAAATATTGAATGGGTATGTAAGCAAGATAATACTGCCATCGTTAATTAGTGAGGCTTTCAGTTCAATAGTGGCAATCACAGCAAAACCACACTTACAACCATCACAATGTTTAATAAACTCATGCTTCGTAGACAGATACAGGTCAATATACCTACTTTTTAAAGTCCTGCGAGCGGTGAGAAGTGGAATGGGGCCTCCATTAAATCACTTGCTGTTTTTTAGCACTTTTTTACGGATTTTCAAATAATATTCCTTAGAGCGGGGCTGCGTTTAGAAAAGTCTCGGGAACAGGTCACAATTTTCAATAGAAATAGGTTCTTACTTTTATGTGTAAGTAGCATAATAGGATAAAGATCCTGTTCAAATTTTAGCCATACCAGTGATACGAGAAACCCTAGAGGTTTTTCGACATTCTGCCATACTGCCATGGTCATTTTCGTACTTTTAAATTACGCATGCTGAACAGAGAAATCCGAACTGATAAGGAAGAGCTACTGATTTTTTCTAATTATCTCAATTGTCATATGCTGTGAGCATAGGTAATCGTTACTACTACTGTTAATACTGCTACTACCAATCTGCTCGAACCAAGTGTCTAAAGAGACGTTAGGCCTCCCAGTTAGGGATTGCCCTTCTGGGAATCCTATTGCTGTACCACTCTCTTAGTGGATGGAGGGCGGGTCGCTGGTGTTCATCGCTACCTATCATCACGATCTACGTATCCGCTCGTAGGCTCTCTTAACTTGAATAGGAAACTCGCCGGGTAGTCGCGATACGGTTCGTAGGTACATCGTGCAAGAATTTACCATAATTCGGGCCTTAGGCCGAAGACTGATACCATTGTATTTCTGCTCAAAGATATTAAACCTTTACAAAACATCCCATCACATTTGCTTAGGTAGGCTTACGGTTTCTATCTTTCTTGCTAGACTGGTAGGGAAGAATTGTAATATATTTTATCTGTTATTACTTACATTTAAGGGTTAGGAATTACCTTAAGTGATTAGGTAGTACTAATTAATAAATACTTGTTAAGTAAGCTTGAATGAGTGTATTATAATCCAACCTTGACCTTGCGAACCCTTTTTTCTTTTCTGAACCCTCTCTCTGAGCACCTAGCCGGTGCAAAGTGATCCATTAGGAGCCGTAAATACAGCTAGGTTGTACAGGACAGTAAATACTTTTATTCAAAAACGCAGGAACACGGGAACTCATAACTTCTTATACATCTTTACTTTTATTATATCACTATTCTATTATAAAAGTTCTGTTCTTTTCCCTGCGTTTTTGAGTAAAGCTGTATAAAAGCCTCGGTCGTGAACCCATTGCTGGATGCGTATTATTGACGGCCTTACCTACGTTACGGCCGTCAAACTCTACTTATCAAGCAAAGATTTACTTTCGGTCAGTAATGTACTATTTCATCATTACTCTTAAGCAGTGTCGTTACATGCAAGCAAAGCGAGCGAGTGAGCTTAATTACTTCCACGGACTTTTTCTTTGTTAATGTTATTTTTCTCAAGCAAAGCGCGCGTTCTTAGAACTCACGGGTGGTAATGACGCACCTATTCTATCAAGCATGTGTAAAAGCTGTCTCTTCAAAATATAAACTGCGCGGAGTTTTTACTTCAGTCAAAACTATATAATTCATAAATACTCTATATTCAGCGCCATTTGCCGGTGGCATTGTTTTCTCTGCTTTTCTTCCCGCTTATTTATTTATTCACCTTATATTTTTTTTTTTTTTTCTCGCAGGTGTGATGAAAAACATTGTGTGTAACACAGAAGGTACAAAAATTACAAAATCGAGTTATTACTCTCAATGTTCACGTCTGAGAGAGTTAATATAACTATGGGTAATTATTTTATAATATTTACATTTATGATTTGAAAATCTATAAATAATTGTTTGAGTTTTTTTGCTTTTACTTTTGCTAAGAGTTTCGATACACATACTCTGGATTGGCTGTGGTAATTTTCCCTTTCCCTCGGGCAAGGAGTTTAAAAACGAAAATTACAGTCAGATTACACGCGGGAGGACATACATTTTTCCAAAAATATGGATCACATAATTGTTTAATGACCGTAATTGAATATCCTTTTTTTACAATTTACATATTTTTAACTTTTCAAACTTTCAGACCCAAATCTCTTAGTTCATTAATTAAGCTAGCTGCATGAGTGCCGTTTCAAGGAAAATAGGGCCGTGAAGAACATACAGCTAGAAAGACAGATAGACGGACAAACCAAGTAATCTTATATAACCTTTTGAGATACAGAACCATAACAAGAAATAAAATTTCATTCAATAGATACTAAGTTTGTCCCAAAGGGGCCGTCCATTAATCACGTGATGTTTTTTTTGTTATTTTTTTAATTTTTTTAAAAAATTTATAAATACATGTAAAAGTATCATCCAATTTTATTATAGAAAATTAAAGACTACAAAAATAACGTAAAGAGGTAGACAGAAAGGTTTCAGGTTGTTTTTGACTGACATTAAAATAATGAAAGAAATGCGAAAAAACATGAACATTATTTAATGTACAGTATCCTCGGACCACGGATTAGCAAGACTTTCTTCAATACCTATAATTGGATAAGCATCTGGCAAGTCAGTTGTTAGCACAGTGCTTTGTTGAAGATCTACATCGCTTTCGTCAAGCCACTCGGCGTCATCATTTTCGCGCACTACGCAGAGAATCTCCCTCGATCTACCGCTCGATCGTCGCGTGAGGATGCGGGACGGACGAACATTGTGCATCTCTATATTGCTCGGATTCAGTTGCTTGTCACAAGAATTCACATGTGCCTTAGCTTTCTTTGTACAGAAGTACAATGCACACCGCTGCCATGTCCTTTCCAAAAGTATCTGGCGATCCTTCTGCTAGGGCAATACAGGTCATAAATTAATTTGCCAAGGCCTTCATACGTTGGAGTAATTTCAAAAGACCGACGCAGAAGAAATGGAGCAAACGCCTTGCCATCGTGCTCTTGAGGCTGGAATATATAGGCCACTGGACGACTGCAAAATCGGATAAGGAGGTATAACGAAGCGTTCCGAAAGAATGGATCGTATAGAACTCCGCATATGTCCACAGCAAGCGCCATCGTCACACTTCACCACCTGGTGATCATATTAATTTTTTTTAATTGTATTGTAATATTAGATAAGAAATATAATATAATAATAGTGAGATTTTAATAATGTACCTGTAGCAAATATTGGCTCTCTCGCACATGCTAGCTATACCATTGCTGGGAAGGCAAATCCGAAATAAAACTTTCAGCACTGTCATCTGGCTCGACATACTCTTCTACGACGGCATGGCCGTCAATAACCATATTACTCCATACTTCTGCGAGAACTTCACCAGCCTTGTGAAAGTTCTTTTTTTCAAGGTTTCATCTTTTGTTTTCCCTTGTTGATCCAAATGGGTTCCATAAGAATCATGCGGAAGTATGAGTCCAGATAATTCCCGGCTTAAAGGCGCCATTCTTCTTTCGACGCGATTGAACGCGCTTCTACCAGGTGCATTCGTAAAGATAAATATTGCATCTAGATCATGCTTGACAAAGTTGTGTACGGCATGGGAAATAACCTTTGAATATCTCGGGTTTTCGTCAGGTCCTCCATCAGATGAAATCAAAACAACTGGTTTTAGACGTCCTTCTTTATCCCGCATAATTTCCTCGAAATTACTGAAAGCAGCAAGCTTATTAAAGTCCACAGCATGAGAAAAAGCTGTCGAAGAGGAATGTTTGCCACTTCTAATCGCCACGTATGTTGGCCCTGAGTACGTAACTGCTTGAGCACGACCCATTTCATTTTCTTTTATGATGCACCCAGCACTTCTACACTAGGGATCAATTTGTGCCTCGTAGCAATCACCCAATCATGATCAGGCAATGAAACACGATATTCGACATGCATCAAGAGAGGAGCTTGTTTATTTGCCGCTGTCAAGCCTATAGGCACCCGCGCTTTGTCATCTTAGAGAGGTAGGGCACTGCAAGTACTCGCTCGAATAAGCTGCCCGAACAAATAAAGCGGGGCATAGCGAGTACTTGCTCGAATGAGCGGCCCGAACTGGGGAAGTACCTCCACCTTACAGAAAACCGCGGCCACAATAACACTAACATTGAGTAGTGTTGTGTTCCTGACGGTGAGTAAGGTTGCCAGAGCTCTCTTTGAGGATTCGCTGCGCGGACAGCGGAGTACCGACGGTGCTTGTTGCTGTCATTGCTCGGCGTAGACGCGGCGTGCTGGTTCGGCGGTCAGGGAGACCTGATGAAACGGCTGACCGCTGGCCGCCCGCAGGTTGAACGGGTTCCCGAACCCAGGGATCACTTAATCTCCGCCCTGAGAGGCTGATCCGCCAACCTGTGTAAAGTCTCTGAAGTAGTAGTCGTGCCGGAGAAGGAGACCGGAGTGGACCCGGCTACTACAACAGAGGGGGATCAGGGGCCCTTCCGCCCGCCGTGCCAGCAACCGTATCATCTGTGTTGAGCTTCGGCAGTCTTAGTACCGCAACTTTTTGTCTTCTAAGCTGTCTGTGCAGTGAATCCTCATCCTTAGTCAAAGTAACTTCATACAAAATGGCCAGAAATAGAAAAAAGAAAAGAGTTTTTACAGCGGCTACTCCATCCACATATAATGTGGATTTTTCCAACATATAGGTATTCACGCAAATCTTAACGCAGTCCATCACCATCTCGAGACTGCGAAGCCAACCATTCTTTTTCTAACGGAGACGCAGATATCCTGCCCGGCCGACACATCATACCTTCGTTATCCCGGCTACAAACTCGAGCACAATTTTTTGAGTCGTGCCGGTGTATGTATGTTCGTCCGGGAGGATATATGCTGTCGCCGACTTCATAGCCTTGAAGACAGGGACCTGTCGATATTGTGGGTGCGCGTAGATCATGGTGGCCACACTCGTATCTATGCGTGCCTATACAGGTCTCATAGCGGTGACACGGACGTAACTCGACTCTTCACGCACCTGAGTTTGACGACTGACAAAGTTCTAGAGCAAAATCCCACAGCAGAATTACTTATTTTGGGAGTCTTTAACGCCCACCATCGTGAGTGGCTCAGTTCTCGAACCAATAACTATGCAGGGATATCTGCTCATGAATTTGCTCTGACCTATGGATTCTCTCAGCTGGTACTTTCTCCAACGAGAATACCAGATATAGAGGACCATACGAGCTCCTTACTGGACCTTCTGCTGACTACACATCCGGATGGATAGTCCGTCTCAGTGGGTACAATTCAATTCAATTCCATATTCAATTCAATATAATTTTATTCAGATTAGGCTACAATAATTGAGCACTTATGAATGTCACTACGCCATCGGTTTGTAAGTCTACAGGGCGGGAGACCTTGTACTGAGAAGAACCGGCAAGAAACTCAGCAAGGGCATTTCTTTTCTCCCTTTCTTTTACAGCGTCCAATTAAAATATTGGAAAATGCCCTCCCTATCATAAAAGGACACTTTCCATTACAAACATAAAAAAAACATGAAATATAAAGCACAAGCACAACATAAAAAAGTATCTAATAGAAACAAAAGACAGTTTATGTATTCATCACTAAGAAATAATCAATGTCTTACAGTATTAATAAAGAAAACAAAAAAGTAAGACTAAATACTAAGAATACCAAGAAGTTTGCAAGAGCAGACCAGCCTCCACAGGCGGCACCCGTTCACGAGTATGACACATGAATCAGCCATCGCTTCGCTCAACCAACCATACGCCTCTTGGCTCCTCGGACTACTGTCTCGTCCGGACTCAAATGTCATGCACACAACCCGATCCTTCTGGGACAACTAATTGGCGTCGTGTGTGGCATTATAAGTCGGCAGACTGGGATGGATTGCGGGAATTTTATGCATCGTACCCGTGGAGGCAGATCTGCTATAGCTCAGAAGATCCTGACGTCTGTGCAGCCGCAGTCACTGAGACAATCCTCGCTGGTATGGAATGTTTCTTTCCTAACCTGCCAGTAGCTGCCAGCGTCAAAAAACGACCGTGGTTTAATAGGTCTTGCAGAGAAGCTAAAATTCTTAAGCAAACTGCGTATGAGGCTTGGACCACGGCTCGTAATAATAAGGATCCGAATATTTCCAAACATTTAAACATAGCCAAATCGATGATAGTTTTTAGCAATAGCGGTTTTTGCTCTTCTAAGCGTGGGCGACCTGGTGCAGAGCGCGTCTTAAGAAAACTAGCTACATTTGGACTCTGATTGCAAGCAAGTTCAATCTTTGATTGTATTGATAATCTATTTGACTGGGAGTGACGCATATGTTGCTCCTTCTTCTGCAGTTCTTTTTTGCATTTATCAATTTCTTGGCGTAGTTTCATCACATCACGCGTCTCATCTTCACTAGCGCCCAGAGAATCCCTACGACGGACAGCTAAGTCCAGTTCCAGTTTGAAGAAGGGAGATCTGATTCTTCAACTTATCCTGTGCTGGAGTAGCACGTACAGGCTGCAATATAGACCTGCTTGAAGTTGGAGTATCCGGTGAATCCTGTGTAGGGGCAGCATGTACAGGCTGCGGTATAGAGCTGCTTGTACATGGTGTAATATCCGGTGAATTCTCGTTGATACACTCCATATCATGACATTTACGTTTCCGAGCACCTGGAATGACCAACATTTAAACAACATGTAAATATTAAAATTATTACAAATCATAGACATTATATTAAAAATAATTATTGCCAAATATTTAATATATATATAAAGGGCGTACACCCTGTATATGTTGTATATATACATATATTAACGCCACAATTCTTATTTCTCTCTTATGAATATTCATAAATACACAATAACATGGAATGTTTGCTACCTGTTGATGTACTTTTAATAGTGTAATTTCCGGTGTCATTGGATGTGTTTGACGAAATAGGAATGTTCTCACTGGCGTTCTGAAAATTTAATTATTAATTATCATGTAAGTAAGGTATATGATAATATTCTGCAAGTAAATATAACCATCCCCAGCAATTTTATTTCATCTAATATTTAAATGAGAACCAACACAAACCATGCAAAATTTTTATTTTTACACTTAAATATTGAATGGGTATGTAAGCAAGATAATACTGCCATCGTTAATTAGTGAGGCTTTCAGTTCAATAGTGGCAATCACAGCAAAACCACACTTACAACCATCACAATGTTTAATAAACTCATGCTTCGTAGACAGATACAGGTCAATATACCTACTTTTTAAAGTCCTGCGAGCGGTGAGAAGTGGAATGGGGCCTCCATTAAATCACTTGCTGTTTTTTAGCACTTTTTTACGGATTTTCAAATAATATTCCTTAGAGCGGGGCTGCGTTTAGAAAAGTCTCGGGAACAGGTCACGGAATTTTAACAAAGTGACTGAAAATAAATGGCTCGTCTTCGACCCGAATTTCGCATCCCAGATGCTTTGTAAAGAATTATTTACCTTATTTTTGTTTTGGCATGTTTTTTAGTTCTGGTTTAGATATGTTTTCATTTTGAAGAGTTTTAGTTTTTTTCTTCCTTTCCAGCCTTCATACGTCCCCACTGTTGAGACACTGCCTACACTCATCTTGCCATATAGTCCATTAAGCGGGCCTGGAGCGGGTTGTAGATTTCACATACATCTATTTGACGTATGCAGTTTCCTCATGATATTTTCCTTCACCGAAAAGCCAGTAATGTGAACAAAGAATGTACTTGCTAAATTTATAATAAACACATTGATACACACTGAGCTCGAACCTTCGCTCAGAAGAACGTGAGACAGACACCGAAAATACTAGGCCACCACTTTTTTTCGTTAATTTTGAAATTATTACACTTTCTGCAACATGTTTACCCGATCGCAGGAGGTTATGTTTTTTCGTTGTATCTACGAGTATATATTGTATGTTGGCTGTTGCGTGTTATGCCCTCAGCCGTTTTACATCCCTACTGCAGGGTACAGGCCTCATAAATATGTGTTTCTCCCATCCAATTCCTCAACACGCCCGATGTTGCCTATCTTCGCTTATCTATTAGTTATTATAAAAGGGAAATAAACACACATGTTATGTTATGTAACAGTAAATAAAGGAAATAGATAAAGAAAGTAACAAATAAAACCATCCCGGAAAAAGAAAATGGTGAAGCTTAAATTGATAAACCTAATGTGGAACTGACAATGCTTTGGAGTGAAGTGCAGTTTCCTGCAGTGCTACTGATCGCGGGATTCCTCTAGATTATTTTTGTCTGGAATTTAACAATGTCGGTTCAGTTGTTTTGTAGATTTAGAGGCTTTGGTGAACGTTCTTTTGTACAATTCCTACCCGTCAACAGATACCAATAAACAAAGTCCGCTATTTTAATTTTTTTTTTTATTCTTTGTAGCTTATTTTTCGCATTTCAATTCGAGGATAAAAAAACGTTAAGTTCAATATTCGGTCTGCTTCAGATATTTATTTTTCACTTGTGGGTATTTGAAGATATAATTTTTAAATAAATTTTTTTTTGGTTAATTTCTTTTTGAGATGTAAAATTTCAAAAACGGGTTCGAAAATTTGTGTTTTATATCCTTACTAGCTGCTCCGGCAAACGTTGTTCTGCCCTTAAAGTTGATGCGCTGTAGCGCCATCTGTTACAACAAAGGGGTAGCTATTACCCACAGCTCCACCCTCGCTGATTTCTATTCGAAATCCGGACATGTTTATGTCGATAAACTTACTTACACCGCCATCTGTTTAAAATCTATGGAGTTCTCAACCAGCATACACCATGTAAAGCTCCCAGTTGGCATGATTTTTTCCGACATCTTGAATAATTATTGTCATATTTCAACAACTTAACATAAAACAATATTAAACTATACGCATAAATCATCCTTTTCAATCACTATATCTATCTATGAAAAAACATTAAAATCCGTTTTGTAGTTTAAAAGATCTAAGCATACATCGCTACAGATGGCAGAAAGCTACTCTATTAACTTCTCTTGAGGCAAGTTATTATAATAGGTCCGAAAACCGTAATCGCTAAAATTTGCGTTTTCTTTACGTTTTGAGACCTAGAGAAATCGTTTGTCAATATTTTTAGAGTGAAGTCTCTGTGTATGTGTGTGTGTGTGTGTGTTTGCTTGAAAAACTGATTTTTTTACTCGTGTTGCAGTGAAAATGCGTCACCTGTGGTGGCTGTCACTAGCAGTGGTGCTGGTTGCTGCTACTGCTGACGAGGCCTCGGACCCTGAGGGTCTGCTTGACATTGGTGAAGGTCAGTACTTATAGTTTAATGTATATGTATCCTTGTATTCAACTGTGATGTCTCTGACGTTTTGCACAAATTAAATAGGTAGTAGATAGAAGGTCCAGTCATGATGTATTCAAGTCTAAGTAAATACTTAAGGTCTACGGTCCCTGGTAGCTGCGAAAAAATTAAGCTTCTAAGTCAAGGTAATAAAAAAATACGGCTGACATACTGCCGTTTTTGTCGCAAATTTGGCATTCACAAATTGATAAAAACCTGTGGGATACTTCTCGTTGTCCTAGAATCATGAAATTTGACAAGGAGTAACGTCATACATCACAAATATAGGAAAGAATCCGAAAGTTGTTAATTTGTAGTTACAAAACTTTAAAAAAAAGTTTGTCTGTTTGTCTGTCAAGACCCTTTTACTCAAGAACGGGTAGAGGTATCGAGTGACAATTAATATCAAATACTAAAGTCTACGCTCACTTAAAGTTGTAAAAAAATCAAACTTCTAAGTCAATGTATTAAAAAAATATGCCCAAAATACGGTCGTTTTTGTCGCATATTGTGACGCAAATAAACCAGCCTCGCACTTGGTCAGTTTCTTTGAAGCCAATAAATATAAGTTACTAGTTACTCAAACTCAAACTCAAATCAAACTTTATTCAAGTTGGTTTCTAAGAAAACTTTTGAATCGTCAATACAATGTAAACAATGTTAATTTCTGCCAAAAAGAGCTGGCAAGAAGTTCCATTTAAAGTAATAATACAATACTTTGTTAATTAGCTAAAGAGTTTACAATATGTACCGAAACACTTATTAGGTAATAAAAAACGACCGTAACTAGGTCAAAATGGCGTTCTGGTGAAAAGAAACGGCGAAAGAAACTCTCCAGCAGTCGCTCTTTTAATTTAAATTAACCAATACAAATTAACAAGTAAATTATGTTAACAAAAAATATTTAAAAATTGTTAAATCCCACACATTTTATATCACCAGGGTAGTCTTTAATTGCATCATTACCTTTTTTGACAAGCTTCTGATCTACAAAATGTTAAAATATAGTATATGTAATAACGATTACATTGTCTTTTAAACAATTTGGTTATTTTCTTAAGCCTTGATTGGATCAGAGCAAGTTTGTGTCTATTTGAGTATTAAGATTATAAATATGGCTATTATTTTTAAAACAATCAATACTTTGAGACGGTAAGGTTAAGACTTTGATTTCCTTAAATTAATCTCTTAAAGAATTAAATTGTGATTTAAAATAAACAGAGTGATATTAACGGCAACATTCAAACATGTGAATTATTTATTTTTAACTATCAATGTTAGTTATTGTTCCTCATTGGGAAAAATAAAGTAAGGATATAAATAACTGATAGTTTTTGACACACGTATAAAAGAATAAAAACTTCATAATTGAATGTAGCAATGTCGTAGCACCGTAGCATTATTGTAGCACTCTGTAAACATAGGAGTCTATATTATTATAATATGTAATGGTATAGTTATGAAGTTTATTTCTAGCACGCCTTTCCATTTTGTAATACCGCCACTTAGGGTTTATAGTTACTCGCGACGTCGGCAGAACGAATAGAGGCGGTTTATGCATCAAGGGAGGAATTTGTTTGTGTATATGTATGTCCATATTACCAGTTTTTGAAGAAACTACTGCACCGATTTTACGGCGGTTTGTTGCATGACATAGGGAGGCAAAGACCTCAGAACATGTTTTAGACATGTTTTGCGGATATATGCCAACAGAGCGCGTTACAAAAAATGAGTCTTTAACAGAATTTTGATGCACTTAGTTGTATTGTGTATGTGTTGCACGAACATGACTAATACTGCCTTTACGTCCAGAGAAGCAACTACTATTTTATTCATCGTATTTATTCTTACATTTTTCAAGGATTAAGCTTGAAGACCTGAAAGCTCCTTTTGTTGAACGTAATCCCATCTGAATCTCCAAGCTATTCACTAGAGGGCGCATCCATCGTCACAGCGCTGTGAACGTACGCTCCTTGTATTGTATAATTCCGCACCAGTTTGCACGCCTCAAATCGAATCACCTTTGATAGAAGGCGCCGGAAGAGACGGTATACTTCCGTCTGTTACGCAATATTTTTCTCAGGTGGCTTATTTGCTAATGTATTATGTTATTTTTGTCATAAAATTGCCTATTTTACGTTCAAATAAAAAAATTGCATATTTTTAATAAGAACCGGTGGGATTAAATTTGTAGATTTATTTTATTAGAAGGAAAGAAAGAAAGAAAAAAAGAAATTTGGCGTAACACTTAGTACACATTATTTTATTCAGATCCTATATAAGTAAAACAAATGTGTAAGCAAAGTCAAAATAGGATCCCGATTAGTTTTAGGCTTGACCTAATTTTTAGGCTATAGCACTGATTTTCAGGAGGACCCTAGAGTAATTTACAGAGTCGTTAGTGCAATACTTTGACTTATTACATATTCCTAATTAATTTTAAAATAAAATAATTTACCTCTGGTCTATGGAGCCAAGGACAATTTCGCTCTCACAATCCATACATATGTAATTTTACTCTGTGGTATACTATAACTTTATTATTTCCTGGGTTCCTTCCAAAGGTTATCTGAAAGAGATCGCTTTAAAGCTATAAGACCTCCTTTTTTTTCTTTATTTAAATTATATTTTATTTATATTTAAAGGTACCCCTGAAGGCAGCAGCTTTATGACATTGTATATTAGATATTTGCCATTTCGTAGAGACCATTAAATTCCCCTCGGACCAACTAGTTGTGCCGTTCAGTTGGTCCGTAGGGAATAAACGATAGTAACACGTAAAACTAGTTACTTCCTACATGTGGCAATCAGACAAACATACTGATACATGAACATCGTAGACATAATATGTGTATGGGTTGTATTTGGTTAAAGTATGCGACACAAGTAACGTTACACTCGGGGTGTTAGATCCATATTAATATCTTTACGACTACACACACACAGCTCAAGTGGGTAACACGAAAGTCACGGGGCGTGACAAAGAAACAAGAAACTCGCTTTTGCATTTATAATATTAGTGTACGCACCCTAATTTCAGGGTGATTAATCGGTTGGGTCTCTATATTTTCTCTTTAACAAGATATTCGTCGTAGTTAATGGATTTCACTTTAATATTTTCCCCTAAAAAGACTTTCACAGTTTTATATTTGGATATGTTTTAAAAACAGATACTGCAGTTTTCACAGACGTTAGTGTAGAATATTAAATTTTTATTAGTATTAAAATATTTAAATCATAATAATAGAATTTTATTTTTAACACTTTGTTTGTGTCTAACGGTCTGTGGTGGCAATACTATGATACTACAATTACACAATTGTAGTAGTTGTAGCATTTCGTAGCAACGCCATGATACTGTAATAAGACAATTGTAGCAGTTGTAGCATTTCGTAGCAATACCATGATACTACAATTAGACAATTGTAGCACTTGAAACATTTCGTAGCAATATTAGACAATTTTTTTTTTAGTTACTTTTATTAGAAAATTTTAGCACTTATAGAATGTTGTAGCAATACAGTGAAACGATTTAGTCGTTAATAACGTTCAAGATGATCTCAATAACAGGAAGCTAAAATTTAATATTTTTTCAGCGAACTTTTTGTGTCCTCTTGAGGCCATTCAAGTTAGATGACTTGCGGCAAAAAATCAGTAATAAATCAAAATTATGACTGCTCATCAGCTTTTGGCAAAGAGCAACACGACCCCCATACGTCAAGATGCCGTGTTGCTCAATCAACTTTTGGCTTATATATTTTTATAACTGCAAAAATATTTGATTTGGCTAAATATTATGATCCGTCATTGATCTGTCATTTACTACGGTATGGAGAGGGAAAACGCACTTTCTCTTGTAATCAATATCTCTTTAAGTGTAAATAGAATGGCTCAGTTCTCTCGTAATCAATATATCTCTAAGTGTAAATAGAACGGCTCAGTTCTCTCGGAGCATTAAAGCCAAAAAATTGCAGAATTCTTTTTAAGCTGCAGTAATTTCTGATCACATCTTTAATTCTTCTTATCTTAAAATCTTAAAATCGATCTTTGATTTGAAGTCGTGCATAGACACAATAATACTGCATAATCGTGTTTCATATCGAGGTATTATTATATCTATTATGTAATTATATATATATGATATATCTTGATATATCTATTATGATATATATATATATATATATATATATTACGATAAATAAAGATGTATATATAATATAAAGATATATGATACTGATCAAAAATTGAATTTACGAAAATGTCGGAAGTATTCGAAATAGACGATGAGGACGGTTTGATTTTTACATCCGCTGCGAAATTCGACGGAAACTGAGGAAATGAACTGGCGCCTGATATCGCACGTTGTCGCCAAAACAGGCGGTGGTTGTTTTGTATTTCTACGTCACTAACTTTAATGACAAAAATAAAAAGAACTGGTCAAGTGCGAGTCGGATACGCGCACTGAAGGTTTGGTGCTTATGAGGAATTTGGGAATTTTAAAGTTCATTTTTTTTTTTTTGTATTTGTTCTTCAACTAGAAACTTTTCTAAATAGTTAGTTAACATTTTAGACCCCACTCGTGACAGTAAATGATTGACAGAACATAGTGAAATTTGAGTGTATCACTCGGTTGCAAAATATTTTTTATCTCGGGCGACGTAACTGCGTTTTGTTGGCAGCATTGACATGAGAGCTATGACATCGCATAGGCATTGAAGTCGTTCTCGTTCACCAAATGTAAACAACCAATATGGCTGTTCACTATTCTGACAGCCCAGGCACTGCTGTACTTGCCGAGCATTTGTAGCCAATGCGTTGAATGCGGTTGGGAAGTGATATTCGGGATGGGATATTCGGTTTTTAGACATTATTATCCATACAATATTAATATTTCAGGTCTGTAACATATTCTACCTACCTTTAGTTACGGAATGCTAGAAAAATATTTTACAAAAAAAATATAAGTAACTCGACCCCTACGTAGGTACAAATAAAGTTTGGACCTCGGGCCTGATCGGTTTAAACCTAACGGATCATTAGCTCCTAACTGGTTTTTATGATAAAGTGGTTTTTGAAGAAGATGACAATTTTAGAAAACTTGATATGAATATTAAGATTCAAACATTTGATTTCGTAGGAATTTCAGACTATTGATAGCATTATAGTTACGACGATTATCTATATTCAAAATTTAAAGTAAAATTAGAGTACTAAGCGTTAGGTTATTGTTATATAAACGTAGTTTGGGTTGTTTGTACATAGTTGTAGGAAAATCTCTAGATATTAGTAGTTTGCACAAATACTTTCAGCTTTATAACTTCAGACAAGTAGTAGGATATTTGTCAGATATCAACGTCAAATCGTTATAACTCTTCGTTATACAAACGAAGTTTCGTCCCTTTAAAAACTGTCGCTAATCTGTAAATTGTCAGTGTATAATAAAATACTTAAAAAGGAATTCGAATGCGATGTCAAACTGTCAAAAACACATAAAATATGCTAAGGATTCTATGAAAAAACGCTATTATATTCTGGCGCTATTCAACCACAACCTAACAGCTCGTCGCCACGCTCTCCTCGGTACCTACCTTTGTCCTGGAGAAAATTGTTTGGCTATATATCTGACCGTCCGTCCAACTTTAAATCACAGTTAACTTATACTCACATAATGACTTTACGAAATAAATACAATTAAATGTACTCTACGATTTGCCTTCGTCAGTTTACATTCCGCAGAGTGTTTGTATACAATACAATACAATACGACAACGACATAACTAGACATAATAATTCTGAGTTTGATAAGAAATAGGCACGAAGTCCTTACAAACCTTAAAGCAAAAGTATCATATTTGGTCTCATTGGAATAGCCCAAGTCTTGCAACATTTAGAAAATAATAAAATGGTACCCAGAGCCGTAAAAATGGTTGAAAAACATTATATAAAATCGCCATTTGTGCGGTCCAACTTTCATACATATTTCACAACTTTTATAAATACTAATTTTTAATATTTTTAATACACACAAGAAAATCGCCTTTGATGAATTCTTAGAAATACGAGCAATACTGAAAGTAATATATCATAAAGGCATTAATTAGTGTAATTTCAGAAGTTTTATATGTAATTAACAAAAGAAATAGCTTTCCGTACCTACGTAACCACAAATGTGATACTATGTACATGGCAATCTATTGCATAGGGTTTCATAGTATGCCTATGCTCTTGGTCGGTAAATGTTTTCTTAGTTCATCCGCGAAGTTCCTATGCTATTAACTATTATCTATTCTGTGGTTCAGCTTAACATATTGTGTATAGTATTGACCCTGATGCATATTCAATTAGAAAAATAGAATATAGAATTTTATTTTTAACACTTTGTGTCTAACGGTCTGTAGTGGCAATACCATGATACTACAATAACACAATTGTAGCAGTTGTAGCATTCCGTATCAATACCATGATACTACAATTAGACAATTGCAGCAGTTGTAGCATTTCGTACCAATACCATGATACTACAATTAGACAATTGTAAGCACTTGTAACATTTCGTAGCAATACCATTTTATTTCTATTAGACAAATTTAGCAGTTACAGAATGACGAGCAATGCAGTGAAACGATTTAGTCGTTAATAACGTTCAAGATGATCTCAATAACAGGAAGCTAAAATTTAATATTTTTTCAGCGAACTTTTTGTGTTCTCTTGAGGCCATTCAAGTTAGATGACTTGCGGCAAAAATTCAGTAATAAATCAAAATTATGACTGCTCATCAGCTTTTGGCAAAGAGCAACACGACCCCCATACGTCAAGATGCCGAGTTGCTCAATCAACTTTTGGCTTATATATTTTTATAACTGCAAAAATATTTGATTTGGCTAAATATTATGATCTGTCTCAGGTACTACGTTATGGAGGAGAAAACGCACTTTCTCGATTTCAAACAATTGCAACGTTTGTTATCAATATCTCTTTTAGTGTAAATAGAACGGCTCAGTTCTCTCGGAGCATTTAAGCCAAAAATTTGCAGAATTCTTTTTAAGCATTAGTAATTTCTGATCACATCTTTAATTCTTCTTATCTTAAAATCTTAAAATCGATCTTAAATTTGAAGTCGTTCATAGACACAACCATACTGCAGAATCTATTCATACTCTATCGATATTGCAGATCCGTAACTTATTCCACCTACAAGCTTACCCTTTTGCCCTTTAGTTACAGAATGCTACAAATAAAGATTGGACCTCGGGCCTGATCGGATAAATCTTAACAAAGGAATAAATCGACCAGATCATTAGCTCCTAACTGGTTTTTATAATAAAGTGTTTTTTGAAGAAGATAACAAATTTTAGATGACTTGATATGAATATGAAGACTCAAACTTTTAACTTCGTAGAAATTTCAGACTATTAATAGCATTATAGTTACGACGTTCAAAATTGTTTTAATACATTAGAGTACTAAGCGTTCGATTATTGTTATATCGAAGTAGTTTGGGTTGTTTGTACCTAGTTGTAGGATAATCTATTGAACTACATGACCAAAATTACACAAATGCTTTCACTGCTTAGCTATATCACTTCAGACAAGTAGTAGGATATTTGACAGATAGCGTCGTCAAATCGTTATAACTCGTCGTTATACAAACGAAGTCTCTTCCCTTTACAAACTGTCGCTGGTTTGTAAATTGTCAGTGTGTAATAACATACTTAAAAAAGAATTCGAATGCGGTGTCAAACTGTCAAAAACACATAAAATATGCTAAGAAGTCTATGAATAAACGATATTATATTCTGGCGCTGTTCAACCACATGAACCTGGAGAAAATTGTTTGGCTCTATATCCGACAATCCGTCCAACTTTAAATCATAGTTAACCTTATACTTATATTATGAATTCACAAAATAAATACAATTGAATGTATTCTACGATTTGCCTTCGGCAGTTTACATTCCGTAGAGTGTTTCTAAACTGACGAATCCATTTGTATAATGACGAACCCATACAATCTGACAACGACATAAGTAGACAAGTAGACAGGAACGAAGTCCTTACGAACTTAAAGGAAAAGTATTATATTTGGTCTCATTGGAATAGTCCAGTCTTGCAAAATAAAGAGAATAATAAAATAGTACCCAAAAAATGGTTAAAAAACATTATATAAAACCGCCATTGGTGCGGTCCAACTTCCATACATATTTCACAACTCTCATAAATACTAATTTTTAATACACACAAGAAAATCGCCTTTAATGAATTCTTAGAAATACGAGCAATACTGTAAGTAATATATCATAAAGGCATTAATTAGTGTAATTTCAGAAGTTTTAAATGTAATTAACAAAAGAACTAGCTTTCCGTACCTACGTAACCTCAATTTGGACCAGATATAACCAAAGAGTAAAAGCAAACATAAATAAGTATGAGGGATGGGATGCCAGACTTCGATGTTATTGTGACCGTAAATTATTATTTAAAAATTTGTGCACACAAATCTAGATGAACTTATACGTAAATGGGGTTTTATTGTTATAAGCTTTTTTTGTTCGATGTTGTCATACTATGTACATTGCAATCTATTACATAGGGTTTCATAGTATGCAGTGAAATCTTAGTCGGTGAATGTTTTCTTAGTTCATCAGCGAAGTTCATATGCTATTAACTATTATCTATATTGTGGTTCAGCTTATGTACGTGTATGCGGGTTTTTATATATATCATCAAACATGATTTAATTAAGATAGGTACTCTAAATGCAAAGTATATAAAAATAATTGAGGTCACACCCATTCCATTTAAGTCAGGAACATTTTCCCTAAAGACATTAGAGATAGAATTTATTTTCCTTAACAACGACATGTCGCATGGAATCCTTCTCGACAAAGAACGTCTCGTACGGAACGTAAAGAAAAAGGGGGTTATATAAAAGTGGTTGAAATAAATTGCTTTTCTCCCCTTACTCAAAGACCAGAGTCGTGTTACCGTAAAAAGTTGTGACACTTATTATAATTGATGAAAACGCTAGAATTAAAAGAAGCTCATTCAACGTCAAAACAAAATGAGATAAGAATTTAATGCCTTAATATGTGTGTGTTTGAGGTCAATTAAATTTTGGAATAGGTAATGTGATTTTTCTTATTAAAAACTTAATTGTCATGTATATATTTTATATTTATCAGATCCATGGCTCAGTGGGAAATGACCCGACAGCTGAATCGATTCCCGCACAAGACAAACACTTATGTTAGTCTTAAGTTTTTTGTGATTGACTTGCAAACAGAGACACATACTTTATTATTTAGCTAGATACAATTCAGTGAAAATATGTGTGAATGTGTTGAAAATATTTGAGGTTTTTCATAAATAAAGAAATAAAGTAGGTTTTTTGCCTATAATAATCGGTTTATGAAGGTTATCTTATATGTTAAACGATTAAAATGATTGATCAACTACATATATTTTTTTATAAATAACTATGTATTTTCATAAAACGTCGACCTTACTCACACTAATATTATAAAGGCGAAAGTTTGTGAGTGTGTTTGTATGTTTGTTACTTCTTCACGCTCAAACGGCTGGTCCAATTTTGATGAAATGTAGTATATAGGTAGCTGACACTCTGGATTAACACATACCTTGGCTAGTTTTATAAGTTTCCGCGGAAATAACTATAACCGAGCTTTAACGAACTATAGCTGCAGCTTCTTCATTTGTATAATTAAGATTTTCCACGCCGATAATGGAATTTAAGGCGGGCGGAGCCGCTGGCAAAAGCTGGTAACCAATAAAACTGTCGTAATAAGAATATCAATGAAATTAGTTAAGTGAGATTTGTCATAAACTAATTTCAGTCTTTGTTTCTACGAGATAATCCAACAAGAAAGACCGAGGTAGGTAAGAAAAGGTAATAGGATTAAGCCAGCCCTCGGCAAAGTGAATTGGAGAAGACCATTAGCTCCATTCAGGACGGTTTCGAGAAATTATACATTTCCCTGGGAAAATGGTTTTTAAATCTTGGATAAATTGGGAACGATTACTGGGTCTACAATACAACTATTTTTTTGATTTCCTTTAAATATATTATTTGAAACTAGTTTGGCTACACCTGGTTACAATTTGTAAGCGAGTCGACATTCATGACGGCAAAAATCGAATAGCGTTGGCCTTAGAATAATAAACTTAAAAATAGTGGGTTAGCTACCAACTCTTATGTTTTAACTTTTACCTTTGAAGAATTAGTTTCTCATCGTAATAAAACTAAAATTCTTGCCAGCCTTCATACATCTGCCTCCACTGGTGGGGCTCGGCCTACATTCATAAGCGAGGGTGATTTGGGCCATTGTTCACACGCGGGTCCAGTGCGGATTATAGACTTCAAATACTTTTTTTTTTGACGTATGCAGGTTTCCTCACGATGTTTTTCTTCACGGAAAAGCCAGTGGTGTAAATCAGTGTATTTGAGAAATTAAGAAAAGACTCATTGGTACACGCCCGGGGGCTTCGAACCTCCGCCTCTTGGAGAAACGTGAAGTGAAATTTAAACCCCTCGGCCCCCACCGACTTAACTAAAAAACAAAAATTAAGTTACCGTATTCATTTATTTTTTTAGGAAACAAACAGACCTTTTTAGGTTAATAGCACCGTGCAATTGTATATCCCTCTACTATAGCTTTTTTGTGTGCGACACGGTACTTATGACTCGGTCTGTGCTATACATAAATAGATTCGAGCCGCGTATTTCACCTAAATAGTTACTTATTGCGTTAACGACAGAGTAACCAAGCTTTTAAGTTTGTGTTTTAGTGACAGTTTTGTACCTACTAGCTCTATTCTTTAATTATTTGCTACGGCCTCGTTAAATAGACCGACATGCATACTACGACCCAAAAGTCTTGTTATTAACCGAACGTCTTTTTTACAATGCTGATCGGCGGACTTCAGATCCCACTTCTGACCAAATATCTCAAATATCTTTCCTCAAAAAACAATTTTCTGGCACACGGGTTACTAAGTATATGATATTAATATACATACAATCTTATTCTCTGATTTAGTAACCATTCAAGCGTCAATAAATTGAGGTACGGAAACGGCATTTTCCTTTCCGTGATATTCATAATGTTAAGGATTATATAGCAGGTAACTAGCGCCGTCATTACATATTCTTAATTTTCTCTGCTAAAAACCGCACTTTTAGCAGAAATGCCAACTAAATCTTACAGATATTATCTAGAAGCTATATAAAACGTTCTAAAAATAGCCTGTCACTACTTTTATATTTCCATCATTTGGATTTTAGTAATTCGTTTTATACGAAGAGAAAATTGAGGATATCTAATGGTGGCGCTAGTAAGCAGCACTAGGCCCCTTAACGGGGACGTATATAAGTTGAGGCAACAACTAAAATGTGTTAAAACACTTATACCAAGCTTTCATAAATAGAATTGAATCATATATACATAAATAGAGCGAAGCATCATTCATTATAACTTAAAAATTGTCGCTTCACAAACATAGAAGCCTTTCTACGTTACTCTTTTTTATATCCATTCCCAGACGAGTTGAACGACATCAATCTGACTGGCTCGTGTAACTTTTAACTTAAAGTTGAATGCTTAAGAATAATATATTCAAATGACATATATTTAGTTGTGTTAATATATTTTACTAGCTTTACACCGAGATTCCACCCTCTCTAAATTTGGTTATCGGTGTAAAATTTCAACGGGAACTCATTAATTATAGAAAAAAAACCGACTGACACTTGACTTAGTAATTATTATATTAGTATAGCTATGTATAAAAAAAAAAACATTTGCCATTGTATTCGTTCATAACCTTAGGACAATCGGATACATGGTTACACATTTCATAAGGTTTCGTAGCCAGATGGCTACAACGAAACCCTTATTGTTTTGTTATGTTCGTCTGTCCGTCACTATGCATTATAATTCCACGATCTTTATATCGTTTTTTATACTACCTTTACTCAATATAAACATTAATTAATGTAATTTACTAATGATAAAATGATAATTCATGCTATTTAACAGAATACAGTTTGCTTATATTGGAACTAGAATAAGACGAATATTTTTGCATATTATGTGTGCTGTTTAAAAAGTTAAAAGAAAAAAAAGATATTTTTTAACTTCATCATATTTTTTTTATGACAAAAGTCGCAATATATTGTAAAAATAAAGGTCTTATCACATCACAAATAGATAGGATAGGCAGTCTTAGTAATATTTATTGTATTTGCTGAGAATCTTTTAGTTCAAGCTTTCATTAATACCCATATGTAATACCTACTTTCATATTATATATATTACTAGATTTTGCCAGCAGCTTCGCCCGCCCTAAATTCGATTATCGGCATAGAACTTCTTAATTAACTTAAAAAAAAGGTTAAAGTTTTTAAATTTTTAAATTTTTCGCGATAAAAAGTAGCCTATGTGTTAAACTATGGTGTCAGCTACCTCCATACCAAAACTCATCAAAACTAGTCCCGCAGTTTGAGCGTGAAGAAGTTACAAACATACAAACACACTCACAAACAAAAAAACTTCGCCTTTATAATATTAGTGTGATATATACTTTTGCATGCTTTTTTCTATTCTTAATTCTACGTACTGGGAAATACCTACGGCCATCGATCTCTTATTACTTTATTTATAGTACCTACCCAATACACTGTAGCAGCTTAGTTGTCAAGGCAATAAGTAGGAAATAATTGAAATATATACGATTGAGGTAATGGGACTCTATAAGAGCTTGCTTCGTGTATAAATAAATATAAAAGGTCTCCGGAATGACTCTCAGATTAATACGACTGGTTTATCTCACATATTTACCGAAAGTAACGACTTTTGGTGCCTACAATATTATTATACTGTAATCAGGTACGAAAATTCATTTTCACAATAGAGCAGAGACAAAAACAAATGTTCTTTTGTATGGATACACAACTTCAATTTTCACTATTGTTTTTTTTTTCTTGATATCTACTATTCTGTGAAAATTTCAGTAAAGTCAAAAGTCAAAGTCAAAGTCAAAATGGTTTATTCAAATAAGGATTTTACAATCACTTTTGAATCGTCAAAGTTATAAAATATTATTTTTTGAACCCTCCCACCTTCCCGCCGGTTCACAATGTTGTTGATTTCTACCGAGAAGAATCCGGCAAGAAACTCGATAGTTACTCTTTTAAAAACACTATATACAAATAAACTAAAATACAATTAATGTTTTAAATAAAAAATTTTTAGTCGTACAATTTTATGTTATTTCCATTTTTATTTGGTTTACCTATGCATCCTGTAATTGAGCATCATCAGTCCCAAGGATTTTTATCATTTACATAGTCTGAAATATAGTAGTATGCCTTTTTACAAAGTACCTGCTTGATAAAAGATTTAAATTTACTTATTGATAGATTTTGAATTTTATTGGGAACTTTGTTGTAAATGTGTATACATTGCCCCATAAAAGAGTTACTTATTTTGTGTAGACGTGTATCATGCACCAACAGCTTATTTTTACTTCTAGTATTTACTTTGTGAACGTCACTTTTCTTGCTGAAACTATTGATATTTTTATGTACATATAAAATATTTTCACTAAAGTTAAAATTTTTACTTCCCTAAACCTATCCCTCAGAGATATCCTAGATCCTAATTTATAAATAGCACGAATTGCCCTTTTTTGTAACAAAAATATTGTATTTACATCAGCAGCGCTACCCCACAATAGGATACCATATGTCATTAAACTATGGAAATAGC
This sequence comes from Apoda limacodes, assembly GCA_946406115.1. NCBI lineage: Eukaryota > Metazoa > Arthropoda > Insecta > Lepidoptera > Limacodidae > Apoda > Apoda limacodes. Next base: position 25,602,114 of record OX291550.1, read on the forward strand.
TAAAATATACTATTTTTGCAGTGTCGACATCAGTCAATTGTCTTATTTTAGTAAATAATTATAATTGTTGAATTTACTTATTTGAAGGTTAATTTCGGTCCTACCACGTGAATTTAGTTCTGCGTACTAAACAAAACGGTATAATTTACCTTAAATTAAGTTGAGTCAACCTTTTTATCAGTAATTTTTACAAAATCTTCATGAAGGACCTGCACGTATGTAAATTTTTTTTCAGTTGATATGGTTTAAAAGATAGAAAAATAGGACAGACTGATAAACAGACATATGCAATAATGACTTAAGGAACGATACGTCAGTTTGTTGCAACAAACGACACCCTGGATTTAAATAGACACGATTTTCAACATACACTGATCTAAAATAGTGAATAGGTGCTCAAGGACGTTGGAAATTGAGAACACCCAGAAAACTGCACGAGCAGAAAAATGACATCAGAAACAAAGTGAAAAAGTGACATCGTATGAAAAAAAATCGTACGAAAATAAGTGACACATAATCCCAATTCCGTTTGAATATGTCTTTTGATTTCCAAGGCGTTTCTACATTTATAACATAATCTAACTTTATTATGTACATATGGCATCCCGAATCCAATTAAACAACGAATTTGTTTGAACATCTGCGCACCACCCTATCAAATAAATCCAAAGCAATTAAACTAAGTTTCTATCAAAGCGGCAACTACTCTACAATAAGCGGTGATGCTTTATAAACTACTGGGATGTTGCTCAAAATTAATACATAAAGGTAATTGCCAACTTGTATCATTAGTAATATTCCCGGACATTACACGCAGCGCCATCTGAGTCCAAATTAAGCAGGGCTTTTACAATGCGAACCAAACAACTAATGCAAATACCTACTTTTTTACTTTTTCTTTTGTCATAACATTTGTTTTTCCAGTTCAGGCATCGAACCCACGCCCCTTGGTTCAGCAAGTAGTATCACTCCTAACTTAATCAGTCATTAATAGACATCAAAGAAGCTTTTAAAAAATACCAAGAAACCTGGAGCATACTTTCATCATAGATATTAATGTAATGGTTTTAGTATGGAATACTTAACTTTCAGCATTCAGACATCACTAGCGAAACCATACGCACCGTAAGTTGTGAATTGGGTGTCAATACGAACATAAGATTGGAAATTTTTAATAAGGAATCGATTCTTTATAAAGAAAAAATTACATTACATTCACTGCTATGAAATGTCTAAGAAAATATTTATACGACGAAGTTCGCGGTGATTTGGAAATATTATGAAATAAAAACTCTTTAACTTGGTTCTATAACAAACCTCGTTACAACTTTCCAGCATATATCAGGAACTAAAAAGTTATGCGCGAGTTAACGTTAACTTAAGTTAACTTGAAGTAACCCAGCTATAAACTGTTTCGGATAAGTTTCACGTTTTACCTTTAAGTGGCATTCCAAAAGTGGAAAAAACATCAGTGAAATGTTCTTGGGAACAGAAACAGTATATAGTAAAACCACAAAACAGAGTCAAACAGAAGTGAATTTATTTATGTTCACTCATGTTCTATTTTCGACTTTTACAAACCTTTACCTTTATTATTAGTTACAATCTTTGTCACTAGACTGTCAGAGTATCAAGCCACCCATAAGAACCCTGACTTGGCTAGTCGTTCACACACACAAACGATTCAATTGATTCATATGTTTACTTTGTTTTTACGGTACCTGAAATAGAAAAATAGTAAACCCTTAAAGAATACTTTGTTGTCCATCTGTCTGTCTGTCAAGCAGTATTATAACTTTTTCTCAGAAATGCGTGGAGATATGAAGTTGAAATGAATATTACTTAGGTTTACTTAAAACTTACAGCTATAAAAAGACTAAGTTTATCAAAAACTGCGGCTATTTACCCTGCTTATTTCGACATTCGCAAATCTTTTTATATGATTTTCCTTTGACCTAGAATTATGAAGTATGGCAAGTCTCACAGCACAATTAAAAGCGAAAATCGAAAATCGTTGAATCACATAAAAAAATATAATTTGGCGGGATACTAACTCTATGAAAATTTTAAACAGTTTTGTAATTATTCATTAAACTAAAATCGACATTTCACTTAAAATTAGTTCGAGCGAATCTGAACTCTTAACCTCATTGCAGATTCCGTAATAAAAAGAAACAAATATGTCACAAAAAATTACAAAAAAAGTGCACAAATGGCCAACGAACTCAATTTTCAGGTCGATGGCATTTATAGAACGGCTGCGATACACAGACAAACAGAGAGACATTAGTATCACCATAGGTTTTTTTTCACATTAGGGTACGGAACCCTAAAAATAGCGACATAGCCAACACAAACTCCATTAACTATCAGACCGCATGTCTGTTTAATTTGACAACTTGACAGTTAACACATTCATAAATTATGAGAAAACCTCTGAGACAGCTCACACAGAGAAGCGATCGATTGTAAGGGGTGGTGGTGGGAGGGTATTTTAAGGGTGGCGCTGTATCTGCTGTACTACAGGCGTAAGTGCCCTCTGGCGGAGCGATAAAGCCTTCGCCAATTCCCCGCTATGGGGACATAATGAGCCAAAAGCACATTTTGACATATTTTTTGCACGAGAAAGTAACATGTAATGGAAGGTTACGTTAAATACTAAATCAGCTTAATGTAATCATGGCTTTTTGTATTTCCTGATGTAACTATTAGGTTGTGTAATTCATTATGCCTTTTCTTGCTTCATTTTTGTTTGTTTATCTTTATATATATAATTCTACTATACGTGTGTATGTCACTGTACTCCTCCTAAACGGCTGGACCGATTTGAATGAATTTTTTTGTATGTGTTTGGGTGGCGCCCTGGATGGTTAAGATTCACAAATCAGCCCGGCAGATGGCGCTGCAGTCGGTATCATGCAGTGCAACGTCTGTCCGGTCAGCTAGTTCCTTATATAATTTAATGCATTACTCTGTAGTTTAATTTAATCTGACTCAGGGTAACAATTAAGGGAGAAATTATTATAAACATTAAAAATAAGTATTTAATATTTAAATAAGTAACTTTCGAAGGAGGTTTTTTATTTGAATTGTTTTAAATAGCGAGCGTGAACAAATAAAGAGTGTAATGGCCATAAAAAACTTGTTTTTATCCTACAAAGCTAATTTTCCAACAGCCCGGCTCCAATAAAACTTATGCGAGGAACTCCATTCCAACTCGAATATAGAAGTTTCGAACTCTTTCTGGATAATCTCTGCGTGTTATATCTATGTATGCATATATTGTATATTAAATTTATATATGAGTAGGTAAGTTTTTATACGTCTTTTTAGTAATATTGTAAAATAAGCTATAATTATATATTACTTTTGGTTTATTTTGAAATATTTTTTGAAGATTGTGAGTAATGTCCAAAATGGGTATGTTATACAGTTTTTCATCCCATCTATACGAAAAACGTTGATTGGTTCGCCATTAGGCGGGAGGCAAGTGCGTGTTTGCTCCCGCTCCCGAAACGGGTTAAAATGAATTTTGATCAAATTCTGATTTAAATAAAACTACGAATTACATACCTTGTTTCTACTTATTTCAACAATAGTTCATTAAATATAACATCCAAACTGTCAGTTTTTTTTTAATGTGAACATCATTTTTTATTTAATTTCTTTTAATTTAAACTTTAATTATACTTTTTTTTTAGTTGTTTTTTTTTGTTTTCTAAAAGCGCTTTTTTATAGAGTGGAATGAAAAATAGAGTGTATCTCTCGGTCGCAATATATTTTTAGCTCGGGTGACGCTACGTTCTGGATTCAAAATTGCGCCCTCGTCTTAAAAATACTAATTTGTTCCCTTGTAATACAATTTTTCATGGGTAGTAGTAGTACATAATTAAAAAGATACCAATATAATTTTTTAAAAACATGTACTGCTGCAAAGAATACCTGATTCTAAAATCAAAATACCGCACGTATCACAAAATCTCCAGTAGCATTAACGTTTACATAATTAAAATTTGGCATGTAAGTTTCTTACATGAAAAAAAAGTGCTAGACGAGCTCGCTCACCGTAGGTTCCGTACCATTATTTACATAATTTACGAACAGTTTGCCGCTAAGCGTTCACCCATTAATGATTGACAAATCCCGAAGTTGCCTAACTTAAAATATTTAGATACGGTAATTTAAGATAGAAATGGATCAGGCCCATCTCACTTGGCTAGTTTTTATTATTAGTTATTTTATTACTTTAAAGCTCACAGTATAATCACGGCAAGTTTAAAGCTTGAATGTATAACTGTGTTAACGATAGAGCAAAAAGGACGAAAACGTGTTTCTTGTATAAAGATCCTCAAAATTTTTTCTTTTTGTTATTCTTTTTGTTTTCTGTGAAAATTTCAGGCTTCTACTTATTTCGGTGTAAAAGGTAGAGTCCTTTAATAGTCGGACAGACAGACAGAAAGCTAATAAATTAGTAAGAGGGCTCCGTTGGCACCCTTTGGGCACGGAACCCTATAAAAATATTTTTTATATACCTCAGGGGAGACCTCCACAGAGTGGAAATATTTAAATAGGATCAGAAAAGTGAAAGCGGGCAACTTAAGTCGCGGGACAGTACCTAGCAATACATAAAACTCAAACAAAGGAAGAAAATTATACTTAATCAATATATATAATGCGATTACTATAAAAAAACAATCATTATTCTCAGTATTCTTTATCTAAGCAGGATTTCTGGTATATAACTTCAAATCAGAAATTCTATATCAAAGTGATATTCTCAATAACATCACAATCAATGTGGTTAAATTAATATCGCAACATTCTGCTTGATTGGATTGCAGCTTGAAACTGCAACCTTGCATTCTCTATACAACCAACCAGGCTGTGTATAGAGTATATAGGTATATAATACATAAAACGATTAGTTTTAATCAAAATGAAACAACACAACATTTACCTTGAATAAATTACTGGAAGGAATTGCAAGTTTGTGATCGCTGCACAAACACTTAAGTATTTGGTATCTATGGATACGTAACTATGTAACTAATGTAAGTAGGTACATAAAAGAGTTACTTTTAATTTAATTGAAATTGCAAGCTCGGTGTTTTCTGCACATTAAAATTAGCACGTGACCCCTGAATAGATTACATACAACATATATCTATATATTTATACATATGTGAAGAAGAAATCGACGTCCTGACTGATTCAAATATCTCCAACGCACAGCCCAAATAGCCAGGTTTAGTATTTCATAACTTTGACGATTTAAAAGTGTTCGTTAAAAAACTTTTAATTTTTATTTGTAGCTGTCAAATTACACGGGCAGAATCGTGGCTTTTTGCTAGTCGTAATATTTATAGTATAAAATTCCAATGTTTATACGTTTATATATGAAAAGCAATATCCTTTCAGCGCAGCAAAATCGTATCGATTGCAACAGCACACATGCTGTGATATGCCTCGCTCTAGCCCCTAGGTATATATATTCATTGCATCAGACCGACTGGAAATATAGAATTGTTTTGAAGATAAATGGACTTTTTAGAAAGTAGATAAAAATATTTTATTACGAAAATTACATCGACCAATTTTCTAAAATTTGATGAATTCAGCTTTATTATACACATGTACAAACTTCATTGCATAAGATACTAATTTATTTACACACAACACACACACACACACACACACACACACACACACACACACACACACACACACACACACACACACACACACACACACACACACACACACACACACACATACACACACACACATACACTATCATAACAAGACTTAACTGATTCGATCATAACATAATATATAAGTATTCTGTGTATAATGTATATATGTATTTACGAAAAAAAGTATTATATGTATTTGTATCCGTTGTCTGGTTCTATAGCACAAGCTGTGCTTAGGTTGGGATCAGACTACGCTGTGTGTAATGTCCAAAAAAAATATATTTGTATATTTGAGTATAAAGCCACTTTCTCAAATTCCCTCATAAAACAGATGAATAAATTTATATTATCTGTAATTTTATTTAGTAAGTTTAGAGTACACGTCAGAGGAGCCTGCTGCCTGCCTGGTTGGTGAATGCGCGCGGCAGTGCCAGCAGCCTCAGCCATTGCGACACGTACTCGTCGGAACATAAAGCGAGTCGTTTCAATATTTTTAAATTCGTGATGGTGTGCCTCTCGGGGCACTTACCACGTAAATTGCGAATGCCAGATCTCTACTAGTCTTCAGTTTGTTGTATTCAACAGTGCCCTAGTCAAACTAGGTTTGATACATCAGTGGGTTAAATGGATATACTCCATACGACCTCAGGTAAAGGTAGTTTGTAAATTTATTTTGAATACGCTCTACTATAACTTTAAACATTACCTAAGCCTCTTAAAATACATTATTACCAGTCGCAGAATACATTTATGTATATACATACTAGCTTTATCCCGCGGTTTCACCCGCCCTAATAGAAAAAAACCGACTCACGCTTGACGTTTTCAAGTAGCCTATGTCCTTTCCCACCCACTTAAACGTATACAAAATTAATGTTTGCAGATATTATTGTTACGCAGTTTGTATAAAAAAAAAATTAAAGCTACAAATAGGTAATTAAACTGTTGGATGTTTTATGCCTTGTTTCACAAATTTTTTTGCATCGGAAAAAACTGAGAACAAATCCGTTATTATTAAAATAGCTCATAAAGTGTTTCCCTCCTTCACCTATTCAAGTTAATATTAAAGCTCGCTTCCCTCTTCGCACAATTCAAGTTTATTTTTTCGAAACAATTTGAAATATAATAAAATTTTGAAGTTTAATAAAAAAGTTGAATTGATAATTTACTGAAAATAGGTAAAAAATAAGGCCCTAAAACATACAAAACATTAATCTAAATTTTACTCCTCCTTGTTTTCTATCTTTGCTGCAAACAGTGGTTGGCATAAAGTTATGCATATACAACGCCACGGTTATTCCCCCGAAGGGGTCACCCAGTGCCATGGTAATATTGAAGACAGCCTCTTTCCTCGAGTCACTTCAGTCCCGCGCCGCAACACTGCTTCTGATACACTGGTCCTAGACTAATGTGGCTTTATATACGTCCTACAATTTTCGATCTTCAGAGATTGCTCGGCATGTTTTATTTTTAGTCCAATCGTAATCCGATTTGGGAACAAAAAAATTAAAACCTGAAGTTTTATGATTTTAAGAAGTTAACAGGTACATAAGATATAAAAAAAACTTAATATGCCCCCGATGACTAGCTACCCCCGAGAACTAGTGGGATGACATGGGGAGAAAAATAGTTTTTTTTCAATTTCTGGCTTACTGTTGTAACAGATTTATTCTGCTACAGAGTTTATTTCGCAAAATGAGTGTATGGTTGTACTATATACTTAAAATATTTACTTCAAATTTAACCAAAGTACAAAACTTTGTACTTATTAAAATAAACACTTCTCAGTAATTTGAACAGACAGCACTCTCATTGTACCCTTTGTTTAAAAAAAATTGAGTCGGGAGTGTTTATTTCTCATTGTTTCCAGAGGTACGAAGTGTACACGAACTTATGTTTATATTAAGATTGGTGCCCTCGTGTGGGATTTGTTCCTGTTCTATTTCACACTTGCGTAACGCTTATATGACAAAATGGTGTGAACCATACGCTACGCTAGCACACATAGTAATGAATTTACCATGTTATAGCTATGTCTTTTCTACAAATTCAAACGTTATATAAATAGAGTTGTTTTCCTGTGCGGTGGTGTTGACCATGTCAGTGGTAAATATTGTTTATATTTGGAGGAACGGAGGAAAGAAGGGTACAGGGGTGTATTAAGCTAGTCGGCAGCTTAAAACAAGGCCTTATTGTTCTCAAAATATTTCCTTTGTTTGTAGACGAGTTAGGGGAGAGAAGGGGGTGAGGCGTATAACAGCGGATAGACCAATTTATACTGGCTGTAAGATTGGGAACGTTGGAATTACCACACGTATATGTCTTCTGTTTCAAATGTGTTGGATTGTAAGGACTACATTTGCTTACGTTTTCATGGTGACATGATTTTCTGGCGGGCTTTTATATAAACAAAGATCGCAGCCAGAATTTAATATATAGAACTTGGAAACAAAGAATTTACTTGTATGATGTTCAGTATTTTTCCATGGCATTACAGTGGGGATTGGCTCCAAAGGCTTTGTGAAAGATTGAGAAGAGAACTTCAGGAGAGAGAATGTCAGACTATCGTTGAGTTTAGACGTCTAGTATAATACGGAAAATTGTCGAGCTATCAAGCTTGCACGTTGAACTATTCAAGAAATCAGCCTGTCCGTCAAGGCTTGAAAAGTGTCTTAATTTTTTATTATTTTAAAACAGTGAAAACGTAACAAATTGTGTAAGTTACATAGATTCAAAAAAGGTTTAATTTATTTATTTATTTTCCAGAGGTAGGAATTTTTTTTCTTTTTTTTTATTTAGATTTAGATTTACAAGAGCTCTAAAATCCCCGTTTTCCCGGGTAATTTTCTGAAACACAAGGATTTCGTCTTTCTTTGTTTTGTTTTTCGGACAAGCAAAAATTTAGCTGATTTTCTTTAATTTTGTTGTCTAATAGATTGTTAGGAGAACTAGGTAACCTAGACTTTCTAAGTCTGGCTATTATTTGTTTTTCAGCTGGTTTTATTTTTTTGGGAAAATTTTGTAGAACAATATAGGTGATAGGGCAATATTTCTCAATTTTCTTTTATGTTAAGGAAAGTGTGTGAATTTTGTGAAATGTTTGAGTTTTGTGTGTGTTTTAAAAAAATATATTTATTGTTACACTTTATTTTCAAAATTAACGTAACTGAAAGCCTACAAAATGAACTAGATTTTAATAAGCTAGATAATACTTTTAGCAAGTTTGACTGAGTTGTTACACAAACAATTAAATTTACAGCTCAGCCTATTTTTTTATTATACCTTGTCTTCATCAACTATCTCTATGACAGTAGAATTTTGATCTGAGTTAAATTTAAAATTGTCACTGAAAATTAAATTAAACTTAATTTTTCTTTTTTTTAATTTTATTACATAAAATTTCTTAAAACTACACTTCACAACACTAATTCACACGCCAAAATCTGTGTGTTCAATGGAGTTTGAGTCGGAAGGAAGATCTAGACCAGATCTTCGCTAACGGTCCTTCGCTACAGATTCACGGCATACTATATCTGGACTAAGTCTAGATAAACACATATCAAACATTGAGGATACACTCTGGAAATGGTTCTTGGTATTTTTGGGCCTGTAGTTTATTTAGCATCGACTACTTAAACGATGAGGTCTAATTATATCGAGGCAACCTAATTTCTAGAACTCACAAACAATGTGATCTACAGCTCAGCCTATTTTTCTTTAAGACTCTACCTTGTCTTCATCAACTATCTTCATAAGAGGTGAATTTGAACTGAGTTAAATTAAAAATTGTCACTGAAAATCTACGAGTTCCACAACTACATATCTAAACTACGAGAAATCTAAATTATTGCTCAATTTTATACTACGGAGGGGTGACAATTTATTTTCAGTCTCAAATAAACGAAAGAATTTAAATCAAAGACAAAGGTATTAAAAAAGCCATTTATGAGCTCTGCGATAATGACATTTTGTGCAATCCGGATAGATTTTTATTTGTCCTAGAAAATTGCTAAAGTACTAAATTAAAACTACACTTCACAACATCAATTTCACACGCCAAAATCTGTGTGTTCAATGGAGTTTGAGTCGGAAGGGAGATCTAGGCCAGATCTTCGCTAACGGTCCTTCGCTACAGATTCACGGCATACTATATCTGGACTAAGTCTAGATAAACACATATCAAACATTGAGGATACACTCTGGAAATGGTTCTTGGTATTTTTGGACCTGTAGTTTATTTATCGTCGACTACTTAAACGAGGAGGTCTAATTATATCGAGGCAACCTAATTTCTAGAACACACTTAATCTACAACCAAAAATTATAGATTACCTAAAATAAATCTTAAAACTAAGATTCATGCAGGATTGATTGGTTGTAAGAAAGTTGATTTGAGACTAGTATGTGCCTAAGGAAAAGTAAATAAGAGATTTGGACGCTTAGACTTATTTCCGTACGTATGGAGGGATGGTTTGATTGTCTAGATTTTTTTAGTGCTGCTAGCTGGTTCTGATGGGGAAGTCTTATCTTCTGACTTCCGAAAGGGTTTGGTAATATGGAGTGCTGGTGTGACCAAACAAGTTCGGTTAGGGTAAAAACTTCTATATCTAGTTATAACTAGATATATCTTTGGTATATGAATCGCTTAGATCTTATTGTATGTGTAAAATCAGAGGAGCACAAGATGGTTTTGGCGTTCGCTGGTTCCTGTTTCGACGTGTTGACTTCGTATTATGTTAAATATCCTTAATTTAAAAAATATCTATACATGTCAAATATAACAATTCTTTCCCTAAACTATACAGGTACCTTTAATTATTTTTTTTTAACGCGTCGCGAGTGTTATAATTCACTTTTATGGACTTTGAAAGTGACAGTGACAAAAGACATAAAATAGTGTGAGAGCTACAGTGTCATCCAGGATCTCGAGAGTTGTCTATTCCTGACAGTATCCGAGGTCCCTGCTGAAGGGGGACTGCAGTTCCTTAGAGACAACAACCACATCGAGTCTCAGTAAGTGGATACTACTTAGTCATGCAAGAATAAATTTAAGTTTATTTATTAAGTTTAATTTTGATGTTTTTAATTTCAGAATAAGTTTTATGTTTTTATTATTTTTTTGTGTATGTGTTCTTTTTTTTTCTTATAGTTTATAGCAAATTATTTTGACGAGAAACTATAAATAACCTTAACGCATGTAAGCATTGAAACAACTTTATATAAAAATAACTTTTACACTGTGACGTAAATCTATTTTATTAGATAAAAATATATATAAAAATAGATAGAAAACCTAAGAGTTTCAGACGAATAAAATGAGATTTACCTATCTAAATATTGTGAAGGGTCAACAACGCGCGAGTGATACCCCTGGCGTTGCAAGCTTACTATCAGGCGGATCGTTAGCTTGTTTAACACCTTAGTGGTAAAAAAAAAATATTAAATGACATTATTTTTAAATGTTAACAGCCACTTAAAGTCGGTGGTGGTTTTCAGCCTCAACCCTAAAACATAATTTTTTCGGAAACGGGAATCCATATTTTGATTTTAAATTCTTTTGGTCATTATATGTATTTTGAAGATTACTTTCCTCTAGTACCATAAAAAACAGATTTTTTTTGCCGACCTGAAAAATAAGTTTTATATTTGTACTAGACCTACAATTTTTGCAGAGTTAATTTTTCGATAGAATATATTTATAGAAAACGAGATAAAAATAGATATTAATAGATAAACTGAAACTCTTAGGCTACGTTCACACGGCGCAATTTTTTTTCGTATACTGTATACGAGATTTTATCGAATATCGTAGTGACAACAAAATTTGTATGGCAACTCTGAAAATCGTTCACGGCATCTATGCGAGAAAATCTCGTATTCGAGAAATATTTTTTCCCGGTAACCGTACGGTTTCGCCACTGGGAACGCGAGATTCTCGAAACTATTTTATAGAATGCGATGCTCAATGGTGCTTATATTTACGTTGATTCGTTCACACGGTCAAACTGGTTTCTCGTATACGAGACTCGCGCGGGGACAGGCAGCAGGCAGTTGTGTTTGTGATGTCTTTGGTGAAGTGGATTGCCGATTACGATCGAGTTATTTATCACGCCTATCGAGGATCGACCCTCCCTATCCCTATGGGATAAATCATTAGACAACTTTAAAAAAAATGGAGTGCTCTTAACGACTGGTGGTGTGGCGGCTGGCAAAGCGTATCGAATAGATGCTGTGTGAACGGCGGCCACGTATACAGGAAGACCGCATACGTGAAAAAACCGAATGGACCTCGCACCGTGTGAACGACCGTCTCGTATACGGTAAAAGAGTATAAGAGAAAATATCAAATCGATTAGTCGTCGTGTGAACGTAGCCTTACTCTTCGGTTTCGGTTTATAGATCTTTATTTCCCAATAAGACAAAAGTCACTTACATGAGAAAAAACAAGTTTACATTAATAATAATAATAATCCGGTATAGGTCGTAATTACTAGCAATTCTTAATACAATAATATATGTCGAAATGTTTTTTACAATTACAAACAGCAGGTAACAAAGAAGCGAGCTCATTAGATAATTGGTTATAGTGACCTATTTGCTGGGTTGTGGTTCAAGTGAAAGTTATAAGCAATTTTATATTTTTTTTCTTAGTTTTACGCTAATTGATTTCGTTACGTATGTATGTATGTTAACAATTTCTTTTTAAAAATATTGAGTGTGTTTGCATCTTTGATATCTTTTGGAAGACTGTTATAGAGTTGACAATTCTACTTTTCAAATTAAGAAAACATTATAATGGTTGTACTGCAATAACACATTTGAAAATTGAAATAATCGATAATTTTTTACTTTGTAAAGTACATTTTTTTTAATAATCATTGAAAATGTGCACTTTATTGGCCAGGTTTTAATTTTTTCTCTTAAAAAATAAACAGATTCCGATTGGACTATTTACGTAGCAGGAAATTAAAAGACTGACTGACTCTATTTCACGAGGCTTTTTGCAAACTCTTTACGCCGCAAATTCTACTACTTAATCACTTTTCTGTTTCAGCAATCTTTAAAAGACTTACATAGTATGAGTCAGTAGCCAACTCTTCTCTTTGCAATCAGCTTATTATAAAGAAGAAAAAGTGCTGATTTGCAGAGTTGAAACGTTGAATAGGCCCCAAATACATAATACTATATTGCCCTTTCTTCCAGTACCTAAAATCTATAAAATGTAAGTTAGCATTGGACGGATGTGTCCAAATGTAATAGTACAAAAAACTCTCTCTTTCTCTCTTATTTGTAAATCTTATTGGTGAATCTACTGGATGGTTTTGCTTTCGTGGATGACAAGAGATTTTTTTAATCCCTTTTCTTTTGGAATAAAGATAAAAAAATATATAGGAGTATAGTAAATTCTTTACTCATAGACAATCTTTACAAAAGAACAAACAACAATTTACAATAGAAGAACGGTTCTGGACGAAAATAACTTGAACAAAGTGAATCAAATACATTCCTGAAGGTAAAGTATGAAGCGCCGTCTAAACAATAGATTAGGCTCAATAGAAAATGTAATGGTTTTACCCTCTCTTCAGCGAATAGCGAAGCTCTTAATGGAATGCTTATGGAAAGCAAGGGATTGAAATAGAACGCTTTTGTACCTTTATTCTATCTTTCATTTTAGTATTCCAGTAAATAACATAAAAGAGTATTATTTTTAGCAAAATCTTATAAGATAAAGCTGAGTCATGTCTTATCTAAAAATAACCAACCAACTGTGGGTTTTGTAGTATAAGATTATGGATGTAATTTTTCATATTTTATAACAAATTAGCTGACCCCGCGAACGTGGTTTCGCTTTTTGAAATCAACTGGCGCACCAACCTATTATGAAAGGGTTGCACTAATTCAGAAACCTTCCCCGGCATGTGCATAACAACTTACCAAAATTTCATTACAATCGGTTCACCCTTAATGCGCGAGTCCGACTCGAACTTGACCCTGTCTGACTCGCACTTGACCCTTTTTTCTTTCTCAAAAACCTTTCCTGGCGTGTGCATAACAACTTAACAAAATTTTATTAAAATCTTTTTACCCTTAGTTCGAGAGTCCGACTCGTACTTGACCGTTTTTTTCTTTCATAAAAACCTTGCCCTAACACTAACAAACACAACAAAAAAAAATTACCCTAATTGGTCCAGCTGCCTTCGAATTTTCCTAAGTGCTCGAGTCCGACTCGCACTTGACCTTTTATTTCTCCTTATAAACCTTGCCTTAACAATAACGAACACAACAAAAAAAGTAATATCCAAATCGGTCCAGCCGTTCCAGAGTTTTAGCGAGACCAACGAACAGCAATTAATTTTATATATATAAGATATAGATATAAGATTTCGTTTTAATTCTATTCAGAGGGCGATATAGGCGAGAAAGCTAATTTCTGTAATACTAACGATGTATTTACATAATGAACTAAAAATCATTGCACAATGTTAAATGAATTACTATGAGATATATTCGTTATATACTTACTTAAAACTTTTTTTTTACCGTTTTGTCGTCACATTTTTTTTTTGCTTCAACTTAGAGTCAATGCACTAGATAACAAGCTATTTAAATATTTAACCAACTTTCATTACAAGCAAATGCAAAACACGCTTTAAACATGTGCGTGTTGTAACAATAGTAACTTCCAGATTTTTTATTGCATTAAATATAATAAATGAAAATCATTCAGTAAGGTAATGCACTAGACAAAAGTAAGTTTTATAACATATATTTTTTAATTCTTAAAGTGCTATAGCTATAGCATATAGTTAAGCCACAAAATTTGCACAAAAATGCCGTATTTACGCGTGTAATCTCTCTCTCTTTTATGGGGTTGCCCGAGGATGACTTTACTTCCGTTAAGTGACGGTTGCTTGTTGCTGCAGCTATTATTATATTTACTGGAAAGCGACTTATTCATTGTTTTTTTTTTATAATTTACAATAGTACATTTTTTATTAAAGTAGTGTGATTACAAACAAGAGGCTATTTAGAAGCATTAGGCCGAAGGCTTTAATGCATCAAGTTTGTTATTTCGATTTCGATTCCGCCCGAGTTACACACAACGTTTTTCATCACATTTGGGAGTAAATAAATAAAAATATAAGGTGAGTAAATAAATAAACTTTCCAAACCACAATCGAAATGGCGAGCATAGAAATCTGTAAAATTTATGAATCAAAAAGTTTTGGCTAAAGTCAAAGATACTTCAACAGGAACACGCGCTTTGCTTAGAGAAAATAAAATTGACAAAGAAAAAACCGTGGAAGTAATTAAGGTCTTATCTGTATTAGCACCCGCTTAACCTGCAAGTAATGACACTTTCTACAAGTGGGTTGAAAAAATGTTAATATCGGATCAGAGTACCTCCTATGCAACACTTAATAATTAAATTAATGACATCTGCAAGATCATAAAAATTATGAGATCATTTGAGTCGGACTCGTGCAATAAGAGTTTTGTATCAACACACAATACTAAATGTTATACAACAATTTGGTGCAGTAGTCTGCAGTACCAAGTACACGATAATAGCAATCATGCCTTTATTCTTAAAATGTACGCATACGAAATTTATTACTGTGAACTGATTTTAGTCAAGACTTAAAAGAAGAAAATATCGGCGTCTAAGACTATTTATAAATTTTCCTGTAATCCATAAGTAAATAACTATTTTCTTAATTTTAGGCTCATTAGTTTCAATAACAAATGGTAAATTTTCATCTATTTTCTTCAATAACTCTTAAAAATTAGTTTAAAATTATAAAAAAATACGTTTGAGACCTTTACAAACCCTTTCATATGATGAGTATACAGGTTGCAAAACTGTTTTGTAATTTTCCTGATTTGCCCCCAAGGCGACCCTATATTCAAAATTCATAGATTTACATTACACGTCCGTGCTTGGATCACAGAAATTTATATGTGTGCCAAATTCAACTTGATCGGTCCAGCAGATTTGGAGCAAATACGAGTGATCCTGTAAGGGTTCCATTTTTTAATTTGGACGTACGGAACCCTTAAAAATAAGAAATGTGCTGTAGACCCGTTAAAGAAGATGAAACCCCTCCTGCCACCCCATAACGTCCTCCTCCCACCTCTTACAAATCGACCCACTCACGGTGTTAGCTGTCTCAGGGTTTTTTTCACTTTCCGCATAATTTATGAAGGCGTAACTGTCAAGATGTCAAATTAAACAGAGTTACAATCTTTATTGATAGAAGATTATTTTTGGGAATGGACTAGAATTGCCTTGACTTGACATATTCCTGCTTTAGATATTATACATTGAAGACGTGGTTTTGAGGCTCAGTTCTTGGCCTTTCCGAAAGTATAAACAAAAATTAAAAAAAACTTTAGTAAGTCCCTAGAGACTAATGATACACTTTAGTCCGCCTACGATGTGCTATATAATGTCACAATTTTAATGCATTAGAAGTGGAATAGTAGATAGTTCACAAAGCGATTAAAACAATCATTTATATACGTAATGTATAGCTATAGAATCGAGTGTGAATGAGTTTTAGACTAGCTAAAACTGTCACAATATTCCCAAGCTAACTAACACAACATGTTTCTTTTCTTAGTTTTTAGACGATAAAATTTAAATGTACTGTCCGTCGAACATTAAACAAAATAAGAAATACTTAAAATTAAAAAAATGTAATTCTCATGTAAGCGATTTGTAATTTGATGTATATTTTGATATACATTGATAGATATTGTATTTGATGTATATTTGAAGAATACTGCTATTGTTATCACAATTTTAGTTTAATTTATGAATTATTTTCCTCTTTCTATTCTTGTCACTAGCCATTCATAAATTTAGGAAAAATTGCCCCGAGGCATTGTCCCGGGCGACCGGAAACTTTGCCTTCTCGAGTTGAGAAATGACTACCTTATCGGGGAAAGGTCATTACCCCGAACCGTCGTTTCAGAAAATTCGTGACTGTTTTATAAACAAACGTGTAACATTATGATTACTATATCTTAGTGTTTCGAAATACGATATATTTATTTTGTATATGTAAGTTGATGTATTTATTATATTTTACTAATATGTATTGTTATCTTATTATTCTTATGTACCTTTTATGTATATACTAAATCTTTATCTATATTAACATATCTATTTCATTGTTACGATTTTTACCACAGTGGCCGACCTTTTTTGTGGGATGCCACTTGCGTAGACACCATGGCACGATCTTATCTCAGGGAAACAAGTGTAAAAGCCGCGGCGGCTGCCGGAAATGCAGAGCGGAACAAGCGGCTCAAATATAGTAAATTACTTTCGGATTACATATTTGTGCCGTTTGCGGTAGAGACGCCCGGCCCAGGGGGTCCATATGCTAATACATTTTTGAAATTAATTTTACTACGCTTAAAAGCTGCTTCTGGCGACAAGAGGGTGGGCTCGCATTTCTCGCTCAGAGAATGAGTATTTCGATACAGAGAGGAAACGCAGCCAGCGTTCTTGGAACCCTACCACGCGGGCACACACTTTTTTTAAATTAGCTTTATATCTTGTTAGTAGGTACATGAATGTAATTAATTAATTGTTGTAACTTACGACAACTTTCTTTTCTTCTTCTTACTTTCTTATTACCTAGTTGTGTAAGTTTATACTTACATTTATAATGTACTTTTTCCTTAGTGCACCGCCTTGGTTACTTTTTTCATATATTTAATTCGACAAAAGTTGTGTGAAAGAAATCGCTTCTTTGCGATAAGGCCACCCATTGTGTTCTTATTGATGTGCAACAAAGAAGCACTCCGGGAGTGCCGGAAGAGGTGAAAACTTAAATATTAACGTTGTGCATTTTTAATATTTTGGAATGGTTTGCGAATAATTTTGCACGAATTGCTTTAATTATCAGTATAAAAGTACTATCATTTATGTAGTAAAACACAAGACACATTTATTGCGCTATCGTACACAAACATGACAATTTATATTACATTAAAAGTTTAAGACTTTAGAACTTTCGCCGCACGGTAGAAAGAGAGGATAATACTTCCTCTCCTACGCCGCGCCGGCGGTCTACAATTCCTCCGTCTTACGAATTTTCGATCAGGACATGTGACCTGACGCGAGTTTATCATTTTTTACCGATCAGTGCACATCGCCGCTAAAGAAGTTTTCACTTCAATAAAACGGTCATTTACGATTCAGCCTTGGGCAACTAGTTTAGTTTCTGCTTGGGTTTTACACCTGGTAACAAAAATGATCTGGTTCTATGGTAAATTAATTTTAACCGTGCCACTACTAGTGGTGCTACCGGTAATTCCGCGGTTAAAAACTCTTGGCGCCCTCAAATTTCTTTTATTTTAAAAAGATAATAATAAAGAACATGCTTGTTACTAAGTTTGGTGTATTCAATTTGTCAAAACAAAGCAAATAAGCCCAAACTTTAGAGGTTTAGTAGTAACCATCAACCAAAGAGTTCCACTATCCACCTCCAGGATGCATCATAAGACCGACGTCACGAAGTGCGATGTTGCGACTTGTTAAAACAAACCAAATGAACTCAAACTCAAGGGGTTCCATCATCAGATCAGCTCGATGGAACCAAATAATTGTATTGTCATCGGTATTACACACATTTGCAAAGTTTCAAATGGATAAGACTTGATAGATTGTGAAATTGGTTAATTTCAACTTCCAAGAATAAATTCGAACTCTACTACTCAATGAGGTACACAATGACGATGGCTCGGATCAACATTCTGCAAAAAAAGCCCAAATTCCAGAACTGGAACTCACTCCACTTACGAGTTAGAGATACGATATCTTTATTAAACAAAACTGTATTATAATAATAGAGTCACAAAATCTTGGTTATTATTAAGGAAATGGATCCTACTTTATTCAAAAAATGTGGAATGGGCGATTCAATAACATAATCAAGCCCGTTTTACGCTTAGCTATGCCAAAATACATATAATACCCCGTACAAAACTAAAATATATTTATAGCTGCGTGTGTGGTACTTTAAAGTTTATTATAGAAAATATATCATATATATAATAGCTCCGTGTGTAATGGACTTTACAGACATGGCACAACATGTGCTTTACAACTTTTCGCAAAGCGAGGTTGGGCATAATTATTTTTTATTATAAAAGTTTTAAAGGGATACATAAAATCACTAAGAAATATAAAATTTACGCGGCAAATAATTTGCGACTGCAAAATATAGCCAACAATTGCTAACGTATGGAACTTTTGTACCAGCGCCATCTAGTTTCAATTCTACGAGCTTTATTCGGTTTAATTTTTGTATATATTCAAGGAAACAATCGCAATTTGACAATGAAATAGTTTTCTAAATAATCTGGATTATTTTTGCAAGATGGGGCTAAATAAATGAATTTTGTAACTACCAACATTTTTATTTATGTTAATTTGTTCACTAACATTTGATAACTATATATATAATCTTTGAATATCATGTTGAATTTTATGTTTATTTACTCAATAAAGGCAAAACATTAACATTAAAATCAAAGCCTCATGTTTGATGTAAGTCCTCCGTTACCTTCGCCCATAAAACGGTAGATAAAATTCACTCCCATCCCACCTAAGGTTATTTGCCTACCTCTCTGCGCGATACATTAAATCTGGATAAACTGCAACCGCCCTGTCCCTCCCCGTGTGTATAGGTTGTATACAAGTATTTTTGTGGATGTGAATGAAATAATGTGCGTATGAATCTGTATTTGTGTTTTATGCTCTTTTTATAGGTAGATAGTATTGTCATCTTTAAAATAATAACTTCCATTAATGCCTCTACTTTTTTTTCAGTTTCTAGTTGTAATGGGTATAAATAAAAACTAATATTACTGAATGTAAAGTTCCCTTTGTATTTAAAAACATTAATCCTACGGATATCATAAAAACATTAAAACATTAGAACTAAAAAACACCACAGATCTTTGGTGACTTTCTGTAAAAACTATAAACTCAAAAATTCATATTATAGCACAACCCTTAGCCATAATTTTTAATAGTTGTGCTGATAATAGTGTGTTTCCTGATAAGATGAAACTTAGCAAAGTTATACCTTTTTTCAATTAGGTAATAAAGGTAGATCAACATATCCTAATAATTTTCGGCCTTTTTCAATACTACCTGAACTCAGGAAGTTTCCTTAAATTGAAAAAATAATACTTTGTCAAATGCTAAGCCATTTCTGTATTTTCTTAATGACCTACTTAGTAGTAAATAGTTTGGCTTTATGAAAGGCCGTTCCACAACCGATGCAGAAGTGGCTCTATTAAAAATATATTTTACGCCTCGGAGGATTCGCATGATGCTCTTGGAGTGTTTTGTGATTTATCCAAGGCATTTGACTGTGTCCAACATGAAAATATCATCATGAAGCTAATTAAC
Source organism: Apoda limacodes (assembly GCA_946406115.1). Classification (NCBI taxonomy): domain Eukaryota; kingdom Metazoa; phylum Arthropoda; class Insecta; order Lepidoptera; family Limacodidae; genus Apoda; species Apoda limacodes. The sequence goes on from OX291550.1 coordinate 25,622,244, forward strand.
ATTACATCACTATGGTATTAAATGCAAGACTCTCGATCTTTTGACCTCCTACATGTGTAGCAGAGTACAGAAAATAGATGTCAACGAATGAAATATCTCCAGGATCAGCAGTCACTATGGAGTCCCTCAGGGCTCAATTTTAGGTCTTTTTCTATTTCTTATTTACATTAATGATCTCCAATATCATGTAGAAAACCATGACATTGCCTTATTTGCTGACGCTCTTCAGTCATGTATTAATATTAATGGCGAGCAATTAGAACTTGTTAAATCAAGTCTTTCTTGGCATAACGCTGTAATCCAAACTTAAATGTGGTCCTTATATTCATAACCTAGCCAAAAAAACTTAGCTCTGCTATGTATGCTATAAAGAAATAAGACAATTGACCGATGTCGACACTGCAAAAATAGTAATTCTATTATTTCCATAGTTTAATGACAAATAGTATTTTATTGTGGGGTAGCGCTGCTGTTGTAAATACAATATTTGTGTTACAAATACGGGCAATTCGTGCTATTTAAAAATTAGGATCTAGGATATCTCTGAAGAATATTTTTAGAGAAGTAAATACCTGTTTTTAACTTTAGTGTCGCAGGACATACATGAAAATATTTTATATGTACATAAAAATATCAATAGTTTCAGCAAGAAAAGTGACGTTCACAAATTAAATACTAGAAGCGAAAACAAGCTGTTTGTACATGATACACATCGACACAAAATTAGTAACTCTAATATAGGGCAATGTATCCACTCAAAAAATAGTATTTCAAAACTTTGACGATTCAAAAAAAAAACCTAATTTTTAAAAAAAAAAATTGACTTTGACATATATATTTAGAATTTTATTTATTTTTTAGGGTTCTTTACCATAAAAGGAAAAAAGGAACTCTTATAGGATCACTTTGTTGTATGTCTGTCTGTCTGTCAAGACCCTTTTTCTCAGGAACGCGTAAAGGTATCAAGTTGAAATTAAATCAAATACTAAAAGCTGCTCAAATACTAAAAAATCATGCTTCTAAGTCAACGCATTAAAGGAAAACGGCCATTTTTGTCGCATAATTTGGCATTCACAAATAAATTAAAACCTATTGGGTACTTTCCGTTGTCCTAGAATCATGAAATTTCACACTTAGCAAGGTTTTACATCACAAATATAGGAAAATCAGAAATTGGATGTTATAACACATTACAAAAAAAAAGTTTGTCTGCCTGTTTGACAAGACCGTTTTACTGCAGAACGCGTGAAGGTTAAATTATATAAAATACTAGTCTGCGGTCACTTAAAGTTATTAAAACATCAACCTTCTTCAATTCAATGCAATAAAACAATATGCAATAATTTTGTCGCATATTGTGACACAAATAAATCAGAACCTATGGGGCACTTCCCGTTGCCCTAGAATGGTGAAATTTTGCAATAAACAATGCCATGTGGCACACATAAAAGAAAAATCTGAAAACTGCAAATTTGTTGTTATATTACAAAAAAAAAATTAACTTAGTTGGTAAACTAACCGCGACCTATGTCAATGTATTGGGACAACAGTTGTCCAACGGCAAAGTTAAGTTTGTCCCTCAATACAGTTTACCTTTTACGGAATCCTCGGTGCGCGAGTCCGACTCGCAAATGACCGGTTTTTATTTTATTGTATTATAGACTTACTGTCTGTTGTATTGACGACTAGCGAATGTTGTTTTGCCTAAAAATTTGCGCACTAAGTCTCTTCGTCTTTTACTCTTGTGAAAATCAAATGGTAATGATTTTTACACTACTCATGCTCTAAAAGAGCCTTCATGCATAATGAAAAATAGGGTTGAAAGTACGTATTTGTAGAGATTATTACTTTCTTGCCCATTTAAAGGGAGGAAAGTATAATATAAAGCACTATCTATTTAAAAGCTGGCGAAACAATTAAATAGCTTCTTTTTATTTGGTACAGTGACATCTGGGATTATAAAAGCAACCCAATATCTCTTTGGTTTTTTTTTTTTTTTTTTCTGAGCTGACTATGCAGTTGGCTGTTGCAGCCATTACTGCTTCACCGGACTTTTGGGGCGAGACTCAGAAGGAGCCTCAGCCCATATAGCGCCCAACGCTCAAGGGCTCCCCGCGGGGGAAGCCTCGGCTTGGGTTGTCGCTCTCGGGGGGGGATCTCTTTGGAAAAATAACTCACTATTTATAAACAACAGAAAACATAACCATAGCTTGTAATTATGCTGTACAGCGCCATCTATGTTTATAATAGTGAATTAATATTTGTTAAGTAAATTAAAACTTTAATTAATTATATTTTAATATCCTCGAATTTGTAGTGTAAAGCACTATGTATCACTCGGGATGAAAGACGATTCCCACCTCGTGTGATTGAAGGCTCTCAGCTGTGCTTCGAGCCGCAAACTGCACCCTCGTCGGTAATCTTTAATAATTTCACCCCTTGGTGAACAATGTACTATTGTTTTCTCAACAATAAATTACGTATATAAAGTTTTGTACAAATACATCTTCTAGTGACTTTTAAAGATTAACTTGTATAATCCGAAGTAAAAGTATCTCCCATTTTTGACCATAAATCACGGCTTCTTAAAATTTCTTCATAAATATTGTGTTCTGGTTATATAATGAACAGGTTCTTTAAGTAAAGAAACCCTAATTCAAACAATTCATATTCCAAGAAAAAAAGAACGTACATTTTTATGGCATCTGTTGTGCAAACTATTATATTAGAATAGAAACTGAAAACAACTTTTACAATAAACCATGAAAATAGAAAAGCAATATAAGTTTTCGTGAGAGGGAACGAAAATGTTTTATGCGTATTTTCCTTTATAATTGAGAAGACATAAAAGTAGCAAAACTTTTGTGTTACATACTTATTCATTCATGTAGGATATATACTATAGTTATACTATAAAGAGAGCATTTGGGATTGTTTATTCGTTAATAGTATTTAAAGTGGGTAATCTCCAACACTAATTGGATCGAAAAAAAAAGTTTTAAAAGAGTCGGCAATACGCAAGTAATGACCCTAATGTTGCAGGCTACTGTCGGACCATGTGCTTGTTTGCCATCTTATAAACAAAATAATCAAAATCGTGGCGGGGTGCTTGTATGTTATTTATAAAGTGTTCCTCGGAACTGTAATAAGTAGAAAATTAATAGTTTTTCTAACGATAAAGTGGTTAGGCAAGTAAGTGTTTATGTTAAGTATACTATTTACAAGAAAATATATTTTTCAGCACATTTGCTCAAAAAAACTGGTTGCCTGTAAAGTCGGTATACGGGCGAAAGTTTTACGTGACAATGATTTTATGTCTGTCTCTCTCGCTCTTAGGCGGGCGCGTGCCTCTCACTCGCTCTCATTGTGAGCGCATAACGTGAGCGGAGCGTAACGCAGTTTCTTGAAGTGTCACCCGGCAAACCAATTTATAAGACGTTGTCACGTCAAAAATACATTTGCAACGGAACGTGCGGTAAAATAGTTACTCTAATATAAGTATAAGTCGTGCCACGTAAGTTGAACCATGCGCAGTAACACATTTTCGGGTCCATTGAGGTGGGGAATGCGGTGCGAAGTGAAGGGCAGTGCGTTACCATAACAACACAGGCCCTGGAGTACAATCACGCACTTAAGTTTTCAAAGTCGAAACTTCTGACTTTAGTTTATGCCAATTCAAAATTATGTAGAAGGTGTCATGAAGTTATCAATGAGTGACAGTGGTTAAAAAACATTTACAGCTTTTAATCCTTTAGTGTTTTATGAAATTCTTATTTTTAACCGTTACATTTTTTTATACCTAACGACTACTTCCTATGCCAATGTTGTACAAAAAGTACAATAACTTGTTAGATGATCCGATATTACGTATTTATGACAATTCCAGTTAAACAGGTAGTATTTATCAAAACTTTTTCTAACAAATTCACTTCATAAGATATAATTACTGGGTACATGAGACGTAATAACTGTTGTCTCGTGCGGCGGGCGCAGGGCAGTGCCAGACAGTAAGTACTTAGTTACATAAGGAGTTAGGAAAAATATATGAGAAATTACGGGCCACGCACTAAACATTCGTCAGTACTTATGCCCGTAACTGTACCTGCGCGGACGACCGCCATTTTGGTTTAACTTACGTGGCGTTATCTATACCTGTTTTACCGCACGCTCGGTTGTATGGCGCCGTACCTTTCAGGTTTTTTTTTTAATTCAGATCGATTCTAATTCTCACTACCCGCACATGGCGCTATTTGCAAATGCGCGCCATTCTCATATTAGAAAAAGAATATTGCACCTTTTTGTAAATTTACGTTAGTACGTACTTAACTGTTTTGTAGAGTATTTTTTTCCAGAGTCAAGGTTTACTAAGACAAATTTTGCTTTTGAATATACATTTGCTTTATGATGGTTAAGTACACTGCAATAAAAAAACGAGAAGGCCAGACGTTATACAGTAATTTTCGTTGAATATGTAAAGGTATGTTATTTTTTCTAGTCTGAAACTTGCAATAGGACAGTGAAATCGTTTTTGAAATCACGCAGCCTCAAATGTGCCTCTGTACTAAATATCTATTGTGAAAGTAGGTATAAGAGGATACTCTAGGTCCTAATAAATCATCACCTTCATCAGTCACGTGAGCAAATCATAGTAGCAAGTAAATGAAATTGAGAAAATGAATAGTGAATGTTAGATGATAAAGTAGCTAGTTACCCGATATCATAAACCATTGTATGTTTCCCTCGGGTGAGTCCACCGTTTAATAAGTTCTTTCATTTTCTATTATTCCTTGTCACAAACAGTCCGTCATTGCTCAGCAAATACATTTTAGCTCATGTACACTGATTAATTTATAAAATAACCCTTTTGTTGGCTTTACAAAAAATTTGATTTCGAGGTGTCTATTTTATTATTAGATTGTTTATTAGGGTTCCGTATTCAATAAGTCAAAGTCAAAATGTTTTATTCAAATTAGGATTTAACAATCACTTTTGAATGGTCAAAGTTATGAAATACAACAAGCAGCTCTTAGCCTTCCGTCTGTCCGTCTTTCTACCTATCTGTCCGCGGCTTAGCTCAGAGACCATTAGTACTATAAAGCTGTAAATTGGCACGGATATACATATTAATTAGGCCGACAGTGGTAAAATAAAACTATTAAAAATTTATCTGTCTGTTACCTCTTGTACTGATTAAGATTAAATTTGGCATGGAGATAGTTTGAGTCCCTGGGAAGGACATAGGCTACTTGAAAACGTCAAGTGTGAATCGGTGTTTCTTCTATAATTGAGAAGTTGCCGTTGAAATCCTACACCGATAACCGGATTTAGGATAGGTGGAACCGCGGGCAAAAGCTAGTTTAAAATAAACTTTTAATTTGACGACGACGGCGCGAGGCATTAGAGTGAAATCTTTACCCTTACCCTATCTCTACACGAGCTAGCATAATTATATCCATACTCACAACATTTATAGCTTTAATTGTAAATAACTTTAACAATTGTAGGTGAAATTGTTAGAATTCCGCATACACATAAAGCCAAGCCCTTATCGCAAGTGAAACGCACCGTCATCTCTCAGGTTTACGAGTCAGTAACTCGCAGACACACGGCGTGATATCTAAATCCACATAAAATATTAGTCGTTAATATTGACTTCCACTAAAAGATTTTGGAGCTAAACATAAATTTTATAAAAGTTTTATTATTTACAAATAGAGTCAGATCATCGCATTTATGCAAAAAATTAACAATTACAAATGTGATTACTTATTCTGATTCGAATCTTATAAAAATGATACTTACCACTACCGAGCAAAATTACTAAATGATAGAGATGATTCTGCGGATTTTACTATTATATCGCATTTTTTAGGTGTTGAATTATAAAAGGTCTGGTATTATTTTTTATTTCTCTCTTAATATGTCTATTCTCGTGTTAGGCACGTTGTTAATAAGTAAATACTTTACTCTAGGGAGACAGTCATACGGTCAACATTATATTTGATCAAAATGTTCTCCGCAGTAGTACAGTCTTACGGTACTGCATTCTATTAGATCAAATCGTTCTATAAAGTAGTCTTGTCATACAGTATAAAATTTTATTTGATCCAAACTTTTTATGTAGCAGTCGTGTTATAAGGTACCTACAACATTCTATTCGTTCAAAATATTCTATTTAGTAGTCCAATCATGTAGTACAACATTCAATTCGTATTGACGCTTGCAACACCTGGGGCATCACTCACGCATTGTCGCCCCTAAAATTTCTAATAACTTCGTTCTTGAAGAACCCCATACTGTAGTCCTTAGAGAAAACTTTGGCACGGAGCTCATTTCACAATCCAAGCGTTCGCAGTAGGAAGTTTTTCTGAAACCGCACTGTACGTGACCATTACTGGTTACAGGTTCTAAGGGGTGAGGATGAATTTCCTTTCGATGGCGAGCTGTGCGATGGTAGAAAGTAGGCATCATTTCGATCAATTGCTCAAATCACAACCCATTATACAAGCGGTAGAACACACACAGGGAGGCAAAGTTTCTACTTAAACTTAAGGGATTGATAAGGGTCGACGTTTCTTACGGGCCGTCGTTGCACCTAGTCAAACGTGCCAAATCTTGATGCACCCGCCCAGACATGGCAGCAGTACTCCATATGGGGCCGGACTTGCGACTTGTAAAGCAGCAACCTCTGCCCCGAGGCGTAGTACTGCTTCGCTCTGTTGAGTACACTAAGTTTTATGGACGCCAGCTTCACCTTGTCTTACAAATGATCTCAGAACTAAACATCGCTGTAGCTGTCAAAACCAAGGATGAGATCGTGGAGATGGGGAGGTTGGGCAGCGTTCGGGAAACTACGCAACATCTTTCCGTCTAAAATGCCATAGTGCCTAAAGACGAAATTATCAATGTGTGTTGCCAGTGATGTTATGGTCCAGAAACGTGGTCTCTTACTATTTACCTCTTTATCAAACTCAGAGAGCTATGGAAAGAGCTATATTTGGTGGTCTTTGCGCGATAAAATCCGAAATGAGGAACCGATAACCGACGGGGAAGAAAGGTTCTTGAATGGTGACCACGGATAGAAAAACGCACCGTGGGGAGGCCTCCTACCAGGTAGACAGACGACCTGGTTAGAGCCGCAAGAAACCGATGAACTGATGAAAAATGGAGACATACCTATGGGGGAAGTCTTCGTTCAGCAATAGAGGTCTTCCGGCTGAAACGAACAAACAGCCTGTATATATAAGGAAAACTAAACGAACAAATTTATATTAAAAAACATTAGGTACCCATAAAAAAATAATCATAATTACGTTCCTATGTATATATGTATTCTTTGGACAATAAATTGCAGTCGATATACACGGAACTAGCGCGTTAATTGTACCGTCGATTACAGGACCACACACTTTAATCGTTTCCTCTCGTTTAATCGATTCAGAGGCTATAGTTCGCTTAACTACGATCTAACTACGTCATAATGAAATTCAAATCTGATTTAATCTGCTTGCAAAAGCCTACTTTATCTGCTTGGGCGAAAAAAGTTTTTATAAAATTCCACAATGTGGTTCGTCTATAAAACTTTATACATAAGTGATCGGTTAATAACACTTTAGTTTAATTTTGATACCATTGCATTAAAGGTAATGTTTTGTTTAATATTATTTAATAGATACTTTATTGTAGTTTGTTATATTATTAAATACAAAACGAATAATTAAGTTTTAAGTTTAATTTTTGTTTTAAGATTTGTTGACGATTGGTTACGCTCAACCTATTTCAGAGACTTATTATGTTGTTATCATGTTATCAATACTTCATTAATCTATTTAAAATAAGAAACAATACATTCATAAGTAATTATTGTTTTTCTTGTATCTTGTATTTATTATATGAAAAGTTGTGTGTTTCGCACGGCTGCAATTTTTTTGGGTTTCGTGCCTTAGAATCCCTCGCTTTGCTCAGGATTAAATTTTTGAATCTTTTACAACTTCGCTTGCTCGGTATTCAATATAGGCTCTCACGCCAAAAAGCAACTTCCCAGCCTTGCATAGCAAATAACTATTTAGTACGTAGAAGACTTTTTTTTTTATATACCACTAAGGTGGCAAACAAGCACACGGTCCGCCTGATGGTAAGCGGTCACCGTGGCCTATGGACGTTTGCAACACCAGGGGTATCACTGGCGCGTTGCCGACCCTTCAAAAATCCAATAACTACTTTTTTGAAAAACCCCATACTATATTCCTTAGAGAAAACCTTGGCAGGGAGCTCATTTCACAACCTAAGCGTTCGCGGGAGAAAGTTTCTCTAAAACCGCACTGTACGCGACCATTACGGTTCTAAATTATGAGAATGAATTCCCTGCCGATGGCGAGCGGTGCGATGGTAGAAAGTAGCCGTGGGCATCATTTCGAATAATTCCTCAGAACACTTCCCATTGTACTAGCGGAAGAACACACACAGAAAGTCTCTTCTCAGACTTAAGGGTTCGATACGGCCAGTGAGTTTGGGCAACCGCCCAGAGATGGCAAGAGTACTCCATATGGGGCCGAAATTGCGACTTGTAAAGCAGCAAACTCTGCCCCGATGTGAAGTACTGCCACGCTCTCTTGAGTATACCTAGTTTTTGACGTCAGCTTCACCTTATCTTGTAAGTGATCTTGGAACTGAACATCTCCAGTGATGTTCAGTTCCGAGATGGCCGTATCGAACCCTAAAGTCTGAGAAGAAACTTTGCCTTTCTGTGTGTGTTCTTCCGCTTGTACAATGGGAAGTGTTCTGAGGAATTGTTCGAAATGATGCCCACGGCTAGTTCCTACCATCGCATCGGGGAGTGTTCTGGAATTGTGGGACTACAGTGAATGGGGTTTTCTTAGCGGTGAACGCGCAGACTTGTGTCTTTGTAGGGTTGAATCGGGCCAAGTTTACCCGTCCCCAGTCAGAGACCTTGGACAGTGTGGTCTTGATTTGAGACACAAGTTCTTCGCGGTTTTCCTCCACAACGGAACGAGGGATGTTTGCACGACCCGTGTTATAAGTGTCTCCAGTACTGTCATCTGCATAGCAATGTATGTTGTTGATGGATAACATGTCATTGATATGCAGTAGAAAGAGCGTAGGAGACAGCACAGAGCCTTGCGGGACACCAGCATTAATGTCCATGCTATCAGAGCAACTACCGTCAACTACGGTTCGTATGCGTCTGCCGGACAAAAAGCTAGCCACGCATTTGCACAAATCCTCGGGCACTACGTAAGATGGCAACTTCGATAGAAGACCCCGGTGCCAGACCCGATCGAACGCCTTCGCTATGTCCAGGCTACATGCCAACGCCTCCCCCTGACTCTCAATGGCTAGTGCCCATCGGTGTGTGAGATACACTAGAAGGTCTTCAGTCGAACGACCGTGGCGAAAGCCATATTGACGATCACTGACCAGGTCGTATTCTTCTAGGTATCTTAGAAGCTGTGTGTTGATCACACGCTCCATCACCTTGGAGAGGAGAGAGATAACAGCAATAGGCCTGTAATTCGATGGATCTGATCTATCGCCCTTTTTGGGCACCGGCATTCGCAGTCTTTCATGGAGACGGAAATTGCCTAGTATGGTAGGAAAGCGCGAAGAGGCGCGTGAGTACAGGACATAACCCAGGAGCACACTCCTTAAGCACCACTGCAGGTATACCGTCAGGCCCACTCGACTTATGAACGTCTAGAGAAAGCAACGCCCGCCGGACCTCCCGCTGTGTTGTAGAGATTTCCGGCATGGTCTTACCGCACCGGGGTATAGTAGGTGATACAGCGCCTTCACCGTTCATATTCGAGTTTGAGGCAAAGAGACTGCCCAATAGATCGGCTTTCTCTTTAGCACTATGGGCCAAGTCACCATCGGTCTTTCGCAGTTGTGGTAACGACAACTGGCAAAAGTTCCTTTCGGCAGCTTTGGCAAACGACCAGAAAGCACGACTCCCAGAAGGATAGCTCGCAAGTCGCCCACCTATTTTGCTGATGAATTGCAATTTTGCTCTGGCAGTTGCTTTCTTACTGAACCTCGAGGCAGCATTTAATTTGCGTTTACCTCGGAAATATTCGGATCCTTATTATTACGTGCCGTGATCCAAGCCTCATATGCAGTTTGCTTAAGAATTTTAGCTTCTCTGCAAGACCTATTAAACCACGGTGGTTTTTTGACGCCGGCCGCTACTCGCGGATTAGGAATATAACATTCCATGCCAGCGAGGATTGTCTCAGTGACTTAGGCTGCGCAGACGTCAGGATCTTCAGAGCTAAAGCAGATCTGCCTCCACGGGTACGATACATAAAATTCTCGCAATCCATCCCAGTCTGCGGACTTATAGTGCCACACACGACGCCAATTAGTTGGCCCAGATGGATCGGGTTGTGTGCATGACACTTGAGTCCGAACAAGACAGTGGTCCGAGGAGCCTAAATGCGCATCCACTGAGACAGAATATCCGTCCGGACGTGTAGTCAGCAGAAGGTCCAGTAAGGAGTTTGTATGGTCCTCTATATCTGGTATTCTTGTTGGAGAAAGTAGCAGCTGAGAGAATCCATAGGTCAGAGCAAATTCATGAGCAGATATCCCTGCATAGTTATTGGTTCGAGAATCCACTCACGATGGTGGGCGTTAAAGTCTCCCAAAATAACTACTACTACTAATTGCTCTAGAACTTTGTCAGTCGTCAAACTCAGGTGCGTGAAGAGTCGAGTTACGTCCGTGTCACCGCTATGAGACTTGTATAGGCACGCATAGATACGAGTGTGGCCGACGTAATCTACGCGCACCCACAATATAGACAGGTCCCTGTCTTCAAGGCTATGAAGGCGGCGACAGCAGATATCCTCCCGGACGAACATACATACACCGGCACGACTCACAAAATTGTGCTCAAGTTTGTAGCCGTGATAATGAAGGTATGATGTATCGGCCGGGCAGGATTCTGCGTCTCCGTTAGAAAAATAATGATCGGCTGCGCAGTCTCGAGATGGTGGCGGACTGCGTTAAGATTTGCGTGAATAATGTTGCAGAAGTCCACATTAAATGTGGATGAAGCGGCCTCTGAAAAAACCCTTTTCCTTATTTTTGTAGCCATTTTTTTTTTTGAAAGTTACTTAGACTAAAAATGAGGATTCACTGCACAGACAGCTTAGAGGAAAAGGAATAAGACGGAACCGCTGAGCCGTTTTTTTCGGATATATTATATTATCGGCTGATATTGTCGGCTCCGTGGCTCAGTGGGTAATGACCTGACTGCTGAATCAAGGGGTGTGGTTTCGATTCCAGCACAAGACAAATATTTATGTGATGAACTTTTGTGCGTGACTGGGTGTTCTCTACGTATAATACGTAGGTACGTATTTACCAAGTATGTATTTGTATCCCTTGTCTGGTATCCATAATACAAGCTTTGCTTACTTTGGTACCAGATGGCGCAGTGAGTAATGTCAGAAACAAATATTTATTTATTATTGAAATTTTATGCGGGGAGGCGATGGACATAGTTACTTATTAAAATTTCAAGAGTGAGTCGGACTAGCACAGAGAGAATTTTTAAAACTACAGCAAACTTTATTACAATCAAGAGCCTTATAGCTTTTGAAATCTTACATCGATAAACAAATTTAGAGACTTTGAAATCCTACACCGATTAACAAATTTAGAGCCTTTGAAATCCTACACCGATTAACAAATTTAGAGCCTTTAAAATCCTACACCAATAAACAAATTTAGAGCCTTTGAAATCCTACACCGATTAACAAATTTAGAGCCTTTAAAATCCTACACCAATAAACAAATTTAGAGCCTTTGAAATCCTACGCCGTTAAACAAATGTAGAGCCTTTAAAATCCTACACCAATAAACAAATTTAGAGCCTTTGAAATCCTACACCGATTAACAAATTTAGAGCCTTTAAAATCCTACACCAATAAACAAATTTAGAGCCTTTGAAATCCTACACCGATTAACAAATTTAGAGCCTTTAAAATCCTACACCAATAAACAAATTTAGAGCCTTTGAAATCCTACACCGATTAACAAATTTAGAGCCTTTAAAATCCTACACCAATAAACAAATTTAGAGCCTTTGAAATCCTACGCCGTTAAACAAATGTAGAGCCTTTAAAATCCTACGCCGATAAACAAATTTAGAGCCTTCAAAATCCTACGCCGATAAACAAATTTAAAGCCTTAATATAAAATAGTACGCCGATAAACAAATTTAAAGCCTTAATATAAAATAGTACGCTGATAAAAAAATTTAGCGCGAGCGAAAGGCAAAAGCTTATTATAAAGAGTTGACATAACGGGTTTAAGCTGTGTACCAACCTTATCAATGTAAGGAGTTCACATTTGAATATAAATGTACATTAGCAAAGCAAACGTAAATTAATAACTACCTAACTGAGTAATTTCAACGGTGACGTTATGTTTAATTAATTCTCATCCCAGTGGTTACAACATCATTACGAATTCATTGATATAAGATACAGTGAAGATCTAGGTTTTGTATCCTATCCTACTTATATTATATATGTGAAAGTTTGTATGTCTGGATGGTTGTTTGTTACTCAATCACGCTTTAACCACTGGACGGATCGAGATAAAACTTGAAATACATATAGGTTGGGTCCTGGAATAGCATATAGGCTACTTTTTATCCGTAAAAATTCAAAAGTTCCTGCGGGAATAACTATAATAGAGTTAAACGAACTATTGCTGCATGTATATCATGCTATAGCTATTAACTCGTATAACTTATTACTTAATTGTAGTTAATTAAATAGTTTCACGCCGATAACCGAATTTAAGACGGGCGGAGCCGCTGGCAAAGTCTAGTAATCAATATAACACTGTCTTCTCGAGCACTTTGGAAAAATTAACATATTCATTTTATTTTTTTCCATTGTAGCCAGCTGCATACGTGTACTGTTTGGGTAAAACCTACCCTCACCGAGGACGATTTATGCTATAGTCCAAACGCGGGTCCCTTTTATGTTTTTCTCTTAAATAATTGAATGAAGGTCATATTAAATTATTGGAATGTGTTAAATGTAAATACATAAATAATTTGTCACAGAATAATAAAAATTAATAACCAAGCTTCTCAGCTGTAATAACCATTTTTACGCGATCACTAATATCGCCAAGATCTCTGATGCCCAGTAACCTAAGTAGAGCTAGTCATTACTGATGTCTTACGAAATAAAAGTTAACCTCGGTACTTATCTGACTATTCTGAATCAGCGTAAATTTCACCGCATTTCTGAACACATACGGTATTTTTTTTTTTTTTTATACCACTAAGGTGGCAAACAAGCTTACGGCCCGCCTGATGGTAAGCGGTCACCGTAGCCTATGGACGCTTGCAACACCAGGGGTATCACTTGCGCGTTGCCGACCCTTCAGAAATCTAATAACTTCTTTCTTGAAGAACTCCATACTGTAGTCCTTGCAGAAAACCTTGGCAGGGAGCTCATTCCACAACTTAAGCGTTCGCGGGAGGAAGTTTCTCTGAAACCGCACTGTACGCGACCATTTAGGTTCTAAAGTGTGAGAATGAATTCCCTGCCGATGGCGAGCGGTGCGATGGTAGAAAGTAGCCGTGGGCATCATTTCGAACAATTCCTCAGAACACAACCCATTGTACAAGCGGTAGAACACACACAGTGAGGCAAAGTCTCTCCTCAGACTTAAGGGCTCGATACCGCAAGTGAGTTTGGGATCGTCGACAATTCTCACAGCCCGTCGTTGAACCGAGTCAAAAGGGTCAAGCTGGTATCCGGGTGCACCTGCCCAGAGATGGCAGCAGTACTCCATATGGGGCCGAACTTGCGACTTGTAAAGTAACAACCTTTGCCCCGACGTGAAGTACTGCTTCGCTCGGTTGAGTACACCAAGTTTTTTGGACGCCAGCTTTACCTTATCTTGTAAATGATCTCGGAACTGAACATCGCTGGAGATGTCGACACCAAGGATCCCAATGCTCTTGGAGATGGAGAGGGGAGTGTTCTGGAATTGTGGGACCACAGTGAATGGAGTTTTCTTAGCGGTGAACGCGCACACTTGTGTCTTTGTAGGGTTGAATCGGACCAAGTTTACCCGTCCCCAGTCAGAGACCTGGGACAGTGTGGTCTCGATTTGAGACACAAGTTCTCCGCGGTTTTCCTCCACAACGGAACGAGGGATGTTTGCACGACCCGTGTAAAAAGTGTCTCCAGTACTGTCATCTGCATAGCAACGTATGTTGTTGATGTCCAACATGTCATTGATATGCAGTAGAAACAGCGTAGGAGACAGCACAGAGCCTTGCGGGACACCAGCATTAATGTCCATGCTATCAGAGCAACTACCGTCAACTACAGTTCGTATGCGTCTGCCGGACAAAAAGCTAGCCACCCATTTGCACAAACCCTCGGGCACTCCGTAAGATGGCAACTTCGATAGAAGACCGCGGTGCCAGACCCGATCGAACGCCTTCGCTATGTCCAGGCTACATGCCAATGCCTCCCCCTGACTCTCAATGGCTAGTGCCCATCGGTGTGTGAGATACACTAGAAGGTCACCAGTCGAGCGACCGTGGCGAAAGCCATATTGACGGTCACTGACCAGATCGTGTACTTCTAGGTATCTTAGAAGCTGTGTGTTGATCACACGCTCCATCACCTTAGAGAGGAGAGAGGTAATAGCGATAGGCCTGTAATTCGATGGATCTGATCTATCGCCCTTTTTGGGCACCGGGTGCACATTCGCAGTCTTCCATGAAGACGGAAATTGCCTAGTGTGGTAGGAAAGCGCGAAGAGGCGCGTGAGTACAGGACATAACTCAGGAGCACACTGCTTAAGCACCACTGCTGGTATACCGTCTGGCCCACTCGACTTATGAACGTCTAGAGAAAGCAACGCCCGCCTGACCTCCCGCTGCGTTATGGAGATTTCCGGCATGGACTTACCGCACCACGGTATAGTAGGTGGTACAGCGCCTTCATCGTTCATATTCGAGTTCGAGGCAAAGAGACTGCCCAGTAGATCGGCTTTCTCTTTAGCACTATGGGCCAAGTCACCATCGGTCTTTCGCAGTGGTGGTAACGACGACTGGCAGAAGTTCCCTTCGGCAGCTTTGGCAAGCGACCAGAAAGCACGACTCCCAGAAGGATAGCTCGCAAGTCGCCCACCTATTTTGCCGATGAATTGGAATTTTGCTCTGGCAGTTGCTTTCTTACTGAACCTCGAGGCAGCATTTAATTTGCGTTTTAACTCAGAAATATTCGGATCCTTATTATAACGAGCCGTGGTCCAAGCCTCATATGCATTTTGCTTAAGAATTTTAGCTTTTCTGCAAGACCTATTAAACCACGGTCGTTTTTTGACGCCGGCAGCTACTCGAGGGTTAGGAATATAGCATTCCATACCAGCAAGGATTGTCTCAGTGACTGCGGCTGCGCAGACGTCAGGATCTTCTGAGTTAAAGCAGATCTGCCTCCACGGGTACGATGCGTAAAATTCACGCAATCCATCCCAGTCTGCCGACTTATAGTGCCACACACGACGCCAGTTAGTTGGCCCAGAAGGATCAGGTTGTGTGCATGACACTTGAGTCCGAACGAGACAGTGGTCCGAGGAGCCAAGAGGCGCATCCACTAAGACGGAGTACCCGTCCGGACGAGTAGTCAGCAGAAGGTCCAGTAAGGAGCTCGTATGTTCCTCTATATCTGGTATTCTCGTTGGAGAAAGTACCAGCTGAGAGAATCCATAGGTCAGAGCAAATTCATGAGCAGATATCCCAGCATAGTTATTGGTTCGAGAACTGAGCCACTCGCGATGGTGGGCGTTAAAGTCTCCCAAAATAACTAGTTCTGCTGTGGGATATTGCTCTAGAACTTTGTCAGTCGTCAAACTCAGGTGCGTGAAGAGTCGAGTTACGTCCGTGTCACCGCTATGAGACCTGTATAGGCACGCATAGATACGAGTGTGGCCGCCGTAATCTACGCGCACCCACAATATCGACAGGTCCCTGTCTTCAAGGCTATGAAGGCGGTGACAGCAGATATCCTCCCGGACGAACATACATACACCGGCACGACTCATAAAATTGTGTTCGAGTTTGTAGCCGGGATAATGAAGGTATGATGTGTCGGCCGGGCAGGATATCTGCGTCTCCGTTAGAAAAAGAATGGTCGGCTGCGCAGTTTCGAGATGGTGGTGGACTGCGTTAAGATTTGCGTGAATACCCCTGATGTTGCAAAAATCCACATTATATGTGGATGGAGTAGCCGCTGTGCAAACTCTTTTCTTTTTCTGTCTTCTGGCCATAATATATATAAAAAAAAGTTACTAAGACTAAGGATGAGGATTCACTGCACAGACAGCATAGAGGACAAAGGGTGCGGTTCTAAGACTGCCGAAGCTCGCCACAGATGATACGGTTGCTGGCACGGCGGGCGGAAGGGCCCCTGATCCCCCTCTGTTGTAGTAGCCGGGTCCACTCCGGTCTCCTTCTCCGGCACGACTACCACTTCAGATACTTTACACAGGCTGGCGAATCAGCCTCCCAGGGCGGAGATTAAGTGATCCCTGGGTTCGGGATCCCGTTCAACCTGCGGGCGGCCAGCGGTCAGCCGTTTAATCAGGTCTCCCTGACCGCCGAACCAGCACGCCGCGTCTATGCCGAGTATGACAGCAACAAGCACCGCCGGTCCTCCGCTGTCCGTGCAGCGAATCCTCAAAGAGCTCTGGCAACCTTACTCACCGCCAGGAACACAACACTACTCAATGTTAGTGTTATTATGGCCGCGGTTTTCTGTAAGGTGGAGGTACTTCCCCAGTTCGGGCCGCTCATTCGAGCAAGTACTCGCTATGCCCTGCTTAGTTGTTCGGGTGGCTTATTCGAGCGAGTACTTGCAGTGCCCTACCTCTCTTATTCTGGGCTTTATATCGCACTAGCTTTTGCCTGCTGTTTCACTCACCCTAAAAATCGGTTATGAGTAGGAATTAAACGACAACTTCTTAATTATAAATAAAACCGACTCACACTTGACGTTTTCAAGTAGCCTTTGTCCTTTCCCGGGACTCAAACTATCTCCATGCCAAAATTCATTTTAATCGGTACAGCGGTTTAAGCGTGAAGGGGTAACAGACAGACTTTCACATTTAAAATATTAGTATGAATTATTTGACCTTTCAATTGGAATTTGGAATGCACTTTCTGATAACTTTAAAAGAACACCTTTCCGAAATAAGTTCAAGAATTTGTGACGTAATTATTAATTGAGTTCATCTTAATCAATCAATTAACATCATTTGCTTTTTAATGTATCATGCAGTATTATTTTTTATGTATTATATGTATATGTATTTATACTTGTCCAGGTATATCGTACTATACTATTTATACATGTGTATTTATTTATATATGTACATATTTGTTTATGTAATGTATATCAGCCTACTATTCTATGTATGTATTACTATAATTTGCTATAACGAGAATTTTACCGTTCCAACACCCCATTCAAGCTGTCTGCATGACCCTGACGATGGCGGCAGCTAGTAGATAATGCCTATGGCATTAAGTCCACTTATTGTGATTTTCAGGGCCCGATCTATTCAAGTTTGGCAAATGCCCAGATCGGCAAAAATTAAGGGCGGCGAAATGGAGGGCGCCGGGCTGTTGCACGAAATTTCAATTATCTCTCTATTAGAGAAAAATCTGATAAAGTTTACCGTGCTTAGCACCCGAAAAAAAAAAATTCTTAAAGTTTTTTCTTTAAATAATGCTACTGTAGTATCTACAGACGGGCCAAGATCTCTAACAGAGTCGTCTTATAATTTTCTTTATGCTGTCTCCTAAGAATATTATAAGACAGCACTTAAGCAATCCAAACCGAAAAAAGAAGAATAAATACCGAAATGGGGTCAGGAAACCAACACTTTCGATACGTTATGATTTTTGAAACTAGAATACAAAAAAAAAACCCTTCCGATTTTTTATCTTTAAGATTTCTACTACGCGACAATTTAGGGGAATCCCCTTATATATAAAGGGGAAATATTATCAAAATCAAAATTTTGTTATTTTTCCATTGCTTCTTCTGAGGGCTCCTGAAAGAATGTTTTGTGTTATAGACTTATAGTGATAATACATTCAGGTCAAATATCATCAAATTCACGTGATGTTGTGAGAAGTTAATGTTTTGTCGGTCGATTGGTTATCCGCACGAGGCAGGTTTGGTCGTCTATAATCGTTATAGTATAAAATTGTCAAAGCGATATTGCTAATATTACGATAGCGGTCACACAACTAGGATCACAATGCTGTTGTTTAAATCTGTACAATTTGCCCAGTGAACATTTATTATTAATTTCATACTAATTTTAAAAATACTTATTTAATTTGCGGAAGACGTTACTATGTTATGCTTCAATAAACCTGATAATATTTTAAGCCTAAAAAACATTATTAGTTCATTCGATAAAGTTGTAACACATCTTAACGAGATTGGATTAAAATTAAATTATGAAAAATCCAAAATCATTCAGTTCCATCCACACCAAATAGTGCCTCAAATTTTAAAAATCTTTTACTGAAAGAAGTAAACGCCTTAACATTGCTAAGTTATACTTTACATACCATCCTAACTTGGAAACCACATGGTGAGACACTTATAAGCAAGCTAAGTTGATTTCGAAAGGTCGAAAAATGCGCGCTAACTACCTATTATAGTTACGCAGCCTCGTGGATTAGGTTTGGTATAGTGTTATGGGGAAAATGCACGGAAGTCAATGGAAACTTTGTTTTTATTTAATTATGTACTACAGTCTGTAAGTAATTAAATAAATTATGAAACTTCTGCATGAGTGTCTTAGATAAATTGTATGTAACATTATTTAATTATATACTACTGTCAGTAAGTATATAAATAAATAAATTGAAGGTCCATATAAAGTTCAGAGTTATTAAGAAACACGATCACAATTAATTTCCCTTAGACTCTTTAGGTACGAAACGTATGAACCCAATTTCTGTAGAATCTTTCGAGCAGAATAGAGAGTATTCTTTGTGTTAATAAAGCAAATGCGGTCTTTTTGATTGCAAAATTTCATTCAAATTGATTCAGCCGGTATATGTGTGATTGACTGATAATCATACAAATATTCAAATCCACATTATTTATAATTATAGTGCTAGGGTTAATTTTCATAATGATTTTAGACGTTGTTTACAGAAACAAAGAGCGTCATGCTAAGCTCCATTAACTCTGTGTTGCCAACAACCACGCTACGTTGACTCAAAAGAGCCGCAGCGGCAACCCAATTAATTAGCTTGAGGACTGCTACTCTCCTTGCCTCCGACGCTTACAGTTAAATTGGGAACAACGTATTTATAAACCAGGCTATTTTTTTACAGGAAAATAAAAGTTTTAATAAAAAATCGGCCAAGTGCGAGTCGGACTCGCGCACTAAGGGTTCCGTACCATTATCTGTAAAAACGGCAAAATATTTGTTTTATATTAATTTAATCATTAATTTTTAAAGTGAATATACAACTAAATATTCTTTGAATATTTCAAGCGTATACCTGATGCCGTTATCAGTATCGAGTAAAAAGGAGAATAAAATCACGTTTGTTGTATGGGAGCCCCCTTAAATATTTATTTTATTCTGTTTTTAGTTTTGTTGTTATAGCAGCAACAGAAATACGTCTTCTGTAAAAATTTCAACTGTCTAACTATCACAGTTCATGAGATACGGCCTGGTGACAGATGGACGGACGGACGGACAGCGGAGATTTAGTAATAGGATCCCGTTTTTCACCCTTTGGGTATGGAACCCGAATAAAAGAGCCATGTTTATCAATGTAAGATTTTTATGAAACGAAATTACACAAGAGGTTAAGCTTTTGGGAGTCATAGTAAAAGAATAGCCAAATGTAAATCTACAGTTTAGCAGTTCGTTTAGTCGAGTGAATGCAATCAATAGTGGGTCTTTAATTTTAGTTCAAAAAAATTTAGACAAGTGCCTTTCAGTGAAGCGAACTGCCAAGCTGTAAAAGTTGGGCGTCTAATTATTGTGAGTATATACAAACTAAAGAGGTTTCTATGATAATTTTGAAATTGTTATGGAAGAAGTGCTCAACCAATTCAAAACAAACTCAGCAATTCCAATAAAAAAAATATTATTTGTGGAAACTTTAATGTATTTCTTTAGAAAATAGCTCATTTCAAATCCGTGTAAATTTTCGTTTAGATCCGAATAGTTGATAACAACTCACATCACTTCAAACACAATTAAATATTTCTAGTGACTTCCAGCGATCTAAATTATATCGTACTATTTCGTCAAAGTAGATTTTCCATGGAGGCAGCTCTGCTTTAGCTCTGAAGATCCAGACGTCTGATCTCATCCGAAATACTGCCTCGAGGTACATTAAGACAGCAACTGCCAGAGTCTAATTCCAATTCATCGGCAAAAATAGGTTGGCTACTAGCGAACTTGCTAAAGCTGCTTAAAGAAACTTTGGCTAGTCGTCGATGACTTAGCCCATAGTGCTAAAGAGAAAGCCGACCTACTTGGTAGTCTCTTTGTCTCAAACTGAAATATGAACCACGAAGACGCTGTACCACCTACTTTACCGTGGTGCGGTAAGACCATGCCGGAAATCTCCATCATACAGCGGGAAGTCCGGCGGACGTCCCTCTTTCTAGTCGTTCATAAGTCGAGTGCGCCAGACGGTATACCAGCGATGGTGCTTTAACAGTATGCTCCTGAGTTGTGTCCTGTACTGTACCACACACACTAGGCAATTTTTGTCTTCATGGAAGACTGCGAATGTGCACTCGGTGCTCAAAACTGGCGATAGATCAAATCCATTAATTTTAGGCCAATCGTAAATAACTCTCTCCTCTCCAACGTGATGAAGCGTGTGATCAGTACACAGCTTCCAAGATACCTAGAAAAACACGACTTGGTCAGCGACCGTCAAAATGGCTGTCGCCACGGTGGCTCGAGACTAGCCATTGAGGGTCAGCAGGAGGCATTGGCATGGCCTTCACCTGAATATAGCGAAGGCGTTCGATCGGGTCTGGCACCGGAGTCTTCTATCGATGTTACCATCTTACGGAGTGCCGGAGGTTTTGTGCAAACTGGTCTTGTCTGGCAGACGCATACAAGCCGTAGTTGACGACTGTTGCTTTGATAGCATGGACACTAATGCTGGTGTCCCGCAAGGCTCTGTGCTGGCACATTCATATTACCTTTTTAATGCATATCAATAACATGTTGAATATCAAAAACATACATTGCTATGCAGATGACAGTACTGAAAACGCTTATTACACGGGCCGTGCAAATATCCCTTGTTCCGTTGTGGAGGAAAAGCGCGGAGAACTTGTGTCTCAAACCGAGACCACTCTGTCCAAGGTCACGGGAAAACTTTGTCCGATTCAACCCTACGAAGACACAAGTATGCGCGTTCACTGCTAAGAAGGTTTTCTTAGCATTCACACTCACAATTCCAGAACACCCCCCTCACCATCTCTAAGAGCATAGGGAGCCTTGGTGTTGATATCTTGAGCGATGTTCAATTTCGAGCTCATTTGCGAAACATGGGTAACCTAAGGTTAAAAACTTGGAGTACTCAACAGACCGAAGCAGTACTTCACCTACTTACTTACAAAAGTTGCTGCTTTACACGTCGTAAGTTCGGCCCCATATGAAGCACCCGGATACCAGCTTGGCTCTTTTAACTCGATTTAACGATGGGCTGTGAGAATCGTTGACGATACCAAACTCACAAGCTGTATCGAACCCTAAGTCTGAGGAGAGACTTTGCCTTCCTGTGTGCGTTCTACCGCTTCTATAATAAATAATAATAATAATAATAAATGTTTATTTCAGACCTTGGTCCATAGTGTGTTAGTAACAAATATACTTAAAAACTATGTTAGTTGTACAGATTATATAACAAAATACTAAACAAATACTAATAATGAGATGTGTTCTGAGGAATTGTACGAAACGATGCCCTCGGCTTCTTTCTACCATCGCACAGCTCGCCATCGGCAGGGGAAAAAAACATAAACGGTCACGTAGATTGCGGTTTCAGAGAAACTTTCTTCCGCAAACGCTAAGGTTGTAGATTGAGCTCCCCGCCAAGGTTATCACTAAGAGGTTCTTAAACGAAGAAGTTATTAGATATTTGAAGGGTTGGCAACGCGCAAGTGATGCCCTAGGTCCAGCGTCCATAGGCTGCAGTGACCGCTTACCATCGGGGGGACCGCAAACTTGTTCGCCACCTTAGTGGTATATAAAAAAAAAAGAAAGGGATACTTTTAGGATAGTGTCACACTTTTAGCGCTTTATTATGTCTGTAATTAAAAGACAAACGAATTTACAGACTTGCAGGAGGGCCGTAAAATGTAAACAGCATTATTTTTTGGTTGTTTTGGTCCACTGCTTATCTAAGCATCCTTCTGACGCGCCATTTTTCCTCCACCACACCGTCTGTATGCAAAAGATAATTGGTATAGTAGTTGGTGCCTTTTATGTGGTTAAGCTACATCTTCTATCTATACATAAAAAATTCTTTATCCTGAATGACTGA
Source organism: Apoda limacodes (assembly GCA_946406115.1). Lineage (NCBI taxonomy): Eukaryota > Metazoa > Arthropoda > Insecta > Lepidoptera > Limacodidae > Apoda > Apoda limacodes. Next base: position 25,644,868 of record OX291550.1, read on the forward strand.
CTGATGGATCAAACCAAACAAATCAACCTAATCCGCTGTTCGTAGAGACCCGACACGTGGAGGGCGTGTTCTTAGTATGAAGTAGGCATCCGATAAGAAAGGATATTCCGAAAGGGTCAAGAGCGAGTCAGACAGGGTCAAGTGCTAGTCGGACTCGCGCAATAACGGTAAACCAATTGTATTAATATTTTGGTAAGTTGTTTTGCCTGGTAAGGTTTCTGAGAAAGAAAAAAAAGGTCAAATGCGAGTCGGACAAGGTCAAGTGCGAGTCGGACTCGCGCAATAAGGGTAAACCGATTGTAATGAAATTTTAGTAAGTTGTTATGGACACGCCGGGGAAGGTATCTGAGAAAGAAAAAGGGTCAAGTGCGAGTCGGACTCGCGTAATAAGGGTAAACCGATTGTAATGAAATTTTGATAAGTTGTTATGCACACGCCGGCCGGGAAAGGTTTCTGAATTAGTACAACCCTTTCACAATAGGTTGGTTGGTAGTTGTTTTAAAAAAAGAAACAACGTTCGCCGTGTCAGCTAGTACATGTATATAGCTACCTCAGTGTTTAAATACCTAACAAGTTAAAGGTATCAATTATACATACATAACATCATGCCTGTTTCCCAGAGGGGTAGGCAGAGACCAAAGACTGCCACTTGCTACGATCCTGGCATAAGGCTTTTGCCTCATCTATACTCATCAATGCTTTCATACACTTCCTACGGTATCGAGTACTCCTGACCTGGCCTTTTCTGAAAACGTACTCAATTCGATCTACATACGTTTGCCGAGGTCTACCTATCAAGGTATCTATTATTATTCAAGGTATAAATAAATACAATAATTTTGTAATAATCTTCTAGTTATCCGCCAAATTTACATCCAGCTATAGCATCATCTATGAAATTATAGCACTGGTTTATAGAAAATAAAAAGCATCATTAGCCCTTTGAAGACTGTGTTGCCAGCAACCACGCTTCGTTGACTGAATACAGCTCTGCAACCTAATTAATTAGCTCGAGGATTCACTCTGCCTGGGACGCATGTTGTTATAATGGTATCATAATATTATGTTATATCTATCGTTATGTAAACAATTGATGCAAGGAAACTGATGAAGTTACCCTTTCTTTTGGGTTTGGGGGCAAATGTAAAGTTAGACCGAAGCCTGATCCTTTATAGCAGTAGTTCCCAAAGTTGTCCAGGTGGACCCCCAGGGATCTAAGTTAGCGTGACAATAAAATGGGGGTTCGTAACTCGTAAACGGGGGTCCACGAACATTTATCTGCTTTAGATAGTGAAGAACTAAAATGTTGGCTTGACTTTACCTATCAATTTTATTTTTATTTATTTATTTATTTATTTAAACACTTTATTGCACTAAAATAGGCCTTAGGCATTATCTACCAGTCGACCTTAGGGTCATGCAGAAAGCTTAAGGTAGTTGTTTAAGTAGGAACGGTTATTATCTACTAACATAAACGTAACATACAGTATAGGATTTGAATACATAAATTAAATAAATACACAGATACATATATACGTAAATATATATATTTAAATATACATACATACACATACATAAATACGTATTTAAATATGTACATAGATATTGCTATATAGGTACTGCATATGATTCATTGAAAAGTATTTATAAAGGTGAGCCTAAATAGTATTTGTATAGCGAATGCTTAAACTTATTTCGGGAAGGCTTTTCCTTTATATTTTTAGGAAGCGCGTTCCAGAGTAGTGCTGCCTGAATAGCAAAAGAATTGGAAATAAAACCAGTACGATGTGAAGGTAAACGTAGCAGCATGTTAGAGGAAGAACGAAGCTCTCTGTCGTGAGAACAGTGAAGATATTGAAACATTTTCTTTAAATAGGAGATTGAGAATTATTTAAAATGGTATAAAGAAAACATAGAATTCTAGTATATCTGCGTTCCCGGATAGGTAACCAGCCAAGCTGAGTACGGTATTGGGAAATGTGGTCAAATTTTCTTAAGTTGAAAATAAATCTTATACAAGAATTGAGGAGACGATCAAGTTTATTGAGATGATTTTGGGTCAGATCCAAATAACAAACATCAGCATAATCAATTATGGGAATGATTAGAGTTTGTACTAGCAAGATTTTGGTTTTTATTGGTAGAAAATGTTTGAATCGATAAAGCGATCGCAAAGCGTTGAACACTTTTCGACTAACTTCTGCGATTTGATCATGCCAACTAAAAGTATTGTCTATACATAGACCCAGATCTTTTACGCTAGAGGTAAAGGGTAGTATAGTGTTTTCATAGTATATCTGTGACAAAGTACTTAAGTCAATCCTACTGAGTAACCTTGAGCTACCTACGATAATAGCTTGGCATTTGGACGGATTCACAGTCACCCCAAATCTGCGTGACCAATCGGAAATGTAACCAAGGTTTAAATTAACTTTATCAATGGCTTCTGTAATGTTTCCGATATAAGTGCTTGTGTAAAGTTGCAAGTCATCGGCATAAAGGTGGTAAGTACAGCTGAGAAGGTTAGTTATAAAATTGATAAAAATAGAAAACAAAAGCGGGGAAAGGATTGCTCCTTGAGGAACTCCGGCAGAAAGATTGCGCCATTCGGAGGAATGTTGATCTATGCGAACAGACTGTTGGCGGCCATGAAGATAGGATAATATTTTAGGAAGCTCAGCGACTCTTACTTCTTAAAACTTACATATTCTATATTTAGATATAGAACAAATTTACATAGTTAGATCAAATCTTCACATTTTTTGTCGAGGATTGGAAATATGATAGAAATGTAGCTGCAGGGGGTCCAACCAGCTACATTTTGAAAGTGGTCTATGTGAAAAAAAGTTTGGGAACCTCTGCTTTATAGGTACATATGTTCAAATTATTACATCAAAATCTTTTTTCATATATGTTCCGTGTAATAATATGACACATAGGACATGGAATCCTAAAAGCAAGCAAAGTATAACTAGGTAGGTATATTCATTTATTTATTTAAGTTTAGTACATTATTAAGAAACAAACATTTTTACTTAAAACAAAATACTTCATCCCACTGAACAAAATCCATTATAGCATTTTCTTTTCAGATGTGGGTCGTATACATAGTTCACCTTTAAAAACAATAAAACCCAAGAATCCATTTTTTAGGGTTCGTACCACAAAAGGAAAATAAGAACCCTTATAGTCTATCTATATAGGTATATCACTTTGTGGTCCGTCTGCCTGTCTGTCTGTCTGTCAAGATCAAGATTCTTTTTCAGGAACGCGTGAAGGTATCAAATTGAAAATAATATAAACTAATAACGTCTAAGGTCTCTTGAAGCTGTAAAAAAATTAAGCTCCTAGTCAACGCAATAAAAAAATACGGCCATTTTGTCGCATATTTTGACATTCCCAAATAAATCAAAACATACATTGTCCTAGAATCATGAAATTTGACGTGAAGCCAGGTCACATCACAAACACAGAAAAAAAACCGAAATGGTCGTTGTAACACATTAAAAAAAAAGTTTTTCTGTATCTCTGTCTAGACCATTTTACTCAAGAACGCGTGACGGTATCAAGTTGAAATTAATATCAAATACTAAAGTCTACCGTCACTTAAAGTTGTACAATAATTCAGCTTCTAAGCCTATGCAATAAAAAAATATACCCAAATTTTTGACACAAATAGATCAAACCCGTTCCAAAAAATCCAAAAACTGATTATAAACCTGTAAGACTTGATCTAATGATGTAGGAACTATCTGTACATAATAAGTTTCTACGGGATCCTCTGTGCGCGAGCCGGACTAGCTCTTGGCCGGTTTTTTTTAAAACATCAAATGCTAAGAAATTTAATCACTGATTAATACTAATAATTTAAAGTTACACCAATAGATTAGGCCTAATATTTTTAAGCATCTGACAAAGGAGAAAAGAAAAACTGCAAAATTATGTCGGCAACAACTTGCGGTTAGCAGTGTTCGCCGATTTTTCGGGAGATCAACTGATTTTGGCTATTGTCTCCCGATATCCCGATTTAGCTTCCCTTTCTCCCGATTTACAGTTATATGTAATATAATATTCAATATACAGCAAAACTAAATGAAACCTGGGACCTTAGTCAAGTCACAATCGAAAAATCGTGCAGTATCGCTATAGACAAAGCGTTTTTGAAACGATCGTGGTAGTCTTATTCCTCATGCATCGAACACGCTATTTCGTGGGCGTCGGCTGGAAAACTCAACATTACGAGTAAATTATTTTCAACAAATTTATTTTCAAAATTATCGGAAATCGCTTTTTGTTTTTTTTTTTTTAATACTATGTAATGTGGTGTTTCATTATTACTTTTATTTACATTCAACTTACTCATGATTATTTTTGAAATTAAGAATATAGGTATTTATTGTTTTGAACATTGAAATGTTTTCATGTTTTAAGCCTTATTTATCCTAAATAGGTATATTGTTGTGAAAATATTAGGTACTTACGTAAAAACATTCTAGCTTTCTAGTGACGAAAATCTAGCTATGCATTTCATAAAGTTTATGACGTCACTTGTTATCGATCGAAAAGAAAATCATGCATATAAAACATATGCATAATTATTTATCAGTGTACAAATATATAAGTAAATTCACTTCCATACAAATAACTGATTACAATATTTGAGATCTCACTCGGACTAAAAACAATGAGATTACTTTTACCCCTTGTGCGAGTGAGGTAGCACGTTACTAACTGAAGTGAGAGAATATCCTCGCAGTGTCTGCTGTGTTCATTATGCTGACTGCATTTCCAGGTCCTTATGCAAATGTCGTCTGTCTGCACAGACGGCTACAGCTCTGAAAGCTGTATTTATTCACACTTCCATTAGCAGATAAGTGTTGAAGAGTTGAATTTATTCACCGACATTAAACATTAATCTGAAATATGCTAAAAACATCAGTGAAAATATTTTTTTCTTTCGATAACTACTTTTTGAGATATTAATATTTAAAGGAATGCTTTTTTACACTCTTTTTAAAACAAGTTAAAAACCCTCCATACTAAGCCGTAAATGTCGTTAAAGAAAGAATATTGCAAATGTCTCCTTACATATTATGAGCTGTCATTACACAGGTTTTTGAAAATTTAGCCAGTATCTATTATAAAAAAAATCTGATGATTTCGTCAACAACCCTTTCTATACCTTTGATAATACCCAATCGAACCTTAAATAGCTACTTTCTAGTCAAACATTTCAAAATGGATGATAACTTAGAAAATTTACAATTATTTAAACCCATCAAAAACATAAATGTGAAATGAGAGCCAAGTTCAATATTATGATATATGCCTTAGATGTTGACTTCAACGACAAAAGAAGTGAGATCTAAATGGGTGCCAAGCTCAATGTTTCCTGTCCTGAAATTTATTTATAAGAACATTAAATATAATTTCTTCTAATAACTTAGAATAATATAGTGTAGCCTAAGGTCTGACTTGGCTAGTTCTCATATACGAATTATTATGTTCGATGGCTAGTTTCTACCAGCAAGCCAAATTTTCGGAATAATAAACTAGCCAAAAATGAGAAACTAGCCAAGTCAGATCTTAGGCTACAATATATTATCCTAAGTTATAAGAAAACATGATATTTTATGTTGTTACTAGCTTCTGCCCGCAACGTCGTCTGCGTGAACGCTATACTTAAAACATCACTTTTTGTGAACGAAACCATAGCGCGATCTAATTAGACACCAACGCCATCTAATTAGCAAGTAGGAAACTGTTGAAAAATTATTAGGGAAAAATTATAATTAACACATCTAAGTTATGACTTTACACGATTTTCACATTTATGTTTTTGATGGGTTTAAATAATTGTAAATTTTCTGATTTATTCGTTTGTAATCACCTAATTACCTATCTGCATGCCAAATTTGAACTTTGTAGGTCATCTGGAACTGGGTCAGAGTTTTGATCTTTAGGTCAGTCAGTGATAAAAATCACGATTTTTGAACGTTAATATCTAAATAACCACTTGAGATGTGCTTATAAAATTTGGAGCACATATTTATCTTGCAAGTTTCAATATATGAGCCAAATTTAACACGTTTGTGAGTTATGAGAGAGTGAAAAGTGGCTCCAAATTGTTCGTGTATAATATTACACACGGTGCTGCTCGCCAGTTCTGTTACTGGAACTTGACTCGACACGCTACCGCGTGTCTAGATTTCCCGATTCAACAATTTCAAACGATACAGAACTCGATGAAGCGTACCTATATTTCATCCTAAAATATTAATACATATTGATATTTTATGTGGGTATATCTGTGCCTTACATCAATGTATTCTTATTACTTGCATTCTGAATGAAATGACTGTAACATACGGACGGACATGGTGAAACTATAAGGGTTCCTTGTTAATTCTATGACAAAAAAAACCGCCGCTCTTGTTCCGCCAGCGTCTAGTGGCTTCCTACAGCTCTAAAGGTATGTCAACCTAGTAGGACACTCTTTAGTACAGATTTACCTGTTGGTTTATTGTCTCCTTGTTGCAGATCCGCTTTCAGCCAAAATGCATTACTCCGTACACGTCGGCCGTTGGACAGAATGTATTCCATTTGGAGAAGGAGAACATGCCACCAGATCAAAAGATAGGTAAGAAATCAAAACATTGTGTATTTCAACTTTGTATAATCTTTTTGATGCCCATGGCTACTTTCTACCATCGCACCGCTCGCCATCGGCTGGGAATTCATTCTCACACACGAATTGGTCGCGTACGGTGTGGTTTCAAAGAAACTTCCTCCCGCGAAAGCTTGGGTTGTGAAATGAGCTCCCTGCCAAGGTTTTCTTCAAGGAAGAAGGAGGAGGAAGTTATTAGATTTCTGACGGGTCGGCAACGCGCGAGTGATACCCCTGGTGTTGCAAACGTCCATAGGCTACGGTGACCGTAAGCTTGTTTGCCACCTTAGTGGTATTAAATTTCGTTCAGCTTCATATTAATCTATTATAGGAATGCCACACTTTCTGAAATCCGAGATTTGACAAAATATGTACGAAACATACGTCAAAATGTTGTCTAGGTTTACGTTCAAGTGCATGCTCGCCTTTAGTAGCTATTAGTATTTTAGTTTATCTCCATATTGTTTTACAGGGATGCTACATTTTCTGAAATCCAAGATTTTACAAAATATTTACGAAACCTACGTCAAAATGTTGTCTAGGTTTACGTTCAAGTGCATGCTCGCCTTTAGTAGCTATTAGTATTTTAGTTTATCTCCATATTGTTTTACAGGGATGCTACATTTTCTGAAATCCAAGATTTTACAAAATATTTACGAAACCTACGTCAAAATGTTGTCTAGGTTTACGTTCAAGTGCATGCTCGCCTTTAGTAGCTATTAGTATTTTAGTTTATCTCCATATTGTTTTACAGGGATGCTACATTTTCTGAAATCCAAGATTTTACAAAATATTTACGAAACCTACGTCAAAATGTTGTCTAGGTTTACGTTCAAGTGCATGCTCGCCTTTAGTAGCTATTAGTATTTTAGTTTATCTCCATATTGTTTTACAGGGATGCTACATTTTCTGAAATCCAAGATTTTACAAAATATTTACGAAACCTACGTCAAAATGTTGTCTAGGTTTACGTTCAAGTGCATGCTCGCCTTTAGTAGCTATTAGTATTTTAGTTTATCTCCATATTGTTTTACAGGGATGCTACATTTTCTGAAATCCAAGATTTTACAAAATATTTACGAAACCTACGTCAAAATGTTGTCAAACTTTACGTTGAAGTAGTGTGCAACAAACTTTTCTGACTCGATAGTCAAAAATCAAAACTACAGTCACCACATTAAAATGTTATGAACTAACACGAGACTAGCGACATACATCGGGTTAGACAAGTTTGTTGCACTGTACATGCCTGCCTCTAGTCTTGCCTAAACGTATTTCAGTCCGGCTTCATATTTTCTATTATAGAGCTGCCATACTTCAAGTACCTTACCATACTTAAATATGATACCTATATGTCAGACTATTGCCAAGCTGCCCGCCTAGCTTACTTATTGATTTTGAAATTATTTCCGGCATGATTTAACTGATATAATTTCATGCTGAACATTGCAACGATCTAGATTTGCAGCTTATACAGTTTGATTTTCATTGTTATACATGTTGTTTTTTTTTCAGGTATACATCGAGATTGGAAGCGGAGTCTTTAATGCACACGCCCAAGTTGGGGCTGCAGCGGCGACAGGTTCAATGCCGGTCCAGTGACGGACGTTTTGTTGAAGCAACGTTAGTATCCACTCATTTTATAATGAGATAAGAATGTATGGTCAAGAAAAGTTTGCTCATTCCAGAGATATTTTTTATATTTTAATGTGACATACGGACAGTTTCTGACGTATATTCATAAAATGAAGGAAAAGTACTTGTAATTGACCGCCCAGAGTATGTCAAAAGTTTGTTAACAAAACATCAAATAATTAGGACGAATAAGATAAAATTAAAGTAAATGTATGTGTAAATGTGTGCATGTAAATGTAAGGTAAAATCAAGTTTTTAAATATTCATAAAAGCGTTTACAATTCCTATAAAGCATAGATCTGCTCCCCCGTCCGACTCGCAATTAATATAAGGCAAGGTATGCCCAGAACAATTCGTGACTTAGTGACCCGACTGTTGTATCGAGTTGCGTGGGTTCGAGTCCCACACAAGACAAGCATTTATTATTTGTTTTCGGCTTGAGACTGGGTTTTTTCTATGTATAATATGTATGTATTGTAATATATGTAATTATATTATTATTATTCAATGAAATAGATATATACAGATTGCCTTTACGATTATATATCCAGTGACTATGACTACAAAGGAGGTCACATTTTTTGCATCAAAACCACACTGTTCATCCATTATATTCTAATAGCTCCAAATTTCAAAGTGGATCATCAATCTAAAATGTCTTCTGCATTCTTATGACACTTTTGCGAAGAAGCTGAAGTAGGTCGTAGTCTTACGATACAACTAGTCGCTGGACTATTGATCTACAAAGCCGCTTTATATTTGCCCTAGTTTAAATATTGGAGGTTAATATCTAAAATGCTCGTCAACATCCATCCATATAAAAAAATAATTATAAATGAATAAGTGAGTTTGTTTGTTTGTTCTTACTTCACGTCACAACAAAGCAGCCAACTGAACTGAAAGAGACAGAGATAGTTGAAGAGACGGACAAGGACATAGGAATTTATACCTCAACATTTAAATATTTTGTAAGAATAAATATAACCGATTTCTAAGGAGACGAAATATAGGTACAGCTACAGCAACATAAAGTGGGCGGAGCTCCGAAATAAAGCTAGTCGAAGAGTTGATTATATATTATATTAGTATAGGTCCGCCTGATGGTAAGATTATTAATTCAAATTGTATTGTAATATTCAGCTATTTAAATGTTTTGCCAATTGTGTTCCATTTTTAGGGTTCCATAGTCAACAAGGAACTCTTATAGTTTCGAAATGTCTGTCCGTCTGTCTGTCTCTCTATCCGTGGCTTAGTTCCGAGATCATTTGTACTATAAAGCTGTAATTTTGCATGGATATACATATTAATTAAGCCGACAAAGTAGTAAAATAGAATAAGAAAAAAAATATTTTAGGGTATCTCCCCTTCACGTAAAGTGCGGTTTTTTTTTCTCGTCTACCCAATAGTGTGTGGTGTCATTGAATAGCTAGTTTAAGAATATTAGGGTGTGCGCAAACGCCCAGTGTCTAGTACAAACTTATAATCTAGTTGCTCTATCGTAAAATTAGTAACACATAATCGTATAGTTATCATAGTACGTAAATTATAACAACACATAATAAAAACCGGCCAGGTGTGAGACGGGCCGAGCCATTACCATATCAAGAAAGAAGTTATTAGATTTCTGAAGGGTCGGCAACGCGCGAGTGATGCCCCTGGTGTTGCAAGCGTCAATAGGCTTACCATCAAGCGGACCGTAGGCTTGTTTAACACCTTAGTGGTATGTATAAAAAAAAAATCACCGTTACAGCGCCATCTAGTTATTATTAAGCGAAACCGTAACATATTTGTGTGTTGGAAACGATATTCGAAGTTAAGCAACGTCGGGCTTGGTCAGTTATTGGATGAGTTAGATAATTAGTTAGCTTAGCGGCACACTGATAGTTTGTGTTTGTAAATTACGTAAATGGTGGTAGATACGGAACCCTCGGTGCGCAAGTCCGAGTCGCGCTTGTCCGGTTGTTTTTTCATAAATCAATAAAAAAATAATCAATTTTCATAACATAAGACCCACAGAGTACATTATACATACTAGAACTACCGATCGTATCTAATAGGATTAAGTTAGAAAAAAATAGAAAGATTTATTGATTTATTTGTTAGATTCCACAGAACAATTAGTTACAATTTACAGATAGAATGCCTTCTTATCGTACCCATTCCTATTATGGATATCTGCGTGATTCTCTCAAACTTTAGAAATTAAATATTTTACTATTCTCATTTTTATAGATATTGCGGCACATCATTCTCGGAAGTGGGATCATCTCGAGTGTGCGTGGTGCGCGAAGAGTGTTCGTTGGCGGAGTGGCTTCCGTGGCGGCCACGTCTGGACGGGGCGCTTATGCGCACGCGCAGGATACGGCGGCTTCCTCATGGTATGGGTGACCGCTAAGTGTCATATTTTTCTAAACTACGTTCTAAGGAGGGCACGTTAATCCGTCAGTTCTGGCTGTGATGTCATGTGACACCAGTCATTAAGTCAAGTCAGAGGCCTTATAGTCTAAAAAATTCTGAAAGTAAAGTGGTCAATAACTCGACAAGATCTGCCAATTCGCTCTGAGCCATCGTGTTGGACTAAAGGACAAGCCTTCTTTCTGTATAAAGAGAGGACTGTATCCCTGGACTAGAATCAAACTATATATGAGAAAACAACATCTACGTTTTATAAATAAAAATGTTACAACCAGCAACTTGACTACCTCGCAGACTAGTTGGCAGTGTGGCTGGCTACTGTGCAGAGGGTGTGGGTTCGATTCCCGCATTGGACAAACATGTTTGTAATAAAAATTTGTGTTTGTGGTTCAGTCTGGGTGTATTTATGTATGATATGTATGTATTTACAAAATAAAGTAATATATACGAGAATGTATTTGCATCCGTTGTCTGGTAACGGCGCTGTGTGTAATGTCCAAAAATATTAATTTATTTATTTATAGCGACACGTATTGTGATACAATTTTGCTGAAAATATCTAAACAGTGAAACCATAGGTACTTTTATACCATTATAGAATGGAAACATAGCCAATAAATTGAGTCTAAAGTCGCAATCTGTAAAAGATGTAACTCCAAAAACGAAACTAATAAATCATCGAAGAAATCAAAGACGATATTGTCAAAATTGCTCGCAAAAAGACGACATATATTGTTGAAGATGAGTGTGTTCAGAGAGATAGATTTCTAGACTGTTGACAAAAAAAAAAGGGTGAAGTAGATACATTTGTGTACTGCATCTAATTCTGACATAAGAAGTTGGTACTCGTGTTAAAGTTATGGAAGGAATGAAAGAAATATTCATAAGGTTTGAATACATATTTTTATCGATTTTAGGTGGTGGTAAAGAATGCGAAGTAGTAGAAGAAGTAAGGCCTGTTGCTTTAGAGGTAAGCGCGCACTGGACACCAGGACCCTGGGGTCAATGCAGAGTCGCCCTCGAACAGCAAGCTACTTTTCGACCTGGTGAGTGTAGTCTGCAGTGTGAAAAATATACCGGATGAGAAAATGTGAACACGTTACGTCATTGTTGTTGTATTAACACAGAAATTCTAACACCTCGTTTATTAAGTACTATTTTTAAACCACTACGGTAGCAAACAAGCATACGGCCGTAGCCTTAACATCAAGATCATAACTTGTGTGTTAACTGACTTTTTATATTGTATCCTAGAGAAAACCTTCACAGGGAGCTAATTCCACGATCCAAGCGTTCGTCCTAATATTATAAATGCGAAAATAATCTGTCTGTCTGTTACCGCTTCACGCCCTTACTGTAGTTCAGCAGTTCAGCAGCATTCAGATGAAATTTGGTATGGAGATAGTTTGAGCCCCGGGAATAGAGATAAGATGGTTTTTATCCCGAAAAATTCAAAGTTCCCGCGGCAATAACTTTAACCGAGCTTAAATGAACTATAGCTACAACAATAGCTTGCTATAGGTACTAAACTTTATTATTATTATAATTAAGGCGTTGACGTAAGAATCCCACGCCGATAATCAAATTTAGGGCGGGTGGAGCTGCTAGCAAAAGCTAGTTTCTTTTAATTATTTAACTTCCAAGGTGTGAAGTGTGTGTGTGTGGTGTAAATTCCCTGTCTGTGATGAGCGGTGCGATATTAAAAAATTGAAGTGGATTTCCTCCTATTTGCGATATAATATAGATGTATTTCAAAGATAACGTGAACCCATTAGCTATTTCCCCAACTCAGTTGACAGTGATGACAACGACGATGCTGACGATGGCGATGGTGTGTACGATGAGGAAGAAGACGACGACGAGGGTGGGAGACCAGCGCCGAGCTGCGGCGGCGGCGTGCAGCGACGCGAGGCGACCTGTGTGCGCGCCGACGGCCGCGCGCTGCACGCCGCGCAGTGCGCGCATGTGCCGCTGCCAACACTTGTCGAACCCTGCGAAGTTAGTAACTGTTTAATATACTACATGCAACAAAAGGATTTAATAATACTTTCCCTAAGAAACATGGATCGAAATCTCGAAAAAAAAATTTAAGTGAAATGCGAACTGCCGATCAGCTGATCGAACTTAGTAGGTATAAAAGGTTAAAAAATGTTTTAGAGTTTTTTGTACAAAATTATATCCTGCATTATTTTTTAACTCTTCTGTTACGGTAAATACTTACCTATACAATAAACTGCGGTCGAGCACAATTTGGTTTAACTGTTTCAAGACTAGAACATCTTAGACATCTAGCTTATTCATAAATGTAATACAAATTGCCATTTGCAGTCATGGATTCGGTTATTTAAACACAGGTTCCCTGTCCACGTGATTGCGAAGTTGGAGAATGGGGTGAATGGGGCGCTTGCCAACCAACGGATGGATGCCCGCTGTTCCCAGTGCAACAACTAACTACTACGGGTAAAATGATCTACTTTTAATACCAATTAAAAATGTTGTTCTACACAAAAGTTTCATTAACCCCATCGAATCAGAGGGAACATTAGTTTTAATCGCAGTCAATCTTCAACACAGGCTACAGCGTTCGTCGTAGACGCGTATTATCAGCGGCATCAGGTGGTGGTGCCCCATGTCCTCCTCCAGAGGAAAAACGAACATGTGCTGCGCCGCGGTGTGCTTCGTGGAGGGCCCTACCTTGGGGCCCCTGCGTTCTTAACCAGCCTCACACCACCTGCGGCCCTGGCAGGAGAAGCAGGGAACTGAGATGTGTGGGACACGATGGGGTACGTATGACATACTATTTTTTTACCTGATACCTGACATTTGTTGAAAATTACACATCTGCTATATAACTGTATACTAAATTCTGTTCGGTGTAAAATCATAAGCTTGATAATGGTAGTAAAGATTATGATTTTAATATAGAGTTCGTTTGTATTTTCGAGTATAATGTTTTGTTGATTGAAATTGTTAGAACTTTGTGATTTAAATGTATAATAAATATAAATCAGGAGGTTAAACAGAGAATTTGAAAACGGCACTTTCTTATTTTATGTTTCCCATGCGGGTCTCAATTTCAATCACTATAAAATCGTTTTCATATTTTTACCTAATATAGGAAGATGCGGGCAAGCAAGTACTAGAACTAGGCGAAACTCGAAGTCTATATCACTTGTAGTTTGCTAAAAAGATAGCCACGACAATCAAACCTACAGACAGCCTGACGCCGAAATTATTATATCTTTCTATAGTTCGTTTTTACCATTCATGACATTCTAATAAAGTGTTGGGATAAATATTTTGATATAGATTATAATGATTAGAGCAATTTTAGTCCAAATATCCTGTATTTGAAAAATTGTTGCGCACACGCAGAACTAAAGTGGTTGGTTAAAAGAGGCTTTCCCCTGCATTATGCTGTAAGTGTGTGTACAGTTACTGGTTACCCCTTTGGTGGCTTAAAACCGTAACTCTATATACATATATAGAAGGAGGCACAGCGTGCGTGGTGCAGTGGTACCAGCACTCCAGCCCGCAGTGAACGTTGCCGCATCGCTTGTCCTGGTGACTGCGTGGTCTCCGCATGGGGCTCTTGGGCCGCGTGCTCGAGCCCCTGCGCCGCACCCTCGCTTCCACCGCCTCATAGGATCCGACGACGATACATATTGGCTAATGCTGCACCTGGTAAAAACTTTAATCTTCCCTGTGCTCTTTTTAATTTGTCTTCCACTACCACCTAACATTCTTGATGTGCGAGCCTATGAGAGTGGTGCGTCGTTAGTGCGTTGGCCTGCAGTTTAGAAAATTCTGGGTTTAATTTATGATCTGGGGCAAGAATTGTTAAAATTGTCTACAGTCTGGTTTGTATCCGGTACTGCGATAGCCTTACCACATATTACATTTGAGATAGAATACCATTGGCCTAAGTTGGATTATATGTACAAACAGTTTACGTTCATAATATCTCTGAGGACGACTCCTTTAGGGTATAAGTACCGTGATGGTATTTTCATTCTAATTTCATGCTACTCGTGGTGAAAACTTATCATTTAATAAATATTTATGAATTTCTGTTTAAAATATTGCATGAAGTTGTTATGCACTGAAAGCCATCGGCCATCTTGCTTCTTAGCCTTCCTTTAAAAAGCGTTAGCTCTACGTTCCTCCTAACTAAAATTAGTAAATTTACAAAATAGAAAAACAAATAAGAAACAAAATCGTCACTGTATCCGAAAAAGGTTTTTTTACCTCAAGATAAAACCACGAGTGATGAAAAACATTACGTGTTTTATACATTAGCTCCTGTGTCATAATATTAAAGTCCAAAACGTGTACCACCCAGATGCCGATGAGCCAAAGCAAACACGATATCATTCATCATAGATATAGTTATTATGTACAACTAGGTATATAACTTCGTAAGAACCAGACCAACAACTTCTTCAAATAGACGTAGCTATTTGTGGTAGCTAGTGGATGACCGCAAGCATGACCATGAAAATTTGAATAATAGCTAAAATTATCCTTTACGTATTAGATGGCTGGCCCTGCCCGTCGGAAGATCAATTAATCCAACAAGAGACTTGCAACAATCACGCCTGTGCCACCTATGCCTGGCTCGCAACACCGTGGGGATCCTGCCAACGCCGCCGACAGGACTACGTGCCTGCTGCTAACTTTACAGAGCTGACGGTGAGACACCATTATGTCATGACAAAAGAATACTTACAAAACTTAAAGCTAAAGTAGTATTATGTTAAAGAGCTTAAATAGTATTCCATCAAAAAATCAGCGCTGAGGCAGGTAACTGCCACAGCAAAATTCTGAGTGGGAACTTCCTTTTTGATACATACATTTATTTTTCTGTAAATGCATGTATTGTAAAGTTTATGTAATCTATTTTTTTCTTTTTTTTTTCTTATTCGCGACCATTAAAACCAATCTTTCTTACAGGAAGAAGACCCGTTTAACGAAAGCGATGAAGTGGAGCCCTGCATAGAGGAAGGCGAGATGACCAGAGATGTGATGTGCGTCCAGAACAACGCCGATGTTGTCCGAGAAGCGTTGTAAGATAAAATATATGAATACCTTAATTTTAATTTTTTTACCTATAACATGATTAATTTATTATTAATATATGAAATTTTAGAATTTTGATGTAAAATCTACATATCCCTCTTTATATTGTCGTCACCCTGATGTAGAACCACGTCTGTGATCTGTACTATATGTACACACTACGTGTATAGAGGGTTGCTTGATTGTTTATCATGGCAACTATTAACTTGGGAAAACATGTATACGTAATTTCCGCGGTTGTTTAGATGCGCCCCACTACACCGACCAGAGTCTCGGCGCGCGTGCACAATGCGGTGCCGCCGCGGCTGCCGCGTAGAAGCCTGGCTGCCCTGGTCGCCATGCCCTGACACCTGTGGTAAGTTTTACTGGCTTGGTTTCAATCATAACTATTTACAAACATGACATCAACAAGCACTTCAATTATTACAGAAGTCTTTCTTGAGTCACCATAACAGCAAAGAGTCTTTTGTGTCCTTAAAATCATGAGCTCAATCAAGAAAGATAACTCTTTTTTAAATTATTAACACGAATTGCCTGTTATTTTATCGTGTATCATCCTTTAAGCCAAAATTTGAAAAACATATAGGTACTTAATACTTTAAGATTTATAACAATTATACTGATCATCTTACTTCGTAAACGTCCGCCAATGAACATGGACTTTCCCCCAATAGTCCGCCGCCCTTTGATGTCATCAACTTTGCACACCAGAACGGTACACCCATGTAAATCTGGCGGTGACAGTGCGAACCCACTGAGAACCAGGTGAAGACTCAGGCATCCCCCAGGCCACGCAGTTCTTCAAATGAGGAGAATATAAACATTGCGGACTCAGTTTCTTATCAAAAGTTTCTCGCACACACTTCAGGTGCCTCGTGTAAGTGCAATTGAATGCAGGAGGGCCCACATGTTTTGAAAATTCGTGCCCTCTACATATCTGCTTTCTACATCTAGCCACTTTTCTCTATTTACGTTATTCTGAACGTCAGATTATAAGAAAAATGTGGCTCTAAACAAAATTATTATTAAAATCTTTGTCTCTTCAAATAAAGAACGCTACAATTTGCTAATTAATATCAATTGGTCGACAGAACCTGGCAAGCAAGTCCGCGTGCGATCCGTCCACGGTGGTCCCAACTGCGGCGCGCTACAGGAATCACGGGAGTGTCCCGTGTCCCGGTCCTGCCGCGCCCGGGATGCTTCCTGGATCACCGGCGAATGGACCACGTGCCGTCTGCCCCCGCTGCAGCGCTGTGGCACTGGATACCGAGTCAGAAGTAAGTAACAACACTGTCGGGTTATCGGACAACTTATATGCATACAGTCCTATTACATGTCTTGATGAGCGCTCGGGGCATCCTCTTGAAATGGGTCAAAAGTAGGAGAAGGTAGAAAAAAAGGCGGCAAAAAGATTCGGATCCTGTAGGTGATACTCTATCATTTTACTGTTGTAAGTAATTAATATATACAACGAAAATATATTTAGGACATAATTGTTACAATATTTAGTTTAAATACATGTAATAAGTTTGCTGGAAATAAGGTAATTTGTGAAATAAAAAGCAATACTTTCTTCCTACAAGGCTTTACAAAATCTCACCAACTATGGTGTTATCTATGTTATATGGTGGTTATCGGCGTGGAACTCCTTAATTATACTAATAAACTTTGCTATAGCAAGCTAATACCGTAGCTATAGTTAGTTTAAGCTTGGTTATAGTTATTCCCGCGGGAACTTTTGATATTTTCGGAATAAAAAAAGCTTATGTCCTATTCCCGAACCTAACCTATGAATATGTGCGAATTTTCATCCCGATCCGTTCAGTGCTTGAAGCGTGACTGAGTAAGAAGCATCTATCTATCCAGACATACTTTCACATTTATAATATTAGTAGTATAGGATAGTGGGAAGTAGGAATGATTACAATTCTATATTAACACAAACAGAATCTAGACAGATAGACGGACCAAGTGATTTCATAACTAAAACTTTTCCTATAACAGGTGTATGGTGCGGATCAAACTCGCACCGAGTGGAGGCGGGCGCGTGCGCGGGACAACCGCTACCACAAAGCGTGGCTCCGTGTCAAGTCACCTGCGACCATGACGTCATACATCTTACCTGCGACGTCATCTGCTCTGATCCTTTGAAGTCAGTCATAAAAAACCATCACATTTATATACTATTAATGTAACAAGTTATCGTCGATGATAGTGTTGATTCTGGTTGCGATCTAGCGCCACTGTTTTTCTTAAGCCAGGACTGTCTCTCGTACAGTCTAATTATATCTCATTATTGCTAAAAACCATCGCTAATGATTAAAAACTTAAACTAGTGCCAAATTTATCTTTAAACCAGGAGTGTCTCTCAGACAAACTCTTTATAATACATTATTGTTAAAAACCATCGCTGATGATCCTGTACTCAACCTAGCGCCACTTTTATTTTTAAACCAGGAGTGTCTTGCATACAGCCTGGATGATGGCCTCATATTTATATCCTATTATTGCGTACCCCATCTGCTAGGGTTTGAAATATCTGCTAGAGCCAGCTTGTTACTTCCAACGAGTGATCCTTTTATGAGTTGCATTAAAAAGTTGATTTTGATGTTGTTTCCAGGTACCTTGATGCATCAGAGCCCGATATTCCAAAGTGCACTTGCAAGAACATATCTTTAGAACTTCTGCCTGCTGACTCTGACTGTATCCTTCCTCCTGGGTAAAATTCTTTTTCCTAAAACGAAATCACAAAAGAGTTGGCAAATCAATTTACACAATTCATGTTACTTGATAACAAGGATTCGATAATATCACTACTTATTTTTTATTTTATTGGACTTCAGAGGGCGAAATAAGCCACTATTTCTCTAATATAATACAATACTAATGTGCATGTAAATTTATTAAAAAATTACACAGTGTTTTTTATACCACTAAGTTGGAAAACAAGCTGATGGTAAGTGGTTGCAACACCAGGGCGTCACTCGTGCGTTGCCGACCCTTCATTAAAATCTAATAACTTTTCTTGAAGAATTCCACATTGAACACATTACTTTAGGATTGATTTTTTTCATGATTCATAATAAGTTCGTACCATAATGATGTCTTAAAAATTCAATTTTTTTAAATTAAACTATTTAGTTTTAAGTGGAATTAATATCATAAAATAACGCGCCCCCCGTAGTCCAGAGGCCGAAGGCCGTACTGCTCTATGGGAGATATAGATGAAAATTTCAGCTCTGACCTACTTCGCTGGGCAATACACTCTTTACCGTCAAAATGATTCGGAAGGTGAAACTATATTTTTCTCTCTAACAGCGCAGTATATCAAATAAAAACAAAAAAATGTCTTAAAAAATTATTATATCCTAAATCTTTTAGGTATACCATGCATGTATATGTTATGGTACATTGATATGATTATCTCACTTAGATTGGAGTGTGGAGAAGGCAGGTCGTTGAGAGCGGCTCGTTGCATGGTAGGAGGACGAAATGTGCCCATGGATGTTTGCAAGAAATACCATCCATTGACAGGTAAACACAACAAAAGTCTATGTAAAAGAAATTTAAAATACTGTATAGTTTTTTCGGTGTTTCCACAGCAAATGTTCACACTTTTACTGTAATGAAATTCTTAAAAACAAGAAAAAAACTATTTAATTCATAGGGACTTGGTGGAATTATGCAAATAGGAAATGCAAGGAATGAATTTCATCCAATGTAAAATAATCAAAGTAATTTCGCTTTTGGCGTTTGTCACCCTATTAAGAGATGCAATTGTCTTTTGATTATAACAGGACCAGCTCGCGTGCGGGAGGCGTCTACCGATGGGTTTGCGTATGACGCAGAATTCCCGGCGTTACTGCGCGGCACGTGCAGCGTGCGCTGCGCACGAGACTGCGCGCTGGGGCCCTGGGGCGAATGGGGGCCCTGCGCTGCTGAGCCAGGATCCAGGGCCGCCTTCCGCTTCAGGACTAGGTAGATTTTAATATGGTATCTATTTTTGCAGAATTTCTACTTTTAACCGAGAACCAACCAGCCCTGGTGCTAGTGTGTCTGCTTAGTTCTGAAATTCTTTCCTATTCCTAGTTCTGGACAACAAGTCATAATTTGTGAACAATGAAAGTGATTTCGTTTCTGGTTTGTGTCTGAAATTTATCCCAGTTCAAGTCAAAGTTTGTAGTATTTTATAACCTGATGTATCATGCAGCCCACTGATGTCCACGTGTCAGTCGCACGAATAGGTATTCGTCAATCCACCTAAATCCAATACCATGTTATTGTTTTTCGGATACATCAAGCTATCAATTTCTTCTTGAGTCAACTAAAGGAACAGCAACAGCATTCTTATGCGCTGTGCAAACAACCACCAATCTGGTAGACAATGTTTGCGTAACCTGAACTCGTACTAATGTCTAAAAATTTTATAACTTTATTTTTATAAAATTTGGGACGATAAGCCGTATTTCGCGCTCAGTACGATGTTTCTGAACTCCATTCTGACGATGAGGGTGATAATATTGATTGTGATGATGTACCTAATCAGAGAGGTGATAGAAGAAGGATCAGGTGGAGGACGGGAGTGCGGAGCGACGCTTCAGCGTGCGACGTGCATTACGCGCGAGCCGCGCTGGATACTGGGCGAGTGGGCCCCGTGTACACCGCGCAGCGCGCTCTGTGGACGTGCTATTGTCAACAGGACTGTTACGTGCGTAACTCACCTACTTTTTACAATAAATAGATGTTGTTAATACAGTCAAATATAGGTACGTTATTCTCCCACAGTAATCTGGTGTATATTGTTAAGGAACTTCATTGGTTTCATTGGTCAAAAGTCCGAAACTCCTAAGCGTAACTTCTATTTTATCTGGTGTACAGTTGCGTAGACGCAACAGGCAAGCCGCTAGATGACACTGTGTGTGAGTCGTCCGGCGCAGGGCCGACGCCAGTTCGCGAGGCCCCATGTCGAGCTCCCTGTCCCGCCGACTGCGTGCTTAGCACCTGGTCTGAGTGGAGCCCTTGCGAACAGGTACGCTATTTTATCTATGCACTCAAATTCCAATGTAAATTTTAATATCCTATTCGATTAAATCTAATTGAGTAACACAAGTGCATGAATTAAACAGTTCTAACATCTTTAAGAAATGTATGGAACTCTTATCCAGCACACGCCATGCAAAGCTCCATGTCGGCATGATTCTTATGAGATCTTGAACAATTTTCGTCATATTTCAACAAATTAACACAAAACAATATTTAACTATACGTATAAATAATCCTCTTGAATCACTATTTCTATCGATGAAAATCCGTTGCGTAGTTTAAAAGATCTAAGCTTATATTACTACTGACGGCAAAAGCTACTTTGTTGTATACTATGTATAGATATAGATTTATTTACATAAAATATACTCGTATATTAAAAACAAAATAAAATCATAGTTTTTTATTTTCGATTTTCACTGGTTGTGAACCAATTATCTGTAGCCAGTTCCAGTTGAAAAATCAGTTGGAGCCTTTGTACAGAAAACATTTAAGACTTTAAGATTTAAGTTTGTTGATTAACCATTTATGGAAATGCATTTTCTTTTTAATTTTACATCATATTTCACATCCATTATCTAATCAACCACTACACCGTATAGACGTATTTTCTTACAATTCTAAGCGAATATAATGATTAATGTAAAGACAAAATGGGGAGGACGACGCGATCGTACACGCGTCATCCTACGTCCAGCAGCGGAAGGGGGTGCCCCGTGCCCTCCACTGGTGGAGGCCGAGCCTTGCGCACCTCTCGCCTACTCCTGGCACGTAGCACCCTGGGACGATTGCCAGCCACTAGGTAACTTACTAGAATGATAATCCTATTTGGATTATGTCTCAATTTTTGAGCAATAACATAGAATACATTAATATTTGGGAAATCTAAAAAACACATAAATTAATCAGGGACAGTAAAATAAAGTTAAACACGGAAAATTCCTTTATGATCTGCAGACACTAAGATGCCAACAGAAAGACTAAACCATCAAACCATCTTATAAGAAATCCTCGTCTGACTACGAAACTTAAAAAAAATAACATATTTTAAAATTATTCGTATCTTGTGTCAAACAATAGCTATGAATTTTATTTAGTCTATAATCGTAACATTGAATCTCTAAATAGAGCAACACATTAAACAGTGTCACAGATAAAATAATAGGTTATTCACTATGTGTCTGAATTTACATTGATTTGATTGATATATGATTTGATGAATTTACATTATTTTGTATTAAAAGTTTAGTTGGAAATCAGAATTATAGTATCCTCCATCCTTCTCTGAGATTGTAACTAAAAAACAAACAGCAACACTACGTACGGTTTTGGCTTTAACTGTGGTATAAAATACTTGATGTACATCAAGTTAAATTACACGAATATCTTGTCCTTTATTATTTAGTATTTTATGCCTAGTAGAACAGAAGATATATCTACTTTGCATATATAAGTCTACCACAAAGACTTATCAGACTGTTATAAAGTGTTTTTTTCAGGAGGGTCGCCATGTGGTGAAGGTATCAAAAAGAGAGCTGTTCAGTGTTTGCGAAGTGATGGGACGTTCGTGAATGACACATTTTGCCCAGTAAGTTGCCACCATAGATTTGTAATCATCATCTCATCAGCTAGTCGTCCACCTTAAATTCCAAAACCGGTTACGAACCGCTTATCCTAGATCTACGCAATAGGTCATCAAATTTCCCTTAATTTTCAATACCAATGTTTGTTAACCTATTGCCCTAGCTAGGGTAACAGTAGTGAGTGCTAATGCATACTGCGTTTTCTAGATCACGGTATCTACTCTATCTCTAGAACTAACGTTTAAAGTTTTAAAATAAAATTTTCTATTGTATCGTTCTGGCTTCTTAGCTAATAATAACAATAAATCTCAATAAGTAATCCGAAACATCATATTGTAATTGTAGATTTATAACTCGAGAACTGCTAAATGTATTAATTTGAAGCATTCGTTTATATGTAGCTTGTTCTTTCTGGATAACTTTAGTCTGTGTGAAGAGCAGGGCTTCCTTAGCTGTGCATTATGATGCCCTGGAGGAAAAAAATAAATTAAAAATAAAGCGTAAAAGGAACGCTTGGCCTATATATTACATAAATCATGCACAACAAACTGCAGGGTGCAACTACTATACAATAATAGCAAATACTTCACTTTATAACAAAGTCTTAGAGTTCAACAGGCCTGTTACTATTATTATTTATACAGAATACAACAACAACTGAAGCTAAAGAGATATGGTGCTACGTTCCGTGTGGCGTGGATTGTGAGCTTGGTACGTGGAGTGAGTGGGATTCAACTGCTTGCTCATGTGGCGACACCTCCTCTGCACGACACATGCGTCGAACTAGGTTAGTAAATATGTACTAAGATACATTGTTACTGCATTTTTTTTGTAGCTCTATATCCCACTACAATAAACAGTTCATAACGCTACAATATCTATTGCAGTATCCTTAAGTACTTCATATAGTTATACCCCTGGTTTGCCGGTATGAGAGATTCGGGAGGTTAGGCGATGTGAGTTAAATTAGCAGAAATGTGCAAGTGCTGTTAAGAGACAGACAGCTGCGTTTCAATCCTACCTAGTGGCGGCGAATAAGAAAAAAAAACCTCTGGGGGATTAGGGCTTATTTACACACGCGCAATTGGTAAAGGAAGCAATATTATATGAATAGAAACAGTACGGGCGCTAAACAGACAGGCCACCTACATCGAAGAGGAGGGAACCTAATTGGAACTCAAAATGCGGTGTTGAGTCTCCAACCGCGACGTGGGTCGCTCGAGAAATGCGAGTGAAACTTGGTGATGGCAGAGGACCGTCAGAGCAACCAAGAAGGCGTGCCTCTAGCTGTACCAGGACAGCAAAAAGCCGCGTGCGCCGCAAGAGGGTGCTGGTAGTCAGCACATGGCACGCAGGAAATATTTCGTTGCTATGAAGAGGTTTACAGTAGAGGCTCGTATCGGCTCTTCGTGACCGGGCGTCTAACGCCGTGATAATGGCCTAAAACTAAAATAAAAAAACAATAAACACTCACAATTGCAACGGATTAATCCATACAATCCTTATATCTTGAGACTTACCCCGGCGTAACAAAGTAATAATCATCCAGGCAGACGAGGTGACAGCGTCGCAAATGTAGTTGATACGAAATTAACGAATCTTCTTGTTTGATAAAAGATCGTACGAGGAGAACGACGCTTAAGCAGTGTGTCAAAGTAGCCCAAGATCAGATGAGGTGTCAATCTGTCCACCTCATTTTAAATTAGATACTGCAACACGTCGAAATAATCCATAACACTACAATTATTGCTATCTAGATAACCCTGTTGGTGGTGGCCTAGGGGTTTCGATTACACCTCCCGCCCTTCGTGGCTGAGCCTCGAGCCTGGCGATGAGCCTTTTTCTTAATTGCTTAAGTACCTACATAGATAATTCACACCACTGGCTTTTTGGTAAAGGAAAACATCGTAAGGAAACCTGCATACGTTAAAAGAAAGAGACCCTTATTGTAGAATAAACTATTTTATCTACGCACATACTTTCAAATCGCATTATTATTTATTAAAAAAACACTTTTCTAACCTTCTGACCTTAAGTTTTTGGTCACTTGTGTCGTTGTAAGTTTCACCATTTCAATGTGGCGGTTGTAGTTTTGATTCATGACCACCAGAGCATCAAAAGAGAGTATGTTGCACTGTACCGGTATTCATATAATATTTACAGTGCAACAAACTTTTGCTAGTGTCGTGTAAGTTCTCACCATTTTAATATGGCGACTGTAGTTTTGATTTTGACCAGGTCAGTAAAGTTTGTTTCAGTGTAATCTGTGGCGTCGTAATTGTTCCACTGCGTTGATTTGTTGATGCTTTGCGCATGGGCAGCAGTTTTTCGACGTACTAAACTAATAATTTTTTTTTGTTATCGAAAAGTTTAAAAACAAAATGAGTGACGACCGGATAAATACGATGCACTGAATATTTATGACCTTTTCCCTGACAATCAAGAAATATTCATTTTTGTTTTTTCTTTTTTCTTTTAATTTACCTATAAGATGTGTATAGATGAAGTAATGTATGTAACTGTATATAACTAAGTATTAAAACACTCACTCTTGACAACTCACACTCAAGATTTTATACCTCTTATTAAAAACGGTTTCATAAACTATTTTTTGTTTCATTTTTTGCATACAACTTCTTTCTACATTACGTACAAATCGTATTTATTTCATAATTTTTGGTAAAATTATATTTGATTTGGTGTACCTACATATCAAAACCTAGTCTATGTATTGACTAGTTAACAGTGTTCTTAAAAACTGGAGCAACCCATAACCCATCTAAATTTGGCAGTTACAAATATTACATGACGCTACAATAACTACTCAACAAATGTATATAATTGCTTTGGTCTCAGACTACTTTTATAAAGGAAATATTAATATTCAGTTTATTTTTACATCCAGAGAGCGTGTGACAGTTGGAGTTTGGCCTGGACGTGCTTGTGGTACAACAGAACAACGAGCACCGTGCCCACGGGAACCATGTTCTCGACTTGTAGCACAGCCTGCGCTCGCCTGCCGCGTGATGGTATGATAACCGCAACAATATATAACATTGTTACCAGTATATTCTAAGCTGATTTTTTGACGTAAATTCGATGAACGTCTTACGTTTTGCCCGGGGAGTCCGTACGGCTAAACTATAACAGGCTGAAAAATAAAACTTATGCATCCTAAAATATAAATCTGACGACAATACACAATAAACAATATACATTTTTATTTTTTATTAATAATATTAGATAATAACTAATGACGGCAAAGCCTCCAGAAGATATCTCTAAAATTTATCGAGGCACGGTTGCCGCTCGCTAAGCTCTTGTTAGCTAGCGACCAAACTATTTGTCTATTTACGACAAACTATATGTCGTTTGCTAAAAAATACCGAGACTAAATAAAAAGGCATTAAGGGTGCTGCGAGGGATTGCCTCTACCGTGTAAAGAAAAACAATTAAATTATAATGAGGTTGGTAAAAAAGTTAAGTGCCTACAATTAAACTGTAAGTATTCAATTTTCAGTCAATTCAGTCAAGTCAAAAAGCTTACAATCGACTTAAATATGGTGCCTGTGGATGTGGATGATCTTGTGGGGATAGAAAAAACACAGTGTACAAGGGCCAACACCGATTGTGGGGACAATATCGGCCCACTTCGTGAAAACGAATTCGGAGTCTTCTGTGTTGTGTGTTGCAAACTATGGTTCGCAAAACAATGATCCGATCTGAAAATCTTTGAATTTACAAAAAAGCCAGTGGTAGTAGCTGGATTTCTGCCCACCCATTTTGTTATTCCAAGGCCGCTACCACAAAATGGGTCTACCACGGTCCTGCGGGTCACCATACCCTAAAAGGCAACTATATTATATATCGTACATCACAGCGGTATTGCATAACACATTGCTTCAGTGACTTGTAGTTTCTAGGCTGTCTGTAGGCACAGTAAAGTTTCTAGTCAAATGCCTTAATGAGCTTGAAGTAGCTGTCTCGCTATGGAGATATGGATTTCTTTGTGTAAAAAAATCCGTAATAAGGAAATTTTCAAGACTTGCCGTTGTAGAATCACTTGAGGTAGTCCTGTATTCAACAGTGGACGTCTTCCGGCTGATATAACGATTATGATGAATGTGTAGGGTAAATGTTTTAGAAAATTTGACTCACAAGCCCAAGCTTGTACAGAAACCATGGCTTGTTTTCATTATCCGACAAATCTCAATGCTTAGATGAGATAATCTTTATCCAGTATGTATTTCCTTTAATGAATTACCGAAAACGAAACCGAAACAGGCTTAAAAGGACCAACCAAAACCTACAGTCGCCCATGCACCTAGCAGAACATGGAGCAGCCTTCAGAATGCTGGTAAAACCATGAGGAAACGACGATGATGATGATAATGATCTTGAAAAGGTTTAAGATCAAATTATAGAGATGCAGTGAAATCCTCTGTTATACTTGTGCAAAAAATTTGGTACTAAGTAACAATAACGTCAAAATATTTTTTTTCTGTTTAGACTTCTTCAAGCGAAGAGGCGCGTGGAGCATGTGGTTGGGGCGTAAAGATATCTCGCGTACGTTGCGAGCTCACTAGCGTTGGTGACGCAGGCGTCGCTTACCTGGAGCCCTGGCGTTGTGCTCCCGCACTTCCTGGGCGTATCATCGCGCCGCCAATGGACTACCAGGTCACTCCTCTTAACTATCTCATCGTTTACTTGTCAGAAACTATGACTTACCGTAAATAGTAAATGGAAAAGTAAAAGTGGGCACATAGGAAATATTTACTTAAAACTTAGCATAAATATTAATGAGACATATTTTTAGTACTACTCAAAATTCCCAAGGGGTTAGAAGGGTTCAGAATGGTTTAATCGTGTGTAAGTAAACTGCTAATAACCAATTAGCAAATAAAAATACAAATTTGGTTTTAAGGGCCTAGAAAGCGTCAGCTCTACAACTTATAAAACAATTAGTTCTACATGTTTTTATAATTGTGATAAAGAAATTGAAGAAAATGTATAAAATACGTATTTTAATTCTAATATGATAAATCCGTTCAGCAGTGCTTGTCTTTCAGCTAACATGAAAATAATTCTTTTGTAACTACAATATTATCTGTTAATTGATACTGTAATTTCTCAGGAGGTGAATCAGTATTGATTTTGGATTTATTTAGCAATTTTTTACATGTCAAACAAAACTCAGCGGAATGTTTTGTGAAAATCAAAAGTAAAATTCGTTATTTTGTAAACTTTTAAGCTTTTATGCAAATGAAAACAGTGATTTTATTTAATTAACATTTATTTTTCTTGCAATTCCTATAAAAATAAAAATTATACCCTAAAATAATGTCTAATGACTATTAAATTACTTTGCAGACTGGACTTGTTGTGTTTCAGGATATGGAGAATATCTCTTAAAATAATATATGATAAGTTGCCAACATTCAATGTAGGTATATTGAATGTTGGCTGGAAGATAAAACATTTGGCTTACTGTATCAATGTTAAATATTCAGATAGGTGACGGAAGTACTTAGGTTACACAAAAAAAGTGAGAACTTTCTTTTTTCTTTTTAAAGAAGAGCTATTAAATTGCATCTTTTTATAGGAGGAAGTATGCGAAGTGGACTGCGGATGCAAAGATTCTAAGATGGGGCAGGCGGGTCCATGGGGCCCGTGGGGCTTGTGCCGTGGCGGGGCCCGTTCGCGCACGCGACAGTTGCTCGTTCCCCCAGGGCGGCCCTGTACCACTGCTTCTAGGTAAATAAAAAACTCTGATTAATGAGTACCACGTAAGTAAACAAAAACAACAAATACAAGTCAGACACGCGCACCGAGGCCCCAGCATCCCGTTTCGGACTTCCGAAGTCAAAATTATTTCACATCATAAAAAAATAAAACAGTTTTGACTAGTGCAAACAAACAACTTTCATAGGACACTCCACTTGCTGAAGTTAAAAAATCTTAAGGTTTTTCTTTAGATTTTAACACTTAATTTCCAAAAACTTTTAATTCATTCTTATTAAGACGCAGGCGAGCGATAGCCAGCGAAACTTCTTGAGCAGTCACTCAATATGCAAATCTTCCCTTCCCTTCTTTGGACATGGCTTAACCGATTGTCATGAATTTTACACAAAAGTGTAGCTAGTTTTTTTATAGTAACAAAGCTCGAATAAAAAAATTCGAACTAGAATTTAAAAGACACAGGGAAGAAAACCAATAACTATGGAATATAGTAAACGCTGTCAATAACGTTCATCTATAAATATTGCGTTGCACAGGATTTACATTTTTTCGAATCAGGCCAACTGTCATTTATTAGTACACATTTCCATAGATAATGACCGGCACGACGCATTACCTGCCGCAACTTTCCAAATGCTGCCCACTTAAATTAAATTCTTCTGTCTGCTTCTTTATCGAAGTTGTTTCTATCTAGCGTATTTTTTTAAGATACTCTGCAACAACTTCGATTGGGACATTACCGACGGTCACTGGTCTCAAGTCAACGCGTGTATAAGACATTACTTTCGAATTGTCTACGTCCATCTTGATCATGTCCTCAGGTTCATCAGTTCTATTCTCCCACGCTGACGTTGTGGGGCGTGTGTTGGAGCGGCGGATATCGAAGCGTATTTGCTATTTGACTCGCTATTTATATATACTAGCTGGGATTATATTATTGTCATTAATTTTTTATAGATATGTAACTATTGAGTGGGAAAACTGTACTAACGATGAAGAAACTCCGATCTCAAAAACTCCAAAGCGTCACGAAAGTTCTCCACCTTACATGTTCAACGACCAGAAATATTATGATGGTTACACAGGTAAGATAGGTACTTTTATGTTGAAGATGAGTAGTGGTGTGTTCTTAAAGTTCACAGCACAGCCGAAGCACGCATCACAAAGTCCAGTTATGCTCAGTTGTGGCCAAGGCTTAAATTAATTTAATGACGTTCTTTTTGTTGTGCCAGTCCGAAAGGAGAATGCTACTAAATGTATAGACCAAAAACACAGAGTCGATTAAAATAATTCATGTATAGTGAGGTAGTGGAAAATCAGTATATCACAAACATGCTATTTGTTTTTGCCTTAACAATCCCTGAATCAAAAAAAAGAGTGAGAACTCGGGGTTCTGTGATTACATTACACTGTTTTTTGTTAGGAAATAAAAATGTTTTGCGCAGTTTCAACGGTGATGTCAGTCAGCTCATACCAGGCCACTGCTGGACATAGGCCTTTCTCAAAGAACGCCACCACACACGATCCTCCGCCTTTCTTATCCAGCTTTAGGTCAGCACGAATGGTGATATTATGGCGTGATAATAAGCAATTAGTAAGAATATACATAGTTTTTCACAATGACTTTTAGTTTTTAATAAAAATTCAAGGTAGGTTCTATAAATCTAAATCTATTAGAACGCTATCTAAAAACTCATAATGTATGTATAATATGTTTTTGAGTGAACATGTCGCGAGCTTACTCGACCTCTTAATAAAAAATTATCTTCTAATCCCTCAATTTCTATTTGATTAGGATTTCTGAAGATTTCTATTTCATAGACTCCACTTCTTCTGATATGCTCGTAGCAGTACGAACGTGCCAACTTCACATGGTAAGTCCCTACAGAAAACAAAATCAATTCTTCGTTGGTCAGCCTTGGGAAGTCATTTATATTGGTAAGATTGGCTTCCAGTCTTATAAATGCTACCCTTTGGCGATTCAAATGATTTGTATCAACATAATCAGCCAGTAGATTGGGTTTATGAATGGTTGTGTTAATTATTTCAATAAATGCTTTTGAATATAGGCTGTTACCATATGGTTGTTGTGTGTCGTTGATCAGGGCGGCGGCAATTCTAAAGTCGGTCATTCCATTAGTCGCTGTTTTGTTAAAATATGTGTGTCTAAAAATCTTAAAATCTCTTTTAAAGCGACCATTTATAGTTTCAATCACCCATCGGACTATAGTTATCAGTGTTTAACTGGGTTTCATTGCGATTTTTGGATGGTGAAGTATGTGCTTCGTAACCACAGGTTTCCAAATCTGGTATGAAATCTCTAAATTTCCGATCTAAAACAAAGACGTTGCCCTCCTCTAATAACCACAAAATAGATGCTTCTTTATTAGGACCATGGTGGTTATTAAGGACAAGTTTTATAATAGTGGCATCTGAAGTTGTAGCAGCATATGGACCAGTTACATCGATAATATATCCGTCAGCATACACTAGCAAGAATGGTTTTATAAAGTTCTTGAACTTATGCAAGCTGTAACTTAGCCTTTGAAATAAAAAGTTGGAACTTGTCTGAAGATATAGATATGTTCCATCACAGATGATAACAGCTTTGTGATTGTCACCAAAAATGTGATTTGGTAATAATATATTCCTTCGAATAATTTCATCACGGGTAATATGGTCAAAACCTAAATGCCGCGGGACATAATCTTGCAACAGACATGTCCTTACCAGCTTGATCTGCTTTTCGATATTCTGCCGAGACATACCAAAAACAGACCCTAATCTCACTCCAGGCTCGCCAGTCCGTATCTTGCTTCAATACACTGCTAAGTCATTATTAGGGGGGTAAGTTAATCGTAAATCGCAGGTTCGGTATCCGGTGTAAATAGCAGGTTGTCGTTATGAAAATAAAAATAATATTCAAAACAAAACAAACGGTCGCAACGAAAGCGAACGAAGAACTGTGTTGACGCAGGTAACTGAACAGCGGAGAGGGGCGAGGAGTGGTCCACCCGACTCTCGCTACCTGCTTGATAAGTGCTGTTTTTCTGCCTCTTTCTATCTCACAATTAAAGCTGTATTCTGTCTCTCTTTTACTAGTTTACAACAAAAACTCGTTATTAAACGCATTTTTTCAAAACAAATTGGGTATTTAGAATCTCCTATTGATGCTCTAATACACTAAGCATAAATTATTTGAATCGAATCTGGATTATTTTGAAGCATTCTCCTTTAAATGAAACTTGATGAGTTATCTCTTTAGTTATGAATGTTCGGGTTTAAAAAGTTCGTTTCATTTTCAAATTTCACATTTAACCGCTCGAGCGCTCGAGCGGACGCATAAAAAATTGCGGGTCGCTAGCTGATGCTGCACTACAAGTACGATTTATCCCAAAGAAGCTTGTACAAGATAAGGTCGCATATCGTAGCAAGTCTCTACTCAGTATACTGACGTAAGCTTATTTAAAAATTAACAAAAACCTTAATTAACTTAAATGTTGTAGCAATGTACTTAAGTACTGTATTGTTTTTTTTTTTGAATGAAACTTATTCATATTCTATTCTAATTCTTATCTATTACCTACAGTAGGCAACACATTACAGTACATCATTGTGATTTTGAACCGTTTGACGATTGATTATTATCTCGTTATCCTCGATTAAACTTATAATTTATAAACTTATCAGTTATTATTAGTTAAATTACCCTGTTTTGGTAATTTTATTGGCTTGTTTTTAAATGAATCTGACAATGTAAATGTACAGTCGTAGTACCGAACCCAAAGAGTGCTAACGGTGCCCTATTACTAAAATAAACAAATTTGTGACTGTTTAATAGTCTAGACTTTTTCACTAGATGGCGCTGATACTGTAATTTAATATGGTAAAGGCTTAAGCCGGGATTGGCTAGTTTTTATTATTTGTTGTTATTTTTTAGAGCTCAGACTATAATCACTGCAAGTATAAAGCTTCCCTGTTATACTGTTTTTACAATAGAGCAAAAACAACGAAAATCGTGGTGCTTGCCTGGAGACCCCCTTAAATTTATACTTTTTGATTATTTTATCATTTGTTAGGTAGTCCGCCATTATTTGCAAAAAAAGTCAGGCTTCTGCCTGCTTCGGTCAGAAAAATAGAATCCAGACAGACAGCGTAGGCTTAATATTAGGGCCTTTTGAATACGGAACCCTAAAAACGTGATGAAAAATGCAAAACTTAAGCATCATCTTCTAATTAAGTTTATTTTTATAACCCTATGAATTCGTTTTACAAAAAGGCATTAATAATACACACAATTTTATTATTTTATAACTTTATATAATATTTCTATTGTGAGCAATATTTTACGTTCTGTGTACAGAGGGCAGCAGTTCTCTTTTGGCCATTGTGTTGGCAGCGACTATCATTCTTAGCATCTATGGCACCTACATGCTCTACCGAGGACTGATCAGGTTTGTTATTAATTAATAAAAATATGGAAAATTGACATGATGATTAAAAATAACACTTTTTCTATCATCATGTCAATACCTACGATTGTAGGTTGACATGATGATTGAAAATTATTCCTTATTTAATGATATTTTATAATTTTGTAAATTAAACACCCAACATTTACATCATGTATTTTTTTTTATCAAAGTGTAACTTTTGACTATCTTCCAGGTGTGTTAGAAGCAGGAGGATGAAGACCATTACAAAAGTGTAAAACCTAATTAGGATTCCAAGATTGACGCTACAAATCGTACTTAACTGGAAGTTGCCAGATATTTTCTCCATTCTCTGGAACTGACATTCCATATTTTGTTAAATGTTAAATAACTTCTACCTTTGTGATTTATTATTTAGTAATGATCCTAAATTCTATTGTTAGACTATTGTTAAGTTTGTTATTACCAAAGGCAATGTTGATGTTTGACATCTAGCTATTTTAATTAATTTTGCTCATTTCTTGTTTTAGTTTTAGAATTTGAACTAAACTTACAATATTTATCTAACTTATACGTAAAGTATTTATGCTACATATTTTTTTAAATAATTAAAACATACTACGATAACAGTATTACCTATATAATATGTATTTAACAATAAGTCATATTTACTGATACAGTAATTAATTAATGATTAGTTGTGCTTATGCTTAAAGATAGTAATTTTACCGTTAATCTAAGTACAAGAGGAGACACTCCACTATCCACCGATTGTCTTTAATAATTACTATATATATAATTACTATGTATGTATGGCCTTACAAAATTTCTGGGTGCAACAGTTCTTTTCGCGTTTATCACATAACGTAATAATTAGTATTTCATCAGTGACATGAGGTTTTTTTATAGCGTCTCCTCAAGTGTGAACATAATAGCTCAATGCCTTTTACCCACGATTGCAAAGAATGACATAGAACCTATGAGCATGTATTTACTAATCATTAATTAATTATTTTTATTCAGATGGAATATATTAACATGTGTGTAGCCAGCAAACAGTCTGTCCGCAGGAGTGCTTCCATGTTTTTATGACGTGTATAATACTCGTAAATTAACGGTTTTTATATCTTCTATGAGCTAAATGTTTTAGTCAGGCTTTTGGATTGACAATATTTGTAACTAAAATTAGCAGGTGATGATGTAGCTCTTTGATAGACATAGTTTGGTCATGATTTGAAGTGTTTGTAGGATAGATTTTGTCCTATATGTATGACGTCATAGGTTCAAACAGACACAAGCTAAATCTTGAAAGCTTTTTTAACGAGAAAAATTTTTAAAACTTGTTTTTTTTTCTTTTATACCAGTTCAGATAATAAAGAACATATCTACATATTTTTTTTATAAAAAAATATCTAAGCTTACATTTTAGTCACATATGAGGTGACCAAGTGAATATTTTTATGGATTTTGGTAAAAAAAATTGTTAATTTAAATACTCATGTAGGTACTCACTAATTAATAAAAAAAGTTTCAATTTTTGTAACTGGAAAGAGTCGTAATTTCTAGAAAGTCTTAATGACACTTGTGGAGAGCAGTATGCTCAGCGACCAAGTATGACGTCACACATCATGCAACATATCAGCGTTAAAATTAGAAGTCATCTTTTATCGTATACCAATGTAATGCATCTATAAATGAGGAAGACAACAAAAACAGCCTACAAATACGTAATATTTTTGGGGGCTAATGTAACAAATTTAATTAAATATTACTGATATTATTTAGGGTCCCGTAACTCATAAAGTAAAAACGGAATACTTATAGGAGTCTTACCAAATGCGATTTAATGTACTTAATCAAAAATAAATTACACACAACGATAAAGGAATATTTTTCGCATTATAAGGTTAATCTTCATAATATGTCGTCTGCAAAAGTAGGGGTTAATTTATTTAATGGATAGCCTACAGAAGATAACATATTTATTTACCTGTTGCCTTCCTCATTACCCTTAGTTAAATGCATGACTATAATATGGTAATAAAAATCAGGCACTTAGGTACCTACAGCAAATAAATGTTCAGTTTTCATACATTTTTAACAAAACACTAATTTGTACACTTTTTGTTCCGATAAACAAAATAACAAAAGCTGAGATGGGATAGAAAACGAGGCACAACTCGATTCTAACAAAGATCGCTGTTCATGTACAACCAACTACATAGTTTCAAAATAAAGAACCTTTAACATGTTCATAGTAATTATAGAAAAATATGTAAAATCTTCATACAAGGTATGTAACGCGGCTTCAATGTGTGCGTGCTTTGTATACATAAACACATCCCCGTATTTAAATAAGTTAAAAATGTATGAAAACTACGCAATGAAGTAGATGTAGCCTAAGTTCAAAAAAGAAGTTAAGAACGATTGGAATTGCGAAATGGGGCGGAACTTTTAAATATATCATCCGTGTAACGCTTTGGCGCACAATATATTACCTATAATTATATGATTAGATATAAGAAATATCATAACGAGAACATACCAATTTAAGGTAATCATAGTTGTCTATAAAGGTTTTTGTAATTTTGCATTTAGCCCATGTATTGTGACAAGTAAGCACGTACTTAATTTTAATACCTTGTTATATAAGTCTTTTCTTCATTCATATATTTCTTTTCATTGCATCCTTTCTAAAAACAAGACTTTGTAAATTCTTTCCTCAGCAGAAATTTGGTTTCTTACAAAGGGTCTGATACACAAATAAAGTAAAACAAAAAATAAATTTGAGAAACATTGATAAGCCTACGATTAAAGAAGAGAGTAAAATTAAAGCCCATACCTGCTAAACAAATAATCTACGACACATAAAACAAACAGACTAATTCCAATACCTATTTAAATAGCAAAGATACAATATAATATAAATTTACAGATTAGTTTTGTGAATAAGTTTGTGTGACAAAATAAATATGAAAACGGTTACGGTTTGTTTGTTTTCGTGTAGTCACTGGTTATATTACATATTTTAATGACGGTCACAGTTTGTTTGTTTTCGTGTAGTCACTGATTATATTACATATTTAAATGACGGTCATAGTTTGTTTGTTTTCGTGTAGTCACTGGTTATATTTCATATTTTAATGACGGTCATAGTTTGTTTGTTTTCGTGTAGTCACAGGTTATATTTCATATTTTAATAACGGTCATAGTTTGTTTGTTTTCGTGTAGTCACTGGTTATATTTCATATTTTAATGACGGTTATAGTTTCTTTGTTTTCGTGTAGTACCTGGTTATATTTCATATTTTAATGACGGTCACAGTAACCCCTTAATAAAGTCTAGGTATCTTTTGATCCGAAATCTTTGCATCGACAGGGATCAGTGACCACGCGATATAATAGAGATAGAGAATTGTGAGCTAAATATGTACTAACTCATATATTCATATTCATATATACTCTTCTTCATATTATTACGGCATACATGTACATCAGCTACTTGACGTTCCTTCATGACAATATGTAAATGAGTTTTCTGCTTTAAGCTATGTACTTATGTATATCTATTTATTCTATTATATTGTAAGCATACTGTTGATAAACTATTTTCTGTACTATTATTTTCTTTTCTCTGTGTCTGTTTTCGGTCAAAACTCAGTTTTAGATAAACTACTTATCCCGGATTTCGTCATTAATAGAAGTGAAGTTTCGAGTTGTCTCGTTTACTTCTGAACTCCTCGTACTTTCTACTCTCCTCTTTAAGTTCATCGTGTAATAAGAAATAAGTATATAGACCTGGATAAAGAAGTAATATTGCTAAGCTCAAGAATATAAGTAATAGCAATATTCTTTATAACTCCATAACGTCACCGTCTGAGAGCAGTCAATACCAACAACCGCTTTTGCTTTGTTTAAAAATAAATAGTGGTAATACAATAGCTTCACCCGTGCTGAATTCGGTTATCCTACCGCAACTCGATGTAGTATATTAATTTGATATATATCTTATGGTTTACCATCAGGCGGACCGTAAGCTTGTTTGCCACCTTTGAGGTATAAAAAAAAAAAAAAAAAAAAAAAAGCGGTGTCAGCGTAAACTATGTCAGCAACCCAAAAGCGGCTTTTTACGACTTGGTTCACAATTTTCATCACTGCTTATTCCGTACGTCACTTTATTACAAAAATATTATTATATTAAAACGTGGCGAGCTATAACTCAAACCATTTAGAACGGTGGTTTCCGCGAGAAAAAACTCGCAGAGGAGTGCAACTGTAAAACAGAAGTCCTAGAAAATCCATCAACAGATCTTATGTGAAACTGAGTGTTGCCCTTGTCTACTATTCGTACCTAATAATATTATCATGCTATAAGATATTCATATAAACATGATAGTTAAGCATCGTGTTAGACAATACAATATTTGATATTTAATAAAATTTGATTGTGTTTTTATAATTTTATCTTTTATCTTAAACTGTCCTATCCTGTTATATAGACTTATAAGTATTGTAGTTCAACCATTTAATTACAATAAACCGGTCAAGATCAAGTTGGGTTTGCACAATTAGAATTACATAGGCCACAGACCTAGAAAACCATCGTAGGTCTCTACCTACTTTTAATTAAAAATCCTTTTATAGCTATTAAATTGTTACCTGCATTTCCCCTGTAATCTACAGTTTGATATCAACGAACTCTGTAAAAAACTTTACCTTCAGAAACCTCGAAAAACAAATAGGAGTCAAACGGTCATTTTAAATAGGTCATTAAAACCCCTGAACTTTATATTGCAGATAAATATTTTAAGAAACCTTATATTTAGCTCTTTTAGAAAATACTCCTCATCATCAAAAAATGAAGGAATGATTCTGCTGATAAAAAGGAAAAAAAAAGGTGGATTATTTATTATTTTTATTTACAACCATTGATAAGCTTCTTGTTACAACCCCTTAATGTAACAATTTTATTAGGCCTATTTCCCAGACTTCTAGTTCTGTAATCTGTCCTACCATCCTTAAGAAAGAGACAGCAAAACAGCAAAGCTGTGGTATCTTTGCTCTTACCATCAACGTCCGCCCTTTTTTTTGTTTATGTTTATGAAATCAAGTAAGAAAGAGACAAGAGACCACACGTTTTGTAACTATTTTTTATTATAGTTGTCTAGGAAATGCGCTGTCTAGTTCTCTATGTCTATGGCCTGTTTTAAGTCTTACTCTTACCACAAATAAAAAAATAACAAGGATTTTCTTAAGAAAAGTTTAAAATATTTTAACCAAATTTATTTCCATTAAAATGCTATTACTAAAGTATAATAATACAATATCTTATACAAAGAACTAATTAGATGGAATCAATTTGGTGAAAGCTTTAGGTTCGTATATCAAATCCCCCAGTCCTTTCTGCACAATGGAATTGACCCTTGCCGCCCGTAGCTCGTTCCTGTACTTAGCGACGTCCTTCTCTGCAGCTGTTAGGTTTTCCAAATTATTAAGCAGAACCTGTCAAGAATATTTACATGTACTTAGACTTACAATGCGGTGTCCTTGTCTCCAACTGATTTTTAGATTTTTGTTTGATTGTAGGTATGTTCGAATATCGTGCAAATAAGCTAAACTGTTTTCGCCTTCTCGCTGATGAGGGTAGGCCATTCCCCAACAGTGGGGACGTATGAGGCTGGCAAACAAGCAAGGTACATATTTTATACTGCTACAATGACAATCAAATCACGTACTTATGTGTGAAAAATAGTCCACGTGGACAATGGCGCGGGTTAAACCTAGTAAGTACCTATTTATAATATGAATGATGTGACATGACTTATCTTTAGGCCTAAAGCGCTTAACCAAATACTATGTATTTAGTTAATTTTTCAAATATCATTTAATATTCATTTAATCTACATTTTAAAAATGTATAAATTGTAACTGGAGAAAATTTTGTGGCTCTATTTCACTTGAAAGGGAAAACCACTCAACAAACTTTCGCTACATATGGACAAGGTCTATCCAAAACTGGTTGGGAAGATATATCAGGTCGAAGAAACAGAGATAATTTCGACGAAGATGAACTTCTCATGGTTATTAAGCCGTTTAACTTGATAGTCAAGTTTGGACTTTCAAGTCAACTCCCAACCAAAGTGTCTGCAACATTGCCACAAAAAATCGGGCAAAGAAGATATTTAGGCATCGTTTTGTCAAAGCTAAATAGCTTGGCTCAGGTCTGGTTACCAACTTTGTTAATCAGCGACTAGTTCTTTAAGATTCATCTGAAAACCAGCTGAAAGATTTCCTGTTAATATACCAATAACTCTGCTTTCAGACTTCTTTAAAGTTAAGGACACTATAGATCGGACAAAGGTTTTAGAAGATGACAGCGACGTTCTACGTTGTCTTATTGTAGCTTACGAAGCAGGCAGACAAATTGATCTGCCTTAAATTTTGAAACACGAGCTTCTTCCAGTACCTTTATCGTTGTCAGAAATCAATGACACACTCAGAGCGTCTAAAAGAGCATCGGTGGTAAAACTTCTTTCTGAAGGCATAGCATTGAAATTGATTGCAACGCTTGCACAGCATTAGAAAACCGGCAAACGCTACTACTTTTGGTGACTTTGCTGCAATTCTTCTACAGGATAGTTTACCTTGGAAGAATTTTTTAGCACCAGGAAAAAAAAACTGAACTCGCCTTTTTTCTCTCTGAAGCACTTCTTAAGCATAATTTTGGGGCCGTTGAAGTCATAGTATCTGGAAGATTTACACAAGAAGAGGATGTGCGATCAACCAACCCGAAATCCAACGTCAGTCCGCAACGCATGAAAAGGCCGACACACGCATTGTACTACATGCTGACAACATAGTCGTGATGGCTAGAAATTCCGATATATGTTTGCTGCTGATCTATCACTTTAACAAAATTACTAGCTCCAAAGTCTGGATGATAAGTGATACTGCAAAATAAAGGAAGTATATCCCAGTCCATGGGATCTGCAACATTCTTTTAAATGATCAAAAAAAAACAGCGTTCCACGCAGTATTCTAGTCCCCTATAGTTTTAGGGGTTTTTCATTTCCGCTACCATCTTCAAAGCCGGCGAATACAACCTCAACCTGGAACCAGCTGTTGACGACTGCAGTCTACCGGCAGGCGACTCCTAAGTTTTACTCTGCTGCCGCCGGCGTTGTGAACTTCGACCGCAGGAAAGCCTATCGTACCTAAGTAGACAATTCTCGATGGAATTCGAAGACCATTGTTAGTCAGAGTAAAAGAACCCCGACCTTTCTACTTCTATATAATCATTCTTCTATATAACTTTATTAATATAATTATTCATTTCTAAATTCATTTTTTTTTCATTATGATGACACCCTAATTCAACGTGACACCTTGAGACTAGACTGTCAATCCGGAATACTTGTTGGCAACCTCGCAGATAAGTAGAAAACCAATTCAAAGCTGAATGGGAGATCTTGTTATATTTTAGTATGGCCAGTAGAATGTCATGGTCGACAGTATTGAAGGCATTGGAAAAGTCAATCAAGACCACAACCGACACCAAGGCTTCTTCCATTCCATCACGTATGTCCTGTGATTTTCAGCAGAGCAGTGCTAGTACTATGTCCCGAACGAAAACTAGACTGATAAGAACTTAGTAGATGGTATGTTATGAACATGTTTAGATATCTGTATTTGCACCACTGCTTCTAAAATTTTAGATAAAGTGGTAATATTGATATGGGTCTAAAGTCATTAAGAGATAGAATTTGTGGAGTTTAGGGTAGAGGAATAACAGAAGGTTTACGCCATGTGTTTGGGAAGTCACCCGTGAACAGTGAGAAATTGATAATATGAGTAATAATTGGAAGAACAGAGTCTAAAATGTGGATGATCATAGTTCTACTTCAAGGCAAATAAAACGTAGCTTAATGTTCTGTCAATTAGTCTGCTTAAGGGCCTTATTTTTTACTTTTTACGGATTTAAAGTCTCATGTTTTTGTTAAAAAACTAGTATAAACTAGTACTATCGGATTTAAAGTCTCATGTTTTTGTTAAAAAACTAGTTTATTACTATAAAGTATAGACATGACAAGTTTGAATCTTGTACTACGCACGCATTACCATTTATAACAGAAGAAATACACAATAAATATTTTTCTTTGAAATTTTTGTATAAGGCGGACTCTCCTTGAGTGTGAACGTTTTTTTTTTTTTACCTAGGTATGTCGTACCTATAACAGTTCAAAGGGCATATTTATGTATGACAGACAGACAGACGGATGCCACGCAGGCTTAAACCTTACTTTACTGACATAGCATTTAAAATTACAAATGCGGATGTTACTAGTATTACAAATTAGTGATTTTATGATTCCGCGATTCCATACGAAATTAGTAAATATTAACAAACTACTAATTGATGGAATTACATCAGTCTTTTTTTAAAGTATCCGTATAAATAATCTGAAAGGTCACAATATAAGAGTTGCGCTTCTTACGCCCAGCACTATTTTACTGCGCAAAACTAAAAAACTTACATAACATAACAAATATATTTAATCCAAAAACAATTGTATACTGTAATATTTAACAGACTATATTGCAGCGTAACTCGAAGAAGCAAATTCATTGGCTGCTTTTTGTGCTCTCACCATATTAGGGGAATTAGATGTGAAAATATCGGAGCAGTAATAATCTTGCATCCTTCTCATTTTTATATCTAATAACATATTGTCGGGACTATTGTGCAGAAGCGGGACTATTAGTTTGGTAAATATTTTTTTTTCATATTTACCAACGTGTTCAAAATTAGGACTTATCTCAGCTAGCCTACAATACAAACTGTCGATATCATCGTAACCTAAATCAATTTCACAGTATTCAGCAAGAGCTCTTATTATTTTCCAATCATGCCTTGCTTTGCCAGGAGGAGTGACACCAGGCAAGGCTACTTGAGCTCTACCTTCCATGTTCATATACATCCCACCCGCTTCAGTATAAGCACTTCCAGGTAATACTACTTTAGCGTATTCCGTACCCAGATCTCCTTGAAAACCTATGTAAATAACTTCACCACTTTTACCGCCGTAGAATATTTGATCTGCTCCGAGAGATATTATAACTTTTGGACAAATTCCTGCTATGATATCGAGCCCTCCGGGCTTCCATCCTGCTTCCAAAGCGCCTACAAAACTAGCTTCTAAAGGTATTATATGTAAAATTTCCCAATCATCAACTTTAAAGTTAGATTTTAAATCATTTAACTCATACATCAGTTTTCCCCCGGTGCCACACGTTAGTTGCGAGATACCAACAAATATTAGAGGTTTCTTAGCCTTTTTTAAAGCAGCGGATGCTGCAGGCAAATCATTTAGGTATCTTCCTAAACTTTTAACGTGATAATTGAAATCACAGTCTGCACCAATCGAATAAATATCGCATTCATTGCTAACATACGCTTGACGAATCCATGCGTTTAATACTGGAGCCTCAAATCTAGGATTTGTACCAACCAATAAAATTTTGTCTGCTTCAGCAATCCGACTCATTTTGATGTTTAAAGAATATCCAGTTCGAATATCAGCTTCTGTTCTAGAATATCCAAATGTTCTTTCGATGTAAGTATGTTCTGATCCAAGTTTATTCAGTAAATCTTTAGTGGCAACTAATGTTTCCACGTTGCAATGTGGACCAGCTATCGCAACTATATTTCCACACGCTGCTTTAATCATATCGGCAGCTAATTCCAAAGCCAGATCCCATTCTATTGGAACCAACTTATTTTCTGATTTACACATAGGAGTCACCAATCTCTGCATTTCAAGAGAATCTATTGCCCATCGGCCTTTATCAGAGAGCCACTCTTGATTTATTTCTTCATGTTCTCTAGGCAAAATTCTTAATAATCTATTAAATCTATGATTTAGTATAATATTAGTTCCCGTAGCATCAGTTACATCAATAGACTCAGTTCTACGGACCTCCCATGGTCTTGCCTTAAACATATAAGGAATAGAAGTCAATGCTCCGACTGGACACAAATCAATTATATTTCCAGAAAGTTCTGAAAGGAACAACTTGTCTACATAAGTACCGACAAGCATGTCGTGGCCTCTTCCGGTCGTCCCTAAGACGTCCATGCCGCATACTTGAGAAGCGAATCGTATGCATCTAGTACAGTGGATGCATCTGGTCATCTCACATCTTATGAAAGGTCCTAAGGTCTTATGTTCTACTGCCCTTTTACCCTCAAAATGTAAATCAGTAAACCTTGTCCTGTCATTTCCAAACCTCATTGTAAGGTCTTGCAGATCACATTCTCCTCCTTGGTCACAAATTGGACAGTCTAATGGATGATCAACCAGTAAGAATTCCAAAATGGTTTCACGATACTTTCGAGTAACGTCTGAATTGGTCCAAATCTTCATGCCCTTGGCAACTGGCACTGCACAAGCTATTTGCGGCTTGAGAAAACCGTCTATCTGAACAAGACACATACGACAATTCCCAGCTATAGTAAGTCTATCGTGGAAACAAAATGTAGGAATAGCTACTTGTTCCCTACGAAGAGCTTGAACAATTAGGTAATAGCTGGGTACTGTTACTGGTTTTCCATTGATGAATATGTCAAACTCTTGTTCTTGTTTAGGTTTCTTGGTCTTTGTTCTTTGCAATATAGGAAAAAAATTTCGCTGACACAAAATATTTTTCGAAAACTTAAACATGGTGCAAGTTTATTTTGTGATAATTATAATGATAGATATTTGTAAACACTTTGTTTTGTATTTGTTTGATACATTGATATGACATATTTTATTTTTAAAACAGTAGAATCATTGAAGTAGAAAGGGGCTGTATCCTCTTCCCTCTATGTCTAGTTAGTTAAAAAGGTCAGTGTCAGGGACTCCGGACACGACATCAAACTTATTAGTAATTTTTATAATATCCCTCGACCAATATCTGCGTCTTTACTTTTATCTGACTGTGATGCACCCGTTTTGAGGGCTGTGGCATCATTGCTAAATTACAAACAATTAAATCTGTAAAAAAAACTGTAACTTAATACTCATTACTCATTCATATTAAATATTCAAAATAATTGTAGCCTTTCATTATTTACACAGACAGCATTAGACCATTGTATATTCCATTTCAGATTGACCTGGCTGATGAAAATAACCTTTTGGACTAGTTACATCGAAACTGACGCAATGCTGGCTTAATGTACCGAATGTACAAAAGCCATTTAATAACAAGATTAAGATTAAGTTATGGATTTATATTTTGTCAAATTTTATATTTTGTCATTTATATTTTATTTTTATATTTGTCGAAAGTTCATTAAATTTTCAAGTGAATTTAATTTAAAGTCCTTTTACCACTCCGTGTTTACCACATGCGAAGGATATTTTACAAAACATTCCGATACGCAAATTATGTACTTTTGGCGCCTTAGGTTATAAAACTTAAGAAATTACAGTCACGGATTACAGTGAGGCATATTTTCTGAATCTTAAAGTCTCCAGTGTGAAAGTTTGAGATCTTAGAAGATCTTGCAAGAAGTGTCTAAAATTAGTCCGTTGACATTTCTTTTTTCGCTAAAACGGCTTATATCTTTGAAAGTATGGGTCTGAAACATGATCCACACTATAAATAAGGCTTGTCCCTACACATGATGGTGTACAAGAAAAATACTATTATAAAAATAATATAAATTGTGTATAAATATCATTAATTATGGGAACGAAAAAAATTTCACGACTGATTTTAAAGAAAAAGGTTGCGGAATCCACACAGTTGATTTGCAACTGAACGCCCATCTGCATATCACATCACATCTGCAGAGAAAAGCTGCTGCTATCGATTGACGAAAAAAAAATCTAATATCAAACTAGGTATGGAAATTCATAAAACAAACCCCTGGCAGCTGTAGTGTAGTCTAAAATAAAGCCGGGCCAAATTTTTATTTATTAATTTTGTAATTTGGTGACCAACATGTAAAACATTGATCGAAATTCTAGCGTTAGGGTTACAATCTGAGTATATCCATAATTAAAGGTTACCACAACGTACAAT
Organism: Apoda limacodes; assembly: GCA_946406115.1. Taxonomy (NCBI): domain Eukaryota; kingdom Metazoa; phylum Arthropoda; class Insecta; order Lepidoptera; family Limacodidae; genus Apoda; species Apoda limacodes. Next base: position 25,689,533 of record OX291550.1, read on the forward strand.
GGGTTACAATTCTCTAATATAATCATAAAATTAAATGAAAAATATATATATAAATAATAATAGATAAGATAATGATTCAATTTAGTAGATATGTTAAAAACAATAGAATTAATAGAACCTAGGCTGCTCTAAATGGTCTGGCACAAAATATTTTTCAAAGGTATGATTTTAATCTAACCACGTGCAACATCTTTACCTACCCAGTATTATTTTAAACAGACCACTGACCTCTTAACCACTTCCTTATTGACTGCCCCATCAACTCGAAAGACGAAACCGAGAGGTACCGAACTTAGATTACAACGAAACGGTAAGTATATACACAAAACTGTCCGAGTTAATTCCGCTTTTGACGTAAGCGTAAAATAACCAACGATTTTTAAAAATTCAACTCGAAAGAGTGTTGAAAATTAAGAAAACAAGAGTCGTGGCTTTGCACATTTTGTAAGTCAATGTTTTTATCATTCAAAACTTGGTCATCATCGAATCAAAAATCATATACCTATACGTAAAACTCAAAACATAATACCTGATGAATTGACTTAATAAGTTGTACCAGAGCATCTTTAAATTGCAGAAACACTTCGGTAGCTCTCATGTATCTGAAAGAAGAAGAGTACTAAGATTATCTATTAAGTAAAAAACTTAAAGATGATGAAATATTTAACCAAAAACGATTGCACTAATCGTCTGATTACACCATCAAATTGCCTATGACATTAAAGGGTATATTAAGGGTATGACATTTTTTCGTTATCATCGTTTACGCTTAACTAAGAAAATTCGAGAACAGTTAGAAGAAGGTCGAGAATATTACTTACCGACCATCTTCTGAATATCTTACAATCAATAAAGACTACCAGAAATCCATGTTATGGGGGGAATCCACGTAAGGTTTCTTCACGATGTTTTCCTTAACAAAAAGCCAGTGATGTAAACGAACAATGTAGGTACTCAAGAATTTCCTACCGTCCTACCCTCAGAACGCGGAGCAGACGCCGAAACTACTAAGTCACCACCTATATCTTTATATAAGGTTCTTCATTCGCCTACTACGCTATCATAATCAAAGAGGATTGCCTATGATCATGCATAGCATCGGTGAAAGCATAGTCAAGTGCAAGCCGCAAAGTTCGTGCAGCTCGGGGCGCGGCAGGGGCTGCCAGCACACGCCGAGCTCCGCGCTCCTGGCACCTCGCCTGCACCAACAATCGGCAGGCGTCTGCGCATGCTGCGGTACGCTCCCAACCACTCCTGTTAACACATGAATCCCTGTTACCTTCTGTCACGGTTCACAGATCTCCGAAGTATCAAAGAGGCTTCAACCGTCGATGTTGTCATACTAACAGTACCTACTCATTTTGCACTATCAAGAATTTCGTTTAACCATACTACCATTGAAAGGTACCTTACAACAACTCACTATGTTTTTATTTTTTATGTGATATTTTTTTCGGATGACAGCTGTCAGACTAGAAAAGGCTACATCCCCAAAAATATTTATAAATTTGTTCACAGATTCAAAGATATAGCCCTATCTAATTTGACAGTTGTCATCTTTTTACGCACAGCCCTAATAGCTGGGTCTAGGAACTTGAAATTTGGCATGTGAGTTCTTTACTTAACACAACTCCTCTCAGAAAGGATTTTGCGAAATTCATCAAATGATCTCAAAATATTTATTTCGCATGTCAGTCACATAAAAAACAGCTAAATCTCTGAAACTGTATACAAAAAATGGCACTTTCAGAGATTCAAATGTGACATTGTAGAAATCGTAAATAGATAGATATAAATTTCTATTTCTAGTTTGAAAGCTGTCAATAAAGATCTTGATGAGATCTAACATTTCTCCTTTACGGCCCGTGGCACCACCGGCTCGCACCACTGGTGGTGTAACACCAGTCACCACCATAGTGTTGTCACTTACTCCATCGATTTTTTATCACACTTGCTCGTATAAAGTGCCGTTACTCCCACGGGCTTTTTATTTGAAAAAATTACAGATCTATCACTTCTGTAAAGAAACTACTAGTCTTCGATCACTAGTTTCGGAGATAATGCTGTTTTTAGTTTGACAGCTGTCATCTGAAATAAAGATCTTGATGAGATCTATCTTTCAGTATACGATCAAAAGTTCCGGATATAAAGCAGTTTCTAATTTGACAGCTGTCATCCGAAATGAAGATCTTGATGAGGTCTATCATTTCTTTAGGGAAACTATTAGTCTACGATTAAAAGTTACGGAGATAAAGCCGTTTCCAGTTTGACAGCTGTCATGCGAAATGAAGATCTTGATATCACTTCTGTAACGAAACTACTGGTCTATGATCAAAAGTTACGGAGATAAAGCCGTTTCTAGTTAGACAGCTATCATTCGAAATGAAGACTTTAATGAAATCTATCACTAATGTAAAGTAAAATTTACAAAGAAAAAGCCTGTGGAAGTAATGACACTGTTTACAAGCAAGTGTGATAAAAAACCATCAATTACCTTGTTACAGTCCTACTGATAGAACCAGGGACAAAAATCATTGCCCTTGGTTACTACCAGTTGAACCACGCAGTAGGACCATGGGCAAAGAATGACAAATGGAGCTCATGAACATTTTATTTTTATTTTTACAATTTTCATTTGATTAAGTAAACCCGAACAAAACACTTGTATTTCGTTCAATGGAACTAGTGTGACAGATATGCGTCGATGGAGTTAGTGAAAAAACTAGTTGTTGGTGGTGTCACGGGCCCTAGAGGTCATTTTTGTAGAGAAACTACTAGTCTACAGTTTGACAGCTCCCATTAGAAATAAAGATTTTAATGAAATCTATCAAAACTACTAGTTTACGATCAGGGGGGATAAGAGACCGACACCTTATAGTTACGGAGATATATCGCTTTCTGGTTTGACAGATGACATCCGAAATTCTATTAGAAATTATTTAGCAATATTTTGAAACATTAACAATATTTATAAAAACAAGCGGAGCCAAACACAATTTTTTTATAAGATTTAAAATCTAATACAAACATTAACTATTACATCCCTAGTAATGTACACACCTGTGTACAGGGGGTAGCTAAACTGCAGTGGTATCAGTGGTAACTAGGTCTCCCTCGTGGTCCCCCCATTAATGGGGCAAAATTCCATCATTATATAAAATCCTAAAGACGGTAGCTAACATGGTCCTACTCCTCCTGGTTGCAGCCCACATTAAGTACAGGTGTTTAGCTAGTTTTTCAGAACCTTTTATAGAGCTAAATCAAATTCAGCACTTTCCCATTCGCTTTTTTGTCTCCGTAATCCATGTAATCTAACAGTCGTGTTGAAGTTGAGTTGTGTTGAAAAATGTGCTTACTTATCCTTTCAGAATTATTAACACTGACTCTAATAATGATATTGTATCTTTATTAGTTTCTTTGTAACAATCATTTCTTTTAAGAGCGCATAAGTAATTCGGTTTAGTTTTAGCCAACATTCGAGCCGCTCCAATGACCAGTTTTACCGCGACCAGTCTAAAGTAATCTGTTTTATGTGAATTTTAACTAACTTGCCGACAGAGGTCAATTTCCAAGCCGGTAAAGCATCATCTAGCAATCGCATAGCTGAATGCGCGTACTCGGCCGCAGCACGAAGCCGCGTGCTCACCGACGCTAGCGCGTCTCTGAGCGTGCGCGCACGGGATAGCTCTCCTTCTAGCTGGGTGCCGGGACGCCCAGTTTTTCCCCATATGCTCTCTATTTGAAAAAAAAATCTCATATGACAATAGAATTCCAACACGACTCAATGACACAGAATAAAGAATAGTATATATTGCCAATCTTTGAAATCCATCCAGCCATTTGGATAGAGATGGGTAAAAAAGAACATGACTATCTTACACCATATTTTTTTCGCATTTTTTCATTTTATTAATAACTTTAATATAAGAAGGTTTTAAATATATGATCACAAATAAAGCATCAACTGTATACCAATGAGCTGTTGTAGCTGTGAATAGAGCGACCTGGAACGCAAGATCTGCGCGTGCAGTACTTGTCGCTCGCGCTGCAGCTCATTCAGCCTGCGATACAAGAATCCCAGCTCCAGAGCACGCATTTCCTGACACCACAAAACATAAGCCTATAAAGCGCCAACCATGGAAATATGAACCTATATTCGTTCATGACAGCTTGACAAATGCATGTATTTAAGATAAATTTTAATTTTTTCGAAGTAGGTTTTTGATAGCAGTTTTCAATAATAGCTAGCTAAGTTCCTATTCACTCAATATAATTATAATATGTTAGATTTTTTTTTTGAACCTAACTGTTCGCGGGAGGAAGTTTCTCTGAAACCGCACTCCGGTTTCCTCCCAATAGCTAGCGGTGCGATGTTAGAAAGTAGGCGTGGGCATCATTTCGAACAATTCCTCAGAACACCCCATTATACAAGCGGTAGAAGTAAGGGTTCGATACGGCTAGCGAATTTGGGATCGTCGACGATTTTCACAGCCCGTTGTTGAACCGAGTCAAACGAACCAAGCTGGTATCTGGGTGCACCCGCCCAGAGATGCCAGCAGTACTCCATATGGGGCCGAACTTGTGTTTTGTAAAGCAGTAACCTTTGCCCCGTGTTGAATTCCTGCTTTGCTCAGTTGAGTACACCAAGTTTTTGGACGCCAGCTTCATCTTGTCTTGCCAATGATCTCGGAACTGAACATCGCTGGAGATGTCAACACCAAGAATCCCAATGCTCTTGGAGATGGTGAGGGGTGTGTTCTGGAATTGTGGGACTTCAGTGAATGGGGTTTTCTTTGCGGTGAATGGGCAGAACATTTTTTTGGGGACGCCCAACTCAAAGCACTTGCAGTACGGCAGACTTCAGATTAGCAGAAAGAAAGGATAAGGATAAAGGGGAGTATGTGATAAAATTGGCAGTAAATTCTTGAAAGTTGTGTAGGAAATATAGGCAAATAGGGATACTGCCTTCTCGTAGGGACAAGTAGAGGCTTTGTTTTCGTGTGCTCATGTATAACTTCCGGAGTGGAAAGTATTCATACCAGAACTGCTTGACACCTCTATAAGAGCTAAATACGCTTCTTTCAAAATATCAACTTGCAGTGTAATCTGTCTATCCGTTTCGGTGCTAGAGCAGGAAGATTTTTGTTTTAAAATTTATAAAATTTTATTTATATATATAAGAATTAGTTAGTATCAAAGTCTCAACCTCGATTTTTAATGTTTACTATACTTTCTGTAATTAAAATTGCTCAGAAGTTAACTAAAGATCCAGTTTTATATACCAAGCTTACCTTTCTATTAACATTTGCGACAAAATCTTCATTTTCGGATGCTAACATTGGTCTTTTATACAAGTCTAAGCTCACGAATAACTGAAAAAATAATGAAATTTTATTATAAAACCATTTGGCTTTATGATTCATTTAACCATTGAATTATAGAAATAAAAACATCTAAACAAAATCTTATACTAATAAATTTGTACATGTACCTGATGAAGGTTTTTTGCATAAGCATCACTTTGAGGGTTGGAGTTTGCTGTTTCTTCAAATCCCTTGATTTCCTGGTGTTCAACAGATAAAAAAAGCGTTCAGTCAATAGTAAGGTTTCCCTATTACTTTTTTGTTTCCTTTTGATTTTTTTTTTATATTGATTAACCTATAAAATTTCTTGGTAACTCTTCTCAATTGACATCTGCACCTTCGAAGTTCATAAAGTAAATACTACAGAACATGGGCGCCGGCAGAAATAATTTCCAGGTGGTGCAGATTTTAGTTTTCTTACAATCTTCGCCGTATTATGATTATTAATAAAAAATTGAAATTTTAGTCGGAAACATCTGAAGCCCGGTTTATTTTATGTTCGAGACATTTACAAATTTCTGACTATTATTAGACTATAATATTTCTGAATATTTTAAATTCATAAATTTATTTTATAGGTACCTAGTCCTCACGGCTCACACCTATTTGTTCGCGACGATCGAAATTTAAAAATTCTAAGTTGGTGGGCCAGGAGTACCGGGATCGATATTTATCGATTTCCATTACTCCTCTGAACGCACCCTTTATAAAGTACCGCTACTCCACACGAGATAGCACCAGTATAAATGGGATGAACTTAACAGAGAAAGCGCAATACAGTTTCTAAGCAGTGCGAAAGAGACCGACTCTTGTCAAAGTCAATCGCGAATGAACTAGAAAGTTCATAAATGTGAAAGAGTAAAAATAATTATAATTTTGTTATAAAATATGAGTGACATAAGGCAATTTTTCTGCAAGAGAAAAAGATTGAAAATGAACAGTTTAATGCTAAAGATTGTCCAAGTACTTCGGCACAGCAAAGTACTAGTAAAATTTCATGAGTGTGCAAAATCTCATGCAAATAGCCAGTGGCATCGTGAATCGGTTATACGTTCTAAAAAAAACTGGAAATCATGCACAGAAAAAAAAAATACGTTTATGAATAGATTGATACTGAATATCACAGGGAAATTTCAGAAAACAGAAAAAAACTTCAACCCATTATATCTTCGGTCTTATTTTCTGTTACCCCTTCGAGGAAAAACAGAAGATGGGTCAGTTTTCAAAGACTCACTACATTTCCGAGTTGAGGCAGGAGATACGGTTTTAAAAGACCACTTTGCGACAAAAAAATCCAAATATTCCCTGGTTTTGCGAAACCAGATGCTCTGCAAAGTACAAAAGTATTCGAATTTTCGCTCAAAATTTTATCAAAATTGTAGAAACATTACAAGACCTCTCAGAAGATCAAGCCACTAATTCTAAGACAAAGGTTAGAGCTTACCAACTGCGCACTGCTTTGACCACCACAAATTTTATTGTGGCATTGCATATTATTGCTACTTACTCGGCAAAGCTTGAGCCTGTCTGCAACCAGCAACAAGTGGATTTTGACATTAATTAAACACATAAAAAATCATTTTCTCTGTTACAACTACACCCAAAAATAATAAAAGGCCTCAGTAAAGAAGAATTTCTTAGAGCTGCAAAAGACATTGAAAATTTGTATGGCGATCTTTTACCTAATTTTATTTCAGAAATCACGACTTAGTTTGAAATGTAGAAATATCCACAGCCAGCGGCAAATGATATCAGTGGAGTTGATCGATATGAAAAACATCTTATAGACTACATCGACGAGGCAAAAGATTTCTTTCCTTCGGTAACAGAAGCGATCAAGATTGGCCTTAGTCTACCCGTCACAACGTGCACAATAGAAAGATCTTTTAGCACACTGAGAAGAGTTAAAACTTGGATAGGTCCACAACAGGTGACGAGCGACTGTATGGATTATGATTGTTAAGTGTCCACCGAGGCATGATAACCAAGGACAATAAAGATAACTTTATAGAAAACGTCATTAATAGTTCGGTCAAAAACCCCGCCGGCTGCAGTTGCTTTTTAAATGAGAATTGTGTAATTACTGCCTACTAATTATTGTGAATAAAAAAATGATGTCCAACAGACGGCTTTTTATTTCAATAATTCCTGTTGATCCCAAAATTCCCAAGGGGTGCAAGTGCACCACCTGGCACCCCCCTGCCGGCGCCCTTGCTACAGAAACTACTCTACAAATTAGGTAGCGATTATATAAAACGAAGGAACTAAAATTTTCTTACTTTCGCATCTAGCTCAAGAACATAACCTGAACTGGGAGTCTGGGAGTTTATTGCGAGAATGCTCTATCACTCCAAACTCGGGAATAGGGGATAAAATTGTATGTAATTAACGTAAAACTTACCTCTCGAGACCCGTGAAAGTAAGTACTTACATACATTTCACTCCCGAATTTATGGCGTATTCTAGGGCGTACTTTTCGGCAGGGTTGTAATGATTAAAATCTTTTGATTTAAATCGCGATTAAAATAAAAAGCTTATTTTAAAATAAATCAACACTTTTTTACTGCAACCTATACAGCCAAAGCGTGTCAAGGGACTTCCTTTTTAAACTCACAACTCCATTCGTTTTGCCTGGTCATTACTCATTTGTGTCTGGATTTGTAAAGAGTGAATACTTACAACAAAATATCTGGCAGAAAAAGATGCTATATGGGTTTATTCTTGATTTTTGTACATTTTAGAATAGGTTTTGTTAAATAAGTGGCACATAAATTCTACTATATCTTTTTAAAACATGCGTTGATTTTATTATTATTGTGTTTTTTCTGACTTTCAAATTAAATAAGATACAAATATAAAAAACGAGTTGCACTCCGGGAGTGCCGGCAGAAGTGAAAACATTTACACACGATTCGCGCTTAACACTCAAATATGTCACAAGACATTTCTTTGACATTGTCAAGAAATAATAATGTTTGTTTATTTACTTTTTTGACGTAGTATATTTGACATCGCAATCTGTCATAGAATTAAAATTCCATATCCAACCTCCCTGTACTACTCATAATCGCGAATACTAAAAATAAAAATTATAATAGGCGTGGCATTACGGTTTCCGTCTTACGAATTTCCACGATTAGGACACGTGACCTGACGCGAGTTTATCATTTTTTACCCATACCAAAAAAAGTGCACAACGCCGCTAAAGAAGTTTTCACTTCAAAAAAAAAAACAAAAATCTGATTTAAATCAAATAAATCCGATTTTTTCGATTTAAAAAAAAAATAATGATTGTCATCAACCTTGCTTTTCGGATCGCAATAAGCTTCCTGATAATTAAATGTACATTCGCACAACAGTGCATACCTGCTGAATGCTGTCCAACTCCGCTGTGACGACTGCCAGCCGCGCGGTCGGATGCGCCTTCTCGCTATTGGCAATCTCGTTGTCAAGTCTTGTGAGCGCAGCCAGAACTGTCTCATCATTGGTCGTGGAATCTTGCCAAGATATCTAAAACAATATGTGTATTGACAATGGATCAGCCTTTTTGGCTAGATCCTCTTCAATCATTTTTAGAATGACATAAAAATAAATATCTTGAAAATATTGTATTCAAATCTAGTACTACTTATATTATCCATTTATATTATCCAAACTACTAAAATACGACTAAGTAATCGATTTAAAAAAACTGGCCAAGTGCAAGTCGGTCTCGCGCACCGAGGGTTCCGTACACACCACCATTTACGTAATTTATAAACACAAACAAAAACAAAAAGTGTGCCGCTAAGCGGTCACCCATCCAATTACTGACCAAGCTCGACGTTGCTTAACTTTGAATATCGTTTCCAACAAAGAAATATGTTACTGTTTCGCTTTATAATAACTAGACGTCGCTGTGACAGTGATTTAAGATGGTAAATGGCTCGGGCCCGTCTCACACTTGGCTGGTTATATTATTTGTTGTTATACTTTAGAGCTTACACACACTATGATTACTGCAAACATATACAGATATAGTGTTACTGTTTTACGATGGTGCAACTAGATTATAAGTTTGTACCCTGTACTGCCAAGCACCGCGCCTGAATTTAAACGTCACGATTGTTATTAATTTAGTAAGTGTTAATATTTAGAATGTTATAATTTTATTTGTCTTTAATGTTACATGGTTCATAAACGTATATTTAATACCTGTTTTACGCAAGTACCAACTTCATCTAAGTACCTTTTGATGAAATTTGTACGAAATTTTTACTTATCCGACTATACATTCAAGTTGGTCGAATCATCGGTAATGAGTAATTCATTAAGGTGTAAATCCTACTTAGCTGTGATAGTTATCCTTTTAATTTCTTTATATATGCTATTCCCTTGATTTTTTCACATACCCAAGAACGGCCATTTAGCTGGCACTGGGTTTAATATTTCACAAACGCATCGCTAAATTGAAAAATGGTTTTTGCACACCCGCAATATTTTAAACGATCTATCCAACGACACACCCACACTATAGGGTAGACAAAAAAAAAAATCACCACTTTTCGTGTAGCGGAGGTAATCTAAAAATTTTTTTTCTTATTTTGTTTTACCACTTTATCGGCCTAATCAATACATATACCTGTGCCAAATTACAGCTTTTTAGTACTAATATATAGTCTCTGGGCTAAGCCGCGGACACAGACGGACGGACATTGCCAAACTATAAGGGTTTCTTTGTTAACTACGGAACCCTAAAAATTGGTTTCGTACAAAATTTAAAAATACACGTATTAAAACGTGCGAGTGATGTCCCAGGTGTTGCAACCGTCCATAGGCTGCGGTGATCGCTTACTATCTGGCGGACCACAAGCTAGTTTGCCACCCTAGTGGTCTTAAAAAAAATAAGCGCATTCCAAATACATGTAAAAAACTGTACACGATGAAATCATAAAATAATATAGTTATACCTATAGTTATGGCTGCCACGTTCTACCAAAAACTTTGAGAAAAATTGCGAAAAATTAAAACTTTAGAGAAAAAGTAACGTACATTCTTAGTAGATATCAAAAGAAAGTAATTTATAAGTATATTCTAAATATAAATATCTGTTTGTACTTATAATTTTAATTAAAATAAATAATAAAAGAAAGACTAAGGAAGATAATTAGGTAATATTTTTTTGTTAATACTGGTAGAACAATAGCTCTCTAAAAATAAGTCATAACAGTACAATATGTAATAAATACAACTATAGGGTCTTAGGGATACATTCATACTGACAACTTGTAACCTAAAATGATCACGTACAGTGCAGTTTCAAAGGAACTTCTTCCCGCAAAGAAGTTCCCCTTTTTTTTATACCGCCTGATGGTAAGCGGTCACCGCGGCCTATGGAGGCTTGCAACATCAGAAGTATCACTCGCGCGTTGCCGACCCTTCAAAAATCCAATAACTTCTTTCTTGAAGAACTCCATACTGTAGTCCTTAGAGAAAACCTTGGCAGGGAGCTCATTCCACAACCCAAGCGTTCGCGGGAGAAAGTTTCTCTGAAACCGCACTGTACGCGACCATTTCGGTTCTAAAGAGTGAGAATGAATTCCCTGCCGATGGCGAGCGGTGCGATGGTAGAAAGTAGCCGTGGGCATCATTTCGAACAATTCCTCAGAACACATCCCATTGTACAAGCGGTTGAACACACACAGGGAGGCAAAGTCTCTCCTTAAACTTAAGGGTTCGATACGGCAAGTGAGTTTGGGATCGTTGACTATTCTCACAGCCCATCGTTGAACCGAGTCAAAAGGTAAGCTGGCATCCGGGTGCACCCGCCCAGAGATGGCAGCAGTACTCATGGCCGAACTTGCGACTTGTATAGCCCCGACGTAAAGTACTGCCTCGCTCTGTTGAGTACACCTAGTTTTTTGAACGCCAGCTTCACCTTATCTTGTAAATGATATCGGAACTAAACATCGCTAGAGATGTCAACACCAAGGATCCCAATGCTCTTGGAGATGGAGAGGGGAGTGTTCTGGAATTGTGGGACTACAGTGAATGGAGTTTTCTTAGCGGTGAACACGTAGACTTGTCTTTGTAGTGTTGAATCTGACCAAGTTTACCCGCCCCCGTCAGAGACCTTGGACAGTGTGGTCTCGATTTGAGACACAAATTTTCCGCGATTTTCCTCCACAACGGAACGAGGGATGTTTGCACGACACGTGTTATAAGCGTCTCCAGTACTGTCATCTGCATAGCAATGCACGTTGTTGATGTTCAACATGTCATTGATATGCAGTAGAAAGTGCGTAGGAGACAGCACAGAGCATTAGGGGGACAAGCATTAATGTCCACGCTATCAGAGCAACTACCGTCAACTACGGTTCGTATGTTTCTGCCGGACAAAAAGCTAGCCACCCATTTGCACAAACCCTCGGGCACTCCGTAAGATAGCAACTTCGATAGAAGACCCCGGTGCCAGACCCGATCGAACGCCTTCGCTATGTCCAGGCTACATGCCAATGCCTCCCCCTGACTCTCAATAGCTAGTGCCCATCGGTGTGTGAGATACACTAGAAGGTCACCAGTCGAGCGACCGTGGCGAAAGCCATATTGGTGATCACTGACCAGGTCGTGTTCTTCTAGGTATCTAACACATGGTAAAATTGGGTAATTTTTTATTTATATAAGTCGTGTAAGTAAACAAGATTAATATTAATTTAATTTGTATTTATAAAGAAATGTATGACGCACTTGCCCGGCCTGACCCTAATATTCCCATCCCGTAGCACGATGAACTGTGCCCTGTAAGTATACAAAATTTAAAAAAAAAAACAAAATTTAAAATCTATTATACAACTAGGTTCCTAGGAACACTTTTATGTCACGAGAAAAAGGTTTATTGCCAGGAATTAATCTTTCTTGCAGCAAGTAAAATACTTTCTCTTGATAATCCTACCTAGAGAATAGGTAAGGTAAGTTTTCTGCTGTGCCACGACGATGATTTGTTTGTTTTAGATTATTTTTTAATATTCCGTAGCTATTTTTATTCATTCATTTGATAATATTGTATCCCTTGGTTTTTTTTAATTCACCAAGGTGGCAAACAAGCTAACGTTGTGCTGGTGCTAAGCGGTCACCGCAGCCAACGGACGCTTGCAACACAAGGGGCATCACTCGCGCGTTGCCAACCCTTTTAAAATCTAATAGAGATCTTGGAGATCAACATACTGTAGTCCTTAGAGAAAACCTTGGCAGGGAGCTCCTGCCACAAACGCTTTGCCGGAAGAAGTTCCTTTGAAACTGCACTGTACGTGATCATTTTAGGTTACAAGTTGTGAGTATGAATGTATCCCTAAGACCCTATAGTTGTATTTATTACATAATATTGTACTGTTATGACTTATTTTTAGGAAGCTATTGTTTTTTCTACGAGTATTCACAAAAAAATATTTTCTTATTATCTTCCTCAGTCTTTCTTTTATTATTTATTTAACATTTAAATTATTAATACATATAGATATATATATTCAGAATATATAAATTACTTTCTTTTGATATCTACTAAGTATGTACGTTACTTTTTCTCTAAAGTTTTAATTTTTCGCAATTTTTCTCAGTTTTTGGTATATCGTGGCAGCCATAACTATAGGTATAACTATATTATTTTATGATTTCGTCGTATAGAGTTTTTTTATATGTATTTGGAATGCGCTTATTTTTTTAGACCGCTAGGGTGGCAAACAAGCTTGCGGTCCGCCTGATGGTAAGCGATCACCGCAGCCTATGGACGCTTGCAACACCTGGGGCATCACTCGCGCGTTTAAAACTCTAATAATAACTTCTTTCTTGAGCCCCAACTGTATTATATGAAACAAAACTCGGTGCTATTTTTATTGTTTTTTGACTTTCACTACGAAGTTTATGACGTTAATGACATATCCGACATGTTTATTTTATTCTGACGTCATGTAGCCAAGCAGACACATTAAAGAAAAATCTAACAATCTAACGATACCCTATTTACTCCATCCATCGTAGACAAATATCGGTCAAAAAGTAAAAGGAATACCCAAATTTTCAACTTTTAAAGTTTTTGATTATTGAAGACCTATCCAACGATACTTACACAATGGGATGGGAAAATAAATAAGGGAATGCAACCCTTAATAAATCATTTCACGATTTCATTTTCATTAATCCATTACAAATTAATTATGACACATAAGACACACATGTAAAAAAACGTCAGGAATCGACGGAAATATGGAGCAGTTATGAAGCTGTTACATTCGGGCAGATGGACCAGACAGAGCCGGATATAAGTAACAAAACTAAAGGCTACCGTGTTTGCTATTTAGCTACGAAACCCTAAAAACGTTTGTACCCTAAAAATTCGTAAAACAAGGTTTGCTACTTACAGTTCTTAAGGAAGTCCCTTTTTTGACAATTCTTTGCGAGCTGGCCATACATCCCATTCCAAAACCATCACAGACGACACCGCTTACTCCACTCGGATTTCCGCACACAACTAAACCTGATGCCAAATCCGAATATCGCCATCAAAAGACTTAACTACTAGTAAATATGCCAAGGTTACCAATTGTGTGGAGCGTATTTGTTTGCACATCGATTCAAGAGAATTGGTTTACACACACTGTTAAGGTATGGGGTTGTAATTTTTAAACTGTTATACGTGGATGTATAATTGTATAATAATTTTATGGAGGTCTAAAAAAGTTTTGGAACAAACTAGTCACTTTTTTATAAATTTCTACATATGTATTTACCTACAAAAACACCTAACCAAAATAGGTTCATGCGATTGGGAGTTGGAACGCCACACAGATACACCCGTTAAACGTAAAACACCCCTCTGTTTGCGTCAGGGGTTAAAAATATACTTAAAAATATAGTTATGCAGAATTAAGACATTACTAGAGTAGTTATGTTGGTGTATATTAAAACTACGCAATTGCTACATATACAATGTACATATATAACCAGAATGCATGATTTTTGCAGGCTTTTTAGTCTTTAAATTTACACTAAATAGTATATTCCCACAAACTTGGACCTCGCGATTTTCTATTCAACACTTTTTTTGAACTACAACTTCTATTAAATCGTTTTCTAGTTTATTTGTCCCGTACAAATTCTGCAATCGATTTTTAACCAAAAAGAAATTTGAAATGTTTAATATGGCTCCGATGACAAAGCAATATTCAATTTTATATTGTTTTGACATTGGGTGTGTTTTAGGTTTAAACGAGCGTTAAGAAAATTCAACAAAAAGAAATCATCATTCATTTTTTTTTAATAAATGTACTTACCACGATTAATAAATGGACTAAACAGTAAAAAATCATTTTCGTACATATAAACGTAGGGCGCATATAATAGACTTTCGAAATATAAAAAACTATTTTTTTTTTCTTAACTGTAGCATACTGGCATATAAAAGCATGAGATCAGTTTCAAAGTACCCAATAATTGTTACAGAAGATACGCCTTTTCATTTGATACCCCACTCGGACGTATATCCTTAACTTACAGTTTTCATCCTTCTTACACCCTTTATCACCGTAACCCTTTAACCGATCATGAATATCGTAGCAACGGTACCCATGTTACCGCTTACCATACGCGTGGACAGTGTGCTTGTTTGCCACCTTAGTAGTATGGGAGAAAAAAAAGTTATCGTCAAACAAGCATACACAGATACAAAGATACAAACGCTTTAGCGTATTTTGATAGTTGTGTAACTTAAATATTTGTCAAGTTATCGAACCTACTATATTTGCTTCGCACATCATGGTGTCTGCTGTGGATTAATTACTTAGAAGCACGAATATAAACTTTTTTTTTAGCCTCGTTCACTTTGTTGATCAATCAATGCAAATAATGGAGTTAGTACCATGTCGACACTTTCTTTGAGGTGGCATTTATTAAAAAAATCTACAACGATTAAAACAGGTCAATTAAAAGTCTTATTGTGTTTTACCTAGTTGTTTTTAAGGCCACGTTTTACCTAAGTTACCAACTAGCTCATATCGCAACTCTACTACACTGGACTTTTATCTCCACACACCCAGATACTTATTTCCCGCAAATCTACTCGTGTCTGTATTACAGAAACTTTGTATGTCAGTACAAAGCGCAGCCTAAATCTTTGGGTATAGTAATCTAGAACAGCGGTTCTCAAACTTTTGAAGCACTAAATATTTTACAGAGCATAAAATAAACTAAATCTGGCTAAGAATCTTTTAAGAAAATATCTTATAAAAAAGTTATTTGTTTAACAAGCGGGCAAAGTTGTTTTTTGTGAAGAGTGCCAACTGTAAATTCCGAGCTAACGAAGTAATATAGACTACTGAGAACAGCAAGGGATTTAAAGGCACGAAACCTAAAATAATTTGCTGTAGTGTGAAACATACAACTTTTCATCTCTACCATTTCGAAAAAATAGGTCTTTGGCAAGGAACACACTGAAGGCCATATTAAGCAATAAGTTTATTCTAATTTACAAATACTACCTACTATACTCTGCTCCTATCAAAAAATAAACAATAGTGTGAAGTAATATTCATAACAATTAGGTCAAAATGATTTATTTAATTAAAAAAGTTTGATTCAAGGAAAAAACTTTGTATAGGAATTCGGTTATTTTTATCAATAAATAAAACCACAAAATTTTGTAAATTTCAACAGCAAATAACGAATGACGTATTTCAGCTTTTTTGAGAAAGAAAGTTTATGAAGAGTTACATTGCTTGATTAAACTTAAAAGAGCTCTATAATATTATGTGGAACTTAGTGACTTAAATCCTGCAATTTAAAAAAACTAGTTGAAAAAATTATGTTGTAGTTATTGGAAACCAGGCTCAAAATCCCTGAGAATACATAAGCGCGACCAAAGAGATTTATCTGCGTGCTAAATCTGTACAGCTGTTTATGCATGTTTCTTATACTCTCAAACATCTTTTCAAACACATGTTAATTGGTGGATACTTCGGTAGAATATGTTCGAGGGAAGCAATAGAAAAATTCCCAGGATTGCTAAAATAAACTTTACTGTTTCAAAATTCTTTTAGAAAGTGTTCTAGATCTAGAATAAATTACCTACACTTGCAATATCCACACGTCGTAAATTAATGCCATATAAGTCATGAACAATTCAAAAGTTTTGTCGAAACTTTTAGTTGCTAAGATACCGTTTTGTTTGAACCTTTGTTTTGAATTTGAGCGCAGTGATCGTTTGACAAGCGACAGAGACTATTTTCACGTTTCAGTTAATTTTAAGTTCATCTTCGACTTCTCCAATAAATTGTCTAAGTGCTACCTAAAGATGTCTAAAGAGCTCAAAACCAAAGCAGTAAGAAATAAGACTCTTCTGCCTGATCTGTCAAATGAGGGAGTTCTGACGAAGGAGATAGTGTTCACAACTAAGCAGAAGCATGGGGTCCCGGTTGGCTCCAGACTGTTCTCCCATCACACTTTGGCTAGTGTAAGGAAGATGAGTTTTTTTCTTCCCTTCTTGTAAGTTTCAAATTGCCTATCAAATTCGCAAATATATTTGTTTGCATGTTTGTTGTACTCGGTCAGCTCAACCGTATACCTCGAAATCATAAAGGGTAAATTGAGATTTTATTATGCCAGTTTTTTTAAACTGTTCTATAGTCATACTTATAGCGCCAAGCTTTTGAAAAGCAGCAAACAGGTTAAGCAATTAATTTAAGAAACAATATCATGATAATTATAATAATAAATATTTTTGGACATACCACACCACGCCGTCTGGCCCCAAAGTAAGTAAAGCTTGTGTTATGGATACTTTTAGACAACGGATACAAGTAGGTACATATATATTACTTTTTATTGTCAATGCATACATATCATACATAAATACACCCAGAATCAAGACAAACACAAATGTTTATTACATAAATGTTTGTCCAGTGCGGTCCAGTGTATCGAACCCACACCCTCTGCACAGCAGCCGGCTACACTACCAACTAAGCTGCAAGGGAGTTAATAATAATGCCTCCATTTACCCATAAACAAGATGTTATTTTATGTCCATCGGGCTATTTCTGAGCCAAAAAGTCACTCTATTGCACCGTTGTGACTTAGAAGAATATTAACCTGCGGTTTTCGGCGCCCTCATTTTGCACTCACTTACACAGACACATTTGTATACATTACCAAAGTTTTATAGACGCAATATATCTACCTCCTCGTCCATCACTCATTCATTTTAATTTATTGTTCTGTCACTCTTTCATAAAAATCTTTGCAATTGCAGACGACTAAGGGTGTCGAAATATATGTGTCTAACCTTTTTTTCATTTTTATTTCATTAATTACAAAAACAAACATAGCACGAAATGTATATTTAAATTTTAGGAATACTATCGATATCGAGGAGTTTTTTGGTCATTAAAAATGGGGTTTATGAATGAATAAATGGGTTGAATAGAAAGTCCCGTTTGATTTTACAAAGCGACCTTTTTTCTCCAGCCTCCCTGACGATAGTCTTGACTTAGTTCTCTCAGCAACATACAACCACTCGACGGAACGCTTCGCCGACAAAGAAGATCTCCACCTACAGCCGGAGACACGAGGTTGTCCCACCTGGCGCCGGCTTCGGAACACCTTTGATAAATACCCAAGCACTCGCATACCAATGGTAAGTCAAGTAACCACCTGAAGAACGCATTCCCAATAATTTTGCAGACAGAAAGCACAAGGAATTCAGGTAAGAGAGGCGTCGGTCAGATTATTTGGTCAGTGTCTTATTCAACGGTAAGAAATAATCAAGTTCGTATGGACTTCTTCTGCTGTCATCTCCGGGCACGTGCACCTAGATATCAGCTTCAAGCGTTTGACTCGGTTTAAAAACAAGCTACTAGAATTGACGATCTTAAACGCCCCCTCTAAATATTGACCTGGTGCATTTGTTAAGCGATTAGCGTTTGTTTTTCAGCCGGGATTCTATTTGCTGGCCTATAGCCTTGTCCTGTCTGATAAAGTGCAATAACTGGTATTTGGGTGACGTTACGCACACTTGTAGGTACATTCTTTTTACTGTAGCCAAAATAGCAAAAGCTTAACATTCGCAGGCATATAATTCTCCCATATTTCCATCGATTCTTATAAGAAATGGTAACTAAACCTAAACCTTTTTTACAGTTTTGAACTATAAATAATAATATTATTCTCAATCCAAACTCAATAGTTTATACCTATTTACAAGGTCACTAGCTCCTTAAAAAAAAATTCAAGCTTTATTAATTTATTATTTGGCATTCTTCTGTTTTTTCCTTAGGGCCATCCGATGCAGCGTGGTGGCATTAAAGAGCGAAGGTCTCCATTCAGCGTGAAACTGATGAACTCAGGCGTACACTCCTCGCAGACTAACCCTGGCTACAGCAGACAGCCGGCAGGCGGCGCTATCTTCTTCTATTAAATCAACGACCCACAAAGGCCATAAAAATAAAACAAGCTATTTCGTAACATAGGTATAATATTTCCGTGAAATGTAACGCCACCAAAAGACGCAATATTGTGACATATATTTTCATGGAATTCACGCCACCAAAAGATGCTATCTTGTAACATAAAATAATTCTGTTGAATGTAACGCCAGCAAAAGACGCTATCTTGTAACAAATAATATTTCTATGGAATGTATCGCCACCAAAAGACGCTATCTTGTGTATATAAAAATTTTATAAAATGTAAAGCCACCAAAAGACACTACCTTGTAATATATAATAATTCCATGAATTGTAACGCCACCAAAAAACACTATCTTGTAACATATAATATTTCCATGAAATGTATCGCTAACACAAGACGCTGTCTTGTAATGTATAATAATTCCATGAATTGTAACGCAACCAAAAAATGCTATATTGTACCATATAAAATTAATATGGAATGTAGTGTGACGAAAAGACGCTATCTTGTAATATAATAATTCCATGAATTGTAACGCCACCAAAAAACGCTATCTTGTAACATATAATATTTCTATGAAATGTATTCCCACCAAACGGCGCTATTTCATAATTATAATAATTCAATTAATTGTAACACCACCAAAAAACGCTTTCTTGTCATTATACCTGTCTTTATTTAGATGTTGCATTGCTAGTCCGCTTAATTAATTTAGTAACTAGTACGTGGTACATAATCGATTATGATCTTCATTACCTTGTTAGTTTTAAATTTTTTAACATTGTCACGTGCAAAAAAATGTTTAAAATTGATAGCCGGTAAATATACTGAATACAGTTGCCCTAGAAAAGTCCTAATTATGTCCATGCTCGTTTATACTATAAGCCATTTGAATTTTTTGTTTATTTTAATTACGATAAGTTATCAATCAAATTATTATTTTTGTTTTTTTAGTTTTCAATAAATGACTGTTTTTTTGAAACAGCGGTTGATGACAAGCTGTTTTTTTTTCTTATTTATATAAAGAATATATAATTGAATTGAGCGTCCAAGCTTTGCTCATGAATTCACATCATCTACTCTCGAATACCGTAACAACTTACGTACGAATATCGCTAAATAGCGAAAATCAGGGACGCTATCTTATCATATTACGCTATTCTATTAGTAGCCCCGGGATACTTTAAACGAAACCTATCAAACTTTATTATAAACAAGCATTTCTTAATAAACAAATTTAATAATTCAGATTGGTAATGGTAAGCGGTTTCCGCAGCTTATATAGATGCTTGCAACACCTGGGGCACAACTCGCGCGGTGCCTCATTCCACAACCTAAGCGTTCGCTGGAGGAAGGTTACCGCACTGTACGTGACAACAAGCGTGATTTTTTTGCTCGATATTGATAACGGCAACAGGTAGACGCTTAAAATATTTACAGAATATTTAGTTATAAAGTCACTTTAAAAAGAAATAATTAAATTAAAATGAAAAAAATATTTATTGGGGGCTCCCATACAACAAACGTGATTTTTTGTCGTTTTTATAGATAATGGTACGGAACCCTCCGTGCGCGAGTCCGACTCGCACTTGGCCGATTTATACATATGGCAACAGGACACTGTGCATTAGAGTCGCTGAAAAGGAGGTCTAGGAACCAGGAAGCTGTGTTGAGCGCTGTGATAAGTCCTGATAAAGTAGTGCAATGCGAGGCGTTCGGTAGACTACTACTGGCTGAGTAGGCTGCTGCTGCAAGTGCGTCATTGTTTAGCGTCGGAATAAGTTCACGAATTGTGAAAAGAAGGAAAAAGGGAGATGTCCTGCCATACGAGGTATAGCAGGTGTGGGGTTACCCTGATCCGCTTATCTTTAGGTTTGGATCGTATGTATACCACTCTACTGAATAAACTTGGTAGTACGATACATAGTACCCGTGACGTCACCATTGTCTATTAGGAGGGCGATATGGTCAAAATGCGAATATTATGACACTTTACTTTTACATGGTCCGTTATCATTCCCCTACAATTTTTTCCGCAGAGCATATGTACCAAGAAGTTTATATATGGATTATGTACAGTCAAATTCTACATCTATATATTGTTATTGTAATAGAGCATCACGGCCCCCATTTCCTGGGCGCGTCAGGATGCTGTGTCATTCAACACATATTCCACTTCAACCTTCTTTAGAGGATTCTGGCAGATTTTAGTAAAAACAGCTTTGGTGTAAAAGAAAAAAATAATTGGACACAAGTTTTAATTTTGGGAAATTTAATGATCAAATAATTAATGAGCTAATTATAATCTTTAAATATAAAATTTTGGCCTAGATAATGTAATTTTTTTGTTACACTAAACAACCTGTCATAAATCGGGAAACAATACAAATCACCTCGGTTAAAAGAAAATTGTGATGGATTTTTTGGATTCTATTGGTAAGAGTAAATTATCAAAGAGTAATTATTAAATCAAAGGGCAAAGAATAAGCCAAGAGGACGATATGAGGTTTAAGTCTGCACAGATCTGTGACAGGATTTATAAATGTCGTACATACACATCCATCTAAATAACGTAAAATGAAAAATACCAATTACCCATCTATTTTATTATATTACAATTTTTATTTTGTAACCTTTTTAGATCTAGATAACCGCTTCAAAAAGTCGGATCGGGTTCGCTCGTGGTACTTGTATGAACAGTATAAATCTCTGGAGGAGGACGATTTGCAAATGAATGAAAAATTTAACGACCAGTCATACCAAGAGTGGATGTTGCAGCAAGAACTTACAGACAGAAGAGCAAGGCGTAGATTATATGATAAACCAGAAATGAACCAAAATAAAAACCCAATACCAGCCAGAAGTGAAGAATACATCATTAATTTCAACACCAATGCAGACATCTTCTTCAAAAGTGTTTCCGATATTATTGATAACCAAGAAACCCAATGCGAACAGGGTCTTTTAAATTATGAGGACTTTATCAGTGAAGATGACTCGAAAAATTTCAGGGTTTCCAGTACAAAACAATCTGAAAAATCAATTGACAACAAGATTAAAGATAATAATAATTCAAATATCCTACACAACGTTATTGACAACCTTGATTATGTCAATAATATTTCTGATGAAGTAAAAGAAGAATTGGAAATTGCTAAAAGAAACATCGTCGAGAATATTAAATTGCAAATGGAAAACGTGCGGGAAGATATACAGTATTTAGAAGATTATAGCAAGCTCTCTGATGAGACCTTGTCGGAAGGAAATAGTGTAATGTTAATAGAAGAGAAAAAAAATACATGTCCATGTCATATGTTTAACAGAAATGTACAAGGTGACAACAATATTTTTGTAATGTGGTCAAAGTTAGTCTCTTTTGCGTATCAAGTAACGCAATCAAACCATGGTAAGGGAAATATTTTGAAGGTTTCTTTTCGTACTTTGTCTTTTCATACATTTTACCAGTTTCTTATTTCTTATTAGTTTCGTTTATATATCTACTCTTTTATGAAACTGCTAAGGTAATATTTTTATAGATTTAAGATGTTTTTGAAAAAAATATTGGGATCTATCTACTGTTCAGAATAATGGCAACTTTTTTAGAGATTTCGTCTGTCTGTCTGTTTCGTACGAATTCCATTGAAAGGTACATAATTAGATGAAGTTAGTAAAATCAAATATAAGTTTATAAACCTTGTAAAATTAAAAAAAAAATTATAACATTCTGAATACTAATATTTACTCAACTAATAATAATATGTTCGTTCAAATTAGGGCTCGGCGCTTGCTAGTGGCTCTATCGTTAAAACAGTAACACACACTCATACTGTGCGTGAGCTTTAAAGTATAACAACAAATAATAAAAACCAGCTAAGTGTGAGACGGGCCCATCGTAAATCACCGTTACAGCACCATATAGCTGTTATCAAGCGAAACAGTAACACATTTGTTTGTTGAAAACGATATTCATAGTTTAGCAACGTCGGGCTTGGTCAGTAATTAGATGGGTTTTTAAATTACGTTTTACACTTTTGTTTGTGTTTGTAAATTACGTAAATGATGGTGAGTACGGAACCCTCGGTGAGCGATTCCGACTCACACTTGGCCGGTTTTTTTTATATTTTACCTTTTACTAGTCTAGGATTAAATCAACTGACAACTGATACTTGGGGAATCGATTGTTTAAGACAGTTTAGTGCCGTAGGTTTTTAAAGAAACTACGAATTCGAAAAAATTAACAAAAATTTATGTAAACGTTCATTCGTGCCATGGGTTCTTCAAAAAGGGTTCTTAATGCCATTATTTGTTTTTTACATTTTAACTCTGTTGCAGGCAACTGCTATGACTCTAGTTCCCAGTTGATGACGGTTGTGCTCGTCTTTGATGTACTTCGAAAGGGACTCGTCAGGATGTGTATGTAGATAAAACTTGATCTTTTAAATGTATATTTAAATAAATACTATTTAGAATCACATAAAAAAAATAACTAAATATTTATCACGCTAAAAATTGTGTCGAGTGTGTAAAAGGCACACCTCAAAGTGTGACATCATAAATTTTATTTATATCATACCCACCTACCTTATATTAATAATGTAGTTAATTCTTTTACTAATTTTCAACTAATTACCAAAGCGAGGCTGTTGAAACTTACAAGCTAAAGTGGTAGTGGACCAAACCATAAATTAAGTTTATTTATTTATGTAGTAGTCTTGTAATGTTTTGTAGATTAAAATAGACTAAACTTATTGCACTGTATTGAAGCATGTTGTACCTACTTTAGTTAGTACATTGCAGTAAGGCTGGGTTGCACCAACTAACTTGGACGGGCCGGTAGTTTAAAAAAAGGTGCCTATGCAAATTTTCATACAATCTTCCATTTTTGACGGCTGGTTAACGTCAAAGTTAGTTGGTGGATTTCGGGGGCGATAAATCGATCTAGCTAGGTTTCATTTTTAGAAAACGTCGTTTTATCCGTGTTTTTAGGCAGTGATAAACTGAAAAATATGACATTTACTGACATCTATTGGCGAGTAGTTATAAGCAACATTAAAACTATTTGACAATAGATGGTGTTATTAAGCAACGCTTAAGCTACTTGACAATAGATGGTGTTGTTTAAAAAAAGCGAACAACGCTCGGTCCTCCAGGTTATTAAAGATGTAGATATAAAAGATAAAGACTTACATACAAATTTATTCCACATTGATACTTTTATCGTTCCGAATTAAAAGGACACACCGACAGTCAAACAGACAGAGAAAAAACTAACCCTCTAAAGATTTTTGTTTTTACTTTTGAGTCACGGAGTCTTAAAAATCGTAAAGTTGCTATAGAAATTCAGGCTGGTAAGTTTGTCTTGATACAAATAGGTAATTTAATTTTAGGTGATATTTTGCAGCCCTACGTTTCACCAATAAATTATGATGAAGAAGAAACAACGTCTACTAATGTTTCATATAAAGAAATAAAAAGGAAAACAGTCGCTACACAAAAAGAATCAAAAGAAAATGACGTCTGTAGGGTATGTAACTTATATTATTTACAGTGTTGGCGGCTCCGTGGTTCTGTTGGTACTTGTCAGTCATACATGTCTTTGGGACGGCGGAATACATTCGTTATTCGTAACATACGTTCGTTATACCTCTAACCACATCTTCAGCTTTACCTTAGTGTCGTGATGGTATTGTTCTAATTCTAATGGTATGCGTAGCTCTTAGTAGTATCTATCGTAATTCTAATTATATGCGTAGCTAGAAGTAGTAATATATCCTTATTCTAATGGTATGTGTAGTTAGTGGTAGTAATCTATGCTAATTCTAATTGTGGGCGCAGCTAGTAGTAGAAATCTATCCAAATTCTAATGGTATGCGTAGTTAGTAGTAGTATTTATCCTAATTCTTATGGTATGAGTAGCTAGTAGTAGTAATCTATCCTAATTCTAATGGTATGCGTAGCTAGTAGTAGTAATCTATCCTAATTGTAATGGTACGCGTAACTAGTAGTAGTAATCTATCCTAATTCTAATGGTATGCGTAGTTAGTAGTAGTAAGCTATCCTAATTCTAATGGTACGCGTAACTAGTAGACGTAATCTATCCTTATTCTAATGGTATGCGTAGCTAGTAGTAGTAATCTATCCTAATTCTAATGGTACGCGAAACTAGTAATAGAAATCTATCCCAATTCTAATGGTATGCGTAACTTGTAGTAGTAATCCATCCAAATTCTAATGGTATGCGTAGCTAGTAGTAGTAATCTATCCTAATTCTATATAATTCCTTCACCCGAAGGATATCTGAGAGAGATCGCTCCATAGCGATAAGATCGCCATTTGTACCTGTACTGTCAATACTGTATTATGTTTTTATGTTATTATACAGGTTCCGTTTCCCATTTTTACGGGCTAGCTTACATTTAAGATATATATTTTTCGTTGGCTTTCTAAATATGTTTTTAATGATTTACAGCCAAAATGCCAATTTCAACCAGAAAAATCAAGAATTCGAAAAATTGGCAGGAAGTATCATTCAGACAACTGTGTTCAACGTACGAAATATTCATACGAAAACAGAATTAACGACAGAGAAAAGGCAGGAACAAGCGAGCCGTTCACAAATGTTGCCAGGCTGTCGTCTAGAACATACAAAAATTATTACAAGCCTCTTGGTAGTACCGTCCCAGTACAAAAAATTGGAGGTAAATGTCGTCGTTGTGTCCATTGCTCGTGTAGTAGAGTTAAAAATCCAATGTTGAATCTTGTACAGTACATGGATGGTGTGCTTAACGATACAAAACATTTGTAAAAATTACAGTGTTATAAGTTGTTCTACTAATATTTTATTTTTACTCAATATTCTGTGTTAATTATTGATATCTTCACAAATCCAATCTAATCCTAAATTTTCTTACCCATCCGTATTGTTTTTTAGTAATACAGAACCGCAGTAAGTAGTTAAAACGTAAGAATACTAGACGAGATATAATGGGGATTTCGATAAATCCCTTTATTGTTAACAGCACTACCAGCCCAAATCTGGGAGTCCGTAGTTGTAAATTCAAAAACTCGTTTTACATACACTAGAGGTGCATCTAATCTAGAATGTACCGGATCTACATGGGGCTGGCTAGGCTAGCTGTGTTTAATAGGATGACTGTCCAGACACAGAAATATCTAACTAATCCCCGGACTACTTATACTATGTCCAACAAAAACTATTGTCCCTTAATAGATGTAGGCTAAAATTATTTCATTCCATTGTCTAAGACCTTTTTTATCTACCTACACAAAACATTTCTATAGAAATAAATAAAGAATAATTAACAAATATAAAAATAATTCTTAAATGTTAAATTATATTTTATAAAACTTTAAAGACAAATTACATAATTTCTTCCTCGTAGTCAAATTATTTAGTCCAACTGGTTTAACCACAAGGACATTTCCTCTTATGTCGTGTGATTAGTATATCAAATACGCAATCGCTCAAGTAGGTATTCTTTTTAAAAAAGCTTTATATATTTAAAAAATAATTACATCAATTTCTTTGTATATTAACTCCATTCATAGCACGTGGTAAATTAATGTCAAGTGCGGCACTGTTCACATAATTATTATTTTTAACTGATTTTAAAAAAAAAATTTTAGAAAAGTTTCCAAAAAAGGGTTTTAATGATAAAAAAAAATTGATATACATTTGTTTTTCGACACTCATTTTTTTTTTAAGATAACGTTAATTTTCTTAACAAAATGTTTTTTTGATATAAAATAGTTTGTAAATATATTTTAAATTATTAAGTAACCGGACTATTGCTACTAAAAAGGTATCAATAGTTCGGTTCTTCGTCACAACCGAACTATTGCAACTTAAAAGTTTCAGTAGTTCGGTCAACCGGACTAACAACCGGATTACTGCTACTAGAGGTTTTTTTTAATGTATGTTCGGGCAGAACTCAGTCATATATAAAAGGATTTAGGCAATTGTTCGAAAGTGGTTTAACTGAAATGGTCCCATTTAAATTTTGTATAGATCTGATAATGACTTTCAGAGACCGACAACGGAACTCTTCAAATATTACAGTGAATCAACCGCAATTGCTGCTATCGCATTAATATGCATTGTTTACGCAATCACACAACATCACGCCTGTACACTTGAAAGCAATTCGTCACTTAAAAGTAACAAAAAACAACTGCTTTTAAACAAAAGGGATGCACTAAAAGGGTAAAAATATTAACTTATTTCCAAAAATGTGATCTGAATTACAGTTTGAAGTTTGTTTCTATGTACCTAACAGTTTATAACACACTTCATTTGCATGACACCACATTTCAAACTGTAATTTAAATATTGACAACAGATATTTGGTAATAAGTAATTATTTCTACTCTTTTTGTGCATCTTTTTAGAGCCGGTTGTTTTTCGTTTTTTTTTTTTTTGGTAAAAAGTTTTTCCTCATTGTATAAATAGTCCAACTGCAAGTTTATTTACCCCCAGTAACAGGGGTATTTATATTGATAGGTATGTAATAAATACATCATTTGTTATCTTAGCAAATTGAAATGAAGGTGATCCCCCGTACTGAAATATGTTTAACTTTGAGTATATACCGACTATAAAACAAAATGTAAACAATTAATCCTTATACGAACCATATGCAGCATCGAGTCAATTACCTTTATTTAGAGGGGTTATGAAATCGTTATGTAAATTGGCAATTATGCAACCGCAGCGCCACTGTAGCGTTTTCGCAATGGTCTAATTTGAAGACACCCAAAAGAAAACAAATCGTTCAAATTAAAATAAAAACACAGATTAACAAATATGTAACACTTTATTACACTTGCCGCCTTTACAACAGCGAATTTGAGTTGGTTACAGTATTCATTTATATTTAAGTAGAATAATTCAAAGCTATCTATAAACACCTTTCCCCAGACGGTATATTGTTTAAAAATTCTTTAAATTCATGCCACACGACAAATTTAAAAAGGTGATTGCTTACACCTCTAAAGATGACCTTATTTAACACGATTCTAAGGGGCAAAAATAAACTAACTACGCCCACCTTGACTTTTAACTTTGACTAATATTACACGCTGTAGATTGGCGCAAAATGTATTACAGAAAAAAAATTACAAAAAACAAATTTTTAGAACGTTCTGTGCAAAAGAAATTATACACTTTGCTAAAAAGTGGCCAGTTAACATATTTTAGACAAACCATTTTAAAAATTGTTTAATAAATAGGCACTAAGTAGAAATCAAAGTGTAACAGTGGTAATTGGTGTGTAATATCAGTTAGGTTGTCTTAGCCCCTTAATATAATAACAGATTATATCTTTTCTCATTATAACCCAATTCTGTTACTCGCTGTACATACCAATTTCCAAACCATTTTCAATCTGATTAAGTACAGTCGCGGTCATCGCCCCATTATCAGTCAGCGGCCCAAGTGGCGAGTGGCCAAAGACTGACGATGTGGCAGAAAACCCCACTGTACATCATACAATTTGTACATTGAAAAAATACATTACATACATATATACATGTGGCATGCAAAAACGTACCTTATCAATCACAAATATGTAGATTTACGAAATGGGCAAGTAAGTTTTTTTTAAGATGCGTACTTAAAAACCCATTCCTGTTCTCATTATTGGTAAATTGTAATAATTATAAAGTCAATGAGGATTATTCCCCAGGCTTAAAGCAGTCGTGTCATATTCAATAGTATTAAATATTTCTATCTTAAAGTTTTAAATGATGCTTTTGTATGTGACTGTACAATATCAATGGAAAATAAAATTAAAAATTAGCTAAAATCTCGCTTCAAGCAAAGAACTTAGAGCGCCATAAGTGGTAAAAGCCAAACGGAACTGTACAAGATTAGCGAGATAAGCGAAAGAATATAAAAATCCAACATGTTTAAGATATATTTACGATTGCGTATAAAAAGCATTTTGTTTGCCAGTTCTTTAATTAAGCATAATAAAATTAATACCAACTGTACTGTTGTTTAGAATGTACTACATAATGCTTACAACAGAATATAAATATGAATAAATAAATAGATCAGAAACAGAAAACGAACTAAATAAAAATTTGTAAAAAATGTGGGTAGTAAGGTGTTTTGTTTTTAGTTTTAAATATACCTACAGATCGGTACAGGCGCGAACAACTGAGTAACACTACAATAAATTTAAACAAACATAACAATGAAATTTCAAAATCTAGTGTTAACATGTATGGAAGCAGTAATCAGGTCGAGGGAGGTATTTTATTCTCATGTTTGCTTACGATATAAAACAGTTTTTTATTTATTCATTTACAATACAGGATAAAATGAGCGGAATGAATTTCTTTTTCCTGAAATTTCAATTATTGCCTGTCCGATGATACCTCCTTGCCTGATTAAATAGGGTTAAAAGTATTTTAAAGATAATTCTACAAGAGGTGCGATTTTTGTGACGCTACACTCGATTTTTCATTATAATCAATTTTCAAAGTGTGAACCGCGTATTTACACGTAAAAAACGGGATTCTGCATGGCGGATGACGCGTTTACCAACAACACCTTAAGTGATACCTAAAACCTTAACAGGAGCTCAAGCATAATTTAAACCTCAAGAAACCTGTGAATTGTAGTGTTATTACTTGAAAATTCAATGATGTGTAGTCAAGAACGGATTACAAAACAAAAACGTGCTATAGATACACTGACGTTAAGTGTCAAATAATTTGCTGTGAGCGTTTTCAAATAATAAATAGATTCCCAAACATAAGTCCTATACCTACTCGTATGAGGTAAAAAAATCTATTTAAAACTAAAATTCCAATTACAAATTTATGTTCAGCTCATTATACACTTACAAAATATATACACACAGGTACAACAGAAATATGGTAAATAATAAATTCTAAAGAAAGGGTTTTAGTTTAAATGAATCAATGTTATGAAATAGGTGTAACTAATTTTTTTTTTACTAAAATATTGAAAATAAAACTAAAAAATTCAGAAAGTTCACAATTATCTGTAACAGCCATTTGTATGAAGTCGAAAGTTTTATTTCTTTTAAAGAGATACTTCGACTTCGGTCATATGTACTAATTACAAAAGAAGCTAATCAAATAAATATCTCCCACTAATAACTAAGGCCCTTATTCTAAAAGATTTACTATCTACACTAATCAATCATTTGATTAATGCAATTTTTTTATACTCTTTTTGTCTTTTATAATCATTCTTTTTCCTTTTTTTTTTCTTTTTTTTTTTGTTTTTGCCTAATTTTTTTTCCTTCTGCTCTTATACATTATTTAAGACGAAACATCTAAAGAACTTGAAACATAAATAAGTCTGTCGTCAACTATGGAAAAGCAGAGCCGCTAGCTATCTAATTACTTACGAAGTTTGCTGCAGGACAAATGCCGTGAGTTAAATGACAATATAAAATCAACTGTTTTTCAATTTCAAATCTAGTTTTTTTTTTTTTTGAGATATGATTACGTGAGATGATTTACGTTGAGCTGCGTTTCCATGCAGGGTTCAGCCAATTACACGGCTCATCGACACGAGCGTACGCGCTGGTGATTGGCTTTCGCCCAGACTGATTCCTTCAAGCAAATGACGTTACATAACGTTTTAACAATTTTATAAATTTTAACTCAAAATACATTACGCTGATTCAAGGTGAATCCGATTTTTTCCCGTACAACCTTCAATTTCCATAAATATAAACATTTCGCTGCTTAAAATCGTTTATCATCAAATATTGCTAACTTGCTATTTATTATTGTCGCAAAAAGCATATTTAGTCATGCAATGCATTCGATACACTAGGAATTATGAAATTACTAAAGTCTTTGATTTTATACATTTAATTTATTCGATAAAAACTTTGTTTATTAATAATTCACTGGCATGTTATGAATTAATATGTGTTTTGCCGCTATAATAAATAGGGTTTCATGATAATAAGGCGTTTTGAGTCGCGAAATGTTAAAGAAAAGTTAAAGTTAGGTGTAACACAGTTTGTATAAAAACAATGTTGGGATACACTTTAACACAAAAATTACAAGTCACAAATTATTCTGCTACAACAGCCAATAAAAGTCATATGGCCTATT
The DNA here is from genome assembly GCA_946406115.1 of Apoda limacodes. NCBI lineage: Eukaryota > Metazoa > Arthropoda > Insecta > Lepidoptera > Limacodidae > Apoda > Apoda limacodes. The sequence goes on from OX291550.1 coordinate 25,720,456, forward strand.
TTGACAGTTATCTCGAGAGTCTATAAAAATTAGAATGAAATTTTAGGCTGTGGATAGAGGAAGTAAATTTTTTATTGTCTGAGTGTTTACGTTTATTTCAAAATTTCAAAAGCAAACGTTCAAGTTTAATTTATATTAACTCTTTGAAGAGTGGTTGATTGATCTTGACAATATTTGCGTGATTACTTTACTTGAGGCGCATTTAAGTTTGGCATGATCTGTATTTGCACGTTTTTACTAATAAATGATATAAAATTGATAATAAACAATTATGATTAACATTTTAACACAGTGAATACAGAAATTGCATACTTTTTTTGAAAAACAACGCTCTCTATGTGTAGGCAAATATCGATTAATGTAACTAACGTTTTCATATGAAACTAGTACGCTTTTTGCCTTTATATTTTTATACAGTGTCTCAGTCAAGATGTACTTCTACTAAACATATTTATTGCTATTTTAAGAATGTATTTATTGCTATTTAAGTAATGTAGTCATTGCTATTTAAGTAATGTATTCAAGCTATTAAAGTAAAGTATTCAAGCTATTTAAGTAATGTATCCTTTGCTATTCAAGTAATGTATTTATTGGCGACAGAAATAATAAGTGCGCCTACATATATAAATACATTGTATGTATACACAACACCTTTTTTTTATTACAGCAAAATTTTTTTATATGATTAAGTATGTAAGTTATAAGCATATTTTGAATGGACATATTGTCATGACATACGTACATTCAGCCTACATTTATATAAATAGAGTACATAGTGAGTAGAGTGCTAATTGTCTGGGGGGTTATCAAAATAGTCTATTTTGGTCTCCGGAACGATTTGGGGTTTGGACTGACTGCGAGCGGCCCACGCGTTTGTTGACGTCAACGTCGCCCAACCGCTTGTGGATCTGGAAAATTAATTATTATCAAAATCCTTATTTTATTAGTCATAGTGCTGTACCTAATGCATTTCTAGGTATATTTTGACAGTTTTTTTGAAACAAAAAAACTTATACTTGCTACTACGTACTTGGAAGCACTATTGTTAGTCGCAGCGGAGGCGCCGACAGAAGTGGTCGTAACGGCACTCCGCAGCATTGGACCCGGGACACGCCGCTTGCCCGCCTCACGCGCTAACACCTCCAACACGCTCATCGCTGGCAGCCACGACTGAACGCAAAACATTGTATCATAAACATTGATCGCAACACAAACACAATATAGGCACCAACAAGCTAACTGTAAAAACGCATCTCTTATTCATACTATTGTATGGATTGTATAAATATATAGATAGTTATGCATATTATTTGTACCAGACCAATTAGTTATAGTTATTTTTATTAGATAGTTACATTTTTAGTACATAATATAAGCATCCACAATTAGCCACTATAACACGGACGCGAAGCAGGACGAATTTCGTTCAATGACCGGTCACTATTTGTCTCTGTTGCACGCGCATAATTATTTGCCGTCGCGCTCGCACAGATGCGATAACCGACCACTGTCATCAGAAATTACTACTATTTTGACATCTGACACAGGCTTAAAAATAAAAGTGTCCATGAGTCGGGTCGTTATTAATAACACTAACAGCACAGCCTGAACATTTATTTTATTCATACAGTTTGCCATCGAAGCCATCTAGTCATCGTGAGTGCGCTGCGAGACGGGTCCGACCGACTAGCCATTCGGCAGCTGTCCAGACAGCCAGTATGTTTTTTTTTCAACTCCATGACTGTCTAGGCACTGGCGGGTTTAAAGTTTAAGCTGTGCGAATAGTTTTATATACGAAAAACCTTACCCTTTCCTTGTCAGCGGTAACGACTACATTCCGATTCGGTTCCGCGTCGTACGCGACGCTCTCGCAGCCGAACTGCTCGGCCAGCTCGTGGATGAACTGCCGCTTCTGCCAGTTCATCGAGGGGAACGAGTGGGAACGAGTCTTCTGTTTAGACTGCATTAAACAATATTAGTCGTTAATGACCTACATTAAGATATGGGTGTGTATATCCACTAGTTACCCCCTTCTAGGGATTAAAACCGTGATGTAATATATTTATTTAACTAATACAGATGTTCAGTAGTTATTTCTTACAATATTGTTTTGCAAGTAAATAATAATAATATAATAATAATAATTTACAAATAACGTCACGGTTTTATTCCCTAAAGGGGTAAACCAGTGACTGGAAACACACGTAGATCATAATATTAGGGATAGCTCTACTATAAATAGTCTATGGAAAGTTTAGTGTGCGATGTAGACTCATACACTTGGCAGTGGTACCTTCTTGGCGAGCTGTACCAGCTCGGTAAGCCGGTCGTGTATCTGATGTGCGAAACCAGGCTCCTTGCTAGCGATGCCACGCACGTGCTCGCTGTACCGCGGGGCCAGCTTGGCGGACACGTCCGGATTGCGAATCTGCAACGCCAGCGCCAGCTGACGGTTGCGTGTCTCTTTCCGGCATTCCTCGTCGCACTCCAAACTATACAATAAAACCAAATTCTACAAAACACTTAACTCAAGCTCATAGTATTTTTTTTATTCAAGTGGACTTTTATACAGCACGTTTACATCGTTAATTTTACTATTATACTATTATATATTAAATGATGCCCTCGGCTACTTTCTACCATCGCACCGCTCGCCATCGGCAGGGAATTCATTTCAACTTACAACCGATTCGAAATTATTTTACTACCGAGAAGTGCCGGCAAGAATCTCAGTGGTTAATTTTAAGAAGGCGGCGAACAATGAATTTCTTATACAAACCTAATACCAAAATAATACGCAACGCATATACGCTGTTATTCGGATAAAGACAGTATATACCTAGGGTCCTGTTCAAATCCTTTTTTCAAAATATTTACCTACTTATAAATATATGAAATTACATTTGGTACCTTTTTACGATTTTAACGACGCAGTTTCCGCTTATTTGTTTTGTATTAAAAACTAAATCATTTATAATGCAATTATAATAGAACCAAAGCTTATATTGTCAAGTTACAAAATGTCAAAAAGAAAATGCAAAAATAATCAAGTAATATTCATTATATTCAAGTAATATTCAATATTCATTATTATTCGCACACCTTTGAATTTCTCTTAAATTTGAACAGCTATATAGCTGTCTCTGCTCGCGCGGGGCGGACGTCGACGACGGCGGCGGCGCGGGAGCGGTAGGGGGGTAAGCGCTCGTAGGTTATTAGGTTATATACAACTAGCTTTTGCCCGCGGTTTCACCCGCATTAAATTAGGTTATCGGAGTAGGATTTTAATTGCGAGTCGGTTTTTTTTTCGTAATTTCGAAAACTAACTAGTACTGCGGTTTTTTTTAACTATATTGCCTAGTAATTACTTAGTGACGCTAAATTTATACCTACTACGTCATATATCTTTCATACCATACCTAGGGTTGATGATCTAGGGTAAATTAGTAGAGATCGTTCGATCGTTCTATTTTGAACTGTCTGGGAATCGAACCCGAGACGTTGTAATGCCGAGGAAATGTACCAGCGCAACTGTCTTCAGATGTTTGCAATTTCGCTAAAAAAAGTCAGTAGGGTGACCATGTCAACTAAACGATTTACGGAAATATCCAGTTCCAGTTATTCATTTATTTTCGTCACAGAAATTATACATAACAGTAACAACATTGCTTGATGGAAGTCATGTAAAAAATTACAGATTTTTTTTAATTTGTCTCCTCCTCGGTAAAAGTCGTATCCTTACCGTAAGAGAAGAAAAGGTGCAAGAAAAATATATCGTAATTCCGTCATTAGTAGGGATTACACATATACCGGTATACTTATTTATTACTAGGCAATATAGTTGAAAAAACCGCATTACTAGTTTCGCAGAATCAGTCACAACAGGTACCTATTTGCATATTTTTCATGCTCTTAGGTAAACGGCTCAAAGATTTACTAAACTCAAAACAATAATAAATTTGTAGGTATGGTACGCGGTACTGCGATTCACATAACTCTCGGCGCAAGGTATGCTCTCCGCCCGCACCCCGCATGCGACAACAGAGCCAGCGATATGTCGAACGAACTTTGGCGCTCGCGTCGATTTGCACTTTGCGGCTTAGGGTCCGCCGGCGTCTTAAATATATTTTTTTAACTTCATATTAAAAATAATACAACATCTTACACTTTTAATTGAAAAATATTATGTATACCTTCCAATTAATTAAGTTCTAATCCTTCAAAGTATTTTAAACAGCTATTATATCGTTTTCAAATGGGCTGGTCTGGTAGATGGTATTACTTATCAACACCTTAAAAACTTAGTAAGCGTTTCTGCCGGTGATGCAGGAGTGAGACTCGTTTAAGCGATATTACACAGGTTTGCAATTATTTTCTATTTGGAGATTGCGGTTCTGATTTTAAATTACTTTGCTTTGGTGCCAAATTATGTGCATTTAAAAAGACCAGCATATTCTTTATATTATATAAGTGGCGAACTGACATATATTATGCAGTGGTTGTAAGATATTTTATGACTGTTTAAAGGACAAGTGACTTACGTTTTCAACATAGAGCTCGGGCGCTGCATTTCGGACAGATCGACGGAGCCACCCTCTTGGAGCTTCGTAGCTGCTAAGGCACTCATTATTCTGTAAGCACACAAACACAAATACATATAAATCAATTCAATTGCTGACTTCTTAAATATTAAGTACAATTTTTGCCAGCGGCTTTGCCCGCCCTAAAAATCTTGATTATACTAAAAAAGTTTGTTATAGCAAATATAGGTAATGACCTGCCTCCTGGGTTCGATTCCGCGCAGGACAAATGTTCGTATTTGTCTTGAGTCTAGGTGTTTACCATGTAGCTTTAGTAGGTAGGTATTATATATATAATATATATATATATATATAAAAATAAATACATGTACCATGTTTGTATCTGCTGTCTGGTATCCATAGAAGTTTTGCTTAGTTTAAGATCAGACGGCGTTGTGTATATTAAATATTAAAGTATAAAATATTTATTATAACTAATATTTTTAGACATAACTTTCAATATTATATCACATAATAAAAACGTAATTTATACCTGGACACACTACCTTAATATAGTTAACGAAAATATACAGAAAATAACTATGATTCAAAAAAAACTAGGTACTTGACATATTACTATTCACTGAATAACATAAACAGTTCACTTTAATTATCTTTTCAAGTCTGATATAACGCTGAGATAACAGTCTGTGTCGTACACACATGCATACTCGTGGCTCAAATATAATTACATGAACGATGAAGGCGCTGTACAACCTACTATACGGTAAGACTATGCCAGAAATCTCTTTAACACAGCGGGAGGTCCGGCGGGCGTTGCTTGCTTTAGACGCTCATAAGTCAAGTGGGCTAGACGGTATACCAGAAGTGGTGTTTAAGCAGTGTGCTCCTGAGTTATGTCCTGTACTCACGCGCCTCTTCTTGCTTTCCTACCATACTAGGCAATTTCGTCTTCATGGGTGGCTAGCTTTTTGTCCGGCAGACGCATACGAACCGTAGTTGACGGTAGTTGCTCTGATAGCATGGACATTAATGCTGGTGTCCCGCAAGGCTCTGTGCTGTCTCCTACGCTGTTTCTACTGCATATCAATGACATGTTGGACATCAACAACATACATTGCTATGCAGATGACAGTAAATGAAAGTAAAAATAATGCCCACGGCTACTTTCTACCATCGCACCGCTCGCCGTCAGCAGAGAATTCATTCCCACACTTTAGAACCGAATGGTCGCGTACCGTGCGGTTTCAGAGATACATCCTCTCGCGAACGCTTGGGTTGTGGAATGAGATCCCTACCAAGTTTTTCTCTAAGGACTACAGTATGGGGTTCTTCAAGAAAGCAGTTATTGGATGTTTGAAGGATCAGCAACGCGCAACTGTGTGTGTGGTGACCGCTTACCTTCAGGCGGGCCGTGAGCTTGTTTGCCACCTTATTGGTATAAAAGGGAAAACAAATATATGTAAAAGAAACTTAATTATATTAATAACATCAGTAATTTATAATAGAACGCGTGAAATTTTGCGTAAGCGATCAAGGGCCTAGTATACAAACACGCAATAAAAGCAGATTTGGAACGCCGCTCGCAGCATCATACCGCACCTCCTGATATGATGACAACATACTGAATTAACACAATCTCCCTCTGCATGACAAGGGACTAAGCCAGGTGTGAGTGACATTGTAACAAAAACATAAACATAGATTCAATACGTGAACGCCGTAGCGTTTAAACTTTTTGTCGGTTTTTCCATTATAATCGTAACGAGCCCAAACTAACTTGGCATAGTCCCGAGCATTGTCGCAGCAAGGCCGATCGGTGCTGCGCCGGCCGCAGGGGCAGGTTGCTCTGACGGGGCGCCGGCACGGAGTGATGCTGGGGCACGGGGTGGGGCCTCCCTCCGCCTCCACGTGACAGGGGGCGGCACACTCGTGTCCGCAACTTGGACGCTTCTCCGAGCACGCTTGTGTGCATCTAACGACAAAAAGTAACGAAATGTAATTGAATAATTATCAAATTTAAAGTCCTAAATTACAGATCACGCCTGACTTTGTCGCACAGCAAGTAAATTTAGCGTAATTTACCACCGGTACTCTCATGCTAACTCATGGTCAACTACTGCCGTAAACTAGCAATACTTTTTGTTTTTGGCACTTCTAATTTTATCAAATCTAAAGAAACTAACTATACTATAAATAAAGTACTTAATAAGATAATGAGCTCAACTTTACTATACTTAAATTTTCTAAATGAAATGGCAAAAATGATATATTATGCTGTCTGGTCCTTCATTTTATCAACTAGGTATTACAATATAGCTAGTAACTTACAACTTATGAGACATTAGGAAGCCACTTTAGTCCAGATATATTGTATCAGAAGCATTGTTGCGGTGACAGGCTCACCCACTGTCTAGCAGGACTAGAGTAGTGGATAAAAAGATGCTGTTCCTCACATATTCATGTGTGTGCATCCAGCCACTAGTTATATGTTATACATAGGAAAATTAACGTAATAAACAACTTTCTGCAACTGTACACTCGTACTCAAATATCGTAAAGAGAAGCACGTTTAGGGGAGGCGAGATGCAATATTATTACCTCAAAGTTGCAAATGCAACTGCTGATACCCTACCTTTACTGCCTTGCTTTGTAGGTACTCTAAGATTTTTGTTCTGCGCAGCCATTCGTGACTAGCTTCGCACATGCATTTAAGACTAGCTAGAGCTCTCTACATAAAACTCACATCGTGATAAACCTGTTTGCAATCACTTAATATTAATATTAGATCATTCTCAATATTCATCGCGCAAAGGATCTGTAAGCCATCACACCATATAAACATAAAAAGTATGTACACTTTTAATTTGGAAGCGTAAATAACCTGAAATTCGAACATTCAAATGCAACATACATAAATATAAATGAAATTAACACAAGAATATTATCACCGTAGACATAGAAAATAGACTTAGTCATTAATTTCCGTGATTTTTTTGTATGAGTAAATTTTCGATTCGTTTTTAAAATGTACGTAAAAACACGGATACGAACTGAATGCTTGTCAGTGCACAAACGCTGTCAGAGTTTATGGTAGACGTAATTACTTAGTGGAATTCCTACTGAAATCTTGAGACAGAATACTACATGTTACTATAGTTGCACGATGCCCACGACTACTTTCTACCATCGCACCGCTCGCCATCGGCAGTGAATTCATTCTCACACTTTAGAACTGAAATGGTCGCGTACAGTGCGGTGCGGCAATGGCTTACTTCCGCGAACGCTTGGGTTGTGGAATGAGCTTCGTGCCAAGGTTTTCTCTAAGGACTATAGTATGGGGTAAGCTTGTTTGCCACTTTACAGGTATAAAAAAATAATAAAGTTAAAATCATAACTAGCCAGCATTGATATAAAAAGTTTATCTTTTGAAAACTACGTGCAACACTCCTTTGGTCCCAATTACGAATTTTTTACACAATATTTTTCATTAAAAAGCTAAATCCACTGAAAGACGCTGTTGGCTCGGTCCTTAAGTCCAAAAATACTTAATAAAATGCTTTGAACGTTTGGCCCATGGACAAATCACGGCGAAAAACAGGGTTCAGAGACAAAGGACTCTTTTATTATGGAAACGATTTTCACAGTACTTACTTGCCTGTATCACAAGAGCCTTTGTGACACGTCTTGGTGCAGTTGTGCTTCCCGCAAGGTAACGGTTTTCCACACGGCAGTCCGCATGAGAACTCCTCTTGAGAACATGGTATTGTCTTCCTTTCCTGCACATTAAACAAATCAATGATACATTATGATATAAAACTCATAATTAAACTTCAAACGGTTCGTCATCTTTTGAAAACATTACACATTACATTAACATATATCGAGTACGTGTTTTCTTTTTCAATTATGCCTCAAACCTATATGCTACATATAATAAATGAAAATTAAAGCTTATTCACTGTTAATATCAACACAAAACCAAGAATTGAGTCGCCGCGAAACAGTGAAGAGGAAATCGCGACTGACAGGTCTTTGACTTTCTACGAATTTCCCCGAGCTCGATTTTATGAGGTGTGCAAGAGGGGGAGGGTTTAGCACGCTCAGTACGTAGCAGCAGTGCTTTGGAGCCTATTTATTTTGTGATGTTAGCGTCTGACAATCTCAATCTCGCAGACAAAATAAACTTTGGATGACAAACTTTTATATTTCCCTTAATGTATGTACAGAACGGTAAAAACATCACTCATTAGCAAACCGCTGACAGTTTGAATATTGTCCATACCTCGTGTCCCCCGTGGCACATCTTAGCGGTGAGCACGACGCATGGCGGACAATCCCCGGAGTGGCACGAGTGGTGCGGGGGGTGTCCGCAGGCCCGTTCGCGGCGGCACTCCGCGCTGCAGGCTGGGGGCCTCGCACCGCACCGCACCGGAGGGTACAGGACTTGTGCGCCGCACTCGCACGACAACTCTTCAAAACCTTCACGCAGATGATAATTAATCATTACATTGCCAGATAAACCACTTCCAATAAAATCTGTCATACCTACCAATTATATAGCCATACTACGTAGGAAAATGTACTTAAATGTTTAAGCGTAAGGATATTAATTATTGATTCGCAGGTATGCGCGTTAGTTACTACAGTGTTTGCGAGCACACTACGCGGTGTGTGGCGCTTTCATTAATACAAAACATTTCAGAACGGTTACCGAATGCTAAAATTATTGAGAAAACAGGTGAGCATAATCTATACTATTAATTAAAAAGTGCTTTCTTTTATTTATTGTTAAGATGGGGATGGAGCTCAAAATCTAGTGCATCTAATATTCTTTGTAAACTATGTTTAATTAAAAAAGTGGTCTTTAAAACTAAGCTCATTGCAGCTTGCTGGATAATAATATGAATAAAAGAGTTCTAACTGAGGCGTGGACATGGCGCGCAGTGACCAGTGTGACAGAACTCCTCGCAACGATGTAGCTGGCAGGACAGCGTGCGCCCGCAGACGACCGCGCACCGGTGCGACTGCGCCGCACAACAGACCGCTCGGCACCGGTGTCGCCCGCACGACAGCTTCTGCAAACCATATATTTACATCAGCTTTCATACATCGCAACTGCCCGGGCCATCGGGCTACCCTCATCTTGGGCTAGAGCAATATCGGCCATAGTCCGTCATGTGGACCCAGAGCAGATTGGTGGACTTCACATAACTCTTGTTGAATCTCTTCTGAGATCTTTGCAGATTTCCGACTTTACGTTTGCCTTCACAGTAAACATTAGTATATATATATATATATATCTATATAATCTATAGACTAACAATGTAATGAAGCAATGTAGGTCATCAAAGAAAACTTGATATATTTTACCTTATTACATTTCTTTTGACACAGCACATTGTTCAACATCTCCGGTAGGTCAGAGCAAGGCACCTCGCGGCTCGAGTGTCCGCAGCGACACTGTAGCAACGTCTTATCTGGACACACTGGGCAAGGACCTGCCAACATATGTTATATACATATGTGTCAATAGTGTTGCTGCAGATAAATATCCAACTATCCTTATATTAAAAATTTGAAAGTTTGTCTGGATGGATGGATGTTTGTTACTAAATCACGCTTCAACCACTAGACGCATCGGGATAAAACTTAGCACACGTCCTATACAAAATAGGAAAAAGGCTACATTTTATCCCGAAACATTCAAAAGTTTGAGCGAGAATAACTATAACCTAGCTTTATCGAACTATAGATACAACTAGCTTCCTATAGCAAAATTCATAAGTTTAATTAACATAATTTCATAATTCATAGGTCCACGCGGATAACATAATTTAGAGCAGGCGGAGCTGCTGGCAAAATCTTAATCAGAAATATGCGTCACAAAACGTATTTTTTTTTCAATTAATCTTAGGATGCAAAAGTTAATACTTAAATCAAATTCAAACAGACAGACAAAAAAACTTTACATGTGTAGGCTTCTGTTTGTATTAGTTAGACCTGCAGTATGAATAATTCTTATATATTTTCTATGTGCAAAAACCAGTAACCAGAATAGATACTGTCAGTAACAATTTTACTAGAGGTATAGATGTCTACAACATACTATACTCCTATATTTATATTTCTTATGTTTGTGTGGTAGTGTGTGATATGATATTGACAAAATAAATAAGCACCAATATAATAAATTTGCAATGTTTTTCTTTTTGTTAGTCTATTTTTATTGTTATTAAACTTGTAGTGTTGTATTATCATTACACCTTAATTAATATATAATTCACACAATGAATAGCTAAAGCAGTCACAAATATAAAAACCTTCATGACAGTCCAATTTGCAGAAATGCATATCCCCAGCGGGGCCGCAGGGCAGCGGCTTGGCACAGATGCTTCCGCATAGCGGTATCGGATCCGTGCATGTCTTGCGCTTGCCTTTCTCTAACCTACCGTCAACAAAATACTTGTTTGAAAGTGTGCTATTGCATGACTGAAGAAGCGACGTGGATAAATACAGAATCCAGTGCACAGGTGCACAGGAAAAAGTATATTTCCTATTTAAGATAATCTATAATAAAATATCAGTAATTCTTTAAAACTCAAGAACACAATTTTTCATAAATATATCCCTGTCACGACCTCTGACGTCTGAACTATGTTTTTGAATAGACTTACGTGGCTTTTGAGTAAAACCTGCTTAATAAATTTTATAGAGTAGTTTTCCAAAATAAATTCTATCGGGAAAAGTAAGTATATAAAGTATATGCAAACATGTTTTGTGCTCCTTCACAAACTCCAGTAGGTATCTACTCTATTTTATTGTTTTCTTTTTCAGGCAATAATTTTAGAAAAATCCCTGTTAAAAAACAATCTCTTGCATATACACCCCTGTAAGTTCTTTCACCTTTGTAAAGCTACATTCTTTCACCCCCCAATTTTAGGCACTAGAAAATGTCGAATTCATCCTCACCAGGGATGGTGAGGATAGGATGTATTTGTAATGGTCTCTTCTGACGTTTACAAATACATCCTATCCAAAATCATAAAAATTATGATTTAGGTTCACAATATGGAAAAGGCGAAACGCACAATCAGTTGAAAACATAATAATTGAACTATATTTTAACAAGTGAGCTTTTTTTTCAATTTATTGTGCAACATATATATTATTGTGCAACATATATTTATTGTGCAACATATATACTAAATTTTAATCTTAGTGGCTATAATCATCTAGCTGAAACCTCTAGGGATTATTTGTGAATGATGTGTTCGTAACAAAGTTATAAAGAAGAAGAAAAACATATTATTAGTAACTTAATTAAAAAAAAAAAATAATAACATCAAACAGGAAGCTAAAAACATCACATTTTCGGTTAGATCCTGTATATTTTATAAACCATTATTGATACCATCGGATAGAGCTCGTGAAGCACTTTCAGGATGAATAATCAGTATTTCGATATTGTGTATGGTTTAGAAATAATTAAGTGACATCACATAGCGTTTCCAGCCTGTATAATAAGATTGATAAACTCCAATACCCTTTGACCAATCATCATGAAATTTGGAAGATTTTTTTTTGTCAATTTTAATTGTTGACATAACTCGTCACTTTAAGATGCTGCAGCACATCAACTTTAAAAGGAAAACAAAGTCTGCCGGGACAAGTGTATATAAATAAAAACCAATTGCCACATGTGTGACGGAGAATCACTCGAGAACGTCTCGATTTGTGTTGTGTTTGTGACTGTCATGATAAGGTTTGTATGAAAGCAAAAAAATACACTAAATTTAACCGGTTGACGTTGGGATTAACAGTTAGTATAATATAAAATTACTTGGTCTTTCCACAAGGACAAGTGTGGACGCGGTCTGGCAGCAAGCGGCAGGGCTGACAGGGCGGCGAGTGGCACGGCGCGCGACACACGTGCGCGCCGCACGCTAGTACGCGTGCGCAGGACGTGCCACACGACCACTGCGACGCGCCGCCGCTCTCCGCCGTGCACGGAACTAAACGACTCTTCGCCGCAGGACAGTAGCATACTGTCAATAGTACAAACACAACTTTATAACTCTGCATTGTACATGGAACGAAGCAAAACTTCCGCGATAGAATCAGTGGCGGATGCTAGCTTAGTAAACGGGTTACATGTAGGAAATCCAACTGATTCTTCGAAAAACATAATTGTTGTTTTTGATGTAATTAATTTTGGCATTAACAAATAATCCAATCCAAAATATTTTTTTTTTTTTGAAGGTCACACCGCCTTCCTAAGCAAACCCTTAGACAAAACACTGTTTTGTTTTAGTTTAAGCCACCACTCCGCCACCGCCACTACCCCGGCATGTCGGTAACTCTTCGATAAGCTTCGATACAAATCGATGGCATGAGACGCACATAACTTCATGCCGTTTGTACTAATCATGTTTCGATTCACGCGCATCGATTTGCGAGTATTTTTGTATAACAGAGCACTTTGGGCGGGCGGGTTTTTGTTCGAGTAAATGTTAACTACCTCGACATAAAGATGAATAAACCAATATTAGATGACGGTTAGTGAACTAAATTATTAAATAGTTTGTGATGTGTTTGCGATTTTGTAATTCGTTTTGGGAGCGCAACGCACAAGTGCACTTAGAGACAGCCGCCACTAGCTAGAATTGAATACAATAAAAAGCTACTGCCAACAATACAGTAAACATTATTCATTTAAAAAACTGTAATCCAAAATGAGGATAAAATAAGACTATTGGATATAATTTAGAGGTTATTTAATAAATATATTATATGGGGTATATACAGTACAGTATTATCTACAGTATGGGGTTCTTCTAGAAAGAAGTAATTGGATTTTTGAAGGGTCGGACACTCGCGAGTGATACCCCTGGTGTTACAAGCGTCCATAGGCTACGGTGACCGCTTACCATCAGGCGGACCGTATGCTTGTTTGCCACCTAAGTGGTATAAAAAATAAAAAAAAACCAAATAATTCGATGATTTGAGCTCCCGATATTTCGATGCTGTTACGAGCGCCTTTTCCGCGGGAATTGGCACGGCACGATAGAACCCCGTAAAAATGTAAACATTTTTTATTTTTATATTTTATGCGAGGGAAAAATTGGTCTTTATATGTGAGTCGGTATTTAGAAATTGCGAGTACCTACGTCTATTTAAGATACATAGGTATTGATTTGAGTATAACAACATTTAAAAAAGTTAGTGTATAGTACACTAATATTATAAAGAGGAAAGATTTGATTGATTGTTTGTTTGTATTGAATAGGCTCCGAAACTACTTTACCGATTAAAAAAATTCTTTTACCATTAGAAGCCGACATTATCCCTGATGAACATAGGCTACTTTTTACTATGGGAAAACAGGTAATAGGACAACAGGTAGTAAGAATTATCCTTCCGTACTTATCTTTTTTACATAACTTCTAAACGGCTGAACTGATTGGGTTGAAATTTTATATGGGTGTTTCGATAGTTTCCTGGATGATTTAAAAATACAATTGGAACCGGTAGGAGGTGCGGTGCTGCTTTTGGTATGTCAACTACTAAACGGCTTGACCGATTGGGTTAAAATTTTGTATGTGTATTTCTATGGTTTCACAGACACGAATGTATTATGCCATTAAACATAAAAGATTTGTTTGTTTTTTTTCTATAATAATTGAGGAGTTGTCGTAGGAACCTACGCCGATAACGAAATTTGGCAGAAGCAAGTGATGTTATAAATAAAAAAAATTGGTTGCCTGTAAAGTCGGTATACGGGCGAAAGTTTTACGTGACAACTTGTGCCTTTCACTTTTTATGTCTGTCTCTCTCGCTCTTAGGCGGGCTAACCATGCCGCGTGCCTCTCACTCGCTCTCATTGTGAGCGCATAACGTGAGCGGAGCGTAACGCAGTTTCTTGAAGTGTCACCCGGCAAACCAATTTATAAGACGTTGTCACGTCAAAAACCTCTAAAATATTATATAAACTAAGATATTTATTATACATACAACCAACATTTTTTCTACGTAATTAGTGCAATACTGTTATCCTTGAACAAAGCAAATAGATTGTCACAAATGTATGACTAACCTTGTGTGACGGTCTCTGCACAGGGTTCACAGGGCTCCTCATGGCAGTTCTGTGTGCATTTGTGAACGCCACAGTCAAGAGTGCGTTTACACACGCGGCCACACAACTGCGGCAGTTTACTGCTGCAGAGCACCGAGCGAGTCTCCGCACCGCAACCACAATGTCTGCGAAACAATAGTTTTACAGTTTAATACCTTCCAAAGACATAGTAATAGTGGATCCCTAGTTCATGGGCGTTTCCTAGTTTTCGGAAAAGTGTACCCCTCCCACCCTCATGATCATCAAAAATGCCTACATAGAGGTAATTAAAAATTTATATAGGTATGTTATATTGGTACACATGACAAAACCAGTAGGTATTAACCACTTAGTGATCACCAATATTTGCAGTTTGATTAGCATTTACACAGGAAAAAATATTAGGCATAGGTTAATATCCTCTTTCCTGATACTATTAAATTTAGCACTAACTTATTTACAGTAGCTTGACAAGGTGGGCACGGTCCAGGGTGGCAGAGTAAGGTGCAAGGGTGAGGGCAGTCTCTTGGCCGCTTGCAGGACTTGCCGCATGTGTGGGCTCCAGTGGCCCCTCGCTGATATTCAGGAGACCGGACTGAGCCACACATGCATCGATATTCAGTTGGTACTTCCTCACTTGTGTTTTGGCAAGCTGGACAACGCCATTTTCCTTCTGCAAATGATACACACTATTTTGTACAGTTTGTGTTTTATTATATATGTGTGTGGATCCAATGGATGCAGCAATGAAATTAATAGTTTTTAGGGTTCCATAGCCAAATGGCAAAAACGCAACCCTTATAGATTTGTCATGTCTGTCTGTGTCACAGCCACTTTTTTCTGAAACTATAAGAACTATACTGTTGAAACTTGGTGAGTAGATGTATTCTGTGAACCGCATTAAGATTTTTAAACAAAAATAGAAATAAAACAATAAATTTTTGGGGTTCCCCATACTTAAAACTGAAACTCAAAAATTTTTTTTTCATCAAACCCACATGTGGGGATGGACACCCCGGTTGATAGGTCTTCAAAAATGATATTGAGGTTTCTTATATAATTTTTTTCTAAACTAAATAGTTTACGCGAGAGACATTTCCAAAGTGGTAAAATGTGTGTCCCCCCCTGTAACTTCTAAAATAAGATAATGATAAAACTAAAAAAATATATGATGAACATTACCATGCAAACTTCCACCGAAAATGGGTTTGATTGAGATCTAGTAAGTAGTTTTTGTTTTTAATACGTCATAAATCGTAAACCGCAATTTACCTTTCATTCAATCAACTGAAGTACGAAAATATTTTGTGTGTGTTTGTAGATTACATAAATGGTACGGAACCCTCGGTGCGCGAATCCAACTCGCACGTGGCCGGACCTACTACTATGATTTTTTTTAATTAAAAACGGATTATCTTTATCGTATTATATAGTTTCAGAAAAAGTTGTTTTAATTGGTAACTGGTTTCGAAAACATTATAAATGACATTTGTATAAACAACTTGGGCCCTGCAAAAGTCCATAAAATTGCCTCTTTTTTATGACATTTATAGATGTACGCTGTACAATGTTCAAGTGTAAATATTTGAACTAATTCTTAAGAAAAAACATACAGCCATAAAATAATTCATTACTTCCAGGATATTTAATTTCTATCCAATTCTGTTTAGATTTGGAGGCAAAAAGTGGAAAATAAAAAAACACCTTTTTTGATGATTGTGACTAGGTAGGTATAATTAGCCCAAGGCACAGTTGTCCCTATCGCACATTGGTGTCTTGGCCCAGGTCTGATATTTTCTCTTAAAGTATTAAATTCTAAGTATCCAAATCTTTCCTGTCTGATGACATCTAGATTGCCAAACATTCCTTAATTAGCATAGGCAAACTCTTAACATCATTGTTGTTCATGGTTTACATATTTCTTACAAATTTTTTAAACACAAGGAGCTCTAAATCACTTGTTTAATGTTAACACAATAAATTCCTACATCTTAGCATTTAGTGTATGACACAAGTAATTATTTAACTTAAATTAATCAGGTACTTAATGCAGTCAATACTCATATGGAGGTATGACATAACTGCCATATTTTACATCTAATTTGCAGCCACCCAATTTTAGTCTTAGTTTTGACGATTCATAAGTGCTTTTAAAAACCTTTCAAAAACAAATGATTAGACTAAAAAAATGGATATGACGGAAGAAAGTTATAGTTGATATATGTAAATAGCATAGTTCATATAATGACAATGCCATGAACTGCAATTCAAAAAGTTGATTTATAAAGTAAGATACCATTTTTAGGATTCCGTACCCAGAGGGTGCCAACAACCTTTGGTGAATGCATCTACGTGTCTAATGCCATCTGAAAAACCTACAAAAAGTAAGCCTTCTGCACTAAAAATGATTTATACTACTGACAAATTGATGAAGCCCTGGCTGCAAGAAAGGATTCAGACCGTACTTTTGACAAGAAATGAGAGGCGATATACCACAGAAATCTTGAAAGTTGATAACCCTATATCCAAGTGCTAGTCAAGGTGTTTCTAAAAGTTGCAAAATCAGCAGCTTCTGTTCTTCAAAAAAATGTCAAATGACCACAATCTTCTGCAATGGCTACAATAAGGTGATATAAAAGGTGCTTATTGTTTCAATGAGCAATAATTGCTCAATATAGTTTATTTATGAGGCAGTTTATGTTGTTTGTTTAAGATACAAATAATAATGGTACTTAAAGTTTATTTATTTCTTATAAATAAATTTGATAAAAAAAAAAGGTGGTTTAAATTGCTGCAAATTTTACGAAAGGGTTGTTGACAAATTACAAATTAGGGTTAGTGAGCTAGGGTTAAGAGAAGCAGCAACACATTTGTTTGTTGGAAACAATAGTCAAAGTTAAGCAACGTCGGGCTTGGTGAGTACTTGGATGGATTGGACCCTTGGTGCGCAAGTCCAACTTGCACTTAGCCGGTTTTTTAAATCCACAATGATATAATAATGATATAAAAACTTACCAACTATACTGCTTGTAGCCCATTTCCTGATACACCTAAGATGGAAGACATGATAGCAATTACCACATGACCAGACAGAGTCCATCTGTTTGACACGTTCACAACACACTAAACACTCTAAGATGCCAGCATCCAATTGCTCAGTTAGTCTCTCACGCTGTGTTAATTCTTTGTTGCCTAAAAAATAAATCTCATTATTTTGATACTATTAAAGAACTTTTTTTAACTTTATAAAATTAAATATAAATGAAGTTGAAACATTATGTGACTCGAAATGATTATAGTTATAGATAGAAAATGTAATGAAGTTTGAATAATAAATAAATATACAATTTCATATTTAAGAATAATAATGCTAAGAAATGACTTTAGGGGTACTGATGAAAATAAAAAAAAAATAAGTCAAGTACCAAAAATAGACATACAGACCTAAATCATGTCCATGTTTGTTTTTGCTTCTGGAAGGACTCGCAACACTCTCAGATTTCACTCTATCCGATTTTTCATTTCTTTGCTGAATATAAGATTTAGCATATTGTTCATCATCAACATTGTTACGATAACCCATTCTTATTCTGTGACTACCAATTGAAGCCTTATGTCTTCCCAGTCCTTCACTTCTCCCTAACCTCACATCCTGAGTACTTTTATTTGCTGCACTATTGTAAAATGTACGAGCTACATCAGACTCTTTACTTTTAGCCTTAACATGCTTTGGTTGATTTTTACTATTGTTACCAAAATTATGTCCATTTCGTTGATTACCATAAACCTTAACTTCAGGATGGCCGATACTTGTATCACTTGGATCGTCATAGTTATCATAAAGTACTTCATTATCCCGTGGACTGCTTTTGGTTTCATGTGAATTAGATTGACTATTGTAGTATGACTTATGTTCTCTTTCAACTACTTGACTTCTATCTCTCCAGTTATAATCTGAAGAACTACCACATTTACTTTTGCTTTCACGCATACCATTCTGATTATTTGGCTCTGGAAAACTTGAGCTTTGAGGGCTAGGTTTAACAATAGAGCTCTTTGGTACAAATTCAGTAGCCGTAGGTGTGAGATTTGATCTCAACAATAATTCATTGGTGTGTGTATTCAAATATTGATTATGGTTGTCTCCAGTAGAGCCGTTCTGCCTGTAGTTTAATTGGGATGAGTCGTGAGTATTTGAGGTAGGAAAACTGTGCTGACCATCAGGGTAGCTTTGATACTGCATGTTGTAGTTTGTACTAGGATTAATGCCATTACCCGGTACTTGGGACAGAAACTCATTAAAACTGACATACTGATCATATTGTCTGTTAGGATAATACCCTTGATTCATGTACTGGGCATTATCACTATTCCATGTATTACTGTCCTGATAATGACTATTATGAGCAAATGTGTTGTTCCACTGAGACATCTTGATTAATTAATTTCTGTAATACTCGAAATATTGTGAAATTATTTACAACTTACAACAAAAGTAAAAGGGCTGTATGTATGCAGAACCAATAATTTTCTTTTCAGTTCTGTTACGTTTTGAGGACCACAGGCCGAAGCCTGGGATCTAAAAAGTTGAAAACAATAACCTGAAACAATTAATATTTTTGAGGAAACAAATACTACGGTGTAGAGAATTTTCTATTCCTCAAATTTATGTTGACAAAGCAGTAACACTATTTAATAAAACTTACCAGCCACTAATTACATTATAAACTGTAGAATTCAATTTAAAGAAATAGTGCAAAAAATATATTTATTTTAATTTACGATATACATATATAGGTACATAAAAATAAATTAGAAATAAATAAATTAATCGCAACCGGAAAAGGATGGCAGAGGCACAGCAGTGTTGCTACTAGTTAACCCAGCAAAATATTGGCATAGAAAATGTAACCACTGTTAATTGAATAATTTGTTATTTTACTGTAATTGCTAATAACTTAATAGGTAGGTATAGATACTACGTATGAAAACTCTGTTATGATTTTCGTCTATACATATACCTAACCGGCATTCTATGTTATATGTCAAAAAAACACATTACTAAGACTGTGTAATTACTTTTGCTTAAAATTCTAATACATTTCGTTTGAATATGCCCACCTGATCTCTCAAGTTATGGGCCCAGGCATATAATAAATAATAATATAAGATACTAAAACTGTTGTGAAAAAAATCCGACCTAAAATTTTACCATTGAAAAATAAAATGGCGCATAGCAGAGAAAAAAAATCTTTTCACTTGTGCAACATCAAAAAACTAAAAAGCGTTGAAAATTTCCAGATTTAGAAGATCCAGATCGACATAATGTTCAAATCCATGTCTTTATCTGCTATTGTAAAAGGAGAACTGCAAATAGGCACTTCGGAGTCTGAAAAAGCGACTTGCTATAAAAATGACACTAAAATACAAAGAATAATAACATTTATCGAAAACAAATGTTTGCCGCAAATACTGAATTGCGAAAATTCATCTACTATGTATAAAAAGTTGACTATCATCTTTGAACGAAACACCCAAGAGCAAAAATGTCATACCTTACAACGTACCTTACAAGTTATTTAATTACACGTACAATACAAGAGGAGACATGGCTGCTAATTTAAGTAAGCTGGAAAATCTTGTGTACAAACTCAAGGCTGTTAAGAGAGAAATTGACGATAAAATGGTGATTACAATAATCTTGAATATGCTGCCTAAAAACTTTAATCATTTCATTAAGGTTGGGACTTGGGAATCAGTGCCGAAGCAACAAAAAATGTACTGCAAGACTTTTAAATAAGAAACTGTCTACCAAAAACATCAGTACCTATTGCGTTTAAGTTACAAAAATATGTTAAAAGTACAAACTTTAGTCAAAGGGATAAAAATAAACAAATTAACTCCAAAAAACTGTGAAAGGAGTTGTACCGTTTTGGTATTAAAATAAATTTAAAAATTAACCAGCTTAGAAATATATTTTTTCTAAAGAACACTTAAAATCTAGAAATTCTGAAATAATAACTCTTTTTTTTAGACCTGCAATTCACAGAAAATAGTTAATAATTTAAAGTAAATCGGAACGTAGAATTACGAAACGGAGCGTATATCTTTAGGCTGATGAATAAATGGTCAGTGCTCAATACCATAAAAAAAATTGACAGCTCAAATATTATTTTTTTTTTCTTCTTTATTTCTTGGAATGTTATGGCCTGTGCTGATAATTAACTATGAATAATCATACATTTTTGAAAATCAATTTTAATTTTTAATGCAGGTCTCAATTTTTATTTTTATTATTTTACTAAGTTCTTTACCCTTGGCTTTACCTTAATACAAAAGTTGACGCTGGTTAAATTTTCTAGGAAATAAAATACCAAGCTCCATACTAATTCAGTACATGTCTTTTGTTTGAAAGCTAAGCAGACTCGCTTACCTTTTTCAACTGTAAGAAAAAAGAGCGCTTTTGGAAATTATTCACTCTAATGTGTGTGAGGTTAATGAAATAACTTGGAAGAGAAAAAAAATACTTTGTAACTTGATGGCAAGATTATACACATTTTGCCGTGACTTTTCTTCTTCAGAGGAAAATATGAAACTATGTACAGCAAATAGAGACAAAATGGAATTCCAAAGTCTATAAAATAAGATGTACAACGGAGGTGAATATGTCAACCATAATATAAGAGACAGGAGCAAAAGCAAAGCTATAGTGCTTGATTTTACTATTTCATACTCACCACAGCTGAACGGAAAGGCATATTTTTGTTGTTCGACTCAGGTATGGAAAAAGGAATGTGGGTAAAGCTTTACTAACCGCTACCTACTTGCTTAATACAAGTCCTAGCACAGCTGTAGAAGTAACTACAGCGGAACTATGGTTAAATAAAAAACCTGATATATCAAATTTACAGATATTTCGTACTAAAACATATGCGAAAGTACTGGGAATTACAAGAACGAAGCAAAGAATATAATTTTATTAGATATTCTAATGCTGGCTTTAGACTCTGGGATCCAGAATATAGGAAAATTGTTGTATTCCGCGATATAGTATTACTTAATAGCGATAAAATAAAACAAAATGATATAAAGATATATGATATATATATTAACATTTTTTGGAAGGATGAACTATTCGATCATGAAGATGAGTTAGTGCATTATGATGATGTGAATGAAAACAATACTAAACAAACCGATTTAGTTACTGAAGATACAAACTGTCCTGACAAAGGCGAAAACATTATAAGTTTGAATGAAAATCAACAACTAGAACACACTAATACCGAGTCTGAAGCCCATGAAGTGGGAAGAGGAATAAGAATAAAAAAAAACCGAAAACTTGGATGATTACATATATTACAGGATGCATAGGTATCATAAAATTGTACGACTAAAAATCTTTTATTTAAAACATTAATTGTATTTTAGTTTATTTAAGTGTTTTTAAAAGAGTAACTATCGAGTTTCTTGCCGGATTCTTCTCGGTAGAAATCAACAACATTGTGAACCGGCGGGAAGGTGGGAGGGTTCAAAAAATAATATTTTATAACTTTGACGATTCAAAAGTGATTGTAAAATCCTTATTTGAATAAACCATTTTGACTTTGACTTTGACTTTATTTAACCTAAAAAAAAAAGCAATTACAGATACGGAAAGTGCTGAATGGATAAAGGGTAGGAATGATAAGAAAATGTCACTCTAAAAGAAACTAACATGGGATGTTGTTGATTTAAGTAAAGTAATAAATAAAAATATACTTAGTTCTAAATGATTTTTTAAGATAAAAGACGATGGCAGGTATAAAGCGGGATTAGTTGTACGTGGCTGTCAACAAAGGACAGAAATATATTATAATGAGACCTGCAGTCCTGTAATAAATGTGAATGGATTAAGAAACATACTGGCCCTAGCAGCAACAAACGACTGGCATCTTATGCAGTTCGACATAAAAACGGCATTTTAATATGGAACCATCACCGAAGATCTATATGGAATTGCCAGATGGATATGAAAATCAAAAATATTGTCATTTGAATAAAGCGCTTTTTGGCTTAAAACAAGCTCCGCTAAAATGGAATATTTGACTCACTGTTTTTTTTAAAAGAAAGAGGAATAAGTGAAACTGAAAACGATCAATGTATATTTACGAATCTGAATTTTTCAATTATTTTATCACAAAGAGGTTATAGTAAAATTATTAAAAGATCTCAATACGAAATTTGAGATGACAAAGACTGAAAATCCTAAGCTGTTTATTGTGATAGAACTGAACAAACAATCATGTAAAATAAAACTTTTTCAAGATAGATATATCAGAGAAGGGATAAAAAGTTATAATATGAAGACGCTAAGACTGCACCACACCGATGTCCTTAGGGAGTAAAACTGACCTTACGCAAAACGAAAATATTAATGCTAACTTTCCTTATAGAGAGATAATTGATTCACTTCTGTATATATCTAACAGAACTCGTCCTGAGCCTATGCCATTAACTATTGCAGTCGATGTGTTGAAAATCCTAGTACTACTGATGTAAATAATGCTAAAAGGATGATGCACTGCACTGACCTATAGTTGTAAGGTCGGTTTAAAACGAATCAAACGATGCCGTTTAAAACCAAAATTTTGGTTTAAAACGGTTTTAAACGGAGTTTTATGGTTTTAATGGTTAGAAACAGTGTTTTTTTATATGAACTCAGAATGCATTCAATTATCGAATTCGCCATGCAACGGAGTACTAAGCTGTGTATTTTCATGATTGTTAGATTTTTTTACTTAAAGTTATTATAAGTGAAAAGTAAAAAGCAATAAAAAAAATGCCGACCCCAGGAGGGACTCGAACCCGCACCTCCCGATTACTGGTCAGGCATGTTAAACATGTCACTACCGGAGTCTATTAATCTATTAATCTGTGGCCGCGCTGCCCTTGCGCTAAAGTATACATAGGTAGATAGTTAAATATATTTTCGTATGAAGTGCGAAGGGAACAATTATTTAAAATAACCAATGATATAACAAGTAGTAATATTTTTTTTTTACTTATAAATATTTTATTTCAACAAATTAATCCATTCAAGTAACTAGCTTGTAAAATATTATACGTTATTTTATGCCTGTACAATTCTAAATAGACAACTCTCTTTTGTCTCCGCAGTCGGGTATTACACCGTTTAAAACGGTGGCTTTCGGGTTTTAAACGGTGCGTTTCAGTTTTAAACGTTTTAAACTGTTTTTTTTACAACTATACACTGACCTCTAATATCCCCAGTATACCCAGTGGGTGGTATTAGAGGTCAGTGATTCTATGTGTTATGTCAAAAAAACATCACTAAAGCTGTGCAATCACTTTTGCTTAAAGTGAGTTTTTGAAAGAAAGTAGAGATGTAAAATATTTTTTCTTTATTGGAGGATTTTGTCTTATTTTTTCTTAATATTATAATCTATTTTTAAAAAAGAAATAATTGTTTTTTTTTTTAAATAAACGCCTTACTTGACTGACTTTAAATAGTCCATATGTACAATTATTAATATTATAATATGAATTATTTAATTTTAGAAATATTAATAAAATGTAGTTGCTTTTGAAACACGTATAAACAATCCTATTGTTGGATTTAACGATTTGAAGGTTGTCTTAACAAATGATAATGATAATAATCACAAACAAAAATCAGAAAATTGACAGAAAAACGCTAATTTGTACCTTTCAGTTTTTCATTTTCGTTGAATTTTAATCCTTTTAAATTTCCATTCGTCAAAGTTATTCGCAGATCGTTTTCATTCATATAGTCCCACACCATATGCCATTTCTGCATTTCATTTTCATAAATAGTTAAAGCTATTTTAAATTTTCCTTTATTCCGTTTGATAATTGATAACTTCATTGTCTTCTAATATTTACAAAGATAATCAAATACATTTAAATTAATGTATAACTTATTATAATTGATAACTTTATTGTCTTCTTATATTTACAAAGATAATCAAAAACATTTAAATTAATTAGGTATATCATAAAAATAAATTCTTAGTAACTAACACTAAACATATGGTATTCCCTGATTCCCGATATAGGAAGTACCTGTGTTTCAGGAATCAGTGTCTGAGTAGTTCAGTTGTCTAGCTCATTTGACTGAGTTAGTAGGAATTTTTCGTCTGTTCAGCCAACTGAACTATAAGAAATAAGTTTTTTAAGTTACAATTTATTTAAAAGATAGCAAAATAAAGTGTGAAATAAAACGGTTTTGTGACTATTCATAGTGATATAACAATAACTCGCCCAGTCTTAAATAGAAAGAGGGTAGGTAAATATTGAGGTTTAAAGAACTAAATTATATGTTTGCGTAAATGTGTGTGTGTGTAATAGTTTATCGACTTCATTTTCGTCAGTGGGTAATAATACAAAGGAATTTGGATTGTTACTAGAAGTCGTTTCCAATGGCAAATTAAGAGAAGATTCAGTGCACGTAAGGAGTTTGTTAGCAAGAGTGGTCCCAATATTCGCGAAGTATTCATTTATTTCGTTCACGGATGCTTTTGGTGAATTTGCAACTTTCAAAAGTTCAGAGAAGTTAAGTTGTCATGTTTGTAATATTTTTTATAGTGTTCCATAGTTTTTTGCTATCACTTCCTGCAACTTCTATTTGCTGCGAGTCGAATTTCTTCTTAACATCTTTTATTATGCGATTACAAAAAGATTTATATCTATTGTAAGTATTATTTAAAATAATATTAATTGGATCACGTTTAATTTTCTTGTACATATTGTCGCGGTTACATACACCGCAATAAACCTGGTGTGATTCAAGGAATCAAGTTTTTTTTACGGCTGGAAAGATTGACTACTTTAGTATTTTTTTGAATTGCCTCTTGAACATTTGAAACCTAATCATTTAAAGCTATCTTGGGATCAGTGGCTTCGTATACCGGAGCCAGTTCAAGCTTGTTTAGGTTAGTGGGTAGTCCTAAGTCTAGCTTAGTTATAGTCGTTAACGTTGTGTCTCGTTTTATGCCATTGCTCAGATTTAACAAAACAGGATTGTGATCCGTGCCCAGTGAATTAATTACGCAAGTAACAGCTTTATTATTTGTTTGGAGAATCACATGGTCTAAACAAGATTTTTCACGTGTGTTACAACAGTGTGCTAGTAAAAGTCCATGAAAGGCAGTGAGGTTGAGATATTCTTATGAAAGTGGATGATTATTTTCCGGTTTTATATCGATATTAATGTCTCCAATTATAGCTACATTTTTGAAAGCTCTTAAGTTCGTCAGAACACTATCAAGGGACTTCGAAAACTTATCGAGGTTCCTGTATGAAGGTGAGCAACAGACAGCTACAATTGCTGTATCTATTCCTACTTTTACAATGAGGCAATTACCTTTTTCAAACACTGGTTCATAAACAAAAACACTTAAGTAATTTTTTGTGTATACTACAATTCCGTCGTTTTGATTAAAATTACAACTAGAGTAATAATTATAGCCAGGTATATGAGGAATTACTAAATTACGTGATAGCCGGCATTCGGTTAATATCAGAATATCGCAGTCGAAGTTTAATCTATGAGTCAACAATAGGAAACCAGACGTATTTCGTGAGAGGCTTCTAATATTCTGTGTCAAAATATTGATACTGTTTTCAGTTGAAGAAAGCAACGACTCACATTTTTCTACCTCACATACAAATTATTGAGACACCTTCGTGGAGTCATATTTTCGAATAAAGTTATTGTTCTATCGAATTTTAAATACAAGTAATGCTAAGGAACAAATATTAGGAATAAAGAGACAAACATACCGAAGAACTAAGTTAGTCCAATATCTTGTGTGCTGCATAGAAATTAAATTATAAATACTTATAGTAGTGTAAGATATGTGCGTGTTTCTATATGGTTTTTGGTAATGAATTGGTAATATTTGAGTTGAGTAGTTTAGTGTGTTTAGGTTTAGGTATGTTCAAGTTTCTCCAGATCTGATTCTTCTTAAGATACGAAACTGGGATGATCCTTCTGCTTTGCGCAGAAATACAGTGCCATACGTAGTCCAGCAAAAAACAAATTGATTTTTTTTCGCAAATTCTCGTGCTAGGAAAAAAAATCGTTTGGAATTGTGTGTTAAACATTCTAAGATAAAAATCGGCTTATTTGGACATTGAAGTTGGAGATGATTAGTTGTAAGACGTTCTTCTTTAGTTCTATTTCGAGTCCTTAATTTAGAAAGTATGTTATTTTTTAACAACGTAGTGGCAAATTCAGCTATAATGGGTCCTGAGTTTTCTGATTTGTTTTTAACTCTATAGATGTCACGAATATCGTTGTACTAAGATCAACTTTTAAGGCTTTTCCGACCAGCTGTACAATACTACTTAAGTGCTCCTTTGTTTCAGACTGTAACTTAGGTATATTACGAAATTCAATGCTAGTCCATTTAGCACGACGTTCAGCGAATTCAATTTTATTTTCTAATACTTTCACATAGTTTAAATCTTCTTTACGCATGAATTCCAACTTATCACATTTTTCTTGAGTTTCTTCATATTTTTGTGACAAAAATTCAAAAATGTTTGTTATTTCATCATTTTGATCTTTTAACCGTTTAACAGTTCCTTAACAGTTTTTTCTAAATTTTCAAATTTTTTATTTTGTTCCGCAGCAAAATTTTTGAACATGGTTCGCATTTCATCTATAAGGGTATCATCTTGAGATATTGAATCATATTTCTTTTTTGGTCTGTTGTTGGTTTGTTTGTTTGTGGGTCTCGTTTAGATTCATGTTGTTGCCGGTTTGGTAGGTGAGGGGGTCGGTGCCGTGGGGGTAGCAGGTGGGGTGCGTTTTGAAGGCATATTAAAAAAGCGAAAATTAAAAGGTAATAACGTACTTGGTTTGTCAATCGTTTCATTCAGCTTGGTGCCTGGTCCGCTGCCGCTGTTGTCTATGAATTGTAACTGATGTTAACACCTGTTGCTCAGTAGTATACTTCGATGACTTGTTACGTAGCACAAGCAGCACAATCGTCGAAATAACAAAATATATCTGTTGCTCTAATTATGACTCGTTCTGCCATGCCGCTAAATAGTACCATTTGCGTTATATGTTCCTGGTACTCGCTGATTTTGCTACACAATTTGCTTAGGATTTTATTAATTTTTTTTTTTTCAAAAAATTATAATATAATATATAAGTTAACACTTCTTTTCAAAATCGTGACCCAGGAGGAAGAGGTTTGGCATAACATAATACAATACAACCCATCTTTCTGTCTATTACTCTCATTATGATTCCATACTTTGGGTTCTTCACTGTTACTAGTTTGTTTTTAATTTGTTAATAAAATTGTTTTTTTATTGTTAACTATTTATCAGTCGGACAATAAGTTTAATGTCAGATTTGGCACGTGTAGTGTTTTTTCTCAAAAGTCACTTTTCCCATACCTTTCACTTCAGCTGTGCCCATACCTTTTGACGCAACCGCAAAATTTGGTTTTCTTCATTTTTACTCATGTGGGACGTACAACCACTGTCTAATACCCGTTTTTATGTAAGTTTTTTCCAGACTATTCATACAAAACCCACTGAGATAATTGTTCATTTCTGCTTTGTTTTTTTTCTATTATATTTAGGTCTCTTTTTATTCTTCTTTCGCTTCATGACTTTTCTTTTTACTGATTTTACAATTACATGGAAATTCCTTTTTGTTATTCCATTTTTTCTGAACTGTATTTGTACCAAACAATGCTTCCTATCAAGTTCCTTTAGAGTGTAGGTTTTGTTGCCTTTCATACTCCTCTAAAATTTTATTTTTTAGTTCCTACGTCTTAGACAATCGGAATTTCTTCGTTTCGAATTTTATCGCGCAAAGAAACACCAAGCATTGCTGTTTCTATAGCTTGCTGAGCGACTCTGAGCTTATTTAAGAGGCCAACAGTTAAAGACTACGTTTATGTACCACAAACTTTTCTACAAAAAATCAAAACGACAGAAAAAATTGGAAAAAGTAAATTATTTTGAGGCAGCGACAAACAAACAATCAAAGATTTTTGTGTGGTTTGGGGTAGTTTAATGCAACCCCTATGCTACATAAAACAAAAATAATAATTGACATATGTATACACAACTTTGTTTTTAGTAGCTTTACTAACTTTTTTATATTTTTTGCGTGTTTCAACACAGATTGTATACTTGTTTGTTGATTAACAAAGTATTGTATAATTACTTTTAATAGTTGAATTTTTTGGCATTTTTTTGTCAGAAATTTACATTGTTAATAAAGTGTATTGACGATTTAAAAGTGTTCTGAGAAACCTACTTGAGTAAATATTATTTGATTTGATTTGATTAGTGCCCTAGTGTTAGTTTTATGAGTTGCTAATTTTAGTATCGCATTGGAGTCAACGAAATAAATATATGCAAGCAGCGCCCGTAGCGTACGCATTTAAAAAACATTTTTTTCCCTAGGACTGTAAATGCTACGTGAAAGGTATAGTAGATTTAAATTCTAACACTAGACACACAGTTGAAGAAATTAATTATTTTTTAACTGTGTGCCTAGTGTGCGTTTTTGAGTGAGATAATGACATGTGACTTCAACCAGTGAAATATGTTGACACAAAAAGTTTTTATGCAGTTAAAACTCAATAAAATATTGCTTCTTAAGGACAGAAGAATTTTATTTAACACTTGTTGATACATGCAAAGTATGCGTGCACATGTGCAAAATAAAAGTAAATAATAATAAAAACAAATATAAAATTGTTTACTTATATTATTGGAATTTATAAATAAAAGGACTTTATAAAATCTAATTACTTTGTAACTAAAACGTTGACGCCTTTTAATGAAATGAAAGGTTTACATGTTGAAAAGCTTTATGAAAATATTGTTTTAAAAGTAAAGATGGGATAGCAAGTTATCGCCTTCTGTTTAAAATCAGCAGTGAAAAAAATATCGATCTTCGAGTAATCGATTTTTTGTAACATATAATTATATATTTTTACTTTAAAATTAATTCTTTCCATAATCGATTATTTGTTTTCACCTCCCTAACATGAAGCATCCATGCATCCGCCCGCCCGCCATTTTCTGGTGCGCGTTTGTTGAATGGAGGTCTAACTGACTGTAGAATTTTTGTCTTAAACGCTTATGAAGTTCTATCATTTTAATAACTGATTTAAAATAATTAATCAAAATGAGTTACGGAAGACCACCGCCGCGTATTGACGGCATGGTATCGCTCAAAGTTGACAATTTAACTTACCGCACAACTCCGGAAGATCTGCGTCGCGTGTTTGAAAGGTGTGGCGAAGTTGGAGATATATACATTCCCCGAGATCGATATACGAGGGAAAGTAGAGGATTCGCCTTCGTCAGGTAATATAAAATACGGAACGTATATAATTGGTACATTGATCACAAATAGTGAGGCACTTTCTGGTACTAGTAATGACTCAAATTTTCAAAAAAATCACACAGATTCTACGATCGGCGTGATGCTGAAGAAGCCTTAGACTCTCTGGATGGTAGGATGCTGGATGGGAGGGAGCTGAGAGTGCAGATGGCCCGATATGGTCGTCCGTCCTCTCCACATAGAAGCAGATACGATCGTCGTCGCAGGTAATTTTTACATAATTTTTGTTTAGCGAAAAAACTTTGTTGATGTATTTTGAGCAGTGTATGAGCTGACTGCTGAGCTGTAAAACCATGTTGTACTTATTATTAGTCAGGGCTAATGACTGTTAACATTTCCCACACACTAACAAGCTAGGTGCTTCCTAATAAAAAACATAAAAGGTATGAATTTATCATTCAAGGTGTATTCGTTTTGGGATAAAGAATCAACTGTGCCCTTAAAGCACAATAAAGGCCAAAAAGCAAAAATAATAATAAATCATTACTTTTGTTATCTATCAACTGTTTTGCATCATCTGTAACAAACTGTGTGGTGGTTGGTATACATTAATTTTGTCACTTTTGCCACTGTAAAATGAAACTTTAGACTCTTGTCTGTAAGGGAGGTGTAAGTGATTATCTGTCAAACTACCTATACATATTCATTATTTATGGCAGCGTGTGTTCCACTTTAGCACGCACGTAAAGCACAAAGAATTTAAAACATTGCCCTTTGTCAGTTTTTAAAATAGTAGTAATTTCTGATGAATGCGGTCGGTCATCGCATCTGTGCAAGCACGGTGTCACACATCTTCTGCTTCGCGTCCATGCTATATCATGTGTACGTTGGGTGGTTTTGTATTCAATCATTTGTTCTTAACAATTCAAAGCTACATGAACAAATTGGTGTTTGTGGCAAAATTGGCATCATCTAATGAATCATCAGTATTATTGGAACTTTTTATCCTAAAACAAACATACACAATTATTGTAATTTTTTAGGTAGGTACTTGTTTTGAGGTTCTGACATTAGATTACTGATGTGTTTCACCACAGAAAAATGGTCATTTTTGCAAAAATATTTTGTACTTTTTGCACCTTTTTAAAAATTATGTTTTAACAAAACTAGCTACATTTTTACCTGCTTCAATTAATTATCTTATTCACTGACATTCCTTCCTCCATCTGGTAGAAAAATTATGAAAAAAGAGGTGATAGAAGTGCCAACCAAAATCAGACCATGTTATCATTACATAGTTAATTACTTTTTTTCAAATCGGACATTCCATTAAAATATATTAGAAATGTGTGTGCTAGAAATGTCAATCTAAACAAAATACTAATAGAAAAATAAATGCCGCACCATAATCGGCTCATATATTTAAAATATATATTTTAAAAATACCCCTTTTTTAACCCACTAAAGTGTGCTACTACCTTAAAACTAGTGAAGTGAATTTTAGGAATAATCTTAGCAGGCGGTTCAAGACTTTTCAAAGGCTAAATGAAACAAGCAACCATTAGAGTGTCTGTTTCTTATAACACATTAAAAAGCCTGGGAGTAATAATTTTGAAGTATGTTTTTCAAGCAGTCTTTTAAATAGTCTGGTTCAAAATGATTTTACTACTAAGAAAAGGGTGCCATGAAACCCAGTAGGTAATCTTTTATTTTTTTTCCAACTTTATATCAAAAATAATCCAATATAATCTTACACTAGGTAATAACATAATAAACAATGATTTAATTAGAAAATATTACAGAATTTCTAATTCTTCTAAGCAATTTTATTATTAACATGTTGACTGCCCATGCATAATAACATGTAATGCATTTTCGATGTACTTTGCACTGCAAAAGATTATTTTAATTATTTTAAATACTATATTAAGGACAACTGAAGTAAGTTAGCAAAAAACCACTTGGCAAATAATGTTTAAATTTTAAACATCACAACCAACAGCTTTAAGTGCTAACATTATTAAAATTTACAAGCTCTTACCTACCATTACATAGGTTTCTATTACCTACCTACTGTATGGTCCACTGCCTGCGGCCGAAAATCAAGTGATTCTCGCCTAAGATTGACAAAGCTGTGAAGACGTCAGTTTAAAACACTCATTTAGTTTTTTATATTTTTATGATCATTCAAGGCCTGATCCTGCTTAAAGAGCTTGATGATTTGTTTAATGGATGTGACTACGTTTTATGGTTGTCATGGTATTTTTTTTAGCAAATCGCGTTCACGGTCTCGTCGCTCCAGGTCCCGATCCCGGTCTCGGAAGCGCTCGTACACACGCAGCCGGTCTCGGTCTCGCTCCAGGTCTCGCTCGGACTCCAAGAGCTCGCGCGGTCGTTCCCGCAGCCGTAGCCGCTCTCGTTCCCGCTCTAGGCATTGAAGTACTTGGTGAGTTGCACATTGTTTTTACTTTCAATATAAAATAAAAAATAAATTGAGGTTAAGTTGGCAAGAGGTAAAAAGGAAAACATTTCAGGTCAGGAATCTAACACATTTTTTTCCATAAAAACTTCATTATCGTTATTTACATAATATATCAATCACTATTCTTCTTTGGAGATAATAAAACAGTGCCTTTGGTAAAAGATGCTGATTAGTTATCCCCAAAAAACGCTGTTTTATTAAAATCCATTCTAATGTTTAGTAGAAATCTAGCTGTTTGCAATCACACTGTATAAAATGTTAATAACAATACAATAAATAAGCATTTAATCATTTAGTTTATATGTACAAAACCAAAATAAAGTTGTATGTATTCAATTAAAAAGTAATATTTATGTATTTGTATCCGTTGTCTGGTACCCATAACACAAGCTTTGCTTACCTTGGGACCAGAAGGCGCTGTGTGTAATGTCCAAAATATTTATATTTAAATTAAATTGATGGTGGAAAAATATTTTCTGGGCATTGTTTAGGATGCATTCATTTCGGGATAAAGAATCATTATTTTCATTACTTATGTCAGCTGTCATCTGTTCGTTTACAAATGTATTAAAAATATCAAAATTTGACTATCATTTGTAACAAACTGTGAAGATGTTCAATTATGAGTTTTGAAATTTTTGTTACTTTTGCCACTGAAAAATGAAACTTTAGACTTGTGTCTAGAGGTGGGGTTTTGGTGTTATTCTTTCAAAATGCCTATACATATTCACTGTATTTGGTAGTGTGTGTGTGTTATTATCGTAGTTTACGCCAACCGTTCGTTTTGCAATTATTATAATAGGTACGAATAATAGATGTCGGTGGCAAAACTGGCGTTATCAAGTGTGAAAAGTATCAAATGTGTGTGAACTTTTTATCCCAAAACAAACGCGCTCTTAATTGGTATTTATCATAAACCTGGTAAAACGGAGTGTTTTTGTTGATGGATTCGCTTGGTTGATAACAAATGTAAAACTTAAAATACATTAGTAATAAAATATGTAGTTTTTTTGTTTCAGGTTGAGTAGGATGTACCGGTTCTTGCTGAAGCTCCATACACTCATCTGCCGAGGCTTTAGCAAAGGTACTAACTCACTTAAGACCTAACTATGAATGTCATAGTGGCAAAAAATTCAATGTATCAAATTATCTTTAAGTTTTCATAATTTTAGGTTAACTTTCATAAGAACTGTCATACTTGCAGAGTTGTGCAAAATTCAATTTTTAAAAGCATTAACATTTAATTGTTAAATACAATCACAAATTATTTAAAAGAATATAGTCATCATTACAAATCATGTAATCTGCAGTCATGATTAAAGTAATTAGAATAACTTGAAGTAGTTTGTAATTGCATCAACAATTACATTTGTTAATCTGTAATTGAATTATATTTTTCCCAATTCTGATGCTTTGTAACGATTATGTCTTTTTTGTTTCATGTAGCTTAGATTTAATTGATGTATGGGAAGTTAAAAACACTTCAGCTTAAAGAGATTTCTTGCTCACACATCTTACTTTTCTGCACAATATTCTAACGTTGTATTAATATTTCAAGTTTGTATTAAAATTGTAGCAAAAAATGGGATATCTTTAAAACAACTGTTGTTATAGATTGGAACTTCTTTGTATTACTTGAAATGTGTTAATTAAATTTTAGGTCTGACCACCATGGTCCTAGCCTAGATATTATTACAGGTTATAAATTACTAATATCGAGAAGATCATGATCACTCCTCGGGATTATTGGGCTTAATTGGGACTTCTTCATGTGGTAATTAATTCCATAAAAAACTGATGCTGCTCTTACATTATTATGTTTTTGGATTCATGAAATTCAGTGACTAGTATATGAATAAAGATCTGAAAAGGTCTTAAATATGATTTGAAACAGTTTTAGTTACTTTATTGCTGTTGTTGATACATTTTATCAACAAGTTCCTTAGTGTTTGTTTCTGATTATTATTTGTCGTACTAGTCACTGAAAGATTCTATGAATATTGTTTACTAGTGTATTTCTGCATATCTTGGTAGGCCTTAATAAATAGTTAAAATGAATTTTCAATGTATACTTTATTTGGATCTACCATTTTTAATTTAAAGTTGTATGAAATTACTAATTATTTTAAAGTACATATAGGAAACTCTGGAAACTGTCAATTTTAATGGATATGTTGGTATGCTCAGGGCGTGGAGTGCGCGGGGCGTGAGGCAGTTGCAGGCAGGGGGGGTTTGCTGTTTCCTGACAACTGCTGATTTGCTGTTGTTGCCGTTTATAAGTTATGAGTAAACTTTTATATTTATTGTCAACTCTTCAAAAATAGGTAATACATTTGGTGTAGTTAAAAAAATACAATTCCTGAATCTGAATATAATCTATGCACAAACAACAACGAAACATTACACCACTAGCAAAACATTGAAACAGAACATTTATCACCTAAAAATAACTAGGCCTCCATTTAAAGTTCCGGAAAATAAATAAACTTGTAATAATACAATTACATAAATATATATTTTTTTCGAAGTAAAGGTAAATCCAAATCAGATTTTTCCGTACAACCTGCGGTGCACTATATATCTATAACTTAGACGTTACGCTGCTTAAAATGTGTTATTAGTGCCTCGATTACATAAGTTGTTGCTAATAATTCTCGATAAAAATTCGATGAATTTCATACGTAATTTCAAATGCGCAATGTATATCTTATTTCTATGGATTTCAAACGAGAATTGTCGCGAGATACATAGTTCATATAATCCTAGTAATTTAAATATATTTTTATTGATTTTTATACATTTAAGTTATTCATTAAAATCTTAACAATTCACTGGTGTTTTATGGATGAATATGCGTTTTGCGAACATGGTAAAAAGCGTTTAAACGTTTTGAGAAGCGAAATGTTTATTATTAAATATATTTAATGTAATGCAGTTTGTATGAAAAAATGTTGGTTGGGTTCACTTTAATAGCGTTAGTCACAGTATAGAGGCGATGGCGCCAGCAACGAAAGCTGACAGAACTAATTTATGCATTTGTTTGGCAGGCCGGTGCTGCTTGCTGGCCTCTTTGCTGTGGCAGTTTCCTGTGCTGATTGCTGTTTTGCAGATTTCACAAGTCTAGGTTTATCGGACACCCTCCCTGCCCTCTTAGCAAACGATATATTTTAAGTACATGACGATGGTTATCATTATTTTTTTATGATCGTTTTAATTTAGACAAGAAGATTTGTAAAATCTTTATCATCGAATTGAAGAAAGAAGACTTTGATTACTACAGGTTCATTTGGACAGTTAGCACTGGATAGTAATTATGTGTAGGATTATTAAATAAAAAATGATGACACATCGTTGTTTTATTTTTCACTCGATGGCAGATAAGAATTATCCTCGTAATATTCATGTGTCTGATGTGGTTATGCACACGGAAAAAAAAGAGTTTCCAAGTTCTATTCCACCAAAGTAATTTGCATTCAGTCAAGAAATCCAACTATTTTGGACATATATTGTTCACAGAAGGCAATATTATTTCCCAGAAAAAAAATCATTTTATCAATCGAAATTGATAAACTTCTTTTCGTATGAACAAATTTTTTTTTAACCAAATAAATGTTCGTTTTAGATCAACCAAACTTAAATTAATTACCCTAAGACAGTTAATGTTCTTGTATAAAATAAATACATTTTTATATGCAACACTTATTTTTCTTCGTTTGGAAAAAAAAAATATTTTGCTTTAATATAATTTATTTTGCGCCAAAATCATGGTTTTCTTAAATCTGCGACGTCACTTATTAAAAACTATATTTTTCGATGAAAATAATTGTATCTTAAATCAAAGCCAGTGAAATGTTCAGTTAAGATAATATTGTTTTGAATTAGAGAAAATAATAATTTTAACAGAATTTGTTAGATTCTTGACTCAAAATCTGATATTTTATGCTAAAACTATTGTTTTAGTCGAAACAAATAAAATACCTGCTTTAAAATATTAAACATTTTCGTTGAAATTAATCAACTAGTATCCCTTTGAACGAATTTTCTTTCCGTTTAAGTAAATACTTGCATTTTCAAAATTGAATGAATCTCATCACTGTCCTTCATAGGAT
Organism: Apoda limacodes; assembly: GCA_946406115.1. Lineage (NCBI taxonomy): Eukaryota > Metazoa > Arthropoda > Insecta > Lepidoptera > Limacodidae > Apoda > Apoda limacodes. The sequence goes on from OX291550.1 coordinate 25,757,051, forward strand.
TTCGTGTTGGCTTTTAATTTTAAATAATTGTGTGTCAAATTAGTATCAGTTTATGCGAGAAACCTACAGTTGATTATTTTCTGAGAATTGTAAAGCTTGTAGCGGATCATATCATACCGCTACAAGCAAGGCTGACGTCACGCGTCCTACATCGCGCTATCAAAGTTTCTTCTGTCCATGAGTATATATAGAAAACCGAACAAAATGATAAGTGGAGCACAGATTCGCGCTGAGCGTCGGTCCGCGAGCACACGTCTCGGTGTCTCCTGACTGCTCTCTATCGCTCTCTCGCTCGCTCCGAATACTTTCTCGCTCGCACTCACGTGTTTGAGCAGTATTCGCTCGGTAACGGTATCGCGTCGCGTCGCGTGCAACTACAGCTGCCCGCGCATAGTTTTTCGCCCGGTTTTGCTCTCGCCTTGGCGATCGAGCCCGCGAACGTTGTTGTTTGTTGCAGCTAGTTGCATTCTCGTTTCGCAGTCCTTTTCAGGACTGTCAATTCGTTCCGTCGGTGTAGTGAGTACTTTTCAGTACGCTACACCCTTACTTTCAATAGTTTACGTCTAGGATCTCCCACGCATTGCACTACGCCCGGAGATTAGGACTATCAGGATCACCCCACGCATCGTGCTTTGCACTTTGCACTGGGACGCACCGGCCAGGGAACACGCCAGGCACACGCTCTCTATCCATAGCGGTTAGAGAGCTAATTCTTCAAGCGTATTCACGCATCACCTTAGAGGTGATGGAGGAGGTCGAGGACAGTGGCGGGGGCTACATCAGGGAGTTTCTGGCCTATGTGGACCGGAATTTCCCTGAGATGGTCCGGGGCTTCAAAGCCCAACGCTGCCTTGACCTCTCTTCGCCCATGTCACCGGAACATGTGGCAAAAACCGATGAAGAGCCTGAGCCGCTGGTAATACCATCGTCGCCTCTGCCGCGCTCCATCCCCTTAGTGGCTGACTCGTCTGCCGAGTCAGAAGTGGTCTCGCCGACCTCAACCCCGTCGCGATTTCGATCCATCGAATCGTCGCCCAATAGGTCTCGCTCGCGTTCGCGCGATCGCGATTCGGACTCTGAGTCCGAAATGATTGTCGACGCCGCCGTTGACAGTCAGGCCAATGACGATTTCATCGTCGTTGGATCCGGCAAGGCCCGAGGAACAAAACGTTCCTCCGGTAAGAGGTCACCGGTCCCGGCTCCTGGAAGCCCGACCGCTGTGAAAAAACCACCGCGTAAGCGCGCCGCCCGAAACCGCGCCCCCCGTCCCGCGAGCGAGATAGGGATATCGCAGTCGGCCGCGTCCGACAAGAACGAGACGGCACTAGCTAGCTCTTCTGTCGTCCCTGCCCCTCCGCCGTCTCAGTCCCCTGTAGGGCCGTCCGTTGCCGACAACGGGAAAGCTAGGCGTAAACTGCCACCGGCTGTCGTATTACACGACAAAAAAGCCTGGAATACGGTAGTTACTAAAATGGCCGAAAAGAAAATTAATTTTCTCAAGGCCTCAAACATGGGTGATCTTGGAATCAAAATCCAAGTTCAAACCTCTGACGACCACCGCGGTCTGACTAAACTACTACGGGAAAAGAACTTCCCGTATCATACATATGCATTAGAGGAAGAGAGGGAATTACGAGTTGTAATTCGGGGGCTTCCTCATGAAATCCGGTGGCCGACATAAAGGCCGACCTTGTAAAACAAGGCTATCCGGTTCATGCAGTGCACCGTATGATCGGCGGCAGATCAAAAAGACCACTAAACCTAGTTTTAGTGGTACTTAATTTCTCCCCAGAGGGCAAACGAATCTTCTCCGTAAAGGAGATTTGTAAATTGTCCGGCTTGGTTGTTGAACAACCGAACAAACGGACCTACCCAGGGCAGTGCCATCGCTGCCAAAATTACGGTCACTCGGCCAAAAACTGCAACGGCTTCCCCCGTTGCGTTAAGTGCCTTGAGGACCATGGTGGCACAGCCCTTTGCAAAAGGCAAAGGGACAACCCCGAGCCCCCAAGCTGTGTCCTATGCGGCATGGCAGGCCACCCTGCGAACTACCGCGGGTGCCCTAAGGCTCCCCGCTCGTACGCGGCGGCGGCAAATAAGGCCCCCCCCACCCCTCTTAAGGCAAGGGCGGCCGCTCCCTTCTCGGAGCGGCAATACCCCTCTCTGCCAATCACAAAAAATATTTCTGCCCCTCTGCTGCCGCAGCCTACTGCATCAGCCCCGAAGGCAGTCCCCCGTCCCACCGTATCTCAGACAGGAGCCCCCCTTAAGGCGACTCCTGTCCCCCCGGCGCGGAAATTGGCCCCGTTGTCTCAACCCGCGCCAAAAATGAATACAGCGGTACCTAGCCCGTCGCTAGCGTCCACTGATGTTCTAGCAGACCTAAATGTGGTGCTAGAACTCCTCAATGTTATCAACATTGAGGAAATCTCCCAGTTAGCGAACAAAATTCGCAATGCGTCGTCGGCGACGCAAAGAGTCTCGGCCGTGCTCGAGCACGCTTCCCTACTAAGTGCTTTAGAGCACTTTGCACCCTCCCACTAATCTTTTAATTACGCCCCGCACAGACGATGGTATTATCAGTAAGCTCACAGCTCAAGCGCCTTCCGCGCCCGCGTTCGCGAACACAGCTTTTACAAATATACTATACAGAATACGTCGCCGCCGGCGGCGACGGAACACTAGATAGTTTTTAGCACTCACACAAACACACTCAAGTGCGCGGGTATAATAGTTTCACTAATATACCCGGGCACTTTGACTAGTTGGATTAAAATAATAATAGGCGAGGGCTGAAGAGTTTCTTGCCGTTTTCTTCTCTTCAGAACGCCTTTGCTTTTCCGAAACGGCGGTAAATTTTAGTTAGATACATATTTTAGTTTCTAAGAGCGGTTGCCCAAGCCGAGGTTCGTGTCCAGGACACCCTTGCGCAAACCGCCCCAACTTTTCGCTGAAGAGTGCAAGTAGCACCGCAGCAAAAGTTAGTCCGCGTGTAGTTGTAAAGGCCATCTGCGGCCAACAACAGTAGACAGTAGTTAGAAAAAAAAAAAGAAAAAAAAAAAAAAATGATAAGTGGAGACTACACACACAGACACATTCGCGCTGAGCGTCGGTCCGCGAGCACACGTCTCGGTGTCTCCTGACTGCTCTCTATCGCTCTCTCGCTCGCTCCGAATACTTTCTTGCTCGCACTCACGTGTTTGAGCAGTATTCGTACGGTTACGGTTTCGCGTCGCGTCGCGTGCAACTGCAGCTGCCCGCGCATAGTTTTTCGCCCGGTTTTGCTCTCGCCTTGGCGATCGAGCCCGCGAACGTTGTTGTTTGTTGCAGCTAGTTGCATTCTCGTTTCGCAGTCCTTTTCAGGACTGTCAATTCGTTCCGTCGGTGTAGTGAGTACTTTTCAGTACGCTACACCCTTACTTTCAATAGTTTACGTCTAGGATCTCCCACGCATTGCACTACGCCCGGAGATTAGGGCTATTAGGATCACCCCACGCATCGTGCTTTGCACTTTGCATTGGGACGCACCGGCCAGGGAACACGCCAGGCACACGCTCTCTATCCATAGCGGTTAGAGAGCTAATACTTCAAGCGTCTTCACGCATCACCTTAGAGGTGATGGAGGAGGTCGAGGACAGTGGCGGGGGCTACATCAGGGAGTTTCTGGACTATATAGACCGGAAATTCCCTGAGGTGGTCCGGGGTTTTAAAGCCCAACGCTGCCTTAACCTCTCATCGCCCATGTCTCCGGAACATGTGGCTACGATTGAAGAGCCTGAGCCGCCAATGGTTATACCGTCGTCGCCTCTACCGCGCTCCACTCCCGTTCAGGCTGACTCGTCCGACGAGTCAGATGTGGCCTCCAAGACCGCCACGCCGTCGCGTTTTCGCTCGATCGAGTCTTCACCGACTAGGTCTCGCTCGCATTCACGCGTTCGCGTATCGGACTCGGAGTCCGATATGATTATCGACGCCGCCGTCGATAATCAAACCAATGACGGTTTTACCGTCGTTGGATCCGGCAAGGCCCGAGGAACAAAACGTTCCTCAGGCAAGAGGTCGCCGGTCCCGGCTCCTGGAAGCCCGACCGCCGCGAAACCTCCGCGCAAGCGCGCTGCCAGAAACCGCGCCCCCCGTCCCGCGAGCGAGATAGGGATATCGCCGTCGGCCGCGTCCGACAAGAGTGAGACGGCATTAGCTTCCTCCTCTGTCGCCCCCGCCCCCCTGCCGTCTCAGCCCCCAGTAGGGCCGTCCGTTGCCGATAACGGACAGGCTAGGCGCAAATTACCTCCAGCGATCGTTCTACACGATAAAAAAGTGTGGAACCACGTAGCCACATTGATGTCGGACAAGAAAATTAATTTCTTGAAAGCATCCAATATGGGCGAACTAGGGATTAAAATCCAGGTTCAGTCGTCAGATGACCACCGTGGTCTAACCAAATTGTTACGGGATAAAAATTTCCCGTATCATACATACGCGCTTGAGGACGAGCGAGAATTACGCGTGGTAATTCGCGGCCTCCCGCATGAAATACCGGTGGCCGAAATTAAGGCCGACCTTGTTTCACAAGGTTATCCGGTTAACGCCGTCCACCGCATGATCGGCGGTCGTTCGAAAAGGCCACTAAACTTAGTTTTGGTGGTTCTAAACTTCACCACAGAAGGCAAGCGAATCTTCTCCGTAAAGGAGATTTGCAAATTGTCTGGTTTGGTTGTCGAACAACCAAACAAAAGAACATACCCAGGGCAGTGCCATCGCTGCCAAAATTATGGTCACTCGGCCAAAAACTGCAACGGCTTTCCCCGTTGCGTTAAGTGCCTACAGGATCATGGTGGCACAGCCCTTTGTCAGAGGAAAAGGGACGACCCCGAGCCTCCAAGTTGTGTCCTTTGCGGCATGGCGGGCCACCCTGCGAATTATCGCGGGTGCCCTAAGGCTCCCCGTTCATATGCGGCGGCGGCAAATAAGGCCCCCCCCACCCCTCTTAAGGCGAGAACGCCCGCACTTTACTCAGAGCGGCAATATCCTTCTCTGCCAGTCACAAATAATAAGTCTGCCCCTTTGCTGCCGCAGTTTGCTGCACCAGCGCAAAAGGCAGTTCCCCGTCCCCCCGTATCTCAGTCAGGAGCCTCCCTTAAGGCGACTCCTGCCCCCCCGGCGCGGAAATTGGCCCCGTTGTCCCCGCCCGCGCCACAAACTACTAAAGCGGTACCTAGCCCGTCGCTAGCGTCCGCGGACGTTCTAGCCGACCTAAATGTGGTGCTAGAACTCCTCAATGTTATAAACATTGAGGAAATTTCGCTTTTAGCGAATAAAATACGCAATGCGTCATCGGCGACGCAACGAGTTTCGGCCGTGCTTGAGCACGCAGCCCTGCTAAGTGCTTTAGAGCACTTTGCACCAAAAAATTAAAAAATTTCTATTGATGGGGCCTTTAGTAGCCCCAAGTAGAATAAAACCGCGCTCTATATCGATTGCGTTCTGGAACGCAAACGGCCTTCAGGCAAAGCGCGATGAAATATCAGAATTTCTCAAAACGCACGAGATCGATGTACTTTTAGTGCAAGAGACTTTTCTTAAACCAAAGCGTAGGGGTCCTAAGATCGCAAACTACGCACTGGTTAGAAATGATCGGCCCACCTGTAAGGGAGGAACGCTCATTTATTATAAAAGATCTCTGCACTGCGTACCTATCGACACTCCTCCGTTAAAAAATTTAGAAGCGTCGGTTATCCGGATAGCGATGACAGGGCACAGTCCCATAGTACTGGCCTCTGTATATTTGTCACCTACAAAGGTGATATTACAAAGCGATCTTAAAACGCTGTTTGACTTAGGTAACGCTGTTGTATTAGCAGGCGACCTAAACTGCAAACATAAGCGATGGAATTCGCATTCAACATCGCTAAACGGCAAACGACTAGAGGCCCTAGTCGACCCGTTAGGTTTCGATGTTATTGCGCCCATCTCTCCGACCCACTTTCCCGAAGTAGTGACACATAGACCTGACGTACTTGACATAGCACTTCTTAAGAACGTAGCCTTAAGGCTGCATTCCATAGAGGTGTTACACGAGCTTACATCTGACCATAGGCCGGTTCTCTTACGACTAGGGTCCCCAACCGACGGTCATCCGTCCGTTAAGGACGTGGTCGACTGGCGGAGACTAGGTGAAAACCTAGGAAAAATAGACTCGCCCCACCTAAATAGGATCCCGGACAATATTGTCTCAGCCGACGATGTTAGTTTAGCGGTCGAAGCGCTTACTAGCCACCTCCAGTCCGCTGTAGCGGAGTGCTCTAAGCGGATTACAGTAGAGAATAATCTCCGCTGGAATCTGCCGGAGGACGTGAGGTTGCTATTGAGAGCTAAGAACGCGGCTACTCGACGGTACGACAATTATCCGTCTGAGGTAAACAGGGCATCGCTCAGATCTTTACAACGTGCCGTAAAGACAAAAATAGCCGAAGTTAGGAACGAAAAGTGGGACAATCTCATGAAAGAGATATCGCCTTCCCACTTAGCGTACTATCAGATGGCTCGAGCGTTAAAATCCGACGTAGTGAGTACTATGCCGCCTTTAGTCGACGCAAACGCGACAATCGCATTTGACGACGACGAAAAGGCCGAATGCCTAGCCAAATCGCTAGAAAGTCAGTGTTCGCTCAGCGAACAACCCACTGACCAAGCTCACGTCGATGAAGTGGACAGGGAAGTGGAGCGGAGAGCGGCCCTTCCCCCACTTGACTCACTTCCCCCCGTAACAGTCTCTGAGGTCGAAAAGATCATCAAAGACTTACAACCCAAAAAGGCCCCGGGTGCCGATGGGATCTCAAATAGGCTTCTAAAAATCCTCCCCGCTCAGCTCCTCCTTCTATTGGTCAGCATCTTCAATGCGGCCATGGCAAATTGCATCTTTCCCGACTCTTGGAAAGAAGCTGACGTTATAGGTATCCCTAAACTGGGTAAACCTAGTAACGTAGCCACGTCATATAGACCCATTAGTCTCTTAAAGACTTTGGGAAAATTATATGAACGACTCCTCCTTTCTCGCCTGAAAGACTACGTTCAGTCTAAAGGCATTCTGATTGACGAACAGTTCGGTTTTCGAGCTAATCACTCGTGCGTCAATCAAGTGCACCGCATAACGGAGCACATCCTCCAAGGTCTCAATAGGTCCCCTAAGCCGTTCAGCACAGGAGCCCTCTTCTTCGATGTAGCGAAGGCTTTCGATAAAGTCTGGCATAACGGCTTGATTTACAAGCTGTACAATCTCGGTGTCCCAGACCGTCTCGTGCTCATCTTACGAGACTTCCTTAGGGATCGCAGTTTTCGCTATCGCGTAGAACGAAGTCATTCGTCTCCCCACCCCATAGGTGCAGGTGTCCCCCAGGGCTCCGTGCTTTCCCCTCTACTCTATTCCCTATTCACAAACGATATACCTCGTCCCTCGAACGTTAATGTGGCGCTCTTCGCGGACGATACGGCGCTCTACTGTTCTCACCGACACGTCCGTCGTATAAGCTTGGCCCTCCAGTCTGCCGCCAACGCCTTAGGCGATTGGTTTCGGAAGTGGAGAATCGAGGTTAACCCCGAGAAAAGTGCAGCAGTGCACTTCGCCCGGGGCCGAAAATCGGTAAAGGTCACAAGGCAACTCACCCCAGTCCACCTATATGGCCAACCCATTCCGTGGGTTAAAAAGGTCAAATATTTAGGGGTCACTTTAGACTCTCGTCTTAATTTCAGAGCCCACATTAAAAGAGTAAGAGATCGAGCAGCCTTTGTTCTCGGTCGTCTTAAGCCAATGTTAAACAAGTACAGTAAAATGTCTCTTAGAAATAAGGTGACGCTTTACAAAACTTGTATTCGGCCCATACTCACATATGCGAGCGTAGCGTTTGGTCACACCAACACTACTTCCTTGCAAGTCTTACAAAATCGCTTTATGCGAGGCGCAGTCGGCGCCCCGTACTATATGCGTAACATCGATCTCCATAGTGATTTCGAGCTTCCGACCATAAAAGCCTTCATCAAAGATGCGTCTAAACGCTACTTTGAGACGGCAGCCCTCCACCCCAATCCCCTAATTAGGCAATCTTGCAACTATGCCCCCATTAGAGGGGCCTTAGGACCGTTTAGATATCCGAGGCACGTCATAATTGACTCCGACGATGATATAACCAGCAGGCTCAAAGCTCAAGCGCCTTCAGCGCTCGCGTCCGCGATCACAGATTATAGAAATATATACAGAATACGTCGCCGCCGGCGGCGACGGAACATTAGACAGCTTAGTTTTAACACACACACACACACTCGAGCGCGCGGGTATACTAGGTTCACTAATATACCCGGGCGCTTCGACTAGTTAGATTTAAATAATAATAGGCGAGTGCTGAAGAGTTTCTTGCCGTTTCTTCTCTTCAGAACGCCTTTGCTATTTTCCGAAACGGCGGTAAAATTTAGTTAGATACAAATTTTAGTTTCTAAGAGCGGTTGCCCAAGCCGAGGTTCGTGTCTAGGACACCCTTGCGCAAACCGCCCCAACTTTTCGCTGAAGAGTGCAAGCAGCACCGCAGCAAAAGTTAGTCCGCGTGTAGTTGTAAAGGCCATCTGCGGCCAACTACAGTAGCCAGTAGTTAGAAAAAAAAAAAAAAAAAAAAAATGATAAGTGGACCACGGCGGTCCCCAGGCATAACACCTCGCCTGGCAGGAGATCTCCTCTTTGCCGCCGCACCACAAGCATCCAGCAAACAGTCGCATTCGTCTATCAGAAACGATAAGCGAAGTTAAGCAACGTCGACCGTGGTCAGTATTTGGATGGGTGACCGCTTTTCTTCCATGTTTAAGAAGGATCGTTAAATAGTCATAACAATTATAATTAAACATAACGCTGTATAATCAGCTAAAGGCGAGAATAGCTACCTTAGCTCGACAAAGTCTATATAAAGGCAGTGCGGGTAGACTGCCTATATGGCCCAAGCCTCCAGAAAAAGAGGCCTGTGCCTCTGCAGTAGGGCACTACTAGCTCGACAACGTCCGCTAAGACACACTAAGTCAGTGCGGTAGACTGACTCTATATGGCCCAAGCCTCCAGAAAAGAGGCGTAGGGCTTTTTAAAAAAACTTTATTTAATCTTGACGGTTAACTATGTCATTTTGGACCGAAACATTTTTTGTTTTAAACTAAAATATAATGTTATTAATTTAAGAGCTGATGTAGTCTAGTTAAGAGCACTATTCTCTTGTGTGAACTAGAAATTTCTTCCGTGCAATAAAGCACGAAGTTCTACGCCCAAGAAAACTAAGTGTTTCAAATAAAGAAGCATATTTTTCTTCAATGAATTAAATATTGTTTCAAATTGATAGAGTTTTATTTACTGGTTCAATGAAATTTGATCTTGTGATAACTTCATATTATTTTAAATATTTAAGAGAAATAATATCTTAGATGAAGTAAATATTCGTTGGTGCATATATGAAACGATATTCTCTTGGCTCAACTAATTCTTTTTTACCGTGCACAAGGGCGGAACTGGGGTTGGCGCGGGAGCAAGTGCCTCAAATAATAGACTATCAACAACAAAGGCGTGCGGGCAGCAGGGTGCGAGGAGTGGCCCTCCTGGTCTTTTACTAATAAATAATTGTTACTAGCTCTTATTTTGTTGTAATAGCCAAGCGCGGCCTTGCCTGTAATCTTACAAAAGGTGGGTAAAATAAAAAAGAGGGTGGTGTAAAAGGTAACTTCGTTGATCGTTGCTAATAAAAGTTAAATTCGATATCTTAACGTTCACTGTCCAGTGTTCCACAAGATTGGTCACGACGAGACTGAGTAACAAGTTCGTGACTCACTATTTGGGTCACGGGGCACATACAACTTTGAACATTATTTTTAGCTTGGACTTGTGAGCGAGGTGTTAGACTTATGAACAGAAAAAAAAAACCGGGCAAGTACGAGTTGGACTCGCGCACGGAGGTTTCCATACCTACCACCATTTATGTAATCTACAAACGCAAACAAAAATATTTTTATAGTTGATATGAAAGGTAAATTGCGGTTTACGATTTATGACGTATTAAAAAAAACTACTTGATCTCGTTCAAACCAATTTTCGGTGGAAGTTTGCATGGTATAATGTACATCATATATTTTTTTCGCGCAAACTATTCAGTTTAAAGAAAAATGGGTCAGAGTAACTAAAAAGGGGCGCAAGTGAAAAAATGATTGGACTTGGGAAATTTTCACGAATTTTTGTTTTTTTGCAATTGCTTCGTCGCAAAAGTCTTTTTCTCAGCGCCCTTTTTTGTACACCCCAACCAAAAAATGATATTAGAAACCTCAATATCATTTTTGAAGACCTATCCATAGATATCCCACACGTATGGGTTTGATGAAAAAAAATATATAGGGTAAAAAACATGCATGCAATTACTTTTTTTTTTGTTAAATTTATAAGGTTGAAAGATAACTTCATTATCTTTCAACATTAATAATGTTTTTTTTATTACTTAAACCACATATTTTAGCAAAATACAAGAAGTAAAGAACAATTAAATTTGAATAATGCATCGATAACTAAGCTACTGTAATATTTAATGGCACAGGGTCATCCAAAACTTTTATGTGGGGACAGTGAACATGTTAAAGCCAAAGATTACGTCATCTTTGGTTAAAGCATTGAATATTCGAAAATTTAACAGTTATTAGTTCAAAGTGTTAAGCTATCGGAAAGTTGTACTAATTTTATGTGAAATCCGTACTTATATTATAAATGCGAAAGTCCTCTGTCCATCTTCTGTCTGTTACCTCTTCATGCTTAAATCGCTATACCGATTAAGATACAATTTGGCATGGAGATAGTTTGAGTCCAGGGAAAGGAGTCGTCAAGTGTGTCGGTTTTTTTTTCTATAATTTTGAGCACAAAGATGACTTATACGTCCAGATAGGGGGAGTGGGGGCTGATTCGCACAATTTTTAAACAAAGGCACCTAGAACTTAAATCTTTGACTTTAAATAACAGAAAATATGGTGAAAGCCTTTGCAATTAAGTTGCCTTTAATACATACAAAAGCTAAAGTAAATCTTAAAACCATATAAGTAATTAAGGAAAAACCAAACATTGGAAGATTGTGCGAATGAGCCCCCACTATGGGGCTCATTCGTTTAATTTGGGGCTGATTCGAACATTAGAATTAAAAACAAAATTTATGTAGAAAAATTGTTTCATGAAATAGGAAAGGTATAACAAATAATTTACCACATAATAATGAATGTTTTTTAAAAACTTTTATCAGAAAACATAGAACAAAACTATTTAAACTCCACAGCGCGTGAATTCTTACGAAGTCGACGACAAAAAAAAACTAAACAATTAAACTTCAATAATAAAACATAAATTAGTAATTTTACTGCGCTAACTTATTATTTACTCAGTACTCAGTATAAGTAATTACTTAAGAACTAATATTACTTAATTTTATACCCTCTCAGTCTTCTACTTAGAAAGTTAAGTTACGTTCGAATCAACCCCATACACCACTGTGCGAATGAACCCCGATGAGGTATTTTTTTAATAATCCAAAAAATCTATTGGTTTAAAAAAGGTGTAACAATAACGCACTGCCAGTTAACCACTGAATGTAATAGTCAACAGACACTCAATACTATATCAAAGTTTGACTATTTTAAACACGGATAAAATATGTCGAAAATAATACTCACTCCCGCCAAAAACACGCAACGATGCACTTCCATGCCCGCTGACTGCTGTCAAAACTCGTGAGCAAAATGGCGTGCCGGGCAGGTACAAACGCCTAGTACAACACTTTACGCTAGCGTGCGTAATTTTTGCGATTGTAGCGTGAACGAATCAGCCCCCACTCCCCCTACCGTGTTCGGGCACACAAAACGAGCCGATTCGAGTACCTGAATTTTAAGGTCTGGTCTGTAGGTACGTTTATTTCCCATCCCAAGTTTAGTAAGGCGAATACTAAAACGACAATATATATATTTTTCACCTGACGTCACTTACGTACATTACACTATTTCAGGTTGATATAGTATTTATGTATTGATGACTCCTGTGACAAATTGAATCTATAGAACATAAACCTTTACCCCAGACTTCTGCAATGTTTAAATAAAAATAAAACATAACAGTTAAATGTAAATATCAATAGAAAAAGTAGTACTTATCATGTATTTTATGAACTACGAAATTAATTAATTGCCGTATCTTAAAATACATAAATAATTTGAAAAAATATTTTTTCTTTGCAACGAACTGTGACGTTAACGTCAAGTTTTGGACTCTATAAAATTTCAACGTTAGTTACCTAATACTAGGTACTTTATTAGCAAGACGGTGTACGCACACGCGCAATTGGGTGTGTAAAATTATAGGGCGAGTGTAGTATGCATTGATTTGTAATACTCTGAGACAATCAGTATATAAGTTATTCATTTACAATGATAGACTTATTAGGTCTTAAGAAAATTAAATATAATGTACTTGTAATGATTTTTGTTTGATTTTCTTTTGAATAACTAATGAAATATTATAATAAAATCATTTAATTTTATTGATTATTTTTAAATAACATATATATAATCTTTATATTTCCTATGTAAATTGAGATTAAAATACTCTATAGTATATTAATTAAACTCCCTGATTGTTTCCCTACTCGAAGGGTGCTAACCTTTAAAGAGCTCGAATTAGGCAAAAGCCTGAAATTTCCTCAGAATATGAGTTACGTTTTCCTAACTAATAATAAAAATATAAAGGCAAAAACTAAAAATTCAAGACGGCTTTTTAGAATATGCGCCGTACTACCAGTGGTAATTAAATGACACTGTAACTTACAAAACTGACGAGTATAAGATTCATAGTAAATGTTAATTGAGAAAATTGTACAAATTTAAACAATAGAATTGTGATCGGATTCCTGCGGGCTGCTTTAACAATGTCATCAATATCGCTTTCGCAAAAGAAATTTAGTAATTTAAATATTTACGCATTGAATGTGCTCTATGCTCTCTACGCGCGCATTCCATCTTCCTGTTGACTAAAAATGAATGCGCTCTATGTTAAATTTGGTGGCATTTACAGTCCGCATTTAACGCATTGGCTGCACATGCTCAGGAGGTAGAACAGTGGATTTTCTTTAAAAATAGTGAATAGCTATTTTGTTTCTTGACATTTGGAGAACAAAACGATTTCAATGGCTCTGTGATGCGATAGCTTTCTATCCACGGCCACGGTCAACAGATTGCTACCTTCGTATCAAAGGCTAACGTTCTATCTCAAAATAATGTGTCACAACAGGGGGTCATCGAAAGTGAAATTAAATTGTAGTACCGAATAAAAGTAAGAACTCCCCAATTCGGGGTAATCACTTTTAGGTTGGTAACACCAACATTACGCACACATGTAAAAATGATAGTCGTATTAACTGATTTACAAACACATTGATAGGAAAATGGCTCGAAAAAATTTCTGACGAATTTTACCAACAATAGCATACACTACAAATACTTCCAAGAAATAAAACAATTTTTTAAAGAAATGAAATTTATTGGTGCTAGAGGCCAACCTCCATCTCAAGAGGGTTGGATAAGAACCATGAACGCTTTAGAGAGAGTTCATTACAATTTAAAAAAAAAATAGTAGTGTTTCAACCAGAAGGTTAAACCAAGACCCATTAGAAAATTGCTTTGGTTGCATCCGAAACAATTGTGGATGCAACCCAAATCCCAATTCTGTCCAATTTGTAGCAGCCTTGAAAACTTTAGTTATAAGCAATCTGTTACTCACAGGTAGACAAACCAATTGTGAATTTGATAATTACGAAGTGTTGAGTAATTTAAAAACCTTTTTAATGCAAAAACATAACCCAAATGAAGAAGAGGAAGTAATGTAACCTTAAGCATAGCAATAAGTGACTTAAATGAAACACTGGAAGAAGATTTAAGTAAAAAACAAGCCTGCTCATATATTAGTGGGTTTGTACTAAAGAAGCTAAATTTAGCTTGTCAAACATGTAAGCAATGTATGTATGCTCAAAGAATAGAGCCACAACACTTATTTGTGACTTCTAAGGAGTGATGAGATATGACGTCACAAAACAAAGTTTAATTTATGCCAGCGACAATTTAGTCAAAACTATAGAATTGTGTGCCTCATACATAAATACATTTTTAAAAGAAAACTCTCACCAACAAAATTTACGAACACAAATTACAACACATATAGAGAAGACAATTGATTTTAATTGGCTGAAGGCATGCAATGATCATTTTAATAAAAATGTAAATCACATTATTGTTTCTGCAGTCATGATATGTGTCCGTAGATACTCTACTCTACGAAATAGGGAATTTATAGAAGAAGCTTCTAGACGCGCTTTAAAACGTAAAATGGATACTTTAAAGCATGTATAAGTGTTGCAAGAGTTTTTTTTTTATACCACTAAAGTGGCAAAGCACCCTCTCAGAGATGGCAGCAGTACTCAATATGGTGCCGAACTTGTGACTTGTAAATCAGCAACTTCTGCCCCGACGTGAAGTACTTCCTCGCTCTGTTCAGGACACCTATTTTTTTGGATGCCAGCTTCACCTTGGTTTGCAAATGATCTCGGAACTGAACATTGCTGGAGATGTCGACGCCAAGGATCCCAATGCTCTTGGAGATGGAGAGGGGAGTGTTCTGGAATTGTGGGACTAAAGTGAATGGGGTTTTCTTAGCAGTGAACGCGCAGACTTGTGTCTTTGTGGGGTTGAATCGTACCAAGTTTACCTGTCCGCAGTAAGAGACCATAGACAGTGTGGTCTCGATTTGAGTTATAACTTATTCATATGTTAGGTTGTAAGGTGCAGGGTAATCTAAAAAATTGCTTATTTTTAATACACTTTAATAAATACTTTTTTTGACTGATAACGACTTTATAATATAGTCAAAATAAAATAAAAAAATATGTTTTTTATTAAAATATATCGTAAAATAATACTATTATTTTAAAAAATAAAAGAGAAAAACAGATTATTATAATGATGTAATATATAAATTAATATTAAAAATAAGCACTTATAAAGATAATCCTTTATTGTATTACAATAGTTTTAAATTTAAAAATGGGCTGAAGCTGGACCCGAACTCTGTGGCTGAAAACTAAAAATGTATTGATATTACGATTGTTTGTATAGGGTATATATTTTATATGGGCAGCTTTTATAAAAATTAATAGAGAACAGAAATATTGGCAGTTTACTAACATATCTACATCATTATCACTTGCATTTTTATAAGAAATCTTAATATTTTCTTGAAAAATTAAAAAGAGGTCATTGGATCATGTCCATAGAAATAATAATGAAATTACAAATATTCATAACTGACTCAATATATATATTTCTTAAATTGAATTATGAAAATTCCTCTGCTTATTTTGATTGTACACGTTGTTAGTAAAAGTTGCCTTTTCTGTAAGTACTAATGCCCAGAATAAATAATTATTAAAATGTCTCTACAAAATGTATTTTGTAGTCGCAGCCATCTGATTAAATTAGCCATTTAATTAGACGTCTAGGCAGATCGTCAAGTATGGAAAAGAAAGGAACAGAAATTGCACTGTATCAGTCATATATGTTGGGTTAGGTTCGGTTCTCTATTGTTATCGTAGATGCGGATTGAGTGAAGCGAGCGAAGCGTTCCGTCTTTTAATTTGATAATCTGTTCGGTTATATGATTTTTTTTCATACTTAACGATCTGCCTAGGCGACCAATTACCTGGCATATTTAACCAGATGGCTTCGACATTTCTATTACCCTTGCCTCAGTGGGTCCTATACAGACTTTATTGATTAAATTCCCTAGTATAACCATTTTACTATACCTTATAGGTTATTGATTTGACAGGTGATGTGGTCTGCGTATTCCATTTTAGCTTAGCAACTATTCGAGCTATGACGGTGACAATTTCTTCGGTGAATTTCCTAACTACCGACTCTTATCACACTAGAAAAACTTTGCACAGCTATGGTTTAAGCTTGTTCAAGAGGCCACTTGTTAAAAACTACGTTTGCGTAGTAGTATTTAGGTGCCGTAAGTTAATCCATCACCAGTAACACACTAGTTATAAACTTTCGCTTTTATGCAACTAATTTGTCTAATAAGATTGTGACTAAAATGACGTGTAGTGAAGTATCATTATATACACTACGTGGTAGGGTAGATGATCATTTTTAAGAATTTTAAAAGGAATAGGAATTCCTTTTTTTTAAATGTATATTACAATCAATAGAAGTATTTTTTTGGGATAAGATTATAATTTCAGTTGTACCTACTCGAAAATATAAGTTATAGAAGACATGTTGGTAGACTACCTTTAAAATGTTAAATTGATTTGTTACAAACATACCTTAGTTTTAAGACAGTTAGAAACACCTTCAATTTAATAGAAATAAACAATGAATATTATGTACCTAACAGGATCCTATAAAACAGAAATAAAAAAATGGGTTTTTATCTTATGTTTCCTTATCCTTATCCTCATGACAATATTAAAAACTTTAGTTCTGCTTCTGTCTAAAGTTGAATTTATAATAATCAGTTCGTGCAAGAAGCAGAACTAAATATTATATGGTAGCAGAGTACTTTTAAAAAGTCCCGCCATTTAATTACTTTGTATGGACTGACAATGGAGCGCTAGTGTCGCTCTTGTTTGCATCTTTATCGTATGTACTTCACATTCTTCCCTTTATGGGTATATGTGTTCTGTGCTCGCAACACTCCGTTTGATGTTATTTCCATAGATATGCAAGTTCAGTACTATATACATATAGTACAGATAGGCAACGGCCCATACATTTACTGGAACACTAAGATTAGTTCTGTAATACGAGTGCGTGGCGCTAGTGCGCAAAACGGAAAAGATTTTTTTTTTCTTAAATTCAATTATTACTAGCCAGCTTATAAATTACTTTTCTAATGTGGCTTTATAGATACCAAGTTCCATCCCAGACTAATATTTATATTGTTGTTCATCTACGAAGAATAGACCAAAGGACGTAAAATCAAACAACGTTCTCAAAGTTGACATTGTTTATTCATAAATATTCATGAAATGTACATTTATTTTCGATTTTCTTAAATTCTTAAGCTTATTACTTAGGCTGCAATTAATAATTATAAGACCATTTACGAAAGTTTTTGTTTAGTTTTAAACTAAAACTTCAATGTAATATATAGTATAGTTTGAACTTTCATTAATGTTTTAAAACAATATTCGTGTAAGATTATTGAAATAATAAAGAATGTTAGACAATACCTTCTATTTCGGACTTCGGTTATTTCGGACACGGTATCCAGACGTATAAGTCATCTTTGTTTGAGCAGTTGCCGTTGAAATCCTACACCGATAACCTAATTAAAGACAGGTGGAACCGCGGATAAATTTGGCATGGAGATGTTATAGTCCCGGAAGAGGACAGGTTATTTGAAAACGTCAAGTGTGAGTCGGTTTTTTCGATAATTTTTAACAGTTGCCGTTGAAATCCTTCACCAATAACCGAATCTAGGCAAGTGAAACCGCATAGGCAAAAGCTAGTACATAATATAATACGTATTGCTGCACCCAAAGAATTATATTGTTACGACCCGAACAAAATATCCAAAATTAGTGGGTTTCAAAACGCGTTTAAAATCAACTTATGATGTTTTGAACGCAATTATCATAATTTTGCATAAGATGCAATTTTACCAACTTACAAATGAAACACTGAACCGCGAAGCGTCATGGTTACAGAACATTAACCTAAAGGCAAATCCATCTAAACAAAAGTTATGCAGTTTAGGAATTACAAAAGTGAACAGCGGAAGTCACATATTAAGAAAAAACAAACTAGCTATTGCTTCCTTTTGTCCCAATTAACAGAATATAATCTTTGCATACCGCCAATGTTTTTGGAATTCCTATCCAAAGATACCCCACACGATGGGCACAGATTATAATACTCGATAGCCGAGAAAAAAAAATCACGTCCCCATTTCACGTGTAGGGGAGTAAATTTTTTTTTTTCAAAGATTTTATTTGGGATTAATTATATTGACCACCAAAAAATACTTTGACACCCTAAGCTCTCTTAACAAAAAATATACTCAATAACAAAAAAGAAAGTCTAAAATTACAATGGTTCTAGCTTTTTAAGTCATGCTTGCACTTTAAATTGTATTCAAGGACCAAATGTAGTAAATGATCACCAAATCTTAGTGAGCAAATTAATGCGCTATTACTACCTGAATAACATGATTGCCATAAAATGTAGGCACGTTACCAAATCAAGTATAATGACGCCAAATTAAGCCTTACAAGCCTTTACTGCTCGACACCCGGAAACCGCAGCCGCCCGATCCGGGACCTTACGGAAAACAGTCTCGAGCTATTCGGACTCTGGAATTCGATACAAAAATGTATGGAAGTCTGACTTACCTCTCAAAACCCGTTAAAGTCGCACAGCGCGCAATGGAGCGAGCTACGCTCGCTGTGTCTCTGAGGGATCGAATCCGAAATAAGGACATCCGGTAGAGAACTAATGTTACCGACATAGCTCGCATAATTAGCAAGCTGAAGTGGCAGTAAGCTGCCCATGTATATCGGAGGACACAGTCCTAGAGTGGAGACCACGTATGGGAAGGCTAAGCGTGGGACGGCCTCTAACAGGGCGGCTGGTGGTGGCTGAATGCGGAAGGTAGAGAACCGGGAGAAATGGCGCGCCATAGAGGAAGCTTGTCCAGCAGTGGACCAACATTTATGATGATGAACAATTAATTGGTTTATTCAATGCTCAATAGAAATAATGTGTTTTGTTTGTGGTTAATTAATTTAGCCTTTTAAGTTCTGATTTTAGTGAACATTTTACAATAGTAATGGGTCAAACTTTTGGACTATGTTTGGGTAAACAATGATTTATCTAGAGTAATTTACTTTTATAGGATAGCGGGATGTTTAATATTTGAATGACTTTTTAAATTAAAATATAGTATAAAACTTTATGTTCATTTACTATTTTTACGCTAACAATGATTAATTTGGTAATATTTGCTTTAAAAAGAATAGCTAGATGTAAAAAATTTGTATATATTAAAATGGGGTTTTATTTTTGGTGATCATTTACTATTTTTGGCAGTAAAAAGTTTTTTGACGTTAAATTTTACTATATCTGGTGATACGTTAAACATATGCCATTTTATTCTACCACTTATTCCTTCTGTATACCCTTGCCAAATTACAGCTTTCTCGTATTAGTAGATTTGAACTTAGCCGCCGACAGACAGACGAACGGATATGGCGAAACTATAAGGGTTCTTTGTTGACTACGGAACCCTGAAAACTGGCCAGTCAAAAATATTATAATTCAAAAGAATTTTTTGAATCTGTAAATGTTTAGTGACGTTAATTATTCCAATATAATGTGCCATCTTGTAAACACACTTGACAGCAATAAATACATATTCTAATCTTTTTATTCTAACAATAATAATGAAATTGATAGCCGACAGCGATTATCTTTTAGCCTGTAAGTATATATTTCTGTAGAAAAAAAAAGAAAACTTCAGCACAACACGAAGTAGAAGTCCTAGTTGAATAAAAAAAATGCCTCAACTAGTTCACCAAAAAAGGCAACCTCGAGACGCGTTTTTTTTTTTACTACTAAGGCAGCAAACAAGCTTACAGTCCGCCTGATGGTAAGCCGTCACCACAGCCTATGCACGCTTGCGACTCTTCTAAAATCTAATAACTTCTTTCAATGAGAGTTTTGGCGCGAATCTTAAGAAGGAGTGGTGTTTTTTTCTGTTTAATTTTTCTAAATTCATCTAGTGACTTTCGATGTGTATATATTTTAGCAATATTTTACGACAGCGTGTTAAGAATTGTGCAGCGAAGGATTTTTGATTTGATTGAGGATCCACACCAAATCTCCCGCCCAATCTTGGGACTTGAAAACGAGGATGCGAGGATCTCAATGGAAAGATGCAATTGTTATAGGCATCCATAAGCCAGGTAAAGCTCGTACCGAGCCGTCCTCCTATCGCCCCATAAGTTTACTAAAGGCCCTTGGTAAACTCTATGAACGCCTCCTTCTCGCCCGCCTACGGAACGCTATAGTCTCCAGAGGCATTTTAATAGACGAGCAGTTCGGCTTCCGTGCCAAACACTCATGCGTCCATCAAGTCCTCCGCATAACGGAACATATTCTCACTGGCTTTCAGCCAGCGTTAGGTAAGACCCGTCACACGGGCGCTGTCTTCTTCGATGTAGCGAAAGCTTTCGACAAAGTCTGGCACAACGGTTTAATTTTTAAACTGTACAACTTTCAGTTGCCAGATCGTCTCGTGCTCGTCATACGAGACTATTTGTCGAATCGTAGCTTTCGCTACAAAGTCGGAGGCACTCTCTCTTCCCCCCGTCCCATAGAAGCAGGAGTCCCGCAAGGGTCCGTGCTCGCCCCCATCTTGTACCTTCTGTACACTAACGACATCCCTAAAACGATAGGTACCAACCTAGCCCTCTTTGCGGACGATACCGCTATCTATACCACAGATAGGCAAGTGAGTCGAATCACTGAGAGACTCCAACCCGCTATCACCGCCCTAGGTGAGTGGTTTCGGAAATGGAGAATCGAGGTGAATCCCGACAAAAGCTCTGCCGTTCTTTTTACCCTAGGCCACCCTCCGCGGCCTTCTCCCCTTTCTCTTTTCGGTCGTGCCATTCTCTGGCAAAATAAGACCAAATATCTCGGTGTGACCATGGATAGTCGTTTGAACTTCCAAGCTCACACCAAAATAGTCAGAGACCGAGCCGCTTTTGTCCTCGGCCGTCTCTATCCCATGATAGGCAAGTATAGTAAGATGTCGCTTAGAAATAAGCTAAATCTTTACACAACTTGTATCCGCCCCATACTAGCTTATGCTAGCGTAGCCTTTGCGCTGTCCAAGCGCAATCTCCACAAACTCCAGACCCTCCAAAACCGCTTTCTCAGAGCGGCCACTGGAGCCTCTTGGTACGTTCGCAATGCGGACCTACACAGAGACTTCGACCTTCCCACGATTCCCCAATATTTTAAAGACTTGGCAGTCCGCTTTTTCGAGCGTACGCAAAATCATCCGAATCGTTTAATTGTGCAATCCACAACGTATCGTCCCCCCGATCGACCCGGTCACGGTCGTAAAACTATTGTTAGGCGGCCTCGGCACGTACTAACGTCCCCAGATGACGATCTCGCTGTCCGGATAGCGAGATTAGTCTCTACGACCTCCCCAAATAGGGCCTCCCTCCAAACACGACGCCGACGTCCCCGGGTTCGTCGGCGCCCACAAGGATACACTAGGTATCAAAGAGTGCCGGGGCGCTTCTCGCCCCCACTCAATCGCAACCGCACCCGCGTAACGGGGAACTCCCCTCCTGGCGGTGACTCACCTTCGGGTTCGAGACTCACGCCGGTCGAAGGGACGCCCCCGAGAGCGACAACCCAAGCCGAGGCTTCCCCCGCGGGAAGCCCTTGAGCGTTGGGCGCTATATGGGCTGAGGCTCCTTCAGAGTCTCGCCCCAAAAGTCCGGTGAAGCAGTAATGGCTGCAACAGCCAACTGCATAGTCAGCTCAGAATAAAAAAAAAAAATCTTAAGAAGGAGTGGTGTTTTTTTCTGTTTAATTTTTCTAAATTCATCTAGTGACTTTCGATGTGTATATATTTTAGCAATATTTTACGACAGCGTGTTAAGAATTGTGCAGCGAAGGATTTTTGATTTGATTGAGGATCCACACCAAATCTCCCGCCCAATCTTGGGACTTGAAAACGAGGATGCGCGGTAACGCCCGCGCCACGATACGATATAATATTATTGACTTTGACTCTGGCAAATGCTTTAATGGTCTGCTAAGAAAAAAGAAAAAAAAAACCTCTTACAATACTGTAGTCCTTAGTCCTTAAAATATAATAAAAAGTAGCCGTGGGCATTATTTCGAACAATTCCCCAGAACACATCCCATTGTACAAGCGGTAGAACACAGGAAGGCGAAGTCTCCTCAGACCTATAAGGGTTTGATACGGCTAGTGAACTTGTGATCGTCAACAATTCTCTCAGTCCATCGTCGTTGAACCAAGTAGGTATCCGAGTGCACCCGCCCAGAGATGGCAGCAGTACTCCATATGGGGCCGAACTTGCGACTTGTAAGGCAGTAACCTTTGCCCCGAGCTGAAATACTGCTTCGCTCTGTTGAATACACCAGTTTTTTGGCCGCTAGCTTTGGAGTAGCATATATTTCGAAACTAGCTTGTGCCCGTGACGTCGTCTGCGTGAACTTTTGAAAAAAAAGACAGCTTTTGACTGTATTGATAATATCGAAATTAATTTACTTATATTCATCCCCTATTTTGCCGTTTAGTGGATGATTTTCCAAAAATTGTAAAATACAAATCTTAATTTTCAACTTGAAAGCTAAATACTATAGTGAAAAGAGGCGCAGAAAGTGAGGCGGCAAAATTTATACAATTGTCGTAATTTCATATAAAGCTATCTTTTTCTGTATTATAAGTTCCGTATTTTCTATTTCATTCATTAGTAAATCAATTTTCGAATGTCTAACAATATTACGATGACGTATCTTAACCTTTGATATCATTGCTCTCTTTTCATAGCATCGGTGGAGTAATCAAAGCTATAGCATGTAACCCAAAAGGAAAAATAACACGGCGTAAGGTATGCACACGCTGAGTGCCATGTCTCGATACAAAGTGTATGGAGACTGAAAACATCAAATTTTTGGATAGATCCAGTTTATTTTATTAACTATTATTAATACTATTGGATAAAGTTCGTGTAACACATTCAGGATCAATATTCAGTATTTTGATATCGTGTATGGTTTAGAAAAAATAATCGAGTGAGATCACTTATCGTTTCACCTTGCGTATAGATTAACAGGAAAACTATCATAGCTAAGTAGGCTTTACAACACAGGGTACCTTTAGTCGACCAACTAAAAAAATTTAGTCTGACTAAAGACAAGACTTAGACTTAACTGGACAGCGCTTTTCTTAGCTAGCTGTGGAAACAAATTGTCACAATAGTGTGACAGAGACGAAGCGAACGTGTGGTGTCTTGACTATTAGAAAAGACCCCACAGGTTAATTTTGTCTCAAGAAAGTTCAGGTCCCCACATCATCAGATTTTTCCCGTAATCTGACGGCTTGCCTGGCCTCTCAAGGATATGATTACCGCACGTAGGTACTCGCTTGATAACAAGCGAGAACTGCGGGTCGTTATCAAGGGAGTTCCAAAGGAATTCTCAGAGACCACAGTCAAGGACGACTTGACCGCCCAATGCCTGCCAGTAAGGGAAGTACACAGGATGTACAACGGCCGAAATAAGTCAGATTGCTACGACATGGTGCTCGTAGTACTCGACCTAACAAAAGAAGGCAAAGCCATCTTCAATATTAAAGATGTACCAGCCTCAAAGGTGTCCAGGTTGAAACCCCGCATAAGCGGTCCTCCCCGGGCAATGCCACAGGTGCCAACTATATGGCCACGCACACCGCAACTGCACACGCAGGCCACGCTGCGTGAAATGCCTGCGCGGTCTCGCCACTGCAGACCCGTTTGCGTTCTATGTCAGAGCAAAGGCTATCCCGCGAACTACCGTGGGTGCCCCACAGCTCCGGTTCAAAGTACGCGAAAACCCAAAAAGGGTAAACCGCGCCCCTCCACCCCCGCCAACAGGCACCTCTTGTGCCTGCTCCCCTCCCTGCGGTCAACGCCCAAGGGCCGACCTCCTGCGCTAGTTGACGCAGGAAAATCAAACAAGACAGACAAACCTCTATCTACACTCCCTGTCTCAGTCACGGGAATTCCCTACCCCGCCCCCCGTATGTCCCAGGTCATCCCGCTTACCCCGCGCCCTTCACCTGCGCCAAGTGCTCCTGCACTTCTCGAAAACACGCGTCTTGACCCACGCGCCCCTCCCTCGCGCCGCCCCAGACTATGTCGTGTACGTGAAAGCACCCCCCAACAGATGCTCAGATTTGTCTCTGAAATTAGAATGGATTGCACAACCGCGCGCTCCGTCTCCATCAGCTATTTTAATGCCAACGGTCTCCGTTATCAAAGGGAGGAGTTGTCGGAATTCCTCTCGACCCATAAACCACATGTCTTCCTCATCCAGAAAACATTGCTTAAACCCGCCATCTGCACTCCTTCGATTGCAAACTATCACACCGTCCGTGACAATAGAACTGCCTCCCCTCTCGGAGACACTTTTATCTACTACAGACGCTCCCTGTATTGCTACCCCATCGATCCTCCGCCCCTTGCGAATTTAGAAGCTTCCGTCTGCCACCTAGCGATGATCATCATGCATCGGTCTATCTCTCTCCCTCAAAAGACTTGCTCGAGAGCGATCTTCAGTCGCTCTTAAATTTAGGTGACGCCGTCATCCTTGCCGGCAACCTAAATTGCAAGCACCATCGATGGTACTCTTCAGTCACTTCATGGAGAGGCAGACTACTTGACCAACCAGTTGACAGGATAAACTTCGACACTAGAACAGTGATGGACTGAGATAAATTCGAGCAATTACTCGAAAATCCCAGCTCGCCACATCTAGATTGCGTTGCCGTCGACATGTCATCGGCGACTGACTTAAACGTAGCTATCGACTGACTCACTAGCCACCTGACCGCCACCGTTGGCGAGTGCTCAAGACAAGTGCCGGTTGGCGACTATTACCATCTAATCCTGCCTTAGCACATCAGGTCGCTAATGACTGAGCGTAATGCAGCCCGCCGAAGATGCTACCGAAAACAAAGCTCGCTTCAACGACTTACACCGCCGTGTAAGATCGGTAATCTGATGGAGAATATCTCTCCTTCCTATCAAGCTTATTGGCGCCTAGCCAGAGCGATGAAATCAGACACCTTCAACTCCCTCCCTCCGCTAACTCGTCCCAACAACGTTCCCGCGTTCGGTAACGACGAAAAAGCGGATTGCCTTGCATCTAGCCTCCAATTTAAATGTGCCTAAAGCACACAACCATTCGATTCCGATCACGTGCGAGAGGTAGACGGTGACGTGGAGCGCAGAGAATCTCTACCCCCACAGGATCCTCTACCACAGACAGAAAGTAGGTACGTGGGATTCACTTCTATACTCATATTTATTAGTCTTATGGTGGCCGTGACGTTCTGTGAGACGACTTCGTCAGGATGTTGTGTTAGAGCAATACTGCATCTTGACGATTTTGGTATTTAACTAGTGTCGTAAGTTCACACCATTTTAATATAACGACTGTAGTTTTGAGTTTTAACGACTGGGTCAGAAAAGTCCAATGCGCACAATGCTGTTACTTTATAAGTAAGCTTCCGTACTCAAAGTGGAAAAAACGGGACGGGGTATATATATGTATATATACGCATTTGTTTTTCTCTCTCTTAGGTATCTACAACCAACTCTATGTACACAAGTATTCACACACCCACCTTTTCACAGGTGTATAATCACTTTCTGCTCACTGGGTAATGCTACAAACGCGTGCTAGACAAAGTTTGAGAGGGCCCATTTTCATGCTTTCTCAATCTCTTCTCTGCTGAACCCTTTTGACCCTGGTCACGCGTTCTATTCGTATAAGTCAATGATTAGCATGATTCCCATCTAACAAAAAAGAAAAATGATTGTTTCAAGAAATAAAATCAAAAATAAAATATTATTATTTAGGAGTTTTAAGAGCGGATTTAAGCAATGGACCTTTATATTAGTCTAGTCTGGTAGTATTCGACATCGAATTTCAGTGTTTACGGAGAAGTCTGTCAAGAATTATGCCTCCTATATAGGTGAATTGCAAAAATTTTACATCAAATGGGTAAGCTATATGGATCGAATTTCCAACAGCTTACCAGAGCCCTGAAGCCTGAACAAATTAAAACTAAAAAAATCTCTATAGCTGGCAGTAAACTTTTTAGTCTGTGGTAATATATGAAAATAGCACTATTATCTGTGGAAAATAGTTAAGGTATAACACGTGTGAATCTATTTTTTACTATAAAAAGCATGTCCTCAAATTTCTTTCTGAAAGGAAAGTCTAGACAAATCCATCGTAAAGCGGTAGATGGCAATAAGAAAAAGAAACCCAAAATAATAACAGGTTCTAACCTAGAAAATGGGTACGAATCACAAGAAAGTGATTTGGATTTAAAAAAGTTTTCCGATGCAGAAGAATCGGAAAGTGATCATGAAACAGTGGAGCAAAAGAAATTACGTTTAGCTAAAAAATATTTAGAGGAAATAGAAAAAGAAGAGGCAGAAAGGGCCGAACGAAAAGACATAGATGATGATGCCATTGGTAGACGTTTACAGAAAGACTATTTAGAACAGAAAGGTAAACTAAAGGTTCAAATAGCTGATAGGTTTACATCGCCAAGTTCCAATGACTGTAAGTTAATCCGTGCAAAAGAACATCGTTTAACAGTAACATGTGTTTGTGTCAGCATTGATGAACAATTTGTATTCAGTGGCAGTAAATGTGGAACTGTTATCAGGTGGGGTATAAAAGAAAAACGAAAACTTAGTTGTTTGACACATAAAACACATTCTAATTATTTAAAAGGAAGCATTACTGCAGTAGCTTTATCTACAGATACAAAATATTTGGCTACTTCTGATGAGTCACATAATATTCAAATTTGGGACCCTAACACATTGAAATTTATTCACACATTCAAAGGACATAAGGATACAGTAATAGGATTAGTTTTTAGAAGAAATACTCATGATTTGTATTCTGCCAGTAATGATAGATCAGTAAAAATCTGGTCAGTAGATGAAATGGCATATGTGGAAACATTATTTGGACATCAATCTCCAATTACATCCATTGATGCATTAACAAGGGAGCGGGCAATAACTGCTGGAGGAAGAGACACAACTGTAAGAATATGGAAGATAGTAGAAGAATCGCAATTAATTTATAATGGGCCTATTGGAAGTTTAGATGAAGTCAAACTTATTGATGAAGAACACTTTGTATCTGGTAGTGACAATGGTACTCTTTGTGTTTGGAGTGTTTTAAAGAAGAAACCTTTGTGTTCCATTGTTGAAGCTCATGGTTCGGAAAATGGCTTACCTCGTTGGATTTCATGTTTGGCAACACTTTTGAATTCTGATGTTTTTGCATCAGGTTCTTATGACAATAACATTCGGTTATGGAAAGTTTGTGATGCATACAAAAAAGTTGTACCTATGTTTAGTATAGAGATAAATGGATTTGTTAATTGTATGCAATTCACTAGTGATGGTAGACAATTATATGCTGCGATTGGGCAAGAACACAAAGCTGGCAGATGGTTTAGACTAACTAATGCTAAAAATGGACTGTTCATTGTTAATTTTAATATTAAATCATAATTCAAAATGTCAGTTTTTTTTTTAATAATTATTGTGTTTGCAGCCAATGTTTATGGATTTATCATATTCTATATCTCCATTCCTGGAGATAAACATGTAACAAAATTCTTCATGTTTTGTACTTGGAGGTATAAAATGTTGAAAATTGCTATGAAATACCTATTTGGGCCAAATTACACTGAATGAATTAACTATGACATGAAAACTGATTTAATTAAGTGATATTTGAATTATCATTCATAAAGAGCATTGCTCAGAAATCAAGTAGATCTATTGATTTTTTTATTCAAAAGATATGTTTAAAATGTTTCATAGTATCAGTATTTTTAGAATCATAGAGTATATTTAAGTTAATAGTCATAGGGCTGCCATTCAATATTTTGTTTACAAATTTGAATCGCATGTCATGTTTGTTTTTTTTTATTGAATATAGTCAATGTCCATAATTTACTTATCATTAAATACTTAAAATTATATCATTTTATACATTATCATTTGTATTGATAATGTATAAAATGATATAATTTTAAGTTAATTGTTTTTAGCAGTTTTCATGTTTTAAAGAACTTGTTTAAGCCTTTATTCAAACACTTCATGCTGAAAAAAAAAGGGTAAAAGGGGGGGCTTTGTTAATAAAATATTGTAAATCATAAATTTGTAAGGGTATTTTCTATTTGAAATAGAATATTCTTTTGTCTTAAAATTTTTCCATGTCAGACCAAAACACCTATACAAAGTGATCAATGCCTTTTATGCTTTGTTACTATTATTGAAAAATAGCAAACTATTATACAATGTGTGTTACTCGTCACATCAAACTCAATGGTGTTACAGGAGTTATTTAGCCTCCAAAATTGATAGAATTAACTTTTCTTATAATTGACATTTATTTTAATGTTTTTTATAAAATTAAAGAAGATAATCAAAAAAACACTTGATAGTAAATGTTCATACATTTATTTAAATCACTCTTATATTCTAATTAGTTTATCCCACAATGGTGTTTGCTCCTCTAAGTTGAAGATATCCAGCAGTTATATCCATTGGCAAACTCCGAACTGTAGCAAATTCTTCACTATTATTATAGTACAGCTTTGAGTGACGGTCTACATATGGAGCAGGTAACCCAGATATATCAGAGTACTTTTTTGTAGGTTTAAATGTTGGAGGTGCATTGATGGAATAATCTAAAAAAATAGTGTGAATAGAAATAATATGAATATACTGTAGTTTGTTGCATATTTTATTTTAATTATGTTGTAAATCAGCATTTGGGTGAAATATAAATATTATCTTAGCAAAAAAGTTTAACTTTAAATGTTTCTGAGTAGCTAATAGAGACAAGAATGTCTAAAAAACCAAGTGTCAATTAAAACAATTTGTATATTAATTCCAAATATGTAAACTATTTCTAAAAAAATAGTCAACAAGACACTCACAGTTAGCCCAAAGAACCACTGCTGAAAGTGTTAAGTATGCGGTTTTTTATAGTTGAAGTCAGATGTCTCAGCTGTTGTTGATTCCCACTACTGGTACACAGGCCTCCTTAGAAATAAGAGGCTTAACAAAGTTCACTGTGCCAGCCCAGTGCAAATTGGAAGACAATTTCAAGATAATATAGGCCTATATGGCCTGACTCTGCTTTCATATGACAATAGCCAAGATTGATGGTTCATCATACTTTTTTAAGCATGGAAGAGCTCAACCATCTGGCAATCACCCTTCCAATGATTGATCAAATTATTTGCTTAGCTTCAAATATTGAGTTCAATAGTTGAATGTTACTAGGCCACTAGCTCAATAATATAAGAAGAAAATAGTATTGTAAAGGTTAAAACATATTAATAACATGTGGCAGACAGACCATTATTTTTGTTAATTTAGCAGGGATATGTAAAGACTGGTAAAGAAACCGAACGGTAAAGTTAGACAGTACATAGTAGAGGACCTATCTCAAGGTGGGTTCCATAAAGGCTTGGTGCATATATAGATTTGCCCTAGGCAAGAAACTAGGTGATAATAAAAATCTGGACTTTGCTTAGTGATTTTTTTATACCACTAAGGTGGCAAACAAGCTCATGGTCTGACCGAGTGAGTGGTGACCATAGCCTAACAACACCCAGATTCTTGCATATTTAGATGATTACATATTTATATTCCACTAATTGTGTCTTTTATAATCTATTGAGCCTTCTTCAAGACCTATTTTTATATGAAATTGATTTAATAGTGTGGCTAATTAATTAACATGGCAGTGACCATCTAGTACTATTCAACTTCTAAATGATTCTAAGAATACTGGGTTATTTCCCATAAATATTTAGCCAATCTCCTTCACCTTATCATTCTATGAAATGGTTTTAGTAATTTTATTTATGCGAGAACAAGTTCTGAAACTTCTATTAGAAAGTATTTCACTTAAATTGTTAGAACTGTTGGATTATAAAAATAGTTAGGTTTTACAAATTTCCTTTTAGTTGAAACTCTACTGTATTTGATTTATAATATAGTAAAATCTTTTTTATGTTGACTCGCGCACTAAAACACTTTTGTAGATTGATATTTAGGGTTGTTAGGTATTAATTTAATCAGTAACATTTGCACCAAATCTTTGCTCTTAGATATATATTCTTGGCTTTTGTTAAACTTATTCTTCTGTGTCCAGGTTTTTAAATGAAATATATTTCATCCAATTCCAATAATTTCACCGATAAATGTAAGAAAAAAATTACAGTACCGAGGTACCAAAGGTATTAGAGAAGTAATATTTACATAATATTGTGTCAGTAGACCAAGGCAATGCACGTTCAGCAGTTAAAATTTGCTTCAAAGACCTCCACATTCTTTTCTTACAGCCAGTTTTTGCAATAAATTTGTTTTCTTTTTTGAAGCAATAGGTTTTCTCTTTCTCTGTGTCACACATTTTCTGCAGAAAAAGAAAGATTACCACAACCGCAAGAGGGATTAAGAGTTAGGTCGGTAGTTGATCATTTATACGTACAATTTTATGAATGCATAATCCTAAAATCACAGATTTACATTTGTAAATAATAATCATAATCCATATTATTTGTGTGGGAGACCAGTCCGGCGTCACTTTGTAGAAAAAAAAAAAAACATCGTCTGAAGCACAGATGATAATAGTATATGTCCGGAGTCTGAAGTCCCTGGACATATACTATTATCTGTGGTCTGAAGCTATGACACAACGTTTTACCAAAATAAGAAAGAAAGTAAAAGCGCGGGAAACGTTGAATTTGGCGGGCGTCTTTTTTGGTTCAGTATTTATAATTATAAATATTTAGTGGTAAATTGATCGAGTGAGGAGTGTAAATATTTTTATTTAGTAGATTAGTTTATATAGTTTATTTATATTTTAGCCATATAGGTAAGTTTTGTATATATATACTGTAAATAAAAAACAATTATGAACGAGCCGCCAGATCCTGGCGGCTCAGTTCCTGAGGCGTCTGAATTTGTGACAGTAGAATCGAGTGCAGAAACAGATGGATCTAACTGGCAACCATCTCTGAAACGACACTGTTTGACTAAGAGATGTAAAAAATGTAATAAAAAAAAGAGGAAAAATAAATTAGGAGATAGTAAAAGCTGCGATTGTTGTAATGAAATGGATTCATTTCCTCAATATCCCATACCTCAAAGTAGTACTTCGAAACCTAGTTTGGACCAAACTCCCAATACAACTCAAATCCCTGATTTAAATACTAATTCAGCTCCACCACATACTCCCATAGGCCGAACCTTGTACCAATCCACTGATGTGTCTCCTTATGTAGTACATGTGCAAAAATTGCAAACATTACCTAATGATAGTACAACTTTGCATCCAATTGCATTTGGTAGATTTTTAAAAAACAATTCTATAAAAAATATAGTTAACGGCAGTTTAAAACGCTTAGGTAGGAACAGAATTGCATTAGCATTTTCAAATTTCATTGATGCCAATTTATTTATTGATAACTCAAGTTTATTGGCACAGAGTTTAAAGGCCTTTATACCTACTTTTAATGTAACAAGAATGGGTATTGTGCGAAACATTCCATCTGAATGGTCGCCTGAGGAGGTAAAAGAAAATATATCAGTTCCAGTAGGTTGCGGTGAAATTTTAAAAATTAGAAGGATTAATTACAAGGTAATTACAGAAGGAGCTTCTACATGGAAACCTTCCCAAACCGTAGTCCTAACTTTTGATGGACAAGTCTTACCAAAAAGGATATTTATGTGTTACAATTCCCTCCCAGTCGACTTATATATATATCCCACCATACAATGCTACAATTGTTGTAGATTTGGCCACACCAAAACACAATGCAGAGCCAAGCCTCGTTGCTACAAATGTGGTCAGGATCACAATGGAGATTCATGTGATACTGAAGATAATGCATCCTGTTGTTTATGTTCTGGGTTTCATTATGCAACTAGCAAATCCTGTCCTGAATTTTCGAGACAGAAGGAAATTAAATCATATATGTCACATAACTCCGTTTCCTATTTTGAAGCATCAAAATTATTCCCTGCATGCTCCAAATCATTTGCAGATGTGACCATATCTTCTGTTAACTCACCAATACAAAATAATATTATTAATTTCAATCATACCAAACAACAACCTTTTAAGCAATCCTATAAAAAAACAGTTATGATTAAACCTCCATCACATCCTAAACAAACAGTGGGATATGATAGAGAAGCTCACAATGCTATTATAAAAGATTATAATACCCCTTCACCTTCAGTTGGTTGTGTTCTGAATATGAGCAGAGAGATGGACAAAGAACAATCTGTGTCTGATGTAATAATCTCCCTTATTACATCATTATCTCAATCCAATATTATTTCACCGTCCAACGCTGACCATTTAATTGAAATGATTAAAAAAAAGTCTCACTACGGACGACCCAGCCACACTTCTACAGTGGAATTGTAGAAGTATAATAAACAAGAAAAATGATTTAATTTATCTTATTAATAAATACAATCCTATAATACTTACACTGTGTGAAACCTGGTTAAAGCCTGGTTATAATTTAAAGATACCTGGTTATTCTTGTATAAGAGAAGACAGAGCTGATGGTCATGGTGGCGTTGCCATCCTCATCAAGAATTCTCATGCATTTTCCCCTATAAGCCTTCCCACCCATAATGATAATATTTCAATTGTTGCAGTTAATGTTCTAAATATCTGTTTTGTATCCATATATATTCCACATCCTTCTACTCTTATATTCTCTGAGGTTAATAATATTTTTTCTGTTTTACCAAAACCAGTCATAATTCTGGGTGACTTTAATTCGCATCATCAGTGTTGGGGCAGTTCTGTTACAAATTATAATGGAGAAAAAGTCCTAGAAATTCTTGATTTAAACAACCTGTGTATTCTTAATACTGGTGATCCTACTCGAAGGTCTTCTCCACATGAAGGTAAGAGTGCAGTTGATCTTACAATATGTTCACCTAATCTAGCTTCCTCCCTTTCTTGGCATCCACTCTCTTCCACCTTTGGTAGTGATCATTTTCCCCTGTTAATTACACTTCCATTTAAAAATGTTAAAGTCATTCCTCGAAAATCACATTTAAAATATATTCTTCCTAATAAAAGTGAAGATTGGGAAAAATATAGAGACTATGTTGAAAAGAAAATATCAATGTTGCCTAAATCTAATTCTGGAATGGAGAACACATGCAATAATGCATTGAGTGATCTCCTTATAGAAACTGCTGATAAACATTTTCCTTCAAAACCTAGGTCATCTAACAAAATACCTTCTCCTCCATGGTGGGACAAAGAATGCACAATAGCTATAAAATCTAGAAAAGAAGCAGAGAAAAAATATAACTCAGATATGTCCTTTCTAAATTTTCAAATATTGTCAGATACTATTAAGCATACAAAAAAACTTCTTAGGAAAAAGAAATCAGAAGGATGGAAGAAATTTTGCACCTCTATCTCTCCCGATACTTCCCCATCCGCTGTTTGGCGTCAGATAAGAAGATTCAAATCCTCCTATTGTAATACCTCTCCTCCTATTCCCTCTTCCTTAACAGACTCATTTATGGATAATTTAGCCCCACCATACGTGCCAGAGGATTCTTGTACAAATCCACTCACATTACCTATTATAAATCTGACAGGCCTTAATGCTCCTTTTACCATGTTGGAATTAAAAGGTGTGTTAGCTCATGTAAAAGACTCTGCACCAGGATATGATGGAATTCCCTATTCTTTTGTTTCAAACTTAAGTGATAATGCATTACTATATTTTTTGGATGTCATTAATACAGTAATGATAACAGGTAACATTCCCTCCTCTTGGCTAGTACAAACTGTGATACCATTTTTAAAACCTGATAAAAACCCATCTGATGTTTCTGCTTCTTCTTCTTTCTTCAGTCTTGGTTAAAATAACTGAAAACTTTTTGAAAAATAGACTGGAATGGTTTATTGAAAGTAAGGGGCTTTTATCAGGAGACCAGTTTGGATTCAGAAAAGGGAGAAGCACTATGGACAATCTAAGTGTTTTCATTACTGATATACGCATTGGCTTTTCTCAGAATACATCAACCCTTGCTGCCTTTTTAGATATTCACGCGGCCTATGATAATGTCTTTTTACCTATTCTTAGAAAAAAACTGAATGACCTTAATGTCCCACAAATGATTACAAATTTCATTATAAATATCCTATCCAAAAGAGTAATATCCCTTGAAGAACCTAACAAGTTATCAAGATTTGTCTGGAAAGGTTTACCACAGGGCTCGGTCCTTAGTCCTATGCTATATAACATATACACTTATGATTTAGCTGCTTCACTTCAAGGCCAAGTTAATGTCCTTCAATATGCTGATGATCTTGTGTTATATGTAAGTGATAATAATGTAGACCAAGCTTGCACTACCCTAACAGCTTCTATGGGTCTTCTTCATTCTTGGCTAAACTACAATGGTTTACAATTATCCATTCCAAAAAGTACTATTGTATTATTCTCCAGATTCAGAACCCCCCCTGTAATTAATGTTTTGTATGATAATGCTGTAATACCTAATAAAGATAATATTAAGTTTTTAGGTATTTTATTAGATTCTAAGTTGACAGGAAAATTACATTGTGAATTTATAGCCGCCAAATGTGAAAAACGTTTGAATATGCTTAGATGTCTAGCAGGAGTCTGGTGGGGCAGCCACCCCTTTTCCCTTAAACTTATATATAATGCAATGGTCCGTAGTCTGATTGATTATGGCTCTTTTCTATTAGAACCATGCAATGTTAGTGCTCTAAAAAATTAGATAGCATTCAATATAAAGCATTAAGAATAATTACTGGAGCCATGAAATCTAGCCCTGTTAATGCTTTACAAGTTGAATGTGGGGACCCTCCCCTAAAATTAAGAAGGCAATATCTTTCAGACAGATATCTGTTTCGAAATATGCAATTTTCCAATCACCCACTAAAATGTAAACTACAATTATTACTAGATTCCACTAGAGCCTCCCACTACTGGTCTAAAAAAATACCTCCTTGTTTGGTTTTAAGCTACAAGAAATTTTTGTCTATGGAAACTCCAATATATTCTTTTCAAAAACTTCCAGTCTTTTTATTTAGCTATGAATCTTTAGTAATATCTCCTGTAATTCATAGTAATATAGGGTTAAATAAAAACTCCACAGAAGTTAAAAAAAAATTTATTCAGACAGTAAATGAAATGTGGCAAGGCTGGCATTACATATTTAGTGATGCTTCAAAACTTAAATCTGATAAATGTGTTGGAGTGGGTGTTTTCCACTCTCAGTACAAAACAATACAAAAGGTTAAACTTCCTCCAGAAAGTTCTATTTTCACTGCAGAATGTTTCGGCCTCTTAAAAGCTATAGAATATATTCTTTTGGCAAAATTAAAAAATACAATAATATTTTCTGACTCTAAAAGTGCTTTACAAGCTTTAGCTAGATATCCTTTTTATTTAAAATCAGATTATTTAATCATTTTTCAAATGCGGGAGTTACTTTTGAAATGCTTCAGAAATGGATATATTGTTGAGTTTGCATGGATACCAAGTCACTGTGGCATTGAGGGAAACAATAGAGCAGACAATCTGGCAAGGGAAGCAATTGAAGATGGTGATATGTTTCCTTATAAAACTTATTGTCATGATTTGACAGTTTTACCCAAGATTTATCTAATAGATTCTTGGAATACACATTGGCAAGTAAGCAGCCAGTTAAAAGGTAACTCATTTTATCAGATTCAGCCAACAATTCCTTCTAAACCATGGTTCTATAAAATTAATTTTAGCAAGGTCATAACCACAATTCTGATACGTATGAGATTAGGACATGTTTGTACTCATGCACAGCTATCTAAATTTCATATAATCAACTCTAATGTTTGCCCCTGTGGGTTGGATGTAGGTGATCTGAATCACCTCTTCTTTTCCTGTCCTCTGTATGATAATTCCTCTTTTCTTTATGCTCTGTTATCAATCCGTGTTCCCTTCCCAACTAATATATGTGTTTACTGAGCTCGAATGATCCTGTTATTTATCGAATAATTGCCTACTTTATTTACCATAATAATATTAGGATTTAATTTTATAAATAAAAACTATGTATTTGTACAATTTTTGTTTATATTTTGATTTATTATTTTTATTTATTAATATAATGGACTTGCACGGCTTGTTGCCAGTGTCAAGTCTTTTTTATAAATATGTACAGCAAATTTTATATACATAAAACTCCAAAACAACCTACTGCACTCCATTTATAATCTCCTGATCATTTCCTGCCCTAAATGACAAAATCCAAAATTTGTATTTAAAATAAAAGAACGTTTCCTCGTTTTAACTAGTTAATTGGCTAAGCATGCGAAAAACCCATGCAAGCCAGGAAAAAAAAAAAAAAAAAAAAAAGAAAGTATTATCCTACTAAATACAGAATCTATCTTTGAAATCATCCTGTTTGACTTAGCAGGTATTTATTATCTGGACGCATTATAGTATATATTTGTCGTGTTGCCATGACTACCGTTGTTTATGAACTGTCAGTGTTGTTGGTTTACAAACACTTTCAAATACCTTTTTATTTGTTAAATATTAGTTATTTATTTGGTTTTAATAAATATGAATCTCAAGTCAAGACGCAAGTGCGAGGTGTGTTATCTGTTGAAGAAAAACAGTGACATATTTTTAGCCATATTTCCGTTAGACGTAGATCGGTATGCAATTACTTTATTAAGTT
The DNA here is from genome assembly GCA_946406115.1 of Apoda limacodes. Lineage (NCBI taxonomy): Eukaryota > Metazoa > Arthropoda > Insecta > Lepidoptera > Limacodidae > Apoda > Apoda limacodes. The sequence goes on from OX291550.1 coordinate 25,793,761, forward strand.
ACTGTCTTACGAATTTAATCTATATAATTTCAATTTATATCTTTGAAAGCAATAAGTATTTCGTATAGAAAGTAAAATATAACAAAGAGAATATAATCATATTTAATTTATTATTTAGGCCAGCCGCAAATTGCGAGAAATGTCAGGGTGTCCGATAGAAAAATTCTCGAGCGCGCCACGTACGCGCCCCGCGCTGACCCCGCATAATGGTCAGGTCTGCGTAGTGGTCAAACTGGCCATGCAGTTGTACGAAGGGCCCTGTACATTTCGGTACTCAATGTTCAACTATTTAGTTGGTCCACGGGAAAAAAAATCCTACTTCGTACAACCAGTTGGACATAATAGTTGGACGAATGGGAAAAACCCGAACTTTGGCCCAGAGATAGTACCTACATGTTAATATTAAATAAATGAATATTTTTGTACATTAGACTTCCAGACAAGTTTCGTATAATAATCTGTTTATTTATATGACAATTCAGCACACACTAAAATTTTTCTATCAGAAATTTCTCGTAATGTGCGGCCCGGCCTTAAGCGTTTTGATTGCTACTAGTGTTACCGTAATACAAAATTAAATGTATCGATAAGTATATTTTGTATCTTTAAATTTTTGTGATATTTTTTTATAATTATAAAACCGTTTAGCCGGTTTCTATTTTGGCTCAATATTATGTTTTTGTTTTGTTTCAGTTGCTGAGCATGGGTTAAATTTGTTAGCAACGAAGATTTAGCGTACTTGCCTATTAAAAAACTAAACGAATTAAAATTTGTATGTAAAGACCACTTTACACTTAATTCCTTAACAAAATCTAAAAAACTGACTGAAAAGGACAGCCGTACCAACTATAAGTCCAATTAATCCACCATTACCTGATGAAATAATAGATCAATTTCCATTGACTCCAGATTTTGGCAGTAATCGTATGTGTTAAATTTATTTACTTTTAATAAAAAATAAAAAAATTAAAAATAGAAAATTATCGCATGAAGATCCATTTTTAAATGAGACACGATAATTTAATTTGGCTCTCAAAAAAATGTGAAGGGAAATTCAGAATTCGAACAATGGTATTTTTACTTTTCAATGACCAAATTTTTCAAAATAATTACAAGTGGCCAGTGCCTTATACATAAAAACTTTTTTTCGCAAAACTTTCTCCCGCTTTCCCGCGGGGGAAGCCTCGGCTTGGGTTGTCGCTCTCGGGGGCGTCCCTTCGACCGGCGTGAGTCTCGAACCCGAAGGTGAGTCACCGCCAGGAGGGGAGTTCCCCGTTACGCGGGTACGCGCTTGAGTGGGGGCGAGAAGCGCCCCGGCACTCTTTGATACCTAGTGTATCCTTGTGGGCGCCGACGAACCCGGGGACGTCGGCGTCGTGTTTGGAGGGAGGCCCTATTCGGGGAGGTCGTAGAGACTAATCTCGCTATCCGGACAGCGAGATCGTCATCTGGGGACGTTAGTACGTGCCGAGGCCGCCTAACAATAGTTGTACGACCGCGACCGGGTTGATCGGGTGGACGATACGTTGTGGATTGCACAGTTAATCGATTCGGGTGATTTTGCGTACGCTCGAAAAAGCGGACTGCCAAGTCTTTAAAGTATTGTGGAATCGTGGGAAGTTCGAAGTCTCTGTGTAGGTCCGCATTGCGAACGTACCAAGAGGCTCCAGAGGCCGCTCTGAGAAAGCGGTTTTGGAGGGTCTGGAGTTTGTGGAGATTGCGCTTGGACAGCGCAAAGACTACGCTAGCATAAGCTAGTATGGGGCGGATACAAGTTGTGTAAAGATTTAGCTTATTTCTAAGCGACATCTTACTATACTTGCCTATCATGGGATAGAGACGACCGAGGACAAAAGCGGCTCGGTCTCTGACTATTTTGGTGTGAGCTTGGAAGTTCAAACGACTATCCATGGTCACACCGAGATATTTGGTCTTTTTTTGCCAGGGAATGGCACGACCGAAAAGAGAAAGGGGGGGAAGCCGCGGAGGGCGGCCTCAGGTAAAAAGGACGGCAGAGCTTTTGTCGGGATTCACCTCGATTCTCCATTTCCGAAACCACTCGCCTAGGGCGGTGATAGCGGGTTGGAGTCTCTCAGTGATTCGACTCACTTGCCTATCTGTGGTATAGAGAGCGGTATCGTCCGCAAAGAGGGCTAGATTGGTACCTATCGTTTTAGGGATATCGTTTGTGTACAGAAGGTACAAGATGGGGGCGAGCACGGACCCTTGCGGGACTCCTGCTTCTATGGGACGGGGGGAAGAGAGAGTGCCTTCGACTTTGTAGCGAAAGCTACGATTCGACAAATAGTCTCGTATGATGAGCACGAGACGATCTGGCAACTGAAAGTTGTACAGTTTAAAAATTAAACCGTTGTGCCAGACTTTGTCGAAGGCTTTCGCTACATCGAAGAAGACAGCGCCCGTGTGACGGGTCTTACCTAACGCTGGCTGAAAGCCAGTAAGAATATGTTCCGTTATGCGGAGGACTTGATGGACGCATGAGTGTTTGGCACGAAAGCCGAACTGCTCATCTATTAAAATGCCTCTGGAGATATCTATAGCGTTCCATAGGCGAGCGAGGAGGAGGCGTTCATAGAGTTTACCAAGGGCCTTTAGTAAACTTATGGGACGATAGGAGGACGGCTCGGTACGAGCTTTACCTGGCTTATGGATGCCTATAACAATTGCATCTTTCCATTGAGATGGAAAGATGCAATGTTCCATAGCAGCGTTAAAGATCGCTACTAGGAGGCAGACAAGGGGCAGAGTGAGGCGCTTTAGGATATCGTTAGAGATACCGCACCGGGGGCTTTACGGGGGCGTAGGTCTTTGATGACCTGTACGACTTCGTCGACAGTGACAGGGGGCAGAGGGTCTTGTGGAGGCAGAGAAGTTCTGCGCTCCACTTCGCCGTCTACCTCGCGCACGTGGTCGGGATCGAAGGGCTGTGCGCTTAAGGCACATTGGGCTTGGAGGCTAGACGCTAGGCAATCCGCTTTTTCGCCGTCGTTGAACGCGGGAACGTTGTTGGGACGAGTTAACGGAGGGAGAGAGTTTGCGGTTTCGGATTTTAGAGCTCTGGCTAAGTGCCAATAAGCTTGGTGAGAGGGAGAAATGTTCTCCATAAGATCACCGAAACGTTGGGCGCGGAGCTCAGCTACAGCGGTTCTTACACGGCGGTGTAAGTCGTTGAAGCGAGCTTTATTTTCAGTAGTGGGAGCGGGATCGCGAGCACGGCGGGCCGCGTTACGCTCAGTCATTAACGACCTGATGTGCTGAGGCAGGATTAGGTGGTGATAATCACCAACCGGCACCTGTCGTGAGCACTCGCCAACGGTGGCGGTCAGGTGGCTAGTGAGAGAGTCGATAGCTACGTTTAGATCGGTCGCGGATGAGATTACGTTTGGAACGCGGTCTAGATGTGGCGAGCTGGGATTTTCAAGCAATTGCCCAAATTTATCCCAGTCCGGAACCTAATCGGAGGATGACAGGGCGGTGGTCCGAGTCAAGTTCGTCAAGCACCTCTATAGAACGAAAGCTTAGCCGTACATTCTTTAGAAGTGCTATGTCCAGTACGTCGGGGTTGTTTCTAGTATTGTGGGGAAAGAAAGTGGGCGTCATGGGAGCGATAATGTCAAAGTTTAGTCTGTCAACTAAATCGTCAAGGAGTCTGCCTCTCCGTGAAGTTACAGAAGAGTTCCAGCGGCGATGCTTGCAATTTAGGTCGCCGGCCAGAATGACGGCGTCGCCTAAATTTAAGAGCGACTGAAGGTTGCTCTCGAGCAAGTCTTTTAGGGGAGAGAGATAAACCGATTCAATGATGATCGGCTGATGGCCGGTCATCGCTAAGCGGCAGACGGATGCTTCTAAATTCGTAAGCGGTGGAGGATCGATAGGGGAGCAATGCAGGGAGCGCCTGTAATAGATGAGAGTGCCTCCGAGATTGGAGGAAGTTCTATCATTACGGACGGTGCGATAGTTCGCGATCGAAGGGGTACGGACAGCGGGCTTTAGGAACGTTTCCTGGATGAGGAAGACGTCTGGTTTTTGGGACGATAGGAATTGCGATAATTCCTCTCTTTGGTTGCGGAGACCGTTGGCATTAAAATAGCCTATGGAGACGGACCGGGGTTTTTCGCGCGCGGTTGTGCAATCCATTTTGGTTTTAAGGTTTTGGAGCTACCCTGCGGAGGGCGGCGAAGAAGTCGCGATGCTTAGCCATGAAGCCGAGCATTTGAGAGAGATCGGTGATCTGTACGTATTCGGCGTACACGATCTCGAAATAGGCTGGGTCGCAAACCCAAGAAATGTCGGCGAGAATGTCGAAATGCTGCTGCTCGGCCGACTGAGCGGCGTTGCGGGGCAGTGCGAGAGAGGGGCGCGGGTGGGCAAGGCGCGTTTGCGCGAGAGGTGCGGGAGCACTTCTCATAGGCGCTGGACGCGGAATGTCCCGGGACATAAGAGGGGCGGGGTAGGGAATACCCGTGACAGAGACGGGCCCGGGGAGAGCAGACAAAAGTTTGTCTGTCTCCTTCAATTTGGACGCGACAACTAGCGCTGGAGGACGGCTCCGGGCGTTGACAGCGGGGAGAGGTGCAGGCACGAGCGGACCCTGTTGGCGGGGGGCGGGGGGACGCGGTTTACCCTGTTTGGGTTTACGCGAGCTCTGTTTGGGAGCTTTGGGGCACCCGCGGTAATTCGCTGGGTGGCCTTCACTCCCACAGAGTACGCAAGCGACCGGGTCGGATGCGTTAGAGCGATCGCGATCACAGTCCGGAGTGGCGTGATCGCGCAAACATTTCACACAGCGCGGTCTGCGTCTGCAGTTGCGCTGCGCGTGGCCATATAATTGGCATCGGTGGCATTGACCCGGGTTCGACCGCTTGTGCGGAGTCTCGACCCGGACGCCCTTGAGGCTGCACACATCTTTAATGTTAAAGATGGCCTTGCCTTCTTTTGTCAGATCGAGCACTACGAGCACCATGTCGTAGCACTCTGACTTGTTACGGCCATTGTACATTCTATGTACTTCCCGAACTGGGAGGCCTTGAACGATAAGGTCGTCCTGAACAGTCTTAGTGGAGGATTCCTTAGGAACTCCCCTTATGACTGCTCGGAGAACGCGTTCTTCGGCCAGCGAGTAAGTATGGTACTCATACTTTTGGGCCGTGAGGAAAGCCGTCAGATTTCGGAAATCTGACGGTGTCGGGACCTGCACTTTGATGCCGCGCAACAACTTTATGATTGTGCAGGAATATAACTATAATGGTAATAAGACCACTAGTACTATTCAATATCGGAGTTCTCTTAAATATCTCTTACTTACTTAAAAAGCTTACTTACTTATTTATATTACTAATTGTTTCAATACAGATTGTATACTTGTAATTTTGTAACAAAGAATTGTATTATTACTTTAAATAGAACTTCTTGCCAGCTCTTTTTGGCAGATATTAACATTGTATTATGTTATTATTGTCATTGAAGATTCAAAAGTGTTCTCAGAAACCAACTTGTATCAATATTGTTTGATTTGATTTAAGTTATACCTACTCATCACTTTAAAATGTTAATAAACACTAAAATTTTAAGTATTTTTTTATTTTCTATGATTCTCACAAAACGGACTGCATTAATTTGGTTTTGTAAATATAAAGGTTTTTAATATTTCTGGCAAGTCTCTTGCTTTGTGAGTATCATGTAAAAACCTTTATTTTTATTACAAAACATAATCATAAATATACGCTAGTGCCCCACGATTAGGGAAATATCGATATCGATAGTTTTGCTATATACAGGAAAGCAACCACTATAATTTATAATGGTCAAATTGATTTTGCTGTCATGTTAGTATATTGTTTTTGCTGGCCTGTTGGTATATTGTTTTTGCTGTCATGTTGGTATATTGTTGATGCATGACAAAGTCTAGAGCGTATCAGTGTGACTATATGGAAGTGCCAACTCTTCTTACGTAGTATTATATTCTGTGAGAGAGACAGGTTCGTACAACCATAATAAAGCACAGCCAGATCGTAGACGGCCAATAGTTACCAGCCCCGGAATATGTCTACAGTAAGAGGCGTTCCATCTGGCTACTTTTTAGCAGAAATTGTTAGCGGTTTGCGTTTCATGCCTTTGGTAGCAAAATCTAATATTTTACTTTTAACGTTTCGTCTGAGCGATTTTGCTACGAAATGTTGCTACCAAAAACCCATGTCGGTAGGTGGGTATTTTGCTCTACTTCTTGACTGAATGTAAAAGTGAATCCTTTAAGAAAATTACTTACAACGTTGTTTCAAAAGGTGAAAAAAGTCAGCTTATTTCTAAGCGACATCTTACTGTGTTTGCCTATCATGGGATATAGACGACCGAGGACAAAACCGGGTTGGTCTCTAACTATTTTGGTGTGATCGTGAAAGTTCAGACGCCTATGCAGGGTCACACTAAGATATTTGGCCTTGTTTTGCCAAAAAATGGCATGGCTGAAGAGTGAGAGGGAAGATAAATGCGGAGGGTGGCTTACGGTGAAGAGGACGGCAGACCTTTTGTAGGGATTCACTTCGATTTTTCCATTTCCGAAACTATACGCCTAGGGCGGTGATTGCGGATTGGAGTCGCTTACTGATTCGACTAACTTACCTGTCGGTGGTGTAAATAGCAGTATCGTCCGCGAAGAGGGCTAATCTGGTACCTATTGACCGGAGAGCGCACGGACCCTTGCGAGACTCCTGCTTGTACAGGACGAGGGGAAGAGAGGGTGCCTTCGAATCTATAGCGAAAGCTGGAATTCGACAAATAGTCTTGTATGATGAGTACAGTTTATAAATTAAACCGTTGTGCCAGACTTTGTCGAAGACTTTCGCTACATCGAAAAAGACAGCGCCTGTGTGATGGGGCTTACCTAGTACTACCTAGAGAGATAAACCGATGCAATGATGATCGGCTGCTGGCCTTCTAAATTCGCAAGGGGCGGAGGATCGATAGATGAGCAATGCAGAGAGCGACCGTAATAGATGAGAGTGCCTCCGAGAGGGGAGGCAGTTCTATCATCACGGACGTTGTCATAGTTCGCAATCGAAGTATGCGGATGGCGGGTGGAAAGAACGTTTAATGAATAAGGAAGACGTCTGGTTTATGAATCGAGAGGAATTCCGATAATCCTCCTTTTGGTTGCGGAGACTATAAGCATAAAGCAGAGACGGAGCGAGGTTTTTCGCGCGCGGTTGTGCAATCCATTTGATTATTATGATTTGGGTAACGCCCTACCGAGAGTGCCAAAATACGGGCGATGCTTAGATATGAATCTGAGTATCTGTTGGGGGGTTGTAGCCTGTTCGTATTTGGCGAACACAGCATCGACATAGTCTGGGTCGAGACCCAGAATAGCTCACAGAAAAACCGGTGCTATTGTTTGGTCGACTGAGTGGCTTTTTGGGGCGGCGGGAGGAAGGGGCGCGGGAGGGCAAGGTGCGTGTTTCGCGGACTTGGTACAGGTGAAGGGCGTGGGGGTTTTATTAATGTTTTCTTTAACCAACAAAGGTAGCCTGGCCAAACTTATATATAGTATGTGGCCTGGCAGAGATGCTCTCTAGCGAGAGCCTAACTGTAAGCTAATTCTATCTATCTACATACATAAATGCGAAATGTTTGTATTTGTATATGTTAAATGCCCAAGAAATAAATTATAAATTACTTAGGGATGACTCAGAATTGACTCACAGTCGGGCTAATATAAGTAAGACACCTTGCGCCATACCACTACCCACTGCACCCATATTTACGTTCTCCAAATGTCCCGGGACATAAGAGAGGCGGGGTAGGGAAATTCCGTGACTGAGATGGGCCCGGGGAGTGTAGACAGAAGTTTGTCGGTCTGTTTTGTTTTTCCTGCATCAACTTGTGCAAGAGATCGGTTCTAGGCCATTGACCGCAGGGAGGGGAGCAGGCACAATGGCTGCCTTTTGGCAGGGGCGGTGGGGCGTGATTTACCCTTTTTTGGTTTTCGCGTATTTCATCGCGGAGCTTTGGGGCACCCGCAGCAGTTTCCGGGGTGGACCTCACTTTGGCAAAAGATGCAAGCAACAGGGTCAGTTGCATTTTCGCGAACGCGATCGCATTCCGCGTTGGCGTGATCGCGCAGGCATTTCACGCAGCGCGTCCAGCGTGTGCAATTGCGCTGTGCGTGGCCATATAATTGGCACCTGTGGCATTGTCCGTGGGAGGACCGCTTATGCGGGGTTCCACCTTTACACCTTTGAGGCAGCACACATCCTTAATATTAAAGATAGCTTTGCCTTCTTTCGTTAAATCGAGTACTACGAGTACCATGTCGTAGCAGCCTGATATATTACGGCCGTTGTACATTCTATGTACTTCGCTTAGTGGGAGGCCTTTACTGTTGACTCGGATAATTCCTTGGGAAGTTCCTTTATCACTGCCCGCAGTACTCTCTCGAAATCGACCGAGTATGTGTGGTACTCGTGTTTCTAAAAGGCTAGGAAGGCCGTCAGATTTCGAAAATCTCGATTTTGATGCCGCGGTCGCCATAATTGCGGACATGCGTATAATTTATACGCTTGGCCTTTAGCCCGTTTGAAATGTTAGGCCATGCCCCCTTTTATTTAATGACTACGGGGGGAGGGGTTTTTTTCTTCCGTCCCGCTGGAGAACGGTCGGCTTGAGAGGGGGTCTAGGATGCGCTGGGCGCTTTGAGGCGTTTGGCCTCGGAATCCGAAAAAGATTGGGATCCGATGTGGAATTCGCTGAGGTTACTTTGGACTTCTTGGCGGATTTCTTCCCCTTTTTTCCACTGTTAGTGCCCAGGCCAACCACTTGATAACTCTCATCGTCTTCATTCGAGGTCGATGCAGAATTCGTGGACATGGTGGCGTCGGGGGGAAAGGGGGCGGCCACTGGCGGTGCGGGGGTCGTAGGGGGGACGAGGAAACAATTGACAGGGTACGATTCGAACCTGATCCCGAAGTGGGAGGGAGGAGTGGGTTCGATAACCCGAGGGGCCCGGGGAGCAAGGCGTAAGTCACCGCAGAGCAAGTGGGTCCGGGGGAGCGCGAGCGCGCCCGAACGCGGTAGAACGGACGGGTGCGAAGGTGAACATGTGATGCCGCCTGACCCCAAAGCCTTGCCGATGCAGACTTGAGCCTGCTCGGAGCCATCGCGAGAGAGCCTCGATGAAGGCTCGATCATTTCTGATGGTGAACAAGTGTACGTAAGCGTTACCAAAGAATCCGCAGTGCTATGGTTGCTTAGGTGATTACCTAAAGACTAGGTAGGTTAGGTTCTGTTGTCACCGTTAGGTTCCCCCCCAAGCAACGTGACGTTAAATTGACGACAAAATTAGGTAGAAAGCAGCTCTGAAAAGAGCTATACGATCTCACCCACCAGTCCAGAGCGCTCGGAACTGGGTTTCTAACAAACTAGTTGACGCAATCGCCACTTAAAGCACGAGAATGCGCGGAGTGGCGATCCGCCGAAGTGGAAGTACTACGGCTTGTTATCTTCCCAAGGCCGGGTTCCTTTAATGAAAGTCGTGGGTGAACCAGCGACAGTCAAGGAACCAAACGAGGGCCACCACTTTACGTAGTAGTTCTGCAACGACGAAACGACAAACACACACAAGAAAAACACAGTATATCGCTTCGATCAACTTTACGCAGTGGGATGGATTCAAAAGCTCGAAACAGTTCACCCACAGCGGCTCGAGGAGCGATGTTCCGGTCAAGAATGAAACTGGGCAGTGTTTAACACTCAGGCAGAGCTTCCAAGTATCGTGGGCAATAAACCAACCAACGATACTCAGTAGTCGTCACTGAGGCAAAACACCAATACAGAATTATTGCACAGTGAGAGCACTTAAGCGCTCAGGAACACGACCGCACAGCACGCACCTATAGTCGCTTTAGTAATATTGAATTTAAAAATTCATTCTTGCTACCTGTCAAATTCCAACTTTCACCCTCCTATTTCACGGTGTGATTAATGACTTTGACAGCATACGAGAATTAATTTTGAGATGCAATATTACTAAAGCTACTATAGATGATAAAGAGTACTTTTCGTTGACTGACTCATAAGGAAGGATGGTAAGAGGAGACAATAACACTGTACGGTAAAGATAAGCGTTGTCTCGCCATTCCCTTTGTGTGACATTGATCTTGGCGCCTGGCTAGCGCATGATGGCCCCTGCCCGACAAATTAGTTCTGGAATAGTCGCGAAGGGCTTCGCACACACCCGCGTATCCAACTGAGACACGCATGTATACTAGTATTTTAAGCTTAAATTAAAGTTAGGAACCATTTTATTTGTGAGTGTGGCATTGGCAAAATGTTTTGGCTTACACCAAAATTAAAGCCATACTTCAAACAATATGAAATTAATTATGTTTCGTAGTAAACCCGCTTAAGATTATAGCATACCCTAGAAAAAGTGTGCCGTTTTGACCAGTGCACAATGACATATTACACTATTGAAGCTTACAATGAGACAGTTCCACATACGGCAGGCGCTAGCACGTGACCGCACGTTAAAAACCTCGATTTTTTTGTCGATATAACGTTCAAATATTTATTTAGAACTATGAAAATAGCAAAATTTCAAAATTCAATTGTTCATTTATACTTAATGGAAAAGGAATTAAGAGAATATCACTCTGTTTCTTAGTTTTTCAAAGATTTGAATCAACGCGCCTATCTATGCCACTGGCAAAATTATTTTAGTGTTATGAAATTGAATTGCCATTTGACAAGTAAATAATGATTTTTTTTTTTGTAAATAGCATTTTTACTTCAATTTTATTTCAATTTGAATTTTGATGGTGGTTGTTAGTCTAAATCATGAAGAAAGGGTACAAAGTAAGCGATGTAAATAGGGAAAAGAAGATTGGCATCGCTGCTGAAAGTCTTATAGAGTTGATTGAGAAATCGTGTAAAAAGTTGGAGGTTTGAATTTTCTTTGTTTATTTTATGACAATGTTCATAGTTTCGCCGTATAATGTTCATCCCTATGTAGGAAAGATTTATATGTCACGCTAATTTATGCCTTTACGGGACTAGATTCCGACATTAGAATAAGCGGCGAATACTTTCATGTATTACACTTGTCCTTGAATTTGCCTGGACTTGGCCTTGGCCTATATATCTACCTAATTGACCTATTTTACTATCGGTTTCAGTTCAAGGTCAGCTGCGCGGAATGTAGAATTTACGTGGCTGAAGATGGAACACAGGTGGATGATGAAGATTATTTCAGGACTTTAATGCCACAAACTCACTTGATAATACTAAAAGATAATGATGAAATGATAACTGGTATGATAGCTTTACTTTTAATAGTAATACTATACAACTACAACTAATCCCCAAAGGGGTGGTCGGAGATATTTTAAATAAATGCTTGAACATCCATATTTCACAGATTGTTTTATGTTACTGTTCGAAATCTTTACTTCTTTGCTACGCGTAATTGTTGCGTAAATAAAAAAAAAAAGTTGCATTAGTTACTTAAGAAGCATGGGGAAAATAAACTGGCCAAGTGTGTGTTGTAAACACCTGAAGTTGGGTACCATTGTATGGCAATCGCTGGTTATGTAAAAATACTGGTAAATCTGTATTATCACATAGAGTAATAGACTCTATCTTGTTCATTGGAGCAAGGGAAAAATAACACTTAATGTTTGATTATATAGACTAGTAGACTTTTATCTCAGTAATAGTAGAGTTCTTTATTGTGGTGAAGTAAAAAATAAATAATTTAGGATTTAGTATAGGGTTTATTTTAATGTGTTTTTTTTTAATAAAAGAACCTGAAATGCACTTAAAGTAGAATTTATTTTAAAAATTTGCCTGGTTTAACCATAGCTACATGAAACTACCTATCTTAAACTTAAACTTGTTGATAGAAATTTAAATTTCAATATTCAACTAGTAAATACTCAAATAATTAGGAATATTACCTATTATGATGTTACTTATTAATGTCATAACAGCAAATATAAATTAAATAATTTAGCAGTCTGGTAAGCAAAATGTTGTCATAAATATAAATAAATAAATATTTTTGGACATTACACACAGCGCCGTCTGGCCCCAAAGTAAGCAGAGCTTGTGTTATGGGTGTCAGACAACAGATACAGATACATATATATTACTTTTTTTTTGTAAATACATACATATTATACATACATACATATTATCATAAGTTGATCTTAAGGGGTTATATCTGTTTGGAGCCCAAAAAAAGACCTTTTTCTTTTTTAACTTGTTTTATAAATCAAAAATGTATAATATATAAATGATTAAGCAACTCTCCAGGAATGTAACAAAAAATATTTATTGATAAAAATTTATAAAATGGTAGCTGTTGTCAATAAAGAAAACACAAGGTTTGAAAAAGTATCCTTGCGGCACGCAGTATTAGTCCATTAGATCACCATCTAGAAGCATAAATTTTTTTTTTTCACATACTACAAGAGTTTGCTTGTGAAGTACAAACGATTTTAGCTACAGAACTTTTTTTCGCAAAAATAAGATTAAATTTTTTAAAAACGACACAAAAAGTAAACTCTAAAAACTACCAAACAATATTTTAAACCTATTATAATTATTATCGTCACATATATTATGTAAGTTCAAATATTTTTATTTTAAGAGTGTCGTCGCATTGGGGGACCGCTAAAGTTTATAAAGTATTTTACCAACAACAGCTAATTAATTATTACGAATTACATTTAGGTACGATCAATCTTAAGTTTAATGCATAGTCTGCGCTCTACGTAATGCCTCGCGCGGTGTGCGGTACGCGGCGCGTGGGGTGGGCGTTATCAAGTGCGGCGACAATGGGCAAGCCATGGGCTGAATTACTCCGGACAAAGATTGGATATGTCACATATCATTCTGATTAAAGATATATATCCACTTCGCATATCTATATCTGCTTAATATATCTGCGAAAATATGCACTTTTCTGGCACACGGCGGTAAAAAAAAAAAACTTGGTGTACTCAACAGAGCAAAGCAGTACTTCACGTCGGGGCAAAGGTTGTTACTTTACAAGTAGTAGTTTTTCGGCCCCATATGGAGTACTGCTGCCATCTCTGGGCAGGTGCACCCGGATACCAGCTTGGCCCTTTCGACTCGGTTCAACAACAGGCTGTGAGAATTGTCGACGATTCCAAACTCACTTGCGGTATCGAGCCCTTAAGAGAGACTTTGCCTCACTGTGTTTGTTCTATCGCTTGTACAATGGGTTGTGTTCTGAGGAATTATTTGAAATTATGCCCACGGCTACCATCACATCGCTCGCCATCAGCAGGTAATTCATTCTCACACTTTAGAACTTTTGATTTCCGCACTTGCCACACGTAGATGGTGGCTTTGTGCGTAGCAGATGGCCGACTACTGCAGCCAACCCAGTTCCTTCCAGAATACTACGTGTCATAGATGCGGTGCTACACTTCACAGGGGAATAATACGTACGCAAGCTTACTGGAATGGTATGTCATGAAATTCCCCTGGAAATAAAAACATTATCAGATGTGGAAATAAAAAATAAAGCAGGATAATTACATTTGGTAAAATTTAGTGCTTGATTTGGACAGCATGATTTCCATGGTCAAGCAGGAGGCCTACAACTGATATCAGTTTCAATCCCAATCCAGTTTCAATCCAATTTCGTGGCAAGCTCAAACTCGATCTCCATCGGTACTACTAAACCAAATTGCGATTGGATTGAATTTGGGATTGCACACATTTCAAAATCACAAATCACAAAATATAAAAACAATATTGAAACTAATAAAATTAAAGTGAAAGTAAAATCTTCGTAGCAATAGTTTTGTTTTGTTTATTTAGAATTTTGACATTTCTTTTCACAGATCATCATACCTAATTTCACTCTCGATCCGATGGCTTAAAGAGTACCGATTCTTAATATTTGTATAGGATTTAAATTCCGAAACTGGCCACCAATTTAGTAGATTTCTCGATCGCCGTAGGATTTTACGATTGAAACTGATATCAGTTGTAGGCCTCCAGATCTTTTTGGTCAAGATGTTGAAGAAATAACCAAGCAGCTTCCACTTAAAATGAGTAGTGCTGGTCTAGTGATCGTGTGGGAGGAACTGATGTCAGTACAAAGATTACGCAGATATTCTGTACAGATTTCAAAGTTGCGAGCTGCATTAAATTGGCTTATTAGCAATAATCCTTTATATGCAAACGTGACAGTAAACTTTGGTGATACTTATAATGTCAACGAAATCTGCCATGTAATGCAAAACGGCACCGACGTTATGCCTGCTTCTGTTAACACAGACAATACTATCAATTATTTTCAAGACATTGGTATATAATCGACGAATATTGAGAGGCTCATTTCATCAAAGTTACAGTAAATTGTGTCAGACAGTCAAAAAAGTGGTCAGCAATGTACTGCAAACGCCGCCGTAGCTATTGCAGTTACTAAAACTAAACAAACTGAGACATATAAACTAAACAGACTTCAGATTTAATAGACTCCATTTAAATTTCCGGTGATCGATTGTATTCAAACAGTATACAATTTCGAAGGGCACCAGACTTAGCCGAGGCTAACGTTGAATGCTTACGTGCTCAAGAGTTACAAGTCAATTTTGAGGTATTCAATAATTCATGTTTAATACAAGTTCACCATGAATCAACATTGATTTGTAGCCATCTGAGCATAAATAGTCAAGATATTGGATTCCCAGATTTAAATAATGGCTTAGCCGAGTTCTTTGCAGATTCTGGCGTTGATCAGGGGGGTATTGTAACAAGTAATGGTATATCAGTCGCAATCTGGAAAACTAATAGTTTATATTACTTGTTTAACTCTCACTCTAGAGGACCAAAAGGTTGTGTATCTTAGGATGTTACAGCTTGCTTGATATGTTTCCCCGATGTGACATCGTTGTGGACAGTTATAAAATCAAACATACCAAAATCACAGCAAAATAGACCTGACGATGATCAATACAGCATTACTTAAATAACCTTAGATATTCAGCCATTAAATCAAAATAATTCTGAACCAGAAACCAATAGTGACATTGATAAAATACCAACCAGTCATCAGGATCATGCAATTCTTTTAAACAGTTTCAATACATCGAACGCGAGTTGCAGCAAGTTATTGGCCAAGTGATAACACTAGCCAAACCTGCAGCATTTAATGACGGCAATGAACAAGCAGTCCACAACGAAAACCAGAATGTAGGGACGATTGTTGATGGATACGACCCGGGAATGGCTGATGTTGATATCGAAATAGAAGACGTTGGAGAAGAAATTCGGGTAAGCGTAACAGATGAAGATTTTCATGTCTTGGTTGAATGTAGAGCAAAGGAAATATTTGATGCAGTAACGAAACAAATTGATATGAGGTGACAAATCAATGTAACTCAGATATTCCTTTAAAATTATTTGTGACAGCAGGAGCTGGCAGTGGTTAATCTTTTGTGTTGAAAACATAAGTACATCATATTCGTCGATGCTATGCTCCAACAACAGAGCAGCTAATAAATGCAACATTTGTTGAAGTAACCGCACCAACAAGAGTTGCGGCGCGTCTTGTTAACGGAAAAACCATTCATAGTGTATTTGCTTTAGGTATCTGGAAAGGTAGAGTTAAGTCTATAGGCAGATGACTGGACAGCGGCTGGAAGATATGAGAAGAAAATGGCGTCACATTCGTTGGCTTATAATAGATGAAATTTCAATGGTATCGATCTATTCATCTTCGTTTACAAGAATTAAAGAACTGTCAAGATATTTGTGGTGGAATAAACATCTTAGTTTTCGAAGATATAATGCAGTTGTCACCTGTCAAAGGCAGTTGGTGTTTTAATCAACCAATTATATTCCAAGGAGAGCCGCATTTATGGCACTATTTTAGGCTTTGCGATTTACAAACCTACGTCCGGCAACAGAACGATAGCCAATTTATAGACATTCTTAATAATCTTCGAATAGGCGAGTTGAGCATGGAGCAGTATGAGATATTGCTAGAAAGAAGTCGTGTGCCAATGACCAGTGATTTTGCCGACGGCGAAGCTGTACGTATTTTTCCCACAGTGAAGCAAGTTAATGACTATAATGACAAAATGGTAGATCTAATGTGCAAAACAGTCAAAATTTATATGTTAAATGCTCTCGATGAATCCAAAGAACCTGCTACATATGACAAAAACCCTGTGTGATTGAACTGGACCAGTGAAAGCTCTTCAATAATCCGCATGACAGATCAGCTTTAGCAGAATTGATCAGACTAAGAAGTAATAATAAGCAAACTTAAGGCTCAATTCCCACTGCGACAGAGTCGAAGCGACGCTACGCATCATTTCGCATATTGGAAATGGTGTAGACGCGCTTCGACGCGCGTTTTTTTATTTTCGTCAATGGAAATTGAGTTGAATATACTAAAGAGTATAAAAAATTGACGCGTCGTGTCGCTTCGACTCTGCTGCAGTGGTAATTGAACCTAATTGATCCAATTTAATTACCCACCTTCGAAATCTAAACCTTACCCTAACATGGCATATTCAAAGTCATGGTTACATTACCATGTTCTTTTAATATCATTGAAGTAATACGGTACCAAATTTCAAATTGGTAGGACATATGGAAGGTAGTCAGATCCCCTCATCAACTATTAAAGAGCTGATGATCTTCAAACGGTTGAACAGATTTTCATGAAACATGGCTAAGAACACTTAAACTACACACTAACTTAAAGAACAATAAAATTATCTATGACACAAAAAAAAACTAAAAGAAAATCGGTTCATCCGTTTGGGAGCTACGATACCACAGACAGATACTCAGCCAGACACGTTAAACTTATAACACCCCGCTCTTTTTTCGTCCGGGGTTAAAAATGGCGATTGTTTAAACAAAAAGATACATTTTCAAGAACAAAAAACTAGAATAAATTGTTTTTTTTTTTTAAATCATGTGTACCTCACTAAATAATCAAATGAAGAATCTATGGTTAAAATTTAAAGTCAATCGGATAAAGATTTTTGAGTTCTGCTGTGTGCCGACTGTAAAAACATGGTTTTGAGATGAACGCATTTAAAGTTTCAAAACGCTATAACTTTTGCTTAACGTTGCTCTAAAAAAATAAATTATTTTCAGAACATTTCTTAATTTCTTTCATACTTGGACATTATTGATTATGAATCCAGGGATGTTTTAGTGTAATTTAAACCAATATTAAATAAAAACCTAACAGATATAACCCCTTAAGTTAATTTGAGCATTGAATAGGTTTGTTATTGATCCAGGATGTAGGTCAAGGTTCATTCTGAAAAACTTTGAGAAAATGGAGACAAATATGCTATATAGTAGGTACTAGTTCTTTTAGTATTCTCCATAAAGTGATGCTATTGCTATGTATGTTATTATTCAGTTGTATGACTATAGTTATTTAAAACAACCTTTTTTTAATTATTTAAAACATAAATCAATGGTTTAAAACCTCAAAACAACCATTTGAATTGGTTCAATACTAAATAATAAATAAATAGGATATAGTGTTTATCAGATAACATGTGCTTCTATATGCCATGTTTTTTAAATATATAATATCATTATGGGTACAGGATGTCTAAATAGAGTATAAGGTATTTGTAATTTCAATAAAACAAAAACGATAATTTTTTTTTTATTTTTATTATTAGAATACAAAAAAGAAAATTATTTTGAAAAGATAAGCTATCGAAATGATATACGATACCCAATACCCTGTTAGCACTCTTCTAACTTGATGTTTTTTTTTTCAATTGCGTTAGGTTCATCGGATTATTCTCATAAACCTTACTTTTAAGGTATCCCCACAAGAAACAGTCAATTGGGCTAAGGTCAGGGCTTCTGGGAGGTCAGTTGACTTACCTCTATGTGAAATGACCTTATTTGGGAATAACTCGTTAACAGCTCCAATTGATTGATCCGATGTATGGCATGTGGCCTTGCCTTGTTTAAAACTAAGTTCTTGAATTAAAACCATTAAATTCCTGCAACTCTGGGCCCAAAATTTTTTCGCAGCAATCAAAGCAGTCGCAATAACAGTCACTTATTACATTGAATGGTCGCCCTTTATAATCTTCATTACAATAAGGACTGATTCTGCCTTAAGCAGACATAGCTGCCCATACAACAACCTTTGGGCTATGCAAGGGTTGTTCTTGCTTTTGTCTCAGATTCTCTGCTGCTCTGTTGAACTGCTGAATTCACTTTGTTCACAAAATTCAATCAATTAGCATAGTCTGTATCATTTGATTCTTGACCCAATTGAATTTTATAGGCTAATAAATGCTAATCTTTCTTTAAAATCAAATGCAAGGACGATTTCTTGATGTTGAGTGCTTGACCTCGCTTTTAGAGATATAAAGACGGATTTCGACTCATAGACGCCTGCACATCTTCGATGGTTTCCTGGTTGCGGACTAAACGAGGGTGACTCCATTTTTTAATTTAACAGTTGCCCCTGTATTTTCGAACATCTGGATCCATGTTCTAACGCTATCGCCACTTTGATGCATTGTCGGTACGATGTTCCGCATGGTATAATACAAACATTGAGCAGTCACTATTCAAATCAAATCAAAAAAATATTTTATTTCATAGGTAATCATATTACACTTGAAATATGTTATAATTCATCTAACACACATAGAACATAAAATAGCGCCGTCGTAGCTGAGTAGGCCATTCCCGATGGTTTTTTTCATAACCTTTTATTATTAACCTAACCTAACCTAATATTTCATTATAACCTTTTATGTATAACATATACATAGACCTTTGAATGAGCTGGTGACTTTATGTAGCTGACCTACATAATTAGCATATTTATCCTTGTTGATAGTATTAACATTATGAGTTTCCCTGTTCCTCTTAGTTGCCAGCCTTCATATGCCCCCACTGTTGGGGCACAGCCTACCCTCCCAGAGAGCGGCAACCCAAGACGAGGCTCCCCCTGCGGGGAGCCCTTGAGCGTTGGGCGCTATATGGGCTGAGGCTCCTTGGAGCAGTAATGGCTGCAACAACCAACTGCATTGTCAGTCCAGAAAAAAAAAATATTGTCCTTGTCCTTGTCCCTCACAAGCGAGGGTGATTTGGGCCATAGTTCACACGCAGGCCTAGTGCGGATTGTAGACTTCTTATTCGCCATTTTTTTTTCTTGACGTTTGCAGGTTTCCTCACAATGAGTTCCTTTACCAAAAGCTAGTGATGAGAAAATAAATCAGAAAATACTCATTGGTACACGGTTTGGTATCTAGTTATGCCTAAAAAAACAGATGCATCTACAGGATTTAACTCCTCATTTTTAATTACTATATTTGAGTCAACTTGTGCTGTGTAAATCTAATCCCACTGAAGATGAACGGCGATTAATTGCCTGTCTGGTTA
Source organism: Apoda limacodes (assembly GCA_946406115.1). Taxonomy (NCBI): domain Eukaryota; kingdom Metazoa; phylum Arthropoda; class Insecta; order Lepidoptera; family Limacodidae; genus Apoda; species Apoda limacodes. The sequence continues at coordinate 25,813,207 of OX291550.1, forward strand.
AAAGATAGTCATAACCTTTTAATTTTTATATAGTATCTACTAATTTGTCCTACGCATTTAAATTTCAGATTTTGATTTTTACTACAATATGATAAGATCAACGAACGCAGATTACATTGACACGGGGCTAGCCATACAGGAATTTCTCAACACAAATCTTAAGGAAAAATTTGAGGTTTTCCAGAAATACATTGAACAAGCAAAAGATACGCACACTATGCATAGTGATCGATCTCAAGATCCGAGATGGTTTGAAGGTTTGTGGAAGGAATTTAAATAATTCAATGCATATTAAAAGTGGATTATTGATAAGCAGGATAAATAGAAAATTAGGTAGTTAAAAACAAATTTAGCATAAATTGTGTCATAGATGTCACCTGTACTATATAAAAGCATGGCTTGTATGCTGCAAACACTTTAGAACTACACTTTCACTAAACTAAAATCAATATCCCTATTTGATCAGTTTTAAGTGTTGAAGAATAGTGTTTCCTCCTATTTTGGTCTTTAATATATAGTAAAATAAAATAAACAACCAAGCTCATAAATACTGACTACAATTTTGACCTGTAATAATAAAGGAATTTTTAGACAATTTCTCTAAATTTTTTTTCCCTAACCAAAGGGTGCCGAACGGAGCCTTCGCTGTCTGTGTCCGACTTTTAAAGAGCTCTAACTTTTGTAGCCTGAAATTTCACAAAAAATGTTATATTGAAAAAACAAAAAGTAAAAATTAAAGTTGTCCCCATCTTTTTGTTGTTTTTTGCTCGTAATCCTACATAATACGGCTATACATACAATCTTGAAAATTAAGTCCGTAGGTTCCTTTGTAATATGAAAATATTTTTTTTTAGAAATATACCCCTAATGAAGTTAATTAGGCGATTAACGCAACAACTTTGTATGAAAATTCTTTATGTTTCCAATTCAATGAATGATGTTGAAAATTGATATACTTTTGAAATAAAATTATCCCCTAAGGGGGTAAATTTAGGATGAAAGTTTGTATGGTAATTCAAGATTTTTAAATCCAAAGGAGGACAATGTTTTTCGTGTGTACGAGGAGTATCACACTTTAGTATGCCCAAATCTTTGGCGCTTCGTGTAAACGGTTTAATGGACTTTACTCAATGAGGAGTCGCTAGATTTCTCTTCTGAAGTGCTATAGGCTACATCATCATACGCCTTAAGTGCCGCATGTCCCCGGCGCACGCACTAAACAATGCGGGCCCTAAGGCTACATTCACACGGCGACTATTCGATTCGATATTTTCTCGCGTAGTGTTTTACCGTATACGAGACGGTCGTTCACACGGTGCGAGGTCCATTCGGTTTTTGCACGTATGCGGTCTTCCTGTATATACGTGGCCGCCGTTCAAACATCATCTATTCGATACTCTTTGCTAGAGGGGTTTGCCATTTGGCTACACGTCATGCGTCATTTTAAGGGTCTCCTTAAGATACCATACTTTAAGGCGGTAAAACAGGGGATGAAGGTTTCGCACAGCCCCAGCTGCTAGTTCTAGAAACTTGGTACTTGGCAAGCAAATAGCTTATACAACATTGAAAATTACAGAATTTAAAAGAAAATACTCGTAAGGCATGAGGGTATGTAAAAGTTTGTATGGGAGCTGAAAAAATTATATCGCGCTGTTAACCAGCTATATATTTCAATAAGCTTAATTATTCATTATTTTGATATATCATCAACTATTACTGATAACTAGATGAAGCAAAAAATCCTGAACCACTAGACAAGTGTGCATAGCGGCGATACCGGTCGTAGAAACGTTTTGACTTGACCAAATATCAGATTTCAGGTTACACAAAAAAGATTTTCTGTATTTAGTTAAATAACGACTTGTCTATGGTCTCTGGTCTGTAGCAAATCTACAAATATAATAAGTAAATCCTTTGCAGGTCTTGGACCCTCTGAGAAGACGAAAGAGCAGTCAATGTCGAAACGTGCAAAGGAAAGAATGAAAGGATACTTCTACAAAACGAAAAAAATGCTTACCTCTTCAGATTACTACATAAAATCTAAAAATGGGTGTGGCAAAATCGTCATTGATCAGTTCCTTTCGGGTGTCGATGACTTACTTAAACATGAAAACTATAATGGGAGTTATTTCGATCGAAAAGCACCCAAAAACATGCGTTTATGTAACGAAGTAGGTCTTTTTAAATGTGGGGGCTTATGGAACCTTAAGTTCTGCAGCTATAAAGATGAACATGTGATAAATCCTTACAGGAGTCTCGAAGAAAGGCTAATTTTCCAAACTTGGAATTTTGATCATAAAATTGAGCTGTCAAGATCTATTCTACCCAAGATTCTGGAATCAGTTCAAAGAGTATGTACAGGTGATAAATGCCTACGGTGTCGAAAGAATGTAAGCTGGGGCGTGGAATTAGATAGTTATTATTTGAAAATATTCTCATATAAGAATATTAAGCTTGTGCACATTGTTTGTCATGACAAGAAAAAGCATGATGCAGATGCCCGGATACACATAATATGCAAAAAATGCTCTGTGAGTCAAATATCAATTTTATCATAAGTATAGAATGTTGTTTAGAGCGCATAGATATTTTATTTTATTTTTCATTAGTTGATTTCTTTTAAACTATTGCAAAAACTGCTTCAAATCATACAAATATTTGTTTTTGTTTTAGACGAACATATATTTTTGACTTAATTGGTGAATGCAAATTAAAATAATACATTTTAATAACCGCTTTCCCCCTTACGCGAAATAATATTTTACTAGATGCGGTATACTTATGCCTGACCGTCGGTTTAACTTACGTGAGCCGTTCGAGCGCCATGTATGCACAAAAAGTCTAAGCGCTCTTAAATAATAGAAATGTTATCATCGAGCTCTCACATTTTAAGAACAATTTCTGTTTGTATAATTATTTTCAGCTCTCTGAACAGGTTCCAAAATATATTTATAAGGCCAACTACTTTTAAGTGTATTTTGTACATTGTATTTATTATGCTTAAGGGGCAGAAGTGTAGTCAAACAGCTAAATATAGTATCTTTTGCAAACGGTATATGTACTTATATTATACTTATTAATAACGGTATCGGTAATAACGGTAATTTACCTGTAAGTGTTCTTCGATCATGATTATATGAAGTTAACGCCTCCTCTGTTGAACACTGTGTAGTCATGTCTTGACGTTCGAAATCACAAGAAATTTTAAAGGAAAATTAAAATTTTAACTGGCATCCCTTTTGCATCTAGCAACCCCAAACGCCATCTATCTCATTGTAAGTTTAAAGTATCCCTGTCATAATTATTATTAATAATTAGAATTACTAGCAAAAATGATCATTACAGGGGTGATGATGATGATGGACAGGGTTGCACAACAGGTAGTGTTGCTGTTATTAATATCTAGCAAAAAAATTCACGTTTGTTGTATGGGAGCCCCCTTAAATTTTTTTTTTTTTTTTTTAGTATTTGTTGTTATAGCGGCAACAGAAATACATCTTCTGTGAAAATTTCAACTGTCTACTATCACTATTCATGAGATACAGCCTGGTGACAGACGGACGGACAGTGAAGTCTTAGTAATAGGGTCCCGTTTTTTACCCTTTGGGTACCGAACCTTAAAAATTAACTCTTAGAAACTAAAAAAATAATTGTTTTGTAGTTTTAAATGAGGTTGTGTGAGTTGCATTTTCTTTTGATATTTTACTTCATGGTATTTCATTGATATTCTTAGCAAAGATCGGGTAGGCAATAAATGTCGGAGTACAATAAATCCGGCAGCGGTCTAACTATAAACGCCATATCCATTAGAATTCACATAAACTGCAGATTGATGATAGACTGAATTGAGATTCTTTGTAAGAATATGCCTTTCATTTGCACGAAATGAAATATTACTAAGTGCGATTTTAATGTTATGACGGTCTTTATTATATTAACATTTGATAAGTATCTAGGTCTAAATCTACAAAGAATGGTATTGGATATAACTCTGAAAAGAGCTAAGCGCATTGCATTTGCAATGGTTCTGAAATGTGCCTTGCAATATTATCATCATAAGTGATTCCAAAACCCTGTTTTACAATATTCACAACCATTCATGTCGGTTCTCGGAACTCCTGCTGTACGGCATTTTTATTTGCTAGCAACCAGTTGAAGTCCTGTAAGAAATATGCAGCAGACACTTTATACATTTTATTTTCACGTGTAGTGATGAAATTCTATATCGGTACAATTATTTCAAGGTGATTAGGTAGCCAAAAGCTCCAAATTATAAATCTCGCTTGGTTTTACTAGACAAATGAGGCATTTTTCTGATAAAGATACATCTCCAATAATATAGTCCAGTCTCCCATCGATCGACCATGGCCATACCTTGCCATATCTCCATCCCTTCGAAGCAATTCTGCAATTTTTTGATGCATTTCGAGTGTTCAGCCTTAATGAATTCTGCAATCTTTTAAGTGAATATAAATTTCAATGGATGATAGCAATAAATTGAGAAAGGGTTTCGATTTTTTCAAATATTTACTCTCCCCTATCAACTAACCGGATAGGAACAATGCTTATCAACTACTTATCTGATTTATCATTACCACAGTGTGATACTTTTCGTTTATAACCTACTCCGAAGGTGTTGGTTTTTTTTTTTTTTTTTTTTTTTTTTTAATACCACTAAGGTGGCAAACAAGCTTACGGCCCGCCTGATGGTAAGCGGTCACCGTAGCCTATGGACGCTTGCAACACCAGGGGTATCACTTGCGCGTTGCCGACCCTTCAGAAATCTAATAACTTCTTTCTTGAAGAACTCCATACTGTAGTCCTTGCAGAAAACCTTGGCAGGGAGCTCATTCCACAACTTAAGCGTTCGCGGGAGGAAGTTTCTCTGAAACCGCACTGTACGCGACCATTTAGGTTCTAAAGTGTGAGAATGAATTCCCTGCCGATGGCGAGCGGTGCGATGGTAGAAAGTAGCCGTGGGCATCATTTCGAACAATTCCTCAGAACACAACCCATTGTACAAGCGGTAGAACACACACAGTGAGGCAAAGTCTCTCCTCAGACTTAAGGGCTCGATACCGCAAGTGAGTTTGGGATCGTCGACAATTCTCACAGCCCGTCGTTGAACCGAGTCAAAAGGGTCAAGCTGGTATCCGGGTGCACCTGCCCAGAGATGGCAGCAGTACTCCATATGGGGCCGAACTTGCGACTTGTAAAGTAACAACCTTTGCCCCGACGTGAAGTACTGCTTCGCTCTGTTGAGTACACCAAGTTTTTTGGACGCCAGCTTTACCTTATCTTGTAAATGATCTCGGAACTGAACATCGCTGGAGATGTCGACACCAAGGATCCCAATGCTCTTGGAGATGGAGAGGGGAGTGTTCTGGAATTGTGGGACCACAGTGAATGGAGTTTTCTTAGCGGTGAACGCGCACACTTGTGTCTTTGTAGGGTTGAATCGGACCAAGTTTACCCGTCCCCAGTCAGAGACCTGGGACAGTGTGGTCTCGATTTGAGACACAAGTTCTCCGCGGTTTTCCTCCACAAGGGAACGAGGGATGTTTGCACGACCCGTGTAAAAAGTGTCTCCAGTACTGTCATCTGCATAGCAATGTATGTTGTTGATGTCCAACATGTCATTGATATGCAGTAGAAACAGCGTAGGAGACAGCACAGAGCCTTGCGGGACACCAGCATTAATGTCCATGCTATCAGAGCAACTACCGTCAACTACAGTTCGTATGCGTCTGCCGGACAAAAAGCTAGCCACCCATTTGCACAAACCCTCGGGCACTCCGTAAGATGGCAACTTCGATAGAAGACCGCGGTGCCAGACCCGATCGAACGCCTTCGCTATGTCCAGGCTACATGCCAATGCCTCCCCCTGACTCTCAATGGCTAGTGCCCATCGGTGTGTGAGATACACTAGAAGGTCACCAGTCGAGCGACCGTGGCGAAAGCCATATTGACGGTCACTGACCAGATCGTGTACTTCTAGGTATCTTAGAAGCTGTGTGTTGATCACACGCTCCATCACCTTAGAGAGGAGAGAGGTAATAGCGATAGGCCTGTAATTCGATGGATCTGATCTATCGCCCTTTTTGGGCACCGGGTGCACATTCGCAGTCTTCCATGTAGACGGAAATTGCCTAGTGTGGTAGGAAAGCGCGAAGAGGCGCGTGAGTACAGGACATAACTCAGGAGCACACTGCTTAAGCACCACTGCTGGTATACCGTCTGGCCCACTCGACTTATGAACGTCTAGAGAAAGCAACGCCCGCCTGACCTCCCGCTGCGTTATGGAGATTTCCGGCATGGACTTACCGCACCACGGTATAGTAGGTGGTACAGCGCCTTCATCGTTCATATTCGAGTTCGAGGCAAAGAGACTGCCCAGTAGATCGGCTTTCTCTTTAGCACTATGGGCCAAGTCACCATCGGTCTTTCGCAGTGGTGGTAACGACGACTGGCAGAAGTTCCCTTCGGCAGCTTTGGCAAGCGACCAGAAAGCACGACTCCCAGAAGGATAGCTCGCAAGTCGCCCACCTATTTTGCCGATGAATTGGAATTTTGCTCTGGCAGTTGCTTTCTTACTGAACCTCGAGGCAGCATTTAATTTGCGTTTTAACTCAGAAATATTCGGATCCTTATTATAACGAGCCGTGGTCCAAGCCTCATATGCATTTTGCTTAAGAATTTTAGCTTTTCTGCAAGACCTATTAAACCACGGTCGTTTTTTGACGCCGGCAGCTACTCGCGGGTTAGGAATATAGCATTCCATACCAGCAAGGATTGTCTCAGTGACTGCGGCTGCGCAGACGTCAGGATCTTCTGAGTTAAAGCAGATCTGCCTCCACGGGTACGATGCGTAAAATTCACGCAATCCATCCCAGTCTGCCGACTTATAGTGCCACACACGACGCCAGTTAGTTGGCCCAGAAGGATCAGGTTGTGTGCATGACACTTGAGTCCGAACGAGACAGTGGTCCGAGGAGCCAAGAGGCGCATCCACTGAGACGGAGTACCCGTCCGGACGAGTAGTCAGCAGAAGGTCCAGTAAGGAGCTCGTATGTTCCTCTATATCTGGTATTCTCGTTGGAGAAAGTACCAGCTGAGAGAATCCATAGGTCAGAGCAAATTCATGAGCAGATATCCCAGCATAGTTATTGGTTCGAGAACTGAGCCACTCGCGATGGTGGGCGTTAAAGTCTCCCAAAATAACTAGTTCTGCTGTGGGATATTGCTCTAGAACTTTGTCAGTCGTCAAACTCAGGTGCGTGAAGAGTCGAGTTACGTCCGTGTCACCGCTATGAGACCTGTATAGGCACGCATAGATACGAGTGTGGCCGCCGTAATCTACGCGCACCCACAATATCGACAGGTCCCTGTCTTCAAGGCTATGAAGGCGGCGACAGCAGATATCCTCCCGGACGAACATACATACACCGGCACGACTCATAAAATTGTGTTCGAGTTTGTAGCCGGGATAATGAAGGTATGATGTGTCGGCCGGGCAGGATATCTGCGTCTCCGTTAGAAAAAGAATGGTCGGCTGCGCAGTTTCGAGATGGTGGTGGACTGCGTTAAGATTTGCGTGAATACCCCTGATGTTGCAAAAATCCACATTATATGTGGATGGAGTAGCCGCTGTGCAAACTCTTTTCTTTTTCTGTCTTCTGGCCATAATATTTATAAAAAAAAGTTACTAAGACTAAGGATGAGGATTCACTGCACAGACAGCATAGAGGGCAAAGGGTTAAGAAACATTTTCTATCTTTAACTTCTACAGCCACTGGTTATGATAACCTAGCCTTCGTATGCTTTCTCCCATTATAACTGAGCTTTTGCCAGTAGGTACTCACTCAAAATTTCACGTACAATTTGTTTACTTGTACTGCACGCTTTATAGTGCCTACACCGAAAATTTTAAATCGAAATTCTTAGAATAATTCTAATTTTAGAAAGTTAGTTAATGTGTATTGAATTTGTTTCACCTGATTTATATATTTTTTTAAATCAGGTGAAACAAATTCAGATACAATAAATGAAAAATACATGTCATTCTACTCTTGACTCACTCGGCCCCTTAAATAATAAAAACTACTTAACGCTCAAAAGGACGTAAAAAATACAAAAAGGCACTATTCTACCTTTTTCAGTAACTTCCTGCGAGTTTTTAGTGCCATATAAAATGCCAAATTTAATTGCTCAATACAATGCTACTATTGCGAAAATACATTGTTTTTGATACAGTTCTAATTTAAGCATAATACCATAAGTATCTAACAAAATGTGTGATATTACAAGGCTTATCTTCAGTTAAGTTTTATTTTATAAACATATCTCATCTTTATAAAGAGATAAAACCAAAAAATATATTTTTGATAATAAAGTACCTATTTATAATTTGCAATTTTGAATTTTAAAACATTTGCTATCTGTGTGCAGAGAGTGTGTTATTTTTGTGTTGTTATTATTTAAACGATTAATTATAAGTGATTTTAAATTTTCATTTTAAAAAAACTTAATAATGAAAACAAAAAATGTACATATATCATCAAACATAAATTATATCTATGTTTGACGATTTTTCGATTATTTTATAATTATTTGATAATGATAAAATAATATTAGTAGAACAATATAATGTAGCCTTTTGAATAATAATATGATATTATATTTGTTAGTTGTATTGTCTACACATTAGACACAATCGATTTTTCTATTCGTTCATTTTGCCTCCTCTGTCATTTAAATATACTTCTATATTTAAGCATATTTTAACCATCGATAGTATTATAAATGCGAAAGTTGTTTGCTCTATCTTCACGTCGTAATAGAGCATCCAATTGAGCTGGAATTCGGCTCAGATTGGATGTGATGACTATTTTTATCCTGGTTTTTTTTAAGTTCCTGTAGAATTAACAAGAACCATTCGGTACCGTGTGTACGAATTATGGCTACAAATTATTAAAGAGTTCTTGTGGAAAGGGGACGCCTATAACCTAATTTAGCACGGGCAGAGCCGCTGGCAGAAGCTAGTTAGTTAATAGCTACAAGAATTTTGAATTTCATGGTTGTAATTTTTAAATAAAGTTGGGCAAAATGAAATTTATAATTATAATTATTTAAATTACATGATGCTTTTTGTAACTTTAAACATTTACTTGCAATAAAATTGTTTCAGATAAATAATGTATTACACTTTGCTCAAAAAGATTACAATAATAGTTAATGTAAGTATATTAAATAATCCTTAATACCGTTGGCGTCCCTATTATCTCCGACTACCCCTTCGGCGATAAGTGTTGTAATTGTTGAGAATGGAAGTTACGACAAAAAACAGGATGATTTTAGTTGTTTTGTTAACCAATGCACTGCTTCGCATATAATATGTATATATACAGTGTAATTTGACATTTTTCTTTTTATATCTTAAGGTCATTGCGTATATACATATATAATCCTGCTTTACGGTTTCCAAATATATGGAAGTTATTAATAAAATATATTTACAATTATTTAAATAAAAAACATAATTAAGCCCTATGGGGGGTGGCTTTTGGCTTCGAACGGTGGTAACTTATGGTTTATTGACATCAAACTAGTGTTATAATACCCTTTTTTTGAAAAATAAAGAATTTGAATTTGACTAGTCTATACATATATTTTGTTACACTTAGATATTAATGTATTCAACAAACTATTCTGGCTTCATGGTCCTATTTTATTTATAGCTCCAACACGTATATCATAGTTTAAATATTTATACAGGCGGTCATCGCGTTTGATAATGAAAAAATCCAACAACGTCGAGATATTTCTGGCGACGTATGACTTGCTAGACAGCTCCTGAATGGCCGTATGTGAAGGCATAGGCGGCGAATCAGAAGTATTCCGTCCCCGTCTCGCCGTCCACTGCACCTTTCGATTGCGTGGTCTAGACGCCTTAGATGGCTGACTGTATAAATGTTTAAATAGTGGTTAAATGCTTTAGCCACATAAAAATGTGTATGAAATAATATTTCTATATAAAATCTACGAAACCTCAATTCAATGCAGGGTCCCTGTTAATATTACTAAGCTTCCTCAAGAACCGAGCCGTGGCCAAAGTGATTTTATAGTGTGTCGAAAAGTATCTTTTTTATACTATCCACATATTTTTCTGACTATTTAGAATTTTTAATAAAGATAAACTAAAAAAAATGTAGAATTATGTAAGTAATCGATTTTAAAGTTGTGGTAAAACTACTATTTATGGAATTGAAAAATGTGTATTTACCTAGTTATTAAATATAATGGAGACATTTTAGAAACTTAAACAGTTGTATTGCTTACTATTACAGAAAATTTAATGTTATATAGGTATTGTTACAAATCGATAAAGTGTATAACAGTAGATAAATTAAACAATATTTTCTTGATATTATACAAAAAAGAACTATTTTTTCTACTATTAATTATATTCCAATTTGTAGATGTATGTTGTTATACACTATAATTTTTCTGATTAGTGTAAAAATATTACATAATAATATTTAACTTAAAAATCCATTTTAAAATGTTATTCCGTTTCTAAAATATATTATTTATTAGTTATTGTAGGTCGTAGATAGTCACATAATTGTAGGGTGACGCTTTTACTTGCAAGTATGCATATGGATTATTTCTTTACATAATGTAAATTGTTATTCTTTTTAATGATTGTATACAACCTTCGCCTGCGGGTCTTTCCGCATATCTGTTAGTATTTAAGTTAAATATGATATTTTTGATCTCGTGGCGATTGTAAACGATTTTTTTTCCTTTTTCTACGATTGTTTATATATTTTCAGATACCTTGTTTCCTAATTGTGTTTTAGAAATATGCTGCCAAGTGACTAGACAAGTGTATTTTACTAGATACTATATTTTTAAAAGTTATTGTATAAATTATGTGGCACAATGATTATAGATTAAGTTTCGTAAGGATGTAAGCATAACCTTATTCTATAGATATAAGTTTTAAACTCTTTTTTACTGGGTCTATAAAACAAAAGGCCATTCGCAAGGTTAAAAAAAAATAATTGAATTGTCTTTATACATATTTTTGGTCTTCTGTTTTAATAAAACAGTGTTATTCTGATTTTTTGCAAGATTCACGTGTTTTCCTGTCACCGTTACACTACCGACTGACCGTTACAGTAGGCAGCAACTACATTTTTTTATTTAAAGGACTTATCTCTATGCAAAAATCTGTAGAATTATGTACTTAATAGTAATCGTTTTATGTAGATTGTAAAAGCAATATTAGTAGTTGGGTAGTGCTTGTGATAAATATAGTTTATTGATGTTTACTGTGCAATGCTCAAGTTAAGGTGCGTTTCGTTGAATGCGCTTAATATGCGGTACTTAGAGCCATTTTATGCATTGAATTCGCTTATGCATATACATTTGCTTTATGGACGTTAAGCTGAAATTGACAATGTTTATCTCAAATAGAGCTGATTTTTCTATGGCAAAAATATATTATAGATAGGTGCTTAGCGAAAAAGTAGAAAGTAATTAATTACCTACAATTATATCACATAAGATATACAAATTCTATTACAGTATTTATTTCATGAAATGTAATTTACTATACTTAAAGCTTTATAGTTACATAACATTTAGCTTTATAGCTTACATAAGGAGTTATGAATTAAAAATAGAAAAACGAGAGGTTAGGCTGTTATTTTGTTGATATCTTTAAAGAAATACAGTAACTTACTAGTTAAAGAATGTATTAAGCCATGTTATTTTTTCTAGTCTGAAACTTGCAATAGGACAGTGAAATTGATTTTAAAAACGAGCAGGAAACGGCACATTTAAGTAATATGCGGTATGCTTGTAAGTGGTGAATGCGCTATTAAAATGGTGTTAAGACATCTTGTTTATTACAATTCAGCTGAATAATAATGATATAAATCCAATGTCGCTCGATGCCACGGTTATCGTCGTGACATTAAATTTACCAAAGAAAAAGTCAATTATTGTTATTCACAATGAACATAACTTCAAACTTCATGTCAGTAGTAAAATATTTTTAGCCGGATTATAGGTGTCTGTCTTTCTTTTTGATTAAATATCTAAATTACGCAAGTTGTACTGTCTAAAGCCTAAACGCAAATTTATCGGCACCGAACAAAATGCAATCAACGAAGTTTCTTACGCTCTGTTGTATGATTATGTAAAAATACAGCCAATGCAATATTATAGACATTTTTAAACTTAACTGGAATAATCTATTTCAGTCGAACCTTGAATTCAATTGTAATAACAAGTAGCTAAATAATTTGGTATAAATTAGGGCGTTCCTTCTGAGTCGTGTTGCAATTTAATAGTGAAACCTCATTTTAGCACCAACTACCCTAGTTACTAGTTAGGCGTAACTAACCGCATCTGATAATTTCAGCAACGCTATTATACCGGATGACTTTGAACTGAAGCTTCAAATTTCTTAAAGTAATTCTTTGTGAAGCCAAGATTATTTAGAGCACATCATATAATAAAATAAATAAACTTTGTGATATTACTTAAAAAAAAACCAATCAAAAATATCAAATAAATAATTCTAAGTATCATTGTTTCTTGTATAAATGAATAGGCAAATCGAAAGGAGCACGCAGCAAACGCGGGCCATTGACCTCACCTGCGCATTTAGTCATGTGCCCGCGCCAAACAAGCGCTAAACGTAGTAGGCAGGTACCTACCTACTTAAAAAGAAATTGCATAACCAGCTTTTCCTTCATACTTACCGGCTTAGGACGGTCAAAAATACGATAAGTAAATTAAAATCCACTACATAATAAGTATTTAGATAATTAAAGTTTACTTACCATAAATAGGTCCCTACTCGTACCTATCGTATTTCTGGCATATTTAAAAAGTTGGAATTACAATATTTACAATAATTGGATGCGGATTTAAATATAAGAAAAAAAAACATCAAACTCACATTTAAATGTCTGTAAAATTTTTGTGTATTTTAACAATTGTTCAATATGACCTCCTCCATTTTCCAAACGCAACAAAGCACGACGCCGACGTCGCAAATTGTTTTTAATTTTACGTAGCACAACTGTTAGTGATTTAACCACTGCAAAAGCACTTACGATTTTGTCTTTTAATTGTTCAATTGTTTCCGATTTGCGTTCGTAAACATTCGTTTTATCTCTCCCCACAAATAAAAGTCAAGCGGAGTGAGATCTGGCGACCGTGCCGGTCATGGTACGGGTCCACCGCGACCGATCCACCGCTCGCCGAACTCCCTATTTAGGTACGCACGCACTTCTATGTAAAACTGAGCTGGGGCTTCGTCGTATTGAAAGAGCGTGTCGGCTAGATAGGACACTGGTACATCTTCCAACGTTTCTGTCACGACCGAGGATGGTAGGTCCAGATACCGTCTCCCAGTTAACGTACCCCAAATAAAATAGGGCCCGATGACACAGTCAAATATTATACCTACCCACACATTAACACTAAATCGCACTTGAAAAACTTCTCTGCGCGTAACGTATGGATTTTAACCACAAACACTCCACCAATGTTCATTGTGGATATTAAATAATCCAATCCGCGTACATGTTGTTTCGTCAGTCCAGAGGATATTGGCATTTAAATTTTGTAACAACCACTTACAAAATCGCATTCTTGGTCCATAGTCAGCGAGAACGATGTCTTGTACTCGCTGAAAATGGTATGGATATGGATACATTCCTGAACCGTTGAGCAGTTTCCAGACGTAATACTGGCTATCGTCAAAACGTCTAGCCGCTGGTCTAGTACTGGCCTGAGGATTTTGGGTAAAAAACCTCCTTATCATCCGATACATTCGTCATAGACGTACTGGTGCCCTCCCTTGGCCTGGGCATGCGCTGGTATATGAAAGCTCGTAAAGTCCAGTAGGTTTTGTTTTACGCTCAAAATTCTTCGTAATGATGGCGAATTTTTTGGGATATGTTTGCCGCCATCTTCGCTGCGTTCTACGTAATCTCCTTGTTTGGTGGTACCATAAAACCATGTGTAGAAGTTGTAGGTTGGTAAACAAGACTGTATTTTGTCCCGTCCTAGGACTAGTCCTATCTTTCTTAATCACTGACACACGGACACAGTGAATCGTTATCAACCGTTGATCGATGACGTAAGCGCGGCGCGACGTTGACCGACTTTTGGAAAGTTTTCGCACGACTACGACTGGTTCAGTCGGGCTTCTTCTCACTCCAACCCTAAGGCAAGTGGGTTCTATGTTTCTAGGCAGATTTCTGCCTATTTCACAGGCTGCAGCTCAGCTCGTAAAGACGAGCAGGTCATGGGGTTTGAAATTTTTTCTTGTGTTTCATGTTCTTGGATTTAGGCTTTCCTTTTTTGTGGTGGTTCTCCTGAGGTAATTATGGCTTCAATTTGATTTTTAGTAGCTTTTCTTTTTTTTTTGTTTCTTTCTGGCTCTATCCGGTGGACGTGCGCGAAGAGAGGCCAATTCCCTTATGTGAGGTAGAGAGGAGCTCTCAACAGGCTCGAACATATTGTTCTTGAGCCTCTTTACGAAATCTTCTAGGGATTCCATTTGGAGACCCTTTGCAATGGTGTCGTTTCTCACGCATCGTTGAGCACCAACGATTGTGCGAAGGGTTTGATTTTGTTGCGATCTTGTTTTTCATCGAGAGTAGGTGTCGCATAGGTTAACCGGGATCTTATATATGTCTTGTAGATTCCAATTTTGATGCGAAAGGGGAGTCTGGACGCCAGTATTGGGCGGTATTTCACAGGCGAGTTTAGTTGTGACAATGGTGTTCCTCACGTGTGAGTTTATGGTCAGGCCTCTGTCTATTGTAACCCCTACGTATTTACGACTGGTTAATTGTTTGTTTTGGTTTTTGTAAATGCACGGGCGCGCGGGTTTGCGAGGGGTGGGTACAGGGTGGCCGGCCGGGGTAATAGAGGCAATGCGGTTTGACAACTAGCAAAGTTTTCAGATACCTTATTTATTTAGATAAGCGAATGTCCTAAAATACGCGTTGCCAATCTTCTTGCAAATGTTCTATCTATGAGCATTGTTTGATACTTTAAATGTTTTATTTATTTGTTACGATTGGAGTCATATTTTATTTTTATTAATTACCTATTGATATTTTGAGTTTGCCTAGCACAATGAGTTGGTTTTAATCGTTGTAGGTGATAGCGTCAGTTTTTTTTTCATAATTTAAATTTGTAATATGACAATTAAAAATTAAAGTGCTTCTGATACTGAATCATATACAAAAATTTGTAGCCTCAATTCAAAGTAATCCTGTAGTTTAAACGAAACTATTTTCCGTGTTCCGTGTGTGAAAATGTTTTGATTTTTTGGTAGATAATGACAAACATGTAATACGAAAATAAACGCATAGATAGAACGCCCTAAATAAGTTCCATTCCAACTGAAAACACTCTGTTGGCGTGTAAACTGATCCCGTCGGTGGCGAGGCTGGTGCTTGGCAGTAGTTTGCCTTCGAAATCATTTTTATTTAGACGAATTGCTTTGTTTGGTTATTATTTATCAAATTTATTGTATGAAATTACCAATGAAGTCTATCAGGTTTTATTAATTAAATTATAAAATTAAGGTTCATACCCACAGTAATATCACAGCCTAAACAATTATATCATCCAGCCTGCCATCGAGGCCAGAGCAATCGTAAGGTACGTGAGACTGGGGGATATGTGTAATCGAGTTGCGTCGCGGTGCCATAACTGTCTCGACGTTGTCGGATTTATAAAAGGCGATGACTGATTGCCTGTATGAATGAAATGTTTAGGCTGTAGTGATAAACTCACGTGTACCATGCCATAACTAAGATTATGTAGCGTATCGAAGCCCTTATTATAATCATTAGTAGTAGATGCCTCAATGGCAAAGGCCAGTTTCAAAATTTAGAAATGTAGCGAATTTTTGAGTAGCAATAAATATTTACTTAGATGTTGTTACTATACAGTATTACACCTTCTCCTTTATCTGTTAGAAAAAAATTACAGTATAATCATATTATTAAGAAAGGCAAGTTGTGTTATGGAATTAGGCAACTAGGCAGAAATGATTTTGAACTCTTCATATAAGGCATAAATGAAAAATATACTTAAAATATTCAATGAAACCTTTTTGCATCACCTACCAGGTAACGTTCCATTGCGATCAACTCCTAATGTATGTATACATAAGAGGGTGATTTCAATGAATTGGTTTCCTTAAATTATAATGGATATAAAATCTGCTGGTGTTGCCTGTGGTAAACATCAAGGGTACGATGTTACAAGTTGAGGATTTAAGATGTTTATTGAATAAATTGATATTTTAACAAGGTATTTGTTTAATTTCCGGAATGTACTACATAAGCGTTAACTACATCTCAGCATTACATTTTGCATACAAAAAAAAAATAACATTGTATAAGTATTGGCGGATCCGTGGCTCTGTAAGTACTTGGTAGTGCTGCCTGCGGATTCTAGGGTTGCGTGTTTGACCCCCGCAGGACAACCATTCATGTTATAAACATTTATGTTTGTCTTGAGTCTGGGTGTATTCTATGTACAATATGTATGTTTTTTACAAAAAAAGTATATAGGTACATATATAAGTATTACTATCCATCTATAGTACAAGCTTTACTTAGTGTGAGTCTAGATAGCGTTGTGTTTAATGTCCAGGAATATTTATATGAACACAATTCAGAGCACTTACAATCCATAACCCATGTATGACATTAAACAACCCCTCACATATCTGTAATGATTATGTTCCTTTGTTTCGTGACCTTTTCGTATTTTTTATTAATATACACATACAAGGGTACACTGAAAGTTTTTAAAAGTGGCTACTTAGTTACAAAAAGAAATCTATTGAAAAAACAATTTAAATCACGAATTTAGAACTCTTTGGTAACATAGTGTTTTAGATATCGATGTTTATAATACATAGAACCTACTTAGTGCAACAAACTTTTCTGATCTTCTGACATTGGGTGTTTGGTAGCTAGTGTCGCTGTAAGTTCACGCCATTTCAACTCGAGAAAGAAACGTATGTAAGTTAAAGTTAAAGTAAGTCCAACCTGGTCCAACCTCATAACCCGTGAAAGTACTCGCATATATTATACCAAAGAGAATATAATATACTACGTCATCATACTTCCGAATTCACGAGTCTAAGGTCTTCGAGATTTTTCGGAATAAGCTCCAAGGCCCCAAGAGCTGAGATGTGTGAGATGTGACAGACAACGCTTGCTGCTATTTATTACCTGTGCCTACTAGTGCACGATTTTATAAAGGTGTTTCTGCTTAATGAGTACGGAATCTTAAAAGTATTAAAATAAAGTATCGCTTGATGTAGATTTAGCTATATTCGCCATGCAAAAATATATTAAAGGTACATGTTATACTATGTACCTACCTACGTATGAGCTCCTTGTAAAGGTAAATGAAATGATTCCTTATCGACCCAAAGAGGTTCAAAATATTTTTTTCCACGTAGCCATAACTGACATGCACATTATCTCGAGATAATTTTGAAACCAATTTAATAATATAGTTCGACTGAGCTTTTCATGCTCTATCGGCAGCTAGAACCGATTATCTGCAGAAACGCTCAGTTATAGAGATACTAATTTTGACGTGACAACGTCTTATAAATTGGTTTGCCGGGTGACACTTCAAGAAACTGCGTTACGCTCCGCTCACGTTATGCGCTCACAATGAGAGCGAGTGAGAGGCACGCGGCATGGTTAGCCCGCCTAAGAGCGAGAGAGACAGACATAAAAAGTGAAAGGCACAAGTTGTCACGATTCCGGACGGTTGTCCGACACTAATTTTTTAATACCAAGTACTTAAATAGTGCAATTTTATATTTCGCTGCAGCTAGTTCATGTTACTTGGACATAAGTTTTCGATTGCACTAATTCTAAATGTTTTAAATTAAAACCAAATACACCTTAAGGACTTTTTGTAAGCAAGGTTTTCTGGTGTTTTTGCTTAAACATCGATCTGGTAAAAGTACCTAGTTATAAGTGGGTAAATTACTGACAAACAAAAATTACGCTTTCTAAAAATTTGTACGACAACTTACTTGGTTTTTTTAGAAGGTAGATTCAAAACAAACTTTTATAAATCTTCAGACGAAAGAAAGTTCAACAAAGTACTTTGGTTAAGCTGACGGACATTCATACTGTGTCGCTCATAATTCCTGCAGGTAAAACCAATTATCTCGGGTTTCTATATTTTTTTCCTACCATATTAGGCAATTTCCGTCTTCACGGAAGACTGCAAATGTGCACTCGGTGCCCAAAAAGGGTGATAGACTAGAACCATCGAATTAAATGCCAATCGTTATGATCTCTCTTCTCTCCAAAGTAATGGAGCGTGTGATCAACACGCAGCTTCTAATAAGATACCTAGTCCAATATGGCTTTCACTACGGTCGCTCAGCTGATGTTCTTCTAGTCAATCTCACACACTGATGGGCACTAGCCATTGAGAGTCAGGGGTAGGCATTGGCATATTGTAGCCTGGACATAGCAAAGGCGTTCGATCGGGGTCCTCTTACGGAGTGCTCGAGGGTTTGTGCAAATGGGTGGCTAACTTTTTGTCCGGCAGACGCATACGAGCCATAGTTGACAGTAGTTGCTTTGATAGCATGGACATTAATGTTGGTGTCCCGCAAGGCTCTATGCGGTCTCCTACGCTGTTTCACCTGCATATCAATGACATGTAGTCCATCATTAACATACATTGTTATGCAGATGACGTAAAAACGCTTATTTCACGGGTCGTGCAAACATCCCTCGTTCCGTTGTGGAGGAAAAGTGCGGTGAACTTTCGTCTCAAGTCAAGGCCACTCTGTCCACGGTCTACGATTGGGGACGGGAAAACTTGGTGTGATTCATCCCTACGAAGACACATGTTCACCGCTAATAAAACCCCATTCACTGACATTCCACAATTCCAGAACACACCCCTCACCATCTCCAAGAGCATTGGGATCCTTCGTGTTAACATCTCCAGCGATGTTCAGTTTCGAGAACATTTGCAAGACAAGGTGAAGGTGGCGTCCAAAAAACTTGGTGTACTCAAAGAGCGAAGCAGTACTTCAACTCGTGGCAAAAGAAGCAGCTTTACAAGTCGCAAGTGCGGCCCCATATGCTGTACTGCTGTCATCTCTGGCTTGGTGCACGCGAATAGTGACCGTGCTTTAAATGGAGATTTTTGACAATGCACGTATGACAAACAAAATATTGACAACCAAGTTACAAGGTAACAGGTGTACACCCGGGATGTTTCTTGTCACTGCTTCTTCCCTTAGGCTTGTTTCCGAATTGACAGTAAGTTAAATGGTTTTAGCTCAATTGGACGCTCCTACGTGACGTGATGCAGGAGCAAACGGAAAGACATACTATCGCATTTATAATATAGGTACTAGCTTTTGCCCGCGGTTCCACCCGACCTAACTTCGGTCATCGGTGCAGGATTTCAACGCCAACTCCTCAATTATGGGAAAGGTAAAACCAATTAATACTTGACGTTTTCAGTAGCTGATGTTCTTCCCCGGGACTCAAACTATCTCCATGCCAAATTTCATCTTGATCGGTACAGCGGTTTGAGCGTGAAAAGGTTTTCTCATCGCTGCCAATGTAAAGTTTGAATTTAATTAACTGACACAGTCTATTAAAAATATTGGCATAAAGATAGTGATGGGCTGAATGAGTCTCAGTTCTGGAAAACTTGATCAAAATTTTTAGCTTGGTTCTGCGATTTTCTCACATATGCTTTTGAAACTGTATGATATTTGTAAGAAATTGATAATTTTTGTTAAATCGGCATAGCGATCGAGCGTATCTGTACTTAAGGCATAAGTCATAAAGTTGTCGAAAATTTTTAAAACTAGTTTTCTGTATTATCAGAATAGAATAAATGAGAAGATGGTCACAATGTTTACAAATTAACTAACGATAAATCTACAATAATGAAATCCTATATAAACTCAGTATACAGCTTTGTAACTTCTGAAATACTTTTCAATAATACAGCTTTTTTGGCACTTATGCCGCTTTCAATATTTGTTTATAACAATTTTTCTACCAATATACAAAATGGCATAAGTGAGCCAATTGTCGTTATTTCTACCAATTTTCCTACAATTTTTCCGATACTTTAAAGCATGCACCCCACCCGCCACCAAGCACTTATGCCATTCAAACTAATTCATTTTTTTTATTATTTACATTATAAAAAACCTTTTTTTGATATGTGAGAAAATCGCAGAACCAAGCTAAAAATGTTCATCAACTTTTCCACAACAGAAATTCATTCAGCCCTTATCTTCCCTTATGCCAATATTTTTAATAAACTGTGTCAATTAATTAATTTCAAACTTTGGCAGCGCTGAGAAAATCATTTACTATCACTTACATTTTTAGACAATTCCGCACTTCACCATCAACCCTTAGAACCCTTGCTGCACTTATGCCTAGTCAGGGCTGTACCTAGAGTTGAATCTAAGGTAGGGCAGCGGTGGTTTCATGCACGGGTACGGCGCAAGTAATTTTTCTATCTTTCATTATTTTACTTGCTTGTGAGCGTGAGTAACTAAGGTAGAAGGTAATTGGGTGGGAGCGCGGGATAACAAGAGCAAAATGGTATTAATCTATAGTACGGGAAAACAATTTATATATATTATACCTTAGTTTATGGTACTTTTAAGGTAGGGCATTAGTATTTCAAGGTAGGGCATTACCCCACAATGCCCCCCCTTACCTACGGCCCTGTGCCTAGTTCATTAATAGTAAAGTCGATACCTAATTATCATTTAATATTAATGGCAGAAGTGATAAAATTGTTAAACAAGGCTAAATATTTTTGCAAAGTAAATATTTATTAAAACAACTTTGGCCCCGGGAGGACCTCTCAATTTTGCGATGATGTAACTTTCAGTATACTCAGAGAGGCTTAACGGAGAAAATCGTCTTTGAACTTCTGTCATCAGCTCCCAGTCTATCAGGTAATACGCACATTGTTCACTGCTTCTGCCACCTTCAAAATATCATTTTTTGTCTTCGCAACAAGTAATCTCAATTCTTTGGCGATGTTAAATTGGTGGAAGTGAGTTATGTTAATCTCTATTAAAACATTCAACGGCCGTTTTTAGGGTTTCATACCCGAAGGGTAATTAGCGGAACCCTATTACTAAGGCTCCGCCTGTCCGTTCTTCCGTCCGTGCGTCCGTCTGTCACCAGGCTGTATCTCATGAACCGTGATAGTAAGACAGTTGAAATTTTCACAGGTGTATTTCTGTTGCCGCTATAACAACAAATAATAAAAAACAGAATAAAGTTAATTAACGGCAACAGGTAGACGCTTAAAATATGCACATAACATTTAGTTATATAGTCACTTTAAAAATAAATAATTAAAATAAAATAAAACAAATATTTAAGGGGGCTCTCATAAAGCAAACGTAATTTTTTTGCTATTTTTATAGATAATGGTACGGAAACCTTCGTGCGCGAGTCCGACTCGCACTTGGTCGATTTTTTAATTTATTTTAACAACAACTTACAATTTAAAGTACCTACTCGTAACTTTATATTATTTTTTGGTGTTAGTTTTTTTGAAAGATGATAAACAAGTAGGTGCTTTCTAAATTAATATAATATCTACTGCGAATAACGTTTCAAAATAATCCAATTTGTTTCAGTCAATGACTTTTTTATAATGTAGGTAGGTATAGCATCTTGCCTCGTACTCTTAATCACCTTCGTAAGATAAAAAGCATCGAGTTTTACATTTTTTAATAAATAAATATTTTTTTTAGACACCACACACAGCGCCGTCTAGCCCCAAAGTAAGCAAAGCTTGTGTTATGGATACCAAAAAACGGATACAAATACATATAATTACTTTTTTTTGTAAATACATACATATCATACATAAATACACCCAGACTCAAGACAAACTCAAATGTTTGTCCAGTGTAGGAATCGAACCCACACCCTTTGCACAGCAGTCAGCCACACTACCAACTAGGCTGCAAGGGAATCATTGGTTATCATAAGTAATTATCATTATCTGCCAGCATCATATTTTATATTTCTCCAAGACGCCGCCAAGTATACAATTAATCTGTGTTCTTGATTTATTCAATGGTTAAATCTTCAAACAATTAGGAAGAGGCGCGCCTTCAACTTAACACGTGTTTGGAAGATCATTTTGGGCGCGTTCGTTTTAGGATTAAGATTTATAAAACATTACAAAAAACTTTGTTCGTCTGTCTGTCAAGGCCCTTACTCAAGAACACGTGGAGGTATCAAGTTGAAATATAATATCAAATGCTAAAGTCTACGGTCACTCAAAGTTATAAAAAAATCAACCTTCTATGTCAATGCATAGTGATTATATTCTCTTTGTGTCAATGCAATAAAAATATGTGCACAAAACACGGTCATTTTTATCGCATATTTTGACACAAATAAATCAAAACCTATGGGGTACTTCCCGTCGACCTAGAATCATGAAATTTGGCAAGACGCAGGTTCACAAATAATTAAGGTATACCTGTGAGACTTGATCTCATAATGGAAGAATTGTGTTCTGATACAAGTACTTTTATTATCAATAGTTTCCATTAGATTATTAGATTAGATAAATTTTTTTTTTTTTTTATACCACTAAGGTGGCAAACAAGCTTACGGTCAGCCTGATGGTAAGCGGTCACCGTAGCCTATGGACGCTTGCAACACCAGGGGTAGTCAGAGACATGGGACAGTGTGGTCTCGATTTGAGACACAAGTTCTCCGCGGTTTTCCTCCACAACGGAACTAGGGATGTTTGCACGACCCGTGTAAACAGCGTCTCCAGTACAGCGTAGGAGACAGCACAGAGCCTTGCGGGACACCAGCATTAATGTCCATGCTATCAGAGCAACTACCGTCAACTACGGTTCGTATGCGTCTGCCGGACAAAAAGCTAGCCACCCATTTGCACAAACCCTCGGGCACTCCGTAAGATGGCAACTTCGATAGAAGACCCCGGTGCCAAACCCGATCAAACGCCTTCGCTATGTCCAGGCTACATGCCAATGCCTCCCCCTGACTCTCAATGGCTAGTGCCCATCGGTGTGTGAGATACTCTAGAAGGTCACCAGTCGAGCGACCGTGGCGAAAGCCATATTGACGGTCACTGACCAGATCGTGTACTTCTAGGTATCTTTTTTTTTTTTTTTTTATATACCACTAAGGTGGCAAACAAGCTTACGGCCCGCCTGATGGTAAGCGGTCACCGTAGCCTATGGACGCTTGCAACACCAGGGGTATCACTTGCGCGTTGCCGACCCTTCAGAAATCTAATAACTTCTTTCTTGAAGAACTCCATACTGTAGTCCTTGCAGAAAACCTTGGCAGGGAGCTCATTCCACAACTTAAGCGTTCGCGGGAGGAAGTTTCTCTGAAACCGCACTGTACGCGACCATTTAGGTTCTAAAGTGTGAGAATGAATTCCCTGCCGATGGCGAGCGGTGCGATGGTAGAAAGTAGCCGTGGGCATCATTTCGAACAATTCCTCAGAACACAACCCATTGTACAAGCGGTAGAACACACACAGTGAGGCAAAGTCTCTCCTCAGACTTAAGGGCTCGATACCGCAAGTGAGTTTGGGATCGTCGACAATTCTCACAGCCCGTCGTTGAACCGAGTCAAAAGGGTCAAGCTGGTATCCGGGTGCACCTGCCCAGAGATGGCAGCAGTACTCCATATGGGGCCGAACTTGCGACTTGTAAAGTAACAACCTTTGCCCCGACGTGAAGTACTGCTTCGCTCTGTTGAGTACACCAAGTTTTTTGGACGCCAGCTTTACCTTATCTTGTAAATGATCTCGGAACTGAACATCGCTGGAGATGTCGACACCAAGGATCCCAATGCTCTTGGAGATGGAGAGGGGAGTGTTCTGGAATTGTGGGACCACAGTGAATGGAGTTTTCTTAGCGGTGAACGCGCACACTTGTGTCTTTGTAGGGTTGAATCGGACCAAGTTTACCCGTCCCCAGTCAGAGACCTGGGACAGTGTGGTCTCGATTTGAGACACAAGTTCTCCGCGGTTTTCCTCCACAAGGGAACGAGGGATGTTTGCACGACCCGTGTAAAAAGTGTCTCCAGTACTGTCATCTGCATAGCAATGTATGTTGTTGATGTCCAACATGTCATTGATATGCAGTAGAAACAGCGTAGGAGACAGCACAGAGCCTTGCGGGACACCAGCATTAATGTCCATGCTATCAGAGCAACTACCGTCAACTACAGTTCGTATGCGTCTGCCGGACAAAAAGCTAGCCACCCATTTGCACAAACCCTCGGGCACTCCGTAAGATGGCAACTTCGATAGAAGACCGCGGTGCCAGACCCGATCGAACGCCTTCGCTATGTCCAGGCTACATGCCAATGCCTCCCCCTGACTCTCAATGGCTAGTGCCCATCGGTGTGTGAGATACACTAGAAGGTCACCAGTCGAGCGACCGTGGCGAAAGCCATATTGACGGTCACTGACCAGATCGTGTACTTCTAGGTATCTTAGAAGCTGTGTGTTGATCACACGCTCCATCACCTTAGAGAGGAGAGAGGTAATAGCGATAGGCCTGTAATTCGATGGATCTGATCTATCGCCCTTTTTGGGCACCGGGTGCACATTCGCAGTCTTCCATGTAGACGGAAATTGCCTAGTGTGGTAGGAAAGCGCGAAGAGGCGCGTGAGTACAGGACATAACTCAGGAGCACACTGCTTAAGCACCACTGCTGGTATACCGTCTGGCCCACTCGACTTATGAACGTCTAGAGAAAGCAACGCCTGCCTGACCTCCCGCTGCGTTATGGAGATTTCCGGCATGGACTTACCGCACCACGGTATAGTAGGTGGTACAGCGCCTTCATCGTTCATATTCGAGTTCGAGGCAAAGAGACTGCCCAGTAGATCGGCTTTCTCTTTAGCACTATGGGCCAAGTCACCATCGGTCTTTCGCAGTGGTGGTAACGACGACTGGCAGAAGTTCCCTTCGGCAGCTTTGGCAAGCGACCAGAAAGCACGACTCCCAGAAGGATAGCTCGCAAGTCGCCCACCTATTTTGCCGATGAATTGGAATTTTGCTCTGGCAGTTGCTTTCTTACTGAACCACGAGGCAGCATTTAATTTACGTTTTAACTCATAAATATTCGGATCCTTATTATAACGAGCCGTGGTCCAAGCCTCATATGCATTTTGCTTAAGAATTTTAGCTTTTCTGCAAGACCTATTAAACCACGGTCGTTTTTTGACGCCGGCAGCTACTCGCGGGTTAGGAATATAGCATTCCATACCAGCAAGGATTGTCTCAGTGACTGCGGCTGCGCAGACGTCAGGATCTCCTGAGTTAAAGCAGATCTGCCTCCACGGATACGATGCGTAAAATTCTCGCAATCCATCCCAGTCTGCCGACTTATAGTGCCACACACGACGCCAATTAGTTGGCCCAGAAGGATCGGGTTGTGTGCATGACACTTGACTCCGAACGAGACAGTGGTCCGAGGAGCCAAGAGGCGCATCCACTGAGACGGAGTATCCGTCCGGACGAGTAGTCAGCAGAAGGTCCAGTAAGGAGCTCGTATGTTCCTCTATGCCTTGTATTCTCGTTGGAGAAAGTACCAGCTGAGAGAATCCATAGGTCAGAGCAAATTCATGAGCAGATAACCCAGCATAGTTATTGGTTCGAGAACTGAGCCACTCGAGATGGTGGGCGTAAAAGTCTCCCAAAATAACTAGTTCTGCTGTGGGATATTGCTCTAGAACTTTGTCAGTCGTCAAACTCAGGTGCGTGAAGAGTCGAGTTACGTCCGTGTCACCGCTGTGAGATCTGTATAGGCACACATAGAAACGAGTGTGGCCGCCGTAATATACGCGCACCCACAATATCGACAGGTACCTGTTTTTAAGGCTATGAAGGCGGCGACAGCAGATATCCTCCCAGACGAACATACATACACCGGCACGACTCATAAAATTGTGTTCGAGTTTGTAGCCGGGATAGTGAAGGTATGATGTGTCGGCCGGGCAGGATATCTGCGTCAAGTACTCGCTATGCCCTGCTTTAGTTGTTCGGGTGGCTTTTTCGAGCGAGTACTTGCAGTGCCCTCCCTCTTTTAAATATAACATCGCGATATGGTTATATTGCTGGCCATTTAAATCATCTATAATAAAATTTTCTGTACAAGTCTTCTTCAGTGTAGCGATCGATTAAGTCTGGCAAAACGGCTTGATTTACAAGCTGTACAATCTCGGTGTCCCAGACCGTCTCGTGCTCATCTTACGCGATTTCCTTAAGGAACGTAGTATTCGCTACTGCGTAGAACGAAGTCATTCGTCTTCCCACCCTATTAGTGCAGGTGTCCCGCAGTCTATTAATTTTTGTGTCGTGTTGTTAATGTGGAGCTTTTCGCGGACGATACGGCGCTCTATTGTTCTCACCGACACGTCCGTCGAATAAGCCTGGCCTTTCAGTCAGCAGCCAACGCCTTAGGCGTTTGGTTTCGGAAGTGGAGAATCAAGGTTAACCCTGAGAAAAGTGCAAAATCGATATAAGCTACGAGGAAACTCACTCCAGTCGACCTTTACGGCCAACCCATTCCCTGGGTAAAAAAGGTCAAATAACTAGGAGTCACTATACGATTCTCGACTTAATTTTAGAACCCACCTCAAAAGAGTAAGAGACCGAACGGTCTTCGTACCTACTTGGTCGCCTCAAGCCGATATTAAACAAGTACAGTAAAATGTCTCTTAGAAATTAGGTGACGCTCTACAAAACTTGTATGCGGCCATACTCACATTTGCGAGCGTAGCGTTTGGTCACACAAATACTACTTCCTTGCAAGTCACACAAAAACGCTTTATGCGAGGCGCAGTCGACGCCCCGTACTACATGCGTAATATCGATCTCCATAGCGATTTAGAGCTACCGACCATTAAAGCCTTCATCAAAGACGCGTCAAAACGGTATTTTGAGTCGGCAGCCCTCCACCCCAAACATAATTAGGCACGCATGTAATTACGCCCCCAATAGAGGCCTTTGGACCTTGTAGATATCCGAGGCACGTATTAATCGAATCAGACGATGAAATCACCAGCAGGCTCACAGCTCAAGCGCCTTTCCGCGCCCGCGTCCGCGAACACAGCTTATACAAATATATACAGAATACGTCGCCACCGGCGGCGATGGAACACTAGACAGATCACTCAAGCGCGACATACCAGGTATACTAGATTCACTAATATACCCGTGCGCTTTGACTAGTTAAATTTAATAATAATATAGGCGAGGGCTGAAGAGTTTCTTGCCGTTTCTTCTCTTCAAAACGCCTTTGCTTTTACGAAAAGGCGGTAAATTTTAGTCAGATTTAGTTTTAAGAGCGGTCACCCAAGCCGAGGTTCGTGTCCGGACAACCTTGGGCAAACTGCCCCAACTTTTTGCAGCACCGCAGCAAAAGTTAGTCCATGTGTAGTTGTCCAGGCTATCTGCGGCCAACAACAGTAGTTAGTAGTTAAAAAAAATGTGTAGAAGCCTGTGCCTTAAGTTTATTTGATCATACAAACGACATCTGAACATCCTGTGGTGATTCCGGCCAGAAATGAAATTGAAATTAAGTTGAAAAGGTGTGTTACTAACATGTATAAGATATCCTAGATCAAACAACAACTAAACCTATCTAGACCCATCATCTGAATTACCGCTTATGTGAGTTAAAGCACGCGAATTAACGTGCCGCTTCCAAGCCTCTTGCGCCAAGAGAGTTAATAACTCTTCAAAATACTATAAATACATCATTTAAAAAATTGTACGGAGCCCTTGGTGCGCGGGCGGGATTTTTTTCGTTTTGTTTCAGTTGCTATAACGATACCTAGTAGTGTTAAAAATTAGTAGATAAAAATTCACAGTAGGCACATTACTGTGAATTTTTAACACTACTATCGTTTTAGTTGACTGATCAATGACACTGGCAATTTTTTTTTTGTTCTAAAAATAAAAATATAAGAAATCAAAAATGAGATAAGTTCTGAATGTAAATAAATAGTAAAAAAATATAAAAGATATCCAACACGTGGAATTTTTCAAAGTTTTCATGTAAAATATATTCTACCCCCAAAATTTTAGAAACTTATGTTATGTGACCTTGTAAACTAGTGTGATAATATCCTTTTAGCTATCGGAAAGCTATCCCTTACGTGCCCTTACACTACGTATAAGAGGCAGATGGAAAATTTGCCCCCCTTAGGGTGCCCCTAGAAAAAAAATTTTGCTACGCCCTTGAGGATTGCTCATATTGTGTTTTGATTGCAGTAAAATAGTATCTATAAGGAAATAGTAAATTAACATGTTTTGTATACTTAATATCTATATATTACTTATATTACAAAAGTTATCTCCTCTTTCTACCAGGGGTCTTTTTGCCTGGGTTTCTTTGTCCCTTTCCACCCTTAGGTTTCTTAGCTGAGAACTTGGTTGGGTTTCCACCTTTTTCTTTGCGTTTTCCTTTCAATGGCTTCATATTCTTTTTCTCCTCTGATTGCCTATAACACATGTTACATTTTCAAATATATACATAAATAAATAATTGCAAAGTTAGCCTTGCCGCGCCCCACCCAATTTATGAGAGTTGGTGCAGTTACTAGTAGTTTGTGACTTATCGGCTTATTATTTATCAGCCAACATTACATAATATTTTTCTCAAAGATCCTACGATATGCGACTATATCTTGCACAAGCTTCTTTGGGATAGCGTCTGTCTGTCCGACCATGAAAGGGCTCGATCTTTTAGAACAACGTAGGTAGAAGCCTGAATTTTTCACATAATATGTATTATAATAATCCAACTCGCACTTGACCGATTTTATTATAAACATATCAATAACTAGTTCGAATATTCATATGTTAAATTTGTGTGTGATAAAAAATCTCAAATGCCTAAAAATCATATTTAATTGTTTGAAATATGTTTTAAATTGACAAATATGAATTTCAGTAATACCTACCTACCTAGTTTTGTAGTAGGTAAAATATATACATTTTGGTATGTAGTTATTATGCAATACATTATACATGTAGGTATTTTAAAGAGCAATAATTGTAGATATACAATTGGTTTTGATAGTAAAAGAATAATAGCCAATAGTGACTTCAACAGGGTGATAGGTACCTGTGGTTAACATTTGCTGTAAGCTGAAATCTATGTATCTGAACACTAAAACTATATTAAAAACTAGCTTCAGCCCGTGGCTCTGCCCACGCTAAACTTGGTTATCGTCGTGGAAAAAGGAATATCGCAACTCTATAATTATAGTAAGACGGTTTGCTATAATTGTAGCACAGTTTGTCCATGCGGAATTCGATTAGTTATTCCTGAGGAAAGTTCTAAATTTTAAAAAGTAGCGACGTGAAGAAAGAACAAACCAACCAACCCACTTTCGTTTTTTTTTCACTAAAATATCTACCCGACTCCAAGTCCAACATGCGTTGCGCCACAGAAGAATTTCTACACAGGTTGACATTTCTTAATACTATGTTTGCATACCAAAAAACAACTTACTGTTTCTGTTCTTCATGTATATGTTTTGAAACAGCTTTGTTCAAATCAATTTTAGGCCTTTTATTTAATATACTGTCTAGAAGTTTCATGTTATGTTCCTTTTCTGCTTGAGGAGTAGGTACAGGTGCTTTACGCTTCCTTTCTTTACCAGGTATTAGTTCATGGATTCCTTTTCCTCTGGCTTCTTTTTCTTTAGGTAATTTATCTTGGAACTTTCCAACAGATGCTGTAGAAGACTTAGCCACAGTTGCAGCTGTAGCTAACTGTAAAAAATATTTGATATTACAGTTAGGTACAATTTCTTACCCAAAAGTACTACTTGCCTATCAAGAGTGGATATAGGCTAGAAAGCTAGTACTAACAAAGTACATGTAAAATATGTATGGAATGCTATATTCCTAACCCGCGAGTAGCTGCCGGCGTCAAAAAACGACCGTGGTTTAATAGGTCTTGCAGAAAAGCTAAAATTCTTAAGCAAACTGCATTTGAGGCTTGGACCACGGCTCGTACTAATAAGGATCCGAATATTTCTGAGTTAAAACGCAAATTAAATGCTGCCTTGAGGTTCAGTAAGAAAGCAACTGCCAGAGCAAAATACCAATTCATCGGCAAAATAGGTGGGCGACTTGCGAGCTATCCCTCTGGGAGTCGTGCTATCTGGTCGCTTTCCAAAGCTGCCGAAGGGAACTATTGCCAGTCGTCGTTACCACCACTGCGAAAGACCAATGGTGACTTGGCCCATAGTGCTAAAGAGAAAGCCGATCTACTGGGCAGTCTCTTTGCCTCGAACTCGAACATGAACGATGAAGTTGCTGTACCACCTACTATACCGTGGTGCAGTTAGACCATGCCGGAAATCTCCATAAAGCAGCAGGAGGTCCGGCGGGCGTTGGTTTCTCTAGACGTTCATAAGTCGAGTGGGCCAGATGGTATACCAGCAGTGGTGCTTAAGCAGTGTGCTCCTGAGTTATGTCCTGTACTCACGCGCCTCTTCGCGCTTTCCTACCACACTAGGCAATTTCCGTCTTCATGGAAGACTGCGAATGTTCAGCCGGTGCCCAAAAAGGGCGATAGATCAGATCCATCGACTTACAGGCCTATCGCTATTACCTCTCTCCTCTCCAAGGTGATGGATCGTGTGATTAACACACAGCTTCTAAGATCCCTAGAAGTACACGATCTGGTCAGTGACCTTCAATATGGCTTTCGCCACGGTCGCTCGACTGGTGACCTTCTAGTGTATCTCACACACCGATGGGCACTAGCCATTGAGAGTCAGGGGGAGGCATTGGCATGTAGCCTGGACATAGCGAAGGCGTTCGATCGGGTTTGGCACCGGGGTCTTCTATCGAAGTTGCCATATTACGGAGTGCCCGAGGGTTTGTGCAAATGGGTGGCTAGCTTTTTGTCCGGCAGACGCATGCGAACCGTAGTTGACGGTAGTTGCTCTAATAGCATGGACATTAATGCTGGTGTCCCGCAAAGCTCTGTGCTGTCTCCTACGCTGTTTCTACTGCATATCAATGACATGTTGGACATCAACAACATACATTGCTATGCAGATGACAGTACTGGAGACGCTTTTTACACGGGTCGTGCAAACATCCCTCGTTCCGTTGTGGAGGAAAACCGCGGAGAACTTGTGTCTCAAATCAAGACCACACTGTCCAAGGCTTTGACTGGGGACGGGTAAACTTGGTCCGATTCAACCCTACAAAGACACAAGTGTGCGCGTTCACAGCTAAGAAAACTCCATTCACTGTAGTCCCACAATTCCAGAACACTCCCTCCTCCATCTCCAAGAGCATTGGGATCCTTGGTGTTGACATCTCCAGCGATGCTCAGTTCCGAGATCATTTACAAGATAAGGTGAAGCTGGCGTCCAAAAAACTTGGTGTACTCAACAGAGCGAAGCAGTGCTTCAAGTCGGGACTAAGGTTGTTACTTTACAAGTCGCAAGTTCGGCCCCATATGGAGTACTGCTGCCATCTCTGGGCAGGTGCACCCGGATACCAGCTTGGCCCTTTTGACTCGGTTCAATTTTTGACGGGCTGTGAGAATTGTCGACGATTCCAAACTCACTTGCGGTATCGAGCCCTTAAGTCTGAGGAGAGACTTTGCCTTCCTGTGTGTGTTCTACCGCTTGTACAATGGGTTGTGTTCTGAGGAATTGTTCGAAATGATGCCCACGGCTACTTTCTGCCATCGCACCGCTCGCCATCGGCAGGGAATTCATTCTCACACTTTAGAACCTAAATGGTCGCGTACAGTGCGGTTTCAGAGAGACTTCCTCCCGCGAACGCTTAAGTTGTGGAATGAGCTCCCTGCCAAGGTTTTCTACAAGGACTACAGTACGAAGTTCTTCAAGAAAGAAGTTATTAGATTTCTGAAGGGTCGGAAACGCGCAAGTGATACCCCTGGTGTTGCAAGCGTCCATAGGCTACAGTGACCGCTTACCATCGGCTACGGTGACGGCTTACCATCAGGCGGACTGCAAGCTTGTTTGCCACCTTAGTGGTATATAAATAAATAAATAAAAAAAAAATGAACTTATAATCATCACACAATGCCCAATACATTGTTGTAAGATGTATTTATTATATGTATATACTTCTTGAGTAATTTATGCCAGAATGACACCCTAAACATGTTTTTAAATGGAATGGAGTCATATTTTTTTATTTTTTGCAAAACTTATAGTCTTAATGCAATACATACAGTCTATGTTGAACTACTTAAAACTATGTATTGACGCAATCTAGGCTTCGTAATGTTAGCCTTCAACCAAATTAAGAGTTCTAATAAACTAACTATTTATCTGTCCATCTGTCACAACAAGCCTAAAACTCAAACAACTAGAAAGTTAGACGTTCAGTATAAGGGAAAAGAAAATGTCTATGTTTAACTATTTAAAATGTAATGTATATTACTCCTCAACATAATACCTACTGACCTAAGGATTTTCGATGCATAAAAAGGGTACTTTTCATAAAAAAAATCTTTTTGCTGGGCCAAAATAGCTTCACTTTAGACTAGCAACAGGATTCTTTCATTTGTTCAACATTATAGACACAACAAGCACTAACCTGAGTAGCAGAGGCTTTGTCAGAGGTAACAGGTAGACCAACTCTTGGTATCTTCACTTTCCTAGCTCTGGCAATATTCTTTAACCTTTGTAATTCATTTTTAGCTACTTTTTCATCTTTCTCACTAGCTTTCTTTTCGTACATGTCAATCATTGGGTCTATGTTTTGTGGCACTTCTATCAGCCAATTCTTCTCTTTTTCAGCTGCTGCCCTTTTGAATCTGTGACAGGTTGTGAAGTTAAAAAAGCTATTTATATTGATTACTATAGCATTACATAGATATGTGTATGTATTTTGACTGAATAAATTATGGTTCATTATATTATGTTTATTTATTAACTATATTCTACATTTAATTAAAATTTTATTTTATTTAACTATACAATCATACCAAAAAGGAAACAAAAAAAACCGGTAAAAAAAATTAAATTCAGTTATAAGTTAGGACTCAAATGAATTACAAATTTATCTGGCCAGTGAAAAGAGGGCTAAGGTTTCAAATACCAATCAGCTCTGATTACTGGATAAATGTACACTTACCCATACAGAGGCACCCATTTTTGTAATTGCTCATCCCAATGTAATTTATCTTTTTTCTTCTTAGTGATTCCTTTTGATTTGGCAAATTCTTGCCATTTTGTTAAAGGCTTAGGTTTGGGAACTGGTTTAGACCGAGGCAAAATGGTTGTTGGTTCTGGCAGCCGCACTACAATGGCTTCATCAATCCTCTCAGTGGGGAGTTCCCACACTTTGTTTAATAGCAATTGTGTATTGTCACGAGTTAATGATTGCAAATACTCTTCTCTTTCAGTATCAGACCTTGAACAAAATTTATATCAGAAGCATTTCATATAGAATAAAACAAGATCGGACCTTCATGCAAAGTGAGGGTAGGCTGTGCCCAACAGTGGGGACATTATGCGGCTAGTAAGGAAGAGTACTACCATCTAAAGTCTAAAATATATATTGTTTGTAAATATACAATAAGAGTAACTAAAAGGCCTCACAAATGGATGAAAGAATGTTGACACTGATAAATTTCATATAATTTTTAACACAATTTGCCATTAGTCTAATTCAACTAAATTTTATGCTGTCTCATAGTGTTCCATAGAAAACTTATTACACATTTTGCTATGAGTGCTCTCAAAGCAATTGTACTTTAAAAAGTAAACGCCTTCATTGTTTTATTTATAATCATTAATAATGCAGCATAACTGAAGAGCTGTCTTCTTCTTCTTCTTATTCTCTGTAATTCACAATAATTCAGTAATTTTTAACAATTTATTAAAAATTACGACAGCAAAAACACTATTGCCAGAAAAATCAAAGTTTGCATTGTAAGTACCTGCATTTGTAGTACCTTCTGTTAGTGTGTCCCCCTCTAGTCATTGCGGTCTTGAGTAATTTGTATATAGATTTAAAGCAATGATGTCATAAAATATATGAAAATTTTGTATTTCTGAGACTTTTTAGCAAAGGTAAGTGTGATTAAATAATTTTTTTAACTAAGGCTGAAGCAGCAACCATCTACAAACTTAATTCTCCAAAACTATGTGCCTTGTGTCCTTCTAAAGAAGAATAATTTAATTTTTTTTTGTGCACAAGGGGGAGCCACTCTATTGAAAAAATTTGTTAATCTTAACTAGCTCAGACTCTAAAATAGACTGGTCTAGAATGTCTTTTTAAATACAATTACATCACTAATTCTACAATTCATATTTCCGAAAATATTCAGGTCCAACGATTGAAATTTGGCAAATTATTTTCTTATATAAGTAATAACATACTTAAACAATTAATTTAACAACAAAAAATTTCAAACAGCATCCCAGGATAATGTGCAGATATAAGTGGGTTGGAGTATACAAAAGAGGGTGCTGAGAAAAAAAGTCATTTTTTCCCTTGCGCCCCCTTTTAGTTACTCTGACCATATAAGTGACTAGCCTCTATAATCATTATTTTGTTATTACTAAGGCCCAAAGAATGAAACTATAAGTTCTAAGTTAATTTTCTTATTAGTAGCTTTTACGAATGTTACTACAACACAACGTCACCCGTAGGATAGTTTAGTGATCTAGGGTTACATCTCTACGTAGTTACAAGCAAAGAGGTAAACAGATTTAGGGCAGTCAAATTCATGAAAATGATAAATGATGTGTTCACTGATAAGACCTAAATTGATTGTAATCACATTAACCATGGAATAACTCATCATAAGCGAAAATATCACTTACTTTAGTAATTTAATATTCAGGTCATTAGTGTCGAATGCCAATAAGGTGCCTGTATCAAATTCTACATCTAAATGCTTTTCAACGGTGATAGGTTTGTATTTTTCAGCTTTCCGCTGTTCTCTTTCTAAGATTTCGTTAACAATATCCATTTTTCTAATAAATACTTTTTATAACTTTCCGTTAGCATTTATTTCCTCTATTTTTATAACCTCAAACAAAAAAAATTATCTGTCAATAAAATACCATGTGCAGGGGGACGTTCGGTTCTTAACCCCCGCCTCGCGTTTATTTACGGCGCGACACGACACACGACAAAATGTGATCACGATTCAGAAATGTTCACTGCACGGAACCGAACTACACGCGACACGATTTACAAACTTATATCTTATACTACTGCTACTACTACCATATCGATTCTTAAACCAGACATTTATAACATTGATTTACTTATTAACATTATACAGATAGATCATATTAAGTTAAACAATACCTGTAAGCAGTATTCGTCATTTTATTGCTATTTTTACGTGTATTAAAAAGAGATAGCAATGTTTGTTTTCGAACGTCTAGGTGCAATGCGCGCTACTAGCCACCTTTGTTTAGTATCAAATTAGCGAT
Organism: Apoda limacodes; assembly: GCA_946406115.1. NCBI lineage: Eukaryota > Metazoa > Arthropoda > Insecta > Lepidoptera > Limacodidae > Apoda > Apoda limacodes. Next base: position 25,848,790 of record OX291550.1, read on the forward strand.
CGAGATGTCTTTAACATTTACTCCGCTCTCTGTGGTTCAAGCGGAGTCGACTAGTCTTGCTATCTGGATAGCGAGATCATCGTCAGGGGCCGTCAGTACGTGGGCGGCCAATGGTGAAAAGAACGGAAGAGCTTTTGTCGGGATTCATTTCGATTCTCCATTTCCGGAACCATTCGCCTAAGGCGGTGATTACGGATTGGAGTCTCTTAGTGATTCGACTCGCCGTTGTCGCTCTTACCTATCACAACAAATGTTTTAGTTCGTGCGCGAGTTTTTGATTAACAAATTAAATAAGTATAAGTCGTGTCACATAAGTTGACCCATGCGCAGTAACACATTTTCGGGTCCATTGACATGGGGAATGTGGTGCGACGCGAAGGGCAGTGCGTAACCATAGCAACACAGGCCTTGGGGTACAATCACGCACTTAAGTTTTTTTGATTAAAAAACATTTACAACTTTTAACCCTTAAGTGTTTTATGAAATTCTTACTTTTTAACTGATACATTTTTGTTCAATTGCCAATGTTTTTCAAAAAGTACAATAACTTGTAAGATGATCCGTTATTACGTATTTATGACAATTCCAGTTAAACAAGATGTATTTATCAAAACTTTTTTTAACAAATTCACTTCATAGGATATAATTACTGGGTACATGAGACGTAATAACTGTCGTATCCTATGGCGGACGCAGGGCAGTGCCAGACAGTAATTACTTAGTTACATAAGAAGAAAGGAAAAAATATGAGAAATTACGGTTCACAAACAAAACATTCGTTAGTACTATTGCCCGCAAATATACCTGCGCGAACGACCGCCATTTTGGTTCAACTTACGTGGCGCGATCTATATAAACCTACATAAACAGTTTTTTTATTGTATAAAAACTATAGCAAAATAAAATGTGATTATTGTGATGTGATTAAAAAGTGCTAAAAGATTTTAGTAACTAAGTTTGAAATAAAGTGTGACACGAAAGCATACACGCTCGACGCGCGTTTGTAAAGCTAAAATTTTAGTTATAAAAAGCATAATAAAAAGTTAGCATTTAAGCAATCCCTCTTTTGTTTTTGTTTTTAAGTGAACATCCATTAAAAATTGTCACGAGCCGCCTCTGTCTTTAACAGAATATTGTTTGTGTTTAATGAAAGTTGTACTAGCAGTCTGTGCACTAGTTATACGCTTAAGTCTGTCAATGCCCTACGGGTACAGTTTAACAACGGGTTCTGGATGCTGATGGGATTGCTACGTTTTTGTAGCGCATCGGGTATGTTTGCTGATGTCAGATTGACAGCTTTAATGCTATATTACGCAAAAGAGTGGTCTCCCTGATGCGTCGGGTGCGTGACAGTCCCAACAGCCTCTTCTGCATCTTCAACACGGTACCCGAGAGATGTGATTGTTCACTTGTGCGTCACTGGAACTCTGTGCATATGGTTTCAGACATGTTATTCTTAATATTAAATATATAAATATAATATAATATGTTTGTATTAACATAGGCTTAGCTTTTTACTTACACTTTCTGATTTAATTTTTATGGATTTTAATTTGTATTGATAAATTTTAATCTGAAATAAACATAATTATTATTCGTTTATTGTTGACTTGTGAAAACGAGTCATAATAAACAATCGAGTGATGCTTAGTGATACTAAGACAATTAATATCAATTATTTAAGGTAGTATGTGTATTATTAGTTATTATCGTGTCCGTCAAACGTTCGTTTTGCAACCAATAATTTTCTTAGTAACGTTTCAAAGCTACATAAGCGATAGGTGTCGGTTTCCTAGTTTCATTCCCGATTCGACTCTCGTGTTGTGCGGTCGTGTTTTCGAGCGTCAAGTGCTCTTAGTGTGCTCCGTGCAGTGGTGACTCAGCTGGTGCGCATTCCTGTGTGGTGTTTTGCCTCAGCGCTGACGACCTCGAATTGTTGTTTGGTTTATTGCCCGCAATTCTTGGAAAATCGGCCTGTGTGTTGAAGTGCTGCTCGGCAGTGTGTATTGGCTGGGAAATTGCTTCTCGGCCCGCGCTGAGTGTGTTTGTGCGTTCTTCAACGCGCCCATAACCGAGTGTTTATCGAAGCGATACTGTGCGTTTTTGTGCGTGAGTGTGTGTTCTCGTAGTCGCGGAACTACTACGCATAGCGGTGACCCTCGCTTGCCTCTTTGACTGTTACCGGTTCGCCCGGTCTGAGTCCGGCTTTGTGTTAAATCGCTAGCGTAGTATTTCCGCTTCAGCGGTTCGCCGCTCCGTGCATTCTCGCGTTTTAAGTGTCGATTGCGTTTTAGTTTGTAGAAATCCAGTTCCGAGTGCTCAAGGGCTGGTGGGTGAGATCGTATAGCTCTTTTCAGAGTTGCGGTCTACCTAAAAGTTTCTCGTTCATAAACGTCTCGTTGCTGGGGGGAAACCTAACGGTGACAACGTAACCCCGGCCGTAGGAGTAGGAGTTAGGTACACACCAGGCAATCCGTAGCACTGCGGGGCGCCTGGCCACATTTAGGTATTCTTGCTCCTCGCCAGCAATGGTGGGGAGTCACTAGGCACACAAAAAATCTACACCTCGGTCACTCCCGCGATGGCCGAGCAACACATCGGCTTGTCCCCGGACCAGCTAGGGGCAATCGTGCAAAATCTTGTTCGCGATCGCCCAGAGCTGGCCCACGCCATCTTCACGGCGTTGGGGCCTGCCCTTACTGCGTCCAGCACAATCGCGCCCTCCCCGTCCGTCTCATCGCGTTCGACTCCGCGCTCTCGCTCGCGCAATCGTTCGCGCTCTCTCTCCCGCGAACCCCGCGAACCCCGCAATCGCGACCCGCGTCTCGCTCGCCGCGCTCTTCGGGCCCCTGCGCCCATTCGCCCTCCCACTCCGGTAGCCGATGAGACCCCTTCTCGGTCTCTCGCTACCCCGCCCCCCGCAACCTCCGAAACCGCACCCCGGTCTCCAGCAGCCGTAATGTCCGCTGAGTCGGCGTTGTCTGAGGACGACGAAGGCTTCAAAGTGGTTGGCCTGGGAACCAAAAAGGGTAAAAAGCGGAAGAAGTCCGCCAAGTCTAAAAAGGCTTCGGCGGCATCCGCTCTGGAGTCTTCTACTCCTCCTCCCTCCGACTCTGAGGCTAAACGCCTCAAAGCGCCTAGCGCTTCCGCGTCCCCGTCCCCGTCCACCTCGGCGGCCAGCCCTGAGCTAGCCGCCATGGACACAACGCCCCCCGCCGCCACCTCTTCGCAGTCCGACTGTCCCACTTCGGGACGGAAGGAAAAATCTCCGCCCCCGATTGTCATCAAAGACAAAGGGGCCTGGCCGAATATTGCTAACGCTATGAAGGCCAAGCGTATCAATTATACGCACGCCCGCAATGATGCCGAGCGCGGCATCAAAGTGCAGGTCCCGACACCGTCAGATTTCCGAAATCTGACGGCCTTCCTCACGGCTCAAAAATATGAGTACCACACGTACTCATTGGCCGAGGAACGCGTTTTAAGGGCAGTCGTAAGGGGAGTCCCTAGGGAATTCTCCACCAAGACTGTCCAGGACGACTTAATCGTCCAAGGCCTCCCCGTACGGGAAGTACATCGCATGTACAATGGCCGAAATAAGTCCGAGTGCTACGACATGGTGCTCGTTGTACTAGACCTCACAACAGAAGGCAAAGCCATCTTCAATATTAAAGATGTTTGCAGCCTCAAAGGCATCAGGGTCGAGACTCCGCACAAGCGGTCGAACCCTAGCCAATGCCACCGATGCCAGCTATATGGCCACGCGCAGCGCAACTGCAGACGCAGACCGCGCTGCGTCAAATGTTTACGCGATCACGCCACTCCGGACTGTGATCGCGATCGCTCCAACGCATCCGACCCGGTCGCTTGCGTACTCTGTGGGAGTGAAGGCCACCCAGCGAATTACCGCGGGTGCCCCAAAGCTCCCAAACAGAGCTCGCGCAAACCCAAACAGGGTAAATCGCGTCCCCCCGCCCCCCGCCAACAGGCTCCGCTCGTGCCTGCTCCCCTCCCCGCTGTCAACGCCTGGAGCCGTCCTCCAGCGCTAGTAGCGTCCAAATCTAATGAGACAGACAAACTTTTGTCTGCTCTCCCCGGGCCCGTCTCAGTTACGGGTATTCCCTACCCTGCCCCTCTTATGTCCCGGGACATTCCGCGTCCAGCGCCTATGAGAAGTGCACCCGCACCTCTCGCGCATACGCGCCTTGCCCCCCCGCGCCCCTCTCTCGCGCTGCCCCGCAACGCCGCTCAGACGGCCGAGCAGCAGCATTTCGACATTCTCTCCGAAATTTCTTGGGCCTGCGACCCTGCCTATTTCGAGATCGTGTACGCCGAGTACGTACAAATCACAAATTCCCATCAAATGCTCAGCTTCATGGCTAAGCATCGCGACTTCTTCGCCGTCCTCCGCAGGGTAACTCCAAAACCTTAAAACCAAAATGGATTGCACAACCGCGCGCGAAAAACCCCGGTCCGTCTCCATAGGCTATTTTAACGCCAACGGTCTCCGCAACCAAAGAGAGGAATTATCGCAATTCCTCTCGTCCCAAAAACCGGACGTCTTCCTCATCCAGGAAACGTTCCTAAAGCCCGCTTTCCGTACCCCTTCGATCGCGAACTATCGCACCGTCCGTAATGATAGAACTTCCTCCAATCTCGGAGGCACTCTCATCTATTACAGGCGCTCCCTGCATTGCTCCCCTATCGATCCTCCACCGCTTACGAATTTAGAAGCATCCGTCTGCCGCTTAGCGATGACCGGCCATCAGCCGATCATCATTGCATCGGTTTATCTCTCTCCCCTAAAAGACTTGCTCGAGAGCGACCTTCAGTCGCTCTTAAGTTTAGGCGACGCCGTCATTCTTGCCGGCGACCTAAATTGCAAGCATCGCCGCTGGAACTCTTCTGTAACTTCACAAAGAGGCAGACTCCTCGACGATTTAGTTGACAGACTAAACTTTGACATCATCGCTCCCATGATGCCCACTTTCTTTCCCCACAATACTAGGAACAACCCCGACGTACTGGACATAGCACTTCTAAAGAACGTAAGGCTAAGCTTTCGCTCTATAGAGGTGCTTGACGAACTTGACTCGGACCACCGCCCTGTCGTCCTCCGATTAAGTTTCCCTTCGGACTCTCCTCCCGACACTAGAACCGTGACGGACTGGGATAAATTTGGGCAATTGCTCGAAAATCCCAGCTCGCCACATCTAGACCGCGTTCCAAACGTAATCTCTTCCGCGACCGATCTAAACGTAGCTATCGACTCTCTCACTAGCCACCTGACCGCCACCGTTGGCGAGTGCTCACGACAAGTGCCGGTTGGTGATTATCACCACCTAATCCTGCCTCAGCACATCAGGTCGCTAATGACTGAGCGTAACGCGGCCCGCCGCGCTCGCGATCGCGCTCCCACTATCGATAATAAAGCTCGCTTCAACGACTTACACCGCCGTGTAAGAACCGCTGTAGCTGAGCTCCGCGCCCAACGTTTCGACGATCTTATGGAGAACATTTCTCCCTCTCACCAAGCTTATTGGCACTTAGCCAGAGCTCTAAAAACCGAAACCGCGAACTCTCTCCCTCCGTTAACTCGTCCCAACAACAGCGTTCCCGCGTTCAACGACGACGAAAAAGCGGATTGCCTAGCGTCTAGCCTCCAAGCCCAATGTGCCTTAAGCACACAGCCCTTCGATCCCGACCACGTGCGCGAGGTAGACGGCGAAGTGGAGCGCAGAACTTCTCTGCCTCCACAAGACCCCCTGCCCCCTGTCACTGTCGACGAAGTCGTACAGGTCATCAAAGACCTACGCCCCCGTAAGGCCCCCGGTGCTGACGGTATCTCTAACGATATCCTAAAGCGCCTCACTCTTCCCCTTATCTGCCTCCTAGTAGCGATCTTTAACGCTGCTATGGAACATTGCATCTTTCCTTCTCAATGGAAAGATGCAATTGTTATAGGCATCCATAAGCCAGGTAAAGCTCGTACCGAGCCGTCCTCCTATCGCCCCATAAGTTTACTAAAGGCCCTTGGTAAACTCTATGAACGCCTCCTCCTTGCTCGCCTACGGAACGCTATAGTTTCCAGAGGCATTTTAATAGATGAGCAGTTCGGCTTTCGTGCCAAACACTCATGCGTCCATCAAGTCCTCCGCATAACGGAACATATTCTTACAGGCTTTCAGCCAGCGTTAGGTAAGACCCGTCACACGGGCGCTGTCTTCTTCGATGTAGCGAAAGCTTTCGACAAAGTCTGGCACAACGGTTTAATTTTTAAACTGTACAACTTTCAGTTGCCGGATCGTCTCGTGCTCATCATACGAGACTATTTGTCGAATCGTAGCTTTCGCTACAAAGTCGAAGGCACTCTCTCTTCCCCCCGTCCCATAGAAGCAGGAGTCCCGCAAGGGTCCGTGCTCGCCCCCATCTTGTACCTTCTGTACACTAACGATATCCCTAAAACGATAGGTACCCAACTAGCCCTCTTTGCGGACGATACCGCTATCTATACCACAGATAGGCAAGTGAGTCGAATCACTGAGAGACTCCAACCCGCTATCACCGCCCTAGGCGAGTGGTTTCGGAAATGGAGAATCGAGGTGAATCCCGACAAAAGCTCTGCCGTCCTCTTTTCCTTAGGCCGCCCTCCGCGGCCAACTTCCCTTTCCCTCTTCGGTCGTGCCATTCCCTGGCAAAATAAGACCAAATATCTCGGTGTGACCATGGATAGTCGTTTGAACTTCCAAGCTCACACCAAAATAGTTAGAGACCGAGCCGCTTTTGTACTCGGTCGTCTCTATCCCATGATAGGCAAGTATAGTAAGATGTCGCTTAGAAATAAGCTAAATCTTTACACAACTTGTATCCGCCCCATACTAGCTTATGCTAGCGTAGCCTATGCGCTGTCCAAGCGCAATCTCCACAAACTCCAGACCCTCCAAAACCGCTTTCTCAGAGCGGCCTCTGGAGCCTCTTGGTACGTTCGCAATGCGGACCTACACAGAGACTTCGAACTTCCCACGATTCCCCAATATTTTAAAGACTTGGCAGTCCGCTTTTTCGAGCGTACGCAAAATCACCCGAATCGTTTAATTGTGCAATCCACAACGTATCGTCCCCCCGATCGACCCGGTCACGGTCGTAGAACTATTGTTAGGCGGCCTCGGCACGTACTAACGTCCCCAGATGACGATCTCGCTGTCCGGATAGCGAGATTAGTCTCTACGACTTCCCCAAATAGGGCCTCCCTCCAAACACGACGCCGACGTCCCCGGGTTCGTCGGCGCCCACAAGGATACACTAGGTATCAAAGAGTGCCGGGGCGCTTCTCGCCCCCACTCAACCGCATTCGTACCCGCGTAACGGGGAACTCCCCTCCTGGCGGTGACTCACCTTCGGGTTCGAGACTCACGCCGGTCGAAGGGACGCCCCCGAGAGCGACAACCCAAGCCGAGGCTTCCCCCGCGGGGAGCCCTTGAGCGTTGGGCGCTATATGGGCTGAGGCTCCTTCAGAGTCTCGCCCCAAAAGTCCGGTGAAGCAGTAATGGCTGCAACAGCCAACTGCATAGTCAGCTCAGAAAAAAAAAAAAAAAAAAAATTCCTAGTTTATATTATCTAGTCTTTGGTTGTCGGTAAAAACACTAGCGTTGTCAAGAGTCAAACGTGAGAACTTATTTATTCCAAAACACACTTATTGGCATCATCTTTGTTTCAGGCTATATGGATTTAATTTCTATCAGCCATATAGAGCTTTTATAGAACCTTGGACAAATTTAAATAATAAAAGTAAATACAAACACTTGAAAACATTTTTTTATTTACGGTTTTTTTTATAAATAAATTAGATATAATGAAACCAATACTAGCTCACTAAAGCTAATTAGACTTAATTCTTAATAGCTAAATTAAAGTAGAGAACAGACTAAAAATAAAATGAATCTGAAGCGGGGTGCTTTGATTGTTATAGAAGGTGTAGACAGGACCGGCAAATCAACACAGTGTCGGGCTTTGGGTAAGTTCTGTCTTTGAGGCTTCGTTCCAAGTAACTTTTACTCTTTGCGGAGAGATCACTTGTTTGGGTGTTTGACAGTTAATTTTCATATGATAGAGGTAGTAGGTATGCCAAGTTGCGAGTTCGTTTTGGGATTAAGTTTTCCGTCGATTGATACTTTTCACACTTTTGCCACCGACACCTATAGTTCATGTAGCTTTGAAACGTTACCAACAACATTTTTGGTAGCAAAACGAACACACTACGACAAAACATAGACACACACAGACAGATTAACACTGAAACCCCTCCTCCAGACACAGGCCTAAAGTTTCATTTTTTGGTTGCAAAAGTGACAAAAATAACAAAAATACTGTAAACAAACAGATGATAATATTTTGATACCAATGCTAAATGAACGGATGACAGGTAACAAAAGTAATGAAAATAATGATTCTGCATCCCAAACCAACACGCCCGATGAGTGTGGTCCAGATATGATTAAAAACGACTATATTCGACCAAATATTACCAAATGACGTCACAACCACGGGTCCACAACGTTAATCTAAAATAATCCAACTTTAACCAACTCACTACTAATAACTACCACTCAAAGCATGGTTTTTCTTTTTTTAGCTGTTTTATCTGTCACTGTCAAATGTCATTATTATTTTTTTCTGTTTGATTTATCTTTGCTTAAAAATCACAGTTTAAAGCCAAAAAACCTTAGAATAAGCAGAAATCTACAGGTTACAAAAGTAAATAAACTTCAGTTAGTTTAAAACTTTCGCGTTTTTCACTCATTATTATTATAGAACTCAGGTCTTAATTCGATGCACGTAAGTACATATACGGAAACATACCTGTATTGGGTGCCGACGTTTTGACAAGGATTGCACCTTATCATAGTCACGGCTGTCCTTATTGAAACGTCGGCACCCAATACAGGTACGTTTCCGTATATGTACTTACGTGCATCAAATTAAGACCTGAGTTCAGGTACAGGTAGGCTAGGTATGTTTCCATATACTTATTTATGTGCATTAAGACCCGAGTTCTATAATGATAATAAATAAACTTGAACTGTTACTGTCAAATTTTAACATACCTCTGTGTGCTGCACTTCCCTCAGGGAAAAAAACATAACCAAACCAAACCTAGCAATAGTATTTCAGTATAGACATTTTTATTTCAGATTTTTTTCAAAAATTATTCTTTTCCGCCAACTTTTTTATATCATTTGTGTATAAGGGGGTGCTACTCTATCAATTAAAATTTATTTTACCTAAAAATAACTTGGTGCGGAGAAGTACATATTTACCTAAATTGTTTCTGTTGTTTGTTCCACATTAAATCAAATATACAATTATTATTTATATGGATTTAATATTAACTTAGTCATAGTGCCACCTATCAGGTCTGCCCATTGTTAGAGAGTGGAACTAACTCAAAAACCTTTCCCGGCACATACTCAACAACTTACTAAGATTTGATTATAACCAGATGAACACTTTGACCAGTCTTACAAATTAACCAAATTGGTTGAGCCATTCTCAAGTGATGCTTTGTCATACATGTGGCATTGATTTAAATTCATACAGATTAAATCTTATTATTTTCAGTTGAAAATCTTAATTCCAAGCAAATACCAGCAGTGCACACAAATTTTCCAGATAGAAACACAGAAGTTGGAAAAGCAATTAATAACTATTTGATATCAAAGGTAATTTATTGATAAATACATAAATCATGTTCACAATTGTTCATTAATGAGTGTATATTGGCAAGAAAATTGTATGTTTGATGGTAGAAAAGGTATATGCATAAGCATAGTTAAACACTTCTCCACTAAAACAGACCAAAACCTAATAAAGCACCTAGTATTCATTCTACCATATGACAACAGTAATCATATTTTTTAATTTACAGAGTGATCTACCAGATGAAGCAATCCATCTACTCTTTTCATCAAATCGCTGGGAAAAAGTCAAATACATTTTGAAGACTTTAGAGCAAGGCACTAGCATTGTAATAGACAGATACTGTTACTCTGGTGTGGCTTTCTCAGCAGCTAAAGGTAAATTTTTCTGTAAGATTTTATGATTTTGAATCTTATGATTGTTGGTAGAGCATGATTCCTCACTAATAGCATTAACCTTTAATTAAACTGTTTTAAGTTTTATTTGTGAATTATAAACATTTAAAAACCAAAAATATTATTCAAACTCAATTTTTTTTATTTAAGTAAATAGACAGCACTTTTGAATTGTCAGTTTAATTATTAATTAAAAAAAAATTACCACCGGTTCAGAATTATTTATTACCAAGTAGACCTGGCAAGAAACTCTGCAGTTAATCTTTTATATTTTTTCAACTTCATATTTAAATACAATATAGCCTTACGCAAGGTAATAACATAACATACAATGTTTTCAATTAAAAAGTACAAATCAATTATGTTCTAATTTTTCCAAGCATTTTTATTATTTGTGTATTCATCAACTTTGTAAGGACTTCTTTTCATTGAAATTTGACATATGTTTTAAATTTGAGGGTTAATTAACCACATGTTTTGGAATTTTATTGCAGAAAAATATACTTTGTATTGCAAAAAAGCTATGTACCTTCTGAAGACGACATTTTGGAACTTCTAATTTATCCTTATTCCTTGCACTAACGCTGCGCTGTGTGGGTCACTATTTTTTGGCAAATAAGTGACAATTATTGCGTATACATTATATAAGTGATGATATATTGGCAAGGAATAGTTAAAATATCAATTTCCCTAAGTATATTTCCCAATACTCCCCAAGAGAAATTCAAGGTCCTAATTTATAGAAAGACGTACTGCTCTCTTTTGCAAAATAAAGACTGTACCAATATCAGCTGCCTTAACCCAAAGCAAAATGCCATAAGACATGACTATTAAACTCTAGAGCGTCATCGGAGCCATGTGGGGTGAACAGTGTAACCGTGTTTTGTTGATTAATTGATTAAAATGCTTGATTATTTGAATACTATATAACCTACAGTTATTATGCAGGGATATTATTAAAGAAACAAACAGATTAGTTTTAGATAACACTTTTTTAGGCTTTAATTTAAAATTTTAGTCTGTTTAATTCCCTATAAGTAATTAAAAATAATTTTATTTACAACACTGAACCTTGATTACAAATGGCCATAACAGCCAGCTCAATATCATTATAATATATTAAATAATTAGAAAATGCATCAATAAACACTTTAGTAACTAGCCATTACCTTTTCACAATAACACATAAATATTAATATTTCCAATAAAATATTTTGAATTCATTCATTTTCATGTTTTTTTCTAAACTTGTTATTCTAATTAAACACTAACAATAAGTAGATTCAGTATTTTACCCTGCATGTTTTGATATATGTAACGTTAATATTCAGAAAGTTGGAATCTATTTGCAACACACAACACGAGAAACGCCACAGACGCATAACACAATTTTCCTTTTGTTATCTTGTCTTTTATTTGGAAGTGTTATGTAACAGATTCGTGAATAACTATGTTATTCGCAGATCTGTTTTCCTATTGGTCGAGCGGCAGTGAGGAAACAATTTTACACAATTAGAAGGACAATTGTACACTTCCGCATGACCCTCAGTCAGGGACACAGAAATAGCAGAATTTGAAAACAAATTTATATTTGCATTATAATGAAAAGTCAACCAAAAAATATTTTTACTGTTACTTAATGAATAAATAGTATTCTAAGAAAATGTATAGTAGGTATCCTAAAATATTATAATTTTAAAGAGATTTTTTCTTTAACAAAAGAAAACATATTATTTGTTAAATCAGTTAGTTTGTATTAGGTATTATTTAGCTAAAATGTGTTTGATTTGATTACAATGTAAAATAGTCAATTTTTGTCTACATTTCTTCAGGTCTGGATATAAAATGGTGCAAGTCATCAGATGCAGGGCTGCCTCGCCCCGACAAAGTGTTCTTTCTTACAATGCCCCTAGAGAATGTGCAGCAAAGGAATGGATTTGGAAATGAGAGGTGAGTGCCTTAGTTAATTTATTTATAATATGCACCTTAAGGCTCGCTGATTTCGATATTTAACTGAAACACAAAAAGTGGTAATAAGTTGTTTTTGACAGTTTTTACCAATTACTTTTGCAAAAACAAAAAAGGTTTTCTTTTGATGCATATAATGAAAAATTAGAACAAATAAGGTGGTTAGCCAGGCAGAGTTTTCATAGAAAATTATTTTGCTATAATTTGGAAGCTGCAACTTTACGTTTCAATTTAAGTTCAAAAAAAAGAACAAAAAATTAAGAGCTTGCCATTTTGGGTTTTATAAAATTTCATTTGGCCATTATGTTTTAATGAATTTACAAAGTTGATTAATTTTCAAAATACATTTGCAGTGGAAGCACACAAAGACACATTTTAACACGCTATATTCCCACGGACCCAATCCGAGAAAGAAAGGTTCTTATGTAGTCAAAAGAAAACAGTATTTCACCCAAAGCCATTGTGACAATTGAATCGTGGTTTTTCAGCTACGGGTGTTTAACAAATTGACATAGAAAAATATAATACATAAAAACAATTAAATGGTAGAACTTATTATATAAAAATAGCGGGCTTATTATATTAAAATTTTACAATCAAATATGAGATGATGCGACGTTATTATGTCTCAGAATTTTAACCTTTAAAAAAATCAAGTATGTTAAAATTTTGTTATAGGTATGAAGTGTTAGATTTTCAAAAAAAAGTATCTGAGATGTACAAGCACCTACATGAAGACAACTGGGAGGATTTAGACGCAAGCAGGTAATTAAAAGTGGTTTAATACAGTACTTATATAAAGAAGCCAAAAAAAATAGCTTTATTTATGCAGTCAGCCGTCGAAAACTTCTACATCGACAGAGCAAGCAATTTGTACCTACGGTAATATCACAGCCTAGACAATCATTTCATTCAGTCGGCCATCGAAGGCAAAGCAATCGTGTAGTGAGGTGCGCGGCGAGACGAGAGGCGAGAGTACCCGACTAACCTATGCTGTCACATATGGCTATTAGGGTGCTGTCCAGCCAGTCATACATTGTGTCGCGACGATTGCCTGTGTGAATAAAATGAATGTTTAGGCTGTTCTAATAGCGTCAATGTCTATCTTTGTTTCAATGCAGATTGTATAGTTGTTAGTTGCTTAACAAAGTATTGTATTATTACTTAGTTGTTTTTTGCCGGCTACTAAAATAGTTGAGTTCCTTGCAGGTTCTTTTTGGTAGAAATTTAAATTTGCAATGCAAAAATTGAATTGTTGATTCAAACATGTCCTCAGGACCCTAATTAAATAAATATTATTTGATTTGATCTGGTTGATTGTTGACCTTAATTTTACTCAAAATGGGATGATCAATCTGTCCAAAACACATAACCCCGCCTTACGGTAACGACGGTGTAGTTCTTTGACTTATAATAATCCTTTTTATTTGCATCAGGCAGCTGTCGATAATCTTACGATTCCACGACTTACTTTGTGAGGGTATTTTTTTAAATGGAACGCATGTCCGTAACAATATGGATTAAGTTCTGCGACATGTAAATAACAATTTTACTGCTAAGGGTACTAGAGTTTTAAGATCAATCTCTGTATTTAATCAAAAATCTTAAAGGAATTTCATTTGTAGTATCTAATAATCCTTCATAAGCATAATGACCAATATTGAAAAAAAAATTTTTGCACAAAGACGCAAACGCATGACACATTAGCATTTCGACGAATACGCAAAATGACGCATTCGCAAAACGACATATCGTTTAGAACTAAGTCTTTTAAACTTAAAAATATTTTTAAGTTTTATTGGTCATTATGTGTCTAGTAATTTCTTTGACAGACAAGATAGATCTCGGCAAGATCTTTATTTTAAATGACAGCTGTCAAATTGGAAAAGGCTATAAATCCGTAACTATGGATCGTAAGATAGTAGTTTCCTCACAAAAATGATAGATCTCATCAAGATCTTCATTTCGGATGACAGCTTTCAAACTAGAAAAGGCTTTTATCTCAGTAACTACTGATTGTAAGCTAGCAGTTTCCTCACAGAAATGATAGATCTCATTAAGGTCTTCATTTCGGATGACAGCTGTCAAACTAGAAAAGGCTATTATATCTCAGTAACTATTAGTCGTAGGCAAGAGTTTCCTCACATAAATGATAGATCTCATCAAGATCTTCATTTCGGATGACAGCTGTCAAACTAGAAAAGGCTATATCTCAGTAACTATTAATCGTAGGCTAGTAGTTTCTTCACTGAAATGAGAGATCTCATCAAGATCTTCATTTTGGATGACAGCTGTCAAACTAGAAAAGGCTTTATCTTCGTAACCAGTGATCGTAAGCTAGAAGTTTCCTGACAGAAATGAGAGATCTCATCAAGATCTTCATTTCGGATTACAGCTGTCAAACTGGAAAAGGCTATATCTCACCGGGCAGCAAACGGCGGACGGCAGTTGGCTATTTATGTTATAAATTTATTAAATATTATTATCACTGTAAATTTATTTTTGTTTTGTTATTAATATTGATTTATTATTATAATTATTGATATTATATAATATGTATTATATAATAGCCTTTTCTAAATTGACAGCTTTCATAAGAAATGAAGATCTTGATAAGATCTATCATTTCTGTGAGGAAACTACTAGCTACGCTCGATAGTTACTGAGATTAGCCTTTTCTAGTTTGACAGCTGCCATCCGAACTGAAGATCTTTATGAGATCTATCATTTCTGTGGAAACTACTAGCCTACAATCAAACGAAAATCAAATCAAATCATCAGAAATGAAGAGCATTGCAAGGTAGTGAAAAAATTACAAGTGTCAAAATATAAAACACTTCAAATATTTTCAATAATAAGCCCAAAAAGACTTAGTTTTTAAACGGTGTGTCGTTGTGAGAATGTGTCATAATGCGTATTGGTCATTTTGCGTACAAGTCATTATGCGGATGTGTCGTTTATATGCGAATTTGGATTGGTCATTTCGCCTATTGGTCATTATGCATCGAAAGGCTAATAATGTTGCCTAAATTTGTAAAGTTTCTGTTCAATTTTTCATAAAATTCTTTAACTACACTAAATTTATATCGTATCGTATGTAAAGATCGTCTAATCTAAATCTGAACGCCTCCAATTTCTTGACGTTTTTCTATACAATATCCGTACATGGACTGATCTTACAATAAGTCGACCTTTTAGTGCGTGTGGTTTTTTATTACAATTCAACTCACACACCTAACTGCAAATGTGTCAGTAAACAATAATGAATAGTGGAGGGGCGTTCAGTTTTAGATTAGATGATATCGCTACCTACATAATGCATACACTGAATAACCTAGGTTTGTCTTTCTATATTGAAGTTAAAATAATCTATCTTTTTACAGGACAATAGAAGAAATTCAGGAAGAGTTATTAAAGAAAACTATAAATGTTGTAAATAATATTAAAAATAAATCCATAGAAAAAATCTGGTTGGATTTAAGGCAATAACAATGTAAGATAAATTTAATCTTATAATAAATTAATAAAAATACATTAATAATTCACGAATTAATTTATTCTTTAATCACATTTTGTAACAAGAGTTTTGCTCCCTGTGACTTCTGTTGTTTCAAGATGTTTGTGTGAGGTTTGATTTTCTTCAGCAATTTACTTGCTACTTTTTCATTGTTACTCTCAATGAGCTTTAGGAGGAAGAAACATCCCCTGTTAGTATGCAGCCACATTTTAATCTGTAATTCATACAAACATTTAAAAAAAATCCTAGTAATTACAAGCTTTTATTTAGATTAACCTGTCCCTTATCTTATGAATTCTTGTAAGGTTTTTGACCCACTTCTGGATGTTCGATTGGGTTGAAATTTTGCATACACAAGTAAATCGGATGACAAAGCAATATAATAATATTATCAATGAGGTGTGATGATGGAGCTAGAAGGTGGCCATAGGACCTCTGTAACGAAACAACGCTACCCCTTCGAGTTTGGGCTTGACTCTGATCTTAAATGATAACCAGGGTCTGATATGACTTGGTTGTAATTTTTTTTGTGTATATCATTTTATTTACTTATCAATACAAGTTTAGTTTGAGATTGTTGCTTCATATAAGGTGCAGCTAGTCACAAATAAATATTATCTGTTAATTTTTGAGCGCCGTTTTGTAAACCACTAAGGTGTCAAACAAACACGGGCTAACTGATGTTAAGCGGTCACCATAGTTAGACCATAACCAGTCTATGAACGCTTGCAAAACCTTTTAAAAAAATCAAATCAATAATTTCTTAAAGAACCTCATATGTACTTATTTTATTTCATAAAGAGAACATTGGGGAGCACATTCCAAAAAACCGTAGAGTTTGGCGTAGGAAATTCCTCTGAAACCCCACTGTGTGTGACCTTTTAGGTTCTAAGGTGTGAGGATAACGTTCCGATACCGATTACGGCGAGCGTTACGATGGTAGAATGTAGTATGGCTAGTAGCACTTCCAACAATTCTTGAAAACAGCCCATTATACAATAGAATAGTGAAATAGAAGACTCTCCTCAGACTCAAAGAATCGATACGGCTAGTTTGGAATCGTCAACAAACCTCTTAGCTCTTCGTTGAACGAAGACACTGTACAAGAGCAATTCTACTTTATAAATCTTAAATAATTTCATATAGGTTTAAAAAAATAATATGTATTATAAACGTAATAGTACGTGAACTGGGCTCTTAGACGAATCAGCAATGAAGTGCAGCGTCGCTCTTGTACCCGCTCCACAACCCGATTTGCGGAACTGAAAATCGGTACTCTCACCATAACTAGCCGCTTACCCGTGAGCAATAAACGCGTGCAAAATTGCAGGTATTTCGCGCGTCGATAAAAGGTTAAAATATAATTAGATTTTATATTACTGTCATGCGACCAGTAACCTACTAGACCCAGGAAACATCGGCTGATAACAATCAACAAAATTACATTGTAATGGTCTTCCGTTTAACTAGATTATAGCTAGAACGTTGCTCTACAGACAGGATTTACTCTAAAACGGTTTTCTTTGATTCTCAATGTTATTTACAATGACAAAAAGGTAGACAATATATCTTTGCTACGCATGTTTTGGTTCCGAATTAAAGTGCACTATAGCTCATGTGTTTAAAATAATCGAGAACACCCCCAGTTTTTTCGGCGAGTACACAAGGCACCGCAATTCGTCGGTGAGCCAGTTTTGGTTTAAACTGCGTTCGGAAATACTACGGAAAGTGAAATAATTGTGTAAATGAATACTGTGAAAATGCAGAGTAATAACTTACTACAAAATCTTACTATGTGATATTAGGTACGCTATTGTATTACTTTATGTTTTATGTCGATTAATGTTAATATCCAATAAAATGTTTCGATATGTATTTATTAGTTGATACACTATAATATTATGTTTCGTTTGTGATTTTAAAAAGATTTCCTATTCGACGCACGCAATAAAACAGTATTGTAATTAGTTTGTAAAGCTAGTTGTAGTTAATTTACTTGACGATTCGAAATCGTTCTTAATAACCCATTTGAATAAAAAGATTTTGATTTTGATTAAAATCCGTAAAATATCCTACAAGGTATCTTAATGATTTAATTCATACCAAATTTGATACCTACCGTTTCTTCGTCTAAGTTCCCACTGATGACCTGACCTAGGGTGCCATCTGTCTTATCCTTGTCCAAACTAGCCAGTTTTTTCAGACACATGTGTATCCCAGCATCCTCCACTGCCAGCAACTCCTTGCCGTTGCTAATCACTTTCCAGTCTGGTTTACATATCACTTTGGAGAGGGCTTCTAATATACTTTTCAAAGATTCTGAAAAAGAATATCTATTATTTTGTGTATTTGGTCTTAGTTTGTGCAGCTTTGCGGAATACAGGGTGTTTTTTCAAACAGATTTTTATATGCTATATAAAACCAAAACATTTTAGGGTTTACTCTACATAATCTATTTTTTAACCACTCACTCAATTTAAAATAAATCAGTTACTTAAACTATATACAGGGATATATTAACAGAGGCGGACTTTACAACTTATCCTTTTTTCAACCCAGCCTCTGTTACCATTATAGACAACTGGCGATGGCTTCGGATGAGTGCAATAATTTATATGCACATGTTTTAAACTGTTAAACTTTAGCAAAACGTAATGCGAAATTGGACAAAATTAATACCAGTTAAAAAAACGTCGTAAGTCTCGACAAGGCAACAATGTATTATTTTTTGATGAGCGGAATATTAAATCTATGATAAAAATGATGTTGCACTAAACGGCAATTTTATTCTACATTAAATGCTTAAGGTACCTAACATATTAAGAGAATGATTAATTCTATATTGTTCAAAATAACCTTAACTTTACTATCTCTTTTTAATAATCATTGTGAGTAAACCTTAGGGGATAAATATATGCCGCCGACTTTTTTGTAGGCCTGATTAAGTAGTTGTCTCTTGACAGTTTGTATATTTCTAGAGTAGTCAATTTCATGGCGCAACTATTGGGTAGTCCATAGTTTAAGATATTAGCACACACTATCACATCATCTATGGACCCTGTAAACTATTTCTCTGGTATACTTGCATGTTCATTATATATTTTACAATTCAAATTGTTGTTATTTATGCTACCAGACAACCCAATAATACATAGGACTGATTATAGTAACCTAAAGGCTATGGTTACCATTAACTATGTAAAGCATGTTATATAATACCTTGTTGGAAACGTTCAAATAATATGCATGAGGCCTACTTGTTAAATGCAACTATTGTAATTTCATTAGCTTACCTATAGATAGCACAGCAACTGCTAGTAACATAATACTTTTTGCACTAAGCCAAAACTCAGAATCCGCTTCCATATGTTTCTGCAACTCTGATAAGATTCCCTCTCTCAACTCTGACACTCTGATATCTGAATCCTTTTTAGAGCTGCCACTTTTATATCCATCTTCTAAAAAGTTTATCAAACTTGGGTGAAACGCTGCCGTATCTTTTGGTTTTACTAGCCAATGCAGTGTCTGTAAACACAATAACAATAATAAACTTTATTGCGCATACTCAAAGAATAACCACGCCGGTAACCAAATTTAGGGGCGGGCGGAGCCGCTGGCAAAAGCTACAATCACATGCATCAACTATCTAATACATAGAAATCAAAGTTTGTTCGTATTCTATGCGCTGCCATTCCGTTTATCCGATTGCGATAAAATTTCTGTCAACTTATTTTTTACAGCCAGTCGTACAGCGAAACAACGTTACCTGGTCAGCTAGTTAATATTCCTATGTACGTACAGCGCGCGTAAGCGCAAGTAAGTAGGTTAACTTCAATACAAGCCTCAGATCACAAATAAAATAAGCACGATCCGTGCGAACGACTGCCGCCGATTAGGACCCCACCAGTTTATGACTGTGCGGTGGACGACAACCGCTCCTCCACTGCAACGCCTGTCCACAACGATGCTAACAGTTTGGCGCGAGTTGATCTACTTATAGTATTATAAGTATTGTGTGTACACATCTCTAGGGCTTAGAGTGTATCAATTGATCTCAGCATGTTGTACCTCATATTACGGCAGTGCCGTGGGGGAGCAGGTATCGTCCACTACTCAGAACGAAAATGAGTCATAATCGTAGTTTGGACATCTTTTTTTGTCACGAATTAGAGAAAAAAATATATTATAGTATTGATGCATATTTTTGGTTTATTTTTAGTAGTAGTTATGTTAAATATTTGGATTGTTTGCATTACAATAATTATTTAGATGTAAAAAATATTTAATTGATGTTAATAAAATGACGTATGACAAGTTTTTTGTTGTGCATTTAAAAATAAATCTTTTATTTGTGATATGAGGCTTGTATTGAAGTTGACCTACTTTCTGGTGCGACATGAGGGCTTTATACGTACTTTGTTAAAAATAAGAATAATATATGTATTGAAATTAAAATAATGAATCATTTAACATAATTGCTATCACACTGTAGGCATACCGTTGTAATGATTATTATGAATCCTAAAAATAATTAAAGACATCAGTGGATGAAAGTGTATATGCTGTATTTTGTTTTCGGTCTTTATTATATAATTAAATTTCTGTGAAATTAATTTTGTATGCAATAAAAAGAAATTCAAGAAAAATCGAGAAGACGTACCATGTTACCCCAGTGGTCTTTCGCGATATCCTTGATATTAGCCGCAAGCATTGCCACTATAGCTTTCTTGACAAGTACTGTATCATCTACAGAGTCAAATATGGCCAAGAGTAAACGGTA
Organism: Apoda limacodes; assembly: GCA_946406115.1. Classification (NCBI taxonomy): domain Eukaryota; kingdom Metazoa; phylum Arthropoda; class Insecta; order Lepidoptera; family Limacodidae; genus Apoda; species Apoda limacodes. The sequence goes on from OX291550.1 coordinate 25,869,146, forward strand.
TCCCGTTTTGTGCTTGCTCAGTGGTACAGCATGCTCTTTTACTACCTTCAGTATAGTCTGTGAATAACAGATAAGATACTAAATTTAAATTCCTCCTAGTCAAAATTATTGATGAACTATCTACATCTTTAATTAATTTGTCGTTTATAAATATTTTCATCAGTCAGTCATTGTCCACTGCTGGATGTTGCCACAGGAATGCGCGTTAAAACACCCGCTCCATCGTCTTTACTTGTCCAATCATTTCCTGGTCCCTTTTTCAGGTTGCCCGCTCTATATAGCATAGGGGTTGTTCTAGGACTTGTCAGCCACAATGAGTTATTATGGTAGCCTTGGTTTTTCACCATCTCCAAATTTAGATTTACTTATGGCTTTCAACATGGCCTAATAAATTTATACTTACCTTTTTATCTTTATTTGTACCCTGCCACACACAAATACAAGCCACATTTACTCCCGGTAATGAGTTGCTGAGGGGTACAATGAGAGGGCTGAGAGTGGATATTAGCTCTGTTCTATCATCTGAGCTGCACTCGTGAATGAAGTCATACAGAACTGAATGGAGTAATCTGGAATAAATTTGCAATTTAAAATTAGATGTAAAAGATTTTTTATGAGTCTTCTGGTCTAGATGATAATAGCTGAGCAATAAGCGGGTCATATTGGTCGCACAACTAAAGGCCATTGGGGCATACAAATCTAGAGTAAAGACAAGGGATTGGTAGGTTTAGCGCGGATTGGCCCGCCAGGTGGATTAATGTACTGAAAAAGGTACCTGGAAGAAGCTTGTGGCCCAGTTATATTCGTGTATCGGCTAAGCAGTTAGTACTGACTTTTGTTATATGACAGTTGAGAGGTAAGCCAGCGCGGTGGACTATGGCGTTACTCTAAAGAGGCCCGTGCCCCTTTGGCCATATAATGACTAATGACGTTCAGAACAAGCGAGGACGAGCATTTATAAATTGCATACCTAACAATTTTTTTTTCAATATCCAATGTCTGTTCTACATATATTGTTTGCAAAGAAATGATGTTCGCGCGATACTGCGACCATCCTATTAGGACAACGCCTGAGAAAGGTGGCGGAGGACCAGGTGTGGTGGCGTTTATTGGAAAAGCCTGGGTCCAACAGAGAGCTACTATAGGCAGGTAAATTAGAAAATTACGAGTAAAGATATACATACTCTCCATCATGTAGATTTTTGTCCAAAATCCGTTGGATATTTGCTTTGCATGATTGCAATATAGCAGCTTTCATTTCTGGGCTGTCTTTGTAAGCATCAGAGAGGCACTTTAAATTATCATCTTTGGTCTGCAACAAGTTAAAATTAGCGTTTTGCAGTGTCCCATACTTACAGGTTTTAAAATAGGCACCCTAAATTATGAAAAAATATTTTTTCCAGAGAAGTTTTTGAGTTCTAGCCTAGGCTTCTGTGCTTTGAAATTTACAGTTTCTTATTATTGGTAATTAAGGTAAGTCAAAATATTATTATTTTGAAAGACCCCTTTGGGTTGTAAAAAACTACTGTTTGCTTAACTTTGACCGCAGTTGAGATGTTGATATCTACCAAAAGAAAAGCCATCATGAAACTTGATAGTTACTCCTTTGAAAAAAAAAACATTATATTTTAGTACATTTTCTATTAAATACAAATTTTACATCATTGAGTTAAAAATTCTTGAAGCTATAAAATTTTGCCTAATTGTAAGTAAGAGATTGAATTTATATCTTCTAAATCTGAATAACATGACAGAAAATGACGTAGGATATATTTATAGCGGTAGCAAAAAGGGGCAATCTTCCTAGAGTGTTTGTATTAAAGATATTTGATAACTAAGTGAGAATTTAATATCAAAAATTGCAACAAAATTTCTTTTAAATTAATTGACTAACAATATCTTTTATTGGCGATGCTTGCAACCCTCAAAGCAATTTGTACCAAACTTGGCACCCTTTTACATTAATGTTTCTGATGAGATAGTTACCTAATAATGTACAAACTCACTCACTCTTTTTACAAAAACCAAAAACCAAAATATAAAGAATTACTGTACTAAATTGGTAACACATCATAAAACTAAAGCAAAAATAATTTTCTTACATTTCTATAAATTTCACCATAAAATTCCTGTTGCATATGTAACTTTTCCTTTTTTGTAGCAAACTCACCATATGCATAATCAAGAACTGGAGCACTTATAGAGTGAGTTGCTAGAGATACTATGTGTCCCAAAAACTTTTTGATAACTTCATGACGAATAAATTCTGTACCATACTTTAATATGCGTTTGACAGCATGATGTGCATACTTTGATTGCACCATTTGAACCATAATATCCAGAAGCTCTTCAGTAACTTCATTTTTTATATCTTCCGGGCCATACTTAAGCAACACTTGTATTACACGGCTTAAGTCATGTGTCAAGGCAATTGATTTATACTGGCCTTTAAGCAAAGAATGCAATTCTTTACAAGCACTAAGTCTGAACTCTTGTTTTACCACTTTCCTGAAGAAAAAATCTTGATTATAAACATTGGTTATAGTTAGTAACTATTTAATATACATATGTCTGACAAGATCTTGTCTGGTATTATAAATTTTTCAGTTAAAGTTAACCTAGACAAATCATAAAAAAAAATAATAAAGAGGAATTCCTAAGTGTGTAATTTGAGATCTTTATTTTTTGAAAAACTACTTAGTTGTGCGATTGCTTTCCACACTTAGCCTCACAATTGGGCCATTGTATGTAAGTAATTAATCTGTCCGTTGTTGGTTACTCATACCATTGGAAAACCACTTTGCCTATTATAAAACAATAAGAAATTCAAAAGCCCATACAAAAAAGAAACACATTTGAAGTAGCCGGTGTAGTTTTTAGCTTGGTGTGACTCTGAAACCAGTAAATTAATAGCAGTCTGCTACAAAATAGCTAAAAAACCACAGGATAGCGCAATTATTTTAAAGCAGTTTTGCTATATCACATAATTTCCCTTGAGTATCACCACTTCATTTTGACTTAGAGTAGATATGATATTCATTCCAGTTTCAATTGTCAGCTCTCATTATGGTCTATCTACAGCATATTTAAAACAATATGAAGTAGTTATAGTGAAAATATAAAATTAGGTCAGAGTAAAGAATAACATAAATAATGCAATGTCAGCCTATACTAGTAAAAAAGCTAAATCAAACTATAGAAATTGAATATGTTTGGAAAGAGCTTCTCAAGAGCAATCCAGGAATACCCATAACACACCATATGACAGAGTGAAGAGGTGCTGAAAAAGTAGGGGTGGTTTTAGGATGTGCCACCTACAGCAGACAACATGTGTGCCAGTGGTTCATTTTATATCAAGTAAGTATACTAATTGTGGCAGTTATCTACCCAGTAATATAACTGTTACATAGAAAGTTCAGGTGTTGTTAATCAAGATGATAACCTCTGAATTTGTGCAGATAACAGCTTTGCTTTGTGTGATATATCAAATGCTTCAGGAGTAAATTTTGCTTTTCGCCTAACAATCCTTAATTGTTTCTTTTGTTGTTTCATTTCAGACCACTTAGGCTTTTCACCATTTTCCAGATGTTTCGGACCTTTTGCGGTGATTTTTGATTTGCCTTTCGTTTTATCAAATTTTGGCTTCTTGTCAATTCTTAATTTATCCTTTGACACAGTTTTATTTTCGAGACTTTTATCTGTTTTAGGAGCATTTTCAGAGGTGGCAAAACGCACTTTCTTATTATTAGTTGGAAGTGGCTCATTAGTGCTTTTTCTTTTATGTTTTTGCATAGTTCCCATTAATTGTGATTTGAGAAGCTATTTAATCAATCGATCGACAAATGTTTTGCACTAAATTAAAATGTGAGGTTAAACAAACAACACAACCAATAATATTTGAGGTTATCCTTTTATTTCTTTTTTAAATTTTTTTTTGGTTCGATCTTCGCATTCATCCAAAATCGCCACTGACTGAAGCGCGTTCATAAACCCAACTCGGGTTAACCCTGGTACTACTGACAAAAGTATAGCAAATTTATTTTGCTATAGAAAAAAAAAAAAACAGGACGTAAAGAGTTTTCTACACTGTTTTCGAATACTCCACTCTATGGGCCTGTTTTTTGGCTTGTAATTTCTCGCAAATGACACTGACAGCAGGATAGCAAATTTTTTTTTTTAACAAAACAGCAGAAGATAGCATGAAAGCAAATGCAATCGCAAAAGCTAAAAAATCATGCCCTAAGTTGATAAAAGCCATAGACATAGAGAACTGGACATTGCATTTCATAGTCAACTGTGAAAAAATTGGTAGCAAAAGTGTGACAGTGTGTGTGAACTTTTACCACTGGGGTAACTCCGGACATAACTTTATCTTCGGATATATATCCTAGGCCGGATATGTTACAACACCTTCACTTTGCGTGAAATAAACATGTCCTATATCCAGGGAGTGAACGAACTAATCCAAACAAACAGCGGAGCGTGACGCCCGTGTCGGTGGCGCGGAGCGGCCGAATAGCGATGCACGCATATCACTGAAAGTGAGAGAGAGAGAGCTAGCGTTGAAAGCGAAATAGTAACGTTGTAGTGTCTTTATTATTTATTATTATTTTCGCTTTGTGGCCTTTATTGTGCTTTAAAGGCACAGTATTTCGCCAATGTCAACGTGGTGAGAGAATCACTGTATATAATTGATCGGTTTCTTAAATTATCTAAGACCAGAATTGTTTTCTTCTAAATTGAGGTTCTATATTTATTGCCACCACCTAAAACAAAGGATCCACGTCACACACACACAACAACAATTGGAAAAGGGCATATTTTAGGGGAGAGACAAATATATATTCATAAACAACTTACTACTACAGTTTAATGTTAAATGTTTTGATATATTTTGTTAGGAGATGTATAAATGGCGTATTTACAAGGGATAACAAGAATTGCATATTTACAGGGCGTGGGATTTTGGTTGGAAGGATATCATACAAAGAAACTGGGAATTTAGGGCAGCTAAAAAATATATGGTCCGGGGAGCCTTCATCCAAACCACATTCACAAAGAGAGGAGTCTTTAATTCTCAGTTTTGTTAAGAAAACTGGGGTACAGACATGTCCCAACCTCAGACGACATATGGTAGAAGTGACAGATTTATCACTGTTTCGTGAATGAAAAAACCATGGTTTTGATGGAATAGATGTTTGGATTTGACCATAATATTTTCCTTTTGTTGCTCTCGACTGTCTCCATAAAGTGTTCCAGTCTGTTGCAAGTTGTCTTTTTGCAAGGCATTGCAAGTCTAGGGAGAAGATTTTGTAGTGGGTCGAAAGTCCTGTATGAGCAGCATCTTTAGCCCATTGGTCAGCCGTCTCATTACCTTCCACACCACTGTGACCAGGAACCCAGGCAAGAACCACCTCAATACCTTGGATATGACATGCATATAATACTTTTTTTATCTCAAGAATGATAGGGGATAATAATTTAGCTTTAAAAGGGTTGCATAGTAGAGCTTGGAGACAGCTTTTTGAATCAGATAGAACTATTGATTTATTTAGTTGGTGAGATTTTATATATAAAACGGCTTCTAAGAGAGCGATAGCCTCTCCTGTAAAAACAGATGTCTGAGGGGGACTTTTGAAGCTAAGAATAATTTTAAATTTAGGAATCCAAACAGCTGAACCAACACAGCTGTTTTCAGAAAGTTTGGAGGCATCCGTAAACAAGGTTAACCAGTTGAAATAATTTTTATTAAGAGATGAAGTTAATAAGTTGTTTGCTGCTGGATCGCCCTTAGTGATATCAAGATCTAAAACTACTTGAGGGTGAAATAATAAAACTTCAAACTCTGTGGCGTAGAGGGGCTGTTTAGGAAACTGAGCAATTGGGTGAGGGAATTGGGTTAGTTTTTTATAGCTTTTTATAAGTCTAGGGGGTTCCTTGTGGTTCCAATAAGAACTAGATTGTAACTTATCAGAGAGAGATTGGAGAAGGATAGGGAGAGGGTGAAAGGAGAATTGGGCAATTTTAAAAAAATATCTGTCAGATAAAAATTGTCTTCGCAATCCCAGTGGAGGGTCCACACATTCAACCCATAAGGCATTCAATGGGGAGGACTTCATAGCACCAGTTATGATACGTAGACACTTTGACTGAATTTTGTCTATTTTATCCAGAGATGCCTTAGAACAAGGTTCCAGAAGGAAGGATGCGTGGTCAAGGTGGCTACGGACAATGGCATTATATAATAACTTTTGGCTGTAGGGGTGGGAGCCCCACCACACACCTGACAGGGATCTTAAAATGTTAACTCCTTTCTCGCATTTGTCAGTCACAGAATTAAAGTGTGGGGAACCTGTGAGTTTTGAGTCTAGTATGAGGCCTAGAAATTTTACTTGCTCAACTACTGGTACGAGCTGTTCATTAACTTTAATATCAATTATTGGATTTGATCTTTTTCTGGAGAAAATAACTACCTTACTTTTTGGAACAGCAAGGGTAAGTCCATGGTCATCTAGCCAAGTTTTTAGATAAGATAAAGCAGAATTTAAGTTACGTGAGGAATCTATTATGTTGTCTGATGCATAATAGAGTGCCAAATCATCAGCATACTGTAGTATATTACAAAAAGAAGTGACAGCATGATCAAGATCATAAGTGTAGATACTGTACAATAGTGGGCTTAACACAGATCCTTGGGGAAGACCCTTCCACACAGTCCTCCGAGGAGAAGCAGCTTGCAAGTGAATTTTAATATTTCTACCCATTAAGAGGTTAGAAATAAAATGAACCAACCTCACTGGAATGCTCAGCTGATGCATTTTCTGCCTGAGTATTGGGAGTTGGACATTGTCATAGGCGGAAGCTATATCTAAGAACACTCCAACAAGATGCTTACTCTCGGACAGTGCTAGACGGATGTCTGTGGTCAAAATGCCAAGGCTGTCAATGGTACCCTTACTTTTACGGAAACCAAATTGGGACTTAGCCAGGACTTCTCTGGATTCCATAAGCCACTCTAGACGGTTCTTAATCAAATGCTCCATTATTTTGCATAAGCAGGAGGATAGTGCTATTGGTCTATACGAGGATGCTTTAGAAGGGTCGGATCCAGGTTTAAGAATGGGAATGATTATTTGGCATTTCCATATCTCGGGAATAACACCAGAACAAAATATATTATTTAAAATTTTTAATAATACTCCTTTACTAAATTCTGAGAGATGGGTGATGAAAGAGTATGGGATGCCATCATCACCAGGTGTTGAATCCTTAAGACCTGATAAAACACAATTTAACTCTGTCATTGAAAAAGGTTCATCCATTATGTCATTTGACCTAAGGGAGGGGTAAGGTTGAGGAAGACAGTTCTCACCTGGAACAAAAGGAGGACATAGCCTATCTGCAAGATTCTCACACCAATTGGAAGAATCATGGGATAGTCCAGAATTAAGGGTCATTGACCCTCGGAATTTTTTTATCTTTTTCCATACATTGGCAGCAGGGGACCTAGGAGACAAGGACTCACAAAATGTAGTCCAACTGCGTTTTTTTTTTTGACTAAAAACTTTTTTTGCCCTTGCCGAGACCTGCCGATAGTTTAGGTAGTTCTCCATAGTCATCAATCTATTATATAGAAGTTCTGCATCTTTACGGCGTCTTACCATGTCTGTGCATTCAGGGTCCCACCATGGAGGTGAAGATATGTTTTTACTGGGAGTTTTTTTTAATGGAATGTGGGAGTTCGCAGCAGATATAAGACAGTTGATAAATGTTGTGTACACTTCATCGATATTGTTAAAATTATCAAAATTATTTTGCTTTAGATTTTTCTCCATAGACAATGAAAACTGGGGCCAGTCTGCATACTGAAGCTTGTATTTAAGAAGAGGATTAAGGGAGGGGGAAGGAGAAACTAAATGAGGTTTAGTAATAATTATTGGAAAATGATCACTGCCATATGACTCATGGAGAACCTCCCAATGCAGAATGGGAGCTAGGCAAGGGCTAGAAACACTAATGTCAACTGCTGATTTACTGTTTTGGGTCGGTGAAACCCGTCGAGTCGGAGAACCATCATTAATTACACAGATGTTGTAATTCTCAAAAAGATCTATAAGGTGGGCAGAAAATGAGTCACAGAAATGTGAACCCCATGAGATATGGTGGGCATTAAAGTCCCCAAGAATAATAAAAGGTTGTGGCAAGGAGGAAATTATTTGTTGAAGATCAGGAATATAAGCTGTGCTAGGGTGAGGGATGTAGATTGAAACGAATGTAATATCCATAACTCGGGCTGCAACAACATTAAATTCTGATGAATGGTGAGGAAGTGGGATCTGAGAAGAAGGAAAGTTACGATTAATTAGTAGGCAAGAACCACCCCAGCCATCCGTTCTGTCATCCCTGAGGCACGCATAGCCAGAAATCCTGAAATAAGATCCAGGAACCAACCATGTCTCCGAAATGGCGGCAACAGCCGGAGTGAACTTATTAAGTAAGTATATAAGATCGTGTTTCTTGTGGCGGATGTTCTTAGCATTCCACTGCAGAATCTTTGTCTCTTTGACTGGGGAGAATTTTAAGCAGTTCATACAGTTTATCAGCCACGGTGTTCGGTAATGCATCATCCCATTTTGAGATGATGTTGGTTATAAGAGAGAGGACTAGTTCAATCAATGAATCATTTGGGGTAGTATTTGAAAAAGATAGGTTTTGTAAAGCAGATCCATTAGGGAGTGAAGAGGGAATTTCTTGTATAATTTGCTGATGGGCTAGTCTGTCATACCCACGGGGAAGAGGAGCTCTAGGGGAAGGATTGCGAACTACAGTCTTCCTGTATGAAGTGTTTGGAGATGGGGATGGGGATTGGAAGGGTTGGGAGGGGATAGAAGGTTCATAGGTTTGAATTTCCTGTGAAGGTAAGAACATAGTCTTAGTTACATCTGCATATGGGCGGCGGCGGGAGGGTGGAAAGCGGGCAGAAGCATCTAAATATGATATGCTTTCATCTGACATTACCATTTTTATAGATTTCTGCCTGGAAAATTCTGGGCAGCATTTATTTGTTGCAAAATGTTTACCAGAACAGTGTAAGCATGTAGATTGATCCTCTGAAACTTGGCAGGATTCACCAGCATGATTTTGTGAACAGCGGAAACATCTAGCTTTAGAGCGACACTGAGTTTTGATGTGCCCAAACCGGCAACAGTTGTGGCACTGTATTGTAGGTAGTTGGTAAGTTTCAACAATCAGAGAAGTATTGTAGGAATGAATCCATTTTGGTAGACGCTGACCCTCAAAGGTCAGGACTACTGACTGAGTGGGGACCCACGCGGCTTTACCTTCTGTAATTACTTTTCTATTAAGACGTCTAGCTTTGAGAACCTTACCGCAGCCCTCTGGTAAATCTAATGATTCAATAAGTTCATCCATGGACCAGTCTGTAGGAATCCCACGGACTAACCCCATTCTAGTTATATTGTATGATGGAATGGAAGCTTTGTATTTATTACCTTGTATGAAGGAAGCATTAATAAATTCATTAGCATCATTAGCTAATTTAAACTCTATAGATACTCTATTACGTCCTGCACTTTTAATTCCATCTCGAACAATATTCTGAACCTTGTTTTGGAACAAAAGATGACCTATTTTAATAGGTCTAATAGTAAAACCGGCAGCTAGGTCTGGTTCAACACGGGATATATGGACAATATAAGGACCTTTATCATTTAAATCGTATGTACGGGATTCCTCAAGGAGACTCGGGTGAACATATATTGTCTGTATTGAAGCAGATGAATCGATTTCGCTTCGTAATCTTTTTTCGTCACCTTCATTCGCATGCACAAATGGGCGTTTTTGGGCACGATTATCAGCTTGCCGTGAATCGTCTGGTATCGGGATGGGTTGGGACATAATCTGATCGATGGGATCAGGAGGCTTAGGAGGGATATTGTCATCCGCCATGATTGTCAGTCGGATAGGCCGAAGCCTTCCGACTGTGAAATTAAACTATTATCTGTTAAAAAAGGGTTAGTAACTTACATAAACAATACACAAACACTGAACACTTAATAAATCTTAGCTTAGAAGTTTGATTCTGTTAGAATAGATCCGCAAATCTTAAGAACAAAACACCAACAAGTGATTCAAACAACCTCGCAACGACGAAAAAAACTTGTAGTGTCTTGCTTATAAATAATCGATCTAAGCGCTTTTTCAAATCACGCCTGCTAAACCCAATGTATATGTATTGGGATATGAATTTCCGTGCAATACGCTTTAAAGCGCTTATTTATTAAGTGGACGTTTTTTGTCTTCAATTTAATTATATTTTTACGTAAGTATGTACATACTATAGATTAGTAATTACTACAATAGTTTTTAGTATTACCTCTGCTTTGTGTCAATGATTACTAGCGTATTTGATGAGTGTTTGTTTATAAATAATAAGGGTAGGATTTGTTTATGTATAAGTACTAGAGTGTGTTAATATTTACACCTATAAAAGTTTTGAGTTAAAATTGCGTATTGTGATTAAAAAAATTGTTTATAAATGCTACAATCATAGTCTGAAATGTAGAGGTCAGTGACTTTTACTCACTACGGTGTAATAATGACCTAACAGATTTCACTACTGTTGAAAAAATTTTGCCTTCATAATACGGATCTTTAATATCTCTGTATAGCTTATTCATGATTCAATTATAAGAGTAACTCAATGCCTTCTCATAAAATAAATATTAACACGTTAATAATGTGCCAAATGCTAAACATTATTTTATATGTTTTTAAGTTTGATTATCTAAAATGACTCCAACCCACCTAATAAGCATTTATATCTTTCTGATAAGTTTACGCAATAACAATCAGGAAACTTATAAGAAATCATTTTGGCTAAAAGCCGCTGTTTGCACTGACACGATGACCTTGACATAGGCAGTGAAATCGTTCTGTATCATATTACATTTATCCTACTTAATATTATAAATGTGAAAGTTTGTTTGGATGGATGTTTGTTACTCTTTCATGCTTCAACCACTGGACGGATCGGAATGAAACTTGGCATACATATAGGTGAGATCCTGGAAAAGCATATAGGCTACTTTTAATCCCAAAATTCCCGCGGGAGTAACTATAACCGAGCTTAAACGAACTATAGCTATAGCTACAGCTTGATATAGCAAACTTCATTAATGTAATTTAGGAGTAAATCACAGTCGCCGATAACCGAATTGAGGGCAGGCGGAGCCGCTGGCAAAGTCTAGTCATGCAAATTAGTATACCTAATTAAGGAGATCCTCACTGATAACCGAATTGATGGCAGGCGGAGCCGCTGGCAAAGTCTAGTCATTTATAATGCAACTTTTTAATCGAATTCAAATAGGTTAACAATTCGACCTGTATTTATGTAATATTGTCAAAATTGCAGTTTTTGTATATATTAGCCTATACCCGCTTCTAAACATGTGTGTAACATACATGTTTGTATGTTTGTCCGCGCATATCTCACAAACTATGCTAACTAACTAAGTCTGATTAAAAAAAACTTTTTTAGTTGAACAAGATATATTATTATAGTTCAACTTAGAGAACAATGCAAGTTTCTACATAGAGAGTTACATGTGTATGTTTCAAGGAAAACGTGTTGTAGGCTTAGCGGCGAATTCAAAAGCATGTCATTATGCATGTTGTTTCAATATTTGCATGCAGTTAGACTCTAGCTAAAAATCTTGATGAAAATTTCGAAAGCTGGCTTAGCAATTTAAAAATTAATCGTGTAATTGCCGATAAATACACACAGATAGCAACACTTCTGTATGTACCTAAAAATACACGTTAAATACAAATAAATAATTGAGTAAACGAACGAAAAAAATTATAAAGTACCTAATAAGTTTTGAATATAACTGAAATTAACTGAAAAAGTAAATATGCCAACTATATTTTGAGGTCGGTCAAAGCCGCTCAGAACCAAAATCACAGAACACATATACCCATCACGTGTCGTGACATCGACTTTGGCTTTGACTTCATTTACAACAAATGTAAGCGCACTCACAGTTTAAAACACCGGCCAAGTGCCAAGCGCAACACTTTAGAGGTGTTTTAATATTGCCAAATACAACGGTTTCGCTGAGAGGCTGAACACACAATGTTTAGGTACGTAGTATAAACAGATTAGATCGCTCGGCTGCTGATATGAGACCCACGCTTTGAACCTACTTGTAGTTAGCGAACCGATAGGGAGTTGAGTTAGGTACCCATGTACGTACGAGTTACGAGTACGTACGTTTAAAATGTTTAATTAAATAAGAGTTCAACCTTTTAAAGAATAATTAACTGAAATTCATTAATAAGGGCCAAGTTGTAGTAGTTTTAAAAGTTTTTAAGTGATGATCAAATCAAATCATTAAAAACTGAACTTTCAAAGCGAAAATTGCAATCTTATCTAGGCGTTCTTCATCTTCGAGACAACCAAACATGCGCGCTTATTAGCGCAGCTGCCTGTCACAAGTTCGATTCGATGTTGCGTCAAGCGCGCCGGCAATACAAAAACCCTGACTGCAAAAACATAAGTGTATAGAAATAAATAAGTGCCCCTAAAACATACCAAATAATTAACTATAAGCAGGAGGAACTTATTTCACGGTAACTACTATACGAGTAGTTTGAGCAATCTACCTGCTACCTGCTTACTATTTGCACTTACATTGAAATTAGACCCACCGACTTCTGCCTACTTCTATGTAATTAAATATTTGGTATGTTTTAACTTTTAGGTGCACTTGTTTATTTATTTTCAGTTCTTAATGTTTTTTCAGACGGGTTTTCTTATTTATTTTTATTTAAGTATGTACCTTCAGCTTTTTAGTTCTCTTTTTTTTTTATTAACTTTATATAACCTTTTTTTTCAACTCGCGCTTGACTATTTTATTCTGGGGTGAAATCCGGTAACGGCATAAGATGATTTACCAGGTAAAATATGTAATACGAGTTTCGGCACACTACTTGGCCAGCAGCGTCATCAGTTCGAATAGCAACGCCATCCGATCGCCAACCCGCATGCCAGTGTGGCGATTACGGGCGAACTCCCCCCCCTCCTCCCCCCCCCCCCTTATCATTAGTACAACCAAACTGTTTAGTTGAACTGGAAGAAGAAATGAGTAGGTCACGCTGGGATATTGTAGGGTTATGCGAAGTCCGTAGAGAGGATGAAGACACGATAACCCTGAAATCCGGTAACCTACTCAGGAGGGCGACCAACAGTCCCAAGGTGGTGTCGGGTTTCTCGTCCACAGGTCCCATTCTAACCATCGACAGGGTTTCGAGCAGGGTGGTATACTTAATACTTAGAGTATCTAAAAGATACTCATTGAAGGTCATTCAGGTATACGCACCGACCTCGGCACACCCAGATGAGGAGGCGGAGGCTATGTATGAGAACATTAGTAGGGCCAAATATACTAATGAAACCTATTTCAATGCTGTTATGGGGGACTTCAACGCGAGGAGCGATGAAGAGTTGAGAATGGGGCAATTTGGATATGGGCAACGGAACCCCAGAGAGGAAAGGTTCCACGACAAATGAGATATGACATTATTTTGACCTCCAAGAAACGAATATTCAATTATGTCTCTGTGATTCACAGGGTTAAAACCGGTAGCGATTACCGAATGGCAAGAGGCACATTGGATGTCAATGTTAAACTTAAGAGGTCCCGTCTGATAAAGTCTACGCTCCGACCTACATGTCCAAAACCCTGAAAATTTTCAACTCGTGATTAGTAATCGCTTCGCTTGCCTAGAGAAAGTAGCTTCGTTGGATGAGATTTGTAACGGTTTAGTAGAAACTGTCCAAACGGTGGGTTGTAAGTACTTTAGACCCCGCCGCACAGATAGACCTCAGAAACTCTCACAAACTCAAGACCTCATGGAGAAACTGCGCTCTCTGCCTCTGTAGTCTTCCGATGACGCTAAGTCATATGGGCAGCTCAATAAACAAATCTCGAAATCCTTGCGTCACGACATCCAATTATGATTATAATATCCAATAATATTAAGGAGACGATAGAGCGGAACCAAGGCTCCAAAGTGTTCGCAAGAGACATGTCTATTCGGCAAATCCTGTTGACAAGGCTGAAAAGAGAAAACGGCAGTGCAGCGTCGACTAAACCAGAGGTGTTGAGGGAGGTGGAGAGATCCTATGGACAACTTTATAAGTCGGTCACTAAACCCGTTGCAAGCTTGGCCCTGAAACAGCTCAAAGACAACGAGGCGCCGGGTGATGACGGAATCACCGCTGAGCTTCTGAGAGCGGGTGGAACACTGGTACTCAAAGCCCTTCAGAAGCTCTTTAATTCCGTTCTGCTTGAAGGTACAACGCCAGAAGCATGGAGCAGAGGCGTGATGGTGCTGTTCTTCAAGAAAGGTATATATAAGGTATATATATAGATAACACTTTGCTGAAGAACTACAGACCCATCACGCTTTTGAGCCATGTTTATAAGCTGTTCTTCAGGGTCGTCACGAACCGTCTTTGTCGCAGGTTTGATGACTTTCAGCCCCCCGAACAAGCCGGTTTCCCTAAAGGCTATAGTACCATAGACCACATCCATACGCTGCGACAAGTTATATAAAAGACTGAGGAGTGCAACTTGCCACTGTGCTTAGCGTTTGTGGAGTATGAGAAAGCCTTTGATTCGGTCGAAATGAGGGCGGTGCTTGAGTCTCTCCATCGATGCCGTATTGACTATCGGCATATTGAAGTGCTGAAGTGCTTGTACAATAACGCCACCATGTTGGTCCGAGTACAGAAGCAAAGTTCGTGGGCAATTACCTTACAACAAGGCGTGAGACAGGGAGACGTCATTTCTCCGAAACTGTTATATTATTACTGTGTGTACTGTTATAAGATGCCTACAAAATTCTGCAGTGGAAAGGACTCGGCATCAATATCGCAGCGAGTGCATCACTCACCTTCGATTTGCCGAAGATATTGTGGTCATGGCAGAATCGATGAAAGACCTCAGCACAATGCACGAAGACCTCAATCGAGTTTCCCAACGGGTGGGCCTTAACATAAACATGGACAAGGCAAAGATCATGTCAAATGTCCATGCTGTGCTCACCCAAATATCAGTCGGGAACTCGAGGCTCGAAGTTGTTGACGAATACGTCTACTTAGGACAAACGGTCCAACTTCGGAAAAGAGGTCAATCGTCGAATCCAACTCGGCTGGGCAGCGTTCGGGAAACTCCGCAACGTCTTTTCGTCCAAAATAACTCAGTGCCTCAAAACGAAAGTGTGCGTTACCAGTGATGACATATGGCACTGAAACGTGGCTTCTAACTATGGGCTTTATAAGTAAGCTCAAAGTCACACAACGAGCTATGGAGAGGGCTATGCTCGGGGTTTCTCTACGAGATTGAATCAGAAATGAGGAGATCCGTAGACGACGAAAGTCACCGAAATAGCCCAACGCATTAGCAAAGTTAAAGTGGCAGTGGGCAGGGCACGTAGTACGTAGAACTGATGGTTGAAGGGGCCGAAAGGTTCTCGAACGGAGGCCACGGACTGGCAAACGCAGCGTCGGAAAACCGCCCACAAGGTGGTCAGACGACATAGCGAAGAGCGCAGAAAGACGCTGGATGCAGGCCGCTTCCAACCGTTTTCTTTGGAAATCTATGGGGGAGGCCTATGTTCAGCAGTGGACTTCTTGCGGCTGAGGTGATGATGATGATGATGATGATGATTGCCAATTTATTATTTCTAACTAAACCTATATTTGTAATCTACTTTATTTTGATACCGTCCTTGATAGGTTTGGTTAAAAAAATATTAACGACTTACAATTTAGCGCCAAGCATCCGTCATTTTGGTTTTTTTACACTAATACCTTAATTGTCGCAATCCATCCAGCCGTTTTGAAACCACGAGGAAATAAAGAAATTTACATACATGCAATATACGCGCGAAAAACATAACCCTTTTTTGGCAGTCGGGTAAAAAAACATTGAAGTTATTAACCAGGTTCTCATTTAAGTCACCACTGTTAAAACTTGCGAATGAATCCGTTGACTTGAGTATCTCACCCTTACGCGTCCTAACAAGAATACAAATAAGAAGACGACACAAGTGGCTGTTGCTATTATGGCTATAGTACAAGAAACACTCAATAATCAGTCAATCATGTGCATATAAACGATACACTTTTAAAATTAGACGTAAAAGATATATTTACAAAAAAAAAACATGTATGCATAACCACCTTCGTGGTCAATGCTGGCACCGCACTATTTACGGCATTGAGTCCTGGACTACCTCGAGTAAGGTACCGAGACGGTAGTAGTTTATAAATTCCTTGCATATTAGGTATACTGACGTCAAAAAAGTGATATTGTATCCTATTTTTGAGAAATAAACTATTTGAATTTTGAATTTACCAGCGACGTATCGGTACTGGCTTTGGCATGACGTGTTGGTTGAATATGACTTTTGTCCAAATTTATGCCAAGGCCGACTCATCGTAAGGATTCATTTAGGCTAGGGTATGCTATTCCGCTCAGTTCTTCCAGAGACTCCGCAATAATAACGATATTGTAGGCAAAAGGTGGGTGATATACGTGAGTTTATGCCACGCGCAGTCACGTCCATTGTTTTAAAGACATCCTCCAGCGCATTAGTTAACAGTTTTATGAATTTACGTCCCCTATTGCACCCCCCTGGGCAGCTAGATGGGCTTCGTCTTATACTTTGGAACTGGACGGTCATCATAACAGCTTAGCACCTCGATATATCGTTTATGTATCTCTGCCTTTCTAATAATATCAAACAGCTATGGATATGTAAATTTAATTCTATTATCGAACAAAAACTTTGTAAGAACACACTATATACATGATATGATAAACAATATGATAAGTTTAAATTGTGTTATTATTTCTTTTTTTATATGAAACATTAATGATTATAAGTATTTGTATAATATTGTGTTCTGACGATACTAGTAACGTTGTTATCTAAATGATTTTTTTAAGAGTAACTAATTTAAATTACCTATCAAGGTACCAGTCGTAATACAGTCCTGGCTCCTGCCTCGCGAGCTTCGCACCCTTCGAGTCGCCAAAATCTTGTTTTGGTCAACGTCCAGTGAGGAGGCGCGTTAGATTCGCACTTGGATATTCGGTTTCACGCCGGGATGCAGCCCTTGCCCTGTGATCAGGGCTGTAGCTAGAGTTGAATCTAAGGTAGGGCAGCGGTGGTTTCATATAGGGAGCAAGTAATTTTTCTATCTATAATTATTTTATCTGCTTGTGAGCGTGAGTAATTAAGGTAGTAGGTAATTGGGTGGGAGCGTGGGAAAACAAGAGAAACATAGTAACATACACACTTTAAATGCCACCGTAATGTAACCATTTTGCATTTAATCAGGAATTATAATATTACTATAATCGTGAAAATCCGTGGTTGCTTTAGAATTAATTTGATAGATGTCGCTAGTAGTAAACAATAATATTTTTTATAAATTTATATTACGGGAAAACAATTTATACTATATATTATACCTTAGTTTACGGTATTTTGAAGGTAGGGCATTAGTATTTCAAGGTAGGGCATTGCCCCATAGTGCCTCCCCTTAGCTACGGCCGTGCCTATGATTAATACAGTTCTTCTATAGACAAGTATTTATCCGCTTCTGCCAAAATCTCTAATTTGATATGACTCTTCTGCAATCTGCAGATTTAAGTTTCGTCAAATGGCTCTTGGCGAGCTAACGCGCAAGAACTTTTGACCCTTTGTTTTGCTCAAATTACAAACTCAATGCTGCGCGTACAGGAACGCCCGTTCAGAGATTTGACAACAACGAAGCCCTTTGGCTAAAAGGCATCTCTCAACATCTTCACCAAGTTGTTGGTTATCTTGCCAACGTTTCTTGTTGTTTACTAGCATTTGTCTCTGTGATTTCAATGGCCCAAGCCATAGGACCAATTTCTGATTTGTCACGTGCTTGTATTCTAACTTTGGCGTGGAAATTTCCATAACAACCTACCCCTGTCTACGGACTTCTGACAGTCCCAGTATATGCCAGCTTATGTTGCCCGTTGACACTGATGTCTTACCATAAGGGTTCTGTTTTACCATTTTGTTATACAACCCTAAAAATGTAGTCAATTTGCCAGACCAAGATTCTTTGATTTATAATATGTTGACTGTAGGCCATAAAATAAAATAAAAATTTTGAAACAAGTTTAGTTTATTACAAGACTAATCAATTTGTGATGTACATTGTCAGTCCTAATTGTAACCAAAATGCCAATTCATTTAGTGAGGCCACCATCCGAGGTCACTGTTAATACACATAACTCACTAACAATTAAATGATTAATACAACTCAACACTAATTACAGTATAGAAATTTGTTAATAACAGTTTAATGGTGTTTTCTCCAATATACAGCTATCTAAATTACTGTTAGTTACTAAACACTTGTACTTAGAGGTACTTATTTAATATTAAAAATAACCTATCACTAGGACTCATCAGGTAAATCTAAGATTTCTTGAACAAAGGAAGCAACATCGGTTTCCTTTTCACTGTGCTCCTGACAAAATTGGTGCGCTAATAAAGCATCATAATTAGGTCTTAATTTATAATCCTTTTGTAGACATTTTGTTATCATATCTTCAAATTCTGGTGAAAACTGTCCGCTAGGAAGTCTTGGAGGATCGTCCTTGACCACTTGTTTCAGTTGTTCAAAAGGAGTGCCCCATGTATTATATGGAAAATTGCCAGTAGCAAGTTCTATCAAAGATATGCCAAGGGACCAAACATCACTACGAATGTCATATTGTCCTGGATTACCAGTGGGATCAATTCTTTCTGGTGCCATATAAGGTTTACATCCAGCATCAATAGTTTTCGCTACAGAATCCACTAGGTAACCAGAGATACCAAAATCGCACATCTTGACTTCACCTTTCCTGTTGATTAAAATATTGGATGGTTTTACATCTCTATGTATTACTCTGAGTTGAGAATACAGGTAATGGAGAGCACTAACAACGGAAAATGCAATTTTTCCAAGAATATTCTCCGGTATAGTCCGATTATTCTTGTACACTTTAGTGTAGAATTTATCTAAGGACATGTCCATAACCTCCATGCAGATCCAGACATCTCCTTCTCGAAACATGGCTCCATAGAAGTGCACAGTGTATGGGCATGCACTTGCTCTCATTGATACATCTAAGTCCATCAGCAGTCTTTTTAGTTCAAGTGACTGTGCATTGAATGATGCTGATATTCTCTGTAAACAAGCATGTTTTACAATTTATACATACTAACTAAAGAACTATATTTATATTTTAACAACAGGATTCTAAATCCAACACATGGAGAAGAGAATACTTAATGTAATTTAATGTAGACTTGAGTTCATTGATTATTTTCTCTTGTTTAGGGCTCCGTATCTAAAGGGTAATTAGGAACCCTATTACTAAGACTCTGTCTGTCCATCCATCTGATAGTGAAACAGCTGAAATTTTCACAGAAGATGTATTTCTGTTGCAGATATGACAACAAATACTAAAAAACAGAATAAAATAAATATTTAAGGGAGTTTCCATACAAGAAACATGATTTTTTTGCTCGATTTTGCTCAATATTGATAACGCCAACAGGTATACGCTTAAAATAGTCACAGAATATTTAGTTATATAGTCACTTTAAAAGTAAAAAATTAAATGAAAATAAAAAAAAAATTTTAGTGGGGCTCTGATACAGCAAACATCATTTTTTTGCTGTTTCTATTTGTAATGGTATGGAACCCTTTGTGCGCGAGTCTATCTCGCACTTGGCCGTTTTTTTTCAGCCAGCTGAGGCTAAATTTGAAATGTAGTCTAATAATTTTGCATGGCAAAAAAAATAAAGTTAAGCATCAAATGGTTGTTCATTTGCATTGACATGTATGTGCATGTCTATGATACCTTACATCAGTGGTCTAGACATAGTTACGTCATTTTAATTCTTTATTTTATTTTCAGGTGAAATAAGATTGGCCTTGTTTGTTGCTAAACACAATCTGCCATTCACTATTATGGAGCACCTACCGAAACTGATACAATCCATTTGTCCTTATTCAAAAATAGCAGAAGAGATAAAATGTTCTACGACGAAAACTCACGCCATAATTGTACATATTATAGGTAAAGAAAGTTTCGATAATTTATGTGAAGATCTGCGGCAAACTAAGTTTTTGCTTATTATTGACGAGTCCACTGATCTTAGCACAATCAAACACTTGTGCCTAGTCGTGAGATATGCCAAAAAACATCGCATCAAAGATTGTTTTGTTTTGTTGCATTGGAAGATGCTAATGCAGTATACTTATTTGAACACATTGTTAACTTTTTTAGAAGCAATGATATTCCGTATAAAAAGAATGTAATAGGTTTTGCATCTGATGGGGCAAACATAATGATGGGGCGTAATAATTTTGTTGTAATGTTGCTGCAAAACGAAATTCCCAATATTTTTATACTTAAATGCACCTGCCATTCGTTTCACCTTTGCGCGTCATATGCTTGTACCAAACTGCCACGCTTTGTAGAGGATCTTGTAAGGGACATTTACAACTACTGTTCTTCTAGTCCAAAAAGAGTGGCAGAGTTTAAAAATTTTTAAATGTTTTGTGACTTAAAAGTACATAAAATACTTCACCCCTCTCAGAACCGCTGGTTATCAGTCCATGCAGCAGTGAAAAGAATATTGGAACAAGTTTCTGCTCTAAAACTATTTTTCATAGACCAAGTATCTAATAATGATCATATTTTAGCTGCAGAGCATATATTACAGAAGCTCCAAGATCCCACGACATTATTATTTTTGAAATTTCTAGATTTTGTATTACCACTATTTAACGATTTAAATAAAGAAATGCAAGCAGAACACCCGAAAATTCACAATTTATATGACAAAATTACTTAATAATTACAATTGAAAATTGTTGATTTTAAAAACCCTAGCAATTTTGTGGATATCGACGCGTGTATACTATGGTGCTGCGGCGTCTAATACACTACTTAGTAGTTCAGGAGATCTAACACCAGATCAAGTAAATTTGTTTAAATGCAGATGCCTAGATTTTTATACAGAAGCCTGTAAGCAAATAACGACGCGGTTTCCGCTGAAAAATAATCCACTAAAAAGTTTAGACATAATTGAACCAACAAATGTTAAAAGTGGTAAAACTGCGTCGATAGTTCCTATTAGTAGGCTATTTCCCAATATTGTTCAGTGCAAAGATTTCCAGGAAATTGATACAGAGTGGCGCATTTTAAGAAATTGTGAACAAATCAAAACATTTTCGGATGATGTAGAACTATTTTGGGATGAAGTCAGTTTATTAAAGCGTGACAATAACACTCAAATGTTTCCTTTGTTACCTACTTTTAACTTTAATATTTTATCTTTGCCACATTCATCCGCCAACGTTGAACGCATATTTTTGCACATTAATCTTATGAAAACAAAACAACGAAATAGGCTATCTACTGAGTCAATAACTGGTCTATTACATGCTAAACAACTCTTCAATGACGCAAATTGTTATGACTGAAATAAATTCAAAAATGACTGAGAATTTGGCCAAAGAACACTGGTATGGTACTAAAAAATAATTATGTAAGTATTTTTATGTTGAAAGCCTATTTAGCTGTTTTGTTGTAGTTTTTTTTTTGGAGTTTACTCCTTAAGAATCGATTTGCATATATAAGGAGCCCGGTATGAGAAAAATGTGAGGAGTAAAATCTATCGATGAATGACCTCGTTACGTTTTTGGTGCGCATCCTATGTCGCGCAACTTTCTAATTTAGTTGTGAGTGTAGGGTATAGGGACATGTGCATAGGGTATACTGCAAAGCGACTATACCTATATATTATTGGGTTTGTTTATTTCTATCAGTGTCGACATTTTTATATTGCTGTTTTTATTATAAATATCAATAATTAATATTGTTATTGTGAAGTTTTAATCGTTATCATTGTGTTCCGCTAAAGTGAACTGAAGGTATTTTCAAATAACTATGGCAGAAAGAGGTGTAGATGATATTGCCGGAACATCTAAAAAACACGTGGCTGCAAGGTACGTTGCAATTCATGTATTATATGTATGAGCATGTGCAATTTGTATTTATTAAATATTTTAATAATTATCGAGCGCATCCACATAAAATAGAAAATTTCTAACCTAACCAAAAATTAATTTTTTTGTCGATGTCTATAAATTCTTCCAAGTTATTATGATTTATTTTATAAATAATTTTTGAATATTAACAATTGAAGTCAATAATTCGATAATATTATCAGAAAAATCGACAATATTTTTCATTATAATAATGTTTTTATAAAATTTTCTTTTGAAAGGTTATTTTTTAGCTTATTTAAATAATTTTCATGTACTATTTATTATTGTACGTAAAAGATTTAGTGACATAATTATCTTTTTATAACCATTTTTGTTAATTATTGAGATAATATTATATTTTAAATAAAAAATTAATTATAATAATTTTAAAAAAATGTTTATGAAAACCTTTTTTTATCAATTTTCTTTTTAAAGTTAATTAAAATTTTTATAATTATGCATTTATAAATTTTCTAATTTTTTTTTATATTTTTTTACTTGGAAAAAATCTAAACCTCCAAAAACTCCAGCCGAGAGACAGCGAGCTTACCGATTAAAAAAAAAATTAATGAAGGAAGCCCAAAATATTCTGGCAATCAACCAACCCTCAGGGTCCGTCGCACCCGTGATTGCTGCACAGTTGCCACCATCAAGTCCTGATATAGGACCCAGAATCATAGAGCACGAAGCAGTCATCGAAACTGTACCATCGAGGCCATCAATAAAACGAAAACCTCAAAAAAGAGTCAACGTTTCGAGTAAAAGACGGAAGCAACGTTCATCAGAAGTTAATTTTGATGAAATCCTCCAACTTCCAAGCCAACCTACACTGTCTTCAGATCTGCCAAATGACGAATTACAACAAGTATTAATTCAGCCAATAGAAAATGAAGATGTTGATGCGTCAATGCAACCGCAAAATCTTCATGATGCTGATGATAGCGTGTACGCTGAGTCAGTCATTGAAGATGAACAAATTGATAATGAAGATGATTTGAATTTAGAGGATATTGTGCTACCAGAAGAGAATTCAAGCCATTCATATAATAGCTATCGTGCGCATCAATCCGCGCATAAACTATTTCACAAGCTGTTTGTGGAAAATTCTTTTGGTCACGTCTGCAATATTTGTGATCGTCTATGGTTTTTAAATGATCTGAAAACTGGTCAATCTGATGATGAAAATCTAATAAAAAATGATAATAGTCGGATAATAATAATTACATAATTTATCAACATTCTTAATGATATATTTATGCACATCTGAAAATGACTATTGTAAAAAGTTTAATGTAAAATATTTCGTCGATTAGTTATAATAAATGTATATGAAATGAATAAATATATATTTATATATGTATATTATTTTCATTAATTTGTTAATTTACCCTTTCATGCAGTATCAATCTTTTTTAAGTTAAATAAACTCTTTTTGCGTCTGGTTAGACTATCGAACTTAAGGAGTAAACTCCAGTCGTGCTTCGGAGCTGACACACACAATTTTTTTAATAAGCTACAAATAATTAATAAGTCTTAAGTGTGTTTGTAATTAGTTTGTAAGTTAACTATTTCATTATAAATAAACGAATTTAATTGAATTTTGTATTTGATTTGTCAAATACCGATTTTGGGGACAAATAGGTACAAATATACCAATTTTAGTGGACTGCTCTACCGATTTCGCAATTTGACATTCCAGACCACTGCCTTACATATTATTAAAGTTCAAGCCAACAATGTAACTAGTGTGGTGAAATTTGAGATGAGTCACTAGAATATGCTAAAAATCAATCTTTGTGTGACCTCCAGTAATAACTAGTATGTTATTATTAATAATTATCATATCAGCCACAAGTAGTCTAATGTTATGCTAAGGCTTCCACTTTTGATTACTAAAGTTATTGGGTCTGAGTTGTTTGCTTTTATGTCCTCTTGTATACACTGCAAGTTAACATGCAAGCATTTTTTAGTGGGCAACAAAGTTATTTTTTGGTTATGTTCATATAATTTAATTAAAAAAGATACTTGTCACTTAATATAGATGAGGTTTCAAATCTAATTTTTTCAACACAATTCTTATTTATCTTGTACTTAATAAGCATTAAATGTTATAATAGTGTCTTGAATTTTTTTGATACATTTTTAGTAAACTACATAATATTGTTATAGATATGAATAATGAATAGTAAAATTGTAATAAATCTGAGGTTCAAAATGCAATATATTCTTAAAGAAAGGCTTGAAACTACAGTACCTAATTTCGCAGATTTTTTGTTTGCTGTATACAACAAATATCAAAACTGAAGAATCAATCCATAAGGCAATATTCAGTTAAATAATAGTTTTATTTAATTTAAAATTTTGACCAAAACTACAGATTTAAGTGATATTTGCTTTTTAACTAATAATAATAAGAATGTCACACTAATTAAAATTAGTAATAATTATATTATGGGTATGTTTTTATTTGTTACCTTGACTGCCATGATGGTATTACTGGGTTTGTGATGCATTTTTTCAACAATTCCATAGGCTCCACGGCCAAGATCACATATTTTCACAAGATCATCTGCATGGACTGTGAATGTTTTGTCATCAATTGTAATAGTAGTTTGCTTGTCCAAATTTCTTGGAGGAGTGCTGAAAATTGTAGATTTCTAATGAGGCACTCCAATATGTAGTTGCAGCTTAAATTGTTAAGTGCATAAAAAAATATTTTTCAACTAATGCATTATATAACTAATAACCAAATTTAAACCTATACCTAACATTAATCTGCTTCCACCTGCTGATAAGAGGACTACTGAATCAATGAGCATAGACATTAGATACTTAGCGTACTTGATAGAGGGCTGTTATTTGTAATGCTTCATTACGCTTTTTATGTTGCACATCATTTTGTGGGGGCTATAAAAGACCAGCAATGACATAACACACAACATTATTGCAAAAAAAAACAGTGATTGCCTAGAGATTTTGATTTCACTTGGCACTCTGAATGGCGGAGGTTCAAGCCCAGCGTGTACCAATGAGTCTTTTACTTAATTTTTTAAAGTACATAGATTAATCACACCACTAGCTTTACAGTAAAGGAAAACATTGTGAGAAAACCTGCATATATATAAAAAAAGACATTTGCAGTGCATAATTTGCACTGGGCCCATATGTGGACTATGGCTCCCCACCCTCAGTGTAGTTTAAATAATACTGCTGTAATAGTGGTTTTTCATCAGAGAAAGAGACACTTCAATGCTGGAGAAACATCTTATTTTATTTACTGAACCTTTTTAACACCAAAGAAGTGTTGGATTACAACTTTTCATTTTTCTACATGTGATGCAAATTTATTTTTATAATTTTTAGATTAAAGCTTACTGCAGCAGCGGCCGGTGAGTAACAAAACCTTACTGGTACTTGTAGGAACTGTTTAAAATAAATCAACTTGAATTTGTGGGATTTTTCGGGATTAGACATTTTCAAGTTCATTACATAAAGATAAACGTTTCTGAGGCAAAGGGAAGTGTCTACGACGGAAAACGACAGTATGATATTATCTTATATCAGAAAGAATAATTTAGGTCGGTATATGTGACAAGCAAAAATACATACATGGGCGCTGGTTCCTCCTGAGATTTCAAGTTAATCTTTAGATTTTTTCTTTTTCCAGCCATCGTTTTTATGCTTCTTGACTAGTATAATAGGTAAACGAAGGAAAAATTGTATTTAAGGAAAACTGCACGGCGTAGCGCCCTTTCTCGTAACGCGATTATATCACAAAATTCTTTATATAAATAAGATTTTTATTTAATTTCAGCAGTAGATGGAAAGATGTTTAATATTTTTCATAGCAATGTAATCTTTTTAGTCAAACGCAAATTTCAAAAAACTTAAAAAATAATAATAATAAACCATAACCATACACATGACAGCTATATTTAAAATGTTGCCATATATTAAAAACTGTGTTGCCAATTATTAGCAAACCAAATATTTCAAGATCCTCTTGAAACCCTAAGTGCTTCCAGGCTTCATACGTAGTTCACATTTAAGGCACCGTTATAATCTATGTACAATAGCCACACAAAACAAAACTGACCAATCACACACACTTTGGGCCTGTTTTTTTACCTTGTAATTTTTCGCAAATTTATCAAATAGATTTTTCAACAAAACATTTAAAAGCAGCATGACAGCAAATGCAATTGCAAAAGCTAAAAAATCATGCCCTTTACCATCACTTTACAAAAGGCGCGTTTTATCAACGGCATTGAGAGCTTTGACATCGCATAGACATTAAAATCGTTCTGTTCACCAAATGTAAACAAACAATTTGGCTGTTCACTATTATAACTCTCAAGAGCATGTGCAGTCAATGCGTTGAATGCGGTCCGGAAGTGATGTCATAGCGCATCCATTTTTGGTCAACTTAACGGTTTAACGTGCGCATAGAGAGCATTGAACGCTTTCAATGCGTATAATGCTTGTCAACAAAACGTCGATAAAGAGACATGCCTGTTGCGTTTATTTTTCTCCAGGGGGCTTAGACTTCTGAAATTTAGCGTCACGAAAAAAAGAATGGAATCGAACAAAATGTATGAACATAAAGTTTTTGACTTCACTTGCTATCGCTCGAGAAAAAAATCATAGACTTGTTTCTGTCTATGCTATCGGTACCATCGCCAAGACATTGTGGAGCGCCGAAACGAAAGTTGTCTACATATTAGGTGGCCATATTTCAACTTTACAAACGCGATTCCTTTTTGATATTCGTTGAACTTGCGTTCGCCAAGACCCTGCGGATAAGCTTGGCGATTGCAAATGGCGGCTTGAAATCTGAATATTTAAATATGGTGTTTGTTTTCAATATTTGTATTAAAGGTATCTATTTGTCTTTGTTATGAAGAAATATACCTACCTAAATAAAGATGCTTATTAGGTACCTATATTGCATCTTTAATTATTGTTTTATTTTTACATCATAAGCATCATTTTGTAATTAAATATGATGGTGTTATTAAAAATCTGTGTTATAAGTATTAGCCTGATTTCTAATTTAACAGATTCATAGTAAGTGTATAGCCAGATTTTCGTTACTAGAAAGCTAGAATGTTTTTACGAAAGTACCCATTATTTTCTCAAAAATATATTCAATATAAACTAGGTAGGTACTTAAAACATAAAAACATTTCAATATTCAATACAATAAATACCCATATTCCTAATTTTAAGCCAACGATGAGTAAGTTGAATGAAAATATAAGTATTAATATCGTATAAGACTGAAATAAAAAAGAAACACCACATTCCATAGTATAAACAAAACACAAAACATAAGCGATTTTCGATAATTGGCACAAATAATGTAGAGTTTTCGAGCCGACGCCCACGATACTGCGTTTTCGATACATGAGCAATAAGTCTACCAATATTGTTTCGAAAACGCTTGTTCTATAGCGATACCCCAAGATTTTTCGATTGTAACTTGTCTAAGGCCCCAGGTTCCTTGAGGAAGCAGTAGAAAATAAGTTGTTGCAATATAACGATGCAATAATTAAAAAGGCAAATAGATTTTAAATAATATATAACATTTACATTAAATACTTAGAACGCGGACAAAATTGGTGATCGTTAAGAGTGTCCTTTTTTTCATGCTTGCCAACGCTTGGTGGTAGCGAGACGTGCGACGTCGCTTTGCCACCCATGATTGGTTCCTTCGGATGGTAGGCCGTTCTACCAAATCGCTGGTGCTGCCACAATGCTTGACGAACTTAAAGTAGATGTCCCAACAATGACATTGTAGATCTTCTTGCCTATTGGTATTGGAAGCAGCCTTATAACATTGATATTATATTGTCTTTGTATCCGAATAGAGAAAACAAAGAAAACTAGGGTATAAGTCACGGTCTCCATAACACCCACGAAAAAGTCAGTTTAGTGTTGCGACTCGTTGCGTGCAGACGCTGACAATTTACCGTGCGTATTACTCGGCACGAGTGAACTTTTTCATTTTCTGACTACATCATCTTTGTCAGTGCCTAACTAATATTTACCTTGTGTTTTTCACTTTTAATATGAGTGTTCAACGTTCACTGCCACTAAGTAATTCTAGTTCTAGAAGAAGGAAAAACCCGGAAAATGACTTCCAAGACCTCAAAGAAGATCTAATGTCCACACACAGTTATCGACTTGAACTGGTTAAAACACTTTCGTAGTTCCAACAACATATGTTATCTTCATTCGACAGCCTACTAAACAAACAAAATGAGAGCCTACTAACGAAAGCTACGTGCTTAAGAACAACAAGACAAAATAAACAACCTTGAGATCTCGAGTGTGCCATCATTAAAAAATGTACAACATTTTAGATAAGGCTTTTCATAAACCTCACAATATATAGATTACATCCAGCGAGTCAGACGGTTCGCCGACCAAAATTAAGTAAGTAATAATGATACCTTTTTTTATTTGCCGCCTGATGGTGAGCGGTCACCGTAACCTATGGACGCTTGTAACACCAGGGGAATCTCTCACAAGTTGCCAACCCTTCACAAATATGATAACTTCTTTCTTGAAGAACCCCATACTGTAGTCCTTAGAGAAAACCTTGGCAGGTAGCTCATTCCACAACCCAAGCGTTCGTGGGAGGCAGATTCTCTGAAACCGCACTGTACGCGACCATTTCGGTTCTAAAGTGTGAGAATGAATTCCCTGCCGATGGCGAGCGGCGCGATGGTAGAAAGTGGCCGTGGGCATCATTTCGAACAATTCCTTAGAACACATCCCATTGTACAAGCGGTAGAACACACACAGGGAGGCAAAGTCTCTCCTCAGACTTAAGGGATTAAAGTGATTCCGATTGTATGTGAAAAGGATTTAAAAAATTTTAATTACTGTCAAACATTATTTTCATATTCTTATGCCACAAAATATATGCTATAATTCTTTTTTCATATTATTTTCACTGATTAATTATTTATTGATCCTAACTCTAAAAGTCAGTCTTCATTATCCTAGCAGCAAATTGTTTAGTATCTTTTTGGCAGTAAGAGGTTGGTTGGTACGCTTTACAATTTATGTCGAAAATAATATTGATATTAAAATGATTACGAAAGAATCCTTATTTATTTACTATCAAAACGTGAGAGGCTTACAAACAAAATTCCATGAATTTCTAACAAATGTTTTGAACAATAGCTATGATATAATATGTGTAAGTGAGTCTTGGCGTAATAAATCATTTTATTGTTCAGAGTTTTTCGACAATCGTTACGAAGTATTCAGATGTGATCGCGATACTGTTTCTTGCGGTTTAAACCGGGGCGGTGGCAGTTAGGCGCGAGCTCAACCCCGTGGAGTGCGTGAACCTGCGAACGCGGCCGCCGCCTGAAGAGCTGTGGCTGAACGTGCGCCTGCGCGGGTGCAGCCGGCCGCTGACCTCACATCACCGCTTCCGCTCCGACGCATACTTATAAATTATTTGCACTTATATTCTACATGAATTTAAACTTAGTAATCTTTTTAACAGAATAATCGACTTGGTTCAATCTAAACCTAATGATACTTTTCTCGTCTGAGGTGACTTTAACGTAACGAATACAACCTGGCAATGTGTTTGTGAATCGAACATTATGGTTGTAAGTGCGAGAAAGGTTACGCTCTCTGCGCTTACTTCCTTATTTAATTAGTTTAATTCCGAATTGCATATAAATAATAGACTGTTAGACCTAGTTTTTTTGTAACGAAACTTTTCTTACAACCGCCCCTGAATATCCGGAAGATGTCCATCACTAAGCATTTGTTATTGACCTGTCGTTAAAATTACCTCTACCGCTCAAAAATAATGTTATACCTAAAAAAATGATTTTCAGCTCAGATTTTGAGTCTATAAAGAAAAGTCTTACGTCTTGCTGGTTATCTTACCTTTTCTAATTTACCAGACGTGAACACTCAAGTTACGTTATTTTATAGTATACTCATTAAATTCATTGAAGTTGAAGTCAGTTTGTTTTCGAAAAAATATTTCCCAATAATCTCAATTTCCCCCCTTGGTACACTCGCCTACTTATAAAGTTAAGTAATAAAAAGCAAATTCCATACTAAATGGAAAATATATAAATACCCGTCAGGTTACCAAGCTTTTTCTCTTCTCAGTAAGAGACTACACAAAAAGGTACAGACATCGTAAGAACGAATTAGAGAAAATCCAAAAAAAATCTGGTCTCAAATAGGTCTAATTCTATTCTATTCTAATTACTCAAAAAAATATTTTTAATGGTAAAACGTTAACGGATGGTAATGAAATCGGCGACACATTTAATACACACTTTGCTTCTATTTTTCAAAACCCTGTAATATCACATCTTCTTACGACTCACTGAAATCATGTGCTAGTAACAATGTTTTAATCAACGCTAATTTAATTAACTTAGATATGGATCTTATTTTAAAAGAACTGCAATAAGTCAACATTCATAAAGGACCTGGAGCGAACGGGATTCACCCTGTTCTTGTCTCCAAGTGTGCTCAAGAATTATTTAAACCGATCTTTATAATATTTAATTATTCCATTGAATCTGGAGTTTTTCCAAATCTCTGGAAAAAAGCTCTTATAATTCCGATACAAAAAAATTGTTACAAAGAACAAATAACACAGTACAGAAGCATATCAAAACTGTCAGTATTTGGTAAAATACTAGAAAAAATTATTACTAAGCAGTTATTATGAGCAGTTCGACACCACATTACTGGTGGTAATATGGTACAACATGGTTTTATTAAAATGCGTAGCTACAAATATGTTATCTTTTGCAGACTATTTACTTGAAGCCATGGACTCAAATCAACAAATAGATGTCGTGTATACTGATTTTTCCTAACCGATTTAAGGCCTTCAATACAATTAATCACACTTTACTCATTAAAAAGTTGGGTAAAATCGGTACACATGACATACGTCTTAGATGGATAGAAGCTGTCTGTTTAAAAGAATACTGCTCCAGAGAGTACAATCCATTCGTGACCTGGGTATACGTACATGTCGTACCTGGGTACGATAATAATGGACGATGAAGTTTTATTTAATGAACACATAGACTCGATTTTAAAAAGAGCCTTTCGCAAATTAGGATTTGTAAGCCATATCACTAAGCCATTCAAAAACATTACAATAAAAATACAGCGTTTTTAGGGTTACGTACCTGAAAGGTAATTAGGAACCCTATTACTAAGGCTTCGCTGTCCGTTCGTCCGTCCGTCCGTCTGTCACCAGGCTGTATCTCATGAACCGTCATAGTTAGACAGTGGAAATTTTCACAGAAGATGTATTTCTGTTGCCGCTATAACAACGAATACTAAAAAAACTGAAAAAAATAAATATTTAAGGGGACTTTTTTTGCTCGTTTTTGTAGATAATGGTACGGAACCCTTCGTGCACGTCCGACTTGCACTTGGCCCATTTTTGATACATGAAGGATAAAACGCTCTCTCAAGCGATACTGCATGATTCTTCGATTGTTGTTAAGGCTGAGCCCTACTCGAATGTGCAGTTCTCTGCTCGTTTTTTAAATCGATTTTACTGTCCTATTGCAAGTTTCAGACTGGAAAAAAAAAACATGGCTCTCTACATTCTTTAACTAGCAAATTACTGTATTTGTTTAACGATATCTGTTAAAACAACGCT
This sequence comes from Apoda limacodes, assembly GCA_946406115.1. Taxonomy (NCBI): domain Eukaryota; kingdom Metazoa; phylum Arthropoda; class Insecta; order Lepidoptera; family Limacodidae; genus Apoda; species Apoda limacodes. The sequence goes on from OX291550.1 coordinate 25,901,014, forward strand.
TTAAAAAAATAAAGGCTGAACCTCTCGTTTTTCTATTTTTAATTTATAACTTATTATCTAGTAGCGGGAACATAATTTATTTCATAAAATGTTAAGTAACAACAAAGCTAAAAAATTACTGTAATAGATTTTTTATATCTTATGTGATGTAACTGTAATATATTATTTTCCACTTTTTACGTTAAGTTGTACGTCTATCTATAATATATTTTTGCTACTGAAAAATGCGCTCTATTTGAGATTAGCATTGTTGATTACAGCTTAACGCCTGTAAAGCAAATGTGGAAAAGAGATATACTTATTACATGAACGCTACTCAAGCAATAACCCGGACAATCATACGTTTAACACGTAAATACGAAGTTTCCACGTATTTTTTCAAACTATATTTTGTCGAAATTCTTATTAAAATTGGCTCAGAAAACAGTTTTTACGTAATTATATTGCTTTACTTTGTAAAACTTGGTATTATTTCAAATAATAAGGTTATAATTTTTGATATTTTAAGTAAAATAGTAAAATGTTTGGATACGCTAGGGCTTGACAAAACGATGACGTCATAAGTATATCAATACTTTTTGGGGTAATTATTTATCTACATCCAGAATAGAATACAATAATTAATTTTGAAAATGTTTCTTACAAATATAAATGAAACATTATATTACTTAATACACATATTCTTTTTTAAGGTTCGGTAGCCAAATGGTCAATCAAAAAAAAAACCGGTCAAGTGTGTTTCGGTTCACGAAGAATATTTGCACCGTACTAACTGAAATTTAAATAAATAAAATTGAATTTAAAGTTTTTCAAACGATACTTAATTCGAATCTCTAGAAAACTAAACCTTTACAGTGCAAAGAGAGACACATCCGAACAGCATGCGCTTATGAGCGCAGCTACCACTCGCTGGATTTGTTACTCTGATTAGCTGCCGCGCCACCTAATGCAATGTGTTATTCGAACGTATATATTGTTATAAATTTAGTAAGTATTAGTACTTATTCAGAATGTTATCATTTTATTTCTAGATAATAATTATATGGTTCATTAACTTATATTTAATACCTGTTTTTCAAAAGTACCAACTTCATCTACCGACTAAATTTTTTAAGCTACAGCTATGATAGTTTTCATTAATACACATTTCTCAACCCAATCAAATACGCCTACTAACACTAACGCATTTTTTTATGGTATCTGTTGAATATAGAGTAGGTACAACAACCTCCATGGACGATGTAAAGTATAATATGTCTGCGGTGTAACTTGTCACTTAAAAAATATAGAAAAATGTCGTACATCTTTTTTATTCTAAATAATAAAGTTCTAGGTCACAATAAGGTAATACAAATAAGGAGTTTCAACTCAAACAGTATCTTGGGACATGTAAATGAGGACGTGTGATATTGTCGCGATAAAACTTGAATATGGCGCTTTGCTAAACTTAGATAAAGCCACAGGACTAGGTATATTTACACATGACTCTGGAGAATTGATATGCAATAATACGAAATCTAGTCTCCAAATTGAAGAACGAAGGAAGGAAGGATTGCTTCCTTTTTAATATTATTCTACTCTTTGGATTGCTTACTCTATGACGAGTGCCTAGGTTGTTGGCAAATTATATAATTTGTGGTTGGCAACACTAAACACCAGTTTTTTTTTTGATAAAACTTTGATATGCTAGATATAAATAAATATTTGGAAACTCAGCTTGCTCTTGCCAAACAAAAATGTGCCGATATAAATAAGCGCCACTCTGTATCAATCAAAAGCACGGCTGCAGCAGAAATAATATCTAAAAAACAATCCAGTAGCAAGGGCTCTGTCAACAAACAGATCGGTGTGAAAAAGAAAAATGTAAATGAATTAAACAAAAATTTTCCAAATGATCATGATACATCTGAGATAAACAATTGTGCAAGTAGAGATTCTGATAATGGTAGTGAATATTTACCTTCATGTGAAGATGAAGATGATGACATATTTCTCCCAGCTTCTTTTCGTGTGAAACTAAATATAAAGAAAATAATAGATGATGGTGACATCAACCACTACAAGGATAGAATCTCAAATTGGCGAAAAGACTTGGCAGCTGCACGGTCAGGGAATTATGATGGTAGCTCTTTAACTGCCGACATACAATATGTATTAGATAGTAATGGTGATCCAGAAGAAACTCATGAACTACAAAATGGTTTATGTGTTCCAATTCACATTTGGAAGCAACTGTATAAATATCAGAGAACTGGAGTAAAATGGCTTTGGGAACTACATCAAGTGCAGTCTGGTGGACTGCTTGGAGATGAAATGGGTTTAGGCAAAACTGTTCAAATCATTGCCTTCATAGCAGGGCTGTCTAAGACTGACCATGGAGCATGGGGTGGCCTTGGCCCATCTATTATTGTAGCTCCAGCGACAGTGATTTATCAATGGGTTTCACATTTCCACTATTGGTATCCTCATTTAAGAGTAGCTGTCCTTCATCATTCAGGTTCGCATGTTGGAAATCACAATAAACTCATAAGAGAACTACATCAATCTCATGGCATATTACTTGTTACATATGCTGGTATTGTCAAGTACAACAAAGATTTGACAGCTAGAAAATGGCACTACATAATTTTAGATGAAGGGCATAAGATTAGGAATCCGGACACGCAAGTCAGTAAATTTGTTAAAAAGTTTCAAACCCCACATAAGATTTTAATCACAGGGTCCCCAATGCAAAACAATCTGCAAGAACTTTGGTCACTATTTGATTACATGAGACCTGGGCTCTTAGGTACTTATGTAGTCTTTATGGAGCATTTTGCTGTCCCTATAACACAAGGAGGGTATGCAAATGCTACACAACTACAGGAAGCCACAGCCCTAGAAATAGCAAAAGCTTTAAAAAACATAATCACCCCCTATATGTTGAGACGAACGAAAGCAGAGGTTCAGGAACATATAAAACTTCCAGAAAAAAATGAACAAGTATTGTTCTGTGCTTTAACTCAGGAACAAAAAGATCTTTACATGGGATACCTTATGAGTGCTACAGTTAGAAGTATCTTAGATAGAGATAGCAGATATGGGGATCCTCTACGAGCTAGAGTTTTAGTAGCTCTATCAACATTGAGGAAAATATGTAATCATCCAGATTTGTATTTATTTGAAGCACAAGAAGAGTCTGAAGATATTGATGTAAGATTTGGTTATTGGAAAAGATCTGGTAAAATGACTGTTGTACATTCCTTGTTAAAAATTTGGCAGAAACAGAGACATAGAGCTTTAATTTTTACTCAGTCTAGAGCAATGTTATGTATTTTAGAACAGTTTTTACAAAGTCAGGAGTATAAATATTTAAAAATGGATGGTACTGTAAGTGTTGGTCAGAGACAAAACTTGATAAAAACTTTTAACAATGATTCAGAATACTTGGTATTCTTAGCTACAACAAGAGTTGGTGGCCTGGGAGTTAATTTGACTGGTGCAGACAGGGTGATTATTTATGACCCTGACTGGAACCCAGCAACTGACAGTCAAGCTAAAGAAAGAGCTTGGAGAATAGGCCAAAAAAAGAATGTTACTGTGTACAGACTGCTCTCTGCTGGAACAATAGAAGAAAAAATATATCAAAGACAAATTTTCAAACAATACTTAAGTAATAGAATACTGATTGATCCTCATCAAAAGAATGTGCTTACCACAAGCACCTTACAGGGTCTTTTTACACTGGAAGAACTAAATTGTGATGGAGATACAGAAACAGCATCTCTTTTTAAACACACAAAAGTAAATTTCAATAATAAATCTGTGGAAAAAAGCAGAGGGAGTACAGTTAAGTCAAATTATGCCAAGAACAAATTAGAAGAAATGAGGCAAAAAGCAAAAGAAATAAGCAAAAGAATATCTCAGAATGCTAAGAAACAATTAGAGCCAGCTGAAGATCCCAGAGAAAAGTATAAGAAAAAGAGAGAATTGTTGTTAAATCCACCCAAAAATGAAGAACCACAAATTAATGTAGTTGATGATAAAATAACAATTGTTCCTTTCGAAAATATTCTTTCTGAATTAGATATAGTGAACTTGCATTCAAAGAGAGATTACGAAGCAAACTTAATTAAAGATGCAATAAATAGTCAAAATAAAAAAATTGAGGAAGGAGAGATAACTGATGAAGAAGGTGCAGATAAAGATTTAGATGATCTCAAAACTGCAAATGTTATTTATGAAGAATCTTCACAATCGGCTTTAACTGCTGATTTACTTGTGAAAACTGCCAATGTAGAAGAAGATGCAACTAAGGAATCTACAGTACAGAATTCAAATGTAGATAGACAGATAAAGAAGATTGGCAAAAGAAAACATAGCTCTCTGTCAAAAGATGCAATTGAAAATTTGGTCGCTATTAAAAAGGTAAAAAAGAAAAAACATAAGAAGACAAACAATGATCAACAAGATGATGATTATGTGTTAAATAAACTTTTTGCTAAGGCTGCAGTTAAAAATGCATTACAGCATGATGTTGTAGTGGGCTTAGCAGAAAAAGAAAAAATACATCAAATGAAAGAAGAAGCTACAAAGAAAGCCAGACGTGCCATTAGAGCTATAAGATTTTCATCCAAATGATGTTATAATTTCATATAAGATTAATTGTTATTATTATATTAAAAGACATTTTCTATGTTTGCTACATATCATTAAGTACATTTATTTTAAAATCCAAGAACAAGAAACTTTTTTCAATTAAGGCTTAGGAACTTTTTATAAATGTGTTATAAAAATATCATCATTTATAACACATTCATTTTGTGTATGACAAAAACAAAATTTAATTCAAAATATTTATTCTTAAATGTCAATAAAACAGTGTAATTTAGTACAATAAGTATAAAATAGTATAAGTACAGTCACACTTTACCTTACAGCTATATTAATACATCTTCGTTGTGGCAGTTTGTCTGTACAGCAAATAAATAATTAACTACATGATAATTGACTAGAAACAAAGCAACACTTAAAAGGGTGAATTCATTCCTAATTTTGTACCAAAATCCAGTCTAGCCCGCCTTTGATTTCTTATATCGGCTCTGAAACAAAATAAATATTTTTTGATAAAATGTTGTTGCCTTAGCCATTATACACCTCACTGCAGGGGCATGTCTCCTTGGAGAAGGGGGCTTAGGCCATAGTCCACAGCACTGGCTCACATAGTTTTATTATTTAGAAATTCTCATTCAATGTTACTAATGAGACTTTTTTTTGTTTAATTAGTTACATTGTATAAGTATATCCACATAGTATCCGCTCAACTAACACAACTTAAATTACGATAATTGTCTGAATTTAATTGCCATAGTTTCTAATTTCTTCTAATGGTTCTTGGCTTAAGCGGTTATACAAAAAAAATTATAGGTGTGTGTGTGTGTGTGTGTTTTGATCATAGCCTTGTTGATTCTTTACAAAAGGTCTTTATTTTGGATGACAGGTTGACAGGGGATGTTAGGTTTTTTTGCGGGATATCACCCATAATTTATTACCGTCCAATTTTCCGTCAAATTATAATATTTTGTCCCTATAAAGATTAATAACTTTATGTTTTAAAATTTTAATCAGTGTCCTAATAAATCATTAGGTTTACAAAATATGGACTAACTTTATTTCCTGCCACTTGATGAACTCATTGAGACAGAATATGACAAGCGGTGAGCTGAAGTATCCCACTAGTAGTGGCCAGGGTACTGTGTAACGGAATGAACACAGGTCCCATTTCTCACAGTACCCGTACTGCTTGCTGAGCATACCCACGCTAAAAAGACTTTGGAGTATTATTCTGAAATTTAAACACAGTTTCTGTTAAATAGAAATATTGTATATAAATATATAAAGGTTGGGCTGAAAACAACTGACTCTTGTAAGGAGATCGCATCAAATCCTTAAAAATCATGACATTACCCTCATTTTACATTTACAAAATTGCATTTGTAAGACAAAATGAAGACATGTTTACAAGTGCCTCACAGTAACACAAAAGACCCTTGCGGAATAGAAATACGTACACCTGGCGCCAAGACTTCTCTAATGCTGAATTTTACGTTTGAAGAAAACTTACACAAAATATTGATATAAAATCATTCATGGTTTGATTGTTAACGTAGCATCCACCGCCAAATAATAAGTTTCAACTAAGCGTTTGTCATGTTGGGTCTAAATGATTCAAAATAATAATGGATAGCGGAAAAATCATTTTAGGTAAAAACTAAAAAATAGGGAGTTTTTGAGGTAAAATTACTCTACCAAAATTGTAAATCAATTATAATATCGCATCAAACGTATCTTTAAGTTATTCTATAAAAAAATAGTTTTGAATTTAACATAGAGCTATTCCTTTTCGATATGTGTACTTACATAATTAACACGGTCACAGACCAAACTTTATTTGACCAAAAACTTTTCTGCCAAATGGAAGACTGTCTATGAACGAACGATAGAGATATCACAACTGAAACAATAAAAAAAACTAGTCAAGAGCCTGCCACATTGGATTTAGAATGACGCCACGTAAATTATCGTTTGCTAGCCATCGATCGAACCCTATCGTTCGATACCCATTTCTAGTGTTGTGAAAAAAAAATTGAATTTAGTGCTGCCTTGAGTTTACCAGAGCTAAATTTCAATTTATCGGCAGAGTAAGTGGGGGGACTTGCGAGCTATCCCTCTAGGAGTCATGCTTTCTGATCGCTTACTAAATCTGCCAAGGTAAACTTTTGGTAGTCGTCTTTACCACCACTGTGAACAGCCCCTCTGCTAAAAGCGGGCAATCTACAACTCACAGATATATTCTTGAAACAATAATAAACTTTGTAAAAATAGCTTATTATTTCTCTGTAGAACAACATAATATATTTAGAATACGCTTTGTACAAAGAGAAAATTAAAAATATCCATTGGCGCTGCTAGAAGACGTCAGTAATACTTTTAAACAAAATAAAGTAACAAAAGTGCACTAACTCAAATGCACAGTAACAAGAGCAAGTGTTATATGCTGCGCTAGGTAATATCCGTCGTAGAAGTCGTCGCCCCACCCGTGCCAGCTCTTAAGCGACAAGTCGTGAGCGGACGAGTAGCTACCCACGTTGGTAGGGTACACCATCCAACACGCCGTCGCGTTCGTCGCTTGTGATAGTTGCTCGCAGAAACTGCGCAATGTGAAAGCGTACAGCAGAAGTATCGATATGATGGAAGGCAGAAATTTGCACGCGTAGCACCAGAACACGAATAGGGCCATCTGTGAACAAGAAAATCCAACTATATATAACATGAAAGAAGTATAAGTGTGGATATACTAGCCGACCTGGCAAAGGTTGTCTTGCCCTTTCCGTTGCTGACACCGTCGTCGATCGCTCGCTCGCGCAATTACTTCGTTTTCGGTTAGGAGACTTTTTTATTTTTGCTAGGCTCTTAAGGGTCGTAGCGTGATGCTGAATGACCAATTCCTCGAGATTTGAGTTATCACATGCAAATTAGTTATGTATTAAGGACAGTAAGGAGAAAATTACTAACGAAATCAAGAAGCCGAATGAGCTCTAATGACTCGAGTTTGTAATTTCCATACCGTCCGTGTTACACACAATGTTTTTCGTTACATTTGCAAGTAAATTAATTAACATATAAAGTAAATAAATAAAAAATTGGATCAACTCGCATCTATGTGATTAGTTCACACCTCGCCTCAGGAGAATGGCTTTTTACACGCCTGTTCTTCAAAGTAGTCATACCTTGTAATGCATGTTGAGGTGTGGTCTTGTAGCGGCACGCTGCATGATGGCGGCGTCGAGCGGCGCGAAGGGCAGCGCGGCGGCGAGACCAGCCGCAGCGCCCGCAGACCATAAAGCGCCGCCCAGACACAGCGCGAGAGGGGTCACGCACCACAGCGAACCCGCCTGTATTCATATTATATATAAAGCAGCTTGGCTTCGACAAGTAAAACATTATGTAATACATTATATATTACAAATATATTCGTTTTAATTTTATTATATATATGTTAACATAATATTATTAAATATTTCATTCGAATCATTAAAAAATTTTTTAAATAAAATAAATCTGATTTCATTGCAATATTTTCTTCTGTAGGATTTTCTTTTTTGCCCAATTGGTGTAGAACCCTCAAAAACGCTTCAAATTCCACTTTGTTAATACTGTTATAGTATAGCCTGACCTGACATGCGTGGGAGTATGCGTACATTGTAATACAACAAAATTATTAACTTAGTTATACACTCATATTATATGAGCCAAATATAAGCCAATACTCAAAACTGTTATGCGGTTTAACAAAATATTTTGTAAAAAATATACATATTGTACTTGTCAGTCAATATGAAAAGTTAAATAATAAAAAATATATTTTCACGCATGTAAAAGGGGCCTCGAGGAATATGCAACGTTATTCACATACTCATTTTCAAACCTTAGTCACTTAAAATAACACAAAATCAAAGAAGGAGAGAAAGAAAGGGGAAGTCTAAAACTTCGTTATGTATAGATGGCCCCTTACTGACCTGCAATAGCGCGATAAAGCACGCGCTGCACATCCAGAACTGCGTGGTGTTCCACAAACACAGCATAAAGTGCCGAGACATGGTCATCAGAGCGAACAGAGATACGTCCGCATCGCGTTGCATCTGATTTATACAAATAATTTTTTGTCAAAGCATTCAATAATTTACAAATAAATGTAAATACATGTACATATTATCCATCAATAAATAGACAGCTTAGCATCATAACAGGATTGGAATCATGTAAATTCGATGTGCTATGAACTATTGCTTTATTGCTGTGCCGCGCCCTAGGTATAGCCGTGAACAAAAATCTTTATTTGAAACGCATAGTATTTAAAGTTCAAACCACGGATCTTGGGATTTCAAGGTCATCTACGGAGATCGCAGTCTGGTTTTCATATAAACTGGACAGCGCATTTCCTAGACGCTGTATAGTAAAAACGGTCGCAAAAGTATGAAAGATGCGGAGCTAATCTGCGGCGAGATGTTTCTTTCTAACGTTTTGTTTTTATTTTACAGAAAAGAGATAGGTAGTTGCAGCACATAAGCTTTGTCTCTCTCTCTAAAGAGTGGTCATTTTTGCGGGGCTATTGTACAGTCCATACAGAACTCGAAGTCTACGGGGTGTCACCTATTGCAACCTAATCGCGCCTTGCGTCTGCTCGCGTTCGCAGATTGGTTTTAATTTTAACAGGTAATAGCTGATTGGCGAATTTTAAAAAGTTTAAAAATTATGTAAAAGGGGAACTTTAAGATTAGATAGATTGGTTAAGATTACCCTAGTTTAATAACATTTATTGTATCTATCTCATGTGGATTCGTTCCTCGTCTTCCCTAACGTGTGTTACATCCACGGTATAGCACTCGCTTTCGCCGATGCTATTTTGTCCCAAAAACGTACAAATAACCGGGCACAATTGAGACTCGAGTCAAGTTAACAATTTACAAATTGTAACAATATTGGTAGCCTCTACTGAGAATCGAACCCGGAACCTTTGACACGTGCGTCTAAAATGCACTTATTCTTTCACCACATGACCTATACTAACAAATTATAAAAAAAAATTACCTACGTACCTTATTCCAGCAGTAGTTGTTAGGTTGATTTAGCCATTTATTTTGTAGCTTCAATTAGCAGCGTGAAAAATAGAATAACGAATACTTTTCAACCCTTTTACTGTTTAAATAGGTACACTCTATAATGAAAAACCTTTTCACATTTTACAGACTGTTAATAATATATAAAAGTAAGCCACACTTCATTATTCCCAAAAACCAAATTTCATCTAAATTGTGACATCCGTTTTCGTGGACGAACATTTCTCGTTTGATAGTAAAGAAAAGTTTTAAGAGCATTATGTAACAATATTGGCAATTGCTATTGATATCGCTTGGCTAATAATTTGACACACATTGCGCTTAAAAATGACTTATATCCTTATTAATCACTTAATACAACGAAATGTTAATTAAAACAACAGATTACAGAACCTAGGAGTCGCATAGATATGTATTGCTTAGCGACTTACCGACAGAGAGCAAGGCACGGAGTTAAGTGCCCTCGCTAAATCAATGGGGCCAATCCCTGTTTCTGGTAACTGGTATGGAGGCATTTTCTGGCACAAGACAGGATATAGTGGCTCTACTGCTATGCTGAAATAATTGAAAAATCCCTTTTTAAAAAACAAAATAAATTCAATACCTCTTTTGGCTGAACGATGACATGGGTTGTATGTTTTTAACTAATGAGTTATACTGATTTAATTGATAAATCTACTTTAACTTTATTGTAGAAAAGGTATGCCTTCTTACCTTGCGTCAGCTTGCATGAATATTTCCATATTGAGACAATTTGCTGCGGAACCCATGACGCAAACAACTTCACCGTAGTCCTAGGAAAAGAGAAAATTTTAGAACTACTACCTGTTCTATCCTAACAACGGGAATATGCACAAGCTAACTCTGACTCTGGTGCATACATTCATAACATCACGCCTGTTTCCCAAAGGGGTAGGCAGAGACTAAACACTTCCACTTGCTACGATCTTAGCAAACTTCCTTTGCTTCACTCGCACTCATCAATGCTTTCATTCACGTTCGACGGTTTAAACTACTCTTGCTTGACCTTACTTTTTTAAAAACGAATTCATTTGATCGAGATGTGTTTGCCGAGGTCTGTCTCTCTCTACCGACCCTACCAATTACTTTCGCCTCATAAGTTTGTGCATACTCTTTAGTAAAAAAAACATTGTATATATAAATGTTTTTTTGTTTAATTAAACCGATAACGATAAAACTTTAGTGAAATGTAATGCACCAGGCCAATGAGATATCTAAATTAGTGCAACTATTTTAAATCAAGTAACGCGCGATTCATTTCTGCAAATGTATGAACGAAGTTAACTGCAGTTCGTGTTTTCGGTGTGAATTGAGATGATAAAGGAAGTCCCCTACTTTAAGGGTTTAACGGTCAGCCATAATAAAAGATAAGTAAACAACACGTTTTGCATAAAAATCTGTGAATACACTAACTCGATCGGCAACAAAAAAATGAAATAGTGTTTGTTGGTGTAATCTACACTAATATAATAAATGTAGAGCTTGTTTGTTTGAACACGCTAATCTCTGGAAATAGCAGTCGGATTTGAAAAAATCTTTTTGCATTTGATAGCTTAATTCTTGAGGAAGGTTAATAAGCTATTTAGCATCACGCCGGTCCTTAAGAGCCCAGCAAAAAGGAAGATAGCGCGGATGAGCAATGCCTTTGCACTACAGCGCAAAAGTAACTAAAAAGGGCAGAACAACGTCTTCCAGGTCAGCTAGTTGCTTTTAGGGTTAATTTAGTATTTATTGTGTGTGTAAGTAACCTGCTTTTTATTCTATGTTATTCACGGAATAAAATTGAAGCTAAGCGGCACGGGGATAATTTGTACATGTGTATAACATACCTGCATGATTTCTACCATAAGTTGCACGGAGCGCGCGGTACAATCCGTGAACAGTGACACGAGCAACGGTACGTTGTCCACTTGCTCAATGTGCGGACGGATGTTTTCTATGCCGCGTGGTAGTTTCGCCTGCAAAACCCACACTCCTTTTTATTCATGATAAAAAAATAGTGAAGAAAAACACCGTTTTAGAATGCCGGAAAAATAGAGATAATTTTAACCATAGACTTCTAGATGTGATACAGTCATCTTCGGTACATCTGCAATGACAGATATGTTGAAAGTTGAATTTTGGAAGCATTTTTGTTTTAATTTTCATTAAGTTCGACTTAGCTAACTGAAATTTGTCATAATGAAAAGGCGATGAGCACAAGTTTGATTAGGTGCATTCTGTCTACTGCTTTAATACGTTTAATGTCATAATCCAGCCAAGTTAAAAGGTTATAAATTCTGTATGACATACTGTACAAGTCTTAGCTCATTCTCTTTGGTTGGATTACTGACATTTAGCGTATAATGAACATTAATAATGCGCATAATACAAAAGCAATGACCGACCACGCCAACCATTTTACGTTGTACATCCACTCGACTGTCCGTTTGTGACCGCCCTTAAGACCTTTAGAGTTCCGCATTTAATTGTAGAATTAAGAGAATTCATTCAGCTAGCTTATTTTTGATTGATTTTCAAATAAATTTCTATAAAAAATAAGTAAATTCTCACCCGGTTGCTCATGTCAAAGTTGAGAGGCGCGGTGTGGTCCGTGGAGTCAGTGAGACAGGAGAGCGAGCGACACGCGTCTGCCGGGGAGTCCCCATCCTCGTCGCCGAGTAGCGAGTCGGTGGACGGGTGCGTTGTCGCTATGCTGCTGCGTTGCAACTGCACCCACATACACACATCACATCAATCTTACATACTATTACACTGATTACCAAAGGCACTAAATAATGAGTACAGAAGGTCCACTCACGACGTATTTGATTTTAAGTACGTATCGCTGCGTGTCATTGGTAGTCGTGCGTGACTGACTTCCTCATTGTAATAATTTCTTTATTTTTTATAATATAGTACTATGGGTACAACTGAAACAAATACTTATAAACCGCACTACAAATAATATATAGAAAACACCTAGACTTAAGACAAACAAATGTTCACGACAAAAATGGATGTCCTGTGTGGGGATTGAACCCGCGTCACTCATTTCAGTAGGCATTCATTACTACCAACTGAGGTACTAAGCACTCTTGAGCACGTACGCGTGACAGTGTAGGGTTTAGTACGCTTAGAATGTAGCGGTCCTTCTGTACCTATTTATTTTGTACCAGCGGTTGGCAATAGGACGTTAAGTACATTGAACCAATCATAGATTGACATGTTTAACAGCTGTCGTAAATACCGGCATGTGATGTAATTTTTATTTACCTGTCTCAGTGCGGTTTTGACCGTAGAGTTTGTAAGACAGGACCCCAGGAGAAAGTGAATGTGGAGTCAGTGAGACAGAGAAGATTAGGACACATATATACTATTCACTCTATACAGAAATTTTCTAGCAAGTAAAATGCTTTTAGATTATATCTAAAACCATTGCAAGGTGCCCATTGCAACGCTCGTCGTACATTGCATGAACTTTGTTATCCGACCAAATAAACCGAATATCCGACCGAACTATTAGATTAAAGGTAACTTGGGTTGTAAATAGTAAAACTAGACTAACACTGTGTAACGAAATAGGGACACTAAGTCAGCATCACAATATGAACTTGACTGTTAACTTAACACCGCACGCCAAATCGGCAAAATGCATCTCTTGATGCAAGTACATAAACTAGTTTATTTTTATTGACTCGTCTACACCTACACACCTACTCGTCTACATGATTTGTCGTTACGAGGTAGGGCAATCGTGTAGGTATAAGTTAGATGTCGAGTCGCTCTGAACGATAGGTATTGTAGTTAAGGCGCAAAACGGTGGTTTAAGTTTTGACTTAACACGCTAATATCTTACTAACTCCAATACCTAGAGCAACGAGACTGTGTCATAAGATAGGCCTCGCAGGTAATTAAGGTTTCGTAGGAATAACATGAAACCCTGAACTACGGGAGCGTAGGAAAGAAACTGAAACTTCGCGCTCCGTTTTGAGTATGACCGGACAAACCCACAGACACGAAAAGTACCGTAGAACGTGGAGATATTATAGGAGTACACAATAGAACTTAGTACAATATCTACGGCTCTCCTATTTATGAAGAAAACTGTAAACTGTACGTAAGTAAACTGTTAGCTTAACCGCGGATATTCGCGTATACCACTACACACCATAAGAAGTGTCTTTGAAAGCTCTATCTTGGCACATATTAATCGTCGCTGTAATTCGTAACGTGCTAAAAAACGAAAGAACGTAAAAAGGTGTAATTTTATAGCCAAGCCGCGAATGGTGCGAGTGTGATAGCAATACCTGATAGAGACCTAGAGTGTAAGCAGCTGTTTACAGCTACATAGTTATACTTAAACTCTTGGTATGAGTTTATATGTATGACTACGCACTATTTTAATTAAAGATTTTGAACAGGCTAGATTTTGGATCACCATTGTAAGTACAATAAATTTAGTATTAAATCGAGAATGTTTCATGGAAGAACCTCTCGCTCAGAAGGGGTTTGTTATTTTTTGTATATAAATGAAACTAAATTTTAGTTTCTATTCAGAATCAAATCAGCATTCAGAATACGTTCAGCAGTCAATAAATAAATTATTTTGAGTGTTTGTAAATAATGTGTTAGAATTTAAGTTAAGTCTAAGTGTGTTTGAGTGCGCCTAAATTCCGTGTTTTTATTTTTCGCGCTGAAACTCGCTGTGCGGCAAGCATCGAGATCTCGTCGAACATTGGCAACTAATTTAAGTTGTTACTTCCTTTGATTCTAGAAAAACTTTACATGTCCTAAATTTAAACCATAATCCTTTCATAAATTGTTTTAAACTCTCAACGCTTTCTGGTGATGCCAGCTTAGTATGCTTTTTCTGTTACACACTGTATACATTATTATATTAACAGCCGAAGTAACTTAAGTTAAATGTATCTGAAATTATAAATATTACTTTTAGTCCGTCCTGCGTTGTGATTGACTGCCTGGCCTTCTTGATCTCGTTGTCGAACTTAACGGTCGTGTGGTCCAGGTTGATGGCTCCCGGAGTTGACAGCGATAGTGGTCTCGTTGATGTTATATTATTACTGGTATCACAAAATAAATATGTAGTTACAGAAATACCACTTTTAACTAAGCTCCCTAAAATTCACAAGAAGAAGTCGGTCGCAACTTCCGCGTCACTGTAACACGTACTTAAAAATTAAAACACTGAGTGGACCTTCTGTACGATTTTTAATTTTGTTCTGATATTAACGTTAGCATTTTAGGCCGGGCGCACATTACGAGAAATTTCCGATAGAAAAGAAAGGGCCTCTGTGCATACATTTTTTACTAGACCCCGCAGACTGTAAGAAATTTCTCGCATCGGCCGCTCGGTTCCGATGCGCGCCGGATCGCACCTCCAGTGGACGCGAGACTTTAATCTCGAGAGGCGCGGCTGCCATACATTTTGTACTAGACACCGCAGCACAATTGGATGCTCCGTTACGGCGTGAGTGAGTAACGAGCCAAACAATCTTTTTCGTTTATAATATTTTGGTCAGCTCCGTAGCTCAGTGGGTAAAGATCCGACTGCTAACTCGAGGAGTGTGGGTTCGATTTACGCAAAACATTTATTATTCGTGTTTGTCTTGAAACTGGGTGTTTACTATGAGTAATATGTATTTACAAAAAACAATATATATATGCATATATATACGTTTGTTTACTTTGGGACCAGACGGCGCTGTGTATAATTTCCAAAAATATTTATTTAATATTAGTAGGTAGAGTAGTACCAAATTTCAAC
This sequence comes from Apoda limacodes, assembly GCA_946406115.1. Taxonomy (NCBI): domain Eukaryota; kingdom Metazoa; phylum Arthropoda; class Insecta; order Lepidoptera; family Limacodidae; genus Apoda; species Apoda limacodes. The sequence continues at coordinate 25,916,461 of OX291550.1, forward strand.
TCAATCAAATGCTCTGTTGCGGAGTAATTGAGTTACAAACAAACAATCCTAATATTTTCACATTTATAAACATTTGTAGATTAGAAACAATAGTGTCAGTAACAATAACGTGTAGTCATCAATTCTGTTGTGCGTGTGTCGTGGCGGCGCGGTTAGACACAATTGGACGGCGAATCGCGGGTGCGGGGTTGACCAGGCGCGCGCAAAAATTTTTCTATCGGACATTTCTCGCAATTTGCGGCTGGCCTTAATCAGAATTTCATATCACGAAATTAGAAAATTGTTTATTATCGTTCTTATCGAAAAACATTCGTAAGCATTCACACAATCGGCAATCGCGTTTAGTGTCGGCGGAAGAGCAGACACAAAGAGAACATGTCCAAACTTGTCTACTCTCTTCTTTTACTCCGCAACACTCACTTATGACACTATTTCTTATTCTATCAATACACCACACACAATTGCCAATGCTCTCATTTCCACTAATTCTAATGTGCTTTGTTTGCCATACTCAACATTCACTTCCATACATCAGTGTTGGATGTATGGAAGTGAATGTTGAGTATGGCCTCGTGAACAGCTAAACGTGCTTGTTTATAAAACTTCTGACTGTTCCCAAAGGTGTAACATAACAAACAATATAAAATCGCGATGAAGTTAATCCATACTTCCACACTTCTCTAAATGACTAAGAATTTCTAAGTTTTCCCTAAAACATCAGATACTTGATATAGAACACTGAAAGCGTGGTGAGCGAGAAAGAAACTAACCTATAATGCAAGCCAAGGCCGGTATCAACAGTGCGGGTGAGTTGTGAAGGGTTAGAGCGCTCCTTGCCGATCGGTACAGGCAGGGTTTGAGACGAAAGCGGTGATCCATCTCTGTTGTCAAATATTTAAGCAACACACACTGTAAGTAACATGTTGATGAATCAAAGCGTTATAAAGGCTTCACAATTTTGATATCCATCGATGCAAAAGTTATGGCAGGTGGCCATTGACCTTCGAACCAGATTGTATTGTATCAGTATTGGCAAAGTGAAAATATAATTGCCTTGTAATAAAATTCACACATGTGTCAAACGTCATTTTCCCAATTCTGATTCAATCCATGTGCTGCCTCCGCCACCATATGGCCCTTTGACCACCGCGCATGATATTGCGAATGCTGGTTGAACTTTTTGGTATGGTTAAGTCTTCACGGTCAAAAGTTTTTCTTTGTATAACCTACGTGGGACCTAATAAAGTAGTTAAACTCTTAGAGCCAAAAAACTTGGTAAGTAAACAGTGAAAGTTTTATAAAAATCCAAATGGAAGTTTTTTGATTTGAGATAGCACTTTTTGACTAGGGCTTTTATTGCTGTCGTGGCTGATGACAAACTGATTAACAATGAAACTGAAATATAAGCTATTATTTTGATTAGACACAACATATTATTTATAGATTTAGAAAACTATCCTACATATGTTAGATCCATAAAGCCATTGCGGGTATGAATAAAAGCTTACACATAGTATAGGGCTCCACTCTCGCACTATGTTAAAACAGATCAGAGAACATATTTATAAACTAAAAAAAACATGTAAATTAGATTAGTGGCTCTCACAGTCATGAACACAAAGACAGAGAGACGTTAACTTTTTTTTTATGGAATAAGTATCTAAATAAAACTGAATTGGCCACATCAGATACATAGGTATTTAATAATACAATAACTGTCGCGCTAGGACCCGGGCCAAGATACCGATGTGCGATAGGTACATTTGCGCCTCGGGCTAGTTATACCTAGAACCTTGGCGCAATCACAAAATTCGGTGTTTTGTACTACCCACTTTCCTCCTCCAAATCTCAACCGAATTGTCTTGGAAGTTAATGAATTATTCTATGTCTGTATCATTTGTTTCTTAAAAAATAGTTCACATATTCGTAGGCAGCACGTTTGAAAATGTCATAAAATACAGACATATTGACCGTGTATTGCTATGATATTTAACAAATATGGGTCTAATACCAAAATCCAAGGAGGAAACAGGGGAATACGTTTGTATGGAGAAAAGCAGCCTGATATTTCCTCTTAAAACGATTTTTGAATTTTGTTAACCCTTACTTAAAAAATATTACTATTAACTAATTACTGTAATAATTTGATTAGTGGCAACATTGATCAACTAATGTCAATAATTAAGTTATTTATTCTATTTTTGCTATAAGACTGACGATGCTTGAGTAATACAGGCGAAATATCTCAATATTTACTATATTACAATTATTAATAAAGTTATTCTTGTATTTGTTTTTCATGCTATAAAAACAATTACAGGATTTAAAAGTTGAATTAAAGACATATTTTTTAGCTACGCAACAACCCGGATTTCTTACAGAGGCAGAGTGAAGTATAGTGCCACCTTGAAATACCTAAACTTAAGTTTTTTAAAATTAATTATGGTCTATAAACTAATTCAATATGAAATTATAAACCAACCTATTAAAGATTATTTTCATACGTACCTATCGTCATCAGCCATTAGACTAATATGACAGTTCCATCCGGATTCGAGACCCATCTTTTCGCTGAAAACACGCGATCTAAGCTCGTTCTCTTTGCTGAAGTGTACGAATCGTATACAGGCACGTTCCAGACGTTCTATGAGCTCTACCATGTCGCTTTGCGCCTGGTATTGCATAGTCACCATGCCTATAAATACCTACAAACATATGACAAAGTCCGTCAAGATGTTCTATGAGCTCTACCATGTCGCTTTGCGCCTGGTATTGCATCGTCATCATGCCTATAAATACCTACAAACATATGAAAAAGTCCGTCAAGACGTTCTATGAGCTCTACCATGTCGCTTTGCGCCTGGTATTGCATCGTCACCATGCCTATAAATACCTACAAACATATGAAAAAGTCCGTCAAGACGTTCTATGAGCTCTACCATTTCGCTTTGCGCCTGGTATTGCATCGTCACCATGCCTATAAATACCTACAAACATATGAAAAAGTCCGTCAAGACGTTCTATGAGCTCTACCATATCGCTTTGCGCCTGGTATTGCATCGTCACCATGCCTATAAATACCTACAAACATTTGAAAAAGTCCGTCAAGACGTTCTATGAGCACTACCATGTCGTTTCGAGCGTGGTATTGCATCGTCACCCTTCCTATGAATACCTACAAACATATGAAAAGTCCATCAATACATTATATTAGCTATACCATGTCGTTTTGCGCCTGGTATTGCATCATCACCATATCTATAAATACCTACAAACATATGAAAATTCCGTCAAGACGTTCTATGAGCACTACCATGTCGTTTTGCGCGTAGTAATTTATTGTCTCCCTTTCTAAAATTACTTTTAACAATATCAATATATACGCCAAGACGTTCTATGAGCACTACCATGTCATTTGCGCATGATATTGCATCTTCACTATGTCTATAAATATTTTTGACAATAACAAAAAATCCGTCAAGATTTTCTGTAACATCTAACCATGTTGTTTTGCTCCTGATATTGCATCGTCACTATGCCTAGAAAAATTCTTTAAACAATATCAAAAAATCCGTCAAGACATTCTATTAGCACTATTGTGTCGTTTTGCGTCTAATATTGCATCTTCACTATGCCTATAAATAGTTTTCACAGTATCAAAAATTCCGTCAATGCTTATTTAATGGATCACCAACATAGGTTTTTTTTAATAGTTTTATTCGCGCATCTGTCAGTGACAGAATTTATCCTAATTATCTTGAAAAAAAAAAACATTTTATAACTGGGATTACAAATTAAGGCAACCAGAGAATGAGAACCGAATGTTTTTGTCGGCAAATTTTGGTCGGGGTAATTGATAAAAAAAAAGTTTGGGAATGCATAAAGAAAGCATTTCTATACTTCATTGATACTCGAGAATGAATCTCATTTTTTAAAAAAGGCCTTTTTTCAAGTTAGTAGTAAGAAAAGTTGTAGAGAAAAATCGCTAAGACATATTACAGATAGAAATGTTTCATATTATCAGTTTCTCCGGTAAGGCCGTTTTTTTAAAAGAAATTAATCCAACAAAGGTAAATTAAAATGTTTAAATAATTATTATAGTAGCACGCTTTTTAAATTTATAGTACTATATTAATGAGAACATCTGATTATACTGCATGTCAAAGATATATTACTATATTTAATGAGAATACCTGATTACACTGCATGTCAAAATATCCTTCAACATCAGCGGCGTCATCATCCGTCACCTCATTGAAAAGCAATGAATCTGATACAAAAGAGAATAAGAAAACTTTAAAATACAAAAATCGTCAAATTATACTTTATTTAATATTTTTAACTAGACGTGCCTCGCAAATTTACTTGAGTTAAGTTTCTTCTTTGCAATTAGTTGTTAAGCCTAAAATCTTTCTCAGTGAACGGGTTATTTAACGCAAAAGTGTTTTTCTAATCAAACTGCTAGTTCCCGAGATTAACGCGTTTAAAAATACCTACAAACTTACTAGTTTCATATATTAGACTTCATTCTGTAACAGCCGTGCGTATGACAAAGAGACTGAGAGACAGAAAATGAGAGCGGACGATGCGTGGTGGGACATTTTATTAGATGACGGTGTGTGTGTGTTTTCACCTTTAATATTCAAATTCACATGTACATTGGCAACTCATAATATACCAGGGCTATATTTTCTTCAAGGATTTATCTTGAAACTACAATTCTGCTATAGGTATAAGTTTGTCATTTTTCGTTTAACCAAAACAGAAAGCTAGTTAAGTCTACTGTGACGCACCGGTAGAGTGGAAGTGTAGAGCGGGCGCGTCGGCCCACTGTTGCGAGTGCGGCGCGTACAACTGTCGACTGTCCGCTGGCAGCTCTAGATACATCTGTGCTAGGGACGACTCTATACCTCGTGTCAATGGCCTGGTGGGAAGACATTTATTATTTAACATTAACAAGGCTTTTAAATTTACGTTCCAAAACACTGTTACTAATTGGTGAGATAAATTGAGTCAACATTGAGACAAATTTTAGAAAACTCGATAGTAAAGGTACAGTTTTTATGTATGAGTAAAAAATTCGAAGAATAACAAGTCATGCAAAGAAAATAATAATAGCAATCCAGAATCGATGTCCTTCGGGTTGAATATCAAAACTAAGTCAAAATAATCAAAATCGACGTTTAGTATTTCTCACTTTACTCTTCCAAATCCCAACTGAATTCAATAAAAATTACCTGAATAGTTATGAATTATTCTGTGTTTGTATGTTTTGTTTACTTAAAATTAGTTTACATATCTATAGACTGCGGTGACCGCTTACCATCAGGCAGACCGTAAGCTTGTTAGCCACATCAGTGGTATAAAGACAAAAACTTACTTATATGCAAAAGCAGTACAATAAGCAGTGAGCGAGCTTCTTTGGTAGAAGTCAATAATCTTCTTGCGGTCAGACGGAGACATCGGCGTGAGGTCACGCCCGTTCCAATAGTCCACGCAAGAGTCCAATATTATGTCTGCCGTGCCCTGTCAAATTGTATAGTTTCACAGTAATTGTAAAATAATAAAAAATGCATAGGTAGCAAAGAATTTTTCTCAAGAGAAGTTGCATGTACGGTACTAGCTGCCGAACAGTACGGTATGGTGTATGAGATCGAGTAAACATCATTACTTTACATTTGGTGATATTAAACTCCAAATTGTTTAGACAACACGACTCAACCACAGCATCGATGTCTCGTTGTAAGGATGTAAGGATCGATCTGTCAATCCATTTACACCTAAGAAATGAAAACATTAGACATTTAGCTGTTCTAACGTTTTTAGGAAAAAACCCAAATTAGAAAGTGAAAGGCGATTACTCACCTCCAGTTGGTACTATTTTTGTACCTATATGGGCCACGTCTGTCAGTCCTAATCTCGGGATGTAAGGGGACCGAAGGGAGCACTAAATTATATCTAAGTAACTGAGAGAGGACATAAAAAGTATGGACAGGATCTAAATTACTTCCATAATGTAATGTAGTTCGTTCAAAATCTTTATTTGCACTTCACGTACAATACTTTTTGTACACTAAATTTATTTCTATTAACGCGATACCCTATAACATTATTATTGTATAAGTGTAGCTCTTTTTTTTAAAAAAAGGTAAAAAGTTATAACATTTCCAATAGGTTATTTTACGCAGAGTGTAATGACCGACCCCAGAGTAATACAGAAAACACGCGCACAGAGTAAAAAGGCCGAAACACCAGTATAAATGGTAAATATTTGATGTTACCTGAGTAAGCATTTGAAGTTGGTTGGCTTGGTCTTTGACAAGTACAGCCAGCATGTGTGGGAGCGGCACCTTCACGCGCGTGCTCAAGTGGAGCGAGCGAGCGAAACGAGTCTCACGCCTTATAGTGTCCGCTTGCTATAAAAAATATAACCAAAAACTATTATACGTCGATGTTTTTTTAGAGTTTGTGCGTTTTGGCTCAGCGCCTTTATGATCTCCAACAATTATTTAGTATAAATTACTTTCACTTAATTTAAAAGTTTATTTTTTATAATGTAGGTGTTTATATACTTCCGCTCACTGAAATTATTAAAACATGTTATTATAGTAAAATTATAGAAAAAACCCGGATAAGATAATTTTAGTTATAAAGTATTTAAAAGTCTTAAAACAAAGTATTACCAGATGTCTGAATACGGATAGACACTCCTCTACCGTATAGGATTCAGCGACGGAATCCGTGAATCCTATTTGTTTGGCAAGCTCGCAGAGACAGCGTCTATTGGTGACCGGCACCAAGTCCTCGCTATAAACAAAATAATAAATAAAGCCCGTGCAACATTACGTGATACGTGCACATTACGTGATAGAGTTAAATTTAAAAAAAAAATATCTATTTTATGCTATCTATTAGAACTATTGTATATGTACAACATAGGCCCTGGGGTATAATCACGCACTTAAGTTTTGTAAGTCGAAATTTCTGGCTCAAGTTTATGCCAAGTCAAAAATAGTAGAAAATGTCATGCCGTTACCAACAAGTGACAGTGATTAAAATACATTTAAAACTTTTAACCCCTTAGTGTTTTATGAAATTCTTATTTGAGAACTGTTACATTTTATGATACCTAACGACCACTTCCCTAATTTCCAAGCTAATGTTGTTCAAGAAGTACAATAACTTGTAAGGTGATCCGATATTACGTATTTATGACAATTTTAGTGAAACAGGATGTATTTATCAAAACTTTTTTTTTTATAAATTCACTTCATAAGATATTATTACTATGACATTAGTGCCAGACAGTAAATATTTAGCTACATAATAAGTTAGAAAAAAAATATGAGAAATTACGGGCCACGCAAAAAACATTTGTAAGTACTATTGTCCATAACTGTACCTGCGCGGAAGACCGCCATTTTGGTTCAACTTACGTGGCGCGATCTATACACGTTTTTCGGCTGTTCTTTATCTCATTCGCCTGTTCCGTCCTTCTCGTATTAAATTTATTTCATAAAAATGTTCTACAAATTCAGCTTTGTTCCAAACGCAACCAATTTTAAATTCAAAATGAAAACGATGTCTGTATAGTACATTACTTTTATGTAAATAGCGCTATAATTTGTTTTGAAAATACAAAACGTTGTTATATCTTAAGAAATTCGGAACTAATGGAAGGAAAATGTCAAAATTAAAACCAAACAACAATTTCCGCAAGTTTTTAATGAGCATATTTTAATTTGCAAATCGTTGTCGATGTCGAATCCTGATTATTCACTACAATTATAGATTTTGTTATTGAATCAGTAAAAGAAAACCATGTTATAAAAACCTGCCTATCTAACCTACCCAATACTTAAATAGAAAGTCCATCAATGCGAACTGGGACAGTACGGTAGACTACAACCTGTTATGTAGTGAAGGGAGGCCTACATAGATGCAGCGCGATGGTCAGAAGGCCGAATGTAATATAAACGAGCGATGCGGCAACAGACCTGAGTTGTGCTTCGCAGGTGAGATGTGCACAGAAGTGCGCATAGGTGTGGCGAGGTGCCGGTGCACATGTGTTGAGTAACGCGGCCAGTCCCAACGGCTTGAGTCGCGCCAAGTGCCTCCGCCATCGCTGATCATCGAACTCCACACAAAATGGCGCGTTCTGATCGTGTGTTAGGTCTAAAACCTGTAAAGTAAATGTATTTTATAACTACCAAGTAATGTTAAAATGTTCATCAATGACGCAAGCAGAACACATTCTATAAAAAATCCTGGTCTGCTCAGAAGGTCAGAAAAGTTTGTTTCACTGCACAATAAATTTAAAATTGTTTTGTTTTTCATACCTCAGCCACAGTAGAATGCTCAGAATGATGTTTTACGTCTGCAACGGGTTCGTTATTCTGACTCTGGGGCCCCATCGATCCAACGAGGCTGGTTTTACTTGAGTGGTGCGAAGAAGGGTTAGAGTCGCGTAGAAAAAACACCTTTTCCGCTGTCGGGTTCGGCCACGACAAAATCCCCTTTTTATCTACACAGCATAGAGCCTACAATGATGGAAATTGTTAGAATCTTTACAATATTAGAGAAACATTGTAAGTTTGTTTGATTGTATATACATGCTAGGTAATCCTGGACCGATTTAATACATTCTTTCACTGTTTGAGAGTTGCATTATTACAGGGTATATAGTAGTAGTAGATAGGGTTTATGCGAGTTTGATTCCGAAATTTGACATAATACTGTTATAAGCTTTCGAAAGAAAAACACTAGGTTAATGTCATACCACCATATGGTTCATTTTTTAGTTGGGTCATAAGAACAAAATCTAGATCGAATTCTATGAAACGCTTTTGACGCAAAAAGGACGGAAAAAAGGGATTTTACCGGAGATAAAAAAAGACAACAACTGAGAGAGATAAATGAAAACGATTATGATGATAAAAGAGTACATTGTGAATAGTTGTGAACATAGTAATAGAAGTTTTTTTAATTTAATTAGCATCTATGTTCAGTGAGGAAATGCAGCCATCATTTTTGCCACCCTACCCCGTGGAAAAACACTTTTTGAGTGTTAGGCTTTTTTTATTTACTTTTAGCGTATTTTGTTTTTTTATTGTACAAAAAAATTACTTCTTAATATTAATAAAAACAAGTTTGAACTTAAACATATAATCTAAAATAAAATATAGTTTATTAAAGAATAAGTACTAAGTAACAAAAAGCTTTTGGAAAAGTTATATACTAACATGTGCGAGACTACATTTCCCTAACAGAAAGAAGGGGTTACAGTTATTTCAAAGTCGGAACGAGCAAAACCGAAACTTTACGTATAGAAGACGAAAACAGCTAATCCATTTGTTTAAAGTGTGATGGTTGTAGTATTAAAAGTGGTTATAGGTTATGTGCGCGGAAGATGCGAGCCAGCAACGGCCGCAGACCCCATGGGTAGTCTGTTTTTAGGACACTGGATGTCTAAACATTACATTCACCAATGCACCATAATTATTATACTTACGGTTTACAATGAATTTCTGAATTGTTTATTCTATATTGATATACTTAATTAAGTAACTTTACTAACAAGATTGGATAGAGATGTCTGAATAAATGAATTTAATAATAATAATTACACTTACCGATAATGAACCCAAAACATGCACAATATTAGCCGTTCTGGCCACCATGTCCTCTTTACCGGTCAATATATTGAAGAAGGTCCTTCCCAAATTCTTAAGGCTCTCAGGTTTCAAGTTGGATTCGCTCAGGGCCTTTATCAACGGGTCACTGGCATCCTCTGATATTGAACATGATTTTGTACGAACGTATTTTTGTCGAGTTTCCGATAGAAGTTTAAATCTAAAATGAAATACCATTTGAATCTAATGACAGAACGCGCATCACTTGAATTTAATGTAATTTATTTGATGATTTGACTTGATTTAAAGTTGTTGGAATACCATCAGTTTGGACAGAGATCCTTAATAAAGGTTATTCAGTATTTTAGATTAACATGATGTGCATTTATTGTTACATTCTTATAGTAGACCCCCACTAATGCTTATTGCCGTAAATTATTGCGTTAATATACAAATTTTACCTTCCAATAAAATTCTTATTATGTTGCCATAGACGTCCGAAGTCCATTATGAGATTACATCGTCAACTTTCTGTCGCCGGCCGCTAGATTTCGCTGTTTTCCGTCGTGACCTCCGCCGACAGCGCCGGAAGTAGATAAACCTACTTTCTGTTAACCCTATTTAATTTTTTACCTAATATAAGCCGCCATGTTATTTTGTTATTGTTCGGCTCATATTGATGTTGACCACCAGAAAGACATTAACTGGACTTCGGACGTCTATGGAAACATAATAAGAATTTTATTGGAAGGTAAAATTTGTATATATTATGTGTTCCGTTTGACGTCCGAAGTCCATTATGAGAGACTTGTTTGTTATCTCCTGGTGGACTATATAGGTAACACGCAACAATGTGATTAAGAAATGTATTTAGAAGTACATATAAGTTCTTAGTATAGTTCGAAATTGCTATTGGTAACAAGGTATTAAAGTATTAAACACTTGTTTTGACCTGATAAAAATATATTATTACTTATTTAAAGGATTGATCACCTACGATAAAGAGTTAAAACTATTTTTCTGTCAAGAAATTATTTGTAACTGCTCTGAGACATTCAGTTATGTGTCAAAGAAACATAAAAACACTTAAAATTTGCTCCAAATAGTATTGAAGGAAAGATATATTTCATTACATGCCTTATTTGCATTAAGCTTGTTATATTCATGATGCCAATTTTGTTAGGTATGATTTTATTTATTAATTGGGTAATTTTCCACACGGTTATGTAAAGCTACTACAGATCTATATTACCCGGTGAAATTTTTATTCCGCTTCAGCTTCAGATACTATAAGTAATAGCCTTTACTTAGGCGCCGATTGCCTCGGTTTTTTGCTGGGCCAAATGGATGAAGAACAAAGCATCAGCTGGCAGCATTCGCAAAATAAATGTATGAAAACTAAACATCCCTACTGGACATTAGACCTTTTTATGTAATGACTTATATATAAAGTTATTATTAAAATTGCAGTGGGCCACAGCAGAATGCACAGAGAGCTGCGAGCTTTATGCCTGACTTAAGGTTTCCTAAAATTTCGAAAGTCTGAAGTCAGAATACTAGGTCTATGTTTATAACAGATGAACCAACTAGAATCTAATTTGATTACCGATGAGTTACAAAATATGTTTTTAGGACAGAAATCGAAATTAAATCGTTAGAACACTTATCAATGAAATTATCATTGTAGTATAGTATAAGTGCAAGACCACAATGACCAGAGGAACCAGATAGACAGACCAGACAAACCCGAATTCATGAGTCATAAACTATTTATATTATTAAGATATATGAAAGTGATCTTGTATTCCATATGGGAATATTAAGGGCACTGACACGCGCAAACGAGTATAGCACAAAAAGTTAAATAGTTAGGCGAGTCTCAAAAGCTAGCTATCCCCGCTGCTGCGCTGGTAAAGGATATCAAGGGTTAATGTACCTATTGCCACACACCAAGACTACAATTTAATGCGTGGGTATATGCGATGAGTTTGTAAGTAGGTATATACCTTCATAAAAAAATTTAACCAATGTATTTACAGGTGTACAGGCAGATCAACTAGCGCAAAACGGTTAGCAGCGTTGCGGCGAAGAGGTGTGGTGAGGTATTGTCCACCGTACAGCTCGCAACTGTTGGGAGTCCTAATCTTAGGTGGCGGTTGGCGGGCGACGCACACACCTCGCGTCTGCGGCGGCGGCAGTCGAGCGCACAAAATTCTATGATCTGAGGTTAATATAGAAGTTGACCTACTTACTAGTGCGACGCCGCAAATGCACGCGCTATACGTAATTTGATTTAACAGTAACTAAGAGAGTCGTTCAACAGAACAACGACGAACTGCGGTTTGAAAGAGAGCGGCATCTACCACCTCCGGCCCCTGTGCTGCAAAAACGCATTTCCTATACTCGCCGGTTGTCTTGCTCAGAAGCACCGATTATGCGACTTTGTAGCTGTTTTGCGCTACGGCAAAGGAGTATAGTGTACCCACAACTAAATTCCATTACAAATATACGTAGTGCAGGAAGGTTAGTTACAATGGGTTATTGTCTTCAGCAGGATGTCAGCAACTCTTTCTTACGAGTAGATGAATTGGATGTTAAGAGCAAGTTCCATCCAAAAATTAACAGAGCAAGATGTACGTCAGGGGACGGCTGCTCGCTATGTATATTTGGAATTAAGTTTCTTTTACGTAGGCGCCAATTAACACATGGAACCGTGGCCGTTTTGAGGTGTCTCAGCATGTAAGGTACACCTGATAAGGGAAAAGTCAAAGCTAGATAGTCGTGTCAGCATCTCTTACAGGTTATGTAAATACAAGCTCACTAATTTCATATGTCTAGCGTTACATAGTTTTACACGATTTGAGCGTTTTGTAAGATAAACTAATCTATGTTAGACGTTTCCTATCATTTGAAAAATATCGACATCACCTGAAATTTTAGGTACCACTCGTAGTCTGCGTGATGACGCGAGACATGGTGGTGTTGTATACTCCCAGATGGCAGTGCGGAGGCAAGACAACATTCATACCATCTAGCAGTCACGACTTTTATACCTTTTTTTAAATAGCAGTACTTTGTTATTATTAAAATAGAGTTCCCAAGTAGAGCATACGAGTATATTTGCAGTTATCCATGATTCGATATTTCGACACTTTTAATGGATCGGTGAATTTTGGAAACTTGTCTAACCACCTTTCTAATTACACATCTTCTATATTTCCTCTGAGAATGGACTAATTAGATGAGCAAACACGTGAAAACGGTTGCTGAGGTGCTGCATCGTACGGCAATGTGACCTTACCCGGTGGGTAATGAAGGTTGCAAAGTTGAGAAATCCTAAGAGTTCTGTCTGCTTAAGGGACCAACTGCCGACAGAAATATGGGCCAGGAAAACCTGGTACAAACGATTTCCGTAACGCTGCAACGTACGGCAATGTAACCTTCCCCGGTGGGTGATGAAGGTTGCAAAGTTGATTAGCCCTAAGAGGAGTTGTGCCTGATTAAGGGACCAACTACCAGCAGCAATAAAGATCAGCAAACTCTGAAGAATCTGGCTACTTGTTCGAGGCAAGGCTATCAATTGAACTGAGTATCCCATCAAAGCCCAGGAACTCTACAAAGTGTGGGTATGCCAGTTGACTTTCTGTTACCATATCTCAGCTCAGATTGGTTGAAAAACTTAATAGCAGTCTTCTTTACTTGGCTCCACAGTGGGGAATTGAACCTAGGTCTCCTGCGTGTGAAACATATGAAAAACCCACGAAGTCCGTTACGTTTATTTCCAGCTCTGGTTCTCGTTTCCTTTTCCCTCCCTTTTTTCTTATTTGCGGGTAGGAGGACAAGTCTTGTACTCGATATTTTATTATAAAGTCTTCACGAAAGAACCATTTTGCAGTAATATTAAGCTTGTCTGGAAGAAATCGCCAGCTGGCAATAAGATCGCCAATTTCACCAATTTGACATAAATTATTGTATACGAGTCTTATTTTTTCTTTTCTAATTTCGCAGCATATGATAACGTGGCATCTGTCGGTAATGCAGCCTTCCCCGTTGGGTGATGAAAGCTGCAAAATTGGGTTAACCTAAGAGGCATTGCGCCTGCTTGAGGGTCCAACTGTCAGGTAATAAGGTAGGACCTGACACACGTCACCTTCTCGGGGTTCGGAACTGAAGATCTGCACGAGCGTTCCACACCACGCCGAGGAAATCCAAAATTAACGGATTTATTTTGAGCCAAGAATGGTAATGTTGGCAAACAGTTTCATTCGAAACCACACTAATGGAGTAAAAAGGTATCTATTATGTCAATTTCTCGTTGACTTCAAAACCGTAAAATGCATCCGGAGAGTCAAATCTTAGCATAGAAATATCTGCACTGCTGAATAGAGATCTCTAGCCAGGCAGGGAGTAATGCCTGTGGACCGCCATGGTTCACCTAACTTGCGATGCTGGTTGTATAAATGCTGATCTTCTAAAGAAACTTTGATAGCGCAATGTAGAACGCGTGACGTCAGCCTCTGTTGTAGCAGTACGGTATGATCCGCTACAACATAAGCGAACGTAGTCCGCATTTCTTATACGGGTTCTTACTTATTACTTAAAATATGCTACATTTCCATTTAAGTTGCCTTACAGAGGGTGGGCGTAAAAAAAAATATAAAATTCAGAAGTACAGGTAAATATTAGTTTAGCTGAAATTGAAATTTTGGCCCCACATAAGACACTAAAAACAGGAGCACTAAAAGGGGTCACGAACATGATAGTATGATTCATAAGAAAATCATTTGACTCACCAGTTGTTAAATGAATTTCAAACCTTTGATTTTTTTTTCTCGACCTGTGAAAACTACCGCGCTTACGACCGGCATCAAGACGTTATCTTGACGGAGGACACATTCGATGACAAACTCCAAATCTGACTCTCTTTACTCCACGACCAAGAGGCATCTTCCTTGGTTTTATTATTTATTTTTGATTTTAGAACGGAAAACTTTTTTCAAAGAAAAAATATATTAACTTAATTTCGAAAGTTAAAATACTTTGAAGAAACAACATAATTGTTGGTTTTATACAATCTAACGACCGTGCGCACAGTTCGAAGAACGACGCAACAATGACAAAATAACATGGCGGCTTATATTAGGTAAAAAATTAAATAGGGTTAACAGAAAGTAGGTTTATCTACTTCCGGCGCTGTCGGCGGAGATAACGTGACGGAAAACAGCGACAGAAAGTTGACGATGTACTCTCATAATGGACTTCGGACGTCAAACGGAACACATAATATACACTAAAAACATGGCGTGCATATTTTGTAATGGAATTCATAATAACGTTAGTAGTTTGTACAATTATAAATGAAAATTAGCTAGGGTAGTATCAAACCTATGTTTAGTGTCTATTAAGGCGATGGCTCTACAATAAAAATGAAAACTTAAAACATAATAAAAATACTGTTAAAAAACATTATCAGACCCAGCCAAACACCTAGAGCTATAATACTTGTCGAGACAAATCGATAGAGCCCAATTACAAAGTCAAAGTCAAAATGGTTTATTCAAATAAGGATTTTACAATCACTTTTGAATCGTCAAAGTTATAAAATATTATTTTTTGAACCCTCCCACCTTCCCGCCGGTTCACAATGTTGTTGATTTCTACCGAGAAGAATCCGGCACGAAACTCGATAGTTACTCTTTTAAAAACACTTAAATAAACTAAAATACAATTAATGTTTTAAATAAAAGATTTTTAGTCGTACAATTTTATGTTATTTCCATTTTAATTTGGTTTACCTATGCATCCTGTAATTGAGCATCATCAGTCCCAAGGATTTTTATCATTTACATAGTCTGAAATATTGTAGTATGCCTTTTTACAAAGTACCTGCTTGATAAAAGATTTAAATTTACTTATTGATAGATTTTGAATTTTATTGGGAACTTTGTTGTAAAAGTGTATACATTGCCCCATAAAAGAGTTACTTATTTTGTGTAGACGTGTATCATGCACCTACAGCTTATTTTTACTTCTAGTATTTACTTTGAGAACGTCACTTTTCTTGCTGAAACTATTGATATTTTTATGTACATATAAAAGATTTTCATATATGTACTGCGACACTAAAGTTAAAATTTTTACTTCCCTAAACCTATCCCTCAGAGATAGCCTAGATCCTAATTTATAAATAGCACGAATTGCCCTTTTTTGTAACAAAAATATTGTATTTACATCAGCAGCGCTACCCCACAATAGGATACCATATGTCATTAAACTATGGAAATAGCTAAAATATACTATTTTTGCAGTGTCGACATCGGTCAATTGTCTTATTTTCTTGATCGCATACACAGCAGAGCTAAGTTTTTTGGCTAGGTTATGAATATGAGGACCCCATTGAAGTTTGGAGTCCAGCGTTATGCCAAGAAAGACTGTTGAATTAACAAGTTCTAATTGCTCGCCATTAATATTAATACATGTCTGTCTCTGACTAACATTTGGTAATGTAAATTTAACACATTTGGTTTTTTTTTCATTAAGTAACAAATTATTAGCGTTAAACCAATTTACAATTTTAGAAAGGGCATCATTTAATTCATTATAACATGTCTGTCGTCTCTTAACTTTAAAAAGCAAAGAGGTGTCATCAGCAAATAAGACAATGTCATGGTTTTTTACATTATATGGGAGATCGTTAATGTAAATAAGAAATAGAAAAGGACCTAAAATTGAGCCCTGAGGGACTCCTATAGTGACTGCTGATCCCGGAGATCTTTCACCGTTGACATCTATTTTCTGTACTCTCCTACTCATATAGGATGTCAAAAAGTCGAGAGCTTTGCCTCTAATACCATAGTGATGTAGCTTCCTGATGAGATTTTCATGTTGAACACAGTCAAATGCCTTAGATAAATCACAAAACACTCCAAGGGCGTCATGCGAATCCTCCCAGGCGTTATATATATTTTTTAATAGTGCCACTCCTGCATCGGTTGTGGAACGGCCTTTCATAAAGCCAAACTGTTTACTACTAAGTAGCTCATTAATACAGAAATGGCTTAACATTTGACAAAGTATGATTTTTTCAAAAACTTTACTGAGTATAGGTAGTATTGAAATAGGCCGAAAATTATTAGGATCTGTTGAACTACCTGATTTTAAAAGAGTATAACTTTGCTAAGTTTCATCTCATCAGGAAACACACCACTATCAACACAACTATTAAATATAATGGCTAAGGGTTGTGCTATAACATGAATAATTGAATTTATAGTTTTTACAGAAAGTCCCCAAAGGTCTGTGGTGTTTTTAATTTCTAATGTTTTAAATGTATTAATGATATCTGTAGGACTAATGTTTTTAAATACAAAGGGAACGTTACATTCAGGAACACTAGCTTTTAATAATTTTTCTGCTAAGATTGGACTTGAGTTTAGATGTTCAGTTGTTTTGAATGGGATATTCCTAAAAAACTGTTCAAAGGCAACTGCTACCTCAGAATTTGTTTTAAAACTAGCATCATCTACAATCAACTCAAAGTCCTGACAAGAATTCCTAGCTTTACCAGTTTCATTATTTATTATGTTCCATGTAGTTTTTATTTTATTTGTTGAATTTTTTACTTTATGTCTGAGGTGAATTGCTTTTGCAACAAGACAGACCTTTTTAAAGGTTTTTGAGTATTTTTTTAAATATTCCCTAAATATTTGGCTATTATTATATGTTTTTTCTTTATATAATTCATACAGTTTACGCCTATTTTTATGAATACCTGGGGTAGCCCATTCACTAAAACTAAAGCGAGTGGAAATAAGTTTCTTTTTTGCAGTTAATATTTTATTATACTCTGTAGTAATAGTGTCAAGAACAGTATTGTACATATCATTTGGGTTGCCATTATAAAGCAAATCTGGAAGTTTATGCATTAAGTTAGATTTAAATGAATCAACCCGTTTAGTTGTTATGGGTATAAATTTAATTTCCTTTTTAGTAATACTATTCTTTCTTTCTAAAACCACTAACTGTCCACAATGATCTGACTCTAATTGCTTATAATTGATTTTTGAATTGGTTTTATGTCAGTAAATATATTGTCGATGCAAGTGGCACTGGATACAGCAATTCTAGTTGGTTCACAAAACAAATTATTTAAATTAAAAGACTGAAATAAGGCAAGCAATCTGGTGCTTAATCAACAAATCAAAATAGCCCAAAGTTTAGTTGAATAGTTCTTTCGCCACCTTACGGCTTTATCATCAAACCCTGGATACTACCTAGGTCTATAGTACAAGCCAAGTAATATCTAACGAGTCCTAACACGACGGGATTTCGTTGCGTAATTAAGAAGTTTTCATGGCCACCTTCGAGCTACATTCTCAGATTAGCTCTATGGTAGCTATCATATTGTTGCATAGCTTTAGAAAATTGGTTTACAAATGGACAACTATATACGAACATTCCAAGTTGATAATATAAAGCTTTTAAATTAATACAAAGTCCGAAACTTTGTCAAATCATGCATGAAAAGACACTTTGGTCATTGAAAGCACAAAACTATCGAGATAAGACGTATGAGTCTTATCCAACATGATTTTCTATATTCCTACACAATGCAATACACGACAACTCTTATCTTAGGTCATACTTGAGTTTACAGAAATAGAAGTCACCTGGCGAGTCCATAGCAATTAAGCGTTATCCATACCAGTGGAAATATTATTTGTAAGAGTGGGATAGTGGAGGCAACAGATTGAAGCAGATATATTTCGGCCCAGTGTGTAGCACCCGGCAGCCGATAGGCATGTCGGATTAAGCTGGCCGCCACCACCAAGGATACCACCAGGGGTAATGCTATACCCTCCATTATTTTTACTGTACACTGTAACAAGATTGTTGAACTCAGTTTAATATATTTTCATTTTACAGTAAATGCAACATTTACAACCTTTTTTTTTTTTTATATAACACTGAGGTGGCAAACAAGCTTACGGTCCGCCTTTTACTAAGCGGTCAACGTAGCTTATGGAAGCTTGCAACAATAGGGGCATTACTCGCGCGTTGCTGACACTTTAAGAATCTAATAACTTCTTTCATATAGAACCCTAGATTATTATTCTTATATAATTAACTATTGCAATTTTTAAATTTTCATTTTTCGGATTTTCATTTACTTTTGCTTACAACCGTGTAGGAATCTATATCTTGACCATTTGATGATCTTTAAAAGGACTATAAATAAGTTTGTATCGAAACCAAAGCTGACATAATACCTATGTCTGTATCATCAAAATCCGAAAATTTTTGATATTTAGCTTTTCTCTTTTAAATCTTTTATCATTAGTTTATCATTATAAATGTGCACAAGACTACAATCCCTAAAAACTTCAAATAAAAGTTTTTCGTCTGTAAAATTTTTAGTGGTATATGTATATGAATTGGATTTACAAAATCATGCATATTTATCAACCATAAATATTAAAGGATATATTGGCCACTTGGCCATTTAAATACATACATGTACAATTATTTTACAAGCATGTTTTTTTTTGACACAGTATAATCATACGCAGAAGAGCTTTATTAATGAGCTAAACATTATGCGTTACTAAAAGGAAAATAAAATATTCATTTAAATTTTAAGAAATGCAAAACTAATTATGAACTTAATTTAGTAGGTTTTGAAGATGGTGACTAGGGAGGTTCCTTAGACCGTAGGTAAAGACCTTATTACTAGATGCTTATTTAAATTTAATGGCAACTAGATTCACTATAGTATAGATAAAACTGTGTGGCTTTATCAAGTACGGAGTCTGAGTACGTTGCACTCGCATGGAGCTAAAGAATCAATGTTCTTAAAGTAGTCGTAAGGAAGTCTATTTGAAGTTTTTAGTGATGGTGGTCCTGTACACATTTATAATGATAACCAGTCAACCCACAAAATTGCAAGTAGCAATTAAAGGAAATATGTAGATATCCGCTACCTTTTTTTTACAAATGCGGTTTAGCTATTAAGATTTCTATTAAATATTAAGGTACAAATAAAATGACGGCGAAAATCTTTACAAAACCTTTATCAAAAGGTATGTTTAAAATATATGTTAGATGCTTGTTTGATAACAAACACAATCAATTGTTTGACTGTTTGTCTACTCTTTACCTAATGAGTAGAAGTGTTTTTATATATAAATGTCATTGTACAATACTACTACTGAGCACTCCAGTAGTGGTAACTATTTACCAGATAATAACAAGAATAAAAAACATTCAGATCAAGTGTCTGCACTGTCTTTAGTTTGTAATTAAAAAAACATAAAACTTACCAAATATCTCTGCTTTTCGAACATTGTTACTGGTCTGGTTGTTGCCAGTTGTAAAGCAAGCTTCAGATTTTTCAAATATGGCGTCTCACACATTCTATAAGCTTTGTTTTGGTGCGGTGTGCGGATTCGTGGCTTGCCAAAATTTTCTTTAGACTGTAAAGGAAGGATATAATATGTATAATATTTTAATTTTTTCTTTAAGCCTAGCCGCAGACTGGCAGCTTTTTAATTGGCCGCATAGTTTTGTGTCGCGACATGGTATACATAATCAGGAAAAGGACGCGACCTAATATATTGCAGTAGACTTAAGTGACAGATTAATAAACTGGTGGTGTGCGGCACACACACAAGAGAAGCACGTAAAAAACAGCAGTATTTGGGCTGTCGTGGTGCAAAAACTTTTTTTTTTATACTTGACTGTTGCATTCTTGTAAGTCATTACGAGGTACAGTTACAATATTGACATAAGGATTTTACCGTTAGTTAAAAGAGGTACTGGCACTCCGCCGCGACTTTGACCCCGTTTTAAGCTTTTCAGAATAAAACAAAACCTGCATCTGGAGTTTTATAGCGATGAAAAGGTAAAAGTACCGTAATTCTAGAGATTTTAGATAAAGGCTAGTTACGTTCGGTTAAAATTTTACATAAATATCCTTGTAGAAACCTGTTTATTTGGTTGAAAAATTTGACCAAAAAAAAGGTCAGGGTCATCTTTTTGTAGTCCTTTGCAATGCCCGGGAACCTCTTGTCCCGGTCTGAGAACAATTATGTCTCCTTCTACCAGCAATGCCCAGGGGAGATGCACTATAGTCCCTGAAAATAAAAACAATTGATGTTATACAGACATCTCAACGTATATATATTATTTATATACGAGGGCAGAGTGACAATTGTGTCAGGTCCTTGATTGGTGGTTAAAATCTAATCAACCGTCTTATAATTCCATTAGAACCGATATTTATTGTTTGTATTTTTTTTCTGATGCACTTTTTTTTTGGTGGGGGCGGCACGTGGAAGTGATACAGCATCTGTTATGTGAAACTGTCTTAATTAATAGGAAATTTTGGCGGCGTATTTTAGGCTAATATTTTTTACCTATAATTTGTCAGACTGTCAAATACTACTTCGCATTGAGAACACGACCGCCATAGCATACATAGATAAAATAAGGAGTGTACGTTGCTTCCCTCATCTTAATATAATGACAACGAAACTATGGAAGTGGTGTGAAAATAAAAACATATTTGTCTACGTGTCCTTTATAAACTCAAAGGGTAACGCAAGTGAAGAAAGAATAAGAAAAACTTTTATTTAACAAAACATTCAAAAAATACAAAAACAAAGGTTAGTAACTACAAGTTTTTTGTGTTGCATAATGCCAAATAGGGTATCCACTCAGTATAAGCTGCGGCCAAAGCCACAACACTGATTTTCAGTGGAGCCCTTTATTCGCCGTCAGATCTCCAAAAAAAACATACATGCTCGCTGAATTGGCTAAATAAACATATCCTATACCACAAAACATTATACAGAAAAAAAGAACTCTGAGTCCAGACGTACTCACTCGGACGTAGAGTGGGAACTTAGCTATAACGCGTTTCACAAAATTTGCCAAAATTTTGGCCAACCTGATAAAGCTTTATTTGCGTCAAGGTTAAATTCCCTTTATTATCCTATTTTTAACCGAAATCTTTGAGACTGGTGCTAAATACGGAACCCGCAATAGCTTCAGATCGGCTCTATTATTACTAATAAGCTAAAATATTGACTATGATTGTATATCTAGTAGAGGTGCGCGCTGATTAAAAAAAACCGCCGGCGGCGTGAGATTTTTTGGACAAGTTTTGAAAAAAATCTTGTATAGCCTTAGAAATAAAGATAATCTGAAGGAAATACCAAGCATTTTTTTAGATTCTCATGAGTTACAAAATAGGTAATCATATAATAAAGTAATAACAAAAAATCGGCCAAGTGAGAGTGCTGTCTATAAAAACGGTAAAAAAATCACGTTTGTTGTATGGGAGCCCCCTTAAATATTTATTTTGGTTGTTATACGCCCACCTACTTTCCCCGTAACGCCTGCTGCAGCCCTGACGTGCTCGACATAGCACTTATAAAGAGTGTAAGGCTAAGCTTTCGCTCCATAGAGGTGCTTGACGAACTTAACTCCGACCACCGCCCTATCCTCCTCCGATTAGGTTCCCCATCTGACACTCCTCCTGACACTAGAACCGTGACGGACTGGGATAAATTCGATCAATTACTCAAAAATCCCAGCTCACCACATCTAGATAGCGTTCCCGACAATATCTCGTCTGTGAACGATAAAAACGTGGCTATCGAACTCACTCACTCACTAGCCACCTGACCGCCACCGTGGGTGAGTGCTCAAGACATGTGCCGGTTGGTGACTACCACCACCTAATCCTGCCTCAGCACATCAGGTCGCTAATGACTGAGCGTAATGCAGCCCTCCGAAGACGCGATAGCGCTCGCTCTACCGAAAACAAAGCTCGCTTCAATTACTTACACCGCCGTGTAAGATCAGATGTAGCTGAACTTCGCGCCCAACGTTTTGGTGATCTGATGGAGAACATTTCTCCTTCTCATCAAGCTTATTGGCGCCTAGCCAGAGCGTTGAAGGTTGAAAACCTTCAACTCCCTCCCTCCGCTATCTCGTCCCAACAACGTTACCGCGTAAGATGACGACGAAAAAGCGGATTGCCTTGCATCTAGCCTCCAAGCCCAATGTGCCTTAAGCACACAACCATTCGATCCCAATCACGTGCGGGAGGTAGACGGTGAAGTGGAGCGCAGAGCATCTCTGCAAAACAAAACAGGTCATCATAGACCTACGTCCCCGCAAAACCCCCGGCGTGGACGGTATCTCTAACAATATTCTAAAGCGCTTTACTTTCCCCTTCTAGAAGGTAGCAGCCATATTCAACGCTGCTATCGAAAATTTCATTTTTCCTTCTCAATGGAAAGATGCAAGTGTTATAGGCATCCACAAGTTAGGGAAAGCCGTCCTCCTACCGTCCTATTAGTTTACTAAAGTCCCTAGGTAAATTTACGAACGTCTCCTCCTCCCTCGTCTACGGAACGCTATAGTCTCCAAAGGCATCTTAATCGACGAGCAGTTCAGCTTCCTCGCCAAACACTCGTGTCCACAAAGTCCTCCGTATCACGGAACACATTCGCACTTGCTTCCAACTAGTATTAGGTAAGCCCCGTCACATGGGCGCTGTCTTTTTCGATGTAGCAAAAGCCTTCGATAAAGTTTGGCACAACGGTTTAATTTATAAACTGTACAACTCTCAGTTGCCAGACCGCCTCGTTCTCATCATCGAGGCTGTTTGTCGAACCGCAGCTTTCGCTATAGAGTTGAAGGTCTTCCCCTCGTCCTATACAAGCAGGAATCCCGGAAGGGTCTGTGCTCTCCCCTATCTTGTACTTCTGTACAGCAACGACATCCCTAAAACGTTAGGTACCCAACTAGCCCTCTTCGCGGACGATACCGCTGTTTACACCACCGACAGGCAAGAGAGTCGAATCACTAAGAGACTCCAATCCGCAATCACCGCCCTAGGCGAATGGTTACGGAAATGGAGAAGTGAATACCGACAAAAGCTCTGCCATTCTCCTCACCGTTGGCCGACCTCTGCGACCATCATCCCTCTGTCTCTTCGGCCGTGCCATTCCGTGGCAAAACAAGGCCAAATATCTCGGTGTGACCCTGGATAGGCGTTAAAACTTCCGCGATCACACCAAAATAGAGATCGAGCCGCTTTTGTCCTCGGTCGTCAATATCCCATGATAGGCAAGTACAGTAGGAGAAGTAAGCTGACTCTTTACACCACTTGCATCCGCCCCATACTAGCATACACTAGTGTTGTCTATGCGTTGTATCTATGGACAGTTATACACTTCGACATTGAAAACAGTTGGCAGTCCAACTACAGACCCTCTAGATTGACCCGACAATATACCGAAGACATCCCAGACTTCAGCTTGTACAAAATTAGTATGGCCCTCAAACAGCTTAAAAACGATAAGGGACCGGGTGGCGCAATAGGCGTGGTGGTGCTCTTCTCAAAAAAAGGTGACAACTGCGTCTTAATAATTACAGACCCATCACATTTCTGAGCAATGTTTATAACTGTTTTCGAGAGTCGTCACGATTCACGAATCGCCTAGCTCGCAAATTTGATTTCCAACCTTCCGAACAAGCCGGTTTCCGAAAAGGCTATACCATCCACATACATACGCTGCGCCATATTATACAGAAGTCGGAAAATTATAATTAGCCTCTGCGCTTAGCTTTTGTTGTGGTTTGTGGACTATGAGAAAGCCATTGATTTGGTGAAACATGGACAGTGCTGCAGACTCTTTACAGATGCCGTATTGACTATCGGTATATTGAGGTTCTAAGGTGCTACGATAACGCCACCATGTAAGTCCGTCTCCAGGATCAGAACTCGAAAACGATCCAACTCCAGAGTGGTGTGAGACAGGGAGATGTCATATCTCCGAAACTATTGTTTAAAGAATATATTCTCACTAGTACATTTAAAATTAGTATGGCTTATATGAGAAAAAGAAGATAAATAAAAAAAGAAAATTAAAACATTAAATAAAAACTAGCAGCCGCGCGAGCGCTTCCCTCGGTTTCCGATCAGTCGTTCATTTCATTCATAAATCCCTTTTCGGTCTCGCTCGGCGCCGAATTTCGAACAGTCGGCGGCGGCGGCGGCGGCGCGCACCTCTAATATTTAGACTATTTAAAGACTTTTATAAGTCATGTATACAGTCATATGAAACCCAACAATAGTGCTAAATTTTTTTCTATCTAAATTGTGTCCAAATGAATATATTGCTGTGGAAGAATTAGGAGCTCACTTTTAAGGCGCATATAGCAGCTAACTAGCGCCGCCATTAAATATCCTCAATCTTCTCTTCGTAGAAAACGAATTTCTTAAATCCAAATGTCGCAAATATAAAGCTAGTCATAAGCTATTTTTAGAAGGTTTTATATAGTTTCTAAATAACATCTATGAGTTGTAGTTGGCATTTCTGCTAAAAACGGCCACTTTCTAAAAACATGTTTTGTTTACTTCGCATAGTAGGTATAGTATTATATAATCTGTGACTTCCCATTGTTTCTTGATTTTTGCTTTTGCGGTAATTTTGTGTAAAAAAAGTTTCGTGTATTGATTTTTTTAGACAATTGTAGAATGATTTCCTTAAAATCAAGTGTAAACAGTGCCAAACGATAATTTCTCATGGTGGGCAGGGAAAAACAGAAAATACTACGAGTATGAACAGCCAATAATGTCAACCAACCCTGATACCTCAGCAGGTTCTATGATTAAATGTTCGACTTCAGACAATTCCTCCCAGTCGGCGCTCTTTGCCGAATAGTCGCCAACTTGTCGCCGACTACGAAAGTGGTCGGATGGTCAGCTTTATCGACAAGTCGGAACATATCTACTTTTAAGTGACCTATTGGCTTATTTTCTCGTACACTAATCACTTCAAGTGTGCCTATAAAAATTTGAGTTCCCCTGATTTCTTCAAGATTCCATCATTATATCCTGATCTGATGACCATGGGACCATCTGGTAAGTATACTCTTTCAAACAAACAAGAATTTTCCGAATTGGTCAAGGTGACTTCGAGTAATCGGAAAACATACATAAAAAAAGATTTACCTAAAAAAAGATAACTTCCTCCGTTTTTGAAGTCGATTAATAACTAGTGACTTAAATAGACGACAATATATCCTAAACAACTCATGATATCTGTGAAATCAAAGAAAGATTAAAGCGTATTTATTTTTTTATGAGTAAAATTAAACTTCTTTTAATATACCTACTTTCTGTTTTACTAGTTTATGAAATATCGTCGTTTATGTAAGTGACTAACTAGTTTTTGCTCGTAAGTATACTAAAATTTTGTTAAAAACCGGTCGAGTTAAGCTAATGCATCGCTTAATTATTAACGGATCGATGCAAACGACAGTGTCACGGGGTACCCATTTGTTGCAAACTAAAAACTTCTCCAGAATGTAACAAATACTTTTCTGAAAACCGTATCAAAATCGGTTCAGCCAAACGCGAGATAATCTCGGACATACATACAAACATACGGGTCAAACTGAGAACCTCCCTTTTTTTAAATTGGTTAAAAAATGTAATTATTATCGCCATTATCTGATGTGTTTTCAATTCTAAAGTAGGTGCACTTGTGCGATGGCATGCTGTTCTTTTTAGGCCCTCTTACACCCCACTAGCGCCGCCATTAGATATCCCCAATTTTCTCTGCGTAGAAAACGAATTTCTAAAATCCAAATGTCACAAATATAAAGCTAGTCATAAGCTATTTTTAGAAGGTTTTTTAGAAAGTGGCCGTTTTTAGCAGAAATGCCAACTACAACATGCTGAGGTATCAGGGTTGGTTGACATTATTGGTTGTTCATACTCGTAGTATTTTCTGTTTTTCCCTGCCCACCATGAGAAATTATGATTTGGCACTGCTTACACTTGATTTTAAGGAAATCATTGTACAATTGTTCTAAAAAAATCAATACACGAAACTTTTTTTACTCAAAATCACCGCAAAAATCAAGAAACAATGCGAAGTCACAGATTATATAATACTATACCTACTACGCGAAGTAAACAGAACATGTTTTGTTCGACCCGCTTGCAGGCGGCGGTTGCGACTTGAAGTCAGTTATTCTAAACTTGGCTGTCGGATAGAAATGCATATGCATATCATAGGTAAATGTTGCTTACTAGACCCCATAACCACGTGACTGAATAACCCACCAGACTGATAGCTTATAACAACATTTCAAGAATCATACCTAAACTGGTAGTGTTTTCAACTGACACATTTAGTAAATTAAATCCATCAGTTCAATGTATGGAGCTACCCCTAAATATTTTTTCTTAATTTCATTACAAATCTGTTTGGTGGTTCACATAAAACTTTCCTGTAAAATTTCATCACAATCTACATATGCAAAGATAGCGGCATTATAACGCTGTGACATACGGATAGACGGAAGTATATGATGGATTAATAAGGGACCTTTTTGCCATTTGGATATGGAACCCTAACAAAAATCTCTGATTTAATTTTTATTTAGTAGGGAAGTACTAATAATATAATTATGCATATACATTAATATATGCATGTTTATATGTATTATTATTATCGTAGGTACCTAGCTACGTACCTACGTTTTTTAAGATTCACCTTTCTATTGTAATTATTAAGCCAACTTAGAATAACAAAATATAGGTATTTACCTGTCAAGATCTTTAGGTATGTAAAAAAGGAAATTTCCTTTTGATTCCTTTTTCCACTGACGTGCGCCGTGTCAGTGACAGGTCACGCAAACATACCCGTGCTTGTAGTAGTGCTCTCGCGAGCGCCGGTTGTTTGAAGCTATCTGTAGGTTTAGTCATGTGCCCTAACCAAATGTGCATTTCGACGATTGCTACGTTATTTTACGGAGTCACGGGCAAAAGCTAGTAAAAAATATCTCAGGAATTTTAGATACTTAAAAATTCAACCACCTTTCGGTCTCCTTCGTACGACTCTTTTGTACGTATTATTACATATATTTATGATAAAACGAATTCATTTTTAAATTTTAATCTCAACACCCACTAAATACTAGCTACTAACACAAAAACATAGGATTTTCAAAAAAGAATTTAATCACAAAACATCTATCATTAAATAATAATTTAACTTTTAGGTTTTTTACATCCCTGCGTTTGGTGAGAATCTTTTCATTAATAAACTATTTTAAATTATAAACCAGCCCTAAAAATTGTTATAAAATGTTATGCCAATGAATTTTTTTTTTATTTAATTTGCGATTTCCATACACTTACCTTAAAACTAATTAAACCCACCTTTTGGCCCCCTTGTTTCGTACTTGTGAAAAGCTACCATCATTACATATTTTTAATCTGAAAACTCAATACCAAATTTCCTGTAAATTACCTGAAGCAAACATAGGAATTCGGTAGAAACTTTTAAACACCCCTAATCCGTAACTGTTGTAAAAAAATAAAACGAAAAAAATTTACTGCTCCTAACTGTAGCGTTTTAGCTTTCGATTATAATTTTATTATGTACCTACCTACTTTTACATATTTATTAGGTACCTACCTAGTAATTTTCTTAACTTGCAAAGATACCTACATTTCGGATCGTTGCCGATTGTTTATAAAAATACTGTAAAATAATAGGTAGGTATTTATTTTCATGACATATCTTCATTAACATTATTATTTTAAATTTGAAAAACTAGTTGAAAAAATCTTATTTACTACTAACTACTAACATTACGTAGATAAAATTTAATTGACTGAAATCTCAGAGCTTATTGCGGGGGGCAAATTTATGAAATTGCAAATCTCCTCTTAAGACCTTTTTACTAAATCTTGAGAGGTAAGATGTACCTCCATTTATATTTACATTCCCCAGAAAAAGGCAAGATCCGAGTACTTGAGACATTTTCGTCTTCCTCGTCTTCCTGACGATGATAAAAATATGTAGGATCGCGATGCCCGATGTTTTGTCGTATGGCTCGATATGTAGGCAGGTATAAGACATAGTTACCGCCATCTATTAACTTCGAAGAACCGGTTACAAGTATATCAGTGAGTATTCAACGAGAAACGCTAGATGTCGTTAGCTAATATTTTCGACCCGCTGCTACTTACGACATCTAGCGGCTAAACAAAATAGCCCGAGTTACGGCGGTCCCATTTCATTGTATGGAATGAGGCATCTGTACTAGTATAGTATTATATAATCTGTGTCATTACTATGACAATGTACCACAAGATGTCAAAAGTTTATTTATTCATGAGGCATGTTTTGATAGACTGCATAACATTTATATTTGATTATAAAGAAAAGATGAGCAAAGATTTAAATGGCTGTGTCATTATCGTCTGCCCGCTCTTACACGGAGCAAGTTTTTACCGCGCCATTAGAGTATCAAATAGATACTTACCATCCCTGTATGTCCACTGTAACGTTACACATGGTGAAAATGGCGCACACAAATGTGGGTAGTGATTTTCTTTCCATTGCGACGTTTCTATTGCTTTATCTAGAGTTTCTGTAAACAAATAAAAACTAGGTTGTAAAATTAAAAATTTTAATCAGCAGAGAGAGTGAGTTGATACTCAGGGTCAAGCCAATCCTGGTGTCACTGCTAAATGCAAAAAAATACATAATGAGATCGAATCAGGTTATCTACGCTATCGTCATAGCATTACGATATTCCAAGCAAAGTTTATACTACCTATTGATAGTACGAAACAAAAAGTTACAAAATCCCATCAAAAACATAAATGCAAAAAACTGGCCAACTTCCGTGATACATTTTGATTTATAAATCTTGAAATACTCTGAACTCTGATAATTAGAAACATATACCTTTAATCTTAACCCTATATGCAGATAAGATAGCTGAGCATGTTTGCCCAATTTATGCCACTAGGGTGACTTCACTTTTTACCCTATTGGGTGGGTTGGCTTGGTTTGCTATTTTTTGCTTTAGACGTTGTGCACCCTACTGGGCACAGATCTCTCCCTAGAGGCTAAGGGAATAGTCCTTGGTGCTCAGATCGAATTTGAGGATGTTTTGTTGAGGTACTGGCCACGCAACTGTTTTCATGTCCATATGCTGCTGTCATATAAGGGCCGCCAGCTTAACGTGCATTCTGAAGCAAGGTGGAGTTCAAAAAAAAGGGCCAATAGGTACAACCAGGTACTGGCTACACCCAACTTTGCTTAACTTCCTTTATCATTTCCGATATATTAACTGGGCCACAGGCTTGTTGATTTGTGTGAATATCATTACCCAATAAAAAAACTGAATAATTTGTATTTAAAGCCAAACAGGCAACTGCACAAAATTGGTAGTTTTGTACTCCTACCATGTAAAAATTATCTTTATTTCATAACAGCAGCATAAATAGGTATATTACAGAATATTCTATACTTATTTATAACACTTAGAACTTACACTATTGGATTGATACATTAATGGAAATGGAAATAATGTATTCAATGCAGACTGCAAGTCGAAACTCTATGGAAAATGCTTACACGCACGACTGGTCTTAGGCGCTGTGACGTCAGCCGAGGGACATTCATCCGTTTCGCCCATTTTGAGGTTCAGGCATTCTACCAAAAACTTTGATTGTCTATATCTCGGCCAGTTTCTGGTATTTTTGATAATTTAAAAAGTTTTATTTAAATAAGAATACTGTCAATTGTTATATTGTTATTAAATTGTTACTTCTAAGCTTAGTGGAACAGTTTATTTGCTTTTCAAACTAATAGCAATATTGGTTTATTACCAGCATCCAATAGTTACTCTTCGTAAAATTACAAATAAACCATAGTATTATAGTGAAACTGTAAGGTATATAAAACTATTTGAAGAGTAGCACAATGACTCACCTACTACTTTCTGCACTCTGTGCGGTATTTCATTTCTATATAAGTACTCCTCATTTAATGCAACTAGAAAATTTATAACCAATATTACAAATAGAAATAGTGCTTCCCATATCAGACATAGATGTACTTGTGCAGATTCTCCCAATATATATGTCAGTGTCAAACAAACAATATATAATAATGTGACTATGTATGCAACTCCAGAAACAAGCACCTTTTCTGATGAAAATGATATGACATTCTTTATTAAATCAAATCTGAAATAAAAAATATTATGTAAAACTTATATAATATTTTGCCAAGGGGGCAACTAATAATTATATGAGGTGTTCAGAAGGGAGCGGGTCCATCCCAATCTCATTCAATCTTTTGGAGATCTAAAAGAGGTGTCTTGGCAAATATCCACAAATATTTTTTTTGTAAGAAATAGTTTAACTTTGTGAGATAACAGTTAAATTAAGAAAACCAAGTTTTACCACTAAAATGTGGTATGGTTTCATTGATAAATATTATTGTGTAGGATTTAGATCTTGTACAATGATATTTATTAAACACCACAAAGTAGCTAATTATGTTTTTTTAAATAAATTGAGCACAATCAGGCACAGATTAAGGTATTTACAATAAAAATACAGATTTTGGAAAATCTCACTTGAGATTAGGTGGCAGTGGTTCCAGCCAAATACCACATCTTGCCTGGGAGACGAGGAGGGTGCGGTTGATAAATCGCCAAAATCACCTCTCTTAATTAATGGTTTTCAAGGTTACTAGATGGGCAACATTTTTATGAAATTTAATCAGTTTCTTTTGTGAGTTTTTGTAAGCTTCTAACTCCACTATCACATTTGCATCAATGAAATAGATTGTATAATAGAAATGAAGCAGCACCTCTAGCAAATGATGTTTTTTTTTTCTTATGGGAATATTATTGAACACGGGAATGAGAAGTTGAGTTAGAGTCTCACGAAAACTCACACAAGGCACTCAGATCTTACCACAATATGCTTTTTTATTGTGTCTCATCTGAATTATGAGTCATAGAATTAGTTTGACAGAAAAGAAGGAACTTTAATTTTGGTAAAAGGTTAAAATATAGAGAATGGATTGTTTCTAATCCAAATAAACTAATTCCATTCCACATAACCAGCAAATCAAACAAGCAGGCTTTCCCCTAGACTATTCTACTAACAATCATATTCTATGCTATTGAGCAAATAACCGAAGAACACAAAGGATTCAACAAATCAGTCAACATAGCATTTTTGGACTCTTAAAAAGCATTTGACAGTATAACACAGTCATCTATATGAAAAGCACTACAACCAATAAACAATACCAACAATAAAGTCAAAGAAAAAAAAACACAAAGAAATTCTGAAAGGAATAGTCTGAAATTTCAGAACACTATTACTGACACAAATATTCTACCTAGTCTAACTTATTCCACCCAAAAATCATACATCGTCATTGGATTTGTACAATATACTTTCTTTGCCACCATTTATTGGCAAAAAACTTACGAGTTTTCACCAATTTTTGTAATTTATAATGCTTCTTGGTAAAATTGCACTTTAATGCACATTTTTTGAGGCCAATTGTCTTAATTAATAAAAAAATGTTTTCAATTTCACTTAGGCTATGTTCCAAAATACAACACAGAAGTAACAAAGTGGATTAGTGTAATTTTCCAACTGTGAAGTTAAACTTAAAACTTTTTTTTAAACTCCTATAAATATGGTTGAAAAAGACTGTCAGTGTGAAACAACATTGTGAACCGGCGGGAAGGTGGGAGGGTTCAAAAAATAATATTTTATAACTTTGACGATTCAAAAGTGATTGTTAAATCCTTATTTGAATAAACCATTTTGACTTTGAAAACGATCACAGAATTCTCAAATTCAGGCAACTCGTTTCAAGACCCAACGCGCGATACGGGTTAGGGTAAACCAAAGGCGGCACGAGAAAAAGACTCAAAATGTTTATTTTTCTTTGAATGTGCAACCTTTTAGTTACTCTGCCACGATACGAATCCAAAAGTTTTTTATTTAGCCTGTAAATAAGAACAAGACCAGCAACTCAGCAAATTGAGATAACTAAAATTACCCAACAGGAGTCTTCTTAGAGTGGTCGGTAATAACCACGAGAATATTTTCGCGAAGTTTAATAATAGCATCTTTTGTTGAATATCCTAGTACATTCTCTGTGTACTCCCCCATCATAATTGGAATAGTAATGACATTTTCAATGATTTTGAGTCCATTGAGCTTCTTATCTTAATACTTTATAATTAAGAACACAAATTACAATTATAAACAAAAACATAACCTAAAGTTCTCAATGTTGCTGTGTATTAGTCTTGCTACCTCACAAAAAAATTAAATCATTAGGTTTGCTCTCAAAAATCCCTAGATTTCGGAATATTTATTACTAAAAAATCTCTAAAAATCACTTAATAAGTGAAAAAGTAATAATAGGAAGGCGATAAAAAAAAATTGTAATTATAAAAAATATTAATAAAATTAACAAAATAAAAATACTAAAAATCAACATCAAATACTTTTATTATTATACTTTTATTATATATATTGTTCGCTAAAATTCGCCCCTCGAATTTGCTCGCATATATTTTCTTATTTTCCTTTATACCTATATTATAAATAAATAAATTCCCTACACCCGACTACCGACCGTACGTTATATATAACTGACATAATTCTACGGGACCCAATGTACAAGACTACGTGACCATACCGACACCGACACCTACGATGGAAAGGTACCCAAGGCCGCCAGCGCCTTGCAAGCCCGCTGCATCGACACACAGTTGTACCAAGCTAGCCGTCACGAACGCACCGCGCGCACTGAAGCGCCCCCCGCCCCGCTTGCCGAAGACGCACCGCGACACCGCGTGTGTTATTATAATACAGAACATATAAAATTATAGAAGAACCATAGCCGAATAAATACCGATACCGCAATACGATGTACTATTTACTTGTGTGTTAGCTCCAGCATCAAGACCTATCTCCGAAACAGAACCGACACATCCAACCGCCATCCGCTACAGCAACCGCTGCACCTCTCTCTCCGCATCCTATCTGCGCGGAAACAATTGAACTGACGCCCGATTCCGCGCACAATTTTTGGAGGTCCCACCGAGATCGTGGGATCGTCCTGGAAGAGAAGCCAAGAGGGCCACCATCACTGGACCATCCGCATCCGCATCTGCTATCCGACTACGTCCGCATCAGCAGCACCCGCTCCCTAAAGACCACGCCGTTGCCGCCAAGACCACGCGGCCCGCCAAACTACGCCGCCGCCGAGACCACGCGGCCCCGCCAAACCACGCCGCTGCCGCCGAACCCACGTGGTCCCACTAAACCACGCCATTGCCGCCGAAACCACGCCGTTTCCGCCGAAACCACGCGGCCCCCCAAACCGTTGCCGCCGAAACCACGCGGCCCCCAAAACTACGCCGCCGTTGTCGCCGTAACCACGCGGTCCCGCCAAACCACGTTGCCGCCGATAAAACCACGAAGCGTCCCGCTAAGGTCACGCCGACACCGCACGTCGCTTTCAAGCGCGACAGCCGCTGAGCCGCTGAGTCGCTGAACGCTGTGAGGCATAGCGACAGAAACCCGACCGCTGATTACGCTGAATCGACTAACTGGACGCTACGACCGTAACGGTAACAGTGACGTACTTACCTACCCCCCGTTTTATTTTATTCCGCTCAATTAACTTTTATCCGAGTTATCTATATTTATTCATTCATATTATTTGTTTGTCCATAATTTAACTTTTTAAAATGTTGAAGTGCGTAGCCACGTTTAACATAAGGCACGATCTTCTAAGTGAAGTCCGTGACGAGATCCGAGCCGCCAAAACCGCAACCGCGATAGCCTTTGCGGAAAGGATTTTCTGTAGGCATTTTACCAAATTAGAGACCGCCTACACGGACCTGATTTGTAATCTCGGGGATACCGACCTCGGCATCTACCGTACCCGGTTTTCAAACATGCATAGTTTCATGTTAGATATGGAGATAAGGAATGCGATGCATTCAAATGAAGTTGTCCTGAAACCCACCGACCAAATTACGGTTTCCGTCGAACCTGTCCGTCCTACCGACCCATCTCCGCTATCGCCGACCGAGACTCCTCCTCCGCTTGACCACGTGCATATCGCGCATATACCGTTGTCCGACGATAAACCGAAGACAACCGATCCCGTCAGTCGTACTGAACCCGTATCCGATCGTCCGTCTGTCACGCGATCCGCCCGTCAGTCCGATCGTCCGTCCGTCACGCCGATCCGTCACCCGTCAGATTTGTACCGCCCGTCAGCAGCACGAATGCAACCAAGACACGGTTGCAACTTTTGCAACTCAACGTTGCACACATTACGTGGGTGCAACCAGTACTCCGATTTAAATCCCGCTCGACACCCCGATCTAGTCCGACAAGCCGCACCGAGCTGTACTTACACAGCATACCAAACCGTTCCGTCCGCAGTACGCTCGCAACACACGAGCTGTTGCAACCATTGCGACTCCGCGTTGCACATGTCCCCCGGCTCCAAGCAATTAGCTATGACTATGAATACCACGCAACGCCCCTCATGGGCTCCGATAGCCGAAATTTATAGATGGTGTTCTTCAAAACACCCTATTCGCCAAACTCACCGCAGTTTAATTATATCGCAGTACCCGTCTGCGTGGAGGTCCCACACCAAAAATAGGTCCGATCCGCGAGCTAGCACTCATCACCACATACATCACCGCGTACATCACAGCGTACGTCACCGCGCACGTTACCGCGTGAAGGACGTGTCACATTCGCGCCTCAGCCCATCGACCGTGAGAGGGAGAGGACCCGTCACCGCAAACGGAACCGCGTACGTACTCAGATTTATTCACAACGTTGAATCAAAACATGAACACCGTGTTCGTTTAAAATACCTAACTGTGGCTGAAACACGCGCCGCTAAACATTTTTTTGTTAATATGTACAACCTACCGCCTTTGTTTCCGAGATACCACTTACACAAAGGGGTAAAGCCGTCCGCACATCGTTACAAAAACTCGATTTATTTATCGATACCGATAACATTATCCGCGTAGGAGGTCGCCTCAAACAATCACTGTTGTCTTATGATACCCGACACCCGATGCTTTTACCTAAGGAGCACCGGTTTACATACGTACTCATCGAACACTATCACAGACAACACTGTCATGCCGCACCTAATGCTTTAATTGCTGTCCTAAGACAGGAATTTTGGATCATTTCTATACGACGTCAAGTGTCTAGAGTATTGCATCGTTGTGTTACATGCCACCGCTAATGAGCGATTTGCCTATTGATCGCGTGCAAGTATCACGTGTCTTTGCTGGTACCGCGACCGACTTTGCAGGTCCCTACCTTGTAAAGTCAAGCTTACTCCGCTCCGCTTACTCCGCTCCGCTCGCTCCGTTACGGCATATTTATGTGTTTTTTGTTTGTCTTGCCATTAAGGCAGTGCATTTGGAGGCCGTCGCAAGCCTATCCGTAGACGCTTTTTTTGCCGCTTTCACCCGCTTTGTAAGTCGCCGTGGACTACCCGCTTTAATGCGTTCCGATCGAGGAACTAAATAACGCTAATAAATATTTAACCGAAGTTAATAAGTTCTTACTGGACAATGAAGCCGTGCTTTATGACGAGTTCCGTAAACGTAACGTCCAGTGGAAGTTTAATCCGCCTGAGCCGATACGAAAACCTCTGCTTGTCCCGTTATCAAAGCCTTCAGCAAATAACTCTAGCCTGCTGGCACCGATGGCTAATCCCGAACAGCAACCTAAACTAAACCGCTTCACCCCGCGCCGCTCAATCACCGCTCCATTTACATTTTTTGTTTTATTTACTTTAGGTATAAGTCACAATTTAGTTTTGATTAAGTTTTTGATTTTCATTATCCTTTATCAAGTTATGTAGTTGTAAGCCGCGTTTTTTAACCGCTCGCATGCATTGCTCATGTGTCTCCGTCTTTACAGATAATATTTAAAATCTTTTATTATTTTTTACTGTCTAATAAGTTTTTATTATTTTTTTTGTTTAATATTTGATGCATATAAACATCAAACTATCTAGTTATACTCCGCGATCTCAACCGCCCGCATAAACCGTTAATTAACATGTGAAACCCCCGACTTTGCCGCTTTGATATTAAAACCTTCGGATTAAGTTTTTACTTCATTTTTTGATTTGATTTATAACATCAATCAACCGTACCGATTACGTACTCAAATTCGTAAACAAAATTGTGAACTAATTGTACATACATATTACTTTACCGATATAAAAACAAACACCCGTCTAACTACCAACTATATGTAGTTATACGGTAATCGTTTCTCACACATTCCAAGTTGTAGGAATGCGTTGAAGCAGACATATATTTTAGTCCTATCTATTGTAGTGTACCTACTTATAACTTCGCACCGCGTAACTTATATGTTTGTTTAGGTACACATCACACCGAAACGGATAACTTATTTTTAAACTCTGTCCGTATTTGCAACTGTTTTTTTGCGTACACCGATAAGTACCTACAATATATTACATAGATAAGTACTTACTTACACTAACTAGGTATTAGCGTGACCGCACTTACTCCGTCGATTATTTTATTTGTAAAACTAAAACTTTGTTATTACAACCGTCCGTCCTAATGCTCCGTGTACGAAACACAAGGACCAGTTTACTTGGTTGTTTTATTTGTGTTCGAAATTAGTTTCCGAAACGTCTTGACATTAGAACGTAAAATTAATACGTATAAGTTCGAATATCCGTCTTCGAACATTTTTATTTTCCTACCTGTAAGTTACCTACTTACAATTTGCTTCCGTACGCACCGCGCGCCGTCGAAGTTACCCGTAGCACACGAAGTTGGTATCCCGTGTTCAAGCTACAGAATTAGCTTAGGTTATTTTAATAAACCTTTTTCTATTTTATTTATTATTCGTTACGTATAGTAGGTAATCCGCCGATAGTTCATATTTAATTTAAGCCGCTGTCGAGTCCGTACTTACAATAAGTTTTATTTAAGTAAACATTGCACTTGACAATGTACTAGCTGTAGGGTTCCGTAAACATATAGTGCAATTTAAAGCACATACCGCTCCTTCGATAAGAGTTTCTTATCACCGCGACCTTTGTTGAGATGCTAGCCGCCTCTTCAACTCCATATCCGGGTTGTGCCGATGTCTGTTCCTGGAGATCAGACATGTCTTACCCTGTTTTGAAAAACCTTTTTGTGTTTGGTTTATCAACGTTTATATTAAATTAAGGCGTCTAAACAAGGCTACCGCTTCAACATTTGTAAACAAATTTTTTGTGTGTATTTAATTGACCCTCCGAAGGATCCACTGTTTATTCCCGATCAAACCATAGTTTTGATCCCTTTCCGGCCGCCGCGAGTTATGTTCGCTAAAATTCGCCCCTCGAATTTGCTCGCATATATTTTCTTATTTTCCTTTATACCTATATTATAAATAAATAAATTCCCTACACCCGACTACCGACCGTACGTTATATATAACTGACATAATTCTACGGGACCCAATGTACAAGACTACGTGACCATACCGACACCGACACCTACGATGGAAAGGTACCCAAGGCCGCCAGCGCCTTGCAAGCCCGCTGCATCGACACACAGTTGTACCAAGCTAGCCGTCACGAACGCACCGCGCGCACTGAAGCGCCCCCCGCCCCGCTTGCCGAAGACGCACCGCGACACCGCGTGTGTTATTATAATACAGAACATATAAAATTATAGAAGAACCATAGCCGAATAAATACCGATACCGCAATACGATGTACTATTTACTTGTGTGTTAGCTCCAGCATCAAGACCTATCTCCGAAACAGAACCGACACATCCAACCGCCATCCGCTACAGCAACCGCTGCACCTCTCTCTCCGCATCCTATCTGCGCGGAAACAATTGAACTGACGCCCGATTCCGCGCACATATATTCTTCACTATCATCATCTTTATTCATCGAGTTGAAGTTGAATTTGCAATAAGAGGGTTGAGGTGAATTGTCAGTTTCGTCAGTTACTTTTAATTTCAAAGAATATTGTAAATTGCTTTAAATTTTTAATTACACTTCATTCTGTGTGCAACTAAGATATCTAATTACTATCCCCAATAATTTTGATACACTGAGGTCAGTAGATTCATCTAAAAGTGCATTATACTTTTGTGATTCAACATCATCCAATAGCATCTGTTTGAAAATAAATAAATTTTACCGTTAACGAACGCAACCTTTCGAGCTTTTTTCGCAGAAAAATCGTTGATGTATTCGCTGAAATCCAGTTCCCGAGGTTGGAATTTGAATTGAAAGATTTTTTTTCCGAAGGCTCTATTGTGGTCGCCCCCTGTTTGTGGAGACCCTGGGGCTTTTGCCCCGGTTGCCCTTCCCTAGATCCGGCCCTAACTAAAGCATGAAACTTGGTACAGGTGTAACCTAGGTCAAAATGATCAAATTAAGCCCAG
Organism: Apoda limacodes; assembly: GCA_946406115.1. Classification (NCBI taxonomy): domain Eukaryota; kingdom Metazoa; phylum Arthropoda; class Insecta; order Lepidoptera; family Limacodidae; genus Apoda; species Apoda limacodes. Next base: position 25,955,460 of record OX291550.1, read on the forward strand.
ACCCCACCAGTTCCGCTCACGGGGGTGGGGAGAAAAGGTGGTTGAATAATTAAATTATATTTTTAATATAAAGGTATTAAAAATTTCCTTAATCTCAATGCCGAATCCTTTATTTATACGAAAATGACACCAAAGACGGACTTTGGTAAAATCACGACGCGTTAAGGATGACTCATTGACTTAAGGCGCTCGCTGCCGTTCGTAGCAAAACGAAGTTGGGTGGTGTTTTCATAATTTTTATCTGGCAGTTTTTGTAGTATAAGTGTATATAAAATAAATATTTTTATGAAGTAAAATACCTACGCTATCTTGTTTAAATTTTTTTTGTTTGCGCAGCGGCATGAGCGTACTTCGACTACCCCTTCTCCCCCCACCCCTGTGAGCAGACCTGGTGGGGACCGGGCCTAACTTGCACTAAGTTTGCACAATCTGCAGGGTTCATGTCAATAGGACCCGGACTATTTATGGTGTTCTGCAATAAACAGGGCCAACGTTCCTTCAACTTTAAAGGAGGCTTTATTATTGCATCTTATGCAGGCAAAAATTCAATTTGTCGGTTTTTAGAAATTAAGTCACATTTTTTTATGTTTTTACGTTTGTCTGTGTTTCTTTCTGTCACTAATTCTCGCAAATATTTCACAATGTCAAAAACTACAGAAGGTTTTCGTAGGATTATTTACTACAGGCCGTAACCACATTTTAGAATATTCTTGGGTTTCCAATTTTTTCCGATTTTTTTATTAATAAGCAGTTTTCTTTCAGAGGCAAAAAGTTCCCCCTTAGGGCGCGTTGGTCCTGGGATAAAAAATCATTATTTTCGTTTATTCGTCCATTCGATTTCGATTTTAATTGAAATTTCATGTGTGTAAAATTCTTTTTTTTTAGGCAGTTCCATGAATGGAGTCGAAGAGCTACTGTAGCGGATCATGTCGTACTGCTATAAAATCAAGGCTGTCGTCACGCGTCCTACATAATGCTATCAAAGTTTCTTTGGTATATCAGCATAAAAACAAATCAAATCACAAGATAAATGGACCAAGGTGAGCCAGTCATATCATTCGTCTGGCGGGAGCTCTCCCCTTTTCCGCAGTTTCTCGCTGGCCTTTCGACGCTGAACATTGACGCTCCTTCCGCAGGAGAAACCACTCCTTCTTCTCAAAGCTACGGGTTAGTTTTCAAACGAGCACTCAAGATGGCTTACTAGTTCTTAGCTCCTCTCCGACGACGCAAGCGTACAGCATTGCTTCCGTATAAACTCCAGCGTGACACTTCCACTATAACAGCATCACACCGCCCTTTTCAGTAGTCACATTCATGGCAGTCTCTGCTCTTTGCTTATGCCGCTAACAGGCCATTGTCTTAACTCAAAAGGACATACAGTCAACCCTGAGGTCAAACGCAACTTCCATGCCAGCACTCACCAGTATCTTGACTAACAAAACTCACAGCCAGCAATGTACTAGTCTCGACCCACCGCAGACGTAAATATTCGGCATGCACTACACGCCCTCACGACTGACAGCGTGGACCGCCTGTTGATGGTGACTAAACTCGGCAGTTCAATATCTTAGTCAAGCATCAGCAAGAATTATCGACCTGCAGTCTGGGAAGAGAGTGTCAGCAGTTGCAGAGATCAAATGTAGCTAGCTGCAAAGCGACCAAAGTGCGAGCAATTGACTTCCTTACCTATTAATAAATTCCGCATCGCATGACAAAACGTAAATAAATTCACAAGGTTTAATGTATATTGTAGAAAGTATTGAAATATTCAGAATAACATTAAGATCTTGACATCCGTTTTTGAAATCGCCGCAATTTTCATCACGACTATATCAGATTTGCCAAAACGCAAGGCTATTAAATAGTGTAAAAATATGTAGGTAGAAGGTAGGTATGGTGTGTGTGTGCATTGCATTGCTTTCTACGACAGCCGTTCACCAGCATTCACGTTAGTTTTGTAAAACTGGTATGCGGCATACCTAAAGTAGAAGTTATTTTGGATTTTGGATTTTATTAACAGTAGCTTAGAGTTCATTTTGACCCCTGGTAATGTGCTATATATAAAAAACTATGTATTTTTTTAGTAAATAAATTTATTATTACTTATTATATTTATCATAAACTTATTCTTATTACTTTTTTTTATACTGTATATATTAGGGAACATACCTAAAAATAAATAAAGAGGAATAAACATAATAAAGTTAGGTGTATGTCCGTTTGTATGCGGCAAGGGCGGATAATTTCCTTAGTATGGGGACGCTTGACGGGTTAAATAATAAGATCTCATCATCACAGTGTTGAGTTGAGTAGTTTCTGAGTGTGTCTCCATTCATCATCTTATCAAAATGGACATCAGAAAGTTTTTTAGTAAGTTATGTACTGATTTAATCATGGACTAAGAGCTAGTATTTTTATTTTATTTCTCTTAGGTTAATAGCTTTGGTAATGGATATACTAGCTATAGACGTATAATAATCGTTAAGAATATCATTTTTAATTTTATCTAGCATATTTTTGATGTGGAAAGAAAGGATCGATTATGTGGAAGGGACATGTTAAGAAAAACTATTATATAAAACGAGTTTACTGATTCAATCGCTATGAATTTAACGTTAACTAACCAGTGGTTCCGGTTTTAGTAATTAATTATCAAAACAAAACATAAATAATATTTGTGGTTTAATTAAATACAAATAAAAACAGATCCTTGATATAAATAAGGCTAAAAAATCTTCTTAAGATAATGTTTATAAGTAATTGAACAAGACTGCTCTCCCTTAAAAATTTAATTAATTACATAAAAAGTTTTATCAAAGCGTTTTGTTTTGCAGGAAGTTTGAAACGAAAAAAGACTGATGGATCAAGTAGCGAGAGCGATGTACAGAACAAAGTAACGAGAATATCGCATGTGTTTTCATCGGTCACCATAACCACAACAGTTTATATTCAGCTGCAGGAATTACCTAGACCAGATATCTGGCTCCGGCGCCGAATCCTGGATGATTGCAATGAAAATGATATCGGGCGATATGTTGGACGGGCACACATGTTATCAACCGAAAAGAAGAAGGAATTGATTGAAAGCTGTTGTTCCCCTTCCGCGAAGATGCAAAACAAAAGAGAAAATTTAATAATTATTGGTTGGAAATATACTCTCCATTATTGATATATTCCAGGCGCCAAAAAGGAGCGTTTTGTAAATATTGTCCGTTGTTCCCATCAAATCCAAATACATTTAGAGGCATATTGGGGATCATTTACTATAAGGCCCTTTTGTAAGTTTAAGGATATTCACGAGCAGTGCAAAAAGCACATTGATACCCACTTCCATAAGAAGGCATTGATGGCTGCTAAAACTTTTCTCGAAGGTGTGCCTGTCGATTTGCATCTGAACAAATATTCCCAGGGAATTATTGAAGAAAATCGCAAAATTATAATTTTTTTTATTTCCTGCAGTACGTTTTGCGTGTCACACGACTTAGCACTGAGAGCTCAATATTATGGTGAAGGTATTTTCGAGGGTTTATACAGGCTTTGAATGACGCGGGAGATTTGATTATAAAGAAACACATTGAGCAAGGGAAAAAGAATGCAAGCTACCGTTCAGTGAACAACTATCGATTTCGATGCGATATTTAGATGAAGAAACACAGGAAGTCCAAGAAATGTTTATCAAATTCATTGTGCTAAAAGATTTGGATGCGAAATCGATTGTTCATAGCATAGATGAGTTTTTGACAAAAGAAGATCTGAATATAAATAAATGCGTTGGTTTTGGTTTTGATGGTTGTTCAACGATGACAGGAAAAGACGACGGTACAAGCGATCTTACGCAAAAAGTACACCAAAGCCCTCTACTTTCATTGCTCGTTCCACAAACTGAATCTAGTTATCAATGATCTAAATTCACTTCCTGAAATTAGAAATGCCATGGGAACCACCAAATATACTATAAACTTTTTTTGGGAATCAGTTTTGAGGAGGAAGTTGATACCTAATATTTCCAGACTTTGCGAGACAAGATGGAGTGAGAAACACAAAATGTTCAAACAAAAGTTTCTAAAGAAAATCTTCCAGTATTTCTGGAAGCCTTACAAACATTATCTCAGGAAGGAAACAGTGCAAATTGGGAAAAGTGCCTTTCAACTGCATGCGGTTACTTCCAGAATTTCTTCCATTCATGGGATTACGTTGGTAGCCAAATAATCGGCTTTGATGGAACCCGTTGTTAACGTACTCCAATCTGTAGCCTTGGACGTGGTCAAAGCCTAGGAATACGTTAAAATGATTTAACTTTTAATTAAAAACCAGCGTGAAAATCCGGGAAAAGTGACAGACGAAATTATAAAGGAAGCTACTGCTGTTGCGGAGAAAGTCGGACAGGAGGAGGACATTACATCAATGCCGCGTATTACGGGGATACAACATCATAGAAGCAATCTTCCAGCAGAAAGCCCTTCAGAATAAAGGAATAGGTCTTTAGCAATACCATACTTGGATTCATTAATCACCTCCCTTGAAGTACGTTTTGCTGAAGAAAACACGCCATCATTCGCATTATCAAAGTTAAACCCGGCGCTGATGCAAAAGATGACAACTGAAAATCTGAAACAAACTTGTGAATCTTTTGCCCAGTTTTATGATTTACCGAACATAAAGAATGAAATCGAACTTTGGCAGTAATTGTGGCACGATAGGCTTGATGTTACAAATCTTACGGTTGTTGATGTCCTAAAAGAAACAAATTCCTTCTTTCCCCAAAACGGAAAAAGCATTAAAAAGTTTTATCGCTTAACCATGCACGACCTACAGTAGAGCGATCCTTTAGCAGCCTCAGAAGACTAAAAACATGGCTAAGAAGCACCATGGCAGAAGATCGCCTTAATGGTCTGGTCATGATGAGTCTACACAGAGCTATTATAAATAAAAACCTAAATAATCTTAATGATAAAGTGGTTGAAAGTTTTGCATAAAATCCCCGCAGGTATGTTTTAATTATTACTGCGTTCAAAAGTTTGATTTAGTTATTGTGCTGTCGAGGGCTTGTAAAGTTTTATACATTGATATCAGAACCGTTCTTATTACAATCGTCATCGAGGCAAAGACTTTCAAAGTGTAACGCTTCATGATTTTGACTGTATCAGGCGTTCATATTTTTATCCTACATAATATTACCCCATTGCCCCCCCTCTTGTTTATAAGCTGGCGACGCCCTTGAATACAAGATTCATAAAAAAAAATCAGCCAATAAATAAATAATTATTATTATATCCAGCAAACGAAAACTTGAATATCAAAAAGAAGGACTTCAAAAACCCGTCTATTAAAATGGGTGACACGGAAATGTTAGTTTTTAATGCTGAACCTTCCACTTTTTTACGTGATACATGATTGGAATATCACCAGCGAAAGGCCACTGGAGTAGTTCATATAGCATAATCGTTAAAAATACTGTTACGAAATAGTTATCTGGAACGTCCTGCTATTAGTCCTATAAGCTTGTAATACTGTGAAAAGTTTCGGGTAAATTTTCTTTGAACCTGGCAACATCGATATTTTTTTTCTAATTTTGGGTATGTAATATTTATTTTGTTATCAGAAAAAGGAGACTGACTGGTCACTACATTTATATACTTGAATTTTTACACAACAAATGTATTGAAGTTACTAAAACACAAATATTTATGTTGCGTTAAGTCTATAAATAATTAACAACCTGAGTTTCAAACAGTTCAATCAACGTGTGTGTGTCAACGTGTTGAGACGGATCAGTGCGCCATTTGGCAAACGAGATAAATAATGTTTTATTGTGCTCTGAAATTCTTTCCAATCTAGACTAGTGGCTTGTAATGGTGTGAAAAGTGAATAAAGGTCTAAGCAGTTATGGCATACTTTTTACATGTGCGTTGGAGACAAAATAATTTGAAGAAATCTGTGGTGTGGGGTATAGTTTTGAAGCTTGTGATTACTTTCCCATGCATATTTTCGGATTGCCTTGGTTTCAATATTTCACTTTCCTTGTTCCCTAAAGGTGACATTAATATTAAATATGGATCGCCATTGGAAATATTTTGTATTTCTGAGAATTTTTCATCTAGTGCAGAAGATCTTGAATTTTCATTGGGCCCAGATACCGTTCCGTCGGAAGCGGTTAACAGTACTACACGAAGATTATACATTGAAAAGCCCGAAGTGCAATTGAATACTTATTACTGCAAGAATAAAAAAAATACTAAAATATGTCCAACTCGTGTCCTTGTTGAATCTTCACCTTCAAATGTTACTGATTTTGGATGTGTATCTAGTAATCTGGATGTTCTGAACTGCAGCTGGACCTCACCACCTGATTCATTAAGCAAAATTGATTATACTTTGAATTTTATACTTAATGGTATATCAGTTAAAGATACTGTTCGAACAGAAAATATATTTAATACTTATTACTGCATATGGAATGCTACTACACAACCGAGATATAGGCAACAAGTTGAATTTTTTATTTTTCATCTTAAATCTTGTAACAGATTTGGTTGCAATGAGCAAAATTTCTATGTTGATCATTTTGCCATAGTGAAGCCAGAAAAGCCTAAAATATTAGAAGCAACTCCATCACCTCACAGTGTAGTACTGAAATGGAATATTTCATTTAACATGGTAGACCTATTAGCCTGTGGAGTAGATCACAAAATAGAATATCAAATAGCTAAAATTGACAATATTTCAACATTCCACCCAGTTGACACATCAAAGCTAGCTTCAAATAAACGCTCCTACGAGTTAGAACTGGAACTGCCGTATGCTCATCAGAAGTATGAAGTTAGGATCTATATAAAGCCTAAAAGAGCCAGTGATAAGTTTTGGTCTGACTTAAGTTACAAAGTTTTTACAACTGCTAGTGAAATACCTAAAATGCCACCGGGCATAATAGCTGGATCATTTAATCAAGCACGTTATGAGAGCAAGAGAGTTATTTATGTGTATTGGAGACAACTAGAAGAATATGACGAAGCTGGTGATAATTTCACATACAAGGCTGTTGTTTCACAAAATGATAAGTTGCAAACATTGTTTCCTGATAAAAGTGAGAAAAGTTATCTTGAGCTGAATGATGCCTCTTTAGATGCAGTCAATGTTGCAGTTTGGTCTTCTAATGAGATGGGATTGTCAGTGAACAGTAGTCATTTGTACATTCCACCAGAAAGTGAAACCAGTGGACTGCAACTAAAATCATTCACTCAAGTTGCAAATAAGAATGGCACATATGAGTTATCATGGGTTGGTTTTGAAAATATAGATAATTATTCACTTTTTTGGTGTGAGCATCATAGTACAAAAGTGTGCTCTGGTCGCATGGACTATTTAGTTTTAGATGCCCATAAAAACAATCACACAATCCATTTGCCGATGGGTTTGAGGTATCAGTTTGCTATATCAGCAAATAATGGTACAGCCACTAGTGGAATGGTTTGGGCTATTTGTGACATAGCTAAAGAAGGGATCAAATTGTACAATTTCCCAGTTTATTTAGATCATGATGCACCAGGAAAGTCATTTGTCAATTTAAAATGGTCATTAGTCTGTGCAATAAATGAAGAAATTATAACTGGGTATAACATAACTTATTGTCCTGTGATACAAACAAGTACGGAATGTGATAACACTGTTGGGAATAAATCTGTGTATATTTCTGATCCTAAAAAGATGTTTACTAATATTACTGATCTTTTACCTTTTAGAACCTATCAGTTTACTATTGCCTTGAATACTACTATGGGTTTAAAAAGCATAGAAAATACCACACACTCGGTAACTACATTGGAAGATATACCCACTGAGCCTAGAAATGTATCAATTGAGATCGAACGTAACTCCATAGTTGTCTCGTGGGATCCACCAAAATATAGAAATGGAAATATTCGTGAGTTTGTTGCCTATAGGGCTAGCAATGATACAATATTTCATGAAACGGATTACAACCTGACAGATTTTATAACAAGAAGAACTTTAACGCTGACAACTTTGCAAGGATTTACTAACTATACTTTTTTTGTGAGAGCCTGCAACATAGCTTTACGAGATGGTTGTTCTCAAAGTCCAACTAATGGAAGTACTTTGAGAACCACAATTGGAGTGCCTAGCAGGGTACGTGATTTTGATGTTAAAACTAATCCTGATATTCTTGAATGGAATGCACCTGAAGTCCCATCTGGCATTGTTGACCTTTATCAAATAAGACGAATAAATAATGGTGATAGAGAAAATTACATAATATACAATACTACAGATTTATTGTATGAAATAAAACATTGTGTTGATGTAAAGGATGTAACATACCAAGTCAGGGCAGTAAACTTTGATGAAGACTTGTATCATGGAGCATTAGCTTTTGATGCCAATATAAATGTTCCTGAAAGGGTTGAAAAGCAAAGACTAGAATATCCTAGTGAGTGGAGTGATGTTAGGACAGTTAATTGTCAATATGGAGATGGTTTGACTATGGTTTTAATTATTATGACTTTATTTGTACTCATTGGTATGGGTTATGGGACTTACAAATTGTACAAAAAATATAGAAAAATTCAAGATATAAAACCTGTATTGCCGGTGGGGTTAGGAATTCCAGAAAAAGACATATCTAAGTATGCTTTCATTTCTAGTAAAGATGATAAACCATCATCAGATGAAGCCTTGTTATTACCAAATACAAAAAGCCCTATAAATCCATTAGATAATAAACAAAAACAGGACAATTGTGATGCTAGTGATCAAACAGATACCACTGCCCTTTCTGACACCTCAAAGAGTCACATTGAGAGACAACCATCTACCTCAGATGATGGTTCTAATTCTTCACTCCATTTAGAGGCAGACACAATTAAAATCACTGAAGGCAGTGTAATTGGGGAAGAAGAACAATATGAAGATACTTCAAGGTCAGAGACAGAGAGTTCCCCAGAAAACTCTCCATGTTTCAGTGAAAAAGTTTTTAAGAAGAATCCTAACAGTGGATATGTTCAACCTGTAAATGCAACACCAATAAGGAGTCCCACACCAAAATCTCCAATACAGCCTGCAAGTTCCAGCTATGTTTTAGCCAGCCTTTCACCATCTGTAATACCTGCTGCTGTGTCACCACTAACCACACCAAATCATTCTGCTAGGCCTTCAGGATATGTGCTTCCCAATGATGTCCAACCAAGATCAAATGTAAACTTCTCTAAGTTAGGACCTTTACCAACAAAGCCAAATGTTCCAGAGAATTTAATGCCAATGCCCACCTTGCCACTTCCTAAAAGAGAAGCCGACAGTAGTTACATTCCACTACAGTCATTAGATGCCATGTCTAGTCTTAAGCCTACATTGTTACATAATCCTGTGCCATTAAAATCACGTGCTTCAAATGGCTATGTCAGTCCTGGAGAAGCAGTGATATCTAAACATTTAAATAATATGCACTTAGCTGGACAATTGCCTGAAGAGCCAGCAATATTAGATCCTGAAATGTCGCCAGATGCATATTGCCGCTTTTCATGGAGTACTGATCCTGCAAATGATAATCTACATTCATTACTTGGGGAGTCACCAATAGTTGATAGCACTAGGAACTAATAGAGTTATAAATAATTTGTGTATTGTTAAATCAATGAACTTAGGGTTTAAATTGTATATAGTATAAATTATTTTGTGTTATACAGTGGTATAACAATTTAGACAATACTAGTTTGAGACAAAAGTGTTTGTGCTGTGTAGTGATAAATCTTGTGCCTTATTAATTTATTTTAGATGATGTTTAAGAAGTGTGTTAGGTGAGTCACATCTGTATTTTTTATTTATTACTTGCTTTGGTATACACACCTTACACTATATCTTCAGGTGTACTAAATAGATTTAGAAGAAACATAGTTTAGATTTTAAGTTAAACCCTTTGCTAACAAACAGTGAAAACCTTTAATTCAATGAAAAGTCTTGATGTTAAATGATACAATTTTAAAATACTCAACAACAGAAAAGCTGACAAAAAGACTAGAACTATTATTTAATAGTATCATTTAGGATTTAGATTACTATGACAAAATATACATATTTTAAGAATCATTATGATGAGCCTTTCCATATAATACCCATATTGCAGAATTTCAAAAAAACACAAAAAAACAAGGCAACAAACAAAAATGAAAAATGTAAGAAACAGCTGTATGACATAAGACCTATTAAATTAAATCAAATCAAACTATATTTATTCAAGAAGGTTTCTGAGAACTCTTTTGAATCATCAAAACAATCTAAACAATGTTAATTTCTGTCAATGAGACCTGGCAAGAAGTTCTATTTAAAGAAATAATACTATACTTTGTTAATCAACTAACAAGTATACAATCAACCTGTCACAACAAATCCAAACACACACACAGACATCCAAGACCAAGACTGTAAGGCCAGAAATTAAATATGGGGGTTCAAACTCTGGATCAAATAATTTTGTTTATACAAAATGATAACCTTATTCTGAAATTAAGGGGGACTGGGGGAGGTTGGACAGTCACACCCGCCCGTGGCTATGTAGAAGCAGATATGCATGTCTGCAAAAAACATAGTATCTGCTCTTGCAGTTGGGTATAAATATACATACACATCAAGTTAGCAGATCACATATCGTTTATCACATATTTGATACTCTTTCGCGTTTTTTAATGAGCTGAACCAAACTTCTTTGTAGGGTTCCGTACCCGAAGGGTAATTCGTAATAGTTCCTCTGCTGTCCGTCCGTCCGTCCGTCTGTCACCAGGCTGTATCTTATGAACCCTGATAGTTAGACAGTTGAAATGTTCACAGAAGATGTATTTCTATTGCCGCTATTACAACAAATAATAAAAAATAGAATAAAATAAATATTTAAGGGAGCTCCCATACAACAATTTATAATAATTAATTTTAATAATAATTATAACAATTTTTTTGCTCGATTTTGCTCGATATTGCTATCGGCAACAGGTAGACGCTTCGCGCGTCTGTTTATTTAGTTAATGAGGTGCTTCATACGCCTAAACCCCGTAATCGGACCTTGTGCGTGCGAGGGGTTAAAATATGATAAGGTAAATTTTCTTTATTGCACAATTTGAAATAGAAATAAAATAAAAAAAGTACAAATAGGCGACCTTATCACTAAAAAGCGATCTCTACCAGGCAAACCTTTGGTAAGAGTAAAATACAAAGAGAAGTAGGTGGTGCACAGAATATTAAGTTATATAGTCACTTTAAAAATCAAAAATTAAATTAAAATAAAACAAACGTGATTTTTTTGCCAATTTTTATAGATAATGGTACGGAACCCTTCGTGCGAGAGTCCGACTCGCTCTTGGCCGATTTTTTATTTGTTATTGTTTTTTATTTTGTTTCTATTTTATTTGTAATTATATTGAAACATGTGCATGTTAAATAATTGTTATAGTGATTTGGTGATTTGCTGTTAAACTACAATATCTTAATTAATAATTTAATCATTGTTTCCGGGGTTACCTTCCGTATTTTTGATGGGCTAGACTTCTTATTTTTAGTGAAAAAAAATAATTTTATAAAACCTATAGGTTCCCAAAAAATTATGATCTGCTAACTTTGATGAGTATTATTAATTTATTTCATTTTAAAGTGATTAAATAGATGTTCATTTTTGTTTGAAGGTAGCCCTGACTCATTATATTTCCATGATTTGCGATTTTTATGGAAATTACCAATAAACAGGAAATATAAATTTTCTGTATCAATATTAACATAAAATAACCAAACTATGAAAGGTGGTTTGGCACAGTATGATTTCATTATAGCACTGAAAATAATATGAATATTATTTGGTGAGTCAGAGCTAGTTTTTTTTTTTTTTTTTTTTTTTTTTTTTTTTTATACCACTAAGGTGGCAAACAAGCCTACGGTCCGCCTGATGGTAAGCGGTCACCGTAGCCTATGGACGCTTGCAACACCAGGGGCATCACTCGCGCGTTGCCGACCCTTCAGAAATCTAATAACTTCTTTTTTGAAGAACCCCATACTGTAGTCCTTAGAGAAAACCTTGGCAGGGAGCTCATTCCACAACCCAAGGGTTCGCGGGAGGAAGTTTCTCTGAAACCGCACTGTTCGCGACCATTTTGGTTCCAAAGTGTGAGAATGAATTCCCTGTCGATGGCGAGCGGTGCGATGGTAGAAAGTAGCCGTGGGCATCATTTCGAACAATTCCTCAGAACACAATCCATTGTACAAGCGGTAGAACACACACAGGGAGGCAAAGTCTCTCCTCAAACTTAAGGGCTCAATACCGCAAGTGAGTTTGGGATCGTCGACAATTCTCACAGCCCGTCGTTGAACCGAGTCAAAAGGGCCAAGCTGGTATCCGGGTGCACCCGCCCAGAGATGGCAGCAGTACTCCATATGGGGCCGGACTTGCGACTTGTAAAGTAGCAACCTTTGCCCCGACGTGAAGTACTGCTTCGCTCTGTTGAGTACACCAAGTTTTTTGGACGCCAGCTTTACCTTGTCTAGCAAATGATCTCGGAACTGAACATCGCTGGAGATGTCAACGCCAAGGATCCCAATGCTCTTAGAGATGGAGAGGGGAGTGTTCTGGAATTGTGGGACTACAGTGAATGGGGTTTTCTTAGCGGTGAACGCGCAGACTTGTGTCTTTGAAGGGTTGAATCGGACCAAGTTTTCCCGTCCCCAGTCAGAGATCTTGGACAGACCGATCTCGATTTGAGACACAAGTTCTTCACGCTTTTCTTCCACAACGGAACGTGGGATGCTTGCACGGCCCGTGTAATAAGCGTCTCCAGTACTGTCATCTGCATAGCAATGTATGTTGTTGATGTCCAACATATCATTGATGTGCAGTAGAAACAGCGTAGGAGACAGCACAGAGCCTTGCGGGACACCAGCATTTATGTCCATGCTATCAGAGCAACTACCGTCAACTACGGCTCGTATGCTTCTGCCGGACAAAAAGCTAGCCACCCATTTGCACAAACCCTCGGGCACTCCGTAAGAAGGCAACTTCGATAGAAGACCCCGGTGCCAGACCCGATCGAACGCCTTCGCTATGTCTAGGCTACATGCCAATGCCTCCCCCTGACTCTCAATGGCTAGTGCCCATCGGTGTGTGAGATACACTAGAAGGTCACCAGTTGAGCGACCGTGGCGAAAGCCATATTGACGGTCACTGATCAGGTCGTGTTTTTCTAGGTATCTCAAAAGCTGTGTGTTGATCACACGCTCCATCACCTTGGAGAGGAGAGAGGTTATAGCGATAGGCCTGTAATTCGATGGATCTGATCTATCGCCCTTTTTGGGCACCGGGTGCACATTTGCAGTCTTCCATGAAGACGGAAATTGCCTAGTGTGGTAGGAAAGCGTGAAGAGGCGCGTGAGTACAGGACATAACTCAGGAGCACACTGCTTAAGCACCACTGCTGGTATGCCGTCTGGCCCACTCGACTTATGAACGTCTAGGGAAAGCAACGCCCGCCGGACCTCGCGCTGTGTTATAGTGATTTCCGGCATGGTCTTACCGCACCACGGTAAAGTAGGTGGTACAGCGCCTTCGTCGTTCACATTCGAGTTAGAGGCAAAGAGACTGCCCAATAGATCGGCTTTCTCTTTTGCACTGTGGGTAAACATTGTCTACTAGGATGCTTGGAGTGCCCGATTTTGAACAATTAACTGCTCTATAAAACCCTTCAATGCCTAATAGTGTAACTGCTAGCTGGAAAGGTAATAGCTAGTAGTAAGTAACATAAGAAGAAGAAAAAAATCCAGAATAAAATTATGAACCTTTTTTTGAAGCCTTTAAATATTTTTCATTGTCTACCACTTTAGTCTTAACAATTAAATTTTAAGACCTACACATGGGTGGCTATAGATGTACTATTTTATATCTGTATTTAAGGTGATAATATTTATGGAGTAACTTAACTTATTGCATGACATTGTTGCAGATAATTTAAAATAAAGAAATCATGGAAGGTATTTACAAAGTCAATTTAATACCATCTGATCTGAGTACAGAAGAAACAATACACCAGATTGCAGGCACACTTGATAATCTCAATGGGATAGTCGAAGATGTGTTTACACGTCTATCTGATAGAATTAAACAGAACATGGATAAAACCACTGAACTTGGTCATAGAATAGAACTGTCAAAGACCAAGATGGAAAAGCTAATTGGCACTCAAAATGCAATCAAAGTATTTTCTAGCGCCAAATATCCTGCTTCAATTACTCATGAACCTTATCGGTCAGTTTTTGGACCAGATGGATATAAGCATGAGTCAAAGAAAGTTCAACTTAGCTATAAGGCTCCGGCAGCTAATGAGAAAGATGTGCAGGTAATAACAGTTTGTTGCTGAATGCTCCAATATTAACTAAAATAGAAAAATTAAAATAGTTTCCTCTAGTATTATGACTAATATAGACGCGCCGTAGGTTCCACGCCACCATATAATATACGATAATAAACAACAAAACAAAAGTGCATAGTGGCCAATGACTGACCACACAAGCATTGCTTTACTTCGCATATCGTTTCTAATAACCAAATGTTGATGGGCCATTAGTATGTTTCTCTTAATTACAATCTGGACTATTTTCGCTAAATGGCGCTTGTATGGTTATCTACACTTGTAATAACGCGAATTGTTTCTTTTTTAACGTAGGCTAAGTAATATGGCCAAGTTGGCACCCTTTGGGTTCGGAGCCCTAAAATGACACTGTCCTGTAGTATTGGACCATCGCTTTCGTTGCACTTTTATAATTTCAGTCAGCCTTTGTTGAACAGAATTTATTTCCCATAAATTAGATTAATGATTATTTTTTCTTTTTAGGAAAAATTGCATTTTTACCATGTCAAAGTTGGTAAACCTAAAAATATGTTACCCAAGCCCAATATCAGTTTGAATGAAGTCTTTAACACTATAACGACAGTGGGCGAACTGTTGATCTTTAACACTGATGAGAGCCCATACTTTGAAGGTATGAGTAAGACACTCACTTATACTCCAAGGGTCAATTCCAGTCCAGAAAATAAACAATTGTTGGAAGCTGCACCGTCTTCAATCATGAGACGAGATTTGTTAAAGAGAGAAGTTGATGAATACATGTATGCACCAGGAATGGGAATGGTAAGGGAATTAGTTTTGAAAATAACAGTACAAACCACTATTTATTATATATAAATTTGAGACATTACAAACTTTCAATTGTTGCGGCGAACAGATAACATTTCTCGTTATATCTTCGTTTCACCAATGATGGTATTCCGACCAACGACAGTATAACAACATATATATGTAATTCAACTTTTTTTGCCTTACTGGAAATCAAACCCAAAACATTCGACATAGCAGTCTAACTTATTACAAATTCTGTCACGGTCCGCCAGTTGGTTATCTTTAAAAAGATGATTTTAGTGAATATTCTTGTATAATATTTATTTAATTTTTAGTCAGACTCCTGACTTGAACAATGATATATTTTATGCAGGTCCCAGAACTAGAGATGCCTCTGGATCTACCACACTTGCCGGGAATTGCCGGAGACGTCCAATTCTTAATAACTAATGAAGGCTCAATTGCTCCCTCTGCCATCACATCACCCATTTCGCCCGTGATATCCTTGCCGGAGGAATTGCCAGATCTGAAAGAGTTGCCGAATTTGAAAGAACTTCCGGACGTGGGTTTGCCGGCGAGCCAGACCATTTTGTCAGTTGCACCGCTCGCTGCTGCGCCCGCTGTGTCTAGTGCTCCTAGTGGTCCCCCGCCACCTCCACCTCCGGCTCCGCCACCGCCGCCGCCCCCTCCGCCACCAGAGCCTCAGGTCCCAACAGACAATATAAGGTAAGCTTAGCGTAATTTTTTTACTTTCTATAGGTTAATAACGTACATTTTTCAAGGGTTCCATACCCAAATCACATAAGATATAATTTAAGATATAATATAATCCTTTTATAATTTTTCTTTCTTATGGCAGAGTCTCATAATTCTAACATCTTTTCATCAATTGTGATGAACCTTTAAAGGCAGAATTTCTTATGTAAACCACCATAACCTTACTAAAAATTATTAAGGGGAAAATCTATGTATTCAATATATAACTAAGGATTGAATTTCTTTTTCTCTCATTCTACTTTGTAGGTGTCGTCGGATAGGTTTAAGTGTAGGTAACTAAGGGTTTTTAAGTGACGCTTTCTCTTAATTAGGTGTATATTTTGCTAGTTATTATGCTCTCAAAGGGATACAATTTATCTTTTTGACCATGTGTTTTAAAAATTTGAATAAGATCACAATAATGAACTAAAACCATAAGTACATGTTTTTGCTGAAGACGTACGGAACGGAACAGAGGTGGTCCATGCGTTTAGGGTTAGAGGTTTTTCTTAAAAACTACAAGACTGATTGCGTTGTAATTTTTTGCATTTAGAAAAGGTTTTTAGACATGTTATACGATCAGGAGGCGCTGCAGCAGCCAGGGTTATCAGCGCTTTCATCGTTAAGATGAATTTTTTGTAAGACAGTGACATAACGATTCTCTGAAAAGGTTCTCTTAATAACTATGAAGCAAAATTAAAGATGTTGAAAAAACTCTAAAAATCTAAAATAAATTTAATCATTTTTTTGTAGAACCCCCGAATAAAAGGAGGAGTACTTAAAAATAATTCTAGAAAATAATGGTACGGCTGTTCGCCTTGCGTTCGTGACTTCCTTGATTACAAATCTAAGGAAATCCGTCGGGGCTGCTATTTTCTGCTCTAAAAGATCTAAAATTTTGCAGTTTTATGAGGTGACTGATTGAAATTACGTTGGGTACGTAAATTAAGGTTGGCTTTAATTGATATAAATTACGCTTTATTTATATCATAAATATTATGCATATATACGATACACAATAGTTTTTCATCACACTTACTCGTAAACAACGTCCTTACGTGTATGCAAAGCGGGTGCTAACCTTAACTACTCCCTCGGGCTTTTTCTTTATAAATTTTATTTCTGTTAGCAAAGCACGCATTCATATGACTCACGGGCGGTAATAACTCGCCGGCTCTATCAAGTATGTATAAGAGTGTACAGTTGTTTAAGTATGTTTAAATCTCTGACGCCGGCGTTGTTTTCTCTACTTTTTTGCTGGATATTTCAATTGTGTTTCAAACTTAAACTCACCAGAGTTTATTTTATTTATTTACTCGCAAATGTGATGAAAAACATTGTGTGTAACACGGACGGTACGGAAATTGCAAACTCAAGTCCTTAAAGCATTTGGCCTTAGGCCTAAGGCTTCTACTATGGCTACTATTCTATACTCCTAATTTTGATTAAAATTGATAAATTGACGGTTTTTCCTACGTCTACTGCTCCTTAAGAGAGAAGTAAACATTATATTTTGATAAACAATGGGGTTAAAATCCAAGTAAGGCATTGTCAAAACGATCCGCTAGGCTTCTTCTACCAACTAATTTGGCGCCTCCTACGATTGGTACCTAATTAGTGATCTGCAGATTTTTAGCCCCATAAATGTAAACGGACACTTCAGTTATTTCCAAACTTAGATCTTACACAACAAATGTAACTTAACGCGCTATTTTACTTAATTGCTTTCGGAGAATGCTTATTTAATTAGTTAAATTTTTATTAAATTACTTTTCATTTGCACGTACTTACGTTATCGCTGTTTTAATCCGAGTACGGTAAAGCCAAAAGAAGGAGGGTATATGTCTTTAGTCGGTATATATGTTAAGAGGGCGATATATATTCCTGTGTTTCTAATATTGTATATGTAAATGCACTATTAATCATTACATAATGTCATATAGGTACATTACTATGAGATATATATGTTACAAACTTCTTAAGTAATTTATAACGTTATGACGCCTTGAAACTTTTAATTTTTTGTATGGAATATAACGTTATTACCGTTTTGTAGTCACATTTTTTGACTTTTTGCAACAATTTAGAGTCAATGCACTAGATAACAAGCTCTTCTAATTATTTAATCAATTTTCATTTCAATCAAATGCGCAACACGCTTTAAAAATTTGCACAAGTGTTGAAACAATGGTCACTTCCAGATTTTTCATTGCATTAAATACAATAAATGAAAATCACTCATTTAGGTTATGCACTAGACAAAAGCAAGTTTTAAAACATATATTTTTTTCAATCCTTTAGATGCTATAGCTTAGCCACAAAATTTGCAGAAAAAATGCGTATTTTCGCGGTCTAGCCTATTACGCAGTCTTAATCTGTTCCCTCATATTACTTCTTAACAACGCATCATAAAGACAAATGCCTATCGTTAGAATCTTTTTGTTGGTCTGCTGGTTATAGGCTATGTAACGTCACACTAAGTTTAAATATGACGCCCTCTAGAGAACATAATTATGTGCCTGGTGGAATATCAAATGAAAGGGCTTGAAACTTAGCACATATCACAAATATGTATATTTTTAGCTGTTGTTCGCTGCGTTGTTTGCATTAACTAGAGAATTGTAGCTTTTGTATTACAAACTTGTCGTGTACTCATCGGCACTGCACAAACTACGCAGAAATAGAACCCTATAATTATTATAAAAATAGGTTAAGAAACTAAAATTCGACTATGAAAAAATTGCAGTGGTATGCGATCACGGCTATATATCCTCTAGTTAATTTTAAACTTTCGCGTTTTTCACTCATTATTATTTTAGAACTCAGGGTCTTAACGTTTAAAGCACGTTTTCGTATACGTACTTACGTGCATCGCGTTAAGACCCCGAGTTCTATAATAATAATATATATACTCTAGTTCGTATAGATCTGAATTTCGGACAAGAATATTTTCTTGTTTCGTACATTTTTGTACAAAATACTGTTTTTATTACAACTAATTCGTATTAGAAAAACATAAGAAGTTGGTTATTACCATCTCAATGACGCATCCTAATATTTTTTGTAATTGATTCGATGTCAGAAAGTTGGTGCAATACTTAGTGAAAAAAAAAAGGAAAAAGTCAGTTTATTTCTGTACTTTTTTGTTCCGTGTTGTTATTGTATTTTATGAATGTATTGCGATTCGTTGCAAAAAACGATGTACTTACGTATGTATATATCTACAAAAAAAGTTATTGTATTCAATTAACTTTTTTGTCTAGTCGCTGTGGGGATTTTATTAGTCAAATTTCGAGTTGAATAACTTGCTTCAGTATGAAGTTATCCTTAATATTTAAATGTATTTACACATGCTGTAGCTCTTGACCAAGTAGCATTCGTCGGAAACGATATGCGAAGTTCAGCAACGACGGGCTTGGTCAGTACCTGGATGTGACCGCCTAGTGGCACATTTTTTTTCTAAGCTTCTCCGTGCTTCGGAGTGCACATCAAACCGCCGCCAGTCCTGGCGGTTGTTATATTATGATAGCGGTTAAGTCAAATCAGAAGCCTAATGGGTGGTTTCAAAACTCTGACAGTCGAGTGGCCAAATGTTCGCCAACTCGCACTGGGACAGCGTGATGGAGTATGGCCTAAACCTCCTTCTTCAACGCTTTTCGTTGCCCCGGCAGTGAGGCGTTTAAAGGCTGAGGCCAGCAACAGATCCCTGCTAAGGTTTTCTCCAAGGACTACAGTATGAGTTTTTCAAGCAATCTTAAATCTTCTTATTAGATTTCTGAAGGGTCGGCAACAGACGATCAGGAGTACCGTAAGCATGTTTGCCACCTTAGTGGTATAAAAAAAACATACATATGTACATATCTGATGTAAAATGTAGTACGGATTTTCAGAATACTCGTTACAGGCTGATTTTTTTCAGTTTCTTACGGCAACCTTGTCGGAGTGGATAATTAATAGAAAATACCTATGTAGGCTTTTACAAAACTGGTACAAATACGTACTTATACCTTTTTTTTGTAAATACATACATAGAAAACACTCAAGACAAACACAAATGCGAGTTTCGAATCGACGCCCTCTCGACCTCTGCTAACAAGGCAATTTATAGTAAAGGCTGTGAAGCAACAAATTTAATAAAAAAATAGCTATATTGATTCCCTCAAGAATATAAAAAAAAATTTTTGTTTTTATTCGACGTTTTAAAACGACTCCCTCGCAGTCTAGTTGGTAGTGTGGCCGGCTGCCGTGCAGAGAGCGTGAGTTTGATTCCCTTACTGGACAAACATTTATGTGATAAATATTTGTGTTCGTCTTAAGTCTAGGTGTATTATTGTATGATATGTATATATTTACAAAAAAAAAGTAATATATACATACATCTATATTATTGTATCTGTTGTCCGGTATCCATAATACAAGCCCTGCTTACTTTGGGGCCAGACGGCGCTGTGTGTAATGTTCAAAAATATTTATTACTATTAATTTCTAGCGACCGGAAAGTGTAAAAAGAATAACATTGTAACCATTCAAATCGATGTAGTGACTTTGATAGATATTAGCATCCGGCGTATCCTGATTAGAGTGCCTCAGCGGATGACCGATTGCGGTAATAGTGCACTGCTGCCGCGGCCCGTAAACGCGGCATAACCGGGCGATCGTCAGTATGCGAGCCGAGGCATAGCCGCATTTCAATATTAAAAAAAAATATACAATGTGAGATAGTTCCTTAAACCTTAGTATTTCATAAGACTTATATAGAACTGTACTGTGCTGTTTTCGTTTATTGGCTAGTAGGTATAAATGGTTTAAAGGGGGTGTCAAACTAATCACTACTATTCCCTTTTTTTAACCTACTACAAAAAAAGGAGAAGGTTCTCAATTCGGATGTTTGTATTTTTTTATGTATGTTCGGGCATAACTCCGTCATATATAGACGGATTTTCAAAATTATTTTGTTATTCAAAAGGGTATACATCCGAGGTGGTCCCATATGGTGGTGTAGTAAATTTAAAACTTAAATTTTAGGTAAAAAAAAATAAGTTAGTGTTCATTTGGAACTGCCGAAACGCCTTTTATGTTGATGATTGTACAAAATGTTGTTAGGAGTATCGATGTTTTTAGTGTACGAGAAAAAGCAATGCGTCATTCAAAAGTAAAAACTTTTTAATAAAAAAACAACCAGCTTCAAAAAGATGTATTAAAAACGTAAAAAATAATTACTTATTTTCGTAAATCTTAACTTTTGTTAAAAAGTTTTTATCTTGATCTAGTACTTACAGTGCGTACATGGCGAGTACAACTTCTATAATTTTTAAACAATGAAATCTCACAATGTAAAAATAAAAAAAATTAAAATATTTTCAAAATTGCTTTCTTGAGGTTAGATATGAGGATATTACCTAACGTTTGAGGTATATTTCATAAAAAATCTTCTTCTACCTGGAGGAGCCCAAACTTTGTATGTTTTAAAAATACTTTTGGATTTTAAGAAACTAGTGGTCGAAATCCACATCAACTAAAAAAAGATAATCAATTTTATTCTTTCCTCGACAGTACCTACTCACCATATGTGCGAAGGGAAATGCTAGGGGTGTCCTAAACATGTGTTTATTTTTTTACACCTTTTATGGGTAACTTATTATCCTAATGTGTTTACCTGATTTTTTGTCAGCCGTTCGACACATGTGTTATGCAGTTCGCATGTATTTAATGATCCATTCCCTCCGTTAATTCTAAATGGGTTCATGATTTTTATACTTCAAACTGTAATTCAGATCAAATTTTTGGAAATAAGTAATTATTTTTACCTTTTTAGTGCATCTTTTTGAAGCCGGTTGTTTTTTTTGTTAAAAAGTATTTTTAAACTATTCTTTGTACGTAGTTCCTTCTTTATGTTTGTTGATATCGCCAAACGTGGATTGCCATTACCGTTAAACGTTGACGCTTTAACAATATGGTCAGATTTGGCTGTTTGTATCATGAAGTACGACCATGAAATGATCGGCCACATCATGAACCGATCAATTTTAAGATCTGGCCAAGACATTATCATTTTGGTTGCAAGTACATAAATCACACTACCCCATTCGGACCTCTGTTAATGACTGTACTGTAAATAATTACATAATCACACATAATCACAATTCGAGGTAGGTAAATATGCTCAAATCTTTTATACTACAACACACTATAATTGATAATATTAGGTACTTGAGTAAAGTCAAAACTGACTGCATATCACTCTGGGTCTAAAAACTTTGGCCACTTTATCTATATGTCGCAGGTAAATCGTATAATTCGCCGTTTTATAATATGCCTAGGCAGATTGTAAAGTATGGAAAAGAAAGGAACAGAAATCGCATTGTATAAGTCATGTATGTTAGGTTAGGTTCAGTGTCTCTTTTGTAAACGTAGATGCGGAACGAGCGAAGCGTTCCAGGCAAGCTTCATATAAAAATCTGTTCAGTTATATGATAAATTCTATTCCATACTTTACGATCTGCCTAGGCATATTGTAAAACGGCGATGTATACGATTTGCCTGCGACATATATAATCAAAGAAAACAGGTATCAAATGTTTTTGCCAATGATAACATAATCAGAGTCTTTTTCCTATTTTAATTAGGTATATATCTATTTTCTTAATTATTTGTACGCTTGATTCAGCCGCCGCATGGTATTTAGTATTAGTTTTGTTTGTCAATTTCTTTCTTACATGCTATTGTTTCGTGCTGTAGAATTATTCAACATTCAACGGACGGCGGGTGTTAAATGAGACGTTTCGTATGGCAACAGTTTCTTAGAAACATGTAAATGCGTTTTCCAGGCACAAAGGGCGAGATCAAGACTTATGGTTAACGTGACCCCATGTTCAGTTCCTTGATGGAATAATAAATGCGGGATGAAAGACTATAATTGTGTTTTAAAATGTGGCCAGCGTAGATAATTACACAGTTTGTGTGGACAATTGTATTCTATTAGGACGTTTTTGTCTTCTTGAATACTTCCTTTGGCTGGGATTCTCACGAATTTGAAATTGAGTTTGGTACTTATATTAGTTAATGTTCAACATCAGTACGAGGTATTTTATGTTTAGTTTGCATAACATGCACCTAAATCTACTTATATTATAAATAGCTGTGCCCAGCAGTTTAATTTGTAGTAAAGTGGTGAATCAATCGAAAATATTTGTTAGTTAATTTGGAACGCAATTAAATGTACCAAATTTGGAAATCCGTCCACGCGTTGTTCCCAAACACGTACGTATTCGGATTTGTAATAATAAAAAATCACTGATGGTGATAATTTGTAAAAATATGGAAATAAATATTGAGGATTATTGATATCGTTAGAAGAAATTGCTGGTAGAGTTAGTTTTACTCTGCATCTGTTAAAAGACAGAGTGACGGCACTGTCGGCAATCGGCATAAGTATTTTTAACATAGTAAAGATTAGGATTTTAAATTTAGCTATAAACTATTACTAAACCACTGATTCACTATTGCGTGTTGGTGAATGTCGAACTAATTAATTGGTGTTGCATTAAATAAGTTTTTAATTTTTGCATTACAGTTTAATATCCTAAACCCGTTCTAAGATTCACCGAAATACGATACAGGAATGTTGCTGTACTAATACGCCTTAACTGCCTATTAATTGTGGATTCAACTCTGTGGAGATCGATTACCATGTGGCAGTGGGCCAAGACAGTTAACAAAAGCGGTTTATTTACAAAGTACCAGATTTCTCCGTACTCAGCGGTTATGTAGAAACGGGACGGTTCGAAAACAAAACGCGTGCCGCGCGTTCGTTTCCGGAAAACGCGGCCGTTCCGAACAAATAATACAACTACAATCGGTCTGATGTTGATTGAGGCGTTGACGTCACTGAATTCGTATGCTCCTAGTGCTTCCACTTCGTTTACATGACTATGATTATTTATAGTACATTACTGCCGCGGCCCGCAAACGCAGCATAACCGGGCGATCGTAAGTATGCGAGGCGAGGCATTGCAGAGGCACACATCACAGTGTCCGGTTATGCTCAGTTGTGGTCCAGGCTTGTATAGTGTTTTTCTCAAACTTTCGTACTTAATAATTAAATAGTTAAGGTAATTTTGCCGCCTATTAGCCGCGTTCAAATGTCAATTTAATGGCGCATTATTTTTGTTGTTCCAGTCAGCAATTTATATGAAACTTGATGTGTTATCTATTTAGTTATCAATGTGCTGGTTTTAAAAAAGTTCGTTCCATTTTCAAATTTCATATTTGACCGCTCGAGCGGACGGATAAAACATTGCGGGTCGCTCTCTGATACTGTACTGCAAGTACAGTATGTTTGAAAAAATTTCATTACATGTCTATTACGTAGCTGAACACTATCATCACCTTCGTCAGCAGCATCACATATTAATGTCCACTGCTGTTCCTTGTCATCCCCAAATTATTTCATCGGCCTGCAGCATCACTTATCATGATATATTAATGTTTTGACCACTGCTATACCTTGTCCTGCCCAAACGATTTCCGCAACGTGCGGTCCTGTAAAGTTTGCATCAAGCCAGTGGTATTCTTCTACCCTGATCAGATCAATTTGAGTTGGGGCTTTTATACTCGCTTATGGTCGCTCTTCGCAAGTTATATTTAGTCAAAGATTGGAATAGAAGTTCTGTACTCTGTGGCAGTTCTACATAACCCGTGTGTCCATTGCTACCATGGCATATAAATATATAAATTTGCTACTTGATTTTTATTTTATCCCAATAAGCTGGCAAACAGTAACGTGAACCGCGTGCTGGTAAGCGGTCGTCGCAGCCTATATTGTCGCTTGCAACACCATCAGGGGGTTGCCGACTCTTTAAATTTTGAAAAATGTTAAGTATTTTAACTTATTGTTACGCTTTCCGTTCCATACAAACTTTTACAATAGGAGTTGATAAATCCGCTCTTTTATGATATAAAGAAAATTAAAAAGGTTCAGTAAGGTTGTGTTTTTGTGGACTAATAAGCTTAATAAAGATAAAGCTACCCCTGTGCTGGAGAACCACTGATCTGATTTACACGATTTAATTTTATAGTTACCTTATGTTCTTTGACCACAGGTTATAGCATAGTAGGCCATGTTAGCGGAATTGCAAATTATCTATTGATTTTGTATTCGAGAAGTAGTTGAACGACCCCTTTGTATGTTCAACTGGATTGACTATTATATATTTATTCTGGAACTCTGTATATATGTGTTATCATGTAATAGGAAATTGTTGTTTCTAAACTGTGTTTAGTTTGTAGTTCGTATTCGGTTTGGTCATTTATTGTGTTGGGTTAGGGACAATAGATACAAATATATATATAGTTTTTTTTTTGTTATAAATACATATGTAACTGCAGGTTTTGTCTGTTATGTCATTATAATATGTAGACAGCAGGTGGAATAAATAAAAAAATGAAAGATGTATACTGTTGTATGTAGTGGCCGCGTATTTTGGTTTCCTACAATTTCCTTCCCTTTCATTTTTCTGCGTATAATTTAAATGCGATCCCCTTTTTTAAGTAAGTTGTACATAAAGCCTTGTATTCTGCGTATTCTAGACTTATTCTACTTTCTACACATACATATATATGTATATTGAAAGTATCTAGTATCTTTTTCATCACATATGTCTTGTGCTAGAATCGAATCCACGTCCCCCGATTCGGCAGTCGGGTCATTACACACTGAGCCACTTAATTTAAATATAACTCAAAGAAACTCTTCTAATATATTAATTTTAATTGCTTAAATTAAAATAATGTTTATTTCGCTAGCAGGTACGCTATTTTTAAATGTGAATTTTTGGTGTTTATTAATAGGGGCATTCACCACATACAGCTTTATTTGCACACAGCTAAAGCTAGAGGTTTCACTAAATGAATAAAATAATATAAACTGTAAATATTTGGTAGGTACTGGCTTACTTTATGTCTGCCAAAGTGAGTTGACGTTCTACACGGAAAAAAAAGTGTTTTCAAGTTCTATTCCACCAAAGTAATTTGCATTCAGTCAAGAAATCCAACTATTTTGGACATATTTTGTTCACAGAAGGCAATATTATTTCCCAGAAAAAAAATCATTTTATCAATCGAAATTGATAAACTTCTTTTCGTATGAACAAATTTTTTTTTAACCAAATAAATGTTCGTTTTAGATCAACCAAACTTAAATTAATTACCCTAAGACAGTTAATGTTCTTGTATAAAATAAATACATTTTTATATGCAACATTTTATTTTTCTTCGTTTGAAAAAAAAAATTATTTTTCTTTAATATAATTTATTTTGCGCCAAAATCATGGTTTTCTTAAATCTGCGACGTCACTTATTAAAAACTATATTTTTCGATGAAAATAATTGTATCTTAAATCAAAGCCAGTGAAATGTTCAGTTAAGATAATATTGTTTTGAATTAGAGAAAATAATAATTTTAGCAGAATTTGTTAGATTCTTGACTCAAAATCTGATATTTTATTCTAAAACTATTGTTTTAGTCGAAACAAATAAAATACCTGCTTTAAAATATTAAAAATTTTCGTTGAAATTAATCAACTAGTATCCCTTTGAACGAATTTTCTTTTTGTTTAAGTAAATACTTGCATTTTCAAAATTGAATGAATCTCATCACTGTCCTTCATAGGATTTCGTGTTGGCTTTTAATTTTAAATAATTGTTTATTGTAGGGTTTTGTGCGTCAAATTAGTATCAGTTTATGCGAGAAACCTACAGTTAATTATTTTCAGAGAATTGTAAAGCTTGTAGCGGATCATATCATACCGCTACAAGCAAGGCTGACGTCACGCGTCCTACATCGCGCTATCAAAGTTTCTTCTGTCCATGAGTATATATAGAAAACCGAACAGAAAGATAAGTGGACCACGGCGGTCCCCAGGCATAACACCTCGCCTGGCAGGAGATCTCCTCTTAGCCGCCGCACCACAAGCATCCAGCAAAACAGTCGCATTCGTCTATCAGAAACGATAAACGAAGTTAAGCAACGTCAACCGTGGTCTCAGTATTTGGATGGGTGACCGCTTTTCTTCCATGTTTAAGAAGGATCGTTAAATAGTCATAACAATTATAATTAAACATAACGCTGTATAATCAGCTAAAGGCGAGAATAGCTACCTTAGCTCGACAAAGTCCATATAAAGGCAGTGCGGGTAGACTGCCTATATGGCCCAAGCCTCCAGAAAAAGAGGCCTGTGCCTCTGCAGTAGGGCACTACTAGCTCGACAACGTCCGCTAAGACACACTAAGTCAGTGCGGTAGACTGACTCTATATGGCCCAAGCCTCCAGAAAAGAGGCGTAGGGCTTTTTAAAAAAACTTTATTTAATCTTGACGGTTAACTATGTCATTTTGGACCGAAACATTTTTTGTTTTAAACTAAAATATAATGTTATTAATTTAAGAGCTGATGTAGTCTAGTTAAGAGCACTATTCTCTTGTGTGAACTAGAAATTTCTTCCGTGCAATAAAGCACGAAGTTCTACGCCCAAGAAAACTAAGTGTTTCAATAAAGAAGCATATTTTTCTTCAATGAATTAAATATTGTTTCAAATTGATAGAGTTTTATTTACTGGTTCAATGAAATTTGATCTTGTGATAACTTCATATTATTTTAAATAATTAAGAGAAATAATATCTTAGATGAAGTAAATATTCGTTGGTGCATATATGAAACGATATTCTCTTGGCTCAACTAATTCTTTTTTACCGTGTAGTCTAACTAGATCGTTAAAAGAGTTTGCTTTCCAAAGATGCATCTCGTATGTATACCAGACAGGATTTTGTTGTACTAGTTTAGTTTCTAGGACCGGCCTGTGTGCATTCAGGAACATTATAAACATACTGTACAGGTGTGTAAGTATGTACCTATATCTTTAAGGTTTTATTCCCCAGAATGGCAAGGCACACACCCACATCATGATGAGGGGTCCATCGCTTTCGTTGGCCCTTCTGATTCTTATGTATTTATTATCTTTGTACGACCTATGAGACATATGTTTATATGTATATGTGTATATATATATATATATATATATATATATATGTCGCACAAGTCCTGAATTACCAACTTTAAAACTTTTTTAAATTTCTATGAAACTCCTGAGCTTGTACTGCGACGTATGTGTACGGTTGAGGCATCATTATTTTTGATCTATTGGCGTTTTTAGAGTTCCGTACTTCGAAAGGAAAACAGGAACTTTTCTCAGGAACTCGTGAAGGTATCAAGGTGAAATTTATATCAAAAAAAAATTGAAAACTGTTATCAGTTTTTAAGTCATAAACATGTGAGACTTGATCTAATGATGGAAGAATTATACATTGATATCCATTAACAGATTGTTTAATATTGGAAAAATGAAATTCCAATCCGAAATTATCAAAGACAAACCGAGCCATCATGTTCTAAATTGAATGGAAAATAATGAAGAAACCTGCTAACTAGGATAATTAAAACATTTCACGTCGTCCTTTTTTGCTAAGTAGAGTTAGTAATATTATAACCAGGTTGAACTTAATTGCTGAGCTTACCTTGAAGTTTCTACGGATGTTTAGTTTTCTTAGTTCTATAGAGTATATTGTTTCTTAATTCGTTGATAGTGAAGTATTATTTGTACATGATTATTTGTAAGCAGTTAAACGAAAAATATAACAAATATATTCCGTTTTGTGTAGCTAAATATTGTTTCTGCTTTCTGAGTAGGAAAAACAACAAACGAAGAACACAGGTCGAAAACAATGACATGGGTCCATACTAAACGCATAAAATTTTCAATTTGGATAGCGATTTAGATAAATGGGATCGTAATGTATAATGTCTCGCAGACAATATAGATTTAACGATGCGCTTGTTAAACGGAAACGGTTAAACAAGATTTAAAGGCCTTTTGTCAAACCGTGGCTGAGTATTAAAGTCTAAGTTCTAAGTTTGAGTATTAGAGACTAATGTCTTAGTATTATTACAGTTAACAAGTTTGACCATAGACCTGACCAATAAATGAAGTAGGCTAAACAATCCCTCAAGTGCGAGTCCATCTCGCGAACCGAGGGTTCCAGTTGTGTGTGTCAGCTCCGACGCGCGACTGAAGTTTGTGGCGTACCCTAGCAAAATCGTGCCG
Organism: Apoda limacodes; assembly: GCA_946406115.1. NCBI lineage: Eukaryota > Metazoa > Arthropoda > Insecta > Lepidoptera > Limacodidae > Apoda > Apoda limacodes. The sequence continues at coordinate 25,984,527 of OX291550.1, forward strand.
TTTCGATCAGTGTACTAAGACATATTGCACTACTGAAGCATACAAAGAGAAGCAGTTCGACGTATGATAGGCTCTAGCACGTGACCGTTCGTTGAAAATCTCGTTTTTTGTCGGTATAAAATTCAATATTTATTTAGAAAAATAAAATTTGCAAATTCACTTGGTTATATGACCAATACTTCCATACTAATATTATAAATACGGAATGCCTAAACCGTTGTACCGATTAAGATGAAATTTGGAATGGAGATAGTTTGTGTCCCGGGGGAAGACATAGGCTGCTAAAAAATATCAAGTGTCAGTCGGTTAGAATATTTTTTTTTCTAATATAATAGCCAAATTATTATAATATTAGCAAATCTTCTTAATTAAGGTGTGAACTATAACATATATTTTTTTCACGTCGAAAAGAATACTTAGGACTGTAACAAAATTATTTAAATTCTTGCACACTTAACTATTTTGGGTATGCCATCACCTTAAGTGTGATCATTTCAGACTCATCACCATTTATCTAAGACCAGAGAGCTTGTCGTGACCATTCAAACTAGTTCCTGTAGCTGCATTCCAGCTTCATCATCAGGCCCTAGATATCATTTTAAGAGTGCTTTTGTCACGACAAATGAAAGACTGAGCGAACTATTAACGATCCATCCTGTGGCTACATTAAGGCTTCATTATGAGACCCTGGATAACGAAATTAAAAAGGAAAACTATCTAATTATCTAAAACTATCGGATGACTAAGTTAACGAGTAATAGTTGACCAATTTATACAATGTAGTATTATTATTATTATTATACTTTATTGCATCAACATAAAAATTTACAAACAAAACATATTTACAAATAGAGAAAAACAAAAGGCGGTCTTATCGGTTTAAAGCGATCTCTTCCAGACAACCTTTGGGTAGAGGAAATAATAAAGTTAAACAAAGTATAGTAGGTGTGTTTCGATACAGTTATTAAGATTATATAGTATAGTTAGTATCTTATTGGAGAAGTAAAAAGTTCTTAGGTGTGTCAAACAGGTAGTAAATATAAAGTCAGAACACCCTTAATCATAATAATGTTTACGTTCGAATAACTCATTGTACCTAGGGGCGACTTTTGATCAAAATTTACGTTTTTTTTAACGTAAAAAATCTTTTTACCTATTTTATTAATATCCGCAATAATTCTTATTCTGCGGAACACTAAATTAATTCGTTTACTTACTTGTACGTGAATCTATTACTTGTATTAAATTCTCGTATTTTATGTTAAAGCTTTACTTGTCACTTTTACTTTAAGTAATAAAGGAAGTAAGTAAAGGCACTACGTTAACAGTTATTATTTTCGACTGAAAACGTGAATAAGACAACAAAGGGAGCAAACGAAGTAACAAAGGAATTGTTTAATGTACTCGAAATTGAATCTACGTACAAGAAAGGAAAGGAAAAATTAATTTAACTCATGCTTTACAATGTAATACATTAAAATGACATACAGATCTTCAGTGAGCACCAAAAAGGCCGCTTATTCCTTTTAAGCTATACATATTATATATAATTTTTATAGTACAGAAATATATAACGCTGGTAAGATTGTATGTTTGAAAACGTTTATCTCAAAAATACTATTTCTTTTTACAAGATTCTTATTGCGTTAGATAGGAGTTTAAGCATCAGCATAAATCAATTCATATTAATTTCTTACTTATAATATTCTAGAAGCCTTAGAGTTTATATTTGAATGCGCTTATCTTAGAAACTACAATTTGTTTTAACTTATTGTGTTAGATCTCCCATTTATTGAGGAATGTTATACAGGCTATATCACTTCACGCTTTGGTCCTAAGGGGCGGAACAGTGCATTGACTTTGTTAAAACCGCTAGGAACTGCTAGTCTTTATATATGAAAAAAAAAACATTAAATTTACACTACTACTTCATAATCCCAGACCTTTGACAAAGTATAGGTACGTATTCAAAGTCAGAGTGAAATTTATTTATTCATATTAAGTTTTTACAAACACTTTTAAATCGTCAAAGTAATGAAATACTATTTTTTGCAAACTGTGGTTCACAATGATGATTTCTACTAAAAAGAATCCGGCAAGAAACTTTTACTTAAAATTGTCGTACAATCGAAATTGGGATTTACGAACGGACTACGATGGATTCGTATTTGTCGTAATCGTCGTAAGCATACTAAAAAGTAGGTGACAAAAAATCTCAATAACTTCAAATTATCAAAAGTAGCTTTATGAAATAAAGACTGTATTACAGCTAATTTTATAGTGCTTAAATCAAAGTAATAAAAGTTCAATATTATGAATTTTATTTTGAATTAAAGTAAAATAAAAAGTACCATTTTTACTTGAGCGAATAGTGGCATGTTCGGAATTATTTCTTGTGTTATAGAGAACTATAAAAATTTAAATAACCAGAAAAAACAAATTCATTTCCATAAAAACAATAAACATTAATGTAACAGAATATTTAAATATAAAGTCCTTTTACCTCAAAGAAATGTGATCTCTGAAATAATCTTCTTAACATCTAGAGGTGTTTTGAAAAAGAAAAAATATGAAAATTTCCAATTTCCGCTCAATTTCCTGAAATAGAATCAGAAAAATATAGGTAGACGAAAGACGCGTTAAAGCAATTTCAATGAATTAATAGCGAACAATTTGACTGAGTGGGCGGTGTAAGTCTCCATATTCTTGGTTCTTACATGTAAATAATTAATAGGTAATTATAAATAAATAAATTAATATTTTTGGACTTAACACACAGCGCCGTCTGGTCCTAAACTAAGTAAATGTTGTGCTATAGATACCTACCAGACAACGGATACAAATATATATATATTCTTTATTTTTGTAAATACATACATATTATACATCGAAAACCCAGTCTCAAGACAAACACAAATAATAAATGTTTGTCTGGTACAGGATCGCACCCACACCCCCCTTTTCAGCAGTCGGATCAATACCCTCGGAGCCACAGAGTAGACAATATATAAAATACTAGCGGTCCCGGCGAACGTTGTTCCGCTGTCGTCCCTCTGTAACCCGACGAAAGTTGGTTTTTATCTAAAGTGCCCTAATCCGGTGCGCACTTGACAGATCGAGATAAAAACTATCTTATCTTTTAAGTTGAATCAAATAACAGATAGTTACGAAGTTTGATCACAATCGGTTCAGTAGTTTAGGAGTCCATTGCGGAAAAACAACGTGACACGTAATTTTTATATATATAGATATCTAACCAAAATATCTGCTCAATAACACCGTTTCGACGTAAAGTTAAAAATGTAACTTATATTATTAAAGTACTCGTGATTTCGTGTGCTTCTGAATTTTTTTGTACTAAACCTCGTCTGGGTAGCTAATGAATGTGCCAAAATTCTCATTTTAGACACAACAAACATTTAATTAACACTACGGGGGGGTGACATTTGACAATGCCAATCCCAATTTCAATTTTAGGTAAATTATTTTGAATAATTTTAAATACCTACATTTTTTTGTAATTACATTTGGAGATGTGTAATCTTAATACTACAATTTAATTTTGTGTATATCTAAGTGGTTTATTTTATGCAGGATGCAGTTTTATAGCGATATATAAAATAAAACGATTATATTGTATGATGGTGATATGATGATAGGATGACGGAAACTGTCGAATGGTATAAATTAATTGTTACCCGCCAGTTTCGCTTCACCGTTTGCGTTTAAGTCGGGATAAAAGCTTCGTAACCGTTCTCAATTTAAAGGTCAAAGTAAAATGGGTATTTTTAGTACCTCTTCGGCTTAGTTTCTATCAATTTTTTAAAAAATTTCGTATTATTGTTAAAATTTTATGAAACTCGACAATTTTTGTTTGAATAAAGTTCGAGTTACGAATGTAGAATAAAAGTTTTTCGTGCCCTTTCGGCTTAGTATCCACATTCTAAAAAACTTGACTTCTGAAAAATCGATCACCTTGTATATAGGAATGTCTATAAACGCAGATCAGGCGTGCAAATTATAATTATCACGCGCTGAATGCAAATCATAACATTGTTTTTCGTCCTGCGCAACTCCGTACTAAGAAACGTTTATGGGATAATGATACGAACAAATACACGCCTTCTATATAGACTTGAGAAGTCTATAGTTGTTTTACCAAATAAAGCCCAGAGTGGTTTAAATAAATCGATAGATTTTCGGTTTAGGTAGTTAGGCGCATCATAATGTGGGTACAGCCTCTTTCTACCCGACTGCGCCAGAAGGAGGGTTTTGTTTTTCGAGTGTATGTATGTATGTATATATTTTTCTGTAGCCTAAACAGCTTGATGCATTTTCGCTTAAAAGGTGTCGTTAGATTCGTCTCAATTGTGAAAGTCACACTGGATACATAAAGTCTTAAAAAATCAAAATGGCGGATTTTTTGCGCTTCAGTGTGCAGGTAAAATTTTTTTTTTAAAACCCTCGAGTTGGGTATCAAAATAAAGAGCTTAAAAAGGCGAGTACGAAAATAAACAACACTTATAGTAAAATATTCAAGCGGGAGTAACACTATAAAGCTGTGAATAAAAATAAATAATTAATTGAATAAAAAAACCCGACTGCATAAATATTAAGAACTGAGCAGAAATTAAAACATACTAAATATGTTACTATAGTCAGACGGGACTCATTTCAATGCAAGTTCAAGTAGTGTACTGATTGCACACACTGTAGTAGTTAGTTACCTTAAAATGACCCGTTTGCGTATAGTTAAAAATTTAGTATGTTTTAATTTCTGTTTAGTTCTTAATGTTTCTGCTGTCGGGGTTTTTTTATTTATTTTTTTACTAACCACTGTAGTCTTCCTTGGCATGGAATGGCATGCCATGGCAGCACTGCTTCTGATACACCCTGTATCTAGACAAAGTTTGCTTTACACGAGTATGTCTCTCATATCGAAATTTTAATGTTTTTTTTTTATTTTTGTTAGTTAGGCTTCTACTTTTATACACAATTATTTAATAATTGCAAAAAAAACAAAATAGTTCGTATTGTATCGTAGTTCAAATCGTGTGTACGAAGTGAATCGAGACGTTTCTAATCTGGGCGAGGGTTTCCCACTAAAAGCTATTTCTGTAGTTGGTTGGTGCGTACGTGACGACCCGGTTGATGATCCGAGATGTCCTCCTCGCGTGCAAAGTCTGAAACACGCTTTGCAAATGACTTCAGTGTCAATGTCTTCTGTCTATATCTACTTATTTATATTTTTTATTAAAGCACGTTTAGTTTTATATGAGTCTATAATTTTGATAATCCTCTCTTATATCAAAAATACTGCCGCATTGACATTTTGATAAATATATGCCAAAGTTGGGAATTGATACTTGTGATGCTAAATATACAAATATGTTCAGTGAAAATAAGATTTCATAAAAATATCTATGGATAAAAATACACTGTTAGCTCCAAACGCTGATATTAAAAATATTATAATAATAAATAAATAAGAAAGTCGAAGCAAACGAATTGTAAAAACTAAAAGATTTAATAATGACCAATTTTAGGAACTTTTTGTATCGATATCTCGATATTTAATATTTTCGTTCTTTTTACATTCACAAACGTGAAAAAAAAAAAGCATATAAGGTTCTCAATCTTATTTATATTTTCGCGCATAGATTTGTTGCAAAAACTGAATCAATGTCACCTTAATTATATGCAACGATAAATTTTTGAAAATAATTATTATCGAAAATAATTATTAAGCAACCGTCTCTGCTCTCTGCTGCGTTTGTTGTACGTTCGTATACAAATATATGTATTTTTTCATCAAAACTTTTACGCAACCGCGCATTGGTAACGAGTATGTTTTGCTAAGAAATGTGCGTCACCCACGTGCTGTTTCCTCGAATAGTATTTTAAATATGCTACAGTAATGTGGATTCTCGTGGCAGTTCGCAGTGTTTAGATTCGAGCTAAAAAAAAACTGGTTGCCTGTAAAGTCGGTATACGGGCGAAAGTTTTACGTGACAATGATTTTATGTCTGTCTCTCTCGCTCTTAGGCGGGCGCGTGCCTCTCACTCGCTCTCATTGTGAGCGCATAACGTGAGCTGAGCGTAACGCAGTTTCTTGAAGTGTCACCCGGCAAACCAATTTATAAGACGTTGTCACGTCAATAAACAAATACAATACCGTGGATTGCATATGTAAAACTAGCATTATCCGCGACTTCATTGACCAAGGATGTAACCTATTATTGTATGCCAAGTTTTATCACAAATAGTTTAGTAGTCTTTTTATGCATACCACAGACTTAACTTACCCTCTTAGAAGTAGGCGACCTTCCCGGAACTCAGAAGTAATAGTTAAAAAATAAGGTTTAACGCGTCCAAAAATTAGATTAATAGTAATGAATTACCATGCCGTACAATGAATTAACACATGAATAGGCAACATTTAAAACTTTTGAACTTATATTAATAAAATAACAATTAAAAAAATTTTTATGTGACTTTGAATATTCACTTAAAAGTTAAAAAAATATCCCTCTAAAAAAACATAGAGATGAATTGAGAACGTCCTCATTTTTTTTGAAGTCGGTTAAAAATAAAAGAGTAGTAGTTTGACTACACATATTTGCACTAATGAACATAGCCGTTGCATTATCTTGTGCTATATATACATGCAATAATTTTATTTCAACAGTGCTGTGAGAATAAAAATTATGATAATTGTCTGTTATGATAATTATGTATGGGTAGGCTACTAGGGCATATGAAACCGGTTTTTACCGATTCCATTTTTTTGATCAGTAATTACCAGAAAAAGCCTAACAAAATAAAACTAGTGGATTTGTGAGCTGTAAAATCCGGACAGATATACGAAAGCATTTTTTGGCCAAGCTTAGAATCGAAAAAACTGAGTACTTCAAATTTATAAATTTCCGATATTGTAATAGGGTCAGATTCTGCATGCTCTACAGGCTACATGTCATCGTATTAATTTACCTAATATTCTATTTAGTAATAAAGATGGGGAGAATTTTTACAAAAAAAACGTAGCTTTCTAAACAGACTTTATTTTGTAAGAGAAGTTTTTTCGTCACGCTATCAGTATTATCTATCATTTATGTATTATGATGAGGCTTATGACTGATAGAAGTCTGGCGCTGACTTACCTTCGGGTTCGAGGTTCACGCCGGTCGAAGGGACGACCCCAAGAGCGACAACCCATGCACAGTCTCCCCCCGCGGGGAGCCCTTCAGAGTCTCGCCCCAAAAGCCCGGTGGAGCAGTAATAAAAAAAGACTGATAGAAGTGTATAACGCCGGGTTCCAAAGTGCATCTATTTGTTCGTAGTTATTTCTGTGGGAAATAAATATGTTTTTTCGGGGTAAAACGTACTTAAATGTCCTTTTCAGTCTTTGGAACAATCTCCGTATCAATATTCCGCTCAAGTAGTTGCTCAGCAAACAAACACTTTAGTGACTTAAGTTGGCGGCAACCGGTAACAATTTGGGGGGTTTCAATCTCTCAATGGTTGGTAATATACGATTTAGTAGGTATACATATTACCTAACTAGACTGTGCATGCGGCTCCGCAAGCCCTAAATTCGGTTATCGGCGTGGAACTCCTGTATTAGCTTCTTAATTTTTTTAATTATACTAATGAAGTTTGCTATAGCGAACCATAGCTGTAGCTATAGTTCGCTTAATCTCATTTATATTTACTCCCGCAGAAAATTTTAAATTTTTCGAAATAAAAAGTGCCTATGTGTTAATACAGGGTATCAGTTATCCTCCATTTTTCATAAAAATTGGTCCAGCCGGTTGAACGTGAAGAAGTAACAAACAAACATACACAGTCACAAACTATCGCCTTAATAATATTAGTGTGATAGTTCTGTGAAACGTTCATAAATTCTGAGTACTTCTGTGAAACCATTATATATGTTATATTAGGTTAATTTTGACGCAGTAAAATGGCGCAAATATTTAAATAGCTCTGCTATCAAACTAAAAATCAAATAACTGGAAAATCGTGTTTAGTTAAATTCATTTAAATATAGGCTTGGCATAATGTATCTAGGTAATTATTCTGTTTTTAGTGCGTAAAATACAGTTAATTTCGAAGGCGCATCGCTCCATGGTCTCCTTATCATTATTTTGAATTCGTTAGTTACTTTGAAATCCATTTTTGACAAATAAATAATTAATTGTCCTCAGATTATTAACTCATAAGGAAAACTACAGTTGAAATCATAAATCTACCGCCACAGTTCGAGTCTAGATTAGTTAATATTGCGCAGTGATATTGATTCTTAAAAACAAGTAATTGATAACAATTAATGATGATTATAGTACTACCTTCTACCATTACTTAGAATTTATCAATCGTAACCTACGTAATTATGTTTTTATCGGTCATTATTACGAGTTGACACACCTACTATTGAAGAGCCGTGGAACGTCTTATGTTTAGGTATATTAAGAGACCATATCGAATGCGTTTCATTATATCAGCTTCTTTTGGAAATATACCTACTACATCCAGCTCTTACCAGCCACCTACTTGAGGTCATCGGTCCATGGAGCTGGGGGCGTTTCACGCTTCGCTTTCCGATATGCGGCCTCCACTCTAGGACACATCTGCTCCAACTGCTGTCAATCCTTTGGCAGACGTGGCCAGCCCATTGCCAGTTCAGCTTGCTGATTTTACGAGCTCTGTCGGTGACCTTAGGTCTTTTCCGGATGCCCTCATTTCGGACTCGATCCCTTAATGACACAATCATAGATCGTTCCGTAGCGCGCTGAGCAACTTTAAGCTTGTATATCAGCCACGCTGTAAGTATCCAAATCATACTTGACATATACATTATATTTATCCGCCTGAATTTTGAAAAATAAGAATCCATTCAGCTGTTTATGGTTTTATCTACAATAATATTGGATTTCTATTACAAAATTTTCATTTCCATTCAAAAAACGATAAAATGCATTTATCTTAATTTTCAATTTCCAAATACAATTTCTTTAAGAGGGCGATATAGGCCAGAAAGCTAATTTCTGTAATACTAACATTGTGTATGTAAATGTGCTAAAAATTATTACACAATGTCATACACATTAATATGAGATGTATTTGTTGTATACGTCTTAAGTAATTTATCCATAATGAGGCATCGAATCTTTTAAATTTTTGTATGCAATTCAACGTATTTTTTGTTTTGTTGTCATATTGTTTAACTTTTTGCAACAACTTATAGTCAATGCACTAGATAACAATTAATTCTAATTATTTAATCGACTTTTATAACAATCTAATGCAAAACACGCTTTTAAAATTTACACAAGTGTTGAAACAATGGTGACTTCCAGATTTTTTTTGCATTAAATACAATAAATAAAAATCATTCAGTAGGTAATGCAATAGATAAAAGCTAGTTTTATAACATATTTTTTTTCTCAATCTTTCTGTTGCTATAGTTTTGCCACAACATATGCACAAAAACGGCATATTAACGCCCTTCTACCCTGTATCTTACCCTTAACGTTTATCTTCAATAATGACGTATTTTTATACAAACTTCCAAACCCCATTTTGCCTCTTTAGTGGATGAATTTCGCAAAATCCTCTCTTAGTGCTCACCTATTAAACAGAACCTCTGCAAAATTTCAAGTCTCCAGCTAAACCTAATATTAGTTATGTAATGGTATAATGTTTACTTTGCTTACAAGAAGATTGGACAATTGCGTAAAGCAAGGTACCTATATGAGAAAACTATACGCGGTGTCTCGCAGCATCCTTCATACAAACGTTACTAACATTGATTGCTTTTCGCCCATACAACGTTTATATTCCTCGTTATATGCAGAATTCGTCTGGCCTTAAGCCCTCTCTTAAATCCCATTAATATTAGTACCTGGAGGACCGAGCAAATGCTCGGTTTTTTTTTTAAAACAGCGCCATCTATTGTGAAGTAGCTTACGCGTTGCTTAATAACGCCACCTGCTGTCAAATAGCTTAAGTGTTGCATATTAATACTCGCAAATAGATGTTATAAACACGGATAAAACGACGTTTTCTAAAAATGATCCTAGCTAGATCAATTTATCGACCCCGAAAACCCCTACATACAAAATTTCATGAAAATCGATGGAGACGTTTTTGAGATTCAGATTATATATATATATATATACAACAATTGCTCGTTCAAAGGTATTAGACAGATAAAGGCGAAAGTTTGAGAGTATGTGTTTCAAATTCAATATAATTTATTCAGTTTAGGCTACAATAATTGAACACTTATGAATGTCACTACGCCATCGGTTCGTAAGTCTACATGGCGGGTGACCTTGTACTGAGAAGAACAGGCAAGAAACTCAGCAAGGGCATTTCTTTTCTCCCTTTCTCTTACAGCGTCCAATTAAAATATTGGAAAATGCGCTCCCTATCATAAAAGGACACTTTCCATTACAAACATAAAAAAACATGAAATATAAAGCACAAGCACAACATAAAAAAGTATCTAATATAAACAAAAGACAGTTTATGTATTCATCACTAAAAAAATAATCAATGTCTTACAGTTTTAATAAACAAAACAAAAAAGTAAGACTAAATACTAAGAATACAAAGAAGTTTGCAAGAGCAGACCAGCCTCCACAGGCGGCACCCGTTCACGAGTATGACACATGAATCAGCCACCGGCAATAAACTCACTAGTTAATCTTTTATACATCATATAAAAATACAATATAGCCTTAAACTAGGTAATAACATAATAAACAATGTTTTAATTTCAAAAAAATATTTCAAATGCCCCAATACAAATCAATTAAGTTCTAATTTTTCCAAGCATTTTATCATTTATGTATTCATCAACTTTGTAATAGCTTTTTTTCATTAAAATTTCGTTGAAATATATTTTAAATTTATTTGAGGGTAAATTAACCACATGTTCTGGAATTTTATTGTAGAAAAATATACTTTGTATTGCGAAAGATCTATGTACCATCTGGAGTGTGTGTATGTTTGTTACTTCTTCACGCTTCAACCACTGGACGGATCGGAATGAAACTTGGCACATATATAGGTTAGGTCCTGGAATAGCATAAAGGCTATTTTATCCCGGGAAATTCAAAATTTGTTTCAAAAAATGTTTCGGTCCAAAATGACATAGTTATCCGTCAAGATTAAATAAAGTTTTTTAAAAAGCCCTACGCCTCTTTTCTGGAGGCTTGGGCCATATAGAGTCAGTCTACCGCACTGACTTAGTGTGTGTCTTATCGGACGTTTGTCGAGCTAGTGCCCTACTGCAGAGGCACACGCCTCTTTTCTGGAGGCTTGGGCCATATAGTCAGTCTACCCGCACTGCCTTTAAATGGGCTTTGTCGAGTTTAGTAGCTATTTACGCCTTTAGCTGATTATACAGCGTTATGTTTAATTACAATTGTTATGACTATTTAACGATCCTTCTTAAACATGGAAGAAAAAGCGGTCACCCACCCAAGTACTGACCACGGTCGACGTTGCTTAACTTCGCTTTTCGTTTCAGATAGACGAATGCGACTGGGCCACGAGCTTTTCAATTCTCAGAAAATAATTAACTGTACGTTTCTCGCATAAACTGATACTAATTTGACGCACAAAACCCTACTATAAACAATTATTTAAAATTAAAAGCCAACATGAAATCCTATGAAGGACAGTGATGAGGTGCATTCAATTTTAAAAAAGCAGGTATTTACTTAAGCGAAAAGAAAATTCGTTCAAAGCGATACTAGCTGATTAATTTCAACGAAAATGTTTAATATTTTAAAGCAGGTATTTTATTTGTTTCGAATAAAACAAGAGTTTCAGCTTAAAATATCAGATTTTGAGTCAAGAATCTAACAAATTCTGTTAAAATTATTTTTTTCTCTAATTCAAAACAATATTATCCCTACTGAACATTTCACTGGCTTTGATTTAAGATACAATTATTTTAATCGAAAGATATAGTTTTTAATAAGTGACGTCGCAGATTTAAGAAAATTATTTTTTGTTTCAAACGAAGAAAAATAAAATGTTGCATATAAAAATGTATTTATTTTATACAAGAACATTAACTGTCTTAGGGTAATAAATTTAAGTTTGGTTAATCTAAAACGTACATTTATTTGGTTAAAATAAAATTTGTTCATACGAAAAGAAGTTTATCAATTTCGATTGATAAAATGATTTTTTTTCTGGGAAATAATATTGCCTTCTGTGAACAAAATATGTCCAAAATAGTTGGATTTCTTGACTGAATGCAAATTATTTTGGTGGAATAGAACTTGGAAACTCTTTTTTTTCCGTGTAGCTTTAACAAACTTCTTTAGTATAATCAAGGAGTTGCCGTAAGAGTCCTACGCCGTTAACCAAATTTAGGGCGGGCGGACCCGCGGGCAAAGTCTAGTAATGTATATTTCTTTTGAAATTACAGCAGAATTTAGATTAAAATCATAATCCATAGAAACGAAACTTATGAAAGCAAATTCGTATTTGCGAACGCCACACACGTTTTGATTGACCTTCTAGCGATCGCTTGCTGTAACGTCATAAGTGTCGTAACAGTTAATTAGAAAGTAGTATTACGACAGTGACAACACACCCCATAAACTAAACTATACGTGGTTTTACGAACAACGAAACAATAAAATATAAATAACATTTCTTGCCTTGCCTTGACTTTGCGTGGGATGGGAGTATGGGAGGGAATGTTATACAGAACTGTACGATTGAATATAGGTACTTACGCAGTAGGTGAGTGCGCAGTTTAAGAAAATTGTTAAATGATACGTGAAATTTGGTCCTAAATATAAAATTCAAAGTATAGTAATATTTCTTATTGATATGTTATAACCGGCTGCTCTTCAAACAAGAATTGTTTAAAGTAGTTGTTTTTAATATATTTTTTTATGTGTATTTTCTTTTTTCAAAATTTAAAAAAAACCTTTATTTTAACTTCGGAAATTAAATAAAAATACAATTCTCGAATCTGTTATTAGGCTAATTTTAGTGATATTACCTTTACTTTGCTAATAGTAAGTGGTTATTTTTTAATGAGTTGTTATTAGTAATGAGGCACGTGTACGTGGTTTGCTTGAACATTGATATCGATCCCTCTGATTATAATACACCTGTCGAGGTTATTTGCCCAATTAGTGTCAGCTTAAAGCCAAATATAGGCAAGGCATAGTAGAAAATAACTGAAATATTTATATTGATTGGTATATTAATACATATTTTGCTTCAGTGAATGAATGTACTTTACACAGAACATTGTTTATAGAATACTAGCTTTTGCCGCTGTTCCACCTGCCCTAAATTCGATTATCGGTGTAGGATGTCAACGGCAACTGCTTAATTTTAGAAAATAAACCGACTCACACTTGACGTTTTTAAGTAGCAGTAGTACTTTACCGGGACTCAAACTATCTTTATACCAAATTTCATCTTAATCGGTTCAGTGGTTAAAGCTTGAAGGGGTAACCGACAAACAGAGTTACATTCGCATTTATTATGTTTATTTCGATTAAATTCATCATTGACACGATGACAATGAAAACCAATTTCACCGCAAAAAAATATAATAGGTGGTTTTTATCTGTATTGAAACAATAATGTTTTTGGTTGCCATGTTTGGCGCCTTAGTCGTGCGAATGAATAGACTATTTTCTACCTCAATTACTAAAAAAGTAATTGATTTACATTTCATAACGTGTCGTTTCGTAAATAGTTAATATTTTGTTAGTACATCCACGGGGAGTACCCGCTTCCTTATCAATGAGAGATGGTGTATATGATAGATGAGTCATTCATTTTGCATCGTAAAAGATTGGGGTAGTGTTTTTATAAACTGGCTGTTGAAAAGCATTTATTACCATGCTCGGTGTAGGGTTCTGTAGCCGGAGATACCTTGCAGACGTATGATTCTTGTGGGCAGGATATTTGTTATAAGGTGCTTGGATTTTGATAAACTCAAGTAACAAATTTTTATAATCGAAAAAACGAGGTACTTGTGCCCCGTGGTAAAACCTTTTGTCGCTGGTCGGACCCCCCTCCAGTATAAAAACTATTGTACGTGTCGGATGGACATCGATGAATGAATCCTTGTGATTAACATTACATTGGAATCTAGCTCCTCAATACATTTACTTAAAATGCGACTCATGAGAAATTTCCAAATTAGCAATCTTCTTTTTTTTATCAGAGAAAAGAAGATCGTGGAAGCAAGCAGCGGGAGTGTAGTGGCTCCTGGTGACGCGCACTCCAACCTGATGGCCGCTATCCGGCAGGCGGGTGGCGCCGGCCGCGCTAAGCTGCGGGCATCAGCTACTACTCCTATCAAGGTTAGTCTATTGGCATAGCACTTTAGTTCCTTCAAATTTGGCTTAAAATACATCACGAAAAACCTGGGTTCCACAGTGGATTGCTGGAATTTGTGGATATTGAAGATCGGGACTGGCTGTTATCGTTTACTGTGACAGTTTTGAGATCGACAGGATATAATTTATGTGCATACCACCAAAACCACAAGACAACCAATTATACAAGCGTTAAAGGGGCGTCCATAAATTACGTAAGGTTATTTTGTGATTGCGATTTTCGACCCCCCTCTTCCCCTTTGGTGAGATGTCGTGAGATTTGACTCGAACGCCTCCCCCCTTCGGTAACCTCTCGTGAGATTTATTAAAATGTTAGTGTAAATAAAACAACTTATAACTTAACTTTTATTAAATACTTAATCAAACAATTCTAGTTGGTAAATATTTAATGTTCAAAATTTTTTTTACTCATAAATTTGTTAAATTAGAATAGTTGTTAGTATAATATCGCAATCGAGTCTTCAAATATCGATAAAATAATATATCTTTTAATTTGAGTCTGTTCTTTTTCCCAAACAAATGTTTATTCCGTCTTTTATTAACTTTTACAAAAAAATATATATATAATCCTTGACGTTAACCTTAGCTTAGTTCGCAGAAGTGAGCGAATATAATTAGAGAGACAACCGACTCGTCTCGTCAACTAATTAAAACTTACCTTTGCGCGGATTTCTACTAATCACCTAAATCTGCCGAGCGGTCCTTTCCAAAACTATTTGATTTTTGACTATTAATTGAAATTCCTTTGATGTATACATGGTTGAAACCAGGAATATCTAGTAGGGAGCTTGCTCGCGTTCTCGCTGGCAAAATGTATGGAAGTACATCTTACCTCTCGATACCTTGTGATGAGATTAAATACCATATATTTTTCCTTGAGATCTCTGGACTTCGCAATAAGCTCCAAGGTCATAATCATTTCGGTACCAGATAAATTTTACCCAGTTAGATTAGGGGCTAATAACACTTTCACTTTGTTTTAACCGTTTTATTAGGGGTCCCTATTTTTTTATTGTGCTCCTATAACATTTAAACCGTGTGTTTTTATAATCTAAAAAATATCAGAATAAGCTTTATAAACAGTTATAACGAAAAAAAAAACGGTTTACAACTTTTTCAGATAACCATAAGGAATTCTCATCCTACGGAACCCTAACTGAATGTATCGCCTTTCTCATATTAGAGGTTAGAATCGAATTTTGTTTACATATTATGGCAAGCCAAAAAAATAGGCTGTAAGTACACTATTAACGCCCTAAGCAAACGTGTGATCGCCAATAAAAACAACTTATGAGGCGTGAAAATTTTCACGGTTCACGATCCGCGATTGGTTCGATGACTTTGCGTCCGAGGTGTGACGTGTTTACAATTTATTTTCCTTATGGAGATGAATTAGCGAGTTTTTGTCGAGTACGTGTTTATTCGACGACAACCAAGAGAACTTGGTGATCCAGTAGGTATCCATTAATCATTAGATGTTGGCGACTGCCAGCTAGCAAAATTACTTGTTTTGCGTAGGTTTCGAAACGCAACTTTAAAGTTGAAAAAGTGTATTTAAAACGTCCGGCTCAGGGCAATTTTTAACTGTCAACATCAACATCTCGTCATCACTGACGACAAACAAACATGAATAACTTTCACAAACCTGCGCTTTCTTGATCAGATGCGTTACTGTGTCCTCAGCGGAGAAATGTATAAAGACATCTTGTCGTTTTTTATGGTTGTAATGCGTTGTTGAAGTGCGTATATAGAGAATCTACAACTGGGTTTAAAAAAAACCGGCTACTCACAGACAATTATATAAACATCTTCAAAATCTTTATCAAGAACCTTGAACTTTGTCGTGTGAAAACCTTGCACTATGTATCGTTTTTATTTTAAATTTATCTTGTATTAAACGTAAGTAAGTATAAGTATGTAATTGTAAGTATTAAAATGTAAATGTTAGTATTTAAATACTTACATTGGAATTAAATTTAGATAAGTAATCGAAATAATATCTACTATTCGATTTTGTGGAATAATAAATTCAAATTCTAATTCAATTTATTCAGTTTAGGCTACAATAATTGAGCACTTATGAATGTCACTACGCCATCGGTTCGTAAGTCTACAGGGCGGGAGACCTTGTACTGAGAAGAACCGGCAAGAAACTCAGCAAGGGCATTTCTTTTCTCCCTTTCTCTTACAGCGTCCAATTAAAATGTTGGAAAATGCCCTCCCTATCATAAAAGGACACTTTCCATTACAAACATAAAAAACATGAAATATAAAGCACAAGCACAATATAAAAAAGTATCTAATATAAACAAAAGACAGTTTATGTATTCATCACTAAGAAATAATCAAAAGAAATAAAAATGTGTTTTTAAGTGTATTATCTGATCAATTTCATATTGGAATTGAAATCGAGCGTCCTGTGGGGTAACCCCGCAGTTTGAATATAATTATATACGAGGTGTGTAAAAACAGGCGCGGTAGGTATCACGCGAAGTTCAGCCTTGACCGTGTCATTCTGGAGCTAAAATGTGGGACTACGTGCCGTGTTATATCGTCTAAACTTATTATGAAACTGTTCAGATGAAAAGAATATTATTACTTTAAATATTGTTAATTCTAAAATAACATTTTGTAACTAAAACTAACTAAATTAAATCACAGAAAAAACTTGTATTAAGAATAGGCAACGAAATATAAATGACATGGCAAAAAAAAAACAAGACGGCATTATTTTCTTTAACAGCAAGCACGAATGAACATTAAAGATTCACGCACTCTCTGTCACAATATCTCGATCGATACTGTCGAGATCTCGAACGAGATTGCCCATCGTTGCGATTGAATATCCAAATTAAGATTAAATTCCCTAATCAGGCCTATATTTCTTTAAAAGCCTGTATTTTGGGCGCTAGATCCCTGGTAGTTAGGCCCCTTCTGAAAGGTACAAAACAAATGATAGACTTAAATGTGTGTGTGACGGTCACAGATCTGTCACAGATTGGGCACGGGGCTAATTCTAGAGATCGGCAGAGAATTGCCATACTACGAGTGATGCTACTACCTGTGTGCACTGTGGTTCGTCTTTTATTGGCCTTTGTAGATACAGTTGTCATATTGAAACGATAGCTAGCGACCGAACATGCAAGGTCAGAAAAGTTTGTTGCAATTTAACTGTAACCTTATTATTAATAATATTATTAATAAATTCCATATTATTATTTCATAAATATTAATCGTTCTATTTAATAACATACATAAGTAGGCACATAATTAATTCGTCCTGGTCATACGGCAAATCTCACATCCACCCTTTAAAGAAAAATAAAAATTCATCACAAGCAAATGTAATGTTATTATTATACTGTATGTTTTTAGCGAGAGTTATTTTTGTAGGTGGAGTTTTATTATTCGA
Organism: Apoda limacodes; assembly: GCA_946406115.1. Classification (NCBI taxonomy): domain Eukaryota; kingdom Metazoa; phylum Arthropoda; class Insecta; order Lepidoptera; family Limacodidae; genus Apoda; species Apoda limacodes. Next base: position 26,002,335 of record OX291550.1, read on the forward strand.
GGGCTTGTGAAGGTTAAGTTGAAAGGTTGAATTATATAGGGTTGACAGGTCATGTGGAAATTATTAATAAATGTTTCTGTTGCGACTGTTAGGGGAAGCACATGGTGGTCAGGTTAAGCCGATGGATCACCTAGAAAGTCCAGAAAGAATCTCGATCCCGCTCTTTACCTATACCCAAAGAGCGCCAACGAAAGCCTATTATATGGAATGGACAGTAGCCTGTACGCCATCCGTCTGTCTTACACATAATACCGAATAGAAAAAAAAAAATTACATGTCGAAGCCCAAAATTATTTCCCATATAGAAATGTCTTAATTTTTTTTTATTAAAAAATTTATATATTTTTTTGATCACCAAAAAACCCGTTATTGTTAGACGTTGACTTCCCTAATACCTCCTGAATTCAATATTTCACAAGACAGTTTCACAGCTTTTAGGTTCAAATTAGCCTAAACGAAGGCATGAAGTAATTGAATAGTACTAGTGCAGAATTTTCACTAAAACAAACTTCAAAGCTTCGTTCTTGATACTATCCTCTGTTGCTAACGCACCGAAGAACAATTTCGTTTAAATGCCCGGCTGCTACTTACGTATGATACAGACTTTGACGTACCGCTTAAGATCCGACACAATCGGTCAGGAAAAAATACGGCCGAGAGGCGCTTGTAGTCTGGTTAGCCTGTGCGATAAGGCGCAAGTTGGTAAATATTTCTGACCTTGTGGCAAACATCAAAACCACACTCGCCATATTAAAATGGTGTGAGCTGACGCGACACTAGCGACACTGTACTTTGAAAATAAGACTGAAAGGTCAGAAAATTTATATAACGCTAAGTGACAGAGGCCTAGCCATGGTTTCATCAGACGTAGAACCCCAGTATAAAAACGCGTATCATAGTACCTATCCAAGTGAACCGGCAATGATTAAAAACATTTCAATAGAAGTCCAAAGAGGTTATAAATTAAATAATTCGATTACAAAAAAATAAAATGCCTGCTGCTCAAAATCCAGTTCTCAGCAATGATATGGCGAGGTGCGATTCTACGAAAGCGACCCGGATAGGGTTGCCACACAGATAATACAAACAAAATTATTCATATAAAAAAAGTATTCATATCTCTGTGGGTTGCTATTACAAAAATAAGGAAACGAGAACACGTAAGCGAAGAAATATCCAAAATATATATTTTATTTTTATATTCGTAAATTATACGAAGCGGCAAACAGCTAAGAAGACATTTTAGACAACCAAAAAAGAAAAGATAACCCGGTCAAATCCAAGTCGTTTGAGCTATTAGTGTTCCGTACATTCTTACTGCCCCACAGCTCTATCACTGGCGTAAACCGTCGGTCCTGGCTGTGTTGTCAAGGTGGGCACTGGGCCAGCGCGCAGCGGGGTGAAATATGGCCTAACCGCCAGGCAGTGGGGCGTGCAACTAAAGCAACAAAAAACTTATTTAACAATATCTGATTTACTCTACGGTGATAACCCTTGACGTGGCGACGCGATGCGCACACTAGCGTTTTTATAGCCCCACTAATGAGGACGCGATGCCTTAATATATTTACTAAAATTTAGCAGATTCCTGGAAGTTGCATAATTAACTAATTATATTTTAGTTATAAACTTGTTTTAATTTTTTAGGGTTTCGTACCCAGAAGGTAAAAAACGGGACCCTATTACTAAGACTCCGCTGTCCGTCCGTCGGTCACTAGGCTGTATCTCATAAACCGTGATAGTTGAACAGTTAAAATTTTCACAGAATATGTATTTCTGTTGCCGCTATAACAACAAATACTAAAAATAGAATAAAATATTATTTTTTTCGGTCTCCCATACAACAAATGATTTTTTGCTCGATTTTGATAACGGCAACAGGAAGACGCTTGGAATATTCACAGAGTATTAAGTTATATATATAAATATTTAAATAAATAATTAAAATAAAACAAATATTTTAGGAGGGCTCCCATACAACAGACGTGATTTTTTTGCCGTTTTTATAGATAATGGTACGGAACCGTTCGTGCGCGAGTCCGACTCTCACTTGGCCGATTTTTTTATAACAGACAACAAGTACATGATTTCGTATGTTTGGTATACTTATATCTTCATACCATAGCAATTTATGTAATTCTTAGTTTTTATATTATGTTTATTATATAAAATGTATAAATTTGTAGGCGAGTGAGCACATGCATTAAGATTTTCTTTTTTTTTATAATTTTAAATGCTTTATTAAACAAAAAAATGCATAAGGTGAACTTACTGCTAGTAACATTTTCTACTACTGCCAGTAGCAGTTTCTACTATTGCTAGTAGCATTTTCTGCCAGTCAACCTAACATTGTGTAGGAAAACTTGTCGGTAGGTGCGAATTAATAATAAGCCAAATATTCCTATATGTATAATATCTACAATTTCATCAGAATTAATACTATTAATATTTTATTTCTAAGATATTCTTACATACATTGTTACGTATAGGTGAAGTTAATGAATGTATTAAAAATTGTAAAAACTAATATAGCAAGTGTGGCGGGAAGAGTATTTTTGACAAATGTTTAAAAAACAAAGAGTGCAAATAACAGTAACAGGTACCATAATAGTATTTATAATAATTTAATAATACTCTTATTGGTAATAATTCAATGATATTTTTAATCATTAAAATTTTATATTTTTATCAGCAAACTTTTCTTTTTCTATTTGTAATAAATTAAGATTTTTTTTGTGTTGGTATTTTTAACATATTTTATACCTGACATTGTGGCCTAACAATGTCACAATGGATCTTGTGTCTGAATAAAATAAGTTTTATTTATTATTAAAATGTACGTAAACTAAATACAAATATACTAAGAATAAGTAAATCAATAACAGCCAGGACTCTGGAACGCATTTTCGAGAAATATTTTCAATGCTTGAAGTTTTTAATACTTCTTTCTCAAGAATCTCTGGTAGAATGAAATTATTTCTTTTTACCATACTTTTACCAACTTTGTTATAATAAAGTATGCTATTTATATACATACGTACCTATGTATTTATATATATAGAAGTTAATAAGTCCTAGTTACTTATAAAGTCCTGGTACAGCAATGTTACAATTACACAAATCTTTATTGATTGACGTTCTAGGAATTCATAAGTCACGTTCGTATTTCCAGAGCAAAGATGTAGTTGAAATTTTCATTGGCTAGAGTGCTTCGATGGCTCAATCAATAGAGCACAGACTGTAAGGATTGTTGCGGGTTTAAGTCCTGGCCTGAGTTTAGTCTTTTATTATTATTAAATAGCAAGTTGGGGTTGAGGGGGAAACATGCTAGACGGGGCGGCATATCGAAAACTTGTGTTTAGTACTTTTGTCTAGACTTGTCTGTGACTCCTTTTATTTTGTTTTTAACGTCACCGAGTAGGGGCGATAATTGAATTACATTAACGAGTTGAGCGTTTTAATAAATGTATATTAAATATAGGCTTTTGTTCTGTCTGCCCATAAAACGTTCGCAACCTAAAAATTTTTTTCTGTTGATTTTGACACGAAACTTCCTCTATTGAGATTCGTATCTGCCTTATTTGTCTCCAATGTTGGGGCGCGGCCTACCGTCACCGAGGGCTACTTGGGCCACATAAACCACACACGGGCCCAGAGTGAATAATGGACTTCACATACGTCTTTTTTTGACTTACCGAAAAGCCACTGGAGTGAATAATCAGTGTACTTGTAAAAAGACTCATTGGTACACGCCAGGTTCGAACCTTCGCCACTAAGGACGCAAGGCAAAATCGAAAGACCACCATCAACTTACTAACAACTAAACTGATTTTGATAGAAATTCACATAAAGGTAATCCGTAGCCAAGGATTATCTAAAGAGAACCGAACGAAATATCAGTTGAAATTTCTAATGCCATGGAGCCATTGTGTATATACTTATAAATAATCTAAATAAAATATATAACTTGACTTGAGCGACTTCAAAATCTCTGTATTCGGTTTATATTTGGATTACGCAAATATGACCATATTTCCAATTTCTGCGTAAATCTCAAGTGGCTCCCAATTCGCTTTCGCCGGAATGCTCATATTCTTTCACTTCTTTACTGTGTGCTGTTCAATCCTAGCTACACTTCTTATCTCAAAGACAGTTTTGGTTACTATGCCTCTTTGCGTTCCTCCTCTAATTTATTACTTAATACACTGAGTCACAACTCAAAATTTTACGATGATTCCTTTACCGTACAAGCAGTGCGATTGTGGAACTCTCTCCCAGTAGATATCCGAAAAGCACAATCACTTACAACCTTCAAAGCACAAGTGAAAAAGCATTTTTTAAATCTCACATAACCTTGTTGTTTTGCTCCCTCTGTTCTTCTGATGTAGACACTTAAATATTTAAGTTATGATTGTTTTATTTATGTGTAGGTTATGTATTTTTATGTAAGAAATTTATGTATTTTATATTTTATGTATAAGGGTATTTATGTATTTTGTAGTTATTTATTTATTTGGTAATTTATACGTAGTTTAGTTATATGTAGTTTTTATTCGTATTCTATGTTATATCTTTATTTCAGTTTTTTTATCAATTTTGCACAACCTACCATTCCATTATTTTAAATTTATATCAATACCAACATAGGTTATCTGGTAGAGAGAAGATCGCCTGTTGTACATGTTTTTAATATTATTTTTTCAATAAGTTTGTGTTTTGTTTTGTGCAATAAAGGATATTTGTATTATTGTATTGTATAATTAGATAATAAATAAATATTTTTGAACACAGCGCCGCCGTCCGATCCCAAACTAAGCAAAGCTTTTGCTATCCAAACAACGGATCCAAACACATGTACTTATATACTTTTTTTTTGTAAATACATACATATTTTAAATAGAAAACACCCAGTCTCAAGAAAAAACACAAATAATAAATGTTTGTCTTGTGCGGGAATCGAACACACGCCCCTCGATTCAGCAGTCGGGTCATTACCCACTGAGCCACAGAGCCGACAATATATTGGGCTATTTATTGCCTTTATATAGTTAGTACTATATTTAGAATTATAGCACCAGCGATTAAAAGCAGTGGCCTAACCAGCGGCGTCTGCGCAAGTTCACATTCACGGAAGAAGCGATAAATTTATTATTGTGCGTTTGCTCGTAATTTCTCAGAACAGCTAAAATCCCTGATAGCGCAATCGTGATAAGTGACAGCAGTTACCATTGTGTTGACTTGTCTTGTCGTCCACGTGCCAAGGTTCTGCGTGAATAGCGCATTATCTCTATTTATATGGTAATTACAGATCTTGTTAAACTGTGAAATTTATTGTGGAAACATTCTGAGGCGTTGAACCTCGAGACATATAAATGTCGAACTGCAAATAGCGTTTGAATCTATAGAAGAAATAATAATGTGGGGAATAATGTCTATTCATTAATAAACATTATTCCCCACTCTCCTCCTCCTCAAGCATTCTCAATTAAGCGACTGAATCGTTAGTCCTCCATACAAGGCATTTTACCACGGACTTTTTAAGTACCTATAAAGTTCTGATTGTGTATCAAATTTGATAATGGTCAGTTAATGAACGCTCAGACTATATTTTTTTCGATTGATTGCCGTCCGTGTTAGCATTTGTCCGATTTTGACCTACCCTCATTGAGCCAAGGCGATTTATTTGGGCCGTACGTAATCCATGCGGGCAAAGTGCGGATTGTGGACGTCACATACGTCTTTTTGGCGTGTGCAAGACGTCCCTCGCGATGCTTTTCTTGACCAAAGTAAGCCAGAATGGCCAAAACCGGCCAGGTGTCGTACAGGCTAAAGTTTGGGTTCCGTAGAATGAGAATTATTGCGGATATCTAAAAAACTTGTGAACCGATTTTGTTATTAGCAATTTAAGTTTATCAACTAAAACTGTTTTGTTATAACAGTATACTCACAAAATATAAATTTTATTGAAAAAGTTTCTTAAGAACCTTAAATGCATTTATAAAACCCTATGCTATGATACTCCTCATGATGGGGTACGCGAAACTATTTTTTTCATCCCTCGGTTTAATGTTTGTTTTTAGGTGGAGGTGTAGCTCACACCTAAAAATTTTTTTTCTTAATTTCCATAAAATATCACTATGACGGTTCACAAGAGACTGTGAAATTTAGTTAGAATCTATCTAAAAACGGCGAAATTATAAGGCTGCAAGATACATATGGACGGACGGACATGACAAATTTATAAGGGTGTCGTTATTTGCCATTCGGCTACGAAACCCAAAAAAATATTATTGGCACACGCCCTCAGAACGCGACGTAGACGCCGGTACTACCCCCGGACTACCTAAACTTAAAGTTTATACAACGTAATGTTATAATTATGTTGTTTATTATTAGGTATTTTTTATGTGATTTAAATTTACATGACTTTGTTTCATTAGTATTAAACATTTACTTATTTCATCGTAATCTCATTATAATATTCTATTAGTTTCAGTCTCATATCATGGAATACCCGGAAAAATTAATTACATGCCTGCTTTGGCGTGTTCCGTTTAATTTAATTAGGTGCTGTTTTTTACAGATAGCTTCTTGAAACGCGTTCTATGACTTTGCCAGTTTACGAGAACTGCAGTAAGTACTAATTAGGTAGATGGGTATGTAGATTCTGTGAAGTGTAGTGTAGATGTTCGACGGTGAACTTGTATACGTCACACAAAAAAACATCATTTACATACGTACCTACATAAACAACTTATTTAGTGTAGATCCTATACAGTGCAGAATGCAATTGAAGTCTCTTAACAATGTAAGATAGGTATTATTTTGCATTTTTAAGCCGCGGACAGTATATTTGCGACACAACACGTAATTATTTTAGTATACTATAATAATTTTAAGCCTCGGTGTAAATCGCGTATAGCGTACCCTGCCTTCACGTTCTCTAATCCTCCCCTAAATTCGTGACGCATTTAATGTAAAGCCCCTGCCTGTGCAAAAATTTTAACTTATATGAATATTACAAATGCGGTGATTTTGTTTGTTGGCTTCACATAATAGGGTTGTTGACAAAGTCATCAGTTTTCGATGAAACTAACGTACAATTCTTAGTATATACTATTAGAACATGACCGGTGAAAATTAGCTCTGCTCTAGCTAATTTGTCGTCGATATTTTAGATATTTAGAAATTTACGAAAAAAAAAAAAAATTAAGAAAACGTGGTACTTATACAAATTTTCTACGACTACAGTGTTAGTGACGTTTGAAAAAGCTAGTAAATTAAATTACAATTTATTCACTAGTTAAAGTGACAGAGTACAAAAAGAAAGACAATACAAGCAAATTCATACATTAGTAGAAATATAACATTATGAAGGCATTTAGTTATTATTTAGAGCACATTCTCATTTACATATCATGAATTAAATACATAAACAATCGAAAAAATAATATCTATCACAGTAACATTTAATTTAAGTACCTATAATTTACTTTCACTGCTATTTCTAATCTACATACAGTGATCTTTCATAATAATCCAAATTCAAAATGATCCCTACGTAATTAATGGGCAGCACCCTGTACCTAAACAGTTGTGGTGGGGAACTATTGTGATCTGAAATTTTACACATCTACTTCTGTCGGTTCCAAAGAAAAAAATGGATACATGTGCATAGGTACAGGCTTATACTTTCTTTTATGCAGCTTTCTTTTACTTTAGCTCGTCTACGTTTTCCGAAGGAATTTGTAAAGTTTCTTTGACTGCCGTGCTTGTGGTATAGTTCAAAGGGCGAAATCCGTTCAAGCTAGGTTCATACAAACGGTAACTCGATATATGTGCTACATATCAATGTGCAACGCAATGTGATTCAGGCTTATACTTTCTTTTATGCAGCTTTCTTTTACTTTAGCTCGTCTACGTTTTCCGAAGGAATTTGTAAAGTTTCTTTGACTGCCGTGCTTGTGGTATAGTTCAAAGGGCGAAATCCGTTCAAGCTAGGTTCATACAAACGGTAACTCGATATATGTGCTACATATCAATGTGCAACGCAATGTGATTTGATGTGGATAATGTTGGGTTAGGGAAATCCATTTAATTTTAATTTAAACAACATTACTACTAACCTACGCCCTTTGTTGCTCAGTTAGGAATGGGATCCTGTCTGCTGAACCGAGGCGTGGGTTCAATTCCCGAACAGCATAAACATTTATGTGATGTAAATTTAGTTTTAACTTAAGTTGAGTATTTTCTAGTATATTATGCATGTATTTAGAAAAACGGGTAGACGGTACGTGTGCCAAAAATTTTTTTATATGCCCGAGGTGGCAAACAAGCTTATGGTCGTCTGCCTGATGTTAAGCGGTTACCGTGTAGGCTATGGACACCAGGGACATTCCTCGTGCATTGCCGACCCATCTAAAAATCTTATGTATAATAAAGTTCTTAAAATAGTAGTGGTAAATGCCCTGTATAAAGGGAATAGACATCTAAGTACATCTTGATAAGAAAAATTTAAAAAAATATATGTTGGGAAGGAATTATTACAATTTGGCAATACGTCGAAGCAACAAAGAACCTAATAAAATACTTGTTATTTTAAAACCGGTCCGGAATTTCGAAACGACAAAAACTGTTATTGTGTACTGCGAATGATCCGTGGGGGAGCAAAATCCCGCATAGAATTGCCTTCCGTCCCCTCTTTCTTTGACACGTTGCGTCACATCACTTGCCATTCGAGTTTGTCGAGTGACGTCATTTAGGTTTGAGGTGACGCATTGAAGTGAAGCAAATTACCTGAAAAGCTTGTAATCTAAAACAAAGCACAACGTTTGATACTCTTAAGCATAGCTAATGATTTAAAAATTTAAGCTTTATAGTTTTTTTTATAAAAAAGTCGGGCTTTTCCTTTGTAAATTTTACTTTTGTCAGAGCAAAGCACGCGTTCATAGAACTCCCGGGCGGTGATGAGGCGCCTATTCTATCAAGCATGTATAAAAACTGTCTGTTCAAAATATGAACTTCGCGCACACTATACAAGCGAACAATTACCAGTTTTAACTACAGCCAAAATCTTTAAATTCATAAATTCTCTAGATACTAGATATTTATCCATCCATCTGGCGGTGGCGTAATTTTCTCCACTTATATTCCCGCCATTTTAATTGTGTTTTGGTGACTTTATTTATTTATTTACTTGACGAAAATCATTCTGTTTAACACGGGCGGTATGAAAATTACAAACTCAAGTCATTAAAGTCTTCGGCCTGTGGCCTTAGGCTTCTAAATAGCCTCTCGTTAGTCCTTCTTACCACCCTGAATACGCAATGTACCTTCCTACTAGTCCCGTAGGTCGATCGTCCGGCGAATGTAATAACAGACGTGATAACAGATTCTGTAATATTTTGGCTTCTACCTATTTCGGTCTAGACCCTAAACCATAGAGCCCATTAAAGGTCGGACAGATTGACAGATGGTGAAGGCTAATTAATAGGGCTTCGTTGACACTCTTCGGGTACGGAACCCTGAAAAAACAACCCAAAACGCTACTTAAAAGACCCTAAAAATATTCGTAGGTAATCAAAATATAAAAAATAAACAATAGTAAAATATGTAGCGTTTTGGGTTATAAAATATTATTTTACAAAGTTATAAAATATTATTTTTTGAACCCTCCCACCTTCCCGCCGGTTAACAATCTTGTTGATTTCTACCGAGAAGAATCCGGCAAGAAACTCGATAGTTACTCTTATAAAAACACTATCAATAATACAAATAAACTAAAATACAATTAATGTTTTAAATAAAAAATTTTTAGTCGTACAATTTTATGTTATTTCCATTTTAATTTGGTTTACCTATGCATCCTGTAATTGAGCATCATCAGTCCCAAGGATTTTTATCATTTACATAGTCTGAAATATTGTAGTATGCCTTTTTACAAAGTACCTGCTTGATAAAAGATTTAAATTTACTTATTGGTAGATTTTGAATTTTATTGGGAACTTTGTTGTAAAAGTGTATACATTGCCCCGTAAAAGAGTTACTTATTTTGTGTAGACGTGTATCATGCACCAACAGCTTATTTTACTTCTAGTATTTACTTTGTGAACGTCACTTTTCTTGCTGAAACTATTGATATTTTTATGTACATATAAAAGATTTTCATATATGTACTGCGACACTAAAGTTAAAATTTTTACTTCCCTAAACCTATCCCTCAGAGATATCCTAGATCCTAATTTATAAATAGCACGAATTGCCCTTTTTTGTAACAAAAATATTGTATTTACATCAGCAGCGCTACCCCATAATAGTATACCATATGTCATTAAACTATGGAAATAGCTAAAATATACTATTTTTGCAGTGTCGACATGGGTCAATTGTCTTATTTTCTTGATCGCATACACAGCAGAGCTAAGTTTTTTGGCTAGGTTATGAATATGAGGACCCCATTGAAGTTTGGAGTCCAGCGTTATGCCAAGAAAGACTGTTGAATTAACAAGTTCTAATTGCTCGCCATTAATATTAATACATGTCTGTCTCTGACTAACATTTGGTAATGTAAAACGAATGAATGAAATGTAATGGCTACGAATACGAATATCTGGAACATCACTAGTAGCCACTAATAAGACCACTTTACATCCTATAGGCTGAAACAAGCACTATCAAGAAGCGGTACTGGATCTTCGGTGCCCCTTTAGAGCTAAAAGTAGCTGCAGTAATCTGCATTAAAAGCTATAGAAACCTAGCCTAGTTCCCTCTGACTGCAATCTTATAGGAAGTGGGAGTCCAACTCCCACTTGGCCGTTTTTTTTTATTGTTAGGATCGTTTGAGTAGCGTTTTGAGATATCATAAGAAAATCAAAGCTAAATTGTAAAGTTTGAAATTCCATCGTCCAAAGCCCATCGTCCCTAGATACACCACAGGCACGGTAGGTCACTTCTATACCTGACCTACATACCTGACCTGACCTATATACATAGCATTATTTAGGGTTTTTATTAAAATCAATTTTGAGATCAAATAGCAGCTAAGGCAGCACAGGTTCGATACCTTACAGTTACAGGTTTGCTTTAAGTTTTATGGAAATTATATTATGAGGACGTTGACGTTGCAAATGAGTGGCTTCCTATTAAACTTCCATCGACGCCCTCACTTAATAATAACACTGCATTTCTGATAACTTGTTGCCTTAATTGAGCATTTCGCGGGAATTTTATTTATTGCAAATTTATCGTAATTTTTTAAAATATAAATTTTGCACCGACTTATTTCTAAGAAATCGATTTGCCAATGTTGGTTGTTTGAGTGTAGAATAAAGCGAATTGATGGCTGTGGGCCTTGTTGTATTTTTAGGTTTCATATTGGTCATAAAATGCTTTAAAAAGGGGCTTTAGGTTGTAAGTGCAGTGCTTTCAGAAACCAAATATCGTTAGTCAAATATGATTGTAACACCCGATTTATTATTATGGTGAAGGTGGTGATTAAGACTTATGGGATAGACATATCTATATTTAACCCGGAAACAATAATAGATAAGACATCCCCCGCACGCATACGTACCCACGCGTACATCAGAATTCAGAGCAAAATGTATTTCAAAGGCAACTCGGATGTAGGTACCTCACATATTTTTTTTGCGATTTTCAACATATTTACAGTTGTTAAACAAACCGCGATCTATGTCGCAAAGTTAAGTTTTTCCCTCAAACAGTTTATCTTTTCGTTAGAGTAATGTTCGGTACTTTCATTGGTTACCTAATAATGGTTTTGGTGAATGTAGCTATACATTACCTGACTGCTTACACTGTTATACGCACTTATTATTATTTTACGATATTTGTCATCCATTAAAAATATAATTCCCGTGATGAACGAACTATTTACATACCTACGAGTTTGTACGTAACCTTTGGTGCGCGAGTTCGACTCGCACTTGACCAGTTTTGTTAATTTTTCAACTGTATTTTACAACCTTTGTTGTGTTGTTAACCTGTTTATTTATTTTTGTTCATCTTATTTTTGTCACGTGCGTCTTAATATAATTAAAATAACCATTTCAAATATTAACAAAGGTTGCGTTCAAACAGATCAGTAGCCGGATGCCAAAAGTATTTCACAGATAAACAAGTTTAATAAGGTGTAGGTTCTTACCTAATGAGGCAAATTTATTTATCTCTATTAAAAAAAGTTAAAAAGCTTCTAACCTTTGAAGTCGGTTCTCAAAGAGCAAATTGAAAAAGTTAATAAAAAATAATTATTCCATTTTTTATTAATTACCTACCTATTACCTGACTGAAGCTTATATTATGTGAAAAGATAGCTATTCTATAAATTTCAATTAATCGTTTTATTATTGAAACTAGACTTTGCCAGCGGCTCCGCCCCCCCTAAATTCGGTTATCGGCGTGGAACTCCTTAATTAACTCCAAATAATTAATACATAAGTTATACCAATGAATTGCTATAGCATGCTATAGGTGCAGCAACAGTTCGTTTAACTCTGTTATAGTTATTCCCGCAGGAACTATTGCATTTTTAGGGATAAATAGTAGCCTATTTGCTCTTCCAGGACCTAACCTATATGTATACCAAGTTTCATCCCGATCCGTCCAGTGCGGTTGAAGTGTGATTGAGTAACTAACATCAATCCAGACATACAAACTTTCACTTTTATAATATTAGTAGGATTATACTAAAAATTATTCATGGAAAACATATATACTGGTATTCAGTCAATTTAATTAGAATTAATAAATTAAATGTTTATATAGGGTATCTCAATTTAAATCTCGGTTTCAAATTACATATTTCCAGTAAAAATCTATTATATTGGCAGATTATACAGAACTAAGTGTTTGGCAAAGATTTAAACATTTCTGAGAAACTTTTACTTAAATTACCTCCTTTGATTGTCAGATTTGTTGACTGTGTTTCTGTCCTCTTTGGCGTCAATTTTTAAAGTCAATTTGGATTCTGGACTAACTTACTGATAACGTGGGATCGTGTTGCAATTTTGCATACACTTTGAGCTTAAGTAACAATATTTTATTAATATCACATTTTTTTATATATTAATGTTTTACATGATAAAATTTCAATAAATTTACAAAGGAGTTTATGGCAAAACATTACAACTTACATTTATGTATACGTATAGTGCAACAAACTTTTCTAACCCTGTTGAAATGTTGTGAACAAACAACTTGACACTTGCGACCTTACATCGAGGGTCAGAAAAGTTTGTATGACTGTATATAGGCAGCGGCGGTGACCGGTTACCATCAGGCGGATCGTTTGCTTGTTTGCTGCTTTGGTGGTATAAAATACCACTGCGCTTTAAAATTTGTTTAATTTTCGGAATAATAAAGAAAAATAAACAGCTTAAAAAGGGGTTTAAATTTTTCTAACTATACTTTCGCCTTAAACAGTTTTCTAACTATACTTTCGCCTTAAACATTTTAAATAAATCTGACCGACATACTTTTATACAAAGCTACACATATGTCTTCTTTCCCTCGTATTCGTTTTACGCATGCATTTCGAAACGAATTGATTAAACAAGTCACTTTTTGCATTTGGGTTTGTTGTTTTTTTTTGCTGACAGTTCTCGGTAAGGACGCATTGAGAGCGCTTTAAGGAACGATGTAGGTAGACGTAGTCGCCATATGTTTATACTCGTTTTGGGGAGTGCACCATACTGATGTACTGACCATACCCATGACTCACCGCCTGCCTCGCTTGGGAGAAGGTGCTTGTGATATGTTGAAGGTTGATAGATAGCCATCAGCACGTTTTATGGCGACTTACAAGTAATATGCGACATCAGTCCGTTTGTCTAGTTCTATAAATTACCCATCCTGTCTAGACTGAACTCAGTATTCGATTCTCAAAGTTTAGCCTACACTTTTAAATAGAAGTTTATGTGATGTGATTTATTTTTATTGATCTAGAGAGAATGTTTTAGTCGCACAAGTTGTTCATTACGATTTAATTGAGGAATAGTTTCCTATATTATATTGATTTATTATACATCAAGAGAAAAACTTTTTTTAATGCGGAATGCATAATATAATAATATATTAATCTATAACATAGTGTCTTTTCTTAACTTTGTTACATTAGCCATCTCCACCTGATTATTAAACTGTTCTTCCTACTGGAAGAAATTAAAGTACCTTTCCTGCTCTATCCTCGAAGTTTATCAGTCAAAAAATCTAAAATAATTCAGACAGACAGATTTACTTAATTACCTGTATGTATATTTCAGTTATAGATAATAAATAGTTTATTTATTTAAAACTTAAAATTCCCTTAATTATTGTGCTGTCCATCATATAGATCCTAATAATTCCAAAATGTATAATTATCAAAAAGATCCAGATTTAGATTAATGAGTCTACCGAATGTTAGATTTCTAAAGGTACCTGGAAACCCTCTTACCCATAAGTATAAATATATTATCCCGTTTATAGGCATCTTTCATTCTGTAAAGATAACATTATGTTACCGAGAAGTTAAAAAAAACCATAAAATGTTGATTGAAAAACCGTGTCCAAGCACTCAAATAAAATAAAACCTTTTCTTTTAACAGGATCAAAAATCAACGGCGACGGGAGGGGATTTAATGGCCGATCTTCACGCTAAGTTATCGATGCGTCGGCGAGGCATATCGGGAGCTGAGAGATCAGGTGGATCCGTTCTCCACACCTTGGCTAGCGTGATACCAGAGCCTGGGGAGCAGTCCTCTCCGCAAAGGTCTTCTAGTGATGACGACTGGGAATGAGAGTAAAGGTTTCTTATAATGATTCACAGACATACCTACAGCTGTATCGCTCTTTTCAAAAACTTTTTATGTACTTGTAGAATATGTGAAATGATTGTCACAAAATTATATTTACTGTATAAATGTCTATTCCTAGACTTTGATAAATTATTCTAACAGAGTATGAACATATATTTCATTGTTTAAGAAAAATCTTTACTATTAAATATATTGTATATAGATCATAAAACAAACTGCAGCCGCTGCGCATGCATGTTTGATGAGGAAATTAATGTTCATTTTATCAGATAAACTTGAGAACAGTGTCTAAAGTTACTATGTAATAATGTTATAGTATCTAGTTATCTAAGTATGTACTGGTAAAGAACTCTCTTTACGTTACGTTATTTTTTTATATTGAAGTCACTAAACGGTGTTGGTACCGTGCCTTAGGTACCGTGTCGTGCAGTGTCACCCTTATTTATCGAATAACACTAGTAAGTGCATAAACAAAGTCTATTAACAATGTTTTATTTATTTTAATGAAAGCATTGTTATATATAAATGTTAAATGTTACTGTCCAAGGCCGTTGCTATTGAAATGGACCCATGTTTAACAAAATTTTAATACAAAGCCTACATTTATATTTTGTCTACGGTTTTTGAACATTAACTAGCAATGGCGACCATTGCTAATTTTTTTATTTCTACTTCGTAAAATACTAATTAAAAAAAATGCTCATTTAAAAAGTTTTAAGTACAGATATGCAATTTTTAGTACGTTTTGTGTAGAAGCAATTATGCCCTGGTTGGCTATAATCTTTATTTATGCTATAAGTGACCAGTTTTAGCGTAAATGCAAATTTTGAGTATTTATGCAGATACTCAAAATATTAATAATATCTGGCATACAGAATGTTCTAAAAATAACTTACCTGCACTTTATGGGTTAGGCCGTAGATTTTGCCACAAATTGCGCACAGGTGACGCAAAATATTCTACGAGTCGGTTGCGTAGAGTGACGCAAAACGGTAACGCAAAATAGTTAAGGAGCGTATGCATTGTATGATTTCACATAAATTTTTTTTGTTTCATAAATCCATAATAGTAGATTGTTAACCAAGGGATAAATAGAAACCGTTGCAATCTAAGATAATATTTTGGCACTCTAGACACGTGAGATCGCCAATAGTTCATGTGTTGTTTTATCCGAATTATTCAATTAAGGAATAATCCGGGCACTCTTCTTTTCATTTCGAAATGAGGTAAGAAGAAACGACACCACATCATTTTTTTTTAATAAATCCATAATAGTAGATTGTTAACCGAGGGATAAATAAAAACCGTTGCAATCTAAGATAATATTTTGGCACTCTAGACACGTGAGATCGTCAATAGTTCATGTGTTGTTTTATCCGAATTATTCAATTAAGGTATTATCCGGGCACTCTACTTTTCATTTCGAAATGAGGTAAGAAGAAACGACACAATCGAGTGTTGTCTATTGGTCTAATAACAACCCTAGTGTAGTATAGTGTAGAATACAGACATAGAAAAATTACGCCCAGAAACCGCAAACCAGTGTGTATATGCCTGTGTGTACCTTTTTCGGTAGCGCAATAAAATGTGGCGAAAATTCTACGCCGCAACCGTGACGCAAAGAAAATCTATTACAACTCGAAAAGTAAGCCCTTTTTATAAGTTAATTTAAGCTTGAAATATTAAACACAACCTACTTAATAGTGCACAATAGCAATAACACATAATAATTTAAAACTTTCCTTGAAATCTCAAAAAACCCACTCCGCGGAAAATGTGACACCTTCCACCCCGAACAAAGTTGACATCGAACTGACAAAAATATGCCGCTGTTGCCTGATTGGCCATAGAGATAGGTACTTTGGTGTTGCCACTACTCAGAATAAAAATACTGCCATAACATTAAATGCCACAAATGGAACATAATAGTTGCGCAATAAAAGTAGCGCAAAGAAATGACTTTGTTAATTTTTTATTTCATGTACGATAGTTAATGTACTTTCTTAGGAAACACGACACGATATTTAAGAAAGGGCTAGGTAACTATTATTTCAAAACGTATTATATTTTATAATATTTTTAATTTTACGCATGCTCGAAGTGAACCCCTACCAAAGCGGATTAGCTATTTACATGAAAATTTCACAATTTTTTTTTGAAAAGTATCGGTTTAATCTCCATGTTAATGAATTTATATAAAAATCTTCAGTTGCCGTGGATCACCATTTATTCGGAAAAACAATGCTGTGGTTGAGAAATATCTATTAATTATAATTGTTAAGAAAAAAGTAGCGGAGACTTAGGTTATACTTTATGTGGTAAAAAATTAGTGTCGGACAACCGTCCGGAATCGTGACAACTTGTGCCTTTCACTTTTTATGTCTGTCTCTCTCGCTCTTAGGCGGGCTAACCATGCCGCGTGCCTCTCACTCGCTCTCATTGTGAGCGCATAACGTGAGCGGAGCGTAACGCAGTTTCTTGAAGTGTCACCCGGCAAACCAATTTATAAGACGTTGTCACGTCAAAACTACGGCCTGACCCTTATACCTTTCTCACTTCTTCGAAATTTGTTTTGTACCAAGCAGAAGTCAAAAAATTATAATGGTGTCGCTGGTATCGTATCTTGAGCCTAAAGTGGTTTAAAACCGCTATTTACAAGTTATCTGAAAGGTCAAGACGTTATCAGAGAGGTGAATAACGTAACGTAATATGAGCGGTTATCATTCATACAGTCATAAAGTGCTTAGTTCATAAACAGACAAAGAAGTGTTTACATTTATAGTATTGTTTTAAAGCTTTTTGTTCTAAATAGGGCTTGATTAATACTTTCAACTTAAATATTTAACAAATTCAGTTTACCTACAAGTTTCTTAGATATCCGCAATTATTTTCATTCTACGGAACCATTCAGTTAAGGTTCGACACCCACCTGGCAGGTCTTTTGTAGTTTACTCAAACAAGGATATTGTTTTTAATTGTAAAGACTTCACTAATTGAACTAACGAATCCCTTTGAACGGAAAACGTAAACAACTTAAGATAGTAGTTTAGTTTAACATGATAATTTTATCATAGCTATTCCGTATCTGATTTTAGTACCCACTATGCATAAATGAATAGGAGAAAATAAACTACCTACTACTCGGCTTTAGATACCAGTTTTTAAAATCAAAATATTCGTTTCAAAAGATAACAGTGCGATCATATCATACGAGCTTTCAAGAACTCATGTGATCCTCGTATATTGATTGTTTCTTGAGCAATCGTTGTTTGTAGTCAATTAAAATCCTTTTTTCTGTCGTTTTTTAATACACTTGGTGTCTTCTTGGAAACCAGACATAAGTTTGTTTCAGTAATTACATAGCACAGCTTGAGGTCGAAATAAGGTAAACCGCGATAGTTAAAAATGAATTATGGGCAAAAAAAACTATTAATTTTAAAATTATAGGTTAAAATGTTAGGTAATTTATTAATAATAAACTACTTCCTGTGTGAAAAATTCTAGGTAATAGTAATATTTATAATACTTTGAGCAGGCTTTCACCTTTGCATCGCCCGACTAATAAATTTACATATGTTGACAATACTCTTTACAAATCATCTTTCTTCATATTGCTTATTCAACCTAGATAAAAAAAACATAATAATGAAATGTAAAGTTAGTTTCGTTTGTAGGCAGAATTGCCAAATTTATTATTTTTTTCTGCATAAAATTTATTTAAACAAAACTCGTTCAGAACGCCTACTTTGAACTTTAAAAGTGCGCCCACGTTTGTGAATATTATCAGTAAGGCTTATTTATAAAACAATATACAAAAAGGATCATATTGATACCTAGACAAAAAATGCGGCAAGCGACCAAATAAATGTATAAATATTTATTTGGAACTTCGTATTACGTAAGACCAATTCGTTATTTGTTGTTTATTACAACCAAATCGGAAGGCAGCATCTTGTTCCGGGAGGTTATTATGATAATAACATTTCTCACTAGTCGCTATCTCGCTTTCGTTTCTGGGAAGGTGGGACGCATTATACTGTTCCCCGCAAACAATCAACTGCTCGCTCGATTAGCATTTCGAGAAATGTACAAAAAAAGAGTAGCGTCCCAAGTCAGAGTGGTTTTGATAATTTCTCGTAATACTCACTTATTCTTAACATTACGAGAATTCGTCGACGATCGTTTCTAATTTCATCAGAATAGTGATGTAACTTGCCTCCTTTAGATTCAATTCCACTTAGATTAACGTTTAACACTTTGCTACTTTTAATGGTTTGTAATTTTACGAGACCTGGTTCTTTTTATTTTTTATTTACTAACAAGAGGCACTAGCGATGTTAGTCTGACTGCACGTCAGAGATAACATAACTAACCGTCGCGTCAAAATCTACTGTAACTTCAGTCTTTATTAGAGGCGCCTGCTAGAATCTTAAACGACCTTGAGACTGATTGGTGCACTTACCATAAGTTTGCGCGGTCAATACTCATAAGCGTGGGTAGTAAAAAGTTTGGAACGTGGAACGGATGGACGGACGGACGAACAGCGGACTCTTAGTAAGAGGGGCCCGTTTTTTACCCTTTGGGTACGGAACCCTAAAAACTGGCAATATCCTTCAGTAATTTTTTTAAAGTTTAGGTTAGGTACGCCTATATAGGCAGCTGGACATATAATATAATGCCTGTATCGGCGGCCAATCGTATTATCCGGAAGATCGCGCTGTCGGCATATCGTGATATGGCGCCATTTTGTGATTTTTTATGTAACATTAATTGGCTCATTCTGAACCATATCGTTCGACGATTTGGCTACCCCATTGTTATTGGCGCGCGGTCTACACACTTAAATTAAAAACAAAAAACGCTGACAAAGTTAGGTTGTGAGGAGCGTAGCGATGAGCTGTAATGTTGTGTTTATGAATAGAATGAATGCCACAATCGAAACGCGTCAACAATGCACTGTAGGCGCCTCTTAAGTTTACATAAGAAGTATTCGTCGATGTGCCTATATAGCCCATACCTAGACATATTTCAAACTAGCTAAGCGTTTTTTCAGCCAAATCAACAAACGTGATCCTTTGATCGATTTGCCTTTATTTAGCCATTTCATAAATTGGATAAGTATTACTTACGCCGCCGAATGCATCGTTAGAAGATACCTGATTAGATCAATTTATTCGACATATTTGCAAAACACCATTAATATTTAAAAGTTTTAAAATAAAACGAGTTAGTTATTGATAGATTTGTTAGGAAAAACTGAGAACATTAATAAAAAAAAAATACCTAGGTGAATGTGTGCCTAGGAAAGGTGCTAGATTGTAGACATGAAAATAATGTTTAGTATGTTACGATACGTTATAAAATATAGATTTATCAATTGTTAATGTTTGCTGAAAAAAAGTAAAATCAACCACTGTATTTGTTACTTAAATAGGAGACATATTAAATACCTTTAAACGAGCAATTCTTGTATATATGTTTATATTGTATATTTATAATCTGAATCTCGGAAACGGCTCCAACAGTTTTCATGAAATTTAGTACGCAGGGGGTTTCGGGGGCGATAAATCGATCTAGCTAGTTTTTATTTTTTAGAAAACGTCGTTTTTTCCGGGTTTTCAGGCAATGGAGCTACTTGACAATAGATGGCGTTGTAAAAAAAAACCAGCGAAGCTCGGTCCACCAGGTACTGTAAATAGGCAATATTAAAGTTCGACCACAGTACATACAAGTAATAGCACTACACGCAGTATAGGAACTCTGCCGATCTCTAGAGTTGGCCCCGTGCCCCTCTGTGACCAACCCGTGACCGTTACAAACACGCCCCTCTGTGACGGATCCGTGATCGTCACACACACATCCACCCCAACACACGCCGCTCTGTGACGGATTCGTGACCGTCACACACACATCCACATACAAACACACCCACACATTTTTGAGTGTATCATTTTGTTTTTTAGTATTGTAGCTTATGTGGACCTGTATGTAAGTTATTTGATATACTTTGGAACCCTTAGCATTTAGATCAACTTCGTGGAAGCTCATACCCGGCCGGGACTTTGTAGACCAAAGTAATAAAACTTTTTAACCTGCGATATAATTACTACATAAACGTTATAAATAGTTACCTACGTACTTAATCGACGTTTATAAGAAATAGCTATTATTTCACATCTGGCCTCACTAATGTGGGATAGATTTATTTACAATAAACCGGTGCTAACGTGATAACTAGTCGTTATTGTGGTTGTATACGTTATAGGAAACATCCAATATAATCTATACTAATTATAGGTATGAAATTGTTTGTATGAACGCACTTAGGAACTACGAGGTCTGATTTGAAGAATTCGATTTACGGTATTATATATACACGTTATACCACAGCCTAAACATTCTTTTTATTTTTACAGTCGGCGATGGCCTTTGGTGTTGGAGAAAAATCCGTCACCGTCTAGATTAGAGTCATGGCGCCGCGAATGACGGGCTGGTCAGCTCTAAACTAGTTATATGTCAAGATATAGGCTAGTCTCGTGCGTTAAGACCTCTTTCGCGCCGCGCACTGTACCTCATCATTTCTCTGTCTAGACGCCGACTAATGAAATTAATGTTTAGGCTGAGATTATGGGCTTTATAACTTGACGCCATGACCCTAAGGAACGAAACGAGGACCAGTAACTAACTAAAAGAAAATAATAAAAACTAATATACCTTATTTTAATTTACAACTGCCTTGTTCGCGGATTTTTTAATTAAGACAGCACAGATATGTAGGTATGGGGATTTCCAGCAACTGGGCGTGTAATATGTATGTAAGTAAATTATAAATCTAAGCAAAATGTGTTAAGTTTTGACATATCGCAAGTAAATATAACATTTTGGTTTACACATCTGAAATCAATATAAAACGGATTTTCCAAAGTTTGATGTGCTTTTAACACTTTCGTAAGTTAAGTGGCCAAATTTCCAATTAACATATGCAGTTGTAAAAGATTCATAGAGTTAACGAAGTAAACATAACTAAATAACTGGTGCATACATCTTCAATTAAAATCTAAACTTACCTTAAATACCTACATAATAATAAATAATAATATATATTATTTACTTCCTTACTATACGCTACCTTTTCAAGGCATTCAAACGTTATTTTTAAATAAATGATAAACAAGCAAGAAATTGTAATATAAACTAATTTAAATTCACAGATTTATGTACATATGTGATTGACTAAGAGAACTGCAGCCCAAACATTGCGGAATTTACGAAATCATCGTACGCCAGTTATTAGAAATACGGTGACAATTTTATATAGAAATAGTAATTATAACAATATAATGAGATAACTCAACATCCTTTTACATATATGAATAATGAATGAGAATGACATTATTTCCGCCCGCGGTCCACTACTGGTGTAAATTAAAATAAATAGACATCAAAGAGACAAACCATGTGTTTATTATGTGTCCGATGTTAAAGTCAAAACAGATTCCGTAATTGGGTACGTGACATGCCTTTGAGATGGTAACATTGGGCGTCGGCAGGTTCCTTTAACACTGTTTTCGCTTCATTTGTATGCGACGCGCCAGGCTACAGTTAGGTTCTGACAAATTGTTAGATATGGATTAAAGCCAGGTTTATAATACGGACCGAACAATGGCACACTACTCACGTTGCCGAGCTATTCGACGAGCTAACGGTCATTTTAAACTTAGATAAATCTTAAGAGAAAACGGAAAACTCGTTTCACGAATCTCGTATAGTAGGTAGCAAGGTAAGTCCAGTTTTCCCGTAAAGCGTCTTCGATAGAAGATTTTAATGGCGTTAGAATAGATACGACGTAAGCGATACTATGTGGGCCAACAAATAAAAGAACATTGAATTGGAAATAAAGGTCATGGTATAGTGTTTCCAAGTATTGGCATTGCGTCGCGTTGTGTTTAGCCAAACATCGTGCTAATGCCACAGCCTAAACATTCAGTTAAATTATTCAGTCGGTCATCGCATTTGATAAATTCGACATCATCGATCTTGTGATGGCGCCGCGATATAATGTATGACTGGCCAGACACACCCGACTAACCATAATATGTGACGAAATAGGCTAGTCGGGTGCGCTTGTCCTCCGTCCAGGGTTGCCAGTTGATAATTTGAAAAAGGAGGGCTTATGTGTCTAAAAAGGAGGATTTTCCAAATAAGTAATTTTTTTTTATAATTTATTTTATTTTAATCATATTTAGCTGAACTGCCAATTTTCGTATGGGGTTCTTGGTTTTTTAACAAATAGGAATGAAAATCTTTACATCGTATGTTTTTAAAGTTACATTGTGTGTGAATTAAAGATTTTTTCTAACATACACGCAGATTCTGTTTCTTTTTTTGGCCCATTGCGCATTAATAAGTGAAAAACTCTTCTAACATTGCGTTATGTGCAGCTTATACAAAAGTGAAATTCACAGAACTTGAGCAGTTCCGAGTAACGTTCTGTGTTTTTCACAGTTTTAAAGTTAATCGTCCACTGCTCATGCATTCATATCATAATAATTTTATCATCAGGATCGCCATCTAATTTCGATTTAAGAAATGATGATATTGGCGCGCGGCATTATCAGCATGCAATAAAGACGTTTTTGCTAATGTACGGAGGTCATATAGTAGGTAAGGGAGAACGGGAGGACATGTCATGAAAAAAGGAGGACATGGCCTCGTTTTGGATACCATCTGGCAACCCTACCCAGTCTAACCGCGCACCTCACCTCACGACTCTAGACGTCTTTAATGGCCGACTGAATGAAATTATTGTTTAGGCTGCGCTACTACGATGACGGGTAAAATAAATATATTAGTAGGTACTATGTGAAACCCCGTTTTGGAGTGTCTTAGATAAAGCTATTGCGAGTTTTTGATATAACATCGTAATGAATACTTTGCACCCTATTTAGATCTTATTAGAACACGACTTAGTTATCTGCTCCGCGGTACCTATTTGCGGTAACTTTTAATCTCTGTCGACTAGGTACTCCCTAATTATCGCTAATAAAGTTGATATGATGGTAGGAGACTACCGTTTGAGGACGAGTATTCTACTGTTAATTTTCATACTCCCAGAAGTGAATATTAACCGTATCCATGATAGTGTATATAAGTCAACTTGATGACCAGAAGTGGGCGCTCCGAAACCACTTTAACCTCCTCTTTGTGTTTTGGAACTCAAGTGTCATGTTTTATCCACGCACCTTTTTTTCCAGAAAAATCATGTTAGAAAATAATCGTTTAATGAAATATTTCGTAATCATTTTTGATCTCGTTACGTAATGGTCTTAGTTGAATTTGTAAAAATGTCTATTTAACATGTAACAAGTCCACGTGTAGTCAATATTACATTATAAAACTAACATGCAAATGATGTTTGCAATATGTATTGTTATAAGTTTATACCATAGCCGGAGCTTGCCCCCCAGTTTATAAATCACACAGACTCTGCCGGAAGCGATATTTTTTTAATAGAAATAGAAAACATAATTCATTTAAATGCAATCAATGTCTAGTAATGCTGCTGAAGTCTGTTGTTAAAGATTTATTTCATTTGTATACTTATTTACAAAATTAATTAGTTATCTCCTGACCACTTTGCTGTTAATTTCCGCTGACACCTTTTTTTGTAAAGTGCTAGCCTCAATTTTTTGACTGTACAAAGTGGCATATCTATATGTAGGTATAATTCTTCCAAATGCTGAATTTGGAAAAAAGACGCACGCACACTTTAATAATGTGATATAAGTGAGTAAATAGGTTATTACATCCGAGGCATGCGAAGTTATTATAGAGCCGAGTGTGTATAATAGAGCATTGGTCAATATGCGTTTCATATGACATATTTCAAATTCTCGTAATTTTTTTTTTGTGTCGCGAGTAAAAATGCATTGGCCAACGAAGCCGCCAATAGTCTATATATGGCTAAAATAAAAGAAATTAACATTATCGCACAAGTGTGATAATTTACAATGCACAAGTGTTTCTCAAGCTGCATTATGCACCTTTCGCATTAAGCGCTTCAATAGGAGTTAGATACTTTATGAGAAAGTGTGTTGAAAATATTCATGAAATTATTATTTTAATCTAAACTTCCAAAAAATTCTTACACACAAAGAATTACTTAGAATATAATTAATTATAAAAAAAACTACTTACTCGCAATTTAAACATAACATTAGTATATTACCTATTTATGTTTCAATTGACAGTTTTGGAATGTTTAATATTAAAATAATTAATGTAATTATTGGATTACTCAGTAATCGAAATTTTTTCTTAAAAATATCTCGATGAAAGAATTCAACGAAACTAGCTTTACTTCCGACACGTTTCGTGTCGTGGCCAACAGCCACAGATTAGATATAAGTATGAAGCAGCAGCTGTCCAATGTGTGGGTGCTTTATGCAATGCCATTGTTTTAGATGATATTATTAA
This sequence comes from Apoda limacodes, assembly GCA_946406115.1. NCBI lineage: Eukaryota > Metazoa > Arthropoda > Insecta > Lepidoptera > Limacodidae > Apoda > Apoda limacodes. The sequence goes on from OX291550.1 coordinate 26,027,624, forward strand.
AGTTAAGTTTTAAATTAATTATAATATGTCTATTAATCTTAAAGATAGCTTTTTTATATGAAAAATTGGATGGTTAAAAATACAAATATATATTTGTAGGTACTTATTGTTTAATGAATTCGTTTATGAAATTGTAAATATAATTATGTATTATGGTTATTTTTAATTGTATAAACTCGGTTAATTTACGCCTATGCAATTTTATTTTAGCTATACTTGCCTACGTTATATTAAGTTTTTGACTGATTGATTTTAAATGATCTTTTATTATTATTAGTAATGTTTTTTTACATCCTATGCATTTCCTTTTAAGTCAATGCGAATATTATTAAAAATATTTAATAGGTTCGACAAAATAATAGTCATCATTGTAAAGATGGATTAGTACTCTCCTAAAAAAACACTTTTTATTTTTAGTTTCAATACTTTTAATGCAAGTCGAGGAGTTTTTTTGATTACGGGCTATGGAAACTGAAAAAGAAATGTCGTAAATAGCATTCCATACAAAAACATACAAAGTCGCTCGGTACTTGAATATTATCATTTTACAATTTAATTTATACTTGACTAATTATTTATATTATACTTTAGCGCCTATGTTCAATAGCGCGGTGTATGATAATTACGCGTTTTGAGTAGTGAAATCTACTATTATCTATTTACTTATTTGTAGCATTATCAAAGGTAATTTACTTATTTGTAGCATTATCATTAATAAATGAATTGTGTATGGAATGATCATCAAGTTCTATGTTTCATCATACTGTCACATGTCACAATTCATTACCCGTATCTCTTTTTTTTTTTACTTGAATCTACATATTGTGCAGTATGAAAACTCTATAGATACAGATTAAAAATGAATTAGCGATATTGCTTTGGCCAACTTTTACAATTGTATTAGTAATTAAGAATTAAATAATTTTATTTCCTGTTACGTACAATAAATTCATGAAACCGCATATTTAATATTACGTTAGTTTCTGTACCTATTTCACGATTGAGATTAATAATTTGCGGTCATTAAACAGATATTTCCACTGCGAAGAATGTTACTTTTGTTTTGCAGTAGGTATATTAAAATGAGTAAACATTTGTTTACATTTTCCAGCTTGCGGTGCAGAACCTTAAATAATTTGTAATAAAGCTAAGTTGGCTATTCACTAAAAATTATATTGAGCTATTAAAGTCTTAAACAAGTATCTCTGTTTTTTCGTGAATAGCCCCCTACTATAGAGCGTATTTCACACTTTGTATGCAGCTTCTTAAATATATATCGCCCTTACAGGACACTAATCCATCTTAAGACATTGTAAATAAATATCGCCTAAGTAAGTCAGTTTACTGTTTGATAAATATACATCTTATATACAAACGTTTGTAGTATGGATGAATTTTAAACGTTACGATGTATGGCACGTCATATTAAAAACAAGAAATCATTTTTTGTTGTTTTATTTTGTTACGAATACTTTATTGTCGCTCGAGCTTTTAAGGGCTCCATAGCTAATCGACGAAAATGGAACCTTATGGTTTCGTCATATCCGTCCGTCCGTGGGCCTTGTCACAACCTACCTGTTATTATTTGAATCGATTCTGATGCACAAGGTGTCTTAATGTGAACCGCCATACAGTTTTGTAATGAATTGGAGAAAAAAGTAGCATCAAGGTACTTATATAAGTAAGGCAACTTTGCGATAAACAGGTGACAACAGTGTGGTGTAGGCGGTGCGATGGGAAAAAGGACTCTGTCCCCGATTCTGTGACGTACCGTGACGTATCTGTATAGTAAACAAAATCGGAACAACGGCCGCCATTTTGTTAGTATTTTGTCGCGTAGGAGTTTTTAAAACCTCTCCGTTGTCTGCTTTGTACTTGGGAAGAACCTACTGCATTTTATTATTTCACTCCTAATTATGCTACGGTCTTGAGTTTTCCGGTAGGTTAACCTACAGCATGACAAACACAACGTGCTTTTGTTCTGCAAAAACGCGCTTTGAGAATTACACACAACTTCTAAAAACATTTTTAAAGAATAATGACATTGACTTCCCGATTTTCAAATATAAATTAAAAAATCAATAAGTGGGTGGGTCAAAATACTTTTTAGTGCCTAAAGTATGAAATAGAATACAGATGAAATTTTTTACACTTACAAAATTTGAGATGTCTCGAAATATTTTCCAAGTAGCTTAACGTTAGTTCTAAACTGGGTCTCAATGTTTATTATGAATTTCTTCACCCTTCTAGGTTTTTTATTACAAAAAAGTCTCATTTCGTACTCAAATTACCACTGCGTTACCAGTCCCTCAAAAATAAAGTCAACTGCGTTACCAACAAAAGTTTTTTTTTTTATTTTGAGCCCAAATATTTCCATAAAAGTCATCATTTGCGTATGCATAATTATGTCATTCTGAATTAGAAATTAATATGTTTTTTTAAGATTATCCGAATAAGTAAAAAAATACTTAGCTCAATAGAACATTCCATATGCGTAAACGTAAGGTTTATTTTACTATTTATTTGGAGGGATTTTGATGACGGTTAATTAAATTTTGTTTAAATCTAGTACCTACATAACTACAAGTTTTGTTTACCGGCTGATTCAATTTTCAACTAACATTTTTATAATCTATCTATCTATCTAAATGAATGAGCCCTTTATCATTTTTTTTCCGGATTGGCATTAACAGTATCTATAAATTTGAGTTTGTCTTTAACTAGTAGTTTCGGTTAATAACTATGAATAATTTAGAACTAGTAGGTACAAATACGTAAATATCTTTTAGTTACCACTCTGTACCTTTAGCAGTGAATTTTCTAAAATTATTTACTTCTAGGTAAATCGATCGAATAGCTCAGCTCCAGCCGACTACAGTTTCTTTGCGCAATAAAATCCGTAGGACCTACCGAGAACTATGTATAATTTTGATGGTGTAGCTAGTAGGTACAAATACGTAAATATCTATTAGTTACCACTTTGTAGTTAGGTACCTTTGGCAGTGAATTTTGGAAAATTATTTACTTCTAGATAAATCAATCGAATAGTTTAGATGCAACCGAATACAGCTTCTTTGCACGATAAAATCCGTACCGAGAAAATTCGGCGAAGAACCAAAGTAGAACCATACACATAACTTAAATTCTTCCCTATTCTCGAACTAGGTGTGTTAATAGATAAATAATAATATGGATAACTTTTAGATCTTACTTTGTCTATTATGAAACTTCGTAAAATACGAATCACTCCTCAGTAGGTAAATAAAACAAAAATTTTTTAATCAAATAAAACAATTACCTAACTGCAAAAACACCGCGTCGGATGATCGACAATAGCGAGCGGCTATTCTAAACATCGCATGTCGAGATTTCCTTTCGATTGTTATAATGTAATGCGCATCCACTCAATAACCGATACTTACACAAATAATTAGCATTTGCGTGTTTTTGTGTGTCCGTCGTATGGTACAAGTAGATGTCTACTATTCCGTATAAACATACCTACGTTTTAGAGCAGCGTTAACATCTAGGTAGTCGTCCGCAGACATATCCTAGGACTTTAAAACTTGAAGGTCTGTATAATTTTTACGAATGAAATAAACCACATTTATGAATGCGAAAGTTTTCTGTCTATAGGTATTAATTAATGAGCTATGTTATCATGGCTTAGTTACAGAACTAAAGATGCAAAAAACCAAAGAGGGTGGTTGAAATTTAAAAACCTCCTACCATTAAAAGTCAATAAAATCTATAAGTTACATTAAATGACGTTTGAGAAAACTTAAGTAATGGTCCAGTCAAGTCTAGTTGGCCATGATGATGGTACTCGCTATCTCCACTCGGGATGCAGTGGGTGCTGTCTACGTCTGCCTGAGCGCCAAGTCCAGGGGGGCACGCAGCACGTACGAGGCGTGTCACATACCTACTCTTTGAAGTAAGGGCGCCAGAAGCAGTGCAAATTACCACGGCACGTAGCGTGTGAAACCTGCCCGGGTGAAATAGTGGTAAAAACCCACCGTATTGTTTCAAAGCTCATATATAAGCTGATCACGGTAAGAACCCCGTATATTATGTTTAACCCTACTGTATACGTACATTGAGGTAGGCTGCGAGACGGCACCAATAATGGATATTTTAAGCAAACCTATTTAGGTTTAACAAAAAAACCAGATACTTTACCTATAACAGGTTTTATAACGATTCCCTAACAGTTAATACTATGGAATGCTTTACCTCTCCATATAAGACAAACCCAAAGCTTACACTGCTTCAAAACGCAGGTTAAAAATGATTATCGGTCACATTAATAATTATTATTTTACGAATAAGACATGTTATTAAATTTATTTTGTGTACGTCTATGTAATAGGTAGGTATTATGTTAGTATGTGTAAATATATTTTTCATACTATATTTAATATGTAGTAACGTGTATTATGTCTTATTCATAACTGTTATTAAAATAACACACTTGTTTGTTTTTATTTATACATATTTATATTACTTTATTGATCCAAGTTGCACCTACCCAAGTTTGTCTGGAAGAAATCGCTAAATAGCGATAAGACCACCTCAATTGTATTTCACCAATCAACTGTATTTACTGCTTTAAATTATTTTTTTGTGCAATAAAGAATTATTTACATTATTACATTATGTGCTCATTACCGCGCTCGCCGTCGCCCGGTCTGAATCCAAATCAAGAAATATTTTTAGAGATTTAACATAGTCAGTTGTAACCCCTTAAAACATGCCGCCGTAAATCTGATGATCAATCATGACGTATTTTTATGATTAAAAGTAACATATTGTAATAAGTCATTCATATCAATGCTGTTGCTGCATTCATTCTTTCTTTATATCATATGATAGATATTTTGAACGTACCTACTCCCTATCACACAGTGCCGTTTGGTCAAAAACTAAGCAAGACTTGTATACAAATACATAAATACTTTTTTTCATTAATACATACATATTAATATATGTATATAACATACCCAGACAAACACAAATAAATGTTTGTCCTGTGCGGGAATCGAACCCACGCCCCTTGGTTTAGAAGGCAGGTCATTACCCTTCGAGCCACGGCAGCTGTTAGGAGAATGAAATGTTTTCATAACAACCTTATAATGAGCCCTAAAACATTCAGTGGAAAAGCATTTGGAGCAGAGGAAAGCGTTTCTTGGTATGCGACGAAACGAAGGTGGCGTAATTGGGGGTCAGCGACTGAACCCGTTCCGATTATTTATAACGGAAAAAGCTTCGCTAGAGCTACGTGTTTCGGGTCGTACCCGGCATTGCCCCAGAATAACACCCGTTCAGATTTCTTAGTATTACCGCGACGAGTATTTCGGATTCGGAAATCAGGATTCTTAGAAATGGTTGGCCTCATCGCATTGAGTTGAGTGAGGAAGGACGCGAGCGGGCGGCGGGCTCGCGGCATTATGTGGGTGTTTATTATTATGACAAATTGTATTTTCTGATTACGATCTACGATGCGGCGACACCTAGAGCATAGACGGTAAATGCAATATAGATTGTAAGCGAGTACCTATGTGTTCTATGTTTGTTATTATTTTATGATTTACATTTATCAATAGTGAAAAAAACAAATCGATAACTGAGGAAGTTGATGTTTCTACCGCTACACAATATCATTCATCATGACATGACCAACATTTTATGTCAAAAGTGACCGCAAGATAGTGCCGCGAATGTATGCGCATATTACAGTTTCTGGACACATGTGGGGACAATGCACGTGCTGTTATAGAAATAGTAGTAACAGGAGATGAAACTGACGTTCATCATTATGACCTTCAGAGTAAGCAAGAGACGATGCAGAAGCATATTAGATAAACAGCTAATCCAAAGCCAATTCAGGCTCTCTGCTCTTTTCTTCGGCTACGAAGGTCATGTTCACTATCTTTTGAATTTATTAGTTTGAAATTGCTGATTGCTATTTAGGATAAAGATGTTTATCATGGGAGCATACTATGCTTATATTATATGGCAATTAGGAGCAGTAATTATAGATAAAAGAGGTGCAATTTTACCAAAGTTTTGCTGCCTCTGCATGATTATGCTCCAGTTCACATTCGTAACGTTCAGATCACAAAGGCTGACGCGCATGACGTGGGTTTAAGGCTGCCCCCTAGACAAAATGTGTTGTTCTCCGCTCCTTTATAAAAGAAGAAGGTGTGCTGTCACCCTTACTATGGAATCTAGTAAAACCTAGATGACCTGATTGCCAAACTAAACGAGCGGCTACTACTATACAATGGGCAATGCTGACGACCTGTCTATACTTATTAGTGGCAGAGATGAGAGTATAGTAAATGATCTCATGAAAGGAGCTCTGGATTGTGGAATGAGCTCCCTGCCAAGGTTTTCTCTGAGGACTACACAATGGGGTTATTAGAAAGAAAGATGTTATTAGATGTTTGAAGGGTCGGCAACTCGCGAGTGATACCCCTGGAGTTGCAAGCGTCCATAGCCTACGGTGACCGCTTACCGTTAGCTTCTTTGCTACCTTCGTGGTATAATAAAAGAAAGAACTAGTTTAACATGACGATCATGCAAAAGCGATAAATTGCACTCTTATACGATTTAAAGTTTAACAACTTTTATTTTACTATTGCATGGCTGGATGTCTCATAAGTGTAAAAAACCGGTCAAGTGCGACTCGGACTTGCGCACCGCAGGTTCCGTAAAAGGTATACTGTATTTAGGGACAAAATAAACTTTGCCGTTGGACAACTGTCGTCCCATTACATCGACATAGGTCGCGGTTAGTTTACCAACTGCAAATAAGTTTATAATCGCAAAAAAAAAAAAAAAAAATTGTGTCGTAATAACAAATTGACGGTTTTCAGTTTTTTCCTTTATGCGTGCTACATGGCATTGCTACTTGCTAAATTTCATGATTCAAGGTTAAAGGGAAGTGAAGTATAGGTTTTGATTTATTCATCAAAGTGATCATATAAGGGTTCCTTTTTCCTTTTGAGGTACGGAACCCTAAAAAGTTAGGAACATTACAACCATTTACAAAAATAATTATGATTATCATTGAGAAGAAAAGGTACAATTTTCGATAGCAGCGTTGAAGATGGTTACTTGAAGGCAGAGAAGGGAAAGTGTAGCGCTTTAGGATATTGTTGGAGATACCGTCCGCGCCGGGGGCTTTACGGGGGCGTAGGTTTTTGATGACCTGTTTGACTTTGTCGCATGTGACGGGGGGCAGAGAAGTTCTGCGCTCCACTTCACCGTCTGTCTCTCGCACGTGATCGGGATCGAAAAGTTGTGTGCTTAGAGCACATTAGGCTTGGAGGCTAGAGCAAGGAAGGAGTAGAGCCGCTTTTTCGTCGTCATCGTACGCGGGAACTTTGTTGGGACGAGTTAACTGAGGGAGGGAGTTGAAGGTGTCTGAATTCAATGCTCTGGCTAGGCGCCAATAAGCTAAATGAGATGAAGAAATATTCTCCATCAGATAACCGAAACGTTGGGCGCGAAGCTCAGCTACAGCTGTTCTTACACGGAGGTGTAAGTCGTTGAAGTGAGCTTTGTTTAGTGGTTTTGGTGTAGTGGGGCGCGATCGCGTCTGCGGTGGGCTGCGTTACGCTCAGTCATTAGCTACCTGATGTGCTGAGGCAGGAGTAAGTGGTGGTAGTCACCAACCGGCACTTGGCTTGAGCACTCGCCAACGGTAGCGGTCAGGTGGCTAGTAAGTGAGTCAATAACCAAGTTAATATCATTCGCGGAAGAGATATTATTGGGAACGCGATCTCTAGAGCAGTATCCCTCAGCAGAACTATTAATTTTGGGAGACTTCAATACCCACCATCGTGAGTTGCTCAGTTCTCGAACCAATAACTACGCAGGGATATCTGCTCATGAATTTGCTCTGACCTAAGGATTCCCTCAGCTGGTACTTTCTCCAACGAGAATACCAGATAAAGAGGACCATACGAGCTCCTTACTGTACCTTCTGCTGACTACACGTCCGGACGGATATTCCGTCTCAGCGGATGTGCCTTCATGCTCCTCGGACCACTGTCTCGTTCGGACTTAAGTGTCATGCACACAACCCGATCCATCTGGGCCAACTAATTGGCGTCGTGTGTGGCATAATAAGTCGACAGACTGGGATGGATTGCGAGAATTCTATGTATCGTACCCATGAAAGAAGATCTGCTTTTGCTCAGAAGATCCTAACGTCTGCGCAGCCGCAGTCACTGAATCAATCCTCGCTGGTATGGAATGTTTCATTCCTAACCTGCGAGTAGCTACCGGCGCCAAAAAACCACCGTGGTTTAATAGGTCTTGCAGAGAAGCTAACAGTTTAAAGCAAACTGCGTATGAGGCTTGGACCACGGCTCATAATAATAAGGATTCGAATAATTCGGAGTAAAACGCAAATTAAATGCTGCCTCGCGGTTAAGTAACAAAGCAACCGCCAGGGCTCAATTCCAATTCATCGGCAAAATACGCAGGGATATAGGTGGGCGACTTGCGAGCTATCCTTCTGGGAGTCGTGCTTTCTGGTCGCTTGCCAAAGCTGCCGAAGGGAACTTTTGCCAGTCGTCGTTACTTGTGCTTGTGTACACACTTGTGTGTGTGCTTGTTTGCCACCTTTGCATTACATCCTTTACAAGTGCTATCTCGAGCACGTCAGGGCTGCAGCGAGCGTTATGGGGAAAGTTGGTGGTCGTCATGGGAGCGATGATGTCAAAGAGGAGTCTGCCTCTCCGTGAAGTGACTGAAGAGTTCCATCAACGGTGCCGACAAGGATGACGGCGTAGCCTAAATTTAAGAGCTTCTGAAGGTCGCTCTTCAGCAAGTCTTTTAAGGGAGAGAGATAATGCTGATGGCTGGTCATCGCTAAGCGGCAGACGGATGCTTCTAAATTCGTAAGGGGCGGAGGATCGATGGGGGAGCAATGCAGGGAGCATCTGTATTAGATGAGAGTATCTCCGAGACAGTTCTATCATCACGGACGGTGCGATAGTTCGCAATCAAAGGGGTGCGGGTAGCGGGTTTGAGGAACGTTTCCTGGATGAGGAAGACGTCCGGTTAGTGGAACGAGAGGAATTCCGCTAATTCCTCCTTTTGGTTACGGTGACCGTTGGCGTTAAAATAGCCGATGGAGACGGAGCGGGGTTTTTCGCGCGCGGTTGTGCAAAACATTTTTGTTTTATTTTTGGAGAATCTTCCTACGGACGGCGTCAAAGAACGGGCGATGCTCGGGGTAGTGACCTGTTCGTATTTCGCGTGTACGGCCTGCAAAGAGGTGGCGGGGGTCGTGCCCATGGCAGCCGGCTCTTGGCGAGCCGCCGAGGAGGACGGGAAAGCGCTGAGCGCTTTGAGGCGTTTGGCCTCAGAGTCTGAAGGAGGAGGAGACTACAATGCGGAGGACGCCGAAGCGATTTCCCACTCAATAACACACAACTGAGTAGCGCTTAACACTCAGGCAGAGTTCCCAAGTATCGCGGGCAATTAACCTAGCAACGATACTCAGTAGTCAGCACTGAGGCAAAACATTTACACAGAAATACGCACTAGCTGAGTCACCACACGACGGAGCACAATAAGAGCACTTGACGCTCTAGAACACGATAGCACAGCACGGGAGTCGAATCCGGAATGCGACTCTTAATATTTACAACATGACAGAGATCTGAAGCAACAACAGTAAAACTGAGAGTTGTTAGATGCGATTCTCCTGCATTAATTAAAGGTACCCAATTTAAAATCATTTATGCATGACTATGATAAGATACTTATGGCATAGGTATACATAAAAATAATAATTTATTTTAGTATAGTAAGAATTAATTTTAGAATAATTAAATCCCTAATGGAACATACTCATTAATTTGTTTATACATGAATACATTCATACTTAGCTAATTATACTGTACAATTTGATTTTTCAGAAGTATGTAATTTTATCGCAAAACATGGATGTCTTAAAGCTAATGTGCCTGGCAAATACTCGCATGTATCTCGTACTGTGACATTTCAAGGAACAAAGAATAAACAACGCAGATTTTTGTGCCAAAAATATGGCGACCACCTTGCGATGTTTGCCTTTTTTTCGGTCAATATTGACAGGTCAAAACAATAAATTTCAAATAAGTTATGTCGTTTGTACCGATCGTGCTATTTAAAAAAAAAAACACATTTATAATTACAATATTCACATGCATTCTCTGGGTAATGATCGTATATGGCAAAGGAAGCCCTATGCAGACACCAGAAAAAAACAAAATTAATCATGTATTTTACATTTTCCTTAGTCACTAGGTTTAGGTTTGGTATCGTCGCTAGTTATCGAAATCCCGCAACCGAGACAAAGATCCGCGCGTATAAAGTGTGTAGATATCCATAGCCTTCTCAAACCCATACGTATCAATATGATAAAATCTGATTTGGTTAAAAACTTATCATTACTTATGCATTCTAAGGTTTTTCAATATAGAACGACCCATAACCAAAATAAAAAGGCTTTCTTCGACAAAATGTTAGATGCACTGTCTTAAACAACGTTCGTCAAAAACCGGCTAAGGGGGGTATTTTATTTTGTCCCTTGTCTCACATTTCACCACCTTATATTTTAACATGCGTTGTTTTAACAATGTTTTTTTCAGTTTGTGTAAATTTTTGACTTTGCCAGTGAGGTGTTATTGGCACTTCGCCGTCGATATGTAGTTTTATCCGTTGTCTGGTATCCATCGAACAAGCTTTGCTTAGTTTGGGACCAGATGGTGTTGTGTGTATTGTCAAAAAATATCTATATAACTCAGGAGCAGACTGTTTAAGCACCATGCTGCTGCTGAGTGCTGGTGTACCGTCAGGCTCACTCGATTTGTAAACTACTAGAAACATTTGATTTGCGTTTTAATTCGGATCTGTATTATTTCGAGCCGTGGTCCAAGTATCATACGCAGTTTTCTTGAGAAATTTAGCAATACCGATTAAACCAAGGTTGTTTTTTTAAACGCATTACCTACCTACCTAGCACCGCCAAAAGATATTCTTTATTTCTTCGTTTTACAACGAGTTTCCAACATATTTTGAAATTTATGAAATTTTTATTTTAAATTTTAAGAAATGAGAGTGCTGACGTATGTTCAAAGGAGGCTCTCTAATGTGGACAAAGGGACACCATTATTAATTATCCCCATGATCTTGTTGCTCTTCCAAAGGTGTTATTTAGAAAAACTTGGAGTGGGGATTGGGAAAGCGGACGTCACCGTAATTACTAATTACTCATATAGTAAAATTCAATTTAAAATGCCTGTGAATCCCTGGTGTTTCAAATTTAAATTTAATAAATAAATTTACATCTACAATATGTAGAATGAGGTTACGATTTTGTGGCTCTCCAGTGTTCTTAAATAAAATCCATGTTATTAACTCTTCTATTTGCGGATGCGGTAAGAAGTTCGAGACTTAGGTATATCATTTATTTTTCTCATGCTCATTATATGTATAACGCGTAAAGCGTAACAAGTTTTTAAATTCACGAAATTTTATACAAGTAGTTCAGTTTCCTGTAAATAGTTCTTACTTATAATCTTGTCTAAAGACATCTTGCTAATATTTCGGCTTTTTATTATTGTGAATAAGATAAGATTGTAATATGCTTACGTACCAAATCTCATGATACCTTTTTCTGTGTGCTGTATTCACTCATTTTATACAAGTTTACAGTTTGTTTATTGTTTTGTTCAGATTTTGTGATAGATCGTGGCTCTGATCGAACTGATATAGTTTCCGAGACCTGACGCTGGCAAAATATACATATAAGTAGTATGATTGCCATTCATTGAAAAGGAAGAAAGAAAGAAAAGAAAGTAAACTTGTTATTTGTTTTCGAGATTCCATAATGATACATATGCACATATTTTAGATTATTTATATTATTGTCTCATATATTTACCATCGTAAAGGCGGTTATTTCGTAGGGCATAATCTATATAATGCGTGATTTAGTCGTTTGTAAACCAATAAACTTATCAATTTCATGTGTACGTATTCAAAACTTTATTTGTTTTTTTTATTTCTATTTATCATATTAGTAACATTTTATTAGAATATCCGGGGTTCTATATTGTAGATTAGAGCTTCCTGTGATTTGCCACTTGATAAATATTATTACTCTACAATACAATGTTTCAACTGTTGTCATTTTGATCACACGATGATTGCGGTCCTGGTACGATAAACAACCAGCCCTGGATCTAAATTTTCAAAAGGCGGGGTAAAGTGCCACTTTTTGCCGCCCTTCAGGCAAATTTTGTAGCGAACTGAAATATCTAGTGGCTTGCTACCCGCCCCTAGCGTTCGCCGCCCGGGGCAAGTGCCTCTTCTCGTACCGTCCTAGGTCTGGGGCTGTAAACACGACCACTTTCGACCACATATGACTAAATGACGTCACAACCACAGTCCATAAACTACTTGTCCTCTAGTACAGTTAAAACAAACTTAACCCTACCTAAGCCGTGGTTTCTGGTGGTCGTGGTAAGGAACCACTACCTTAGACATAATCTTGCACAACATGCTAACCTATGGGTCGGGATGTACTACAGTTACCAAAAAGAGGAGCAAGAGAAAAAAAATCTCATCATCTATATTTACATAGTATTGTTCCTTAACAGAGTTATCAAGCTTTGAAGTATGTGTTAAAATTCTGTACTAGTATGAATCTCAGCATATAAGTTGAACTTGCACAGTAAAACATTTTCGAATCGTTAGTATATACTAACTATATTACTATATATATAGTTTGCAGACAACCACCATTTTAGTTCAACTTATGTGCCACAAACTATATTATTTTATAAGAAATTTTGCAATAAAATATAAGAAAAGTGAATATAGAAATTATTTATGATGCTTTGATGACTTTAAACACCCTGTCACCCTGCCATCAAATATAAGCAAAGCAAAGTCCTCGAAAGGAGTCTAATCACTGGATATCATTATCAAAATTGAAAGGTTTATTTTATGCAACTGTTAAGGCTAATTTAAGTATTACTTTGGATTTTTAAAATCAGACTCTTTATTTAAAAATCCTTCTATTTGATCAGAATGCAACTTGGCTACTGTTTATTGTTGTTTCTCGTGGCTTAGGGCCATGATCATGCAGGTTAGTCACTTCACTGGCCACTGTTGCAGTTTTTGTCAAATATTATCCCTTCACCGAAATCTTCATTTACACTTTTAATTGACTGTAATGTACACATTTTAAAAGCTTTAGCATCATTTTTCCAATCAAAAATTGTATTGATACTTAGATACATTAAGTATATATTAGTTATTTTACATAACTGCCTTTCATTAGTCACAAAAGTTCATTTTAAACTATTAGATTATGTACATTTCATTTCAGATGATCCTGGTTGATGAAAACAACCTTTTGGACAATCAATGAACAATAAATAGCCAATAAATTTATAAGATTAAGACTGATGACCAGTTCATTGCACATTATGTGGACATTATTGCTAATTGAAACTTCTCTAAATACAAAAACATAATGGCTGCAGCATTTCAACAACAAATATTTGCTCTTGATGCCCGTTTTAATGCTTACAGGGCACCAAATAATCCAAATTTTAGTAAGAACTTTAGGTATCTACTTTTGAATATACATTTGTGTTTATTATGTTATTTATTTTGTGCAATATTTTACAGAAACATTGTATATAAGAAGACGAAGTCAACTTCTTAGAGAAAATGCTCAATTTAAGGTGAAGTATATTATTAAATTATCACTATACCAAATTTTCAGTCTCCTTGTAGTAACTCTGACCGCATTGTCATTGCCTGCCCTTTCATTATACCCAGGATCACTTAAATTATTTGTCATTCTGTTTCTGTGTTATAGAAGGACAAATTAACAAACACACTTTTGTGTAATATTGGTATAGATCAAAGGTGAAAAGCTTACTATTTGAATTTCTACCTTTTACAACATTTGTGCATCAAGACAGACAAACAAATGTACATGCACTTATAATATACAGTAACAGACAGACAAACAAATGTACATGCATTTATAATATACAGTAACAGACAGACAAACAAATGTACATGCATTTATAATATACAGTAACAGACAGACAAACAAATGTACATGCATTTATAATATACAGTAACAGACAGACAAACAAATGTACATGCACTTATAATATACAGTAACAGACAGACAAACAAATGTACATGCATTTATAATATACAGTAACAGATAGACAAACAAATGTACATGTATTTATAATATACAGTAACAGACAGACAAACAAATATACATGCATTTATAATATACAGTAACAGACAGACAAACAAATGTACATGCATTTATAATATACAGTAACAGACAGACAAACAAATGTACATGCATTTATAATATACAGTAACATTGATATTTTTTTTATACCACAGCTTGACAAACCATCTGATGTGAAGTACTGTAGCCTATGAACGCTTCCAAACCTGGGGCATTACTTGCTTGTCGCCGACCAAAAATAAAATCACTCCATTCTTGAGGAACTCCATACTTTAGTCTTGACACAGGCTGATGAGTTTAGTTTTTTTAGGACATTGAAACCATAAAGAAGTACATAAACATAAGGAGTCAGTTGCTTCAGCGTCGTTATGGAGTTCAAGACAATGTCTCCATAAGCTCATCTTCATCTCGGCAGAGATCAGGTAGCAAAGTAAGTATTTATCTTCGAGTGAATAATAATATTGGAGGTATGTGTAAATGTGCACTTTAGATATTTGGCGGCAAGACAAGGTCGGTGGTGGCCCAGGAGTTTTAATTTCACCGATGTCCTAAGTGGTGGAGGTCAAACCTGACTTGTAGCTATGAAACTTTTTCTTAATTATTCAACTACATTGATTTTCACACCACTGGCTTTCGGTTAAGGAAAACATCGTGAGTAAATTTGCATACGTCAGAAAAAAAAAGACGTATATGAAGTCCACAATCCGCACTGAGCTTGCGTGTGGACAATGGCCCCTGTAAAGGGTAGGCCTTGCGCCAATAGTGGGGTCGTATGAACCTAAAGGGGGCTTTCGTTTTGGGATGCAGAATCATTATTTTCATTACTTTTGCCACCTGCCATCCGTTCATTTAGCATTGGTATCAAAAATATCAAAATTTTAGTATCATCTGTGACAAACTGTCATGCGTTCGTTTACGATATTTTTGTTATTTTTGTCACTTTTGCCACCGAAAAATAAAACTTTAGACCCATGTCTAGAGGTAGGGTTTTTGTGTTAATCTGTCAAACTGCCTATACATATTCATTGTTTATGGTAGTGTGTGTACGTAAACGTTCGTTTTGCAAGTTTTGTAACTTTTTTCTTTACTTTGACGGGGATTTGGTTTCAATTTCATTACGAGACAAAAGCAGCATCAACGCCGAATGGTATAGCACAAAATAGTTTTGTCTGCAACACCGGGCTACGCGAGGTACTGCTTCACCATGACAACGCGCCCGCGCACTCAGCGCTTAAGACGAGAGACTTCCTGGACATCACACCGGTCAGAGTCTTGGATCACCTTCCTTACAGCCCTGATCTGGCACCATGTGACTTCTTTTTCTTGTTCTGATGTGACGAACTACACGCAGACTACAAGCAAGCAATTACTAGTTATAACTATAGCTGAAACTTTTTAATGCATAACTTTTTTAGCCATCTGGCGGGGCCATTTAAATTGTGTTTTTGCGAGTTTAATAATATTACCTCATATTTATAATTATTTAGTCGCAAGTGTAATGAAAACAATTGCCTCAATGTACTATTATTAAGATTTTAAATAGCATAATGTTCCAAGTTAGCTTTGGTTGTATGAATCATATGAGTTATTGCAAAAGTTTAGGTTTTTTTTTAAAGTCGAAAAACTTGTTTCAGGCCTACCTTGGATCTGATGATTTGACTACAAACACAAATCATAAGAAAAAACCGGAACTCACCATATCTGAGAATTATGCATTTTCTGGAGTACATCATATATTCGATCAAGTAAGCTGAACATTGGTTTTAAAGAAGTTCTTAAAAGTTCTTTTAAGTTTAATAAAATGATGTTATTTATACAAGTGGCTGTCCACTTAGATATGTGGGTGTGTGTCCAGCCACTGGTTACCGTCGTATGGGGATTAATTCCGTGAAGATATATACACACCGGCACAATTAGCGGAACAGAAAAAAAAGCGAGACTATGAGATAATAACGCATATATTTGACGAAAATGTAATTAGACACAAAATAACAAATTGATTAACATCTTTTAACAACGACTTTGAAAAGTCTTCGTTATTTTTTATTTAAAAATAAAGAAATTTGAAATAAGTGAAATTTTTTGATGATTATGAACCATTACAAAAAATAAAAAAAAGTAAGCATTAAATGATTTAACAAAATTAATAACGAGTGTTTCCCCCTCTTGCTCTGATTACGGTTTCCATTCGTCTGGGCATGCTACAGATTATGTTATCGATGATTTCTTGAGGCAACCGCTCCCACTCCTCAAGTAATGCGAACTTGGCATTCAGATTGTTGGGGGGTGGTATTCTGGATTTAACCCTTCTTTTTAGCAAGTCCCAGACATGCTCTATCGGATTCATATCGGGGGAATTTGCTGGCCACTGCATCACCGGTATACCTACGTGGCTCAGATATGCCTGTACCGATTGTGCACTATTAGCACGAGCATTATCTTGCATTAGAATAAAGTCGTCACCAATAAATGGGGCAAATGGTACAACATGTTCTTCTAAAATGTCTCTGATGTATCGATCTGCTGTCATGGTCCCTCCTGTGACTATCACTAACTCCGTGCAAGCTCCTGAACATATCCCTCCCCAAACCATAATCGAGCCGCCACCATAAGCCACTGTGTGTTCAAAATTAGACTGTATGTGGCGTTCTCCTTTGCGTCTCTATATTCGCTGTCTCCCATCGATCTGTTTAAAAAGAACTCTGCACTCATCAGTAAAGAGAACCTGCTGCCATTCGTTCAAATCCTTTTTTTGTGTTCCGCTAATTGTGCTGGTGTGTATAAATATAGTTTACATAAGTATTTATCTTAAAATCTGTAAACATCTGTCTTAGTATTATTCCTATTAAATTACAGTAAAAAGTACAGTTGTATAATTAACCTAGGTTGGTTTAAATAGAAATTTATTTTTGTTTCACCCGTTTACTGCTAGTGATAAGTACAATAGCTGCAATCAACCTAAACTACCAAATGCTTGATAAGATTTAAAAGTTTTAAATTTCATTCTTTCCCCTATAGCATTCAGAGCAAGTGAGTGTAGTAAAATTTGCGAACAATGACCGGTCAAAGCTGTGCTGCGCATCTCACGATGGCACTGTCTCCATCTGCGATGTGACCGCTACCCCACCGTGCGTCACTGTCGTCTTTGACGGACACACTCAACCCGTTACTGGTGAGCTGTGTCAATATTGAATTATGATCACAACTGAAAAACATTACGGGATTTTTTTTATCAGTTACGATATTCAGATTAGGGCCTGAGCATACAACTACTAGGTACTCAGGAAGTTCTATTAAATTCATCTTATAAACAAATCATATACATAAATAATAAATACACATACATGCATACATAGAAAGTATCTTTTGTATGAGACTCCCTGAAGGTTGAGGTCTTCTAAGAAAACATATGATAAAGCCTAAAGGCCATATATATTCTGCATCATAAATATAAATAAATATTTTCTTAGCAAAATACAGACATTAGATTAACCTCGAATTAGGACAGAACAGTTAATCTTTTGACTGCATCTTTGCTATGAAAATATTTACTTATATTAAGGATAGGTTAAGGAATGAGCAGCAAATATATTCAAACATTGGAATTCATTTATTTTGCTATCAGGCTATATCAGGATTGGCTCATAAATAATACAAGTTAAGGACTGTTTTGTTCTGACCATGCTTTGGCTTTTTCGCACAAATATTTTTTATTCATTATGAAAGCTATGGATTTAAACCCTTAAGCCTAGCAAAACACCTAACAATAGCATTTACAACATGTAGGATGGTTGTTACGAACACGCACAGCGGCGACGGGCGTAGGCTAGCTTCCTCGGTTGCTAAAACGAAGCTACGACAACGAAGCGCCGTAGAAATTAGACAACCGTACGGTAGCTGGCTACTAGACTAGGCCACTGACGTGTTTATAGTGGACTGTATGTTGTGGCGACCGTATTGCGGGCCGGACGGGTGAAGCCGGGTGACGCACTTGTGAACCGCTGACCACGAAGATTTCATGAGCGCAAAATAAAATAGCCGAAGTGAAGCGGAGTATTCTTATGAAGAATTTATTTACACTTTGCACTAGCACTTATTTTACGCTTAATTTCTAGCAGAGTTTCTTCCTTTTTTCTAGCAGCGTTTCTTTCTTGAACCTTCACTCTACAATTGAGCACTTATTTTCTTGCAGAGTTTCTTTCTTGATTATTGGTTCTTCCTTCCTTGATTTCTTACTGCGAACTGCGACGATGACTTTTTTCTGAACTGTCTATGCAGTTGGCTGTTGCAGCCATTACTGTTTCTCTGGGCTTTTTGGGGCGAGACTCTGAAGGAGCCTCAGCCCATATAGCGCCCAACGCTCAAGGGCTCCCCGCGGGGGAAGCCTCGGTTTGGGTTGTCGCTCTCGGGGCATCCCTTCGACCGGCGTGAGTCTCGAACCCGAAGGTGAGTCACCGCCAGGAGGGGAGTTCCCCGTTACACGGGTACGGTTGCGATTGAGTGGGGGCGAGAAGCGCCCTGGCACTGTTTGATACCTCGTGTATCCTTGTGGGCGCCGACGAACCCGGGGACGTCGGCGTCGTGTTTGGAGGGAGGCCCTATTCGGGGAGGTCGTAGAGACTAATGTCGCTATCCGGACGAGAGTCAGGCGGGGGTCGCGGATGGGTTTATCGGCCTTCTTGGCATCGACTGGGCGTGGCTTTGGGGGTCCTCATCTTCAGAGGGTCTGGGCCGGCGTCCGGGATGGTCGACGCGCGGTAGTAAAATCGGCGCATTGGCGGTGAACTCAATGGCGACGGGGTCTTCCGATTCTACCGTTTCTGGTGGATTGGCAGTGCCTATTTCATCCCGTTGCCGGGTGAGGTATTCCTGCATCCATCGCAGCATTCCCTCGGAGAGCAGGCCGGCACTTTGTAGTCTACGAGTAATGATCAAATCATTCTCATAGACTGTCCTCGGCGATTTTCCCTCGAGGCGCGACTGCTGCTTCAGAAGCGCTGGTTGGGGGCGATGGGGTGTACTGTTGTCACTCATTTCGACCGGCGTTAACAGCGTCGGCGTCTAAGTCGTGACGTCACCGCGTCATTGCATCGGCGTCGGCTCAAAGTGAGAAACGAGCGTCTCCTATGCAATGGTTACGGTGGCTAGGTACGCTCATATAATCGAGATTGCTCAGAACAGTAAGGTTACGAAGGTAACGACAATGGTCACGTTCCAAAGCAATCCGTCCCGACGATGACTGCCGGATCGGTCGAGTTTTAAACCATTTCGAACAAAGCGGCAGGCCATAAAATTACCGTTACGGTTGTAAACTATCGCTAGCTTAATCTCACGTATGGAGATACATGTTTTTGTTGGTTTAAAATATAAAAATGAATTTTCTCTACATTACAATTACTTCCTACAGATAGATATTAATTTTACAAACATTATGCAAAAGGTTTTATACAGATAACTTAAAAAATGTGGCTTTAAGAGCCTAAAATGTAAATAGCGTCTCGCAAGCGTATTGCTAATATTTTCAAAATTCACGCCCGGCCTTGTAGCTCCACCTATGATCATCCTATCTCATCATCATCATCATCCTTGTGTATAATACTCTCCAAGTTAAAATTATATCTCAAGTGAAAAAAGTGTATGTGCTTCAAGACAGCAATTCCTGTAGACGGCGGACGTGCGTGCACAGACGAGACTAGGTGTTTTTTGTGTTCTGCGTGTTTGCGCCTACAAAAGCAGCGCTTGAAGGTAGACGGTTTCCGCTTTTTCAGCGGTCTTGAGGAGGATTCAGCGGTAAGCGATTTTCATTTTATTTTCTCGGCAATTGTTGCCACGGATCGCAGTCGTTTGTCGCTCTTCTAAGGGCGGCCCTTTTTGGGCCACCCCTACAGACCCAGCTGCAACCGGGCTCGCATTAAGGGATGCTGGTAGCAGCCATTTAGCGGAATGCCGCCACCTCCAGGACTCCCACCACCGGTACGTAGAGGAGGCGTACGTAAACGGGGCGTATGGTTACGCTCCCAGCCCTCAGCCGCCGTTGTGGCGCGTAATTTATTTACCGGCGAAATTTCTGCCGCGGACCGGCCCTTTTCGGTCGCGTTCCCACCTTCTCGGCCCCCATCTAGGGTTTCTATGGCCTCAGCCATATCCCAATCGTCAATTTACTCGGCCTCAGACACCGGCGATGAAATGTTTAGGGATGAAGATCTCCCCACCCTTCCAACAATGCTCTCTCCAATCGAGGACACCCCACCCCGGCCAGACCCGAACCTGTCATCGTCCAAACAGGGCAGCGCAACCAAGGTAACGCCCCCAATGTCAGTCCCGCGGAACTTCAACCCGCCCTCAATCCCATTGCCGCAGAGAGACCCTAGGGTACGCAGTAGAGATACAAGGCCGAGACCTTTTTCCCTCAGCCCATCTAAGGACCCCGCCGAGCGAGCACGCTTAGAGGCCCGCGAGGCCATTGCCGACCGGAATAAGTCGCTGGCCGGCCAAGCGTCCACTTCAAAGGCCGCCGTTGAGTCCCTTCATGACCCCACCCCTCTCGAAGGGATGGAAATTACTGAGATTACCCCCCCTCAGCTTTCTGCACCTCCAGCGGCAGCGCCGCCTAGCGGTCATTCTTATGCGCAGGCAACAAGCGCCCAGTCAGCTAAAGTCTCAACTGCTCAGCCCACCATTGTTAACGACAATGCCAAAGACAAGGACAAAGAAAGACACCCCCCGATAGTTGTAGAGTCCCTCCCCCAGTGGTCGACGCACTTGAAAAAGCTACACTCTGTATTAGGCCACGCACCCAACGCCCGGCCGTTTGGCAAAGGGGTACGATTTTTCCCAAAGTCGCCCTCGGAATATCGCACGGTAGTGGCCTACATAGACGAGCTGTCTAAGCTGGACCATGCAGTATCTTGGTACTGCTACAGCTTAGACAGCGACCGACCACAGAAAATCGCCATTAAGGGGCTCCCCCAGGACACCTCGCTTGACGAACTAGCAGAGGACCTCGCTCTCGCCAGCTTTTCTGTGTCGCATGTGCGGCAAATCCCAGCAGTTAGGGGCCGACCTAACTGTATTTACTATGCACAACTGCAGCATAGGCACACACATGCCGAGCTGCAAGTCCTATATGCAGTAAACGAGTTACTCAGCATGCCTGGCATATCTATTGAAGCCTGGCGTTCTCGCCCAGGCCCAGCGCAATGCCATAGATGCCAGGCATTCGGTCACGCCTCCACAAACTGCCACCGGCCAATAAAGTGTGTACGCTGCGGCGGCGATCATCCGGCGTCCGAATGCGACCGACAAAAGGTCGCATTAAAATGCGCCAACTGTAGCAAGGCGCACACGGCCAACAACCGCTCTTGCCCGGTTTTCAGGCGTGAAGCGAGGCGTAGGGGGGTGTCTATCAATCCCCCGTTACCTCGTAAGAATGCCCAACGGGCAACAAATCTACCCCCGCCATCGCCCACTCCTTTGCCACAATTACAGCGGCAGGAGTACGAACTAACTGCAGGCGCAAACTTAATGCCCCCCTCCAACCCTCCAACAGATAGAACCCAAGCTCTCGGGAAAAAAAGGAGGCCACGTCGTAAAAAATCCGCACCTCAACCCACCACAACCGTTCCGGCTACTGTTCCGGTAGCACAGGACACATACTCTTTTATACCCAATATTTTTATGCCACCCCCCCAATTCGCAGACCCCCCACAACCCTCCAAATCATCTCAGCCACCCATTAAATCGCAACCACGTGCAGTCGCTGCCCAGCAGTCTCAGCCGCCCGCGACTAGCCACCACAGTGGCATCCATCATACTCAGGGCCCACCTCGTATGCAAGCTGGTGCCCTTAATGTAGCCAGAGCCGCAATAGCGGCACTTAACGCGGCCATAGAGGCCATAGCTGCCGGCCAAAACCCGCTGCCTGCCCTTTTCAATGGACTGGCACAACTCACCACAATTCTCACGTGGGAATTTAATGGGGCCTCATCGGGGCCTTAAATTGAGAATTGTGTACTGGAACCCTGGGGGCATAATTGGCAAGACAGCCGCCCTCAGAACGTTAGTCCAGGAACACGATGTTCACATTGTGTTACTGGGCGAAACGAAACTCCGAGGTGAGAATGAGCTCCGCATTCCAAATTTCTTCACCTATAGACGTGACGAAATTTCTCCCGCTAATATGGCCTTCAGGGGTACGGCTGTATTAATTAGACGTGACCTTATTCACGAATTACTACCCCTTCCCCTTTTTACATACATTCGGTCTATAGGTGTAAAACTAAAGGTCGGCAATGCGGAGCTTAAAGTCTTCGCCGCATATAAGCCACCATCAACCCCCTTCGATCCAAGTGACATCGACAATATCTTTTGCGATGCCACCCCCACACTTATTTTAGGTGACCTTAATACCAAACACCAACACTGGGGTTCACGAATTTCATCCAAATCGGGTCGTGAACTAAAAGCAGATGCTGAGAGCAAAAACTATTTAGTCATCGGTCCAGGATCACCAACACACTATCCCTCTGCTGACAATCACGCACCGGACGTACTGGACATCGCCTTAGCGCATAAAATCGGCTGGTCAATGTCGTTAGAGGTCCTCCACGACACTGACACTCAGCATCTGCCAATCTTATTGGTCCTTGGAGTGTCCGTAACTGGTAAACCGCTCCCCAATCCCCGCAGAACTACAGACTGGGCTTTATTTCACCGTGCCATGCTGAGCTACCAACTTCCGGCTGGTGGCATTTCCACTCCCTTAGAAGTCGAAGAGGCAGTTGACACCTTCACAACTGCCATTGCACAGGCTCTAAGGGAGTCTACTAAAATCTCAGCCACAGCTTCCGGTAAGCAGCTGCTACCGGCGCATCTCCGCGCTAAACTTAAAACCAAGAGGGACCTCCGTAAACTCTGGTGCGACACCCGTTGCCCAGTGGTAAAGAGGGACCTCAATAAGATTAGCGCGGAACTATCTGCTGAACTTGCAAATTTTAGGCAACATTCATGGGACCAGGCAATATCTAAAGCAAGCGAGAACGACACGGCTCTCTATCGCCTGGCCCGTCAATTAACAAAAACACCTGCCCCTATCTGTCCACTTATCGACCCCACTGGTATTCGCCGCTACCACGCTGCGGAACGCGCGGAACTTTTTGCGGACCACTTTGAGGACCAATTTAAGCCGAACCCCATTATCGACCCTGACCACACGTTAGGAGTTACAGAACGCGTAGAGCAGTTTCTCGCGGCCCCAGCCCCACCACTTAGAGGTGATTATTTTATTTCGCCTAAAGAGGTTAGGAAGGAGTCCTCTAAACTTAACAAGCGCAAATCACCCGGTCCCGACGAGATTCCAAACACAGCGATCATCATGCTGCCTAGGAAGGGTCTGGTGGCACTCACCCGTATCTTTAATGGGATACTGCGTACTGGACATTTCCCATCTTCGTGGAAGATCGGCAAAATTATTGTTCTCCCGAAACCAGGGAAAGATCGTCATCGCCCAGAACATTACCGACCGATTACACTGCTGTCCAATCTAGCCAAGTTGTTCGAACGTCTACTACTACTTAGGATATCCCCGCATATCCAGCTCAGGCCTGAACAGTTTGGCTTCAGAGACAGCCACAGTACCACTCTTCAGCTTGTACGAGTGCTCCATCACATGGCCTTCGAGCTAAACAAGGGCAGACGTACAGTCGGAGTCTTTCTCGATATGGAGAAGGCTTTCGATCGAGTTTGGCACGAAGGCTTAATACACAAGCTGTTAGAGACGGACATCCCACCGATGCTCGGGCGAGTAATAGCCTCGTTTCTGGACAAACGAAGCTTCTATGTCTCGGTCGAGAACAAACAGTCAGCATGTAAACCCATTAGAGCAGGGGTACCTCAAGGCAGCTGCCTATCGCCACTGCTCTATGCGTTATTCACCAACGACATCCCCACTCTCAGTGACTCCGGTCTAGCTGAAGGTGTTGAAGACGTCATCCTAGCCCTTTACGCGGACGACAGCGCCTATATGTCCTCCTCCCGCAAAGCTAGCTTAGCAGCCAAAAAAATGCAGCGACTATTGGACACTTTGCCTGGCTGGCTGGACAAGTGGAGAATAGCCGTTAATGCCAGCAAGACAGCAGCAATACTGACCGGCCTGCAGAAGTTTCTCCCACCGAAACTTGTGTTTCGAGGTCAAGTTATTGAGTGGCAACCCAGTGTAAAGTACCTAGGTTGTATTATAGACCGCCCCTTGCGCATGCGCAAAATGCTAGACCATGTGTCAGCAGGCGCGGTCGCGTCACGGGCGTGCCTTAGACCGGTACTTTCCTCTGACTTGCCACTCAGAACCAAAATTCGCCTGTACAAATTGTACATACGGTCGAGACTGACCTATGCAGCCCCTGCTTGGTACGGTCTTCTATCTTCTACCAACAAACTTAAGCTCCAGGCTGTCCAAAATAAGTCGCTGAGATTTATCACCGGCGCGGGACGCTACGTCCGCAACTCCACCATTGCTAGAGACACCAAAACCGAGCCACTCGCAGAGTTCATATCTGGTTTGTCGAAACGATTATTCACCCGCGCTGACAACAGTCACCATACACACCTTAGGGGCATAGCGCCCCTACACGCCCGCCCGCCGGAAGGCAGGGCTCTCCCCCGAGAGCTTATTCCTGTGGGTGAATAAGTTTTCTTATTCACCCTCCTACCTCCTTACCCTCCTCCCTTTACTTCATTTCGTTTCATTCCATTTTTATCGCCCATCTCGCCTCTATTTTATTTTTTGCTTTTATTTCGCTTTTATTTTATTTTATTTTCATTTTTTGTTTTGTTTTTTGCTTCGTTTTTATTTTATTTTAATTTCGCTCTTTTTCTTTTCTTTTGCTTTGTTTTTATTTTGTTTTTATTTGTTTTACTTTTCTGCTTTTATTCTGGCGCCTACATAACATCTACTGTTTTTCGTATCGCTTCTGGCGACAAAATTATTACCCACAAGGGGGCCTGAAAAGTAGGCCTCCTTTCTAATATTTCACCGGGGGTGTTCAGCACCCCTGAGCTTCTGCCCGGGTCATGGTGGGAGGTAAATTCCCCTCCCCCGACACCCGCACCTCAACACCCAATAGGGAGATAGAGAAGAGACCCCCACGGTAGCTCCACGTGACGTGACAACGCCGCGCACGGTTACGTACGTGTAAATCATTCTCCGTAGTGCATATTATCTCCTTAGTGAAAAACAGTGTATGTGCTCCAAGAAAATATTTTCTGTAGACGGCGGACGTGCACGGACGAAATTGTGTTGGGGCTTGTTTTGTCCAGCGAGTCTGCGCCTACGCTTGTGCAGCCTAAAGGTAGACGGTTGCCGCTTTTTCAGCGGCTTTTCGACGACTTTGGTAAGCGCATATATTTTATTTTGCTCGGTAATTTTGTTTTGCCGCGGATCGCACATGTCGTCAGTTGCTCAAGGGCGGCCCCTCCGGGGCCCCCCCACCGCTGTCTGGTTTGTCTGGTTGCTGATCAAGTATGTTTTTAGCATAGTTTTTATAGTCATAAGTAATGCCGCCCCCCGTAGCAGCTCCCCCCCCGGTACGCAGAGGAGGCGTACGCAAACGTGGCGTATGGCTACGTTCTCAGCCCTCCGCCGCCGTAGTGGCGCGCAACCTCTTTACGGGTGAGATTTCGGCCGAAAATAGGCCATTCAACGTCGCGTTTCCCCCGTCCAGACCCCCAACTAGGTCATCTATGACCCCAGCCACCTCGGTGTCGTCGGTGTACACGGCTTCTGTGTCCGGCGAAGAGCTATTTAGGGATGAAGATCTCCCCACTTTACCGTCCCTACTGTCAACTATTCAGGACACACCCCCCCACCGCGACCAAAAGTCGCAGTCTAAGTCGCATTCGTCAATGGACAACAGCCAAGTCGCAATTCAGACCCCTATCTCAGCGCCTATCAACACAAATCCCCCCTCCATCCCCCTGCCCCGAAGGGACCCTAGGACAAGGAATAGAGAGGTGAGACCCTTTTCACTTAGCCCTATTAAAGACCCCTCCGAGCGCGCACGCCAGGTAGCAAGAAATGCCGTAGCTGATTGGCAACAATCGCAGGCATTGTCTAAGCCGGCTATAACCGAAGCAACCACAGTGGCCCATCAAAACTCCTCTCAACCGGTAGAAATGGAGATCACTCCTCCAATGCTGGCCGTACCATCAACCTCGGCAGTGTCATACGCACAGGCCACTATTTCTCCTTTGCCGAAACCGGCCCCCCAAATACTAAACGCCCAGCCTACGAATAGCGCGAATGTGCAAACGGCTCCCTCCGCTCCCGCTGAAAGCAAAAACAGATACCCACCTATTATTGTGGAAGCGCTGCCGCAGTGGACTATGCACCTAAAAAAACTGCATTCTCTATTAGGCCACGCACCTAATGCCCGCCCTTTCGGTAAAGGAGTGCGCTTTTTCCCGAAATCGCCCGATGAATATAGGGTAATTGCGGCGTACATCGACGAGCTGTCTAAACTGGACAACACAGTATCCTGGTACTGTTACAGTTTAGACAGCGATCGTCCTCAAAAAATCGCAATTAAAGGGCTACCGCAGGACACCTCTTTGGACGAGATTGCGGAGGAGCTTGCTTCGGCCAATTTTCCCATCTCGCATATCCGCCAAATTCCTGCGGTACGAGGTCGCCCTAATGTCATATACTACGCGCAATTACAGAATAGGCACCCTATAGCCGACCTCCAAACTCTATACGCGACCAATGAGATGCTGAGCATGCCGGGCATCTCTATCGAGGCGTGGCGCACCCGACCGGGCCCAGCTCAGTGCCATAGGTGCCAGGCTTTCGGCCACGCCTCAGCAAATTGTCATCGGCCAATTAAGTGCGTTCGCTGCGGCGGCGAACACCCGGCAGCCGAATGCGACCGCAATACAGTAGCGCTCAAATGCGCTAACTGTAAACAGGCGCATACGGCTAACAACCGTGCATGCCCCTGTTTCAGACGTGAGGCCAGGAAAAAGGGTATGGCATTACCCCCTCCACTGCCTCGTAAGGACCCGCAAAGGGCTACTAATCAACCCCCTCCTCAACCTACCCCCCTGCAGCAAATCGGTCCCCAGGACTACGAGTTAACGGCAGGCTCAAACTTAATTCCTCCCGCCAACCCTCCAACCGAAAGATCCCAGGCTCTCGGGAAGAGAAAGCGCAAGCGTAAACAAAAATCACACCAGTACCGGCAGTATCAGGTCCTTCAGCCCCTACAACTACTGCCACTACAAAAACCAGCTCACTCCCCCCAATTGTAGCAATTGTGCCGCCACCGCAATTTGCAGACCCCCTGCATCCCCCCAAACCAGTGCAAAAACCGGCCCCACCTATGCTCGCAACAAACAGTCGTCCGCCTAACCGCCCAACTGCAAACCCGATCATGCAGGGACCTCCGCCTTTTGCACCTAGTGCATTAAACATAGCCAGGGCCGCCATAGCGGCATTAAACTCGGCTATAGAGGCCATTGCAGCGGGACACAACCCATTGCCAGCCCTTTTCAATGGGCTAGCGCAACTCACCACAATTCTCACGTGGGAATTTAATGGGGCCTCACAGGGGCCTTAAATTGAGAATTGTGTATTGGAACCCTGGGGGCATAATCGGCAAGACAGCCGCCTCAGAACGTTAGTCCAGGAACACGATGTAAAAAAAAAAAAAAAAAAAAAAAAAAAGTGGGTAGGGTGTACAACTGTTTTTACAAATTATTTAATATTAATTTATTTACACATTTATTCACATTTTTTTCTACATAATATGCAAGATTGAGATACTGTACCCACCAGCTGTTATTATCTCCAGTTACCAAGCACTCTTCGCTGCACTACAAGTTGTTTGAAGGTATCAACTAAATATTGTTTGTACTATGGAATCCATCAAGCAATCTATATCTGACATGGCAAAAATGTTTACTACACAAATGGCACAATTCCAAGCTGAGCTCAGAGAAAACCCAGCTCCATCGTCAGATCTGGCCGCTAACTTTGCTAGCTTTAAAACCTTTGTTTTGTTTTCTCTAAATAATCTGCATACACAAGCACAACACTTGGCCAAGGAAGTTGACAGGATTGAAATGAGGAGTCGCCGCAAAATTCTTCTAGTGCATGGTGTTCCCGAAAATAAGTCTGAAGACACTGTTGTGTCTGTTACAAAAATTGCAGCGGAACACTTGAAAATAT
Organism: Apoda limacodes; assembly: GCA_946406115.1. NCBI lineage: Eukaryota > Metazoa > Arthropoda > Insecta > Lepidoptera > Limacodidae > Apoda > Apoda limacodes. The sequence continues at coordinate 26,056,141 of OX291550.1, forward strand.
CTTCTTTTAACAAAGATTCGATAAGCCACTGTTATCGCATGGGAAAGGCTTCAAAGGAAAAGCCAAGGCCTATTTTGGTAAAATTTCATGAAATATCAGTTCGTGATAGGTTGTGGTTTGCCAAAACTGGTTTACGGAGTACCGGCATAACTTTATCCGAATTCCTCACAAAGTGTCGGCATGAGGCGTTTATGTCTGCCCGAGAACGCTTCGGTGTAACCAAATGTTGGACTCGAGGAGGTTCTATTGTTATCCTAACGCCTGACGGTAAGCGGCACAGTGTTATCAGTTGTGATGAAGTCGACCTGATCTCCACTGAGACCACATCCACTACAGTGACATCCGTGACCTCTGTTGCTGCAGCTTCCATGGAGACGAAAGCTAACAAGTCGAGGAGGACAACTAAAAAATAGCCGGTGTCGCTATCTCTAGTGCAAGTCACGAAACTCATTGCAATGACGTTGGCAAATAACTGGTCGCACGCCACTCAATTTTTCACTAAACGAACATATCACTTTTAATGTAAAATTACCTTCGTTTTTAAAAATGTTTTGTATTAGTCAGGTTATTTTCTGTTTTGTTATCTTTTTAATTGACATTTCTTTTTTTTTTTTTTTTTTTTGCGGTCTGGATACACACTATTCAGCCGTATGATTTTGTTACTTTATTTTTTTTTTGTAAGAATGAGTGTAAGTACTTTGTTTGTTGCTTTATTTTTTGTAAGAATGAGTGTAGGTACTTCTAATAATTTTCTTTCTTTAGACAGCTGGCAGGTAGAGTATTTAGTTATACGCCTTGCTTATATATTTTATTGTTGGTTAAATATATTGTGTATTTAGTATTTATATAATATTATTTATATTTAAATATATGTATAACATAGGTGTAGATGATGATTATAATAGTGATGATTTTTTGTCCTGTTCTTCAGACGGATTGAACAGTGACATTAGTTTCCAAAGTTTTACTGCTTCTCTCAGCGCAACCTTGACTTCAACCTTCTCAGATTCACTGAAAAATTTTAATGTCGTTCACTTCAACGCCCAGAGTATCCCAGCTCATTACTCTGATATGCTAGCATCCTTTGATAACAAAGATATTCATGCCATCCTTGTGTCAGAATCGTGGCTGAAACCCTGTCTACCTTCTACTTCTTATTCCTTACCTGGTTTTCAGTTAATACGTAACGATAGAAAAGACAGAGGTGGTGGTGGGGTAGCTATTTATCTCCGTTCCCATATTCCATATTCTATTATTGCGACGTCTCCTCAAGTTTCCTCTTTGAATACTGCCGAGTACCTTTTTATCGAAATAGTTATTTCTAATACAAAAATTCTACTCGGCGTACACTATAGTCCTAATCTTCATAGTAACTACTTCTCTAATTTTGAAAATATCCTAGAAACCCTAACACCTCAATACAACCACACTATTATTATGGGTGACTTCAACACTTGTCTGTTAAAAAATAACAGCCGTGCTCATCAACTAAGGACAGTTGTGGATGGATGCAACTTGCACATATTACCTCTCACTGCTACACACTTTTTTCCTAATAGCACTCCTTCTTTACTAGACTTAATGATAGTTTCTTCTCCCACACACGTTTTTAAGCATGGTCAGTGCGCTGCTGACGCTTTTTCATACCATGACTTGGTTTACTTATCATACAAGATTCGTCCTCCCAAATCCAAATCGAGAATGCTTCAGCAACGCAATTTTAGTGGGATGGATATTAAACTCCTGTCTGATGATGCTTGCAACATCGATTGGTCTATGGTCATTAATGCGCCTACTGTTGATGAAAAAATAAGATTATTTAACTCATTTATTATCGATTTGTATAACATTTATGCTCCTATACATACCGTTAAAATCAAACATGTTCCGGCACCCTGGCTTACGGACGAAATAAAATCTTTGATGACGAAACGAAATCGTGCCAAGGCCAAATACAAGGTTAATCCTAGCGACAGTAATCGTACAAAATACACACTCTTGAGGAATCGCTGCAATAGGATGTGTAGAGATGCACAAAGACGCCATATTCACAAATCCGTAGAAAACGGTGATCCAGCAAAAGTCTGGAAATTTCTTAAGTCGTTAGGAGTTGGGAAAACGAAACTTCCTTCTATTTCAAATAATACTGATATCAATCTCCTTAATCAACACTTTATTTCTAACGTTGACTTTGACAGCAACAAAAAAAATAAAACATTAAACTCACTTTCTTCATTGCCAACTCCTGACTTTCCTCCTTTTTTTCTTAATCGATTTTCTGATTGCGATGTTAAGAAGAACATACTCGCCATTTCATCCAATGCTGTCGGTGAAGATTGCATTAGTCGTAATATGATCGTTCCCATCCTTGATATTATAACTCCTGTCATTACCAATATCCTGAATCATTCCATTTCCACAGGTGTTTTTCCTGAATCCTGGAAGGATGCTAATGTAATTCCCTTACCAAAGAAATATAATCCATCCTCCTTTTCTGATTTTCGTCCTATATCCATTCTTCCTTTCTTGTCAAAAGTTTTGGAACGGCTTGTATATCAACAGTTGTCCCATTTTCTTACAAGAAACAACCTTTTAAATCCCTTACAATCTGGTTTCCGTCCCGGTCATAGTACGACTACTGCACTTGTCAAAATAACTGACGATATACGTTTTGGCATGGAAAATAAAGAGGTCACGGTTCTGACACTCTTAGATTTTAGCAACGCTTTTAACACCGTGGATCTGGACATTCTGCTACTCATTCTTAGTTCTCTTAACATTTCTCCAATCGTTATCGATTGGTTTCATAGTTACTTGCGTGGACGCCGGCAGCGCATAAAAGTCGATGATACTCTTTCTGACTGGTGCAACACAGCCGCTGGTGTTCCGCAAGGTGGCGTTTTGTCTCCTCTCCTGTTTGCTATTTTCATTAATTCTATAACATCTCAATTATCTTCTCTCTACCATCTCTATGCAGACGATCTTCAGATTTACACACAAACTCCTATTAGTAAACTGACAAACGCTATCTCAATAATCAATCGAGACCTTGATCAAATTGTTAAATAGAGTGAATCCTATGGCCTTATTGTTAATCCTACGAAAACACAAGCAATCATCGTAGGCAGTTCTAGACTTATATCCAAGATTGACTGGAACGAACTCCCATTAGTAACTGTGAACGGAGTTTCTATCCCTTACAAAGATACAGTTAAAAACTTGGGTATATTTATCGATCGAACACTATCTTGGGGTTCGCAAATAAAAGAAGTAAGCAAGAAAATATTTGCTTCAGCTAAATCTTTAGGCAGATTGCGCAATTTTTTACCAATTCCCACTAAAATTGCTCTTGCGAAATCTCTTCTTCTGCCTATTCTCGATTATGCTGATGCTAGTTATATTGACCTTACCGAGGAGCAACTTAATAAACTTGAGCGACTTCAAAACTTCTGCATTAGACTCATATTTGGTCTACGTAAGTACGACCATATTTCCGAAATCAGATCAAAGCTCAAGTGGCTCCCAATTCGACTTCGCCGGGATGCTCATGTTCTCTTTCTTCTGTATAACGTCCTGTTCAATCCAAACACACCAGTATATTTAAAGAAACGTTTTAATTTTATCGGAAATACTTCTCTTCGAGAGACTACACGCTGGATGCTTAAAATTCCTTTGCATTCCTCACAATTGTATAATGATTCTTTCACTGTGAAGGCTGTTAGATTATGGAACGCTTTACCTTTAGAAATAAAAAGAGCAAAATCGAAGGCAATATTTAAAAATCTTATTATTGCTCATTACTTGAAGAACTAAAATAACATCACTACCTATATTTGTTAATATATATTTACTTATACGTAATATATATTTTAATTATATTTATTATACATATGTATTTATATATGTATTTTTATATGTACATCTATTTATGTATATTTATATATGTGTATTTATTTATTTTATATGCATCATTGTATGATATATATATATATGTATATACTTCTTAATAACTGTATCGAAACACACCTACTATACTTTGTTTAACTTTATTATTTCCTCTACCCAAAGGTTGTCTGGAAGAGATCGCTTTAAAGCGATAAGACCGCCTTTTGTTTTTCTCTATTTGTAAATATGTTTTGTTTGTAAATTTTTTATGTTGATGCAATAAAGTATAATAATAATAATAATAATAATACACATTGTGTTATTGGGCGAAACGAAACTCCGAGGTGAGAATGAGCTCCGCATTCCAAATTTCTTCACCTATAGGCGAGATGAAATCTCTCCCTCTAATATGGCCTATAGGGGAACGGCAGTACTAGTCCGTCGTGACCTTGTTCATGAACTATTACCCCTTCCCCTAATTACATCTACTCGGTCTATAGGTGTAAAACTTAAGACTGGCAAAACCGAGCTTAAAGTCTTCGCCGCATACAAGCCACCACTAGCCCCCTTTGTTCCAATCGACATAGGAAACATTTTTTGTGACGACACACCCACCTTAATCTTAGGCGATCTAAACGCCAAACACCAACAATGGGGTTCACGAATTTCAACTAAATCGGGTCGTGAACTAAAAGCAGATGCTGTGAATAACAACTACTTAGTCATCGGTCCAGGTGCTCCAACCCTACTGCAGATAGGCAAAACCCTGACGTACTCGACATTACATTAGCACACAATATCAATTGGCCAATTGCATTGGAAGTCCTCCACGACACCGACACTCAGCATCTGCCAATCCTTTTGGTCCTCGGAGTGTCAGCTAGTGGGAAATCTCCCCTGCCTCCTACTAAAACCACAGACTGGGCAAAATCTTACAACTCAATGCTCACCTATAAATTGCCGCCAGGTGGCATCTCAACACCGTCAGAGGTAGAGGAAGCCGTCGTATCTTTTACGACTGCGATAGCGCAGGCCCTTAAGGAGTCCACGAGGTCCTCAACCACTGCCTCTGGCAAGCAACTGCTTCCCGCGCATTTGCGCGTCAAACTTAATAAAAAGAGGGAGCTTCGAAAGCTGTGGTGCCGAACTCGTTGCCCAGTCTTAAAGAGCGAACTGAACAAAATTAGCAAAGACTTGCAAGCGGAACTTGCTCAATTTCGCAAACTTGCGTGGGACAACACTATCTTTAAGGCTAGCGATGACGATGCCGCCTTATTTCGTTTGGCCCGCCAAGTTTCGAAAACACCACCCCCCATTTGCCCTCTGATTGACTCCTCCGGTATCTGCCATTACCACGCCGCAGAACGCGCGGAACTACTGGCCGATCACTTCGAGGACCAGTTTAAACCGAACCCCATTACCGACCCACTGCACACGCTAGGAGTAATAGATCGCCCAAAGAGGTGAGAAAGGAGGCCACCAAACTTAATAAACGTAAATCACCTGGCCCCGACGAGATCCCTAACACGGCGATTATTATGCTGCCAAGGAAGGGTCTGGTGGCACTCACCCGGATTTTTAATGGGATATTGCGCTCTGGACATTTCCCATCTACCTGGAAGACCGGAAAAGTCATTGTTCTCCCGAAACCAAGGAAAGACCGTCACCGCCCAGAACATTACCGGCCGATTACTTTGCTGTCTAACCTAGCTAAGCTATTCGAACGCCTACTAATACATAGGATATCTCCCCATATCCAGCTTAGACCTGAACAGTTTGGTTTTAGGGACAGTCATAGCACTACCCTGCAGCTTGTGCGCGTGCTCCATCACATGGCCTTCGAGCTAAACAAGGGCAGGCGCACGGTCGGTGTATTTCTCGATATGGAGAATGCCTTCGACCGGGTTTGGCACGAAGGACTACTGTACAAGCTGCTGGACACGGATCTCCCGCCTATGCTCGGTCGAGTAATAGCTTCGTTTCTGGACAAACGGAGCTTCTATGTCTCGGTCGAGAACAAACACTCAGCAAACAAACCCATTAAAGCAGGGGTACCACAAGGCAGCTGCCTATCGCCTCTGCTCTACGCGCTCTTCACTAACGACATCCCCACTCTCAGTGATTCCGGTTTAGCTGAAGGTGTTGAAGACGTACACCTAGCGCTCTACGCGGACGACAGCGCTTACATGTCCTCCTCTCGCAAAGCAAAATTAGCAGCCAAGAAAATGCAGCGTCTATTGGACACTTTGCCCGGCTGGCTCGACAAGTGGGGAATAGTTTTTTGCTCGTTTTTGTTTTTGTTTTTATTCTTTTGTTTTTATTTTATTGTATGCGCTTACCACGTTTTTATTTCTATTTTCATTCCATTTCTATTTATTATTTTTATTCTTCATCTTCGCATTGCGAAAATTCAACCACCATCAAGGGACCTGATAAGTAGGCCTCCTTTCAATTTCACCCCTGAGCTTCTGCCCGGGTCATGGTGGGAGGTAAATTCCCCCTCCCCCGACACCCGCACCTCAACACCCAATAGGGTGATAGAGAAGAGACCCCCACGCCGTAGCTCCACGGCAAAGTGCGCGGGAGTTTGTTGATCTAAGCAAAGGGTTAAGAGCGTAATCTTCAACGTATTGCTTATTTTTTAAAAATTCACGCTCTTACTTTTCATACAAATTTTACACTGATAGATTTTAACTAAATTTTAACTATCGATATTTCTTTACGTTACACAATTATTAAGAATTTACTTGCAATTACAATTTATACTACTTATTTTTAGCTCAACTCTGCTTGAGTACACGACTTACATAAAAACATAACATTTTATTTTACAAATTATTTACCTAAGCTACTATTTTATGGATAACCCTACACATTAAATCTTAACCGAAATTACTTAGTCACGATATTATATACGATCCTAGAACACTATGCGCTGCATTAAGTTATTTCTACGTAATTCCTTATACATTTTACTATTTACCGCGTCATTGCATCGGCGTCGGCTCAAAGTGAGAAACGAGCGTCTCCTATGCAATGGTTACGGTGGCTAGGTACGCTCATATAATCGAGATTGCTCAGAACAGTAAGGTTACGAAGGTAACGACAATGGTCACGTTCCAAAGCAATCCGTCCCGACGATGACTGCCGGATCGGTCGAGTTTTAAACCATTTCGAACAAAGCGGCAGGCCATAAAAATACCGTTACGGTTGTAAACTATCGCTAGCTTATTCTCACAATGCTTGCTGTCTTTGTCTACAACTAGTTTGTATGGAGATACATGTTTTTGTTGGTTTAAAATATAAAAATGAATTTTCTCTACATTACAATTACTTCCTACAGATAGATATTAATTTTACAAACATTATGCAAAAGGTTTTATACAGATAACTTAAAAAATGTAGCTTTAAGAGCCTAAAATGTAAATGGCGTCTCGCAAGCGTATTGCTAATATTTTCAAAATTCACGCCCGGCCTAGTAGCTCCATCCATCTATCCTATCCTATCATCATCTCTTATCTTTCATTCTCCATAGTGCATATTATCTCCTTAGTGAAAAACAGTGTATGTGCTTCAAAAGAATATTTACTGTAGACGGCGGACGTGCACGGACGAAATTGTGTTGGGGCTTGTTTTGTCCAGCGAGTCTGCGCCTACGCTTGTGCAGCCTAAAGGTAGACGGTTGCCGCTTTTTCAGCGGCTTTTCGGCGACTTTGGTAAGCGCATATATTTTACTTTGCTCGGCAATTTTGTTTTGCCGCGGATCGCACAGGTCGTCAGTTGCTCAAGGGCGGCCCCTCCCACTAAAGACCCCTCTGAGCGCGCACGCCAGGTGGCAAGAACTGCCGTTGCAAATTTGCAACAATCGCAGGCATTGCCTACGCCTGCTACAACCGAGGCAAACGCAGTGGCCCATAAAAACTCTTCGGTTGAAATGGAGATTACTCCCCCTATGCCAGCCGCACCATCAACATCGGCAATGTCTACGCACAGGCCACTACTTCTTCTTCGCCGTCACCGGCACCCCAAACACAAAACGCCCAGCCCGCGAATAGCGCAAACGTGCAAACGGCTCCCTCCACTTCCGCTGAAAGCAAAAATAGGTACCCACCTATTATTGTGGAAACCTTGCCGCAGTGGACTACGCACCTAAAGAAATTGCACTCCCTTTTAGGCCACGCACCCAATGCCCGCCCATTCGGTAAAGGAGTGCGTTTCTTTCCAAAATCGCCTGAGGAGTACAGGATAATAGCGGCGTACATCGACGAGCTGTCTAAACTGGACAACACAGTATCCTGGTACTGTTACAGTTTAGACAGCGATCGTCCGCAAAAAATCGCCATTAAAGGGCTACCGCAGGACACCTCTTTGGACGAGATTGCGGAGGAGCTTGCTTTGGCAAACATCCCTATATCGCATATGCGCCAAATCCCTGCGGTACGAGGTCGCCCTAATGTGATTTACTATGCGCAGTTAAAAAATAGGCACCCTATAGCCGACCTCCAATCCCTTTATGCGACCAACGAGATGCTGAGCATGCCGGGCATCTCAATCGAGGCGTGGCGCTCCCGACCGGGCCCAGCTCAGTGCCATAGGTGCCAGGCTTTCGGCCACGCCTCCGCGAATTGTCACCGGCCAATTAAGTGCGTTCGTTGCGGCGGCGAACACCCGGCAGCCGAATGCGACCGCAATACAGTAGCGCTCAAATGCGCTAACTGTAAGCAGGCGCATACGGCTAACAACCGTGCATGCCCCTTTTTCAGACGAGAGGCTAGAAAAAAGGGTGTGGCGTTACCCCCTCCACTGCCACGCAAGGACCCGCAACGGGCTATTAATCTACCCCCTCCTCAACCTACCCCCCTGCAGCAAATCGGTCCTCAGGACTACGATGGGGCCTCACAGGGGCCTTAAATTGAGAATTGTGTATTGGAACCCTGGGGGCATAATCGGCAAGACAGCCGCCCTCAGAACGTTAGTCCAGGAACACGATGTACACATTGTGTTACTGGGCGAAACGAAACTCCGAGGTGAGAATGAGCTCCGCATTCCAAACTTCTTCACCTATAGGCGAGATGAAATCTCTCCCGCTAATATGGCCTATAGGGGAACGGCTGTACTAGTCCGTCGTGACCTTGTTCATGAACTATTACCCCTTCCCCTTTTTACATCTACTCGGTCTATAGGTGTAAAACTTAAGACTGGCAATACTGAGCTTAAAGTCTTCGCCGCATACAAGCCACCAGTAGCCCCCTTTGTTCCAATCGACATAGGAAACATTTTTTGTGACGACACACCCACCTTAATCTTAGGCGATCTTAACACCAAACACCAACAATGGGGTTCACGAATTTTAACCAAATCGGGTCGTGAACTAAAAGCAGATGCTGAGAATAAAAACTATTTAGTCATCGGTCCAGGTGCTCCTACTCACTACCCTACTGCAGATAGGCAATTTCCTGACGTACTCGACATTACATTAGCACACAACATCAATTGGCCAATTGCATTGGAAGTCCTCCACGACACCGACACTCAGCATCTGCCAATCCTTTTGGTCCTCGGAGTGTCAGCTAGTGGGAAATTTCCCCCGCCCCCTACTAAAACCACAGACTGGGCTAAATTTTATAACTGTATGCTCACTTATAAACTGCCACCAGGCGGCATTTCAACTCCGTCTGAGGTAGAGGAAGCCGTCGTAACATTCACGACTGCGTTAACGCAGGCTCTTAAGGAGGCCACGAGGTCCTCAACCACTGCCTCAGGCAAGCAATTGCTTCCCGCGCACCTGCGCGTTAAACTCAATAAAAAAAGGGAACTTCGAAAGCTGTGGTGCCGAACCCGTTGCCCAGTTTTGAAGGGCGAACTAAATAAAATAACCAAAGACTTGCAAGCAGAACTTGCCCAATTTCGTAAACTTGCGTGGGACAACACAATCTTTAAGGCTAGCGATGACGATGCCGCCTTATTTCGTTTGACCAGCCAAGTTTCGAAAACATCACCCCCCATTTGCCCTCTGATTGACTCCTCCGGCATCCGCCACTATCACGCCGCAGAACGCGCGGGACTACTGGCCGATCACTTCGAGGACCAGTTTAAACCGAACCCCATTACCGACCCACTGCACACGCTAGGAGTAATAGATCGCGTAGAGCAATTTCTCGCGGCCCCAGCCCCACCACTCAGAGGTGATTACTTCATCTCGCCCAAAGAGGTGAGAAAGGAGGCCACCAAACTTAATAAACGTAAATCACCTGGCCCCGACGAGATTCCAAACACGGCGATTATTATGCTGCCAAGGAAGGGTCTGGTGGCACTCACCCGGATCTTCAATGGGATATTGCGCTCTGGACATTTCCCATCTACCTGGAAGACCGGAAAAGTCATTGTTCTCCCGAAACCAGGGAAAGACCGTCACCGCCCAGAACATTACCGGCCGATCACTTTGCTGTGTAACCTAGCTAAGCTGTTCGAACGCCTGCTTATACACAGGATATCTCCCCATATCCAGCTTAGGCCTGAACAGTTTGGTTTTAGGGACAGTCATAGCACTACCCTGCAGCTTGTGCGCGTGCTCCATCACATGGCCTTCGAGCTAAACAAGGGCAGGCGCACGGTCGGTGTATTTCTCGATATGGAGAAGGCCTTCGTCCGGGTTTGGCACGAAGGACTACTGTACAAGCTGCTGGACACGGATCTCCCGCCTATGCTCGGTCGAGTAATAGCTTCGTTTCTGGACAAACGGAGCTTCTATGTCTCGGTCGAGAACAAACACTCAGTAAATAAACCCATTAAAGCAGGGGTACCACAAGGCAGCTGCCTATCGCCTCTGCTCTACGCGCTCTTGACTAACGACATCCCCACTCTCAGTGATTCCGGTTTAGCTGAAGGTGTTGAAGACGTACACCTAGCGCTCTATGCGGACGACAGCGCCTACATGTCCTCCTCCCGCAAAGCAAAATTAGCAGCCAAGAAAATGCAGCGCCTATTGGACACTTTGCCCGGCTGGCTCGACAAGTGGAGAATAGACGTAAACGCCAGCAAAACAACTGCAATTTTGACCGGCCTACAAAGATTCCTCCCACCGAAACTTGTGTTTCGAGGCCAAGTCATTGAGTGGCAACCCAGTGTAAAGTACCTTGGTTGCGTTATAGACCGCCCCTTGCGCATGCGCAAAATGCTTGACCACGTGTCAGCACGCGCGGTCGCAGCACGGGCGGCGCTTAGACCGGTACTTTCCTCTGACTTGCCTCTCAAAACCAAAGTTCGCCTGTACAAACTGTACATTCGATCGAGACTGACGTACGCAGCCCCTGCTTGGTACGGACTTCTATCTTCAACCAGCAAACATAAGCTCCAGGTTGTCCAAAATAAGTCGCTGAGAATAATAACCGGCGCCGGCCGCTACGTCCGTAACTCCACCATCGCTAGAGACACCAAAACCGAATCACTCGCAGAGTTCATTACTGGTTTGTCTAAACACCTATTTGATCGCGCTGATAACAGCCACCATCAACACCTTAGGGGCATTGCCCCACTACACGCCCGCCCTCCTGAAGGACGCCCTCTCCCCCGAGAGCTCATTCCCAGAGGTGAATAATTTTATTTATTCACCCACCCACCCACTCACCCACCTCTTTCCTTTTCCTTACGACTTTTAGTGCATTTTTATTTTTATTTTTTATTTTGCTTTTATTTTTATTTTTATTTTGCTTTTTGCTTTGTTTTCTTTTTCGTTTTCTTTTTCGTTTTATTTTTTATTTTGTTTTTATTTTATTTTCATTTCATTTCATTTTGTTTTGCTCGTGCTTCGTTTTTGTTTTTGTTTTTATTCTTTTGTTTTCTTACTTTATTGTATGCGCTTACCACGTTTCCATTTCTATTTTCATCTCATTTCTATTTTATTATTTTCATTTTTCACCTTCTCAGTGTGAAAAATTAAACCACCATAAAGGGGCCTGATAAGTAGGCCTCCTTTCAATTTCACCGGGGGTGTTTAGCACCCCTGAGCTTCTGCCCGGGTCATGGTGGGAGGTATATTCCCCTCCCCCGACACCCGCACCTCAACACCCAACAGGGTGATAGAGAAGAGACCCCCACGGTAGCTCCACGGCAAAGTGCTCGGGAGTTTGTTGATCTAAGCAAAGGGTTAAGAGCGTAATCTTCAACGTATTGCTTATTTTTTAAAAATTCACGCTCTTACTTTTCATACAAATTTTACATTGATAGATTTTAACTAAATTTTAACTATCGATATTTCTTTACGTTACACAATTATTAAGAATTTACTTGCAATTACAATTTATACTACTTATTTTTAGTTCAACTCTGCTTGAGTACACGACTTACATAAAAACATAACATTTTATTTTACAAATTATTTACCTAAGCTACTATTTTATGGATAACCCTACACATTAAATCTTAACCGAAATTACTTAGTCACGATATTATATACGATCCTAGAACACTATGCGCTGCATTAAGTTATTTCTACGTAATTCCTTATACATTTTACTTAACGTTTTTACTATAAAATTGTACATAGTTGAGTGAGCCTTATCATTATATACTTTATTTTACATTTAACCTGGGCTGTTGTGACTTTATTTTTCGTCACTTACAACTTACTATTTTATGTCTATTTATTTATCATATAACTTAAAAACCTTACAAATTACAAACAATTTATTTTACATATCGTTTTAGCGTTACCCTTTTGTGTCTGAATACGACTTTATTTACCAAAAGATCCTTATTTTAAATTGTTTACATTTTTATCCTTATACGTTAAACTTATTTATGTATTTCGTGTGGTCCGTCGCTAACAATGGTGAACCCCAAATTGGTCAATTGTAACGGTGAAAGTAAAAGTAATTGACAAAGTTTCTTTTAACAATAACTGTAACAATCGTTTTAAGATTGCAATCACAAGCAGATAAAGCAATAATATATTAACGGATACCTTTCTTTTTCGGCCACCACATTACCACTGTTCCTTGTCCTGTATGGTTAAATGTAAAGAGTTTTATGTGTAGGATGTGACTGGTCGGCGTCAAACGAGCAGGTGGTTACATGCGGTCTGGACGGGCTGCTCTGTCTGTGGGACGTGTCGAGGCGCGTGCGACTGCGAGTTGTGCGTGACCAGCTCGCTGCTCCGCTACTGTGCTGTGTCTTTCAACCCGCTAATAACAATATGGTCATTGTATCCTTTTAATTTTTTAATATCACCTATTCATAATTAGCGGTTTCTCTAATTATTTTTTTTAGATAAGTAAGTTTTACCTAATATAAATAAATTAAGAAAGAAGTGATACTTACTTTATGTCGCTGATACTTTGTAAGCAAATGTTGCCAAAACAAATTTCTCTTTCCTGAGACATTTTGTTGGTGTCAGAAATTAGAATTAAAGCTTTTTGAGTTAAATTAAGTATTATGTAATTGCGCCACCAATCACACACAGAATCTCTCACTAAGGCGGCCATTGGTTGGGGGGCATGCCTAGACTGCTACTTTTGTAGGCTATAGTGTGGCTTCGTAGTCTTCGAGTTCTGTAATCTGTTCGCACTGTATAATAGCTTCACAAAATTGGTTAATCTTCAAAAAGAGACAAAGCTTATTTTAAAAGTAAAAGTAAGAAAGAGAAATATAAATTGTCGAGGATGCACTTCGTCTATAGGTTATTACTAGGTTATGCGCTGTCTAGTCTCTATGTCTATGTGTACCACTTTAGTGCGTTTTACTAGACAGTATCGGTTTTACAGTTAGTCTATAACCTCTTATTTCTAACTTTGGGTTTTACCAATCTTAGTCTATAACATTTAGTGTGAACCTTTTTGTTAGTAACGGTTAAGAGTGCTTAGACAAAATCCGTTCACTTTTTATGTATTTCTAGGTTTTAGATCTTTGATTTCTATTCAACTATTGTAATACCTAACATAATTTTACATACGTATAAAGATTGGTCCTAATTCTAAACAGTAAACAGAACAGGTTTTATATTTGTAACAAAAATTTATTAAAATAGATATTGATTTTCTTATATAAATTGCATCACTGCAATAGAAGTTTTAGTGTTCAGAGAACCTAAATTTTTCGGTTTATTGAAAACAATAAACTCTTTTTATCTATTTGAAAATAATTATAGTATTGCCTATATTTTTTTTTAATTCAAAATACAGGTCTTAAATTATACCGAGTTCTCTAACATTATGGATAGGATATATGAACACTTTGCTAATGTTCGTCCACTGTCAAACTCTTCGTATGTTTTCCTTAACTATCAACCAGGCCGGTAACGCAAGAGGAATGGTGGAAGTTCTCAATGTATCTACTGGAATTTATCCAAGAGGTTAGAACGGTTCAGTATTGTATTTCCTAGTATTTAGAGTGCTAACTTGTGGTATAAAAACTAAACGTCGTGTCCGAGCTTGTTAAATATTTTTCATCACACTTACTCCTAAACAGTGTCATTACGTGCAAGTACAGCGGGTGTTAAGACCTTAATTAATTCCACGGGCCGTTTCTTTGTAATTTTTACTTTTCTCAAGACGAAGTTCATAGAACCTTCGGTCGATAATGACATATGAACGCATCGCGTGCGCTCTACGTACTGTCTATTGTATTCTATCAAGTATAATCTGTCGTTCAAGATATGCATACGCACCAAGCGACCAATTACACGTTTTAACTACATGCAAAACAAGCAGTACCATCTAGCGGTGGCGTTGTCTACATTTCTATTCCCGCTATTTCAATTTTATTGTGTTTTGGTGAGTTCATTTTATCACCTTAAATTTTTATTTATTTAATCGTCCATGTGATGAAAAACATTATGTGTAACACTGGCCGTACAGAAATTACAAACTCGAGTCATCAAAGCCTTCGGCTTCTAAGTAGCCTCTCGTTGGTAATTTTTTTATTATATGAATTTCATACATATTCAATTTATTCGTGGCAGGTGGTAGCAGCATTCTGGGTGGGAGGGTGACGGCCATAGCGTGCGAATCCAGTGGCCGGATGTTCTGGGCGGCCAATGATAAGGTATCACTTTGATGTGTGTATAACATCACGGTTTAAATCTCCAGAAGGCTGTAACCAGTGACTTGATACACACCGACATCATAAAGTGGGTATAAATACTGTACAGACTCAGTGTTCCAGAATCCAAGTTTTTTTTTAACAGTTATATTAACAAAACCCGCAAATAATACAAAATCGCAAGCTCGCACAAACAGTGATAGTGGCAGTCGAACACGTACTAAATTCATACTATTCTGAATAAAATGCTAGTACACTTCTAAATAAAAACGTTTGTTCTTTGTTATTAAAATTTGAAGATAATTTGGTTTTTAATTTTGCAATTTTATCTATCAATCAATTGTAGGCGACAGAGAAAACGAACAGTAAAAACGTATTCAATAGAAAGAGCAAAAAAAACGTATCCCGCAAATGATCAGCCTACTGTTACCATATTCACCCAACGTATTTGAGCGAAAGCCGTGGGAGCGAGAAACAGAGAAATAATTACGTAATATAATATGCAAATATTATGGCTATACACAAAAAAACAAAACGCGTAAACGCCAACTTGTACACGGCGCTTTCGACATTTTGGTCGCGAGTTAACTTATTGCAGATAGCTTCTCTGTAGCAAAGTACTTAGAGCGCACCTACCTCTGTAGTTAGTACGTGGTAGTATTAAAATAATGGATGGAATTTCTGAAAGGTTGGCTGATGTGAATCGGCTTCTACGAACACTTCACCACTGTCCACATATACTTCTCATTGTGCCCATTTCATTTTTTTACATTCATTTACAGCATTAATTCTACTTTCACACTACGTTTGTTTGTATAAGTATAGCTATGCTGAGTGTGTATTCAGTCCAGAACTACTTAAAAAACGTTATGTTGTTGTCAGGGTGTGATAGTGAGCTACCGTCTGGAGGGCGCGGGCTGCGGACTTAGCAAGCTGCGTCGGTGCTGCGTAGGCGGCGCCGTCTCCTGCCTTAGCTGGAGTCCGTGGCTGGCGCGGCACCCTGCGCTGCTCGTCAGCGCAGCTGACTGCACGCTCTGTCTCTTTAGGTACACGTGAAATTTAAATTAATACATTTATGTCATCGCTATTCAATAAATAAAGTTGATTTATTTTAAATGTGAGAAGACTTAATAGGGCGTTGCTCCCATCCTGCTGCAACCTCATTGAGTTCTTTAGGTACTATGTGACTGAACTGTAACGTACTCTCTGAGCTTCTTTGTTCAATTCTACCATTAGATAAATAGAACCAACCTTGCTTACTTTACTATTTTCTTTTTTCCTTCGAAACTGTATGAATAGCTCTTTTATAGCATAGGTGAGTAAAAAGGCATCTATTAGATATATGAGTGCTTTGATTTTAGTAAGGTTATGTTGGGTTATATTATTTTAATTCATTAAATCATTTATTTACGCATTTATAAGTCCCCAGGTTTAACGGATTTTGCCCTTTGTCTATAGCAATTTGTTTAGGTTTTCTCTAAGGACTACAGCATGAGGTTCTTCAAGAAAGAAGTTATTAGATTTTTAAAGGATCGGCAACGCGCGAGTGATACCCCTGGTGTTGCAAGCGTCCATAGGCTAAGGTGACCGCTCACAATGAGGCGGAACGTAGGCTTTTTTGCCACCTTAGTGGTAATAAAAAAAACCTATATATTTAATAGCGTAGATAGGTACTCGTTGACGTTGCAAGGAGCGTGGACATTTAAGTTAACGTTCGAGCGTAAAGTTATAAGACTTATTATATTTTTCGCAGCTTAGTTGCGCGTGGTAGTTAACGCGAACGCCACGTGTATTTTACAAAACCGAAGCGGTTGGAATATGTCGCGTTAGCTTGAGGCGAGTGACTGCACTGCCCGTAGTTTCGCTCTTGTGCCATAAGATGAGAATTCTTAATTTATTGTTGCCAAGAAAACATTCTTTGTTAAAATAAAAAATATTAAACCCATTAAATAACTGCATGATTCTCCTCAATTGACCAGGATTTCAGATCGCGAAGGTAGCCTCACCCTAAAGAAACGTTTTGATGTACTACACACACAGCACAGTGTCAAGTCTACCTTCTGCCCCATCATGTCGTTCCGCCGTGGCGTGTGCGTCGTCTCAGGCAGCGAGGACGCCTGCGTCTACTTCCTGGACATCGAAGGACACGCGCACCAGCCCGTTCTTAATAAACTGCAAGGTCAATAGCCTTCAATCTATTAATATTCATAGGTGGAAACGTATGTGTGTAAAGTCTATTATTACCACTGGGATCGCGTCATAATCCAAGGTCCGGTAGGTGTATCTAACAAGCGCAGCGCAAACTACTAACCAATCAAGATTGTTCATCGTTGATGCAAATTCTGCATTTGAATTCGTAGCTTTTAATAGTTCATTTCGACTTCATCGCAGCCTAGTTGGTAGTGTTGCCAGCTGCTGTGAAAAGGATATGGGTTCGATTTGATTGGATTGGATTGGGACTGGACAAACATTTATGAGATAAATGTGTTTGTCTCAAGTCTGGGTGTATTTATGATATGTATTTATATAAAAAAAAAGAATGCTAGTATTATAGTATAAACTTAGCTTAGTTTGGGATCAGATGGTGCTGTGTGGATCTGTCCAAAATATATTATTATTATTTTAATGCAAATTTTGCACATGATTGCGAGGAAAAAAACGATCTTTTTATTGAATGAACATAGGTATACTTATTAATTTGTTTTTATGATTACAGGTCACGCATCAGCAGTTCTCGGTGTAAGTTTCAGTTATGACGAAAGCCTGTTAGCTACCAGCGATCTCTCCGGCTTGGTCATCATCTGGCGCCGCAGCTGACCACCGACACTGTGGGGCGGTCACACGCGACAACACGAAGAAAGCCGTGGAGAAAGTAAACACGTGTTGGGTCACGACAGGACAAGTGTCCCCGGTGATGAAGGAATGGCATGTGATGAGTTATGCAATGACCGTGCCATCAGTGAAGACGGATATATATACGATCCATGTGATATGTATGACACTATTCTTCAAAGATGAATAGATCTGTGCATATGAAAGTTTTAGAATATATGTCAGTATTGTCATAAACTAATATTTAGGTGTAGAATGTTGAAAAGTATATTATAATTTACTTTGAAAAAGCTGTAACTTTTTTTCCATCCGATTTCAAAATGAAAGTACTATATTATTAGGTTGTACAGCATTTAGGAAGTATCGTCCTACGTCGACCATACCGCAAAAGTTCAGACTTAAGTCTTCAGTCAGTCTCAGGCCTGTGATGGCGTATGATGTCAAGTCGTTGACAGTGACGGTCTTGGGATAGTTAGTAAGTTGAAGGTTGCTCAGTGGGCTATGAAAAAGGACTATGTTAGGAGTTTCCTGTAGAGATCGGATCCGCGATGAGGTATTCCGACAGAAAACTAGGGCCATCGACATAGCCGTTACGCTTAGCAGGCTAAAATGGCGATGGGTTGGCCACATGTGTCGCAGAACTGATGACCGCTTGTGTGGTGGACGTTTTTTGGTGGAGAACGCGATTGGGGTCGTTCTCCATTATAATGTCGCGACGATCTACGTAAAACAGCTGGAATTAGATGCGTAAGGCGCAAGGAACAATTGGAGAGGCCTATCACAACGTTTTTCGCCATCTTTGATTTTTTGCCACTTCTGCTATTTTCAAATTCAGTGTATTTTAACTTAATGAATTAAAACTGGCAGAAAACCTTATTTAAGCTTTCTTTAATGGCACTCTGTTTGTGATAGTAGTAACAGAATCTGAGAAAATAAATCTAAGGTGAATACCTATATAGAGACTGCACAGCGCAATTCCTAGTACAGCTATGAAATAAAAACGGTCACATAAGTGTATCAGACGATGCGAACGTGCGGCAAGTATTGTCGCTTTCTACAGAGTGGATCAGTGTCGTGAGACCGAGGACTTCATAGGACTGATTACAAACCTCGAAGTCTAGGTGAATCATAATTTTTTTTTATCTGCTTAGCACTAAATATCTTGTACTACAAACATTTTACTACTCAAAACGTGTTATTATCTTACAGCGCTATTAATCAGAGTAGCAAAACGTATAGTTTCATAAAATACCAGTAGATGGCTATTTTGTGTTTGTAATAGCATAAAATAATCTATTGTGATATATCTCTATTTTTTATACTTCTTGCTTTTCGCCAAATTTAATGAGTTAGTTCAATGAGAAGTGTAGGTTTTGATGTGCGAGTTTGGAAGGGTTTGACATAAATTATCGTATCATATTTCTGCGTCGGACTTAGCTTACATTATTATTACATCATCCCGAGGAACCACAGAACTTATTATTTGAAATAAATTCTTACTTCGGATCTCTACCCGTTTGTAAGTAAAAGGATCTTAACAAACGTACGGTCGACAAAGGGTTCAGTTAAGAACATAAGAAAGCGTTATGAACCTGTCATGAACATAATACACAGCAGAAATAGCGAAAAAATAAATACGCTATTTCAACCGCGGTTTAAGAGAAGACGCTTGGAATAAAAGGTTCTTGTCAATTCACCACCTTTATTCATATTTTTTTTTTTCCTTCATAGAAATACTTTAAGACAAGACAAATATGAAAAAAATCCAATTTATTCACATTCACTAAATACTGCGACAACTCATACAAACTAATAACAACTTACAAACAATAAATATATTTGTTGGACAATTCATTCGGATTATTCCTTATTCTAATAGAGATTCTACTTTGACCGGAAAGGCTAGCATGAACACCTTTGTTGGACTTAATTCGTATCATTGCAATAATTGCATAGAGATGTTATGTTATGCGCCCAGCAAAATCCCATGCTAGACCTACATAAGGCCAAACTATTATAGAAATGATTCATAAAATGGCGATCTTGTATTTGTACCATCAGCACAAAAGTTGCCTACACAATTCGTATTTAGAACAAATAATTTACATTACAAAGTTTTAATAGTTAATCCAAATTACGTACATCCTAACATAACAAATGAATCTAGTACGTGATTATTTACAACTGTACATTAACAAAAGCTTTAAACTGTAAATAATACGTAAATGTTTAGAACAGTAACTGTTTAGTAAAAAATACATAATACAATATTTTTTTCACATAAAAAGGATTCTTCAATAAGTTTAAATTAATATTTACACCAGTAACTAAACTAAAACGCCGTGATATTAAAATGAAGAGAATTGCACATTTTAGTTTATACAAACATGGACGTTATATTGCATCTTTGTAATTTACTTTATTTCTAATGGTCATAAATGGCAACATCTCAACAAATGATCGGAAACTTAAAAAACTTACCATATATTATAAAACTGATAATTTTCTAGACAGCAGTATTTAAACGACCATGGTTAAAATTGTTTATACATAACTTAAAACAATTTTGGTTGACTGTACCTACTATAAACATGCGTCGCCTAGTTTTAATAACATTTAGTTCTACACTTATCTAATTTAAACTTTCACTTATCCTAAGAATTGGCTTTTTCAGATACAAAACATTAAATCATACGTTTTCCTAACATTTCGAGTCTCATTAAAGAAGGAAGATGTAAATTCACTTGTGCGTAGTAAGATAATTTTATTTTTTGTATACATTCGTTTTTTGTATACATTCGTTTTTTTACTAAGATGAATCACTTTTAATGCTTAATGCTCCAGAATTTCATATGGTTAGTTTATTAAGCAACATAAAGCCACATTTTTCAATACAAGACGATATTTTCTATATAGATGCTATTCTTGAGAAAAAATATTAATATGTTTTTGTTTGAAATAAAACTGCTAAAATGGGTCTTTAAATTCAACTCAATAGGGTAATTTTTTAAAGAGCATATTCGTAGCAGTAGTTTATTCATAAAAAGAAAATTCTGTACTTAGAAATAGGTATAAAATTCCGAAAACGGCGTGCTGTGACCAACATTTAACGTTTTTGCCAGAGACATATTAAATTTGGTAGTCTCACTTAACAAATATTAAAATAAGTCTATGATTTTCTACTCTAGTTATTATAGCATTAAAATAGTAACTGCAAAACATAAATTATCTATATAAATAAATAAAAAACACGGCTATTTTGTACCTTTAGTTCTGTTGAATCACCGAATGAGTACAACAATATCTATTTTTAAATGAAAAAGGGTATTATACTAGGCTTAGGCGTGTGAAAACTACACACAGCAAATATATGGACCTACGAATGGGATTTGATTACAAGAAAAACATGATTATACAGACATAGAAAGTGTAAATTGTATTCATAAAAAAAATTGATTTTCGAATAAGTTTAATAATCAGTTATGATGAACAATTTAGGAGATTATTTTGAGATGATTATAATCATTAATCATTATAATCATTAATAAGTGCCTCTCACATATAACAAGCAAAAAAATTTCAAAAGTCGAGTCGAATTTTGGAAAAAGAGTATTATAGATTTCATAAGGCTTTATACTTATAACATAAACAGTCAAACTCTTAAAACTGACTTGAACATATCTTTTATAATGCTTCTTATTTTTCTATAATCCACAGGTTAAGGCTTCAAGAATTTGACCATTGTGTGTAAATACTTTGTAAATCCGATATGTATGTCTGAGTTAAATGAGAATATTAAAATAGGCATGAAAATACTTAAATAATATGAGATGCGGTAATTAATACATACTACAGCTTAACTAAGGCGATGGCATCGCGGACGCCGACTCGCTTATACACTTCATAAGGTTATAAAAAAGCAGACATTTTCAACATACTGCTCTATCTGCGAGTGTATTTTTGATAGAATCGACTCAAATCAATGCATTCACATAATTTAGTATAGCAAGTGTTATAGTTTAATAACCAATTGACAAAATTTAAAATATTTATTAGATTTTTTGGACGTTTTTATAAAAATTATGCAATATTCCATGCAAAGTGTAAAATAACTGTTTCAATAAAATTAAATATTTTACTTAATCACCAACAAAGTTAAATTCAAGTCGACGCCGTTTTTAATATCATGTTACACAACTATTACACAAATAACAAAACCTACAGCTAAATTTGCTCTAATTAGGACACGTTTGGGGTCGTTTTTCGCTCAAGCGTCGCTTTCGAACTGCTTTCGATTCCGGAGTCCTCGTCCCCGCTATCAAGGACGGTACCTTCGCCTTTTACAGCTTCGATCACTTTCACTTCTTCGATCACGTTCACTTTTGAGTCTGAACTTCCTTTCACTTCACTTTCACTATTCACTTCGTCCGTCAGAATTATTTCACTTTTTTGTTCTACTTTGTTACCACTTTTTCCGAATGTTGAAAAAGTGGGCTCTGGGACGGTTAACTCTTCACAGTCGTGAAGTGGTAGATTCGTCGTCGTAATCGGTGTTTCGTCGGTCATTACTATTGGCGTCATTCCCGAAGGTTGCTCTTCTTGTGTTTTTCTCTTTGGTTTTTCAAGCACAAAATTGAAAACTCTGTTGTGTCTTGGAGAAGGTATATGTGGGCTGGGTGGAAGGTCTAGCTTTAGCTTATCTCTGGTATGCCTAAGACCACCCAAGGTCTCACCTCCAGGGGAACTTGGGCTTACTGATTCGCTGGAGCTACCGCTGTCTACAGGTTTCCAGCACTCGCTTTCTGGCAATTTCTTTTGACAATCTTCTTCAGTGGTTGAGGGGGTAATGTCCTCTACGCCGGAATCTGGAGTTGTGAAATCGAGGGAAGGTGTCCAGGTCACGGTGGGTGCTGGAAAGTGGTCAGTGACGTCATCGCCGACATCATCTGTGATGTCACGGTCAATAAGACCAGACTTGAGGTGCATGCCTGGAAAGAATTGGCTGGAGGTAGTCATGAGCCCTAGGCTCTCGAACGGTCGCGCTGACGAAGATATGAAGAAGTCTTCGTCATAATCTGTTACATACAAATAATACAAAATTATGATGTGACTATTGTGTTTTTATTAGCCCACCTTAGACTGAAATATTTGTAAAATGATAGCATTATATATATAATACGCTCAAAGATCGAAAACGCTCAGTGAGCGGAAAAACAGCACCAGGCGAAATTCGTGTTATGGCTCTAATGAAAACGCGCACGACGCGTTGTGGCAATCACGGAAAGACCAAATAGCGAAATGCGTGTCGTGGCTGACATGCTATTCGATCTCAAGACGTTGTGGCAACGAAGAAAAGCCATGACACGTTCTGAGCATTCATTGTTTTAAACATATCACGACGGACGGGTTGTAAGTTGTCGGTGTCGGCTCGGGTGCAAAGACGCATTGAAACATCAGTTTTATTCTGTTGGTGTCGGCTCGGGTGCAAAGACGCATTAAAACATCAGTGTTTATTCTGTCGGTTATTTTTGTTCCAAATTATATTTTTTTTAGAGTTATAGAGTGATAGAGTTTGAGGTATACACAGAGAAAAGGTTACCGGTATCAATATCCAGAACCAAGATATCCAGTACCGTAATATACAGTAAAAATATCCAGTTTTAAAAATATCAATTAAAATAATTAATAAAATTAGATATTAATCGTTAAGTCTCAATATCCATTTCAATTATAATTTTACATAATAAATTTTTTTCAAATAATAAATATTACTGAAAGTTGATATTTTAGATGCTGGATACTTTTAATGTTGGATATTATTCACACTGGATATTTTATTATTGGACTTTTTTTGGATTATTTCGAACTGGATATTTTGGCACTGTATATTGATACCGGTCACCAGAGAAAAGAGTTTTTCTACAGTTATGGAAGCTGAATTGTAAAAACAATACTGTAATGTTTATAAACTTATATTTAAGTTTATGTGAGCAATGCCTATTGAAAAAAAAGACACTAAAACGCGGTTTAGTAGTGAAACCTATTCTATCCGACTGCATGAATTCTAGATGTCAAGTTGATTTAATCGATATGCAGTTAAAGATTATAAATATATTATAAATTATCAAGATCACTTGACTAAATTTACTATTCTAAGACCAATCAAAATGAAGACTGCTGAAGAAGTAGCATATCAACTTTCAGATATATTTTGTTTGTTCGGCGCTCCATGTATACTGCAAAGCGACAACGGTCGTGAATTTTCAAATAAAGTCATCAAAAATTTAGCTGAAATGTGGCCAGGGATGAAACCTGTTCATGGAAAACCTCGACATTCTCAAAGTCAAGGTTCGGTAGAGAGGTAAATCAAGACGTTCGTGACAGGTTAATTACTCAGAAGGATTGCGATTTATTCGGAGTAAAAACACAACACAAGAGACGAATTTCGCTATTTGGTCTTTCTGTGATTTCCACAACGCGTCGTGCGCGTTTTCATTAGAACTATAACACGAATGTTTTACTTTGACCACAACGCGTTTTGACTATTTTTCCGCTGACTGAGCGTTTTCGATCTTTGAGCGTAACATATATATGTTGAAGGCCTAAAACAATAAACAAATAAAATTCATTTAAAACTGTGTGATCATTATTAGTACAAGCTTACCAAAGGCGACTCCAGCTCGCAACGGGTATAGATCCAGTGGATTGGGTGCGCCGAACAACTGGCCGTAACCCAGCTCAGCTTCTTCCGCACTCGATGGCTCCCACTCTACAGGGAGAAAGAATGATTACATCAGTTTTAAATATGACAGTTTGTTATAAAAAAATATGCCATGAGTGGTTTCAGATGTCTATTGTTATTGGCTTTAGTCGTAGAGAAAATTTCGTGGTGAATAGGTGTGAATTCCGATCATATACATACATACTGTCAGGTGTTCTTCAAGGCTCTTACTTGGACCCAGTGCTTCAGATGCGAATGGGATATTTCATATCGACTACTTAATTATACCGACATGTTAGTTCTAGTTCACCAGTTCAAAAAATCCGACCGTTTGCTTGGCCATAAGTGGTAGAAGAGGGTGTCGAAGTGATAAAATAATATTCGATAAAGTGATTAATGGTATAATAAAAAATAAGCAAATATTTTTTCAGCACACATGAAATATAACAGAAAAACATTTGAAATATACCTTAAAGGAGATGGCATACCCAAGCGAGTTAAGTTTATGATTAATTTTGTTACAGTCCTGAGTACACTTTTTGACGTAAAAATTATAGCTCAAACCTTAATCAAGTGAATTTGCTAATATTATAGCAATATGCCTCTTAAAACAGTTAGAAAAAATAAAGCCCAAAAATCTATTTTTGGGCTTTACTTGAAATCGTTCAGTAAACTAAGAGTAATTTTTTCATTATTCTTATTTCATAAAACATATATTAAAATGACTAAGTAAATTTGCAAATTTCATAGTATAAAATATTTGACCGACTAAAAACAGAGACAATCGAGATTTTCAACGTGCTGTCACGTGTTAGCGCCTATCGTACGTGGAACTGCTTCTCTTTGTATGCTTCAGTAGTACAACATGTCTTTGTACACTAATCGCAACGGCCCATTTTTGCTTAAGTATGCCATAGCCTTAAAGCATAGATGGTTTGATTTTGCATTTCAAACTCTATCTTAAAACTTACCAGTGTAGGTTGAGAAGTCAGGCATGTAGGAATCACATTCGACATCGGCCACTTCCCGCGGGTACTCATACACGCAGTGGTACTTCTGGCGCTTGAATACTACTCGCTTCTTGCTTTCCTGGTACACGTATAAAAATATTTTATTTCAACTTGTTAAAACAAGCGGTGCGTCGTAGATATTAATTAAGGGCCACACAACAGTAAAAGTCAGGTTGCATTGACGGTGCGTAACTGTTGACGTGCGAAATCATATCGATTGCGCATAATCATACCTTGGTCCATTTATACAAATTAAATTATAATTTTTGTGATAAAATTAATAAAATATCGTTATAAAGTAGAGGTGATGAGTGCTAAAAATAAGGGCATTGAAGTTAAACACTTAAAATGTTTCAACACGGAAGAAACATTAAGCAAATATTATTGACTTTTTACTTTGATAAATTAATATACTTTATTATACGACGGGATATAATAATATACTATATTGCGCGTAAACAAAGAACACATTATTAAAATAAGCAAAAAGATAACAAATTGGAGGTCTTCTCGCTAATAAGCGATATCTTCCAGACAACATATGGGTAGAGGACACTTAATAGAAAATTTGAGTAGTATGTGCTAACTGAATAAATATTAGATACTGATTAAAACCTAACAATATGAAATAGAATAATATATACATTTATAGAAATAACTAAATTAATAAATATTAAATAATACTAATACATAAACTACATACATCTTAATTAATATAGATAAATATCAGTGTACTTATGAGACTTAACTTAACTCTTTAAGTAATGTTTAATTACCAGGTTTTTTTTAAAATATTCTTAACGTTAGGAACGTCCCTGAAAATAAAATTGTTTTCTATATTCTGCCAATTATATAATGTGTACCCACCAATGCCAGTGGCGCCTGTTCGAGACTCCGCAGCGAGGACTTTGAGGGCGCGGCGCGACAGTCCCACGAAGAGGGCACGAACTCTACCTCATCACCTTCGGAGCCCGAACCCGACCCAGAGTCTCCCGAAGTGGAAGCCACGCCCCCCTCCGCTTCCGCTGCTTCATCCGCCGGAGCGCCGCCATCGCGTTGCTGTTGTTACGACAAAAATACTGTGACTTCACGTTGGCTTTCCACTTTTAGAATCTTTATAAATAAAAATTATCTTTAGTATGTTTGTGTCCATTAAACTCGAAAATTAGTCGATGGATTGACATAATTTTTTACATAATCATGCAATAAAAGAGTGTTTTTATATACTTTTTATTTCAAAGTTCCCACGGTAACGAGCGTTTCGCGAGTGAACCAAAGCAAATCGTGGCCGAGATATATACCGTCAAAATTCGTGTATGACAAATTGAACCTTAACTGTTACGCAGAGAGCTTCTATTACAATTTTGAATTAACGATGCATTAGTCATTTATTAGTGATCTGTTCTAAAAATGTGAAAAGAAAATATTATAATAATATTTCGTTGTCTGTCTGTCTGTTCTATTTGAAAATGAAAGTACTGCAACCCGCAGACCAGTACAAGATAGAATGTATCGATAGAGGTTTTTTACTAGTAAAGCCTTGTATATGTATAATGCGAAACCATTTACATTAACCTCTGGATCAGGATATAGTAAATTTAATCATTCATAGTCCAATACAAGTCAGTTTTGAGAGCCCTGGTATATATAAAAAGCCAGAAAATAACACAAAAAGCATAATTTATAATCGATAAATCGTTTATTTATGGTTTGACACTTTTGAGAGCACACTTATGCTGATTTAAGATTCTCTGGCTCACTATCTCAGCACAAAAGTACGCTTTGAGTTTGACATTTGACAAATAATTTAAATTTGATTTAATACTTTAAATTTGATCAAAAAATCGCTTATTTTTAAGGTTTCCCCAAAGGGTTGGTAGGGCCAACCCTATTAGTAAGCCTAATATGTCTGTACGTCTGTCCGACCTCTAAAGAGTCTTTTGAACTGTAACAGATCGATGGCTGATTTTTGTACAGATGTGTTATTACAGCGGGTTACCTAACTAATAATAAAAAATTCAAAAAATAGAAATTTAAGGTATGGGGCCCCCTTTAATTTTTGCTGTTTTGCTCTATCGTATCAACAGTAATAGATACAATCTCCACACTTGCAGATTTAAATGAGCTCTAAGGTATAACAACAAATAATAAAAACCAGCCAAGTGTAATATGGGCTCTAATGGGCTCTAGCAGTTACGATCTTAAATTACAGTATCAGCGCCATCTAGCGAAGTAAGTCTTGATTATTAAGACAGTCACATTTGTTTATTATTAAAGATCTTCAATATTAAGATATGTCAGACTTGTTTTCGCATTGAATGGGTGACTGCTTAGCGGCAAACTTTTTGTTTTTGTTTGTGTTCGTAAGTTACGTAAATGGTCGAACCAGACTCGCACTTGACCATTTTTTTCCCCTCTTAGAGAGCTTTTTCCATCTCATTTTTGTTGTAACTTTAAATTATAAAATTTGTTAATATGATAGGCAAAATAAAATTTTAATTTGCTCGAACCAATTTTTTGAGAACTATTGTTAGGTTTTTTTCATAAACGACGTTTCTCACTGACTCTTCGCTAGATGTCGGCGTTGGCTGTCACCGTCACATTAGGCAGAATTTATATAGCGCCGTCTCTTTGGTTACCTCACTGCATAGGTGCACTCTTATAGTTAAAAAAAATCAAGTCGTTTAGTATGAAAGCAACTTACGTGGTCGAAGTAGGTGGAAGGTACGACCGAGGTCACGTGCCCCTCACCATCCTAAGCGCCACACACACATACAAGTTAATCACACCGACATGCAAGCACACCAACACCATTATGTACAAATAGTTACAAAACGCAAAATCAGAGCCGAAGCACGAAAGTGTTTCAAGGTAAAGGATTACTGTTATTCGATACACAATGGTCTTTGTGATTGCCATGGCCATTCCCAATCAAAAAATCACTACCACAGGGAAAACAGGTAGAACCCTGGGTATCTTCGGCTCTAGTTTTGTTTTGTAAGTATATAGTAAAAAGGTAGAATTTACCATCGGGTCAAGCTGCAATAAAACCCAAATATGGAGAGCTATAAGCAAGTAGTTATACAATAAATTGTTCCCGCTTCAACGATTACAGATCAATAGTTTACTGTTGACTGAATTTCAGCTAAAGATGAAGAATCTTGGTCCTGGCCAAATGACAGCAATCGTTAAGCCATGTCAGAGGCATAATCGGCGGCTTGAAAACTCTGATAGTCAAGTAGCCACTTGCTCGACAACATTTACGGCCCAAGCTTTTGTTTTCTATAGAGGCCTGGCCTGTACCCTGCAGTGGGGACGTACAAAGGCTAAGGCAACAAGGCAAAAAGATGATAACAACAAAACATTTCCGACTGTATTGAAGTAGGTCTGTGAATGGCATAGTCTAATTAGGGTTTTTTTAAATAATAGTTCATAAATGCAAGAAATAGAACCAATCTTGTGCAGATTTGTCTGCCACTTAAACAAGGCCGTCTTACACAATGTGATAGACGAACAAACATTCCTACAACAAGCTTCATAACTTTGGTGGATAACATTATGGACATAGTAAAAATTTATGTTATCTTCAGCAAACGCTACGGCTTGTATATGTGCGTGCCCATACAATGACAAAATCCGCGGATCAGATTTTCTAACTGCAGCATTAGCAGCGTGAGATATTGTCACCTGTATACATGCCGCGCACACATTCAAACCACGTTATATACCTTTGTTAAAGATAACCTACTGCCTTACTTTTACTATGGCATAGATTTTATAGGGCATTTACTACTGCCGCGCAGTCACAAAGGCCTTGGAATATCTCCGGTGCACTAATTACCGTTACCTTGCTGTTTAGCCCAAACGCAGCATCGACTAGCACTGCTATGGCGAAAGAAACGGACAAAGCCTGACCTGATTAAAATACTACTGATTTTGATTTTAATCAGGTCAGGTACAGTACAGTTACTGGTCCCACCTCCTAAATATTCCTTACTCAAAAAAGGGTAATACTAAGTTTTTGGCTGGGTTCTCAAGTAAAAGCACAAAAAAATTATTACAGTTAAATAAACTTTATAAACTAGTGGTCATTATAACTAGTCTAAAGAATGTCTAATGAAGTAAAAAAAATATTTTTACTCTCACGTATCTGCTTATTTTGAAACGGGAACATGGGATAGCAGGAAATATATTGTTTAATTTTCATATATAGTTCAATTTAGATTATGAGACAGAAAAAAAACTTGCTGATAACAAAATATGTTGGTACCAAGTTCTATCACGTCTTGATATATCATATTAAACTTTTTTCTAATTTTCTTAAGAATGTTTTTTCTATCTCAAATTGCCTGAAGTTAGGGTATTTATATAACTTTAAAGTAAGTCTAAATTTAATACCTTAAGAGCTTTAAAGCATAGTATATAGATCATCGTAAATTAGGACACTAAACATATCACAAATAAGGGTAGGAAATTAAATAATATCAAAACAATAAAAAGCAAGTTATAGAGCGCATAAGCCGTTGTGAACTCTCCAATTGCAAGCGGTTGTTTCATATTCTAAAATGTATGTATAGCGTCAGGATTTTATTTTATTTTATTCTGCGAAAGGTTAACCAATTGCCAGAAACACACCCATATCACAGCCTCTTTTCACAAATGCTACAACACCACGGCGTGTCCTTATCGAACGGATCTATTGAGTACGTTCTTAGAAAAGGCGAGTTCAACAGTACCCTGAGCTGCCAAATGTGTATCTAAGCATAAACGATGCGCATGTATGAAGCAAGAATCATAGGAAGTAGAAATCGCAGAAGTATAATATGTACCTATGTATAACCTTTTACGGAACACTTGAAGCGCGACTTCGACTAGCACATGACTGTTTTGTTTTTATAACGCCAGATTTCATTATAACTCTAATAAACTGGTAAATTTCGTGCTTCATTAATACTTATAATCACCATTCCTAATATTTTTGGGATGCTCTATATCTTGCTTATTATTGTTCTAAGAGTAACATATTTTTTTGTATATTTTGTATTACACGTCTTATCAACAGTTCCCAGACAGACGTATCT
This sequence comes from Apoda limacodes, assembly GCA_946406115.1. Lineage (NCBI taxonomy): Eukaryota > Metazoa > Arthropoda > Insecta > Lepidoptera > Limacodidae > Apoda > Apoda limacodes. Next base: position 26,086,707 of record OX291550.1, read on the forward strand.
ACAGAATAATACAAAATTAAAGCTAGATAATACTAAACTGCATTCCTTTTTTTCAATTCTATTTAATTTCGTGAAAATTGTAATCAACTAATAGGTTACCTTCCAAATGAATTCTCCACTTGAAGAATTAGTTGAGTGCGAATCTGTATCGCTATCCCAGTCCTTCAAGATGTCTGCCGCAGTGTTGGAGTGACCCTGTGCCTCTTCGTCTGGCGGGCCCTGTTCTGTTTCCAACTCTTGAGAAAAAGATGTGCTCAATATTTCTGAGGCAGGCCCTGAAGTTGGCAATATTTAATGTTATGATAAACATCCACAAAAATAACGAATCGATATTATTTTTTTTTTTATACCACTAAGGTGGCAAACAAGCTTACGGTCCGCCTGATGGTAAGCGGTCAACGTAGCCTATGGACGCTTGCAACACCAGGGGTATCACTCGGCGTTGCCCACCCTTCAGAAATCTAATAACTTCTTTCTTAAAGAACTCCATACTGTAGTCCTTGGAGAAAATCTTGGCATGTAGCTCATTCCACAACTTAAGCGTTCGCGGGAGGAAGTTTCTCTAAAATCGCACTGTACGCGACCATTTAGGTTCTAAAGTTTGAGATTGAATTCCCTGCCGATGGCGAGCGGTGCGATGGTAGAAAGTAGCCGTGGGCATCATTTTGAACAATTCCTCAGAACACAACCCATTGTTCAAGCGGTAGAACTCACACAGGAAGGCAAAGTCTCTCCTCAGACTTAAGGGCTCGATACCGCAAGTGAGTTTGGAATCGTCGACAATTCTCACAGCCCTTCGTTGAACCGAGTCAAAAGGGCCAAGCTGGTATCCGGGTGCACCCACCCAGAGATGGCAGCAGTACTCCATATGGGGCCAAACTTGCGACTTGTAAAGTAACAACCTTTGCCCCGACGTGAAGTACTGATATAAAAATAACTATATAGTTACATACATATATACAGGTTGAACGTTTCAAACTTGCGTGCATGGCCAAATCGGAAACTGTAGCGAAAAGAACTCAAAGGAGTCTCGTGCCCGATTTCGACAAAACTAACACTGCATCATTGGATTTTTCAAAAATCAATAATCTTAGCCAGGAATCGAACCCGTTGATTTTGAAAAAAAAAACACTGTATTTTATCACCATTCGATAGTGACGCTCATAAGCAACGAATTCTGGAGAAACTTAAGGAAAATGTTGGATTTTAATAAACTGCTTCATATTTTAAGGTAATATCCTTTATAAATATACCTGCATTACCTCTACCTTATTAGAAATGATGCTCATTTTTTTTTAACACACATTCGCAACGCAGTCATCTTCACAACATTATGTTCTTACTTAATTTTTTTATTTTCTTTTTGCGGTTAAAGGCCACAGTAAAAGAAAACGAGTACGTTCTCCGAGAATGTCCTATTAGCTTACTTTGTAAAAATCGCCAAAAAATACAAGCCGTCTTTCCTACGGGCAATTTACTCTTTAAATTAACAGAATTTTTAAAAAGAAATTTAGATGGGTATTTGTTTCGAATCAAAGTCACTTTCGGGAGAAATGTAGATAAATTATTATTAATGAAGCTCGTGACGATAAACATTTACACACTAAGGTAACTTGAAAAACTTTTATTGTGTTTTTAAAAATAAGTTTTTTCGCCTCATATTTTTATCTATTTACTCGCAATTGTGATCAAAATTATTGTGTGTAACACGGGCGGTACGGAAATTACAAACTCGAGTCATTGAAGCCTTAGTCTTCAGTTTTAGACTTCGAAACAGTTTCGTTAGTAATTTTCTTCTTACCGCCCTTAATACACAATGTACTATTTTATCACACTTACTTGTAAACAGCGTTTTTACGTGCAGGTAAAGCAGGTGCTAAGACCTTAATATCTTATTTCTTTTTTACGTTGTGTTCTAAGTAATTATTTGAGATAATGCCCACACAGATACTTTCTACTATCGCAGCGCTCGCCGTCAGCGGGTGTTCATCATCACAAATTAGAACCTAAATGGTCATGCACTGTGAGGCTTCAGAGGAACTTCCTCTTGCGAACGCTTAGACCTAATTTTTTCCGGATTCGTGTATTCTGTCTAGCTTGCTTAATTAGCTTCTGACTGCTAAAGTATATACGTAAAAATAAAAAACTTACCCGTAAATCGTATATCGCTCAGAAGTGGAAGGTAAAAGTTTAACTGGCAAAATCTCTTCTCATTTGATAAAAAATTTTGTGTAACTGATGTTATGGTTTTGTGGTTTCGAATACCATTCATTACTATTTCTTCTTCCTTCAACGGTTCTTTTTGACGCATATGTTCTTCGCACGTTTCACCTAATTTGGCTTTCACAGAGTTACTGGAATCTACGTTTTGGGTATTTTTGGAATGAAGAGGTTTTGTTGTTTTATTATCCAAGTCTTGATTTAATAGAATGTCATCCACATTGCTTTCTATTAGTTCTTCAAATGTTTCATTCAAAACATTAACTATGGCATAATTTTTTGGACTGTCACCATTACAGTGTGTTTCGTTTAGTTCTACTGAGTTTGGGAAGCATTTTACGTCACCTATATTTAAGTTTGATGCATCAGCTTCTGATAAATCAATATCACATTTTTCTTCTTGATCTCTAACGACTAATTTTTCATCTTTGATTCCATTAAATTTTAAATCTTCGATTCTTTCATTTCCCTCAGTCTTTTTAAAAATTTTATTTTCTAATTTCTCAAAACGATTTGAGTGGGAATCGTAAGAATCGTTGATATCTGCGTACAATAGCCCTGCATGAGAGTCGTAGGTGCTATCAATCTTATCTTTGGTATTGTCTTTAAGATTTTCAGTTATGATAAAAGAATGGGGTTGTTCAGTTTCTTCTTCAGCATCATAGACTGTGATCAAGTCGTTAAGAATAACTCCGCTATTATCTCGATCTTGAGATTTTGTTGTGTCCATATTTAAGTGATTTACATCGATGGTTAGCAACTCTAGATCACTGTTTTTTATTTGACTAGTTTTTTCACTATCATCTATTTTAGATTCCTCAAGTTGATGGGATGTTCTTTCGCTTTTCAACAGCAGATGACATCCATCAATAACTAACGATAAATCTTGGGGTTTACTTCTTTTCGAAGTATAAAATTTTTGAAACTCTTCGGAACCAATTTCACTTTCTATGCTGTGGTTAGACTTTGTAGATGATTGCGCTTCTTGAGAATTGTTTGTTTGTGATACGTTGATACTATTATGGGATATTAGTCTTTCAGTAATATCCCGATTCTTTGAGCTTTTTTGGTAATCTTTAAGTTTTGTGTTCAAAGCTACGTATTCTTCACTAAATATTCTTTCACTTTTCAGTAGCAAAGTAGTAGCATCAGCTGCTAATGACAGGTCCTGAGGTTTGTTTTTCGCCGAGGTTTCAAATTGTTTAAATTCTTCAGAACTTGATGCACTTTCAAAGCTTTGACTAGATTTTAGCAATGAATTTTGTTGTTTATTTGTCACGGAATTTTCAAAATCCGAATAATTTGGAACATTTTCTAAAATAGACACAATATTGTTGTTACTAAGACCCGCCGCAACTTCAGTTTCATCCTTATTACTTTCACTTTCTTGTTCAGAATTCATGAAAGGACTTATGGAATCAGAAACTAAACCTCTACACCTTTGGTTTACTGCAACATTATTTTTTTCATTCACTTCGTTTATTTGCATAGCATCCTGCGGTTTGTTTGTGGCAGAAGTTTCGAAATCCGAATAATTTGGAAGAGAATCTGAAGCTAACACAAGCCCGTGGCTACTATGACTACCTGCATCTTCTGTTTCATCTTTAGTTCTCTTAAGGTTTTGAAAAGAATCTTGCGGTTTATTTGTGGCAGACTTTTGAAAATCTGAGTAATTTGGCATAGAATCAGAAATACAATCTTTATCAACACTTTCGTCAACGACAATTTTTGTTGTTTTAGTAACATCCATTTCTGCTTCTTGCAAATAAATTTTTGGCAGGTTTGTAGCTGGACATACAAAATCAGAATCATTTGGGACAGATTCTAAAACTGATATTAGACTGTTACTATTATGACCACATAGAGCTTCCGTTTCTTCCTTAGTACTGTCTTCTTTTTGTACAGAATCTTGTGCTTTATTTGCGGCAGAACTTTCAAATTCAGAGTAATTTGGCATGCCATCGGAAATAAAATTATTATTACTACTTTCACCAGGTACATTTTTAGTTATTTCGTTAATATTTATTTCTACTCTTTGCAGATCATTTTCTTGCATGTTTAAAACAGAACCTTGAAATTCCGAATTACTTAAATCAATTTCTGAAACGGATACAAGACTGTTTTCATTATTACAACCTATTTTTTCTGATTCTAACTTAGCATCTTGTTGTACAGTGTCTTGCCCCTTTTTTGTGACTAATAATTCAAAATTCGAATGATTTGGCATGGAATCCAAATCTTTATTACTAATTTCATTTACTGCAACAATTATGTTTTCATCAACTTTTTTTTTGTTTATTTGCAAGGAATGTTGAGGCTTGTTTGTGGCAGGACTTTCAAAAACTGAATAATTTGGGATGGCATTCAATATAACACCTTTATCACATTTCTCTACTACAACATCTATTTCTTCCTGACAACTTTTTTCACTATTTTGCAATGAATCATGTGGTTTATTGGTGGCAGAACTCTCAACGTTAGAAACATTTATCTTACAATCAGAAATAACCACAAGACTATCACTCCTAGCATTTACTGCGTCAGTTTTTTCTCCTTTAACATTATAAGCACTTCCACTACTTTGACTAGATTTAGAACAGTATTGTACATCTTGAGGTTTTGTAATGGCAGAGTTTTCAAAATAAATATAACTCGTAGATTGAGATTCTGGGCTATTGAACTGATTATTACTTCCCTTTTCAGCTATTGAAATACTTACACTGTCTTGATTGGTATTCGTATTATCATTATTTGTATTGTTAGATATGTCTTGAGGCCTTAATTCTGCAGAATGTAAAAAATTTTGAAAGTTAGTTACTTTATCAATGGAATTAGTTTTTAGGTTTGGTAGCTGCATAGGAATTCCATTAAAGTCTGCTCTATCTACAGTCTGTTCGATTAGCGGAGTGCTTGTAACAGAATTTGCCATATTTCTGTAATGATAATTTAGTAGGCTATCGTTTACTGTAATTTCTGAAGGAGAATCTTGCACTTGCATTGTAACTGGTGTATCTACAGAAGCTTCTGATTTATCACGACTTTCCAAAGAAGCGTTCTGTAAACATGATATTTCTATGCTTTCCATTTTGTTAAGATGTGATTTAGAGGTTAACTTTGGGGGATCTTCAGTATCACGTACTAAATCTTTATATGCTTTTGGAGGTGTTGATTTAATTTCATCTGTTATGGGAGATCTTCTGATTAATTCTGGTTGTGGTAGTTTCCAGTATTCATCTATCCCAGAAACAATATCCGTTGTGTAATTAGAACAAGATGGCAATCCAGATACTAATGACTCATAGGCCAAATCTTTAGTTTCAGTATTTTTTGTTGAATCATTTATATAAGATTTGGGTGCAGACGGAGAATCATCAAATATTTCTGTTTTAATTTTTGTATATGTACAATTATCATGAGCAGTAATGGAATCAGGGGAGAATGTTTCACAAGGTTGAGACTGACTATCATGCACAATATATGTTGAGCAGTGACTTAATTCTTTCTGATCATCAACAAAATCGTGATGGGTTAATGTATTACTACTTTCACTATTACCCACTCCTTTTCCTGTATAAATTTCAGCTGGGATATCAGTGTCCATTACTAAATCATCAAAGTTTTCTTCAACATTGTACAAAGTATCATTAGAACACCAAGAGTCAATACTAGTGGCTTTAGACAAACATTGAGTTTCAGAGGGTTTAGAAAGTTTTCCATCCGTCGGTTGTGTAGTTTTAGAGAGAGTTGAAACACCAGTAACGTTATCTAAATTGTCCGAGTTAACCGGAGCTGATGTATCGGTTGTAGGACTTACTAAATAAGGAGAAACTTGTGAAATTCTTTCATAGAACGATTCTTTCTCATCATTGATTTTATTAAATGTTTTATCATCAATGATGGTGTTATATTCATCTTGTAAGGTTTTTACTGGACTTGCATTCAAGCTGTCATCACTCATAGTTGGTCTGTAAAGCAAGAGAACAAAATAAATATCCACAATTATCATTAGGAATTCGCTCGTGATACGGCAATTTTAAACTTGGCGTCGTTCATAACAACGTTAAAAATCACGTAAGGCTCGAAAAAGAAGATCACGCTTGGTGAGGGGGTTTGTAGATATGACGTTGTCGTGCACCGAAACCTATGTAAAAAGATAAAATACATTTCACAAGTATAATCATTCCACATTTCCCGTAATTTAAGATATTGTATTTATTTCCCATAAAATAAATGCGAGGTATTGAGCCCTAAAAGTTATTTGCTCCATTTCTGCTGCGTCGGACCCCTCGGCATTTCAAAATTTGAGACAGATTTAGCAAATTGCCATTCGATCTTTGTAGAAACGACTAACAAGAGCTTGTAGGTAGGTTCTGAACAACGTACATGATGGTCTATATTTCAGCACAAAAACACGGTTTAGTTGCGAAATCAATTCACCAACGAACAAACAAACAGAGGGATCGTAGTGCGGAAACTGATATTCCAATATGCCTTCTAAAACTTTACGTGTTGCACTATCACTACACTGACAATCAGATAGGGAAAAGGACAAAAAATCCTTATCCCATTAATATTATAAAGGCGAAAGTTTGTGAGTGTGTATGTTTGTTACTTATTCACGCTTCAACCACTGGAAGGGCCGGGATGAAACTGATAGGTAAGGTCCTGGAATAGCATATAGGCTACTTTTTATCCCGAAATTCCCTAGGGAATAACTAAAACTGAGCTTAAACAAACTAAAGCTATAGCTACAGCTTGATATTGCAAACTTTATTAGTGTAGTTAAGGAGTAAATCACGTCGCCGATAACCGAATTTAGCGCGAGGTAGTTAAGGAGTAAATCACAGTATCAATACTGAGATTAAATAAAGGAGTCCCATGTTTACAACCAAATTTAGGGCAGGGTTGCCGCTGGCAAAATTCATTAATTACCAGCTATCCCATTAATATTATAAATGCGAAAGTTTGGATGTTTGGTTGTTTGTCACGCTTCAACCATCGGATGGATCGGGAACCGCTCAACTGATAGATGAAATTTGTCTGAGTCCCGGGGAAGGACATAGGCTATTTTTCATCCCAGAAAATGCAAAAGTTTCCGCGGGAATAACTATAACGCTTGATACTTAATCCTACTGCACTGGGAGCGTTTAAATGAGCAGATTTTGCACACAGAGATAGTCAAAGATACGGAAAAGGACAAAGGCTACTTTTTATCGAAGGAAATTCAAAAGTTCCCACGGGAGTAAATATAACCGAATTCCACGAACGAACCTTAGCTGCAGCTATAGCTTGCTTTAACAAACTTCTTTACTATAATCAAGTTGCCTTAAGGATCCTACGCTGTTAACTAAATTTAGGGCGGGCGGAGCCGCGGGCAAAGTCTAGTAATATTATAAATGTGAAAGTTTGTTTAGATGTTTGTTACTCTTTTTCGCTTCGACCACTGGATGGATCGGGGTGAAACTTGGCATACATATATGTTAGGTCCTGGAATAGAATATATACTACTTTTTATCCCGAAATTCCAGCGCGAATAACTATAACCGAGCTTAAACGAACTATAGATGTAGATACAGCTTGATATAGCAAACTTCATTCGTGTAATTAAGGAGTAAATCACAGTCGCCGATAACCGAATTTAGCGCGGGGTAATTAAGAAGTAAATCACAGTATCAATAATGAGATTAAATAAAGGAGTCCCACGCCGATAACTAAATTTAGGGCAGGGCTGCCGCTAGCAAAATTCATTAATTACCAGCTATCCCATTAATATTATAAATGCGAAAGTTTGGATGTTCTGACTTTAATGAAATAATGATTTAAGTAGGTATATCTTACTACTGGAATTTACCCTATTATTAAATACCTGGTTTATTATGCAACTGATTAAACATGTAGATATTGGCAAAAAAAAAGTTAATACTTACGCTTTACTACTACATACAGCTACATCTTTTTGAATGGTGTATGTGTTTTTTACAGAGTTATCCTTAGAATGGATGGTGTAAGTAGAGTGTTCTTGAGGGTCACTTTGTACACCGGTAGGTAAGTCTGTGACTTCATCAGTAGAATTATTGCAAGGCTCTGGGTAGCTTTCTGAAGAGTCAGTGCGAGTAGATGGGTTCCCTAAAAATAAATTTTAAATAGTAACAAACAAAAAATATGAAAAGAAAATTTAATTTTAAGGTAATTTGCACTCACAATTGACATCATTTTCATAAGCAGTAAGCTGTTGTCCCGTTTCTTCAACGATTGGACTCAGTGCCCCCGGATAACTGACTATAAGTTCAGGAGGTGGAGGTAATTCCCCAGACCATGTATCACTTTCACATGGCGGTTCAATCGTTGCCACCTGTTAAATTTTTGCAAATGTTAGAAAAAATATATACATCCTAATCTATACTTACTCAGTATTAAAATGAAGCTTTCACCTGTGCAAGAGGTAATTTTAATTCTAGCTCATTTCTTAAAGCTTTTACGGATTCTTCGTCCAGCGAAAACCCTTCCCTCGAATCGTCTTCGGATCCGCCATTACCAGCAAGATACGACTCGTGAACCGCATTTTCCTCTTCAAGCTCCATCATTTTGTTTAAATCAATACTTTCTATAATCAAAGGCCCAGAATATTCTATGTTCATATTGTTCTCATTTTCTGCCATTGCTAATTTTGAAGTGATTTGTAATTCTATCTGATTCAAATCAATGTTATCTTGTAATGCGCTTGGACTAGAGTCAGTGACTTTTGAAACTTGGTTTGGGACATTGGAATCACTGTTTACCAAGTACTTGTGCTGGGATGAAGAGACTAGAAAATCTCCAGGTGAATTAGGTGGAGTTAAAGGTGAAACATGATTTTCTGCAATAGATTTACCATCTAATTTATCTGTATTATTGTCTGACCGAGAGTTCGTTTTATCATCATTATTGTCTTCACTAATAATTGCTATGTCATCAAAATGAAGATCATCATGCATAATATCTGGCACTTCGTTTAAAAAATTACCATCACGTAATGGTGAAGGCGTTTCCAAATCTATTTCACTGAAGTTAGATGAGAAAGCCAACAGTTCTTCAGTATGAGACTTAACACCTTTATGGAAATCAAAAGTACAGTTTTCAAAAGGCCCTAACACAACTGAACTGTTTTCATCGTAGGTATCAGTATGGTGACTTTTAGTAGGTGATTCAATTGGACTTGCGTTTTCTAAAGCACAGTTTTGTTTCGATAAACCCAGATCAACAATAGGCATCACAGTTTCAGAGAGCATTATATTTTTAATATCCTTAACAGTATTGTCGAATGTAATATCTGCCGACATATCACTTCCCTTAGGGGTACTTACCCATACTGTATCGGCAAAATTTAATTGCTGACTGCTAAAAAGCTTTTCTGAATGCAAAAAGCAATCAGTATCTTTGATGGTCTTCGGCAAATCTAAATACATAGTAGATTCATTATTTAGAAAATAACAGGAATTGTCAATGCTGGATGACTCTAAACAAGACTTAATAATCTCTTTTATTTTATCATTTGGAGATTCATCCCCACGAACATTGGTTTCCTTATCGTTAACGAGATCCATATAAACAGTGCTATCGTTAGAGTCATTGTTTATAGTTTCATTGTTGTTTTTTAACACATAACAATGCTCGATCGATCCTGTAGCAATATTTTGTACTTTTTCAGGTGCTAATATGTCTGTAAAAATAGAATCTTTAAATATCGGCATTGTTTTTTCCTTATTTTCAGCGTTATGCAACAATTCATTAGACTTCTCAATTCCTCCTAGATTTTGTACTAGCTCAGGTGCCTTAATAATAATATCTCTTATTTTATCCATTCCTAAATTATTGTCTATTTTTTCTTTGATGAAATGTTCATTTATTATCGCTTTATATGATTCGCCTTTAGTTGCACATGTCTCATTAAGATCACATTTTTTTTTCCTTACTTCATCATCATCAACTAAATATTTAGCTGCTTCAGTTTTTTCGCCTGAATATACACAAGCTACTGTTTCTTGTATTTTTGAATCTGGATCACATTTTTCTTCTAAACTATCATGAGATTTTTCCTCATTATCAGATAGTATTTTTAAATTAAAAAATGTGTTTTCTAGATCAGTTTCAAGTTTAATAGGCTTATGATTTGATTCTTTGTAAGTTTCAGTTTCATTATTTGTTTCGAACATCCGTTCTTTTACAAGTGATTCATTTTTTTGCAGATTTAGGTTTGGTACAAGAGTGCTTTCATATTTTTTACAACATAATTCTTCGACATGTTTAGGCAAGACCATAACGTTTATAAATTCTTCATCATTCACACTTAATTTTTCTTTAGATTCGTGAACAGTTTCATTTATTATTGGTTTAGAAAATGTATTATCTACTGACTTAGTTTTGCTTTGTTTATTGTCTGCTCTCACTATGCTTGTTAAATTATTATCATATGTCTGACAGTCTTCACTAACATTCAACTTGTCTAATCTTTCACACACACTCTTTGTTGAACTTATACTACTAGTAGGCATTAAAGATAAACATAATGCTTTTAAAGTGGGTAGGCTTATACCTCTATTAACTTTATCTTTTGGCAATTCTAACCTCCCATACAAAGATTCATCACCTTTTTTAATATCTATTGACTTATTAATGTCGTTTAGACTTGTAATCTTAATTATTACATCTACATCTTTGACAGGAGTGTCGGGTGTTAAATTTTCTAGCGTGTGTTGACTGGCTGTATCACTGTGACGTTCAAAAGAATGGCTAAGTGTGCCAATAGTATCGCGATCAACTTCGTCATCACACGCATCTTTCTGTGACTCCACTTTAAAACCTATTTCTAGAACATTCTGGAAATTATTTATTCCTGGAGATTTGACCATATTCGACTGCAATGGTTGCTCCTTCTTACAATCTAAGCTCAAATTGTCCCTCGAAGGACTAGCCTGATGACTAGACTCTGAGCTCGAAGTTTTTTCCGAATTCAATATGTTATCAAGATTCTTAATTACGTCACTCACATCTCTGTAGTAGCTGACATCGTCTTGGCTCCCTGCTATTATGTCTTTTAACCATGGATCTACAGAACTTTCTGACCGATCGTGATCCGTGTCTCTATCATCAAGATTAATATTTGCTTGGTGGCAATCGAGAACCGCAGTCTCGACGTGAGTGAGATAGATATTTCTAACGTCTTCAAGTGAACCATGAAGGTTCGTCAGACTTTCGGATTTCATTTGTGTTGAAAGAGGATCTTTATCAGACAGAATGCTACTGGATCGGGATACTGCGGTGTACAAATCGGTGCTTAGACTATCTTGTATTGTGTGCATGTTGTCAAATTCCTGTTCAGACCCAGTAAAGTTCGAAGCAATAGAAGTGGATGGCGCATGTATAATGGCTACGTGTTCGTCTATTTTTGGAATCGTATTGGGTTTGAGTATTTGCCAGCGTTCTTCAAAGTCGGTACTACCGTAGCCATCACCTTGTGTTGCTTCGCTGGAGTGTGTGTGGGTGGTATAAAGATGATTGATAAGTGCATGCACTTGAGCGGAAGTAGGTCGTGCCTCTGGGTTTGAATTCCAGCACAGTTGCATTACCTGATATCTGAAATATGATATATAATTTGAGACAGAATTTCTTGTTTTTACTCAAAACTCATTAGCAGTAAATATATAGTTTAAAAGAGATTTTCCTGTTTTTACTGTAAATTCATCAACGTTTTTTTCTAAAAAATATACAGAAGTAAATTAGTTTAGTGCTTCTACTGTGCGGCCGGTCAAAGAATGCGTTCCTGACACCTGTCAATTCGTCATGACTAGTGATGTACAATAAATAACATTAATAATATTTAGTAACGTTATTTATTGCATTCATTATGCATATTTATTCAATTTGATTTATATGTTGTTATTTTTTATAGGAATTATATTTCAATATATTCAATAAATATTCACAATGTTAATAAATTTTTAATGAATCAATTAATTGAATTGAATCGTTATTTCTGAATGGAAAAAAATAAAAATGCTTTATTTATAGGAAAATGTATATTATAAAATACATAGTTTTAAGCCTTAAACAATGAAGACTATCTCAAACAATTTAATCTTCCAATTCGCTTGAGGAGTCGCTGTCATCTTCACTAACGTGTATAATCATATTATTGTCAATCATAGTATCTATACGGATATCGCAGTCAAAGTCATCAAATATAATCTTTTTAGTTTTTTCAACCACCTTCATCCAGTCATCTCTTGTGACATTTTCGCATGCTTCTTTTAAAAGCATCTTCATCTTTTTTATGCCATACGGTGGAGAAGTATTATGACGGTCTGCATAACCTTTAATTTGAGCCCAAATTAGCTAAATGGTATTGTACTGGCAGTGTTACGGGGGAATTAGGAGAACGCGATGACCGCACTCCAGAGCCAACTCATCTATTTCATATCGAACATTTGTTGGCTTATGGTCATTGACTAATTTCATCAGCTCTGCTTTTAGCAATGATATATTTGCGACAATGCCACTTTTTTGCAGCCAAGCCACCAATTCCTCTTTTCTATTAGCTTGTGTAGGTGCTTTATTTTTTGCACCGAATGATAAGGGGCGTTCGTTATCCATTAATATAACTGAAGGCTCTGGCAGGCCTGGTAGCAACACATCCTGGAACCACTCCTTAAATGAAGCCGCATTCATTTCTTCGTGGTAGTCAGTATTGGTTTTTGACTCAAATGCCAATAAACCGTTTTCCACGAAACCATACTTCGCACAACCAGCGTGGCATATTATAAGCCGTGCTCCTTTACCCATTGGCACTTTCGACGTTGACGCTTGAGTGTCATCAGTCCAAGAACGAGAAAGCGTGTGATTGGTGTTCAGGCATGTCTCGTCGATGAAAACGACACTGTCCCAATTATTGATTTTTGTCCCTTCTGTTAAAAAAGTAATTCTTTCTACAATTATGTCATTTCTTTCTAACAGAATTTTCCTTTTGTCTGTTTTTTTATATTGAAATCCAATATCTGTCAAAATTTTAGATAAAGCAGTTTTGCCTCCCCTAAATAAATCAGCTGCTTTAAAAAATGCTATAAGCATCGACCTATTAAGGTACTCATTCCTGGAATAATAACCATATATCTGATTCCTTATTGCATTGGCGTCAAAGCTATCAATGTCTGTTATAGGTTTAGTTCGGAGTTTCTTTTTTGGTGTTCGAAAAATACTTTCTTCGATGCCAGATGAACCGAATTTTTCTTTATTAATATTTGTTATCGTCCGTTTGCTCACTCCAAGTGCCTGGGAGATGCGTTCTTGGACCTGGTCGACAGGAATTAAAGGCCCACCATTTTATCTTTCACGCTCAAAGTAATCTTGTAGCTTGATAATTAGTTCACGAGTTTCACTTTTCAATGTTTGACCGCGTTTTGGCAGAATTTGGCATATCAAGAAGAGCAGTCAAAATAACAACAATAACAGTCACGAGAAAATACACAACGAGAAACACTGGAGAACGTAGTCTATGCGTGCGAGACGCCAAGAGTGTTTGTTAATGTCACAAATGGCGGTCCCCACAACGCTATTTTGGGTTGCCATTTTTACCAGAAATATAAAGTAGTACCTAAGTAATTTTATTTTCAATGTCTTTTTAATTCATCTGACTGATATTATGACACTAATTTTCTTAAGTTTTGTTTGGGCGTACCTTTATTATATTATTAACTGTATTAAATACTAAGTACATTATATATTATAAAATTATAACGTTTTTTTTTATATTATACCGACAGATTATATTAAGATTACAAAAATATTCGATTACAATTGCCTCGTCATTTTGTCACATCACTATAAAAACAAACAGTTGACATAACCTTGAAACAGCGCCGTTTGACCTGGTTTTTTATACGTCCATGTTTAAATGCTATTGTTTTTTATAATTGTTAATTAAGTAATTGTAATAATTTTAGCCCAAAATTAATACATTTATTGTAAGTTGGCATAATTATTCGAATTTTAATATTATCACTCGTTAATAAGGTAAATAAAAGATATTTTAAATTTTGCCGTAAATTATACGCTAGTTCAAAGTAACATCGCCCATTCGATCACGATCTCTCAGGAACGCATTCTTTGAGCGGCCAGTTTGAAATATAAAAGCTCTAAAATGGGTGTGCAGTAGCAGAATAAATAGACTTGTCACTTTTTAAATCTTTCCCTTAACATCTTGCGAGTACATGTGACATTTTCGAGCTATAAAATAAACAAAACCACTGCGACTTTAAGGTTCCTTTAACTTTATTCCGCTCCTGTACCTACATTTGAAAATACATATATTTTAATGTATTTATCGAAAACCTGCTATATTTTTTGTTGGCATTGCAATAGTAGCATGCATAAAACGTACAGTATAGTTACTGTAAGAAACATAATTACATGACAAATTGAGAAACTAGATAAGATGTACTTACAAGTGATTTCGATAAGGGCAAGGCAAGTCCAGCGGCGGGGGGTTAGCGGTGGGTGGTAGGACGCCCCAGGCACATATTTCCCAAACCAGCGTCCCTAAGGACCATACGTCGCTCTGCATCTGTGCCAAATATTAACGAAATTTAAAAGAAACGACATTTGTAGGAACAAGAAGTAGGAAATGTACATTGATTGTAAATGAGCCTTGTATGTAAGCATGTTAAAGATATTCCAAAAAAACTCTAAGGTCAGGCTAAAGAGACGTCCTCAAAGCCTAAATTCACTTGACTTGACATGTAATAATGACAATTTTCATTTGTTTGACATAAATAAGTTTATATTTAGTTTTATATTGACTAAAGGTACATTGTATCTATTGAAAAATTCAATATAGACATCTTATGTATAATAGAACACTAGTTAAAATCACATAAGATGTTGTTAAATATTAAAAATGTTCAAGTTTCAAGTTGTTACAACAGACAAAACTATATTCGAGGAGGGTCATTTATTCTAGTTAATAGTAAATTCGAAATGAAAAAAACGTAGAGATGTGAATTGTCTAGTGTTGAACTCAAAAAATATATAATTGTCTGTGTCTATAGGCCACCTACAAATAATTCTGAATTTGAAAAATAATGGAGAATGTTCTGAAGCTAGTCACTAGAAGCAAACAAAAGGTATAATATATGATGATATTAACGTAGATTTACTTATTGACTCCTCATTAAGTACATAATTAATCACTCTATTTAAGTCATTTAACTTAGAACATCTCCATCTAGAAGTTACATAAATAACTGCGACACAGATGAATACAAATGTTTGTACATATTTTTTTTAGCACTGTGATTGACCATTACCAATGGTGTGCAAAATTAACATAATAAATAATCATTCTTTAATTATTAACAAAATAACAGAAGAAAAAGAACATCAAAATTAAAGAATAAACAATTACTTCCACACAACACAATTTTTAAAACTCAACTGATTAGGTTTGGTTTTCGCTTTTTCATAGAGCCTAACGACTCCATACTTTTTTATTTACTACAAGCTGGTCTGGGAGACGTTATCTGCCTTTTAAAGTTGATGCACTGCATCGCCATCAAGTGGTAAGTTACAAAAAGGCAGCGCAAAAACCACCTGCATGAAAAAAGACTTTGTTGTGTCCACTTTCATGATGATTGGTAAAACTGTGTCCGAGATCATAGATCTTTAATATGTATAACAACATCTATTTTTATAAATGTTGATTCTAGCTTATTTACGCGACTCCGCAGGACTACAAAAAAATCGGAATTCTCATACGAAGTTATCACCCCTATCTTGTCCTCTAGGGTATGATTTTCCAAAAACGGTGAAACACTTCAACTTAACATGAATAATCTAACTAAAGGCCAAAGACTATTTTTATGCTATTTGGCTTAAAAAATTACAGATTTTCATACAAACTTCCAACAGCCATTTGGGATTCATTTTGCTTAATCCTTTCTTATTACTCACCTATGTTATAACTAGAACCTCTGTGCACAATTTAAGTCTCTAGACCTTTTTGCCTAGTTTGGGCTGTTGGTGTATCAATCAGTTTACTGTTACATATATATATAGATATAGCAACGTAAGTTATCGTCTCCATCTAAATAAATATTGAATCTGTCGTCACCATAACTTAGTAGCAGGATATTTCTGAATTAGAGACCACAATCAAAAATAATCGAGTTTAATACTACTCTTTATGCTTTCTTTAATTGTGGTAGTAGTGGGATTTGATCCCACTCACACACACATCACACACACTCACCTCACAAAAACTAAAGAATAATAAACTTACGGTGTGTTGTTCAGGGTGTCGAGTGAGCTCAGGCGGCCGGCAGTCGTGTTGTGGCTCACTCTTAGAGTACTGACCGAGCACAGCTTGTGGACTATCAGGTCTTTCGCGCACTAGCACATTGCCACTCCATAGTTTACTGTAAACACAAGTCTAGTATTAGTTAGTTAATATTAAAACACTGAATAAGACAGATAATTGATATTGATGTTACATGTACAGTGTGGATTTCTACCAGGGTAATTTACCCTCAAATAAATTTATAATATATGTCTTAATATAGTTTAATGAAAAAAAGCTATTACAAAGTTGATGAATACACAAATGATAAAAATGCTTGGAAAAATTAGAACTTCATTGATTTGTATTGGGGCATTTGAAATTTCTTTTAATTTAAAACATTGTATTTTATGTTATTACCTATTGTATGTGTAAGACTATATTGTATTTTAATATGAAAAAATATAAAAGATTAACTGCGTAGTTCCTTCTCGGTAGTAAAACATTTCGAACCGGTGCTAATTTTAATGTAATTTTTTTGTAATTAAACTGACGATTCAAAAGTGCTGCTTAAAAGTCTATTTGAATAAAAAAGTTAGAGTTTAATAAAAAAAGCTGGACAAATGAGAGTCCGACTCAAGCACCCAGGTTGGTTATTTGTCTGTTATTCTAGGTCAGCGGGAAGGATCCTATGGGTTTTAATTAATTAGCAATATGCCACTGATCGTATTATTTGATTGCGTTGATTAAGCTTTTAGAGCCTGTAAACTTAAGTTTTCGATATTAACTTCAACTTGATAACTTAACGCGTTCCTAAGATGGGTCGTTTTGACTGACAGATATTTTTTATTATTGCGTTGACTTATAAACTTGAAGGATCAAGGGACCGCAGACCTAAGTATTGTAACGTGTCATTCTATTCACGTTACAAAATAAAGAAAATATGCCAACAAACATTGTAAAAATCAATTTGAACTTGTTGTTTACAATATAGTTACAAAATGTAAACAACAACATAACCTCACTTTTTTTTCATCTGTGGGAATTGTCCACATGAATTAGCGATTGTAGAAAGGACACTTGGGAACCTTTTCAAATTTACCTAATGGAGGTTGAAAATAATTATTTAACAATTTGTAATAAAACAATCATACAGAGTAAACTGACACCTAAAATCGCAATAACTATGGTAGTTTAGCATTCTAAAATTGATTAAAATACGTTTCGCGGAAATTCGTTTCGAAAGACGATCTTTTCGATCGATTAGATAACCTAACCTATGGGCCCTTACCCAAGACCCATGATTTAAAAAAAATTTTTTGAAAACAAAAGAAAAACGAAATGTCAGCTGTCAAGGGCTTGGTTTCGTTCTCTTCGCCTGTGGACCTTGCGACGGCCAGGTCACCTTTTTATTGAAATTAGAAAAAAATTTAGTTATTTTTCACTTTTCTTATCTTTTAATAAATAAATAACAAATTATTCCTAGTATGGTTAGGATTTAAATAGTGCTTCGAACAAAAATCGACGTAGACATGAGGATGGCGTTTTTTGGTAACTTTTACGGAGAAAATAATGGGGAAGGAGATAAAATATGTTTTAAATAGATGAAAAACCTCTATTCCTAAAATATATGGCTTAGTCAGCGGATAATATTCGCGGATAAAGATGCGATATCGTCAATTTGCTCTGAGTCTGAAAATAAAGATGGCGAAACCACTCTATCTGGATATTTTTTTTTGTTGTATAAAGCCATACAGGCATCCCTTGTACCAAATAAAAGATGAATGTGGTTCGATTTTTTTATTTCACGCCATTTTTCCACATTTTTCTTCACCTCTTCTCACTTCAAGAGAAAATGCATCAGGATGTATTTTGCCAATGAGTTCAGTCATCTGCGGCCGCCAATTTAAAACGTTATAGCACGAAGTACATGGACCAGCTCTGGGGCCCGCCACGTTGACGCCGAGCTGCGGTGGACGCCACGCCACCCGGTGAGGGATTTCGAGTCTTGCCGTTGGAGCACGGCGCCTGGAGAGAAGGAGATCGTGCTGCTCTTCGGAAGTTATGAGCGTCAAAAAGGTGGACGCTTCTCTGTGTCTAATATTTGAAGTAAGTAGTTTTGACCTTTATGTCTTTCTTTTTGAAGAGAACATCTCCGTCAGAGATGTCATGTCAGAGAAATGTGGGGGAAAAGGGCTCGTGGGAAGAGGGCAGTGAAATAAGGAGATTCTAGACATAGTTTATTGTGTAAAAATCCGTTCATGTGACCCCTCATGAGCCCCTTAAAACCATATTTTACAAAAAAATGATTCTTTTTTCATGATTGTTACATGGTACTCCATGCATCACGCAAACGCCCGCTTTGGAATAAAAAGTTCATATATAAAAAATCGACGGAGTCATTCCAGCACTTTTGTGGGGTTCTGTCCTTTTTTTTTTAATATATTTCCCAGCATCACGGGTGGCGCTTGATATAATATAAATGTCCCGTGACATATTGTTTTATACTTATTTTTTTTTATTTATAAAAGTTCATTGCCATGACAATGATACTACCTAATATACTTAACTAATTACATAAAACCAAAGTCCTGGTTATCCCATTTTAAACAAATATTAATTTTTAATACCCTACAGTATTTGATATTTATATACCTCCTAAGTACATAACAGTACTTAGGTACCATCTACCTACCTATCTAGTAACATCTTGACAGACCGAAGAACAACGTTTTAAGGTATGGAACCCTAAGAACAATGTTACGAGTACACATTGCTACTATATCATTGAAACCGTAGGAACAATTACTAACACCATAAATAAAAAAAAAGCAAAGAAAGCATACAACCCTAGGAAATAAAAATCGTCATGATAGCAGCTTCTGTAAACGCTCGTCGTTTACAATTTCACACTCCGATTGGTCAAGTGACAAGAAGTTCACTCCCATCTACAAGGGGGACTCTCCTTTTAGCACAATACGACTTTTTTATAACACTAAATCTATCTAAGAAGGTGTGCCGCAGCTCAAAGTTGAAATGCTTGATATTTACCCATAAACATATTGTTGAGCGTGCAAGTGAGACAGTGCAGAAGCGACGTCACACATGAGTTGCAGCGGAACTCCACTTTCGTTTAGTATTGCCATTTTCGGTCGGTTTGTCACAAGATACTGTTGGAGATCCTGTAAACATTACCAATTAAATTAAAAAAAAAAAAAAATCTGGTTTGTATCAATTTTAGGTCTTTTAGAGCTTATGATATCTATCTTTATATTTATGTTTACAATATTTGTGTATGTGTGTATGTCACTAAACTCATTCCTGGTTTTGGATGGTTTTCATTCAAAATTCGACCTTATAGGTGGCGCTGCAATCGGGTTTGTAACTGAACTCCTTAACGGCTAGACCGATTTTGATGAATTTTTTAGTGTATGTTTAAGTAAGTTCCTGGATGATTTAGATTCACAATTGGATCAGGTAGATGGCACCGCTATTATGTTCTAAGATATCTTTTAACGAAATTTTTGTTTTTATTTTTAAAAGATTATTAATAGAAAATATATTATTTCGAATAAACGTTTGCTGAACCAATTCTACGTGCGGGCAGGACAACGTCTGTCAGATCCGCTAATATTATATAAGATTCTGAGACCTATACTAAAGCGTGACTCAACAATAGTCTTTTCTATTTTGGCTCTCTTCGCCTATCCTTATTTATCTAACAAACCATCTTTAAGAGTTTTAGGGATAACATTATTACCTTTCGCTACTTTAGTTCTAATTTAGCTTATTTGAAAAAACAATAATAAATTAAATGCCCCGTAGTGACCGGCTGCCTACCATGTAAAATATTCGAAAAGTAAAGTTTGCCTATACACGCGCATGGGCAAGGCCACGAACACTCATTAGTTTACAAAATTTTATTCAAAATGTAATATGAAAAAAAGGCTCACCATTGAGCAAAGCTCAAATATTAACATCCAAGGATCTTCCTCAAGACACTTGGCTACGAAAGCCAATACATTTTCGTGTCTAACATCCCGGTACATCTTGGCTTCGTCCAGAAATCGCGCCTTGTCCTCAAGGCTTGCATTCTGGTTCAAAACCTTTACAGCTACCGTTGAAGTACCGCCATCAACCTCTATCTCTCCTTCCACCACCTAAAATTAAAACATATTGTTTTTAAGGTTCAATAATCCCCTGAAAATGGTGAAATAAGTAACTGCAATTGACAAGCTTTCATATGGCTACTACACAGCACAAGCACGGTGCAGAAGCATTTTAATTTATTTGAACGATGGAAAAAGACGGCGCATTGGCTTTGACCTCATTGATGACGTTTGGATCAACTGAAATATATATTTTATAAATTTTTTTTTTTTCATAAATACTTAATTAACATTTTGAGACATTACACATAGCGCCCTCTGGTCCCAAACTAAGTAAAGCTTGTGCTATGGATTTAAGTCAATGGTTACAAATGCACAAATATACTTTGTTTTTGTAAATACATACATATTATAAATAGAAAAAACAGTCTCATGACAAACACAAATAATAAATGTTTGTCTTGTGCGGGAATCGAATACACGCCCGTCGATTCAGCAGTCGGGTTATAACCCACGGAGCCGACAAAGTAAAGTAGTTTAAGATATCATCATCATCGTCTCATCTCTCTTTCATCATATCAGCTTAGTTTGGTCCACTACTGAACATAAGCCTCCTCCATGGCGCTCTACATCTAGCGGATCTCCGCCTTCTGCACCCAGCTACTACCGTCTGTCCTCTTAATGAAAACGGCCCTTCGAGCATCGTGGCCCTCTACCACTCTAGGCCACGTCTGGTCCATCTTTCTTTGGTCATCATCAAATAAAAATTAAAAAAAAAGTCTAATAAAAACATTACCCTTCCAAACCAACCGCGCCCGATTTCTCGCAGGTACTGTAATTTGTTTCTTTGGAAGTCTTCATGTCCTGTAACAAAAATTTTTATAATTAAAAGTGAATTTATTACCCCCCAAACTAAAAAAAGGGTAAGTAGTTTATTTGACACTAACTGGATGCACGCGACTTCGTTCACAGGTTCTTCATCTAGTTAATTACCACTTGGCGATGTACTTCCACTTCCCTAAGAAGTCATTTCGCAAATCTAAAACGCAGTCAAGTTAAGTGAACTCACGCTGTGTATTCTCGCTCGTAAATTCCCGTCAATACGTCTAATCAAATCCTCCCCAAGATAACAGCAACCACATGTACAAATACTGATAATGTTGGAAAGTATAAAGATATCTCACCGAACCAATCAGTGCAGCGTTCCAAAGGATCGGTAACTCTGATCCCGGAGGGTAGTGGTTCGAATTCGACGACGGACTCGAGGCTGATTCGATTTCGTTGTTCGTTGTCGGTGGCGATGTAAGCGGTCGCGTTGTTGTTGGCTATGTTCTGCAGCTCGCGCAGAGAGATCGGACCGTTGTTGTTGTCTTCGGTAACGTTGTGGTTGACTGGCTCTGAGAAGCCGGAGTCCGGAGCGTTGTTGCGTCGCAGCTCGTGCAGGTGCGGGGCACTCGCTGCGAATATCTGTGGAGTATAAGGTTATTAGTTATTTTATGTAATGCATCTAAAATCTAGCTCAAAATATACATATATGTTTAAAATTATTATATTAACATATGTTGATAGTAGGTTCTTGCCATGATTGATTGAAGATTTTTTAGCTCCCGATATTTCGGTTCTGTATCCAGTTTTTTTTGGATTGAACGATGTTTGCGCATAGAATCGAAATATCGAACTCAAAACCGTCCAACCAATCACGGTTAGAATTCTTAGAACCCCGTTAAAAACTTTGGTAATTTTTTACCACGTCATTTTTGCGTAAAAAATATTTTAATGGATGAAGATGCATCCACGTATAGCCAAATAGAATGTAGAAATCGGAGTACAAATTTTTTTTTTGTATGGATTTTAAGAAAAAATTTGCTTTGCATGCAATTAAACACACATGTCTGTGGACTGTCCTCGTTCCGCTCGAAAAAAAAAGAACCTAACCTAGCACTAGTATTTTAGTACAGACTTTTATATTTGGAATATATTTTATTTCATTTGTGTATAAGGGGGTGGTATTCTTTCGATTAAAATTTGTTTTACCCAAAAATAACTTGGTGCAGAGAAGTGAATATTTACCAAAACTTTAGTAAAAGCGTAGGTAATTCGTCAAAACATTATTTGATTGAATAATTTGCAATAAAACTGTTAACATTATTTATTACAATACATTTATATGTTTAAGTGCACTAAGATGACGATACACCCTTATTTCCCACAACGATCTATCTTATTCTAGATTAAAGAAGTAGCGTAAATCATAAAAAAAACACTATACCATATTAAAATATAGCTTGAGTTCTGCGACAGCTGTCAAAGTAACAGGCCTTGTTCTGGGACGACATTGATAATTGATCGTTAATACCGATTATTGTTTCTATTATTATAACTGTTTGAATATATTTTAAATGAAAAATAATATAACCTCTTCTTCCCCTATTCCTCTTTTCCCTATTTTTCCTTTTTACGTTCTAAATTAACTTATTCAGAAACCTTTCCGGCGGCTGTGGGCACAAAAACTCACCAAAGATTCAACGCAAAGGGACGAATACAAACAAACAAGGCAACATGCATGTTAACATACCTATACATATAGAAATCGTATATTAAAATTTATAAAGTAACTATTTTTTCAATTGATTGTATCTGCAAAATCGATAACTAATACTTTATACATAATGTTGTTCGGGGTTCTTTCTGTTAATGAATCAAATTATTTCTTAAATGTCTAAATAGTTGTTTACATACATATGCTTACTTTCCAAGACACAAATGGTCTTCTATTCTACGAAAAACCGCCGAGTAGGTCTCTCTACTACTCTACTCTCCCTTCCGACGATAGGTTTATTTTACTTCAAGCCCCAATTTGTTTACAAAAGAAATGCAGACAAAGGATTTCGACTTCACAAGGGTTGTTTACGAAAAACTTCATAACATAGCAAAAACATCGTAACACGGTTTAAACTTAGCAAATAAAAGGAAAACCATGCATCCATCATATTTTAGCTTAACAAATTATAAAATGATTGAGAATGTTTATTCCATAATCAGTATAAAAATGTAAATTAGGACTAACAACATATTATACACTCATGCATAATGTGTCTATAAGGGGTTTGTTCGTTTTGTTATAAAAAGTTTCTATATTGTCACTTTACACACGTTTGATAACGCCAGTTTTGCCACCGATACCATGTTCGGGTAACTTTGAAAGTTTACTAACAAAATTATTGGTTGCAAAACGAATGGTTGACTTATACAGACTACCATAAACAAAGAATATGAACAGGCAATTTGACAGATTTAAACTAAATCCCAACCTTCAGACATGGGTCTACAGTCGCATTTTTTGGTGGAAAAAATACAGTTTGTTACAGATGATAAAAAAAATCTGATATTTTGGACACCATTGCTAAACGAACGGATGACAGATTAAATGAAAATATTAACCAAAACGAACACACCCTAATTAGCTTAATGCATTGTCAGTCTGTTTGTACTTCTATTCGGTCAAAAAATAACCACTTGGACCATAACCATTTTAAGGTGATTATTTTAATTTTTTGTTGCGGCAGATCCATTTTTACGTGATTACTTTAATTTTTGCGGCAGATCTGCGTTTCTAATAATTTCGCAAGTGCAGTATTAACAATTTACTTGGTCCAAGGGGAACTTCCATCATTTCCTGGGGTCATTGTTTTATCGGTATCGGCCTCACTTAATTTATGGACGCCCTCTAACTAGTAAATAACTAGCCATAAAAAGGGACCAAAAATGTTTTCTTCATAACTTTTTGCAATTTCTGAATATCCTTAAAATCAAATTACTATCCATAAGAGCCCTTTATCCGAAATCGTTAGACAGGCAGTTTTCTGTAGACCTGACGTTTTCTCACAAATATTAGAATAAAAACTAAACAAATATTTATTATTATACAGGCTGGTAATTTGAAAAGAGTGAGCTTGGGCAGCTTTACCGTTCAAATTACATAATACTGATACAAAGATGACTTATACGTCTAGATACCGTGTCCGAAACAATATCAAACGAGGAGTGTTGAGAGCCATTTTCCTATCGATGTGAGTGTAAATCAGCTAATACGACTATCATTTTTACATATGTGTGCGTAATTTCGGTGTAACCAACCTTAAAGTGATTTCCCCGAATTTGGGTGTTCTAACTATTATTCGGTACTACAATTTATTTTCACTTTCGATGACCCCCTGTGGTGACACAATATTTTTAGACAGAACGTAAGCCTTTGATACAAAGGTAGCAATCTGCTGACCATGGCCATGTAATGACCATGTAAAACCTTTAAGTATGTTCCAAATATTAAATACTGTAGTGCTCAAATATAGATGGATGTACAAAATAAAATCCGTCCTTCTCTGCCATGGCATCCGTGCGCGCCCTGTACGTTATTCATAGGTTCCCGCTTTGTGACAACAGTCGTGTTTTGCTGACAAGATTTTTTTAAACATAGAAAGCTATCGCATCACGGAGCCATTTTTTGTTTTTGCTTTTATATTTTTATTATTAGTTAGGAAACCCACATACCTAACACATACTCTAAGAAAATTTCAGGCTTTTGCCTACTTCGACCTCTTTAAAGGATGGGACCCTTCGGGTAGAGAAACAATCAGGGAGTTTAATTAATATACTATAGAGTATTTTAATCTCAATTTACATAGGAAATATAAAGACTATATATATGTTATTTAAAAATTAATCAATAAAATTAAATGCTTTTAGTATAATATTTTATTAGTTATCCAAAATAAAAACAAACAAAAATCATTATAAGTAGATTATATTTGTTTTTCTTAAGACCTAATAAGTCTATCATTGTAAATGAATAACTTATATTACTGATTGACGTCTCAGAATATTACACAAACAATGCAAATTATACTCGCCCTATAATTTTACACACCCAATTGCGCGTGTGCGTACACCGTCTTGCTAATGAAGTACCTAGTATTAGATAACTAAAGTTAAAATTTTATATGAAGATTCCAAAGCGTGACGTTAACGTCACAGTTCGTGGTAAAGAAAAGATATTTTTTCAAATTATTTATGTATTTTAAGATACGTTAATTAATTAATTTCGTAGTTCATAAAATACATTATAAGTACTACTTTTTCTATTGATATTTACAACTAACTGTAAGGTTTTGTTTTTTAAACATTCCAGAAGTAGAAGTCCGGGGTAAAGGTTTTTATGTTCTATAGATACAATGTGTCACAGGGGTCATCAGTACATAAATCTTTATCAACCTGAAATAGTGTAATGTTTTAAGTGACGTGAAAAATACGTATTGTCGTTTCAGTATTCGCCGTACTAAACTTAGTACGTACTGTGTGTGTGTGTGTGAGGCTGTGTGTGTGTGTGTGTGTGTATGTATGTATGTGTACTTTTTTTCTGCTCGGTTTTCTCAAAAACTACTGGACCAATTGTTTGATGACCATATCAATCGATACGCCACGTCATGACTTAGATCTGAAAAGAGTCTGAATAAAATCGGTCCAGCGGTTCATTTTTTATCGGAACATTAAAAAAAAAAACCCGAGAAGTTGCTTGTACGGTACTTGCTGCCTAACCAATTTTGTTTGTAAATAGTTTAGCTCGATTTTATTGCACAATTCGACGTTTTTATTACATTACGCGGGAGCTCAGTTTGCGTCGACGCACAGATTACGTATGATGTAGTGTGACGGCAAGTACCTGAAAATTCAGGTACTCGGATCGGCTCGTTTTGTGTGCCTGTACACAGTATCTAAACGTATAAGTCATCTTTGTACTGATATGTAGGTATCCATAAAAATGGTATGAATAAGTTTTTAAAATTGAAATTTCTAGTTTCCTTGGTTAGGTCTCATGAAGGCTTATGATAACTAAGCATAACACATCCCAAAACATTTGTTTTTATATTTACTGTATTTATTTACTGTCTTACTAATAAGTTAGTTAAATCTGAATTTACGCATATCTCAGGTTATAATTTCAAGTATAATTTAATTAAAGGTTTCTTATTTGCCCTGCTACCAAAAAAAACCTTTTAACCGAAACCTTATAAATCTATTTAAAACCTATAAACCAAAACAACACACCAGTTGCTAACAGTATTATCTGGTTGCATTAACATGCTAAGGGCTAACTTACATATGTGAAAAATATGTTCATTATTAAAATCAAAGTAACATCATAAAATAAATCACGCATTTGCTCAATTTCTGTCGCATATGTAAATCGTGCCCGAATTTGCTTAAAAGTACATTTGAAGCAATTGTTTCTACCTGGTTGTCGGCTCCTCTGTTTGGCTAAAGAGAAACACAATGTAATTGGTTATAATCTTATTAATAACATTTTTAATAAAAAAAATATTTCTACCAATATAAACAACCAGATATACCCGCGACCAAAATTTTGTGTCACTACCTTAGAATGTATTGCGATGTATTTGTATTGTTGTGCTTATCGCCACTGCTTTTGAATGAGTCCTTCTAGCTTATTTCAGTGTAAACGGGCATATTTTGTTGTTTATATTGTCAAGTAGTCCGTATATGTGCGTTAGGTAAGCAGACATAAATATATCAAAGACTCTGTTATCCTACTTTATTTATAAATATGAACCACACATCATCTACACATACAATATACACCAAATATTATAAATGCGAAAGTAACTACGGTCTGTCATGTCTTACAGTGATGAGCCAAGAAGATAGCTTGCACATTGAAAAGTTAGCGACGTAGATCCATCACTCATCTGTGAAAATTGAGCCAAGAAGATAGCTTGCACATTGAAAAGTTAGGGACGTAGACTCATCACTCATCTGTGAAAATAGTTGAAATACCAGCCACCCGGCTATAGGGTAGGATTTGTACTGTACACTAAGGGTTCCGTATTCCCACATAATAAATTTCTTGTTTTCTGTCGAATACAAAATAACTACCAAGGCAACTATCATTTCGTAAAAATCTGTAAGCTGTGTGCCCAGTGTGAGTTTTTGCGACTTCGTAACTCTACTGCATCGATATGAAAATTGTTCTTTCATATCGATGCTTGTCGGGTTCGCGTATCCAAACTATTATTATAAATGCGAAAGTAACTCTGTCTATTCTATCTATCTCTTACCTCTTCACGCTTAAACGGCTAAACCCGATTTATATGACATTTTACGTTCAATTTAGTGTTTTTTTATAATTATATGCGGTTTTGCCTGTTTCATTCTTCTTTTATTTTTTATTTCTTAAGATCTTTAAGCAGTGACGCTCAAACTTATTGTTCTAGCTAGTCAAACTAGTTATTATAAATACCGCCGTGTGTGTGTGTGTGTGTGTGTGTGTGTGTGTGTGTGTGTGTGTGTGTGTGTGTGTGTGTGTAACAGACAGTAATGGAAGGGCTACGTCAGTGATGGGTGCGCGTCACGATATCCAATTCACGCGAATGGCGACACACCGTTATATCATGGCTACCACTAAACGGTTAGGCCTTGTCGCTCCCATGTTTCAGCACAATGCACACAATGATGTGTGCGAAAATGTCACTAAAGGCTGGGCTGTACTGTAGCACGACGGCCATCTGTTTATGAATGGATGCCGTAGGCTCGATGCGGTAACTACGCTTTTAGCGCCTGCGCAGCCGAGGAACTTTTGTTCTTGGAGTACTGACATTTTTGTATTAAAAAAGTAAATTAGGTAAGTACAAACCGCCTACAAAAATATCAGTCCTCCGCGGACAAAAGTCCCTCATCTACACAGGCCCTTAGCGATAGCTTTTGTCTCGACGCCTGAACATAAGTTTATACCATATTTGTATATTTAACTAACGTTAATATACTACCGTAGTAGTTCTGTTTACACCCTCACATGCCGCTGTTCATTATTTACGTACACATTTTTTTTTTACTTTGAATTACTTTGCAATAACTTTACTATACGATATGAATTCGTGCTAGGGACTTTGTTCGAGTGGACTATTTTAGCAAATTAAATTAATTTGTTTCTTCCGTTGTTTTTTACTACAATAAAACAAACTACCTATTTAAAGTCAATCCCTGCGCAAAAAAAAAATTTTGAAGGAACAAATAGACAGATAATAAACATTAGGTTAAAAATACTGACTTAACGTTTTGTCACGTTAACCCAAAGTGCGTATCGATTTCATAGATATGACGCAGACTGCGCAGACAGCAATCAATTGCAAGTTGCAAAATTATTCCTAAATAAGAAGACTATTTGAATTGGTATTAATAAATCAACCACTACGATTGAGGTGACGGTATGGAAAACTACAAGAAACCACGGATTATGTTGGTTTAAGGTGGTTTTTTACCATATTAAATCAAACAGACCGGCAGTGAACATTTTAAAAAGTGACTGACGCACAGCTACGAAATTAACAAAATATCTTGATATGATTTGTGGTTAATTGTAGTGAGTTGGCTTAAGTTGGATTGTTCACGATTAAAGTTCATGGACCGTGGTTGTAACGTCATTTGGACATTTGTATTCAAAATTATATCTGTTAGTATATGTTTATGATAAGTGAACCACTCTATGTGTCTGTAATATTTATTCTCTTCATTTTGTTTTTTCAAGGAGGTAGTTCCTGTTTGAGATTGCGTCACATAGACACTATTTGAGAGCGGTCCACGACACATAAACAAACGACAATTTTGACTACAAATGTCCAAATTACGTTACAACCACGGCCCATGAAATTCAATCTAAAATAATACAACTTAAACCAACTGAATAAAAACATCCACAGGTTATCATATATAGCTACAGCAAGGTATTTTTTTTTTCGTAGTTGTACGTCAGCTGTCAATGTCAAATTTGACCACCTGTCCACTTGATTTAATACGGTAAAGACAAATTTAAACCAACTTAAGCCGTGGTTTGTTGCGGTCGTGGTGATGACGGACCGCTACCTTTGTAAGCTCTATCTATTTCCATAAAACTGGCTAGACGTACTCAAACATGTATCACGAAACAATACAATAAAATATGTATCCCGAAAAGTATCATCGCAAATGCAAAATCCATACGTAGCAAGCGCAACAATTTGTATAAGAACGTTCTAACTAATATACTTGTAATGCATAATGTTTACCATGATCAAATTGCAAGCACTAACATACTAGGCGCCAGCTCACTTTCGCGGACTATAAACAATCACATCCTGCATAGTTATGCATTTTCGTTTTTGCACTCGGCTACACGACACAATGCAATCAACAGTTCTCAAGAAAATTATGACAATTTGCGGCGACAAAACGACAACTACCCGCATAAACAATGACTACACAAAATGTACACTACAATAATGATTCAATGTTGCGATTATGTAATGTTGCATTGACAACAATAAAGACTCACAGTGTATGGTGCGACTGTGCGAACATTGCTAACACCATACACTGGTTGCAAAAACGGTCAAATTCAAGAGGCCAAATACTTTTTTTATGGGTTTACACAAAAAACCGGCCAAGTGCGTGTCGAATTTTGTTGTTGCCCGTCGTTACAAGTACATTATTAAAGTTGATCAACTATTACTCATTAAATACTTAGCTGTGATAGTTTTTCTTTTAAATTCGGTATATGTACTACTGCCGTATATATAATAGTACTTTCGGAAAAAAAAAACTTAAAATTCGTCCAGTAGTCGTATTATTTAGTCTGTGACTAGACTAAATAGAGCCCGTTTAGTTTTCCTACATTTATTTCGCCCTCAAACAGGATAGTAATAGTCAAAAATTCACACTGAGTATCGGTATCGGTATGGGTATCCGTATTTGCTAGTATGCGTAATAATAAACATTATCACCGACGGACGGACAGACGGACACGTAGTGACCGCAATAGGGTTCCGTTTGGCCCCTTCAGGTACGGAACCCTTAAAAACTACAAAGATGGAAGCAATTAATTTTTAATGAGCTTTGCGGCCCGCTAATTTTCCTATCTTTACCCATTTGGCCCAACTGTGACTTTAATTTTGGAATGCCCGTCCTTCACCATGGGAATATGGGATAGCCGATATTTTTTTTTTAAGATTTTTTTATCACTTTATCGGCGTGTTTAATATGTATATGATCTATGCCAAATTACAGCTTTCTAGTACTATAACAATCTCCGACAGACAGACGGACGGACGGCCATGACTAAACTATATGGGTTCCTTGTTGACTACGTTATCCTAAAAATTACAACTTTTCTTTTTTAGGCCCCATTTAATCTCCTAGTTTTTCAAAATTATTTCTCAGTGAAACCTAAAACTTCGTATTGCCGCATACGGAACTCATATTTTGAATTTAAATTTTCTAGACCCAGCAGAGCGGCTCGAGCTGTGCGTTGATATGTTTACCAGTTTCTTTAATATCCTTAATACTTAATATATAGGTTGTAATATCTATTTGCATCGCATACGTAAACAGCATTATTATAACCTGATTTGTACTACTTACGGCATATATAATAATAATACTACATTATATGTATAGTAGGTAATAATTTTATAGTAGGAAAGTAGGTACCATAAGGTTTATAAATGTAAACTTGAATAAATTACTCAACTATATAATAGTATAAATAATATACAATGATTTAATTTATCGAGATGGAAATACCATACAAATATTAGTTCATATTTCAAGGAAATCGCTTAGATCAGAACAAGGACGTAGTTTTCGCAAAACTATGTAGGTATGAGTCACAAGTTATATTTTTTTAACGCGCAAACATTTTAATGTCAATGCTAAATTATCACTAAGTACATACACATATGTATTTACAAGTACATATAAAACACTAAATACGTCATTCGATTGTGAGTTTAAAGAAACACTTGTGATTTTAAAGAAACAAATTTAAAATTTTGGAATAAAAAGTATCTTCAATGTTGACTACCGTAATATTTATATATTATTATATAGATATTATATTTGGCATGTAAATACCAAATATTTTTGTACAATACGCACAGTTCCATATGCTCCCAAACTAAGCAAAGCTTGTGCTATGGATTTCAGACAACAGATACAAATACACAGTATATATGCATATCTATAATTTGAAATACATTCATATTATACATAAAGAAACACCAAGACAAACATAAATGTTAAACTTAGTTCAGCTGCCTATGCGGTTAGAAAAGTGAGGCAGCTTACAGATGTTGACACTGCTCGCTTGGTCTACTTCAGCTATTTCCATTCCGTCATGTCTTATGGCATTTTGCTTTGGGGTAAGGCAGCTGATAGTGATACAGTCTTTATTTTGCAAAAGAGAGAAGTACTGGCTATCTATAAATTAGGACCTCAAATTTCTCTTAGGGAACTATTTAGGGAAATTAATATTTTAACTGTTCCTTGCCAATATATCTTCGCCTGTATAATGTATGTTCGCAAAAATTGACACTTATTTGCCAAAAATATTGACCTACACCGTTTTAATCCAAGGAATAAGGATAAAATGGTAGTTCCAAAATGTCGTCTTCAGAAGGTACATACACGGAAAAAAAAGAGTCTCGAAGTTCTATTCCACCAAAATAATTTGCATTCAGTCAAGAAATCCAACTATTTTGGACATATTTTGTTCACAGAAGGCAATATTATTTCACTGAAAAAGAATCATTTTATCAATCGAAATTGATAAACTTCTTTTCGTATGAACAAATTTTTTTTTAACCAAATAAATGTACGTTTTCGATCAACCAAACTTAAATTAATTACCCTAAGACAGTTTATGTTCTTGTATAAAATAAATACATTTTTAAATGCAACATTTTATTTTTCTTCGATTGAAACAAAAAATAATTTTGCTTTGATATAATTTATTTTGCGCCAAAATCATAGTTTTCTTAAATCTGCGACGTCACTTATTAAAAACTATATCTTTCGATGAAAATAATTGTATCTTAAATCAAAGCCAGTGAAATGTTCAGTTAAGATAATATTGTTTTGAATTAGAGAAAATAATAATTTTAACAGAATTTGTTAGATTCTTGACTCAAAATCTGATATTTTAAGCTGAAACTCTTGTTTTAGTCGAAATAAATAAAATACCTGCTTCAAAATATTAAACATTTTCGTTGAAATTAATCAGTTAGTATCGCTTTGAACGAATTTTCTTTTCGTTTAAGTAAATACCTGCATTTTTAAAATTGAATGAACCTCATCACTGTCCTTCATAAGATTTCGTGTTGGCTTTTAATTTTAAATAATTGTTTATTGTAGGGTTTTGTGCGTCAAATTAGTATCAGTTTATGCGAGAAACCTACAGTTAATTATTTTCTGAGAATTGAAAAGCTCGTGGCCCAGTCGCATTCGTCTATCTGAAACGATAAGCGAAGTTAAGCAACGTCGACCGTGGTCAGTACTTGGATGGGTGACCGCTTTTTCTTCCATGTTAAGAAGAATCGTTAAATAGTCATAACAATTATAATAAAACATAACGCTGTATGATCAGCTAAAGGCGAGAATAACTTACTGAGCTCGACAAAGTCCATATAAAGGCAGTGCGGTAGACTGACTATATGGCCCAAGCCTCCAGAAAAGAGGCCGTGCCTCTGCAGTAGGGCACTAGCTCGACAAACGTCCGCTAAGACACACACTAAGTCAGTGCGGTAGACTAACTCTATATGGCCCAAGCCTCCAGAAAAGAGGCGTAGGGCTTTTTAAAAAACTTTATTTTATCTTGACGGATAACTATGTCATTTTGGACCGAAACATTTTTTGTTTTAAACTAAAATATAATGTTATTAATTTAAGAGCTGATGTAGTCAAGTTAAGAGCACTATTCTCTTGTGTGAACTAGACATTTCTTTCGCGCAATAACACACGAAGTTCTACGCCCAAGAAAACTAAGTGTTTCAAATAAAGAAGCATATTTTTCTTCAATGAATTAAATATTGTTTCAAACTGATAGAGTTCTATTTACTGGTTCAAAGAAATTTGATCTTGTGTTAACTTCATATTATTTTAAATATTTAATAGAAATAATATCTTAGATGAAGTAAATATTCGTTGGTGCATATATGAAACGATATTCTCTTGGCTCAACTAATTCTTTTTTACCGTGTAGCTCTTTCGCAATACAAAGTATATTTTTATTTTTTAGTTAATTTTAGTATATAAGATTCCAGAAAATGTGGTTAATTTACCCTCAAATAAATTTAAAATATATGTCAAAGACAGTTTAATGAAAAAAAGTAAAAATCGGCTAACTGCGAGTCGGACTCGCGCACGAAGGGTTCCGTACCATTATCTACAAAAACGAGCAAAAAAATTACGTATGTTGCATGGGAGCCCCCTTAAATATATATTTTTTCTGTTTTTTAGTATTTGTTGTTATAGCGGCAATAGAAATACATCTTCTGTGAAGATTTCAACTGTCTAACTATATAACGGTTCATGAGATACAGCCTGGTGACAGACGGATGGACGGACAGCGAAGCCTTCGTAAAAGGGTTCCTAATTACCTTTCAGGTACGGAACCCTAAACTTTCACCTACATGAAGCTTTGCTTATTTTGGGACTAGATGGCACTGTATATAAAGTCCAAAACGAATTATTTATTTATTTTACGTAAATATTACTACAAACCTAATTCAGCCAGTATTCACAAATTTATATAAGAATACAGGAATTTATAGCTTCTTTTTCAGCTCTCAGCTTTACTGTTGCCGTACTTTCCGCACATAGGTTCATATTGAACATGTAGTTTTTTTTTTTTTTTTTTATACCACTGAGGTGGCAAACAAGCTTACGGTCCGCCTGATGGTAAGCGGTCACCGTAGCCTATGGACGCTTGCAACACCAGGGGTATCACTTGCTAGTATTACTTGTAGTTCTCGTAGTTGGCTGAATATTCAAAGTTTTATAAACCTTTGAACCGTCAATTTATTAAATTATTAAATGTAATACAATAACAATGTCTTAGAAACGATCCGAATATTTAGAACCGGATAGAAACCCTGGTATCTATAGGAATAGTTAATAAACATGGCATGAGGCTTAAAAATAAAGCTTATAAATGCACTTTTTCATGCACAATGCGAATTCCTTACAAAAATAAATATGGACGAGTGACAATATACCGCTTGCCAAAATAAACAGCATAGTTTTGTGGACATTCACATTTCTTCTTTTACACAAAACGCCTTTGATAAAATCTCATCAGAAATAGTAAGGCATTGAGAGGATACACTTCGCGGCGCCTTTCAACGGGCTTCATACAAACGAATTTTTCACTTGTTTTTGACATTTAATGATCAATCACTGTGACATTTCTTAGTCATAATCCCAAGCAGAATACTTATGTCTGTAGTTTTTTCAATATCTTGTAAAACGTTCTATTAACTAGAAATCTTTTTTGAAACCATTTGTATGATAAACTAGGATCCTGTATAACTTTTGAACTATAAAATTTGATAGAAAACTGGCACACTGCAGACCTAGATATTTATTACTAGAACATGTCTTCGAAATTTCGTGTTGTTTAATCAGCAAGTGTCAAAAATAAGTGAGAAATTCGTTTGGATGAAGCACGCGGAGAGAAGTGATGAGCAATATTGGTCTTGGTCTTGCTATCTTGGTCTTGGTCTTGCGAAAAAGCAAGACCAAGACCGAGACCGAAACCATTCTTCGACTTGCAAGACCAAGACCAAGACAATATGGACAAGAACAAGACTAATACCAAGACCGACTATGCAAGACCAAGATTAAATACGCAAGACTCAACCAAAATTTCTTTTTCTCCAAAGCATCACTTGTGATTCGGAAACATCGCAATCGGTTAAACAAAGAGTCAGCTCGATGGTTGCTATGTATTTATTCATGGGCATGCATTAGAAATTAATAAAAATAACATTAATAAGCTAATAGAATATTTATATTTTTAAAGTGCAATAAAATAAAGTATTTTACAAAATAATGATTGATTTTAAACTATCTATTCACAATCCATCTTTGAATAACAATAAGAAATAATATTTTAATGAACTTTTTTTAATTCAAAGATAGTAAATTTAGGTTTTAAAATGTTTGTTGAATAAAAATAAAATGTTTACAAAATGTTTTGAAAGATGTTCGTTAAGAAATTATGGCAAGACCAAGACTAAAACCAAGACCAAACAAAATACAGCAAGACCAAGACCAAGACTAGGTAAGCAAGACCAAGACCAAGACCGAGACCAGACAGATTTGAGCAAGACCAAGACCAAGACTGAACAAGCAAGACCAAGACCAAGACCAAGACTGTTCTAGTCTTGGTCTTGGTCTTGCTTTGCTCATCACTAGCGGAGAGGCGCTCTAAATCGTTGCTGAGGGTACAAATAACCGGTGCAGTAATACAAAATAATGACTTACTTCGTCAGCCTATCCGCTTTCAATAATCGACATATTTGCTGTACCAGATAAAAACCTAGTTAATGGCAACGTTTCCTCAAGTTTTTAATATGAATTTAATAAAATTCTAGTCTATACATTGAAACCTAGTAGTTAAGTGCAATGGAAACACTTTTATATCAATCTCTTACTGCATGGGTCTTTCTTTCACTTCTCTTGTTAATTCGGTAAGCAACGTCGGTGAATGACTTTCGTTCTCTTTTGAATGTCCTCATTTTGGACTCGAAATATGTCTTAGAACTTGATGGACCAGCTGTAAGTTACCATGTCAAAGATGCAACAAGGAGACTTGACGAAGCTCACTAAACGCTGTCTACCCTAACTTTCTATCGACTTCCTGGTCCAGTCAACTTGAATCAAAATAGACATAAACTTTATTCTTGTACTACTACTTCGACTTTGGCACCAGTGTCATATACTTACTGACTTCAGCATGACGTACCTACTAGTTGAACTTTCGTTTAATTCAAATCCATGCTGATGTCCACTCGTCGTGATGGTTCATTTTGTTCAGTTCTTCCTCCCGCGAACGCTTGGGCTGTGTAATGGGCTTCCTGCCAAGGTTTTCTCTAAGGCCTACAGTATGGGGTTCTTCAAGAAAGTAGTTACTTATGAGATTTTTTTAAGGTTGGCAACGCGCGAGTGATGCAAGCGTCCATAGGCTACGGTGACCGCTTGCCATCAGGCGGACCGTAAGCTTGTTTGCCACCTTAGAGGAATAAAAAAAAAAAAAAAAAAAAAAAAAAAAAGAAAAAGAAAATAGATGATGTGTGACGTATTGGCAATATGACGCTTCACATGGTGCGCCCCCTATGCTACAAAAAACAAAAAAATAATAATTGACATATTTGACTTTGTTTTTAGTAGCTTACTAACTTATTTTTATTACCTAATAAGTTTTTCGGTACATATTTTATACTCTTTAGCTAATTATCAAAGTATTGTATTATTACTTTAAATAGAACTTTTTGCCAGCTCTTTTTGGCAGAAATTAACATTGCATAAATTGTATTGACGATACAAAAGTGTTCTTAGAAACCTATTTGAATAAAGTTTTATTTGATTGATTGAATATATATAAAATATTTATGCTACTTGGGATACAATCTATTATTTTGGCCACAACCTCTTCACCGCTATAGTTTTTCCAAACGAGCTCTAACTAACGGCAACAATTTTTTACGATAGTGACCATGAAGTTAAAAAAGCTGTTTATATTCCAGAAATTTTTAAACAGCTCAGGGTATACAACTTTTTGCACTCCCCCTGTACATCTGAAAGGAACTCTTTTGTGATCTAGGTGGTCATCTTAGCACCGTTGTAAAAAAAATTTAAACCTCGATATCCCCAGTACATATACGAAATCACTAGAGAAATAGTCCGGTGGAGTAAGCCCGAAAAATGGGGTAACCCTTGCATAAATTACCAAGAAGCTGCATTTTTACATGAACGTTAGGGATATCATTATAATGAAATTGCGAAAAGTCCCATCGATCCATGTGTGTAAAATTTTATGCAAGGTCAAAGTTAGCAAAAAGGGTTTTTAACCAAACGGTTAGTTTTATGATAAAAATAGATCAATCAAATTGTAGATCACGCAATTATTTACAAAAATTGTTTTTACACATTTTCCCTAAGAAACACCATTTCTGAGAAAAAGCTATTCTAAACTTTACTACAGTTGTAAGTAGTAAAAAAAACTCACTTCGTTCCAATCGACTTGCACTTGACCACTCTCAAAAACAGATCGCCTTCTAAGGGCCTGGGAGGCGGCGACTCTCACTTGACGAAAACTACCCCTGACGCACGCCTGGTGGACGGCGACTCCCACTTAACTACCCCTGACGCACGCCTGGGGGACCCACACTTGACAAAAACACTACCCCTGAAGCTGGAGGCGTCTGGCGACTCACGCTTGCCGAAAACTGCCCCTTACGCACGCCTGGGGGACTCACACTTGACAAAAACACTACCCCTTAGGGGCGTCTGACGACTCACGCTCGATGAAAACCTACCCCCTGAAGCTGGCAGGCGTGCCGACTCACGCTTGACGAAAACTACCCCTGACGCACGCCTGGGGGACGGCGACTCACACTTGACAAAACTACCCCTGAAGCTGGGAGGGCGCCTGGCGACTTACGCTTTATGAAAATTACCCCCCGAAGCTGGCAGGCGTGGCGACTCACGCTTGACCAAAGCTACCGTGTGATGTCACAGTGGCTTCTGTGTATAACTTGTTTCTAGTTTTGTTATGTAATTATATCATTATCGTAATGGGTCTATCATGTTTTTCCCGTTCATAATTAAGTTATTCTTATTTAATTACAATGCTGTTGGTGGTGATATTCCAAAAACTAGTCCCCCGAGGGTGTATCTCAAGATTTTAGGGGTGTGTCCACTTAAGCTTTACAAAAACTTAACCTAGATGCGGTTCACGCTTGACATGACTTGACATGTTATACCTACAAAAAATCTTCAATTCAAGTCGGTCGAATTTTAAAGAGAATAGCTGATAATAGTGTTAAAGATTTACAACTAGCATCGACGTCAACATCTTCCAATACAACACGTACACAGGACATGATGTGTCAAATATGTGATTTACAGGTTAACCAAAGATTCTATGCTCAGCACTTACGATCTAAGAAACACAAAGAGAAATGTCTTATTCTTAATCATAATTTACCTTATGTGTCTGTCATATCACTCCAGAAGTATTTATAGCATCAATTGAAGAATCAATACTATTTCTTATTTAGGAAAGTTGAAAAGGGTTAACTATTGTTGAAGTTTATTTTATTATTCATGCAGATTTTGAACAGGAAACAAAAGATTTCACTGGCATTTCATGAAGGAACATGTATTTTTCGACAATGATAAATATTTTTTGAAAATTCACCGTAATGTGTTTAATCTTACTATTAACCTTTACTTAGATAGTATTAATAATTATATAATTACAGTTGAATTAGTTTATTTGGTATCAATTCATTCATTGCCCATGGTCCACCATAGCTTTACATATAAGTTGTTATCTATACCTACATAACATAATGCAATGTCTGGACTAATTGACTATCTCAGGAACGAATTAAAGTATATCCAGGAAAATTGGTTTTCCGCCTTTTGGTCATAATTAACAAAAGATCTTTACTGTTACCTTTTACAATTTTATTCAGGGCATAAAGATAAATCTGAATGCAGATCATGTAAATTTTCAGGGTCCTTAAAGTTAGTTAGTTAATTAGTTAAAGGGTTAATTTTATAATAGAGCTCATTTTCCGCGGCAAAAATATTTTATAGATAGGTGAACAGCTTAGTGTAAAAAGAAGAAAATAAATAATTACAATTATTTCACATTAAATATAAAAATTCTAAAGTTATCAGAAATATCAGTAAGTAGCATTACATAAGTTCTTAAATATAGATTGGAATATTCCAACATATTTTTACATTTAAATTGGGCTGACATAATTTTGAGCAAATTTATAATTATAATTTGATACACTGGTATTAGTTAAAGAGTTAAGGAAAGCATCTTGATTTGGAAGAGATGTAACTTTTAAGGACTCATAAGAATTAACAAATTCATGAAGAAAAACACTTGATTGTACAATTGATTTCTAAATTCTGCAAATTGGTTTTTTATATTATAATTTCTTTTTTTTTTTGCTGAACTATCTAAACTCTAGTAGATCATAAATTAAAAAGAATCTAAAAACCGCAAATAAACTATACGACCTCTTATATTAGGTTTATATGAGAATGTGAACATTGTGAACCGGCGGGAAGGTGGGAGGGTTCAAAAAATAATATTTTATAACTTTGACGATTCAAAAGTGATTGTAAAATCCTTATTTGAATAAAACATTTTGACTTTGACTTTGAATGAAATATATTTTAACTTATTTTGCGGAATTATTTTTATTTCTCCATCTTTAAAATTTAAAGCATGAACAATAAAATGAGCATCATATTTGTTTAGATTGTAAAATAGAATAGGAATAAAATGGAACACGATACTTTGAACTACATAATTCGTGACTAACACCTCTCAAATTACTAGTATTCCAGTCATAGTCTACTGTGATTTCATCACCTGATATAATAATTGCGATTGTCTTATAGAGTCCTTCTCTTCATAAGTTAATGAAAGTGGACATTTTTGAAAACAATTTATCCTATGTATATTGCTAATATCTTTGTTAATGCTTTCCATAAACATTTTTGTACAATTAGGCTCTTTGTATGTTCTGTATATAGACAGTTTATCATCATATGAACATTTTATATAGTATCCATAAGAATAAATTACATGTTCATGTATTGTTTTCGTATATGATTTCGATGGATCAGGGACACAATAGGTGACGGGTTTTAAAACAGCTACAAAGTCTGCATATATTATAAAATGCAATTTTAATATTCTTTGAAACTTATCAAAATAGATTTCATCATTATTTGTTTCCCTATTAAACCAATATTTTTCTTTTTTATGAATTCCTAGTAATTCAGTAACAATATGAGCACAGTCATGTTTCTTGTGATTACTTAAATTAACTTTAGATTTAAAATAGAAACAGCAACCAGCACAGATATGAATAGCGTCATTTCGATTTCATTAATTTCGACCATTGTTTAAAAATAATAAGTTAATGTGTAATTCTTAACTACATTTTGTAAAGTATAATGGTCCAACGATGGTATTACATTTTTTTTTTCTTTGTTAAACTCTAATTCAAACATATTAATACTAATGTCATTTTGTTTTTCTACCTTGGGTAAATCAGATAATTTGATTGGGAACTGAATATTATTAAACATAAGTTTATTTTGATTTCTTAAGTATGATAATACCCTATCGAAATGTGTATTTACAGGATATAGTGCCGATAATAAAGCCCACTTAAAACATTGTTGATCGTTCTTTTTACCGACTTGAATTGAAGATTTTTTGTAGGTATAACATGTCAAGTCATGTCAAGCGTGAACCGCATCTAGGTTAAGTTTTTGTAAAGCGTAAGTGGACACACCCCTAAAATCTTGAGATACACCCTCGGGGGA
This sequence comes from Apoda limacodes, assembly GCA_946406115.1. Lineage (NCBI taxonomy): Eukaryota > Metazoa > Arthropoda > Insecta > Lepidoptera > Limacodidae > Apoda > Apoda limacodes. The sequence continues at coordinate 26,127,813 of OX291550.1, forward strand.
CTAGTTTTTGGAATATTACCACCAACAGCATTGTAATTAATGATATAATTACATAACAAAACTAGAAACAAGTTATACACAGAAGCCACTGTGACATCACACGGTAGTTTTGATCAAGCGTGAGTCGCCACGCCTGCCAGCTTCGGGGGTAGTGTTTTTGTCAAGTGTGGGTCCCCCAGGCGTGCGTCAGGGGTAGTTAAGTGGGAGTCGCCGTCCACCAGGCGTGCGCCAGGGGTAGTTTTCGTCAAGTGTGAGTCGCCACGCCTGCCAGCTTTACGGGGTAGGTTTTCATCGAGAGTGAGTCGCCAGACGCCCCCAGCTTCAGGGGTAGTGTTTTTGTCAAGTGTAGGTCCCCCAGGCGCAGGTGAGCTTTTTTTAAAAGGAAGAGGGGCTGAGGTTGGGGTGCAGTGAGCCAGAACTAACGAATCCATACTACTGTTGTATTCCCCGTAAAATGCATGACTACGCTGCCTATGTACATCATTGGACGAAGAATATAAGTGAATCCAATATCAAAGTTTCCATAGGCATACACTGGGGTCACAAGCTGTATAACTCAAACGTTTATCAATGCAATAAGTACAAGTAGCAATGCAAGTTGGTCATACTAACGGAATGCAAAGGCAAATCAAAGGTTTTCTTATTTGACTACTGAACCCTGAAATAATCCAAGAAATGTGGTCCAAGAAATGTATAGAAATATGTGAAGAAGTAACAGACAGACAGATAGTAGTTACTTTCGCATTTATAATATTTAGTACCTAAAATAGCGAGCTTTGTTCGTTTTTTTATCAACGCCGTCTATTGTCAAGTAAATTTAGTGTTGCTTAACAACGCCATCTATTGTCAAGTAGATGTAGTGTTGCTGTGGCGGTAAAAATAATAATATTCCTACTCGCCAATAGATGTCACGAAGAGTCATATTTTTCAGTTTATCATTGCCTGAAAACACGGATAAAACGACGTTTTCTAAAAATGAAACCTAGCTAGATCGATTTATCGCCCCCTTAACCCCCCGCATATTAATTTTCATGAAATTCATTATAGCCGTTTCCGAGATTCAGATTATACATACAAGAATTGCTCGTTTAAAGGTATAAGATAGATATGGATAGATAAATGAATGAAATATATTATTATTTTAAAAGTATTAAATCTGCCAACCAGATAGCATGTACAGTACATTGTAATTAGCGAGACGCATGAGTCAGGCAAGGTTACCTGATGATGCGACACATACATAGTAGCAGCACAGAAGCAGTCTGTTTATGCACATCATCGGTATAGCGTTTTCGAAGAATTCAATGGATTACTCTCACAGCAACGCTTGATATACATTGCGTTTCAACATGCTAATACGTTAAATTATTATCAAATTAGCTATGCAATTGATTATTTTATTTTTTATTTATAAATTGGCGCCCTAATTCATGCCTGTAGAAAATAATCGGTCTGTCAGTAGAATTTCATGAAATGTGAAGGAGCAATGTAGGTCATAGTCATCGCGAATTTTTTTTTTTTATTATTTTAAGCTCAGAATCAAGTGATTAAACTAAATGAGAAATAATATCAAACAATGTTGGTAGAGTGACAATAAAATATAATTTTGAATGATATTTTCTGCCGCTTGTATATATATAAAAGACTATGTTGATACCAGTGATAGCTCTTGTATAGGTTACCAAACAGATTACTTACCAAAGAGTAATTTTAAGCAATTGCTGCCTCTAATTTTATTCTAAATAAGCCTTCACCTAAAATATTCAAAAAAAAAACCGGCCAAGTGCGAGTCGGACTCGCGCACGAAGGCTTCCGTACCATTATCTATAAAAAGGCAAAAAAATAACGTTTGTTGTATGCCCCCCCCCCCCTCTAACCTAAAATATTTGTTTTAATTTAATTATTTATTTTTAAAGTGATTATATGTAACGAAATATTCTGTGAATATTTCAAGCATCTACCTGTTGCCGTTATCAATAGCGAGCAAAAACGAGCAAAAAAAATCACGTTTGTTGTAGGGAGCCCCCTTAAATATTTATTTTATTATATTTTTTAGTATTTGTTGTTATAGCGGCAAAAGAAATACATCATCTGTACAAATTTCAACTGCCTAACTATTACGGTTCATGAGATACAGCCTGGTGACAAAAGGATGGACGGACAGCGGAGTCTTGGTAATAGGGTGCCGTTTTTTTACTCTTTGGGTACGGAACCCTAAAAAAATTCAACTTTTAGTATTTTATACTAAAACTAGCAGCCCTGACTCCCGGCGAACGATTCGCTATAGCCTACTTTACTTGAAAAATGTACATAAACTGTATCAGACCAATTAGCCTATTAGGAGTGCGCCTATGCAGAGACAAAGAGACGGCGATGAATAATTGCTGCCTAGTTTGACAGAGACAACTAACACGTATATCTAGAAAAATCAATAAAACGATGTTTATTAAAAAACTACGATAGTTATTAAAAAAACTGATCAATAAAACTGAAGCGTATTAAAATATTTTTATTTTTAAAATAATCGCAAAATAGCTATTTGTTCTAAGGATCCAACGAAAAAAGTTTGCAAAACAAGGTTTTTCGTACAAAAAAAAAAAAAGAAAAAGGAACAGAGTGAATTGAAACGTCAAATTGCGTTTTGACGTACGAGCAATAAGACGTACGAGAATTAAGATTGTAAGTTCAAGTTTTCGATGTCAAAATATTAAACTCGACATATTTTTTTTTTTATACCACTACGGTGGTAAACTAGCACACGGTCCGCCTGATGGTAAGCGTTCACCGTGGCCTATGGGCGCTTGCAACACCAGTAGTGGCAGGCAGGCAAAATATCCCTTAGGGGGTTTATGATGTCATCAATTTTACACCATAAACCCCCCCCTAAGAGAAATATTTTGAGGAACTGCGGCTTAAAATTATTGTTTTGCCCTAAAGTACCTGTGTGCCAAACGGCTAAACTCTACATCGATTTGCGGTTTTTTTAGATAGCTAGGAGATATATGTATACTTTATTGCACACAAAATATGAAATATAAACAAATTAACATTAACAACTAAACTTAAAGTATACAAACAGGCAGTCTTATCGCTTATAAGCGATCTCTACCAGACCACCTTTTGATAGATAGAAAATGAGTATATAAATAAAAGGTATGAGTAAAGAAGGTATGTACAGACCCTGTACAAATATAATTACGTTTAATGATCTGATTAAACTAATATTAGTTAAACTAGTACAAAATACGACGAGCTACTTATCACTAAATAAATAAGTATACACCATTTTGTACTTCGATAACACTAAAAGCCAATAAGGGTCAGGCTGTGACCTGCTGATCACGGTAACCAATACCACTACAAAAGTGGAATCCTGGGGGCGCGTGCAAAAGGTACTCGTATAACCGGGATGTAAAAAACCGGTATATTTACGGACTATGAAAAATGATTATGGATAATTTCTAACCTTTTCTGTGAATAAGTTGCAATATAGAGCGTTTATCAAGCTAAAGTGGCCAGGTCACATCATTCGCTGAACCAATAACCGATGGTGGAAATACGACCTGGTTAGAGCCAGCCACAAAAGAAGCAGATAGCTCAATACCGGTCAATGTGGACATGTATGGGAGAGGCCAACGTTTAATAGTGGACGTCTTTCAGCTAGAAGTTTGAGCGTTTGTCGAACTTGTTGCATAGTTTCCTAACGCCGGCTTATGCTGCAACGCTGCAAATTATATGTTTCGCACGACACTGGCACTGTTTACCGCGATCTGCAGTTCTTAATCAGAAAAGCCATTAATACTAATTTGGAAGTAATCAAATAGTCAATGACATCTCAAAGCTAGCAAGCATTGCGCATTGTTGTAACTATTTACTTTTACTAACATTAACTAACTTAATAATTCACGATTTCGACTTTTCGTATGTAGATAATAATCACCTTCCATAAACTAAAAATAAGTGCTAAACTAAACTCAATTCTTGTAAAAATGTAAGATACGCCGGTTTGTGATAATGTGTCAAAAGCGAAAAGAAAAACCAACTAGCAATTCTAGTACTTCTAGTAGAGTATGATTTCCAAGTATGCTGCCCAAATATAGTTTCCGAATGCACACTAGACTGGTAGTAGTAGAAATACACAAGTATGTTAACATATTATTGCTTTCCAACCTTTTCAACTTGGAAACATCTTTCTAACCGTCCTTGTGTTCACAAATAGAGTATTTTGATAGCATAAAGCGATAATTTCGATTTTATTACTGGTCGGGAATTTATATAAGGTAAACCAAACCTGTGAAATAACATTGGTGGCAAAATACAAGTTTGTATGTTTTCATGATAAACGCTTTACTACACGGTAAAAAACAGATTACTTGAATAAAGGCAAATTGCTTTGTATCAAAGCAAATGATTTACTCCAAGAAAATGATCCTCTCCCTAAAGACGTAAGAGAATATTTACTTAGTAAAAGTAAAAAAAATCTTGAAAATATTTATTTGTACCAAGAACTTGAAGAGAGGTAGGGCACTGCAAGTACTCGCTCGAATAAGCCACCCGAACAACTAAAGCAGGGCATAGCGAGTACTTGCTGGAATGAGCGGCCCGAACTGGGGAAGTACCTTACAGAAAACCGCGGCCATAATAACACTAACATTGAGTAGTGTTGTGTTCCTGGCGGTGAGTAAGGTTGCCAGAGCTCTTTGAAGATTCGCTGCGCGGACAGCGGAGGACCGGCGGTTCTTGTTGCTGTCATGCTCGGCGTAGACGCGGCGTGCTGGTTCGGCGGTCAGGGAGACCTGATGAAACGGCTGACCGCTGGCCGCCCGCAGGTTGAACGGGATCGCGAACCCAGGGATCACTTAATCTCCGCCCTGGGAGGCTGATCCGCCAGCCTGTGTAAAGTATCTGAAGTGGTAGTCGTGCCGGAGAAGGAGACCGGAGTGGACCCGGCTACTACAACAGAGAGGGATCAGGGGCCCTTCCGCCCGCCGTGCCAGCAACCGTATCATCTGTGGCGAGCTTGGGCAGTTCTAGTACCGCACCTTTTGTCCTCTAAGCTGTCAGTGCAGTGAATCCTCATCTTTAATCTAAATAACCCTTTCAAAAAAAAAAAAAAATATGGCAAGAAATAAAAGAAAAAGAGGTTATTCAGCGGCCGCTCTATCCACATTTAATGTGGACTTTTGCAACATTAGGGGTATTCACGCAAATCTTAACGCAGTCCGCCTCCATCTGGAGACTGCGCAGCCGACCATTCTTTTTCTAACGGAGACGCAGATATCCTGCCCGGCCGATACATCATACCTTCATTATCCCGGTTACAAACTTGGGCACAATTTTGTGAGTCGTGCCGGTGTATGTATGTTAGTCCGGGAGGATATCTGCTGTCGCCGCCTTCATAGCCTTGAAGACAGGGACCTGTCGATATTGTGGGTGCGCGTAGTTTACGGCGGCCACACTCGTATCTATGCGTGCCTATACAGGTCTCATAGCGGTGACACGGACGTAACTCGACTCTTTACGCACCTGAGTTTGACGACTGACAAAGTTCTAGAGCAATATCCCACAGCAGAACTAGTTATTTTGGGAGACTTTAACGCCCACCATCGCGAGTGGCTCTGTTCTCGAACCAATAACTATGCTGGGATATCTGCTCATGAATTTGCTCTGACCTATGGATTCTCTCAGCTGGTACTTTCTCCAACGAGAATACCAGATACAGAGGAACATACGAGCTCCTTACTGGACCTTCTGCTGACTACTCGTCCGGACGGATACTCCGTCTCAGTGGATGCGCCTCTTGGCTCCTCGGACCACTGTCTCGTTCGGACTCAAGTGTCATGCACACAACCTGATCCTTCTGGGCCAACTAATTCGCGTCGTGTGTGGCACTATAAGTCGGCAGACTGGGATGGATTGCGAGAATTTTACGCATCGTACCCGTGGAGGCAGATCCGCTTTAACTCAGAAGATCCTGACGTCTGCGCAGCCGCAGTCACTGAGACAATCCTTGCTGGTATGGAATGCTATATTCCTAACCCGCGAGTAGCTGCCGGCGTCAAAAAACGACCGTGGTTTAATAGGTCTTGCAGAAAAGCTAAAATTCTTAAGCAAAATGCATATGAGGCTTGGACCACGGCTCGTTTAATAAGGATCCGAATATTTCTGAGTTAAAACGCAAATTAAATGCTGCCTCGAGGTTCAGTAAGAAAGCAACTGCCAGAACAAAATTCCAATTAATCGGCAAAATAGGTGGGCGACTTGCGAGCTATCCTTCTGGGAGTCGTGCTTTCTGGTCGCTTGCCAAAGCTGCCGAAGGGAACTTCTGCCAGTCGTCGTTACCACCACTGCGAAAGACCGATGGTGACTTGGCCCATAGTGCTAAAGAGAAAGCCGATCTACTGGGCAGTCTCTTTGCCTCGAAATCGAATATGAACGATGAAGGCGCTGTACCACCTACTATACCGTGGTGCGGTAAGACCATGCCGGAAATCTCCATAACGCAGCGGGAGGTCAGGCAGGCGTTACTTTCTCTAGACGTTCATAAGTCGAGTGGGCCAGACGGTATACCAGCAGTGGTGCTTAAGCAGTGTGCTCCTGAGTTATGTCCTGTACTCACGCGCCTCTTCGCGCTTTCCTACCACACTAGGCAATTTCCGTCTTCATGGAAGACTGCGAATGTGCACCTGGTGCCCAAAAAGGGCGATAGATCAGATCCATCGAATTACAGGCCTATCGCTATTACCTCTCTCCTCTCTAAGGCGATGGAGCGTGTGATCAACACACAGCTTCTAAGATACCTAGAAGTACACGATCTGGTCAGTGACCGTCAATATGGCTTTCGCCACGGTCGCTCGACTGGTGACCTTCTAGTGTATCTCACACACCGATGGGCACTAGCCATTGAGAGTCAGGGGGAGGCATTGGCATGTAGCCTGGACATAGCGAAGGCGTTCGATCGGGTCTGGCACTGCGGTCTTCTATCGAAGTTGCCATCTTACGGAGTGCCCGAGGGTTTGTGCAAATGGGTGGCTAGCTTTTTGTCCGGCAGACGCATACGAGCCGTAGTTGACGGTATTTGCTCTGCTAGCATGGACATTAATGCTGGTGTCCCGCAAGGCTCTGTGCTGCCTCCTACGCTGTTTCTACTGCATATCAATGACATGTTGGACATGAACAACATACATTGCTATGCAGATGACAGTACTGGAAACGCTTTTTACACGGGTCGTGCAAACATCCCTCGTTCCGTTGTGGAGGAAAACCGCGGAGAACTTGTGTCTCAAATCGAGACCACACTGTCCCAGGTCTCTGACTGGGGACGGGTAAACTTGGTCCGATTCAACCCTACAAAGACACAAGTGTGCGCGTTCACCGCTAAGAAAACTCCATTCACTGTAGTCCCACAATTCCAGAACACTCCCCTCTCCATCTCCAAGAGCATTGGGATCCTTGGTGTCGACATCTCCAGCGATGTTCAGTTCCGAGATCATTTATCAGATAAGGTGAAGCTGGCGTCCAAAAAACTTGGTGTACTCAACAGAGCGAAGCAGTGCTTCACGTCGGGGCAAAGGTTGTTACTTTACAAGTCGCAAGTTCGGCCCCATATGGAGTACTGCTGCCATCTCTGGGCAGGTGCACCCGGATACCAGCTTGGCCCTTTTGACTCGGTTCAACGACGGGCTGTGAGAATTGTCTACGATTCCAAACTCACTTGCGGTATCGAGCCCTTAAGTCTGAGGAGAGACTTTGCCTCACTGTGTGTGTTCTACCGCTTGTACAATGGGTTGTGTTCTGAGGAATTGTTCGAAATGATGCCCACGGCTACTTTCTACCATCGCACCGCTCGCCATCGGCAGGGAATCCATTCTCACACTTTAGAACCTAAATGGTCGCGTACAGTGCGGTTTCAGAGAAACTTCCTCCCGCGAACGCTTAAGTTGTGGAATGAGCTCCCTGCCAAGGTATTCTGCAAGGACTACAGTATGGAGTTCTTCAAGAAAGAAGTTATTAGATTTCTGAAGGGTCGGCAACGCGCAAGTGATACCCCTGGTGTTGCAAGCGTCCATAGGCTACGGTGACCACTTACCATCAGGCGGGCCGTAAGCTCGTTTGCCACCTTAGTGGTATATAAAAAAAAAAATCAATGCAATTTAACAAATGAATCGATTTTTTTTGTTAGAATAAGAAATATTATTCTTTTTTCTAGCAATTAGTCTTGTGTAGTACATGAATGAATAGGAATTAATTCCCGGTAATGTACTAGAATGAACTATTCCCTAAGCGTAATCGGTCTTGTTCTATTCGGACATGTGTGACAGTAAGCAAAGGAACAAACTATTGATGAGTGAGAATGAAACAAATGCTTGGCGTAATAGTTCGGTCACAGCGCTGCGTTCAGCGCTGGAAAGAATTTACTTCTATCTCAGTTGTTCTACGATAGACGCATGAGTGAAAGCGGGATGCGCGTCTGAACTATGACCGCGAAACCTAAGAAATGAAAGACCTAAGCGTTTCGTGCCTTGTATTAATTACAACTTTAAGACCCAGAATATAAAATCTATTTTACGATAGAACAGTATAAGTCAATCTAGTAGTAGTAGTCAATGAATTCAGTCAGTAATGCTTCATAGTTCATTGATACTTGTCGCTTGACGCTTATTAGTTGTTGTCACTCAAGTTACTGCATGCGTTATTTATATGTAGTGTTTAATGTATGTGCATGGTAAGGACTAAATATGTATTTCAACTGTGAATATTAAATATGTGCTTAAATAAATTAATAAATAATGTCATAGTTGATTGGTAAGGGCTTTGGTGGCGGTACCTAGTAGGTTTGGACCCTTTTACGTGTTAGGTTTAGACATTAAAAATAGCACCAAATAGGCCTAAACGAAGCAACTATTGGCTCAGAAAATACTAATGAAGTACTACAAAGTAAAATTTAGGGAACTTCGAAAATTATAGCAAATTAATTTTGTATAAATTTTTGTATGGTTTTGCCCTTAACGAGGTTATCAAGCAAAATGCTTCTTTCTATGCGCACACGTCACGTATCAAATCCACATTTTCATACACTTTTACTTTTTACCGAGACTAATATTAAAAACTACTGAAACACACAGACAGACACCGAAGTCTTACCAAGGTTCATTTTTATGATATTGGTTGGAAGCCTAAACATGAGAAGCAAAATACCTACGTACGAGACGCTGAAAAAATGGTCAAAATTACAAAACCGCGGAATCGAGTCTTGTAACAGGAGTATACAGACAGATACGAAAATTGACTAGTTGAGCTCATCCGTACTACATAGTGTACTACTGAACTAATAGTACTAGAATACTGTACTAGTACATTTAAAAGAATGTACTAGTACGGAGCGATCAGCTTCGTGACTGAATAACAAGACTACTAGCAATTAGATTTAATTAATTGATTTTTCATAGTAGGTAATAAATATTTCTGTTTGAGAACATGCAATGACAATTAAAGGTATAAACAGTACCGACGACTCTAAAACACCATACTTAGAGATCTAACTGCGTTCTTAATAAGCATCTGTGACTATTGTATTTTATTCGAATTGATACCTCAACGATTTAATTATGAAAGTAGCCATTAAATCATAATAATTCTAAATAGCGCGTTCTAGCTTAGTGTCAATAACTGTACAACACCATCTGTTGATATTATTTAGATTTGTCTTAGAAAGGATTACATTCTTGATTTTAAAGAAGTCCATCTTTTTTACTGAAATAAAACTTAATCTCAAATTAAGCATATTTATCTTAAAATTACAAAAAATCTAAGAATAAAATAGTATCAGAAACAGGCAGGTGGTAATTATATAACAAAAATATATTTTTAATCTGAGAAAATATATTTTTAGAATAACTAAATATTTTGAGAAAGTACTCCCTCTTGTAAGGAGAAATCCTTTCTATCTGTGTATTGGAACTCAATACATTGCGGAGACACAAAGTGCTAATTATTTCAGAGAATGGGTCAGCGGAGCGTTGGGGAGGTGAAATCCGATGACAACACGGGCGGGGCTCGCAGCCAGAGGGTGCGCCGTGCGCCAACCGGGCAGCGACTGTCCGTGCCAAGCGCCACTCATCGTCGTTGGCAACGTCATTTTGCAATCGGAAATGAACTCCTAACCTTAATTTGCCCAAGCTTAAATAGGCGTCGTATTTTTAACTACAAAAATCAATTAAATTTGATGTTAAGGTGAAACCGATTCAAATATATTCCATACCAGATTTTGCCAAAGGCTACGCCTGGCCTAAATTCGGTTATCGGCGTGGAACTCCTTAATTGTACTAATGAAATTTGCTATAGCAAGTTACAGCTGTAGCTATAGTTCGTTTTAGCTCGGTTAAAGTTCTTCCCGCGGGAACTTTTGAATTTTTAGGATAAAAAGTAGCATAAGACCTATTCCAGGACCTAACCTATATATGTATGTGCCAAGTTTTATCCCGATCCGTCCTGTGGTCGAACCGTGATTGAGTAACTAACTTCCAAACTTTCACATTTATAATATTTTAGTAGGATTCCTACATTAAATATATATATATAACTATGAACATTTCAATAGTGTTTATGTTGTGTGGTACGAGTATCTATTACGGAACCTCTAGTGCGCGAACCAGACTCGCACTTAGCGAGAACTTGTTATTCAGTCATGTAACTCATATGCTTATTCAATCTTAATACTAAAGCCTTACTGCGTAGTAGAACTAGAAAAGCATAAGCAAACACGATCAAAATATGTGCAAACATCACCCCTTTACCACCATATAAACAACATATTATCATACATAACCGATGTAACGATACCACCTGACCGCAATGAAATCAGACAACGTTACATCTCACAGGCCCGCGTAAAAATATCGTAAGGGCCCTTGTAGACGTCGGTTTTATTCACTGGAAGCGACAGCCGCGACACCCGCGCCGTGTAAAGTACTCGCCACCCAAAATTAAATGAGAGTTTTAGTTACTCGCGACTGGTTGTTTCCCCCCGACCGACCACGGCATGGTCGAAAAACCAATGTTAGGCGGCCTCAGCACGTACTAACAGTCCCTGACGACGATCTCGCTATCCCGATAGAAACACAAGTCTTGTCGACCTGCCCTATTACCCCCCCGCGAACCTTCAGCCCGCACGCTCACCTCATCAAGGCTTACGCCGGTCGAAGGGACGACCCTAAGACTCCTTCAGAGTCTCGCCCCAAAAGCCCGGTGGAGCAGTAATGGCTGCATCAGCCAAACTGTATTAGTCATACAGAAAAAGAGGGAGACTGGTTGTTCGTTGTTGTAGGTATTCGTTGATCTGTTTGCTTTGCATGTTTTGTATACTTGTGTCAAAAGCTAAAGTACTGATAAGTACTTTATTTATATCAGTTCATGAAGAGTAGTTGAGTGAAATTACGTATCTAACTTCCCTCGAAGCGCATCGAAGTATTGGTACTCATTGTAACCTATACAATACCTGATAATACTGGATGTCCCGGCAACGACAACGAACCCGGCTCCGGCGCGTACTGCACATGCTTCTAAGTGTATCCTATACAACACTGTGCGATCCGGCAAGTAAACCGGACCGGGTAAAATAGACGTCTACAAGGGGCCTAAGTATGCGTATGTAAGAACAAAAATACAAGATACAGTCGATCCATTCATCATCAGCGCGTGTTTGTTTACCCGGCGCATCTGCGTAAGCAGTCAGCATTGTCCCAACGCGCAGGTGGGCGGGCTGACTCACCGACTTCCAACAGATAACGTATCAGCGACGCCTGAACGTGAATACGTATGTAGCGATCGTCTCGGATTGATTGCATACGATGCACGGCAAATGCAGGGGTTTTATTATGTATGCATGCCATAATGTTGAATGTTGATGTTACAGCTGTGGAACAGTGTACTTATAAGAAATGAAGGGTGCAGAAAGGGAGACGAGACATATTTCAAGACTGTGAAAAAGCTAACGCTGCTAATAGGTAGGTAAAGTAGTTTTTGCGTAACGCACATACCTACAGCCGGACAAAAAATTTCAAAAATAATAGTTTCGAGTTCGAATACGTTCTTAACCCAAGGGTTGTAATTAGAATATGCATCTTCCATGTACAGACACGGTTTCTTTACAGTTTTAAATTAGTTACTCATAGACAATTGTTACTAACAATTCCGAGAAATTCTTTTTATATTCAGCAAGTTTCAAAAAGTGCTTACTTTCAAAGCAATTAAACGTATCGTGTGGGAACTATAAACGGAGTCCGATTACATGTCACTTTGCTATACACAAATGGTTTTGCACCGCGCCCACTAGTGGTGGAATGTTCCATTAATTAGCTACCATAGAAAGTAATATTAATACACACATTCCCTGTCCAAATGTACCAACCGCCACTGCCTATTGTGTCCGCTGGTCTAATTTGCTTTCTTTAGTAGAACTAACAAAATAATTGGTACTTACAACATTAATTGTATGATTTGTATGTATATGTTTGTACATCTTCATGGTTTTTATCCTCAGAAGGGGGTAACCAGCGGCTGCACAACCGCACACTACACACTGACATCATACTGTGGGGGACAGCTTCTTTTCATCAACCACTTTATTCCTGAGTGACAGGGGGTGAGCCTATCGCCACAGCACAGCTTCTGATGCAGAGTATCTGGATTAAGGTGGCTTTATATGTATATGTCCCATACGTCGTTAATTACCAGCTTTAAAGTAATAAGTGGTAAAATAAAAGACCTGGGACAGAATAATATGCCCCCGATGCTAGTTCTTGACCAACTACTTAAAAAGTAAGTCAGGATTGGACAGGAAATCGACAAAATGATTTAAATTTTGTTTTTTTTTTCTAAATTAAAAAATACGGTTACGGTTGTTCATATCATAATCGTCATCCTTCGCAGCCTCATAAGAGCCCACTGTTGGGGCACGGTAGGCTGTGGAAGGGTAGGCCCTTCACCTATAATATAGGTCCTATATCATAACCATAGAATCAAAAAATGTATTCCTTAAAACACATACGATACTTGTTTCCCGAATAACGGCTCCTAGGGGAACTTTTCGCGGTAGAAAACGCAAGTTTGTAGCATTTCCAGTAGTTAGTTACTGTATACAATAATACTACGGACCCCTAACCGGCGTTAGAACACTTCTACCCATTTAACAAATTGTCCACAGCTACAATATCAAAATTAAAAAAATTATGAAATGAATTAATTACGGAGAGTGCTTAAAGTCTTTATGAGAATTTTCACCTAACATTTACCGTGTTTTTCCAGACGTGCCAGACATTTATGGATTATTAAAAGAAAAAAAATAATAACAGCTTCGTTTTGTACTGAAATAAAAGATTTTTTTTCTGGTGTGCAATGGGCATATCAGGCGTAGATAATTCAAGATGACAGTTTGCTCACGATAAGTGTTTTGTTTTTACAATGTTTACATATCTGTAGTAGCATGTTGTTGAATACAACAATATGTTTATTTGTTTGTTTTATGTGCATAGTCTGCTGACTACTGCTGGGTGTACGTGTACGGTCACAGAGTAAGAATAACATATAGACTAGAAAGGGATATCGTGCTGTAAGTGCGGGGCAAGGAGCGGACCCCAACTAGCCACAATATTATCTACTTTATGCAAAGAATAGATAAAAAAAAATACCATCAGGTTACTTATCACCGAAGGGGTGTTCAGAGATATTACGAGCGTACGCCCGTAACATCAACGTTTTACCGATGGTATTTCGTCCCACAAACGTGATAGGTGGTGAGCCTATCACCGCCGTGCTGGGCACAAATAACAGTCGAGATAATTTACAATTTCACAAATTGTATCAATATTTATCACATTTGATTGGCCCTTACTGGGAATCGAACCCGGGACCGCTACATGGCAGTCGCATACTCTACCACTGCGACACTTGGTCCTTTTTGGAATAGATTGCTTGAATATTAAATTTATGATACCAAGAAAGGAAAATATATGACTTTAAAATCATTTTTTTTAAATTGTATCAAGTTTACCTTTATGCCTCTTAGATGTACCTGGCCATAGAAGTATTTTAAAAGCACAGTTTGAAACATTGACGCATTGTCCATCGTTTTCGCGCTAACTGTGGGCGAGTATAAGAGATGTAAAAATAAAGAAATAGACATACAAATTAGCATATATGTAAATACACAGACTAACAATATTATCATCGTCTTGGTTCTTAGGCTTCAACCGAGTTTCGAACCAAGTACCCCTAACGCTTTAACCATTACACCAACAACGATTTTCTCAGGATAATATTTTACAACACCATTTCTGCCACTCCTAAGTATAAACCAAAAGCATAAACAAAGCATTTACCACTTACAAAATGACACGTGAAAGCAATAAAAACCAAAAATAAACGTAATGACTGACAAATGATATCGATTTTCATTGCAATTTAACGTAGGCAAAATTGGCATCAATGCGAAGTATACACTAGGCAAAACTGCCAAGTAGCCTGCATAAGTGAGAGTCATGGGTAGCCCCATGTGTCCAGTGACTCATAATGTCTGTTGATTACATTTGGAGTAATAACTTCGAAGGCTGAGCGTAGGTGGCATAAAAATAGTCATTACTAGCTTCTTAACGTACAGTGGTAACATGTTCTTATGTATATTACAAGTAATATAATCTACAGACACGTATTATAAAATTGTAACTGATTAAAATTACACGCTATGCAGCATCGATAAAGTTGTAAAATAGCCTTAGATAGCTAAAAGTTTTGGGGACCTGTTTGCTGCGTTTGCTCGTGTCGTATCAAAATCGCGCGTTTGTGAGACATCTACGGTGCTTAATCGCGTTTTGGCGACTATCTGCGTTTGTACGTAGTGTCAAAATCACCCAGACGATGCATTGAATTTACAAAAAGCGTCTCAGTCGCCGCAGCATTAAGCTGCTAAAGAGCAGATAAGTTCTCAGCCATCGATGCCAAAATTATCTTTTTGTCACATCTATTCAAAAAGAGCTGGTTGGTACCTCGTAAACCGGGATTAAAGTTGTACTTTGAAACCCTAGGGACACAGTGATTTGTGATGTGGATTATAGTGATCGATCAAGAACATTGTATGAACAAGCAACTAGCTGTAAAATAAAACTGGCTCGCCGCGCGCGGACCAAATAAAAAAACGTTTGTGAAAAAGTAAAAACCGCTTAAAATCTATTCCGCTTTTGTAATTGTTGACTTAAATTCTTTTTCCTCAAGTATTGATAATAAAATAAATAAATGTACTATTCTCATTTATAAGTTGCACTTATCTCTTTTCTTATATAGGGTGATAAAAAGTAAAGTATCGATTCAGCACTTTAAGCGTGAAGAGGTAACAGACAGACAGACAGAGTTACTTCCACATTTATAATAATAGTATAGATTACCATTTCATACGTCTAGTCGCAAATATCTATGAATGCAATAGCTACGCTATAGACTGTTATAACCTACACGAATCCGAAAAGTGTAAGCTACATTTGAGTACCTCAATTATAAAGCGATGTTTCTTCCTTATTATTTTAATATTCTAAATCTTTAAAGGTGATAAAGTTTGTGCTATGAAATAATTGTACTAAAAATTGTATTCAGTCGACAATGAATGAGCTGAAGAAAGTCTAATTTTCTTAAGATGCAATCTACCTATTTCCCTGACAAACATCAAGACTGTTTTGATAAATATTATAAAGATACTTTTAAATGTCTAAATAACTGTTGCAATATGGGTATAACACATTCCAACAATTTATACGATGTACTATCGATAAAGTCGTCGCCGTCTGATTGATTTTCGTGTGCAGGGGGGCAATTCACAATCTTATTTGCTATTTGATTAACTTTATCAGATCGATATAATTTTAATGTCCGAACGTATAACAATGTACTTATAATATGATCTAGAATTCTTGCCTTCTTGAATACCATTTGAAAAATTCATATAGTATATGTTTATTATCGAGATAGTTATGGGTGAATATATACAAAAGTTGGGTAACTTTTAGAGATATTTTGTATATTATACTTTTAAGGTTAAATTTGTAAACAAATGGGTAACTAAGATAGGTAGCTAGGGGACTGATGAGGGTGACATAGTACTGATTAAATCCACAATTTCGTAGGAAAATATGACGTTTATTGACATTTTCAGCAAATGTTAATAAAATAAACATAAAAAGTAAATGTAAATTACAGATATGCAGTATAACAGTATTATAAAAGTGAACTAAAACAACGAAACATCTGTACCCTGGAAACACGTCAGTCCTCTGACGTAATATTAGGCTAAGGACTGACGCCAAAGTTCTGATAAAAAGGACATAAATTTATAGGACATATTTTCAAGCTGCATTTTAACAAATCATTTCGAACTATGTATAAATCGAAATAAAACACACATTGCGGCGGATTTCAAGTGACGCATAAAACTGAACACAAAGATTCTTATTTTTTATTAAATGACTGTGTGAATATTGTTTTATAAAAGTTGTGATATAGATAACTAAGTTCATAACAAATTATACTAAAATAATAAGTTTTCTTAAATTAATGATCGTATTTAATACACAGCCATTTGATTGCGCGTTTTTGGGGATTGTGACATGCCAAAGTACTGACGTTTTAAGGGTTTCGTGTGTTATTTCATAAACTTATTTTTAAAATAAACAGTTGCAATTGGGTGGATAAAGAACCTTTTTTATTTTTTAAAGAGGTTAATTTATTTTTTAAAAAAATAATAAAAATGTAATAAAACGTCATTTTATTTTCTGATCACAGAGTTACCTATTTTTTGTATATTTACCCTCATAACGAGTTTAATAAGGTAATGTTTTTTATGCAATAGCATAATGATAGCCGGCCACCAAAGTGGTTTAAAAAAGTTGTAGGCGACGCCTTTGTCCACAGTATAAAAAAGTAAAAAGTATTGTAGGCGACGCCTTTGTCGACAGTACAAAAAAATAAAAGCATCAATTGACATTCTGTGGTGGCAGAACAAGTCAGGATAAAAAATCAGCATGATCAAATTAAATCCCTTCTTTATACTATCTTTGTGAATTAAATGGATTAACTCAATGTTTTTTTAAGCATCATATCAGTTTCTTCACAGGTACATAAACTACACAAAGCTAAGGATGATGTGTGGTATAGAAGATGATTAGATAGATGTGCAAAGTCACGAGTTAAGAGTTTTCGAACATTTTAAATAGCAAATTTTAGCATACCTTGCAGTCTTTGTGTCTGTAACACCAAGTGCAGCCGAACACTAGACTCACAGCTGTGACTAGCAGCCCCAGTGCAGGCACGATAGCATACAGTCTTCCTGAACCCCATTCTTCAAATATTGATGATGCTCTTGAATCTGGAACAAACAAAACCGCAATGAAATGTAAAAGATTGTTGAATTAAGGTTAACTGATTCTTGTCCATTATTCGTCCACATGGGATTAACCCATGGTCAACGTTCTGTACATCGTGTAGTCAATTCCTGGTCAATGCGTTGTTTTTTTTCCTAGATTATTCCAAGCAAGGTCAGGGGATGTCGATCTGGTGCTAAGATGTGTAAATAGTTTCATACACAGAATCCTGAATGGCAAGAGTTGAGACGAAACTAATCTGATGGTGCGGAGTTAAGTGTACAGTAACCTCTTTCGGCTTAAACGAACGAACTTTTAACTGCTCACCTAGCAGCGTTTACAGTGATACCTCATTACCAAAAACATATAGAGCTTCGTTAAACTTCGTACGCGCAGGCTAACAACTCCCTGACAGTATTTAAAAGCAAGTTTAATTTTTTGTATAAAAATTTATTAAATCATTGTAGACTAAAACAGTTGTCTTTGTCAAAAGCTAATTTTTAAATTGATAACACATGTTTTAACTGTCGACTACTATAAGATAATATTACGAACTCGATATGGACAATGAACAAGCAATCAAATTTTGTCAAGGGTTGTTAAAAATCTATTTTAGATTATATTCCTCAAGAATATGTTTATATTTTTTTTACAATACCAAAATGATTTCTGTGTATGTATTTATAAGTTGTATGAATTTTGCTGCATAAGATTAAATTTCGATATGGTACGGAACGAAACCTTTGTCAAAGGAAAAACAGACAGCGGAATATAGGATAAACTGTATTTTTAAATTTGTTATGTATTTTTTGTCTGTTTTAAGGGATATTATTATTATACTCTTTTTTTATTTTAAATCTTAAGTTAGGTTTTTTAGGAAGGATATAAAAGTAAATTAAAAATACAAAATTTTAACACATAATAAAATACCTAACCTACAGTACCTCCGGCAGCGGGCGGGGCCTAAGCTACCGGTGGTTAGGGCGACAGAGACAGAAACCTCCTCTAACTATCCGAGCTGTGTCCAGTAGTACCACGTATCTGACCCTTGACCCAGCCATCTAGCGAGAATTTATAAGGGGTTGGTCGAGACTCTTTGTTATAAGACCGCTCGCAGAAACGATTATCGCGACAATGATCGTTGAATCAACATCCCACATGGCGGTTACCTCGCGTGCCAGGTACAGGTATTTGCTGGCTTTGATCTTCTCGGCCTTCACGAGGTTCTCGTCATGGGGATTAGTGATGTCAACGACCCCTGACTGGTGCTTCGATCGATTTATCAGCACGATATCACGCTTATTAGCTACAATAGTCCTGTCCGTGATGGATGACAGATCGATCTCAATAGAGACGACTATTTTCGAGAACTGGCGCAGATGTATACTTATAGTACGGCACTTCGAAGTCCACAAGACCGTATAAAAGAGCAAGCCTATGGAAGTACTCAGTGTTAGCAAGATGACCACAACTGGAAATAATATGTCTGAGTGACTCTTCGGGACGACGGCATGCCCGAAAAATGTCGACCGTACCGTCCTTCAGGATATATTTCCGGTAGTGATTCGTCATGATAACTTCATCTGCAATTGCACAGGCAAAACCTACGGTTTCCCAGAAAAGATCTCCGAAGAGTAGACAGTTCACCGACGCGAGCAGATCTACATCGGGCCCTATAAAGGCCTTGTAGAACCACCCGTGTAGTTCCTTACTCTTCCATACCGCCTTGCGGTCCTCTGTGCTTTTTTTGCACAAGGAGAGCGAGATAAAGGATGTGTCTTCCGCCACTACGTTACGATGCATCGCACATTCATTGCTGAGGAAATAATACCTAAGTCTGCACACCTCACGGTTGTGGAGGTTATTGGCATTTAGAAAGCCGCGACTCATAACAGACGAACGAGGGTGTAGCATACGATGCGCAGTGAGCACTACACGGACCCTTCGGTCCAGGGCGTCCTGCTCAGTCTGAGTCCACCTTAGTATGCCAAAGGAGTATGTGAGCAAGGGCATGCACCCAGGCGTTAAATGCGCGCAGACAAAAAGGTATTAAGTACTTTTGCCAGGCGACAGAAGAAGCGTTCCTTCGCCGTCCGTTTTACGTCCACATCCACGATACCCAACGACTGTGACATACCAAGATATTTATAGGTTTCTGCTTCACAGAGAGGCCTGAGAGACATTGTCTCAGAAAGCTGTAAATTATTTGAATTTACAACTTTCCCCCGCTGTACATGCTTGACCGCACATTTGTCGAAAGCAAATTCTATTTTGATGGTGCTACTGAAGACTTCTGTTATTTTCAGTAGCTCCAAGAGGTCCTCTCTATTTGGTGGAAAAAACTTAAGGTCATCCATGTAGAGCAGATGAGAAAAGTTCTCTCCTCCTCTTCGAAGACAGCAACCTAGCCCTGAATCCTTCAGCAAGGTGCTGAGCGGATTCAGCGCCAGGCAGAACCTCAAAGGACTCAAACTGTCATTCTGAAAAATGCCTCGTTCAATCCTGATGGAGTCCTGAGGTCCAATGGGGTCATCTCATCCCCCTGGTTGAAGAAGGACTGTGGTCCAATGCCCCATGCAAGCGCTTAAGAAATATCTCAAAGTATACAGCTCCAAGATCCTCCCCAGTCATTAATAGGGTACCAAATCATAGGCCTTCTTGTAGTCAATCCAGGCAGCCGAAAAGGTCCCTTTGTTCCGTCGGACACATTGGCAAATGCTCATGTCTATGAGGAGGAGCTCTTTAGTACCACGGGACCTAACCCTACATCTATTTTGAGCGGGGGTTAAAACGTTGTTTGCAACAATATGCGTGTTAAGTTTGATCTCAAAATGAATGTAAGGAGCTTATACATCGTAGGCAAGCACGTGATAGGTCTGTAGTTCTTTGTTCTGTGGTACTACCGGACTTGAAGAGCAGGAAAGTAACACCAGTTGTTAAAACCAAGCTGAGGAATTGCTGAAACTGCATTGCCAAATGCTTGTGTGAGCATCGAAACCACTTCAGCGACAGGTTGTGCAATCCATCCGGCCCAGGAGTTTTCCAGTTCGGAGCTGCACGGATGACACAACACGGGCTGATGGTGACAGCCCCCATGGGCTCGATAAACTCACACTTACGCTTGACAACACCCATCCACTCACCCTCGTTGTGGTCCAACAGGCACTGACCAGATACTACGACAGAGTCAATCATGGGATTAGCATCTGGCTGCTGCCCTTGGGTTAGCTCCCTCCCACTTTCGATATACATTCCTTTGGTCGCTCTGGAAAAGGCGATTCTGTTGGTATCGATCCACACGCAATTTGTTGCGGCGAATGCGTCCTGCCCATGCATAATTTTTTGCTTCAGAAAGTCAATGCGCTCCGTGACACAGGCCATATAGTCGTAGGGTCTGACACCAGTACCCGCGAAGGCCTGGTTAACGACGCGCATTGCCCCCTCTGAAGCAGATCAGCCTCGCAATGAGAGTCCTAAACGAATTAATACGACGCTCAATCCGCACTGTCCGGAAACTTGACATGGGCAACATGGCAGGCTGCTATGGCCCTGCAGTACATGATTGAGTGTGTATCAATTAAGTCTTATTATTATTATCATGGTACGGAACTCTCAGTGCTTGCACTTGACCTGATTTAAGTGCTTTTAGATTACTTCTAATTTGATCCTTTAATCCAATAATTAAAACTGTAATGGTTGAAGCTTGACAAACTTTACTACTGAAAACTAACAATTCATCTTAAGCAGCTATTTTAAAAAGAGATAATGTATAAATACATATGCAAAGGATAAAAGTGGAGAAATAAAAAAGACAAAAAGTAATGGATGCTAATTTTAAAAAGTGATCATAGACCACAGACAAGAATATTGCAATTATCTAAAAAACTTATAAACCAATTTTGATCAAACCAATTTTATAGTGTGCAAAAAAATTTATCCCTTAGTTCAAAGTATTTCATCATAGCTCATAATAATATAGCTACCTCTAATAATTTTCTTTTTCGCTGTTTACATAACAAATTTGTATGGCGGTTCACAGAATACACCATAGTATAAAAGTTTATCAGAATTAATGCAGATAGTGGAATTATAAGGCTGTGACATACAAACCGACAGACAGATATAAACAAACTATAAAGGTCCCATTTTTCCATTTGGCTAAATAACCCTAAAAACCTATATAGCAGCAATAATATCCAAAATACTGAAACAAATTTAGAAAATGAAAATTATTGAAAGTCTCTGTACTACCTTTCCCTATATCAGAAACATGACAAGCCATTCTAAAATAAAAAGATGGAAATCAGTTGGATCCAATCAGATGACAAAAGAAATGCGTAAAGCACCTATTATGAAATAATAATCTACATCTATGACTTATCAATAATAATACTGCTGTAAAAGAAAGGCAAAAGAAGGCAACAAAGGAAATTTTAGACCTCTAAGTTTAAACCCTAATATTTACAGTGTTTTAAAAAATAATTTTAAATTAATATAAAATTATTTCTGTGAAATTACTAAAACATCAAAACAATCACATAATAAAAGTCAAATTAGACGTACTAGGTAGTTTTAATAATAGTTAAGTAAAAGCAAGTATTGGATGAAACCTGAGACTACTGAGATTCATGGCCTTGTGAGCTAGGGTTTTGTGTGGTTTTGTTGTGTTGTGTCAATGAACACCCACATTAGAGATATATAATATACCTAATATAATACAATACTAAAGGTTAATATTTGAAGTAAGTGTTTTATATAATTGTAATTAATTTATTGATAAGATGTATTTGTATTGCCTATATGTCAATATTTGGTAATTGGCAAAATGTGAAAGAAAAAATAAACAATAATTTTGTATGGTTTTGTATGCTCAATGTATTGATTTATTACTGTTGTTTTAAAAATATATATGTTCCATACACTTTAAAAAGATTCTTAGGATTTACACCAGGACAGGTAAATGACAGCAATGACAGGTTAATGACTTTAGGCATCAGGCTAATGATTTGCAAACAGCCCCTACCCCATCAGGAGCCTCTTTACCATAGCCATGGCACTATAACTATCCAAAATGGACAACATTTACAAAATGCACTGTAAGACAAATTAAATGTAACTTTTTCATTATATTCATTTGGTATCTTTTTTGTTTCTTGTCTTTTTTTTTGTTTTGGTTTCTTTTTTTCCTGCACACATAGGACTGTTATCATCTTGCTCTAAAAACATTATTTTCTTATTCTTTGTCCCTATAGAATTTTTGTCCAATCGCTCTTTACTATCTTACTTATCTATCCCTACCTAACCTATACCTGGCCTTAAAAAAGGTTCATAATATTATACAGAATAATAGGAACTAGCACACACTGATGTATTTACAAGCCATACATTTTTTGCTTTATGACTGAAATAAATGTAATATTTAGTCATCTTCCTGTTGGGCTGTCATTATCCTGCCAGAAGTACACCAGAAAAATGACCACAGGAAGATGACAAAATGACACCTTTTGTTTGAAATTGTTTAAATATTTAAAAAATAAATAAACTTTGATACATAACTGAGCGATGCCTTTATATGTCTAATCGAATATAATATATTTAAAATAATTTACTTCTGTTTTTGAATAAAAACAGCTACAGACAATATGACACTAATAATTTTCTTACCAGGAAAGCAACACTTAATCACGGCGGTTGGTTTCAACGACACCCCAGCCAAAATGGCATCATTTGTTCCACTAATCATAACAAGCATCCTAGCATCAAATTCAAATTCAATTTAATTTATTCAGTTTTTTAAATTATTAATTACTAACAAGAGGCTATTCATTTTAAGACTTTAATGAGACAAGTTTGTTATTTCTGTACAGCGTGTGTTACAAACGTTATTCCTCACCTTTGCGAGTAAATAAATAAAAACACAATCAAAAAGGAAAACTGAAGTAGAGAAAAAAAAAACACCACTGCCAGATGGCGTTAAATATCTAGAGAATTTATTAATTAAAATTGTGGCTCAAGTTAATACTAGTAATTGCTTGATGGTAGTGTGTGCATAGTTCATATTTTGAACAGACTGCTTTTATAAGTATGTATTTATGTTATGTTATTGGGTTCTATGAATGCACATTTTGCTTTAAGAAAAGTAAAATTACATAGAAAGGCCTGTGGGAGTATTTAAGCTCTTGGCACCCACTTAACCTGCAAGCAATGTCAGTGTTGCAAATGTAATGAAAAATTATTATTATAATATGACTCTCTTTTTTATTTTTCATATTTGATGCCTTAATTAATTTAAATGAATTTAGGGTCTAAATAATTTATTACTACATACAGTGTATTAACAAGTGTGTTACTATAGAAGGATGACTCTTAAGCATGATTATAAACTATGCATGTTTGGGCATAACTCCCTCATATATAGACAAATTTGCAAAATTCTTTTTTTATTTACAAGGGTATACTTTTGAGGAGGTGTGTGTACCCATATTAATGTAGTAAATTTGAAACTTTGGACTTTTGGTAAAAAAAAAAAATTGGTGTTAATTAGGATCTAGTGAACCTTTTATGTTGATAATTGTATAAAATTTTAATACAAGTATAGATGTTTTAAGTGTACAAAAAAAGCAAGTATAAATGTTTTTGGTGTACACAAAAAGCATTTTGTCACTCAAAAGTAAAAATAAAAAATTTTAACAAATAAAACAATCCGCTTCAAATAGATGCACTAAAAATGTAAAAATAATTACTTTTTACCAAAAATCTGATCTGAATTACAGTTTGAAGTTGGTTTCATACAAGTGAAGTCTGTTAGGTACATAGACACCAACTTCAAATCTTTTCAGTGAATCTTTTTGAAGCCGTTGTTGTTTTTGTAAAAAAGTTTTTCTTTTTACAAGCATTAGTTTAATTCCATTAGGACATCTTGTTTCTACAAATTAAACATCCAAATTGATAGCCGACATTAATTTTATTCATGTTATTGTCATCCTGTCAGAATAAACAGCAAAATTAAAGTAAATTATTTTGGATACGCAAATATTTGTACCTCATTTTGATAAGATAGTAATGTTAATTAACTAACGTATGCACTTAAACTGCAGTCACACAACTCACCGACAGGGAAGCTCGGTGGCGTTGATCTTACTGGAAATCCATTTATGACTTGTGTGCCAATCAAGGCCACAAGCAACACCACCCATATCTTGCCCATTATAGTTACATTATTTGCACAGCCGAACCATTTTTCTTTTCATTATTATCGTCAGATACCTTTCAGCATAGCACAAAAAGACATGTCAAGTTAGCACTTATTAAAACTAAATCACAGCACTGTCACAACATAAAATAAACTTTAATTAACATACAGAAACTCTGAATATTATTTCTGCACTAAATACTTGAAATTTCTATAAAGATATCATCCGAAATTCCGAATTTACACAAAAATTGCGCAACCCTCAGCTGTACAAAACGCCATTTTCTTTTTTTTATAAATATTTTTTTAAAAACATGAAATAGAAGTGTTGCCAGGAATACAAACATTTAAAGATGTCTGCTGCGTGATCCATATATAAACTTGGTCTTATATAAACTTCTTGAACCAGGGTCTCCAGATTGGGGATTTTCTTCTCCATTTTGGGAAAAAATTAATATTTGAGAGAACCTTGGGGTTTTTTTTGGGAGGAGAAAATTTTGATACGAGGAAAATTGAGGAAATCATTTTTTCAGCCGTACTTACTAACTTAACTCTTGAACTAAATTTTCAAAGAAGGCATTAGAAGTAAATAATGCCATTTCTGATAACTTGGTTTAAACAACACTTAGTTATAGTTTTCTAGATAATCTCCGTACCTTAAAGGCAAAACAAATCACTAATCAGATCAATCGCGACCGCGTTCATACGTGCGTCCGGGACAGGGTTTTTTCTCAAATAATACCCAAAGTAGAAACTTGAAATTTGGCATAATTATAAATCTTGATGACGCGTTGCGCACATATACCGCTCAATCAGTCGCTCAGTCAATAACTGGATAAAAATTATATTAGCTAAAATGAGGAGTCAGCTTAAAACCAATAATAAAAAGAGAAGTTTAAAATATTCATATTGTGTAATCTAAAATTCATTTGTAATAGGTTGCAAGTTTTTTTTACATTTATAAGTTCATAATAGTTCATATAAAAATGTGCAAAAAATGACTGCACCCCCAGGGCCTACATCTTGTTTTCATTGCCTAAGTTTTGATAGCTAAAATTTTGATTTACGTATGGTTAAGTACGGCATCAATTACAGATAACTGTAGGTTCTTTTTTTCTAATGTAAAGTTACAGGAACAAATATTTATAAATAAACTGTCTTTCGTAACGGGGTAAAATTCAAAGTCGGTATATAATCAGACTGGCTACCCTTATTTCGGTTATCGGTGTAGGATTTCAATTCCAATAGAAAAAATATAAATTAAGTATTATAGAAAAAAAGACTTACTTTTGACATTTTCAAGTAGCCTATGTTATTTCTCGGGGGTCAAACTATGTCCATGACAAATTTCATGCTAATTTTGTGTAGATGTTTTTGTGTCCTAAATAATAATATCTTAATTGGTACAGCGGTTTAAGTGTGAAGACGTAACAGAGAGGACGTAAAGATGGCGTACCCGGCAGACGTTGTCCTACCCGGAAAAATAGCGCCACATTAAATATGATTTAATATGAATTTTAAATTTTAAACATCCCAAACCAAACTTGGTCCAATTCAACCTTACAAAGACACAAGTCTGCGCGTTTACCGCTAAGGAACCCCATTCGCTGTGGTCCCACAATTCCAGAACAGAAAAACTAGTCGGTTCAAACCTTTAAGGGACCCAATCGAACTTACACAAAAAATATCATTAAAATCTTCCCTGCCATTAAGGTTAAGATCTGTGACACACTGACTGTAGCGAATTCAAAAGTTGCAGGGATCCAGTCGAACGTATACAAAAAATATCATTAATATATTCCCTGCCGTTTAAGAGATCAGTGACACACCGACTGCAGTGCCACCTACCGTACCCATTTATGAATTCAAACTCAAACTTTTTTATTCAAATAGACTTTTAAACAGTACTTTTGAATCATCAGTTCAATTATTTATTTATAAAACTGGTTCGCAATGTTTTACTAGCGAGAAGAACCAGCAAGAAAAAAGAACTACAAGACATAGCACTAATGCTAGAAAACTCAATAGACTCCTTATTACTACTTATATCTAAATCTTTATATTAGAAGTTAACAACGTAGCCATTTCTCGTCTACATTTTATAGGCATGGACATACCAGCTGGTATCAATCTAAAATCATAAATAAATATTTATTTATTTTAAAATATAAAATTGCATCGCTATGATGATGAGTCAAGTTGCACAGATGTAATCTCATGTCAAATATCATGTCATATGCCTATTTAGGTAGTTTAGCAGTGGAGCTCGAAGAATTTGGAAAATCGCTTATTATAAACTTTGTTTTATTGTGTTACTTCAGCAAGGAACCTACTCCCTATATGATGTCGTTCTGCTTTAATAATGAACCATCTCCAAAGAATATAACAATTGTTTTAGAACCATAGAGGAAACAAATACTGCGTAAGATGTAGTACTATTTACTCACAGTTATGTTTTAATAATTTAACCAAAGGAAAGGTGTACAAATGTTTTTTGCCGAATGATTCAATTGGTTGCTAAGGAGTAAACTAAAGCCTTTGCCGAGTTTATCTGAGAGAAGTTTATTATATTCTCTTTGATCTGAGAATAAAATTGTTCTGCTGGGTAGGTGCTGTACATGGTTCAACTTATCGTAATCCATCTTTTTTACTTTATTTTTGGTTTAAGATGGCATAGAAACGAAATATTACACGTTTTAGAAATATCAAGTACAAATTTTAATTAGTTTTGTAAAATTAGAACCAAAATTACGAATTATTTTTAAGATGCCATTCCTAAAGTCAAAGATATCCAAAAATAGATGATTTATTCGAACTTATTATAAGCAATAACCATAACAAAAAAAACCGATTACCGTTTATTCTGAGCCGCGTTGCAATTTAATATTGAAACCTCATTTTAGCACCAACTGCCCATTTCGTCTAAGCGCATATGCTAATTTCAGTGGCGCTATCATTGTTTAAATAAACCGCGTTGTGTGTAATTTTTGACAGCTGTGTGTGTATATGTTTGAGTAGGTTCGTTCGTTCGTTTGTTTCAGCCGAAAGATGTTAACTGCTGAACGTAGGGGTATTTTATTTTAATTATTTTGTAGATAATAACAAAGATATGGAGTTCATAATGCGAAAATAAACTTTTGTTTAAAAATAACATCAAAACTATTTTTCAAAGGATTTAGTACCAACCACAGACTATATAGGGATCCCAGGGGATCAGACGCACAACTCTTTAAGAAAAAACATTGGCCACAGAAACTGGCTTCTGATTGGTTAGGGGAAAACCACGCATGACAGTTACGAGCATAGAGTAATAATATTTAAGTCATGGAATATGGATTTAGTGGGCTAATTGAATTTGGTACAGCGACATCTGTTATTTGAAGCCAAAAATAAAAGAATTGTGTGAATCCTGTCCTAAATGAGTCGGAATTGGTTTTGATTCCCAAACCAAAATGGTCGTCATTGATAGTGACATTTGTTCGAAATATATAATATACGATTTCTTCGGAACATCTTTTTTTACTTATTTGCAAAATTCACTAACAAAGGCAACCATTTTGTAATGGGATTGGGAATTGTTTACAATTCAGTGGTGGACTATGGCCGAAGCCTTCTTTTCCAAGGAGAGGCCTTTGCCCCTGCAGTGAAATCTATACAACTAAGGTAGAGGCTCGCTAAAATGAATAAATAAAAAAACAACTACATACTTCAATACACTTTTATTAATTCAATTCTTGTAGGTGCTATATAGCTTACAAAATATGAATACTTTTGTATCATAAAAAGGTGCTTAGAGTTTTACTGACTTTTAGTTTATAACTTACAAATTTCCTTAACCTTTATAGGGTTCCGTAGCCAAATGGAGTAGAAAAAATTATAATGTATTTTGGAATGATAAATTCAAACAGTTTTTGGCGGTACTGCTAAATAGCATCTTAGTTTTGTTTAAAGCACAGTAAGCATTTTTTTCTGCTTTTTATTTACCAAATAAAAAAAACGGCAAAAACTTAAACCCTTAGAATTACCATCCGTATATGTGCAACTCCTTGTGACTTATAAAGTATATATATATATACCTCGGTAGCTCAGCGGTAGAGCACTTACACGGAATGTAAGTGTCGCAGGTTCAAGTCCTGACTCGAGGTTAATCTTTTGACTGCATTTTTGCTATAAAAGCATTTATTTTTATTAATCATCCGTGTATGTCATATAAAAGTGCACACCTATTGTTATTTATTTGGGTTTTTACGTAGTTTTTTTTAAACTTATTTAAAGCTTTTGTTTGCATAATGGGCTTGTTAATATTATTTTCCAGCCTCACAACATCTAATCCCTTTAATATTCTATTAATTACATTGCACCAATTATAGATTGCTAATTTTACTGTAGTTGAAATAAATGCCTGAATTATATCGCTTTTATGAACATCACATTTCATGAACTCGAATTTAAATTTGTTACGTATAATAATGTTAGAAATTTCTATAGATATATTATATTGATGTGCATTGGAGTCCAGAAACATATTGGTTTCTTTTAAAGTTGTTCCAAAAAGCATAACCAAATGCTCGGACACATACACTAAACCAGGTTTTTTTTTATTGTATTCCCTTTCGGATACCCATTTATGCACATCTGATTGATTTGTCGTCAAATCTTTCTTACACTGCCGACATTTTGATTTCGTTAGTAATTTTCTTGTAACCCAGCCAGCAGTGTAAGCTCTTGCATGAATATTTAAGCGTTCACGTCTCGCCATTGTGCTCAGGTTTAAAGAGTCGCTGTGTATACTGTTAGAAGTTAACATCGTATCAGAATTCTTTTGAAATATTTCATTTTTTTCTTCACTTTGCTCAAACAAAGATTTGAGTTTAATTAGCTGGTAACAGGATTCGTCTTCACAATTGAATGAAACTTTATAAACCCTGTTATCAGCAGAGCTCTAAAAGTATTACAGAAACTTTGGCAATCTGGGTTATTATGCCTTAAATTATACGCTCCGACCTGCCCAAAAAAGTTTTCGATTCCATCAGAGTTGAAATATCTAGGTCTCATTACTTTTAATATTTTTTGCTTCAAAAAATTGCCACAGTTTCTGAAAACTTTTCAAAGTAACAATCCAGTTTCTAATACTAGGTACGGTTGTTTCATTACATTTTTTATCTACAAATTTCATGGTGTTAAATTTATGTATTGCTTCCTGCCAAAATTTATGATGGATCGATGTTTTTGTAACAGCCGAGCGTAATTCTTTTCCTTTGCTTCTTTTTGAGTATACACTGGCCCCATTAACACTGTCGAAGACTTTGTCAAAGAATGCTACAGCTTCGGACGTATTTCGTAAAGTGTCGCTAACAGGCTTGCCATCTACATAGTGTGCTGGAATTAAAAAAAATCTTATGATAAACCAAAGTACGTATTTATATTATATTCAAGTTGCAAAAATTGCTTATTACTCGGAGGTATTAAAATAATGATTATTAGTTGTATAAAAAATATTAACTTACAACTGGTTCTAAAACTCATTTGACTTAGTTAATCTAGTCATAAAAATTCAAAGTTCTATAAGACTTTTTTGAACATTTAAATTAGAAGTTAAGTACTAACTAACAACCATTATTTAATTACCCAAAATAGTAAGCTCCTTTCTGTAACTATTTCAAGCCTTTTACTTGACCTATCTACTGATCAATTGGGTTTCTTATAAAAAATATCTTTCAACCTAAATTAATATCTTACATTTTGTTAGCTACCAAAATTAGGTAATAGTGTAAACTTGTTTTTTTATTAAGATTTCAGTTATGAATCAATCAATTAATTTAAAAAAAATCGGTGTTTATTATACTAAAAAAAAAACTATTATAAACAAATTCATACATTATTTATTACTAGTATTGTTCTTCTTCTTCCTACGACTTTGTTACGTGGACTTTTTAAAAAAAGATTTTACCTGTTTATGATTCACCCTTCAAAAAATATCAGAATGCTCATACATATTTTCGTCCCCTGTTTGCCCCCTAGGGGATGATTTTTCAAAAACGGTAAAACACGTAAATATTATTTTAAACCGAAGGTCAAATACCAATTTTTATGCATTTAGTTTAAACATTCCTAACTTCTAAACTTCTAACCCCTTTAAGGGATAAGTTTTGCAAAATCCTTTCTTTGCGGAGCCCTGCTTCAAGTAAAAAACATTTATGGCAAATTTTAATTTACTAGACCCAGGCAGTAAGTTAGTCAGTCTCTATTTATATATATATACATCTGTATATATATACATCATCTGAATAACCTATTATTGTTATCGGAAAGTGATGTTATAAGCATAAACCATACTCTGATAAGTAAGTTAACACAATCAAAGTTATACTTACAAAATGAGGAAGTGTAAGCCAAAGCACTAGCCATTGTATGACTAAAGACTCGAACACAGTTTTTAACCTGAAAATTTAATACAATAAGTTTAATAATACGACAAATGATGTAATTTTTAGGGCTTTTTACCTAAATACTACACTACCCAAAGGCTACACTGTCTGTATGTGTCCGATTCTTACTTTAGGTAAAAGGCCAAAATTTATATAGAATAATGTTATTACAGCGGATTTCTTAACATAGTCAAATTTTTTTTATTCAAACTATGTTATAAACACTTTAATTGTACTCGTTCTATATAAAATATTACTCTTTAATGACCATGTGAAATAATATTGATTTCCCAGAGTAATTAACAACTTATCTTCTCAAGTATTACCTATAAAAATGAGTTTCTTTATTAGAAATACTCTTAGAACTATTAAAAATATAATATATATTATAATTATTTATATATATTCATATATGTTATTTATGTGTGTTTATTTATTTTATATGCTTTATTGTATGATATATATCTTCTTAATAACTGTATCGACACACACCTTAAACTTTGCATTTTTACAATACTTGCTTTTGCCCGCAGTTCTATCCACCCTAAATTTGGTTATCGGTGTAGGGTTTTAACGGCAAGTCCTTAATTATAAAAAAAATAAAACTAACTCACACTTGACGTTTTCAAGTAGCCTATGTCCTTCCAGGGACTCACACTATCTTCATGCCAAATTGCATCTTAATCAAGACAGACAGCAGAGTTACTTTCGCATTTTTAATATTAGAATGGCTTAGTAAAGATATACTGAGGTGATCTTTAGAATTAGTAACCTACCTTCATTTTTTTCACTTTTTCGGGTATAATGTGCTCGTCAGTTAGCTTGTGAAGCAACCGTGCCTCAGCATGCTGGCAGTCCATTTTATACACTTCAACAATGTCTGACCACCTTGATGTCTTCCCATTAAATTTTAAATCTTTTGTAAGGAAATTATTCCGTAAGCCCTTAATAAGATGTGGTGGGTCAAATATGGTATGTAATTTAAAACCACCTATGTTAATTGTATCATCTGAAATAAAAAATTATTTAGCAAATTAAATAACATTTATTTATATCTAGACATTCAATTAGGACAGCTGAGGATTTAAATAATTTACCAATGTTTTCTTCAGCAAGTATTTGTTCCTTTCTGGTATCTTGCTTAAGATTTTTCAGAGCAGACTGAAATGCTGTGCCCTGGTCAGATATTAAAGCAACTGGAATCAGTCCAGTCTCTCCAACTGCTTCCACAACAGTTTTTAATATTGTTTTTAATTCAGTTGCTTTGGTAGCACCTTCACAAAAATAATACGCAATAGCTTGCTGCCATTTATAGATGGCACCTTTGACCATGAAACAAAGAACATGATCAGCAAAATCATTGGTTCGTTCAGTGAGATCAACAAAGCCATTATTAAAATCTTTTTTAGTATAATTAACAGCTGTCTCTAATGCCATCTCATCAAACACAATTGAGCAATACTTTTTCTCTTCCTTCCAAGTGGATACCTGAAAATTTCAATATGTTATTAATATGTATATGTATGTCCCAAACTAAGCAAAGCTTGAGCTATGGGTACCAGACAATGGATAGAAATGATTGAAATAGATAACATTTATATACTTTTTTTTTTGGAAATACATACTACATATTATACACAGAAAACACCTAGTCTCAAAATAAAAACACATTTTTTTTTTTGTTTTGTGCGGGAATCATACCCATACCCCTCAATTCAGCAGTCAGGTCATTTCCCACTGAGCCACAGATAATTTAGTATTTGTATTAGGAGTTATATTAAAAAGTTGAGTGACTTTTGACATAGTGGACAAGCAAGGTAAATACCATAACCATTCAAAAATATCTCACCTCTTGTTTGATTGATGAAAATATCTGGGAATTGATCCCTGGCCCAATGACTAGTTTGGCAACCATCTTTTTTAAGGTGGTTTCAGATGGCAGTATAAAGATTTTTTGTAAAAATTTGTATGCTTTTGGGCTTTGTTTTTGTATAGCCAGTGCAACTAATTTCTCCTCATTTGTAAATCTTCTACCTTTTTTACTTTTCGTGCACTGCTTTATTTGCATCCACATAATGTTTTTGGCTGCAGGATTCATTGAGGCAGTCAGTTCTTCAAATGACTTTTCTTTACAAAATCTTAAAGCCTTTTTGGCTCTACGATTAAAACTAAGTAATTTTCTGGACTTCCTATATTCCCTGTAGAGCTTTCTGCAAGTTGGTGTAAGAGTTTTGGTGTTTTGCACCAATCTTTTCTTTTTTGGAGTTTGCAGCTCTAACTTAGCTAATGATGTGCTAGCTGAAGAAACAGACATTTTACGAAACTCTTCAATTTCACAAGAATGAGACATTGATGTAGATGTAGATTCTATAGTTGGCTGATTATCATTAGTCATTGATGTGCTAGATAAGTTAGAAGGCATTGCCTTTGTAAGAGGCCCTTGAGTTTCATACACCTCAAAATAAATTCCTTTTGATGTAGACGGAATAGGTTCTGAAAAAAAAAATGAAAAAAGTTACTAAAATCTTCATATTTATAAAACTTTATTTTATAAATACAGTATTAGATATCAAATATAGAATTAAACTTAGGAAATAGATTAATCGATTATCCATTAATTTAGATAATTGAACAACATAATTAGATTTAAATCATTATAAGCACATAATAGTATGTAATAAATGAATTGTATATAATGACAGGATTAGCTTAGTAATAATATCAAATTCAAATGTATTAATATACTTTAAGTAAAAATATTGTCTGAGAAAGCTCCATTTTGTTTTATTTTAAAGAGTCAGGTTATAACAATTACATATTTTGGGGCCCAATGCAAATATAATTATTAATGTTTTGGAGGTTTTTGACCTGTCTAGTAGAGTAGTTATGGATTTCAATATGGTCTGGATTCAGTAAAATAATATAATTTACATATTTGTTGATATACTTATGCACCAAGCAAGTTCTGAGGCAGGTGTGTAAATATTCCTTGCTGCTTTTGTTTTAGTTTGAATACTCTTCTCTATTTAGTAGCTGCTATGTGTAGCTCAAACCCATAGGACATCACTAAATGGCATAATAAGAACTAGCAGAAATGGAGAACAGTGGAAGGTTAAATGGCTACTTCTCTACGGAGCGCAAAACATGCTCCGCTTAGTTATTACTTACAGCCAATTACAAGTTTCCTCTGCTATCAAACCTTGTAATAAGGTCTTTGGTAACAAAGATGATTTATAAAGGTTTTTTTAAGCCACTAAGGTGGCCAAAAAGCTAATGGTCCGCTTGATGATAAGTGGTCACAGCAGCCTATGGACGCTTGCAACACCAAGGACGTCACTCGCACATCTAAACCCTAATCACTTCTCTCTTAAAGAACCCTATTCTGTACTAGGTGTGTACAATGATGTTGTTAAGATATTGAAAATAAATATCATTCTGTAAAACCCTTTGTTAATGTATATGATATTTATACTATTTTACTCTATCATAATGCAATTGTGAAATTTTAATTACAGACTTGCATAATAGCATTTAAGGACTGGCATCAGTCACATTAATTTGCATGAGATATCCATGATTTAGTCTTTTTCTGGTCATTTCAATTATTGCAAAATAAGTGCAGCTGCTAAGATAAATATTTGTTATACCTCATAAATATTTACTAAAGTAGAGCCGCTAAGATAATGTGTTTCTGATTTGGCACTATTAGATTTATTGTAAGTGACAAGTGAGTGATACGAGATCTAATAACTTGAAACTTAAGTAAACTTATATCACCAAGCCAACTCAATAAATATAATAGTAAACTGATAGAATACATATTAACTCTATGTAGAGTTGTTTTTGAAATGTATAGAATAGTATTGTGGCTCATCTTTATGACAGACTTGGTAAAATGATTAAAATACAAAAACTAATCTCATAAATACGTTTTAGTCTAATAATATATGCATTCATATAATTTAGAAAGTACCAAATCAGAAACACTTTCACTTATTAGCTGCTCCCTAACTTATGCCGATATACAAACCTGTAGGTCTAGAAGCAGCATAAGGGTGATCTTCATGTTTTGAGCGGCAGTAATTGTGGTCAGAGCACAGTTTTAGAGTTTCTGAAAAAAGATTTAACCTAATGTTATATATCAAATCGAATTATACCAAAAAACCTATATAAATTGTCTTATATATTTATTGTATGGTGTAATTTTAAGTAGTTTGAAGTGTACATACCTGACTTAGTAGGCATTCCAGTAGAGACTTCAAGTTCAGTGAACAAAGTGGGATAGGCTTCTATTAACAGGCGTGACTTCTGAGTGAGGAACTTGGCCTCAAAATGTTTATGGCACACCAACTGTTTGGACAACTCCAACGAACTTAAAGTACGCAAAGAAGCACAGTTTATAGAATCTAACCACTTTCTACGTCTATTTTCTAAAGCCGGGAATTTGTGTAATTGAACGTCCTGTCGTATACTATTACACTTCGGCACACAGCACTTGGTATAGCGCATTTCGAAAACTACAAGATCTCGATAGGTACTAATACGGAGGAGCAAGAACTCAACTCAACGTAATTAGCAGCAGAAATCACAGAAATTGTAGATCTCGACACAATCAACTTGTTGTATGATGTACACAAACAAACAAGATGGCGTATCCGCGGGTAAAGACAACACGCACGCATGAAGGGGGAGTGGGCGGGGAGGAAAAATCATGTATCGTTTTCCCGCTGTCAATTATACGTCGTTATTTTTTTCTTTGAAGATTAATGGCCGTGGTACCAACAACCCGTTTCGTCTAAGCGCATCTGATAACATAAGTCAACAAAAAAAACTTTTTTTTTTTTGCGTTTGTTATTTAGGGTGCGTTCCAAATCGCAACGAGGAAATTAAAAAAGTGGTTTTGGGACGCCCGGGGTGGAGTAATTATCCAACTGTCAAGTTGAATTTTTTACACTGCCATAGAAAAGGTTGAAAATCACTCCTGTCAGTGTGAAAATTAACTGTCAAACGCTCGTTCCAGAACGGGTTGATTTTTCAACTTTACCGGGCGATAATTACTTGGGTGTGATTTGGAACATAGCCTTAATGACTATTGTCTGATTTTTTACATTAAAAATAACCAAGAACTCAATTTATAAAAAAAAAGTTTGCTTTTGGATTTAATTCAATGATGAAAAAAATACACTATTTTGCCAAATGCTTAGAGGTTATTTCTTTTATAAATTAGGTATAAGAATTCAAAATCAGGTAAACAAAACTCAGGCACAAAATTCGTGTTGACTTGTGTAATTTCAGGGGTGCTATTATTGTCCAAACGAAACACGTTTCGCGTCAATTTGACAGTTCCGTGTGTGTATATGTTTGAGTATTTAATTTTGATGTTCTTGTAGATAATAACAAAGATATATAGTTCATAATGCACAAATAAACTTTTCTTTAAAAAAAAACAACGTTTTAAGAATTGTTCTCGATGGATTCACTTTCACATTTGACAGCTGTCGAAAAATAGTAGCGCAAAATACCCACCTCCTGACATGGGTTTTTGGTAGCAACAGTTCGTAGCAAAACCGCTTAGACGAAACGCTAAATGTCAACATTAGCTTTTGCTACCAAAACCATGAAACACAAACCGCTAACAATTTCGGCTAAAAAGTAGCCGGAAGTAGGAAATATTAACTATTTCTAGATTAAGTAAAACCCATCCATAACTTTATAAGATTAAAAAAAACAGCTACTTTAGTAAGTAGTGTAAGTAAAAACTTTTAATATTTAAATACATATAACTTTTTAACATAAGTATAATCTAAAATTATAAAATTCTTAAACACGTTAGTTCATCAAATCTTCATTGAGTACTTTAACCCATGCGTGAAACCTGAAACAGAAAACCACAAAATATTAAAATAAATTATCACTGGTTATATTATAGATACGTTTTTTTAGTTCAACTTTTTAATTAAACAATTAAGTACCATCTCGTCACCTCAATTCTTATTTATCCTTTCGACCAAATTCATTGAAAATTGACTTTAAATACACTATTGTTAAAATTTAAATTTCAATCGTGTTGGTTCAGGAAGATTTAAAACTTTTTTCTCTTAAAACAACAAAAAACAATTTAAACTTTATTTGTGACAACACACTGTAATGAAAATTTTGTACTTATTTGTTATATGTCTAGTGTTTGTTTCGTAAGAGCCGTTAAGTGCTTCGGTGTTCTATCTCCACTCAATAGACCAATCACAGCCTGCAACGCCATGTCCGCCAGTTTTTTTTATTTGTTAATGTAGCTAAAGACATCCCGAGAATCACGAAAATATTGTAAAATCCTTTAAATAATTGTGTTTTTGTGTGAAAATTGTTATAAGAAAAAAGCAGAATTGTGTCTAGAATATTTTGTAATAGTAGGTACCACCGATAGACAAGTGAGTCGAATCACTAAGAGACTCCAACCCGCTAACACCGCCCTAGGCGAATGGTTTCGGAAATGGAGAATCGAGGTGAATCCCGACAAAAGTTCTGCCGTTCTCTTTACCTCTGGCCGCCCTCCGTGGCCATTTCCCCTCTCACTCTTCGGTCGGGCCATTCCCTGGCAAAACAAGACCAAATATCTCGGTGTGACCCTGGATAGTCGTTTGAATTTCCACGCTCACACCAAAATAGTCAGAGACTGAGCCGCTTTTGTCCTCGGTCGTCTTTATCTCATGATAGGCAATTACAGTAAGATGTCGCTTAGAAATAAGTTAAATCTTTACACAACTTGCATCCGCCCCATACTAGCTTATGCTAGCGTAGTCTTTGCGTTATCCAAGCGTAATCTCCACAAACTTCAGACCCTCCAAAACCGCTTTCTCAAAGCGGCCTCCGGAGCCTCCTGGTACATCCGCAATGCGGACCTACACAGAGATTTCGAACTCCCCACGATTCCCCAATACGCTTTTTCGAGCGTATACAAAATCACCCGAATCGATTAATTGTGCAATCCACAACGTACCAACCCCCCGATCGACCTCGGCACGGTCGTAAAACTATAGTTAGGCGGCCTCGGGACGTACTAACGGCCCCAGATGACGATCTCGCTGTCCGGATAGCGAGATTAGTCTCAACGACCTCCTCCAATAGGGCCTCTCCAATAGGACGTCCCCGGGTTCGTCGGCGCCCGAACGGATACACGAGGTATCAAAGAGTGCCGGGGCGCTTCTCGCCCCAACTTAATCGCAACCGCACCCGCGTAACGGGGAACCTCCCTCCTGGCGGTGACTTACCTTCGGGTTCGAGACTCACGCCGGTCGAAGGGACGCCCTCGAGAGCGACAACCCCGCTATACGGGCTGAGGCTCCTTCAGAGACTCGCCCAAATAGAGTCCGGTGAAGCAGTAATGGCTGCAACAGTCAACTGCAATGTCAGTTCAGAAAAAAAAAAGTAGATATAATCAGACGCAGCGGCAAATTAAGCGGTAAGTTCTGTCCAATTTTCACCTCATGGCGTTTTAACCAGGATGTTGTTTTTTAATTACTTTGAACTTTGAACAACAACGAGTATCAAGCTAAGTCCAAGAGCGTGTTGCTATAAGTAGATTGCTATTTATAGTAGCGTAATGTGTCGTTCTAGACGCAGAAGGACAGTATTTATTCCCAGTTTAAAAAAAGGTTCTGGTGTTACTGAAGTACAGAGCCAGTGCATGAATAAATATTTACCTACCTTTTCTTTTAATTTTAGCGCAATGAAGTAAATCGAGTAGGTTTATTACTTTTAATATATATATGAATAAGTCAAATCATAAATTTTATCGAACTAGAAAGTATTGTGAGCTTGAGCTAGAAAGTATGTACGTGTCTAAATTGACTAAACACTTCTGAACTAAAAAATATCAGGCATTTGAGTTTTTTATAAATAATACAGTGAATATAAACCTTATACCGTAAATACATCTGGTACATAGAACAAACGGGCACCCAAAAATTAAACAGTCACTTTGTCCTATCTATAAGGTAGGTATAAGGTAATGTTCTAAATTCACATTCGTAATTAAAATTGTGCTTGTTTGTTTATCTCCACATAAAAACTGGAAAATAAGGCATAATTCATTAGCATCCATAGATGAAATTTATAAGAATTAATTTATAGGTAACTCATGTTTTAAGAAAAGCCTTCAAATTAGAAACTTTAGTTTTAGTTTTTTAGTTTTTTTAAAAATAATGCAAAAAACTCTAAGGATCTAGTAATAACACTAAAAATTATTGTGTATGTATATATATCGATAAGTTTTAAAATAATAAAATAGTAACTACATAACGTAAAACTTGTTTATTTACCGATTTACATCTAAAGGAAATCTTCTTAAATTTATGTCACCGGACTTCTTTGACCCACCATATATACTTTTTTCTCTTATTGTGGACTTCACATACGTCTTTTTTTTTCTTGACGTATGCAGGTTTCCTCACAATGTTTACCTTCACCGAAAAGCCAGTTGTGTGAATAAATAACTCAGTGTTCATGAGAAATTAAGAAAAGACTCATTGGCCACTTAGGACGTGAAGTGAAATTTAAACTGCTCGACCACCACCGACTTCTTCGTAAGACTTCTTCTTTTTTAGGACTTATTAAAAATAAAATATTTTCGATAGAAAATGTAAACAAGCAATCCGCCATGACAGTTCATAAACGAAATTCGACTAAGAAGCAGTGGTGGCATCGTAACAAACATAAATTCCGTAGTAGTGTAGTAGTATTGGTCAAACGAAGGTTACAAATGTTTGTATAAAGTTTCCAGACACTGGTAGAAGCATCACCTATAGGACATGATTTTTTAAAAGCTTTTATTTAACTTGCAATGTATGTTCGTTCGGATGGAATCTTGCTACTCAATTTTGAAGCAGATATCTTCAACCCATTGAGCTGAAATTTTGTATACACGTTTAGTTTGGATGACAATACACGATAAGTTGTGTGACGTTTGATTGCATTTATACAATATGGGTATCAAATGAAAGGGATTGCTGAGAATAATTAGAAAATAACTAAAAAGTAAAAAATAAACTACAAGCAAAAAAACTTTTTTTCAAAAAGCTTTTATTTAAATGCTCTAAAAAGAAGAAAATAAAAATTTCCTTTATTTTAACTATCAACTATAACCTCATTATACACAATGTATATGATCATAAAAGCTTTTCGCGAGGTTTGCGTAAGTAATCTATTAGTATTAAACTGAAATTTAAAATTAATTGAACTTAGCAGATTAAGTTGCTCAATTAAATAGATACTAGTTATTTACACAAGTAAATCACGCGACAAGCTTTTATGATCATAAGAGCGTTCCATCTGGCGATTTTTAACACTAAGTAGCAGAATTTTTAGTGGTTCGCGTTTCATTAGCTTTAGGAAGCAAAATCTAATGTTGACTTTTAGCGTAAAACCCACGTCGGGAGGTGGGTATTTTGCGTTATTTTTTGACAGCTGTCAAATGTGAAAGTGAATCCTTTGAGAAAAATACTTATAACGTTGTTGATCAATTATATACAGTGATTCTCTCACCACGTTGACATTGGCGAAATACTGTGCCTTTAAGGCACAATAAAGGCCACAAAGCGAAAATAATAATTATAATAAACGTTGTTTTTTTTTAGAGAAAAAAATATTTTGCATTATGAACTATATATCTTTGTTAAAAATCAAAATAAAATACTTAAACGTATACACACACGGAACTATCAAAAAATGACGCGAAAATTGAATAATAATAGCGTCGCTGAAATTATCAGATGCGCTCACACGGAACGGGTGGTTGGTACTAAAATGAGGTTTTACTATTAAATTTTAACGGGGCTCAGAAGGAACGCCCTACATATAAATTGTGTATAATGTGGTTATAAGTTGATAGTTAAAATTTTAAAGGAAAATTTTATTTTCTTCTTTTTAATGCATTTAAATAAAAGCTTTTTTTAAAAAGATTTTTTTTTTCTTTTAATTTATTAACTGTTACGATTGCATTTGCTTTCGTGCAATCTCTTACTGTTTTGTTGAAAAATCTATTTACCATCCTGCTGTCAGTTTCAAAATTTGCTAAATTTGCTAGAAATTGTAAGCTAAAAAAACAGGCATAATTTCCAATAATAAAGAAAAGAAGCAAAGCAGTGCTGCCACCTTAGCGCTTTCGGAGTTAGATCTAGCGCTTTTTTGGGAGACATAGCGCCGATGTTATAATATTAACTCATAGCAGAAAACATAGAGCTTTTTTATGGCGGACCAAACTTAGTTGTAATCACGTCGCAATCAAAAAGTAGGAATAACGCAGCAACACCGTAATTAGTTTAGCTTACGTTCCATTTGTTTAGGGTATTCCCCAACTAAAATAAATTATTTCTGATTGTTGGTTTACGATGTGCAACCTGGACCTTCAGGACTTCAGTCCACTCAACGATCCTTCTGACATCGAAAGCGTCTAGCCATACTTATTATTATTAAGATTAATTTAAAACTATGCCAATTTGTATTGGAATAAATAAAAACTTCTTACTTTTATGTATTTTTTGTTCATGCAAAGCTAGCGGAATTTAGCGCTATTTTTTGTTAAAGCAAATTAGCGGAATCTAGCGCTTTTTTCATGTGCTTTTAGTGCTGATTGGCCTCGGAGAGGTGGCAGCACTGAAGCAAAGAACTTCAAATTGTAAAAAAAATGAAAACTGCAAAATTACAGAATTACTAGAAATAAAATTATTCTAAATACAGACATGTGTCACTGAATACGAAATTTGAAACAAAATCATGCAATATAAAAATATCAGTCACTAAAATCCAGCTATAGTTTTTTTAACATCCAGTGTTTTCCTAAAAATAACCTAAAAACACATGTACGGTAAAACTGTTTTGTTTACTCGAGTAGTCAATAGACTTATTTCTAGATGTTATAGTACGGATTCCACTAAAAGACTGTTGGAATTTTTAGCCAACATGCCTAAAGCGAACACCAGTAGAATTGCAGAGTCGCAGCGACAACGGTTGCAGATTGCCAGGAAATCCGAAAAGTATGGGCCAAGTAATGTGTACCTTCAAGTATTGGGCTCTGGAGCTCGAGGATCACCTAGAACCTTGTTGCTTTTCACTGATCAAAAACGGTAATTACAATTTTTAAATCATTACTACCTAGCCGGAGTCTCTCAGACTCTGACATCTGGTGGTTTGACCCTGCACAGGACCTACAATTATGTGATAAACATTTGTGTATGTCTTGAGACTGGGTTTATTGTATGTATAATATGTATATGTTTACAAAAAAAGCAAATGAGACTTTGTATGTGTTGACTGGAATTCATAGTATAAACTTTGCTTAGTTTGGTACTAATCTTGTTGCAGATGGCACTGTGTGCAATGTTCAGAAATATTTGGCCATTATTAGGAAAATTTATCCCTCTCTATAGGAACCACCATCTCAATCCACCTGTGGATTTAATAGCACAATAAATTGATTAGGGAACATCCTTTTTCACACAGATGAAATAATACTACATTTATATTATACTACAACTATTTGATTGTCTTTTGCTTCATATTATTAAGCATTTTTATTTCATATTATAGCTTTATGGCTGATGGCCCTTTACTGTCAAAATCTGTTCAGATTGCATTAGCATTGAAAAAGTAATTTTGATAACCCGATTTACTGTTAATAATTAGATCTGTTAGTGACTTATTGTAGTAACTTAAAATTTTTAGAGTAGATTGCATCATCCATAGGCTACGGTGACTGCTTACCATCAGGCGGGCCGTAAGCTTGTTTGCCACCTTAGTGGTATTAAAAAAAAAAAAAATCTAACTTTAAATTCCGTACCTTCCTTTTAACT
The DNA here is from genome assembly GCA_946406115.1 of Apoda limacodes. Lineage (NCBI taxonomy): Eukaryota > Metazoa > Arthropoda > Insecta > Lepidoptera > Limacodidae > Apoda > Apoda limacodes. Next base: position 26,170,678 of record OX291550.1, read on the forward strand.
TATTTGTTATATAATTCCCCATTACAACACATATTTTGTGAAAAATTCAGGCTTTTACATATTTCCATCTAAAAGATATAGCCCTTCAGCGGTTGGACAGATGGACAGACAGACAGCGTAGTCCTAGTGAACCTTAAAATGGTGTGAGCATATGACAATCCTAAAATTGTCATATACTTAACATTAACTATTACCAGCCAAATTTATTTATTGCAATAGGCAGAGGCCTTTTTTTTATTATACCACTAAGGTGATAAGCAAGCTTGCGGTCCGGATGGATGCTTGCAACAACTAAGGCATCACTCGCGTGTTGAATATAAAGTAACTTCTTTTCTTTGAAGAACCACATAGAAGAGCTCATTCCATAACCTTAGCGTTCACAGGAGAAATTTTCTCTGAAACTTTACTATACGTGACAATTTAGGTTCTAAGATGTGAGGATGAATTCCCCGCCGATTACGAGCGGTGCGATTATACAAGCAGTAGGCAAAATCTCTCCTCAGACTTAAGGTATCGGGTTTAGGATCGTCGACGATTCTCACAGCCCGTCATTGAACCGAGTAAAAAGATCCAAGCTGGTATCCGGTGCACCCGCCTAGCGATATCAGCAGCACTCCATATGGGGCCGGATTTGCGACTTGTAAACCAGCAAGCTCTGCCTGAGGTGAAGTACTGCTTCGCTCTGTTGAGTACTTTTTAGACAGTTTTTTAGACGGCAACACCGAGGATCACACTGCTTTTGGAGGTGGTGACGGGAGAGTTCTGGAATTGTGGGACCTCAGAAAAATGGAGTCTTATGTCTTCGTAAGGTTATATTGGACTAAGTTTTCCCATCTCCAGTCAGCGACCTAAGACAGAGTGGTCTCGCTTTGAGACACAAGTTCTCCGGCTTTTCCTTCACATCGAAATGAGGAGTGTTTGCAAGACCCGTGTTATAAGCATCTTCAGCATTTTCATCTGCATAGCAATGTAAATTGTTGATGTCTAACATGTCATTGATATGCAGTAGAAACAACGTCGAGACAGCACAGAGCCTTGCGGGACACCAGCGTTAAGATTCATGCTATCAGAGCAATTACCGTCAACTACGGCTGGTACAAAAGCTAGGGCGGCTAGCTAGATGATAAGATGGCAACTTCGATGGAAGACCCCTGTGCCAGACCCAATCGAACGCCTTCGCTATGCCCAGGCTACATTCGCAGTCTTACATGAAGACGGCAAACTGCGCTGGCAGTTGCTTTCTTTCTGTACCTCTAGGCAGCATGTAATCTGCATTTTAATTTAGAAATATTTGGTTCCTTATTATTTCTAGCCGACTGAGCATGAAGCAGATTGCTTGAGAATTTTAGCTTTTCTGCAAGACCTACCATACCAGCGAGGATTGCTCCAGTGACGGCGGATCTGCAGTGATCTACACGCACCCACAATATTGACAAGTCCCAATCTTGAAGAAGATGGTTGGCTGCGCAGTCTCAAGGTGGTGGTGGACTGCGTTAAAGTTAGCGTGAATACCCCTTATGCAAAAGTCCACAGTGAATGTGGATGGAGAAGCAGCTGAAAAGACTTTTTTTTTTTTTTTACTTAATGCTATTTTTTTAAAGAAGTTTCTTAGACTATTTGAGAATTTACTGCACAGACAGCTAAAGAGATAAAAAGTGCGCTACCAGAACTGCAAAAGATCGGCACAGATAGGGCATTTGCTAGCGCGACGGGCTTCCCCCTCTGTTGTAGTAGCCGGGTCTACTCCGGTCTCCTCCGGCACGACTACTACTTTAGAGACTTTGCACAAGTTGGCGTTTCAGCCTCCCAGGGCGGAGATTAAACTGATTCGGGAACCCGTTCAACGAGCGTGCGATCAGCCGTTTCATCTGGTCTCCCTGACCGCCACACCAGCACGCCGCGTCTACATTGAGCAATCACAGCAACGAGCACAACCGGTCCCCCGCTGTCCGCGCAGCGAATCCCCATGAGCTTTGTATACCTAACTCACCGCCAGGAACACAACACTACTCACCGTTAGTGTTGTTTGGCCACGGTCGTCTGAAAGGTAGAGGTACTTCTCCTGTTCGAGCTGCTCATTCGAGGGAGTACTTTTATTCTTTACTGTTCAGGCGATTCAGTAGAGCGAGTACTTGATGTGCCCTACCTCTCATATGGTAAACTAGTTCTGATAGTATGATAGAAGTGGATACGAATTCCAGAACTCGTAGATTTGCAAAATAGGATCTAGATTACTTTTTAGAAATATTATGGGTGACCTGAAATGTAGCTACACAACTCACTCACCCTTATTTATATATCGCGTCATCCTTGTCATTGTTCAAGGTTGATGCTAAGCAACACCTGCTCTCTTTCTGCTGTTTTGTTCTGGCGGCTGGGCATAATTTTTTTATTCATAATGAAAGATTCAAGTTCGTTAACCTAGTAAAATATGTAACAATAGTATTTAAAACTTTGATGGAGTAAAATAATTGATAATGCCATTTTAAAAATATGTTCTTACACAATGAATTTGGTGCAATCCAACCTTAAAGTTTTCTTATTTACCTAATGTCTGTATATTTTACCCAGGATAGATCTGATGCACTGTTTGTCTCTGTATCTGTATATATAAAATAGTAAACTGACTGATCACTGGGTCTATAGACTTGAAGTTTCGCACAGAGGTTTTTGTTATTAAGCGAGCACAAAAAAGGATCTTGCTAAATTCATCCCGGCTTGGAAGTTTATACGGAAAATTTTCAGCTTAATTAATTAAGGCTGTGGTATAGGCAACACCGCGAAAATACGCCGTTTTTGTGCAAATTTTGTGGCTAAACTATAGAATCTCAAAGATTGATAAAAAAATATGTTATAAACCTTGCTTTTATCTAGTGCATTACCTTACTGAATGATTTTCATTTATTGTATTTAATGCAATAAAAAATCTGGAAGTGACCATTGTTTCAACACTTGGGCAAATTTTTAAAGTGTGTTTTGCATTCGTTTGTAATGAAAGTTGGATAAATAATAAGAATAGCTAGTTATGTAGTGCATTGACTCAAAAGTGCATTGACTTGTGACAACAAAACGGTAATAACGTTAAATTCCATACAAAAAAATAAAAGTTTTGAGGTGTAATTACGGTATTAATTACCTACTTAAGAAGTATATTATTTATATGTCTCAAAGTAATATATATAACATTATCTAATGATTTATAGTGCATTTACATACACAACGTTAGAATTACAAAAAATTAGCTTTCTGCCTATATCGCCCCCTTGGTATTTGGTTAGAAACTTGAATGATAATGAATACAAATTTACATATTTCCTTGTTTCTGGAAAATCATTCCCTAGAGGGCAAAATAGGGGATAAAAATTGGTACTTTTGGGGCTCGTTAGTCTCTAGTTATAATATAGGCAAGGTATTTAGTACTTATTAGAAAGGATTTAGCAAATTCTTAAAAAAAAAACGACATATTCATAAGCCACTTACCACAGGCTATGCTGTCTACTTCTCTAGGACGACAAGGGACAAGGGAGATTGACTCCTATCGTTTAGAAATCACTTGCAATTCAAGTACTTATATATGGAATCACAAAATTCTGTTCTGTGTTGTCAACATCAGGTACCTGTTCAACTGTGGAGAAACAACTCAGCGCTTGGGACATGAACATAAACTAAAGTTATCGAGATTGGAACACATATTTATCACAAGCAAAACATGGAAAAACATTGGTGGATTGCCAGGATTGTCCCTCACATTGCAGGATGTTGGTGTACCGAATATCACCCTTCATGGCCCTGAAGGCTTAGTATGTTTTGTTGGCTTTTATCTATACATTTCAAAAATTTTCATAACACTTTCAGTTTAAAGTCTAGCATCTGACTATGGATGGTAATATAAACAAAATTCAAACATAAAACAAATATAGCACAGCTTAATAAACCGCTCCTAGCTGTGTAGTTATATGGTGCGTCGACTCGTGCGAGATGCGTGTGAGCAAGCTGCTTGTTTATTAAGCTGTGATTCTAGTGTAACATCTATGGTAAAGCAACAAATAATAAAAATCGGTCAAGTTAGAGTCTGGCTCGTGCATTTTACTAACATAAATGATAATATTAAGCAATCTATGTCTACTAAAGTTTTTATGCAAACAAAAACTAAAAAAATAAACTTTGTCATACTAACAATAATATTCCGGTAAAACTGGCGCATCAGAATATACAAGGAATGTCTCAGAAAGAACCAGAAATTGAATTGTTCATAAACTACCAAAATAAAAATTTTATGTATCACTAAAAACTGGCTATGTAGCCATCAGTTTATGTTCAATTTCACCTATCACCAAGTGGGAAGTTCGTTCAGTCGAGTAAATGCAATCCATGGTGGCTCTTTAATTTTAGTTAACAAACAGCTAAAGTTTTAGGAACGTAAAGATATTGTGAGCCTCTCAGTTGAGCGAACTGCCGAGCTGTCCTGTATTGAAGTTGAGCATCTCATTGTTGTGAGTGTATACAAGCCGCCTTGTGCAATTTATGATAATTTTGAATTAGTTATGGAGGAAGTGCTGAACAAAATCAGCAATTCCAATCAACAAATCATTATATGTGGAGACTTTAAAACATTTAAAAAAATAGCTCATTAAGCACCAGATTACTTGCCTTATTTCGGTCTTTTAATCTAAATCATTTGTTTTGTGAGCCAACAAGGATTGCTGTATCAAGTGCCACGTGCATCGACAATATATTTACTGACATAAAACCAATTCAAAAATCGGAGTCAAGTCAATCAAGTCAGATCATTGTGGACAGTTTGTGGTTTTAGAAAGCAATTATAGTATTACAAAAAAGGCAAGTAAATTCATACCAATTACAACTAAACGGATTGAATTTAAATCTAACTTATTGCATAAACTTCCGGATTTACTTTATACTGGCAACCCAAATGATATGTACAATACTGTTTTTGACACTATCACTACAGAGTATTGTAAAATATTTTTATTGCAAATTTCCAGTCGCTTTAGTTTTAGTGAATAGGCTACCCCAGGTATTAATAAAAGTAGGCGTAAACTGTTTGAATCATATAAAGAAAGAGCATATAATAACAGCCAGATATTTTGGAAATATGTAAAAAATATTCAAAAACCTTTAGAAAAGCCGGTCTTGTTGCAAAATCCATTCATCTCAAAATATAATAAAAACTAAACGGAACAGATAAATAATAAAAACTACCTGAACAATGCTTGGAATTCTTGCTAGGACTTTGAGTTGGTTGCAGATGACACTAGTTTAAAAACAAATCTTGATGTTTCCAATTCCATTCAAAACAACTGAACATCTTAACTCAAGTCTAATTTTAGCAGAAAAATTAATATACACTAAAAAAAAAGGTCCCTTTGTTTTTAAAAACATTAGTCCTACGGATATCATAAATACATTTAAAATACTAGAATTATAAATAAAAAATACCGCAGACCTTTGGGGACTTTATATAAAAACTATAAACTCCATAATTCATGTTATAGTACAAACATAGCTATAATTTTTAATAGTTGTGTTGATAATGAGTTGTTTTCTGATGAAATAAAATTTAGCAAAATTATACCTCTTTTTAAATCAGGTAGTTCAACAGATTCTAATAATTTTCGGCCAATACCACCTGTACTCAGTTAAGTTTTCGAAAAATCATAATTTGTCAAATATTAAGCCATTTCTGTATTAATGACTTACTAAGTAGTAAACAGTTTGACTTTATGAAAGGCCGTTCCACAACCGTGGCACTGTTAAAAATTTATTTAAAGCCTGGGAGGATTCGCATGATACTCTTGGAGTGTTTTGTGATTTATCTAAGGACAACATGAAAATCTCATCAGGAAGCTACATCACTCTGATATAAGAGGCGAAGCTCTTTACCTTTTGACCTCCTCCATGTGTAGGAGAATACAGAAAATAGATGTCAACGGTGAAAGATCTCCGGGATCAGCAGTCACTATGGGAGTCCATCAGGGCTCAATTTTATGTCCTTTTCTATTTCTTATTAACATTAGTGATCTTCCATATCATGTAAAAAACCATGACATTGTTTTACTTGCTGACACCTCTTTACTTTTTAAAGTTAAGAGACGACAGACATGTTATGATGAATTAAATAATGCCATTTCTCAGATTGTAAATTGGTTTAACGCTAATAATTTGTAACTTAATGAGAAAAAAACCAATTGTGTTAAATTTACATATCCAAAATTTACATTCCAAATGTTAGTCAGATCCAGACATGTATTAATATTAATGACGAGCAATTAAAACTGGTTGATTCAATAGTCATTCTTGCCATAATGCTGAACTTATGGGTACTTCATATTCATAACCTAGCCAAAAAACTTAGCTCTGCTATTTATGCGATGAAGAAAATAAGACAATTGACCAATTACGACACTGCAAAAATAGTATATTTGAGCTATTTCCGTAGTTTGATGACATTGTGTGATATCTTATTGTTGGGTAGTGCTTCTAATGTAAAAACAATATTTGTGTTACAAAAACGGGCAATTCGTGCTATTTACAAATTAGGATCAAGGATATCTCCGAGGGTTAGGTTTAGGGAAGTAAATTTTTTAACTAGCGTCGCAGTACACATATGAAAATCTTTTATATGTTCATATAAAAATATTAATAGTATCAGCAACAAAAGTGACGTTATCAAAGTAAATACTAGAAGTAAAGATAAGCTGTTGGTGCATGATACACGTCTGCACAAAATAAGTAACTCTTTTATTGGTCAATGTGTACACTTTTACAACAAAGAGCCGAATAATATTCAAAAGCAATTAATTAGTAAATATAAAATCTTTTATCAAACAGCAACTTTTTAAAAACGCATACTACAATATTACAGACTCTTTAAATGATAAAAATCAATGGGACTGATGATGCTCAATTACAGGACGCATAGTTAAACCAAATAAAAATAAAAATAATATAAAATTGTGTGGCTTAAATTTTTTATTTAAAGCATTGATTGTATTTGTATTTTTATGATTTTTTTATAAGACTAACTATCGAATTTCTTGCCGGATTCTTCTGGGTAGAAATCAACACTGTGAATCAGAGAGTGGATGGGAGGGTTCTAAAAATAGTATATCATAACTTTGTCGATTCAAAAGTGATCGTAAAAACTTAATTTAAATAAAAAAAAATAGTACTTAAACCTTAGTGTCTGACTTCTACTTGGCGGTTTATTACAAACGTTTGTTTGTTTTTGCTTTATTGTAAAAACCTTTAAATTTTAAGTCTATAAACTCTAAAAGTAAAACAACAATTAATTACAAATAAAATGTCTGCAACCATAATTTTACAATATACCGAATTTCTGACTGTAATATTATTATTTACATAGTAGCAACTTCGTTGCAAAGGATTAGTATTTTGTGATCTTACTGAGCTCTTAGGACGCGATTTCGACTCGCACTCGACCAGTTTTATTTTCGAACCTATGTATCTCCTAATTGTTTTACTTTTTGCTTTTTAATGCTTGTCAATAAATACGCCATAGTTACACATATTTTGTTGTAAATGCTTCTAACCATTACACTTTGAATGACAGGACACTTTAAAGGTCAGGGTCCTGTTTGTATTTGTTCATTATCATAATAGAAACAATTTGTTAAACACTGGGTTAAGAAAATTAAATAAATAAAATCGATGAAGTAGGTATAACAAATTTAATTAAATATTCTCTTTAAGTTAAAATACACATATTAAGGCTATGGCATACCCTAGCAAAAGCTTGCCGTTTCGACTGGTGTACAAAGCATACAAAGAGACACAGTTCCACTTACGATAGGCGCTAGCACGTGACTGCACGTTAAAAATCTCTATTTTCTCGGTTTAGTTCAAATATTTATTTAGAACTATGTAATTAGCAAATTCGCTTGGTCTTATTTATATATAGTACCTAGAAGGTTTTTTTTAACAACGCCATTTATTGTCAAGTAGCTTTAGCGTTGCTGTGTCGGTAAAAATAATAGTACTACTACTCGCCAATAGATGTCAGGGAGAGTCATATTTTTCAGTTTATCATTGCCTGGAAAAAAAATGGATAAAACGAGGTTATCTAAAAATGAAACCTAGCTAGATCGCCCCCGCATTCCTGCATACTAAATTTCATGAAAATCGTTGGAGCCGTTTCCGAGATTCAAATGATATATATTTATATACAAGAATTGCTCGTTCAAAGGTATTAGATTTTATGAAATAAGAATTTTTTAGTTTTCCAAAAAATTTGAATTAAAGCCCAAAAAAAGAGTGACAGAATTAATTTCTTTTCTAATTGAGGTTTAAAGTATAACATTTTCTTTTTTGTCAAAAAGTGTACTCAGGACTGTAACACAATTAATTAAATATTGCAAACTTAACTCGTTTAGGTATGTCGTCACCTTAATAGAAACTAGAAATAAGTTTTAAATTTAACAATTTGACAGGTAAAGAGTTTGTACATGAAGTATAAAAATTAAATAACACAATTAATAAAAAATGTTAAATTTTCAATGTCCAAAAAAAAAATTATATAAAATTAAAATGAAAATAAGATAAGTAAAGCTGTTGTATAAGGGCATTGTACAATTGAAAAAAATAAAATAAAAAAAATAGAAGTTGCTGTAAAAAGGCATTTTCAAACTGTACTGATATATTATAGCAGTGTTCATATAATACTGATAATAATCAATTACCACATACTAGCTGACCCGGCAAACGTTGTTTCGCTATAGTCCCCCTATCTCTTATAAATAAAAGTTGAACCCGCGAACAATGTTCACGTATTTACAAAAGGAACTAACATTTTCTTACAAATCGGATGGTTAACCCTTAGTTCGCGACTCCGACTCGCACTTAACCGGTCTTTTCACCTATTGTCTATGGGTTGTACTAAGTATTCGGAAACCTGCCCCAGCGTGCGCACAACAACTTACTAAAATGCACTTAGAGTCCGACTCGCATTTGACCGGTTTTTCTTTATTTTTTTTTCATACAAACCGTGTCCTAATAATGACCAACACAACAAAAAATAATTTTCCAATTCAGTGCCGTCGTCCGTAAGTAATTTTCAGTACGCGAGTCCGACTCGCACTTGAATGGTTATTTTCTTTCATACAAACCTTTTCCTGACAATGACAAACACAAAAAAAAATAATTATCTAATTTGGCGCAGTCGTTCGGAAGTTATTCTTAGTGCGCGAGTCTGACTTTGACAGCTAACAAGATTTTTTTTTAGATTGAATATTACTAAAGCAACTATAGGTGATAAAGTGTACTTTTTGTTGACTGACTTCGATACTTGATAAATAGAATCTCTTTATAACCTCAATTAACATTGACTGTTTTGCTACCTAGCGGTAATTTTCAAACCCCTGCCCGTGTCAAAGCTGTTCAATTTCAAAAGTCATGTAAACCGTTTAATAGACCGGTTAACCCCCTGCTAAGGACAAACGGCGAGAATCACACCCAAAGCGAACGTAGCCCTGACAATTACACAACAAAATAAGAATTATCCAATTCGGTGCAGTCGTTCAGAAGTTACGCGCTTACATACATATTTCCGATTCATTTTTATTTATATAGACTAAACCTTATGTGATTATTTGTGGCCTTCATGAAACTTAGTACGCAGGGGGTTTAGAGGGCGATAAATCGACCTAGCTAGGTTTCATTTTTAGAAAACGTCTTTTTATTCGTGTTTTTAGGCAATTATAAACTGAAAAATATGACTCTTCGTGACATCTATTGGCGAGTAGTAATACTATTATTTTTATCGACACAGCAACACTAAAGCTACTTGACAATAGATGGCGTTGTTAAGAAAAACGAGCAGTAATAATTAATTATGCTGCTGTGTATTTTGAAACCTATAATACTTATAATTTATTATCATATAATAAGCGGCATCCGATTATTTATTCGCTGCTGTTTGGTACCGTTTGTGTATAGAACACTAAATATGATAAATGTTATAATGATCGAATAATTTTATTTATCAGCTTTTGCTTAATTAATGTTTTTTTTTTTAGGATGAACTATATAGTGCAACAAAAAGATTTGTTATAATGAAAGATATGAATATCACGATGGCCAAGTGTGATGGCAACAAAGATTATGATGACCCAGTAATGACTGTCAAATATGTTATTTTGTGAGTAAGAGTACCTACTTATTTTTATTACCCGACTGCGTGATGCAAACAAAGGGTAACGTGTGTATCAGCCTTTGTATGTATGTTTGTTTCTTTGTGGTTGCGCAGCAGACCAAACGCATGGACCGAGTTTGATGATTCTTACGTCAATCAATTCGTCTTTATCTTGCAAGTGTCACTAATGACAGAAATCAAAATTCAATATAGCGATAGCCAAACGCCATCTTCTGTAACAGAACAAAATGAAAGTCGACAAACTATTTCAAGAGGGGTATCATTGAATAGGTATTTTAAAATCACATCACAAAAACCCAACTGCGCAAAAAATGAACTAAAAATAAAAACTGAAAACAGTAAAAAAAGTCCTGAAAGTCCAGTAGCGATAAATTTTATTTTAACAGTATTTTTATGGTATAGTAGTATTATTGCGAAATTATTTTTCTCTTTTCGGTTTTTAGGGTTCCGTAGCCAAGGAGTAATTAGCGGAACCCTATTACTAAGACTCTTTTATTACTAAGGCTGGCCGTCCGTCCGTCTGTCATCAGGCTGTATATCATGAACTGTGATAGTTAGATAGTTGAAATTTTCACAGAAGATGTATTTCTGTTGCCGCTATAACAACAAATACTAAAAAACAGAATGAAATAAATATTTAAGGGAGCTCTCATACAACACGTGATTGTTTTGCTCGATTTTGCTCGATATTGATAACTGCAACAGGTAGACGCTTAAAATATTCACAGAATATTTTGTTATATAGTCAATTAAAAAATAAAATAACTAAATTAAAATAAAACAAATATTTAAGGGGGGCTCCCATTCAACAACCGTGATTTTTTTGCCTTTTTATAGATAATGGTATGGATCCCTTCGTGCGCAAGCCCGACTCGCACTTGGCCGATTTTTATATAGTTCATTATTTACGCAGATGGGTTTTTAATTTTTTTTATTTATTTATTTTTATTCCAAAGAGAATAATCCCACATTTTTTTTGCTTTACTAACTTAAAGCTATTACTCCATGTATAGGAATCCATAAATAGGCGTTAGGTGTACATCAAGAGAGGTAGGGCACTGCAAGTACTCGCTCGAATAAGCTGCCCAACAAATAAAGCGGGGCATAGCGAGTACTTGCTCGAATGAGCGGCCCGAACTGGGGTAGTACCTCCACCTTACAGAAAACCGCGGCCACAATAACACTAACATTGAGTAGTGTTGTGTTCCTGGCGGTGAGTAAGGTTGCCAGAGCTCTCTCTTTGAGGATTCGCTGCGCGGACAGCGGAGGACCGACGGTGCTTGTTGATGTCATTGCTCGGCGTAGACGCGGCGTGCTGGTTCGGCGGTCAGGGAGACCTGATGAAACGGCTGACCGCTGGCCGCCCGCAGGTTGAACGGGTTCCCGAACCCAGGGATCACTTAATCTCCGCCCTGGGAGGCTGATCCGCCAACCTGTGTAAAGTCTCTGAAGTAGTAGTCGTGCCGGAGAAGGAGACCGGAGTGGACCCGGCTACTACAACAGAGGGGGATCAGGGGCCCTTCCGCCCGCCGTGCCAGCAACCGCATCATCTGTGTTGAGCTTCGGCAGTCTTAGTACCGCAACTTTTTGTCTTCTAAGCTGTCTGTGCAGTGAATCCTCATCCGTAGTCTAAGTTACTTCAAACAAAATGGCCAGGAACAGAAAAAAGAAAAGAGTTTTGACAGCGGTTACTCCATCCACATATAATGTAGATTTTTGCAACATAAGGGGTATTCACGCAAATCTTAACGCAGTCCATCACCATCTCGAGACTGCGCAGCCAACCATTCTTTTTCTAACGGAGACGCAGATATCCTGCCCGGCCGACACATCATACCTTCGTTATCCCGGCTACAAACTCGAGCACAATTTTTTGAGTCGTGCCGGTGTATGTATGTTCGTCCGGGAGGATATCTGCTGTCGCCGACTTCATAGCCTTGAAGACAGGGACCTGTCGATATTGTGGGTGCGCGTAGATCATGGGGGCCACACTCGTATCTATGCGTGCCTATACAGGTCTCATAGCGGTGACACGGACGTAACTCGACTCTTCACGCACCTGAGTTTGACGACTGACAAAGTTCTAGAGCAATATCCTACAGCAGAAGTAGTTATTTTGGGAGACTTTAACGCCCACCATCGTGAGTGGCTCAGTTCTCGAACCAATAACTATGCAGGGATATCTGCTCATGAATTTGCTCTGACCTATGGATTCTCTCAGCTGGTACTTTCTCCAACGAGAATACCAGATATAGAGGACCATACAAGCTCCTTACTGGACCTTCTGCTGACTACACGTCCGGATGGATACTCCGTCTCAGTGGATGCGCCTCTTGGCTCCTCGGACCACTGTCTCATCCGGACTCGATTGTCATGCACACAACCCGATCCTTCTGGGCCAACTAATTGGCGTCGTGTGTGGCATTATAAGTCGGCAGACTGGGATGGATTGCGAGAATTTTATGCATCGTACCCGTGGAGGCAGATCTGCTATAGCTCAGAAGATCCTGACGTCTGCGCAGCCGCAGTCACTGAGACAATCCTCGCTGGTATGGAATGTTTCATTCCTAACCTGCGAGTAGCTGCCGGCGTCAAAAAACGACCGTGGTTTAATAGGCCTTGCAGAGAAGCTAAAATTCTTAAGCAAACTGCGTATGAGGCTTGGACCACGGCTCGTAATAATAAGGATCCGAATATTTCTGAGTTAAAACGCAAATTAAATGCTGCCTCGAGGTTCAGTAAGAAAGCAACTGCCAGAGCAAAATTCCAATTCATCGGCAAAATAGGTGGGCGACTTGCGAGCTATCCTTCTGGGAGTCGTGCTTTCTGGTCGCTTGCTAAAGCTGCCGAGGGGAACTTCTGCCAGTCGTCATTACCACCACTGCGAAAGACCGATGGTGACTTGGCCCACAGTGCAAAAGAGAAAGCCGATCTATTGGGCAGTCTCTTTGCCTCTAACTCGAATGTGAACGACGAAGGCGCTGTACCACCTACTTTACCGTGGTGCGGTAAGACCATGCCGGAAATCACTATAACACAGCGCGAGGTCCGGCGGGCGTTGCTTTCCCTAGACGTTCATAAGTCGAGTGGGCCAGACGGCATACCAGCAGTGGTGCTTAAGCAGTGTGCTCCTGAGTTATGTCCTGTACTCACGCGCCTCTTCACGCTTTCCTACCACACTAGGCAATTTCCGTCTTCATGGAAGACTGCAAATGTGCACCCGGTGCCCAAAAAGGGCGATAGATCAGATCCATCGAATTACAGGCCTATCGCTATAACCTCTCTCCTCTCCAAGGTGATGGAGCGTGTGATCAACACACAGCTTTTGAGATACCTAGAAAAACACGACCTGATCAGTGACCGTCAATATGGCTTTCGCCACGGTCGCTCAACTGGTGACCTTCTAGTGTATCTCACACACCGATGGGCACTAGCCATTGAGAGTCAGGGGGAGGCATTGGCATGTAGCCTAGACATAGCGAAGGCGTTCGATCGGGTCTGGCACCGGGGTCTTCTATCGAAGTTGCCTTCTTACGGAGTGCCCGAGGGTTTGTGCAAATGGGTGGCTAGCTTTTTGTCCGGCAGAAGCATACGAGCCGTAGTTGACGGTAGTTGCTCTGATAGCATGGACATTAATGCTGGTGTCCCGCAAGGCTCTGTGCTGTCTCCTACGCTGTTTCTACTGCACATCAATGATATGTTGGACATCAACAACATACATTGCTATGCAGATGACAGTACTGGAGACGCTTATTACACGGGCCGTGCAAGCATCCCACGTTCCGTTGTGGAGGAAAAGCGTGAAGAACTTGTGTCTCAAATCGAGATCGGTCTGTCCAAGGTCTCTGACTGGGGGCGGGAAAACTTGGTCCGATTCAACCCTTCAAAGACACAAGTCTGCGCGTTCACCGCTAAGAAAACCCCATTCACTGTAGTCCCACAATTCCAGAACACTCCCCTCTCCATCTCCAAGAGCATTGGGATCCTTGGCGTTGACATCTCCAGCGATGTTCAGTTCCGAGATCATTTGCTAGGCAAGGTAAAGCTGGCGTCCAAAAAACTTGGTGTACTCAACAGAGCGAAGCAGTACTTCACGTCGGGGCAAAGGTTGCTACTTTACAAGTCGCAAGTCCGGCCCCATATGGAGTACTGCTGCCATCTCTGGGCGGGTGCACCCGGATACCAGCTTGGCCCTTTTGACTCGGTTCAACGACGGGCTGTGAGAATTGTCGACGATCCCAAACTCACTTGCGGTATCGAACCCTTAAGTCTGAGGAGAGACTTTGCCTCCCTGTGTGTGTTCTACCGCTTGTACAATGGATTGTGTTCTGAGGAATTGTTCGAAATGATGCCCACGGCTACTTTCTACCATCGCACCGCTCGCCATCGACAGGGAATTCATTCTCACACTTTGGAACCAAAATGGTCGCGAACAGTGCGGTTTCAGAGAAACTTCCTCCCGCGAACCCTTGGGTTGTGGAATGAGCTCCCTGCCAAGGTTTTCTCTAAGGACTACAGTATGGGGTTCTTCAAAAAAGAAGTTATTAGATTTCTGAAGGGTCGGCAACGCGCGAGTGATGCCCCTGGTGTTGCAAGCGTCCATAGGCTACGGTGACCGCTTACCATCAGGCGGTCCGTAGGCTTGTTTGCCACCTTAGTGGTATAAAAAAAAAAAAAAAAAAAAAAAAAAAAAAGTACCACCTTACAGAAAACCGCGGCCACAATAACACTAACATTGAGTAGTGCTGTGTTCCTGGCGTTGAGTAAGGTTGCCAGAGCTCTCTTTGAGGATTCGCTGCGCGGACAGCGGAGGACCGACGGTGCTTGTTGCTGTCATTGCTCGGCGTAGATGCGGCGTGCAGGTTCGGCGGTCAGCGAGACCTGATGAAACGGCTGACCGCAGGCCGCCCGCAGGTTGAACGGGTTCGCGAACCCAGGGATCACTTAATCTCCGCCCTGGGAGGCTGATCCGCCAGCCTGTGTAAAGTCTCTGAAGTGGTAGTCGTGCCGGAGAAGGAGACCGGAGTGGACCCGGCCACTACAACAGAAGGGGATCAGGGGCCCTTCCGCCCGCCGTGCCAGCAACCGTATCATCTGTATTGAGCTTCGGCAGTCTTAGTACCGCACCTTTTTGTCCTCTAAGCTGTCTGTGCAGTGAATCCCCATCCCTAGTCTTAGTAACTTTATATAAAATGACCAGAAATAGAATAAGGAAAAGAGTTTTCACAGCGGCTACTCCATCCACATACAATGTGGATTTTTGCAATATCATGGGTATTCACGCAAATTTTAATGCAGTCCACCATCACCTCGAGACTGCGCAGCCGACCATCCTCTTTCTAACGGAGACGCAGATATCCTGCCCGGCCGACACATCATACCTTCGTTATCCCGGCTACAAACTCGAGCACAATTTTTTGAGTCGTGCCGGTGTATGTATGTTCGTCCGGGAGGATATCTGCTGTCGCCAACTTCATAGCCTTGAAGACAGGGACCTGTCAATATTGTGGGTGCGCGTAGATCATGGCGGCCACACTCGTATCTATGCGTGCCTCTACAGGTCTCATAGCGGTGACACGGACGTAACTCGACTCTTCACGCACCTGAGTTTGACAACTGACAAAGTTCTAGAGCAATATCCCACAGCAGAACTAGTTATTTTGGGAGACTTTAACGGCCACCATCGTGAGTGGCTCAATTCTCGAACCCATAAATATGCAGGGATATCTGCTTATGAATTTGCTCTGACTTATGGAGTCTCTCAGCTTGTACTTTCTCCAACGAGAATACCAGATATAGAGGACCAAACGAGCTCCTTACTGGACCTTCTGCTGACTACACTTCCGGACGGATACTCCGTCTCGGTGGATGCGCCTCTTGGCTCCTCGGACCACTGTCTCGTTCGGACTCAAATGTCATGCACACAACCTGATCCTTCTGGGCCAACTAATTGGCGTCGTGTGTGGCACTATAAGTCGGCAGACTGGGACGGATTGCGAGAATTGTATGCATCGTACCCGTGGAGGCAGCTCTGCTTTAGTTTAGATGATCCTGACGTCTGCGCAGCCGCAGTCACTGAGACAATCCTCGCTGGTATGGAATGTTTCATTCCTAACCCGCGAGTAGCTGCCAGCGTCAAAAAACGACCGTGGTTTAGTAGGTCTTGCAGAGAAGCTAAAATTCTTAAGCAAACTGTGTATGAGGCTTGGACCACGGCTCGTAATAATAATGATCCGAATATTTCTGAGTTAAAACGCAAAATAAATGCTGCCTCGAGGTTCAGTAAGAAAGCAACTGCCAGAGCAAAATTCCAATTCATCGGCAAAATAGGTGGGCGAATTGCGAGCTATCCTTCTGGGAGTCTTGCTTTCTGGTCGCTTGCTAAAGCTGCCGAGGGGAACTTCTGCCAGTTGTCGTTACCACCACTGCGAAAGACCGATGGTGACTAGGCCCATAGTGCAAACCCGAAAATATCTATAACACAGCGAGAGGTCCAGACGGTATACCAGCAGTGGTGCTTAAGCAGTGTGCTCCTGAGTTATGTCCTGTACTCAAGCGCCTCTTCGCGCTTTCCTACCATACTAGGCAATTTCCGTATTCATGGAAGAATGCGAATGTGCACCCGGTGCCCAAAAAGGGCGATAGATCTGATCCATCGAATTACAGGCCTATCGCTATTACCTCTCTCCTCTCCAAGGTGATGGAGCGTGTGATCAACACACAGCTTTTGAGATACCTAGAAAAACACGACCTGGTCAGCGACCGTCAATATGGCTTTCGCCACGGTCGCTCCACTGGTGACCTTCTAGTGTATCTCTCACACCCATGGGCTTTAGCCATTGAGAGTCAGGGGGAGGCATTGGCATGTTGCCTGGACATAGCGAAGGCGTTTGATCGGGTCTGGCACCGCGGTCTTCTATCGAAGTTTCCATCTTACGGAGTGCCCGAGGGTTTGTGCAAATGGCTAGCTTTTTTTCCGGCAGACGCATACGAGCCGTAGTTGACGGTAGTTGCTCTAATAGCATGGACATTAATGCTGGCTCTGTGCTGTCTCCTACGCTGTTTCTACTGCACATCAATGATATGTTGGAGATCAACAACATACATTGCTATGCAGATGACAGTACTGGAAACGCTTATTACACGGGCCGTGCAAGCATACCTCGTTCTGTTGTGGAGGAAAAACGTGAAGAACTTGTGTCTCAAATCGAGATCGGTCTGTCCAAGGTCTCTGACTGGGGACGGGAAAACTTGGTCCGATTCAACCCTACAAAGACACAAGTCTCTGCGTTTACCGCTATGAAAACCCTATTTACTGTAGTCCCACAATTCCAGAACACTCCCCTCTCCATCTCTAAGAGCATTGGGATCCTTGGTGTTCACATCTCTAGCGATGTTCAGTTCCGAGATCACTTGCTAGACAAGGTAAAGCTGGCGTCCAAAAAACTTGGTGTACTCAACAGAGCGAAGCAGTACTTCACGTCGGGGCAAAGGTTGCTGCTTTACAAGTCGCAAGTCCAGCCCCATGTGAAGTACTGCTGCCATCTCTGGGCGGCTGCACCCGGATACCAGCTTGGCCCTTTTGACTCAGTTCAACGAAGGCTCCCTGTTTGCCTCCCTGTGTGTGTTCTACCGCTTGTACAATGGGTTGTGTTCTGAGGAATTGTTCGAAATAATGCCCATGGCTACTTTCTACCATCGCACCGCTCGCCATCGGCAGGGAATTCATTTTCACACTTTAGAACCGAAATGGTCGCGTACAGTGCGGTTTCAGAGAAACTTCCTCCCGAGAACGCTTAGGTTGTGGAATGAGTTCGCTGCCAAGGTTTTCTCTAAGGACTACAGTATGGGGTTCTTCAAAAAAGAAGTTATTAGATTTCTAAAGGGTCGGCAACGCGCGAGTGATGCCCTTGGTGTTGCAAGCGTCCATAGGCTACGGTGACCGCTTACCATCAGGCGGACCGTAAGCTTGTTTGCCACCTTAGTGGTATAAAAAAAAAAAAAAAGTAAAAAAATTATGATACCGAACTGAACAAATTTCATTTATTCATTATTTTTATTCTTCCACGTCTAATGGTTTTATCATTTTTTTTCACGTCTGTTTGTCATTAAAAAGCTTTACAAAATGAAATTTAGGTTTCATTTACCAACTTTCAGATGGTAAAAATGTTAAACTAACTTTACAGCATTGCCCTGCCCTATCATTTTCAAACAAGACAATATTGTTGCATCACCAGCCTAGTAGCCACTAGTTATATAACATCCGAAATTGTCAATGTATCAATCGCGCGTTGCCGACCCTTCAAAATTCCAATAACTTCTTTCTTGAAGAACCCCATACTGTAGTCCTTAGAGAAAACCTTGGCACGGAGCTCATTCCACAACCCAAGCGTTCGCTGGAGGAAGTTTCTCTGAAACCGCACTGTACGCGACCATTTCGGTTTTTATTAATAATGCTGAAATTGATGACCAGGAAAGAAACTCTATCATAACAAACATTCGTTTGTCATTAGCTCACATAATCATAGGTACTTACACCCAAATTCTAAGTCGTTTCGACTCAGTGTCCCACAGCGAAAATCTTATTCTTAATTGCAAAAATCATCCTCGACTTAAGTTCGTGTCGAAGTCGAGTGGAGTTTACAACTGTCAAACTAAGCGATGAACAAGTAATAATTTGAATAATTTTTGATCTTAAAAAAGATCAAAATGACCTATCTGATAAAAGAAGCATAGTTTAATCCTTTCAAATTAATCCATTTTGAAGAAAAACACAATATTTGTTAATATTATAATTGCGAAAATGTGTTTGTGTGTCGGACTGTATGTTTTTTTACCTTTTCACTATTATTTCAGAGGTCCCGACGATGATTTACTTAAAGAAAAAACAACAAATCCAGCTAAAAGACCCAAACTCTGTGACTCTGCAGTTGACAAGGCGCTTGAAGAATTCGCTAACGACAACACAGACTACTATAAGGCTGAAGTAAGGAGGATGCACGGTGATCGAAAATCCGTGAAACCCAAAGTGAAAATCGTTGTTGAAAGAGGTATTATATTGTGTGTGTACTTTGTATTATTGGTATTATATTTGTATACTTACCTTTTATTTTCACACAATGTATATCTAAGTAACCTCTTTAGTAAAGTTGCGGACAGGTCAGGACCTTTTTATAGCTATTTATAAACTAGCCCAAATATAGATCTACTTTCTCAACGCTTTGGCATATACATATTATACTGAAAATTATTGTTCTTTTGACTGATAGTATAATATTAGTAGATTGATGCACTGCGGAAAGTGATTTCTTGCAGCGCCAATGCCGCTTAGCAATCACTTGATCATTTTGCGTAGTAGAAACCGTAATGAAATCGATTTTTATACAATATTTCTGCACTATTTTTTTTTAATAATCATAAAAGTGATGTTTTCTGCTTTCGTTTTAGATGAATAATGAGGTAATTACTTGGTACCTAATTGGTAGAAAATAGCTACCTACTATCTAATATAAGAACACATGATTTTTTTTTCGTTTTGCAGATCCAATAAAGAAAAAGACTGAAAAATTCCTACATGATTTGCAAAAGAAAACACATTGTACAGTTGCATACATTTGTTCAATAAAGGTATATATACTATATATTCTAACAATAGATAAATCATTCTTAAATACTTTAGTTGTAGGTTCATTACTCCCTCCCTGCCAAGGCTTTCTCTAAAGACTATAGTAAGGGGTTGTTCAAGAAAGAAGTTATTGGATTTTTACTGCTGGTGTTACAAGCGTCCATAGGCCACAGTGATCGCTTATTATCAGGGGGCCCGTAGGCTTGTTTGCCATCTTAGTAGTATAATTTTTTTTTATAAATAAACAAACTCTTTCGCATTTATAATATTAGTATGGATAATTATTACTGATACATTAGCAAGAAGATGTATGCACACGCGCAAATGTGTGAGTAAACTAGTCTCAGTGTCGTGTCACACACACTAACACACTGCCGCCGTCACAGAAAATGGCGTATATTTCTAATCTGTGTTACCAAGCTTGCTAACTTTTTGTAAAATGCGTTTTGTTTTCCTGTTTTCTAATACGTATGGTCTGTCATCTGTTAGAATAGGCCTATGTTGTTTTTCGTTACATTGTTATCGTGGCAATTCTTAAAGTTCTATTTAATTTATTTTTTTAGTAAAGATCTAAATAAATTACAGAAAAAACTTGGTGCCCTGGACCTTACCAAGTGTGTAGAGTTTGGGGTGAAACCGGGTCCAATGTTGGGTCAGCTAAAGAATGGACAAGATGTGGTGCTGCCTGACGGTACTCTCGTCATGTCCAAGGATGTAAAGACGCCTGATGAACCTGGACCAGTTTTTATAGGTATTTTTGTGATTATAATCATAACTTATTATCATTATATCTGCTTTTTTAGGGTTCCGTGCCCAAATTTTCACAGAAGATGTATATCTGTTGCCGCTATAACAACAAATACTAAAAAACAGAATGAAATAAATATTTAGGGGGCTCCCATACAACAAACGTGACTTTTTTTGCTTGTTTTTGCTCGATATTGATAACGGCAACAGGTGTAGACGCTTGAAATATTCACAGAATATTAAGTTATTAATTCACTTTAAAAATAAATAATTAAATTAAAATAAAACAAATATTTAACGGGGGCTCCCATACAACAAACTTTTTTTTGCCGTTTCTATAGATAATGGTAAGGAACCCTTCTTGCGCGCGCCCGACTCGCACTTTGCCGATTTTTTATAATATTAGGGTCTTACAAGCAAACAAAACATTGACCTTTTTGTTTCTCGAATATAATGAAAAAAATATTGTGCACAAACAAATTTTTGAAATAGTATTATTATTTTTTCTGTCAACACAGCTTATGTAAGGGTATTTTATTTGCGCCATTACACTCTGTCTGTCCATCGTATGGAGAATAGGTTAAGTACATCATTTTATTTTAGTTGCAAGATTAAAAAAAAAAAATACATTTAACTATTAATATTACAATTACACAGTCATATATTATTTTAAAAAGGTGTCTGAATATTAGTACAGATTATACGCCGAAACGGCCAAATGGCAAGACGGTTGTCATACTTCAATGGTAATCGTTTCCAACTGCATCACTAATACTATTGCCCGCGCACCACCGTAATGAATGGTACACAATACATACACGGGTGCGTAATGATAATACCCATGTGCTTTTTTGTCACACAGATAGCCCATAATCAATACAAAGGATATACCAGTATCAGACAATATATCAGTATCCATTTATTTATTTATTTATATTTTTTATTGAACACCAAAAGTGTACAAAAGGTAGACTCAATGCTAATAGCACTTTCTACCTGTCAACATACAAATGTTCAAGAAAAAGTGTCGGCAGGTTCAAAGAAAAAAGATATTTACATATTTACCTGCGTATTATTTACATTATATTCTTAACTACATAAATTCATACATACATACACATACATAAACATAGACGTATACCTATACATATTATTCATATATCTATACTAATACATACATAAATTTTAATGTAACAGGATGATAATAAATAGTGTAATAAATCGGGGAAACGATTTGGAAAGTATAAGTGTTACAGATTGTATTATCTAATTAGAAAGTAAAGTTATGATGAGGATGAAAGGAAGTGATTTCTAACAAGCCGTTAAAAAGAATTGCGTGATGTAGCCTTCCTGATAGACTCAGGAAGATTATTCCAAAGTCTAACAGCTGCAAGAATTATTCAAAAAGCCACTACCATGTAGTGGGGGACTAGGTTGTAAGTTAGGGCAGGAGCGTAGATGTATTTCATGGGTATCGGAAAGGAAATGAAAATTAGTTTTGAGATAAATGGGTGTTTTAGGGTCAAAAAGGATAAAGTAAAGGAGACAGAGTATTCTAAGATTCCTTCGATCTCTTATGTGAAGCCAATTCAGTGGACATCGGTATTCAGAGACGTGATCGAATTTACGGAGACCGAAAATAAATTGAATGCATATGTTTAGTAAGCGATCAAGCTTAGACAACAGTTCCTCAGACAGATCCAAATAGCACACATCACTGTAGTCAATACTCCTATATTGTTTGTCTGTCCTTCCAGGCACAGGGATAGTTAAAGATATGAAAATCAATATAGGCAACTTTTTATCCTGGGAAATTCAAAAGTTCCCGCAGAAATTATAATCGAATTTCACGTAGATAAATTATCGTTATACCCATAGCTTGCTAGAGCAAACCTCCCATCCGATAACTGAATTTAGCGCGGTTGTAGCCACGGGCAAAAGCTAGTTGTGAACACAAAATAATAGGTTACTGAAATTATTTATCTGCGTGTGTGACAGTGCTGGAGGTTCCCGAGATTTCCTACCTGAAGGAGTCCGAATTCAAGGCCCACTTTAATGACGACATCAATCCGACTGAGAGCATTCCTTCACTGATCGTGCACTACACGCCGCCTGAAGTGTTCAACCATCCCACGTGAGTCCATTATATTTAGATTTCATTTGTAAAAAAAATGACCCAACTTTAACACTTATCGATTTATACGTACACATACCTAAGTGATTAGCAAGTTGCATTTTTTATATGGTAATTCTTAAATACTAACCAGGATCTCATTTATTTATTTTTTAAACTTGAAACAAAATCAGAAAACGGACGTGAACGATCATTTTTGCAACATAACGTCGTCCATTTGTTCTTAGGGAAGTGAAAAATTTATAAAAAATAAACGGATCCTGAGTCCCTTTAAACAAAAAAGTAGGTAAGACATAAATAAAAAAAAAACTGGCCAAATGCAAGCCGGACTCGCGCACCGAGGGTTTCGTACATCCACAGAATGCACGAGCCCCACTAGCACTTGACCGTTTTTAGGGTTCCGTACCTCATAAGGAAAAAAGGAACCCTTATACGATCACTTTGTTGTCCATCTGTCTGTCAAGACCCTTTTTCTCAGGAACTCGTGAACGTATCAAGTTGAAACTGTAAAAAAACGAGCTTCTAAGTCAATGCAATACAAAAATATTCCGAAAAGACGGTTATTTTTGTCGCGTATTGTGACATAAATAAATCAAAACCTATGGGGTACTTACCGTTAACCTAGAAACCTGAAATTAGGAAGAAGCAATGCCATGTAGTACATATAAAGGAATAATCTGAAAACCGTAAATAAGTTAATACATTACACAAAAAAATTTGCGATGATAAACTTATTTGCAGTTGGTAAACTAAACGCGACCTATGTCAATGTACTGAGACAACAGTTGTCCAACGGAAAAGTTAGGTTTGTACCTCGATACAGTTTACCTTTTACGGAACCCTCGGTGCGCGAGTTCGACTGGCACTTGGCCGGCTTTTTTTTATTTGTTGTTTTAATAATGAAGTTTTAATGTAATCCCGTTTTTACTATAGAGCAAAAACAACAAAAACGTGTTTCGTGTATGGAGTTCCCTTTTAAATTTATACAATAATAAGAAGGCAAACAAGGCTTCTACCTACTTCAGTCTAAAAGGTAGAGTTTTTAAAGAATAGACGAAGGGCTGCGTTGGCACCCTTTGGGTACGGAACCCTAAAAAGTGACGGCTAATTAAAATATTTTAAATATGTTTGGAGATAGATGTTGGCGTTAATTTGATAGCACGATTTATTAACAGGTACCGATCATTCATGGAAAAATTCGGTCCGTCAACCCAGCACCTGGTGATTAACGCCCAGAACTCCTGCCTTGGCTCCGAAGCCGTTCATCGAACTCAGCACAAGCTGCACCTACTGGACGCGGACATATTTCCACTACTCCGTGACGTCAGCATACCTACCGTGTGGAACTCGCAGCCACCTGCCCCGAAAACTAACAGTGCCGACAAGGTCAAAAGATTCGAAGAGCTAAAAAACAAGGTAAGGGTTTTTTCACTTATTTTTTCATTTAAGTTAGCGGAAGTTACAATCTAATATAGTTCATATTGTAGTATATATTAAATATATATATATATATATATATATATATTATAGTTATATTATATTTATTTATGGTTATTACACACAGCGCCATCTGGTCTCAAATTAAGTAAAGCTTGTACTATGACTACCAGACAGTTTACAAACACAATCATATTTATTTTTTGCAAACACATACATATTATTATACATAAAAAACAGTCAGTCTCAAGACAAGACAAATGTTCATCACATAAATGTCTAGTGCGGGAATCAGACCGGTGTGGGTTTGGATTTAGCATTCAGCAGTCGAGTCATTACCCATTGATCCACGAAGCCGACAAAGTATAAAATATGTAGTGCATTCATTAAAATAGTATAGCAAATTTCAAGTGCCTATTACAAAATATGTACAAGTTGGTCGTGCATCAGCCCCTTCGATAAAGAAGAGCAGGGAGGATTCACAAAACTTACCTGGTTTTCACGTCAAATATAAGAGAAATATATGCATTTTACAATAATAATTAAATTTGATTATGTTAACTCAGTTAATTGGTGGTTATTGTATAATGTAATTATGCGGCTGGTCCGGACCTTCAATTCCAGTAATTAATTTTTATTGTTACCAACACTTTTGAATCGTCATAATTAATAAATACTTAGTAGTTATAACCTTAAATATATTGAATCCCTGACAGTTAGTACAGTAGTCACAAATATATTGCGTTGTTAAAACAACAGACTGTTGATTAATCTTAATATATATAAATCTCGTGTCACAATGTTTGTCCTCAATGGATTCCTAAACTACTGAACCGATTTTGATCAAACTTCGTAAATATCTGTTATTTGATCCAACTTAAAAGATAGGATAGTTTTTATCTCGATATGTCAAGTGCGAGCCGGACTCGGGCACTATAGGTAAAAACCAACTTTCGCCGGGTACAGAGGGACGGCAGCGGAACAACGTTCGCCGGGACAGCTAGTAATATTATAAAGTCAGGTCGGGTGTTGTGGCATGTTTTTGTGTTTGCTATAACTCAATTCCTTAAATCAACTCAAGTTAGCTCTGAGTAGATTTTTAGTTGGTTTTTGTTAATATGTAGGTGGTGGTGGCTAAAGTGGTAGGGTGTATCTTATAGATAGCAATCGCCCAGTTCCAGAGTATTCTAAGTGCAGAGGGAGCAGCCAAAGGGGATGGACAGCTCCCCTCCAGGGGGGAGATGCAAGGAGGGGTTCAACTAGATGTTATTGCGCCTAGGACACTCACCACAGTACACCTGAGGCCAAAAAAAGGATTGGACAGGTCAGTCTGTACATCATCATATAAATACAAGAGTTTTTTTATATACCACTAAGTTGGATAAGCGTTTACGCTTGCAACACCAGAACCATCAGTTTTCCCTTACGTGACAATTTAGGTTCTAAGATGTGAGGATAAATTCCCTGCCGATCGCGATGATAGAAAGTCATTTTGAACAATTCCTCAGAACACATCACATTATCTCTCCTCGGACTTAAGGGTTCGATACGGCAAGTGATTTTGTTTGTTAAATTGTTATTCCTAAACGTCCAGTAGTTAAACAAAGCTTGGCAACATGTCGCAGATCGGTTATAAGTTACAGAAGTTACAGAAACCACAAATAAGGAATCAAAAGGTTCCACTAAAAGAAACTGTGCTCACTGTGGGCTCCACACACGTCGTTGACGTTGCAAGACTATGGCTGGAACTGAAGGCTGGAGAAACCTGTAGGAACAGTTTTGAACACAGTGCAGCAGTGATGACCAAGAACTTTCCGAAGGCCTGGCTGTTCCATTTGTTTGCATGGACTCAAATTCGGGCTGTGCTATTTTGAGTTTATCGCGGACGAGACGGCGAGGTTGGCATGAAACAGATGTCGTGCGTATGTGATGAACAGTATTGTGAGGCGTAGTGCGTTGTGTGCCGGCTGGTCGTGTAGTTGCAGAAAATTAATTTAATAACCTGTGAAACAGAAGAAATACTTTCTGAAAAATTAGCATTTGATGCAAAAGTTGATAGAGAAGTACTACTATCTAATAGGTTTTAATTTCTAGATTCAGCAATCAAATTATAAAATGAAAGAAGATCTACACCCATTATAGCTTTTGTTACATCAGCCACTATAAAACGCCACCTATAATCTCTACAAAGGCCAAGGTCAAGATTACAATATACGTAACCGTATGTCTTGATTATAGAACCATTGGCTGCGCTGAGTTGAAAGTTGGTTGGAGCACGACGTTCTCGTGGTAAAGATCGGGGGAAAAAGCAGAGGTCGCTTCCAGTATCGACCAGGAGCTGGGATTTCTATCTTCAATCCGTGACGAAAAGGCGACCAGTAGTGTTGGGACCGTCATTAGTCGCCATTACCGACTTTCCAGTAGAAGATCGTTTACTTCTCGACGTTCTGTTTATACGAGTGGCGTGTGCATCCATCTCCCTTTGCAGCTCTGCAATCTCTTGGGCCATGCTATCAATTGACGTACCTGTTGAGGCTCTTGACGTGGTAGCAACATGGTGAATTGGGGTGGCGACTTCTTGCACACGATCAGCCAAGTCTGAAAGAACTTCTAAAGAAGCAGTGGTCTGAGTAGCGATTACCGTTTGTATATTCCTTGGGAGGCGGCTTGTCCAGATAGTCTTCAGAAAATCCACAAGGAACGTCTGGTCCAGCAAGGCTCTGCAAATGTCAAAGGTCAAACCATATTTCTGATTCTTCGGGCTAGAACAGTGGTACTCGAGGTCAGGCACGAAAAATCTCCGATGACGTCATACCTTGAGACGCCTTATCGATATCGCTGGATGTATTCGACATCTTGCACTTAATTTTCTTTCACTTGCAAGTGTTCAATTCGGGTGACACCAGTGTTGGTATGCTGGTAGGTGTTATCCGTAGTTAAAGTGCAAAATAAACAAGACGACACATGATACGATATTACATTGTGTAACGTTATATATATATATATATATATATATATATAGGTAGTTTTACATAATAATATTTAATGTATAGTGGATGTGTATGTTTGTATTTCTGAATATACTTGTATGTAAAAGGGAGCGTGAAAGTGTTTATGTAGGTAGGTAGCCCACACGTACCACTAACTATTAATTATTATATAGGTTATTGTAACTTTTAAAATTCCACAATTTGGTTCATAATTCTTAAATCGTACTCATTCAATTATGGCTGTGATCCAAAATAATACCACAGTGACGAAGTCGACATTCTTCTTTTTACAATTTTTTTCATTCCACAATTGTGGACTAGTTATTCAAATAATAAAAATCCATTATCATAATATATAAAAGGTTCATTTATGTTTCTATACCTGAGTTTTATTGGTTTTTTAAACAGGTCAACAGAACCAAAGTTGCACATACAAGATTACTATCAAGAAGCGATGGACGTGGACGGTTTCATCGATAGCCTGGACCAGTTTCGAGTGCTTGTTGACAAGATGCGGTTTGCGAGGGGAAACTCGAAAGAATACCCCAAGGTCGTCTTTCTTGGTACCGGCTCCTGCATACCCAGCAAAACGAGGAATACCAGCGGCATTGTGCTGCAGATTGAGTGAGTGATTTATATTTTACTAACTTTTTCCCGTGGTTCTACGGTAGGATGTCAACGGCAACTCCTCAATTATAGAAAAAAAAACCGATTTACAAACTATCTCCATGCCAAATTTCATCTTAATCGCTACAGCGGTTTAAGCGTGAAGAGGTAACAGACAAACAGACCGAGAGACAGTGTTGCTTGTTTGGCGCAATGCATGAATGTGTTGTACGTGCTAGCATTAGTTAACCGATAATAGGGTATAATCTGTGCATGTTGCAACACCAATATTAATTGGCAATCATATGTTGATTATAATTAGTCAATGCTCGTAAACAATATCATCAGATTATAGGTTATTCCGTTCATAGAGGTTTTC
Source organism: Apoda limacodes (assembly GCA_946406115.1). Taxonomy (NCBI): domain Eukaryota; kingdom Metazoa; phylum Arthropoda; class Insecta; order Lepidoptera; family Limacodidae; genus Apoda; species Apoda limacodes. The sequence goes on from OX291550.1 coordinate 26,198,788, forward strand.
GTATACTTATTTATGTTTTAAATGGTTAAGTACTGGGTTTCTTGCCGGCTCTTCTTGGTAGTATAATCTTTTCAAACCGGTAATTAAATTTACGATTCAAAAGTCTACTTGAATAAAAATACTTATGTTGTACCCCGAGGTCAACTAAAATTGTTTTCTACATTTTTGGGTAATTTGTACAGTGAGAATCGCTCCATGTTATTGGACTGTGGAGAGGGCACCTTCAGTCAGCTGGTGCGTTTCTACGGACCAAAGCGCGTCGACACTTTCCTGAGGACGTTGAAGGCTGTCTACATCTCACATTTGCATGCTGACCATCATATCGGTAAGTTTATTTACTTGAAGGGTGCCGTACCACAATTTGTGTTGAAGCTAAGTCCATTATTATGCTTAGCTAAACCGTTTGAAATAGTAACCTCAAAGGAAATGGATAAAAAAACCTATGAGACGCGGGAGTTGAAGACTAACAGCAACAAAGTTTCTACAGCATACTGCAGCATGCGGGGGCGTAAATATGCTGCTTCTACCTATTTCTATTTAGGTATCGGAATCTCTGCTAATAAAAAGACAACATCGGGAGTTCTTTTATGTATTCAGATGTTCTTTTCAATCGCCACAAGAGTATACATGCTTTAGACTGATCTACTACCTAGGAGAATTATTATACAATTTTAAACTTATCTGCAATACATCTTCTTTCATTAGGCCATCCTTCAATAGGCCTCGGGTCGTCGTGTCGGTACATTGGATAATATCTGCATTAGGACATTTAATCGCAATGGTGGCGATGCTTATAATATTTTGGATACTGGAGTATCTTACGCTAAGTATACCGGCAATGTTAGGCCATTCTACAAATTCTAGGGCTCCCTGATAGAGACAGGAATCGACCCTCCAAACTTATATAGACTTGTCTGATCTATATTTTTCACTTGAATGTCAATTAATAACAAAATAATGACAAGCTCGAAATTCCGATTGTTTTTATTTAAAAACGCACTGACACCATCTATTATGTTTCCTTAAAACCACTACGAAGTATTTGCTGCGTAAAAACGTTCGCTAGCCTATTTACTTCCTTTACATTCAACAAGAGGTCGTAACCTCTACAATACCGTATATATTATTTGGCATCATTTGGCAAAAAACTAGATTTTTTGAAACCTCCGTTTTGTTTAAACCACAGTTTTAATTCACGACATAATGTTTTTTTGTGGGCAACATTGACGTGTTAATCATTAACAAGTACCTAGCGGCGGTATAAGCTTCTTGATTAAAAATAAAAAAAAACCAGCCCAGCTGACACAGAGTAACCTACAGCTTCAATGTTGTGATAGTGTTGCCGGATAATCGATACTGCCAGAATATATTGATAACTGTTCGATACAATACAATTAAAGTTATTTAGATCATTATCTGTCACAATTTGATATACGTACTATCTAGCTGTCTAAGGGCTTCTTAAGAAATAGTATAAACACAAGCACTTATCGATTTATGATAAAAACGATTACTTGGAAACTATTATTGTCATTTTATATTAATTTCATGTGCATCATCATACTACAGTGCTAAGAGTAGGGATTTCCACTTAAATTGAAGTAGGTCGTATAATAGTTTGCCACCTTAGTGGTATTAAGAAAAAACACATTAACTGGTGAACAAATTGAATTGATTTTCATGTTTCATGATTATTTATGTGTGAACTGCATTCTGGGTTGTTAATAAATTACAAAGAGTTGTCAAGTCAAGCGAGAGTCTTGCTTGAACTTTTTTTGTGAAATGACTTGTGCTTTAGAGGGTGTGCAGCTTCTGAACGCAACCCATCATACCTTATTACGTTTTTTTTAAACATGCAAGGCAAAGGTCTCTCAGTGTGGTCAGGGAACAGTTGGCGCAATATTATGTTAAAATATTAATTTTGAATAATCGGAGGTTTAAATTTTTTTTTAAATCAATTGCTAATGTTAGCATATAAAATGACGTTTAAAATGATATAACTTTCATCGCTGTTGGAGATCGACTCCCACCATTGAACCGTATCCTTTGGTATAATATATGTACATTATGTTGACACGGTGGTCAACTTTCATCTCTGAATTATAAAATACACTTAAGGTTTTGAAGGTCAAAATGATACAGTGTAGAAATTAAAGTAAAATTTTGCATTAAATATTTATATTGTGGTTTCATATAAACGAGCTTTGTTCGCACATTTCAGTAGTCTTTTCATCATTCTGGTTCCGTAGCCAAATTGCAAAAAACGGAACCCTTATAGATTCGTCATGTCTGTCTGTCTGTCCGTCCGTCCGTATGTCACAGCCACTTTTTTCCGAAACTATAAAAACTATACTGTTGTAACTTGGTAAGTAGATATATTCTGTGAACCGCATTAAGATTTTCACACAAAAATAGAAAAAAACAATAAATTTTTGGGGTTCCCCATACTCAGAACTGAAACTCAAATATCATCAAACCCATACCTATGGATAGGTCTTCAAAATGATATTGAGGTTTCTAATATAATTTTTTTCTAAACTGAATAGTTTCCGATTACACTGGTACTGTTACCTAGACAGTCTACGGATAACGTTATTCTTAGACAACGTACAGGAAATACATATTGTTAGGGCACATGTATAGAAGAACCACAGAAATTATAGACAAAAACATTATATAACAGACTCCGATAGGTACAATAGTGCTACTCAATAATTAACAGATTTGGTATTGTGTTTGCGTTGTAGTATTGACTAATCACTTGAATGGGTGACTAGTGACCAGTGGCACATCTTTCTGACCTCCTCTGTGTTTCGGAGGTTACGTAAAACCGTCGGTCTTGAAACCATTGTTCAAGCCGCCCATAAGGCCTCGACTGGGTACTAGCTCGAAAACCAACCAAAGCGCGGTGGACTATGGCCGAAGCCTCCTTTTAAAGGAGACCTGGGCCCCTGCAGTGGGTCATATAACGGCTGTTATGACGGTCATTATAAGCCCCACTGAATGGGCTTTGCCACTCCTTAGAGAAGAAGTCATAGGGCACGTTTGTCGGGCTAGAGGTCACTCGACTCTCAGAGTTTTTAAGCCACCCATAAGTCTTTTTAGTATATTTAACGACGGCTGTCATAATGTGACAATAGCCGGGACAGACGGTTTTACGTACATTCCAAAGCACTGAGGAGCTCAGAAAATTGTGCCAATAGGCGGTCAACCATCCATGTACTGACCGACCGAACTTTGCTTATTCGACTGCAACTAGGCCACTAGCTCCTCACTTGTAATATGGTGGTTTGATTGTTAGTTTCTGTAGGTTTTACTGAATGTATTTAGGATTTTAGGTGGACTTGCTTTGTCCCCATCACAGGCTCTTATCTGGGTATTATTTAATTATGCCTATTAAGATATTTGTATTGAGGTAAACGCAACATATCTATAGTACCAGGGAATTCCAGTTGGTATCTAGTCAGCAATACCCGTTTATCGCTTAAAATCATATAATGTAGTAAAAAAAAAAAAGTATTAGAAGATACGAAAGCGCTAATAAGAATTCTACTTTGATTTGTCTACATGTACACTTTAAACTGTTATAATTTTTTTAAGTTAACACCCATTATAAGTATAAATTTAAGATGATAAAATTTTAGTAACTGCGTCGATTTAGCAGCCGCGTCCAATTAGTTTCTGGAATTCTAAACGGTCGTTGGCGGCAGATTCAGCGACATAACATAAGAGCGACTATATTTGTCGCGTCGATTGACTAGTCGCCGCTTGATTAGACGTTTGAGCGACCGCATAGTTACGTAAAAAGTCGCTTCGACGATCATAGTCGTTAGAGCGACTAATTACTCAAGCGATGTGAATAGTCAGCCTAAATATTAAAAAAACACTTTGTGCACATGTAAATGATTTAGCAGTTTTTGATTGTTTACATTGACTATGAACGCAAACTATTTTAGGTTTATTGCTAGGATTTGTACTGTGGAATACACATTATACATTTTGCCTATGTGCTAGGAGAAAAAAAATATTGTTCGAATTAAAAAACTGTTTATTAAAATGCGTTAATACTAAAATTTATTAATTTCAAAATAAATTCTTGACATTACAAAACAATATAAATCTAAGTAATTTTTATTAATTCCATAAAATAATAACAACAAAATAGTTTTATTCATTTCCGTAATTAATAATTTGTACATCGGATTACAGAATTTACTATTTTTTATCAACATATAAAGCTTACTAAAGATTACAAAAAGTTTCTTTAAAGTGGGCAGATAAAACACTATTTGTCAATACAATAAAGGCCAATTAACGTTTACAAACATCTTTCTAAGTATTAGTGAAGTTTACTAATAACAAACATCATATCGTACTGCTACGAATTAAGGTTGACGTCATGCGTCTGACATCGCGCTATCGAAGTTTTTTCGATAGTTCGCATATATACCGAAATGCAAGTTCTGCACGCCTAATCTGGCGGGGGATTCCCCTTTACCGCCGCTCCACAAGTAACCCTGAGCTGAACGCACTGTCCGCCGCAGCCCTTCCTTCATCTACCAGGTACACTGACCAGTTACTATCAACCGTACGCTTAGCATCACAGAGCTTCATTAGGACCTACTCGTAACGGTGTAATGAAACGCTGATTGTAAGAGATTTTTATACGTTATTTGCATTCCATTAAATTTTACTTGTTTTAAGAAAACAACACTGTTATTCCTACAAGACTTGTGTTAATAAAAACAATAAGTAAAACTCATTGGTAACCGTCGGTGTAATTTACTTGTCCTCGGAATTACTTATATTAGTAATAATAGTGGTTATTAGTATTATTTACTTGTAGCTACTTAAGTTGTTTCTCCGTGTGCCCTTGTTGAACATATGAAACGCTCCGTCTATTAATTACGTGAGGCGATTTTGGGGAGATATGTCATAAGATTTGGCTCGACCACCTCTCGCTCCCCTAATCTCACGTGAGTTTTTTCAAAATACGTAGATTAGTGGAAATATGTCAATAATCTTTGCTTAATTGCGTTGGATTCATTTTAAAAAACATAATTTGCTACTTTATGGTTTCGCATAACCGTTATAAATACCTTTTATTTGTTAAGGTTAGGGCAGCAGAGCAAAGTCTTTTTTACTTTTAAAGGTTTTAATACCCCAACATTATTGAAAAGGATTTAGTCATATTTAAGTGAAGAAATATGTTTTACTTAATTTAACTGTTTTTTTTTTCGTTATTTTACACTGTTCCAACGTAAGATTCGGGTCGACCCCCTTCCCCCCATAAACTCTCCGCGTAATTAATGGTCACCCCCTTGCGCCCGAAGCTAAATCGCGACTTGCAGATTTAATTTACTGTGAAATTGGATAATTTAGGCTAGTATTAGTATTAATTCTTTGGTAGTTTGTTGTTGAAGGAAAACGCTTGACCCAAATGGCCTAATATCAACAATAACACAGTGTCCGTCTTTTGATCTCGATAAAAAAGTCCATCCGCCACGGTTCAAAGATCATTGATTTTTTATCGCGTTCCGTGTTTGTGGTGACACATGCGTAGTTTGGACTGCTTTTTATCGCGGGTCTTGACCGTAAACTACCAAATGGACTATAACACTTGAGAAACTTACGAAATACATTTTTTTTTGTATCATTTGATGATAAATGTCTAAAATTTTAGAAGCGTAAATTGCACGCCTCATAAGCGGAGCGGTGAGGTAGTGCTCTACTCTCGACATGTCAAAAAACCCAGTCTTTCGAAACTTAAATGACGTTTTTTTTTTAATATAACACTTACAGGATAATATGAGTGCATTAATATGAAGTTAAATAATCTGTCTAGCACATATGGTACATTTTATAAAAAATTAATTTGTTTAATATAATAAATAATAACATTAAAACTAACGATTCTTGGACGTCCGTGAGTCTGTGTTTATGTGACCATGTATGTGGCAGAGAAATTGGTCGAAAAATTCATCTTACTGGAATACTTTTGTTTTTAATATATAAAGTATTACACTGTGCTGATTCCTAGTTAATATTAGCGTTCTAAGTACTGTCGTTTAATTATAATTTATAAAAAACTAATATACCACTGTATACTGTATATCTATATATATATTTTTTATTTTTATTTTTTTATTTTATAGTATATTTTTTCCTCACCTTATTTGTTATTTTATTTTAAAAAACTTGAGTTTTTGTTTTAGATTTTTTTTTAAATGTGAATGACCGCTATGAGGCGTGCACTTTTGGATTTTCCAAATTTTTTTTGAGCTACGGTTACCATTTTATATCCGGCGGGCCGTATGCTCGTTTTTCACCGCACTGCTGTATATAAAGAAGGGTCCTCGAAATAATTAAAGTCACACTTACATCATTTATTTTGATTTATGTTACACCATGTAGGTACATCAAAATAAGAATATTACATGCATGAAAAATTTTATGCACGTCGCTCCTGATACTTACCTACTTTGCAGTTAGCAAAACCTCTTCGCAGAAAAATGTGTGACGTACCTCACCTGTAACTTTTACCATCAGCTTAACTTAATAAGGAAGTATTTTAATAAGAGATTTACGTTGCGTTTAAAAAAACCATTGCCAGTGAAATTTCACTGCGAAATCACTATATAAGAAACATTCATCGAATAAAAATGAATTAAAAAAGGGAAGTAATTTCGATTAAAGATCTGCTATAATCAAATGACATGTAACCTTAGTTGTAAGCAAAGACAATAGCCGTTAATGTATTAAAACTATTCTAAATAACGTTCTACACGTTTAGTAGTTGTAAACTAAATTATAAACACAAGATCTGGAGTTATTAGCGAGTATATAGACTAGAGATATCAGATAAAGTGTATAATAGATATCAGACAAAGCCAGCCAGACAAAAGTATACGATATTATGTTTAAAAATAGTCACAATAGAGGCATATGCGAAAATGGCAAAAGCAGCAAAACATAATAGGTACAGGTATTATCTCAGAGTATGACGTTCTAACCTTTAGGGTCATCAAGGAATATATAATATTTACAGAGAGCCAATTGTTTCGAAACAGTTTGCGCGAATTGTTTAATACAATGAAGTCGTGTATTTTCTGTGTAGTTTTTATCGCATTTTTTGCGTCTGTAACGCTGGAAGACCAGGCTTGGTCCTTCAACCTTCCCATTAATCCTTTGCAGGATTTTATTGAAGACAATACATCGAAGATAAAAAACTTTTTCGACGTTCAAAAAAGACAAGTAGAACAAAGTGTTAATGAAGTGACAAATACAGTGAACAGCTACGTCGAAGATCAACAGAAAACTTTCGGTGAAGACTTTAATAATTACATCCAAACGGTTAAAGATGGAAGCGCTAAATTCGTGGATTCATGGTCTTATTCTGGGACGTATGTCCCAGGCGAAGACGATCAGAAATCAAAATTGGATAATCCCGATATTGTTTTGTCAGTCCCAGGAATAATAACACGAAATGGATATTACTGTGAAACACACCGCGTAATATCTCGAGGTTATATATTAAATATTCACCGCATTCCCCGCTCTAAATATGGCGGTCCTATATCTATTAACACTGTAGTTCTTCACCATGGTTTATTTGGAAGCTCAGCTGACTGGATAATCAATGGCCCTGATAAATCTTTAGGGTATGTGTTAGCTGACGCAGGTTACGACGTCTGGATGGCAAATATTAGGGGCAACATTTATTCAAATGAACATGCTTGGCTGAAGACAGATTCAAAATCCTATTGGGATTTTTCATGGCATGACGTAGCCGCTTATGATGTTCCATCGATTATTGATTATATTGTAAATTTAAAAGGATCTCATTTTGGGATAAGTTATATAGGTCATTCAATGGGAACTACAATACTTTTTGCCATGTTGGCCCTTCGACCGGAATACAACAATGTGATAAACGTTGGCATAGCTCTAGCTCCCGAAGTATTTCTCTCAGATTTGAAGTCACCCCTAAAGTCTTTGGCGCCAACTGCTACTAGTTTAGCCAATATGCAAATGCTCTATGGATCTTACGAGTTTGTTCCAAGAAAGTCACCATTGGGTCAAATTTTTAATTCGTGTCAACAAGATACTATGGATGTTTCGGTTTGTAAAACTGCTCTTTTTTATATTTGTGGATATGACGAGCAGCAGTTTAACAAAACGGTGTTCCCAGTTTTCATGGCACATATTGGGACCGGGACGTCTTGGAAAACAGTGGTTCATTTCGCTCAAGAAGTTGTGTCTGGTGGAAGATTTCAACAATTTGACTACGGAAGCAATTACAACTCCCTTATTTATGGAACCACAGCACCTCCGGAGTATGATTTAAGCAAAGTGACGGCACCTATTACACTATTTTGGTCTCGAAATGATTTGTTGTCTAGTGAAAAGGATGTAAGAACGCTATATAATAAACTGTCACCCTCTACCACGGAGATGTACCTTGTGCAACACCCAGACTTTAATCATCTTGATTATCTCTGGGCTGTTGATGCGCCAAGACTTGTCAACGAGAAAGTATTGAACACATTAAGGAACACATATTCTTTCGGATTTCAATTTAAATTTAAGTTTTAGTGCAGAATCAATCTAAAATCTGCTTTTCTGATCTCAAACGCTGACAACAATGGTAACAATGACATACCTATTTAAGGAATAAAACACCGCCAAAGTGCGTGTTGTACACGCATTAAATTACGGTTCCGTAGAATGAGAATTATTGTGGGTATTATCTGAAAATCTTGTGAACCAATTAGGTTAGGAAATATTACCCCGAAACATCAAATTGCCCATTTTGGGGGATTATAGATCGCAAAGTATCCACGTAAGAGAAAAAAATATCAAGTAACCTTAAATCCAATACTGAAGACCTATCTAACGAAACCCGACACAATGGGTTGAGCGAAAAAAAAAATTCATCCTTGAGTTCAATGTATTGAAGAGTAGAGTTATCCTTTTTATAATTTTGTGGAAAGATTCTGGGATTATAAGGGTGAGACACATGGATGCACTAATGAAACTATAATGGTTCTGACAGAGTTTGTTGGGACTATAACCAACAAAATCAAACCCATCGTGCCACCTCAACTTCGTCTGCTGGGTGGGCTAGTATATATTATATTCTTGACGTCCTATTATTTTTTTAATTGACCATTTAAACCCATATGCTTGTACTAAATGGCCATCTGTCTACTGATCAAATAAAGGATGTTTGCGGTTTTCTTAGAATGTAATGAAAAGAAATCTAGCATTTATTGACTTGATTTAATGTTGAAATTTTGCATATATGCATGTATTTCTGTCGGCGCGAGTACAATTCGCACTTTCTAAAAAAGTTGGCACAGTACAGCAACGTTAAAGGTGTAAATCTTGCAAGTGATGCAACTACAGTGCAACAAACTTTTCTGACCCTTCTGACCTTGGGTGTTTGTTCGCTAGTGTCGTTGTAAGTTCACACCATTTCAATATGGCAACTGTAGTCTTAATTTTAGACTACCGGGTCAGAAAAGTTTGTGGCACTAAAATTAATGTATATATATTTATAAAAGAATGTTGCTTTGTTTGTCCCCTACGCGTTTCTATACCATTTATCCGATTACAGGCTGTTTCAAATTTATTTGTTGCTGAGAATTTTAAAATTTCATATATTTGTATTTGTTATTTCAGAATATTAAATATTATTTTCGAATTTAGTTATTAGTTTGTTGATTTGTGTTTCGTGTCCATCACATTTTATTCGTTTTAAGGGTTCCGTAGTGAACAAGGAACCCTTATAGTTCATGTTTTTTTACATGTCTTTTTTATTATAAATATCATTATTTTATATCATTCAAAGCACTACAGTAAAATTCCGCCTTCGATACGGCCGTTATTTTTCTTTAAAAAAATACTTAAGTCATGAGCATCTAAAAAAATATTATAAAATAAACTAGGCTACTCATAACATACATTGTGACCAATTTTTTTCGCTCGGCATCCGCTACTTTTGCCTAAGGATAGCCACTTAACCTTGCTGTTGATTCAGCAAGGTAGCAAAGACACATCTTTTTACAGCACGCCGGGTTGTCGGCAAGACTGATCTCACCTTCGAGGAGCTATCTACAGTCTCCTGTAAAATTGAGGCGGTGCTCAACTCGAGCCCCTGTGTCCGATTTCTCCGGACCCCAATGATCTGGAGGTGTTGACTCCTGGTCATTTTTTGGTGGGTGGGCCCATGACGGCCTTGCCCGAGTGTCCCTTATAAGATACTCCACTTAACCGCTTGCTTCGGTTCGAACTGCTGCAATAGATGTCTCAGAGCTTTTAGAAAAGGTTCTTCTCTTAAGTATCTTAATCTCTTGCAGCAGCGAGTGCTTATGTCGGATAAGATTGAACCCCCAAAAGTGGGTGATCTTGTCCTGGTCAAGGAGATGAATATGCCACCTCTACTCTGGAGGCGACTCGATTCTTACGAGAGCTGTTGCTACACTGTCGTGATTGTCGATTTCTTAGGATATACAGTGTCTCAGTCAGACCCGATCTGCCTGGGGTGGGGTATTATTTTGTACCATCGCTATCGGGGCCGCACCTAACGCACGCAACGCTAGGTTAGGAACGCAACCTGTTTTGTTACTGCCAACACTCTATGGTTGTCATTATTCTGTAGAACATTATTATAAAAACAAAGTTTTTGCTTTTTTTGACTTTAAATTAATTAAACACTTATGCAGTAGGCATTGTGTTATCGACTAGTAACAAAAGTCCTTTGTGCTTGTTACATTGAAGTAAGGACAAACTAGATCAGGGAAGTTATTTACATTTCTATTGTTATTTTTCATTTTATGTCTTGTCCCCTTTTCTATGTCCTCAAAAGTTTAAATCATTGTAATTTAGGGCTCCCTTAGATCCCTTTAGAAGACATAAGGCAGACAGACGTTGTCCATTTAGGTACCTACATCAATACAATTAAGGTATGTCACCTTGTAGTAATTTGGGCTTTTTGTACCTGTCATCATTGTCAAAACACTTTGTAACGTGGGTTTCTTTACAACTAGACTGGTCGTCTACTGTCCACGTGCCAAAAATTAATCAGAGTCCAATAAACGCAACCAGCAACCTGAACCTAGTCCAGTAGGGAAAGCCAAGTCGTAAAAATAGTTGTATACAGTACAATCCAATAAATACAGCCAGTTCATAATCCAAAACATAAAGGGAGTCCAGAGAGGAAACCGTAACAATTGTACACAGCCCATTAAAAACGGCGTCCAGTAGGAAAAGCCAAGTCGTAAAAGCAATTGTAGACAGTCCATTAAACACAGCCAGGTCACAATTCAAATCGTAAACAAACGTCGTCAAGTCGAAAAAAACATCGTACATACATAAACTGCAAAGATCACGCACGTTATATGAAGTCAAAATGGTGGGTGACAGGTCAGTGGTGATAGTGAAATTACCTACCCTATTTCGTTCATCGTTTTGTGCGCGGTTTACATTATCAGTGTAACTTTGCCTTTTTCTCGTTTAATGCGCACAATAAGGACGCCGCGAAGACGCTATGAATACGCATCACATGAGTACAATAAAATAAAAGACGTAAGCAGTACCAACTAAGTAGGCCACTCAATGAATAGCAACCTACGTCACAACCTGTACACATAATAAATAAATATTTTTGGACATCACACACAGTGCCAAACTAAGCATCAAGGATAAAAATAGGTACACATACTATAATTTTTTTTATACATACATATTATACATTAAAAATAGCTTGTGTTAAGACAAACACAAATGTTCATCATATAAATGTTTTGTCTTGTGCAAGTATCGAACCCACGCCCCACGATTTAACAGTCAACTGATTATCCACTGAGCCACAGAGCCGACATACTTAATAAACGTAAAAATAGATAGATATATATATATATATATATACATATTAACATATATATGCTAAGATACATACGGTAAATTTATTGAACAAGATTGCTGTAATATGATTTAATTTGATTCCTGAAAATATTAATAGATTGAGCTTTTTTTATGGATAATTTATTCCACAGTTTTGTTGCATGTATCGTAAATGTATTTGCATGAAAATTTGTGACATGAGTTTGGTAATTTAAGAAGAAGATGAGTAGAAGGCCGATGTGGTATAGAAATGCCTACAAATTGAAATCGCTCTTAAAGGTTACGCGCATTTTTTTAACATAGAAAGCTATTGAAATCATTTTGTTTGCCAAATGTCAAGAAACAAAATAGCTGTTCACTATTTTTAAAGAACATCCACAGTTCTACCTCCTGAGCATGTGCAGCCAATGCGTTAAATGCGGACTGTAAGTGCCGCCATATTTATCATAGAGAGCATTCATTTTTAGTTAACAGATATATGAAATGCGCGCGTAGAGAGCTTAGAGCACATTCAATGCGTAAATATTAAAATTACTAAATTTCTTTTGCGAAAGTGATATTGCTGATATTGTTAGAGCACTCCGCAGGAATCGGACAATGCTATTGTTTAAATGTGTGCAATTTACTCAATTAACATTTATTATGAATCTTATACTCGTCAGTTTTGTAAGTTACAGTGTCATTTAATTACTACCGGTACTATGGTGCCTATTCTAATAAGCCTTATTAAATTTTTAGTTTTTGCTTTTATATTTTTACTATTAGTTAGGAAACCCGCATACGTAACACATATTCTGAGAAAATTTCAGGGTTTTGCCTACTTCGAGCTCTTTAAAGGTTAGAATCCTTCGGGTAGGGAAACAATCAGGGAGTTTAATTAATAAACTATAGAGTATTTTAATCTCAATTTAAAAGGAAATATAAAGATTATATATAATATGTCATTTAAAAATGAAAGATTTTAGTATAATATTTTATTAGTTATCCAAAAGAAAATCAAACAAAAATCATTACAAGTACATTATTATTGTTTTTCTTAAGACCTGATAAGTCTATTATTGTAAATGAATAACCTATATTACTGATTGACGTCTCAGAATATGACACAAACAATGCAAATTACACTCGCCCTATCATGCTACATACTCAATTGCGCGTGTGCGTACACCGTCTTGCTAATAAACTACCTAGTATTAGGTTACTAAAGTTGAAATTTTATATAAAGAGTCCAAAGCGTGACGTTAACTTTACAGTTCGTAATATCGTATTTTAAGATACGGTAATTAATTAATTTCGAAGTTCATAAAATACATGATAAGTGCTACTTTTTCTATTGATATTTACATTTAACTGTTATGTTTTTTTATTTAAACATTGCAGAAGTCCGGGGTAAAGGTTTATGTCCTAACCATACAATGTGTCACAGGGGTCATCAATACATAAATACTTTATAAACCTGAAATAGTGTAATGTATGTATGGCGAAAAGAGAAGTCGTTTCAGTATTCGCCTTACTAAACTTGGTATGGGAAATGAACGTACCTACAGACTTGGCAACACAGACAGAAAACATTTGTTGTTTTTTTTGCGAATAATTATTTTGAAAACTTAGTTTATATCTCAAATATAGCAATAGTTTAGCACGATTTTATTGCTCAAATCGTCATTATTATTACTTCTCGCGGGAGCTCAGTTCGCGTTGACGCACAGATTGTGTATGATGTAGTGTGACGGCAAGTACCTAAAAATTCAGGCAGTCGGATCGGCTCGTTTTGTGTGCCCGTACACTGTATCTAGACGTATAAGTCATCTTTAGTCATACCACTAATTAAGAGTAAGGAATCATAGAGATATTTTTAGATCTCGCCGTTCATCTTCAGTCAGTTTTGTACACATACGCCTCGGAATTAATTTTTTTACAATTAGTAGGCATAGCATAAATGGGTTTACTGGGCATTTGACGATAAACAATTGTCATTTACATGCATTTGATTTAAGTTAACCATAGTTGCATAGTCGCAAAACTGTCGATGAAAGATACATTTTTACTGACGTATTTGTATTGTTAAGTAATATAATTTAAATAGTTACAGTTATAGCTGACAACACTTTATATTTTAATTTCATTATCATTCCGGTTCTTTTGATCATGTCTGACAGACATTAAAAATTTAAATTGAATATTGTGAAGTTGCAGCTTGTTTATCCGACTGCGCCAGAAGAAGGGTTATGTTATTTGAGTGTATGTATGTATGTAAACCTTATTTTTCTTACTTGTCAATCACAAATAAATCAAACCCTATGTAATACTTTTCTATGTCTTGAAAAATCATGTAAACAAAACCACGTCTTTTCAAAATTACAAAATTCTGCCGCAATCACTAAATATTACCTACTAATAATATTACCTACTAATAATATTACCTACTAAAAATTTATTAGCGGCAGAAAACAAACACATATAAAATATACCACATCAATAAACAATTCATATTGTCCTTTTAAATACAATATTTTAATCAATTAATTGTTTGAAGAATGGCTTTCATTTCTGTCTAAGGCAAAACATTTCGCTAGTATCCGTGATGAAAGAGACACGTGTTAATAAATTTAATATAAAAAAGGAAAATTGGGGCCTCCGAGCTGGGAGATTCTGGGTTGTTTTACCTAAAACAGAAAAGGACATCACAACATATAAAACAAACAAACAAGAGTGAGAGAGGATTATATTAAGTGGTGATGGACATATTAATGCATGCAAAAGAGTTAAAGTTTAATATTAAAGGTTTTGTTAAACATTAAATGAATGGGGTATTAACCAAGGATAGAAGATACTGCATGTTGACAGGGCGAGGAATTTTTGGGTGGAGGATGTCATACAGTGCTATAAGGTATTTGGGGCAGCTGAAAAATATGTGGTCTACAGTACCATCGTTAATGCCACACTCACAAAAAGAGTGGTCCCTAACTCTAATTTTAGCTTAAAATACTGGAGTACATGCATGTCCCAGTCTGATACGGCAAGTGGTCGACGTAACTAATTTTTCACAATTTCGAAACCGAAAGAACCAAGGTTTTGTAGGGATATCAGGTTGTAGTTGGCCATAATAACGGCCCTTAATGGATAAAGACTGTTTCCATACATGACTCCAATCTACTGCCATTTGCCTTTTAGCTAAAGATAGTAATTCCAAAAAGAAAATTTTATTAATGTTTTGTACACCTGACTGAACTGCTTCTTTAGCCCAGTGGTCAGCTTTCTCATTGCCTTCTATTCCGTTGTGGCCTGGGACTCAGGCAAGGACAACCTCAATTCCTTGTTGGTGACAATTTAACAACTTTTTTTATATTTAATATAATTGGGGTTTTTTTTTTTTAATTGATTTGCTATAACAGCTTGAAGACAGCTTTTTGAATCTGAAGGGACTATTGATTTTGTAAGTTGATGGGATTCTGGCTTCTAATAGGGCTATAGATTCTCCTGTGAAAACTAAAGTTTGTGGAGGATTCTTAAAATTGAGGACAGTTTTATATTTTGGGATCCCAACGGCTGAGCCTACCGCACTTTCTTCAGAAAGTTTAGAGGCATCTGTTAAAATTCTTAACCTATTAGGGAAAAGACTATTTAGACAAGTGTTAAAAGCACTATTAGCACCTGGGTCACCTTTTATTAGTCCTAAGTCCAGAAAAACTGGTGGTTGGAACAAAGAGAGTCAAAATCTGTATCATAAAGAGGCAAGAGAGGATATTGTGCAACTGAACATGGAAGACGATTTCGTTTTATAAAACTTTTAACTAGTCTTGGGTGTTCTTTGTTGTTCCAGTATGATTTAGGGACACCAACGCACACAAAGTGCGTAGACGATCTAGGAGTGGATGAGAGGATAGTTGGAAAGTTTTTAAAAGAAATCTGTCACAAAGAAACTGTTTTCGCAACCCTAATGGGGGATCAACACACTCTACACGCTGAGCATTTAGAGGAGAGGATTTCATAGCTCCAATATCCAATACAATATTTTTAACAAAATCAAATATTTTGCCCACAGACTTAGGATTTATTCGCTACGCTATGATTTTGACAATGGACATTTCTACAGAGTATAACAGATTCAATAGTCGTAAATCATTGTTGTCTTTGGATCTTAGAGATGGGACATGCGTACGAATAAAATAGAATGATTTTAGATTTTTCATTACCGTATAAGTAATATCTTAAGGTCTTGCAATAGTTCTAAGGCAACCGTATTAAATAATTTGAAAATAAGATACTTATTTTTTACGTAAAACTGATGCACCGATCCCCGATATATTATCCATGTATCGGAATTAGAAGACAGTGATAATGATAGTGATGACGAATAAAAATAAATATCAGTTTTTTTTCAAAACAACAGTTGTTAGGGTTCCGTACCTAAAAAGGAAATTAAATAGGATCATTTTGTTGTCCTTTTGTCCGTCTGTCTGTCAAGTCCCTTATTTTTAAGAACCCGTGAAGGTATCAAGGTTAAAATAAATATTAACTAAGGTCTACGGTCCCCTTGAAGTTGTAAAATATCAAGCTTCTAAGTCAACGCAATAAAAAATACGGCTATTTTTGTCGCATATTTTGGCATACACAGATAAATGATACTTCCCGTTGTCTTGCATCACAAAAATAGGCAAAAATTAGAAATGTGGTAATTTGTAGTTATAACACATTAAAAAAAGTTTGTCTGTCAAGATCCTTTTACCTAACAACGCGTACAGGTATCAAGTTAAAATTAATATTAAAGACTAAAGTCAACAGTCGCTTAAAGTTGTAAATAAAGTCAAATATTTGGTATGTTTAAATTTGTCTTTATTTCTTAATATTTTTGCAGTCGGGTCTTTTTATTTATTTAATTAGGTACTTTTTTTTAGCTGTTATAATATCTTTATATTGTATTGTCACAGACGACAGAGATAGTACTATTATATTACATCTAATCGTTACTTTAAACTGTATGGCCTATGTAAAAATTAACTTCAGCAAACACGCTTATTGATTACTCAGCAAAAAGATAATTTTATCGACAAATGGATTGTTGGGGTTGATTATATGACCACGCTGTGCTGAAATATCGAAAACAAACTTATCGTGGTAAGACAATGACCTATTTTACTAAGAATAGTATTTATAAAGTTCCATTAATTTGATTATTAGAAAGTTTAAAAATTAGAAGGTGTGACAATTTTTCTTTGAAAGCCAATAACTCGCATAATATAGATTCATATTTTATGAGAATATATTTTTGAGCAGCCCCAGAATAATATTGTTTCTATTATACTAAACCTATATCTACCTATATCTTGAATATTAATTAATAGTAGTAGTAATTTGGTAGCAAACTGGTTGAGGGGAAATTTTCAACATGGACCGTGGTTTTGTCAAATTTAGCGCTGACAACACTTCATATTTTTATTATGCATTTGAAATTCCGGTTTCTTGGTCATATCTGATTGACATTTATATTTTAAATTTAATATTATGTAGTTGCAGCTTATTTCTGTGACTGTTTTTTCAAAACCATTACAGTGAATTCCAAAATCCGTATTTTATATTCCCAATGTAAAGAACTTCTTCTAAATAAATGTTTAGATAACCTTAAAATTCCTTATAGGCGACGAAAAAACCTTGGACCAATGAGTACCTCATTTGAAGACTTTAAGAAAAAGATCAGCAAGGATATTAATAACTATATAGGATCTGTTAAAGAAAGCAGCAGAAAAGTAGCGGAGTCATGGTCATATTTGCCCGGCGACGACTCTGGATCACGGATTAACAACCCCGACGTGATACTTTCAGTACCATCAATAATAGCAAGTAATGGATATAGATGTGAAACACATACTGTCACATCTCAAGGATATATACTAAATATTCATCGAATTCCACATGGTAAAACTAATTGTGAAATATCTTCTAAGGCTGTGCTCCTCCAACACGGGTTACTTGCAAGTTCAGCTGATTGGATATTAAATGGACCAGAAAAGGCCCTTGCATATGTGTTAGCTGATGCTGGCTATGATGTCTGGATGGCTAATATCAGAGGGAATAAATATTCAAAAGAGCATGAATGGTTAAAACCTAATTCAAAATCATATTGGAACTTTTCATGGCATGAAGTTGCATTGCATGATATTCCAAGCATTATAGATTATATTGTTGACATAAAAGGCACAGATACTAAAGTAAGTTACATAGGGCATTCAATGGGAACTACAATATTATTTTCTATGCTTTCTTTACGGCCAGAATACAATGATGTATTAACTGTAGGAATTGCACTTGCTCCGGAAGTATTTTTGACGGATGTTAAATCTCCTCTGAAAGCACTAGCCCCGATAGCCAGTAATATTGCTTATATGGAAATGATATATGGTGTTTATGAATTTATTCCAAAACAATCTTTGTTGGGTAAAATTACAAGCAAATGTGAAGAGGATAATTTAGATGCTGTGATAAAAAAAAATATACTTTTCTACATTTGCGGGGCAGATGAAGGTCAATTCAATAAATCTTTGTTGCCAGTTTTCTTAGCACATTATGGTACAGGAACTTCTTGGAAGACAATATTGCATTTTGCGCAAGTACTATTAAGTGATGGTAAATTCCAACAATTTGACTACGGGAGTTCTTTCAATAAACAAATGTATGATTCTGAAACCCCGCCAGAATATGATTTGAGTAAAGTATCTTTGCCAATTGTTTTAGTTTGGTCTGAAAATGATTTGCTGTCAGGTGCACAAGATCTCTGTAAGTTAATTGACAAGTTACCTCCCGCTACAACAGAAACATATGTGGTTCCATATCCTGAGTTTAACCATATTGATTACCTTTTGGCCATTGATGCTCCTAAATTGTTGAATGAAAAGATATTAGAAACTCTAAATAAAATTGATGTTTATTCCATTTCCTGAGTTCAACCACTGTTTACCTTTTGCCATTCATGTTCCAAAGTTGTTCAGTGAAAAGATATAAGATACACAGGAAAATTAATAAAAATAGTTAATCACTTCTGTTATATATAAATCACAGCTGTTCCTGCTTCTCTAACTTACTTATGTATGTAAGTTTATACATGCTAATTTTAGAAAGTAGTCTTAATTTATAAACATGATCTACTAAACCAGTAAAAACCTTCCTTGATAAATGCGGAAACACAAAATCAAAATTAAATTTGTTCGGTAATTCCTGAGATTATGATGAATGATGAGATTAGCATGATAAACACAAAAACCTAGCAGCTTTATGCAGTACTAATAGATTTATATTTTTATACTTATATAGTTCTTTGTTAGTTATGTACTACTAAATCATAGTATTATGAATTTTGCTGCCTCAGTTTATATATCAATTTCTATATTTAGAACTTTGATGTTAGTAAAATATGTTTGTACGTAATTTATTTTTACAAAATGGATCTGAAGTACAAATTTTCAATTCATTTTAGTGGTTTATTTGGCCTATGCCTCCTTCATGGAAAGCCCTGTGCCTCTTTAGCGGAGAATATGAAGGCTAAGGTTGAGGCTGTGATGATGAATGATTGTTTTGTCATTTGAGATGAGTAGATATGGCCCCAATTTTTTATTGGTGTAATCCTAACAGGGAACTTAGCCTGATGTAGCCATAGCTCTGTTAGTTTTTAGTCTATATTACTTAATTTACTAATAGTCCAGTTATTATAATAGTTTTCGCAGAAAACCCTTAACAGTAATTTTTCTTCATAAACTGCCAGTGGAGGCAATACCGTACTTAACTACTAAAGTCAGTTTTAATTAGGGTGGTTATTTTGGGTAAGGGGTTTGTTGATTTACAGTCATTATATTAATTTTTTGCAGAAAAATCTAAATTTTCAAATATTTTGTAAAAAGTAGTCAACTAATTGAAATCTTGGCAACAGTGGCGTAATTCGCGACGCTCAATTTTAAATTCGTTTTAAAATTTCTATCAGCTAAATGAGCTCGATCCTATACAATATATATATATATATATATATATACCTATATATATATAGGTATATATATTTATAAAGGTTTTTAGCAGGTTATCTTGAATATGTCATTTCAGGAGGGTTAAGTCTACTTTTAGTTTTAGGAAAGGTTCATACATAGATAAAGGATTTTTCATAACAAATCACTACTATTGTTGTGTAAGGTACCGACTATAATCAAAAATGCTTTTGGTAAATTCTAGTCCACGTCCACGAGGAATGACGTCATCGTATTTAACGGAGACTCTTTGAGTAACATAAATAAAAAAGTTATTTTTCTCAATTTATACGCTATCTACTTGTATGGGCACGCCTGATGTTAAAGGTAAAGGTTAAAGGTAATTTTTTTATACAAAATGATGTCGGTAAGCCATTATCTACGAAGTTCCGTACAAATTTATTTTATACATGTATATATCAAGTCTTACAGGTTTTCCTATATTTTTGATGAAAAAAAAATCTTGTTTCTTGCCAAATTTCATGATTCAAGGTTAACAGGAAGTACCCCATAGGTTTTGATTTATTTATGACATATACAATATGCGACAAAAATGACGTATTTTGATCATTTTTTTTTATTGCATTGACAAGCTCTATTTTTTTGTATGTAAGTGACCATAGATTTGACTTGATACCTCGACCTGGAGTAAAAGGGTCTTGACAGACAGATAAACAAACTATTTTCCTTTAACGTGTTATAACTACAAATTAAAGAATTTCTGTTTTTTTTTTTTTTTAATATTTGTGATGTAAGACTTTGCTTCGTGTCAAATTTCATAAGGACTACTGCAACGGAGAGAGTAATAAGATAAGATTTGATTTAGCTTTGAATGCCAAAATATGCGATAAAAATGGCCGTTGTTTTTTATTGCGTAGACTTAGAAGCTAAAAAAGGGAACTTAGTATTTGATATTAATTTCAACTTGATACCTTCACGCGTTTCTGAGAAAAAGAGTTGACAGACAGATAGACAGACGGACGGACAGCAAAATGATCTTAAAAGGGATCCTTTTTCCTTTTCAGGTACGAAACCCTAAAAATAACATTTTCTGATAAGCCTTTTTTAATTTTTTATGAATTTTGCAAAGTTGCTGGATTTTCTGTATACAGCAACTTCAAATTTTGTTACGCAAGGCTGCTGTTATTTGGCGTCAGTGCCTAAATTAAAATATACCGAGCAAGCCAAGGATTCTAAAATTAACCTCAACTCAAAACAAAGCGAGTGGTTTTAAACATAGAACCCTAAGTCAAGTGACTGATTCAAAGGCACAAGACCCAAATAATTTTGGAGCTGTACAAAATACACATTTTTTCATCTCACTACAGCTACAGAATAAGTTAGCAGTACCTACTACAGCGAAGAAAATAAATAAGCTTGCTTAAATAGCACTAAGCCTACATACAAAATGGAACATTAAGTAGGTACTACTTATACTTGTTTTGGATAGTTGAATTTTATACTCAGTCTCTGAAAATCATTACGAGTCAGTTGAACGTTTGCTTTCAACTTTTATTCGTCATTCTTTTTTGAAGATCCGTGTTTCTAATCGTTTCATTATTGTTTTTTTTATTGGAATTTAATAAAAATAGCGCGCTTGGCAAATTTGTTTTTTATTATCATTTAACTTTATTAAATGACTGCATGAGACCGCTATGTTAAGTATGAAAGTTGATTGACCTAAAAGCTTTTACTAGGAATGAACAACTCTACATGACATGACTCATTAATGTTTGCGTGCCTTATATGCGGGTCATGGTCTCCTCCTTTTTTAAAGTAGGTTAATTTTTAGTTTTGAATTAATAATATCTCATATATGGGTACCTGCAGACCATTCGCTTCCTCCTTTTATAAAGCAGGTACAAAAAAAAATAAACATGACAGGGGAACCATCAGGGGGACACGAGACCCACACCAAATTGAATGGAATGTTATTTTAATAAATATATTAATTTATTTAATATATTCCCTATTTGTCCACCCTGTATGTCAAACATCAAAAACCACCAGGGAGGACACGAGTCTGACACCTTTAATTTGCGTTCATCATTATCAGAGTAGCTTAATTTCATTTTCGTTCCAAAAAAGTTTGAATTCGTGATTAATTCGATCGCATGTGAATTGGCTCCCAGAAAAGCGGTTGTATAACTCTAATTGTAGGTTATCGTTTTTAAGTCCATTACCCATTCTATTGCCGATTTTGTTGAACACTTTCACAATTCTTAAGCGCGCGGCAATGGTGTTAGATTTGAAACCGATTCCTACTATTTTATACCATAGTGTTCCTCTATTTAGGATTTGGCAACAACTGAAATGTGAATAGACTAGCTATCTTTATAGGATTAATCATAGTGACTAGATACCCGCCCGACCGGTGAGAGCATTAACCTTTATCCGCGAACGATATAGTTGTCCCGCTTGCTCCTCCGAGTCCGAATAGACAGCGATTCCACTACGAAAGAGCTGAGCTTCTAGCGCGTGATTTAGGTAGGCCCACCACTTTATACTGTGTGCTTACCAAGCGTATTAAATGAACAGTTCCCTGTGAATCATCAACCGTCCTTGACTAGAGCAGTTTTGCTGACTGTTCGTTTAGGAAATTGGCGGTAATAGAGTGAAGTGTAAAAAACCGGTCATGTCCCAAGTCAGACTCGCGTTCTAAGGGTTCCGCGCCTAGAAGTTACCTACTTTAATTCTTTAGTAAATAACAAACAAAAAATAAAATTTCTATTAAAAATTAGATAAAGGAATGATCGCTATTATTTTAGTTATTATTAAAATTGAGATGCATCGACTTGATTTTTGTTTTATTTAGTTCTTCGGAAACCAGACTTTGGAAATAAAAGTAATTTTTGTACAATTTTTTTCCATAACTCAAAAACTACGTTGAATTCAAATAAATATGAGCAACATTCGTTGCGTTACCCGGACCTTAGCCTTCTCCAAGGCGAGGTCTGCTTGAGCCTCTACAGTGGGGATATAACGGCTGAGGCAATCTGCAGGGTCTACATACGTAATTTATGTTAGCCGTTTTGTACTTATATTTTAATAAAAACCTAATAGTCACTATGTAAAAACAAGCCACCTAAATACTCGTACTATCGAAACAGAATTGATAAAACTAAAATACTCTAGGACCGAGTATATTTAAAAGATATTCACTCAGTTCAGTGACGCAATAAGGAAGACTAGATAACGGTAAACATGCAATGCCAAAGGCCGCTTGGCTATGGTTGGTTATGGCTATGGCTTGCCCCGATTTATGTATATATTATTATAACTAGGTGTATGGTGTTAAACATACGTGTCCGATACGCTGTTGAAATGTTTTTAGAGTTCCGTAGTCAAATGGCAAAAACCCTTATTGATTAATATAGAGCAAACTTTACAGCTTGACAAATCTATGATATAAAAGAGGACAAATACAATGTTATTACAAAGTTTGAATTATTACAGTTAACATGTGGGTATGTCGATCACGTACCGTAGGTGTGTAAGAGAATTTTAAAAAATAACACGATATATAGGGTTCTATCGTTTCGGTATAAATAGTTTTCATGTTTTATAAATTTCACAATTTTGATACCGCCAGTTTTACCACCAGCTGACCGGTAGCGATACTTTTCGTTATAGTAGCTTTGAAATGTTACTCAGAATGCAGTCCCGGTGCGATAAACAACTACGACGTGAAAACCACGGTTCATGAAATTCAATCTAAAATAATCCAACCTAAACCAACTCACCACAAACAACCACAGGTTATAGCAAGGTATTTCGTAGTTTGTGCGTCAGCGGTCAATGTCAAATTTTGACTAGGTACCGGTCTACTTGATTTAATACGGTAAAAAACGAACTTAAACCAACCAAAACGGTGGTTTCTTGTAGTCATAGTAACGGACCGCTACCAAAGACTGTATAGGATAATATAGGGAGAGTTTTGGTTGCAATTCGTACAGTCAACGTCAGAGGACAGTATCCCCTTGTTTTAAAACTATAACCAATGCAACTTGAGGCTCAATACTCTGCCGGCGAGCAGGCACAAACAAGACAAAAAATCAAAAAAGTACACCTTTTCCTTACAAATAATTAATATCAATCCGTCTTGTAAGTCGGGGTCTTTTCTAGATCTTCCGACAAACTTAATCTACTCGTTGTAGCCATTTATCTGCGGAGGCGCTAATTAATCTTATTAAAATAATGCATTAGTTGTTTAAAAATTTTAAGGCTGCCAAAGTGGAAACATTTGGCTGGAGCCACAAGTATAAAAGGACTAAATCAATTAATTAATCCGTATTGAATGGATTGATGAAAAAATGAGAATGAGATACTGAAGAACCTTTATTTTAAAATTCAGAAGACTCACTCCATAGTAGGCCCGATAAACCCTCCCCCTGTATGCATGCGTCCTGTACGCGGTTCCGTATATTCGAGCTCAATGTGTACTTGTGAGCCTTGTGAATGAATGTAGAGAAGACATATACGGGAGAAGGTGTTTTTAAAGCGCTTAGTGTGGAGTGAGCGTTATGTATCTACAGCTTTTGTGCTATGATAGTAAAATATGGTATAACGCATTTTGATTAACAAAATATTTATAGTTTAAGATATTTAAAGTAATGCATGACGATTGCAAAGAAAAGAAATGCAGGATTCCCCTTAAGTGCCTTGAAATTAAGATTCGTTGGCGTGGAATGCGTACGTGCTGTCTGTTTATGTTGAGTGATGGATGATGTAAGTAATGTGACTCATGCTAGTGATGTTAGTATTATAAATCGTAATCTATAAATGTATGCATGTACGGACGTGTTTGTATGGACGTGTCATTTATTTTTAGAATTTATAATAATCTATTTTTATTTCGGACATTTCTGTCCATAAAAAAACACTTATTATACTAATTTGCACTAAATAAAAGTTACATTAATTATTTACACATTAAAAAATAATAATTGAAGTTTAAATAATAATAATAACATTATAATTAAAATACACTGAAACTATTTATAACTGACTCTTCTGTCTATGCACCCTTGTCCAGTGCTCCATAAAAACAGTCAGAGTCCATCCTGTGTGCAATCAATTGCAAGTACATGTTAGGGCTGCGTCGCAATCTGCTCATTATAGACTCTGTTCTCTTGCGCATTATTGTTGCGAAATCGTCTATTCTCGCTTCAGCAAACATTTGCGAACCGCTACAGAATCGAGGCAGCCCCAACAGCATCCTATAAGCATTGTTATATTGCATACGAAGGGCGCTGTATGTCTTTAGCGTATAATTTATATTTAACTTGCCTCGTTGTATATGATCAAATTTTTGAAGTAAATTTTGACTAATTTCTCTATCGGATCGTGGTGCAATTTTGCATGCAATGCACTTTGGGTTTACATAACAATGCAATATTCAAAACGTCTGTGTGCGTAAAATCTTGAATGTCGACATAAAAACTTTTGTTAATTCTAAAACTTCTACTCAAAAAACATTCAGGCGTAAAAAACACAAAAAAATATGTATAAAAGCGATTAAACACTTAATTTTATATTACGTATATACACTAAAGACTCATAAACACATACACGCACACACCCTTACACTATTCTGCCTTTGGATGTCCAACTATTGGTATATTCGTGCATTTTTTCGTATTTTTAGTCCAAATAGACAAACAGCTTTTGGCCTTCTATAGTCTGCAATTTTGAAGTGTCTCTTATTTTTAACTCTTTTAACTCTGTTTTATTCGACTTCAAAAAAAGGAGGAGGTTCTCAATTCGTCGGAATCTTTTATTTTTCTTTGTTTCCCGATTACTCGAAGACGCCTAGACCTATTCGGGAAATTCTTTTTTTGTTTAGAAGGGTATACTCCCCAAATGGTCACATGGTTATGAGGTCAGAATATAATAATGGGATCCTAGAGATATCGAGGAAATTCTTATAGGCACACTTTAAGCGATTTTGGTATTTAGTGTAGGAGGTAATAAGCCAATAGGTTATTTAAAAGTAAAACAATAAAAACTTTTTAACAAAAACAACAACCGAGTTCAAAATGATGCACTAGAAAGGTAAAAATAATTATTTCACAAAATCTTCAGTGCTTTTACAACCCAGAAAAAAATTAATGGTACACAGATAAAAAGGATTTCTCTTTTCAAGACGGAGTACTTTCTCAAAATATTTAGTTATTCCAAAAATATATTTTCCCAGATTAAAAATATATCTATACATATAATAAAATGGTAGGAAAGTCAAAACTGTACATTGAATATTTTTTTAAAGAATACTTGGGGTGTGATCTACAATCGATACCGAAGCCAAAAATATAGTTTTTAGAATTTTTGTCTGTATGTATGTTCGGGATAAACTCAAAAATAACTGCATGGATTTACTTCAAATTTGGCACGAATATTATTAAGAATTCGGGTCAACATATAGGCTACATATTATCACGCTATCACCTACGGGAAACGAGCAGTGAACCTTTATTTCTTCAACGCATTCTGTCATATCTAACGACGCATGTCACACATAGCCATTTATTTTATGTTAAAAAATCGTGTAAAGTCATAACTATGTGTAATAATTTTTTACCATATAAAAATGTTTCCTACTTGCTAACTAGATGGCGTTGGCGTCGAATTAAATCGCGCTATGGTTTCGTTCACAAAAGGTGATCTTATAGTAAAGCGTTCACGCAGACGACGTCGCGGGCAGCAGCTAGTTTTGTTATAAAATTACCACTTGTCTCTTTCTGATACTATTTTATTCTTAGATTTTTTGTTATTTTAAGATAAATATGCTTAATTTGAGATTTGGTTTTATTTCAGTCAAAAAGATTGACTTCTTTAAAATCAAGAATTTAATCCCTTTTAAGATAAATCTAAATAATATCAACAGATGGTGTTGTACAGTTATTGACACTAAGCTATGACGCGCTATTTAGAATGATGATGATTTAATGACTACTTTAATAATTAAATCGTTGAGTAAAAATACAATAGTCAAATATACTTATTAAGAACGCAGTTACATCTCTAAGTATGGTATTTTTGAAATGTCGGTACTGTGTATAAGTACCATTTTTGAACAGAAACATTTATTGAAATAATTAAGTAATAAATGTTTCTGTTCAAAAATGGTACTTATACACAGTACCGACATTTCAAAAATACCATACTTAGAGATGTAAAAATTTAATTATGAAAGTAGTCATTAAATCATTAATCAAATATAATGTCTAGAAAAAAGAATAATATTTCTTATTCTAACAAAAAAAAACGAGTTGCACTCCGGGAGTGCCGGCAGAAGTGAAAACCTTTACACACGATTCGCGCTTAACACTCAAATATGTCACAAGACATGTCTTGTCAAGAAATAATAATGTTTGTTTATTTACTTTTTTGACGTAGTATATTTGACATCGCAATCTGTCATAGAATTAAAATTCCATATCCAACCTCCCTGTACTACTCATAATCGCGGATACTAAAAATATACACAAAATACGGTCATTTTCATCGCATATTGTGACACAAATAAATCAAAACGTTTCACATGGGAGACTCGATCTCATTATGGAAGAGCTATCTACGTATTATAACGTTTTTTATTTGTAAAAAAGTTTACGCGGACAAAGCCCCTGGCAGGAGTTAAACGTGTAAATAGATAAATACGAGTATTAAATGTACACACATGTTTGTTTTCAATTTTCTTTACGGACGAACGGACGGACAGACCATTAAATACACATATACATAAAGAAAAGTAAATCACTTACAAACTTACTCAAGCACGAAAGAATCATAGGAAAAAAAAAAGGGGGGGGGGATTTGACCTTAAGCCATCGAAATATGTAAGCGGTAAGGGTAATATGTAACCCCCACGAGAAAAACACATATAATAGAAGAAAACGCGACGCGAGTTTATCATTTTTTACCCATACCAAAAAAAGTGCACAACGCCGCTAAAGAAGTTTTCACTTCAAAAATTCCTTAATGGAAATCGAAACATCTTTGACTTAAAGAAAAACTTATCTTTGACTCGATTCGTTTGTTTAATTGCATTGAATATTTTTTGTCTTAGTACAAATAAATATTTTCAATATTTTTTTTACTTTTACTAAGTAAATATTCTCTTAAGTCTATAGGGAAATGATAATTTTCTTGGAGTTAGTAAATTTGCTTTGATACAAAGTGTACTCCTGAGGTTTTACATAAGCTTTTTTAGGAAATCAGTACACGATAAAGAAACTTTGTACGTTAGAATAAAATAGCAAACTTTTATAAATATCAGATTTTCGGACTTTGACTGCTTTAGAACTCATTTTAAAGCAATACTTTATAATAAGAATCGTCAATTAAAAAAGATATGATCGGGCTCCATAATTATTAAATCAAGTGTTTTAGGGTAGGTATAGTTTTTCTTGCTTCCTACAATAACCAAAAAAAAACTTCTTATAAAAAATAAATAATAATATCCTTTTTTTTTTGATAGAAGACAAACAAAACCTTATTTGCGGCGCACGATGTTCGCGAAAGTGCCTCGTGTATCTTCTTTACCTCCGCAAAAAATTAATGTGTCTGAACGGACCTCACCTTAAGAGCAAATGAGTCGTGGTGCCTCGCACCGTGCTTCATTGAAACGATTTTTTCTTGTGTTTTTGATAGGTATTTACTGAGCACAATGTAGGTCTATGTATATCAATGTAGGTAATTATTCTTTAGGAATGACATGTCCTCAGAATTTCGTTGTGTTTTTGTTTGTTTTTGTTTAAAATTAAATATCAAACATATGTAAGAAATTAGTTTGTATGAAGCGCGCGCCGTTTGTGTAGGTACGACGCCGCTCAATAGAGCTCAGAATTTCGTTGTGTTTTTGTTTGTTTTTGTTTAAAATTAAATATCAAACATATGTAAGAAATTAGTTTGTATGAAGCGCGCGCCGTTTGTGTAGGTACGACGCCGCTCAATAGAGCCGGTTTTATTTCCACGTATACACGTCATTTGTTTTTGTTGTCGATTCACGTGGTTTTAATATAGCCATGTTGTAAGAACAATGTATGCCTCGGTTTTTTCGTAGTCGTGCTATTTACGATTGTGTATAGGATAAATTTTTCCCATCATGTGCTTTTTTAGTAAAATCAGAAAAGGTGCGCCTCGAGGTTTCAATCACCTAATAATCTTTTCATCCTAAGAACTTGCGATGAGAAAAAGTTTCCTGTTTCAATGCAGAATCATAATATTTCAGCCGTCCAAAGTGGTAAAAAATCCTACTTGGTCGTAATCCCAATTGATTGTCGCTACCAGTCTTTCATCTTTGATGACTGATGACTCCCTCGCAGTCTAGTTGGCAGTGTCGCCGGCTGCTGTGCAGAGGGTGAGGTTTCGATTCCCGCACTAGACAAACATTTATTTGATATTCATTTGTGTTTTTCTTAAGTCTGGGTATATTTATGTATATGATAGACATAGACATTTATTTAATTTCACATTACACAGAGAGAGAGAAGGTTTCTAAATAAGTGCAACCCATTCAGAATATGTGGCGCGTCAGGTGATTTAAAAAAAAAGGTAAACAAGGTTCGCGGGGTCAGCTAGTAATAAATAAAAACTAATAATATCCGTCGTCTTCTGGCCGCGCACTAGTCACCATGCCGTGACCACGCCGAGATCCAATTTTCATCAAAACGTGTCAGCACTCAAAAAATTTTCATTTACTTATGGTCTTAGAACTTTAAGACCCGGTTACCCTATATGTAAAATAAGTAAAAAGCGCAAAATTAAAATCAACTATAAACACACAAATTTTACCAGCTATTGTTCATACAAAGTATGCATGGTATCATAAAGTACTTATGAAACAGTAGGTACCTACTTTGTTATTGACTTATCCCACTAGTTTTAAAATTGTAATAATATTTTAAGATGTTTGTTACTTAATAACACATAAACGGTTAAACAGATTTGGATAAAATTTAGCACTAAGATTTCTGTAGCAACACATACTAAATGGCATACTTTTAACACCGATGGAGAATTTCTTCGGAAATCTGCGGAAAATGCGGGTGAAACCGTGCGGATGAGGTTTCAGTGTGTTTGTTTAATTGTTTCAGGACTAATCGGCGTATTGCAAGCTCGTCGCGAGGCATTCGAACAAGTAGACAGTGGCGATCCGTACGAGCCCTTGTATTTGCTGGCTCCGGGTCAGATCGTCGCTTGGCTCTCTATTTACGATCAACAGTTTGAGAGGATCAACGAAGATTACACACTTATACCAAATCAGAATATAGTAAGTGAGCTCTTTTATTGTTTTGCAAAATAATGCAAACATTATTCATTTATTGCTTTTTCATACATTTAGAAAATATTATGTCTATGATTGATATTTTTCGGGCTTACCACGATTAGATCTGTGAGTTTCCGATATTTCGGCACAGTTACATGCGCCATCTTCACGGGTGAACTGAGGAAGTAAAAGCGGTGTGGTGAGGATCAGTAAGTTTTGCACTATCTAACCACTGGATTCTTGTGGAATAAATCTAATCGTGGTAGGCCGAAACATATAAACATAATGATTACAACCGCAAAAGTCTAAACAGTTAATATTATGTATGTACAGTAGGCGACACATCAACCTAACCTTAATGGACTTTGAACCCAAGGCGCAACGCAGCGAAAAAGTCGGGAAAGAGCGATAGTCGTAATTTATTATTTCGTCTCATACTAGCTGCTCTCGGCCCACTGCATCGCGTCGCAACCGCAAATTATGAATGAATATATAAGTGTGCGTGCGTAATTATTATTGGGTTCACATTTTTCTTACCTACGATAACAAAGAGGCATACAAAAAGGTGATCGCCCTTGAACCTTTATTAAATTTTTTTTTTTAATCTACTCGGTCATTTATTGATTTAATATAGGTATATTGTTCTATTTGGATATGGTTTTTGTGCCGCCGTAAAATTTGTCCCTCCCATTCAAAAGTAGGATTTGGGAGATACTAATAAAATATAAATATTAACGTAGTAATTTCGGTAAAAAACATTTATGAAGTATGGAAAAAAATCGTCTTATTTTAATCTATACAAATAAAAAATGAATCGCAAAATTTGTTGTTAAGCGCAAAACTCGAAGACGGCTGGACCAATTCGGGTAATTTTTTTTTCGTTGTTTTTGTTAGTGAAGCAAGGTTTTTATGAAAGAATAAACGGTCAAGTGCGAGTCGGACTCGCGCACTAAGGAAAACTCGAAGACGGCTGGACCAATTCGGGTGATTTTTTTTTGTTGTGTTTGATAGTGTTAGGGCAAGGTTTTTTATGTAAGAAAAAACGTTCAAGAGCTAGTCGGACTCACGCAATAAGGGTGAACCGATTGTAATGAAATTTTGGTTAGTTATTATAGACACGCCGGGTAAGGTTTCTGAGAAAGAAAAAAAATGTCAAGTGCGAGTCGGACCGGGTCAAGTGCGAGTCGGACTCGCGCAATAAGGGTGAACCGATTGTAATAAAATTTTGGTAAGTAAAGTAAAATAAAATATCAGAAGTCGTAGTAACGTTGTTTAATTATTTGAAATCAACATGACAATTTAAATTAAAAATAATAATGATAAAATAAAAATAACAACAATAAAAATAAAATTTTAATAAACATTATTTGGCAGTAAAGTTATTAACAATAGTGTGAATAGCCACAACGGATCTTAGTGCATATGGAGTTTTTAATAACAATCAATCCTTTTGAATATAATAGACTTTTTTAACTACAACATTTCCACAATTAGGTGATCCAGATACAGGAACATATATGAAAAAAAACATAATCATAAATTAAAACTATTTACCTAAACTCTAAACTTTTATTGACCAAACGCGCGAGCTCGTCTTATCTTTATTATCTAGTTTTATTACATTTTTATTACACGTCTCACCACAAATACAAAAAATTCAACAGCTACTATTATTATTATTATATAATAAATTATGATAATCTTACATCAGACGTCCGAATACTAAAACCCTTATTAAATTTAATCTCTTATTACATTATTTACATATTATATTATATTACATTACATTATGCTTTATTAAAATATTGATATACACATGGTATTATATAAAAGTAAAATACCCAAAACTGTAGGTATCGAGCTAATTATGTACATGGAATATTTTTAAGCGAGTCATCCATCATAGCTACTGGAGTTTTACCAAACAAAAGTGTTAGTATTTGGGTTAGTTTATTAGTATAGAAAAATTAAACACACTCGTATTATTGTGGCCATAATTCATTACTGTTAATTTTATCATAATCTTTGAAAAATATTCAGCTAACAGAAATGCAAGTTCAGCTAAAATAACCTGCAGGTAATCATTATAATTTTGACTGAGTGAGAATCATGTGTTATATCAAAAACAACATAAGAATTGCTTGTTAAACGCCTAGGTAGGTATTACCCAAGTTGACTATCGAGATAAAAGGAAAACATTTTCCATCTCTTGAGGACGACAGAAATTACATTGACATTGTTTCTTCTCCATAAAAGTCTTCTACTGTTCTAAAGCGATTGAAAAGTTTTCTCGTCAACAAAATGATGGTGTTAGTAACGCAGTCAAAATTATAATATTCCAAGTCAAAGCTTACTCTTGCTTGAGCTTGCGCGTTTAGCGGAATCTTTTCGCTGGCCTAGGGTGCCGAATCCCTGCTAGGGTGCCGAATCCCTGCTTGTTTCAACCGCTGCCGTACAGTCTGTGTGAAATCTGAATATTAAATTTTATTGCCAAAAATAAAAGCTGAAGTATAAGAAAAGGCAGCGTTGCCAACTATCAAAAAGTCTAATCCTATTAGAAATTATTTCCTCCTTGTGTGTATTTATAAATTTAATACTATTTTTTAATATAGAAAATAATACCCATACATAAATTTATTTAAAGAATGCAATTATTATTAATTACTGGATTTCAACTAAAATTCTTAAAAAAATTTAAGGGTTCTGTACCCAAAGGGTAAAAAACGGAACCTAATTACTAAGACTCCGCTGTCCGTTTGTCCGTCTGTCACTAGGCTGTATCTCATGAATCGTGATTGTGAGACAGTTGAAATTTTTACAGAAGATGTATTTCTGTTGCCGCATAAATAACAGAAACAAATTATAAAAACACATAACAATTGATAAACAAATTGATAACAGCAACAAGTAGAGGCTTGAAATATTCACAGAATATTTAATTATATATTCACTTAAAAAAAAAAAAAATTAAAATTAAACAAATATTTGAGGGGGGCTCCCATACAACAAACGTATCTTTTTTGCTGTTTTAATAGATAATGGTACGGAACCCTTCGTGTACGAGTCCGACTCGCACTTGGCCGATTTTTTTCATAATAATTTTCACGATGTCTATTCTTTACAAGTAAGGCTGAGCTCTTCTAGTAAATTAAAATTATTTCCCGGCAGTCGTCATTGCTCACCTTAACCCTTAACCCTAATACTCATAGCGATCGGTCACACTGAAATCTAATTGCACACAGATATAGGTAGGTATAATTTTTACAGGGTTTTAAATATAAGATTACATTTCCAATTCGTAAGTAGAATTCTGTGATTTTCTTGATTTTTCGGCCTCAATCGGGTGCAGCCGACTTAGTTCAGTTACTCAGAGACGGTAAACAAGCACGTTTATCGTAGGTCGCAGTATCCTCAACCAACAGGCGGCTTGTTGTGCTCAAAGTCACAATTTTTTTTTACCCATAAAAAGGTGACAGGGAGTTTGATAATTTATCACACTATTATATTATAAAAGCGAAAGTTTGTGAATGTGTTTGTATGTTTGTTTCTTCTTCACGCTGAAACGGCTAGACCAATTTTAATGAAATTTGGTACGAAGGTAGGTGACACCCTGGATTAACATAAAATATAGTGTTTTCGAGAGATGCGCAAGGAATCAGATACGGTTCGATAACTGAATTTAGCGCGGGTGGAACCGCGGGAACAGCTAGTAACATTAAAAAATAACAAAAGTTTTTTTACACTCACCTATCAGCTTAGCTGAATATACGCTTACTATGCATAAAACAAAAAATATAGGGACGCAACTGTGTTTTATGCCTTTGTTGCACAATAAGAACTAACCGCAAATTAATTCATAATTACATTTACGCCTTACTTGCCGACCTTTAATTAATTTAATTTTTTGACGTATATGTAACAACACAGTTATTGCTGGGAGGTATGGCAACTGTTTTAATATGTATGTCCTATACTTCACTATTGAACTACGTAATATTTCATGTTAAAATGAGATATTTCCATACATTTTTGTTACATTGTAAAAAAAGTACTCGTTTTTCACCATTAAGCATATTATAAATACTTAATATACTATAACAGTATACTTTGGTAAAACAGCCAGGCAAAAGTCAATAAAAAACACAAAACTAATTAAAATACTTTGTTTTTAATTTGTAAGTATTGATTTACTAATTTTTTTACAATAATAATCAAAGTCCTGAAAAAAGTATCATGTTTTTTGTTAAATATACTTAACTCAATCACAAACAAAATCTAGACAGTTATTTTAGCTAAAGAAGACAAACATTTTATTATTTTGTAATAATAATAATTATCTAATAATAATTACACTAATAAGACAATGATTTTTTAACAATAATCAACAACACAATAACTTGATATAAAGTTAAACGTCATTATTGACTTATAATAAATTTGGAAACTACTACACAATCAAACAAACTGAAAAACTTTAAAATGTTAGTATTCTAACATAAAAATACAAATAAAAAACTAAGAACCTGTAGCATTAAAACTTAAAACTTAAAAACAATCCTCAGAAATACACAAATAAAAAATTAGATCCTCTGGTATAAAAACTGAAAACTTAAAAATATTTTTTACTAGAACTTGATTCTTTATTTTATGATTTAACTTAAAAATCAACAACACTTAAAATACTCATCTAAACTTAGAATTGGACATCTTGCTATTAGTTAATCATCTCAATTTTAAATACTTAGGTGTCTTACCCTTTTATAAAAACCTAAATATGAAAAAAAAATTAATATATTTTTTTTACAAAGAGATTCTTATGAAATAAAATAATCTAGAAATAGAACACGATTATTCAGTATCTGCATTGGCTGTAGTATCATTTTGGGCTTTCAATTTTCTATAAAAATCTTGGTAGTGCAGTGGAATCACATTGAAATCACATAAGCTGATGAATCTTTGTAAAGGTTTTTTGATATCTTTAATGGACCCTCGTAACCTAAAGCCAATGAATCGGTATTAACAGTAAGTGTAGATGATTTTGTTTTCCTTTTGAGGTTCTACTTTTGGATATATCAATAATAGTCTAGCATCTGATTCAAATTCGTATTTAAGAAAAAAATATACAGGGTGTTCAGGCAAAACCTGAACTTCTTTGATTTTGGTCCAGTATACTTTACTCCCACTATCATCATTACACCAGTTTTTACCATTGTCTACTAGTAATTGGAAGTTAAAGAAATCTTGTCTAGTTATTTCTTTTACAATATATCTTTTACCTTAACTTTATAATCACTTGATAAGAACTTGGTGTTTTTTGATTCTTTGTATGACCGAGGGCATTCATTCTAAGTGTAAGCAATCTGTGTGTTACTTTCTTTTTAAGTTTCTTTGATGCGTGCAAATACACTGCAAAGACGAATCTGTTTCGATTCTGACCAGTACAGTTATCTGAATATACGGACACCTCACGAATTCCTCGTTGTTTTTCAATCTGTAGAAAACACCACAAGCAGCTAGCAATTTCATTCTCATGCGCAATGCCACATGTAGCTATATCTCTGTTTTTTTAATATGTCAAAAACCGTAAAGTTTGAACAGGAAAATTTCTTTTATAGAGAAATATGCCAACTGAAGATTGCTGCAAAGAAAGCACTTTCTCTAAATCGAAACATGCTACAGTTTTAACCATGGCGCTAGAGCTTGATTTCTCTTCATCTTTCTTTTTTTTTCTTTTCTAACTATTTCCTTATTCTTTAGGTGTTTTTCATATTCTTCTTTTAACTGTTCTTTTCTTCTTTCATCGGCAGTTTCATATACACTGCAAAAATCACACATATCTTTTTTTAGACAGAAAAATCCTAAATTAAAAGGAGTATTAAAAATGTGAATATATAATCGTTCGTTAGCTGGTATTACACTTTAATATTCTAGGTTATTTTTTATCCATTTTCTATAAAGCCTGTACATTTTAGCTTTGTTAAGTGTTTCACAAAGGTTATTGTCTTTGAGTTTAGGCACGTAAATAGTGACTCTCCTTTTTCGGAAATGAATTAATGTGTGCCATAACACTATCGACAGTCTGGGTACTAGCTGTATTAGCTATTAACACTTTTTTTGCAGCAAACTTTTTTTTAAGACTTAAGGCTTTTAATATGCTTGTCCAGAGTTCTTTAGTGAATTATTTTTATTGCGCTGCCAATTACTTTCGTTTCGAAGTCTTTTCGTCCTTTAGGTAGGTTTTGTGGGTGGGTCGTTAATATTCAAAGAATCAATTTAATCAATTGTATCAATTCAAATCAAGAAGATGTCACTTCGACCTTTTCTCGCGCCATTTCCGTCCTCCATTGTTTATGTGTAAACGCATGTACGAACTATTATGAATAGTGGTATTATAAGTAAGTCTAACTACGATAATTGACAAAAAAATTGTACATAACATGTTTCGCACAATAAAGGCGTACATAGATTTACGACACAATAGTTAGTAAAATACACCAGCATCAAACTCTTAATGCTAATTACTCTCTTTTTCCTATGCAAATTTAAAAATGCTGTTAAGATTATTGTTCTTTATACCTTTATTGCCAATAATTTCATCTACATCCAAATGGAGTATATTCTGCCTTTTTTTATGTGATTTTGTTAATTATTAAGCAAAATTTTTGAAATTTTGTGACAACGTGTACGGATGCGTTTAGCTTTTAATGATGTAATATAAAAAAATTAAGTTTGTAGACTTACGCCTTTGTTGTTTTATGTTTGCGTTATGTATTTGTATCCGTTGACTGGTATCCATTACACAAGCTTTGCTTACTTTGGGGCCAGACGGCGCTGTGTGTTAAGTCCAAATATATTTATATTTATAATGATACTTACGTGAAATTGAGAAGCAGCGCTCTGGGTACTAAGGAACATCGTCGATACCTAAAAAAAAATATAAAATGTCACTCATACCGCTTTTAGTTACCTATTGAAGACCAGGTAGTAAAATTATTTCTTTATTACTGTTTTTATTTTATATTGTTTTTATTATTCTATATTAAGTATTGCTTATTACCTACCGACTCTTTGGTGATCGAAAAAATCGTGAGGAAACCTGCATAGTTAAAAAAAGACTCATGTAAACACCCTCGATAAGGGGAGGCCGTGCCCCACAGTCGGAACGTAGGTATGAGGCTGGTAAGGATTAAAATTATTAAGTTACTACTTTTGATTCATGAGCCCCATAATTTGAGGTGCCATTTTTTTTAGATAGGTAGCGATGCAACAAACGATTGCGCAGACGCAGTTTTGTTCAGTCTCTTTTCTACGATTTATCTGTAACGATACGTTTTAGTTATATGTATGTTTTCGTGGGTAGCTTGATGTATCGCCTAGTGTAAATATATCTTTACGGTTTCAATCCCTCAGAACCCCTTCTGGTAAAAAAAAAGAAGCCACGTAAAGTAAACCTTTTCTTTGTATTTTCTCGCGCAGAATCGATTTACAATATTATTATTTTTGAAATTATCGATATTTTATTAATTTTAGATCGATTTTTCAGACTTAAACTTATTGATTTTTTATGTGAAACTTGATTTTAAGATAATAATAGAAATACATTTATAATCTGATCTTGTTTTTTTATTATTTGAAAATATAAAATAAAAAAATAATAGTTGATTTTCTAAAAATTTAGTCAAGGTTCAGTTTAAAAATCATTAATAAATTAAAATCTTATTTTTTTCGATAAAGCTTCTAAATTTTCTTCGAGTTTGTAATTCTAATAATTACTTATAATTAATTAGTAAAATTCTCGTTAAGAAATAATATTTTTATAGGGAACTTGCTCTACAGTCAGGTCAGAGAAATTGGTTTTCATAGTAGTTAAGGTACTTAATAAATTTAATTTTAATTTAAGGTAAAAGTTAAGTATTTATTTTAAAACGTTTATACTTACGTTATTAAACTTAAAAACGCAAAACATAATTTTATGTACCTATCTTCGTAGCACCCGAGAAAAATATATTCATATAACATATAATATTACACAGCAGACGTACATAAACATATATATTTATACTAAGAATACAAAGAAGTTTGCAAGAGCCGACCAGCCTCTACAGGCGGCACCCGTTCACAAGTATGACACATGAATCAGCCATCGCTTCGCTCAACCATGTTTTAGGGAACGTAACGACCTGACACACACGCCACCACCGCAGAAACACTTTGAGAGAGCATGACACACTCAAGCAACTCCAATAAAAATTCGATTGTACTATATTCATCTTAATATATATAAATCTCGTGTCACAATATTTGTCCTCAATGGACTCCTAAACTACTGAACCGATTTTGATCAAACTTCGTAAATATCTGTTATTTGATCCAACTTAAAAGATAGGATAGTTTTTATCTCGATATGTCAAGTGCGAGCCGGACTCGGGCACTATAGGTAAAAACCAACTTTCGCCGGGTACAGAGGGACGGCAGCGGAACAACGTTCGCCGGGACAGCTAGTATAACATATAATATTACACAGCAGACGTATATATACATATATGTATACACATATATGCATATTTACGTTTTAAAAACATATAAATAAATAGGTATTCATATACATATTAAAGATAATTTAAAATACACATACATGCACATATTCATATATACACATACAGACATATATTAATACATACATATAAATATACAAATACATATAAAAGATATAAAATAATAACACTATACGTAAATTAACTTATAGGTCCTATCTGATTCAATCCTTGTTCGGCCGCCCGATAGCGGCGATAGCCCGATTGAACGAGCGGGTGCTACACACAAACACGCACTTTCAAACAGACGTCGCACACCCGAAAGTGGCCCAGCCCCTACACAACAGCCCGGCAACTAATGCACATCATTTAAACTACCATCACTTCGGAAACTAGCCTAAAGGGAGAAGAAGTGACAAGAAACTCCCGGATGTACACCTGTTACCAATCAGTCATGCAGGAACCAAGCCATAAAGTACACAATATATATCCAAATATGTATGTACACTCATACACGTACGTACTCGTGCGCCACACCCCCACACATCCAAAACCCCACCAAAACCAGGCAAGGCAAGTGCACATAGTGCATCCCCTGGTAGTTCGCCATCAAACGTAAATTAGTTAAGTTGTTATAGAAAACCTAACATTAATTTAGTGTGATACTAGGCCATACAATTTTGTCATTCACATATTTCTTTACTTTCTTACATAGCAGATGTTTAATATAAAATTTAAACTGTTTGTCACCTAAGTTAAGAATTTCTACAGTTAACTTATTATAAAATTTTACACCGCTTCCCATAAATGATTTGTTGGCTTTAGTAAGCCTAAACTGTGGCAAAGCAAGTTTATTTTTATTTCTCGTATTTAAGTTCTGCTTATCACTTAATATTGAAATTGATATATTGACATGGTACCGTTAGATATATTGACATGTCTGGTCTGTTAACCTATTTTTACATATTTGTGTTTTGTTTTATGAATGTTAGGGTGGGCTATTGAGCTACAGTAAGCTAACTAGCATTCAAGCAAGTACCAAAAAAATTAAACAGATGGCAATACTTTCGATCATTTCAGCGCCTGTGATGAAATTTTTCGGAACTAAAGGTATGAAGTAGGGAAGTGGGGGTTAAATCGTTTGTCATCGATCAAGAAAAATGAATTTGTGCACTTAAGAGCATGCCTGAAAAATAAAAAAATGTGTATGTATGTAACATTCCAGGTGTACGACGCAGATCCAGACAAGCGTAGCGCTCACCTTACGTCCGCAGTACTAGCCAGTATAGGAGTGGATGAAATAAACACGTGCCTGGTGTCGCACTGCCCTAATGCCTTCGGCGTCGCTGTGCACGTGGACCAACAGCACAAGGTCACATACTCTGGGGACACAATACCGTGTGAAGAGCTCATTAATATTGGTAAACTTAATAATGTATAAAAGGTACTCCTAATAACCTATAAATCGCTCATTACCATGCGTACTTTAACAGCTGCTCCGAACTGAGTCTGCACCACTTTGATTCTTGCACAGGACACACACTTGTGATTGTCTTTAGTTTGTATGTTTTTTTATGTATAATGTGATTTTGTTTACAAAAAAAGAAAAAATTTTGTAAACACCATGCTTAGTTTGGGACCTGATGGCGCGGTGTCTTATGTCCAGGACTATTTATTATTACATAATGGGAATATGGGGGGGATTTATCTTTTAGTTGCATGCTAGGCCAAGTAAATTTAGCAGATTTATACGTCCATGTTTGTTTTCTCAGTATTTTTCTTGTTTTTATTGAGGCCGGTGAATTGAAGTATCGAAGATAAGCTATTTAAGAGCCAGTAGTACTTAATTTCACTTTTTTTAGTAGGTATTTGTTTGAATCTGCTCTACTGATTTAGTGAAATTTAATAATCGTGTCTAATTTTCTTCTCACTCCTTTTTAAACTGTTTTACAAATAAGTCTTAAAAATTATACTATTAGTTTACATTGGCATAGGATTTATGTACTACTAAAAAACTGTAAAGTGTAAAATGAATTGTATTTTAATGAACACATCAATAAGTTAAGATGTAGCTGCACTGCTCACTCACGCTTAGTTATATATTGCGTCGTCCTTGCCTTGTAATGACTCATGGTTACTGCCGCGTACTCTCCAGTGGCTCTTAAGTTCACATACATGATAGACAGATGCCCTCGATAATAGACAATAGATTTAACTTATCTACAAATAGCATTGACAACTTCCGATAACAGCTATCTGTTAAAAAGCATTGACTGATAGAGTTTGTTATGTTTTCAAAACCAGTTTTTGATGTGTAATCCTAATGTATATTGCCAAATATATTTATACATATAAGTTACATATAAAATCTGTTTGTTAAGGGGAAATATTTCGTTGTTTTTCTACATACAAACGTATTCTTCTGTTTCCTCTCTGGATTTCGGCATTAAAGCTGTGATTTTTTTATGTATGATAGATACACAATCACTATGTCTGCATGTCTTTTTTAGGGTTCCGTACCCAAAGAGTACAAACGGGACCCTATTACTAAGACTTCGCAGTCAGTCTGATAGACAGTTGAAATTTTCACAGATGATTTACCTTTTTCTGTTGCGGCTATAACAACAAATGCTAAAAAAATAGAATAAAATGAATATTTAAGGGAGCTCCCATACAACAAACGTAATTTTTTTGCTTGTTTTAGCTCGATATTGATGACGGCAACAGGTAGACGCTTGAAATATTTACAAAATATTTAGTTATTCACTTTTAAAAATAAATAATTAATTAAAAAAAAAACATTTTTTTAAGGGGGCTGCCATACAAGAAACGTGTTTTTTTCTGCCGTTTTTATAGATAATGGTACGGAACCCTTCGTGCGCGAGTCCGACTCGCACTTGGTTTTTTTTTTAAATGCCATTCCTATGAAAAACTGCCAAAAAGTCCAAAACATTGCCTCTATCACAAATGAGTAGAAAACGCGTGAGATAAATGAACCATTTCTATTTTTTTATTTATTTTATGTCCACAATTATAGGACACTTACAACATATACAATACAAAAATAACAATGTACATAGGTCAAGCTTATCTCTAGTTTAGATCTCTTACAGCTGACCCAAGAAAGTGAGAGCTGTACAAAGTGAGCGGGTAATACATGTGCACTGAGATTACAAAAATAGATATATAAATTATGTATACTTAAATATACTCTAATCCTAATACATAATAATTACTTATATATCTACTTTGTTGGTGCATGATACACGTCTACACAAAATAAGTAACTCTTTTATGGGGCAATGTATACACTTTTACAACAAAGTTCCCAATAAAATTCAAAATCTATCAATAAGAAAATTTAAATCTTTTATCAAGCAGGTACTTTGTAAAAAGGCATACTGCAATATTTCAGACTATGTAAATGATAAAAATCCTTGGGACTGATGATGCTCAATTACAGGATGCATAGGTAAACCAAATTAAAATGGAAATAACATAAAATTGTACGACTAATTTTTTTTTATTTAAAACATTAATTGTATTTTTAGTTTATTTGTATTATTGATAGTGTTTTTAAAAG
Organism: Apoda limacodes; assembly: GCA_946406115.1. Classification (NCBI taxonomy): domain Eukaryota; kingdom Metazoa; phylum Arthropoda; class Insecta; order Lepidoptera; family Limacodidae; genus Apoda; species Apoda limacodes. The sequence goes on from OX291550.1 coordinate 26,241,094, forward strand.
AGTAACTATCGAGTTTCTTGCCGGAATCTTCTCGGTACAAATCAACAACATTGTGAACCGGCGGGAAGGTGGGAGGGTTCAAAGTCAAAGTCAAAATGGTTTATTCAAATAAGGATTGAACCCTATCACCTTCCCGCCGGTTCACAAAATAATTTTTTATAACTTTGACGATTCAAAAGTGATTGTAAAATCCTTATTTGAATAAACCGTTTTGACTTTGACTTTTGAAATTCTTGTTGTATTGAAACAGGTAAAGATTCATCGCTGTTGATACACGAAGCAACTATGGAGGACGAGTTGGCCGACGAGGCTCGCATTAAGATGCACTCGACGACCTCGCAGGCGATCGAGGTCGGGCAAAAGATGGGTGCGCGCTACACTGTCCTCACGCACTTTAGTCAGCGGTACGCGCGCCTGCCGAGACTGAACCCACATATACTCCACAACAATAACAGCGTCGGCATAGCTTTCGATAATATGCAGGTTTGTGATTTGTGGAGATTTTTTAGATCTATACATATAAAATGCTTTGTCCTGAATGACTGACTGACGATCAACGCACAGCCTAAACCGCTGATCGTAGAGACCTGAAACTTGGAGGGTGTGTTCTTTGTATGACGTAGGCATCCGATAAGAAAGGATTTTCCGAAAGGGTCAAGTGCGAGTCGGACTCGCGGAATAAGGGTAAACCGATTGTAATAATTTTTTGGTAAGTTGTTATGCACACGCTGGGGAAGGTTTCTGAATTAGTACAACCCTTTCACAATTTATATATATATATACAGCTGGTGGTCAAAAATCAAAACAACAGTCGCCATATTGAAAAGGTATGAACTTACAACGACACTAGCGTCAAAAAAATACACACATATAAGATTTTCAACAAATATCATAGTATTTAAACCAGCTACAGTCTGATATGATTTTTCTGTAGTCGTGTTTCACAGTGTGTTTCGGGACTTGGTCTACATATTATGTAAGAGCAATTTTAACAAAAAAAAAAACTTTGCTTGGTCTGTCGGTTAACATATAACACAAAATCCATGTTACTAATGGGTGACAAGTGCAAAACGAGTCCATTACGCGCAATAACAATGATTTAGTTAGAGCAGTGACTAAGATTTAAATGATAAACATTTATAGGTACCATTATTTAAACTTAATCGAACGATTACAGATCACCATGGGCGACTTAGACCTCCTCCCACACATGTACGCGCCCTTACAGCTGATGTTCGCCGAACATTGCGTAGAGATGGAACTAAAGGCGGCTCACAGGAGTCGACAGAAAGAAAGAGACGAAGAGAGAAGAAAGGAGCTCAAGCCCAAATCTTCCAAGTCCCCACCCGGTATAAGAAAGTTCCACACTATTAGCGTTAACACTGACATAGACAAAGATACGGAAAATAGTATAGAAGAGGATACCATAGACAATAGGATTGTTGAGACTGATGTCATAGACAGAAATATAAGTGATAGTATCGAAGATCTTAGTTGTAGCTAAACAGTTTGTGATTTATAGTTATAATGTTGTTGAATTTCATACATATTCATGTATATTAGTTTAAGTTTATTTGTTATGTAAATTATAGAAGAATAAATTATTTTGATTGCTTGTTATGTAGTTTTTATTGAAGTAGGTTTACGCATGTATTTTTGAACCTTTAGTAGTTAATAGTTTCATACTTATAAGTACCTATAAGTTATTTTAAAAACGCGTCAAAAAACTAGAATACCTAGCTAGCGAGGTCTACAACGTGATTTACGTACACAAATGCGTTTAAGTCTTAATTTGCCGCACTGCATCTTTATTGCAACGAACGAACAGAATACATATATACTTTGTATTTAGATAACACAATATTTTTTAAGGTTAACAATATAATTTGAGATTCGGAGGTCAAAAAATCCAAGACTACAGGGTCGTACGTCTTGTCATCGCAATACGCCACCGTCTTCTAGTAGCGGCTCCAATACGAACATCAATCGCTAGTAGCACATCACCTGACGTAATGGATTTGGCCATTCATGTGGCTACGCTATTTAGTCGTTTGCTGGATTATCGTCAGTGCAAACATGTTGTATCCTTCGCACCACAATCACATCGCCAGTGTGGCCCCGGCCTTACCGTCTGGAAAATCTTTGTGATATAAAATTGCATGTATAATAAACTACTATTCATTTAAAAATGGCAGCTCCATTGTCCTGGCTTTTCTCATATGACAACAGTTGTTAAGCCAAATCAGAGGCTTTATAGACAATTAAGGCTGACAGCCGACTGACTATTAGCTTGACAACGTGCGCCATCACTAGGGCAGTGTACTATGGCCTAAGCCCCTTTCTCCAAGGAGAGGTCTCTGCCCTGTATCGAGTCGTATAACGGCTGAGGCTGAGGTATAGACCAAAAAATGATCGACGGTCCCCAACTAAAACAGTCGAACTTTTTAGTACGCGAAATTAATGACTTTATCGACGAAATTAAACAGACATCATACATAGATCCGACACGATGACTTATTTCGAATATCTTAAAATGAAATAAAAAGTTTAGCCTTAAATGTGTTATAAAAATTTATGTTTTCATTTCCTTTGATATAATAACTTCGAAAAGGAACCGTTTTTCGTTGGAACCGTCAAAATTGTAGTTCAATGTTTTAAGTAGGTATTGGACACTCGATCCACATTTTTGTAATTTGGTTTCGACGTGACGCAGTACCAGCAGTGAAGTCGTCGATGCATACCCGGTCGAAGAGTCTGACTAGAGCCAGGAGCCACATGACCACGTCGTGCAATGCGCCGCGCACCCACGTCACTTACACAGAGAGTCACGCCTCCAGTAAGTATCATTTTAACCGTTTTCAATATATAAAAAATACTTCAGCTTTAGGAGACTTTAGTACAATTTTATTGTCGGCTCCGGGGCTCAGTGACTCACTGCTGAATCAAGTAGCGTAGGTTTGATTACCACACGGAACAAACATTTATGTAATTCACTTTTTTTAGGCTTTAGGAGGGGAAGGGGCGTTTTCTAGATGTGATATGATATTAACATGAAACTGATTTTCATATTTATCGTAAATGTTGGTCATTGAAAAACAGCATAAATTGTGGCCATAGAAAAAAAAATTGAGAATATTAAGAGACTCTACTATAAATACAAACAGCTTATTAAAAAATGAGGTGGAAATTCAAAAAGCAAGGTTAATTTTAGGGCACAACTATACTAATACTATAAATGCGATAGTAACTTTATCAGTCTGTTACCTCTTTCGCTTAAACTGCTGTACCGATTGCGATGAAAGTTGGCATGGAGATAGATTGAGTCCCACGGAAGGACATGGGCTACTTAAAAACGTCAGGTCTGTCGTTTTTTTTTTTTTTCAATAATTAAGAAGTTGCTGTTGAAATCCAACACTAAAACCCGAATTTAGGGCGGGTGGAACCGCGGGCAAAAGCCAGTAATTTATGAACCTAAAATAAATAGTGTACTATTTAGTATCGCAATTTGTTTTGTTACGACGACTGTACGTTTTCATTCAACGTTAACGTTTCTACCCCCTAGACCTAATACGATTTGCAGGTTTTTATTTAACATGATGAAAATGTAGATGTTAGGGAATCCAGGGGCCTATTGAATAAACGTGACAATTGTAAATTAAATATATACTGATGCTCATAGATTCTGCAATCTTAGATGTGTAATGTACTTCGAATTGTAAAAGTAATTAACAATTGTCATGTTTGTTTAAATATGCCTTGATTTGTACGTTTTATTTTAATGACATGTTGTTTGTATACAATTAAAAACAAGATCTTCACAGTATTCTTAACAAAGTCCTGTTTTCGTCAAAAAAAAGGTTACACACATTTTTTTGACGCTAACTACACTGCTTGCTACAACAACGAAAAAGGATAAGTAAGAGAAAAATATATCCATTCCTTTTACTGCAACAAAAAATCTTACCCTACACAGCAGTTGCATCAAAACTATCTTAATTATTAAATAATTTTCGCAGGACTAAGGCAAGAATTAAAAGGGTTGCCAATCTGCGGTGTAGTACGAACGTCGCCTAGCAAAGTGTCCGCTGCTGCGCCCAAAAACTCAAGTAATGTTATAGAAGTTATAAATTCCATCAGTATAAATAAGTAAAAATTTAACACCCAATAATGATATTAAGCAAAAACCTAACGTTCAATAAAAAATAATTAATCTACTTTAAAGCCATATTAAAAGAAGTTTGTACGTGCATTCATGTTAGGTTATCTAATACCTATTTAAGTTAAGTAATTAATTAACTTATATTTCGCCCCCGTTCAAAAGTACTTGTTTCTAAAGAACCCTAACCAAGGTGTAGACCATAGTATAATCCCTATCATTGGAAATTTAAATAGATCATAACGCAAACTGATACAATGGATTCGAAACCCATTAGCGGTGAAGGTTTTTTTAAAAACAAGTTGTTAAATAAGGTGAACTTAACCTTTTTTCAAGAACTTGTTTTATTGACAGCTGTAAAACATGACCATGACAGTGTTTCTGAACTCAATTTTCTGTTAAAAATAAATTACAGCTTTTTATTACTTTTTGTTAAAATGTAGTGGGAAACAAATAAACAAAATAACAATTCATCTTAATTTTTTTCATTTTTTTTTTGTTTATATCTCTATACATCTTTAGTCATTTTGTAGGTACTGTTCTCAGTAAAAAAAAAACTAAAAATAAAATGTAATATTCTCGTAAAGAACATAAAATGACCAACGCAAAATTCCATCGCCCAGAGGTTCAGAATAATTTAATTAGTTGAATTTGCTTAACACCCACCTACACCCTGTATTTTATCTTAATAAACATATTGAAATCAACTTGTGTTTTCAAATTTTATATTATTGCTAAATTTAAGGATCAACACACACTGGGATAAAATCGTTGAGCCGAAGCGCCCCTCCTTCTCCGCAACGAGAAGACGAAAGCAACCTGCCAAAAGGTCACGACGAACTAACTAACATAGGTATTCTACTTCAGTGTATATTCCTTGGATTTCAACAATCTTTGAACTGTTCAAAAATATCATAAAAGTGAATAATTTGCTTTTAACAAAATAAAAGACCGTGATCGGTTGTATCATATGTTATTCTGTTATGTTGTATCATATGCTGTAAAGTAGTCACGTACTATGAATGTATTTAGTGCACAGCTAAGAAGCGTTAAGAAACTACACACCGGATGCAAAAAGCTATTAGGAAAAGTATACGAGGTTCTAAAGATTTTGACAGCTCTATAATATCAAAAGAATATGAATAATTACATTTCTAGGCTCTTTATTTAAGCCCACGAAGCCAAGCTCAGGTATAAATTTAAAAAGAAACTGTCTTATTGACGGGTTTGATTTTATGACAAACATTTCTGTTTGTATTGAATTAGGTTGTTCTCTGTTTATAATATAAAAATATTTACAAAAAGTACACATAGTAAGACTTGATTCGTTGAATATTTATTATTATTGTTTTTGTCGTTGCTTATAAACGTACCTTCAGTTCGCACAGTCAGCCTTTGCTCAAATCTGAAGGAGAAGGCGGAGAGAGTCAAAGACGCTTGCGCCGCAGCTTCGATCGCCTTCGGAAGCTCTTTTATGCAAGGTGAGTTGTGTACTTATCTATAGGACGGACGCGTAGCACAAAGAATTTTGTACATTGACCTTTTACTTTTTAGCCTGTGTTCAATGGTCAAATACAAATAGTAATAATTTCTGATGACAGCGCGACGGCAAATAATTATGCGCGTGCAACAGAGACAAATAGTGACCGGTCATTGAACGAAATTCTTCGCGTCCGTGCTATACTTTATATCTGTTTTAGTACGTTGTACACACCGGTGTATCTAGAAACCCTGTCCTGATGTAGACCGTTGCTAACTTCTTATGTTTGTGTGAACACGTACCTACTGTAAAACATTGGTTGAATTTCTGGTCATGGAAGTGACAATTTTTTATTCGTAGATCCTACGAGTATAAACTATTATTTACAAGATTGTTTGTCTCGCATGCGTTACGCGAGAACTGTCAAGTAGTTATTGCGTGTGATGAAACTTTGTCTAGTGATCCGAGTAGCACATACATAATCTTCCTAAACATGAATTCTTAATCACATAGGGTACGAAAGTTTACTATACCATTCAATACTTACGCACGCGGTGATGGTACTGGTGATAGACTTAAAAACGATCTCCATTTAAATAAGACAATCGTCCAGTCGGCTTGCACTAAGCATTTTCCGTGCCGTCCGTTTCTAAAGAGCCATGTCTGCCGGAGAGGGTTTTGCTGTGGACATGATGATTTACCTTGTAGCAAATTATGACGATTTGCAGGTCGCACCAAGTCACCTAACCCGTCCCGGCGATCCGTTACGTCGACTGAACGTACTTTCGCAAAGAACTTTACCAACAAAAAGTACAAGACAGTGAAACAATGTTACCCAAAATCAAGTTGTGCTGTACCTGGTACGTATGACCCGTATTCTTTTTACTAGTCTATTTGTGACTATTTCAAACAGATCTATTTTAAACAGTTACAAATAGCTCCGTAGCGATAAGATTACCATTTATTTAAGTTATTTTTAACGTGCAGTAACATTTTGGGCTATTAGGCAATAGCCGGATCCTGACTGAGCCAGCTGCCTCCTGACTGAGCCAGCTGCCTCGCGTGGCAGCCTCAGACGCTTCCCGCACAACGTTTGCCACGCGAGACAGCCTCGGTCTATAAATATTTTGCCCGAAGTTATATGAAAGGCGGAGGCATTAATTTCATGGTTGAGAATAAGGTGTATTTATAATTTTATCCCAACAACTGTAAAATTCTTTTGTTTGTTATTTTAACCTGTGTCCGTACTTCAAATAACGGCGACGAGACAGCAATCGGTCGCAAGCAATGTCGTAATGTCTAATAATGAGAAAGAGTTTTTTTTTAAATATCTTTCTTTTTCCGTTTACTTTAGAACCCAGTAATGGTTATGGAGCACCTTTAGTGACGCCGATGAACAAAAGACTGACTATCATGCGAGGAGTAGAGCATTCCTGTAAGCATTTATACTTGTTTAAAAGTAATAGTTAAGTAACAGTTGAACGGACGATCAATTTGATAAAATTACGGATCTTTTTCTTTCATTATTCATACCTAATTTATGAAACCACGGTAATCTTGAGAAAATAGAACACAGTATTGCTTACTGAGGCAAATTCTTATTTATTAGGCCGGTAATAAATGTAGTAGAATTTATAACTTAACCACATTCGTCAAATCCATGACTTACTAGCTCTGTCTTTCGGTTCGACCGTAGAAAATTTCGCGCCCTGCCTGCCATTATTTTATCTACTTGGCCTAAGCTCAGCCACTCAAAAAATCACCTCTGCTCCGTTGCTCAGGGGCGTGGGTTTAATTAAAAAATATTTATTATTTGAGTTTGTTTTGAAACTGGGTAAATTTTCTATGTATAAATATATGTATTAAAAAAAAATCCGTGGACTAGTACCCAGAGCGCAAGCTTTGCTTAGTTTGGGACCAGAAGGTAATGTCCAAAAATATTTATTATTATAATTAAAATAGCATGTGTATTAACCTTGTAATTATTTAACATTCGACACGCCAATCGATATCGCACCGTCAAAATTACCATGCAGGTTATGTCCGTAGTCCAATAAAATTATACACTGAATAAATGGAAGTATTGATAATGCGTGACAGTCATGCCGTGACCACGAGAAGATGCAATACTCATGTAAAGAGACGTTTCCGTGTTCTCATCGTCGCGTTAAGACCAGGGACCTTATTGGAAACAGTCTCGAGCTATTCGGACTCTGGAATTCGAGAGAACAATGTATGGATATTTTCTTACGTCTCGAAACCCGTGAATGTACTTGCATACATTTTTCTCTCGAATTCAGAGAGTCCGAATAGCTCGAGACTGTTTCCAATAAGGTCCAAGGATCATTATCTTAAATGATTGAAAAAGCGTAAGTTTAAAATTAAGTAAAAGAATACTTAAAGTATCTAGAAATTTGCACCGTACCCAATCCTAACTTACTTGTTGTAGTTTGTAAATAATGTCAAAGGGGGTATATTTTCGGTTCTGTTCTTTCATTCGACCAATTATTCACCATACTAATTATTAATTTACGGGTCACATATTATAAAAAGCCACAGATTACAGAAACACTGTTGCGGCGATGATCTTACCAAATGTCACGCGGGATGAAAGTGGTTGTTGAAAAGTGGCTGGTATAATGATGTGGGTGGGTGTGTTTTTAGCCACTGGTAACCCTCTTCTAGGGATTTTGAACCGTAAAGATTTCTGCACCTACGAGCTTATAGTAAATGGACGTTGAAATTTAATTGTATGTTTTCAGCTTTTAACTTTTCAACTCGAGTAAGCTTAAGCAGAACCAGATCTCCATCGTATTCTCAGAGAGGTAAAGTTTAGGAACGTTTTATTATTATTTTTAATTTTGCAATTTTTTACTAGCTTTGTTATCGGCTTGAAATTTAATACACACAAAGAACCTACTTGAAGAACTAAACATAAAAATAAAAAAAGGAAATCTTAGAACCACATTTTCTTCTTTTAACACTGCGCTCCCAAAGATCCAATCCTGTTCAACATTTAAACAAGACCATCTTGGTCATAAGCTTAATCAAATCCTTTTTTATCATTTAAATCGGTGAAATCAGTGCACATAGAAAAAATAAAGGAAATAAACACGCTTCGAACATGGAATTTTCTCCTTTTTTAAAGTCGGTTATCATACTAGCGAACCAGGAGATTATTACGAAAAGTCTAGAGTACTCGGGTCGCGCGTTGATTATCCAAAATGTATGGAAAAACATCTCGTCTCTGGATACCTCATTTAGCAAAAGCAGACAACTCCAGACCTTTCACAATAAGCTCCTAGGACGTATTAATATTGGACACATTCAATATATGCGAATCCGGTGCGATTGACTAGTTACTGAAAAAATATTGATTGCAGAAAAGCTGTCACCTACACGTCTTGCAAATAGATCCCTGACGAGCAGCAACATATCACGTGAGTATAGTGCAACAAACTTTTCTGACCCGGTGATCAAAAATCAAAACTACATTTGCCATATTGAAATGGCGTAAACTTACAACGACACTAGCGACCAAACACCCGAGGTCAGAAGGTCATAAAAGTTTGTTGTACTGTAAAAGTTTCAGGATACGGCATATATTCTAAATAATGCTTTCTGGCCAAACGATAAGGACTCTTGAGAGTCAGGGCGGGGCGCAAACGGCACTTGTTCTGATTCTCACGAAGTGTGAGCTTGTTTGACTCACAAGTCACGTACTGTACACAAACTTAAAATACTTAAATATTTTTAACAGCCTGTCTGGGCTTTTGCACATGCATTGCGTTTGTGAGGTAATGGTCATGTGTTTACGTTGCTCACAAAGCTACCAGCTAAGGGCCGTTCCGAAGATAGAACTGAGTTTTACATTAGAACTGATATGTTATGAAAAAAACATAGTAAACTTTTAAATTTCACATCAAAAAATTCAAAGTTTCTTACTTGAAAGACATTTGACATTTGAGAGAAATCGGGCTTGCTGGATATTTTCGTCAGCCGTAAACGTCCCCGGACAACCCTGTCTGCACGCGTCTCATAATAATATGTTCCTATATTTACATTCACGACTTTAAAACTTTGGCGGGGTCGACTTCTTGTACAAAACTTTGATAAGTACCTCACATCTCAGGGTATTTTTTTTTAGTTTATTATTCTTATCTCAGTTTACGTTGCATTTTGAATAGCCACGCGACGTGCTAGTCACTCGAGCACTTCCCGCCGATCTGAAGCCATCGAGACCAGAACGGAAATAAAGCAGTTCTTACTGACTCCGCCGTATGCTGCTAAATGTAAGTGGTATTATAATCAACTGTCAGAAACTGGTAATGGAGTATATTATCCTGTCCTAGGGTCTTTTATTTTACCGGCTATTTACGACGTACACTGTATCGTTACGCAGGACTAAAGAAGTTAGTGAATCGACTGTTCCCCAAATTATTATGTAGAAGTTTACGTAGCCACTGGATACCGCCTCCAGGGGATAAACTCCATGTAGATAGATATACATACATAAATGATTAATTAATTAACATGAAACTCAATGACTTCATGTAGGATAGTGACCATACCGTACTCACGACCAGTTTTTGGGGATTCACGTCTTCATTGATATCCCAACTAATATGTATTAAGTTAAACAACCCACCAGGCTAGATATCATAATTTTTTTAATTGTTTTGAGTGTGCGATCTCTGAGTTTTTATTTAGGACGGTTTTATTCAGGATTTTTTTTTTATATAACTCTCATCAACATCTATGTGTCTATTTAACTTTTTAACTATTTCTGCTGCAGACTTTTTTACTTTTTATTTATTTTAGCTCCGAAGACCGTTGTGGCTTTCAGTAAATGCGAAAATCAAAGCCCTACCAAAACAACGCAACCGTTCGACTGTAAACCAGGTAAAGTAACGCGGAAACTCGACTAACCGAATTAAGTTCCGTCGACGACCATTCTTGTCTTGTTAGTTAATTAACTTTTTCCTGCAACTTTACTAGCGAGATTTTGTTGCCTTAGCCGTTTGACGTCCCTATGACGACTATGTACAGACATAGACACAGGCCTCTCCTGAAAAGGAGGCTTAGGCCTACCTGGGGGGAGACAAAAGAATATAAAATACTTTTCACCCCTATCAAGAGTTCTCACGGGAATTATTTGTTCTTTGTGTAAATATTTTGCACATTGTAGCGGTGTATAAGTAAGAATAGAGAATTAGAGTTCCCACGGAATTAAATTTTCTGTGGGTGCAACAGCGGGGCACACCTAGTATATTTAATAACAATAAACTTTTGTTGGTTAGTATCTTCTGCGTTTCTAAACCTTTCAGCTGATTACGATGAAACTGGTGGATTGTGCACCCCGTTTATAATGTTTCGCATTAGTAGTAGGTACAACCATTTTACAACGTGTATATTATAACGACAGTGTGTGTGTTCGGTGTGAATCGAGAGGAAAGAGGAAGGAGTGGGCAAAAAACTGTTTCATCTAGAATAAGATATTTTTAATGTTATAATAGTAGGCACCTTTTTCTGTGATAATTGTTCATCTGACTATTGGCAGCTATTGGTTTTGCGACATATCTCACTTACAATATTCGCATTTAATTAGGTAAGGCTGGTTCTCCCACGAGGATGCAGTGGAAAATAGTATGTCCAGTGACTAACGAGACAAACAGGATGCAGCATTCGATACTCAGCGCAAATAAAACTAAACCGAAGACAATACAAGCAAGAGGTTAGTTATAAACATCGACCCAGAATGTAACTAACTTATTAGAGCAGCACTTCCCAGCAAGAGAATATATACTTTATGATTCGGAGAAGTTAAATGCAAAAAAATTTTTGGAATTCCTGTACTAGAGGATAGGGGACACCGCACTTACCACGGCTGCCTCAAATAGTATCAGTGTATGGGCTGCTCGCGTATGACTAGTGACGTAGAACTAGTATATCATGTGCGACGTTCTATTTATTTAAAGCAACTTCTGAAGTTAATAGTTTTTCATCCTCCCGACCGACCTCGGCACGGTCGGAAAACTATCGTTAGGCGGCCTCAGTAGGTACGATTAGTCTCAACAACCTCCCCTTATAGGGCTTTCCCCCTCACACGACGCCGACATCCCTGGGTCGTCGGCGAACGCACGGGACTACCTCATATGCCGGGGCGCTTCTCGCCCCCCACTCAATCGCAATCACAACCGCAAAAGCGTAACGAGGAACTCCCCTCCTGGCGCTGACTCACCTTCGAGTTTGAGGCTCACGCTGGTCAAAGGGACGACCCGAAGAGCGATAACCCAATTCCAACTCCTTTAGAGTCTCGCCCCAAAAGTCCGGTGAAGCAGTAATGGCTGCATCAGCCAACTGCATAGTCAGATCAGAAAAAAAAAAAAATTCAGTTATACAAGACGAGCAGACATGGGCTTACCTATACAGCTGACCCTCTTATCCTTATTATTATTTTGGTCGTCCAAATCACTTATCATTCCTTGTAAGGATTTTACGTTTAAACCTTTTTAGCTCATTTGCCCTTATATTCAAAGTTGGGTTTGTTTCCCCTTCCCCAATGTTGCCAATGCCTTTAGTGCGAGAAGGCATAATCAAAATTACAGATATACCTACTTTTTTAAATGAGCTACAGACTACGCTTAGACATTTTTAGACATGACATGTTAAAATTTTTTCTGCTTTCAAGCCGCTCAAACGGCCAGTGTTAGATAAACTGCCCTTACAGGCGTAAGTTTAGGGCGACCAGTCTAACACGTAATACGACGGAGCCAACGAGCAACGGTACATCTCGTCCTGAAAACACGTCGTGCACTTAAAATTCTATAACTGTATTACATAATTGTACGATAATTTATATAAGAAAATCGGTTTATATTTTATTGATTTAATTTTGCTATACAAACATAAAAAAATATTCTGATTACCGTCTAGAGTTATTCATATAATGATTTTATTTAAACTTCTAAATAAAATCATTTTTTAAATAATTTATTTTTATGGTTTTATGTATTGAAACGAACGAAATAAATAAGGCAATAACTGAAATGTATTATTTTTAACGTTTATTTACCAACTATCAAAAATGTCTTATAGTTACCATCTACAAAAAAGATTAATCTTTAAATTTATTATTAAATTATATAAGTTATATTAGTTTATATTAGTTATTGCAGTCGTTAAATAGTAATAAACGTCTAAAAACATAAATAGTAAACGGATTTCGTCTAAGGAAATCTTGACCTGGCGCAGCAGCCATAACAATCACTGTTACTATAACGAAAGTTACAGATAAAGAAAAACTAGTAGATCGTGCTCTAACATCGACGCTAGCTGAGATGCTAGCTATGAACAATTTTTATTATATGAGTGTAATTTATTTCAGAACCAAAAAGAATAAGTTTTCCAGAAAAACAGGATATACATAACGGAGGCACGCAAAGCTCCACTAAAAGTAAACACGGTTCTAGCAGTGCCAGGCCTAGCTGTAAGTGTAATAAAATAGAACTAAACCACATAATCAAGGACCCTCATAAGAAACATAAAAACTTTTTTGATAAAAAAACAACCCGTCTTCAAAAAGTTGCACTAAAAAGGTAAAAATAATTACTTATTACCAAAAGTCTGATCAATTCTGAGAGTCTGAAAAACAATTAATTATTCCCAAAAATTTGATCTGAATTACAGTCTGAAGTTGGTGTCATGAAAGTGAAGTGTGTAAGGTAGATAAATAGACACCAACTTCAGACTGTAATTCAGATCAAATTTTTGGGAATAATTAATTGTTTTTACCTTTTCAGTGCAACTTTTTGAAGCTGGTGGTTTTTTTTTGTTAAAAAGTTTTTGTACACTAAAAACATCCAAACCTACTCGTAACAAAATTTTATACAATCATCAACATAAAAGAAGTTTCACCAGTTCCAAATTAACACTATTTTTTTTATTTACTCATAGTTTAAGTTTTAAATTCACTACATTAGACTTATAAAAAAAAATTATATGATACGCATAGACTTCGATTTCTGCAATACAGTAATACCCGACACCCGACATACGCGAATTCGGAGTTACGCGATTTTTCAGGCTCAGACGTGTAGCGCGGAATCGACGCGTAGGTACAAGAAAATAACGATTTTGTGTGTTGTGCGATGTACTAAGTACTATGGCATCCAAACGAAGTAGAACCGAATCTTTTGCTTCAAACAAGAAAAGAAAAACATTATCTTTTAAGTGTAAACTTAACATTATTATTATAAATTATTGACTCATCAGACGACTTCGTTAGATTTTATGAAACCTTCTACATCAAAATAATTTCAGATTGTGTTTATTCGGATTCAGATTAATCATATTATCTACAATTAGTTACACAATTATTTGCTTATATATTGTTTTATTTAGTCTCCGGTCCCAACTAAACATACTTTGTATGTCTTTATATGCAAAATTGTACCCCGACTTACGCGAATTCGACTTACACGGATAGCGCTTAGTCCCACCTGTCGCGTAAGTCCGGGGTATTACTGTATGTCCTATGGACTGCGCAATAGCCTCATACAATTGGCCGCACTTCAGAAAGAGACAAAGCAAACTTTTGGTCTCTTTTTATCTACGTCCGCTATTTTGTTTATGTTTATTAAAAAAAATTAGGAAGTGACAAGGGACTCAGTTTTGCTTTATCTTTGTCATACTTAAGCTTTTTTATTTTCACTTTTAGCTAAAATTTCTTCTTCTATATCTATGTTGCGTTTACCGGTATCACTTTATTTCAGCCGGTATCCACAACAGCAGTTTCAAGCCACAACTGGAAGATATCCAAAGTTCAGTAATTCTGATGAATGATAATAACCAGGAACATAAACTAAAAATAACAGAAAATAATGGTATCATTATAACTATATAATAATGTTATTACAGATTGAACGTTACCTTTAGCTAGTTTAAGTATGAGCAAAGTATTATTTATTGAATTATCGATGATACAAAATGATAAGTTCCGGGTTCGATTCCCGATGGAGGTAAAACATAAATACAATTCTCAGTTTGTGATATTTGTATGACTTTCAATTAGGTATTATGTAGGTAATTCAGGATTACTTTATCAATTTCCTATTTTATTTAAATTTTGATATGAATTGCTTATTTACTACGTAATGGTATGGTAAATAAACTTTTAGGTACCTACTGTGCTTATTTTTACTCAAGGCTAGGCTTTCCCGAGCACAAACATTATAACTGTCACCGCTGATTCACGAGTTATGATGCACAATTGCGTACAGCGTTGATATAACCAGAGAGTCATATATTTTTTACTTACATATTTTTGTTTGAATTCTAAGGGTGTTTAGTTTTCATTAAAATAAAACTTTAAATAAATCTTTTTTTTTACTTTTCAAAGCACTTCATAATTTATTAAATTCATAAGATATAATTACTGGGTACATGAGGCGTAATAACTGTCGTCTCGTGAGGCGGACGTAGGGCAGTGCCAGATACTAGCTACATAATAAGTAGGAATAAAAATGAGAAATTATGAGTTAGTACTATTGTCCGTAACTGTACCTGCGCGGACGACCGCCATTTTGGCTCAACTTACGTGGCGAGATCTATACAAACAATAAAATTAAATACCCGCACGAAATATATTTGCATATTTATTGATATTATTATCAATATATTCATGAAAAGCCCCACTGAAAATGTGCACCCAAAGCCCAAACAAAAGATGTTTCCCAATTTCTGAGTTCAACGTCACTGATTGGTGGTGTAAATGATTTTATTAATTATAAAACAACACGCGTTCTTATTTTTTTCTTATTATAGTAGTATGGAACGCGAAAATTCGAAAACTGAAATGACTTTATTGAATCCAATTTTAGAGTTGTATTGGTTAAATTGGAAGGTATTTACAGAGAATACTAAAACTAAAACGCCCAGAAGCGGGAAAACCTTGCCTTAAAACCTGTAGTATATTTTTTGGCTCATGTTTTTATTATAATTACTCACATTATGTTTCTATTATTTTAGTGAAAAGTGGGTATTCCATTGATTTTTCAAGATTGACAAATTATATGACATGATGAAAGAGAATATCGACAATTGCTACAGCCCTATTTTCACTTAAGGTAATGGAATCTTAAATGTATGGTTGATAAAGGTGTAGAATATCGTAAATTGTTAGAATATAGTTAATATAGTTTTAATGTACATAATATAGTATAACACACTGTGAAAATGTAGTTTAGAATATAGTAAATAGTTTAGTATATTGTAAAGGTTAAATTATAATAGTAACTTAATACTTTTGGGTGTTGGGTGTACCGGAAGATAAATAAGAAGGTCCTATTCGATGCAGTAAACCTTCCAAAAATAGTGGTGAATTAATATCTGAGGTTCATGTCCTCCCTTAGACATAAATATAGAGATTGTTTTACCAGCTCTAATTCCACTAAAAAATGTCAACATCAATGTAATTCGCAAAGTTACTAGTTAGTAATAAATAATACAATTATGTGGTTTCATCGACGCTTTGCGTTAAAATGACACACACACAAACCATAGCGTAACAACTGCTAATAGTAAGGTTTTTTTTTTATGAACTGTGAACTGACTATGCATTTGGCTGATGCAGCCATTACTGCTCCACCGGGCTTTTGGTGCGAGACGTCAAGGAATGGTGTGGTAGGTGACCGAGGGCTCTTAGTGCATAATTGCGTATTATAGATATTTATTGGGGTAACAAATTTTGGAGATTAATTTTTAAAGCCTAGTATTTAACTGTTAATCAAAAAATCTTCCTTTTTTTATACATAAAAAATCCTAATCCTAATCAAAAATACTGATTGCACAGCAAAATAGTTACCTCAAAATATTAGTATTTAAGCAACAATTTCAGTTCCGGACGCATCGCTAGTAATTGAAAAGCGGAGATTTTATGAACACATACCTAATAATATCTAGCGCACAACAAACTTTGTAATTCATTTTTCTTATAACATAGCTTTTTTTTTTAACCCATAAGGCAAATTATTTATTTGAAACACCATTTTATCTTGTAATAATAATCGAATTTTTTGCTATAACTGAGTAAATTCTAAGGAACCAAAATAATAAATTTAGCCATTCGCGGTATCACCTTAATAATTGCACTGAGATATGCAAGGCTTAATATTTGAGACAAACATATAACTACTGGCAGGATCATCCAGGGTGCAGTCATACGTTCAGACAACAAAGCTCCTGAGCATCAGATCGCATCGATATTTTTTATCATCGACGCAATCGTGTCGTTTTAATGAACTTCTTTTATACAGCAGTTTACACCGTATAGAGTGTTTTTCAACATAATAAATTTTGGCAAAAACATAATCGTAATTTCTAATCGAGAGAATATTAGATCAACCTTAGTAAATAATGCTAAATAAACAGCCATACTTTGCTATAATGATTATTCAATTTGCTGAGCGTGTTTTCTCAAGTTTTAAGAAAAATATGTTAAACAAGTTTTGACATACGTCATAGGAAACATGTTGCAAAAATATTTATTTTGTTATATGTGTGAGTATAACGTTTGTACGCTCTGGTTAGTTTGATGTGCAATTAGTATAATAAATATAATTTAATATTTTTGTACATTAGACAATTTTTTTATCGCGCATTAGAGGAAAAAATATTATATAGTACCTATTGATGTATATTTTTGGATTATTTTTAGTACTAGTTTTGTTAAAGATTTGGTTTGTTTGCATGACAATCATTATTTTGATGTAAAAAATATTTAAATGATGTAAATAAATTGATAGGTGATAAGTTTTTTGATGTGCATTTAAAAATAAGTGTTTAAATGTCACTGATGTATATGGCCGTGGGTTTTTAGAGACCGCATAATTTGAAACCCCGGAATTACCGGGAAAAAGCTAAATTATGTCAATTATAGGGAAAGTTTTTTCAATTGAGAAGCATCAAGGAAGAAATAGGAGAAACCATAAATAAGTTGTAATACGGACTAAACTGTACTTTAGTTTTAGTAGGCTTTTTTTTTATACACCACTAAGGTGACAAACAAGACATTCGTCGTCGACGATTCTCACAGCCCGTCGGTGAACTGAGTCAAAAAAGCCAAGCTGGTATCCGCGTGCACCCGCCCAGGGATGGTAGCAGGGCCGGATTTGTGACTTGTAAAGCAGCAACCTTTGCCCTGCTGAGAAGTATTGCTTTGCTCTGTTGAGTACTCCAAGTTTTTAGTATTCAACTAAGTCCGATTTAACCCAATCAAAACGTAAGACTGCGCTTTCACTGCTAAGAAAACCCTATTCATTTTAAACGAATGTAGACCCCTTCCTTACCATTACCGAGAGAATGAGGATCCCTGGTTATCTCCAGCAAAGTTCAGTTTAGAGATCATTTGGATGACATGGTCGAGTTATAGCGTCCAAAAAACTTAGTGCGCTTAATATAGAGAAATGGCACTTCGCCTCGGGGAAAAAGTTGCTACTTTATAAATCGCATGTTTAACTCCACATGGAGTACTTCTACCACCTGTGGGCGATAACACCTGGATACCAGCTTGGCCTGTTTGACTCGGTTTGATTGAGCTAAGAAAATTGTCTTCAATTCTTCTTTTATAGAATTGTTTTCGTGGAATTCTGCTAATGTGCACCTGTTGCCTAAAAATGCATATATCAAATCCATTGAATCAGGGTGTTTTCAGAGCAAGGTACGCGTGTTTTATCACGCATACAGGTATGTGGCGCCTTTTCAGATATTTCGCACGCGTGTTTTATCACGCATGCAGGTATGTGGCGCCTTTTCAGATATTTCGCACGCAAGGTCACGCAGGCTCGCTCAGATTATTTTGAAGAAAATATATAAACGAGTCGAAATCGCGAAATATATATTTAGTCCAATCAAATAAGAAAATAAAAAAACAATTATAAGTAGTTTAAAATTTTTGGTGTAAGTACAATGTGTTCATTACAAATATCGATACCTATTGCGCTCGGGCTGCCATCTTGGAAAAAAGGTACCCTTTTTTAGTTTTTTGCTTATACCTCGGCAATAATTGTTCCTATAAAAAAAGCTAAAATACTTTATTTTTGTATCTCCAATACTTTAGATGTAATCCGACATTGAATAGCAGATTTTTTTTATATTTTGTCTTTCTTTTAGATTTTTTTTAAGCGTTATTTATTGTTTAAGTTAGATCTTGCCCCTACATCTTATGTCCTCCCTTAGTCTAAGCTGTAATTTAGGGCTCCCCTAGGTCCACTTAGAGGACAGACAGCCGTGGTCCATTTAGGTACACCAATAACACCTATGGAGGAAAGTTATGTCGCCTTGTTGTAATTTGGTTTAGATTGTACCTGTCATCATTGACGAAACAGTCTCCTCCAACCTACGGTTGCTATGTTATCTTATCCTGAGAGGTACTAAACTATTTGCCGCCTTTTATGCGTTATAACTTTATCGTTACTTAATTATTCTTCTGCATTCATTACGTATTTTAAACCACAGCTCATATCAAGTATTGAAACACAGCAAAAAACTCACCTGATACATATTTTTCGGCACAAATACTTCTAACAAAATATTTTTGAGTAACAAAATAACAAAAATGCGCACTGTCTGCGAAAAAACGCGAGAAAGCGGTTACTGGAGTTTTAAGCGGTGACGTCATATGTGAGCTAATGTGTTAAAGACGTTTAGGCGTTTGTGGAGCGTATATTTAAACAGATTTAAGCAGTATGTCATTAAGATGACATGAATATGTCCTCTTAAGCACAGTTCCCCTAAGAGGTTTTTTGTAGGATATTTAATAAGCTATAGTTTTTAGGAGTTATTTCGCATTAGTGATGAGCAAAGCAAGACCAAGACCAAGACTAGAACAGTCTTGGTCTTGGTCTTGGTCTTGCTTGTTCAGTCTTGGTCTTGGTCTTGCTCAAATCTGTCTGGTCTCGGTCTTGGTCTTGGTCTTGCTTACCTAGTCTTGGTCTTGGTCTTGCTGTATTTTGTTTGGTCTTGGTTTTAGTCTTGGTCTTGCCATAACTTCTTAACGAACATCTTTCAAAACATTTTGTAAACATTTTATTTTTAATCAACAAACATTTTTAAACCTAAATTTACTATCTTTGAATTAAAAAAAGTTCATTAAAATATTATTTCTTATTATTATTCAAAGATGGATTCTGAATAGATAGTTTAAAATCAATCATTATTTTGTAAAATACTTTATTTTATTGCACTTTAAAAATTTAGTATTTAGTATTGCTGAATATAATTCTAGATTTCAGTACTTTTTTTCGTTCTTTAGCAAGCGGGTATTTTTTAAATATAAATATTTTATCTCACATAGAAAAAGGCGAGTTACTGTGAAAAAGAAATTTTGGTTGAGTCTAGCGTATTTAATCTTGGTCTTGCATAGTCGGTCTTGGTATTAGTCTTGTTCTTGTCCATATTGTCTTGGTCTTGGTCTTGCAAGTCGAAGAATGGTTTCGGTCTCGGTCTTGGTCTTGCTTTTTCGCAAGACCAAGACCAAGACAGCAAGACCAAGAACAATATTGCTCATCACTATTTCGCATCAGCAATAATTGCCAAGATATAAGCAAAAAACTAAAAAAGGGTACCTTTTTTCCAAGATTTTTAGTATGTTCAACGAGGTGTACCTACAAGGACTTGAAGGGTCACCGGGCTGGGTTCACGTAGGCCGATTTCAATGATTTTTAACTTTATCCACCACTCTTGTGTTTTTAGCTTTATTTGCTTCGATTTTTGATTCACACCTCTTAGTATTCAATACTTCAACGGCTCATTGTTTCCAAAATTTACGAGAAGGTTTTTAAATTTATTATATCAGTAGATAAACTATTTAATGCACTATACGACATCTCATTTTCTAACTGTAGCACGACAATTAACAAAGTCACTTGTATGCGATGACTACTACTGACTTGTGATGTCACTACAGGATACGAATTCAATTGTTCTTTGTGTGATGTCTCCGGGTGACTGAAGAGGACGCGTACGCGTCCTTTCATATTTGGTGTCGGTTTTCGTCAGCGCGACCTTCACGCACCGAGCGAACATAAAAAGGCGCCACGCACCCTCGTGCGTATATCTCTGAAAACACCTTAACAGGGCAATGGCAATTACCTGATCTCCGTTCTAAGGTGACGGAGCGGGTGTTTAACACACAATAAAATACCCAGAAAGACACGACTTGATCATCGACCGCCAATAAGAGTTTCGCTGTGGTCGCTCGCCCGTCAAGTGTATTTCACATTCCCTAAGTATATAGCACTAGCCATTGAGCATTGGCATTAACTTAGCCCGGAAATAGCGACAGCGTTGAGTTGGGTCTGGCACCGAGGTCTTCAATCAGACATCTTCAGCCATCTTACGGACTGCTTATGTTGTGAAATGAACTCCCTGCCAAAGTTTTCTAGTGTAGTCATTACAGTCTGGGGTTCTTCAAGTAGAGAGTAAGAGTGAGCTACCGTGACCGCTTAACATCAAGCGGGCCGTAGGCTTGCCAAATAAAGGGTTTTAAAAATCCTTCTAACTGCATCTCTTATGGAGCCAGTTGTAGCTAATACTTTCACCCAGAAAAAAATAAAAGATGGGATAAAACTCTCAATCTCGCAACAGGACGGATGGATCTGGCAATGTTGAAAGGCTCACACATTCATGTTGAACCAAAACTATTCGGGAAATTTACGAAAACACTTAGATGCGCCAATTTTCATAATGGTCGATTAAATGGTAACGAAGTATATCCATCTTTTACATATCAACATCAATTTTATTACATATAGACAAGCACTTTAAAATTTGCGAATTTTATCTTTTACCTACTGAAATGAAAAAAATGCTAATGGTCTCAAATGTGATATCTATTTTTTTTTAAGTCAAAACTTCTTTAGTGGCATTGTGCACTTTTTTTGGTATTGGCAAAAATGATAAACTCGCGCAGGCTGATCGAAAATTCATAAGACGGAAACCATAATGCGACGCCATACTGATCGAAAACTCGTAAGACGAAAACCATAATGCCAGGTTGGATATGGGATTTTAATTCTATGACATATTGAGATGTTAAATATACTACGTCAAAAAAACAAACTTTCTTAGGTCCGTGTGATCAAACATTATTATTTATAATAAATAAATATGTATAAAAAGTGATGGGAAGTAAATGCTAGCTATTATGCTAGCTAGTATGTTTTCACTTCTGCCGGCACTCCCGGAGTGCAACCCGTTTTTTTTTTTTCAATACCACTAAGATGGCAAAGAAGCGTACGGTCTGCCTGATGGTAAGCGGTCACCGTAGCCTATGGACGCTCGTAACACCATTATCTACTATTATGAAATTATCATTCTAGTTACTTTATTTATGTAAAAAACATTTAACACATTTTTACAAAAATTTATAACGCATAGAATGTGTTTGTTGACAAAACATAACTAAAAGTATAAAATTAAACTGACTACAATAAAGATAAATTAAAAATAAATACTTATAACTAAACAGAAATAATTACTATAAATAATGAATGGTGGAATGATGGTCATGAGACTCATCACAATCAACCTTTTTTTGTCAATTAATAATTTTAGATTATATAAATAATCTTTTAAAATTAATGCCAAAACTGTAGCTGCTGATTATTTTTGTGTATTTTGGTTGTTTGTGGTTCTTGGCTGAAGCAGCAGCAGACCTCGCCTCAACAGCCGTGCCTTGTGTACTTGTAAATCGGTGCTATAAATAGCATCTTTTATTTTATTTTTTCTTTTAACTACTGGCTACTGTTGTTGGCCGCGGTCTAACTTTTGCTACGGTGCTGCTTGCACTCTTCAGCGAAAAGTTGGGGCGGTTTGCGCAAGGGTGTCCTGGACACGAACCTCGGCTTGGGCATCCGCTCTTAAAACTAAATTTGAATCGGACTAAAATTTACCGCCGTTTCGGAAAAGCAAAGGCGTTCTGAAGAGAAGAAACGGCAAGAAACTCTTCAGCCCACGCCTATTATTATTTAAATCTAACTAATCAAATCGCCCGGGTATATTAATGAACCTAGTATACCCGCGCGCTTGAGTGTGTGTGTGCTAATCTGTCTAGTGTTCTGTCGCCGCCGGCGGCGATATTCTGTTTCTTATATTTGTAGAAGCTGTTTTCGCGGGCGCGGGCGCGGAAGGCGCTTGGGTTCTAAGCCTGCTGGTTATCTCATTGTCTGAATCTGTTATAACGTGCCTCGGATATCTAAATGGTCCATATAGCATCTATCAGTGTAGCTACCCTTTAACTCAACTTACATTTACACAACAAAATTGTAGACAACCACACATATGATTTAATTAAGAATAGGAATGGCAGTGACCACAGCTGACCTCAAAAGTATGGTCAGGAATAGTCACAAATATAATAAAACTTATTGTGCCCATTTATTTTTTTTGTGATCTACTGTGAACATTAAAACAACCAAACCGTTGAATGTTAATGTCGAGAGCAAACTGACTACAGGCCCCGTCACAAGAAGCTGTAAATTTTGCAAACACACACACATAAAAAACAAACTTACTTCAAAATGGCGCCGAAATGTTTACCTTCCGTTAGTCAGATGCATTCCAGTACCACAAAACATTAGACGACAGAGCTTTATATGGCTAAAATATAACCAACCCAGTGAAATTGCTGGTTAGTTCCGGATTACATGTATGCTACTTTGAGTTGATGGAATTTGAGATTATTTTTTGTTGTTGAATTGTCGCTACAGAACTTAGTAGAAGTTCTTTGTTTACAAAATTTACAGCTTGTTGTGGCGGGGCCATAGGTTATGTTGTTGCCTTAGACTTGAATGCAAGTGGATAGCCACAATGCACACCACCACGGAGGCAAGCCAGAGAAATTGGTTTGAGTACCATATTATAATAATAGCTATTTTATTTCAGATGTATCCAAACCAATTTTATTGAATCCAAAAGAAATTAAAAGAAGAGAACAATTACTTGAAATAAGAAACAAGTTTCAGAGTAAAAAATTTTTAGATGACTCAAGTAAGCTATCTCAAGTTGGTAATAATACAAAGTAATAGGTATGCTACCTAATCAACTAGCAATTCGTCTAACTCCAACCTTTCCCAGTTCTTGTTTGATCAGAAACAGACTAATGGAGCATAGACCAGCACAACCTAATATCATAAAATACTTGAAATGAAAAGGATATTGTGTAACATAATGCATATGAATCTTTTTTTTCAGGATATGAGAAGATAGAGGGGCTGAATTGGATATCATGGAAATAATAAGTGAAATATGTATACATGTCTGCCATATTATATAAATTTATTGTGTTAACATAGCAATGGTGCCTAATTTTAAGTTTACATCAATAAAAAAATTGAATAATTCATTTTGAATCTTTTGATCCAGAACCTTTCTTATCCTTTTGTTCTTTATCATCCTTTTCATCCTTATCCTTTTTAATGGTTGACATGGCTTTGCGTATGGCTTCACTCTGGGGGTCTACACCAGGTAGATTCTCGAGAACACTTTGTAAGAATGCAGGATCATTCATAACTTCTGCATATTCCTCTGAGACATCCATGCTTTCTTCAGCTGCAGGAGCATCTTGCATCATACTCATCTCCATAGCCAAAGCAATTTGTTCCTCCTCAGAGAGTTCCATAGCAGCACGACCAAGTGACATGGAAGCTGGACGATCTGTTACACCTTCTTTGACTTCTGTAGCCTCTCCTTTATCAGTCTCTCCTTCAGTATTAGCTTGCTGTCGACGTGATTCTTCTTCCTGCCTCTGTCTTTGTTCTTCCATAGATACTCTAAGAGCTAATGCCAGTTCTGGATCTTCATTGGGATCAACCCCAAATTCGAAAGGTGACAGGCCAGATCCCGATGGACCAGCGCCATCACCACCAATCAAGGGACTAGAAATCAATGCTTCGGAAAGAACAACACACCCACCAGCTGGCACAGAAACAAGGTGACTGCCTCCAGAAGTGTTATCTTTGCCATTCAGAGTACTAACAAATGAGGTAAGTAGCGGATTATTTTCAGTGTCTTCGCCGAATGACACAACATCGCAAGTAACTTTTTCTTTCTTCAATTTCTTAGCCAGTTTAACTAACTCCTTTTCGTCGGTGTTTATAGGTGAGCCGACAAATACAATAATACGCATTTTATGATTCTTTCCTTGACGATGTTTCAAGGCAAGATGTGCAATTCGTATACCAGTTAAGATGTTTATATCCCCATTTGGCTGCACACGGTGTAGTTTTGATAATATACGGCCAACATCGCTGGTCAAAGTTGCTAACACTTCTACGTTAGCTAGAGTAAGAAGTCCTACATTATTCTCTGGATTTGAACGTGTTTTTGAATGACAAACTAAGTTTACTGCATCTTGTTGAGCTTGTAATCTTGTAGGAAGAAAATCACCATTTCTCATATAATCACTATTATCAACACAAATCATAGTACTTTCAAGAACCATTTTAGATAAACGCTTCTACAGGATATAATATATATATAAACAAGAATAGAACAGCAGAACAGGTATATTTACAAAATCAAAATTCAGCAAATCGAAATTTTGCTGTCTAATAATTCAATGTTGTCAACTTAAAATTTCGAATTTTACCTATTAAATTAAAAAGTTATGTACAAAGAGAATATAATCACTACGTTTTAGGGGGTGTGATTTTTTAGCTGTTATGATTGCATTTGCTTTCGCGTCGTCTCTTACTGTTTTGTTAAAAAATCTATTTGCTATACTGCTGTCAGTTTCCAAATTTGCTAAATTTGCGAGAAATTGCAAGCTACAAAACAACCCTTCAACAAACAAAATAAAAACACAGTCCCACGGTGGGTCGGAAGCATGTATAAAGTGATAAAGGGCAATCTTAAATACTCGTAGAGGGCTATAGGGAAGACATTTTTTAAATAACATCCTTTAATTACGAATAAAAAGGAGAAAGTAGGTGCACCGGGGAATCAAAATGTCTAATAAGAATTTGATCGCAACACGCATGTTATTTGTGTCAACTATGAATACGGGCAATAAAATACAGAAATAAGTTACTATTGTCTAAAATGATCCTTTCTAAATACAATGCATTGATAATTCAAGGATAATACAAATAAAAAGAAAAGTATTAGGTACTTTTTGCACTAGCTTTTGCCAGTGGCTACGAACGAATTAACTCAAGGAACGTTTACAGGAAAATGATAATTAATTACTAATAAAAATAAAAAAAACCGTTCATTTATACACAAAAATTCTAGGAAACTTATGATTATTAGTTTACTATACTATGAACTATTGGTTTAGCATTTTCTGAAAAAAATTCTAGTAAGTTTTAGCAGATTTTGCCCTGAGTCTAGCAGGATCGTCATTTAAAAGCTGGTCACACTACTAATATGTCATTTTTCCATCTGAGATAGGTAGTAGTGTTTTCAAAGATTTGACCGATTTAAATAATTATGGGCTTCGGCGATTATCCTAAGGAATATAATCCGGCAGTTCATGGCCCTTATGATCCTGCACGCTTCTATGGAAAACGTAAATAGAAAGTAAATTTTACTTTCAGTTGTGCTAGGTTTCGGTTATGTAATGTATGTTATTTGTTTAAATTTCAGCTGATACTCCATTCGGCCAAGTCAAATTGAATGAACTTGGAGCATGGTTTGGTCGCAGGAACAAAACACCCTCAGCATTCATGGGAGCTTGCAGCAGAGGTATATATTTATTATAGGTAGTTAGGTTATTTTAAATTTCCAATGTGTCTAGTCTTGAAATTCTGTTTTAAAAGTCTCCATTCTAAAATAGGGTAAAAATCAAAAATGTGGTATTGGAATACCAGCATATGGTATAAGGTAAAAACAACTGGATTTTCTTCTGCTCTTCTCTCTTCCTCAGTGCCCCTTTTGTACACCCCAACCCATCCAATTCATATGATTGAACAGAAGCATTATGAAGAAATTAGTTAAATATTTTATTACTAAGATATCCATTTTTGTGATTGCTTAGAACAGGAACTACATAGCTCTTAAATTCAGATACCATAGCATGCTATTTTGTTGATTTCCATATAAATGTTTGTCTCATGTTCCCAATATTATGGAAATTAGTAAGATATTATTTAAGACAACTTATTATATTAGTTATTTAAGAAATTTAAACTCTATCAATACCTCTTAACCCATGATGCGTCCTAGGTCCCACTGTGGGCTCTAAGCGACTCTTGTTGCGGAGGGACTTTTTTCAGGAGGACTTTTGTCAGACAGTCTAATTGTAAGTATTCAGAAGTGAAGCCAATGGCCTGTCCTACGTTCTAGTATTATTGGGTGGACAATATTTTGTGTCTTTATTTTTTTATCGGAAATTGTTTGGTAATTTGATCCGGCCGCCATTTTGTGTTGAGCCGTTTTGTGTTGGATTTTATTAACATATATATAGCATAGTGTTTATTTTGACCTGTAATGTGCTATTCGACAAAATCTATGCCTTTTTTTAGAAATTAAATTTACTACGGCTAAAGTAATAAGTCAAAGTCAAAATGGTTTATTTAAATAAAGATTTTACAATCACTTTTGAATCATCAAAGTTATAAAATATTATTTTTTGAACCCTCCCACCTTCCCGCCGGTTCACAATGTTGTTGATTTCTACCGAGAAGAATCCGGCAAGAAACTCGATAGTTACTCTTTTTAAAAACACTAATACAAACAAACTAAAAATACAATTAATGTTTTAAATAAAAAAATTTTAGCAGTACAATTTTTTAGGTGAGCTTATTCTTATTACTTTTTTTTTTATACTGTATATATTAGGGAATATACCTAAAAATAAATAAAGAGGAATAAACAATATAGTTAGGTGTATATCACTTTGTACGTGGCAAGGGTGGATAATTTCCTTAGTACGGGTGACGCTTGACGGGTTAAATTGATCTTATAGTATGCCATTTTTTTGATTTTTCTATAAATGTATAGGTATGTTTAATGTTTCCAATACTATGAAAATAAGTAAGACATTTTCATAAGAACTGATTTTATATTTAGGGGATGATTATTTAATATTTATTGATTAAACGAAAGGCAAACAACAGAAGCTGATTTGCCTATATCATGCAGTGTTAAGATTTTATGATGTCATTATCTCAAGTGATGGCTATATGTCCTAGTCTTTTTCACTAAATATGTCACTCTAGTAAGGTCCACACACTTTATGGCTATGATATAGGGTAGATACGCATAAATATGCCCTTTTTATTTCAAATTTTGTAGCAAAACTATAGAAGGATTGAAAAAAATATATTTTTTAAAACTAGCTTTTATCTAGTGCATTACCTTACTGAAAGGCTTTATGTTTATTGTATTTAATGCAAAAAAAATATCTGGAAGTGACCAACAACAACACTTGTGCAAATTTTTAAAAAGTGTTTTGAAAGTTGATTACATAATTAGAACTGGTTGTTATCTAGTGCATTGACTATAAGTTTTAGCAAAGTTTAGTGTGTAGCCGCCAATGTTTGGCAAACAAGCCTACGGTCCGCCTGATGGTAAGCGGTCACCGTAGCCTATGGACGCTTGCAACACCAGGGGCATCACTCACGCGTTGCCGACCCTTCCGAAATCTAATAACTTCTTTTTTGAAGAACCCCATACTTTGTTTGTAGATGCTTGTCTTGTTATTGTCTGTGGTGATGCCAAATAAAGAACTGTCACAGCGTCATTTTGGTATAAATTGCTGAAGAAGTATATAACAAATACATCTGATATATTGTGTAAAGAGTTTGAGTACATTTGTATGGCCACATTAAGTACTACAGATATTAGCTTTCTACCCCATATCACCCTCTTAAGCCTTAAAACCACTTGTCTTGTCTATTTTTAAATAGATTGACTGAATTGGCCGAAACTAAAATATGCTGGCAATATGTTTCAAGTTTCCACAACACAATTACCCAGTAAGTGGTGTGCAAGATTGGTTGCTGAGCTTAAGCGCGAGATAGTAAGATGGCGTCTTCTTGAGTGTCCACCAGAGTTTT
Organism: Apoda limacodes; assembly: GCA_946406115.1. Classification (NCBI taxonomy): domain Eukaryota; kingdom Metazoa; phylum Arthropoda; class Insecta; order Lepidoptera; family Limacodidae; genus Apoda; species Apoda limacodes. Next base: position 26,269,790 of record OX291550.1, read on the forward strand.
TATCCTTTACGGCAAACATGTCATGTATGTTAGGTAGGTTGTACTTGAATGATAGGATTTTATGTCTCGATTATATCACCCCTCATATGTCTATCCTGTTATATAGGCAGCTTTAGTATTTCAAGCCTTTCCTCATATAATTTCCTTGTTTAGGCCAAAAGGTAAATTAGTAGCCTTCCTTTGAACTCTTTCTAAGAGAGTGATGTCCTTTGCAAAGTACAGACTCCATACCTGAAATGCAAACTCAAGCAAACATCATACATAAGTCTTGCATATCTTTAGGAATGTTTCTATGTTAATGAACTGAAAGGATCTCTGTATGACATAATGAAATGAGTAAGCTGCAGAAATTTAAGTACCAAGAAGCCAATATGTTAGACAGGGGCTATTGCTGCCTAAGTGCAGCACACTTGTTTCTATTAAGTATAATTATCAACTGTTTATTCCATTAATGTAAACAATCAATGTTGCTCTGTAGCTGTCCTGACTGTACCACAAAATTAACCATCAGTGAAAAAAAAAGTTTGAGATCTTAGCAAAGTGATAAAATGAAAGCGAACTGATCTAATCAGTGACTCAAAGACGCAAAGATGAAACGGTATTTTGGTGACTTTTCATTGGACACTTTCAAGCAAGTCAGTTTCTCTCTAAAGTATGGGCTCCAGACTTAGAATACATATACAAGTAGAGATCTTATGTATATTTTGTATATTTTAAGAAAACATTTACAACATTAGTTGCATTCCTTTTGAGTGGCGTTGCTATTAAATACAAAAGCAAAACCTGTCCATACTTTAATACTGCATCTATTTAGTAATTAAAAATACAATAAATAGTTTAAAAATACTACTTCGTTTATAATTTTTGTTAAGATAGCAATCTAGCCCTATTTAAAAATTATTTGGCAAACCCAGCCCTTTTTTTAAATATATTTAGCCCAAAAACCTGAAGCCGAGTTGGCAACACTGCCAAGTGATTGTGCTTGTTGTTGTGAAAATGTTGATTGTGGTATGCCATCCCAAGACTGTATATTGTTCCATACCTTTTTATTTTTATGTTTACATAAAATTAGCCAGTTTAATAATCACCTTTTGTTTTAAATAGATCTTTTTTATATCTTATGTTTTCCCATTGTATCCCCTTTCAGTTATTCGATCGGATTAAAATCTGGAATGCAACGGCTTTTTTGTATGTTTGCACTAACACACACACACACACACAGTGCCTCAACAAGAGTCTCAGAGTTTATTTTTCCCATCATAACCTATGCACTTACTTATTTAAATAACAAATTAGGTAATAATCAAATCTTTAATTTAACCTGTACTGAATTGTGTGTACATAAACAAAAACAATGGCGACATTTAAGTAGGTATGTAACGAAAAACAAAGAAAAAGAATAAGTACTGATTTTTGAAAAAGTTTAATGTTTACTGCCATTGTTATAATCCAATCAAAATAAATACAATAATACATAACGTTCAGAAGTCTGATAAAGAGTATCTTATTTCTAGTGGATTGCTAACATAAGACTTTGCCGCGATTCCGTCACGTTTAACAAGTGTGGTACTGACAACTTAAAACACTGTATTAATTCGAACTGTTAACATTAAATAGTTACTCCCTGGAAATATAAGTTTGTATAAAATAGGTGAGTGATTTGCAAGCTTTCGCTTAAGGAGTTGTGCTTTCCGGTAACTTGCTTAACCTGCGAAGGAAACGTTTGCCTGTCGTTGTTACCACCACTAGGTTAGACTGATGCATGATGACTTGGTCCATAGTGCTAAAGAGAAAGCCGATCTAATAGGCAGTCTCTTTGCCTCTAAACTCGAACTTGAACGACGTAAGCACTGTACAATACCGTGGTGCGGCAAGACCATGCCAGAAATCTCCATAATACAACGGGAGGTCCGGCGTGCGGTGCTTGACGTTGATAATTCCAGTGGGCCACACGGTATACCAGTAGTGGTGCTTAAAATAGTGTGCTCCTGAGTTACGTCCTTTACTGCGCTTTTCTACCACACTAAGCAATTTCCGTCTTCATGGAAGACTGCGAATGTGCACCCAATGCCCAAAAAGGGCTATAATCGCTATTACCTTTCTACTTTTCCAGATAAGTCTCCTATCGAAGTTGCCATCTTACGGAATACCCGAGGGTTTGCAAATAGGTGGCTAACTTTTGTCCGGCAAACTATTTGCTATCTAGCATGGACATTAATGCAGGTGTCCCGCAAGGCTCTGTGCTGTCTCCTACGCTGTTTCTACTGCATATCAATGACACGTTGAACATAATCATCATACATTGCTATGCCGATGACAGTAGTGGAGACGCTACACAAACAACAAAATGTGCGCGTTCACCGCTCAAAAAACCTCATTCTCTGAGGTCCCACAAAATTTTAGAACACTCCTCTCTCTAAAAGGAGTGGTGTTGACATTTCCAGCGTCGTCCAGTTCCGAGATAACTAGGAAGACAAGGTAAATCTGGTGTCCAGAAACTTTGTTCAACATAGCGAAGCAGTACTTCACGTCGTTTACAATTCGCAAGTCCGGCTTGCGAATGGAGTACTGCTGCCAACTCTGGGCGGATGCATCCGGATACCAGCTTGGGCCTTTTGAATCGGTTCAACGACGAGCTGAGAAAATTGTCAACGATCCCAAACTCGCGAGCTGTATCGAACCCTTAAGTCTGAAGAGAGAGTTCACTTCCCTGTGTTTGTTTTACCACTTGTATTATGGACTGTGTTCTGAGGAATTGTTCGAAATGATGCCCACGGTAAATTTCTACCATCGCACCTAGACATCGGCAGGGGAATTCATCTTCACACCTTCAAACCTAAATGGTCACACACAGTGCGGTTCCAGAGGAACTTCCTCCGGCGAACACTTAGTTTATTGAATGAACTACTTGCCAAGGATTTCTTTACGTACTACAGTTTAGGTTTCTTTAAGAAAGAAGTGTTTATATTTTAAAAGCGTCGCCAAAGCGCAAGTTATACCCTTGTTGTTGCAAGCGCCTATAAGCTGCGGTGACCGCTTAGGACCACTGAGGCGCACTGTTAGTTTGTTTCGCACCTTATTGTTGTTCAAAAAAAATTATCTGACTTGATTTGAGGCACTAACTTCAAACTGCGAAAACCATGCAAATGTATAAACGTATTTATATGAGAGTTGCAATGTGCTTTTCCCTTTTTGCGCAGACGGTGGTGACACTGCCTCTGCAAAGGTACACTTGATTGTTGGAGTCTAAGCTCTAGCTATGCTTGAGGGTAGGCAGTGCCTTTGTGCCGCTGCAATTCAATTATATATATTATGGGCAAAGTGCATAATTTGTCAAATCTAAGGACTTTGACGGATGTTGACCTTTGCCTTCAAATATATGTAGTATTCTTTGATTGACCTCAGTATTTTTTTACTTCAGAGGTAATGGGAATCGGTTTTAAGTCGATTGCTATTCCAGTATACAGGTAGTAGGCCAGTAGTTCCAGTATATTAGGTAGTAGGCTGATATTTGTTTTTTTTCAACAGCTTGGTGGCGGTGGCAACACAAGTACGTGCAGCCAAAGAGAGTTGGAATGGCTCCATTTTTCCAGTTGCTGGTTGGATCCATGACATTCTTCTATGTGATTAACTATGGCAAAATGAGTAAGTATTCTGCGCGGTCTACATTTAACTTTTAATATCCCCCAAGTTTTACAACATACTAAACCAACCTAAACATAAAAATCAAAAAAGAGTTATCATTCATATTTAGACAAACTTTCTGAACTTACAAAACAATTAAACTAATTGTGCTTGAGAAAAATGATACGATGTTAAAAAAAGAACTTAAAAAAAAAAAAAAAGGACTTAGCTCACTTAATAGTATGCATAATACATAGAAGAACAACATCGGTATTTTTGTTTTTAGCCTAACACAAAAAATTTCGATTTCGCAATTAGGTATACTCACCATACTATTAAATTAGTATTTGCAGTTATTGTATTTCTGAAAAGTAGTCTAAGTATATCACCACAATAACATTTGACCTAGAAGCATTTAATTCCAAGCTAAGTAATTAAATAGTAAGAGATAATAAGAAGAAAAAAGAATAAGACTAGAAATACATACTGACATAATTTAAAGAAACTTATTTGTCAAAAATAGCGAGATGTGCCCTTTTCGAAATTGCATATTAAATTGTATCTACTGTCTGGTATCCATAGCAAAAGCTTTGCTTAGTTTGGTACCAGACGGCCCTGTGTGTCGTGTCTAAAAATATTACTATTATTATCATGTTGAAAACGGCTAGCTAGTCAGTTCTGACTACTTTTAAGACAAGTTTTAGATGTTTGAGAAGTAACATTATTAGTTTTACACATTACACATTATCAATGATATGAATCTAATGAAAAAATTATACATAGACAAAATCAAATTTCATGCATCTGTATTCTTGGGACCTATGCCTATACTTGCGCAAAAAAACTAAAAGCCAGTTACACAATTTTACAGTGCAACAAACTTTTCTGACCTGCCCTCGAGTGTTTGTTCGCTAGTGTCGTTGTATCGGTGTCTTCGCTAGTGTCGTTGTATCGGTGTGTTGTCGGGAAAATTCAGTAGGGCGAATGTTGTTTTGATTTTTAACCTACTTCAATAAAGGAGGAGGCTTTCAATTCGAATGTTTGTATTTTTTTTTATGTAAACGGGCATAACTCTGTCAAATACATTTAGACGGATTTGCAAAATTCTTTTTTTATTTTACCCATACTTCCGAGGTGGTCCCATATTAATGTCGTGAATTTAAAACTTAAACTTTTGGTCAAAAATATAATTATTGTTAACTTGGAACCTGGTGAAACGCCTTTTATGTTTATGCTTTTATAACATATTGTTACTTGTATGGATGTTTTTAGTGTACGAGAAAAAAAAGCAATTCGTCACTCAAAAGTAAAAAAAAAAACTTTTTAACGAAAAACAACAAACTTGAAATAAATGCACTAAAAATTTAAAAATAATTACTTATTTCCTAAAATCTGATCTGAATTACAGTTTGAAGTTGGTGTTTATGTACCTAAAGTTTATAACTTCACTTAGGTACATGACACCAACTTCAAACTGTAATTCAGATCAGATTTTAGGTAATAAGTAATTATTTTTACTTTTTTAACCTAGTTCAAAAAAAGGAGAAGGCTCTCAATTCGGGTGATAATATTTTGTTTATGTATCTTCGGGCATAACACCGTCATATACAGACGGATTTGCTAAAATTTAAAAGGTATACTTCCGAGGTGGTCCTATATCAATGTAGTGAATTTAAAACTTAAATTATTGTTAACTTGGAACCGGTGAAACGCCTTTGATGTTGATGATTGAAAAAAAAATTTTTTACGAGTCTGGATGTTTTTAATATACGAGAAAAGCAATTTTCGTCACTCAAAAGTAAAAACTTTGTAACCAAATGAACAACCTATTTCAAAAAATGCACTAAAGGACCGTGCTGGGGCTATATAATTGAGTGGGGACCAATTATGATTGGTATTCAAATATTTAAGAATAATTGTGAAGTTAAAGAACAGTGAAATTGAATATAACAATAAAACAATGCATTTTATTTCATTTCAGAGCACCACAGGAACTACAAGTACCACTAAAGAACAGTTTGGCTATCCACGAAGCAATGCTGTCATCCACCTTTGCAATGATTTCCTTGAAGTTTTTAGATCCTAATATAACAACTGTAGTTTTACCAAAGACCTTATTAGCTATTAAACCAGTCACTAAACAGACCTTTGGTGAAGCTTTGGTTAGATGCTAGGGTTTCTTTAAATCTGGATTCATTTGTCTATTGAAACTATGCATTGTAATAAAAGTAAAAAAATAAACAGTTAGTAAATATCACAAAGTTGTTTTCAATAATCACAAAGGTATGCTCAGTTTAACCCAATAATTAAGAAAGGACTTCAAATAAATTAACCTGGAGATGCAACTTGAACTGAGATAATAATTAAAGTAAATCATACTTGTGTGTAGTTGTTAGGGTCCTTTGCCCCTCTGGCATCGAATGGCACACTAACATCAACTGCATTGATATTTTCCTTCAAACTATTAACTATTTTACTTGCAATCAAACATAACTGAACTTTAATAATACATTATGATACAGGTGAGCTAGTCTGCTCATTACAGACGAGGTTGTGGGTTGAAGCCCCGGCCGAAGGCGAGGCCGTAAATCAGCAGAGTGTGTATTGAGCAAAGCTCATGAATGTCTTACAACTGTTTTCAACACACTTGAAGGATAGTAAATATTGGCCCCACCCTTACCCTTACTGTAGCCCAACAAGACAACATCCAAATACTCACAAACTGCCTCTCTACACATGGAAGGTTGAAAGAATAGCCTGACTATAGCATGAAATGTGGGCAAAGTGAATATATTTTTCTTATTTTATCATAAGAAATATTTTGACTTTGACGTCAATTTTAAGAGCAAAAATTACATTTAACAATTAATGGTGAATCATTACTAAAATCGGCCAAGTGCGCCTCGGACTCGCGCACGAAGCGTTCCGTACCAATATCTATAAAAACGGCAAAAAAAATCACGTTGTTGTATGGGAGCCCCCCCTTCAATATTAGTTTAATTTTAATTATTTATTTTTAAAGTGAATATATAACAAAATATTACAAGCACCTACCTGTTGGCGTTATGAATATAGAGCAAAAACTAGCAAAAAAATCACATTTGTTGTGTTTGAGCTCAGTTAAATATTTATTTTATTTTTTTCTAGTATTTGTTGTTATAGCGGCAACAGAAATACATCTTTTGTAAAAACTTTAAATGTCTATCACGGTTCATGAGATACTGCCTGGTGACAGATGGACGGACGGACAGACAGACAGGGGAGTCTTAGTAATAGGGCCGCATATTTTACCCTTTGGGTATGGAACCCTAAAAACCTACTTTTGTAGTTGTTCTTAGTATATAATATTTCTTACCATTGAGTGCAGACAAGTAATATTAAATACTCTAGTTAACTAGATACCAAAAAAGGGAAAAAAAAAAGTATTTTTTCATAACCAGTTTTAAAATACAGTTAGACGGATTTCATTTTCTTATTTCATAGCTAGTTATGAAAAAGCAAAAAAATCTTTAGCTAATTACGACAAATAGTTTTAAAAGTGGATGAAAGGGTATTATGTATGTATAGTAAGTCTGCATTATAATATAGCATAAGCACTTTAGTATAATAAAATAAAACATCTGTACAAAATATTTATTAACTTCAATAAATTATTAATTTACGGACACATTCACTCATTCATATCAAATGCAAAATTTATTGATTACTATTACTACTATATCTTTTACTGTCACAGTTCAGCTTTGTGGTGGTTGCTATACTCCGGTTTAGCATACTGGAGGTGCAATACTGTCCCAAATTAATTTGTGCTGAAACAAAATAAAAACAAAATACTTTAATCATCAGAAACTCCGTTTTTATGTTTTTATATCGAGTGAAAACTCATAACTCCAAGCTCCAAGCTTTACAGATACAATAAATTATATATTATCTAATTAAATAAATGCAAAAACAAAACTTAAAAGAATTGAAATTGTGATGAATCTGTAAAACGTCAAGTCATCACAACCAGATGGACATTTTAGGACAAGGCTTAATTTTTTCCATTACCATCTCAACCTGTAGATGTTAACTATTAAATATAGGCCTTTACCCCTAGTATCCAGTGGTTTCCTTGTGATCAGATTGTCAGTCCTCATGATAGGAGGTAAGGTATGGTAAGTCTTTGAGTAAGCAAAGATTTCTTGTCTATTGGTAAACATTTGCCATCCAATGTTATCTAAGGCCAGCTTTTTGTTCTAAATATCTTGATGATAACATTATTATAACAATCTTTTGGCTTTGAGAGTAAGCGTAAAATTCTTTTTAAACAACCTTATTACCTACTAACAAGTTAAAAGCAGCATGCTTTAAATCTACAATCAAATCAATTTAAAAGAGTTAAGTTTAAAAAACGGGCAGATACGAAACATTTCCTGCTATAGGTAGTCTGATGGTCTGCCCCCTTAGGTAGCAGAGTTTTTAACTCACCTATAAAAACTAATTTCTACAAGTCAGATCTTCCCATATATTTAGGTTTGAGCTCTTCTATTCGTTTTATAAAGTCCGTCTTCTCAATGCAGCCCTCACAAACTTCATCCCAATCATTCAGGATCTTTTTTAAATCTCGTACTTTTAACTTCTTCAAATCAACATTATTTAAATCTATTTGCTTATCAAATCGAAGATCACAAATTTGAGCATCCTTTTTTCGTATCTTTTCGCAAATTTTATCGGCCGGCATCGACCAACTTAATGGTTTTGAAAGCTCTCCCAAAATGCCGGTGGCAGATTCTTCTAACCCTCCCAAGTAATAACAGAATCTGTTTTCCTTATTCTTAGAACTTTTGCAGAACTTCTTGAATTCTTCCTCAATTAACTTAGGGTCTTTTTTAACATGGTCTGATAATGTAGCCGCAAATTTATCAACAGTTTTAACACAGACTTCACATTCGCCTTCTTTCAGTCCATATGCCGTTTGTAGTACTGCTGTCATCAATAGTAAATGAAATACATTAAATTTACACATTTTAAAACAATTAATTTAACTACGACGAGGAACGGAAGAAACTAAAATGAAATAAATTTTTGTTTTACAATATTACTACTCAATGAGGACGTCTTCTGACGCACTGACGTTGACAGTTTTACATGTCGATAAGTGATTGGTCCACGTTTTTGTTTTTTTTTTGTTTTATTTGGATAGGCCACGTTTTGCGCTGTTCCAAAATTACGTGATCTGGGATTGAAATAACACTATTTCAATATTATACAAACATATATAATTTTTTATATCCAATTTACGAAACAGGTTTTTCAAAATTTAGGAAAACCTACCTCGAATCTCGGATTAGTGTGCTATGGTATTGGAAGCAACTTGGCACATTAATGCTTACCTACCCACAGGTGCATTCATAAACGCAACTCCGGTTAGCCCGAATAAAACTGACATCAGGATAGCATATGTATTTTTCTACAATACAGAAACAGAAAGCACAAAACTGTAACTTTCAACCGAAAACCTGACCCATAAAGTTTATTATGACATAAACTTCTTGCTACCTACCATAACCGACATACATGTCGTAACAGAGACAGCTATAAGTCTTAGAAAAAGGCCGAAGATTCCTTGACTACAATCGAATTTGTAGCGACCTAGTGACCTTTTCTTAAATATTAAAATTCAGCGACATAGGCGCGAAACACTCTTTACGCTCTTAATCGCGTGTTTTGCTAATAACATACGGCGACTTAAGGAAAGTCATAAGGCCTAAAAACTTAGGTTAGAAGAAGTATGTAAGGTTCAACGACATGTCACAATACGGGGGAATGGCTATTTCGAATATATTAATTTATTTTTAGTTCAGTGAGTTGTCGTAGTTTTATGTTCATGACTGATTTGGGACATAGTTAGCGTTTTAGTATTTTTTTTATTTTTATAACATGTCCAAAGTTATCTTACAGGTGAGGGTGATTTGGGACAACTTTGTTTCTGCCGCTATATCTTAAGTAAAACAAGCAATAAAGTAAGTTGGGATTTCTGTTTTAAAAAAGTGTTTTTAATGTAAGGAAAAACATCAAACACCATTTAAAAGATTTTTTTTTTTTTAAATAATCAAAAACAAAATTACGAAACAAAATTCTTCAAAAGTCGATGTCGTCATCCGAATCATGATGTCAGTTTCAGATGGACAATCATCCTTTATTTCCTTCTTCTTTTTCGTCTTTTTCTTTATCGGTTTTTTTTTTGTTTTGTGGTCTTTTGTTTTCTTTGTTGTCATCTTCAAAAAGCTTTTCGTTGGTAACACTAGCACCTGGTTTCAGGTTCCACTCTTTTCCTTAATTCTGGTCACTTGTGTTTCTGTGGTTCTGGTTTCCATTAAAAATTGTGATAGAGTATATCTTGCAACTCCGTACTGCAGCCTGTCGCAAAGTTGCTCCATTAATAACGGCTATTAATGCTTCATTCAGTTAATCTTGCGTGTAATTGGCGTATGGTTTTTTACCTATTGCGGGGATGTAGTTTCGTGGCATAATTTTCTGTAAAAAAATTAATATAAATAATTGTTCCAACTTGGGACACGTAAGCTAACTTAGGACAAGTGTTCCAAGTTACCTCCTTTTTGACGCATAAAGTTCTTTTAGTACATTTTTCGCAATATGTTGGCAACATTATTTCAAATTTCATCAAACTCAATCCGCCATAGACTAAACTTATGAAAAAAAATACTCCCAAACCCGAAAATAGCACAAAATCGGCTGGAAGGAGAAAGTTTTTCATTTTATTAGCCTTAAGTGAAGGTTTGATTTTATGAAGTTTTTATAAAATTCGTGAAAGGATTAATAAAGTTTTACTCACATTTTCTGATTACTGAACGTTGACACACCATCTGACACTAAAATCACCGGGCTACTGTGTGTTTGTATTGCTAGAGAAAGAAATAAAATTTGCGCATAAAAATGTCCCAAATAAGGCATTAGTCCCAAATTCCCCCTTTTGACGGTAAACTGTATTTAGGGACAAAAAACTTTGCCGTTGGACAACTGTTGTCTCAATTTTTTTGTAATGTATTAACACATTTACGGTTTCCAGATTTACTGCTTTATGTGTACTACTTAGCATTGCTTCTTGCCAAATTTCATGATTCTAGGTCAACGGGAAGTACCCTATAGGTTTTGATTTACATTTTAAATTTGTATTTGTGTCACAATATGCGATAAAGATTACCGTATTTTGGGCATATTTTTTTATTGTATTGACTTATAAGCTTGATTTGTTTACAACTTTAAGTGATCGTAGACTTTAGTAATTGATATTAATTTCAACTTGATACTTCCACGCGTTCTTGAGAAAAAGGATCTTGACGGACAGACAGACAGAAAAACATTTTTTTCTACATCTGTGATGTAAGACCTTGCTTTGTTTCAAATTTTCATGATTCTAGGACAATGGGAAGTACTCCATAGGTTTTGATTTGTTTATAAATGCCGAAATATGCATCAAAAATGGCCGTATTTTGGCCATATGTTTCAAATGCGTTGACTTAGACGCTTGAATTTTTCCTAAGCTTCAAAGGACCGTAGCCTTTAGTATTTGATATTAATTTCAACTTGACACCTTCACGCGTTCCTAAGAAAAAGGGTCTTGACAGACAGACAGCAAAGTGATCCTATAAAAGTTCCTTTTTTTTCCTTTTGAGGTACGAAACCTAAAAAGACGCAATCATCTGCTTAGAGGCACTTTGCACGCGCGCCATTTTTGCTCGATTGCTGCTTTGTTTTGGAATCGTAGTAATAAATCCATGTTTCGTCACCTGTTACTATATCCTACACCAAATTTGACTCTAGTAAGCATGGTATTACACCAAGTAATGCGGTCCGTTTATTTGAGCCTTAATCAAATTGTGCGGGATCCATCTACAGGGTAGGATTAATCGTATTTGACTCATGCCTATGCCTAAAGATGCCCGAATCCCAAGGTAGGTCACAGGCCTGTCTGTGTCGATCATACGGCGCACAGTATCGATGTTTTTGTTGTCCACAGCGGTGAACAGGTGACTACAATAACATTTAAGTAAAGATACGGTACCTTCCAGGGCTGTAGCTAGGGTTAAATCTAAGGTAGGGAACCGGTGGTTTCATGTAGGGCGTAAGTAATTTTTTTATTTTTAGTTATTTTACCTGCTTGTGAGCGTGAGTAATTAAGGTAGTAGGTAATTAGGTTAACATTGATGGGTATAGATGAGGCAAGAGAGGTATGCCAGGATTGTAGCAAGTGGCAGTCTTTGGTCTCTGCCTACCCCACTGGGAAACAGGCGTGATGTTATGTATGTATATGTATGTATGTAATGAGATGGGAGCGCGGGTAAACAAGATCAAAATGGTTACATACACACTGTAAATGCCACCATAATGTAACCATTATGCATTTAATCTATTGGCTTGGACCGTAAAAACTGGGCCAACGTAGGCCTTAATAAAATTGCATGGACTTACCCAAATTTGTACGTCAGATGTTTTTTGTAATAACGTTTTTTGAGTACGATTGTATGTAGTGTGTAGGTGAATGTCTGTATTGTGTTTTCCTGTGTGACATACTTATTCACTATGTATAAAATTAATACAATCAAAACAATGTACATACGCCGCGACCTGTCAAAGGATTATATGTGACTGACAGAGATGCCGGTCCACCCAGAGTAGCGACAATCGTATTAACCTTGTCACGCGCCGCGGTCCAACTTAATAAATCTTTACTAAACATGGCTTCTGCAAGAATTATATATTACCACGATTGTTAAAAACCCTGGTTGATTCAGAATTGATTTAATAGATGTCGCTAGTAGTAAACAATAATATTTTTTTATTAATTTATGTTACGGGAAAAACAGACCTATCGCTATTACCTCTCTCCTCGCCGAGGTGATCAACACACAGCTTCTAAGATACCTAGAAGAACACGACCTGGTCAGTGATCGTCAATATGGCTTTCGCCACGGTCGCTCGACTGGTAACCTTCTAGTGTATCTCACACACCGATGGGCACTAGCTTTTGAGAGTCAGGGGGAGGCAATGTAGCGTGGACATAGCGAAGGCGTTCGATCGGGTCTGGCACCGGGATCTTCTATCGAAGTTGCCATCTTACGGAGTGCCCGAGGGTTTGTGCAAATGGATGGCTAGCTTTTTGTCCGGCAGACGCATACGAACCGTAGTTGACGGTTGTTGTTCTGATACCATGGACATTAATGCTGGTGTCCCGCAAGGCTCTGTGCTGTCTCCTACGCTGTTTCTAGTGCATATCAATGACATGTTGGACATCAACTACATGCATTGCTATGCAGATGACAGTACTGGAGACGCTTATTACACGCATCGTGACATCGAAACATTCCTCATTCCGTTGTGGAGAAAAACCGCGGAGAACGTGTGTCTCAAATCGAGACCACACTGTCCAATGTATATGTAAATATTATAACCTAGGTTGTGGTATTTCTAAGGTAGGGCATTAGTATTTCAAGGTAGGGCATTGCCCCACAATGCCCCCCCTTAGCTACGGCCCTGGTACCTTCATATTGTTCGAAATCTAAATTTGATCCGCTGTTACCTACACTAGGTTTTAACAACGAATGCAATAGATATTACGGAACGTGTGAAACAGCCCAAGTAACATTTTTTCGAGACCGAGGTTTTGATATATGCCTTTAAGTCCTAGAATGGTAATTTTCTGGTTTGAAAGTTTTCTTCGGGTCTTGCTTTAGTTTTACTTAATTCTATCAGCTCTTAGAGCTAAAAGTTAATTAAAAGAGAAAATAGGCCTTTAAAGAAGTTTAAAATAACGTTATGATTGTTTACAACTCTGACTTATAAGGTTCTAGGTCCTTGAGATTTTGAAAAGTTTCTGCTTTGGTTATATTTTGTGCAGTTCTTATCGTTAAGCAAGGCTAGTAGATCTAACTCACAACCTTAACAAGGCTTATTCAGAACCACATTTTGCTGAGACTTTAAAGGATAATTGAAGTCTTTCTTAGAGCTTTTAGGTTTTCTTGCGGGCTAGATTAGGCCCTTATTACTTGAACTTTAACTTATTGAAAATATCATATCCGTTTTGGCACACAACAAGTAAGGTCCAAGTCCAAAAGAGCATCCTAGCTGTTTTTTGTACTTTTGTCACACCAATTTGCAACCTTGTCGGCTTAGCGTGGGCCTAATCAGAACTTGTTTTATCGATCAAAATATATAGGATGTCCTGGCGCAAGATTATTTTAAACAGAAATACATAAAAAACAATACTGAAAGAGGTATGTGCCTATGTTAATGTCCGTATGGACTGAGAAGCCACTTTAGATTTTAAAGGGCAGATTTAACGTACGCCTTTATTTAGCAGTAAAATAGCTGATTTTGCAGCAAAATATACCACAATTTACATCAATGCGAAGGTGGTCCCTCAGTCTTGACATCTGGATCTCGTAAACTAATTTATGAATGTTTTTCAAAATTGTGTATCATTTAGCAGCAATTGTGTTTAGAACCTATTAAAATATTGGGTTTAGTAGTGCTGAAACTCAAGAAAATACAATACTTTTAGTATGGCTCCTCAATCAATATACCAGAGGTTGAATTTCCATGAATGTGATCAAAATTATAAGTTATAAATGAGCTATTTTGTTGCTAAATACCCTGATCCACCCTTTAAAATCTAAAGTGGCTTCTCAGTTTATACGGACGGATTACGATTTTTAAATATGGGCATTGATGTTGTTTTTTTTTTTAATAGGGTTTGCGTTTGAAAATACTACCTGATGTTAATCGACGATAGTGCACGCGTATCTGAAAGTAGCCTTTAATATATATAATAACTAATTTTTTCAATCACTTCGTATTCATGGCTATATCAATACCTGTAAATTACTTTTTGAATTATTCAAATCGGACATAACATTCAGACCAGTAATAGCCTGTATGCGCCATATTACTTTCTTCACAATTTTTTATATAATCTTACCGGTTTTGGAAAGTGCGCAAATGGGCCGCAGAAAGTGGTATGACTAAAAAACTTGGCTTATTGATAACTAATAAGCCCTGAGCCAGAACCAATTTGATTATATAATAACTAATTAGACTGGGCTCTTACCAGAAAGGCCTGATTTAATCCTTAAGTATACCAGTGATAGAGTATATCTATGGTTTAGCAAATAAAAAGTCCTGTTGCGCATTTTCAGGTCCAAAAGGACTTAGGCCAGGGCTTCTTTGTTATAAATCAGTTAAATCCCAAACTTTGAGGTTTTGACACAAAGTCAGCCAGTTTTTGGTCAATTTATGGATTTTTATTTTACAATTATAAAAAATCTCAATTGAAAAAAGGCTTGAATTAACTTCTGGTGTTACACATTCAAACTTGGAAAAAATTTCCATGCGTTTTTTTCGCATATAATTTACAAATAATATGAATAGTTTACAATACCTAAATCATGTTAAATAATAAATTTCAGAGGGCCCGTGATTTTTACAGACATATTTTGGCCTATTTCATCAATAAACTAACAGTTGCAATGTATCTGACACAGCCGACTGGTTTTATCGAGCTGTAACTAATTGTGTATAAAATATTAAATCGCCATCTTCATAAGTCATCTTCCACTTTAAACTGTTCGATGGCTAGTTTCTACCAGCAAGCCAAATTTTCGAAATAATAGAATAAGAACCGACAAGTAACAGGTTTAGAACTTGCGAAGGCTATAATGTAATTCGTATATGAGAAACTAGCCAAGTCAGACCTTAGGCTACAATATATTATCCTAAGTTATAAGAAGAAATTATATTTTATGTTGTTATAAATAAATTTCAGGACTGACCATTGAACTTGGCACCCAAGGCATATATCATAATATTGAACTTGGCTCTCATTTCACATTGATGGGATTTCATTCCTTTTTGTACATAAATTATTAGTAGGTACTTATTTATAACAAAATTAATACCAAATGGTTTTTATTAAACTACTGTATTTTCCTACGTTTACGACATACATACTCTTCTATAGTCTCACGCAACCTATTTGTTTGTTGTATATTACTATACTCAAACAAAGACTATGCAATCGAACAGAATTGGCAGCTTCCATCGGGAGGTATTGGAATAATTCAGTGTAAGGTAAGTGTGTTACCCGTAATTCTGTTGTACGACTTATTGTACAAAATACGTAATAAAAAAATAAATATTTAAGAAGATTACGGAACAATTTACCTGTTATCTATTGAAATCTAAAGAAAAACAATTTGTTACCAATAAATTCTTATTCTTAAACTCATTCAGAGTTAAGTATACATACCTACTTATAACTCTTATAACTATACTAAAATTATTATTAATTTTTGATTTAAACTATTGCCTTTAACATACGTACTTACTAAAAGAATTGCAATAATAATATAACCACAAATATATAAGTATTTTTTAAGAAAACCTATGGAATTCGTAGCATAAATCGCAACCTTATACCTAGGTCAGATATCGAGAGACAACCGGACAGCAAGACGGCGCGGCGGTCGCTTATGAGCGCGGCTGCCACTCGCTCGGACACGTTCGCGTCAAGGTTCGCGCTCCCACCCCGCTGCTCCGACGTCGCACCGCGCGCCGTTTACCGAAATGCCTATTATTTAATTATTTATAAGTAATGATCTTACACTATTGATGTGCGCTAAATATTGAAACAATAATTAATACTAAATCCCAGATAATGACGTAATAAATAAGAAAGTCGACTATACTCTTAGTTATTAGTACTAAAACGGAAATATTAGGATTAAAAACAAATTAAGGGTGGTATTCAAATCGTTATATATTTTCACGTCAAAACCTTAAAATCCACATAAAGACCGGCTGTCATAAGTTTTGATTGCTGATTCTTACATTACAGTTTTTATAAGAATAAGTTAAGTGTTCCTAATAGAATCAATTAACCGTCAAGCGGTCGCGGTCAGTAACCGTATTTTCGGTTATAAATTTGTATATTATCATCACTCATGTTTGCCAATATTAGTAGCTTCTCATAGGTTAATTGTGAACTCAAAACAATAGATTCTTCCTTTCTGTGCGCATTGCTTAATCTAAATTATATTTTTCGTTGTGCATGCTGCGTAGGTTTTGCAAAGTAAACGCGCGCCTGACGTCGCTGAAGATTTGCGCGACGCGCTTTGTAAAAGTATATTTTTTTATTCTCTCTAAAGTACACATTCCGTGTTTAAGTACATTGTCATTCAAATAATTTAATAATTAGTCTTTTTAATTCTTAATAAACTTACGCGGTCATTAAGGTTACGCGCGACCGCTGCCGTTACAAATGACCGCACGCCCGCTTAAAGGTTAAGTTAAAAATTGTAATGAAATGATAAAAATTTACCAGTTTATTCCTTTCTATTTATCTAATTACCTATCTGCATGCCAAATTTAAACTTTCTAGGTCATCTGGGACTGGGTTAGAGTTTTGATCTATAGGTCAGTCAGTGATAAAAATGGAGATTTTTGAACGTTAATATCTAAATAACCGTTTGATATGTGCTTATGAAATTTGGAGCACATATGTATTTCGCAAGTCTCAATATATGAGCCAAGTTTATGTGAAATACTTTTTGAGTTATGAGGGGGTCAAAAGTGGCTCCAAATGGTTCGTGTAATATTACACACGGTGCTGCTCGCCAGTTCTGTTCCTTGAACTTGGTTTGACACGCTTCCGCGTCAAGGTCCAAGCGTTCTAATGCAGAAGCCTTCGTGTAGCAATAGGGTAGGTGTTTAGTATTCATTTACAATAAAAATAAATATCGTGTCTCAATATTTATTTTTATAATTTCAATAAAAAATAAAAATCATAATTAAAAAAGTTACTTGTTCACTCTTGCGTTGACAGTCCTTTAATCTTGTATTCTGCGATTCAACCAATCGAACGTAATAAATAAGCGTAGTGGTTATATTCTCTTTGGTAATAAAGATATTCTTGCGCAGCTTTTCTGCGCACCCCGCCCGTCCCACCGCAGCCGCTCGCGCATTTTAGTCTCCGTCATTAGTTTAACGAGATAGGTAGGTACTATTACAAGCAAATTATTTAGATAGTTTTATCTTATGCCTACCTATCTAAGCTCAAACACGTCTAATTATCGGTTAAACAAGTAACCAACTGCAACTTCAGAGCGACAGCAGAACTCTACCGGGAGAGATATGGCATGCGGCATGATCAAGACAGAAAAAAAAGGAAGCATCTATTGTGTTTGGCGTCTGTGACTTATACGTGTTCTTTTCGGTGAAGGGTTTCATCCCTACCATATTACCAGTCCAGGAGTTGGAAGCGACATATTTACAGCCCACGTGATTATGGATGGATTTCTATCCATATGTATTTCCCAGCGACAAAAAGAAGTACCTACCTACAACACTAACCAAATACCTACTTAAATAGTGTGTGTAGTACCTATTGAAAAAACATTTTCAACAACTAAGTATGTGAAGTGAAGTTAAACCTACATCTTATCTATTTAGTGATCGTAGTTACTGATCAAAATCAGTCAGTAAGTAGGTACTTATACTACTTAATAAAACTAGACTTTTTAACATTTTAAAACTTTTTTCTTTATTTAATGTGTAATGACTTTTCTTGCCTCAGGTATTAAAAAGATTTTGAATAGTGAAACTCTTCAATAGTGACTAGTAAGGGTTTCATGGGGCTCATTAGGTTTGTTTTAACGATTTCAATACATTACACTTAGCATTAATTATTCTGTGACTAAGCGACGAGGGTCTAATGATTCATCCTTGACGTGGATAGAGGAACTTTTTTAATGGTTACTCGTAAACGTCTAGAGTTTAGGATCTATTTGTTTAGGTTAACAAGTGTTAGTAACGAAAGCGTGTCATTTAGTATTTTTGTAATACATTTCACACACTAAGAGTGAGTAGAGTAGGTACGTTTTGGGATAAAAAATTATTTTCGTTTATTTTGTCACCTGACATTTGTTCATTAAGTATTGGTGTCATAAGTATCAAAGTAGGTACCTACCTATTGTTTAAAACAAACACCTATCAAGATTTTCTTATGATCTTTTTGTCACTTGTACCACTGACAAATACCACCTTAGACTTACGTTAATACATTTATTAACGTAGTGTGTCATAGGTCAATTAAATAAAATATCTAAACAAATCATTTGAAGTCGCCAACTTTTGGTTTTGCATGACCAATATTATGTAATGAATAACCAACATGGAATATAATTGTTTTTTAATAATTTTTTTTCAAGTTAATGATAGCTACTTATTTCTTACTTAGAATTCATACTTAACAGCGGTACATTCGCTTTGCAAAAAACCGGGCATTAGAACGGTTGGACCTTATATATAGACTATCATTGGGCGACCATCACGAAATTTGTCACTGAGATTGACACGACCGTGTTTATATTTTGCAAACTAGCTATCTATAGTCGTCTTGCATGGTGCTTCATCGCCAAAAGCAGTTTGAAGCCGAGCGAAACGAACTGAGTGTAGACACGCAATTTCTTAAATGACGCCACAATGTTTAAGCAAGTGAAAGTCAGATGAAACAAACTGTATTCTACAGCCAAATAGTTCCATATTCAAATGTTGTAACTACTTCTAAAAATTGTTTATGTAAGTCGCTAGTTCCGGAAACATATTGTGCGCCCTATGTATAACCTACTACTGCCACTTAAGCTTGCTGATTCTGAGAGCTATGTCGATAACTTTATTAGTTCCCTTCCGAATGTCCTCATTTCGGATTCGACTCAGTACCTTAGAGTAAGTGGACTAGCCCTGCTCTGGTCAAAAGACCTTCGTCTTCAGACTTTGCTGCAAGTGACGAAGAGACTTAACAAATCTTATTAAATTCCTTGGCTAACTGGATCCTTATACAGCTTTCCTCTCAAAGTTTCTTCCGGCTGATTCGGGGATATGAAGATTCTCTCGCTTAGAAATGATATCGGTCGGTTTTGATAGTACTAAAGAAGGGTTTAGCCTCTTTTTTTGAATAATATTACCACCACACTTTCGTTCCAAATCTCCAGTGGTACTGCACATACAGATGACGACATTGAAGAGCTTTGCTAACTTTTAGAAGCTCAGTAGTCGTTATGCTATCGTCACCTGGAATTTGTTGTTCTAAGCTGTTCCAGAGTCACTCTAATCTTTCTTTGGTCATCGTTTTCGATGAAGTGGAGCTTCAGATTATCACTTAGGTCTTCGTTCCATGAGATGCATACCTTGCTGCGAATATAATAGCTGGTTTCAGCTATTGTCGAGATATCTGATTACGAGTTTCTTGGATTTGACGCAGAAGAAATTTGGTTTGAGTAAAAATAAATATCAATTCAAGTACCTCCTCTATGCTGATAATTAGGTGATCCGCGCAACGATAGCAGTTAAGTGTCGAGAAATAGTAAGTAACAATTATGTCGGGAAAAAGGAAATTGCATAAAAATAAATGTAAGTTTCATCTTTACCTTCAGTCTAGGTTTTCGAAAGGAATAAAACTGTCACCGACTAAAAAGTAATGGAGTTCGTATAGAATCTTGTATATAGGGCGTTGCATACATTTGATAGTCAGATGTTATTTGATAATGCACATTCAGGTATGAGGTGTGTTGGTTCCATCACTGATGTATGGGAAGATGATGAGAGTAGAATTAATGTTGTTGAAATGAGAGCATTAAGAAGTGCATATGGGCGCGTTACTATAAATGACAGGATAAGATGCAGAGTGATACAAGAGAGCTGCGGAGTGAAAAAAGATGTAGATAGTGACAAGGATTATGAAATTTATGTTATGCCTACATAAAGCTTGTAGAAATGATGAATTAAAAAAAAAAAAAAAAAATTTTGAAATAAAATTAAATGGAACGGTCGATAATGACCTCCTTGAACATACCTCAATATAGTGGAGTGATCTTAGAAAAGGTGAGGTTAAGAGTACGTTAATATCGACAAACATTTTAAAAACACCGGCGGAATTACATAATATAGATGAAGTGTGCTGGTGATGTCATGTATGTTTTACTAGACCATACACGACCACGCTACTTGAGCTTAGATGACCACCCCCCCCCCCCCCCCAAATCGCTGCGACCGCGCCTGATTATAATTAGAATTTTAATTACAGGTCGACAAACTCATAACATCTGTCAGCGACTGCCTAGAATTCCTTTGTAATAGGTTTCACCTTAGGGCCGCACAGAGATATCCCGAACAATATGTGGATGTGCGACTACTTGGCATGAAGCTAATTTTAACCCATTTTTATGTGCGTGTCCATGATAAAATATATCGGACTTATCTGAGCATCCATTTGAACCTATGCTGAGTTCTGTAAGTTTTGCCTGAAGGTTATCTAGCCAGTTGTTGGCGCCTGATTTCCTACATCCGTTCCACCTCACGACGTTTATACTCTGCCTCGAGGACGCCGACAGGGAAGGCCTCGAATGGACGCTAGAAGCAAGAACAACGTCGCTGTAGTCGGCTGCCTGTGGGCGCCGAGACGGTGAACTGCTCCCAGCAGGCGCATCCGCTTTGTGGCTGTCTTTAGATGAAGCGGCATCTAGCGGTACTAGCGAGGTTGTTGCTTGTTTGCTATGTTTTTGATTTTGCAGTGCCGATTCTAGTTCAAGATAGACCTCTCAGTATATTATAATGAAAATACAGTGTCTTATATTTAATTATCCTACTGTTCCATTATGGAAACGGTTTCAAATCAAAAAACCTAAAAGAAAATATTTTTTATAGTGCTATTGCCCATGCGATGATATAGGTTATCTTAGGGTCCTGCAAATGATAGTTATTGCAAATATCTGGAAAACTTTGAAAACGTCGGCACCCTAAAAAACATATGTTTTCGTGTAAATAAGTCAACCACGCTCGTTTCGAAAACGCTCTCCCTCTATGCGATACTGCACGATTTTTCGATTGTAACTTGTCTGAGGCCCCTGATCTAGTGGAAAATCCACTGAGTTGGCAACACTGGTTAGACACAAATGCGGGGCGATTTATGTCAGTAAAAACCATTTGGTGCGAGATGACTGTGACATGCATTGTTCATTTACATACGTTTTAATAAACAAATTTGTTTAATACGTTGATGGTAATCTTCCTTTAATTTCTAAACTATTGAATCTTGATAATATTATAGAAAATGATAATAGGTATTGCCTTGAAAAATCTGTTCCATATTTAATACATAGTCCTCGAAAAACATAAATAAAAAAAAAACTATTTTAAACTACCCATGTCATCCTCTTTTCTTTTACGACTATTCTTTTCTTAATTTTATACCCGAAATCGTTCTTTCAATAGGAATCACCAAAACTTCTAAATGTTTGAATTATATAATGAAAAATAAAATTTTAAGTTCTTTGATACTTACTGATTCTCGCAGCAGTTTTCAATCAATTATTTCCAATCCATTTAATAAAAACCATTTTTCACCGCTGTCCTTAGAAATTAAATATAAAATGAAGGAATGCTCGGACTATAATCTTAAAGTTAGATTGGCATGGATCTCTGGTCACTTGGGGATTGCTGGCAATAGAACAGTTGGGAGATTTTACAGTGATCTTGGACCTAAAATTAAATTGAAACCGTGGTTTACTCAGTTGGTTTTTCCTAAAGACATCTCTTCAGTTCTTTCCTGTTTGCGCTTTGGTCACTGTTACACTGCTGCTCACTTAGCCGGAATAAACGTGAAATCATTTTCTACATGTGACTGTGGAGATGAGTAAGGAGATTGAAGTTACGTCTTATTTTCCTGTCCAATTTACAATTCCTTACGAGAGGTAAGGTAATAGTATTATATCATCCTAATAATATTAAATTCCTTATCCTTGTGACCTTATACTTGTTATTCAAAAAGCTGTCTGCAAGCCCTACTATGCAACCCTTTTAAAGCTAACCTATTATCCCCCATCATTCTTGAGATAAAAAAAGTATTATATGCATGTCAAATCCACGGTATTGAGGTGGTTCTTGCCTCGGTTCCTGGTCACAGTGGTGTGGAAGGTAATGAGATGGCTGACCAATGGGCTAAGGATGCTGCTCAATTAAGGACTTTCGACCCACTACAAAATCTTCTCCCTAGACTTGCAATGCCTTGCAAAAAGACAACTTGCAACAGACTGGAACACTTTATGGAGAAAGTCAAGAGCAACAAAAGGAAAATATTATGGTCAAATCCAAACATCTATTCCAGCAAAACCATGTTTTTTTCATTCACGAAACAGTGATAAATCTGTCACTTCTACCATATGTCGTCTGAGGTTGGGCCATGTTTGTACCCCAGTTTTCTTAACAAACCTTAGAATTAAAGACTCCTCTCTTTGTGAATGTGGTTTGGATGATGGCTCCCCTGACCATATATTTTTTGTTGCCCTAAATTCCCAGTTTCTATGTATGATATCCTTCCCATTAAAATCCCACGTCCTGTAAATATGCAATTCTTGTTATCCCTTGTAAATACGTCACATCTCCAAACAAAATATATCAAAACATTTAACGTTAAACTGTAGTAGTTAGTAGTTTATGAATATTTATTTGTTTCTCCCCTAATATATGCCCTTTTTCAATTAATATGTGTTTTTGTGTGTGTGTGTGATGTGGATCCTTTGTTTTAGGTGGTGGCAATTAATATGGAACCTCAATTTAAAAGAAAACAATTCTGGTTTTAGATAATTTAAGAAACCGATCAATTATAAACAGTGATTCTCTCACCACGTTGATATTGGCGAAATACTGTGCCTTTAAAGCACAATAAAGGCCACAAAGCGAAAATAATAATAATTTAATATAACAGAAACCAACTTAGAATAACTTAGTACTTAGTATTTTGTGGTTTACGTTCCCTTTATTTGCTTTCTTGCAGTCTTTTACTGTTTTGGTGAAAATCTATTTGCTATTCTGCTGTCAGTGTGACACAATTTGCGAGAAATTGTAAAAAAACAGGCCCATGATATTATAAAGAGTGCGGTCCAGGTACGATAAACCACGACTATATTCGACCAAATATGACCAAATGACGTCACAACCACGGGTCCACGACGAGAATCTAAAATAATCCAACTTAAACCAACTGACTACAAATAACCACCGCTCATAGTATGGTTTTTCTTTTTCTTAGTTGTTTCATCTGTCACTGTCAAATATCAGCGCGTAAACAAATACTTGAATTTTGTATTTTTATATTCTTTAAACTAGTAGTCGTAAAATGGTGCAGTTAAATTTGTATGACCCAGACCTGCAGTGTTTATATACTATAGAGGTTGAGGAAGATATTTATGAGAGGGCTCAAGTCAGTAAGTATTGTTTTTTGACTTTCAACTCGTCTTTAAACCAGCGTGTCGTAGAAACCTAATTAGTGTTTATTACACAATAAAAGACTTTTAAATTGCAAGTTTATTAGCATATACTCGTGTTGTAGGATCACGGTTCTTATAAATTTGAAACAACTATATTACAGTAGCTTTATATTGCAAGAAAATGCTATTAGTAAGACTACCTGGTACCTACATGTTAATAAGTGTGTTTAATTTTTCAGCTTCTCATAACACAGGTGCAGAACTGCAAATCCGTAAGTTATTTCAATTGATACATTTATATTGTAAGTTAATAAGCATACAGTGGAATTTTTTTATAGCCATATGATTCCGACAATTTCCTTTGATATGATTTTTAAATGAATTGGGATTTATGTATTATCTGTCCCTCCAGCTAGCTACCCTGCTGCTTAAAAGTCTCCCTGTTGTTGAACCGTTGCGATGTGAAGATAATACCCTCGGTATTACTTGCAAAAAACTATATTCCCGTGGTCACTTCTAATTAGGATAAAAAGTGTTTTATATAAATTCTCGTGTTTGTCCCTAAAAATTAAGTGGATCGATGCTCCATTACGACTTAAGAAATATTGCTCCGCGAAAAACATATCCCGTGGAACTATCGGGATAAAAGAAGTCTGTCACTTTCGGGCAAGGGCGGATCCAAAGAGGCACTGAGGGCAATTTCATAATGCATACATACATACATTATACATTTCGCACGCAAAACGCAGGCGGCTGCCTCAGATTAGTTCCACGAACCCGCTTGCGTGATGGATGAAACATGCATATCTCTGATAATACCCTTAGTAGCATTTTTTGTAGTAATATCATTGACAGTGAGAAATTTTACATTTTTGCATAAATAAATATGAAAATTCTTTGGTGTTATAGAGAGCGAGAGACCTTAAGACGAAATTTTTTATAGGAATAAGTGTATCAGTGTAGAAGGTTCCATATTTCAGTTTGTTTATTTAATATTCATATTTCAGATTTTCCATGATGTTTTCTGCCACGAAACACGGATGAAGCCTGTGAGAGTACTTTCGTCAGATAGTTGTGATATGCAGTGTTAACGCCACCACCACCACCTAACCAGTTCTTGAAGGGTGAGGTCTGAGGAGTGCGGAGGGGTCAAGAACGGCGAGCTCGACTACGCGACAGTTTGTACGCGTGAAGGCCGCGCGACTGACGACGCGCCTACATTATTAAATTATCATTATATATATTATTGTACCAAAACATAAAAATAAAGAATATTTAAAGCAGTAGTTTTTGAAGTCTTAGAAACCCTGTTGCTGGCTGTTCGTCAATAACAGCCCCGACAATTGGCGACCGATGACAGGACGGGAGGAGTAAAACGCTATAGGAATACCATTGACTATCATCAGCGGTTAGCGGGCGAACGGAATTCCAAGCGGAACACCAAGTGCAGTGCCTACATCCAGTGCAAGGGAGTAGTCTAATCCTTTAAAATCACTCCCCTTAAGTTGTGTAAATAGTGCTCAACCTTTAGTAGTGTACTAGACGTGATTTAATCGTTAGTATTCTCATTTTTTATTTAGATCGCTTTATCGGTATTGTTCATTAAGATATACCTACTTGAAGTCTTAAGTAAGTACAAACTGCATACTGTACTAATAGGTATATCTACTCAGAGCAATAAGCAAGCGTCCATTTTTATTTTGCGTTAGCTTTTTATAAAACTGCCTTACAATTTGTATTTCACTTTATGCTAATTAAGCAATACAGTCTTCGCTTTAAAGCAGTCTTGATATTTCTTACATTATGCAAAGGCTTTATTAGCACCTTATACATTTCTCTATTTTCTTATATCTACAAGCTGCTTGCATCAAAATTTAGTTTGATTTATTTTATTTATATAAATTCACATATTGGTAACCGTGCATTCTAGTGATAACGGGCTAGCTGGCGCGAGCCGGACATACGGGTTCCGAACCGCGTGGTGCGTTGTTGGCGTGCTCGGCGTGAGCAAAGTATCAAGCAACTCAACGTGCCACGAGTACTTCGAGTCAACGAGCTGTGCTGGTGGACCAACACGCCATCTTCAATTGAGTTTGCGTGCACAAGTTAACTTATCTCATTTTATTATTTGCCCTATAATTATAAATTGTAGATTGGTATCATTTTTTTCAATTTTTTTTATAATGGTAAAAGACTTAAAAGAGCTTATTAGACAAAGAGGAACCTATAAGGGTCGCGTAACAAAGTACAAAGACTATCTTTCTACTATACAAAAAATTGATTGTAAAAACATAAACGTATTACAGGTAAAAGAGTTAAGTCTTCGTTTAGCTAAATTGCAATCTTAATTTTCTAAATTCGACACGATTCAAAAGCGGATAGTAATGTCCAGTTCAAACTTAGATGAACAAATGTATGAAAGGGATGCTGTAGAATCGCAATTCTTTTCTCTTATCTCAATAAGTCAAGAGATCATTGACTCTCACTCCAACAATGAGAATCAAGGATCTGAAGGTGCACGGTCGAATTTAGAATCTTGTAATTTTAATAACATAAGGTTACCAATGATTAATCTACCATCTTTTGATGGGAACTACCTAAAATGGTTAGAGTTTAGTGACACCTTCGAAGCCATTATCCATCCGAATGAATCTATCCCTGATATTAATAAATATCATTACTTACGTTCCTCTTTAGAGGGGAGTACCAGTGTCGTAATAAAGTCGATCGAATTCACCTCTAATAACTACAAAACGGCGTGGGACTTGTTGTGTCAACGATTTGATAGTAAAAATATTCTTATAAATAATCACATGAAGGCATTATTTAACATAGATACGTTGAATCGGGAATCCCATAGATCAATTCGTTTTCTCATTGATCATGTCACAAAAAATCTTAGAGCCCTTAATACATTAGGCCGTCCGACAGATTTCTGGGATGACTTAATTATTTATTTAGTTGCTAGCAAACTAGATCCGCCGACTAGTAGGAAGTGGGAAGAATATAAAATTGATTTATCAGATTTGCCCAATTTATCACAATTTATGAAATTTTTACGCAGTCGCGCTGATGTACTCGAAACGATGCTGGCGGGCAGGAGCGACAAACCAACTGAAAATAAATTTCAACAACATAAAACTACAAGGGCATTTGTCGCTGCTGCTCCTCGTAAGCTTGCGGGCAACACACCAACGTGCCTCGTGTGTCACAGTGCTCATCGAATCTCGGAATGCGTGAAGTTCAAGAATATGAACGTCGAAAATAGATTAAGTGAAGCGTTGAAGTTACATCTTTGCTTGAACTGCTTGAGGCGGGGTCATAACGCTGAGCAATGTCGTCTCGGCTCGTGCCAGATCTGCAAGGCAAGACACAACACATTATTACATAAAAATAATCAACAGTTAGGTACACAGGCAGAAATTAATAATACAGCCGGCGCGCTGCCGCTCACTAGCGCAGTGAGCGCGTGCACCGCGGCGGTAGGTAATCAAGTCTTGCTATGCACTGCGTTAGTAAAATTAACAAATGCACAAAATAATAAAACTTACATCCTTCCTTCTTAACCCAAGATATAAAAAATAAGCTAGGTTTTTCTACCAATAATCATAACACAGTTTGTGTGTCAGGTATTAATAATGTGCTATTTAATATCTCGGATCGCTGTGAACTCACTTTAAATTCATTAACGAGTTCATATACCGTCAACATTAGTTGTTTAGTTGTGCCGCAAATTACGGGCAACTTGCCGAACGGTTACGTCAATGCTTCAGAATTAACCAAGGAATATACAACTGGCGGATCCCGGTTTTCATTGTCCTTCCGAAGTCGACTTGCTACTTGGTGCTGATGTTTTCTTTGATATCTTGACGTCAAACAAAATAAAATTAGGTACTAACAGACCTATACTTCAAAGTTCAAAGGTAGGCTGGTTAGTCGCAGGGCCCATAGGTAGCTTCGATCATGATGAAGACAAGATATTACACTGCAATTTCACAAAACAAATATCAAGAGCCCTCACGCGATTTTGGGAGCTTGAGGAACTTCCATCATCGAATTTTTCTTACTGCGAAGATGACAATATCTGTGAAAAACACTTTTTAGAAACTACACAACGTTTAGATAACGGTAGATTTCTTATTAAAACGCCCTTGATTGAATCACCCGAAACTTCACTTGGCGATTCTTTTACCATGGCTAAAAATCTTGAAAATAAATTTGCAAAAAACCCAGTTCTTAAAAAACAATACTGTGATTTTATAAAGGAGTACGAAGCACTAGGTCATTTGAATAAGGTTGGTAAACCTGACTTTTGTTATTAAGCTCCTCACCACGCAGTTATTCGCGACAGCAGCAAAACTACTAAATTAAGGGTAGTTTTTGATTGTAGTGCAAAAACCACGACACAAAAATCACTGAATGACATCCAACATACTGGACCAGTTGTGCAAGATGAATTGTTCAACATCTTGATTCGGTTTAGACAACATAACTTTGTTTTGTCCCGTGACATACTTAAGATATATCGGCAAATTATGATGGTCGATTCATAGCGCCTCTACAATTGATTCTTTGGAGGGAGGATGAAAATAGGTCACTGGATATACTTAAATTAAATACTTTGACGTACGGATCGAGCTCGGCGCCTTTCTTGAGCACAAGGTGCCTTGAACAGTTAGCAATTGAATGCACTGATGGGGTGGTGTCAGACGTAATAAGGCATGATTTTGATTACGATGATTTTTTGAGTGGCGCGGAAAGTGAAGACGAGCTGAGACATATTTATCAGTGAGTTACAAAAACGCTTGCCTCTGCTTGTTTTCCAATACATAAATTCCGCACGAACTGCCCGCAGATTTTTGCGGATGACTGTAATTCAATACAGTCATTAGACCTAGATAAACAGTCAAGCGTTTTAGGATTGCTATAGTTTCCCGACCTTGATAATTTACAGTTTTCTGTCAAATTGGACAAAAATATCCGTGACGTAACAAAACGGATAATTTTGTCTAATACTTGCAAAATTTTTGACCCACTTGGTTTGCTCAGCGCATGCGCAATTAAACTCAACATTGTACTACAAAGGTTGTGGGTTCTTAAATTAAACTGGGACGACGTGGCTCCGTCAGAAATAAATAGAATTTGGAATGTGCATGTACTGGCAAATTTAAAAGTACCTCGACATGTTTTGTGTTCTAGACCAACCATGATCGAGCTACATTGCTTTGTTGACGCATCTCAGGAAGTCTATGCAGCCTGTGTCTGCTTGCGATCCACAGACAGCGCAGGTTTTATTACGATAAATCTTTTGTGTGCAAAAACACGCGTTTCGCCCATAAAAACATTAACAATTCCGAGACTGGAACTTTGTGGAGCGTTACTGGGTGCACGACTAGCTGACAAGGCCACCAGTGCCCTACGCTGTTCTGTGGATCGAAAGGTGTTCTGGACCGACTCATCCGTAGTCTTGGGTTGGATACGAATCCAACGTAAGATGCTTAAGACTTTTGTATGCAATCGCGTGAATGAGATACATGAACTAACGACAAGGGATTCTTAGCGCCATGTACCCACTTCATTAAATGTTGCAGATATGGCTTCCCGTGGAGTTGAACCTGCGTGGAGTACGCAGTACGAGTATGGAACAGTAAACTCAAAAGTAATGTGGATAAATGCAAAGAATAAA
This sequence comes from Apoda limacodes, assembly GCA_946406115.1. Classification (NCBI taxonomy): domain Eukaryota; kingdom Metazoa; phylum Arthropoda; class Insecta; order Lepidoptera; family Limacodidae; genus Apoda; species Apoda limacodes. The sequence goes on from OX291550.1 coordinate 26,299,421, forward strand.
GACAAAAAGTTATAGAAGTTCCAAAATAACAGGAATAATACCTAAGCTATAGAAAATGTCATTTGGGTAATATAAATTTTTGAAGTGAAAACTTCTTTAGCGGCGTTGTGCACTTTTTTGGTATGGGTAAAAAATGATAAACTCGCGTCAGGTCACGTGTCCTAATCGTGGAAATTCGTAAGACGGAAACCGTAATGCCACGCCTATTATAATTTTTATTTTTAGTATTCGCGATTATGAGTAGTACAGGGAGGTTGGATATAGAATTTTAATTCTATGACAGATTGCGATGTCAAATATGCGATGTCAAATATACTACGTCAATAAAGTAAATAAACAAACATTATTATTTCTTGACAATGTCAAAGACATGTCTTGTGACATATTTGAGTGTTAAGCACGAATCGTGTGTAAAGGTTTTCACTTCTGCCGGCACTCCCGGAGTGCAACTCATTTTTTTTTTTTAACTCAATAGTTTTGTCCCAATAGTTTACAACCTTTTTTTTTATACCACTAATTTGGCAAACAAGCTTACGGTCCGCCTGATGGTAAGTGGTCACCGTAGCCTATGGACTAAAACACTGTTGATTTGTAAATTGTGTATGCCAGTAAATGTACAAGATAGATGTAACCACTAACAAGGTGTTGTTTAGGCTACCATGTAATGTAGGTAGCATATTTGCTTTATATTCAAAATTTTAAATCTAGACTGGAGACACACTACTAAAGATACTGAAGATAGATACTTGCCTTAAATGACTTTTAAATACAACAGCACTCATTGATGGGATTATTCTTTCGAAATATCCCTTGTTTCGTGCAATTTATTTTGCGGTGGGATTGCAAAACGATAGTTCGAATTATATAGTCGTCGTCTTCGCTACTTTCCATCATCCATCATCAAATTCACAGCAGTCTATACGATTATTTTTTCTGTTTGATTCATCTTTGCTTAAAAATCACAGTTCAAAGCAAGAAAACCTTAGCCTTTACAAAAGTAAATAAACTTCAACTGTCACTGTCAAATTTCGACAACGGGTCAAGATGTTTAACTACAACAAAAACCAACTTAATACAACTTAATACGTGGTATTTTATGGTCGTGTGCTGGACCTTAGCCTTCTGTAATATGTGTTGCAAACACTGCTGTCGAGTTTTGGCGCGAATCTTAAGAAGGAGTAGTGTTTTTTTCTGTTTAATTTTTCTAAATTCATTTATTGACTTTCGATGTATATATTTTAGCAATGTTTTACGAAAGCGTGTTAAGAATTGTGCAGCGTAGGCTCATGGATATTGAATTATGAAGAAATAAGCAGGACATGACGCGCAATGTCTGAGGATCCACACCAAATCTCCCGCCCAATCTTGGGACTTGAAAACGAGGAAGCGCGGTAACGCCCGCGCCACGATACGATATAATATAATTAACTTGGCTCTGGCAAATGCATAAATGGTCTGCTAAGACCGTGCGAGCCCATTATAATATTAAAAAAAATAAAAAACACTGCTGTCATCGTCATGGCAACAAAAATTGTTTATCAATATTCTTCGAGATTTCCTTACTTGTACATAATACTTATAATTTGTGGATTTCCTTTTGCCTATATGCATTTACTGTCAACACTTGTTTGTTTGTGAATAAGAATTAGAGAAATGTCTGAAGAAAAAGTTAATTTAGAAGATAATCCTCGTGACGGTTTAGAGCAATATATAATCTCATTACAAAGTGAATCTAAAATCACTAGAAAAAATGCTCTGCTAAAAATAAATGAACAGATATTCGATAATCCAGCAAATAGTAACTGTGACCTCACTGTTGTATTTCCAGAAATATACGCTTATGTACTAAAAAGCTTTTCAGACGCATCGGAAGGTTGCAGGGATACTGCTGCTTTGATTATTTCCAATTTTATTGATCGCCTGCCTTTAAATGACTATTATTTGACATACATAATACCTGTACTGGTTCGTCGTATAGGCTGCCCGGAAATAGTTGAAGAATCTGAAGAAATCCGCTTTGTTTTAATGGAACTTGTTCATAAGATATTGGTCAAGTACAAAGTGCCTCATCTTCTTAGTCCATTTATTAACGATTTTACTAGCATTTTAAATAAGACTAGTACTGATCCATATCCCAAAGTAAAGCTTGAAGCATGTGAGTGCATAATTATATTGACAAAGTCACTTCAAAGAGATTTTCATTTTCAATCGGAGAATTATGTGAAACCAGTTTTGTCAAATTTTGCTCATCAACATTTTAGAGTTCGAGTGTCAGCTATAAGAGCCATAGGTGAGTTATGTACAGTTTTAAAATGACTAGATGTAGAGTCACAAATTCCATCTACATAATGATATAGTCTTTATTAAGTAATTTATTATTTAAGTAGGTTTTTAAGGACACTTTTGAATTATTAAAATAAACTTTATATGAGAAATATTGAGGATATTGGAAAATATTTGGATCTTTTGTTCAAAAAATTGTTCATTAAAAGTTTTTTACAAAGGCCAGTTTTTTAGAACAAGAGTGTAGAAGTAAGAGGGGAGCATTGTTTTCTGGTAATTTTCTACTTCTCTGCACCTCGTCATTTATGCGTAAAAATTGTTTTTTTTGTATGGATTTGTTTAAAATAAAGATTTTTTTATTATTTTGCTTAGTATATATTAAACACACCCCCCTGTGGGCAGCCCTCAACCTGCTTGGGAAAAAAAACCTAACACTAATATTTCAGTATAGATTCTATACTTTAAATATTTTTCTATAAAATCCTTTTTTTTTCCATCAATTTTTTCATTTCATTTGTGTATATCAATCAATTTTATTGTGTATAGTTGGGCATGCTACTTTATCAATAAAGTTTTTTTTACACCAAAATGACAAGATATGCAAACCCGACACAGGTTTGTCTCAATGACAATGTGTATCAGAAATAACACAAAACCAAAAAGTAGGTTCAGAAGACAGTGGAGTTAATAAAAAAATTTTACATTATTTCTGTCACAACTTGTAAATTCTGCAGCAATATTAATTTATCTTTCTATATTTACCCCTAATTTATCTAAATGCTTATTTCTCTTGCCTTAATTTTGAACAAAGTGGAAATGTTATCCTTTAAATCAATTGTTTCAGCAATTTCTATCTCTATGGATAAAGTTGATAATCCCACAAGTCTTCCTTAAACTCACCACTGGTCACAGACTCGGAAAGAGTGAGCAACACCTTTGTTGCAGTTTGTGAACTAGGCTCGCTATTGACAAAGCTATTTTCACAGATGTAGCTCAAAACTTCTTGTAGCATTGTTTTGTTCAGTATTCTTCTTGTAATCGCTTGTAAACCAACATACCAACTCTGCTTGTAAACCAACAAACATAACACTGTCCTTAGAGTCTGCATGACTGAGAGATCCTTCCATCTTTATACAGTTTTTCAGAACAGCCAAATTGAAAAACTTCCAAGTTTTATTCTGCTCCTCATAAAAATTAAAAAGACAGCCAAAAATGTTGTCAATTATTTTTGGCTGAGAAAACTTTTTACCTATTGAATTTATTGCAGTATCCATTACAGCAAAATAAAAAAATATTTGAACTTGTCTTTTTCTACGTAAATAGGCTTATCTTCTGCTTCATAATTAAATTGCCTATTTTTTCTTAAGCAGACTAGATTTGATGCTGATGCCAATGATGTGCAAATGTTGGCTTCTTGTGAAATTTCTCTTGCTTTTACATGCAGTTTTTCGTGACCCAAATCACTTCTACACCTTTCGAGAAAGGGGTTTTGATTTTAGGAGAGCATTTTTAGCGTCATTGAGCTTTGAAGTTTGCTGGTCAAATTAATTTTGAACAAAATATTGTACCATACAACAAGAAAAAATGAACTTGAAATCTGTGATTTTTTTAGCAATGGACTAAGCCTCAACTCCAGTTTGATTTCCTGACAAGCCCATTAGATGATGGTGTTCGTGAATGGCAATTAACGCATCATGTACATCTGCTCATTGGTAACGTAACGGACGCAAAGTATCAATCCAAGGGAAGAAATCCTAAAAATATACTTTGATTTCACTCTTGCATTTTGGTTTTTTTTATCATCATTAATCACTTTTACAATGACCATTTCGCATTTGTTCAACATGACTTTCGTTAGGTGCGCAATCTTGAATAATTAAATAATATTTAGCTAAATGAATACAAGATAACATCTTTTCCTGGACAACTTAGCTAAAGTACCAATGAATTTATTTTGGATATATTTTCCGAGGTTAATTGTTGCTAGCTTTTCTAAGATGTGTAGGGTCGAACACTGCCAGATAATCAGCTGTTTCCACTGTCAGAAGTAAATATTTTGTCAATAATTCTACGAAAAGCTAAGTTTTGTTTCTATAGAACTCTCACTAATGAAATTAACCTTTCAAGAATCTTATGAGTTAAAAAAACTGTATTATTTTTGTACCTGTACTATGCCCTGATTGCCGCCCTTCAGATACGAGTGCCATAGACCATTGCGTAGTTGTCTGTATGGGCTGGCCGGCCCTGTATGTTGGTGACTTTGCATGTTGGGGAGGTTCTTTTATGGATATCCTTATTTTGGAGAAACTCTAAGTTTACCTTGGTCCATTTTGCGTGGAGCAACTTTAGGCTTGTGGATTAGCCCTGCTGTAAATTTCTACGTTTCGGCAGAGTAGGTCATGTCAGGTAGGATAAACTGGTCACACACTAGACAAGAAGGTCTGTGGTATATGAAAATCTTAAAGCCTAAAATACGCCATTATCCTATATTTCTTTTCAGGTGCTATAGTTTTGGCAGGCTCTGCTAAATGTTTTGAGCTATCAATCACTCCAATGGCCGAAAAACTGTTTGATGAGAATTCACAGGTCCGGCTGCAGGTTGTACAAGAAGTTGGTAACTGGATGCTTGTTTACAGAGATAGGTACTCATTCTGGCATCGAATGATACCACTGTTGCTGACAGGGTATGTATTTTTGGCATTTATTTGTAATCATTGATTTACATGTATTTTTGGCATTTATTTGTAATCATTGATTTACTCTTCACATTATCAAGTTACAGTAATAAGTGCAGCTCATTTGCATCACTTGCTCAGGATTTCCATGAATGTTGCTGGTTTATTTGTAAATTAACGGTTAAGTTACAAAGTCTAGATACTAATATTATAAAACCGGCCAAGTTCGAGTTGGACTCACGCACCGAGGGTTCCCTTACATCATTTAATTTACGAAGACAAGCAAACAATGTGTCAATAGGCGGTCACGCATCCGATAAATGTTCACGCTCGACGGTGCTTAATTTCGCATATTGTCTTCATCCATCCATTGTTGCTTTGTGTCTACTATCAATCAAGACTTATAGACTCACCATATTTTAGAATTTCATCTCTTTCATTTTCATCACTCTCTTTCTGTCACACAAACATTAAATGTCTGTTTCACTCAAAGCACACATGCATTCACTCACTTAGATAAAGCTTTGTTCGTTAATAAAATGCTCGATATACAAATAATTGAATAGTTTTCAAATAGTGAATTAAAATATTTCATAATACTAGATTCTTAATATCTATTCAATTTAGCAGTGTCAAAACCGAGCACAACCAACAAGATACACTGTATAAAATAAAAAATATTCTTAAATTAAGATCACTTAGTATTTTAACGTCCTGAGTCCTGCCCAGGCTGGTAATTGTTCAAATGTCCAATCCAATACAAACAAATTCACCTCTTAGAAGTACAAACAGTGCCTATAAAAACAATCTGGCATATTTCTTTTGCTTCATTCACTCACATTAATGCTTTCATAGATGTTCTATGGTTTAGCGCATCTTCTCTTGACCTTACCTTTTCTGATAATGGCCTTTCGGTCAACCTCTATCGCCCTCATAATTTTTTACTTTTGTCTCATAAATTGGTTTCGTTCATCTTACATTAATCCTCTTAACATGCCCAATTGATTTAGAACGCAGCCTAATATGAAGGACCAGGGTTTTTATATGGTTTCTCCTGCATTAGGTTATTGCCCTCTTGTTATGATCGCAACGTAAAGTTTTATAGGTAGTCTAAATAGCACATTTTTTTGATTTATAACGCTAAAAGAATTTTTGAAATTGTTAATGATTGTTTTTATATTAATTTTCCTGTTAAATATATAGTATACTCTCTGATTACATGTATGCAGTATAAATGTAATGTGAGTTAAGTTTACATTAAACTTTTTTGTTTTATGAATCTATACTCAATATAATCTGCTTTTAGTTTGAGTGATGCAATGGATAATGTCAGAGAGTCGGCTACAAAACTCTGGACGGATACTGGCCTCCAGTACATGGAAGAAAATGAGGAAGACCTTAAAAAGAAAACTGATTTTCTAAAAGATATACCTTTGCATTATCCCAATGTTGAGCGTCCTAATCTTGGCTGCAGAGTTTTAGTTCAAAGTAACATTGGAAAGATTGTCCCAGCTATTAGTCGAGGTAATATTATTTGTTTTGAACGTTATATATTTTGTTTGCATAAAAGTTTAGGAACATTAGGTTTCAATGTGGCTGATAGACAGTTAGTCAATGTGAACATGAGTCTTACCTGACTCGCACAATTTATCATCATCATGATAATCACCGTATTGGCATATTTTTGTCCACAGCTGGCCTCTTTAACGGCGTGCCATTTTTCCTGGTCCTGTGCGTAAGCCGAGTATACTATATGCGTATTTGCGTATACAGAACACACATGGTGGTCACACATCCAAACCGCATTATAAACTTACTTTGTATGAAGATAACCTCCTTCTCTATTTGTACTGTGCCCATGACTCAGTTACTTAACTCGAACAACTTTGAATCGTTTGTAATTTCATCAATAGTTACATTTTGCTCTTGTAATTGTTGAAACAATTTCAAATTACATTTTGCACATCTCTAAATGTATGTAATTGTAAGGAGTATAAAGGTGAGCATGAGCATACTAACGATAACTAACAAAAATTTTAGTTATGTTATTATATGTATTCAGATAAGGAATTATTTATTTAGTATGTAGTAAAAGAAATGGTTTTAAGATTATATGTGCCTATTACGCAGAAATGGATGGCTGGCAAGCTGATGCCCGTCTTCGCGTAGCTCAACTGCTGTGCTGGTTAATATTATGTGCTGAAGAAGGCGCCACACAGCACGCCAACACTATCGTGCGCACGTTATTGCGGGGCGCCTGTGATGACGACCCGCGTGTGCTGGAGGAGGTAATTGTCGTAAATCAACTAATCAACTGACTACAAGAGTTTTAGTGAAAATTTCATTAAATAGTTTGTGTTGTCAAAGTGGATTCATTTCATGGAACTAACTTATTTGTTTTTTTTGATTGTAGATGATATAGAAACTTATGAAAACACTTGAATGTAGCCTTATCTTTATTTTTATGTATTACGTTGTGTGCAGTTCTTTTGAAGTATTTTATATGGGTGGTCCGGTAAAGGCTTTACCTTTTAATTTAGACTGCAATCAACTGAATGCATTACCAACCTACTACTACTTTTCTATGTTCTTTGTAGGGCTCTGTACCTCGAATGAAAAAGCTGAACCTTTACAGGATAACTTTGCTGTCCGTCCGTCCGTCCGTCTGTCAAGACCCTTTCTTTTTCTCATGAACGCGTGCAGGTATCAAGCTAAAATTTATGTCAAATACTCAGGTCTACTGTCCCTTGGAGCTGTGAAAAAATCAAACTTCTAAGCCAACGCAATCAAAAGATACCGCCGTTTATGCCGCAAATTTCCGCAAATTTTCGAAACTCGCAAGGGAATCAAAACCTACAGGGTACTTCCCGTGAACTCAAAAACTTAAAATTTGGTACGAAGCAACGTCTTATAGCACAGATAAAAGAAGAATTGCGAAAACCGTAAATTTTTTACTTATATACTTACAGGTTTGTACGGAAGCCTCGGTGCGCGAGTCCGACTCGCACTTGGCCGTTTTCTTTATAAACCTTTCATTTACTCATGTGAATGTATAGCATCCAATTGAAACTTTTATAATAAGAGGTTTTCATAAAAGGTAAAACGAGCATCGGAACTGTTCGGCTACTTCATAACTCCTGATACTTGGTGGCCGCTTTTGGAGATAGAAATGGATTCTTGGGGTGCTCTATTTGCCCTCGCAAATATATTGAAGGGCTCTCGCGGTGATCTCGTCAAAGAAAAAGTTATATCTGAAATCTGCAAGGAGCTTGCTGATTCCGATCGATGCAGAATCAGAAAGGTATTAAGTCTTTCAATATGGCAACAAAGATTTTAGATTAAGTCCCGTAGCCAAATGGCGAAATAAAAACCATTGTATAATCGTCATTTCCACCCGTATGTCACATCCTTATATTCTTGAAGTGTCTTAGTGAAACACCGCCTTACAGTTTTAAAATTGCCAATTAAAATTAAAATTGTTTTGAACCAAAGCAGTTTTTCAGAAATCAGAAACAATTCTCAATTTAAGGAACTCTAACTTAACGCATGTGCAGTTGGGAACTCCGTCGCTTCGTCAGTCTTAGGCGAGAATTGCGTGTATCTTAGCGTGTAAGCAGTAGGCCTTGCAGTACCGCTGACGAGTTAAGCTATTCTCGCCTAAGACTGACGAAGCGACGGAGATCCCAACTGTATGACGCGCGGCGCACTTGGTTGTTTTTTTGTTTTAGCTGAATCGCAGTGCAATTTCTTCTAAATAAATAATTACCTAATTATTTTCAAATGTTTAAGTAATTACAAGATTTAGTATAATTTTTAAATATAATAAGTGCTATCATGAAAATCAAGTGACTTTGCTTGTTCTCTGTTAATTAAGTCTATGATAAGTAGTAAATTCGTTATTTTTTTGTAGAAAAAATACCAAACAAATCTACTTCACGTGATGGAAGCCCTGCTCGATTTATGTAAAGAAGACTGTCTTCCAGTAGCTGTCGATATATTCACTGTTAATTTTACCATCTACGCGATGCCATTTGATGATAAAATACAATTCATGGCTTTATGTAAGTTTTTCTTTATTATTTTATTTTATTTACCTATTCATTTAAGGTGTACTAATAATTGATTTAATTTTAAATCAAAGGCTAAGAAGCCTTATTTACATTACGAAATTACATTATATAACTATGCATATACCAACAATTAAATGGGTAAAAGTATATGACCCTTTTGGATACAAATTTTTTTTTCTTCGCCAGAAATGAAATTTATGTCATAATTAGAGAACTATGTAAGAATTCTATATAAGAAAAAATTAGGTCTCTAACCCGTAACCATACAACAGTATACGGGGCTGAATAGCTGCTTTTTGCAGGCATTATTTTTACTACCTTTTACCCATAAATTCTTTCGCGTTGACTTATTTATATACCCTATGTCTATCCTCGGATGCTAGTTAATCTCCCTGCCAAGTTTCATCAAAATCAGTTTAGTGATTTAGCCGTAGCAACGTAGATGATAACAGGAAAGGAAGTAAGGGTAAAAAGATAAAGAACTTGGAAATTTTTACGTTTATTATGTCAGCTCCGTGGCTCAGCTCGTTGTGCCTTCAATCTGAGTCTGGCTCAGTGGGTAATGACTTGCGTGTTGTGTAGGTACAAGTTTTGGAATATGACCTGGCTGTTTTTATTGGATTGTACTGGTGACGATTATTTTTACGATGTGGTTTTCCCTGCTAGACTCCGTTCACGTTTCTGGCTGTGATTATCGGACTCTGATTCGCTTTTGGCACGTGGACAGCAGAAGAACAGACTAATTTTGTAGAAACCCACCCAGATTAAAAAGAATTAATGGTACAACCTTTGGAAATTTCTTATTTTTCTTGTCAAGCTTTACCTATCAAATATCACAAAAAGATTGTAAAATATAATTCATACTACCGATAGTTAAAACTCTATCTCTCTCTCTCGCTCTCTCTCTCTCTCCCTCTCTTAAAAACGTGAAAATACTAAGGACTTACTATTTCTATTTCTACTTTCAATTCTGTTTGTCGTGCCGATGTTGTTACGGTTAAATTACTGAACTGATTTTGATGAACCTTAAAATAAAGATAGATTACCGTCCGAGTATAGACAAAGAGTATGTTAGTTAAGTCCACGCGAGCAAATTACGGACAAAAGCTAGTATTTTCAAAATAAAAGTAATAAAATAATAATAGCAACTATTCATCCCGTTGTACAGCTGTGGTATGGTTACGGGTTAGAGAACTATTTTTTTCTTATATAGAATTCTTATATAGTCCTCTAATTATTCACTAAATTTCATTTCTGGCGAAAGAAAAAAAAAATTGCATCACCTGTCCATACATTTATGGGCAATGGCTAATAAATTTCACAATGCGGCATGCATTTCTATTGCTTAATAATGAAAATTCAAAATAGTAGAAATCGTGTTCTGTACGATTTTTTGATCATGCAATTAATTTCATCGTGTAAAAGGGACTAAAACTAGTGTCGTGATTGTATATGTGTGTATTAGCTCATTTTAAAATGCAAGCCATTTGTATAATTATTAAATTTTTCATCTGGTTATTCATATAGTACCTCATAACTGTATATCACCCAGATACATCATTGTTAAATATCATTAAACCCACTGTCGTATTTCCTTTCGTGACAGTATTTTTAGGGTTCCATGTCTAGTCATTTAGACGATTAGGGTTTTGTACCATCACCATTATACGTAAGAAACAACATAAAAAATTGCAAATTTGTTTTTTAACAGAGCCATGGCGTGTGTTGCAAACAATTTTACAAGTATTAAACTAGATTCGTGAAATTAATTTCATCATGCATAAAACTAGTTTTGCAATGTAAATTTTGATCTTTATTTGTTTTTAGGGTTCCGTTCCCAAAGTGTACAAACAGGACCCTATTACTAAGACTTCGCTGTCCGTCTGTCACCAGGCTGTATCTCATGAACCATAGTTAGACAGTTAAATAAAATGAAATTTCACAGATGATGTATTTCTGTTGCCGCTCTAACAACAAATACTAAAAACAGAATAAAATAAATATTTAAGAGCGCTCCCATACAACAAACGTGATTTTATGCTCGTTTTTGCTCGATATTGATAACGGCACCATGTAGATGCTTGAAATATTCACAGAATATTTAGTTATATATTCACTTTAAAAATAAATAATTTAATTAAAATAAAACAAATACAAATGGGGGCTCCATTTATATTTGTTTTATTATACAACAAACCTTTTTTTTTTTTTTGCTGTTTTTATAGATAATGGTACGGGTCCCATCGTGCGCGAGTCAACTCGCACTTAGCCGGTTTTTATGTCAATAAGGTGTTAACAAGTTTTCAGCTAGCCTGATTTTAAGCTTTCGCCTTGGTGTTAGGGACCGGACTTGCGACCCATAAAGTAGTTACCTATACTTAGATTCAGAAGACTAAAGATCTCAGTGCTTTAAGAGATAGTAAGTGGTGTGTTCTGGAATTGTAGAACCACATTAAATAACGTGTTCTGAATGATGAATTGACTTGTGTATTTGTTGGGTCGGCTTATTTTCTATGAATGATAATGAATATTGAATGAATGAATTTATTTGCTTTAAATGTGCTAAGTAAAATATAGTTGTTATTCTTATAATCTAGTTTCATCACGTTTAGCTTATTGTAAGCATGTAAAATTATAAGTGATAAAGTCAAAAGCTAAAATGTATGTTATGTTTGTCATTACTGTTTCTACTAAAGTTTGAAAATCATTTAACGAATAATATTTTTTTTTATTAACAAAGAAAACAACTGTGCTCTGAATTTAGTATTTGTCAGTGACAGCATTCTTTTGAAATTTCATTATAGATTGTAATGCACATGGGATATGTGCTATGCAAGTAAGAACTAGTTTTACACTATGGTCTTTTGTAGTGTAGTGTATAGTGAGTTGTGTGTAGTGTAAGATGAAAATATTTTGTATAAAAGTTACAATTATCAATCAGTTTACGTAAAAGCTCTGTGTTATTTCTTACAAATATATATATATATATGATTTATATATATGTATATATAAAAGCTTGGCAATGACAACAGCATTAATTTGGGAAACAGAAGAGGCCTACTTGAGTCAAGAGGACCCACACTGCATACTGCTTTGACACATCTTTTTTGTGCAATAAATGCTTTGTTTACACTAACCGAATTTTCCCAAACGATAGGGCCATATCTTAGTACCGTAACGTAAGTTATTTTTTCTTCAGCTAACCTGGACAAGCTTCGTTACATAGAAAAATGTGGGCGTAGCTTAACCAGTCTATATGAGAAACATATTCGTCACATTTTGGCGAGTATCACTAGTGAGGCGCTCATGTGGTCTCTGCTCACACCGGATCGTTGCCTGCTGGAGTGTGTGCTTGTACATTCCGGTGTGTACCAACCTTAATTTCATAAGCGCACCGCACTTTATCATTAGATACACCACAGGCTCAATATTTAATCATTATCTATTTGGAACTGTAATGGCCTTTCCGGCAGTAGGTACCATCATAACGAGATTGTATCTATTTTACTCATTAGTTTTTATTTTCAAAGTAATCACTAAATATGTATTTATATTTTTCGTTGTTGCAAAACATCAACCTCGCTAGAAAAGATAATGAGTATTTAAATGTTCTGGTATGGTAGTCTAGTTTTCATATACCTCAGTAGGTAGCTTTAGTTAATTGTTCATGTGATTTATCGCTTACGTCCAAAATATTCAAGCATATATTGTAGTTGCTTTTCTGTCTTAGGTACGTGATAGCGGTTGGAAAGGAATAATTTCGATAGTAAATTATGCCACGCGGCTTACGAATTGGTATTTAGTCGCGAAGTAGACCCTAAACAATATCTTCGCGATAGCACAATCTTGCCTTACTTTTTATAGTTTGTCAGAAACTGGCAAATGGGGTACCATTATTATCCTGTCTTTGATTTTACCATATAATTCTTTAAAATTTTTAATTCACGGCTTATGGGACATATAAAAAGCCACTTTAGTTCAGATATCAGTTGTGGCAATAGGCTCACCACCTGTCATGCAGGACATATTCCTGAGTTCAGCCTCTGGTTACCACTTCTGAAGAATGAAACCGTGAAAATATACATAATGCATACAACACTGCTCATACCTGCTAGTTTTTTCCAAATATTGGAGTAAGTAGGTAGCACAAATTTTCATGCATTCTCATAAATTGCTATCTCAGTACTTTTTACCTTGCATTTACTAATTGTATTCCTAAATACTTAATTAGTAAGTCATTGTCTATACTTGTGTTTATCTCCCAGTTTCCTAACATATTGTTCTTACTGGTCGTCATTCATAACGGACTATTTTCTATACCTGAAAATGCGTTAAATTATTATGCATACCATAAAATATGCGAATAATATTAACATTTTTTGAGGTCTTGTATCAAATAGGCACTTTTTTCAATACATAATGGTAGCTATAGTTCTATATCAAGTCCATATGCATATGCTTTTAATGTGGGCTTTTGGTCTGTTCATACTATTTTTGTTTCATAAGTTTTAATTCTAATTAGTAGTATCGAAAGCTTTGATTCTTGATTATAGGTAATCATAATTTTTTTTATGCCTTTTAGGATCAGCTCTGGGCGAACAATTACATTTGATAGCTCCTCTTCTGAAGGAATGTCTCACAACTCCAAAAGTGGACCCTGAAGTAAAGTTGAAGATGTTCACCACCTTATCTAACGTGCTTTTGAATAGACAGACCAATTTCAGTAAAAGCGACACCGAGAAGTTAGAAGCCTTCTTAAAGATTATTATCGACGGTAAATTATTTAACTGTTATACAACAAGTGGCTAATAGCTATATGGATAGACAATTCCGGAGAAAAATAAATGGGAACCATTTATAAACTTGGTATCTGTATTGTAAATTAATAACTTAGGTTACTAATGTGGATGTGTGTCCAGCCGCTGGTGACGCTCTTCGTGGCCTTATAACCGTGATGTTATCATACATACTCATGTAGGACAAACAAATAAACTTTCAGCAACGCAACGGAGCATTCAATTGAGCAGAAATTTAGCACAGGGATAGTCGAAGAGACGGAGTACATGGTCTACCTTTTATCCTGGAAAATATAGGAATAACTAGAACCGATTTCCACGTGTACGATATAGCTACTTCTATTTCTTCTTAGGGTGCCTTATCCTAATTCGAACTCTTGTAAAGGAGCTTTTGGCCATTTCTTTTCTAATACGGATCTCTTTTTCTGGATTCCTGTTTTTGTTCAGCTAGCTACCTAAATACCTATGTGTATTGTTAAATCTTTTCTTTTGTCTAATTCTCAAGTGTAAGTGAACTTGTGATATGTGTATAATTTTTGTTAATGATAATGTATTTGGTTTTCGATATGTTCATTTTAAGGCCGAAGTCCGTTACTTTTGTGTTTCTTTAGAGAAAAGTTTGTATTGTAGTATTTTGTATGAATGTTTTATTCCTATTGTCGTTCCTTATTATTTATTTGGGTTTTAGCTGTATTTATTTGGGTTTAGAGGTAATTTTGCCGAATCTGGTGTGGTCGCCGGGCCGGACGGCCGAGGCGATCCGTACGGCCGCCGTCGCTTGTCTCTGTTCCGCTTTACAAGATGACCCGCGCGCTGACACCATTGACGTTGAAAAAGGTGGCGATGGAGATAAGAACGAAAAGGTATTTTAATTAATTTATGTATTTGTTTAACTAATATATTATATTTGACTTTATTATTGTATTTAGCATGTTTTATTAGTGTACATACGTCCTTGCTGCTGGGGCACCTGCGTACCCTCACAAACCTTGCGAGCGAGGGCGTTTTTAGACCATAGTCCACCACGCAGGCCCAGTTTGGATCAGTGGACTTCACATACGTGAACATCAAATTTCTTTAGACGTATGCAGATTACCTCATATAAAAGAACATCTCTTTACCGACCAATGTTTACTTAAGTATTTAGAAAAACACTAATTGGCACGTGCTGGAATCAAACGCCCGCCCTTAAGAACGCTAGGCAAAAGCCAAAACCACTAGACTACCACGGCATTTGTATGTATATCCGCTATTTTACTTACATATAGTTCTAACACGCATAGGTACTTACTGAAGCTAAACGGCATGGTATGTTGCACAAAATAGTATATTTCGTACAGAGTACAAAATGACGTTTTTTCTTACCCGAGGAACTCATTTTAAAGTTAACTAGAAGAAACCTTTTATTCCGAGGATAGGAAAAATCATTTTCTCACGAACGATGCTTTACCTACTACTTATAAACTAAATTTTATTTCATTTATAATATTCATATGGATATGGGATCCATATGCGATGTCCACGTCAGAAAGTGACATCGTAAAGCTCAGGTATTTATATAAAAAAACTGGCCAAGTGCGAGTCGGACTTGCGCACCGAGGGTACCGTTATAGCATTTACGTAATTTACAAACAAAAACAAAAAGTGTGCCGCTCACCCATCCAATTGCTGACCAAGCCCGGCGTGGTTTAACTTTGAATATTGTTTCTAACAAATATGTTACTGTTTCGCTTAGTAATAACAAGAGGGCGCTGTAACGGTGATTTAAGGTGGTAAATGGCTTGGGCCCGTCTCGCACTTGGTTTTTAATATTTGTTGTCATACTTTAGAGCGTACACACACTATGATCACTGCAAGATTATACGTGTAGGGAGGTAACTTAATATATCTATTAAACTAAGCATTGTGCTTACTGTGCAACTTTTGTTTACTAAATAATAAACTCGTGTGTTCATGAGTTTAATTTTTTGTTTTAGAAAAAACTCTTATACAAGTACAAGAAATTGGTATTTCAATACTTGCATGGTTTCGTTAAAATGGCGCTCATTGTAAAATTAAGTACCTTCATCTTGTCACAGTTTCATAAATAGCTATAACATATGTACTACCTGAAATCCGATCCTAATTCATTATTAGAATCACTTTTAGGAAAATCGCCATGTTTTAAATGTTTTTCCGCCAAATTGTAAGTCTTTTATGACGACCTTTGCACCGTACTCCGTATTTAATTGCAGATAGTAAATCTGTTCCCGAGCAGAGAATCATTGGAACCGTTTGTTGAGCGCATGGTACCTTTGTTGGTTGGACTGTTGGACGACAACTCGACGTTGACGCGACAACACACGCTGCGGGCCGTTTGCTGTCTCGCGACCCTTGCCAGTCAACGCGGTTGCTTCACTGCGTTGATACTGCACAAGATTTATTTTGGTGAGTATGTAATGTTTTTTTTTATAGTTGCTAAAGATTATCATATTTAACTAGTGATCAAATAGGGTTGAACTTACACAAATATTAATCGACAATTAGATGATACTGTCTATAATATCTACCCGTGCAAAGCTGCGGCGGGCAGCTAGCAGATAATAAATTTTAAAATAAGGTGTAATAAGTAACGAACAACTAAATGTTTCCAATTCACCGGTGTTACGTATGTTTTCAAATAATAACAACAACCGATCAGGGCTACGGTCCAGCAAACGACCATAAAATACCACGTATTAAGTTTTTATTAAGTTGGTTTTTGTTGTAGTTAAGCATCTTTTCGAAATTTGGCAGTGACAGTTGAAGTTTATTTACTTTCGTAAACTGTAGATTTCTGCTTGTTCTAAGGTTTTCTGGCTTTTAACTGTGATCTCTAAGCAAAGATGAATATAAAACGATTATAAAACACATCAAAATTCAAATATTTATTTACGCGCTGATATTTGACAGTGACAGATAAAACAACTAAAAATAAAAGAAAAACCACGTTATGAGCGGTGGTTATTTGTAGTCAGTTGGTTTAATTTAGATTATTTTTGATTCACATCGTGGACCCGTGGTGGTGACGTCATTTGGTCATATTGGTCAAATATAGTCGTAGTTTATCGTACCTGGACCGCACTCCTCGTGATTAAGACGGTTGGGGGAATAGTAGGGATTGTTTTTATAAGGGGAACAACAGCTGTTGTACGTCATTTGGTCAAGGTATAGCGCACGAACAACTTGCGTCTCCTGAAGATGCCTCGTGTTGAGGCGAAACACGTGTAAAGTTTTGTTATCAATTTAGTGGTGTAGTGTTATAGTGACGTTGCCATCGTCCACATAAGGTCCCTCCTTATATGGATGGTGAGTACTACTGAATCGGTTTTAGCAGATTTGCAAGGTAATAATATTTTATCATAATAATGAATTTCCGCAAAGTAACGCCTGATTCTATCAATAAGATAAAAAAAGCGTAAATCCAATTCTTAAAATTATAAAATAACTATTTTTTCAATTGATTTATGGTTAAGGACGTCTCTCTTTTGGTGCACGCAACAATAAAGTATGACATTGTGACGCAGACAAATTAACCGTCTGAAAATACGCAACTTGATAGACGTAATTCCAATGACGACTGTTGCAGACCTCATTATATATTTTAAAAACATAGGCATTGGGACGTTTGTAAAGACTAGAACTTAACTTTGAATGCTTTCGAATATAATTAACTTTACGTTACGTTACCGAAACGTTAAAATATTTGTAGAAACCATACTTAATCTCAAATTAAAATAATATTTCATTTAGTAACTTATTTGTTCCACAGTGGTGTTAAAGCGTTTGGACGACAGCAACGATAAAGTTCGCTCTTGCGCAGTGCAGACTCTTTGCACATTGTTCAAGCACCGTCCTCGGCCCTACGACACTGTAGTGTTTGGAGCTCACATCGATGCTATGTACAGCGCCATGCTCATTCACCTGGATGATCCCGAAGAGTCCTTCCGCAAGGAAATGCTTGGTAATTAACACACACATGCGAAATACTCGGAAGCTGTGTGAAATCTGCCTTACGTACTGAAGGGCTGAATTTAGAATTCGGTATATATCCCGCGTACTATGAATCTTTCTGAATTTTTTAATTATATTGTTGAAGGTAAATATCGTTCGGAAACTAACATACGTCTGAGAAGAGATTCATAAGACGTAGGTGAAACCCACCTTTCAGCACTGTTTTATTTCTTATGTGGGTTACGTAGCCAAATTGAGAAAAAAAAAACGGAACTCTAACTTAAGAGAATATACTATTAGCGTGCTTCATACAAAAGAATTTTCCACTTATTTTTTACACTTACTAATCAAACATTACGAAATTTTGAAGACATTTTCTAGGAATAAATATCTAGGACTGCAGTGTGCCAGTTTGCTACTAAAAAGTATACGTTAATAGTTATAGAAGATTCTAGTTTTTCATACAAATGGCATCAATTAAGATTTTGAGTCAATAAAAAAAAACAGGATTTTGGAAAACCATAAACATAGATATTCGGCTTGAGATCATGTCTACAAAATTTCTCAGTTTTTGATCAGTAAATATCAAAAATAAATGGAAAATTCGTTTGCATGAAGCACGCTGCGAGGCGACGCAAATCGTGTGTGCGACACGCACTTGGCTGCTTTTTTTGAACTGTACATTCTACTGAATTGCACTGTACATACACTTCCGTTATAGTTTTACAAATGCTAGTATAAATGTATAAGGGCCCGAGCAGATCGGCAACCGCGACTTAGTTGCTTTACTTAAGCTGGATGCAGCGTCCGATCGATCGCTCTACCCCGCACACATACATACTCCAGTCCTGGCGACCGATTCGCTCTTCGGTCGATGCAGCGACTGAGTTCTTTGATACCACGTTTTGTAAGTGACAAGTCGCCAAAACTGATGCAGCATCGATGTAGTTTTTGCAAATTAGCCGATACTTAAAGTACCTTTACACTACTCATGCTCTGAAAGAACCAAAAATAGGGTTGAAAGTACGTGTTTGCAGAGACCATTACTTTCTTGCCCGTTTAGAGGAAAGAAAGTGAAAATATAAGCACTTTCTATTTAAAAGCTGACGAAATAATTAAAAATTATAAAAGCGAATCAATTTCACTTTGATTTTTTTTTTTTTTTTTTTTTTTTTTTTTTCTGAGCTGACTATGCAGTTGGCTGTTGCAGCCATTACTGCTTCACCGGACTTTTGGGGCGAGACTCTGAAGGAGCCTCAGCCCATATAGCGCCCAACGCTCAAGGGCTCCCCGCGGGGGAAGCCTCGGCTTGGGTTGTCGCTCTCGGGGGCGTCCCTTCGACCGGCGTGAGTCTCGAACCCGAAGGTGAGTCACCGCCAGGAGGGGAGTTCCCCGTTACGCGGGTGCGGTTGCGATTGAGTGGGGGCGAGAAGCGCCCCGGCACTCTTTGATACCTAGTGTATCCTTGTGGGCGCCGACGAACCCGGGGACGTCGGCGTCGTGTTTGGAGGGAGGCCCTATTCGGGGAGGTCGTAGAGACTAATCTCGCTATCCGGACAGCGAGATCGTCATCTGGGGACGTTAGTACGTGCCGAGGCCGCCTAACAATAGTTTTACGACCGTGACCGGGTCGATCGGGGGGACGATACGTTGTGGATTGCACAATTAAACGATTCGGGTGATTTTGCGTACGCTCGAAAAAGCGGACTGCCAAGTCTTTAAAGTATTGGGGAATCGTGGGAAGTTCGAAGTCTCTGTGTAGGTCCGCATTGCGAACGTACCAAGAGGCTCCAGAGGCCGCTCTGAGAAAGCGGTTTTGGAGGGTCTGGAGTTTGTGGAGATTGCGCTTGGACAACGCAAAGACTACGCTAGCATAAGCTAGTATGGGACGGATACAAGTTGTGTAAAGATTTAGCTTATTTCTAAGCGACATCTTACTATACTTGCCTATCATGGGATAGAGACGGCCGAGGACAAAAGCTGCTCGGTCTCTGACTATTTTGGTGTGAGCTTGGAAGTTCAAACGACTATCCATGGTCACACCGAGATATTTGGTCTTATTTTGCCAGGGAATGGCACGACCGAAAAGAGAAAGGGGAGAAGGCCGCGGAGGGCGGCCTAGGGTAAAAAGGACGGCAGAGCTTTTGTCGGGATTCACCTCGATTCTCCATTTCCGAAACCACTCGCCTAGGGCGGTGATAGCGGGTTGGAGTCTCTCAGTGATTCGACTCACTTGCCTATCTGTGGTATAGAGAGCGGTATCGTCCGCAAAGAGGGCTAGGTTGGTACCTATCGTTTTAGGGATATCGTTTGTGTACAGAAGGTACAAGATGGGAGCGAGCACGGACCCTTGCGGGACTCCTGCTTCTATGGGACGGGGGGAAGAGAGAGTGCCTTCGACTTTGTAGCGAAAGCTACGATTCGACAAATAGTCTCGTATGATGAGCACGAGACGATCTGGCAACTGAAAGTTGTACAGTTTAAAAATTAAACCGTTGTGCCAGACTTTGTCGAAAGCTTTCGCTACATCGAAGAAGACAGCGCCCGTGTGACGGGTCTTACCTAACGCTGGCTGAAAGCCTGTAAGAATATGTTCCGTTATGCGGAGGACTTGATGGACGCATGAGTGTTTGGCACGAAAGCCGAACTGCTCATCTATTAAAATGCCTCTGGAAACTATAGCGTTCCGTAGGCGAGCAAGGAGGAGGCGTTCATAGAGTTTACCAAGGGCCTTTAGTAAACTTATGGGGCGATAGGAGGACGGCTCGGTACGAGCTTTACCTGGCTTATGGATGCCTATAACAATTGCATCTTTCCATTGAGAATGAAAGATGCAATGTTCCATAGCAGCGTTAAAGATCGCTACTAGGAGGCAGACAAGGGGCAGAGTGAGGCGCTTTAGGATATCGTTAGAGATACCGTCCGCACCGGGGGACTTACGGGGGCGTAGGTCTTTGATGACCTGTACGACTTCGTCGACAGTGACAGGGGGCAGGGGGTCTTGTGGAGGCAGAGAAGTTCTGCGCTCCACTTCGCCGTCTACCTCGCGCACGTGGTCGGGATCGAAGGGCTGTGTGCTTAAGGCACATTGGGCTTGGAGGCTAGACGCTAGGCAATCCGCTTTTTCGTCGTCGTTGAACGCGGGAACGTTGTTGGGACGAGATAACGGAGGGAGAGAGTTCGCGGTTTCGGACTTTAGAGCTCTGGCTAAGTGCCAATAAGCTTGGTGAGAAGGAGAAATGTTCTCCATAAGATCACCGAAACGTTGGGCGCGAAGCTCAGCTACAGCGGTTCTTACACGGCGGTGTAAGTCGTTGAAGCGAGCTTTATTATCGATAGTGGGAGCGCGATCGCGAGCGCGGCGGGCCGCGTTACGCTCAGTCATTAGCGACCTGATGTGCTGAGGCAGGATTAGGCGGTGATAATCACCAACCGGCACTTGTCGTGAGCACTCGCCAACGGTGGCGGTCAGGTGGCTAGTGAGTGAGTCGATAGCTACGTTAAGATCGGTCGCGGATGAGATTACGTCGGGAACGCGGTCTAGATGTGGCGAGCTGGGATTTTCGAGCAATCGCCCAAATTTATCCCAGTCCGTCACGGTTCTAGTGTCGGGAGGAGAGTCCGAAGGGAAACCTAATCGGAGGACGACAGGGCGGTGGTCCGAGTCAAGTTCGTCAAGCACCTCTATAGAGCGAAAGCTTAGCCTTACATTCTTTAGAAGCGCTATGTCGAGTACGTCGGGGTTATTCCGAGTATTGTGGGGAAAGTAGGTGGGCGTCATGGGAGCGATGATGTCAAAGTTTAGTCTGTCAACTAAATCGTCGAGGAGTCTGCCTCTTTGTGAAGTTACAGAAGAGTTCCAGCGGCGATGCTTGCAATTTAGGTCGCCGGCAAGAATGACTTTGAACTAAATAACTCGCTATTCATAAACAACAGAAAACATAACCATAGCTTGTAATTATTCGGTACAGCGCCATCTATGTTTATAAAAGTAAATTAATATTTGTCAAGTAAATTAAAACTTTAATTAATTATATTTTATTATCCTCGCATTTGTAGTGTAAAGCACTATGTATCACTCGGGATGAAAGACGATTCCCACCTCGTGTGTTTTAATCAGTCACTTTCACCCCTTGATGAACAATGTATTATTTTTTTCAGATGCCTTAACAATGTTGAGTGACATTGATCCGAAACTTCTAATGAAAAAAGTTCAATCAAATATACATCTGTATAGGAACAAGTTGGCTTACGAACGACTCTCTAGTCATATTGAAAAAAAATAAATGAATTCACAATGTTCAAGTACCTACTTTTTGTTTTTATATTGTGGAATAAATGATTTTTAGTTGATAATTTTAAGTTGTTTTATTATCATAACCTAGCTAAAAAAGGCAAGACGCAGGTTTTTTTTAGCAAAAAAATAATTATCCTAAGAACTTTTGATCGGGAAAAAGTATCTTCCCTTCTGTCCCTTCACCTACTATCTAAAGAGACGGTCCAAAAATTAGGTCACCCTCCGTTGTCTCATTGATATACAAAGGTAGGTATATCAATGGGGTTGCAGGAGAATGCGAAAACGTACTTAAGATCATTACACGTGTCTGAAGCAGTCCAATTTCAGCTCTGTAAATGTCGCCCTCCGCGAGACGTTAAGATTAGGCACACCCAAAAAATTATTATAAATATAATTAATAATATATTAATTATAAAAATTTCAATAAAATTAAATACTATTGAAAAATATTATTAAATAAGAACATAAAGTTTGTGCATTTATATTCTACGTAAATACGTAAATACTTGCCTATTCACTTCAAATGTTTGGCAAGTTTCAAAGGCCGAAATGGGAATTTCTTTTTAGATACTAAAATTCCCATAATCTCCATGTAGATTCGCTATAGGGATAGTGTGAGTTACCGCCTACCGAACCTGGGACTGAGTCTCTGTCCGCTCAATTAGTGTATACGTCTTCGTGCACTGGTCGTAACGGCATGCTGAAGCTTAATATAGTATCGGGCAAGTATGACGAATCATATTTAAATTTTTTTTTAGTTGTGATTACATATTAGAGTTCTTTACAGAAAAAAAAACGGGTTGCACTCCGGGAGTGCCGGCAGAAGTGAAAACTTGAATATAATTTTTGATATTTTGGAATGGTTAGGGAATAATTTTGCACGAATTGCTTTAATTATCAGTATAAAAGTACTATCATTTATGTGGTAAAATACAATATTCATTTATTGCCCTATCGTACACAAACATGACAATTAATATTACATTAAATATTTAACACTTCAGAACTTCGCCGCACGGTAGAAAGAGAGGGGGATACTCCCTGTCCTACTCTCCCTCCGTCTTACGAATTTTCGATCAGGTCACGTGATCCTGACGCGAGTTTAAAATTTTTTACCCATCACAAAAAAAGTGCACAACGCCGCTAAAGAAGTTTTCACTTCAAAAATCGAGAGAGAACGAGCGACCGGCCTGCGCATCACGTTAAAGCTAAACGTTACTAACAAAATTATTGGTTGCAAAACTAAGTTAATTGATTTTCCCTGTCCGGCTTTTCGGTTTTAAGACCTAGCAACGCTACTTGGGTGTGCAATACAACAACGCTTTTAAATAACTGTTGGGGATGCCTCGCTTCTGTAGCGCATCGACAATGTTTACAGAAGCGCAAGTAGACAATTTTTACTACTCACATAAAGCAAAACGGCATCCAGACTTAAACAATAATAATAAATGCTTTGGGTGCACGCGTTTATAAACCCAACCCGCAAAGGGTAATTAGCGGAACCCTATCACCAGGCTGTATCTCATGAACCGTAATAGTAAGACAGTTAAAATTTTACTAGAAGATGTATTTCTGTTGCCGCTATAACATGAAATACTTAAAAACAGATTAAAATAAATATTTAAGGGGGCTCCCATACAACAAACGTGATTTTGTTGCTCGATTTTGCACGGTAATGATAACGGCAACAGGCAGACGTTTGCTGTACGTGATTTTTTTGTCGTTCTTATAGATAATGGGAAGGAACACTTCGTGTGCGAGTCTGACTCTCACTTGGCCGATTTTATCTACAGTACTGAAAGAGAGCATACAAATCTATCTGCCCCGGATGAGTGAATTTCTGAACGCAGTTTGCATTTTATGAAGTGTCTTGTTGGGCCACAAAATAAGTGTTAGTGGCTATTTAAAAAAAAGCAGTTATTGTTGTTTAGAAATTTGTCCCGGCTTTTTATTCGAATTACATTTTTTTGTGTTTTGAAAACTTGATAAATATGATAACACATTGATATAAACGTATTGAAATATACCATCATGGAAGTTACGAAATCAAGTATGTTTTAAATGATAAATTAGTCTTTGTTTACATTACTTTTCTGTACGTCTATATTTAGGATATTTTTTTCATGTATTACAGATTTTAAGGAAGCCTTACCTAAAGTTAGAGATTCTATTGAAAAAGCAGACTTTCTCGTAATAGATGCCGAGTTCACGGGACTGATTAATGGAAAAGATGTATCTGTATTCGATTCTCCACAAGAATACTACATTACATTGTTAAATGGCTCAACTGAATTTCTTTTAATACAGTTTGGATTATGTGCTTTCTACTGGGATCAGAAAGAGAAGCGGTACATGAATCATGCTTACAATTTTTACTTGTTTCCTCGCGGCCGGCCTGGGCCAGAGAAAATGTTTCTTTGTCAGAGTTCAAGTTTGGATTTTTTGGCAGCGCAGGGATTTGACTTCAATAAATTAGTGCGAGAGGGTAAGTTATGGCTTTACTGGGTAAATATTTCTTCCCTGCACTCTGTAGTTTTTGCATAAAGAAAATCCTAAGTGATTAGCACCCTCTTATACGAGGAAACAAATGAGATAAGAAAAAAGTTAGCGGAAAACAACAGTTTTTTAAAAATATGCAACAAAAAATAAAAATTAATACTAGTGTTAGTTGCGTTAGGTTATTTTTTCCCAAGCCCAGCGAATGCAGCTCATAGATGAATGTGATTAATACATACTAGATAAAATATGTTTTTTCAAAAAACCCTTTACAATAACCAGCTGCTGATTTTTGCATTCCATTTGGGTATAACGGGATGCTTCTTCATCCATTCAAATATTTTTAATGCAAAAATGTAAGTTCGTAGGAGATCTTAGGTCCACCACCTTGCATTTTTGCCTGGGGGTGATCTGAGCTGATTTAGCCCGGTTGCCACGAGGTTCCCCCCAGCAGGTGGGCAGGGGGAGGGGGGGAAAAGTGCGTCCGGCGCGCCTCACTCTAAGCTTTATATCTGCATACATCTAGCAACTATATCAAGATTGGCGTTTTTTTCGTATAAATTGAGGACGAGGAATTTATTTCTGTAACTAAATTTTCTCTCACCCATACAAAAAATAGAGAAATAAAAAATAACTCGTCTTTTTTTTTCTAAAATCGTCTACAGAATAATAACTATGAGGATTACCTTCAGAAAAAAAATACCTGTAAATAGGCCAGTTATCCTTCTTTATAGAATAGTAAACTTGTAAAACATTTTTTTTATAACTCTGTCTGTGTTTTGTGCAGCTTTTAGAATTTTTAAGTATGTTTAGATGATTTCTGATAGTTGTTATTCTTATAGTTGTAAATTGCATTAATAAATTACTTCTGGATGTGAAATATATACAAATATAAATTAAATATAAAAATAAACATGTTGGGAAAACTTGCCAGTAGAGTTATTATAATTGTGATAAAATTAACATGGTTAGATGTTTGACAAAAAATATGGGTTAAAATAAAATATTTATTGCCATTACATGCACATAAATTCGTTCATTTTAGTTTTTTTTAATGCAGTTGCACCTCTCTGCACATTTTGTTTTGCAGTGGCAATAAATAAGCTCTAAGCAAGCAGCAGCCGCCGCAGCTAGGCTTGTCCATTTGGGTTCTCAATAACCATTTTGTTTAGACCAGCCCCAGTCAGCAGGGCATAGTAGCTGTTGCTGTGGGGCTATAATCTGCACCCAAACATAGCCTCCTTGGTAAACTGCACGGAGAATATGTTTACGTAGCACATCTTCTGTTAAAAGCAGATTCTCTAACTGGATATTTCTTTTTTAAAAGTACTTTTCGGCACTCATTGACACTCGTACTTGTACCTGATCTGAAATCAGTAACAAAATGCATAGTGTTAAAACAATGTCTAGGAACCATTTGCACCTCGTAATTCAAATCTGTTCAGGCTTAATATTGTAAGACTATTATTTGTCATAAAAGAAAACAAGAAATATTTTCAAATTGGCAACGCCTGCCCAAAATTGCCTAGTTTGCCGTAATTAAATCCCTCTGTTACAGCAGGATATGCGCTCCAAGCTTTAAATACGCTTTATTTCCCTTTCAACACAAAAAAGAAACAGTATCGCAACCTGAAAAGGCGTTGAAGATTATCAAGACTTCTATCCTTTCTGGTCCTGTAAAATAAATTATATATCTATGCTTTACAAATAAAATCATATATTTAAAGAAAGCCTGCAGCATGTGACCAATGGTCCAGATGACCTGTCTCGTAATATGGTGATATATTTATTTTATTTACAATTAATGGAGGAACTACAAAAGTTACCTAAAGAAGCTGCAATAGCATGGCACCAGAGGAACTGGTGAATATTTACTGTGCCAGTATGTACCCATAACTCCTGAAGCTCCGGAAATTGTGATATACATGCAACTGCGAGAACAACAACATCAGTATCCACTGTGCGTAGCATAATTTTTTAGTGACCTCGGGCTACAGCATCAGCCACATGGACCATCATGCGCGTGTCTGCTTTCTCGTGGTTGCATGAATCTAGTTTCTGCCACTATTGCTGAGCACTACCTCTTCATCTCTCATGTACAATTCGTTGTTGCTTGCATATTTTGCAGCATGACACTGGGACGTCAGAATATGGAATAATTTTTTTTTTTTGCCCAACCCTTAGGGATCTTAGTACCATCTTAGTATCACGCGCTTCAGATCAGAAAACAATATTTCACACCACTTTCTGAGTAATTGTGTTGTGGAAACTTGGAACAGAATGCCGGCCAGTGTAGTTTCAGCTGATTCAGTCAACTCTTTGAAAAACAGACTAGACAAATGGTTTAAAGAATTCAAGTGTGTGGACTTACAAGAATGACATATTAAGTGAATAATATTTTAGTGAAAAGGACTAAGACATTTTCATTACTTTAGATAGATACACCAGCATCTCATGCCGCTCATCTATAATTTTGATAATAATAATAATAATAATAATAATGTTAGTGTTTAGGGTAACTTGTGTTTCTCTCTTGTTGTATTTTTGAGACTTTCCGTGTCATACCTATCCCATACTAAACCTATACGTGATACAGTGGTAAATTCTCTATGCAAAAAAGGAATAAACACTGTGTCAGCATACTATATGATTTCAGATCAGGTACAAGTACGAGTGTAAATGAGTGCCGAAAAGTACTTTTAAAAAAAAGAAATCTTCTGTTAGAGAATCTGCCTCCAACGCAAGATGCGCTACGTAAACATATTCTCCGTGCAGTTTACCAAGGAGGATATGTTTGGGTGCAGATTATAGCCCCATAGCAACAGCTACCATGCCCTGCTGACTGGGGCTGGTCTAAACAAAATGGTTATTGAGAACCCAAATGGACAAGCCTAGCTGCAGCGGCTGCTGCTTGCTTAGAGCTTATTTGTTGCCGCTGCAAAACAAAATGTGCAGAGAGGTGCAACTGCATTAAAAAAAACTAAAATGAACGAATTTATGTGCATGTAATGGCAATTGCGAAAAATAAATATTTTATTTTAACCCATATTTTTTGTCAAACATCTAACCATGTTAATTTTATCACAATTATAATAACTCTACTGGCGAAAGTTTTCCCAACATGTTTATTTATATATTTAATTTATATTTGTATATATTTCACATCCAGAAGTAATTTATTAATGCAATTTACAACCATAAGAATAACAACTTATCAGAAATCATCTAAACATACTTAAAAATTCTAAAAGCTGCACACCGCTCCTACAATGCAGGTACGTCGCGCGACACAAAACATTTTTTTTAACAGAGTTATAAAAAAAATGTTTTACAAGTTTAATATTCTATAAAGAAGGATAACTGGCCAATTTACAGGTATTTTTTTTCTGGAGGTAATCCTTATAGTTATTATTCTGTAGACGATTTTAGAAAAAAAAAAGACGAGTTATTTTTTTTATTTCTCTATTTTTTGTATGGGTGAGTAAAAATTTAGTTACAGAAATAAATTGCTCGTCCTCGATTGATACGAAAAAAACACCAACCTTGATATAGTTGCTAGATGTATGCAGATATAAAGCTTAGAGTGAGGCGCGCCGGACGCACTTTTCCCCCCCTCCCCCTGCCCACCTGCTGGGGGGAACCTCGTGGCATACCGGGCTAAATCAGCTCAGATCACCCCCAGAAACACCTGTTCCAAGCAGTTTGCTTTGTCTCAAAAATGCAAGGTCCCCTTATAAAACGGGACCTAGGATCTACTAAGTGCAGAAAATTAAAAAATGACCTTTATTGTACCTACTTTATTGCCCATTATGTTGGATGTGTGTAATTTTATTTTCAAAAAATTATTTTAATAGATTTGTTTCACAATGTTTCAAAACCAAGATTTTTTAACATATCATGGAGCGTTTGCTAGATCTCTTAGAATGCAGTTTTGTAGTCTTTGTATAATGCTCACATTGGAGGCACATGAAAATCCCCAGAGTTGAATGCCATAAGTCCAGATAGGCTAAACTCTTCCTAGGGCATTAGATTTATTTTTATGTGCTAAACATTTTCATCTGTGAAAATTGTAAAATTCTCTGGGTCTCTATGATGGTAAACAGTTAGCTATCAATGTGATTCCATTGTAAGGGTCTATTATTAGCTTTCTATCTTCATTTGCATTTTATGTAATAATATACAGTCAAAGTTCCTTATTCGTACGTATACGATACGTTCCTAGGTTGATTCGTTGACATTGAATGAGCGTGATATGGATGCAAACGACTCTCCAAGACGTAAACGATCAAGTATTTCTATTTTCACTTTAAGCGGTAACACAGATTTTTTTCGTGTCGAAACTAGTTTCTAATTTTTTAGTCTACATTAAAAATCAGGAAGACAGCGGTAGAGAAGTGTTACTCGATCACAATTTTTGTAACGAATGGAAAGACGAAACAATAAAACACGCAAAGCGGCTCTTACCAAAAGACGGAACGTCTAATATGTGGCAGGATATAAAAATATACTTTATGTTTTCAGTAATAAGGTTGCTTTCATTCTGTTTGTTTACATTCTCAAAAACACCGACTTCGGCAAAGGCGGCTTATGTCAAAGGCCGAACCAATACAGCGGCGATATCATTTAACATCAAATCAATCATCATCATCAAAGTTGTAATAAGGTCTATTTTACTTTTTTATTCTTCCATTTGATGACGCGTTTACAAAGGATATTGGATTGGATACCTATTGGAATCCTTTTAATATTATGTCTGTCTGTACTCTGTACTGATTAGATCCGAGAATAAAGAAATTTTAGCCGCGAATATAGAAATGGGGTCGCATTTTTTTAATCCGCGAATAGTGAAAACGCGAATGAAGGAAGCGCGAAAAAGATACTTTCACTGTATAATATAAGCCTTTTTATCCTGAACTTTCCTTGCAATTTAGTATTTTGTTCAGTGTGCATCTTGGCAAAAGCCTTCTTTAACAAGGTCCACTTTATTCTGTCTTTAGTAACTCTCCTCCAGTTAGGGTCTGCTGTAAGTTTCAGCTCGTCTTCAGATGTTTCCTATTGTTCTGGAATATGTCTTGATCTTAAAATATTGTTGGAAAATTTATTTAGAATGACCACTAGTTCTTCTAATGTTCCTTTTAGTACCTCGTTAGTAATCTTATCAGGGCCTGGAGTTTTAACTTAGTATGGCTTTTCTAATTTCACTGGATAAGATTTCAGATTCTGGGTTTGGTTTGTGTGTATGTATTACCTTTAAAATTTTTCATGATTTGTTTGTACGGTGGTATCTTTGTTGGAGTAAAGATTACTGTAGGATTGTGTAGCTATTTTGTTTATGTTATTTCTGTCTGTGATATTTCTTTGGATATTTTTAAGTTTCGGGATCCATGAATTTGCATTCTCAAAGATCTTTTAGAGCTTTTCTAGTTCCTCCATTTCCCTTTTTCCCTTTCATTATATGTTTTTCTTAAGTTTGCAGCCTGTTGAGTCATCTTTTCTTATACCTTCTTTTCTTTGATCATCTTACCTAGTGCTGTTATGTTTTGAATTTTCTGTTTGCTTGTTTTGCACTTAAATACATTTTCTTTTCAAGTTGTAGCATTGAGTCTTTCAAGTTATATATCTGTTTAGTTACTTTTTTACTATTTTGGCATGTAAGATGGTTTTGTAATTTCCTATTTGCATTGTATGTATATCCTGCTATTGTATGCTGATGCTCTTAAATGATAAAAATACATAAATTAAAAATACAATATCTTTCTAAATTACAAAATGACAAAACAAATAAAATGTAAAAACACAAGAGGTGCATAAGCACTTACCCCTTGATACGAGGAGTTCTACTTATTTGATGGGCAATAAAGGACAATTTTACCAACAACATTGGGTCCAAAGGGTCGGAAGTTGCTTCTTTTGGTAAATTACAGTAAATTTTATATCAAACTGACATTTATAATTGCAACACTCTGACAATTTATAATTAAAATCACCTCAAGCAAACTATGATACCTACACCCACAGGTTCATAAAGTTGCCCTGAAACAATTCCTTCAATTCCTTTTCAATTTACTATCAGTTCAGTAATAAACACCCAGGAAAGTTTTTACAGAATTAAGAATAAATGTTATCTTATTCAACATTAATAAATAGTATAGGTCTGTAATTCTGTCCAGTAAAATTTGCACTGTATGAAAACAAATAAAGTTGTCTTGTGATTTGATCATTTGTATGTCAAACTTGCTCAATTTTTTTTTGTTTTCCTATAGGTATTTCATATATGACAGAGCCAACCGAGACTAGATTGCGGGACTACTTGGCAGAAAGACAGAAAACATATTCTCTTGAAAAGGACTTAATTACCATACCAGAAGAGTGTAAAAAACAAATTGAGGACATTTGGTAAGAATTTGAAAGAAGTAAGATATTCATGGGATTTTATTTAAAATAAAAGGAAATCGTTAATAATAATACTGAGGTTGCTTGTTATCCAGACATTTTGAATGTTGTCACTTTTTAATTTTAACTGTGCAGCTACATAACATTTAGCAACAAAAATATTAATTATGATGAAATTGATTTTATTTGTTTTTTTTTGACTCTGAATGAATACATTAAAGTTTTTATTTTAATACCTACATCCTACATCCATATTAATATTATTAATGCTAAAAGTAACTCTGTCTGTCTGTTACCTCATCACGCTTCCGTTCCACTTAAGCCGCTGTACTGATTAAGATGAAATTTGGCATGAAGATAGGTTGAGGCCCGGGGAAGGACATCATAGGCTACTTAAAACACGTCAAGTGTGAGTCGTTCTTATGGTTCTGTACCTTAAAAGGAAAAAAATAACCCTTATTGAATCACTTTGTTGTCTGCCTGTCTGTTGGTCTGTCTGTCTCTGTTAAAATCCTTTTTCTCAAGAACGCGTGGCGGTATCAAGTGGAAATTAATATCAATTACTATGTCTATGGTCACTTAAAGTTGTAAAAATATCGAGCTTCTAAGTCAATGCAATATAAAATATGCCCAAAATACAGTTATCACCTTTGGGGTATTTTTAAATAAATTTAGATGTTAATTCTACACCGATTACCGAATTTGGGGCGGGTGAAATTTATTATAAATGTGAAATTTTGGATGGTCTGTTGTTTGTGTTAAGCATGCTTAAACCACTGGATGGATTGGGATGAAACTTGGCACACATATAGGATAGGTCTAGGAATAGGACATAGGCTATTTTTCTATAGCTGCAGCTATAGCTTGCTATAAGAAACTTATTTAGTATTATCATCGTAACGGGGAACTCCCCTCCTGGCGCTGACTCATCATCGGGTTCGAGACTCACGCCGGTCGAAGGGACGCCCCCGAGAGCGACATCCCAAGCCGAGGCTCCCCCCGCGGAGAGTCCTTGAGCGTTGGGCGCTATATGGGCTGAGGCTCCTTCAGAGTCTCGCCTCAAAAAGCCCGGTGAAGCAGTAATGGCTGCAACAGCCAACTGCATAGTCAGAAAAAAAAATATTAAGGATAATCTCACGCCGGTAACCAAATTTTGGGTGGGCGAAGCCACGGGCAAAAGCTAGTGTTTGTAAAAGTGGTTATAATAGACCATAGAAGTAGTGACATCACAACTTTAACGTTTCAATAAAGTTATTCTATGGTTTGGAGTTAGACATAGAGAACTGGACAGCACAATTTCTAGCCAGCTGTGAAAAAAAAATGGTTACAAAAGTGTGACAGAGACAAGCAAATATGTGGCATCTTGTCTATGAGCAAAAGATACCACAGTTTAACTTTGTTTGTTTCTTTCTAAAGTGTGGCCAATTTCGTGAGCCTATTGCTTAGTTCGTAGGACAGATTACAGAACTCTTATGTTTGAACCCAAATTGAGAACAAACTTTAACTCTAATTGCAGCATATGTTTTATAACATTGTCTTTTAGATGCAAAATGTGGCAAGTATTTATAATACTTGAGTGCAAGCTAGACTTAGTTTTAACGGTTCTGTACCACCACATAACTGTGACAGAGACAAGCAAATATGTGGCATCTTGTCTATGAGCAAAAGATACCACAGTTTAACTTTGTTTGTTTCTTTCTAAAGTGTGGCCAATTTCGTGAGCCTATTGCTTAGTTCGTAGGACAGATTACAGAACTCTTATGTTTGAACCCAAATTGAGAACAAACTTTAACTCTAATTGCAGCATATGTTTTATAACATTGTCTTTTAGATGCAAAATGTGGCAAGTATTTATAATACTTGAGTGCAAGCTAGACTTAGTTTTAACGGTTCTGTACCACCACATAACAGAAACACTAATTAGGCCCAAAACGAGACTACAATGGTAGTATCCAATTAACAATTATTGCATACAAACAAACACCCTTGTTCATAATTGTGTTTTTTCTTAAAAAAATGGCATTAAATTAAACAAACTTACACATACCAATTGACAGCTTCATTCATTATATAACTATAGTAGTTATAGGCAAGTCTATGTTTAAACATTAGCTGCCCATTTAAGCCAAAAACAACTTGTCAAATAGTCCGCTCATGATGATAATTTCAGCATATCATTACAAAGTAATTAATTATAATAATAATAGGCTACGGGTTGCCATCAAGCGGACCGTATGCTTGTTTGCCACCTTAGTGGTTAAAATAAAAAAAAAAAAGCATATTGACTAGTTTTGAAAACTTTTGAGTTAAATACCAATTAACAATTTAATAGAGCAAACTTTGTTGTACAGTATAAAGGTGCGACATTTCCTTGATGAGAAAAAATCTGATGAAATGGAAATAGAACGCTGCAATGCGTTTATAAGAAGACTGCTATTTCAAGAGTTGGGACTAAGGTTTAAGAAAGAGGCGTTTGTGGAAACTAAAGTCTTAGAAAATAAGAGCAGGTTAGAGTTTGGAATTTGTTCTTTGTGTTGATTGTTTTTTAATCAAATAACATGATAACACTGACTTATAAAATTTTATTTAATGTAAAACATCATTATGTGTAATACAAAGTAATACTAATGTATCTACTACAGATGGAGCTACTGTAATCAAGGAATTTATTTTAATTTATTATTGGCTACAATCAATCACTGGTTTACAAGTATATAAAAAAATCTAATTTTTGTCAACTCATGAAAGTTACAATTTGAATTAAGTGGTAAATTTTGCACACTTTTTATAAGTGGTTATAATAACAATTCCTTACGGATTTAGCAAGTTTCCTTAAAAAAAAATCATTTAGATGCAACTTTGAGTCTATTTAACTAAGAAGTTAAAGTTCTTGCATGTAGGTAGTACATTTTTTTACTTTGATTTCTGTTTTTTCAATAATCTTTGTCCTACAACCCACATCAGTATGTTTGGTTTAAAAGTGTGTTGCTTATATAAAAAAATGCCCCTTTTTTTCACTTTAGCTTTTGATTTTTGACACTTGACAACCACATTTGTAAGCTTGCAAGTCCTTTAATAAATTTTCTGTCAATAGAATTCGAAACTATAATGACAAATCTCGAGCGATATACACATCCTTTTGTACATAAAATGTGTCATGTTTAGGTTACTGAAGGTGACACGGTTAACGTCAAGAAACGAGTGTCAAGATCGAGATGCACAAAAGAAAGAGAAAGAGTGGGAGGAATTAGAAGATGCTGTGGGTTTCTCTAAAGTGGCTCGCATGATAAGTCAGTCTGTAAGTTATCATTCCTATCAAAAACTTATGTTATGTTACTAAGTTTTGCAAATTTTCTAAGTATAGTGTTTGGGATTTTATTAAACCAGTAACTGAACAGCAGTAGAGTATTTGGATGGTGCCTGAAGATTGCAGGTTCAAGTCCTTGGTCTGGGTTAATTTTTTTAATATGTATTTAATATAATATTTATGTAATAACATCTTTTTTATTTGCAGGAGAAACTAGTCATAGGACACAATATGTTGCTGGATGTTCTGCATACACTGAACCATTTCTTCCAACCATTACCACCGGACTACCATTCATTCAAAGAGTTCGCGCATTGTATGTTTCCTAAGTAAGATTGTTGCTTCTGTTAATGTGTTATTGCAATGTATTACCTGTCACTTTAATGTTATATTGCTATGTGGATTGCTTTTTTAGTTTGAGGGTTCCAACGTGCAAGCGGGACCTTATTACCAACTGCCATCAGTTTGTCTCATAGATTTCGAGTTCTGTAATCTGTTCTATGCACAAAACTACTAGTCTCTTTACTCTTTTGTTACCGTTACAGCTGACTAGGAAATGCGCTGTTTAGACTTTATGTTTACCGTCCGATCGGTGTAGTTCCGTCGCATAGCCGCGATAATTGTGTAGGATTTTTTAAGTAGTGACTTCAGTTTTCTGGCAATTTTACACTGTTTCTTGCAACGAAAAAAATAACAGGATATTTGCCAAGACCCCCCTCTCCTCCACGTGAGATTGGGTAAGATTCGGCTCGCTCGCTCGATTAATGGACGCCCCCTAACTTGATTCGCAAACCTAAAATCTTAAGTTAGGTTTGTAAAATTTATAAATAAGATGAATGATGTTTCAGGGTGTTAGACACAAAATACATGTCCAGTTTACCGCCGTTTAAAGACAAGATTAGTTCAAGCGTTCTTCAACATTTAGTGGCAGCACTGTCAGAGGCGCCGTTCACGATGCCTACAGCAGGTAAGAAAGAATCTTTATTTTAAGAAAAACAAGCAGAAGAACTGCCATTGATGCCCAAGGTGGTTTTTTTTTAAAATTTAAATAAAACAAAACAAAACCGAACCCCTTATAGTTTAATTATGTCGGTGTATCCGTATACAGTGCACCAAACTTTTCTTGTCCGGTGTCTGTCGCTAGTGTCGCGTAAGTTCACAGCATTTTAAATGCCGACAATAGTTTTGATGTTAGTACCACCGGGTCAGAAAATTTTGTAGCACTATAATTTAATCAATCATAAAATTCTGCCATCTTTAAATGTGATTTTTTCTAGTGAAAGTAAGTTAGTTTTTTTAAAGCCTGACAAAATTTGGCTTATATATAGATCTTAACCTTAGCAAAGTCGTCTGTGTCGAACTTGGGTTTTTTTTAGAGGCTTTTATGCCACTTGATTTTTAAATCTGGAAACTGAATTTTATCACAGCTATCCCCAACCGATTGATCTAAATTTGCATACAAGTTTATTTTGTATGATGAGGCAAGGTTAACTAAGTGACGGTATTCTAAATCCAATACGGCGGACCACTCAAAGATGGTGAACCAGTTATTTTTCTGCACCCTCATAATTATGAGTATCAAATGAAAGGGTTTGCTGAAAAGGATAAAAGATAGAATGATGCCACACTAAATTTAAAATGGCGGGCAAACTTTCTAGTTATATAGAATACTAGTTTTTCCCCGCGGCTTTAAATTTTGTTACTGGCCTTGATTTCTACGGCAACTTCTTTTGTACTACTTGTCTTTGAACTTTTTACTGAGTTTTTTTACAGAGAACTGGTTGCTTCGCAGTGACGTTAGGCAATAAGAAAGAAACATATTTGTTATACTCATTTCTTTTTTTAAATTTTCCAGCACAAAAGTAGCCTATTTTCTTCTTAGTCCCTTCAACAGCCTCTGTGCTAAAAACCAGCTCAATTGGTTGCTCCGTAGCGAAGTTGAGCAGTATAAAACAAGGGAACACATTAAAAAATATATATGCTGGTGTCCCGCAAGGCTCTGTGCTGTCTCCTACGCTGTTTCTACTGCATATCAATGACATGTTGGACATCATCAACATACATTGCTATGCAGATGACAGTACTGGAGACACTTTTTACACGGGTCGTGCAAACATCCCTCGTTCCCTTGTGGAGGAAAACCGCGGAGAACTTGTGTCTCAAATCGAGACCACACTGTCCCAGGTCTCTGACTGGGGACGGGTAAACTTGGTCCGATTCAACCCTACAAAGACACAAGTGTGCGCGTTCACCGCTAAGAAAACTCCATTCACTGTGGTCCCACAATTCCAGAACACTCCCCTCTCCATCTCCAAGAGCATTGGGATCCTTGGTGTCGACATCTCCAGCGATGTTCAGTTCCGAGATCATTTACAAGATAAGGTAAAGCTGGCGTCCAAAAAACTTGGTGTACTCAACAGAGCGAAGCAGTACTTCACGTCGGGGCAAAGGTTGTTACTTTACAAGTCGCAAGTTCGGCCCCATATGGAGTACTGCTGCCATCTCTGGGCAGGTGCACCCGGATACCAGCTTGACCCTTTTGACTCGGTTCAACGACGGGCTGTGAGAATTGTCGACGATCCCAAACTCACTTGCGGTATCGAGCCCTTAAGTCTGAGGAGAGACTTTGCCTCACTGTGTGTGTTCTACCGCTTGTACAATGGGTTGTGTTCTGAGGAATTGTTCGAAATGATGCCCACGGCTACTTTCTACCATCGCACCGCTCGCCATCGGCAGGGAATTCATTCTCACACTTTAGAACCTAAATGGTCGCGTACAGTGCGGTTTCAGAGAAACTTCCTCCCGCGAACGCTTAAGTTGTGGAATGAGCTCCCTGCCAAGGTTTTCTGCAAGGACTATAGTATGGAGTTCTTCAAGAAAGAAGTTATTAGATTTCTGAAGGGTCGGCAACGCGCAAGTGATACCCCTGGTGTTGCAAGCGTCCATAGGCTACGGTGACCGCTTACCATCAGGCGGGCCGTAAGCTTGTTTGCCACCTTAGTGGTATAAAAAAAAAAAAAAAAAAAATAATATATATATTTTAATTAGGATTCCTTATATTTAAAAGCTCAGTTATCTTTGTTTGTATGACATATGACAGATTGTAAAGACGGCCGAGGCTACAATCACACAGACGACAAACACCACGAGGCCGGTTACGATGCCTACGTCACAGGCCTCTGTTTCTTGTCCATGTACACTCATCTTGCCAAAATGCGAGGTGAACCAGATCACAGGATAACAACCGCTGATTCCGCCATATTGAAGCCATTCCTGAACAAATTGTTTCTGGCGAAGACAGCTCATCAGGACTCTCCTTATATGAATCTGGCTGGTGCTGATCGTAAGTACAATAACTATAACTGCTGGTAACATGTTTAGGGTATCGTACATTAGGGGCAAAGCGGTACCTTATTACTGTCAACTTTGCTCTCGATCTCTTTCTTAAAACTTGAAAAAGTGAATATTAATAATTTTTTGTTTCTAGGGAATTTAAAAAAATATCTACCATATGAGAGCCCATTAAGTAGAGTATCCTTTTTTATCGTTTTTACCTTAAGAAAAACCATTTAGTAGTAGGTAAGTCAACAATAGCGATTTGCAATTCCATTGGTGATATGTATGTTCAACAAAAGGCGTACAGAAGGCGTTGTGTGATTTTTCCAAAATATTATTATAATTTTTGTAAGCTATGAAAAAAAACCTACTACAAAATCAAAGTGATTCTTCGGCAATCTCTGCTTTCGAAATATTACGAATATGCCCGGCCGTCGCGTGCCCGCTCAGTTATAAATGTGCTTCGGTGTATGTGCAATAAGCCGGGCTATTGGTTGTATGTTCGATATATACTTCACAAGCCCAAAATTTAATACTCGCATAACTTTAATCGTAGTTAAGCATTGTAATCGCTTACTGGAATTGCACATATTGTATTTAATTGTATAAAAAAATATTTTTTTATTGTAGCAACTCCGTCAAGAGATCACGTCTTCCATATGACATTTCCCAAGGAGTGGCAGAGAAATGATATCAATCAGCTTTTTAGTCCATTTGGTAAGTCTTAAAATATAAAACTTTTATATTAATTTATAATTCTTAAGTTTTCTTTTCTAAAAGTAAGATATTAAATTATTACCACTTTTATTTTATTCTTTTAGTTAACAATTGTATGAAAATTAATGTGGAATTGAATAAAAGAAAGACAACCAAAGACTTTCATGGCTATAATAGAAATAGATTTCTCCATACGAGCTAGTACTTTTTTTATATTACGGCTTTTTCAGTTTTAAAAATGTACCAAAACAGTATGTTCGCTTTTTATTTGGATTAAGCTGCCAAAAAATAAAATAAATAATCCCCTAAAGCTATCATATGGCATTAGTTTCATCACTATTAAGGAATTGCTCCAAAATGACTCATGGTCCCTTAGTTGTGTAGGTACCAAAAGTTTATGTTTTGACTAAACCTTAGTTAGTTGGGACCTGCTATTCGATGTACAACTTCTCATAGAAGTTTAATAGATTGTCGAGTGTGCAAAGTTATAGTAGGTTAACTACTTGCAGTATTATATAATCTGTGCTACTTGTAAAAATAAACTACATTCCAAACTTGATGATTCATATTACAGTCAGAAAGGAACAGCTTAATGTTGAGTTTGCTTGTCTTTTTTTTTTTTATATACCACTAAGGTGGCAAGCAAGCTTACGGTCCGCCTGATGGTAAGCGGTCACCGTAGCCTATGTTGATATTGATTTTTACTTGCTTGATTTCAGGTCCGATAACAGTCCAGTTCGTAGACGACACGTCGGCGCTTGTGGCCTTGAGTCGACGGGAGCAGGCCAAGGACGTCCAGCGAGTGATAGCGGAATGTAAGCGGGTCTCGCTTATACCCTACGTAAAGTACAAACACATGTTGGCCAAGGTAATTACGATCTTGATAAATGGAGCTTTGGCTGAATGTCGGTGCATGCTGGCTTGGCCATTGGTGGTTTTGGTGTAATTTAGTCTAATGCGCCATAGATTATGTGTGGTCTTTCGAAGGGATTAGGCCAAATACGTGGTGGTAGTAGACTGCAAGTCAGCTTGGTTTATTTTCTTCGTCAAATACAACTTACTGAACAAGGTAGGTCTTCTTATTCTTTCTGTGCCGAGCTGGTTTCCGCACCTGCCATTCGTGTATGGTTATTTGCGTAGCGGGCAGACGGCTTCTGCAGCCAGCCAAGTTCCCATCGGAAGCTTTATGAGTGGACAAGGTTGTTTATTTTTGTATGTGAGATAAAAACACGCAGTCACATACTAACCAAGGTAATACGACCTTACTACTCAACTTGTAGTCTTTTAATAACAGTCCAGTTCGTAGATAACACGTTTAACAATTATATAAAAAGTGACATTGTTAAAAAATGTCAGGCATTGCATATTAAATTAAAAAAAAAATCAAATCATACTAATTAAAAAAAAAATAGATTTATGTTAAAAATAAAATGTGAATTAAAAATTGCAAATGTTTGTCAACAGACTGGACAGAAGCAGTTAGAAATGTTCTGGCGCAAACCTGAGGAAGATTCACCGTGCATGTGCGTATTGAAGACAATCACACTAATGTTCGCCGCCATCTTTGTTTTTGTTGCCTATGCTTTGTGCAAATACGACGTAGTTGATTAATCAGGCTGACAAATATTGGGAAAGGGATATTTAATCGAAAAAGTCGTACGAAGTGTATTAACGTAGGCGAGAAAACGATTGTATTGATATTGTGTGTGTGTATTGATATTACATGTGTGTATTGATATACGTGGGGGTATTGACATTACTTGTGTGTATTTATATATCTGGGAGCATTGATATTTACGTGTGTGTATTGATATACGTGAAAGTATTGATATTACATGTGGGTATTGATATACTTGGGAGTATTATTTTTACGTGTGTGTATTAATATACGTGGGAGTATTGATAAAACGTGTGTGTAGTGATATATGTCGGAATATTGATATATAGTGTATGTATTAATATACGTGGGAGTATTGATATGACGTGCGTGTATTGATATTAAGTCGTGAATCCATTGCAGCCTTCGCACACGCTACGCACGTGTACTTAGTGGTCATTAGCTTCGTTTTGTATGAAAATGTAGGCGCTGTCATCCCCTACGACCCACGACATGTATACACGGATGCGTGGCTCGATGTTTTCAATACAAATGGATCCCTCTTATTAACGTGTGTAGGCTTTGCGTGGACGTTCGATGCAGCAGTTGCCTATATTATAATATATATATATATATATATGTGTGTGTGAGTGTGTGTATTGGTATATAAGGCTAAATGTATATTAGGTTTTAACTTTGTTCTAAAATCTAGACAATTTAAAATTCTTAGCTTACCACATAAAAACTTACTTGACCTAGACTTTTCACCCCTATTTCAAATAAAAAATTAGAACTTTAACCAAAAGATACATGTGCTTCATTATTACTAGCTCTAAAACAAAATATTTTATGAATTTAATTATGATTTAGTATGGGCGTATTTAGCTTGACAAATCCGATTTAAAGAAATAGTTTCTTTTTGTAAATGTGGGTCTGGACATAGTTCATTAGCAGAATTTATGAGATCGCCACTTAACGTTTATGAGATCGCCACTTGACGTTTATGAGATCGCCACTTAACATTTTTCTACTTCCTTCGATAAAAACTTTTATTACATACTCTAAACTAGTTTCGAAATTAAACTTTGTGGACCCTGGTGCGATATCACTTACAGGTCAGTACGAAATATTGGTTGAAATTTTATTTCGAACTCGGTCTGGCCGGTATCATTTTCACAGTGCGCGGATAAGAAAATCGTAATTTCTACTTGGTACAAATAAACATCTTTTATACTATTTGTGTGTAGAGTCTGAAACGCATTGGCCTTTTTTTACACGCGCTATACTAACAATTCACTTTGAAATATGACCATTAGCTTCAAAAATCCATCATAAATATTGGTGTGTCTCTTGTTATGGAACAACGTATGGATCAGTTAGTAGTAGAAATTTTTTTTGTGCAAACACAAACTTTGAAACAGTTTTTTTCGTATTAGTAATTTTTTTGGTACGTTTTACGTACTGGTTAATCGTTATATTTAGGGGGCTTACTTTTGACAACAATCCTAATTTCAGTCGTATGTAAAATTTTAATTATCTTTTATGAAAGCCAACACTAGGTTACTTTGATTACAATTACATTTGGTGATAAGTAATCTTTATAATAATATTTGATTTCGTGGCACAAATAAATATTATAAGTGGTTACTATGATGACAATTATAAAATGTCAAATGGCAACAAAAAAACTGCATCAAATTTAACGTTAAGAGATACCCCGCTGAACCCTAGAATTTTTAGCCAAATTTATAACCTAAAGCTTATTTTTTTATATTTTTTTTTAATCAAAGGTAACACGTTGTATTGTGGTCGACTGGTCTAGGGACCATTATGTTCGTTTATTTGTATACTTGCATTTGTTTGTCTGGAGGAATTATCAGCCGACTTGTAACGAAGGGATTTCAAATAGCATTGTTACTTGCGATAATAAAAATGGATGCCTTACAATAATTGAAAGCGCTCATTTACTTGGATTGAGTCCAGTTCAGCGCCTACGATTGCCGAGGGCTTACCAACTTACCACTAAAATAATGGTAGTCACTGTTTCGCGGTTCATTGCCGGTATGATTTATCACTTAAAGCGGTCCACTTGTTGCCATCTTTGTACGGAACTGGGCTTTAACCTTCATGCATATGAATGTATATACACAAACCAATATGTGTGTATATATCATCATTTCGTATTTTGTAATAGGTTATAGAGAGAGGTACGAGGCCAGTTAAAAGCCAACGCTTGATAGCGAGATAACTAGATATTCCGCACTAGCCCATGGATCACATTATTGCGAGATATTGCACACCATAGAGATATTGGACATGAGGCGCGAACTTTTAGATAATAGTTTAAACGACGAAATACGATTAAAAAACAAGATTTTATGAAGTTCATACTTTTAGTAGGGCAAGCTGGGCTGTTGGGCTTGTATGAAGGTACCGCCACTGATCAATGCCCGGGTACATTTGTTTTGTTAGGTATTAAGAGTAATTTGAGTAGTTTGTTGTATCCCTTCTAACTGCCTATAACAAAAAGGCAAAAATTGTCACTATGCTATGGATGACTACTTCGACTAATAGTTTGTAATTGTAATAAAAAGATATACAAATCGACGATTTTAAAGGTAAAGATCTATTATGTATGTTCATAAACATTCCACTCAATTTTTTCTTGCTTTAAAATGTGTTAAGCTATAAATATTTAAGTAATATTGAGACTTAGGTATTTGTCTTACTTAAATGAAAAGATCAAATAATTTTTTTAAAAAGATAAATTAGATTACTAGGTGGTTGTAATTTTATCCAAACGCTTTTATCTGTCCTAATATATTTTTGGTGATATGGCTGTGTAAGTCAAAAAAAAAATTATATAATTAGACGAGTATATATTACAAACTTAGCAATCTTGTTTAGATCATGAGACTCTTTATTGTAAACCAATTTTTGTATTTTTTTAATAAAGACAAGCGCGGTGCTGTAAACAATATTTTACAGTTCTGGAATAAATATTGTGATTAGAATGAATATGAAAATTTTACTAACCGACCGTAGCAGTTATCAAACGACCGAAATTTTATAGTTATATTAATAGCTATAATAGCTGTGTCTAGGGTTCTGTTTCCAAAGGGTGCTAACGGGACCCTATTACTAAGCCTACGATGTCTCTCTGTATGTCTGTCCAAATTTTAATAAGCTTTATCTGTTTAAACGTAATATCATTTGAAGATGGCTGAAATTTATAAAGAATATGTGCCGTGTAATTAAGCCTGATTTCCTAACAAATAATAAAAAAAACAAAAAGTTAAAATTTAGGGGGGTTCCTCATACAAGAAACACTTTTCGTTGTTGTTTAAGCTTTAAGCTTGCAGTAATTAATTATAGTGTGAGCTTAAAAGTATAACGATAAATAATAAATACCGGCCAAGTGTGAGACGGGACCTAGCCATTACTATTATAAATTACCATATAATCGTTATTTAGTGAAAGTAGTTCAGATTATTAAGAGATACCGCTACATCCGTACAATGGCGCTAGTAAATAAACGTAGGTATAGTTTATAAGGAAATCGTGGACCAGCAAAATTTATAAACGATATGTGCTGTTAAGCAATGACGGACGTGGTCAGTCTTTTGGTGGGTTACCGCCTACGCCTAGCGGCACATTTTTGACGTGACAACGTCTTTTAAATTGGTTTGCCGGGTGACACTTCAAGAAACTGCGTTACGCTCCGCTCACGTTATGCGCTCACAATGAGAGCGAGTGAGAGGCACGCGCCCGCCTAAGAGCGAGAGAGACAGACATAAAATCATTGTCACGTAAAACTTTCGCCCGTATACCGACTTTACAGGCAACCAGTTTTTTTTGTAGTTTGTGTTCTTAAATGATATGGTGGCACACCATCGAACCCTCAGCATC
The DNA here is from genome assembly GCA_946406115.1 of Apoda limacodes. Lineage (NCBI taxonomy): Eukaryota > Metazoa > Arthropoda > Insecta > Lepidoptera > Limacodidae > Apoda > Apoda limacodes. The sequence goes on from OX291550.1 coordinate 26,343,269, forward strand.
GAATTTATACACTTAAAAGGGAAGCCACTCTGACAGATATGTGCTTTATAAAATTGGTCACGTGCGTGTAAAAAAACGAGCGCGGTGTATGGTACGGCCCTACCAACGCAGGGCGTTGATAAGATAATAAGATGCGTGCTCGTTAAAGGCGCTCAACATTTCACGTATCGGAACTCGCACTTGACTGATTTTTTTATTTTCATCCTAAATGTTGGTACCAAACTATGTTTCCTATGATTTGTGTTATCTAATGTGGCCGACCTTTCTATACACAAATGAAACTATGCTGTAATAATTTGAATATCCAGATGTCCAGCATGAGGTCAAATTAATACATAAATAAATAATTGTTCGCTTATTCAGCCCATGTTTTAATGTTAATTTCCGTAATGCATGTTAAAAAAAGCATGACGCTTCTTAAAAATCATAGTCAAAAATCCACTGCACGTGTTAAATGTGAAACCGCCCATTGGTGTTCCAATGCTGTTGAGTTATTTTTAATAGTAGGTTTTTTAATTATAACACAACATATTTTTTTTCTTTTCTCAATTCAATGTATGGAGAGCTATAGCACGGACGCGAAGCACAAAGTATTCGTACATTGATCTTTTACTTTTTAGCTTGTGTTCAGTGGTCAAATAGTAGTAATTTCTGATGAAAGCGGTCGGTCATCGCATCTGTGCGAGCGCGACGGCAAATAACTATGCGCGTGTAACAGAGACAAATAGTGACTGGTCATTGAACGAAATTCTTCCTGCTTCGCGTCTATGCTTTATACCTCTACTCGTAATTTTTTTTCTCAACTTTCATAAATATTCATGCATTTATTTTTCAATTTTTCAATTACCATATTACATTTCACAAAAAAAAAATATAAAGTTATTTACGAAAAAAAAACAGTCTTTTTTAGTATACGTTATAATTGCGGTGTCGCGTTAAATCAAAATGATAAGTATGCTCTAGAAAACACAGATGAATACTCAGATGCAGTGGGATTTTGTTCTATTTTACTTGCGAGCTGTTTTCCATTTATGGCTGTGTATTATAAATGTTTATCTATTGTAGTGCTTTGGTAATGTAAATATTAAGATGTAAAATTGATAATTGTTTTGATGTTGCGTAAAAATGCATATTGATGAAAATGTAAAATGTAGGCGGTGCTTAAAAAGTATTGAAGCTTAGTCACATAAAGTTGTCTGTTACATTTTATTTAGGATAAATGTTTTATGTCTGCTTTTTTTCTTGCAACAATGTGACTCTAACTTTTTTCTCTTAATACCTACTCTTTTGTTATAAAAATAAGTTTTAAGTGATTCTCATTAGCTTAGTTATGTATGTACTTACACGCTCTTTTTTCTTACTTGCCTTTTTTTTTACTTAAAATTAAGAAAAAATTGATTTTGGCTCAAAATATGAAAATGGCAAAATGCACAATTAGATAAAACAAGAGAGATTGAACTATATCCTACCTGGTGGTTTTTTTTTGAGCTAAAAAATTATTAGAAAATAAGAGAGGTAAAAAAATGGTGCCCTTTATATTTTTTTATTAAATAATTTAAAATTTAAAAGGTTGTTTTATTTTAAACTCAATTCGTTAAAATTCTGTTGGAGTCATATTGTTAATTTCGTTTACAATGTTGCAAATTTAACGTCGATATTAAGTTTTTTTTATCAAATTTCTGTGAGTATAAAAGTGAAATTGTGTCAAGTTTTTCTTTTATTTTAAATTTGCATTTTGTAAATAGTTTCGAGACTCCATTTTTTACCAATACCATAATTTTTAACTGACAAAGCTAGTCTTAAAATTAATCTCAGTTACTAAAATGTTATTCACTGTCGAAAATTCAAGCTTCTACCTAGATTAATGACTTGTTAAGGGGTGCAAAATGTCCTTAAAACACCAAAAATTTGTTATGTGTAGGAGGATACCTATTCCTTTGATATTTGAAAATATTTTTTACCTACTTATGAAAGGGAAAGGGACATTTACTAGTTCTTGACCAACTACTTTACCTACAGTATCGCCGATGTAAATGTGGAAAGACAAACTTGCAAGCTAAAAAATCCTTTTCTATAAGTAAAATGTTCACCTCGTTCATTAAATGAATAATGTTGGTTGTTTTCCTCGAAGTGTCTTAGTAGGATTTCTAGTTTTAAGCTAACGTAGGCTTCGCTATTGTACGGGCGATTTGCAGATCGTGAGAGGATATCCGTAGTGTGACCATACGAACGATCCAGGAACAAGGATAATTTTTTTTATAAATTTGCTAATGGAAAATCTTAGATTCACTATTACAATATAATCTACCAACCAGGGACCTTAGACAATTTGCAATCGAATAATCGTGCAGTATCGCTGTAGAGAGAGCATAGACTTATTACTCATGTATCGAAAACGCTGTATCGTGGGTGTCGGCTGAAAAACTCTACATTATCTGTGCCAATTATCGAAAATCCCTTATATTTTGATTTTTTATTAATACTAAGTAATGTGGTGTTTCTTTTTTATTTAAAAATAATTTGCTAAAATTACTTTTATTTTTATTTAACTTACTCATCGTTGGTTTTATAATCAGGAATATAGTGTATTGAATATTGAAATGGTTTCATGTTTTAAGTAGCTAGGTACCTAGTTTATCTTAAATTTATATTGAGAAAATATTAGGTACTTACGTAAAAACTTTTTAGTAACGAACATCTGGCTATACATTTACTAATTAGACTAACTTTACTTAGAACACAGATTTTAAATATCTCCATCATATTTAATTACAAAATGTTGCTTATGATTTTAGGAAAATATAACAATAATTAAAGATTCAATATACCTAATAAGCATAGGTAGTACATTTTTTTTTTCTTCTTATCAGAGACAAATAAATACTTATAATACACATATTGAATAAAAACATTACATTTAAATACCTAATTTACAAAATACTTAAAATCTTTAAAAATATAATATATATCCACAACAGATTTCAAGCCGCCATTTGCAGTCGCCAAGCTTATCCGCAAGGTCTTGGCGAACGCAAGTTCAACGAATATCAAAAATAGAGATTGCAATCCCGCAGATCATTCAATCCCGCGGGATCCCAGATCCCGCATCTTTGAAATTACGTTATAAAATCAAATTGAAACTTCAGATTTTTGTGTAAAAATCAACTTTTATTAATAATTTCTTACATTAAGCAACAGAATTTATTTCTTTTCTATCAATTATAGTATAAGTAATTAGTAATCCGTTTTCTTAGATTCATCTTTAAAAGTTGAATCTAAGAAAAGTTTTGTTTAATTTTAACCTTACTCCTAACAACAGTTTTATATTTTTAATTCAGTCTTATTCACATAATAACTAATAATCAAATCATAACTTTCTCTTAGATGCTATTACTATGATATCAACCTAAGTTGATAATTTTTAAAAATACGCTTTTAAGAGAATACGATTCGGCGTGCTTGCTGTTAAAACACCACGAAATTTTGAAATCATGTTTTAGTAATAAATATCTAGGTCTGCAGTGTGTCAGTTTTCTGTTAAATTTTATAGTTCAAAAGTGCATAACTTTTTAATAGTTCAAAAGTGTATAATAAATTTTCTTTTTTTATACAAATGGTTTAAAAAAAGATTTCTAGTTAATAAAATTTTTTACAAAATTTTGGTAAACCACAGACATATATATTCGGCTTGGGATTATGACTAAGAAATTTCACAGTGATTGATCAGTGTCAAAAACAAATGAGAAATTCGTTTGTATGAAGCCCGCTGCGAGGCGCCGCGAATCGTATCCTCTTAAGAATCAAATGGTATTTATTGTATCGCTATATTAAACGCCGGACGGTGAATACGAAAACAAAACACTCGTCACCTACAGAAAAACGTGCACAGGCGCAGCTCAGTGCCATTTATGAACAGCTAAAACGTCGCACTCGTGCTACTCGCGATTTACGCGATTGTTTAAGTGCCAAATTTTCCATTTGCGGGATCCGCGGATCCGCGTTTTGAAGGCGCGGGATCCAGCAGGTTGATAAAAGATCCCGTTTTGCGGGATTGCAATACCTAATCAAAAAGGAATCGCGTTCATAAAGTTGCAATAAGGCTACCTAATCTATAGACAACTTTCGTTTCGGCGCTCCACAGTGGCTTGGCGATGGTACCGATAACATAGAAAAGCAACAAGTCTATGTTTTTTTTTTGATCGATAGCAAAACATCATTTTAGCAAAGTCATTAACTTTATGTTCATACATTTTGTTCGATTCCATTCTTTTTTCGTGACGCTAAATTTGAGAAGTCCCTGTGCTGCCAGTAGAGAAAAATTATTTTATATCGCTTAATTTCTAAAATTATACAAAATCTACATCACTCATTATACACCGTCAATTTTACAGATTTCTCTTGCAGTATCATATTGTTCATAAAATCTTTCATCATCATAAATCATAGGCTTTCTGTGTTTTGTGTGATTTTTATTAACATTCTATCAATTGCGCAATCTTATCTCATAGAAAATTTAGCTAAATGAATGTTAGCTACTCAACAACAGGTGGTACTACATTATATCCAATTTTTCCTTAACACTAAAAACACCGAGCATAAGTCGTTCGCCCTAGCACAAGCTATTGGCGTGACTAAACTTGCCAGAATTATTATGGAATGTCTCATTTTGCACTTAACTATATTTTCTACGGTCTGCATATTTAATGCGATATTTTCATTAACGACGTTATAAAACTTATTGGGTGTGCCAACTGATCCAAATAAAAATATGTGTTTATTAGGTGAGTTTAAATTATAGGAGTTGCCGGTTCTCTTGTTTATTCTGCTTTGAAAGTTCAAGCCTATGGTTATGTATGCCTATGTATGCATTGTACACTCTTTTATGCGCGTAGTGAAAAATAATATTCGGTATATTCAAACATCAATCTATAGTAGTCCAATGTTGGACATAGGGATTTCCCAGTGAACACCACCACACCTGGTTCACCACCTATCTGATCCAGCCGCTTGTGGCTACCTTTTTCAGTTTATTGTGCTGACGTACAGTTTGGTGGTCTACTCAAATTCGTCTACCCAAACGGCCATCGATTCTAGGACAAATATGACCGGCCCATTGCCACTGCATGTTGCTTATTCTGTAGGCTATTTGGCTGACTTTTTCGTTAGATCTCTTTATTTCTAAATATATGCTATAAATAAATTCCGAGCTCTTTCCATCATCCATTTTTTTGTTAAATAGAAATAGTTGGAAATTAGAATAGAAATAGTTTACTGATAAAAACCGTGGTCACAGTAGTCAGTTGGTAGCCCGGACAATGGCGCGTGGCGATATCCGCGACCCCGCGACCTCGCGTGTGCGCTTCCGCCATCTTGCATTTTAATGCGATACGTTCCCGCCATCCGCCATTTGCATAGCTACCGTAAGCACGTGCGAATATACTTTGTAATTTATATTTTGCTTTGCTTGTACCATAAAAAATGGGTTAATTAAGTTTGAAATTCATTAATGTAATAACCTCAAACCTTTGAAAATAATAGTTTTTTATTTGAATGAACATTGAATTGTTGGTATTTTCAAGCATCTTTCGTTTTAGTTTTAGAAAAATATAAAGTAAAAACCGGCCAAGCACGATTTGTATTCGCGCACCGAGAGTTCCGTATCATCACACTATGCATCAGCGCGACTAACCTGACCGACGACCGTTTTTTATTATTTGTGGATTACTATAGAGTTTAAATTATATAATCGATTGAGGGTTGAAGCTTTTAGGTGTTTCCGTTTTTATGCTGAAGCAAAAACAACCGAAACATGTTTCTTATATTATAATAAGAACCCCTTTCAATTTTATTGAATCTTGTTTTCCATCTTTGTGGTGTAAATAAAGCCCGTTATTGTTTTTACTTATTCTGTGAAAAGTTCAGGCTTCTGCCTACTTCGGTCTTAAAGATAGAGTCCATTAAAGGTCAGACGGACAGAAATTCAAAGAAAAGGGTCAATTAAGAAGGCAATATGATACCAATATTTAACTTTGAAATCATCATAAATAATTTATTTTTCGCGTGCTTTGAACAATTGTTTGCAAATGTTTTGATGTGAGTGTGGGTGACTTTGAGTTACAACTCAAGCGAGGTTCATTTACATACATGGAGTCCGCGACAAAACGAATACGACTTGTCGATCGAAAGATTCTCGCCCACCTATTTGTTTACTTTATTACTTTTGTATTTATAAATAAAACAATAAAACTAAATATATACCTACTAGTGGCCGAAACTGGACGCAATGGATCTGCACATGTGGTTTCAGCAGGACGGCACCACCTGTCACACCGCACATGAAACAGTCGATTTCCTGAAGCAAAGATTTCTAGACCATATAATCTCACGGAATTCTGATGTCAACTGGCCACCAAGATCATGCGATTCCTCCTTTAAGGGTTTGTTAAATCTCTGGTTTTTGCAAATAAACCAGAAACATTTTCTAAGCTCAAGGCCGAAATTCAAAGAGTCATCGGTGAAATACAGCCCTGTATGCTAAAAAAATCTACGAAAATTTCATGAAAAAAGCAATGGTCTGTCTTCAGGTCTGCGGGGGCATTTGCCTTATATTTTATTCCATACTTAATCGGAACATGTCTATTATGCGACGTGTTTTTATTTTTAAATGAAAAAGTGCAATGATTTTGAGACACCCGTGGGTCGAGTGTGAGTTTTTGTGAGTTCGTAAATCTACTATCGCGTTCGCGTATTCATTAAAAGTCCTATGAGAAAAAACAGTTTCAAAACGCGTCCGCTAGAGGCGCTCCTTCATTTGCATACATTTATTACGTTGACGCGAATGCGATAGTATAGTTACTTTAAAAACTTAACTAGGCACACCGTTCTAATATGCGGCATCTTTATTTGGAGTTGAAGCAGAATACTGGTTGTTAGACAATAAAATAACCAATGATATAAATAAAAGGAGCAAGTCGATGGAACGGTACATTAATCTATACAAATAAACAATCTAAGTCAAAAACAATTGCGCTCGCAATCTGGACGTGCCAGCTCGTAAAGAGTCGCGTTTCATCGCTCGTGCCGATCGTATCTGTGTCCGTTGACTTACTGTACTGGCTAGACTAAAATTATGGAGACGCGACTTTCGATTAACAATGCCTAAAAATATATCTACGCTCAACTCCATAGTACATCGTGAACCAAAGAAAGAATATCGCCATCTTACGGCTTAAATCGTAGGTAAATAGAATTCAGTAGGGCGAAAGTAGCAAAATAAATTTAAATATTTTGATACGACTAGTGTCGCGTAGGTTACCAAAATCAAACCACTAGACTTTCCTCTTTATTTTACTTTTATTAGTTATATTAATTTTCGTCTTTTTGTTTGTTTTTGCTGCTTTGTTCCATAAAGGAGAAGGAATGAAGATTATTTCCTAAAAATGCATGCCAAAGAGCAGCGACAAGAGTTTCCATAGCTTGATGCCTGTATAATATGGTAGGTACACCCAAAAGCCCGTATCACAATGATGTTAAAGTTTATATCAGTAGCATAATTCTATGCAAAATTATCAAGGGGCTCCATAAAAAAAGAGCGAGGCTTTGTGATTGTTGCTACATGATTTGTTACTTATATGTATTTTGATCATGTAATGATCATTCTGGCAGTAGGTATGTACCAAAACACGATTGGATCAACTTAATATCATATTTTTATTTTCAAAGTAACATCTGATTATTTTCATTTTTCGTAAGCATTGAAAAACGTCAACGTCTTTCCAATTAGTAAAGTTTATACTACAGATAATAATGATTACTTAAAGGTTCTGGCAGTCCAGTTTCTTTGTTTTTTTTTTTAACTTTTCTAACGGTTTGAGAGATGAAGCTAGCCTCACTTGAAGTCTATCTCTGACTGAAGGCATGCAATTATTACACCCAAAATTTTTTTTTATATTGGCATTTAGTTATTTTTTTAATTTGAGTATCAACTTAAATAAATTTATATAAGTAACTGCACCATGCTCAAAAAGAAAAAAGGATCCCTTATAGGATCATTTTGTCATCCGTCTGTCTGTCTGTCTGCGTGACTTGACCTTTTTCTCAGGAACGCGTGAATGTATCAAGTTGAAATTAATGTCAAATACTCAGGTCTACGGTCCCTTGAGGCTGTAAAAAAAATCAAGTTTCTAGTCAACGCAATAACAATTACAGAATTCGGCAGAAATACGGCCGTTTTTGTCGCGTATTTTGGCATTCACAAACAAATCAAAACCTATGGGGTGATTCCCGTTGACCTATAATCATGAAATTTAAGCAAGAAGCAATATGTTACATCACAAATATAGAAAAAAACCCGGCCAAGTGCGAGTCGGGCTCGCGCACGAAGGGTTCCGTACTATAATGTATAAAAACGGCAAAAAAGTACCTTTGTTGTATGGGAGCCCCCTTAAATATTTATTTTATTTTAATTCGATTGTTGATTGTTGTGAATATTTTAAGCGTCTACCTGTTGCCGTTATCAATATCGAGCAAAAACAAGCGAAAAAATCACGTTCGTTGTATGGGAGCCCCCTTAAATATCTATTTTATTTTGTTTTTTAGTATTTGTTGTTATAGCGGCAACAAAAATAACTTCTGTGAAAATTTCAACTGGCTAACTATCACGGTTCATGAGATACAGCCTGGTGACAGACGGACGGACGGACAGACAGCGGAGTCTTAGTAATAGGGTTCCGCTAATTACCCGGGTACGGTACCCGAAAAATTTAATTAAGGCATAAATCTGTGAGACTTGATCCTGATGATGGAAAAACTATCTACATGTAATAAGTTTGTACGGAGCCCTCAGTGCGCGAGCCAGACTCGCACTTGGCCGGTTTTTTTTGGTTGATCTAACGGTTGCAAATATAGCAGTTTGAATACCTTTTGATCCATGTTTTTTTCATTTTGTGTTTGTTTTTAATAAAATATAATAAAAACGTATTCAGTAGTACTAAGTTTAAAATTTGGTATAGTAGCAGTTGGCAATTTATATCAACATTTAAACCAACATACACGTTAGCCTGTCTACATTTATACCTACATACACGTTAACCTGTCTACATTGATACCTGCATACACGTTAGCATGTTTAAATTTATACCTACATACACGTTAGCCTGTCTAAATTTATACCTACATACAAGTTAGCCTGTCTTCATTCATACCTACATACACGTTAGCCTGTCTACATTTTGCATAGTGTATGATAAAACAGCGCACGCGCCGCGAACTGGGTTACCGTTCGCGCCTGTATTGTTGATAGCAGCTGAGCTCCCATATAACTCCACTTTAGATCACATGATTTAAATGCTCGTGAGCTAACATCCATGTTAATGTTTTCAAATAATGTGACTCCCTTTCTTAGTTTTATCGTCTTTCTCTTTATTGCTGGTTACTATTAATGAACAAGATATCCGTGTCGTTAGAAAAGTATGTAATAGTCAGTAGCGTTGGCTTTTAGCACCAGTCGTTTAATATGAAAGCCACCTTGGCTTCGAGTCCTTTCATATATTTCTTTTGCTTACCAACCTGTACAGTAGGAAAATAAACCGATTCGTCTGATTAAAGACTTTTGTGGCATTGTTCGTAAAGGTAACTTGTGCTCGCGAGGTGCTAAGGGAATGAATTTTCAACTGACAAAACCTGTTCATTTCGCTACTGCACATCTTACAGAGTTACATAATTATTTAGCATACGAAACTGCCTTTGACTGTTTCCAGCTCAAAAAAATAGGTGTAACATGTAGGTATTATTCTTAAAAAGAATTAACTATTTTTTTATAAAGTTGTCATCCACAAAACGCCCGCCACTTTTTTATCATGTTTGCTGTGCCTAAAATTGTGGCTTTAACACATGTTAGGCCTCCTATACACTAGATTGTTTTAAAATGGAATACAGTGAGTGGATTTCATTGTTACAGCAATGTTTCTCGTCTGTAGGTCTCAAATTTGTATGTCTAAAGCCTTCTGTTATCTTTTACAGTTTTTCAATGCATACGCGATTGAAAAAAAACCTTTTACTTCCTCTGAAAAGGGACGTGTTCGCTTAGAATACAATTATTCAGTGAAGGTATGACAAACCGACCACGAACGCCGCGCTACTACTGCCTCTGATTAACACAAGCGAACCTAGATAACATTCTAGAGCTTTCTGTGTGGTGTAAGATACAAGATAAATTAACAAAATTAACACTGTTACTAATAACTAGGTACTTTTCTCAAAGTTTACGATATGTCGTATGAAACGGATGGACTTATTAGGCACTAGTTAGTGATTATAGTCTCTCTTGATTTATAGTTTAAAGTAGCTTTTAGTTGTGAAAATATTTATTGAGCTGCTTGCATTTTATATAAAGGGATTGAATTTTATTTAACCTGTGAAAAGTAGTAGTATATTGTTGTAAAAAATATAATACTAACATATCCCAAATAAATCAAAATAAAAAAATCAAAAATAAAAAATATGTGCAGACCTTAAAATAGCTTTGTAGGTCCTTCAGTCACACATTAACTTGTACCGAATCAGGTCTAATTTTTATATTTTGAATAAATATATATCAATTATTTTTTTTGAAATATTTTTATAATTAAAAACCCAGTTTTTGAAATATTTTCCCAATTTATTTTGGCGTCAACAGTCATACATTTAAACACAATATATAAAGTACCTATCATACGCCTTCATCGATATAATTACAGTATTTTGGACATTGCCACTATTTATGGCAATGCCATTAAAATTCAATCAACTAACTACCACTATTGTTAACTACCTACCTATATAGTCTAGTTGTAAGTAGAATGTCACACATTAACTTGTACCGAATCAGGTCTAATTTTTATATTTTGAATAAATATATATCAATTATTTTTTTTGAAATATTTTATAATTAAAAACCCAGTTTTTGAAATATTTTCCCAATTTATTTTGGCGTCAACAGTCATACATTTAAACACAATATATAAAGTACCTATCATACGCCTTCATCGATATAATTACAGTATTTTGGACATTGCCACTATTTATGGCAATGCCATTAAAATTCAATCAACTAACTACCACTATTGTTAACTACCTACCTATGTTATACCTACATAGGGTACTTACAACTCAACACTACTAATATGTGTGTTTATATTATTATTTTGTGGCAAAATGGGGACCACCCATTTCTCGTCGATAAATAAAGATTTCTACCAAGCAAAATTTTGTTATTGAGCCGGAGCAGCTAGATTGTCGCTGAAAAGAATGAAAAAATTGAATGAATCGTTGAAGCATCTTATTTGGACCAGTTTCGTCTTTTAACAAAACGCGCCACATTTGTCTCAAAACGTACACGTAACTGGCATAGGTGTAAGAGAGACGAAAGATAATGCATTCGGGAGCACCAGCCGATTTATACGGTCTGACGTTAAACTAATGGTGCCACCCGACGACGCTTGCAATTTATAGTTAAAAGCTAGTCGGCTAACGAGTTGTTATCAGTTTATTCCGAGGTGTCCACTAACAATACAAATACAACAACAATACAAGGTATGAGGAATTTAGATTAAGCCGGTTAAGTTGCGTTGTTGCTCTTTGTTACTGGTCATGTTCAATTTCTCATATTTGTTTAGTTATGTGTCTAGACCTAGGACAATTCATTGTCGCCATTGCTTGTGAAACAAGTCTATTATGTTGTGTTGTAGGTAGATCTTAAGAGAGCAGAACTGAATTAGAAACATATTTTATTCACAAAGCCTGTTACGATTATATTGTAAGGAACGACTTAGTGTGGTGATACCTGCTATAAATTTACGCTTAAAAAGTAGGTATGGTCTGTCTGAAAGTTGTTAGTTGGTGTTATTTTAGTAATATTACAGTACAATTTCTATTCATTCGGCTGTCAGCCTCCACTGATCGATAAACTGTCGCTTAGATCGTGTTTCCTTCTCAAATTGTCAGTCACTTCTCGTCTTATCCCTATTATCAATTCGAATGTAAATCGTTTCGCACATGGCGTATCTCGAATCTGGACAGCGACACCGTCTCTTGCCCTTCTCGTCGTGTCGTCTGCTGCGTGTCATCGGGCACCTAACGGGGCGTGTCCGATCGGACCGATATCCTCTTTGCCGCGACGCTTTGCCGACTAGATCGTATCGGAAGATCTCATTAGCTAATAGTACTTACTGGCCAATTACCATGAGTGACGTGTCCGGGCTAATTGTGCGCTTTGACATTTGGCGGCTAACGTATTTGGGCCCGGTAAGGCGGCTGTGTGACAGGTGCACTGAAGACCACGTGTGTGGGGTTGACAGACCAGTTAGATATGTAGGTACAGGTGTATTTCAAGTATTTATTAGTTTCCCCATTATTTAAGTATTCAGTACGAGTAAGAGTGATCATGAATAATGGTACCTATCACCTTTTAAATATGAATACATATTTTGTTAAGGGGTTTGTAGGCCGGAAAGCTAATTTTTGTAATACTAGTTATTATTATATTATATAGTATATTTGCTGTGAACGTTACATGTACTAAAAATCATTACACTTGCCTTTTTTATTACCATGAAACGTAAACGTCATCTGAAGCTAGTTCACGTTATTATTTTGATGTAAAGTAGGGAAACATGAATTAAATAGTGACACGTGCAAAACTAGTCTTATAATGTTCTGTGTGCAACACGGATGCCCCTATGTCTTGCGTGACTTTGACGAGCGTTGGATAGCGCGCCCGTACTTTTGTTTTTTGATGAGTCTACATCATAGCTAACAATATTGCCTAACGATAATGTTAATGTTTAGTTTTCTGCAGCGCCCTGTCACTTTGTTCCAGATATGGTGTATATCTATTGCCTTTTATTTTCGATTGAACTAAAGTTTCTCAACCTTTTTTCTATCATTAGTAGAGTAGTTCTTATATTGGAGGTGCGCCTCAAAGTTTTTATACGCCCCTAAAGTGCATCCCTCAAAAACGTAGCGTTAATCTAGAAAAAAGGTACTAACATTGCGAATGAATATTTAGGTAATTCCAAAAGGGGAACAAGTTCACAGCGGACCTTAATCTCGTTTATCACCTTAGTGGCATAAATAAGTCTAAAAGTCTTTTAATACTTCAAAAATCTAATTAGCTTCTAAATTTATTTTTTTGTATAAAGTCTGTCATATGAACATGATTTTGTATTAGATCAGTTGTCGCAGGAATACCGAGCCTTTCTATTTGGAAGCCTTGCTTTACTCCACCTTTTTTTTTTATTATTTGCTTGAATATTACATCGCATTTTCACCTTTACCAGCAAGAAAAATATTTCTTAAAAGGTTTTGTCAATTCAGTCATCGCGCGCCTGGGATTGCGACTGCGATTCCTTGATTATAGTAAAACAACCGAATCACGCTTAAACGTTTTTAATTAGGTACTCTGAGTCCGTTTGCTATCATGTTGCCATATTATATTAAGATCGGTTGACCCAATTGGCTGAGACACTTTATTTATAATAATAAGTATGGATTTTAAGTAATTTATAAAAACTCACTTAAAAACGAAAAAATGCTATGTAGTTATATTCTTAATTAAAATGAACAAGGTTAAATATTTGTTCCGAAATTTGTTTCTGACCAGTCATTGTTTTGTTTTTTTTTCATCATCGGGTTAATTCCAGAAGTCAATATTCGAACAGTGAATTACTTTGCTTCACTAGTGAGCAAAATTTCATTTTGCTCACTGAATTTGGACAGCACAACTATCCTTTTCTTGCTGGTGAGGTGAAAAAGTTTTTTTTTCTACTTACGTGTCTTGTCTGCGTATTAATTTGTTATGGACTATAAATAGTAAATAAAAAAAAAAACGTAAATATTATTTTAGGTCTTACTACTTACTACCTACATGCGTGATTTTTTTATATTTACTGTTCATACTCCATAACAAATAAATACAGGTAAGATTAAATAGTAGATCTTTTAATTCTATATTAAATATTTTGTCCTGGACATAAAAGTGGAGCGCATGTAATAGATTTTGAGTTAAGATGCGTCCCATGTTATACACAGATAATACAAAAAACTAGATAAAAATAGTTTATTTTTATATAAACATATTTTTTTATGCTGCAAGTTGACTAAACAGCTGAAAACCATTTTTTTGGACACATAAACGTGGGGTTGTAATAGATATTTCCCACGTTAGCCACGTTCTTATAGTTTTTATTTAGCTTGGTAAATTCATATGTTAAATGTCTCGTTTTATTTTTAGAAATACGCCTGAGTCGAATCAGAAGCAGCGGCTTGGTAAGTTTTTTAATTTTGTATTTGTTAAACCCTTTTCAGGAATAAAACTGTGAAGATATTCATAGACACACATATATTATTTAGTAACAATTATAGAAACCTAAAAAATGTTATTTGTATTGCTACGTCCCAAAAAGCGCACCACAGGGGAGGCGTTCGAGCCTTTTGTTTTTAAATATTTATTTGTATACCAAATATTGCTGCTTTCCGTACCCGTTTTTTTTTGTAAAAATATCGCAATGTTGGTATAATAAACCGTTAAATGGATACGTCAATTAGGTAAAAAAAACTACAATCGCGTACATTAAACATGTTTGTTTTTATTCAAACCTCAGAATAAAGTATAAAAACCTCAAAGCTGTGACGCCATACTATTATTACGGCCTAGTGATATAAAATAAAAAATAATACCTTACACCTGATCCAAACGAGCATGCACCATGTGCCGTTGCTAGTATACTCTCAAAGTTAAAGCATTTAAGCGTGTACCAAGATTTTTTTTTTTATAATATTTGCCTTCTTTGATCCCAAGCTGTATCGTTATTAGTAAAGCTTTAGTTATGAAATTAATATGTTAGATATTAAGGGATTCACTCTCTAAATCTTACATTTTAGAAACATGATTACCTTTACTTTCCTCTATAGAAAAATCCAAAGTTATAGCTAAAAAACAAAATAAATCCTCAATACGGCGTAAATACTTCACGGAAGGTCATCAGTTTTTGAATAATAGGTAACACAACTACATGTTTTCTATAAAGTATACATTTTACATTTGCAAAATGTGTATTTGTTTAAATAATAAGAAGGAAATACCTAAATTCGCGCTCGTTCCGCCTATCCTAGCTAGAGCCGCGCTACCCCCTCTCCGCCCCAGGAGGGCATAGTATACCTAAAATAAATTAGCGCCAGAAACTCGATGCCCCCTTAAAAGTTAATATACATACATATTCCTTATATCATTATTACAACCACTAAGGTAAATTTACCTTTACTGTCTGTTGAGTAATAATCGCCCGGTAAAGACGCTAAAGTTGACTTTACAACCTTTTTGAAACGATTGTCTGACAGTAAATTTTTACACTGACAGGACTAAAAGTCAATTGTATTTATGACAGTGTAAATAATTCAACTTGGCAGTTGAATAATTATATTACCCTGAGGTAGGCGTTCCTAAACCACTTTTCTAGCTTCCTCTTCTGGAACGTAGCTTAAACAATTATTTATACAATTAATTATAGTCGGCCATCAAGAGCTAGACAGTGTGTCGTAAGATAGGGTTGCCAACCGTACTCTGAAATAGAGTATTGTACTTTATGTCACGTAACTGTACTTTATGATTTATAACACTAATAAAGTACGCTAAAATACTTTATTTACGAAAACTATAACTTTTCTCTGTTGTATGGCCCGGTTGGTTCATTAAAAAAACATCATAGTAATAAACTCTCATGTTTTCGGAATAAAGCTTTCTTTAATATAAATAAAAAAGAAAAAAAGATGATATAATATTTCTAATTTTTTTTTTTTTTACAAATACATAAAATATATAAAACAGTTGGCAATCCTAAGTGCGCGGCGAGGCGAGGGGCGACCACACCCAACTAGTCTATGTCGTCACATATGGCTACAAGGGTGCTGTCCAGCCAGTCATACATTTAGTCGCGGCGCCATGACTGTCTCAACGTTGTCGAATTTATCAAAGGTATTAATGAAATTTGAATTTTGGCTGTGCGCACATTAGGACGGCACTAAAAGGCGGAATATTAGTTCTGACCTAAAATTGAAACCGCGTTGAAAAAGACGTTATGGATAGCTCAGACAAAGAACTTTTTTCTTATGATTTAAAGACGAAGCTAAACAGAAAGTCCAGATTGTGCCTAAAGAAAGTTTTTTTCCGTCAAATTGAGGAGACACGACAACACTTGCACACAATTCCGCTTGATTCCGCAGCGGAGCCGGGGGCGAGCCGCATAGCAATTCCGGATATCTGCCACGCAACAATGCGGCCCGCTCGTCTCTATGCCTTCATAGTGTGAATAGTTCAAATTATTTGTATAGAAGTGATTTAGGCGGACTTTTGCGCTGCGACGCGACCACATCCCGACGCAATGCGGCCTAAGAGCTGCCGTTTTCAGTAGATATTCTACAAAATCGCAGATGTATTATAGAAAAAATAAATCGTTTTAAAAACAGCTTGCTACTACAAGCTTAAATATCTTAATTATTCACTTTTCAATATTTGCTTTGAGAAAAAGAAAATTTAAAATATCAAATGGCGGCGCTATACTAAGGTCTGGTCAGCCCCTTAAGTAGGCTGGCGACCTAGTTAGTTAGTTTGGTAGCAGCAATTTACTGGATGCAAACGGCTCAAACTTATTTAGCAGAGCAATCTAGCGGCTGGTATGGTGATAATAATAACCAAGTTTAAAATGGTGCATTGAAAATTGAACAATATCTACAATTTTTTTTTGCAGCTAATACAGCAAGTACAGGGAGTACATCTCGAGCTACAGAGTCACCTAGGAAGAGGCCACGATCCCATAGCGAGACGTCAACGTCCGTGCAGCGAGTCAATAGCGTGACGTCATCAACGTCCATGGAGGTAGTCAGTAGCGGGTCGTCAACACCAGTGCAGCGACCCCATAGTGTGACGTCACCCACAAACCTGCAGCGAGGTACCACTGTGACGTCACCGACGTCCACACAGCGAGAGAACTGTGCGACGTCATCAGCACCCGAGCGCGCAGGCAGAAAAAGAACTTCTTCTGGCGTTTTTAAGGTACGAATATTGCTTAAATAGGATGTTAAAGTGTCCATTAGTGAACTAGGAAGTGTCAACATTTATAGCTGAGCCATACTCTTCTATCAGAAGCGATATACGAAGTTAAGCTACTTGAGTTAACTTGAGTCAAAAACCAATAGCGTAGACAGTCATTGCATTTGTGACTGCTAGTGGCATATTTACCTGAGTTCCTTCGTCCTTCAAAGAGCACCTTAAATTTTCGGACCTGGAACCTATTCTATGATGTAACTCTGCAAATCTTCACTCTTCATTCTTCATAACATGCATAGTGTAAAGTTAGGAGTTGTCAACGTTCTCTTATTATTTCAGTCTTCAAAAGATTGTTAAAACAGAAAACTGATTAAAAAGTGGGATTTCGGTGTGAAGGAAGAGTTTGAAAACTTGTGACAGTCCACTGGCCGCTAGCTCGATGTCTGCCTATCCGCACTGGGCAAGTGTCATGGTCACTATGACCCTTAGGCCTGTGCCCTAAAGTCAAGCAAGGGGCATCATGAATACATACCTAGTCTTAACCTAGCCTTCTTTCTCCAAAAAGAGTCCTGGGAAAATTATGTTCATAGACAACGTAAGGCCCTTTGAGAGCCGATTAAAATCGTTAAATGTTATGATTTTACTAGCACTGTTGCACAATGTTGTTAGCGTCTGAAAAGAGTCGGCAAGAAACTTAGCAGTGACGCTTTTAAAAAAATATAAGTTGACAATATTGGTAATTTTTGTAATTACCTAAAATAAATCTAAACTACATGTTTACACTTTTATCAAATTTAAAAGATTTAATTTAGTTTTAAATACACTAAGAAGCAGTGTTGCATTTTTCATATATGACATTTTTTCATATTATAAAAGTACCTAAGAAGATATTTTTGTGAAGGAACGTAAATACACTTTATGTTTTTCGTCACAACTTTTAAACTGTGAACTGAAATTCTTACTATTATTAAATCTGTGATTATTATAGCAGGTAACATTATTTTATTATAATATAATTTATGTTACACAGATCGATGACGCGGAACCAATGACGAAGAAAATTGAATTAAGACGAAGTTCCTCAGAAGAGTCAAGCACGAGCTCGACAACATTTCCAAACGGGCGACGGAAAACGGATATACAACAAGAAACAGAGAGTGGCAAAGAGAATAAGAAAACAAAAGAAAGGAAGAAAATTACAGAAAAATTTGACAGCAAAGCTAAAACGAATTGCGTTTCGACTTTCAAAGAAAGTGATAGTTGGGACTAAGTATAAATGTATTAGTAAATATGTTTATTAAGTGTATTTCTTGGTTTTATTTTTTATTCTGCATCTGACTTTTGACGGCAGGTCGAAATAGAACGATGGAGTTATAATGTAGTTAGACTACTTGCAATATTAATTCAATGTTTAATTTAAAACCTATTTTAGGTACTTACATTTTTATTAAATATGAGGTAGTCAACAAGTAACAAAGCAATAATTTTACATGGTTATTAAATATTTAATTGAATAAATGTGCACACAGTGAGGCAGATCATACAGAAGACTGCCTTTGTGGACTATAAGAAAGCCTTTAATAATCGAAAGCCAGGGTTTGCTTACAATATACGAATGTCAGGCCAAGTATATAACAGTCAAACAAGACTTATCCAGTTGCAAAGAGGAGAGAAACGAACAGATATAATACCTATAACTGAAGACTTTTAAGAGACTTTAAGACTTGTAAGCAGTGCTTGACACCCTTAATGTCTCCCCTCCACCCATTGCCGTATGGATAAAATCAGATTGAAGCAAATGTCCACGTCACTCGGATAACAATATTATTTTCGATCGATGGCAAACTTCTTAAGGTTACTTAAGAATATACTTTCTAGGACAAGTAGTAAGAACTTTTCTTTGAAAAGGAAACCGATAGCGACTTCCATTTAGGTTGAGCAGCATTTAGAAAGTTACGTCGCGTCTTCAAGCCATCCTTATAGCAAAAACAAGAAGACTAAAGTTGAAACAGTTTGTGAACGTGAAACTAGTAGGCTCTATATGTAAGTACCTGCCTCAAGTGGCAGTAAAGCCTGCGTGAGTAGTACAGCTACATCTCGACTCACTGATTTTTCATTGAAGTAACAAGAAATAAATTTATAGTTTATGATACATCAGTGTTATCAAGGAATTGTACTTGCCAAAAAGTTAGTTTAGCCGCTTCATATCATTCATATAGGCGTAACCTTTGGGGGTTTGAACCTCCTGAAATGTAGGTATAATATGTGTAGGTTGTATGTTTTGCTTTTTTTTAAATGCCATTCATATTAAATAACGGGCCCTGCAAAAGTCAAAAAAATGCCCGTTTTTTTATGACATTTTCAGACGTGCTTTCTACAAATATATAAACCAACTAGAGTTTAAGTATTTCGCTCGCTGCATAAGCAGCTCGCGTGGTCTTTTTTGGAATTTTATCATATGCATTATGTAAATAATTTTATCAAACCATTTGCCAGATTCAAAAATATCTTATAAATAGGTATGGGGGTTTACAGTAGAAGCAAAATTAAGGGATTTGATTTGTCAAGGTCGCAACTTTTTTTCGGGCGAGCGAGCTTGCATGTGTAAGTTAGGGAATACGATGTTAGGCAGAACCAACGGAATGGAAACATCACTATGGCAGCCATCTTGAAATTTTGGAAAATCAAAAAATCGACCCAATATTTAGTGCTAGCAACCCAGGAAACACCCGGATGCAAAGTTTCAGTCGGCCCTTTACAATATTTGTTCGAGCACCCCCTCTTATAACAAATTGTTTTAAAGATATCCGTCGTTGAATTGAATGCTTTGTATGGCGGCCATTTTGAATCCGCCATCTTGAATTTTTTTTCCACCAAGCAGTTGCTCCTCATTGCCCTTTACATTATTTGTTCGAGCACCACCCTCCTTTAGCAAATCGTTTTCAAGCTAATCTTCATTGTATCAAATGTTTTGTATGGCGGCCATGTTATTTTCCGCCATTTTGAATATATTGTAGTTTCTAACATTCACGGCACCATTTCGATTCAACTCTTTTTCTTGCCCGGATGCAAAGTTTCAGACGGATCAGTGAACAATTATTTTTGATCGCCATTTTGAATCCACCATCTTGAATTTTTTTTTCAAGCACTCACGGCACCATTTCTATCAAACCTGCCGTATATAATTTTCACTCCCGAAAGCTCTTTCTGGGAGAATAATAGGCTTCAATAAAACATCACTTTGGCGGCCATCTTGAAATTTTGGAAAATTGAAAAACCGACTCAATATTAAGTACCAGCGACCCTGAAAACCCTCGGATGCAAAGTTTTAACCAGATTGGTAAACAAAATTTTTCAACCGCCATCTTGTTTTCTTTCCGCCAGACAGTTGCTCCTCGCTGCCCTTTTAACAATATTTATTTCAGCACCCTCCTCCTATAGCAAATAGTTTTCGAGATATCCATCGTTGGAATTAATGTTTTGTATGGGCGGCCATGTTGTTTTCCACCATTTTAAAAATCTGAAAGTTTTCCCAGACTCATAGGACCATTTTAATCCTTTCCCCCATCCATCATTTTGACCCCCGGAGACTCCTTCTGGGAGACTAAAAGTCTTCAATAAATCATGACTATGGCGGCCATCTTGTAATTTTGGAAAATTGAAAAATCGACTCAATATTTAGTTTTGGCGATCCCGAAAACCCCCGGTTGCAAAGTTTCAGGTGGATCGGTAAACAAATATTTTCGACCGCCATTTTTCATCCGCCATCTTGAACTTTTTTCCCACAGCAACTGTAACTGCTCCTCATTGCCCTTTACAATAGTTGTTCGAGCACCCCCCTCCTTTAGCAAATCGTATTAAGATATGCTTCATTAGATTAAATGTTTTGTATAGGCGGCCATGTCGTTTTAAACCATTTTGAAGATCTAAAAGTTTCCCCATACTGACGAAACCATTTTGATCCAACCTCCATACATTATTTTCACCCCCGGAGACTCCTCCTGGGGGAACAATAGGTATATTTCAATCATCAATATAGCGGCCATCTTGAATTTTTGGAAATTCGAAAAATCTACTCAATATTAATCAGCGGCCCCGAAAACCTGATCCGTAAACAAATTATTTCGACCGCCATTTTGAATCCGTCATCTTGAATTTTGTTCCGCCATGCAGATGCTCCTCGTTGCCCTTTACAAAATTTGTTCGAGTACCCCCCGCCTATAGCAAACAGTTTTTGATATAAATAATATTTTGTATGGGCGGCCATGTTGTTTTTCGCCATTTTGAAGATGTAAAAGTTTGTCCATACTTACGGGACTACTTCGATAAAACCCCCCATATATAATTTTCACCCACGGAGACTTCTTCTGAGAGAACAATAGGCTCCAATAAAATATCACTATGGCGGCCATCTTGGAATTTTGGAAAATCAATAAATCGACTCAATATTTATTGTCAGCGAACCATAAAACCCCCGGATGTAAATTCTCAGCCGGATCGGTGAACAAATATTAAAATATTTAACCGCCATTTTGAATCCGCCATCTTGACTTTTTTTCTACCAATCATCATTGCCCTTTACAATATTTGTTTGAGCCCTCCTATAGCAAATCGTTTTCAAGATATCCTTCGTGGAATTGAATGTTTTTTATGGCGGCCATGTTGTTTTCCGCCATTTTGAATATCATGCAGTTTTCTACTACTCACAGCACTATTTCGATCAAAACCCCCTATACATCATTTTCACCTCTGGAGACTCCTTCTAGGAGATTAAAAGGCTAAAATCTTTACTATGGCGACCATCTTGAAATTTTGGTAATTTAAAATGTACTCAATATACCGTATCAGCGACCCTGAAAACCCAAGAAAGCAAAATTTCAGCAAACAAATGTTTTCAACCGCCATTTTGAATCCGCCATCTTAAATTAATTTTTCACCAGGCAGTTGCTCCTCATTGCCTTTTACAATATTTGTTCGAGCACACCCCTCCTAAAGCAAATAGTTTTCGAGATATCCATTGTTGAGTGTTTGTATGGCGGCCATGTTGTTTTTCGACATTTTGAATTTTTTCACTGGCGACCGATTTTGACCAAGGTGTCAGTTCAAAACGTGAAAAAAATATGCCTCAAAATGCCATAGATTAGGCGGGCTCCACACTGACTTCCTGATGAGCAGCAGATTTTGAATATCTATCAGGTTCTCTATACTCAAACAATCATTTTAATTAAACTCCCCATACATTATTTTCACCCCCGGAGGCTCTTGGGAGAACCTTTAATAAAATATCACTATGGCGGCCATCTTGAAATTTTGAAAAATCGAAAAATCGGTTGCAAAATTTAGGGTTCTAATAGTAAATAGTTTTCGAGATATCCTTTGTTCAATATTTGTATGGCAGCCATGTTGTTTTCCGCCTTATTGATTTTTTTCACTGGCGACCGATTTTGACCAAGGTGTCGGTTCAAAACGTGAAAAAAATATGCCTCAAAATGCCATAGATTAGGCGGGCTCCACACTGACTTCCTGATGAGCAGCAGATTTTGAATATCTATCAGGTTCTCCATACTCAAACAATCATTTTAATTAAACTCCCCATACATTATTTTCACCCCCGGAGGCTCTTGGGAGAACCTTTAATAAAATATCACTATGGCGGCCATCTTGAAATTTTGAAAAATCGAAAAATCGGTTGCAAAATTTAGGGCGAATCGGTGAACAAATATTTTCGACCACCATTTTGAATCCGCCATCTTGGATTTTTCTCCACAAGGCAATTGCCTCTCCTCATTGCCCTTTACAATATTTGTCCGAGCACCCCCCTCCTATTGCAAATAGTTTTCGAGATATTCTTTGTTGAATTGAATGTTTTGTACGGCGGCCATGTTGTTTTTCGCCATTTTGAAGTTTTCAAAGTTTTCCCATACACAGGGGATCATTTCGATGAAACCCCCTCAAATACATCATTTTCATCCCCGGAGACTCCTTCTGGGAAACAAAAAGGATTCAAAAAATAATCAATATGGCGGCTATCTTGAAATTTAGGAAAATCGAAAAATCTACTCAATAATCCGTATTAGCGACCCTAAAAACCCGCGGATGCAAAATTTTAGCCTGATCGGTAAACAAATTATTTCGACCGCCATTTTGCATCCGCCATCTTGAATTTTTTTTCACCAGGCAGTTGCTCTTTGGTTTCCTTTACAAAATTGGTTCGAGCACACCCCTCCTAAAGCAAATAGTTTTCGAGATATCCATTGTTGAGTGTTTGTATGGTGGCCATGTTGTTTTTCGCCATTTTGAATTTTTTTCACCAGCGATCGTATTTGACCAAGGTGTAACTAAACAAAGTGTAAAAAGTTTGCCTCGAAAAACCAGAGTTTAGGCGAGGTGCACACTGTCTCCCTGATGAGGAGCAGTTTTTGAAGATCTGGAAGTTTTCCCATACTCACGGCACCATTTCAGTCATTTTCATCCCCGGAGACTCCTTCTGGGAGACTAAAAGTTTTCAATAAATCATCACTATGACGGCCATATCGAAATTTTGGAAAATCGTAAAATCGACTAAATATTTAAAATCAGCGACCCCAAAATCTCCCGGATGCAAAGTTTTAGTCGGATCGCTGAACAAATTTTTTCGACCGCCATTTTGAATCTGCCTTCTTGAATTTTTTTCGCCAGGCAGTTGCTCCTCAATGCCCTCTACAGCATTTGTTTAATCACATAAGCAAATAGTTTTCGTTATGTCCTTCGTTGAATGTTTGTATGGCGGCCATGTTGTTTTCCGCCATTTCGTTTTTTTATGAGCGTACGATTTGGACCAGGGTGCAGGCTCATATCGATGAAAAAGTATACCTCTGAGTGTTATAGTTTCGGCGGGCTGTTGGATCTCTGCCCGATGCGGAGCAGATTTTGATGATTTGGAAATATTCCCATACTTACGACACAATTTTGGTCACTTCCCTCATTCATCATTTTCATCCCCGGAGACTCCTTCTGGGAGACTAAAAGGCTTCAATAAATCATGACTATGGCGGCCATCTTGAAATTTTATAAAATCGAAAAACTGACTCAATATTTAATATCAGCGACCTCGAAAACCCCGGTTGGAAAATTTTAGCCGGATTGGTAAACAAATTTTTTTGACCGCCATTTTGAATAAGTCATCTTGAATTTTTTCTACCTAGCAGTTGCTCCTCATTGCCTTTTACAATATTTTTTGTTCGAGCACCCCTCTCCTACAGCAAATAGTTTTCAAGATATCCTTCATTGTATCAAACGTTTGTATGGGCGCCCATGTTGTTTTCCGCCATTTTGAATACCTGATAATTTCCCCATACTAAAAGGACCATTTCGATCGAACCCTCCATACATCATTTTCACCCCCTGAATCTTTTTCTTTGAGAACAATAGGCTTCAATAAATCATCACTAACCCCCAGATGCAAGGTTTTAGGAGGATCGAAGAACAAATATTTTCGACCGCCATTTTTAATCCGCCATCTTGAATTTTTTTCCGCCAGGTAGTTGCGCTTTGGTCCCTTTTACAATATTTGTTCGAGCACCTTCCTCCTATAGCAAATCGTTTTCAAGATATCCTTCGCTGAATTGAATGTTTTGTATGGCGGCCATGTTATTTTCCGCCATTTTGAATATCTTGGAGTTTTCTAATACTCACAACATCATTTTAGATCAAACCCCCAACACATCTTTTTCACCCCCGGAGACTCTTTCTGGGAGACTAAAAGGCTTCAATAAATCATCACTATGGCAGCCATCTTGAAATTTTGGAATATCAAAACTCTGACTGATTGTTTAGTATCAGTGATCCCGAAAACCCCCGGATGCAAAATTTCAGGCGGATGGGTGAACAAATGTTTTCGACCGCCATTTTGAATCCGCCATCTTGAAATTCTTTCCACCAGGCAGTTGCTCCTCATTGCCCTTTACAATATTTGTTCGAGCACCCCTCACCTAAAGCAAACAGTTTTCGAGATATCCTTCGTTGATATAATGTTAAGTATAGGCGGCCATGTTGTTTTCCGCTATTTTGAAGATCTGAAAATTTCTTCATACTCACGGGACCATTTTGATCAAACCTCTCATACATACCTCCGGAGTCTCCTTCTGGGGGAACAATAGGCTTTAATAAAACATCACTATGGCGGCCATTTTAAAATTTTGGAAATTCGAAAAATCTACTCATTGTTCCGTATCAGCGACCCGAATAACCCCCGGATGCAAAGTTTCAGCCGGATCGGTGAACCAATATTTTCGACCGCTATTTATAATCCGCCATCTTGAATTTTTTCCACCAGGTAGTTGCTCCTTATTGACCTTCACAATATTTGTTGGGGTCCCTCCTACATCAAATCGTTTTCCAGATATTCTTCATTAAATTTAATGTTTTGTATGGCGGCCATGTTGTTTTCCGCCATTTTGAAGATCTGAATGTTTTCCCATACTCGCAGGAACACTTCGATCATACCTCCCATACATAATTTTTACCCCCGGTGACTGCTTCTGGGAGAATTATAAAACATTACCATGGCGACCAACTTAAATTTTGAAAAATCGACTAAATATTTAGAATCAGCGGCCCCAAAAACCCCCGGGTGCAAAAATTCAGCTAGATCAGTGAATAACTTCTTTCGACCGCCATTTTGAATCAGCCATCTTGAATTTTTTTTCAGCAAGGCAGTTGCTCTTTCGTGTCCTTTACAACATTTGTTTTAGCACTCCCTTTCTACAGCACATTGTTTTCGAGATATTCTTCGTTAAATATTTGTATGGCGGCTATGTTGTTTTCCGCCATTTTGATTTTTTTTATCGGCGATCGAATTTGACCAGGGTATAGCTGCACAAAGTACAAAAAGTTTGCCTCGAAACGCCACAGTTTAGGCGGCCTGCACACTGACTCCCTGATGAGGAGCAGTTTTTGAAGACCGTAAAGTTTTCCTATACTCACGGCACCGTTTCGATCAAAACCCCCATACATCATTTTCATCTCCGAAGACTCCTTCTGGGAGAACAATAGAGTCTTACAAAACAGCACTATGGCGGCCATCTTGAAATCTAAGAAAATCGAAAAACCGACTTAATATTCCGTATCAGCGACCCTCAAAATCCCCGGATGCAAAATTTAAGCCGGATCAGTGAACAAATGTTTTCGACCGCCATTTTGATTTTTTTTTCACTAGACAGTTGATTTTTGGTGCCCTTTACAACATTTGTTTGAGCACCTCTCCCATATATAGCAAATAGTTTCCGAGATATCCTTCGTTGAATATTTGTATGGCGGCCATGTTGTTTTCCGCCATTTTGAATTTTTTTCACCGGCGACCGAAATTGACCATGGTGTAAGTACCTATAGTGAAAAAGTTTTCCCTCTAAAGGCAATAGATCAGGCGGGCTGCACCCTGACTCCCTGATGAGGAGCAGTTTTCGAAGATCTGGAAGTTTTCCGATACTCACCGGCCCAGTTCGATCACTTTCCCCATACATCACTTTTACCCCCGGGGGCTCCTTCTGGGAGAACAATTCTGTCAGTGAGTCAGTCAGTGAGTGGGTCTCTAGCTTTATATATTGTAATAATAATAATAATAATTAAAAAAAAAAACAAAACAAACAGCCATAGAATTATTTATTAACTACCAGGGTAAATAATTTCTATACAATTCGGGTGAGATTTGGAAGAGGAAAGTGCGCAATACAAAACACCGTTTTTTTTTTAGATTCTTTCAAAATGATTAAAAAATGAAAATACGTGTTTTTTATTATACACGCCAGCACAATAATAAACAAAGTGAGTTATTATCTGTTAATGAAAACAAACATATAAATGAAAAAAAAATATTGAAGTGGCAACCCCAAGATGGCAGCTGTCAAAAGTCAGCTGGCGTATTGTTAAATGTGACATTAACATTAACATTTAAAGAAATCGCAAAAAATCTCATCATTGTAGGCATTACTTTGGTAAGTTTTTGTTTTTTTTTGTTTACTACAACATCCATATTTGTAAGTCTATATTTTATGTAAAAAATGAGCAGTTTTTTTCTAAAAACCAAAAATCGAGGTGGCAATACCTTTGCCACTGTCGTGCCTCATGCATGTCTTGGTGGGAATATAATTGCCACTGCCAGTTATCGCTTACAATTTTACTATCTATTTTACAGATAATGAGTAGAATTTTAAGTGAAAAGGAAATAGAATAGGAGTTGGAAGAGATGGTAATTTTTTACTTCTCTGCAACACAACAATCTTACATGAAAAAAATTGTAATGGACAGGGAAAAATCCCTTTATACAAAGTGGGCAATACAAAACACCGTTTTTGATGATTGTAACTACTCGTAAATAGCCCGAGGCGCAGTTGACCCTATCGCAAATCTGTATCCTGGCCCGGGTGTTAGCGTGACAGCAATTGTATCTTCAAATAACTATGTGTGTATTTGCTTGGGTCTGATATTATTTCTTTAAGTTTGCAATAGCAGTTGCGTAATGAAAATAAAAATATTTATTTAATCACAGTATCTACTCTTGTTGTTAGTACATTTCTGCCTCTGCTTCCTGGGAAAAAAAACCTTTTTTTTAATTGAGAATAAAGTTTCAATCTGAAATCTATGCGTGTTTAATTTTTATTTATAGGGTCAGTGCTTGGCTGTTTAATATACCTTATCGCTATACTCACTTGAGTGATCTACCTTTGTGTGACTCACGCATCCTGGCGGGTATTGCTGCAAGAACTTGTATTTATTTAATATTTTGAATTCGAGATAAGTATAAAAATAATAAAAAACACGTATTTTCATTTTTTAATTATTTTGAAAGAATCTAAAAAAAACAGGGAAAAAAAGGAATTTCAAAAAAACATTCTATAGCACATAAAAACAAAATAAAACAAATAATGATTAATAACAACGTTACAAAGAAGTTGAAACATTTGCCGCTCTAATTTTTTGACACAAAACACAAATATGACATTTCTTTAATTTTTTTTTATTTTTTGTAATCGCAGCTACATCCGCAACTTTTTGTAAATATCGAGTATTTACCGACCGTCAAAAAACCAGCTTCAGCTTGCGACAAATAGGGCCATCTAGTTGTTTTCCTAGGTGCTAGATTGTTAGCTTAGAGTGTAGCCTACGGGCTACAGTGCTTAATTACGTTTTAAAATCGTTCTATAAGTTTGGTATGCGATCGAACGGTATGTTGCCTACAGTCTACGCAATGGTACAGAGGGTTAAGCAGTCGAAAAAAGTTTTGTAAAAATAAAGTAAACGCTAACAATGTAAGATGTAAAGGCGAGTTCGTGATCGACCGTGCCGTGCGCACGCGACGACGCGCCGACGAGAGATGTGTCGCAACAAACACGCCCGATTACCTCGCCCTGTTTGTTAGCCCTGGGGCTACATGCCGACAATCCTGTGACGGCACTGACGGCGCAGTGGCTTAACCTACATGCAGGAAAATTAAGTACGAACACTGGATACGTTACTTAAATTTTTCTATTAAGAATGTATTTTTGCACCAAATCGTGATTTACTATGCCAAAGAAACATTCCATTATAACTAATGGGCTTAGTCAGGTTTTGATTTACGTAACATAGATAAAAATCTATTTTACGTAAGTAAGGTAAGTACAAAAATTGCGTTACTTAAAACAATAATGAAATATGAACAATGTAAACTACTTTGTAAACTATTCTTTTACTTACGTATGTGTGCCTATGTTTTAATTAAAATATTGAAATTTATTTTTTTATATTTATATTTATCGAGGTAAGTGCCCCACCTTACCCCACCGTGGCTACGCCCATGAATCGCCCATATATTTATTCACTTTACACCTGCGACCGCTTGACTAATGAGGTCTTCAGAGAGGGTTACTGCTGATATTTTACACTTACCCAGGTAATAATAGTTTAACCCTTTAGCTGACAGTGGCAACATACTAGCCACTATGTTTTCTTTTAAATCCATTAAATACCAGCACAATAATAAACAAAGTGAGTTATTATCTGTTAATGAAAACAAACATATAAATGAAAAAAAAATATTGAAGTGGCAACCCCAAGATGGCAGCTGTCAAAAGTCAGCTGGCGTATTGTTAAATGTGACATTAACATTAACATAAAGAAATCGCAAAAAATCTCATCATTACAGGTCATCAGGCATTACTTTGGTAAGTTTTTGTTTTTTTTTGTTTACTACAACATCCATATTTGTGAGTCTATATTTTATGTAAAAAATGAGCAGTTTTTTTCTAAAAACCAAAAATCGAGGTGGCAATACCTTTGCCACTGTCGTGCCTCATGCATGTCTTGGTGGGAATATAATTGCCACTGCCAGTTATCGCTTACAATTTTATTATCTATTTTACAGATAATGAGTAGAATTTTAAGTGAAAAGGAAATAGAATAGGAGTTGGAAGAGATGGTAATTTTTTACTTCTCTGCAACATTACAAAAATTGTAATGGACAGGGAAAAATCCCTTTATACACAGATGAAATTGGTGCAAAACGTTAATTTTACCTTAAAAAAATATTTAACGTAATATTTTACACCATACAAATACACCATTACAGAACGTAAAAAAAAGATTTAGACCAATTCAGACAAATGAATAACAGGAAACAACAATTTTTTTTAATGAAAATATTGCCAACCTAAAAAAAGTACTCCCAAATACTGACGCTAGATTGAGTTCCGAATATTTTTGTGGTTACCTATTTCAATGCGCGACCGCACAATTTTAGGGATGTGAAATGAGAAGGAGAGAGCATTGATATTTTACCCTTCCTGAAGTAATAAATAGTTAATATAAAATACTAATTTAAAATTTGGATTTACAACTTCAGCATTTTTATTGATTGATGTACATAAAACCATAAGGCATAAATACGTCCAAAACCTGTTAATAACCGTTCGTAAATAAAGTCATAAAAAACACTAATTTTAATGTGCTCCGCTTCGTTTAACGCGCCAGTTTTCAAGTTTACAAGTGGGACGCCCTGACTACATTAAATAAGTATAAGTTCTTTCTGGCGCTCGCCGGCCGCTGCCGCGGCACGCTCCGCTTGGCTTCGCGCGCTAACTTTCATGTGCTCCGCTTGGTTTTATGCGCGAGTTTTCAAGTTTACAAGTGGGACGCCCTGACTACATTAAATAAGTACAAGTTTGTTCTGTCACTCGGCTTTGCACACTTACTTCCAT
This sequence comes from Apoda limacodes, assembly GCA_946406115.1. Taxonomy (NCBI): domain Eukaryota; kingdom Metazoa; phylum Arthropoda; class Insecta; order Lepidoptera; family Limacodidae; genus Apoda; species Apoda limacodes. Next base: position 26,373,560 of record OX291550.1, read on the forward strand.
GTTTTACCATAAGCTCTATTTCAGTCTATTTCCGTAAACATAACAAGACTCTGTTTAATAAAACGTAAGTTGTATTTATGTTATTTTCTATTTTATGTAGTACGTAATGTAATCTAATTGTCTTATTGGTTATTTGGAAGTTTTTTTTTGAGGCTGGTAACATTGCAATTAAAAAAAAGTGTTCGTGTTTCCTTTTTCTTAATCCGTTTACAATATTTTAAAAAGTGTAATTACATGGTTTTTTAATGTGAAAATTGTGTTTTTTTCAGCCTATTCTTTAATTTTATCAGTGTGTAAAGGATGATTTGGACAGCTACAAGAAATCTGAACTGCTATAATGCCGAGCAAGTGAATTTTATATGTTATTTCGTCCATTTGGCGGGAAAAAAAAAATCTGGTAGTAAATATTTTTTTTATCGAAAAGTATTATTTGGCACCGACTTTCATATATCATTTCTATATCAGGGAGTGCTACTCTATCGAATAAGATTTTTTTCAGGTTAAAATGTCGTGTTGCAGAAAAGTAAATATTTACCGAAGAGATATTTGGTTTTCCAGATGGGACAATTTCTAAGGAAGATTCAGAAGCAAAAGATATGATTGTCACTCAAACTAATTTGTATGCTTCACAATGTAATGATCAAAATTTTCAACCAACGTCTGCTTTAGAAATAAAAGCTCTTTTATGGATGATAATTCAAATGGAAATACACCGACTGCCGAGCATAAAAAATTATTGCTCAAGCGACCCACTTTTGCAAGTAGTAGAAATAGCAGAGACTATGCCTCTAAACAGGTTCCAAAAAATTATAAAATATCTACATATCAATGATAATACCAATATGCCTAGCCGTAATGACGACAATTATGATAAATAAAATAAAATAAGGCCACTGATGGAGCACATAAATGTGCAGTGCCAAACTAAAGCCAAACACACATATTTTCAGTCGATTGATGGATGATTAAATTCAAGGGTCGCTTATTTTGAAGCAGTATATGCCTTTGAAGCCAATAAAACGGGGTTTCAAGGTATGGGCTCGAGCAGATAGTGATTCGGATTACTTATACCAATTTAAAATTTACACAGGAAAGGGTGATGACGTAGAGACAGGTGTAGGTGCTAATGTCGTCAAAAAACTTTGCCAGACTCTGATAAGAGAAGGTTGGAATGGTCATGTAGCGTTTGATGACTTTTTTTCTAGTCCTGGTCTAATACAATTCTTATACGACAACGGAATATACGCTACAGCTACAGTTAGATGTGATCGGCAAGATACGCCATTACTGGTCAAGAAGCCTAAACCTGCTGGTGATAAAGATTTGGATGCCAAGGAAATCGATGTCGCAACAAAAGGAAATAAGGTATTTAAAAATTTGGCAAAGGGTCAATGGAAATGGAGAGTAAAAAATAATGGTGGTTTTGTGGCTTGGAAAGATTCCAAGCTCGTTTCAATACCAAAGAAAAAATCAAATTGTGAAAGAACTCAAAAAGATGCTTAAAAAAAACATTTTTCTTGTCCACTTTCAGTGAAAGAGTACACGAGACGTATGGGGGGAGTCGACCGTTTCGACAATAGGAGGGCCACATATGCAGTACGCAGAAAGAGCAGTAAATAGTGGAAACGTAAATTTTATTTCCTCATCGATGCAGCTATTACAAATGCATACATACTGTACAATTCTAATCCTCGAAACCACAGTCCTTTGGTACACAAAGAATTTCGGATTATACTCTCAAGACTTGTTACTATCCGTAAAAGGCCTTTTGCTTCTTTACCGAACTTTGCTTCCAAAAAACGAAAATCTCTTGAAAATTAGACATGACAAAAAAAGTGTAACTGAAGAACTTTGCTATTCAGACCTGGGAGAGCGTTGGCCGGAAGAATTACCTACTTACAGAAGGTGTCGGCTATGTAGCACAAAATAAAATAAAACAATCACTAAACCTTCGAATTTAATACCTTTAAACCAGCAATTCTTGTAGATATGTATATGTATAGATATATAATCTGAATCTCGGAAACGGTTTTATCCGTGTTTTCAGGCAATGATTAACTGAAAAATATGACTCTTCCTGGCATCTATTGGCGAGTAGTAATACTATTATTGTTACCGACACAGCAACACTAAAGCTACTTGACAATAGATGGCGTTGTAAAAAAAAAGGAGCAAAGCTCGGTCCCCAGGTACTCACTATTTATGTGGCGTCCTATGTAATGCCATGTAGCCCTCCTCTATTCCGTCGTTACGACTGATTTACCTGACAACGATCCCTTGTCCTGGTTCCAGACAATAAATACCTGGTAGCGATTTAAAGACGCTTCGTAAACGCTGACTGTTAACACCCTTGAACACCAAACGCAACGGTGTTCTGTATTCAGTTACAAGTGTGCTGATTTGTTTTTACAAAGACGTGTTTAAGATGGTGTTTTAAATACGCTTTTATTAGCTGGTCCGTTTGAATAGGATGTTACTAATTGAAGTGGTCAGGCGAAAAACAGCAACATTAGTTACATTTTATTTAATTTTCAACTGACAACGCAGTCTGAAAGAATAATTCCGTTTCAATGTTTTGTCAAAACAAACAGGACAATACATTCGTAGTCACAGAGATATTCTGTTTTAAAAATACGTGTACAAGATGGTAAAAATAAAGGTAATAATTTTTTCTTCAATTGATATGATGTTTATAATCTTTAAATTGGTAATATCAGGTTGTTTATTAAGTTGTGACAAAAGCTGTTTTTCCCCTGACCCCTTCAACTGTAAGCCCTTTTAAATTTCAAAATGCAAATGTAATCCTTAAGGTAAGAAACCCTTTTTCTCATCTGGGTAATGTCGTAGAAGTTTAACTATATGCTCGCTCGCAAAAGGGTTAAAGAAACTTAAAAATACGCACAATAACAAACTAGTTCCCTACTTTTCGTTAGTACTTATGCTTGCAAGAAAAAGATTTAGTGATTAATTGTCAAGTCAAAGTCAAAGTCAATTTCTTTGATACAATAATTGTACAAGTCATTTTTAGAATTATATAACATTACATTTTAATACATTACAAAATTTACTTAATTATAACTATAATACATCCCACTATAAAACGACAAACAATAATCTCAATAATAATCATTCATTATATCTACAAAAAAATCATATTTGAATTTAATATCCTACTAATTTAAAAATTGAGCACCTGGAGGAACGTTTTTTTTTAGCAACGCCATCTATTGTCAAGTAGCTGAACAACCGCCATCTATTGTCAAGTAGCTTTATCGTTGCTGTTTCGGTAAAAATAATAGTATTACTACTTGCCAATAGATGTCAGAAAGAGTCATATTTTTCAGTTTATCATTGCCTATAAACACGGATAAAACGACGTTTTCTGAAAATGAAAACCAGCGAGATCGACCCGAAAACAAATTTCTTGAAAATCGATGGAGCCGTTTCCGAGATTCATATTATAAATATATATATATATATATATATATATACATACATATATACAAGAATTGCTCGTTTAAAGGTATTAGATTACTCATTTTCATTGTATCGAATACTTGAAAGTAAATAGGTACTAACTCAAGTATCATGAGCGTCGCGGTAGCGGCGAACAAGTTTAAATTATACTTTGGTAATGAACATGAATCAAAAGGATCCCATGCAATATTTATAAAAGATGCATTTTATAGAAATATCAGTTGCTTGTACAAGCGATCAACTTTAAATTGTCTGGAAAAGCTGTCATTTATGATACATTACTATAATAGTTGAGACGCAAGCGGTGGCAATAGATATACACCATATTTGGAACAACGTGACAGGGAGCCGCAGGAAACTTAAGATTAACATCATCGTTAGGAAATATTGTAAGCTATGATGTAGACTCATCAGAAAACAAAAGTAGCGACATCGTCGTGCGCGCTGTCCAATGCTCATCAGTGTCGCGGAAGACACAGGCGCATCCGTGTTGTAATTACGCACGTGTGTGGACTTGTCGATTTCTATAGCGTACCTACGGAACCACATGTGTCACTGAGGCTGAGTTTATAGGGACATACTTAAAGATTACCCTGGGTCGTAAGAACGTAATGAGAAAGGTAAAAAAAAGAGATTTCGAAGTATAATTATTTACATTGACCAAACCACGGTTGAACATTGTCTTAAGGTAAACGCAAGTGTTCAACACATAAATGTTTGTCATGTTCGGGATCGAACCCACGCTTTCGTGTCAACAGGCAGGCAGAGTCACTTTTATAAGGTTATAATTTTCGTATAGGTTAAGCGGTACAGTACTGTGCGACTGGATGGTATCTTTACCTTCTTAGGGATATACTTACCAGTCTTGTAGTCGTTTTTTTTTTGACCAAACAAGATTCTTAACTATTGCTGCGCTAAGCATCTAAGTGCATGACTAATTTTATTATCACGCACTGTGTGGTTTTTGAGAAGCTTTCTCCTGCAAACGCTTATAGGATCTATTTATTGGGATCGGTCTCGAGCTATTTGGACTCTGGAATTCATTCACGGGTTTCGAGAGGTAGGTCAGACTTTATACTCTTATCTATCTTATTTACACTTTTAACTTTTCTCTCGAATTCCAGAGTCCGAATAGCTCGAGACTGTTCTCAATAAGGTCCCTTGTCGTGATATCTCTAGGGACTTCAATTAGGTTATAACAACTTTTTAACAGCCATAACCTTCGGTGGCCGCTTAACGGAACGTATTCCTGTATGCCACCTGAGACCTTAGTAGCAATTTATTGTTAGGGTTAATCATAAATATTTCTTAAGTGTATTTGTTTTTATTATGTTTTGTATGTTGGGCTACGTATTTCTCAGAAACTAGTTACCGAATTTTAATATTTTTTAACCGACTTCAAAAAAAAGTAGGTTCTCAGTTTAACCCGTATGTTTGTATGTATGAATGTTTGTCCGCGATTATCTCGCATTTGGCAGAACCGATTTTGGTAGACAACAAATTGGACACCCATTGAAAATTTCGTCATAAATTTTATTTTGTGACTCCTGCGCAAATGCTGTAACTATATAGCGCTATCTGTTGATCGATTGTTGAACTGATGAAACTTCAGCTTCTCATCACTATGTGGCGCTTTTCAAATAAATTTAATGCGATCTCATAATTTTATTCTGTGCTCGTCTAAAACAAAATATTTTCGTAAATTATTAAAAAACGCATTAAGAAGACGAAACTAACAGCAAGTTTTGGTAAGTTTATATATAGCACATTTGCAAGTTTCAGACTTGACAGCTGGAACCTGACAGTAACTTGCATCTTATCGTTACTCTGAAATTGATGTAACTGCAATGATACGTATGAAAGTTTATAAATGAGCTTTGCAGCAGTATAACTCACAAATTTATTGAGATGTTACTGTTTAACGTTGTCGTAATATAGTAAATGTAAAAAAGGAGGTTGTCAGCTTGACCCGTTTGTATTTATATATGTATGTTTGTATGTACGGATGTATGTATGTTTGTTTGTCGGCGATTATCTCGCGTTCGGCTCCACCGATTTTGATGCGGTTTTCAGAAAAGTATTTGTTACATTCTGAAAAAGGTTTTGTTATACAACAAATGTATATCCATTGTCACATGGTCATCAGGTCCGGATATATTGATGGGATCCGGGAGAGATCAAGGGAATTCTTGAATTTTTATAGGCACACTTGAAGCGATTTGAGTATTTTTTTTATACCACTAATGTGGCAAACAAGCTTGCGGTCCGCCTGATGATAAGCGGTTACCGCAGCCTATGAACACTTCTGCAGCACCTGGGGCAACACTCGCACGTTGCCGACCCTTCAAAAATCTAATAACTTCTTTCTTGAAGAACCCCATACTGTAGTACTCAGAGAAAACCTCGGCAGGGAGCTCATTCCAAAAACTAAGAGTTAGCCGGAGAAAGCTTCTAAAAACCACAGTGTACGTGACCATTTAGGTTCCAAGGTGTGAGGATAAATGGCGAGCGGGGGGATGGTAGAAAGTAGCCGTGGGCATCATTTCGATCAATTCTTAGAACACATCCCATTATACAAGCGGTATAATACACACAGGGAGACAATGTCTCTCCTCAGACCTATACGGCTTGTGAATTTGGGATCGTCAACGATTATTGACCGACTTCAAAAAAAGGAGGAAGTTCTCAATTCGTCGGAATCTCTTTTTTTTTTATGAATGTTACCCGATTTCTAGACGCCTAGACCGATTCGATAAATTCTTTTTTTTATTTAAAAGGTTATAATTTCCAGGTGGTCCCATATTAATTTAGTGAATTTAAAACAAAAACTTTTGGAGAAAAAAAAATAATGTGAATTTGGAACTGGTGAAACGCCTTTTATGTTGATGATTGTATAAAACTTTGTTACGAGTATGGATGTTTTTAGTGTACCTACAAGAAAAAATATTTTTAACAAAAAAAAAACGCCTTCAAAAAGATGCGCTAAAAAGGTAAAAATAATTTTGAAGTTGGTGTCTATGTTCCTATGTATCAGTTTATAACACACTTTGCTTGCATGACACCAACTTTAAACTGTAATTCAGATCAGATTTTTCGAAATTAGTAATTATTTTTACCTTTTTAGTTCATCTTTTTGAAGCCGGTTGTTTTTTTTTGTTAAAAAGTTTTTTAAGCGTAAGAAAAAGTAAAAAATCAAATCTATTTTAACGAAAACAGGAACTGACTTCTAATGAAACATTGAGCTAAAGTGTTCTTCTTGAAGTCGAATGCCAAAACCATCTTCGCCGCAAATTTTTGGTCTTTGATTTAGAAGAAAATACTTAGCTCAATGTGCGTCTGGTTTATTTTTAACTTTTAGTGGATTTTTGAAGGCGGTAAATATTTTTTATTATTTTTTTATTATTCAAGCGCGTGCCTGTGTGACGGAGTATTCACATACTACTACATTAAAAGATCAATATTAGATACCGTAATATCAAAACTTTTGAACCAAATATCGATACTATTAAATATAATATCGATATTTTTAAACAAAATATCGAAACTGACAGTGCGACACAAGACGTGCCCGCGGTTGCATGTGCACCGCGCCGTCGCAACAATATTTGTACAACATTGCGTCATACAAGAAAACATAATTTTTAATATAATAAATCTCATAAATCCTAAACACATTGAAAGTATTAGAAAGCGATAGGGCACAAAATCAATCATATTGATTTATTTTTCTGATATTTATTTCATATATATTATATCCGTATATAGTGGAATTGTCGATATTAATACGTTTTTAAACGAGAGTGAACAAGTTGTGACAAGGCCTTTGAACTCATTTATTGAGCAAATGATGACTTTTAAATATAGGTATTTATATTTATTTTTTTAAATTTAAGAGCCTTTACGAGTTCTTACTGCAGTCAGGTATTTTATAGAAAGCAGTTTTAAAAAGGCAAATACCAACTTTAGAAAAGATAATTTAATCATACTTGATCTTTTTATGTCATCCTTTTTTTGTAGTTCCAGTGTATTATTATTGTCACTGAACGTGAACTGAACTTCATTTATATAATAAACTTGAAATACCATCACTCATTTTGGTAAGTAAGTATAGCCAACGTTTACTAAATGGGTGTGTGCGTAATTTTAAATTTTATTGAGATTAATCTTTGATTTTATTTTTGCTTAATTTATCGGTAAAGTTAGTTGGGCAATTAAATTAACAGCATTCTGTTTTTTATAGTAAACCATGAAAGTAAGACAAAACAACAAATCACTATTCTTTTCTACGTGTCCTAGTGGGGGACATGTATTATAAAAACATACAAACTGCTCATAACTATTCTGTATGTGTGTTTGTAATAAACAAAAGACATACATTTACTTTAAACTAATAATAACAAAGCCGCTAACTATGTAATTTTCAACTATAACTTAGATACTTACCTACGTTTTTTGAGGTTTAAATTTTAAACTAAGTTTTTCTAAAATCACTCTGTGGTATCTGAAATAAACCATTTTTTATCTATTGATCCTGCAGGCAATATACATAATTACTGACATATTAATAACTCAATATAGGTATACAGTAAGGTCCGTTTTGACAGAAAACTTCAAAAAACTTTTGCATATTATTAAAATCAGTTGTTTAAGAGACAACGCCCTTTAAATTTTATTTTTAGTTCCTGGAAATGTTCGAATACAATGTAACTTAAACCTATTAAAAAGTCTCTCGTTGCAAATCGTGACTGTGTTAAGTAGGTAAGTAATTTGGTGCGATGCCGTAGAGGCGCGTTCTGGCGACATGACAGGTGAATGCAACTTGTGGCGCTAGTGTCGCTCTAACCACCCTACATCTACAATTAGCTGACTTGTTTCATTCCAATACCAATTAAACCGAGACCGCGACAAGTCCCTTGCCTTCAGAAAAACAAAAAAAAAAATAGAAAGAAAAGGCGCCACCTGCCTTGGTCCGAATTTGTAATGAATGTGATGCTCACATTTCACGCAAAGTCCAAAATGGTTTTTCTTTATTGTTTGCAAGAAAATTTGGTTGCTATGGAATTATAGGAAATATCAGGCCCTTAAAAATGTATTCCCCTGTTTCCTACCTGGATTTTGGCATGAGCCTTCTATTTTTGGTATTTGATTGATTTTTCACCACCGGTCAAAAATTTTTATTGCACTGTACCTACGTTTATAATTCTTTTATTTTACTTTGTATTTATTACAATAGGTAAAAGCAATGATTCTTTAATTGAGTGCAAAGAAAACCACCCGCAAAATATTTCAGTCAGATTATACGTTACTATTTAGTTTCTAGATGTTTAGGCCGAAATACGGCAAATAACTGACGTCAACCGGAGGTCGATAGACTACTATGGGACAGACCGTAAAATGACGTCACTAGGAGGTACCATTCATTTTACTTGAATAATGGGACGCTAGTGCGATGTACAATATTGACGTAATCAGTACTGACAGTTCTTATACTCAGTCAATATATTTGTATGTTTTGCTTTTTTTAAATGCCATTCGTATAAATAAATGGGGCCACGCAAAAATCAAAAACAAACCGCCTTTTTTTATGAGATTTTCAGACGCGCCCTCTACGAATATGCAAAATTTCCGAACAAAAGTCAGGAAAGGTAATTTCTATATAATTTGGTTGAGATTTGGAGGAGAAAAGTGGGGAATATAAAATACCGATTTTGATGACTGTGATAAGTATATATAAGCCCGAGGCGCAGTTGTCCCTATCGCATATCAGTATCCTGGCTCAGGTCTTAGCATTCGCATTTCCAAATACATATTTGCGTATTTTCTTGAGTCTTTTTCTCTTAACATGTCATTTTAAGAGACCTACTTTGTGACACCATCATCGGCCTAATTTACGTAGCGTGGCCGATGATGTAGCGTGGCTGTTCCGTTGAGAAAGGAAAAGGCAATATATGTCAAATCAATTAAATATTTAAAAATAATTAACTAAAGCGAGGAAATGACATCTGGATCGCAAGAACATTTAAATCTTCTAACTTAGGTACACTTTAAGACCCTTATACTATAAAAATAGCCACGGCTCTCAGACTAGGTTGTGAAATCTGTATTCCACATCGTTGTTCTTGTGGATTTTTAGTCAAAAGCAATGGTTATCACGGTCTAAGCTACATACGGTCCGCTGGTAGATTACCAAGACATCATACCCTCAATGATATAATTCGAAGAGCTCTAGTTTCTGCTAATATTCCCTCCATACTCGAACCAACCGGTCTCTTCAGAACTGATGGTAAAAGACCTGACGGACTTACTTTAGTTCCTTGGGAGAAAGGTCGATGTCTTTAATGGGATGCTACTTGTGTGAGCAGTGTTGCTTGTTAATTTTTTTATTTATTTATTTCATGTACACAATTATAGGACACTTAAAACATAAAAAATACAAAAATAGCAATGTACATAGGTCAAGCTTATCTCTAGTTGAGATCTCTTACAGCTGACCCAAGAAAGTGAGCGGGTAACACATATGCACTGAGATTGCAAAATAAATATATTAATTATATATACTTAAATATAGACTCATCCTAATACATAATAATTACTTATATACCTACTTTCAATAATACATATAATACAAATAATATTACTTATAAATACATATAACAATACAATGTTCAAGTAATATAGTAAATATATATATATATATATATATAGGAAAAAAAAAGTAAAATAACATAGTGTTTAAGGAAGTGAAAGGTAGTCTTCCTTTTTCTTTCAGTTTCTTTTTAAAAATGCCAATAGACTGACTGTCTCTTATTGTATGAGGCAGTGAGTTCCAAAGGATAATAGCCTGGACAGTAAAAGAGTTACCGTAAAAAGTGGTGTTATGAGGAGGGATTTTTAATAAGAGTGATGTATGAGATCTGGCTGGTTTATTTTTTAAGAAAAGAAAATTAAAATGTTCACTTAAATAACTTAGGGTTAAGGGATTGCAAAGAAGATTATAGAGTAAAGACAGGACATGAGTGTTCCGGCGAAGACGGATTGGGAGCCACTTGAGCTTTTTCCTATACTGAGAAATGTGATCTGTCTTCCGCAATCCAAAAATGAATCGGATGCTTAAATTTTTGAGTCGCTCAAGTTTGTTTAAAAGCTCCTTTGTGGCAAGTAGAGGGGATTCGTTGGTTCTGGCGCACTTCCCCCCAACCTCAACCCCTCGCCTAAAAAAAAGCTCACCAACTTTTTTTCTGCTTTGTACGACTCGCGCTTGACCACTCTCAAAACCACCCCCTGTGTCTGGGATACGTCGACTCACGCTTGACCAGAACTACCACGTGACATCACTGTAGGTTCTGTGTAGTTTTGTTAAGTATTTATATCATTATCGTAATGGGTCTATCGTATTTTTCCGTTCATTAGTTATTCTTATTTAATTACAATGTCGTGAGTGCGATAATGATGTTTGTGGTGACATTCCTAATACCTTTTTAATTATATTTGTACTTGTAAGATAAATCGTATATATATAGATAGTTATCATCAAGTGATTGAATTCATCCTGTGTGATACTGAGGCTGGTTCTATTTACTTCAAAAAAAGCTATGGAGGTATGTGTTTTTTTGCTTTATAATTCTTTATCTATATTTATTATATATATTACAGACCCTCAAAACTATGTGTTTGTTTGAATGTCTATTACTTAAACCAATTTTGTTTAGGTTTTCACTTTAGGCAAATTTTTGATTCAAATTATTATACAAATATGTTTTTAAAGCATAGGCTTATTTTATTACAGAATTCAACATTTAACGTAATGGAAGAAAACACGTTCAAGCATTACTACTACGCTACATCGGATGATGAGCAATCAACTGAGAAGGCCTTAGAAACAACAAAGCTCAAACGGTCTCGTCGAAATAGTATCGACTCATTCTTTGAGGGGACCAATCAGAAGAAAAAGAAACTCAGCTCTACAGTGGCGAGATCTTCAAAAGATGGTATCCCTGGTGTCACATACTTGTCTACTAATAATGATGATGGGGCTCATGCTACACATTTGATAAAAATTGAGGTGTATGACCTCATAAAATTGAAAAAAGTACCAGTAGATGAACATTGGAAACACTCAGAAGTGAGGATCAAATATTATACGGATACAAAAGATGAAAAATATGAGCAAACGAAGGGTATCATATTTGATATCACGAAGCAAATAGCAGAAACCAATAACTGTAAAAAATACTTTTTTAAAAAGTAATCTCTAATAGCTAAATTAATTTATAAGAACCAGCTTCAGTATTACTCGAAATCAACTTTGAATCAAATTGTATCATGTTTGAGTTTTATTGTGAATGAATGAATAAATGATATAAATAAAAAATATTTTTTTGTTTTTTAACCACTAATTACACAAACACACACATAAGAAAAAAACATTTTTTTTATTTTAAAAAGTTTTATTATCAAAAATTGTTTTAAACATATCATATAATAAAATATCATTACATAGAGTGTTATTACTAAAGTGGTTTACAAAATCAATCATTGATTTACCATGAAACTTAAAATACAAATAAACAAGACAATATTCCCCACAAACAGTTGTAAAGTCATTTTGAACTCTTTTATTATTGTAACTCCATATCTAAGTATTCTTATTTAAGAAATATAAATGATGTCTACTAGGTTTACGACCATAAGAATCAAAGTATTCACCTAATCCATTTTTATTAATATGTATTCCCACCCAATGCGATCCAGGTTGATTGTCAACATCTAAATTACTAATGAGAAAAGCAGGTAGGTGCATGAGTACTGGTAATCTATTTGCAGCAAATACATTTAGTTTAATTTTCGGAGAAATTATCTTTAAACATTTTTGAATATCTAAAGTATTCATTTCAAAATGTTGATATTATGAATGTCAAAAGTATAATAAGTCCTTTCATTGAGTTCTAATTATTATATTTTAGCTACTGTAATCTACTGAAACATTACGATTTTTATCTATTTCAATAACATTATCAAATTCAGCATACACTATACAGTTTATTGTTTGTATGAGTGCTGCTTCAAAACGAACTTCAAGTCTTACGCTTCCATGTCTAATAAGATTCCAATGAGACGTAGAACTAGCTGATAAGTCTGGAGTTAAATCAAATGCCATCAAACAATATCCATTTGCATATTGTTCCCTAGAAATAGCATTACCATCATTCAAAAAGTGAATACCTGACCCGAAAAATAGTGTATGGTAAGCTGTGGTAAATATATTGTTGTGAAACATTGGTTGTAAAGCTTTTGATGGTATTTGTTGGCCATCTATATACAAACTAAATGTATTTATTCCATAGTTTTCAAAGTTAAAAGGGTTTCTGTTAAAACTTCCATTAAAAGCAGCATTGTTTACAAAACCTATTATACACCTTTTTGGAACTTGACCAATAAATATGTTATCAAGCGTTTTTCCCTGAACTCCTGAAGGTATTGTGAGCACTTTGACTTCAGCTCTGGTTATAGGATACTTAGCGGTCGTTGCACTTAAAACTTTTTGATGTGCTAATAATACACTTGGACTAATTTTTGCTCTACGAACTATAAGTGTAGCGTCAGTAAAAGTAACTTTCAGTTTAGCATCTGCACCAGCCATAAGATTAAAACTTTCTCTTGATCGTACTAGTTTAAGACTAATTTCAACACCATTTATCAGAAACTTTTCTTGATTAAACAAATCCCCATGCAAATGTCCTACCATTTCTACCTCTTTACTCTCACGTACAAATTGATTCCTTTTTTTAAATCCATCATTAGAATCATCTAGTGAATTCATTTTTCCAGCTGTGTCTTCATACCATAGTCCACAAGTCAGGTGAGATTGTTTAGCTGCTGGACCATAGTTTAATAAAGTTTCTATAAATGCCCTATAAGCATAAGTGTTGTTTGGTGGAGATACTAGTTTTTGATTTAAATACACATCGAGTTGATTGAACAGTGAGTGTAACCAGTTATTAGTTGGGGCTACTACTGTAGCAGCAGCTAAGTTGGTGCCATCTTGGTTTCGAATTTTAACTTTTAAATGTAGTAATGTATGAGACAAATCGATATAATCATCCCCCGTACCAGGAATTTGAAATTTAATTGGTCCATCGTCTGTAAGGGATGATATAGGTTTGTAGTGTATCCATTGTCCATTTTCAATACTTGTCTGAGTTGTTGGTAAAGCAAATAAATCCAATTCCGATTTTATACATTCACATGAATGATTATGTAAGAATGACATTATTTGTTTGAAAATATATCTTTAGTATTTCTATTAATTTTATACTTTCTAGTTCTCAACTCTTTCAAAGCTGTTGACGGAATGGAATGAATCCGACGTTGACGTTTCGTTATATAACCTGATCCATTCATTAGTCTTTCAATTTTATCATCTGCTCTTCGTTTTAAATTACTACTTACATCTTTTAACCGTGTTTGCACAGATTCATTCATTGGTTTCTGGCTTATCATATCGCTTAATAATCCCACTCCAGCATTAAGAGCCTCTTTACCAATTACTCTTGCCCCACTTGATAATAAAGGTAGTACTGATCGAAACAGGCCTCCTAAAAAGCTTCCTATTCCATGACCACGTTGATGTGGTACACCTTTATAAATTACACCAATTCCTGATCCTGCTTGGTGTGAATAATATTGCTCATAGGGACAAATACTGTTATTATGCATTATAATCGCTTAAAGTGTAGTTTAACATATGCGGTCCCAAATTGAAATGGTATTTTATTACCAGTGTTTGTTCTTATATCTATTTCAATTGTATCAAATTCTCTTCGCATAACTGGTAAGTAGTGGGGTGGTGAAAATACATGCATCTTATAAGCACCATAGATATATTTCTCGGGGTCTAAAGGTATTATTCTTAACAATGGTGTCATAACATCTCCAACTATTTGCGGATCAATTATATCACAGTAAACAAATAATTGAGAAGGTAATCCTAAATGTAAATTGGGTGGGTATCTTCCAACATTTTTTGTTATTAAATTAGTTTTTGGTTCAAAGCCAAGTTGAATACTTAACTTTGATGATAACGTTAAAGATGATATATTTTTATCGTTAATTTGAACAGAGACCATCTGGGAAACTTTATCATAATGAAAGCGACAGTTTTCTTTTAGGTTTAAGGCTTTTAAAATGTTATCAATATTATCATAATTGGTTGCAGGTATATGATTTTTATAAATAACTGATGATATTGATTTATCCAAAGGTACTATCATTTTCTTAGTAATATACATTATATTTTCACCCTCTTGAACTGTAAACATACTACATGGGTATTGAAATTCTACAACTCCAACAGACCACTGTCCTTCTAATTTTATAGGTTTTGGAAGTTTTGTTGAAAAATTTGTAGTGGTATTACTCGGAAAATATTCCATTGAACTATTACTGAGCAAAGTTAAATAAAAATCTTCCTTAATCATATTTTTTCTATATCTTTTAATGATACCCAAGTATTAAATTTGTTTGGATAACCTTTCCACTTCACTAGTACTTGCTTTCTATTTCCAAAATAACGAGTGTGGAGTATTTTATCTATTTTATGTGGGAGAGTGGGGTTGTATATTACTTTTTGTAATTCTTTTTCATAAAATGTACCTGTAATGGGTTCATTTTGAAGATCTTTTAACGTATAAACTACCCAAGGTGATCTTCTTATAACTGAAGTAATAACAAATATTTCATCACTCCAGTTGCTCTCGTATCCTTTTTGAAATATGTGTTTATGTTTTGTTATCCTAACATAATCACCTTCTTTAAACCTGTTTAGAATAGCCTTTTGCCCTTTATCTCTATCATATAAATTATTCCAAACAGTCATAATATTTTCTGAGTTAACATCTTTGGGACACATTTTTATACTTGAATGATAGCTATGATTATAAGAATAAATCAAATCTTTTAAAATATCAACATATCTATATGTGTTATGATGTGTGAAATACCGCCACATTTTTGTCTTTAATGTTCTTTGAAAGCGTTCCACGATACTAGCTTTTATATCAGGATTGTTAGTGGTGTAATAGTTTATACCTTTACTTTTAAAATATTTTTGCACATCCTTAGAAACAAATTCAGTTCCCTTATCTGACTGAATGTGGTTAGGTAAGGATTTTGACTCATTAAATATACTTTCAAAGCATTCTTTTATAGTTATAGAGTTCTTTTTTTTTAAACATCTAGCAAATGCATATTTACTAAATACATCAATAACACACAGAATATATTTAAAACCATCATTATATTCAGAATAAGTGCGCATATCACTTAAATCCACCTGCCACAAGTCATTATAATTAGATAAAATGTACTTATTTCTAGGAAATCTATTTCTTACAGGTTTATGTAATGTGTAAGTTTCTTGTTCTTGTAACCAATTTTTCACTTGTTTTGCTCATTTTTCCCTTTAACGAGTTGATGAGTTTGTTAACACCTCCATATCCAGCAGGATAAGAAACATCATAGTAAATCTGATTTATTTCTAATAGGGGGTCCATTTTTCCAGTCTATTTTTTTCTTGATTTTGTTAAAATGAGTCTTAGTAGGAGTAAAACTATTATCTGATTGCAATTTGTTAAGTGGAATTTCTTCTTTTATATCACCTAAGTAAAGTTTATTAATATATTCTAGTCTTTTTGGATTTCCAATATAAGTTAATGGTATTTTAATTTCTTTTAATGCTGATGCAAACTCTTGCCACCCAATTGGATCACTGTGTTTAAGTGGTCTTAGTGTATCATTCACCAGGTCTATAATGTTACTTCCTGGTATTTTCATATTATTGATACTAACAGTTCCATTGGTATCCCAATCTACCTTATTTTTATTTGAAAAAATTGATTCTATTAGTAATTCACCTCGTTTTATATACGTCTTAGGAATCAATTTCAAGAGTTGTTGCTTTGAATAAAATGGGGTTAAGTCAGTATCATTTATGGTTTTTGATTTTATGTTTGATACCTGCTCAGTGTCAAGGACTGTTTCCTTAATGACATCAGTATCTTTATAATTAGGCGAACTTTCTGTTTTGGTTATAATTGGTATTTGATATGGTCGTCGTTCTACTTCAGTAAAATGTAAATACCTTTGTAGTGTTTGTAAATACAAAATCCATTTTTCTCTATCTTCTACATTACTATTTAAAATATCTTTCATTTCACCATCTAAACGGGATAAAGTATTTAAAGCGCTTTGTGTTTCATTTTCCTTTTTAATTTTTTCTATCAAATTAGGTTCAATTAGAATCATTTTTTTAGCATGTTCCATTTTTGCTTTTATTTTCCTGCTAAGGTTTTAAAATTGAACTCACCAAGGCACTTAGAACAGATCCTAAAATAATAGGTAAAAAGGCACCACCCCTTTGAATAATTACGTTTTTTCTAAGTAGATTTCTTCCTTTACAAACCAACTTTCTCAATATATTTTTATATTTTTTTAATTTGTTTTTATCATTTTCCTTGACGGGTATTTTACCCTGTAATACGTTGTAAATACACTCACAAATAAAATTTATTTCTTCTTTACTACAAGATTTAAGTAAAGCTTTTCTATGTCTTGGTTTCAATACATGCAACGATTTTAAAAGTTCTTGATGTGTAGTCACTCTTGAATGCATTATTTATGAATGATTGGAATTTCATTATGTTTGCTGTATTTAAATCCTTTTTTAGGTATATATACAATGCAGTTCTGGTCAGAAGGAAATATTCTCGTTTTAAATCGACACATATCAATTGTGTCCTGTTTTAAATCTATTATTAGGTAGCCATGAGGTTCACTAGTAGCATCTTTGTAGGCATCTTCCAAAAATTTAATGTTTTCAGGTGAGACTTGACGTGCTAAGTAACGAATTTGTGTTTTATCTCGTGGATTTTTAAAGTAGACTATATAACTAGAGTTTAAAGAAATATCTCTCTGTCCTTTACCTTGATGGAATATATTTTGTGTAATATAGAAAACACTAATGTTTCTATGATGACTACCCTTTGTGAATATGTCAACAACACGACCATCAGACTCTCGCATGAGGTCATCGATTATTATTAGTTGTGGTTGTTCTCCATCAAACATACTGAGGTCAGGAATACCTTGGTAATAATTAACATTGTTCAAGTTGTATAACGGTTGCATTTCATCATAACACCACATAATATTAGAAAAATGTTGATTGCAAATCTCATTAGCATGTTTCACAAAATTTTTAACAAAAACTGATTTACCACATCCACTAGGGCCAGCTACAATTACTGTAAAGGGATGATAAAAATGAATCATAATTATTTTTAATGTGTGTTCTCTTTGAAAATGTTCAAATTCATATGGAGGAAAGCAATAAAAACAAACACTTATATATTAAAAACAATATAATTAATAATAAAAAAAAAAATTACAATCATTAGGTTACTTAATAATAGTTATTACCTTACATTTTTTAAACACACATAAACCAGATACAATTAATACTCTATATTATTATTATTTCAAAACTATAAGTTAATCTTAAAATGACCCCAAGCATATGTATCTGTTGAATTAGGTAAAATATATCTCTTGGTGTCATTACAGGATAGACAAGTTTTATTAATTTGTTGTGTAAAAATAGTATGTTTCACACTTCGAATCCTACACATTTGTGAAACATTTACATTTTTATTAAATAGACACAACTTATAATTTTCCAAATTCATCTTTTTTGTCACACTTTTATTTACACCTTTTGCTTTAGCAATAACCTTACTTTCAATGTCCATTGCATACATTTTTGATCGAAGTCCTACAAACTCCCGAAATATTTTACCATTGTTCTCATCCTTAAAATATCCAAGTTTCTTTTTATTTAAAAGTGGGAAACCATAAACATTATCACTAGAATAGTCTGAAGTATCGAAAAAACATTCTAAGTCAGATTTTATATCATTATAAAAATTATCTGTAAATACATGGTAAACTAAGCTATCCGTATCAGTGTATAATAACTTGACACTATTATTGTATTTTCTTTTCATGTAATTATAATGAAAGTTATACATCAATGTTTTTGATATTTCTAAGATACAAAATCCTAAAACAAATGGTTTATTGAAATATACCTTAGTCTTTTGTAATTGTACAGCAATTAAAGACTGGGAGAATATAGATAGACTATGAAACTCAGGGCGAGCAATTAAACTTTGTGCACCTTGAATTTTTCCATGGTTTTCCCAGTGGGTTAACAATTTCACATTAACACGTTTTTCAACATTTTCCATAGTTTTACCAAAGACTGCATTATTCATAAGTTTATAAAAATCTTTTTCAAAGTCACTTTTAGCTAAAGTTCTTAGTTGTGTATTTAAATCTATATATTTCTTCAACCAAGGACTTTGCTCAAACTGTAAAACTCTATGAACTCTAATTAATTTCATACCAAGTTGTAAACATTGCTTCAGATTTCTATAGTGAATAATATATTTAGTTTTGTTATATAAATTTGGTACTAATTTTTTATCTTTACTGTTACCGATTACAATGTTTTCAGGGCATAAAGGTAAGTCTGAATGAAGATCATGTAAATTTTCAGGGTATTCAAGATCAACTTCCAGTATGTATCCAATATCTGATGAATCTGATATATTGAAGTCTATGTTCGGGTTAACCCATTTAAAATCTCTTACAGGCAAATACTGAGACATTGCCCAACCATAGAGATTGTTTGCATCAAAATACATTAAGTAAGATTTTGGTAAGTTATCTTTGTAATCACCCATGTACTCGTTATTTGCCTTTCCATATCTGTTAGAACACTGTGAAATACCACCTCTTATACCAGACTTTACGAATGCTATTTTATCAAAGTCTTTTAATAATTCCAGTGTTATGTTAGTACATTTTAGCATTGCATCCCAGCTTAATCCTGGAAGGGTATAATATTGTACAGGGTCGAGTTCATATGTTTTAATTCAAATTTCTCTAAAGTTTTCAAAAATATCAGTGAGTAACATTACATCAGTTCTTAAGTATAGATTGGAATAGTCCAACATATTTTTACATTTAAATTGGACCCAAACATTTTGAGCATGTTTATAATCATCATCTGAGACACTGGTATTACTTAAAGAGTTAAAGAAAGCGTCTTGATCTGGAAGAGTTGTAACTTTTAAGGATTCATAAGAATTAACAAATTCATAAGGAAAAACACCTTTCCTAATAAGTTTATTAAAATCATTTTCGTTTGGAAATTGTTTTCTTAATTCTATAAATTGATCTTTTTTTAGATTTTTAGCTAAACTATCTAAACTACTGGCCATGAATTTAAAGGAATCTAAAAACCGCAAATGTACTAAATGACCTCTTATATTAAGTTTTTTTGAGAATGAAATATATTTTTCCTTATTTTGCGGAATGATATCTATTTCTCCATCTTTAAAATTCAAAGCATGAACAATAAAATGAGCATCATAATTACTTAGATTATGAAATAGAATGGGAATGAAAAAGGGAACACGATACTTTGAACTACATAATTCGTGAGCAACACCTCTAAAATTACCAGTATTCCAATCATAGTCTACTGTGATGTCATCACCCAATAGCCCTTCACAAATATAACATAATTGCGATTGTCTAATAGATTCCTTCTCTTCGTTAGTTAATGGAAGTGGACATTTTTGAAAACAATTTATCCTATGTATATTGCTAATATCTTTGTAAATGCTTTCCATAAACATTTTTGCACAATTAGGCCCTGTGTATGTTCTGTATGTAGACAGCTTATCATCATACGAACATTTTATATAGTATCCATAACTATAAACTTCATGTTCATGTATTGTTTTTGTATATGACTTCGATGGATTAGGGTCACATGAGGTGACGGGTTTTAAAAGAGCTTCAAAGTCTGCATATATTACAAAAGGTAATTTTAATTTTCTTTGAAACTTATCAAAATAGATTTCATCATTATTTGTTTCCCGATTAAACCAATCTTTTCCTTTTTTATGAATTCCTGGTAATTCAGTAACAATATGAGCACAGTCATGTTTTTGGTGATTAATTAAATTAACTTTAGATTTAAAATATAGAAGGCAACCATCACAGATATGAATAGCATTATTTCGATTCGTTATTTGTTTACTAACCAAGCGTGATAAATTTTTTATAAAACAATAATGACCATTTGAACCATTGTTTAAAAATAATAAGTTAATGTGTAATTCTTTACGACATTTAGTAAAATATAATGGTCCAACGATGGTATTACATTTTTTTTCTTTGTTAAATTCTAATCCGAAAACATTGATACTAATGTTATTCTGTTTTTCTACCTTGGGTATATCCGATAATTTGATTGGGAACTGTATATTATTAAACTTTAGTCTATTTTGATTCCTCAAGTATGATGATACCCTTTCAGAACTTTTATTTACAGGATATAGTGCGGATAATAAAGCCCACTTAAAACATTGTTGATCGTTATTTTTTACATTTATGACTGCTTTTTTACGCTTAATATCTAAAGGTAATTCAATAAACGAAGACCCTCGTAAGGGATTGAACTTATTAACATTCATTTCTAAGAACTGAATTTTTTTTAAAGTCCATCCACTATCTTTTGCTTCGAAATCACTCATTTTATTTTTAATGTCTTCGCTTAAAGTTTCTAAATAATTTTCTAATTCGTCCCCTAAAGAAATAGTCCAATTTTTTGTTTGAAAATCGAAAGAATTTTTTTAATCTTTTGTTTCCTGTTCAAAATCTGCATGAATAATAAAATTAACTTTAACAATAGTTAACTCTTTTAAACATTCCTGAATAAGAAATAGTATCGACTCTTTAATTGATGCTATGAATACTTCAGGAGTTTGTATTTTAAGTGACTCATTAGCTTTAGGTGATACAATTCTATACGTTAAGACCCGAGACCCAAAAGCAACTGATATAACAGAGACATTATGTAAATTATGATTATGAATAAGACATTTTTCTTTGTGTTCCTTAGATCGTAAGTGCTGAGCATAGAACCTTTGGCTAACCTGTAATTCACATATTTGACACATAACGTTCTGTCTATGTGTTGTATTGGAAGATGATGACGTCGATGCTTGTTGTAAATCTTCAACACTAATATCAGCTTGTCTCTTCAAACCTCGACCGACTTGAATTGAAGATTTTCTGTAGATATAACATGCTTATGTTAATATAAGAACACAAATATGTAACATAAAATTTAAATAAGTATAGTTAGAATGTATACCTGAATGTTTCCTCAACTTCTTTACAGATGTTAAACAGTGAAGTGTCATAATACGGATTTTCCAGAGCATTATCTTCATAATTCTCACACGCTCTCATTAGTTCTTTTTCTTCTTCTTCAAAAACATTTTGAAAAAAAACACTTTCTAGTGACATGGTTGAAATAAACCAGTTTAGCTTTGCTTGTGAATGATGAATTAATAATAAATATAATGTTCGATTTTTCTCTCATATATACAAGTCGATAAGGTGATTACTATATTAGTTGATGGTTAATTAATAGTTGCTCGTTACTTATCAATTAGATACTCATAAAATTTTGTAAGGATGGTTCTTATAAATTAATTTAGCTATTAGAGATTACTTTTTAAAAAAGTATTTTTTACAGTTATTGGTTTCTGCTATTTGCTTCGTGATATCAAATATGATACCCTTCGTTTGCTCATATTTTTCATCTTTTGTATCCGTATAATATTTGATCCTCACTTCTGAGTGTTTCCAATGTTCATCTACTGGTACTTTTTTCAATTTTATGAGGTCATACACCTCAATTTTTATCAAATGTGTAGCATGAGCCCCATCATCATTATTAGTAGACAAGTATGTGACACCAGGGATACCATCTTTTGAAGATCTCGCCACTGTAGAGCTGAGTTTCTTTTTCTTCTGATTGGTCCCCTCAAAGAATGAGTCGATACTATTTCGACGAGACCGTTTGAGCTTTGTTGTTTCTAAGGCCTTCTCAGTTGATTGCTCATCATCCGATGTAGCGTAGTAGTAATGCTTGAACGTGTTTTCTTCCATTACGTTAAATGTTGAATTCTGTAATAAAATAAGCCTATGCTTTAAAAACATATTTGTATAATAATTTGAATCAAAAATTTGCCTAAAGTGAAAACCTAAACAAAATTGGTTTAAGTAATAGACATTCAAACAAACACATAGTTTTGAGGGTCTGTAATATATATAATAAATATAGATAAAGAATTATAAAGCAAAAAAACACATACCTCCATAGCTTTTTTTGAAGTAAATAGAACCAGCCTCAGTATCACACAGGATGAATTCAATCACTTGATGATAAATTGTAACTCGAATACTCTCGACTATCCTATATATATACGATTTATCTTACAAGTACAAATATAATTAAAAAGGTATTAGGAATGTCACCACAAACATCATTATCGCACTCACGACATTGTAATTAAATAAGAATAACTAATGAACGGAAAAATACGATAGACCCATTACGATAATGATATAAATACTTAACAAAACTACACAGAACCTACAGTGATGTCACGTGGTAGTTCTGGTCAAGCGTGAGTCGACGTATCCCAGACACAGGGGGTGGTTTTGAGAGTGGTCAAGCGCGAGTCGCCACACCCCAGACACAGGGGTGGTTTTGAGAGTGGTCAAGCGCGAGTCGTGCGGGGGGCAGAAAAGTTTTTAGGCGAGGGGTTGGGGTTGGAGGGAAGTGCGCCAGAACCAACGAATCCCCTCTACTGTGGCATCAATGTAACAAATGTCAGCATAATCATCAAGAAGCGGAAGAAGGAGAGATTGCGTTAAACTGATTTTAGTATTTATAGGTAAAAAATTCTGAAGGCACTTAAGACTGTGAAAAGCAAAATGTGTGCGTTTGCTAATTTCATTGACCTGTGCATCCCAGGAAAGATTTTTATCTATTAGGATTCCTAAATTTTTGGCACAATTTGTGTATGGCAGTGGTGTACCATGGTATATAATTGGTGGAGGAGATGATGTTACTAAGCTACGCATGTACTTGCTGCCTACAATTTATGCTTGTGATTTTTTAGGATTAACAAGAAGCCCAAATGATTTTGCCCATTCACTGATTTAACATAAATTCTTCATATATTAAAGGCATCCAGAAGATTGCAGGTTATGCTGCAGAGATTGCAGCAAGGAACAAACATGATAAGTATTCAAACCTTGAATCTTTTTACATTTTTGTCCAACTAGCATTTGAAACTTCTGGCACCTGGTGTACCGAAGCAAAAAATATTGTAAAAAAATTATATAATCTTATAAGAGAGAGAGAGGACATAATCCCCATACCGGTAGCTTAACACAAAACTTTCCGAGGATCTGCCACCGAGAATAGAAGATGGTGACTAGCAAATGTCTATGTCTTATAAGGAACCTAACATTTAATCAGCATTAAGTTGGGAGTTTTGTCAAAAAACTTGATAAGCCCAATCCTTTTAAGTAATAAATACTATGCCGACACTGGGTCAAAGTTTTTATTAAAAGAAACCCAAACGTGAACCACAGCACGCGTAACTGCAAGAGAAGGGAAAATTCGAAGTTGGTCCACAAGTTCTTCGGAAAAAACAACAATCACAGTACTTTCTGCGAGATCCGTCACGGATTTTCAATTGCAACTATTACGAATAATATTACGATCTTTTTCTATATAAATATGTCAAATAGCAACAAGTTAGCAACCGTTAAAGAACACTTATTTAACTTTAAAACTATATACCGAAATAGCGGCCACGAATTACCGAACTTAGGATCGGAGCAATATTTTATCACGAAATAGGGTTTAAATAAAATTTATAAAAAAATCAATTCTAAAGAAAACAATATAATAAATATATTTAAATGCTCTCAAGAAACCAATCTTTACTAAACATAAGCTTTTAGAGTAAGAGAAAGATAACTGAGAACTAGTTAAGTAACCTATTTTGTTTAAAATAATTACTGATATCTGAAAACTAGTTAACCTATTTTTTTTAGAATAATTATTGATATTTGAGAACTAATTAACCTATTTTGTTAAGAATAATTATTGATATCTGAAAACTAGTTAACCTATTTTGTTTAAAATAATGACTGATATCTAAGAACTAGTTAACCTATTTTGTTTAAAACAATTACTGATATCTGAGAACTAGTTAACCTTTTTTGTTTTAACTTTAATTTTGTTATCATTAACGGAACCCTAAACGAGTTCGACTCGCACTTGACCAGTTTAATTATAACTTACTGTACAAAGTTAGAGGGTAGTGAAAATTTTGAACTCTGGAAGCTAGCTCGCAAAATCTGCACTTGAGAGAAAAAAATATTAAAGAATTAAATTAAATTAAAATACTATTACTATACTGCTATGGCTACTCTTAACACTTTAAAGCGGTTTACATGAAACTCGTTCCTGTAATATTTTTTTGTACGAAATCGATCTAAAACTTGTGGTGTATAAGGAAATAAGACCTCTAACGGGGTTATACGAATACTAATGAATATCTCGATAAATACTTTCAGGTTTTTCTTTTAAATTTACTTTGTCCTAAAATAGAACAAATGTAAAAGTTCTCGACGCAAAACACAGATGTAACTATCAATATTAAATGTAGTCAACATAACGAAATTAATTATGACAAAACAGTGAGGAAAATAAATGGTATGTATTTTATTTAATATTTATAAGAACTGTTTAAACAAAATATTCTAAAAATATATAGCCTTTTAAGAGTGTCACCCCTGCTAACTGTACAGCGATTTTTAAAATTGTGCTTCTAGAGCTATATGTTGCTAGTTATTAGCTATTTTCAGAATGTTTTGTCATTCTAGGATAAAACTGCGACTGCAAGTCTGCTAATAACGGCCACTTTTTTATAATTACCTTCGTAGAAATAGGAAATTAAAAATATTAATTGCCGTCACGAACCCTCTCAAGCACCACTGCTTACTTACCAATACTTTTTGCTCATACTTTTTTCTATGAAGATCTACCTACCAAAAATGTATGACTGGGAGATCGACGCTTGTACCTACAAAACTTTTTTATTAGTTTTTTATTAAGGTTTTCTGCAAGGACTACAGTATGGAGTTCTTCAAGAAAGAAGTTATTTGGTTTCTGAAGGGTCGGCAACGCGCAAGTGATACCCCTGGTGTTGCAAGCGTCCATAGGCTACGGTGACCGCTTATCTTCAGGCGGACCGTAAGCTTGTTAGCCACCTTAGTGGTATAAAAAAAAAATAAAAAAAAAATCTACTACACTAGGTGAAAATGTTTAAATTTGTGTTTAATAGTTATTTATAATAAAACAAAAATTATTCAACGTGATTTAGGTGCATGACATTGGTGGTCTTCCGCTTGCAGGCTGTACCTAACATGCAACATCTAAATCTAAAAACCCGAGCACCCTCGCGGCTTTTTTCCGTTGTTTCCCAGGGACCTTGATTGCTTTCTAAACCATAGTGATGCCATTGATATTATTTTATTTGGACAAATTATTTTTTTGCTCAAACAATACGGCCTTGGACCTCAAAAACTCTTGCGATCGATCGTTTGGGCACCTCTGCAGTCTTAAGTATTTATGTAAGTTTAATATTAAGTCCTTACATATTAAATTAATGTTTTATATGGAAAAAGCAAAACGGTTTTTTTTATATATTTTTTATTTAATGAATCACTACCTACGTTACCGTTGTGATCTATGCACTTTTGCCATTTTAAAGGGAGTTCATTGATTCCTTTGCTGAAAAATTGCGGTAGCGAGAATCAACAAAATCTTTGAAGGTGTTTTGGACTGCCTCATCTGAATTGATTTTTTTCCAATTAAGAAATTATCCAAAATCCGAAAAAAGTGGTAATCGGTTAGAGCAAGGTCCGGGGAGTATGGTGGATGATGGAGACATTCCAATCCTAGCTCCTCTAGTTTTGCCACCGTCTGTTGGGCAGTATGTGGTTTAGCGTTGTCCTGAAGTAGCAGTGGGCTAGAGTGGTTGACTAATCTCGGCTGTTTAACGCCTAGGTTTTTCATCATGGTTTCCTATTGTCGGCAATACAGATCTGCCGTAATCGTCTGACCAGATCTTAGGAAGCTGTAGTGGATGACACCAACGCTGGTCCACCAGACACTAACCGTGCACGAGGTTTGTTCTGGAGGTGAAAATTTCCAGAACGAGAGTGTTGGAACCAAAAACTTACTGTGTTTTCTTTTACAGTGGCTTCTCCATACACATAATTAATCCTTCGAGCTGTTTCTGCAGCGCTAGTGCTACGATGGAATTCGTATTCTAAAATAAAGCGATATGTTTTCCACATTGATCACAAAACGATGACAAAGCAAAATTAAATGACGCGAAAACAAATGAATTATTACATTCTAAACACAAATAGACAAACTTAAACTTGAAATAAATTTGAATTTGGAATTCTCAACAAACGTCGGCTTTTTAAGATCAAAGTGGCCGTTTCTATAAAACATCAATTTCATATGTAAGGACCTAATATTATATATATTAAACAAACTACATACCTAATTTAAGTAATATTAGAAGAAACATAACGTGACTTTGCAATTATACAAAATGAAAAAAAATTAACACTTTGATTAAGGCAAGACAAGAGGCAAAAGTCTGTTAGCCTGTGCCCAAATCAAATAAACTAAACCTTTTTTTGGTAGATTTTTTTTTCACATCGTACTTAGTCCGCGTAGTTAGCAAATTTAGTTTAATTCTCACTTTAATTTTATGCGATTATTCAAAAAAGTGTATTGTTTTTATTTTTATGTTATGTTTCCAAGCCAAACACAAATGACATAAATGTTTGTCCTGTGCAGAAATCGAATCCACAAAAAAACTAGCCGATTACGTGTTGGACTCACTTATGAATGTCTTAAGTTGGTACTTGTTTTAACTCAACGAAAAGCAAGTGGTGTGAATAGTCAATATACTTGAGAAATAAAAGACTCATTGGTAAACCCCTCTGCCACCACCGACTTTTTAAGTTACTAGTTGGTATTATCAACCCATAGTTATTATAAGGTAATATATATAATCTGACTTATTTAGCCTGTGAAGATTCACGTTAAATTTTGTTACAAGGATTTTAAAATGAATGGTATCACCATAAACTCACATACAAAATACATACTAGCAACCATACACCGGTTCAGAAAAGTTTGTTGCACAATGACTGTCTTTATTTAAAAATAAAACTTTTTAACGAAAAAAAAACAACCGGCTTCAAAAAGATGCACTAATGTAAAAATAATTACATATTTCCAAAAATCTGATCTGAATTTCAGTTTGAAGTTAGTTAGTCAAGCAAGTGAAGTGTGTTATAAACTGTTAGGGACAGTCAAGGAATTAAATTTCCAACTTAAGGTTCAATATCGTATAGCAAAGAGCTAGTTAGAACAGGACGTTATATAATTTGACATATAGCACGCATTGTTTTATATTAGTGACTAGGCAACAGATTAACTACGTTAACATGGCGAGCTTTGAGACGCCGAGGCACTTTGCCAAAACTGGATTCTTGATTCGTTTGTTATTTTGCTAGGTCTGTTATATGATATTGATATGAAATTTATCTATCCAAAAACTAGCAGATCCGACGAAAGTTATAATTCAATAAAACCACAATTTATAAACGATTTCTTTAACAAAAACAACAAAACGACAATATTATTTCTGATCTCAATCATTGAGCGAGGTCTTTATAAAAAACTATAACGACACTTTTTAACGGAACAAATAAAATAAACTAAATGTTAATTAACAAAAAGTTCTTATTAAAAATGTGTAAATCATTTTTATAATGACGTCCAAAAGGCGTTCCGGCATAGATGAGATTAATTGTTTACATATATTAGTGCCATGGAAATCTTTCCATACACTATGTCAGTGATTAATAAGTGCATCGCGTGTTCTTTCGTTCTGATTGTTCCATCTTTGGACCATTATGCCCCAGAGATTCTCTATACTCTATAGGGTTCAAATCAGCACTTTTTGCAGACCAAAGAAAAGCATTTATCTGAGCTTGGTTGTGCCTGAACCAGTTTCGCACAATTTTTGCGGTGTAAATGGTTGCGTTGTCTGGCACAAAATCAATTTGAGGAACTTCCTGTTGCGGAAAATAAGTTCGTAAAGTCGGAAGCACACTTTCATCCAACAGGTCTACATAGTCCTGAGCGGTTGCTCTAGGTGGCAAATTCACGTGATCTCCAATACCAGCTGAAGAAATGTTTGCAGTAATTCGTCCAGATGCATGATTAGCCACGAAGTGGTCTTCTGTGTACCGGGTTCGATCAAACCGCCACAGATGTAATCTTTCGGTTTGAGAACTGTAAAATGTCTTTTCGTTAATAAAAGCTGTAGAGGTCCAGCCAAAATTTAAATACTGGCGGGAGAAGTGACATCGAGCTAATTTATGATTTTCGGTCAAGGTAATTTTTTTCGCAGGCCGCCTGTGATGTAAATTCATAGCATGTAAGCAATTCCTAATTGTTCTAGGTTGAACGTCAAACATTTCTGCAAATTGTGCCCTTGACGTAGAGCCAGCCAGAATGTATTGCCTTCACATTGATCGTTTTTGGTTTTTGGCTATTGCAAGCGGGCAATGGCTATTTTGCTGTAGATCAATAATGTTTCCTTCAGCATTATATGGAAGTACCCAACGGCGAACTGTGTCTCTACTTACATTTAACCGACATATTATCGTATGAATCCCTATTCTTTCCTGGTGTAACTCCACTATTAGTTTACGGTTCGCGGAAGGTTTTTTATTTTTTAAATTAATAACGTTTTTGAATATTATTAACAATTTTCTTGATTGACACTGAGGAACATGTCATTAGAAATGCAAAGGATAACTTTCCGCTAAGAGGCTATCTGTAATGTGAAGTGACAAATCATACGAATTGACATTTCAATACTATTACTGAAATAGAATTTTCGACATTAATGCATTGCGAATTTCTAATGACAGTTCAACGCGCGTTTATTTAAAAAAAAAATCTCGAATCGGTCCAGGCGACTTCGAGTATTCGGGGAACATACATAAAAAAAAAATCCGACGAATTGAGATTCAACTCCTTTTTTGAACTCTGTTAAAAAAAATGACAAAAGTTTCCTAGTAAAATCCATACATCAATAATATATTAGTATCTATACTAGTAATTATATATTTATCCTATCATCATATTTATTATATAGTCTTTTTCTTTTATTTTCCCTTTTTTACCAAATTACCGCTAGTAGTTATCTGCTTGTCTCCATGGTTGGCTGGTAGAGAATGCCGAATGGTCATATTGTACACATAAGTTTGTGCAGTAAGTTTAAATAAATAAATTTTTTTTTAATGGTTAATGAAATCAACAGAAGAATTGCGACATTTATTGCGATATTGTCTCGAGTACTCGGGCCTAGGGAGCAAAATATATGAAAAAAATACAAAAGGTAGAAAATTTAAATTCCATAAAATAAAACAGATGGTGTCAAGACTTTACACATTTAGCTCTTTTATAATTAGGTGGGCAGACGATCTGTTTACAGCCGCAAGGAGCCGACGCCGGGCGGTTCAGGACCGGCCATTGTGGAGGCCTACGTTCAACAGTGGACGTCTTCCGGCTGAAACGACAATAACTAGTTTTACAAATTTCAATTACACGACACTCAAAAAGGGGTTCACTATAACTATATAAGTAAAATAACCAGATGTAAGTATTTAAAGATGATGCTTCGTTGGTTTCTAGTTCCCTTGTGAAAGTAGTCGTGACGATTTGAAGCGAGTTGTCGCCAGCATGTTTGGGATTTCCAAGGGCATTGCATAATGGGAGGCACGTGCCGCTTAGAAACCCCAGCTCCACGGCGACCGACTTCTCGTATTCTTTCTTCTTTAATTCCAATGTGGTTGGCAGACGGCTTCCTAAGTAGTTTATTCTACCTGTTAAACCAACAGTCGAAGACGAAATCTACACGGTAACTTTAAAATTCCATACAAATTAAGTTCTGTCTTAACTACTTTCAAGTAAGTCTTTTTACCAACAATACTAAAAGATGAACAGACCCTATGGTACTGCAGACTGCAGTGTTACTTTGGTTTAACTATCATAGAGTGATTAATTTACATTGTTGCTGCTTAACCCATTTCTTAATGATATTATTGTTTATCTATGTTATATAATGTATGCATTTTTATTATATATCCAAGTTTTATTATCAAATTTCCTGTGGTAATGAATAATTGACAGAGGTGGATCCAGCGGGGGTGATCGGGACGATCGCCCCCCATAAGAACGGCCTAGGAAGAAATGAATTGTAACATTTTTTAAATAGATCACTTTAATTACATTTAAAAAATACTTGGGGTTACATATTTAATTATTCAAACACTGCACGAGCTGGGTCGATTGGGTAACTTACGTTTGCAGATACAAAGTTCAAAAAATACCTTCAGATCTTATGATCGCCCCCCCTGAACTTCCGCCCTTGATAATTGAGGCGACCGTCAATATCTCTAGCCAAATTGAGACTACATTACATTGAGTTATTCTTTCTACTTATAAGATGAGATCGAAATCGGAACAATGGCGGCACTTTGCACGCGCCGCGGAGACATCAAAGGGCATCGCGTCAATCACCCGCTAATTAAGCTATTGTATGGAACTATTAAGTGGTTTGTTAGCTACTATTTCAGTTCGCTCTTTACATTTTATGTCTACGACACCGTTGGAACTGTCTTCTATAATGAGATTCTGTTATTCGAAGACTTGATGTTAGAAAGGTTGGGTCCAGTGTATTAGGATTCTAAAGTCCGTGAGAGCGGTCCATGACACATAAATAGATGTTTTGATTACAAATGACTCAGTTATAATTAGTGAGCGAAAATTACAGCCGCAGTATGCATGCAGGTTTAACGCGACTATTTTAATTTTTTTTTTTCTTTTCAATTATTTCAAGTAAGTAGATAAAGGCGAGGTTACAACACAAATTAGCAAATAGATTACAAATAAGTTAATATTTTTTTGTAGTGCATTGCCTCGTCGAATTATGTCCTCCGTAGCTTTCCCCACCCGCGGCTTGGGACTTAGCAGGCCAGTAGGGAAATAAAAACCAACTAGACCACCAAGACCCTCGCCGCGGGATGAGACTTCTAGTCTGCAAATTCCTGTAAATGAATGTCTTACTTGGTACAGTTTTGATAATTCTAATCACAATGACCATACATTGTTAAGAGGTTCTTGTAGCGATCTAAGGGAATATAAGAATATAATATAAGTCGCCGTATATAAAATTCGATACATCCCCTCTGGCCGTATCCGGAAATAATTTTTGTAAGCAGTTGCCAAAGATGAACTACTTACTAATAACAGAACCCCGTTAAAATGTTACTACCCTACTAATATTGATATATACCCCGTTAATATTGATACCCCATTCTGTGACCTTCAAAATAAATATATCTCAATTTGACAGCGGTATAGCAGTTTTATTTTGCAACTAGTAACATTTTTACCTACAACTCGACTGAACCGAACTGAAGCGCTTTGTAGCAGAGCGAGCGCGAGGTTAGAGCACAGCATTTTTACTACATATGTCACTGAAACTATGGTTTATTAAGATTTTTTTGCATCACTTATTCGTAAACAGTGTCATTATTGCGTGCAGACAAAGCGGGTGCAAAGACCTTAATTACTCCCAGGGGCTTTTTCTTTGTAAATTTTACATTTCTCAAAGCAACGCGCGCGTTCAAAGAACTTACGGAGGGTAATGACGCGCCTATTCTATCAGGTAGGTATAAAAGCTGTCTGTTCAAAATATGAACTACGCGCAGACTACAAGC
The DNA here is from genome assembly GCA_946406115.1 of Apoda limacodes. NCBI lineage: Eukaryota > Metazoa > Arthropoda > Insecta > Lepidoptera > Limacodidae > Apoda > Apoda limacodes. Next base: position 26,405,930 of record OX291550.1, read on the forward strand.
GAGCAATTACAAATTTTATCTAACTCTGTAGATCTATATAGAAAATATTTTATTTATTTATTAATTTATCTTCTTCTCGAGTCGATTCTTCTCTAGAGCCATCTGGTGTTGGCGTTGTTTTCTCTACTTCTTTTCCCGCCATTTCAATTGTGTTTTAGTTAGTTTATTTATTTAGTCACCTTATATTTCATTTATTCAATTGCAAATGTAATGAAAAACATTGTGTTTAACACGGGCGGAACGGAAATTACAAATTCGAGTCATTAAAGCCTTAGGCTGCTAAATAGCCTCTTGTTAGTAATTTTCTCCTTATCACCCTTAATACACAATGTTCTACTATTGGCAATAATTGTCTAATTATTTATTGTTTTCAACCAATTTTTGTACAAGTTGCTATTTAACTGTTTTTAATTTTTTTCTTGAGGTTTGTTCATGTAGGAATATACGTTTTTAGGGTTCCGCACCCAAAAGGTGCCATTTTTCGTTAGGCTAAGTTCACACGGCGCAATTTTTCTCGTATACCGTATACGAGATTTTATCGAATATCGTAGTGACAACCAAATTTGTATGGCAACTCTAAAAAATCGATCTCGTATTCGAGACATATTTTTTTCCCGTATACCGTAGGGTTTTGCCACCGGGAATGCGAGATATGAGAATGAGTGATACTTCTGGTGTTGCAAGCGTTCATAGGCCACGGTGACCGCTTACCATCAGGCGGACCGTGTGCTTGTTTGCCACCTTAGTGGTATAAAAAAAAAAAAAAAGATACTCGAAACGATTTTATCGAATGCAATGCTCAGTGGTGCTTATGTTTACGATGATTCGTTCACACGGACAAACTGGTTTCTCGTATACGAGACTCGAGCGGGGACAGGCAGCAGGCAGTTGGGTTTGTGAAGTCTGTCTGAACAACCGTCTCGTAAACGGTAAAACCGTATGCGAGAAAATATCGAATCGAATAGTCGCCGTGTGAACGTAGCCTTATTGTTTGTGTAAGTAAATTACGAAAATGGTGATACGGAACCTACAGTGCGCGAGTCCAACTCGCACTTTATGTTATTAACCTGTATAGTAAAAAAGAAATCATATCTCTGTCAGCAGAATTCCTCCCGCAAATTCTTTGATTTTATTTGGTAGAAGCCTCGTTTCTTGTTTGTCCTGGTTGATCGCTGTTTCTGTAGATTGATGTTAGTCCAGTCAAGATGTACATCTGTACTTGCAAAAGGTCCGGTCATTCTGAATTTTTATATGTTATTAGTACCTAAACTATATTAAAAAACCAGATTTGCAATTTGCAAAAAGTGTTGTCTGTGCAAGCGGCGGTATACCCAAAAAACTATATTTTTTTTGATTTTTTTCAGTTTTTGCTCATTATCTCAGTGGAGGAAGGGTCTGACCAATATAGTCATTTACATACTTTTTAAGTAGACTAAATTTGCTGCAATTAGAGACCAAGGTGACCTATATACATCCATTGATTCCCAAGATACAGTTCTTCGAAAATAGGCCTTTTTTTCCTAAAATTTTTTTTTTTCGAAATGGTCTCTTATTTTGTAAAATATCTAAAATACAAATCCCTCGTCAAATATTATATGAAATGAAGTTGTAGTAAATTTAATTATCTTTTATTAGACACCATACTGGTACCTGCAGGCCCAGCGGTTCTCTCTAAATAGAGACTTGGCGAGCGGTAGAAGTAGGGTATAATTGCGCAGCTGTACAGTCACTCACAAGAATTATACGGTTTGGCAACTACCGCGCATGCGCTGTAGCCGTATCTCGCCCTGCCCTATCGCGCCTCTACGATAAACAAGTGGTGTTTGAAGTCTCTTCTTACGTGGCGGGCATTATCCTACTAATATTATTGTAATTACTACTACCTACTAATATATATTTATATCACAAACCAAACACGTTATTTCCGGAGTCCCCCAAGGGTCCCATTTGGGCCCTTTGCTGTTTACTTAGTACATAAATGATATAAACAAAACTATCATACACTCTAAGTCTCTACTTTATGCAGATGACACCAAGATTTATAGAATTATCCGTAACAACAGAGATTGTGAATTATTACAGAAAGACCTTCACAATTTAGAAAATTTTTGCAAGAATAATAACTTATTCTTAAACTTTAATAAATGCTATGCAATAATCTTTTCTAATAAACGCAATATTCTTCATTATAACTATAAATTAGGTGGTGTATGTCTGGAGAGAGTAACACAAATTCGCGACCTCGGCGTTATATTAGACTCTAAGTTAACATTTGTTCCTCATATTGACTACATGCTGGAGAAATCATACAAACAATTAGGTTTTATACTTCGTGATGGGAAGCCCTTTAAAAATCCCTTAACCTCCTTAACCTATAAAATATTATATAACAGTTTTGTTCTTAGTCGTCTTGAATTTGCCTGTGCTGTTTGGAAACCCAACTACAAAGTACACATCGATCGTATCGAAAAAGTCCAAAAAAGATTTATAAAAACACTCGATTATAGAACTGGCCACCTTTATTCCAATTACGAGGACTCACTAAAATATTATAAAGTCATTTCTCTAGAGCTTCGTCGTGACTGCGTAGATTGTACTTTACTTTATAAAGTTATACATAACCTTTTTGATGCCCCTTCACTATTACACGATATTTCCCTCAAAGTGCCTTGAGTAGTTGAGGGTCAATGTCTGTGAGGTTTGCTTTTCCAATATGGCGCTCGGTAGCCAGTATGCTAACTTTAATAAAAGTGTATGTTTACTTCCACAAGCGCGGCGCACGAAAAATGTGTTGTATTGTTTTTTATTTATTTAACGAGTAAGCGAGTTATAAAATGTCGTTTGAAACGCGCTAGTGCACATTATAAGAAAGACGCACGAGTAAACAAATACTACGTAAATGAATCATATAAAATCATCGACTGTTTTTAATACATAAATACCAATCTAACAATTTTTGGTTTAAGACAATATTAACCTAATTCAATTATAACAGTTTTTACTGAATTGAAAGCGTAGTGCGAGCGATATACATAACAATCACATTAAAAAAACATGATTAAATTTTATCTACACGAAGTAAATTTTAACTGTAATCAAAGACATTCGAAAATGGTATCTCTACTACAAATACGTACGCCGACGCAAGGCGATTGCTGTATATAATTCTGCTATCAGCGACGTGCCGCTCATGTGTGAGGAGAGCCTGAAACGTGTAGCGGCTTCAAATAACAGATTTCGTAATTTCATGTTATACTCAGGCCGTGTCCCAACAGTGGGGATGTACGACCATTAATTTGCATACAGGTTAGAAGTTTCTAGGTAAATCAATGAATTACCTACTTAGTTAACATGATTTAAACTAGTATACATTATTAAATTAGCATTTGCTTTCATAAAAGAAGATAATCCTGTTAGTCCACAGCCGCAGTCTAACGACAAAGTCGATCCCGTGACACTTCTCGCTTTATCACTTGCTAAGAAAGCTACCAATTCTGCAATTTCTACGTCTTGTGCTGGCCTCCCTAGAGGTGTAGCTTCTGCCATGTTAGCGAAGACTTGTTCTCGATACTGTTCTGGTATGCTATCTAGCAAGGTTGAAGTGAGAACTGGTCCAGGACTCACAGTGTTGACTCTTACGCCTTTAGGAGCTAGATCTAGAGCGATGCATCTTCCAACATGGTCCAATGCGGCTTTAGATACACAATACGCGGCACCTGAGCTACACGCGGAAAATCCAGCTATGCTTGATATATTCACAATATTACCTTTAGACTCGATTAGATAAGGAGTAGCGTCTTTCATCAGAATTAATGGCGCTCTTACGTTGACAGCAAAATGTTTATCGAAGTTCTCATGAAAATCGTCTGTTTCAATAGTATTAAATATAAATATAGCAGCATTGTTAACTAGAACATCGATTTTACCATAACGTTCAACGGTTTTGGGTATAATTGTTTTTACTTCGTTAAATCGGCGATTATTTCCAAAGGATTATCGCCGCTGATCTTCTCACATTCTTGAGCAGTTTTCCTAAGTCTTTCTGAATCTCGACCGGTGATGGTTAGTTTTGCAGATTCTTTAGCGAACAGTTTCGCTATGGCGATACCGATGCCTGAGCTCGCCCCGGTAACGACAACGACTTTGTTTGTAAAACTCATTGTTGGGATTGATTAAATGTACGTGGCTGATTACATTATATGTTCTGTATAAACACAGTCATTATCAACCTTTGCTGCTTTAATAAAAAAAACCGGTTAAGTGCAAGTCGGATTCGAGCACCGAGTGTTCCGTAAAAGGTATACTGTATTGAGGGACAAACTTAACTTTGCCTTCGGACAACTGCTGTTCCAATATATCGACATAGGTCGCGGTTAGTTGCTGCAAATAAGTTTATAAAATTATTTTTGTTTGATGCAACAACAAATTCAGTTTTTTTTCTTTATGTGTGCTACATGGTACTGCTTCATACCACAATCTATGATTCTAGGTCAACGGGAAGGTTTTGATCTATTTGTGTCACAATATGCAACTAAAATAAACGTATTTTTGGGCATATTTTTTTATTGCATTGACTTAGAAGCTTAATTCTTTTACAACTTCAAGGTACCGTAGACCTTAGTATTTGATATTAATTTTAACTTGATACCTTGACGCGTTTCTGAGAAAAAGGGTGTTGACAGACAGACAGTCAGACGGAGAACAAAGTGATCCAACAAGAATTCCTTTTTCCTTTTCAGGTACGGAACCCTTAAAATAATTTTATACTTACATTAAAGTCACCGCAATACTCCACAGGTAAAATGCTGCCGATGGCGACTACACAGTGTGCGCGGTGCACGGTTGTCGGAGACGTTCTTCGCCTTGATTTCGTTAGGACATCCCAACGCTGAAGGTTACTTCCACGTCTTACGACCTATAATTTGCACTGTTTAAGTAAATGTACTATCCAGATTGCCAAGTTCAACTGCGCCTTAGGGGCTTGTCCGATAATATGTTCGCAGCGTTAGAGTGGATACCACGGATTGGTAAACGCAGCATGGAACGCCCTCCAACCAAGTAAACTGATGACCTGCAAGGTAGCCGTAAGTGACTTAATGAGAAAAGTGGAGGATTGGGTGTGGTGGCGTCCATAAGGAACGGCCTATGTCCCACAGTGGATTGCTATAGGTTAATAGAACATACATTGTTATAAATTGCCTATTATTTGCGGCGGTAAGTATCAAGCATATAAAACCTGAGCAGATCAAAACATTTGTCTGCAAAAAGCATTTGTTTTCAAGATGATTATATTCTGCAGTGTTCCTTCGTCAAGATGTAAGAATTGACTTCAGCCACCACGAATGTTATTTAATGTATTTCGTAGATAGGTACATATATATACGTTTGTACCTTTATACCTTATACAGAAAGTTAGAATGATGAAAACAAAACACTAATCAATAAACAAATAACTGAATTCCAAAATGAAATTCTATGTTTATCATTTGTAATCAGAATTTCCAGCGAAACTATTGGTAAGTTTCCAGTCAGTACTCCAAAACGCCAGAATCAAGAATATCATAATAACATTACCTATACCTATTGGAATGACATGACGCTGGCTGCTTGTTTGACGACATATTCCAAAATAATATTTTTTACAATATATTGTTGGGTACTTTATTTACTACAGAGGTATATAATGCCAGATTTTTTTTCAGATCAATTTTTTATTTATAATTAGGTTATATTTTAACTATTTAATTTTTTTTAAATAGGTATACGGAAATATAATTTTTTGTATTGTAATACTAAAAAAATAAAAAAATTTAAATAACCCATATATTTTGGTTAGGTCACAAAATAAGGAATAGTAGGTTGGGCCAAGGGTTCCCAAACCAGGCTTTATCCTGACGGGACGAGACAGCATGCACAGGTCGCCTCTAGATGCGTGACGTCATGACTGTCGTGCTATTGATACCTATCAGCTTTCAGCACCTATTTTGATAAAATATATCTACAGAATCTTGATCAATGGCACTGGATTAGAAATCTATCCTAATCGACCTTACCCTCGTCTCAACTTTTAATAGCAGAGGAAGAACTATCTTAAGAATCCTACAGGTAAGAGTATTATAGTTTTGAAAATTCTTTTTTTTACTACCTACAATAAAAAGTTCTTAAGTTCCATACATACTCAGTTTCGTAAATACAAACCAGTGCAAAATAACTCCCAGGTCAGTTCGAAAAACCGTATGTTATTGCAATAAGTACTCGATGTGGCCAGTTATATTTTTAGCGCGGGCATAGACGGAAAATATGACGTCGCCAGAGGGCGGCCGATAGACTGGCGAGAATGATGCTGGCCGCTTCGTGCAGCGTGGCGTCGCATGGTCATTCATTCTAATAAAAAACATAAATTTTACCGGGATATCATGTCGATTTCTTCTTCCTACTATATTTTTTAAAATACTTTATTGGACTTTCAGGTAGTAGAAAAAGTAGCCTTCAGCTCACGTCGAAACTAGCTTCTTCCCTCGGGTAAGAAAAAGCGTCATTCAGTACTCGGCACGATATATTTTGTGTTTGTCTTATCATGCGCTGTAGCCGTATCTCGCCCTGCCCTATCGCGCCTCTACGATAAACAAGTGGTGTTTGAAGTCTCTTCTTACGTGGCGGGCATTATCCTACTAATATTATTGTAATTACTACTACCTACTAATATATATTTATATCACAAACCAAACACGTTATTTCCGGAGTCCCCCAAGGGTCCCATTTGGGCCCTTTGCTGTTTACTTAGTACATAAATGATATAAACAAAACTATCATACACTCTAAGTCTCTACTTTATGCAGATGACACCAAGATTTATAGAATTATCCGTAACAACAGAGATTGTGAATTATTACAGAAAGACCTTCACAATTTAGAAAATTTTTGCAAGAATAATAACTTATTCTTAAACTTTAATAAATGCTATGCAATAATCTTTTCTAATAAACGCAATATTCTTCATTATAACTATAAATTAGGTGGTGTATGTCTGGAGAGAGTAACACAAATTCGCGACCTCGGCGTTATATTAGACTCTAAGTTAACATTTGTTCCTCATATTGACTACATGCTGGAGAAATCATACAAACAATTAGGTTTTATACTTCGTGATGGGAAGCCCTTTAAAAATCCCTTAACCTCCTTAACCTATAAAATATTATATAACAGTTTTGTTCTTAGTCGTCTTGAATTTGCCTGTGCTGTTTGGAAACCCAACTACAAAGTACACATCGATCGTATCGAAAAAGTCCAAAAAAGATTTATAAAAACACTCGATTATAGAACTGGCCACCTTTATTCCAATTACGAGGACTCACTAAAATATTATAAAGTCATTTCTCTAGAGCTTCGTCGTGACTGCGTAGATTGTACTTTACTTTATAAAGTTATACATAACCTTTTTGATGCCCCTTCACTATTACACGATATTTCCCTCAAAGTGCCTTGAGTAGTTGAGGGTCAATGTCTGTGAGGTTTGCTTTTCCAATATGGCGCTCGGTAGCCAGTATGCTAACTTTAATAAAAGTGTATGTTTACTTCCACAAGCGCGGCGCACGAAAAATGTGTTGTATTGTTTTTTATTTATTTAACGAGTAAGCGAGTTATAAAATGTCGTTTGAAACGCGCTAGTGCACATTATAAGAAAGACGCACGAGTAAACAAATACTACGTAAATGAATCATATAAAATCATCGACTGTTTTTAATACATAAATACCAATCTAACAATTTTTGGTTTAAGACAATATTAACCTAATTCAATTATAACAGTTTTTACTGAATTGAAAGCGTAGTGCGAGCGATATACATAACAATCACATTAAAAAAACATGATTAAATTTTATCTACACGAAGTAAATTTTAACTGTAATCAAAGACATTCGAAAATGGTATCTCTACTACAAATACGTACGCCGACGCAAGGCGATTGCTGTATATAATTCTGCTATCAGCGACGTGCCGCTCATGTGTGAGGAGAGCCTGAAACGTGTAGCGGCTTCAAATAACAGATTTCGTAATTTCATGTTATACTCAGGCCGTGTCCCAACAGTGGGGATGTACGACCATTAATTTGCATACAGGTTAGAAGTTTCTAGGTAAATCAATGAATTACCTACTTAGTTAACATGATTTAAACTAGTATACATTATTAAATTAGCATTTGCTTTCATAAAAGAAGATAATCCTGTTAGTCCACAGCCGCAGTCTAACGACAAAGTCGATCCCGTGACACTTCTCGCTTTATCACTTGCTAAGAAAGCTACCAATTCTGCAATTTCTACGTCTTGTGCTGGCCTCCCTAGAGGTGTAGCTTCTGCCATGTTAGCGAAGACTTGTTCTCGATACTGTTCTGGTATGCTATCTAGCAAGGTTGAAGTGAGAACTGGTCCAGGACTCACAGTGTTGACTCTTACGCCTTTAGGAGCTAGATCTAGAGCGATGCATCTTCCAACATGGTCCAATGCGGCTTTAGATCCACAATACGCGGCACCTGAGCTACACGCGGAAAATCCAGCTATGCTTGATATATTCACAATATTACCTTTAGACTCGATTAGATAAGGAGTAGCGTCTTTCATCAGAATTAATGGCGCTCTTACGTTGACAGCAAAATGTTTATCGAAGTTCTCATGAAAATCGTCTGTTTCAATAGTATTAAATATAAATATAGCAGCATTGTTAACTAGAACATCGATTTTACCATAACGTTCAACGGTTTTGGGTATAATTGTTTTTACTTCGTCTTCCTTCGTTAAATCGGCGATTATTTCCAAAGGATTATCGCCGCTGATCTTCTCACATTCTTGAGCAGTTTTCCTAAGTCTTTCTGAATCTCGACCGGTGATGGTTAGTTTTGCAGATTCTTTAGCGAACAGTTTCGCTATGGCGATACCGATGCCTGAGCTCGCCCCGGTAACGACAACGACTTTGTTTGTAAAACTCATTGTTGGGATTGATTAAATGTACGTGGCTGATTACATTATATGTTCTGTATAAACACAGTCATTATCAACCTTTGCTGCTTTAATAAAAAAAACCGGTTAAGTGCAAGTCGGATTCGAGCACCGAGTGTTCCGTAAAAGGTATACTGTATTGAGGGACAAACTTAACTTTGCCTTCGGACAACTGCTGTTCCAATATATCGACATAGGTCGCGGTTAGTTGCTGCAAATAAGTTTATAAAATTATTTTTGTTTGATGCAACAACAAATTCAGTTTTTTTTCTTTATGTGTGCTACATGGTACTGCTTCATACCACAATCTATGATTCTAGGTCAACGGGAAGGTTTTGATCTATTTGTGTCACAATATGCAACTAAAATAAACGTATTTTTGGGCATATTTTTTTATTGCATTGACTTAGAAGCTTAATTCTTTTACAACTTCAAGGTACCGTAGACCTTAGTATTTGATATTAATTTTAACTTGATACCTTGACGCGTTTCTGAGAAAAAGGGTGTTGACAGACAGACAGTCAGACGGAGAACAAAGTGATCCAACAAGAATTCCTTTTTCCTTTTCAGGTACGGAACCCTTAAAATAATTTTATACTTACATTAAAGTCACCGCAATACTCCACAGGTAAAATGCTGCCGATGGCGACTACACAGTGTGCGCGGTGCACGGTTGTCGGAGACGTTCTTCGCCTTGATTTCGTTAGGACATCCCAACGCTGAAGGTTACTTCCACGTCTTACGACCTATAATTTGCACTGTTTAAGTAAATGTACTATCCAGATTGCCAAGTTCAACTGCGCCTTAGGGGCTTGTCCGATAATATGTTCGCAGCGTTAGAGTGGATACCACGGATTGGTAAACGCAGCATGGAACGCCCTCCAACCAAGTAAACTGATGACCTGCAAGGTAGCCGTAAGTGACTTAATGAGAAAAGTGGAGGATTGGGTGTGGTGGCGTCCATAAGGAACGGCCTATGTCCCACAGTGGATTGCTATAGGTTAATAGAACATACATTGTTATAAATTGCCTATTATTTGCGGCGGTAAGTATCAAGCATATAAAACCTGAGCAGATCAAAACATTTGTCTGCAAAAAGCATTTGTTTTCAAGATGATTATATTCTGCAGTGTTCCTTCGTCAAGAATTGACTTCAGCCACCACGAATGTTATTTAATGTATTTCGTAGATAGGTACATATATATACGTTTGTACCTTTATACCTTATACAGAAAGTTAGAATGATGAAAACAAAACACTAATCAATAAACAAATAACTGAATTCCAAAATGAAATTCTATGTTTATCATTTGTAATCAGAATTTCCAGCGAAACTATTGGTAAGTTTCCAGTCAGTACTCCAAAACGCCAGAATCAAGAATATCATAATAACATTACCTATACCTATTGGAATGACATGACGCTGGCTGCTTGTTTGACGACATATTCCAAAATAATATTTTTTACAATATATTGTTGGGTACTTTATTTACTACAGAGGTATATAATGCCAGATTTTTTTTCAGATCAATTTTTTAATTATAATTAGGTTATATTTTAACTATTTAATTTTTTTTAAATAGGTATACGGAAATATAATTTTTTGTATTGTAATACTAAAAAAATAAAAAAATTTAAATAACCCATATATTTTGGTTAGGTCACAAAATAAGGAATAGTAGGTTGGGCCAAGGGTTCCCAAACCAGGCTTTATCCTGACGGGACGAGACAGCATGCACAGGTCGCCTCTAGATGCGTGACGTCATGACTGTCGTGCTATTGATACCTATCAGCTTTCAGCACCTATTTTGATAAAATATATCTACAGAATCTTGATCAATGGCACTGGATTAGAAATCTATCCTAATCGACCTTACCCTCGTCTCAACTTTTAATAGCAGAGGAAGAACTATCTTAAGAATCCTACAGGTAAGAGTATTATAGTTTTGAAAATTCTTTTTTTTACTACCTACAATAAAAAGTTCTTAAGTTCCATACATACTCAGTTTCGTAAATACAAACCAGTGCAAAATAACTCCCAGGTCAGTTCGAAAAACCGTATGTTATTGCAATAAGTACTCGATGTGGCCAGTTATATTTTTAGCGCGGGCATAGACGGAAAATATGACGTCGCCAGAGGGCGGCCGATAGACTGGCGAGAATGATGCTGGCCGCTTCGTGCAGCGTGGCGTCGCATGGTCATTCATTCTAATAAAAAACATAAATTTTACCGGGATATCATGTCGATTTCTTCTTCCTACTATATTTTTTAAAATACTTTATTGGACTTTCAGGTAGTAGAAAAAGTAGCCTTCAGCTCACGTCGAAACTAGCTTCTTCCCTCGGGTAAGAAAAAGCGTCATTCAGTACTCGGCACGATATATTTTGTGTTTGTCTTATCATGCGCTGTAGCCGTATCTCGCCCTGCCCTATCGCGCCTCTACGATAAACAAGTGGTGTTTGAAGTCTCTTCTTACGTGGCGGGCATTATCCTACTAATATTATTGTAATTACTACTACCTACTAATATATATTTATATCACAAACCAAACACGTTATTTCCGGAGTCCCCCAAGGGTCCCATTTGGGCCCTTTGCTGTTTACTTAGTACATAAATGATATAAACAAAACTATCATACACTCTAAGTCTCTACTTTATGCAGATGACACCAAGATTTATAGAATTATCCGTAACAACAGAGATTGTGAATTATTACAGAAAGACCTTCACAATTTAGAAAATTTTTGCAAGAATAATAACTTATTCTTAAACTTTAATAAATGCTATGCAATAATCTTTTCTAATAAACGCAATATTCTTCATTATAACTATAAATTAGGTGGTGTATGTCTGGAGAGAGTAACACAAATTCGCGACCTCGGCGTTATATTAGACTCTAAGTTAACATTTGTTCCTCATATTGACTACATGCTGGAGAAATCATACAAACAATTAGGTTTTATACTTCGTGATGGGAAGCCCTTTAAAAATCCCTTAACCTCCTTAACCTATAAAATATTATATAACAGTTTTGTTCTTAGTCGTCTTGAATTTGCCTGTGCTGTTTGGAAACCCAACTACAAAGTACACATCGATCGTATCGAAAAAGTCCAAAAAAGATTTATAAAAACACTCGATTATAGAACTGGCCACCTTTATTCCAATTACGAGGACTCACTAAAATATTATAAAGTCATTTCTCTAGAGCTTCGTCGTGACTGCGTAGATTGTACTTTACTTTATAAAGTTATACATAACCTTTTTGATGCCCCTTCACTATTACACGATATTTCCCTCAAAGTGCCTTGAGTAGTTGAGGGTCAATGTCTGTGAGGTTTGCTTTTCCAATATGGCGCTCGGTAGCCAGTATGCTAACTTTAATAAAAGTGTATGTTTACTTCCACAAGCGCGGCGCACGAAAAATGTGTTGTATTGTTTTTTATTTATTTAACGAGTAAGCGAGTTATAAAATGTCGTTTGAAACGCGCTAGTGCACATTATAAGAAAGACGCACGAGTAAACAAATACTACGTAAATGAATCATATAAAATCATCGACTGTTTTTAATACATAAATACCAATCTAACAATTTTTGGTTTAAGACAATATTAACCTAATTCAATTATAACAGTTTTTACTGAATTGAAAGCGTAGTGCGAGCGATATACATAACAATCACATTAAAAAAACATGATTAAATTTTATCTACACGAAGTAAATTTTAACTGTAATCAAAGACATTCGAAAATGGTATCTCTACTACAAATACGTACGCCGACGCAAGGCGATTGCTGTATATAATTCTGCTATCAGCGACGTGCCGCTCATGTGTGAGGAGAGCCTGAAACGTGTAGCGGCTTCAAATAACAGATTTCGTAATTTCATGTTATACTCAGGCCGTGTCCCAACAGTGGGGATGTACGACCATTAATTTGCATACAGGTTAGAAGTTTCTAGGTAAATCAATGAATTACCTACTTAGTTAACATGATTTAAACTAGTATACATTATTAAATTAGCATTTGCTTTCATAAAAGAAGATAATCCTGTTAGTCCACAGCCGCAGTCTAACGACAAAGTCGATCCCGTGACACTTCTCGCTTTATCACTTGCTAAGAAAGCTACCAATTCTGCAATTTCTACGTCTTGTGCTGGCCTCCCTAGAGGTGTAGCTTCTGCCATGTTAGCGAAGACTTGTTCTCGATACTGTTCTGGTATGCTATCTAGCAAGGTTGAAGTGAGAACTGGTCCAGGACTCACAGTGTTGACTCTTACGCCTTTAGGAGCTAGATCTAGAGCGATGCATCTTCCAACATGGTCCAATGCGGCTTTAGATCCACAATACGCGGCACCTGAGCTACACGCGGAAAATCCAGCTATGCTTGATATATTCACAATATTACCTTTAGACTCGATTAGATAAGGAGTAGCGTCTTTCATCAGAATTAATGGCGCTCTTACGTTGACAGCAAAATGTTTATCGAAGTTCTCATGAAAATCGTCTGTTTCAATAGTATTAAATATAAATATAGCAGCATTGTTAACTAGAACATCGATTTTACCATAACGTTCAACGGTTTTGGGTATAATTGTTTTTACTTCGTCTTCCTTCGTTAAATCGGCGATTATTTCCAAAGGATTATCGCCGCTGATCTTCTCACATTCTTGAGCAGTTTTCCTAAGTCTTTCTGAATCTCGACCGGTGATGGTTAGTTTTGCAGATTCTTTAGCGAACAGTTTCGCTATGGCGATACCGATGCCTGAGCTCGCCCCGGTAACGACAACGACTTTGTTTGTAAAACTCATTGTTGGGATTGATTAAATGTACGTGGCTGATTACATTATATGTTCTGTATAAACACAGTCATTATCAACCTTTGCTGCTTTAATAAAAAAAACCGGTTAAGTGCAAGTCGGATTCGAGCACCGAGTGTTCCGTAAAAGGTATACTGTATTGAGGGACAAACTTAACTTTGCCTTCGGACAACTGCTGTTCCAATATATCGACATAGGTCGCGGTTAGTTGCTGCAAATAAGTTTATAAAATTATTTTTGTTTGATGCAACAACAAATTCAGTTTTTTTTCTTTATGTGTGCTACATGGTACTCCTTCATACCACAATCTATGATTCTAGGTCAACGGGAAGGTTTTGATCTATTTGTGTCACAATATGCAACTAAAATAAACGTATTTTTGGGCATATTTTTTTATTGCATTGACTTAGAAGCTTAATTCTTTTACAACTTCAAGGTACCGTAGACCTTAGTATTTGATATTAATTTTAACTTGATACCTTGACGCGTTTCTGAGAAAAAGGGTGTTGACAGACAGACAGTCAGACGGAGAACAAAGTGATCCAACAAGAATTCCTTTTTCCTTTTCAGGTACGGAACCCTTAAAATAATTTTATACTTACATTAAAGTCACCGCAATACTCCACAGGTAAAATGCTGCCGATGGCGACTACACAGTGTGCGCGGTGCACGGTTGTCGGAGACGTTCTTCGCCTTGATTTCGTTAGGACATCCCAACGCTGAAGGTTACTTCCACGTCTTACGACCTATAATTTGCACTGTTTAAGTAAATGTACTATCCAGATTGCCAAGTTCAACTGCGCCTTAGGGGCTTGTCCGATAATATGTTCGCAGCGTTAGAGTGGATACCACGGATTGGTAAACGCAGCATGGAACGCCCTCCAACCAAGTAAACTGATGACCTGCAAGGTAGCCGTAAGTGACTTAATGAGAAAAGTGGAGGATTGGGTGTGGTGGCGTCCATAAGGAACGGCCTATGTCCCACAGTGGATTGCTATAGGTTAATAGAACATACATTGTTATAAATTGCCTATTATTTGCGGCGGTAAGTATCAAGCATATAAAACCTGAGCAGATCAAAACATTTGTCTGCAAAAAGCATTTGTTTTCAAGATGATTATATTCTGCAGTGTTCCTTCGTCAAGATGTAAGAATTGACTTCAGCCACCACGAATGTTATTTAATGTATTTCGTAGATAGGTACATATATATACGTTTGTACCTTTATACCTTATACAGAAAGTTAGAATGATGAAAACAAAACACTAATCAATAAACAAATAACTGAATTCCAAAATGAAATTCTATGTTTATCATTTGTAATCAGAATTTCCAGCGAAACTATTGGTAAGTTTCCAGTCAGTACTCCAAAACGCCAGAATCAAGAATATCATAATAACATTACCTATACCTATTGGAATGACATGACGCTGGCTGCTTGTTTGACGACATATTCCAAAATAATATTTTTTACAATATATTGTTGGGTACTTTATTTACTACAGAGGTATATAATGCCAGATTTTTTTTCAGATCAATTTTTTATTTATAATTAGGTTATATTTTAACTATTTAATTTTTTTTAAATAGGTATACGGAAATATAATTTTTTGTATTGTAATACTAAAAAAATAAAAAAATTTAAATAACCCATATATTTTGGTTAGGTCACAAAATAAGGAATAGTAGGTTGGGCCAAGGGTTCCCAAACCAGGCTTTATCCTGACGGGACGAGACAGCATGCACAGGTCGCCTCTAGATGCGTGACGTCATGACTGTCGTGCTATTGATACCTATCAGCTTTCAGCACCTATTTTGATAAAATATATCTACAGAATCTTGATCAATGGCACTGGATTAGAAATCTATCCTAATCGACCTTACCCTCGTCTCAACTTTTAATAGCAGAGGAAGAACTATCTTAAGAATCCTACAGGTAAGAGTATTATAGTTTTGAAAATTCTTTTTTTTACTACCTACAATAAAAAGTTCTTAAGTTCCATACATACTCAGTTTCGTAAATACAAACCAGTGCAAAATAACTCCCAGGTCAGTTCGAAAAACCGTATGTTATTGCAATAAGTACTCGATGTGGCCAGTTATATTTTTAGCGCGGGCATAGACGGAAAATATGACGTCGCCAGAGGGCGGCCGATAGACTGGCGAGAATGATGCTGGCCGCTTCGTGCAGCGTGGCGTCGCATGGTCATTCATTCTAATAAAAAACATAAATTTTACCGGGATATCATGTCGATTTCTTCTTCCTACTATATTTTTTAAAATACTTTATTGGACTTTCAGGTAGTAGAAAAAGTAGCCTTCAGCTCACGTCGAAACTAGCTTCTTCCCTCGGGTAAGAAAAAGCGTCATTCAGTACTCGGCACGATATATTTTGTGTTTGTCTTATCATGCGCTGTAGCCGTATCTCGCCCTGCCCTATCGCGCCTCTACGATAAACAAGTGGTGTTTGAAGTCTCTTCTTACGTGGCGGGCATTATCCTACTAATATTATTGTAATTACTACTACCTACTAATATATATTTATATCACAAACCAAACACGTTATTTCCGGAGTCCCCCAAGGGTCCCATTTGGGCCCTTTGCTGTTTACTTAGTACATAAATGATATAAACAAAACTATCATACACTCTAAGTCTCTACTTTATGCAGATGACACCAAGATTTATAGAATTATCCGTAACAACAGAGATTGTGAATTATTACAGAAAGACCTTCACAATTTAGAAAATTTTTGCAAGAATAATAACTTATTCTTAAACTTTAATAAATGCTATGCAATAATCTTTTCTAATAAACGCAATATTCTTCATTATAACTATAAATTAGGTGGTGTATGTCTGGAGAGAGTAACACAAATTCGCGACCTCGGCGTTATATTAGACTCTAAGTTAACATTTGTTCCTCATATTGACTACATGCTGGAGAAATCATACAAACAATTAGGTTTTATACTTCGTGATGGGAAGCCCTTTAAAAATCCCTTAACCTCCTTAACCTATAAAATATTATATAACAGTTTTGTTCTTAGTCGTCTTGAATTTGCCTGTGCTGTTTGGAAACCCAACTACAAAGTACACATCGATCGTATCGAAAAAGTCCAAAAAAGATTTATAAAAACACTCGATTATAGAACTGGCCACCTTTATTCCAATTACGAGGACTCACTAAAATATTATAAAGTCATTTCTCTAGAGCTTCGTCGTGACTGCGTAGATTGTACTTTACTTTATAAAGTTATACATAACCTTTTTGATGCCCCTTCACTATTACACGATATTTCCCTCAAAGTGCCTTGAGTAGTTGAGGGTCAATGTCTGTGAGGTTTGCTTTTCCAATATGGCGCTCGGTAGCCAGTATGCTAACTTTAATAAAAGTGTATGTTTACTTCCACAAGCGCGGCGCACGAAAAATGTGTTGTATTGTTTTTTATTTATTTAACGAGTAAGCGAGTTATAAAATGTCGTTTGAAACGCGCTAGTGCACATTATAAGAAAGACGCACGAGTAAACAAATACTACGTAAATGAATCATATAAAATCATCGACTGTTTTTAATACATAAATACCAATCTAACAATTTTTGGTTTAAGACAATATTAACCTAATTCAATTATAACAGTTTTTACTGAATTGAAAGCGTAGTGCGAGCGATATACATAACAATCACATTAAAAAAACATGATTAAATTTTATCTACACGAAGTAAATTTTAACTGTAATCAAAGACATTCGAAAATGGTATCTCTACTACAAATACGTACGCCGACGCAAGGCGATTGCTGTATATAATTCTGCTATCAGCGACGTGCCGCTCATGTGTGAGGAGAGCCTGAAACGTGTAGCGGCTTCAAATAACAGATTTCGTAATTTCATGTTATACTCAGGCCGTGTCCCAACAGTGGGGATGTACGACCATTAATTTGCATACAGGTTAGAAGTTTCTAGGTAAATCAATGAATTACCTACTTAGTTAACATGATTTAAACTAGTATACATTATTAAATTAGCATTTGCTTTCATAAAAGAAGATAATCCTGTTAGTCCACAGCCGCAGTCTAACGACAAAGTCGATCCCGTGACACTTCTCGCTTTATCACTTGCTAAGAAAGCTACCAATTCTGCAATTTCTACGTCTTGTGCTGGCCTCCCTAGAGGTGTAGCTTCTGCCATGTTAGCGAAGACTTGTTCTCGATACTGTTCTGGTATGCTATCTAGCAAGGTTGAAGTGAGAACTGGTCCAGGACTCACAGTGTTGACTCTTACGCCTTTAGGAGCTAGATCTAGAGCGATGCATCTTCCAACATGGTCCAATGCGGCTTTAGATCCACAATACGCGGCACCTGAGCTACACGCGGAAAATCCAGCTATGCTTGATATATTCACAATATTACCTTTAGACTCGATTAGATAAGGAGTAGCGTCTTTCATCAGAATTAATGGCGCTCTTACGTTGACAGCAAAATGTTTATCGAAGTTCTCATGAAAATCGTCTGTTTCAATAGTATTAAATATAAATATAGCAGCATTGTTAACTAGAACATCGATTTTACCATAACGTTCAACGGTTTTGGGTATAATTGTTTTTACTTCGTCTTCCTTCGTTAAATCGGCGATTATTTCCAAAGGATTATCGCCGCTGATCTTCTCACATTCTTGAGCAGTTTTCCTAAGTCTTTCTGAATCTCGACCGGTGATGGTTAGTTTTGCAGATTCTTTAGCGAACAGTTTCGCTATGGCGATACCGATGCCTGAGCTCGCCCCGGTAACGACAACGACTTTGTTTGTAAAACTCATTGTTGGGATTGATTAAATGTACGTGGCTGATTACATTATATGTTCTGTATAAACACAGTCATTATCAACCTTTGCTGCTTTAATAAAAAAAACCGGTTAAGTGCAAGTCGGATTCGAGCACCGAGTGTTCCGTAAAAGGTATACTGTATTGAGGGACAAACTTAACTTTGCCTTCGGACAACTGCTGTTCCAATATATCGACATAGGTCGCGGTTAGTTGCTGCAAATAAGTTTATAAAATTATTTTTGTTTGATGCAACAACAAATTCAGTTTTTTTTCTTTATGTGTGCTACATGGTACTGCTTCATACCACAATCTATGATTCTAGGTCAACGGGAAGGTTTTGATCTATTTGTGTCACAATATGCAACTAAAATAAACGTATTTTTGGGCATATTTTTTTATTGCATTGACTTAGAAGCTTAATTCTTTTACAACTTCAAGGTACCGTAGACCTTAGTATTTGATATTAATTTTAACTTGATACCTTGACGCGTTTCTGAGAAAAAGGGTGTTGACAGACAGACAGTCAGACGGAGAACAAAGTGATCCAACAAGAATTCCTTTTTCCTTTTCAGGTACGGAACCCTTAAAATAATTTTATACTTACATTAAAGTCACCGCAATACTCCACAGGTAAAATGCTGCCGATGGCGACTACACAGTGTGCGCGGTGCACGGTTGTCGGAGACGTTCTTCGCCTTGATTTCGTTAGGACATCCCAACGCTGAAGGTTACTTCCACGTCTTACGACCTATAATTTGCACTGTTTAAGTAAATGTACTATCCAGATTGCCAAGTTCAACTGCGCCTTAGGGGCTTGTCCGATAATATGTTCGCAGCGTTAGAGTGGATACCACGGATTGGTAAACGCAGCATGGAACGCCCTCCAACCAAGTAAACTGATGACCTGCAAGGTAGCCGTAAGTGACTTAATGAGAAAAGTGGAGGATTGGGTGTGGTGGCGTCCATAAGGAACGGCCTATGTCCCACAGTGGATTGCTATAGGTTAATAGAACATACATTGTTATAAATTGCCTATTATTTGCGGCGGTAAGTATCAAGCATATAAAACCTGAGCAGATCAAAACATTTGTCTGCAAAAAGCATTTGTTTTCAAGATGATTATATTCTGCAGTGTTCCTTCGTCAAGATGTAAGAATTGACTTCAGCCACCACGAATGTTATTTAATGTATTTCGTAGATAGGTACATATATATACGTTTGTACCTTTATACCTTATACAGAAAGTTAGAATGATGAAAACAAAACACTAATCAATAAACAAATAACTGAATTCCAAAATGAAATTCTATGTTTATCATTTGTAATCAGAATTTCCAGCGAAACTATTGGTAAGTTTCCAGTCAGTACTCCAAAACGCCAGAATCAAGAATATCATAATAACATTACCTATACCTATTGGAATGACATGACGCTGGCTGCTTGTTTGACGACATATTCCAAAATAATATTTTTTACAATATATTGTTGGGTACTTTATTTACTACAGAGGTATATAATGCCAGATTTTTTTTCAGATCAATTTTTTATTTATAATTAGGTTATATTTTAACTATTTAATTTTTTTTAAATAGGTATACGGAAATATAATTTTTTGTATTGTAATACTAAAAAAATAAAAAAATTTAAATAACCCATATATTTTGGTTAGGTCACAAAATAAGGAATAGTAGGTTGGGCCAAGGGTTCCCAAACCAGGCTTTATCCTGACGGGACGAGACAGCATGCACAGGTCGCCTCTAGATGCGTGACGTCATGACTGTCGTGCTATTGATACCTATCAGCTTTCAGCACCTATTTTGATAAAATATATCTACAGAATCTTGATCAATGGCACTGGATTAGAAATCTATCCTAATCGACCTTACCCTCGTCTCAACTTTTAATAGCAGAGGAAGAACTATCTTAAGAATCCTACAGGTAAGAGTATTATAGTTTTGAAAATTCTTTTTTTTACTACCTACAATAAAAAGTTCTTAAGTTCCATACATACTCAGTTTCGTAAATACAAACCAGTGCAAAATAACTCCCAGGTCAGTTCGAAAAACCGTATGTTATTGCAATAAGTACTCGATGTGGCCAGTTATATTTTTAGCGCGGGCATAGACGGAAAATATGACGTCGCCAGAGGGCGGCCGATAGACTGGCGAGAATGATGCTGGCCGCTTCGTGCAGCGTGGCGTCGCATGGTCATTCATTCTAATAAAAAACATAAATTTTACCGGGATATCATGTCGATTTCTTCTTCCTACTATATTTTTTAAAATACTTTATTGGACTTTCAGGTAGTAGAAAAAGTAGCCTTCAGCTCACGTCGAAACTAGCTTCTTCCCTCGGGTAAGAAAAAGCGTCATTCAGTACTCGGCACGATATATTTTGTGTTTGTCTTATCGTATCTACTTATGAGAAATCGGGTCATCTACAGTTACAGTTTATAATTTAAAATACACACCACAAATCAATAACAAAAAAATTAGAGTAGCAATTTCAAAACTTTAGCCCCGATTTGAGAAGTTCAGAAAACCAATCAGATCAGAAAATCCTTCTTATTGATTGTTGGACGATCATTGTACTGTTGTATTTTCTAATATGAATTTGGATTCTAATCCTTGATGTTTTGCTTAAATAAATAAATACAATATTTTTACACTTGGTACACTAACAAACTAATCACATTCCTCCACCTTATCAGCCTCATACGTCCCCACTGTTACGGCAGGGTAGTACAGTAGGCTATTCTCACATATAAATAAAAAAGTAATCTTAATGTATCCCAGCGCTACACAGAAATATTTTCTTTCAGAGGGGCGTCGCTAAAGAAATTACAATCTGGAAAAGGAGTCACTGTTTAAAAAAGGTTGGCAACCCCTGGGTTAGGCGGTGATTCATTTCTTTATCTCAACGAGGTTTGGTATCAAGTCTCAAAGGACACTCTTCCTCGACTAAACAGCTATGCCCTTGACCATACATTTATTTACAGTATTTTATAAGACAAAATTTTAATATTATTTAATTATTAAAATTTGATAATAATCAAAAATTTAACTAAAAAATAACTTTACACATTCGTGTGTATCTTATCAGTGACATCAATTCTCAATAACACAATGTCATCATTACATTGCAACTATTAAGTAATCCGATTATATTATAACGTAAAATCATGACTCTTTATTTTAGCTATGTCGGGTAATGTACAGGAAAATAATAATCTTTTTATTATTTAGTTTCAACACACCTAGTCGTAATTCGGAAACAATTTCGATATGTTTATATGGACGTGGTGGACCTAGTGAAGTCCCGACGCTGTGACAAGGAATGAGATAGATTTTATTATGGCAGATAGACGGAACATATATCTATTTAGAGATGTGTCAGTGATCAATAGGTTCATTACCAGTAATGCCTAGCGTAAGTTTTTAACGCTTCTATCGCGTTCACGTCAAAGAAATACATGTATGGAAATTATCCTTAATTCGCCTCTAGCGGACGCGTTTTGAAACGGTTTTTTCTTATAGGACTTTTAATGAATACGCGAACGCTATAGTAGATTTACAAGTACGCAAAAACTCACACTAGGCACACGACAGTGATCACAGACTTGTTAGAGGCACTCTAAATATTAATAACAAGGCAAAAAGAAATCATCTAATAAAGTCTACTCTAAGACCTTTACAGTTCCGAGTTACCGTAGGATCCGACAAGTTCCAGCTGGAACTTCAAAATAGATTCAACTCGCTAGAAACTATAGGCGACGTTGGCATGTTGACCAACAACTTGGTGAAGACGTAAAAGAAATGGGTCGCATATTTTATCCACCGCAGAACAAATCTAATCGTCCAAACTTTTGCCTGAGAAGGAAGCCGATAGGAGGGTCCAGCTAAGGTGGGCAGCATTTGGTAAACTTCGTCAAGTCTTCACGTCGCCTATACTTTAAAATCTGAAGACGAAATTCTTTGAGCAGTGCGTCTTAACCGTCATGACTTACGCCGCCAAAACGTAGTCACTTACAGCAGGGCTGGTCCACAAGTTCAAGGTCGCACAGCGCGTAATTGACCGAGCTATGCTCGAAGTGTCTCTGACGGACATCCGGAAGGAAACTAAAGTTACCAACATAGCTCGCAGAATTAGCAAGCTGAAGTGGCAGTGGGCTGGCCCCGTCGGTCAGAGGACCGATGGTCGATGGAGCAGACGTGTCCTAGAGTGGAGATCGCGTATAGGAAGGCGCAGCGTGGGACACCTTTCAGCCCGGTGGGCCAACGACCTTAAGGGGGTGGCTGGTGGTAGCTGGATGCGAAAGGCAGAGGACCGGGAGAAATGGCTAGCCATAGAGGACCACTATGAGCTGATATGAAAATAAAGACATAATCATGACCAGCAAGACCTTCGTTTCTAGGCATTGAGGCATGGGTAACGTGAAGATCTGCCCTATTAGCTAACACTATCTGTCGGTCTGTCTGTCCGGCCAATAAAGAGTTTTTTACAGAATATATATTATTATGGAGGTTTTCTTAAAAAAACCGGCCATGTGCGGAGACGGGCTTGCGCATTATTTAATGGTGCGTAACGCTCGGTACATGAGTCTTACTCGCACTTGGCTGGATTCTTTTTAACATTTATTTAATCGCGGCATCAAAGTCACGAACGTCCAAAGTACAGCCGGTGTCTCCCTAGCCCCCAAGTTTTTTAACGAATGCAGGTTTTCTCTCGGTGTTGTTCTTTACCGAAAAGCCAGTGATGTGATTAATCTATGTAAGTACTTTATAAATCTGGAAAAAGTCTCATTGATACTCGCCGTCGCCGGGCTCGAACCCCCGCTCCATAAGATGTGAGACAAAATCGAAAACCCTAAGCCACTACCTATGTAGCGGTCAGCCACATTTTAATTTTATTTTACAGCTAGTTACTTGTTCATACAATTTCCTTAATCGATCTCTATAATCCATATTCTAAATTTAAATCACTTTGCGTCCCTAAGGATTCGAAGTGCAATTTTAATCCCTGTTTACAAGGAACTAAGCAGCTCTTTTTGCATAGATGTTTCAAAAGATATTTAAGGGTAACTGACGAATGAAATTATTATTATTTTCAACGTACAAATTCAAGTGTATTAATCTTACAAACGAATAAAGAAAATATACTAATAAAAAAACTTTCTATTAGTATATTATAAACTTTCAGGTAATTTTAAACAGGGAATCATTTTACACATATCAAAATTCGCACCTACATCAATGCTACACTTTAGATTTCCACTTCAATGATCGCATATTACACGAGGCCTAAATAACGTGGTAGCTTCTCTCCTAGCTCTAGGCGCAGTTCGGCTCGTCGGAGATAAATCGCCTACGCATCGTCGGCAGGTGAGCAATGGCGCTCGTGGCGGCCGCGGGCGGCGATCGTAGATTGTTCGCGCAATACCTGGCAATGTTAGAGGCAGGCCGATGAGGTTATGGAGAAGAATTAAGAAGAATATCTGAACAATTCAAGTTGTTGAATTGCCTTATTTAGACGTCTGAAAAGCTCGATTTTCTTGGTAAAATGTTTTTTTTTTTATTGGCATGTAATAGGAATACTAATGGAGAAACCAGTTTTGCTTATTTAGGTACAATTTTTACTTCACTTTAAATAAAAAAATAAATGTTGCGTGTCTGTCTCACTGAAATGTCTTTATAAGTCGCACTGAAATGTTTAATACAGATTACTTCTTCCATTTCTAATGGGTGGGTAATTTAAAATTACTGAAAAACATTACTTATTTGTACTGTACTTATGGAATTGCTATAGTCGAAACCACTTTTTGTTTCCAGTGGCGGAACCTGAAATCTTTTTTTGGGGTTCGGAAAATTTTGATAATCGATTACACGGGGTAGTGGATCCACGTATATTATATGATTGTTTTCTACTGATGAGAGCCAATAAAAGGTACCTATATCGAATTTAATACATGAGTGTTTTACAATTTAAAGCATAATATAATG
Organism: Apoda limacodes; assembly: GCA_946406115.1. NCBI lineage: Eukaryota > Metazoa > Arthropoda > Insecta > Lepidoptera > Limacodidae > Apoda > Apoda limacodes. The sequence continues at coordinate 26,430,558 of OX291550.1, forward strand.
TACCAAATTAATCTAGATGATTTTAAGCCATACATTGATTTTTTAATTTTTCTCATTGATATACCAGCGAAGCCCATCTAACATGCCTGGGGCTAAGTACGTGTAGCGCGCCAGTAAGGGTCAGCTTCAATACCAACCTCAGAACACAGAATTTTAACGCAAAAATCTGTTAGGGTTGTCTATGACACTATGCTATTTATTACCAAGAAGATATTAATATTATAGGTAGGTATTTAAAGATTATACCGGGATCGTTCGTGGTTGTTGTCAAAATGTTTACATGTCCCGGGCTTATTCCGTATACCAAATATCGCAAACTTAACAAATCCAATCCAGGTAAGCCCGAAAAATATTCAGTTATTCTGTTAATAGCAAAAGAAAAATCAATAAACTGGTGGTATATAAATCTCAGGAAATATGGAGTACGTAACTATTAATAACTATGTTGTAACTAAGTAATGTTTGAACACATGTGCAATTGCACGTGGTGCTTTTGATATTTAACAAATAAAATCCGCACTTCCCTACTGGGAACAGTCTCGAACCTTTCGAAACCCGTGAATGTACTTGCATACAATTTGCTCTCGAATTCCAGAGTCCGAATAGCTCGAGACTGTTCACAATAACCTCCCTGTGCGCATGACTGCCGCCGCCGCAAACGCGAGACGTGTGCGTCGCCCGCCATCCGCCAACCACGATTAGGGGGACCACCATTTGCGTGCTGTGCGATGGACGACACCTGCTACCTCACCGCACCTCCTCACCGCAACTATGCCAACCGTTTGGCGTGAGTAGATCTACTTTATACACCTCTAGATACTTTTCCTGGGGGCTATGGCATTTACTGTCTTCGACAGCCGGATTGCAGTGGCAGTCTTGGTAGGGCTAAAAAATCTCCCTAGTGAAGATCCAACTACTAAGTGTTTGTATCTGGTTAAGGACGGGTCCAAAAAGCCATATTCAATACAGTTTTCAGAAGGGAATCATGCAAGATGCGTGGTGGTAGACTTTTCCAATATGATTTTGAACAAATTTTAGACTAATCTACATCGCAAAACACAAGTTGTTATAGAGATTCCGGAAAAAATGGTTATGACCGCGGGTATGGGAGCGGCTCAGACCCCATCATTTAAGAAATAGAAGGTCGAATTCCTGTACATGATATGTGAAAACGCTAATGTTGGCGTTAATATCTAAACGACTCTTCAAGGTAGGTATGTCTTCTTGTTGTAGAGCCTTTGGGCGTCTCGGCGCTTTCCTGCACCGTTTGTCAAATGCACGAGCGCAATTTCCTCTTGTGGTAAGCACGGAATAATCAAATTGATTACTATTGTTTACCTTTGCCGACGACTTGAAATTGAGCGTGTGGTAGGTATGTTATGTAGAGTAGTATATATCTATATGTTATGTAGAGTAGTATATATCTATATGTTATGTAGAGTAGTATATATCTATATGTTATGTAGAGTAGTATATATCTATATGTTATGTAGAGTAGTATATATCTATATGTTATGTAGAGTAGTATATATCTATATGTTATGTAGAGTAGTATATATCTATATGTTATGTAGAGTAGTATATATCTATATGTTATGTAGAGTAGTATATATCTATATGTTATGTAGAGTAGTATATATCTATATGTTATGTAGAGTAGTATATATCTATATGTTATGTAGAGTAGTATATATCTATATGTTATGTAGAGTAGTATATATCTATATGTTATGTAGAGTAGTATATATCTATATGTTATGTAGAGTAGTATATATCTATATGTTATGTAGAGTAGTATATATCTATATGTTATGTAGAGTAGTATATATCTATATGTTATGTAGAGTAGTATATATCTATATGTTATGTAGAGTAGTATATATCTATATGTTATGTAGAGTAGTATATATCTATATGAATTTGTAAGGTTCTTTTATCAAGCTAAATTCAATATTAAGTATTTTGCCGAACGACTAAAATTTTTAAAACAAGAGATGAATCTGAAAAATCCATAAAAAATTTGGGAGAGAGAAGCTATTTTATTATTTGATATAATTTTTTTTATTGACCTCAAAATCAAAACGAATTCTGTTTTGAGTTATTTATTTTAAATTGAAATTCTACTAATAAATTAGGTAAAAACTAAGTGCAAAATCTCTGCACCCCACTTCTGTACTTTATCAGATTGTGTAGTCTAAAAAAACCAACTGTATTTAGGGTTCCTTACCCAATGGGTAATTAGGTTCCCCTATTACTAAGACTCCGCTGTCCATCTGTCCGTCTATCACCAGGCTGTATCTCATGAACCGTAATAGTTACACAGTTAAATTTTCACATAAAATGTATTTCTTTTGCCGCTTTAACAACAAATACTTTTAGTATTATATATTAACAGAATAAAAAAATATTTAAGGGGGGCTCCCATACAACAAACGTGATTTTTTTGCCGTTTTTATTCGTGCGCGGGTCCGACTCGCACTTGGCCGATTTATTTATGTATGTGTAATATTCGCATAGTTTGTTGTTTGCCTACACATACCTACTTAATAACAGATTTGCTGTGTACTTACTTACATACACACATACATCCATTGTGGTATTTTTAGGATGTGCCAAGATTTTGTAAACGCACTATACCAAGACAGATAATTCAGTTTTTGTCAAATTTGTCATATTTTTAATATTATTGTTTGACAATAACGCTTCTAAGCGATAAGTATATTAGATTACAACAGTCACATAGAATCAAACATTGTTTTGAACAAAGTGAACCAACTTTAAAACACTGTTTATTAAAAGCAACGTTTTCCCCCTTTGTTCTTCTCTTTCCTTCTTACTCGGATATGTTGTGCCTTTACATGTACCCCAAACAGAAACGCTACAGTACTCGAGTACATCAATGCAAATTCAATACCGATGGTACCTATTTAAAATATTCACATAATTCTTTCTTCTACTACTTTTACTTCCTACGTGTCTCGAGAGAAAACAATAGGAGCGACAGTTTTTATTGCAAAAATATATTTAGAGTATTTTGGAATGTAAATCTTCTGCTTAAGACTGCTTTTAGTTTTCACTTTTACTTTTATTTTCATGCAAACAGTGGTAAAACTTTTCGACAGTGGAAAATCAAAAGATTCATGTTAAATCAGGAGAATTGGGGAAAATCAGGAAATCTGGCAACACTGGCTAGAGGGCAAAATTTAGATTCGTCGCCTAATGCGTGATAAAACAAAAGACTTTAAATAAGGTCGTGGGGAGTGGTAAATTGTCGGTGATTAATAAATTATGGGTGTATGTATATAGTAATAATGTCAAAATTTAAGGCCAATTAAGAAAGAAAGCCATAAAGAAGAAAAAGAAAAAACAATATGTATAGTCCTGTATTTGTAAATTTTGAGTTTTTAAAGAAAATTATCTGGTTTTAGGGTATTTATTACGGAAGGTAACTGCGTTTCCATGTTAAATAGCTAGCAAAATTCTTTGAACCAGATATGACTCGGTTGATCTTGTTCATTAATTTTGTTGTAGACAACATTTAGATTGTTGTTGTAGACAACATTTAGATTGTTAATAGGTACAGAGTAATAATTAGTTAAATTAAACAACTAAAAAAAGGCCGGATGTTGCGCAAGACGTTTTAAAACCACAAAGTTGTCACACTTGTAGGTTTTTACGCAGTGTCGTCATTTTATTTTTATTCAATCGGCTTCCAGCAAGATATAAATTGTAAAGATATAAATACAAGATATAAATAAAAAAATCTATGATTCAGGATTCAATAGGTTTGTTATTGTGCGGTGTGCTGACGGGAATCGATTGTTGAATTGATTACACGATTGTAATGTTGTGCTGCCCGGGGCGAACGTAAATAGAAGTCGGAGGTGAAAATTTATGCAATTTTCAGAATGCAATTATGTTATTTGAGACATTATGGCTCCATTTGCCAGGCTCTGTCCTTTCGGTTGGAGTAGGTACATGTACTGTATATACCTGGTACTATCTGCATACTTAACCCTAGAAAACAATAGGAGCGACAGTTTTTATTGCAAAAATATATTTAGAGTATTTTGGAATGTAAATCTTCTGCTTAAGACTGCTTTTAGTTTTCACTTTTACTTTTATTTTCATGCAAACAGTGGTAAAACTTTTCGACAGTGGAAAATCAAAAGATTCATGTTAAATCAGGAGAATTGGGGAAAATCAGGAAATCTGGCAACACTGGCTAGAGGGCAAAATTTAGATTCGTCGCCTAATGCGTGATAAAACAAAAGACTTTAAATAAGGTCGTGGGGAGTGGTAAATTGTCGGTGATTAATAAATTATGGGTGTATATAGTCCTGTATTTGTAAATTTTGAGTTTTTAAAGAAAATTATCTGGTTTTAGGGTATTTATTACGGAAGGTAACTGCGTTTCCATGTTAAATAGCTAGCAAAATTCTTTGAACCAGATATGACTCGGTTGATCTTGTTCATTAATTTTGTTGTAGACAACATTTAGATTGTTGTTGTAGACAACATTTAGATTGTTAATAGGTACAGAGTAATAATTAGTTAAATTAAACAACTAAAAAAAGGCCGGATGTTGCGCAAGACGTTTTAAAACCACAAAGTTGTCACACTTGTAGGTTTTTACGCAGTGTCGTCATTTTATTTTTATTCAATCGGCTTCCAGCAAGATATAAATTGATGCATTCAAATAATAGAATATGCAACGTCAGGTATGATTCAGGATTCAATAGGTTTGTTATTGTGCGGTGTGCTGACGGGAATCGATTGTTGAATTGATTACACGATTGTAATGTTGTGCTGCCCGGGGCGAACGTAAATAGAAGTCGGAGGTGAAAATTTATGCAATTTTCAGAATGCAATTATGTTATTTGAGACATTATGGCTCCATTTGCCAGGCTCTGTCCTTTCGGTTGGAGTAGGTACATGTACTGTATATACCTGGTACTATCTGCATACTTAACCCTAGAAAGGTAGTCTACGTAAATTTGACGCATGCGTGTTCGAAATATTGCTCTATTTTTCTAAATACTGTGAATCCGTCGCTATGTATTTACGACATCTTACCAATGTTGTCAATAACTCTGGCCTAATGTAGCCGAATTTTAGCACTGTAACCTAATGTGGCGATATTTCGGTCCACAAGCCATAAGATGTAATTTTAATCATTTTTTTTAACCATTAAGGTGGCAATAAGCTAGCTGTACGCCTGATGGTAAGCGGTCACCAACTAGGGCATCACTCGCGCGTTGCCAACCCTTCAGAAATCAAATAACTTCTTTCTTGAAGAACGCCATGCTGTAGTTCTTGGAGAAAACCTTGGCAGGGAGCTCATTTCACAACCTAAGTGTTCTCCGAAACCGCACTGTACATGACCATTTAGTTTCTAAAGTGTGAGAATGAATTCCCTGCCGATGGCGAGCGGTGTGATGGTAGGTGATGGTAGATTTACATTCCTACTTTAAAAAACACTTAACGTTTCTTTGTATAGTCATTGATGATTGTATTTGTATTTTTTTTTTGACGATATGTAATAGTTATGTTGCTAACCCAATGTTTTTTTTAAAAGAGTAACTATCGAGTTTCTTAGTGAACCGGAAAGAGGGAACCCTCCTTCCCTCCCTCCTCAAAAAATAGTATTTAATAACATTGACAATTCAAAAAAGTTTGTAAAAACCTAATTTGAATAAAAAAAAATTGCGTTTGCTTTTTAGCTAATTTAAACTCATGCGTCAATTTTACGTATCTCTTACGTACAACATCACAATATGAATTTCTTTCTAGGGTTAAGTAAATATTGAGATAGCTACGATTATTCCCTGGGAGGGAGTCATAGGTTCCGCGAGGAGGGGTCTCTGCATAGGCGCACTTAAGGGTCCTATAACATTTAACTAGCGCCGACGCCGCCATTAAATTCCCACAAATTTCTCTTGGTAGAAAGCGAATTTCTAAAATGCAAATGTTGGAAATATAAAACTAGTCATAAGCTATTTTTAGAACGTTTTATTTAGCTTCTAGAAAATATCTGTGAGTTGTAGTTTTTCTGCTAAAAGTGGTCGTTTTAAGTAAAGTTTAGTTAACATTATGTAATGATGTATGAATGAGCATGTATCATACATTATTTATATCTATTGATCTTTTTATACCACTAAGGTTGCACCAAGCTTACAGGCCGCCTGATGTAAAGCGGTCACTGCAGCCTATGGACGTTTGCAACACCGGGGGCTTTTCTCACGAAATGAAGACCCCGCAAGTGGAGATAAATGGATTATTTAGAAAAACCCAGTAGTGTACACACTCTCTCGATAGTAAAAGTGTAGGTACTTGGCATAGCTAGAGACATTATAACTTCCATTAGCAATCCGTCATACAGCTCTCTTTTAAATTTTAAAATGTCTTGAAATCGCATTTATTACATAAAGTACATAACAATGCAGATACAGTGCAGCAAACTTTCTTGGCCCGGTGTATGGTCGCTAGTGTCGAGTAAGTTCACAAAAATTTAATATACCGACTGTAGTTTTCATTTTTTACCATCGGGTCAGAAAAGTTTGTTACACTGTACAACAGTTTTTTGACGATAAATAATTCAAAACCTTTATTTTTTGCTTTTATGTAAAAAATAATACAATTAAATAGGTTTTGTATCATGATATTTTTTTTGAATGTTGTTTTTAAATTATTATTATTATTGTTTTAATTATTGGTAGATTACAGAGCTAAAATTATGTACCTACTTCCATCTTTATTAACCTGCGTCTTACGCAAATAAAGAATGTGGTTGAAAATATAATAAACGAACCAAGTCAATAAAAAGCTGATAAAAAGTCAATACTTAGTAATTACTAATCTTGAAATAAGTTTATTTACTTAGTGTTATTATTTTAAATAAGTAAAGTATAAACAGTTGAGCTTGGTTTTTATAAAGTGAACAAAGAAGCGGCGCGTGCGGTCGGCAGGTCATTAAAGCTGCCCAGTAGTGCCGAGTGGCACACCACATGTATTCAATGAATTATGTATGCTCTTCGATGCTAACGGGCAGGGCAGTAATATTCTGTTATATAATGATAAAGATATGTATTATTTTATAAATATCGTGCTTAGGTAGGACGCATCTATACATATAAAAGGCTTTGTCCTGAATGACTAATGGATCAACGCACAGCCTAAACCGCTGATCGTAGAGACCTGAAACTTGGAGGGTGTGTTCTTTTTGTATGACGTACCTACCCCTAAGGGGGTGAAAAAGGGGGCAAAGTTTGTATGGGTCAACGTGATTCCTTGGTCCAATCTACTTCAAATTTTGCATAAACCTTTTTTAACAGAATTGATGGAAGACGTGTTTCGTATTTCATTAAAATTTATCCTCTAACGGGGTTAAAAAGGAGTAAAAAGTTATATGCCGGTTATTTGCTTCGAAGTTGATATCAATACTCCTTAGTGCTTTTGATTTAAATTACATTTTATTTTGACGCATGTTTGAAAATTCAATCCGATTTTATTCAAAAAAGGTTAAACTTTCTTAAAAACATAAACAACCTCAATATTCTTTAAAATTGGAATGTCTCGAATAATGTCGAATGTCACCGTACCTCATTTAAGGGGTTTCTAAGCTCAAAGAGGTTATGCGTTATTTAGGTGTTTGTTTTTTTGTGTACCATAATACTTAAAGTTTTCTTTTGCTATCTATATTATACATATAAAATGCTTCGTTCTAAATGACTGACGGATCAACGCACAGCCTAAACCGCTGTGTGTATGTTCTTTGTATGACGTAGGCATGCGATAAAATAAGTTTTTACTGAAAGGTTGAAGTGCGAGTCGGATTCACGCAATAAGGGTAAACCGATTGTAATGAAATTTTGGTAAGTTTTTATGCTTACGCCGGGGAATGTTTCTGAGAAAGAAAAAATGGTCAAGGGCGAGTCGGACACGCGCAATAAGGGTAAACCGATTTTAATGATATTTTGGAAGGTTGTTATGCACACGCCGAGGAAGGTTCCTGAGAAAAAAAAGGGTCAAGTGCCAGTCGGATTCGCGCAATAGGGTTTAACCGATTGTAATCTAATTTTGGTAAGTTACTATGCACACGCCGGGGAAGGTTTCTGAATTAGTACAACCTTATTAGGTTGTTAAAAAAAAAGAAACAACGTTCGCCGGTTCAGCTATATTTATATAAAAGAAGAAATTGACTGGCTGGCTGACTAATCGATCAATGAACAGCTAAAACCTAGAAGTGTCTAGAAGCATGACATTTTGCACAAACGTTCCTTAAATGACGTAAGTGTTCACTAAGAAGGAGTTTTTGGAAATTAATTCCCTAAGGGGGTAAAATGTGAGTTGGCAGTTTGCATGGAAATGGCTAAAACTTGGCTTAAACGTTAAAATTTAATTTAACGTGATTCACCGTTTTTGAACAATTATTCTCTAGACGGCAAAATAGAGGATGAAAATGTGTATGAGAATTCCGATGTTATTGTATGTAAAACAGTAAACAGTCAAAAGCTGTTTTCTTTAAAAAGATTACGCAGACGAAGTTGCGGGAATAAGCTAGTATACAATAAGGTTACTCAGTGAGAGCCTTCTTATGTCTAACTAAAGACGCCTGAAATTTGCCTCTTGTCTTGAAATTGTCTCTTCAAGACTTGTAATAGAGTAAATATAAAAATCAACAAATGTCTTAAATATTTATATAATACTCATATCGTTTTTTTTTCTATTCATACTACATAGGTCCATATTGTTTGAAATATTAGGTTGTTACAATAACTCAGTGTACCTTACGGGTTATACCTACTTATTTATTTCAGCATATAATTCACAGCGCACGATGAAATCTTCTTTTAAAGGGTTCCGTACCTAAAAAGTGCCAACGGCGCTAAGTCTGCCTTTCTGTCCGACCTTTAATGCATGGATTCGATCTTTTAGACCAAAGTTGGTACAAGCCTGAGATTTTTACAGAATATACAAAATGAAAAAAAAAAATGGGAGGGGTTCCCGTACAAAAAACATGTTTTTGTTTTTGCTCCATCGTCAAAACGGTAATAAATACCTATAAACTTCAAATCAAAAATAGTGTATGCTTCACAATAAAACAAAATATAATAAAAGTCAACCAACTGCGATTTGGGCCGTACTTACATTATGTTTAAGGGGCATATACCAGTTAACTAGCGCCGCCATTAGATATCCCCAATTTCCTCTTCGTAGAAAACGAATTTCTAAAATCCAAATGTTGGAAATATAAAACTAGTCGTAAGCGACTGGACGTGAGAAAGCATCTTTTATTTCTCTTTAAATTAAGTTCTGCTTCCACTTACATATGTTACACAGATGTACACTCTAAGTACTTAGCGATTACAAAATTTGAAACGGATTATTATGTCAAATGTTACGTCAGCAAAAACAGTCTTTCTGTCTGAAACAAACTCAAAATATCAGTGCGCAAAACCTTTAAACCCAATAATAATTGAAATGTTTGTCTCTTACATAATAGAGAAACAATTCTTAGCTGAAATTTTATGTAATTAATCTTTCTTAGTAGATACAGTTACATTTCGATTAAAATTCAGTTAGAATCGTGACCAGCTTACTGTTATCGACATTGCTGAGTTCTGGTAAACAAAGGACGAAGAAAGTCAAGCTAAATAAATCTAGACTTAGACTAGTTTGAACTATTGAATTATACCAACATTTCTGACCATTGTACTGCAAAGCTGCTTACACGATCTCGCATAACCTGCACTAGGGATAACTATATATACCTATATATATGTTGCAGTCAAAGAGTAGAATTCGCCATTCTACATAACGGCTAGCCATTTTAGAAAACGGAGCCGTTTTGTATTACGTCGGGTTCAGTTCAGCGGATTGTATTACAGCTGAACGAACGTCCGCCGCATTGCATTCAGCGTGTTGCGTTTATTAATGCGGATAGCCGTAACGTAATTTAATTAACCGTGCCATGAATCGCCGCTTTGGCAGTTTTCAGTTCCAATTTCTAATACTCACAGTGTTGCCTGCCATAACAACAACAATGGCGTCGAAAATAGATATTTTGTCACTGAAAAACTTCTTTAACAGTCTGCGTGTCGTTCCGTAATGCACTAAGCTTAACATAAGTACCCGGAGGACCGAGGTTTGCTCTTTTTTTAACAACGCCATCTATTGTCAAGTGGATTTAGTGTTGCTGTGTCGATAAAAATAATAGTATTACTACTCACCAATAGATGTCAGGAAGAGTCATATTTTTCAGTTTATCATTGCCTGCAAACACGGATAAAACAATGTTTTCTAAAAAATGAAACCTAACTAGATAGATTTATCGATCCAAAATCTATAAAATAATGTTTATGTGAGTTTAAAATTGTTTTTTTCACGTAGGATCAATAAATCAAATGCAATTGACCTAATTATATTTTTTCTTACATAGGGGCGGAGGACAGTGTCAAAAAATGATTATAATTGTCCTACTCCCTCACACTACCTAACCTTTTTGCAACGTATAGTGGCGTACAGCGTTCGCATCATAATCTTATCGGAAATCCTTACACCAAAACCGTAAATCAAGCCAAAACCGTCAAAGCATTACAATAATAAAAATGACAAAAATACGAGTGTTTTTAGAACTAATATTGTAAAGCAATAAAAACAATATGGCACTTGTTGTAGTTATTAGCTAATTATTAAATGGGTATTTTCTTAATAAATTATGTTTAAAATAAATTTTATAAATTAAAGATTCTGAACCTTTACATATTGATTGACTGCGATGATATTTTTGAGGTGATGATGAAATAATCTTTCATTAAAGTGTGTTCCATTTATTGGTTACTAGATTTTGCCTGCGGTTCCAACCACCCTAAATTTGGTTATCGGTGTAGGATTTCTACGGCAACTTCTCAATTGTAGAGATATATATTGTTGGGTAAGAACAATGGCACAGTGGAGTTTGTTCACGGAGTTTTTAATTATGTAAACCTACTGGGCTAACGACTCAATTGCTAAGTTCAGTTATCATAAACGTCATACGTTTCGATTGTTCCATTCTGTTCGATTTTAACATATTTTTACTAATCAAACGATACAGTGTAGTCCGAACCTAGCGTTTTCGAAAATAGAAATAGTCGACTAAAGGTCCAATCTAGCGATTACATAGTTATCAAAAATATCAAACGTTTCGTTTCTTCCATTCCGCTTGATTTGAACATATTTTTACCAGTCGAACGGTATGATGGAGTTAGAAGACGGCGTTTTTGAATGTAGCCATAGTCATATCAAAATACTCAGGCATACTAAACATCGTTACGAAACGTACGTCTATCGAAGACTACAATCGAATCGCAAAGTCAAAATCGTATGACACATTATATCACTGAATGGAATGACAAAGTGAAGGAAAATATAACATTCATTCAATTGTTGAAAAATGATTGAGAACCTTCAATGTACACGGGTTCGTATGGAAACGGGTCAAGGTCATTTATGTTTACCCGAATTGCAAATAGATTCAGAGTCCGGTTTACAAGAATTGCTCGTTTAAAGGTATTAGATTGATTAGATATGCGATTCAATTCTGGTCCTTGTCAGCCGCAGCACGCCCCGCACGGCTCGTCCGATGTTCATATATGCAACCTAACGCCTCGTCTCCTGCGGCCCTCGCCATCTATCTTTATGTTCTGTCCTTTTTGTTTAATTAAAATGTTGCCAAACGAGGGCCGCCGTATTACAGAATGTATTGCAATGACAATCCGGCTAAAGGACGCAGCACACATATCAACTCGGAAAGGGATCTTATTATTATGTAATATGGTGAATTCTACAGTTCAGCTGTGACATATTTACGAGTAAATAGGGAGTGCAAGGACCAGGTCATTGCATATATACACACAAAGATACGTGAACTAATAGTGACTGACAGATTCATCAACGCACAGACTAGAGTTACCAAACGTTATCGTAACGTAGAGTTATCATATTATATATCCTTTTTTTAGTCCCTAGCGAAAACCTTAAAACATTAAAACTCTTAAAACTGCATTTCTTAAAAAAAAAGGGGTGCACTCCGGGAGAGGTAGCAGAAGTGAAAAAATACTAGCTATTTACTTCCCATCACTTCGTATACATATTTATTTATTATAAATAATAATGTTTGTTTATTTACTTTTTTGACGTAGTATATTTGACATCTCAATCTGTCATAGAATTAAAATCCCATATCGAACCTCCCTATACTACTCATAATCGCCATATACTAAAAAAACGAAACAGTAGGCGCAGGCATACATTTTCGCCGCACGTTAGACAGAGAGGGGGATTCGTCTTACGAATTTTCGATCAGGTCACGTGTCCTGACTCCTGACGCGAGTTTAACATTTTTTACCCATCACAAAAAAAGTGCTCAACGCAGCAAAAGAAGTTTTCACCTCAAGAATCCTTGAATTCCTCCCTTTGCTTCGGATTCCTTTTTGAATCACTCGTTTCGGTCGTCGGTTCAATCTCAGGACAAGACATGCTAAGCCGTTTTCATGTACCTACACACCTGCGTAAATCAAAAGTGTAATTCGCGTTTTACTGAAAGCTTATCGTTAAATAATAGTAATTGTTTTTTTCGTTCGGTACTTTAGTAACTATTCTGTAATTCTAAGTACCACGGGGAAGTATTTCATAAATGCCGGCCAGCCACGTGCCGACATCGCTCTAAAATTTAGTTTAATTTCTCTTGTGTGTATCGATAGCATAAAAGGTTTGTTGGAAATACTTTCCGGTAGCTTTTTTTTTGTAGAGTAAGTAATAAGGAAACAGTATTTTAAAATCAAAATAGATAACTAAACAAATTTGTATATATGATGTAGGTGGATCAACTCGTACCGCTACAAGCAAGGCTTGACGTCATCCGTCCTACATTGGCTACCAAAGTTTCTTCGGTCGAAGAGTATATATAGAAACCGAACCGAATGATAAGTGAAACCCGTCGAATAAGCCTGGCCCTCCAGTCTGCAGGCAAAGCCTTAGGCAAAGTTTTAGGCGTTTGGTTCCGGAAGTGGAGTATTGAGGTTTTAACCCCGAGAAAAGTGCAGGATTGCACTTCGCCCGGGGTAAAAATCGATAAAGACCACGAGGCAGAATGGGTTGCCCAGGTGAAAAGGTCAAATACCTAGTAGTCATGTTGCTCTCGTCTTAATTTTAGAGCCCACATTAAATGAGTAAGAGACCGAGCGGCCTTTGTACCACCTTAAGCCGATGTTAGTATTAGTATTAGTACAGTAAAATGTCTCTTAGAAATAAGGGGACGCTTTACAAAACTTTTACGCTTTTCAGTGTTTTGGAAAAGCAAAGCGGCATGAAGAGAAGAAACGGCAAGACGCTCTTTAATCGGCAAGATAGGCGCAGTGTCATTCTTAATAAAAATCACAAATATTCTATACATTGTGATTTTTTCATAAATTTAATTAATAGACAGTGAATATTTTTTGTGTTGCGGATAGTACGACAGTGGACAAAAGGCAAGCGGAGGCGTCCTCCGCGACTCAGCGACGACCGCTGCGCGAGCCCACGCGACACGTCTCTAATTAACTGCCGCCTCAATTAACTCTAGCACACGACCGACGTGTTTTGTGATTGTGTTGCTGACTGTACTTTGATTCACTTACCTACTTTAAAGCGCTTTGTATAAATTTTTTGCTTGTAAAGATAGTTTTAGAGAGTGTTAGTAACATTCATTCATCTAAAAATCTATAAATTCTTGTGCATTGTCCAGGTAATTGTCCTAACTGACATCTCTCCAGGATTTCCTATATTATGTACTACTTACAGATAAACAGGCCTAAATTTCGGTTTCAAAAAGTAATAGTAGATGGCGCTCCATATTTTTAGTATAAAAGAAACCAATCTTAAACAGTCTTTGATCAAATGAATGAATAAACATAAACAAACTGAATATTCCATATAAAGGCAAACCTTAATTTGATGTATCTCTATAGGTTAGAAGTCAAAACTTATATTTAGTCTGTGGCCATATTTTATGCTATGCTTGCATTGAGATAGACAACTCCAGGGACGCAAACCTAAATAATATCACGTTCAAAAATCACAGCTAACAGCCAAATTCCTGCTCTCAAAAAGGCACTTGTTTCAAAATGTTGACGTCGAAGATTGTGTAGCAGTATAATTGTCCATTATATGATTAAATTGATGAATCGATAATAGTAACAAAAACGTAAGCTTGGAATCCCCGCTAGAAACGTAATTACTAAATTTTCTAAGGGTTTACTAAATTTTCTGAATTTCAATAAAGATGTAACTTCGCGATCTTAGTGCTCCATTCACACTTTCAACCCCCTTCACCCGAGTTTTAGAACATCCTTTCTTAGCGCACGCCGCCATCATAAGAGCTATATTTGTGCTATATTTCAGCTTGATCCTTTCAGTGGTGGGAGCTGTGCGTTCATAGATCAGTTAGTCAGTAAAGTTTGCCTCGTATACTCTTATATATATACAGATATAGCACTGCCACTTCAGCTTGCTAATTCTGCGAGCTATGTCGGTAACTTTGTTTCTCTTCCGGATGTCCTCATCTCGGATTCGATCCTTTAGAGACACTCCGAGCGTAGCTTGCTCCATTGCGCGCTGTGCGACCTTGAACTTGTGGACCAGCACTGCTGTAAGTGTCCAGGTTTCGGCGGCATAAGTCATGACTGGTAGGACGCACTGGACAAAGACTTTCGTCTTTAGACTTTGCGGTATAGGCGACGTGAAGACTTGACAAAGTTTACCAAATGCTGCCCACCCTAGCTGGATCCTCCTGTTGGCTTCCTTCTCAAAATTGTTCCGGCCCAGTTGGATTTTTTGTCCAAGGTACACATAATCCTGGACAACTTCGAGTAAGGTACCCGCGACGTATACTGGCATTGGCACGACGTGTTGGTTGAACATGACTTTTGTCTTATCCAAATTCATGCCAAGGCCCACTCGTCGAGAGGATTCGTCTAGGGAGTGCAACATTTCGCTCAGTTCTTGCAATGACTCTGCCATAATGACGATGTCGTCGGCAAACCTTAGGTGTGTGATGTATTCGCCGTTTATGTTTATGCCCCGCCCAGCCCAGTCCAAGGTTTTGAAGACATCTTCTAGCGCATTGGTGAACAGTTTCGGGGATATAACGTCTCTCTGTGCAGCGGGATGGCACTTGTCTTATGGTCCTGGAACTGGACGGTCATCGTAGCAGCGTTGTAAAGACATCGCAGCACATCAATATACAAACTTGTAAAAGTAATTCCTGTGAATTTGTGATGTATTGTAAACCGAGATCACATGTTTTTACCGTATAGTTCACCATTTTCGTGGTTGTGAAGTATCGTGTCAGTGAAACTATTGCGTGATTACAACTGTGAATGAACGGCAGCATGGTATGTTGGTGGACATAGGTGTATTGCACGAATTAGTGCCCCGGATTGCGTATCTATATTACATCATTGTATCCGTAGCTGTATCTGTGCACACCACGTTTTTATAGTACCCTTACGCAAGGCGCAGGGCAAGGTACGGCGACAGTGCATGTGCCGTAGGCCGTAGTTGCCTTACCATAATTAAACGTATAACTTTTATTGTGAGTGACTGTACTGACTGAAACACCCCAGTTTTACCGCTCGCCAAGTCTCATCTTACGTGGCGCGCACTATACCTACGTGAAGGAGTTTTCTTATGATTATATTCATATAATCGTGATCAGCATTGGTTAAGTTTAGAATAAGTAGATAGCATGGTATAAAAAAAAAACTGGTAGTCTCTTCCGGCAGAAAAAGGGTCACGTGACTGATGCGACACAACTAGCGAGAGCTGAAATTGCAACTCGAACGCAAACTTGCAATTAAAAAAAATAAAGTTCAAATCTAGGATACTACCTACATAGATCATAACTGGAGACAGCAATCATGAAGATGATGCCATCCCGCTGTGTGACACGTACTCACCTGTCCGTGGTGATTATTCCTCAACATCGTTATCTTCTTGTCACAACATGATGCTGACTAATTATATAGAAAGCTGGAGACATCAAGTCACATTTGCATATTCCAACCAGTCGTCGCTGTCGAGAGGAACTGGTCGCATCACCAAGTGACAGCAATCAGACCCCTTATTCAAGCTACTAAAAGTCATTTGGTTCTGAGATGATAGTGTGTTATTTACATTGCTCCTTTGATAGGTTACTGTAGCGAAACTGCGAAAGCAGAAACCTTATAGGTTTAGTTTGGTTAGTTTTAGGCCTTTTTAAATACATTTGTTTAAGGTACTTAAAGTTAGTTATTTTTTCTTAGATGTATATTTTGTAAGAGAATTAGTTATCTATATTTATAGCTGTAGACTCTTTTTCTTGTTCTATTATGTTATTTCACGCGGATAAAACCACGCAAATTACTTTGCTTGATTTAACTTGAATAATATATATGTATTTTGTAAACTATGCAGGCGCAGCAGTAGCTATTCCATGAATATGTATCGTGAAAGCGCGTCAATGTTGCGCCCTGCCCACACTCAAGTGCCGACACACTGTCTGGTCTGCGGCGTTACGAAGCTTAAGCTGGGACAACCCAGTTACAAAATAATCTGGCTGTTTACCGACAACCATAGAGCTGTCAAAATAATCTGGCTGTTTACCGACAACCATAGAGCTGTCAAAATAATCTGGCTGTTTACCGACAACCATAGAGCTGTCAAAATAATCATAGTCGATTTTTTCCATGAAAAGCTCTATAACTATGAAGCTTCATTATACAAAGTTCTCCTTGCTGCATTGAGTCGCAGATATAAATAGGTATTTTTTTTTCTGTATGACTACTGCAGTTGGCTGATGCAGCCATTACTACTCCACCGGGATTTTGGGGCGAGACTCTGAAGGAGTCTCAGCCCATATAAGCGCCCAACACTTAAGGGCACCGGGGGAGCATCGGCTTGCGTTGTCGGGCTTGGGGTTGGAATTTTTTCCATCAAAAACTTTAAAACTACGAAGTTGTATTATACAAAGTTCTTCTTGCTGCACCGAGTCGCAAATATACATGGGTATATAAGTTAGTACGTATCGACTGTAAGTTTACGCAAAAGGGCTCTAAAAACACCAAAGCAGCAAAAAGTCACTCTGACGAGGTTCAAAGTATCATTTTCTTTAAACTAAAGTAACAAAGTTAATAAAAACCCGTCTGCTAAAACATTGAGAACTAATAAGCAATAAAAAAGTGCTTCTAAAACATACCAAATATTTTACAATAAGCAGGGGGATTTATAAAGTTCAAAGCAGTAGTTACAGATTGCTCACACTACGGTAGTTACCAAAAAATGAGGTTCGTCTGCTTAAAGTTACATATTTGTTGTTTTAGTTGCAATTTTTTATTGCTTTTTGGTTCTTAATGTTTTTGCATTAGGGTTTTTTTTTATTTACTTACTTATTTATTTTATTTTACTTACTTACATCTTTTACTTACATCTTTTTAGTTTTAGATTTTATTTGCGCTTGACTATTTTATGTAGCCTATAACACTCGGAAGATGAATCGGTTCCTTTCATTTGAGACCTCATTCATCGAAATCGGTCCAGCCGTTAGGCTACAGGAGGTCACAATGGAACGGACATACCCACATACATATACGCGCGAAAAACATTACCCTCCTTCTGTGTCAGTTCGGTAAAAATAAAAACATTTATCATATATTTATCCTATCTAAAATTATCTATTATGAATTTGTTTTTTCCCCAAAACAAACGATTTCACTATGAAAAACCTTTAAAAAAAACAAAGCAAACCTCATTGAATTTCATTCTGCTATGATGTTAACTACGACCCATAGGATAGCATATGTGTTGTAACTAACTATGCTATCTAATCCAGTTAAGTGGAAGCTAATGCCGACTTAACAGTGCTCTATTAATTTATTCCTCGTCTTTACTATGTGGTGTGTTATTATCAGTGCTTTAATGGCGGGAAGCTAAGTATGGCCGTGCATGACTATCTTCCTTTTTTGTTTACTTACTAGTTTTTTCGGTCGGTCACCAATATAAAACGTGGGCGAGAAGCCTTTTTGAAAACCGGACAAGTGCGAGTCTGACTCGCGCACCGATGGCTCTGTCCATTATGGAAATCAGGTCTCGAAGACTCTTCGTCTTTTTTCAAGTGTTTTAAGTTTACCACTTAACTCAGATTATAGGACAAACTTAACTATGTAGTTGAAAAACGGTCTCCTATATGAATTGAAAAATATACGTCAAGGTCAACTGCGAATGTAAGTTTGTATCCAATCGATAAAAATATCACAAACTTACTTATGATTTATTGATATTTTAAAGATATTGGGGGTGGGATACGATATCTATACCCATTCCTCTTTCTACGCCCCTCAATGGATTCCAGTATGTATGTTCGATTTATTTTGCGAATTTAAAAATATTTGCAAATGGCTGTACTATTTTTTTTGTGTTCACTTAATTTTTTTACAGCTCCAACGGCCGTAGACTTAGGTGTTGATATCATTTTTAACTTGATACCTTCATGCATCCATAAGAAATGGGGTTTTGACAGACAGACAGACAAATTTTTTACATGTGATATAACTAAAAATTAACTATTTTCGGGTTATTGCCCGTCCTTTTGCTGCAAGATTTCACGATTCCGAGTCAACGGGAACTACCCCGTAGATTTTTATTTATTTGCGAAAGTCTAAATATGCAAATGGCCGTTTAAATGCGTTGACTTGGAAGCTTGTCGTTTTACAGCTTTAAGGGACCGTAAATATTATATGAGTAAATATTAGTATTTGGTATTCAATTCAACGTGATACCTTAATGCGTTCTTGAAAAAATAAGAGTCTTAAGCGACAGACAGGCAGACATATACATATCTTGTGTGATTTAAGTACGAATAAATGATTTTTTTTGTTTTTATACCATTAAGGTGGCAAATAAGCTTTGCGGTCCGCCTGATAGTGAGAGGTCAGCGCAGCCTATGGACGCTTGCAACACTTGGGGCATCATTCGCGCGTTGCCATCCTTCAAATATCTAATTTCTTGAAGAACCACATACTGTATTCCTTAGATAAAACCTTGGCAGGGAGCTCATTCCACAATCTTAGCGCTCGCGGGAGAAAGTTTCTCTGAAACCGCACTGTACGTGACCATTTATGTTCTAAGGTGTGAGTGCGATGGTAGAAAGTAGCCGTGGCCATCATTTCGAACGATTCCTCGGAACACATCCCATTGTACAAGCGGTAGAACACATACTGGGAGGCAAAGTTAAGGGTTCAATACGGCGTGTGAGTTTGGGATCGTCGACGATTCCCACAATCCGTCGATGAACCGAGTCAAAAGGGCCAAGTTGGTATCCGGTTGCACCCACCCAGAGACCGCAGCAGTACTCTATATGGGGCCGAATTTGCGACTTGTAAAGCAGCAACCGCCTTGAGGTGAAAGTGAAGTTTTTTTAGACGCCAGCTTCACCTTGACTTGCAAATGATCTCGGAACTGAACATCGCTGGAGATGTCATCACCAAGTATCCCAACGCTCTTGGAAATAGTGAGGGGAGCGTTTTGGAATTATGAGACCTCAGTAAATGGGAGTTTCTTAGCGGTGAACGCGCAGACTTGTGTCTTCGTAAGGTTGAATCGGACCAAGATTCATAATTCGATTCATTCTTTTCCTCCACAACGGAACGTGGGATGCTTGCACGGCCCGTGTAATAAGCGTCTCCAGTACTGTCATCTGCATAGCAATGTATGTTGTCGATCTCCAACATATCATTGATGTGCAGTAGAAACAGCGTAGGAGACAGCACAGAGCCTTGCGGGACATGGGCGTTTTTTGTAGAATGAAGATAGCTTATACCCTATATTTAACACTTAGGCTACATTTTATCCCATAAAATTCAAAAGATTTCGAAAGTATAACCGAATGTCAACAGCTAGAGCTATAGCTTGCTATAGGAAACTTTCTTTTATACTATAATCGTAAGAATCCCATGCCGATAGCCAAATATGCGTGGGCGGAGCCGCAGGAAAACAACTAGTTATTAATTAATGTGTGACCACAGACACAAAATACTCTCTCCGTAAGTAATAATAGGCTCACAAAACTCCCCTAAATACATATTTTTATGAAAACAGCATTTTAGTACTTGTATATTTAATAGAAAATTACCTAATTAGAGCTCATTACTTGTCGGCCGCTGACGACTACAGAATAATCTGACGTCGCACGCCACACGTATATATAAAACACGTCTGTTCCGGGAGATATCTCGTAAAATGTAATTTACCCGCTTATTATAATTTAGCTGGAGCAAGGAGTGATTATTCCCGTTATACACATACCCTTGAGCATGTTCTCTGCGTGATTGCTTGGACACACCTGGTGTGGCTACTACCAGGTAACATTATTTATGGGACAATGCATACGAAGTAGCGATTAAGTCAAAATGGCTGACACATAGTATTTTACGGCTTTAAAGGTTCTTGAACAGTTTCAGGTTAGTAACAATGTCAATATACATTTTCAACTGATTTTACCTGTAGTGAAGCTAATATTATACCTATGAAAATCAATCAGGACTGGGGTCAGCATTGACGAATAGCTGTTAAAATGAAAAGTTCGTTTTCCCCTTTGGCTACAGAACCCTGATAATGTGACTGTTGCTGATATATTGAATTTAAAGCGAACCTTTATAATTGACTTCGAATAAAAACACAGTCAAACCCTATTATCAATAAACTTCTAAAGCTTTTTATAAGTTCGGATACTAAGAGCTTATTGCGAAAAGTTTCAAGCTTCAGACTTGGGAATTCAAGAGAAAAATGTAAGTAAGTATGTCTTACCTCACGAGACCCGTGTGGGTACTTACATTCACTTCACGTCCGAATTCACGAATCTAGACTTTTCGCAATAATAGGTACCAGTAAAACGCGTTAATTTCTTAACTTGAATACTAGCGATGAGAGTGGTAAGAACGAACCTCCAAGCGTCAATTAGAACTCTTCTTGTTCCGCGGTAGGTAAATACAGGATAATTCTGAGATAAAACCTAATTGGTTTTAGATACCTGAGGGTCCAATAGAAGTGTTCTAAGGTAACAAAAATGCAATTTTGTACATTTTATAATTAGACACTTAAGTTGACAAAAGATTGCCCATCCAGTCAATCCATATCATAAAAAAATTTCAACCGTACATTGTAGGTAAGTAGCAATTTTTTTATTGTGTAGGAGGTAAACCCTGAGTGTAAAACTGTCAGGTTGGGTGCGCCAAAAATAAATTTGCAATCTGGACTACAATACGAGCGTTAAAAAGAAAGAATGTTTTTGGGCAAATTTTAGAGTCACAGTAGTTTAGTTCGTCCGGATACAGCGGCACATCTTGGACACATTACACAAAAAACCGCGTTATTCATGACTATTAAAAGAAATGACGTGTCAATACGCGCAAATGTGTGCGTGTTCTGTAAGAGTGGTAGATTGAAGGGAGGTGTGGTCGACATTATAGTCGTATTTTTAATTAGACGAAGCCAACTGACAGTAGCTAATGTCACTTTGTAAAATAATGTTGCCATATTTAAAGTAATAGTGATGCGTTCAGTTCTCGTTTAATCAGATTAATGAACAATGAGTGTTGTTACGAACGCGCAGCAAAGTATGTAATGTAGCAAAGTTACGGGATGTACAAAGCACGCAAAGAACCCCGCACCCGATATCGGCAGTTCGGCACACTAACTATTCACTAGACAATCGAGGCAATTTCATTCATTCAGGAGTTTTTTCAATCATTCACTTTGTCACAACTCTATTTATATTTCATCAAAAACTGACGACACAGTAAACGTCAGTTGACTTCGTCTAATTAAACATACGACTATAGGGGGCGGTGGATGGTGTCCTTCCTTACTGCATGGGGTCTACTATGACATCAATACTGTGACATTAGGAAACGATTATAAATGACTTTTTTACATAATATTATTATTTTCGCACTGACATCAATTGCTGAATACATTTTCTACGGCAACAATATTGACGAATGTTATTATTTTCGACTGTAAGAATAAATGTATTTTGACTACCTATGAAAATATTTAAGACAGAGGACGCAATTTATTTTTCATAAATTGCGTAACATGCATTACTGTAAGTAAATCTATACAACTTACAATTTTTGGTAATGGCAGATTATAATTTTTTTATTTTATACTTTTACTCAAAGATTGTATTAAGAAATAACAAGTTACGCTAGGTAATTAGTTATTAATTATTATTTATAATATATAATATTTAGTAATTATTATTTTATAAACTAAAACAACACACTTTCGTAACCAAGTGTTGTGTTCGACTAGCAAATATACCTAAACTCCCTCGAGTTTTTTACTGTTAACCATTGACGAGTTTCACCATCCATATCCGAAAATGCATTCCTAAAACGCGCGTTTTAAAATTTACAGAATGGTTGCACAAAATTAAACCAATAACTCGCGAAAAAATAACATTTGAGAAAAAAAAAATTATAATTAAATTTATAGTTTTATAAGAATCGATGCAAAGACATACATACGGACAGACGTAACGAATTTATAAGGTTTCCGATTTAGCCATTTGGCCACGGAACTCTAAAATTACAATGATATATGTAAATAAAAAGTTAAAAATACCGGACAAAAGCAATTTGCACGTATTGGACACGCATATGATAAGGTTTCAAAGCATTTAACTGGTTTTAAGCTTTTTTTTCGTCTCCTATATATATTTTAATATGTAGTACATGTCATAATTATATTTAATATATACATATTTATACGTTTTTTAATGGTTTAAGCACTTGCTAGTTTGCATTACCGATAAAACGATATTTCACGATGAAAGCAGTTTATATCTACACCTAACTGGGTACTTCTGTTGATTTATGAATCGATATATTATTTAATTCCATGTAAAAGCTCATGCTTCATATGCCCTGACTCTGCTCCTAGCAAAACCATAAACTAGACACCTTCGGAAGGCAACGTCTCGCACTAAAGTTACTTTATAACGTCACTGGATAACATATGTAGCGAGCGATGTAATCGTGGAAGATCAGTGTCTTATCAACAATCGGATCGAGACGTCCGTATCGATATCTCGCAGAGATATATTGCACACGAATCGATTGTCGAGATAAATCGAATAAATTGTCAAGTTTGTTCCCTTGTGCTGTTCGAGAATGTTTATAACTAGATAATGTATCAGCACTTTAGGCATGTGAATAAGCGCAACATGTCAACATATTATGTAGATGTTGTCAAATACTTACGAAAAAATGTTTTAATTTCGACCAGCATTATTCAGCAACGCAGTAGTTGTGGGTTTGCAAATGACTTGATTAAACGCAGTAGAACAAAAGCGTAGTATATTATGATGATCCGTCACACACCCATTGACCCATTCAAAAACCGTTCCACCTCCACACACACATCTCAATCGTAACATATCTGCCTGTAATATACTGAGCTTTGGTCTGTATTTGTTTATTTTGTGGGTACTATAGACTTAAAGATTCTATGATGCTCTGTGTCTAATTTTTTTTGTTTGTTTGTTTTTTTTTGGAACACGTACTGCCCATTACTTCCCCGTTCGTGTTTGATTGGGGTATTTTACGCCCTGTATCACCAACTATCCGCATGCAAAATATATTATGGCTCTGCTGTACTACGACATGGAAAACAGACAAATAAGTATACTTTAGCATGTATATTATAAGTAAGGAATTACACGATAATTGCATTGATGTGTCTGCAAATGAATAATTTTATTTACGGTGTACGTACACCGTATAATCGAACCAGGAACCTTCAGAAAAGTAGAAAGATATATTACCGACAGATAGAGCCAAGCGATCGCAACAGATGAATGTGTAAAAACTTACCAATAGAGAAATTTAATTAATTTCCTGCGAAGTGCACACGTGTAGTAAGATAACTGGTACGTTATCGCGCCTGCATCGATACGTTATCGCATTTCGATCGTAGCGATGTGTACATGTCGATATAATTGTATCCGTAATACCCCTTCCCTAATATGCCAATAGAATGTTGGGTTGAAAATGCGTAATGCCATCGAGCTTTTTCTCCACGGACGTAATTTTTTTTATAAGTGAAACTGAATAATTTTTTGTATCTTTCAAAGGAGAAAAATTATTTTGGGAATCGTTCGCTTGCTTTGTCTGTCACAGAGGTAATTCGGAAACTATTTGACGTCGGAATTGTAAGTTAGAAAAAAGTAGACTAATAAAAGATTTGACGTCGGAATTTTAAGTTCGAAAAAATTAGACTAATAAAAGAGATTATCTTTTTAAGTTCAGTATTAGGAGTAGACAACCTATGTGGTTGGTGGCAAACAAGCTTGCTGTCCGCCTGATGGTAAGCGGTCACCGCAGCCTATGGACACTTGCAACACCTAGAGCATAACTCGCGCGTTGCCGATCCTTCAAAAATGTAATAACTTCTTGCTTGACGATCCTCATGCTGTAGTCCTTAGAGTAAAGCTTGGCAGGGAGCTTATTGCACGACCTAAGCATGCGCGGGAGAAAGTTTCTCTGATACTGCATTATTTGGATGCCAGCGTAATTAAGTACCTAATTATTGTTAACCGTTTAGTAGTTTTTCTATTTTAAACGTTTTTAACAGACAAAGTTGAAACTTTTAACCATTTTTAAAGTAAAAAGTGCAAATTTTAACTACAATTTGTTTTGTATTTGAAATGAAAAGAGTTAAAAAACTGACATAACACAAATAAATTACGTATTTCAGGATAAATGAAATAAACTTTTGATATTTGAAGCAATATATAAATGATAAAGGAATTACGAACTCAAGAAAATAGTAAAATGTATGAATGCACGTAGGATAATTTTTGTTTAACATTGTAAATATGGCGATGTAAGTTTATATACCTAAAGATTTAGCAGTTTCAGTGTTCCCAAATACATGGTTGTCCAGGGGTATCAAAGGAGTGAAACACAAATACCTTTATTTGTTTAATTAAGAAAATGAAGGAATAGTAGATTTTTGAGCAAACCCTCGTTCTTTTACGAAGACTTAATTGGATTCCACGTACTTGACAATTTAAACCCGTCATCGCGATTGAAATTTTTATATTTATCGAATTTTATCGCTTTTCGCTCCAATCTTGGTGTATATAGGCGTTCTGTTAAAAGGATTTTAGGTTTATGTAAATCTATCTGAAGGTTAGGTCTAGAATGTAGCAAATATTATTACAATGAACATTAGATATAGAATAAAAATTAAAATAAAATACAACTAAAATTATTTTATAAAAAGAATATCTCCTCGAGTGTACAGCCCTGTGGCAATATCTTACGTACATGTTTTAGCACGGTTAGTGAAAAATGTTACGGATTGTAGATGCCGCAGATGATGGTGTGACGAATTCAAAAAATCTAATTGTGGTAAACTTGATAAAAAATGAAAAAAAAAAGATTGTCTAGTTTACCACATCGGTCGAAGGGTTATTCATTAGGATCAATAATAATATAATAATAATAATAATATACTTTATTGCGCATAAACAAATAACACACTATAAAATAAGCAAAAAGATGACAAATTGGCGGTCTTATCGCTAATAAGCGATCTCTTCCGGACAACCCTTGGGTAGAGGACACTTTACAGAAAATCTGAGTAGTATGTGCTAATTGAATAAATATTAGTTACAGGTCAAAACCTAACAATATGAAATATAATAATATATGCAAATGTATAACTAAATTAATAAATATTAAATAATACTAATACACAAACGACAAACATATAAATAAAATAAAAGATAAACTAATACTAATACACAAACTACATACATCTTAATTAATATAGATGAATAATCAGTGTTCTTATGAGACAGCTTAACTCTTTAAATAATGTGTAATTACCAGGTTTTTAAATATTCTAAAAGATTTAGCTTGTTAGAAGTCGAAAGGTAAAGCGTTCCATAGTCTTATGGCAGTGACGGTGAATGAGTCATTATATGTTTGAGAATAGTGTGTTGGAATTTTAGCATCAATTTCTTCTAAATGACATAGTTTACCTTAAATTTTCTAATTTCTACCATATTACTGATCGCCATCGGCAGGGAATTCATCCTCATACCTTAGAACCCAAATGGTCACGTACAGTGCGGTTTCTGAGAAACTTCCTCCCGCCAACGCTTAGGTTGTGGTATGAGCCCCCTGCCAAGGTTTTCTCTAAGGACTACAGTATGGGGTTTTTCAAGAAAGAAGTTATTAGATTTATGAAGGGTCAGCAACGCGTAAGTGATGCCTCAGGTGTTACAAGCGTCCATAGGCTGCGGTGACCGGTTACTATCAGGCAGACCGCAAGCTTGTTTGCCACCTTAATGGTAAAAAAAAAAAATACAAAAGAAGCAAGTGAAATAAATAAATATGTATTGCCTATTGTACTGTTTGGTTCTCAGTTACTATTTAGCTCATTTATATAGGTACAATAATTAATAAGGCATGGTCCATCTTTCATTTTCTTTTTTTATTTAATGTGATTTAAAAGGAAACCTGTAAAAAATTTCCATTCTGTATATTTAGGTAAATAATAATTATAATAAAAGACGATATTTACTTTTCACCTTATTATTTATTTTCATTATATTTATTTTTCACCAGAACCTAAAGCGCACAATTTATCTTTTAATACTTACTAATTTTTGAAATATTGTATTTTAAAATATTTACTCAGGCTTCCCAGGAAGGCGTTTAGGATACCTGGAACAACAAATAATAATAATAATATACTTTTACAAAAATTAATTTTACAAAAATATATTTACAAATAGAGAAAACTAATGGCGGTCTTATTAATCCATACATATAAATTCCAGACAACCTTTGGGTAAAGAAAATAATAAAGTTAAACATAGTATAGTAGGTGTGTGTCAATACAGTTATTAAGAATATATATATATCATACAATAATGTATATAAAATAAATAAATACACATACATACCTATATATATGAATAATAAGTGTATGTACATATAAATATGCATGTATAATAAATATAATATAATTGCGTATAGGTAAATAAACAAATATAAGTAGTGACGTTATTTTGGTTCTTCAAGAAATGAGCAATAGTAAGATTTTTAAATATTGCTTTCGATTTTGGTCTTTTAATGTCTAAAGGCAAAGCGTTTCATAATCTAACAGCCGTTACAGTGAAAGAATCATTATACAACTTTCAGCAACGCAAAGGAATTTTTAGCATCCAGCGTGTAGTTTGTCGAAGAGAAGTATTTGCGATAAAATAGAATGATCTTTTTAGTATACTAGTGTGTTTGGATTGAACAGTACGTTTTACAGATAAAAGAGAACATAATTATGCCAGCGAAGTCGAATTGCGAATATATAAGTATCTAACTAGTGCTCTGACGGTATTGCTTATAAAGTTGCATATACTACTTTATACCATAAAGTAACGCTCACCATCAGCACAGAGTCGATCGTAACATCAACGAAGGTTTAAGGTCAATGGGTAAGTGTCATCATCATAAACTAAGTCCACTTTATCCACTTGTCATGAGGATCTTTTCGTTCTTAGAATCTCTGCAACGTCATCTGAGAACTTCAATCATTAATCATAATACCTAGTCCACTATGTGTGAAGATATGGGTATCCAACATTCAGTTATAGTATGCATTATATCTGCACGGTTTTTATTCCCAAAAGTAGTGATACATCCACACACCTCGTTTCACCAACCACTTTAGTCTTGCGAGGCAGGGGGTCAGCCAAATACCGCTCACGGCACCACTGCAGTTTTTGTTAGAATCGCTTTTGGCAAACAAATAAATTATTGGATTATTAGCCGTGAAGGAAACACAAAATTAACCGCAAGTTGGATTACCCAGGAACCGGTTTGTCTTTCAAATTCATAAAAAGTTAGCAAGCAAAAGTTGAATAATTAGTTACAAAAGAACTTTAAATTAGTCGCTCACGATATTCATTTGTAGCCTGGAGATAAAAAATCATTTCCGGGTTACAGGTTTAGGTAAGCCTTGTTTGTTTGCCTGTTGACCTGAACTTTACAACGTTTGTCTTCTAGGGGCGGACCAACCGGTTTGTAGGTAATCCGACTTCGGCATTTACCACGGCTATTTATTATATACTTTATCCAATCGTCAGGATATCTCACCAAAGTGGGTAAATTGCTGATTCTCATTTATTATCACTTTAACTTTCAATATCTACTACTGAAGGAAGGTCGTCACAATGTAAGAGCCGTCTGCATCGAGATTATCCCATCTAAGGAAAGGCCAGGGAGCTTATTGGGAACAGTTTCGAGTACGCCAGACTCTGGAATTCGAGAGAAAAATGTACCTACTATGCAAGACTGTACTTTTGCTGGTCTAGAGAGGTAAGATCTACTTGCATACATCTTTTTCTTCAATTCCAGAGTCTGGCGTATTCGAGACTGTTCCTAATAAGCTCCCTTACTTGATTACGCTTACATGTGCTTGGTAATTCTTTTTCGAGCTAATGCGATCTATGCATTGCCATTTCCGCTAACCATGTTAGGTATTTTCTGCAGATATCTCTATACTTTCAATCACAATAAGTCGAAAAATAAAGTATATTTCTTGACTGAATAAAAAACACAATAAAATAGTTTAGCTTGAATTCCATGATTTAGAATTGTAAAAGCCAGTTGCGGTTATTGTTTCGAGCACACGATCCCATACAATTAACTTTAATGACCGGCAACATCATTTACTTGTTTTTACGTTATTTTTACAGCTTCATTTGCAGCCAGTAAGTAATAATTGCCTTTTACAGTCTCCTCCCACTTAGGTATTATTGTAGGTATAAAGTTAAAGCTTGTCAGTTTTAATGATGTTTTACTGTTTGTTACTCAATGACGCATAAGCGATTGACAAAATTTGTCGCATGTATGGGTACCTAATACAGAAAACTTTTCTACCTACTTTTCTAAACCCGGTGGTCAAAAATCAAAACAACAGTTGCCATATTGCAATGGTGTAAACTTTCAACGACACTAGCGACCAAACACCAGGGCTGTAGCTAGGGTTGAATCTAAGGTAGGGCAGCGGTGGTTTCATGTAGGGCACAGGTTTTACCTGCTTGTGAGCGTGAGTGATTAAGGTAGTAGGTAACTAGGTGGGACCGCGGGAAAACAAGAGCAAAATGGTTTCATACACACTTTAAATGCCACCATAATGTAACTATTATGCATTAAATCTATGGGCTTCTGCAAAAATTATATATTACCACGATTGTAAAAAACCGTGGTTGATTCAGAATTAATTTAATAGATGTCGCTAGTAGTAAACAATAATATTTTTTTTATTAATTTATGTTACGGGAAAAACAGGCCTATCGCTATTACTTCTCTCCTCTCCAAGGTGATCGAGTGTGTGATCAACATACAGCTTATAAGATACCTAGAAGAACACGACCTGGTTAGTGATCGTCAATATGGCTTTCGCCACGGTCGCTCGACTGGTGACCTTCTAGTGTATCGTATCCTCTTAATGTATTATTATGTGTTACCCCTAGTGGTGATGATTAGAAATGAAGTGCACACCTAAAAAGCGGCCAAGTGCGACTTAATATTCTGTAAATATTTTAAGTGTCTACCTGTAGCCGTTATCAATATCGAGCAAAATCACGTTTGTTGTATGGGAGCCATCTTAAATATTTATTTAATTCCGTTTTTTAGTATTTGTTGTTATAGCGGCAACAGAAATCAATCTTTTGTGAAAATTTCAACTGTCTAACTATCACGGTTCATGAGTTACAGCCTGTTGACAGACGGACGGATAGTAAAGTTCCGCTAATTACCATTTGGGTACGGAACCCTAAAAATGATTTCTGCGCATTAAAGGTCATGTCTTAACTTACGTGCTAGCAGCTATACTGGTAGTGGACTTGGAGACGATTACCATTATAAATATATAACTTTCGGCCATTTAGTAACACAGTTTAGCTATATATATAGCCTTCACTTAAAATAACTAAGTATACTAAACTTGTCTCTCAGCACTGTTTTTTCGGATCATTCTCACTAGATCCATTGTCCAGATCCATAATGGATCTAGTGAGATATTTTTTTCTCAGTAGATCTGTTTTCTAATAAACTGGATCTAATGAGAATTTTCATTGCCAATAGATCTATTTTAAAAATAATTTTAAAATAAATTAGATCTAATGATAATATATTGTCTCACTAAATAGAATGTTTTAAAAAAATATGTAATTATAGAAAATGATACCTAATTATTAACGAAAATTATACTTAATTATTAACGAACATTTTTAATTTGGATAAATATAAATTATGAAACATTTCGATTGCTGTAAACATTTCAAGCTGCAAGTATCTAAATAGCTTTAAGTTAACAGCAATTCGTTTAATTTTTCTCCATTATTATTAAGTAACCAAGATTTTTTGACGGCACGTCATAGGTACAGTAGAATTTTTTTTATAAAAAAGGCATATTCATCAATAAAGGTTCGCCATCCCTGCGCTAGGGTTTGTTTGTCAAACTAGAAAGAACTATATATCCGTATCTATTGATCGTAGACTAGTAGTTTCTTGACAGAAATGATACGTCTCATACGATCTTTATTTCAGAATGACATCTGTCAAACTATAAAGAAATATATCTCGGTAACTTAAAACTTAGTCGGGTACCTAAAATTTATCGTAGACTAGTAGTTTCTCTACAGAAATGACACGTCAAAAATAGAAAGGTTTTAGATGATAACTGTCATCCGAAATTAAGAACTTGATGAGAACTATCATTGCTGTGGAGAAATTACTAGTCTACGATCAATAATTACCGAGATATATACCTTTCTAGTTTGACAGGTCTCATCCGAAATAAAGATCTTAATGAGACGTATAATTTTTGTGGAGAAACTACTAGTCTACGATTAATAGTTACAGAAATATAGACCTTTCTAGTTTGACAGCTGTCATTTGAAATAAAGGTCTTGATGAGATCTATAACTTTTGTAAAATAACTACACGTGTAAGATCAATAGTTTAATTTTTTTTTAATATATAAAATAAAATATATATTAAGAAAAACAGTATATTTCTTGTCTTTTGCGGTCAAACTATCTCCATATTAAATTCATCACAATTGGTCCAACCGTGAAATTTAACGGATTGATAGACAGATAGACACCGACACTTTCGAGTTTATAATATTAATATTAGTATGGATCCTCATTTTATAAAGTCGGTTAATTTTTAGTTTTGAATTAATAATATCTCTTAAATAGGTACCTACAGACCATTCGCGAACTTCCTCCTTTTTTAGGTTGGTAAAAATAAGAATATGACAGGGAAAATACGAGTAATAGTATTAGAAAGTAAGTTCCGTTATCTCCCCAGCCTAGGGGACAACAAGCCTAGGGGACAACAAGCCTAGCCGACACCAAATTTTTTATCAGATCCACAACTGAATCTAGTGAGAAAGAAATTCCTTAGTAGACCCACACTTTCAAATCTGGTTCTGGTTAACGGATCTAGCGAGACAAATACTTCTCAGTAGATACACACTTTTAAAAATGGATCTATTGAGAAAATAATATCTCACTAGATCCATTATGGATCTGGACAATGGATCTAGTGAGAATGATCCGTTTTTTCTCAGGGTCGGATAGCGTAAAGTACGATGGCATACCTATGAATACCTCTCCAATCCACTCTAAATAAAATATACCTACTTTTGTATTAACCCCTAATGTGTGCCTTGAGTATGTTTTTAATTTATACCAAATCAGTCGCGTATTCGATAAAATAATACGCGAATACTTTTTTCCACTCCATACATATAATTCGTTTACCCAAATACAACTTGGTACAAAATTTGGATTACCTACTTTTGGATTTCGATTCCCCATTGCAGAGCGCATTTCTAATCATAATTGTTTCCAAAGTTTTTGGCAACAGATAGGGTGCAACTTAATAAAGTAGGTATCTGGAATTGATTTCAGTAAAAAATCTAAATCTGCGTGGGTGACCTGGAGGGTAACAGTTGGCACCAATTCCAATCGTAAAATTTTACTCCGACCGAGAATTCGGAACTAAAATTGTTTAAGAAATCACTTCAATCGGTATTTTGACTTTAAAAGAACCGAGAACGAATTTGAGGTCTGTCGGCGTAACTAATCTATAGCCAAATACATACATTTTGTGGAATGAATTTGTTTACATACAACATAGACTTTTGAAACTTTTTTATTTTATTTTTCTTAAACTTGCAGATAATTCATTTATCACCAAATCGATGTAAGTCACTGCAATCCTACATTCAATTCGATCAAAATTTATGTGTAATTCAGGAGTATAGCGATCGAATTGAAGCTTGCCGCAGAACTAAATTAAAAAGGCATTGGGATAGGAATTGGTTTCAATTGTAAACATCTAGTAAGTAAGTTTGAAACTACAAATTTTTTAAAATTTTACTTACATTTATTTGGGACTTTGTAAACCTTGTTTTAACCTTACCAGTTTAAATAAATAACTAGTGAATGTTGAACTGACACTAAAATTACTTGCTAAATCCAGTCCAATATCTACATTAAGTGTTCAAGACGACTGAATGAATTTCAAATTTGTTCAATTGACAGGTGCGATTTAATCTGTGCACGCGCCGATGTAAATTTATTCATTGGAACATATCTCTCTGTCATCATTGCGATCCTAGTAATAAGAATTTACTGCAAGAACTAGGTAATGTAAATATAACAGAAATCTGTTTAATTTGTGATTGTAAAAGCTGGCAGTGGGTCGAGTCGCAAAACCTTATTTTTTTGAAAGATTATGTTTAACTTGGACAGAACATCACACTGGACAGGAATTACTTTGAGAAGGAAACCGATAGAGGGATCCAGGTATAGAGTGGGCAGCATTTGGTAAGCTTCGTCAAGCGTTCACGTCGAATAAGCGATATTTCGCAGAGTCTGAAGACGAAAGCCTTTGACCAGTGCGTCCTATCTTTCATGCATGACATACGCTGCCGAAACGTGGACTCAGACTCGAGAACTAGAGAGGAAAATGTATGCAAGTAGGATTAACAACTCGAGATCTATAATTGTACTTGCAATAATTTTATTCCTGTATCCACGTGCCTGGCGTAGCTACGTACACTGTATAACGAACCCCAGATAGGTAATGAGTGAAGGAATATTGTATAGTGTCTGCATTATGCTTATTTATTCCGTCCGTCCGTCTGTCACCAGGCTGTGTCTCACAAACCGTGATAGTTAGACAGTTGAAATTTTCACAGAAGATGTATTTCTGTTGCCGCTATAACAACAAATAATAAAAAATATAATAAAATAAATATTTAAGGGGGCTCCCATACAACAATTATAATAATTAATTTTAATAATAATTATAATAATTTTTTTGCTCGATTTTGCTCGATATTGCTATCGGCAACAGGTAGACGCTTTGCGCGTTCGGTTATTTAGTTAATGAGGTGCTTCATACGCCTAAACCCCGTAATCGGACCTTGCGCGTGCGACGGGTTCAAATATGCACAGAATATTTAGTTATATAGTCACTTTATAAATCAATAATAAAATTAAAATAAAACAAATATTTAAGGGGGTCACCCGTAAAACAAACGTGATTTTTTTTGCCATTTTTATAGATAATGGTACGGAACCCTTCGTGCGCAAGTCCGACTCGCACTTGGCCGATTTTTAACATTTCAGATCATTTAAAAAGAAGTCATGGCTGCCCGTATTCTGGTGTTGCTCTGATGAAAGTAGTAGTAGTATCCACTAATCAACCCGCAACTTCGAAACTACTATGTTATTTTTATTAGATTACTTGTTGCTCAATAGACCTTATATAAGTGAATTTAAAAAAAGTTGTTTTTTCTTTTATTTCGGTGGATTTTTTTATTATTATTATTTATTATTAATAATACATTAAAAGATTTTAAAATTCACCTGCTGTCCTGGATATTCACCGAAATGAAATAATAATCAACCAGTAAATGATACGAAAATGTAATAAAATGAAATAATTATACACCGAAAACTTACCGACCGAATTTTTATCATTTCGGTGACTTTTTTATCATTGCGGTTGACAGTTTAGGTCACCGAATCAACCAAAATAAAAATGCCGAAATGAAAACTAAGGACAAAAATAAGCACTACAAGAAAACTATTAATTATTAGACTTTGCCAGTGGCTCCACCCGCCCTAAATTTGGTTTTCGGCATACGATTCTTCCGGCAACTTCTTATACGAAAGAAGTTTGTTATAGCAAGCTATAACCGCAGCTTTAGTTTATTCAAATTCAAATTCCAATTAATTAATTAATTAGTTATACCAATGAATTGCTATAGCATGCTATAGGTGCAGCAACAGTTCGTTTAACTCTGTTGTAGTTATATCCGCAGAAACTTTTGAATTTTTAGGGATACAGCCTATATGCTATTCCAGGACCTATGCTATATGTATGCCAAGTTTTATCCCGATCCGTCTATGGGTTGAGGCGTGATTGAGTAACAGACATACAAACTTTCACATTTATAATAGTAGTGGGATAGGATTTAATAAATACTACAAAATTAAACGTAGAACAATTGCTGCACTGACGAATACTTAATTAAATATACTAGTTCATCAAAAAACAAGTTATTTCTATACACGAAAATGAAAAGAAATTCGTCCCTGGAAACCGATGTGAAATACTAACGTGTTTCGTGGGAAATACCGTACATCCTTCCACAACAAGCACTAGGCGGCACTGGGGCGTAGGTTCTGAGTGCATGGGGGGGGGGGGGGGGGGGAAGGTGTTCTAGACAAAAATAAAGCATTTTTACTTACCAGTTATAAAACCAGGTAGAAATTACTGTATTATTTATTTTTGATAATACTATATCAATGTTTATAATAAAAGTAGCCATAAACCTAAAAAAAAATATTTTCTGTTGTTGGAGGGAAATAACACTAAAAAATGTAGTGAGGACAGCTACCGAAATGAAAAATTCAGGGCTTGAGCCTTTTTTTTTCTAAAATGCAATCCTAATCTATATCTATACTAATATATAAAGCTGAAGAGTTTGTTTGCTTGAACGCGCTAATCTCAGGAACTACTGGTCCGATTTATAAAATCTCGGTGTTAGATAGCCCATTTATCAAGGAAGGCTATAGGCTATACATATATCATCGCTAAGACCAATAGGGGCGGAGCAATTATGAAGAATGTGTCAAAATCGGGGTTTTTTTCCTTTTGAGAGCTTCCGCAGCTGCGCTGCGTAAACGGTTAAAGTTTCGCAAAAATCATGTATAACTGAATTGTTTCCCTTTAACAGTTCTAAAAAAAAGTCCGCGACAGCATACTATCTCTTAAGGTCTATCTTTTAAGGTTGGCTCACTATAACCTTTTCTATGCTATCCATAAAATTTAATTTAAAACGAAATTGCCCTTTATATCATTCGATTTCAATGAGTATCTCAGGAGATATCGCAGTTTTAAAATAACATCGCAGCAAAATAATAATCAAGTACTGCGCGCGTACATATAATGTGCGGGCAGTGATAATGGGGAAGGGCGGTACGTATTATTTAAAAATATTTTCACCTTCTACGTTTGTTTTCTATGATTAAGGAGTTGCCGTAAGAATCCTCCGCCGATAACCAAATCTAGGGCGGGAGAAGCCACTGGCAAAAGCTAGTCAAAATATAATTATTGCATCTAACCTGTATAGTAATCTACTTCATCTACCCATAAAAAAATATAAGAACAGTATATTTACGTTCTGCACTACCGATTTCATCCATGCCTCGTAAATTTTGACGTTGGGAAATTCACCCATTTATGTACAAATAGTAATATATTTTAACTAATAACACAAGACTTACTTATACTGACAGTTCAGTGAAATGGTTGCTATTTATACAGTTGCGTTAACCTCAATTGGTTTTCATATTGTTTTAATTATTTTTTATAAATTTTATTACGGATAAATTGTCAATTTGTGAATTATTGTAAACAGAACAAATAATACGTCAATTACCATACCCTAATTGTAAGATTTTTATATTTGAGCAAAGAACGAAAAAAAAATATCGTACTTATTTTAAAATGTATTTGTTTTACAAATGCATTCATATATTTTTGGTAAGCACATTAAGTAACCGTGTTAATAATGTAATACATACTTAAGATTTAGATGTAGATATCTTATTACTAGGTAATATAATTTCTCTAGCATTTTTTGCAAAAAACATATATAAATATAAAGTTTAAGAGTCCTTATATGAGTTTCAATTAATTTATCCTAGAGTCTATCAATAAAATAAAAAAAAAAATTTTTTTCCTACATTAGCGCCATGCACTTATATTAGAGAACTAATCTTAGTGTTCCAGTAAATGTATGGGTCGTTGCCTACCTTACTATGATCTATGATCCATGAATCAAAAGTTAGATTACTACCTACTTTTAACAATTAATTTTGTGTTGATGTTGAAGTTTCTACCGCGATTGACGCCTTATTACTTAGGCCTAGAATTATTGGGGGAAGACCGGTAAGAACATCTGAGTTAATCACTATTTTAAAACTATAACGATGGAATGAGTTATGAAGGTAATAATTTCTATTTATTATTAATGAAATTGATCTTTATTTAACATTTCTCTTAAAACTAAATTAGCATGCCAACCCTCTGTGGTTGGTTTGGACCACAACAGTGCTTCGTGAAATTGTTTTTTCGAGTTTCGCCGAGACTCTCTCTTACAGCAGCAAGGTTTCAAGAGATCGACCAGCACGTCATCGATGCAAAGAAGACTTACTGTCCACAATCAACCCATGCTTGACAGCCTTCATACGTCCCCACTGCTGGGGCACAGCCTACCCTGATAAGCGAGGGTGATTGGGCCATAGTCCACACGCGGGCCCAGTGCGGATTGTGGACTTCACATACGTCATTTTTTTTTTCTTGACGTATGCAGGTTTCCTCACGATGTTTTCCTTCACCGAAAAGCCAGTGGTGTGAATAAATTAATCAGTGTACTTGAGAAATTAAGAAAAGACTCATTCGTACACGCCGACCCGGGGTTCGAACCTCCGCCACTTGGGACGTGAAGTGAAATTTAAGCCCCTCGGCCACCACCGACCCATATATCGTACTTTTTTGACCACTCTGCGAATTGTTGACACATTAGATAAGGGGTGCTCAAACTTGAACTACTGGCGATTAACGTCAATATTGTAAGGCTACGATCGATCGACTCTGAGAGGCCGCAAGTATGAGTGATGCAGGATTGTCGTCTAGGTAGGGTGCATACGTATAGATATTAGTTTTACCACACAATATGCATTTTTTAGTCAAGTTAAGTGTAGGTGTGCTCTAAAATATCATTGAAAAAAAAATTAATTATTTGAAATTGCGAGTATATTGGTTGTTTCAAAACAAAAGAGTTCTAGTGTCATCAAATCAAACTTTATTCAAATAGGTTTCTAAGAACACTTTTGAATCATCAAAACAATGTAAACAATGTTATTTTTTCTGCCAAAAAGAACTGGAAAATAGTTCCATTTAAAGTAATACAATACAATACTTTGATAATTAGCTAAAGAGTATACAATTTGTACCGAAACACTTATTTGGTCATAAAAAAATAAGTTAGTAAGCTACTAAAAACAAAGTCAAACATGTATTTTTTTTTGTTTTTATGTAGCATAGGCCCACGCCATGTGAAGCGTCAAATATCGTCAATCGAGTGAATGAATTCAGATATTTAAGAGAATTCCGATATTATAATTATATTTTTGCACCAAACATGTTTTAGGGAACATAACGACCCGACGCACATGCCACCACCGCAGACACATTTTGAGAGAGCATGACACACTTAAGCAACTCAAATAAACTTCGATTGTATTAGTTATAATGTTTGTAGTAAAGGAACAAAATATAAATCCGATTCATATTGAGATTTACACACACAAGTTTACATTTAACATCACACGTACTCTGAACTGAAAACTGATTTATAGTTGCTTTTAAAAACATTTAAATAGGAGGTGAAGATTGGAAGGGCAAAAGCATTTACTAAATTATCAAATTTCTTACAATAAAATACTAAATGAATATATAAATACATACACATACAATCCCAGTGACTTATAAAGTCCTAGTACATCAATCTTATAAACACACAAAATCTTCATTGAAGTAAGAAATACAATATATACATAGAAATAATCTCTCTTCGTTTATGACTCCCTGAAGGTTAAAGTCTTAGAAGAAAATATACATTAGTGACTTTATAAGTCACTAGGAGTTGTATGTGACGCTACGAGCGTATTTCCAAATCAAAGATGTAGTTGGGATTTTCATCAGTCAGACTGGTGCCTCGGTATCTCAGTGGTAGAGCACTTACACGGAATGTAAGGGTCGCAGGTTCAAGTCCTGGCTCGAGGTTAATCTTTTGACTGTATCTTTGATATGAAAGTATTTATTTATATTGATGATATAAATACAGACACAAGGACACACATAAATATACATACAACACAGTGTAGCAAAAATTGATACTACTAGAAAAAATATACATATATGTATAAACTTACATAGGTACAAGTAGAATAATATAATAAATATAGTATTAATAACCCGCTGCAATCCACCATCGGCCGCCCAGCGCCAGAGAGGCTCCAAAAGCTAAACTTTAAAGAGCGACTTTGGTCGTTGAAGCGTGGCACTGCATGTCCTCGGCATATTTTTCATAAGATAGTACGTAATTACCTAGTGCTAATCGCAAACATGATGACAAATGTTCGTTAGTTAATCGATTGCGATATTTTGACTTAATTATCTTCGTTTCAGAAAATACAGACTCGTACACGAAAGTTAACCCAAACATTGCCAAAAGTTGAAGGGCGCTTTGCCTTAGATTCGAATATTTATCTTCAGATAAAAAAGACCAGAATTTTTTATTCGATGCTGTGGCTTTGAAATGTATATTTATTGAAATCTGCAATTATTCATTTTCAACAGATCATGAGTCCATGGTAAATTGACTTGGTATTTTAGTAGCTAATTCCTCAATGTTTTTACACGAAAAGGATAACTCATAAATGATGTGATATTTGCCAATTTATTGAAATCATAAAAGTTTCGTTTCGTGTTTCGAATTAACCCAAAATATTTGATAATTGTGCCGCATAAATATGATAATTCGACTTAGGAATCCTTGCTTTCAAAGACGGAAAATGTTACAGATTGATCTATTATAAGTTGCAACTTACTTTTGAATGCGTTTGTTGCGCTTATAATCTCAAAAATAGTTTTTCCTTTACCTTGAAGTAAGTGGTGTTTAAATGCATTGTGATGTCTGTCAAAAATGCCAAATCTGTCAGCCATTTTCCGTTTTTCAGCATCTGAGTGTCATCACCTCTTTCGTCCAGAAAAGTTGTTATTTCAGGCAATAATTCTTGAAACCTTTCTAAAAATTTCCCGCGACTCAACCACCTGACGTCCGTGTGAAGAACTAAATCAGTGTGTTCAGCTGACTCACTATCTTCCAACTGTAATTTGAAGAGCCGTAGTTGCAAGCTATGTGCACGGATGAAATTCACAATTTTTATTCCCATAATCGCCTTCATGTTTAGAACTTTTTAACACAAAACTTGTTGATATATGTTGCAATGGATGGAGAAAAATGAAGGTTAATCGTCATTAGCTCGTCACAATGTCACAAAACAGTTTTTGTTTCCAGTCATTGCTGGTGCTCCATCGGTTGTAATACACACTTATTTATATATTAGTAGCTTGTAGTTTGCTACAAAATTGAAGAAAACTTCATATATATCTTCGCCACGGGTCTTTCCTTTCAGAGGAATCATTGTCAAAAACTCTTCCTTAGTCGACATGTTATAGAATACCATACGAATAAAAATACACAGCTGAATTGATTTAGAAAGCAATCGCGATCGACCATTTAAGCACCTTTTCATTAGTTGCACTCTCTCAACCGTAAACTCCGCGAACTTTGCGAACGGCCTTAACGTAACTTTCCCCATTTTCCTAATGGGTTTTTACAATGTTAACGTGTTCTTCTTTTGTGTAGCACTCCATTTTTCATAATCGGAAAAATCAATAAAATGAATCAATCAATCAACAATAGGTGACAGCTGTCAAATTTTAGAGTTGCCGCTTGCACCGAGAAAATTGCATGAATGAATTCAAATAGAGCACTCTTATTGTGACCTTTAAACATATGGATATACTATTAAAAAAATCTGATTTATGATCTAATTTTGTCTTAAATATTTAGCGGCGGCGTGTAGATTCCAAAGGTCGGCATATTTTGAAAACGTTGACATTGGTACTAATAAAATTAATGTTTAAAAGTGTGTGCGGATTAACGGAGTCATCATTCGCTCAGTTGAACACGTATAAACAAGTCAACATGAAGTTGGTAAGTTGTCTATTGTCCTATATTAGGTAAAGAATTGAGACAATAAAAAAAAATTTCACTAAAATTTAAGCTGTAATAGTGTTAAGGTAATTCTGTTATTAAAAACAATGCATATTTTAGAATACTAGTAAATAAACAAATATATATTTATAAATAAATATAACGTGTAGTAACGTTTTTGTATTTTAACCTTAACAAAATGTGATTGAAAATAAAATTGCGAAGTGAAACATTTCTATAATTTATTAAGTAATACAAAAATATAATTTGAATTAATATAATTAATCTATTTCCATTTTTTTATTTTCTCGATGACAGTTCTAATTCGATAGTTGTAGTGTTGTCATCAAATAAGTAATGATATCGCATATATTTTTTATGTTTTGAACGAAGACAAATACAACAAAAACATTCAAATATATTTTTTCAAGGTGGGAACATTTAATGGCCAATGTTTAAAAGTGTGTGCGGATTAACGGAGTCATCATTCGCTCAGTTGAACACGTATAAACAAGTCAACATGAAGTTGGTAAGTTGTCTATTGTCCTATATTAGGTAAAGAATTGAGACAGTAAAAAAAATTTTCACTAAAATTTAAGCTGTAATAGTGTTAAGGTAATTCTGTTATTAAAAACAATGCATATTTTAGAATACTAGTAAATAAACAAATATATATTTATAAATAAATATAACGTGTAGTAACGTTTTTGTATTTTAACCTTAACAAAATGTGATTGAAAATAAAATTGCGAAGTGAAACATTTCTATAATTTATTAAGTAATACAAAAATATTATTTGAATTAATATAATTAATTTATTTCCATTTTTTTATTTTCTCGATGACAGTTCTAATTCGATAGTTGTAGTGTTGTCACCAAATAAGTAACGATATCGCATATATTTTTTATGTTTTGAACGAAGACAAATACAACAAAAACATTCAAATATATTTTTTCAAGGTGGGAACATTTAATGGCCCACCGCCATGTTGTGTTTGTTTTGATCTGTCACTCGCAACAAGACGGTCGTGCTATATAGTCACTACATTTCTGTTCGCTGAGTTTTTTCACGTTATCCATACGTTACGTTGTGTATTTTGTGTTCCTCCGTTTTAATTGCTGCCCAGCTGTCAAATATCAAAATGCCTATAGGATCTGTTTTGAAACGGCAGGCGAGAGAACTGGTGATCAAGGTTCGTAATTACTTTGGAGCAGAGTATCACAATGGTGGCCCGCTATTACCACTGTCACAAGTACGAGAGCGTGTTGCGGCCGCATTAGGAATTAGTGGATCTACTGTTTCAAAAATTACTACCGAAGCTTACGGTACAAGCAGCATGCAGGAAAATAAGCTTCGTACGCCGAAGAAAAAACGTCAACCACGTCGTGTGACATCGGTTGACAACTTCGACGCTGACGCTATTCGCCGTCATATATATGACTATTACTTGCCGTTCCGTCCCATCCGTTCCAGCGTCTTACCAGCCAGCGTTCCACTGCAAGGACTCAAGGAACGGGTCACATAGGAAAAGAACTGTTGATGAGAGGGTTCTGTAGAGTGCTCAAAACAGCGGGCTGGAACAGCGCAAACGTTCAAAAAGGTGGTAACTGAAGAAACGGAGGGTCCTCAACCACTGGAAGGTATGCGACGTTTCCAGTCCGCATTCCTATGTGTGCCCATTACCTCTGCCCAAGACACCAGTAAGATGGAGTAGATAGGGCAGGTAGTGTAGGACTTCGCAGTCTAGGATGTGGAGTGGGAGGGATAGAGCCGACCGGTACCAGCACCCTTTAGCCAGCAGTATGATAAATATATACAAGTGTTAATATATACAAGAAGGGAAAAATGACTTTGCCTTTGCTTGCTTTGCCGTTTGTGGTCTGCGTGTTGGCTTCTAAACTCTTCTGCGTTTTGATTCTTCTTTGATGATATTCATTTGCACCAGCTTATTCGGTTTACATCAACGTGGCGT
Source organism: Apoda limacodes (assembly GCA_946406115.1). NCBI lineage: Eukaryota > Metazoa > Arthropoda > Insecta > Lepidoptera > Limacodidae > Apoda > Apoda limacodes. The sequence continues at coordinate 26,473,052 of OX291550.1, forward strand.
TAGAAGTTTCCAATTAGCATTACAACTCTTGTTCCTTTGATGCTTGACTGGCGTTCCAACTTATGCATTTTATTGTCTTGTAATGGTATTCAGTTTATGTCGTTAATAAGGCATTTTCGATTAGTTTCCGTTATCACTAGGTTAAACATAAATTTAAATATTCAGTGAAGGATTGTTTTACTGTTGCAGTGTTCCAACACTTGTGTTTTATTTTACCCCAGTGGCAGTGTTTATTTTCAGTGTCTGGTTTCCTGAGCTTCAGTAATTATTCTTAGATATACCTACTATAGTACTCGTAGTTCGTAAATGGACATAGCCAGTGCAAAAAAATGATTTTCTTCTTTTGTTTTCTTAACTTCAGCAGAGATTGTGGGCGGTTGCAGTAGCGGTGGATGAGCTGGGTTGACTTTTCTGTCCTCGGAATAAAGGACTCGTGGGCGGTGACACGTCCTTGCTCGGATGGCTTGATTTAACGTCCAGATTTTTTATACTATTTGCGCTGTTTAGTTTCAGTGTTCTGTTTCCATAGCTTTACTGTTCTTAGGTGTCTATAGGCGTAAATAATAAGTTGACTCCGCAAAAGTGTCGGAAACTCGTAGGAGATTGTAGGTGGTTGCAGTAGCGGTGGAAATAGGATAGTAGTTCCATCTTTTGTAGCAGAATTCCAACGTTTGGGTTTTTTTTATTTCTTAATTGACAGTTGTTCGTTTTTCTCGCTCTGTTCCCATAATCGCAGTTACTTTTTTAGGCGTACCTAATTTTTAAGTAAATCATACATGGATGTTATCATTGTTTATTCGTTCTTGCAGTGGCCTTTCAAAACTTACGTTCCAGTTTATTATAGCAGTTTTCAGTTTTGGTGTCCTTTTTCCAAAGCTTCATTTATTATTTTTCGTACTTGCTAAAATTAAAAGATAAAAATATTTAATGGCGTAGCTCAGTTACATTGTAGCACAATTTCAATAGCTGCATTTTTTTTTATTATTTATTGGCTTTTTTTCAGTTTCTTTAACCTCTTATCGTAGCTTCAGTTCCATTTTAAGGCGTGCCTATCTAATTGTATTATAAATGGAGTTAATTAGTGAAGTGTAACGTCGGTCTTTTATGGAAGTATCCACGACATGCGTTTTTGTCTGTTTATCTGTAATTTTCAGTTTCGTTGTCTTATTTCCCGTATCTTTAGTAACTTTTTTTAGGCATACCTAATAAAATCATAAATTAACAAAATCAAGATTTTTTTTTGTTTTTAAGGAACCATTGAGTTTTTCGTTTCTTTGTGTTCAGTTTCAGCTTCCTATTTCTATAGCTCAGTTACTATTTTCATACATATCCAGTAAAATGATAAATGGAAACAGTAATGAAGTAGTTACATTCCATTGTAGCTACTTGTAGCAAAATCCCAACAATTGCATTTTTAAGTAGGTCATAGATAAATTTGACCAAGAAAAAATTTCGTTGTTTTAAGGGAGTACGAGTATTTCATACATTTAAGTTTTTGCTTCTTTATTGGCAGCCTTCAATTTCAGTGTTCTTTTTGCATGGCTTCAGTTACTGTTAGGGCGTAGTAGAGTAACTAAGTAGAGAACGTCAAACTCTTGCGTTTTTTGATTCTTTGTTGGCAGTATTCTGTTTCAGCGCCGTATTTCTATAGCTTCAGTTAATTTTTTCGAACATATTTTAATTTAATGATGAATGGAGATATTTATGCAGTAGTTTCATGCTTTTGTAGGTGAATTCCAATAATTAGGTTTTCTTTTTTTTTAAAAGGAGATCATAAATGTATATAACCAAATAATAATTTCGTTGTTTTAAGGGAGTGTTCCAACCATTGACGTTTTTGTTTCTTTATTGACGGTGTTTAGTTTCGGTGTCCTTTTTTCATAGCTTTAGTTACTGTTTTCAGGCGTACATAAATAGATTATGAATGGAAAATAATAAGAATAATATTACCAGTGGGGAAATTTAAATCATATGAAGCGACTGTCAAAACTTTGCGTTTTTTGTTTCTTTAAATGGCAGTATTCTATGACAGCTCTCAATTACCGTAGCTTCAGTCGCTATCTTCAGGCATACCTAATAAATAATAATAGAAATACTCATAAAGTAGTTTTATTCAGTTGTAGCGGAGTCCCAACGATTACGTTTTCGTTTTTTGTGACTTTTTCAGGCGTACTCAATTAAGTGGGTCACAAATAGCTATAATTAATAAAATATGCTCGGGCTTTCGTGTGAATATTCCAGTACTTGCATTTTTGATTCTTTATTGGCATAGTTCGGTTTAATATCCATGACTTCAGTAACTTTTTTAGGCATATTTAAATAGGTGTCAAAAAGTAGAGTGACGGAGTTTATTTATCTTAAATAAATTATAGTAGACTTACTTACATTCCTTTTTATTTTTTTATTAACTGATTTCTTCTCCTGTTATCATAGCTTCAGTAAACCCTTTTCAGGTGTACTTAAGTGGATCATAAATGAAAATAAACCGTGAATTGATGTCATCCTTTTGTGGGGTTATTTCGGTGCTTGTTGAGTAATTGGGCTACGAGGGAACGTAGCCGTCGTGAGGTACATATGCAACTTTTTTTTAGGCGTACCTAAGTTATTCATAAATAAAAATAATAGTCATTTCGTTCTCACAAAATTTTTATTTGCTTTATCATTGGTGGTGATTAGTTTCGTAATTAAGGTAGTAGTCGTACAGCTTTATAGGTGTATACTGATCAACGGTAGATTTTGATGCAATAGTTTGTATTTTCCGGTGCAGTACCTAGTCAAAGTCATTGTGTTTTTTAATTTATTGGTGGTATTTGATTCCGATTGGGCCGGTCGGTCAGTATACGTTCTGTGGTTGATTTTAGTGTAAATATAGCATAAAAACTATTGCTTGCTGTGATAGTTTTTTTTCTTCGGCAACTTTTGAGTGTTTGTCTTACTTCTGGTTTTTTTTAAACGCGATATTCAAGCACCCATAGCATGAAAAATGGGAGTATCCTCTATTCTGTACACCTGTTATGCCGATTCTTATTTAGAATCTTTCGGATTCGGTTTTTAGAATCTTTTTTTTTTTTACAATTCGTTATAAGGTCATTTTTTTTTCTACTGAACACTCTGTTTTGTTCTTTGGTTCTAGAGTTTGACAACAAAGTATTTTTTCCTCTTTTATTAATTGATTCCAGGATCTTCCCGTTCAATAACCGCCCTTAGTTACCATAAAAACCTTCTGAAAACTACTGAAACTCGTGGGGATGCAAAACTCTGTAATTACCCCAAAGCTCGCGAATGTGTTATTTAGTTACTCTCAGCCTTTATCGCTTGGTGTAGCTCCGTAAAAAGGACTTTTGTGTCTCATAATTACATAAAGAGCAAAAAGCTAGGTGTTAAATAACTCAAAAAGAGAAATATATGTCACCGATAGGTACAAGAGTACGTATTTATATGATTTTAAAGAATAAAATACGTAAAATCAAAAGTGTAGTCGAAAAACAACGTCTTAAAATATTTAAATATAAAAAATATACATTACTCACAGTACTCCCCGCAGTTGCACCTATAAGCGTGTCTATACCGTGTCTAGAGATCAATGTATTGAATAATGCTATGGGCGACAGAGTCGTATGATCACCGCGTGTCTTTCTGGTAGTGTTGCGATGCCCTAATTTATTGCTTTCATTGACATGTTTATGTATATATGTATCATTTAAATCAAGTATAAACGCTCATTATATCAAATAGTGTAGATATCTTGTCGTTGTCTATATGTTAAATACCTACTTACTTATGCGTCATTCTAATCGTTGCTTAAATTTACAGCTAACATAACAGCTTTAATGCCTGCATGGTAGTGCAATGGCAATTTATGATTTATAACGTTAGTTCATAAGTTTATATTAGTAATTACTTTGGAGCAGAGTATCACAATGGTGGCCCGCTATGACCACTGTCACAAGTACGAGAGCGTGTTGCGGCCGCATTAGGAATTAGTGGACCTACTGTTTCAAAAATTAACTAAAATTAATTAACCGACGCTAACGGTACAAGCAGCATGCAGGAAAATAAGCTTCGTACGCCGAAGAAAAAACGTCAATCACGTCGTGTGACATCGGTTGACAACTTCGACGCTGACGCTATTCGCCGTCATATATATGACTATTACTTGCGCAAAGAAATTCTAACACTTAAGAAACTTGTTGTTTCTTTACGTGAATATGGTTTGTTCCATGGGCTAAAAAAAATTGGTTTTGAAAGAAATCGGACTTTCTTATAAAAATCGGACAAACGTAAAATATTGATGGAGCGTCACGACGTTGCTATGGCTCGCTGCGAATTTTTGAGCGAAGCCAAAAATATATCAGATTAGTCAAATGTTATTTACACTGACGAGACTTGGTTAAATGCAAACTACACAGGATCTAAGAACTGGACTGACGACACCGCCGCTTCCACTAGTTCAGTGCCAATGGGAAAAGGTGAACGCCTTATCATATGCCATGCAGGGTCTACGAAAGGATTCGTGTCAGAGGCTTTTCTGACCTTTAAATCCAAGAAAACAGTGGACAACCACGAAGAAATGAACGCGGAGATTTACGAAGGATGGTTTTAAGAAATGATGCAGTCTCTGGAAGAACCGTCGATAATTAGTATGGACAACGCTACATATCACTCAGACGAATTGACAAAATGCCGACGCAGGCCAATAAAAAAACAAGAGATAATTGACTGGCACCAACGTCATGGCGAAAATGTGGATAATACTTTATTAAAAGTAAAATTAGTGGATATTTTAAAATCGAAAAAAGCGTCCCTAAAAGATATATTATCGATGAAATAGCTGCCTAATGTGGTCATTGGGTTCTTCGACTTCCGCCGTATCATTGCCAGTACAGTGCTATAGAACTAATTTCTTTAAAACTTTATGCCACTAAGGTGGCAAACAAGCTTACGGTCCACCTGATGGTAAGCGGTCACCATAGTCTTAGGACGCTTGCAACACCAGTGGTATCACTCGCGTGTTGCCGACCCTTCAAAAATCTAATAACTTCTTTCTTGAAGAACCCCATACTGAAGTCCTTAGAGAAAGTCCTTGGCAGGGAGTTCATTCAACAACCCAAGCGTTCGCGGGAGGAAGTTTCTCTTAGGCATCATTTCGACCAATTCCTCAGAACACAAGCGGTAGAAAACACACAAGGAGGCAAAGTATCTCCTCAGACTTAAGGGCTCGATACGGCAAGTAAGTTTCGCACCCCTCCCTGACTCTCAAAAGACCGTATCATTTGTGCAGCGCACACCGGATAAAGAGGTTTCCCCCCGCCAGGTTAATTTCCAAGGAAAGGCGTATAAGGCGCAATCCTGTCTTCCGACAGAAGTATTTGGAGTCCATGTAGGAGTATCAAACTTTGGGCCATATGTCTGTTTCTAACCTTGACTGGACCAACGTGCAAAAGGCTGTCCTAAATATGGCCTGAGCCTCTTTCTCTAAAAAGAGACCTATGCCCCTGCAGTTATTACATATATATAGCTCTCCCGTTTTACATAATAATAGCTTGTATTTCTGTAGAAGATACATGAATGTTAATTTAAAATATATTTATAGAATTAATCTATCTGATGACAACGGACAACAGCAAGAAGGACAGAACAACCAACCGAGGTCTGTTATCATACAGCCAAGTTTCTTCTAACCCCTGGGCCCTGAAGGCAAACTCTACCTTGTCAAGTAGGGGAAGATCGGGTAGCCCAGGACACCTAAATAATTTGCAAATAAAAAACAAATTAAAGAAATTTCTGACTTCATTTTATTCTAAAAATAAAATAAGGAACTTCTTTCAAGTCATATTATATATAATATTAATTAAACATTACTAATAAATATCACATTTTTTAACGAAATATACTGAGAATACTTTGGTCTTATTTTTATGGTGTCACAAAAAACGGTAAATAAAATTCTATGAAACCCCTTTGGCCATTGAAATGTTACAATTTAAGGACCGAATATAGCGTTACGAATTTTTTGTAAGACGCATAGTTTCCGGGATATCGCGAAAAAAGTATTCTCTCCCCTTTTTCCAAGATGGCGTCAGGATGACAAGGGTGGCGACCCAAAAATAAAATTGCGTCCTCTAAAAAATGCAAAGCTCATGTAACATTTCAATGGACTATTTCTTAGTAAAGCCCTATGTTAAATAAAGAACACACGAGCCAAAGAAGTTTCTAACACTTACAAGGAATTAATTTTTAAATTGATAAGTGAATCCATGTACAGTTTCTTTTTTAACTTTTACAAGTTTTTAGTAAAAATGTCTAAAATGTTACTGTAATCCCTTGTTTCCATAGTTTGTAATCTGAATAGTCTGAAATAATACAGTTTGGCGTAATTTAAATTATATTTTTAACGAAAATTATGTATACTTAGTCTTATTAAGAAGAAATTAAATACTGAAAACAATGAGTAGGTACATACTATATCTAATCACTTTCAGACAATTTAGCTACAACGCTCCAATCTTGGTAACAATGGTGAACTATTACCACGACCTTACGCTATTTCAACGGAACTTAGAAATAGTTGAGTACAACGCCGTTCCTGTATAAACAAGAACAAATGGCAAGCCGTACTGATGCAACAATGACTCTGTAATGAAACAATTTGGCGACAATGCTCCGATCTCGATGTGGTAATGTAGCTGGACTATTTACTTTAGAAGTGGGTGGTACTGTAAGTGATAGCGTTGTAGCGGTTTATTTTACGTTTTTGTCAGACGAACCAGCTCCTTTACAAATATATAAGTAGGAAAGTCTATTTAATAGTTTGATATTGCTTACCGTCGCAACAAAGCGTTCTATTGACCAAATTTTTCGATCTCATTAAGAGTTCCCACAGAAATACATTGTTCTGCGGGTAATATCACAACACACTGCTTCTGAGGAAAAAATATTTTTTTTATTAATTTTTAAACTCAGTATAGGATTCAAAAACAATTATTAGGAAAGATCAGGATGAGAGGAAAAAATATTAAATATCACAACGTTAAAATATCGCTTTCGCCTTTGAATCATTCCAAGCATTAAGCTCTATTATCGTTTACCATTTAAGTAGTGATGTATCCCATTGTGCAGGTTGTGAATGTCGGTAAAATAGAAAACATGCGGTAGGGAAGTTGGAATCAAGTCGACAACAGCGTGCGGAATTCTGAGTAGAACAACACTAGTTATCTGAAGTATTAAATAATGGCAAATAGTGACCGACCATAATGATGTATCGCCAAATACCGTTAGAAGTATAAAGATTGTGTACATGATGTTGATACTTATCCACATGATTCCGTTACCGCTACAGCAGTAGTTAACAATTATTTTTCTGAAGTAACTTGAAGAGAGAGCCTAAACTTAACTATTTCTTGTGGCCTGGAAAATTTCACGTTTTATAATTATCAAATATTTTTATAAAATTGAAAAACAATAGGTAAACCCATGCAGCGGTTTTACAATTTTGTAAAAAAAAAAGATGTTTTTCGGTAACGAAAGTAAATAAGATGTATTGTATGTATTAAACCACATAAATTAGTCCTTTATTTTTAAAGAATGACATTTGTTAAAAATTAATATTTATTTTTTTGATAGTATGAAAATTATTTTTCCATCTCATTTCTCATTTCTCATTTCTCATCTCATCCTACCTCATTTCTCTGATTGCACATTGTAAAGCTTTTTAAGAGAAAAAATGCTTCAGCTATAGTTTATCAGTGCGGATTGGGTGACGTTATATATAATAATAATATAATATTTTACACGACAACACAGCAAACGCTTGTAAACACTTATGCCAAATTGTATTTTAAGAAATTCGAAGATTTGTTACAAGGTCTACACCTAGTAGTGGTGCAGAATAAGAAATGCGCAGGAAAGTGATCTTAAAAAACTAATAATGGAAGTATTACCTAGTTGTTTGAATCTTTTAATTATTATGAGTATTTATTAAATACAAACTTGATTTTCACGATATCATAAATATATAATTAAAAATTTAATAACAGCTATTTGCACTATACCATTACACATCTGTAAAAATGTATGTAGATGTATGAATGTATATGTATGTAGATAACTTTGCGTTTATTTATAATCAGCATATTATGATAAAACTTAAACGATCACTCAAGTACAATACATTTCCTTCGAACATTAAGCGTGTCACTTAGTTGTTTATAGAGATCCGCGAGAGGGCGCGCGTGTAGTTGCCCACCTCCTGTGACACTCACCTACATCATAGTTGTTTCTATGGTGTTGTGAAACTTTTCAATGTACATACACATACCTACTCGAATTTAGTCAAGTTGTTTTTTGCGATTAGATTAAAATATAGGTATATAATGAACTAGCTTTTGCCTGCGGCTTCCCCCACACTAAATTCGGTTATCAACTTGGGATTCTTACGGCAACTCCTTAATTATGGTATAAAATATAGTACGGAAATTTGTGAGTTAACGGCTCCGTGACGTGGGTTCGGTTCTGCACAGGAAAAACATTTATGTGAAAATTTTTGTTTGTCTTGAGTTTCGGTATTTTCTATGTATAATATGTATGTAAGTAAAAAAAATATATTTCTGTGTTTGTATCCGTTGTCCGGTATCCATAGTACAAACTTTGCTTAGTTTACGACCAGATGGCACAGTGAGTTAGGTCCAAAAATATTTATTATTGTTTTTAATATTCATTTTAAAAAGTTATAGTTCGTCCGAATGAAAGTCAGTTATAGGTAGTTATTCCTGCTATATTTTCTGGTATAAACGTAGCCTATGGTTCTCTTCTTTCTCTCTCTTGCTCTCTCACTCTAAAAAGCTTTGCAACCTATAGTAATTGAATTTTCTTCTTTTTTCTAGGTTTCTAAGAACACTTTTGAATCGTCAATACAATGTAAATAATGTTAATTTCTGCCAAAAAGAGCTGGCAAGAAGTTCCATTTAAAGTAATAATACAATACTTTGATAATTTGCTAAAGAGTTCACAATATGTACCGAAACACTTATCAGGTAATAAAAAATAAGTTAGTAAGCTACTAAAAACAAAGTCAAACAAGTAATTTTTTATGTAGCATAGAGGGCGCACCATGTGAGGCGTCAAATATCAAGTGAAGGAATTTAGATATTTAAGAGAATTCCAATATTTAATGGTACTAGTGGCATTAGCGCCATCATAATTATATTTTTGCACAATTACATATACTTAAAATTATCCATACTATCCATAAATATAATATAATAATAAATATTATAAATGCGAAAGTAAATCTGACTGTAACCTTTTCACGGTGAAACCGCTGTACCGATCAATATGAAATTTGGCATGCAGATAGTTTTGAGTTCTGGAAAAGGACATATTTATATATAATAATAATTGAGGAGATGCCGTTGAAATCCTGTAGTTCTGGAAAAGGACATATTAATATATAATAATAATTGAGGAGATGCCGTTGAAATCCTGTAGTTCTGGAAAAGGACATATTAATATATAATAATAATTGAGGAGATGCCGTTGAAATCCTGTAGTTCTGGAAAAGGACATATTAATATATAATAATAATTGAGGAGATGCCGTTGAAATCCTGTAGTTATGTGACTCTCTTACAGCCTAGTTGGTAGTGTGGCCGACTTTTTATTTTTTTATTAACTGATTTCTTCTCCTGTTATCATAGCTTCAGTAAACCCTTTTCAGGTGTACTTAAGTGGATCATAAATGAAAATAAACCGTGAATTGATGTCATCCTTTTGTGGGGTTATTTCGGTGCTTGTTGAGTAATTGGGCTACGAGGGAACGTAGCCGTCGTGAGGTACATATGCAACTTTTTTTTAGGCGTACCTAAGTTATTCATAAATAAAAATAATAGTCATTTCGTTCTCACAAAATTTTTATTTGCTTTATCATTGGTGGTGATTAGTTTCGTAATTAAGGTAGTAGTCGTACAGCTTTATAGGTGTATACTGATCAACGGTAGATTTTGATGCAATAGTTTGTATTTTCCGGTGCAGTACCTAGTCAAAGTCATTGTGTTTTTTAATTTATTGGTGGTATTTGATTCCGATTGGGCCGGTCGGTCAGTATACGTTCTGTGGTTGATTTTAGTGTAAATATAGCATAAAAACTATTGCTTGCTGTGATAGTTTTTTTTCTTCGGCAACTTTTGAGTGTTTGTCTTACTTCTGGTTTTTTTTAAACGCGATATTCAAGCACCCATAGCATGAAAAATGGGAGTATCCTCTATTCTGTACACCTGTTATGCCGATTCTTATTTAGAATCTTTCGGATTCGGTTTTTAGAATCTTTTTTTTTTTTACAATTCGTTATAAGGTCATTTTTTTTTCTACTGAACACTCTGTTTTGTTCTTTGGTTCTAGAGTTTGACAACAAAGTATTTTTTCCTCTTTTATTAATTGATTCCAGGATCTTCCCGTTCAATAACCGCCCTTAGTTACCATAAAAACCTTCTGAAAACTACTGAAACTCGTGGGGATGCAAAACTCTGTAATTACCCCAAAGCTCGCGAATGTGTTATTTAGTTACTCTCAGCCTTTATCGCTTGGTGTAGCTCCGTAAAAAGGACTTTTGTGTCTCATAATTACATAAAGAGCAAAAAGCTAGGTGTTAAATAACTCAAAAAGAGAAATATATGTCACCGATAGGTACAAGAGTACGTATTTATATGATTTTAAAGAATAAAATACGTAAAATCAAAAGTGTAGTCGAAAAACAACGTCTTAAAATATTTAAATATAAAAAATATACATTACTCACAGTACTCCCCGCAGTTGCACCTATAAGCGTGTCTATACCGTGTCTAGAGATCAATGTATTGAATAATGCTATGGGCGACAGAGTCGTATGATCACCGCGTGTCTTTCTGGTAGTGTTGCGATGCCCTAATTTATTGCTTTCATTGACATGTTTATGTATATATGTATCATTTAAATCAAGTATAAACGCTCATTATATCAAATAGTGTAGATATCTTGTCGTTGTCTATATGTTAAATACCTACTTACTTATGCGTCATTCTAATCGTTGCTTAAATTTACAGCTAACATAACAGCTTTAATGCCTGCATGGTAGTGCAATGGCAATTTATGATTTATAACGTTAGTTCATAAGTTTATATTAGTAATTACTTTGGAGCAGAGTATCACAATGGTGGCCCGCTATGACCACTGTCACAAGTACGAGAGCGTGTTGCGGCCGCATTAGGAATTAGTGGACCTACTGTTTCAAAAATTAACTAAAATTAATTAACCGACGCTAACGGTACAAGCAGCATGCAGGAAAATAAGCTTCGTACGCCGAAGAAAAAACGTCAATCACGTCGTGTGACATCGGTTGACAACTTCGACGCTGACGCTATTCGCCGTCATATATATGACTATTACTTGCGCAAAGAAATTCTAACACTTAAGAAACTTGTTGTTTCTTTACGTGAATATGGTTTGTTCCATGGGCTAAAAAAAATTGGTTTTGAAAGAAATCGGACTTTCTTATAAAAATCGGACAAACGTAAAATATTGATGGAGCGTCACGACGTTGCTATGGCTCGCTGCGAATTTTTGAGCGAAGCCAAAAATATATCAGATTAGTCAAATGTTATTTACACTGACGAGACTTGGTTAAATGCAAACTACACAGGATCTAAGAACTGGACTGACGACACCGCCGCTTCCACTAGTTCAGTGCCAATGGGAAAAGGTGAACGCCTTATCATATGCCATGCAGGGTCTACGAAAGGATTCGTGTCAGAGGCTTTTCTGACCTTTAAATCCAAGAAAACAGTGGACAACCACGAAGAAATGAACGCGGAGATTTACGAAGGATGGTTTTAAGAAATGATGCAGTCTCTGGAAGAACCGTCGATAATTAGTATGGACAACGCTACATATCACTCAGACGAATTGACAAAATGCCGACGCAGGCCAATAAAAAAACAAGAGATAATTGACTGGCACCAACGTCATGGCGAAAATGTGGATAATACTTTATTAAAAGTAAAATTAGTGGATATTTTAAAATCGAAAAAAGCGTCCCTAAAAGATATATTATCGATGAAATAGCTGCCTAATGTGGTCATTGGGTTCTTCGACTTCCGCCGTATCATTGCCAGTACAGTGCTATAGAACTAATTTCTTTAAAACTTTATGCCACTAAGGTGGCAAACAAGCTTACGGTCCACCTGATGGTAAGCGGTCACCATAGTCTTAGGACGCTTGCAACACCAGTGGTATCACTCGCGTGTTGCCGACCCTTCAAAAATCTAATAACTTCTTTCTTGAAGAACCCCATACTGAAGTCCTTAGAGAAAGTCCTTGGCAGGGAGTTCATTCAACAACCCAAGCGTTCGCGGGAGGAAGTTTCTCTTAGGCATCATTTCGACCAATTCCTCAGAACACAAGCGGTAGAAAACACACAAGGAGGCAAAGTATCTCCTCAGACTTAAGGGCTCGATACGGCAAGTAAGTTTCGCACCCCTCCCTGACTCTCAAAAGACCGTATCATTTGTGCAGCGCACACCGGATAAAGAGGTTTCCCCCCGCCAGGTTAATTTCCAAGGAAAGGCGTATAAGGCGCAATCCTGTCTTCCGACAGAAGTATTTGGAGTCCATGTAGGAGTATCAAACTTTGGGCCATATGTCTGTTTCTAACCTTGACTGGACCAACGTGCAAAAGGCTGTCCTAAATATGGCCTGAGCCTCTTTCTCTAAAAAGAGACCTATGCCCCTGCAGTTATTACATATATATAGCTCTCCCGTTTTACATAATAATAGCTTGTATTTCTGTAGAAGATACATGAATGTTAATTTAAAATATATTTATAGAATTAATCTATCTGATGACAACGGACAACAGCAAGAAGGACAGAACAACCAACCGAGGTCTGTTATCATACAGCCAAGTTTCTTCTAACCCCTGGGCCCTGAAGGCAAACTCTACCTTGTCAAGTAGGGGAAGATCGGGTAGCCCAGGACACCTAAATAATTTGCAAATAAAAAACAAATTAAAGAAATTTCTGACTTCATTTTATTCTAAAAATAAAATAAGGAACTTCTTTCAAGTCATATTATATATAATATTAATTAAACATTACTAATAAATATCACATTTTTTAACGAAATATACTGAGAATACTTTGGTCTTATTTTTATGGTGTCACAAAAAACGGTAAATAAAATTCTATGAAACCCCTTTGGCCATTGAAATGTTACAATTTAAGGACCGAATATAGCGTTACGAATTTTTTGTAAGACGCATAGTTTCCGGGATATCGCGAAAAAAGTATTCTCTCCCCTTTTTCCAAGATGGCGTCAGGATGACAAGGGTGGCGACCCAAAAATAAAATTGCGTCCTCTAAAAAATGCAAAGCTCATGTAACATTTCAATGGACTATTTCTTAGTAAAGCCCTATGTTAAATAAAGAACACACGAGCCAAAGAAGTTTCTAACACTTACAAGGAATTAATTTTTAAATTGATAAGTGAATCCATGTACAGTTTCTTTTTTAACTTTTACAAGTTTTTAGTAAAAATGTCTAAAATGTTACTGTAATCCCTTGTTTCCATAGTTTGTAATCTGAATAGTCTGAAATAATACAGTTTGGCGTAATTTAAATTATATTTTTAACGAAAATTATGTATACTTAGTCTTATTAAGAAGAAATTAAATACTGAAAACAATGAGTAGGTACATACTATATCTAATCACTTTCAGACAATTTAGCTACAACGCTCCAATCTTGGTAACAATGGTGAACTATTACCACGACCTTACGCTATTTCAACGGAACTTAGAAATAGTTGAGTACAACGCCGTTCCTGTATAAACAAGAACAAATGGCAAGCCGTACTGATGCAACAATGACTCTGTAATGAAACAATTTGGCGACAATGCTCCGATCTCGATGTGGTAATGTAGCTGGACTATTTACTTTAGAAGTGGGTGGTACTGTAAGTGATAGCGTTGTAGCGGTTTATTTTACGTTTTTGTCAGACGAACCAGCTCCTTTACAAATATATAAGTAGGAAAGTCTATTTAATAGTTTGATATTGCTTACCGTCGCAACAAAGCGTTCTATTGACCAAATTTTTCGATCTCATTAAGAGTTCCCACAGAAATACATTGTTCTGCGGGTAATATCACAACACACTGCTTCTGAGGAAAAAATATTTTTTTTATTAATTTTTAAACTCAGTATAGGATTCAAAAACAATTATTAGGAAAGATCAGGATGAGAGGAAAAAATATTAAATATCACAACGTTAAAATATCGCTTTCGCCTTTGAATCATTCCAAGCATTAAGCTCTATTATCGTTTACCATTTAAGTAGTGATGTATCCCATTGTGCAGGTTGTGAATGTCGGTAAAATAGAAAACATGCGGTAGGGAAGTTGGAATCAAGTCGACAACAGCGTGCGGAATTCTGAGTAGAACAACACTAGTTATCTGAAGTATTAAATAATGGCAAATAGTGACCGACCATAATGATGTATCGCCAAATACCGTTAGAAGTATAAAGATTGTGTACATGATGTTGATACTTATCCACATGATTCCGTTACCGCTACAGCAGTAGTTAACAATTATTTTTCTGAAGTAACTTGAAGAGAGAGCCTAAACTTAACTATTTCTTGTGGCCTGGAAAATTTCACGTTTTATAATTATCAAATATTTTTATAAAATTGAAAAACAATAGGTAAACCCATGCAGCGGTTTTACAATTTTGTAAAAAAAAAAGATGTTTTTCGGTAACGAAAGTAAATAAGATGTATTGTATGTATTAAACCACATAAATTAGTCCTTTATTTTTAAAGAATGACATTTGTTAAAAATTAATATTTATTTTTTTGATAGTATGAAAATTATTTTTCCATCTCATTTCTCATTTCTCATTTCTCATCTCATCCTACCTCATTTCTCTGATTGCACATTGTAAAGCTTTTTAAGAGAAAAAATGCTTCAGCTATAGTTTATCAGTGCGGATTGGGTGACGTTATATATAATAATAATATAATATTTTACACGACAACACAGCAAACGCTTGTAAACACTTATGCCAAATTGTATTTTAAGAAATTCGAAGATTTGTTACAAGGTCTACACCTAGTAGTGGTGCAGAATAAGAAATGCGCAGGAAAGTGATCTTAAAAAACTAATAATGGAAGTATTACCTAGTTGTTTGAATCTTTTAATTATTATGAGTATTTATTAAATACAAACTTGATTTTCACGATATCATAAATATATAATTAAAAATTTAATAACAGCTATTTGCACTATACCATTACACATCTGTAAAAATGTATGTAGATGTATGAATGTATATGTATGTAGATAACTTTGCGTTTATTTATAATCAGCATATTATGATAAAACTTAAACGATCACTCAAGTACAATACATTTCCTTCGAACATTAAGCGTGTCACTTAGTTGTTTATAGAGATCCGCGAGAGGGCGCGCGTGTAGTTGCCCACCTCCTGTGACACTCACCTACATCATAGTTGTTTCTATGGTGTTGTGAAACTTTTCAATGTACATACACATACCTACTCGAATTTAGTCAAGTTGTTTTTTGCGATTAGATTAAAATATAGGTATATAATGAACTAGCTTTTGCCTGCGGCTTCCCCCACACTAAATTCGGTTATCAACTTGGGATTCTTACGGCAACTCCTTAATTATGGTATAAAATATAGTACGGAAATTTGTGAGTTAACGGCTCCGTGACGTGGGTTCGGTTCTGCACAGGAAAAACATTTATGTGAAAATTTTTGTTTGTCTTGAGTTTCGGTATTTTCTATGTATAATATGTATGTAAGTAAAAAAAATATATTTCTGTGTTTGTATCCGTTGTCCGGTATCCATAGTACAAACTTTGCTTAGTTTACGACCAGATGGCACAGTGAGTTAGGTCCAAAAATATTTATTATTGTTTTTAATATTCATTTTAAAAAGTTATAGTTCGTCCGAATGAAAGTCAGTTATAGGTAGTTATTCCTGCTATATTTTCTGGTATAAACGTAGCCTATGGTTCTCTTCTTTCTCTCTCTTGCTCTCTCACTCTAAAAAGCTTTGCAACCTATAGTAATTGAATTTTCTTCTTTTTTCTAGGTTTCTAAGAACACTTTTGAATCGTCAATACAATGTAAATAATGTTAATTTCTGCCAAAAAGAGCTGGCAAGAAGTTCCATTTAAAGTAATAATACAATACTTTGATAATTTGCTAAAGAGTTCACAATATGTACCGAAACACTTATCAGGTAATAAAAAATAAGTTAGTAAGCTACTAAAAACAAAGTCAAACAAGTAATTTTTTATGTAGCATAGAGGGCGCACCATGTGAGGCGTCAAATATCAAGTGAAGGAATTTAGATATTTAAGAGAATTCCAATATTTAATGGTACTAGTGGCATTAGCGCCATCATAATTATATTTTTGCACAATTACATATACTTAAAATTATCCATACTATCCATAAATATAATATAATAATAAATATTATAAATGCGAAAGTAAATCTGACTGTAACCTTTTCACGGTGAAACCGCTGTACCGATCAATATGAAATTTGGCATGCAGATAGTTTTGAGTTCTGGAAAAGGACATATTTATATATAATAATAATTGAGGAGATGCCGTTGAAATCCTGTAGTTCTGGAAAAGGACATATTAATATATAATAATAATTGAGGAGATGCCGTTGAAATCCTGTAGTTCTGGAAAAGGACATATTAATATATAATAATAATTGAGGAGATGCCGTTGAAATCCTGTAGTTCTGGAAAAGGACATATTAATATATAATAATAATTGAGGAGATGCCGTTGAAATCCTGTAGTTATGTGACTCTCTTACAGCCTAGTTGGTAGTGTGGCCGACTGCTGTGCAGAGTGTGTGGGTTCGATTCCCGCATTGGACAAACATTAATGTGATAAAAAATCAGGTAACTAATAATAAATGTAGTTTGTAATCATTTATTGTTACTAGTTATCCCATACCTTTTATGACACATATGCATTCTACATAACTTTTTTGTCTCAATTGAGTTTTATTATACTGTTACCACCCCTTTGTTTCCCACAGATAATGTTTTTGTCATAGATGTATCATCAACCGTGTGCAGTCGATCGATTCCTAATTCAATGCATTTTTTTCATGACCGTCTACCATTGACCTTTAATACCGTCTACACAAAGTCTAAAATAAACATAGTTTCTAATTGGTTATCGCTTCGTGCTAATTTGTCTAAGTTATTTACTGATTAAAAACCCCCCGACACTAAATGAAAAGGTGTTACAAAAACGCCTGTTACATAGGTATTTATGTGGTTGAACGAACAAGTAAAATTTTCTTTCTCGTAAAAGGTATTTAAGGTTACGACGCCATTTTTCGCCCTGTGATGTTAAATGTAAACTTGTGTGTGTAAATCTCAATATGAATCGGATTTATATTTTGTTCCTTTACTACACACATTGTAACAAATACAATCAAAGTTGTATTGGAGTTGCTTGTGTGTGTCATGCTCTCTCAAACTCTCTGCGGTGGTGGCATGTGCGTCGGGTCGTTACGTTCCCTTAAACATGGTTGAGCGTAGCTATGGCTGATTCATGTGTCATACTTGTGAACGGGTGCCGCTGCGGAGGCTGGTCGACTCTTGCAAACTTCTTTTTATTTTTAGTATTCGGTCATCGATGTAGGATTTCAACGGCATCTCCTCAATTATTATTATATATAAATATGTCCTTTTCCAGAACTCAAAACTATCTGCATGCCAAATTTCATATTGATTGGTACAGCGGTTTCACCGTGGAAGGTAACAGACAGATTTACTTTCGCATTTATAATATTTATTATAATATTATATTCATGGATAGTATGGATAATTTTAAGTTTATGTAATTGTGCAAAAATATAATTATGATGGCGCTAATGCTACTAGTACTATTGAATATTGGAATTCTCTTAAATATCTAAATTCCTTCACTTGATGAACGATATTTGACGCCTCACATGGTGCGCCCTCTATGCTACATAAAAAAAAAATTGACATGTTTGACTCTGTTTTTAGTAGCTTACTAACTTATTTTTTATTACCTGATAAGTGTTTCGGTACATATTGTAAACTCTTTAGCAAATTATCAAAGTATTGTATTATTACTTTAAATGGAACTTCTTGCCAGCTCTTTTTGGCAGACATTAACATTATTTACATTGTATTGACGACTCAAAAGTGTTCTTAGAAACCTACTTGAATAAAGTTTGATTTGATTTGATTTGATTTTAAAAATGGGACAAAAATTAAAACTTTTAAAAATACTAGCTTGTGCTTATGACTGCGTCTTTGTAAAGTAGATTACCTACTAAAGCAGTTATAATAGCACAATATATGTAGGTACTGCAAAAAATTTACTGATAGATTTTCTGACCCAAACGTAGTTTCTGGTGGTCAAACATCAAAACTACAGTCGCCATATTAAAATGCTGTGAACTTACGCGTCACAAGCGACAGCACCGGGTCAAAGAAGCTTGTTGCACTGTAACTCTAACGTTTGCATAGTAAAAAATTTGATTTTTTTTTATCTTTTCAAAGAAGAAAATTCAATTACCATAGGTTGCAAAGCTTTTAAGAGTGAGAGAGCAAGAGAGAGAAAAGAAGAGAACCATAGGCTACGTTTATACCAGAAAATATAGCAGGAATTACTACCTATAACTGACTTTCATTCGGACGAACTATAACTTTTTATAATGAATATTAAAAACAATAATAAATATTTTTGGACCTAACACACAGTGCCATCTGGTCGTAAACTAAGCAAAGTTTGTACTATGGATACCAGACAACGGATACAAATACCCAATTTTTTTTTACTTACATACATATTATACATAGTAAACACCGAAACTCAAGATAAACAAAAATTTTCACATAAATGTTTTTCCTGTGCGGAACCGAACCCACGTCACGGAGCCGTTAACTCACAAATTTCCGTACTATATTTTATACCATAATTAAGGAGTTGCCGTAAGAATCCCAAGTTGATAAGCGAATTTAGTGTGCGGGAAGCCGCAGGCAAAAGCTAGTTCATTATATACCTATATTTTAATCTAATCGCAAAACATAACTTGACTAAATTCGAGTAGGTATATTTATTGAGAAGTTGCTGTTGAAATCCGATAACAGAATTTAGGGCGGGTGAAACCGTAGGCAAAAGATAGTTTGAATATAAATATTAAAATGCATCGCTTGCAACTATTAAACACGTCATGTAAACTGTCACCTTTACGTTTCGTTCCACGACCACGGTTGTCTTATTAGCATTGTCTATAAATTATAACTGAAATGGAATGTTCAGTGTGATGTGGAGCGCTTTTGCATACCATCTTTGTAAACCTATAACCAGAGTTCTTTCACATTATGGTTTTATTATTATAACTCTTATATTTCAAGCAACAAAGGTTACTCCATATTTGTACGGTGGTAATATTATTGTTGTGGGATAAGAGCAGCGTATCGTGTCATGTTCTATTTGGTCCGACAAAAGGATTTGATTGTCTCGCACCACTAGCTCTTTTGCTTGTTTAGTTCTAACTTAAAAATACTTTGACTATGTTATTGTTCAGGAAATAAAGGACATAATTTTCAATTAGGTATATCAACAGTCACTTTTGCCTTAAATTCGGTTATCGGCGTGGATTGTGCATATAGCAAGCTATGGCTGTAGTTTGTCCATGTAGAATTCGTTAATAGTTATTCTTGTGGCAACTTTGAACCTTCCGGGATAAAACTCAGCCTCTTTTTCCGTCCCTTTCACGATCTCTAAAAAATCAGCTTAATTGGTTGCTCCGTAGTTTCGCAAAGCAATAACAAACAAATAAACTTTCACAAATATAAATTAGTATGGATTTGGTTTAATGTTACTTATTTAACATTAACTTGCATACAACGGAACGTACGTACATACTTACATAAAAAAATACTTCATTAATTTTATAGATATTATCTTATCTGATTTTTCACGAAAACAACATGATCGGTTTCTTGATTGAGCAGATCAGCTTTTGAGCACATCAGCTATTGAGCACATCAGCTATTGAGCACTGTTCCGACTAAACCGAACATATACCTACGATTATATCCATACTAATAATATAAATGCGAAAGTGACTCTGTCTGTCTGTTACTTACAAGATTAACCGATTAAGGTGAAATTCGGTATGGAGATAAAGAGTCACGGGGAAGGACATAGTTTTTACACCGAAAAATTCTAAAGTTCCCGTGGGAACAAACTATAACCAAGCTTAAGCGAACTACAACTACAGCTACTATATAACAATATAGCAACCTTTATTAGTATTATTAAGGAGTTAACGTAAGAATCCCACGTCGATAACAAAAAGGTGAATGGAGCCGTTGGCAAAAGCTAGTATATATATATTAGGCTTGCAACGAATATTTGGCTACTATTCGGCCGAATACCGAAACTATACTATACTAAAGATTATTCGTTATAGTAGGATGATTAGCAAAATATCATATTTTTATAATAATGTATTTTCTTGTACCTAATCAATAAAATAATATGCATTATCAACTTTCATACTAAAGGCGTGTTCTTTTTGATGACTTTTATTAGGCTTATACAATTTCACTTTTCTTTAAAGAAATCAACACAAAGAAACGCACGAAAATGTTCGTATTTACGATGAGTACCAAACTATACATATCAAAACACGCAGCGCGGTGTGGGAGAGAGGTCACGCGCTGGCTGAATACTTTTGCTGAATATAACCCTCGGTGCGCGTGTCCAACTCGCACCTACCCAATTTCTTCTAAGGGTTTCGTAGCTAAATAGCAAAAACGGCACTATTATAAATTCGTCCCTGTATCCCTTTCGTCCGTATGTCGCTTTATTATTATGCTGTCTTTGGGTAGAATTTAATGCAATTTTACACAGATGTGTCCTATTAAAATTGAGAAAAAAATATTTAGGAGTAGCTCAGCATACCTACATTGATTCGAGGATGAAAATTTTCTTTTTCGCAAACCTCATCATGTGGGGAATCGGTGGATAGGGCTTTACAAATACTCTCTTAAGACTTGTTTTCGACAAAATCCGCTCGTAAGTTTTATAGATATCCACAATAATTCTCATTTTCCGGAACCCTAACTTAATGAATGCACTTGGCCGGTTTTTTCACTCAAACAATTCAGTAGCATTCACGTACATAAGTACTTAAACTATCTACAAGTGTAAGTATATAGGGGGTCAAAGGTCCAAAGGTAATCAAAGGTGGTAATTGTAAGGGAGGGAAGTGCACTCCTTCGCATGTAGATGGTGTAGGCAGGTACTTTATAGACATAGAGAACTGGACAGCGCATTTCCTAGCCAGCTATGAAAAAAAAACCTTCGCAAAAGTGTGACAGAAACGAAGCTAAGCGAAGGTCTCTTGACTCTTTCTAACGTTTTGATAAAAATTAACAAACAAAATGGCGGATGTTGATAGAAAGAGAAAAGAGACGACAGGTTTGCTTTGTCTCTTTCTAAGGTGTAGCCAATTTTGTGTCCATAGGACAGATTAGAGAACTCTTAATCTATTAGGTACTTCGGGCTTACTTGAGTGATACTGAATTGTTTTAGCGGATTTGCAAGGAAATACATAATAATTCCCCAAAGTACGGCCTAATTGATTATATAAATTATTTCCAACATTTTTTTGTTAGTTTAATACAATTTAAAACTATAACGTTCGATATAACGTTAAAACAAGATCGACACCAATTATTGATAAAATTAATATAGCAATATTTGAGTAGTTAGATGGCTTATATAAGTAAAATAAAATATCTAGACTGCAATATGTGGTAAGTATGACTGGAGTTGGTATAACGAATGCTATCTCCTGAATATCAACCGGCGATTTGACTGATGTAGTCACGATCAAGACACGCGCTTCCAACGTTTTTCTCATACATGTGAGACAAGCGGACCACTAGTTTACATCGTGTTATGGCTGCCAGCTACCGGCGGACCATTAATTAATCCCATAACGGGCTTTAGACTAGTTTCAACGATTTTGAATGACAAAATTGCTGCCCACAGCGGAAGATCAACTTGACGGATGGTGTAATTGAAGTTTGAAATATTATTTCTATTTCAATCACTAACGATGTCATGTAATACCTACGGAATTGTTTTAAACAAAAAAAAAACATGGCGTCTCGTTTGGCGCGCAAACCGCAACGTTCGATTGTAATCTGTGCTCATGTGAAGTTCTAATTTCAAACAGATTACTGTGATTGGTTGGAACATGGAAGGTGTAATAATGGCGCCAGCGAACGTAGCAATGCGCGTAAATGCAGCTTGATGTGTTTTTGCAATGCAATTGACTAGTAGAAAACTAGATCGCCTGAACGAGGGATATCACTTGCAACTCTTGATAGATACGTTTATATGCAAGTAACAGTAAAAAAACGTAAAGGCAGCCATTATAATTGCACATTATAAATAATACTCGGAAATGAGAGAGGCGTAGTTGCCAGACAAAAGAGAAAGCAGACTAAGGCGTAAACATATAATAAACTAGCATTTTGACGCGACTTCGTCCGCGTAAACTTTTGAAATAGAAAGCTATATAGGTAACTGTTTATGGTTTTTCCTACAAAAATATCGGAATTGTCATACAACGGAGGGCACTTTCAACCCCTGTTTGCACGCTAGGGGATGTTTTTTCGAAAACGGTAGAACACGTCAATCTTTGGTTTCAACATAAAGATTAAATGCCATTTTTTATGCATTAGCTTTGAAATTAACGGATTTTAATGCACACTTCCAACCCTCATTTTACCCCTTTCGTGGAATTAGTAAAGTAAGTTAATCTTTCTTAGTGGAACCCTATGTCATAAAAACAATCTATCAGTCAGTTTCTTCTTTTATATGTATGTACAAGAATTTGCAATTAAGATAAAAATAAAAAAATCATCAATAATTATGAGCAATCAAATAAAAAAATATGCACAACTTGCTATTTTTTGGATTTTACCCAATTTTCAATAAATAAATATTAATTTTCTAACCTTACCTACTCAGTAACAAATTAATGTTGTATAATAGTTGAGTAAACGTTTTTCATTTTCTGTTGGTTCTACAAGGTGGGTGATATAAACGTTGTTGTTGACGTTTATACAACGCGAAATAGGCCCAGATTAAACGACATTTTTGTTATTTAGAAGTTAAATAAAAGTTAGTCAAGAACTATTTCAACGTTGCTTAAATATTAAATAAAAGTTTTTGACCGACTTTTAGGTTACATAATAGTTATAGCCTGACTGTCATGGAAACACTTAAGTCCCATGACAGTTATATAGACATTAGAAGATGACTAAAATATCGCACAAGTATTTCACATCGACTTTTATTTTACACATTCAGTCCATTCCATTCATTCGTTCCTGTGATATTTTGCTGGAAAAGTGTATAGTGTTATCAAAAACAAAATTTAAACGGTAAGTTATAATTATCATAACTAAATTTACATTTACGTTACAATATTTACTCGCGAACAGAATGTAAGTGAAATAAATGTGTGTGTGTGTTCTCATGGGAACTTTAGTTTGATGATGATATATAGGTGTGTTGTTGTGATATTTTTGCGCCCCCCTCGAATTCCCTGAAATTCAGTTATTGTAGATTATTATTTAAAATTTGTTTTTATACTAAAATACCAGCCATCTTGTCAAAGTTAAGAAGCGACTTCTATCCATCAATTATAGAATGAAAAAGTCGCATAATGCGGTTTCTGCGACCAAGATGATCGGCCATGATAAATTATTTTAGAGTTCCGTGAGATAATAAACACTATGAACAGAGAACCAGGAAACACGGGATTTTATTAAAATTTAGGTTTTCTTAGAATAAAATACATCAATTAATATGTAGGACATAACTAACTTATTAGTAGGTAATTAAATTAATATGTGTAACTATGCTTGTATTGCATTTACTTTGCAAAATAAAACCTTTATAAACGCGTGAAATAATTAATTATTTAATCTAAATAATTGTTATACTGAAAAGTTGAAAAATGAATGGCAGAAAAAAGGTTTTTTACAGTTCTCACTTTAAATACGATTAGTTTGACATAGTGTCTAAGAGAGGTAACTAATAAAGACATTTCTATTGTTATCTGGAATAGAGTTTTTTATAGTTAGGTAACGCGTTTCAACAAAATAAAAAAAATCTGATGTTCAATACTAAACGAAATTGCTTGTTAGTTATTACTTACTAGGTTAAATAGGTTCATCATGTGACCATTTGTTTTATTTTTTTGAGTTCCTTCATTGATACCGAATCCACCCCAGAGCTAATGGCACGCGATTTTATTAATACCACGTATATATTAATTAATCGGCGGTTGGGATATAATACCAATATACCATTACTTAAATCTTAAATTAATTGTTATACAATATATCAAATATTATTTACTAAAGAACATGGGTCGGAATATAAATAACCATGGTAAGTTAATCAGCTGATGAGTAAATTCTGTATACAAATGTGACCTTTTTTATTTTTATTTTAACATTTCGGACCCACGTTCCTAAGAATAAAATTGATTGAAATATAATTGCGTAACAGAAAAATAGCTCCTAATGATAAAAATGACTTTTTGATTATTTTTCAGGTGAAGTAAAGTGGATGTCAATAAATTATGGTAGTGTTTTTGGATGTCGATAAATTTATAACTCGGAATGATTTAAAAAGCCTCCAAAGGTGTAAGTGACCTTGGAGCAGAACTAATTTTATGTTGTCAAGCAAATGCCATAACTGTCACAGTCCCACTACTACTAATACTGGAATTCCAGCTCATTTTGTTGTGATTGGTAGCGATAAAGTTATTCAATTGTTGAATCAATTTTTTCTGGTGTCAAACCTGTTCAGTTTTTGGTGTATATGATCATTTTCCGGAAAACAAGTGTGATCATTGTTACTACCAATTATTTGCATAAAATAATGTTCGCAAACACATACCCGACTAAGGAGCTTATCTTTCAAAATGTTTTTGTTATTATAATGCTCTCCCACCTTTCCCTTCCCGCTACCCCACTAGTCACTCAGGTTGCGCCACTACTCACGCGACTGGCAGTAAGATACTTCGAACGCATGGATCTGGTGGTCACTCGCGCTTCCGTGGAGCAGAAATTGAGGTAAAATAACGTAAAAATTTACAAAATCGTTTTTAAATAAGTATATTGTGTTAAACTGAAACGGAAACAATAATAATATTATACCATACAGTGCAGTTTAGTGAACAACTTTTTATAAGTACGGTCGCGGTCAAAAAATGTTTACCAGTTTTTAAATTAGTGTGATATAGATCACACTTTTTCCACTAAGTCTAAAATGCCATATCAAGTTACTTATTACCTTTCAAAAGCTATTATGCAAAATGACGCATCGAGAAAA
The DNA here is from genome assembly GCA_946406115.1 of Apoda limacodes. Taxonomy (NCBI): domain Eukaryota; kingdom Metazoa; phylum Arthropoda; class Insecta; order Lepidoptera; family Limacodidae; genus Apoda; species Apoda limacodes. The sequence goes on from OX291550.1 coordinate 26,498,552, forward strand.
ACAAAAAGAATTATTGATCACTCTTTGATAATGGAACTAATATCTTAATTTGTTGAAATGACATTTATCAAAAAATATTGTTTGAACAAATGGCAAGTTTTGAGACTTCCGGTTGATTGTCAATTGTGGAAACTCGCGTTTTTTTGGAAATCGGAATTTTTAATTATTTATATTGATCAGAATCTCTAATTTTGCTTACATTGTGTAAAGTTCATGTAATATAGTTAGTGTGTTCATGTATATATAGTTGTCGGTAAGTATTTAGAGTTAATTGAACATTTTTGAATTTGAGATACTTCAATTTGTCATTTGTTTTCAACCATTTTAGTTTAGGGTATCAAATATATGAACAAGTCTCCGGACCCTGGAGGGTGTAGCCCTTCAGGGTCCTGCCCTTCTCCAGCTGCCTTTGAGGATGCTCTGAGTTCAGAGTATTCAAACTTATTAGATAAAAATATATACAAATGGCTTAAAGTTAGCAACGATCACAAGTCTGACACGTCTAAATGTCAAAAACGGAAAAAGAAATGTAGAAAATCTCCCAAATTAATGAATGAATCTTATATTACATCCGAAGATTCCGATGCTATGGATACGCAATTACCCTTAGGACAAGTGTCATCCAAATTTAATATTTCTCAAAGTACAGGTGATGTTCCTCCTTTGGAGGTGTTATGGACACTCAGCTTCCCTTAGGACAAATACATAATTCAAATCCTTGTCAAAATTTATCAGTTGCTGAAACTCTACTAGAGGTTCCATCTTCACTGTCTCCCACTCCTGCTTCTCCTCTGACGCAAATGTCGCTGCAAACCTCCCAACAAAGAATGACTTATAATTCTAATGATAAAGGCCCTTTTATTGTTCATGTTCAACGTATAGAAGATATTCCTAATTCTGGCTTAGTGTTACACCCTGTTACATTTGGGAAATTTTTAAGACAAGCAAAAATTGTAAATATTGTTAATGGTAGTGTAGAAAGCATTGGCAGGAATAGAATTTCTATTGCATTCCAGTCTGGAAATGATGCCAATTATTTTTTAACTAATCCAATATTACAGAGTACTTATAAAGCTTTTATACCCTCCTATTCTGTCACTAAAATGGGAATAATTAAAGGCATGCCTTCAGATTTGTCACCAGAAGAGGTTATAGAGTTAATGACGGTTCCAGAAGGATATGGTGCAGTAATTAAAGCCCGACGATTGAACTATAAAGTTATTGTTGATAGTGTTCCTGAATGGAAACCATCACAATCTGTAGTTTTAACCTTTGATGGCCAGGCCTTACCCCCCAGAGTATTCTGTTGTTATAATTCTTTTCAAGTGGACACTTACATTTACCCCACAATTCAGTGCTACTCGTGCTGCAGGTTCGGTCACACAAAGGAAAAGTGTAGGTCCAAACCTCGTTGTTACAAATGTGGTGACAATCATACAGGTGATGCATGTAATGTATCTATAGATAAAGTTATTTGCATTAATTGTTCTGGAAATCACTTTGCATCTGCAAAATCATGTCCAGAATTTACTCGCCAAAAAAATATTAAAAAAACAATGGCTGACCAGTGTATTCCGTATGTTGCTGCTGCAAAGTTACATGCCCCATCTAGAAAATCGTTTGCTGAGGTACTGAGTTCTCCTACAACAAAATCGTATAGAAAAACAATAAATTTAAAACCCCGTTCTCCACCAGGACCCCATTCTGGCTATGATCAAGCAGCCCATGCAGCAATCATTAGAGGAATGCCTTCTCCTAGCACTAATGGTTGTACCTTAAAAACCTCTAAAACAATAAGCTCTGCATCCTCCCACGAATCTGAAATTATAAAATTATTGTCTAGTTTCCTCCAAATCTTGTCTTCTTCATCCCTTATTTCACCGTCCAACGTTGCCATTATTATGCCCTTACTATCATCTGTCCTTAATGGAAGTGCCCCTAAAAATTCTCCAGTGGAACTGCCAAAGCATAAATAACAAAAAATCCGATCTAATTTACCTGTGTAATAAACACAAACCTTCTATTATTTCACTTTCTGAAACCTGGTTAAAACCAGGCCACTCTTTCCTACTGCCAGGTTTTTCTTGTGTCAGAGAAGACCGGGCGGATGGATATGGTGGTGTTGCCTTTTTTATCAAAAATGGTATATCTTTTTCAAAAATAAACCTCACTACTACAAAAAGTGATGGTATTGAAGTAATTTCTATTAAAGTAGGAAAAATAACATATATTTCTGTGTATATCCCATATCCTAGATCCATCCTTCTCAATGAGTTTAAGAATATAATACAAACCTTTTTAAATCCCATAATTATCTTAGGCGATTTTAACTGTCATCACCATGTTTGGGGTTGTTCTTTCTCAAATAATCTCGGTAACAAATTGCTTGATATAATAGACTCCTCTAATATTTGTATCTTAAACAATGGCTCTCCTACAGTCCAATCCAACCCTAATGAGCGTTGTAGTGCCATCGACTTATCATTTTGTTCTCCTTCTCTTGTTTCCCAAGTATTCTGGAAGGTTTTACCAAACACATTTGGTAGTAAACACTTCCCAATTCTTATTACTTCAGAATCCATCAAACAAAGTTGTAACAAGAGGATTCCCCTTTTTAAATATATTATAAAAAAAGATGATTGGCCCAAGTTTAAAAGTGCTTTGGAAGATAAAATATGTAATCTACCTAGCATATGTTCTGATCGTGTATCAGACTGTTCGAATGCTTTTGTTAATGCTATTATTCAGTCAGCGGATGAAGTTTTTCACAGTAAAAAGTCCTCAGAAAAGTTACCATCTCCTCCTTGGTGGGATAGTGATTGTACTGCAGCTGTTAAAAAGAGGAAAAATGCTGAAAAAATCTACTGTTGTAGTATGTCTAATGAACATTATGACCAACTGTTGGCTGTTACTAAGGAGACTAAAAAATTACTCAGACAGAAAAAGATTGAAGGTTGGAAAAACTTTTGCCTTTCCATTTCTTCACAGATTCCATCATCAACTGTTTGGCAAAATATTCGGAAATTTCGTAATTCTAAATCATCACCTCAATTCTTCTCAGTTCCTTCTCAGTATTGGGCAGACTCATTTATGGACAAACTTGCTCCACCTTTTGTTCCAACATCTCAGGAAATACCCTGTTACTTTAATAATAATTCTGACAACAGTTATATTGATTCCCCCTTTTCAAGGTCAGAATTAAAATATATTCTAAATTCAGTTAAAAGAGACTCAGCCCCTGGTTTAGATGGAATATCATACTCATTTTTGGTTAATGCAGGAGAAATTGCTTTAGGATATTACCTAGACCTTGTTAATTTAATAGTGACAACTGGTATAATCCCAGCTACATGGAAGATGCAAATAATAATTCCAATCCTTAAACCAAATAAAGATCCTAGCGACATTTGCTCTTACCGTCCTATTGCTTTGTCCTCAGTACTAGCTAAAATTGCTGAACACTTGGTTAAAAATAGACTGGAATGGTTTCTCGAAAATAATTCTATATTAGCAAATAACCAATATGGCTTTCGCAGAGGTAGGAGCACTATTGATAATTTAAGCATCTTTACCACTGACATCAGATTAAATTTTAGCGATAACAAGTTTCTTATTGGAGCTTTCTTGGATGTGGCATCTGCATATGATAATGTTTTGCTTCCATTGTTGAGACAAAAACTTTTGGATATCAAAATTCCTCAAAGGATGTTACAATTCATTTGTAACATGCTTTGTGTTAGGTCACTGCAAATTAAGACGGACTGTGATAACATCCAATCTTGTAGGACAGTTTATAAAGGTCTTCCTCAGGGATCTGTTTTAAGTCCATTGCTTTATAATGTTTACACTTATGATCTACACTCTTCTATTCGTGCAGATTGCCAAATACTACAATATGCAGATGACATTTTATTATACTCATCTGACAAAAATATTAATAAAGCCTCTTTAGCCATAAATCATTCCTTAAACAGTTTAAACATTTGGTTGCTACAAAATGGTTTGGACTTGTCCCCTTCCAAAAGTACTGTGGTTATATTCTCTAGAAAAAGGCGTGTTCCTGCTATAAATATTTTTCTAAATTCATTTCCTGTGACAGTTCATGATCAGGTTAAGTTTCTAGGATTAATCCTTGATAGTAAATTGTGTGGAACTCCTCATTGTAACTACATCACAGCAAAGTGTGATAAAAACATAAATATTCTACGTTGCTTAGCAGGCACCTGGTGGGGTGCCCATCCTTTCTGTCTCAAATTGCTTTATAATTCAATTATTAGAAGTCATTTAGACTATGGGTTATTTCTTCTGGAACCATGTAATAAAAAAAGTTTAAAAAGTCTGGACATAATTCAAACAAAATCATTAAGAATTATAATTGGAGCTATGAGAAATTCCCCAAATAAAGCTCTGCAAGTGGAATGCGTAGAGCCACCCCTTTATTTACGACGTCAATTTTTATCAGACAGATTCTTTTTTAGAATTACTCAACACTCATCTCACCCTTTGTTCTATAAGATTATGCTTTTGAGAAATTTTTGCTACTCTAAACCCTTCTGGAATCATAAATTACATCCTTTATTGACTGTTAGTTTTGATAAGTTTAGAAGTTTAAAATCTTGTACTACTACTTTAAAATCTACTTGTACTTTAAAATCTAACTCTGATTTATTGCCAATTTTTGAAACTCCTCTTCCATGTCTTCTTTTTACTCCGAATATTAATTTAAACTTTGGCATTGAGTGTGACAACCCTTATGCTGACAAACATTTTGCTTTTATTTTAAATGAAAAATGGCGAGAATGGTCTACAATTTTTTCAGATGCTTCTAAAATTTACTCTGAAGGTTGTGTTGGTGTAGGCATATATCACCCTAAATACAACATTGTTATGAAGAAAAAGTGTCCACCAGAAACTTCAGTATTTACAGGTGAATGCATAGGTATTCTTGAAGCTATTGAGTATGTCATGCTTTTCAAACTAGATTATGTGATTGTTTGCACAGACTCAAAGAGTAGTTTAGAAGCTCTACTTAGCAATCCATTTAAATCCAAATCAATGAATCCAATTCTTTTTAAAATAAAGTCCTTACTTTTTGAATATGAACAATGCGGGAAGAATATAGCATTGGCCTGGATCCCAGGCCATGTTGGTATATCTGGTAATGAGAGGGCTGACATATGTGCAAAGGAGGCTGTCTTATGTGGAGATAGGGACACCTTTATTAATTACCCCCATGACCTTGTTGCTCTTCCAAAGGTGTTACTGAGAAAAACTTGGAGTAAGGATTGGGAAAGTATAGGACATCACCGTTACTCTTATTTTAAAATTCAATCTGAAATCCCTGTGAAACCCTGGTTTTCCAAATTTAAATTTAATAAAAAATTTACATCTACAATATGTAGAATGAGGTTGGGATTTTGTAGCTCCCCAGCGTTCTTAAATAAAATTCATGTAAGGGACTCTTCTATTTGCGAATGCGGCTTAGAGGTTGGAGACTTAAATCATATTTTTTTTTCTTGCCCATTATATAAGCGTACCAAGTTTTTAAATTCACTAATCTTAATACAAGTAATTCAGTTTCCTGTAAATATTTCTTACTTGTTATGTATCTTGTGTAAAGAAATTTTGCAAGCATTTTGGATTTTTATTAATGATAATAATATAAGTTTGTAATATGCTCATGTAACATATGTCATTGTACCATTTTCTTTGTGTTATATTGACTCATTTTATATTAGTTTGTAGTTAGTTTGTTGTTTGTTTCAGATTTTCTGATTGATCGTGGCTTAAAATTGTTCGAACTGATATAGTTTCTCAGACATGATGCTGGCAAAATATACTTAGAAGTAGTATGACTTCCATTCTCTAAGAAAAGAAAGAAAGAAAGAAAATGGCAAGTTTAACCCTGGAGCAAAGGGCTGAAATAATATTTCTCTTCGAAGATGGACATAGTATTAGTGCTATATCACGAGAACTCAATATATCGCGAGTCACTGTGAGGTTTTGGATTAGGCGTCACGGCGAAGAAGGGCAAATAACAGATCATAGAAATAATTCAGGACGACGACCGATACTAACCGCCGCGTAAATAACAGAAATCATTCGTCGTTACGAAGAGAATGGTTTCACACTAGTTATAAGATAACTAGTTATTTTGCTGCTTTATATGGTGGTGTGCTCGGACGATACGACAAGCTTTGCACAATGTTGGATTACACTACAGACACCATGCTATTAAAGTGGAGCTGAAACCTCACCACAAAACAGCCCGGCTTAACTTTGCGCGACGACATCTCGATTTTGATTGGTCGAATACTATATTTACCGATGAAAAAACTTTTATATCAAGCCAAATCGGAAGATTAACTTTATGGCGCTACAATCGAACTCGGTATGATAAAGGTCATATTGTGCCTCAAAACGAGTGAGGCCGCATTACAGTAAACTTATGGGGGTGGATGAGCCTTGACGGCGTCGGAGCACTGGCGTCGTTAGAGAATTAATTATGTGTCGCTTTTGGAAGAAGTGATGCTGCCTACTGTGCGCGTAGTGTATCCTGCAACGGAATTCCCACACATTACTAACGTTCAAGATAATGCACGGATACACACAGCCCGTGCTACTATGGCGTGGTCCGCTCGGTCTGCTGATTCAAACTCTATTGAAAATTTATGGGGGCTTATGGTTCAACGCTGGGACTGTCAAAATGAAAAAAACCCTCAAGCTCTTAGATCACACTGTGTTCTAATATGGGATGATATCAGAGGTAATGATCTATGCACTTCTTGTTGCATCTATGCGAGATAGACTACGTGCCGTCATAGCTGCAGAGGGAGGTTATACTAGATATTAAATAAAGATTTTCGAAGTGTCTATTTTATTATTTCTTCATATTCTTATTTAAAAAACTAAAATATTAGTTTTTTCAAAGAAGGTTTTCTATATATTAAAACTTGATAGTAGTCAGCCCATCTCCTAGAGCAGAGATGGCGAACCCATGGCAATTCGGGCACGCCAATCATTTATGATATTTCTATTTTCACCTACGTATGCTTGCAAGTCATTTTTAGAAATGAACTCTAGTTTAGCTTCCATACTGCTTAGTAACAAAGTACGAGCCTGCCCTAATGTGAGATTTTCAGCACCTAATTTACAACAGCAGAAATCACACTATTTTTTTTTTAAAAATTTGAATATAAATATTAAACATTTTGATTGCTGTAAACATTTCGAGCTGCAAGCATCTAAATAGCTTTAAATTAACAGCAATTCGTTTAATTTTTCTCCATTATTATTAAGTAACCCAGATTTTTTGACGGCACGTCATAGGTACAGTATTGTTTTTTTATATAGAAAATGGCACATTCATTAATAAAGGTTCGCCATCCCTGTCCTAGAGCTATTGATTGTCATATTAGAAAAAAGATAATCTATGGTCAATCAAATTATTATGAAATAGACATTTAGAACTTGTGACTTAAATGTGTGCATGCAATTGTGATCCTTAAGGTGGTAAACATTTTCTGACCGCGACCATACATGTACATGTTTTAAAAGAGTAACTATCGAGTTTCTTGCCGGATTCTTCTCGGTAAAAATCAACAACATTGTGAACCGGAATTCAAAAACTAGAATTTCATAACTTTGATGATTCATAATTGTTTGTAAAATCCTAATTTGAATAAAAAAAATTGACTATTGACTTTTACCTATATCATTATCATTGTTTTTCTGGTTACAAAATCTATAACTACCTACTTGCTTTTCAGTTGCAACATGACGTACAAAATAGTGGAAACCCTAGAAAAGGGCAAAAGAACATTATATTACGTACCAACAATATTTTGCATTGGCCAAAATTTAAAGTAGAAACATTGATTGCTTTAGAGGAGTCGATGAAATGCCAAGTAAACAAGACAGGACTGGTATCAATAGCAAGTGCAGAAGTAGAGTTAGCCAACATGATCGCAAAAAGAGACACAGAGTCCGAAGAAACCCAAAATAACAAGTCACAAAATGTCAAATGTAACCATAATATACAAGATTAGTGTGACTAGTGTGGCTCCTGTTACTGGCGATAGTGTGCCATTTGTCAATATGTAATCATTAGTATTTAAACATCCAAAAGAAGTAATAAAGGACTTAAAATGCCACCACGCCGCGGTGAACCAGCTATACAATAAATTTATTTTGTTTGCAACGTACACATTACTATAACGGGTTGTTATTTGTTTACAAACAAAACTATTAATCAAGGAGATGATTATCATAAAGTGTTAAATAGACTACATATTTTTTCTTACTAATAACATTTCCATAAATTAAATGTGTGTTATATAATAATATACTTATTAATATTTTATTATATTAATATAATTTGTATAATATACTTATTACTTATCACTTCAAATAAGACTGTGGTCTCAGGTAAAACAATAGCTGTGGTGGTGCTTCTTGTTTTATAGCATTTTATTTTTAGAGTAATTTAAGAAAAACATATTTACAAACACTTAGTATCGGAATAAGTTATATTACTTCTTTTTTATTATCTATATAATAGGTACGCATGAAACTTTTTAAAAAATCAGTTGCACTTACAAAAATATTTCTCAATAAATACGTGTTTAATTAAAATTTGTTTAATTAATAGGGTATAATTTTATTAGTTCACGGTCCGTCAGGGTATATTTTAACATATTATCATCATAATAAACAACTTTACTCAAGAAATATATTGTATGAGAAGGTCATAATTTTCTTTTATATGTTGACCTATGTTTCTTTAGGAAAGTTCTTTATTATACAGACCGGGCACTAATAAAATTACAATTCGGTGGTGGCCGAGGGGTTTAAATTTCACTTCACGTCCCAAGTGGCGGAGGTTCGAACCCCGGGGTCGGCGTGTACCAATGAGTCTTTTCTTATTTTTCTCAAGTACACTGATTTATTTATTCACACCACTGGCTTTTCGGTGAAGGAAAACATCGTGAGGAAACCTGCATACGTCAAGAAAAAAAAAGACGTATGTGAAGTCCACAATCCACACTGGGCCCGCGTGTGGACTATGGCCCAAATCACCCTCGCTTATGAGGGTAGGCCGTGCCCCAACAGTGGAAACGTATGAAGGCTGGCAAGAAGATATAAATTCAAAATCAAGAGATTGCATTTTTTTTAATAGTAGTAATAATTAGCTAAAACCATTAAATTAAATTAGAATTTAATGTAATTTTTGATACTACTGTTACAATGTTGGCGTTGTAGATGTTTCAAATTGTAGCATTATTTTTAGTTAAATTGTGTAGGTAATTAAGAAAAGTATTAAAAATATTAAAAAGTTTATGTGAACTCTGATTTCATTGTACTGTGATTTTGCATGCCAAAACCTAATAAATAAAAAATAAATTAAACAGTTTTTTTCAGTATTTTTATTTTTCAGTGACCACTTATGCCACTATGTATGCACTAAAGGTACAAGATACATGTGCTCATTATGTACTGTACACACCAATTTGCATTTAATGTCTAAAATTGTACATGTTATTTCTCTTTTGGTCATATTATTGGTATGACACATATTATATATGTTGAGTAATGAAGATTTCTGGGCTTTACAAATGCATCGATGCAACTTTCTAAATGCTTGCCAAGTATCAAAATATTGCCATCACAATCAGTCACAGCTATAGTTTCAACCACATGATAACTGTTAACTCAATTTCTAAACAAAATCATGATGAGTCTTTTATCAACTGGTGTTCAAGTACCTTTTAGAAGAGCTCTAGCAGGAGAATCGCAAATGAAAGCTCTAATTTGAACAACGCATTTCTTTCTATTTTTAATTTTTAATAATTCTTATAATTTCTAATCAATCTTTAGTAGTAACTTTCAAACCATTCCGAAGCAGCTCTTTCATTTCGGCCATAAAATGTTGTAAATAAGCTTTAAGATCACTAGGTTTGCCTTTTCCTGCATAAATACCGACAACAATGGCAAAAGTTTCGGTTTTTCGAAAATATGACAAAGTATAGGCCATACTTTTTGTCGCAAGCTATTACAAAGAGAGAGACCATCTATATTGAACGTTAATGTGATATTATCTGGTACATCAGAATTATTCTCAAATATTGTTCTCAGTGGCATTGTAACTCCATTGTGCCAATACTGACCTGCGTCAATAGTATATAGTGTTATATTAACACTGTCTTTAAAAGCGTTCTAGGATCTTTCGGAACTTTAACAGGAAATCTTTGTGCTCAAATATTTCATTGTTTCATGAGATATGTTGTAATTAACCGCTCACTTCTGTAAACCTTCCTGAAATTCGATATCTTTGTCAGCAGAGAAGCTTGAAGTATCGGAACATATTCCTTCAGTGGGGTCAACTTGAGACATTGTAAATTGTTTTCAAGTCATTGTCTGTAATTTAAACTTACTGTTTATTTTGGGTACAATATGTTTTGTTGTATGTCAATGACACCAGTTAAACTATTAATTTCTGAGTTTGCCTTATAAGTTTCATCAGGAATATTTAACAAAATGTCATAAATACAAAACAAGCAAAGCATAAAACTAACTAGAATATAATACCAAATAAGCAATCGAAATACTTTCATTAAAAATAAAATATATACGGAACCATTTTCTGTAACCATCATTTGCTCTTGTCCCCCAGTTTGTTGAGGTGCAGAATTCCCAGATGTTGACGGGCCAGTTTTCAGTGACTCAAAAGTTTTTCTCACTTTCCGCTTGAAAGCCTTTGTTTTAGTTTTTTCCATTTATCTGGATCCATATTTTTGAAAATATTTGAAAAATGTTGTTTAGTTGTTCAAAATGGAAGTTAGTTTCTAAAAAAGTGCCTGTTGGACCTTTATATAACTATTATGTTTGCTTAAAGCACTGTAATGGTTGCAAAATATCGCTTTCGTCGAAAATGATTCTTAGTTAACTATTTAAATATTTCTGTCGTATACGGTCTAAAATTCACATTTTAGCGATGGTTTGATTACATAAAAGTCGTGTTAAGGTTACGTAGAATACTATCGACAGTTCAACGAACCCTTTTATGTAACTGTTGCATAACGTCGTATTAATCAGTTGTGTAAACGTTTACCCTACCTACAAACTGGCTCCATTATACAACATTGTATAAAGCAGTCGTAAAAACGTTTACCTAACCTATACACCGGCACCACTATACGACGTTGTATAAATTACTCGTATAAACGTTTACCTAGCCTACACACTGGCACCACTATATGACGTTGCATAATACAGTCGTAAAAACGTTAACCTACCCTATATTTACGTATCATTATACGACGTTGTATAAAGCAGTCGTAAAAACGTTTACTCAACTAATTTAATAGGACCTTTTAGTCACAGGACTCAATAGTTATAGGAATAACGATTACATAACGTTGTAGTTGTCGAATAACATCTATTCAACAGTTATATAACCGAAAGTCGCATAAGGTAGGTTTTATATGACCAATTTGTTTGTTGGGGCTGTACCTCTGTACCTACTTACTTTTTTGTCGACAGTCAATCGATATATTATAACAAAACTAACCACAAAATCCAAAATAAAAATAATAGGGTACCTAAGTATCTTTGTACGTGATGTTTTTAAAGTTCGAAGTAAAAAATTAAAATGAATTTAATAAAAATATCTCATACTTATTCTTTATATGGGTTAATTTTTTTCCTGTGTGCTGCCCCTCTACGATTACTTAAATTAGGGTCACCTTCAGTAAAAAACCCTGTAGACTTGATAGTTAAAAAGATATGAGCGGCTGTAAAAAGGTTAAAAAGTCAATGAAAACGTATTAATACAGTATGATTAGGTAAACCTAACGACAGATGTAATCAATTAATTGATTAATTCGTAGTGTTTATGTTGATTTATGGGTAACATTTTGTGATATTAATTAGTGTATGTGTTTGCAAACTCACTAGGACGCGACATTAAGACTAATTTGGATGTTGTTATAAGTCGGTCACGTTTTTGTTTTAAAGCTTTTTGCTGTAGAAAAGTGGCAAACGAGCTGTTAAGTGTGCTGAAAACGGACATAATTAATGAGTAGAATGTAGTAATAGAGGAGAATGGGGTAAATTATCAACACAAAAATAATAAAACTCTTGAACAAATCTTATTCTTTTAAATAAATCGATATATCGCTTATTTTTTCCGATATTTCAGCACAATTAATTGCGCATTTACTGCTCAAATATTATTAAAAAAAATATATTGTATTTTCTATGATTTATTGATTTGTTTCATTATTTTTGTTTTTTTTTATCCTGGTTATAGCTTATACTTTCTAGCCAAATGCTAGGTAAAAAAGAATATTCCTGATACATATGCGTTGCTTTAGCAGTAAACAAAAGGCTTATAACAATGTACAGTATAACTAAGTCAATTCTACCCATTCTCCCCAAAATGGACGAGTGACTAAAAATTTTACCTTAGTCATGAAATATTTTTTGTCTATAATTAAAGATATGTGTTTGAACGTCGTAAACGTAACACGTTGTAATTAGACATTTAATTTTTTCCCCTATACTTTAATGAGGTTCATAACATGTTCTAAAAATAAATTTATTTTGTTATAATTGGCATTATGTCATTAGTGTATTTATTGCTTGCATTTATTCCATCAAATAGTTGCAGTGGCATTTAATTACAAGAGAATGCAAAAAAAAACGAACTAAGTGTCGGACACACACCCAAATGAGAGGTTTTCACGTCATTTTAAAATCGAGAAATACCTCACCATAAAGCTTGCAAATTACTGTAATAGATTTTCTATATATCTAAACATACCTACGTTTTTACGATTTTACGCCAAGCAAAAATTTAGCTCTCTTGAATTGTTTTCAGGTCAACATCGGCGATTTTAGGTTAACGCCCATAAAGCAAATGTATACTCTTATATGCGCATTGGGAGCCTATTTAGCGTGCTAGTTTAGGAACGTTGGTTTTAACCAAAAATTTGCACTTTTAAGCTTAATATTTCTCAAATAGATCTTTAAATCGAAAAATAGTTTTTACACACGCGCAATAGTTTTGAGTACGTCAGATTCGTGATGTGTATGGACGTACTTTTACGGATGTCTAGAGGTAAGATCTACTTCCTTACATTTTCCTGTACTCGAGTATGGCGTACTCGAGACATTTCGCAATAAGCTCCAAGGAATGAAGTGTAAATAGTGTGAACAAATAAGTCGCTTAGGTGACAGTAACGCGTATAAATCGGCAGTGGCTAACGAGTCGTCTACGTGACGACACGACGTCTTTCAACCTCATAACTCCGTCACTGCCCACTGGGCTGCTAGGTTCGGTATGGTATTTCTAACACGCCAGCCGTGAAATCGGACACGCTCATCAAGGGTTATATATACATAAATCAAATCCAATAAATGTGTTCTTGAAGCACATAATACTTCTTAAGGTAAATTAGTAGATACTTATAATGCGAATAAATTATTTATTATTAAGAGACACTTCTAGTTGTTTTTGGTACATTGGTACAGAAAATGTTAGAGATGCATGCGGCGGAAGTTTTAAAACTGTAAAAAGTATTCGAGACGAAAAGTTGACATTTGTAATTGCTACTTAAGCGATCGGGCCTTTAGTCCTCCAAAGATTCTGCTTGTGGATTCCCCTGCAGATGGCTTGGCAGCCGAGGCGGCTCGTCCTAAAGAGCGCTGGTGCAGCGCACTCCCATAAATAATTATCTACTTAAGAAACAATATGTTTTAGATTTTACTTCAAATAATTAATTATTATGCTTCGATTACTCTTTATTTTTAAATAGCATTTAACTAAAAACATTCCGTACACACACAGTTAACTTAAGATTTAGTACGGAATTGCACTGAGAAGACTAAGTTTACGCTAGCAGTTGCGCTCCTATGAAACGAATTTCAGTACAGAGACTTCGCTCTGGCCGGCGCGCTGTTGCTGCTCTTATCACAACAGACGTTTAAGTTCGTGCGCGCGAGTTTTTAATTAACAAATTAAATAAGTACGTACCTACATAAACATTTTGTTTATTATCTAATAAGTAACTATAGCAAAATAAAATGTGATTTTTGTGATGTGATTAAACAGTGCTAAAATATTTTAGTTATTCAGCTTGAAATAAAGACAAAGGGTCACAAAAATATGACACGAAAGCATACACGCGTGACGGGCTTTTGTAAATCTAAGTAGGCGAATGAATTTTAGTTATAAATATGATAATAAAAGGTTATTTAAGATATTCCTGTTTTGCTTTTTTTAGTGAACACCCATTCCAAATTGCTATATAATTATTCTAAAAAATTTGGTTATTTAAAAGTAAAAAAATTTGGAAAATCCAAAAGTGCACGCCTCATAGCGGTCATTCACATTTAAAAAAAAAATTCTAAAACAAAAACTCAAGTTTTTTAAAATAAAATAACAAATAAGGTGAGGAAAAAATATACTATAAAATAAAAATAAAAAATATATATATAGATATACAGTATACAGTGGTATATTAGTTTTTTATAAATTATAATTAAACGACAGTACTTAGAACGCTAATATTACCTAGGAATCAGCACAGTGTAATACTTTATATATTAAAAACAAAAGTATTCCGGTAAGATGAATTTTTCGACCAATTTCTCTGCCACATACATGGTCACATAAACACAGACTCACGGACGTCCAAGAATGATTAGTTTTAATGTTATTATTTATTATATTAAACAAATTAATTGTTTATAAAATGTACCATATGTGCTAGACAGATTATTTAACTTCATATTAGTGCACTCATATTATCCTGTAAGTGTTATATTAAAAAAAAAAACGTCATTTAAGTTTCGAAAGACTGGGTTTTTTGAAGTGTCGAGAGTAGAGCACTACCTCACCGCTCCGCTTATGAGGCGTGCAATACCTCACCGCTCCGCTTATGAGGCGTGCAATAGTTCGAATTTCAAACTTTCCAACCCCTTTTTTTTGAGAGCCAAATTAAATTATCGTGTCTCATTTAAAAATGGATCTGAATCGAGAACATTTTCGTGCGATGATTTTCTACGATTTAAAATGTGGCCTAAAACGTGATTAGTGATTTGATCCACTACAAATGCCTTAAATGGATTAAGGACCTTCAAAAGCAACCATCTACCGTTGTCATAGCGAGTTCAAGCAACCATCTACCGTTGTCATAGCGAGTTAAAGCGCGGTCGCCTTACTTTGGGCGATGAACAAAGGAGTGGTCGTTCTACGACGGCTGTCACGGAAGAAAGTGTGCTGGCAGTAAAAAAAATTATTCAAGAAAACAGGCGAATTTCAAAGAAGAGATTCAGCAGACACTGCAGATTGGTTCGGGAAGCGTTCACTCGATTCTACACGAGCACCTTCGCGTGAGGAGGATAGTTTTGCGCTGGGTGCCGCACAACCTTACCGAAGCTCAGAAGCAGGCCCGTGTGGAGTAGTGCCGTTATTCAAATATTTAAAGCAGGCTCGTCTTGGAGCGTTTACGACATTGTGAAAGGTGACGAATCCTTGATTTATCAATTCGATCCAGAAACAAAGCATCATTTGACAGTTTGGCTGTTTCAAAACGAACCAACGCCTACGAAAGTGAAGCGATCGAGAAGCGCAGGGAAAATTTTGATCGCTTGTTTCTTCTCTTTGATGGGTTATCAGGTTTTAATTCCGTTACTAGACCAAAGCAGCATCAAAGCCGAATGGTATACCTCAAAATGCCTGCTAGAAGTTTTGTCTGCGGTCGGCAACAAGCGCTGAACACCGGGTTCCGCGGGGCACTCAGTTTCCAAAACGAGGGACTTCCTGGACACCACACCGGTCAGAGTTTTGGGTCACCCTCCTTACAGTCCTGATCTGGCACCGTGTGACTTCTTTTTATTCCCTAAAATAAAAAATCAGCTGAAAGGGATACAGTTTTCATCGCCGGAAAACGCGCTAGCAGCGTTCGAGAAGGCCGCGGAAAAGGTGTGCCGCGGACTGGAAACGCAGACGCATGAAACTTTGTATACAGGCTGGTGGAGAGTTCTTTGAAAAGATTTAATGGAGATATTTTTTACGTAGAAGTTAGTATTTTAGTTTTTTAAAACTTTCCGAGTGTCCCACGTAAGTGCATTTGGTTGCTGAATTATAGACTTGACGAGTTCCATTTTAGATTTCCCACTAAAACTAAGATACCGAAATTATGAACAATAATTATGTCCCAACAATAAGTCTGTATAAAAAATAAAAACAAAATCTAGTATTTATTAAAAAGTGATGTTAAACATTTCCTAATTTTAATTTGCTAGAAGTTAAGGTTAAAACGGAAAGCTTTGAGCAGGGTCTTGTTTATCAATTTATACGTCTATTCTGAAGTCCTGAAGTCTAAACTGACAGTCACGCAGGCCCTCATAGTCAACCTGCATTAGCTACAATGGAATCGTAACTAGTTGAATGAATAGCCGTACATCAACACATGATTGCAGGCAATCAGTTCGCTCCATAACTGAGTCTCAGCCTAGCCGCGTCATGGTGCATTTGATATTGCAAATAAAACATCTTACTATGTAACTTTAGGCTCGATTAGACTTTATTCAGTAGACATTGCAGGTCACCAAATCAACGTCAGAGTTATTGCAGTTTCATACCTACCTGTAGTTACTTACTACTTAACAAAATGTAGGTATATCGTCCGTTTAAACACTGGTTTTATTCATTATATGAATAACGCTTGTGTTTACACCTTTAGTGTCTATTTAGCAAAGTGGAATCGAACCTTTATTTGAATATATGTTAAATTTTGCTAATATCACAGAAATAGATTATTTGGAAAAGTACTTTTGCATTTTGGATTCTTTGTTTGTTAAGACATTTTCTTGATCAACAAAATTTACTATGTCGTTGTGGTCATATGACAGTTGTCGTTAAACCAACTCACAGACCTCACGAGTTGTTTTAAAACTGTGACCGTTTAGTGGCCAGTAGCTCGACAACGTCTGTCGACACGCACAAGACTTTCTCTAGACACTCCTTTTTACACTGACGCCTATGCCCTTGCAGTGCGGCGTGTAATAGTTAATGCGACAATTAAACTCTTCGCCACTGCACCTCTTCAGTTTATTACTGACTTGGTATCAAGTAAAAGAAAATCAAAACGTATAATTCAAAACGTCTAAAACAGTAAACATAAGTAAGATATAGTTTTCATAGCTTCGATCAAATTTAAAAAACAACTAATACACTTTTGAATCCAGTTTCATCCAGTTTAATTTTCTACGCAAAAGAGCCTGCAAGAAAATTATTGGGTATCTTTTTAACATAGGTATTTGCTTACTTTTCTCCAGGCTTAATATTGTCTGTGCTCCAGATTACTTATTTTGAAAACAAAATATTATTTCAAAATTGTAAAAATGTCATGAAAAAAATGTTACTAGGTACTTGATAATTTTAACACTGTGTAGTAAATAAATAAATTAAACTATATATTTTACTACATGCTTCTCAAGTCTTTGTTACAAATAGCAAATGCTTAGACAAACTAGAGTACTAAGGTAAGCACTAGTGAACACAACAGTAACTATCTTAGGCTAACCGCCCACGAAAAAGCTGTGTTTGCTAAGGCGATTTCTTGTTAGTTTGGTAGTCGTTTATGCGAAAGGACACCCAAGTAACCAAGGCAACGGCAGCTAAACGTAGCAGCATGAAAAAGCGCTGTGTCCAACACCCGCCTGAAGAAGATAAACTAGTTTCTGTAAGCCGAAATAGAGCGTAAAACCTAGACCGGGATTCTAGGACGATGGACGTAGTGGATCAAACTTGTGTAAAAAGAAATTTTTATAGCTTGTTACTATTTGTGTTAAGCATCATATGAGGTTATTTCAGTTCACTGCTGGATCATGCAGGTTCAACGTCATCTATGTGCGGATAGAGGCGGAACCGAAGGTTAGGATAGTTAGTTAGGGCGTCATGTTACATTGGGCGGGGCCAGTTGTCAACGGGGCGTGGAAAGGCGTTAGTGTTTTTTTCACATGACGTGTTTGTAATTGCTATCACTTAGGCAAGTTTCTTTTATGTCGCTCAAGCTGCCGCCAGCGACTGGTTAAAGGTCGACTTGCTTATTAGACGCAATTGCTAAAATAAAGCTCGGATAGGGATCACATAAAAAATCGAGTAAAGCAAAGCACAAGCGATAGTCGCCGCTGGACGGTCAGCTTTATTATTAGTAGCTAATGTTGCTTGCTAATGAATCAATACTTTTTTTGATGTGACACATATGATACCGAATAAAGTAGGTAATAGGGAATAATTACAGTTCTCAATACGGAGTAAGACTACTTATAAATTTCATCCCCTGTTTTGCTTCGCATGGGACGATTTTCCAAAAAGGTGAAACACGCTTATCTGAATTTTGAAACTGAAATTTTTTGACTTAATTAAGCTTGAAAATTTACGGATTTTCACACAACATTTTTATTGGAGCCCTACCTAAAGTAAGAGACCCACTTGCCAAATTTCAAGTTGCTATCCCCAGAGGTTTGGGATGTGCGTTGATATGTTACTAAATCAGTTCTTCTATGAAATCAACTACTAGCTGACCCGGTGAACGTTGTTTCTTTCTTTAAAACAACTGCCACACCAACCTTTTGCGAAAGGGTTGTAAGTACTAATTCAGAAACCTTCCCCGGCGTGTGCATAAGAACTCACCAAAATTTCATTACAATCGATTTACCCTTATTGCGCGAGTCCGACTTGCACTTGAACCTTTTGGAAAATACTTTCTTATCAGATGCCTACGTCATACAAAGTACACACCCTCTAAGTCTCTGCGATCAGCGGTTTAGGTTGTGCGTTAATCCGTCAGTCTGTCATTCAGGACAAATCATTTTATAGGTATAAAAGATATGCTTAGATATAGGTAGCTAACTCCTAAACAATGAATTTCAACTTATTGTTAGTTTACAAACTGGCCATCAAAATTTTTTAATTGTACTGTGTAACCACTCAGCCACAGAAAATAAAAATCTATATGTATATATAGTGTATAGACTGTCTGAAAAATCTTGGCACCTCGCCACTGAACTTCTGAAGCTGTCTGTTCAGAATATTAACTACGCACACACTACAAGCTAGCAAATTAGGTACAAGTTTTAACTTCAGCCAAAGCTTTTTAATTCATTAATTCTCTGGATATATAAGCCATATAGAGGTGGCGTTGCTTTCTCTATTTCTGTTTTTGCCATTTCAATTGTGTTTTGGTAAGTTTATTTATTTATTCACCTTTTGACGTGACAACGTCTTATAAATTGGTTTGCCGGGTGACACTTCAAGAAACTGCGTTACGCTCCGCTCACGTTATGCGCTCACAATGAGAGCGAGTGAGAGGCACGCGCCCGCCTAAGAGCGAGAGAGACAGACATAAAATCATTGTCACGTAAAACTTTCGCCCGTATACCGACTTTACAGGCAACCAGTTTTTTTTTTATTTATTTACTCGCAAATGTGATGAAAAACATTGTGTGGAACACGGGCGGAACGGAATTACGAACTCTAGTCATTAAATTTTAGTCTTACCCTGTCGTTACTATTTTTTTCTTTACCACCCTTAATATATAAGTACTAGTGTAGCCTAGAATATTGAGTTAGATGACGTGATACTATAGGTATGTCTGAAATGAGCTTTTGGCACGCGAGACACACTCGTTGTTGGTAAACGAACAGCTTTGCACCTAAAAACGAGACATAAAATAATGTAAGAATTTGTTTAGGTCGTTTTATTTATCTATACATATAAAATGCTTTGTCCTGAATGACAATCCGCTCATCAACGCACAGCCTAATCCGCTGATCGTAGAGACCTAAACACACACCTGGAAGGTGTGTTCTTTGTATGACGTAGGCATTCGATAGAAATAGAGGTCCTGCAGTTTAAGAGCCTTGTGAGCTTTTCAGAGACGATGGTAGAAGGTCTGATGGCGCAACTTAGTGCCATGGAGTCTTGGACACTACTTGTGTTGACACACTTGGTCTGTCCTATATTCATAGCACGTCTACTGCAGTAGTTGCGGCCGCAGAGCAGGCACGACTGCACAAGCGCCGCAAATACTCCACTTTAATCGGAAAATATGAGTTTGTAGCGTTTGCAGTAGAAACTCTGGGCACTTGGTCATCAGACACTAATTCTTTTATTAAAGATCTTTCAATAATTATTTTTAATTTTTAAATACTTAATATTAGAAAATATGTGGTCAATATGATCTGTAACTATGCAATATTTTAATCATATAAGTCAGACAGAACACATGTGTTTGAAACATAGTGGGAGCGCATGCACTCATGCACAGTCGGATAGATTGACAAACTGACAGATAAGTGATTATACAACGATTCTCATTTTTTATTAAAGAACATTTATGTAATGATGGTGTTCCGTTTGCTTTTAAAATATTATTAGATAACATTCAATTTTAAAAAAAGTTCTTAAACATGTAAAATTAAGTAATTTATTTTAAATTCTATTTGTGTAACGAGTTTTATCGTTAAAAAGTCATTAACACTTAGTAGTTACCTTAGTAATTTTGCGTTTTCACTCACAGTGCAGTCACTTGCAGACAATAAAATAACTGTCCTTAAAGAATAATTACTTCAAACGGTTTTTATGAAATTTTAAGTAAAATTGCTATTTTTTCTGTAAATTTAATCATATAGTAGTGTATAAAAGGTCTTATGCTGAAGACCGAAGGCTTTAATGACTTGAGTTTGTAATTCCCGTACCTACCGTGTTACACACAATGTTTTTCATCACATTTGCGAGTATATAAATAAAAATATAAGATGAATAAATAAATAAACTTACTAACGCGCACAATCGAAATAGCGGAAATATATAGTAATAAAATAAGTGATGGTTTATCCTCAAACGAGTTAAGTTTGCAAGAATTTGTTTAATTTTGTACTGTTTGACGTGAAAAAATATATATTATACTTAGTTAAAACCATAATTACGTGAATTTGCTAATTTGTCTATTAAAACGATTAAAAAAAAAACTGATACACTATGTATGGGTTTTAATTGAAATTGTTTGGGCGAAAAACTATGAGTGATATTCTCTTCATTCTTATTTCATAAAATATATGTTAACATATGACCAAGGGAATTTGCTAATCTGATAGTTCTAATTAAATATTTAAATTTTATACCGACAAAAAACCGAGAACATCAAGATTTTCAATGTGCGGTCACGTACACGAGCCTATCGTACGTGTAACTGTGTCTCTTTGTATGCTTCAATAGTATAATATGTATTTGTACACTGCCATAAATATATCTAGAAAACTTATTCAGAACCACAGTATACGTATATAGGCGCGTCACTGCCGCTCATGGGTTCTATGAACGCGAGCTTTGCTTAGAAAAAAGTATAATTTACAAAGAAAAAGCCCGTGGGAGTAATTAAGGTCTTAGCACCCGCTTTACCTGCGCGTACACTTACTGTTTGACACTTGTGTTACAAATTTAAGAGTTCGCAACTGTCTCTCACTATTTGAGTCTTTAAAAATTCGTTGGAAGAGAAACTTATTGAAGAGTAAGATAAGCAGCAAGAAGAGTTCGAGGAGAGCTTTGTGGAATAGGCCCCTGCACTTTTAGCTCATTAACCCAATTAAAAAACAACAGCAGCCGATCTGAATTATATTATTTTTCAAAAGCTTATTCACGCCAGTTCGTCCACGTGGACTTTAAAAAAAAATAAGAATTTTTTTTACTATTTACGATTTGACCTACAAAAATATCGAGATTCCCATAAAAATTGTCATTCCCTATTTTGCCGTCTAGGAGATGATTTTTAAAAAACGAAGAGACGTTAATTTTTTCATTCGAGGGTAAATTTTTATTTATTAGTGCTCTTCTTCTTCGTCTTCTTCTTCTTCTTCTCTTTATAAATAAACTTCTGCGCAAAATTTTAAGTCTTTCTAAAGACTTGAAGAAGTTTAGGCTGTGCGTCGATATATGTATTAGTCAGTCTGATTATCTTCATAATTATATCATATTTTTAAATATTTTTTTTTTTTTATATAATGTTTTTATTCTCAGATTTTATTTATATTTGAGGGGTTTGGCCAATTTTCATCTAATTCCTTCAATAACTGTTGGGTGACATAAATTTATAATTATGTGATTGTGTACCTTTGAACCTAATCGGTCTATCAGATTTGAAATACCTTTTTTTTTATAAATAAGCTAAGGTACAGGTCATTCAGCTTTATTAACATTTCTTCTCTTCTCTATACGTTTTTCACGGAAATCAAACTGTTTTAAGCTTTTTTATTGAATTTCTCCCTAATTTATATTGTTTCTCCAATTTTTCAGGTATCTGGTACTTAAACTCTAGTACAGAAAGACAATACACATTTTTAGATATATTATTAATATATCAACTTAAAATTGTAAAGAAAAATATTAAATTGAAATCGTTACCAACATCTAACCCTATAATAAATAATAGGTGCGTTCTGTTCACTGCTTCAATGCTTTTAATGTCATAATCCAGCCAAGTTAAAAATACATAAATTCTGTATGACACACTGTACAAATGTTGGCCTAATCTCTTTGGCTGGATGTAGTAGGTACCAAATATAAGCGTAACATCAAGATCTAACATGCTTAGTTTCTACACTATGAGCTACTTAGTTTTTGAGAAAAATCTTCTGTGACGGACGGACGGATGCGGTAGTTTTATAGGGTTTCGTATTTCTTTTTAAAAAACCCCTAAAAATCATTATAAATGGTTATTTATTTACACGATTCACGTGCATGTTTTATGTATTCCATCGTTTAGCTGTAAGTTTCTCGTCTCGATAGATCATAACTTAAGATAAGCATAATGTTGAGATGCAAGTTCTCATTCTGGTTGCACAGGTTTACTCTGACTCTTGACTTGACGTTACTTGATTGGATATTTTCAACTGTACTTAGCTCATTTGGCATCATTTTACTCGTGCTATTGTGGCTTTTTGTATTTTATAGTCAAGTAGAATTTTAAACTTAGGTACACTGCAATTTTATTTTTAAAGTTATTAGTCATAAGTGTTTACGTGTGTAAGTTAAAGTTTGTATTCTTAACTTGACGCTTAATATAAGACGTGAATGTGCTGTCACATTCACAATTTACAAAATACATTTTAGATTTAGCAGTTTCTAAACGATACGATAAACTACGTAAGTATAGGTATGTAATAGAGGTTATTTCTTGATACAATCATCTGAAACCCATGAATGAAATTCGCACTTTTGCAGGGTAATAAAACAAAAATATTATCTTAGAACAGAATATATTTTACCTTAAGTTTAATTTTATTTACAAAAGGCAGTAATCTGTACTTTAACTCTATTATTCATTCGTTGGCAACTGTGCTGTGCGTATTAATAATTGCAGGTTGGCTGATTGCGCGGAAGTACCCGAGGGCTCCAATTATTCAATAGCGGACGCGTTAACAAACATCTGAATACATTAGCACACAATATATTCTGCTGAAGTACGGTCGAACATGCTCAGTACATTGCGAGAGAAACGCCTAAACTATCGACTTGAGATTTTTAATATTGTTATAATGTTTTTATATCAAATTTTACGTAGGGAACATAAATGAATTTAAACGAAATATTAGTGAAAAACAAGCACATGACCAGCCTGTTGTGGTTGTCGTATCCAACAGACGCTTTTAACGCCAGGGCTTTAATCTATTCACTTTTTTTTTTGAAAAACCCTTTATTGTAGTCTTTAGGAAAAATCTTGATGGAAGCTTATTCCACTTACTCCTGAAACTGCACTGTGCATATGTTCATTTAGTTAAGGTTTGAGGTGTAAGAATAAGAACCTTGCCGATCCGGTGACACGGTGCAATGCGGTAGAAAAAAGCTAACAAACAGTTTCTTATAGAACACAAGCGGTAGAACAGACAAAGGAAGGCAAAGTCTACTTCACTCAGTTGTGAATTTAGTATCGTAAATAAAATCACTATACACACATAGATGATTGAATTAATAAAATTCAATCATTTGTATGAAAGCATGTCTGGGGCTTCGGGATTAAAAATCCATGTGTTGACAAAAATAAAGTTCAAAATGTCTTACGTTTTTATTAAGTAACTTAGGTTCTTAGTTTTCTGAGTCGTATCAGCATACGCCACCCCACGCACGCTGATGTATTCACCGATAGCATCGCAACCGCGCGATAACAATCGGAGATGCGTTCAGACATAAATGCTAGGCTTAGCGTTAACCACTGACAGGTCCTGTTACATCTGTTGTATGTACGTTACCTTGCCTTTGCTAAGTACAGAATATTTTATTCGCGACATTTGCTACTTTTTATTGCCCACGGATGCTATATTTATTTTGTATCTTTGACGATATACGACTTTTAAAGACCAGCTCTAAGTTTTAGCTATAACTTTTCTTCTAAATTTTAAAATGATTCCTCTAGCTATAAGTACTGAATATTTATTTAGGTATGTTTATATTGTTTTTTTCATTGGTATTTTTTGTTTACTGTGAGTATGTATATACTTCATCGTTGGAGTCCTTCGAACGGGGTGACGTGAGGCCGGTTGAGGCCAGCCTCTTTTCGTCAACCACTTAAAGGTTACGAGAATAGAGCCGAAAATATAGCTACATAAAGTGGCTCACAGGTTGTGTGTTCGCCTGCCGTGTCGAAGTTGTGGTTCCCAGTAGGAATAACAAAAAGTAACTATTCATGTATTGTAACAATAATGGTTTCTACCCAATCAACGGCAAGAGGTGTGCCGGTTTGAACGGAATGCTATATTGGTAAGGTGAATATTATTAGGTATTAATTATTTGTCATAGAATCTTGATTTTTTTTAATATCAGAAAGGTGGCAAACAATTTAACTGTCCGCTTGATGGTGAGCGGTTACCGCAGCCTATGTACGCTTCTAACAGCAAGGGACCTTCGTGCGTCGCCGACTCTTTAAAAATTTAACAACTTGGCAGGAAGCTCATTCCACAATCTTAGCGGTCGTAGGAGGAAGTACCTTTGTAACCGAAACCTATCCCTTCCATGATAATTGTTATGTTATGATGATTATATTGACACTACTACTTTACGTTTATTATAGCTGGATGCCCAACAAACTAGCGTATTCTTTATACATTTTCAATGAACTAATTATTATTGATAAGGATATATTAAAAACCTGTTAGAACTACCTGTGTCCCGCTGTTCCACTCGTAAAAATCTTTTCGCGTGGCAAACTTATAAGTTCTATGTTCTATGTAAGTAATTTGTCGTTAAGTCCATGCCAATACAACAAATCATCCAATACAACATGCCATGAGTATGTTTTATAATGTTATAGATGTTTTTTATTGTCAGGTTTTAAAAAGACTTTTTATAGGGAGAGTTCCAAATGTTGTTAAAGAGTAGAAATGCCTTTTTCGTTCTTTTTAACCGTCGAGTACTAGTTTTTAATTGTTTGTTGTTTTATTGGCACTTTCTTTGATATGCTGAGTGACTCAGAGACATCTTTGTACATACCGCAGTGCGTGCGCGTAATTGTACAAATAACTTTGAAGGTTTGTAATTTAAGACCTGCATTTTATTTAAAAATTTCGAATTCAATAAGAAATACGTAAATCGAAGCGAAGATTTTGCTATCTTTTTATTTTATTTTTTTAAGTTACAATAAAACCACTTCACTATTAATAAATAAATGTAAATAGATTTAAATAGATTCATAGAAATTAATTTATTTATTTAATTACTATTTAAATATTGCAATACATATTTTCTTGAAGGGTTTGTCAGTTTGAATTTCTCCCTGCAAAACAAATGTCTAAAATAAAGCTACTACACTACTACTACTACTACTACTACTACTACTACTACTACTACTACTACTACTACTACTACTACTACAATCTTTCGGCCATAGCATAATAGCGACTTTTAGTATCGCGCTTTGGCTATTGTTAGTTGCTAGTGATCGGAAAAATGACTGACTTGCTTGCTCGCTTGACGCAGTCGCGCTACAATCGCACAATCGCATGGCATACAGTAGTTGCGTGCCATGCAGTCGTGACGTGCTAAATAAGTTTGTCAAATTGCGCGATTTTAGCAACTGTAAGTTAGTTGTAATTGAAAAAATGAGACAGTCACAGAAGCGCTTTGCAGTTTAGTAAATGACAAGTATTTGTGTGCAATGTAGTCGTATCGTGCGACAAAGGTACTTGTGTCAAATCGGACGATTTTCGCAATTGTATGTTTCTATATTGAATAAGTTGCAGAAGTCAACAAGCATTGCAATTTTGTTACATAGCACAGATATATATTTAGAAAAATGTCTCATAAACCAAGCAATGAGACTTTGCAAGACATTTATTTATACAAAACAACCTGTTTAAAAATTACAATAGTTGTTAGTATAAAATTGTTGCATGACCTTTAAATCTATTAGTATACAATGCAAAGTAGAAACAGCACTACAATGTACAAACCTGACACTTATTATTAAATATTACAAATATATTTTTGTCAATGATTGTGTATGGCTTGCGAATATGTTTAGGTATTTATTTAAGAACTAGACTTTGCCAGTGGCTCCGCCGGCCCTAAATTTGTTTATCGGCGTGGAACTCCTTAATTAACTCATTAATTATTATACTAATGAAGATTACTATTTCAAGCAGTCGCTATAGTTCGTTTAAGCTCGGTTATAGTTATTCCCGCGGGAATGTTGATTTTTTCGGGATAAAAAGCCTATGTGCTATTCCAGGACCTATATGTGTGCTAAGTTTAATCTCGATCCGTCCAGTGGCTGAAGCGCTATTAAGTACGAAACATCCATCCAGACATTTTTACAAACTTTCACATTAATAATATTAGTAGGATAAGCAGATTTTTTTTAAAAATTTTGGCCTTTTTGTTATATGAAGTATAAGGTATACTTCCTTAATACATTCATTCAGTAATGGTAAAATTAATAAAATCGATAGATACATAGATTTGTATGATTTAACATAGCTTAATTTCATGACTTTATCCGCGTGGTGGTTTTTCAAATTTCAAACCCTAATTAATATACCCCATTAGGGGACAAATTTTGGAAAATCATTAATTACTGCTCGCCTAAATTATCACGCAATAGTCTGTGCGATTTTTCAAATCTCTAGACAAATGTCAGCCAATAACACATAACAAACAGCCAATTAGTTTATCATTTTATATGAGAATATATAGATAAGGGAGCTTATTGCAAAAGGTCTCGAGTTCGCTAGACTCGTGAATTAGGGAGAAAATGTATACAACTATAGTTTCACAGGTCTCGAGAAAATAAGACCTACTTGCATACATTTTGCTCTTGCATTCCCGAGTCTGCAATGCTTAAGATTTTTGAGACTTCAGCCTAAGCCGCTAGAGATTAAAACTAAAATAAATAAATGTACGTTCCCCGTTTGTCATAAGGCTTTTATAATTTTGCGAATTTATCTTTTAAGTGGGTAACATAGTGGTATTGTACGAAAATCTGTCGTTCGTAAAAGTAGTACCTACGATAAATTATTATTAAAAAAACGTTTTTGGGCTTTTAGTAAGTAATTAAGAAGGACTAGCTTCACTATTTTTGAAAAAAATTATGGGCTACAACTATAATGATATCGGGATAGAAGTCTGAACCGAAAACATTTTTTTCTTATAATTTTGACTGTCTGTTTTATGACATCACGCAAAAACTACAGAGTTCAGATTATGATGCAGTTTGATTAGAGAGCTAGAGAGAGTTAAATTAAAAATGTAAGCAATGTTTCATCTTTAGCATATAACTGAATACGTAGTCCATAGTGTGTTTTACGCGAAATAAGTAGAGGGCAAACTAGTGACTAGAGGCGCGTTCGTTTTGGGATAAAAAATCATTATTTTCTTTATCTCGCATTATTTTCTTTATTTAGCATTGGTATAAAAACATCAAAATTTAAGTATCATCTTTAACAAACTGTCAAGTGTTTTTGTAATCTTTGACACTTTTGCCACCGAAAAATGTACCTTTTGACGCATAACTGGAGGAAGAGTTTTGGTGTTAATCTGTCAAACTGCCAATACACATTCATTGTGTATGGCATTGTGTGTGCTACTATCGTAGTGTGCAACCAAAAATTTCGTAAGTAATGTTTCAAAGCGACACGCACAATAGGTGTCGGTGGCAAAAGTAGCATTTTTTAAAATGTGAATAGTATCAAACGTGGAAACTTCTTATCCCAAAACTAACGCACTCTTATAATCATTGTGTTTATTTCTTTTTTAAACATGTCGTATCATGTTACTTTGAGTAAGGCGTCCGTGAGCATTCATTATTGTAATGTTTATGCTAAAATATGGCAAACATCCCATTTAGCCAATTACCTCTGACGAAGGAAGGTTTTATTCTCTGCTGATTACTTGAAACTATGCAAAATATTCTTTTCCTCCGGACGCGCCTTGTAAATTCGATGTTAAATGAAATTACAGTTGTTGTTGACATGGATATGGGTTTTTTCTTTTAAAACTGGTTAAGTGTGAATTTCACTCGTGTCCGTTTCGTAATTACCTAACTGCTGCGACAACTAAAATGTTTTCATGTACCTATGTACATATATATGCTATAGTAAGTAGTCGAGATAGATTGATAAATATGTATTTATGAATCATAAAGTATTTTTTTGACAAAAACTATTTCAAATAAAGAGTAAGCTCCCAAAGATTTCTTCCCTTAGATGTCGGATGCCAATGAAGTTCCTCCTAATCTTTACAAAATTCTCACCTTTATTACCTATACTGTGTCTTAGCTTATGACAAAAAGTCAGTTTAATGTTTTGTATGCTTTTTAGGGATTATTACATTTCCCCTTGCCCAATCCTGACTTACTTCTTGTCAGGGTCTAGCAATGGGGTATATTATTCTGTCCCAGATGTTTTAATTTACCGCTTATTATTTTACAGCTGGTAATTTACGACGTATGGGACTTATATAAAGCCATCCTAGTCCATGTTTTGCCAAGGACATAATTATGCTAGAGACTGTGCAAAGAAAAGCTATCAAAATGCCTTACTGCTTGAAGAAGATTCCGTATGAACAAAGACTCAAGATCTTAAAACTACCACCTCTACAAGACCGGCGTAGACGAGGTGACCTCATTAAAACGTATAAGATCCTCTCCGGCAAATACAACTGTTCAAACACTTGCTATCTTGGCTTGGCTGGCTTGCCAAGTGATACTACTCTTGCGCGACACAATAACGATGCGCAGCCAGCTCCCTGGTGGTCCAAGACCAATGTTAAATATCAATCTCTCAATAATATAATGATGCCGTTGTGGAACGAGCTGCCACAAGAAGTGATAGATGCACCATCCGTCAACAGTTTTCAAAAAAAAACTTGACAAGTGGATTAAAGACAACAATCCTGCTTGTGACAGTGAACTTTTGGAAATTTATGTTTATCTTGAAAACTTACAGTAAAATGAACCGATGCATACCAACTTAGATATAGGCACATAAGCCCGTGGCTGCTCGCCTATTATTCCATAATAATAATAATAATTAAGAAACTGAGAGTTTTGTCTGTGCAATTGCAGACGAGGTAATGATGACGAACAATTATCGGAAATATATCCTGAAGGACGGTACGGTCAACATTTGTCGAGCATGCCGCCGTCCCGGGGAGTCACTCAGGCATATCATTTCTGGTTGTTCTCATCTTGCTAACGGCGAGTATTTGCATAGGCACAACCAAGTGGCCAGGATCATTCACCAGCAACTTGCGCTTCAGTATGGACTTGTCGAATCTGAGGTGCCGTACTGTCAGTACACGCCAATGCCAGTTCTCGAAAATGGTCGTGCCTTGCTCTACTGGGACCGTTCTTTCATTACGGACAGGACTATTGTTGCAATAAGTCTGATATCGTGTTGGTCGACCGATCCCAGCGCAAGGAAATGCTCGTCGACATCACAATACCGCATGACGAGAACCTCGTGAAGGCGGAAAAGGAAAAGCTTAGCAAGTACCTTGATCTGGCTCACGAGGTAACCGCCATGTGGGATGTTGATTCGACGATCATTGTCCCGATGGTCGTTTCGGCGAACGGCTTGATAGCGAAGAGCCTCGACCAACATCTCAAGAAGCTCTCGCTGGAAAGTTGGCTCAGGGGTAGGATGCAGAAGGCAGTGATCCTGGACACGGCACGTATTGTCAGGAGGTTCCTTAGTCTGCAGTCCTGACCACCGGTAGTTTGGGCCTTGCCTCGCTTCCGGCGGCACTCTAGTTTTTAAGTTTTTTTTATAATATATGTTTGTTTTGTAATAATAAATTGAAAAATCTTTAAAATTAAGAATAGATATGAATAAAGATGATAATAATTGTAATAACTTATAAAGATAATTTTATTTGTTGTCCTTCAAAAGAGATCCTGCCTCTTTGATTATTGTGTTTATTTTGATTAAAGCAAGCAATGCGCTGTATACTTAAAGCAAGCAATGCGCTGTATACTTAAAGCAAGCAATGCGCTGTATACTTAAAGCAGGCAATGCGCTGTATACTTAAAGCAAGCAATGCGCTGTATACTTTTCCCATAATAGTACGCAAAGTAAGCCGCAACGCCACGCGGGTCAAGTGAACATGTCACAATATAATTTATGTAATCAAATATTAACAGGAACAATCAAATATAATTTCCATTTTTGTTTTTATTTTAATTATTTGGCTTATAAATGTTTTGTCTAAGAGCCGTGTGTTTATATTCCTAAATTTTTATACTTAATTTGGGTGAGCATTTACTTAGCAAAGTGCGCACACATGACCAGAATGACTATACCATCCAACTAAGTCATACAACCATCAGCAGAGGCGGCTCGTCCTAAGGAGCGCTAGTGCAGCGCACTCCCATAAATAATTATCTACTCAAGAAACAATATGTTTTATGTTTTACTTAAAATAATTAATTATTATGCTTCTATTATTCTTTGAGTAAAAATAGCATTTCACTAAAACATTCTGTACGCATACAGTTAATTTAAGATTTAGTATGAAATTGCACTGAGGAGACTGTGTTACGGGAGCGATAGCAATTGCGCTGCTGTGAAACGAATTTCAGTACAGAGACTTAAAGGTAAAATGCATAAGTGTGAAAGAGAAAAGTCGACACAGTCTCACACGTGAAACAGAAGATTTTGTATGAAAAATTATCAAAATGTGGTGCGCCGCTCCTAGCCCGTTGCCAGCTTGAACAGCCAGCCCCGCCTTCAGTCCGACCGGGGCGCGGGAGTAGAGGGGATTCGTTGGTTCTGGCGCACTTCCCCCCAACCTCAACCCCTCGCCTAAAAAAAAGCTCAACAACTTTTTCCTGCTTTGTACGACTCGCGCTTGACCACTCTCAATACATCGTTGGTTCTGGCGCACTACCCTCCAACCCCAACCCCTCACCTATAACTTTTCTACCCCGCACGACTCGCGCTTGACCACTCTCAAAACCACCCCTGTGTCTGGGGTGTGGCGACTCGCGCTTGACCACTCTCAATACATCGTTGGTTCTGGCGCACTACCCTCCAACCCCAACCCCTCACCTATAACTTTTCTACCCCGCACGACTCGCGCTTGACCACTCTCAAAACCACCCCTGTGTCTGGGGTGTGGCGACTCGCGCTTGACCACTTTCAAAACATCGTTGGTTCTGGCTCACTACCCTCCAACCCCAACCCCCCGCCTAAAAACTTTTCTGCCCCCCGCACCGCGCTTGACCACTCTCAAAACCACCCCTGTGTCTGGGGCTATGTCGACTCACGCAACCAACCCCTGTGTCTGGGGCTATGTCAACTCACGCAACCAACCCCTGTGTCTGGGCTATGTCGACTCACGCTTGACCAAAACTACTGCGTGACGTCACAGTGGCTCCTGTGTATAACTTGTCTCTAGTTTTGTTATGTAATTACATCATTATCGTAATGGGTTATCATGTTTTTCCCCGTTCATAATAAAGTTATTCCTAATTTTTAATTACAATGATGTTGGTGGTGACATTCCAAAAACTAGTCCCCCGAGGGTGTATCTCAAGATTTTAGGGGTGTGTCCACTCACGCTTTACAAAAACTTAACCTGGAGACGTGTCGGTTCACGCTTGATATGACTTGACATGTTATACCTACAGAAAACCTTCAATTCAAGTCGGTCGAAGTTTAAAGAGAAAAGCTGATAATAGTGTTAAAGATTTACAACTAGCATCGACGTCAACATGATGTGTTAAATATGTGATTTACAGGTTAACCAAAGATTCTATGCTCAGCACTTACGATCTAAGAAACACAAATAGAAATGTCTTATTCTTAATCATAATTTATTTTATGTGTCTGTTATATCACTTGTGAAGTATTTATAGCATCAATTGAAGAATCAATACTATTTTATTATTCATGCAGATTTTGATCAGGAAACAAAAGATTTAAAAAATTCTTTTGAATTTTTAAATTTGTCTATTAGGAACTGGATAAAAATTGGTGAATTAGAAAATTATTCAGAACCTTTAAGTGATGACATTAAAAATAAAATGTGTAATGTCACATAGTGATTTAGAAAAAAAAAAAAGAAAATGGTAGACCTTTTAAAAAAAAACAGTTCTTAGAAATGCATGTTAATAAGTTCAATCCCTTACGGGGATCTTCGTATATTCGTAAAAAAAGAACGATCAACAATGTTTTAAGTGGACTATATCCTGCAAATACACATTCCGATAGTGTATCATCATACTTTAGCCATCAAAATAAACTAACGTTTAATAATATTCAGTTCCCAATCAAATTATCTGATATACCCAAGGTAGAAAAACAAAATGACATTAGCATTAATATGTTTGAATTAGAGTTTAACAAAGAAAAAAAAAAACTTTACAAAATGTTCTAATTAATTACAAATTAACTTATTATTTTTAAACAATGGTTGAAATGGGTTTTAATTAATCACCAGAAGCATGACTGTGCTCAAATTTTTACTGAATAACTAGGAATTCATAAAAAAGAAAAATATTGGTTTAATAGGGAAACAAATAATGATGAAATCTATTTTGATAAATTTCAAAGAATATTAAAATTACATTTTATAATATATGCAGACTTTGTAGCTCATTAAAAACCCGTCGCCTATTGTATCCCTGATCCATCGAAGTCATATACGCAAACAATACATGAACATGTAGTTTGTTCTTATGGATACTATATAAAATGTTCATATGATGATAAACTGTCTATATACAGAACATACTCAGAGCCTAATTGTACAAAAATGTTTTGAAAAATGATATTAGCAATATACATAGGATAAATTGTTTTCAAAAATGTCCACTTTCTTACACTAATGAAGAGAAGGATAAGACAATCGCAATTATGTTATATTAGGTGATGAAATCACAGTAGACTATGACTGGAATACTAGTAATTTTAGAGCTGTTAGTCACGAATTATTTAGTAGCACAAAGTATCGTGTTCCATTTTTCATTCCTATTCTATTTCACAATCTAAACAATTATGATGCTCATTTTATTGTTCATGCTTTGAATTTTAAAGATTGAGAAATAAAAATAATTCCGCAAAATAAGTAAAAATATATTTCATTCTCATATAAACCTAATATGTCGTATAGTTCATTTGCGGTTTTTAGATTATTTTTAATTTATGATCTACTAGAGTTTAGATATATAGATGTTATATAAAGACCAATTTGCAGAATTAAGAAATCAATTACAAACGAATTTTAATAAACTTATTAGGAAAGGTGTTTTTCTTCATGAATTTGTTAATTCTTATGAGTCCTTAAAAATTACATCTCTTCCAAATCAAGACGCTTTCTTTAACTCTTTAATACCAGTGTATCTAATTATAATAATAAACATGCTCAAAACGATGTCAGCCCAATTTAAATGTAAAAATATGTTGGAATATTCCAATCTATATTTAAGAACTTATGTAATGCTACTCACTGATATTTCTGATAACTTTAGAATTTTTTATATCTAATGTGATATAATTGTAATTATTTATTTTCTTCTTTTTACACTAAGCTGTACACCTATCTATAATATATGTTTGCCACGCAAAATGAGCTCTATTTTAAAATTAACCTGTAACCTTAGGTACCCTGAACATTTACATGATCTTAATTCAGATTTACCTTTATGCCTGAAAAACATTGTAAACGGTTATAGTAAAGATAAGAAATTAGTATCAAATTTTTATAATAAAACTAAAATATAATTTACTATAGAAATCTCAAACAATGTTTACAACTTACTATGAAGTAAATTAGGGTTCATAGAATTTTACAGTTTAAGCATAGTCCTTAGTTGAAATATATATATACATTTAAATACACAAGTAAGAACTACAGCTAAAAGTGACTGAAAAAAGATTTTTATAAATAATACATTCTTTGGTAAAACTATGGAAAATGTTAAAAACGTGAATTTGTGAAAAAAAAGATATTTATTTGGAGAATTATAAGTCGTGTCTATGTATCACAAATGTAAATATTTCACGTGCAGAATTCGAAGTGTGAAACACACTATATTACACAAAAAATAAATAAACTTGTTGTAGACTTATATAAATACTTAACCATTGTTTTTATCTTTATAATATCCAAGTTTCGTTTTATTAAAGTTTAATAATAAAGTAACTATAAATGTTATCACTAGGATAGTCTGAAGTATCGAAAAAAAGTGCATGGTATAATAATGAAAGTTATACATCAAAATTTTTATATTTCCAATATACAAAATCGTAACAAGTATTTCGAGAGTCCTACAGACTTCACAAAAATTAATATGAAAGTTATACATCAAAATTTTTATATTTCCAATATACAAAATCGTGTACCCTAATTTACTTCATAGTAAGTTGTAAACATTGTTTGAGATTTCTATTTACTTCTTGGAAATATAAAAATTTTGATGTATAACTTTCATATTAATTTTTGTGAAGTCTGTAGGACTCTCGAAATACTTGTTACGATTTTGTATATTGGAAATATAAAAATTTTGATGTATAACTTTCATTATTATACCATGCACTTTTTTTCGATACTTCAGACTATCCTAGTGATAACATTTATAGTTACTTTATTATTAAACTTTAATAAAACGAAACTTGGATATTATAAAGATAAAAACAATGGTTAAGTATTTATATAAGTCTACAACAAGTTTATTTATTTTTTGTGTAATATAGTGTGTTTCACACTTCGAATTCTGCACGTGAAATATTTACATTTGTGATACATAGACACGACTTATAATTCTCCAAATAAATATCTTTTTTTTCACAAATTCACGTTTTTAACATTTTCCATAGTTTTACCAAAGAATGTATTATTTATAAAAATCTTTTTTCAGTCACTTTTAGCTGTAGTTCTTACTTGTGTATTTAAATGTATATATATATTTCAACTAAGGACTATGCTTAAACTGTAAAATTCTATGAACCCTAATTTACTTCATAGTAAGTTGTAAACATTGTTTGAGATTTCTATAGTAAATTATATTTTAGTTTTATTATAAAAATTTGATACTAATTTCTTATCTTTACTATAACCGTTTACAATGTTTTTCAGGCATAAAGGTAAATCTGAATTAAGATCATGTAAATGTTCAGGGTACCTAAGGTTACAGGTTAATTTTAAAATAGAGCTCATTTTGCGTGGCAAACATATATTATAGATAGGTGTACAGCTTAGTGTAAAAAGAAGAAAATAAATAATTACAATTATATCACATTAGATATAAAAAATTCTAAAGTTATCAGAAATATCAGTGAGTAGCATTACATAAGTTCTTAAATATAGATTGGAATATTCCAACATATTTTTACATTTAAATTGGGCTGACATCGTTTTGAGCATGTTTATTATTATAATTAGATACACTGGTATTAAAGAGTTAAAGAAAGCGTCTTGATTTGGAAGAGATGTAATTTTTAAGGACTCATAAGAATTAACAAATTCATGAAGAAAAACACCTTTCCTAATAAGTTTATTAAAATTCGTTTGTAATTGATTTCTTAATTCTGCAAATTGGTCTTTATATAACATCTATATATCTAAACTCTAGTAGATCATAAATTAAAAATAATCTAAAAACCGCAAATGAACTATACGACATATTAGGTTTATATGAGAATGAAATATATTTTTACTTATTTTGCGGAATTATTTTTATTTCTCAATCTTTAAAATTCAAAGCATGAACAATAAAATGAGCATCATAATTGTTTAGATTGTGAAATAGAATAGGAATGAAAAATGGAACACGATACTTTGTGCTACTAAATAATTCGTGACTAACAGCTCTAAAATTACTAGTATTCCAGTCATAGTCTACTGTGATTTCATCACCTAATATAACATAATTGCGATTGTCTTATCCTTCTCTTCATTAGTGTAAGAAAGTGGACATTTTTGAAAACAATTTATCCTATGTATATTGCTAATATCATTTTTCAAAACATTTTTGTACAATTAGGCTCTGAGTATGTTCTGTATATAGACAGTTTATCATCATATGAACATTTTATATAGTATCCATAAGAACAAACTACATGTTCATGTATTGTTTGCGTATATGACTTCGATGGATCAGGGATACAATAGGCGACGGGTTTTTAATGAGCTACAAAGTCTGCATATATTATAAAATGTAATTTTAATATTCTTTGAAATTTATCAAAATAGATTTCATCATTATTTGTTTCCCTATTAAACCAATATTTTTCTTTTTTATGAATTCCTAGTTATTCAGTAAAAATTTGAGCACAGTCATGCTTCTGGTGATTAATTAAAACCCATTTCAACCATTGTTTAAAAATAATAAGTTAATTTGTAATTAATTAGAACATTTTGTAAAGTTTTTTTTTTTCTTTGTTAAACTCTAATTCAAACATATTAATGCTAATGTCATTTTGTTTTTCTACCTTGGGTATATCAGATAATTTGATTGGGAACTGAATATTATTAAACGTTAGTTTATTTTGATGGCTAAAGTATGATGATACACTATCGGAATGTGTATTTGCAGGATATAGTCCACTTAAAACATTGTTGATCGTTCTTTTTTTACGAATATACGAAGATCCCCGTAAGGGATTGAACTTATTAACATGCATTTCTAAGAACTGTTTTTTTTTAAAAGGTCTACCATTTTCTTTTTTTTTTTTCTAAATCACTATGTGACATTACACATTTTATTTTTAATGTCATCACTTAAAGGTTCTGAATAATTTTCTAATTCACCAATTTTTATCCAATTCCTAATAGACAAATTTAAAAATTCAAAAGAATTTTTTAAATCTTTTGTTTCCTGATCAAAATCTGCATGAATAATAAAATAGTATTGATTCTTCAATTGATGCTATAAATACTTCACAAGTGATATAACAGACACATAAAATAAATTATGATTAAGAATAAGACATTTCTATTTGTGTTTCTTAGATCGTAAGTGCTGAGCATAGAATCTTTGGTTAACCTGTAAATCACATATTTAACACATCATGTTGACGTCGATGCTAGTTGTAAATCTTTAACACTATTATCAGCTTTTCTCTTTAAACTTCGACCGACTTGAATTGAAGGTTTTCTGTAGGTATAACATGTCAAGTCATATCAAGCGTGAACCGACACGTCTCCAGGTTAAGTTTTTGTAAAGCGTGAGTGGACACACCCCTAAAATCTTGAGATACACCCTCGGGGGACTAGTTTTTGGAATGTCACCACCAACATCATTGTAATTAAAAATTAGGAATAACTTTATTATGAACGGGGAAAAACATGATAACCCATTACGATAATGATGTAATTACATAACAAAACTAGAGACAAGTTATACACAGGAGCCACTGTGACGTCACGCAGTAGTTTTGGTCAAGCGTGAGTCGACATAGCCCAGACACAGGGGTTGGTTGCGTGAGTTGACATAGCCCCAGACACAGGGGTTGGTTGCGTGAGTCGACATAGCCCCAGACACAGGGGTGGTTTTGAGAGTGGTCAAGCGCGGTGCGGGGGGCAGAAAAGTTTTTAGGCGGGGGGTTGGGGTTGGAGGGTAGTGAGCCAGAACCAACGATGTTTTGAAAGTGGTCAAGCGCGAGTCGCCACACCCCAGACACAGGGGTGGTTTTGAGAGTGGTCAAGCGCGAGTCGTGCGGGGTAGAAAAGTTATAGGTGAGGGGTTGGGGTTGGAGGGTAGTGCGCCAGAACCAACGATGTATTGAGAGTGGTCAAGCGCGAGTCGTACAAAGCAGGAAAAAGTTGGTGAGCTTTTTTTTAGGCGAGGGGTTGAGGTTGGGGGGAAGTGCGCCAGAACCAACGAATCCCCTCTACTCGCGGGCGCGCTGTTGTTACTGTCTAATAAGTAACGATAGCAAAATACAATGTGATTATTGTGATGTGACTAAACAGAGCTATAAGAGTTTCGTAACTCAGTTTGAAATAAAGACAAAGGGTCACAAAATATGACACGAAAGCGTACACGCGCGACGCGCGTTTGTAAATCAAGATAGGCGAATGAATTTTAGTTATAACTAGAATAAAGAAAAGGTTAGCATTTAAGCCATTCCTCTTTTGTTTTTTAGTGTACACCCATTAAAAATTGTCACGAGCCGCCTCTGCAACCATGTCAATAGTAAAACGTTATAGTTTACGTAAATAGAGTATGTATTTAAGTGTACTCTACTAAGTGTTATAGATTATAAAGTACACTTATATGAAATAAACAAGGTACAAAACTCTATTTTTGAGAACGGTTGTCAACCCTAGCTGATGGTGAGACGAGACAGGTTATAGAATACTTTCAACCCGATCGAGAGTTTCCACAGGGATCGGTTTTACGTGGGGCACTATTTGCTACCGTCGCGTCGTCGTAACGGATTAACGAGGTGACATAGTTTTTAGCAGAGAAATAGCTGATAGAACGGAGGACAAAGAATATTTTCTCTATAATAATTTCGATTGAGACTTCCCACGGAAATAGTTTTTGGGCGGATAATAACGAGTACTGTTACTTTACGTCGCAACGGTGAAACAAATTAACCTGAAGTGGTAAAAATTCAAAGAAAAAATTATACATAAATAGAAATGCTTCAGTATTTATTCTATAAATATTATGAATTATTTTCATAAAAGATGGAGTCACTTTTAGTAGTACAAAAACATTAAAAGAATCTAACATAAGGCAACAATAATTTATTTTGTAATTTAACAAATGTTTATTTTATCGGAAACTTTGTGTTTTCGTTAACAAACCAAAGCATTAAAAGTGAATTGTGAAACTTCTGTTACCCTAAATTTCTAAAACAAAACTATAGTAACGTTAACTATAGTAAAATTATCATACAAATGAACTCATAAACAATATTTTTGCTTAATAAAACGGTTTACCCCCATCGGCGTGTCAGCTAGAAATATCTAAGGACTCGCTGTGGTAGTTAGCATCAGTCACGACTGGCAACATTATTTATGAATATCCAACCTCGTTAGCGAATTCTTATCTTCAAGTTAATGGCAACACTTGTACAGTGCGACAAACTTTTTTGACCCGGTGTATAGTCGCTTGTGTCGTGTTAATTAACATAATTTTAATATGCCGGTTGTAGTTTTGATTTAAGACCACCGAATCAAAAATGTTTGTTGCATTGTAGTTTCCGATTAACATAAGTCGCTATATTAGTTGCACAGCATGATACTGGCATTTTTGAATAGCAGCATTAAAAAAGGTTAAGAGGCAGTGTGACTTGGCAGTAAACTTGAGTAAAGACAAGGACGAAGCGATTTCTAACTAAACGTGCGTGAGTAGGGCAGTAAAATCTGAATCTGAAATACAAGAAATAATGGCAAGTTTATACAATGACAATTTTGTGGCGGCAAAACCTCGCCGCCAGAACTAGCACGAAATAAAGCACCGTATAGACAGTTTCCGCGCTAATTTTGCGAGATGCCAGCGAATATGGCACGCGTCTATTTTTTGGTGCCAGTGACCTCCGCGCGCGTCTCTCGCATCCTCCATACCAGTTTTTTTGACTCGTGTAAACGCGTCACGCCAGTCGCTGGCACGCCTCTGGGAAGTAGACTAGGGTGTCTGTATAAACCGAATTTGTGAGCATATATCTAACAGTTTCTTCAAACTGACCTATATACATAGGTACTTACGTAGGTTTCTACAGTACGTTCTCCGGGTAAAATGAAACTCGGTGAAAACGAAGTACTAAAGTTAGTAAGTAACGTGTGGTTAACACAAGAAAAAACTTACAACTCCGCGAAAGACTGGCGCTGAAAACTAGCAGTGTGTAAACGACCGCCTGCCCTCTCTGCCCATGCTGCCATGCAAATTTTGGCACTGCGTAATTGCTATCGTGTAAACTTTCCATGAAGTTTACTATAGGCACTATAGTATTATCAAAAATTGCTTTTTGCAATTAGCAAAACAACAATTACCTAAAGGCTTAAATAACTATCACTATGCTTTACCGTATTAACATCACGTAGAACTTTGAAGACAAAATGAAACTGGGTCAAAATAGAATTTTTCAACAGATAAAAGTAGGTACATTATTTATATTTTCACGTTTCGCAGGGTTTAAGCTTTATGTAGTAGAACAATATTATTTAACAGTCGGATCTACTAAGCAGATTCTAAGAAATCTTTGCCGATTTTTTTTTATTTTGGACTTTACGGCAAAAATAATTTTCAAGTGAAAAAAAAATATGTGAAAACGGAACAGATTATATTATTGCATTTATATAGAATAGAAAAGCAAATTCAATTTTTGCAAAAATATTTAAGGTACCTAAAATTGACAAAATATAACCTCATTCAGTTATATTGAAATCATAAAAACTTTAATAGTTGTAGGTACATTGTTCACCGAGAGGCGAAAGTGACTGATTACTAACGAGGGTTTAGTTTAAGTAACCTAAATAATACGCACGAGGTAGAAATCGCATTTTACCTCAAATGATACATAATGCTATACTACACCTACGAGGAAAATAAAAAAAAAAAATTGAAAGGTATAAGATGTTTAATTCAAATTTATTCTAAATGACAAATAAAATGCAAGTGGCCAGTAACATTTTGGACAACATAATAATATATAAATTATTAGAAAATATAGTTCACATATATTACTTTAGAGGGGTTTTGGATATCCGGGTGTGGTACACGAGAACGTACGTATGTGTGTATATACATATTTGGATAGATGTTGTGTACTTGATGGCTTGGTTCCTGTTTAGCTGACTGGTAACAGGTGTACAGTCATTTGCTAAAGTCCATGCATAGTGTAAAGGTTAAAATTGCGTGGAGCCATTCTGTGAATCTCGCACTCACACATTAACATTATCAGAACTGTCAATAATATTAACCTTAAATCGACGAAATTAGGTTTAGTTTCCTTTATACTAAATACTGGAACCAGTTTCTTTAAACCGTTTTTATTTCTTTTGGTTCCTTAACCTAACGAATTAGGTGCAAACTGCATTGTTGATCTACATACGTATTGTTTATTTCGCATTAAGTGTTGTCTGCCCGGTGCTGTGATTGAACGGTGATGCGACATTGATTGGCAAGCCTACTTCCGTTTTGAGTATTTTTGTTAGGAATTACTTTTTTTTATGTTTAGACATCTAGTTCTCTCTGAAAAGGACCAATTGGTATGAGAACTTTTTGTTTTGTTTGCAAGAATACACATGCAATCTAATAAAAATGGTTTTTATTAAAATTTTATAAATAATGATTTCGATAAATGTCTCTTTTTTCTTTATATATATATATCCTATGGTTATAGCTTTAGTATTCGTTTTCGTAAACTTAACCATAAGAATAAAAAAAATACAAGTCACCATTCATTCGGTAGCGCTGCAAAATTTTGAAGAACAACAAATTAAAAAAAATATGTAATGCCTAAAATTTATTGAAATGTAAAATATTATCTGTAAGAAAAGTAGTATTTTATTTTTAGGGTTCCGTATAAATGTCTCTTTTTTATTTATATCTATATATATATATTTCCTATGGTTGTAGCTTAAGTATTCGTATTCGTAATGAAAAGAAAATCGAAACATAACCATAAGAATAAAAAAAAAAAGTCATCATTCATTCGGTAACGCTGCTAAATTTTGAAAAACAACAAAGTTAAAAAAATATGTTATGTCTGAAATATATTGAAATGTAAAATAATATCTGTAAGAAAAGTAGTATTTTATTTTTAGGGTTCCGTGGGTAATTTGCGGAACCCTATTACTAAGACTCCGCTGTCCGTCCGTCCGTCCGTCTGTCACCAGGCTGTATCTCATGAACCGTGATAGTTAGACAGTTGAAATTTTTACAGAAGCAAGCCAAGGAATAACAGTAATGTCCGGGTGTTGAGTAATCCAATCATGCACTATATGCGCTCGACAAAATTTTGTTCTGCATAACAGGTTCCATTTCTGCGCCACAAATAAAGCCTCCCGTTTTCAGATGATATAAACGACTTCTCATCGGTGAATAAGGTGTGCTCCCAGTCAAAATCTAAATACTCCCTTGCAAACAACAATCTATTTTGTTTATGGGTATTAGTTAAAAAGGGTTTTTAGCTGGCTTTCTATGCTGCAATCCTTCAATATGCAAAGGGCTTGACGAACAGTGTGTATTAAACATGTTCCTAAACACAGTAGTCGGTATGAAACCATTGTTCCACCATAAATCTTCTTTGAGTCGCATCAGTGTGCCGCGGACGTCCACTTCGAGGTCGAGCTGATAAATTACCCTCCTCTTGGTTGCGTGAGATCCAACGCTTTATGGAAATCCACTAAAAACCAAATAGGCAGATCAAAATAAACATTTTTCAAACTACTGAATTATATTTTAATTTTTTTTTAGATTATAATATTTTGATATAAGAATTATGATATAACATTAACATCAAATAAAATACTTACAGTAAAACCATTCTCATTTCAAATTTGAGATATATTGTAACCCATATTATATAGTTCTATAATATGCATCCTCTCTTGACTATTAATATTGGCCTGCATATTATTTTCAGCAAAAAAAATAATAAAAACACCAAACAACCTTGTCAACACAAGCAGTAACACATCCACGACAAAAATAAAATGAATACCTATGTATTGACCGCATCCAACTTAATAGCTAAATAAAAACACTAAACAACCTTGTCAGCACAAGCACCCCCAGAAACAAATCGACAACGACTTAAGTAAAATGTCTACCCACGTAGTGTCCGTATCTAACTTAATAGCTATTAGAAAATTGGTCTAAGCTGTTTAACTGAAGAAAATATTCATGATTCGTAAAATGTAACAAAAACAAAAAGAAAGGCATAAGGTGACATTCGAATCCACAACCTGCATTGCACTTAGTACACGTATTAAGATCTGATACGTCTATCCATTAGGCTACGGATGCGATATTTTCTTAGTGAAATTATTATATACAATATTAAATGAAACTAATATTACTCAGGTTCTACAAGACATATTACTTTATTTCTTAAAGTGTGTGCGTGACTACGCCTTGCCATTTTATTTTGTTTTGAAATTCTATACGCAGTTTTGCAACTGACCTTACATCCGGGAGTGTCTTGTCAATTCCTCTCCCCTTAGCTAGTTTCCGAAGTGATGGTAGTTTAAATGATATGCATTTGTTGCATGACGCTGTTGTGTGGGAGCTGGGCCACTTTCGGGTACGCATAATGTGTGTGGGCATATATGTATATGTGCGTGTTTGTATGTTGCACCCGCTCGCTATCGGGCGGCTGAACGAGGATTGCATCAGATAGGACCTATCTAAGTTAATTTACGAATAGTTTTATTTTATATATATTTTGTATGTATTTGTATATTTATATATATGTATTAATATATGTCTGTGGGTGTATATTTGAATATGTGTATTTTATTTTTCTTTAATATGTATATAAATACCTATTTATTTAGAGTTACTTAAAAGCCCGTCACAGAATAATTAAAGACTTTTAACGTATCTCACGGTGCCCCCCCTATGCAATCTTAAAAACAATAGGCAATCGAAATATTACCTGAATTTTGATTGTTTTTTTTAAATCAAATTATTTAAATTGTAAATCTTATTTAGTCAGTGTTTTAATACAAAATATGTATTTATTAGTTGATTCACTATAATATTATGTTTCGTTTGTGATTTTACACAGATGACCTATTCGGAGCACGCAATAAAACAGTATTATAATTAGTTTCTAAAGTTAGGTGTAGTTAATTCACTTGACGATTCAAAAGTGTTCTTAGGAACCCATTTAAATAAAAAGATTTTGAATTTTGATGGTGTTGTTCAAAATTGGAAAGCGTTGTATATGTTTTACGTTCTGTCGTATATATTAGAAAGATTTTTTTACCGCCCCAACTTTAAGCAGCAGAGTGCAGGCAGCACCGCAGCAAGAGTTAGT
Organism: Apoda limacodes; assembly: GCA_946406115.1. Lineage (NCBI taxonomy): Eukaryota > Metazoa > Arthropoda > Insecta > Lepidoptera > Limacodidae > Apoda > Apoda limacodes. The sequence continues at coordinate 26,543,055 of OX291550.1, forward strand.
CTGCGTGTAGTTGTCAAGGCCATCTGCGGCCAACAACAGTAGTCAGTAGCTAAAAAAAGAAGCCCCTAAGCATGTTAGTAATGAAGCATCTCTCCACAGACGTTCTTTCAACCGTTCTTCCAGATATGAATGAAGGCTCTTTCCGAGCAGGAGTAGTGTAGTGTAAAAAATTTTTACTAAAAATATATAGATTCTACTAGATTCTACCAGCGGCTCCGCCTGCCCTATAGTTGGTTATCGGCGTGGAATTAAACTGTAGCTATAGTTTGGTTAAGCTCGGTTATAGTTATTCCCGCGAGAACTTTTGATTTTTTTTGGGATGAAAAGTAGTCCTATTCCAGGACCTAACCTATATGTGTGCCAAAGTTATACCGATCTGACCAGTGGTTAAAGCGTGATCAAGTACCTAACAAACATCCATCCAGACATACAAACTTTCAAATGTATAATAATAGTAAAATGAGTAGGAAAACTTTTGGTATATCAAAAAATATGTATATAAAATGTAAATATGTAAAAATATTACTGTATTTTTAATTATAATTAATTTTCAAAGTGTGTGAGCTGCGCACATTTTCACGTGAAAATTAGGAGTTTGTGTGGCGAGCGCCCCGTGGACCGATAACACTTAGTTTTTCCTTCTGTGTCAAATCTTTGAAGTGATTTTTAACTAAGTCCACGATTTTTGGTACGATACATTAGCCTCTAAAACAAAATCTCCGTCACAATATCGTCAATAAATTCGTGTTGGTATTTACAGGTATTCATATTTAATAGATTGTAAGTTTAATTTCACCGTGTTGATACCAACATTCAATGCAGGTGCAAGATCTAACTGTCTATACATCTGAGCACAAAAAAGGTTATTGGATATGAGCACCATTGAATTCAAATGGTTTCAATAGAGTCAAACGTCATAACTCAATATACTTTACAGCTCATAATAATAGTTTACGATATTGAATTGGAAATTACAATTCAGTGTATTTTGATGAGTTGTTGTTTTTTCCTGTTTATATCCAATTCATCATAAATTTTAAATAGACTAGAGGTCCGTACCGACTGTTTCCGGTTTTAACAAATAGTTATCGATCACAGCGCCACCCTACTGTCAAACGGTTGTACTAAGTCAGAAACCTTCCACGGCGTGAGCACAAAACTCACCAATATTTCATTACAATCGGATGGATAGTTTACCCTTAGTGCGCGATTCCAATTTTCACTTGATAGTTTTTTTTTTACCTAATGCTGAACTAATTTAGAAACCTTGGCCTTAAAAAGAAAACAATGGGATCAATATTCCATGAAGGTTTGTTTTTTACTTCTTGTTAGTGAGTTTTTGAAGGCGGTGTTATTTTATATTCATATAGATTGATTACTTTTAAAAATATAATTTTAGTCTATAAAAATAATTATTGCCTGTGACCATAAATAGGGCACATGTAAGAATTGGTAGAAGTTAACTCGAGTTTCTCATATATGCGAAATGTATTACGTATTCACATTTACCAATGTCTTCCGCACAGCGTGATGTCGGCACGCGGTCTGTCTAAATGCGGGTATTTGTTTTCGGCTGGCAACACTCATTTACAATACGGAACATTAAGCTGTTACCATTTATATAGTTCGTAGTTTTTATGGTTTTAACTACTACAAAACAATGCCTCATAAACTTCGGTGACAATGAGGCAGCGATAACTTCATGCTCATGTTTGGTCGTAAGTTAAATAGATATTATATAAAGAAAGTAAGTTAAGTAGGTGGGCGACTTGCGAGCTATCCTTCTGGGAGTCGTGCTTTCTGGTGGCTTGCTAAAGCTGCCGAGGGGAATTTCTGCCAGTCGTCGTTACCATCACTGCGAAAGACCGATGGTGACTTGGCCCACAGTGCAAAAGAGAAAGCCGATCTATTGGGCAGTCTCTTTGCCTCGAACTCGAATGTGAACGACGAAGGCGCTGTACCACTTATTTTACCGTGGTGCGGTAAGACGATGCCGGAAATCGCTATAACACAGCGCGAGGTCCGGCGGGCGTTGCTTTCCCTAGACGTTCATAAGTCGAGTGGGCCAGACGGCATACCAGCAGTGGTGCTTAAGCAGTGTGCAACTGAGTTATGTCCTGTACTCACGCGCCTCTTCATGCTTTCCTACCACACTAGGCAATTTCCGTCTTCATAGAAGACTGCGAATGTGCACCCGGTGCTCAAAAAGGGCGATAGATCAGATCCATTGAATTACAGGCCTATCGCTATAACCTCTCTCCCCTCCAAGGTGATGGAGCGTGTGATCAACACACAGCTTTTGAGATACCTAGAAAAACACGACCTGATCAGTGACCGTCAATATGGCTTTCGCCACGGTCGCTCAACTGGTGACATTCTAGTGTATCTCACACACCGATGGGCACTAGCCATTGAGAGTCAGGGGGAGGCATTGGCATGTAGCCTAGACATAGCGAAGGCGTTCGATCGGGTCTGGCACCGGGGTCTTCTATCGAAGTTGCCATCTTACGGAGTGCCCGAGGGTTTGTGCAAATGGGTGGCTAGCTTTTTGTCCGGCAGACGCATACGAGCCGTAGTTGACGGTAGTTGCTCTGATAGCATGGACATTAATGCTGGTGTCCCGCAAGGCTCTGTGTTGTCTCCTACGCTGTTTCTACTGCACATCAATGATATGTTGGACATCAACAACATACATTGCTATGCAGATGACAGTACTGGAGACGCTTATTACACGGGCCGTGCAAGCATCCCACGTTCCGTTGTGGAGGAAAAGCGTGAAGAACTTGTGTCTCAAATCGAGATCGGTCTGTCCAAGGTCTCTGACTGGGGGCGGGAAAACTTGGTCCGATTCAACCCTTCAAAGACACAAGTCTGCGCGTTCACCGCTAAGAAAACCCCATTCACTGTACTTTCTACCATCGCACCGCTCGCCATCGACAGGGAATTCATTCTCACACTTTGGAACCAAAATGGTCGCGAACAGTGCGGTTTCAGAGAAACTTCCTCCCGCGAACCCTTGGGTTGTGGAATGAGCTCCCTGCCAAGGTTTTCTCTAAGGACTACAGTATGGGGTTCTTCAAAAAAGAAGTTATTAGATTTCTGAAGGGTCGGCAACGCGCGAGTGATGCCCCTGGTGTTGCAAGCGTCCATAGGCTACGGTGACCGCTTACCATCAGGCGGACCGTAGGCTTGTTTGCCACCTTAGTGGTATAAAAAAAAAAAAAAAAAAAAGTCCCACAATTCCAGAACACTCCCCTCTCCATCTCCAAGAGCATTGGGATCCTTGGCGTTGACATCTCCAGCGATGTTCAGTTCCGAAATCATTTGCTAGACAAGGTAAAGCTGGCGTCCAAAAAACTTGGTGTACTCAACAGAGCGAAGCAGTACTTCACGTCGGGGCAAAGGTTGCTACTTTACAAGTCGCAAGTCCGGCCCCATATGGAGTACTGCTGCCATCTCTGGGCGGGTGCACCCGGATACCAGCTAGGCCCTTATGACTCGGTTCAACGACGGGCTGTGAGAATTGTCGACGATCCCAAACTCACTTGCGGTATCGAGCCCTTAAGTCTGAGGAGAGACTTTGCCTCCCTGTGTGTGTTCTACCGCTTGTACAATGGATTGTGTTCTGAGGAATTGTTCGAAATGATGCCCACGGCTACTTTCTACCATCGCACTGTTCGCCATCGACAGGGAATTCATTCTCACACTTTGGAACCGAAATGGTCGCGTACACTGCGGTTTCAGAGAAACTTCCTCCCGCGAACGCTTGGGTTGTGAAATGAGCTCCCTGCCAAAGTTTTCTCTAAGGCCTACAGGATGGGGTTCTTCAAAAAAGAAGTTATAGATTTCTGAAGGGTCGGCAACGCGCGAGTGATGCCCCTGGTGTTGCAAGCGTCCATAGGTTACGGTGATCGCTTACCATCAGGCGGGCCGTAGGCTTGTTTGCCACCTTATTGGTATAAAAAAAATAAAAAATAAAAATTAGCATTTTATTCTCTTATTTAAATGAATTTATCACTAAGATTCTCTTTTATCTATGTAAACTTGGTATAGAAATCAAGGTTTACTTTCCCAATACAAGTAAATAAAAAAAATTACAATGATTGATCTTCTGATCTTCTAAAAGGTTTAAAAGTTTTAAGCTTCATTATTGATGTGAAGTTAGTTAGGATTTCTATGCAGTTATGGACGCAAACAGAACAAGGAAACTCGTCTGGTTACATAAAATAGATGCAAATAAATATTTATGAGTTAGATTCTTCGAGAAGCAGCTCGAAATATTATTCATTCAATGTAAACATTTGTAGTAAAAAGTGGAGGTATCGATGTTGGTAAGTAGAGCGGTGAGGAGTTTTTGTTGTGACATTGGCAACACCGCGGACGTAAAGTGATTTCTGCGGTATTATTTATTCGCATTTGATTATTATCAACATTATTATGATATCGTTGTGCGTTTACTAGACTTCGTAGACTTAATGTTGGAAAATAGATACAGTTTCTTGTAGACTTTGTTTTTTATTGTTTGTTTAATACCAAGGATTAAAAGAAATCCTTCTACGGAATGATAAAACTAATATGATACGTTGCAGTGAGATAAATATTATTAAATATTAATGATGGATATTGTCTGGAGACACAATGCCAGATCTCGATGATTTACAAAACTTGAAAGACAAATTTTATAATATTTGAAACTTAATTTTTAAAACTGTAAATTATTTATTTACTTTAAAATCGTTCTAACGGGCCGAATTTTGAAACACAAAACTTTTGGTTAGCGGCTCAAAACGAGCACAAAACTTTAGGTAAAACAGATTTTAGAAAAGTAACTGAGGGGTGGGTTTCCGTATTTTCATAACTATAATATTGTTTTTATGATAACTTCTTCAGCTTTTTGAGACAAAATGTCTAGTTTGCGGCACACAACGGCACAAAACTTAAGCAGGATCAGATTTACAAAAAGTCAATATTTGGCTATCACATCTTGAGTCCCACTTTAAAATCGCCCTGGCGGGCTGAATTTTAAAGCTCATAACTTTTAGTTTATGGGACAATATTAGTACAAAACTTTGACAATATAACAATAGGTATAATTGATAGTGAGGGGCTGTGAACATGGACTTTAATAAATGACAGATACTTTGAAGACTTGCTTTGAGGTGGCGCCCTCCTTCAAATTAATTTAGATCCTAGTCTAACGGTACCTATAGAGTCTTTTGGGTTTAAAGATCGCCCTATAATTGTCATTTATAGCACAGTAATACGTGTGGCGAGTTCACAATGTGCCTGGGCATCGCTGGCACCGCTCTATTTACGGCTCTGTTCATGGTTACTTGAATGTTGGTCGCCAAAAATTTAAATGCTTAACCATCATATGCCTTTTTTAGCTGCATAATGCTGTGTTGCCAGATTTAGATACAAGGACCTAAGAATCCTAAAGAACAGGACTCTGGAGCAATGTTCTGCAAAGGAGCGGTATCTGTCTCCATAATGAAGTCACTAATTATTTTATGGTTGCTGAGCTTTTGAAAGCAACTCATTTTAAAGAGATAAATACCTCTTGTTAGTTATTTGTTTTGCAAGGCTTAATTTCTAGCTTAACTTTCTTAAGTCGTTTTAATCTTTCTATCTAGGTATGTTTATTACATTCTCTACTTCTTAGTAGGTGTTTTACACTATGGCTATATTGCGTGCATTGAAGGCATTAAGGTAAACAAGCGTTTTTCTCGCTTCGTTGATTTATTGCATTTTCCGCCACATGTAAAAACTGGTCAAGTGTAAGCGCTGTTAGGCTTAGTTTTCATGACAGTGTAGTTCCGTCTAGGATCGAATTCCTCGCAGAAGTGATTTATCAATAATAATGACTGCAAATATTGTATATTATAGATATTTTTGCAATGGGAAGGTCATAAAAACCTTTATGGGACATAGTCAAATTGTAGGTACTTACCACGATAGAAACCTGAAGTAGAAAAGTGTGGCAAGAGGTCGTTGAAAACCTCAGCGTGTAGAATGCATTTTTGTAGACATTTGAAATGTTATCAGTTAAACTAGTGAGTTCACCAAGAGTAAGAGAAGTGCACCGTTCTATTCAACACCAGACAGTAAAATATAATACCTACTAAATTTGTACAACAAATTAATACAAACTGATGAATTTTTTAAGCAACTAAATGTTTAAATTCTTCAAATATTTAAAGTAAATTTCTACGAAATATATAAGGTTTCGTTAACAATTTATCATAAACTAGTTTTTATCCGCGGCTCCGCCCACACTTAATATGTTTATCAGCGTGGGATTCCTAGCTTATCTATAACTTAAGCGGCTATATTATTCCTGCGGCAACTTTTAAATTTTTCCTCGATAAATCCATATCCTTCCTATCCCTGTGCCTAACTTTAGCTCCATTGCATGCTCCATTGTGACTAGTAATAGCTTATATATCACTAATATAATGTTATTACTATGGATTGTTTACTATCTAACAATTTGTGGATAAAATGCTAAAACCTATTACAGAATGTCAATGTAATGTAATGTTATTTGTGACTGCGTTAAGGTAAATTTAAGTCAGTTGAATTTGGCAAAATTTTACAACAGAGCGAAAAATCATTTTTTTGCTTTTAATTCGATTATCCCCGATATTAATAGTCCGAACGATGTAATTTTGTAACATGTAGATAGTAGTAGATGATGTAGTAGATATAGATATAGGAAGTTTATTGCATTAATGCAAGTGAAAATTGGTTCTAGCTTAGTTTTACAATAAGCTTTCAGTAAGTTTTACTAAGCATAAAACAAGCAACTAACTTACTTGACTTTATTCTAAAAATTAAATCAAATCATATTTATTTGCTAAAGATTATGGTGGCACATTATAGTAGGTGTTAAACAATATAAATATCTCATAATCTGCTAAACACAGATTTAAATAATAAAAGTTCAAACTAAAATAAACATATAAATTCAGAATATATTAAAAACAGGAACTTACTTAAAATATCAATGCCAAGCTTTAGGTACAATAATAAAATAAATTTAAAGTAAATAAGCGAATGTCAAAAATATCATAATAAGAAATTTTTAAAAGTATATCAGTTTTAAAAGTTATAAATGTCACTTAACAAAATGATAAACATGTTAATAACATCGATCAACTAGCCATAAGTACATTTTTTTTTAAATAAGCTAAATGACATTTATTTAAAGGTGTCAGGAACTCTATTGAAAATTCTTAAAGCCATGACATAGCAGTTTTTGCTAAATAAATCTGCCTGTGCCCGTGGATGTTGCAATCTATTGGGATACCTACGTAAGAATATATCATTATCACTTAGTTTTTAAAAGTTAATTGTAAAAAATAAAAGTTGATTCTTTTGAACAAAACAAGTTATTTCATAAATATTATGTATATTTATGTCTGGATTTTATATTTTTGGAATAATGGCTTGCAGGATTCGAGAGGTCTAACACCACAAATCGCTATAATGCATTTCTTCTGTATTATGCATACATCTTGGTCGTTTATGGAATTTCCCCATAAAATTAACCAGTATCGTAATACAGAGGCAACATAACCATAAAAAGCAAGTAATGCTGTTTCCGAGTCATTGGTTGATTTAATTTTTCGAACCACAAATATAAATCTATTTATTTTGTTACAGACTTCTTTAATGTGATTTATCCATGAAAAATTCTCATCCAATATGATTCCTAAGAAAAAAGAGTTAATGACTTTGTTAAATTTTCTGATTCTCATATGCAATGTCAATTTTCGGTGGAAACATTTTCACATTACGAAATTGGATATATTTAGTCTTAGTCAAATTTACATTCATATTATTAAAATTTTACCATTTTACAACTTCGTCGATAGGTTTATTAATATTAGTTTCATAAGTAGTTATATTATGTTCAAATGGAATTATTACAGAAATAACGTCAGTGATAAAAATTGATCGATTGTTGATGAAACTCTGGCGCTGGCAAAATCTAAAATAACAAGTAACTTACTACTTACTTCACTTAAGCTTGGGTGAATTTTAGGTTTGCTAATAAATCAATATGATTTTACCTATCATTTAAGTTAAGTATCTTACTGACTTGATTGGGAACAATGGACGCTTTCTGAATGAGCTTATGATAAAAAAAGCTAGCTAGTCAAATGTCAAAACTCTTGCAATATACGTTTCGTTTGTGATTTCGTTTAAACACAGAAACAATGTTATTAAATATGTATAAAATTAAAGATACAGACAATATGATGCTTAACTTAAAAAAAACCGGCCAAGTGCGGTCTGGCTCGCGCACCGAGGGTCCCGTACAAACTTGTTATATGTAGATAGTTCTTCCATCATGAGATCAAGAATCACAGGGTTATGCCTTAATGATCAGTTTTTGTTTTTATCCTATATTTCTGATATCATATGTTGCTTCTTGCCAAATTTCAAGATTCTAGGCCAACGGGAAATACCCCATAAGTTTTAATTTATTTGTGTCACAATATTCGACAAAAATATTTTATACCATATACCATATTTTGGGCATTTTTTTTTATTGCATTGACTTAGAAACTTGATTTTTTACAACTTTACATGACTGTAGACTTAAGTATTTGATATTAATTTCAACTAGAGGTATCTAGTTGAAACTTCGCGTAGTACTTTGAAATATTCATAATGATGGGAAAGAAAATAATTCAAGATATTTTTATGTAATAAAACGAAACGTAATCACACGATAATGTTTAAGTACTTAGGTGACCTTGAATAAAATCTACTGTTATACCACACCACAAAACAACGCTTTTAAATTTGAAATTAAATAATAAAAAAATAATTAAATAAAACTTAAAACAAGCAAGTTGCCAGCTAAATCATAAATCAAGTATGTTCGGATGATTCTTTATTTTAACTAAGTATTTTTGTCTCATAGATACTTAAATATTTTTTTTTGAAAAGAACTATAACATTAAAATGAAATATTTAACTTTAGTCGAGTGTATAAGAATCCAACGATGTAAAAAAATATTCGATTGAAATTCAGATACTTGAATTAAGCTTAGTGTAGCCGACCTGATAAATAAATGTATTTAATTAAGATAATTAATTTAATTTATTTTTTATGAATCACCTTGAATAAACTTGTTGTATAACTGAAACTCAATTAAGTTCAAGCTGACAGCTGTTAGTTTAATTTGTGAATTATTAAAATGTGTAATTTTACGTTTCGTTTAATAGGTGCTTGCCTTTTACCAGCAGAGCTTGCATTTTGTAACTATATAAAACTTTGACTTCCGATTTTTGGACTGCTGAACGGATATCGATTAAACCGGTTGCATTTGACTGAGAAAGTCATATGTAAAGGTTGCTGCAATTTTAAGGGTTCTGCAGCAAAATGCCAAAAAAGGAACCCTTATAGCCTGAGGGTCAATTTCGTGACTACTTTAAAATTTAAATTCGACCAAGCTCTTTACTTCTTTTGTACCACTAAGGTGAAAAACTAACTAAAGGTCCGCTTGGTGGTAATCGGTCACCGCAGCCTATATGGACGCTTGCAACACCTAGAGCATCACTCACGCGATGCTGACCCTTAAGATATCTAATAACTTCTTTCTTGAAGAACCTCATATTGTAGTCCTTAGAGACAACCTAAGCGTTTGCGGATGGAAGTTTCTCTAAAACCGCACTGTACGTGACCCTTTAGCTCTTAATGTGTGAGGATATAGCAAGCGGTGCGAAAGTCCACGGCGGGCATCATTTTCACCCCTTTATACAAGTAGTAGAACACACACAGAGAGGCAAACTCTCTCCTCAGACTTAAGACTTTGACATACTCTGTCCCTGTGGAAGTTGTGAAAGATTGCTAAAGCGTACCTATCCATAGCCATCAGTTACCATGTGCAGACCTGCAGATGGTAGTCGGAGAATTGTTGTAGCTTGCTGCGTTTTAGTCGGTAAGATTCCGAGATTCAATGAGAATTTCCCAGGAAGAAAAAGAATACTAAACCTTTAAACAGAATTTCATAAATATAATAAAAACCGCGATTCATAATTGTCAACGTCTAGTGGGTAAAACGAAGGCTAGTTTTCTCAGTTCCGGGACGAGTTAAGATCTGAGGATGTCACATTAATCAGTACTTGAGCAGAGCGGGGCTAGTAGGCAGTGCGCATCGATGCCTTCGATTGCGGGGCAACTAAAACAGCGTCTTTCATAATGAAGCTATTGAAGCTAGATCTGATAGCTTAGTATATAACGGTGTGAAGCAGTCATTAATAGCTTATACAACGCGATAAGTTGTTTAATTGGCACGTGCCACACTAACCAGGGGTGGTTTTACAGTCTAAAAGGTCTGTGTACTATGAATTCTGCGTACTTTGATCGTGGGTATGAAATCATGTTTGGTATATTGTAGCATGTTAGGTTTATCTATTTCTGTTCGTTTTATAAAAGTCTCGGGTAAAAGCTAATATTTGTTATAGCACGTCCGCAGACATCAAGCGAATTCTCTTTGTTGGACTACGGGATTTGAAGTTAAGAACAGGTATCAAGGGTGAAAAAGTTTGACCATCTGAAAAAGAAAGCTAAATAAATATTAATGCAAGTATTGGAATCCCAAGACTAAATTAATTGCTAAAAGATTATTTAGCAATGTCTATAAATTTAGGAGACCTGAAATAAATGGAGCATTTCGCTTCTTGAAGGTCAAGTCACATGAAATTCCGCAGTACAAAGAGCTGTTAGTTAGTTACTTTCGTGGCCACACGCCGCCGTACTTATGAAATACAACTGCCCGGTAAAAAGGCGTGTGCATCAATCATAAGTTCGATATGTATCGGTCACACGCAGAGCAAACTTCCCGCCCGTGCATTATTAAGCGACTTCGGCTTGCTTATATGCTACGCGTTATTACAGGTTACGCAAAGTTTACGGTAAGTTAGCTAGGTGACTGGCGTAATATATCACTTAGATTGCCCTACCAATTTCCACAAAAAAATCATATTTAGGCCCGTAAAGTGGGGATAATTTTTGTTATTGCCTATCTTATTGTGTGGGATGTCGTCGGATAGATCGTTTAAAACGTTACGGGTTTGTAAAAAACATTTTTCGATTTAGTTATCAGTTACCTTGATATTAAGTAAGCTTTAAAGTACTAATTTTTGTTCCAATTTAAGTCAAGGTCAAATGTGTGTGTGTGTGTCAAGTAAAGGGCTGATTTTGGATAAGCACACCTAAGTATAGGCTTGACAAGTAAACAACTAATAATTGAACAATCAATAAAATGTATTTGCAGAAGCGTCACGCACTTGGCCGGGTTTTTCCTCTTGAACCTTAAATTGAAACAAGCAATACATTGTTGTTATCTCCCAAGTATAGAGATGGGCTTATTATTCGCAACATAAAATCTTAATCGATTTTACAGTCTTCTGAATAAATTGTATTTAACCCAAACGGAGCTATGATGTTAATAAAGTAGTAATCGTAGGCTCTACCTCATTTCGATCTGATATTTAAATCGATATCATCTCGCTTCGAAGTTAAACAGGCGTATCTCGACCACGATCACTTATATTTACATATTTGATGTATTTGCATTCATTAGATGATACCGATTACATTTAACAATAGGGTTGGCACACAGAAGGATATGAAAATTACAACGTTTTGTTTGATAGATGTTTTATTAGATAGTTTACGTCAGTTTTGTTGATACAGTTTTGTGATAAGTGCACGTGCAAAGTTTTTGTGATGTTTTACATAATTCATTGATATTATCGGATATGTTAATGTCACTTGTCAGTTTGAATACATGTTAGCATAGTTTTTACTTTTAATAGTGAAAGTAAAGGTTGCTCACAAAAGTAAGAATAATAGCTTTAAATTATGTCGTTTTAAGCGCTTTAAGCAGGAGTTTTTAGAATAACTAATAAATATTGTTGGATATCTCTCACAATCAGAGGCGGCTCGTGACAATTTTTAATGGGTGTTCACTAAAAATCTAAAGAGGAATTGCTTAAATGCTAACCTTTTATTATTCTTTTTATAATTAAAATTAATTCGCATATTTAGATTTACAAACGCGCGTCAAGCGTGTATGTTTTCGTGCTACATTTTTTTGACGCCTTGTCTTTATTTTAAGCTGAATTACTAAAATCTTTTAGCAATATTTTATCACATTTTATTTTGCCATAGTTCTTATTAGACGATAAACAAACTGTTAATGTAGGTATGGACTTAACTTATTTGTTAATCAAAAACTCGCGCACGAACTAAAACATCTGTTGTGATAAGAGAGGCAACACCGCTCCTGCACTCCGGTCGGACTTAAAGCTAGTCAAGCTGGCAACAGTATTTTTCTTTACAAACATAGCCCGGGAGCGGCGCTCCACATTTTCCTAATTCTTCATACAAAATCTTCTGTTTCACGTGTGAGACTGTGTCGTTTGTGTGTTGTTTCACACTCGTGGATTTTACCTTTAAGTCTCTGTACTGAAATTCGTTTCATATGAGCGCATTTGCTAGCGATCCACTTAGTGACAGTCTCCTCAGTGCAATTCTATACTAAATCTTGAGTTAACTGTGTGTACAGATTGTTTTAGTAAAATGCTATTCTTACATAGATAGTAATAGAAGCATAATAATTAATTATTTCAGTAAAATATAAACATAGTGTTTCTTAAGTAGATAATTATTTATGGGAGTGCGCTGCACTAGCGCTCCTTAGGACGAGCCGCCTCTGCTCACAATGCGATATTGTTCTAAATTAATCAAGAAGAAGCAGGTTCTATGGTTGCCAGAGAACTACATACACGCATATTATACCTACATATAAAACACCCAGTTTCAAGACAAACACATACATATGTTCTTCACATCAATGTTTGTCCTGTGCGGGGAAAGAACTCACGCCATTAAGCAAGCAAGATCACTTCCATCTGAGTCACTTAAGCTATTTCATTGAAGTTGTAAAATGTAATAATAAAATACACTTTTAATTAATAATGTTTTGTTTTAACCGTGTTTAAATACTTTTCGTATTTCGACACCATTAGATACCTACAGTAAAATAAAGTATGCTCCTCTATTATTAATATCATTTATTTTAGCTCGAACTTCTCCTTTTTCACAGGACTGTTTCTAACAGACTTAATAGGACAGAAACTAAGAACGTATTAAAAATTTATTACGTTAAACTAAAAAATAAAAACGTTATTTTTATATCTCTGTTATAATGTAAATGTATAAAAATAAATTTAAGCATACATTAAATGCTTTTGTAATATCATGTCGGTTTTCTGGAGTGGCAGACGAATACCTTCTACATGTAAGCCCGGTTTTCTTTTTAGCTTCATTCTTTAATTGATCTCGTTTGCAATTTGATCGAAATAGGTTCGAAAAAGTCTACTGCCACTAACTTTTCCATTTACTTTGCCTAATTTTACTCCAAATCACTGTCTACAAGCCAAAAACCTTTCTCAATCCTTGTTAATCACGACATCCCATTTGACTCCACATCACTTCAAATAAATTGTGTGATACGACACTATGTATTATTCTGTCATAAAAAGTCACACACAAGTTGCTTATTAATGACGGTCTCAAAATTCTATTCCATACGTCAGTTGTAGAACCAATTAAACACCTCCATAAACAGCCAATGTGAACATGAAGGTATTCCCTATTTTTTCTGTGACTTAGGTTCATAATATGATAGAAGCGTAATATGCAATTAAATAAAAAAGGCAGTTTTACCTAGCAGTTCTTCCTGACGGAGCCTAAGTCATAATTTTCATGATTTTGAGGTTAGGATTTTATTTACAAAATTCAAAAAATTTGGCGCACCGCCAGTCTACCCATGACCAAGGCTGGTGTAACTCAGCCGAAACGCCGGGAAAAAGCTATTTGACCAAATAACTACACGATTGATCCCCCTTTTTTTTAATTGCGTAGGTAAGTAATTAGTAAACTTTTTTCTTATAAACTGTTGAATGCATCATTAAAATGTTTTGGTTCTTATATAAGTTAAATAGTTTGTTTTATAAAATATACGGCAGTTTCACCATAACACGATTATTAATATATCATTATTATTTTATGGTTTTAAAGAATGCAATGACCTTTACAAATGTCACGCATTTTATTAACGAGTGGCAACCCTGCGCCACCAAGCACAGTCCTTATCATGGCAATAATAATTCGCTAACTAAACTCTGTGGGCGATCAGAAGAATTATTACAATATTTTTATAGCAGTTAATGATTGGCTCAAAGTTGAAAACTGATCCTTTTATCTATGATCTCTTTACATTATAAATAAGTCATAGGCTTATAAAATATGAAAAATTATGACAGCCATGAAAGTGAGCTTGACTGCTGCCTGCTTATCGTGACATTTAAAATCGATTAAATTAATTAAAAGCATATACGAAATATGTTTTTCAACACACTCGCTCATAAAGCTGCTTTTACTGCACCGTTTTCAGCTTCTTCATAACGTCACCGCCCAAGTGCCTCTAACTTATCAAACTTAAAAATACTATTTCCCAAATATTCCAGTTCCCAAAGTAAATTCCTAAAAATAAAAAGAATCCAGCAAGAACTTAGTATAGTGTCGTTATACTCATATGTTACAGCTTTAAATCCTTACAATTTTGGACTTTTGTATTTTTCTCTAAAGTGTAAAAGACGTTTTGGAGTCAAATGCGAAAATTAAATAATAAAATTTAATAATATTTATTTATACACCCTACGTCTAAAGATAAACTCAAGACGGAATGAAATTTTGTGGGTTATGCCTCGTGGTGTTAAATTTTAGCACTAGTTTATGAAAAAGCTACGTCCACTTACGAAGTTATTTTATTTTTCTCCATTTCATTATACAAACCTGTAAAATTTCACCAAAATTGATCCAAAGACGGCGGAATTATAAATGAGGCTGTGACAATAGGGTAGAGAGACGGACATGTCGAAATTCTAAGATTTCCGTTTTTCCTATATGACTATGGAACCCTAAATATACCTTATACACGCAAAACACACTCCACTGTCATGTCATGTACGTACGCACCAAGAGAATGGAAAGAAGATAGAAGTCGTGGTAGAAGTAGCGTATGCAACATCTGATCTGGCCACGTGTATATTTGAGTTACTTAGGGCCTCAGGCATACGGATTAATCAACAGATCTTGTTCCTAATATGTTCCATACTCTCTTCTCCTCAGGGTCTGCTATATACAAAATCTTTGCATGACCTAAAATAGAGTTAAGTCGATTCGCTTTTGCTTAGTATAACGTATTTATTTATGTGCTACTTTGTGACGTTTGCATAACCGCGAAAAATATTGTTGTGTAGGATTTAGTCATATTTTAGTTAATAAATGGAGAACTGCGTTAAGGTTGGCGTGGGTACCCCTTAAAATGGAGAAGTCCACGTTTAATGTGGATGGAGTGGCCGCTGAAGAAGCTCTTTTTCTTTTATTTATAGTTCTTGCCTTATGTTAACAAAGAGGGCAAAAGTTGCGGTACTAGAACTGCCGAAGCTCGTCACGGATAATACGGTTGCTGAAACGGCGGGCGGAAGAACCCCTGATCCCCTCTGTTGTAGTAGCCGCCAGCCGGTTTCCTTCCCCAGGACCACTCCAGGGACTTTACACAGGTTGGCGGTTCAGCCTCCCAGGCGGAGATTAAGTGATTCCTGGGTTCGGAAACCCGTTCAACCTGCGGGTGGCCAGCGTTCAGCCGTTTCATCAGGTCTGCCTGAGCGCCGTACCAGCACGCTGCGTCTACGCCGAGTAGTGACTGCAACGTGCACCGCTGGTCTTCTACTGTTTTATTATCTGGACATTTTCTAAAAAAATGTTTTTATATTTAGAACTATGTGTATTCCCAAAGGACAGTAGTAATCGGTATGCAGAGTGCCATTATCAAAATCTATTAGAATATTCAGTACATTGGGCAATTCGAACTGCATTTCCATTTGCGTCCTAGTCTAGTATCATCTTGAGTCGAAAGTTTAGACATCTTATAAAAAGTAAGGGGACCTATACTATCTACTTGATAGTGATGGCTTTTTTATTTCACTAATTTGAAGTCAGTAACCCAAAAAAAATCGAAAGTTAAGGACTCCTTCCTGGCGCCTGTGTGCGTCACAAATATAAAGAAAACAAGTTCGTTTATTTAGACTACCTACACAGTCGTAAGATGTAGGTACAGTGAAGGAGTTCCAAAAATTTGTAGACACCCTATACCTGCCAACATCTATGCTGCAGATTTGAATTTTATACGTCAATAGAAAGTTTATAATCGAAAAACAAAGACTTTGTACTTTTTAATATATTTTTCAGTTATTTCTACGAAGTATAAATCATATATATCTACCCGTGTACCTACATTACACTTTAGCAGGATGTACATGATATTAATCTAAACCTAAGTACTTTGTTTTTATATCAATGATTAACAATAATAACAGAGATCACCTGACAATTATTGGATAAATGACTGCTATTAAAGTCTAAGCACTTTTTGTGTTAATTAAGAATTTTCTCCCACTATGTTGCGAGTTATAAAACATAGATAATACGAAATTTATTTTCTAGTCACATTGAGTCTTCACATAGACACGTACAGTGCAACAAACGTTTCTAACGCTGTGTATAGTCGCTAGTGTCGTATAGATTCACACCATTTCAATATGACGACTGTAGTTTTGATTTTTGACCACCGGGTTAGAAAAGTTAAGCGCTTCTTTTCTACTCCGATGTAAGTCGCCAATAACAAAAACAAAGTCATATTATGTCTATGGTTTCTAGGCTTATTCATAGAGGGACACGGTCCTATTCCTGGCCGCGTCAGGATGCCGTGCCGATGTATACACGTTTTATGAACATAGCTACAGTCTGGTTGCAATATAAATTTAAGAACAAACAAATTTTAAGGTTTTCCATACCCTAAACTGAGGGATATATATTTTTTTTACACACTTTGCATTGCATTGCGTGGGACGTCATTAGGTATGTAGGTTATCCAAAATGCATTTGAGGTTCTTAAATATTTTTTACTTAAGATGTATATATTATTAGTTATTATCAAACAAAGTTTAATTATTTGTGTCCCCCCCACTTCTAACTATTACCTTATATCGTCATTTTTAAAACCGCTTGTTATAAAAATGACGATAACAGAACATTATTATAAGTACTTCCAAAGAAATTCATCGCAATTCAACCAAATCGGTTCACAAGTTTTTCAGATCGGTATTAGGGCATGCATATCGGAATATCGAAATCCCGGAATCTCGGAACGTTAAGTCCGATATTATAATTCCGATACTGAGTAGTTCAATATCGTAATATCGGAATTAGTCAAATATTCTGTTTAATTATAAAATAAGACGTAAACGGTGCCAGCCGGTGCTCCGTTGTGCGGGCGATTTGATTTTGTCTCACCACCTTCTTATTGAGCTGCTAAATACTTACAGAATGCTATTACAGCTTTCGTACTTTCTTCCACCAAAGTCCTACAAACTGTCATACAGCACCCAGTACACTGTCCACGAACGGGCACGTTGCCTTAAAAAATCTTAGGGGTCCCGAGTCCCCGAAATTGTAGTAAAACTATATTGCGCCGCAGACACTTAACATTTGGGGGCACGAGCACCCTCAGGCACCATAGAGTCAGCACTACTGCTAACGAAGGGCGAGGACAAGAGTATTGAAAGGCAAATCTACACTTCGTACATCGTCGCCTCACCTTGAACGACTTCCGAACTTTGTCAGTTATTGTCCCCGAGTTAAAGGGAGAAAATCTCTAGATTATTTGACTGATATCGCGAATACGACTTACTACATTATATATATTATATAGCAGACACAATATTGAAATTTATGTTTAGTAAACTTGAGGAGCAAAGCAAATTATCTTAAATCATGTCTCGCTATGAACTTGCAAAGCTTAGTACAAAAGATGACAATTAATAAC
This sequence comes from Apoda limacodes, assembly GCA_946406115.1. Taxonomy (NCBI): domain Eukaryota; kingdom Metazoa; phylum Arthropoda; class Insecta; order Lepidoptera; family Limacodidae; genus Apoda; species Apoda limacodes. Next base: position 26,561,033 of record OX291550.1, read on the forward strand.
AGTAGTACCATTTCTAACTTTATTATTCTTAAAGTTTCTATTGGCTTCAAAAGGTGAAAATTTTTCAAACCAACGAGTAAAAAAGTATATGGAGCTGGCATAGAAACAAAGACTATGTTAAGGTAGTTTTATTACTTTCCGATTAAAGTAACTACCCAACCACTACAATGTGTGATATGACTTTTGACCAAGAATTTGAGAAATATCTCATAAAATAGGATGGCCTTGCCTGTGGACGCCAATTTTTACCTTTTGGAAATTATAATAGCTTATGAACTTGTATGCGATAAAAATAGAAGGAGGGATTAGCGTATAAATAACATGCGTACAGAGCGTTTGTATTTTACATAAGTTTTGCCTTAGTGTTGAAAGTAAGTTTTTCGTCAGCTGGATATTTTTGATGCATTATATGAAGTTTGCTTTTGCTGAAATGCTAGAAGCCTTTTATTTATTGAGAAAGCACTATCATGTTTCTCTCTTAAAAACATATATATATAATGTTAGTAAATAAGTAGTTTAATCATCGCAGAAGTGGTTTTATTTTTATGTTGATTACAAAAAGAAATTAATTTAAAACATCTTGTATCATACAATACAACTTTATGAAAACTATATTCAATTCCGATATACTAATATCGGAATTCCGATATTAAAATCTAATATCGGAAATCAATATCGGAAATGAAAACCTTACGATATTACATGCCCTAATCGGTATCCACAATAACTTTCAGTTTACGGAATCCCAAATTCAAATTCAAATTCAATTTAATTTATTCAGTTTAGGCTACAATAATTGAGCACTTATGAATGTCACTACGCCATCGGTTCGTAAGTCTACAGGGCGGGAGACCTTGTACTGAGAAGAACCGGCAAGAAACTCAGCAAGGGCATTTCTTTTCTCCCTTTCTCTTACAGCGTCCAATTAAAATATTGGAAAATGCCCTCCCTATCATAAAAGGACACTTTCCATTACAAACATAAAAAAACATGAAATATAAAGCACAAGCACAACATAGAAAAGTATCTAATATAAACAAAAGACAGTTTATGTATTCATCATTAAGAAATAATCAATGTCTTACAGTATTAATAAACAAAACAAAAAAGTATGACTAAATACTAAGAATACAAAGAAGTATGCAAGAGCAGACCAGCCTCCACAGGCGGCACCCGTTCACGAGTATGACACATGAATCAGCCATCGCTTCGCTCAACCATGTTTTAGGGAACGTAACGACCCAACACACACGCCACCACCGCAGAGACACTTTGAGAGAGCATGACACACTCAAGCAACTCCAATAAAACTTCGATTGTACTTAATGTCGTGTACGACACGTCTTTTATAAAGTTTATTAAAAAAATAAACTTGTGACAGGAAATTTACTAAATTTCTGTACTTTTTCTTCCTTATCGCACTTAACTGATTAGGATCTTAAAAAACAATTTAAAAAGTAACAAAAAACCATTTGTTGAGATTAAATTATTAACAACAAAAGCCCTAATGGCGACGCCACCGTCTACCAAATAAATGTTGGTAGCGTTCTAAATTCGTTCCTTTGTGACGTAAATACTGACTTACTCCATCCAAAAGCGTCTAAGTTCTATTCATATGTTGCAAAGTTTGGATAAGATTCAAAATAACTTAGGTTAAACAAATGATAATTTAATTCCTTGGTAATCATTTACGTAGTTAACCCAAAATGGCTTAATCGCTGCCGAGTTTGGATTTGATGGAGCTAAAAGACTATTCTCTGGAAATACTGAATGAGTCTTGGTGATTTATAATTTGAGCAGTGCCATCTTGCAATTTGGCTGCAGTTTATGTACCAAGGTATTACTGCTTCATTTTGTATAGTAACTATTAAATTACAATTTACCGTACACGGGAACTTATTTTTAGGATCCTGTTTCAAAAATTTCTTCAAAAACAACTATTACGTCACGTCATTTCGGTGTCTGTCTGTTCGTCTGTCACACAGTTTATCTTAGTAACTGTTTACATAGGCTATCTATTTGAAATTTGACATAGTTTTAGAACTTTTTATACTTTACTTGGATTTGTAACTGAAAATGACTGTCGCAAATTATTTTCATAATTATACTGAAACATATATTATATATTGATTTGGTTAATCTTAAGAGAAGTCACTAATTTTTGTTATATTGACTATAAGCTCTATATAAGCATTTATCATCTTAGTTTTTTGTTTGCTTTGCAGGCATTGGAAATACGAGGGTAGTGGAAATAAGTCGAAATCCCAAACAAAAATATCTAATATTACCTATATAACACATTTTTAATTTTACTTCGAACTTATATATTTATAAACTTACAATTTTGCTTTACCTACATAAACGAAAAAAAATTTCTAAAAATAGCTAATTACTAGTTCTAAATTGTTTTCTCAAAGTTTTGAAATGTATCTTTTGGCGGCGCTTATTAGGTAGTCACTTCGCCTTAATACAACCTACCAATTTATCTCAACTTGTCACAATATATCTCAACATCTGTCAATACTATTGACCAGCCAGCGGGATGCTAACTACTTTACGCAGCATGAGGTAAATAAGTGTTGCCAACAAAAAAGTAAGCAAGTTTGTTTTTTCTTTGTGACTCGATAATGAGAACTATTTGTATATTGTAGTGTTAAAGTATGTAGCGTTTGTCTATTTTTTTCTCACCTAGTACTTATAAAGATAATTCGGTTTTGTACTTTATTGTATGCTTTGTAACATTTGTTGGTAAAACAGTCGCAGTCGTAGTAAGTATCTAATCAGCACTAAGCGTCTTCTGCTGGACCTTGGCCTCTTCCTTGAATTTCAAAAACTTTATTTCATCTAAAATTTTGGATATTCTAATGATTAGTTAAAAATTATTATGAATAAGAAAATGAGAAATATCTATATTAAAAATATTTATGGTCAGCTAATACCGAGCATCTTTAAACCGCTTCATTTAGCGTCACGTCTCTAGTACAGTCAAATTAGGTGATATTTTATTTAAGTCTGGAAATAAGTCTAGGATCAAACAAAAACATTTCTGATTGTTTTGTATGAGTTTCAGAACGAACCTAATTCAGCCCTTAAGAAATTTAACCGGGGGGGGGTGAAATTGGCTAAAAACTATGCAGTGATTATAATAATTAACCGGGGGGGGGGGGGGAATAGGTGTTTTTGATACGCTTCTATACATCACAATCTCCATTAGTGCGTTTTATTTTTAATCAGCCATTGCGGCTCGAGTTGAACTATTGAAGTCGGAGCAAATTAAAGAAATAATAAGAAAAATTATCTAAATACTTTATCAAATTAGCATGGCAGCGCAATATACGGAAAGTATTATTTAAAAATATCTTGCTACTTCGGAGGAAATTATACAACTATTAAAAATCGCTACAATCATATTCAATTAGTTTGTTTTTCACTCGCTAAAAAGTTTGCATTTTTGTATCTTTTAAAAATCAAATTTAATTTTTTCGTAAATAATCACCTTTAATAAACCCACAGAAGGTAAAAACTAGTGATGCGTCGCGAATAAAAACAGGCTAGAAGTGACAGTAATGTACTGTGTTTTTGTGATTGCACTCATGCCGCCAAAATAAGTAATCGATTCGGAAAAGTTTGTCAAATACAGTTACATCGGGCGGTTATGCCTTAGAGTTGTCAGATGGTCGGAGCAATCATACTCTTTAATTTTGTTCCAAAAAAAAACAATGACCACACGAGTTACTTCCATACTTTTCCGTTATTTGACTATACTCCTTGTTGCTCGTAGTGACACGAGACACGCCACTCTGCGCCCCGTTGGGCGTCCCAACGTCGCGCGATGCATCTTCAAGCCGCTTCACGTCGCGTCGCGTAACGTCTCGGTATGAGCTGACCCTATGAGCTCTTTTTTTAATGTTATTATTACCATTCTAACGGTTTACAATGTTGGTTTACAATAACAATATAATTTTCATCTCACTGGTTCGGAAAGGTTCACTTTATTGTTTTAAATCTGCGTGGAAAAGCGTACTTTATCCGCTTGCGCGCAAGAGGTTTTACCCGGCGCTAATGGGGGAAATAATGATCCGATCTCATTTCAAACAGCCATATTTTGAATTTGGCGTACTCTAGGGTTTCGAAGATTCTAGAAGCTGGAGATACAGTCTTCCTCCATCCGTGGACCCAGGGTGACGACGTCTGCACGAGAAGATACACGTGCGTCAAGCGAAAACGGGTAAATATGAGCCGGCGTAATTAACAGCGTTGTTTTTTTGGTTACTTATTTTTAGTTGCGTTTTTTATGTTTATTGATAATTTTCTTATTTTATTTTTATTTTATTACAATATTGTCATTCACAAACTACAGGTCAGATGTGCCTTCGAAAAAAGACTGACCACGCTTGTAACGCATGCTAGATTTATATATGTCCCGATCATTGCATTCCATACTGCAAAAACCCCAGCAGTACCATGGTTAGGTATGAAGCTGAAGACAACAAGTAAAATTTATGTTCCCAAGTTCATTTGATCTGTTCAGTATTGAAAATAGTTTTTTTTTTAATATTCTGGTAGTTTATTGCAAAAACATTTAGATAATAATGTAAGTTGTGTTTTCAAAGTTAATTTAGCATGTATTAAGGTTTAATAAAAGTTGATTTTAGAAAAAAAAAAGGATTTTTTCTTATATTATACTGTTAATAATAGATATACTAGTACATATAGACAGTCTACAGTAATAACAGACTTTTATTATGAAATGTTATAAAAAAAACCCGTCAAAATGCCCCGACGCCATTCTCTGTATTATTATTTTCAGGTCATTGGCGCCGGGTTAAATTCTACAAACACAAACATAATGAAACCGTACGAAATGCGGTTCGTCCTTACTACTTAATACAATTAGTGATCTGTTAATGGGTTAGGCCGTAGATTTTGCCACAAATAGCGCAACGAGCCGGTTGCGTAGAGTGTATAGTTTTATTGTGGTCCACTTGGTTGACCTTACATAGAAAAATTACGCCCAGAAACCGCAAACCATTGTGTGCATGCACCTTTTTTAGGTAGCGCAAATTCTACGCCACTGATATCGCAAAGTGGCATAATGTCATTTTATTTTTTTAATAACTCGATAAATAAGCTCTTTTTTTAAGTTAATTTAACCTTGAAATATTAAACACACCTTGCTTAATAGTGCACAATAACAATAACAGATATTAATTTAAAACTTATCTTGAAATCTTATAAAACGCACTACGCGAAAAATGTGACACCTTTCACCCCGAACAAAGTTGACATCGAACTGACAAAAATATGGCCGCTGTTGCCTGATTGGCCATAGTGATAGGTACTTTGGTCCTGCTACTACCAAGGGCGCGTTCGTTCTGGGATGCAGAATCATTATTTTCATTACTTTTGCCACCTGTCATGCGTTCGTTTAGCATTGGTATCAAAAATATCAAAATTTTTAGTATCATCTGTGACAAACGGTCATGCGTTCGTTAACTATGTTTTTGTTATTTTTGTCACTTTTGCCACCGAAAAATGAAACTTTAAACCCATGTCTGGAGGTGGGGTTTTTGTGTTAATCTGTCAAACTGCCTATACATATTCATTGTTTATGGTAGTGTGTGTGTGTGTTTTATCGTAGTGTGTGTACGTCAAGCGTTCGTTTAGTAAACTAGAAATGCTCGAAGTAAACCTTTACCAAGGCGGATTAGCGATTTTCATGAAAATTTCGTAATTTATGTTTGAAAAGTATCGAATAACTCTTCAAATTAATGAATTTATATAAAAATCTTCGGTTACTGTGGATCACCATTTATTCGGAAATACAATGCTGTGGTTGAGATATATCTACTAATTTTAATTGTCAAGAAATAAGAAGCGGAGACTAAGGTTATACTTAATGTGGCAAAAATTACGGCCTGACCCTAATAACACTTTAGTTTATTTTTTAATAACATTGCATTAAAGATAATGTTTTGTTAAATAATATTTAATAGATAATTGTAGTTTGTTAAATTATTAAATACAACATGAATTAAGTTTTAAGTATAAATTTTGTTCTAAGAATTTTTAAATTGGCATGGTGCAAATTTGGGAGGCATCTTAAAAAAAAAAGAAAAGAAAAGAAACATTTATTTGGAATTACGTAATGGGTACATTGTTTTAGTTGTTTTTACTATAAACATATTACTTTTACTGAATAAACTTAAAGTTAATAATCAAAAAGACATAAGTCACTCCACCAGTGACGCAAAATACCTAAGTATACCCCCGAAAAATAGGTTAGTACCTCTGAGCGTGCGATTTGTTGACTACATGCAGACATACTGTAAGAATAGCTTATGAATGAAGTGATCGCATTAATATTAATTATTCAACGTATTACGTTAAATTATTTGTAAATTCATTCTTTGTTTCAAACATGTTGAAACTTGACCGAAATCACACGACCTTTAATTCTTATCGATAATTTTAGTCAAGTCACAGATAGATTATATAATACTATACTAATAGTCAAGTGTTATATTTATTCTCTAAATATTTGTTATAGTTCAAGTTAATCTGGTCGATTTTTTCACTGGAAGTTTTTTCGTAACTTTTTTATAATTATTAATTTATTAAACACTTATTACTTACAAAAACTTTTAAATAATCATACCTTAGTGTAAGAGTCAGAAGTTTACAATACAAAAGGCGTTCAACCTAAGTATTTCAGAGACTTATAATGTTGTTATTATGTTATCAATACTTAATTAAACTATTTAATATTAGTATACTTGTTCCATTCATGAGTAATTAAACATTAATTATTGTTTTTCTTGTACCTTGCATATATTTTTCTCGCTGTAGTGAGATGAAAAATTATGTGTTTCGCACAGCTGGATTTTTTTTTGGGTTTCGTGGCTTAGAATCCCTCACATTGCTCAGGATTAAATTTTTGAACCACTTTCTTCGCTCGTGGGTTCAATCTTTAAGTCTTTCGCTTGCTCGGTATTCAATATAGGCACTCACGCCAAAAAAAAAATTAAACTTTCCAGCCTTGCACTACCAATAACCATTTTCGTTTAAAGTGTTATTTGTTGATGGATGACTCGTGAATCATATATTCTTATTATGTACCATGTCAGTTTCAGATGATGTTAATAGTAAGTAAGTTTTTAGAAGTGCTTTGAATTGCTTTCTAAGTTTTGTATGTATTTTCTATAGTTCTTATTTTGTTGGCAGTCCTTTAAAAAGTATCAAAGTCAACTAAAGCTAGTGTAATGACGTTAATAGGCCTGCTGTGTCTCTGGGCAAATTCTTATCAAAACACAATATTTTTCGCAAAACGCGTGACTGGAATTGCGAGCGTCGGTATTATAATGTAAAGACAATTGTGACATTTTGCGCCCACCAATTTGCTAAAGGTTGGTTGCACCTGCCCCCTTCACTCGAGGATTCTGTGGTCCACTTAACACCAGGTGTATGCTGAGCCGTGCGGCGAAACATGGTAAAAAAACAATTACTTAAGTTAAGATCACGATTTTATAAGAAAGATGTCGCCAGTAGACATGCTATTCAGAGAGACATCCTCCCGCGAACGCTTAAGTTGTGGAATGAGCTCCCTGCCAAGGCTTTCTCCAAGGACTACTGTATGGGGTTCTTCAAGAAAGAAGTTATTAGATTTCTGAAGGGTCGGGAATGCGCGAGTGATACCCCTGGTGTTGCAAGCGTCCATAGGCTTAGGTGACCGCTTACCACCAGGCGGGCCGTAAACTTGATTGCCACCTTAGTGGTCTAAAAAAAAAAAAAAAATATTACGTCAATGTTCGTTCGCATGCTATTGCGTCGCAGAAGACCTATGAGCCCCTTAGCGGCTTGATTAAGTAAATCAAAGCAGAGTGGCATAACAGTTTGTTAATTTGATTGTCTTTTACTAGACTGCCCTACTTATTCATGAAGGTCGTACCTATGCCAATATACTTATATGGCGAACCAATTCAGCGTTAAAATAAAAGTAAGAATGGGTCTATTACTTAAAACGTTATTTTGTTTTTTTTAATATCTAGGTTAATCGTCATATAAGTCACTAGATGTATACTGCTTGACGTAGGACTCCAATGGGTCTAAGGTGATTTACCCAGCGACTTCATGTGACCTTAACTAGGTCATCTTCTAATTAGTGGCCATTCCATACTGCGTTTTTTGGATCGCGGTCTTCACTCTGGAATATTTTTTCCCATCTCCATCTATTCTTCGTTGTGGCTCCTCAATTGCTACTTCTAATTCTCTAATCTACTACTATAATTATTCGCAATTATACGCCCCACTGCAGCGGCACAGGCCTATCCTTGGAGAAGGAGACTATAAGGCTATAGTCCAACGCACAGGACCAGTGGGAATTGGCGGACGTTTTCCGCGCAAGTGTGCGGTCAGTTTTCAAGCCGCCGAAAACGCCTCAGACTTGGCTTGACGACTGCTGCCATAATAAGACGACAACCAGGACCCTCTGAAGCATGTAGCTGTTTAAAAAATGTGGCATCAGGCGGTCACCCATCCGCGTTCTGATCACGCCAGACGTTGCTTAACTTCGCTTATCGTTCCGATAGACGTATGCAACTAGGCCACGAGCTCCTCCAATATTTAATTTATTCACAATATTAAAAAAGTATAAATAAGAGAAACTACTAAACGGCATACTTAATGGATAATGTAAATTAATGAATAACTGAATTACCCAATCAAGCTGACAGTCAAATGGATTTCAATAATTATTAAAATAAATAAACGTACCTTTATTAATTTATCACCAAGGTGTTACAAGGTTTTCACACAATAAATGCGCCTTCATTATTTATCACCAAGTTGTTACAAGGTTGTCACACAATAATTTGTTAATAAATAATATGTACCACAGTTTTTTCACGCCACCTGCTCGGTAATGAACCGTTATAGTATATGCATAACTAACCTAAACACTGTATTATGTTATTTGTGTAAAGTGAGTCATTATAGCCCTAGGGACTAGCCTAGCAATATATTTTTTAAAATTTTATACTGAATCTAATTATAACCACAGAGGGTTTATATCGTACCTACTAGCTTCTGCCCGCCACTTTGTTTGCGGGGACTTGAAAAAAAAGACAACTTAACTGTATGCTTAGTGTGAGTTTTTGCGTATTTGTAACGCTACTATCACATATATTAAAAAAAAATCCGCTAGAGGTGCTCCTTCATTTCCATACATATATTTCGTTGACGCAAACGCGATAGTAGCGTTTAAAACTCACACTAGGCACACTGTTTACGGTTTTTTTGCCTACAATAATAATGAAATTTTTATACAATATGTTTATTCCCTATTTTGCCGTAGAGGGAATAATTTTCCAAAAACGGTGAAGCTTCTCAATCTTAATTTTTACCTAAAGGCCAAATATAAAATGTTATGATTTGAGTTTTAAAAATGATGCCTTTCCATTCACGCTTCCGACCCCCATTTGAAACCCCTTAGAAGATGAATTTTGTAAAATTACCACAATATTGTTAATTAACTACAAACACACATAAATAAACACTACGAAAATTTCTACAAATGGAAAATACCAAAATGCTTCAAGTAAGTATCTGATACAGTGCTTTAAGCTTCAAGTAAGTATCTGATACAGTGCTTTAAGCTTCAAGTAAGTATCTCATACAGTGCTTTAAGTCTGTTTCCAGCATTTATCACGAACAAACAAGCAAAGTAGCAATCGATAAAGTACCTACTAAATAAAAACCTAAATTTTATCTTCCGACACAGTAACTTAACATGTAGTTTATTGACTTCAACAACGTGACATAATTTCCTATTTTTGAAAAATCAATATTGAATTTCATCTCACCTTTTAATTTTTTCTCATTTCACAACAACTACCATAATGAAGTCTAATAAAATGTACACTATTAGTATTTATTAAAGGTTTTAAAACATTCGTGGTCCACATTATTTGGCAAGTTGATTGAATTTAAAAAGTATTTTGCAAATGAATTACTTTTAGATTTGGTTCTTTTTAGAAATAAGTTTAATAATAAACAAAGGTATCACGGTATTAAACAAAGGTATCACGTTAATAAACAAAGGTATCACGGTATTAAACAAAGGTATCACGTCAATGCGTGCGTGTTTAACGCATGGTCTAAAATCTAAAAGTATTGATTCCAGTACACGGCTTAATTCTTAGGTAATATTCAGATAAGGACAACATGTTTCGACATTTTAAGGTACACGTAAATTTTCAGCGCTCATTGTGCCTTAAATCGCACTTGAGGCGGTATCATATTACTATCTCGGGCATTTGTCTTCCAATCGCTGATCGTAAGGGCTGGTTTACATCTTTTAAACAAAATGAACTCTGTGTTGTGTTGTTGTTTTATATCGTTACTAATGAAATGCCATAAAATTGAAAAATAAAACGAGTATTACCCAAAACCAGCGTTGCCAGACGACCCGATTTTGGCGGGACGTCCCGATTTTTCGATCAAAATTGAATGTCCCGGACAGGCTCAATCCCGCTTTTCGGGAATAACTCGACCGTGCGTGCAGCGTACTGAGAAAGCGCGGGCGGGTGACACAGACAAGCCGAATTACTCATCCAGTTTAATCTACAGCTATCCTGTAAAGAGTTCTTCATCTCTATTAAAGAGAAAAAGGATACTTAAAAAGAAGCTAAATCTTCACAGGAATATAATGAATGAGTCATTCTTATAAATAATTATTCTACTATTGTAAGTTGCAATTTGTAACACTGACTTCTCGACTATTGTTTGAAACGCCATATTTTTCTAATAAATAAAACTTTTTTGTTTTTGATTTCGTTTTTTTTTTATTTTTTTATTCGGAAGACGAATAAGACTCAACTATTTAACGATAGGGTAAATCTGATTTAAAATATCATAATTTCATTACAATACATTTTCTATGGATATTTTTACTAGATACCTATCTATTGTCACGTAAACGTAATTAATGAACTCAAATAAAAAGGTAAATATTCAAATATACGTTTTTTTTACTATGTCCCGCTTTCGACGAAAAAATCCCGCTTTTTTCACTCAAAAAGTTCCTAAATCCCGACTTGGCAAAAAAAAAAAACTGGGAACACTGCCCAAAACTAACATAGCTTGTTGTTATTTTTAATTTTCTAATGTTGTGTTAAAGTGGATTAAATTGTTACCTGTTTAAATAATTATCTTTTATTATTATTTTATACCATTTCGAATTTAGGATAGTGCAGGTGAGCATCACGATGATAGCACCAAATTACGATGAAACGGCTTAGCACAAGTTTTAACAGTATTGGGAAAGAGACGAAAAGTAAACATTTTTTTATGATAATGTCGTAGATAAACCAACACCAAATTACAGTTTCTATTGAACCCTGGTTATCAGATGAATCGAAATGTCGTTACTTATTCTTCGTACCCTACAATGAGTGAATACCTATTTAAATCCACTATATTTATGACAGATCCTAGAATAAGCTTAAGAAAATGTTAAGAAAAAAATCTCTTTGTTTTAGTGTGTCAGTGATGAAAAGACAAATCAAACAAATATTTTTCAGATTTAATGGAAAGACTTATTGTAATATTGTAGGCATATGTGTATATTGATTGTAAAGGTTATGATTTTTGTTGTACTGTGTATTGAATTTATATGCATGTTTCTTTTCTACATAATGTATCGTATCTCTGTATGTTAATAAAGGAAACAATAAGTCTTGTAGTTGTTAATTTATTCATTTATTAATAATATGTAAACGTCTGTCTGTTTCTATTAAATAAATAAATATAACAGACAATTTTCGCGGCACAAAAAAGAAAAAATGTCTAATATACAAATATGACAACTGAAAGGTATAAATTTAACCTTCTTGCGTTAGCAACTTCATATATTTACGAAAAAATTGAATGTTAAAAAAAATTCATGTTTAAAACTAGTGTAAACCGTTCCTTACATCGGCATACCCGTACAAGGGCCGCCAATTTCAGCCTATGTTTTAGACTTAGCATTATTTACGGTACAAAACCGGCGCGTGTTAAATCAAAAGGGCCGCGTTCGCACTTCTGTTGTCATGGCAACCAAAACAGCATATCAGATTTCGCGCCTATGATGGAAGAAATGCCCGTAGCCGTTAGTTCTCGACAGTCGACACGTTGTTTTCTTTAGCCGTGCTTAGTTTGATATTTCTGATTGTCGCCACTGTATATGTCATGGACAGTCATTAGTTGGGCTATATATATTATATATATATATATATATATATATATATTTATATATATATATATATATATAAACTTTTAATTCCCCGGTTTTATTATATTATGTTGAAACTTAATGAGTAAACTCTTTCTGCCTTGACAAATGGCTACACAATTTTTATTTTAAATGCCATTCGCAATGCTTTGACAAACGATTATATTTTTTTATATTTAAAATGCCATTGGTTGTGATCGATAATAATTAAAGTTAATTCGAACATTATTTTTATTTTATAAAAATTGCAATTAAACTATAGACATTAGTTTAATAAATGCATGCAATAAATGCATGCATGCATACATATATAGAAATATACTTTTTTGAAAATACTTACATACATAATATGTAACCTAGAAAACTCGTAGTCTGAAGACAAACACAAAAATAAATGTTTATCTTATGCGGGAATCGTACCAGCGCCCCTCGATTTAACAGTCGGGTCATAACCTACTGAGCCACGAAGCCAAATTACTTAAAACGTGATATTATCGTACAGCCAAATTACTCAAAGCTCTATTTACCATAGTTGCAAAACGCACATTCATTCAAAAATACCAATGAATTATTAATAAAAAAAGTTTTTATTGAATTAATTAAATGTTAGTAAATCAATAAAAACTTAACTTAATTTATAATTTATTGGCATTTCGTGAATGAATAAGCGACTGTGATAAACGAAAACAAAATATTTATTTGATTCTGTTTTTAGTATTTGTTATTATAGCGGCAACAAAAATGCATCATTTGTGACAATTTCAACTGTCTAACTATCACGGTTCATGAGATATAGCCTGGTGACAGACGGACAGACAGCGAAGTCTTAGTAATAGGGTCCTGTTTTGTACCCTTTGGGTGCGGAGCCTTAAAAACGAGAGGTTCGGCCGTTATGTTGTTGATATCTTAAAACAAATACAGAAAATTACTAGTGGAAGAATGATGAAAGCCATGTTATTTTTTTCCAGTCTGAAACTTGCAATAGGAACATGGAATCGATTTTAAAAACGAGCAGAAAACTGCATATTCAAGTAGGGCGTTGCCTTAAAAGATAACGGATTTACATACAAACTTCCAACCTCCATTTTCCTTTTTCCCAAGGGGGTAGCCACTTAGGGAATGAATTTTGAAAAATCCTTTCTTAGTGTTCGTCTACGTTATAACAGAAACATCTGTGCACAACTATAAGTCTAGACTGTTCTAAACCCAGTAGTTTGGGCTGTGCGTCGATAAATCAGTCAGCCAGATAGGATGCGCATTTTAAATGTTTAATATCCGTTATTATAAACATGTTGCCAATTTAGCAAAATGTTTATAATTATGGATATTTAGTGCACCAAATGTTGTATGAAAACATTTGATCTGAATTACCTTTGTATTATATTTATTTATCATCCGAGATATTTCCATTGCTGCCACACAGCTTTCACCATCACGGTAAGAATACAGTAAATATATCTACGTAATAATTGTGTGGCAGTTAATAGTTTTACGAAAGTGTTACTTACTCTTTGAACTGCAAATCACGGTAATCTGAAAAAATAAAATAAAAAAAAAGTAGGTGCATTTACAACCAACGACAAGACATGAAAAAATCTATAATTCTAATCTTCCGCACAAGACGATATTATTTGTTATAAGTATATATTTTTATGATTTATTTTACTGGTATTATTTTATTAACAAATGTTAGGGACAATGCAACAAACGTTTCTGATCCGGTACTAAAAATTAAACTACAGTGGCCATATTTAAATGGAGTAGACATACACAACACTAGCGACAAAAAACACTAAATAAGAAATATATGTTCTGTACGTTATCTTTATTTACTGTATACAAGGCATAATAGCCACTTATGTCATTTTGATCAATGTAATAGACTTTTGGCGAATGAATCACTGTTGAGATGTTTTAGGGGTCCGTCTATTGCAATGTGTCACAAAGTCACAATATAAATTATGACTTTAAACTTCTAGAGAAATTACTGGACAATTAAGTTTTTTTTTTTATTTGATTGCTTGCGAGAATACTGGGTTGTTGTTCACATTCTATTTTCATCAAATATTAAAAATGAATTTAGAGGTACGATAGTGACGCATTTATGAGGCTAAGGTACTAAAAAGCTTTAAAATGTATAAAGCCCGACTTTTTTAAGCTATGCGCTTAAGCCCGCAGTTAGGCTGAAATCGCAAGGATAGGAATAGGAAAAACAGAAAAGGAACTTTTATCTCTCTCGGCTTTAACGCGGACGGGGTCGACGAGTATAATTTACTTTAATTTCGTTTGCAATTAAAAATAGCCATTGTTCTTGTGTAGTTAAAAAACTTTTTTCTACAACCTTTAATACAAAGTTTAATAAAATACTAGAAATTAGTTTCGAAAATAGAACCTTCTGGACCCAGGTGCGAAATAACTCACAGGTCAGTGACTCCAGTCAAAAGAATGGTTGAGATTTTATTACGTTGGTACTCGGCCTAAATAATTATAATTGGCAAAATGATACTGGCTACTTCATAGCATAGACATTAATCTTATTACCTAAGCCATGTCTGTAGTTTGTTATAACTAAGCATAAATTTCTTTACAAAATCATTTTGGCAGACCCCACCAGATATAGCGTTGCTCGTGCTTGACCAATATTTTTTCTGTAGCCGACCAACGCGTGCCACGAATAGCTGGCTGTCAGGTCGTGATCGAACGCTTATTGTTGTCTCTATCTGATCGATTAAAAAAACTATATTAATCTTCAAAGAACCAAACGTTGTGCAGACGACATGGTTCTTGTTACAATGTAATAAAACATATTTTATACTAGTTGAATTGGTGTATATATTGTCGTTTACCGTTATACACGGATATTATATGTACTGAAGAGTCGGAGTGCGAATGTCTTCTTATTTGAATTATTTTTATTAAACGGGAGTACCTATCTAATTTCGTTCGTGGTAAGATTTTTAGGGTTTCGTAGTCGTAGTCAAACCAGTAACCACGCTGAGTAACATTAACCCGGCGTCAGTGTGGCGGAAAAAGTTTACACTACCGTTGAGTACCTCTTAAAATTTTTTTTTTAGCTAAATGAATATGAATATACTTTATTATTAATATTATTATTATTATTATTATTATTATTATACTCTTTATTTATTTCTATTCTGAAAAAATACAATATTTAAACACATTATAAAAAAAACCTAACCTAGGGTTCCGCCGGCAGCGACAGACAGAAACCTCCTTACTATACGCGCAGTGTCCAGGAGTACCGCCTTCTGTATCTGACCCTTGACCCAGCTATCTAGTGAGAGTTTCTTAAGGTGTTGGTCGAGACTCTTCGCTATAAGACCGTTCGCAGAAACGACTATCGGGACAATAATCGTCGAATCAACATCCCACATGGCGGTTACCTCGTGTGCCAGGTCAAGGTATTTGCTGGCTTTGTCCTTCTCGGCCTTCACGAGGTTCTCGTCATGGGGAATGGTGATGTCGACGAGCACTGCCTGGCGCTTCGATCGATCTATCAACACGATATCAGGCTTATTAGTTACAATAGTCCTATCCGTGATGACAGATCGATCCCAATAGAGCATGGCACGACCATTTTTGAGAACTGGCGGAGGTGTATACTTATAGTACGGCACTTCGAAATCCACAAGACCGTATAAAAGAGCAAGCCGTTGCTGGATAATTCTGGCTACTAGGTTATGCCTATGCAAGTACTCACTGTTAGCAAGACGACCACAACCAGAAATAATATGTCTGAGTGACTCTACGGGACGGCGGCGTGCCCGACAAATGTCGATCGTACCGTCCTTCAGGATATATTTCCGGTAGTTGTTCGTCATGATAACTTCATGCGCAATTGCACAGGCAAATCCTTCGGTTTCTCCAAAAAGATCACCGAAGCGTAGCCAGTTCACCGACGCGAGCAGGTCTACATCGGGTCCTGTAAGGGCCTTGCAGAACCGCCCGTGTAGTTCCTTACTCTTCCATACCGCCCTGGGGTCCTCTGTGCTCAATACCGTAAGTCTGCGCCAGTTCGCGTTTGCTAAGGGGAGCGGGGTGAGAGCAACAACTCGTACTTGGAATGTGCGTTGAGTAAGGTATTCCTTAATCCAGTTCAAAAGTTTGCCCCTGATGCCGAAATGCTCTAGCTTTAATAATAATCGCTGGTGAGGTACTTTGTCAAAAGCCCGTTCAAAATCAAGATAAATAACATCAACTGGATTTTTATGGTTTAGCTCCATGTTCCAGGCATAAACAGAGGATATGAGATTTGTAACTGTTGATCGCATTTGTACAAAGCCATCTTGATAAATCGAAATAACATTTTCTCTATTGAGGAACAATTTTAGTTGATCTAGTATTATCCTCTCCATGCATTTACAAATAATGCTTGTTAGGCTAATAGGTCTGTATTTAGATGGCTCTGCCCTGTCACCGAGTGGTATATAGTGTATAAGAGTTTATACACTGGTGTCACTACTGCATGCTTCCAATCTTGAGGTAGCTTGGCTGTTTCAAAGTGTAGTTTTATGAGTTCACATAATATAGTTACAAATATGGTAGGGTCTTTTTTCAAAACACAGCTAGGAATATTATCAGGACCAGGAGCTTGATAGTGATAGTGGATACTATCAAGTTCTCAAAGTACTTTGTAAACAATATCATTTGTGGATAAGATGTCAGTCAAAGAGTTTTCCAAACGTGCTAGGTTTTCAATCACTGGATTGACCGTGAGATCAGGTTTTTTTTTTTTTTTATACCACTAAGGTGGCAAACAAGACGGTCCGCCTGATGGTAAGCGGTCACCGTAGCCTATGGACGCTTACAACACCAGGGGCATAACTCGCGCGTTGCCGACCCTTCAGAAATCTAATAACTTCTTTTTTGAAGAACCCCATACTGTAGTCCTTAGAGAAAACCTTGGCAGGGAGCGTTCCTGAAAGTACGCTTTTTGGAATTCAATAGAAAAAGTCTCGGCTATATCAGCAGGCTCAGTAACCAGATTACCTTGTGTATCGTTGATCGCTGGTGGAATGCCAACTTTTGTTGTAGTTGCTCTTCTTATGTGTGAAAAGAACCCTTTTTCACCTTTACTAAATATATTTGCTTCGAACTTTGCCCGTTTCCTTCTGCATTCAGCCACACACCTATTGTTAATTACTCTATACTTTTCATAGTCCTCTTTGGTACTTTGGTGGTTTGGTTTGGGTCAATGAGTATACTTTCCATAATTTTCTTTTTTCTTCTATCAAGAGCAAGATGTCATTATCAATCCAAGGCTTGTTAGCTTTCTTTTTTTTATCTTTTGGAGTGGAGCGTATTTTTCAATATTTTTGTATAGGATATCCTTCACAGTCTCCCAGGATTCCTGAATATCAGCAGTGTATGTTTCAATTTTATGTCTAAATATAAGGCTTCTACAAGGTCGGATGTATAATGTCTATTTTGCTTTGATATGATGGGTATACCATTTAAGTTTTCTCTAACATATATAACCACTCCACCACCCTTACTCCTTCCTCCTTGTTGTGGCTTAGGACGTCTCTTGCGGTCATGTCGAAAGAGTGAGTAATTTGGAATGTTATAACTACTGTTTCTATCTGCTGTACTTAACCAGGATTCTGTTATTATAATAATGGTCGGATTGCATTTGTTGACTTCTAGCAGCAATAAATCAAATTTTGCAGATAGTGAACAAATATTAGTATACGTAAAAGTTCTATTGTCGTAAGGGTGATTATGGCGTATTAGTTTTTTAATTTAGTGATTTTTGGAATTCCATTAATGTTCTTAATGGTAATATCTGTCTCACCCTTCTCCTTACGAGCCGCTAGGTATTCACGGAGCTGTTTCAACTCGTCCCGCTGCATAGGAGTCTTATCATCATAAAATTTTACCTGTCTAGGAGCTTTAGACTTGTTTTAAGCACCTTGAGGGCACTATGACGTGAGTCAAAAACTACCTTAATTGGTCTAGTTTTATCTGGAACCTTTTTCCCCAGTCGATACAACTTTAAGAATTTGAGATCTGAGTCACCAGCAGTTTCATTTAAAATCTCAGTTACAGTTTTCTCATCGTATGTCTTCCTAGTGTCACTGCATGATGATTTACTTTCCTTTATGCCTACCAATATGACATTCTTTGACCTACGTTCACGATCTGCCATTTCAGATATCAAGTCTTCAGTCTGAACAGGTTTAATTGGCATAGGTTGCTGTTTAGGGGCTGGGTTTGAAGAGCTAGAGGAGGCTAGAAGCGTCAAAGTCATCAGCTGCTTTTTGATGTCAACCAGTTTATCCCACACCACTTCATACTATTTAATCAGTTTAGGGACCTGAAACAGGGCCTCTCGACAAGGTGGACATAAAAATCATAATGTGCGCTTCCCTTTTAAGCCCATGACACGGGCTTCACTGCTTGTGAGAGTACTGCATGTCAGACACAAATTTCGCTTGCATCCATCACACTGCAGCCCATTGTCATCATTAATATTATCATCGCATTGAAAACAGATTTTGCCGTTATAAAACACTTGCAACAGTCAAACTCAGTGCCAGAACGCAAATAACGAAATCTGCTGTGATGACGTCACTTAAGTTTTGTTAGGAGTTTCAACAAAAAGTACATATGCTATAATTGTCACTACACTTGGGCCACTTATTTATCACTTTTTTAACACTTGTGCGAATGATTTTTGTGATTTTAGACACAATTTCTAATTATAATTGATATAAAATTAACAGAGACAAATCCAACACTGTTAGCTATTCGAAGGTAGGAAAAAAAAAAAGATTATTGCACATAAAAATTACGAAAACAAGAAAAGTAAGTTAATAAATGAGTTACAAATAGGTGGGCTTATCGCTGAAGAGTGATCTCTACCAGGCAAACCTAATGAAATATCTTTTTAAACAATATTCTTCTTAAATCAAAACTCTACTAACTAATCTTTCTATTTTCAGAACAAGAATCACAGATATATCAGGATTTTTTTTATAATTAGTCTTTTTGATTTTAATTTTGACTGAAGTTTTTGCAATAAGAGATCAGGAGTTCAGCGCATATAAACTTATGGCAAATCAATATGAGTTGTCTTCCTGTATTTTTTGTAGGGACAATCGTGGCATTTCCTTTGAACACCAGTTTTGCGCATTTCTCGTGGAAGATTTAATGAATCTTTACGTAAAGAAATATATTGATTTACGAGTGCCAAGCCCTCGTTTTTTATAAAACTACGTCTTTTTATAGTTTTCTTATTGTGTCAGTTCCTTGTGCATGATTTGACGACGTTTTATTAATTTATCTTAGAAGAAGAAAAAGAGCATAATAAGTTAAACTTAAAAATGATTAATGGCACAAAGCAGCAACGTCGCCATTGAGCTTGGTCATAATTACCCGGTTGCAGGTTTACACCGGTATTTCTCTTTGCGCGGGCGCCTGACGACTGAAGAGAGGTACACGATGGGGAGGGGTGATCCTAAGCTGCAGCTATTGAGACACACGGCTGTGTGTGGAAAATGTTTCCTAGAAATATTTCAATTACAAATCGTGCAGGGTCATATTGATCAGTTTTTCACGAAGTTGTTCCAGCCAAGTTGGATTGACTTTCCAAGGCAGACATCATTCAACTCTGCAAATAAAAAGTATGTAGATAATAGGAGCAGTACGAAGTATATCAATATGCCAGCCATACTTGCCACGTAGCAGGTGACAAGAAAATTAAAGTATGTGGGTCAAAAAAACTACAAGCTGCCTGTACATGAATATGTAAATGGTCACATGGTACTACAGATGACGCATTAATATTAGTATTAATGCTTCACATGTTATAATAGAGTCATTACGAAACAGGTTACAAGTCGGCTTTATTGAGCATAATCATAATTGCATTCTTATTACCGTTTTCTGATTGCATAAGTCAACTGCCAGATAAGTTTTTAATAAAATAGTTCCTTGAAAAAAACCATATATATATATATACATATACTTATTCAGTAATGAATTAATGAATTCTACATACATATATAAATGCGAGGTGGTCTTTATTCTAACACAAGATTACTTTAACTATCAGCCCAGTAGTTAATCCGACCAGCCTTAAATTACCCACAAGCAGAACATCATCTGTGGCCATAAATGTGCACGACGCGACATGGTTATTAGCCATTTTATGGGCAAATTATTTAGATACAAATCGTGTCACACCCCCAGGCAATGATAAAGTAGTTGGAGACGTACGTATAATTTTGTCTAGGAAATATCATTACCGGGAGACATTAGACGTGATTGGGCTTGACGACAGGGAGCTGATTTCGAATTGTCTCGAATAGTCGATTGATTGATGTTCCCGGGTTTAATGCCTGCCTTCGGTAGGTTTTAGTCTTTAAGGCTCGTGAAACAATTTACATTCTCCTACTATTTTCTCTGGAAACTCAGAGTTGTAAACGTTATTTTTGTCACAGTATGTAATCGTAGGTACATTGTGTATTAAGGGTGGTAAGGAGAAAATTGAGAGGCTATTCCGAAGCCGAAGGCTATAATGACTCGAGTTTGCAATTTCCGTGCCGTCCGTGTTACACACAATGTTTTTCATCACATTTGTGTAAATAAGGTCTGTCACATTTGTCTATGTTAGGAGTAATAAAGGTTTTAGCACACGCTTTACTTGCACGTAATGATATATGATTTTTTTTTGTATTTTGGATAAAATAACGTAATTAAATCTAACTAAGTTTGAGTTTGCTTTGCTTTATTATTCAAATGTAGTATTGGCATTTGTCTGATGTCGAAAATTTATATTCGATTAAAAATGGTGTTCTTAAAAACGGGATTCCTTTTCAACCACAATGATTTATAGGTATGTACAAATTGCTCCAGACACTTTGGATCAAGGCTAGGATTCCGAGTTCTTCGCAAGATACAAATTGTGACAGAATCTGGTCTGGTTTTTAGAATTCAGTGGTGGAAAACATCGCGACGAAACCTGCATACGTCAAAAAGATCCGGAAACCCAAAATCAGCACCGGGCCCGTGTGCTGGATTGTGGCCCAAATCGCTCTCGTCAAAGAACTTATGGAGGCTGTTAATAACAAAAGTGAGTTTTAGGGAAACCCTCTGTTATCCTATCACGCATTTATGGATAAACTGATGAAGATGAAACTGGCACACAAATAGATGAAATCCGGTAATAACACGTAGAAGTTGTTTATACCAGAAAGTTTCAACGGGAATATTGTTTTTCACGGGCGAATTAGCAGCATAAGCTCTGTAATATCTACTAAGTTTGCTATATTGTACAAATTATAGTCTTAAAGTCGATTATTTGACTATATCGATATTCAGCTTCAACCAACAACAACGACATCAGCCAAAAACTACAAAATGCACCTTGTTCCAACAGGAATAAAGTCAAAGATTCAATATCAGATTCTTAAAAATATTTATTGTGTAGGGTAAAGTGCCGTTTATGGGATAAGTGGTCATTTTCTTGACCACACAAGTTGAAAGGTGCATAAGAAATTTCATTTTTATAGATTGTTAAATAAAGGGTATTCGAATCATAAATGGGGTCTTTAATAGAGTTGATAAGATAAAGATGCTCGTAGTTTGTTTTTATATTCGGATAACGACAGATTAATTGAGTAAAAACTAGGCAGCCTAGGTTTTTTGTTGTCGAATGAACAAAAATACTATTCCTCAATGGGTGGTATAGGGGGAATATGCTTTTAGGTTTACCGTGAAGTATAAAAAAGACCGAATTAATTAACAATTAACTATAGATTTAAACAACTTTTGTTTTTTATACCACTAAGTTGGCAATCAAGCTTACGATCCGCCTGATGGTAAGCGGTCACCGTAGCCTATGGACGCTTGTAACACCAGGGTATCACTCCCGTGTTGCAGACCCTGCAAAAATCTAATAACTTTCTGGAAAATCCCCATAGTGTAGTCCTTAGAGAAAACCTTGGCAGGGAGCTCATTCCACAACCCAAGCGTTCGCGGGAGGAAGTTTCTGTGAAACCGCACTGTACGTGACCATTTCGGTTCTAAAGTGCGAGTATGACTTCCCTGCCGACTTTAATTTAACTAACTTTAGCACACTATGGTTTTTTTGTTATATTTTACAAACAAGCTTGCTCGTTTTTAAGGCAATCTTATTGTGAAAGACTTGAGCACTCCAGATTCGAGACAAAAATGTATGCATCTGTGTAAGTACTTGCATAAATTTTACTTTCTAATTCACGAATTTGGAGTACTCGAGACTGTTTGCAATAAGCTTCCCAAAGGGCAGAACGGGGGCCTATTGCTGCCACTTCGCTGTACATATGTCGCATAGTGGTCACAAGATTACATTGTCGAAATAAATTAAAAAGCGCTATAAAAAAGTTCTGAATGTTTAACAGTTATTAAATATAAAGCGAGTTAGCGAGTCTGCGCCTGCCTCAGTTCCAAAAGGTCGCATCTTATTCTGAAAGCGCGGGAATTATCGTCGAAAGAAACCGCCACGTCCAAATTTTCTTCGCCTACGCGGGCGTCGAAAACTTAAGGACCCTTATCAGATATCCGTCTGTTGTAACTCATAACCTTCTCTCTTTCTATATCTCTCGTCTGGCTTCCTAAGAGGGTTGTCCTTGGGTGCTTAATCGCATTGGGCCGCTAAGTAACACGTCAAAAACGGTAATCAGCCAGCACCATCTGCCGTTCAAAAAATATGGGTAAAGGAATATTATGCGGATAAAAGCGTCTAAAATAGAGATATGGTTTTAAATAACCGCTTATACTGCCATTTTGCAAACTGCGGGATACTCATTGGAATATTACATTGTTGCCAATAAATATACGTAACAAAACACAAAACGTTGCAGATTAACTTATTCGACTATTCTAATATATTCCAGTGTACAATTTGTGTCTATTAAATTGTAGAAAGATAAGCTCGCTACAAAGTCTTAAAGGGTTTATTTGAAATTAAACTTTACGTAGACAAGGTTTTCTATTATACTAGCTTATGCCAGCGTCTCCGATCGCCCTCAATATTAGTTATCGGCATGGAATTCCTACTGTAACTCCTTGTTTATCCATGTTCCATATAAATATTCAAAAGTAACTCTGTCTGTCTGACTGTCTATCTGTCGGTCTGTCTGTTACCTCTTCACGCTTAATATTACATTTGGCATGGCGATATTTTGAATCCCGGGCAAGGACATAGGCTACTCGAAAACGTCAAGTGTGAGTCGGTTTGTTTTCCATAATTGAGGAGTTGCCATTAAAACCCTACACCGATGCCTGAATTTACCTGTCAAGCAGGACTAAAGTGGTGGACTCAACAATTGTCACGCAGAAATAAAGAGGTAGGATCAACACCTGCCACGCAGGAATACATTAATGGGCTCAACAAATGTCACGCAGGAATAAAATGCCGGGCTCAACACCTGTCACGTAGGAATAAAGTGACAAGTGAGACGAGGTTGTCCCCTCATTATCATGTGGGTGTATATCTGATTAAAGATTTATAAACTTAAACATTAAAAACCGAATTGGTCCAGCTGCTCTCAAGCGATGTGCCCAACGAACAGCATCTAATTTCTTAATAATAGAAATATACATAGGTATGGACTGTCGACAAAATTTTAGCAGAGTGTAGTCAATAAACAAACTGTGTTGTATGTGTTTGCTAACTAAACAAATGTTAAACACACACACGATTATGGTGTTTTTAGGATGCTAAGAATTTGTAGACGCTCTATTAACGGCAGAGGTTTTCTGTCTGTATTGTTTAAGGTTCCGTGCCCAAAGGGTGCTGAAGGGACCCTATTAGCCTACGATGTATGTCTGTCAGTCCGACCTTTTAAGAGCTCAATCTTTTAATTCGTGCCAGGACGATGGCGTTAATTCTAATAGAATGTGCATTATTGTGGCGGATTACCTAATATATAACCTATACTAAAAAAAATTAAAAGTAAATTAAAATTTAAAGGGGGCGATCATACAAGAAATACGTATCTGTTGCTTTTGCTCTATCGTAAAAACCAGTAATACATACAAACTTTCAACATGCAGTAATTGATAAAGTTGATGTTGCTAATATGTCTTATCTATAGTTAACTAGCTTTTGCCGGCGGCTCCGGCCGCCCTAAATTTGGTTATCGTATCGGCGTGGGATTCTTACGCAACTCCTTGATAATACTAAAAAAGTTTATCTATTATAAAAGCTATTGCTGTAGTTATAGTTCGTTAAAGTGGAATTCGGTAATAGTTGCTCCGGTGGGACCTTTGGAATTTTGATAAAATGTGCTAATCCAGACTATAATCTAACTTGGTGCCAAATTTCAATCAGATCCGTTCAGCCGTTCTGGCGTCATTGAGTAATAAACATCCATCCAACCATACGCATTAATTTTAGTATAGATAATAACCTTCTGTGATTAAGTATAAAAGATAATATGGTTAAATATACTATTGTGATGTAAACATTTGAAAGCACTCAAGAAATTTTAAGACATTTTAACAATAACATTTAACATTTACATCTGACTGAAGTAATTTTTCTTTACCTTGATTGAATTACTGACAAATAAGTAAATATCTATGTGCGAAACTTAATCACACTTTCTGCCAGCAGTTCTCGTTCATATTTACTTACCTATAGAATATATTTTAAGATTATTTCTTTTAATAGTTAATTCAGTACAAATAAATTGACCGTTATATTGAATAAAAATTACTAAAAATTCCTTGTGTAGTAAAGACTTTAGCTACAAAAAAAAATTTAAGCATGTTATGTGTAAGATACATAATTTTATTATTTTATTATCATAGGCTTAGGTTAAGGTTTAAAAGGCTAAGGTTTATAGTTATTAATACAATAACTATTTCCCAAAATTAAGGCGATTCAGAAAAATAGTATTTTTAAATATACTCTTGGTACAGACCAAGGACTCATATTGGGCACTATCCAGTTACGCATGCGTTTTGCCATGTTCTGTACGTTCATATAAAAGGATAAACTGACTAACTGATTGCGTTAAAACTACTGGGCCTAGAAACTTAAAATTTTGCACAGAGGTTTCTGTTATAATGTAGACGAGCATTAGGAAGGAATTTACAAATTTCAACACCTAAGGCGATAATATGGAGGATTTTAAGTTAAAATTTAGATTGTCGTGTTTCACCGTTTTCGATAAATCAGCATAAATAGAAATAGACAAGTAATGAATATTTGCACGAAAATTCCGTTATTTTTGTAAGTAAGACCATTTTAAAAGCTTAATTTCTTTCTTAAAATCTCACGCGGACGAAATGGCGGCAGGAAGCTAGTAATAAAATAACTGTAGTAGGTACCAGTATGCATATTTCTCTAACGGCGCGTGGGATTTTATAATTAAAATCGGTTTCAAAACTAATCACACCGCTCGTGTAAACGTACCTTAATATAAAGCAGCCGGTGACTAATTGATTAAGCATTGGTTGTATTGACGCTTCGGTAAGAGATTTACGATTTAACTCTAATTGATTTAGTGGCAATACTCACTGAGTCATACTTACTTAAAGCAATATTATACTGTTTTATTGTAATTAGTATCTCGTTTCGTTGATCGAAATACGATATTAACTAGCATCCAAACTAATTTACTATTAATTATTACTTTAATTATAATACTTGTCCTATTAAAATTATCAAACCTACTTTTAGATACAAAAAAACATTTGTTTTAAGTTTCGCGGAGAGTGGGGGGGGGGGGGGTAGCACATCCGACTAGCATATGCTGTAACATGTGTATGGCTAGTCCGGGGTTGTCCAGCCAGCCATACATTTTGTCGTGACTGTCTCGACGTTGTCGGGTTTATAAATGGCGATGACTGTCTGTATGAATGAAATGAATGTTTGGGCTGTGTTAGTACATACGTACATCCCAACAAGCTTTTCTGGCCTGGTGACCTTGGGTGCTGTTAGTTCACACTATTTCAATATGGCGACTGTAGTTTTGATTATAGACCACCGGGTCAGAAAAGTTTGTTGAACATATTGTCTTTGATGCACTAAACTTTGGCATTCATAATATGTTTTTTTTACAGGGCATGGACATATGTTTTTCGCATGCAACCTCACAATTGGGCTATTGTATACGTAATTTGTAACCTATACTATAAACATTGTGTTTTTTTTATCCAATCTTATGTCTGTCAAGTAATCCAGGTGATGTCTGATATTGCTAAGTACCTCTTGGGTTTCGGGATTGTTTCTCTACGGTTTAAGTACTTTGGACGTTGGTCACTTAGGTTTTGCGCAGTGTAAAGAGGAACACATGAGCTGGTGTTACGTAAGTATCAGTGAAAGCTTTACATAGGGGATTTCGGTACTACCGATAATAGGGAAATGTTCATTAAGTGGGCTGTAGTCCGTTATTATGACTACTACGTGGCGTAGGTCTTTCCTACAGGAATGCAGTAGTTTGCGCAAAAGGCGTTAGCTAAATAACATAAGTACCTATATATTTAGGAAATAGATTAAAATTGAATAATAAACTTATACTTAACTAAAATAAAAACTATGAGTAAAAAATCTGTTCCAAGTTGGCCTGATGACAGTGTGCCTAAAAGGCTGGCAGTATTTTCTCGTAAGTTGCAATGGAAATTCTTTGAGCAAAATACCTGCCAGCCCTTCCGTCGTGAGACACATAGACCAAACGTTTTATTTCTTTTTTAAGTAAACTGTGAGTCCCTAAATGGTGTACCTATATATATATACAGACAAAATAAATCAATAACCACAAAAAGTTAGGTTTCATTTATAGGTAAAATGAGGTTCGGTTTTTACAGGGTATTTTTATAATGAAGACTTAGGCTAATTTTTTTTTTGTATATCTATTCTAAGGAAGTAACAGCGAGGGTTGCCAATTTATTTTGCGCTTATACACTCAGAGGGTATACAATTCAGTTTTTTAAAGACAATGTAGGTAAAATACAGTCGATTATGAAACAATGGCGCTCCATTGCACACAACATGTAGTAGGTTATATAAATAAGTTAGTAATCTACTGAAAACAAAGTCAAACTCATGTCAATTATTTTTTTTTTGTTTTCTTGTAGCATAGGGTGCGCACCATATGATGCGTCAATTTCTATAATTAACGAGTTGCCATTGAAATCCTACACCGATGACCTAGTAGACTAGTAGACCAAAAGCTAGTATCTTATAAATGCGATTGTATGTCTGTTCGTTTGTCTCTACATCACGTCACAAAGAGCATCCAATTGAGCTAAAACCAGGGATCGCACAGGGATAATAAAAGAGACGGAAAAGGACGTGGGCTAGAATTTTATTTCGTAAAAATAGAAGTTTATGCAGAAATTACCAAATTCCACATAAATAAACCACGAGTATACAGGTAGACCTTGCTATTGTAACTTTCGTACTTTAATTCGGAAGTGTTCGTAGTAATCCTACGCCAATCCATCGCGGGCGGAGCCGTTGGCAACAACTAGTACATATATAAATACATACACCAAGACACACATAAATATACATATAACACAATCAGTATATTAAAAATTGATACACTAGAAAATATAAACATATATGTATAAACTTACATAGGCACCAGTATAATAATATAATAAATATAGTATTAATAACCCACTGCAAACCACCATCGGCCGTCCGGCGTCAGAGAGGTGATCCAAATCCGAGAGGGCGCATCACACAAACGTGCACACATACCCATATGCATACACATACTCATAGACGTTGTATATCATGAAGTAGCCCAGCTCCCACACGACAGTCCGGCAACAAATCCACACCATTTACCGTACTGTCACTTCCGAATCAAGCCTACGGGAAGAAGAAGTGACAAGAAACTTCCCGGGTGTACACCTGTTACCATCAATCACGCAGGAACCAAGCCACCAAATGCAGAAAATCTATGCAAATAAGTGTAAAAAAAACATACATTTACACGTCTATGCGCCACACCCACCCCTATCTTAAACCCCCCCAACTCCAAGCAGCCAATGGTGGACGACTATCCATTTGGCATCCCCTGACCGTAAGGTGTCATTAATTCTCAACTACATAAGTCATAGATAGATGTCCCATATGCATTGGGCCTATACCTTTAATTTCAGACATTATTATCTTTATAAAATTCTTTCACTGTATGGTATCCCTTCTTATTAAGAACCTTTTTAATATAAGTTTCAAAAGTACGTACGGGTAGGTTTACAAAAGTACGTACGGGTAGGTTTACAAAAGTACGTACGGGTAGGTTTACAAAAGTACGTACGGGTAGGTTTACAAAAGTACGTACGGGTAGGTTTACAAAAGTACGTACGGGTAGGTTTACAAAAGTACGTACGGGTAGGTTTACAAAAGTACGTACGGGTAGGTTTACAAAAGTACGTACGGGTAGGTTTACAAAAGTACGTACGGGTAGGTTTACAAAAGTACGTACGGGTAGGTTTACAATTTTGTCAGGAATTGTATTAAAAAAGCAAACTCTCTGAATTATGAAATATTGATAATTGATAAATCCTTTTTAGCCTCATGCGGCCCCACTGTTGGGGCATGGCCTACACTTAACGAGGGTGATTTAGGCGATAGTCCACACGCGGGCCCAGTGCGGTTTGTGGACTTTTGTGTCTTTTTTCGACGTTTCAAGTTTCCTCACGATGTTTTCCTTTACTGAACAGCCAGTGGTGTGAATAATCAATGTACTTGAGAAATGAAAAAAATACTCATTGGTACACGCCAAGTCCTGAACCTACATAAGTCAGGACGCAAAGTGCAATCTAAACCCTTCGGCCACCATCATCTTAGACTATTAATAAGACTTTTGATAAATACGTCCTTAAATATAAGAGTTTTAAGTAATAGTAAAACATTTGTGTGTTAAGCTTAGATGAAACTTTAAGCTTCAATCTTCATCCTCAATCCAATTTAAATGCCTCAATGTAATTAGAGTTTGCTGGAGGCTTTCAGCGCGAGTCACGAGGAGAGCTTTTTGTAATAGAAAAGCTCGGTATTTACATAAGAAGCACATTATGTATCTTTAGCGCGTTATAAAGTTGGCAGCTCTGCGCCCCTATTGGCCTTTGCCTCCTGCTGAGGTGGACTCGTGAAGGTGTCTATGTTTTATAGGCGGATATTGTTTTCTTATAAAGAAAAACAAGTAAAATCGAAAACAGCTACCTAAGAAATAAATAAAGATGATCTAATTTAAGACTCTTTTGGTTGATTATATACCACTAAGATGGCAAACAAGCTTACGGCCCGTCTGATGCTAAGCGGTCACCGTAGCTTATGAACGCTTACATAACCAGGGGCATTACTTGCGCGTTGTAGTTAAGAGTTATTTGAGTTATTTTCTCTCAAATTTAGTGTTTTTATTTTTTTTAAAGACCAAAAAAGTTTATAAAACTAATAAACTTGGCCTGTTAAATTGTCAAATTGGAAACATGAATATCCTACTGTGGAAGGTTTATTTTTATTTCCACATCATTTTCATAATAAAAAAAATAGTTTTTGGCATTTTATGGATGAATATGCGTTTTGCCACAATGGCAAATAGTAGTGTATGATATTAACAAGTTTTGAGTAGCGAAATGTCTATGTTTCATTCATTTTAATCATATACTACTAGAAAGTTAGATTTAATAAACTTTATATTAGATACAGTACCTACGTGTGTATTACTAACATAGACAATAATGTTAAAATGTTTATACCTATTACATAAAACAAAAATCAGTAAATCAAATTTATTTGTATACGCAATTTTCTTATATCCTAACAATTTAATGTTGATGGTGACACTAGTCGCGTGCCGCGGTCCGAAGCGCCGTGCAGTTAGAATTAATTTCTCTTTAATCTGTATCAACGAAGCAGATAAATTCTCGGCATTGCTGCCGCAGTTTCAATTTACGTCTCGTCTTTACCCTATTCAGTGTAGTTGTAGTAATATAAAGGAAAAACAAAGACAAATTATTGGTTTTCTATTGTAACAACACTTTTCATTTGCCAAAAATAATAATTTTGATTTATTACCGGCGGAACAAACGGAGACGGTATACGCATAGGTATATGCGTTTAGGGTGATAATTTGTTTGTGTGTATGTTTGTCTGTTACCAGTTTTTGAAGAAACTACTGGACAGGAATTGTATTAAAAAAGCAAACTCTCTGAATTATGAAATATTGATAATTGATAAATCCTTTTTAGTCTCATGCGGCCCCACTGTTGGGGCATGGCCTACGCTTAACGAGGGTGATTTAGGCGATAGTCCACACGCGGGCCCAGTGCGGTTTGTGGACTTCTGTGTCTTTTTTTCGACGTTTCAGGTTTCCTCACGTTGTTTTCCTTTACTGAACAGCCAGTGGTGTGAAACTACTGGACAGATGTATATGGAGTTTTCTGCATGACATAGGCCATGTTTTGGTCATAGGTCAACAGAGAGGCTACAGTATATGTTTTGTTTTGAATAAAATCTATGAGACCTGTATAGGCACGCATAGATATGAGTGTGGCCGCCGTGATCTACGCGCACCCACAATATCGACAGGTCCCTGTCTTCAAGGCTATGAAGGCGGCGACAGCAGATATCCTTCCGGACGAACATACATACACCGGCACGACTCACAATATTGTGCTCGAGTTTGTAGCTGGGATAGTGAAGGTATGATGTATCAGCCGGGCAGGATATCTGCGTCTCCGTTAAAAGAGAATGGTCGGCTGTTTCAAACAGCAGTTTAAAGGTGATGGTGAACTGCGTTAAGGTTATAACGTACTACGAAACTTCAAGTTAATTAAGCTGGTTTCATTCTAGTACCCTGCCTAGGGTTACCAGTTTACTACAAAAGTTTTCTAGAGGATATTCCTGGCACTTTTAAAAAACTCTGGACTTTGCCTACCAAATTAGACTTGTGCGGCTTAAAGTTGCTTTGGTGTTTTCATTTACGGAGAAGGACATCGTCTAGTAAATTTTGCAACAAAATAACAAAGAAGAAGAAATATAGCTGTAGCTTGCTATATAGCACACTTTCTTAATATAATCAAGGACTTGCCACAGAAATTCTACGCCAATAACAAAATTAAGCGCGAGTGGAGCCGCTGAGAAAAGCTAGTGATATTAAAATATATAAATGCAGCTTACGTCATACGTCCATAAACGTTAGTTAACCCCCGACCGACCACGGCACGGTCGAAAAACTATTGTTAGGCGGCCTCGGCACGTACTGACGGTCCCAGACGACGATCTCGCTATCCGGATAGCGAGTCTTGTCTCAACGACCTCCCCTAATAGGGTTTCCCCCCTCACACGATGCTGACATCCCCGGGTTCGTCGGCGAACGCACGGACCCACCTCATATAGGAGGTATCAAAGAGTGTCGGGGCGCTTCTCGCCCCCGGGTTCGAGGCTCGCGCTGTTCGGAGGTACGACACCAAGAGCGACAACCCAAACCGAGGCTCTACCCGCAGGGAGGGCTGAGGTGAAGTAGTAATGGCTGCGTCAACCCATGGCAGTAGACAGTTCAGAGAAAAAAAAAACGTAAGTGAAAGTTTCTTATCTATCAAAATTCCGGTCGTTTTAAAAATCTTCCCGGGTTCCGGACAATAAACTATAATTCCGGACTTGTCAACGTATGACAACGGTAACCCTGGCTGACCCAATATGAGCTAAAAGTGATAAGGCTGATCTATCAGCGTGCATCTCAAAAACGCAGTGAGTTAAAAGGAATGGTTAATTAAATTGTACGGGTAGCACCGCAGGGCATAAGCTAGTTTACACTAGAATAAAAAAAAAAAAAACTCAAAAACTACTACGCCGATTTAAAAAAAATCTTCCACCATAAGAATGCTACATTATCCTTAAGTAACATAGGCTGTATTTATTGTTAGGAAAACTTAGTGATCACTACTAAAACTTTAATAATGTAACCCACGGTGTAAAACTATTAATGAAAGAACAAAAAAAAATCTATAATATTAAAGAACAAATCAATATCTATAAGAAACTTTGCGATACCATATATCCAACTATTATGTCATTTAACTACTTTTTTACATTTAAAAAGTTGATAGATATACCAAAATCAGACCATATTAAGCATACCTTTTCATTAATCCTTATCCAAATAAATCATTTCGTATTTAAGACTGTTTCAATACTTGTAGACTACTTTCATGTAGAACATTCCATTCAAAGATATTACAAAATTAAAAATCTCAATTTAAACAAAATACAAATTTATAGAAAAATGAACGCCGCTGCGCCAAAAATACTACTGTCATGCATAAAGATTTATTTTACGTTTATTCCAAAATGTTTAAAAATAAAAGTCCACTTGTGCGAAGTCAACACGGGCCGCTAGTACATAATAAAACCGAACAAGTGGCAAACTTAATGCCTAAAGGCATCGTCTTCCAGTGAACTTTCGGCCGGAAGTGGAGTCTGAAATAGGATTATGCAAGAATATTACCTATATTTTATTACTTCACAATCCATAGGAAAATAAGTATTTTTTGTAAAATAAGTAAGTTTATTTATTATTAGTTGCTTTAAAAAAGTTCACTCAGTCTAGTACTTATAAAATTAATAAAACATTTTGAATAACAAAAAAAATAAAATATTTAATTTAATTGATTTCATTAGTATGTCAATTTATGACCTGTATCCATAAAGCTATATAGGTACTTGGTATAAGCTATATTATACTTGTATCAGGATGTACCATAATATACATAACTCAGAAACCCTGCAATTTACTGGAGTTTAATTAAATTAACGGCTTTACGGAACCCATCTGCCTAACTAGGCCGTGTCTTCTCAACTCAACGAGGCAGGTTGACTTCTGTGTCCATTATAATAAATTGAGTATAAAATATTAAGCCTACTTGGAGGTATTAAGTGTCCATAAATGTGTCTTTTACCTTTAAAGGACTTTCGTATTCGTATTTTTCGTTAAGAGGGCGATATAGGCCAGCAAGCTATTCTCTGTACTAAATGTCTATTAGGTATCTGAATTACTTCGACATAGTTTTTAAGTTATTTATATCATAATGACTCCTTGAAAATTTCATTTTTGTATGGAATTTAACGTTTGAACCGTTTCGTAGTCAATTTTTTTTTACTTTGTGCTAAAACTTATACACAATGCACTAGATAATAACAAATTACTTTCGTATCAACCAACACACGCTTTAAAAATTAGCACAAAAGTGACCATTGTTTACTTTTTGGAACAGTTTTTTTTTAGCAAAAAAAAAACAATAAATAAAAATCACTCAGTAAACTCATGCACGAGACAAAAATAATTATATTTTTTCAATTCTTCAGATGCTATGTTTTTACCTCAAAATTTGCACAAAAACGGCCTATTTACCCTATCTAGCCTGTATCCTTAGCCTTAAAGGCGAGTGAAGAATGCAATAGGGTATACAATACTTTTAAAGTTTCTGTTACGGAAACATATAAGTAGAATTTCAAGACAGTGTCTAATGAAAATACCTATACAAATACTTGTTCACGAGACATTTAATACAAGCTCAAATTAAAATATTTTGTTCTAAATTGTAGGAATTTAACTCTGTGTTACCTAAACGCAAACCATTTGAGCAATTTAACTCTGTGTCACCAAAACGCAAACCGTTTCAGCTATGTAACTATGTGATACCTAATCGCAAACCGTTTCAGTAATTCAACGCTCTGTGTTACCTAACCGCAAACCGTTACAACAATTTAACTTTGTGTAACCTAAACGCGAACCGTTTGAGCAATTTAACTCTGTGTTACCTAAACGCAAACCGTTTCAATTTTTAACTCTGTGTTACCTAAACGCAAATAGTTTCAGCAATTTAACTCTGTGTTACCTAAACGCAAACCATTTCAGCAAATTTACTCTGCACAGCATACAGCATAGGCATTTAGAATGTAGTCAAGGCATTGCGAAGGCTTTCGATTTTTGGCACCAGTGTTTTCTTCACTGGTAAGTGTAAACTGTAGGTTGCATCTTAGGCCTCAATGACAACAGGGGCGGGTCGGCAACGGCAGCGGCGCGGTGAGAGGCTTGTTCAAATGCATAGAGTTATATTTAAGTGTTCTCGATGGCAGCGAGGAGCGATACACGAGCGACGCGATCCAGTCCAGCGGTGTCATTGCGCTTGAGTTGGCGTAGTGACGTTCCATCATGTTTTGACGTGACAACGTCTTATAAATTTGTTTGCCGGGTGACACTTCAAGAAACTGCGTTACGCTCCGCTCACGTTATGCGCTCACAATGAGAGCGAGTGAGAGGCACGCGGCATGGTTAGCCCGCCTAAGAGCGAGAGAGACAGACATAAAAAGTGAAAGGCACAAGTTGTCACGTAAAACTTTCGCCCGTATACCGACTTTACAGGCAACCAGTTTTTTTTTTTCGATAAAGTTAGGTACATCATGTCAGTGGACGAAATTATTTCTGCTATTATTAATAAGTAAATCACCAATATGGAATAGCAAAGATGTTAAACGATAAAAAATTTAGGGTAATCAATCAGCTATGAAAAGAGATAAACAAACGATAATAGAAGAATTTAATATAGAAGGTATGTACCTAAGACTTATTTGCTGGTATTAGGTTTAGGTTTTTGTTAGGTTAAAAAATAATAAATACTCGATCATTTTCAAATTGCCACCATTTCTTACAATAAAAGTAGGTATTAGTAACCTATAACATTCTACGAATAAAATAAAAATTAGGTAGGTGTTATAAATTATATTTTACACTTTGTAAACCTTACTTTACAAATTAAGTATTATTTAACAGAAATATTATCTAGACACAAAATGATGTTACGTAAAATATTAGGTCTTTACATATAAAATTGATGTTTTATAGAACTGGCCACTTTGATCTCAAAAAGCCGGAGTTTGGTTAAGAATTCCAAATTCAAATTTATTTCAATTTTAAGCTTGTCTATTTGTGTTTAGAATGTAATAATTCATTTGTTTTCGCGTCATTTAATTTTGCTTTGACATCGTTCTGTACTTAATATAGAGATATATATATTATAGCATTATTTTCGAATACGAATTCCATCGTAGCACTAGCGCTGCAGAAACAGCTCGAAGGATTAATTATGTGTACGGAGAAGCCACTGTAAAAGAAAACACAGTACGTTTTTGGTCAATGAAAAATTGAAATTAATCGTGGATTCGGATCCATCTCAAACCACGTCAGAATTAGCTGCAGGCTTCGGTGTGAGTGAGTAAACCATTTTGAATCATTTGAAACAAATTGGAAAAGTGAAAAACCTTGAAAAATGGGTACCGCATTAACTAAGTGAAGCATGCCAACAAAGAGGCGTCGACTGCTGCGTCACCTTACTCAACCGTCACAATAACAAGGGGATTTTAAATCGTATCATTACTTGTGAAATAGATCCTATACGATAGTCAGAAACGCTCATCACAGTGGTTAAATCCAGGAGAACCGACTAAATCCTGCCCCAAGCGAAAGGTCACTCAAAAAAAGCTACTGGTCAGTGTCTGGTGGACCAGCGTTAGTGTCATCAACTACAGCTTCCGACGATCTGGTCAGACGATGACGGCAGATCTGTATTGCCGATAATTGGACACCATGATGGAATAGCTAGCCGTTAAACAGCCGAGACTGGTCAATCGCTCTAGCCCACTGCTGCTTCAGGACAACGCTAGACCACATACTGCACTACAGACGGTGTCGAAACTAGAGGAGCTAGGATTGGAATGTCTACGTCATCCACCATACTCCCCGGACCATGCTCCAACCGATTACCACTTTTTTCGAAGTTTGGATAATTTCTTAGTTGGAAAATAATTTAATTCTGATGAGGCAGTTCAAAACACCTTCAAAGATTTTGTTGATTCTCGCTCCCGCAATTTTTTTAGCAAGGGAATCAATTTACTCCTTATAAAATGGCAAAAGTGGATAGATCACAACGGTACCTACTTTGATTGATTACTTTAAAAAATGTAAAAAAAATATTTAGTAATGCTTTTTCCATATAAAACATCAATTTCATTTGTAAGGACCTAATATGTATATTGTGAGTATATATAGTTTATTTTAATATTTAGCATCCAATATCGGATTTCTTTATACTCGAGTAACGTCTACAAACTTATGGTAGGTATGTAGGTAGTCAAATAGATGTGGCCGTTTCGACATCGCGGTCACATGAGGCCAGCACTAGACCACCGCAATACCGAACGATCTGGCTGCTGGCATCGTGAACTATCAGAGGGTTTGTGCAAATAAGTCGCTGGTTTTCTCTTTTAAACTGAGAGTTGTTGTTGACGGTAGTTACTTCAAAAGCATGGAGATATGCTGATGCTTAAAGATAGTGTCAAACTGGTGTCAAGAAACTAAATGTGCTCGACAGAGCGAAGCAAAGGTTAAGTCATCTTGTGATCAAGGTTGGTACTTTATAAGTAACAAGTACTACAGAACAGTACTAATGCCACCATTGGGCTATTGCTTTTAAATACCACCTTGCAACTAGCGGTGAGAATAGTTGACGATGCCAAGCGAAATTGAATTGTG
Source organism: Apoda limacodes (assembly GCA_946406115.1). Classification (NCBI taxonomy): domain Eukaryota; kingdom Metazoa; phylum Arthropoda; class Insecta; order Lepidoptera; family Limacodidae; genus Apoda; species Apoda limacodes. The sequence goes on from OX291550.1 coordinate 26,597,867, forward strand.
TGTGCTCTAGGAATTGTTTAAAATTATGTACTCTCTACCATCGCAGCGCTTGCCATTCTTGGGACTTCACTTCTTAGAACTACACCTGTACCATTTAGAACCAACATATTCACGTACTGTGTTTTTCAAAGAATCTTCTGGTAACATGCGAATAACAAGCTTGTTTGTCTCTTTAGGCCTCAACTAGCAAAAATGCGATAAAAGAAAATCTTATAACACAAAAGAGTGATATCAAAGTCATTTAGAAGTAACGCTTGTGACTGGTGGTCATATATTTGTATTTCTTAAAGCGTTTTGCTGTATAAGGCTTTACAGCAAAATTGTGCCATAAACCTATCATATAAATGTTTAATCTGCCACTTTGTATAACACCTTTAGCACTGTTGTAAATAGGCACTCTCAACTGTCGTTATCCAGCTATTATGTTGTATATAAGGCTTTCATGGTACCGTTATACAGCGAAGCCATACTTATAATAGTATGGCTCCTAAATAAATAATATATAACACTGGTGTTTAAATAGTCACTATCACTGCTAAGCCGTGATACAGCAGCTCCCATTATAATGAATTTACAACAAATATGTGTCGAAGCTGCTTTCGTGTACAGCTCTCAAATCGTCCTAATTAGACCCTAAATAACACTCAAGAGTTGTAGAAACGTATCTAAAAGGCTTAGATATCATTAGTTACATAACAACTTTGTTATTTCCTATTTATCGCTAAAAGTCACATAGCGCTTCACTGCGATATCTTTACAGGAACTTACTGCTCTTTATAAGTATTTTATTATGGTACGTATAACATCCTTGAGTTTTACTTTTTGTTTTGAGGAACTCTAAAATTTATTATGACTGCGAGATGTTGTAAATCGGTTGTATATGAGGAGCCGCAACTCTATTCAGTTATATATCAAAGTCTTAAAAACATTTGCTAATTAATTTATATTTATTTGGCTAAATATTAATGAATAAACGAGGGGCATGCAAATAACACCATTATTATACTACTAGAATATCAATAAAAATGCAAGCGCAAGTAATATTGAAATATTTATTACAATAAATTATCGCTTGTTACAGAATACAGAAGCATTAACATTAAACAAATAATAACTTATTACCAATTATTTTTGTTTTCAAACTTTACAATTAATAAATGGTCGACACAACATTAATTGAATTTGTACTAGGAAGGAATAGCAATCGCTACATTAACACTCAATGATTGTATATCAGTGATCGCGTGTCCGTTTTATCTCTTCATAGTGATACCAGTGTTTATAATTCCCTAATATATTACCGAAAAGTCACAAAGAACAACGCATATATGACAAATATCTATCTAATTAGCCCCTCGCGGAGCTGCAATACAATAACTATAACACTTAAACGTTCTAAATCAGGTGCTCTTTCCGCGTTGAGGAAACGTTTCTAATATTCTAATATGACCAATCATGAACGCCGTTTTGCATCCTAGGAAACGTTCCTGTAACCGATAGGGGAGAGTTGGGTAATACCGAGCCCCTAAGGGAATTATCCTATAACTAAGCTCAGGTTATGTTAAAATAAAAACGAAATATAATAGAAGGTGGACAATTTATCTGACGACACTAACGGAAATTTAAATTTATCAAAAAACAAACAAAAACAATAATTCGAGCGAATAATTAAGAATTGGGAAAGCGCAGTATTATCAAACTGGTCTGATAATATCGTGCCCCAGGTAAGTAATTGCGCACTGGGTCTGATAAAACTGCGAAAAGCATCACACAATGTGTCAGTCAGAGAGTGGAACCCTGGAGACCGAATTGGAAATAGGTGCAGACTCCAGATTTCACAAAATGTTTAGTATTAACCTAAGTGATTGACAATTTGACAAGACAAGAAAACAATTATTATATTACCTAGTACTTTTACTTAGGTATAAATACTGACACTTATAAGAATAATATACTTACATATTCTTTCAGAGATTTATAATAATCACAACCATATTATATAGCTGGGCATAATGTCAACGCGCCCTACGCGCGGCATTATCAAACAAGATCATTTTATTTTGTAACCTCAAAAACATAAACAAACTCAAAGGATTAATTTAAAATTATTCTACACATAAGTTATACATTATTTTTACACTATAAATGAGTATAATTTATTACTGAGTGTGAAATATTCATTGACTCACCTCTTATTGAAATCACCCAAAAAACTATAGCAATCGCGCGGAAAACCTGCAAGCTTGCGGCCTTGCTCTCTGGATACTCGGCGGCAGTTGGCGGTGCTCGAGCAGGGTAGGGGGGTACATAAAGCTATGATTTTACTTATATTGCAGGCTGGCTTTGTTGACTGTTTCAAAGAAACCGAGGGGCGCGGAATTTTCAACCGCGCGGTATTACCCAACTCTCCCCTATACAGATAAGATTTGCTAGTTGGGAATGTATGTTTGTATGTAAGTATAATTTTACGGATTTTTTCCTCAAAAGGGGTAACTAGTGGCTGGATACACACCCTTATCACAATGTGGGTGTGTATCCAGATTATATGATGATACTGACCCCCAAAATACAGGATTACCTAGCTTGAGAGCAAAGGGATTTTCTAGTGTTTTAGTTTTTCGTTTTAATCTATAATTATACTTGTGTCTTCTTGTATTGCTGTATAATTATACTTATGTCAATAAAGAATATTATTATCAATATAAACAAATACTTTCATAGCAAAGATGCAGTCAAAAGAGCCAGGCCTAAACCTGCAACCCTTACATTCCGTGTAAGTGCTCTACCATTGAGCTATCAAGGCACAAGTCTGGCTGATGAAAATTCAACTACATCTTTGCTATGGAAATACACTCGTTACGAATTTCAAGGAAAACGTTAAATATTTTCTCCATAGTTTAGGCAAAATGTTGTGTGTACATACACACATACAACAACAGTCCAAATTAGTTCCTTATTCCCTTAACACCACTCGCTGTTTTCAGGCTACACAATTACACTCGTGGGAGTCTAAAGTCATAATAAAATAAAACATATACAGTAATAATAAAATAAAACATATACAGTAATAATAAAATAAAACAAATACATATTACTCACGTAATAAATCAATTTAATTGAAGTTTTGAACATAAAATAAGACTCTTTAGCGTCCAAATAAAAAGTTACAAAAAAACAAGTGTTTATGGGCTTTTAGCTTCAGATGCCTAGAATTAAAAGAAATAATAAATCTAAAAATATGCAAAATCACAAAGAGAATCTACCTACATACTAGTTTACCGAGCAAAATTTTATCACAATATAGGAACATTATTTCAGCGTCCAACATTTGTCTCAAATAATATTCCCGAAGATAAATTATTCCCGACATTTTTTACATATTTTTACATCTATAGTATAAATACGACATAAATTTTTCATACATTTGGAGCTAACCCTGGGGGTATTACTTTCTCGGACTCTTGGGCACAAATGACAGCGTGATTTATTTGTTTTTTTATTTTGATCTTGTACTGGTGCATCCTCAGACAACTCTACATCAACCTCACGCAAAATCTTCCCCCGTAAGAGTTTTCTTTCCAGAACATGACATGATGTTATGTTATGATCGCGATGGCGATGTCTTAGTCCGTTTATACGATACCCATTCCTCCCATTAAAAGCATTAACGTCATTTTCCTGCTCAGTGTTCTCAATTTCTTCGTTTTTTGAATTACTGACCGTTCCTTCGTCGTTTTCCGTATCATGATCGCTTATTTCACCGAGCTTTACTCAAATCTGACAATATTTTAGGAAAAATATTTTTGTCTTCACTTTCTTCTAATTTTAGGTCATTTAACAGACGTTCTATCTGCTAGGGATCTTGACCTACTTCATACAGTTCGTCAAAAACAGGCAAACTCGAAGCATTATTATATATTATTCTGTCCCTGGTCTTTCATTTTACCTCTTATTACTGTGAAGTTGGTAATTCACCACTAATGGTGCAAATACCAAGCCACCTTAGTCCAGATACAGGGCATGAGAAGCAGTGTTGCGTCGACATGGTCTTCTGCTGTCACGCAGGACTGAACTGGTTTGTGAAAAAAGGTTGTCCCCTCATTAAGGCCCTAAGATAAGTGAAAGTGGCGCCCCCATTAGATTTTTCAATTTGTATTCATCAGATAAGGAATTTTGAAAAAGTGCTTAAATTAAAAGTTTAAAGTACAAGTAATCTATCTTTAGAATACAGGGAAATACTTTCTGTTTTACTGCTATCAAAAACTGCTTTTTGGAAAGGTTTAAATAACTTTTACGACTAGGCTTTACCGAATTTTTAAGCAATAATAGCAAGTAGAACTTGCAGTAACGCTATTATCTACAATTATATTTTACAAATTTTGTGAGATAGGAACCTACATATTTAAAAAAAATCAATTTAAATAAATGGTTTCATTAGAAATGCTGCCTACATTATATTCAAAACACCAGTAAATTTAAATTTGTTATATTTTACATAAATAACCTCATTTTATGATCATTACGCGGCTTGTCAATTGTAACTTTTAACTTTAACCAGTCATTTTCGGCTTGTTATTGATAACGTCAAACTTATGACACGATTAAACAATCGTGAGATTAACAATATTGCACTTAATTTTTTGCTCAACCGAGTATTTGATGAGCCGTCGGCCTTTTGTTACCGTTAAAGTTATTTGGTGCACCACCCAGCCTTAGTATCGCAACACCAACATTGATTTTAATTCCCGAACAGCCTCAAGCTAATCATTGAACATTACAGTGCAACAAACTTTTCTAGACCTAAGGTGTTTGGTCGCTGGTGTCGTTGAAAGTTCACAGCATTTTAATATGGCGACTGTAGTTTTGACTTTTGACCGCCGGGTCAGAAAAGTTTGTTGCACTATACCTACGTCATTTTTTCCAACGATTAATAACCCGAAAATGATTAATTCCCCATGCGGACAGATCTCAGATCAGTTAGTAGATCTGTTCGCCTAGACGTCTCTTCACCAAATCAAAACACAATTTTTCATATTAATTTAAAATTATTTTCGTTAATGTGTTCCAAACAAATATATTATAATGCCACACAATCTTAGCAATATAAATAAACTATGAAACAATGTTGTCGAATGTTAAAAGCAGAAAATGGTAATCCTATCGATGTGAATGACAAACGGCTATTAAGAGTTTACTAATAATTGCCTACTATCTTAACTTGGCAAGATAATGAGGAGGTGTGCGCAAATGATTATAGATTCCATGTTACGTTATTACACTCAGATAAGGTATTGGTTATTACCAGATGTATAGATGACTTGTTTGTTACTACTGAGTTTTAGGTTCGAGAGCAGTTTATCCTGAGTCGGACAGTGTAATTAGTATGGACCCATTTATCTGTTCGTTTTGTTATTACTGTATTTCATTTAGTCTGTGGGAAAGATTATCAATTTTGTAAGGTTTATTTATCAAACTTCATAATTTTATATTCATTTATTCGAACCATTTTGGTACAGGCAATAGGTACAATTACGGATGTCGTTGCGTTGGCTGATGTAAAGGGGAATTGTCAAACATAAAAATATTTGTAAAAAATTAAATTATCTGCTGAACAGGGGCATTGTCAAATTACATAAATATCTAATAACTAAGGTTCAAATTGTATTGTCAGCTATACAAAAGCATCGTCAAAATTAATTCTGTAAAATAATAGGTCAACATAATATTAATTATAATAATTAATTAACACAATATTAAATAAAATAAATAGTAGCTGCTGTACATGGGCATTGTCAATTTGAAAAAAAAAAAAAAAAGAAAAGATAAAAAAATGAAGAAAGGAATATTTTAATGTTAAATATCTTACTATGACTGTATGTCAATATCATTAAAAAAAATGTCATAAAATTAAACAACAATAATATTAAACATGTACTATAAAATTATTTTATCTGACAAAAAAACAGTTATACTTTAATAAGCTGTTTTGTAGTAAATTTTTTTTATTTAATTTTTGAATTAAGTTTCTGAGAGGTCTTTGAGTTCTTTTGTCAGATGATTAAAAGAACTGGACACAATTCATAGCAAATGATTTACTTTTCTTTGACAATTGTGTTTTAGGGAGGACAAGGTTTTCTCTAGACCTTGTTTAGAAATTGTGAACATCACTGTTCTTGACAAATTTGTTTCAATTTTTACGAGTATATAGAATATTAGCTAGTATAGCTAGATTTGTGTGTTTGTTTGTGATTTTTTTTAAATATGTTTTAAATTATTTAGGTTAAAGAAATATTTTACCACCGGTGTCGTTCCAATTCATCCATAAAAAAATTTTTTGGCTTTACAGCCAAGGAAAATGTTAAATATTTTCTCCATAGTTTTGAACATAAAATAAGACTCTTTAGCGTCCAAATAAAAAGTTACAAAACAACAAGTGAAATTAATGGAATTCCCTTCAGATGCCTAGAATTTATAGAAATTATAAATTACTTAAGGAAACGAAACCATACCTCTAATAACCCATGTAATTAAAGATAAAAACCAGAATAGAATTCCTAGTAAATCTAAAATTATGCAAAATGACAAAGGGAACCTACCTACACACATGTATACCGAGCAAAGTTTTATCACAATAAACAACACACAAACAGAAACATTATTTCAGTGTCTTACATTTGTCTCAAAATTATCCTTACAAGTTAATAAATAAATTATTTCCGTAATTTTTTACATATTTTTACATCTATAGTATAAATACGACTAACAGTTTTCATACATTTGGAGCAAACCCTGGGGGTATTACTATCTCGGACTCTTGGGCACAAATTACAGGTTGAATTATTTGTTTTTTTATTTTAACTCGGCTCTTGTACTGGTGTATCCTCAGACAACTCTACATCAACCTCACGCAAAATCTTGCCCATCTCTTCTATCAGTTCCCTCGTAAGAGTTTTCTTTCCAGAACATGACATGATGTTATGTTATGATCGCGATGTCTTAGTCCATTTAAACGATACCTATTCCTCCCATTAAAGGCATTAACGTTATTTTCCTGCTTCCTTCCTTTACCTCTTATTACTGTAAAGTTGGTAAGTTGGTTATGTTGCCAACAAGTAGGCAATTATTAGTAAACTCTTAATAGCCGTTTGTCATTCACATCGATAGGATTACCATTTTCTGCTTTTAACATTCAACAACATTGTTTCATAGTTTATTTATGTTGCTAAGATTGTGTGGCATTATAATAAATTTATTTGGAACACATTCACGAAAAGTAATTTTAAATTAATATGAAAAATTGAGTTTTGATTTGGTGAAGAGACGTCAAGGCGAACAGATCTACTTAACTGATCTGAGATTATCTGAGAGAATTAATCATTTTCGGGTTCATTAATCGTTGGAAAAAATGACGTATAGTGCAACAAACTTTTCTGACCCGGCGGTCAGAAATGAAAACTACAGACGCCATATTAAAATGCTGTGAACTTTCAACGACACCAGCGACCAAACACCTTAGGTCAGAAAAGTTTGTTGCACTGTAATGTTCAATGCCTAGCTTGAGGCTGTTCGGGTATTAAAATCAATGTTGGTGCACCAAATAACTTTAACGGTAACAAAAGGCCGACGGCTCGTCAAATACTCGGTTGAGCAAAAATGGAGTGCAATATTGTTAATCTCACGATTGTTTAATCGCGTCATAAGTTTGACGTTATCAATAACTAGCCGAAAATGACTGGTTAAAATTAAAGTTACAATTGACAAGCCGCGTAATGATCATAAAAAGAGGTTATTTATGTGAAATATAACAATTTTAAATTTACTGGTGTTTTTAATATTAAGTAGGCAGCATTTCTAATGAATTTTTTTTAATTTAAATAGAATTTTTTTTTAACTATGCAGGTACCTATCGCACAAAATTTGTAAAATATAATTGTAGATAATAGCGTAACTGCAAGTTCTACTTGCTATTATTGCTTAAAAATTCGGTAAAGCCTAGTCGTAAAAGTTATTTAAACCTTTCCAAAAAGCAGTTTTTGATAGCAGTAAAACAGAAAGTATTTTCCTGTATTATTAGGTCCGTACACATGAAATTGATGTTTTATACAGAAAAAGCAAATATTTTTTTTACATTTTTTTATTCAAACAAACCAAGTCGGTACATTTTATAGGGAGTTCATTGATTCCTTTGCTGATAAAATTGCGGGAGCGATAATCAACAAAATCTTTGAATGTGTTTTGGACTGCCTTATCTAAATTGAATTTTTTTCAATTAAGAAATTATACAAATTCCGAAAAAAGTAGTAATCGGTTGGAGCAAGGTCCGGAGAGTAAAGTGGGTGACGGAGACATTCCAATCCTAGCTCCTCTAGTTTTGCCACCGTCTGTTGTGCAGTGTGTGGTCTAGTGTTGTCCTGAAGCAGCAATGGGTTAGAGTGGTTGACCAATCTCTGTTTAACCGCTAACTTCAAATCTGCCGTAATCTTCTGACCAGATCTTAGGAAGCTGTAGTGGATGACACTAACGCTGGTCCACCAGACACTGAACAGTAGCTTTTTTTGATTGAACTTTCGCTTGGGGCAGGATTTAGCCGGTTCTCCTGGATTTAACCACTGTGATGAGCGTATCTGATTATCGTATAGGATCCACTTTTCATCACAAGTAATGATATGATTTAAAATTCCCTTGTCATTGTGACGGTTGAGTAACGTGACGCAGCAGTCGACGCGTGTTTGTTGGTTTGCTTCACATAGTTCATGCTGTTCCCATATTTCAAGCTTTTTCACTTTTCCAATATGTTTCAAAGGATTCAAAATGGTTTTGTCACTCACACCGAAGCCTGCAGCTAACTCTGACGTGGTTTCAGATGGATCTGATTCCACGATCACTTTTTAACCCTCATAGACAACTAGGGTCTGTTGCTGAAAAACGTACTGTTTTTTTTACAGTGGCTTTTTCGTACACATCATTAAACCTTCGAGCTGTTTCTGCGGCGCTAGTGCCACAAAATTTAATGACGCGAAATTAAATAAATTATTACACAAATAGACAAGCTTAAAATTGAAATAAATTTGAGTTTGCCAATCTACGTTGACTCATAAAAGAGTAGTTAAGGACTGTTTTGTTCTGGCTATGCTATGGCAGCTTCGCACATTATTATTTTTTTTCATTTTGAAAGGCATGGGTTCCAGTCCTTTATCGCAGCAAAACACGTAACAATAGCATTTACAACTTGAAACACGGTCGACCTAAATTGGTGAATTGTAACGATCAAAGTAAAAGTAATTTTTAAAGTTATTTTGACAATTACTTTAACAATCATTTTGGTGCAATCCAGCCTAATTCGTTGGAAAACTCTTATGTTATGACATCAATGTTAACACCATAAATACCAACCACAAGCAAGGTTCTACTGTTTAACGTTACAAATATCAAAGTCACGTTTATTTACATAAAGCGACAGGCCTATGGTCAGTATCCAATTCGGATATCCTTGGGTTGTATGAAGCCACACCATGGTATTGGAAACGAAGTAACTGAACACAGTCCCGGGAGTTCGTTAGTTTATGTTTTTTAATTGACATTAACCGCAATAGCCACACAAAATTGATTATCCTTATGAAAGAGACAAAGCAACTGAACACAGTCCCGGTAGTTCGTTTGGTTATGTTTTTTAATTGACATTAACCGCAATAGCCACACAAAATTGATTATCCTTATGAAAGAGACGAAGCAAACCTGGGGTCTCTTTTCTCTTTCTATCAACGCCCGCCATTTTGTTTGTTTATGTTTATTAAAACAAGTTAGAAAGAGACAAGAGACATCAGTTTCGCTTCGTTTCTATCACATTTTTGCAACATTTTTTTTTACACATTTGGCTAGGAAATGCCCTGTACAGTTCTCTATGTCTATGGCGTCACCATAGATGTAGATGTCACCACTTAGATCTTAGATATGTTGGTGGGTCTATCCAGTGACTGTACGTTAAATGAGAAAATTTAGTTTTACAGCTTTAATCATTCTACAGTGTCTGGTTCTTTTTGACCACCACGTCAGAACAATTTTTTAATTTAATAAAATAATTTGTATGTATGTATTAAAAAGACAGCAGTGACTTTCGAGATTGATTATGATTTTTGCGTAAATCTAAGAATAAAATAAAATTTCGTTTATAAATTTTATATCGGAAACATATTTTAAATAAAATATTTTGGTTCTCTGTATTCAATCTGAAAGATAATTCTTATACATATTTTCAAAACATGCCATGAAAAGATCATCTGCGTTAAAAAAAATTGCGCTGACGTATGTACTCTCAAAAATTTATTTTCTTCCCAAGAAAGTTTTCTATTAAAATTATGATGATTATTGGAAAATGTCATATTAAATATTACTTGAAAAAATTAAGAAGCAAATTCTCTAGAAATTTATCCCTAAGATAAAATGGTTTTGTAATGAAGTAAGTAGTAGGCAGAGAACAAAGAATGCGACTTGCATCGATCCTGTCAAACTTCCACACAGTAATTTTAAAAGTCGACAATTGATAAAATTGACCACTGCTTAGCTTAACAACTTACAACTCTTACTAACATAACTCACAGAAAAAAAATAAACTGTAACTACGGCGAGGCTTTATAGTGAAGAAAAACAAGAATGTCCTACCGTGAAGGAAAGGTAACATTAAGTAATTTAGTTTTGACGATTCAAAAGTGTTCTTTTAAACGTTTTTTACTGTAAAAATTAGTATCAATCTGATGATATTATATAGAATAGGATAGGATTATTTGATGTTCGATAAGTTTACCTGAGAGTTATAGGTAAAAGACACATCCTCTTACTGGAAATTTGTAAGTTTTTTGTAAAAAGTGATTGCTGTTGTTATTTTTTGCCAAAGATGTTGATTATTCGGTGACGTTTCTATGATTCGTTTTCCCCTTAAACCTGTCTAGAGATCCTGAAGATAAGTCAAATTGAGCGTTTTTCTATTAGTCAAGGAGCTTCGAACTTAAGATAAGTCGAGTCTAGCGTTTATCTATTAGTAATTTTGAGTGCGTCAAGTCGAGCAATTTTCTATTAGTCAAGGAGAAACAAACTTTAGATAAGTAAAGTCGAGGAGCGGTTTTCTATTAGTCAAGAAGCTGCGAACTTTAGATAAGTCAAATCTAACGTTTAGCTATTAGTCTAGAAGCTACGAATTTTAGATAAGTAAAATCGAGTGGTTATCTGTTAGGAAAGGAGCTACAAACTTAAGATAAGTCAAGTTTAACGTTTATCTATTAGTCTAGGAGCTACACATTTAAGATAACTCAAGTTGAGCGTTTATCTATTACTCAAGGAGCTACGAACTTTAGATAAGTCAAGTCTAGCGTTTATCTAAACCTAGAAGCTACACATACGAGATAGGTCAGAGCGTTTATCGATTGGTTTAGGAGCAAGGAACTTTAGATAAGTCAAGTCGAGCAGTGATCTATTAGTCATAGACATAGACATACATTTATTTAGCATCAATTCACCCATACTGTTACATACACGGTAACATAAATGTAGGTACAGACCAAAATAATGGAGATAAAAATAAGAAAACAAAAACACTTAAAAACGAAAATAAAAAACAAAACAAAAATATACGGATCTAACTAGACATATTTAAATATGGGTGTTGTGATGCCAAACAGAACATCGACTCAGCGTATGCTGCAACAAGGTGCTGCAGCGCTTATTTTCAGCGTCGCCCTTAATAAAAGGTGTGCCCGTGAGGCACCGGTTATGTGTTCTAGTTTAAGCTTAACTTAAGGTAAATATAAATATATATGCAGGCAAAATTTGTAATTTTCAATAAAAATAAAAAAAATAAACTTTAGTATAAATATATAAATACAATAAACTCATATAAAAATCATTAACATTAATAAAGATATTTTTACTATTTAGCCTTTTAACATTGTGCTGCATTGTTGGAATAACCCGACCACTCCGCTCGCGCGCGACTCATTTTGCTTTTGGACTGTTAGAAAGTAATTCTTTAGTTTAAATTTAAAATTTTGGACATTACTAAGTTCACGAATAGGAGGAGGCACGTTGTTCCAACATTTGGTAGCCGCGTATCTGAAACTTCCTCGAAAAGCGGCTGTTCGATGTTGTGGTATTTTCAAAACACTGTTTAAAACTCTCATATACCGAGTATCGTCTTCTCTTCGCCAATTTAGTTTATCGAAAAGAGATGTTGGATTATTGGTTTTTATCACCTTAAAAAATAGTGTAGACATGTGCAGCTCTCTGCGGTAGGACATCTTAAGAATGTTTGATGCATTTAAAAAGGGGGTAATATGGCTACGTGGCGGTACATTAAAAGTGTACCTTGCACAGGCATTTAGTACTCTCTGTATAATTCTATCTGCTTTTGCGAGCAGCCTAGGGCCGTAAACAGTATCTGCATAAGCTAACCTTGACAGTCACACAGTTTCATACGTAGCTCCTCGCTTATAAAATCACGACTGCGATACAAAACTTTAAGGCGGTAAAAACAATTTCGTACAATCGCTAAAACGTGACTTTCAAAGCGGAGACTGTCATCCATTAATACGCCTAGATTCCTCGCCTCGGTGACACGATCTACCTGTCCTCCAAGAATGCTTATAGTAGGATTCTTACTGACTATATGGTCTATCTGTTTCCTTGAACCAAGTACTATGCACTTTGACTTGCGTGGATTTAAAACAAGTGTATTGGATTCAGACCACTGAGCTATATTCTGCAAATCTTGATTAATTTTTACTACTGCACTATCAGTATAACTGGGATCGAATGTCAAATATTCTTGTATATCATCCGCATACAGGTGATATTTGCAGAACTGTATCTTATTGCAAATGTCTGCAGTGTATAAAATAAAAAGTTTTGGGCCCAAAATAGATCCATTAGTCAAGGAGCTACGAACTTTAGATAAGTCAAGTCGAGCGATTATCTATTAGTCAAGGAGCTACGAACTTTAGCTAAGTCAAGTCGAGCGGTTATCTATTGGTCAAGGAGCTACGAACTTAAGATAAGTCAAGTCTAGCGTTTACCTATTAGTCTAGGAGCTACACATTTAAGATAAGTCAAGTTGAGCGTTTATCTATTACTCAAGGAGCTACGAACTTTATATAAGTCAAGTCGTACGTTTATCTATTAGTCAAGGAGCTATGAACTTCAGATAAGTGGAGTCGCGCTATTATTTATTGGTAACTAGCTGGCCCGGCAGACGTTGTTCTGCCCTTAAAGTTGATGCGCTATAGCACCATCAGTGAGCCTAGTGTGAGTTTTTAACGCTACTATCGCGTTCGCGGCAACGAAATACATGTATAGAAATACATGTATGGAAATACATGTATGGAAATACATGTATGGAAATGAAGAAGCACCTCTAGACAATTTTTTCTCATAGGACTTTTGATGAATACGCGAACGCGATAGTAGATTAACGAATACGCAAAAACTCACACTAAGCACACTGTTACAACCAAGGGTTATCTATTAGTCTATTACCCACGGCTACATCCGTGGGGATTTCTATTAGATACTTACCCAATCCGGACATTTATGAGGATAAACGAACTTACACTGCCATCCGTTGGAAGTGTATTGATGGAACCCGGACATGTTTACTTCTGTCAATAAACTAACTTAAATCGTCATCTGTTAGAAGCGTATGTAACTCTTAGCCAGCACACGCCATGTAAAGCTCCCAATCGGCATGAATGTATATAGATGTATTGTTTATATACCTACATATGTCAAGTTAATTTGTATTTAAACCCTTATTGCGCGAGTCCTACTCTTACTCAGAAACATTCCCCAGCGTGTGCATAACAACTTACCAAAATTTCATTATTATCGGTTTACCCTTATTGTGTGATTCCGACTCGCACTTGACCCTTTCTAGGATTTCGTAGCCAAATGTCTGTCTGTCTGTCCGTATGTCACAACCACTTAACCGAAACTATAAGAATTATACTGTTGAAACTTGTTAAGTAAATGTATTCTGTGAACCGCATCAAGATTTTCACACAAAATTAGAAAAAAAACAATAAATTTTTGGGGTTCCCCATACTTAGAACTGAAACTCAAATTTTTTTTTTTCATAGAACCCATACGTGTGGGTTATCAATGGATAGGTCTTCAAAAATGATATTGAAGTTTCTCATATCATTTTTTTCTAAACTGAATAGTTTGCGTGAGAGACACTTCCAAAGTGGTAAAATGTGTCCCGTCCCCCCCCCGTAACTTCTAAAATAAGAGAAAGATAAAACTAAAAAAAATATATGATGTACATTACCATGCAAACTTCTCCCGAAAATTGGTTTGAACGACATCTAGTATTGATATCAACTTCGAAGCAAATGACCGCCAGAATAACTTTCTTCCCCTTTTTAACCCCATTAGGGGATGCATTTCAATAAAATACAAAACAAGACTTCCACCAATTCTGTTAAAAAAGGTTTATGTAAAAATTGAAGGAAATTGGACCAAGGAATCACGTTGTCCCATACAAATTTTGCCCCCCTTTTTCACCCCCTTAGGGGAAGAATTTCGGAAAATCCTTTCTTATCGGATGCTTACGCCATACAAAGAATACAAACTCCAAGTTTCAGGTCTCTACGATGATCGGTTTAGGCTGTGCGTTGATCCATCAGTCAACGAATTTTAGAAGAGGTCAATATTTATAACAAGTAAAATTATCTAATGAAATTGAAAAAAATCAAACTTTGACTTCTCTTCTTCTCTAACAAATTTATTCTCATTTCTTTCTCCTGCTCCACCTTTAGACTCTGATCAAATATGGCACCTCTGCTGTACATTGGTAAGGAGTTGAGTATTCATCAGATACCAAGTGATCCCACAGCATCAGGTCAAGTCACTAAGTTATGTATGTTCTTGCAAATGATCATTGAAATAACAGGATACCAAGTTTTGAATTGATCTGACCTGTGAAAGCGCCTCATACTCTTTATCATTTAGAAAATAGCTGATGATCTTTAAACCGCCAGACAGATTTTTAAACAACATGGCTAAAAACACTCTTCATCGAAATACCGTTTAAACAAAAAATACTTAATCAAAATCCATTTACTTGGTCGCTACGATGTTTCAGACAGAAACTGACGATGAAGTTTTAACACCCCTTTTCGTCGGGGGCTCAAATCTAAATCCCTCCCCATTAGTGAGGAAAACAACAAAATAATTAATTATACTACTTGTTTCATGCGCTATTTCTTAAATTTATAATTTAACTCTAAGTAGTTTGCTAATGGGTTAAAAGGTTTATACATAAATTAAACAAATCAAAACAGTTCTACACTTTATTTGGTTTACATTCAGATAACTAACATCTTATGCTTAATATGCAAAAAGAAGAAATGTTTGACGATCAGTAATATATAACAGGGTTGTCGGCTGATAACGAGTCGTCTTTCAATGTTTATTGACTGGCATTAGGCGAAGGAGGGACGGGAAGGAGGTCAGTTTCGAAATGGGAACCGTTTTCGTCAGCATAGTACTTGACAAGGTGCAATTTGCCGTCAGGGCCAGGAAGGTAGAAGGATCCTGTCTGTACGATCACAGACCGTGGTTTGTTGTCCTCGTCGGTGACAGTCTTCAGTTCACCTGTTTGCTCTTGGTTGTTGCCGTCAGATTGTTTATATCTACAAATATATTTAAAATTAACATTCAACCTACAAATCATCCCCACTTTAACGTGTGGGTGCTGAGCACGTAAAAGTTTAATCAAATTCGTCACAACTATTTTGTTAGTTTTTTTTCTTTTTTGATTTCGTTACTGTTATTATGACAATAGAAGAGTGAGAAAACAAAAGGAATGTTTTTAGAAATCTAATCTTATAAGAGATTTACTTTTGAGCAAAGAAAAATAATAAGAAGAGTAATCTTTTTGACAAACAAGCTAACACTATGGTGGCAAACAAGCTAACGGTCCGCCTAATGGTAAGCGATGACCGCGTAGCCTGTGGACGCTTGCAACACCAGGAAAGTCAGTCGCGCGTTGCCGACCCTTTAAAAATCTAATAACTTCTTTCTTTAAAAGCCCCATATTGTAATCAGGTATTACTCACCCCCATTTGTATTGTCCGTCAGGGTTGATTTCGTACCCTTGTGATACTAGTTCTATTGTTTGTTCCACAGGAAGGGCAGCGGCAGCAGCCACAAAAGCGAGAACTAAGATCTGTTAAACACCAAATGTATAAATAACACCCTGAAAATAGAATACTAAGGCATAAAAATAATTATGCTTTAGTGTGTATTAATATTTAGAAGTAGATCTTCTATTTAAATTTTAATAGTTATATTTATAAATACCATTTAAAAGTTATGTTTGGAAATCCAATATAATTGTATGTAATGCACAGATACTTTAAGTTTTACTGAAAATATCCTATACCCTAAGGGCAGACATCACTTTTCAACCGACTTAAAAAAGGAGGTTATCAATTTGACCCGTTTGTATGTAGTATTGTCAGAATTTCATAGTTTATATATATATGTTAGTCTATACCAACTTATAAACATGTGTGCCAAATTTTATAAGTTTAGTAAGTAATAAGTAGTGAGTAGTATAAGTAGTAAGTAGTATAAGTAAATGTATGTATATTTGTATGTTTGCCCGCACTATCTCAAAAACTATAAGTCAGATTGCAAAAATTCTGTTTCAGTTGGACTATAAATATAGTCCATCTTAGTGAACAATGCAAGTTTCATCAAAATCGGTTCAGTAGTTTTTAAAATGGAAAGTTAAAAGTGTATCAGTCACCAGGAAACGTGCCGTTGGTTTAGCGGCGTAATTCGAAAATTTTATTTAATTAACTGAAATCGACCTAAGAAGGTAAATTTCCTTAGGTGCCCGTTTTTTTGCAAAAGAGTTTATATATAATATAACTAAAAATAATATAATATGTAATTAAATAATGCAACGGAATAAAAATATAGCTAACTTTTTTTAAAAATATATATACCTATTCACTTAATATATATATATTGGGTAGCTATCGTCTGTACGTTGCAGTCAGCATCAATCTGTCTGCCAAACCCATTGCATTGGTACAAGTGTCGACACTGGACATGAACAAACGACGCTATTCTTTAAGAGGGCGATATAGGCCAGAAAGCTAATTTCTGTAATTCTAACATTGTGTTTGTAAATGTACTATAAATCATTAGATAATGTCGTATACATTTCTATGAGATATATATATAACATACTTCTTAAGTAATTTATACCGTAAGGCGTCTTCTTAAGGCGTCATCGCCTTGAAAATTTAAATTTTTTGTATGGAATTTAACGTTATTACCGTTTTGTAGTCACATTTTTTGACTTTTTGCTACAACTTAGAGTCAATGCACTAGATAACAAGCTATTCTAATTATTTAACCAACTTTCATTACAAGCAAATGCAAAACACGCTTTAAATATTTGCACAAGTGTTGAAACAATGGTCACTTCCAGATTTTTTATTTCATTAAATACAAGAAATGAAAATCACTCACTAAGGTAATGCACTAAACAAAAGTAAGTTTTATAACATATATTTTGTTCAATCCTTTAGCTATAGCATAGTTTAGCCACAAAATTTGCACAAAAACGGCGTATTTTGGCGGTCTAGCTTATAGTGCAGCCTTAAGTTACGCTTACGCTTTAAGTGATTGTCCACTTCACAATTAATGATGATTCATGTTTCGTTAAGCTTAAAATACAAAACTACTGTTTCGTAAACACAAGTTATTACTCGTTATTCACTAGTATTTAAAAATATGCATTTTTCTATAACAGAAACACTTTAAAACTATTTATTATAGCTTTAATTTTAGTTTTTAAATGTTGACATTCTCAATTCTGTAATACAGCAAAATAGACAACTTACCAATTTCATGTTGACTTGTTTATCCGTGTTCAACTGAGCGAATGATGACTTCGTGAATCCGGACACACTTTTATACATTTATTTTAATTATAAAATTGAAAAGTTTTTAAAATATGCTAACATTTGTAGTAGGTATATCCGCCGCAAAAGTATTTGAGACAAAATCAGATCGAAACCAGTTTTAGGTGATGGCACACGTTTGCAAGATTTTGAATAATTTTGTTACAGTCCTGAGTACATTTTGTGTAAAAAATATATGTTATAGTTCGAAACCTAATTAAGTAAATGTGCTAATATTATAATAATTTGCCTATTGAAATAGTTAAAAAAAAAACCGACACTTAGTTTTTGGGCTTTAATTAAAATTTGTGAAGAACTAAGAGTGGTTTTCTCTTCATTCTTATTTCATAATATATATATTGATTTTTTTATACCGACAAAAAACCGAGAAAATAGAGATTTCCAACGTGCGGTTACGAGCTAGCGCCAGTCGTATGTACATAGAAGTGTGTCTCTTTGTATGCTTCAACAGTGTAAATATGTCTTTGTACACTGGTTAAAACGGCATTATTTTGCTAGGGTATGCCAAAGCCTTAAGACACGTGATGAGTGAATCCATTTTTTTTTAGGTGCGTGTTCAGCAGCTACAACATGGGTTATAATAAAGTACGACAGTCACGAAGTGTACAACAAACATTAAAAACGCTGATTTATAAAATGTTTGCAGGCTGGCATTGTAAAAACATATTGCACGAGTATAGGTTATAGGCTAGACCGCGTAAATACGCCGTTTTCGTGCAAATTTTGTGGCTGAACTATAGCACTTAAAGGATTAAAAAAAATTTATGTTATAAAACTTGCTTTTGTCTAGTGCATTACAAAAAATCTGGAATTGACCATTGTTTCAACACTTGTGCAAATTTTTATAGCGTGTATTACATTTTATTGTAATGAAAGTTGAATAAATAATTAGAATAGCTTGTTATCTAGTGCTGACATTTAAAATTTCAAATCCTAATCCTAATTTGCTAACTAATATATTAAGTACATAGTAATAAGGATCTATCAAGTACCTATAATTGTATCTCGTATAATTTACCGTGAATAGTCTGCAAAATAGTGTTTGTCGCATTCAGTGCGCAACTTCTTAACGACACTTTGATTAAAAAAAAAATAGGTACATTATTTGGCAAAATACCTTTTTCCCAACGTTTCGGCTGGGTTACACCAGCCTTGGTCACGGGTAGACTGGCGGTGCGCGGAGTCTTCGGCTTCAAGTGGAAGCGTTCTTTTGAACTACCCTCACTTTGTATTTATACTTGTCAAAATCACTACACATAACACTAACGAAGTCCTCGGGTGCGTTCGTTGGTGAAATTCGAGAGCTGTATTTTCCTATAGCTGGATTCCATACAGGCGACAGTTTGTATCCATCCTCACGATTGAAGTTCTCATTCTTTTTTATTTCAATCGCTTCTCGTACCAATTTACGGTAATATTGCCGATTGATGGACAAATACCTACAAGCTAGTAGCCTATAATCCCACCGCTAGAGTAACAAGTCGTACATGATCCTTGATACAAGAACACAAAGATTTGTTTACAGATGACGCGTACCATTGGTTGCACAGCCCTACGATATCGTAGTCAGCGAAACTCTATGGACTGCCGGGAAACCATAAAACAGATGTGCCCTTACGACCAATTGTAAGTCAAATTAGATTTCCCGCTTACGAGTTAGCGAAACACATAACTAAAGTGTTGCAGTCACTAATAGGTTTTTCACCGTCTTACGAAAAAGATTGTCGAAATTTTGTTAGCATCATAAATGACATCCAGTTGGAACATGATGAGATAATGGTGAGTTTTGACGTTGAATAGTTGTTCACTAATATTCCACTCAAAGAATGCCTTGACATAATCAAAAATAAACTAGTTTTGCTTGAAAACTGTTTAGAAGGAAACTATTTTCTTTATTAAAGTCAGCACTACCTTCAGATTGATAGATTAGCTATGGGTAGTTCGGTAGCACCAACGTTAGCCAACATCTGTATGGAAAATTTTGAGGAGAAAGCTATGAGCTCAGGGCCTTTTAGCGTATGACTTTGGAAGAGATATGTTGATGACGTGTTCTGCTTAATTAAAGGAACCAGGCAGGAAGTAGAACAGTACCTAGATCACCTTAACTCCATTCCTAACAAAATACGTTTTACATATGAAATGGAAAGTTAACGTTCACTGGCATTCTTAGATGCTAAATTGAATGTAAGAGAATATGGCTTTCTGGGGCATACTGTATATCGGAAACCACACACACGGACAGATATCTGAACGTCTCCTCGCATCATTACCCGCGTCACCTATAAACAGTTGTGACGTCTCTGTCTAACTGAGCTCAAGACCTTTGTGACCCTGAATATTTAGATACTGAGCTGGCACACGTTCAGGAGGCACTAAAGAGAAACGGGTACAAAACGAGTAAAAGAAGTTCAGTTCGCCGTAACACACTTACAAAGTATCCAGAGATTAGCAGACAGTCAACGGTCATGCCCTATATCAAAGGAGTAACGGATTAAATTGGATCACTTTTAAATAAATTCTCTATTAAGACTGTATATCTCTGTTTTTCAAAACTGAACAGCAGGTGCGCACGCCACAGGACGTAATCCCGTACCAAATACCCTGGTGTTTGGTACAGGACACCTGTGTCTACAAAATTGCAGCTGCGGCAGTTCTTACATTGGCCAGACCCAACGCAAAACTTCTGTAAAGAATTGCCAGACGACAAACTCAGCTATAGCAGAACATCTGATTAACTCAAATTCCAACCACTGGATTGAGCTTCACCAGCCTAAGGTTTTGTCCAACGATCGCCAATATTACCGTAGTTTAGTACGCGAAGCGATTGAAATAAAAAAGCATAAGAACTTCAACCGTGAGGATGGAAACTGTCGCCTGCATGGAATCCAGTCATAGGTAAATATAGCTCTCGAGTTTCACCAACGAACGCACCCGAGGACACCGTTAGTGTTGTGTGTAGTGATTATAACAAGGATAAATACAAAGTAAGGGGAGTTCAACAGGACGCTTCCACTCGAAGCCGAGGACACCGCGCACCGTCAGTCTACCCGTGACCAAGGCTGGTGTAACCCAGCCGAAACGTCGGGAAAAAGGTATTTTGCCAAATAACGACGCGTTTAATCCCGTTTTATTATTTTTAAATTAGTAATGGAACGGGTAAATTTAAAAACTTATATAGGTTCATAGATAGTATAGAAATTACCTTAAAAAGTAAATCCTTTACTACCAATAACGTTGTTTTCTATCTTATCTAGTTATTTTTTTTTAACCTACTAGGTTTTGCTCGCGACTCCGTCAGATCTAAATTCGGTTTTAGGCGCGGAATTTCTTCGGAAACATCTTGGTTATATACTTAGTAAGAAAGTTTAGTTTAGCAAGCTTTAGCAGTTGTGGTTATGGTTCGTCCGCGTAGATTTTAATTATAGTTATTCCTGTGGGAACTTATGAATATTTCAGGATAAAAAGCCCGTATCATTCTCCGTCCCTTTAAAAATCTCTATATCAAAACTTTGCTCTCAGTAATAACAAACGAACAAACAAATAAATGCAAATAAATTATATTAGTCAGCAAATCGGGATTAGGATTTGAAATTTAAAATGTCAAAGTTAAGACATTCATGGCCGTCATCCTGCCGCCATTGTGTCTTAATCTCGGACAAAATAATCTGTCACTATTTACGGGGTCGGGACAATAGGTAAAAAGTTACTAAAGAGTAAAAATAATGACACTATTTTCGTTACGTCATTTTATCACAATGCATAAGATAGTAGCGCTGTACTACATTTTTCACGCAAAGGCTTATTGTCAAGTAGCTTTAGTGTTGCCGTGTCGGTAAAAATAATAGTAACACTATACCATTATATCTACTCACCAATAGATGTCAGGAAGAGTCATATTTATTGCCTGAAAACACGGATAAAACGACGTTTTTTAAATATGAAACCTAGCAAGATCGATTTATCGCCCCCGAAATCACCTGCATACTCAATTTCATGATATATACGAGTATGTACATATATACAAAAATTGCTCGTTTAAAGGTATAAGATTATAATTCAATGAAAATAAATAAATAAATATGTGAAAATACATAAATGAAAATTATTTTACTTCATCATATGTGTATACATCATAGGAATTAAGCTTACTTATTGTTTTTTCATTAGCGAGAAAAGCAGAAACTAATAAACAAATAAACTGATCCACAGCATGCAAGCACATATACCTAATGTAACTTAGGTACCTATGGTAATCATTCACTGCAATCACATTTTGAACTTCAATTTGAGATAGTAGGAGCACACTAGTATCCCCGTCTGCGTCTGACTGACAACTTTTACAGCTTTTTAATCACGGCGGCTCAAAACTGCGTTGGATCATCGCTTCCGGCTCTTCGTAGAAATCGATTTTCTCTAAGCTAAAAGTTCATGAAAAGTAAAAATATCCAATTAATTGTGTTTTTAAATTAAAAAAACCGGCTAAATGCGAGTTTGGCTCGCGCACCGAGGGTTCCTAGCAAACTTATTATATGCTGTTGTATATTATTAAAAATATTTTAATTATGTGACTAAAAATTTACGGTTTTCACCATTTTTCCTTTATCTGTGCTATAAGACGTTGCTTCGTACCAAATTTCAAGTTCTGAGTTCACGGGAAGTAAGTACCCTGTAGGTTTTGATTGCCTTGCGAGTTTCTAAAATTTGCGGAAATTTGCGGCATAAACGGCTGAATCTTTTGTTTGCGTTGGCTTAGAAGTTCAATTTTTATACAGCTCAATGGGAAAGTAGACCTGAGCTGATTTTAGCTTGATACCTGAGTAAAAGGGTTTTGACAGACGGACATCAAAGTGATCCTATAAGGGTTCCATTTTTTCCTAGAGGTACGGAACCCTAAGAATCATTACAATCCAACTAGAAATCATGTGAGTGAGTGAGTCATCATAAACTTGTGACGCAATAATTGTCGTTTAGATAAAGAGTAAAAGTCATTAGTGACTACAATAATGTCAATCGCGTCCGTACGCACCTCAGTGACGTCTATGGTAAACTGTTGTCGTAAGATCATCCTGCTTGAACCGAAGAAGCACATATTTCACTTTTTGTGTAATTTTATAAACTTAGAACAATGAATTTCTTTGCAAAACATCACTCTTCATCGCCGGCACCCTCAGACGCATTCTGATATTAAAATAGGCAACGACAGTTCATCTGACAATATAAGTTTTAAATTTACGCGTTCCATTACTAATTTAAAAATAATAAAACTGGATTAAACGCGTCATTTGGCAGATTTTGCCAAATGACGCATTTAATCCCGTTTTATTATTATTAAATTAGTTTATCTGACAGTTCACCAGATGGCACAACTAAAAGCCTACCTAATATATTAGTTGAGGAAGAAGACAACAGAATAATTGCTTTAAAAAAAAATAGAAAATCTAAGTTCAGAATTACAATCAGCTCAGGAAACCCTGATTTCTGACAGCCAACTACATAGTCAAGAAAGATATCACACAATCAAGATTGGACGATCATCAGTTTTTTCGACTGTAGCCTTATCACTATATTTCATCAAAATATCGCAGGACTATTAAAAAATCTGACATGCTAATATTATACCTTAACGAATTGAAAATGAGAAACATGGACGTTGACATAATCTGTATAACTGAGCATTTTAGGATATCTGGTCACAAAGAATTATTAGAAATCCCTAATTATCGCATAGCAGCATGGTACTACTCCAGAAATTCTTGCATTATAGTTGGCAAAAGCCATCAATACAAGGTCCTGAAAGACATAGAATATTTAAAGGCTGTGCCATTGAGTTGTCACATCTTGAACTCATAGTTATATGTATTAACAGGATACCGAAATCGAACAATCTACATCATTTTTTTAAAAGGTTACAAATTCTAGCTAGAATTCTTTGTAAGAAAGCAAACAAAAAATTGTTATTGCTGGAGATTTTAATATAGTCATCTTAAAACACAGCAATTTATCGATAGAATTTAGAAATATATTTTATAATATTCTGGCGTACTAAAAGACGTGACTATAGCGCAAATAATTAAATAACGTTCAAATCCTGCTTGAAAAACATACATTTTTCAGAAATCACACATGACGCTAACACAGCCTTTGACTCTTGAAAGTAAAGTAAAGTAAATAAAAAAGGACATTGGTTGAACAAAGGAATAAAAAATGCAGTAAATGACAGACACAGCTGCTTTGGCATTTTAATCGAATTCGCAATAATATAAATAAATCGCAACTAAAAACATATTCTGACAGACTCTAAAAAAAATTATAAAGTTAACTTAAATCTCAAAAAAGTTATTTCATAAAAACAGCTAAACATAAAAGTAAAGGCACATGGCAAGTCTTGAATTATTCCAAATTTGCATATCCTAATAATCGACACAGTAATTTATAATCAAGAACTAATAACTAATTTTAAAGATATAGGAAATACCTTCAACAACTATTTGATTGAAAAAATTGTAAAAACTGCAAAACAAAATAAAACAGACACTTCTAAGATTGACGCTCCGAAAACCTCAACGTTTTTGCCGCCTACAGTTCCTCAAGATATATTAATAACTAGACTTTGGTTTTGGTTAGGATTCTTATGGCAACTCCTTGATTATACAAAAAAGTTTGTTATAGCAAGCTATAGCTGCAGCTATGGTTCGTTCGTGGAATTCGGTTTAAGTTACTCCCGCGGGAACTTTTGAATTTTCCGGGATGAAAAATAGCCTATGTCCTTCCCCAGGCCTTAGACAAATTTCACCTAAATCAGTTGAGCGGTTCCCGATCCATCCAGTGGTTGAAGCGTGACAAACAACCAAACATCCAGGGATAGCTGGTAATTAATGAATTTTGCTAGCGACCGCCCTGCCCTAAATTTGGTTATCGGCGTGAGACTCCTTTATTTAATCTCAGTATTGATACTGTGATTTACTCCTTAATTGCACTAATGAAGTTTGCTTTATCAAGCTACTATAGCTATAGCTATAGTTCGTTAAAGCTCGGTTATAGTTATTCCCGCGGGCATTTCGAAATAGCCTATATGCTATTCCAGGGCCTAACCTATATGTATGACAAGTTTCATCCCGATCCATCCAGTGGTTGAAGCGTGAAGAAGTAACAAACATACACACTCACACACTTACACAGTCACATACTCACAAACTTTCGCCTTTATAATATTAATGAGATAATAAATTCGCTAAAAATGAAACAAGTGCCGGTCATGATGGCATTTCCACTAGAGTAATTAAATACGTATCTGATGAAATCTCAGCCTCTCTTAGTTTTATTATTTACCTTTGCATATTAAATGGTTTATTTCCTAAAAAAAATTAAAAATGTCGGTTATTAAGCCAGTTAATAAAAAAGGTGATTTACAAAAGTTAGAAAACTATAGACCAATCGTTTCCTTATCAGCGATTACAAATATTATTGAAAGAGTTATCTACAATTGTTTTTGCTTTTTTATAGAAAAAAAACTTATTAGCAAAGGGACATAGAGGTTGTCGGAAAGCCAAAACTATTAATATATACTATGTTTGACTTGGTAAAGCAAATCACTGAAAATGACAGACATAATATCAATATGCGCTATGTTTATAGACCTGTCAAATGCATTTGCGTAGATCACTCAATATTGCTTAAGAAAATTGAAGCCTATGGAATTAAAGGAAATATTCTGAATTTAATACAATACTATCTCAGTGACATAAAACAATACACAGAAATAAACAGAATATGGCCAAAATCGAAAGTTGAAAAAACCTATAAATCAGGTGAACGTATTTGTGATTACGGCGTTCCACAAGGAAGTACCTATAATATTTTTAACCTACATTAATGATCTACCAAATAGTGTAATCCAACCAATGGTTTTATTTGCAGATGATAGTAATATAATTATTAAAGGTAATGACAATTTTAATGACTGAGAGTAACATAAATTCAGCTTTGAGTGACATAATAAAATGGCTTTATATGAATAATGTGATTGTAAATTTAGAAAAAAATAAAAAATTTCTCAACGAAATACTACCGCTTTAAATATTAATTACAATAACTATAAAATGTAAGAAGTGCATGACACAAGATTCTTAAGGATTTATATAGACTTAAAGTTAAGTTGGGATAAACATGTAATGCAAATAACAAAAAAAAAAATACATAGATTAGCCTACTGCCTACTTAAATGATCAAAAATCGTAAACCTCAATTCTGTCCTTGTAGCTTACCATGCATATGTGACTTTTGTATTGCGATATGGAGTTATATTTGGGGGAATTGTACAAAAAAGACATTATGCATAAGAGCAATGTGTGGCCTAAAAACAACTGACTCTTGTAAAGATCACTACAAATCCCTAAAAAATTTGACATTACTCTTACTTTAAATTTACGAAATTGCTATATTTGTAAGGCAGAATGAAGACTTGTTTACAAGTGCCCCACAGTTACACCATACACCCTTGCGGAATATAAATAGGTTATGTACACCTGCCGCCAAGACTTCTCTAATGCAGAAAAGTGTTCTATGTACAGTTCCAAAAATATTTAATAAACTACTCGATGATCTTAAAACTTTAAATTTAAAATAGTTTAAATCTAAAGTACTAAACTTACTTATAGAAAAATGCCACTATAAGATAACTGAATTTTTGGAAGATAAATTTCAAATTGTATTTTTATTATGCACGCTTTGTTTAAGTTATTTATAAATATAATTTAACAGAAAAAAAGTACGCCTCTTGAGGCACAACATAGCGTACGAAATTTTAACATTGTTATCATCTATTATGTATTTACCTATGTTGACAAATCAATTAAAATTGAAATTGAAAGCTATAAAACTTTTCTTATTTATTTTTATTAAAAAAGACACGCATGGCCCGACATATGCATTGTAATTTACCTTTGTTTTTTATTGTTAGCTTAAAATATATATATATTCAGAATAAATAAGTATATTTTGAATTGCGTATCAGTAAAAACAACAACACATGTAAGGTAGAAATATTATTGATAGTAAATATGATATTAAGAGCGAAGTCACCACTATGTCCTCCCACAAGTTTCCTAATTCTCCTACAAATTTACATCCCCTATTTTTCCCTCTAGGAAAAGATTTTCTGCAAAACAAAAAAACACGAACATATGTTATAAATTGATACATTTTAAAAATCCGTGGGTAAGTGATCTATATAATATGTGTATTGGATTTTGCAATAAACATGACATGTTTAGTTAAAAAAACACTAAGTGCGCTGATTAAAATAATAAAAAAAATTATTACTAATTACTGGTTTTAAAATGGATTATTTTGTGTAAATTTGATGAATACATTTTTGTGGGTTAGGGTTTTCAGTAAGAAACTGATTTTTGTATCTGTATATTTTTCTGTTTTCTGTTTTAATTTACCGAATTTCAGAAAATTTATTTAACTTATTTATTACATTAGTAATTTCTCTTTGTTTTATTTTATTACAAGAAGTCCTTACATTTTCAACATTTCTGTATTTAAATGTAAGATTTACGTATGCTGGACTTAAGTCCCCCACGAGTGTAATTGGGAACTATTATTTATATACGAACACCATTTTGACTTAAGTATAGAGCAAATATTTACTGTTTTCCGTAGGTGTAATGCTTAAATTTGTTATGGATGAATTGGAAGGACACAGGTGGTCAAATTTTTCTTTAACCTAATTAATTTAAAACATATTAAAAAAAAGTCACAAACAAACACACAAATCCTTTTTTAGTAAGAAAAATAAACCTAACAAAATTGATAATCTTTCCCACAGACTAAATGAATAACAGAACGTGTTCTTGCAAATAATCATCTAGACACGCCACCGCCACAAACATAACTTAGTACCTTGACCTGATGCTGTGAGGATCACTTGGAATCTGCATAATACACAACTTGTTAATTCCATGTTACGTTACTACACCCAGATAATGTTCTGGTTATTACCAGATGTATAGATGACTTCTTTGTTACTACTGAGTTTTAGGTTCAAGAGCAGTTTATTCTGAGTCGGACAGTGTCATTTGTATAAGCTCATTTAACTGTTCGTTCTGTTATTCATTTAGTCTGAGGGAAAGATTATCAATTTTGTTAGGTTTATTTTTCTTACTAAAAAAGGATTTGTGTGTTTGTTTGTGACTTTTTTTTAATATGTTTTAAATTAATTAGGTTAAAGAAAAATTTGACCACCTGTGTCCTTCCAATTCATCCATAACAAATTTAAGCATTACACCTACGGAAAACAGTAAATATTTGCTCTATACTTAAGTCAAAATGGTGTTCGTATATAAATAATAGTTCCCAATTACACTCGTGGGGGACTTAAGTCCAGCATACGTAAATCTTACATTTAAATACAGAAATGTTGAAAATGTAAGGACTTCTTGTAATAAAATAAAACAAAGAGAAATTACTAATGTAATAAAAAAGTTAAATAAATTTTCTGAAATTCGGTAAATTAAAACAGAAAACAGAAAAATATACAGATACAAAAATCAGTTTCTTACTGAAAACCCTAACCCACAAAAATGTATTCGTCAAATTTACACAAAATAATCCATTTTAAAACCAGTAATTAGTAATAATTTTTTTTATTATTTTAATCAGCGCACTTAGTGTTTTTTTAACTAAACATGTCATGTTTATTGCAAAATCCAATACACATATTATATAGATCACTTACCCACGGATTTTTAAAATGTATCAATTTATAACATATGTTCGTGTTTTTTTGTTTTGCAGAAAATCTTTTCCTAGAGGGAAAAATAGGGGATGTAAATTTGTAGGAGAATTAGGAAACTTGTGGGAGGACATAGTGGTGACTTCGCTCTTAATATCATATTTACTATCAATAATATTTCTACCTTCCATGTGTTGTTGTTTTTACTGATACGCAATTCAAAATATACTTATTTATTCTGAATATATATATATTTTAAGCTAACAATAAAAAACAAAGGTAAATTACAATGCATATGTCGGGCCATGCGTGTCTTTTTTAATAAAAATAAATAAGAAAAGTTTTATAGCTTTCAATTTCAATTTTAATTGATTTGTCAACATAGGTAAATACATAATAGGTGATAACAATGTTAAAATTTCGTACGCTATGTTGTGCCTCAAGAGGCGTACTTTTTTTTCTGTTAAATTATATTTATAAATAACTTAAACAAAGCGTGCATAATAAAAATACAATTTGAAATTTATCTTCCAAAAATTCAGTTATCTTATAGTGGCATTTTTCTATAAGTAAGTTTAGTACTTTAGATTTAAACTATTTTAAATTTAAAGTTTTAAGATCATCGAGTAGTTTATTAAATATTTTTGGAACTGTACATAGAACACTTTTCTGCATTAGAGAAGTCTTGGCGGCAGGTGTACATAACCTATTTATATTCCGCAAGGGTGTATGGTGTAACTGTGGGGCACTTGTAAACAAGTCTTTATTCTGCTTAACAAATATAGCAATTTCGTAAATTTAAAGTAAGAGTAATGTCAAATTTTTTAGGGATTTGTAGTGATCTTTACAAGAGTCAGTTGTTTTTAGGCCACACATTGCTCTTATGCATAATGTCTTTTTTGTACAATTCCACCAAATATAACTCCATATCGCAATACAAAAGTCACATATGCATGGTAAGCTACAAGGACAGAATTGAGGTTTACGATTTTTGATCATTTATTAATCTTTCCCACAGACTAAAGGTACTAAGTTATGTTTATTCTTGCAAATAATCATCTAGACACGCGGTGGCGTGTCAAGCCAAGTTCAAGTAACAGAACTGGCGAGCAGCATATATTGAGACTTGCAAGATACATATGTGCTCCAAATTTCATAAGCACATCTCAAACAGTTATTTAGATATTAACGTTCAAAAATCGTCATTTTTATCACTGACTGACCTATAGATCTAACCCAGCTCTAGATGACCTAGAAAGTTCAAATTTGACATGCAGATAGGTAATTAGGTAAATACAAAGGAATAAATCAGAAACTGGTAAATTTTCATCATTTTTTTATAATTTTTCACTTAACCTTTAAGCGGGCGCGCGGTCATTTGTAACGGCAGCGGTCACGCGGAACCTTAATGACCGTCAAGGTTTTTAAGAATTAAAAAGACAAATTATTATATATATATACAGTCGAATTGAGAACCTCCTCTTTTTTTGAAGTCGGTTAAAAATAGGGTTACCGTCCGGATTCGACGTCGCGCGACCGCTTGAAGGTTCGATTCTTCAATTCTATTAGGAACACTTAACTTATAAAAACTGTAATGTAAGAATCAGCAATCAAAACTTATGACAGCCGGTCTTTATGTGGATTTTAAGGTTTTCACGAAAATATATAACGAGTTGAATACCACCCTTAATTTGTTCTTAATCCAAATATTTCCGTTTTAGTACTTATTACTAAGAGTATAGTCGACTTTCGTATTTATTACGTGATTAACTGGGATTTAGTATTAATTATTGTTTCAATATTTAGCGCACATCAATAGTGTAAGATCATTACTTAAAATAATTAAATAATAGTCATTACCGATATGATACGAACGGCGCACGGTGCGTACATACAAGATTGCGATTTATGCTACGAAATTCATAGGTTTTCTTAAAAACTACTTATATATTTGTGGTTCTATTATTATTACAATTCTTTTAGTAAGTACGTATGGTATAGGCAATAGTTTCAATCAAAAATTAATAATAATTCTAGTATAGATATAAGAGTTATAAGTACCTACTTATAGAATTATTATTAATGTATACTTAACTCTGAATGAGTTTGAGAATGAGAACTTATTGGTAACAAATTGTTTTTTTTGAGAATTCAATAGCTAACAGGTAATTTGTTCCGTCATGGTTTTAAATAATTATCTTTTTATTACGTATTTTGTACAATGAGTCGTACAACAGAATTACGGTTGGGTAACACACTTACCTTACACCGAATTATTCCAATGCCTCCCGATGGAAGCTGCCTATTCCATTCGATTGCATATACTTTGTTTGAAGTATAGTAATATACTACAAACAACTAGGTTGCGTGAGACTATAGTAGAGTATGTATGTCGTAAACGTAGGAAAATACAGTAGTTTAACAAAAACCATTTGGTATTAATTTTGCTATAAATAAGTACCTACTAATAATTTATGTACAAAAAGAAATGAAATCCCATCAAAAACATAAATGTGAAATGAGAGCCAAGTTCAATATTATGATATATGCCTTGGATGTTGACTTCAACGACAAAAGAAGTGAGTTCTAAATGAGTGCCAAGTTCCATGGTCAGTCCTGAAATTTATATATAACAACATAAAATATAATTTCTTCTCATAACTTAGAATAATATATTGTAGCCTAAGGTCTGACTTGGCTAGTTTCTCATATACGAATTATATTATAGACTTCGCATGTTCTAAACCTGTTACTTGTCGGTTCTTATTTTATTATTTCGAAAATTTGGCTTGCTAGTAGAAACTAGCCATCGAACATAATAATTCGTATATGAGAACTAGCCAAGTCAGACCTTAGGCTACAATATATTTTCCTAAGTTATGAGAAGAAATGATATTTTATGTTGTTATAAATAAATTTCAGAACTGACCATTGAACTTGGCACTCATTTAGATCTCACTTCTTTTGTCGTTGAAGTCAACATCCAAGGCATATATCATAATATTGAACTTGGCTCTCATTTCACATTTATGTTTTTGATGGGATTGAAATAACAGGATATTATGTGTCGAATCGATCAGACAGGTGAAAGTTCCTCATGCCCTTTGTCATTTAGAAAATAGCTGATGATCTTTAAGCCGCCAGACAGATTTTTAAACAACATGGCTAAAAACACTCTCCATCGAATCACCTTTTAAACAAAAAAAACTTAATCAAAATCGGTTCACTTGGGAGCTACAATGCCTCAGACCGATACAGACGATGAAATTATAACACTCCTTTTCGTCGGGGGTTCAAATCCAAATCCATCGCCATTTGTAATGAAAACAACATAACAATTAATTTTACTACATGTTTTATGCGCTATTTTTCAAATTTATTGTTTCGATGTTAGTAATTTGCTAATGGGTTATAAGGTTTATACATAAATTAAACAAATCAAAACAGTTCTACACTTCATTTGGTTTACATTCACGTAACTTACAACTTATGTTCTAATATGTAAAAAGATGAAATATTTGTAACAATAACAAATAATGTCAACTATTTTAACAGTGACTAAAGGCTCCAGTAAATTGTGCGATGTTTGACGATCAGTAATATATAACAGGGTTGTCAGCTGATAACGAGTAGACTTTCAATGTTTATTGACTGGCATTAGGCGAAGGAGGGACGGGAAGGAGGTCAGATTCGAAATGGGAACCGTTTTCGTCAGCATAGTAAGTGACAAGGTGCAATTTGCCGTCAGGGCCAGGAAGGTAGAAGGATCCTGTCTGTACGATCACAGACCGTTGTTTGTTGTCCTCGTCGGTGACAGTCCTCAGTTCACCTGTTTGCTCTTGGTTGTTGCCGTCAGATTGTTTATATCTACAAATATATTTAAAATTAACATTCAACCTACAAATCATCCCCACTTTTACGTGTGGGGGAGGTACCTACACTAAAAAAGATCAAGATTTTATTTTACTACTTTGTCTGTGTGATAAATATGTATTTATACCCATGTCAAATTGAAGAATTCTAACACTGATAGTATCTGACCTAAACCTGACAGACGGACAGACGGACACAGCGAAACTATAAGGGTTCCTTGTTGGCTACGGAACCCTGAAAATGGCAGAGCAGCAGTGTTCGACAACTTCCTCGCGTAGTTACAATCTAGTAAAATGCTGGGCACGTTAATGTTTAATCAAAATCTTCACAACGATTTTGTTACTTCTTTTCCTTTTTTTTATTTCGTTACCTACTGTTATTATGAAAATAGAAGTGTGAGGAAAGAAAAAGCATATTTTGAGAAGTCTTATCTTATTAGAGATTTACCTTTGAAATAGCAAAATAAAAAGTTGAGTAGTTTTTTAAATACCACTAAGGTGACAAACAAGCTAACGGTCCGCCTGATGGTAAGCAGTGACCGTAGTCTGTGGACGCTTATAACACCAAGGGAGTCACTCGCGCGTTGCCGACCCTTTATAAATCAAAAAACTTCTTCCTTGGAAAGCCCTCTATTGTAATCAGGTAATACTCACCCCCATCTGTATTGTCCATCAGGGTTGATTTCGTAGCCTTCTGATACCAGTTCTATTGTTTGGTCCACAGGAAGAGCGACGGCAGCAGCCACAAAAGCGAGAACTAAGATCTGCGAAACACCAAATGAATAAATAATAATACCCTGATAATAGAATACTATGGCAAAAAATAATTATACTCATAATGCTTTATGACTTGATCAAAGTTTAAACTATTTTTTTGTACGACTTAGGTGGCAAACAAACATGCATGCCTCCTGATGTGGAGCGGTTTCCATAAACCTGAACATAGACGCTTGTAGCACCCGGGGTCTTGCTCACATGCATGTTGCCAACCATTTAAAAAATAAATAGCTACCTTTTTGTAGAATTCTAAATATATTGTATCTATATTTAGTGTGTATTTATATATTAATATAATAATATAGCTAATAATATAGATTTTCTTTATATTTATTTATAAATTAGAAAATCCAATATAATTGTATATACATATACATACAGATACTTATAGTTTTAATAAAAATATCCTCTACCCAAAAGGAAGACATAACTTTTCAACCGACTGAAAAAGGAGGTTATCAATTTGACCCATTTGTATGTAGTATTGTCAGAATTGAATAGTTTTTATATGTGTGCTAAATTTTATTAGTGTAGTAAGTTTAAGTAGTAAGTAGTGTAAGTAAATGTATGTATATTTGTATGCTTGCCCGCACTATCTCAAAAACTATAAATCGGATTGCAAAAAATATTTTTAGTTGGACTAGAAATATCGTCCATATCAGTGAACAATGCAAGTTTTATCAAAATCGGTTCAGTAGTTTTTAAAATGGAAAGTTAAAAGTGTATCAGTCACTAGGAAACATGTCGTTGGCTTAGCGGCGTAATTCTAAAATTTCATTTAATTAACTGAAATCGACCTTAGAAGGTTAATTTCCTTAGGTGCCCGTTTTTTTGCAAAAGAGTTTATATATATATATAGGTAAGTAATAGATATAATAGAGTTTATATAGGTAAGTAAATGTCCACTTCACAATTAATGATGAATGAATCATTTCGTTATGCTTAAAATACAAAACTACTGTTTTGTAAACACAAGTTATTACACTTTATTCACTAGTATTTAAAAATATGCATTTTTTATGACAGAAACACTTTAAAATTATTTATTATAGCTTCAATATAAGTATTTAAATTTTGACATTCTCAATTTTGTAATACAGCAAAATAGACAACTTACCAATTTCATGTTGACTTGTTTATCCGTGTTCAACTGAGCGAATGATGACTTCGTGAATCCGCACACACTTTTATACATTTATTTTAATTATAAAATGTCACCGTTTTTAAAATATGCTGACATTTGTAGTATATCCGCCACAAAAGTATTTGAGACAAAATTAGATCGAAACCTGTTTAAAGTGATGGCACACCACATACCCAAACTAACATTCAAACCTTTATTAAGTGAATCTGCTCATATTATAATAATTTGCCTTTTAAAATAGTTAGAAAAAAAACTGTGTCTGTATGCTTCAATAGTGTAAATATGTCTTTGTACACTGGTTAAAACGGCATTATTTTGCTAGGGTATGACATAGCCTTAAGTCACGTGATGAGTGTATCCATATTTTTTTTAGATGCGTGTTCAGAAGCTACAACCGGGTTATAATAAGCCGTGTATCCACAAATAGTAGAACAATAATTAAAAACGCTGATTTATAACATGTTTGCAGGCTGGCATTGTAAAATATTATGAACTAAATATAGTTTGGTGCGCGAGTCGGACTCGCAATCAACTATTTTTTTATTTGATTGAGAATGATACCGAAACTAGATGAGTAACTACTCTAGTAGTAACTTAAACTAAACTAATTTGCTAACTAATATATTAAATATATAGTAATATAGATCTATAAAGTACCTAAAATTGTATCTCGAATTATTTTCCGTGAATATCTTGCACAAGTGTTTGTCGCACTCAGTGCGCAGCTTCTGAACGACTCAGTATTTCTTTTGTAAAATATTGACAAATCGTACATGGATTTAAAAAAAAAGAGATAGGTACATAGACAGTATAGAAATTACCTAAAAAAGTAAATCCCTTTTTACCAATAAGGTTGTTTTCTATCTTATCTCGTTATTTTTGTAACCTGCTAGGTTTTGCTCGCGATTCCGGCCGCGCTAAATTTGTTATAGGCGTGGGATCTTCGGAAACTTCTTGTTTATAATAAGAAAGTTCGGTTTAGTAAGCTATAGCAGTTGTAGCTATGGTTCATCCGCTTAGATTTTGATTATATTTATTCCTGTGGGACCTTTTGAATTTTTCAAGATAAAAAGCCGTTATTCTTCCCAGTCCTTTTAAAAATCTCTTATATCAAAACTTAGCTCTCAGTAATAAGAAACGGACAAACAAACAAAAAAATAATACAAAAAAAATATATATATTAGTTAGTTAATAAGGATTAGGATCTGAAATTTAAAGTTGAGACATTCTTGGCCGTTTAATGTTTCTCTATTGCTATGTCACCATGTGTTATATAATGGAAAATTATAATCTCATTATACAAAGTAAGTATAATTTACATTATTGTTTTTACAAATTAAACGAAAACTTATTATTTTAATATTTCTTAAGTAAACACACACCAAACCAATACTTACACAAAATAGCACAAAATTGGGTATCTATTTAAGGGTCTTCTGCTTTTTTGTTAAACAACAATCTTATTTAATCTACACCCACAATAACCTAAAAAAACATAAAAATATTCTCCCAGAAAATAAATGTGACAAGATATTTGTTGCCGTTATACTTGCTGCAAAACTTATCCTGTTATTAAGAAGCAAATAACCATTAATATAATCAATACAAAAACTTTTAGGACACAATGAAACATTGAATGTAAAACCGGACATTGTGTAAAACAGTGTTTACTGTAATTGTTTTTGCATTAGCAAGAAAAGGAGAAACTAATAAACAAATAAACCGATCGATAGCATACAAGCACATATACCTAATCTGAATATTAAAGAATGCTGTACAATACGTATAAACGAATAGTTTGAACCACCTTTTATTTACCATAGGTACCTACAGAAATCATTAACTGCAATCACATTTTAAACTTCAATTTGAGATTGTAGGAGCACATTAGTATCCCCGTCGGCGTCTGATTGACAACTTTTACAGCTTTTTGATCATGGCGGCTCAAAACTGCGGTGGATAATCGCTTCCGGCTCTTCATATAGAAATCGAATCGCAACGTGAACTTTTCTAAGCTCGTGAAAGCTATAAAACAGTTCATGAAAGCTATGAAACTATAAAACTGTGAGGTACGTAATGGGTCATATTTTCTTTGAGCGTATTATATGTATGTCATTATCATTTTTGAAAACGAACTTTCATTTGTAACATCAACTTTTTCCTTTCGTCGTGTTCAGGAAAAATATGAAATTAAAAATGATTACTGTCCTATTTTACCATTGTCCGAGTATTCCGAGTTGTCCGAGTTTACCATTCCATGGTTGCCACTCGGAAACCTTTCTTCCCCATCGGTTATTGGTTCTACGAGGGATGTCACCTGCCCTTTGCTACTTTAGCTTACACTTTAGATTTATTCCAGTTGAAGTTTTAAAATGAAATGCGACCTATTGCTTCTGTAAAAATACTACTAGTCTACAATCAATGTTTTTAGATAAAGCCCTTCCTAGTTTGACAGTTGTATTCCGAAATATGGATCTTGATGAAATCTGTCATTACTGTAGAAAAACTACTATGTCTACGATCAATTGTTACTGAGATAAAGTCCATTCTCGTTTTTTCAGTTGTATTCCGAAATAAGGGTCTTGATTGTATCAATCATACGTGTAAGAAAACTATAAAGAGCTATATCTCCATAACTGTTGATGGTATACTAGTAGTTAAATTGTGGTGGCCGAGGGGTTTCGATTTTTCTTTCTGTCCTGAGTGGCGGAGGTTCGAGACCCGGCGTATACTAATGAGTCTTTTTCTTAATTTCTCAAGTACATTGATTATTCACACCACTGGCTTTTCGAAAAAAAAGACA
Organism: Apoda limacodes; assembly: GCA_946406115.1. Taxonomy (NCBI): domain Eukaryota; kingdom Metazoa; phylum Arthropoda; class Insecta; order Lepidoptera; family Limacodidae; genus Apoda; species Apoda limacodes. Next base: position 26,635,188 of record OX291550.1, read on the forward strand.
CAATCCGCACTGGGCCCGCGTGCGGACTATGGCCCAAATCACCTTCGTTGTTGGTAGGACGTGCCACAGCATTAGAAATAAATACATTTCAGGAGGCTATTTAGCTGAAAAAAGAGTTAGATAAGTGGTGTTGTAATGATCTTCGCTTGCTCGGATATTCCACCAGATAAGCTTGGCTTTGACCTAATAGATCTTGATCAAGACCACGTGATAGTAAAAACTTTAGGTTTGCACTGTGATATCAAAGGCAATGTATTCAAATTCAGAGGCGCTGTTTTTGATGCTCCTGATATATCCACTAAAAGAAGTATCCTTAGTGCTATAAGTCAAATCATTGATCCGTTAGGTTTTTTAGGTCTATGCATAACGAAAGCAAAGATCTTTTTACAAAAAATATGGCAAAGTAATTTAGAATGGGATACTCCTCTACCCAACGAGTTAAACAATATATGGAAAAGATTTTATAATCACATTTTAAATATATCTTATATTTCCATTGAACGTAATTTACATGTAACCGGCTTAAATAGTTTGGGATTAATAGGCTATTGTTATGCTTCCAGTGAAGCCTACGGGTGCATTTACGTAAAAACTATAATTTAATATCAGAATAAATATTTAACTACTTTGTGCAAAGTCACGTGTTGCTCGTAATAATTCCATTTTAACTATTCCAAAGCTTGAGTTAAACGGAGCTCTATACTTCAAGCTAAACTTATAAAGGAGGTTACTTTAATTCTTTCTAATATAAAAAGAATTACATCAATTGCGGTTCGCAAATAAAATTAAACTAAAATAATATAAATCTAAACTAATATAAATCAAACAAATAAATGTTAAACCTAAACAACAGAATCAAAAACTAAATTAAAACTATTATAGAAATAAATAATTATCAAATAAATTATTGCACGCGTGGCGAAGTGCCAAGAATGTTGGCTGTGTTTCCTCTCTGAATTGAGATACTGATTTTCTGAGCAAGAAAAAGGCCAGCCCTCTCACCCCCCAGTCACCTGCAGAAATTTATGTGAACATGGACCCCAAAGGCCAAGAGTTTATACTGTAAACCGCACAAACACGTCGTTTGTCAACATAAAACACGTCGTTTGACAACAAAAAAACTGTACATACTACATTCTACTTACTAAGTTCTTTTAATACTATTTGAATATTTTAGTAATAATAAAATATTTTAATTTCTAAAGCATATAAAAAATATTAATTTTTTATTTACCCAGCGTAATTTTGTTGATGACCAAAATTATTCTACATACTTTTATATGTATATGTACCTACCACTTTTACTATATTGTCTATACAAAATTATGCTTGTCTATATAATTGTCATTATATATAAAACAATTGAGAATAATACAAATTTAGTTTTACCTTTTAACTACTTTGTTATTTACACATTAAGGGTAATCCGTTTGAAATGAAATTTTGGTAAGTTGTTATGTATATGCCGGGGAAAATTTTTGAATTAGTATAACTCTTTCACAATAGCTACCCTAGTCAGCTAGTGCTTAATAAAACATGTCTACTTTACAAAATAGTACAACTCGCTTAAAAAGTGCGTGTTTTTATTTTTGAATGAAATAGCGCACCCTTATTGAAACAACCTTAATATATCCAAATTAGACGAATCCCGTAATAGTAAATCCAACAAACAAGTTAGAAAGAGATAAGAGACCTCAGTTTCACTTCGTCTCTGTCACACTTTTGCGACCATTTTTTTTCATATCTGGCTAGGAAATGCGCTGTCCAGTTCTCAATGTCTATAGGTACAACGTACTCAAAGGCCGCTCTTCAATGCCCATAAGAGGCAACTAATAATAAAATATATTTTTTAGAAATCAGCAATCACACAAGTGTATTTCTTTAACCTTTTAACTTTTAAATGTCTAAGTTGACACATTCAAGGCCGTTTTTTACTCAACTGGTATTTCACCCAAATTAATGCAAATTAATGCTTGAAACGCGTTTTAGAAAGAAACGGTGTTGATTTTATTTTTGCCTAAAGCCTCCATATCGTACGATTTTAGTAAATTCCAAGGCTAATAATTCCTATTAAATTCTTCCATTTTAAATTTAAATTGCGTACCAAATTTGATGCGTTACGATTGAAATACGCGTCGCACTCGCCGCACCGCAGTGCGCCCAGCCTTATGTTAATTGTCAACTAGAATGCGCGTCATATAAGTTTGCACGTATTAATATGCGGAGCAATAATTCTATCTTATATTGTTTTTTGCACGCCTCATAAGCGGAGCGGTGAGGTAGTGCTCTACTCTCGACATGTCAAAAAACCCAGTCTTTCGAAACTTAAATGACGTTTTTTTTTTAATATAACACTTACAGGATAATATGAGTGCACTAATATGAAGTTAAATAATCTGTCTAGCACATATGGTACATTTTATAAACAATTAATTTGTTTAATATAATAAATAATAACATTAAAACTAATCATTCTTGGACGTCCGTGAGTCTGTGTTTATGTGACCATGTATGTGGCAGAGAAATTGGTCGAAAAATTCATCTTACCGGAATACTTTTGTTTTTAATATATAAAGTATTACACTGTGCTGATTCCTAGTTAATATTAGCGTTCTAAGTACTGTCGTTTAATTATAATTTATAAAAAACTAATATACCACTGTATACTGTATATCTATATATATATTTTTTATTTTTATTTTATAGTATATTTTTTCCGCACCTTATTTGTTATTTTATTTTAAAAAACTTGAGTTTTTGTTTTAGATTTTTTTTAAAAAATGTAATTGACCGCTATGAGGCGTGCACTTTTTATTTTCTCATCAACAGTGCCCCGCACGCCGCCGCCCTAGTATATATAGGCATAGTCCGGTAGAAGGTCTTCTAAATAATCAAAGTCTAAAATATTACAACTGAAGACATTTACTCACCTAACTCTGGTTTCCTTGGACCGATCCTGACTAAATTTAAATAGCAATAGACTATACCCCTTCATAATATGTGTAAAGATTTTCCAAATCCGTTTATGAACGACGGATTTCTGAGGTAACCAATAAAAAAAATACAACTGAACTGAGAATCTCCTTCCTCTTTTGAGTTGGTTAAAAAGAGAAAGAAATTGGCCAAAGGTGTGTTGTTTCTAGCATGATAACAGTTCAGTTCGCACCGGTTAGATGGCAAGGGTTGCGGCGTGTGACCGCTGGTTCAGAACTACGGACCACCCGTTGAACAGTCCAGACCTAGCCCCCAATTAATACTTACTATTCCCCCTATCCCCAAACCTGAATAAAGATCTCCGAAGGAATCTATACGCGGATGATAAGGAACTGAAATTAGTCGTGACTGAAGAAATTGACAATCGAAGAACAAAAAAGCGAATAAACTTATACGGGTTAAAAATATAACTACATGTAATGTTACATTATGTATATATATAAATTTTGTACTGTTAATTGATATCAAAATCAAAATCTTTTTATTCAAATGGGTTTCTAAGAACACTTCCGAATCGACAAGTAAATTAACTACAACTAGCTTTACAAACTAATTTCAATACTGTTTTATTGCGTGCGTCCAATAGGTAATCTTTGTAAAATCACAAACGAAACATAAAATTAAAGTGTATCAACTAATAAATACAGGTTTTGTATTGAAACATTAAATAAATAAGATTTACAATGTAAATAGTTTGATTTAAAAAAAAAACAATCAATATTTATGTAATATTTCAATTGCCTATTGTTTTTCAGATTGCAAAGGGGGGGGGGGGGGGGGGGGCACCATGTGATACGTTAAAAGTTTTCAATTATTCTGTAACGGGAATTAAAGCAACTCCCGAGAAAAATATATTCATATAACATATAATATTACATAGCAGACCAGCCACCACAAGCGGCACCCGTTCACAAGTATGACACATGAATCAGCCATCGCTTCGCTCAACCATGGTTTAGGGAACGTTACTACCCGACACACATGCCACCACCGCAGAGACACTTTGAGAGAGCATGACACACTCAACTACTTTATTCATATAACATATAATATTACACAGCAGACGTACATATACACATATATATATATACACATACATACATATTTACATTTTACAAAAATGCAAATAAATAAATAAATAGGTATTCATAACATATTAAGGATAATATAAGATACACATACATACACATATTCATATATACAGATACAGACAAATATTAATACATATATATAAATATAGAATATATATAAAAGATATTGTCAGTATACAGTATTAATAAAACTATTACCAGAGGCAAATAATATGAGACATCATAATTATTATTGAATGTTAAAATTCAACGGTTATATAAGATAATGTTTCCAAGAAGAAAATATTATACATTACACCTATCTAACAAATCAATATCATATTTTTTTCCTCTGAATACTCTTAAATTGTGTAATATTCTTTATTTATCAAAAATGTGTGTAATTAATTCTTAATACATCTTAAGGGATTTTTTAACTTTCTGGCAAATGACTGTATAAAGCCGGGTCCTGCTCGTGTTTTGTCGTAAAATTACACAAAAACACCTACACAAAACATTGCTCGCTACACATTTTTGCTGCCAAAACTTTGTTTTTGTGATGCACACAATGTTTATGCTTTCCACGTTCGATGGAAAACATCTGAACACTTATCCCCGTGAGGGTAGGGGGGCGGGGCACATTCACTAATTTCTTTCGTATATATGATCTGTTATAATCAAATCAAAACTTTGTGGCGGGAATTCTATTTTCTAAATCTCAACAAGCTTATATTCCATATATAACATTCTTGACTAAATCTTGTTAGAAATTAAATTTATTTCTGGTAACATTTGTATGGTTTTCATAGACTATCATATTGCCTTATGATGACCTTCATCCTTACCTCTCGTAATGTCGTGTATAATTTTCACCTCACCTCTATCAATACTTACGGAGTGCAACAAATGCTCAAGATGTTATGAAATGTCTACTTGACACGTTTGAAGACAAAGGTCTGTACCGGAAAGTTTTGCTTTTACGTCAACTACACAGAGCAGAATATTCACAGTATTCCAGTATGACCGAGTACATAGAAGGCATTATGAAGATTGTTCAGCAGCTTTCTGATATTGGTAAAAACATTGAAGACGCAGAGGTGGCTGAGATCCTTTTGAGTGGCCTGCTGCAGGAGTATGACAATTTAGTATCTAGCCTTGAAACAGCTTCTCTGACTAAGACTTTATCTACAGAATGAGTGCGCACTAGATTACTTCAGGACGATCACCTCAGAAATCATCACAACAACGTCAATTCTGTTTTCTATTCAAAAGCAGACTGTCACTTCTTCAGTCTCTTGTGATTACTGTCACAAGTCTGGACACTTGAGCAAACGGTGTTTCAAGAGAAAAAGGGATGCGAAATGAAGAAAGAAAAAAATGCTACTGAAGTGTCGACCAACCATACACTTCATGCTTCTCCTGATAGTGATGCATGGATTGCTGCTATGAACAGAGAGTATGACTCTTTAGTACGTAATGGTGTATGGGATCTGGTGGATCGACCAGGGGGAGAAAATGTTATCAAATGCAAATGGGTTCATTTTTTGTAATATTGCCTATATTCTTAATCAAATCTCAGGTTTTCCTACTATCCCCCGAAAATTTAGTAAATTGTGTTTTGTAGTAGTTAACTTTGCATGATTTAATTAGTTTATTACATATGTTTCTATATGTATTGTATTGTTGTTTCAAAATTTCATCATCAGGAGCATTTTTATACGTTTTTTGCAATTTATTACGTTTTTTTATATATATAACAATTCCCGATGTAATCCAAGGCTTTAGAGGTTTTTTTCTGTTAGGGACTTTAGTCGTTGTAGTATTCGTGCTAACAGCTTGTTTTATTTTGCTGACCATATATTCTGCGACTTCGTTCACGTTGTTCAGTGCAAGGATCTCTTGCCAGTTTACTGTTGCTAAGGTTTCCTTTACCGCACTGTAATTATTTTTTTCCAAGATAGGAACAGATTTTCTTGCAATAGTTAGGTGATTTTCAATTAGTAGTAAGATTGGAGAGTGGACTGTGAGTTCATTAAAGATAAAGGACTGCCAACATTTTAAACTTTTAATCATAAAATGGTCTATGCAAGTACTGGTTCTTGTAGGCTTATCAACACCAGGCATAAGGCCATATTATGCTAGTAACGTTAAATAGTGCGAGGAGTGAGTTGATTTATGACCTGGTAATATGTCTATATTTAGATCTCCAGTAATGATAATGTTCCGGCTACGAGTGTTTTGCTGTAAATTACCTAGTAGGTCGATAAATTTCGTAGGGTTACTAAAACTTGGAGGTCTATACGTACAAATTATTGTGGTGTCATTATTCACTCCCTCGCAGCCTAGTTGGTAGTGTGGCCAGCTGCTGTGCAGAGGGTGTGGGTTCGATTCCCGCACTGGACAAACATTTATGTCATAATATAAACATTTGTGTTTGTCCTGAGTCTGGATGTATTTACGTATGATATGCATGTATTTACAAAAAAAAAGGAATATTTATGTATTTGTATCCGTTGTCTGGTACCCATAACACAAGCTTTGCTTACTTTGGGGCTGGACGGCGCTGTGTGTAATGTCCAAAAATATTTTTTTAAAAAAAAGGTTATAGTTAGACAGTTGCCCTCCTGTAGATCTTCTTCTTTAACAAAGTATGAAATCCCATGGCGAATGTAGGTTACAACACCATCATTTTGGTTTAAGTGCTTTTGAGTATAATGGAGATTATAATTAGAGATATGAGGTGGAATATTAAACTCACTTGTCCAGCACTCTGTCAGGACAAGGATATCTACTGTTAGTTTAAGACTTGAGGTAAACACTAGAAAGTTATCTAGATTCTTATTTATGCTACGGATATTTATGGTCAAGATAGAAAAGTTCTTACTGATATTAATTGTTTGAAATATTTTGTCAAAATCAGATATACCGTATTTAAATTTTAAAGAAGAGAAAGCTAGTGTCACTTGTTTCAGTTGTCGTAGTCAACATTGATAATTATGTTGGTAATATCTAGGGTTGTTGATAACAATGAGGACTTCTGTGTACATGGTAATTGAGTTTTATGTATTAAAAAAGCAATGAGTAGGCTAGTGTTGTTGATCTGTGATTTTGTGTGAGTGTAATTTTTTATATGCGTAGCGTTTGGAATTAACAATATTTATGTAAATGTTTGCCTTGTTTAAAGTTATCATAGTTAAGTTGTAGTCTAACTTAATATTAAAATATCTTAAAATTATGAACTCATATTGACTATGAACGGTTGTGTGCATGTTTGCGTTTTTCTTACTAATCTCTTTAATACCCTGCGGCGATAGTCAGACAGTATCCTTATCTTTCAGCTTGGCTAGATCAGATTCGACATCGATTCTTATTTGAGGGGATCCTTCTTTCTTGCGAATATATACTTTCCTATACGAAATCCAGCAAAAAGTAAAGCCTATTATTCTTGATCAGTCTAAATATGTACGACGTTGGCTAGTTAAGTTTGATATGACGCATTGTAAACTAGTGTCCACACCCATGCCTATTAATTGCAAGCTTTTAAAATCTGTTTAGTAAGGCATAAGTTGTGTTGTACATTTTATTGTCAGGTTTAAAAGTCCTCCTTTTAAGTAAATCTTAATTTTAAAAAATGTATTTCAATAATTTGTCAATTTCATGATATTGTTGAATTGTGTAATATCTATTGACAGCCATACATAGTTACTGTTGAATGTAGAGCTGTGACATGAAGAGTTGTAAATTGTAGAGCTAAGACTTTTGTTCAATGTAAAGCTATGAGAGGTAGAGCTTATTAGATATTGACGTGTATCTATTGTTCTATTCAAAAAGGAGTTTTAGAAATTAAATTTATTTCTGGTAACATTTGTATGGTTATCATAGACTCTAGAATGCTGTCATATTGACTTGTGATGTCCTTCATCCTAACCTCTCGTAATGTCGTGTATAATTTTAATCTATTTATTTTTAAGTGAATAAAGTTACGATCCTTTGTAGTTTTTGTTTACTGGGTTAAATAAAAACGCATTAAATGTGAACCATCTTTGTTTTCCAATCGTTGTGTGCTATTAACGCCATAATTCTACTGCCCACCTCATACCTGCTAATAAATCTATTATTTCTAAAACTGAAAATACCTCTTCTATGTTGGAAGTAATTTTGACAGTAAATGTTTTTAAAAACATCAATAAACAATACCAAAGCAAGTGACAACACGTGCACTAAACACAACATTGTGTAGATGTTTTTGTGTAATGTTTAAGGTGAAACACGAGCAGGGGACCCGGCTTAATAGAAGAGCGTCCAATAGTTAAATATAATATTTTTATAGACGCTAATTTAAGGTGCGTTTTGTTGGCTGCTTCAATGCGTTCAATGTCATAATCCTTCCAAGTTAAAAAGTCATAAATTCTGTATAACACAGTATAAATCCTGGTTCATTCTCTTTGCTAGGATTACCGCATTATGTATATTATGTCGGTCAACAAAACGCCACTTTATTCAAAGTACCTACGTCTGTGATCACTCGTGCACTTCGTGAAAGCTTAGAGGGCGATATACGGCAGCGACCTTGGGCGGGTCGGGTCTAAAGCAAGATGAAGTCAGTTGAAGTATGCTCTCATAAGGTCAAATGTCGCAAATCACGTTTAGCGCGACACGTTTTTTTTCATTTATTAAATCAAGTTCTAGCCAATTTTCCTTTTAGTGTGTTACAATACCTAACTAATATATCGATATGTGATGAGGATATGCGAACTCCGTGCTCGCCCAAAAATCTTACTAGGTTTATGCGAGTTCGTGTAATATAACTAGAAAAGGTTTTGTTTAATAAATAAAAAAAATAAAAATTAAAAAAATAATTGGGTTCCCATACTTAATATCGACGTCTATTTTAATTTGATCTAATGTATATAGTTTTTCATCTCGGTTTTTCAGTAAACCTTAAAGACACTTTTAAGTCACATTTTGTTCGGTAAAGATCACTTACCTAACAGCAAACAAGTCCGGTTTCTATTATTACTTCTAATTCGTGAAGAATCTAAGAAGTTCCGAGGAACTTAGGAGGAGGTAGAAGGCTGAGCTACAACATAATGTAATCACAGAACTCTTTCCTGCCTCTCCTCACCGAACAAGGACAAAGTTAAATTGGCTTCTTCAATTGCTCGCCAACAAACAATTTTCTTCCTATTTTATCAACAACCACTCTTTATTTCTTTTTCTTGTGTAAACCTTTCTTCTTTTGTAATTATAATTAATTTTTAATTCCTTACATCAATTTTGATGTATTTCAAAAATTGTTTTTTCATTTAGCTACCGTACCGAATCTGTCATCATCATCATCATATCAGCCCAATGACGTCTACTGCTGGACATAGGCCTTACTTAACTGTCTCCACAGCGTGCGACTCTGTGCCGCCTGTTACCAACGGGTCCCCGCTACCTTTACAAGATCATGTGTCCATCTAGCGGGGGGCCGTCCCACGCTTCGCTTTCTGGTTCGTGGTCGCCATTCGAGAAACTTTTTTCCCCATCGGCCATCAGTTCTTCGAGCTATGTGCCCTGCCCATTGCCACTTCAGCTTTGCGATTCGGTGAGCTATGTCGGCGAATTTAGTTCTCCTACGGAGTTCCTCATTCCTGGTTCGATCACGTAGGGAAACACCGAGCATAGCTCTTTTCATCACCGACCTCAAGCTTTCGTATAAGGCCCATAGTTAGCGGCCACGTCTCTGTGCCGTAAGTCATCACTGGCAACACACACTGGTTGAAGACTTTTGTCTTTAAGCACTGGGGTATTAACTGTACAGATATTTCATCAAAAACCACTTCTTACCTACTCGGTAAGGTTTTGTTGCGGTATCGTTTCGTTTGGTTTTATCGAAGTCATGTCGTTTTTTTTCTGTGTGTTGTGAGTAAAGTAACAATACAGCGTGCGGCGGCGCTGGCTGGGCAAGTGGGGCGGAGTGGTAATAGCTGAACAGAGCCAGGTGTATACGCTCGATACAAAGCCGGTACTGAAACGAACCACTCAGAAAGCTCAATTAAATTATTTAAATTACATGCATTCGGTAAAGAATTTGTACTGATTCGTTACCGAAACGAAAACGTACCGACCCGATAAGGAAAGTGTGATGAAAAATTCACTTAACCCGTTAAATTTATATGTTATTTTTAAATAAGACAAGTTCTTTTGATTTTTTTCATCCTACGGTTCAATGTATGTAAACTGTAACCTAGCCCTAAAAATAAATCTTTTCTTAACTTTCATTACAAATTTGTATGGCGATTCACAAAAGAGATCTTTATGTAAAATTTAATGAGAATTATAAGACAGTGACATACGGACGGCAGACATCCCAAATTAATAGGGGTTCACACACAGAATAATGCATTGTAATAGTCCTACTTACCACAGTATAAATTAATAGCACTTGATGCTACTAAGTAATATAATTTTTTTTTCGTATTTCGTTTACTTAACTCTCAACCACTACTTGTTGCATATCTCGATAAGAAAATTATGATTAGATTGATCTGGGTAATTATGGCGTTGTTAATAAATTCTTTGAAGTTTGCCGAAAAGATGGCGGTGCAGTGATAACAAAATAAATTGCTATTAGAATTATTAGTGCAAGTGTCGATAGTATCTTGGTTGCTACATGCTTACTGGGTAATGGTTAATAGCTTGATGATTTACAGAGCTTTAGCAGGTGAATTATTTAAAATGTGTGACTGATTCAGATTCTTAGATAGATAATAGTAAATTATTTACTAGAATGAACTGGTGTGTAGGGTTTCGTGGCTAAAGGCTAAACGAAGCCCTATTTATGTCACCCTAGTGCATTTATATAAAAAATAAAAATATTGCCGGGCCTTGTCCCTTTTGTTTGTCTGTGCCACATGTTACATGTCACGGGAAAGGTAACGTAAACGGAATGAGGTATAGATCTGAAATTTGCATATTTTGTGTGAAATTTTAACCCCAAATTAAAAATTGAATAAAATTAAAATTTATTTATTTAATTAATTAAATAGAAAGATAATTACAGGTAAAATAAAACAAAGTTACTAAACGTTACAGTTTTTGTGTAATTATAATTGATCAAAAATATACTTCTAGCAATCCAATTTTAGCAAACAAATCGAATCGCCCTTAAATGGTTTTCAAGCTTCAATTTCTTCGGAGATTTTGAAGTTTATTTTTTTTATTAAAAAAGATATTAATATAATAAAGCTATCTGAATGTTTTAAATTTAAAATACCTATAAATTTGTAAGTATTTGTTTTGGTTATTACCACCGAAGCCGGAGAGTTCTTAAAAAGCCCACTTGCATTAACATATCGCAGTTTACCAATCAAACATCTACCTGTTGCCCTTATCAATTTCAAGCAAAAACAAACAAAAAAATTACGTTTTTTGTATAGGAGCCCCCTTAAATATTTATTTTATTCTGTTTTTTAGTATTTTTTGTTATATCCTTGGCGGTATTAGTAGGGTTTTACTATTTTGACTGGTTAGCTATTGTAGGTGAGCGCTGATGTACCTACATCGTAAGGGGCCGCCCCATAAACCTACCTCCAGGTCGCAAGTCCTGAACACTTAGTTACCTAGTTCCCACTTTACAAAACGAATGGATTTAGCATTCTTATGGATTCTACTTTCAAATGTAGTGAAAATTAGGGTTATTTTGCGTACGACAATAGAAATACGTCATCTACAAAAATTTCAACTATCTAACTATCACGGTTGATGAGATACAGCCTGGTGACTTAGTTACCGTCCCGTACTCCCCGTTCCCGTTATGTACCCTATGGGTACGGAACCCCTAAAAAGTGACTGAATTGAAAAAATAGTCTTTTAGCCGATCGCAAAAGACGATTTGCAATTACGACTTGGATATTTTGACATAAATATCACAAGATATTCAACATCACCTAGTAGGTACGTACAGTTTTTTTAAAGATTTTGAATCACAGAATTAAGGAAAACCTGAATTCTAAGAGTATGTCGTAGAATAATAAACTTATTCCATTTGAATTTGAGGAACCACTTTTAACTTTACTTTACTTTTTACTTCCACTTTTAATAAGTGACAAAACAAGTTATAATGCACATAATGAATACGTTAACCTTTCGTTTCTTTTATTAAATAAAATATGGCAACTATTGAAGTGGTAGCGTGTTCGTGGAATTAAATTGCACTTAATTTCAACGTAATGTTACTACTTATATGTGGTTTTTAGGGTTCCGTGATCTTAGGATCTAATTTGAGCCATTTAACATATCCTACATTAGTGAATAAGGAAGGATAGTGGTACAAATATAAATAAATATTAGGCATTTAGGTATCTTTTTTTACTGCTGTTTTAAACTGCTGTACCGATTAGGATGATAGTATGTATTTTTAGGGTTCCGTGTTCAACAGGAGAAAAAAAATACCCTACAAGATTCTGGTCGGTCTGTCAAGAGCTATCAAGTTAAAATAAATATTAAAGCCTTAGGTCTATAGTCAACGGTATCTTCCTTTAAGGTGTAAATAATCAAACTTAATTATTGCCATTTGCATATTTTCATACTCGCAAATAAATTAAAACCTATAGGGTACCTACGTCCTGATTACCTACCAAAAATTATATGATCGGCAATAAGCTAAGGCACCTAAAGAAAAAAAAACAGTTGTACCTGATATAATATTACCTTAAATTAAAATAATTTACCTTATTACCTGGAGAATTCACCTTGAATAACGTATACAAGTTTCTACGGAACCCTCGGTGTGCGGTTATAACTTGTACTTGTCTGTTTTTTATTTTATTTGTAATGTAAATGTTGAAAGGGACTTTTTATAAGTTACCGCATCTTTAATAGTTCCAAAAGTAGCACAAATCGATTGTTATCGCATATTTATGAGCGCTTTCTTGCTGTCATAAATATACACTATTTACACTATACAAGGAGCTTCTTATATTATATTTCCTACCGCTCAAGTATTTTAAATGCAAACGACTTGAGTACAATTGTTTTATTTTTACATATATACATAAAATCATGCCTGTCTTCCGAAGTGTTGGGCAGAGGCCAAGGACTTTCACTGGCTACGACCCTGGCCCACTTATTTTGCCTCATCCACTTGCATCAATTATTTTATTCACGCTAATCGGATTAAGGTTAGCACCTACGTACTTATCGGCACCGACTGCACTGAACGAGTCGAATATATTTAAACTTCTCACACATCTTCGCACCGGCGAATTGTTGGAATTATTTGGAATGCAACTTACTCCGGAACGGATTCCAATGACGCAAGATTTGGCATGGCGCTCACAAAGTAAACAAATTGAGGCAGGCGGTTGTTTGATAACCTTAGGATCTGTTTCCTCGATTTACTCTTGGGACTCAAGAATGAACTGCAAATTACCTGGAATTCTCGAATTTCTGAGATATTTCTGAAGCTTCAATAGAATCATTTAAATATAAAATATGGTTATTAATAATGATTAACATTTAATTATTGTTTGCTTTTAGTCTTGTTTTATATATATAAAATTTCAATAAGGTACTCACAAATTAACTAATTTTAAAATTGGGAAATGCTATTCTTTGTATTTTTATTTAAAAATTGCTTCTTTAAAGCTTCTTTCGTTGAGCTTTTACCTTTAATTTTGAGGTCAGTAACGAAAATTTTAATCCCACTGTCTTTTAATCAAACAAATATTATAGAGTTGAACTATCTTCATAACCACAATGTTTAAAATTAAGTTACAAACAGCTTTTCCTTCTTATAAATTAAAGTCGGCCTCATTAAAACATTTAAAGAATTGTACCACAAGGGATCAAAATAATATTTTTACGGCGAGGACGCTATTATGAATCCAGATTGGAGTGAAGGATTCAAAGTAGATTTCCTGGGACAGCTAGGGATTCTAAGGTAGAATCCGGAGCACAGCGAGGGATTCAAAGGAAAGCGCACGAGGTAAAATAATTTTGCGACCGAATGATACACTCAAATTTTTATCACCCTCTATGAGAAAAGAGATAAGTGTAACTTGTAAATAACAATATTACATTTATGTATTTAAATATCACTACTTGAGGAAACGCACTATTTTATTATAAATGTGTCAACATAAATACGAATTTGAGTAAACAATTACAAAGGCGAAATACATTTCACGCGGTTTTTACTTTTTCACAAACTTTTTGATTTGGTCCGCGCGCGGGCAGCCAGTTTTATTTTACAGATAGTTACTTGTTCATACAATGTTCGATTCCTCTAATCGACATTCCAAATTGAAATCACTTCGCGTCACTAGGGATTTAAAGTGCAACTTTAATCCCTGTTTACGAGGAACAAACCAGCGCTTTTTGAATAGATGTAATAAAAAAATTTTATACCTACAAGTAGGCCTTACCTCTCAAGCCTAGGGAAACACAATGCCTACATAATGGTCGACTAGTTTCGCTAATATAATAAGGGGCCCTTATTTATCAGCCGACGTGATGCTTTATTAAAATATACACTTACGAAATAAAATACAATAAAATTAAAAAAAAAAAAAAAGAAAAGTATTTTGGGACACCCGGTTGAAACACTGTTATTTTTGCTATATAAAAAAAAACGATGAAATTATTTTTCCTTTTTAATATAGTCTCTGTTAAGTACAGTACATTTATTAGACTGCGAAATGAATTATTCTAAACCATAAAAATATTTTTTATCTTTGCTCTGATGTTTCCTGTTACCTCTTCCACCTCACTATCGTCCTTAACTTTTCTTCCTCATAACTCTTTCTTCAGGTTCGGGCATAAATAAAAATCGCTGAAAGCTAGATTTAGGCAATAGGGTGGGTGAATCAGCGATTCAAAGGAAAGTTTGTGTAGAGTGTCCATCGCAACTCTGCTCTTGTGTACTGGCACATTGTCTTGCAAATGATATACACTCTTTGTCAGATTACCACGTGTCTTTTCTTTGATGCCTTCCTCTAGTCTTTCTGATGTCGGTAAAGCAGATCATATATCCTTAAAAGTAACCGACAGACAGACCAAGACCCTTTTGCATTACATATTCAGAATATTAGCACAACTTAGGTAGTAAAATAAATGTTAAGGTTCAAAAAGCATTAAAAATTACAAGAAACTGGAATATAAAAATGAATGAATAATATCGAATAAATGTCAATGGAAAAAAAATGTCTGCACTGAAAGTTTTACTGTGACTTGTCGGTGTCACAGATAAAAAATCGGACTTTTCACTTTTCAGGGTAGCTCCCATCTGCCATGGAACTTCCTTCCAAAACATGTAAGTATATAAATTTTTAATTCTTCAAATGCTTGTAAATGTAGTTTTGCTATTAAGTTTGTAAAAAACGTATTTACTGCGTGCACGGCTCTAAAGTTGTTTCCAAATTCTTAAGCTAATTTCAATAATCTAAATTTAATGAATTGATGTTTGTCCTATTGAATTTTCTACTTTTTAAAACCAGCACAATGATTTTTATTTTTTACGAAGTAGTATGTACAAATGAGAATGAGTCTACAAACTTGAGAATTTGGGCGAGTCAAGCCAGGCACAATGGGAGTGGTTAAGATGACCTCCTATGCATATACACTTGCTTTATAGAAGCTCGATGACGTTGATCTCAATTAAAGTTAATTTGTCTTAGACAAAAGTATTTGAAATAAGTCAGTCAGTCCTGTTATTTAATATACTTTTGTTAAAGCTTAACTGTGGTGGTCGAGGAAGTCGGTGGTGGACGAGGGGTTTAAATTTCAGTTCACGTCCCAAGTTGCGGAGGTTCGAACCACGGGTCGGCGTGTACCAATGAGTCTTTTCTTAATTGCACGCCTCATAAGCGGAGCGGTGGGTAGTTCTCTACTCTCGACATGTCAATAAACCCAGTCTTTCGAAACTTAAATGACGTTTTTTTTTTAATATAACACTTAAAGGATAATATGAGTGCACTAATATGAAGTTAAATAATCTGTCTAGCACATATGGTACATTTTATAAACAATTAATTTGTTTAATATAATAAATAATAACATTAAAACTAATCATTCTTGGACGTCCGTGAGTCTGTGTTTATGTGACCATGTATGTGGCAGAGAAATTGGTCGAAAAATTCATCTTACCGGAATACTTTTGTTTTTAATATATAAAGTATTACACTGTGCTGATTCCTAGTTAATATTAGCGTTCTAAGTACTGTCGTTTAATTATAATTTATAAAAAACTAATATACCACTGTATACTGTATATCTATATGTATATTTTTTATTTTTATTTTATAGTATATTTTTTCCTCACGTTATTTGTTATTTTATTTTAAAAAACTTGAGTTTCTGTTTTAGATTTTTTTTTAAAATGTGAATGACCGCTATGAGGCGTGCACTTTTGGATTTTCCAAATTTTTTTCTCAAGTACACTGAGTTATTTATTCACACCACTGGCTCTTCGGTGAAGGAAAACATCGTGAGGAAACCTGCATACGTCAAGAAAAAGACGTATGTGAAGTCCACAATCCGCACGCTCTCGCTGCCAGCTGCCACAGAGCATCGATATTCTCCATGCCCATTAGGATGAACTTCATTAAATTTAATGCTTTTAATTGTGTAGATAAAAAGTACCTAGTTTCCTCTAATAGAAGTTATATAAACAATAAACCTTGATCTTTTTTATGTGTGCCCATAATTAACAAGCATATCTCCATAATTATACTGCTAAATTATACTTTTTTTTAATTTACAAATTATACATTTTCGGAATCTTTTATTGAAAATGTTACATTTGATACCAATCTTTATATATTTATGATTTTTTTAATTTCTTAGAATATGCAAGTTATACGTGTTGCCATATTGGATTTTATGAGATGTAGCCTATGACAAAACCTCATTTGACAAAATACGATAAGAACTTATGAGCTACACAGGATATATAAACCACTGAATTATACTCAAACTTTGACGTGAATACGTCTTTAAATTTGCGTCGGTAGTGGAAAGCAATTAAGAAACCTGATGATAACAATATCAGAGGATTACAGATTAGTGTTGCAGCTGCACCACTCGATATGTATGCAAAAAAAAGTGATTTTACGGCAAACTATAAAAGCGTTGACTCTCATGTTACCGTATTACCATAACGTGTTATAAAATATAAAAGGTTCTGGCTCACTGTTAATGAATACGTCAGCCAGTCATATAGGACATGATGTAATAAATCAACAGTTATCTGTGTGTATGTATTTTCTATTGAGATTTCCAACAATTTCCATCCTGTGCAAAATCCCTTGAGGCAAAAATACAGTATTCATGCATCAACTCTAATTTGCGTCTCGTCAATCCTTCGCTTGTCGATACTAACCTACACTTAACATTTCACCTGCCACGAAGTAACTTTCAATTATAAAGGGATCAGTAGCAATGTTTATTTTAATTATAATGGGTTATAAAACGATACAATTTACCCGTCAGCGTATGATTGGCATTAATTAAATCAGAATTTAGAACGGATTGCTTTGTATGAGGTGCTAGATGCAGCGGGTAGCGGGTGTGAGTAGACATAGATGTATAATATATTTTCTTTACCTTTGGATAACAATGCGTAGGTGAAAGACGATTTTGGAATTTCATCCATTGCTACATGGGACATTTTTAATGACATAATGCTATTTAATAATAATAATATCTCGATCTGGCTCACGAGGTAACCGCCATGTGGGATGTTGATTCGACGATCATTGTCCCGATGGTCGTTTCGGCGAACGGCTTGATAGCGAAGAGCCTCGACCAACATCTCAAGAAGCTCTCGCTGGAAAGTTGGCTCAAGGGTAGGATGCAGAAGGCAGTGATCCTGGACACGGCACGTATTGTCAGGAGGTTCCTTAGTCTGCAGCCCTGACCACCGGTAGTTTGGGCCTTGCCTCGCTACAATATAATAAATGTTTGTTTTGTTTTACTATATTGTAAAAAACTTTAAAATAAGGAATATAAATGAATAAAGATAATAATAATAATAATTTTTTTACAAATCACAAAGCGCCGTTTGGTCCCAAATTAGCATGGCTTGTAATATAAACACCAGACAACTGATACAAATATAAATGAATACTTTATTTTTGTAAATACATTGAAAACATCCAGATAAACACAAATATAAATGTTTGTCCTGTGCGGGATTCGAACCTAAGCTTCCAGTTCAGCAGGCAGGTCGTTAACCACTAAGCCACATAGTCTTGTAAAACGAATGTCTTGTAAAGTGAACAAACGGCAACATTTTTCAGAAGTACATGTCCGATCAAACATTTATTATTGCTATATAAAATATCTTCTCAGTTTTTTTTATAATTATAAAAGTGGTTATGGATAATAAGTACATTAATTTACACTTCTTCCTGTTGTAGTTGTATTAACTATCATAAAGATTCTATTTTCGTTGGAATTCTAAATAGCCGACCACTTATGCACAATATTCATCCATAATGTTAAAAAACATTCTTTTTAACTAGTTTTTAACTCGAAGATATGCAATGGTGATACGGACCTGCAAGGTGGCTGTGAATTTGCCTTTTTTAATCTGTTGTTCATTGGTAACGTTAAAAAATTTGCTGTTGAGCTAGTTTTTTTAAAAAAAGCTGGTTGGCTAACTTCGACGGAAATTAGCGGACCACTTATGCAAAATGTGATATGCAAGGCTGATACTTCGAAGGAAGTTAGCCAAACATGCTAACTGCTTATTCATCACGGATGAATAACGGATAAAAAACGGTAAATTCTCAATCACTTTGAAGGTCCGTATCAGCCTTGCATATCACATTTTGCATAGGTGGTCGGCTGACTTTCCTCGCAGTTAGCCGATCATAACCTTTTTTTAAAAACTAGCTCAATGGCAAATGGTATTTTGTCAAAAATAGCTTATCGGCAAATTTTTAAATATAACGGATCAATAACGGATAAAAAATGCAAATTTTGGTATACGTTTTTTTGCATTTTACTAAAAACCTCAAAGACCTTACGACATGATACATCTGTGTACCTTAGTAGTTTGAGTAAGTTTATTTTGATCTAAAGTATTTCATAAAAGCTGAAAGTTTATGTGCATATTGTTTGACTCGTGTTACTAAATTTAGTTTATCAAAATATAATGTTTCATTGAGCTTTTACTTATTTTAATTATAATATTAAAAATAGTTAATGTTGATAGAAATGTTTTTACTTTCGTACCAGGCATTATCAGTCGATTTCATTACACATTAAAGATAAATATGAATAAAATGTTAAGGTTTAATTTAGCTTTAGTCTGTACTCAGTCCTTTAAGTTATCAGTGAGACCACAACCTTAGGTAACGTTAGAAGCGTCTATACCATTCAAGTTCATTTCCGTGCCCTAAGGTTAAACAACTTCGCTGGGTTTACTGCGGAAAATAACTTGAAAACTATAGCAAAATACCAAATTGTACAATAACCTTGTATATTACAACTGCGCTACTTCATCAAATTATGGTATCACACACCTGTCATAATGCAATGACAAAAATGCTACAAGAACTCGTACGCATTCATCATTTAACTACTTAGCACTGTAATTAATTATGTAAGGACTGTGTTCGTATCTTTCCTTTCGAATAACTTACAGTGGCGTTTACAATATTGTTACTAAAGGCACGCAGTTCGTATTTGGTGTTTTGGTAATTACGCTGCTTAGTTTAGATTTTATTCATTCAACTACATGATTGTGGTAAGGTATCGAAGCAGCAAGGCAATAATTGGTACTAAAGATATCGAGTTAATGCAAACAAAGCAGCGAGCAACAGCTAGAAATATATATATAAAGTTTTTTGCATAATAGGGTAAAACCGGAAATTAAGGAATTATTATGTTAATATTATTGTTATTTGCTATACACATATTATTTTAATTAAAATAGTATTTGGTTTTTTTAGTTGAAAATTAAGTATGAAGGTAACAGCGTTTTTTTGAATAATAATCGCTTAAGGGATTAAAATAAGGTATAGAAATTATTGAAGGGTGTAAGAATACCGTTATTTTGTAATCGAAACCATGAGCATTAGTATTTACCCGTTTGTAGTAAAACCGCGGGGAACCAGATGGTTTTTAAAGAAAAAATAAAAAGAAGTAACGGAATTGTATATAAAAAGATATTAAGGCTTTTTGTGCTTCCTTGAAAAGTTTTGAATCATAATAGTTTCCGTTTTTATTTTCCACTGTTTAATGAAGCATTCAGTATACATATATTATGGCTTGTTTCGTGACGTTACATGGAAGCGGGGTGGCAATATAACGCACATATAGGCGTGTCGTCACAATCCTGCAAACAAACATATTTTAATGTAAAAAGGTTTCCTAATCGACAATTATTTCTAGTTCGCGTAAACATCGTCCCTGCGATCATGCGATCAAACACCTACCTACCTACCTACTGATAACTGATGTCATTGGTCAAGTCAAGGGTACTGTGGCTGTGGCTGGGTTGGTTCTGATACCGTTTTTTGGTAACGTTAGTTTCTATATCTTATCTTATTTCACCGCCTAATTCTAGGATCGAGCAAACGCGCAAATTATCGCATCGCTTATTCTATGGTCGCGCAATCAAGCAATAGTTTTAAGTGCAAAAAAAAATAAGTGACCCTTCTAGGACGACGATTTCGCTATAGACGATGATCTCGCTATTCGGATAGCGAGACTAGTCTCAACGACCTACCCTAATAGGGCCGTCGGCGAACGCACGGATACATGAGGTATCAAAGAGTGCCGGGGCGCTTCTCGCCTCCACTTACTCGCAATCCGCCGCGTAACGGTTCAGAGTCCTTCAGAGTCTCGCCCCGAAAGCCCGGTGGAGCAGAAATGGCTGCATCAGCCAACTGCTTAGTCCGTTCATAAAAAAAAATAACCCATCGATATAAACAACCGACCGAAATTTTGTGTTATTGCTTTGTAAAATGTTGTTGAAATCATACACAGACACGCACCCTCACTGACGACTGATTCCTGTAGACAATGCTCTCTTTCTAACTTAACTTACTTTGTATAGTTACCTACTCGCCACTAGTTTGAAATGAGTCCTTCTAGCTTATTTCGATGTGAACAAGTGTCGGTGAGATTATATCGATAAAGTGACGGAGTGAGTTTCGGATTTGTCATTGAATTTTTTACACAAAAATACCATCATGATACTTTTTCGTAAAATAACGATCTGGCCACCGATATTAAGAACGTCAACCGTTGTTAATAATATTGCTCGTAATATTCATTCCCCGACCTATCATGAGGGGTTCATTTAGCCTATCACCGCCAGTGAATGGTAAGCGCCAAAGGTACAGACCAGAGTCGAGACCACTTTTTACAGTGACCAGGAATTGAACCCAGGACGACGTAAGGCGTAGAAAGTACATAGGTTCTGAGTAAGACGTTCAAATAAATATTACAAAATATTGAGGTCCTGTGAACTTTATATTTTAGTATTCTATTAACCAAGGGGACTCGATAAGTGGTTCTTAATTGATTCTTATTTCTATAATGGTATTGTTTGATACGCATTATTAATGTATACGACATTTTTACATCATAAATAAGGGTTTTTTTTGCTTGTTTATTAATTGATATTACAACATCGACTGTCTCAGGGAAAGTCCTTTATTCTTTACTAGACTTTGACGTGGAAATCCTTTATTTAATCTCAGTATTAACACTGTGATTTACTCCTTAATTACACTAATGAAGTTTGCTATATCAAGCTGTAGCTATAAGTGTTCTTTAAGCTCGGTTATAGTTATTCCCGCGGGAATTTCGGGATAAAAAGTGCCTATATGCTATTCCAGGACCTAACCTATATGTATGCCAATTTTCATCCCGATCCGTCCAGTGGTTGAAGCGTGAAGAAGTAACAAACATCCATCCAAACTTTCTCATTAATAACATTAGTAGGACTCCCATTTTCAGTTTCACATTCCGCATCTCAGTTAGGTATTTATTATTTGTGTTTGGTTGACTTTTTAAATTTAAAATGTTTGTATTTATCCTATGACTATTTTACGAGCAATCGTTTAAGATAATATTAATTTGCAATCGTGTTTTCGGAAACTGCTCTAACTATTCGATAAAATTTATAATATAATATTGGTTTAAAGGGCGAGGGTTAAAAACCTAGATAGGTCTCATTTTAGGGAAAATTCATTTTAGACATCCTGCAATGTAGTCAGAGTATTTTTTTTATTTGAACTATTTTGATGACATTTTTATATTTGGATATGTTACACTGCAATTAAATGCCGTCTGCATTACAAAGAAAATACATAATTATACAAATCCTTGTTATACATCAAGAATGTTCTAGAAGCATTTGAGAAACGATAGGAAGTCTACCACGAAACAGTTGGCTATTTTTCAGCCCAATTAGCAAGTGCGCTTAGTTACCGGTAGCCCGCGGCCACCTCGTCGCTTCATATTTTATTGCAGTACTTAATGCCGTCTTGTATTTTAATATGGTTTATTATTTATCTATGACTAGATTTGTTTCATAAAAAAAAAATTGCTTTCTATAACATTTTTTTTTGTGTGGCGTCCCGTATATACGGGCTGTCACCGTATTTGAGAACCTTGTCCCGTATTGCTATTTTATCCCGTTTTTGTTAAAATGCAGGTCGGCAGTAATACGACTATCACAAATCATAAATTTAATGAAAATTTTTATTAAATGGCACCAAAATATGTGTATTTCTTAAACTTATTGCTCATCTCGAGATATATCACTTTAAGCGTCCCGTATCTGTTCCCAATAATTATGGCAACCCTAGCGATACGACACCCTTATTGCAGGAGTTCGACTGTTACTTAAAAGCGATCAACAGAGCTGAAATCAGCAATGTTCATCTCAATTAGAGCTCATTTTTAATTAGCAAAAATATATTATAAATAGACGAACAGCTCAGCATAAGATATAAAAATTCTATTACAGTAATTTTTTAGCTTAATAGTTAGTTAACATTTTATAAAATAAATTATATTCCCGCTACTAGTTGATAATGAGTTAGGAATTGGAAAAAAAACGATAGATTCGGCCGTTATTTTTTTTAAAACGATGCTTTAACAGATATCTTATAACAAATAAAATAATTTGCTAGTTAAAAATACAGTCATGTTCTTTTTTCCAGTCTTAAACTTGCAATAGGACAATGGAATCGATTTTAAAAACGAGCAGAGAACTGCACATTCAAGTAGGGCGCAGCCTTAAACTAGCGAACATTTTTAGTAAGAATATCATCCAAGTTAGGGCAACATTTTTTCTATATTGAAGCTGTGACGTAGAACAGGACTACTTTGCAGATAAACCTTGTTATATATAGCTATAGCTAAGATAAGTTATGCTTAAGCTATAGCTAAGATAGCATGATGAAATAGGGCTATGCTGGATATTTCTCTGCGCTATGAGACAAATTGTCGAAAAACTTACAACATAGCTCAAATAGTTACAGTTGAAAAAGACTGAAAGAAATCCCTTTTAGGAATAAGTTCTGTAAAATAGTTGAAGTTTAGTTTATTTAAGTGAATATTTGTATTTTTAATTATATACAATAAAGTAATACGAACAAACAAGTAAAATAATGTAGCAATATTTGCTCGTCGAACAGATAACCGATGGGCGCTGGTGGCCCAGGACCGGCCATTGTGGAGACATATGGGTAGACCTATTTATCTTTTAAAAAATAAAACCGAAGCCTAAGTTCAGCAATGGACGTCTTCTAGAGGAGACGACAACGACAACAAATAGCGCGTGTGTATGTGTGTGATCCTGCGCATATCAAACGATACGGGGGCGTGTTTTTTTAGATTGCAATTTCAGCAGATTTGGCAACTGACAGCACGATAGGAAATAGATTTTTCAACAAACCAGAGCGACAACTCAAGCCGAGGCTTCCCCCGCGGGGAGCCCCCTTGAGCGTTGGGCGCTATATGGGCTGAGGCTCCTTCAGAATCTCGCCCCAAAAGCCCGGTGAAGCAGTAATGGCTGCAAAAGCCAACTGCATAGTCAGTTCAGAAAAAAAAAAGAAAAAAAAAACTAACACGCACACCCACATTTAGAAAATTACTGAAAATTGAGTTTTACTTCGAAAGCCTGAAAGTCGTCTTTCGAATAGTCGACGGGGCCTTCGGCAAATCCATTGTTCTCCAAGTTGTTAATCTCCCATAAATCTCAAGAATTAATGCAAACCATCGAACAATTAGCGGTCAGAAGCACCGCGGAACATATGGCTGTCGTTGTTAAGCGAGTTTTAATCAGCCAGTTAGATTTATAACCGGGTTTGAGTTAGTGCTGGCCACCGGCCGTTGTCACGGGTGATTAAGGGTAGCCGGTTCGATTCCGGCCCACGTTAGCTTTAATAAGGAAGGATGACGGAGTAGTTGGTAGTGTTTTTTTTAAAGTTCATGTTAAATATGGATGTTCAAAATGTAAATCTAGCTTTTTGGTCAGCGTCTTGACGTAAAAGTTAAATTTATTATTTTAAGTGTAGGGAAAATCATAGGGCTTTAAGTCTCTGGAGATTAAAAATCGTGTATTTTAAACTAGGTGGAGTAAATTTATTTCGCTAATGTGTAGGTTGGGCATAATCTTCAAGCTTCTATGCCAACCGTGTGTTGGGTGGGTGCGCCTAGTTAAATATGTTTTTATTTTCTTCTTGATTCCAGTTTAAAGTAAAGTAAAGTAAATACAAGTTTGACATCAAAAAATGGTACTTAGACAAAACTCTAACTGAAACGAGCTTCGAAAGGATTTTAGTAATTATAGTAATTAGGTAATAAATAGTTATGAGGCTGTAGCAGAATTTGGAGAAATGTATGGAAAAAAAATCACTGGGCCATAATGCACTTTATGCAGGGCTATATATCCCCAAGGATAGCAGTTGAACTGTTATAGTGATTTAAATTGCTAATTTGTTTATGGTACAGGTAGAGATGTAGACTATGATTGGAGTACTTAGAGTATAGAGGTTAACGATGTTAAGCAGCTATGTAGGTCATCATCGCGAAATCAAGTCCCTGCAGGTTGTTTAACAATATGGGGT
Source organism: Apoda limacodes (assembly GCA_946406115.1). Lineage (NCBI taxonomy): Eukaryota > Metazoa > Arthropoda > Insecta > Lepidoptera > Limacodidae > Apoda > Apoda limacodes. The sequence goes on from OX291550.1 coordinate 26,660,335, forward strand.
TCTTAAAAAAAGAAGTTATTAGATTTCTGAAGGGTCGGCAACGCGCGAGTGATGCCCTTGGTGTTGCAAGCGTCCATAGGCTACGGTGACCGCTTACCATCAGGCGGGCCGTAGGCTTGTTTGCCACCTTAGTGGTAAAAAAAAAAAAAAAATCTGAAAAATTGGCCCAATCGCCTAGAATAAGAATTTTAACGGTTTTCTGAAAAAAAAGGCAAACTGTTTTTATTTAAAACAATTTTCTGTAATATTTTGGTTTGTATAATTACAATAGTTCTGTCGTCGTGATTTTAAATTTTTAAAGTTGCTGAACTCCTGGTTTGCTATCAGAGTAGAAGACACAACACATTCAACTTTAGAAGACAATAACGCACATAATAGGTATGGGTAATTCTTTTTATTTATCGACATTGCTTCGAAAAAATAAATCACCGTCCAAAATATACAACAAATTTGCTGTATAATACTTTAAAATAACAATGTATTTATTTTAATTTTTTGCAAAACTATTGTGACATTTTATATTTTATATTTTTAATATGTGACGAAGGTGTATTTTAAGCTGCGCAGATGCTTTATTCGTAATGCCTTAAAAAATTCTAACAATATGTTTTAGTGACAAACGCTCATTGCCATATTGACCAGTCAATAAAATAATTTCACAATAGATTAAGTTAAAGAGATTTTTGTACCAAAGAATGGTTCTCCAACCAAATAGAAGTTGTCCGTAATTTTAAAAATGTTTAAGTTCATATTTCAGGATGCATAAGTGTCTACCACTCTGTCACATTTGACCCCTTATAAATGAGAGTTAAAGAAGTGGGATGGTGTCTATTCATGGAATGTACTTAAATATATAACATATTCAACTATTATGCACTAAAAATACGAGGTTGTAACCAATGTTACATCTCAACTTATTTTGTGAATTGCACAATATTTGAAACTTTGATGTCTTTACAAGACAAAATGTGACAGAGTGGTATTGAATAAATTATTTTTGATATTTGTAAGTAGAATTCTTTTTTTCTTTTTTATACCACTAAGGTGATGAATAAGCCTAGGGTCCGCCTGATAGTAAGCGGTGACCAAAGCCTATGGACGCTTGCAACACCAAGGGCAACACTCGCGCGTTTCCGACCCTTCAGAAATCCAATAACTTTTTTCTTGAAGAATCCCATACTGTAGTCCTTAGAGAACACCTTGGCAGGGAGCTTATTCCACAACCCAAGTGTTCACGGGAAAAAGTTTCTCTGAAAAGTTTTTAATAATATAATCCGTCCGTAATATATCAAAACTAAGTGTTTATATTCTATGTGTAGGGACAATAAAAAACCGAAGATTGGATTATGCATGATAAATTATAATTTAAAAGATTTCGTCACTGATGTAGTTTCTTTTTTCACCGTTCTGAGAAAATGAAAAATTTTAAAAGATACATAATGCTTCGATGCACGTTATGTTTCTGGAATCTACGATAGCTAAGCAATAATCCAACATATATTTTATTTAAGAAAAAAAATGTATGTTTTCTGAAATAATCAAAATAATATTGCTCAGCTGGTCGATAGATAAGAAGAACGTCCCGTAGATATTATATATCTTAGAGAAAAGTTACTTAAAACTCTCATATGCATTTTCAAAGAACTATTCAACACCACCCACCACCACCAGCAGAATAAGGTACGCGTTACCATGCAAACATTTTAAACCTCAGTTTAATGTATGAACCACATATACAAAGGCTACCCTTAAATATAACACAATAATTTTCTCAATTTTATTATAAAACTAAATTGCGGTTTACGTAAGTCATCTTTCTGTAAGATTCCTTCCAAATTAATACAGTGAGAGAATTATAACGGTTTGACGGACAGACAGACTTGATAAAACATAATAGTTCTGTCAAGTCTGTCCGGCCGTCAAGGGTTCTTATTTACTACCATTTGGCTAGAGCATGGAATAGAAAACATGGTTACACATTTACTATCAATATGTAATTTCAGTTGGCAAAAGGGTAAACAGTGATTGGTAAAGATATTCGAGTGCTAGGCACGAATCGTGTATAAAGGTTTTCACTCCCGGAGTGCAACCCGTTTTTTTGAAGTGAAAACTTCTTTAGCGGCGTTGTGCACTTTTTTTGTGATGGGTAAAAAATGTTAAAGTCGCGTCAGGATCACGTGAGCTGATCGAAAATTCGTAAGACGGAGGGAGAATAGGAGAGGGAGTATCCCCCTCTCTTTCTACCGTGCGGCGAAGTTCTGAAGTGTTAAATATTTAATGTAATATTAATTGTCATGTTTGTGTACAATAAATGAATATTGTATTTTACCACATAAATGATAGTACTTTTATACTGATAATTAAAGCAATTCGTGCAAAATTATTCCCTAACCATTCCAAAATATCAAAAATTATATTCAAGTTATCACTTCTGCCGGCACTCCCGCAGTGCAACCCGTTTTTTTGTATTAAAACTGTCTCTAAAACTTAAAATCACAAATTTTCGACATATAGGTACCCTTTTTGACTAGGACCCCAGGTATAGTAGGGTAAAAATAGTAAAAATAAAAATGCAAAACATTCCTTTAAATGTACAAGAATGAGAATTTGACAAATATTGCTGCAATGAAAACTGTGAAATTCCCTACTTACAAGGAAGTGCGGTGCGGGGCGGGGGAAACACCGATTCAATGTAAATTCGCGCCCGCCCACTCAGCCAGCCAGGCGTCCTTGTAACTACAGAATGATGTTTTTATTCGCTCATTGTTGATGATTGTAATGGCAATTTGTCAACGATTTCTGTGAATGATTAATTATGTTGATTTTTGCCTTCACCTGCATAGTGTTCGTGTTTGAAATGCCTGTAGGTCACTTAACTGATAATGACATAGAAAATAAAAAAGTGACTTGTTATTCTAGTTAATACTAATATAATTATTTGTTATCTTCTTAATAAAATTGCAGTTTTCATTCTTACAATGTTTTCTAAATTAGATTATGTTCGTTGTATATGTGTGTATGTCGTTTGTGCGATTAAATTTTTTTGTAAATATCAGATTATTGGCTATACTATATACCGAAATACTATACGTATATCATATTGACATAGACGAATAAATCTTTTGTACCCAGATCCGTAATATTTGCTTTATCATGTTTGGTATTTTTGTTTTAGGAAGCTGCTCTTCCATCCTACACCTTGCGACAGCTGTGCTGTGCGCACGGCCCAATCTTTCCTGAGATAAATTATGTAGTTGCACCACCTTGCACCTTCGTAGGACACTATAACATCGAACCCTCAAAACAGAATTGTTGGTTTTTAATACTATTTAAGTAATTGTGAAATTGAAAAAGAAAGCAAGATATTTGTTTTAGGGTTGTAATTTTTTTTATATTGTTTTAAATTCAAGTAAAAGTAATTTGATATAAAAAAGTACTGGTAAAACTTGCAGCATTTATTGATTAGTTGCGTCAGCTGATGTAGGGTTCCCACTAAACCTTTTCTTACTGAAACGACCCTGTGTGTATCTAAAGTATCTAATAATCTTAATTTCAATAATTCTCCTTAGGGGTAAAAGATGTTAAGTATTTAAAAATTAGTGGGTATTTGGTTTATGCCATGTGAACGACTGCGATAGGATCACCTATCATGTTTGAGAAAAAATCTCATCTGTAAAATGTTTGTCATATGTATTTATTTCTTAACAAGGATTTGGGGATACACGTCATAGGATTTTTTAAATATATTAAAGTAAACAAACCAAATAAATATAGCACCTATGTTATTGATAATGTGATGAACACATTTCTTAGAAATAGCTTTAACCAGAATTGTTTTTGCCGTTACTACAATTACAATTTCTTTTGATACTGCTCAGTATAATACCCATGGTGATATTAACCATAACTATTTTTGGCAACAGGAGTGCTACGACTACCTTCTGTTATGCTTGTATAGTAAAGAACAAGATCATAAACTGCTTTAAGATATAATTATTGTCGATCTTGTTAACTTTAATAGACTGTTTGGTGTAAGTTATTTTTGAGGTGAATTTAAATTAAATGAAAGTTTTTGTCGAAGTGGATATCTGAAGTGGTTTTAAAACTGGTCAAAGCATTTTTGATGTAATATTATGTTACATTATAAGCTTATCTTTGAAATAAAGTATAAGAATTTGTCACTACAAAAAGAAAATCTTTAGACAAAATCGTTTTCCTTAATAAATAAAAAGAAAACCAACTAGCAATGTGTCAACATAATTTTAAAATAAATCATAGTTTCAACTGTATACGTCTGTAATCAACTATATCGTCGACTAGAAAATCGTCAAGCTGTCAAATAAATCACTTGTCAATACAAACAGACTCGTTCCGCGGTGGTTGCGCTGAATAGATTAAATCAATCATTGCTTTTCACCGCACCCTGTATACCGAGCGCGTCCCACGCACAGGGCTGTTACGTATCACCATCACCCATCACTGGTATCGACTCCGGTTGTAAACAAAATTATACTTGTCTTGGCGACGATACAGAAAATTGTTTTAGAGAGTAGACGTTTTGTCTTGACTTGTTGCGTTGTTAAGAATAATTTTGAAATTCTTTATCAGTGATTAACCGTTTTAAACCAATTTCTCTATCATTAAGCTTAAATATGTATGATCGATGAGACACTGAACAGTTGCTGCCGCTGTTTGCAATATGTATGGGCTGCAGTTTACTGGCTGATAAAGGCCTTCCCGCGTAAGGCACGTGACGTAGTAACTAGTGTTTTTATTATGACGTCACGTTTGTTCATATTGGCTCCTGTAGGTATATATATTATATCAATTAAACAAGTTTGATGTATGCATGTATAACTAGTGGCTAGACACATACCCTCATTATAATGACTTATTTTTAAATGCACATCAAAAAACTTATCACCTGTCAATTTCTTTACATCAATTAAATATTGCTTGATCTAATACACTGAAAACTAATATCGCTCGCTTTCTATCACTTTACCGCTGAGTAAGCGCCTACCTCTAGCGATACCTCATAAATCGGTAGATTTTCCAAAAAAACATTGGAACAGTTTTCATTGAGAAGTCTCGGTTAGAAGTTTCTATTATGGCGTTGGCAACATTTATTATGTTGAAAAACAATAACTTCTATACGGTATAAGCTGCTGTATAAAATAACTTTATTAAAACGAGACTATTGCGTCGATGATGAAAATTATTGATGTGATCCGATGCTCGTAGGATCTACGTCATGTGAACGTATGACAGTTCAGCTCCCTGGATGATCCTGCCATAGTACAGTAAATGACGGTAAAAAGATGGTACAACCTAGCAATTCTTTCAAGAAAAATAGATTTTCTCTACTCTGTGCCGAGGTGTGCTTTTGACTTTTAGGGGTGAATACTACCACTAATTGTCATAAAATTGATAAATTCACAAATTTAGGCATTTAAGGAATGAAAAATCGTATGAAACTTTTGATTAATGATAGTTATATAGTTTTAAAAACTATTTGTGATTTTTCGACCCCTATTTTATTCCTTACGCCCTTTTAAAACACCCTTTTTGACATAAAATTGAAAAAAAAAACACCTTTTTTCGATATATTGCATCTCTTGTTTTGATAAATTATTATTATATTTAAATCGTAGACATTTTAAGGGAATTGTTATAATTAGTTTTCATCCCCTAAAAACCACCCCTATTACATTAAAATACAAAAAATATCTAAAAAAAACATTTTTTTTAAGATATGATGCTTCATTAAAACAAATTATTAATTTTTTTGAGTTTATTATCTCAGAACATGTATTTCCAAATTTTCATGCCTTAAAAATTTTACATCTCACCAGGAAGAAGGGAGTAAAAAAATTACAATGTTATATCCTTTGGGCTCGGCTGGTAGATGTTGGTCTTGCCGCGCGTTGAGTTTGTGATAGGGGGAAACGCCACATATATACTATAATACATACATACATACACACACTCCCATACACATACACACACTCATATACACATACACACACACACACACAAGACCCATTCACCAGGTGTCAATGAAAAGAACACTATTAGCATACATGTATAGTATACGCATTTCTCTACTCCAAAATCTAGCTGCTCCGAAATAAAAAAAAAAAAAACTGTTTTGTTTTTTAAGTTTCCTCGGGTGCATTTTGGCCTAGAGAGATAAAAAAAAGGATTTTGTAGGGAATTCCATCGCCTATAAGCTTATGTTTGTTCTATATTTCTCAACCCTTAATTTTATAAAGGTCAAAGGTTAAAGGGCTCAAGGGCGGTACTGATTATGCTACGTATCAATGCTAAGTTTTATAAGCCTTATCTCGAAGAATTTTTGAGCTACAGTAAAATAATAAAAAAATTTAAATATTTTTGAATGAAAATGCTAACTTTTTGTACTCTAGCAATTTTTACGTATATGGTTTATTTGAAAAAAGTGATTTTTTTTGTATATTTCAAAAATACCTAGTTCACTTTGATGATATGTTTTTTTTTCAAAAATAAGCATTTTAAATTGGTCAAAATTTTGAATCATATTTATAATGTCAAGATAAAGTTATTTGTTCATTTGTAACATTTAATTCTAATTAGGGTAATAATGAGATGCGTATCATTTTTGATTTTTCTCGTAAAAAAAAATTAAATTAACTTTATTTTCGTCATAACTTCGTTAGTTTTTATGCAAGAGAACTTAAAAAAAACGCATTTTAAAGGTTTTTTAATGTACTTTAAAAAAAATTCTGAGCACTTTCATCCTAAACCGTACCGTTTTGTCGTTATTCATTGTTGAAGTCTGTGAATTGGTCGTTAAAAAAATAAGGCTTACCTTGAATGAGCTATAACTTTTTTTTGTATTGGTTCTACACTAAAAAATAAAATAAGGAAATCTTTGTTTTTTGATAACCTACCATTTTCATAATAACATCTATTGATTTAAAATTTTATATTGTTTATGAGTTACATGTGAAAAATCATCAAAAAACGTGGTTATTTTCGAAAAAAAAATAATATTTTCGATCACGAATATCTCAAAAAGTATTGATTTTTCGAAAAACTTCTACAGAACATTTTTAGCTTCATCCATCAATTTCTGGAGTTTTTTTTTAATTACTACCCCCTAGTTGGGGTGGTTTTCACCCCCGCGAAAAAGCACACGCAGAAAAAGCATAGGGTAGATTTTGCTTTTTGGGGTATTCCCTACTGACTGTCAAAATTTCAGCAAAATCCATCTTTCTTGAAAGAATTCTAGCCAAAAACCGTCATTTACTGTACTACCGGTAGTTATATGCTTGTCTCAAAGATTAAGCCATGCATGTCTTAGTGCAAGCCGTATTAAGACGATACCGCGATTGGCTCAAGATATCAGTTTTAGTTCCTTAGATCTTACTCAGCCATAGTGAAAGATTAGATTATAATGACAAGATAAAATAGTGTTTCTACTTCAATAAATTGCCTTATGAAAAAAAATAGAAGCTTTGTTTTAACAAAAATGAATTACAAAGTTTATTGTGCGCTAGTTATTATTAGATATGCATTCATAAAAAAACATCTCTTTCCATTAATAGTGATGCGTCACGAACTCAAATTGTTGCTAAAATAATAATATTTTGAGGTAACTATTTTGCTCTGCAATCAGTATTTTTGATAAGGATTGGGAAGTTTGGTGTCCTGCATATGAAATGAGCTGTTAAGTAATCTAAACGACAGATAAATACTTTTCCTGTCCTGTATATTACCTACATGGGCCCCAAATATTAACAATAATTTAATAATGATAATGATAATTATTATTATATATATTATTATATTGCTGCATGGGGCTAAAAATCTGTATGGCGCTAGGAGGAATAATTTTACACTTTGTAGACAACTTGTTTTGTTTTATTGGAACTTGATTGGCTATAATTTCTTTATTTTTGATATGGAAACCCTTAAAAATATTTTTCCTTTATCTTCAACATATTTAAAAAAACTTAATAAAATATATATTCATATTTATTGAATTGGCAGATGAAGAATTTGTTTTGTAGTAACTGGTTGAGACGCCAGTGGGAGCGCCCAGTCCAGTTTAGCAGCATCTGTGAGAATCCATCAAACTGTCGCCACAGAATAAGTAAGATATAGGTTTTGTAGCTGGTTCCTGCAACCTACGCGACATATCAAAGCTTTTTATACATTCTATGGCTACTGTCTTGTCGGTTGTCCGTATCCTCTACTTATATTTTAAATGTAATTATATGTTTGTTTGTCGTATTATCACATCGTTACAGCTAAAATTTCGCACATCTACAACATGATTATAACATCTATGGAATCTATGGAACAAATATTTTTTTTTAAGTCCTGCGTTTCTAAATATTGGTTGAAACTAGTCCTAATAGCTTAGGATGTGGCAACTGTTTGGTAACCCACCAAACAGTTAACAAAAGTTAACGAAGTAGTTGTCAGATTTAGATTCAATGATTTGATAATTTAGTTCATTACCTACCGTTGATTGATTGTCATTTTTTAATGTTCGTGCTCAGAGCGACTGTCAGCTTTCTCGTCTGTGAGCTTTCTTTTAAAGTCGAAAAATGTTTTTTTGTTAATAATGATAAAAATCAAAACATTCATAATTTTATCATGTCCTTGTCTCCGTCTGTTTTCAACGAGTATATCTTACGCTTTGAAGACCTCATTATGAATAAATCGATCCAATTTTCTAAAGTTACATTTTTGACACCCCCCCCCCCCTCCCTCTCACATTGGTCCGTAGTTAAATACCTCGAATTTATTGAGAATATCAATACGTAGGAAACAACTTTATTAATACTATATCTTATACCTTTAAACGAGCAATTCTTATATATATATATATATATTTATTATATATATATATTATATTCATGAAATTTAGTATAATAAAATATGGCTCTTTCTGACATCTATTCGCGAGTAGTAATACTATTATTTTTACCGAAACAGCAACGATAAAGTTACTTGACAATGGATGGCGGTTGTTCAGCTACTTGACAATAGATGGCGTTGCTAAAAAAAAGAGCGAAGCTCGGTCCTTCAGGTACTAAGTATTATCTTTATATAACATATTATTAAGGGTATAATTTCACTTAAATCAGTAGTGAGATCGTTTAAATTTATAGTTAACAGCGACACCACGATCGTGATACTTGCGCAGGTCCAGATTTCAACCTTGGGCTCCGTTGAAAATCAGCGCTGTGGCACTCGTATCGCGGCACAAGCTGAGCTTATTCCCATTCCAACATCACAACGCTCATGATACACTTACAGCTTTTTCCATTCCGTCATGTCTTATGGCATTTTGCTTTGGGGTAAGGCAGCTGATATTGATACAGTCTTTATTTTGCAAAAGAGAGCAGTACGGTCAATTTATAAATTAGGACCTCGAATTTCTCTTAGGGAACTATTCAGGGAAATTGATATTTTAACTGTTCCTTGCCAATATATCTTTGCTTGTATAATGTTTGTACGCCAAAATTGTCACTTATTTGCAAAAAATAGTGACCTCCACAGTGTTAATACAAGGAATAAGGATAAATTGGTAGTTCCAAAATGTCGTCTTCAGAAGGAACATAGCTCTTTCGCAATACAAAGTATATTTTTCTACAATAAAATTCCAGAACATGTGGTTAATTTACCCTCAAATAAATTTAAAATATATGTCAAAGATATTTTAATGAAAAAAAGCTATTACAAAGTTGATGAATACATAAATGATAAAAATGCTTGGAAATATTAGAACTTAATTGATTTGTATTGGGGCATTTGAAATATATATTTTTTTTTTAATTTAAAACATTGTATATTATGTTATTACCTAGTGTAAGGCTATATTGTATTTTTATATGATGTATAAAAGATTAACTAGTGAGTTTATTGCCGTTGCTGCTCGGTAGTAAAGCATTGCGAACCTTCCAATCTTCTCCTCTTATATTTTGTTCCTTTACTACACACATTGTAACTAGAACAATAGAAGTTTTATTGGAGTTGCTTGAGTGTGTCATGCTCTCTCAAAGTGTCTCTGCGGTGGTGGCGTGTGTGTCGGGTCGTTACGTTCCCTAAAACATGGTTGAGCGAAGCGATGGCTGATTCATGTGTCATACTCGTGAACGGGTGCCGCCTGTGGAGGCTGGTCTGCTCTTGCAAACTTCTTGGTATTCTTAGTATTTAGTCTTACTTTTTTGTTTTGTTTATTAATACTGTAAGACATTGATTATTTCTTAGTGATGAATACATAAACTGTCTTTTGTTTATATTAGATACTTTTTTATGTTGTGCTTGTGCTTTATATTTCATGTTTTTTATTTTTGTAATGGAAAGTGTCCTTTTATGATAGGGAGGGCATTTTCCAATATTTTAATTGGACGCTGTAAAAGAAAGGGAGAAAAGAAATGCCCTTGCTGAGTTTCTTGCCGGTTCTTCTCAGTACAAGGTCTCCCGCCCTGTAGACTTACAAACCGATGGCGTAGTGACATTCATAAGTGCTCAATTATTGTAGCCTAATCTGAATAAAATTATATTGAATTGAACAGCACAGATTGTTTCTTATATTGTTTTTTTTTTTCGTTTGTTATTCTTATTTTGTGTTATTCAGTTATTTTTATACGAGGGGAGATCAAAAAGTAATGATAATCGGATATTTCTAGTATTCACAAAAATCTAAAAAATAGAGAGCTTGCTTAAACCTTCACCAGTAGGTACAGGTTAAAGGTATTTAAACACTTAGTCACATTTTGAAATTTCATTCATTTTATGTCAAGTCAGAGCCTTCTGCATGAAAAATGTTCTATCGATTTATAACTACTTTTTGATCACCTCATGTATATATGTTTTTCACTTTGTGAGCGAATGATGTTGAATAAATGATTGTCTATGTCTATGTCTAAATGTTAGACGGTCGGACACAATTTTGGAAGGTTTCTTATTGTTTGTAAACATTCTCTTTCAGAGTTCTCAGACAAATAAACACAATTTTATACACATACAATTAAAATCTAAATTTCGCACTCTCTAAGAAGTTCAGTTAAATTTCGATGGGAGTGCCAGCAAGCCGTGCTATGACCTATGTGTGACAATATGTTTGTTTGAAAATCATTAACAAATTACTGTTACCTGTGTAAACAGTTAGGTTTTAAGATAGCGGAAGATACTGTTGGCTATAAAAGACACTCAATACGTTTCGCCTGTAAATCAGTCGTGCGAGCGCTTGACGCGAGTTATGTCGAACCTTCGAGATTTACACACTTTTATTAACGCCTACGAAGCGTACTGACTGCAGAAAAAAATAATTTGAATGCAGTGTTGCCACTCTCTAATTATTAATTTTCCCCTAGCCTCAAGTCCCTTTACTTAACACTTATCAGACTATGTTGATACATAATGTTAAAACGTTTATAAAATTAATTTAAAAATTTGTTTTTTATTGAAATATGAACTGATCCATCTTTAATTATTTTAATAAGTTTATCTATCTCTTATTCTCGATATACTGTTAAGATTACGTTTTGATACACGCATTTGATACAAGTGTTTTATTTTCTCGAAATTCCTGCAAAAAAAATATTGTCCTAAAATACCGTAAATATTTTTTGCTATAAAAATTACTTATAATATATACAAATAAAGTTAAATGAGGAATGTGCAATATGTATACCCTTAAGTAACGAAAGGGTTTTGTACCAAAGTGGTAAATGTGCATGCCAAAAATATAAAAACAATATCTATAGTTTTTAAAAATTGGACCCGAGATTGGGTTTGAAATATAAAAAAAAGATTTAGTAGTAGTTACTAGAGCAAGTGTCATTTAAAGCGATTGTGTTTCATTATTTTTATATATGTCGGGTCTTACACTGTAAAAAAATTGTGTTCAAAGCGCGATAGTTTAAAAAGTAGGATGGTGTTTCAGTTGTGATATAAACCTTTTACCACTGTTATATGAAATTCCTAACATAAAATATTATCAAAACACTAGATAACTCACCGCAAGTAGTTTAAAATCTATGTTATTTTGCTTACGGTACTCGTTCTAACAACGACAATGCATTCCACTCCAGTTGTAATACATTTCAATTTAACTGGGAATCGGCGCATTACCTCGAGTTATAACAGCTTGGAGCTTTATTTAAGGGCAGACCACCGCGACCCGGGGGCGTGTTTACTAATCCTCCTTTGGCGTGTAATGCGTTGGATTTAGGTTGCGTTCGCAGTATCAAATTTTATTAAGTACACTGCAAATCCTGATTCAGAATCATATTCAAAGGATAAAATATTCATATTTTTTGATCATTTTTTTTCTAAATATTTATTTCAGAGCAAAATAAACAAATAAAAAATATATACTTAGGTATGCACAAATAAGCAAAAAAAATATTTCTATACTAAAAAAGGCTATTATATGCTATGCGTACCAGACAACTTAAATAAAATCTAATATGTCTTATATTTTTGTAAATACATACATGTGGGTATCGAACTCACGCGCGCCCTCTCATTTTAGCGGGCTAGATAGATCACTGCCAAACTGGCAACTGAGTTTTCATTTGTATTTCTGCTTAAAATAGGATAAATATATTTGGGTTATCTTGAAATTATATAAACTATATGGTTTGGTGTCCGTTATTGGATTATGCATTTCTATCTTAAACCTTTTGTCTTCCAAATAAAAAATTGGCTTTAAAGATTTAAATGAAATTGTTCAAGTGTATTATTATTATTATTGAAGTGAAAACTTCTTTAGCGGCGTTGTGCACTTTTTTTGGTATGGGTAAAAAATGATAATTTCGCGTCAGGTCACGTGTCCTAATCGTGGAAATTCGTAAGACGGAAACCGTAATGCCAGGCCTATTATAATTTTTATTTTTAGTATTCGCGATTATGAGTAGTACAGGGAGGTTGGATATGGAGTTTTAATTCTATGACAGATTGCGATGTCAAATATACTACGTCAAAAAAGTAAATAAACAAACATTATTATTTCTTGACAATGTCAAAGACATGTCTTGTGACATATTTGAATGTTAAGCGCGAATCGTGTGTAAAGGTTTTCACTTCTCCCGGAGTGCAACTCGTTTTATATTATATTATTTATTATATATTATATTGTATATTATATTATAATTATTGTAATCAATATTTGGTCCAATTTCAGTCACATATAAATATTTGTGTTTTTAAATAACCGACGCACCTGTAGTTGTGGCTCAACGATTGTAAAACTCATCATTATAAACCCTACCCGAGTCCAACAGATTTCATAACTAATTTCCATAAATTCTACCCGAGTCCAACCCGTTTCATAACTCATTTTCATAAATTCTGGCCGAGTCCAATAGATTTGATAACTCATTTACATAAATCCTACCCGAGTTCAACGCGAAACACACGTTGGTGTAAAGAAGGTTTTGAAAGAATGAAGCGGGGCTTAATTCAGGATTGCCTCTAAATACGGCTTTCCTTTGTCGTTCCCGTATTTAGAATATAAATGGCCTCAACTTAACTAACAATGTGTCGATTTTGCCGTTTAGTTCTTTACAGGCATAAATAAAGCAGGTTAGGTATTTATTTTGATTTATTATTATAATGATTTTGAATTGTAATATACTTGTCGATCGGGATAAAATGATGAAAATTGTCTGAATTAAGAATTAGTAAGAAGTTTTTACGAGAGCAGATTCGCTTTGCTATCCTAAACCTCTATCAAGATTTCAAAAACCTTCATTCAATCAACATTGTAACGTGTGTGCGCACGAAGGGTTCCGTATCATTATCTATAAAAACGGCAAAAAAAAAATCCCGTTTGTTGTATGGAAGCCCCCCTTAAATATTTATTTTATTTTAATTTAATTATTTATTTTTAAAGTGAATATATAACTTAATATTCTGTGAATATTTTAAGCGTCTACCTGTTGCCGTTATCAATATCGAGCAAAAACGAGCGAAAAAAATCACGTTTGTTATATGAGAGCCCGTCCGGTTAATTAGTTAACTCATACGCCTAAACCCCGTAAATGGACGCGTGCGAGGGGTTAAATATTTATTAATTCTGCTTTTTAGGATTCCGTAGCAAAATGGCAAAAAACGGAACCCTTATAGATTCGTCATGTCTGTCTGTCTGTCCGTCCGAATGCCACAGCCACATTTTTCCGAAACTATAAGAACTATACTGTTGAAACTTGGTAAGTAGATGTATTCTGTGATCCGCATTAAGATTTTCACACAAAATAGAAAAAAAAAACAATAAATTTTGGGGGTTCCCCATGCTTGGAACTGAAACTCAAAAATTTTTTTTCATCAAACCCATACCCAAAAATGATACCGAGGTTACTACTATCATTTTTTTTTCTAAACTGAATAATTTGCGCGAGAGACACTTCCATAGTGGTAAAATGTGTCCCCCCCCCCCTGTAACTTCTAAAATAAGAGAATGATAGAACTAAAAAAAAAAAATATATGATGTACATTACCATGCAAACTTCCACCGAAAATTGGTTTGAACGAGATCTAGTAAGTAGTTTTTTTTTAATACGTCATTAATCGTTAACCGTAATTTACCTTTCAACTCAAATATAAAAATAAAAGTGTTTGTAAAGTACGTAAATGGTAGTAGGTAAGGAACCCTCGGTGCGTGAATCCAACTCGCATTCGGCCGCTTTTTAGTATTTTCTGTTATAGTGGCAACAGAAATATATCATCTGTGAAAATTATTAGATCTATATCTGATAAAACAACAAGCATCAATTTTTAATAGTTTTTGGTAGATTCTCGTATATCTGCGTAACAGTGCGTTGTCGCTTACCTTTGCAATTACTAGTAGAAATCAAGACAAAAACAAATGTTCAAATCATTTGTCATTTTGAATGATGTATCTATATATATATTATACATGACCAAATAAATTTTTTATTCCTTTAATTTTTATTGAACCTGTGGCCCGTGTCGGACCACGTACAGGTGCTTAGTACCGTAGTCATTAATATGCATTTTCATTCATAACTCGAAAAGCGTTTAAAACATCAAACTTGAGACAATTTTTATAAAGAAATTCTGCTATTATACACTTGATTTGGCCCGCCCGCTTTAAAATCGGTTATCGGCGTGGAATTTCTTAATTGACTCCTTATACGAATGAAGTTTGCTATAGCAAGCTATAGCTGTAGCTAAAGTTCGGTCCCGCGGGAACTTTTGAAGGTTTTGGGATAAAAAGTAGCATATGTCCAGGGTGTCAGCTAAGTACCTATATACCAAATTTTATTAAAATTGGTCCAGTCGTTTGAGCGTGAAGTAGCAAACATATACAAAGACACTTACACACTTACAATCTTACGCCTGTATAATATTAGTGTGATACCCACTTACATAGAAAATAACAAGATTTGAGGTTAATTACTTTCGAAAATAAAAGGGGAAGACTATAAACGGTGGTAGACCGCTTACCATCAGGCGGACCGTAGGCTTGTTTGCCACCTTAGTGGTATAAAAAAAAAAAAAAAGACTTTGAAAGTTTATTGGTGTATACTTTACGCGAATAGTTCGTAAGTATTAATTAATATTTGCTCGTTTTAAGGCTTCCGTAGGCAAACCTCAACACGGAATCTTCATAGTTTTGTCATGTCCGTCCGTCCGTCCGTCCGTATGTCACAGCCTTATAATTCCGCCGTCTTATCATCAATTCTAATAAAGTTTTACAGGAATACCTACATCTTTCTATAATTTTTATTAGAATGCTATGCAGGTTTGTTTTTAAAAGTTTAAAATACTTTTTTTAATATACCACTAAGGTGGCAAACAAGCTTACGGTCCGCCTGATGGTAAGCGGTCACCGTAGCCTATGTAATTGTGTTCTGGGGTAGCTACATTGTACTGAGGTTTTTTTTTTATTTGCACCCCTTCATATGGGATACCGTTAGATGAAGCTTTAAAATGAAATTAGAGATATCTCATTACTTTTTTCTCTATAAGGCGAATAGGTATTTTGCGAGTTATTGGCTTCAAGTGTCGAAACATTTGCGTCTCTAGCTTTTAAACCGTGTGTTCTAAAATCTGAAAAAATCAAGATACTTTAAATTTTTACACAATTGTTTTAAACAAAATCGGTTCACAATTTTTTAGATATTCGAAATAATTCCCATCCTTCGGAACCCCAACTTGCTGACGTACGACACGCACTTGGTTGATATTTTCTACTTTTAACTAAATATATATAAGTCGTATTATTTTTATTATTAAATTTTATTTTATGAATAAAAGGAAGGAATCCTTCCTTTACCAGAAGGAATCCTTCCCTACTGTTGGGACACGGCCTACGCTCATATGGGATTAGGGGATTAGGGTAAGTTTGAATTGTGGTTTTTACATACGTCTTTCTGACGTATGCAGGTTTCTTTATAATGTTTTTCTTTGCCGAAAAGATAATGGAAAAGAATAAACAATCTAGTATAATGTAAGTCGTTGAAAAACTACGAAAAGACTCATTGTTAGATGCAACTTCAGCCCCTTAGAGCGCGAGACAGACACTAAAACCAAAAAGTAACCACTGACCTTATTTAATTAATTATTTTGTATAAAATTTTATTTTTAAATTTCGAAAAAAGCAATATACTCTAAAATGTTGCCTGGTTAAAATACTTCCACCCTGTTTATCAGTCTGCAACACAGTCTAACTAGTTACCATTAAAAGACACGCAACATATACTTGTACCATGTAATCAAAGCAATAGCTTCACTTCTCCTGCACTTATACAGACATTAATAAATTTATTCCTAACAATTTAATGCTGCTAAGGAAATTGTTAAAGTGCCACACAGTCGGGGTCCTCGGCAAAAACTCGAAAATCTCTCACATTCATTATGTGAATAATTACGTGTCGCCGCCATTTTGAATTCGTCAATTTTTTGCCGTGATCGTACTGGTGCAAAGGAATCCTATAATTGCGTTAGACTTGTTCGGGTTGTATATCTAAGGATTAATACAATATGGGTAATAGTTTTACGCCTTGTTCGATCGAAGGCCTAGCCTTCAGGCGGATTATGGGCACACTTCAATGTCTTGTTCTGAATCAGTAATTTCTTAATGTCAGTATTAGAGTGTCCATGGGTCAGTATTTAGTTAAAGTAGTAAAACTTAGTCTAGAGGCAAACCAATGTGTAATTTATTCGCAAATTCCATAAAGAAATTATGGATTCACGGTGCATTTTGATAAAGAAGGATGTACTTACATAATAGAAACGATTGCTTAGGTGGTGAAATGAGCTATCGAGGTTATTCTCAGAAACCTATACTGTTGGCATGGTGTATTAGTTGATTTCTGAGAAGTTGAATAAATGTATACTTTTTTATTTTGTTGTAATAAATAACTATGATTGCTATTTTATTTGATAAAACTGTGTTTTATTATAAATAATATTCCTACCTTACATATCCTTTGAAAATTTTTAGACATAAGTAGGTATATTTTTGCCTACAGGTTGTATTTTATATATGTAGGCCTCCGAAACGAATGGTGAGGCTTTGTGTACCTTTGGAAAAGAGTAGGCTTCTAGGGTTAAGAGGATACGATTAGTAGCGCCTCGCTGCGTGTTTTATACAAACGAATTTCTTACTTGTTTTGGACATTTACTCATCAAATACTGTGAAATTTAGAAGGTATGATCTGAAGCTGAATATCTATTTCTGTGGTTTTCCAAAATCCTAAAAAAAATTTTTATTAACTTTTAATCTTAATCGAGATCATTTGTACAAAAAGCAAGAATCCTGCATAGCTTTTAAACTTTATAATTTAAAAGAAAACTGGCTTCTGTAGTTACAGACATAGATATTTATTCCTAGAGCTTGTCTTCAAAATTTCGTAGTGTTTGATTTGTAAGTGTCAAAAATAAGTGAGAAATTCTTTTGTATGAAGCGCGGTGCGACACGCCGCGAATCGTATTCTCTTAAGCAACATTGCTTAACATTTTATAATCACTTAAAGAAAAAAAAAATCCTATTCATGAAGAATTTTAAATAGCCATACCTAACTCTTTTCCCACTGGAGGGATTTTTCATATGACAATCAGCATATTATTGTTATTGTAAGGGGGGGGGTAATTGTAATCATTCTTTTATAAAATATTGGAGGACTCTTAAGTACCTGAATTCTGATTATTTAACGCTTCACATGGTGACATTTAAACAAATACTTTTAAAGAAAAAACAACCGGCTTAAAAAGTTGCACTGAAAAGGTAAAAATAATTACTTATTTCTAAAAATCTGTTCAGCATTACAATTTGAAGTTGGTTTTATGCAAGTGGAGTGTGTAATATACCTACAAAGTTAATCAATTTATTTTTGAAGAAGTGGTGATCCTTCCGGAAAGCCATACACTATCAATATTACATATTACATTCCAAAAGACAGCAGCTATATTATTTTGTCAACCGAAGCAGAGACTATAAACGTCATGGCTGGCAGGAAGAAGATCTTCTCCATACCTTACTTAGGTTCTCCTCCTGTGGGTAAAATTAGTGAACGCATGTTTCAAGGGAAGATGAAGAAAATGGCGCTTTTCATTCCAATTTATTGTAAAAATCTGAGACTAAGCAAGACTCCTTGCTGTTTTATAAACACGGCAGACTACTACCTAAGAAGGCGTCTTAAAAAGAGTCTGGAAAGCTTGATAATGACGGTCTTTTGGGAGTCAAAAGGAATATAATGTTAAAAGATTACTAATAAACCAAAGAATACGGCGTTAATTTAAGAACATGTAAAAAATAACGAAAGGTGTCCTATATACTTTCTTACGGCGATACCTTCCGTCCACAAGTGTCGAATTGCCCTGACTTCACTGCATAATGAGGGCTTGGATATTTTGAATCACACCAGTACCGTAACTAGCCTTATATGCGCCCGATACGAGCTTGTAAAACTGCGCCCTTAAACATTCTTAAATTATTAAAATATATTTTAGGATAATTCCCAAAAATGAAAACGGAACTACATTACCAGCGGTACTGAAAAGCACATAAGGGTTGAAAATAAACACATTGTAAAAGAAAAATAATATTGTATTTTTCCCCTTCACCCTTATTCCGTGAACTTAGAAACGTTTCCTCGTATGCCTCGGATTAATTTCAAGATGATATGATGATGTTTTGAGATGACACTGAAATTATTACTTAGAAGTAGATATAAATGGAAGATTGCCGCAAATAAATTATTAGGCAAAATCGTGAAAATTTCCATTCTTTGTCCGTCAAATCAAAAAAAAAATCAAAGTTCGATCGTCTATGTTCTACCATTTTATTTTATTGTAAAACTTCATGACATTAAGGATTAATCAATTAATTGCAATTTTATCTTATACATTCAATGTTTTTCATTTATTGGTTGTATGACTATATATACAACATTTATTTAACTTTTAAAGTTTATCTTTCATCTTACTTGCCAGTTAGGTACCTATATATTATTTGTCAGTAATTATATCAAAAAGTGAGTCGACTCCTGTTTTGTTGCGCAATCATACCTACAAACATCCAAGCACAATAATTATAAGTAGGTACATTAACTTTTTTAACTTTACTCATCTTTTAACATTGACACTAAAATCTTATCGACCTAAAACCTCACTGGCAGTTTAAGTGGACAATAATAATAAAAACTACCCCAGCAAAAATGTATAGAAATTAATTTTTTTGCACGTTTCGAATTATGTGGTTGCTCCCAATTTTAGGGTCAGCAGCAATTCACATATTTTGCCATAGGTCGTTAAGTTTCTTATCTCGTCCTAAATTGTTATACTGCTCTACAAGTTGACACAGAATAGGATAATATTAATTCGAGTAGGTAAGTACACAGTGATCTATCGTAAGTTGACAGCTGCCGTGGCTCAGTGGGCTTGCCGTCTGAACCGAGGAGCGTGGGTTCGATTCCCGCACAGGAAAAACATATATGTGAAAAATATTTATGTTTGTCTTGAGTCATGATGTGTTATAATAATATATTGTCGTGGTGTGTTATATGCATATTATGTATTTATTAACAAAATGGTATTTATGTACATTTTTCGATCCGTTATCCGGTAACCATAATACAAGCCTTGCTCAGGATGGGACCAGATGGCGCTGCTGTTTAATAAGTCCAAAAAATATTTAATTATTTAAAGTTAGGTAATAAAATGTTATTAGAAAAAAAATTGTCCAACTGTCTATTTAAATCTTGTTACAATATTAAATGTGTACGTATTTCAGAAACATGTAATTATCCACACTACACATAGTCCAGTCAGTATATCCACACTACACATAGTCCAGTCAGTATAGTAATTTTCTGCACTATAACTTACAGGAGCATTTCTTCCTATAAACTGTTAGCGTTAAAAATTTATGTCTTCAACGTTTCAAGGGTAATAAGTGAAATAAGGCTTTAACCCATTTAGGGTGGTTTTGGAGAAGCGACACCTTCCGAATTGATATTTGTGATTTTATGATGTACACATCTTGAAGTTATATGCCGTAGCAGCTAAACAGACACAATTTAATTATTATTGTAAAAACATAAACTCAATAGATTATACTGTATATCCGATTGGTGTCATTCAGTGCATAATTAATCCTAATTGATGATTGCAACGGAGGGAGACTCAATTTAATTGTCAGAAAAAGATTTTTGTTATAGAGGCTATAAGTCGCACAGTATAACAGTAGACGTGACGTAAAAGTAGATGTGACGTAACAGTCGACGTGACGTAACAGTAGACGTTTCAATTGTAAGAAAACGGTCAAGTAGAAATTGTCGTTTCAGTAACAATTTGCTTGTCATTGGTAAAAATAATTTTTTTCCTGTTACAGTGTTAAGATGTACTGCATATAAATAACATTAAACGAAAAAAAGTTTTTTTTTATACCACTAAGATGGCAAACAAACACACAGTCCGCCTGATGGTAAGCGGTCACCGTGGCCTATGGACGCTTGCAACACCAAAAGTATTACTCGCGTGTTGCCGACCCTTCAAAAATCCAATAACTTCTTTCTTGAAGAACCCCATACTGTAGTCCTTAGAGAAAACCTTGGCAGGGAGCTCATTCCACAACCCAAGCGTTCGCGGGAGGAAGTTTCTCTGAAACCGCACTGTACGTGACCATTTCGGTTCTAAAGTGTGAGAATGAATTCCCTGCCGTGGCGAGCGGTGCGATGGTAGAAAGTAGCCGTGGGCATCATTTCAAACAATTTCTCAGAACACATCCCATTGTACAAGCGGTAGAACACACACAGGGAGGCAAAGTCTCTCCTCTGACTTAAGGGTTCGATACGGCAAGTGAGTTTGGGATCGTCGACAATTCTCATAGCCCGTCGTTGAACCGAGTCAAAAGGTCCAAGCTGGTATCCGGGTGCACCTGCCCATAGATGGTAGCAGTACTCAATATGGGACCGAACTTGCGACTTGTAAAGCAGCAACCTCTGCCCCGACGTGAAGTACTGCCTCGTTATGTTGAGTACACCTAGTTTTTTGGACGCCAGCTTCACCTTATCTTGTAAATGATCTCGGAACTGAACATCCAATGCTCTTGGAGATGGAGAGAGAAGTGTTTGACTGGAACTGGAATTGTGGGACTACAGTGAATGGGGTTTTCTTAGCGGTGAACGTGCAGACTTGTCTTTGTAGGATTGAATCGGACCAAGTTTATCCGTCCCCAGTCAGTGACCTTGGACAATGTGGCCTGGATTTGAGACACAAGTTCTCCGCGGTTTTCCACCACATCGGAACGCGGGATGTTTGCCCGACTCGTGTAATAGGCGTCTCTAGTACTGTCATCTGCATAGCAATGTATGTTGTTGATGTCCAACATGTCATTGATATGCAGTAGAAACAACGTAGGAAACAGCACGGAGCCTTGCGGGACACCAGCATTAATGTCCATGCTATCAGAGCAACTACCGTCAACTACGGTTCGTTTGCGTCTGCCGGACAAAAAGCTAGCCACCCATTTGCATAAACCCTCGGGCACTCCGTAAGATGACAACTTCGGTAGAAGACCCCGGTGCCAGACCCGACCAAATGCCTTCGCTATGTCCAGGCTACATGCGAATGCCTCCCCCTGACTCTCAATGGCTAGTGCATCGGTCTGTGAGATACACTAGAAGGTCGCCAGTCAAGCGACCGTGGCGAAAGCCATATTGACGATCACTGACCAGGTCGTGTTCTTCTAGTTATCTTAGAAGCTGTGTGTTGATCACACGCTCCATCACCTTGGAGAGGAGAGAGGTAATAGCGATAGGCCTGTAATTCGATGGATCTGATCTATCACCCTTTTTGGGCACCGGGTGCACATTTGCGATCTTCCATGAAGACGGAAATTGCCTAGTGTGGTAGGAAAGCGCGAAGAGGCACGTGAGTACAGGACATAACTCAGGAGCACACTGCTTAAGCACCACTGCTGATATACCGTCTGGCTCACTCGACTTATGAACGTCTAGAGAAAGCAACGCCCGCCGGACCTCCCGCTGTGTTATGCAGATTTCCGGCATGGTCTTACCGTACCACGGTATAGTAGGTGGTACAGCGCCTTCGCCGTTCATATTCCAGTTTGAGGCAAAGAGACTGCCCAATAGATCGGCTTTCTCTTTAGCACTATGGGCCAAGTCACTATCGGTCTTCCGCAGTGGTGGTAACTACGACTGGCAAAAGTTCCCTTCGGCAGCTTTGGCAAGCGACCAGAAAGCACGACTCCCAGAAGGATAGCTCGCAAGTCGCCCACCTATTTTGCCGATGAATTGGAATTTTGCTCTGGCAGTTGCTTTCTTACTGAACCTCGAGCAGGATTAAATTTGCGTTTTACCTCAGAAATATTCGGATCCTTATTATTACGAGCCACGGTCCAAGCCTCATATGCAGTTTGCTTAAGAATTTTAGCTCCTCTGCAAGATCTATTAAACTGCGGTCGTTTTTTGACGCCGGCAGCTACTCGCGGGTTAGGAATATAACATTCCATACCAGCGAGGATTGTCTCAGTGACTGCGGCTCCGCTGACATCAGGATCTTCTGAGTTAAAGCAGATCTGCCTCCACGGGTACGATGCATAAAATTCTCGCAATCCATCCCAGTCTAATAGATTACCTCCCCCTCCTCTTTGTAACGTCATGCTGAGCGTAACTTTAAATTGAAATGAAATTCTGATTCGTCCTATGGTTGTCGTTGAAAAAAGTTTGTATGACAATTTATTTATTTTGGTATGTAATGTGGAAATCAGTATCGCTACATTTATTAATTTAACTACTTGAATCGTTCACCAGGACGTTTGGAAGACATAATGGGGGTCCAACACTAGACGTATTCCGGCTAAAACGATAACTACTTAAAAGATTACGTAACGCGCCTTTCTACGTAACGTTTCAAGTCGTCGTCTTACCCGAAAGACGTTCGCAGTTGAAGATGTCCCTTATATGCCACCATAAGTGCGTTACGTAATTGATTACCTTGTATCCACGTCTCATCGTAGGTACTTATTCTTTGTGTAAGTCCTATTATATTTTTACTGCAAAATGTTTCAAAACCAGGCTAATCACAAATCATAAACTAAATAGGTATATCGTAGTTTGAAGTGTAGGAACGTCGTCAAAAGTTACAACTGTTATTTATTTACAAGACACCTAAATTAAATTAACAATAGGAAATTTTATGATCTAACAGGATCACCTCCAGGCTTTACGATCTACAAGGATCGTTTTTCATAAACAAAATAAATACAAATGGCACCTCTCGTGTTTGCGCAAGCTTACTTATAGAGCCACTAAACAATCGGTACAATCTACGGCAAATGCCTGTAAGGTATATTCAAGGGTATTATTAATAATCTCGCTAAGAAATATTATGCAGAGTGCTGCCAGATTTTATTCAGTAGGATTTACATCCATTGT
This sequence comes from Apoda limacodes, assembly GCA_946406115.1. Taxonomy (NCBI): domain Eukaryota; kingdom Metazoa; phylum Arthropoda; class Insecta; order Lepidoptera; family Limacodidae; genus Apoda; species Apoda limacodes. Next base: position 26,684,268 of record OX291550.1, read on the forward strand.
GAGAGTTATTTGTTTGTGTTATATTATATTTACAGTAATTACATAAACAACACAAGTCAACACGAATTTGGTGCCTGAGTTCTGTAAATAATATTTTTATCTCATAAAGTTTGCTTATTAAGAATGGTAACCTCTGAGCATTTGGAAAAATCGTGTTTTTTATTAATCATCATCGATAAAAGTGCAAATGCAAACTTTTTTTTGTAAATTGAGTTTTTGGTTATTTTTCAATGTAAAAAATCAAACAATAGTCATTAAATAACAAACACAAAAAAAAGTTTTTTTTTGTTGACTTGTGTAATTTTTGTTAAAGTTTTATGTCAAACATCATACAAAATGCGAATAAAATTCATTTTTAATATTAATTTAAAAATTTGAAAATGCTAAGATATTTAATTTATACTGTGATTTAAAATAAATACTAATTGCGTTTACTCCTATACTAACTATTCTAATGTGTGATCCCGTAGTAATTATTCAACATTTCAAGTCCTGATATGTTATTTTTTTACAATATATTTATGACTTTTTAGTTTATACCTATCAATGTTTTACTACTGGAGCACTATGGTTAATGCACTTGTTAACCATAGTGCTTTTAAACTTGCGGCATGATTTGATTGCGTTGGGCAAAATTTACTTCGAAACATTGTCGCAGACAGACAGAAGAACAAGCTGTAAACGTTAATTTATATGGCGTTAATAGTAGTGTAAATTCAAAGTGAAAGAGTGCCAGCGAAAAAAATAAAATTAACTTTAGGGATTTCAAGCAGACAGACAGACTAAATGTCTATCGCCGTGAACCAAAACGGGACGCAAAATTACAACATAAATCGATAATAAGACGTTGGTCAGAATTGTGTCCAAAGATTTTAGGTTTAAAAATAGCTTTGAAAAATTGAACAAATTCACAGTACCTACTTTGCCAACTCAAAGTAAGCAGCTTTTGTTCAATACTTAAAGTCATTTCACTTTAAGTATCAAACAAAAACTGCATCCAATTACTTGAATAACTTTGTGGGCCCGTACGTACCGTAACGTACATATAGAGACAGACAGATATGTCCATGTAGTCCATTTCAGTTCTCCCTTAGGGATTCTTACAAGCGACGTTTTCTTAAGTATTACCAAACTAAGCAGAATTAATACGGAGAATGAGAATTACCGAAGTATTTGTGTACGATGGATGGGCTATAGGGTAGATAGTGTAATATTGACGTAAAGTTAGAAAGTAAAGAAAAGCCCTTTTTATTTAATCTTGTTGTCAGCGTTTTAAAGAATAAACTAACAGCATTCAACTCGTCTTTTTTACTTACTAATTTAAATTACAGCAGTTATCATTAATTCAGACAATCAGTACCGGTAATTTAAAATAGTACTGGCTTGGGCCCGTCTCACACTTGGCCAAATTTTATTATTTGTTGTTATACTTTAGAGCTCACACACACTCATCACTGCAAGATTGAAGCTAGTATGTCTTACTGTTTTCACGATAAAACAACTATGTTATTAAGAGTTTATAAACAGTTACACATTTTTTTGATGGGAACGATATTCAAAGTTAAGCAACGTCGGGCTTGGTTAGTGATTGGATGGGTGAGACCGCTTGGTGGCACACTTTTTGTTTGTGTTCGTAAATAACGTACATTTGTGACAATAGTAATGGCTTGGGCCTGTATTACACTTGGCCGGTTTTCATTATTTGTTGTTATACTTTAGAGTTTACACTATTTTTGACAAATTAAGTTTGAAGTTTGTATTAGGTTCTGCTTTTACGGTAGGACAAAAACAACTAAAATGTGTTTCTTGTATGAGGACTTCCCAAACAAATGTGTTATTGTTTCTCTTAATATTATTGCTAGATGACGTTGTACCGATAATTTAAAAAGGTAATGGCTTCGGCCCGTCTCACACTTGGCCAATTTTTATTATTTGTTGTCATAGGTACTCATAGCGAAAAAATCGTAGATCTGTGGTTATACTTTAGAGTTCACACTATTCACTGCAAGTTTGAAGTTTGTATGTATTATTGTTTTACGATAGAGTCAAAAAATAAAAATGTGTTACTTTTTGTTTTTGTTAAATAATCCCTCATTATAACACATATTCTGTGAAAAATTCAGGCTTTTACCTATTTCGGTCTAAAATATAGAGCCTTGTAAGGGTCGGATAGACAGACAGACGGACAAACATACAGACAGCGTAGGCTTAGTAATAAGGGCTCCGTTGGCACCCTTTGGGTACGGAACCCTAAAAAGTATCCGCAAAAATCCTCAATTTATCTGCAAATAGTTAAATAAACAGCTGCTCTGTGAGCAAGGTATAATAATGTAGATGATTATTTTAATAATAAAATTATATTACCTATAGCACGGACACGAAGCAGGAAGAATTTCGTTCAATGACCGGTCACTATTTATCTCTGTTTCGCGCGCATAATTATTTGCCGTCGCCCTCGCACAGATGCGATGACCGCTGTCATCAGAAATAATTACTATTGTGACCACTGAACACAGGCTAAAAGGTCAATGTACGAAATTCTTCGTGCTTCGCGTTCGTGCTATAGTATAATACAAAAAATGTTAAAAAGGGTTTTTAGATTATCTTAATACGATTTGAATTGTATCATAAAGACAATATTATCACGTATCAGTTGGCTATGAGTACCATAACATGCCTATAACCTATAATTGTTGCTTACTTACTGGAAACTGTAAATTAAAAATAGTTATAATTTTTGCTTGCTATTCTTAGTAAAAGTAGATACCTAACGTACTTTTTCATGCTGTATGACACAATATATGTATATGCATATATATACGAGTTGACCAAATCCCGGGCGATGGTAAAATATTTTAATTTATTACGATATCCCTAGATTTGTAAACGATCTGGCTAAATCATTTCCGCAATAAGTGGCATAGTAGAATTTCAATTTATATTTGCCATAACCCCTGGTAGAAGTCACTTATTTGGTCAAAACACTAATGTCGATCGTGTTATGGGAAAAGTTAATAATGGCTTATCGTATTTTTTTTACTCGAACAAACATTGAGAAAGTTTAATCTGTAAATAAGTTTCACTACAGTTTAAGGGAGTTTCGGAAATATTTGGAGCACGAAGTGCGCTGGATGACGACGAGATAAGAAACCATTATGGCCAAGAGAAAGGATCGACAAGCGCTCCAGTGGTTTGGCCAAGTCTCACAAAAATCTAGAGTTATGGTAAAAAAGTGATATATATTACCATCGTTAAGATTTTGGTAAAAATCCTAAAATAAGCACGAGAATTATTTTCATACAACATTACTGGGATGTTTCATAGTATGGTTAAACAATAAATTAATATTTTTGGATATTACAAACAGCGTCGTCTATCCTCAAACTAAGCAAACTTGTGCTATGGATACCAGACAGTGAATACAAATACAAATTTTTTTTTTTTGTAAATACATACATATTATACATAGAAAAAACAGGACAAACACAAATAATAAATTTTTGTCTTGTGTAAATATTTATATTTACAGCAAAGACACAATCAAAAACATTATTTTAAGCCAGGACTTGTACCCACAATCCTTATATTCCGTCTAAGCTAAGCGCCTGCCAAAAATTGAGATATCGTGTTGCATACAATTCTGGCTAAGTAGGTAATATCCCGAGCTTCACTCTTACCTAATAGGGACGAAATAGTTGCCTAGAATTTGGGTATTCATATATAAGGACTACTTAACTTTACAGAAATCTTATTTATTTACTACACATACGTATTTATTTGCAAAGTAAGTTGAAATATATGGGATTTCAATGTTCAAGATTTTAATCTCTGAAGCACATAACATCGCAGAAACACATGTATCCACATCAACAGTAACTAACTGGAAATAAATTGGCAAGTCCATTACTTTCCTAGCTCTAAGGCACTGTCCATACAGTGTAGGCAATAAACTTGTCTAATAAGCGGAGTGATCGCCGGTCCGGAATTCTCGTAGTTCCGCCGCGCGCTGTGCCGTCCGTCTTCTGTGCCGCGTCGCCAGATACTCCTGTCGAAACTAAGATACTGTTTAAATGCACCAATCGTTGGTGGTCCCTTCAATTTGAATTTGGAATTTACGTAATCCCTGTTAAGTGCATTAGATTATTTTTGTTTTAAATATTGTTCCAAAATTAAACAAAAAAATTTAAATTACTATTGGTTGGGTGATTTTTACCGTCTATAAGTTTGTTGATGCATTAAAATAATTAGACATTATTTATATTGTATATTACGGTATTTTATTATATTTTTTTCCAAATTATCATTAATATCGATACTGGTTAACCGTAATCCGATACGGAGGAAGAGAAAAGATGAAATTATAATGTTTTCGTTTAGGCCTTTTGCCTATGAAACCTCAATTATTCTACCATATTTCATAGAGTGCCATTTAATTACATATTAAATACCAATAAAATAATGAGAAAGAAGGTTTATTTGTTATTCCTTGAAGTCATAACGGGGCTCCCATAAAACAATTTTATAGATAATGGTACGGAGCCCTTCGTGCGCGAGTCCGACTCGCACTTGGCCGATTTTTGTTAGAACGCACCTATCTCTAGACCTACCAGTCGGATTTGAATATTTTTATTGCATTTGATAGCCCAATACTAAATTAAACATCACGCTATAACCCTTGTATATAAATGAGCAAAAATAAAAAATGTCAGTAAGAACCCTAAGCGAAAACAAAGGGAGCGAGCGATGCGACGGGATGGGGGGGGAGGGAGATTAATTCATAGCTCAATTCTTTAGGAAGATTTAAAGGCTATATAACTTAATAGCCTTTAGGAGTTAATTAACGCAAGTAAAACCACTATGGGAACAGCTAGTTTAATATAACATTATTTACAAAAGTACAATTTTTTACGAATTTATTACGGTAAACTTGTTTTAATGTAAGACTTTGTCCAAGAAAAAGAAAACTAAGATACTGCAAGGATTAACAAATGTAATATCCGCCAGCTATCTGGCTTCTTGACCACGTCTTGCTGTGTCAAAGAGTATTTCCTCGTAGATGTGAAACTAGTTTCATGTGCTATTTAGGGATGACGTTATATAATATATATTTATTGGGAATATCCCCAATTTTAATTAAATGTAATTTAGTTATGGTAAAAGGTAAAGATTTGATTACAAAATAAACATTAGACTTCCGTAATTTTTTTTTACATTTAGGATATTAACAAGATAGGTAACTCGTACAAAGTACATGTATGTTAATTGTTTGTATTAAAAAGAGGTGGTTTTTGTTTTTCAGTCTCACAATCTAACAAAATTGTGTGACTGAACGACTTATGTGAGGTGTAGTCGATTTTTTTTTTGACCGATTATATAATTTTCTGTTGAACAGGTAATTCCCTTACTATAATATTCCAATGACAAATTGTAGTGCAACAAACTATTTTGACCTAGTGGTCAAAAATCAATTTTTTTATACCACTAAGGTGGCAAACAAGCTTATGGTCCGCCTAATGGTAAGCGGTCACCGTAGCCTATGCACGCTTTGTAACACCAGGGGTATCAATTGCGCGTTGTCGACCCTTCAAAAAACCAATAACTTCTATCTTGAAGAACCCCATACCGCAGTCGCCATTAAAATGCTGTGAACTTACGCGACGCTGGCGACAGAGGACGAGTTAGAAAAGTTTATTGCACAAAACTTAAGTTTCTTATATCTTGTAACCGGGCGCACTCTGTCGGTAAGCTTTTTATCTCCAGGCAGGCAAAATTTAGATCAAATACTACTACGGGTGCCGCCTGTGGAGGCTGGTCTGCTCTTGCAAACTTCTTTATATTCTTAGTATTTAGTCTTACTTTTTTGTTTTGTTTATTAATACTGTAAGACATTGATTATTTCTTAGTGATGAATACATAAACTGTCTTTTTTTATATTAGATACTTTTTTATGTTGTGCTTGTGCTTTATATTTCATGTTTTTTATGTTTGTAATGGAAAGTGTCCTTTTATTTTTAGGGAGGATATTTTCCAATATTTTAATTGGACGCTGTAAGAGAAAGGGAGAAAAGAAATGCCCTTGCTGAGTTTCTTGCCGGTTCTTCTCAGTACAAGGTCTCCCGCCCTGTAGACTTACGAACCGATGGCGTAGTGACATTGATAAGTGCTCAATTATTGTAGCCTAAACTGAATAAATTATATTGAATTTGAATTTGAATTTACTCATCTACAAGATTTAATTTTCATATCATAACATTAAATATTTCACTTATTGGAGACACCTGTCGCATATTTGTAAATTTAGATTTCCATTTTAACTTAGTCCCTATTCTGTTTAGTGTAACTCTTTATTCTTTGACACAAGTGCATAAAACATAGACTATTTGTGATATAATGGTACCCAGATACGGTCTAAACGCAAAGTTTAAGGGAAAAGCTCTATACTATAATGCTCTAGAGAAGGCGTAAATGACAGATTTAATGCCTACTAATTAAGTGATTCGAGATATTACTTCGCCTTAACGTCGCTTATCTGATTTTTAGAGTTATTTACGGCTTGTTATCGGCTTTAAAAGGCCGTAATGGGAGCAGCAATGGATGCTGAATTTTGAGATTGCGAGGTTGTTAGACAGGCGGGCTTATCTATTAAGACTGCCCAGTAAGTCCAAGGCATGTCGACGTATTTTCGTATCTTCCTTTACCTCCACTAATGGGATTTTCAATTAATTTAAAGTAATTATGGATTAGTTTAAAGTAAATTAGAATTCATTTACCGATACAGTTTGTATTAGTGTGTGAAACTTCACCAGAACACCAGTATTTTTTCATAAAATCAAAATTTTACATGTTTGGTAAAACGTTTTAGCCTGAGAATATACGTCCGAAGTTGATTTCTATCGGATTAGTTTCACTCCATACTCGTCCAATTTTTTTGATCGAATTTTTAATACTTTTGGGATAAACGAAATCTTTAAATCCTTACAAATAGGTAAAAACTGTTTGTAGCCAAAACAAGGTAAAGGGCGCCTCCTAGCACCTACGTTAATTTCCTTAAACTTTAAATGCCAACAAATGCTGTCTGTACGTTACACAAAGCTGCTGAAATGCCAAAGTGGGCAACAATAGCTCAACTCACTCGACCTTTAGCCGGCACCAATTACTATTGAAAGAGAACGCTGCATAATCTTAAGCGAAGCTACTGGACTATACTGCGATGTAACAAAAACAATGAAGGCGGTTTTTTTTTAAATTTTACAGTTTAAATGAGTTTTGTTATTATCGAGATGTGTACGTAGCGGTTACAGTAGTACAGGTAGTACGTCCCTGCCACTTGCTTCTCGTTTACATAGCTGGCGTTGTGTGGCGTGGCGGACGTTGTCAAGCTAGTGGCCCCTCGACTCATCACAGATTTAGGCCGCATAGAAAGTGTCATAATGGTAACAGCTTATACCGACGTTCAAACGTGCCTTTCGAAGCATGCGGAAAAGTTCGGAAAAGTGTTCCTCTAGCAGTCACCCATTTAAAATTATATAGGTATAGGTATAAAATTTTCGTAGTTTCGTCTGCAATAAATTTCAGTAAACCTTTGATATGTACTTTAAGGTATAAAATTTATGTAGGGAATTAGGTAGGGAACGGTAGTAGTATCCTATTTTTGAGAAACAGAGAATTTTAATTTGGTATAATTTCAAAATTTTTATTCCCAAAAAAGGGATCCCAGGGGCTGGGAATACACCCAAATAAAAATAATTTAGAACGTTACGTAATCTTGAATTTGCCAATTTAATATTACGTAACATCATATTTTATATCATTCATATTTTTTATCATTATCACTACTAGACTGAAAAGGCAGCCTTATTTGACAGTTTTTTTTTAAACTTACTTAAGCCGGTAGAATTTTAATTCTCAAATATTTTTAAAAAATACTACATTTGTACAATAATTTCTCGAATTACCAACATTTCAAAAATTTGTAAATTGCAACATTTCTACAATTTTCAAAATACCACAAAGCAACTTTAAATTACCACCTCTACAATTTTCTTAATTCATGTACCCTTTATTATTAAGTGCTGCACAGTTATAGATAAGTTATGATTTACTTGAACTATAGCAGAACTTACCAGTCGGGGGCCAGCTATCCGCCGATCGTCGATTGCGGCATGTTGAACATCTGGAAGGCACAATACAATAGCCTGTTATTAATGGTTGTTATTAATTTTCAAAATGAACTCTAAATTATGTTTGCACAGGACAAGCCTATCGCGAAAAGTTAAAGATCATCTCTACCGTATCTCTAGGCCGTAAAATAAATAAAAAAAAAAAACAATATTTCTACAATACCGTTAAAAATGGCGATATTTATTTTTGGTTTCGATATAGTTTAAGTTTTATAAAATAAGTGGTCAAATTAATGTCGGTTATCGGGTATCGGTAACTGTCCTTAATTATTAATACAAGGAAGTCAAAGAAATATATGTTAATTTATATTTGGTATGAGTTTTTTTTAACAAAAAACCGCAAGACCATTAGGAGTCATATATTTAATCAGTTTATCATTTCTAAGAAATATATGAAAACACTTTTAAATTATACTTTAGGAAACTGAAAAATATAATATATTGTAATTGAAATGTTCTTAATAATTGAAAATGTTCCAGAAGCTGTAAAATAAATAATTTAATTCATTAAATAGCAACCGTGGCTTTTTTGTACCTATAGGTTATCAAACCGACCTTAATTACTAGGTTCCTGCTACCGACACAGTGTTGCGTTATCTGTACGCCTTAATCTTAAGAACAAATGCCCCGCCGTGAAGCATGCTATCATAAATTTGGCCAGGTCTCTTCGTGACAAACCCCCATTTAGGTACCCTGGAGCGAGCCACACTAACACAGGACTTGGATCTAGAATACTAACATCTGATATCTTTGAAATGGGGAACTGGCTGTTAGGAAAGTGTTTTAACTAATTTTTTAAATTCAGACTGGAAGAAGCCCATTACCTGTACATATAGCTATAGGTATATGCTATATATACACTAAATATACAAATGGAAGTTTTGGGAGCTAAAAGATATTATTATGTTAAGAATTTACAATTTACATGCGCAAGTGAATATTATGGGGTATGTAGCACCTACCTAGGTCCACCGTTAGATAGGACAAAATGTTCTGTTCAAAGAAAGCAAATTTCGAGAATCCAAATGTTGAAAATACCAAACTTGTCATAAGCAATTTCTAAAACGTTTCGTGTTGTTTGTAGAATATATTTGTGAGATGCTGTAGAAATTTTTGCTAAAAGTGTCCATTTTTTTGGCTTTTCGAAATTAGCTTTCTTCGAAGAAATTTTTTTAAATATTTAATGGCGGCGCTGGTTTGCTTCTACATACCCCTTTCCCTTTTTACCCAAAAAAGAATTTAAATAGTGAGCGTAATTGTACGCATACGTAATTGTACGTATTGCATTCTATGATATAAGTGAAACAAATGATGTCCATGCGTTAATGAAAAAGACCATGCTTAACCATGATATAAAAGAAGCTAGCCCCCCACATTATGATATAGGTGTATTCGGCCACTGGTTACCACCTTCTGAAGAATGAAACCTTTAAGATATACATACATTTTTACAAAGTTGCAAAAAGAATACTTATAAGGTTTTATTGGGAAGTAGTCATCCAGCGTAAAAAAAACTGGTTGCCTGTAAAGTCGGTATACGGGCGAAAGTTTTACGTGACAATGATTTTATGTCTGTCTCTCTCGCTCTTAGGCGGGCGCGTGCCTCTCACTCGCTCTCATTGTGAGCGCATAACGTGAGCGGAGCGTAACGCAGTTTCTTGAAGTGTCACCCGGCAAACCAATTTATAAGACGTTGTCACGTCAAAAGACATACATGAATATTTCTTCGAGTCATGTGTATAGTCAGTCCTTATAGATATCGAAGAGATACCAAAACATGTCAGTACCTTTTTTTAGAGTTGTGAAATTAACTCATGAATCCTTTTTATTTGATACCAAAAGTCATTTGATACCAAAACTTAATTTTTTTTGTTTTTTAATTATAATTTTTTGACATTTTACGTACTCCACGTTATTTGTTAAGACACTAAGAATGATACCTTATTTGTTATAAGGGTTAGTACCAATTAGTAACAGGGTACAGTACAGTGTAGGCAGACCACTTAAATTATCATAACCCTCAGTTGTCGGGTAAACTTAACTGAACTAGTTATTTAATTAGAAGAAAGATTTAGTAATTATTAAGTTAATTTATATGAGTGCATAAATATTCATATAGAACTTCTCATTTTAGTACCTGATTTATGGTTTCTTGCAAAAATATTCTATTAGTTTTAGATCAAAATGTCATACTTAATGTTTTTTTGCAATTCTACATCGTAATTTTATTGTAATTTATGGAATTAATTGGATATTATGTATAAAATAAAGCTTATATTATTATTTATAGTGTTTAAGTGCAAAAAAAGAAAGGGTTTTTTCAGGGTTAGAATTTTGATGATTAATCGTCAAAATTTATTAATTTTGTTAAACCAAATGATAAGTTGATTAAAAGTAAATAGCAAACTGAATAGAAAAGCAAAGTTATATTATTCACGCAGTTCTTCGAATTATATATTTCTACTACCTGCAATAAAATGTTCCAAAGTTCCATACATACTCAGTTTCGAAACTCGAACTTTTGAGACCCCAGTGCGAAAGAACTCCCAGGTCAGTTCGAAAAACCATATAAAATTGTATTTCGTACTCGATGTGGCCAGTTATATTTTTAGAGCGGTCATAGAAAAAAAAATATGACGTCACCAGCAGGCGGCCGATAGACCGACGAGAATGATGCTGGCCGCTTCGTGTCGCACGGTCATTCATCCTAATAGGACATATATTTTGGCGGGAAAATATGTCGATTTTTTATATTTACTTACTTTTTTTTTTAATACTATATCAGACTTTAATATATCAGGTAGTAGAAAAAGTAACCTTTGTACCGATTATAAAATGGCTTTCTTAAAAAGCGTCATTTTGTGCTCTTTACGAAATATACTATTATGAAATTGATTTTATATGTATATATATGACCAGTTATGTTACGACCAGGGTTGACAACAAAGAAAACTGTTTCCCAATTTATTTTTGATTACAAAAATAGTACGATATAGGAAGCGCAAAATCGCCACTTAAATACAGCTATAAAGAAACCGAGTGAGGGTGATAAAGATGAACTATATAACTTTATTAAATTGACTTTCGTACAAGGTACTTCACGATGTATTTAAGCGATAAAGCGAAATGTTAACAAGAAAATTCTGGGAGCAAAATTGAATGCAAGATTGTAGAAAATAGTCTTAAGACTTGAATGTAGTTCCTACCGTCTATTTGTTGTCCGATCGTATTAAGATCTTCGGTACCTTCCAGCAAGTGTAATCTACCGGTGGAAAACTATAAGAACCATAAGTAGTAAAACTGTATGCTTTGATGGTTTTATTCGGTAAAGACAGTAGCGCCGTTGAGCTTGTAAGCTTTTTGTTGCGAAACAACTATCGGACAACGGGCGCGGCTCGGGAAGCTGCTAAATTGAAGTAACTGTAATACGGAGTTCTGGTATCGGTTTTATATTGTTGTTTTGTAGTAATAATATAATGTAAGATTACAGTCATTTCTGTAGATATTCCCATTTCTATTAGGTTAAATAAGAGGCTATTATAATTAGGTACACAACTACAAGGAACTTATGAAGTCCTGGTACATCAATCTTACAAATACACAAATCTTTATATAGAATTGAGAAATACAAGATAAATATATATGGAAATAGAAATAATCTTACTACGTTATATCAACAATATAAATAAATATTTAACTAAGCGTGCGTGAATACCTAGGATATAAATAAAATATGCGATGCGGCTTATAATTTGAATCTCATTTAAAAACATGTAACCATTCAAAACAACCATTAACTTAGTGAACATACATACAAATTGGAAATCATTTGCGAATAAAATAATCGATTAATATAGTAAATGGTAACGATTTAATGTAGGCAAGTACCAGGAGCGCAAAGGTAGCTAAGATGTCGGATTTATAAATCGATTCTATCTTTGGCCGAATGCCAAAGATAGAATCGATTTTGTGCTTATTAAAATCAAACTTTAGTATATTTCATGTTCCCTGGTATTTATAATGGTTTCCTGGTACAGTTTTTATGCATCTAGTATTTTTCCACTAGTTATGCAATGCATGAAAACGATTTACTCTAGTTAAGATTACAGTACTATTTGATTATCCAACAGAACTCTAAATACTGACATGATATTAAACCTACCAAACATTTTTCTTCAAGAAAATTTCAAGGTAAAAGATCTTGAATTCCGCACTAAGCTTAAGGCGAAATGAATTAAAATCAAATGACCGAATCATATGTGGTTGGTAGTACATACAAAATGTATAGCGAGGCGCCTTCAGGGTAACTTTGGCCATTTGATCCAACGATCTGCCTCTACGCTCTGTTCGGTGCGGAGAAGCGCTGTTCCGTGTGTTATTGACTCCTGTGGGTGCCCTGATGTTTAGAATCTTAAATCCTAGTGTGTGGCCAAATCTAATGTGTACGCCCGCGTTTAACCTTGCCATCTGCTAAGAATATTTGCCTTAAATCAACACTAGCTTCAACATACTTAACTCAATACTACCTCGCCTTGAGGTAAGAGTGACTGATTATTTTTATCTTAAGAAAAAGTTATGAGTTGTAGACTGGAGTTTTATGAACTCTGATTACCTTGCTGACTTGAGTTCGATTCTCCTGCTATGCAGTCTTTTGGTTGTTTAGTATTTGGGTTTTCTTATTCTATTTTGATTTATGCAAGTTAATGTACAGAAACAACAATATATTTTGTTCAACTGTACGATAAATATAACAATTTGTTTGTTTCCGTTTATTTTTAAAGGGCGGTTCTGTGGCTCAGGTCGGTTATGATTAGCTTGCAAAATCGCGGGGCGTGGGTTTGATTCCCGCACAGCACAAATATTTATGTGATGAACATTTGTGTTTAGGGTGGTGCTATGTGATTTGCCCAACATTCTAAATTATGTAATTATTATTTTTAAGTGCTACCCAACGTTATTAACGCAGTTATTTTGATATTACAATTTGTAAAGGTGAGACCGCCTGTATTAGCATGAGCGACGTCGATCGCATTATCATAATTGCTAGAGAGATTAGATGCGTTGCATCCGCCAAGCATGCGCGTGACTAATTAAGTTTGGATTATTATATGTGTTTGATTGGCAAGTGTTAAGGCGATGTATTTATTATTCAAGTATGTACAGACATGTATAAATTAAACGGGTTATTTGTGGTATCAATTTTTTTTTTTTTTAATAATTTAATTACGTATTTAATTTTAATAGGTAAGTTATATTATCACTACAATAATGTATTTTTTAAAGAGAATGGGAGTAGATATTTATTTTATTTTAACCAAAATTTATGCAGATACTTTTTCTACACCATTATAGGGTAACAAACAAGCATAAGGCCCGTCTGATGTTGAGCCGGAGCCTTTTGGACGTTTGTTACACTAGAGGTGTTAATCACGTGTTTTGAAAACTGAATCACACCTTTTCGATCGATTTTATAAAAACATAGTGATTCAAATGATAAAATTATATATAGTAAAACGTATCACATGGTGCCCCCCCCCCCCTTCCCCCTAAGCAATCTGAAAAACCATAGGCAATCTGAAAACCATACGCAATTGAAATATTACCTGAATTTTGTTTTTTTTTAAATCAAACTATTTACATTGTGAATCTTAATTATTAAGTGTCTCAATACAAAACATGTATTTATTTAATAAATCTGTTTGTTTTGATTAGTCTTTATTTTAATTGTCTGTTATTCAGAAAAGAGTAATTCAACTGATCAAAGTACATAGTTTAATCCTGAAATATATTTAGAGTTGATAAATATTCACAATGATTTGCTAATATTATATTTGAATTAAATAATGAATAGTTGCTATCTTATTTTATTTAATAATTAATATAATACATTGACTTTCCGTTTCCTTTTTTATAAATGTCTATTTTCTACTATTGAATTTACTGTTCAGTTTTCTGTTTCGAAGCAAGTCTTACAGTAATTATTTTATAAATAAATAATGATTTGTCAAATGTTTACAATGTTTTTAGCCAGTAAGATAAACATGTGTAATGTTTGCCATTTTGTTTGTTTCTTAATGGCGGCAATGTTTAACAATTCAATAACTAAGGATAAGTAAAATGTGTAAATTATCTTAAAGTTGCAAGTGTGACTTCTCGTTTATAAAAATAGAAATAGTTATTTAAATAATGATCATTATAAAACACGTGGTTGTTTGTGGAGGGGAGGCACTGTCTTTAAAAAGCAGATACCTTAACTGAAGGACTGATTCTCTAGTCAGAACTCGTTGAGGAACGAACCTCATTAGCTAGTGCTTGTAACGCCACGCAGCCATATTTAAAAGGAAATTCAGTTTATACAGTTAAGTACAATTGATTTGTAATTTTTACGTAGAAAAGCATATCTATCTTGTGTTTTTAATTAGATTTTGTACTTGAATTAAAATTCAACTACTGGGAACAAGTACTTATCTACTTAACCGATTCTATTGTATTTTGAAGTTACGAATTATAGAAATGCTTAACTGGGGATTACATTGTGTTTAGTACCTAATTGATATAATGTAATGAACTTTAATTTAGTAAGCAAATGCTTCATATTTTATGTAAACTAATTTTTAAGCTTATATTTAAACTAAGCTCAAATTATACATTATATTAGTTTCGTTTTAATGATAATTTCATTCGGTTGCTGGAGAGTTTCTTTCGCCGTTTCTTCTCACCAGACGGTAGTAGATCTTAGAATACAAAGAAAATTAAAAGATAATAATGATTTTGCTTTTAGAATTATATTATAAGTTGAAAACTACTTTTTGTATTTTCATTTACTTTCCTTTCTTTTAATATTACACATACATACATACATTATAACATAAATCTAACACACGCAATAAAACAGTATCGTAATTCGTTTGTAGAGCTAGTTGTAGTTAATTCACTTGAGGATTTTAAAGTGTTCTTAATAATCTATTTAAATTAATAGAATTTGAATTCATACTATTACCGTCGGTTGGGGCACGGTCAAAGAATGTTTCCATATTTTTGTATGAACCAATTTATGCTACACCGGGCACCGTAACTTGAATGTGTTAGCCAGGCATTTGACTACGGACAATAGTGGTATACCTTAGTTACCCGTAGTTGCACAGCCGCAAAAATTGATGGCAAAGGTTCACTTTTTACTCACGTATTTGTTTCAAGTAATTTAATGTGGTAGTTATTACATGCAACCGCTATCGTTATAGTGAGTTGACAAAGACGACATTTTATAGACCGTTTGTTTAAAACATCTAAGAAACTATTTATTATATGACAGTCTTTTAGTATTGTAGTGTTTTATTATAATTTATAGGCAACTATAAATATGGCTATAGTAAAAAATTAATACACATATTTAATCACTGAAGAAAAAAAAAATATTTCAAATTTGCGAACATGGTCGACAAAAATTACGCGGTGTATCATGAATTACAAAGCCGGACCGTGTGCCTTTAGTTGCCCTTAGTTTCCTTACTTGGTGCATTATTTTGTAAAAACGGTCCTTAGTGTTATAATAGGGTACAAACATATTTTCATTAGATCTTCAGAAACTATAGCGACTCTACTTCCTAGACAAAATATTATTTAATCTGTGTAATAATTATGAATGAATGTACATAGATTACAAAATTCTTGTGCATTTAATCTTTTTTTTGGCCTTATGCCTATATCAAAGTACAAATCTGTTTCAAATAGTAGAGTCATGATTCAGGAGCTATTAAAAACCACAGCGTATAAAAAGTTGAGTTTAGGTCTAGACAAAATGGACTCGTTTACACCGCAGTGATATTTCTTCAATCGATTTGAAAAGTCGTTTGCCTATAATATCTCGCGATTGAGACTGACTCGCAGAAAAGATCTCTATAGAAGATTAACTTCTTTTACATGCAATTTGTTTCATCCGTCACATATTTTTATAAGAGTTTTTTTTATTTAACGATAAATGTTTTCTTCAACTTGAAATGAATGTGCTATTAATAATAATCCATAACACATCAACAAATTCTAGAAACAACTGTTGCTACAGTTAATTTGTTTAAATGTGACTTTAAATACTATGCTTCTGGTGTACAGGACAACGCCATAAATTGTGTGTATCCTAGAAAAAAGCATTGACTGCTTTTGAAAACGAGTGTATCAATTTTTTTTCCCCCATCCCACATAAAAAAATTATAGTATTAAGTCTTGATGATACAGATCATTTTTCGGTCTCGTCAAGGAAATAAAATAATATTTATTTATGTACAAATAAATAATACAAAGCATGAATTTCGTGATAAAACTAAGAATGTCACTTTATTGAGCAGCAAATGCAGGGTTGGTGGCGCAAGCCTATTTATTTATTATATTACCATAACAACAAAATTTTGTTCTGTGTAAACGAATCCATTGTCAATGAACTTGAGTTCCACGAAAACGGTGAATCGACCAAATTTTTAATGACACGATGATCAAACGGTTTCATGCGATAGGCTTTTTGTGTCGGGACACGAAAAACGTAATAAAATTGCGCTTTTTGTTAGCATAAACTCCGCGAGGCGTGGAGACGCTGCGTTATGTTAATTTTTTGACGTGAACATTCTAATTTGCTTATCATATTTATGATCTATATTAGTTTACGATGACGCACGTTTTTAAGACTTATCTACCTTTATTAATAGTTTTTCAACAAATTAGCTTAAAAAATGCATTTACGAAGATTGTATACATTGTTCGAAAATTCAAAATTTCGCATCATACTTTCACATAAGTACCTGTTTTACCGCACGCTCCGTTGTATGGCGTCGTGCGGTAAAATAGGTACTCTCACATAAATACCCGTTTTAAGATCATTATTAAAGACTACAGGCAACTTCACACCGCGTCACAGGGCAAGATATTTATAAAAGACTTACAACTTTGCGAAAAAACATGTCGATTATTTCTGAATATTTTGTAGGTACGAAATACTTACAATATTTTGTACCGCGAAGAGCCGGCAGTCTTCAGTAGTTATATTTTTTTTTTTTTTTAGTAACAATTTCATAAAATAAATACATTACACACGTACAGTATTAAAATGAAGTACCTGATGCATGACATATAGTTTAATTTTATCTACATATCTAATTTGTATTGCAAAGGTGCCTTTAAAAATGTTATAGTAAAACTAACTAATTTACTTATCTATATTGTCTAATATTAACATTGTGTAACTCACTACGTTTACATACACTAATAGTTTTAATATTTCGTTTTTTTTTTTTTAATTAGTGGTTCGTAGGCAAACGGCAAAAACGGAACCCTTATAAATTTGTCATATTCGTCCGTCCGTATGTCATTGTTATTATTTCGTCTTTGGATAGTTTCTAATAAAAAATTATAGAGATATGCATTTTTTAAACTGCCATATAGATTTGTTATAAAATTTGAACAATTATTTTTTAGGGGTCCATACATTAAGCCAAGGGATAAATTTTTTTTTCGCAACCCATTATGTGGGTTATAGACGGATAGGGCTTTAAAATGCGTATTATTTTATGTAAGATTTGAGATTCTAAAGATTTTTTGTTTGAAATTTATATTTTGCGAGTTAATGGCTTAAGAAGTTTAGAAAAGCTCTTGGACAAAATGGGTTGATAAGTTTTTTAGATATCCGCAATAATTCTCATTCATTCAACTCTAACTTAATGCATATACGACACGCTCTTGGCCAGTATTTTTTATACCCCTAAGGTGGCAATCAAGCTTGTGGTCCGCCTGATCGACGCCGCTTACAATACCTGGGGCTCAACTCGCCCGTTGCCGACCCTTCAAAAATCTAATAACTTCTTTCTTGCAGAATCCCATACTGTAGTCCTTAGGAAAAACTTTGGCAGTGAGCTCATTCCACTGACCATTTAGGTTCTAGGTGTGAAGATGATTTTTTCAGTAGTTATTTTTAGTATTACGTAGTTATATTTAGTAAAACAGTATTATTAGTAGTTATTGCTGTACAAGATTTAAAAACATTTTATGCAACTAACTATAACTCCAAATATATATGTAACCCAATCAAATTACAATATGCCAAATAAGAAAGAAAACTCAAAGCAATAAAGTTGCAATATACAATTCCGCATTATTACGCTGTCCATTTCTAGCCTTTATTACTGAGAGTGTTCAGAAATGGTCACTGCGACTGTTCTATGAACCATTGTCTCGAATCAGCGATCGCTTTACTCCAAAATTATATCAAACAATTGTATCAGCATATTGAATAGATAAGAATAATTCTGATTGGTACTTAAAAACGTAATATGTAGCTAAGTAGTCATCCACTTAAATCACACCTTTTAAGGGAGAGGGGGTTTTGTGCAACGTGTAACAAAGTCATTTTAAAAAACGGTGTGACTTTATAGATTTAAAATACTTAATTAATTTACTATACTATACTTTTTTCTCGTATTATATGTATGTATTGCATCCCTACTCTCAAGAATTAGCTTACACGATAGAGTTTTTGCCTAGTTGTAATGTACCTAATGTTGTCAGTATGTTAACAGACAAGGAAAACAGTAGTGTTTTTGTTTTTTTTTTTACACCACTAAGGTGACAAACAAGCTTACGGTCCGCCTGATAGTAAGTGTAATTGACAAAACATAATTGTTCTCTAATATGGTTAGATTAGACATCATACAATTGTCGGCATAACTGCAATTCACAATTATTTTTAATCTTGCGTTTTAAATTTTATTTGAATCCAAAAACATCCCACTAGAACGGAAAAATAGGAATCTAAGGAATGGGAATCTTGCTATATCTTTTAATTTCTGAGGTTATGGTAGTTGCCTGGTAGCCATAGTACAAACTTTACTAGCCCACTGCAGGAGAACCTTGAAGTAGGAGGCTTAGTTAAGCAAAATAAGTTGATTGCAAGATCTATTTTAATAGACAAACACATTTAAAAAGGCTCCGTTATTTTCTATCTATTTTTAAATAATATTATGCACTGGCAGGTCTACTGCTTCCCTGTTCCAGTAATCGTTCTCGGTTTTTATATGCTCGAGATACTAGATACACACTGCATTTAATCTTAGAATGAGCTCGGATAGGCGTATTATACAAGTAAAGAAGTCCGTAAATAGAATAGGAGCCTAGTTGAGGGTCTTAGATTGATAATCAAGTCATTTTAATAAGAATATTTAATTTTTTTGAAATACAGAAAAAAAAACGGGTAAGTTGTAGGTTGATCTCGGACACGTTTGGTTTACGGTTTTCTTTACTGTTGTAGGTATTTAAAAAGTTAACGTGCAGGACAGGAACGATTTTGTATGCAAAATATAGTTCTGTGTGATAGTGCTTTTCACTGTTTTTATACAAACTATTTGCTTAACGTCACATCACGTGAGTACTCGATTACGACAGTAAAGCCATGCCATCTTTATAAATTGATGGATAAACTAGCGACAAAATTATTTTGTAAAGTTTAAAGTGGAAAACCACTAAGTATGGTCCATAACCAATAAGTATGGTGTTACTTAAAGTTTTTTTATATATCACTTAGGTGACAAACAAGTCTTTGGTCCCATGATTGTAAGAGATAGCTGCAGCCTGTATATGTAAAGTAATCACAACTTGCATAGGAAGTGGTTCACTCTAGCCATTTAGCAATACTACTTGCGACAATTGGAACCCAAGTCCAACGCTCCAACCACTAAACTGCTATGGCTTAAAGGATTAGGCCCCTATCTGTCGACGTAAAAACACGTAATAAAAGAAGTACCCAGGATACGTTTTTAGGTCATTATGATTATGCATATATCTAAGGATGCATTCACATGAGTCAGACGATCTACATTTTTGTACATTTATCTTTCAAAAATGTATCAACTATCTTTGTTTGTGAGCTTTGCTATATTTTACTTGTTATGGCCATAGATATTTAATTTTATGAAATAAATTATATAAAGAAATCATATTGCGACTACTTTCCCAAAAAAACCCATAAAAACACCAAATGGTTTTTTAGATCTCGTCAGATACTAACTCTTAAGTTTCTTAACTAGATAAATAATAAGATGGAAATGTATTTAAATAATGCTATTTGAAAATCGTTAAATAGATCTTTATTAGCATAAACGCGCGGTTTCTGTTAAGGATTCGACGTACGGTCTCAATGGTCCATAATAATTAACTAGGCAATTACCGTACCCCAATGTGGTATAACGTAGAGTGCGGCGACGTCTTAATTTTGTAAAGCTGTTTATATCATCCGAGACGGAAACGATACGACAACGACTCAGTGATTATTATCAACGATATAAACGTTAATATGTTTAAAAACTATTGTTTTGGACTTTCTTTATATCGAAGTATTTATTTGGAACACGTGTTGTGTGACTAAGAGTAAGTGTATCATTTAATGAGTAATTGGTTACGTTATATCTTTTTATGCAATTGTCACATATTGAGGACCATATTAGTTTAAATGTTATTTTTTATCAAATTCAGAGAGCACGAATGTTTTAATTACTTATAACGCGTACAACATTTTATCTTAATGCCACTTAAAATATCGTTGAATTAAGTTTAAAGAAAATGAACACACTTATCGAAACGAAAATTACAATAGTTTAAGAATGATGCCTGACTAGATAAAAGATTATTTCTCAATAGTGAAATGATGACTTGTAAAAACTTGAGTTAAGTTTTTTAACTATTTATTAACTACTTAATAAAAAAAAGAAATATTTTATAGATTCAAATCAGCCCGACCAGTATTTAGTTTATAGCAAAATTCTGCAGTTTCCAAATTTGGAGCCTGGAAATCTCGGAAATCTCAGTTATTACAGTATTGTTTCGTAACTATAAGAAATACTAACTTATGTTACAAATGAGTGTAGTTTTACAATTTTTTAACTTATTGTTTTCCTATTTTTTTTGACGAATCTTTGTCATGTCGTACTTTGTAAAACCTACACAATCACACCGGTCAGTTCATTTGATATTCATGAGCAAATTTCCAAGTGATATTCGCCAGACCCAAGACTCCCTTATAATTATCTCCATGTTCATAAATATTAATTGTGAATTTAGCCATCCAACTAAATGCTGTCCTGCTGTGAGTAATGAATACAAATATGATGTTTGTTCTCAGTTATTTATTGTGGTCTGGAATTTCAATTATTCTTGGCCCCCCTTGGACAGATCTGGTGGGCTAAGATGGATTAGTAGAGCAAGATAATAATCGCGGGCACCTTTTTGGGGTTCCGTAACCCCAACGGATACGTCCCAACAGGGCTATTACTCTCCTAAATTACCGTATCAACGCCATCTAGGGCAAATAGTCTAGATTATTAAGAGAAACAGCTACAAATATGTTTATTGGTAAAGTAACGTCGGGCTTGGTCGTCATTGGATGGGTGACCGCTTAGCAGCACACTTCTTGTTTTTATTTTTGTTTGTAAATTACGTAAATGACGGTATGGAGCCCACCACAGTGCACAAGTCCGTCCTGTTTGAGTACGTATCAAAATAAGAACGTATCTGAATAATGTATATACATACTAAGAAACCAGGATTCTACTTGCCAACCAGCTGGAGTAGTCTATCTATTAAAAAATTTTAGTAATCTATTAAAGTTTGCCAATTATGATCTTTTTAGGGTTTTGTACCCAGAGGGTGCCAATGTAACCCTATTACTGAGACTACGCTGTCGTGTCCATCTGTCCGACCATTAAAAGGCTCTTATCTTTTAGACCGAAATAGGTAGAAACCTGATTTTTTTTTCAGAATATGTGTTATAATGGTGTATTATCTAACAAATAATAAAAAGTTTAAAAAAGTTAAAATTTAAGGGGGGTTCCCATATAATAATATAACAACAAATAATAAAAACCGGCCAAGTATGAGACGAGCCTCAGCAATTTCTATTTCAAATTACCGGTACAGCTCCATCTGGTTTATCATTAAGAGAAACATAACACATTTGTTCGCTGGAAACGATATTCAAAGTTAAGTAACGTCGGGCTTGGTCAGTACTTAGATGGGTGACCGCTTAGCGGTAGACTTTTTTGTTTTTGCTTTTAAATTACGTAAATGGTGGTAGGTACGGAAGCCTCGGTGCGAGAGTCCAACTCGCACTTGGTTGGTTTTTTCAATTATTGAATACTATTCGCGGAATTTAATAAATAACTGTGAGAAATACCTAATGGACTGACTGTGATTCGTGATCCCCTCTTCTATAAACATTGAGCAATACATACATAATTCATGACATGCAATGTCCTAATTATCGATTTGAGTCTAATTACGGTAATTGAAATGTAATTGCTGGTGAAGTAAGCCATTGTAAGCAATATTGCAATATGGCGGTCTGAAACTTAAAACGAAGTTGAATTAAAAAAGTTAAACTTAAACAGAGTTAAGCAATTCCAACTACTTTAACTGTCAACAATAAAAACAAATATTTTATAACGGTTTGAATGGTAGATCCTAAAAAAAATGTGATTGAATTTTCCTAATTCGTGAATGGCTAACAAAAAGTGTTGAAAATTTTCAAGTTCTCAAAATAAAAACATGATTCCTATTTATAGAAATCGTACTGCTCTACCGCGTAATTGCCATAGAGTTAATAGTGATTTCAAATCCACTTTACAAAAAATCTTCGGCGTGTGTGTGTAATGTTACGGTTTTGATTCTCTAAAATCTAGGAAATTTACAGGTAAATACGGTAACAAACACGATTTAAAAATTACCTTCATGCCGCAGTTGCTAGTTGAGATATTCTTAGGGTTCCATAGTAAAATGGTGAAAATGAAACCCTTAGTTTCGTCTTAGCGTTAGTAGTTATTACGCTATGGTTTTGTCAAGTACATATGAAGATACGGCCCTATAATCGTTCTGTCACACAACTTTGTAACAAAAATTCCAAATAAATATAAAGTTCTCTAAGAACTAAACATTGATTATATGGTTTCTCTTTGTACGGGGTGTCCTGAATAAGTCTTCAAAAATACTTTTAAGGTTTTTAAGCAACTTAATTCTTTAGGTATTTATAAAAGTCTGTATTAATAATTATAAAATAAAGTATACAATTTGGGAGTTATAAGCTTCGAAATTTGATTTTTGAAGTGAAAACTTCTTTAGCGGCGTTGTGCACTTTTTTTGGTATGGGTAAAAAATTATAAACTCGCGTCAGGTCACGTGTCCTAATCGTGGAAATTCGTAAGACGGAAACCGTAATGCCACGCCTATTATAATTTTTATTGAAGTGAAAACTTCTTTAGCGGCGTTGTGCAATTTTTTTGGTAAGGGTAAAAAATGATAAACTCGCGTCAGGTCGCGTGTCCTAATCGTGGAAATTCGTAAGACGGAAACCGTAATGCCACGCCTATTATAATTTTTATTTTTAGTATTCGCGATTATGAGTAGTACAGGGAGGTTGGATATGGAATTTTAATTCTATGACAGATTGCGATGTCAAATATACTACGTCAAAAAAGTAAATAAACAAACATTATTATTTCTTGACACTGTCAAAGACATGTCTTGTGACATATTTAAGTGTTAAGCGCGAATCGTGTGTAAAGGTTTTCACTTCTGCCGGCACTTCCGGAGTGCAACTCGTTTTTTTTTTTATTTAAATTCAAAACCGTAAGTTTTAAAAATCTAAAAATAAGAGTTAAAACAAAAAATATTTTGAACAAAATCGGTTCGGTTTCACATATATATGATTTTTATTCTACAAAACCCTAACTTAAGCAGTGAATGACACACGCTTGACTGCTTTTTAGTATTAAAGTGAAAACTCAAGCTTTTAATTCGAAAATAAATGACCAATTCACACGGGATCTACTATAATGTAACACGTCTCGTGTGAATCTGGTCGTTTTCCTCACATGGCTAACAATCTGCTATTTCATAATTGTTTTTACATATTTGAAAACCAGCTTTATTTTGCTGTACATAAAAGCAACTTCTAGCTACACGAAACATAGTCATTCCGACTGTGTTTGGTAGTTAGTTTAACTCCGAATTACACTTAAACACGCAGAAAAACAATGCTCATAATTATAAGTATTGTTGCCCGATTGCGTGTAATAAAAAAGTGGGAGTGATTATTTTGTGATAATTGTATGTAGCTTCCAAGGGAGTTTTATGTTTTACCGTCACTAGATGGCCACCATGTAAATGATAATCTATTAAGGCGCAGTGATTTCTTGAATCTTATTCTTGAATTTCTTTTTGTACAAAAGACATTTAAAACCACCACTAGTTATAAGCTATTTTTAGAATGCTGTACAGGTATATTATAGATACAATACGTAACGTATTTAAGAACGTAATTACTAGTTCCGAATAATTTGTTTGTTACATTTTTAAAATGTGTTTTGTACACATGGCCAAGTGCAAGTCGGACTCGCGCAATAAGAGTAAACCGATTTTTTGATATAGCCCATAACCTTTTTCAATATCTTATACTGAAAAAGGCTATCAAACTTGGAACATTTTTTTTAATCGGACGAGTAGGTCCTTCCCAGTAGTGCCCAGATTAACGCATTCAAATATACAAATGACTCCCTTGCAGCCTAGTTGGTAGTGTGGCCGACTGTTGTGCAGAGGGTGTGGTTTCGATTCCCGCACATGACAAACATTTAGGTAATAAAAATTTATGTTTATTTTGAGTCTGGGTGTAATAATGTATGATATATGTATGTATTTACAAAAAAAAAGGAATATATTTATTTGTATACGGTGTCTAGTATCCATAACACAAGCTTTGCTTACTTTGGGTCCAGACGGCGCTGTGTGTAATGTCCAAATATATTTATATTTATATTTAATTCTATAAAACTGGTGAACGAAGCAAGTTCCAAAAAAACCACTACTGGACACAGTTACTTAACTAACTAATAAATATACAATAATTGCTAAATTGTATCTATTATGGAACAAACAACAGCCGCTACCTAACAATTCTAACATTTAACTTGGGAATATCTAATCATAAATTGATTACATTACCTACCTAGTTACACCTCCCCACTGTTACCTAACTAGAAGCGGAATGGGGAATCTACCTTCTTGTTAATAAGTAGGAGGTGTCGCTTTAATGGTGGGGAGTTCATATGCATCGAGCAATAGCTAACGGATACGTGAAAGTTATAGGAGTTCACGAGCGAGAATTTACGAGCGGCTCCACCCGCGCGAAGTATGGTTATTACAGAATCTTTTGATCGCAATAAAAAATTTTGTTTGATTGCGACATAGAATCATAGTCCTCCGCGGATTAAACCGCTAAAATGTAATGATTTATAAAAGGGCAAGGATCCCCCTGAAGGGATGTATTGCATAGTCGTCGTTTCAGTAGGCTTGTCTTACTGGTTCTTAACGTCATAAAAGAGACCTACGTTCAAATTTCATGATTCTTGCTTCGGGAGGTAGTTTCGGCTGGCGTTAATGAGTAAGTCATACCATATTCTGTTTTTTTACTAACTTACAAATAATTAAAATAGCCCAAATTTAAGTAGGTACTCTTGTTTAATTACTTATAGCAAAAACTTGTTTAGTTTCGTTGTCAATTGTAAATTAAACTAAGTGAAAAATATGTAGAAACTAAATTACTTTGACAACGCCGCTCTTTTTCGTACCTTGCACCACGCCATAATAATGAGGACATGAGTGGAGTAGAAGCGACGCCATTTACGCTTGCGATGTAATTTCCGATCAGCGCCCGACGATGGCGAAGTGTTTGTAACTAATCGAATAGATTAAAAAGGTATTTTATTTTAAAACTGCATGCTGTGAGTCTACGATATATTAAGAAGACTGATTCTGCACGTTTTCATATAAAATGCGGCGACGACGGCGTTATTTACCAACGACTTGGAGAATGAAGAATAAATCAAATATTATATAGTTCGAACAGCTGGAAACAAACAATATTTTTTGTATTTCTATAGTTTTGGACACATAAAATAGCGCCATCTGGTCTCAAACTAAGCAAAGCTTCTATTATGAAAACCAGAAAACAGATACAAATACTTATATAGTTTTTTTATAAATACATACATATCACACATAAATACACCCAGACTCTAAACCAATACAATTTTTTGTATCACATAAATGTTTGTACAGTACGGGAATTAAATGCACACATTAAATGCACAGCAGCCGGGCACAATACCAACTAGGCTGCGAGGGAGTCATGAATTCAAATGTTCATATTCAGCCAGCACCATTCAGTCTTTTAAATGTTCGACATAAAAGTATTCTAAAGCTAAAACTCTCGTTTTGAGCTTAAAGCCTTTTGTAGGTAAAAATCTATAAAAAAAATATTTAAAATATCTCCTGTCCAAGTCCAAGTGTGTCAAAAACTGGCAAAAGGTGAATAATATTCTGTCTTTAGTTTTTTACCACTTATATTACTACTAGCTGGCATGGCCAACGTTGTTTTGTCCTTTCCGCAGCAAGCCATTCCCTTTTCACATGCCTCTTTATTACTTCTTTCTCTTTCTGAAATTTCTTATTGCTTCGCTCATAAGGGCCTAAGTGTTATAGCGTGATGATAAATAGCCATTTATCTTCCTTAAGAACTGGGCTATCAAATATGTTTTATTATGAGTGTTATGATACACATTCAAACATAAAACATTAAAAAAAATATTCAGATTTACAACTATTATTACTATCTGACATGGTAGACGTTGTTCTGCCTTGTCCATTCCTGCCATCCCTCGCTCGCTTCGCAGGTTTCGCTTAGGCTACGTTCACACGACGCAATTTTTCTCGTATACCGTACACGAGATTTTGTCGAATATCGTACTGATAACAAAATTTGTATGGCAACTCCGAAAATCGTTCACACGGCATCTATGCGAGAGAATTTTGTATTCGAGAAATATTTTTTCCCGTATACCGTATGGTTTTGCCACTGGGAACGCGAGATTCTCGTAACGATTTTATCAAATGCGATGCTCAGTGGCGCTTGTGTTTACGTTGACTCGTTCACACGGATAAACTGGTTTCTCGTATACGTGACTCGCGCAGGGTTTTAGTTGCGTTTTTTGATGTCTTTGGCGAAGTGGATTTCCGATTGCGATCGAGTTATTTATCACGCCTATCGAGTATCTCCCATAATATTGTATAAATCATTAGACAACTATAAAAAAATGGCGTGCTCTCAACGACTGGCGGTGTGGCGGCTGGCAAAGCGTATCGAATAGACGCTGTGTGAACGGCGGCCACGTTAACGGGAAGTCCGCATACGTGAAAAAACCGAATGGACCTCGCACCGTGTGAACGGCCGTCTCGTATACGGTAAAACCGTATGCGAGAAAATATCGTATCAATAGTCGCCGTGTGAATGTAGCCTTAGGGTTCTTTCTGACTTTTAATTTTTTTCAGTGCCTAAGTGTTATAGCGTCTTGTTAAATAGCCTTCTACCTTTCTCAAGAATTGGGCTATTAAATGCAAAAATATTTTTTTAAATCCCTGAGATTAGCGCGTTCAAACAACTTTGCTACTTTAAAAATAAACGGGATTAAACGCGTCGTTATTTGGCATAAACCTTTTTCCCGACGTTTTGGCTGGGTTACATCAGACTAAATCACGGGTAGACTGGCGGTGCGCGGCGTCTTCGGCTTTGAGTAACCCAGCCGAAACGTCGGGAAAAAAGTAATTTTGCCAAATAACGACGCGTTAAATCCCGTTTTATTTGTAAAGTTTATGACGGGTTTCCATCCTACATTACACAAAAAAAAATTCTTAGTGGAGCCCTACGTCATACATGGAACCCAATTGCCAAATTTCAAGTATCTAGACCCAGCGATTTCAGATGTGCAGTCCGAGTCCTACAAATATTATAAATGTGAAAGTTTGTTTGGATGGATGTTTGTTACTCTTTCACGCTTCAACCACTGGACGGATCGGGATGAAACTTGGCATACATATAGGTTAGGTCCTGGAATAGCATATAGGCTACTTTTAATCCCGAAATTCCCACGGGAATAACTATACAGTATTACTACTAATATTCAATAAAGGAGTCCCACGCCGATAACCGAATTTAGGGTGGGCGAAGCCGCTGGCAAATTCTAGTATGTCATAAATCAGTCAGTCAGTCATTGCAGTTTCTTTTTTTATATATATGTAGATAAAAACTTTTTACCTCTAGCCTGGCTTAAAATTTCAGGTTTAACTCGCGCGCCAAATATGACAGTATGAAACACAGCTATTTAAGAGGCTACTATGTGATGAGTAGTACAAGTACTACTACGTGGTCAGTTTAGAATAATTTTATATCAAACAAATTTTGTTAATCGAGTTTTCACATTTTTCAAGGTTTAAACCATATCCCGAAGAACACAGTAATGAATTTTTAGTCGAATATGCACAGCCCAGGAGAAACCTTTGCCAAAATAAATGCAATTTAGGTAGGCAGGTAATGCAAGTTACCATGAGCGTCCAATCAGTTTTGTCGTTTTTATTTAAAAACTAAAACCTATTTTTCAAAATTCAGTAGAAACACCCTTAGTATCAATTTTAATGTTACCGGATAGAGGTAATAAATAAAAAAAAAAATCTTTTTGATATTTTTTTTTAAATCAAGGCAAATCAAAGCTTTGCTGTTATTGGTACAAAGCTATTAGGTATATGTTTCTCTATATAGGATTTAATTTATAACCAAAATACTGACTAGAAGTATTGATTTTTTTCATTTTAAAATGAAATCAACATGTGTTAAGTTTTTCACGTATAAATTATTAATTGTCTATACTGTTCATTGTTATTCTAAATCTTCAAAAAGCGTGACTGTCCTGCACATGTCCTGGGACATATTTACGTCCATCCAAAACCAGGACTTCTGGCAACGCTGGTGCGTATCTAACCCCTGGTTACCCCTTTAGTTGGATTCAAATAACATATTATTATATACTTTAAATATATTAAAAAGAACAAAGGAATGGTTTAGTATTCATCGTAAAGAATAAAATTAGGTTTAAGATATTTTTTTTTAATATTAAAAGACATAAATTCAGCTTAGTCTATTTAAATAATATCTCAAAATGACACCTACTTACCTAAATAAACTAAATCTTTCGAGCAATTTATCATGAGCTCACTTACACCACTAGCTCATATATTTTGGTTCAGCATAAGTTTATCTTGAAATACTGTTCCATTGTCAGATATCCCTAAATCTATATGACTGTCTTAATAAATAATGTGTGTATGCCAAATGAAGTGATAATATGCAGCAACAGCAAACGCCAATGCTTTACATTTTGTTGACGACTACGTAGGTAGGTATGTGGGATGTTTAGTTTATCGATATTTTTTTATTTCTAGTGAATTATTTGTTTGTTTTCACCTCGTTATTTCAATGTAAATAAAATTTAAAATGTGTTACATTAACTTTTAATGTAATGTTATTTTAATCAGTTAACAAGATGCGTACGAAGGAAATTAAAGTCGGTCCGGTATTTGGCTGTTTCAATAATATTTTTAGTTTGGAACAAATATGCAACTTCCGAGACCTAGTCATGCAGATCTCTTGTCATTAATTTGTAAATATCTGGAATAAATTAATACTAAAATAATATAATATTAAGATATAATAAATAATAGAGCAAACTGCAAAAATACACTTTTAAAATTGTTCTACGAGTAAAATAACCCAATAACAAATGATCGATAATGATTTTCGTTTCCCATCCTTATGCTTCTAGAACTAAGACGCATGGCACGTTTTTACGAGGCTTTAACTCAACGATGTTGTATCAAATGACAGCTACATCCATAACGTAGTCATTAAAGCATGTTGGATGACTTTAATAGATTAATATTGACATTTAACCATAGGTTATTGACAGTATAATACAATTTAAACACCTAAAATAACACATAAAATTATTTAAAGTTTACAAATAGTGTTGTACATCAATCTTGCAACCGTTATCGACCCTTATCTTGCTGTACCGCGTCACCGTAACTCATAGGGAGTTATTTATCGACTATTATCATTCGGTAACCGAGAAGAAACGGTAGCTGCAGGCTGTAAGTCAGACTCGCGACCGACACAGCAATTGTGAGGAAAAATGTGTAGGTAACGTTAGAGAAGTAGTAATTTCTGTCACCTTGTTACGGAAGCTTCGATGGTAAATTACAGAGAATGATTCTAAATCTGTCTAACATGCTGAATTGTATCTTGAAGCGAATATCGGAGGCAAAACGATGTTTGACAACTAGTATTATAAGGTATAGTATACGTTATTTTCCTTTGCGTATAAGTAGTTTTATGCTTTTATCTTTGTCATCACCTCCTTATTAGTATAAGCGAGTATGATAAATCATATGACAAAATATTAAAAAAAGAAAATAGGATGAACATTTCACGCTGGCTGCTCAGTACAAGGAAATATCGCGAGGTTTCTTCGTCAAAAAAAAAGCGGTATATGAAGTTCACAATCCGTGATGGGCGTGGTGGATGGACCTAAATCGAAGGAAAGTAGGAGGATTGTAAAGGAATAGGATGAATTTAATATCTTATCCTACCTAATAAAGCAATATCTTTTAACAATTTTTTATTTCCGACAGTCAGGTTTTAAGCACAAGAACAGGCAAAGTGTATGTCTTAACTTAATAGTTAGGGTTCCGTAGAATGAGAATTATTGCGGATATCTGAATCTAATTTTGTTTACCAAATTTTAAAGTATTGACAATACATTTTCGCATTCATTAAATTTACGGTTAAAGGAAAACAAATATCAAGGAAATCAAAAAGTCTATATTTCGATCGAATTTTTTTGCACTCTTGTATTTCTTCTAAGTTTTGAATGAAACTATGAAAACCGAAAAAAAACCACATATGTATTTTACACCTTATATCTCTCAAGTAGCAAGTTAAAAAATTGGAGCCCTTTTGCTCTCAGTCACGTAACCGAAAGCCATACAAATTGTCAAAATATATTTTTAAATGTTTTGAAGGGGCCATACAGCTAAAGGGGATATTTGTTGTTTTAAAAAGTATTAGAAAACAAAGGAATAAGAAACCACCAAATTCAGCTCTCTTTACAAAATATTGTTTAGGATTTTTTTTAACTTTCCTTGACTGTTGACCATGATTATATATGCTTATATACTTATATTTTGCTAGCAAATAAAAATATATTTGAAAATCAGATTTTTTTTCTTTGATATTCCCTCATTTTTCCTATTACAACCGACTTGATTTTGCGGTCAAATCAAATTTCACAAAAGAGATTCACTCACCCTACTATTTATGAATAATTCTGCCATTTGGACAGCCTAAATGTGTTAAGTCCAACACACAATTGGCCTATTTTTTTATTTGATTTTAATTGCATATAAATATTTAAATAATAATATAAAAATATAATATACTTATAAATATAATATTTTGCTAATTCTAGTGGACTAAATTTATGAATTGAAAAGTTATTTTTTGCTATACATACAGCGTCATGTGGTCCCAAACTTAGCAAAGTTGGAACTTTGGATATCTAACAACAGATATGTATACATAAGTACTTTCGTTTCATAATTCAATACAAATAGTCATATACATATTGGTTACGGTAATCGATTACCCTCAGGCGGACCGCAAGCTTGTTTGCTACCTTAGTCGAAACATGCTGCTATCAGAAGTAATGCTGCAGCGATGTGCTCACCACCTGTCACGCAGGACTAAAGTAGTTCGTAAAAAGAGGCTGTTTACCACATTATAATGTAGGTGTGTATCCATCCAGCCGGTAGTTACCCCATTCTGGGAATAAAAACTACAAAGATATACATACATACATACTAGTTTTAAAATATATATTTTGATTAACACTGCTTTTTTATGTAAATAGACATTCATAGCTATATTTCTAGGCGACATTATTTCAATCCGAAATTATGCATTTGAGACAAATAAATCTAAATTCTAATCTTATATTGTAATTACAGGGTTTGATAATAACTAAAACCAATACATTACTCAATGCTTCATAAAAGCCCAATGCTATAAATAAGCTATCATTATTTATTTGCCATTTATAAGGACTAGCAAAGACGTTACACTGTAAACAGTAAACAGAGTACAAATAAACATGTATCCTATTGAAACTATTCCAACACATTCACGTAAACATTTGAACATAAATTTATAACCGTTCGACGTGATAATACCTCAATAAATAACGGTTAGGATGAGTTATATCGACGTCTTCCCATAGAGATCGTTATCGCTGTGCACAACACTAGTGTGGACCGAAATTGTGGCGCAACGGGTCAGACAGTGGCTGGTTATGTTTGAACTCTTGTCGACACGTTGATTGTTGCGTTTATTTTGATTTAGTTATTTTAATAATGTGTGATTAGGGTTCCGTAACGAAAGGGTGCTAATGAAATCCTATTAATAAGTCTACGACACTTGTCAATTCGAGCTTAAAAGGGCCTCTATAGGTAAAGTTATCTTGGCAATTATTCAAAAAACAAAAAGTAAAAGTTTAGGAGTGACAAGTATATTAAAGGAACTTTCTTGTTTGTTATTTTTGCTATAATAAAACGGTATTACATACAAGCTTTAATACTGAAGTGATGGTAGTGATAACTCTATGAAGTGAAACAACTGATAACTATAAATAGATAAATTTGTAAAAAAACAATATATAAATTTATTCCGCGCGTCAATTGCATAATAACATTAAAACTAATCATTCTTGGACGTCCGTGAGTCTGTGTTTATGTGACCATGTATGTGGCAGAGAAATTGGTCGAAAAATTCATCTTACCGGAATACTTTTGTTTTTAATATATAAAGTATTACACTGTGCTGATTCCTAGTTAATATTAGCGTTCTAAGTAATTTATAAAAAACTAATATACCACTGTATACTGTATATCTATATATATATTTTTTATTTTTATTTTATAGTGAATTTTTTTTTTAATGTGAATGACCGCTATGAGGCGTGCACTTTTGGATTTTCCAAATTTATTTTACACTACGGACAAAAAAGCCACGATTGCTGACTACAATTTATTAGGCATAGTATCAAATTTTATTGCATAAAATGTATAATTGTGTGATGGTACGGAACTTTCGTGCACGTGTTCAACTAGCATTTGGCCGCTTTTAGTGATTAATACCATAGATAGCAAAACGTTTGTCTGTACCAGCATTTATGTTTAGAATTATTTTGTTTTTATGTTTTTAGGGTCACAAAAAATGTGTACAAAGCGCAATAGTTTAAAAAAGTATTAGAATTATTTTTAGGCATCTCGCGTAACTTCAAACGAGCAAACAAACCAAGGACTAGCTAGAGTTAATGGAAATACTTAATTTTTTAAATTATTACTTATTTTATTTTGGGTGTTGGTAAATATTTGTTTTATTTTAATTTAATTATAAATTTTTTAAGTGAATATATAACTAAATATTCTGTGATAAATTTCAAGCGTCTGCCTGTTGCTGTTATCAATTTCGAGCAAAAAAATCACGTTTGTTGTATGGGAGCCCCCTTAAATATTTATTTTATTCTGTTTTTAGTATTTGTTATTATAGAAGCAACAGAAATGCACCATCTGTGAAAAATTCAACTGTCTAACTATCACGGTCCAAGAGGTACAGCCTGGTGACGGACGGATGGACGGACGGACAGCGGAGTCTTAGTAATAGGGTCCCGTTGTATTGTATATATTAGCATCACTACCATCACATCAGCTGACAGACGTGTACTGCTAGGTATAGGCATTATTTAACTCTTTTTTTAGCTTACGACTGTGTCATAA
The DNA here is from genome assembly GCA_946406115.1 of Apoda limacodes. NCBI lineage: Eukaryota > Metazoa > Arthropoda > Insecta > Lepidoptera > Limacodidae > Apoda > Apoda limacodes. The sequence continues at coordinate 26,718,248 of OX291550.1, forward strand.
GACTAATAAATACGATTTTATTAAATCAACTGTGTGCCGCTTGTAACAAACGGCTCCTCGTAACCTTTACAAATGAACATAACTCAACATATATGACTTATACATGTAATTTCTGTACCTTTCTTTATCATACTTGACGATCTGTCTAGGCGTCCAATTAACTGGCAAATTTAACCGGATGGCTGCGACATATACAACACATACAGACTCAACCCAAAACCCAAATATTTATCTCAGAAATATTTTTCTGTGCGGAAATAAAACCCTTGGTTAATAAGGCCAGTCATTACTGAGCCTAACGCGGGTTGTGGACTTCTCACGTTATTTTAACGAATGCAAGTTTTCTCGCGATGTTTTCCTTTACCAAAAAGACAGCGGTGTTAACGAAGAATGAACTTTTGCATTTTAGAAACAGTTTAAGTTTGAAAGAAACTAATTGACACCTCGAATGCCTGTCCCTCAGAACGAGAGGCTTACACGCAGATCATAAGGACACCACCAACTTGCAATACTTCTAACGCAAACTAAAACTGATGATTGCAGACATGGGGAGTGATGTTTTAACAGACTATTTGATCACTTCTCGATTTACTAAAAAAGTTTAGATTGTTTTCATATTGTTTGACTTAATATTGGATATTGAACTTAATTGGGAACAGACTCGAGTACACCAGACTCTGGATTTCAAGAGAAAAATCTATGTAAGTACTTTTACGGGTCTCTGGAGCTAAGACCTGCTTGCATACAATTTTCTCTTGAATTCCAGAGTCTGCTGTAATCGAGACTGTTTTCCAAAAAGCTCCCTGACTTACTTCCTACAGTTCGCCTTGAACTGGCAATAGGGATTCTGTCCCTGGTCTTTTATTAACCACTTTTTACTTTAGAACTGGTAATGAAAGACGTTCAGGACATATATTAGCCCCCTTGTCCAGATACAGGGCATCAGAAACAGTGTTACAGTGATAAGCTCACCACCTATCACGCAGGACCACAGTGGTTAGTAAAAAGAAGCTGTGCACCACATTTTCGTGTTAGGTTGTCTCCTATCACTGGTTACCCTCTAACTACTCGCTACACTTATATAGCCCATTTTAAAGTATATTGTTCTCGGTGTTCCGTGCGCTAATACCCCTAATGCCGTCACCAGGTCGCCGCGGCCCCGACGGTATAATGCAGCTGTTAATATCCCGCAGATGAGTTATATCGACACCAGACAATGGCGATGATTATCATGAGTGTCTCGTGCCGTCGTGTAAACTACTACTACTTACTTACTTACTTACTTGATATTCGATGTCGATCCAACTTCCTAACTTTGGTTACAATTACTGGAGTGCCGGCAGAAGTGAAAACATACTCGCTATTTACTTCCCATCACTTCTTATCCATATTTATTTATTAAAAATAATAACTTTTTTTTATTTACTTTTTTGACGTTGTATATTTGACTGCTCAATCTGTCATAGAATTAAAATCCCATATCCAACCTCCATGTACTACTCATAATCGCCTACTAAAAATAAAAACTAACCTAATGTAAATAAAAGTCCGTGTCCTACCGCGAGTGACATCTTACGAATTTAACAGTTTTTACCCATCACAAAAAAAGTGCACAGCGCCGCTAAAGAAGTTTTCACTTCAAAAATCAAAGATTAAAGAATTAAAAATTAAAGTTTGATTGGGTTCGAGACTTTGATTGTAAAAATGTTTGAACTTTTAAATGTGAGCAAAGACCCAATTTTGTAAAACTCTGTTGGGTTATAATTAAATTTTTGTTAATTCATTTAACAGACTGTTAAGGTTAGTAAGTGTTTCACAAGGTGCTAATGTGACATTAGGTTCCAGAACGGTCCGTTAAACTTATTTACAGCTCCGGAGGACCGTTAAACCATGATTCGTTAACCGAAAACCTATAGTTATCTTTAGTCTATTTAATACTACTGAGGTGGCAAACAAGCTTGCGGTCCGCCTAATGGGAAGCGGTCACCGCAGCCTAAGGACGCTTGCCACACCTGGGGCATCACTCACGCATTGTCCAACCATTTAGAAAACTAATAACTTCTTTCTTGAAGAATCCCATACTGTAGTCATTAGAGCTTAGTCAATCTAAGCGTTCGCGGGAGGAAGTTTCTCTGAAACTGCACTCCACGCGATCATTGTTTTCTCTCACTTAAGAAACTACTTAAGTGAGAGAATTAATTCCCTGCCGATGACGAATGGTACGGTGGTAAAATGTAGCCATGGGCATCATTTAGAAAATCAAATGTCTCAGAACACTTTATTAGATTAAGTGTATATTGACCATTTAACAGGGAGCAAAATAATGTTCTTATGACGAAATCGCTATTCTAAACCCGGAGTGCAGTAAGGGATTCAAAGGACGGCGCGGCGCACGAGGTAAAATAATTTTGCGACCACTCTATTTTTTATCACCCTCTATAAAGAAATAAGTAGGTTTAACATAAGTAGTAATTAGGAATAATACGTTTGTTTACTTACATACACACAGGAATAATAAGACATCAAATAGAAATAATTATATGCTAATGTTTATATTTGAACAATTATGGAAGAGTATCGTATGAGTAACTGTTTTTTTTAGGACCATCCGTTCCAGTTGTAGATTTATCACCCCCATCCCTGTTTACGAAGAACCGACGCTCCGAACTGTTTTTGAACTAATGCGGCAAAATTATTATCTAGCTTCCTTGTGATATAATCTTCTATTATTCATTGCATATCTTCTGTATATTAGAGACTTTTCACAAAATTCATTGTAATCAAGTATTAAAAATATGTCAACTATTTTCTTTATTTTCTCGATCCGCTATCACGCAAAAACTATTGAATAGATTAAATGTAGTTTTTGCCGTAATTAGGTTTCTGCATGACTGAATAAAAAAACAGAACCCCTATATGATCACTCGTGTGTATGTCTGTCCATTTGTCCCAATTTGCTGGGAATCTACAAGATCGATTCAATTGGAATTTGACACACACAAGATTTTTTATGAACGTTGATAAATTAATTGAACCACCAATTGGAAAAAGAGAATAAACGCCAGTTTTTGGTGTATCGACTTTTTTACAATTTGTCATTTTTAAAACATAGCACTACACCGTGAGTTCGAATAAAGGAATAAAACACCCTCAATCGGTATAGATTCATGCAATCGTATAAATAGTTAGTTGGAAGAGAGAAACAATCCGCTTCTTATTTCCTTCTTCCAACTAACATGTTTATTTTCAAAGAAATAAAATCTGTTTCTGCCTGTCTATTTTAGCTTATTATTATTATATTATATATTATATTGACTCCCTCGCAGCCTAGTTGGTAGTGTGATGGACTGCCGTGCAGAGGGTGTGGGTTCGATTTCCGCATTGGACAAACATTTATGTGATAAACATTTGTGTTTGTCTTGAGTCTGGATGTACTTATATGTGATGTGTATGTATTTACAAAAAAAAAGTAATATATATGTATTTTTATCTGTTGTCTGGTACCCATAACACAAGCTTTGCTTACTTTGGGGCTAGACGGCGCTGTGTGTAATATCCAAAATTATTTATAATTTATTATTATTATTTATTATTATTAATAATATTTTAAAGATAATCATGGTTACAGATTCGGTTGACCACAATTTGATGTATGCTCGATTTGTGAAGAAATCGAAACAAAAATAATTTCGCTTAGTGAAAATGCAAAAAGAGTGGCTGTTGCGGAAAAATTATACATATTAAACCGGCTGAAAAGTTTTATAATAAATAATAAGAAGTTTTGACCCTGTGTCAGGAAAGAGAAGATGTAAGAGCTATCGTTTTTAATTATATGAAGAATTAGATCTAAGATCCCGGTGCAGGAGATGTTTTATTTAAAAAAAGCTATGGCTTTATGTTTTTTGTGTACATGACTTGAAAACGAATTCAGCTGATTTCTATACTTATCATGAGGGTAAAGCTAAACGAAGCCCGGTTGAAGTGTGTAGTTTACTGTGAACGATCCATAATATGGATCTCTCTGTAAAAGAACTACACGTTCTTAGCGATGCTTGCGTTGGATAAAATAGGTATGACACCTTTATAAGATTTTTGCTTACCCTTGTTGCTATGAACCGTTTTGAAAGGATATATCAATACTTTCCGGTTCGTGGATATACCTTTTTAGAGTGCGACAGATTAAGAGAAAGGATAGCATTTATGTTCCCAATAAGTATAATAGTTTTATTTTGACGGCTAAAGTAGGGGCTTCTCAGTGATACCTTTCACTTCAGCAGATATTTTTGATTTTAAAAACACATTGCAAAAATATTATAAGAAAACCGGCAAGTCATCAGATAAAGTAACAACATTTAAGATCTCGCAATACAGAAGTTTCGAACAGTTACAGTACACAGTAGTACAGTTCAAGTCAAAAAGGGTACTTAGTATGAACAGAATTCATCGATGGTTTGGTTCAAGCTACATTTTTGCTTTAGAAACCTTCTGCAAATCCAGAAATACCAAAATCAATGGCATAAAGGCAACTAAAATACCCGTTAATGAGCAAACAATTACGTACAAAAAATCACTCAATATATTCCTGATGAATTTAAAGATTTGTTGTCTATTATCTCAATTGTTACATAATAAATTAGAAGAAGGAAATAAATCCAAGAAGTTTACATATCTATATCTATAATAATACTATCGTATTATCAGTCAGTCCTATAAGTTAATAATCGGAATTAATATTTTTCCCATAGCATTCATATATCACATGAGGCTAACTATTGAAAACAAAATTTTTAAAGGTTTTTTTTGATTATCTCCATGGTGGTTCAATTGATATGTAATTGGTTACTCTTAAAAGCAAATTAAAAAAAATTCCTCATAATGTCATCCATAATGCCGTGAAATAGTCACTTATTCATCAACCGATGCCATTTAAACCCTAAAGTAGTTAAAAAAATTCATGATCCTTTTCTCTCAGCTTGTAATATTGTATGAATCCACAGCGCGGTTTCTAAGAAACTTTCTCCCGGGAACGTTTAGGTTGTGGAATACGTCAAAGAATGCTACGTTGACCGCTTAGCATCAAGCAGACCGTGACCTTGTTTACTAGCTTAGTGGTACAAATAATATTATTTTCAAATAGTATTGAACTAAAATTACAAAACTAACACCAATATCATACCAATATTTTTTTATTAGAAACAACTGTTATTTCGTTGATGTCTTTTATATGACGCTATTATAATATATAATGACATTGATACATAATTTCTTTGCATTTCATGTTCTTTCATTTAAGATAAACCAATTTATAACTTTAGATTTGCATATTGTATTCTAACAAAATGAAACAACAATCGGAAACAAACAATTTTGTTGATACCTTTTGTATGACGCTATTATTTATGAAGAGTTTAAGCCAAGAAATCTTTGCTTTTACCATTTATCTGGTTAGGACTAACCAAGTTTTTTTGGGTAATTAAGCAGCCAGAGAAACTAATTCACGTTTGTGTTGTAACCAATTAAATAAATTACCAATCTCAAAGAAAAACATTCAGAGAAAAACTAACAACTCGTTGAAGTCTTTTATATGACACCAGTATATAAAGTGGTTGATACATGAAGTATTTGCTTTTGCCATTCATACCTTATAATTAATTATCAGGTATATTATTTTATTATTATTATTAATTTTTTAAATCAAACAATACACTAATCAGAAACAAAACTATGTATTATCAGTAGCAAACACAGACTTCGAGTTTTGTAATCTGTCCTATGGTCTGCGCAATAGCTTTACAAAAAAGGCTAACTTTAGAAAGAGACAAATATAACTAGTGGTATATTTTTTCTTAGACGAGACACCACAGCTTCGCTTCGTCTCTGTCACACTTTTGCAAACATTTTTTTTACAGCTAGCTAGGAAATACGCTGTCCAGTTCTCTTTATCTATGGTAGCAACAGATATCTCATTAATGTATTTTGTATTACGCTATTATTTATAGTATTTGTTAAATCTTTGCTTTTGCTATTTTATCGGTTTAGAAGTAACATTGTGAACACAGATAAAGTGACAAATTGCAAAGGAGCCCTCCTAGTCATCAATCAACATTGATGAAATATTTATGTTAATTTAAATGTTTTTTGCGGATAAATTCGCGGGAAAAAAACTAGTTAGTGTCAATGTAGATACTGTACCGCAATGTCAGAAATTGATTCTTTACGGTGTTTTATTATCTTTCGTTTGGGATTCATACGTTTAATAAATAATATTAATATGTCGTCACGGCACTTATTCCTGCAGGGGTGGTCAGTCATTATAGGTACTAACGTATCCTCGTAACATCCGCGTAAAGATGGACTTCTGATAAACATAACACACAAAAAAAAAAACAATTTGGCCTGTTTTTAATTGCGTATCTTACTTACTTCAACTTCAAATAGTCTTAAACTAATATTTAAGTATAGAATTTTATTCCATAAAAAAATTAATACTAGTGAAGAAATCAATTTAAAAAAATACATTTCATCTAAAATTTAATTTGGACAATTTTCGTGCCGCCATCGACAACAATGTAACCAACCTACATTCTTAAAAACCTCGATACCAACTTTTACTAAACATCTAAAGAATTTCTATAAAGAAGTTATGATATTAAACCCATACAAACTCTTTTCCAGTGAATTGCGCCCGGCATCCATATGGATACATCCTCAATTAATGCCCCATAACGCTTATCTAGATTGGTTAAGACGCGCCGGACTCGGTTCAGACGTGTTATTACGTCAGCACTAACTGATTATGCCAACATCTAGGACTAAGGATGGGCGTACAGTAATAATAGTACGCCGTAGTGTGCTGGGGTAATAATAGTATACTACAGCTAAAATAATAGTACACTACAGCAAAAATAATCTAACTCATATAGTTGTGAGTATTGTTCAAGCAAGATATGTAATTAAAGTTCCTTTTATTTGCAATAATATAGTTATTACAAGTAGTTTTAGTACTAAAAAGCATATTTACGTATACAATACAGTTTGTTTAATTATTGCCTGCAGTTGCAAGTCGGTCAGGTTTAATGTATGTTAAGAGTAATAAAGGGTATGATATACTTCCTTGAAGAACTCCTTTTGAAACAGGTCTTTAATTTTATTTGTAAATCGTTTTCCTATGATTTTTTAGGTTTCAACACCTTGTTGTTAATTATTGTCGACATTATTTATAGATTTTATTAAAAAGGATTCTCTTTTTATGATATAATTTTACAAATACTTAAATAAAGGTTTGCAAAGACATTAAGCGTTTTTGTAATTTTTATTTCAATTTCTTGAGTTAGTAGTTTTCTTACTATAGCAAAGTATACAGCTGATTTTAAACATGTCTTTATCTAAATGTTAGCTTGATTATGTGAAAAATGTTTTTTGTTCGAGAACGTATCTAAATTGTAACTGACTTCAAAAAATCCAAATGCAAAATGCATGCCCAATAAAATTTATATAATAGGTACTTATAGATGCAAATTTTTTTGACTATGATACGAACGGATCAGAACTACAAAGAGGCCCTTAATATTAATAAACACTTTGATGTTGACGCTTGTTCATAGGTTGCGGTGACCGCTCACCATCAAGCAGACCGTAAGCTTGTTTGTTAAAAGCTCTAATATTATTCTTTATATTTAAAATTTGCTAATAGCAGCTCTTGGTTTTGTATTAAGCAATATTATAATATTGCAGAAATAGAGTAAAGATGTAGTTAGGATTTTCGTCTGCCCGACTTGTGCCTCGATAGCTCAGTGGTAGATCACTAACACAGAATGTAAGGGTCGCAGGTTCAAGTCCTGGCTCGAAGTTAATCTTTTGACTGCATCTCTGCTATGAAAGTATTTATTTATATTGATGATGTAGCCATAGATATGGTATGTATAATATATTTTCTTCTAGGACTTTAACCTTCAGGGAGTCATAAACGAAGAAGGATTATTTCTATGTATGTATATTTTTGTTGTATTTGTTACTTCTATGAAGATGTTGTGTGTGTTTGTAAGATTGATGTACTTAGACTTTATAAGTCACTAGGAGTTGCAATATTATGGATATGAATGTAAAATAATATGAAGGAAAACACACACAACTCTTGATCAGGATATAAGTACTCGGTATCGTTTTCTGCTCAAAATAAATAAATAATTTGTATTACCGGTTATGACGTAAGAAATAAGTAAGACGAAAGTAAGAAATATTTTTATCCTTGCAAAGGATTTTCTTGAATTATGTAGCTTCCATTACTCGTGAATTTAACTTTTATATTATTCCATTACTCTTGAATTATAACTATTTTATTATTTCGTAACTCTTGAACTTAACTTTGATATTAATTCATTACTCCTGAATTATAAATATTATATTATTGTATCACGCTTGAATTATAACTATTATATTATTCTATTACTCTTGAATTATAAATATTATATTATTCTATTACTCTTGAATTATAAATATTATATTATTGTATCACGCTTGAATTATAACTTTTATATTATTCTATTACTCTTGAATTATAAATATTATATTATTGTATCACGCTTGAATTATAACTATGATATTATTCTGTTACTCTTGGATTATAACTATTATAATATTCCATTACTATTGAAGTAAGCGTAAAACACATGGTTCCGTAATAGTTATAATAAATAACTAGTTTATTATCCATGTAAATTAGCAATATAGTAGTAGCTCACTGCTAGAACATATGACGTGTGTATACGCGCAAATGATAGCGGGTTCAAAACAAGGCGGTAACAGAAGGGTCACAGGGGCAGAGGAGTGACACTGAGGTGTAATCGAGGGAGGGGCGGAAAGTGGTCATTCGGATCGGAACAGTCAGCTGTGCGTTGGTAAGTTATTTTAGTGTAGAACACTCTTAACACACTTAGATTGTGAGTCTTTATGTGATGATTTCTCAATATCTCCAAGAACTCCACTTTTTTAACCGACTAGAATAAAACAATAACAATTGATAAGGCGTTACAAAAATATCTTATTAGGCTTTGTTCTGCGCCATGCCGCTCCTTTGTCAGCCGAAGCTACATGCGCGCTTTACACAATGCGCAAACGTCCGTTGTTTAAAGTCCCTGTATCCCGCACTAACTTGTACCGATTGTCGCCGATCCCGCGCGCGCACGCAGCACTGCGAGCTCTTCTCGAGGCAGCACCACACTGTGATCTGTTTGTGACAGCAGTGCCGAGATTGATGTTGGAGTGTAAGAGCATGCTAGAACGACGTATGTAAGATTTTTTTTTTCTTTTATTTTTGTCTTGTGTGTTTCGTTTTTATAAAATGTAAGAAAATAATATTATAACGAATTGGTTTTCTGAACTGTAATGTTGCAATTCATATATTTAAATAAATATATAGATAAGGCGTAACAAAAATATCGTTACATCTAAAACGTACCTAAATATGTATTATAACAAACATTTTTGTAAATATGAGAACATTTTATACGTATGTGGACTAAATTGATGGTCGAACTCATTTTCGATTTAAGACTAAGTTTTTTTTTTATGATTTAAAACGTTTAAAATAAAATGTTAAAATGTGCAAATTTTTGGTACCGTCTTGAAATATTGACGCTCTACGGTAAGCCCTTTTGCTACCAAAATATTACAATGTTAAATTAAACATTTGTCATGCAGGGGATCATCTTATGTACACACTTTTTAAGTTTGATAATTTTGTGTTGATGTTAAATAAATACTATAAAACACTAATAAAGATTATGATTTTATTTCACATGTAACTGTATGATCGGAAATTCATGTCTAATTTGGGTATCAGACAAATAAAAGCTTTGAATTTTTTTATGTGAATTTCACAGATTAACTCGTTACACCGTAAGATGTTGAATCCAACCAAAAATTTATGAACAATCAAATAAGTACGTAACGTACATACATTAAAGAATTATTTTAATGGTGTACAGGCGCCGCAAAATCGTACAAAAAGCGGAGTTAAGCAGTATACCCCGTTTCACTAGGATTTTTACTGAAAAGTAACCTTTAAAACTAAACCTGAAACCTAAATGTGAAAGTTTTTACGCGGAACCTAATTACACGCGTACTAACACTTTTCCACGAATCAAGGAAAACTGTAGAAATTCATAATATCTCTTCAAGGAAACTAAATCTTACTTTTGGGAGACAGAAGTTACGTTGACGCCAAAGTTCTGGAAATAACAGTGTGTTTTTGGAGACGTATCTGGTTCTTTCAGCGAGTAGACCTAGAGTTTCAACTGTTTGTATGGGTAATAGAAACAAACTGTACGTTCCGCTCTTTTTACGTTTTGTAACATAAATTTCCAATAAATTTCTACCCCTTGGTTTGACTAGATTAAGTCACTTGACTTAGCAGTCAAATAGCTTAGGAGATGTCTCCGACCAAGGATAATTATTTTAATACACACTACGTTACAGTACCTATATGTGTTCTATAAGTGAGGTATCTATGATTATTATGAGTTATAAGGAACATCTACAGGTGATATTAAGAACACAAGCCATTACAAAAGGCAATTAAGAACTATGTTGTCATATTTTAATTCTTTCGACATTCCAGTTTTCTATCTACTTATATATTTTAAATTTAACTGAGAAAGCTAACGCAAGGTTTTATTGAAAACAAAGAACGCTGTGAATGACGAACTGTTAAAGGTTAATTGTTTGGTTAACGATCTTTAAATTTGTACTTTTATTTAAAAATATACACTATTAATATCCCTAACAAGGTGACGTGAATATTCTTCGACTTTTTGCAAGAAACTCAATTGAGTTCGGTCAGAAATTAAAAAAAAGAGTCATTAGGTACATGTAAGAGCCATCAAACAAGCAACAGTTATGTAACAAAATAATTAATTGTAATTTATACTATAATATATTTTACGAAGGTAAAATTTGTTTGTTTGTTTGTTAGTATGTAGGGGATAATCTCTGTAGCTATAGAACCGATTTTTAAAATTTTTATACTAAAAAAAGGCTATATTATATTCTTGAGTAACATAGGCCATCATTTGTTCTAATGATTTTTTTTCAATGCATGACTGGATTTTGGGCACTGAGATAGATGCAGGGACAGAGAAGGACAAAGAATATTTTTATTCCGATAGAGTTTCTACGGGATATTTTTTTCTGCGGGTACGTAAGTTTTGGTATATAGATAGAATAAGGGGTGTAAAAGTACATAGGATACTCGTTGTCCCGATCGACAATACGACAATAGATTTTTCTACGGGTGCTTTGAGTGATTTGATGTTTTGCATTGGGGTATGTGGAAAGACACAAATCAGCACAAAATACTTTTTAGCCCAGTTGGTTAATCAATGAGTAGAAATTCCACTGTGCCGATGATCAAATTCGGCGCGAGCAAAGCCGCGGATATGGCTAGTAACCTATAAATTAATGGTGACATTTAGCAATTACTTTTTTTATGATTATTTCATAACCTACACAGAAAGCCTTTATCAACTAATTGATCGTAAATATATATTTGATTTTCACTATAAAGGTTAATTTTGTGTCAACACATAGTTCTTTGTCTACAATTATCAGCTATGATAGTAGCAACCTTAAAAGGAGATAGTTGACATATTTAAGCTCCCTTCCAAGGGTTTTTCTAAGGACTACAGTAAAGGGTTCTTCAAGAAAGACGTTATTAGATTATTGAGGAGTCGGACACGTGCGAGTCATAGCCCTCTTGTTGTAAGCGTCCATAGGCCACGGTGACCGCTTACCATCAGGCGGAGCGTAAGCTTGTTTGCCACCTTAGTGGTATAAAAAAATATTTAAGATTGCTCACACAATTGTCCTTAATACTCGTACTTTCCCCTCATGTACAATTTAGACTCATTCCTCAAAGTTTGTCTCGTACTGGCTGAGGGGGTATTTTATTCTATTACTGCTCTTCCATGTTACAGCTAATTACGTAAAAGTTACCAATTAAAGACGTATGGGACATATAGAAAGATACATTGTATCGAAAGCACTGTAGCGGCGGTTGTTATTATGATGTGTGTGTGTGTGTCCAGCTACTGTTTAACTCCTTCGGAGAATAAAAACCCTGATTTTATACATACATATTATTGTACTAGCTTTCAATTTCAATAGAAAAAATTTAAAAAACCGACCTATGTCCTCTCCCCGGACTCAATTTTATGTATTACAACTTACTATTTCCATGCCAAATTTTCCCGCGGTTCCACCCGCCCTAAATTCGATTATTAGTGTAAGATTTCAACTCCTCAATTATAGAACTTGAACTCACGCTTGAGATTTTCAAGTAGCTTATGTCCTTCTCACGACTCAAACTATCTCCATGGCAAATTTCATCTTAAATGGTACAGCGGCTAAACTAATAAAAATATTATGGTATGGATACAACAATATACCCGATAAGATTCGGTCATTATTTTGGTTAAACCAATTTGTACATACTGTACCACGCAAATGAAGTCCAACAAAGTTTTCTGACCCGGTGGTCAAGAATCAAAACTACAGTCGCCATATTTAAATGTGTCAACTTAAAACCACACTAGCGACCAAACACCTAAGGTGGGAAGGTCAAAAAATTGTGTTGCTTTTTACTATGCATATTGAAAACCATTTATTACTACTGTAACTTGATAACTGGTAAACAGAAATATAATGGCTACCATCAGATGAACAGTTTGCAAACACCTGTCAAATTATTTTGACTTACATCGCACGTACTTTTGATGACTTAATTGTAAAATAACTAGCATTTAGCTACAAAAATATTGACGACATAATAGGTTTTAAAATGACGTTCACAAAGATGTTACGTTGTGTTTTTATAGATTACTTAGTTGCTAATTTTAGTTATTATTTTTTTGTTGGGAACTGTTGCAGTTTTAATGTTTATTGACGTTACAATAGCTGTTTTTATAGTTATAGATATGTTGGTACATGGCTTATGGCCTTGTTGCACAGTGCAAGTTTTCCATTAATCTATGGCGCGAGTCAGCGTGGAAGTTGGTCGTGCGAGTCTAGTGCGTAACAGTAAAAAATGAAAACATAATACAAATTGCTATGCAGAGTTCAAACCTCAAATGTTTTTCAAAACGGTACTAAGATACACGAATTAACACTACTGTTATTAAGGTGACTTTTGACAAAAAAATCAGCTCAAAATACAGATTTAAAACCTATTTACTATACTGTTACTAGTCAGGATACCCAAGGCCCTTAAGGCGTTAAAAATCATAGTCGTCGCGTATTCATTTGTTCATTGGCTTGAAATTATTCCATTCTAGATTCTGCCAGCGGCTCCGACAGCCCTAAATTCGATTATCGTCGAAAAAGGCCAAGTTAACTCCTTAATTATACTAATGTAGTTTGCTGTAGCAAGCTATAGCTATAGTTCGCTTAAGCTCGGTTATAGTTATTTCCCGCGAGAACTTTTGATTTTTTGGGATAAAAACTATCCTATGTCCTTCCCCAGGACTCAAGCAATCTTCATTATAAATTTCATCTAAGGTTGTAACGCCCTTTCTCCCCTTCTAACAATATCAATAATATTAATATAATGAGACAATAAAATATTCTAAGAAAAAACGCAGCCGATATCACTCAACAAGAGAAATCAAAAGAATCTAATAATTAATAATAATAGTAGAGAAGTATTTTATTTGGCCAAGCGTGATCGTCAAAAATGGTAGGACCCGAAAACCGTTGGGTTAAATAAGTAGTAACCCAGTTGGTTTAGAGGTACGTCAGAGTAATATAGCAAACAATAGTATACATATAAGCATAAAAGAAAATAGTCAAGGAAATAAATATAGCTAAACCTAATCATAAATAATGTCCACTTTGAATTTTTACCATTTCTAAAGTCGGTACAAAAACACCTAAACAAAGCAAATACGCGAATATTAGAACTAAAGGGACACGCAGGGTTAAGCGGGTGCGGTTGCGATTGAGTGGGGGCGAGAAGCGCCCCGGCACTCTTTGATACCTCGTGTATCCGTTCGGGCGCCGACGAACCCGGGGACGTCGGCGTCGTGTTTGGAGGGAGGCCCTATTGGGGGAGGTCGTTGAGAATAGGTCTCTATGTAAAGGACAACGCACTTTTATCACCACTAGCCCCTCACTAATAACTTTCCCAATATTTCAATCCCCTCCATCCTATTTTATATTCCGGACGGACGTCCGGCCTTAATTAATTTTAACAAAGAAAAAAGAATATCTTTTAAATATAATTCTTGTTATGTTGGTTGGGGTACTATTATAGAGTCCTAGATTAATATGAACGGTCTAGATAAACGGCCCTATTATCCTAAGCTAATAGAATATCAATATTATGTTCGTAAAGTTTTAACAAGCCCCGGGTAAGTTCAAATAAACTAACATGTCATACCATTATACAGAATACGTGAAAACCAAGCCAACTACCCTTTATTATTGTTAGAATATTTATTTTACGAGGCTACCCTAATGGTTGTTAAACGACTCACTTAGGTAAGTTTCGCGGGTGTTTTCAAAATTATAAAAGTTCTAAGTAACTTAAACTTACGCGGTTATACTCAACAATATAGAATTCCCAATAACAGTAGCATAACTATTTAACTAAGGCAATAAAATTGATAAGAAAAGAAAACCGCGGATAACAAAACAACTCCTATCTAGAGGGTCTCCGATTTATCCTACGTTTAATATATCCTGAATAAAATTTTATTCAAGTAAAAGTTACGAAACTACCTTAAAGAGCATATGAAACGTGCTTCCATTTCTATATCACTTAACCACCAATCAAACACTCAACCATAGTTAGCTTCAAAACATTCATTCTCGCGCCAAAGGTTCAAAATTTTACGCAACTTTATTTTGTCTAGTCCGAATTCTAGATCGGAAGTTAGATTACTACCTACTTTTAACAATTAATTCCGTGTTGATTATGATTCGTAAGTCATTTGTACTTATATTTTGTTAGCTTTAAACCTTTCATAAAATAAATCATAACTTCTCATCTAATGTATAAAATTACTGAACTTGAATATTCTAATTTAAAGATGCATTTTGCTATAGGTAGTACGTTCATTGAGAATTACATACATACTAATGAAAATCTTCGCGCTAAAACTTGAATAAAAACAAACATTGTATTACAAAATGTTAAGGCATAATTATGGTATCGTCACAAGGTTCAGCGGTTTAAGCGTGAAGAGGTGACACACAAATTTTTTTTTTTGCATTTCTAATTTTAGTATGTATCAATATATAGTATGGCAAAACTTAGTGTAAAAAGCTGTTACTATTGTTCAAAATATATATAAAACCTATATAAAACCATTTAGTTACGTCTGCCTTACTCTTTTCCTTAATAAAACCTATTAAGGCTGTTACACACGTACTTTTATATTAATAAATATGTCAAAATATATCCATACAAATTAAAATATATTTATAGCAGCGTGTGTTGTATTTTGTATTTAAAATTACAGTAAATGTAGTTAGTTAACTGTAACGAGATTCCCGATTCGACTCTCGTGTTGTGCGGTCGTGTTTTCGAGCGTCAAGTGCTCTTAGTGTGCTCCGTGCAGTGGTGACTCAGCTGGTGCGCATTCCTGTGTGGTGTTTTGCCTCAGCGCTGACGACCTCGAATTGTTGTTTGGATTATTGCCCGCAATTCCTGGAAAATCGGCCTGAGTGTTGAAGCGCTGCTCGGCAGTGTGTATTGGCTGGGAAATCGCTCTCGGCCCGCGCTGGGTGTGTTTGTGCGTTCTTCAACGCGCCCATAACCGAGTGTTTATCGAAGCGATACTGTGTGTTTTTGTGCGTGAGTGTGTGTTCTCGTAGTCGCGGAACTACTACGCATAGCGGTGACCCTCGCTTGCCTCTTTGACTGTTACCGGTTCACCCGGTCTGAGTCCGGCTTTGTGTTAAATCGCTAGCGTAGTATTTCCGCTTCAGCTGTTCGCCGCTCCGTGCATTTACGCGTTTTAAGTGTCGATTGCGTTTTAGTTTGTAGAAATCCAGTTCCGAGTGCTCAAGGGCTGGTGGGTGAGATCGTATAGCTCTTTTCAGAGTTGCGATCTACTTAACGTTTCTTCTTCATAAACGTCTCGTTGCTGGGGGGAAACCTAACGGTGACAACGTAACCCCGGCCGTAGGAGTAGGAGTTAGGTACACACCAGGCAATCCGTAGCACTGCGGGGCGCCTGGCCACATTTAGGTATTCTTGCTCCTCGCCAGCAATGGTGGGGAGTCACTAGGCACTCAAAACCTACACCCCGGCCACTCCCGCGATGGCCGAGCAACTCACCAGCTTGTCCCCGGACCAGCTAGGGGCAATCGTGAAAAATCTTGTTCGCGATCGCCCAGAGCTGGCCCAAGCCATCATCAAGGCTGTGGGGCCTGCCCTCACTGCGTCCAGCACAACCGCGCCCTCCCCGTCAGTCTCATCGCGTTCGACTCCGCGCTCTCGTTTGCGCAATCGTTCGCGCTCTCTCTCCCGCGAACCCCGCGAACCCCGCAATCGCGACCCGCGTCTCGCTCGCCGCGCTCTTCGGGCCCCTGCGCCCACTCGCCCTCCCACTCCGGTAGCCGATGAGACCCTTTCTCGGTCTCTCGCTACCCCGCCCCCCGCAGCCTCCGAAACCGCACCCCGGTCTCCAGCAGCCGTAATGTCCGCTGAGTCGGCGTTGTCTGAGGACGACGAAGGCTTCAAAGTGGTTGGCCTGGGAACCAAAAAGGGTAAAAAGCGGAAGAAGTCCGCCAAGTCTAAAAAGGCTTCGGCGGCATCCGCTCTGGAGTCTTCTACTCCTCCTCCCTCCGACTCTGAGGCTAAACGCCTCAAAGCGCCTAGCGCTTCCGCGTCCCCGCCCCCGTCCACCTCGGCAGCCAGCCCTGAGCTAGCCGCCATGGACACAACCCCCCCCGCCGCCACCTCTTCGCAGTCCGACTGTCCCACTTCGGGACGGAAGGAAAAATCTCCGCCCCCGATTGTCATCAAAGACAAAGGGGCCTGGCCGAATATTGCTAACGCTATGAAGGCCAAGCGTATCAATTATACGCACGCCCGCAATGATGCCGAGCGCGGCATCAAAGTGCAGGTCCAGACACCGTCAGATTTCCGAAATCTGACGGCCTTCCTCACGGCTCAAAAATATGAGTACCACACGTACTCATTGGCCGAGGAACGCGTTTTAAGGGCAGTCGTAAGGGGAGTCCCTAGGGAATTCTCCACCAAGACTGTCCAGGACGACTTAATCGTCCAAGGCCTCCCCGTACGGGAAGTACATCGCATGTACAATGGCCGTAATAAGTCCGAGTGCTACGACATGGTGCTCGTTGTACTAGACCTGACAACAGAAGGCAAAGCCATCTTTAATATTAAAGATGTTTGCAGCCTCAAAGGCATCAGGGTCGAGACTCCGCACAAGCGGTCGAACCCTAGCCAATGCCACAGATGCCAGCTATATGGCCACGCGCAGCGCAACTGCAGACGCAGACCGCGCTGCCTCAAATGTTTACGCGATCACGCCACTCCGGACTGTGATCGCGATCGCTCTAACGCATCCGACCCGGTCGCTTGCGTACTCTGTGGGAGTGAAGGCCACCCAGCGAATTACCGCGGGTGCCCCAAAGCTCCCAAACAGAGCTCGCGTAAACCCAAACAGGGTAAATCGCGTCCCCCCGCCCCCCGCCAACAGGCTCCGCTCGTGCCTGCACCTCTCCCCGCTGTCAACGCCTGGAGCCGTCCTCCAGCGCTAGTCGTCGCGTCCAAATCAAAGGAGACAGACAAACTTTTGTCTACTCTCCCCGGGCCCGTCTCAGTTACGGGTATTCCCTACCCCGCCCCTCTCATGTCTCGGGACATTCCGCGTCCAGCGCCTATGAGAAGTGCTCCCGCACCTCTAGCGCTTACGCGCCTTGCCCCCCCGCGCCCCTCTTTCGCGCTGCCCTGCAACGCCGTTCACACGGCCGAGCAGCAGCAGCACCTCGGCATTCTCGCCGAGATTTCTTGGGCCTTCGACGCGGCCAATTTCGAGATCGTGTACGCCGAATACGTACAGATCACCGATTTCACTCAAATGCTCAGCTTCATGGCTAAGCCTCGCGATTTCTTTGCCGCCCTCCGCAGGGTAGCTCCAAAACCTTAGAACCAAAATGGATTGCACAACCGCGCGCGAAAAACCCCGGTCCGTCTCCATAGGCTATTTTAACGCCAACGGTCTCCGCAACCAAAGAGAGGAATTATCGCAATTCCTCTCGTCCCAAAAACCGGACGTCTTCCTCATCCAGGAAACGTTCCTAAAGCCCGCTGTCCGTACCCCTTCGATCGCGAACTATCGCACCGTCCGTAATGATAGAACTGCCTCCAATCTCGGAGGCACTCTCATCTATTACAGGCGCTCCCTGCATTGCTCCCCTATCGATCCTCCACCGCTTACGAATTTAGAAGCATCCGTCTGCCGCCTAGCGATGACCGGCCATCAGCCGATCATCATTGCATCGGTTTATCTCTCTCCCCTAAAAGACTTGCTCGAGAGCGACCTTCAGTCGCTCTTAAGTTTAGGCGACGCCGTCATTCTTGCCGGCGACCTAAATTGCAAGCATCGCCGCTGGAACTCTTCTGTAACTTCACAAAGAGGCAGACTCCTCGACGATTTAGTTGACAGACTAAACTTTGACATCATCGCTCCCATGACGCCCACTTACTTTCCCCACAATACTCGGAATAACCCCGACGTACTCGACATAGCACTTCTAAAGAATGTAAGGCTAAGCTTTCGCTCTATAGAGGTGCTTGACGAACTTGACTCGGACCACCGCCCTGTCGTCCTCCGATTAGGTTTCCCTTCGGACTCTCCTCCCGACACTAGAACCGTGACGGACTGGGATAAATTTGGGCGATTGCTCGAAAATCCCAGCTCGCCACATCTAGACCGCGTTCCCGACGTAATCTCATCCGCGACTGATCTTAACGTAGCTATCGACTCACTCACTAGTCACCTGACCGCCACCGTTGGCGAGTGCTCACGATAAGTGCCGGTTGGTGATTATCACCACCTAATCCTGCCTCAGCACATCAGGTCGCTAATGACTGAGCGTAACGCGGCCCGCCGTGCTCGCGATCGCGCTCCCACTATCGATAATAAAGCTCGCTTCAACGACTTACACCGCCGTGTAAGAACCGCTGTAGCTGAGCTTCGCGCCCAACGTTTCGGTGATCTTATGGAGAACATTTCTCCTTCTCACCAAGCTTATTGGCACTTAGCCAGAGCTCTAAAGTCCGAAACCGCGAACTCTCTCCCTCCGTTATCTCGTCCCAACAACGTTCCCGCGTTCAACGACGACGAAAAAGCGGATTGCCTAGCGTCTAGCCTCCAAGCCCAATGTGCCTTAAGCACACAGCCCTTCGATCCCGACCACGTGCGCGAGGTAGACGGCGAAGTGGAGCGCAGAACTTCTCTGCCTCCACAAGACCCCCTGCCCCCTGTCACTGTCGACGAAGTCGTACAGGTCATCAAAGACCTACGCCCCCGTAAGTCCCCCGGTGCGGACGGTATCTCTAACGATATCCTAAAGCGCCTCACTCTGCCCCTTGTCTGCCTCCTAGTAGCGATCTTTAACGCTGCTATGGAACATTGCATCTTTCCATCTCAATGGAAAGATGCAATTGTTATAGGCATCCATAAGCCAGGTAAAGCTCGTACCGAGCCGTCCTCCTATCGCCCCATAAGTTTACTAAAGGCCCTTGGTAAACTCTATGAACGCCTCCTCCTTGCTCGCCTACGGAACGCTATAGTTTCCAGAGGCATTTTAATAGATGAGCAGTTCGGCTTTCGTGCCAAACACTCATGCGTCCTACAAGTCCTCCGCATAACGGAACATATTCTTACAGGCTTTCAGCCAGCGTTAGGTAAGACCCGTCACACGGGCGCTGTCTTCTTCGATGTAGCGAAAGCTTTCGACAAAGTCTGGCACAACGGTTTAATTTTTAAACTGTACAACTTTCAGTTGCCAGATCGTCTTGTGCTCATCATACGAGACTATTTGTCAAATCGTAGCTTTCGCTACAAAGTCGAAGGCACTCTCTCTTCCCCCCGTCCCATAGAAGCAGGAGTCCCGCAAGGGTCCGTGCTCGCCCCCATCTTGTTCCTTCTGTACACTAACGACATCCCTAAAACGATAGGTACCAACCTAGCCCTCTTTGCGGACGATACCGCTATCTATACCACAGATAGGCAAGTGAGTCGAATCACTGAGAGACTCCAACCCGCTATCACCGCCCTAGGCGAGTGGTTTCGGAAATGGAGAATCGAGGTGAATCCCGACAAAAGCTCTGCCGTCCTTTTTACCCTAGGCCGCCCTCCGCGGCCTTCTCCCCTTTCTCTTTTCGGTCGTGCCATTCCCTGGCAAAATAAGACCAAATATCTCGGTGTGACCATGGATAGTCGTTTGAACTTCCAAGCTCACACCAAAATAGTCAGAGACCGAGCCGCTTTTGTCCTCGGCCGTCTCTATCCCATGATAGGCAAGTATAGTAAGATGTCGCTTAGAAATAAGCTAAATCTTTACACAACTTGTATCCGCCCCATACTAGCTTATGCTAGCGTAGTCTTTGCGCTGTCCAAGCGCAATCTCCACAAACTCCAGACCCTCCAAAACCGCTTTCTCA
Organism: Apoda limacodes; assembly: GCA_946406115.1. Taxonomy (NCBI): domain Eukaryota; kingdom Metazoa; phylum Arthropoda; class Insecta; order Lepidoptera; family Limacodidae; genus Apoda; species Apoda limacodes. The sequence goes on from OX291550.1 coordinate 26,738,946, forward strand.
GAGCGGCCACTGGAGCCTCCTGGTACGTTCGCAATGCGGACCTACACAGAGACTTCGAACTTCCCACGATTCCCCAATATTTTAAAGACTTGGCAGTCCGCTTTTTCGAGCGTACGCAAAATCACCCGAATCGATTAATTGTGCAATCCACAACGTATCGTCCCCCCGATCGACCCGGTCACGGTCGTAAAACAATTGTTAGGCGGCCTCGGCACGTACTAACGTCCCCAGATGACGATCTCGCTGTCCGGATAGCGAGATTAGTCTCTACGACCTCCCCGAATAGGGCCTCCCTCCAAACACGACGCCGACGTCCCCGGGTTCGTCGGCGCCCACAAGGATACACTAGGTATCAAAGAGTGCCGGGGCGCTTCTCGCCCCCACTCAATCGCAACCGCACCCGCGTAACAGGGAACTCCCCTCCTGGCGGTGACTCACCTTCGGGTTCGAGACTCACGCTGGTCGAAGGGACGCCCCCGAGAGCGACAACCCAAGCCGAGGCTTCCCCCGCGGGAAGCCCTTGAGCGTTGGGCGCTATATGGGCTGAGGCTCCTTCAGAGTCTCGCCCCAAAAGTCCGGTGAAGCAGTAATGGCTGCAACAGCCAACTGCATAGTCAGCTCAGAAAAAAAAAAATAAAAAAAAATAACTGTAATTATTAATATTTAAGTATCTTTGTATTTCCTATTGTCAAACGAGTCGCAAACGAAAGGTTCTCACTGAAAATAAGTGTTGTGACCATTTGGGTCACAGCGTAATGCTGAGTGAGAAATCTATTTGGCGCACAACTCAAATTAGGTCAATAGAGTATACATTTCGTTTTTTTGTTCCTGACATTTATAGGTTGTGTTGTCCAAATAAAATGTTTTTCTTTCTTCTCTTTCTTCTTTCTTGTAATTTAAAGTTTACTATTAAGAATATCTTGTAATATGCATTGCCATAGTTTATAAATATATATACATTATAGCTTTGTGTGTGATGGGACTTAGACTGACGTTAAAATATATTAAACTCTATCCACCGAAACGAGTTAATAGAGCATTGTCTCTGTCGCACAATCCCTTACAAAAGATAAGGACACAAAAAGGTGAGTGGGCGTCAACTATACTGATAAAAAGTTAAGGTGTGTTCATATGCGATGATTTTGTGCGCTCAATAGTAAGCACTAAAACCACTTAAGTATTTTGTATTGAACTTAGAGAAAGAAAGAAAAATATTAAGACAATGTTTTAAAATAAAATTATGTATATTTAAATAGTTTAACATATACAATTAATTAAATTATTCCGACGTATCACTACTGTCGCTGTCACTTCCCACGTTTATTATGAATGTTTCGGTCATTGTTTCCACATTTCTGTCCATGGCATTCATTTTCGGTTCTACTATCTCTTCGACATGTTTTATGCATTTTTTCCATTTTGCAGCGTCAATATTTTGAATTGAGTTGTTTAATAACATTTTTAATTCTGCCATCTTGTATGTTTTGTTGCGGGATGCGACATGTCCTTTAACTTGAGCCCAGATCAACTCTATCGGATTTAATTCGCAGTGATACGGCGGAAGTCGTACCACAGTTTTATTTTTAGCTTTCGCCATTTCGTCTACGACACGCGCCTCGTACTGCTCCTTATGATTTTTTACGATATTCAGTAGCTCTCGTTTTAATAAATCATCCTGAAAGGGGATTTGTTTTTCTTTCAACCAATTAATTATCTCTTGTTTTTTATTTTTTTCAGTCGGAATTTGCTCTACTTTTCTTGAGTGGTACGAAGCGTTGTCCATTACAATAATACAATTATCATGTAACTTTTCAAGAATATTTTTGAACCAATTCTCAAACACTTCGGCATTCATATCTTGATGGTAATCTCCTTGCTTTTTTGACTCGAACACGTGTAAGCCCCCTTCTACAAATCCATCATCACTTCCAATATGAGTAATTATTAACCTTTTTCCTTTTCCTGGAACAATAAAAAATTGTATTGAATGATCTGATACAAAGTTAACGCTCACACAGTTTAAGATAACATAACAAACAATAAGTGCCGCCAATTAAGGATCGCTCAGGTACATTCAAACCTTTTCAAAGAATTGCATTAATGACAAAGACAGTTTTAACAATGGAATTATGTTAAAGAACTTACCGGAAGGATTTTTTAATCCAGTTGTCAGGCCATCAAGGAATGCGTCGCGTTTATTTTTCACATTTGTATCAGTCCATACGTTTGTAGTAGTATGGCCTTCATTGAGCCAAGTCTCATCCAAATAATATATTTTTTTCTTTTCTTCTCTTGCCATTTTCATTGTCCGCAAATAATTCCTCCGCCAAAAAAATATGTCGTCACGATCAATCAATAAGCTGTTCCTGCATCTTTTAATGTACCTAAATCCAATCATTTTAAGGATTTTATGAAGTGTTGATCTTTTGAATGTCCCCAAAGTACCATCTTCATTTATTGAATTCATTATTTTGTCCAATGTCGGTATCTCATTTCGGGAAAATAAATCGTGAACTTTTCTTCTTATAGCACATTTAGTTAAGTCGTCGATTGTGTCTACAATGAAAGTACGTTTTCTTGTTTTTTTGGGTGAATTTAAAACATTTTTAGTTTCTTTCTCTTTCAGAATTCTATAGATGGACATCCAATGAACACCCATAGATGATGCAACAGCTTTCATGACGTCATTGTTTGAAGGGGATTCCATGGAACTCCTCATAGATTGATACATGTTCCATATCATTGTTTTTTCAGTCGAGGAAAAGGCTCGTCGTCGCCTTTTTTCCACAGAGTTACCTCCATGTAAACTGTCGGCCATCTCACTTAGGCAAATCGACAGTAAACTCAAAAAGTCCGTTATACAAGCGCCAAGTCTTTAGGAATGCAATCAATCACAAAGCCGGGTCACACGTAACAAAATTATCCAGAGTCCAAATAACAAGCCGAGTCAAAAAATAAAATAATAGATTGCACTAGCACAGTGAGCACGTCTGAACAGTACGAGTCGCACGAACAAACTAAAAAAACTCGCGCTGTGAACACAGCCTTAACGTCATTGTTCGACCAATCACATGCCAGTTCATTTTTCCCCTATTAACTCGTTTCGGTGGATAGAGTATAGTACAAGTCGAAGATAAGACATCTATCAAAGCGTTGGGTACCATAATTTAATATTTTAGTTTAGGTTTTACCGAGTTCGCGTAACGAATGCTCTGGCGGTGGCTTGCAGCGGTTGTACATATTTTGTAACCCTATATTGAACGCTAAGCGCTAAGTTAAAAAAAAACATTTCCCGAGTACATTTATTTATTTATTTATAACATATATACAAACTAACAGATTCTCTCAAAACGTACATAAGCCTTATTACTAAAAGAGAGCAATAACCCAGCCTCCTTTTTTTCTCTGAACTGTCTACTGCAATTGGCTGATGCAGCCATTACTGCTTCACTGCACTTTTGGGGTAAGACTCTGAAGGAGCACTCGGCTTGGGTTGCCACTCTTGGGGTTAACCTTGCCTCCAAATACTTCTCCTTTTATAGTAGCAGTGTATACTGCAACAAACTTTTCTGACTCGGTGTCTGGTCGCTATTATCGTTCTTGGTTCACACCATTTTAATATGGCAACTGTAGTTCTGATTTTTGACCACCGGTTTAGAGCAGTTTGTTGCACTGTATGTCACTGTTGTGTTCCAGTACACAGAGTAGGTGCACGTAAAGCCTTACAGTAACGACAAAGCATTTGTGGAATAAATAATAGCCTGTTAAGTTTAATGGACTGGCATGTAGAGGCCTAGGACATTCAAAGCAAAGTCAAAATATTACTTTTTGTTAGTATTTGGCTTTTGGTCGTGAATTGTATGGTGATATAGAACCTTTAGTGCGCGAGTCCGACTTGCTCTACTCAGTTTTATTTTTTAATTTAAAAGTTCCTGTATTCCTGTGTTATTTTTTATCCGGTAATTCATTAAAAATCTTATGTAGAATATTTATCGACTGCCGCAAGCATTATTGTAGTTTAGTTGAACATACGTTGGTTATTTACCAAATAATATACCACCTGCAGGCAAGTGTCGTCAGCAAATCAAAGCATGGTTTCAAAATAAGTAGCGGTGCGATGGCGTTATGCAAATCGCACGCTATCATCTTGATTTACAACCAAGCTTGTTACCGGACTGAGAAGATGTTGATTTGAGAGATTTAAGAGTTGATCGGAGAATAAAAAATGTAAATTTTGTGATTAAGTAGTGGTTTACTTAATTGTAATTGGAACTTTAAATTGACTGATTATTTCTATCAAAATGGCTTGGTTTGCCCCCAATAATCAGGATTTTTATAATTAAATATCAGGCTTTTCCAAAAATAAAAAATGATAACACGAAGGTAAATAAAAAAAATAGAAGAAAATCTTCAATATATAATTTACGATGACTAATTTCTGACAAAGCTCTGGCCACCTATGCGCTTACTATCTGTCATACGGCACGTGACTAAAGTGGTTAAATAGAGTATACAACTACTGAATACCCTCTTCTGGGTACTAAAACTGCGAAAATATACTGGTTACTCTGCTGAAGATTTTTTTTATACCCCTAAGGTGGCAAACGACACGGTCCGCCTGATGGTAAGCGGTCACTTCAGCCTATGGACGCTTGCAACACCTGAAGCATCACTCGCGCGTTGCCGACCCTTCAAAAATCTAATAAATTCTTTGTTGAAGAACCCCATACTGTAGTCCTTAGAGAAAACCTTGGCAGGGAGCTCCTTCCACAACCCGAGTGTTCGCACCGCTCTGTACGCGATAATAACTGTCTGCAGATAATCACTACATTGAAGGTGATCATATAATTCGCTTAAAGTCGGGAGAAATCAAAGGCTTTAAGTGGAAGCGCCTATTTTCCACAGCTATGTAGTTCGGACATGGTAACAGCAATAATATTACTTGATTTTAATAAATTTTCTTATTAAATCAAACATAAAATCATGGTTATTTATAACATCCTTTAGATTAGCTTCAGGATTTCAATCATTGTTAATTAAATAAAATAATCACTGCAAATACTTCCGCTTATTAATGAAATGATAATATTATTTTCACGCCACTGTTGCTTGGAAAAGGTGATTTTATTGTTGTTAAATACGGCCGTTAAATTCCGTAATTGTATAAATTCAGTCATAAATGTTTGCGCTTGTAATTTGAAACTCAGCAGGAATGTTAACTTTCTCAGCCAAGACCGGGAAGTAGTCGGCCAATCAAAATTGCGTGTTTGTTTTAATTTATTTATTTATTAGGGTTTTGGCTTTAAAGTATTAATCTAACTTAACAATAACTAATATCTATACTAATATTATGAATGTGAAACTGAGTTGGTTTGTTTGTTTGTGAGTCCTTTCATTGATTCGTAGTATTCAGTCGAGTATTCAATTGAGCTGAAGTACAGAGATAGTTAAAGAGACGGAGAAGGACATAGGTAACTTTTAACCCGGAAAGTTCAAAAGACCCTGGGGGACTAACTATAACCAAATTCCACAAGGAAGAACTTTAGCTACATCTATAGCTTGTTATCGTCAACTTTCTTATCAAAGTCAAAGAGTTGCCGAAGAAATCACATGCCGATAACCGAATTTAGGATGGATGGAGTAGCAGGAGAAAACTAGTTTGTATTTAAAGTGATTTAGTTATTTTCAGAGTTTGGATTGTCTTTTAAAATAAACATCAAGAGCATTTCAATGCCAGTTATTTTGTTAAAAATAATGTTTGTTGTATTTTTCTTTTATGCATAATAATTTGATAGATTTTTCGAAAGGATAAATTTTAATATAAAAGTCCAGCAGAACCCTGCATGTTTCGAGCACAAGGAAACTGTCGTATCATCCATTTCTTGGAACATTTTGGCTTATTTTCACTCCTATGCCTAGCAGCACTAAGCTATTGAAGAAGGCTGAAACTCTGTTTATTTAATAAGCTAAAGGTATTCATAGAAACCGCACAATTTCAATGTTATAACTTTATTCGTTAAGAAGGATGCATGTTTTGTTATGTTTGACTTAGAGAACTGGACAGCGCATTTCCTAGCTAGATGTAAAAAATGGTCGCAAATGAGTGACAGTGACGAATCGAAACTGTGGTGCCTTGTCTAAGATAAAAGATACCACATAGGTTAACTTTGTCTCTTTCTAAAGTGTCGCCAACATTGTGAGGCTATTGCGCAGTCTATAGGACAGATTACAGAACGCGAAGTCACAGTACGTAACATAACATAGCATCTTGAATTTTTTTTTTAAGATTTTATTATATTTACTATGTACTTAGTTGGCGTGATTTATAGTTTTTTTGTACTCTGTACATAGACAGACAGAAGTTTTTGATTAACAAAAATGTAAATCAAAAATTTACTCTTGTTCCAGAAACTTATTCGTACTTATCGTGAAACATTAGTGAGATAGTGTAACAATGGCGTTAGTATCGCAGTTCTACTAAAATTTACATTGTGTGAGTAATAGGGTAACCATCAAAATATGAGTAATTCTGGATATCACTTGTAATAATAATAATTTGATTGATGTAATTACTTTATGAATATTTTTTAGAACTACCGACAAAAGTGTTCTAGGTTTGAATCTCAGCTCGGGCATGAGTTAATGTTTTCTGTGTGTACCATTATCTGTGGTATCGTAGTCTCGTAGCACAGTATATGTTAGAAGTTATTGTAAAGGTGGGGCCTCGCTTATTTATGCCGTTATTAATCGCGTTAATAGAAACTAAACATCGGGTTAGACACAACTAAATGCGTTTAGTGTAAAATAGCATTCATAATGTCGCTAATGCCTAATTATATTATGAATGCCTTTTAAACCTAGCGTGCTAATTCGTAGCTCCACCTTTTGTCTATCTACTCGATAATTACCGGCATTGAGCCTTGGTATGGCCATATTATTGAACGATGGTTAAAACGTGCAATTCAGAGCCGCTGTATTAATTATAGGGTTTTTAGCCTGAGGACGAAAAAGTGATTGCTTTCATATTTAAGTAGGGTTCTTCTGCTTAGTTTGATGTACAGTCACGTGTCTTTATAATTGACTTTAAAATTAAAGATTTTTATTTAGGTTGCTTCATTACTTAAGAAAGGCTAAACTAATTGTTTTTAAACTTTTACGCACAAGTAGCCTATATTGTTCAGAATTCTATATTCTTTTTATCACGCAAGAAAATGTACGAGGTATTTTTAGTCTTCTTAATAAATTAAAATAAACAAGTTGATTTTTATAATTGAATTTATCCTTATACTTAATATTGATATCCTTAATAAACAATAGGTATCACAAGTATTGGTAACATTAAAATACCATCAAAAAAGAAAAGCGCCTAAAACATAAAGTTCTTCTAAGAAATTTAAAGCATATGCTGGGAACATCGCTCCACACTACTATGTTTAATTTTAAAGAGGTTCTAATATCCATATCAGTTCTTATTACTTGGTCACCCTAACCGTATCGATATCTGAGAAATGTATCTACGTTAAGTAAACAACAGTACATATGTTTCGACAGTGCTGAACGGCAGGTAACTCAGCAGACAGATCCTTGCATCGGACCTGTTGTTTAAGAACTGATGGTAGGAAGATTAAAATCTCATTTGCTAGCCATTATTTTATTAACTGTCAGCTCAGTGGGAAATGACCCGACCGCTGAATCGAGGGGCGTGGGTTCGATTCCCGCACAAGTCAAACATTTATGTGATGAACATTTGTATTTGCCTTGAGGCTCGGTGTTTTCTATGAGTAATACTATGTATTTACAAAAAAGTATATAGTTATATGTATTTGTATCGCAGTTGCCTGGTATCCATAGTACAAGCTTTGCTTAATTTTGGACCAGATGACGCTTCGTGTAATGTCCAAAAATATTTATTAATTATTTATTTATACTAGCTTATTTTTTTAAAACTTTTTAAGCATCAAAGTTGATTTTAGGACAACACAACCAGCAAACCTGATCTGGGGGCACGGCAGTGCCCCCGCCAAGTCGAGCAAAGGAAAGCGGCACGGCCGTACCATCTTCTTCTCGAAGCAGTTCAGGCCATTTTCGACCCGTTATAACTTCGTTGTGGATTAAACTAGAATCCTGTATTTCTAGTAACCAAGCAAGCATTGTAAAAACACGCTATATTTCAAATTTAATTCAATTTGAACCAGTTGTTTAAGAATTATAACTAGTCAAAGTTCTTAATTTTGTCACTCACTGACTGACTGACCGATCATCAAGACTCTAAGGCACTTCTAGTAGACATAGAAGCTTCAAATTTTGAATACAATTAGTGTTTAGTGTATGAATCAAGGAAAAACTAAAATATTTTTTCGCAATATGAGTTCAGTTTTCTAGATAAAAACAACTGCATAAATAACTTTGTAATCACATATGATATGATATATATATGCAGTTATTTATGCAGTTGGTTTATCTAGAAAACTGAACTGAAATTGCAAAATATTTCAGTTTTTCCTTGATTTATACACTAAACACTAATTGTATTCAAAATTTGAAGCTTCTATGTCTACTAGAAGTGCCTAAGTGTTTTGATAATTAATCAGCCAATAATTGTTTTATAAATATATGTAGCTCGTATATGTAGATTACATACGTAGCTGGCAAAGTAAGGTGAATTCGAGTGGGGCGCGCGCACATGTGAATGAATGCCGCCAAGCGAGCGGCAGCCGTGCTCATTTGCGCGAGCGTCCTCATGCTGTTCGGATGTGCCTAGGAATCTTACTTACAAGTTTGAGATTTTCGTTCATTATCTCAATTGCTATATTAGTTTGACGACTGAAAGGCTTACTCATTGATTATCTGATATTATTTGCTAACGATTTGGACGTTGTTTAGATAATTTTAAGGTATATTAATACGTTGTAATCGTTATACATTTATATATACATTTTCATTTATAATTTCGATTGCTACCTATTGACGATTTGACGATTGGAATACTTACTTATTGGTTAACCAATATTATTTGCCAACAATTCGAACGTTGTTTGGATAATTTTAAAAGGGTTACATCTAATTAATGTCGACTTTGGAAGTATAAAAGCGCAGGAATCCTCAATTTGTGAATACAATAGTCTAAGAAGCATTTACCGTCCAGATGTCTTGTCAAAAATTGTAACATCAAAGCCTCCAAAAAACCCCATTGAGACAGGGAGTGGGCTGAGAGAAAAACTGTAGCTGAAGCTCAAGAAGTAGTACCAGAAAAGAAAAAGAGAAAGACTACCTACAAAAATAAGCAAAGCTCATAAGACACAGAGTAGGCTTCAAGAAAATTCGTTGTTGGTATTTAAGAAGTGGAGGGTACTGGAAAGGAAAAAAGGAGGTCTATCTACAAAAAGAAATGAGATGCCATCAAAAACAAAACTTGTAGGTTTTGCATTGTGTTTCATGCGATGGCAATATATTCTATTACATAAAAGATTTTTAATATTAATGTGGTCACTATAAGATATTGTTAGATTAGCTTATTACGTAATAACTTAAAACAGAAGGTCCCTTAAGTAGGAACTGAATAAATCAACCGACTTGTTATTACATGGATCTCACAACTTTCTACGGTAGAAGGACTGAGATGCGACACTTGGTTTTTTTACAAGTTTTGTTTTTGATGGCATAAAAGTGTTCTTGAGGTAAGTAAGGATTTTTAATATTAATAAATAAGGACTTTTTTTCTGCGACTTCATCCGCGTGGACTTTTAAAAACTATCGGATTTCTCATACAAAATTTTTCTGATGTTTTTCCAAGGGGTCTTGGGCAAAAGAAGAAGAAAAAACGAAATAAAAACACAGAAAAAACACCGATACTGAATTTCTGACAAAAAACGAAAAGGCCTGGAGTCAAATTCCTATACCTACTATTTTATTTCCATGAACTGTTATTTAAAATAAAAACGAATTGTTATAAACGAAGATAACAATTCTCATTCGTCTAATTGAAAGCACAGAATAATTCTTAATTTGCCGCAACAGCAGCAATAAGCAGCGTTGCCACAGCCGCCGAGGCGCTGGATTTAGAAAATAAATTGGTATGTCATAAGTTTTTCATTTTTATTTTTTCATGTTGCCGCATTGCTGCATTCAATGCCTTTAGCATTTATCGTACATTAATTACAACAAAATAGTCTTGCATAGTGGGAACGACCTGCATCGTTCCTACTATAGAAGCAGTTGCTGCTGAATGGCCAGGCTGATATTTTGCTTGAAGAAACTAGAAGCACGTAGGTCATCGGACACAACAATGAGCATCTTGCCGATTTGCTTACCAAAAGATTTAGCGTCCGAGCTCCATACTTCCAGAGTCTCTACGACGAAGGCGCTTAACTCGTAACAGTTTTTAAGAACGCTGTGTTTGTTGTGTTTCAATTTTCCCGCCTTCGCCACAGCGTGATGCTGCCCGAGAGGAGCCTTTCAATGACTGGGGGCTACAGTGACCACACATGTCACGTCGTAGACCAAAGCCCTCCCCCGCTTCCATGGTACTAAAGTAATGCCGTCAGGCCTTTTCCTATCGTTGCGGAATAAGCCAGGAGCGAGATGGAATATGCATGTAAGCAAGGGACACTCCTGGAAGAAAATAGACCGTGATGTCCCTGTTCTTTCACAACCTTTCCGCATACACATGTGTGCTGTTCTCAAATCCGCAGACCGAATCTGGGGCAGAAAGCAATGCTCAGCGTTTCTCTATACAGTAGCGTGCCCAGATCAGGTGAAGGGTAAGCTTGCAGCCTCGCACCAGATTCACTCTCAAACGCAGCCAGGATGCGTGCACGGTCAGAAGCAGAGCTATTCAGCAAGAGATTGTCAGCCGCCTGTCTGATCAGGGGCACGTTCCTTGACTTCTGTAATTTTGGTTTCGTTGGAAAAACGCTTGAAGGAAGGTTAGTCTGCAAACCTCCCTAGCCTCAGCCAAACATGATCTGAATATCACCAAGTGATGGGCTAAGGATAGTACCCACGAGATTAGAGGTGGCGTGTACTGAGGACAGGAAAGCCGGCAAGGCCACGTCCCTGATTCGGCGAACGCCTGAACCTCCTGCTTTAACAGGAAGTGTATGTTATTATTTAATTCTATGATTAAATGTCTATTTCGCGATTAGAAAGTATCCCAATAAAAGTCTGTTTCTTTTCTCTGTTTTTGAGTAAAGCTCAATACAAATCTAGTGCTGGATTCGTTTTATTGAAGGCCTTACTTTGGCTTTGGCCTTCAAACTCTACTTATCTAGCAAAGGCTTATTTTTACGGCCTCGACAGTAATTTAAATCTTATTAAAATAGCAATAAATTACTTACGACAATATCGGCAACAAATTCTCCCCTCAGCTCCAAAAAAAAATACATATATTAGCGGTGAACTACGATCTCCTACGCGCTTTGCCCAATAAAAACCTATCCCCGTTCCAAATAAATCCAGAAGGATTATCTTTGTTCTTCATCTGTGTGTAGTGGATCATATTCCCTCTAGGATTCCCCGCCCACCAAACAACACGCAAGTGAAATGTATTCGATGACGATATTATCATCCCTAAAGATAAGTGGAACACGACAGTCCCCAGGCACACCACCTTACCTGGGCCTCTAGCCAAGTAAGAAAAACAACGAAAATGTTAATAGAAACGTTAGTATTCGACCAAGTATGTAAGTTGAACATTATTAGGCGCAGTTATACATAAAAGATAACTCCTTTACTCGGTCAGGAATCAGCGTTTCTATGAACCCTATCGCTTTTGTGCACACATGGCTAAAGTCCTTGGCGGGATTATACCCTCCTCTAAACATATTCATATTAAAAGATAGTTATAAAATATCCGTATTAGTTTGGTATTAAATGGCGCAATGTGTTGTATCCTAAAATATTTATTTATTATTATTTATTGTAACATGTGTAAGCCAGCGTATCAGAAGCCGTGTTGCGGAGACACTCGACCTCATCACCTGCCACGCTGAAGTGGTACTGAACAAGAAGCTGTCCTACATAATGAAGTAAGTGTGTATCGAGCCAGCTACTGGTTATTTTTTTTAGAGGATTAAAACCATGAAGATATCCATACATACATATATATTGAAAAAAAAAGACATAAAACTTTGGTTTCACGTCGGCTTGTTTCTATCGTTTGTCATGAAATCACGGACACTGTAATTATAGTATGTATTTAGTGGTGTGATAAAGTGAGACTAGGTGTAAGGGGACCTGTAATAGGAGCTGTTAGTTAGAATTGTTAAATGTCATATTTTTTCCACCACATTTACAAGTAAGGCAGGTCGTGACGTGTTCATTGCGAGCCCCTCAGAAGGCGATTGATTTATAGCTTGTAATTATTCTGCAAGTGGTAATAACTTCTCTGTGTTGATGTCCTTATAAGGCGGATGGTACACATAACTCGCCTGAACTTTATTTAATACTTGGTTGTTTAATTAATGAATTTAATAATGATACAGCTGTATTTTTAAGTGCATGTTCTTTTAATTTATTTTGTTCCCTCACGATATTTTCATTTAAAGGGTCTCTATTTAAAATTATATTTATATATCCAACGGACCCAGGCGTTTTTCGACGAGTTTGTTTTAATGTAATAATTTAGGATGACACACTTTTCTACAAATTTAGTAGTCTTCCTTGCATATTTTTTTAATTTCACTGGTTTTTGAATAGAAGGTAGGGTTGCCATTTCTAAATTCTGGCAACCAGGACAAGCAATATAAAAAAAAACCCAGGATTCTAGAGCTTCAGAAGGACCTGCCAACATTGTTTTTTTGTGTAACAGTTAGTCACCCAGATATAGTCCAAATCGCTTACGAAGGTTTTTCTTTGCATGATTAAATCAGTGACGAGAGTATCCGCCAAAGAGCCAGTCAGCTACAGACATATTTATACATAAATTCAGTTGTACTTTGGTGAAAAAGTAATTTGGCGCGTTGAAATGTGACTTGATGACGCAAAGTTGTATAGAAACCCAGATAAATATAATATATATACTTTAATACCCCAGTGTACCATTATCTCAATATTAGGTTGTGCTTACAAAGAGAGCGGTGAACCTTCTTCGGTACAGACACGTCTCGGTTGGTAATTGAATTGTCGATCAGCATATCTGTATTTGCAATAATTTATAGCACGTTTGATTCGAAATTATAGTTTCATGCAAACTATTCAAGTGGCTGTCACGTACATACAAGTGGCTGTCACGTACTAAAGTAGAGATGTGCTGCTTATTTTGATATAACTAACTTTTTGCCTTGCTGTTTCATTTGAATGTATAGTTAACTAGTCCTACATAAATAACAACTGTGAAATTTACAGTACACATGGGTCACCTAAGCAGTTCTTTACTGACGAATGACTCACAGAATAAATAATCTGGTGTGAGACTGCAGTATTTGTTCCGTACCCAAACTGTGCTAACAGAGCTCTTACTTATCCTACGATGTCTGTCTGTCTGTCCGTCCGACCGAAAAGAGCTTTATCTTTTAGCTACTGAAACAGGTAAAAACCTGAAGTTATGTGTCGCTATCCTAAGAAATAATAAAAAAAGAAAGAAACACGTTTTTGTTGTTTTTCTCCATCGTATACCTAAATCGGTACCGGGTAGGATCAATAGTATCAAAAGATAATACAATACATAATTCAAACTTCAAACTAGTGTAGAGTACTAATCTATTATATACCACAAATTATAAAAACCGGCCGAGTGCGAGTTGGGCTCGTGCATTCTGTGGAAATATCATTTGGCCGGTTTTTTTAATTTGTCGCAGAATCGATGACCATTGAGGTAGACGTGTTTTATTAGAGTTGAGACAATCATTATATCGTTCATCGTAAGCTATCGGAGTCAAGTAGTAAAATAACCTATATTATATCTATGTATTACTCATATAATAATATATAATAATACCAAACAGTTTGTTTGTTTGCTAATCTGTGGAACTAACAGTCGGATCTAAAACAATCTTTTGCAATTAGTGTTTATTTATATTTGTTAGGTTTTAAGCTGTATAGTTAAAGCCCTAAGGAACCGAGCAGTAAATTAACACTGATGAAACCATTTAGAACAACTAGTATATCCAAAGCTGGAAATATATGTTTGAAGGCAATCACTACAAAAATAACTATTTCAATTAGAAAGATTGTTTATGCGCCAGATAGCCTGTTTACTAAGGAAGGTTATAGGCTATATAACTTCACGTTACGACCCAAGCAGCAGAGCAGTTAACCACAAACGTCAACAAATCAAACTAATTGCATACTTTCAATATTATGCTAATATAAATGATGTAGTGTGTATGTTTCAGTGCGTTAATCTCTAAATTACTATATTTTTAAGCCCCCCTTCCGATTTAGAGGTTCAGAATCGCCGACAAATCTCTTAGCTTATCGTTGAACCACTATGTCTTCGAAGAAATACACTAATGTTTGTAGAAAGATTTGGCTTCGTTTTATCAATGGTCGCGTACAGTGCGGTTTCAGAGAAACTTCCTCTCGCGAACCCTTGGGTTGTGGAATGAGCTCCCTGCCAAGGTTTTCTCTAAGGACTACAGTATGGGGTTCTTCAAAAAAGAAGTTATTAGATTTCTGAAGGGTCGGCAAAGCGCGAGTGATGCCCCTGGTGTTGCAAGCGTCCATAGGCTACGGTGACCGCTTACCATCAGGCGGACCGCAGGCTTGTTTGCCACCTTAGTGGTATAAAAAAAAAACACACTTGTTGGTTATGATAATAAAGTTTTTGTACTTTAGACTTACACCTATCTTAACTTCTACTATGCAGAGGGCAATATTCATAGTTTCAAGGCAATGCAATTTCGATTTGGCTAAAGTCTTAATGGCTGCGCCAAGTAATGCTCTGCCTTAATACTTTTAGTCTCACTTGCATTAGTTGTACATTTTTATAATGCCTATTTTCTTTCATTTGTAACGTTATGTTGGCAAATAAGCTTACGACCCGTTAAATGGTGTTCATAGCCTAGGCACGGTTAAATAATTTTTAACCTATTTGTCGACTTTTAAATTCTATTTTACTAATATTTTTCATTATATATGGTCCTATATTGTATAAGCTATTTGTATTACTATTGTTTACTTTCTAAATGCTTCTTATGACGTCATTCGTAAAGTAGCTTTATCTCTATATATACAACTCCTAGTGACTTATAAAGTCCTAGTACATCAATCTTATAAACACACAAAATCTTCATAGAAGTAAGGAATACAATATAAATATACATACATAGAAATAATCTTTCTTCGTTTATGACTCCCTGAAGGTTAGAGTCTTAGAATACATGCCGTATATCATCAATATAAATAAATAATTCCATAGCAAAAATGCAGTCAAAAAATTTACCTCGAGCCAGGACTTGAACCTGCGACCCTTACATTCCTTGTAAGTGCTCTACCACTGAGCTACCGAGGCACAAGTCTGACTGATAAAAATCCTAACTACATCATTGCTCTGGAAATACCGGGCGTCACGTACAACTCCTGACTGCGGTTTTTTGAGGGCTGAATTTCTACCTGCGTTTCAGCATTCCGCGCTGCGCTTCCGCACTACTGCTTTTAGAAGATCATTATATAAGATACAAGATCTTTTCGACCTGGATTTCCGACAGAAAACTTGTGCCGTCGCACTAATTCTTTGTAATCGGAAAAATAAATGCCACCGCGGAAAACATGTAAATCGATACTGGGTGCATCCCCTTTCAGACCAACTGTACGTCGGGCCTTTTTTCGACTTTATCAACTTTGTCTGCAAATTGATCTGCCCTCTGTCTTCCGTATCCGATAATGAAGACGAGCGAGTTCATAATACGTGTCTCTGCTGTCACTGGCGAGAAAACACCGCGCGCGTAAAGCTGCAGTGCAAAAGATTTAATATAATTCCATACACCACATTTCAGACGCGGTTTTTAATCCGCGCAGGGAAATGTGGCTAGTCGTGTTTTCAAATTCTGCAATGAAAAAATCAGCAGTGTGAACGCTTCTATTGTGTTTTATACGTCACACTTTTTGCGGAGTAAAAACCGCTCACTTAAACCCGCAGTGCGGAAGCACACTAATATTATTTTTTTTCCCTAATAATTCATGGTGAATTTTCTTGTAACTCATGAATGGTCCATCCCTCATAAATAAACAATTCTCCTGTTAAAATTTTAACCAAATCGATGACTAAACAAACTAAAACCGTTAATCTTCATTTACAGCATAATTACACGAAGTTTGAACGTGACTGTAAGTCCTGTATATTGTTAAACTGACTTATAACTCTCAAAATCCAATTAACATTAATGCAGCGCCTTGTCAAAACTATACCTGTCTTTGTCACTCAGAATAGAAATAAAAGTGATAGATATAACTAACTGTAGTTCGGCGTCGATTCGGTTGAAAAAACTATAAATCTATCCGACCTTACAGCGCCATTATAACTATTAAAACAAAACACGCTCAATTCTTAATACGCCAATGATTGAAGTTTGCATAATTCAACTATTAATGGCCGCTCTGATGCCGTTAATTATTGGTAATAGTTCATTTCGCTGGTCAATTGTTATTTAAGTACACGCGAGCGTCATAAACTAATGGCGCGAACATGCGCATTTGTATTGGTTGCGCTAAAAATTGAATCGTAAGAATTGATAAATCAATTGAATATGTCGTCTTAGGCTATTGAAATTTAGTTTAAATAAAGCCAACTTCTCTACCAAAATCTATTTTAATCTTTTTTTTGGTCTTATCGCTAATGAGCGATTTCTTCCAGACAACCTTTGGGTAGAGGAAATTACAAAATAAATACGGGGGATAGGAAATACGGGGAACATGAATACATATATATTTTATTTTTTTCAATAATATATACTAATAATTAATATATACTATAAAATAAATACATTATCGGTTTAAATTAAGGTAATGAGAATGAATCATATTTTTAAACATTGATAATTTTCGGGAAATTTAAATGTTTCCGCAGGAATAATTAAAATACTATGTCGACGAACTATAGCTGCAGCTTTAATAAAAGAGTTGTCATAGAAATCCTATACCGATATCAAAATTTAGCGCGAGCGGAGCTTCTGGCAAAAGTTAGTTTAAAAATTAAATATATATATTTATATTAAATATATTTTACTTTTCTCTTTTCAGTTTCTTCTTTTTTCGATTTACTATTTTGTTAAAAAGTTTTTAATTTTTTTTATGTCGAATAAGTTTGGGTAGCCCTGCAAAAAATGCTGCTCGAATAAAAAAAACAAAAATTCAGTAGTTTTAAAATTAATCATCCCCTATTTTGATAGTTTTGATAAGATAAAGGATGGTTTATATTTCCAAATTTAAATGGGACCAACTTTGACTCATTCCAAAAAAATTGGGCTACTAAAAAGCGAGTGGTCATACATAAACAAAAAAAATATACAAGTCATCTCAATAACCTTCTCCTTTTGTTTTCCATCGGTTTAATATCGTCAAAATCCGCCGGCAAATATCATTGTGTAGGGACATATTACACACGTGCGAGTATATTGACAAACTGGCAGCCAGCCTCCTTCTATTGATGTCAGTTAATACGTGTCAATTATATTTTTTAAAACACTAATACCACCAAA
Source organism: Apoda limacodes (assembly GCA_946406115.1). Classification (NCBI taxonomy): domain Eukaryota; kingdom Metazoa; phylum Arthropoda; class Insecta; order Lepidoptera; family Limacodidae; genus Apoda; species Apoda limacodes. Next base: position 26,756,582 of record OX291550.1, read on the forward strand.
ATATCATATTAACCAAAAATATATTCACCAAATACAAATATTCCAAAAAAACTAGACTTCAGAATCCTTCAGACCTCTGTAACAATTTCACTGTTAAATATCAATACGAGTTCAAATTATATGTATACAAGGAGTTACATTGCCTCAGAAGTTGTTATACTGGTTATTAAATCCATGTTGTAAGTCATCTGCCCCAACATTGTATATTACGTATATTATACCTCATAACTAATGCAACGAAATCGTGTGTCCACAGTACCGGGGTGCGTTCCCGCGCATTACTTTACGCTCAGTTCTAGATCACATATCTGCGACGGTTGCTAAGCTTTGTCACACCCGCTACACACGTCCCTTTCGAATGGCGAATAAGTAAAATAGGAGAACATGATAAATTATTTATCACCATGTTACTTGGTATTCGTAGATAGAACAATAGCTATATATTTTTGTTATTGGATGTTTATATCATTTAACGCTTTAAAGTCAGTTCAAAACGTTTTTAGTAAGTTGAAAACGTTTCCAATTGGAGTATTGTATTTTTTCCTTTTTATTGGCATACATTATAGAAAGAAAGATTATTCAGAACTCGGATGGACCAGCGCCAACACCCTGTTTTCAGATTCATTAGGTACGCTCATTTTTGGATCAATATTACATAGAGTAAAACTTTGCTCTTTGCTAAAATTTACAAAGAAACGTGACATACTTGTATAACCTCGACTTAGCAGCTTTGCAGGCGTCTTCTGGAAAAGGAGGCTTAAGGGACATATCACTAAGCTAGCTTAGTGTAGGTTGGTAGACGTTAACCAGCTAGTGGCTACTTGACTGTGCATACTATGTGCACAATGGCATAATTATATTAGTGAGATTAAAAATTAACTCTACAGGAAATCACATAATTATATTACGGTATAAGATTAAAAAATTAACTCTGCGCACATTACATAATTATATTATGAAGTAACATTAAAAATTAACTCTGCGCACAATGGCATAATTATATTAGAAAGTGAGATAAAAAAATTAGCTTTGCGCACTATGACATAAATTAAATTACTTAGTAAGATGAAAAAATTAACTCCACGAAAAATGGTATAAATATTATATTAGTGAGGTTAAAAATTAACTCTACACACAATGGCATAATTAATTATATTATAGAGATATATAAATTAACTCAGTGCACAATAGCATAATTATATTATCTAGTGAGTTAAAAAATTAAGTCTTTTATGTGTTGTAAGTTAAAATATATTTCTTATTAACTACCTACCTAGCTCTATAAAACAAACAGCCGTGTGTATACTTTTATAACGGTTAGGCGACAAGACTTTAAATGCTCGATGTTGGTACTAAGAGGAATCTTGATATAATAACGCAAGCTATGATTTTTTTACAAGCATTCGTTGAAAAATACCAAGTTGAGATACCAGCACGCAACTCTACTCAATAGAATTGATGAGAATGTGCTCGGTTACTTACGGACGCATCTAACAGATTTATGGGCTGTTACCGGGCGACAAGTGTAACGGACGGTGGTATACTTTGGAACTTACTCTAAATGAATACTAAACAGATTCAAACTGTGAATACATTTGTATACACAGTGGTGCCAGATAAAGTGCAGCAAGTTATGGTTTTGGTAGCTGATGTAAATAGTTTAACTAATGAAGTTGGTCAAAAGTTTACGATCTCTAGTGCGCTTCGTTCAGGTTAAAAAAGTTTACAAAGAAACTATGTAGTTTACTGTTTACCGATTCCAATCTGTTAACTGTTACATGAAGATCACGCGAACAACGACGCAGGCATTGCTAGTTAACTATAAAATTGCTTTCAAATTTTTATACTTCAAGTAAATGCGGGCAAGTAAGTTCTATAACTTTACTGTACTTTTGAATTCTATAGCATCAATTTTTAGTTGCTCAGAAAAAAAGCCATTTGCTAATTTAAAGAATTCTTATATATAAAACCATTTATAAAAATAGAATTACACCGGTTTTATTTAAAGAATTCTAAAATATAACCTTTTATAAAAAAGAACTACCTACCGGTTTTAAATTTAGAGATTTTTAGAACCAGCCAGCACGTAGGGTGTCGGCTGTCGGCGCTACTATATGTATATAGTACTGAACTTGCATATCTATGGTCGGCGCGGCGGGCCGCATAAAACAAATGGTTTATTTTTATTGTACCTTTGCTGTGTGCAAAAACTTAAATGTAGAATTAATTGCAACTTTGTCTACCCTTTTAGGGTTCCACTCGAAAATGTAAAAGGACTCCTATGGATTTCGCCTGTCTGTAATTCAAGGCTAAATCTTATATATCGGCTTGAATATTATTAACTTAAAAATATGACAATTTTGTAGTAAATAATAAAAAATTGTTATAGGAATGTCTTGTAAATGAAAAATGAAATAAAGTGTTTTAAAGGATAATATCATTAACGTCTCAGAAGCAGCGGCCACCAAAAAAATGTGTCATCTCTTTTTAAAAGATTCACCTGAGCATTTTAAAAGAAACGTTGTTTCTCATTACATTATACTAAAAATTTAACTAACTGTTCATAAAAAAAGGTAAATAAGAATGTTATTAAACTGAACTTAAACAGATATTACATGACACTTAACCTCTGTAAGCATTTCCTTGCTCATATGTTATTGAAATTTGACTTATTTTGTAGTAAAATGTATCGAAAAAAAAACAGCTAAAAGAAATGTTTCAAATATTTGATTTCATAATAAAAAAAAACGTGTTGTAGTTTTGGACACAAGTGGTACAGTTTTCGTTGACCGGTAGTTTTTTTTTTGGGCCCAAAATAAATAATCTCCTTTAAACTACTGTTGAGTAATTAAAAAATACTTTTGGAATTCCTATGCAGCTCGAAACTCTCGGTGTGTGATTCCAACTCGTTTTCATATCTTTAAATGCTCTGGTTAAACTTTTGTGGTGCTATACAATTCACAAGTCCGTAAAAATAGATTTGCAAAAAAAAAAAACTTAAATGATTTGCAAAAAAAAACTGGTATTTTTACTTGGGTTTATGAAAAACTTTATTTCGGTTAATCTCGGCCTCGCCGTGAAATCCCTCGGCAATGACCAAGTTCTGCTCGGGTGAGCCGATGGTAAAAGAAACGAACGACCGCAGTGACAAGACGTGTGATTTATAAGAACCGCGCCACAGACTACATAATATTATTTATAAGAACCGCGCCACAGACTACATAATACTATACTGCGCTTAAAAAGAGCTGTTTATGGGTTAATCTACAAAAATATCTGACTTCTCATATCAATTTTCATCCTCTGTTATTTCCTTTAAGGGATGGTTTTTGACTGTCAAATTTGTCAATCTTAATTTTCAAACTAAAGACCATATACCAATTTTTATGCATTAAGCTTCGAAAATTACGGATTTACATGCAAATGTTATCAAACTAAAGACCAAATACCAATTTTTATGCTTAATGCTTCAAAAACTAAGGATTTACATGCAAATGTCCAACCTCCATTTTCCTATTTTAGGGAATGCTAAATACGTAATTTTTTAAGCCCAAATGTGGTCAAAAATCGGTACTGAATATTTTTTCTTTTTGTTAGTGTTACTTTTTAGGAACGTTATTTCTATTTAGTTTTTACTAAAACATTACCGAAAAAATCCAAAGAATTACTTTAGCTTAATGATTTTTTCTATTTTATTGTATCTTGTACTTTCATCAATTGTCTATGCAACGAGCGAGTAAAATCAGGATATTAATTGTCTATTATGTATACTTTCTGCTATTTTCGGTTTTCGGTTCCATGGCGCAGTGGATAATATGGTAATAATTCGACTTCTGAATCGAGGGGCATGGCTTCGATTTCCGCACAAGATACAATATTTAATATTTGTGATGTCTTTAGACTGGGTGTCTTCTATTTATAATATGTATATTTTGCACAAAAAAATGAAAATATATGTATTTGTATCCGTTGACTGGTATTATGTATTATGCATATAACAAACCTTGTTAAGTTTGGGACCAGATGGCACTGTGTGTAGTTAATGTCCAAAAATATTATTATCCTTAATATTATATAATTATTATACATTCACGCAAGTATCGTTATAATTTTAAATATTTAAGGTAAATATTTTCGTTCCATAACCTTTAAATATACTTCTAAAGTAAGAAAAACATTAAGTTACATCGATAATGTTATTATCGAAACATAGTACCGTCACCGCATATTTCATCCCATGCCTAACCTTACTTTATGATCTGAGAAATCGAAGAATGCAATATTTATGCGTCCAATGCGCAGTATATACGCAGTCTCTTCTTTATTTCCTGTCGTGAGAGCGTAATGAACAGTGTGCTAGTATAAATTCATTTAAGTAGTTTAGCCAGCATGTTTCTAAAGTTTATAGATAGTGGAAACCAAGAAGTTATTTATAAGAACTAATCTTTGCATAATTGTGTGCGTTTAATGGTTTTGTGTCTGAATAGTTATTTATTGAATGATTATTTCATATAAATAACCTTAGACTGTTTTAACTGTTCTCTGTTCAGTGTAAATAACTAAGTTAATTGTATCTGTTGTCGTTACTAGGTTTATTGTGTATTAAATTATCAAAAAACCTATTAGGAGCCAATGTTACAATTGTGGTTTGAGGCCGCAAATAAGCTTAATCTATATTTATATAAAGGATGGAAAATAAAAGCCGCAGTTGGAGGGTCTCTAAATATTAATGGTATAAATGTAACTCGAATAAAACATTCCTTTACCTTATAAAAAAAAAAAAAACTGTATTTAAAGATTTTTGAAAATATCACCTGTTCAAGCCGGAATCGAACCTGTGAAAAATAAAAAAAAACATTATTCATAAAGTTAAAAGAAAAACCTAAAAGGTAAACGTATTTATTACGGTACAATTATAAATACTATTTAATATTTCTTACAATTTTAATTTAATATGTCATCTTATTTCAAAAATATTGATCATTCATCATTAATCATTGACGTTTCCGATCGGTACAATAAAATACCTTCAGTGTTTTTTTTTTATATTCGATACCCGTCTCAAACCAACAATTTTTACTTATTTTGGAAAATAAAATTATTTTGTTTCCTTTTCTTTCAGTAAAATTATTCATCAATATTTAGGGCTTTCCCTATAACCATAGATCTAGAGACTTGAAATTTTGCATAGAGGTTCCTGTTATAACATTGTGCAAAATCCAACCCCTAAGAAAGTAAAATGGCCGTTGGAAGTTTGTATGGAAATCTGTTCAAATGTGTAAAAATTGATATTTGTCATTTATATTAAAAATCACCTCTATGAGGCAAAATAAAAATCGTAAGGGATAAAAATCAACATGATATTTCCGGTAATTTTGTTGGTAAAAATTAACAGGTTTTTTTTTAAAAGCCTACGCGGACGAAGTTACCGTAATAATCTATCGGTCAGTTTACTATTTTTCATATGTGTGTTTAATTGCTGATTAGGTAAATAAGGATGAATTGCTGCTCTACATCTTGTTTGTCATTTGTTAAAGAAAACTTTTTAATAATGATACAAGTATCGATTGTTGCTTACTTTTGGATAATTTCTTATATCTTTGATCATATTCTATTGTATATATTTTCTAATATTAGCATCTAAGGTGTTGATATATTTTTCGAAATTCTTTGAAATAATTCCAGTCGATCCGACAACTATTAAGATTATAAAGTTTTTTTTATATATGTATTAAAATAAACTGCTTGACTAATATCTCAACACTCAGCCCAAACTACTAGGTCTAGAGAGCCTTGAAATTGTGCACAGAGATTTCTGTTATAACATAATTGTGAAACCAAAAAGGTGATAGAATGTAGTTAGAAATTTCTATGGAAATCCATGATTTTTTGAATTTAAATGCGTAAAAATTGGTATTTGGTTTGAGGATGAAAATTAAGATTGACGTTTCCCCATTTTTAAAACATCCCTTAAGTGGCTAAATAGAGAATTCCTTTATTTTTGTGTTTAAGCTTTAAATTTTGCACAGCATTTACAAAGAGTTTTGCAAAATTCATCTTCTATGGGGATAAAATATGGGTTGGAAGCTTGTATTGAAATCCTTCATTTTGAAGCCAAATGCATACAATTTTATATTCAAAAAAATTAAATTTACGTTTTTCACCGTTTTAAAATTTATCCCCTTGACGGCAAAATAAGGGATGTAAATTTATAAGAGAATGTCTAAATTATTGTAGGTACAAGAACTGCTGGTTCAAAAATATAAGATAAAAAATTTCATCCTCAGTAATAACCTTTTACAATGATGCGTTTTAGTGTCATCTTGACCTACACAAAAGCTTAACCCAAAAAAGCTGCTCCAATATTTAACAAACAGTTTCCTTTTTCCCAACCAGCATGACTAGAATTATACTTAAAAGATATTCTTTTTACTTTGCTAAAATTAATTAGGGTCGGACATCCGTCCGGAATAAAAAAAAATAGGATTTGAAATGTGGAGTGAGAAGGTTGCTAGAGAGGGGTTGGTGGTGGTAAAGGTGCGTAGTCCTATACATACACAACATTCAATTGCCGTCGTTTAAAGTGTCAAAACGCTGCCCGACCAATAAATAGTCCATAGTCTAAGCTTGTGGGTCACTAGAAGCTAGGAACCACGTAGGGTTAAACTACAGCTAGATCGTGCCCACATTACTGGTTAGTGAATACTTATGTATAAGATGTTACAGTGAAAATATTGTGTGTTCGTTGTGAAATTCTTTAGGTTGTGTTTTAAAAATATCTAACTTAATGTTAAAGCATCCAAATGACGGGCCTAAATTATGGTAGAAAGAAATCTCAATCACCTCAGTACGAAGGAATATATTAATAGACTTTGTTCAAGGCCATTTTTATCTACGTACAGCAAAACCTTCAATAAAAGTAGAAGTGGGAACTAAAATTATACCAGCCATAATAATTGTATAGCCCACTAAAGAGATAGGTCTGCCAAGAGATACAGTAATTACTATGTGTAATCCATGTCCATCCTTAGCGGCCTTAGTAGGGTTTTACTATTTTGGCTGGTTAGCTAGTGTAGGTGAGCGCTGATGTACATCGTAAGGGGGTGCCCCTTAAACCTACTTTCAGGTCGCAAGTCCTGAACGCTTAGCTACCTGGTTCCCACACTACAAAACGAATGTATTTAGCATTCGTATGGATTTTACTTTCAAATCATCAATTAGGGTTCCTTTGTTGACGGAAAATCATATAACTCATTAGTACTTGTGTCCTTTTAGTTCTAATATTCGCGTATTTGCTTTGTTTAGGTGGTTTTGTACTGACTTTAGAAGTGGTGAAAAATTCAAAGTGGACATTATTTATGATCGTAGATTTATCTATATTTATTTCGTGATTATTTTCCTTTCGCTTATGTGTATTCTATTGTTTGCTATATTACTCTGTCGTACCTCTAAAACAACTGGGTTACTACTTATTTAACACAACGGTTTTCGGGTTCTACCACTTTTGACGATCACGCTTGGCCAAATAAGATAATTATCTACATCATATTATTAGATTCTTTTGATTTCTCTCGTTGAGTAATCTCGGCTGCGTAGTTTTTTAGACTATTTATTGTCTCATTATATTAATATTTTTCATATGAAAGGGGTAAAGAAGGGGGGGCGTTACAGTCCTTAGAGAAAACTTGGCAGGGAGCTTATTCTAAAGCCTTAGCATTAGCGGGAGGAAGTTTCTCTGTACGTGATCATTTAGGTTCTAAGGTGTGAGGATGAGTTCCCTGCCGATGGCGATGGTGTGAAGGTAGAAAGTAGCCGTGGGCATCATTTCCTCAAAACACAACTCATTATACTACCGGTAGAACACACACACGGAGGCAAAGTCTCCTAAGACTTAAGGGTTGGATACAGCTTGCGACATGGGATCGTCGACAATTCTCACAGCGCGTCTTTAACTTTGTCATATGGGCCAAGCTGGTATTCGAATGCCCCCGCTCAGAGATGGCACCAGTATTCCAAATGAGGCCAGACTTGCGACTTGTAAAGCATGAGAAGTATTGCTTCGCTCTGTTGAGTACACCAAGTTTTTTGAACGCCAGCTTCACCTGGTCTTGCAAATGATTTTTTTTCATCCTCATTTTACATAATATACCTAATTAAGATACTCACCCCAAAAAAAAGCCAATCTGTTAAGACATATTTTTATGGCATTTATTGTACCATGCAATTAAATTTGACTGTTTTTGTTACAATTAACCGGCCAAGTGCGAGTCGGACTCGCGCACGAAAGGTTCCATTATCTATAAAAAAAAACAAAAATATCATGTTTGTTGTATGGGAGACCCCATTTAATATCTGTTTTATTTTCATTTATTTATTTATTTTTAAAGTAAATATATAACTAAATATTCTGTGAATAGTTCAAGCGTCTACCTGTTGCCATTATCAATATCGAGCAAATACGAGCAAAAAAATCACGTGTGTTGTATGTGAGCCTCCTGAAATATTTATTTTATTCTTTTTTTTAGTATTTGCTGTTATAGCGGCAACAGAAATAAATCGTCTGTAAAAAATTTAACTGTCTAATTATCACGGTTCATGAGATACAGCCTGTTGACAGACGGACGGGCGGACGGGTCCAGTTTTTTACCCTTAGGGTACGGAACCCTAAAAATCGTCTCACTCGCTTTGAGGTACATTTTTCTGAGCTTGTCCGTGCTTCAATAAGCACGTTAAATCGCAAGTCCTGACTGTTGTCATATGACAGTAGAGTGGCCACTAGTTTAAAAACGTCAGCCAACCCGCACTTTGCGATACCGCGATCATCCTATTAGGATACCGGAATCTTGACACGAGCGGCACAATGGCGCAATGGTCACATCCTTGTTCTCGCGATGATCAAGTAGTCTCACTTTGGACAACGCCTAAGCCTCCTCACTAAACCGATTAAAAAAAGCCAAAAAACATGTTACCATCTGGTAATTACTAATACAATCAATTTAACAAATTGCATCAATAACAAGACCCAACCATATCTTTTCAATTGAATATTTACGAGTACTATTTTGTATTAAAATGCACACAAAAACTTAGCACCAACCATTTCAATGGTATTTCAAGAAAAACTTCATAATGTTAATCTCGACAACCATAATCGGTGTAATGCTATAAAACCAAAGAGCCCTATTCCGCCTACGTAACCGACAAATGTCGTATGCGACTTAATTGGTCGCTTAATCAATTCATGCATATTCATTTAGTAGTTGGAGATTGTCGCTAATGACTATTGGATACGTGTTAATTGCTCTTTCTATAGGCATACTGTTGAATGCCTAGAGGTTTCAGTAACAGCTTTGAGATGTTTATTTACCCTGTGAAATATTTGGTACTAAAAAAAAAACGGTCAAGTTCGAGTCGGAATCGCGCACCGTGAGTGCCGTACCACCAGTTACGTAATTTACTTACACAAAAAGTATGTGGCTATCCGATCACTTATCCCATGACTGACCAAGTCCGATGTTTCTTTGAATATCGTGCCCAAATGTGTAACTGTTTCTCTTTACAATCTAGACTGGTAATGTTTCGAGCCCGTCTCACACATGGTAGGTTTTTATTTATTTATTTTTTATTATTCGTAAAGTAATCTCCCATAATGACACAGTACGTGGAGGACCGAGCATTGCTCGTTTTTTTAAAAAACGCCATCTATTGTCAAGTAGCTTTAGTGTTGCTGCGTCAGTAAAAATAATAGTATTACTACTCGCCAATAGATGTCAGGAAGAGTTATATTTTTAAGTTTATCATTGCCTGAAAATACGGATAAAACGACCTTTTTTTAAAAATAAAACCTAGCTAGCTCAAATTTATTACACCCCACACACTAAATATCATGAAAATCATTGAAGCCGTTTCCGAGATTCAGATTATATATATATATATATATATACAAGAATTGCTCGTTCAAAGGTTCCTAAGAATTCTAAGAAAATATCAAACTTTTACCTACTTCGGTTAAAAAAATAGAACTCGTTATTGGTCAGAGGGACAGACAGCATAGGCTTATAGGGCTCCGTTGGCGACCTTTGACAACTGAACCCTAAAAAGGATTTACAGTGCAACAATTTTTTCTGACCTGGTAGTCAAACATCAATACTCCACTATACTGGGTCAGAACAGTTTGTGCACTGTTCGCACTTTATTTAAATAACTATCTACTTCACCCAAGCTTGTTCAAAGTGTTTGCCAAATAAAATATAATAATGTAATATAGGAACACTGTACGTTACAATTTGTAAATTGTTTGTAATACTATATGTGTTATAAATAAAGAAATAAAATACTTGATACAAACATGTGGGAATTCAATGAAGAAACTCTAAAGTAACAGTTAGGTTAGGCATTAATATATGTATTTAAGAGGACCTATGTGTAAAAAACAATGTGTTTTTAGCTAATATTTGCCTAATTTACCGTAGGTAGGTATTTGTCTGATATATGAATACAATAAAATAGAGTGAATTCTGAGGGGCGTGACGTTACCCATTACATAATTGCATACTTATATATGTATTGGTATACTAGGTACACTAATATACCTGGGCGCTTTGACTATTTAGATTTTAATAACTATAAAAGGCGATGGCAGAAGAGTTTCTTGCCGTTTCTTCTCTACAGAACAGAATTTTTCCAGATCTAGTTTTAAGAGCAGTTGCCCAAGTCGAGGTCCATGACCAGGAAATCCTTGTGCAAACCGCCCCAACTTTTTACAGCGAATTGCAAGCGTGTTATAAAGGTCACCTGCGACCATAAGTAATCAGTAACTAGAAAAAAATACGCGATAAAAAAATGTGCCGTACATATTTACATAAGCAGGGATAACTCCAAATCTACATATTAAAGTACATAAGCTTTACAATTTTGAAAAACATAGTTGAAAAGTGCCTTATACAAACAAATATAAATATACAAATAGCAATATATAGATAGGAAATCATTTCTTTTTCTTTGGAATTCCCTAATTTTTCCTATCACAACCAACTTGATTTTACGGTCAAATGCATAGCACAGAAGGGAATTACTCACCTACGGCTTATGAATAATTCTGCCATCCGGACGGTTTATATTTTAAATTTGGTACGGAAACCTGAATGACGCGCTTGGCCGGTTTTTTTAATTGATTGAAATGTTTAAGTCTGTCACCCGTAAATACCCGGCCCACTGTGTGTACAATTGTTTGATTAACTTTGTTTACGAGTATGTACATGCAAGTGATTGTAAATAGTACCGAATCGTCTAATCAGTTTTAAGAGGATACGATTCGCGGCGTCTCGCAGCGTGCTTCATTCAAACGATTTTTCCATTTATCATTGATATTTACTGATCAAACACTGTGAAATTTTGTAGACATAATCTGAAGCCGAATATCTATGTTTATGCTTTTCCAAAATCCTGATTTTTTTTTATTGACTCTAAAATATCAATTGAGACCATTTGTATGAAAAACTAGAATCCTCTATAACTATTAACGTTTACTTTTTAGTAGAAAACTGGCTCACTGCAGACCTTGATATTTATTCCTAGAACATGTCTTCAAAATTTCGTAATGTTTGATTAGTAAGTGTAAAAAATAAATGGAAAATTCTTTTGTATGATGCAGCCTGCGAGGCGCCGCGAATCGTATTCTTTTAAGTTTTCGTATATATGTCGTCACCCGATAGTTGAACCTCCTGTTTCACTAAACGCCTAGGCAGGTCGTTTAGTATGGTAAAGACATTATCATAAAAATTATATGAAAACTAATTTTGTCGCTCCTTGGAATTTTAAAATATTTGTGGTAAAATTTTTTAACATTTCAAATTGTGAGTTAATTACCTATCAAAAAATAAATAATTTCACACAAAATAAGACTGTTTTTGAAGCAGAATTGACAAGTTTTAGTTTCGGTTTAATATTTAGTATTTTGCAAAAACCGAAACCGAAACTCTAGTTTGGGGCCGAAACTGGTTTAAGACGTCCTTTTAACATATTACAGAATACCTATTTGTGTTTATTGGACAATGATACACAAACATAAATAAATAATCTATTAGTTTATAACTTCTTATTCAATTAATTAATTCTCGGTAAAGAACACTCAGTGGGCGAGTTAAATGTAAAATTAAAACAGTCATTTTTTTTAGCCTGCTTAAAAAATATGATTTATTTACATTTCTAAAAAAAATTAGGCCAGCTTCTTTAAGTTAACTGTATCTTTATACCACACATCGTTACAGTCCATAAAATTAGATAAAATACCGATACAGCGAAATCAAAACGATACTTAATTAAGAGAATTAGTAAAACCGACAAAGAGTGAGACGGATAACAGAATTCATATCCAAAGTTTACTGTTTTTAAAATTCCGTGGTGGTGCCATTGTCTCTCTGTCTGACCATCTGACATTCAACGACTTCTATATTTCAGATTGAACTAGGTGTAGGCATGAATTTTTTACAGATTATCTGTTATTATGGAAATTTTCCAATAAATCGAAACAATTCGTTTTATTGGAAAACGTTCTGAGGAACAATTCCTCAGAACACATCCCATTATACGAGCGGTAGAACACAAATAAACAAATTATATAAAGTACTGCAATTTATTTAACAAAAACAAATTAAGGCAACACTGAATAGTGATTTACAGAATGAAATTTTTATAAAATGTTTGTAACTCAAAGAAGTGTCACTTTATGTGTGGGTTTTAACACGGATTAACTTACCTCTTTAAAAAAAGAGGTATTCCTCATTTCATCTGTACCTAAACTTTCTATGTATGTTCACGTATTATTTGGTGGTTCCATTATACTATTTCGATACTGAACCATAAAAAAATTTGAATAATTTAACGGTGGTGCTTAAAAATCATTAAATTATCATATTAATTATTCGTTACAATTTCTTAACACTTACTTTTACCTTTATCAAATTAAAACGAAGAGTGTTAGAAAAACTACCTAGTTTTCAAAGTAAAGTTAAATGTAAAAATATATTAATGCACAGCCCAAAAAACTGGGTATAGAAGCCTAAAATTGTGCACTGCGAATTTTTCTGTTATAACTTTTTCGAGCACTAAGAAGAAAGGATTTCACAATATTCGTCCCCTTAGGAGGTAAAATTAGGTGGTTTGTTCGAATATCCGTCTTTTTTGAAGTGCATAAAAATTGGTTAGGGTAAAAATGAAGATTAATTAGTGTCACCTTTTTTGAAAAATCATCCCAGAGGAAAAACTAGGAGATCAACACTTCCAATGATATTTTTGGAGATAGTTAAAACCATGAACAGTTAAAAACTGTTTGTTTTCAAAGTCCACGCAGACGAATTCGTAGCAATGAGCTATATAGCACGGACGCTAAGCAGGAAGAATTTCGGTTAATGACCTGTCACTATTTGTCTCCGTTGCACGCGCATAATTATTGCCGTTACGCTCCTCTATGACAGGGTTCATCCCATCTGTGCGACTGGAACGGCAAATAATTATGCGCGTGCAACGGAGACAAATAGTGACCGGTCATTAAACGAAATTTTTCCTGCTTAGCGTCCATGCTATAGTATATTACAAGTCTCGATTGAGATGATTTGTCTCTTCAAAGAAGTGCAATCTCATTAACATCCAAGAATACGAGGTGAATGTAAGAAAGGAGTACTTTCGGCTAAAACTTAATTATAATCTACTGAACTTAATTATATGATGAAAACATTTTAATTTATGACAGGGCAATTTGGTTTAAATATCCTTATTATAAATTGTAGAATTTATAATTATGACTTGTGCCGTTGAAAACGTTGTAGGAGTCACATGTCTTCTTGGGCTTGAGTTTATAGTCATGACCTACTAGTCATATGAATTACTACAAAATATAATAAAAAATATATTAACCTAATTACCTTGACATTAAATTCAAAAGTTTTAGGCTTATTTAATTAGAATTAACGAGAAAACATTGGCCAGATTTTAGCAAAAATGTCTCGTTCTCTTATCTCCTCCTCCTACCTCCTAGACATGGCTGTTTATGAGATTTTACTACTTTGAATACACAAATCATCTCAACCGGGACTTGGCACCTTTTTTACACGGCTGCAGGAAGAAAGTAGGGTAATGTTTTTTGAGCGTAGGAATGTATGTATGTTAATTACTTTGGCACGTCCTACCGCTTCAACGGCTTGACGGATTTTGACGTGCGAGGTGTCATTTGATTCGTCGTAAAAAATCAAAATGGTGGATTTTATGGGTTAAACAAAAATAACAAGACCCTCGAATTTTGGTTTAAAAGGTGAATACGAAAATATATAACACTGACAGCAAGAAAAAGAAATTGGAAAAAAAAACACTAAAAAGCTGTGAATAAAAATAAATAATTAAATAATAAAAACCCGGCTGCAAGTACTAAAAAGAAGTAAACAAGTGCCCCTAAAATATACTAAATATTTAATAATAAGTTAATAATAATTTAATAATGACTTATTATAGTTAGACCAATCGGGGACCTTATTGGGAACAGTCTCGAGCTATTCGGACTCTGGAATTGGAGAGAAAAATGTATGCAAGTAAATTTACGGATTTCGAGAGGTAAATCAGAATTCCATATATTATAGTCATGAATTCCAGAGTCCGAATAGCTCGAGATTGTTCCCAATAGGCTCCCTGTACTATTTAAACACGAGTCCCGCCTGCTTATAGTTATATATTTGTTATGTTTAAGGGGCACTTGTTTACTTCTTTTCAGTTCTTACAGTCAGGTTTTTTTATTTAATTATTTATTTTTATCACAGCATGTGTTTGTTGGCATTGTATTACATAATTATTGTTTCAGAGCAAGTTCTTAGTATTTTTTTACAGTTAAAGGCCATCAAAGGGACCTTAGCTTGAACACAAAGAGTATAGTGCATCAAAGGCCCTGCAGTGGAATTATTTGTCTAAAATAGTTAGGTCGATAATTCGTCGTGGGTTTTTTTAATGTTGATTATGACTTGTTAGTTCATTGCTCAAATATTAGTACGAGTTCATTGATTATGCGACCATCATTGATTGCATTCCTTGTTTCAGCCATTACGTTGACATCCTAGAAATTTCCTATATAAGACACTAGTTTATGCACGTGGTTCCAACCGCCCAAAATTAGGTTATTTGTGTAGGATTTCAACGACAACTCCTCAATTATAGATTAAAAACAGGCCAAGTGCGAGTCTGGCTCGCGTACCGAAGGTTCCGTACAAACTTATTATATGAAGATAGTTCTTTCATCATGAGATCAAGTCTCACAGTGTTATGTCTTAATTATCAGATTTTGGATTTTTTCCTATATTTGTGAAGTAAGACCTTACTTCGTGTCAAATTTCATGATTCTAGGACAACGGGAAGTACTCAATAGGTATTTATTTATTTGTGAATGCCAATATACCCACCAAAAATATTTTACCGTATTTGGCCGTATTTTTTATTGCGTTGACTCAGAAGCTTTTTTTTTTTTTACAGCTTTAAGGGATTGTAGACCTTAGTATTTGATATTAATTTCAGCTCGATACCTTAACGCGGTCCTGAGAAAAAGGGTCTCGAGAGTCAGACAAACGGCAAACAGACTGATAACACAGTGATCTTATAAGGTTTTCTTTTGAGTTACGGAACCCTAAAAACCGACTAACACAATGTTTTCAAGTAGCTTGTGTTCTTACCCGGGACTCAAACTATCTCCATGCCAAATTTCATCTTAATCAGTACAGCGGTTTAAGCGTGAAGAGGTAACAGACAGAGTTACTTTCGTATTTATAATATTAATACGGATTGATGCAGATTAAAAACTTATAAATTAATCTTAAGCAAATGGTAATTTAATCTTACTTTAATGTTTCCTTGCTTATCTGCAGCATAAATAATACTACAAGTACTCATCACAAAGCTTGCTCTTTTTATTGCGTCATGGACAAGTAAGGTATATCTCGACCAATTAATTGTATATCCCTTATGAATCCACTTCTTTTGCAAAACCTCATCATGGACAGAATACGTTAGACGATTGCTGTCATCAAGAAGATGTGCTCACTTTATTTGGATCGGGTTTTTGTAGTTATTCTTGTAGAATTAAAGTAGACAGACTGATCCGAGTGGACTGGTTTCAGTTGCTGTAGTACTTATTACAATTCTGTTTGCTCTTTTAAATTGTTTAATCAATTAAACATTAGAGTAAAGAACATCTTTACCTGACTGCCATGGAAGTGTTATGTTTTTCCCGCGTATCTTGCATGTTAGTTTGTAAATTTTTATATTACTTCGTATCTTCCAAACGACTGGATGTACTTTTATAATTAAGGTATCGTTAGATTTGTCTTGAAAGCCCAAATGTTTTTCGATAGGTGTAGTCAAAAAAATAAAAATGGCGGATTTTATGTGTTTTAATGTACGGGTTGAAAAAACCCTCGGGTAGGGTATCAAGATAAAGAACTTGAAGAGACCATTCCGAAAATATACAACACTTATGATAAAATAGTCAAGTGGGAGTAGGGTTACCATCCGTCTGGATTTAGCCGGACATGTCCGGACATTCTACCTTCTGTCCGGACTTTTCATTTGACCGCATTTTTTACAATTAAATAAAATTCGACTAGTTAATCAGTTTTAGGCATGACTCATCTCAACTTAAAACAATGAACTTATAGTCTAAACTTTCAACATAACAGGATTTAATAATTTATTTGATTTCGTGACTATGCCCGGACTGTTTTTGAAATGACTGGCTTTTTGTAAGGACTTTTGATCTATTAAAATGGTAATGGAATTTGTGTAAAATAATTTAAAAGAAAAACTAAAAAGCTGTAAACAAAAATATATAATTAAATATAAAAAACCTGAAATCAGAAATATTAAAAACTAAAAAGAAATACGCAAGTGCGAAACATTTTAAATATTTACCTATAAGCAGGGGACTAGGATTATAGAAGTAGGATTTTGAAAGGGCTTTTAAACCGTCGACTATATGTATAACAATATTCACCAAACCTATATGATTCTCCAAAATATATATACACTAATAGTATACCAATAAAGTCTTACGTACTCTCCGAGACACGGAAAAGCTAAAAAAAATGTGCTAATAGGCGGTCACCCATCCAAGAAGTGACCTCGCCTGACGTTGCTTAACTTATCATATCGTTTTCGATAGACGAATGTCACTGAGCCTTATGGAAAAAGGTAGATATACATATTATACCTATTATTGATATATCTCTATTAACTTTTTAATTTACCTTTTACCGTGTATCATCCTATACCTAGTGAACGTTGTTTCTACTTTGTTGAAACGGCTGACACATCACCTATTGTCAAAGGGCTGTACATATTCAAAAACCTTCCCTGTCATGTGCACAACAATTTACCAAAATTACATTACAATCAGATATACATTACCCTTAGTGTGCGAATCCGACTCGCACTTGACAGTTTTTTTCGTTGACCCAAAGCTTGTCCTGACAATTCCAAACGTAACGAAAAGAATTCATCCGAATCGATGAAGCCGTTGTCAATATAACAATATAATGCTTCGTGATACATGTAGCAATTGATTTTGGTTTTTATACTTACATTTTTCACAGTAGGTATACCAGTATATATGTCCTCTAAAGATGTGGAAATATTGCGTTAATTTTTAGATCAAAGCGAAATTCAATTTCATTGTAGCTCAATTATACTATAACAAAGTCACTATTATTGCATCTAATAAACTATTTTGTTGTACCAACTCCACAACTATATACATGTTCTCGGTGCACATTTCGCAGAGTCATCAACAACTAATCAAGTAGCAGGGCGTGAGTAACGAAAAAATATAATACCAATCTTTTGGTAAGATTAACTTTTCAGTTCGGTATTTTGATTAGCTATTATTTTATGAGATTTCTATGCAAAAGACAAGTCATTTTGTTTTGTAGATTTTATTGTTTTGTAGGGCGTTATTTTTTTAGAGAATCTTCTGCATGTGTTAGTTTGGTTTAGTTTTGTGCTTTGCTTTGCTAGGACTTTGCTATAACGCTGTATCTACGTAGAAACGTGTACGGCGCGTAAAAGCAAATTTCTAATTATATCCACAAAAGTGGACATCAGCGATGTTCTTATAGTATAGTCCAAGAGATCACGACCAAAATCATGTGTCATCGCTTTACGGACAAAACTCATGAAATGATTGGATTAGGTCATATTAACCCGACAAGCTGTGTAGTAACTGTCAAAGATGTCAAAGCTGTCAAAGCTTCGAGGGAGGCCATTTGTATTAAACTTTTTATAGTTTTGAAGTTTTAGGTGCGCGTCGTCAGTTAATTTATTGAAATTTATGAAAGGGCTTTCCCGAACTGTGTCATAACAACCCATTAGCAACCCAGTTCATTTGATTTTTTTTATTCTTGATCAAGTTACCAAAATATCATATCCAGACATTTTCAATATCACCTATAACTCCGAAACTAAAAATTATGACCCTATCTAAGAATTGCATAAGCTTTGGCCGTAAAACGATAATACATAATTTTGGTCGGTGACCTCCTTTACCAGTAGGATAGACCGATAACTACGTATCGTAAATAGTCACAGTGACACAAACCGACGTCTTTGTCAACTACCTACCCTATCAATTCATTTCGTTTAGGGTTAGTCACAATCAATCACGTTTATAAATATATTTGAATGTCCTGAGCTTGGTGTGTGCCCAATAAAATTTGATTCAATTAAATGTGTCGATATTACGAGTGCTATTTCATTTATACATATTATATGATACCTATAGCTTCGAATTTTTTTTTCGAACTGTCTGCTGAAGTTGGCTGATGCAGCCATTACTGCTTCACCGGACTTTGGGCCGAGACTCTGAAGGCTTGGGTTGTCGCTGGGGTCGTCCCTTTAACCAGCGTGAGCCTCGAACCCGAAGATGAGTCAGCGCCAGGAGGGGAGTTCTCCGTTACGCGAGCTTCGTAAATACGTGACTTGATAGTGTTAATCTTTTAAATGATGGAATTTTTAGTATTATCTATATTAATTATTAAGCTAAAGTGGCAATAGGTAGGCCACATTGTTTCTATAAAACTGTAACTCTTTCGTCTTTCTGTCAACGATATGATAGGAAGGATCTACAGTCAAGACCACGTCCTGAAAAACGCAGTGTGAAACTTCACTAGTAAACTTATAATCCCGTAAAACTGCAGAAAGTTGCAAGGTTCAAGAGGCTCTGACCCGTTTGTTTTAAGATCTTAGGAGGTTATATTTACTTGAGGTGAGGTTTTGTAAAACTTTCTTGTGTTACTATACTGCACGTGACTTTCGTCTGTGGCAGTCGACAGATTAATAGATTTGGAGTTTATTATATTTAGATAAGAATGATTAGTGAATTTGTTGAAAGTGCAAGATTCATTTTAATCGATTGTTTTATTTTGTACGGTAATGAGGGTTTCAAACGATTTATTTTATTAATTGACAAACAGAGAATTAGGTGATATCTAAAAATTAAACAGTTTTAATATTTGTAATGCTGTAAGGTAAGTAGCATTCTTTATGAGACTGCGATCCGCGCCGCGCTGCCTCGAAGCGTGCTTTATACAAGCTAATTCCTTATATTTTGTTTTAGTAATTTACTGATCAAACATTATGAAATTTTGCTGTCATGACCTCAAGCCTGTAATATCTATGTCTATGGTTTTCCAAAACCAAAAAATAGTTTTAACTCAAAAACGCTATAAAAAAAATCGAATTACATTCGAAAAAAGAATACGGGAAGGAGATAGATGCTGGATTGCTGATAAAAAATAAAAATAAAACACTTTTTATTCACGATTTTCTTTGCATGGTCTGTTATAATATAAAGCACGCACTCGCGCACAAATTGTACCTTGAAGATTTATTCTTTTTTTGAAATATCGAAGTGTTGATCGACCACGCTGCTGCTGCCACAGACGCCGCGGACGATAGATCAAAAAAATAAATAAAGATAGGCACGTGAGAACTATAGGTTTTTCATTTTTTTTAATTTGGTTAAATGAATTCTATGATTTGATTTTCTTTTAATAATTGCCCAAATATTAATAACATACAATTTTTTAACATTTTTAACTTTTATCAAACCACTATTGTGTCTGTTGTCTGTTTTCTATTCCCCTTCGTTTTTTGAGTAAAGTCTCGGCCGTGAAGCCATTGCTGCGTAATATTGACAGCCTGACCGTAGGTAAGAAAACAATGCTTATCCAGCAAATGTGCCGTGAAAGTAATGGCCTCGTCAGAAATGTACTATTATCAACTTAAAATCTTATTTGCGATCTTTTGTATGAAAAGAATTGGTTGTTATCTAGTGCATTGATTTTATAAATTGTAGTAAAAAGTCGAAAAATGTGACTAGGAAACGGAATAAAAAAGTGTACTAATTCTATAAAAAAATTAAAGTTTTAAGGGCTTATAATTTTAGTTTTAAGGAGTATAAATTAATTAAAAAGTATGTAAAGAATATATGACATAGTAATGTTTATGACATTGTGTGATGAATTCTAGTAAACTTACATGCCTATCGTAAGTTTTACATAAATTATTAACTTTCTGGCCTATATCGGCGTCTTAAATTTTTTTATCGCTTAAGACTGCTGTATAAAGTGCGAACTTATCTTAACACAGACTTGAGAATAAGACTTTGTGACTCTCTTCTCTCTTTTATGGTTCTCTCGAAGCTGAACTATGCCGATACAGTGTATGGACCTTGTTTATTGGCAAGGACACAGAGGCTAATACCAAGGGTTCAAACGGTATAAATTAATTAAAAAGTATGTAAAGAATATATGACATAGTAATGTTTATGACATTGTGTGATGAATTCTAGTAAACTTACATGCTTATCGTAAGTTTTACATAAATTATTAACTTTCTGATAAAATATAAATCACAAATAAAATAATGAACCTCGGAATTCAGTGTACATACCTATAATTATTATCTGACAATAGTGAGTAAAAGTTTTGTTTTCTCATACTTTTAAATTACCTTAACACTTTGTTCTTGCACAGTTCTATTAAAATGGTTTTAGTAAATGTATTCGTCAGAAAATTAAATGTTATCTACCTACTTGCCTATTTATAGTTATAGGTAACTACTCATAGTCGAAAAATAATATAAATTTAACCAGAAAATCGATATGAAAACGAATTTAACTTAAAAATGTTGGCGCAATATGGCGGAGTTAGCGACTTAACCCTCCGATGGACGCGAGTAAAATTTTTAATATTTAACTCGGCAGTGACCCGGGTAAAGTAGTAGCACAAGACAAATATGACTTTGACTCAGGTTAACTTTATAACTTGACAAAAATGGCGCTATCCCTGAGGAGCGCAAGTGGCCCTAAGTATGCAAACGGGCAAACGTATACTGATCTACAAAAGATTTTACTTTAGGTAATGCATCGAAAATGTTTTTTATTATATTTTTATTTATATTATATTATATTTTATATTTAATTTATTCTAGTATAGCCAACAGCATATTATTATAGCATCTGTTGTTTTTATTAGAAAACCGTAATACTAACATAATAATAATCTCTAAACTAAATGTTCTAACCATATTATATGCTCTCTTGTAAATAAAATACTCTACGTTTTCATAGTGTATTTTTGTAATTAATTTGTAAACTGTTTCGTAGTTCTGACGACAAACATTAAGTCCTCACTGAAAATTAGTGCTGCGGCTTACTATTGAAGCTTTACTAAGTTTGGTTCTTTTTGGGTTGGCGCAACAAATGCGTGTCTTGTGTTGCACTTATTGCTGACTAATTATTTTTTTTCTATTCTTAACACCGTTTGACGAATTTAAAACCTTACCAGATTTTTTTTATTTGATTTATTTATATTAATATATAAACAAAAACTATTTAGAAATTACAATTGTAGTTTGTATTCTATTCGAATGAAGAGCTTAGAGTGTCTATTTGTATAAATAGATTACTGCAAAGTCCACCATGCGGCCCGCCCCATTGCGGTTCAACAGACACGGTTTAAAATCTATCCATTATCGGAATGACAATCTAAAGGAAAGTGGAAATAACCAAATTTTAATTTAAGAAATGTCGTCTCACTATCTTTTGTTGCCACGGAATTCCCCTAAACTTACATCTTCTAACTTAAATGCAAAAGAAACTGGAATCTGATGAAATTCTCGAACTGTCACTTAAAAAAGTCATTCCAATTTCAAAACAATTTGAAAACGCTTTTGTGCGAATAACATCTCGATTCGGTTTTTATAATGCAAAAAGTTAGACTTGCAAGTGAGTGAAAATAGAACAAACTGCTAGCTCATAAATGATAAGCCCCTTAGCGTGGACAGTAGCGCCAGTCGAAGAGTAATCTTACATTAGCTCACTGTACATTGTGCCATAGATTATTTTTTATCTAGAACCGTTTGATCCGGTTCGAGTACCAAGAATTCAGAGTACAGAGACATTCGACAAAAAAATTACAAAAATCAATTCGATGTCATTGACTGTACAAAGTAGATCTCCTGTTACTTTAATTGTGTTACTGCGTTGTCTTTTTTTAACATGTCTGTGTCAGAATTTCTTTAGTTTTTTTAAGTGAAATCACCTGAATAAATAACTGAAGAATTATCGTTCGAGATAATTTTTTTTGTCAAATATTTTCCTAAGCAATTTACGTATTTGAATTTTATTGTATTAATTTTAAGATACCACTTGTTTTAAAGGTACTTTTAAATTTTACGCACATAGAACAGTTCAGTTAAAAAAAAATGGCGAAAATGTAGAAATTTTCTAACGCTTTGTCTTTGCAAATTAAGTAACTTTGTATCAGACAACATACATACATACAAGTGTCGACTCCCAACTTGCTTTTAAATCAGAAACGTATATGTTTAAAATATAAAATGTTTTGAGATTATACATGAAAAAATGCATGAATTTTTTTTGCCAAAAGCTTACAATTTCTTCAAAATAATGATTTTTTTTAATAAAAAAAGTAAATTTAATGATTTTTATACTTCATATAAAATAGGAAATATCATGAAAATTATCTATTTCCCAAAAAAGTGGTAATATTAAACAAATACCTGTAAACATTTTGATTTTAATCACTCATATTTTTCAATTTATGAAATTCAATTAGAGGAACGCAAATGGCTAAAATATCCGCGAAAATTTTACGTAGTTCTTCTTCTAGGGTTCGTAATAGGCATCAGAAAATATAAATATTATGTATGACATAATACGTAGGTAGGTATGTTTTCTAAACTAATAACAAGAATTCGTAATCTGCGCCCTCGAAAACTTATAAAGCGATGATTGACAATCATACAAAGATATCAGACTGAAAGCATTTTCGTAAAAAAATAAAAAATATTTTTCTGTCTGCCTAAGCATTTGTGGTTGTTTTAAGACTGCGTGTTTCGTATGTATAATATGAAATGTGTGTAAAAACGGGTTGCGCTCCGGGAGTGCCGGCAGAAGTGAAAACGTACTAGCTATTTACTCTACATCACTTCCTATGCATATTTATTTATTAGAAACAGCACGCGCAGGCATATATTTTCGCCGCACGGTAGAAAGAGAGGGAGATATGCCTTACGAATTTTCGATCAGGTCACGTGTCCTGACGCGAGTTTAACATTTTTTACCCATCTTATGAATTTTCGATCAGGACACGTTTCCTGACATCCCATCCCAAAAAAGTGCACAACGACGCTAAAGAAGTTTTCACTTTAAAAATTATGAACATGTATTTTTATCCCGTTGGCTGGAATCCATATTACAAAATTTGCTTTGCTTAAAGCTTTATATGCTAAAATAATAGGCTTTGACGCCATGTGGCGGTATGTGTGATGTCCAAAAATATTTATTGAAAGCAAAGCTTGTATTATTCCATACGTTCTTCACAGTGCGGGAATCGAATTCATTACTCTAGCTCTAACATGCAGGTCATTTGCAGGTCACACATTGAGCAACGGAGCCGCCTACCTACTTTATATCACAAAGACCGAAATTCATTTAAAATTGACACCAGGAACTAAAAATATACCTCCTCTTATTGGGGATGACCTTTTTTATAGCACCATTGATGGGGTATTGTTAAATAGGAAATTTTAAAACATTATAAGATTTCTTAAACATTTTTTAAATATCACGCCAACGCATTTAGCTGTCGTAATCTGAAAAAACTCCTAAACACTAGCACATGGACTAAAATTTATTTTTAAAAACTCCCCAAAAAACAAGCATGAACATTTATGTTATGTAGATATAATTTTATTACCTCATTCAGTTTATTGTTTTTTTCTATTTATACCACTAAGGTGGCAAACAAGTTGTTCGAAGATGTAAAATTGATAATTTTGTGATTAAGTAGTGGTTTTTTTTAATTATAGATGAAATTTTAAATTGATATGACTGATTATTTCTATCAAATTGGCTTGGTTTGTCCCCAGTAATCAGAATTTTTATAATTGAATATCAGGCTTTTCCAAAAATAAAAAAAGGATAACACGAAGTTAAATGAAAAAAAAGAAAAACTTCAATATATAATTTAAGATGACTAATTTCTGACATAGCTCTGGCCACTTATGGGCTTACCATCTGTCATACGGCACGTGACTCAAGTAGTTGAGTAAAGTATACAACTACTGAATACCCTCTTCTGGGTACTAAATATGGTAGTAAGGTCGCAAAAAAGCTTACGGTCCGCCTGATGGTAAGAGGTCACCGTAACCTATGGACGCTTGCAATACCAGGGGTACCAGGGGTACCAGGGGTGCCGACCCTTCAAAAATCTAATAACTTCTTTCTTGAAGAACCCCATACAGTAGTCCTTGGAGAAAACCTTGGCATTCCACAACCCGAGCATTCGCGGGAGGATATTTCTCTGACACCGCACTGTACGCGACTATTTCGGTTCTAAATTGTGAGGTTTAATACGCTTAGATTTTAAAATATTTATATTGGCCTTTTAGGGTTTCTTACCTCAAAAGGATCCCTTGTAGGATCACTTTGTTGTTAGTCAGTCTGTTTAAAACCTTTCTTTTAGGAACGCGTAAAGGTATCAAGTTAAAATTAATACCAAACACTAAAGTCAATTCTCCATACAACAAAGATGTTTTTGTTGTTTTTGAATATTGTTTAAGTTCTACACTAAAATAATAAATAATGAAAACCTGTTAAGAGCGAGTCGGGCTCGTGCATTATGTGGTGACGGAACCCTCGCGCCTCGGTGTCCGAATCCACTTAGAACTTAGCTACAAGATGATTTGCAAAAAAAGCCACCTTAACCTCACAGATTTATTCCAAAAATTATACAGAACGTTCTTTAAATACCTTATGACTAGATTATTCATTTGTATGTACTTACTTAGTACGTACTAAGTACTACTTAGTCCTTTTTTTTAATACACCTAAAGGTTATAAAGTTTTGATGGCAGCGTTAGTTAGCTGCTATAAGGTGTTAAAATTTGAGTGACTATTCAATAAAAATTTAAAGTAGAATTCTATTTTTAGTTTAACAATTTCCAATTGTGTGAACTCTCGGGTCAGACACGTCTTTTCAAAGAATATCTGCTCACAAACCCTTCTCTGTAACGCAATTAAATCTTAAACCATCGATAGACGAGAATCGATTAACGCGAATCAAATAAAAAATCGATTGACACCAAAGTGTTGCGCACGAGCGCTTGATGTCTGGCGGCGCCGCCGCAGCCGCCATCTCGAATTTCAAACGGTGACGTCAATGACATCTGCCAGAGGAGTATGGAAACTGATAAGGAATTTTATGGGGTATTAAGAATCCGATAAATGCATTTATTATTCAGCGTACAACCAGTTCTTTAGGTCATCGGTCCACCTGGCTGGAGGGCGATCCACGCTGTGCTTACTGATGCATGGTCTCCGCTCTAGAACTCGTCTGCCTCAACAGCTCTCGGTTCTAGGACATAATAAATAACTTGCTTACTGCTACTTTAGCTTGCGTATTCTGTGACCTTAGTTTTTTGTTGGATCTCCTCATTTTTATGATGATTATATTCAAAGGAGAGAACCGCGCAGACCCTATCAATAGCACGCCGAGCGAGTTTAATATTTTTTACCCATCTTATGAATTTTCGAAGAAGACACATTTCCAAATTTATTGAGCTAGGGGGTGAATCCTGACAGCAATCCCAATTTCAATCGTGAATCAATCCTAAAGTATCTTGTTTAAAAGCCAATAATAACCTAGGTACTTTTAAAATGAAAAGAATTTTTTTTTATGCTAGGGTTCTCATATGTTTTTCAGGGTTTGATACTTAATAGGTGTCAATGGAACCCTATTTTTGAGCTTTTCTATTTGTCAACTATAATACGTGTTATATTAGCTTCAAGTCAAAACTCAAGGGCTAGTGATATTTATTTTTATCACTACATCATTAAAATTATTGTTTTAAATTAATAAATAAATTAAATATTCCTGATACTAGTATATTATACCAAGAAGTAAGTACCATTATATACTGTATACTAGTATATTATACATACAGAAGACAACGAGACAAACATTAAAGTCTGTCCTGGTATCAAACCCGTGCCCTTGCTAAAGTAAGCAGGATCACTCCACTGATCCACTAAACTGTCTAATACTAAATAAACAATTGAGAATAAAGAAACGTTCATGCAATTTTTGAACCATCCTCATCGTATGAGAGCAACAACCAAAATCTTGGATACTGTTTTCAATACCGCTAAGGTGGCAAACAAGCTTACGGTCCACCTTATTTGTAGGCGGTCACCGTAGCCTAAGGACGCTTGCAACGCCAGGGGAATCACACGCGCGTTGCCGACCTTTAAATAGTCTAATAACTTCTTTCTTGAAGAACCCAATAGTGTAACTAGCACGTGAACGAGGGGCGCCTGCCTGAGCAGACTGCTCATAATTGGAAAGTATTCTGAAGAGTTCCTGAATTTTATTTCTCCTGAGGATGATGGTCCAAGAATTCAGAAATAAAGTTATGACATCCTCTATTTATTAGTGACTCTGTGAATCTAGCCATACGATTATTATAAGAAAACGGTCAAAAGTATCAAAGCTTCTTGGGAGGTATTTTGTGCTTCACATTTTTTAGTTTTGGAGTTATATCACCTACATTAGAAGTGTCTTAAAATATAGTCTTAATGTGTTTAAAAATTACAATAAATTAATTCGACCTATCATACCTAACAACACAGTTCATTCGTTTTTTAATCATTTGTATGGCTGACATGAAAACCTAAGTACGGTTTCCAGACAATTTCAACTCCACAACTAAAAAAAGTCTAGCTAATATGGCCCCCAGCGAAGCTTTGTCATTTTTGACCGTTACTGGTCACCTAATCGGATTATCCTGACCTAATCTAAGAATTTTATAAGTTTTGACTGTAAACCGATAATGTATAATTTTGGTCGTGGTCTCTGTGACTATAATTTCTAACTAATTGCTGTAGAATAAATAATCAAATAACTACTTCACTACAACCTAGTTACGACGTCATTAATTCAAACATAAGATACACACGTCATGTTACGTTGTTTAGGTAATTAATTTAACGCTTAAAAATTATTCCCGACAACATGTTATTATTTTCACGCCTCGACGGCAGTTAGGGCAGTCAGTCAGTATGCATAATAAACACAGTTAGAAATTACTAAAAGTAAATTCAAATATTAAATCGGTGTAAGACTACCTTTACGTAGTACTAGAACTCCGCTGCGACTTTGTCTGCAATTATTGAAAAATTCTAAGCTTTTGAAAATACGTATACTATCTCTCTATCTATTAATAAAATGACTATTTTAAGTACATTAAAATATATTTTAATAAGCGATCTAGTAGTTTTCGATCTTTAACTAACAAAAAACTCACTATTATAATATTATTGCTAATATATAATATACTAGCTGACCGAGTAGACGTTGTCTACCGACTGCAGCGCCATCTGTAGGGCTGATTTGTAAATCTTAGCCATCCAGGGCGCCTCCCGAACGGATAAGAAAAATGTTAAAATCGGTCCAGCCGTTTAGGAGGAGTACAGTGACATACAAACGTACAGTAGAATTATATACGTATATAAAGATGTGTAAAAGTAAGAAAAATCTAAAACCATACTACGGAGAAAATCGCGCTTTGAAAAGTACCCACAGAACAAGAAAATATTTTCGACCGAAATTCTCCTTGCCCAAAGATTTGTTTACTTAACAATAATATAAAATGTACTTTATATTTTTTTTATATATGATTAATAAAGTAAAAACAATAAAATTAGTTAATTATTTTATTTCACCTTTTTAACAAATATATCTGAATGACTCTTAAGGCAGCTCTTACAACTTAAATATAGTAAAAATGCTTGAATTTTAGTTAAATCATACAAAAAAATAAAATAAAATAAGTCTGTCGCTCAAGACCATTTTTCTCAAAAACGCATGGAGATATCAAGTTGAATATAAAATCAAATACTTAGATCGACGATCCCTCAAAGCTGTAAATAAGGCGAGCTTCCAAGTTATCGCAATAAAAAAAACGGCCATTTACATATTTTTAAAGGTTACAAACTAACATTTTTAGTTTGAGAATTGACCGTGACGTATATCGATGAATGGTAAAACTTTTTTTTAACTACAAAGTTAGGTTTGTCCTAGTCGAAAAACTGCCAAAAGTTTTGAAGTTTTCGAGAATTGATTTCTATGATGGGAAAACGATTTACATACAAGTTTCTACGGAACCCTCGGTGCGCGAGTTCGACTCGCATTGCACTTGTCCGGATATATTATTTTTATATAATAATAAAAAAGGTGACCTACATTATTTAATTTATTTTATTATTCTTGTTTATCATTTCCAAAATATGATGTAGTAGGTGAAAAGCAACCACAGTGTATTTTCATTAAATTGATGTAAACGATAGATTTGAATTTCAATGAATTATTTGGCATGCCTTGTCTAGGGGAAACTTGTAACGTACTAAATGGCTAAATTGCAGAACTTCTAGGGACTTATGAAGCCCTTACTTATATTAATTATGTAGTCATGGATTTATTTATAACATAAAAATAATAAACAAGCATTGGTATATTATGTGTATTAATAGCATCTTCAGTCGATTAAACTACCAGAGAGCTTATTGCGAACAGCCTCGAGTACGCCAGACTCGATACTTGACATACTTTTACTGGTTTCGAGAGATAAGGCCTATTTACATACAATGTTCTCTGGAATTTCAGAGTCTAGCGATTTGAGACCGTTTCCAATAAGCTCCTAGATTACGTTTCTTGCGAATATGTATAAGGTATATTATTGTATCTAAAAATCTTATAAATCTACTAAATCTAAATTAATAATTATTCAACAAACCTTTAATAATAAACATACATAGCTTAAGGAAAAGAAGAGTCGAAAGTATTTTAATGATGGTAAATAAATATGAGAGAATGCCAAAAGCGAAATGTCACTACTGACTACCTCCTTATACTGTGTCATACATCAGTTGCATATTTATAATCGCAGTTTGATGCATACTTACTGGTATCAAGTAAGTCGGTCTGCTGGTGTCATAATCAGGAATAGCAAGTCGTTGAGACTGCTCTTGTACAAGATGTCTGTCTGGTCTGTCTGTCGTGGTGCCGATTGGTTTTTAATTAAGCCGTGGGTTTGTGGTTATTTATATATTGTGAGTAGAATTTTAGAAAGCGTAGGTATATAGCAACATGATTATGAAAAAAATAGTACCTACAGACAGATGTAAGATTTATTTAGTAAAAGACAACAACCTAAAAATAGTGTAAATGATGAAAAATGTTATGCGCCCACTGCAGTCTTTCTTAGTTTATAAATCAATAAAATAAATAAATACATATTCTTTTATTCAGACACAACATCCATTGTGAGGCTACAATATCCGATAAAAAAAAATAAAACATATACTTAAAAAAAACCAGAACACATTAAAAAATTTTTTATTATTAATATAAAGTTTTTGAAAAAATCATACTTTGTCAAATGTTAAGCCATTTCTGTATTAATGACCTACTTAGTAGTAAACAGTTTGTCTTTATGAAAGGCCGTTCCACCACCGATGCAGGAGTGGCACTATTAAAAAATATATTTAACGCCTGGGAGGATTCGCAAGGTGATTTATCTAAGGCATTTGACTGTGTCCAACATGAAAATCTCATCAGGAAGCTACATCACTATGGTATTAGAGGCAAAGCTCTCGACCTTTTGACCTCCTACATGAGTAAGAGTACAGAAAATAGATGTCAATGGTGAAATGTCTCCGGGATCAGCAGTCACTATGGGAGTCCCTCAGGGCTCAATTTTAGGTCCTTTTCTATTTCTTATTTACATTAACGATCCCACATATCATGTAAAAAACCATGACATTGTCTTATTTGCTGATGAAACCTCTTTACATTTTAAAGTTAAGAGACGACAGACATGTTTTGATGAATTAAATAATGCCCTTTCTAAAATTGTTAATTGGTTTAACGTTAATAATTTGTTACTTAATGAAAAAAAAACCAAATGTGTTAAATTGACATTACCAAATGTTAGTCAGATACAGACATGTATTAATGTTAATGGCGAGCAATTAGAACATGTTAATTCAACAGTCTTTCTTGGGATAACGCTGGACTCCAAACTTCAATGGGGTCCTCATATTCATAACCTAGCCAAAAAACTTAGCTCTGCTGTGTATGCGATCAAGAAAATAAGACAATTGACCGATGTCGACACTGCAAAAATAGTATAATTTAGCTATTTCCATAGTTTAATGACATATGGTATCCTATTGTGGGGTAACGCTGCTGATGTAAATACAATATTTTTGTTACAAAAAAGGGCAATTCGTGCTATTTATAAATTAGGATCTAGGATATCTCTGAGGGATAGGTTTAGGTAAGTAAATATTTTAACTTTAGCGTCGCAGTACATATATGAAAATCTTTTATATGTACATAAAAATATCAATAGTTTCAGCAAGAAAAGTGACGTTCACAAAGTAAATACTAGAAGTAAAAATAAGCTGTTGGTGCATGATAGACGTCTAAACAAAATAAGTAACTCTTTTATGGGGCAATGTATACACTTTTACAACAAAGTTCCCAATAATATTCAAAAGCTATCGATAGGTAAATATAAATCTTTTATCAAACAAGTACTTTGTGAAAAAGCATACTACAATATTTCAGACTATGTTAATGATAAAAATCCTTGGGACTGAAGATGCTCAATTACAGGATGCATAGGTAAACCAAATTGAAATGGAAATAATATAAAATTGTACAGCTTAAAATTTTTATTTAAAACATTGATTGTATTTTTAGATTTTATGATTTTTTTAAAAGAGTAGTAGTCGATAGTTTCGAGTTTCTTGCCGGATTCTTCTCGGTAGAAATCAACAACATTGTGAACCGTAGGGAGGGTGGGAGTTTTCAAAAAATAATATTTTATAACTTTGACGATTCAAAAGTGATTGTAAAAGCCTTATTTGAATAAAACATTTTGACTTTGACTTTAATAGAAAAAAAGAGAAATTTTATTGATAAAAAAAATAATTAAATTATTATCAATAAGAGCATTGTTAAATTATAATAAATACTAATGTATCAGTCAGTCTGCTATTTGCACCCAACGTTTATAGACATTTGTCAAAAATATCCGTTCCGCCAGACTTGCTATAATTGAAATTTTACACGTGTCAATCCTGGACATGAATTTGGCAACCCGGTTTCTCTAAATGGCATTGAATGAATCCACACGCACCTCAAGGTACATACCCGAGGCGCTTCAGTAGCGCTTATGTCCCATAAGTTACCTAAAGATATTGTTGTAGGCAACTCGTATCCCATCATGAGCTTTTTTAGTGTAATCAGTCCAAAGTTGACACGTATAAAAAGCCTGACAGAACGCTTTAAATAAAGTTAGCTTTACATCGTGAGACGATTTAGCGAACTTACGTATTATCATGTTACCGACCACACATAAAACTCTGCGTTTTCGTTCAATACCGTAATCTTAATGTTTTGGAGGATTTTGAACTATCTGGTAGAGTGGTTATGGACTTCTACATGGTCGCGAAAGAATTGAATTTTATATCTTACATATTTAGCGATATGATAGGTAGGTAAAATAACGTTATAGTCCGACTAATCAAAGGTTATTGAGGGTCGATGGGGATAAAAGGAACTCTTGCTGTGAATATATATTCCGTATTATCTATTGGATTCGTCTAAGGTTAGTACGCGTAGATAACAGCGCATAAAATTTAGATTTCGAACAACATCAAGGTACCGTATCTTTACTTAAATATCATTGTTTAAAACCCACTTATTCAATAGGTAGGATCCCACTAAGCCAATGATAAACTAAGCAAGACCTCCAACACTGTGTGAAGTGATTTTGATTTGTCGTGACAAGTACTCTGATCTTAATTAATATCCAGGGTTAATTGATGAAGCTGCAAGATAAATAAAACTATAAAGAAACAAATAAATTGATTAAAAATTTTTCATTCCGATACTTTAGCTATTTCCGACAACCGTTGAACACATGCTACAAAAATGCGTATTTTTAAAGTATGGTTAGGCCAAATTGAAATGTATGATGATTTGCGATACATTTTTAAAATCAATTTTATAAAACATTTTTATGCAATGACTGTATTAATTTTAGGAGTATTCTTATTAATATAATGTACATGTTTTGACGATGAGTGTAGGTAGATACATTACCAGCGCTATTGTGCAAGTAGGACAATATGCTCAAAAATTATGTCTACCGAAAATTATCCTCATCTGTTTCTGGCAATATTCGAGTGACACGAGTAATTTTGTAACATCATAATTTAACTGAATATTTTGGTCAATGTTGCAAGTATTTATATAAGTATATAGTATTATTTAAAAAAAAAATACTAGTTAAATAAAAATTACCCTGGTTATAATAAAAATTGACTATTATTGGCATGCGAAACACTGTCTAAACAATTATAGTTCCTATATACATTGAATATAGTTATGATCATTGTAGATCCGTACCCAAAGGATCCCAACGGAGCCCTATTACTAGGAGGCCCTGGTAGGAGCCCATGCTGTCTCTGGCCGACCTTTAATGGGCTCTTTTAGACTAATGTAGTAAGGAGTTTGATTTTTTTTTAATATGTGTTATTGCACCTGTGCTCTAAGAAATTATAAAAACAACGAACAGTAAAATTTAAGGAGGTCTCTATTAAGGTGTCCCTTATTTTTAACTTGTTTATTTTTTAACGCATATTGGTCACTAACAAGTCCATGCGAGTTACATGTTATGTTGTATTTGCTCTATTTTAATAACGGTAAGCTTGAAATGATTATAGTGTAAGTTCTATAGTAAAACAACATATAATAAACACCGGTCAAGTGCGATTAGGGCTTGTGCATTCTGTGTTCCTACTGGACCCTCGGTGCGTGAGTCCAACCGTGGCTAGTTTTTTAGCAGATGTTAATCAAAGAACTTCCTAGCCGTACCAACTTGTCTACCATCAGCGCCATATTATCAACAGCATAAGATGTTGTCTACTTCGTACTTGTACCCAGATGACAGTTTTCTGTGCCGATGGATAACAATAGAATAGTAATTCCGATCTGCGCGTCTATGCATGTAACCGAGCAGAACTCTTACGCATTTACTATCGAGAGTTATCGGCTCAGAGATAGCGTACATGGTTAGGGCATCTCGACAGCTGTATTTCTGTAAATATACAGGGCAGCGTAATCAGATTTACAATTTTGGATATCGATAGAGAGTTAAGCTATGATGTAGATTTTACTTTACGAAATCCATTTAGGATTTCTCAGTCACACAGTTATTTTTACCCGACTGTGGCAAAGCCCAAAAAGGAGAGTTATGTGTTTGACCTGTATGTATGTCTGACTCTATGTTTCCTCGTAACTACTAAATGGCTAAACCGATTTTAATAAATTATACGTGGTTAAATTCGTCTTAATCACTAGAGTGTCAAAGATAGGACATTTAGCAGATGTAAAGACAAAAGATGTTTTATTGAGATAAATATTTAAACTAGTACCAACGATCAGCGATAAAGTCATAGCATGCCATGGGAATATAATGCTTGGCTGTTTTATACGTTAAATTGTAAATGGCAAAGTGTACTGTACTACGGAGAAGTTAACGCGAAAAAACCGCCTCAATTACATGGTAGACAATTTAACACAAAAAATAGGATATTTTCTATGTTGCGGCTGTTACATGTTTTATTATTACGTTTAATGCCAAGCAAAATGACTGAATTCCATTCTTAAGGCATGTTCTTTTTTTAAAAGTCAAACAGAACGTAGTATTCTAAGGTTTTTGTTCTGTGCTACTTAAATATACGGTTTTATTAAGAAGGTAGATTCTTTCTTCATCCTGATCAAGAACAAATTACGAATAAAAATACCGATAAAAGGCGAAGACATAATGGAATTCTTTCCATGGAATGCATGAAATTGGAAGTAAGTAATTCAATGTAACTATGGAAAAAATGGTCAAGTGTGTTTTGAAGAAGTGTTTGATCCAGTTCCCGTACAGAAAGGCCAATTTAAAAAAAAAACATTTTTACTAATATGCTTTAGAATATGAATAATAATGGAGAATATTTTTCAATTCGCATAAATTTAACGTATTAGGATCTGCCTTTTTTGCTCATTTAGTTACTTTCTTACTTCTTAACCCTTATAAAGTTTTGTTTATTCTAGGTCTTATATAATTTTGCACCAGAACCCTAATTAAAGTTAACAAATTGGACGGGTTTAACCGCCGTTTTGAAATAATGTACTTTCATTATTAATTACAATGTCCCTTGGTATTCAGCAACTGCCTCGGTCTATTTAGCATCCTCGTTGTGCGCCCGAAAACGATTGATGATTGTGTGCTCTTAAAAAAATAATTTATCGTAAAGTTGTTATTTAAGGCCATCTCTGCGTTCCACTAGCGCCGCCATTGGATATTTTTATTTTCTGTTCTTAGAAAGCGTATTTCAAAAATTTGATTAAACGAAATATGAAACTAGTTAAAAGCTATTTTATAAACATTTTGTATTGTTTCCATTATATATATCTGATTTGTAGCATTTTTATTTTAGAAACATTACAAATCGTTCCAAAAAACTTATGACTAGTTTTATTTTTCATCCAATCAAAATTTCTACGAACAGTAAATGAAAAATATTCAATGGTGGTGCTAGTGAATCGCTTTAAGTCAATTATTGCCTTACTATGATCTTCCTAGCTAATATCAGCTGAACCTTACATAGATTTTATTCACATTAAGAATAATAGTACGTTTTAATTGTCTTTCAAAAACGCAAATTAAGTTTAAAGGCAACCACAACGTTCTGTCGTCAAAAACTTTCTTGCTTTTGTGTCATGAATTCTTTGAAAATACTTAAACTTAAACTTTTCTTTACTTAATTTGCTTTTAATACTTTAATTCGGATACTTGAACTAGTCGAGTGGTTATTTTTATTATAAAATATCAACCTAGCTTAATAAAGAAAGAACCTGTGTTACAGAATCTAAGACTACTAAGTGGATCTTTGTTATAATTTGTTCAAAATGTATTCTGGTAACGAAAGAACGTCACTACGCATTCTATGCATATTTGTTGATGCAGCCATGTGTTAAAAAATGCTTCTTAGGTCTTGTTAGTAGTGATAGTTCTCGTTTCATAAATAGATACTTACTTCAACTAGTTCTAGTTTCAGTTTAAATCGATTATTGTAATATCGACCAAATTGCCGGTAGCCCATTTAAGAAAATAACCGTCTGCACCTGGGATCAGCCATATTTTTCGCCAACTGCAGTAAACAATGATGTTTTGCTTTTTGGTTTCATTAAATCGTTGTAGCTTATAAATTAAAAAATCTTGAAAATATTTTCTTTAATTGAGAATAAGGCACCAATTTATCTCCACAGCGTTTCTGACTCTTAATACTTGTGCACTTTTGGTCAATTTAGCTTGTATCGAAAGCATAAATTAATTTTGTTATCTTAATCGTAATTAAGACGAGGATGAAATATTTGAATAGCTGAATATACAAAAAATAATACGTTTAAAGTGTGTTTTTTAAAAATTTTAATTATATTATTAATTAAACAATTATAAATTTTTAATTTTTTAAGTTTAATGTTATATGAATTTAGGTGTTAATTAATAAATAAACTTTTATTAAATTACACTTGGTTTAAACCGGTGCACCGGTTGTGTATAAATTTTGAAGAGAGAATGCAACAATTGCAAACTTTTATTTTTTTTCTTCGACAAAAGAAGTATACGTTGAACAGTAGCTCCTTTTTATTAGAATTATAGAGAAGCACTGGCAAAATATTCATCGTTTCAATAAATTTAATTTAATTTATTCGAAATGTAGGTTTTTTTAAGTTATATTAGTATTGTACTAATATTCTTATTTATAAGTATGTACAAGATATAGTCTCTTTTCTCGCATCTATCGCTGCTGTTGACGGTTTACCTAATTCAAGTACCTACCGTAAATTTTAATGAATTTCAAATAACACCATCGATTTCTTCTGGTATATTATAACGGACTACTATCAACCTACGTTACATTACGGACCTACGCTTTTTGTTTTAAATTTTAACTCATCAAATGCCTTTACACATCAAAATGATTTAGTAATAAACAAAGCAGCCGGATTTCCAAGATTTTGTATTTGATATGGTAAATATTAATATGTATAAAGTTCATATATCTCATTATAATTTTGAGCTTTCTGTTAATTGGAAATTCTGAATAAATATCGTGAGGTCTGATTAATTTAAAAGCGTTAAAATGCGTATGTTTTTAAACAACGTACTTGTGTTGACCTTTAAAAAGTATACTCGTTTACAGACCAGTGAGTTTCTTCGATATGTTACTATATTTATTAAATAGGTAGCGCAACGAAAGGTGTTCGGTGAAAGACAATAAAAATTCCGTGCTCAGAAATATATACAAGTAATATATACAAACTAAGTTACTGTGAATTAAATACTTAAAATGAGATAAACTTTTCTTAATCTTTATTTCCGGAAACATATCAATTAATCAATTAATAAAATAAATTATTTGATTGATTGGGATTCTAACTCTCGCCTAAATGACGTAGATGATAGAATTAATCAAATTAACAGTGCTATAATTTCGTTGTTTGACTTTTTCGCGCCAGTAAAAAAACTTTGCGTCCAAAGAAAACTTCTACATGGATAACATATATAGTGCGAGAGATGATGAAATTGAGAAATGAGGCCTACAATAATTATCGTGCATCAGGTCTTGACTAGCACCGAGAATATTACAAAGAGCTCAAGAGATGTGTCAACTCGGATATTTGTAGAAAAGAATGTGCTTTTTACAATCATACAATAATTCTAGAGCTCTTTGGAATATCTAAAACGAACCGTCAACGTCTCAGGTAAACTCGTGATGCTGATATTCCTGATAATTTAAATGTCCCTGACAAAATTAATTCACGTTTGTACGTTGTATGCCCGTTCTTATGTCCACTAGTATTTATTAAACGGCTCAAAATATTTTGATAAATGAGACGTCATTAGATTTGTCTTGATGGTGCGAGTTTCAGGCATATAAAATGTCTTAAAAAATCGGCTAAGTGCGAGTTGGACTCGCGCACAAAGGGTTCCGTACCATTATCTATAAAAACGTTTATAGATTAAATTACGTTTGTTGTATATGAGCCACTTTAATATTTGTTTTATTTTAATTTAATTATTTATTTTTGATGTTAATATATAACTAAATATTCTATGAATATTTCAAGCGTCCACCTGTTGCCGTTATCAATATCGAGCAAAAAAATGTTATAGCGGCAACAGAAATAGATCTGTGAAAATTTCAACTGCCTCGGTTCATTAGATATAGCCTGCTGAAATACGGGCGGACGGACAAACAGCCGAGTCTTAGGAATAGGGTGCCGTTTTTTACCCTTTGGGTACAGAACCCTAAAAATCGAAATGGCCGATTTTTTGCGCCTCATTGTGCGGGTTAAAAATTTTTTTCTTATATTATACCCATTGTTTGGTATCAAAATAAAGGACTGGAATAGACCATTTCAAAAATATATAACACCTATAGTAAAATCGTCAAGCGCGAGTAGAAAAAAAGTAAAAAAATAAAACTAAAAATCTGTTTAACTTCTTGGTCATCATACATCTTAGTATGTATGGTTAGATTCATCTTTCCTGTTCGTCACTAAATGAGTCGCCTTTATACAAACTACCTATATATTTTAATTTTTTTGATTGGTCTTCTAGAAAGCTCTTCAAGTGTACTTTTTGCAGCTGCTAGTTATCAAAGTTGTTTTTTTTTTCTGTGAAGAGCTAGTAAGAAACTCTAGTTACAATTTTTATATTAACTGAAAACTGAACGTTCTACAACATCTATCAGAACCGTTATATATTATTAGGTCATAATGATACCGTTATCATTTATATAATCAAAAACATGAAAATATACATTTCTAGCATATAATTAAAACGAGGAATTCTTTTTTATCCCACTAATATAATAAATGGGAAAGTTTGGATGTTTCTTATCCAAAAACACGCTTACACCAGTGGACAGATCAGAATGAAATTTGGCACATGAGTGCCAAATTCAATAGTCCTATATGAATAGGACTATTGAATTATTCCTATGTCCTATAGGCTATTTTTATCCCACGGGAATAACTAACACGAAGCTTAAACGAACCACTACTACAGCTAACCTGATCAGTATAATTAGAAGTTCCACGCCGATAACCAAATTTCGGACAGGCGGAGCTTTTGGTAAAGTCTAGTACTTTAAAACATAGCATTGGTTTTTCGGAAAGACCTCTAACGATTTAAATAAAATTTTGAATTTAGATAATTTCCAAATATTTATTCTTAACTAGCTTATTCCCGTGATTATACCTTTGAGAAGAAAAGAAAGCTTTTAACCGTAAAAAGTTTTACAAATTAAGGTAATCATACTTTCTTTTTGCATAGGATGATATTCTAAAAACAGTGAATCAAGTGGTTCTTAAAAGTTATTACGAATCGTCTTGCCCTGAGAAAAGACGGACTTTTAGCCTCTTGACAACCTGGATTTTAAAAAGACTCCAGCACTGTAAACAAATGTGGTTACACACACTGCGACAGATTACATAAGTCAACAAAAAAAAAAAAAATTTTTGTGTTTGTTATTTAATGACTATTGTCTGATTTTTTACATAGAAAAATAACCAAAAATTCAATTTATAAAAAAAAGTTTGCTTTTGTATTTTATACGATGATGAAAAGTAACGCGATTTTACCAAATGCTTAGAGGTTACCATTCTTAATAAGCAAACTTTATGAAAAAAACAAATTATTTCTTTTATAAATTAGGTATAAAAAATCAAAATAGAACTTAGAGTCTTTCTTTCGTGGACTACGAAAAAGCCTTCGATTTTGTCAACAATTGGACTGTTTTGATTCCTTGCAGCGATGGCGAGGTGCTGAGATATCTTTATAACACCGCTAGAATGACCATAAAAGTACAGGGCCAGCAGACAAAGTGCAACCATAGGCACAATATTAACATAAGGAATCTTGCATCAGATCTTCCCGTCATCTATGCCTCATTGCTTTAGGGACAAAGGTTTTTAATCAATGCATCTTGCTGGTCATGTTCTTAGGCGCAGAAAAGTGGACACTGTCATTTTTATTGATCCACAAATTAAAAGTCGCCTTTATAGCTTTTTTGTTTTCATACCACTAAGGTGGCAAACAAGCTTACGGCCCACCTGATGGTAAGCGGTCACCGTAGCCTATGGACGCTTGCAACACCAGGGGTATCACTTGCGCGTTGCCGACCCTTCAGAAATCTAATAACTTCTTTCTTGAAGAACTCCATACTGTAGTCCTTGCAGAAAACCTCATTCCACAACTTAAGCGTTCGCGGGAGGAAGTTTCTCTGAAACCGCACTGTACGCGACCATTTAGGTTCTAAAGTGTGAGAATGAATTCCCTGCCGATGGCGAGCGGTGCGATGGTAGAAAGTAGCCGTGGGCATCATTTCGAACAATTCCTCAGAACACAACCCATTGTACAAGCGGTAGAACACACACAGTGAGGCAAAGTCTCTCCTCAGACTTAAGGGCTCGATACCGCAAGTGAGTTTGGGATCGTCGACAATTCTCACAGCCCGTCGTTGAACCGAGTCAAAAGGGTCAAGCTGGTATCCGGGTGCACCTGCCCAGAGATGGCAGCAGTACTCCATATGGGGCCGAACTTGCGACTTGTAAAGTAACAACCTTTGCCCCGACGTGAAGTACTGCTTCGCTCTGTTGAGTACACCAAGTTTTTTGGACGCCAGCTTTACCTTATCTTGTAAATGATCTCGGAACTGAACATCGCTGGAGATGTCGACACCAAGGATCCCAATGCTGTTGGAGATGGAGAGGGGAGTGTTCTGGAATTGTGGGACCACAGTGAATGGAGTTTTCTTAGCGGTGAACGCGCACACTTGTGTCTTTGTAGGGTTGAATCGGACCAAGTTTACCCGTCCCCAGTCAGAGACCTGGGACAGTGTGGTCTCGATTTGAGACACAAGTTCTCCGCGGTTTTCCTCCACAACGGAACGAGGGATGTTTGCACGACCCGTGTAAAAAGTGTCTCCAGTACTGTCATCTGCATAGCAATGTATGTTGTTGATGTCCAACATGTCATTGATATGCAGTAGAAACAGCGTAGGAGACAGCACAGAGCCTTGCGGGACACCAGCATTAATGTCCATGCTATCAGAGCAACTACCGTCAACTACAGTTCGTATGCGTCTGCCGGACAAAAAGCTAGCCACCCATTTGCACAAACCCTCGGGCACTCCGTAAGATGGCAACTTCGATAGAAGACCGCGGTGCCAGACCCGATCGAACGCCTTCGCTATGTCCAGGCTACATGCCAATGCCTCCCCCTGACTCTCAATGGCTAGTGCCCATCGGTGTGTGAGATACACTAGAAGGTCACCAGTCGAGCGACCGTGGCGAAAGCCATATTGACGGTCACTGACCAGATCGTGTACTTCTAGGTATCTTAGAAGCTGTGTGTTGATCATACGCTCCCCTTTACGAGGGTGCGGTTGCTGTTGAGTGAGGGTGAGAATCGCCCCGGCACTCTTTGATACCTCGCTGAAGTGGTGTCGCATTTGTCGCAGAACTGATATCCGCAAGGGCAGCAGATAAGTCTTAAAGTGAATACCACAGATCAGTAAGACCAGCGTAGGAATCTCTCCAGCCAAGTGGACCGATCATATGAAAAAGGTAGATGGAAGCGGCTGGATTAGAAAGGCGGAAGATCGAGTGTGGTATGTATTGGCCTATGTCCAAGAATGACATTATAGGTGACAACAGTGTTATAGGCTGACTAAAATAAAAAAAAAATTATAGGTAAAATTTCATAGCAATAAAGACAGTCAAAAACTATCAACACCATATTTGCAGCAGTTACATAGTTTATTGCACCTACATAGTTTGACCGCTGTGTAATCGGCTAGTGAGTGATAACTAAGTTGCAGCTGCGAATCAGGAGGCCTACAACTGATATCAGTTTTAATCCCAATCCAATTTCGTGGCAAGCTTAAACTCGATCTTTATCGGTACTCCTAAATCAAATTGCGAGTAGATTAAAATTGGGATTTCACACATTTCGGAATCGCAAATCACAAAATATAAAAATAATACTGAAACTAATAAAAAAAAAGTGAAAGTTAAATCTTCGTAGCTATAGTTTTGTTTTGTTTATTTAGAATTTTGACATTTCTTTTCACAGATCATCATACCTAATTTCACTCTCGATCCGATGTCTCAAAGAGTATCGATTCTTAATATTTGTATAGGATTTTAGTTCCGAAATTGGCCACCAAATTTTGTTCTCGATTGTGCGCTACAACAACATTCAATAGTACCACTTAAGAAGATTTCTCAATCGCCGTAGGATTTTACGATTGAAACTGATATCAGTTGTAGATCTTCAGTTGCGATGCCGTCACGCTACACTTGCCGAATTGTGAGAATTGGCAAGTGTTAATCGTTAGTGTGCAGTAGTCATGAAACGTAACTAAATAATGATATTTTCATCGTGACTTGGTGCGCGTGGGTTTAAAAAAAAACAGTTAACATTGTTTATCAAATGTTCACCCTTATTATACCTTCTAAAGGACGATTTTCCAAAAATAGTAAAACAATACAAGCTTAATTGTAATCCGAAATCCCAGATTTAAATTATTATGCATTTAGCTGTAAAATTAGCCCTAACAAA
Organism: Apoda limacodes; assembly: GCA_946406115.1. Lineage (NCBI taxonomy): Eukaryota > Metazoa > Arthropoda > Insecta > Lepidoptera > Limacodidae > Apoda > Apoda limacodes. Next base: position 26,798,954 of record OX291550.1, read on the forward strand.
CTTCTAATCCCTATTTTACCCGCTTCTGAAACTTTGCAAAATTCTTTCTGAGTGGAACCTTACGCTACATAAAAAACCCCGGTGGGTTAGTGTATATATTCGGTGGTTTGGGCTGTACGTTGATACCTATGTCAGTCAGTTCAGTCAGTCAGTTTCTTCTTTTATATACACAAGTATTGATAAAACTAGTCAAGGGCAGTCACACCTATAGGTGTGCTCACTGTAGGGCGCCGTAACTGTTACTTACAACTTTGTTAAGGTCTTAAAAAATAAACAATTCAATAAATAAAAAAACTCGACTGCACAGCATAAAAACTAAAAAATTCAGAGAAAATTCCTCCCGCGAACGCTCAGGTTGTGGAATGAGCTTCCTGCCACGGTTTTCTCTAAGAATTACAGTATGGGGTTCTTCTAGAAGGAGTTATTAGAATTTTGAAGGGTCGGGAACGCGCGAGTGATACTCCTGGTGTTGCAAGCGTCCATAGGCTACGGTGACCGCTTACCATCAGGCGGACCGTAAGTGTATTTGCCACCATAGTGGCATTAAAAAAAAAAAGAACAAGTGGACCTAAAACATACCAAATATTCAATAGGTACTAACTACTTTTTGAACTACACTTTCTTAGATAGCTACTTTCATAACTAGTGGCAGCAAAAATGCACTTAAAGACTTCTCTAGAAATCTATTCAAAAAAATTATAGTTTGTATGAAGGCGATGATTTATTTACTGACCAGCAGAAAACATGAATCTAACCATACATACTTAGATGTTTGTTGACCAAGAAGTTAAACAAAGCCGCAGCGGATAAAGTTATGTTTTTATAGAAAAAATTAGTAACGTAGGAATGAGCTCAAAGTTAATACTTAAATATATTTTACTAAAATTTTTAGAACTTTTTGGTTAGTTTAAAACACACTTGGCTTTTAAAACCCGACTCCCATTTCGATTATAATATGTGGAATCTAAACTAATATTTTGAATGCGAAAGTTTCGATGTATGGATGTTTGTAACGCAGTGACGCCAGAAAGGCCGAATGAAGTTGGATGAAATTTTGCACACAGATAGATTATAGTCTGGAAAAAATTATAGGTTACTTTTTATCCCGGGAAATGCAAAAGTTCCCGTGGGAATTACCACAACGTTTGTTACTCCATGCCGACGAAACGGAGCATACTCAGCATCCAATTCAGCTGGAACTTTGTACTACGAGAGTTGAAGATAAGGAAAATAACTTAGGCTTATTTTAACTTTTATCCCAGATAATTCAAAAGTTCCTACGGAGTAACTATAACTTAATTCAACTTAAACGATTGTTTAGGATAATCAAGAAAAACTTTTTAAATATTTAAAATTGAAACATTACATTTAGAAAAAACAATTTTATTGTTAGAAAAGTTGCCGTAAGAATCCTACGTCGATTACCAAATTTAGAGCAGGCGGAGCCGCTGGCAAAAGATAGTTTTACATAAATAAATTAATATAAATATTGTTATATTATATCCATTCGATAAAAATAATGGACACCGTAAGGGATGAAATTATTTATTTATTTTTATTTCTACAATGTCCTTATTAATTTAAAATTTTAATTTGGTTTTACGCTTGCCTATGAGTCAAATGTTCAAATATAAATGAATTAACCAATAAAGTGTTTTGCTTATATTAAGGTTTAGTCCTAAATTAATTTTATGGTAGTATATGCCTTCGGTCTGAGATAAAAACTCCTTCTTCAACCACAATCAAAAGAGTTAATATTATTGTACTCGACGCAATTTGTACCTTGCCCGCAGACAGCGATCTAAATGCAGTCTTTTATTCACAATAATTTTAATTATTTTTAATTAGTTTATATTTCTTGTTATTAATTCCTTCATTATACATTTGTTAAATAAAATATTTATAGATTTGGACAAAGAAAGATATAATAGCATAAATTTGGCGAAAACAGTCGTATATTTAAGTTCTCAAAAATAATTTAGGCTAAAAAGTGTATTAATTCGTATGTTTTCTTGTGCAATATTTGGTGAGAAATTGCATATCATAAAATATACATATCTGAGTGTTCAAATATAAAAATTGCAGTTAGATCTCCTAATAACTAGTAAATTATAAAATATATGCACTTAAAAATGCGACAGTGTAGCTCTTAATGTCCTCCTATTTAAGTCAATAAAAAAAAGAACTTACTTACTTTTTTGTCGCGTAAAACTTAACTTATTACCTTTTTTGAAACACCAGCACTTTGCGATAAATAAAAAATAACACACCACAATAAAAAAAAACCGATCACTAACACTTAACAATTTACTAATAAAACCACAGAGAAATGCATCATTTTAACACTACAGAAACAATTTAATAAAAACGCACTAAATAGTATTTTGAATTTAAAACTAAGCAATGAACATATTCAAACACTAACTCAAATGTTTCTATTTGAAAACTAAGCGAAGCGTCTGATTTTAACTGCAAACAATTAAAATTACAACTTATAACGTAAAAAATATTAATATAAGAAAACCGGTCGCATTTTTCGGCCATCAGCTGATTGCAAGGACGTTCGAATTTCAAATAAGTTTTAATGGCCGACATAACTTGAGGTTATTGCACCAGAAAAAATCATACAGCTGGTGGACCGTGAATGAACTGGTATCGTGTTTTTTTTTATTTATTCTTGTTTAAGGTCGCGTGCGCACGCGCCGGTGTCTCGGCAACGAATGAGGAGCCGAAGAACTATTTCAAATATCTTTTCTCTAATCCTTTCTGCGCTAGAGAGGTTCTGTATATAGGTAGCTACAGATGAAGGTAGCCAAAGTTGAATATCTGTTCAACTATGGATTTGTAATTTAGAATTAGTCTGTCTGTACCTAGACTGAATTTTTCACTGAAATGGGATGGGGATGAAAAGGTTTTAGTATAAACATAAATTAATGAATATATACCTATTTAAAGAAGAAATTTATCGAGTATCTTGCTTAAGCGAAATTTATGAAAACATTATAAACTGAAATTTATTAGTTATTTTACATAAAATTTGCCAGAATAATAGTTTAGATATTAGGCTTAGGTATTTATTTTTTTAATTTTTATTTCAGTAAAAAAAAATCCTAAAGAGAGAAAAATCGGCCAAGAGCGAGTCGAACTCGCGCACGAAGGGTTTCGTACCATTATCGTACCATAAGAGCAAAAAATCACGTTTGTTGTATGGGAGCCCCCTTAAATATTTATTTTATTCTATTTTTTAGTATTTTTTGTTATAGCGGCAACAGAAATACATCTTCTGTGAAAAATTTAACTGTCTGACTACCACGGTTCATGAGAACAGCCTGGCGACAGACGGACGGACGGACGGACAGTGGAGTCTTAGTAATAGGGTCCCGCTAATTACCCTTTGGGTATGGAATCCTAAAAAAACGACGTGTTTTAAATTTACGCGAGCAAAGTCACAGATATAAACTAGCTATCTATCATTTCTCTGTCCGTCTATTTGCCAGTGACATAAATCAAATCCATTCCCAAGTCCAGTCACTACCTAAAAACTAACAGAACCGTTTTGATAAAACTTTCAATGAACCTCTGGAACTAGTCTTGTTTACTATATGATCAATTTTAATCGATTTTACGGTGTTATCACACTTTAGCTCTAACGCCAGACAAGATTTATTCATTAAAAATCGATTTATCTTAAAGTGATAAATGGGCAATTCGATTGATCGTTAATACTATAGGTACATATAACACAAGTTGTCTGTAATATTTTATGAAGATAGATAGAGTTGTTTAATTTTAAAGAAAAAGAAGAAATAAAAGCTGGCCAGGTGCGAGTCGGTCTCACACACTAAGGATTTCATACCACCGCAGAATTTATGAACTGGACTCGCACTTGACCGGCTTTGTTTTTTGTTTTACTCTAAATATTTTACTTTTTTAGTTTGAAGCTTGTGTGTGTTACCCTTTTTACGATAGGCCAAAAAATAAATAATAATTGTTTTGAATTGATTAATTGGTCTATCTATAAGGATATCAGACAACGGATTTAAATACATATATATACTTTTTTTGTAAATACATACATAATATATATAGAAAACACCCAATCTCAAAACAAACACAAATAATAAATGTTTGACTTATGCGGGAATCGAACCCACGCCCTTCGATTCAGCAGTCAGGTCATTACCTGCTAGACATCAAAAAACATGTTTATTTGCATGTTACTATACTATAATTTTTATTTGCGTTTCTGTTTACAATTTATTAACCACCTTTGAAACTAAATCTTAATTATATAGCTAAAAGAGATTTAAAAGTCGGACATACAGACAGAAGGACAGCGTAGGTTTAGTAATAGGTTACCGTGGACATCCTTTGGGTACGGAACCCTAATAATAAGGTTCGAACCATGTAAACGCCAAATGTCATTTTCAGGTACTTAAACCTTCATATAAAAGACATCAACGCGTAACCGACGGGTTTTCTAAGTGAACGTAACGATTTGAAGTCAATAAAGATTTTATGTTTGATATTGCTTTTAACATAATAATTTTTGCTTTTTTGTGCCCGCGGATTTACTTGTGGTGCGTTATTTGTAATATGTAAGTGGGAATATTGAAGTATTGTTTATTTCTTTTCTAATTTTAAGTCTGAGGAGAGGCTATATGTTGTGTAATTGTGTAACACCTTAATTGTTTGAAATAATGCCCATCGCTTTGTATTACTATGGGCCCGCTCTCGCCATCGCCAGAGAATTCATTCTTAAAACTCAGAGCCTAACCTGTACCATATTTTTTTACTTATCTAATTTTGCAAATAAAATTTTAACCTCAATACAGGGAAATTTGATTTAGGATCAAATATAACAGTAATATAAAAGTAGGAGGCAAACATTGTAAGTACAACCTTATTCATTAACTAATTCAAATTAAAAACAATTAATATCGTAAATAAATTAAAAAGACTAAATATATTAATACTATTACTATTACTTATTAACATACATATATTATACAATAATATAACATAAATATAAATACACAAGATACATATACATCCAATTCATAAAGATAAATATAATGCTCACTTAATCTATTTTTGAAAATATTAAGTGATGTATCAAACCGGGAAGCGAGTTTCAAAGTTTTGCTCCACAAACAACAAAAAAGTCTCTCTTTATTTTTAAAAATATGTTTTTTGTTTTTCTTACATTTTAAACCTAAATCGTAGTTTTTTTTTTTAGTTTTCAAGGTTAAAATTTCGTTTACGGAAAAAAAAAAATCCGTACAAGTGCTAATCTGACTCGCGCACCGCGGGTTCCGTAGAAACTTGCATGTAAATAGTGCGTTCATCGTGGAAATCAGGTCTCTAAGACTTTTAGCCGTTACTAACGAAAGGAAAGACTTAGGAAAACTTATATTCGTAGTTGAAAAAATATTCTCCCATACATCAATATACGGTACCGTCGATTTTCAAACTTTTAATGTAGTTTGTAATCGATCAAAAGATTTTTATGTTTATAACTACAAAGTAACCGTTTCTGTATTTTTCCCTAGCTTGTCTTATGACTTTGCTTGTTGCCAAATTTCATGATTCTACGTCAACGAGAAGTATAGGTTTTAATTTATTTGGAAGTATCAAAATATTCAATTTGTCGTATTTTTTATTGCGTTGTCTTGGAAGTTCTAAAGCACCGTGGATTTAAGCATTTGATGTTAAATTCAACTTGATACCTCAGACAGGCATTGGCAGACAGACAGACAATTTTTTTTTTAATATAACAACAAATTAACCATATTTAGATATTTCCTTTTTTTGCTATAAAACCTTACATCTTGTCAAACTTTATGATTCCAGGTCAACGTCAAGTCAAATGTCAAAATATGCAAACGTCCGTAATTTATGATTGTGTTGACTTGCAAGCTTGTCTATTTTACAACTTCAAGCTACTGTAGATCTAAGTATTAGATTCTAAATGCAACTGGATATCTTCACACGTTCATAAGAAAAAAAGATCGACATACATATATATTTTTTGTATGATTTAACTTTTCGTTTATTTCACACGGACCAACGGGACGGTACAACTAGTTTGGTACGAATTTCAAGCGTTTTTTTGTAAAGAAGTAATTAGATTTTTATAAGGTTGGCAACGCGTGAGTTATCCCCCTGTGTGTTACAAGTGTCTATAGGCTACGGTGACTGCTTACCATTAGGCGGACCGTAAGCTTGTTTGCCGTCTTAGTGGTTTAATATAAAAAACTACTAATAATATAGAATATTGATCAATTTTTTAATTATTTTTCTTTACTTGTGCTGTAACACTGCTTCTTGCCAAAAATCATGATTCTGTCAACAGGAACAATCCTATAGCTTTGGATTTATTTGCAAATGTAAAAATATGCAGCGTATGTAAACGGCAGTAATTTTTGACTGCGTTGATTTAGTAGCTTGATTTTTATGTAGTTTTAGGATACCTATATATGTGTGCATATTTTAGTATTTAATATTAATTTTAAGTGTGTCGCCATTTTTTAATATTTATTGGTGATAATTTTGTGAATGATACTTAAATATATGCTAAATGTCACCCTAAATTTGGTAATCGGCGTGGAACTCTTTAATTAACTCATTAATTATTATACTAATGAAGTTTGCTATAGCAAGCTGCAGCTATAGCTATAGTTCGTTTAAGCTCGGTTATAGTTATTCCCGCGTGAACTTTGAATTTTTCGGGATAAAAAAGTAGCCTATGTCACTCTCCATCCCTTCAACTATCTCCATTTAAAAATCACGTCAATTCGTCGCTCCGTTTTGCCGTGAAAGACGGACAAACAAACAGACACACACACTTTCCCATTTATAATATTAGTATGGATAAATTATTTTGGACACTACACACAGCTTGTATTATGGATACCTGACAACGTATACAAATACATATATATTACCTTTTTTTGTAAATACATATATATCATACATAAATACACCCAGACTCAAGACAAACACAAATGTTTATCATATAAATTTTTGTCCAGTGCGGTAATCGAACCCATAATCACTCAATATCATGCCGTCTGATTGTTTGCCACCTTGTTAATTACCAACATCAGTCTGTTTCTAAACCCCATATAACCATAGCCTACTTAGTAATTTTGTAGTAATTTTAGTAAAAAAATAAAATAAGAAAGAAAACCGATGCAAAATTCCAACCCTAGGGTGTTCATATAAATTTTGTACCAAACATGTAATATTTGGTAGATAGGTTTGTTGATTGTTTCGACTACACAACCTTATAGTATGTTTAACTTCTACTGGCTAGTATTATATAAATCGAAATGTATCTGTGGTATACAAAATTTGTTAAGCTTCTACACTTGTAGTGTAATACAAATTGAGATATATCTGCGGTATACAAAGTTTGATAAACTACTACTTTTTAGTGTTACATAAATCGAGATGTATCTGTGGTATACAAAATTTGTAAAGCTTCTACACTTGTAGTGTAATACAAATCGAGATTTATCTGTGGTATACAAAATTTGTTAAGCTTCTACACTTGTAGTGTAGTACAAATCGAGATATATCTGTGTTATACAAAATTTGTTAAGCTTCTACACTTGTAGTGTAATAAAAATCGAGATATATCTGTGGTATACATAATTTGTTAAGCTTCTACACTTGCAGTGTAATACAAATCGAGATATATCTGTGGTATACAAACTTTGTTAAGCTTCTACACTTGTAGTGTAACACAAATTGAGATATATCTGCGGTATACAAAGTTTGATAAACTACTACTTTTTAGTGTTACATAAATCGAGATGTATCTGTGGTATACAAAATTTGTAAAGCTTCTACACTTGTAGTGTAATACAAATCGAGATTTATCTGTGGTATACAAAATTTGTTAAGCTTCTACACTTGTAGTGTAATACAAATCGAGATATATCTGTGGTATACAAACTTTGTTAAGCTTCTACACTTGTAGTGTAATACAAATTGAGATATATCTGCGGTATACAAAGTTTGATAAACTACTACTTTTTAGTGTTACATAAATCGAGATGTATCTGTGGTATACAAAATTTGTAAAGCTTCTACACTTGTAGTGTAATACAAATCGAGATTTATCTGCGGTATACAAAATTTGTTAAGCTTCTACACTTGTAGTGTAATACAAATCGAGATATATCTGTGGTATACAAAATTTGTTAAGCTTCTGCACTTGCAGTGTAATACAAATCGAGATATATCTGTGGTATACAAACTTTGTTAAGTTCTACACTTGCAGTGTAATACAAATCGAGATATATCTGTGGTATACAAACTTTGTTAAGCTTCTACACTTGTATTGTAATACAAATCGAGATATATCTGTGGTAAACAAAATTTGATAAACTACAAATTTTTAGTGTAATATAAATCGAGATGTATCTGTAGTATACAAAATTTGTTAAACTTCTACACTTGTAGTGTAATACAAATCGAGATATATCTGCGGTATACAAAGTTTGATAAACTACTACTTTTTAGTGTAATATAAATCGAGATGTATCTGTGGTATACAAAATTTGTTAGACTTCTACACTTGTAGTGTAATACAAATTGAGATATATCTGCGGTATACAAAATTTGATAAACTATTAATTTTTAGTGTAATATAAATTGAGATGTAGCTGTGGTATACAACATTTGTTAAGCTTCTCCACTTGTAGTATAATACAAATCGAGATATATTTGCGGTGTACAAAATTCGTTAAGCTTCTACACTTGTAGTGTAATACAGATCGACATATATCTGTGGTATACAAAATTTGTAAAGCTTCTACACTTGTAGTGTAATACAAATCGAGATATATCTGTGGTATACAAAATGTGTTAAGCTTCTACACTTGTAGTGTAATACAAATCGAGATATATCTGTGGTATACAAAATTTGTTAAGCTTCTACACTTGTAGTGTAATAAAAATCGAGATATATCTGCGGTATATAAAATTGATTAAACTTCTACTTTTAGTGAAATAGAAATTGAGATGTAACTGCGATATACAAAATATGTTAAACTACTATTTGTTAGTGTAATACAAATTGAGATGTAACAACTGTGGTATACAATATTTGTTTAACTTCTACTTGTAGTGTAATACAATTCGAAATGTTACTGATGTATAAAAAGTTGGATAAGCTTCTACTTGTTAGTATAATACAAATCGAAATATAAATGCGGTATACAAAATTTGTTAAACTTCTACTTTTAGTGAAATAGAAATCAAGATACAACAGCGGTAGGTATATAAAATTTGTCAAAATTCTACTTGTAAGCGTAATACAAATCGAAATGTTACTGTGGTATACAAAAATTTAAAGTAAGTGGCACTCTGGTAAATGGATGCACTATGAAATAATCAAGGGAAAAGTATTTTTTAGATTGTTATAATATTTTTTGAAATGCGATTTTCTGCGATTGTTTCATTAGGGTTTAGAATCAGTTTTTTGTTAGGATTTTTTGTTGTCGAATAGATAGATATATAACAACAAAATAATATAGTAAACAAAACTTAGAATGTGCAGATTTTCATAAAGATACTTTGACAAATAACTACATAAGCAATTACTTGAATTAATACTACAGCAAACAAAAAGAAATACTAGCGAGAACACGAAACAAAAAAAACATGAATAATAATGGCGTCAGGCATGGTTCGTCAAACTTTGTAGTGTTGTATCAGTCGATCAATATCGATTAATCGATTACTCGATTAATAAGTTATTATTTGAATTATATGTGTGTATTAATTTTTATAATATAGCCATTGCGTTTGGAGACTATCATTGGCCTAGCGTTAGAGTACTACTCTTTTCCAGAATGCTCGGAATCAATCTATTATTATTTTTATTAAAAATATATAATATGATAGTAAAATAACAATCGAAAATAAAAATAATAGGCAAGTAAACAATGAGAATTAAATACATCCGATCACATCAAACAAATTATCAAAATAATGATGCGCGATTTCGAATAAAAACAATCGAATAGTTCGATTTTCAATCTTTATTTATATTCGAATTTGATCATAACTAATCCATTTAGAAGGTATGTATAAATTGTGAAGTGGTACCCTTTTACGGAAATCGCTGTTATTAAAAGTATAGTCGATTAATCGGTGTCTTTGATTTTAATGCTTGAAGTGATAGGTACCTACAACTGCACCATCAGTTATTACAATTGTTACATTTGCTAGATTAGTATCAATACTAAACTAAGCGCTGCCGCTTAGTTACCGTGCTTCATGTTTCTTGTACGCGATGTAAGTAAAGTGCACAGCTATGTATACGCATCGTCGAAATAAGTTTACGTACGTACTTATGTACTAATAGAAATTTAGGGTAAGTAATCTGCGTTATTTGTGGCACGCGTGGGTAATCCATCCAGTAGGTTCATAGTCAGAAAATTATACCGGTGTAGCCTGCTTGTTAACATGCTCCAGCTATCGAAGAGCACATTGGTTACAGTTGGTTACAGTTGAGTACGGCAGACTCTAAAATTCGAGAGAAATATGTATGCAAGTTCTTTCTCGAGTCTCGAGAGGTAAGACCTACTTGCATTCATGTTGTCTCATACAATTCCAAAGACTGGCGTACTCGAACTGTTCACAATAACCCTAAGCAACAAAAACAACAAATTAAATTTATATAGCAGGAAATAATGAGAAATAACAACTAGTGAGCATAACAAACATGTGCATGTAATTTGTGCATACTGTTTAACCATGTAGTCCGCAACTTTACTCGCACCAGCAACCTGCTACTTGCATCGTGTATGAGTTACCTGAAACTTACATTAGTACTTATTCGTACATTATGCCAAAAATATATGAATTACCAAGTTTTCTATTTTATTGACAAATAGCTATGGTATCTTGACTGTTAAATAACACCACATCTGATTTTAAAAAAAAAATACACAAAACGTCAAATTTCTGGCACTCGAGTAGCCATAGGTAATAGCTCGACAACGTCTGTTAATTCGCATTAAGTTACGCAATAAACTATGGCCTAAGTCAAGGAAAGCTGCCTGTTCTGATGTTGTGGAGACATATAACGGATGAGGCGACAAACATCCGAGTTTCAATTAAATAATGAATAGGAAAATTAAAAATAAAATATATTTCAAAAATATCATAGCTTTTAGTACTTACCGTGCCCTGTAACTGCTTGAATTGTAATTAATAAATTTTATTCATAAAAAATGAGGTCTCACATAAAAAAACTATGAAATAAATTTTTTGCTATATAGAAAGTTTAATTTAATGCTATATACTCAACACTTAATACATTTAACTAAAACTAAAAATATAAACCTGTATTATATATAAAAAAAACCTGATCTAAACAAATTGCGTTGTGGATAGTGTCCAGAAGGCTAACAGCGTTTCCTTTTTGTATGGTTAAACTGATTCTTTGTGCCAAGTTACTGCCAGCCCGCTGGTCACGAGATGCGTCAACCTAAAGTTCAGACATTCTTTAAATAATTTATGTGCATCCGACTCCCATTGGCCCATGGTTTCTACAGCAAAAGGAACAAATACATAGCTCTCCCCCAGAGCTGTAAATTAGTAAATTAGTTACGAAAATGGGTACATTGATAAATAATAAAGTTTAATTTTAATAAATAAAAAAATAAATATTTTTGGACATTACACACAACGCCGTCTGGTTCCAAAGTAAGCAAAGCTTGTATTATGGATACCAGAGAACGGAAACAGATACATATATATAACTTTTTTTTTTAAATACATATTATACATAAATACACCCAAACTCAAGACAAACACAAAAGTTGCACCTCTTAAGTAAATTTATTTTTAATATTTATACCTGTTTATTCCGAGGTCCGTTAATCAAAAGACTGCTACCTTAGTTTTAATTAGTTTGACTAACCTTGTGGCCGCCTTTATCGATTGAAAAGGGTGACTGTCCGTATGTCCTATCGTCAGTAGGGGCCTAGCTTGCACAGAGGGATTTTACTTTAAGGGATTTAAACAGAAGGGAAATAAGTGAAGTTAATAATAAACTGTTATCAGTCATAGTCACCGTGTCGTCGCCGCAAGCTGCCGTTGGTGGGCCTGACGTGTAGTACCAAAATCCGGATCTAACCGGTTGTCCAAACTTCCGTTGTTTGTTGAAAACTCGATAAGTAGAATGGCGTGCAACTGATGTACTCCAGTAACGACACTACTCACACCGATGTACAATGTAGGAGTATATCCCCGTGGACAATAGTTCAATATAAATCAATGAACAAATCCAAAACCGTGGTCACTAAACTATGCGTCGAAGTACGAATGTCGCTCCGTAGTATCTGTGTAAGACCTTTTTGGCCAAGCCCGATACGCAAGCGAACACACACCGAATACGACTGACGCAGATTACTGTCTTTCAAAGTCTTTCGTCTTAAGACTTTGCGGTATCGGCGACGTGAAGACCTGACGAAGTTTACCAAATGCTGCCCAACCCAGCTGGATCCTCCTGTCGGCTTCGTTCTCAAAATTGTTCCGGCCTAGTTGGATTTTTTGTCCAAGGTACTTATAATCCTGGTCGAGTAAGGTACCCGCGACGTATACTGGCTTTGGCACGACGTGTTGGTTGAACATGACTTTTGTCTTATCCAAATTCATGCCAAGGCCCACTCGTCGAGAGGATTCATCTAGGGAGTGCAACATTTCCCTCAGTTCTTCCAATGACTCTGCCATAATATCGATGTCGTCGGCAAACCTTAGGTGTGCGATGTATTCGCCGTTTATGTTTATGCCCCGCCCAGCCCAGTCCAAGGATCGAATCCGAAATGAGGACATCCGGAAGAGAACCAAAGTTACCGACATAGCTCGCAGAATTAGCAAACTGAAGTGGCAGTGGGCTGGACACGTCTGTCGGAGGAACGATGTCCGATGGAGCAGACGTGTCGTAGAGTGGAGACCGCGTATGGGAAGGCGAAGCGTGGGACGCCCTTCAGCCCGGTGGATCGACGATCTTAAAAAGGTGGCTGGTGGTGGCTGGATGCGGAAGGCAGAGGACCGGGAGAAATGGCGTGCCATAGAGGAGGTTTATGTCCAGCAGTAGACCAATATAAGCTGATATGACAGATACTTGCTAAGTAAAAACCTAGTTAACTTGCTAATTAAAAATCTAGTGCAATTGCTAAAGAAAGGAAAAGCAACACAACAACGAACAATAGCATTTCTTTGAGAAAAAATGTTGCCAGGCACTACCATTATATCGCCTTGTACCTGCCTAGTTTATTGCTTAATGCTTGGCACATTATTACTGTAACTTTTTATGTCTGGTGATCACAGGAGTACTCTAAAGACGTTATAAATTACACTTGCAGTGTAATACAAATCGAGATATATCTGTGGTATACAAACTTTGTTAAGCTTCTACACTTGTAGTGTAACACAAATTGAGATATATCTGCGGTATACAAAGTTTGATAAACTACTACTTTTTAGTGTTACATAAATCGAGATGTATCTGTGGTATACAAAATTTGTAAAGCTTCTACACTTGTAGTGTAATACAAATCGAGATATATCTGTGGTATACAAAATTTGTTAAGCTTCTACACTTGTAGTGTAATACAAATCGAGATATATCTGTGGTATACAAACTTTGTTAAGCTTCTACACTTGTAGTGTAATACAAATTGAGATATATCTGCGGTATACAAAGTTTGATAAACTACTACTTTTTAGTGTTACATAAATCGAGATGTATCTGTGGTATACAAAATTTGTAAAGCTTCTACACTAGTAGTGTAATACAAATCGAGATTTATCTGCGGTATACAAAATTTGTTAAGCTTCTACACTTGTAGTGTAATACAAATCGAGATATATCTGTGGTATACAAAATTTGTTAAGCTTCTGCACTTGCAGTGTAATACAAATCGAGATATATCTGTGGTATACAAACTTTGTTAAGTTCTACACTTGCAGTGTAATACAAATCGAGATATATCTGTGGTATACAAACTTTGTTAAGCTTCTACACTTGTATTGTAATACAAATCGAGATATATCTGTGGTAAACAAAATTTGATAAACTACAAATTTTTAGTGTAATATAAATCGAGATGTATCTGTAGTATACAAAATTTGTTAAACTTCTACACTTGTAGTGTAATACAAATCGAGATATATCTGCGGTATACAAAGTTTGATAAACTACTACTTTTTAGTGTAATATAAATCGAGATGTATCTGTGGTATACAAAATTTGTTAGACTTCTACACTTGTAGTGTAATACAAATTGAGATATATCTGCGGTATACAAAATTTGATAAACTATTAATTTTTAGTGTAATATAAATTGAGATGTAGCTGTGGTATACAACATTTGTTAAGCTTCTCCACTTGTAGTATAATACAAATCGAGATATATTTGCGGTGTACAAAATTCGTTAAGCTTCTACACTTGTAGTGTAATACAGATCGACATATATCTGTGGTATACAAAATTTGTAAAGATTCTACACTTGTAGTGTAATACAAATCGAGATATATCTGTGGTATACAAAATGTGTTAAGCTTCTACACTTGTAGTGTAATACAAATCGAGATATATCTGTGGTATACAAAATTTGTTAAGCTTCTACACTTGTAGTGTAATAAAAATCGAGATATATCTGCGGTATAGTCACGTCATCAATAAACTGTTATCAGTCATAGTCACCGTGTCGTCGCCGCAAGCTGCCGTTGGTGGGCCTGACGTGTAGTACCAAAATCCGGATCTAACCGGTTGTCCAAACTTCCGTTGTTTGTTGAAAACTCGATAAGTAGAATGGCGTGCAACTGATGTACTCCAGTAACGACACTACTCACACCGATGTACAATGTAGGAGTATATCCCCGTGGACAATAGTTCAATATAAATCAATGAACAAATCCAAAACCGTGGTCACTAAACTATGCGTAGAAGTACGAATGTCGCTCCGTAGTATCTGTGTAAGACCTTTTTGGCCAAGCCCGATACGCAAGCGAACACACACCGAATACGACTGACGCAGATTACTGTCTTTCAAAGTCTTTCGTCTTAAGACTTTGCGGTATCGGCGACGTGAAGACCTGACGAAGTTTACCAAATGCTGCCCAACCCAGCTGGATCCTCCTGTCGGCTTCGTTCTCAAAATTGTTCCGGCCTAGTTGGATTTTTTGTCCAAGGTACTTATAATCCTGGTCGAGTAAGGTACCCGCGACGTATACTGGCTTTGGCACGACGTGTTGGTTGAACATGACTTTTGTCTTATCCAAATTCATGCCAAGGCCCACTCGTCGAGAGGATTCATCTAGGGAGTGCAACATTTCCCTCAGTTCTTCCAATGACTCTGCCATAATATCGATGTCGTCGGCAAACCTTAGGTGTGCGATGTATTCGCCGTTTATGTTTATGCCCCGCCCAGCCCAGTCCAAGGATCGAATCCGAAATGAGGACATCCGGAAGAGAACCAAAGTTACCGACATAGCTCGCAGAATTAGCAAACTGAAGTGGCAGTGGGCTGGACACGTCTGTCGGAGGAACGATGTCCGATGGAGCAGACGTGTCGTAGAGTGGAGACCGCGTATGGGAAGGCGAAGCGTGGGACGCCCTTCAGCCCGGTGGATCGACGATCTTAAAAAGGTGGCTGGTGGTGGCTGGATGCGGAAGGCAGAGGACCGGGAGAAATGGCGTGCCATAGAGGAGGTTTATGTCCAGCAGTAAACCAATATAAGCTGATATGACAGATACTTGCTAAGTAAAAACCTAGTTAACTTGCTAATTAAAAATCTAGTGCAATTGCTAAAGAAAGGAAAAGCAACACAACAACGAACAATAGCATTTCTTTGAGAAAAAATGTTGCCAGGCACTACCATTATATCGCCTTGTACCTGCCTAGTTTATTGCTTAATGCTTGGCACATTATTACTGTAACTTTTTATGTCTGGTGATCACAGGAGTACTCTAAAGACGTTATAAATTATATAATTAGATATTACATGAAAAACGTGTTGCTTTGGCATGTTTTACTGATTTACTGAAATATTGCTGAACCCTTAATTTGTAGTTCCGACTCGAACTTGGCTAGTTACTTTCTAGTTGTAAATCTTTGTAACAGATTCGGTATATGTGCCAAATTTTTGTTGCAGGTTATAGTTGGTTGGTTTACCGAGCTTCAAATAATGTCAGAATTTTATTTTATTTTATGTTAGAAATAAGAAATGTAATAAAATTCTGACATTAATTTGACCCCGGTAAAATTTAAAAAAATTAGGTGTCTGTTAATATTTACCAGGTATGCATCTCTATTGCAGGTGTAATTAAGTATAGGTACGTGTTCCTAATTTTGTTGCAGGTGTAATCAACTATGAATGTGCCAAATTTTTTGTTGCAGATGTAATTTGTGTACGTGTGCAAAATTTTTGTTTTTAGCTATGTAATTTTTATAGTCTTGAATAAAATGACTGTGACATACGGTCATATGGCCATGATGCAACTATAAGGGTTCCTTTGTTAAGACTACAAGGAGGCCTAAATATCATAAATAATAGGTATTACATTAAAAGTAAATTTTTTATCGGATGTTTTTAAAGTTTGTCGCTTACGATTCTTTCTGAATCAACCAAAAACTCTCCATACAAAATGGCGCTAAAAGGACGGTTCACACATTTAAAAATACGTGGACTTCCTCGCCATCTAATTACATTGTACATTTTACATTACGAAGATATAAAAAATTACGGCCAATTTAACTACCCATGGTTACGTATATCGCTTGAAGCATCTGAGATAGCATTTCCGAACCAGTCTAGGTGATTTAGATAGAGTGAGCACGCGACTGCGCCCGTGACTGATGCCCTGCCAGCCGACGCTTGACAGCTCGTTCCCATTGGGAAACCATAATTTACTTATAAATAATTATTTACTACTATCGCGACAACTTTTTTTGCATCGATTATGTAATGATTCGAACTTCGTACTGTATTTTTGAATGTTTGGTTACCTATAGCCATTCACGCTGCAGTAACCATGTTTGTATTTATCTATACACTGTTTTTTTCTTACTTTTCCTATTTTTTAACTTTAAAAAAAACAGAAAGTATGCCGCTAAGCGGCTACCCATCCAATTATTGACCTAGCAAAAAACAAATGCGTAACTGTTTCTCTTAATTATCTAGGCTATTTTTGCTAGATGGCGCTGACGGCGGCAACTTAAGATAGTAATAACTCAGGTCCGTCTTACACTTGGACGGTTTTTATTATTAATTGTTATAATAAAAACCATCCAAGTGCTCATAGTATAACCACGGCAAGTTTGAAGCTTGAATGTATAACTGTACAAAGTGAAAAGCAGCTAAACGTGTTTTTTATATGAGGACACCCTAAAAAAATTTTATTTTTGACGTGACAACGTCTTATAAATTGGTTTGCCGGGTGACACTTCAAGAAACTGCGTTACGCTCCGCTCACGTTATGCGCTCACAATGAGAGCGAGTGAGAGGCACGCGCCCGCCTAAGAGCGAGAGAGACAGACATAAAATCATTGTCACGTAAAACTTTCGCCCGTATACCGACTTTACAGGCAACCAGTTTTTTTTATTATTTTATGGATAATCCGCTATTGTAACATACCTATTTCGGTCTAAAACTTAGAGACTTTTACTGGTCGGTTAGACAGGCAGACAAACAGTGTAGGCTTCGTAAGCAGTTGCTCTATTGGCACTCTAAAAACGTACTTTAAAATGGGTAGGCCATTATAGACACCGTGATTTATTACATTTAAAGGATAATTTCTTACTTACCGTGCTAATAAATAAAAACTTTGCAGGTTATTATGTATAAGTTTTTTTTATTTTAACGTAATAATAAAAATTTTTGTTTTTTTTTTTAATTATTTTGTGCGAAAACGTTACATTGATTTTTAGTTATAAAAGGGTTGAAAGTATTTATAAACGGTTCGTGTAATATACTGTAACATGTAATATACTGTAACGTGTAATATACTGTAACGTGTAATATACTGTAACATGTATTATACTGTACTGTAATATCCTTGCGTTATCAATTACTTTTCCAAACTTGTCTGAGACACTTTGCAGCGATTAGAATAGAATCTTTCTTGGTTGATGTGGCTTTCTCAATATCACTCTTACCTACCTTATCAGCTACATACGTCCGTATGGTGTTTTAAGACTACGAAAAGCTTTCCACTTTATCAAAACCTGGGCCGTTCTAGATTATTATAGCGAAAAAATCCTAGGACTGTGTTATTAACACTGATATCCTGTAATATATAGGTCTTAAATATTTTTATAACAAGATATTAGACGAGCCCCTTACAGAAGTGCCCAGAGAGGTGCGAAAAACTTTTTAACTTTCACGTTTTCTATTGGATAAAATTGTAACCGTTGATCAAAGTCTGTTAAGAATAATTATAGCAGTATAGATGATGTCTTCGATACAATGAATTAAACAAGAAGTGCCATTAACATAAACGCCAAATCTTAATATATATAAATCTCGTGTCACAATGTTTGTCCTCAATGGACTCCTAAACTACTGAACCGATTTTGATCAAACTTCGTAAATATCTGTTATTTGATCCAACTTAAAAGATAGGATAGTTTTTATCTCGATATGTCAAGTGCGAGCCGGACTCGGGCACTATAGGTAAAAACCAACTTTCGCCGGGTACAGAGGGACGGCAGCGGAACAACGTTCGCCGGGACAGCTAGTACATCATATATATTTAGCAGTCTCTAGAAGAACTGAGCAAACTGTTATACTTCGTCTATAAATCTCCATCTATTAACATGGATTTGGATAACATGAAAGTGCAACCAACACGTCATGGCAGAGTCAACTTGTACCTTTGGTCTTACCTGTTATGACCTACTCTGAGAAGACGTGGATACCAACAACGGGTCTATCCATTGGTTTAAAGTCGCTCAGCATGTGGTAGAACGAGTTATGATTTAAGTTTCTCTGTCGAATATAAGAAGGGGATAAAAGAGAAATCATCAAAGTAACCGACCTTCATAGCTCACCGAATTAGCAAACAGAAAAACATTGACTGGAACATTCCGATCACTTGATTCTAAGTCACTTAATATCTGTTAAGAAATAATCACCTCGGTACAGTAAAGTCTTTGGTATAGTTGATTTACCAGTTAAAGTCCTTGTTGTATCAACGGTTCTGGAACTAAGGTACCTACTAATCTTCATTTTATGAATGCAACAAAGTGATCGTTTTCTATAGTTTTATACCCCTTCCAAATTTTAGTTTAATTCTTGCTCAGAGAAAACAGAGATGTATTTTACACAATAAGAAATTGGTATAAAAAAAAATCGGCCAAGTGCGAGTCGGATTCGCGCACGAAGGGTTCAGTACCATTATCTACAAAAACGAGCAAAAAATCACGTATGTTGTATGGGAGCCCCTTAAATATATTTTTTCTGTTTTTTAGTATTTGTTGTTATAGCGGCAACAGAAATACATCTTCTCTGAAAATTTCGACTGTCTAACTATAACGCTTCATGAGATACAGCCTGGTGACAGACGAACGGACGGACGGATTAGTAATAGGGTTCCTAATTACCTTTCAGGTACGGAACCCTAAAAATTACCTTTATTGAGCGGCAGTGGTAATAAAAAATATTTGGAGAATCTCATAAGAGCCCTAATTTAACTCGTTATAACTATCTCGACAACAAACTTATACTTTATGAATTGAATGATTGGTATTGAAGAAGACAAAAATTCTAGATAATTTAATAGATGGTTGTAGGATACGACAGTTAAATCATATCGAACTGATGACAATAATCAAATAGCGAACAAGGTTGTGAATTGCCCCCCTGGTCTAAAGTTCCCATCAAGATGAATTTATTAGATAACATAAGCCCTAACATGAGGTAGCTGGTGCAAATCCTTAAGGATTCGCTAGAATTTAATTTTCATCATCATGGCAAGGTTTTCACTATACCAAGAACTATCAGTTAAAATTTAGATAAAACTAACTACAAGACTACCTTGTCCGTTAAACAAATAAAAATCAAAATCGGACTATTCTATAAAACATAAAATCCGCCTTTTGTTTTTCATCGGTTAAAAATGCATCGGTCTAACCTTTCTTCGAAACAAACATTTGTTTATGTAATAGTTAATTATTGCGGTTATAGGCACACTCTATTAATTTACGACACCCTTTAACCACCCATGTACACGAAACTAACCAATAAAACGTACAAATCTTCGTCACGCATCGATACTCGAACCACGCCCATTCGCATACAAATATTTCAAAACTAGGTATATTTGGATTTACAATACAAACTAAACTACACGCAATTATGAATTCTAGGTGCTTAAAATAAGGTCTATATTATTTGAAAATACAACATTATGTTTTTTGTTTCGATATCCGGGACTGTTGTGTTCAGAAACGTATATTTATTCGAAATTTTATGATTGCAAAAAGTTGGTATTAATTCAGTGGCATGCTTGTTAGTTTTTCATTCGATCACGTATGAAAGCAAAGTGTCACAAATTGACTAATTATTGGTTAGTGACAAACATGTAAGAATTTTCCTTTGAAAAGCAACAAGGCAAAAGTACAGTTGTTTAGTAAGTGAGGGTTAGGTAACATCCTACGTTTTTGCTGTCAATTGACACATACTTAGTTTTTTGTTCGTTAGCAATTATTTACGCAATTATAAAAAACAAACACTGGATAAGGTTACCTATTTAGTGTTGTGGAGAAACTTCTTCATTGTGAAGAAGTGACATAGCTAGCTATAATTCTAATTCTTTGGAATCCTTACTTAATGTTTTTTAACCCTAAAAATAGTTATTTTTACGGTTCCTTAGCCAAATAAATAACAAAAACAAACTATTAATTTAGTCATGTCTGTCCATCCGTAGGTTTGTATGTAGACATATAATGTACAGTAGGGCTACATAACATATGATTACCAATAAACATAAACGAAACCTCTATAAGGGCGACGCCCATGCTTCAAAAAATATGGCGATTGCACGTATCTCTTACATATCTGATAGATTCCTTCACGTCACGCGGTACCCTGAATGTTAGGTAGAAGTCCTACCGACTAACACCCGGCGGTGTTTAGCACCTGCCACGAGCAGGGCCGTACCATAAGTATTATTAGTTATTGTTATGGTAGTATCCGCTTTTGCATTCTCCACTAAACCCCCACAGCGCGGCGTTGGACAAGTTGATGAAGAAGTTCGAGACAAAGACGAGGATCAGGACAGGCAGCGATCCTTCCATTAATGCAGATGAAATATTTTTCACAAAATCTCGGCTGGGTTAAAATGTTATAAAATACCAAGGGCGTTATTTGCACTGCATGTAAAAGTTTGTTGCATTGTTAGTCGATGTAGTTAGATTGGATTAATTAGTAACTTGACATTAATTTCATTCATACAGTCCGCCATCAAAGGCATCGAGACATTGGAAACTACCAGAAAGTCGTTACATAAACATTTCATCGCTGCGCCATGACTGTCTACACGTTGTCAGATTTATCAAAGGTGATGACTGACAGTTTGAATGAAACGAATGTTATGGCTGTGGTAGTAAGTAGGTTGTGACCAATAACATTACAGTTCTTAATCACACTTCGAACTTTATCTTATCATAACATTCTAATAACTAATTAATAATTAAATTCCGTAGAATAAGTTACAATGTCGGTGCTGATTTCTAATTAACTTCAATTACTAGTGGGGCTCATACTTATTCATTGCTCGTTGCAGAATTGCCATTTGCTGTATAAATTCCCCCACTGTCACGCCGCTTTCCCCTCACTTGCCACCTCTTCGTAACAATCTAGTTGGAGTCACGTCTTGGGTCCACCTCCAAGCATGGTCGCTTAGCGTTACCACCTCCGCTTAATTGTGTTACGTTAGATCAATTCGATATGTGGGAAACGATTAGTTTTTTCATATATTTGATTCAATACATGGTTAAAATAGATAATATGTTTAAAAAGACAATAGACTTCCGTGGTTACTCTTTAGGAATTATCTGATAAAAGGTAAAATCGCTTGACATCGCAGTGTTTTTTTTAAGGATTTTGGGCTCAATTGCAAAAAGGTATCCCTTAAGTTGGTTTGTCTGTCTGGGGTAGTTGAGACAGTTTTTAAAATTAATTATTTTAAATATTTATTTATTAATTAAAGTGTTAGAATGAATGTTAAATTTTTTATTGGTGTAACCAAGAATAATTTTAAGACCCTCGTCTATCTGAGTATTTTAATTTCTATAAAAGCTCGAATTAATACGAAAAATTGAAAAAAAATGTCTAGCTGACACGACGAAAAATGTTTCTCCTTGTTCTAAAAAGTCAAAGTATAGAGTTTTATAATACATGTAACGAAATTACTCCCTAAAGTGTATTTTACCAATATTCGCAATAAATAAATTCTTACTTATTTGGAAGTCGATGCGTGTACCACACGCCGTGTGCGTTTTTATTATCAAAACTTCTTATATTTTTTTTTTGCTGACTTTTTGCTGTAAAAGAAATACCCTTTTTAAGGGTTCCGTACGTCAAAAGGACAAAAGGAACCCTTATAGGATTACTTTGTTGTCTGTCTGTCTGTCTGTCTGTCTATCAAGGCCCTTTTTCTCAGGAACGCGTAAAGGTATCACGTTGAAATTAATACCAATTACTAAGGACTACGGCCTCTTAAAGCTGTAAGAAAAACAATCTTTTATGTCAACACAATAAAAAATACCGCTTTTTTTTGACGCATATTTAGGTATTCAGTTATTCACAAATAAATCATAAAATATGGGGTACTTCCCGTTATCCTAGAATCATGAAATTTGACACGAAGCAAGGTTTGTCTATCTGTCTGTCAAGACCCTTTTACTTACGAACGCGTGAAGGTATCGAGTTGAAATTAATATCAAATAGTAAAGTCTACGGTCACTTAATGCACTTAAACTTAAAAAACAAACTTCTAAGTCATTGTGAAAAAAAAATATGCCCAAAATACGCTCTTTTTTATTGCATATTGTGACATAAAACAAAACGTACGGGTTATTTCCCGTTGACCTAGAAGACTTGATCTTATGATAGAAGAGCTATCTACATATAATAAGTTTGTACGGAACCCTAGGTGCGCAAGCCAGACTGGCACTTGGTCGGTTTTCTTTCTTATTTTAAATTGCATGGCTCTTCGCATAATATTGTAATTGTGTAAAGTTTCAAATGGGAAAATGGCAGAATTATAAAACTGATTCTGAGACGCAGAAAAAGAAAATATACGGGTGCATGGACAGACGGACAAACTTGACGTGACTTATACGTACATATAAGGCTTTCGATTTTACCATTTGAATACGGAATCCTAAAAAAAGCTTTCAAATCGATAAAAATTGCTAGAGAAATGGAGCAACATACAAAAAAAATACAGTTTGAGAATTTTTATATTAAAAAAAAAGTCAGTTATTTAACGTGAATCCGAATCAGATATTTCCATACAATCTTCGGTGCACTAACTTTTCATAACTATAAACATTTAAATGCGTTATTATCTTATTTTGTTATTTATCGTTTTGACGCAGAAACCAAGTTTTGCTCTTGTTATTTAGTTGTGCTCGGCTCCTTAGGGTTGTAGCGTTATGTTAAATAGCTTATAGAAATCTCTTTAGATTTATTATATTAGAATAGATTCACGGACATTTTATGGATGAATAAGCATTTTGCGACTTTGATAAATAACGCTTAATGTTAATAACACGTTAAAATAACGAAATTTCTATGATTAAAAATATTAGGTGTGACACAGTTTGTATGAAAAAATGGTGTTCGGCAACACCTTGAGCAAGAATTTGTTTTTATCTCCGAAAAATCCAAAAATGAAGTCAGTAAAATAGACGCCAATTTTAGTAGAATCTTCAGCGTACGAACCGTATTACGATTTATCAGTTTCATTTGGTCACTGTCAAACTAATTGGTAGAACAATAAATGTAATAAAATAGTGATTCACCGCCGTAATTGTTACAGAATTTTACCCGTGCCGTAAACCGCCGGTCAAACTCCAAAAGTTGGCAACCTAGTTCTATTTCACAAATATAGAATTGTTTAATTATGTGGGTAGCAACAAATGCTAAGATATTTCTTTGAATCTAATACACATTTTATCTTGAACGTTTTAAAATCCGATAAAATTGAAATGATCCAAGAATCAATGACACTGGGTGCAATTTGTATGACATTTTTATTTGATATGCTTATTAAAGCTTAAATAAGCAAACAGATTAAAATGTCACGTCAGTTGTATGTAGTGTCAGATTATAAGGAAGTTTTGATTTGATCATATTATAGAGCGCTTCAGCAAAATAAAATCTGTTACACATTGCAATGAGATAGTTTTGACCTACAAATTATAAAGTCTTGTTTGTTCTTTTAATAAAGATTAAAAACAAAACTAATTGTGTTAATATATATAATAGTCTATAAAATAATTATTTAGGTTTCATTTATTTCAATGGCGTTCCAGAAGAAAACTGTAAGTAATTATTGAATAGTTTGAACTATTAATATATAAGTGCTCTGTGTACGTTACTTAGGTACCTATTCTTTTTTTTTGTCTGATGGTAATAATGTGCTTTATCGAATGTTTTTAAGAACAATGTTACAAACTTGTGTTCGTAAATTTTGAACATTTATTTCGCGAATCCATTACTTTTTGTGAACTTAAAATCGTTTTATCCGAATCATCGTAGGTCAAGTCATATTTCGCGGAATCAATTTAAAACCAGTTGCAAAAAAGCACAAAAGCTGTAAGTAATCCAAAACTATTTTATAGCAGATAATGTAAGATTCAGAAAAATATAAACCAAGCAATTCGTGTTGGAAATTCCGGATACAATTCGCTCGTAGAAAAAGTAAATTAATATAAAAGCTATATTTCTGAAAAGTTACCTTGTAAGGAAGGAGGTAGCCTACCCAGAAAACAGTGACTACAGTTACTCACATCAGCTAACCAGGTGTTTTACTGGTAGGAGGCCGTCCAACGCAGCGTCTTCTGCGTGTATGTTTTGAAAAAGATATTGTAAATATTCGTCTGTCACGACTATTAAAGTCCGTAATATCACTTCATATTTATTCATCTGTAAGCAACTCCTTCAGTATATGTGTCACAATGATATACCTTTTTTTAATTAACCTTGGCAGGGAGCTCATTTCACAACCTTGGCATTCGCGACAGGAAGTTTCTCTGAAACCGCACTGTACGTGACCGTTTAGGTTCTAAGGTGTGAGGATGAATTCCCTGCTGATTACGAGTGCGATGGTAAAAAGTACCCATGGGCATCATTTCGAACAATTCCTCAGAACACATCCCATTATACGAGCAGTAGAACACACACAGGGAGGCCAAGTCTCTCCTCAGACTTAAGGGTTCGATACGGCAAGTTAGTATGCTTATAAATTATAAGCTTTTATGCAATTCGGAACGGTATCTAACTCAATCGATGGTTACATAATAGCTCCCTGCATATCTAAGAGACTACTAAAATATGCTTTTCCGTTAAACCCAATAACAAATTCGAAACGGTATCAAACTAACCTACGGTCACAAATAATTCCCTACATATCTAAGGGACTACTAAAAAAGTCATTCCGTTAAACTCAATAAAAATAACCAAGTAATATATTTTTTATGGTCTCATTTGTTAAACATTACTTTATAGGATTCTATAAACACACTTAAGGTCCATAAAGTTTAACATTTAAGTACGTTCATATAACTTAAGATCACAGGCTGGTATGAATTAAGACGTTAACTTAGCAAACAAGCTCTCAGTGGGTTTAATTTAATCAATTAAGGAATGCCACTCACGGTACGACAGCCACTTTTTTTATGTACTACTCATTAGGCGGTGGAAATCATCGCAGTGACTCGAGTGTCATGTTGAAAGTCGTCATTACCTTCCAGAGCTTTATAATTTTACTAACCTTTTGATCCAGCTTTGCTTTCTGCTGTAAACATGAAATAAACATAAACCACTGTAGAATCAAGGTTTGCGGTCATAATATTAAGATGATTTTGTTGTGCTGATAAATGTTTAAATGTATAAATAAACAAAATAAATGCTTATTTCTTTAAGATTTGAGTTTTGAACTTTTGTAATCGTTAATAAACACTATAACTTTAAAAAAAACCAACTCACCATGTTGAAGGTGGTGCCCCGTTAGGGCCTGAATTTATTACAAACATACAAACACACTTTGGCATTTTTATATCAGCGATATTAGTTTTTTCATTACCTATATTATTATGGATTTCTTTCATTTGTGTCACATGCAAGAAAACACGTAGAACATCTCAAATGATTACGCTAACGAACATGAAATGTTACATTGTATAGTTATTTATTGCAGTAATAATAATACAGCGCCCCAGTGCGGGAGATGTCGGAACTTGTAATCAAATATAGGTAAATTCGATAAACAAGAGAAAATGAAGTGGGCTTATTTAGTTTTGTAAAGCCTTGGCTGATATTTGAACAAAAGTTCATAATATAAATATTTGAAACAATCCATACCGCTAGATGGCGTTATTTTCTATTAAAAAGTGTTGAATTGCAAATATATTTACTTTTTGATATATGTTTTCATTTTAGTGGAACTTTCAGCATCCCCAATCTGACAGATTCGTTGCGTCTCGAGAGTCGCTGGTCGAGATGCGGCGACGCATGTCTACACGTGAATGCCATGAAGACGATGTTCAGGAGATATGGGTGCGTAATAAAACCTTAAGTGTTAATTATCTATTTCCTTGGATTTAATGGATAAGCTACTTTGGGACAAGAATAAAAGTTTGCAGTAAGTAAACGAAACTTACTTACTTTTCATGTTTCTGGGTGTTTATCCGTGGTTTCGCAGTTGTTTACTGGGGTTTCTAGTTTGGCCCTTCCTTTCTTTTAAAAAACTAGTTGAACTCCGCTGTGTCACCTGTGCCTATTCCTGTGAGAACTCTTGATCGGGGTAATAGTATTCATTGATTTTCTCAAAAAAATTGTCTGTTTAAAAAAATAGTTGTAAACACCGTTATGACGTGACGTTAAGAATAGGCTCCCCTACAAAACTTATTTTCGTGCAAACTCTTTTTCAGGATAAAAAATATTCTATACACTTTTCTGTCACTCCAGCGCCAAAAATCAAAGCTTTGTTGCAACATTAAAGAAATGTGCATTTTTCTTCCTACTTGACTTACAAATATGGTCATTTTGAAATACAAAATTATGTTGCTCAAAATAAAATATAGCCTGTTGACCCTAAAATTGAAACCAAAATGCGTTGAACGCTTATTTACTGTTCATTATTCAAAAATAAAAATAAACAGTGAAATTTACGGAACTTCGGAATTTATGGGAAATTAAGTGTCTATCTGAAAAATAGAAAAATGAAGACTGTTGTTGACGGCATTGCTGAAGAAACAGCGGAGTTGCCATGCGATGTTCCGACTGGCTCCGTGTTTGGGCCTCTTGGCTATATCATGCATGTTAATAGCATTAGTAATGTAGTAAAACATTGTAGAGTATACATGTATGCGGATGACACATCACTGTGTTACGCGGATAATGATAACTAATTTCCAAACAGATATCAACAATATTACTAAGTGGGCTCATGACAACGGGATACTAATAACCACGAGTAAAACAATATGCTTACATTTATATTCGCCTTATAATAATAAATTCAAGGAAAGAAGTATATAAGTATAATCGGTCATAGCTACTCATGTTTGCATGATGAATTGAATAATAGTAGGGGAGCCCACGATGCTAAATGCGGGGATTTACTCGAGCGTCATAGAGACCTATTGGGTAGCAAAGCTTAGATGATAAGAAGAAAAATATTTCATATAATGTATACCTTTTCATCGGTGGGGGGAGCGGCTATAGATTTTCAAATATGTAAAAAAATACTCTTGCATGGGCATACCCGAGTGCGTCAGATATTGATAGCATCAACGTCCTACGTATTTTTAATAATGTATGTATGTTAATCTGATCGTTTGCATGATGCGAGAGGTCGTACGAAAGAAAAAAATTATCGATTATCGAGCGCGTCAGATTGTCTAAGAGGCTGTTGAGTGAACCTTAAAAAAGGTCTCATTCAATAATCTGACGATTTCGTTTCGATGTGTCGCAGCAAACTCGTGGCCATTATTGTAATGTGCAAAAAAAATTCGCCATATTAAAAAACTCAAGCGCGTCAGATTAAGATATAAATGGTTATATGGTTCATCTTTTTGTCCTAGACGTGCTGTCTCATAATCTGACGATTATCTAGAGGGATTCGCCTAATCTGACAAAAAAATTTTTTTTTTTAAACCATTGCACCTCATTGCAAGGTCAGGAAAAAGCATGCAAATAAAAAAGTGTATGTTTGTTAAGTAGAATACTTGTATTTATAAGAATTTTTTGTTTTTTAAAATGCTCAAAAACACAATTTATTATAATTAATTGATTAATGACGGAGTAACAGAGTAATAGATAAAGATGAGAGGGAAATAGAAACGCGGAGAGGGGAATATAGGCATCACGCAGCTGCAGGCATTAAACTTTATCGAGGAATTTTTGTTACTTCGGCTTGTGGAAATGGTCAGATTATATGTTTTTCTTTATCCTTGAATTATATCCTTCAAAATAAAAAAAAATATAGCCACGCTCGAAAATATCGACGTGACGTTTTTTTTAAAACTTTTTAGCCCTCCCCTATCTTTACGTCACCCTCAAATTGTCAGATTACTGGAATATACACTTTTTAGCATGTAATTAACTCACCCTACATTAATCTGACGCGCTCGAGATTTTCTCATAATCATTTTTTTTCTTATCTGATCCTTTATCTTTGACGGGCGGCCTTATATATGGGGCTCATATTTGGTGGAGGTACTCAACCGGGTACAAAGTATTCCCCTGTATATAAATCTGTCGCGCTTTAGTAAATCCTGAACTCCCCGCTTGGGCTCCCCTACTATAACTGCAAATGTCCAAAGATCAACATGGTAGACAAATATAAATACCTGGGGCTCAATTTGGAATGACACATGACGTAAAAACACCACAATAACGATGTATGTACGAAATTACTAGCGAAATTTTATCATTTACACACGGAGTTAACCGAGCAAAACTATATACTGTATATAATGCCCTAGCTGAATCCATATTATTATGTGGCCACTTACTTGGATAAAATAAAAATTCTACAAGAAAGGCTTTTGAAACGTTATATCGGAAAAAAAGAAAAAATTTTTTTTTTTTTATACCACTAAGTTGGCAAACAAGCCTACGGTCCGGCTGATGGTAAGCGGTCACCGTAGCCTATGGACGCTTGCAACACCAGGGGCATCACTCGCGCGTTGCCGACCCTTCAGAAATCTAATAACTTCTTTTTTGAAGAACCCTATAAAATGTATAGGACACTAAGATAAACTATTTAAAATTTGCAAGAAATAGGTACCCTGTTCACATAAAATTTAAACTAAACTCATTGTGATAAGTGAACAACGCATTTGTATTATTATTTAATTTTATTTCCTTTATTGGCGATAACCAACAGTTGTCCAAATGAAACTTAATAATAAACATATATCATAGTTAAATAAATAACTGTGCAACCCTCACCGTTATCCACGAATTTGTAGATTGCGTCACTCGAAATACCTATAAACAAAATTATACTAAATAATATTAAAAAAAAAGGAAAACTAAAACGTGTAATAATAATGAACATAAAAAATATATTGATACTGATTAATCAAAACGAAGAGAGCACGAAAATGAACCTCTTTACTATGCGTACCAAACTAAACATGTCAAAACACACAGTGCGGCGTGGGAAAGAGAGGTCACGCGCTCTGGCAGAATACTTTTACCAAATATTCGGCTAAGGGTCGAAAATACTATTCATTGCCAAAAAAAAACTCACACCACATTGGATTTAAAAAGATATCATATATACACACATACTCACCTAAATATTTAGAATGGTAAATTTATAATGATAGAATGACACTTTCTTAGCCAAAATACTATAGGTAAGTAATTTAGGATGTATGAGGGATGAATATATCTACATACTGACAATCATACATTTACTACTATATCACAAACCTTAGATGGGTAAAACATATGTAAAATTGTGTCAAAAATATCTTCACGCACGAATGTCCTTTACGCTCGTATTTTTTGTATGTGTATGTGTGTATATATGATATCTTTTTAAATCCAATGTGGTGTGAGTTTTTTTTTGGCAATGAATAGTATTTTCGACCCTTAGCCGAATATTTGGTAAAAGTATTCTGCCAGAGCGCGTGACCTCTCTTTCCCACGCCGCACTGTGTGTTTTGACATGTTTAGTTTGGTACGCATAGTAAAGAGGTTCATTTTCGTGCTCTCTTCGTTTTGATTAATCAGTATCAATATATTTTTTAAGTCTAAAGGTAGGTGTAATATTTAAAAATTAAAACACTTTTAGGGAACTAAATACCTTCGTCAGAAGAATCACGCAGCCCATATGAACAAAGTACTTGGCCTGGAGTCACAGCCTTCTCGAGAGTTAATACCTGAGTGGCTTCCACAAAAGCAGCCAGTGCAAATATGGCCGTGCATGCCGAGGAAGAGGAAATATCTTTCTTCTGCGGACAGTATCCTGGACTTACCCACTTACAAGCGCTCCACTTGTGAGTACGTATGTTTTGTGAACTAAATTATTATTACGATATCTGACAAGTCTTTTTGAGAAAACGAAAGAATCTCTAAATTTAGCATGGTCCATACAAACGTAGATTGGTTCTATTTTGCAATAGAATTAGAAATTAATAAACAGTATTAATTAAAATAAAATTTTCAGCGACATAATGTATGCTAGTTTTAAGTATTAATTTGCTGTGTGCTAGTTTTCTATTTAGTTGTATTGTTTTTAAGTTACACTAATTTTCTGTTATTAAAGCAAATTATATCAAATGATATTTAAAAGATCTTTAGGATTTTGGAATACTGCGGAAATATATATGTATAAGGGATTTCGTCTGTGAAACAGGTTTAAAAAAATTATAAGGAGGCTGGCATATAGTTCTAGTCTGCCATTTGTATTTAATATTTGGATTACGGACATAATGAAGAAGAAAAATTTGTTAATAACAAAATGCCCTAAAGTGTCATGTTGAAGAAAAAGGCTGTCATAAAGATTGTATTTGACGTGTTTTGCAATCTTTTTTTTTTTGTTTTATTGTGCGACGCGTTATCGAAAAAAAAAACATGGTGGTTCAAGACTAGGGCAAAAAACATTATAAACTAATACTACTAAATTTAATTAGTAAATGTGTAATATTTCTGTTTGTATGGATCACGCTACGTGGTTTCGCACACATGGAGAATATTGTCTGGGTCAATATATGGTATACTTTATCCTGTCGAGAGTGCCCACGATAATAGATTTTTTACATGGGTGAAACGCCAAATAAACAGATGGTATTTTATACGTTTTTAATTTTGAGGCACCGGCTTATCCTAACCTAGGTGAGGGTGATTTAGGTTGTAGATGTAGTTAATTTACCACACCGACCAACTGCGAATGACTCCTCGATAAAGATGAATTTTCAACAGTTTTCAAACGATTGACAATTACTGTTAGTGTATTTTTACATTGACATAAGAAGGGGATGCCTTGTATGAAGATAATCTACTTCACTATTTCTACTCTGTATGTCTGGCATAGTACAAGAAAAAAAGAAGTAGACTCTGTTTGTATAGTAAGAACACACTATCCGGCAGAAAGTGCTAAAGCCCAGTAGCCTGGAAGCAATAGCAGGCTAGGCAAGTGAGAATAAGCACCAATTAGTGGCGCTAGTTTAATACGCAAATAGTCAACTCAGCATACGAAAACCATTCATTCTTCTTCCTGTCACCAGGTTATAAAAAGTTGTCTCAGAAAAGAGATATTTATTTAGCGGCTTTTAATCACTTCTACTTATTTTATAGTTTTCATAGTCTTACGCTATATTATACATTACAATTACGCTCGCGGGTTTTCAAGATAGTTCGTAGGTATATATTCCTATAAATGATTTAAATACGCTGTTATATCTAATACCTTCAAACGAGCAACTCTTGTATATATATATTTATAAATATATATATATATATATAAATATATATATATATATTTCATCTGAATCTCAGAAACGGTCGATTTTCATGAAATTTAGTATGTAGGGGTTTTCGGGGTCGATAAATTGATCTAGCTAGGTTTCATTTTTAGAAAACGTCGTTTTATCCGTGTTTATAAGGCAGTGATAAACTGAAAAGTATGACTCTTCCTGACATCTATTGGCGAGTAGTAATATGCAGCACTTAAGCTATTTGACAACAGGTGGCGTTATTAAGCAACGCTTAAGCTACTTGATAATAGATGGCGCTGTTTAAAAAAAAAACGAGTTGCACTCCGGGAGTGCCGGCAGAAGTGAAAACCTTTACACACGATTCGCGCTTAACACTCAAATATGTCACAAGACATGTCTTTGACATTGTCAAGAAATAATAATGTTTGTTTATTTACTTTTTTGACGTAGCATATTTGACATCGCAATCTGTCATAGAATTAAAATTCCATATCCAACCTCCTACTACTATTCATAATCGCAAATACTAAAAATAAAAAATATAATAGGCGTGGCATTACGGTTTCCGTCTTACGAATTTCCACGATTAGGACACGTGACCTGACGCGAGTTTATCACTTTTTACCCATACCAAAAAAAGTGCACAACGCCGCTAAAGAAGTTTTCACTTCAAAAACCGAGCATTTGCTCGGTCCTCCAGGTACTAATCTTATTTATGTACACTAGTTCTATTATTAATACCTACATTCAAAATAGACATTGGAACACAAAAATGACTACTACTATTTTACAATGGTATCATGGTTTAAAGAAATTAAATGAATAGTTCCAGACGTAGTAGACTGGAGTAACGACGACATGTTGGTGGCAGCCCTTGGCAACAAGTACTACAGCTTCAGCTGGCGCACTCAGAGTAGGATAAGTCAGGGTCTAGCGCAGGGAGACATCTTCTGCTGCAAATTCGATCCTCGAGGCAAGATGTTGACAGTGAGGCTTAATTTGTTATATACTTTTTCCACAGAGTAAGTTTTCATTTCGTTTATACAGTCGGCTATCGAAGGCGTTAAAGCAAATCAATCGTTAATTTCACTTCACGACATACACGAATTTCTGGAATTTTTTTTCAACATCAAACCCGATGACCGACTGTTTGAATGAAATGACTAGTAAGGCTGTGCTACTTACTATCATACGTTTAAAAAAATAATAGTGCAGGAGCCGTGTGACATGACGTACCAAGCAAGCTTTGTTCGCAAGTTTCATGCTCTCATCAACTTACAAGCTCGATAATATACAAGCATCGATTAGGTAAAAAATTATCCACTATTATCTTTATTTTAATACACGTAGGGGAGAGGGGTACTTAACGTTCGAAAGGCAATAAAACTGAAACTATTATACTTATATTAACTCTTATTTTTAAATTCTTCTTCGGTATTTATTATTGTTTTCAATATTTTTTAAAATATGAAAGTTAAGAAGTCGACTACGAGGCATAACTGGGCAAGATTAAATGGATAAGGTAGGCATGTGGCCACGACTATCCTCTAGTCACCCTCTATTTTCAAGCCTATTTTCTTGTTTCGTTCTTTACAGAGCGTGATTAGGTAGCGTAGTCGATTTTTAGCTTTTGAACTTTTTACAACTTCCACTTGAAGAAACTTGTAGATTCTTCAAATCTTCTATTTAAAAATCAATTGATGTACGTTATTCCCACAAAAACTCGAGAATGGCTAAACTGATTTGGATAATTCTTTTTTTGTTGTATTCATTATTGTTAGAGCAAGGTTTATATTTGTTACAGTTAGGGGGTTGTCAATCTGTTGAGATGCACGACTGTAACCTTAGCAAGCGAACGGGTTTCAACTACTGCAGATGCCCAAAGGAAGCTGACTGCTACATCAGTACTATCGACTGGAGTCCAACTGGAAACTCCTTTGTTACGTTAGTACCTAGAACCGAGGAGTACCTACACTTCAGTATAATTTCTTCTACACGAAGGTTGTTTGTAAAAAAATATCGCTTACTAGTGATAAGACCGCCTTTCAGGGCGGTGGTTTCATGCACAGGTACGGCGCAAGTAATTTTTCTATCTTTCATTATTTTACCTACTTGTGAGCGTGAGAAATTAAGGTACAAGGTAATTGGGTGGTATCGCGGGAAAACAAGAGCAAAATGGTATTAATTTATAGTACGGCAAAACAATTAATATATATTATACCTTAGTTTATGGTACTTTTAAGGTAGGGCATTAGTATTTCAAGGGCATTGCCCCACAATGCCCCCCCTTAGCTACGGCACGGGCAACCATTTTTTTAACCATTTTTTTTAATATTGATTATTTTTTACTTTGAATTACTATCACGACCAGTGCTGTTAATTCGTCTAAATTTCCTGGAGATAACCTACTTTTTTTTGGAAAAGTTTACCCATTTGTTGTATGGATGATATGTAACAATTTAATGTACCGTCAATAACTTTTTGAATTGAAACATTGAACATACAGTGCAACAATTTTTTTTGGACCCGGTGGTCTATAATCAAATCTACAGTCCCCATATTGAAATGATGTGAATTTACAACGACACTAGGGACCAAACATCCAAGGTCAAAGGGTCAGAGAAGTTTACTTACTGTACCCATTGTGACTGTGTGTATTGTTATCTAAGTCAAAGTAAAAGTCAAAGTATATTAACAACAAACAATACCAAGTATGAAACGAGCTCGAGCCATTACCTTACATTTCTGTATCAGCGCCATCTAGCGTGTTTGGTAAAGATTATGCGGTCGGTCCGGCGTAGCAATAGCGGCGTAGGTTCGTTCTTTGCATACTCTGTGCACCAGTCGTCGTCATATAATCCTTTGACAGGTCGCGGCGTATGTACATTGTTTTGATTGTATTAATTTTATACATAGTGAATAAGTACGCCACACAGAGAAACACAATACAGACATTCACATACACACTTCATACAATCGTATTCAAAAAACGTTATTACAAAAAACATCTGTTGCCAAAATTTGGGTAAGTCCATGCAATTTTATGAAGGCCTACGTTGGCCCAGTTTTTACGATCCAATTTTTTGGTAGGCAGACGTGGTATGGGCCACTTTCGTTTGTTTTTGTTTGGGTCATATTACGACGGATTTAAAGTAAGTTACAATTTAAAATTCGTGACGTCGTATAGCTTACGGTTTGATCTCATATCATCGCTCGTCGGACATATTTATTAATTACTTACCTACATTTTTTTTTTGTTCGAAATAAATATAGACTTCGATATTCTACTGTGTGTTATATTTGTTATTACGGATTGCAAGATAACATATTTATTTGTGTAATTGTGTAGTCAGGATTTTGTACATTGAAGTTGGTCTTTTTTTGGGGTTTATATAGTAACTTGGTTGCTGTAACAAACTGTTTATATAATAAACAGAGTCGTTTGCTTATGTGTCTGATTTAGTTTTTGGATTGCTTTTTTTGTGTGGGAATTTAGTTATGAAATATGACGTCATCGGTCAAGGAGTACAAGGCTGTTTTAACCAATCTGACCCGATAGTTTTCAGGTGCTTTAGGGATCGTTAAGCGGGAGGATCGGATGTTTGCATTAAAGCAAAGAGCGGGACAGTTACCGACAAGAGTCAGCGAGCTGAATAAGGCATACCAGGGTCTCTTATCGTTAACGGATGACGAAACTATCCTAAAGGCGGCAAATTCTGACTATGACTTTTGTATGTCAGTAGTGGACGAGGTTAACGAGGCTGTGTCGACATTAGAGACTAGCCCGCAGCTGGAAAGTAGGAAGGTATCGGAACAAAAATGCAACGAACGGTTGCCAACTTTGGATATTCCTCATTTTAGCGGTTCATTGGATGAGTGGAGTAATTTTATCACACTTTTTGATAGCATTGTGCACCTACGGACTGACTTATCTGACTCACAAAAATTAAGTTACCTGTTGACGTCTATCAGGGATGAGCCCCTCTGTTTGATAAAACAGTTGGACATCACTGATGTCAATTATAATATAGCCAGGGAGTTATTAGTAAAGCGGTACCAAAATAAACATCGCATTGCGGATACACATGTAGCTGCCATTTTAGGTATTCCACAACTGTCTTCGGTTAACCAGCTGCGGTTGGACCTGCTTAACCCTATTTTGGTAGCGACGAATGCGTTAAGAGGCCTAAAATTCCCTGTATCAGAGTGGTCATTTTTATTGTTGCATATTGTTTTAAATAAATTGCCCAATGACGTCAGGGCTCGTTTCGAACAGTTACACGGAGGTGACTCGGCGTCACATATACCTACTTTCGACACTTTAATGTTATTTTTGGAGAATCAAAGTAGGAAGCTCGAGAATTTACCCGCCGAGCCACAATCGGGGAGGTCACGATATTTGGCCCCGTCTGGACCCCGTCAACAACCCCAGTCTGGACCCCGTCAACAACCTCGTCCCGGGACATCGCGAGGTACCGGGTCGTTTCGGCCCCCCAGAATTTTGACAATTGAACGGACTGAACGGTGTGGGGTGTGTTATGAACCGGGACACACCATCCTGGATTGCCACCAGTTCAGAAAATCTGGGATGGCCCGAAAA
Source organism: Apoda limacodes (assembly GCA_946406115.1). NCBI lineage: Eukaryota > Metazoa > Arthropoda > Insecta > Lepidoptera > Limacodidae > Apoda > Apoda limacodes. Next base: position 26,835,775 of record OX291550.1, read on the forward strand.
CGGTTTTTGACCCGTAGGAGATGGTCGTCGGTCACCACCCTCACGTGCCCCTTCCGCTTAGGTAGGTATTGCGGAACGGGCACATTACGCAGATTATGAGCCAATGCCCCTCCCTATCGCGGAGCGTCCTCGCGTCCTCGCGTCACTCGCGAGTTGAGGGCGGGATCGGGTGGCTATCGCGCGCTGCCGAAGGCACGCGCGTCTCGGCGGCCACTTTTGCCCGCGTGCGAGCCGTATGCGTATACGGGCTCAAGCGTGGGGTATTATGAGCCACAGGATCCCCGGGGCCAAGTACGGCGCTCGGGTCGGGCCAACGCCCGTTGACTCGTGGCAGCCGTTTCACCAGTCTCTCCACCACCTGTCACAACTGTTTTGCCCACCGCGCAGGTTCTAGTTCATTTACCGCGCGGACCTGGTGTAGTTGTGCGCGCCATTTTGGACTCAGGCGCTCAGGGGTGTCTTATGTCGCTGTGGCTGGTGAAGCGTCTCCGCTTACAGGTAAGTTCGCGGAGTCATGGGATTTCTGCAGTAGGGGGTCTACGGGTGGACAACGTCGTGGGTAGTATGGGGTATTAACTAGGAGCTGTTGTCCTGAGGGATATTTTAGGTCGTCAGCCTCAGGTGCCCCTGCCGACGGACGTGCTGGATCTCTCGTCCGGCCTGCAGTTAGCCGATGAAAGGATCCACCTACCTGGTCCTGTGGAACTTCTGCTTGGCGCTGATGTCCTTGGATTGCTCGGACTGGACAAGGCCATGTCACTTCAGCCAAGTGGGTTGCTCGCTGTTCCGACTGATCTCGGATCTGTTATAATGGGCCCAGCACATTCTCTCGCCGCTCAGGCGTCTACGGATTCGTCGGTGCAAGTGGGACTCTCGCTCGCTGACACCCTTCAGCGTTTTTGGGAAATCGAAGAGCCTCCCCCGGCGTCACGGACTCGACCAATCGATGACAAGTGCGAGTCATATTTTCTCGCCAATACGGGTCGTCTAAATTCTGGCCGGTTTTTTACTCGACTGCCTTTCTTATCCCCTCTTCCGCGCCTGGGTGACTCCTGGAAAATAGCTGTAAAAAAGGTTATTATCCATGGAGCGCCGGATGCGTCGTGATAAAGAATTCAGCACAAAATACGTGGATTTTATGCGCGAATAATATCGGCCAGTTCAGGATATCTCCACCTACTCAGTTGAACCGTCAGACACAATGAAGAGGTGGACTAAAAGGCTGGTTCTGTCCACAGTAGCGCGTGTCTTTGATCCTAATGGTTGGGTGGCTCCTGTAGTCTTTTGGGCCAAATGTTTCCTACAGGAGCTTTGGATTTCTGGTCTCGACTGGGATACCCTGTTGACCGGAGACTTGTTGTCTTATTGGCTACGATTTAATGAGACACTTTCGGACCTTCAACATGTCTCCGTCCCTCGGTCGTTATCGGGCCAGTCTTCACAGCTTTTCTGATGCGTCGGTATCCGGTTATGCGGCTGTCGTTTATCTCCGCACCGTTGACAGCAATGGTCATGTTCGCGTCTGTCTAGTGGTCGCAAAGAGTAAAGTTGAACCTTTGCGGACCAATTTGACAATCCCCAAGCTGGAGTTGGCTAGAGCTACATTGTTGACTCGACTTCTCAACCATGTCTTCTCCACCAATGGGGTCAATGAGTCCAATTTGACTTCGTCACAGCATGGACAGACAGCCAAATCGTTTTGTCTTGGCTTAAGGCGTCCCTTCATGCCCTAGAGACCTTCGTAGCCAATCGTGTCTCCCAAATCCAGTCTTCTGCGGTGTCTCTGGATTGGCGTCACGTGCCAGGGTCCTTGAATCCCTCAGATTGCGCTTCACGGGGCCTGATTGCCTCACAAGTTATTAATCACCCGCTCTGGTGGGGACCTGACTGGCTGGCCTCTCCTGAAGACACTTGGCCTCACACAATTGTGGAGTTTGTTGACCATCTGCCGGGGTTAAAGGTCTTTGCTGTTGAGCAGACTGTGGACACTTCACCGAACTTCTTGTTTAATTGGTTCAGTTCTCTCAACAAGCTTGTTTGTGTCACCGGTTGGATTAAGATGTTTCTCCACAACTTAAGGAACAGGTCACAGCCAAGGACGTCTTCAGTCTTGTCTTCGAAGAGCGTCAGGATGTTCTCCTCACCTGTGTTCGACTGGTACAGGCCCAGTCGTTTGGGAAGGAGATTGGTCTTCTCCGTTCAGAGAACGGGAAATTGCGGGGAAGTCTTGCTCGTTTTAATTTGTTCCTAGACGAGTCAAAGTTTTTGCGAGTGGGTGGTAGGCTTCGTAACTCAGAATTGCCCTATGGAGCTCGGCATTCTCTCTTGTTGCCCAAGAGCGGTCATTTTGTTGATTTGCTGATCAGGGACCGCCATGTTAGGAACTGTCATGCCGGTCTCAACGCATTGCTGGCTTGTCTGCAGCGAGAATTTTGCATTTTGTCCGCCAGGCGAGCAGCTCGGAGTGTCATTTTTAAATGTATCCCTTGTTATAGGTTGAAGGGAACCTTGACTCAGTCACAAATGGGTGACTTGCCGTCCGATCGTGTCCGGCCCGCTCGACCTTTCGCTAAGGTTGGGTTGGATTTCGCGGGTCCGTTTTTGGTGAAGACGTCAAGTGTTTGCAATGCCAGACAGTCTTTGTCTTCCAAGGCTGTGCATCTGGAGCTCGTTTCAGCCTTGTCTACGGAGGCCTTTGTCGCATGCCTGTCGCGGTTTGTCAGTCGGCGTGGTCTCCCTCACTTAATTCGCTCGGACTGTGATACAAATTTCAAGGGTGCAGATCGCTATCTGAAGGAAATCCTTCAGGTTCTGTCGGACAATCACACGTATATTGATTCGGAGTTGCCTAAACGGGGCGTGACTTGGATTTTTGATCCTCCCGGCTATACTTCGTGGGGCGGTATTTTAGAAGCAGCTGTCAAGGTCGCCAAAACTCACCTCCGCCGTGTGATTGGCGAAACGGTCCCTACGTTTGAGGAATTACAAACTGTATTTTGCAACGTCGAAGCGGTATTGAACTCACGACCGCTTTGTCCGATCTCGTCGGATCCTAATGACCTGGAAGCGCTAACCCCAGGCCATTTCTTGATCGGTAGTCCTTTAACCTCCTTGTCTGAATACCCCTTCATCGATGTATCAGTTAATAGGTTATTGCGCTTTCAGTTGCTTCAACAAATTACGCAATTGTTCCACCGTAGGTGGTCTTCGGAATATTTACATTTGTTACAGCAACGGGTTCGGTGGACGGATAAAACCAAACCCCCGCGCGTCGGAGACCTTGTCCTCTTAAAGGACTCAAATTTACCGCCCTTGCAATGGCGTTTAGGTCGCATCGTGCAATTATTCCCCGGTTCGGACGGTATCCCGCGGGTCGCAGAGGTCATGGTAGGGGATTCAGTGCTGAAGCGTGCCGTCGCGACGCTTTCTTGATTGCCAGTAGATTGAAGGCTCTGGCTCGGTTAATCCTCATCCAGACACCGTCTGGCTGGGGCGGGGGTTTGTTTGGTAAAGATTATGCGGTCGGTCCGGCGTAGCAATAGCGGCGTAGGTTCGTTCTTTGCATACTCTGTGCACCAGTCGTCGTCATATAATCCTTTGACAGATCGCGGCGTATGTACATTGTTTTGATTGTATTAATTTTATACATAGTGAATAAGTACGTCACACAGAGAAACACAATACAGACATTCACATACACACTACATACAATCGTACTCAAAAAATGTCATTACAAAAAACATCTGACGCCAAAATTTGGGTAAGGCAATGCAATTTTATTAAGACCTACGTTGGACCAGTTTTAACGATCCATAGCGATTATTAAGAGAAACAGTAACACATTTTTTTTTTGTTGAAAACGATATTCAAAGTTAAGCAACGTCAGGCTTAGTCAGTCATAGGAATAGGTGAACAAGTTTTTTTTTTGTTTTTGTTTGTGTTCGTAAATTACGTAAATGGTAGTACGGAACCCTATCGTGCGCCAATGCAACTAGCACTTGACCGATTTTCTGCTATTTATTCACGATTTCGCCTCTGACGCGTTCAGCGTTACTTTACAATAATAAGTCTCGCATCACTTTTGATAGGGTTAGGAATTTTATTTGTACTTTATACAATGAACACTCGGAGCACTCACTTTTCAAAAACTGACAGCAAAATGGCGCTTAGTAAAATGGCAGCCGTCGTTCCGAATTCGTCTACTGAACAGATAAGTTGGTGGCACTGTACGTAGGTACCTAAGATTTTGATCATTTGATATCTGTCATTTCAAACGCTACTAGCACGGCCGAAACATTCATTTAAGAGGATACGATACGATTCGCGGCTTCATACAAACGAATTTCTCATTTGTTTTTCACATTTACTGCGGGTCGATTCCGTAAAAGTTTGCTAACCTTTTTTGAAAGAAATAAGATATACATTGCGGTTTCGCGACAATCGATAAATTTCATTCGTCATTTCAAATGCGCAATGTATATCTTATTACTACGGATTTCAAACGAGAATTGTTAGCTGTCATTTTACGGAATCGAGCCGCTGATCCACTGTGAAATTTCTTAGTCATAATCCCAAGCCGAATACCTATGTCTGTGGTTTTTCAAAAACTTGTAAAATGTTTTTATTAACCGGAAATCATTTTTGAAACCTTTTGTATGAATAACTAGTATCCTGATTAACTTTTGAACTATAAAATGTAATAGAAAACTGGCACACTGCAGACCTAGATGTGTTTGTATGAAGCACACTGAGAGGCGCTCCGAATCGTATTCTCTTGAGACAGTCATCGCCTTTAAAAAATCCGACAACGTCGATAAGTCATAGCGCCGCCGCGCACCAGTCCGAAATGTGTGACTGGCTGGACAGTACCCGTTGACTATATGAATGTTTAGACTGTGTTACTAATTAATTTAAACAAAACTGAGCAGAGCAAATGCCTTATATAAGAGACCGAAGGCTGAGGCCTTTTATAACGCAGACAGCAAGGGCTGCAAATGGGCTGCAATGATGACCAAGCTTGAAGCTTAGCTAAGCTAAGCTCGAATTGGCCATCATACCGGGGCCAGCAGCACAGTCATTTCATACCAAACTTAATGCCATTGATTCTTATGACAAGTTTAAAAACTTTTTTTTGTTAAATAATATTTTGGACTTTATTATGTACCGTTATTGTATTTTACAATTGCGTGGCGAAACCACTTGCTTTGCCGAGGGTCGTAGACATTTTCTTTTTGGCATTAGGGCGTAGTAAAAAAAAAACTTTGGGAACCCCCCTCCTAGACAATAATTTATTCAACATAATTTTGCTCAAGATATAAAATAGTCTTGTGTAACAATTTGTTTTTTCATTCATTTTGGTATGCAACGCCTTGAGAGATGACATGACAGAAAATACCATAGACATAGGAAACTAGACAGCGCATTACCATATCCATCTGTAAAGTAAATATGGCCGATGTGAGTGAAAGAGACAAAGCAACTTCATAGGTGTAAATCAAACTTTTCTGACCTTTTGGTGTTTGGTCGCTAGTGTAGTTATAAGTCCACACTATTTCAATCAGACGACTTTAGCTTCGATCTTTGACCGCCACACCCGCGCTGCGTCAGAAAAGTTTATTGCACTTGTAGCAAGTGAATTGTTTAAATATGTAATTTTTAATCTGTAAATAGCTTTAGTTCTCTTTTTGCGTTACTACTTCCATTTTTTCTATATCCATACGAGAAATGCCTAACTTATTTACTTTGTCATACCGGCGGTTTACTCCTAAATTTTAGATTTCAAAAATGGATAGATAGAAAAAAAAAGATGAGAAGAGTTTTTCGAAGTAAGGATCACGAAACGACGTGATATGCGAATATTTTTTTATAAGGGTAATAGGAAAATATGAATCATAAAAGTGTGCTGATAATTCACAAATAGTGAAATTGACTACGAAGAAAGGATTATATTTATGCAAGAAAGCTGAACCTATTAATGACTTGGTTATATTTTGATTTCATTGGTTTTTAGGGATTACCACAAACCCTTGTCTCCAGGTAACAAAGTGTTGTAATAACTTGGATCTCAAACTGGTTATATTTCTACCCTACGACTGAATCGTCAATTTGCCATATTGAAACTATTTTTAAAGATTTTCAAAAGCTGGCGATGGCCTTGATATGCTGGTCTTGATCGTGTTTTGAACAATTTGTATAAAACATAGGTGAAAGAATTTACACCCTATCACGAAAGCTATACTTAAAACTATTGCGGTACAGTCAACGATAACAGAAAAAGCAGAAATTCGGTAATTTGTCATAATTAACGAAAATTTAGAATTTAGTACGGAGATATAAAAAATAAATTTAAATTACATACGCACGAGAATCTTTTTCCTTATTTGATTTTCCCCTGGGAAAAAGATCTCAACAAAATGACGCTCAACGGGTTAAAAATATAATACAATTTATTGTAGTTTTTGTACTGCTACGACACGCAAAAGGTTTTTTTTAAATATATATAATTTTAACGATGATTTCAACAAGCAACGTTCTCAGGTAATACGTGCAATTTTCGAACACGTTTTGGCAATTCAATATTTTTTTTCTCTCTAATATATACATATAAAAGGTTTCAATATAAAAAAAAACCATTTATACTTACTACAAAGGGTAGTAACGAATTATTTATTAAATAATAAGATAATGGTGAACGTACTTGTACGTCATTATATATTTGTTTTTCTTCTCAAAATTACTATAACGACAACTAATGTCGTTCGTTGAAGTCTGCGACATCCTTTATTATATAGTTTTAAATACTTATAACTTGGATAGAAGTAGTATTATCATTTCTTCCTTGTGCCGGTTATTCGACTTTTGTGTTAGTATATGGAGACTCAATTTTCCGAGTATTAGGGATGAAATAGTACATTGTGGAGTAAGGACGGTAAGAAGAAAATTACAGACAAGAGTATGTAATTTCTATACCACCTGTGTAACAATGTTTTTCATAACGTTTGCGAGTAAATTAATAAAACACAATTTTTAAAAACACATTAAAAGATATTCAAGTTACAAACCTTAGTGAGTGAAATTAAATATTTATCGTCAGGAGCTTAGAAGTTCGAATCGAAGGTAAAGTTAATGAAAATTCAATATTGATGGAATTTTTGGACTCAGCGATGCTAATCAACATAGAGTAAATGATCCATAGGAAAGACGGTTTGTTTTTTTCGTCTATTTTGCGAAATTTAGTTACTAGGATATTCTCTTAAAACGAACTCGTTTCTTCTTGTTTCTCCAGGTAAATAAAACTGTAGTTTATGTGGTTAAGTGCTTACTTGGCTTTAGAATTTGGTGGTAATAAGTTTAAATTTATTTGTAGAGCCGCATTAACAATATCTGGCGGTGTCGCATTTATATTTAACTCATCTGATGATGAAAACATTTTTCATTTATTTTATAAGTTGTAATTAAAGAAATTCACCAAAATAAAATTGTTGAAAATAGCAGTGCAGCCATCTAGCTGTATCTAAAAAATTTATGAATAAAAAGTTTTGGGTAAAGTTAAAACTTTTTAGTCGCTATTGTCATTGTAAGTTCACACCATTTCAATATGGCGACTGTAGTTTTGAGTTTTGACCACCGGGTCAGAAATATTTGTTGCACTTTAATTGTTCGCTTGGCGCGTAGTTCATATCTGAAACTAAAGATGGAAATTTTCTACAAACTTGATAGAATAGATAAAACAGTACGTTTACTGTTTTATCGTACAAGTACAGCGCATCCGGTGCGTTCAGTGACATAGATAGGGCGTTCCTTTTGAGCCGCGTTAAAATTTGATAGTAAAACCTCATTTTAGCACTAACTACCCGTTCCGTTTGAGCGCATCTGATAATTTTAGCGGCGCTATTATTGTCCAAACAAAACGCGTTTCGCGTCATTTTTTGACAGTTCCGTGTGTACTTATGTTTAAATATTTTATTTTGATTTTTTTGTAGATAATAACAAAGATATATAGTTCATAATGCAAAAATAAACTCTCTAAAAAAAACAACGTTATAAGTATTTTTCTCAAAGGATTCACTTTCACATTTGACAGCTGTCAAAAATTAACGCAAAATACCCACCTGCCGACATGGGTTTTTGATAGCAACATTTCGTAGCAAAACCGCTCAAAAGAAACGCTAAAAGTCAACATTAGATTTTGCTACCAAAAGCTAATGAAACGCGAACTTACGCAGGAGTTTATTTTGCCTTGAGAAAAGGAAAATTTACAAAGAAAAAGCCCGTGGAAGTAAATAAGATCTTAGCACCCACTTTACCAGCACGTACTGACACTGTTTACATACTTTCATCCCACTGGCTCGGAAAGGCTTACTTTGTTTTTCGTTTAAATCTGATTAAATCTGCGTGGAAAAGGCTACTTTATCTAAGTTTTTTTTTCTAAGTTCTACAAAATCAATAATAATAAAACTGTCCGAAAAGCGGTTCGTCCTTACTTCTTTTTCCCGTTATCTACTACGCGATCCGTTAAAAACACTTTTGTTTAATTTTTGATACTATTGCATTAAAGATAATAGCGCCTCTTCGCTAAGAGCTTCATACAAACGAATTACTTACTTATTTTTGGCAGTTGCTGATCAATCACCACAAAATTTTGAAGACATGTTCTAGTAATAAAATCTGGGTCTGCAGTGTGCTAGTTTTCTATTAAATTTTATAGTTTAAAAGTTATACAGGATTCTAGTTTCTCATACAAATGGTTCAAAAAAAGATTTCTAGTTAATAAAAACATTTTACAAGATTTTGGAAAACCGCAGACATAAGTATTCAGCTTGGGATTATGACTAAGAAATATCACAGTGATTGATGAGTAAATGTCAAAAACAAATGAGAAATTCGTTTGTATGAAGTCCGCTGCGAGGCGCCGCGAATCGTATCTTCTTAAATTATTAAACAACAAGAATAAGAAAGTTTTAAGTATATTTTTTGTTCTAAGAATTTTAAAATTAGCAAACAAGTGCACCTAACACTTACCAAATATTTAACCATTTCAATGGAAGTTTAAATAGTAGTATAGATTGCTCAAACTATAGTAGTTACTCTCGTTTATCAGTTTTTCCTTAACTAAGAACTACTAATTTTAATTACAAAGAACATGGGTTAAATTTACCATTGTTTTCAGGGGCTGTACTCAAGGCATGCTGGTGTGCTTTGCTCGTGACAACCAGCACGTCAACTGGCGACACCTGAGGGGCTACATCATGATGGTCCGTATTTCTCCTGACGCTCGATATGTCGCCGTCGCTATCTTCACGAACCTGCTGATACTCGCCTGGCCGGGTTTTCAAGAAGTTATGAGTTTTGACTTTAGGGACAATGTGAAAGTAAGTATTTTTAACACAAAAACATGGTGCATGGCCTGTTATTGCTATGGTTTGAGGTAACCCAGTAGTTGTTTTAAGGTATACACGTATTAAACGTATAGGAGTAGGTTATACTTTTTTTAGGTAGGTATAGGAATTATAAAAGTGATAACTTATTCAGTATACCTTATAAAACTCACTGGTTTTAGTAGATCGATCAACTGCTCCCAACCATCGATTTCTAGTGTTGGAGATGGCTAAATAATAAATATAAGGCTTGCAACGAATATTCGGCTACTTTTAACGTTTTCTGCCGAATATCGAATACTTATATTTTTCTTGTAGTAGGATGTTTGGCAAAATAAAAAGATTGTTTTTTTTTTTAAATAATGTATTTTCTTGTAATCAATAAAATAATCATGCATTAACAACTTCCGTAAGAGGCCATAATTGATTACTGTTTTATAAGGCTGACACAATTTCAATTTTCTTTAAAAAAATCAAAACGAAGAGAGCTGGAAAATGTTCATATTTACTATGAGCACCAAACTGAACATGTTAAAACACGCAGCGTGGCGTGTGAGAGAAGTCACGCGGTGGCCGAATATTCGCCTATTCGGCCAAAAGCTCGCAGAATATTCAGAATTTGGCGTGTGGCCGAATTTACTATTAATTGCAAGTCTAAAAAAATATAAATAAATCGTACACGTGTTTTAATTTTTCGAAATAGAACAGTAGCCTATGTCTTTCTCTCTTTAACTATTAACTGTTTCTTTAAATGTGCCAAATTTTAGCTTAATTGGATGTGCCGTTTAACAGATGACGTGAACGATGTACAAGCAAAAAACTGACTTTCGCATTTATAAGAGGGGCGTTTTGTTGACAAGCATTGAGAGCTATGATATCGCATAGGCATTGAAATCGTTTTGTTCACCAAATGTCAACAAACAATATGGCCGTTCACTATTTGACAGCGCATCCACTACGCACTCACGAGCATGTGCAGCTAATGCGTTGAATGCGGTCCGGAAGTGACTTCATAGCGCATTCAGTTTTGGTCCACAGAACGATCGAATGTGCGCATATAGCGCATAGCATTGAGCGCATTCAATGCGTATAATGCTTGTCAACAAAACGCCCCTAAAATTAGCTGCATAGAGTAAGTTTTAGATACCGACGAAAGGCATCATGAGAGGGCAATACTGAGGAAAGTGCGGGCCAGGGAAGGAGGGAGGAAGGGATGGATCTTATCCTTACTTAACGTAAATTGGTAATATTATTAGCAGTAATGTGACTCCGAAAGTCAGCTTAAAGGAGTGATAAGATTTTCAAAGGTTAAGCAACGTGCAAGTTGTGCTCCTGGTGCATCTATCTGCTACGGTTACCTCTTAGCACCAGGCGGACCATAACCTTGGTTGCCATAGTAGTGGTGTATAAAAACGACATCTGCAAAAAATGTAATTTCATCATGAGGCATAACGTCTTGTTTATTGAAATAACTTGTTAATTTTAATAATAGGCAATATCCTGGCATCCGTGGCGCAGTGCGCTGCTAGCTATAGGACTCGGCAGCACGTTTTCGACGCCGCGCATCGTGTTGTGGGACACGGCCCCCGGGCAGTCCCAGGGTCGGCTGAAGCTGAGCCCGCACAACTATGTCATCGACACCATGCTGTTCAGCCATAGGACAGGCGAGCTGGTGCTCAGCCTTTTTGACACAGGTCTGTTGAAAAAAAAACATTTTTAGTTATTAGAATAGCATTCGTATTCAACACGCGGAATATATGTTTTATTAGAAATTTACATTATTTGTCGATGCATTAAAACATTGAAAAGAAAAATTTGAATGTACTAGGACCTGTTTGTCTTTTAACTTGTCTTTCTTTGAGCTTTCAACAAGGTATCTACATTTAAAGTTAAAGGGTTCAATAGATTGTTTTCTTGCATAAAATAAAATTTAAAACACGCTGCACACAGCGCCATCTTTTCCCAAAGTAAGCAAGGCATGAGAAACTAAATTATATATTGTAAATACATATGTGTGTATAGCGTCAAGGTTTTCAATCCCTGAAAGGATTAATCAGTGGCTGAAAACACACCCACATCATAATGTGAGGAACAGCCTCTTTTCACTAACCACTTTAGTCTTACGTACCTACCTACCTACTTCTGTGTGCCTAGTGTGAGTTTTTAACTCTATTATCGCGTTCGCGTTTATGAAATACATGTATGGAAACGAAGAAGCGTCTTTAGTGGACGCGATTGGAGTCGATTGTTTCTCATAGAACTTTTAATGAATACGCGAACGCGATAGAAGAGTTACGAATACGCAAAAACTTACACTAAGCACACGGATAGCAGTGTGTCTGGACTAAGGCGGCTTTATATTTATATATATGTATATACTATAAGTCATGACTACCAGCTTTTTCTCTCATCGAGCGTTTTTTTTTATTTAGCGGCGTTGTGCACTTTTTTTGTGATGGATAAAAATGTTAAACTCTATACGAATAAAAATAAGAGGAAATTGGGTTGATGAAAAGATGAAAGTGCGGATTACACATGTTACAATGTTGTATCCAGGATGTATGTTTTTACTACTGCCGGCAATCCTGAAGTTTTTCGGAGCCTTTGACGTATTTTATTTTGTACTATTTGCTTTGGGGACCTTACTATAGATCCATAATACGGCAAATAGATTTTTTATTACAGAGGAAATCGGTTTGAAATGGTTCGTGTAAATTCACATGTCCGATTTCACTCTTTTCTTTTTAAAACTTGACTAAGACACTAAGGGTGTCTAAATTTAGTTAATTTTTATTTGTAGTCTTAGAATATACCTAAATATATGAACTGACTAGAGTTTAGATATTAGTCTTGGTATTCGTTAGCCCTGTGTTTTCTGTATCACAGACACTTCGGCCATAATACGGGGGAAGGGCTCGCAGTTGGTGGTGATGAGCGAAGCAGACACCGTTGTGGACCAGTGGGGGGAAGGCAAAGAAGGTTTGGACCGGATCAGGACTATGATCTTCAGCCCCGATGGAACCAAACTCGGTGCGTGACGTACATTTTCTCATCGCATTATTCGGGTATGAACCGAAACAAAAAGCATTAAATTTCACAAAGCCGTTTTATGATCCAGAGCAAGGATATCCTATTGTGGATATCAAGGTTTACTCCCAACTTTAAAAAAGTCTGTAAATGAAATAATTACTTTAAAAACTCTAAAATGTCTATAAGCAAAAAAGAGTAGCGTTGTCTCATAAAGACAAAGAGAAGATAATTCAGAGTATAGTGACGTTTTCTCTACCGACATAATGTTCAATATTATACGCTTAATGTCAGTTAACTAACTAAAGTGAATGAGCCAAGAATTGTAGTGTGCCATACAGAATTATAGCACGAACGCGAAGCAGAAAGAATTTCGTTCAATGACCGGTCACTATTTGTCTCTGTTGCGCGCGCATATTTATTTGCCGCCGCGCTCGTGCAGATGCAATGACCGCAGCAGAATTTACTACTATTTTGACCACTGAACACAGGCTAAAAGGTCAATGTACAAAATTATTCGTGCTTCGCGTCCGTGCTATAGCTGGCTTTTCATTAGACCACACAACGACGACAACGGCAACGACGATGACACTAAAAGAAGCAAAAGTGTATAAAAATGAGTCATCGCCGTGTCGGTGTCGTTGTTGTTCAATCGTAGTGTGGCATATATTTTTATACACTTCTGCTTCAGCCTTTTGTCGTTGTCGTGGTCGTAGTCGTGTCGTCTAATGGAAAACCAGCTATTTATGAATTTTTAACTTTGCTGGATGATGACAATAAACGCATTGAAGCGGTGAACAAAACGTACCTTATAAAAAAAGGTGTATCTGGCAGTAAGTTGGAAAATGTACGGTTTAGGAACTTCTACAATATCAGGGCTACTTGAAAACGTCAAGTGTGTGCCGGTTTTTTTCGTCAGATTCGGTGTGTTTGTCACCGGGATCCTCCTAAACGGCTGGAACGATTTGGGTGAAATTTTGTTTAAATATTTTAATGAGTTCCTGGATGGTTGGAAAATACAATTGTACCCATTAGGTGGCGCTACAGTCGGTGTGTCACTGATCTTCTACTAAACAGCAGGGTTTAATGATATTTTTTGTGTACGTTCAAGTGTGTCCCTGCAAGGTTTGATTACACAATTAGACCCGGTAGGTGGCGCTGCAGTCGGTGTGTCACTGATATGCTAAACGGCAAATATTGAATGTACGACAATAATTTCAAAATTAGCTGCATTAAATGCGATTTCATTATTATCATATCCCACAACTCCTATCATTGTGAAATTTGTGGCTTGGAAACGTCACATTACATAGAACGTAAAAAACGCACAGAAAGGGCTAGCTCAAAAGGATTTAAAGTAAGGCTTTCCGTTATCTATGTTGGAAAACATAGAAGATTTGGAAGAAAATGAAAAATTAAATGATTTAGACATGGAGGCCATAGTTAACAGTGAGATATTCAAAAATGATAACTTAACCGTAGATTCATTAGAAGTTATTATCAAATCACAAAATTTAAAAAATTATAATGTAAAATTTCACTTATCTTTAATTTATTGTGGCGCTGCTTTTCCGGACAACTTCTGCCGGGACCGCTATATTATAAATGCGGTAAAAAAAAGTAAATCTGTCGGACTGTGTGTCTGTTACCTCTTCACGCTTAAACTGTGCTGTGCTGATTAAGATGAAATTTGGCATGGAGGTAATTTGAGACCCCCGGGAAGGACATAGGCTACTTGAAAAAGTCAAGTGTAAGTCGTTTTTTAGTATAATTGAGAAGTTGCTGTTGAAATCCTACACCGATAACCAAATTCAGGGCGGGTGGAACCGCGGGCAAATTTGGCACGGAGATAGTTTGAGTGCCGATTAAGGGCGTAGGCTACTTGGAAACGTCAATTGTGAGTCGGTTTTTTTTTCTGTAATTAAGGAGTTGCCGTTGAAATCCTACACTTGTATCCTAATTTAGGGCGGGTGAAACCGCGGGCAACAGCTAGTTTACTCATAAAGATTTTATACCGCTTACACGGAGTAAAAAATTTTGTTCGAATTAAAAAACTTTTATTAATATGCGTTAATACTAAATTTTAATAATTTCAAAAAAAATATTTGGAAATTACAAAACAATATAAATTTTAGTACATTTTATTAATTCCATAAAATAATAACAACAAAATAGTTTTATTTGTTTCCGTAATTAATAATTTGTACTTCGTATTACAGAATTTTACAAATCCTATAAAGTAGTAGGGTAATTCATATCAACATTTAAGGCTTGCTAAAGATTACAAAAAGTTTTATTAAAGTGGGCAGATAAAACACTACTTGTCATTACAGTGAAGGCCAATTAACGTCTACAAACACTTTTCTAAGAATTAGTGAAGATTACTAATAACAAACATCATATCGTACTGCTACGAATTAAGGTTGACGTCACGCGTCTTACATCGCGCTATCGAAGTGTTTTCGATAGTTTGCATATATACCGACATTCCGAAATGCAAGTAAAGTTTCCCGATTCGACTTTCGTGTTGTGTGGTCGTGTTTTAGAGCGTCGAGTGCTCTCATTGTGCTCCGTGCAGTGGTGACTCAGCTGGTGCGCATTCCTGTATGGTGTTTTGCCGCAGCGCTGACTACCTCGTTTCGTCGTTTGGTTTATTGCCCGCGATTCTTGGAAAATCGGCCAAAGTGTTGAGCGCTGCTCAGTTGTGTGTATTGGGTCCTCGCGCTTCCCCGTCCCCGTCCACCTCGGCTGCCAAACAAACTTCTGTCTGCTCTACCTGGGCCCGTCTCAGTCACGGGTATTCCCTATCCCACCCCCCTCATGTCCCGGGATATCCCGCGCCCAGCGCCTGCGCCCTTCTCGCGCATACGCGCCTTGCTTCCCCACGCCCTTCCTTAGCGCTGCCCCGCAACGCCGCTCAGACGACCGAGCAGCAGCAGCATCTCGGCAAACCTCGACGACCTCAATCAAATGCTCAGCTTCGTGGCTAAGCATCGCGATTTTTTTGCCGCCCTCCGCAGGGTGGCCCCCAAACCGTAAAAACCAAGATGGATTGCACAACCGTGCGCGAAAAACCCCGGTCCGTCTCCTTAGGCTATTTTAATGCCAACGGTCTGCGCAACCAAAGAGAGGAATTATCGCAATTCCTCTCGTCCCAAAAACCGGACGTCTTCCTCATCCAGAAAACGTTCCTAAAGCCTGCTGTCCGCACCCCTTCGATCGCGGACTATCGCACGATCTACAATCAACAAGAATACTGAATGAAATTTTCTGAATATAAATTATCTAAAACTTGTACTTAGTTTTTTTTTTATTGTTTTAGCTACAGCGACGATAGACGAAGATTTAATAATCTGGAATTTCTACCCGGAAGATAACAAGAAAACTAATAAAAAATCTAAGCTCAAGAAGTTTTCGCAGATTCCTACATTCCTTGATGAAGTCACTTACGGCGTGTCTGTGCGATGATTTCCTTGAATTTAATTCTATTTATGTTTATAAATTGTATGTTTTGTTATCATACTTTAATATGAATCTATTTAATTTGAAATTAAATGATTTTATTTGTGTAATAATTTGAATTTAATTTAAAATCTACAGAATTCAAATGGATTTTAAGGGACTTATCTAAAAAAAATTATAAAATGATAGTCGGAGTTGAACACTGTGGGGTCCGTACCACCATATTGCGGTGCATAACTTTGCATATAATGTTGCTTGTAATGTCCAAAAATATTTGTTTATTTGTTATATTACTATTATTATATCGTTTCAAATGTAGTTTGTTTGGTGTTTGCTGGGTAGTTTGACGTAAGAAATGACGTGATGTACAAAAGCACCTGTGTTAATAATCTGATTAGTTTCGCTAGATGGCGCTTATATGATAATACCTATATAATGTTAATGGCGCGAGTCCCACTCGTACTTCCGTGGCCGGTTTTAATTTTTTGTTGTTATTCTGTAGAGATCACAGTATAATCCCTGCAAGTTTAAAGCTTGTATGCAAAAACATTAGACTATGTGTATGCTTGTTTGTACTTATTTGTTTTTTATTTATTTATTGTAATGTAAGTATTGTGTTGTATTGTAAGTATTGCCATAGTATAAGAAATAATACACAGATCGAATTGTTCTTACGATAGAGAAAAAACAACGAAAACGTGTTACCCCTTTATTTATTGTAAGGTAATCCGCCATAATAACGCCATAAATTCTGTGAAAATTTTAGCCATCTACCTGTTACGATTCAAGAGATAGAGCAAGACAAACATAAATGGTCATCTTGTGCCGGGATCGAACCCACGCTTTAGGTCCAGCAGGTAGGCAAGATCCCTTCCAAACAAAGAAGCAACAATCGCAGTTATTAGATCCTTAAAAACAGTTTTAGATGCATAACATAGAAACTTTCCCGAGGAAGAAAGAGCACAATATAAGAGAGCTTTCCGGTCCCTGAGTGTGACTTAAAGCGTGTCTGAAGCAGCTCACAATGCCCTCTGTTCCAACTGATTTACCGGCCGATTCAATATCTCCCTGGTGAGAATGTATCACTATGCATGGTAGCTGGAGTCGCAATTTATGAGGTTTGTGGTCGAATACGTAAAATCACGTCCAATGCCCGACATCTTTGTTTAGCAATGTTTACATTTTTCTCCGATTTCAGATCTTTTCAATTGATTGCATATTTATTTATGGAGTAGTTTTGAATATGAATTCAATTCGATTATAACATAAAACAATAGATCACTAATAAAAAAACCATATTTTAACAGATTCTAATTAAAAAAAAATTGTCGCAATTATTCTTAAATTAACGAAACTGATAACTAATAACTCGTTACTGAAACTGGAAAAGCTAAATAAAAAATACCGGACAGTTTCTGTAAAAACTTGTATGTAAATAGTTTGTCCATCGGAAATTAGATCTTTTGGCTATTTTTTTAGAGTATTTTACACCCAAAATTAAATTACAGGACAAACATAACTAAGTATTTGATAAATGTTCTCTCATACATTGATATACGTCGTGGTCAACTGCAAATATAGGTTTGTAATCGATTGAAATATTTCTTTTGCGATATAAAGCTCGTGGTTCAGACACATTCGACTATCAGAAACGATGAGCGAAATTAAGCAACGTCGGTGACCGCCCTTCGTGGGGGAACGTTATGCCGTCAGTCCTGTGCCTCTTGTAATAATATGTTGTCTTTAAGCCTAGTCAGAGGCCTTGTGGGCCGCTTAAAAACTTTGAGAGTCGAGTGTCCACTAGCTGGACGAAGAGCGACATTTTTTTTATACCACTACGGTAGCAAACAATGGTAACTGATGGTAAGCGGTCACCATAGCCTATGGACGCTTCACGATACTTACGTTAACCGCGCCTGTAATACTAGAGTAGAAACCACTTTCGCCGCTATTGTTTTTGATTTTAGGTAATTGGTTACGTTTTCGCTTTTCTGCCTTTGATTTTGCTGGAGGACTTGCTTGTTGAAAATTAAACAGGTTCTTTAAAATAAATGGTAGATGCACCAGGGCTATTGCAACTAAAACACTTGAAGGTCTAACTTTGTACTCCCCTTTTATATTTTTAACGTATCAGTATAATTTGTGTAGGATATTGTAGATTGATTGCAAATTATTTCCTAAATAATGCAAGAAATAGTTTAATAATAACTAAAGGACACGTACAAGGCTATTGGTCGCGGGATAAGGTTGCATTTGCCCCACATCGGGATTAATTAACGTTTCTAATGCAGCAATAAATTAGTGTAATACTCGACAGGTGTAATATCGACAAAGAACATCACTAGCAAATTCTGGTTTATATTAAATTTCTTTGCGTTATTGCAATCTAATCTCTTAGTCGCAATTATCTCATTAGGAGTTTTTGTGTGGCAAATAAAGTAAATATTACGAATATTACTCACCGTAATACATAATATAAACATAAATTATATTTGTATAATGACGTAATTAAAAATAATTCATATAATATTTTTTGCGTGTGCAGGTTTGATGTGATTTCGTGTAAATGTCGCTTTCACAAAACGCTTTACAGATCGAACAAAATTCGGATCAGTACGATCAGAACGGTAGCAAAACAAAACTATTGGCTTATAAACTAATAAAACAAGTGGAAGTTAAAAAACCAACACACGACTACCCAAGTAATATGATAGACGTTATTGTTTTTATTAATTGTTAAAATAACTTGTAAGATATTTATATATTTGTAATTTCCTCGTCGAGGGCTTCCATGATACCAAATAAGGTATATTTTAGATATTTTTTTTATTGCACAGAGTATAATGCAAGTTACATCCGCCATGTTAGATATAATAAGACGTCACATAGCCTATGTCACCCAGACAATAATAACGAATCGATTGCAACCTCGTTCATCAACATCGGATCAGTATATAAGCGGCTACGATGGAACGTACGGAAATACATACATACATACATATATACATGGACTGCGAAAATAACCCTTCCTTTCGGTTTTGCCAAAATTACTGAAAAAACAACTCCAGGGGAAGTCGTTGGGACAGCCGCCCACAGAAGTGAAAAGTCTTTAAAGCAAACTGTATTTTCAAATTCTTAAACAGAAAATTTAGTTTTAAAAAATACGTATTTACTACCAAGATATCTAAAAAATTAAGACTTAACAAAAATAAATAATACTACTTAGTTAACTCATTTTATATATTTTGTAGCAAAAAAAGCTTGCATTCCGCCTGATGGTAAGCGGTCACCGCAGCCTATGGACGCTTGCAACAGCTGGGGCTTCACTCGCACGTTGCCGACCCCTCAAGAATCTAATTACTTCTTTTATTAAGTGAACATGAACATTTCGGTTATAAGGTGAAGATGAATTTCCTGTTGATGACAAGCGGTATGATGTTAAAAAGTAGCCGTGGGCAGCATTTCGAACAATTCTTCACCTCCCACCCTACGTATCCCTCGTAGATCACATCGTCGTTTCAGCTGTAAGACGTCCACTGCTGAACCTAGGCCTCTGCTATATGTCTCCACAACGGCCGGTCCTGAGCCGCCGGCGTCTATCGGCTTCCTGCGGCACTAACCAGGTCGTCTATCCACCTTTTAGGAGGCCGTCCCACGCTGCGTCTTAAGATCCGTGGTCGCCACTCGAGAACATTTCTCCCCCATCGGTTATCGGTTCGACGACCGATGTAGCCTGTCCATTGACACTTCAGCCTGCTAACTTTTTGTGCTATATCGGTAACTTTGGTTCTTTAGCGAATTTCCCCGTTTCGGATTTTGTCGCGCAAAGAAAGACCGAGCATGGCTCTTTTCATAGCTTGCTAACCGCCTCTGAGCCTATTTAAGAGGCCAACTGTTAGAGACCACGTTTCTGTGCCATAAGTTATCACTGGCAACACACGTATTGTCTTAAGGTACTGAGGTATGTTGGACGAAAAGATGTTGCGTAGTTTCCCGAACGCAGCCAAACCGAGCTGGATTCTTTGGTTCAGACTTGATAAAAGAAACAATTTGAATTCACAAAAAATTGAATGTGTTTCTCCTAATCTGCACATTGACAAAAATGTTTTGTGTGTAAATCTAGGAAATGGTTTATCTAAATGCAATTTTCTTCCAAATGTGTGTTACATCCAAACACCTTCACAGCTTTCAGAATAAAATTTATGATATATCTACTTTTAAGGTCCAAAAGCATTTGGCCTGATGAAGTAAAGTTGCACTAAAATACCTATACAGAGTTATGTCTAAACATAGTGTCTGCTAACATCTATAGACTGTTCGAGTGTTTTATTTGCATCTCTGTAATTGCTGATATGAGAATATAAACACTACGTTTTTACGATATCTAAAAATAAATTAAAAACTGATGTTCAAATTAATTTGAATTTGAAAGTTATTAATTTTAGCACCGAACTTACATTGACCTTATTCATATAAAGGTGTTTATAAAGAATCTTTAAGATCAGTTTTGATTGCCCTGTCCTTACCAAAGCCCTTGAAGTTAGAATATAGTAGCATGAGTTTAGGGTTTATCTTTAAAAATCATTTACTGCATAGGTTTAAAACAATTTCTGAAAGCTTACAAATGGTTAAATATAGTTGATCGAAATATTAGATAGATCGGTCGACTAATTTACTGATTGGTATTTCAATTGGTATAGCATAGGATCTCTTCTTTGTCTCCAGTATCGTTTCTGAGTCGACCTTCCATTTTATAGTCTCAAATTATTGGCTCTGGAATAGAGAGGCGGGGCTCCAAGCCTACTAACATTACTGACTGTTTAAAACTAGGTGATCAGCCTGACTTTGCTTGCAAAACAAAACTCTATTAAAGTACAATATTTTACACAGAAAAAAATCGTGATTAGATGTATATGAAATGAGGTTATTTAAACTCATTTGAAAGTCAATAAAAATAATTATAAAGTCAACTAAATTATTGTAATAGTTAGTATATTTTTTTTATTATTAAAGTTTTATTAAATATATCGTATTAATAGACTACATTTTCATTTTATACTATATAGGACTATAGCAGTCTACCTACTACATTTTATGTTGTGATTTCAGAATCATTTAATTTATTCATTTTAATCCTTTATTGTACAAAAAAAAAACATTACAAGGAATTATAATTCAGTAAAAATAGTACAAAGGGCGTACGTATCTCTGCCAGAGATTTCTTCCAGCAAACCCAAAGATAGAATAAATTTACTAAAAAAGGTTATGTAGCTAATAATCTAATTTAACGCAGAATCAGATAAACTTGACATGCAGGAAAATAATTTTAAAGTTAGAAAATAATAATAGATGTGGACAGAAATCTAGCTGCACTGATAGTTTTTTTTAAGATAATTTTTATGGAGGTTTATTGGTCGACGGCTCTATGTAGCCTTTAATATTGATTGAAATAGGTACTTGAAGAACTTGCATCTTATGATTCCTCTAGATCGTCCACGTTCATTAGAATTTCATTCTAATCGTTAAAAAGCGGTCCAGTTGATGCGAAGTTGAAATGGGTAGTCGATTTTCACGTTCGCCGCTCGGCAGTCTACACCAATATATTGGTTCGAGCTAGTGTCTTTTTTTTTTTGTTCTTTTTTCTACTTATTTGGATAAACGCGACACTTTTCTGCATTGGTGGTCAAATTCGACTATCGCAAATGTGAAATATTTTTGCCTTTTTGAATTTCAGTCTTGGAATTTAGACGCGCTTACCTATACGTTATAAATTAAATTAATCTATTTTTTTTACATCAAAATAGAGATAAGACTTAAATCTGTCAATTAAAACAGTAAAAGTATTAAATAAAATAGTAATAGTGTTTAAAATTAAAACAGTTTAATGAAATCCAACGAAGTTTTGATGTTAGCCAGAGTTGTGCTTAGATACTTCCGCGTGATGCGTCACATTCAGTGCACGGTCCCGCGGTCACTGACGTCATCGCGGTAAGTGAAGGGAGGGTAACACATACATTTTTGTATTTTAGACAGATCGATCTTTACAACAACATAATTATAATTTTTGTAAGTTCCAAACTTTTGGAGTATGAAGCATTTAAAACTAAGTAGGTAAATGTTTTTTGTCACACAATTTTTCATGAGCACGCTCCTCGTTTACAACAAGCGAGTCGTTTATCGAATTCACGTCTTAAGTAGCGTCTATATTTTAGAAATTTATAGTTTTTCTAAATTTCATTTGATAATAAGAAAGTGCCTTAATATCTCGTAATAGCAATAAAATATACTACGTTTTATTATAAGTTTGTGTTGTTTAGTACAGGTCAGGTGCCTATCCACTAAAATCGTTAATCGATCACAAAAATGTGGATGCGTGGAATGACATTGGTGTATACTGGATCGATGCGAACGATAACGTGAAAGTTCAAAAGACCGTGAAATACTCGGTTAAGCAAAAAATGTAGTGCACCATCTGACAATCGTTAAATTATGAAGGTTCGGCGCGAAAATGCAGTCTTCTCCTTTTTTTTGTAGCTTTAATTGAGTAGACTCAAATATTTGCCAATGTCAGTTTACACGAAAATAAATTAAAAAGATGCTGGTAAATGGTTTCAATTAATATGAATAATGCAGCCTTTATCGGATAGGTATATTACAATACAGTGCAACTAACTTTTCTTCTAATATTGCAAATATAGTTCTAATTTTTAACCGCCGGGTCAGAAACGCTTGTTTTTCTATATACGTGGGTCACCAGACATATCTCGAAAGGCACAATATAGTCACTTTGACATATCACATATTGAAGAGGCTCTACAATGAAATAAAGGGGCGTTTTCTTCAAAGATCTGTCTACTGGGTAACGGCAGGACTTCTTCGGGAAGAGATTATGACCCACATTATGACGTGAGTGTATACACACATTAAATGTCATGCTTCTTTTGGATAAAACAAAATGGGCTTCTAAGATAAATTAAAATATTTTATCAGTTTTTTATGGTTTTCTGTATATATTGTTTAATTACAATTATATTAAAATTTATTTCAAATTTCAAAAGTGCTATTTATACTCCCACGCAGCCTAGTTGGTAGTGTGGCCGGCTGCTGTACAGAGGATGTGGTTTCGATTCCCGCACTGGACAAACATTTTATGTGATGAAAATTTGTGCTTGTTATGAGTCTGGGTGTATTAATGTATGATATGTATGTATTTACAAAAAAAAAGTAATAATGTATTTGTATCCGTTGTCTGGTATTCATAACACAAGCTTTGCTTACTTTAGGGCCAGACGGCGCTGTGTGTTATGTCCAAAAATATTTGTTATTATAATACAAAGATAAGTTTCTCGTGTGATAGTCGCTGCAAGACCATTTTTTTTGTACAAATGTATATAACCAACTCCCACTTGACCGCGTTTTTATTCAAACAAACTTCAATCTCGGATATCGAGTGTCTCGAATTTCGCGTGCACCTTACATGCACACCGCGGACGACACGGGCCTGGATCACGATCTGTCCTGGCAATAATTCTACTCGTAATTGACGTTAGCCACCCAGCTCGGATGCTCGAAGGTAAAATGGTCCTTACTGGAATTCATATTTTCCTAGAAATCTTTGACGAGAAATACTTGCCAGTAATTTTTTTGAGTAGTTTAGTAGTTATGTATTACCTACATATTAAATTGCCATAAGTAATTTTTGTACATTACAATACAAATTTTTAGTCAAAGGTTTTTGATTATCTCCAATTTCACCATAACTTCATCCTAGCCTCATAACGCCTGATGTTCATAGTTAAAATATAAAAGAACAAATACCTTTCTAATATATAATTGATATTTCGACAAAACTCATATATTTATCCGATAACGTTCTTAAGTAAAAAAAATAGTTTTACTAAATATAATAGCCATCCTAAATTTTACCTAAATAAATAAAATTTTGCTGTATTTTCTAATTAAACGTTTAATTTTTGACCAAATAATTTCAATTATAAAATATTTATTACTTTATATTTAGTTCAAGTCATTTTTTTCAGTGTAAACATTCAATATCTTTATAAATAAAATATTTTTAACACTTTTTTAATCTTTTTCCATAAATTTTAATTTATCACAGTTATACCCTTTCGTCACTCTATCTATCTCGGATCGTAACCGTCTCTATAAGTCAGCGGTCGCGTGCGGTGACTTCCCTATGATAATTTAATTGTTGTGCGTGCAATACAAAATATATTTATAGCACTGTACAATTTTACTGATAACGACCTATGAATTTTAAGATAGTACCAATATTTTAATGTATATAGCTGATTTTGTCGTCTGGCAATTCTTTGCAGCAGCAATATGTTCTTTGACCCTGTCCGTAATTGTGCGTTTGGTCTGGCCAATGTAAGAACCGCCGCAGCTACAGTCAAATTTGTAAACACCTGATGTTTGGTACGGGATTACATCCTTTGGCGTGCGCACCTGCTGTTCAATTTTGGAGTACGGAACATATACCGTCTTAATGGAGAATTTATTTAAAAGCGATCCAATTTTATCCGTTACTCCTTTGATGTAGGGCATGAACGCTGGCTGTCTGCTTATCTCTGGATTCTTCGTACGTGTGTTACGGCGACCTGAACTTCTTCTACTCGTTTTGTACCCGTTTCTCTTTAGTGCCTCCTGAACGTGTGCCAGCTCAGTATCTAAATATTCAGGGTCACAAAGGTCTTGAGCTCAGTTAGACAGAGACGTCACAGCTGTTTATAGGTGACGTGGGTGATGATGCGAGGAGGCGTTCAGGTATCTGTACGTGTGTGTGGGTTTCCGATATACAATATGCCATCTTCCCTTAAAAGAAATGTGCCCCTACGACCAATTTTAAGTCAAATTAATTCTTCCACTTACGACTTAGCAAAATACATAACTAAAGGGTTGCAGCCACTAATAGGTAATTCACCGTCTTACGTAAAAGATTCTCGACATTAATAACAGACATCTCGACGCGATTGAAATAAAAAAGCATAAGAACTTCAATCGTGAGGATGGATACAAACTGTCGCCTGCATGGAATCCAGTCATAGGAAAATACAGCTCTCGAGTTTTACCAACGAACGCACCCGAGGACACCGTTAGTGTTGTGTGTAGTAATTTTGACAATTATAACGACAAGGTGAGGGTAGTTCAACAGGACGCCTCCACTCGAAGCCGACGACGACGCCGCGCAACGCCAGTCTACCCGTGACCAAGGCTGGTGTAACCCAGCCGAAACGTCGAGAAAAAGGTATTTTGCCACATGACGCGTTTAATCCCATTTTATTATTTTAGACTATAAATGAGGTTCTTCAAGAAAGAAGTTATTAGAATTTTAAAGGGTCAGCCACGCGCGAGTGATTCTCCTAGTGTAGAAGGGTCCATCGGCTGCGGTGACCGCTTACCATCAGGCGAACCGTTAGCTTGTTTTCCACCTTAGTGGCATAAAAAAAAATCTCTGACTGTCTGTCCATCTGTCTATCTGGTAGGATGCCGTTCCAAGTTGCGTTTTCCAATCTGTGGTCGCTACTTAATAATCTTTCCTCCCTATCGGTTATCTGCTCGACGAGCGATGTAGCCTGGCCACTGCTACTTCAACCTAGCTTGCTACAAATATTTAGGATGCGTCGATGTTCTTTGGCTAATATTACAAAACACAGAGAACAGTCACTGTGGTTTTCTCATACAACTAACTCACTATTGTACCAGTAATATTAGACAGCAAAGCGTATTATTAAAGATATTTGTCGATAATTTATTATTCTTATGTCACTACACTTTCAAATTTGACGACGCGACGATTTCATAGGCAGTGTGTTGGCAATTTGTTGCCGCTCACAATTTGCTGTTATTGTGAATTGTAAATTAAGACGACGACCTATGCCAATTTCTCAAAAAAGGTCTAGGTATCCTAATTATTAAAGATTAAAGAAGTGGCGCTAATAACAGTAGCTGGAAAAGGCATAACCTAAAGGAAAAATTGAACAGACATTTGAAAAAACCCTTAGAATTTAAGAAAACAAATCATGAAAAGGGCTCTTAAATAAGTTTTGCTTGTCGTAGATCTCGATATTTTGTAAGGGGTTCCATATTATTTATTTATTGTACTACACAGATATTTTTATATATTAAAGGAAAGATCGAACAGAATTTTGATATAGTACCTAGATACGAGTAAAATTATTCAATGCAATTATTTTTTCCAAACGGACTACGCAGTTGGCTGATGCAGCCATTACTGCTCCACCAGGCTTTTGGAGCGGGAATCTGTTGGAGCCTCAGCCCATATAGCAACCAACGCTCAGGGGCTTGGGTTGTCTCCCTGGGGGTCGTCCCTTCGACCAGCGTGAGCCTCGAACCCGAAGGTGAGTCAGCGCCAGGAGGGGAGTTCCCCGTTACGCGGTTGCAATACCTCGTGTATCCGTTCGTTCGCCGACGAACCCGTGGATATGGATATGGATATCGGGGGGGGGGGTTATACCGAGATCGTCATCTGGGGCCGTTAGTACGTACCGATCAATGGTTTTTCGACCGTGCTGTGGTCGGTAGGGGGATGGTAGCTACTGGATTGCACAATTAATCGGTTCGGGTTATTTAATGCAATATTATAATTTATGTGAGCACACGTAAACTGACTCTGGCTTATGTTCTTCAGTTTACGGGCTGCGCTCGTAACTAGGATTCGAGTCTCGGACGCTATATACTCTTTCTCACTGCAGCGACGCCAGTACTTTGCGCTACGTAAATTTGTGATAAGAACAAAACGCTTTTTTTTAATTCTGTATTTGATGCAAATCTGTGCCTAACTGAGACAGGACACTTATAGTTTTAATAGGACTTATAAAATTTATACGTTGAATTATACAGGAGTGAGAGGACACTCAAAAAAAATGAGATTATTTTACATACTCGTATCTACTAATTATTTGGATTCTGATCAGTATTTGTGTATAGTGCTTATAAAAACATTAATAGAAACATACTTTTTATCCCGAAAACTACCAAAGTTCCCGCGGGATTAACTACCTATAAATTTTGTTACTCAATCCTGCCGCAGTGGAGCATCCAATTGAGCTTGTAGATATTGTTAGAGTTGAAGATACGAAGAAGGACATAGGCTGTCTGGATGTCTGTTACCTCTTCATTCTTAAACCGCTAAACTGATATAAATGAAATTTGGTACGGAGATAGTTTGAGTCCCGGAAAAGGACATAGGATAGTTTTTATACCGGAACATTCAAAAGTATAATGATTTAGGTAAAATACAGTTATTGAAAAATTTCGCCAATATATTAAGGCGTCTTCAGTCATACTTAACACAAAATATAGATTTTGTTTAAAAGTCGTACCACTAGGTACTTGACAACTAAAGTACTTAAATAAATCGTTATCTCTATCGAAAGAGAGTGAGAAAGAGAGAGTGGAGGGAGAGAGAAAGAGAGTTTATGTGTTTGTTATAAATTGGATGGTGGAAAAGTTAGTTAGTTAGGATAGTTTGGTTAATGAATCAGTCATCAGTTAGGGTAAAAGTTGGATAGCTGCCCTAGGAGTATAGATGCCTCGAAAATTGTATTGAGTAGCTTAAACATAATAAGATAGCAGTTATTACTTTTATTTAAAGGTTGGACCCTACCCTTAGTTCGTGGACGTCAGCCGCATGCGTCGAACGCGGAGTGTGTAGTTAAATGAATTTGCCGAAGTCGTTCACGGACGACGAATTCCATTGTTTCTTGAAAGCAAGTAACTTTTAATTTTACTGGAAAGTTGATTTTATGTTTTTTTTATTGAAATCTGTACGAAAAGGATTGATGCCTCAATTTTTGTGACTATAGATGCTCTTAGAACTGCACTATGTACGGTGACTATTGTAACAAATTTTTTCGTACAAAACGTACAAATATAAGCTATTTTAGAAGTCATTTAGTACCTTTGTTATTGTCGTAGTTTACTACACTTAACTGTAGTGTGCCATTGTTAATAAAATTACTTAAAATTTTCAATAGTAGTGCTACATTATAAAGGTAGTTTACTTATAAGATATACTTACTAAAACCTGTTTAAAAGGCCGTTGATAAAAAATAAAAATAAACATTAATAATAACTAGGCAACGAATATTCGGCTACTATCCTTCTCTGCCGAATACCGAATATCTAGGTACTATTCGGCCGAATAATGAAGATTTTTCCTTGTATTAGGATGATTGGCAATTTTTTTTATTGCAATCAGTAAAATAACCACCCATTATTTACTTCCGTATTATAGGCGAGTTATTTTTACAGACAATAATTAATTACTATTTTATTAGGCTTACAGTATTTCACTTTTAAAGTTAACAAAGCAAAGCGAAGAGAGCATGAACATTTTGTATTAACTATGAGCATCAAACTTAAGCCCTTTTACACCCCACTAGCGCCGCCATTAGATATCCTCTATAAAAAGGCCACTTTTAGGAAAAATGCCAACTACAACTCACAGATATTATTTAGAAACTATGTAAAACCTTCTAAAAATAGCTTATGACTAGCTTTATATTTGCGACATTTGGATTTTAGAAATTCGTTTTCTTTGAAGAAAAAATTGAGGATATCTAATGGCGGCGCTAGTTAGCTGCTATATGCGCCTAAACTTGTCAAAATACGCAGCGCGGCGTAAGACAGAGGTCACGCACTGGCCGAATACTTTTGCCACTTTAGCTATTTGGCCACGTAATCGCAGAATATTCGGTATTTGACGTGTGGCCGAATATTCTATTCGTTGCAAGTCTAGTAATTATACATTTACTTTTATTAATCCTAAGGGGAAACTATCCTCATAGTTATAAAATCATAAGGGCATCTTTCTCATATGGTGGGCATCTATCCCCAAATCAGTACTGCAAAAAATCATTTATTTTTCGCTTTTAGATAATGACTCTTAATCGTGATTAAGGTAAGAGACATTGTTTTTATTATTAAATAATAAGCCAATTTCAAAATGTGGGGCAGCTATCCCACTATTACCCTAATAAGAATGAAAATAGTTTAACAATGGGTATCAAGCGTATTAAAATTATACAAAAAATATGCAACAGGATATGTTTTTTATGGTTGTATCGATATCTCAGATAAATACAACAAGACAGAAACTAAAATCTTGAGATTTGAGGAATTACTAGCGTTAACCTGCGGTTCCGTCGACGCTAAATTCGGTTCCTACGGCAACTCCTTGATTAGTGAGGAAATTCGCTATTATCGGGGGAGGGGGTATTTTTACTAGCTTCGCTTAAACGAGCAAGGTCCCTACCCTAGTCTTAAAGGGCGTCTGCATAGACTTCCATACATTTAGGTCTCCTTTATTTATAATTTCTCAAGAACATCGATTTTATTCGCACCACTTGCTTTTTGCTGAAAGAAACGTTGTAGAAAACCTGCATTCGACAAAAAAAGAGACTTCTGTGAAGTCCTAAATCCGTACTGGACCTGCGTAATGGACTAAGGCCCTAAAAAACCTCACTGAGGATGGGCCGTGCCCTGTATGAGTCTGGTAGAAGGGTCTTTCTTTTTTTTCTTATAAAAGTCACTTGTTTTATTAAAATATAATTAATTACACAAAATTTAAAGTAACCATAAAACTAACAAATAACTGTAATATATTTCCCATAACTAAATTGAGATAAACATCGTCGATTTACACTAAGCGTCCATAAAACAAATGTAACTTATATTATGAACCATGAAATTAGCAAATTCACTTAGTCATATTAACGTGGTTAAATGGTCTAAGATAAAGTAATTATTATTAGTAGTAATAGAAATAAAATAAAATAATTAATATAATATATACTAGATACCTACTTGTTGTTGGTTATTGCGATATTTCAAAGTACCTGGAGGACCGACTTCGCTCGTTTTTTTTAACAACGCCATCTATTGTCAAGTAGGTAACTATAGTGTTGCTTAACGACGCCATTTTAGTGTCGCTATGTCAGTAAAAATAAAAGTATTACTACTTACCAATAGATAAATAGATAACAATAAACATCGTTTTAACAAAAGTAAGGTAAGTATTATAAAATTGTTAATAATCTGTTCTTCAAACAACAGGTGAAACAGACATGGTGATTTTCTAATCAAAAAAAAAAAGTTTATTTACCGTATAATATCTGCCACATCTAACAAATTTAAAGGCCTCAATAACAAAGCTTGTTCGGATCGTGTAATGCGCGGCATCACAAAGAGAATTCTCCGGTCGCCATCGCCGATGCAATGATACATCGTGCCGTCCCTTACTATTCGCGTTCGATACTCACTAATGCATTATCTATGCGCACTGATAAGTCTGTCTTCTCTAACGACATGCTATGTGGTTATTGCGAACGTATGGACTGTAATTGTCGTGTTTATATTGTTACAAGGATTAGTTAAATGAATCAAGACATAACAACGAAAATTAACAATACAAGTGATAATAGGTACCCAACCAGGAAAAGGGTCCTAAAAAAAATTCTATATATCTAAATGGCTTTGTTAAGGTTGTATACAAGTGTTCGTGGTGATGGCTTGCTGTATAAAAGCGTTTTATATAATAATTTGGCTCTTTAAACTTATAAAGCAAAAAGAATTTATAAGAGGGTGAACATTTACATCGCCATTTTCTACAACTGTTTATAGCAAACACTATAAAGGACACCAATTACAACTGTTTTAAAGATATCTAGCACTTTAAAAGGTTTAAAATTGTCCTTAATGAAACAAATCTGCTCTTTATAAGTTACAAAAACACTAGTATAGCCCAGTGCACTATATTGGTGCCAAAGATGCCGAATTATTGGTGTATCCGTACTATAACACCTTTTAAGTTTCTTATATAGTGCCTGAAGTCTGGACGTATACCAGTCACTATAGAATAATGTTATATTACCGTAATGTTATATAATTGTGTTTGATGTTTCCCTTTTGTACCAAATTTGAACATGTGTGTCTACAATACAACTAGTGCAGTACTTTGAATGAAGGCGATCGGTGGCAGTCTTTTTTAGGACGATTTAGGGATAAAGTGGGTTTTTTTGCTTCTTTAGTACAGAATGGTAAAAAAGTAACAACAACGAATCTGCTATACAGCATTCTATTTACTCTTTAATCTGCAATGGCCCGCGTGGAAGACATATAAAAGAAGTGGGACGTATAGAAGACAACAAAATTTGTTATTATCTAAACAAAATAATACACTGGATTTAAGGATCTCTAGTTTTTACTATAATAAAGGTGACCTATATTGTGGCCGGTGCCATTTGGAACTATAACCGCCATACCAAAACTTATTTGATTTGTAATGGTGTGATTTGTATTTTTAAAAACATATATTTTACTTAATTATTGTCAATAATTCGATGGGCGCATTAAAAATTCTCTACAAACCTAACCTTAGTATATCAATAAAATTTCTTCCGCATATGATTGGAGGCCCATAACGCACCGTGTTCCCATGTACGATATGAATATAATTAATAATAAAGTAATTAACAAATTTCACGATTATTCCTTATAATTTCAACCACTTCAAAACAATTAAAAAATTATTGGGTGAGTGAATGAATGAATGAATGAAGAATGATAGATATGGCGATGCAGAGGTACCTCGATAACCGCTACGGTAAAGAACTGGACTATATTAGCGTCGATGTGACTACTACATCACCATAGTAGTGGTTTTAAGGAACTATGATCACTACTATAGTAACAAAAGGTATTACAATAGCGTTTAGGTCACTACTGAATCGTCATAAGGCCTCACTTGATGCCGCTACAGAAACACTATACAATAACATAGTGATGTAAATGCGCCACTTCGGGGTGTTGTAAATGTTTTCTGCTCTTCTATAGGACTATTCACTTACACCGATTTGCTCTCGCCAAAAGGTTCGGAGAACCGCTATAGTACCAGATTTTCCTGCTTGGGTAAATAATTCTAAATATAAACGCAATACGATACAGCTAGCAAATACCGAAAATAATCTATACGTAGGATATATAATAGTACATTGTGTACCTATTAAGGGCGGTAAGAAGAAAATTACTAACGAGAGGCTCTTTAGAAGCCTAAGGTCGAAGGCTTTAATGACTCGAGTTTGTGATTCATCACATTTGCGAATTAATAATTAAAAATATAATAAATAAACTTATCAAAACATGATTAAAATTGCGCAAATAGATGTCGAGAAAATAATGCCACCTTTATAAATTCAAAGTTTTGGCTGATGTTAAAACTTGTAATAGCTCGCTTGTAGCCTGAACATAGTTCATATTTTGGACATTGAACGCAGATAGAACCTAAAGCTAAGCCCTAACCTAAGCGCTCTTGTCTATGCCTATGCAGACGTATCCCGTTTCGATCGATTTTTTTTATACTTATAAGACTATCGCGCGTTATACAGATTTTTTTAATTTATTTGCTTTTACGCAAAAAAAAACGTTGGTTCTCGACGATTTGATGTACTATTCCTTCATAAGAACAGCAGTGTTTGCACTAGCCGTGGTTATTAGAAAAAAAACAAGAAAAAGAGCACAAAGATTTAAAGTTTTTCAAAACCATTTTTATTTCCATCAGATGCCCTATAATGATTACTATACTATAATAGTACGTAAATTTAATTATGAGTATGTATTACTTTTGTCTTATCCTGTCCATTACTCTCTGTAAATAGTCCATAAGTATAAACAAAATATATTTATTCTTGGTAGTACGTTTAGAAAACTCAGCCAAGATAATTCTACTGCAAGCACCCTTTAACTCCTTCCACTACAAATCAGAAAACGTTAACCGTTGTATTACCTAGATGCGCAATGTTGATTAATACCATACAATTACAAAACAATAAATGGCGAACAACAAAAGTAGTCGGGTGAGGTTTTACTGACAGCGTTTTATCTTCCTATTGCAAAGTATATTTATAATTGTTTACCGAAGCTGGCAGGAAAACCCGAAACCTTTATCAAGTTAAAAAATCCTTTCCGGAATATTGTATGAAAATTAATCTTATCCACAGTTTCCAAGGCTTTTTTGGTTGGTTTTTTTTTACATAAGCTAAATGGGCGAACGTAAATAATTTACGTACGGAGCGAGCCTGGCATGCGAAAATGGCAATTGCGATGCACAACTCCGGTTGGCGCGAAAACAAGTCAACATAAATGAAAATTAGTCAAGCTTCTCCATGTGCAATTTACAGAATGTCATCTTGTAAATAAAACTACTAAATTTAGTATAGGTAGACTTTCAATTGCAAATAATGAAGGGCGTTTAAGCATTCCTAAAAACTCAGCCCTTAGAGAGTAAAATAGGGGAAGAAGGTTCATATGGGAGTTCCACTGCTTGCAAAAGATGCTGTCAACGTTTGTATGGGTCAAGGAAAGTTAAATTACGCACAGTTTACAGTCTTATTATCACGAGGGTTAACAATGTTAATAAATTTAAAAAAAAACTATGCAAATAAAGACGTAATTTTTTTTATTTACAGTGAAACTGCGTGTGGGTTTCTTCTCTTCACCCTACGGGTGCTGAGGTGCGGGTGTCGGGGATGGGAATTAAGAGAAAACGCATAAAGTATTTTTTCGCCCTTGACACAGCAACATAGATATTAGCACCTCAGCTACTCTCTATGTTATGTATTTTAGCGTTCGAATTCTAAAGGTAAACTGTAGTTTGTTTTACCGCTTGCATAGGGACTTCTACTTTATGCACGCAAAACAATAAGAAACTAAGCGGGCGGTGTGCGTCGGTCACGCGTATCAGTGGAATATGTCGCTCCAGGCCATCGATGAACTGATGCGTGGTGCGTAGCTTACATCCGCTAAGGTGCATATTCTCCTACCAAACATATCATAACTACTTGAGTACAGTCTATGTTGAAAGAAAGTTTCATATCTCGGTGAATGTGGGAATAATAGGCCCAAGCCACATTATTAGGCGTATTTTAAACTCATTTCAAACCTACTAGCTTACGGCCCGTTTGATGGTATGCATTACTCCTGATGCATGAGCAAAGGTTAGTATAATAAGTTTGAAGTCTCTCTGCCAGCTCTTTAAGGGTAAAATGTCAGTGGTAGCCAAGGGGTTTGGATTTCACCCTATATCCTGAGAGGTGCAGGTTCGAGCCTGCTATATACCAATGATTGGTTTTCTTATTTTTTTAAGTATGTTGGTTATTCCCGTAGTCTAGTTGGTAGTGTGGCCGACTGCTATGCAGATGGTGTGGGTTTGATTCCTGCACTGGACAAAGATTTATGTGATAAACATAACTGTTTGTCTTTAGTCTCGGGGTATTTATGTATGATATGTATGGATTGACAAAAAAAAAGTAATATATGTATTTGTATCTGTTATCTGGTATCCATAACACAAGACGACGCTGTGTGTAATAATGTCTGGTGGGGCGATTTATGAATTTAGGATGTGGAGACACCCTTTTGGCGATTTAAATGGACTGTATAGGGTGAGATAAAGGATGTGACTCGCAAGGGTGTTTAGGAAAATAGCACGCATGCACGTCTTCTATTCACCTTTAAACAGCTGACATCCGATCCAGGCCGGTGGCGGGCGGGGGGCGGGGCGTCTCGCGGCGTCGCGTCGCGTCGTCCTCTTCCAGACGACTTGCTGTGATCACACACGGTTTGCGCTACCCTTACGAAGTCGACTCGTATTAATTATAGGGGTGCAGTTTGCGATTTGTATAAAATTGCGATTAAGAAGCGAAATTCCTCAAATGTACGTGAAGTTTCGAATGCGATGCTCTTCACAGCACGGCGTAGTGATTAGCACTGATGTTGTAGGTGGCCTCCGTCAGGATGCGCTAGCGTCGTCGTCGGCCGGTGCGAATACACGGTAGCCAAAGGAACGAAAGGAAAGCGAGGTCACACCTATTTAATTATATTATTTAAAATGCCCATAGATGGCGTCAACATTCCGCCCGCCCTTAAAGGGTCACCTTTAAAAGACAACAATTATGAGAAAGGGTAATTAATTAAAGGGAAAGTCATGTTTGAGCGATATGCCATGGAGAATATGACAAATGCGGTAAAGTTGGAGTGATCAATATGCGTGTTATATGATAAATAAATGAAGTAATATATTTTTTTTTATTTTTATATAATGTGTAAGTATAGGACATATATAAATACGTATTATACCTACTTGTAGGGAGTTACTGACGAGGTAAGGGACATAAACGAACTGTCGTACGAAGGTAACTCCCCTTTGCGGTAAAAATATTGATTATTATTATTATTATTATTCACCCAAAGTTCGCTATAGAAACGTACAGCTGCAGCTATAGTTTGTCAACGTGATAATCAATTATAGTTATTCCCGCGGGAACTTTTGAATTTTCTTTGTAAAAAAGTCAATTTATAAAAAATATTACGAGCTAAAATTTAACAATAGCAGTAACAAACAAAGGCTTAATTACTAACTATTATTTATTAGGTGTGTAATTTTTGTGTGTCATAAGGTTTAGTTCCCATATCGGTGGTGGTATACCCCTTAGTGCGGGAGTCCGACTCGCACTTTAGGTACATTAAAATACAATCGATGTCATGGATTTATACAAGTTTATTTTTCTACGAGTGTAGTGACACTCTCGTGTTGGGCCTATTTCACATCCTTGTGATCCCCTAATGTTTTAAAGATAATATATGGATAAATATTCTTAACTTTTTTCTTTTGAAGTGAATTTGATGAACGTCTTCATCGATCGACTTGTCTTTTATCTGAAGTATTATGTACTCTTGGCGCAGAATATGTACTTTTGGCGCCTAAGATCTCAGAAACTAAAAGAGATACAGCAAGGTGAGGCATATAACTTAGTTCTTCTGACTTGAGAAAACAAGATACACGAGAGTCGTTCTTTCAGACCTTCGAAAGGGGTTAGGCTTTGCAAGTAGGTAGTGTCTAAAATCGATCCGTCGAGATTTCTCATTTTGCTAAAACTGCTTATAACGTTGAAAGTATGAGTCAAACCGACAAGAAACGTTCCAAACGATAGAAAAGAATTGTTCCTTCTCGTAATGGTGTATACATATTAATTATATTGTTTTTTTTCTGTTTGATTGTTACTTTATAAGTTAACAGCCTTAATTTTACCCACATTTAAAAAATAATTTTCTTGAATATTGCTGCTTGATTTATTTTATGTGTGTGAATCGTTAATTTATAATTTTTCATTTTTCAACTGACGTAAATATAAACAATATCTTATCGTTATTTAATTTATGATTTAAAGCGTAATTAGTAAATTGTATGATTGTGAATAAATAATTAATTGCAATTTACAGAGTTCAATAAAAGTTATATTTCTATGCTATTAGGCCGAAATGTTGAACAGTGTACTTAGTGTAAGATTTTAACTCTACTATCGCGTTCGCGTCAACGAAATGTCATCCTCCCGACCGACCTCGGAATGGTCGTAAAACTATAGTTAGGCGGCCTCGGCACGTACTAACGGCCCCAGATGACGATCTTGCTGTCCGGATAACGAGATTAGTCTCTACGACCTCCCCTAATATGGCCTCCCCCCTAACACGAAGCCGACGTCCCCGGGTTCGTCGGCGCCCGCAAGGATACACGAGGTATCAAAGAGTCAATCGCAACCGCTCCCGCGTAACAGGAGGGTCCTGACGGTGACTCACCTGCGGGTTCGAGACTCACGCCGATCGAAGGGACGCCCCTGAGAGCGACAACCCAAGCCGAGTCCTTGAGCGTTGGGCGCTATATGGGCTAAGGCTCCCTCAGAGTCTCGCCCCAAAAAGCCCGGTGAAGCAGTAATGGCTGCAACAGCCAACAGCATAGTCAGTTCAAAAAAAAAAACAAAATAAATTTATGAAATTGAAGAAGCGCCTCTAGCAGACGCGTTTTGAGGCGGTTTTTTCTTATCGGACTTTTAATAAATACGCAAACGCAGTAGTAGAATTACAAACACGCAAAAACTCACACTCTTCACACAGTAGCTATTTTATCATCTACACTCGTACTAAACCATCTAAACTGTAGCAATATTAATATCTAAGTACCATATTTCTTGCAAATAAAATATGTCTAATTCTGATTTTAAATATCCACACGGGTCATTTGCGACTAGACACCCGCGCTCACCCCTGCAGAGTTGCTTGCTGGGGAATATGAAATTCATAAATCAGATCGCTGGCAGCTGTAGACTAAAAATAAGATTTTAAGAGTTCTGTTCCTAAAGAGCCCATTATTAAGCTTACACTACTTGCCGGTCAGTCTGTTTACTTGTCTGCCTGTCTGTTTGGTTGTCTGTCTCATTGCCCGACCTATAACAAGCGATTTTGTTTTTACAGATGATTATAGTTGTTTCTTAATAAATACCAACCAAAATAGTCGCGTACAGTGCGGTTTCAGAGAAACTTCCTCCCGCGAACCCTTGGGTTGTGGAATGAGCTCCCTGCCAAGGTTTTCTCTAAGGACTACAGTATGGGGTTCTTCAAAAAAGAAGTTATTAGATTTCTGAAGGGTCGGCAACGCGCGAGTGATGCCCCTGGTGTTGCTAGCGTCTATAGGCTACGGTGACCGCTTACCATCAGGCGGACCGTAGGCTTGTTTGCCACCTTAGTGGTATAATAAAAAAAAAAAAACCAAGTCGGACCCGTGCATTACTTGATGATACGGAACCAACACGCTGTTTAGCCGTTTTTTTTAAAAAAAATATTTTCATAGCGATATCAAATAAAAAATCTTCAAAATTAAGCGGCCTTGGCTCCGACACAGCCCACCCCCTTTTTTTAAATAATTTATTTATAAAAATAATTTATTTATAAATAATTTTACTTTTAGTTTTATCACTAGTCAAAATAAGTTTTTAATATTAAGTTGAATTTTAAATATAAACGAAGTCCAATGCATATCTCTTAATATTCTCATTTTCATTTCAAAATTGGTTTGCAGAAACATCGACTAAACGTAGATATTTGAGTTTCTTAATTTCTTCTTCATTTCATCTTGTTTATAATTATTATAACAAACATGTTGTTATTTTACTAAAAATCATTCATAGAAAAAAAACAGTATTGTAGGAAAACATGTTAAAAAAAAATTATCTTTCTTTGGTTTGGTTTGGAAACATGTGAATATAAATGTGATACGAATTCTTTAACAGGTTTTTTTGATGTTATGGTAAGTTGTATATTAACACATAAATTGTCTTGTCAGTTTTTTACATAACTTTTTAAAAACGTTACACGTTTATAGGTAAACGAGATAGAATTGGCCTTTTGAATTACAAACAACGTACGCTTGCAGGTGACGACTGGGGCTCATTTCAAAAAGATGACAAGCGCGACGCAGTAAACATTTATAAATAGTTTTTTTTACACTCTTAACATATCGCACATCCGCTCAAATAGTGTCACAACTCAAAAAAAAAAAAAACACTTATAATATAACATTCGTATCAGAATATAACGTATTTTTTGCTCAAATAGTGTCATAAAATATCTTTTAACTATTCGACCCTAGATGGTGCTAATGACGTTATAATGTTAACAAAAAGTTGAGACTTAGCAAACATAAATAGTGTCACGTCACGACTTGAACAAGGCGGTAGTGTTTTTGAGTGTTGTATAAACTGATGTTTCTCGACTAGTGACTGTTCATGTGATGTGTTTTTAAAGAATATTTTGACACTTTATTCATTCTAAGTGAACAGTGTCGATTCAAAACAGTTTTTTTTAACAAGGTAAGGATCATTTTTTTTGTTTTTTGCAATTATAATGATGCGTGTCGAGTTATGACAGTATATGTGATTAGAAAAAACAACAACTTCATTTTTTATGCATCAAGACTGATCTATAATGAGTTATGACAATACATGTGATGGAGGTGGTGTTACGATAGGTTTTATTAATTAATAATACTGACCTATGTCGAGACTTGACAATATTCATAATTGAATCGACGCAAAATACCTACATTTTAAGCAAGAAAACTGATTTGTGTTGATTGGTGGTAATGTATTTTACTATAGTTGATTGATTTTGAGTTGACTATTCGTTTTTGCAATTAAAACTGATCCGAATGGAAAGGTGTCAATCTTTTAGATACCGTTTATGCATATTTTATGTAGCAAGTTAAATAAAGTCACTGTAAATGTATGTGATTAGATATAATGTTTTAACACGCTTATAACGTACTTATAATTGCTGTTTCAATTCAACACTTTGCAAATGTTTGTAAAACAAATGACAATAACAAGATTTGGCTACTTACATTAAACTGTTCAATAGTAGGTATTAAATCCCTCGAGTTAGGATTTTAATTTTGTTTTAATGAATTCAATACATCACATTAGTGCCTAAGTTCTGATAATGGCAGTTTACAATAAATAAAAAACTGTTTTTTAAATTTTTGTAGAGTAATTCCATATTCTTATTGTCCATAGGTAGTACTTGGACAATAAGACTAGCTGGCGGAGTATTTACTGATTATTATACACTATGTCCAGGTCGAGCACAATTTTGTCCTTGTGCCTAGAGACCAGTGGCCAAAATAACAAAGAAACTGAAAAATTACATTTTGAAGCAGATAATACTCAAAAAAAAATTGGCAGAAATTAATGAAAACTCAAATAAAGAAATATATACTGCATAAATGCTAATGTTGCCGATTTACCAGAAGAATGTAGTAGGGAGAATATAGACCATATTTCGGAAGAATGCGGAACTGGGGGAGAAGAAACAGATGATTCTGTTAAAGACCCAACTTTCAAATTGCCTTGTAAAAAACGTCACAAAAGTGAGGTCGTTCTTCGTCAGCGATCATTATCATCTTCAAGTACTTCAAGTTCTTCATCGTCAAGTTCATCCTCATCTTCAAGTTCATCCTCTAATTCAAATTCTTCTTCATTTAATTCAGCACCATTGCCTCTTAGTACACAATCAAACGGAGACAATAATGAATGCTTGCCATCAATTTCCCAAGGAAAGTAGCAGTATTCACTCCCCAGTACCAAACGAGACTGTGATACAAAACATTTCCAATACACGTAAGAAGCGCTGTGCAAAGGCACAGTGGAAGCAGAATGTAACAAAAAATTTACGTAACTCAGGATTACCTTATCAAACTAAGTCTGGATGAAAAATTTCTAAAAAAAGTATCAAAGAAAGTTGTGGAGAACGGTGTAGACTTAAATGCAGCTCTTTTCTTACTAATGAAACACGCCTCTAATTGTTTAATTGTTACTGGGCTTTGAAAGATTTAGAGAAACAGAGACAATTCATTCATAAACACATACAACCGTTAGATGTTAAGTACCGCTACGCCAAGGCACAGAAACTCCGAAAAACCAATTATGCTTTTTATTTCGAGGTTGAAGGTTCATTAAAGAGGATCTACAAAACTATGTTTAAAAATACGTTGGATATTAATGACAGAAAAATTAGAACTGTAGCAGAGAAATCTATTGGAGGTTTTTTAAAAGAAGATCAAAGAGGAAAACATTATAAACATTATACTGTAGGTGAAACTATTAAAAACTATATAAGAGATCATATCAAAGGTATACCGAAGATTGAAAGTCATTATTTGAGAGCATAAACCACACGGGAATATATTGATGGGGGAAAGACTATATCTGACTTACATAGAGATTATGTAGACGAGTGTAAACGAGATGGACGCAGCTTTGGAAACTATGTAATGTATAGCCGCATTTTTACATGTGAATTTAATTTAGGATTCTTCGTGTCAAAAAAAGAAAATGCAATTTATGAAGATAAACTAAAGCTCAAGAAAAAGTATGATGAACATTTAATTGAAAAGAATTTATCCAGGG
Source organism: Apoda limacodes (assembly GCA_946406115.1). Classification (NCBI taxonomy): domain Eukaryota; kingdom Metazoa; phylum Arthropoda; class Insecta; order Lepidoptera; family Limacodidae; genus Apoda; species Apoda limacodes. Next base: position 26,876,477 of record OX291550.1, read on the forward strand.
AAGAAAAAAAGAGAGACAAGGTAGCCCTTAAAAAAAACAAAAATTTGATTGTGGCTGTATACAGGCAGTTTTCCCGGTGCCTCGTGGTGATGTTTCTGATTTTTACTATAAGAGTAAATTAAATAATATGAACTTTACGATAAGCAAATTAAATACTGAAGAAAAAAAAAAGGAAAGAAGGCAACAGACAGGAGATAATAGTTATAATGGAGATTTTATTACAAATCACAGTACTACAGATTGCTATTTTTGGCACGAGGGTCAAGGTAATCGGGGTGCAGATGAAATTGGTAGCTGTTTGCTAAAATTTATCGAAAAAGAATTGTGTAGTTATGAAGGTGACAAGCCACTTGATCTAGTCTTTTATTCGGATAACTGTTGCGGCCAAAATAAAAATAAGTTAATTGTTGGATTGTATATGTATGCAGTGTTGATGTTTAGTAATTTAAATTCAATTAGTCATACATTTTTAATAGCAGGGCATACGCAAAACGAGGGCGATTCCATACATTCGGTAATCGAAAATCAAATTAAACGTTCCTTAAAATCAGGTCCAATTTATGTACCTAGTCAATAATATGTACAAATAATTAAAGACGCTAAAAAATCTAAGGAACCGCTGAAGGTAAATGAGCCACCACATAAAGATTTCATTAATTTAAAAAGTTTAGTTAGTGACTTGGGTATTACGACTTAAAATAAGATAAAGATCTCTGAAGTTAAAATGTTGACTATTACCAAAAAAACACCAAATATTTTAAAGTACTAAACGTCTTACACTGCCACTGAAATGTCAGAAGTTAATTTACTATCTCGCAATAAGAAAATAATAGTTCCTGATACAAAGCAACTTTATACTACTAAAATACAGATTAAGGATAACAAAAAGACTGATTTGATGAAATTGGTTCATAACAACCATATTCCTAGTTTTTATGCAGACTTTTTTGATAATTTGTAAAGTTTCTTATTTCTTTAATGTCCTAAGCTCTTTTGGATGCGCCACAGCAATAACTTGTTACTTATTTTAAAGGTGCTTTACTTTAAAAGTGATTGTAAACTGTTGATTGTTTTTAAGTATTTTATTATTTTATTAAGCTAGAAGTTCGTTTATTTTTTAGGTATATCATTGAAAATTTTAATTACGTTAAACAACAGAAAAATTTGTGTTTGGTAAATTTTATAGATTTAAGTTTTTATCGTGTAGAAGTAAAGTGTAGTAAACACTTTTGTGTCACTAATATAAACAAAATTTTCTAAATCATTTGTTTTTTTTATTATATAGTGTCACGACTCTAAATTTTTTATGTATTTTTTCAGGATTTTCAGTGTAGTAAAAATATGAATTTGTAGAGCTTCAAAAATCATTCCAACTTGCTGAAGAACATATTGTTCTAAGTTCGTTTATTTTATAATTAAAATCTAAATAGTGAAAATTTTAAGTAGGATCAATTTAAAACACCTGTTTCTTGATAATTTGGTTTTTTGAATTGTGACACTATTCGAGCGGAGGTGCGATATCGTCAAAAAATTAGAAAATTCTGTTTGTAGTTGTATTTATTTCTCTCTAAATTTCAAAATCCATCTTTTAATATATCAATGTTTCTAACAGGTACCTATACCATAAACGAATATATAAAACAATAATATATGATTAAATATAGTTTAGTTACGGTGAACTAACATTTAGAGACTAAAAGTAGTCTCTAAAAGAATTTATATTAAGAGTAAGAGTTTATATTTTTAATTTATGTTTATAAAACTCTTTAAAGAAGAAGAAGAAGAGTCGGCGACAAATATAAGTGTTGTTTGATAGAAGCTTAAAATTATGTATGTGACATTATACGCCGCATCTGCAACCTGCAAAAATGTCATAATTAAAATGGCATTATAGTTATAAAAACTTACCATATGGTATTGCCTCACAGCTCTACTAATTTTTTCTCCATTATAAAATGTAAAACATCAAGTGACGGAACATAAATTTATAATGTTATAGATGAAAGGTTTTTATATGGTAACTTGACAAAGGTTAACTAGACCATTTTCTAAGGTCTAGCAACATTGAAAATTGATGCAACGCATGATAATAAATGGCAGAATTAACAAAAGTTGTTTACAGAATTGTGTTTAAATAGCTGCTATGTGGTGTTTGTGATTGGTTAGTCTTATAATCGATAAGGGATTTTAAGACAAAATGTTTGCAGGTGAAAGTAATTTGTAACAAATATGAACAGATTACTTTGGAAATCGGACCCAGCCGTTTAATAATAGTTTGCGCTTGTACTATGAAAACATAATTATTTTGTTTTCATTTGTATAAAGTATCTGCAGTAACAGATAAAAAAGAGTAGTTATATTAAAATTATTATACAACGTAAGGGTGAAATTTTTAAAATATATAATTACTATATAGATATTAGAATATTTAAATTCTTAATAAATTATTAGCAAATAAAAGAAAGTAAACGAATAACAATAAATGACGTTAAATTCCATCATGTGCATTTAAAATATTTTAAAAGATTAAGTTGCCGTCATAATTTAAAAGCTTAGTGTGTTCACTTTAAACGCTTAGCTGCTTGAAATAAGCCCCAGTTGAATTAAAAATAACTAATACTACAGCTCGGAGACCTATGTCATAAACGATGTTTACAAAAAATCGCAAATTAGCTCATTTAAAAGTTTTATAAATCCTTTCATTTATTAAACTACTTTTGTTTCTGAAATGAAACTTGTTAATTTACACTAGTTTAATAATAATCATTGTTTAAGTGTTTATATATTGACAAAACCACTGAAGTTAAATGGAAAAAACCACCCCAGTGCGTGTCGTACACGCATTTAGTTAGAGTCCCATAAATGAGAATTATTGCGGATATCTAAAAAAACTTATTGACTGATTTTGTCCAAAATAATTTTCATTAGTAATGTCTATAAAGCCTTATTATCGTGGTTTTCTCAGATTAAGAGATCACGTAGTTTAAAAGTAGTTTAGGGTCTAAGATGTGAGGGTGAATTCCCTGCCGATGTCGAGCGGTACAATGGTTCTTCAGAACACAGTCCATTATACAACGATAGAAGACACACAGGAAAGCAAACTTTCTCCTCAGACTTAAGGGCGATGCAACTTGTGTGGCACATTTTCTTAGAACTAAACGTCGGTGGTCGTCAACATCAAGGATTCAGAATTACCAAGGATCAATGATTAAAGATAGTAAGAGGTTTGTAATTCTAGCACTGTGTCACAAAACGCGCAAAATTGAGTCTTATTTGTAATGAATTGGCTTCATCCCAGGCAGGTTTCCATCATCAGACGTTACAATTTGTCCGCGGTGTAGCTTCACAACGATACACCGCAAACGTGGGAGTTTGTGCCTATATAATAAGCGTCTCCAGTACTGTCACCTGCATATCAATGTATGTAATCGGTCATCGACATACAGTAGAAACAGCGTATGAGCACAGAAACTTGCAGGATAATGTCTATATTATCAGAACAACTACCGTCAATTACGGCTCGTACGTCTGCGTCTGCCAGACATTAAGCTAGCCACCTACTTGCACAAACACTCGGGCAGTCCGTACGATGGTAATTTCCATATAAGACCCAACCTGACCAGATCGAACGCCTTCGCTTTGTCCAGGCGACATGTCAATGCCTGAGCTCCTGAGTCTCGATAGCTAGTGCCTGCCAATGAGCAAGACCACATAATGGTTTCCGGTCGAGTGACCGTGACAAAAGCCGTGCTAGCGGTGGCCGACCAGATCGTGTTTTTTTAGGTATTTTAGAACCTGTGTTTTTTTACTGTTGTCATATCACAGACGCTAAGTGAAATCTGAGGACTTATGGACGCTTTAAAAACTCCGCCAATCGAGTAGCTACTAGCTTGGCAACGTCCGCCAATTTGCACTAGGTCAGCGTTGCTTTGAATAAAGTCTCCAATCAACAAATGTGTAACCGTTTCTCTTAATAATATCTCAAAGCCAAATATCTTGCTGTGACTCTGGATAGGCGTTTGAAGCCGCTTTTGTCCTCGGTCGTCTATATCCCGTGATAGGCAAGTACAGTAAGATGTCGCTTAGAAATTGGTAGGGCACTGCAAGTACTCGCTCGAATAAGCCACCCAAACAATTAAAGCGGGGCATAGCGAGTACTCGCTCGAACGAGCGGCCCTAACTGGGGAAGTTCCCCCACCTTACAGCGGCCATAATAACACTAACATTGAGTAGTGTTGTGTTCTTTGCGGTGAGTTAGGTTGCCAGAGCTCTTTGAGGATTCGCTGCGCGGACAACGTAGGAACGGCGGTGTTTCTGTCATTGCCACGACGTAGTCACGGCGTGCTGGTTCGGCGGTCAGGGAGACCTGATGAAACGGCTGACCGCTGGCCGCCTGCAGGTTAGACGGGTTCCCGAACTCAGGGATTCCTTAGTCCCTTGGGAGGCTGAATCGCCAGCCTGTCTGAAGTAGTAGTCATGCCGGAGATGGAGACCGGAGTGGACCCGGCTACTACAACAGAGGGGGATCACGGGCCGTTCCGCCCGCCGTGCCAGCAATCGTATCAACTGTGTCAAGCTTCGGCAGTTCTTGTACCGCACCTTTTGTCCTCTAAGCTGTCTGTGCAGTGGATCCTAATCCTTAATCTAAGTAACTTTCTTCAAGTGTAATGGCCAGAAAGAATAAAAGAAAAAGAGCGGCTACTACATCCACATATTTGTAACATTAGGAAAATTCACGCAATTCTTAACGTAGTTCACCACCATATTGAGACTGCGCAGCCGACCATTGTTTTTCTAACGGAGACGCAGATATCCTGCCCGGCCGAAACAGCAAACCTTCGTTATCCCGGCTACAAACTTGAGCACAATTTTGTGGGTCGTGCCGTCCGGGAGGATATCTGTTGTCGCCACCTGCAAAGCCTTGAAGACAGGGACCGGTCGATATTGTGAATGCGCGTAGATTACGGCGGCCAACACGTATTTATGTGTGCCTATACAGGTCTCATAGCGTTGACACGGACGTAGCTCGACTCTTTACGCACCTGAGTTTGATAGACAAAGTGGCCAGAGCAATATCCCACAGCAGAACTAGTTATTTTGGAAGACTTTAACGTCCACTATCGTAAGTGGCTCAGTTCTTGAACCAATAACTATGCAGGGATATCTGCTCATGAATTTGCACTGACCTATGGATTCTCTCAGCTGGTACTTTCTCCAACGAGAATACCAGATATAGAGGACCATACGAGCTCCTTACTGGACCTTCTGCTGACTACACACTATACTCGCCTCTTGGCTCCTCGGACCACTGCCTAGTTCGGACTCCAATGTTATGCACACAACCCGATCCATCTGGACCAACTAATTGGTGTCGTGTGTGGCACTATAGGTCGGCAGACTGGGATGGATTGCGAGAATTTTATGCATCGTACCCTTGGAGGCAGTTCTGCTTTAGTTCAGAAGATCCTGACGTCTGCTCAGCCGTAGTCACTGAGACGATTCTCGCTGGTATGGAATGTTTCATTTCCAACCTGCGAGTAGCCGCCGGCGTCAAAACACAACCGTGGTTTAATAGGTCTTGCAGGAAAGCTAAAATTTTAGCTAAACAAACTGCGTATGAGGCTTGGACCGAATATTTTTGAGTTTGAATCGCAAATTAAATGCTGCCTTGAGGTTCAGTAAGAACAGTGGCAACTGCCAGAGCAAAATTCCAAATTATCGGCAAAATAACTATCCCTCTGGGAGTCGTGCTTTCTGGTCGCTTGCCAAAGCTGCCGAGGGGAACTTCTGCCATTCGTCGCTACCACCGCTGCGAAATACCAATGGTGAGTTGGTATGCGAAATGACCAAAGTGCAAAAGAGAATGCCGATCTTTTGGGCAGTCTCTTTGCCCCTAACTCGAATATGGACGACGAAGGCGCTGTACCACCTACTATACCGTGGTACGGTTAGATTCATGGAAGACAGCGAATGTGCACCCGGTGCCCAAAAAGGGCGATAGATCAGATCCATCGAATAACAGACCTATTGCTAATACCTCTCTCCTCTCCAAGGTAATGGAGCGTGTGATCAACACAAAGCTTCTAAGATACGTAGAAAAACACGACCTGATCAGCGACCGTCAAAATGGCTTACGCCACGGTCGCTCGACTGGTGACCTTCTAGTGTATCTTACATACCGGTGGGCACTAGCACTAGCGGTTTGTGCAAATGGGTGGCTAGCTTTTTGTCCGGCAGACGCATACGAACCGTAGTTGACGGTAGTTGCTCTGATAGCATGGACATTAATGCTGGTGTCTCGCAAGGCTCTGTGCTATCTTCTACGCTGTTTCTAATGCATATCAATTATATGTTGGTCATCAACAACATACTTTGCTATGCAGATGACAGTACTGGAGACGCTTATTACACGAGTCGAGCTAGCATCCCTCGTTCCGTTGTGGAGAAAAAACGTAAAGGACTTGTGTCTCAAATCGAGATCACTCTGTCCAAGAACTCTGACTGGGGACGGGAAAACTTGGTCCGATTCAACTCTACAAAGACACAAGTCTGCGCATTCATCGCTAAGAAAACCCCATTCACTGTGGTCCCACAATTCCAGAACACTCCCTTCTCCATCTCCGAGAGCATTGGGATCCTTGGTGTTGACATCTCAAGCGATGTTTAGTTCCGAGATCATCTGCAGGGCTAGGTGAAGCTGGCGAAAACTTGGGGTACTCAACAGAGCAAATCAGTACTTCACGTCGGGGCAAAGGTTGCTAATTTACAAGTCGGAACTCCGGCCCCATATGGAGTACTGCTGCCATCTCTGGGCGGGTGCAACTGGATACCAGCTTAGCCCTTTTAATTCGGTTCATCGTCATAGGTAAAAACATAAGTGTTAATGACCGTTTTAAATAACAGATGAATGCATTCTGATTTATTTATTTTTTATACCACTAAGGTGGCAAACAAGCCTACGGTCCGCCTGATGGTAAGCGGTCACCCTAGCCTATGGACGCTTGCAACACCAAGGGCATCACTCGCGCGTTGCCGACCCTTCAGAAATCTAATCACTTCTTTTCTAATAACTTGGAATGATATGTAATGAATTTATAGTTTCACCAATGTAGTATGATGTACAGTATAAACATTCTATGACATGAAGACAGTATGAAGTTTTACATGTAGTGTGTAGTTAGGCATGGTATGATTTCTGAGAATTCTGTAAATTAATAAGTGATGTGCTATTGATGACTGGCCAGGTTTTGCATCGAGCTTTTATACAAGGTAATGTGCCTAAAGATAAAAAGTTTACGTTATTGTTTATAAATTTCTTTTTCGATAGGAAACTTTGGATGGTTTATTTTGCCTAAATGTTATTGTTGGTAATTTAGTAATTAGGTTTATTAATTAGGGTAGGTTGTGTGCAGAATAGGTAAAAGATCTTTGATACCTTTGTTTATTTTGTGAGATCCATGGAAGTAATTGGTAAAAAATCAAATATCTTGGAATGATTATGCTTTGATTTGTTTTATTTTTGTTTTATGTATATTTGTTTACTTAAAAGTTTTCGTGGATATTGCCTCTGTGTAAATGCCTTATGTATAGTTTAGTGATATTTTAGTGATGGTGTGTTATTGCAGATTCGTTACCCTAAAAGTGATAAAGAATATGGGATTGATTTTTTTTATGTAAAGGGTGGCAGCTATTGTAATGTAGGTATTGTTATTTGTTGGTTTGTTTAAAATAAACTGAAGTGTAAAGGTGTTTTCTGAGAAAATAGTGATATCGTTATTGAGGAATGTTATTTGTTTGTCTGATATTTCATGAGTGAACTTAAATCGTTGAGATCATTTAAAAATATTTGAAATGAAGAAAGTGACTAAGTTTATATTATTAAACTATTATCAATGAATCGGAGCCAGATCAAAGGTTTTATAGGATATTGAGCAAAGAAATGTTTTTCAAGTTCACCCATGAATAGGTTAGCTTATGATGAAGCCATGCGTGTTCCCATTGCTGTAAAAACCTGTTTGTAAGTAAAATTATTGTTTTCTAATACTATTGCTGCGAAGTCCGTCAAAAAAGATATTAACAGTGATTGTGGTTGTGGGCGTTGATTCAGAAAAAAATACATGGACCTGTATAATGTGGATGTGGTATATTCGTATATAGAGATACCACATCTATAGTAGCTAAGTAAATATTTGTTATTGTTTGTTGAATAATTTGTTATTGGTGTCTGATATATGGGATTTGAGGTTTTTTACTGTTGTACTGTTGGTTGTAAAAAAAAATCTACGAATGCAGATATTCTTTCGGTAGGACTGTTGTATAATGCTGTAATTGTTTAACCTGGATTTCCTTTCTTGTGAAATTTTGTTTGTAGGTTATAACATTTTTAAATTAGTCTCAGAAAGTTTTTTATTTTGCCCTGTATTGTTAAGAAGTTGACTAATTTTTTTACAGACCAGAGGCGGCTCGTGACAGTTTTTAATGGGTGTTCACCAAAAAAAAACCAAAGTACAATTGCTTAAATGCTTACCTTTTAATATTCTATTAATAACTACAATTCATTCGCATATTTAGGTGCGCGCTTATGCTTACGCATTTATGCTTTCATGTCACATTTTTGTGACCCTTTGTCATTAATTCAAACTGAGTTACTAAAATCTTTTAGTACTGTTTAATCTCATCACAATAATCACATTTTACTTTGCTATAGTTACTTATTAGACAATAAACATACTGTTTATGTAGGTATGCACTTATTTTATTTGTTAATATAAACTCGCGTGCACGAATAAAACATTTTTTGTGACAAGAGCGGCAACAGCGCGTCGGTGCGGCGCCGGCCGTCGGACCAAAGGCGGGGTCAGCTGGCGACAAAGCCCGGAGCGCTGCTCCACATTTTGCTAATTTCTCATACAAAATCTATTTCACGTGTGAGACTATATCTAACTTTCTCTTTTACACTCGTTGATTTTAGCTCTAGTCTTTGTACTAAAATTCGTCTCACAGGAGCGTAATTGCTAGTGCTCCGCTTTGTGACACAATCTCCTCAGTGCAATTCCGTACTAAATCTTGAGTTAGCTATGTGTGTACAGAATGTTTTTAGTGAAATTCTATTTTAACATAAAGAGTAATTGAATCATAATAATTATTTATTCTAAGTAAAATCTAAAACATATTGTTCCTTAAATAGATAATTATTTATGGGAGTGCGCTGCACCAGCGCTCCATAGGACGAGCCGCTTCTGGTACAGACATCAGAAATCAGATTGGTTCATAAAATTCTTTGTCGTTTATTTGTTTGTAAACTTTAGTTTCATAAACTGATGTATTCATAATAATGGTTGCTATATATAATAAGGGTTCCTTATAAGCAGGTGAAATAATAATATTTTTATAATTTTTCAAGTTGTTGAGGGCAATTACTTCGTTAAGTTTTCTTGTAAGGATTTCAAAATATTTATATATTTGATATTAGAAATTTCTAAAGGAAATTTTTACACAAGCCAGTAACGATGGCTGTTCATTTTTAGATGGTTCTTTAAAATCTTGGAAAGCTTTATGTATGTTTTCACTATTATTATTAGGATGTGGATGGTTTTGCCAAAACTGATGATATTTTAAATTTCTAGTAAATTTAATAGTATCATTAGGAAGTTCAATTTCATCCAAGTTTTTAGTTGGGCAAAATGTTAGACCTTCTTCTAAGACTGGTTGTTTGGAAGAAGTAAGATGCTGTGAAGATAAATTTGTTATAATATCTTTTATATATTCTTATGACTAATATTTATAGAAGTTCGTTGTGGAGGCAGAGGTTAAGAAAATAAATTATGACAACATAGATTATAGAGGAACCGTGAAATTTAGGTTAAAAGGTATAGGATATTTAATTTTTTTGCAATACAAATTTAGTTTATGTTGTATAGCTCAAGTATTATTTGCATTAAATAAAATATTCTTTATGGTTTTAAAACTATTTGGATAAGCAATTAAGGTAATAAAAAGTGTAGAAACTAGACAATTTTTATGATGAGTGCATAGAAAATTGTATTGTGTTGACAATAGTTTTAGTGTCTGTAAACCATGTATTTGTTTTAATTTATAAAATTGGTACTTGATTTGTGGTGGTATAGCAGCAACAGGCATTTTAAGAAAAAAAGATTTAGGTGAAATATCTTTTTTTAGACAAAGATCTATAAAATCAAGATGTCTGTATGCAAATACTGATTTAGTTTTAGTACATGATATTTTTTTTAATAAGATGATTCATTAATATGTCTATAGAATGATAAAAAATATTAAGTTATGATAAATTCTTATATGTATGAAATAATTTAATTTTAGTACTTTTTTTTTAACAAGCACACGGTCCGCCTGATGGTATGCGGTCACCGTGGCCTATGGACGCTTGTACACCAGGGGTATCACTTGCGCGTTGCCAACCCTTCAAAAATCCGATAACTTCTTTACTGAAGTACCCCATACTTAGAGAAAACCTTGGCTTGGAGTTCATTCCACAAACCAAGCTTTCGCGGGAAGAAGTTTTTCTGAAACCGCACTGTACGCGACCATTTCGGTTCTAAAGTATAAGAATGAATTCCCTGCCGATGGCAAGCGGTGCGATGGTAGAAAGTAGCCGTGGGCATCATTTCGAATAATTCCTCAGAACACATACCATTGTACAAGCGGTAGAACACACACAGGGAGGCAAAGTCTCTCCTGAGACTTAAGGGTTCGATACGGCAAGTGAGTTTGGGATCGCCGACAATTCTCACAGTCCGTCGTTGAACCGAGTCAAAAAGGCCAAGCTGGTATCTGGGTGCACCCGCCCAGAGATGGTAGCAGTACTCCATATGGGGCCGAACTTGCGACTTGTAAAGCAGCAACCTCTGCCCTGACGTGAAGTACTGCCTCACTCAGTGATACTACTGGTCAAACACAAAAAAAATTGAGTAAATTTCGCCAATACGTCGCAATCATTTGTAATCATAAAAAAAAAAGTTTACAAAACATACATAAATAAAATTTTAGAAAAAAAATTTGTTAATAGAGCCAGCCAGTTTTCGTTTTCTAAAGTTGGTATTTGGAATTTTTAATCGTATTCAGACTATTAATACCTTCTTTTTTTTACCAAAGACAGCAATGAAGAAATCATCAACTTTTCAAGTAAAATATATTTTTGAAGAATCCGTAATCAATGAGAAGTGATAATAATTTGCTGAAGATAAAAAAGAAGCAGCAGCGTCAATTCTTGGCTGTGCTCAAGTTTTAAAAACCGCTTTAAAGTGCTTATTTCTCCGTTCAAAAACTTCAGGAGTGCAGCAAGTCAAATATCAGTGCCTTTTACTTTTTTTACTTTTTTACTTTCATGAACAATATTTATATAAGAAAAGTATAATTTGGTACTTGTTACGAGCTCTTCAATGAATTCGTTATCAATTAGTGCTAAGCACTTTATTTAGTTATGGATAATATTGTCTGTCTGTGATAATAATATTTTAATATAATGTAGGTACTTTGCGTACTTTATTTGGGTGTCAGTCTCATGGCCAATATGACATTCATATTTTTACCAATTTTAAAAAAGGAGGAAGTTCGCGAATGATCTGTAAGTACTGTAGAGGTTACGACCTCTTGTTAAGTGTAAAGGAAGTAGAAGGGCTAGCGAACGCAAATACGCAGCAAATACTTCGTATTGTTTTTATGAAAATATAATAGATGGTGTCAGTGTGTTTTGAATAAAAACAATCGGAACTTAGAGTTTGTCATTATTTTTATATTGATTGACATTCGAGTGTAAAATATAGATCGGACAAGTCTATATAGGTTTGGAGGGCCGATTCCTGTCTCTATCAGGGAGCCCTTGAATATGTAGTATGGTTTAACATTGCCAGAAAACTCAGGATAAAATACTCTAGTATCTTATATATAGAACACCTCACCACCATCAAGAGTAAATATATGATGTACAAAATGTTATGGAAAGATGACCCGTGGTCTAAGAAAGGACGACCTTATAACCGAAGAAATACATCAGCTAAGTTATAATTGTATAATAATTCTTCTAGTTAGAAGTTGAGTCTAAATGGTGTTTATTCTTGTGGCAATAGAGAGAGCATAATATAGAAAAGGTCTCCCGAAACCGATTTATCATTAGCACAGATTACCGATTTTAGATGCCTTTTAATAGTCGGACAGACCGACAGATAGACAGATAGTCTTAGTATTAGGGCTCCGTTGGCACCCTCTGGGTACGGAACCCTAAAAAGTAGGTATTGTAGGACTTCTTTTCTTCACTGATGTTTCTAATCAACAAGGACCTTCTATATTTACGCATAATAAATGGAAGCAACTAGCCCATTGCATAAATAGGTACTCATTTCTCGACAGCTAGTTAACCAATTTAGCTTGAGCCCAAAGTGGTCCAATAGGAATTTCAAAAGGGAAGCAAATCTTTGGGAGTATTGTAATGGAAGTTGGCAAATGTGGTTGTAAGATTTGCTTATGTATTTCATAACTTTGACCATTCAAAAGTGTTTGTAAAATCCTAATTAATATAAATAAATTTGACATTTACTTTGACTTTATGTACCTCGCAGCCTAGTTGGTAGTGTAGCCGACTGCTGTGCAGAGGGTGTGGGTTCGATTCCCGCATTGGACAAACTTTATGTGATAAAGACATTTGTGTTTGTCTTGAGTCTGGGTGTATTTATGTATAATATGTAAATATTTACAAAAAAAGTAATATATATGTAACTGTATCCGCTGTCGGGTATCCATAACACAAGCTCTGCTTACTTTGGGGTCAGACGGCGCTGTGTGTATTATCTAAAAATATTTATTTTATTATTTATTTATAGTTGTTCAAAAAGCCTCAATAAAAAATTGGAAAAAAAAATTACACTGACTTCGAAACCCCCTAAAAAGTAAAAAAAAACATAACGCTGGTGATTTATTGTGCTGAGTGTTTTTTTTCTTAAAATCGGAATTTTCTCTTATCTTTACTGCAAATTCTGGCACTCTACTTCAAAAAGAACAAAACACACCCTTGCTAAATTTAATTATCGGCCTGGGATTTCTACGACAGGACCAAAATTATAATAAAAAGTGTGCTATAGTTGTAATTGTAATAATTCAACGTAGAATATGTGATTTCAGTGCGAATTTTGGAATTTTCAAGGTCACAAAGTAGCCTATGTTTTTCTCCAACCCTAATGTCTGTCCCATCAACACTCTTTGTCCCAAAAACCAGTACGATTAGTTGCCCCGGAGCGTCGTTCAGCAATAATAATTAAATTAACAAACAAACAGACTCAGAGATATTAGTTAGGATTAGGATTTTTAGTTATAAAAATGAAAGTAATTTTAATTGAAAAATCATGTTTTAAGCGAACCGATCACCAAATTTATGATAATTGTTTTAAATTGGACACATAAAATATCCTTGTTTGCTAGAGACCATTAGTGCCAATAGATAGGTGACGCACTTTTTTTACATAATTAACATACATTACATAAAAAGAATATATTTTTGGCCTTGGGATAAGTGATTTAAATGTCGTTGCCAAGTGATAAAAAAACGATTACGATTATTACGGACGGTCAGCAAAACATGAAATTTTTTATTATAAATTATTTGAACAATTACCTACTGCTGCTAGGTAAATGTACATTTCGGGTGCCTTCGATAACGCCTGGTGGCCAATGATTTTCATCAAAGCCTAACGGGGAAACTGCAAACCAAACATTTATAAAATACTGGTGGACTATCTCAAAAACTATAGGATGAAAGTATTCGTAGAAAACAGGGTAGGATGGAAGGACTCCACAATGGAGTGTTGGGGCCGTTACTGTGGAACACACTGCTGGATGACCTCCTCCTGCATCCTAGCCCGGATGGCTGTACACTGGTTGTTTACGCTGACAACATAACGCTGATTACTGATTCCAGCCAAATTGAAAATTGAGACCAAGGAAACCAAAATTATGGAAATGCTGAATAGCCCCAAGTAATAAACTAAGTTTTGCTCTAAACAAGTCAACCACCATGACCATGAATGTAGTCTTCAAAACAGCCCCGACCATTAAACTGGATGATACCTCGATAGTGGCGATTACTAGCGTTAGAACACAGAGTCGTTCTAAAAACAAGCCTGTCGTACGGCTGCATGGTCGGTCAGCGGGTGAGAGGGCCCCTTAGTACTTCGGGAAGGTTGCCAAGCTGTCGAGAACATTCTGGATTCTTAAATCCAAGCACTCAAGCTGATATACAAGGGCCCCTTAATTCCGGCTATCTGATTGAGCTACGGTGTCATACCATAGAGTCCAATCGCTCGTGGTACCCTCATAAGGGCGATTAATGGATAAATGCTGGACTCATGGCAGCGTTAGGGAATACCCAACAAAAAAGGAAATTGTTCTCCTTCTTTCCAAAAGTCAGGAAACTTATGAAAGCAAAGTAGCAAGAAATACTAATAAAGTTCTTATAGATATTTCATACTATTATGTATTATTTTGAAAAAATTTACATTCTCATTTCCTTTTGATCTTTATATTTTTTACGATTATTTTATTAATTTTAAAATTTTGCACAGTTGTTCTAGTCATAACGTAGGCGAGCACTAAGAAAGGGTCTTGTAAAACGGACTTGACCATACCATCATAGACTTGACAATTTCACACCACTACGGACTTTAAAATGAACATGGAAAATACAACCAAGGTAATTACTTTGCCGAGCAATCCAGCTAGCCCTTGGCATCAGGAAAATACCGGGTTAATTATATTACATATTACATACAATTAATAGAAAGACAGAAGAATCATCATGAATAATTAGCGACGTGGCATGTACGAAACCTTATCAAGCCTGGAAAAACTGCCAATATAATACAAAAAATTAACAGATTAAACTTGGTTATTCTAGGTATTTGTGAAATTGGCAGATGACGGCATTGTTAATAAGAATGACGTAGTTTTGTACGATTCTGAAAAACCGGCTGCTGAAAAGAACCACCACTATGGTTAAGGAATAATAATAAAAAAAAAATCGAAATTCGTGACCAACTTTGTCCCTTACTCAGATAGAATCATGTTGTTACAATTCTATGCCAAATCCTTTGATTTCAAAATTTTACAAGTCTACTCCAACTGCCCAAAGTTCAGACGAAGAAATTTTACATTTTTATCAAATCACAAGAAATAGTCAAGAATTTAGCCGTTATGAATACAAAAATTAGAAAGGGGGCAGTTAGGAAAACAGTAAGTAGCTATAGTCCAGGAGAAAGTAACAAGAGAGGCGATCGGCTACTAAAGCTATGCATTGAAAAGGACTTAATAACATCCAATACATGGCACCAACACCGCCTAAAAGACTGTACACATAGACTTCTCCCCAGAATACAGCTGAACACATCTACAGAAACCAAAGTGATTATGTTATAATACAACCTCGTTTCAGAAACTCTGTAATAAATTTTAAAACTTACCCAGGTGCTGACATCGGTTCTTTTTAAGGCTCGACCGAGATCTCGGTTTCGGTCTCGGTCTCGGCATTCTCGGCTACAAATCCAACCGAGAAATTTGTCTCGGTTCTCGGCTAATTATTGCCGAGATTCTCGGTCAGGACCGAGATTGTAACTTTGTTCGGATCGGCATTCAAATATAACCGCGCGTGGCCAAAGTCGATTGGAAGTGCGTGAGAGACCTGAATTGTGATTTGTCCCGGCTGGCGAACTGCGACCGGCCGCCTTCGCCCCGTTCGAGCAGTATTTGTAATTGTTTATGTTTACAATATTAATGAATGGAAGTTTGTTTAATCACAGTTAATTAAGTTCTTTTAAGTGTTGTGTTGCTACTTGCTGTGATTACTTGTTGTTGTCCACGGTTTAAAACTAAATATCTAACTGTAAGCGAAGTTAACTCAGCCAAGCTTCATATTATCGAGACTCTCATTCTCAATGAAAATGTAGGAACAGATTATCGTGTGACGACATGGGCATCTTCAACTAACTCGTTAAACATGCCTGCAACAAATCAATCCAACTTATGGGCAGCTCATGATTCGATAGAGTTGGAAGACGAGCCAATGACCAATGACGAATACAGTTCAAGCTCTGTGATCGAAATAGCGCTAAAATGCTTTCTTGGAGAGCCAGGACCGCAAAGAAATGCTAATATTTTTGAGTATTGGTTTTCGTCACCTTATAAGGTAGTTAAGCCTGCAGCAAACAAGTTAAATCTGCGCCGCCTACTAGCGTAGCAAGTGAACAACTGCTGGACAATTGTATGACGAGAGGCGAAACTCTTTGAAGGGCGAAAATGCCAAACAATTGCTTTTTTATGTTATAATATAATGTTATTTAACTTTGGTTATTAAAACAGTTAATTTTGTTAAACAATTAGTAGTGTATTAAAAAGTTAACAGTATTAAAAAAAAAAATTTTCACGCTTTGTCTATTCTCGGTCTCGGCTTTCGGTCTCGGCCGAGATCTTATTTTATTCTCGGTCTCGGTCTCGTTCTCGGCCGAGAACGAAAAACCCATCTCGGTCGAGCCTAATTCTTTTAGATCTTTTAGTGGCAAAATGAAATCTGAAACTAAAATTTTTAAACCAGACAAATATTATGTATAAAAAAAGTTAAGGTAGACAAATTTGAAGATCCAAGTGTAAAATCAGAAACCAGAGGAACACTTAACCAAAAAATCAATTCCATTAGTAAGAGATACCAACATAGACAATAAATACATATAAAGTAACTGGGACCGACTCAAATAAACAATTTGAACGGCAAAACATTGTTTGGGAACTGTAAGAGAAAAACAAAATTAGGAAGAATAACAGATGAAATACTAAACCTTATGGAAAAAAGAGACACTTTAAAGAAATAAATAAAAACAAATAGAAAAAATTTGAAAATCACAGAATCTAGATAAAGACTTCTAGTGCAGTGAGCGTGCAGAGCAGACGTATCATTAAATATTATAAAAATCAATTAAACTAACTATTTTATAAGTGGAAACCTTATAGCTGGAGGATCAAAAGCTTATTTTCAAAACAGTTCTTGAGTGTACTTACGACTAAATAAACAACACTGGTGTTAGCGCCTCACCGAATGTCCTTGAAGAAAAGAGACAGCTCAAGCCGCAGTAACTTGAAACCCAGATATACAATGAGTTTACTTCGCTCACCATCTAGAACTGGCAATAATAATATGCTTAGCGGCTCTGTTCCAGGCTTAATCTAGAACGAATCTAGACGCAGACTCCGACCGATGTAGCTTCCGCAACTAGCGTAAACATAGTTTTGATACTGACTCAATAAGATGCAATCTGTCGGATTTTAAAAAAAAGCAAATAGCAGAATTAATGGCCGTAGTGTCCTCAGCCAATAAAACGCAATCAGAAAGCATAAATATGCTGTGTAAAGACGTTACCGACATAAACAACCAAGTAAACAATATCGGAAGCACCATGGATACAATAATTTTGGAGCAAAGTAACTTGAAAAGTAATTTGGAAAACCTAACAACATCTATGATAACAACTGAAAAGAAAGTAGAACTTCGGGCAAAATATTATTTTTATTATACATCAACAATATCCACCAAATTGGCTTAAAAGGAGACATAACTTTATATGCAGATGATACGTCCCTTTTTTACTAAAGCCACTCAGTAGAATCTATCATGCCACTGTGCAAAGTAACTTGAATCTTTTGAGTGCGTGGTTGCAAGAAAACTTACTTACCATTAACACCACCAAGACAAATTATCTAATTTTTGCGGCCAAAAATAAAAATTAATAACATGTTGATTAAAAGAAAATCAGAAGAAAAATATCTTGGAATTACCTTAGACAAACACTTAAATTGGAAACCACACCATTTATTTGTATTGTAATTATTTATATTATAGGTATTTATGTCATAGGTGTCTATAAGCGACTTTAACTAACATAATTTCAGAATATTAAACACTAACTTCTGCCAGCGGCTTTGCCCGCCCTTAATTTCGTTATCGGCGTTGGTTCTTACGGCAACTCCTCAATTATAGAAAAAAAAACAAAAAATTCAAATCTTTCCTCTTTAATAGCATAAAACATTCGTGTCTGTGAAACCATGGAAATACACATACAAAATTTCAATCCAATCGGTCAAGCCGTTTAATAGTTGACATACCAACAGCAGCGCCACCTACCGAGTCCAATTGTATTTTTAAATCATCCAGGAAACCATCTAAATACGCATATAAAATTTCAACCCAATCGGTTCAGCCGTTTAGAAGGAAAGGTGTGAAAAAGGATGTAATTACGTAATTAAGTAATTAGGAATGTACGGAAGGATAATTCTTACCACCCGTTGTCCTATAACCCGTAGGAATGAAGCATTTTCCCGCGGTAAAAAGTAACCTGTGTTCATCAGGGATAATGTCGGCTTCTAATGGTAGAAGAATTTTTTAAATCGGTCCCTATCGGTGCCTTTTCAAGACAAACAAACAAACAATCAAATCTTTCCTTTTTATAGTATTAGTATAGATATAGAAAACAAGTAAACATAGTTTATGCTCACAGATTTATAAAAGTCACCAATGCCACATCTAGTACGACCTACGATTTATATTCTTGGCACGACACTCGCTTTGCGCACCTATTAAAAATGTTATCTAGATACAATACATGATTCCTACCCTCATAGATAATATTATTAGTTAATTGTTTTACCAACTTAGATATGTACGCTCACTAGCAATAATTAAGTGTAATGAAATTTATAAGTTCTCAGTAAGTGAATTGTTTAATGCTTATGGGAATTAAATAAAGTTCTTAAATCGATATGTGAATAAAGTCTGTGCAAAAATAAAAGAGCTAGAAAAGTGAAAGGGTTATTTTAACCTGCACAAGAAAGTAAAAGACTTAACAATCACTCACAAAAAACAAGTGACAGGCAAGAACAAACTGGTTACTGATAAAGAACAAAGTGCAAGACATGTGAACTATACATTGAAAGACTGTTTGGTAATAAAAGAAAAGACTTAGTCACTGATGAGATAGATGAGGATTAGCTTACAGCTAAAATATAAAAGGCAATAACATCTATGAAAAATTAAAAAGCATTTGGACCAGATGGTATGCATGTAGAAATGTTAAAATTATAAGATGAGGACAGCATGAATTTGTTAGTTAAACTCTATAATCACATCCACGCGAAGGAGTAGCTTCCAAAAGATTGGCTTCAATCAACATTTTTTCAAATGCAAACGCCAACCTTACGGAGACCACAGACTAAAAAACTTTACGAGTCACGCCCTGAAAGTATTTTTAAAATAATACACATGAGAATGCACAGTAAAATTGACAAGAACATTTCGGAAAATCAGTTTAGATTTAGAAACGGATTAGGAACAAGAAAAGCCTTAATGGCAGTATAGGTTTTGGTACAGAACAGCTTAGAATTCAGCAACGACGTTTAAGCATGCTTCTTTGATTTCCAAAAGGAATTTGAAAACAGCGAATGGGTAAATGTTACGTTCTATCGATATTCCTATACGGTGTTTAAAGCTGAACCATTAATAAGAGAATGGAGGCTTAAATTAATGCATTCGAAATATGGCTATACCGTAGAATCCCATCCCATTAATATTATAAAGGCGAAAGTTTGTGAGTGTGTGACTGTGTGAGTGTGTATGTTTGTTACTTCACGCTTCAACTACAGGACGGATCGGGATGAAACTTGGCATACATATAGGTTAGGTCCCGGAATAGCATATAAGATACTTTTTATCCCGAAATTCCCCCAGGAATAACTATAACCGAGCTTAAACGAACTATAGCTATAGCTACAGCTTGATATATCAAACTTCATTAGTGAAATTAAGGAGTAAATCACAGTCGCCGATAACTTAATTTACCGCAGGGTAATTAAGGAGTAAATCACAGTATCAATACTGAGATTAAATAAAGGAGTCCCACGCCGATAACCAAATTTAGGGCAGGGCGGCCGCTAGCAAAATTTATTAATTATCAGCTATCCCATTAATATAATAAATGCGAAAGTTTGGATATTTGGTTGTGTGTTGTGTTGAAAGTGGTATATCTCCGTTACTATCGATCATAGACTAGTATATTCTTTACAGAAGTGATAGAGCTCATCAAGATCTTCGTTTCGGATGACAGCTGTCAAACTAGAAAGTGGTATATCTCCGTAATTATCGATCATAGACTAGTAGTTTCATTACAGAAGTGATAGAGCTCATCAAGATCTTCGTTTTGGATGACAGCTGTCAAACTAGAAAGTGGTATATCTCCGTAACTATCGATCATAGACTAGTAGTTTCATTACAGAAGTGATAGAGCTCATTAAGATCTTCGTTTTGGATGACAGCTGTCAAACTAGAAAGTGGTATATCTCCGTAATTATTGATCATAGACTAGTAGTTTCATTACAGAAGTGATAGAGCTCATCAAGATCTTCGTTTTGGATGACAGCTGTCAAACTAGATAGTGGTATATCTCCGTAATTATCGATCATAGACTAGTATATTCTTTACAGAAGTGATAGAGCTCATCAAGATCTTCGTTTCGGATGACAGCTGTCAAACTAGAAAGTGCTTTATCTCCAAAACTGTCGATCATAGACTAGTAGTTTGTTTACAGAAGTGATAGATCTCATTAAGATCTTCGTTTCAGATAAAATTGTCAAACTAGAAAGTGCTATATGTCCAAAACTATTGATCGTAGACTAGTAGTTTCTATACAAAAGTGATAGATCTCATTAAGATCTTCGTTTCGAATGACAGCTGTCAAATACTTTTAACAGAAAATTAATTTTGAACAATATCAGTTTACAAGTTTTTTTAGATTCCATTTATTTTATGGAATCCTAACTAAATGCGTGTACTTGTCCGTTTTTAGGGTTTCATACCCATAGGTTGCCTAAGGAGCCCTATTACTTATGCCTATGGTGTCTGTCCGGCCATAAAAGGGCCCTATCTTTCAGACCGAAATAGATGTAAACCTTAAATATTTACAGAATATGTATTTAAATTTTAATTTTATTTGCGGATTAGGTATCTAACATATAATAGGAAGTTAAAAAGTACAAATTTAAGGTGTGTCCCCATAAAAGGAACTCGTGCGTCATTTTCGTTGTTTTGCTCTATCGTCAATACAGTAACACATACAAGTTTCAATTTTGCAGTAGTGATAGTGTAAGCTCTACAGTATAACAACAAATAATAAACATTAGCAAAGTGCCAGACGGGCCGAGCCATTACCATTCTTAACAACCGTATCAGCGCCTTCTGGCGATTATGCAGAGATGAAAAATAACACGTTGGCTTGTTTACTTGTTTTTGATTTTGTTATTTTAATACCCTTTCTTTAAATGACTATCCAATTTTTTAGTGTTTAAGATTTATTAATAATATACCAATAGCGGTTCCTGTAGTACCATGTGGAGTTGGAAAGAATACGTTTAACTACCAGGCTACGATTATAATTTCGGAGATATAGCCCTCTTTATGCTGTCAGCTGTCACATAAGAAATCTGTTTCAGGTCACATATTTAGATTTCAATGGTAAAATAAAGTTGCAGTGTTAATGCGACTATTGATCAATTTTTTGACATTGTGTTTTTTTACGATTGTACCTACTCGGTACATAACATTGAATATTTGGTAGAGTCGTTTTTGTAAACTGCACTACTAGTTGTGGGGCTGGTACGAGTAGTGCTATTTACAATAAGGGGTTTAACAAAGGCATATTCATGTGAGATAAACTAAAATAAAAAAGCATTAAAAAGATGAATATTAATTTTTATTAAAAAAGTCATAGGTATATTATGTGTACAAGTCAAAAGAATGCAATTTGGCCGATGTAGAAGGCTGCTAATTTAATACATTAGTTTAAGTGTGGCGCTCATAAATTTGGCCTAGCAGGTTCGATCTGACATAATTTGTCCTGAACAACTTTCTTTCTTAAATTTAATAATAGATAATTAGCCTCTAAGTTTCCAAATGTCATTTTGGGTCGTTTGCAAAAAGGATTTCATATTTTTTTTAGGCTTTACCTGCCTAACAATTGACGACAATCCTAAATTCAAAATCAAAATCTCGTATAAAAGCCAATACTTTTAAATATTTACATTGCTTTGTAAAAAAATGGTATATGTGCGTATAACTTGACGGTTTTTATCCCCAGAAGGAGGTGACCGGTAAATAAATACACACCATCATAATAATAGCAAAAGCCTCTTTTCAGAGTACACTTTCTAAATAATGAAAAAGGTCTCAGTGAGGAGTGCCTCATTTGGACTAGATCTAGCCAAGTATTTTATTAAATGCTACGTGTTACCTACAATCTTACAAGAAATGGATATAATTACGCATCATACACACATGCGTTCAAAACTTGCTGATCAATGAAATGGCCATTGCAATGAATGAAGTGCGGTGTATTTCACAAATAACAGATATAACTTTACCACAAATATATAATGAGACCTGAAAAAACTGGCAACAGAAAGGGTATGAATAAATTTTTCCTTAACGGGAAAAAAACCGTTTTTATCACTCGAAATAATTTGCTGGACTAACTAAAATAAATTTTAAAAAAATTGAGGAAGTTCAATATTCGCAATATCTATTTTGTTAGGGTTCTGTACCCAAAGGGTAATTAGTGGAACCCTATTACTATGGCTTCGCTGTACGTCAGTCCATCCGTCCGACCGTCCGTCCGTCAATTCGTCCATCCGTCCGACCGTCCGTCCGTCCGTCCGCCCATCCATCCGACCGCCCGTTTGTCCGTCATCTGTCACCAGGCTGTATCTCATGAACCGTGATAGACAGTTAAAATTTTCACAAAAGATGTACTTCTGTTGCCGCTATAACAACAAATACTAAAAATCGGAATATTATTTTATTCTGGATTTGTATTTAAGGAGGCTCCCATACAACGTGATTTTTTTACTCGATTTTGCTCGATATTGATAACGGCAACAGAAAGACGCATAAAATATTTATAGAATATTTAGTTATATTGTCACTTTAAAAATAAATAATTAAATTAAAATAAAACAACATTTAAGGGTATTTAAACAACATTCCCATACAGAAGACGTTATTTTTTGCCGTTTTTATAAATAATGGTACGAAACCCTTCGTGCGCGAGTCCGACTCGCACTTGGCCGATTTTTTTACCTTAATTGCCGGCCAAACTAAAATGATAATCTTTTATATGGAAGAAGAAAGAGCTTTTTATTAATGATATTAAGGAAATATTTGGTGACGTAACATTTAAGTGTACTTCAACTCTCTTTGCCGATTTTTTTAGTATTCACGGTGAATTTGGGAGTACGAATAGGTACTACAGCAAATGTTATAATATGCTTTGCTGAGTGACAAAACCAGCAAAATATATGAGACGATGTTTATATTGTTAATTGCCCAATTTCCAGATTGAAAACCATTAAAGTACCACTGCAATTTAGAGCTTCAGGCGCTGAATGAAATTTTGAAGGGTTTTCCTGATATAAACGTTGTTGGTTGCTATTACCACTGGATCCAAGCTATGTGGCGTAATGGGAAAAATGTTTGGTAAAATGAAAACCTAATTTAAATAAAGATTATTTGGGTTGCGTTTGATCTGACCTCTTCTGCCCAATGCAAGTCTTCAAAGTGGCTTGGAAAACATACAATTGCAATATAACACTAAAGAAACCAATAAAATCAAAAAGTTTTTGCGTTATGTGAGAAAACAATGGCTGATCAAAAGATACCTTTGAAATTCCTAGTGTTTTTGAAAGCACCGTACGAATAATGTCTGAGAATCATGGCACAGTAAAAATAATAAAAATCTAAATCAAAATAATAATATGCTAAAGTTGTTAAATAAGTAAAGAAAATTAGCAAAACTTAAAAATAATACACGTATTCTGTCGAGAGCAAGTGGCACAATTGAAGATAATGATTTCAGTGGCGCATGGCGGTGGGTCCACGGTTTGAAAGATTAACTACTTACAGAGTTTCTTGTCGGCCTTCTTGGTAGTAATATCATCCCGAACCAATGGTAAAGTCTTTAAATTAAATAATTAAATTGACGATATAAATTAATTTGTGCTGTTTAAAAGTCTTCTTAAATAAAAAATACATTGGTTTAAGTTTGAATTTATATATGTCGCATACGTCACAAATTATAAGCTTTAAATAAATGAGCGGTAAAATAAAAAACCTGGGATAGAATAATATTCCCCTATTGCCAATTCCTAAAGAAATTTCAGAAGTAAGTCAGGATTGGGCGAGAAATTGGTTTATTTAATGCCAAAATACCAGTGAAATTGAGTTACAACGCAGAGGGATTTCAGTTGCAAGCTTTAGTTACATGAAGCTTGAAAAAGTTAACCATTTTTTTTCATGGATAACCCTCATAAAAAATTATCTCAGCTTATCGAGAGCATGACCCACCGTTATGTCGTCATTGACTAGCTCCATTTGCACATGCCTTATGAAGTCATCATTTAATTTTTTTTCTTTTGCCATGGTTTACTTTTCTTTGCTTGGCTACCAGACAAATCTTTTAGTACGATTAGCAAACGAAATATGCAAGTGTTGCTTTTATTTAATTTTTTGTTGAGAAGACGGTGAAATGATTCGGCCGCATTATTAGTACGGTGCCGTTCACCAAATACACAAATAATATTACTTATATCTTTTGACAGCCAAAAGCGTTCCACATAGTTTATCATCTTTGTAATCTTGGGACTTGGTATCATCATGCTTTCCGACTTTCTGAATTCCCAGCCATATGATTTTTTTTCTTTTGGCAGTAATGGCAAAGTAGAGCAAAGTGACACTAGTCTTTTTTCTACCTTAGTTTTAATTTTGCCAAGCACCTTTTTACCTTTTTTCCAAATACATTTCGTCCAGTGAAAGTAACAACCAACCACTACAATATTTGGACAAACTTCATTGATTGCATGAAGTGCTGAAACTTCGTAATCACAATGATATTTTGCAGGCGCCCACTGCGGAAACTGTGACTTTATTAAGTTAAACAGTGTGATATATGTACTAGTTCTTTTGTCACTAAGCAAAGCAAATATTATTGGCACTACATTTGTAGAATAGGACATACTCCCTACATCACCATGAATAGTAAAAAGTTGGGCAAATGGGGCAGGGCAACTTCTGAAAGTAGCATCGGCAAAAATCTCTTTTACGTCAGATAGAAAGGGTCTGATGTGTTGAGAATAACTAGCCAGAATAAATTGGACATGTTCCACAGGAATTTGGACTTCAGAAAATGTATTATATTTTGTTTTAGAAACTTCCAGTAATTTATTTCTAACATTATAAAGACCGTGTTTAATATTGTCAAACCTCGGCAAAGGTGCTACAAGATCGTAGCCATTATTATTCCATTCTTGCTCCATATCTTTGTACATTTGGCCTAGTGGTTGGTCGGTCATTTTTAATTTATTCTTTAAGTCATGAAGCTTAATGTCCTTTTCATTTTGCAATATGTTCATTTTACATAAATGAGACCGCTGATGCAGTTTGGTTAAATCCTGCAAAATTATTAGCAGTATCAATATCCTAAATCTTCACTATGTACCTTTCCCTAAACATTAAAAAGAAAGTATGGGGTCTTCAAGAATATAGTGATTAGATTTTTATGGGTCAACAACAAACGAGTAATGTTCTGGAGTAACCAGGCTCTGCTGACTGCTTATTATTAGGTGGACCTTATGCTTGTTTGCAGCAAATTTTACTAATAAAGATATTTTTACCGTTGACAAATTATATTGTATGAACACAGTTCATACTGATATTATAAATGCGAAAGTAACTCTGTCTGTTGGTGTCTGTCTGTCTATCTCTGGGTGTTTCTGTTACCTCTTTACGCTTTTATCATTATACGGATTAAAATGAAATATATCATGGATATAGTCAGAGTCTCGGAATAGGACATATGCTACTTGAAAACGTCAAGTGTGAGTCGGTTTTTTTCTACTTACAATTCTTCTTTACATGTGTTTGTCACCTAACTCCTAAACTAAACGGCTGGGACGATTCGGGTGAAATTTTGTCTAATTATTTCAATATAAGTTCCTGGATAGTTTGAAAATACAATTGGACCTGATAGGTGGCGCTGCAGTCGGTGTGTCATGTATTATAAATGCAATAGTAACTCTGTCTGTAACCTCTTGACGCTTAAACCGCTGTACCGATTAAGATGAAATTTGGCATGGAGATATTTTGAGTCCCGGGGAAGAATAAAGTTTGCTTGAAAACGGCAAGTGTGAGTTTTTTGACGTGACAACGTCTTATAAATTGGTTTGCCGGGTGACACTTCAAGAAACTGCGTTACGCTCCGCTCACGTTATGCGCTCACAATGAGAGCGAGTGAGAGGCACGCGCCCGCCTAAGAGCGACAGAGACAGACATAAAATCATTGTCACGTAAAACTTTCGCCCGTATACCGACTTTACAGGCAACCAGTTTTTTTTTTATAATTTAGGAGTTGCCATTGAAATCCTACACCGATAACCGAATTTAGCACAGATGAAACCGCGGGCAAAAGCTAATATCAGATATAGGTCCACGTATCTGTTGTGTAGCTGGACGTATATGAAAATATATAGAGTCATATAAAAAGGCACTAAAATAGTTGACTTGATAGTTAAAGAGCCGGGACATTTATAATTTCTAAATTTAGAGCACCGCCAATACGTCGATCCATTTTTATAAGCCCGTACTCTGTAGTGCTGTCGCCCGTCAAATAGAAGGACAGTGCCACCATTTTTCTGAATAAATTGAATATTTTCCGACATTTCTCGATTCAAAAAAAGATAAATGCGAAAATAATAATGTGTCAAATTATTGACAGTTTATAAATCAAAGTATCTATAAAATTCGAAAATATTTTTCTTTAAATAAGAACACTTTTGAATCTAGAAGCATAAACAAGAATTTGCTTTACAAACTAAATAGTGATTTATTATCAGCATCCATATTTACTCTTTGTAAAACTACAAACGAAACATAACATTGTAGTGAATCAACTAATAAATACATCTTTCTGCAAGCTTTACAATGTAAGTAGTTAAATTAAAAAAAACTTAAGTAATTTTTTACTTGCCTATAGTTTTTCAGATCGCATAAAGGGCACACCGTGTGAACCTATAAGAAGTCCTCAATTCTGTGACGAGATTTAATTAAAGCTAGTTAGTAACTCCTGAGATAAATATATATATTCATATATCTTACGGAGATATAGCACTTTCTAGTTTGACAACTGTATCTGAAACGAAGATCTTAATGAGATCTATCACTTCTGTAAACAAACTACTAGTCTATGATCGACAGTTTTGGAGATAAAGCACTTTCTAGTTTGACAGCTGTCATCCGAAACGAAGATCTTGATGAGCTCTATCACTTCTGTATAGAAACTACTAGTCTATGATCGATAGTTACGGAGATATACCACTTTCTAGTTTGACAGCTGTCACCCGAAACGAAGATCTTGATGAGATCTATCACTTCTGTAAAGAAACTTCTAGTCTATGATCAATAGTTTTGAAGATAAAGCACTATCTAGTTTGATAGCTGTCATCCGAAACGAAGATCTTGATAAGATCTATCACTTCTGTAAAGAAACTACTAGTCTACGATTAATAGTTACGGAGGTATAGCACTTTCTAGTTTGACAGCTGTCATTCGAAACGAAGTTCTTAATGAGGTCTATTTCTTCTGTAAAGAAACTTCTAGTCTACGATCAATAGTTTTGGAGATATAGGTAGCCATTTTAAAACTATCACTTGGAATAAAGCTTTAAGATTGTGCAAAACCTTGTTTTAAATTGAACTTGGTTAAAAAGTTTTGGTAAGTATTTATATTCCGTATTAAACCCTCAGTGCGCAAATCAGACTCACACTTGAAGTTTTTTAACTAGAACAACTTCCATTCTTTTAAAAGTCGGTTAAAAAGGAATAATGTTTAATTCATTATAAAACCTTCACGAAAACCTCATTTGAGAACCTCCGTTTTTAAAGTCGGTTAAAAGCTTTAATTTTATCATTTTGGGGCAGTGGTCCAATTGGCCATGCAGTTGTACAACGGGCACTGTAAATTTCGGTTTTCCAATGTTCAACTATTTAGTTGGACTATGGGAAAAAAAATTCCTTGTTTGTACAACTTGTTGGACAGAATAGTTGGACACAGGGAAACAGCCCGATAAATTGCGTAAACCGTAAATATGTCAACACAATCAAAGGAAACAGCAATTTAAGCCGCATATTTTCAAACTCGCAACTACCCACTTATAAACCTACAGGTTTGTACGGAACCCTCGGTGCGAGAGTCCGACTCGCACTTAGCCGGTTTTTTTAGTTGGTTAAAGAAACAAAAAAGTTTAATTTCCTATGTGCAAACACCAAAAAATTCTACACAACAACAAAAGCGTTGTGTTCCTCGAAATTAGAAGAAAAAAGCGCAAAAATGCGACACCAACTTAAATCAGGTTGGTGAAGATGCCGAACGCATCTATGCAGTTGGCTCTTGCAGCCATTACTGCTTCTCTGGGCTTTTTGGGGCGAGACTCTGAAGGAGCCTCAGCCCATATAGCGCCCAACGCTCAAGGGCTCCCCGCGGGGGGAGCCTCGGCTTGGGTTGCCGCTCTCGGGGGCGTCCCTTCGGCCGGCGTGAGTCTCGAACCCGAAGGTTACCAGCCAGGAGGGAAGTTCCCCGTTCGCCGGGTGCGGTTGCGATTGAGTGGGGGCGAGAAGCGCCCCGGCACTCTTTGAATCCTCGTGTATCCTTGCGGGCGCCGACGAACCCGGGGACGTCGGCATCGTGTTAGGGGGGAGGCCTTATTAGGGGAAGTCCGCCTAACTATAGTTTTACGACCATGCCGAGGACGGTCGGGGGGCAGAAATATAGTATATTTAAGTATACTATAGCAGAGGCAACAAACCATACAAACTATGTCACTATAATGGCAAACAAGCTTACCGTCTGCCTGATCGTAAGCGGTCACCGCAGCCTATAGACGCTTGCAACAACTGGGGTGTCACTCGCGCGTTGCTGACCCTTCAAAAATCTAATAACTTACTTCCTGAAGAACCCCATACTGTTGGAATCCCTGCCAACGCTCATTCTACAACCTAAGCGTTCTGTTATAAATATTATATGCACCCTATATAGTCTAGTCACCTCTTTTCCTAGCCTAGTCAGCATTATTATGATCCGTTCCCAACGTCTCAAGTAAAGCTCCTCAGTTCAACACTAGCCTCTACCCGGTACACACCAATTTTAATAAAATCGTATATTATAATATTTTACCGAATTAATAAGTGTTAATAATTATAAATAATCTTTTTTAAAAACCCTAGTCGAGAATCCCGACTAACATTGGTGGCAGCGCTAACGGATACAAAAAATAGTATCCCGGAATCGTCTCCGTATCCTTCTCTGAATCTTTCTATATCCGTGAATAAAAGTGACTTTTATTTCAAGCTATACAAACTATTTATATATTTACAAGTGTGTGTGCCAGAATCAAAGTACAACGTTGAACTCATCTCCGTATCCTTGTCCGACCTACTGTGTGTAATCCACCGTGGGGTCACATCTACATATACTTCAAGTTCTTCAGAAGAGCTCGCAGCTGTACCAGCTGTCAACTGCGGGGTCACACCTGCAAAACCAGCAAAACCAAAAGAAATACTTCGGGTTCTGCCAACGAGATCACAGCTCTAACAACAATGACATCCAGGTTCCAGAAATACAAAGTAATACTACTACTCCAGTTCCAGATCCTGTAAGTCTCAAATTATTAACTATTTCTAGTGAAAGTAAATTCCTGACAAAAGTGAATCTAATCTCCGATCTAAGTGAAAATTCAGTGAATTTTAAATGTTACTCGAAATTAACATTCTCGTTTTAATTGTTCTGTCATAAATTTTATACTCATTATTACTAAACTTATTCATTAATAATCATTGTCTGTAACAAATGTATTAGCATTGTACTGATCCAATCCTTATCGTAGAAAGCGTAATCAAAACATAGCTCGTCCAGACCACGACGCCGTCATTCAGTAACATAAACATTCCCGTGATCCAGTGACCGCCTGTTACACCGAACCGATTTCATTGTTTTAAATTTTGCTTTAACTAATTTAATTTTGCTAAAATGTCTACAAAGGATTCGAAAACCTCTGAAGACAACTTTCCAATCACCGCCTTATTTAAATTTATTAGGAGTTTTGATGGTACCCGAGATAAATTAAATGCATTTATCACAAATTGCGACAATGCTTACAATATTGCTACAAGTTCTCAGAAACCAATTTTATTTCAATATATTTTAAGCCAATTAGAAGGGAAAGCTGAAGCGGTGTGTTCAATAAAGGAACTCACAAGTTGGGCACAGTTACAAGAATTATTGCAAACCCAATTCGGTGAGAGGAAACATTACGCACACCTCCTCACAGACTTACAAGAATGCCGACAAACTACTATCGAACCAGTTAATCAATTCGCATTACGAATGGAAACGAATCTTTCAAAACTACTTACCGAAATTACATTATCCAACTCAAATAAAAAAGAACTTCCCGGCAGAATCGCAGCTATGGAAGATTTAGCCCTACACACATTTTTACTCGGATTATCTCCTAGAATATCCAGCATTGTCCGTTGCAAAGACCCTAATAACCTTAACGACGCCATTAATATGGCTATTTCCGAAGACAAAATCCAACTTATGATGCATAGACGAAACCTACCTTCAACGTCCCAAGATCGTTTTTATAATCCAACACCCACTCGAAGACCTGACTACACATTTAAACCTACAGTGCATAATACTTACCCAAAACCAGCCCCAGCGATTACTCAACCTTCGCAAACCCCACGAAACTCCAATATACTCTTCTGTAGATACTGCAAATACCAAGGTCACACTATCGAATCCTGTAAAAAACGAGAATATAATAACAACCGCCTCAGGACACCTCATCCCCCTTTTTCACCACAACTTCGTCGACCTACAACCACGAACTCACCTCAATATCCTAGATTTTCGAATCCTCAGCAACCTCGCGTATTCTATACAGAGGGTGACCACTATTTTCCTGAAACACAAACCAATGATGTTTTCACCCTGCATCCTAATGAGCAAGATTCACATGAACACCCTGAAAATACAAACGAATCTTTAAACGAGTAGAGGGCTCACGGAGGTGTCCCGTGAAGCCCGAGTTACAACCTAAGCCACGCGAGTCCAACGACACCCATACTAGAACCTCTGTATCCAAGGACTCAAATGTCCAAACCTCTGCATCCAAGGACTCAAATGTCCAAACCTCCGTATCCAAGGACTCAAATGTCCGAACCTCTGTTTCCAAGGACTCAAATGTCCGAACCTCTGTTTCCAAGGACTCAAATGTCCGAACCTCTGTATCCAAGGACTCAAATGTCCGAAACTCTGTTTCCAAGGACTCAAATGTCCGAACCTCTGTATCCAAGGACTCAAATGTCCGAACCTCTGTTTCCAAGGACCCAAATGTCCGAACCTCCGTATCCAAAGACTCAAATGTCCGAACCTCTGTTTCCAAGAAATCAAATATCCGAACCTCTGAATGCAAGAACTCCAATATCCTAACTTCTGCACCTAAAGACTCAAAAACTACGAACTCGGCTACTGGACCGATTTGTGAACCTGAAAAAGAATTTAATGACCTAATTCCACAAACACCCTCTGAATCTATGAAATTACATGAAGTCACATCTAACATTAAACACAGATCCCTACCTCATATTATTTTATTTACAAACCTTTCCGAAAGACCGTTATCATTTCTCATTGATTCTGGAGCATCTGTGAATCTGATAAAAAGCAAATCTATTGAGAAAATGCCCATTCTAAATAAAGAGAAAATCAAATTGAAAGGAATCGATAATAACCGGGAGTTTATCCCTACTGTAGGTCACTTCAAACTAGAGTTGTTTCCTAAATTAAAAAACAAACAAAATTCGACCACTTTTCACGTTGTCGATAAAATAGACCTAAAATATGATGCAATAATAGGCAGCGAACTTCTCAGAGACCTGAAATGCAACATAAGCTATTTAAATAACGCCGTCACAATAGGGGACCTTAAATTTAAATTGAACTTTTGTCATCCCATTTACTCCATTCCCGCTCGATCAGAGGTTGTAATTGAATGCACTGTATCTAACCCAAAGATTAAAGAAGGTCTGATCATGGACGAACACATATCCGACTCCTTACTCGTATCTAATTGTGTAGTAAAAGTAAAAAATAACGATCGTGTTAACATAACCGTTGTTAATGTCTCTGAAAATCCAGTCCAAATCGATTCTAACCTTAATCTTACTCTATGTCCAATCGACTATGATGCCTACCCTGTATCCAAACCTAGTACAAGCGATGACAAAAACTCTTTACATAGAACACAAGAAGTCCTGAATTCATTGCGCGTAGCCCATTTAAATAATGAAGAAGTCTCTACCCTCTATCAAGCCTGTTCCGACTACTCCGATATCTTCCATCTTCCTGGAGACAAGTTAACTTTCACTAATTTCTTAAAATATGAAATTAGAACCACATCCGATGTCCCTATTAACACAAAATCCTATCGCTTTCCTGAATGTCACAAGAAAGAGGTGGCGAAACAAATAGATAAAATGTTAGATGAAGGAATTATTAAACATTCGTCTTCTCCATGGTCCTCTCCAATCTGGGTCGTGCCAAAGAAACTCGACGCAACAGGTGAAAAGAAATGGCGTGTAGTCATAGACTACAGAAAGCTGAATGACGTCACTATTGGAGACGTGTACCCCATACCACAGATAACAGAAATCTTAGACCAACTCGGAAATTCAAAATACTTCTCGACATTAGATCTTACTTCTGGTTTTCACCAAATCTGCGTCAATGAAACAGATTGTCCTAAGACCGCTTTCAATGTTCCGCAGGGTCATTTTGAGTTCTCCCGTATGCCGTTTGGCCTGAAAAACGCGCCTGCAACATTTCAGCGTCTCATGAATTGTGTTCTAACTGGTCTCCAAGGTCTAAAATGCTTCGTTTATCTTGATGATATCGTCATCTACTCCTATGACTTACAAACACACGTAAAAAACCTCACTTCCGTCTTCGAAAGACTACGCAAATTCAACCTTAAACTACAGCCAAGTAAATGCGAGTTTTTAAGGAAAGAAGTAGCATATCTTGGACATGTTATAACTGACCAAGGTGTCAAACCAGACCCTAATAAGATAAAAGCTATTTCCCAATATCCTGTTCCAAAATGCCCCAAAGATATCAAGTCCTTTCTCGGACTTGTGTCATACTATCGTAGATTCATCCCAGACTTCTCTAAGCTGGCTAAACCATTAACCTCTCTGCTTAAAAAAGATGTAGCTTTTGATTGGCGTAATCAACAACAAATTGCGTTTGACTCTTTGAAACAAAAACTCGTCACTGCACCTGTCCTCATATACCCAGACTTCACAAAACCCTTCGTCCTGACTTGTGACGCCTCTAATCATGCCATCGGTGCAGTTCTTTCTCAAGGTCTTGTCGGACAAGACAGACCAGTCGCATTTGCTTCACGCACTTTAAATAAGAGTGAGTCCAATTACAACACAACGGAAAAAGAGCTATTAGCCGTCATTTTCGGTTGCAAAACCTTTCGTCCTTACATCTACGGTAATAAATTTCAAATTGTTACCGATCACCGTCCACTCAAATGGTTATTTAACCATAAAGATCCAAGTTCTAAATTACAAAGATGGAGACTCAAACTCGAAGAGTATGAATACGAAATTATATACCGAAAAGGCAAACTAAACGGAGCTGCCGACGCACTATCCAGATATCCTGTCAATCCTATAATAGAAGAAGTAAATGAAGATCTAACCGATCTTGATCCTTTAGACATAAGTCCATTTGACGATCAAAACCCTGGTTTTAGTCCTTTGAACTTACCGACTCCAGAGATCCCAGATGCTTTTCAAAATCCACAACCGTCTACTAGTAGACAAGACTCGATGTTTTCAAATCAACCGTTCCCACTACCTGAAAACTTACCTGACCAGCTATCTCCATTACCTGACACAAACCTAGAACAAACCTTAACACCAACCAATCCTTTGACTCCAAGTGACCAAGTACCTAACGTCCCGTTTTCTAGTTCTAAATAGTAATGAGTACACCACATTTCTGAAAACAATCCTAAATAAGAATATTAACTTTAACACAAATGTAAAACAACACAATGAAAACCTAACAAAAAGCTCATGCAATATTATTTTAATTCCCACATCCATTGACCTAGACGAATGCAATCCCTATATACAAGAAATCGTAGAAAACATAGATGATCCTAATAAAGTTATTTCATGCGAAAAGGAATTAAATTCGTTCACAAAAGTTGACCTAAATAGGAAAACCTACTACCTTCTCTTCACCAAAGTCCATCACTTTGATAAGTCTTCGTATAAAGACATATTTGATTGCCTTAAAGCCTTTCGTAACGAAATAACCACAAACACAAGTGCAACGGAAATCGCCATCAGCGATTTCAAAAATCCCTTTGATAACCTTTCATTTATAAAAATATATAATATGTTAACTTACCTTTTCCACGATACCAATATAACTATAAACATTTATCACAACAACATTATATATCCTTCCCTTAGTGAAATCCCAAAAATCCTAAAAAGTAATCACGACATACCCATCGCCGGTCATTTAGGCTCCGCCCGTATGTTTAATAGAATCCGCGAACAATTTTACTGGAAAGGAATGCGTAGCGATATCGAAAATTATATCAAAAAATGTTCCTCTTGCCAAGAAAATAAAGCTCTTAGAAAAATCAATAGAGCACCAATGCAAATTACAACGTCTTCTACAACTCCCTTTAAACGACTTTCTCTAGATATAGTAGGCCCATTACCAGAATCGGGCACCGCTAAACTTAAATATATACTCACCTTGCAAGACGACTTAACGAAATATTCTGCTGCTTATCCCATACGCAGTACCACAGCCGAAGAAACCATGGACTGTCTCACCCACTTTATTTCTCTCTTTGGCATCCCAAAAACCATCCTTACCGATCAAGGAACCAATTTCACAGCAGACTTATTTAAAAATACTTGTCAATTTCTCAAAATAAAAAAAATAAACACCTAGTAAATAAGATATATACCCATAACCATAATAATCTTTCTTTACATACTTAATTGTTATATACATTTTATATACCTACCTAGCTATAACTATTACTTTATCTTTAATATCTTAGGATAGTAATTTGTATTTCATAGTTTTCTTTTATTTTATTACAGTACCATAACTCAAGGAAAGTATGTGCACCCCGTTACGAACAACCCTGGAATCTATTTTGATCCCGTAGGATCATTAAAGTTGTAAACGACCACCTTAGTGTATTCCGATAGACATTTCTTTTATTGAACCACACCTCAAAAACATAAACGGTGTGATAGGCACCTCTCGATACGTTTGTAAACAGAGTCTTACATTCGACGAAACTGAGTGTCACAACTTGATTCATCCTTTATCTTCTCGTTATTATGACATACTAAGAGACTACGAGTCAATTTCTCACCTGACCGGTAAACAACGTTACCAACGATCCCCGTGGTTTGGCGTAATTGGCACCATATCTAAACATTTATTTGGCACAATGGACCAAGACGATGCTATTAAATACAACAACGCTATCCAAACTATAGAAAATGACCAAAAGGAATTTGCTAACTTAATGAAACAGAATATTCTCATTACCACATTAACACTTTCCTCGTTTAAAGAAACTATAAATAAAATCAACTCTAATCAACAAAGTTTGGACAACGCTGTTGAAAACCTTTCTTTAGCTGTTAAGAATTTGACTGTATTATCAGAAAAACTATGGTTTAAATCCAAAATGTTAGAATTAATGAACATTCTAGAAAATTGTTTGTTAACGCTTTCGTTTCGCGTAGAAGACATTATTAGTGGTCTTTTATTTAGTAAATCAAACACTCTACACCCATCTATTATTACCCCGAAACAATTATTTTTAGAACTTGTAAATAACTATAGATTTCTCCCCAGCTCTAATGAACTACCAGTACCCTTAATATTAGATAACATCCATATTCTAATGAATGTCTCGGAAGTGGCGAGTTATTACTCAGATTACAAAATTGTCTTTGTGCTTAAAATTCCGTTAACTAACCCCACCGAGTACAATTTATATCAAAACATTCCATTTCCTGTAGCACATCAGACCAAAAACCCGGAGTCATACTCCGTCATAATACCTTCTACTAAATATGTAAGCATAAGTAGAGATAAGTCTCACTACTGTAAGTTAAATGACATGAGACACTGTAAAACTATATCTAACCAGATGTTTATATGTGTAATAAGCAATGTGTATTCTACTACTGTAACCCCTATTTGTGAAACTGAAATTATTACAAAATTGTTAACTTCAGTGCCTAACCAATGTGAAACTAAATTCCTCCACGGAAATATCGAAGCTTGGCAACCACTTAAAAATAATTCGTGGATATACATTATGTCTAAAAATTCAAAAGTCTCTATAGACTGCCCTAAAATGAGTAACACCACCGAAATTAATATCCTAGGATCTGGTATTTTAAGCATACCTAGTGGTTGTATTGGATATTGTAATGATTTGAAACTTATACCTAAGCAAAATTTAAAAATAGAACTTCAACCCGTTATATCTAACTTTATACTGATAAATGACTCTTGTTGTAACTTTATTGCATTTAAAGAATCACAGGTTAAACTTCCGTTATTAAACTTAAAATCTACTAATTTTGATTCTTTATCTAAGTATAACTCCGTATCAAAACAAATAACTCAGAAACTAGATGAAATTATAACTAAACCTCATATTGTTTTGTATGGTAATTACTATTCCTCTGTAACCCTATTTTTAGTAATAATTTTAATTGTATACATTATCTATAAAACATGTGCTAAAACTGGTGTATACCGAAAAATACCTATTCCAATCCTTAACAAAAAAGTAAAACAAGATCTTAACATAGCAACCTCCCTTGAAGATATTACTTCAGACCGTCCAATTCCTGAACCCAGGATAAGAAGCTTTTAGACGTGAACTTCACTTAAGGGTGTAAGTTCAGTCCAAAGCGGGGGGCTGTTATAAATATTATATGCACCCTATATAGTCTAGTCACCTCTTTTCCTAGCCTAGTCAGCATTATTATGATCCGTTCCCAACGTCTCAAGTAAAGCTCCTCAGTTCAACACTAGCCTCTACCCGGTACACACCAATTTTAATAAAATCGTATATTATAATATTTTACCGAATAAATAAGTGTTAATAATTATAAATAATCTTTTTTAAAAACCCTAGTCGAGAATCCCGACTAACAGTTCGCGAGAGGAAGTTTCTCTGACACCGCACACCATTTAGGTTCTAAGGTGTGAGGTTGCTACTAGAGGTAGAATGAATTCCCTGTTTTCGGCGAGCGATACATTAATGAAATGGTAGAAAGTTAAAAGTTAAACTTATAAATTTCAACATTCGTCAACGACATCCCCTTATAAACTGTTGAAAGTCATGGAATCCACGTGGCCCGACTTTTTCCGCGATTCTTTCTATAAGAATAAAAGGCCACACGAAAAAAAAACGTTTGTAAATTTTTTTGGTAGCCTTACCTACATGTGCCTTAAATCTTGACTGAACAATATTATAAAACTTACTTTTATAACATATTTTAAACAAGTTTAAATGCAAATTAGTTATTTGGAATGCAGAAGGTATAAAACGTCTGTTTTTACAACAGCTATTTATTTCTACTTTGACTGTCAACTGATTCACTGCAAAAAAAAATGTTGAAACTAATATATTTTATTACACTTTGTGCGACTTTGTGTTCCGCTTATGATATTAATAACTTTTACCAACTAATCCCTGGTGAGTATCAAATGAAGATGGTGTATAATAATAATTATGAGAACCGCTTTAAACTTTGCAAATGGTATTCATTTAATTTGGATTCGAGAGACACGAATTGTGTGTGCAAAGGTAATCAAAAAACCACGCAAGCTTTAAAGGTTTATGGTCAACATCCAGGTGACGGTGAATATAACATCACCAGTATTGTGGACACTACTTCAAACATTAATGAAGATTTAAATGATTGCTGCCAATCACTCGGAGGGGACAGAATGGTTATGGTCCCTCTTTCTAAATCTACGTTTGTTATGTACGAACAAAAAGGAGACGTAGAACCTGAAGCAAGTATTTTTACAAATGAAAAATCTTTAAGAAATGTAAAAGACGAAGTTTTTAATAGTAATATTGATTTCCGGTTGAGATTTGACGTAAGAACATGTGAAGAATACTAATAATCAATTGAGTATCCTACTTCTATTGTTTTTGTTATTATTCACTTCCATTCCAACATGTTTTTCAATTTATTTTGTGTTTCGAATAAAAATAAACTTGATTGAGCTGTACATTACATAATTGTTTTATTTATCAGTAAATCACACTTAAAATAAATACATTGGGAGTATATAAGAATATAATAATTTAAATGTTTTGCTTGTAAGGACGTTGTGCTATCTTCTTAGCCTTCGCTGTCGGGGCACGGTTGCAATTTTCACCTTGCGTCCCCAGCATTGTCCTAAATATTTCAAATTATTAAATTGCTTTTTGCAATGTATTATTTTAGTTTAAACATTTTTTTGCCTGCGATTGAGGCTGTTTTCTGTAGTTTTTATTATCCTCTAACACCCAATACAGCTCACATTTAATGTTTTAACCTAATCAGCTTTGTCCTTACCGTCCCCTTATTTATTTTTGACGTGACAACGTCTTATAAATTGGTTTGCCGGGTGACACTTCAAGAAACTGCGTTACGCTCCGCTCACGTTATGCGCTCACAATGAGAGCGAGTGAGAGGCACGCGCCCGCCTAAGAGCGAGAGAGACAGACATAAAATCATTGTCACGTAAAACTTTCGCCCGTATACCGACTTTACAGGCAACCAGTTTTTTTTTATGAAGAATCTGGCTAAAGGTAAATCTTTTGATTACATCTTAAGTATGAAAATCCTATTTATTTACATTGTCGATAAAGCCATACATGTGGCATTTATGATATTTTGTTTTACTTTAAGTATCTAAAAAAAGTCATAAACGAAGAAAGATTATTTCCATGTATTCAGTTTATAATTTATTTCTTAATTCTATGAATATTTGTGTGTTTGTGAGATTAATGTACAGAGACATTCGCAATGCATTACGGTCGAAAATTCTGTTTCAGTAATAGTATTGAAATGTCAATACGTATTCACATTACAGATAACCTCTTTGTGAAAAGTTATCATTTGCTTTTCTAATTACGGACATGTATTTCTTCAATTCAGTGTCAATCAAGAAAATTGTAAAAAACTTCAAATACGTTATTAATTTGAAAAATAAAATGCTTGCCGCTAACCGTGATCTATTAAGAGCTTAAATAGTGGAGTTACACCAGGGAGGAATAGGGATTAATGAGATAACACGTGCTAAAGAGATAACATGGCTTTACATCAACGGGACGATTTGCGTCAATGTTTGAAGTTCACCCTAGAACAATTAGGAATTACCTACATGCTATGAATTTACATCACAGACGTCCTGCGAAAACAATTGCCTTGACCGAGAATTATAGTTAGTAGTATTTTAATTTTACTCGACGTCTACAGCTTTTATTGACGAAAAGACATTTTCAAGTTCTCAAACCGGAAGATTACATTTGTGGCGGTTTGATCGTCTGGGTATGAAATAAAACTTAGAAGAAATGTTTAAACGGTTTATTGAAATTGAAACATACAATGGCAGCCCAAATTACAGATAGTCGAACAAAAGTGGCGCTGCAAGTGAGCAAATAAGACACTACTATTTTTTAATTATGCTTCAATTGGTGTATTTACTTTCATCCAACATCCTCCCTTAAACATAATCCCATCTTTGATGAACAATAAGCCAGTTTTGAGTGCGTTTTGCTTTAGTAAGTGCATCTGCAATCATCATATGCAGCAATGTATATAGCGATCATCAATCACTCCACCAAGTACTTTGTCCCGTACAAAATGATGCCTTACATCTATATGTTTACTCCTAGAGTGATAGCCATCTAAAACTGAAAGCTTGATAGAACTTTGATTATCACTATAAATGATCCTGGGTTCAGACTTTGACTGTGGCCAAAAACTTTCTTGAAATTGCTTCAACCACAGAGCTTCTTGTACACATGTCGATAGTGACATATACATTGCTTCCGTTGTAGATAGAGCCACAGTAGGCTGGCGCCTTGAGTTCCAGCTGATCATTCCTCCGTGGAATAGGAATGCATAACCTGTGCAGGAACGCCGTTCATCTTCTGAGTCCCCACAATCTGCATCACAGTAGCCATCAGTTATTGTCTCTTCTAGGTTTTGCTGGTAGCTCAGTCTATAGTCTTGAGTAGCTTTCAAGTAGCGCATGACGCGCTTTAGAGCAGTCCAGTGTTGCATTTCAGGCCTGTTATCGTATTTACCTAACATTATTAATTACAAAACTGATATCTGGCCTGGTAACCTGTGAAATATACAACAAGCATCCAATTATCTCTTGATAAGGAACATCAGCTAATATCTTAGTTTCATCAGGATTTTCTTTTCCTTGTAACTTTGTATTGGAATCAATTGGAGTTTTTACAGCCTTACACTCTGACATTCCATACTTTTGTAGTACTTCCTGAATATATTTTCTTTGATCTAAATAAAGAGTGCCATTCTATCTGTCTCTTTCAACTTGTATCCCAATGCAGTAACACAAATCTCCAAGTTCTTTCATTTTAATTTTTTTTTTGCAATTGTTCTTTAATATGACATTTCATTTGTTGATTATTGTTAAAAAAAAAAAACTTCGACATAAACAGCCAAAAAATCATGTTTTTATATATATAATTTTGAAATAGATACAGAGTTCAAAAAAAATTTTTCGCTGTGTTTATAAAAAAAATACTATTATTATCCGTTTTTGTATCCTACCCAATTTTTGCAGGGCCATTTAGGTTTCGACTCATTAGAATTAAGAAGATCTATGGCTTGAGTCAAATTCTTTGTGTATATTTTAAGAAACAAAATCGACGACATTGAATTGCTAGCAAGAACATTAAAGTTATTTGCACCAGATTCATATTTGAGGATGCGCAAACGTCCGTTGTTTAAAGTCGCTATATCCCGCACTAACCTGTACCGATTGTCGCCGATCCCGCGCGCGTACGCAGCACTGCGACTATTGATC
This sequence comes from Apoda limacodes, assembly GCA_946406115.1. Classification (NCBI taxonomy): domain Eukaryota; kingdom Metazoa; phylum Arthropoda; class Insecta; order Lepidoptera; family Limacodidae; genus Apoda; species Apoda limacodes. Next base: position 26,917,848 of record OX291550.1, read on the forward strand.
AATTTTTTGACATTGTGTTTTTTTACGATTGTACCTACTCGGTACATAGCATTGAATATCGGTAGAGTCGTTTTTGTAAACTGCACTACTAGTTGTGGGGCTGGTACGAGTAGTGCTATTTACAATAAGGGGGCTTAACAAAGGCATATTCATGTGAGATTAACTAAAATAAAAAAGCTTTTAAAAGATGAATATTATTTTTTATTAAAAAAGTCATAGGTATATTATGTGTACAAGTCAAAAGAATGCAATTTGGCCGATGTAGAAGGCTGCTAATTTAATACATTAGTTTAAGTGTGGCGCTCATAAATTTGGCCTAGCAGGTTCGATCTGACATAATTTGTCCTGAACAACTTTCTTTCTTAAATTTAATAATAGATAATTAGCCTCTAAGTTTCCAAATGTCATTTTGGGTCGTTTGCAAAAAGGATTTCATATTTTTTTTAGGCTTTACCTGCCTAACAATTGACGACAATCCTAAATTCAAAATCAAAATCTCGTATAAAAGCCAATACTTTTAAATATTTACATTGCTTTGTAAAAAAATGGTATATGTGCGTATAACTTGACGGTTTTTATCCCCAGAAGGAGGTGACCGGTAAATAAATACACACCATCATAATAATAGCAAAAGCCTCTTTTCAGAGTACACTTTCTAAATAATGAAAAAGGTCTCAGTGAGGAGTGCCTCATTTGGACTAGATCTAGCCAAGTATTTTATTAAATGCTACGTGTTACCTACAATCTTACAAGAAATGGATATAATTACGCATCATACACACATGCGTTCAAAACTTGCTGATCAATGAAATGGCCATTGCAATGAATGAAGTGCGGTGTATTTCACAAATAACAGATATAACTTTACCACAAATATATAATGAGACCTGAAAAAACTGGCAACAGAAAGGGTATGAATAAATTTTTCCTTAACGGGAAAAAAACCGTTTTTATCACTCGAAATAATTTGCTGGACTAACTAAAATAAATTTTAAAAAAATTGAGGAAGTTCAATATTCGCAATATCTATTTTGTTAGGGTTCTGTACCCAAAGGGTAATTAGTGGAACCCTATTACTATGGCTTCGCTGTACGTCAGTCCATCCGTCCGACCGTCCGTCCGTCAATTCGTCCATCCGTCCGACCGTCCGTCCGTCCGTCCGCCCATCCATCCGACCGCCCGTTTGTCCGTCATCTGTCACCAGGCTGTATCTCATGAACCGTGATAGACAGTTAAAATTTTCACAAAAGATGTACTTCTGTTGCCGCTATAACAACAAATACTAAAAATCGGAATATTATTTTATTCTGGATTTGTATTTAAGGAGGCTCCCATACAACGTGATTTTTTTACTCGATTTTGCTCGATATTGATAACGGCAACAGAAAGACGCATAAAATATTTATAGAATATTTAGTTATATTGTCACTTTAAAAATAAATAATTAAATTAAAATAAAACAACATTTAAGGGTATTTAAACAACATTCCCATACAGAAGACGTTATTTTTTGCCGTTTTTATAAATAATGGTACGAAACCCTTCGTGCGCGAGTCCGACTCGCACTTGGCCGATTTTTTTACCTTAATTGCCGGCCAAACTAAAATGATAATCTTTTATATGGAAGAAGAAAGAGCTTTTTATTAATGATATTAAGGAAATATTTGGTGACGTAACATTTAAGTGTACTTCAACTCTCTTTGCCGATTTTTTTAGTATTCACGGTGAATTTGGGAGTACGAATAGGTACTACAGCAAATGTTATAATATGCTTTGCTGAGTGACAAAACCAGCAAAATATATGAGACGATGTTTATATTGTTAATTGCCCAATTTCCAGATTGAAAACCATTAAAGTACCACTGCAATTTAGAGCTTCAGGCGCTGAATGAAATTTTGAAGGGTTTTCCTGATATAAACGTTGTTGGTTGCTATTACCACTGGATCCAAGCTATGTGGCGTAATGGGAAAAATGTTTGGTAAAATGAAAACCTAATTTAAATAAAGATTATTTGGGTTGCGTTTGATCTGACCTCTTCTGCCCAATGCAAGTCTTCAAAGTGGCTTGGAAAACATACAATTGCAATATAACACTAAAGAAACCAATAAAATCAAAAAGTTTTTGCGTTATGTGAGAAAACAATGGCTGATCAAAAGATACCTTTGAAATTCCTAGTGTTTTTGAAAGCACCGTACGAATAATGTCTGAGAATCATGGCACAGTAAAAATAATAAAAATCTAAATCAAAATAATAATATGCTAAAGTTGTTAAATAAGTAAAGAAAATTAACAAAACTTAAAAATAATACACGTATTCTGTCGAGAGCAAGTGGCACAATTGAAGATAATGATTTCAGTGGCGCATGGCGGTGGGTCCACGGTTTGAAAGATTAACTACTTACAGAGTTTCTTGTCGGCCTTCTTGGTAGTAATATCATCCCGAACCAATGGTAAAGTCTTTAAATTAAATAATTAAATTGACGATATAAATTAATTTGTGCTGTTTAAAAGTCTTCTTAAATAAAAAATACATTGGTTTAAGTTTGAATTTATATATGTCGCATACGTCACAAATTATAAGCTTTAAATAAATGAGCGGTAAAATAAAAAACCTGGGATAGAATAATATTCCCCTATTGCCAATTCCTAAAGAAATTTCAGAAGTAAGTCAGGATTGGGCGAGAAATTGGTTTATTTAATGCCAAAATACCAGTGAAATTGAGTTACAACGCAGAGGGATTTCAGTTGCAAGCTTTAGTTACATGAAGCTTGAAAAAGTTAACCATTTTTTTTCATGGATAACCCTCATAAAAAATTATCTCAGCTTATCGAGAGCATGACCCACCGTTATGTCGTCATTGACTAGCTCCATTTGCACATGCCTTATGAAGTCATCATTTAATTTTTTTTCTTTTGCCATGGTTTACTTTTCTTTGCTTGGCTACCAGACAAATCTTTTAGTACGATTAGCAAACGAAATATGCAAGTGTTGCTTTTATTTAATTTTTTGTTGAGAAGACGGTGAAATGATTCGGCCGCATTATTAGTACGGTGCCGTTCACCAAATACACAAATAATATTACTTATATCTTTTGACAGCCAAAAGCGTTCCACATAGTTTATCATCTTTGTAATCTTGGGACTTGGTATCATCATGCTTTCCGACTTTCTGAATTCCCAGCCATATGATTTTTTTTCTTTTGGCAGTAATGGCAAAGTAGAGCAAAGTGACACTAGTCTTTTTTCTACCTTAGTTTTAATTTTGCCAAGCACCTTTTTACCTTTTTTCCAAATACATTTCGTCCAGTGAAAGTAACAACCAACCACTACAATATTTGGACAAACTTCATTGATTGCATGAAGTGCTGAAACTTCGTAATCACAATGATATTTTGCAGGCGCCCACTGCGGAAACTGTGACTTTATTAAGTTAAACAGTGTGATATATGTACTAGTTCTTTTGTCACTAAGCAAAGCAAATATTATTGGCACTACATTTGTAGAATAGGACATACTCCCTACATCACCATGAATAGTAAAAAGTTGGGCAAATGGGGCAGGGCAACTTCTGAAAGTAGCATCGGCAAAAATCTCTTTTACGTCAGATAGAAAGGGTCTGATGTGTTGAGAATAACTAGCCAGAATAAATTGGACATGTTCCACAGGAATTTGGACTTCAGAAAATGTATTATATTTTGTTTTAGAAACTTCCAGTAATTTATTTCTAACATTATAAAGACCGTGTTTAATATTGTCAAACCTCGGCAAAGGTGCTACAAGATCGTAGCCATTATTATTCCATTCTTGCTCCATATCTTTGTACATTTGGCCTAGTGGTTGGTCGGTCATTTTTAATTTATTCTTTAAGTCATGAAGCTTAATGTCCTTTTCATTTTGCAATATGTTCATTTTACATAAATGAGACCGCTGATGCAGTTTGGTTAAATCCTGCAAAATTATTAGCAGTATCAATATCCTAAATCTTCACTATGTACCTTTCCCTAAACATTAAAAAGAAAGTATGGGGTCTTCAAGAATATAGTGATTAGATTTTTATGGGTCAACAACAAACGAGTAATGTTCTGGAGTAACCAGGCTCTGCTGACTGCTTATTATTAGGTGGACCTTATGCTTGTTTGCAGCAAATTTTACTAATAAAGATATTTTTACCGTTGACAAATTATATTGTATGAACACAGTTCATACTGATATTATAAATGCGAAAGTAACTCTGTCTGTTGGTGTCTGTCTGTCTATCTCTGGGTGTTTCTGTTACCTCTTTACGCTTTTATCATTATACGGATTAAAATGAAATATATCATGGATATAGTCAGAGTCTCGGAATAGGACATATGCTACTTGAAAACGTCAAGTGTGAGTCGGTTTTTTTCTACTTACAATTCTTCTTTACATGTGTTTGTCACCTAACTCCTAAACTAAACGGCTGGGACGATTCGGGTGAAATTTTGTCTAATTATTTCAATATAAGTTCCTGGATAGTTTGAAAATACAATTGGACCTGATAGGTGGCGCTGCAGTCGGTGTGTCATGTATTATAAATGCAATAGTAACTCTGTCTGTAACCTCTTGACGCTTAAACCGCTGTACCGATTAAGATGAAATTTGGCATGGAGATATTTTGAGTCCCGGGGAAGAATAAAGTTTGCTTGAAAACGGCAAGTGTGAGTTTTTTGACGTGACAACGTCTTATAAATTGGTTTGCCGGGTGACACTTCAAGAAACTGCGTTACGCTCCGCTCACGTTATGCGCTCACAATGAGAGCGAGTGAGAGGCACGCGCCCGCCTAAGAGCGAGAGAGACAGACATAAAATCATTGTCACGTAAAACTTTCGCCCGTATACCGACTTTACAGGCAACCAGTTTTTTTTTTATAATTTAGGAGTTGCCATTGAAATCCTACACCGATAACCGAATTTAGCACAGATGAAACCGCGGGCAAAAGCTAATATCAGATATAGGTCCACGTATCTGTTGTGTAGCTGGACGTATATGAAAATATATAGAGTCATATAAAAAGGCACTAAAATAGTTGACTTGATAGTTAAAGAGCCGGGACATTTATAATTTCTAAATTTAGAGCACCGCCAATACGTCGATCCATTTTTATAAGCCCGTACTCTGTAGTGCTGTCGCCCGTCAAATAGAAGGACAGTGCCACCATTTTTCTGAATAAATTGAATATTTTCCGACATTTCTCGATTCAAAAAAAGATAAATGCGAAAATAATAATGTGTCAAATTATTGACAGTTTATAAATCAAAGTATCTATAAAATTCGAAAATATTTTTCTTTAAATAAGAACACTTTTGAATCTAGAAGCATAAACAAGAATTTGCTTTACAAACTAAATAGTGATTTATTATCAGCATCCATATTTACTCTTTGTAAAACTACAAACGAAACATAACATTGTAGTGAATCAACTAATAAATACATCTTTCTGCAAGCTTTACAATGTAAGTAGTTAAATTAAAAAAAACTTAAGTAATTTTTTACTTGCCTATAGTTTTTCAGATCGCATAAAGGGCACACCGTGTGAACCTATAAGAAGTCCTCAATTCTGTGACGAGATTTAATTAAAGCTAGTTAGTAACTCCTGAGATAAATATATATATTCATATATCTTACGGAGATATAGCACTTTCTAGTTTGACAACTGTATCTGAAACGAAGATCTTAATGAGATCTATCACTTCTGTAAACAAACTACTAGTCTATGATCGACAGTTTTGGAGATAAAGCACTTTCTAGTTTGACAGCTGTCATCCGAAACGAAGATCTTGATGAGCTCTATCACTTCTGTATAGAAACTACTAGTCTATGATCGATAGTTACGGAGATATACCACTTTCTAGTTTGACAGCTGTCACCCGAAACGAAGATCTTGATGAGATCTATCACTTCTGTAAAGAAACTTCTAGTCTATGATCAATAGTTTTGAAGATAAAGCACTATCTAGTTTGATAGCTGTCATCCGAAACGAAGATATTGATAAGATCTATCACTTCTGTAAAGAAACTACTAGTCTACGATTAATAGTTACGGAGATATAGCACTTTCTAGTTTGACAGCTGTCATTCGAAACGAAGTTCTTAATGAGGTCTATTTCTTCTGTCAAGAAACTTCTAGTCTACGATCAATAGTTTTGGAGATATAGGTAGCCATTTTAAAACTATCACTTGGAATAAAGCTTTAAGATTGTGCAAAACCTTGTTTTAAATTGAACTTGGTTAAAAAGTTTTGGTAAGTATTTATATTCCGTATTAAACCCTCAGTGCGCAAATCAGACTCACACTTGAAGTTTTTTAACTAGAACAACTTCCATTCTTTTAAAAGTCGGTTAAAAGGGAATAATGTTTAATTCATTATAAAACCTTCACGAAAACCTCATTTGAGAACCTCCGTTTTTAAAGTCGGTTAAAAGCTTTAATTTTATCATTTTGGGGCAGTGGTCCAATTGGCCATGCAGTTGTACAACGGGCACTGTAAATTTCGGTTTTCCAATGTTCAACTATTCAGTTGGACTATGGGGAAAAAAAATCCTTGTTTGTACAACTTGTTGGACAGAATAGTTGGACACAGGGGAACAGCCCGATAAATTGCGTAAACCGTAAATATGTTAACGCAATCAAAGAAAACAGCAATTTAAGCCGCATATTTTCAAACTCGCAACTACCCACTTATATACCTACAGGTTTGTACGGAACCCTCGGTGCGAGAGTCCGACTCGCACTTAGCCGGTTTTTTTAGTTGGTTAAAGAGACAAAAAAGTTTAATTTCCTATGTGCAAACATCAAAAAATTCTACACAACAACAAAAGCGTTTGTTATCACCGCTGCAAGAATGCAACACAAATTGCATCCATAAACATTTATATAAAAATGCATAATTTTTGTCATATAATGTTCGTAATAATAAGTTAATATTAAGTATATATTTACACAATAAAAACTATTTTCCTAATAGGGACTAGTTTAGATTTAAAACTTGTAATAACAATAACTGTAAAATTGTATTAAGTTAGGTAAAAGTAGTAAGGTTTGTTTCATTTCCCCTCTTTACTATTTGTTGATATCAAAAATGATATTGTGTGATTACCGACATGTTGTCGACTTTATACGCACGACTATCCCCAAAAAAGCGGGAAATTTAGTTTAACCTATGTTTGTAAAAAATATGCCATTTGTTGTGCAAAACTGTACAGAACTACTATGTAAAGTTCTATATAGGCCGTATGTACGGTTAATAAGTTACAGGTGAAAATAGTTAGCGTGTTGACTATTGTACGTTCTTTCTCCCTCACTCCTTTGATAATAGACTGCGACAGAGATACAAAAGGGATGGGTCTATGGGTAAATAAGAGAAAGACTGTCTAAAACTTTACCTGGCTAGGGTCATTGAGTCCTTAGGCTATGCCTAAAATAAGTATTACAGGTTAAAAGCACACCTTTGCCCCTACACGTAGGTATCTATACCGTTACGATAAGTAGTATGGTTAGGGCACAAATTACGTGTAAAGTTATGAAATACGATAGCTTATAACTCAGTAACCGGGTTACATATGATAAAGATAAATATATCACTAGATACCTTTCATAGGCATCTACCAAGATAAATAGGTTTCATACAGGTAACTTAAAGCCCTGAAGTACAGGAGCACAAGGAAAATCCTGAAAACTTATATCACACATTTTTTCATGATATAACATACTGACAGACACCAAAAACACTGAAAGGTATGTCCAAATGTTAGGTCCATTTTTTGACGTATAGCACAAAGTCTGTAGTCATCTAGTGTAAGCAGAAAGCCCTGAGAGCTAGAATTCCAGCTCTTCTCTCACTACGGCCTAACCGTAGACGATGGAACATACCACTATGAGCCGTTGGAACCGCCTCTGAAAGATCTATCTTAAGACACCTAAATCGTCATTATAGCTCCCACCGTTTGGCTATAAAACCTAAAAATGTAAAACAGCGTTATTTTATAGTCAAGCCGCAAATCGTGTGACTGTGATGGCAATAGCCGATAGAAACCCCAACTGTAAGTAGCGATTTATAGCTAGGTAGATATACCTACACTTTCGATATATGTCTATATCGACTACTATATGTTGTCTTTCACTAAGTTTTTGTGTGGGCTAGATTTTTAGTCACCACAGTAAGTACAATAAGTTAAGTACTAAATCTAGAAGGTTCTATGGAACAACCTCTCCCTCTGATGGGGTTTTTCATTTTTACTATAAATATAGAACGAATTTTGATTTGTATTCAGTCGATCAAGAAGCTTCAAAAGGTATCCATCAGATACTAATATAATGTTTAAAAGTGAAATAATGTAAATATGTGTTAGAATTTAAGCTAGAATGTAAGAATTAGAAGCATAAGTAAAGTAAAATAAAATCGGTCTGTTGTGTGCATATACGCGTTTTAATATCTCAAGCGCCTAAGAAGAAACTCCTTGTCACGGGCAAAACCTTGTGCCACAGATATCGAAGGGTCTGTCCGCACAATTTGGTCAGCTTCGAGCCGAATTTTGGAAGAACCAGCAATTTCGGTTGCTGAAGAAGTTTGGTCCATTGCAACCGAAAGAGCCCAGAAAGATGCCAGTTACAAGAAGCTGTAAAGGCGCAGCCGAGACGCATGAAGACGCGTCAGCCACGCAGACTGACGCCACCGCCACGACCGGAGAAACGACCACGCATACTTGGTCGTCAGGGCCAAACACGACGACGACAGCGTCCACCACCGACGCCGCGAAAGATGCACAGATCAGCGTCGTCACCGCCATAGAACAGCCCAACTCCGTACCTGATCCGCCGAAGAGCATCGCCGGGTCAAGGAAGTCTGAAAGAAGAACTCGAAAAAGAGAGTTAATTGAAGAATTAGCACGACTAAAACTGGAAGAAATACACGCCCAAGCAGAACTAACGAAAGCACGACTGGCCAGAATGGCTGATGAGTCGTCAGACTCCGACGACCGCGAGAGCGTCGAGAGAGAATCACGGGTAAGAGAGTGGATCGAAGAGCAGCAGGGGCCACCTGCATTATTAGCAATCGCCGAAAATCCCCACCAGGGGGCGCCACCGTCGCACAAAGAAAATCTGAAATTGACCGACGTCGAACAAAACCGGCAGGAATATGTCGAGGAAAAATCCATACGGAAAATGGAAGGAAGTTCGACCGTCGATGTAGCTATGCTGGCAAATGCATTAGCGCAAGCCGTGCGACAGAATAATACACCTAGCGCCGCCCCTCGGTACGTTCAGGAACTACCAACGTTTACGGGAAACACAAGCGAATGGTTAAATTATCGATCGTCTTACCAGAGTACAGCGAAATATTTCTCCAAAGTAGAGAATGTAGCTAGGCTACGAAGAAGCCTACAGTTTGCGGTGAAAGAAACAGTATCCAGTTTACTACTAGTCGACCCAGAACCGGAAATTATAATGTCAACGCTTGAACGCAGGTTTGGAAGACCTGAGATAATAATTATGTCTGAGATGGACAAAATGAGAACCGCACATAAATTGAACGAATCGCCACGTGAATTGTGCATTTTTGCTTGCAAAATAAGCAACAGTGTCGCCACGATAGAAGCATTGAACAAACGCGAGTACCTTTACAACCCAGAGATGGCGCGAGTAGTATGTGAAAAGCTTACTCCTATATTGAGATCAAAATGGTTCGACTACAGAGCTGGACGGTCAGATGACGTACCAGAACTCAAGAAAATGGCCGATTTTCTCAACATAGAAGCGGACAAGTGTGCAAGCTACGCGACGCCAGAAAGGGAGCGTACTACGGAACGAAAAAACTTCGCGAGACCTACCGAAAAGGTTTTCCACGCTGACGAAACGAGACAAAGAGGGCCTACGACGTGTCCACTGTGCAAAGACGACCACAGACTGTCGAGATGTCCCACTTTTGCTGAAAAAAGCGTGTCGGAACGGTGGGAAATCGTGAAGGAAATGCGACTTTGTTTCAAATGCATAAGCGGCTCACATCGCAAAGATACTTGCCGCGCGAGACCATGTGGTGTGAAAGGATGCAAGTTTTCTCACCATAGACTGCTTCATGAGGTGCAAGAGCGAACTGAACGACCGACCATAACCGAAGAGTCTGCCCAACTAGCTTTGCCGTCACCGCCGCCAGAACCTACAATCGAACACGTCGCCACGGCAACCACTGAAGGAAAGGTGCTGCTGAAAATAGCGCCCGTCGTTGTCTCCGGTCCCAAGGGAGACGTCGACACCTACTGCCTGCTTGACGAAGGCTCTAGCGTCACGATTTTGACGGAAGAGTTGGCGGAGAAAATTGGAGCCACTGGTCCAGTAAAACCAATGACAGTTCGAGGTATTTCTGGTCAGAAAATTGAAGCGAAAAATAGCAAGATTGTCTCATTCAATGTCCGAGGCCGCGACCAAGAAAATCAGCTGTTAATACGCTCTGCAAAAACGGTTCCATACTTGAACATCACGACGCAAACGATAAAGCGAGCCGACATCGAAAATTGCAAACACCTCAGTGGCATCGTCGACCAACTGACCTATGACCACGCCGTTCCCACTATGTTGATTGGACAAGACAACTGGGAATACATTATCTCAAGAAAGGTCAAGAGAGGTCGCCCAAACCAACCAGTCGCGTCAAAAACTAGGCTAGGATGGGTGCTACATGGAACGTCAAAGAAAACATTCGCCGAAAGCGAAAATGTATGCACTCACGCCGCTGTCGAAGAACCAACGAAAGATTTTTTCAAACCCGAATCATTGAATACGGAACCGAAATCCATGAAGCAAGATCCCGAACCGTGTGCCACCGAGTATTCAGAAAAATACATCGAACACCTACCCGAAGGTAGGCTACCGGCACCATTGCTATGGACAAATGAAAATGAAAAAATCGCAGCTAAGTACGACGAATGCCAGAACAACGAGCAACAGAACCCGCCCGACGATGCGACGAGGCCTATATCCAGCAAACTCACCACCGAACACAGAGGGTTCTGTGGGCCTGAGTTCCTACGAGGCTCAGAGGAGACTTGGCCGCACCAGCCGGTGTCGCTGACACCGTCGCCAGAAAGTGTACTCTTCACAAGTGAAAATAATTGTAACGAACAGTGCAGTGAAAAACAAACAGACTCATTAAATAAAAATATTAGTGAAAATTCAAATAAAATTAATGAGGACTGTCTAAAAGTGGTGCTACCGGACATTAACCGTTTTTCAAAGTGGTTAAGACTTATTCGTACCACAGCGCGAGTGTTACAATTCATTGAAATATTAAAATCAAAAATTTTACGAACAGTGCCCGTCAATATAAACGCAATGAATCGCATTAAAAATAAGAAACCGAAAAACGTCGCGAGTGTTAATAAAAATAAAGATAAAACGCAAAACGCGGTCAGTGAACTTTGTTATCGCCAAAAACCTACCGAGTTAATGAACCGAGCTGAATTTCTGTGGCTAAAATGTATGCAACGCGAGTGTTTTAAAAAAGAACTAAACAGAGTGAATAAAAATTGTTTAACTGAGTCAGTGACTAGAAATAACGACCGGCTCTACGCCGTAACTGTATTTATCGATGAAAATGGACTTTTAAAACTAAATAGTCGTATTGAAGCCACAAAAAACGTAAACAGTGAGTTCGTTCACCCAGTGATAATAGATTACAACCATAGGTATATAAAGCTGTTAATATTGCGTAAACACGAACAAATGAACCACGCAAGTGCTAATACAATTTTAAACGAACTAAGACAGTGTTACTGGGGTCATTGGCCATGCAGTTGTACAACGGGCACTGTAAATTTCGGTTTTCCAATGTTCAACTATTCAGTTGGACTATGGGGAAAAAAAATCCTTGTTTGTACAACTTGTTGGACAGAATAGTTGGACACAGGGGAACAGCCCGATAAATTGCGTAAACCGTAAATATGTTAACGCAATCAAAGAAAACAGCAATTTAAGCCGCATATTTTCAAACTCGCAACTACCCACTTATATACCTACAGGTTTGTACGGAACCCTCGGTGCGAGAGTCCGACTCGCACTTAGCCGGTTTTTTTAGTTGGTTAAAGAGACAAAAAAGTTTAATTTCCTATGTGCAAACATCAAAAAATTCTACACAACAACAAAAGCGTTTGTTATCACCGCTGCAAGAATGCAACACAAATTGCATCCATAAACATTTATATAAAAATGCATAATTTTTGTCATATAATGTTCGTAATAATCGCGTTTTAATATCTCAAGCGCCTAAGAAGAAACTCCTTGTCACGGGCAAAACCTTGTGCCACAGATATCGAAGGGTCTGTCCGCACAGCGTTGTGTTCCTCAAAATTAGAAGAAAATAGCACAAAAATGCGACACCAACTTAAATCAGGTTGGTGAAGATTCCGAACGTCGAAGACAAAAATTGACTAATTCACTTTTTTCTTATACTACTAAGTTGGCAAACAAGCAAACGGTCCTGAATGTGAGCGGTCACCGCAGCCTATGGACTTTTGCAACCTCAGGGGCACCACTCGCACGTTGCCGACGCCTTAAAAACATATGTATTGCTATATTTGCAGCCATCTACATCAACCAGACCATTTTTAAATGACTTTTACGTAATTCAGATGGACGTGAACTATCCAGAGGAATCAGATTATTTTTTTTTGGCTGACTATGCAGTTGGCTCTTGCTTCTCTGGGCTTTTTGGGGCGAGACTCTGAAGAAGCCTCAGCCCATATAGCGCCCAACGCTCAAGGGCTTCCCGCGGGGGGGGGGGGGGGTAGACGTCGGCATCGTGTTAGGGGGGACGCCTTATTAGGGGAAGTCGTAGAGACTAATCTTACTATCCGGTGTACGAGATCGTCATCTGGGGCCGTTAGTACGTGCCGAGGCCGCCTAACTATTTAATTTTACGACCATGCCGAGGTCGGTCGGGGGGCAGAAATATAGTATATTTAAGTATACTATAGCACAGGCAACAAACGATACAAACTATGTCACTATAATGGCAAACAAGCATACGGTCTGCCTGATCGTAAGCGGTCACCGCAGCCTATAGACGCTTGCAACACCTGGGGTGTCACTCGCGCGTCGCTGACCCTTCAAAAATCTAATAACTTACTTCCTGAAGAATCCCATACTGTTGGAATCCCTGCCAACGCTCATTCAACAACCTAAGCGTTCACGGGAGGAAGTTTCTCTGAAACCGCACTGCACAAAACCATTTAGGTTCTAAGGTGTGAGGTTGCTGCTAGAGGTAGAATGAATTCCCTGTTTTCGGCAAGCGATACATTAATGAAATGGTAGAAAGTTATAAGTTAAACTTATAAATTTCAACATTCGTCAACGACATCCCCTTATAAACTGTTGAAAGTCATCGAATCCACGTGGCCCGACTTTTTCCTCGATTCTTTCTATACGAATAAAAGGCCACACGAAAAAAAAGCGTTTGTAAATTTTTTTGGTAGCCTACATGTGCCTTAAACCTTGACTGAACAATATTATAAAACTTACTTTTATAACATATTTTAAACAAGTTTAAATGCAAATTAGTTATTTGGAATGCAGAAGGTATAAAACGTCTGTTTTTACAACAGCTATTTATTTCTACTTTGGCTGTCAACTGATTCGCAGCAAAAAAAAATGTTGAAACTAATATATTTTATTACACTTTGTGCGACTTTGTGTTCCGCTTATGATATTAATAACTTTTACCAACTAATCCCTGGTGAGTATCAAATGAAGATGGTGTATAATAATAATTATGAGAACCGCTTTAAACTTTGCAAATGGTATTCATTTAATTTGGATTCAAAAGACACGAATTGTGTGTGCAAAGGTAATCAAAAAACCACGCAAGCTTTAAAGGTTTATGGTCAACATCCAGGTGACGGTGAATATAACATCACCAGTATTGTGGACACTACTTCAAACATTAATGAAGATTTAAATGATTGCTGCCAATCACTCGGAGGGGACAGAATGGTTATGGTCCCTCTTTCTAAATCTACGTTTGTTATGTACGAACAAAAAGGAGACGTAGAACCTGAAGCAAGTATTTTTACAAATGAAAAATCTTTAAGAAATGTAAAAGACGAAGTTTTTAATAGTAATATTGATTTCCGGTTGAGATATGACGTAAGAACATGTGAAGAATACTAATAATCAATTGAGTATCCTACTTCTATTGTTTTTGTTTGTTTTTGTGTTCACTTCCATTCCAACATGTTTTTCAATTTATTTTGTGTTTCGAATAAAAATAAACTTGATTGAGCTGTACATTACATAATTGTTTTATTTATCAGTAAATCACACTTTAAATAAATACATTGGGAGTATATAAGAATATAATAATTTAAATGTTTTGCTTGTAAGGACGTTGTGCTATCTTCTTAGCCTTCGCTGTCGGGGCACGGTTGCAATTTTCACCTTGCGTCCCCAGCATTGTCCTAAATATTTCAAATTATTAAATTGCTTTTCGCAATGTATTATTTTAGTTTAAACATTTTTTTGCCTGCGGTTGAGGCAGTTTTCTGTAGTTTTTATTATCCTCTAAGACCCAATCCAGCTCACATTTAATGTTTTAACCTAATCAGCTTTGTCCTTACCGTCCCCTTATTTATTTTTTTATGAAGAATCTGGCTAAAGGTTAATCTTTTGATTACATCTTAAGTATGAAAATCCTATTTATTTACATTGTCGATGAAGCCATACATGTGGCATTTATGATATTTTGTTTTACTTTAAGTATCTAAAAAAAGTCATAAACGAAGAAAGATTATTTCCATGTATTCAGTTTATAATTTATTTCTTAATTCTATGAATATTTGTGTGTTTGTGAGATTAATGTACAGAGACATTCGCAATGCACTACGGTCGAAAATTCTGTTTCAGTAATAGTATTGAAATGTCAATACGTATTCACATTACAGATAACCTCTTTGTGAAAAGTTATCATTTGCTTTTCTAATTACGGACATGTAATTCATCAATTCAGTGTCAATCAAGAAAATTGTAAAATACTTCAAATACGTTATTAATTTGAAAAATAAAATGCTTGCCGCTAACCGTGATCTATTAAGAGCTTAAATAGTGGAGTTACACCAGGGAGGAATAGGGATTAATGAGATAACACGTGCTAAAGAGATAACATGGCTTTACATCAACGGGACGATTTGCGTCAATGTTTGAAGTTCACCCTAAAACAATTAGGAATTACCTACATGATATGAATTTACATCACAGGCGGCCTGCGAAAACAATTGCCTTGACCGAGAATTATAAATTAGACCAAAGTCACTTCGCCCGCTAGTATTTTAATTTTACTCGACGTCTACAGCTTTTATTGACGAAAAGTCATTTTCAAGTTCTCAAACCGGAAGATTACATTTGTGGCGGTTTGATCGTCTGGGTATAAAATAAATCTTAGAAGAAATGTTTAAACGGTTTATTGAAATTAAAACATACAATGGCAGCCCAAATTACAGATAGTCGAACAAAAGTGGCGCTGCAAGTGAGCAAATAAGACACTACTATTTTTTAATTATGCTTCAATGGGTGTATTTACTTTCATCCAACATCCTCCCTTAAACATAATCCCATCTTTGATGAACAATAAGCCAGTTTTGAGTGCGTTTTGCTTTAGTAAGTGCATCTGCAATCATCATATGCAGCAATGTACATATATAGCGATCATCAATCACTCCACCAAGTACTTTGTCCCGTACAAAATGATGCCTTACATCTATATGTTTACTCCTAGAGTGATAGCCATCTGAAACTGAAAGCTTGATAGAACTTTGATTATCACTATAAATGATCCTGGGTTCAGACTTTGACTGTGGCCAAAAACTTTCTTGAAATTGCTTCAATCACAGAGCTTCTTGTACACATGTCGATAGTGACATATACTTTGCTTCCGTTGTAGATAGAGCCACAGTAGGCTGGCGCCTTGAGTTCCAGCTGATCATTCCTCCCTGGAATAGGAATGCATAACCTGTGCAGTAACGCCGGTCATCTTCTGAGCCCCCACAATCTGCATCACAGTAGCCATCAGTTATTGTCTCTTCTAGGTTTTGCTGGTTGCTCAGTCTATAGTCTTGAGTAGCTTTCAAGTAGCGCATGACGCGCTTTAGAGCAGTCCAGTGTTGCATTTCAGGCCTGTTATCGTATTTACCTAACATATTAATTACAAAACTGATATTTGGCCTGGTAACCTGTGAAATATACAACAAGCATCCAATTATCTCTTGATAAGGAACATCAGCTAATATCTTAGTTTCATCAGGATTTTCTTTTCCTTGTAACTTTGTATTGGAATCAATTGGAGTTTTTACAGCCTTACACTCTGACATTCCATACTTTTGTAGTACTTCCTGAATATATTTTCTTTGATCTAAATAAAGAGTGCCATTCTGTCTGTCTCTTTCAACTTGTATCCCAATGCAGTAACACAAATCTCCAAGTTCTTTCATTTTAATTTTTTTTTTGCAATTGTTCTTTAATATGACATTTCATTTGTTGATTATTGGTAAAAGAAAAAACTTCGACATAAACAGCCAAAAAATCATGTTTTTATGTATATAATTTTGAAATAGATACAGAGTTCAAAAAAATTTTTCGCTGTGTTGATTAAAAAAATACTATTATTTTCCGTTTTTGTATCCTACCCAATTTTTGCAGGGCCATTTAGGTTTCGACTCATTAGAATTAAGAAGATCTATGGCTTGAGTCAAATTCTTTGTGTATATTTTGAGAAACAAAATCGACGACATTGAATTGCTAGCAAGAACATTAAAGTTATTTGCACCAGATTCATATTTGAGGATGCGCAAACGTCCGTTGTTTAAAGTCGCTATATCCCGCACTAACCTGTACCGATTGTCGCCGATCCCGCGCGCGTACGCAGCACTGCGAGCTCTACTCGAGACAGCACCACACCGTGATCTGTTTGTGACACCAGTGCCGAGATTGATGTTTGAGTGTAAGAGCATGTTAGAACGACGTATGTAAGATTATTTTTTTTCTTTTACTTGTGTGTTTCGTTTTTATACAATGTAAGAAAATAATATTGTAACGAATTGGTTTTCTGAACTGTAATGTTGCAATTCATATATTTAAATAAATAAATAAAGGGATCTATTTTTTAATTGCATTAAACCCATTTCTTTGTGTTGAATCAAGCTTTTTATTCCATTGTCGGCTGGCCTGTTTTAATCCATATAACGATTTTCTCAATCGACATACATTTCCACCATTCTCATACATGGGTTGTAAGGTAATTCATATAAATCTCCTCTTCTATATCTCCTTGAAGAAAAGCAGATATCGCATCAATTTGACATATGTCTAAGTCGTACTTAACAGCTAATGCAAACAAATATCTCAGAGAAGCAAGTCTTACCACTGGTGAAAAAACTTCTGTGTAGTCAATTCCTGGTTTTTGAGAACAACCTTTAATCACAAGTCTTGCTTTGAATTTTACTATTTCTCCTTTTTCATTCGTTTTTGTCTTGAAAACCCACTTGCATGGTATAGAACGTTTTTTAGCTGGTAGAGTAGTAAATTCCCATGTATTGTTTTCCAATAAGGACTTATACTCCTCGACATGCATTGCTTCTTTCCATTGTTTAGCATAAGTGCTTGATAAAGCATCTTCGACAGTCACTGGATCTGAAAAAGTGTGACACACATGTAATTATTGGCTTGCATGTTTTGACCTTAAAGTGATATTTCTCTCAAAGCTTTCATCATCAGTATCTTCACTTATATTGGGATAATATGTCTCATCAATAGATTTTCTACTAACACAACTGTCAAATGATGTATCATTACTGGGGAGTGTTAAAGTGATATTTTTTTTCTCATTCAGTGAATTATTATCAACATCGGTTGTGGTACTGTTCGGTTCTTGTGTTATGTGAGTCTGAGCTATTTTCTTTTGGATTAAGCGGGACGGAAATGTACTGTGTCAATGATACAGGTTCCTGTGTGGTTTTTTCATTATTTATAGATTTTTCAATGAATATCACTAAAATAACATTTTAAATGCCCTCACCCAAATGACAAATTGGTTCACAGCTAATGGTTTAACTTTAAATCTTAAAAAAACACACCTTTTTTATTTTTCACTCAGAGGTTATTATTGAAAGCCACTTGATATTATATTTAACAATGTCCAGATTTCACAAGTGTCAGTGGTAACATTTTTGTGTTTCCATTTTGACAACAACTTAAAATGTGTGTGTCCCACACACGTAAACAAATTAAGTGGGCGTCTCAGTCAGGCTTGTTTTGCATTGGGCAGAATCTCCCAACACTTAGTCCAAACAACATACGCATACATCAATTCTCTGATAGCATACGGCATAGACTTGTGGGGTCAAGCGGCTGAAAGAAAAATTTTCCTAGTAAAAAAAGAGCCGTAAGAATACTTGCCAATGTAAAACCATATACACCAACAAAGGAATACTTCAAAAAATTGAAAATACTTACGGTACCCTGTATTTATATTTATGAAGTATCAAAATATATGTGGAGACACATAGGCGAGTTCCAAACATTTAAGACCAAGCGTAAGTGTACTGAACTTGTAACTGTACAGACACAACTAAAGCGGACAACGATATCATTAAAGGCGGTAAGAGTAGATATATATAAAAAGCTCCACAAAAAAATAAAAGAGGCACCCTCATATAAAACATTTTGCGATAGGTTAAAAAAATACTGATCGAAAAGGCTTATTATGACATTAAAGATTTTTTAAATGATGATAGTTTCGGTTAATTTTGCATTTTGTATTAAAATTAATTATTCTATTTTATTTTATTTTTAAATTGTAATGTGATCTAAAGATGTAATGTATTGACTTGTGAATTTATCGTATTAAAATTTTCGACTTTGACTTTGATCTGTTGATGGCATAAGCTGCAGTGGCTACAGCCTCAGCCCAAAAACTTTTCTATATTTTTGCTTCAAATAACATGCACTTTGCACGCTCGACCAAAGTTCTATTCATTCGCTCCGCTAACCCGTTCTGTTCAGGTGTATATGGAGAGCTGGTCTGATGTTTGATGCCAGAAACTGCTAGAAAATCAGAAAAATCTCTATTGCAATATTCTTTTCCATTATCCTTCCTTCTTAAAATTTTTATTTTCTTTTCTTATTAATTTTCCACTTCTTCTTCAAATATTATAAGCACTGATTTAATATCAATTTTAAACATAGACTTTGCGGGAAAAATTATCTATGAAGGTAATGAAATACTTTCCACCTCCAGCTGATGGCATTTCCATTGGACCGCATAGATCGGCATGAATTATTTCTAGCAATGAACTTGCTCTTGAAAAATAATAGGGAAATGGTAATCGAGTTTGTTTCGCTTCACAACAAGTTATACAAACATCATTAGCATTTTTATTGTTGGTAGTAATACCTTCAGCGCATAGCTCTAGCCTCTTAACATCAGCTATGTTTAAATGACCCATTCTCTTATGCCATGTAGAGATATCCTTCCTCACCACAAGAAACTGTGTATGCATTGGTAGTAGCTGTATTAAGTTTATACATATAATTTTACATTACATTTAGTTTTGCAGTCGCTACTAGCTTCTTGTTGGCATTGTATATATTACAGCCCGTCTAAGTGAAAAATAATTTTACAGCCATTTTTAGTTAATTGACTAACGGATAACAGGTTTGTACTTAGTTCAGGAATAAATAAAACATTTCTCACCTGAATGGTATGCTCATCTTTGCGTAAATTGGTTTGTATATTTATTTTACCCATACTTTGCACGGAGACTGCATCACTATTTGCCACCATTATTTGATTAATCAGAGGTGGTTGTAGATCATACATCCAATCAGAACGTCAGGTAATATGCATGGTCGTTCCTGAGTCAATATACCAGTTATCCTGATTTAATAAGCTGTAAGCTGAAAAAATTGCTAAAAAATTCCTTTGATCATTTTTCTTTACGGTACACAGATTTTTGATATGGCCATATCTATTACAATTAAAGCAACGGGGACCTTTTCCTTTTACTTTACATTACTATAGATACTTTTGTGTTTTGTGAAGAATGCTGAAGATTCAGAAACTTTTACTTCTTGTAGGAACTTGGTTTTAATAAAATCTGACGAAATCTTAATGCTGGAACTTTCCAAACCCATAATACCATTGGTTTATAGTTTTCTGGCAAACCTGCCAGCATGAGTGTTCCCAGACATTCGTCATCAACTTCGAACCCAATGTTCCGTAATTTATAACCTGTACTTATAATTTTATTTATATAATATTCGATACTGGAAAAGTTATCCAATGAAGTTTTGACCAAAGCTCTCAGTAAGCCGACTTTTCTAGACAGCCCGGAGTCCTTAAAAGCATCTTGAAGCTTTGTCCATACTTCTTTCGATGACGTAGCAGTTTCTATATGAACATAGTTTATTGGTTCCACCAACAAGATTATCTTTGACTTGGCTTTAATATCTTTCTTCGGAACGACTTCAGTGCCAGGATCGACACATTCCCACAAATCTTCATGTTCAAGGTATGATTTGACTGCAAACTTCCACGTTGAATAATTCTCCCGGCCGACTAATTTCTCTATTTGGAGGTTAGTTGTCACCATTGCTTTATCACAATAAAATTTAAACTCGGTTCTTTTAAAGGTATAGATGGGCCATAACCTCTGGGTATTAAATAAATCTTTAGAAGAAATGTTTAAACGGTTTATTGAAATTGAAACATACAATGGCAGCCCAAATTACAGACAGTAAAACAGAAGTGGCGCTGCAAGTGAGCAAATAAGACACTACAATTATTTTTTAAATTATGCTGCAATGGGTGTGTTTCTAAGAACGACTAATATAATAGTACCAACTAGGTTCAACAATGATAGGCATACCCTTGTTCACTAGGCGGTTACCTTAAGGAATTACAAGAAGGACGTGATGAGTAGTAGTGCAGCTATATCTGCACTCACTTATGTTTTCATTGTAATACAAGAAATCTATCTCTTTCCACATCAAAAGTAACAAGTCAAAGATCATTGTTGCCAGCATAATCACGGGTATATTATATGGAATAATATTTTGGGGCAACGCAACTAATAGACATGAGTACTAGATCCATGAGGGATCTAGACAATAGATCTACGGAGATTGAACGATGTGTTCGAGCCCAAAAAAAGATATAAGAGCCATTTTCAGCCTACGTAAAACGAAAGTAGTATATCCTTTCTTAAAGAATTTGACTACTTACATTTGCAACTCTATACATTCATGAACGATATTTGTTAGATGTAATCATTATTTATTCTCCAATATACGGGGTAAACGAAACTATGAAAAAACCGCTCTTCTACAAAATAATATATATGGTATGGCCCCAAGAATATTTTGATAACCTAAATCTTTAAGACAAATGACAAGTTTTAACCTATTAAAAAGAGAATTAAAGACATTGTTAATGACTAATTAAATTTATGATGTTTAACAATTATATGCATCATAAAAGAATTGTACGTGAAGTATGCATATAACATCGAAAAAAGAGACACAAAAAAAATTGTACCATCTGCTTTTTACCTATGTTTAACGAATACATTTTGAATTTGAAATTTAAATTTGTTATTTTATTTACCATAACCTTAAAAACAAGCCTAAGGGTCGTGCCTAAGGGAAGAAAAAGTGCAAACAACTTTCCGGGCGACCTGTCATCAATCATTCATGCAGGAACCAAATCGCATAACTCACAATATCTATCTAAACGGGCCTTCAAACATTCTACAAAATATAGTAAAATAATTTTAAAAATTAAATCTGTGAATATTATTAAACGACATATTTTGAAAAAAAAGTTATTATTAGGTAGAGAAAATTCTCCTAGAGAAAATATTGAGTGTGATCCTAATATTTTTTTCATCGAACATTTTTGATATATAGATAGATTTTGATTCATAAATAATCTAGATCTAGATATCTAGCCATCTGGCGGTGGAACTGTGTTCTCTACTTATATTCCATCCATTTCAATTGTGTTTTGGTGAGTTCAATTATTTATTCAGTTTATATTTTTATTTATTTATCAAAATCATACATAATTGAATACGCAGGAATTGAGTCTAAAAATATAGAAAATAAACTTCCTTTGCAAGTCTTATCTAAGATAACCATTATTTTAATGAATTTACAAACCAATTAGTGCTAAACAATTTATTTAGTTATGGAATTTGTTTATAATTTAATATGATTGAATATTGTCTTTCTGACATAATAATATTTTTATTTTTTTTGTATACCACTGAGGTGACAAGCAAGCATACGGTGCAAGTGAGTTTGAGATCGTCGACAATTCTCACAGCCCGTCGTTGAATCGAGTCAAAAGGGCCAAGCTGGTATCCGGGTGCACCCCGGATTTCATTACTTTGACGATTCAAAAGTGATTGTAAAATCTTAATTTGAATGAACCATTTTGACTTTGACTTTGACCCGCCCACAGATGGCAGCAGTACATTATATGGGGCCGAACTTTCGACTTGTAAAGCAGCAACCTCTGCCTTGACGTGAAATACTGCCTCGCTCTGTTGGGTACACCTAGGTTTTTGGACGGCAGCTTCACCTTGTCTTGCAAATGATCTCGGAACTGAACATCGCTGGAGATGTCAACACCAAGGATCCCAATGCTCTTGGAGATGAAGAGGGGAGTGTTCTGGAATTGTGGGACCACAGTAAATGGGGTTTTCTTAGCGGTGAACTCGCACACTTGTGTCTTTGTAGGGTTGAATCGAACCAAGTTTTCTCGTCCCCAGCCAGACAGAGTGATTTCGATTTAAGACACTCAGGCACTCCGTAAGATGGCAACTTCGACTGAAGACCCCGGTGCCAGACCCGATCGAACGCCTTCGCTATGTCCAGGCCAATTCCTCCCCCTGACTCTCAATGGCTAGTGCCCATCGGTGTGTTAGATACACTAAAAGGTCACCAGTCGAGTGACCGTGGCGAAAGCCTTATTGACGATTACTGACCAGGTAGTGTTTTTCTAGGTAACTTAGACGCTGTGTGTTGATCACACGCTCCACAACCTTGGAGAGGAGAGAGGTAATAGCGATAGGCCTGTAATTCGATGGATCTGATCTATCGCCCTTTTTGGGCTCCAGGTGCACATTCGCAGTCTTCCATGAAGACGGAAATTGCCTAGTATGGTAGGAAAGCGCGAAGAGGCGCGTGAGTACAGGACATAACTCAGGAGCACACTGCTGGTATACCTTCTGGCCCACTCGACTTATGAACGCCTAGAGAAAGCAATGCCCGCCGGACCTCCCGCTGTGTTATAGAGATTTCCGGCATGGTCTTACCGCACCACGGTAAAGTAGGTGGTACAGCGCCTTCATCATTCATATTCGAGTTTGAGGCAAAGAACTGCCCAGTAGATCGGCATCGGTTTTTCACAGTGGTAACGACGACTGGCAAAAGTTCCCTTTGGCAGCTTTGGCAAGCGACCAGAAAGCACGACTCCCAGAAGGATAGCTCGCAAGTCGTCCACCTATATTGCCGATGAATTGGAATTTTGCTCTGGCAGTTGCTTTCTTACTGAACCTCGAGGCAGCATTTAATATCGTTGTAACCCAAAAATATTCGGATCCTTATTATTACGAGCCGCGGTCCAAGCCTCATACGCAGTTTCTGTAAGAATTTTAGCTTCTCTACAAAACCTATTAAACCACGGTCAGTTTTTGACGCCGGCAGCTACTCGTGGGTTAGGAATATAGCATTCCATACCAGCGAGGATTGTCTCAATGACTGTGGCTTTGCAGACGTCAGTATCTTCTGAGCTAAAGCAGATCTGACTCCACGGGTACGATGCATAAAATTCTCGCAAAAATTCTGCCGACCTATAATGCCACACACAACGCCAATTAGTTGGCCCAGATGGATCGGGTTGTTTGCATGACACTTGAGTCCGAACGAGACAGTGGTCCGAGGAGCCTAAAGGCGCATCCACTGAGACGGAATATCCATCCGGACGTGTAGTCAGCAGAAAGTCCAGAAAGGAGCTTGTATGGTCCTCTACATCTGGTATTCTCGTTGGAGAAAATACCAGCTGAGAGAATCCATAGATCAGAGCAAATTCATGAGCAGATATCCCTGCCTAGTTATTGGTTTGAGAAATAAGCCACTCACGATGGTGGGCGTTAAAATCTCCCAAAATAAATAGTTCTGTTGTATGAAGAAAGAACTTTGTCAGTTTTCAAACTTAGGTGCGTGAAGAGTCGAGTTACGTCCGTGTCACCGCTATGAGACCTGTATAGGCATGCAAAGATACGAGTGTGGCCGCCGTAATCTACGCGCACCCACAATATTGACAGGTCCCTGTCTTCAAGGCTATGAAGGCCTTACTATAACTTACCTTACTATAACTTGGCAAGAATTATATTTGACAGTTGATTTCGGCCACTGCAAATGAAACTCTTTTTTTGTAATTCCAAATAATATCTTTTTAATTTTGACTTAAAAGTTTTTAAATTATTTAGATTGCGAATAGGTGGAGGTATATTGTTCCAACACTTGGTGTATCTAAAACTGCCTCGAAAAGCGGTCGTGCGGTGTTGAGGTATTTTATATAAGCTGTCAATGGTTCTCATACTCCGCACGTTACCTTCTCTACGTCAAATAAATTTTATATTTAGATATTTTGGTTTACCGAATTTTATAACGCCAAACATAAGTGTCGCCAGGTGCAATTGCCTACGAGAATTCATGTTGAGCATATCTGCGTTATTTACATATTGGCTCACGTGACAACGTGGAGGGATATTAAAAGCGAACCTGGCACACGCATTTTGTACTCGTTGGACTACCCGTGAAGTTTTTGCCAGCAACCTGGGGCCATAAACAACATCGGCATAACCTATCTTATTTAGGATTAACGAGTCACAGAGTCTTATGCGCAGCTCCTCACTGAGAAAGCCACGTACTCGGTATAAAACCTTTAACCTATAGAAGCAGTTTCGAGCGATCTCAAGCACGTGACCTTTAAAGCGTAACCCATCGTCCATCAGCACGCCGAGGTTTCGAGTTTCTGTGACGCGTTCAATCTGTTCACCATGAATACGTAGAGCGGGACTGTTTCCGAGCACACGGTCTATCTGGAGCTTCAATCCCAATCCCATGTACATAGTCTTGACCGGGTTTAGTACCAAAGAGTTTGTCTCCGACCACAACGCTATCCTGAGCAAATCTTCGTTTATTTTAGCTACCGCAGCGTCGGTTTCATACAATTGTATGTCGTCCGCGTACGAATGATACCTACAGTGCAAGATTTTGCTACAAATATCGGCTGTATATAAAATGAAAAGGACAGGCCCCAAAATAGATACTTGGGGTTAAGTGATCCCTGGGTTCGGGAACCCGTTCAACCTGCGGGCGGCCAGCGGTCAGCCGTTTCATCAGGGCTCCCGACCGCCGCACCAGCATGCCGCGTCTACGCCGAGCAATTACAGCAACAAGCACCGCCGGTCCTCCCGGTCCGCGCAGCGAATCCTCAAAGAGCTCTGGCAACCTTACTTACCGCTAGGAACACAACACTTCTCAATGTTAGTGTTTTTGTGGCCGCGGTTTTCTGTAAGGTGGAGGTACTTCCCCATTTCGGGCCGCTTATTCGATCAAGTACTCACTATGCCCAATCTTATTTGTTCCGGCAGCTTATTCGAGTACTTGCAGTGCTCTACCTCTCTTAATATAATGTAAATATAATGTAGGTACTTTGCGTACTTTATTTGGGTGTCGATCTCGTAGCCGCCCTGAGGGCTCCCCCATCAGGATTTTAAAAGTACTGTTGTCTCCCCTAAGCTCAGGAGACAACGGAACTTGCTTTCTAATTAGTTTAGGAACTCGGGATGAATATGACATTCATATTTTTACCAATTTTAAAAAAGGAGGAAGTTCGTGAATGATCTGTAAGTACCCATATAAGAGATCTGAAAATTTGACGTACACACTGTAAATAAAACATAAGCAAACAAAACTTCAATTAAAAGCATATAATTTGACTACTAGTGTCGTTATCAATGCTAAAATATATATATATTATAATGAGATTTTGTATCTGTTTTTACGATAAAGCAAAAACAACGAAAATATGTTACTTGTGTGGGGACCCCTCTTTAATTTTAACTTTTTATTATCTGTTAGATAATCCCCCATTATATCACATATTCTGAGAAAAATTAAGGCTTCTACCTATTTAGGTCTAAAACACAGACGGACAGACAGACAGATAGACAGCGTAGTCTTAGTAATAGGGCTCCGTTGGCATCGTCCGGGTACGGCCTCCTAAAAAGTTGGTATTGTAGGACTTTTTTTCTTCACTGATGTTTCTAATCAACAAAGACCTTTTATATTTACGCATAATAAATGGAAGCAACTAGCCTATTGCATAAATAGGTACCTATTATATTATCTTATCTTTTTCTATTTATGTTTACTCATTTCTCGACAGCAACTTAACAAGTTTAAATAATATTGATTTGATTTAGCTTGAGCCCAAAGTGGTCCAATAGGAATTTCAAAAGGATTGCATCTTTGGGAGTAGTGTAATGGAAGTTGGAAAATGTGGTTGTAAGATTTGCATAAGTATTTTATAACTTTGACGATTCAAAAGTGTTTGTAGAATCCTAATTTAAATAAAAATAAATTGACATTGACTTTGACTTTATGTACATATAGTTGTTCAAAAACCTCCTATAAAAATTTGGAAACAAAAATTACACTGACTTCAAAACCCCTAAAAAGTAAAAAATAAACATAACGCAGGTGATATATTATGCTGTGTTTTTTTTCTTGAAGTCGGAATTTTCTCTTATCCTTACTGCAAATTCTGGCACTCTACTTCAAAAAGAACAAAACTCATCCTCGCTAAATTTAGTTATCACACTCTTTGTCCCAAAAACCAGTACAATTAGTTGCCCCGCAGCGTCGTTCAGCAATAATAAAATAAACACACAAACAGACTTCCACAAAGATATATTAGTTAGGATTAGGATTTCTACTTAGTGACTATTCCGAGACGCCAATTCAATGGTGAAGAATTTTCTTCTTTAATTAAAACAAGGTCTCCAACCTTTAGTGCTTCTTTGTTTATTTGCCATTTTATCCTGTTTTGCATTTCACCAATGTATTCCTTTTGCCATCTGTCCCAAAAGTGCAAAGTGCGTCTTTTGATAAGTCTGAAACCGCTTCTAGATGAACGCATTTATAACGTAAGCATATGAATAGGCAAAGATAGAAAGAACGGACAGAAATGGGAAATCTGGTGTTATTCTTTGAGCAGGAAGATAACCCATTTTTGGTGATAAGGTTTTTGCGTTTAAGCGGCGATATCGTACACAATTATTTACCGTACGTCTTGCTAGATGTCGACCGTTAATAGACCAAACGTATTCCCGAACTGAAGCTAACAATAGTTGTGGACCTGCGTGTAGTGTAAGTAGATGTTCCTTTTGAAATATTAGTTTGGTTAAATGATGCGACGCATGTAATAGTACCAGATGTTTTTTGTCGTAAGTATACTCTGAATGACTTCGTCTTCCACCGATCCTTATTAGATTATGTTTATCAATAAAGGGCGATAATGATAGAATTCTTGAATTTGATTGAATTGGTTTTTCATTGATTAATAAATTATATTCTTTCGAAAACAAAGATTTTTAAGCATTGGAACATAGTACTTGAAACGAGTCATTTAGTTCTTCTAAACATAAATTTCCAGCATGTTTGTTATTTGGATTTTTAAGATTAAATATAAATCTTTTAAAGTAAGCAACTGTCCGAATTAGTCGGTCTAAATTTAAGAACCTTTCAAAAGATATAACATCTTCTGAAGTTATAGCTGGATTTGCTTTGATTTCCGGCAGGTTGTTTAAATCACTGGTATTTTGTAATTGTGGCCATTCAGACTCTTCTTTGGTTAAGAAATCTGGACCTGACCACCACAAATCCATTGAAATTAGTACATTAGCATCAACACCCCTTGCAATAATATCGGCTGGGTTAGATGCCGTTGAGATGTAACACCATGACGCTGACTGAGTATTTTCTTTTATTTCTATTACACAATTGGCCATGAATGCTTTTAACCGTTTGATGTCGCTGTTTAGCCAGCTGAGTACGATAGTTGAGTCGCACCAATGGATTATTCGGACGGTTAAATTTCGTAGAGATTCTGTGACAGTTTTACAAAGTTTGGATGCACACAGTTCCAAACGAGAAATTGTAGTAGGCTTTAGCGGTGCCACTTTTGATTTGGCACACACCAAGCGAACTGTTGAATTGTTGTCAGTGCCAACCGAGACAAACGGATAGAAGAGTGACAGCAGTTGGACACTGTTTGCCTTGTTACGAAACCCTAAATATTACCATTATATGTATATGCGTATTTGTCGAACGCCGTATGATTTAACTAAATAAATTGGCCACCAACGAAACCCATCATAGTTTTACGAAAAACATTTGATGATGATCATTTGTACTATCATCGTCTTTCGATTCAGAATCATCAATGCTATCATCGTCTTTCGCATCAAGGTCATAAACATGTAGTTTCTTCCTCCACAATTTAATTAAAGTATCCCATGACCTTCTGCTGTACTTAGTAAATTTATCTGGAGTTCTAGGTTGGTCCTTTGTACGCAACCATAATCTTGGAAAGTTGTTGTTTTTGACGTCTTTGAAGAACTGATGGGGCTGTTTCTAATTCCAACTGTTTGCGAGGTTGGTTGGGTTTACTTTCTGAGTCACTTTTACTGGTGGGTCTTGCTCTCTTCTTTCACCTGACTGCAGGTCGTTCTCGAAGGTCAGCCTGGTTCAGTGGCGTAGGTACCGTATTTAAACATCTCTTCGGTACAATGAATGAGGATGACGCTATAAGAGACAGCACGGCTATCCAAATTGTTGAAAATGACGAAACTAAATTGTCAAAATTGGTTAAAGACAGTATACTAATAACAAATTCGAACTTATCGTCCTTTAAAGAATTTATAAGTAAAATAAAATTAAATGAGCAGCAATTGGGTAGCGCTGTGAAGAGATTGACTCGTGACATCCAAAATTTGACTATGATTACAGATTATTTAGTGATAAGATCTAAACTTAGTGAATTGTTTAATATTTTAGAAGGTAGCTTGTGAACTTTATCTTTTAAGTTGGAAGACATTGTAAATGCCGTAATGTTTAGTAAATGCAACACTTTGTACCCCTCAATTATAACACCAAAACAAATTTTCGAAGAATTAGCCCAAAAATCAGATTTTTGCCTAGTTTAAGACAATTCCCCTTAAGTCTATCTTTAGAAAATATACATCTGTTACTTAATATATCCACATTGTCTAGTTATTACAGTGATAATAAAATTGTTTTTGTAATAAATATGCCACTAGTGTCTCCTGCAGAGTATGATTTTTATAATTGTGTACCTTTTCCAGCTACGTTTCCAACAGAAAATAACATATATACCACCATTATACCTTCAACTAAATACATAGGCATAACTAGAGATTAGTCCTTTTATTGTAAGTTAAACAGTTTAAATAACTGCAAAAGTTTATATAACCGATTTTATATATGTGAGTCTTTAGACACCTACCCTAGCTCCACAACCCCGATCTGCGAATCGGAAATGATATTTAAAGTATTAAATTCTGTACCATCTATATGTGAAACAAAATTCTTTAAGGGTAACATTCAAATTTGGCAAACTTTATTAAATAACAAGTGGCTTTACGTAATTAGCGAAAAATCAAAACTATCCATTGACTGTCATAAAACTGGCACTAACGAAATTGCTGTTTATGGTTCAGGTATACTGAAACTCCCTGCTACTTGTATAGCCTATTTTAAAGACCTGAAATTAGTACCTTAATATATAAAGGTCATTAATATTCAACCAGTAAAGGTCAACTTTAACATCATAAATGACTCTTGTTGCAATTCAATTAAATTCCAGAAAAAAAATACGGAACCCCCACTTTAAATTTCAGTTACGCTAACCTGGACACCCTGTTATCAGAACACGCTAAAGCCTCCAGCCAAATCGTCAAAGACTTAGATATTTCAATGTCTAAACCGCATATTGTATTATATAGTGAATATTACTCATATGTTACTAATATTATATCAGTCATAGTTATTATAATGATACTGTATTACAAATTCTGTAAATCTGGCACGTGTTACCCTCTTATGAAAAACCCCTTTAAAGAGGATCTACAGATAGAACCAGCCATAGAATTATCTCATGTAACAGAACCCTCTGTGTCTCCAAAACCTAAGTTCAGATCATCTCTGTCGTAACTTCACCCTTCAGGTGAAAGTTTAGTCTCGACCCCGAGGGCTGTTATATATACTCCCTGTATATAGTAAGGCTTACCACCCTATTTCCGCGTCAACACTATTGCCATGGATAGGATTCTCTATGTTCTAAGTGACAGTTCGACTCTAGCTTCCAGATCGGTAACACTTGCCACATAATAATTTCATTTTATGTACTTTGAGTTCTTTTTATTATATTATATTCTTTTGTGAAATAAATCTTTTTTTTAAAAACTCTGAATCCGAAAATCGTATAACAGGCCGTTATTTTTTTAAAGCGATGTTTTAACAGATATCTTAAAACAAATTCAGTAATTTGTTAGTTAAAGAATGTGGAAAGCCATGTTGTTTTCTTTTCATTTTGAAACTTGCAATAGGACAGTGAAATCGATTTTAAAACAAGCAGAAAACTGCACATTCAAGTAGAGCACAGCCTTAAGCTGTGAGCCTAGTGGTGATATCATAGTCTGAGTCAATTGTTGCGTACCTAGGGTATCCTAGGGTATCTAAAGGGTCTTAAGGCCCTCCTATATAAGCCTGCCTAACAAAAGGATTGGGGGTACCCCCGTACTACATGCGAATAATCTGTCTCTACAGTGATTTTGAGCTACCGACCACCAAAGCTTTCATTAAAAACTTTTCCAAACGCTATTTTGATAAGGCAGCCCTCTCATCTATCAGAGAGAACATTAACTGATTCAGATAATCTTATAATACTACTCTGTCAAGAAAGTACCGGGAAAAGATCAATAATACACAAACTGTTTGTTAATCATCCAAATTTATTTTATCACCTTCAAAGTATGCTCCTTCAGAAACGATACACTTACGCCAACGAATAATCCAATCATCAAAACATTTTTTAAACGCTGTTTCCGGAATTGAATTCAGTTCTCGGCGCGAATTCTCCTTTATGTCTTCTACCGATTGAAAACGGGTGCCACGAAGTGGTAATTTGAGTTTAGGAAAAAGAAAGAAGTCGGCAGGAGCCATATCTGGTGAATATGGTGGTTGCTCGATGGTATTTGTTGAGTGTTTGGTCAAAAATTCTTTCACAATGATGGCCTTGTGCGAAGGCGCATTATCGTGGTGCAAAATCCAAGAATTTTCATTCCACAAATCTGGCCTTTTTCGTCGAATTTGCTCTCTTAAATGCCGCATAACGCTCAAATAATATTCTTTATTTACCGTTTGACCTTCCGGCAAGAATTCCGAGTGCACAACACCGCGATAGTCAAAGAAAACAGTCAACATGACTTTGACTTTTGATCGACTTTGGCGTGGTTTCTTCGGTTTCGGTTCAGTTGGAAGGCGCCACTCCGAAGCTTGTTGACTAGTTTGCATGTCAAACTCGTAAACCCACGTCTCGTCACCAGTAACAATGCGTTTCATGAATGTTGGGTCGGAATTGACTCGTTCTAGCATGTCCTCAGCGACTCTCATGCGATTGAGTTTTTGGAGAAAATTCAGGTCTTTTGGGACTAGCCGAGCGGTAACATGTTTCATACCCAAATGATTAGTTAAAATAGTACGGATCGACTCGTGAGATACAGAAAGTTCGGCGGCTATCTCTCTCAAAGTTGAATGAGGATTTTCAGTCACTATTTCCTTCACTTTTGCGATGTTAACTTCAGTTGCAGACGTTGATGGCCTACCAGAGCGAGGCAAATCTTCCATCACATCTCGACCGCTTTTGAACGCTTTGTACCACTCATAAACACGTGTTTTTGATAAAGTCGAATCACCGTAAGCCTTCTGTAACATTTTCAGTGACTCCGAACACGAAATTCCATTGGCGATGCAAAATTTAAGACAAACTCTTTGTTCAATGTTTTTGTCCATTATGAAATTCGCAATACACACTAGATATGATATAACTAAAAACAGCACTGTATTTAATATAAATAACAGATGCAACTCAAACTCCGCGCCAAAATAGAAAACAGTTGTGCCAATCTAACAACAACAAAAAAAACAAAAATTTGAATTTGGAACCATAAACAAATCATCCATTCCCGATACTTTGTTGACTGAAGGTATATACTTTAGTATGATGTGTAGTATATTTTTAGCAATGTATTTTATTGTATAATACCATATCGTATAACATTGTATTGTACTTTTATATTTTTTTAATATATAGTTTTTATTAAACATATTATTATAGAATATTATAGTATCTTTCATTATAATATAAGTCGGTAGACTGGAATGGATTGCGAGAATTTTATGCATCGTACCCGTGGAAGCAGCTCTGCTTTAACTCAGAAGATCCTGTTGTCTGCGCAGCCGCAGTTACTGAGACAATCCTCGCTGGTAGGGAACGTTATATTCCTAACCTACAAGTAGCTGCCGGCGTCAAAAAACGACCGTGGTTTAATAGGTCTTGCAGAGAAGCTAAAATATTTAAGCAAACTGCGTATGAGGCTTGGATCACGGCTCGTAATAATAAGGATCCGAAAATTTCTGAGTTAAAACGCAAATTAAATGCTGCCTCGAGAATCAGTAACAAAGCAACTGCCAGAGCTAAATTCCAATTTATCAGAAAAATTAAATATAAAACAATTAACTGACAAGTCTAAAACCTTATTAAATATGGAGGGACTTGTAGTTAAAACAAATTTGCGACTCCAGAAACAGTCGCGGACTGTTAACATGTTTAATAGTATATATAAGTTGCTACGCCTCGGTTGCCAAGCTTGGCATTAGAGTTAAATAATTAAACACTGATGCCAAGCTTATATTTTTCAATTCAAAATACATAAATTCAGTTAAATAATAAATTATATTGCAGGAGATAATTCTGCTCCTCATACTGAACAACTTTCAAAAAAAATTATAAACATTTTGTTGCTTAACGTGCGTATTTATCTACCGATATCCATGAATTATCAACAATCATTTTGTAGTTGCCGGCGACATTTGTTGTTCCAATGAGAGTTATTATCGACCATGTTACCCGTCCCACCTCGTACCTTTTTTCGGTGAGTTTAGAGTCAAACAAACTTTTTATTTCTAGTGTATGTTATCTAAGTTGTGTGTACACGTTTTTCTCGAGATTATTCTACTAATTATTAGGACTCTGATATGTATTTGTGCATAGTGCTTATTAAAAACATTGATAGCAAAGGAATTTAGACGTAAATACTTTTTTTTTTAAAAATCAAAATATTTTACGTCGAGATTGGCTCGTTTTTTTTTTTGAATATATATTGATATCAATAAAGAGTTTTTGAAATATTTCGCCAATTTATATAGGCTTCGTCAGTCATACATATCACATAATGTAAATTATCATACACCTAAATCGAAATGTTGTTGACCTACATCAACCATCATCGCTAAGTACTTATAATTTAAGGTACAAAAATAAATATTTATCTCTATATTTATGTAGGTATGTGTGTGTGAGATAGAGAGATTTGTGTGCGAAAGCCTGCGTGTGTTTGTTATCCATTAAATAGTAGTAAAGGGGATAATTTGGCTAATGAATCTGTTAATAAGAATGAGAATAGTTAAACAATTAGTTACAAACGTAATAAAATTATACAAAAAACTTGCAGCAGGAGATAGTTTTTAGGGATGTATCGATATTTAAGTTAAATAAAACAAAATAGAAACCAAAATCCTGAGATTGGAGAAATTACTAGCTTTTACCTGCGGCGCCGTCGGTGCTAAATTCGTTTATCGGCGTGGGATTCCTACGGCAACTCCTTGATTAATAAGAAAGTTCGTCATGTCTGTGGGAACAGCGACACCCACATAAAAAAATCAAGAACTTGTTCCTATGGAAACTCTTAATATTCTTACTAGAAATTTCTTATCCCTATGCTTTCAGCTCTGTGCCAACAATCTCGCTAATTGGGTGCTAATATATATATATATATATATATATATGTACGTCTGTTGTGTAATTTTATATGTTATATGAATATAGTACAATCGAAGTTTAATTGGAGTTGCTTGAGTGTGTCATGCTCTCTCAAAGTGTCAGCAGTGCAGCCCGAAGTTAGCATCGTCCACATAAGGAGCGATGCCAACTTCATCACAACACCACCACCAAATTGCTAAAAAAACTCGACACCTGTTTCGCCTCAACACGAGGCATCTTCAGGAGACGCAAGTTGGTCGTGAGCTATACCTTTACCAATTGGTATCACATACAAAAAAAAGTTTCCGACGAATTGAGAATAAAAATAAAAGTAATTAATATTAAATAATCAAGTTTTTTGCCGACATTTGCGCCAAGTATTATATTACAAACAACAGCGTAATAGTGCATGTTGCATCTACATTTCACAATTTTCATCCATATTCCGTCCTACAAACGCGAACCGATCGCCAAATTCTTCAATAATCATTTTAAACAGAACAAATAAATTTACTTGTTTATTAGGTGCCATAAGTGCATATAGATGGGTGGCGCTCGTTTCTTTTTTCACATAAATCGAATAATATTTTTGGCCTTGGGAAATGCACTATTTTTAGGTAATACAAAAAATTAACATGTCTGGTGCCAAGCGATAAAATAAAACGAACGATAAAATTTCGTTGACAGACATGTGTTTTAATTTTTTTTTTTTTATTTATAAAAAGAATAACTTGGACGGTTAGGAAAACAGGAAATTTTCGTTATAATTTTTTTTTGCATTTACCTAATGCTGCTTCATTTCGGGCGCCTTCAATAATGCCTGGTGGCCAATGATCTTGGTCAAAGCAAAATCAGGAAACTGCCAAACAATCATTTAAAAAATGCTGGTGGACTACCTCAAAAAGTGGGGTTGGACTGTTCGTGGAAAACTGGGTAGGATGGAAGGAATCCACAGTGGGATGACCTCCACATTGCTGGATGATCTTTCCAGCCCAGACGGCTGTACACTTGTGGTTTACACAGACAACATAATGCTGATTAATGTGCTAAATTTCAGTGTGAAAATTGAGACCTAAATGCTTGGGGGGAAAGGTATAAACCATGTTTTGCTTTAAACAAGTCAACCACCATGACCATGAAAATAGTCTTCAAAAGAGCCTCGACCATCAAACTGACGATACCTCGATAGCGCCGATTTTTAGCGCTAGGACACTGGAAGTCGTTTCTTTCGTTCGGGCTGCATGCGCTGCTAGGTGCTACGGGAAGGTTGCCAAGCTGTCAACAACATTCTGGGTACTTAAATACCGGGTACTCAAGCCCATATATAAGGGCCCCATTATCCCGAAAATCGTGAATGCAGCCGCGGTACCATACAGTCCAATTACACGTGGTTCTGAGCGCAGAGAAGCACCTTCATAAGGTCGGATACGGAATAAGTGCTGGACTCGTGGCAGCGTTGGGCAACATCCGACAAAGGAAGGGAATTGTTTTTTTTCTTTTCGAAAGTCAGGGATCTTATGAAAGTGAAGTATGTAATGTAACCCCGGACTATATACTGCCACAAATACTAAGATAGCATGGCAGCTTTAGAAAGAGATTGAAAGAACGATATGAGACTGTGTGATAAATCGAGTGTGAATGTTGGCGCAAACGAGGAAATTTGCGATTGCATATTGTGAAGTTGCCTCTGTATAAGGATGAAAGAGCCAAAATTCTAGAGGTTGTAGAGCTGATGGGAGCTGGACAAACGCATACCTTGTGAGCGCGTAAAACTTTAGGGCACTAAGACGGTTCGCGTCAGACTGGCACACGAATCTGTTTCTGGTGTAAACAGCAAAGGCTGTGGTCGCGTTAAATAGGATAGCGAATACGGAAAAACAACTTGTA
Organism: Apoda limacodes; assembly: GCA_946406115.1. Taxonomy (NCBI): domain Eukaryota; kingdom Metazoa; phylum Arthropoda; class Insecta; order Lepidoptera; family Limacodidae; genus Apoda; species Apoda limacodes. Next base: position 26,953,994 of record OX291550.1, read on the forward strand.
AATAGATTCGAACTTCATCATCTTCGGATAGACAAGGCCATGCGAGGTGGAGGGATTATTCGTATTGGCTGCTACGAGTTCTTGTACATTATTTGAACTATTGTAATATTTTAAAAAATTCAAAAAAAGAAATTATTTCCTTAAATATCTTATGTTTAGAATCAGTCTTTCAAATCAAATCAAATCAAAATCTTTTTATTCAAATGTAAATTAACTACAACTAGCTTTACAAACTAATTACAATACTGTTTTATTGCGTGCGTCCATTAGGAAATCTTTGTAAAATCACAAATGAAACATAATATTATAGTGTATCAACTAATAAATACATGTTTTGTATTGAAACACTGAATAAACAAGATTTACAATGTAAATAGTTTTATTTAAAAACAATCAAAATTTAGGTACTATTTTTATTTTATTTAGGTATTATTATTATTTTTTTTGTTTTTCAGATTGCATAGGAGGCACCATTTGATACGTTAAAAGCCTTCAATTACTCTGTGACTGGATTTAAAGTAACTCCCGAGAAAAAAAAATATTCATATAACATATAATATTACAGGGCAGACGTACATATACATATAAATATATACTAAGAATACAAAGAAGTTTGCAAGAAGTTTGCAAGAGCAGACCAGCCTCCACAGGTGGCACCCGTTCACAAGTATGACACATTAATCAGCCATCGCTTCGCTCAACCATGTTTTAGGGAACGTAACGACCCGACGCACATGCCACCACCGCAGAGACACTTTGAGAGAGCATGACACACTCAAGCAACTCTAATAAAACTTATATTGTACTATATTCATATAAAATATTACACAGCAGACGTACATATATATATATATATTTTACATTTTACAATTATGTAATAAATAAATAAATACGTATTCATATACATGCTAAAGATAATATATAATACACATACATGCACATATTCATATATACACAAACAGACATATATTAATACATATATATATAAAAGATATAAAATAAAACTATATGTAAATTAACTTATGGGTCCCATCTGATTCAATCCTTGTTCGGCCGCCCGATAGCGACAGGGTTCCGAACACGAGCGGGTGCTACACACAAATACGCACATATACATATATGCACACACACATTCAAACAGACGTCGCACACCCAAAAGTGGCCCAGCCCCTACACAACAGCCTGGCAACAAATGCACATCATTTAAACTACCATCACTTCGGAAATTAGCTCTCGATATTATATGATATTTTGGAAATTCGGGATGAATTACCAAAAACGGTGAAACACTTCAATCTTGATTTTCAACGTAATGGGCATAATAGTATCGAAATAAAAATTAGTATAAAACGAACGCGCCAACGTTGTAGTCCACGTTAAATTATTATATTATATTATTGGTGTAGGCGGATTAAGTTATTTTAAGGCCTTTAGCAAATTAGGACAAGAGTTTGGATGATTTTAGAAATTAAAATTATCGAACATATGATATTTTTACTATCTGGATCCATTTGACCTGAATGAGAACTAAAAAATATCTAACGGTAGCAAGATAAAAAATTTCATTTTGCTTTTTTTTCATAAAAATATGCTGCAGTAACTAACATGTTCGATTTGAAATGTATTTCTTTCTTAGTCTTGCACCGCCTTGATTTTTTTTTTTTGTAAGCACTGAATTTTTTTTTGATGTGCTAGGTTTTGTTTTCTACCGTAATATTCGCAAATATACAATTTTGTTTATTTTCTACGACACACGGCAGCATAACCCAAGCACCTAGCAAAAATTCTGTTTTTATGAAAATAAAATAGAAACAGTGTTAGCTTCTGTAGATAAAAAATCAACAAAGTAGTAAAATAAAATATTTAAAAAAATTTTTTTTTAGAGTACAATTATACGTAATTTTTTTCTCGACTTATCCATGGTGTGCGAGTGACATTGGATAGGTCGTTCGAAAATAATTTTTAATACAAAGTATATTTTTCTACAATGAAATTCTAGAACATGTGGATAAAAAATAAATCTTAATTGATTTGTATTTGTGTTGTGTCATTTGTAATATTTTTTAAATAAAAACATTGTCTGTTATGTGTAAGTGTATAATGTATTTTAATATGAAGTTGGAAAAATATCATAGATTAACTGCTGAGTTTCTTGCCGGTTCTTCTCAGTTGTAAATTGAGTTTGAGATTGAACTGTTACGGCCAATTACTTTCTAGATGTGTACGTACATGCGACATTCTCGGAAACATCAATAGTTAAAAAAACAATAAAAAAAAGGTTGCATTATAATGGGCTTCCATTCATCTCAAGATTTAGCGAAAAGATACATATACAGGCAAAAGTGAACCTAATACTCTAGACGTAAGGTTTACTCTCCTCTGAGGGCTAATATTGTTTACAACTAAGAATGTTTATGTCGCATGGATTGTTTACGAATAAAAGTACAAGACAGCTCTCGAAGCGTCTAGAATATTCAAGTCCACCCTCCAGCCCCCGCGATGACGTCATAAACCGCGGGATCGTACACTGAAAACCTTAGATCATTGATTAATATATTTATGGTATATTAGCACGCGAAAAGGCCGAGACAAAAACTCAACGAATTGTTAACCTCCTTCTTTCTTTTTTCTGGTCGGTAAAAGAGACAAATATTTAATGTAGAAAAAAAAAACAATCTAAAAGATACGTTTTTATGCGCTTAAAAAGAACAAAATAATTCTCCGGGTGTTTTGATGATACAAGAGGACATACACATAAAACACACACTACTACCACCAAATACGCGCTTACAGGTGAACTCGTAAAAGTTCTTTTTCGTTTTTTTATGAACCTTCCTGTTCCTGTCTGTCTGTTTGTACTTTAATTGCTTCTTGGAGTACTGTATTATACACATATTTTGAATACCTCATCTTTCATAATTAGTATTATTAATAATTTAAACCTATTTAATACACATAAGTTTCATTTCATCACATATCTTAACGTATCCTGCTAGTCATATCCTTTCATTTGATACCCTTGTCGTGGGGGTTGTGAAGAAGCGAGTGTTCCGCCACTTTGATATGGCCACCAACGACAAACAGACTCACAAGAAAGTGACACTAGAAACATGGTAAAATAATAATAATAAAACAGTTTGCACTTCCATTTGCGAACAACAAAAAGAGTCGTGTTCATCGAACTAAGAAGAAAAAAGCGCAAAAAAGTAATATAAATAAATAATAATATAAAAAAAAAAATTATACATAAAAAAATAGTTTTTACAAAATAAACCTACAAATACATTTTCTTTGCTTACCTTGGCTTTATGACACCAAATTAAACCAGATGGATGAAGATACAGAGTGGCGAACATAAACATGTACTATTTCAACCAGCGGCAGCCTTACCCATAGCGAGGCTCCGGGCGGCAGGTCTTTGCGAGGGCCTTTGTCCTTTGTGAAAAGTATGCGATGCGAAAGTAGGTGCGGTTGTTTGGTTTACGTATTTTTCATATTCGACGAGAAATGCTAAAGTTGTACAAATAAATAAAAGTTAAGTTTTAAAATATTTAACATTGAAAGATTTACAAAATTAAAAATTTCCTTCATACAAACGGATGAACATATTCAGTTCTTCATACAATTCATGTCCATCAATATCACATTCGATCCCGACAACGTGCGCGAGGTAGACGGCGAAGTGGAGCGCAAAATTTCTCTTCCTCCACAAGACTCCCTGCCCCCAAGTCACTGTCGACAAAGTCAAACAGGTCATCAAAGACCTACGCCCCCGTAAAGCCCCCGGTGCGGACGTTATCTCTAACGATATCCTAAAGCGCCTCACTTTCCCTTCTCTGCCTTCTAGTAGCGATTTTCAACGCTGCTATCGAAAATTGCACTTTTCCTTCTCAATGGAAAGATGCAATTGTTATAGGCATCCACAAGCCAGGCAAAGCTCGTACTGAGCCGTCCACCTGCCGCCCCATAAGTTTACTAAAGGCCCTTGGTAAACTGTACGAACGTCTCCTCCTCGCTCGCCTACGGAACGCTATAATCTCCAGAGGCATTTTAATAGACGAGCAGTTCGGCTTCCGTGCCAAACACTCATGCGTCCATCAAATCCTCCGCATTACGGAACATATTCTCAGTGGCTTTCAACCAGTATTAGGTAAGCTCCGCCACACGGGCGCTGTCTCCTTCGATTTAGCAAAAGCCTTCGACAAAGTCTCGCACAACGGTTTAATTTATAAACTGTACAATTTTCAGTTGCCAGACCATCTCGTGCTCATCATACGAGACTATTTGTCGAATCGTAGCTTTCGCTACAAAGTAAAAGGCACTCTCCCTTCCCCCCGCCCCACAGAAGCAAGAGCAAGGGTCCGTGCTCGCCCCTATCTTGTACCTTCTGTACACTAACTACATCCCCAAAACGATAGGTACCCAATTAGCCCTCTTTGCGGACGATACCGCTATTTATACCACCGATAGGCAAGTGAGTCGAATCACTAAGAGACTCCAACCCGCTATCACTGCCCTAGGCTAATGGTTTCGGAAATGGAGAATCGAGGTGAATCTCGACAAAAACCCTGCCTTTCTCTTTACCTCTGGCCGCCCTCCGCGGCCATCTCCCCTCTCACTCTTCGGTCGTGCTATTCCCTGGCAAAACAAGACCAAATATCTCGGTGTGACCCTGGATAGGCGTTTTAACTTCCGCGATCACACCAAAATAGTTAGAGACCGAGCCGCTTTTGCCCTCGGTCGTCTTTATCCCATGATAGGCAAGTACAGTAAGATGTCGCTTAGAAATAAGCTGAATCTTTAGACAACTTGCATCCGCCCCATACTAACTTATGCTAGCGTAGTCTTTGCGTTATCCAAGCGCAATCTCCATAAAGTTCAGACCCTCCAAAAGCGCTTTCTCATAACGGCCTCCGGAGCCTCCTGGTACGTCCGCAATGCGGACCTACACAGAGATTTCGAACTCCCCACGATTTCCCAATATTTCAAAGATCTGGCAGTCCGCTTTTTCGGGCGTACACAAAATCACCCGAATCGACTAATTGTGCAATCCACAACGTATTATCCCCCCGATCGACCTCGGCATGGTCGTAAAACTAACGGCCCCAGATGACGATCTCGCTATCCGGATAGCGAGATTAGTCTCAACGACCTCCCCAAATAGGGCCTCCCTCCGATACGACGCCGATTTCCCCGGGTTCCTCGGCACCCGAACGGATACACGAGGTATCAAAGAGTGCCGGGGCGCTTCTGGCCCCCACTCAATCGCAACCGCACCCGCGTCACGGGGAACTCCCCTCCTGGCGGTGACTCACCTTCGGGTTCAAGACTCACGGACGCCCCCGAAAGCGACAACCCAAGCCGAGGCTCCCCCCACGGGGAGCCCTTGAGCGTTGGGCGCTATATGGGCTGAGGCTCCTTCAGAGTCTCGTCCCAAAAAGCCCGGTGAAGCAGTAATGGCTGCATTAGCCAACTGCATTGTCAGATCAGAAAAAAAAAAAAAAATCTAATGATTCTCCTACTGACATAGAAATTTGCAAATCGCTTCATTGCTTCAAAAGTTCACTATCACTCATTTCCTTTATCTTTTTATATTATACATGAAACCAAATATGCTCTCATTGCTAGCGCGCACATTGTCGACAATGACATAAAAATAGTTTATTTTGAAAATCTCCTCCGCATTAAATTTATAAGCTTCATCTTCCTCTTCATAATTTAAATGCCTTTTTTTTACTTCTTCTTCTGACTTCTTTGAACTGTCTGTCAATAGCATTTTCCTCGGCTATTTCCCTCGCTGTTACAAGGGATGACTGAAACCCATTTTCTCGAAAATTTTCGAGCTAATTTGTGAATGCGTCTAGGTGTTGTATAGCCACATCTAAATGATTTTTTTCGCTTTGTCACATATTACTTATAACTTTATCTTTGTAAGAATGTCATACCATATGGCAAGTGAAACTACAAAGTCGTAGGTAGTTGTAGGTAGTTATTTCCTTTTCTATAGAATGGCATTCACTGACCAATTGGTATTGGTATTTTAAGGATGTTTTATTGTTACAAATTCGTTTACCTCTTATTGATACTAGTATAGAATGGATTTTTATGTATGAAATGGGTGACAACTATTTAAAAGTCATATTGTAGTATGTTTGTAGGTTTAAAGTGGACAGAAGTGTTAAGTTTATTTTTAGATGAAATGGTGATATCAACGTAGAGAAATGTGGTGTTATAATGATGTAATAATCTAATATTTCATGTTTGAACTTGAGAAAACTAAAGTTATTGAAGTTGTTTATAAATGATCTTAGCCACACTATGGTTTTATTTGACATTGTTCTAAAAAATTGATCTCAAGTTCTACCAATTTCTACCATTCAACTAAAAACTTGGGAAAATGCCTATATTTGGGCCCTTGGCGCCTACTTCAGTCGAGGGCTGAATAAAATATATTAAATAATAATTAATTAATTCAAACCATCAACAAAATGTGCCATAAATTTAAAATTGAATCTTTCGTTATTTTCTTACACCCATGAACATACCTATTAAATCAACTGTCATTCATAGTCAACACGCAAACACACATCACATCACATCAACTGACATTGATAATTGTAAATAAAATATCCCAATATACTATATTTTAATAACTTTACGAATAAAGTATTGACAACGACCAATAAATGTCGAAATATCTACATTACCTAATTTTGGTTTTATTTATTTATATACTATAACAAATTTAAAAATCTATATATTGCTGTATAAGCAGCCATCTTGATCAAGCGGACCACTTTTGAATGATTTGCATGTTATTCCGATTCCAGAGAAATCAGAAAAATGTATACTATAAGTAAAGTACTAAAGCGGAGGCAACATAGGATCTTTCATGTCAATATCATTATTTTTTACCACTGAGGTGGCAAACAAGCAAACGGTCCGCCTTATGGTAACGGTCACCGTGACCTATGCACGTTAGTTACACCAGAGGTATAACTCGCGCGTTGACGACCTTTCAAAAATCTTATAATCATACTGTTGGTAGGGAGCTCATTCCACAACCTAAGCGTTCGCGGGAGGTCGTTTCATTGAAACTGCACTGTACGTGACTATGAGCGGTACGATGGTAGAAAATTATAAGTGGATCTTATTAATTTCCACATTTGCCAGAGACATGGCCCAATCTCTATCTTTCCTCGATTCTTTCTTTAAGAATAAAAGGACACACGCAAAATATTGTTTATTATTTCTTTGGTCACCATACATGTCCCAGTAATCCTGACGAAACAATATTATAACACTTTATTTTATATAACATATTTCAAACGAGTTTTAATACAAATTAGTCATAGCGCATGTAAGAGTTCAAGGTATAAAAAGTCGGTTTTTACAACAGCGCTTTATTTCTACGTTGACTGACGACTGATTCGTAACATACATTATGTTGAAATCATTATATTTTATAACACTTTGTGCAACTTCATGTTTAGCTTACCTTTACGAAATTTTCCCTGGTGTGTTTCAAGTGGAGAAGGTATTTGGTATTGTCAATAATGAAGAGGGACGCCTCCACCTTTGCAAACGTTATTATTTTAATTATGGTCTGAAAGACTCGAACTGCGTGTGCAACGATGAACAGAAAAACACGCAAGCTTTGCAGGTTTGGGGTGAAAATGAAGATGATGGTGACTATAACATCACCGTTATTATTGACGAATTTAACAAAATTTATGAAGATTTAAATATTTGTTGCGAATCACTTGGAAATGATAGAATGGTTATGATCCCTGTTTCTAACAATGAGTTTAAGCTGTACGGAAAACCAAAAGATGAAAACATGGATCCTGAAATATATATTTTAAAAAATAACATGCCTTCAATAAATGCAAAAGACATAGTTGCTGATAGTTTTGATTTGCGGATGAGAAAAGACTCGAAGTCGTGTGAAAAAACAATTGAGTATCCTAGCACTTAAAAATATGTGGCTAGCAGAGTACTGTTTTTTGGTTTGTTAAAGAAACTTTGTTGCTCATTATAAACATTATTTCTGCTAATACAATAGCCGTTAGAAATCGATTACCATAGCAGGTCATAATTTCTGGTCTTAACGAAGTTACGTTGTTTAAATTTACAGACTAATATTTGTAAGAAATTTAAGCAATAGTTAGCACTGACAGTAAATGTAGCCAATTAATTAGTTAGTGAGTTAACAAAGTTGTCTCTATTACTAATTACTGCTTAAACCGGCTGTCCGTGTATTGGCAGAGTTAGTACAACAGTAACAACTGAAAGATAGTCAAATATTGTTTGAGTGACACTTGTGTTGTTTGTTTTATTATGCACTCCCATTTCAACATGTCTTTAAATTTATTAAGTGTTTCGGATAAAAATAAACTTCTTTGAGGTTAACATCACAAAATTATTTTATTTATAAATGAATCACATTTAAAATAAATGCATTGGGAGTATAAAAGAACGTAATAATTTGATATCTTTTGTCTGTAAATGTTTTGTACAACCTTCATTGCCTGATACATATGTTTCCACTGTTTGGGCACGGCCCAACCTCACCAAGGGTAATGTGCTGGTAGCCTAAGGGTTTCGATTTTTATTTCGCATCCTGGGCGTTGTCCTAAATATTTCAGCTCAGCCCGCGCTAAATTTAATGCGTGGGTTCCTATGGCAACTCCTTGATTATAGTAAGGAAGTTTGCTATAGTTTTGATTATCCTCTATACCCCAATCCGGCTTACATTGACGTTAAGGTACACAGTAGTTAAGCCCATCGTTTTGAGGGTTCCGTATCCAAAGGGTAAATACAGGATCCTATTGCTAAGACTCCTCCTCCTTCGTCCGTCCGTCTGTCATCAGGCTGTATCTCATGAACCGTGATAGTTCGACAGTTAAAATTTTCACAGAAGATGTATTTCTGTTGCCGCTATACTAAAAAACAGACCTAACTAAATATTTAAGAGGACCTCCATACAACAAAAGTGATTTTTTTGCAAATTTTTGCTTAATATCAATAAAGGAAACAGGTAGACGCTTGAAATATTCACAGAATATTAAGTTATATATTTACTTTAAAAATAAATAATAAAATAAAATAAATATTTAAGGGGAGTTCCCATACAACAAACGTGATTTTTTTGCCGTTATAAATAATGGTACGGAACCCTTCGTGCGCGAGTCCGCCTCACACTTGGTCGAACCTTCCTCTGAGTGCTAATATGACATAAGATCTTTATTGCTAATATTCAGATATTAAAAGTCAAAAAAATATGTTATAATAACATCAAATGTTATTAATAACATCAAATAATATACCTAAATAATTAAAATTAAATAGAGAAAAGAAACAAATAAATAATAAGTACTCTTGGTATCTAACCCTAGGTATAAATACAAGGAAGTAGCCGTAAAAAAATAGATAATCCCTGTCGGCCATCAGCTCCTGAAAGAAATATAAATAGAAAGAGAAATGGAAAAGAAATGTTTTGCCTAATAGCCACTGTTTAAGATTTGTTTTGAGGCGAGTCGAAATTTTTGATGTTTTGAGGCAATTCGTTACAGAGGGCTGCACCGGGCACCCCCAACATAAACGCAATTTTCCGACATTCTAAGCGGTGTATCGATGTCACCAAGTCGTGCTGACTACGGGTGTTGTGGGTGTGCATATCGGAGTGTATTATGAATTATGTTTTGTTTGTTTTTACGAACAGCGAAATATCTGTTCACTAGCTTTCCGCCTCCGGCTTTGCTCGTATAGACTATAAAATTTGCACTGTTCTTTAATCAATATACTGTAAAGTTTACCCCATTTCACTTCCTTAGAGATTAAATTTCAAAAGAGCCGACAAAACCTACAATAAAATTAACCCCTTCTCGGAATTAATTATTTCTATCCTGAGTGATTTAAGCTTAACCACTTTAGCAAAATATATTTTTGGAAAATCCATTACGTATCCAGATAAATCCCTATGAAATCTTCCAAATCAAGTTGCTTAGCCATAGCTTATTTTTTTTTGACGCGTCTCAAACAGTTTCTAAACGCTAAGGCGCATCTGCGCGTGGTTCACGCCCTTAGAGGCTTAAAAACAATAATCTTTAACGAAGTTTGCAATATAATCATAAGCCCTTCACTACATTTCAAATTTCTATCCGTAGCAATTTGGACTCAGTGTGACGAATCGGTAGTTTTTTCCACACAAACCTTGCCACCTTCTTTTTCACATTAGGGTTTGAATTTTTACAAACCCCAAAACACATGTCTCATTAATTGTGAACAGCACGTAAACAAAGTTTAAAATAAATATGATCATAAAATATTATTTCGAAACCAAACTCTATCTCCCTCTTTTTCTCTTAGGGGCTAAATTTTCAGAAAACTTGAAACACATAGTTTATTAAGTGTGTTGAGAGACATATATATTCTCATGTTCGAAGTAATTCGACTACATACCTTATAATCTTTATCATTTCTCAATCTTTCAACCTTCACATTAACGAGGGTGATTTGGGCCATAGTCCACACGCGGGCCCAATGCGGATTGTCGACTTCACTATGTCTTTTTTTTTGACGCATGCAGGTTTCCTCAGGATGTTTTCCTTAACCAAAAAGCCATTTGCGAAATCAATCAATGTACTTAAGAAATATTGGTACATGCCGTATGCTCATTTCATACTTTTTTGGTATTGCCACTCGAAAAAGATTCATCTATACAATGAATATAACTCACTTTTATTCACTGAGTGAAAAAAAAATATAACGGCACATCCCTCAATGACTTCTTGCATACCGGACCTAATCTGCAGGCCGATTTGTTTGCTCTCCTTTTGTCATTTCGCTATTTTAAAATTGCTATACCTGCTGATCTACAAGAAATGTATCTTAGAATACTTTTAACTGAAAATGACTGCAGGTATGAAAAACTATTATATTTTTTCATTTAAACCGAACCACTTCGCATTTTATAATTTAACTCCGTGGCCTTCGGTCTTCGCTGTAGACCATTCTTGGCCATGCGTACGGTCCGTCAGTTAGCTAATGACGATCGCGCACGTTTCCCTCTTGCTGCAGAGGTCGCCACTGGTGCTCTGTATATGGAAGATTTAACCAGGTCTGTACATTCTGTTGAGGATGGGATTCGATTGGCTGACGAGTTGATTGCATTATTTAAAGGTGGCGGACTTAATCTCGTTAAATGGGCAAGTAACTCGTCTGAACTTTTTGCTCATTTACCGGAATCGTATCGCACTTCAATAGAATTCACTGACAATAGTGATACGTTGAAAGTGTTAGGTTTAAAGTTGCTACCCACTACTAATACGTTCTCTTTCACTTATTCCACCTCGGCTGTAGGTAACACTAAACGTGTCTACCATCGCTTGTTTTTCTGACGTTCTGGGGTTTGTCGCTCCCGTTATAATCTTTGAAAAACTTTTATTGCAAGAACTTTGGCTCGCTAAAATTGGGTGGGATCAAGAGCCACCCGATTCTATTACTGAACGTTTTATTCAATTCAAGGGTAAATTGCAGCTTTTATCTAATTTACGAATACCACGCCACTTAGGTATCGCTCCAGGTTGCGTTGTACACTAAGTTGCCTTTGGCGACGCCAGCATGAAAGCCTACGGCTGCGTTATTTATTTACACGTGACACACCCTAATCACGAAATATCCATTCATTTGGTATGCTCTAAATCTAAAGTGGCTCCGTTAAAAACTGTTTCGCTAGCTAGGCTCGAATTATTTGCAACGTTTCTTCTCGCTAAACTTGTTAAACAAGTTCATACCGTCTTTTATGATCGCTGTCCCATAGAGGATATATTAGCATTTACGTACTTCACTATCACGCTGTCGTAGATCCACTCATCTCCGCACTGGTGAGAAACATTGAGTGGAACGAAAATTGCCAAAAATCTTTCGATACGCTCACTAGTCACCCAGTTTTACAATACCCAGATTTAGTGAACGAATTTATATTATAAACTGACGCATCAAATTTTGCGATCGGTTCAGTTTTGATGAACAAAGACAGAAGACCTATTGCATACACAAGTAGAACACTAAGTAAAGCTGAAATAAATTACGTAGTTATAGAATAAGAGTTACTTGCCAGTAACTTACTTTGGAGTGTAAAACACTTCCGACCTTACCTGCGCGTAGGAAGTTTATAATATTAACCGATGACAGGCCATTGGTATAACTTTTTGGTATGAAAGATCTATCAAGTAGATTGTCAAAATTCCGCGCCCACAAGGATACACAAGGTATGAAAGAGTGCCGGGGCGCTTCTCGCCCCCACAAAAAAAAAAAAAAAAACTCAAGCCTTTTAAATATTCCTGTATTTAGTTTATTTAATAGTACTGCCAGTGACCTTGCGAATAAATACAATTCTAATAAAACCTTCATTTATATTGCAATTTACCCCAGAGGAATTTGTAAGGGCGTTTAGTGATTCTTGTAAAATAATAAATATAAAAGAGTTATGCTATTCAAAACAAAAGAACGAAAGATATAGCTAATTTGTAGAGAAAGTCGTAAATGCAATAAAATGTATTGATAATTATACGGAACCACGGTTGTGTATATTAAAGGAACATAATGAATACATGATCAATACGATGAACGCATAATTCAAAATGACTTTCACATTTTACCGACAAGCGGTCACGCGGGTAAAAGCCGAATGTTAAATAATATAAAAAAATATTATTATTGGTCCACTATAGAAAAGGACGTAAGTGACTTTGTAAAAAGGTGCGATCAGATGCCAGAAGCAAAAATATACAAAACAAATTAAAGAGCCGATGGAGATCATTCTGCTTTTGAAAAAATCTATATGTATGTAGTTGGACCCTTAGATAAAGATAATGATATTTTAACAATGCAATGTGAGTTAACAAAGTACATAGTAGCTGCACCACTTCGCACAAAAACCAGCAATGAAACTGCACTGCACTTGCGGTATCGAGCCCCTAAGTCTGAGGAGAGACTTTGCCTCCCTGTGTGTGTTCTACCGCTTGTACAATGGGTTGTGTTCTGAGGAATTGTTCGAAATGATGCCCATGTCTACTTTCTACCATCGCACCGCTCGCCATCGGCAGGGAATTCATTCTCACACTTTAGAACCGAAATGGTCGCGTACAGTGCGGTTTTAGAGAAACTTCCTCCCGCGAACGCTTAGGTTGTGGAATGAGCTCCCTGCCAAGGTTTTCTCTAAGGACTACAGTGTGGGGTTCTTAAAAAAAGAAGTTATTAGATTTCTGAAGGTTCGGCAACGCGCGAGTGATGCCCTTGGTGTTGCAAGCGTCCATAGGCTACGGTGACCGCTTACCATCAGGCGGACTGTAGGCTTGTTTGCCACCTTAGTAGTATAAAAAAAAAAATGTTTTTCTAATTAACTTCATTCAAAAATATGGTCTACCTAGGATAGTTACGTCAGACAGGGGCAGTGAGTTCTGTTCTAGTATTTTCAAGGAAAACACAGATTCCACAGCCTACAGGCATCAGTTCATAGGAAGCCTTAAAAACTCTCACAAAAATGTAGGAGCATACCTACGCATACAAACTAGGGAAATTTTTGAAGTTTTTATTTAATATCACAGTACATACAGACTCACAATATACACCATTTAAGCTTATTTTTGGAAGAAATTGTCTCTTACCATCACATTTAGTTGGAAATATAGTAGATTTCTCTTTATAATTTTGACAGTTATCCTTCAGAATCAAAGTACAGGTTACAACTATCTCACAAGGATGCTCGAAATTCTCTCTCACTCAGTTAATTACAAACCAGGTGATAAATTATTGTTAAAAAATGAAACAGGTAAAAAACTGGACACCTGTATTTAGGTCCACACATTGTGGTCGAAGAGAAAAAACCAGATGTCGAAATTATAATCAATGGTAAACACGAAATTGTACACAAAAATAGAACCAATCCTTATTACAAAATCTGTCAATAATTTGCCTTATATTTGTATTCGTATTCAACTATATTAGTCCAGTCAAATTAGAAAATTAGAAAACATTAATTGGTAGAGTTTTGAATTTTTGTTTACATGTTCATTAAGACCTCCCTTTGTGCATACTAAAAGTCCCCATCGATACCTGTTGCGCTCGCGCCGCCATCTTGGAAAAAAGGTACCCTTTTTCAGTTTTTTGCTTATATCTCGGCAATAATTATTAATACGATAAAATCTTGTATACAAAAACTGTAACTTATTAAATTTCCTATAAAAAAGTTAAGATATATTTTTTTTGTATCTCTAATACTTTAGCTGCAATCCGACATTGAAAAGTTTTTTTTTATATTTTTGCTTTCGATATACAGTTTTGTTTCTGTTTACACCTAAAATGTTCATATATATCTTCAAAAACTTATTCTATGACACTACTTAGAGATAGAAAGACCGACAGAGATGATGAGAAAGAGAGAAGGGGAGAAATAATTCAGGGGCATATACATTATATAGTATGGAATACGCCGTTAATGACAACCATGGGCTAGACTTACTGACATAGAATTTCTACAGAACATAAGCCTAAGTTTGCGCTCCATGAACTTTGCTCTAACAATCTCTTGGTTATTATGTCACTTGGACCTTGGTGTATACTGGGACAAATTCAAGAAAGCTCTTAAACTAATCAGCTTACTACAGCTTGATCTCATTTCTCTCATTAGATCTTTAATATTGATGTGGTCATCGAATCTGTCACCCAACAGTCACTCGCAAGCTACTATTAGCAAGTGCATAAAATAAAAACCAGTTAAGAGCGATCTCAGTGTATGTGGAACAGCTTATAAATGCAACAGCTTAAAAACCGTTTTAATGAACGCTGTCGCCACGTCGAACTCGCCACTCCGTGAAATCTGTGATGCAGTGCCCCTGTTCTGTTGCCCAAAATCCGAAATGACTTTGATGAAGAAGTCTATAAAATTACGTAACCGAGGAAGTAGTAACCGTTAATCAAGTTTGCTCAAAGCGTTTAGTGAACTAAATTATCTATATGACGAGGGCTTAGGACGTTTTTACCCAAAAAAATGTAGTTTGACATCTCCTCGTTAAAAATACTTATTAATAAATAATCAGAGGTAAACATAATTTTGATAGTCTGCAGAACTTGGTCTACAATGACGGAAGGAGAGCACATCTACTTTTGACCTCATTGTCTACCTTGCGGTTATAATTGGTGTCTACTGGTTTTGTGCTAAGCAAGCATTACGACTCTAGGTTTTTTCTAAGCTGTCTGCCTTTTAGTCGTCGTCACAGGGATTATTTAGCATTTGGAAGGAAAGCATGGCCCTCAGGGTGCCGACTTCAATAGATTTATAGATCCAGTAAATCTGGAGGCCAGGCTATATCCCTTCCATCGCGTTTTTGGACTACGTTCTCAACATTTTTGTAGAAGGAGTCTAGTCTTCTGCAGAGGGTTAATTGTTACGTTGTCGTCGTGCGACGTTGAGCTCTTTTATTAGTGACCCTATGTCCTCGAGCACCGGTGAACGCTTATTTAGAGCACTAGTTATTGGTAGCTTAACTTAGTGACTGGTAAGAGATTCGATGCCACGTCAATTTGTCGTGAGATCTAATAAGAGAGGATGCGATTTAGTTGTTTTAAGCTAATAAGCTTTTAAGGGCTTTCTTCAATACGCCTTTGTCGGATAGGAGTCAGAGGGACATATAATAACGGGAAAAATTCAAAGCAAAATCCGTTTAGCTAGATACAGAAACCTTACGTTATGTGAAATCGCTTCGTCAAGTATTTCCAGCCTATCACTATTGGTAGTATTGCAGTACTATAAACGGTGCTTGGTTACTATATACATTTACATACAAAGTCACGTAAATCGGAATACGTTGCCTAATTCTTTATGGGGAGTGAGGCACACGGTCTACGAGACGATGATCAGCTGATGGCTGGTCATGGCTTTTCGGTATTGATAGCCAGTCGTGGCTATTTCGTGGTACTTGTACCCACCAAGAGGCCCCAAAACACGTTCCAACCCAGCCATACACATCATGTCACATAATGCATTTGCCTCTTTCCTCCCTTCCCTTTTTCTCTCTTTCCCACCCTCTCATATCTCTCTCTCTCTTTCTTTTTCTCGCTTGGTAGTTTCGCGGAATAAATCTAAAAAATATATTTGAACCATTTTGGAGTAAACATAAAACAAACGGTATATCGGCAGCAAAATATTAAATAATTTTCCTCTTTAACACCGGATTACAGCTAAAATACTAGAGATACAACAGTTATATATATGAGCTTCTTTATAGGATATTTAATTTTAACCTATATTTTTTACATACACATTTTTTCCGTATCAACAATAATTGCCGAGATATAAGCAAAAAACTAAAAAAGGGTACTGTTTTCCAAGATGGCGGCGAGAGCGCAACAGCTATCGATGGGGACTTTTTGTATGTTCAATGGGAGGGATTAATGAACAATTATACCAAAATTCAAAACTCTACCAATTAATGTTTTTTTAGCCTAAAAAGGTATCTAATTTGACTGGTCTATATTGTTACTATCGTCATACGAAGTTGTTGTGACGTAAATGTTATATGATACTATATTATAGTGATAGGTTGATTGTTTTAGCTGTATAACTAGGTACCTATAACAAATCTATATGATGTATTAGGACTATTGTGTTGTTTTAATGTGATGTTGTGTAATGTAAATTGTGTTAGTACTTTTATTATAAGTAATTAAGGTGGCCACCGAAATAAAGTTGCGCAACAACAACAAAAAAATATTTAAACGATCAATCGATAGGTATAAGTTTTCTATTAACTATTGATAAGTAATATTTTTTCTCATGCTTACTTGTATTTTAAATACTTTAATGAAATATGTGTTTTTCTAATTTTGTGTTTACATATTATTATTTTGTATGTAAGTACGTGTAGTTATAATTTTTATTTTATCTCTTTGTGTTTATTTTGTCTTATACATTACTATGCTTTAAATGTGTTTGAAATAAGTATAGAATATTATTGTGTCATATGTTATGGCTCATGAATTTGCTCTGACCTATGGATTCTCTCAGCTGGTACTTTCTCCAACGAGAATACCAGATATAGAGGAACATACGAGCTCCTTACTGGACCTTCTGCTGACTACTCGTCCGGACGGGTACTCCGTCTCAGTGGATGCGCCTCTTGGCTCCTCGGACCACTCTCTCGTTCGGACTCAAGTGTCATGCACACAACCTGATCCTTCTGGGCCAACTAATTGGCGTCGTGTGTGGCACTATAAGTCGGCAGACTGGGATGGATTGCGAGAATTTTACGCATCGTACCCGTGGAGGCAGATCTGCTTTAACTCAGAAGATCCTGACGTCTGCGCAGCCGCAGTCACTGAGACAATCCTTGCTGGTATGGAATGCTATATTCCTAACCCGAGAGTAGCTGCCGGCGTCAAAAAACGACCGTGGTTTAATAGGTCTTGCAGAAAAGCTAAAATTCTTAAGCAAAATGCATATGAGGCTTGGACCACGGCTCGTTTTAATAAGGATCCGAATATTTCTGAGTTAAAACGCAAATTAAATGCTGCCTCGAGGTTCAGTAAGAAAGCAACTGCCAGAGCATAATTCCAATTCATCGGCAAAATAGGTGGACGACTTGCGAGCTATCCTTCTGGGAGTCGTGCTTTCTGGTCGCTTGCCAAAGCTGCCGAAGGGAACTTCTGCCAGTCGTCGTTACCACCACTGCGAAAGACCGATGGTGACTTGGCCCATAGTGCTAAAGAGAAAGCCGATCTTCTGGGCAGTCTCTTTGCCTAGAACTCGAATATGAACGATGAAGGCGCTGTACCACCTACTATACCGTGGTGCGGTAAGACCATGCCGAAAATCTCCATAACGCAGCGGGAGGTCAGGCGGGCGTTGCTTTCTCTAGACGTTCATAAGTCGAGTGGGCCAGACGGTATACCAGCAGTGGTGCTTAAGCAGTGTGCTCCTGAGTTATGTCCTGTACTCACGCGCCTCTTCGCGCTTTCCTACCACACAAGGCAATTTCCGTCTTCATGGAAGACTGCGAATGTGCACCCGGTGCCCAAAAAGGGCGATAGATCAGATCCATCGAATTACAGGCCTATCGCTATTACCTCTCTCCTCTCTAAGGTGATGGAGCGTGTGATCAACACACAGCTTCTAAGATACCTAGAAATACACGATCTGGTCAGTGACCGTCAATATGGCTTTCGCCACGGTCGCTCGACTGGTGACCTTCTAGTGTATCTCACACACCGATGGGCACTAGCCATTGAGAGTCAGGGGGAGGCATTGGTATGTAGCCTGGACATAGCGAAGGCGTTCGATCGGGTCTGGCACCGCGGTCTTCTATCGAAGTTGCCATCTTACGGAGTGCCCGAGGGTTTGTGCAAATGGGTGGCTAGCTTTTTGTCCGGCAGACGCATACGAACCGTAGTTGACGGTAGTTGCTCTGATAGCATGGACATTAATGCTGGTGTCCCGCAAGGCTCTGTGCTGTCTCCTACGCTGTTTCTACTGCATATCAATGACATGTTGGACATCAACAACATACATTGCTATGCAGATGACAGTACTGGAGACGCTTTTTACACGGGCCGTGCAAACATCCCTCGTTCCGATGTGGAGGAAAACCGCACAGAACTTGTGTCTCAAATCGAGACCACACTGTCCCAGGTCTCTGACTGGGGACGGGTAAACTTGGTCCGATTCAACCCTACAAAGACACAAGTGTGCGCGTTCACCGCTAAGAAAACTCCATTCATTGTGGTCCCACAATTCCAGAACACTCCCCTCTCCATCTCCAAGAGCATTGGGATCCTTGGTGTCGACATCTCCAGCGATGTTCAGTTCCGAGATCATTTACAAGATAAGGTGAAGCTGGCGTCCAAAAAACTTGGTGTACTCAACAGAGCGAAGCAGTACTTCACGTCGGGGCAAAGGTTGTTACTTTACAAGTCGCAGGTTCGGCCCCATATGGAGTACTGCTGCCATCTCTGGGCAGGTGCACCCGGATACCAGCTTGGCCCTTTTGACTCGGTTCAACGACGGGCTGTGAGAATTGTCGACGATTCCAAACTCACTTGCGGTATCGAGCCCTTAAGTCTGAGGAGAGACTTTGCCTCACTGTGTGTGTTCTACCGCTTGTACAATGGGTTGTGTTCTGAGGAATTGTTCGAAATGATGCCCACGGCTACTTTCTACCATCGCACCGCTCGCCATCGGCAGGGAATTCATTCTCACACTTTAGAACTTAAATGGTCGCGTACAGTGCGGTTTCAGAAAAACTTCCTCCCGCGAACGCTTAAGTTGTGGAATGAGCTCCCTGCCAAGGTTTTCTGCAAGGACTACAGTATGGAGTTCTTCAAGAAAGAAGTTATTAGATTTCTGAAGGGTCGGCAACGCGCAAGTGATACCCCTGGTGTTGCAAGCGTCCATAGGCTACGGTGACCGCTTACCATCAGGCGGGCCGTAAGCTTGTTTGCCACCTTAGTGGTATAAAAAAAAAAAAAAAAAAAAAAAAAAAACCTTTCATATGTTTGCCTCTTACTTAATCTTAATATTTTTTTTTTTTAAATAGATTTGTATTTGGGGTTATAATACTAATTTTTTTATGTCATATAAAATTTTATTTCCTTCCGCGATGGAGATGTAGTAGTATATAATAATATGTGTAATCTCAGGTTATTCAGTAATAAACGAACTCTTGGAGAATACGCTTGTTTTATTGCGACACGGTTCGCCTGATGGTAGGCGGTCACCGTAGCCTATGGATAGATACGAGAGATTGACTAGTACTTAACTATTATTTACTACTGACGTAATAGAAACATAGAAATTTTCGAAAGTAACTGAGATATACATATTTATATATGTAAACATCCCAAGCTTGTAATAGAAATAAAGACTTGATTTATTTCACAAACTATTAATCGTTTTCACACGTCAATACGATTTTCGTAAATCAATTTCTTTTTTTCCTGATTGATTCTTATTTAAATTAATAGCTATATTTTGCCGTCGTGGAATTTGAAAATAGTTATTCCTGCAGGAATACTAATTTATTTCGTAATTCAAAATACCAAATTTCCTTCTCCGTTTCTTCAAAAAATACCAACTGTACCAAAAATCAGCTAAATTGTTTGCATTGTTGCGACGCTAAGCAGTAAAAAACTAACAAAAAAATAAGAAGACTGTCACAAATATATATTACTAGCTTTTGCTAATGGCTTCACCCACCCTAACTACAATTATCAGCATGAAATTTCTACGGCAAATCTTTGATTATAGTAAAACAACTGACTCAAAATTGACGTTTTTAAGTAGCATATGTCCTTTCCCAAGGTACATGCTATTACCTTGCCGAAATTCCTCTAAATCGCTTTTAAGCGGTTAAGTCATGAACAGGTAACAAACAGACCAGCAGACAGAGACACTTTCGCATTTATAATGTTAAGTATGGATTACTTGGGATTAGGAGATTAGTTAAGATCGCCGCTAAGAAAACTCTATTCACTGATTCCCACAATTCCAAAACACTCCTCTCCATCTCCAACAGTATTGTTATCCTTGGTGTTGACATTTCTAGCGATGTTCAGTTCCGAGATCATTTGCAAGACAAGGTGAAATTGGCGTCCAAAATATTTTATGTACTCAGCAGAGCGAAGCAAAGGTTGCTTCTTTATAAGTCGCAATTTTGGCCCCATATAGAGTACTGCTGCCATCTCTGGACGGGTGCACTCGACTTAGCCCTTTTGACTAGGTTCAATGGCGGGCTATGAAAATTGTCGACGATCTCAAACTCACTAGCGGTATCGTGCCCCTTAGTCTGAGCTACTTTCACAGCTACTTTCTACCATCGCCATATATCTATTCTCACACTTAAGAACCTAAATTCTCGTTTATATAGTGCGGTTTCAGAGAAACTTCCTCCCGCGAATGCTTAATTTGTGGAATGAGCTCCCTTAGGTTAAGCTGGTTTTTTCTAAGGACTACAGTATGGGTTTCTTCAAAAGAAAGTAATTACATTTTTGAAGGTTTGGCAAATTGCGATGCCCCAGGTGTTGCAAGCATTCACAGGCTACGGTGATCGCTTACCATAAGGTTGACCCTAACTTTGTTTGCCACCTTATTGGTATAAAAAAAAGCTAAATCTACCCGACAAGGTAAGTATAGCTGTACAAGTGACTCTGTTTGGTATACCCAGTATGATGTGTTCGATATTCGGCCTTGACAACTGCACTATTTTATGTGTCTGGCACCAAGTGATAAAACAGAATATAATTCGTTCTACTTCATTTACTTTGAATGTTTTACTTATTCGAAAATGCTCATTCTAAGCAACGACCGATAAAGACAAAAGTAATCTTTGAATATAGAGTTCATTGGCAATACCGATTGTAAATTTTTTAACTAATTCTAGAATCATGAACAAAGAAAAATGAAAACGGTAGATTGCACAACAAGCGTAAAAATGGCGAATTTCATGCTAGGACCTAAGTTGTATCCTGGGAGTAGTGAAGTATATTATAGTTGAATCACGAGCGTAGCAATAGGGTTAAGAGTTAAATCCTACATATCCTACAAAAGATGAGATATAAAATTTCTAACAGGTTGTGCACTCAACATCGCTATATTAACAGCTAATAAAATGTATACATAAGTAAAAAAAATTAAATATAGATTCAAAATAAATGTTTTGCCTAATGCCTAATATTTAAACCTACTATTCGATATTTTCAAAGCATTCCAATCTTCTCAGATTTTTTTTAATTCGGATTGTTTTACTTTTACAGCTTTTATCACAAGTCAACAAAAAAAAACTTTTTTTTTTTTGTGTTTGTTATTATTAAATAAAAAAAACAAACACAAAAAAAAAAATTTTTTTTTTGTTGACTTGTGATAAAAGCTACAAATATCTAATCTCATCTTTGTAGTCATTAGACTATTGTCTGATTTTTTACATTATATATATATATTAAAAGACTAAATATACAAATAATATTACACATAGAGACACTGTAGGAACCTGGCGACTGAAAGACAATTTCATAAGGAATATTACTTTTAAGATAAATGGCTCCACCTCCACCACCCCTAACTAAACGATCGTTGCGAATTAACACAAAGCCAGGAAGAGAGTAAGAGGTAGAAGATAAAGAGGGTTTAAGCCAGCTCTCTTAGACCAGTATAGCATGAGCATTACAAGTAGAAACTTTGAGTATTTACATGACAAACAATGAAGTTTTTAGGTTTGTAATTTGAAACACACAAATGTTTCATTCAGAACACTCCCAAGAGAGACTGCACATAGGTCATCATCAATGGATACTAATGAATGTGCGGATTCAGCAGTATAGAACGATTCGTTAGCACTAGACATATATAAATAATAATAACTATATATAATAATATAAATAATATTAAGTTATGGTAGTTTACAATATTACGTACTTAATTTATGCCTTCACTTTTTATTGCACAATCTGCTGGTTACAACAAACTAACAAAAAAAAATTACAATAGGGATACATAAAATCAATATACACATTTAAAAACCACACTTAAATATTAACTAAAACATACTAAAACATGGAAATACACATAACACTATAATCTGCGATAATTTAAATGATGTGAAACTAATATAACATAACACATAAGTACCAATTTTTTAAAGCAATTGAGCATATAATTGCCATGGCACTATACGTTCACCAAAAGCCGCATTGTTATTAACTACAGTTTTGAATACTAATAACACAGCTCTTGAGAATAGGATATTTCAACTATACACTAAACATTAAGGTTACAAATTGGTAAAACATATAACTTTATAATTTGTGGTTACAAATACCTATTTCTTTTGTTTACTACCTTGTTTTCTTGTAAAAGGTACTTTCGAGGTTACATTCGGTATGGACGTCGTAGAACCGGTTTTAGCTTGTGCAGTATTTTGTGATTCTACGGGGAACTTCGAAGTGACATCATCTAGTTCACTCACTGTACAAATCCGCATACGTACACTCATTTGCAAATCTGCATATAGAGTTACGAAACAAAATAGAATGGCAAGGCGTAGTCACTCACACACTTAAAGAAATAAAGTAATATGTCTTGTAGGCCCTCAGTAATATCAGTTTCATTTAATATTAGATATAATAATTTCACAACAAAAGTTATCGTATCCGTAGCCTACTGGATAGACGTATCAGATCTTATTATGTGCTTTGAGAGCAATGAAGGTTGTGGATTCGAATCTCACCTTATGCCTTTCTTTTTGTTTTTGTTACATTTTACGAATTATGAATATTTTGTTCAGTCAAACAGCTTAGACTAATTTTCTAATAGCTATGAAGTTAGATGCAGACACTACGTAGGTAGATATATTATTTTTGTCATTTGTTGCCGATTTGTTTCTGGGGGTATGTGCTGACAAGGTTGTTTGGTGTTTTTATTTAGCTATTAAGTTAGTTATATGCGGTTATTACTTAGGTAGCCATTTTTTTTTCGTTGTGAATGTATTACTGTAGTTGCTTGTGTTGATAAGGTTGTTTAGTGTTTTTATGAAATTTCTTTGCTTAAAATAATATACAGGCCAATATTAATATTCAAGAGTGGATGCGTATTATAAAACTATATAATATGGGTTACAATATATCTCAAATTTGCAATGTTAATGCAGTGCAAATATTTTATTTGATGTTAATGTTATATCATAATTCTTATATCAAAATATTATAATCTAAAAAAAAAATTAAAATATAATTCAGTAGTTGGAAGCGGCGCTTGCTTGCTGTAATTGAAAATAATGGATGTTATATTAAATAGGCGGGTCGGACTCGCGCACGAAGGGTTCCGTACAAAAACGGCAAAAAAATCACGATTGTTGTATCGGAGCCCCCCTTAAATTTTTGTTTTATTTTAATTTAATTATTTATTTTTTACGTTACTATATAACTAAATATTCTGTAAATATTTTAAGCGTTATATCGCCGTTATCAATATCAAGTAGAATCTTTTCATAACGAAAACGAATACTTTAGCTATAACCATAGGAAATATATATATATAGAAAAAAGAGACATTTATACGGAACCCTAAAAATAAAGTACTATTTCTCTTACAGATATTTTTTTACATTTCAATATATTTAAGACATAACATTTTTTTTACTTTGTTGTTTTTCCAAATATAGCAGCGTTACCAAATAAATGGTGACTTGAATTTTTTTTATTCTTATAGTTAAGTTTCAATTTTCTTTTCATTACGAAAACGAATACTTAAGCTATAACCATAGGAAATATATATTTAGAAAAAAGAGACATTTATCAAAAACATTATTTATAAAATTTTAATAAAAACCATTGTTATTTGATTGCACGTGTTTTAATTCTTGCAAATAAAACAAAAAGTTCACATACCAATTGGTCCTTTTCAGAGAGAACTAGATTTCAAAACATAAAAAAAACTTATTCCTAACAAAAATACTCAAAACGGAAATAGCGTGATTTAAACCATAGGCTCGCCGGTTTAAGTCGCAGCGCCTACGGATCTCACTACCGGGCAGATAGCATTTAATGCGACATAAACAATACGTATGTAGAACAACACCGCAGTCTACACCTAATTAATTTGTAAGGTTAGTTAGTTGGTCTCAAATCGAGACGACCCTGTCCAAGGTCTCTGACTGGGGACGGGGAAACTTGGTCCGATTGAACCCTACAAAGACACAAGTCTGCGCGTTCACCGCTAAGAAAACCCCATTCACTGTAGTTCCACAATTCCAGAACACTCCCCTCTCCATCTCCAAGAGCATCGGGATCCTTGGTGTCGACATCTCCAGCGATGTTCAGTTCCGAGATCATTTACAAGATAAGGTGAAGCTGGCGTCCAAAAAACTAGGTGTACTCAACAGAGCGAGGCAGTACTTCACGTCGGGGCAGAAGTTGCTGCTTTACAAGTCGGAGGTTCGGCCCCATATGGAGTACTGCTGCCATCTCTAGGCGGGTGCACCTGGATACCAGCTTAGACCTTTTGACTCGGTTCAACGACGGGCTGTGAGAATTGTCGACGATCCCAAACTCACTTGCCGTATCGAACCCTTAAGTTTGAGGAGATTTTGCCTCCCTGTGTGTGTTCTACCGCTTGTACAATGGGATGTGTTCTGAGGAATTGTTCGAAATGATGCCCACGGCTACTTTCTACCATCGCTCCGCTCGCCATCGGCAGGTTATTCATTCTTACACTGTAGAACCGAAATGGTTCAGAGAGCACACTTCAGAGAAACTTTCTCCCGCGAACGCTTGGGTTATGGAATGAGCTCCCTACCAAGGTTTTCTCTAAGGACTGCAGTATGGGGTTCTTCAAGAAAGAAGTTATTGGATTGTTGAAGGGTGGGCAACGCGCGAGTGATGCCCCTGGTGTTGCAAGCGTCCATAGGCCACGGTGACCGCTTACCATTAGGTGGACCGTGTGCTTGTTCGCCACCTTAGTGGTATATCTATATATAAAAAAAAAACTTTACACTTGTTCATGTTTTTTAATATTATTTTTTCGTCTGTGTTTTGTTTTGTGCAATAACGTATATTTGTATTGTATTTGTATGTATGGACTAATGCAAATGACCGTACATCATTTGGCAGTTTAACATATTGACTCCAATATCTTGAAACCCCGAAATGCTAACGAGCTCGCAATAGCATGTTATGGCGGTTTTTAGTGAGAAACTCATCGATTACTAGATTTTTAGTTTTCAATTTTGACTTAGACTGCCAAATCGAGTTCTTGACCTGTATGTCAGTGGATCGTACCAAAATCGGTCGGATGCGGCCTTCGTTCTAATGACCAAAGCGTTGACAGTATAAGATGGAACTCTGAACAACACCAGAGAGTCCCATACTTCCTTGAACAGTGTTAAGAATAAGGGGCACAAGGTCCTCACCATCAGTTTCTTTAATTCTGTTGAACAATAAAGCATTTCTTCTGTTGTAGTTGTCAAGTTCATTAACTTTATTTGTCAAATATTGGATCTGGGAGCGGAAAAGAGAAAGAATAGAATTAACTGAGACTTTAAAGTCTTTATAATCCTGTTGAAGTTTGTCCAGACTTGCGATTCTCTTAGATAAGGACTCTTCAATTTGCTTATGAGCCTCCATAATGTTATTTATGTTGTCCATTTTAAAATATGTAGACTTAGAAATCTGACAGTGATAATTGTATACACAAGTGTCAGCAGGTTAGTGCAATACTCAAATTAACTCATTAATGAATATTATTTTCTTGTTTTATTATAGTCACTATGTTAAATATTCAATATAAACTGTTTCTAATACTTGAATTTTGATTTATCTAATTGATTTTAAATATTTAAACAGAGAATATTATCTTAGATGTTAACACTTTGAGTAATACCCACCAAAAAAAACATTTAACATAACATTTTTTTTATAGCTGTTGCAATATACTACTTATACTATATATAACGTCATATACTTCTTGCTTGCCGTCCATCATACCAAAAATAAATGAAGTCTCACCCCATTCCCCAAATTTTTTTGATACGTTTATAATTATTTTCGTCCCCTTATCGATCGGGTATCATTTCAGGTTTTATATTATTTTATAAATTTTATCGTAATATAGAAAAAATATATGTCTGTTTTACTTCATTAACTTTTACCAATTATAATTATACCAATTTAAAAATGCTCGTTCTAAGCAACAACCTATAAAAAGTTCATTGACAGATACGTGACTCTTACAAAAAAAATATTGCTTTAATTCTTCTTGTACCTATGACTACCCAGAAGCAAAAATGTTTTACCATACAAAATCTGTCTTAAAAGTGTCCAAATAGTAAGAGTAAGTTATATTTTTCATTGAGAAAAAGTGTATGTGTTCGGTAAAAATTATGCAGTCGGTTCGGCGATACGATCGTAGCTTAGTCTCTGCGCGTCGTCACGCAGTCCAGAAATACCAGCGGCGACGTACGGTCACGTAGCCCACGCGATATATTGCAAATTAGGACACAAATTTGTCAGCTGGACATAGCCATTTTTTGAACATTATTGTCTTTGGTGGTTTGGACATTCAGTGAAGTTACGTGTTTACGTGTCATCGTTTGTAGCCCCGTCCCGCGGTAGCAGCGGGAGAGGACTTCGGGAGACTCCGTTAGAACCGAACTGCGGGATTACGTTTTCTACCACAGAGCGCCCCCTCGAGCAGATACTACAAACAATACAAGTGCAGTCAGAACACCACACAAACACAAACATCTGCAAAAGGGGAAGCGATCATAAGGGGAAGAATTGTAAGTACGTCCTAATTAGTTAAGGCCTACGTTGGCCCAGTTTTTACGATCCAAGTGTTAGTAGACAGAAGCGTCGGTTCTGTTATAGTTATTTATTATTTTTCGTATTCGTACGTTTATATAGTAACTTGGTTGCTGTAACAAACTGTGTATATAACAAACAGAGTCGTTTTTTTGTGTTTTTATTTTAGTTTTGGATTGTTTTTTTTGTGGGAATTTAATTATATAACATGACGTCATCAATTCAGGAGCCAATCTGACACGATGGTTTTCATCTGATTTACGAATCGTTAAACGGGAGGATCGGACGTTTGCATTAAAGCAAAGAGCAGCACAGTTTCCGACAAGAGTAAATTAGTTGGATCAGGCATACCAGGGTCTACTATCGTTAACGGATGACGAAACTATCCTAAAGGGGGCAAATTCTGACTATGACTTTTGTATTTCAGTAGTGGACGAGGTTAACGAGGCTGTGTCGACATTAGAGACTAGCCCGCAGCCGGCAAGTAGGAAGGTTTCGGAACAAAAATGCAACGAACGGTTACCAACTTTGGATATTCCTCATTTTAGCGGATCATTGGATGAGTGGACTAATTTTATCACACTTTTTGATAGCATTGTGCACCGACGGACTGACTTATCTGACTCGCAAAAATTAAGTTACCTTTAAACGTCTGTCAGGGATGAGCCTCTCTGTTTAGTAAAACATTTGGACATCACCGATGTCAACTACAGTATTGCCAGGGAGTTGTTAGTTAAGCGGTACCAAAATAAACGTCACATTGCGGATACTCATGTGGCTGCCATTTTAGGGATTCCTCAACTGTCATCAGTTAACCAGGTGTGGTCGGATCTGCTTTGGTTTGGTATTTTGGTGGCTACAAATGCGTTGAGGGGCCTAAAATTCCCTGTTACCGAATGATCATTTTTATTGCTGCACATTGTAGTGAACAAATTTCCTAATGACGTCAGGGCTCGTTTCGAACAGTTGCACGGAGGTGACTCGGCGTCACATACCTACTTTTGACACTTTAGTGTCATTTTTGGAGGACCAGAGTAGGAAGCTGGAAAATTTACCAGCCACAATCGGGACCGTCTCGCTTTTGGCCCCGTCTGGACCCCGTCAACAACCTCGTCCCTGGACATCGAGAGGTACCGGGTCTTTTCGGCCCCCCAGAATTTTGACAGTTGAACGGACTGAACGGTGTGGGGTGTGTTACGAACCGGGACACACCATTCGGGATTGCCACCAGTTCAGAAAATCTGGGGTGGCCCGAAAACGATTTTTGCTAGTAGTCGTAGGCTAGGCTTATGTTATTATTGTTTGGGGGAGCACCTAGCCAAGGACTGTCGTCAGCCGCGACCTTGTATAAAGTGTGGTGGGGGTCACCACCCGGACTTATGCATGCCCGTCCGAGAGGATGGTCCTCGGATGGCACATGGAGGTGTGTCTACGGTCCGCACGGGCGGGGGTTCGTGGCCGCTGAATCGAACCCAATCGCCCCCGTCCCCAGTGCGACTTTGAACTTCCCCGCTCCGCTCACCGCGGGCGAGCCCACGGGATGGTCGTCGGTCACCACCCTCACGTGCCCTCACCCTTCCGCTCAGGTAGGTATTGCGGAACGGGCACATTACGCGGAGTATGAGCCTCTGCCCCTCCCTATCGCGGAGTGTCCTCGCGTTACTCGCGAGTTGAGGGCGGAATCGGGATACGCACGCGCGTCTCGGTTGCCACTTATGCCCGCTTGGGACCCGTACGCTTATACGGGTTCAAGCCTGGGGCATTATGAACCACAGGAGCCCCGGAGTACGGCGCTCGGATCGGGCCAACGCCCGTTGACTCGTGGCAGCCGCTTCACCAGTCTCCCCACCACCTTTCACAACTCTTGTGCCCACCGCGCAGGTTCTAGTACATTCACCGCACGAACATGGTGTAGTTGTGCGCGCCATTTTGGACTCAGGCGCTTAGGGGTGTCTAATGTCGCTGTGGCTGGTGAAGCGTCTCCGCTTACAGGTAAGTTCGCGGAGTCATGGGATTTCTAAAGTAGGGGGTCTACGGGTGGACAACTTCGTGGGTACAGTCTCGTTTTCCTTTTCCTCCTTCCTTCATCCTAGCATGCAGTATCATCTACGAGCTGTTGTCCTGAGGGATATTTTAGGTCATCACCCTCAGGTGCCCCTGCCGACGGACGTGCTGGATCTCTCGTCCGGTCTGCAGTTAGCCGATGAAAGGTTCCACCTTCCTGGTCCTGTGGAACTTTTACTTGGCGCTGATGTCCTTGGATTGCTCGGATTGGACAGGGCCATGTTACTTCAGCCAGGTGGGTTGGTCGCTGTTCCGACTGATTTCGGATCTGTTATAATGGGCCCAGCACATTCTCTCGCCGCTGAGGCGTCTACGGACTCGTCGGTGCAGGTGGGAGTCTCGCTCGCTGACTCCCTTCAGCGCTTTTAGGAAATCGAAGAGCCCAGTCGACGACGAGTGCGAGTCGTATTTTTTTCGCCAATACGGGTCGTCTAAATTCTGGCCGTTTTTTCACTCGACTGCCTTTCTTATCCTCTCGTCCGCGACTGGGTGACTCCTGGAAAATAGCCGAAAAAAGGTTATTATCCATTGAGCGCCGGAGGCGTCGTGATAAAGAATTCCGCACAAAATACTTGGATTTTATGCGCGAATACGAATCTCTCGGTCACATATCGGTTTCGTAGTTCGAGTTGGAAGGCAACGAACATTATTTTGTTCTAGATCACGCCGTCTTTAAAACTGGTAAGATACGGGTGGTGTGCGATGGTTCGGCACCTACATCTTCGGGTGTATCCTTGAACGACTGCCTGATGTCGGAACCTAAGCTTCAGGTAGACATCTCGGACATCTTGACTGGTTTTCGTCGGCACCAGGTGGTATTTGTGGCTGACATTAAAATGATGTTCTGTCAGGTCATGGTCATACACCCAGAAGTCGGTTTCAGCTCATTTTGTGAAGAGAGGATCCGGCCTCTCCATTGGTGGTTTATGAGCTTAACACCAATGGGCTAAAGTCGAGCCCGTTTATATCGATTCGCTCGTTGCTTCACTTGGCTGATCGTAGGCGTCCGAATTTCCTACGCGCAGCTGCTGTCTTCCCTTCTGACGCTTACGTCGACGATATTTGCACGGGTGCTTCGTCTGTGGAGGATGCGTTAGTCCTGAGGGATGAGCTAAACGGCTTGTTACGGGCAGGTGGTTATGAATTGAGGAAATGAATTTCCAATTCACCTGCCGTCTTGGAAGACTTACCGTCAGAACATCAGCAAGAGCCCCACCTCTACCAGAATCCTGAAAATCCTGACTCCATCGCGGTCCTAGGAGTTCAATCTCGGCCAGTTCAGGATATCTTCACGTACTCGGTTAAACCGTCGGACACAATGAAGAGGTGGACTAAAAGGCTGGTTCTGGCCACGGTAGCGCGTGTCTTTGACCCCAATGGTTGGGTGGCTCCTGTAGTCTTTTGGGACAAATTTTTCCTACAGGAGCTCTGGATTTCTAGTCTCTGACTGGGATACCCCGTTGACCGGAGACTTGTTGTCTTATTGGCTACGTTTTTATGAAAGACTTTAGGACCTTCAACATGTCTCGGTGCCTCGGTCGATCTAACTCCCAGGTGGTTATCGGGCCAGTCTTCACGGCTTCTCTGATGCGTCCGAACCTTTTATTCGGCTGTCGTTTATCTCCGCACCGCTGTCAGCAATGGTCATGTCTGCGTCAGTCTGGTGGTCGCAAAGAGTAAGGTTGCACCTTTGCGGACCAAGTTGACTATCCCCAAGCTGGAGTTATCTGGAGCTGCATTGTTGACTCTACTTCTCAACCATGTCTACTCCACCTTAGGTCAATGGGTCCAATTTGACTCAGTCACGGCATAGACAGATAGCCAAATCGTATTGTCTTGGCTTAAGGCGTCCCTTCATGCCCTAGAGACCTTCGTGGCCAATCGTGTCTCCCAAATCCAGTCTTCTGCGGTGTCTCTTCATTGGCGTCACGTGCCAGGATACTTGAATCTCTCAGATTGCGCTTCACGGGGCCTGATTGCCTCGCAAGTTATTAATCACCCACTCTGGTGGAGTCCTGGCTGGCTGGCCTCTACTGAAGACACTTGGGCTCATAAAGTCATGGAGTTTGTGGACCCTCTGCCGGGGTTAAAAGTCTTTGCTGTTGAGCAGACTGTGGACACTTCACCGAACTTCTTGCTTAATCGGTTCAGTTCTCTCAACAAGCTTGTTGGTGTCATCGGTTGGATTAAGAGGTTTCTCCACAACTTAAGGAACAGGTCACAGCCAAGGACGTCTTCAGTCTTGTCTTCGAAGAGCGTCAGGATGCGCTCCTCACCTGTGTTCGACTGGTACAGCGACTGGGCGTTTGGGAAGAAATTCGTCTTATCCGTTAAGAAAACGGGAAATAGCGGGAAAGTCTTGCTCGTCTTAATTTGTTTCTGGACGAGTCGGAGGTTTTGCGAGTGGGTGGTAGGCTTCGTAACTCAGAATTGCCCTATGGGGCTCGGCATCCTCTCTTGTTGCCCAAGAGTGGTCATTTTATTGAGTTGCTGAACAGGGACCGCCATATTAGGAACTGTCATGCCGGTCTCAACGCATTGCTGGCTTATCTGCAGCGAGACTTTTGGATTTTGTCCGCCAAACGAGCAGCTCGGAGCGTCATCTTTAAATGTATCCCTTGTTATAGGTTAAAGGGAACCTTGACCCAGCCACAAATGGGTGACTTGCCGTCCGATTCTTTGGCCCGCTCGACGTTTCGCTAAGGTTGGGTTATGGGATTTCGCGAGTCCGTTTTTGGTGAAGACGTCAAGTGTTCGCAATGCCAGAAAATTAAGGCCTATTTATGCGTTTTCGTCTGTTTGTTTTCCAAGGCTGTGCATCTGGAGCTCGTTTCAGCTTTGTCGCATGTCTGTCGCGGTTTGTCAGTCGGCGTGGTCTCCCTCATTTAATTCGCTCGGACTGGGCACAAATTTCAAGGATGCAGATCGCTATCTGAAGAAAGTCCTTCAGTTTTTGTCGGACAATCACACGTATATTGGTTCGGAGTTGTCCAAACGGGGCGTAACTTGGATTTTCTTCCTTTAACCTCCTTGCCTGAATACCCCTTCATCGATGTGTCAGTTAATAGGTTATCGCGTTTTCAGTTGCTTCAACAAATTACGCAATTGTCCCACCATCAGTGGTCTTCGGAATATTTACATTTGTTACAGCAACGGGTTCGGTGGACGCATGAAACCAACCCCGCGCGCGTCGGAGACCTCGTCCTCTTAAAGGACTCAAATTAACCGCCCTTGCAATGGCGTTTAGGTCGCATCGTGCAATTATTCCCCGATTCGGACGGTATCCCGAGGGTCGCAGAAGTCATGGTATAGGGATTCAGTGCTATCGCGACGCTTTCTCGATTGCCAGTAGATTAATGGCTCTGGCTCGGTTTAGCCTTATCCAGACACGGTCTGGCTGGGGCGGAGGTTTGTTCGGTAAAAATTATGCGGTTGGTTCGGCGATACGATCGTAACTTAATCTGTGCGCGACGTCACGCAGTCCAGAAATACCAGCGGCGACGTACGGTCATGTAGCCCACGCGATATATTGCAAATTAGAAAACAAATTTGTCAGCTGGACATAGCCAGATATCGCGAAGTCCGCGTAGAACATTTTGTGAACATTATTGTCTTTGGTGGTGTGGACATTAAGTGAAGTTACGTGTTTACGTGTCATCGTTTGAATCCCCGTCGCACGGTAGCAGCGGGAGAGGACTTCTGGAGACTCCGTTAGAACCGAACTGCGGGATAACGTTTTCTACCACAGAGCGCCCCCTCGAGCGGATACTACAAACAATACAAGTACAGTCAGAATACCACACAAACACAAACAGCTGCAAAAGGGGAAGTGATGCTAAGGGGAAGAATTGTAAGTACGACCTAATTAGTTAAGGCCTACGTTGGCCCAATTTTTGCGATCCACAGGGATTAAATGAATTTGAATATATTAGGGACGCAAAGTGATTTCAATTTGGAATGTGAATTATATAGACCAAACATTGTAGGAACAAATAACTAGCGTATAATAAAAAAAAGGCTGGCCGCGCGTGGACCAAATAAGAAAAAGTAAAAACTGCGTGAAATGTATTCCGCCTTTGCCATTGTTTACTTAAATCCGTATTTATGATGATACTTTTATAACAAAAATAGTGTGTTTTCCTCAAGTAGTGATACAAAAATAAATAAGTGAACTATTCTTATTTATAAATTACACTTGTCTCTTTTATATGGGTGATAAAAAGTACACACATTATTTTACTTCGTGCGACGTCCCTTGAATCTCTCGCCGCGCACCGGATTCTAATCTAGTATCCATTGGTCCACTCTGGATTCAAAATAGCGCCCTCGGTGTAAAAATATTATTTTGATCCCTTGTGATACAATCTCCTATTACTGCACTATGTGCGACTTTGGATTTCGCGGCGTTCGATGACAAATTTCCTGGTGAGTTTATATTCACCCAGAAATATAATTAGACACGAGATATTTGTATTGTTAGCATCCCAACGTCGCGCGGCGCCTCTTCACGTTGCGTCGCGTTGCGTCGCGTCTTGGTCTGAGCCGACCCTAACGGTGCTAAATATTATTTGGGCTCGCAAAAGACTAGGAAACATATGAATAATCAAAATAATCTGTGGAATATTCTACGCTTGCTTTTCTTCATTTCTCACGAGCACATTGGATATTTTGACGAACACTACCGGAAGCAGTTTAGTCGCAACATAATATTGCAAAATTTTATTTAATAAACACGATTATATACGTTTATATGTTAAGGCTATGGCATATCCTAGTAAGAGCGTGCCGTTTTGACTAGTGTACAAAGACATATTATACTATTGAAGCATACAAAGAGACACATTTCCACGTGCGACAGGCGCTAGCACGTGACCGCACGTTGAAAATCACGATTTTTTCGGTTGCTTTCGGTATACAATTAAAATATTTATTTAGAACTACGAAATAAGCAAATTCACTTGGTCATATTAATATTTATTTTATGAAATAAGATTTAAAAGAATATTAACTGTAAGATAAAAATAGTGTCAGATTTTTTTCTAATTGTTTTAATAGCCAAATTATTATATCCACTTCATTAGGGTTTGAAGTTTGACATATTTTATTTTTATTCAAAAAGTGCACTCAGGACTGTTACAAAATTAATGAATTTGTTGCAAACTTAACTCGCTTGTATGCCATCACCTTCATGTGTTATTTACTGATATAAAACATAAATATCAAACTAGTTCTTCAAAATTAACTGGGATATTCATGAGGACATCTTGTTAAGTTCATACATTTTGTTCATATTATTTTTATTTATTAAAGTCAACAAACAGTTACACATATATTATAGCCAATCAATGTAGTGATAAATATTAAGGTAACTGCGCTACCAACAACGTTAACCACACATTACAATAATCATATTATAATCTAATAAATGACGTTGAGAGCACAGGGAATAATATCATAGTAAAAAAAAAAAAAGTTCTAAGTTTAAAAATAATAATTTGTAATATTTCTAATACTTACAGCTTTTTTATAATGTGCTACTCTTGTTAAAAATATATCAACATTAGTAAAAGAATTATGGTCAAGGATGGTGTCATATATTTGAGATCACCTGCATATAAAAAGAAGTTATAGAAACAAAACAAATAAGAGAGGACTCCAAATTGAGCCCTGTGGGACTTCAGTAGTAATTTGTGTATAACCACTTTTTGTGTGCGATTGTCGGTGATTTATAAACCAGCGACACAGATTACCATGCCTACAAAAGCATTTTTCTCTAGGAGGTGTTTATGGTCCACTCTGTCATATGCCTTTTTTCAATCAGTATAAATACTGTCAATTTGTAGGTTTTTGTTTAGTTTTCTAAAAAGGTGCGTTGTGTAAACCAATATGTTTGTTACGGTTGAACGACGTTGAACGAAGCCTTGTTGTTGTGTTATGATACTAATATGTAAGCACGGGTAAGCAAGTAAGCAAGTATATTAACTGTACAGTCCGTGTACGTAATTCAATCACTCATCTTATAGCGCAGCTGGTAGGGTGCGTCGTGGCGGAACTAGGAACCTAGGCGTCGGTCTGTGCTTATGTTATCTGCATAGGGGCCTACTCTGAGGGAAGGAAACTTTCTTTAAAACATTAGGAAACTGCTACAAAATAGATAAGACAGTTGTAATTAAAACTTTGAGTGCGTCACCGTGGCGGTTCCTGGTGCTAATGATGCTCCACGCAGCTATATCTAGATCCAGAGGCTGATCAAATCACACTTAAAAGTCTATTGATTTCCACCATAAATTCACTAAATTCCCGTCGATACCACGACGTTGGTATTTCTGATCGAACGCGGGATTTAATAATTACGCAGGCAGTACTGAATTTTCAAAAGATTTATACAAAATTCCAAAGCCGCTTCCAACCTGCGGCAAAGACTGAACTGAACTATTCGCACGGCCGACCGTGCGTTCCAGCGAGCCGACACCAAGGTCAATGTCACAATAAGTGAATGACGAAACAAACTACTTATTATTAACGAACATCCACCTTTCTAACCTTTGTAATTTTGACAAAGCAGACATTCTAGTTACGGGTTTTTAACTGTCAACAAAAATATATTTATTGTGAATAACAATGCAGCGCTCACCGCCGCGAGATATAAAAACTACTAATCCAGACATACCAGCTACAGTATCCAGTTATTATAAAATTCGTTTATACAAGGTCCAACCGTTCTGATGCAGAAGCCTTCATGTAAAAATAGTGTAAGTGTTTAGTATTCATTTGCAATGAAAATAAAAAATGTGTCTCAATTTTTTTTTTATAATTTTAATAAATAATAAAAGTTTACTACAAAAGTTTTAGTTTTTTTAGTTTAAGTTAAAAATTACGACAAAAGTTACTTGTTCACTTTCGCGTTGACCGTCCTTAATCGTGTATTCTGCGATTCAACCAATCAAACGTATTTAAGGTATCCGCATTGCACCCCGCCCACCCCATGCACCCGCCGCGCATTTTAGTCTCCGTCATTACCAAAGAGAATATAATACTACATTAGTACCTAGGTAGACACTTTTTTATCTTAACAGATTGTTAATGACGCAAGGATTCGACTGCCAGATAATACCGCAAAATAAATGATACATATTAGGTACAGATTGGTCAGTTGAGGCCACTGACCTTTGTTAACACGCTTTTATTAGGTTTACAAATCTTGGAAGTTGAATTCAACCAACTCAATTTTATTACCGTATTGATTTGAAACTTTGCAAATGTAGGTATGTACTAATACCGATAACGATTTTAAGCGAGGGTCTGATGATGCATCCTGGACGTGGATAGGGGAACTTTTTAATGGTAACCAGTAAACGTCTCGAGTTTGGATGCAATTAGTTTGGGTTAACAAGCGTTGGTGATGCAAGCGTGTTATTTAGTATTTTTGTAATACATTTTACACACTAAGAGTGAGTAAAGTAGGTTCGTTTTGTGATAAAAGATCATTATTTTCGTTTATTTTGTCACCTGATTTCTCATTTAGCGTTGGTGTCATAAATATAAAAGTAGGTACCTACCTATTGTTTAAAACGTTGCCGTTTTTATTTAACCTAAAACTACCAATCAAACTTTTATTTATGATATTTTTTGTCACTTTTACCACCGAAAAACACCACCTTAAACTTAAGTTAATACATTGATTAACGTAGTGTATGTGTGTGTGTGTGTGTATGTGATTAACGTAGTGTGTCATAGGTCAATGAAATAAAATATCAAAACAAATCATTTGAAGCCGTCAACTTTTGGTTTTGCATGTCCGACTGCGGCGCACGAAAGATAACAATGGCAAAAAGGCGTTATCAAGTGGGTGAAATCAGCTAGGTATAGCTCACGCCCCCCTGCGTTAGTTAATGTAATGAATAACCTATAAAATGGAATATAATTATTTTTTAATTTTTTTTTATTAAGTTAATGATAGCTACTTATTTCTTACTTAGAATTCTTACTTAACAGCTGCAAATTCGCTTTGCAAAAGGACGGGCATACGAACGGTTGGACCATATATAAAAGAAAGCAACCAGAAACAGACTTGGAACCTGAATCTATCTAACCAAAAAAATTATTGAAATGAATGAAAAATCTAACTAAAAATCTCCTATCAGTTCAACTGACACTGACACATACACGTAAGCATCATAACTTAGACATAACTATATCTTGTATTAACACCTCATGTTAGCGACGGACCACACGAAACACATAAATAAGGATAGGATAGGATAGGATATAAGGATTAAAATGTAAACATGTTTAAATAAGGATTTTTTGATAAATAAAGTCGTATTGACACAATAGGGTAGCTCTAAAACGATACGTAAAATAATAAGTTAGTAAGTTGTAAGGTTTGTGAATTATATGATAAATAAATAATACTAAGTTGTAACGTTGCAAGTGACGAAAAATAAAGTCACAACAACTAGGATAGAAGTATGTCGTTGCAATGTGAGATAGAGTACATAAGGTTTGCTCAACTATGTACATTTTAAGTAAGAAGGTTAAATAAATAGTAAGATACATAAGAAATAACGTAGAAATAACTTAAGGAAGCGCATGTATTTCGTAAATAATATCTCGTGTAAACTTAGTAACTATAGGTAATGTCAGTAAGGATTTAATATGTAGGATTGTCTAAAGTAAAATATACGATGTAAAATAATAGTTTAGGCGTAAATAACATGTAGTGTAAGATATGTACTCAAGCAGAGTTGAGTTAAATTCTTAATAATTCTTAATAATACGTAAATAGTTAAAATCTATCAGTGTAAAATTTGTATTTGTGTAATTGTATGAAAAGTAAGAGCGTGAATTTTTAAATAATAAGCAATACGTTGAAGATTACGCCCTCAAACTTTGCTTAGTTCAACAAACTCCCGCGCACTTTGCCGTGGAGCTACTAGGCCGGGCGTGAATTTTGAAAATATTAGCAATACGCTTGCGAGACGCCCTTTGCATTTTTTGGCTCTTAAAGCCACAGTTTTTGAGATATTTGTATAAATTCTTTTTCATAATGTTTGTAAAATTAATAGCTATCTGTAGAAAGTAATTGTCATATAGAGAAAATTCATTTATATATTTTAAACTAACAAAAACATGTATCTCCATACAAACGAGTTGTAGACAAGGACAGCAAGAATTGTAAGAGTAGTCTAGCTATAGTTTACAACCGTAACGGTAATTTTATGGCCTGCCGCTTTGTTCGAAATTGTTTAAAACTCGAGCGATCCAGCGGTCATGGGTCAGTTCGCAGTCGCAGTTCGCAGCAAGAAATCAAGAAAGGAAGAACCAACAATCAAGGAAGAAACTCTGCAAGAAAATAAGTGCTCAATTGAAGGTTCAAGAAAGAAACGCTGCTAGGAAAAAGGAAGAAACTCTGCTAGAAATTAAGTGTAAAATAAGTGCTCTAGTGTAAATAAATTCTTTACAAGAAGACTCAGCTTCACTTCGGCTATTTTATTTTGCGCTCAAGAAATCTTCGTGGTCAGCGGTTCACAAGTGCGACACCCGGCTTCACCCGTCCGGCCCGCAATACGGTCGCCCACAACATACAGTCCACTATAAACACGTCAGTGGCCTAGTCTAGTAGCTAGCTACCGTACGGTTGTCTAATTTCTACGGCGCTTCGTTGTCGTAGCTTCGTTTTAGCAACCGAGGAAGCTAGCCTACGCCCGTCGCCGCTGTGCGTGTTCGTAACAATTTTCTGGTCCTGTCGAGCCGGATTTGGGAAAAAAGAAGCCGTGAACATGCCGACCACAAGATCCGAGTCATCGCGTTCCAAGACGACCGAGTCAACCCAGACGAAGACTACTGGAGAGAGCAGCGGTACATCAAGAGATTGGAGCCAGTGCACGCCGACCGAAACTAGTACTGACGTTACCAGTCAGTCTACGAAGACAATAAGGACAGCCCCCCCCAGCACCAGTGCAGAAGAGTCCGGGGAGCTGAATATCGTAGCTGACACCAACAACGCAGTAACAGCCAGGCCTGCATTGCCACCGCCTGCACCGCTGCCCAAAGAAAAGGGTACAACGAATGGTCAAGTCCAAAGGAGGAACCGTGACATCGATACGCAGTCCGTCCGCTCAAACAAGAGAAGACAAGCGGAGGCTCGTGCTAGAATGGAGCTGGCTCGTAAAGAAGTTGAGCTGGCTCAAGCCAAACTAAAGCTAGCAGAAGTGGAAGCCGAGTCCGAAGAAGAAGAAGAAATTGAGATCTTCGAAAGGACCCATGAAGTGGAGGAATGGCTTGTCCAAACTGAAGAGAGGCAGGACAAGCGAAGACATCATCACGAAAGGCCAGCTCCAACCAAAGAAAAGAAGAGCGACATCCAAGAGCTGGCCCAAGCTATCGCTAAGCTCACCGAAAAGGCTCCAGACACAGCAGCAGCATCCAGATTCACCGAACTTCCATACTTCAATGGCAATTGTGAAGAATGGCTGGCTTTTAGAAGGTCATTTGAGGATACAGCTCCATCCTTGTCCAACGTGCAGAATCTGGCACGTTTACGAAGGGCAGTCCAAGGAAAGGCAAGGGAAGCTGTACAAAGCCTGCTATTCACCGCCGAAGATCCGAAGGAAGTCATGACGGGACTGGAAGCAAGATTCGGAAGACCTGGAGCCCTGGCCTTAGCTGAGCTAGAGAAGATGAAGAGTCTACCAAGGGTCAATGAAAACCCAAGCGACATCTGCCAGTTTGCAAGCCGGGTCCGAAATGCAGTAGCAAGCATCAAAGCACTGAAGAAGAGTCAATACCTCAGCTCTCCTGAAACATTGAAGAGCCTAACTGAAAAGATGCCGTCTTCTATGAAGTTCCGTTGGTTTGCGTACCATCGAGAAAGAAGGGATGAAGAAATGCCTGAGCTCATCCTACTGGACGCATTCCTCGGACTAGAAGCCGACATCTGTGGGGACTTTGCTCCACCTGAAGAGCTGAGGAGGACTTACAAGGCGGTTCCACCACAACCAAGGAAGCCCTGGGAACCCACAAGCGTACCGAAGAGAAATTGGGAACCAGAGCACAAGCCAGTAAACAACCTACGGGAGCCGCCTCAAGAAAGAAAGAAAATTGCCTGTACGGGATGCGAAGGCGATCATTACTTGCTTGACTGCAAAACTTTCAAAGAAGCCGACCTGAATGGAAAATGAGACATAGCGAAGAAAACAAGGACATGCTTCAAATGCCTACGCTTCCGGCACTCAAGACTGAATTGCAAAGCGCCGGTATGCAAGAAGTGCGGCAGATGGCATCACACGTCCCTCCATTCAGAGAAGCCGCCAAACAGAGCAGAAGCACCAGGCACCAGTCAGTGTTACCAACTGGGCCAGCAAGAAGGAGAAGAAGCTGAAGAAAAAATCGCTTCAATCCATACAACAATAAGTAACGAAAAGGTCTACTTAAAAATAATGCCAGTAGACGTATATGGACCGAAGGGGCATGCCAGGGTCTTGGCGCTTCTGGACGAGGGCTCAACGGTGTCACTATTGGACGCAAAGGTTGCTGAACAAATCGGAGTCAATGGGAAGAAAGAGACTCTGACGATAGAAACCGTTGGCGGAAAAATAATTAAGAAAAATAGCTCCGAACGTCTGAAAATTAAAATTAAAGGGGCCTACAGAAGAGACAAGAGGGCAATAGAGCTCCGAACAATGGAGGACCTTAAGCTGTCGCAACAGAAGGTGGCAATAGAGGACATCCGTAACTGCCAGCATTTAAGCGCTATTAAGGATCAGCTGATCTACGATAAAGAAGAGCCCAAGCTTCTAATCGGGCAAGACAACTGGGGACTCATAGTAACAAGAAGGTTGAAGAAGGGGAAGAAGTCTGAGCCCGTAGCCTCACTCACCAGTCTCGGGTGGGTGCTACATGGCTGTGACGCTGCTTCAACAGTAGCTGTGCATTTTGTCAACCACTGTCGCATCTCGAACGAAGAGGAGATCAATGAGATCGTTCGAGACTTCTTCAAATTAGAGTCCCTGGGAATTGAAGCCAAGCTGCCGAGCCATGACAGCGACAGAAGAGCCCTGGAAGTCTTGGAGAAGACAACAAAGAAATTGCCTGATGGGCAATACGAAACTGGGCTTCTGTGGAAGAAAGAAGATGAAGTTCTTCCAAACAACTGCAAGCAAGCCTTCAGGAGATTGGAAATCGTTGAAAAGAAGCTGGATCAAAACAAAGAGTTAAAAAAAGAATATGAGATCCAAATGACCAATCTCCTCGCAAAGGGGTACGCAGAGAAGGCACCGCGTAACAGCACTGAAGGAAGAACATTCTATCTTCCACACTTCGCAGTCGAACACCCGGTAAAGAAGAAGCCCAGAATCGTCTTCGATGCAGCAGCTCTCCTGCCCGGTCCAGATCTACTCCAATCACTATTTGGAGTATTGCTGCGCTTTAGAGAGGGGCCAATTGCAATAATGGCCGACATCCAAGACATGTTCCTCCGCATCAAAATAAGACAAGAAGACAGGGACAGTCTGAGGTTCCTTTGGCGTGGAGAGAAAAGAAAAGAGAAGCCAGAGGAATATAGAATGACTTCTGTCATTTTTGGTGCTGCCTCATCACCAGCCACGGCAATCTACGTAATGAACAAGAATGCCGAAGAGTACCAGGAGACCCGCCCAGCAGCAGTCAAGGCAATAAAAGAAAATCACTACATGGATGA
This sequence comes from Apoda limacodes, assembly GCA_946406115.1. Classification (NCBI taxonomy): domain Eukaryota; kingdom Metazoa; phylum Arthropoda; class Insecta; order Lepidoptera; family Limacodidae; genus Apoda; species Apoda limacodes. The sequence goes on from OX291550.1 coordinate 26,996,106, forward strand.
CTATCTTCAAAGCTTCCAGTCTGTTGAGGAAGCAAAAAGAGTATCAGCAGAAGTTAAGGATATCCATGAGCGGGCGAGTTTCCACTTGAAGGGATGGGCAAGCAATAACCCAGAAGTGTTCAAGGGTAACCAAGAGAAAAATGAAAGCGCCAACCTTGAGCTTACCAAAGAAGAAAAGACACTTGGCCTGAGGTGGCTCACAGAAGAAGATGCTTTAGCCTTTAACATTGGGCTACGTAATACGCCAACAGAAATATTAGATGGCAGAAGGGTTCCCACAAAAAGAGAAGTCACGAGCGCCGTGATGTCAACATTCGATCCCATGGGCTTCGCTACGCCAGTCCTGATCCAAGGGAAGAAGTTGATTCAAGAAATTTGGCGAACACAGATTGGCTGGGATGAGAAAATACAAGAAGGCCAACAAGAAGCCTGGCAAAGGTACATAAAGGAAGTCGCTACCTTGGACAAGTTGAGGATACCAAGGTGCATTTCGCCATGCCAAAGAGAAGGGCAGCTGCACACCTTCACAGACGCTAGCGAAGAGGCATACGCGGCGTCTGTATATTGGAGGACCAGAGGACCTGAGGGTGAAACACACGTCGTGCTGGTGGCTGGAAAGGCAAGGGTCTCGCCGACAAAACCAGTCTCAATCCCGAGGCTGGAGCTACAGGCGGCTTTATTGGGAAGCAGACTAGCAGCCACCGTGGAGAAAGAGCTCAACCTCATGGTCACTCAAAAGACGTACTGGACCGGTTCAAGCACAGTACTTCAGTGGGTGCAAGCTGACCCGAGGAGATTCAAGACGTTTGTGGCTCATCGATTGGCAGAGATAGAAGAACTAACAAAGCCACAGGAGTGGAGATGGGTTCCAACGAAGATGAATCCGGCTGATGACGCTACAAGGAATACGCCTAGCGACTTCAATCACACCGCTAGGTGGTTCCAGGGCCCAGAATTCCTAAGGCGAGGCGAAGAGGAGTGGCCCGCCAAAAAGTTTGGTTTAGCCAAGAGTGAAGACCTGGAAGAAAAGGCAAGTCACAAGGTCACCACCATTAAGGCAGTAGAAAAGGAAACACCAGACTTAGGAAGATTCTCGAACTAGAGGAAACTGGTCAACACCATGGCAAGGGTGTTTCAGTTTATCGATGTCCTGAAAAAGAAAATCGAAAGGGTCAACACAGCGCGAGACAAGGACGTCACATGGAAGCCGCACAATAAAAATAAGAAGAAAGCACGAGCCAAGCCGGTAATTGAAAGAAAGAAGGAACACAATTTTATAAAAATTGAAGAGGCTTTCCAGAATAAGGCAGAAGAAAATTTAATTAAAAGAAGCCAGCGTGAAAGCTTTACAAAGGAAATGAAATGCTTAAAAGAAAACAAGCCATTGGAAAACGCAAGCCGCTTACGAAAAATCGATGTTTATCTAGGCAGCAACGAAAAGATAAAACTACGCAGTCGAACAAGAAAGTTCACGTTTAAAAACGCAATAAATAACCCACCCGTGTTAGATGGAAAACATAAAATAGTACATCTGATAATTCAGTACTATCACAGAAGGTTTTTACACGGTAACACTGCAACCGTAATGAATGAGCTGCGGCAGAAGTATTGGATTTTGGGCCTTAGGACAGCGGTAAAAGCAGTCATTTACCAATGTCAATGGTGCAAAGTCCGAAAAGGTTCGCCGCAGATCCCGCCCACTGGAGACCTGCCCGGGGAAAGGTTACAACATCACGCGTATCCTTTCTCCAATGCAGCCGTGGACTACTTCGGGCCAATGCAGGTCACCATCGGCAGGAGAACAGAGAAGCGCTGGGGAGCGCTCTTCACCTGCCTAACGACAAGGGCAGTACATTTAGAGCTAGTGCCATCACTAAGCACTAGCTCCATGATCATGGCGCTGCGAAGAATGGCAGCGAGAAGAGGAATGCCAAAGGTCATCTTCAGCGACAACGGGACAAACTTCGTCGGAGCCAACCGAGAATTGGAAGAAGCAGCCCTAGAGAAAGGTATAAGGTGGAAGTTCATACCACCAGGAAGTCCAAATATGGGGGGCGCATGGGAAAGGATGGTACGCTCCGTGAAGACGTCGCTGGCCGCAGTACTGCACGAAAGAAGTCCGCCAGAAGAGGTACTGCACACACTGATGACAGAGGTGGAACACGTCGTCAACTCGCGTCCGCTCACCGAACTCAGCATGGAGCCGGACGATGAAGAAAGTCTGACGCCTAACCACTTTCTGATTGGAAGGTCCTGTGGAATGATGGCACCTGGCGAGTTCACCGATCACGAACTAGTCGGAAAAGCCAGTTGGAGGACTGCACAGCGACTCACCGATCACTTCTGGAGAAGGTGGATCAAGGAGTACCTGCCGACGCTGATGCAGAGAAAGATCAGCGGAAGGACTACGAGCGACCCAGAGGAAGGCGACGTGGTACTCATCGTGGATGCAAACCTGCCACGAAACTCATGGCCACGTGGCAAGGTGCTGAAGGCGTACCCAGGACCAGACGGAAGAGTGAGGATCCTGGACATCCAGACGAATGGAGGAGTGCTGCGCCGCCCGAGTCGCCGTGTCGTCGTGTTGGTTCCAGCTACATCGTCGCCGCAACAGGATGGAGTGCTTCGCACTGCGGGGGAGAATGTTAGCGACGGACCACACGAAACACATAAATAAGGATAGGATAGGATATAAGGATTAAAATGTAAACATGTTTAAATAAGGATTTTTTGATAAATAAAGTCGTATTGACACAATAGGGTAGCTCTAAAACGATACGTAAAATAATAAGTTAGTAAGTTGTAAGGTTTGTGAATTATATGATAAATAAATAATACTAAGTTGTAACGTTGCAAGTGACGAAAAATAAAGTCACAACAACTAGGATAGAAGTATGTCGTTGCAATGTGAGATAGAGTACATAAGGTTTGCTCAACTATGTACATTTTAAGTAAGAAGGTTAAATAAATAGTAAGATACATAAGAAATAACGTAGAAATAACTTAAGGAAGCGCATGTATTTCGTAAATAATATCTCGTGTAAACTTAGTAACTATAGGTAATGTCAGTAAGGATTTAATATGTAGGATTGTCTAAAGTAAAATATACGATGTAAAATAATAGTTTAGGCGTAAATAACATGTAGTGTAAGATATGTACTCAAGCAGAGTTGAGTTAAATTCTTAATAATTCTTAATAATACGTAAATAGTTAAAATCTATCAGTGTAAAATTTGTATTTGTGTAATTGTATGAAAAGTAAGAGCGTGAATTTTTAAATAATAAGCAATACGTTGAAGATTACGCCCTCAAACTTTGCTTAGTTCAACAAACTCCCGCGCACTTTGCCGTGGAGCTACGCAACGGGTATCTTCTCTTACACCCTGCTGGGTGATGAGGTGCGGGTGTCGGGGGAGGGGAATTTACCTCCCACCATGACCCGGGCAGAAGCTCAGGGGTGCTAAACACCCCCGGTGAAATTTAAAAAGGCGGCCTACTTTTCAGGCCCCTTTGTGGCTAATATATTATCGCCATAAGCGATATAGAACATAGAAAAAATAAAATACGAGAGTAGACGCCAGAAAAAGAAAACAAAAATAGAAGCAAAATAAAACAAAAGTAAAAATAAAGCAGAACAAAAGAGCGAAATTAAAATAAAATAAAAATGAAGCAAAAACAAAACAAAAACGAAAATAAAAATAAAAATAAAATAAAAATTTAAATCGAAATAAAAACAGAAATAAAAGCAAAAATAAAATAGAGGCGAGAAGGGCAATAAGAATGGAATGGGATGAAGGGAGGAGGGGAAGGAGGTAGGAGGATGAATAAGTAAACTTATTCACCCACAGGAATAAGCTCTCGGGGGAGAGCCCTGCCTTCCGGCGGGCGGGCGTGTAGGGGTGCTATGCCCCTTAAGTGTACGTGGTGGCTGTTGTCAGCGCGGGTGAATAAACGTTTCGACAAACCAGATATGAACTCTGCGAGTGGCTCGGTTTTGGTGTCTCTAGCGATGGTGGAATTGCGGACGTAGCGTCCCGCGCCGGTGATTAATCTCAGCGACTTATTTTGGACAACCTGGAGCTTACGTTTGTTGGTAGAAGATAGAAGACCGTACCAGGCAGGGGCTGCGTAGGTTAGTCTCGACCGTATGTACAACTTGTACAGGCGAATTTTGGTTCTGAGTGGCAAGTCAGAGGAAAGTACCGGTCTAAGGCACGCCCGTGACGCGACCGCGCCAGCTGAGACATGGTCTAGCATTTTGCGCATGCGCAAGGGGCGGTCTATAATACAACCTAGGTACTTTACGCTGGGTTGCCACTCAATGACTTGACCTCGAAACACAAGTTTCGGTGGGAGAAACTTTTGCAGGCCGGTCAGTATTGCTGCTGTCTTGCTGGCATTAACGGCTATTCTCCACTTGTCCAGCCAGCCAGGCAAAGTGTCCAATAGTCGCTGCATTTTTTTGGCTGCTAAGCTAGCTTTGCGGGAGGAGGACATATAGGCGCTGTCGTCCGCGTAAAGGGCTAGGATGACGTCTTCAACACCTTCCGCTAGACCGGAGTCACTGAGAGTGGGGATGTCGTTGGTGAATAACGCATAGAGCAGTGGCGATAGACAGCTGCCTTGAGGTACCCCTGCTCTAATGGGTTTACATGCTGACTGGTTGTTCTCGACCGAGACATAGAAGCTTCGTTTGTCCAGAAACGAGGCTATTACTCGCCCGAGCATCGGTGGGATGTCCGTCGCTAACAGCTTGTGTAGTAAGCCCTCGTGCCAAACTCGATCGAAAGCCTTCTCCATATCGAGAAAGACTCCGACTGTGCGCCTGCCCTTGTTTAGCTCGAAGGCCATGTGATGGAGCACTCGTACAAGCTGAAGAGTGGTACTGTGGCTGTCTCTGAAACCAAATTGTTCAGGCCTAAGCTGGATATGCGGGGATATCCTAAGTAATAGTAGGCGTTCGAACAACTTGGCTAAATTGGACAGCAGTGTAATCGGTCGGTAATGTTCTGGGCGATGACGATCTTTCCCTGGTTTCGGGAGAACAATGATTTTGCCAATCTTCCATGAGGATGGGAAATGTCCAGTGCGCAGTATCCCATTAAAGATACGGGTGAGTGCCACCAGACCCTTCCTAGGCAGCATGATGATCGCTGTGTTTGGAATCTCGTCGGGACCGGGTGATTTGCGCTTGTTAAGCTTAGAGGCCTCCTTCCTAACCTCTTTAGGCGAGATAAAATAATCACCTCTGAGTGGCGGGGCTGGGGCCGCGAGAAACTGCTCTACGCGTTCTGTAACTCCTAACGTGTGGTTGGGGTCGATAATGGGGTTCGGCCTGAATTGGTCCTCAAAGTGGTCCGCAAAAAGTGCCGCGCGTTCCGCTGCGTGGTAATGACGAATACCAGCGGGGTCAATGAGTGGACAGATAGGGGCAGGTGTTTGAGTAATTTGACGGGCCAGGCGATAGAGAGCCGTGTCGTTCTCGCTGGCTTTAAATATAACCTGGTCCCATGCGGTTTGCCTAAAGTTAGCGATTTCAGAGGATAGTTCCGCGCTAATCTTATTGAGGTCCCTCTTCACCACTGGGCAACGGCTGTCGCACCAGAGTTTTCGGAGGTCCCTCTTGGTTTTAAGTTTAGTGCGGAGATGCGCTGGTAGCAACTGCTTACCGGAAGCTGTGGCTGAGACATTGGTGGACTCCCTTAGAGCCTGTGCAATGGCAGTTGTAAAACTACTAACTGCCTCTTCGACTTCTAAGGGAGTAGAAATGCCACCAGCCGGGAGTTGAAAATTTAGCATGGCGCGATGAAATATGGCCCAGTCTGTGATTCTACGTGGATTGGGGAGCGGTTTGCCAGTTGCGGACACTCCAAGGATCAATAAGATTGGCAGATGCTGAGTGTCAGTGTCGTGGAGGACCTCTAACGACATTGACCAGCTAATATTGTGGGCTAAGGCGATGTCCAATACGTCCGGTGCGTGATTGTCAGCAGAGGGGTAGTGCGTTGGTGATCCTGGACCGATGACTAAATAGTTTTTGCTCTCAGCATCTGCTTTTAGTTCACGACCCGATTTGGATGAAATACGTGAACCCCATTGTTGGTGTTTAGTATTAAGGTCGCCTAAAATAAGTGTGGGGGTGGCATCGCAAAAGATATTGTCGATGTCACTTGGATCGAAGGGGGTTGCTGGTGGCTTATATGCGGCGAAGACTTTAAGCTCCGCATTGCCGACCTTAAGTTTTACACCTATAGACCGAGTGTATGTAAAATGGGGAAGGGGTAGTAATTCGTGAATAAGGTCACGTCTAATTAATACAGCCGTACCCCTGAAGGCCATATTAGCGGGAGAAATTTCGTCTCGCCTATAGGTGAAGAAATTTGGAATACGGAGCTCATTCTCACCTCGGAGTTTCGTTTCGCCCAGTAACACAATGTGAACATCGTGTTCCTGGACTAACGTTCTGAGGGCGGCTGTCTTGCCAATTATGCCCCCAGGGTTCCAGTTCACAATTCTCAATTTAAGGCCCCGATGAGGCCCCATTAAATTCCCACGTGAGAATTGTGGTGAGTTGTGCCAATCCATTAAAAAGGGCTGGCAACGGATTTTGGCCGGCTGCGATGGCCTCTATGGCCGCGTTTAGTGCCGCTATTGCGGCTCTAGCTACGTTTAGGGCACCAGCTTGCATGCGGGGTGGGCCCTGAGTGTATTGTGTGCCGCTAGGCCGGATTTGCGCGGGGGGTTGATGCTGATGCGCAGCGACAGTACGTGGTTTTAATTTTGGTGGTTGATTTGTGACGGGTGGTTGAGACGCATTGGGGGGTTGCGGGGGGTCCGCAAATTGGGGGGGGGGCATAAAAATGTAGGGGACGAATTGTGTATCCGGCGCTACCGCAGTAATAGCCGGTACCGTTGTTGCGGGTTGGGGGGCGGATTTTTTCCGACGTGACCTCTTTTTTCTCCCGAGAGCTTGGGATCTTGGGAGTGGGGGGGTTGGCGGGGGGCATTAAATTTGCGCCCGAGGACAGGTCGTACTCCTGCGGCTGCAATTGTTGCAGGGGAGTGGGTGCTGGCGGGGGCAAATTTGTAGCCCGTTGGGCTTTGTTACGGGGCAGCGGAGGGTTAATAGTCACCCCCCTACGTCTCGCCTCGCGCCGGAAAACGGGACACGAGCGGCTGTTGGCTGTGTGCGCTTGCCTGCAGTTGACGCATTTAACTGCAACCGATTGCCGGTCGCAGTCAGACGCCGGGTGCTCGCCGCCGCAGCGCACACATTTGATTGGCCGGTGACAGTTGTAAGAGGCGTGGCCAAATGCCTGGCACCTATGGCATTGCGCCGGACCGGGGCGAGTACGCCATGCCTCGATCGATATGCCAGGCATGCTGAGCAGCTCGTTAACTGCGTACAGCTGTTGCAGCTCGGCAAGGATATGCCTGTGCTGAAGCTGGGCATAGTAGATGCAGTTAGGTCGACCCCTAACTGCAGGAATCTGCCGAACGTGCGATACTGGGAAGCCGGCGAGGGCGAGGTCCTTAGCAAGTTCGTCAAGCGAGGTATCCTGCGGTAGCCCCTTGATGGCAATCTTGTGTGGACGGTCGCTGTCTAAGCTGTAGCAGTACCAGTGTACCGCGCTATCGAGCTTAGACAGCTCGTCAATGTAGGCCACTACCGTTCGATACTCGATTGGCGACTTAGGTAAAAAGCGTACGCCTTTACCGAAGGGACGGGCATTTGGGGCATGGCCTAAAATTGTGTGTAATTTTTTTAGGTGGGTCGACCACTGAGGCAGGGACTCAACAATAATGGGGGGGTGACTATTTTTGTCTTTTTTTTGGGGGTCAGTGGCACTAGCATTAACGCTAGCCGACTGAGCATCAATTTGTGACGACGAAGCTTTTGCGGTTTGGCTACTTATTGCCTGGGCATAAGAGCGACCGTTAGGCGGCGCTAGCGTTGAGGGTGCGACAGGTTGGGGGGGGGGTAACTTCAGAGATTTCCATCCCTTCAACAGGGGTGGGGTCATGAGACACCTCTACAGCGGCTTTGGAAGTACTCGGTTGGTTGGCGAGAGCCTTTTGCCGATCGGCAATTACCTCTCTTGCCTCAAGTCGGGCACGCTCGGTGGGGTCCTTGGAAGGGCTGAGAGCAAAAGGTCTCGGCCGTGTGTCTCTGCCGCGTACCCGTGGGTCTCTTTGCGGTAGAGGAATTGAGGGCGGGTTCAAGTTCCGCGGTGCTGACATGGGGGGCGTTATTTTTGACGTACTGTCCTTATTTGTGGTGAATGAATTTGGGTCTGGCCGGGGCGGGGTGTCCTCTATGGGAGAGAGCATCGACGGGAGGGTAGGGAGGTCCTCGTCCCTAAATATCTCGTCGCCGGACTCAGAGGCCGAGTACACCGACGTCTGTGATATGGCCGAGGCCATAGAGGTCCTAGACGGGGGCCGAGAGGGTGGGAACGCGACCGAAAAGGGCCGGTCCGCGGCAGAAATTTCGCCGGTAAATAAATTACGCGCCACAACGGCGGCTGAGGGCTGGGAGCGTAACCATACGCCCCGTTTACGTACGCCTCCTCTACGTACCGGTGGTGGGAGTCCTGGAGGTGGCGGCATTCCGCTAAATGGCTGCTACCAGCATCCCTTGATGCGAGTCCGGCTGCAGCTGGGTCTGAAGGGGTGGCCCAAAAAGGGCCGCCCTTGGAAGAGCGACAAACGACGGCGATCCGTGGCAATAAATGCCGAGAAAATACAATAAAATCGCTTACCGCTAAATCCTCCTCAAGACCGCTGAAAAAGCGATAACCGTCTACCTTCAAGCGCTGCTTTTGTAGGCGCAAACACGCAGAACACAACAAACACCTAGTCTCGTCTGTGCACGCACGTCCGCCGTCTACAGGAATTGTTGTCTTGAAGCACATACACTTTTTTCACTTGAGATATAATTTTAACTTGGAGAGTATTATACACAAGGATGATGATGATGATAGGATGATGATAAGGATGATAGGATGATGATGATGACGTGGAGCTACCATGGGGGTCTCTTCTCTATCACCCTATTGGGTGTTGAGGTGCGGGTATCGGGGGAGGGGAATTTACCTCCCACCATGACCCGGGCAGAAGCTCGGGGGTGCTGAACACCCCCGGTGAAATATTAGAAAGGAGGCCTACTTTTCAGGCCCCCTTGTGGGTAATAAATTTTATCGCCAGAGGCGATAAGAATACAGTAGATGTTGTGTAGGCGCCAGAATAAAAGCATAAAAATAAAAGTGGAGCTACTAGGCCGGGCGTGAATTTTGAAAATATTAGCAATACGCTTGCGAGACGCCCTTTGCATTTTTTGGCTCTTAAAGCCACAGTTTTTGAGATATTTGTATAAATTCTTTTTCATAATGTTTGTAAAATTAATAGCTATCTGTAGAAAGTAATTGTCATATAGAGAAAATTCATTTATATATTTTAAACTAACAAAAACATGTATCTCCATACAAACGAGTTGTAGACAAGGACAGCAAGAATTGTAAGAGTAGTCTAGCTATAGTTTACAACCGTAACGGTAATTTTATGGCCTGCCGCTTTGTTCGAAATTGTTTAAAACTCGAGCGATCCAGCGGTCATGGGTCAGTTCGCAGTCGCAGTTCGCAGCAAGAAATCAAGAAAGGAAGAACCAACAATCAAGGAAGAAACTCTGCAAGAAAATAAGTGCTCAATTGAAGGTTCAAGAAAGAAACGCTGCTAGGAAAAAGGAAGAAACTCTGCTAGAAATTAAGTGTAAAATAAGTGCTCTAGTGTAAATAAATTCTTCACAAGAAGACTCAGCTTCACTTCGGCTATTTTATTTTGCGCTCAAGAAATCTTCGTGGTCAGTGGTTCACAAGTGCGACACCCGGCTTCACCCGTCCGGCCCGCAATACGGTCGCCCACAACATACAGTCCACTATAAACACGTCAGTGGCCTAGTCTAGTAGCTAGCTACCGTACGGTTGTCTAATTTCTACGGCGCTTCGTTGTCGTAGCTTCGTTTTAGCAACCGAGGAAGCTAGCCTACGCCCGTCGCCGCTGTGCGTGTTCGTAACACCTCAATAAACATAATGAATAAACACAATGGCACATACATAATAATAATATCCATTTTATATACATATAAAAATCTATTTTAGAATATAATAATATACTGCAACAAAATCTCTAAGAAATTTGTATAAAATATTGTTAAAGTAATTCAAAGTCATTACACCTTCTTAAGTCCTTAGTTTTGGTAGTTACAATACATCCAATAACTTGTTTACAATACACGATAAGGCGCTCGCGTATTGTGAAGTGGCACAGTACTATGGTGGGCATGAGTCATATTACACATAAGCATAGAGTGTACATACACCAACCAATAGTACCAGCTAGAATACTACCCACATGTTATGCACAGTAACGTAAGAAAACTGTATATTGTATTTTTGTCGTTACCTGCTAACCAAAGATTACATAACTAATGTCTCCGGAAGAAACTGGTGTCCAAAACACAGGCTCCGCCTAGTTAAGATACTAGTGGTCATTTACTTATTTTGTAAACCTTAAAACTTATTTGTTACCTAACCTTTATGTAACAATTTAAATAACTTATTTACTTAGAAGTTTTATGTAAAGTCTTGTATCATACTAGAACATTAAGTTTTAGCTAACTAAATTGCCCATAACTTAACACACTTTGTAATATTTTTTGGAAGACCTAATAAAACTTATTATTATTATTAATGCCGCCATGAAACAAGAAATGGAACAATTGACATCTTCTATCGCAGACTCCCTTTATAACTTTATACAAGGCTGAAAGGTATCGAAAAGACCTTGACTTATTCATCAGAGAGGCAGGATTTGTTTATGACAACCGACTAAAGCAATTAGAAACTCAATTACCTACATTCATCAGTTTGCCTAACCAAGTGATACAGCTAGAAAACAGAATTGATACCATGGACCAGCACGCAAGACACTACAATATTGAAATCGTGAACCTTACCGAACGTCGAGAAGAAAACCTGATATCCTTACTGAAAAATATTAGTATTGGTAGCCTAAAGATAACAATTTCGGCGAGGATGCATTATAAAACCACAAACTCAGCCGTGTCAAAATTTTAACCTACTTAATAAAGTGTAATGTTAACTGACTTTAAAACAGTTGGTATTTTCAAATTTGCATGACGTAATTGGCCACCTACACGAATGAGTTCGCGATCATTGGGAAATGGATTAAGTCTGGTCAAAGCTCCTTTACTCTTGGAGCGACTTACTCTCGTTGTACATTTCACATTATGATATAGAAACAGTTCGAAGTTGCGAATTGGAAGTCGACGGACGTTGTTAACAAATCGGTAAATCTAGCCAATCACTCCGACCAATTTTTCAAGAGAGCTTAAACGAGTAAACAACGAATCTAAACAAAGTGGAGGGTCAATCTTCGCCGCCAGGACGCCTTAGCCTCGAAGAGGGTCCACCTACTACATACAAGAAGAAGGCCACCCTGACTCTGGTCCAAAAAGCCATTCAGGCCCCCACCAAAGTAGATGATCTAACAAATTAGAAGCCATACAGGCACGGGAAGCAATGTCTGCTGCATTAAATTCCCCAGCTATGTGATTCCACTCAATGGGAGCATAAGACTCTAAAATCTTGAAAAATCTATTCGCTACAAAGGTCTCTAACGTATGGAAGGAAGCTTTAAGCCAGGCGAGTACAATCTAATTGTGTAAGTTGACATGGGAAATGGGTACAGATTGGCCCAAGGTAGAGATTGGCTCAAAAGACAATTCTAACTAACTGTACGGCACGAAGAGAAATCGCAGGTCTGAATAAACGAGACATAACGCATCCAGAACGCAGGAACTTTTGTGCAGAAATTGGAATTATTTGAACTCAATGAAATGAAATACAATAAAATAAAATTTATTGTTGGGTTATGCTTTACGCCGCCTAAAAGGCGGGTGCAGTATCACTACTTTAAATTGTCGGTTATAACGCTCGAGAAAGAAGTCTTCCGGAATAAACAGGTCGATAACCTAGCAATAAAGTCGTCAAGCGTTTCAGAGTTGAGGTCTTTAGCTTTGGTCGAGTTATGTTTGCTGGTGGATGATAGCAGGTTGTACCAGACCGGCGCGGCATATGTTAGTCTAGACCTAACGTAGAGCTTGTATATTTGGATCTTCGTCTTGAGCGGCAAGTCCGACGATAGGACCGGCATTAAGCCCGCTTGCGGACACATGCTCCAACATTTTGATCATGAACAGTTTGCGGTCTATGACACAGCCTATATAAGTAGTTGACTTCAGACTGCCATTAAATTTCCCGCTTTCGAAATACAAGCTTCTTAGGTAATATGCTGAGGCTGCCGTTTTGCCTGCGTTTACTGCTATCCTTAACAGATCTGACCAAACAGGAAGGTGGTCGTTGCGAAGAGCGTATACAAAAGGGGTGAAAGGCAGCTGCCTTGGGACCCACCGGCTCTTATGGGTTTGCACTGGGAATTTTCGTTCTCCACCGGCACGAAAAAACTCCACTTCTCCAGAAATAGCTTGAATGGAGTAAAAACAAATTCATGAAACTATAAATTCATAATAATGTTTTTTTTCTTTTTGAAAAGAATTTTATAGGGATTGTTAGTTAATTTACCTCATCCTAATTAAAATATAATAAATAAAAACAAAAAAAAACTTAAAACCAAAAACCGTGCGAGTCTGGCTGGCGTACCGAGGGTTCCGTGTAAACTTATTATATGTTGTTGTATATTACAAAAAAAAATTATTATATGATGTAACTAAAAATTTACAAGTTTTGCGATTTTTCCTTTATCTGTACTATAAGACGTTGCTTCGTTCACGGGAAGTACCCTCTAGGTTTTGATTCCCTTGCGAGTTTCGAAAATTTGCGGCATAAATGGCTGTATCTTTTGATTGCGTTGGCTTTGAAGTTTGATTTTTTCCACAGCTCCAAGGGACAGGAGATCTGAGAATTCTAGCTTTTATTTTTTAGCTAGATTATATTTTAGCTTGATACACGCGTTCCTGAGAAAAAGGGTCTTGACAGACGGACAGACAGACGGACGGACGGACAGCAAAGTGATCCTAAAAGGGTTCCGTTTTTTCCTTTTAAGGTACAGAACCCTAAAAATATGGCGTCAATTTTTTAAACATAAAAAGCTGTTTAAGAATTTTCTTTTTTAAATTATTATTTATAGAAAACAGGGAGATTATTGAGTTTTTTTTTCATTAATTGTTTCTTGATCCTTGATAGTTATTATGTCGCGACGACATTTAAACCGTAGAGAAATGTTGCGAGCAGTAGGCATGTTAGAAGCGGTCACTCTTTAACACGTGGCTGCTGCAGCTCTGGGCACCAACCAGATAACCAGTCTGTAATCATGTTATCGTGCCACTGCTGATGTAGCAGAACGGCATACAGGCAAAACTCTTATAACCACACCAAGGCAAGACCGTTTTCGTCAGTTAAATGCTAAAGGGCAACCCAATGTGACGGTGATGCAAATGGTGCAAAGGCTCCAGGCTGACCAGCAGCTACTGGTCAGTAACCATACCGTGTGGAGGAGGTATGGCAATCGCGGAATAAGTCTTGCGTGGGCGCGGGAACATTTGATATGGTCTGATCAACAATGGGTCTTGGTACCGTTTACTGACGAATCTCATTTCGGGTTTCATCCAGACTTGAGGAAAACACGTGTTTGGACAACACCTGCCGGGGTTAGCCGCTTCCAGCACTCTCAGGAAGTCCATCCGTACCAAGGTAGGACAATCATGGTTTTGGCGGGAATATACATCGGAGGGCGAACCGAGCTCGTTTGGATAAGAGGCAGCATTACAACTCAAAAATACTTTAAGACGTCCGTCGTTGTTCTGCACAGAATCCAAATGAGACAAAAATTTCAGCTAATGTATGATATCGCCCCTTTTCTACGGCGCGGCGGGTGTCGATCGCTCTAAGAAATTACGATGTCCAGGTTTAAGGTTGACCTGCTCAATTACCCAATCTTAATTCCATTGAACACGCGTGGGATATGTTGCAGTGAAGGTAATTGCGTGATTTCCCACCAAAAAGAAGTTAAGAACAACTTTTTTACCATCTGAAACGAACATGGACCTGCATACCTCAGGAAGTTCTGGACAACCTGATTTTTAGCATGAAGAATCGTTGTCGATGTGTTATTAACGTCAGAACAGGAAATACGGACTACAAGCTTTTAATTTTGGCCTTTATTTTATTTTTAGTTGTAATTTTTATTATATTGTTAGGTAATCCGCTATTATAACACATACTCCGTTCCGTTCTAGCGTCTTACCGGCCAGCGTTCCACTGCAAGGGCTCAAGGAACGAGCCACATAGGAAAAAACGGTCAGTGGAGGGGTTCTGCGTTCAATCTCAGTAGATCATAGATCTAGTGAGATATTTTTTTCTCAGTACATCTGTTTTCTAATAAACTGGATCTGATGAGAATTCGAATTGCCAATAGATCTATTCTAAAAATAATGTTAAAATAAATTAGATCTAATGATTAATGAATTGCCTCACTAGATAGAATGTTATTACAATTAATTAAAATACAAATAAGAATTGAAATATGTAATTGAAGAAAATGATACCGAATTACTAACGAAAATGATACTTAATTATTAACGTCATTAATATATTTCAGCTCCCAAAGTGTTGTAGAACCGCTCTGTGCAACCTGAACTTAGCCAACTTGACCTGGGGCGGGAATAATAATAATATAATCCTTTATTGCAATAGGCTTTGTACATAGGCAAACTTAATGTCTAATGGCATTTTCTAACAGTTAACCTTTGGTAATGTAGACATAAATAAGGGGTTGTTCAGTGTTTTATATATGTTAGTAGCTTAAATAATGATAATATATTTAGAGATAAAAGAATAAGCAGACGGGTAGTTTATCCATTGAAATGATAGATCTCATCAAGACATATGTAGATTTGACGAAAAGGTGTTGGACAAGCTTGATATGTCCCATCTGTTTATTACTTTTAGAGGTCATAGACGATCATGGAGCAAAACATTGAATCTACTGCAATAGAAGGAAACCAACAGACCGCAAGGGAAATTTCTTATCAGATCCACAAATGATAATAGTGAGAAAGAAATTCCTTAGTCCACACTTTCAAATCTGGATCTAGTTAACGGATCTAGCGAGACAAATACTTCTCAGTAGATACACACTTTCAAAAATAGATCTATTGAGAAAATAATATCTCACTAGATCCATTATGGATCTGGACAATAGATCTAGTGAGATTGAACCGGGTTCTGTAGGCTCAAAACTGCTGGCTGGAACAACGCAAACGTTCTAAAAGGTGGTAATTGAAGAAATCACACTGTGAAAATGTAACATCTGTTCAAACGGGACGTGGTAGTGTTACCGTTCACCATTGACTTCTGACGTACGATTTGATAATCAAGCGTTTTTGACTGAATGAGTGAACGATATTATGTGACTTAATTGAGGATGTATGCACAGAAGTAAGGGTAACCACTTACAAAGCTCCGTCGGCTCTGTGGGTCAGTGGGTAATAACTCGACTGCTGAATCGAGAGCCTGGGTTGGATTCCCACACAAGCCAAACATTTATTATTTTTATTTAATTTTGTCTTGATCTTATCTTGTCTGGGTGTTTTCTATGTATAATATGTATTTGTATCCGTTGTCTGGTATTCATAGCACTGTGCTGTGTGTAAAGTCAAAAAATATTTATATTAAAAAAAAGCACAGCATACTTCATGGTAGTATTATACATTATACAATAACTTAGGGAAGGCGGTTATTACATTGGAAGCTAAGTCTACAATTTGCTAGGTTAAAACGTCTATATTTGACATTTACTAATCTATTGTTTGTTTAATTTACTAAACAAAACTTCCTGGCTTTTGTAAATTGTGTTAATATCAGCGTAATATTTATGGGTAAGAAACAAAAAAAGAAAACTTTCAATTACGATATATGTATGTATGTTCGTCGGGAGGCTTGCGGATGAAATTAATATTTTACTAGGTGATTATAGCGTCGCGGAGTGGTCAGATTATCCATAGCATATATAATGTTTATTATAAACGAAATATGTCACTGTATTTATGCATATAGTAGTTCACATTTTAAACATCGAAACCTATAGGCATTAGGTAAATTTTGCTGCTACAACTTTATCGTTGGCTTCAATTCATCAAAACATAGTAAAAATGAACTGGACGATCGGGCCGCCTCACAAACATATTTTATTGTGATACGAAAACTGCGTAAGTGCTTCCAAAATCTTTCAAATGATCAATTATAATATTACATAGGTTATATAGGTACCTATCTCTTTCAAATAAAATATTCATTAATATACTTAATTCTTAGTTTAAAAAAAGTTAGTTTATGTCAAACAAACTATCCCTAGAGAAAAGATACAATAAAGTAATGACTGATCGGTTGTTCAACCGACGTCTCAAAGCCTGATTAAGTTAAAGAGCTGATTGACGTTGTTAATCAATGGGATTTGAGCGGTGAACAGGAATAAAAGGTTAACGGATTGCTTAAAACAAAAGCTTGTGTTTAAACGATCCGTTAAATTTTGATGGACTCGGGCTCTAAGGGTTTCGATTTTTACCTACCGTCCTTGGCGTTGTCCTAAATATTTCAAATTACTGTATTGCTTTTTGCAACGTATTATTGTATTAAAAACAAACTTTTGCCTGCTGCTCAGCCCGCTCTAAATTCACCGAGAGGGATTCCAATGGCAACTCCTTGATTATAGAAAGGAAGTTTGCTGTAGCTTTGATTATCCTCTACACCCTAATCCGGCTCACACTTGACCCTAATGAATATAATATACTATTTTAATAAAATCGGCCCAGTGGTTCAGCCCATCCTATTTAACCCTCTGTGCGCTAATATGGCATAAGACCTTTATTTATAATATTCAGATATTACAAAACATCACGTAATAACACCAAATTATAAAAATAATTATCAATATATAGAAAGAAGAAACAAATACCTAAAAGATACACTAAGTACTTATATACCTAGGTAACTCTAGGTATAAATACAAGGAGGTATCCGCATTTAATATTTAATTCCTTTCGGCCATAAACTCCTTATAGGAATAGTATGCTTTCCCTAACAGCCACCATTTTGAAAACTTGCATCGACTCGTAGTTTTGGTGTTTGAGGCAATTATAATAAATATATATAGATGGCTGCTCCCCCAATAGTAGGTGTACGCATAAAAAACCGCAAATTGATGTAGAGGATAGCCGCTGAGTATACAGGTACTTAAACAACGTTCACGCGTATTTAATTTGATATTTCTTTTTCTTTTTATTCAGCCGGTGACGAGACTATGGGCCCTCTTACCAACCAGTCTTTATTCAAACAATTCAAAACAAGCGTTCGATTTCTTTGACGCTGAACACTAAGATGTTCTAAATTCAAAGAGTGCGCGGCAGAGATAATTGCGGCGCACTTATAAAGAGCATTAAAAACTCATTACTTGGGTGCACTTAGCGGCGAATCAAGTCGTTCTTTTCGAATAATTAGATGGGTTGAAAAGTATAATTTTTACGTAGATTCTAAATTTTTTAATTGTGCTACGGTCATCGAAAAAGATAAAAACAGAAAATCTATAGCAAGTATTTTTGCAAAAATATGACTCATCAGATTTAAAATTCAACGTTTAGTTTTATAATGTTGGATTCCAGTCCAAATAACAATCCAAAATTTTTGGTTTGAACAAGAGAACGGACTAGGATATGTTGAGAACAAAAGTAAGTAACAAAAGTAACTGGTGTCCATTAACTGCCGGTGCACCTCAAGGTGGCGTGTTGTCCCCCACTCCTGTTTGCAGTTTTCATTAACACTATCACTCTCAAACTATCTTCTCTCTGCCATCTATATGCAGACGATCTCCAGATTTATGCACATAGTCCAATAGAAAAAAAAAGTAGTAACAACAATTCTATCTATTAACCCTGACCATGATAAAATAGATGAATGGTGTGGATATTATGGACTTCGACTTAATCCTCTCAAGTCGCAGACCATAATTATAGGTAGCCCAAAACTAAAATCGAAGATTGATTGGACTGATTTACCCCCAATCGAACTCGATGGTATCATTTTCCCTTTTAGTGAAACAATAAAAAGTCTTGGTATTTATATTGACCGCACGTTATCATGGACTCCACTAGTCAAAGAAATTAGCCGAAAAATGTTTGCTTCGGCCGGAACCCTGAGAAGATTACGGAATCTTTTACCTGTGTCAACTAAAATTGTGCTTGCTCAGTCTTTACTTCTACCTTTACTTGATTATGCTGACATTTGCTGTACTAACCTGACAGAGGAACAACTTAATAAACTGGAGCGTCTACAAAATCTTTGCATTCGCTTCATTTTTGGACTTCGAAAATATGACCATGTCTCAGAATTTCGTTCACAACTCAAGTGGCTTCCAATCCGACTTCGCCGGAATGAACATATTCTTTCACTCCTCTATAACTTGCTTTTCAATCCATCTACACCATGTTATCTAAAAGAGCGGTTTAATTTTATCAGCTCGCCTTGTCTAACTCTTTGCTCGTATACTAGTCTTCTTCTTAAAACACCTGGACACAGTACTAATTTTTTACAATCAATCTTTTAATGTAAAAGCCATTAGTCTTTGGAACTCTCTGCCGATAAATATAAGGCAAATCCAGTCGCTGCCTGCTTTCAAGCATTCGTTAAAATCTTATTACTTACGTACTACTTCCTAATTTTCTATAATTTTGACCAACCTCTGGTTATTCAAAAATATCTATCTTTATTACTTTATTTATTGTATGTATGTTTATGTATTTATATTATATAACCATTTATTTTATGTATTTGTTTAAGTATTAATATTAAGTATGAATATGTTTTTTATCTATATAGTAAGTACAAAGGTATATACGAGTATTATAATATTCTTTATTCTTCCTTACAATTTTACTTATGATGTTTTATGTATCACCTTCCTTTTCATGTCAATATTACTCTACCCAAAGGTTGCCTGGTAGAGATCGCTTTTAAGCGATAAGGCGATAAGGCTGCCTTATTGTGCTATTTCTTCTATTGTTATTTTTTTGTGTATTTTTAATTGTGCAATAAAGAATATTCTATTGTATTGTAATCTATGAATTTATAAATTTTACTCTACTCATATTTTTTGAAATTTTTTTACGAGCACATTAGATATTTTGACGAATATTAGACCCGAAGCGACCCATTGTACCATATTTCTATTTTTTTTAAGCTGATACGAGTACATTGCTGTAGTAAATAACTCTTACTGACCTAAAAGACTACTCGTGCGGTAGTAAATAATTATTACTAACTTAAAAGACTACATTTGCTGTAGTAAATAATTATTACTGACTTAAAAGACTACATTTGTTGTAGTAAATAATTATAACTGACTTAAAAGACTACATTTGCTGTAGTAAATAATTATTACTGACTTAAAAGACTACATTGCTGTAGTAAATAACTAAGACAGTCATAAAAAAAGTTCTTCAACGTTTAAATGCGATGTCTACGGAAGTGAGGAATTCTTGATCGACGTAGGAAATTGAACATGGACTTTAAAAGCTAATTTTAAGCGTAAGATTGACGTAAGTATACCATATTGGCGCAATAATTCTAAATTCCAGTGCAAATTTCCATTTACATCTCTTACTTTTATTTATCATCATCATCAGTATAATCGTTCGTGAATTACAAACGAATAAAACAGTCTATGCTCTCTCTTACTATTTTTGATTGCTTTATTAGAAGTTATAAATGACCATCTATGCTTTATCGATCGAGCCGTAATACAAGGTATGCAATCAAATATAGAAGCACTAGAGTCAGAAGCTAACAATGCCAAACAATTTATTTTAATGGGCATTATTAAGTTGACTGTATAATATCTGCGCATGCGCAGCGGGTGGCTTAGATTATCTATGTCATGCGCCGAGCGCAAGGAGATGCGTATCGGGATTATTCGGGTTTAGTCGATTGTATTGGGTCCGTTGACAATAGTCACGCAAATGCAATCACGCTCGTTCATGTCTTGCTAAGTTTACTGTTTGTGTTTTTACTTGTGTGACCTTCTTCCTGTGCCTAGCGAGGTACAGGCAGGGTGCCTGTACCCTAGGTGCCCATAACCTGAAGGAATTTGCTCAAAATGAACATGTTCACTACATTAAAATGACATATTCCATCGAGTTTTTTTTTTTATCATGTCTTTACATAGTTCCTTCAAATTGTCAATTCCCTCTTTATAGTCTATATCATTTTAAGAAAAAAAATATACCTTCAACCTGGTAACAAATCAATATCGCTTGTTTTCTTCTATTTCTTTTATCAAACAGAAACTGATTTAAAATTATTATATTTAATGTTAGACATCTGTATGCTCGAAAGAGTAAATTATGGCTAAACTTAAATAATACTTGTAATATTGTTTGTATCCATCACTACGAAATAAATGATTTGATTTGATACAGAACACTTAACCTTCTAAGGACCGTTCGGCTTTTCTGACATCATTAAAATTTAAGATTAGCATAGGTATTGGTTATACATTCTTTTTTCATAAATACTTATTCTTAACTAGGTCGTCACCTCGCAAAGTTTCAATCACCATCACCAAATGTGTTACCGGCTTTTAACTTCTTGCCGAGTGCGGCGTCATTTTCTAAACTCGACTCCTGTCGTTCGATAAATGTCCAATTACCGACTCGTCACCGATACTAATAGTTTTCTGATCAGAGCGGCAAGGCTACGTCATCACTCCGTTGTTTTACAAGTCAACATTGTTTCGCCTTAAGTCAACCTGGAGCCTTCAGTCATTTTGGGGTGACAATCTGTAGCTAAAAAAAAATGATTAATAAATCGGCAGAAAAAGTGTTTTTATTCCACTTCTGATGTTAGATTTACAGTTATATAATTATGATAATGTAGGTAGGTATTTTGATGATAGGATATATAAATCAAAGTCTGAAGTAAATATCACAACTTTTACGAGATATAAAGTATCTACTTATTAAATCCAAGTTTCGAGTAGAAACACAATAAGCCTTTAAGTATCTAAGATTCGTAAGCTATTCACAAACTGCACGACGAATAATTATAAATACTTAAGGACCTTATTGACTGGTCCAGCCAAATGCCACAAAGAGCTACAACTCTCAGCTAGGTATTACTTACGTAATGTTAATTTTATATTATATTATAACAATTATACATATTTAAAAACACACAACAAAATATAATCTTCTACAAACAAGTTGCACAATCAATTGTACTTAACTGAAATGTTTTTCAATACTGAATTCCACTTCAGTTTCGGCAACGTGACGACCTGTTGCAACCAGTGCGGCGGACCAAAAATTTGGCGCTAAGTAGCCTAAAATCGCTTAATTTTTTATTTTTCAAAAGTAACCTAAAATCGTCTGATTTTGCGTCAGGTAAAGTCCTAAGTGGCTATTTTGATTAGTTATTTACTTACATACGATAGTAAAGTTTTTTTTTTTAAATAAATGAAACAACATAATATAAGTAAAAAATAATAGTCTTTGTACTTATGTAGGTAGGTACTTGATTATAGCCTTTACACTATCACAGAATCATATTTTTTTTTTTGATGAATTTTTACTCACAGTAATAAAACGTCTCAAAACGTAAAGAAAACGCAAATTTAGTGATTTCGATTTACGTAAACTATAAAAAATATATAGTAAAGTAATAAAACAATTGAGGTATTTTAGAAGAAATGGTTTAATCTATTATTTATGATCTGTCAATAAAACCATTTCATCTAAAATACCTCCATCATCATCATTTGAAGATGGTGAGCTGTAGAAGGTTCTGTAGATTTAGGGTACACAATTCTAGATTGGTGTAGTTGTCATGACCATCCGTCCCTCAACCCAATGATCACGTGTGGGGGTGTATGTGTGTATATAGAGACAGGTACCTGGTTTCAGTTGTGGCATATCTTGTGACTGGTAACTGCTTAGCTTCTTTAATGTGTTAGATAGATAGCTGCTGCTTTGCTTATCCGTATGGCTGATGGAAGTAAGGTGTTAAGTATCCTGGTGGCAATTCCTGTGGGGGAAACACAACATGAGTATTTTATATCCATGAGCTTCGCGGTAGGAGACTGTGACCTCGGTCACAGTTCCCCTTAGTGTCAGGTCTAAACAGAAATCAGTATCTCTACGCGATATATGGACTAAGTCAAGGCTATGTCTATTTTAGTGGTAAGAAGGTGATTGCCCGAAACCGTAGTCTCGTCACCCACAACCGTAGTCTCGTCGCCCATGTAGTCTCGTCGCCCATGTAGTCTCGTCGCCCATGTAGTCTCGTCGCCCACAACCGTCGTGTCATCTCCCATGTAGTCTCGTCGCCCATGTAGTCTCGTCGCCCACAACCGTCGTCTCGTCGCCCAATACCTTACTGGTTTCACACAAAATAGAACAGCTACGCTCAGGGTGATTAGAAACATATCGTAAATACTATAGACACCGAGGGGGCTATTCATGGGGGAGAAATACTGAACTTATATCGATGTCGCTGTCGCTCTGGAGGTTATGTTCTCGGCGTGGTGTGGCGGTTGGAGCTCAGAAAAGAGAAACAAATTATAATTTTTTTAAATCTTTTACTGCCATTAACGCAATATGTAATGTACTTATTGGTAACACTAGTACTTACAACTTTTAAAAATCAGATTTTTTACCACTAAACCCTTAAATGCTTTATTTATTTCCCGTGTAAGAACATCAATCTTTTTACTTAAATTGACTAAATTTTCTTTTCACAAAAACAACCAAAATTTGGAACAAAACTACTAGGTCGCGTTTAAAAAATTACCGCTTTATAGTTTCATGTTGTCCCTTTCTGTACCATAGTAAAATGAATGTTGCTCTCCTGCTGTCAGAAATAGGACCGCTCTATCACAGTACTGCTAATACAATTTTTAAACCACCCGAGTGTATGTATGATAAAAATAATCGTGTTAAATCAGGAAAAAAATCAGCGGCCGCCCGGCCGGCCAGAATTGTCATTTCTGGTTAGTCTAAAATCGCCCTATTTTTTCTTAGAGATACCCTAAATGGCGGCTGGTCGCCTAATCTAGCACCACTGAGAGGGATAGACAGTGCCTTATATAGGTGACTTATCTGTCCATCCCAACCATCACCAGCAACGCGGATGACGTTTCAGTCCTTTTTTATTTGACAAAAACACCACGTGCTAACGCAGCCGCGTGTCTGCACTATTTTAAATCAATGAATATTATAATATTACTATTTACTTATTACCTTATTCTAATCTAACAAGTGCGAAGCGCGACCAAAGCGTCACCATTTCAGCTAAGGCAAAAGTGCTTTTGATGTCTGTCCGGCGGATGTTTTCTTTTATTTCACACACCTGGCAATAGTCTGCAACAAACCTTTTATATATTTTTGTATTTTTTTTGTCAATTAACAGAAAGATTATTTCTCTGGGCTGTGTTCGAAATTATGTCCTCGGCTACTTTCTACCATTGCACCGCTCGCCATCAGCAGGGAATTCATGCTCACACTTTAGAACCAAAATGGTCGCGTACAGTGCGGTTTTAGAGAAACTTTGTTTTTGTGAAAAGAAAATTTAGTCAATTTAAGTAAAAAGATTGATGTTCTTACACGAGAAATAAATAAAAC
Organism: Apoda limacodes; assembly: GCA_946406115.1. Lineage (NCBI taxonomy): Eukaryota > Metazoa > Arthropoda > Insecta > Lepidoptera > Limacodidae > Apoda > Apoda limacodes. The sequence goes on from OX291550.1 coordinate 27,019,870, forward strand.
ATTTTAAGGGTTTAGTGGTAAAAATCTGATTTTTACAAGTTGTAAGTACTAGTGTTACCAATAAGTACATTACATATTGCGTTAATGGCAGTAAAAGATTTAAAAAAAAATTTATTTGTTTTACTAACTGTTGCTATAATTTTGTGCCTACAGATGAAATAGTAAAACTACTGTCGCGACAAACGTGAATCTTTAGGTGAACATTAACACAACCTACACTGACAATACACAACTTAAACTGGTCACACATTTATTAGTATAGCAACATCGGGATCAAGGCTGGCTACACAACAGTGAAGGTGCGGACGCGAGAGGCTATATAAGTAAGTTCCCACTTGCCAATAATTCATTTTTGCCTCTCTCACCCGCGAGCGACACATCAAGCCAGAGCTCCAACCGCCACGCCACGCCGAGAACATAACCTCCAGAGCGACAGCGACATCGATATAAGTCCAGTATTTCTCCCCCATGAATAGCCCCCTCAGTGTCTTTAGTATTTACGATATGTTTCTAATCACCCTAAGCGTAGCTGTTCTATTTTGTGTGTAACCCGTAAGGTATTGGGCGACGAGACGACGGTTGTGGGCGACGAGACTACATGGGCGACGAGACTACATGGGCGACGAGACGACGGTTGTGGGCGACGAGACTAAATGGGCGACGAGACTACATGGGCGACGAGACGACGGTTGTGGGCGACGAGACTACATGGGCGACGAGACTACGGTTGTGGGTGACGAGACTACGGTTTCGGGCAATCACCTTCTTACCACTAAAATAACTTACACAAAAACCTTCTACAGCTCACCATCTTCAAATGATGATGATGGAGGTATTTTAGATGAAATGGTTTTATTGACCGATCATAAATAATAGATTAAACCATTTCTTCTAAAATACCTCAATTGTTTTATTACTTTACTATATATTTTTTATAGTTTACGTAAATCGAAATCACTAAATTTGTGTTTTCTTTACGTTTTGAGACGTTCATCAAAAAAAAAGATGATTCTGTGATAGTGTAAAGGCTATAATCAAGTACCTACCTACATAAGTACAAAGACTAATATTTTTTACTTATATTATGTTGTTTCATTTATTTAAAGAAAAAACTTTACCATCGTATGTAAGTAAATAACTAATCAAAATAGCCACTTAGGACTTTCCCTGACGCAAAATCAGACGATTTTAGGTTACTTTTGAAAAATAAAAAATTAGGCGATTTTAGGCTACTTAGCGCCAAATTTTTGGCGACTGGAACCCGAATTTATCTGGCAACACTGATTCCTCCAACGACATTCTTGTTCAGTCCGCCGCACTGGTCGCAACAGGTCGTCACGTTGCCGAAACTGAAGTGGAATTCAGTATTGAAAAACATTTCAGTTAAGTACAATTGATTGTGCAACTTGTTTGCTTCAGACTTTGATTTATATATCCTATCATCAAAATACCTACCTAAATTATCATATTTATATCTTGAAATCAAACACGCTCGCTCGGCCAAACAGTAAATTTGTAAATGAATATTTCACTCACTGATTCATTTTCATATAACATCTAATGATCTTACGTTTTTTGAAGTAAAAACTTCTTTAGCGGCGCTGTGCACTTTTTTTGTGATGGGTAAAAACTGTTAAACTCGCGTCAGGTCACGTGTCCTGATCGAAAATTCGTAAGATGTCACTCGCGTTAGGACACGTGACCTTTATTTACATTAGGTTAGTTTTTATTTTTAGTATATGGCGATTATGAGTAGTACAGGGAGGTTGGATATGGGATTTTAATTCTATGACAGATTGAGCTGTAAAAAGTAAATAAACAAAAGTTATTATTTTTAATAAATAAATATGGATAAGAAGTGATGGGAAGTAAATAGCGAGTATGTTTTCACTTCTGCCGGCACTCCCGGAGTGCAACCCGTGCAAGCGGAGCCTTTATTCGTTGTTTGTCGCTTATTAATTACGTTAACATTTTTCAGGATAGTGACAGAGCAATCCGATTAGATTTTTAGTCTTTAGTCAAGTAATTAACGTTTCAATCAATCCATCTCTCGAGAGAAGATCGGCAACCGTGGATGTATTTATTGTTATAATAGCAAATAAGCGGCTATAGACATTATATACATTTTATCTTCTTCTTTTTCATTTCCAATCATTGGAAGGTTATCAGTAGGGTTGCCATAAGTCCGGATTATGTTCGGATTGTCTGGATTTCGTAACCACGTCCGGACATTTATCCGGACTCACAATTAGGTCCGAATTTTACAAATCTTATAAAATTTAGTTAACAAAGCCCTTGTACCTGAAAAGTATGAATGAAAAATAGCTAAACAAAGGCATGAAAATGAAGTTGGTAATTATATCAAGTTAGAGACCTTACTAGCAGCTTGTAAACTAAAAACAATGGATTATGGCCTAAGCCTTCTTTTCCAAGGAGAAACCTGTGACCCTGCAATGGGACATATAATGGCTGTAGCGGCTGTGGCGTAGACGTCCGGTCTTTACTTTGCATAATAATGGCAAAAAAATCTCCTTGTTCAATTTGTTCACGAGGTGATAAAGTTCAATCTTAAACGTTTCGAGGTCAAGATTTTTAGGGTTCCGTAGTCAACAAGGAACCTTTATAGTTTCGCCATGTCCGTCCGTCCGTCCGTCTGTCGGCGGCTTAGTTCAAAAACTACTAATACGAGAAAGCTGCAAATTGGCAGAGATATACACATTGATCAAGCCGTCCTCCCCTACACGTGAAGTGGGGACGTAATTTTTTTTCTCCGCTACCCCATCGTGTGGGGTATCGTTGGATAGGAATCCCAAAAACATTGCAAAGATAATTTTTTGATTTAGGGCTTCGATTGCGAAACATTTAGCTTTAAAATACTAATTTTTGTTAGAGTCAAGTGTCCCCCCCCCTCTACCAGCAAAAGTATAGTCTTTGGAAATGTAAAAAAATACGGTAGTAGTGCATATAAGGCAACCTTGAGGAAAACTATCACTGGTAAGTACACTTTACAGGCTAACGAGTTATAGTCGACCAAGTTATAAAATGTACTTACGTAGTGAAATTTTCGTACAAAATCCATTAAAAATTACTTAAATGAAGTAGGTACATCTGTAAAACAGGTAGAAGCTTGAAATATTCACAGAATATTTAGTTATATATTCACTTTAAAAATAAATTGTATTAAAATAAAACAAACATTTAAGGGGGTCTCCCATACCACAAACGTGATTTTTTTTGCCGTTTTTATAGACAATGGTATTGGTCCGACTCGCACTTGGCCGATTTTTTTAAGCTGTATCTATCGTGTCAAAAAACATAACTGAGGAAGGCATATAGGTATTTACTTAAATTATTATTAAACAATTATTGAGAATAAACTTTAGCCTTAGGTATCATATCCATTAGAAACAACATTGTTGCTTTATCAGGTTTTATTTGTGTATCTAGATTCTAGTTATTTTCGATTTAACATCTTACAAACAAATACAATTACACTTACATTTGAACAAGCTTGTTATAGCTTGAACACTTAAACAAATCTTACAGTTTCACTTTTCACTCACTTTAGCTTGGTTCTTCGTCGGATCTTCTGAACTTATTCAAAGAAACTGCAAGCATAGCCCTTTCCATAACTCGGTCTTGTAAAAATGTGTTATAGTTATCATCGCTGTGTGACCAAATCATGAATATGTCGTCGATAAAACGTTCCCAAATAAGAGATTGAATATTTTCCGTTGCAAAAAACTAAATTTCTAATTTACCTAAAAACAGGTTTGCATAAGAGGGCGCCATTCTAGTACCAATAGCCATTCCGTTAATTCGGAGAAATGATTGTTATTAGGAACTAACTCTGCAAGAATTTTTTAAATCTTCGTCAAGTGTTGTTAACATGGTCTTTGATTAAGGTGATATGTGAGACTGCAAGATTTTTTTAAATCTTCGTCAAGTGTTGTTGACATGGTCTTTGATTAAGGTGATATGTGAGAGCTTCTAGTCCTGCTTTAAGGGGGATATTATTATAATATATAAAACTATATAAACATACAATGTTGTATGACATTATTATTGACACTAAAGTAAGTTGATTTCGATGGTGGGAAAGATCAAGGATCTGTATGATGTCGAAGAAGTGATATCTCTTGTATAAGATGATCATGTTTTAACTATGGATTGTAAGTGGTAATCGACGTAAGCAGATATGCGTTCCGTTGGAGAATTGTATCATGAGACGATGGGACATTATTTTTATAAATTTTGGGTAACATGTTAAAATGAGAGGTTTTAGGATTTGGATAGTCCTCCTCTTCGAGAGCACCTGCGTACAACTTTGTTGCGCCCACCCCGCTGCCGCTAACGAAATTTTCTTAAACAATATTATTATTAACTTCTCATTTATTCAATAAAAGAAAAACAAATGTTTTCTTATCGATCACCACGCTCCAAAAGTGTAACTTGAATTAATATCAAAGAAAAAAAAATACCGCATAAATAAAAAATAAATAAAAAATTATAATTGCGTAAGCTGGCCCCGAGTGCGACTGTTGTTTTTTTGATAAGTTTGGGGTCTTATCTTGTAATATATCTGTAAAATTTTTGTCTGAAAGTTCATTAAATTAATCATAATCATTTATAGAATGTTTTGGTGGTAAATGCGGAGGTTCATTTCGAGATGGCATTTTAAACTTGGTTAATGCAAAAAAAAAAAAAATGTTTCTGGACATTACACACAGCGTCGTCTGGTCCCAAATAAAAGAACATTTGTTTTTGATTATTTCAGACAACCTTTCATGTTTTACCCATGGCTGCAGCACGGGCTGGGTTTCTGGGGTACTAGGAACAGAGGCGTTGACAGGAGGTGCATGGCTCGCTGCACTGCCTTGTCTTGTGGCGTTACCAGCCGCAGCATTCTTCGCCGTTTTAGCGAAGCCAGAGGTCGAAAAGCTGGTGCTTTTTGCATAGGTATTAGTTTTATTGTAAGTACCAGATAAATCAATTTCTTTTTATACATATGATCTACTACCTATAGTTTTAAGAATTTTGTGTCTCGCAATTTAAAAAACAGGCTAGTTACGTGTCGTACATGCATTGAGTTAGGGTTCCGTAGAATAAGAATTGTTGCGGATATCTAAAACTTGTGAAGCAACTTTATTTAAAACAATTTTCGTTGAAGGTAGGCATTTACCAAGTTCTAATTTCTTCTTTTTTTATATTTTAAGGGCACGCGGTTACAAGTTACTAAAAAGCCAATAACTCGCAAATTATACATCTTAGCGGGTAAATTACATAAACCTTCAGTTTGCTCGTCTAATTTTTTTTTTAATATGTTCACAAATGTATATGGCGGTTAACAAACACTTTCCCGTATAATTTTTTAAATGACTGCGACAGAATATACGTTTCGTGTTAGACCCTTCCTACAACAACGTTCGTTCAAGATACCTACGAGTATATCAAGAATTGCAAGTTGGAGACAGATTTGGGTTAAAAAAAATTTTTTGTTGTTCAGAGAGCGATTATGAAGAGCTTTTAACATTAATATTGCCAGACATACAAAAACAAACGACAGGGCGAAGTGATTTTATTTCACCTAATATGAGATTTGGTGTGACTTTACGGTTTTTAGCTACGGAAGACATTTTTTTTAACATTTGACGTGACGTTTCTCGGGCGAGCACAAACACGAAATGAATGATTTTGTAAAACCGTACTGTGAGTAAAGAAAATACATTTATTAGTTACTAACCTAAGTTATATTATAGTATAAGTAATACACAACACAAAATAAAGTAAAGAAGAATACCTAAATGGTTTTATATTATCATAGAAGTTAGACAACTGTGTTGCAGTTTATAAGCATTTAGGTACTAGTAGTAAAATAGTTACATAATATTGAAAATAATTTAGGGCACGATTTTTTCCATCAACGCAAAAATTGTGTATTGTGGAAGTGTGGCATGACAGAACATGTCATACCTAAAAACTCTAAAGTCTCTATTATTTGACACCACGTTTGGATACATAGAATTAAGAATAGATGTCTGGAAACTTCCATAGTCTCTGCATCCTCCTTAGAACACCTTAGAACCTAAATAGTCATGTATATGGGCCATCCATGGGCTGCTCACTGCTTACAAACAGGCAGGCCGTTAGCTTGATTATCACCATAGTGGTATATAAAAAAAACAAACTGTAAGCTAACAAACAGACGTTGGGTTCCACTTACCCACTATGTATAAAATTTCTGACTTACTATATTATATTCTTTGCTAACAAGATTGGTTATAATGACTGAATAAATGAATTTAATTATTATTATACATACTGAATGTATGCGTTGACCGTAAAAATTTAATATTTTGATTTCTAACAGTTTACACGAAATTTTGTCGATTGTACTTGTGAAATCACTTCGTCGGTGGTCCGATACGGTGCGGGGAATACGCAAAAATAATAAATAAATACTATGTTCTTACATATTCCTGCGGTCTAAGTCAGACAGGTGGCTCACGATTAAGGCATTACCGCTGCGGCCATTTTCTTGTTTATATTACTAACCGATCCACAAGAATGGGTGCTAAATGCAAATTTAGGTGATTTACCCGTTCTGTTAAGTTCAGTAGTTGTACACTTCAGTGCAAAATTATTAAAACAAAATTAAACAAATATAGGTAATTACGTCACTGTCTTTATAAAATAAAAATTTAAAGTGAATATGAAATTATTTTATATTAGTCTATTATTTCATATTTACTACGTGCCTACTACTTAAATAGGACATTTTTAATCTCTTTGCCATGCTTTTTTTTTAAATTTACTTACATTATTTAATATTAAAACTGCCCAGTCTTGAGTTTCATCAGTATTGATATTAGTATTATTGGATTATTACTCTTTTGTAAATCGTTAAAATCTATCCGTCTGTCTGTCAAGACCCTTCTTCTCCAGAACGCGTGAAGGTATCAAGTTGAAATTAATGTCAAATACTAAGGTCCACGGTCCCTTGAATTTGTAAAAAAATCACGTTCTAATTCAATGCAATTAAAAATTACAACCGAAATACGGCAATTTTTGTCGCATATATGGCATTAAAACATAATTCATGAGGTACTTACTGTTGTTCTAGAATCATAAAATTCGACACGAAGCAAGGTCTTACATCACAAGTATAATGACGTTTTGTTGACCGACATAATGTACACATAATGCGGTAATCCTACCAAAGAGAAAGAACCAAGATTTGTACTATGTTACACAGAATTTATGACTTTTTAACTTGGCAGGATTATGACATTGAACGCATTGAAGCAGTCAACAAAACGCACCTTATATAAAAAAATTCAAAATTCGTTAATTTGTAGTTATAACACATTAAAAACAAGTTTGTCTGTCTGTCAAGACCCACTTACTGAGGAACGCGTGGAGGTGTATCAAGTTGAAAAGTCTACGGTCACTTAAAGGTGCAAAAAAAATCACGCTTCTAAGTCAGTGCAATAAAACAATATGCCTAAAATACACTAATTTTTGTCGCATACTGTGACACAAATAAATCAAAACTTATGGGGAAATTTCCGGTGACTTAGAATCACGTAATTTGGTGCAAAGCAAGAAGTAACATCACAAATATAGGAAAAACTTCAAAAACTGATCATAAACCTGTGAGACTTGAACTCATGATGGAAGAACTATCTATGTATAACAAAAGTTTTTACGACACCATCGGTGGGCGAGCCAGACTCGGACTTGGCCGATTTTTAAACTAATTATTCGTAATACATGTTGTGGTAACTAAAAGGTGTAGTAACATTTAATAGTTTACATTTTAAAATTACGGCCAAAATACTTACATTTACTTAAAAATTAATAAAAAACTCAACTTTTAGTTATTTCTCTTAGTACTTATTTCTACAAGTTAACTTATTACTCATTTTATTAGTTAACTTATTCATAAAATTTCTTCATTTTTATGCAACTAAGTGTACATATCTTCCCAAAGTAATAGAATTATTCTGCAAAATTCCGTCCTTAATATTCATTCAATTTGCACATAAGAGAGCATATATTAAATAAAACTTAAGAACCGAGAATATTCTGTTAGAAAACAATATAATACTAGATCATAAAGAAAACTTGCTTCTTCGTGGCGTTTATGATCACAACCTGCCCATTTCATGCAACATTGTTTACTATAGACGAACCCTGCGGTTTCTAAATAAGGATTTTTTTTTAAAAAAGAAAACAATTTTAATCCGTGAGAACTCTCAATTAGCATAAAAAGTATTTTATATCATATTCTTAGTCTATCTAGCTATCCCTGTTCTAGAAATTAAGTCACCTCTTATCTTTATTGCAAGTGCAACGTACCAGAATAGTAACTTTTTACGTTACGGAATAGTTACTTTTTAGGGTTACCCAAAACAGGACCCTATTACTAAGACTCCGCTGTCCGTCCATCCGTTTGTCAGTCCGTTCGTCCGTCCGTCTGTCACTAGGCTGTATCTCATGAACCATGAAAGTTAGACCGTTGAAATTTTCACAGATGATGTATATCTGTAGCCGCTATAACAAAAAATACTAAAAAACAGAATAAAATAAATATTTAAGGGGGCTCCCATACAACAAACACGATTTGTTTGCTCGTTTTTGCTCGATATTGATAACAGCAACAGGTAGACACTTGAACTATTCACAGAATATTTAGTTATATATTAACTTTAAAAATAAATATTTTAAATAAAATAAAACAAATATTTAAGAAGGGCTGCCTTACAACAAACGTGATTTTTTATAGATAATGGTACATAACCCCTCGTGCACGATTCCGACTCACACTTGGCCGATTTTACAACTTCACATACTTTCACCTGTTTGGTTCAAATCTTGCAATAGTAATTTTGATCGCTTCCCGACTATCTAGAGCGCTCAAATTAGAGGTTCAAATCTTGCAGTAGTAAATACTTTCACCTGTTTGGTTCAAATCTTGTAATAGTAATTTTGATCACTTCCCGACCATCTAGAGCGCTCAAATTAGAGGGCAGCTTAGAACTTGGTGACAATCCACGTACACGTACAATAAACATCAATATTTACCGTCATTTTGAAAAAAAATATTCTGTATGAAACCCAGTTCACAAAATCACCACCTGTGTGATGTGTTATGTGTATTATGTGTGACGATAATGAACTGTGTTCAATGTAAATAGGCCGAAGAAAATATTGACAAAATCTAGGTGTAAGTAGTTACGCTTGCTGGTCCTACGGTCAGGTTCGTAGAAATACCCAGTCAGCAAAACTAAACCTCCACGAAAGCGCGTGGGCGCCGGATTGTTTTGACTAACGCTCGGACGACCACACGCACGGAGTTCGCCGGGCTCCTCTCGAGCTCTTATTTTTAAGACAGTTCTATTGTAGATTCCATGTAAGAAACACGCTCTATTGTAGAGTAAATAAATTTTATATTAATTTTTAATTCTTTTTAAAAAAGTCCTTGCGCCCTGCATAAATTTGACTGGCGCAGCCGGTAGGATTCCAGTTTCTTTTGCCGTCTTACGCGCGATAATTTCGGGTCAAAATCGTCCGTGTTTTTGTGTGGACTGTACAAGTGCGGGAATCCTCGAACCAAAAAAAAAATTAGTCTCCTGTGTGGCGGCCTGAGGACGACAGCTTATATCTGGAGGACATGGAAACGAGCAGATTTATGTGAGTAGACCTTTTCACTTCCTGTCTTGTTCCTTTCTATTCCGGTAGCTGTATACAATTTTAGTAATTTTCGGTCACAATCGCTGAACATTATCTGATTTTAATTATTTTGCACCAAAAATAGGCATTATATTTTACTTAAGTTTAAGATTTTGTGTTATTTAAAGAATACATTAAACATTTTTGCATTAAATAAAACGAAGAAAATAAGAAAAGTTAATTTACATTTTTGAAACAGACATTGATTTTATTGTGTTTTAACTAATTTTGTATTAAATTTTTAGATTTATTATAAAAATGGATTCAGTTAGAATAATACCAAAAGAATTTTTGTGTCTTATCCCAAAATTTGAGGGGGATGAGAACTTGCTTAACTTGTTTATTAAAAAGAGTGAATATGTATTAAGACATTTTTTGTTACACCAAATAATGGAGCTCAGGAGCTGTACGTCTTTCACTCTATAACTAGCAGACTTTCTGGTAAAGCAGCTTCCCTGCTGGGTGAAAGGGAAGACATACAAACCTGGGACGGCTTAAAGACTTTATTGATTCAACATTTTGGCGATCCACGTTCGGAAGAATGTGTATCATAGGTGTGAAGGCGAATCATATTCCGATTTTTGTAACCGCATACAATCTGTACGCAGTACACTCTTTTCCAAAGTAAATAGACTTATTGACGAAGGCGTAAAGGCAGCTAAAATGATAATTTACAACAATACATCCTTAAATGTGTTTTTATATAACCTACCGGAAGACATGATTCGTGTTGTTCGTTTGAAAAATTGTACTACGTTAGAGAGTGCCTTAAGTGTTGTCATGGAAGAAGTTAATTTCTTATTTCAGTATAATGCTAAAAATAAAAATAGACCAAATATCAAACCCATTCAAAATTCACAAAGCTTTCAACCAACTTTAAATCAATACCAAAACCCACATCAAAACTTTTTGTTTGGAATTCCTCGCAACAATAATATTATCAGAACCCCATTCCAGAACAAATTTAATATGCCCTTGCAAAATAATCAGGGTTTCAGAATCCAAGGTTATCAAAATAACCAACCAAATTTTAAATACGGAGTTCCAAATCAAAGTAATTTCAAATTTGGCATACCTAATAATCAAGGTAATATTAGATACGGTGTTCCCCACCAAAACAACTTTAAATTTGGCATGCCCAACCAACAAAGCCAATTCAAGTTTGGTATTCCTCATCAAGGTTACCGCCCTACATTTAACACTAATCCAAATTATAATAGACAAGCTATGCCCCATGCCTCGAACAACATGGGTCAACAAAATCAATTTAGGGCACAACAACAAAAACCTAACTACACTAACGACGCAGACGTTTCAATGCGCACTGCGGCCCCTGTAAAGCAAAACATGGTCTATGTTCCCCAAAATTTATTTTATAACAATGATATAGAAGCTTGCGAAGGGTACTACCCCGAGTTAGAGGAGATAGACGATTACTACACCCCGGACTATAATTATTCAGAAGAGGACGATACCCATAACCTTACAGAAGAGGTCACCTCCGCCGAAGACGCTAATAACCGTGAAAGCGTCGACACAAATTTTATACAATAGCCTCGAGAACCAAACTACCGAAATAGTACACCTAAATTGCAACGGTATTCTTAAACTACCCCATATAGAGATCCCCGAAATAAATTCACGTTTTATGATTGACACTGGTAGCACTCGATCATTCATCAAGTACAACGAGCCATTTGAAGTTATTAGCACCCATGCTCGTAGTAACCACAACGAAGTCATTTACATACCCCTTTTAAAAACTTTCAAAAGCACAGCTAAACATAAATTTTATATATACGACGTAGATAAACGCTACGATGGCTTAATCGGTTCAGATTCATTGAAAAAATTAAATGCCACTGTCAATATGAAAGACCAGATATTACATACCAGCGATACAAATATACCCATTTAATATAGCCCACCGCATGAAATAAATTTAAATTTAGAAAGTACAGAAACTCGTGTTAAAGTCCCAGTAGACTTAAAAGATGGGACATCAATATTGAACTTTATGGACTTTGGCCTTGGCGTTCGTATGCTCAGCGCAATAGTTAAATGTTCTAATTACCTGGCAGATACAGTTATACAAAATACCTCTGAAGATAAAGTAACTTTATCTTTTTGTCGCCCTTTAAAATCTAACGCGTTTAACGAAAACGAAATTGAACTTAACTACACAGAATACAGTAACGATTTCGAAATAGACGAATTACTAAAACAAAATTTATCAAAATTACGATTAGAACACACTAACGAACAAGAGCGCAAAGCGATCACAAATCTGTGTTACGAATACAGAGATATTTTTTATTGCGATGAGCTTCCTTTATCATTCACCAATCAAGTTAAACACGAAATTCGAACAAAAAACGAGGATCCTATATACATTAGACCTTTTAGACACCCACCGTTACTGAAAGCCGAAATAGAAAAACAAGTTAATAAATTATTAAAAGATGACGTAATTCGCGAGTCACATTCACCATGGAGTGCCCCTGTACATCTTGTCCCGAAAAAGACTGACTCATCCGGTGAAAAAAGGTTCCGGATGGTAATAGACTATAGGCGCCTCAATGAGATTACGGTCGATGACAAGTATCCGCTGCCCAATATCACCGATTTGTTTGATAAATTAGGTAAATCTGTTTACTTTAGCACCATAGATCTTGCCAGTGGGTACCACCAGATAGAGATGTTATAATCGGATAGACATAAGACCGCTTTTTCGGTAGAAACTGGACATTACGAGTTCTCTAGGATGCCTTTTGGTCTTAAGACGGCCCCCGCGACGTTTCAAAGGACTATGGACAACGTCCTGCGTGGTCTCCAAGGCATACACTGCCTAGTCTACTTAGATGACATAATTGTCTACTCTGCAAGCTTGCAGGAACACCTTGACAAGCTCCGAAAAATCTTTGACCGGCTTAGAGCAACAAATTTGAAGGTTACGCTAGATAAGTGCGAATTCTTTAGGAAAGAAGTACTATATCTAGGTCATAGAATTACAGCTGATGGCCTTATGCCTAATGATGACAAAATAAAAGCCATAATCAACTTCCCATTGTCTCAAACACCGACAGAGATCAAAAGTTTCCTAGGTCTCATAGGATACTATAGAAAGTTTATAAAAGATTTTTCAAAAATCACACAGCCATTGACGTATTGCTTAAAGAAAGGTAATAAAGTTAAAGCTACCGATGAATTTAGAAACGCATTTCAAACATGTAAAGAACTCCTTGTCAATGCCCCTCTCTTACAATTCCCTAATTTCTCGAAACCATTCGTACTGACGACGGATGCCTCAAATTTCGCACTTGGTGCTGTTCTTTCCCAGGGCCCCATTGGCAGCGATAAGCCGATCGCTTATGCCAGCCGAACCCTTAATGACGCTGAAACCCGGTATAGTACCATTGAAAAGGAGCTTTTGGCTATAGTCTGGGCATGTAAACACTTCAGACCCTACCTCTATGGCCGAAGGTTTACAATATACACAGACCACAGACCTCTCGCATGGTTAAATTCTATTAAAGAACCAAATAGTAAGCTCACGAAATGGAAGTTGCGATTGGCTGAGTTTGATTATGAAATTATCTTCAAAAATGGAAAGCAAAATAGTAATGCTGATGCCCTTTCACGTATTAAACTCAACGCTTTAGAAAACGACGGTGATTCTATGCAAGTTAACATTGATAAAAACGAGAAACGATCCCAAGATAATAGGAGTGACGACAATCTCATAGTGATTTCAGACTCAGAGTCAGAGAGCTCACAGTTTCCACTAGTACGTAGTCCATCCTCAAGTACTATATCAGCTCATTCCAAAACAGACACAGTACACTCTGCCTTAGATGTAGACACGGTAGGCATTCCTATCTTAGACGAGGCAATAGATACAAAGCCGAACCAAATTCTTGTTTTTACTTGGAATAGAAACGAGACATCAGTAAAAAATCTATCAAGAAGTAAGCAAAAGGTTTTAGAAGTACACATGCCAGTAGATAAACCTGAGTTAGTTAAGAAATTTTTATTAGAATATATTAAGCCTAAAATAAGATATTTTATTTATTTCGAAGACGATATGCACCGCAAACAGTTTACGGAAACAGTTATTAAATTATATAAAAAGGATACTGTTAAAATATATGAGTGTAGGAAACGCGTAATATACGTAGAAAACGAGGACGAGCAAAGACTAATAGTACTCACTTATCATCAGGGAAAGACTTGTCACAGAGGCATTAAAGAAACGCTTATGAAATTAAAACGCACTTACTTTTGGAATAATATGGACTTAACAGTTGCTAGCATTATTAACGCCTGCGACACATGTAAAAAGATGAAATATGACAGAAAACCCTTAAAACCTGAACTGCAACTCACACAAACACAAAATAAACCCTTTCAGGAAATTTTCATGGATCTGTTTTCGATAGAAGGCCAATATTTTTTGACAATTATAGACGCGTTCAGCAAACTTGGACAAGCTTACGATATACCCAATAGATCTACTCCCGAAGTAATACGTTCCTTAATTAAATATTTTTCCTGCTATGGTGTACCCAGTAAAATAAGCTGTGACCCGGGAACCGAGTTTAATAATACCCTTCTCAAAGAAACCCTAAGTTTTTACAAAATCCAACTTCACATTGGCACCCCACACAACCCTAACTCTTTGGGTCTAATAGAGCGCTTCCACTCTACCATTATAGAAATTTACCGAATTGCAAAATACGAACAGGAAATTAGTGACGCTGCGGCCGTAATGACCTACGCAATTATGTCATATAACCAAACAATACACTCTACTACCGGTCTTACCCCTTTTGAAGTAGTTTTTGGTCACACAGACTCAACTAGTATTTTTGACGTAGATTTTAACAGACAGTATACACAAAAATTAGTTAGCGACCATGTCAAACGAACCAAATACTTATATAAATATTTAACGGACAAAATTATACAAAATAAAGAAAAAATAATAGAAAAACGGGGTGGCGAAAAAGATTTTAACATTAACACAGGAGATGACGTCTTTATCAAAGGAGTAAATACGCGGCGTAGTAAAGACAAACCTCGATATGAGAAGGCTAAAGTCACCGGTGAAATAATTTGAAATACCGTACCTATTTTAATAAAAAAACGTGATACAAGAGTACCAGTTAAAGATATAAAACGTTCTTCCCAGATGCGTACTCCTGCTACTAGCCCAAGCCACCAAGACCTGCAGCCTACAACTTCAAAGGATCGATAAGAATCCTGGTATTCTGCCTATAAAAGAAGGACAGTCTTTTATTAATTACGATAGTTGGACTATTATTAAGATATTAGATTTAAGTTTAATTTACGAAGATTTAGAATTTAATATTAACCGATATGCTAATTTAAACAAACATGTATCAAATTTCTTTAAAGGGAAATTTTATTATGAAATATCAGATATTAAGACACAGACTGACCATCTTATGAATACAACCATTAAAAAGATTTTACAATTAATCCCTCCTAAACGACTCAAACGAGGAATTCTAAACCCTCTGGGTTCCCTTATAAAGGTATTAACTGGTGACTTAGATAATGACGACGCTATAAGGTACGATAAACTGATAAATGATGTAAAAACACGACAGAATGCGTTTAGTAAAAAGATCACGCTAGTTGCCGAATTGGTGGATTCATTTGTCAATATCTCTAGTTCAAGTAGAGACAATTTCATTCAGTTAGATAAAGCTATTTGGGAAATTAGAAAGCATTTTAATGAAACTAAAACAGCTATAAATATCAATAAAGTAATAAACACCTACAATCTCTTTTTTCACAATTTCCAAACGCTCTATATCAGATTGGATGAAATTGAAAATGTCATAGCCTTTAGCAAATTAAAAACATTGCATCAGTCTTTAATAGACCCAGATGAACTGTTAGAAATGTTAAAAACTATTGAAAAAACAGATAAGCTTATGTACCCTGCAAATGTTGACAATTTATTAATGTTAGAGCAATGTATAGAGTTAAAAGCCTATTCTAAACAAAGTCAGATAACGTTCATTTTTAATATTCCACTTGTTAAAAGGGATATGTACACGTACTACAAAGTAATACCGTTACCTATAACCAACTCCCTTAACCAAACTACCCTAATCATACCTAACTACCCCTACCTGATATTGAAAGGGTCGAAAGCACTTTTTCCTCTACAACCGTGTAAAGAGATCAGCAAAGCTACGTACCTGTGCCACGAGGCCGAACTGCAGCCATCCACAAAAGACAACTGTATTACAGCACTTATGACCTTTTCCAAAAATCTAAGTACGTGCACTCCAATTCTAACTGAAAATAAAGACTTAAAAATAGAGTTAATACAAAAAGATCGCTGGATAATTTATTGTAAGACCGAAACAATGATGACAAAATTTTGTAATTCAGAAGAGTCTAGAGAAATAATTAAAGGTACTTACATACTAACCCTGGATGACAACTGCGAAGTTAAAATCAAAGACTTGACCCTGAAAAAACACCAGTACCTAGGCGAAGCAATTATTTTTGAGAAGCTTCCTATAATTCATTTTCCAGAGTTGCCGACTCAAGACGAAAAACCATTAAGAAAAACCTTAATTAATTTGGATCATACCGAATTAACAAATCTGCACCAACTGGCACGTAACCTGCGAAACAGTGAAAGTGAAAGTCAATATAGTGAATGTAAAAGTGTGATAAAAGTGAATAGCATTAGCACCGGGACATTAATATTATATATAATAATAGTTGTAAGCATTGTAACCCTTATTTTATACAAATATAAATCTTTTATTTTAATGAGTCGAAATCATCAGACTGAAAATAATCCCTCTGATGACTTCGAACTTAAGGGGGGAGGAGTTACGCTTGCTGGTCCTACGGTCAGGTTCGTAGAAATACCCAGTCAGCAAAACTAAACCTCCACGAAAGCGCGTGGGCGCCGGATTGTTTTGACTAACGCTCGGACGACCACACGCACGGCGTTCGCCGGGCTCCTCTCGAGCTCTTAGTTTTAAGACAGTTCTATTGTAGATTCCATGTAAGAAACACGCTCTATTGTAGAGTAAATAAATTTTATATTAATTTTTAATTCTTTTTAAAAAAGTCCTTGCGCCCTGCATAAATTTGACTAAGTAGAGAGTTATTTAGTAAAGAAAAATTTTGTTTTCTACTTATTATTTTTTGTATATGAATCAATGTTTAAAGTTAATTATTTTACATTAGAAGCACTTTAATTTGATACCTTAACCAAATAAATAAATAGGTATTTTGTGATTTTTTGCACCGTCGCGCATGTAAATAGCTCTTGCTCCCTTGTTTGTTACTCGATCAGGCTGATTTTAAGTTTATTGGTATCTTGATTAATGTCGCATCACGCTTTGTTCAGGCAAAAAAAAACAAAATCCTGGTAATTAGCGAGTTATTCTAGTCGAGTTTCCTACGGGGCATTGTTCTTGCAAACTATTGAAGCATGTACCAAACGTCATGTAACAATACTAAGTGCAGCGAAGAGGATATTCTTACGACCACTGGTTTAATACCATGACATGACACTAGAATTTTACTAGGTGGTACATTAAAAGTCAAAAAATTTAGACCAGGTACCTACTAATTTGTTTATAATTACTTTTTAAAATATTATGTGTTATTTTAGTAATATAAAAAGCATTTAAGCCATTGCAGGGAAATTATTTAATTCAACAACCGTGCTATTAAGCTACTCAAAGAGTACTGTAATCTAAATCCAGAACAAAACCTTTAGTCTATGAAACTTTATAAGTATATGAGATTATGTATAAAGACAAAACCTTAACTCATCTATAGATATATCTATAAAATAATAGCCACTCCAATAAAACCCGAACTGGAATAATATCTAAATCTCTCAATCCCCGCACTTTATCGGAATATCCCGGCATCGAGCATCTGGTTTCTATCCGGGTCAACCTGCACCGTGAACCGAGACAATATCGGTACATTTAAATATCTCGGAGGCTGAATGTAAACAGTTGATATCAGATTAAAGGCTCGTGCCTCGATATTGGTATCGCAGCAAGTACGAGTTCCTACCTACTACCTAGGTACCTGTTCTCGAATGTTGGGATAACTGTTACGACTATCTTTTATCTGTTAATGGTAGAGAATAAATAAATAATTAAATAGATAAACACTACAAAAACATTAAGAACTACAAGAAAAAATCGAGAGCAACTTCTCTTGGGAATATATTTTTATATTTGAGATTTATAAATGAAGATTATTATTGTGTGTTTAAAAAAATCATATTTTTACCGATAAAAATCTAAGCGCTGGACCGATTTTGGTCAAACTCTTTTCAGATCTAAGTGATGGCGTGGCGTATCGTTTGATATCACGGTCACGAGACAAATTGGTCCATTGGTTCTTAAGATATCGAGGGGCAAAAAATGCTAACATACATACACACACATACATCACTCTAAAAATGATGGATTTTTCGGACGTGTTATAAAAACTTCCCTCAAGAGAAGTTAATAAATAAGTGCACCTAAAACATACCAAATATTAAACTATAAGCAGACGGAACACATTTCAAGGTCTACTACTCGAGTAGTTTGAGCAATCTGTTCTACTATTTTTACTCGCTTGACTATTTCATGTACCCTATAACATTTGGGTGACAAATACCTTTCATTTGAGACATCATTTAACGAAATCGGTACAGCCGCTTAGGCTACAGGAGGTCACAATGGAACGAACATACCTACATACATACAAACTCGCGAAAAACATTACCCTCCTTCTGGGCCAGTCAGGTAAATAGGTAACGGACACGTAAATACACCAAATACAAGAATAATTAAAAAAACTAATTTTTACATTGAATAGTACAAAATTTATCACCATTTTAACCTCTAGAATTCTCCTGCATCGTTTATCAAAGGAAACCTATATAGGAAGTAACTATTCAAATAGCGCAAATACTTATATTTAATTCAGGGAAATCAGCACAAGGCGCTAAATATAGACACATATTTATTTCTTTTTAAATAAATTGACCAGTTAAATAACGAAATAAATAACCAAATATGTTCTTCAACAAACAGAAGCCATTATAGACATTTCTTATCAAACGCTATCGTTGTGGGTGGCATACTCAATCAAAATTTCTTATTAAACCAATATCAATCTTAAGTAAACGGCAAAAGGCTTAGAATAAGGTGAATATCAGTTTAAACAGCAACAATATTTATTTTGTTCAGTAAATAGGGTTGCATACTTTATTAAACTACAATGACCATTTGCCATATCAAACCATTAGCAATGAAATCTTTTAAACTTTAGAGCCCACATTTCTTTGAAATTTTAGACAAAAGCGACAAAGGCACACTGCATTTTAAACGTAAGGCTTAAGGGACATTAGTCTTTATTGTCCTCACAGCGTTAAGATAGAATTTACTGTACTAACGAAGTAACGACAGGCTGGTAATGGAAGGGTTTCACGCCACAGATGTCATCATCGCAGAATAAAAGTCATGGAGTCGGCTACCTAAATTTGCTTTCAACGACTTATATACTTGAACGCGGACATTAGATTTAACCCCCACTTGCCTGCCTCATACCCTTAGTTCCGAAAATTTTCGTCAGAGGTGCTGAAATTATCGAAAGTGTTGCCATCTGTTTAATTTTTTTATTACTCACTTGAATACTAGTTAGCTTACTGTAAGCTCAGTAGCCCACCCTAACATTTATTAAACAAAACACAAATTTGTCAAGATAGGTTGACAGACCGGACAGACACAATATATTTTACACTACACATGCTCTGAAAGAACCTTCATGCATAGTCAAAAAAAGGGTTGAAAGTACGTGTTTGTAGAGATTATTACTTTCTTGCCCGTTTAGAGGGAAGAAAGTTATAATAAAAAAGCACTTTCTATTTAAAAGCTGACGAAACAATTAAATAGCTTCTTTTTATTTGGTATAGTGTCATCTGTGATTATAAGCAAACCAGTTTCAATTTAAAAAAAAATAACTCACTATTTATAGACAACAGAAAACATAACCATAGATTGTAATTATTAGGTTCAGACCCATCTATGTTTATAAAAGTGAATTAATGTTTGTTGAGGAAATTAAAACTTTAATTAATTTTCTTTTATTATCCTCGCATTTGTAGTGTAAAGCACTATGTATCACTCGGAATGAAAGACGATTCCCACCTAGTGTGTTTTAACACTCAAACTACACCCTCGTCGGTAATCAGTCACTTTCACCCCTTGGTGAACAATGTACACCATTTTTTTTTAAAGGTATTAAGGTAACCTTCTTCTTTTCCATTCTATCTTTGTTTATTTAGAAGATATTGATTGTTATGAAGGACCGTTTTGACTGATGTTTTCATATTTAACGGTTTCTATTCCCTACTAAAACAGGTAACTTTATCCAAAAGTATTTGAATTGAGTTTCACTTATTTTGTTAAATAAAGGAATATTTCCTTTCAGTAATATTTGCCATTTTCAAATTTAAGAGTACTTTCCCTCCAACCAAGGTCTTTTTTTTCCATTCTGCTTAACGATTTATTTGAGGTAAAACACACGAGGTAGGAATCGCCTTTCATCCCGAGTAATATATATAGTGCTTTACATTACATATACACCTACGAGGAAAATATAATATAAGGAAAAGTCAATAAATTAAAATATAAAAATCTTTTTATTCACGCTTTGCACTTGGCTAAAGGTGAGAACCAATCTACCTTTAATATTCCGTATGAAAAAAATGAAAGTGGCCAGTAACATTTTAAGAAAACTAAAAATTCTGTTGTCTATAAATAGTAAGTTACTATTTTTAAATTGAAACTGGTTCGCTTTTATAATCACAGATGGCACTGTACCAAATAAAAAGAAGCTATTAAGTTTTTTAGTTAACTTTTAAATAGAAAGTGCTTTTTTTTTTTTGTTCACTTTCTAGCCTCTAAACGGACAAGAAAGTATTAATCTCTTCAAAGACGTACCTTCAACCCTAATTTTGACTATGCATGATGGTTCTTTCAGAATATGTGAAGTGTAAAATAATATTATAATTTATTATTGTACTGTTATAAAATAATTTAATCCAAACACCATAGGCAATATTCATTTTATTTATTTTCCTTAGCCATGTAATTTAAAATACGAAGTCCTCGGAAATGACCCACACTTTCGAGCGATATCGTAAAATGGAGAATCTTTTCTTTTCATATTTCACAGGTTCTATTAATGGCTAGAACCCGCTTATAACTTGAAAGAAATTAAACGTAGTTTAACTTACTTTTGAAAAAAAAAACGAACGTTATTTTTGAGCAAAATTTACTATCATCAATACCCAGGGTACTTTTTGTTCAATTTCAGCCTTTCTTTTCCACACCATGTAATATAAATCACAGCATTTTTCAATTGATTTACTTTGAAACGATTCTCAGAGTTGTAATTTCTGAGGTAATTGTTACGTGTATGTATTTTTTATCGAATCTGTTCGAATCTGTTCGAAAATCGGTTTGCATAGGTTTCGGTACTATTAGTAGGTATAGATATGTCATTCAATGGCGAAAGCGTGAAATCAAAAAAAAAATCGTACAAAAATAATATAAGGACTTCTTTCAAAAGTATAAAAAGCTTTACAACATCTGTGACTGATTTGTTAATATATACCGATGTTTTAGCACAGAATGACAAAATAAAGAATTATTTCTTGCGTTTTGATGTTTCTTTGTACCGAGAAAAGTACTTCCAATCGTGTTTTTGCAAAAATAGTCATCTTAAAAATTTCATGCTGCATTATTCATTTCCGTCCGTGAATCCGTTTCTTTGTAAATAGAGACTCTACAACGGTAAATACAGCCTTAAGTAAGTATAATATTTAGAACAATATCTGAATATTTATGTTAAGATTTTGTAAACAAACAAACAAACAAACAGTCGCATCTTGATAACAACAATAGTATCTGTAGTGTCAGATGATGAATACTTTTTCTTAACGCGAAAAGTTTTTAAAGGCCATAGGTGGGCTTTTAAAGGTAAAAGATAAATATTACATTTTACGTATATACATAAATATTACATAATATGTCGTTTTTTAGGGTTCCGTAGCCAAATGGCAAAAACGAAGCCTTTATAAATTCGTCATGTCCTTCCGTCCGTCCGTCCGTGTGTCGTAGCCTTAATTATTATTTCGCCGTGTTTAGGTAGATTCTAATGAAATTGTACAGAAATGTGTACTTTGTGAACCGCCATACAGATAGATGAAAATTAACACTGATGGTTTAATTTTCTAGTACTTTGCTTTTCTTCGCGACCAGGAGTAACAGATGTGATAAAATTGGTACAAATAATGTTAAATCATGTTTATATGACTCTTTCTATCTACTGTGTTTTAGTTACAGGCTTGAACCTTTATTCATTATTACCACTCCACAATATAAGCAAATATTTATTTATGTTCTTCAAGCACAGTTACTCGATTCCACCTCTGTGCCGCAAATCCTATCAGCCGTCGAGGAATCTGTTTGTATGCAAACTGTTGCATTCATTACATTTCCAATCGCGGCATACAAATTGCAAATTAACTCTGAACTTCATACAAACAAGCACAGCCATAAAAGTCTTTTAGATTTTATACTGTATATCTATACAGCTTTTATCTTCAGAAGCGGGTAGCTAGTGGCTGGATACACCCACATCACAATGTAGGGGACAGGTTGTTTCACCTACCATTTCATTCCTGCTTGACAGGGGCTGAGCCAATCGCCACAACACGGCTTCTGATGGAGTGTATCTTGGCAAAAGTAACTTCATATGTCCCTTACATCGTAACTTACCAGCTTTTAAGTAATAAGCAGTAAAATATGAGACCAGGGACGGCGTTACGTGCAATGAAATGTAGCGATTTGTTTTTTAACAAAACAACAACCTACTTTATAAAAGGTGAACTAAAAATGTAAAAATGATTATTTCAAAAAATCACATCTAAATTAGTGTTTGAAGTTGGCGTCTATCTCTCTAACAGTTTATAACACCAACTTCAAACTGTATGCACTGTTAGGACGTGAGAAAAATTACACCAAAAAAAAATCCGGTGGGAACATCAATAAGATCAAATTTATTCTATATTCTTTTAATTCCACCAGCTAAGACGACTGTACACATTTTTTACTTGACTAATACAAGCTTGATCATTTGACTAGTTTAACCACCAGTTGGACCCCAGCTATCCCAGCGCCCCAAAAATCAGTTTATCTCATTGCTTTGTTGCAATGCACGAGTAAAGGAAATATTGCCTTTTTTTCCGACATGATTGACAAACATTTATATTTCGAACTAAAAACCTATTCTAATCAAAACATTTTATAACCTATGATAATAAGAAATAGAGTAGCTTTCTATTAATGTAATATTTTTTAGAATCGGTTCAGTAGTTGCAGAGCATGTTTACATACATACAAGCAAGCAAAAAACAAACGAATAAAGAAATAAATTGTTCCTCTCTATAACATAAGTATAGATTAGTAAACATTACGCATAAGTATAGATTAGTAAACATTACGCACGTAGAGGTTAAACCAGCCAGAAAAAAAATTTATACGCGGTTGGTGTTAGAAATCAGCGAACCCAATTCTCACTTCATCCAAAATAATAACGAATTAGAGATTATGTAGAAGACACTATATCTATCTATCTATACTGTAAAACTTCAAACGTCGACATAATTTTCTCGTTTTCTATATTGTCACTATCAATCGAAACAAAATGTTGTTCGCCATGAACCGGATCCGCCGCGGGGAACGTTCCGTTTCACAGTTAAAGAGCGTTTTTAAAACGCCTACCTTAATATACCTCTTTCACTTTTTCAAAAAGATTTTGGTTACTATAAAATGTTTGAAGCATTTTACGTGTATTTTATCATTATTTATAAGTAAATAATCAGATTAACTAAGTTGGTAAAATAAATCCCTATTCTGAGTTATTGCTATAATCTTTATAAGAAACGTATTTGGACGTTCGAATTGGTACTTTAATTCGAATTCGTAATCAATTCGATCGCGTGAGAATAGACTCTCAGATCATTTTTGTTACTAATAACGTTTGTGTTAATATTATTTTAAGTTTAACTTACTGTTATTACTTGGAGTAAGTATATATTAGGCAGTATAAATTTAATCTTTAGTAGTAGTTTTTGTATTTGCCAATAAAAAAACTACTACTAAAGACTTAAATCCTAATTCCTTCTGTTCTTTTTACTCTAGAAGCAAACATAGTAAAAAAAAATTCAGATTAACTAAAAATTCTGGCAACACCAAATGGTTGTAGTTCAAAATTAGTTTTTCTTCATTTATCAGTAGATCGTCTTCAAGAAACAAAAAAAAATATAAATTAATTAAATTGAATACATTATATCACTCTTATTTCATTGTACCAATGCTTACCAAATTAAATTAGAATTAGAAACTTATCGTTGGGTTAATCCACCCATATGCGTAAAATGCGTTCAAAATAGGTTTACAATCAGCAGAGATATCATCAAACACGCAAAAACACAAAAAACCCACGAATCGAGAATCTCTATAATCATTAAAGTCAAGGACACAAGCAAAACAATAGAGGCCACATAAACCCTTAACTTTAAACTTTAAATACCATTTAAGTTACTAAGCACCTCGTTACTTAGGACTTAAGTAGAAAATACTCTTTATTCCATTTGATAGGCTATTAAAACCAATGATTATGCTTTAGTTTTCCTGGATAGTAATCTTTAGAAAAACATAGAAATACCTCTGTCGGTTAATTAAATGCGACTACATTTTACCATTTTGCAAATTATTAGTTGACAATCGTGAATTCTTATTGTTATTTATCGATTAGTAAATTTGACACCAATCGCGGAGAAAAGAATAAACAATATTTTTCTGATTAATGTTTCTCAGTAATTTGGATACACACTGATTTGACTTTTTTAATTTAAAGAATAACTGACATACGATATATAGGATTTTTAGTGCATCTTTTTTAAGCATCTTGTTTTTTTTTTATTTGTTAAAAAGTTTTTATTTTTTACTTTTGAGTGACGAATTGCTTTTTTTCTCGTACACTAAAAACATCTATCTATACTGGTAAGAACATTTTATACAATCATCATCATAAAAGGCATTTCACCAGTTCCAAATTAACACCGTTTTTTTTTTGACCAAATATTAGGTTTTAAATTCACAACATTAATATGGAATCACCTCACAAGTATGCCCTTTTAAATAAGGAAGACTTTTGAAAATCCGTCTATATATGACAAAGTTATGAACGAACATTCATAAAAAAAAATACAAACATCCAAATTGAGAACCTCCTCCTTTTTTGAAGTCGTTTAAAAATATTATATAACAAATAATAAAAAGTTAACAAAATAAAAAAATAAATAACTTTAGAGCTGACACTACGCACAATCACGGCAGGTTTATAGCTTGAATTTACTACTTACTGTTTTTGCTCTATACAAAGCTCTAAAGTTGAACGACAAATAATAAAAACCGGCCAAGTGTGAAACGGGCATTACCATTTTAAATCTCTAGCAATTACACATTTTCCAAAGTTTTCTGTTCGAAACTATATTTAAAGTTAAGCAACGTCGGGCTAGGTCAGTCTTGGATGGGTGACTACTTAACGGCACACTTTTTGTTTTTGATTGTAAACTTAGCTCCACCGATTTTTTTGCTATAAATAGGTTCTACCTACTACTTTTTGAGGTTCTGTAGCCAAATGGCAATAACAGAACCCCAATTAGTTTTGCCATATCCGTTAGTCCTTAGGAAGGTTCCTGACGCCTTCTAGCGCCGCCAATTGATATTTTACTTTTTTTCTTTGTGCAAAGCAAATTTCAAAAATGTACATCTACAGAAATATGTAACCAGTTATAATCTATTTTAAGAATGTATTGTTATGTTTCTAGGATAAAACTACGAGTTGTAGATAGCATATCTGCTAAAAACGGTCACTTTTCAACCCTACAAAGACACAAATGTGCGCGTTCACCGCTTAGAAAACTCCATTCACTGTAGTCCCACAATTTCAGAACACTCCCCTCTCCATCTCCAAGAGCATTGGGATCCTTGGTGTCGACATCTCCAGCGATGTTCAGTTCCGAGATCATTCATTTAGGTGAAGCTGGCGTCCAAAAAACTTGGTGTACTCAACAGAGCGAAGCAGTACTTCACGTCGGGGCAAAGGTTGTTACTTTACAAGTCACAAGTTCGGCCCCATATGGAGTACTGCTGCCATCTCTGGGCAGGTGCACCCGGCTACCAGCTTGGCCCTTTTGACTCGGTTCAACGACGGGCTGTGAGAATTGTTGTGTTCTGAGGAATTGTTCGAAATTATGCCACGGCTACTTTCTACCATCGCACCGCTCGCCATCGGCAGGGAATTCATTCTCACACTTTAGTTGTGGAATGAGCTCCCTGCCAAAGTTTTCTGCAACGACTACAGTATGGTGTTCTTCAAGAAAGAAGTTATTAGATTTCTGAAGGGTCGGCAACACGCGAGTGATGCCCCTGGTGTTGCAAGCGTCCATAGGCTACAGTGACCGCTTACCATCAGGCGGACCGTAAGCTTGTTTGCCACCTTAGTGGTATTTAAAAAAAGAGTACCAAAACAGCTTATAACTGGTTACATATTACTCTAGAAACACTTTCTTGAAATTCGCTTTGCACAAAGAGGAAAATAATAATGTCGCCATATTGGCGTCGTTTCTAAAGAAATTTTGGCACATTTAGAGTAAAACTACATATTTCAGGTTTGCTCATGCTGACTCTGAAGAGGGCGGTATAGGCCAGAAAGCTAATTTCTGTAATTCTAACGTTGTGTATGTAAATGTACTATAAATCACTAGATAATGTCATATACATTACTATGAGATATATATGTTATATACTTTTTAAGTAATTTATACCGTAATGACGCCTTGAAACTTTAATTTTTTTGTATGGAATTTAACGTTATTACCGTTTTGTAGTCACATTTTTTGACTTTTCGCTACAACTTACAGTCTTTGCACTAGATTACAATCTTTACTTATACCTAAAGTAGTTGTCAAAAAGCTCTGGAATCTATATCCATTTCTCTAAAAACAACGAAGAACAGGAGGCCTACAACTGATATCAGTTTCAATCGTAAAATCCTACAGCGATCGAGAAATCTACTAAATTGGTACTCTTGAACGTTGTTGTAGAGCTCAATCGAGAACGGAATTTGGTGGCCAATTTCGGAACTAAGATACAAATATTAAGAATGAAATTAGTTATGATTATCTGTAAAAAGAAATGTCATAATTCTAAATTAACAAAACAAAACTATCGCTACGAAGTATTTAACTTTCACATTAATTTTTATTAGTTTTAGTATTGTTTTTATATTTTGTGATTTGTGATTTCGAATCGTGTGCAATCCCAATTTCAATCCAATCGCAATTTGGTTTAGGAGTACCGATGGAGATCGAGTTTAAGCTTGCCACGAAATTGGATTGAAACTGGATTGGGATGGAAATCTTCTCTCGTACATCCTTGAACTGCTTCGTAGATCTTTAAACTTCTTTTGTTAGAATTGAACATAAATTCAGAAACACTATAAGCAAAACACCATAAACCTTTTTATGCCTATTTCTCCTAATTTTTCCACTGACTAACAATTGAAAACAACAACTACTGAAACTTCGCGATACACGTCGTTTTTCCTATAATTTAATTTGTGTCAGAGTGTACTAAAGAAAATAATTATTTACATCATTATATTTACATTTGTAATTTAACACTTTTTACTATAATTTTTATTAATTAATCTATATGCAAGAAAATAAACGTAAGATCAGATTTCGGACCTGATCATAATTAATTTACACAGTCAAAATTTATTTTGACTTGTTCTTTTCGCACCCAGATCAAGATTAACTCTCGATTTCCAAATTTTCCTACTCCAAATTTTAAAACTTTCCTACCTCACTACACCCTTCTTTCCCCTTAACTCTCATGGTTCACACCAAATTCGCTTGTCAAATCAAAAATTTATAGTCTCAAGTATTCTGGGTAGTTTTTGTCGCAAAACGTTTCAAAGTCCTCGAAACCAAAAAAATTGTAACACTCAGTTTTGTCTAATTAATTCCAAAAGTTCTATAATTTTTATACATCAATATTAACGATCACTTAGGGTTGTCGCAAATTTATTAGAATTTAAAATTATTCAAAATAAACCAAAAATTCTCTTCAAAAAATGTTTTTAAATTTACTCTATTTCACAACCAAACTATTTCACTAGATTTTTAATGGTTTTATTTATAAATTTTATTATTTTTTATGAAATTAATAACTTGTTGTTTGTTAATCTTCTTGGTAATATGTTTTAAGCATTGAAAATCATCTTTATAAAACATTTACAGTTAATAATATTAATATTTAAGTAATTTTTCAATTTTTTTAAAAGTTTTTTCTAGGAGAAGGCAATAAAACTATAATTTTCTTGAACTCCCCAAAGATGACTCACATTTATCCTTTATGTTCAATCTTTAAAACTTTCAATATTTATCGACTAATAAACGCGATGTTTCCTTACAAAAATTCTATTTAATATATAAATTTAAGATGTTGCCAACCCTATTAGTTAACAAATTTAAAATCTTAAAATTGACTTTTAGCTAAATTTTTAAACACGTCAAACCTTATCAAATTTATTGCTAACAGAGAAACAAAAGACTATTTTAGTTTACTTTTGTATCTACCTACTAATTTGAATCTTATTTAATAAGAATATGCATTATGTAACTTCTTTCTAATGTTTATGGTAATTTTGTCCGCCGTCTTCGACTAAACGTGGTAAATAGTTTATATTCCTTGCTCTTTTCTTTTAATACATTATTTCCAAGATAAACAAGGTGAGAACATTATGTTTTTTACAAGTATAAAGTTACTTTGAAGAATACAACCAGCGTAAGCTGAACTCTGGACTTTTTATATGTATTTCTAAGCTCGAGTGCCTAAAGACTGTGTGAAACGTACACTTTTAAGCCAAGTTAACTTTTTATGCTATTTTATAATATTTTAGTTAAATACATTTGCTACATACTGATTGCATAATATTTATTCATTATTGCAAAGTATTTAATTAAATGTAGTAAAAATTATTTACTATAATAGGCTTGCTCTTTCCTACCTATTTCAAAATATAGTAAAAACCTTTTTTTTCCTTGTACACTTTCAAACGAGCATTCAAAGCGTTCATATTATGTAAATAAATTTTCCCGTCAGTCGTAAACGTCTTAATTAACTCGTGGCGGTGTGTGCAGGGATGTAAACTTGGCACATTATTTACATGCCACCTCGCGATAACACGACGATATACCTGGTCGTCGGTTTATTTTGCTACTTGTCTGACTTGCTTACTATAATTATTTCATTATATAGGTGCTACCCTTATTAACACATGCTTTTTTTTAGTGTTTGATTTCTAATTTCAATTTATACACATAAAAAATGGATTTTTCTATGATGTTTAAAATTAACACAAATACCATAGATACCACAATAAAGTGAGGTTTCTTTATGCCAATGCTACTTTTTCTTTGTGTCGTGTCGTTTGTGCTTGACAAACGATTAGTTTTTTTTTCGCTGTCTATATAAATATTGGTTCATAATAGCTAAAATGGCTGAACGTATTCCAAAAAACTAGACGAACTTCACTTTTCAACTACCTCTCACTTCCTCAATTTGTCAAAAAGGTAGGTAATGAAATAATGTGCTTTGCCTCTATGTTTTTTTTTTCGGAAAGTCATTTGCTGATGTTAAACCCACCTATGGTTGGTACTAAGTTTCTTGTGTTCATGATCAAATCCACGCCAAATTGACATAAGACCCCACTAGAGCCGCTATAGGTATAGTAAATTTTCCCGCGTCCCGCAAACGCAGCATAACCGGGCGATCGTGAGTATGCGGGACGAGGCAAGGCCGAGGCACGCATCACAAAGTCCGGTTATGCTCAGTTGTGGTCAAGGATTGTATAATGCTTTGTGTAATGCTTTTCTCAAACATGCATGTAAAAAAAGTAATTATATTGACAAATGTATTAACATTATCAAAAAAAAAGTAATTTTGCCGCCAATTCGCGGCGTTCAAATGTCGATTTCTTTTTTACTTTTTTAAATTACTTTAATGGCGCATTCTTTTTTTTGTGCCAATCCGAAATTTAAATAAGACTTGATGAGGTATCTCCTTAGTTATCAATGTGCGGATTTAAAAAAGTTCGTTCCATTGAAATTTCATATTTAACCGCTCGACCGGATAAATATAAAACTTTTTTTTCTGTCTTGGCTGTTGCAGCCATTACTGCTTCACCGGGCTTTTTGGGGCGAGTCTCTGAAGGAGCCTCAGACCATATAGCGCCCAACGCTCAAGGGCACCCCGCAGGGGGAGCCTTGGCTTGGGTTGTCGCTCTCGGGGACGACCCTTCGACCGGTGTGTGCTTCGAACCCGAAGGTGAGTCAACGCCAGGAGGGGAGTTCCTCGTTACGCGGGTGCGGATGCGATTAAGTAGGGTCGAGAAGCGCCCGGCACTCTTTGATATCTCGTGTAACCTTGAGGACGCCGACGAACCCGGGGACATCATCGTCACATTAGGGAGAAGGCCCTATTAGGGGAAGTCGTCGAGACTAATCTCGCTATCCGGACAGCGAGATAGTCACCTGGGGCCGTTAGTACGTGCCGAGGCCGCCTAACGATAGTTTTACGACCGTGCCGAGGTCGTTCGGGGGATGATAAGTTGTGGATTGCACAATAAATCGATTCCGGTGTATAAAACATTGCGGGTCGCTCTCTGATACTGTACTACAAGTACGATTTATCCCAAAGAAGTTTGTGCAAGATATGGTCGCAATAAGTAGCATGTTTGAGAAAAAATCTTTTAAAAATCAACTAAATTGGGTTCGATATTCCTATATAAGATACTGAGGCAACAAACTTGTATTCAAGTATAAAACATACATTAAAACATATATTCGCCGTTAAAAAGACTATGAAATCAGTAATTATTCATATTATAATATGCAGAAACATTGCTAGTATGATATTAATAACCCGGCACAATATAGATGACAGGCCCTACTTCTTGTTTACGACGCCTGCCTTCAATTTACGACGAACACCGATGTATTTTATTCATGGCCGGTTAATCACTCGACGGACCATGAATTAGAATCAAGTGATATTGATATTATGACCTGTATATGTTACAATCATTAATCATTTTGCTGATACCAGTTTTCCTTAAGGCAGGTTATAAAATATTTATATTATAATTGACAGATAGAATTTCAGTTCACATACTAACATTACGACAAATATACAAAGGTGTTGGTTAGGCGCAAAATCAGTTGCTATAGAAACTTGTATCACGCGCGTTTTGTGAACTGTTAAAACAAATAAGTGGTCGATATTGATAATTATAAAACAACAGGAATTTTAATTTCTCTTGATGTTTGTATGTTAGCTGCTCTTTGCTTATCACGCGTTAAGGGGACAATAGACGCCAGCAACCTTGTTAAGGTATAAAGTAATCTAAAACCAATCTGAGCGTACTCAGTTTTCAAGTTGAACATTGCAAATACGTTTTATGTTACTTACGTGCAGCGGAACACTTTTTTGTCTAGTTTTTTCTTTTACCAAATTATTATATTTTAATATTAATTGGGTTGCGTGCCTAAATATCGAAATCTACGACTAATAACCTCATTTTTAAACGTTTTTTAAGGATTTTTGATAAATATGATATATAATGATAAAATGTTTTTTTTTTTTATTTCTTTTTTATGTCTTTCTTTAACTTCTGCATTTTTTTTAAGATTCCTAGTATGTGTCACTTATTAAATAAAGAACAAATAAGATAGACCGTTATGGGATATAAGGGTATAATATAGTATGTAACCTTTAGTATATAAAAAAAGACTTGACTGTGTGGTACTCTGAATACTGGTGGCATTTTTGTGCGAGAAAAGAGCTCGGTCTCTTGTCACCTGCTGCTTTTAGTTATTAGCTCTATTTTATAGACATTTGAACAACAAACTATTTTATTATATTTTTATGGCTTCATGCGTTTTGCTTATTGCATAAATACTTGTAGCACTCATAACGATACAGTAACTGAGTACTAATTGTGTGTTAAGTAAATTATTATATTAAACCATGCTTTGTCTTCATATTTTTATTTAGTATAGGTACTATATATACTATCTTTTTATAAATGGGCTAAAAAGTAAAAGATATCCTTTCCCTAGACAGTAGGACATATGTATTAGACTTTTGAGTTTAGATGCGCCCCACTTTCATGTCTAGGAAAAATATTTTTTTAATTCTTATTCCATTTACCAAAAGGTACCACCTAAAAATAAATTATAAAGACTAAGTATAGATGGCTCGACAGCTCTTTATCTAATAATATTATATTTTTTATAAAATTAAAAAAAATTTTTTTATTTTATTTCATTTGTTTTTTCTAGTTTTTAGTCTCGTCTGAATTCATTTGAATGAAACTATAAAAATATCTCGCACATAATATGTCTATATAAAGTCTTTATGAAGTCTGAAACAAACTATTGAATATAACATTGTCACGGGTTCTGAGCTATATTTAAAGAGTAAAGTCTGTAGCTCATCGGGATGTTGATTGCAAAATGTATAGTGCACAGATAAATAAGAAAGCGAGTTGATAAAAATATAGAAATAAGTTTGCCAGCTCTCGAAGTCGTAAACTCTTTGTTACCAGTTAGTCGTCTAATTTTTAAATTTCCGTAGCCAAATAGCACAAACGAAACCCTTATAAATTCGTCATGTTCACCGTTCACAGCCGCCTTTGAGCCGTTTTTAATAAAATTATACAGGCAACACTCCATCCATTGAACAGAGGGATGAAAAAAAATTTTTTTCGCGTGCCCCATCGTGCGGGTTATCATTTCGCAATAATATTTATTCAAGAGAACCCTAACTTAACAGGTGAAAGGCCCTCGGGAGCCTTCGACGCAACTAATAAAAACTTCATGAAAACGTTTTTGGTCAATGATTTAAAGTCCCTGTGACGCTTGTCGCAGAATAGCTCACCAATGATCCGATCTGAATATCACCGACTTCACGAAAAAGCCAGCGTTGTAGCCCGACTTCTACCTACCCCATTTTTTAATCCTATGTGGGTAACATATGGAAGGGCTAATCCTGCTTGATTAACTTGATTTTAAAAATGTTTGTTTGTTAATAGGTAAAACCTGTCCCTCGCATTGCGGTAGATATTTCGATTTTGAAATTATAATGGTTGCTGGTCTATTTTATTTTGGATACAGTCGACACTATAACGCACCATGTTATCTATACACGCCTCTTCTGACCGATTATGTTCTACGAGTATCAGCTTATACTAGCCTCTGTATAATTTAAAGGAAACCAAATTACTATACTATGTCTGTTATTCAACTTCTATAACCATATTACATACCAAGCTACGTTAGCAACGCGTTCGTTCTCTGAACTTTGGCGTCGATGTAAATAAGACATTTATCCAAAGCGGTGACACACGCGACTTTATTGTGGCAAATATTTGTCCTATAAAATGTTATTCGCTTTACATCAACATACACAACTTTGACAATTAGATTTGATTAGATAATAACTAATTTGGAATTCGCGAAAATATTAAATCGCGTAGGAATAAAATATGTAATCACATAAAATGAATTCAGAATAAAAAGTATACTTTATCCTTCCCGTTGCCCTTTTGCGACTTGAAGGAATAGTGCTCCGCGGTCCCACACACTATGCAATACGTTTTTTCGTGGGAACTCTCGATCAGGATAAAGAGTATCCTTTGTCCTTTCCTGTACCTTTAACTAACTCTGCGCCAAAAATCAATTGATGGTCCGTTGCGACGTTCTTCGTCATGAGTTCACCAAATGATACTCTCTGAATGCAAATTCTTGATTTGTTACTGAAAATACCATAATCGCTTTATTATTCCCTTAATTCCTCATGGATCCTACTATCAAAACTGAATACTAAAAAATATACAGCTGAATTGAAAATCTCCTACTTTTTAAAAGTTGGTTAAAGTTAGTGGAAGACTAAAAATGTGCATCCGATGCCCAAAAAGTGGAAAAGATCAGATCTACCAAATGACAGGCCAATCGCTGGATGGCCAATCGTAATTTGATGGAGCGTGTAATTGACGAACAGCTTCTGATACCTAGAAAACACGTTCGCTCGACCTGTGACCTTTTAGTATATCTCACACACCAATAGACCAATAGGGAGGCACTGGCATGTAGCTTAGACATAGCGAATGCGTTTAATTGGACTAATTTGAATATTAATTTTATAATTACACGTTTAAATAGTATATTCTGATAAATCTACCTGAATTTATACGATACATGCGATACATGCAGTTAAATACATACATTTCTACAAATATGTTATTGGCTTTCTGTACAATAGACGCATACGGTATACTGTAGTAGCTCTGATAGTGGAAATATTAGTGCAAGCTAGCAAGGCTCTGTGCTGTCTGCTACAATGTTTTTGCTTCATATGATAAGTTTCCCAACCGTCAATATACATTGCTATGCAGTAGACATGCATCCCTAGTTCCATGGTGGAGTAAGACCGTAGAGAACTTGTAGCGAAAATCAAGACCACTCTGTCCACGGTCTCCTACTGGGAACGGGAAAACTTGGTCCGGTTTAACCTTACGAAGACACAAGTATACGCGTTCATCGCTAAGTAAACCACATTCTCTGAGGTCCCACAGTTCCAGAACGCGCCCTTAAACATCTCCAAGAGCATCAAAATCCTTTGTGTTAACATCTCCAGTGACGTTCAGTTCTAAAATCATTTGGAAGAGGTAAAGCTTGCGTCCGAAAAACTTAGTGTATTCAACAGAGCAAAGCAGTAATGTTAGGTCGGGGCAAAGGGTGTTCATAAATCGCAGGTACGGCTTCACACGGAGTACTGTTTCCATCTCTAGGCAGGTGCACCCGGGTACCAGCTTAGGCCTTTTGACTCGGTTTAACGAAGCCTTTTCTGAGAACGTACTCAATTTGATCTACATACGTTTGCCGATTTCACATTTATAAAATTAGTTTTATGGAATATTAAGTAAGATTAAACAATTAATGTTACGGACTTTAGTTCGCAGGTGTCTTATCGAACAAGTTACATTTTTTTCAAGTCTAACAGGATAACTGCCCTTATGTTTTCAAAAGCCCTGCCTTGGGTGCTGTTCAGTAATTTCTTGGTTCTGTAAAGACCGTAAGCAACACTAAAAGCGGCCATTTGATGCTAATATGCCATGCATATGTATTGTGATAAGTACCTACTGTCCACCAAGACAAGCCTAACATATCTCTACCTACAAATTCGTTACTTATTATAGGTATATCGTTAATGTACATAAATACATATACATGTATGTATATTATACTTAGAGATTATATTTCCATACTTTCATTTTAGTGATCACTAATTATTTTCCATTTTATCAAGGCCTACTCATATTATAAAGGTGAAAGTATGTCTAAATAGCTGGACGGATGTTTTTTACTCTATAATTCGCTAACGTCTGAACAGATTGTTATGAAAATTGGCACGCATATTCTTTACTACCTAGATTAACATCCATACATCGGCTACATTTTACGCGTGCGTGCGTGCGTGTGTGTGTGTGTGTGTGTGTGTGTGTGTGTGTGTGTGTGTGTGTGTGTGTGTGTGTGTGTGTGTGTGTGTGTGTGTGTGTGGGTGTGTGCGTGTGTGTGTGTCAGTGATCGTGCGACAGGCAGTGTGTGAATGACTAGAATAGAATAGAATGAGTATATCCACCCCAGTACACAAAAATGATAAAAGTATTTATGTATATATATTGATAGAATAATATTTGTAAATATATTTTTTAAACAGTATGTCGCATTTATTAATTTGTTCCTAGCATTTTCAATTAGTTTTGGTTTAACTTGCTTTTTGAATGT
Organism: Apoda limacodes; assembly: GCA_946406115.1. Classification (NCBI taxonomy): domain Eukaryota; kingdom Metazoa; phylum Arthropoda; class Insecta; order Lepidoptera; family Limacodidae; genus Apoda; species Apoda limacodes. The sequence goes on from OX291550.1 coordinate 27,055,673, forward strand.
TTTTTTGGAGTGGATAAATAAATTTGATATAAAACACAGTGTTATGTATGCGAGCTATAGGTACGGGTGAGAAAACTTAGACCATAGTTGGTGCGACATAGAGCTACGGCTAGTAATCTTGTATAAATCGTGACACGTAAGTTGAAAAGTTTTTTCTGTTCGATAGTACATTTCTGTACCCTCGGTGAAAACTGATATAGGTCTGAAATGACAGTTTTTGACATAATGGTTTTTAATATTTTGTACCTTTACATGCGTATTACTTTTTTGTTAATGTTTTTATTCCTTTTGTAAAAAAAAAATAATAAAGATAGGTATTTTTAGCCTCTATACTATGATATATGAAGAATAGCAATATATTTAATTTATTTAGAGCAATAAGGGAAATAAACAACTTGTATTATTCATCACATTACAATAAATATGTGTAAAATAATTTAACAAAAATTATAGTATTTTACACTAAATCTAGTGGTACGATTGATATTGGTGAAATATGATAGACCTGGAAATTGAAATAGCATTTAAATACATTAAAACTAATATATAAAAAAAATCCAAAACAAAACTATCATTAAACAGAAGCATCTTTAGTTTGCGATTGTTGAAACACAATAAAATTGTTATATTTACACTAATAAATTATATTACACAAAAAAATTGGAAAAAAGGCATGTGTTTAATAATATATCTCAACTTATTTTTTTTCTTTTTCGAGTTCTAGATTGTGTCAAATGATACGATTTGTTAAGGCAGTGTAATCATATTATTATTGTATTATGTTTTCGTCCGCCAACCCGCACTAGGCCAGCGTGGTGGGCTATGGCCTAAGCCTCCTTATCTAAGGAGAGGCCTGTGCCCCTGCAGTGGGGCGTATAACGGCTGAGGCGAATTATGTTTTTAGGGTTATATATCAAAATTGTTAGTTTATGGTTCTAACTATGCAAATAAACAAATATTTAAATATGTAAATCATCAGTCTTTTATTTTCATTTTAAAATGGCAAGAATGATATCTTTACTAAAACTAACATACCCTTGTGTCATAAACGAGTTATCAGGTACATAATTTTATAGTTAAGTAGTATTAAATCAAAAACACTTACGTTCCTATAAAGTTTCATTCAAATATCTTTAGGCTTCTATAATAACTATACTTCCAAAAAACTATTAATATGACACTAAGACATTAAATTATAGCGCTTTCTATCTTACGAATTGTACAAACTCTAGTCCTTTGTAAGAGCTAGACAATAGCTAGGTGAGATGCTAGGAAACATGATAAGTAAGGACTACAATATTTCTAAATAACATATAATAAGCTTCTGCTTTCAAAAAACTTTGTAAACTTTTAAACTAAAAGATAAAAATTTATAATTAACCAAAGCGCTTAATGACATTTGAAAGCAGGTACAGTAAAACAGTAAAGAAATCTTTAAACATTTAATTTAATTTAAAACACGTGCAGGAGGTACTAAAAAGGAATGGGTATAAAGTGTACAAACGACAGCCGCGACGTGCACAAAGAAATAGAAAACCTGAAGTGAATAGACAGGCAGCTTTTATGCCATACCTAAAGGGAGTAACGGACAAAATAGTAACTTTACTAAGTAAATACTCTATCAAGACAGTGTACACACCGCACTCTAAAATCACCAAACACCTGCGGACAACGAAGGATTCTATTCCCTACCAAAGACCAGGCGTTTACGGGATAGACTGCAGCTGTGGAAGGTCGTACGTAGGCCAAACGAAACGCACTATAGCCAAAAGGGTTAAAAAACACATAGCTGCTGTCAAAAACCGACAAACAAATAAATCAGCCATAGCCGACCATCTACTCAATGGCTCGCAAAATCACTGGATTGAACTTCACGAACCGAAAGTCCTCTCCACTGAGCGCCACTATTATCCACGATTTGTACGCGAAGCTATTGAAATAAAGTAATGCGACAAAAATTTCAATAGAGAAGATGGATATAGTTTTTCAAAGGCGTTGAATCCTGTGATTCATAGGTTTAAACCACGCGACAGTAATATCGGTGATAAGCGCAATATGGACATCGTCAGTGCAGTGTGTAGAGAACATTAAAACAATGTGAGGGTAGTGGAAGAAACTGCACGAGCGGCCAGAAGTCGACGCCGCGCTTTTCAGCCAGTACAGCCGTGACCACGATAAGGTGCAATCCTTGTCGAAACGTCGGCACCTAATACAGGTACGTTTCCGTATACGTACTTACGTGCATCGCGTTAAGACCCGAGTTCTATACTAATAATATGTGAAAAACGCGAAAGTTTAAAACTAACTAACATTTAAATAGTAAGTAACATGGCAATAAAAGTTTTCTCAGATCGAATAGCATAAAATTTTTGTTCCTCTGTTAAATCTGGAAGTAATATGTCACCGGTCGAATCATATCGGTCAAATTAATAATTTAAAAAAAATAGGACTCATGAGCACTTGGTTCATTATAATCCAAAAGAGAGATCAGATCTGCTTTTTTCTCTGCTGCTATAGGTACTGGTCCAACGTAACACTTCTTAATACTCTCTAAATTAATACGTTGTTCATATCTTTTGTTTCTTTCCGCATATGACATAGAATTGTAATCGATAGCTCCGTAGCTCTGTTTGTAACTAAATATAGGAAACTGATTTTGTGGTATACTTCAAAATTTGAATATTCAGCCACACAAACTTTTCGCCTATGGAATTTACTTTCTTTATTTGAAGTTGTTTTTTGGAAAAATCAGCAAAATCATCAAAATCTTTCTAACACATTTCTATTACAGAAAGTTGATTAGTACGATTAGAAGAACTTCGTACCAACTGACACCAATCTCTTGGTCTCTCATAGAAGTGCGCTTTGTATTTCGTTGTATCAAAGCATGATAAGAATCTACTTCCAAATGTGTGTGACCAGGTACTAGAAATTTGTGTTCTGTAGTAGTTAAGTTTTCTGAGTTCTGCACAAGTATGAATGGCATTGTTGCTACCACGGAATTCTTACTTTGCCCGGCGCATGAATCTGAGTACATAATCAATTTTGACGCGTTTGGATGCAATAGTGGTCAAAGATTAATAACAAAGTCGTACAAGCAGGAAGAACTTTGATTTGCTCCTCTGCCTCCACTTGATTCTGGCCACATGTAGCAATAAGCATAATTAGTTTTCGCGAATGAACGTACTCTATCTCTTTCGCGCCAGTAAGAACCTCACGCATAAGAAGATAGAATTACCGAATTGTATCAGTTGACACCAACAGACGTTTTGAAATGCTTGCAAGGAGTTGACAAGATTTTGGATGTAACTAAATTGTATTAATAGACACGAATGTAATAGTTCATAAGCAGTCTCGTGAAAAATAATGTAGATCGAAATATATTAGAAGAAACCAAATTTTGACATTGGTTATTAAGTTCTAAATGTATTATATAGAATAACATCATTATTCACGTTATTGATATTTAAAGATGCAATCGCGAACAACAATACATTTTTAATTATATCATAACACACAATCTTATATGAATATACTGTCTGTGAGTAAGATGATTAAACTAATTTTGTATTATTTTACACTTATAATTTAAACAAGGTCTATTCAATTTTATGAGTGGATGTCAAGTTATATTATCACACACAAGGCATTAAAGACTCTTCGCTGATATAAGTTAATTTATATTATTGTGCAGGAAAATATCTCCGTATTCAGTACAGCTAAGGCTACGTGGATAAGATAGATAAAAAGAGCAATTGACACTGATTAGATATGTCTAATAATCTAATAAGTACTATAAGTCGACTTATATCAGTTTTCACCGAGGGTACAGATTTGTCCTGCACAGATGACCGCCATTTGGGTTCAACTTACGTGCCACGAACTATAGGAGGATGGAGTTACAGGAGCGCAGAAATTAAGTTCACGGAGTAAATCAGGACAATCTGTGTGACCGCATAATATATCGTGAAGCAAAGACATACCAAGTAATTTTCTCCTATCATACAAAGAAAGCAAATTATGATGATTATATGATTCTTGGTACGATGTAGCTTTATATTTGTCTTTATAGTTCAAGTGACGTAAGAACATACGTTGTATTTGTTCAATTTGATCTAAGTATCTTTTATACATTTGTGACCATATACTACTACTGTATTCTAAATTGCTACGAATCTAGGCAAAATACAGACTTTTAATCCTACTAATATTATAAATGAAAAAGTTTGTAAGCCTCGATGGATGTTTGTTACTCAGTCACGCTTTAACCACTGGGTGGATCGGGATAAAACTTGGCATACATATAGGTTAGGTCCTGGAATAGCATATAGGCTTTTTAATCTTGAAAATTCAAAAGTTCCTGCGAGAATAACAGAGTTTAAAGAACTATTGCTTTATGATTAATTTGATTTTAATTAATTAATTGGAGTTAAGGAGTTCCACGCCGATAACCGAATATAGAGCGGGCGGAGCCGCTGGCAAAGTCTTGTACATGTTAAATTATTGAAAGGTTTACAGGTCCTTAGAACAAACCCATCATCAAGTTTCTAATGAGCAATAGCTTGAATATGATCCGACAGTGAACATTTATTATTTATCATTATGCCGAGATCACGGACTTGATTCACTCGTTCAATATTACCAAAGGCATATGAATAAATTATTTCGATTTACGCTTAAACAAATATTAAAAAATCAAGGGATTGTAGAATCTTATGAAACTATAACCATCGAGCTGTTTATTTATTTATTTATTGTAGTCACAATGCAAAATTAAATTCATGGAACTTCGGAGATTATGGATGATTAATTCTATATAAACAATCTTTACGGAAAGCGGCGTATTTACGTCAGTAGTTCGCTAAATATTGTAGTTCGTTTGTTATCGGCAATTTCCGCTACCTGTCGTTACTTATGGACTTATGCATCTGAGAACTGAATTAAAACTTTAAGAAGGGTACCTATACAATTAAAAAAGATGACATTTTTTTTTCTTACCCTGGCATGTGCTGTTCTCCAAAATCTTAAATTATGAATTTATTCAAATTCAATATAATTTATTCAGTTTAGGCTACAATAATTGAGCACTTATGAATGTCACTTCACCATCGGTTCGTAAGTCTACAGGGCGGGAGACCTTGTACTGAGAAGAACCGGCAAGAAACTCAGCAAGGGCATTTCTTTTCTCCCTTTCTCTTACAGCGTCCAATTAAAATATTGGAAAATGCCCTCCCTATCATAAAAGGACACTTTCCATTACAAACATAAAAAAACATGAAATATAAGGCACAAGTACAAAATAAAAAAGTATCTAATATAAACAAAGGCAGTTTATGTATTCATCACTAAGAAATAATCAATGTCTTACAGTATTAATAAACAAAACAAAAAAGTAAGACTAAATACTAAGAATACAAAGAAGTTTGCAAGAGCAGACCAGCCTCCACAGGCGGCACCCGTTCACAAGTATGACACATGAATCAGCCATCGCTTCGCTCAACCATGTTTTACGGAACGTTACGACCCAACACACATGCCACCACCGCAGAGAGTTTGAGAGAGCATGACACACACAAGCAACTCCAATAAAACTTCGATTGTACTAGTTACAATGTGTGTAGTAAAGGAACAAAATATAAGAGCAGAAGATTGGAAGGTTCGTAATGCTTTCGTTCTTGTTACTAATAGAAAATGTTACTGACCAGTATATTAGGTGTTTAAATATTAAATTGCCGCTTTAACGCACTGGCAACTTTGAATAAAATAATGTGAACCTGCATAGTGGCAGATTTACAACAACAAAAAGGGTAGATACCTTGAATAGTACATTGTGTATTAAGGGTCGTAAGGAGAAAATTAATTAAAACAAAAGTAGTAACTTTTTTATGGGACCATGTACACACTTTTACAACAAATAAATAAATTTATATATTTTATCTAACAACTTTGTAAAAATACATACTACAATATTTCAGACTATGTAGATGATAAAAATCCATGGGACTGAAGATGCTCATTTACAGGACGCATAGGTAAACCAAAGTGGAAATAATATATATAATATATAATTGTACGGCTGAAATTTTTTATTTGAAAACATTGATTGTATTTGTATTTTTAATGATTTTTCTTCTCCGGATTCTTCTTAGAGTAGAAATCAACAACATTGTGAACCAAAATTTAATAGTAAATTTTATAAATAATAAAATAGTATTTCATAACTTTGACGATTCAAAAGTGTTTGTAAAAACCTAATTTAAAAAAAAATTACTTTGACTTATGTAAAACATAATAATCTGGGCAATATATGCATTGATATAAACAAAAAACGCTTTTTTGGGGGGCTCAATGACCTTATGAATATTTTAATTCTATTTGTAAAAGTTTTATGTTAGTCTAACAGGTGGCGTTACTTACAATATAAATCGCGTTATGGTTTGCTACCTTAAGAAGATTAAAGTAAGTTTCGAACATGCGTGTTACACCGTTACCGCTAATATGAATGTCTAATGTACATTTTGCGAGATAATAACATTTTTTTATTAATTTTTAATTAATGTCTTGTAGTACCTGATGGTGCGTTTTACCGTCGTCATCGGCTTCGTATTTTCGTATCACGCTGTGGAATTTTCTTATATTCATTAAATACTTTCTTTTCCTAGTTCACACAGAGTGCATCGTTATATAACTGAAATACTTCATACCCTTATGCCTTAGATTCTTCATACATGTCCTTTTTTTACCGGATGCCGGACCAATGAATACACAGACCCTCACTCGAAATCGCAACCGCGTAACGGGGAACTCCCGTCGCCCTGGCGCTGACTCACCTTCGAGTTCAAGGCTCACGCTGGTCGGAGGAACGACCCCAAGAGCGACAGCCCAAGCCGAGGCACTCCCCGCGGGAAGCCCTTTAGCGTTGGGTGCTATTTGGACTGTGACTCCTTCAGAGACTCGCCCCAAAAAGTCTGATGAATCAGTAACGGCTGCATGAGCCAACTGCAGTAGACAGTCCAAAAAAAAAGTGTCGGACAAGAGCTCTTAGGGCATGTTTTTTTAATATATGCTAAAATACATCACTTTTTCATTTGCTACTAAAAGTCTATATTTTATTTTATATTCCTTTAGTATACATAAATAAGTTATGACATTCAATATTTATAGCAACTCTGTGAATCCTTGCTATATTTGCATTTGCATGCATTTTTACGAATATATAACCAGGTTTGCTCGCATCCTATGTATCAATGTATGACTTCACGGGTGTAAGCAGTCACTGGTTAATCAAAATGTGAGGGGCACCTTCACCAACCACTGCGTGACAGGTTGTCATGTGAGCCCATCACTGCAACACTAGTTGTATACTTATCGTGACGATTTTAAAAAAAGGCTATGGTACTTACAGACATTTGTTCACAGAAAGGTTTGTTTCGCTCATTGACTTGCTTAGAAAATGGTTTTGCTTTTGCCCATAAATTCCACTGATAATAGTATATGTCCCTAGGTTCGATATGAAGGAACATGTCTGTCTCTTTAACATCTGTCTTACTTTGTTAGTTTAGGAAAACTAATTAAAATTAATTTTGTGTAATTATTGGGTTTTTTTATTTATAATCTTATACATGGAGTTTCTATATCAATTTTTCTGGGATTTTCTGGACCGCTTACCCTTGATTGCTGGATGGCAAACCAAGTCGTATATCTATACCCAAATAATAAAATAAATTCAAGGCAATTAAATAATAGAGCAAGTAAGAGAATGTGTACCTTGTAAGTACAAAACCGATTAATTAAGTTCCTATTTGGTGGCGCCACCGCGCGGCGACAATGCGCCAACGCAGATAGATAAGCTGCTGATGTATTATTTTGTTCAGCAATTAGTGCGTATCGATGTAACCTAACCACGCAATTTATTTGAACAACAAAAGATTTCTTTGCATTAGTTACAGTACATTGCTTGTTTTAATTTAGGTATATTAATCAAAACAATTAAGCAATAATGTAACTAAGGCATCTTACCTTACTGCCGAACTAGCCTTAGGTCTCTCTTTTTTTTTGTAATCTGTTTGTTCTCATACTGTTTTTCTTTATTTATCATGTGTTTTTTCTACGACCATTCACTCAGGACGAAACTCTCCTAAAATATCTTATGATCTTATAGATATAGGTGATTGATTGGCCAGGACAGCACTAGCTTATGTAAAATATCATATATATCTGGCCGCTAAAATGCATGAACTAATCAAACATAAAACTGAACTTGCACCGAAATGCATTGAGAATTGCGTGACTTAAACAGAATAATTAGGAGACGAGCAGCATTGAAGAAAACCCTATGTGCATGATGGGGGATGATGAAAGTAGATACACGAATCAAATACGTAGATCCAGTCCTAGATTTTTCTTGTTACAGTACTTTTATTGTGAAGAACTGACAACATTAAAAAGTAAAAGTCATTGGATTACGAGACGATTATTACCTACATTGCTGGTTTATGGTTTATAATATGTTGATCCTAAACTTAACATCCGTGGTTAAGAACTTAAGCACTAAGCAACTTAAAACTTATAAACTTAAGTTGCGATAATAAACAGTCTACTAATTTGTAAAATTTTGAAATTATAAACAGAATATTCTAGTCAGTGTATAAATATCGCTACAAATAATTATTTTGTGGTAGAGGAAGGCGACATAGACGATGGAAAGCGTAGATAGCACGCGTACCGTGCTGTATTGTCATTTGTAAATTTGTAATGTCTTGCTAGACCTATGAATACTTAAGATCGTAATAATAAATGTGGCTTTCAACTCCATTAAACACTATTATACATTTTTGTACAATACTTTTCAGTTTATAATTCCAAATCTGACCCCACATGGAATATTGCTGCTACCTTTGGAAGGGTGCACCAAGGTACTAGATCTGTGTGAATAGTTGAGGATCCTAAATCCTATAACCTATCGGTATTGAACCCTCAGTCTAAGGTGAAAGCTCGTATAGTGGGCTATGTCCCCAAAATTTGTTCGTAATGACACCTATGGCTACTTTACACCATCGCACCGCTTTTAATTGGCAGGGAATTGATCCTTACACCTAATATGTACCTTTAATTTTATTATCTCACACTGTGCTGTTTCAGAAGTTCACGATCATTTCAATTGTAGAATGAACTTCTGGTCGAGGTTCTTTCCTTGGGACTACGGTTTAGGTCCTCCTTTGTTGTCCATCTGTCTGTCTGTCAAGACCCTTGTTCCTAGAAACGCGTAAAGATATCAAGTTAAAATTAATATTAAATACTAAATTCTACGGTTCCTTGAGGCTGTGAAAAAATCAAGCTTGTAGGTCAACGCATTAAAAAAATACGGCCATTTATGTCGCATATTTTTGCATTTACTAATAAATCGAAACCTATGTGGTACTTCCCGTTGACTTAGGAAGATAAAATTTGGCAAAAAGCAAGATGTTACACCACAAATATAGGTAAAAATACAAAAACTGATAATTAAGACATAAACCTGTTAGACTTGATCTAATTACGGAAGAACTATCTACATATAATAAGTTTGTACGGAACCCTCGTTGCGCATGCTAGATTCGCACTTGGCTGGTTTTTTTAAAGTCAACATCAGGCAACCCGCGAGTAATGTCCATTGAATTACCAACGTTTATAGGCTATAACCGCTCATCAACATGTAGATCTGCAGGACAAATACTAAGCGCACTACCATTAAGGTGGATTAGATATTATTAAATGAAGTTGTTTTCTCTTGCGACATTCTTTTTTTTATAAACTATAAGTATTCGTAAGATAAAGAACTTAAGCAGACGCAAAGAATAACATTCATTATTCTTGCTAGAATTTCCTCATAAAATACAAGAGTTAACAATATAGGGAACTTTTAAGACTAAATAATTGATGAAAAGTAACTACGGAATTAGAAACACTAAGAATATATATCTAAAAAATTTGGAAAATCCAAAAGTGCACGCCTCATAGCGGTCATTCACATTAAAAAAAAAATCTAAAACAAAAACTCAAGTTTTTTAAAATAAAATAACAAATAAGGTGAGGAAAAAATATACTATAAAATAAAAATAAAAAATATATATATAGATATACAGTATACAGTGGTATATTAGTTTTTATAAATTATAATTAAACGACAGTACTTAGAACGCTAATATTAACTAGGAATCAGCACAGTGTAATACTTTATATATTAAAAACAAAAGTATTCCGGTAAGATGAATTTTTCGACCAATTTCTCTGCCACATACATGGTCACATAAACACAGACTCACGGACGTCCAAGAATGATTAGTTTTAATGTTATTATTTATTATATTAAACAAATTAATTGTTTATAAAATGTACCATATGTGCTAGACAGATTATTTAACTTCATATTAGTGCACTCATATTATCCTGTAAGTGTTATATTAAAAAAAAAACGTCATTTAAGTTTCGAAAGACTGGGTTTTTTGACATGTCGAGAGTAGAGCACTACCTCACCGCTCCGCTTATGAGGCGTGCAAAAAGTAGTTGCCCAGATTTTTTTTTCCTTAACTCAAAAGTTATAAGTCCTGTCTGATTAATCTTAGCTCTATGTACGACTCCTTCCAGAAAAGGTGATAAACTAGATTAGCAGAAAAGCGTGAAATGTGGTTATGATTCGGGGCTATCTCACGTCAGCCGTGGCTGGGGCCGGGGCACGCTCGAATAATTGGATCTATTTCGGGGGCACAGATAAATAATTAACGACTACACTGCTTCACTGATTTGTGGAGCTCACGAATTGGAACCATTTGCTATTGTTACTGGTTTCGATTTGTTTACTTCGTTCAATCTAATGTAAACTCGTGTTATTTAGGTATACACAGTATGTAACAGAATCTGGGCACGAATCCAGCGTCACCAGAAAGCCGTATTTAGTTTAGTTAATTAAATATATTTGGAAAAGGATATCAGAACAGAATATAGACAAAAGTCATTTACTCCTGCGGGGAACATGACCCCAACAGCCAAGCTAGTGGCTATCTATTGGGGGGCGGCAAAATTGTTTTAGTAAATTTTTCCAACAAGCCAGCACATGCATGACACTTCATATTCTACGTGCGCTTTTTCTGGTCTGACGCATACTAACACAAGGCTCGCGCTCCGCTCGCGCTCCGCTCCCGCGACCCGGGTTGCTTTCAAAAACGAATAACCTGAGTAAAAAAATATCGTCATCGGGTTCTCAACTCTATTGTTTGTGCTAACTCTCAAGTTTTTGAACGGCTAAATAAGTTGTTTTTACAGGACAATACAGATTTCTTTTTACTGTAGAAATGTTTTTGAAAGCTTCAACGATTAAAGAGGTATTGGTGAAATAATACCTACTATTTTTATAAGTGGTTTTGAGGGGACTGAAACCCCGCAGAACTGCTTTTTGTTTTGTGATGTTCGATACTTCTATTTTTTATTTTAATTTATTTGGGAAACAAACTGTATAATAACATAATGTATTATAGTTTTTACAACTATTTACTACTAGTTTCCACAGGTTAATAATAATTGGATTGTAGAGAAATACCTAAATTACTTTCTGTTGCTTATTATAATTTTTTTTTTTATATTTGTTAATTTTATGGATAGAGAATAGAGATAAATAGAGAGTAGCAAAAGAAAGAATAGAATTAAGCACCTACCCTTAAACAAATCTAAAAAAAATAGCTTCATAAATACCAAAACCAAAGCATTACTGTAATTAGTAGTATAAGTATTATAAGATCGGGAAAAATACTTAACCTTGTTCTGACAAAAGCTACTAAGAAATATTTTTCTCGCTGGTAGAGGTGAAAAGTTGTTGTTGGACGCGTGAGCAAAGTTTTTCGGTCTCGTTCCTTTAGATCCCTCGCTATGCTCAGTAGTCTATATTTCTAGCCTACTTCGCTAGCTCAGGATTTAAAGCCGGCACTTCTACCAAAAAACGCTTTTACTCACTTGTATAATAAATAACTATTTATTCTTATTGTAACTTTTTAGTAGATAAAAATACTTGTTGCACATTGTATCTCAAACTTACCCTTTTTTTTGTCTATGAAGCAAATTTTAATATACAAAATGTAATTGTATGGCCTGAGTTACAATGTCATTTTATAAAGTGTATGCCATGCAAACTCATTGTAACTCATAAAAGGTAATAAAACTTTAGCACATAAATCAAACAAAAATATAAACCATTTCTTTTTAAGCATTTTTTTAGTTAAAATGGTGTTAGGACATAACTGACGTCACTCAGATTTTTTGAGACTTTGACGCGCTCTCCTGTAAAGTTACAAAAAAATAATTATAATGTTTTTCCTAGCAGATGTCGATATTATATGTAAAATTAAGAATAAAGATCTGTTATGGATTTATCTAGCTCAATTACCATTTGAAGTTAGTGTCATGCAAGTTAAGTGTGCTATAAATTGTTAGGTTCATAGGCACCAACTTCAAACTGTAATTATTATTATTATTAATTATTTGCGCATTTATAACTCGCTCAAATTTTTTTGACACAGGAAAATAGTCGTTATTTCTTATCACTACTCTTGTACAGTTAATTAACAAAATAATTGGGTCGTGAATACCTAATTGGCAATACGGCAAAGCTACGAATGTTTGCCAGAGTTGGCTAACCTAAGATGAAGAGCGTAGTGCTTGCGGTTATGCTGGTGTACTTGACCAAGTATGTCGGTAAAGTGGATGGATACCTCGTTGGGGCTGGATGTAAGTCATTTTAACTGGAGATTAATTATTTACTGTTATGTTGGTGATAGGGTTAAATTGTGGAGGGAACAGCTGACCCTTCCAGGGACTAGCGTCAGAACCGTTGAGGCCGTCCTTCTATATTATATTCAAATGAACAGACAAATTACAAGGATGACCATCCTTTCGGCTTACGCTGGTGCTCCTTATGCATGGATGCTTTGGGAACTATCTAGATGTCAAACATAGGTGAGAGCGGATGACGAAGTGTCACTATTGTGATTGCGACGGTGAATTGGCACAGGACATGCTGGAATAATACCTGTCCTGGATAGAACTGCTCTGTGCGCATGTCAAAGCTGTGAGAAACGACCTATCGCTGCCGGGTTGTGATCAAATCCACAGTCGGAAGCGAGAGGTGGCGGAGAGGTAAAGGTAGATTGCTACCGGAGAACCTTCTCCTGCCCTAATGTGGGTGTTGTTGGTGGTAAGCGTGGGACGTGATGAGAAGCATAACCATAGAGAAAGCAAGCACGTGAAGAGGACGTGTCCTAGGGCGTCCCTCATTAATGTAAGTAAATTAATATCTCCAAATTCAGGAAAAGGCCGCTAAGGGTAGTGGCCCAACGTCTATGGAGGTTGTGGAAGATTGCAAAAACCTCCCGAAGATCCGTACACAAAGTGCCTGGGTTTTAGTGTGGATTACTAAGCGTCAAAAAAAAATGGTTGAGAAAATTCACGCGTGTTGCTTACAAACTGAAAGCTGTCGTATTTTTACAGGAATTCGGACTATACTCTTAAACCAGCACTGAGTAATCGACTGACGATCTACCTCTTACTGACCATTCCATGTTCTACATTTCCAGTAAACGTCCGTTTTGCTCAAATGCTGCATACTGACAGCAAATACCAAGCCCTTCGAGAAGACATGATCAAGTCTAATACTAGGAATCTGGTCTACCATTGCCGCTCCGACCAGAGTGACTGTGACGCCGCCCTGGCCAAGATGCGGTACAAGGCTAGCAAGCATTTCTACGCCCTAGCCAAGGCTGTTGTCGACTATGTGAAGAATAGAAGACAGGCCAGGCCTACAGGATACGTTGGTGAGTCAATCATATTAAGCACCCCATGTGGCTACTAATACCTACTATATCTCTGGTCCTAGGCCGCCCGCGTCCATAGGCTTTCTCCGACTCTTACCTCTGTCCGCCTGGTAGGAGGGTGTCCCAGGCTGCGTCCTTTGATCCGATGAGAACTTTTTTGTATGTATGCGTAATATTTACATTATTTATTTGTTGTTTGAATACTTGATACGCTTACACTTATAAAAGCATAGACCGCTAACCATCAATAAATAGTCAGGTAATAAGTTTTGAAATGAATCGGAAATTACTTACAAATGTGATTCGGCCGCCAACCAGGTGGAAAGTCAACCTGCTTTAAGTCGTAAAAAGCCAGTGGACTTAGGCCCAGCTGTTGTAGAGACATTATTGTAGAGAAGGGTTACCTTCAACAGTGGATGACTTTCGGCTTAGACGATAGAAATGTATTTATATTTTTCAGGAACTGCGACCTTTTGTCAAGAGAACATATGTGTGCCTGACACAGATCCTCCTATTGTATTTGGAGGCTGCTACACTTTAGTCTCCTGCGGTGGCAACCAGACCTGGCATCTGGAACCTGTACAGTATAAAAAGAAGAAAGCGAGATTCATTTAGGTTACTGTAAATTATTTGAAGCAAATAAAGGATTTAAGTGTATAGTTTTTTATTATTCTCTGCCTGAAATAGTTTGAAACGAGTATTTTCTACATTCGCACCACGCACTACTGCCAGGAAATACAACCACACATCTTAAAAACCTGTAGCGGACCATATCGTAGCGCTACAAGCAAGGCTGACTTCACACGTCCTACATCGCGCTATCGAAGTTTCCTTCGCAGTTCAGTATATAAAGAAACCGAAGTACAAGTTAAGTGGACCACGGCGGTCACCAGGCATAGCACCTCGCCTGGCAGGAGATCTACTCTTTGCCGCCGCTCCAGATTGGGGATCCAGAAGCTGAACATTGACGCACCTTCCGCAGCAGCAGCAACCCACTCCTTCCTACCAGGTACACGGACCAGTTTTCAATCTCGACCCGCAGGAAATACAACCACACATCTTAAAAACCTGTAGCGGACCATATTGTACCGCTACAAGCAAGGCTGACGTCACGCGTCCTACATCGCACTATCGAAGTTTCCTTCACAGTTCAGAATATAAAGAAACCGAAGTACAAGTTAAGTGGACCACGGCGGTTCCCCCCCCCCCCCCCACAGGCATAACACCTCGCCTGGCAGGGGACCTCCTCTTTGTCGCCACTCCACAAACCTAATGGTCACCCTATAGTGGCTTCAAAAGAAAGATAAAATCTGAGGATAGGTTTAGGCCCAACCCTATCAAAAATTACATTATCTTTGAAGTTGATAATTCACGACTTATGGGGCATATACATAGCCACTTTAGTCCAGATACACTCCATCAGAAGCAATGTTGGCATACGACCTATCACGCGGGACTAAAGTGGTTGGTGAAAAGAGGCTGTCCGCCACATTATGATGTGGATGTGAATCCAACAACTGGTTACCCCCTTCTGCTGAATGAAACCGTGAAGATTCATTATGACTTAAATCATCAAGCAAGTTGTAATATTTGTGAGATAAATAAATTAAACGCATGTGTGTAGTTAGACCGAGTCTATATTCCGGACTGCCGAATGACATTCCACAAGATCCGTAGGCTAACAATTTACAAAAGGAGGTAGCTGACTACCTACAATACACAAGTTATATTAATGTCGTGTGTATTTAAATTCTATAACTCTATATTTCTACAAGTGAAATTATCTAAAATTTTAAAAACCTCCGACCCAAATAAAATCGATTCATCATCAACATTTCCTCCTCATTTCTCTTTACCGCTTTAATATCAGACCCTGATTATATCTTTAACCTATTTATTAAGGCCATTCCAATGAGTGAAACATGATACCTCTACTGTAAGTTGGTAAGAAGTTGGGTATCATACAGATTTCAAATGATACTGCAGCCTCAGGTCAAGGTTACTACGTTCTTATCATATCATTAGAAGTAACAGGAACAGTAATGTATCGATCGGACTGGATGGAAGTTGCCCATATCCCTTTATCAACTAGAAAAGAGCTGGTGATCTACAAACGCCTGAACATATTTTCTTGAATGCATAGCTTAGCACACTCGCGATCAAATAAAAGCTAAATAATAATAGGTTTATCCGTTTGGGCGCTACGGTGGCACAGATACACACATCAAACTTATAACACCCAGACCGGGAGGGAGGTTTTCTTCGGGGGTTGAAAAAGCGATAAATTTAATCGTCTTATCTACCTAATACGACAAAAAGTTAAGAAAATGTTGCATCCATTGTATATCCCAAATTTCATCCAATAGCTTTTGAGCATGTTCATCAGTTTAAAGGGTTCTGTGAATATTATAGGTACCTATAATAGTATTATCAAGTATCCTATACTCATCGTCTGTCTGAAAATAAGAATATAGTACCTACAATTATATCCCATGTATATGTATGTATAATATTAATTCATAATATGTACCCTAGAATGTACACCTACATAATAACCGAATGCCTGAATATTATGCTTCTACTAATGCACCTGCTTGTATTGTCTTTTTTCTTATACTCTGTCATTTTAACTGGTGAATATTTTTTTAAATTTTTCACTAAAAATCTTACAAAATTTTACCCTAAAAAAGTAAAAAATAGACTGCTAGTTTTTAAAAAACTGGCCAAGTGCGAGTTGGACTCACGCAGCGAGGGTTCCGTGCCTACCACCATTTATGTAATCTACAAACACAAACAAATATTTGCAATATTTTTAGCAATTGAATGAAAGGTAAATTGCGGTTTACGATTTATGACGTATTAAAAAAGAATTACTAACTAGATCTCGTTCAAACCAATTTTCGGTGGAAGTTTACATGGTAATGTACATCATATATTTTTTTTAGTTTTATCATTCTCTTATTTTAGAAGTAACAGGGGGGGACACACATTTTACCACTTTGGAAGTGTTTGTCGCGCAAACTATTCAGTTTAGAAAATTAGAAACCTCAATATCATTTTTGAAGACCTATCCATAGATACTCCACACGTATGGGTTTGATGAAAAAAAAAATTTTGAGTTTCAGTTCTAAGTATGGGGAACCAAACCAAACATTTTTTTTTTTTCTATTTTTGTGTGAAAATCTTAAGGCGGTTTACATAATACATCTACCTACCAAGTTTCAACAGTATAGTTCTTATAGTTTCGAAAAAAAGTGGCTGTAACATACGGACGGACTGACAGACAGACATGACGAATCTATGAGGTTCCGTTTTTTGCCATTTGGCTAAAAAGTCTGTAAATTTTGTGAATTTGTGAAAAAAACAATTTACCTAATATTTGACATTGTGGCTAGAAATCAGTTTAGGAATGTCATGTGACTAAGGAACATTGTAGGGTTCCACACCAAAATTGTGAAAGGTTTAATACAAGTTAAGTACAACCCTTATATTTACAATTTGTTGTCGGTCTGTATGTCACAACTATTTTTCTCAAAAACTTTTATAAGACTATGGTCTGCGTATTATTCTATAGTCTTCTGCTTATAACATAGCTATTTGTAACAGTTATTGTACTACTTGATTGCCCGCCATCTGTCCTTTGTATTTATTCGAAATGTGGTCAAAATTTAAAATAAGGGTCTCTACGATGTTGGTTTAGACATTTCTAAACTTTTCTTAAGGTTCCTTAGCCAAATAGCAAATACGGAACTCTATAGTTTCATCATGTCCGTCTATCAGTCTGTCCATATAGCAAAGACATCAGAGATACTCTTATGTATTTGGTCACACACGACCTTATTTATGATTCCGTAATTTTACATAGATTTTGATGAAATTTAACAGTATTTGTCTTATGTAAATAGTAGGCGGCTTCGTAATAGGGCTCCGGTGGCACACTTTAGGTACGGAACCGTAAGAAGAATTATAAAGTAAAAAGTAAACCTATTTTGATCAAAAACAAGACATTATGTTTACACTTAAACCTTTGACCGACAAAACAGGCCACCTTCCGGCTTCATCATGAGGCCTTGAAAATCATCTAAGATCAGAAGACTTGTCATGACAAATCAAACGAGCCCAAACTCGTTGGGGTTGCGTCGTTGCATTGCAGAGTTCCTGCAGCTACCTTCAGGTTTTGTCATCAGGCCTTCGATATCATATTTTACCAGAGTACTTGTTAAGGCAAATCAAACAAGCTTAAACTCGATGAGATTGAGTTGTTTCGTTACAGACTTTATATGGCAACCTTTGGGCTCCAGCATCAGACCAGTTCTATATCAACATTATAGCTTAACCCAACAATGGGAAGTAGGTCAAATTTAATTGGCAAGATTAGATTACTTACCTACCCACCCACAGACAAACACCGAGACAGGTGAAACTAAATAAAAAGCTTGTAAACGTGGTGGTTTGTATGGGTTAAGAGATGTCCATTTACCCCACAGACATAGAAAACTGAACAGCACATTTCTTAGCCAATTGTGAAAAAAATTGACAAAAAATTGTGACAGAGACAAAGGTAACTCTCTCGTTAATTATAACTTGTATTCATAAACATAAAAAAACAAAATGGTGGATTTTGATAGAAAAAGAAAAGAGACCACAGGTTTGCTTTGACTCTTTTAAAAAGATGATCCATTTTGTAAGGCAGGCGCGGTCCATAGGATAGGACAGATTACAAAACTTTATGGTTTACCCTAACTTCATTTTACTATGTGTCTTCATTGTATCGATAAACAATGCAACAAACTTTTCTGACCTTGGGTTGGTCGCTAAAGTCCTTACACCAATTTAATATAGCAACTGTAGTTTTGATTAAAGATATAGATGTCAACGTCTCAACATAAAGACAAAGTGTAAACTAATCCAAAGCGAAGAAGTCTATGAATCTATTGTATCTTAAACTTTGACCAGAAACGGTATGTACCCCAATAATAGAAGAATTAAAAGTAAATGAATCCAATTACGAAACATCTATGTTCCACTAAATATTCGCGGTCGCGAACTTACCTAACAAAATAAAACGACTCAAATACCACCTGTTTCATTGTGCGGTACACAATGCTTGTTTCCAGCATTGTTAAAATTATCTGATAACGACAATAAATGCTAAAGTAACCATTAAAAGACCAGCTCGAAAAGATCGAACCTCAATAATACTGATAGCTTTAGTAAAACATGTTATTGGGTTCTTAAAAGTGCTTAATTCAAATTTATTATGAAGTCCTTAATTTATTTTGTTACTTTTTTATATGTTCATGAGTATGTTACCGCGGAAATTAGGACCAATCCGATAGTGAACAAGTGAGTGAATTCTTCCGTATTTAAAACAATATAGTTTATCAAGAACGTGCAAAGGGAGTAGGTATATTATTATGTCCCTGATCTTTTATCTTATCAATTGTTAAGTTCTCGAAAATTGGTGATTTACGACTTTTGGGAGTATGTTAAGGTGATGGCATACCCAAACGAGTTAAGTTTGCAAGAATTTGATTAATTTTGTATACAGTCCTGTGTACACTTTTGGACGTGAAAAAAATATATATGTTATAATTCAAACCTTAATTAAGTGAATTTGCTAATATTATAATAATTTGGCTATTGAAACAGTTAGAAAAAAAATAATTCTGACACTCTACTTTTGAGCTTTTATTCAAATTGTTTGGAAAACTAAGAGTGATATTCTCTTGATTCTTATTTCATAAAATATATATTAATATTACCAAGTAAATTTGCTAATTTCATAATTCTAAATAAATATTTGAATTTCGACAAAAAACCGTGAAGACCGAAATTTTCTACGTGCGGTCACGTGCTAGCGCTATAGTGAGTCGAACTGTGCCTCTTTGTATGTTTCAATAGTGTTAGATGTCTTTAAAAACTGGTTGATACGGAAAGTTTTCGCTAGGGTATGCCTTAAGCCATTTAAGTCCAAATACAGTGTATTAATTTAAGCAGTGTTCCGGCAATAGGTGAGGACTAAAGTTTTTAAAATTAAAAGTTGGTAAATAGTGAATGTTTTGATCCAGCCACCGGTCACCCATTCT
The DNA here is from genome assembly GCA_946406115.1 of Apoda limacodes. Taxonomy (NCBI): domain Eukaryota; kingdom Metazoa; phylum Arthropoda; class Insecta; order Lepidoptera; family Limacodidae; genus Apoda; species Apoda limacodes. The sequence goes on from OX291550.1 coordinate 27,075,600, forward strand.
AAAACTGAAATTGTAACGCTATACGTACATTTATCATTTTTTGTGTTTTCTAATTCAGAAATTAATCAAAGTCCCAAATATTTTTAACTTAACATGCTTCAGAATTGGGCACGCATTTGGCGATAATATCAAAACGGGTGAAGATTCTCAATTCTACTATACATTTATGTCAATGTTAAGTGGTTATTCATAGCTTTAGCGATCAACTTGTGAAATCATATTTGTTTAACCCAGAGGGTGGTTGCGTTTTAACTGAGTCAGGATTCATCATTATGATAATAATTATCATGGACACTAGTATTCTGATTTGGTTTGTAATTCATATTGGCGTGGTTATTTTAATGGGAATAGCTAGTGGATGGTACATAATACATAGCTAGTGGATGGTACATAATACTTAGCTAGTGGATGGTACATAATACATAGCTAGTGGATGATACATAATACATAGCTAGTGGATGGTACATAATACATAGGTACGCGGCAATGGAAATGCGCTGGTGGAAATGACTGACTACGAATACCAGTGGAGTTACAAAATCTATCGGCTAAACTGTTATATAGTACTGAAATATGTTAATAGTAATTTAACGTTGCAGCTAGAAATACATGAAGATCATATACATATATAATAAAAATAATATAATTGTACAAATATAATATTTTAGCCTACTTACAGTGTAACAAACTTTTCTGACCCGGTGTTTGGTTGCTATAGTGTCTTTATAAGTCCCCACCAATTCAATATGGCGACTGTAGTTTTAATTTTTGACAACCGGCTAAGAAAAGTTTGTTACAATGTCCTCTTATATAATACAACTTGGCAGGGTTTAGTTCTAAATAATTATGCAGGAAAAAATTAACAAAAATATATGAATCACAGATTAATTAGAATAAAACCAGTGGGCGCTGACTTAGCCAAGAACTTCGTTCCGTTGACTGACATGCCACCGCCGAGGAAACCGGCCACAGGTTCAGGCCGCAGGCATATGGAAGAAGCCGACTGCACCTCCAAATTGCCTATTGAAGTTAATGTTGGGCCGGTTGTGGACATACATGGAGACTACTATGACAACATGGAAGCAAAGACGGTTGCAACAGTCATCATACCTGATCATATTGATGGTGAGTACCCTAGAAACTATTATATTCACAATTTTTTCTAATCTTCAACTATAAGGAAGTTAAAAGTTATAGGTCCGAAAATCTAAATCGCTAAATTTGCGTTTTCTTTACGTTTTGAGACCTGGAGAATCATTTGCCATCAGTTTTAGAGTTATGTCTTTGTGTATTTTTTTGTCTTATCGAAAAGTTTGAAAATAAAATGAGCGATGACTTATCTAACAGTGATTCAGAGATAAATTTAACTCCACCGGATATATTAGATGTAGCAACAAAACCTTTTGCCTAACCTTTTTTAGGGTTCCGTACTTTGGGTAATTAGCGGAACCCTAAGACTTCGTTGACCGTCCGTCCGTCTGTCACCAGGCTGTATCTTATTAACTGTGATAGTTAGACCGTTGAAATTTTCACAGATGATAAATACAAATACAAAAACATTTATTTATGAAAATGGGTACATAAAAGTTGTAAACATTAAGCATATAAGGAATCACCATATCCTACCTTATAGAAGGCGTACAAATACAATTTACAATATAATGAAATAACTTATTATATAATGAATTAACTAATTATATATTATTATGTTCCCACATTTTTCTACATCTTATCATTCAAGTACTCTCTGATTATGTAGTAAGTTTTCTCTACTAGGAAATTTCGCAATCTATTTTTAAACTCTTTAACATTACTTACGTCACGAATACTTTTTGGCAGCTTATTATAGATCATTGGAGCCATATAAACAACACTATTTTGTAAAAAACTAGTTGTAGCTTGTGGTAATTTCAATTTACCCGGAAATCTATTATTTGTACCAGACTTGAATAGATGCGGATTCGTTTTTACAAATACAGAAATTTCAAAAATATATACTGATGGAAGAGTTAGTATACCGAGTTCTTTAAAATGTGGTTTGCAACTTTCAGTTTGCTTAATACCGCAAATTGCTCGTACACATCGTTTTTGAGATTTAAATACTAATTCTTTGTCTGTAGAATTTCCCTTAAAATATAACACCATACCTGAGACAAGAGGCTACATATGCATAATATGCTGTAATAACTACCGATTTATCTAAAACTTTACTAAGCATATACAAAGCATAACAGAATTTATTTACTTTTTTACACACAGAATCCACATGCTGTTTCCACGTAAGTTTGTTATCAATTTGCATTCCTAAAAACTTTTTTGTGTCAGTCTCATTAATCTTAGTACCGGAATAGGTGATGTCTAGTGCTTTATTATGGTCGCGTCTTATTGTAAAATGTAAGATTTGTGTTTTTTCCAAGTTAATTGTAAGACTATTTAATTGTAACCATTCTATTATTAGTTTCAAACTGTGATTGATATCAGTTTCTATGGTATTTTTGCTACTATTGCTATCAATTGCTGTACTATCGTCCGCAAATAAAATCATTGGTAAACTTGTGCAACTTGGAAAATCATTTATATAAATAGAAAACAAAAGAGGCCCGAGAACACTGCCTTGCGGTACACCAGTTCTAACTCGACGCAAAGTAGATTCAAATGTTATTTCCTCCTTTAAGGTAGAAGAGATATTATTTATTCGAGTAACTTGACTTCTATCACTTAAATATGATTTGATAAGTTTTAACGCAACACCTCTTATTCCGTAGTTGTGTAACTTTTGCAATAGAATATTATGATCTACAAATTCAAAAGCCCTGGTGAGATCCATAAATAATGCAGCCACAGGTAATTTGGCATCTAACTTTCTTACCACCAATTGAATTAAGTTAAATACAGCCATATCTATTGTTTTGTTTTTCCTAAATCCAATTTGTTCTTTAGCAAAAATGTGATTTTTTTCAAAAAAAATATAAAAATGGTTGTAAATCACCTTTTCCAATATCTTTAAAAAGATTGGTGGCAACGCAACTCCTCTATAGTTTGTTAAACTTTCTACATCACCCTTTTTATGAATTGGTTTTATAATTGATGTCTTAAGTTTTAAGGGTAAGTTCCATATTCGATGCATAAATTGAAAAAATGGCATAGAATTGGGGCAATTATTTTAGAAACGTATTTAACAACATTAGTAGAGATTTCATCGATACCTGTGCTTGAAGAATTTTTTAATATATCATCTGGTGTGCAACGCTGCATAAATATAGAATTATTGTAATTTATGGCACTAGTTCTCCTTTTCTTTGTATTATTTGAATATTTTTTACATTCTGGTAGATCTGTGAAATAATCATTAAAGACATTACAAATATCCTTTGGTTTTTCATAAAACTTGTCTTTATAACTAACTTTACTAATATTTTCCTTATGGTATTGTGATTTAGAATTGTTTATGACTTTCCAGACGGCCTTAGATTTGTATTTGGACTGTTGAATAAAATAGTTGTTTTGTGCTTTTTGTGTTAGTTTGATCATCCGAATATATTTTTTAAAGTACGACTTTAGCGTATTTTTGTTTTCATTATTTGGTAATTTTCTATATCTCTAGAGTAATTCCCTTTTTCGTTTACTGCAAAGTTTTATACCCTTTGTTAACCACTTTGGCTTCATTCTAGAAGTTATTTTATGTTTTCTATAGAGAAAACAAAGGTCATATAATAGTTTAAATTCTTCATAAAAAGAATTGTACGCTTTTTCCGGATCATAGTCATTATTGAATATGTCATTAAAACTGAGTGCTCCGATGCAATCTCTGAATTTGTTTAAGTTTTCCATGCAAAAGTCACGTCTCTTAATAAACCAATAGTCAATTGAACAGGTTTTTTTAACTGGACCTTTTTTTTATTTGCGCAGTGTGGTCTGAAAGTGCAAGGTCAAGGACTTCAGTTTTACATTTTGTGCCGATAGTAAATGCTATATTATCGATACAAGTACCACTTATTAATCTTGTAGGTTTTCTAATGCTTAACTTAAGATTATGTCTAAGTAAAAGTTGTTCTAACATTGATGACATTGTTGATTTTTTTTAAAACATCGATATTGAAATCACCACAAACCAAAATTTTCCTATTATTTTTGTAACTAAACATAGATAGCATTAAGTCTAACTTGTTAAAAATTATGTCAGCTGACTGAGATTCTGATCTGGGCACTCTGTATATACACATTACAACAATCGAATGTTCAGTGAGTTCTATCGCACAACATTCAAGTATATTGGAGACCGAGAGAGATGTTACTTGAGACAGTACTTTGTACTTCAAATTATTTCTTATTAAAATACAAGAACCCCCGTTTCTGTTTTCCCTTGAAAAGTATGAAGCTAATTTAAAATCTGGTATTTTTAATTGATTTGTGTCACTTGAGATCATGTTATGTTCAGTTATACATATTACATCAATTCTTTTTCCTTTATTTAATAATTCATCTATATTTACGTATAGCATATCTGACTTATGTAACAATCCATTTATATTTTGATGTAATACATGGATATATTTATACACGAAAAAACTATTATTACACTTTTTTTCAACAGAATGTTTAATACTACTTCTATCTGACACAGATTCGGTTTCAACTTTTATAGTAATAGCACTGTTATTAAAAATATGAACGTTATTTGGTTCAGTTTGAGTAAATTTATTTAACAAAATTTTTAAGGTTTATTTAATGCCAGTAGTTGCTGACGGTACCTATACATTTTAAACTTATAGTCAATGTGCAAAATTTCCCTCAAAAGTAACCTACTAATATTAACAATAAAATAATGTTTTTCTGGAATAAAGCTGCTATCATTTAAATCTAAGAAATTTGCATTTTCATACTTATCACAAATATATTTCAGTTCATAATTAAGCTTTTTTTTCGTGTAAGCATCTATTAAATGGAATTTCACATGCTATAACATTTGTGTGTGTAACAGAATTAAACCACATCAATAAATTCGACTTAAATTCATAAGGATTAGTGTCATTAGAACCACCTATGAATATAAAATAATCACTCATAGACAGATTTGATATTTCGTCTTTTGCTGATTTCATCACTTCCTTAACGCTAGCACTATGTTTTCAAAAATTCTTCACTATATAATCTTCACCTAATATTTTTTGTAGCGATTGGCGGACACCACGCCCGCCTTCATCGGCAATTATAACGACTTTCTTTTTTTGTTTTAAAAAATCCTGACTTATTTGCTCCTTTTGGCAATCATTAGAAATATTACATTCACATGTCGAAGCCATAGGAACTATTCTTTCAAGTATGTTTTCTATACTTACAGTTTCCATTTGTTCTATACTAAAAGTTTCGATTAAATGAGTTTTATTTTTGATGTATTTCTGTTGCCGCTACAAATACTTAAAAACAGAATAAAATAAATATTTAAGAGGGATCCTATATAACAAACGTGATTTTTTTGCTCGATTTTGCACGACGTTATCAATATAACGGCAACAGGTAGACGCTTTAAATATTCACAGAATATTTAATTATATAATCACTTTAAAAATAAATAATTAAATTAAAATAAAACAAATTTTTAAGGGGGGGGTCCCAGACAACAAACGTGATTTTATAGATAATGGTCCGGAACCCTGCATGCGCGAATCCGACTCGCACTTGGCTGATTTTTTTTATACCACTATGGTGGCAAACAAGCTTATGGTCTCCCTGATGGTAATTTTAACATCAGTGTAGATAAAGTAGTGTATGAAACTGTATATAACTAATTAAAACACTAGTGTGATACTTTAAACTCACACCCAACTTTAAATACGCCTATATAATAATACCCAATACATATAATAATATGACAATTTCATAAACTACTATTAAGAAACTGCTGCGTAAATGCAAAAATAACATTGAATTCAATCCAGTACCTAGTTTGTAAGGAAAATATTAACTGAAATATAAACACATACACGCACACTTAACGCAACGATGTCATGGGAAATGAAATAACCATTTAAATAAATCCTTTAAACTGTGAGTTCATACCATATTTCCTTTATTCACTATTTATTTAAAAAACTTAAACATCTCGTTGCTTTTTACAGTCAAACACTTTGAAGTAACGACACAAGTCCCGTACCTGACCGTGGGCACAATAGAAGCTATCGGCTACCACCCCAGCACCCTGAAGAGCGAGCATCCGAGTGAATGCGAGAAGATCTACCAGGAACACCTGGATGAACATTATTCTGAAGGTGCCTCTGATTACTCCGAGGAATCTCTGGAGATGGCGCGAATGCCGCTAGCGCCACCAGCTATACAGTTCTTATCGGCAGAAGCTTTAGGAAATGAAAAGTTGTACAGTGATTTGGAACTGAGTTAATTAGTAACGCAAAAGAAAGTGTTGTAATATTGTAAATTTTTTTACATTTATATTGAACTATTATAATATTTTTTACTGATTCAGATTTTTAATGATTTTCAAGTGAATATTCTAATAGGTCGTTTGATACCATAGATGAAGGATTCTGTATGTATCGAAACATTGTGTTATTCTGTATGTGTCGAAACATTGTGTTATTCTGTATGTGTCGAAACATTGTGTTATTCTGTATGTGTCGAAACATTGTGTTATTCTGTATGTGTCGAAACATTGTGTTATTTTTTCTCGTAGTCATAGTTCAAGCTATGAAACTCCTCAACAAGAAACAAATTGTCATCCAAAAACTCTAATAATTGTGCACATTATGTACATACAACAAACTTTTCTGACCCGGTGTATGGTTGCTAATGTCGTGTAAGTTCAAACCATTTCTCTCTCCCTCCTAGCCTAGTTGGTAGAGTGGCCGGTTGCTGTTTAGAGGGTGTAGGTTCGATTGCCACACTGGACAAACATTTATGAGGTAAACATTTGTGTTTGTCTTGAGTCTGGGTGTATATGTATGGATTGTATGTATTTACAAAAAGAAGTATTATAACAATATGTATTTGCATCCATTGTTAAATATCCATAACAAGCTTTGCTTACTTTGGACCGGCGGTGACTATGATTTATCATTTTCAAAAGAAAAAATCTAAAATAAAAATAAACCCAAAACTATTCAGTCATAATATGTAACGTGCAAGGTCCTTATGTTTCTTTGGAGGAAAAACCCTCTTTTTAGGATTCCGTACCCAAAAGGTAATAAACGAAACCCTATTACTAAGACACCGTTGGCCGTCCGTCCGTCTGTCACCAGGCTGTACATCTCATGAACCGTGATAGTTAGACAGTTGAAATTTTCAAGTAATATTTATTTCTATGTATTCTTGCAAATAAATGTATTTATTATTATTATTATTGCCGCTATTACAGCAAATACTAAAAAACAGAATGAAAAAAATATTTAAGGGGGCTCTCCTACAATAAATGTAATTATTTGCTCGTTTTACTCGATATTGATATATAGTTATATATTCACTTTAAAAATAAATAAATAAATTAAAATAAAACAAATATTTAAGTGGGGCTCCTATACAACAAACGTGATTTTTTAGCCGTTTTTATAGATAATGGTATGGAACCCTTCGTGTACGAGTTAGACTTGCCGATTTTTTTTATATTTGACAACCAGAGACCACTCACTCAGTAAAAACCTACCCTGAATCGAGGGGTAAGGGTTTGATAGCACAATCCTATATGTGATAAACAGTTGGTTGTCTTTAATATGAGTATTTTCTATGTATATGTATGTATTTACAAAATATATATAAACTACCATTCCGAGGCTCATCGTATTATGCAATGTAGGACACAAGTGGCCTTGTTTTAATTCCTCTTCCCAATTTTTAAATTTCGTGAGTAAATCGCGCAAATATGTGTACACACACATACAAAAGATACAGTGCTGGACCTTATACACCTTCTTGTTTCATCAACTACATGATATGATTCTAGGATGTCTGCATATAATTTGGGGAGATTTTTTCTTATTTTAAGTATATCGCCTTCATGCCCTACCTTATCAGATGCCTATGTCTAGGTAGATAGTAGAACAGCTTTCTTATTTTCGAGAGTTTTCTAAATTATACTTGTTATTCTGTGAACTTGGTCTATTATGGAAAGCTTTTTTCCTTGGCCCAAACTAACATAAGATCCTTGGTTAGAAACCAATACAATCTCATAATCTAGCATAAGATCCTTGGTTTCTAATAAAGGTTTGACTTTTTAATAGAAATTTTCCAAATAATTTGGACATTAATACCTACATTGGTACACGTACAACATGTACAATAGGATAATTGGTCTGTAGGATGTCGCGTCACTAGGTGGTTCTCTTGGTTTAGCTACCAGTATGACTTTAGTTACTTTTCATAGATCTGGTACATATTTCAACCATGGTGCAGCGTTTATAAGGTTTGTTATCTGGACTTGCTTTTTAGAGTGAATAGTCCGTGTTCCGGCCACTTATTATTAGCTTTTGAAGATAGTTGTTGGTTTTGAATTCACCTTTTTCTAATTGTTTGATGAGTTTATTTCACTTTTGACGAGAAATAACCTTTAACTTAAACCGAGAAATTTAAATTAAAGCCCATTTTACAAAAAATAGCGACTCGCAGATAATGTACGTTTAGTGCCTTAGATCTTAAAAACTAAAAGAGATACATCATGATATATCGCCTTAAACTTTCTTCATCCAAATTTTTAAAACAAGATACCCGAGAGTCATCTTTTGAGAGCTTCCAAGGGATCCGTCGAGATTTTTTGATTCACTAAAACGGCTAATAACTAGAGTATGAATAAGATCGACTCTAGTCTAGTTCCATACGATAAAGACGGCTTGTTCCTACCCGAAATGGTGTATGACAAAATACTAAATCCAAAGCTAAATTTTGAGACAGGGGTAGTTGGAGGAACAAAGAATATCTACTTTGGTCCCTTTCCACAGTAATAATTGAATGCCGCACGAGTAAAGACTTAAAACAATCTTAACTAATACTCAAATGCGAAAAATTGTTTTCATCACACTTACTCGTAAACAGTGTCATTACGTGCAGGTAAAGCGGGTGCTAAGACTTACCGCCCTTAATACTTAATGTACTAATGTTGCTTTTTCATTCTTTAATTTAAACGAAGCAACGGTCGAAGTTATTTTAAAACCAGAGATAGTTTATAAACCCCAAAAGTTACATAGGTTTTATTGATTTCCGCTGGCTACTTTGCATGCGGTAATGGTGAGCTGATTTTTGGCACCGGAATGATTTTTGGCGAGAAGGATAAAGAAGAAAGTATTTCCGCAGATAAAATTCTTTTGACTTGGTTTACGAGACAGTTTCCGTAGGCATTCCATGGCGGAAACTGAATTCCCCAAAAATAATGCAAAAATGTATATGTGAGTGTGTTTGTGTAAAGCTTCCTTATAATCAAGGAGGTTTTTTTATAATCAGTAGGAATCCCACGCCAGTAACCGAATTAAGCGTGAGCGGAGCCGCGGGAAAAAGAGAGAGAGATTACTGTACGGTACTAGAATTTCCTTGCAAAAGACGCGATATCATCAAGGTCTTGACTGACGAGACTGACTTATCACCACTATTAACATATCTGATGGTTATTCTGTTAACAACAATATGAAGTGCATAAATTAATGAATTTGGTGTGGTACAAAATGACTTAATATTTTTTTTTTCCCCCAATTTAATACTCAAGCTATCACTAGAACCAAAAATTGGTCGGTATAATAGAACTCCTGGTTGTTATTAATATGATTATACCCACATTCTAAATCAGAAGCAGACGGTTTTATATTATAATGCGAAATGAGGCTCAGTGGCGTTACCGTGAGACGGGGTTGGCACAACACAAGAAATATTACAAAGAGCTCAAGAGGTGTGTTAACTCGGCTATCCACAATGGAAAACAAGCATATTTCAATCAACACGTAAATAGTAACCTTAACGACTCTGGAGCACTTTGGAACGGTAACGGACGGTATATCCCTGGATATGTTACTACTTACTCTTCCACACACGTTAAACATAATAACTAAACTATTTATCCTATACACTGCAGATATTTGCAAAAACATTGAATTTTCAAAACTCTCTTATACTCTCTAGGCTAGCCTATGCTCATACTGTGTATGGTCCCAGATTGTTGGCAAAAACAGACAGAATTATACAGCGGGTACAGAATGCCTGTGCCAAGTACATTTTTCACATACCGCCACGCAGTCATGTCACACCTTTTCTGAATACATCAAACACACTTAAAAAGTCTTACCGCAGAGAGTTGCACATGGCCACGTTATTGTTAAAAGTTATCAAGCTAAACAACCCACCTTACCTCTTTGACAAATTAAAGTGGCGGAGAACAGATAACACTCGAGAAATGAGGGCGATAAACAGCGTCTTACAAATACCACAACGTCGTACGTCGGCTTTTCGTGGAAATTTCAAAGTGCTGGAATAACGTGCCTCCCCCTATTCGCAAAGTCAATAATGTTTTAAATTTCAAATTAAAACTAAAAAACATTTCATAGTAGTCCAAAAGAAGAATGAGTCGCGAATCGGAGGTGGTCAGGTTGTTCCAAAAATACTGTAGAAAGACTACAAAAATACTGTCTATATTTGATTATCATCATTTATTTATTATTTATGTAATTATTATCACAAATACACAAACACATCGGTGGGCGCTTCATGGGCTCCCTTTTAAACAATGGGCGTCGCTGAAAATCAGCGCTGTGACAAACTGTTACAGCACACGCTGAGTTGATGTCCTTTTTGGCATTAAAGCACATTGCTTTTAAATTTTGTTTTAAATTATTTGTTTTTTTTTCTTTTGTTCTTTGTTTTGTTGCTTGTACACAAATTGTTTGTCCATGTTTATATGTTTTTGTTTATTGTCTGTGTAGTAAATTAAAATGTGTTGTGTTGTAAATGCCAAATAAATGTCTGTCTATGTCTGGCTATAATGTTTAAGTGACCATTTAGTAGCTCATCATCAGACTAGCCGCAGGACGTCCACTGCTGAACACAGGTCTCCTCTCTAGATTTCCACAACGAAATTCTTAAATGTGAATAGCACAGCATATTCTAAATATGTGGTGAGTCCATTAAGTTACTGGTAGGCCATCCAACACTGTGTTCTTTTATTCACTCTTCATATCTAAAATTCTTTAGCTAATATTTAAGTCTTACTCCTTTTTCCCATTTGTCGACTCGCTCGCGACTCTGGTATCATACTAGACGCTCGGACTACATTTGCACAGATTATATAATACTATACTAGTAACACTTGGCTACGCAACTCACATGCGAAGCTACGCGACGTGCATCGCTACGCGACGTGCAACGCTAAGCGACGTGCAACGCTACGCGACGTGCAATGTACGTGCAAATGTACTACGTCAAAAAATGTCTTGTAACATATTTGAGTGTTAAGCGCGAATTGTGTGTTAGGCACATTGGTTCTGTACAATTAAATATGACGTATGAGTTGTCTCTAAACATATTTGAATGTTAAGCGCGGATCGTGTACTGTACCAAAATTAATTAACCTCGAGCGACGTAGGTATTTTGAATCCCTCGCTATTCTCGAGATTCAACAATTTTGCTCAAATTAATTGTTTTAAATATTTTGTCATAATCAGATATATCGTCCAGTTGTTTCAGTTGTCGTAGTCAACATTGATATGTTGGTAATATATTATGTAAATTTTTGCCTTGTTTAAAGTTATCACAGTTAAGTTGTAGTCTAACTTAATAAGAAATATCTTCAAATTATGAACTCATATTGACTATGAACGGTTGTGTGCATGTTTGCGTTTTTCTTACTAATCTCCTTCATACCCTGCGGTGATAGTCAGACAGTATCCTTATCTTTTAGCTCGGCTAGATCAGATTCGTCGTCGATTCTTATTTGAGGGGATCCTTCTTTCTTGCGAATATATACTTTCCCATACGAAGTCCAGCAAAAAGTAAAGCCATGCGTTTGAGTGAAATCACGTGCAAGGAAAAATAGTCGGCGACCTTTGAAGGTAAGACTTTCAGATATAAATATTGGTTATTTCATATTGCCGCTTTTGAACAGCCCCATATTTAACTTTTTCACCTTTTCCTTTATGCTAAGTTTTATGAGGCCTTTAATTATACTTTCCCTTTTCCAGACTGTAGTAAATTCAACGACTACTGGCTTTAAAGTATCTGCTTTTCCCATTACCCGATAAACGTCCTTGATGTCTCCTGGCTGCAGTTGTACAGTAGACGACACATCAAGCTACCCACGAAAACATACCTATAACTAAAACGTATCGCTATAGATAAATCGTAGGAAAGAGACTGAACACAGCTGCGTCTACGAACATATTTAGATATATGTATACTACAAACACGAATGAAAGCCGGCGCGGCGGGCGCCGGGAGGGGCGGCGTAAGTACCGAGCGCAATCAACATCTAGGTAAAATAAAATAAATCAAAATTAGTGCTATTCGTGACGTTGACACGATTGGGCGCGCGCGTGTGCGTAATCGCTACCTATATAAATTAAAAATGGCACCTCAACTTATCCAAGTGCGGAGAAGCGGGCTACAGAATAAAATATATTGAGCGACGAACTCGAATAACAGTAAGTTAATTTACTTTGTTAATTGCGTATGCTGGAATGAGGAACCTATCCATTATGAATCAAAAGTAGTAACTTACCAGCCTCATACCTACGTTCCGCCTGTGGGGCAGGGCCTCCCCTTATCGAGGGTGTTTACATGAGTCTTTTTTTAATTATTCAGGTTTCCTCACGATTTTTTCGTTCAGCAAAGAGTCAGTAGGTAATAATCAATAATTAATATAGAATAATAAATACAATATAAAATAAAAACAGTAATAAAGAAATAATTTTACTGTCTGGTCTTACAAGATAAGGTGAGGCTGGCGTCCAAAAAACTTGGTGTATACAACAGAGCGAAACAGTACTTCACGTCGGGGCAAAGGTTGTTACTTTACAAGTTGCAAGTTCGGTCCCATATGGAGTACTGCTGCCATCTCTGGGCGGGTGCACCGAAGCCGAAGCCGAATCAAGCCGAAGACAACTACAAAAAAGGTTAAAATATCCCGAATTTGCTGGGTGGCAGCTAAAGTGGAGGACATGTCGTTTCTTGTGGTGGCGTGTTATTTCTCGCCCAACCGGCCGCTCCACTCTGGTCTGCTTCTCCGGCACAACTAGTACTTCAGAGACTGATCTGACTGGCTGGCGGATCAGCCTCCCAGGGCGGAGATTAAGTGTTCCCTAGGTTCGGGAACCATTCAACCTGCGGGCGGCCAGCGGTCAGCCGTTTCATCAGGTCTGGCCGTACCAGCACGCCGTGTCTCCGCTTAGCAATTACAGCAACGAGCACCGCCGGTCCTCCGCTGTGCGCGCAGCGAATCCTCAAAGAGCTGTGGCAACTCTTTGTTGGACTACCAGAACTAATGACCAGACCAATCATGTGTGTTCCTACTTCACTATTTTCAAACCGAAAAAAAAACATAACCGATTAACCGATATTGCAAAAACATAATTATGGCCACAATAATACGAGTGTGTTTAATTTTTCTATACTAATAAACTAACCCAAATACTGTAAAACTCCAGTAACTCGCTCGCTCAAAATTATCTATGTAGATAATTAGCTCGATACCTAAAGTATTGGATATTTTAAAAAAAAACTTTATTAGACTCGGGACCATCCATAAATTTTGTAAAGTAGTTCCTATGCCTACCTTCCGGCTCCATCGAAGACCCTGGATATAGGTCTATAGTACAAGTCGAGATAAATCTAACGAGCTGAAACACAACGAAGTTTCGTTGCGTCATTGTAAAGTTCCTATAGCCACCTTCGAGCTCTATCACCAGACCAGCTCTATGGAACCATATTATTCCATTGTCACCGTCACTACATAGCAATGCAAAATTTCAGCCTAATAGGATCCCAGAAAGTGCTTGAAAAATGGTTTGATAATGTTGAAACGCACAACTATACTATGTACCAGTAGTAGGTACATACGAAAACATTGCGAGTTAATAATATTATTATAAAAGCTTTTTCAATACACTTGCTAAAGCAGACTTCACTGCAGCGATTTCAGCTTCTAAATAGCGTTTATTATGCACTTGTCGGTTATAAGAATTACCGCAAAATGACCTTTTGGTTCACAGTTTTTTTTATTATTAGCAAGTAAGTAAGTAAGAAACTAAGTAAATCCGACGTCTTTATTAAAAACATATAAAAACTATTAGAATCCATTAAATATCAATTTTTTACAACATTTTAATACTAGTATGAGTATTAACTGGTCTTTAAGTATGTTAAAAACAGTCGTATGACACTCGTAAGTTCTGCGCAATACCCACAAAGCTGAATTACGGCCTCGCCTTCGACTCGGGTTGCAACCCATAACCTCACCTGTAATGAACAGACTAGCTCTTTTTTTTCTACTATTACTGCTCCATCTGACTTTTGGGGCAAGACTCTGAAGAAGTCTCAGCCTATGTAGCGCCCAACGCTCAAAAGCTTGGAGAATGTCATTCTTAGGGTTATCCCTTCGACCGGCGTGGGCCTCGCACCCGAAGGTGAGACTAGCTCACTTGTATCATAATGTACAATTTATTAAAAAACTTGCTTTGGTTTCATTATTTTAATGTCTATTTACATTTTCGTAAGTTTTATTTGCATGGCAGCACTAGAAGAACTTTCCTATACACTTAAAGTAACGCCTTAGAACTAAGCTGACTAAACAGGCCCAGCTTGAAGGTTGAATTTGTTGGGTACTTTGACGTCCTTGTCCTTTTCGTCAAGCACTTCTTCAGTGTCATCATCATCGATGTCATCCACCTCCAACGGGTTCCTGATAAATAAACATTATTATTTTTATGGTGGGATGTGTAAGAACACTTGAAATAAAATGCACTTGTACTAGACCATACCATACGTATACCATTTTAGCTTTTTTCCTATTCTTTTAGTCTGGCTGGTATGTCCTGAGGCGCACCGACTTTGATAAAAAAAATATATGTGTGTTTGAGTTGATTTCTGGATAATTTAGATTCATAATTGGACCCAGTAGGTGGCCATATGGTCCAGTTATAAATAAATTGGAGGTTATGTAGCAAAACAAAAAGGTGCAGTGCCCAAAAAGTAAATCGCATAATATGAATCCGATAGGTGGCGCTGCGGTCGAGTTATTTAAAAGAGAGTAAATTTGTATGGGATGGGACGGAGAACGTCATTTCGTATTTTTCTATGCGTTTGCCCGTTTTTATGAGTGAGCCCCTTTTCCGTCTGTTTCAGAAAAGTACAATACAATGTAGAAGACTGACAGAGATATATTTTGTCTTTACTATTCATTCGACTGCCCTAAAATTTGATACGTACTATGTAAAATAAAAAGATGTAAAAACTTACTTGTTCCAATCGATCTTGTGTCGTTTCCTGAAAAAGAAATCTTTTTTTATATTGTGTTTAATTCTACAAGATGTACAACTTTACACGTAGGAACCAGAAAACACGAAGAAAACTATCGCATAGAACTTAGAAATTGTAAAATTATTACACTACTTCCCACAAATCCCACTTATCAGGCTGTAAATGAATCAGTTTTCTGCCCAAGATATAAGATCCAAGACAACTTACGTATTTCAAGAAAACACGACAAAAGTTTCTTACTATCGATATATAATACACCAAATTTAACAGTTAGGTACCTACTGAAACACAGGATTAAAATTGAAAATGGCTCTATTGATAAAATGGTTTCCCGATAAAGATATGGACAGGATTTAAATTGAAAATTAATCGGTAAATAAGGATTATTTATTTTATTTATTTATAGACTTAAAAGATTCAATATGGTCTCAAATTTAGCATTCGAATTCGGACCTCACTCACCACGGAAGGCGAAAATAAAAATATTTTTGGCCCATTTCTATGCTAACAAAAGCTAACTGAGCAGGGCACAATATCATAAAATAAAGCGTAATTTCTTAAAAAAAAAGGTAATTTTATATTTTCAAAGTATCTTTGAAAACCAGAATGTCCTGGGTATAGTTGTCACATTTCTGTTACACTCTTTTTGTGAGGCAATATAGGGGCAAAGCTCCAATCTCCAGCTGACTTAGCTTATTCCAATGTACTCTTAACTTGTTTACCTAAACCTTACCTTTAGTAGTATAGTGTAGTACAACTAGCATGAAGTTTATACCGATCTTCTAAAATCACCTATAAGTAACTATGTAATCCTAGTACATGCACTCCTTAGGTTGTCATTACCAAGAACTTCCCTTAAGGGCCATAAGAGTCGCTATTCCGATACAATTTAAGTTAGTGCAGAAATGAGGAGTTTTACCTATTAGTGGCTATGTAATCCTGGTCCATATACTCCTCAGAGACTTCCACTGACAGCGGCTGACCACGATGGTCCTGTAGGATACCGAAGTACCGGGGTGCTCGCGTCACAGAAAATAAGGGACCTAGGAAATGTAACAAAAATTAATAAACAATAAATATAAATTATTTGCATGATACGCATCGCAGGGACAGTCTGGAGTTTCTACCAGGTCTAAAAGCCCAGAGCTGGCTACGACAACGCTTTACTTTTTAACAGTAATGCTCCTGAAGGCTTTTCTTTTGTAATGTCCTACCTAACTCAAGAAAGGCTCTAACCACGACGTCTGTTTATCTGGTAGATCGATCCACGCTGCGTCTTTCAATCCGTTGCACTTGAGAACCGTTCTTACCCATTGATTAACGGTTCTACAAGCAATGTGCCTAGCCCACTGCCACTTCTATTTAATAAAATTATATAAGCTATGACAGTGAAATTGTTTATTCAGCAATTTCCTCATTCTATAGTATAGCGCAATGCAACACCCTGGGTGTATATAGTTCTCTTTACAGCTTGCTTAACGACTCTGGGCTAATTATTTTATTTATTTACCTAAGTCACAATCACATTGATCGAAACCAGACCAATAATACTCTTAAATCAGCAAAAAACTCTAATAATAGATAAATAAATCGATACTTGGGTTTTTTTATTCCTAACAACTTATTCAGCAGCTAATAAATGAATTGTACTTACTGTCGTCTAAACCATGAAGGCCTTTAAATACTATACATAAAACTATTAAAACTATTTGTAGTTTCAAAATTGTTTCACACATTTCGATTCAAATTATTACTGTAAAATTACAACTAATTAAAAATATGTATCGTTAGAAAATAAAGTATGACTTTTCTGTTACTTTCTGACAGACCTGCACATAATGATAAGGACAGTTTAAACAGAAATGTAATCGATACTATTGGTTAAGTTTGTTCTCTTATATGATTCCAGGTGTAATAATTTAGAATTGAAACTATTTTTCTTGGTCGCGTGATTTTGCGTTGTGTAATGAAATAGTTTAGAAAATATACAGTGGTTTTGAAAAAGCATTCTATTGTTCTATTTTGTGTTATTAACAAACAGATTTCACAACAGTTTCAAGTGTAATCCAATTACGTTAAACTGTACATTGTAAAAGATATTCCTATTCGATATTTAGTTTAAAATTAAGAATGATTTATTTTACCGTTTTATTGGAAATTCACTATTGTTTTTAGGATTTTGTCTAACTTTATCAATGCACGGCCCAAGCCGCTGGTTATTTGATCTGAGATACAGAGCAGACTAAACAGAACGCATTATGTTGATTCCGAAATGAAAGTTACTAGTAACTTGTAGTTTATTCATTAAAACGGGATTATTAAAGTTTGTATAGGACAAGAAAGCATTCATCGGGTACATGCAGGTTGTTTTGATTTGATTTAAAGATGGAGCAAATTATTTTTTGGCTAATGTTTATTTTAAATATTGAGTCTTAAAGTCTGTTTACTTTTACAAATAACTTTATTTGCCTAAAATGCGATTAAGTAAAGATGTTATAAATTTAAGTACTACACATAAATTACATCAATGGCAATTTATTATAATTTTTTACCATCACACGAGAGCAATTTCTGTCACATAATAATGTTTTGGCCTTAGAGCAATAGTTTGTTTGGGTACCTTGTATTTAAGCTGTAACCCCCCCCCCCCCTGCTACTTATCGTTAGAATTTTGAGTTTCATGAAATATTTCTTACATGTCTCTAGTGGTCCTATGTTAAAAATTGCTCTTATGCAACCTTTCTGTATAGTAGATACTCTGTTTTTTTTATTTCAATTACCCAATAACACTATTCCGAATCTCATGACTGATGCAACACATCCATGATAAGCCATAAGTGTGGTGCTTCTATCAGAAATATTTACTATTATGTGTAGTGCATAAACGAAACTGCTTATTTTACTGCAGGTTTCATCTACTTACGGTATCCAGGTGCAATATTCATCTAAAATTAGTCCAAGGAATGTAGCTGTAGTTGTTTCTTCTATTTTGTCTTTATCACAAAGTACGTTCATATTGTGGTGTCATTTTTTTGTTACAAAATTAAATAAACATTGTTTTTTGTACATACAACTGATATATCATCGGCAAATAAGACACATGGGTCGAATTCTGGAAGATCATTAATATATATGATGAAAAGCAACGGTCCAAAAACACTGCCCTGTGGTACACCTTGATTGTTCTGAATAAAGGAAGATCTGTACGATTTCAGTTCACGGTTTTTGCTGCACACATTTTTTAGCTACTCACATTGCTCTCGGTTGTTTAAGTACGATGTGATCAAGTCATACGGAAATCCACCAATGCCGTATTGTTTTTATTTATTTTTTTAATAGATTATAAACAATCAAAAGCCCGACTCATATCAAATAGATTTCAGCTGCTTGTATACCTTCATCTATATACTTTAATAATATGACATTTCAGCCAAGTATTTTGACATTTCAGCCAAGTATTTGGCTAAACAACCTGCTTCTATTGAGCAGTGCAATTATAATAGTGTAATTGACATTTCAGCTAGTCATTTAGCTAAACAACCTGCTTCTATTGAGCAGTATACTAATTTGACATGTAATAATTTAAATTAAATTTTCAGACAACAAAGGACCACTTTGGCATATTATATAATTCCAACATTAATAATGATTATATTAAACAATCTATGTCTACTCAAGTTTTATGCAAACAGAAACAAAAAAATAAACTTTGTCATACTAAAAATAATATACCATTGAACCTGGTGCATCAGAATCTACAAGGAATGTCTCAGAAAGAACTAGAAATTGAATTGTTCATAAACTGCCAAAAGATTGACATTTTATGTATCACTGAACACTGGCTTCGCAGCCATCAGTTGATGTTCAATTTCACTAATCACCAGGTGGGAAGTTCGTTCAGCCGAGTAAATGCTATCCATGGTGGCTCTTTAATTTTAGTTAATAAACAGCTAAAGTTTAAGGAACGTAAAGACATTGTGAGCCTCTCAGTTGAGCGAACTGCCGAGCTGTCCTGTATAGAAGTTGAGCATCTCATTGTTGTGAGTGTATACAAGCCGCCTTGTGCAATTTATGATAATTTTGAATTAGTTATGGAAGAAGTGCTGAAGAAAATCAGCAATTCTAATAAACAAATCATTGTTTGTGGAGACTTCAATATAAACATTTTGGAAAATAGCTCATTAAGCACTAGATTGCTTGCCTTATTTCAGTCTTTTAATTTAAATAATTTGTTTTGTGAACCAACTAGAATTGCTGTATCCAGTGCCACTTGCATCGACAATATATTTACTGACATAAAACCAATTCAAAAATCAATTATAAGCAATCTAGAGTCAGATCATTGTGGACAGTTAGTGGTTTTAGAAAGAAAGAATAGTATTACTAAAAAGGAAATTAAATTTATACCAATAACAACTAAACGGGTTGAATCATTTAAATCTAACTTAATGCATAAACTTCCAGATTTGCTTTATAATGGCAACCCAAATGATATGTACAATACTGTTCTTGACACTATTACTACAGAGTATAATAAAATATTTACTGCAAAAAAAAAACCTATTTCCAGTCGCTTTAGTTTTTGTGAATGGGCTACCCCAGGTATTCATAAAAGTAGGCGTAAACTGTATGAATTATATAAAGAAAAAACATATAATAATAGCCAAATATTTGGGGAATATTTAAAAAAATACTCAAAAACCTTTAATAAGGTCTGTCTTGTTGCAAAAGCAATTCACCTCAGACATAAAGTAAAAAATTCAACAAATAAAATAAAAACAACATGGAACATAATAAATAATGAAACTGGTAAAGCTAGGAATTCTTGTCAGGACTTTGAGTTGATTGTAGATGATGCTAGTTTTAAAACAAATTCTGAGGTAGCAGTTGCCTTTGAACAGTTTTTTAGGAATATCCCATTCAAAACAACTGAACATCTAAACTCAAGTCCAATCTTAGCAGAAAAATTATTAAAAGCTAGTGTTCCTGAATGTAACGTTCCCTTTGTATTTAAAAACATTAGTCCTACAGATATCATTAATACATTTAAAACATTAGAAATTAAAAACACCACAGACCTTTGGGGACTTTCTGTAAAAACTATAAATTCAATTATTCATGTTATAGCACAACCCTTAGCCATTATATTTAATAGTTGTGTTGATAGTGGTGTGTTTCCTGATGAGATGAAACTTAGCAAAGTTATACTCTTTTTAAATCAGGTAGTTCAACAGATCCTAATAATTTTCGGCCTATTTCAATACTACCTATACTCAGTAAAGTTTTTGAAAAAATCATACTTTGTCAAATGTTAAGCCATTTCTGTATTAATGAGCTACTTAGTAGTAAACAGTTTGGCTTTATGAAAGGCCGTTCCACAACCGATGCAGGAGTGGCACTATTAAAAAATATACATAACGCCTGGGAGGATTCGCATGACGCCCTTGGAGTGTTTTGTGATTTATCTAAGGCATTTGACTGTGTTCAACATGAAAATCTCATCAGGAAGCTACATCACTATAGTATTAGAGGCAAAGCTCTCGACCTTTTGACATCCTATATGAGTAGGAGAGTACAGAAAATAGATGTCAACGGTGAAAGATCTCCGGGATCAGCAGTCACTATAGGAGTCCCTCAGGGCTCAATTTTAGGTCCTTTTCTATTTCTTATTTACATTAACGATCTCCCATATAATATAAAAAACCATGACATTGTCTTATTTGCTGATGACACCTCTTTGCTTTTTAAAGTTAAGAGACGACAGACATGTTATAATGAATTAAATAATGCCCTTTCTAAAATTGTAAATTGGTTTAACGCTAATAATTTGTTATATATGAAAAAAAAACCAAATGTGTTAAATTTACATTACCAAATGTTAGTCAGAGACAGACATGTATTAATATTAATGGCGAGCAATTAGAACTTGTTAATTCAACAGTCTTTCTTGGCATAACGCTGGACTCCAAACTTCAATGGGGTCCTCATATTCATAACCTAGCCAAAAAACTTAGCTCTGCTGTGTATGCGATCAAGAAAATAAGACAATTGACCGATGTCGACACTGCAAAAATAGTATATTTTAGCTATTTCCATAGTTTAATGACATATGGTATCCTATTGTGGGGTAGCGCTGCTGATGTAAATACAATATTTTTGTTACAAAAAAGGGCAATTCGTGCTATTTATAAATTAGGACCTAGGATATCTCTGAGGGATAGGTTTAGGGAAGTAAAAATTGTAACTTTAGTGTCGCAGTACATATATGAAAATCTTTTATATGTACATAAAAATATCAATAGTTTCAGCAAGAAAAGTGACGTTCACAAAGTAAATACTAGAAGTAAAAATAAGCTGTTGGTGCATGATACACGTCTACACAAAATAAGTAACTCTTTTATGGGGCAATGTATACACTTTTACAACAAAGTTCCCAATAAAATTCAAAATCTATCAATAAGTAAATTTAAATCTTTTATCAAGCAGGTACTTTGTAAAAAGGCATACTACAATATTTCAGACTATGTAAATGATAAAAATCCTTGGGACTGATGATGCTCAATTACAGGATGCATAGGTAAACCAAATTAAAATGGAAATAACATAAAATTGTACGACTAAAAATCTTTTATTTAAAACATTAATTGTATTTTAGTTTATTTAAGTGTTTTTAAAAGAGTAACTATGGAGTTTCTTGCCGGATTCTTCTCGGTAGAAATCAAAAACATTGTGAACCGGCTTTCAAAAAATAATATTTTATAACTTTGACGATTCAAAAGTGATTGTAAAATCCTTATTTGAATAAACCATTTTGACTTTGACTTTAATATATTGTTCCGTTTTCAAGAATTATTGTTGTAACAAAGGCTCACCACCTTACATGCAGGCCTAAAGTAGGTGGTGAAAAGCGGCTGTGAACCGCTCATCCGATGTTTGTGGATATCTGACGGCCTACCCAGGAACTTGTAAGAAATTGGTAATTTGTTACATTAATATTCAAGATGTCCATAAAAAAAGATTTCGCTCTTGCATAAAACATGACAGAAAAATAATTTTCAAGTCCATTAGTATGAAGCTTAACTACCCTCAGTAATGAAATATTATCATCATTTCAATTGGCAGATGTGTCGACATGTTAAACATACGGCATGACCATGTTTCATCGTCATGAGCCGGCTGCATTTAGTGGCTTCCTGCGGCTTCCTGGTTTGTGTGTCGCCACGCGACAACTTTACCTAAACGCTGCCCACCAAATTCATTCTCTCCAATCACTGGAAGTCAGTCAGCAGCATTCAAAATTTGTCGTTGTCCCTGGCTAGTGAAAAAGCTCCGTATAGCCTAATAGCCTAATAACATATACACCGTTAATTTTAATCGTTTAAATGCCGTGGACAGGTGATCAGGTGCATGAAACACAATCGATTTGTAAAGATAAAAATAAAAATAAAAAAAATCATTTTTTATAAAACTCGAATCAATTCTTGCTCGAATCAATATTGAAAGAGACAGGCCCTATTATGACACATGACTAATTTCACCAATAACGCGTAGCGCAGTCCACGTGGATTAACCAATGCTTGACTAATTACCGCCCCTACATCTTATTTGATTGGCAATTCGCAAGGCGCCCCGCGGGCTACGGTCAAAACATATCAAAAAAATCAATTTTCTCTAAGACGTGACCGGTGCGGTGCTCGGTGCATCGCTGATTACGATCCTTATCGCGCGAAAGTATGGCGTCTCGAAATTACGCGAACTCTTACGTGGAGTACCTTGATATGGTGCAATTAGGTCCTGGGATCTAGGCACAAAGCATTTACGACGGTCCTAAGCCCGTAAAAGTATGAAGGAAAATGTGCAATCATTGAATTTCTGCAAACGAACAAATCGACACCAGCTGAGCGAGTCAATGACCTGTACGAAGTAGGCATACGTAAACCGGACTCAGAATCTGTTTGCAATTCGTGTAAACAAAAATGACCTTGACACGCGTCTTTCACTTTGTTAATCTATGCAACATATACATAAATAAGTATAATATTTCTGATTGTAAATTTGAAATTTTGTAGATTTAATCAGTGTCGTGATTTGAAAACCAGTTAAAGAATGTAACAATGAAGGTAATCATGTAAGTATTTTAATGATTTATAATTAAATTACCAGAAAAAGTTAACATTAAGTAAAGTTAGGTTATGTTTACAAGATTTGCGCAGAGATTTTGAGTCAGGTTTAGATAACTAACTCGTAGCCCTACTACTGGTTTCACTCACTTTGCCGATATTACAGTATCACTTCCTATCTTTTTTTTATTTTAAAAGTTATAACCCAGATTAAGTTGTTGATGAATAGTACTTTGTAAAGTGAACCACCCATTCACGGCATTAAAATGATTAAAATTTAACGGTGTATTTAATTCAACTCTTTCTTGAAGTTGTACTTATCTAAATGCTCTCGCTACCTAAGTATATTCGTTAGCAACTATGAGAACTACATTTGACATGGACATTTATTTTATTCATGCCATAATGTAAACTCAGGTCACCGAGCATCGTCCAGTTTCTTCCAGCTATTCTGCCAGGACTAAAATGTAGTGGACAAATCGAAAACAGTTCGTCAAACAGAAATGTACTTGATCCTCGTCATTTATGTTAGTGCCACATCCTTGTTACCCCAGAGCTTGTAGACTTTTAGGAAACATTTCTAGCCCAAGATTTTATACGGCTTTACTATACAATCACTTTAAGATTGAAACACACCGCATGAACGCTATGCAATGAGGCTGTTTAAACTCCTTGGTTTTGTCCAAATTTTCGCAATTATATAGGCTTTGAAAGTACATTATGGAGTTGGAAAATACTCAGGCCAATCGTCGAACGGAGCGTTTTTTTTATACCACTAAGGTGGAAAACAAACTAACGGTACACCTGATGGCAAGCGGTTACCGCAGCCTATGGACTCTTGCAACACCCAGAAACGTCCGTCGCACGTTGCCGACCCATTAAAAATCTAATAAGCTCATTCCACAACCCAAGTGTTCGCGGGAAGAATTTCCTCTGAAACTGCACGTAGTTTTTAAGATTTCTGGAGTTCCTGCGTGGCTTTTTACTTTTATACACAGAAGATAAATTTAGGACAGTATAGCTATACCTTATAACCGTCCGTCTGTCTAGTATTTTTATTTTTTGGTTCCAACTAACCGAATATAAATATTTCTGCGTTGCTTAAGTAAGTAGCTATTTGATATAAAAGGCTGCAAGTTCCTATATTGAATTGAAAGTAAGCAAAGAATACAATACAGATATTACAGTTTTCTTTAGTAAACAAAAAATATCTTATTTAATTATAACCTACAAAATCACATTAAGTAGCCCACTCGACAAAATTCATGTATTGATAATTTTTTAGTAATATACCATATCAAATCACAATACAATACAGGATGGATAGAAAAAAAAATGATTTTTGGTTCACAATAAGAAGAGATTATAATGAAGGCATTATAATGAAGACAACTTAAGGAAATTCAGACAATGCGTAGAAAGTCTCTCGTGGTGTGAAGTCTATGAAGCAGGAGATGCCAATGTAGCATTTAAAAACTTCCATGGAACATTTTGTTAATTCTATAATTTATGCTTTTCACTAATAACAGTGAAAATTATGAGAAACTCAACAAAACCGCGTTGAATAACTAAAGAAATAATATTATCTAGCAAACAGAAAAGGAAACTAAGACATTTATATGTTAAATACAAAAACAAAAAAGTGCAAAAAAAACCGTACACAGAATTTAAGAGAGTACTAAAAGTCTGTTCGCTTGATGAGATTCTAAGAACTATAAAATCTCTGAATTATACTAAATATACGGGCTACATATGATGCAATATCTACTCAAGTTATTAAAAATGTGCGAAGATACAGGAAGTGTTCCCAGAAACTTTAAAGGAATCAATTTTAAATCCGCTATATAAAAAACTTGACGAAGAGGAACTAAACAACTATATATCGGTAACGCTAATATATTTTTTTCTAAAATTTATAAAAACTTATGCATGGAGGCTTGTTTTTTAACAAAACATAACGTGATTGAGGAAGAACAAAATGGATTCCAGAAAGAGAAATCCACCTAGGGGTTATTTACAGTTGTAAAAAGTGTAACAGAAAAAATTGATAAGAAGAACCCTGTAACGGTCAAATTTTTTGATATGACTAAAGCTATTTACCTTGTAGATCACGAACTACTTTTAAAAAAGTGTGAAATATATGGTATAAGTGCACAAACACATGACTGGATAAATATTTGTATAAAAGGAAACAATGCGTCGAAATAAATCGTATAGAAAAAAACAAAGAAGAAATAATAACAGATCTACATATCTTCACAAGAAATATAGAGACCCACAAGGAAGTGTATTGGGTTCTCTACTTTTTCTCTTGTATATTAATGGCTTGCCAAATATAACAAAGCATCAATGCGTTTCATTTTCTGTCAATGTATCAATTCAAGTCGAGCATAAAACCAAAATGAACTTTTAACTAAACTTAACTCCGTTGTGAAAACTATACTAGAATACTTAGAACGTAATAATCCGCCTGCAAACTTAACTGAAAAAAATATTCAATTTTCCTATTATAAATCTATAAAAATAAAATATGACGTAAAATGTAATGACATTAATATGAAGTATAGCAGTATAGAAGAAGTCAATAAATCGATTTTTCTACGACTGACTCTGGATAAAAACTGCAACTAGAAATCTCATATAAGTAACGTGTGCAGTAAAATTAATAAGTGTGCAGCTCAAAAGACTGATGATAACAAGTAGTTAGGACGCGGAACTAACAGCTTATTACGGATATGTGGACTCTATACTGCGATACGGTCTCATTCTATGGTGAAACTCCACGGAAATAAAAAGTTTTTATTGCACAAAAAAAATGTGTGAAAATCCTGTATGATCCTTAGAATCCTGTTAACCGCAATTCAAAAAACTTAAACTATTAACATAGACATCGATGTACTCGTAAGTATGTATTAGAAATTGGATTCTTTATTTAAAAATATCCACATTTATACAAAAGCACGGAAAAAATTGTAAATCGCCTTCTTAGAGACTCGACGAAAATAAAAATACAACCCAGTAAAACTGCGTTTTTTCGCAAAAACTTTTTTATATGTCTATGAAAGTATTTAATTTGATACCAAAAGATATTAGGACATTAACCATGAAAACATTTAAAATACATTTGCAAAAGTGGTTAAATACTAAATGTTTTTATTCACTATCGGAATTATGCGATTTTCGCGGATTAAATAGAATAAATACATTGCACTAATTTGACATTAATTGCAATTTAAATACATATGTTAATATATTCGTAAATATTACAATCAAATTATGTAATATCTTCATTGATTGAAATATAATTTTAAATTAATTTGTTACATTTTCTAATACGCTAATAAAAATAATGCATGTTGTACCTATTTTAGAATTTTGAATTTATAAGAAATTGGTATGTCTTAATGAGACGAAACATGTATTGTTCTCTAAAATAAGTAAGACCTTACTTTACCAAGTTTCTAGTAAATAAAGAGTCATTCATTTATTCATTCAATCAATATTAAGATTGAACCCTGTGCAATAAGGATCCTGTGCAAAACAAGGGATTCAAAAGCACAAGACCCAAATAATTTTTCAGCCGTGCGAAACACATAATTTTTCATTTTACTTCGGCGAGAAAAATAAATACTAAATACAAGAAAAACAATTATTAGCCATTCTTTTCGCGCGAAAACTCAGATAGGCATTTAATACCGTACCTAGTAACTCTACAGGAGTTAAATTCATATCTTCGCTACTTAAATCACTCATACCTATGTTTCAATTTCTTACAAGTTTTATTACAAAACAAACCAAAAATCCTCCTAAGAAAAAATGTCATCCTTACTGAGCTAATCCTTTAACTTTTTTTTTACACGCAAGCTTACAAGCTTACGGCTCGCCTGATGGTAAGCGGTCACCGTAGCCCATGGACACTTGCAACACCAGGGGTATCACTCGCGCGTTGCCGACCCTTCAGAAATGTAATAACTTCTTTCTTGAAAAACTCCATACTGTAGTCCTTGGAGAAAACCTTGGCAGGGAGCTCATTCCACAACTTACGCGTTCGCGGGAGGAAGTTTCTCTGAAACCGCACGGTATGCGACCATTTAGGTTCTAAAGTGTGAGAATGAATTCCCTGCCGATGGCGAGCGGTGCGATGGTAGAAAGTAGCCGTGGGCATCATTTCGAACAATTCCTCAGAACACAACCCATTGTACAAGCGGTAGAACACACACAGGGAGGCAAAGTCTCTCCTCAGACTTAAGGGCTCGCAATTGAGTTTGGAATCGTCGACAATTCTCACAGCCCGCCGTTGAACCGAGTCAAAAGGGCCAAGCTGGTATCCGGGTGCACCCGCCCAGAGGTGGCAGCAGTACTCCATATGGGGCCGAACTTGCGACTTGTAAAGTAAGAACCTTTGCCCCGACGTGAAGTACTGCTTCGCTCTGTTGAGTACACCAAGTTTTTTGGACGCCAGCTTCACCTTATCTTGGAACTAAACATCGCTGGAGATGTCGACACCAAGAATCCCAATGCTCTTGGAGATGGAGAGGGGAGTGTTCTGGAATTGTGGGACTACAGTGAATGAGGTTTTCTTAGCGGTGAACGCGCACACTTGTGTCTTTGTAGGGTTGAATTGGACCAAGTTTTCCCGTCCCCAGTCCTTGACAGAGAACTAGAGGTCCAAGAGACCTTGGGCAGAGTGATCACGATTTGAGACACAAGTTCTTCACGTTTTTCGTCCACAACGGAACGAGGGATGTTTGCACGTCCCGTGTAACAAGCGTCTCCAGTACTGTCATCTGCATAGCAATGCATTTTGTTGATGTCCAACATGTCATTGATATGCAGTAGAAACAGCGTAGGAGACAGCAGAGAGCCTTGCGGGACACCAGCATTAATGTCCATGCTATCAGAGCAACTACCGTCAACTACGGTTCGTATGCGTCTGCCGGACAAAAAGCTAGCCACCCATTTGCACAAACCCTCGGGCACTCCGTAAGATGGCAACTTCGATAGAAAACCCCGGTGCCAGACCCGATCGAACGCCTTCACTGTCCAGGCTACATGCCAATGCCTCCCCCTGACTCTCAATGGCTAGTGCCCATCGGTGTATGAGATACACTAGAAGGTCACCAGTCGAGCGACCGTGGCGAAAGCCATATTGACGGTCACTGACGAGTTCGTGTACTTCTAGGTATTTTAGAAGCTGTGTGTTGATCACACGCTCCATCACCTTGGAGAAGAGAGAGATTATAGCGATAGGCCTGTAATTCGATGGATCTGATCTAACGCCCTTTTTGGGCACCGGGTGCACATTTGCAGTCTTTCATGTAGACGGAAATTGCCTAGTGTGGTACTATCGCTAAACGGTATGCATTTCATTACTTTCTTATTTATTTATTTTTACATAGGTGGCAAAAAAGCTTACGGCTCGCCTGTTGCTGAGCGGTTTTCATAACATCTATAGACGTTTACAAGTTTAGGGCCATTACGTGCGTCTTATCCACCCTGAAAAATCTAATGATTCCCTTCTTTAAGATGCTCATACGCTACACCCTGGGGTAAACCTGGACAGGATTTTCATTCTGCAACCAAAACGTTCACCAAAGGAAGTACTTTTCCGTGACCATTCAGGGCATCAGTTGTGACGATGAATTTTCTGCGAATGGCAAGCAGTGCGTAGTAGCAAAGTCGCTATAGGCAAATCAAGAAACCGTCTACCCCCTCTCTGCAGGGGGTACCATTGTGGCACCACTTCTTAAAACTAACCTTAGGGTGCATACCAAATTATTGTTTACAAAATTTGATTCTAGCAAATTAAATTGCACGATCAAGGTCTACCTATCCCTACACTTTCGCAGATTTTGAAAGAAAGCCTTTCCGAGCGATTAAGATGAAAGTATGTTCTTAGAGTATTTTTGTTGCTAAAGTCATATACCTACCCTTGATTCCAGATTTACTAATATTGATATTGATTTTAATTATTGATGACTGACTCTATAGTTAATTACAAAAAGGTACGATATCCGCCTAAAACATCAATTTCAAATAGCCCAAATTCATACGACAACTTTAACACTACGGTCTAAATGGGCGCCAAATCTTTTAATAAACCCTGCAAACATATATAGAAGAAATAAAATGTGACAAAATTATCGATCCTATGTAACTGGTTGAGAAATCTATTTCAAATGGATTTGTAAATAAAACTTTTAAATATCTATCACTAATTACAACTTTAATAACATAACAGTAAAATCTAATATACTATACAATCGACTTTTTCTATCTCTTGTAAAAAAGATTTCCCTCTCCTCCCCATAGTCTTCGGCCCCCGTAACCTATCAGCTCCTGCCTTATAGTATTGTACTTCTTGAAGAATAGCTTTTTCAGTATTCTCTTTCGACGCTTGTCTTCCTTCAGGCAGGATTCCAGCTTATCCATGCAAACGTCTTCTCTGAAAACAATGATATTACGATTAAAAATAATTAAAAAGTTTGATCTGAAGATTTCATTCTAGAAGATATTTCCACAAAATAGTCGGAATAAGCCGTCACAGCTTGTGACATCCGCACACTGAATCTCATATTATAGCTAAAAACCTTTACCTTGGTGCTAGGATAACTTTTTACTTAGTGTTGTCTGTATAAAAAAAGTCATAGATTTTACATATCTTGATTCCTTAATAAAACCAACGAAGTGCAAGTATTGTTCACGCTCTAAAGGTTCCGCCTCCGTGCCTTCCTCCACACAAAATAAAGTTTTAAACTAAAATGCACTAAGATAATAGTAGCTCCTGATACTTAGCTAGTGCCTGATAGATAACTATGCGCAAACGTTTCTTTGTTCGTTATAGTTTTGCAAAGTTGTAAAACTTTGAACTTATTATTATATTTTACATGGCCTGGAGACAAGTCTTTGAGCCGGTTGAGCTGTGACAGACGGATTAGTGATGGGTTACCCTTCGGGTACTGAACACTAAAAATAATGTGAGCAACGTAAACTTTCTAGGTACCTATAGAGAACATTACTCATTAATAATCCAAGTAGTTGGACTGGTCTTAAAGGAAATAGGTGTAATAGGAATGGTTCCTCTAATCGTTTGAATCACTAGTCTAAATACCAAGTTATCGCTGCTTTAGTAATTTACGTGATTAGTATAAATTGCAATATAATAGAAGAAGATTTGATAGGAAACTTTAAACCCTTACTTGTAATTTTGGTCAAGCATGAGTTTGACAGGTTCAGTCTTCGTAAATTTGTCCGGAAGGCGAGCACCAGGTGGCAGCTTTGCGATCTCCTTCATGATGCCCATTATAGTGTTTTCCAGCTGCGCAAGCTTGGGCACCATCAATCTCTTGATCACCTGTTTGAAAATTTCCAAATCTTTTATTTTTGTTTCTTTCTAAGTGCATGCTATATATACTGTTACTATTTATTGATACAACTTAGGTTTGTTTGCCATAAGCTAACGTTCCGCCTGATGTTAAAACTGTCACTGAACGCGTGGACTGAATTTGTGGACGCTTGCAACACCAGGGGCATTACTCGCACAATACCCTTTAAAAATCTGCTTTTGATATAACTTTATGATTTAAAAATGTGATTTAAATCAATAAAATATATTTTCTTTATGAGAAAAGGCAGAGAAATCTATCATGTTAAGTATAAAAACTAAAGTTTTACTCAAGTATTAAGGGTGATAAGGAGAACATTACTAACGAGAGGATATTTAGAAGCTTAAAGCCATCGCCGAAGGCTTTATTGACTCGAGTTTGTAATTTTCGTACCGCCCGTGTTACGCACAGTGTTTTTTATCAGATTTGCGAGTAATTAAATAAAAATAAAAGGTCAAAAACTCACCAAAACGCAATTGAAATGGTGGAAATAGAAGTACAGAAAAAAACGCCACTGCATATGGCTAAATATCTAGTGAATTTACGATTTAAAAATTTATCTGAAGTACAAACTTGTAATTGCTCGCTTGTTGTTTGTGCGTAGTTCATATTTTGAACAGACAACTTTTATCCATACTTGATAGAATAGGCGCGACATAACCGCTCCTGGGTTCTATGAACGCGCGCTTTTTGATAAAAGAAAAAATTTCAAAGAAAAAGCCAGTGGCAGTAATTAAGGTCTTAGCAACCGATTTGCCTACACGCCTACACTGTTTAGAAAGTGTGTTGAAATAAAAATAACATGTATGGTTGCTGATATCGACATCCTGGTATCATTTGTATAAACAAATTATCTAATCAATAAATCAGTGAGATCTCAGACTGACAAAGATCTCAAGCTCAGTTTTTTCTGAACTATTTGTCATATTGACATATAAAGACATATACAAACATATCCCCGTATCCGATTTTAGATTTGTAACAGATGGTATAGAAAAACAGTAGGTACAGTCTCATGGATCAAGTATAGCGATGGGGAAGAAAATATTGTAAATAGTCTTAAATATCTCTTAAATAGTCCAGAATTATTTTTTTTTTGTTAAAACAACCAACTGGACCTTTCCACAGCGGTTTCCTGTCTTGCATGGCGTTCGGAACTTTCTTCCCATATCCATGGTAGGTAGATTCTGGATCTGGGTTATAACATTAGACAAGGTGCCTGTTGCTGTTTTCTGAGCTATAAAAACAAACAAATAATATTTTAGTGATAGAAAACATCAAGCTACTAGTGGGACTTCTAAACTTATTATCAAGATCATGTGGGACCAAAGAAGGTCTTTGAGTGGGACCCTTAAAACGCGCCGACACTCAACGTCCGTAGTTTGGTAAAATTTACGTGCGCTGATGGACGCACGTTGATGATCCCCAACTAAAGCGTTAATCATAGTTTTATTAAAATTCAACACTATGAAAAGTTGAACGCCAGAGAAACGTTCGTTAGTAACTTCCGTTTATGACTGTACTACTACTAAAACTAGTGAAACTTTGACGGGATCACTGTTACAAATTAATTTGAGGATAACAAAAAAGTTTGAACTCCCGTGGGAGAAACAAAAGTAATGTAGGTTAGGTAAGAGACAGGACATTGCAAGCCAACGGTATTATCTTGCTACAGATAAACATGATTACGTACGTTTCAACAATCTGGATTTTCTTATCTTACGTACTCATAACTTTATGGGTTTTTGTCTTATTTGTTAAAATATCCTACCAAGGAAGTTTATAGTCAACACAAGTTAAAACTTAGTTTTCACTGTTTTGACGACTCACCCATTTTTGCTTTCTTCGTTTTCCCTACTCGAGCAATATCAGGCTTGTATTCATCAGAATTTTTATTTCCATGTACTACACATGTGATAAATATAATTATTGTAAAAACTACATTTAATGAAATATACTTTTTTAAAATCATTTCGTGACTTAAGACGCAACCTGCTAAGTGCGTCTGTAACAAGAACTATTAGAAATATTACTTCGAACAATCCTTGTTTGGAGTTCTTGAATTTGTAAACATTTAATCCATAGTTTTAGGCGCAATACCTATAACCGTTGAAGGAAATGATTGCATCATAAATAAGTCGATTGTTTGCAAAATTTTGCGATAGTGAACTACTTACCTAGTAGTAGATTCTATGCTACTATACTATACATAGGGTACGTTAAGTACCTAGGTACATACATACCAACTTTATTAAAGCGGTATGTTTCTGAATACATACAAAAAGAGAGTAAGGCCCGGATTTATAGTCGTGGCTTAGACAAAGTAACATTCTAAGACAGAGGCTAATTAAGCGTAATGTAATAAAATGCAACAACGAACATAACTGAGGCCCGTTATAATGGTCGTTGCTTAGACAAAGTATCACTTATTGCTAAGACATAGGCTTAGTTTGAAATATGTAAAAATAAACACTGCTAAGACACACACACGTTGCTAAGCATGCTCTTATTCTTAGCAAAGCCTGAGTAACGCATTTCCTTTACTCAGGACAGTCTAAGCACGTAATGTGTTGATAATAATAAAACATGGTTTCACATGCTCTAATATCCATGAAATTTTTTTTCCTAGCTACTCACGTCGACTCATGTAAGGGTACTATAGGCAAATGAGAGAGGTGCGAGAGGGTGGGGAAATAATTCTATTACATAAGTACCTACGGTACCGTGCGTCGCCGCTTATGGAGAACATTTCTCCTTCTCACCAAGCTTATTGGCACTTAGCCAGAGCCCTAAAATCCGAAACCGCCAACTCTCTCCCTCCGTTAACTCGTCCCAACAACGTTCCCGCGTTCAATGACGACGAAAAAGCGGATTGCCTAGCGTCTAGCCTCTAAGCCCAATGTGCCTTTAGCACACAGCCATTCGATCCCGACCACGTGCGCGAGGTAGACGGCAAAGTGGAGCGCAGAACTTCTCTGTCACTGTCGACGAACTCGTACAGGTCATCAAAGACCTACGCCCCCGTAAAGCCCCCGGTGCGGACGGTATCTCTAACGATATCCTAAAGCGCCTCACTCTTCCCCTTATCTGCCTCCTAGTAGCGATCTTTAACGCTGCTATGGAACATTGCATCTTTCCTTCTCAATGGAAAGATGCAATTGTTATAGGCATCCATAAGCCAGGCAAAGCTCGTACCGAGCCGTCCTCCTATCGCCCCATAAGTTTGCTAAAGGCCCTTGGTAAACTCTATGAACGCCTCCTCCTCGCTCGCCTACGGAACGCTATAGTCTCCAGAGATATTTTAATAGACGAGTAGTTCAGCTTCCGTGCCAAACACTCATGCGTCCATCAAGTCCTCCGCATAACGGAACAAAGTCTTATTGGCTTCCAACCAGCGTTAGGTAAGACCCGTCACACGGGCGCTGTCTTCTTCGATGTAGCGAAAGCTTTCGACAAAGTCTGTCACAACGGTTTAATTTTTAAACTGTACAATTTTCAGTTGCCAGACCGTCTCGTGCTCATCATACGAGACTATTTGTCGAATCGTAGCTTTCGCTACAAAGCTGAAGGCACTCTCCCTTTCCCCCGTCCCATACAAGCAGGAGTCCCGCAAGGGTCCGTGCTCGCTCCCATCTTGTACCTTCTGTACACTAACGATATCCCTAAAACGATAGGTACCCATTTAGCCCTCTTTGCGGACGATACCGCTCTCTATACCACCGATAGGCAAGTGAGTCGAATCACTGAGAGACTCCAACCCGCTATCACCGCCCTAGGCGAGTGGTTTCGGAAATGGAGAATCGAGGCGAATCCCGACAAAAGCTCTGCCGTCCTTTTTACCTTAGGCTGCCCTCCGCGGCCTCCTCCCCTTTCTCTTTTCGGTCGTGCCATTCCCAGGCAAAATAAGACCAAATATCTCGGTGTGACCATGGATAGTCGTTTGAACTTCCAAGCTCACACCAAAATAGTCAGAGACCGAGCCGCTTTAGTCCTCGGTCGTCTCTATCCCATGATAGGCAAGTATAGTAAGATGTCGCTTAGAAATAAACTAAATCTTTACACAACTTGCATCCGCCCCATTCTAGCTTATGCTAGCGTAGTCTTTGCGCTGTCCAAGCGCAATCTCCACAAACTCCAGACCCTCCAAAACCGCTTTCTCAGAGCGGCCTCTGGAGCCTCTTGGTACGTTCGCAATGCGGAACTACACAGAGACTTCGAACTTCCCACGATTCCCCAATACTTTAAAGACTTGGCAGTCCGCTTTTTCGAGCGTACGCAAAATCACCCGAATCGATTAATTGTGCAATCCACAACGTATCGTACCCCCGATCAACCCGGTCACGGTCGTAAAACTATTGTTAGGCGGCCTCGGCACGTACTAACATCCCCAGATGACGATCTCGCTGTCCGGATAGCGAGATTAGTATCTACGACCTCCCCGAATAGGGCCTCCCTCCAAACACGACGCCGACGTCCCCGGGTTCGTCGGCGCCCACAAGGATACACTAGGTATCAAACAGTGCCGGGGCGCTTCTCGCCCCCACTCAATCGCAACCGTACCCGCGTAACGGGGAACTCCCCTCCTGGCGGTGACTCACCTTCGGGTTCGAGACTCACGCCGGTCGAAGGGACGCCCCCGAGAGCGACAACCCAAGCCGAGGCTTCCCCCGCGGGAAGCCCTTGAGTGTTGGGTGCTATATGGGCTGAGGCTCCTTCAGAGTCTCGCCCCAAAAGTCCGGTGAAGCAGTAATGGCTGCAACAGCCAACTGCATAGTGAGCGCAGAAAAAAAAAAAAAAAACGCTATATGGCACAAGCCATAAAAGTAAAAGGTAAAGGGTACAAACCCTTTACCTGTCCGGTCGAGTGCGAGTTTTAACTTGCGCACAGACGCGACGCGGCGACGCATTTTTTTTTTTTGTTTTGTTGTCAATAAACAAAACACAGTTTACAATGAATTGACATGAAAAAAGTATAGATTTTAGGTACAAAAAAACGAAAGCCTTTTATGTTAACCACCGAAATAATATTCTTCTATGGTTATTATAAATGTATTCTGTTTTTGAAAATCTGGTAAATATGAGTAATAGCAGTAGCAAGTATTGTAAAGAATTCTCTAAGTAAGGCTTTCAGAAGTATTACTTAGGGCGTTACTTAGAAACGACTATTAATCCGGGCCTAAATGTCTTAATTTGTATAAAATCTTTTGCCGACTTTTTTGTCCTTACATCTTTACTATAAGCACGAACGCTAAGCAGAAAGG
The DNA here is from genome assembly GCA_946406115.1 of Apoda limacodes. NCBI lineage: Eukaryota > Metazoa > Arthropoda > Insecta > Lepidoptera > Limacodidae > Apoda > Apoda limacodes. The sequence goes on from OX291550.1 coordinate 27,111,819, forward strand.
ATTTTGTTCAATGACCGGTCACTATTTGTCTCTGTTGCACGCGCATAATTATCTGCCGTCGCACTCGCACAGATGCGATGACCGCTGTCATACAGGCAGGGTTGCCAACTGTACGAGGTTCCTCGTACAATAACGAGATTTGTGGACTACCGTACGAGGTACGATGACACTATCAGCCTCGTACAATTTGGTACGAGATTTTGACAAGGGGCGGTGTCGTAACTATACCATCTGCCCGTGGCAAATTCTTTGGATGGGGCCCTCCCAATTAAAGTAGTCACGTTGTAATTATTTTTTAATAAACCTCTTCACAGCCACCAAACATTATTAATGATATTGTGTGGATTTTAGTTAAGTATCTAATAAATTTTATTTTTAAGAGCAAAATTATCTATAAAACCATCAAAGTTTAAAGATCGGGCCATAGATTTTCCAATAGACAGAATAGCCAAGTTACGTAGGCAGCCTGTCTTGTCCCATAGAGATTCTTAATAATAGGTTTTTATTAGTTATAGTTTCGAAAATAATCGTTCAGCACTAGCTAGCTAGCAGGAATTGTGACAAATAACAATGCAGTACACACTTCAGGGAAGCTGCACGACATAAAATGATTTTTTATTATTAATAAATCAGCAAGTTCTCTAGTACACGAAGACTTTTCTTTTTCATCTATTATATTATGTCTGTTGTATATATAACAACAAATTCTAGAGCTCTCTTTAATAGATCAGTTTTATTTAAAATTTGTAAAGTGGCAGGTTGCAATTTCATTCATTGGAAGGAATATAATAAAATAAAAAAAATGAATAAAAAAAATCAGACAAGTTACTGGTGCTGATACGGTAATTTAAGATGGTAATGGCTCGTACCCGTCTCACACTTGGCTTGTTTTTATTATTTGTTGTTATACTTCAGAGTTCACACTATAATAACGGCAAGTTTGAAGCTTGAATGTATTATTATTGTTTTTACGATAGAGCAAAACCAACAAAAACGTGTAACTTGTATGGGGTGGGGACCCCCTTCGATTTTCACTGTTTTATTTTTTTACTATTTGTTATATAATCCGCCACTATGACATATTCCGAGTTCTAAATAAAATAAAATTTCAGGCCTCTACCTAATTCGATCTAAAATCTAAAAAAATGAGCCCTTTGTTGGTCGGACAGTCAGGCTCCGTTGGTAATAATATAAAATGTCCTGAATTTAATAAGACTTATTTTTGGGTTCATCACAGTTTAGATTCAAATGCTGCTGCTTCAGAATAGGAAGTGACTCTAAGCAGCTGTAACACAGGCTTGACCTAGCACGCCTGCTAATGCCACTATATGTACTGCACACCGTTTTATTGAATTAGTAGGTAATAACTACTATGAGTATCTGAACCGTTGAACTAAGCCTTTCTACACCTAGTTTATGTTCACAATTGTATGATTTTTGGTGAATAAATTATTATAAATTAAATTAATGTACGAGGTTTCAAAGCCAAAATACGAGATTTTTAGTTGCTTATGTACGAGGAAAAACGGTTCTACGGTTGGCAACCCTGCATAGAGGAGCGCAACGGCAAATAATTATGCCATGCAACAGAGACAAATAGTGACCGGTCATTGAACGAAATTCTTCCTGCTTATCGTCCGTGCTATAACCTGACTTGTGCCAATCTAATGCTGGTCAGGAAGGGTCTGGTGGCACTTATCCGTACCTTTAGTGGGATATTACATACCCACCAGACATTTCCCTTCTTTCTGGAAAATCTTGGCCCACTCGAAACCAGGCAAAGATCGGTAATCCTCAAACTAATATGTTTCACACACATTATGTACCAACTTAGCAACATTATTATTATGTCGAATATCTCTCCATGTCTAAGTCCCGAAAAGTTTGGCTTTAAAAACTCTTCAGTTTGTAAGTGTTTCACACCATATGGCCTTGAGCTCAACAAGGTAAGGTATATGGTCAGCCTTTCTCGAGATTCCGGTATATTTCCGAAAGTGATAAGGCTTTCTATTAGCACTTTACGCGGATATGAGGGTCTACACACACCTAGCTCCGCTTTAGCAACGACTCAAATGCAGACTTTTTGACAACCTGCAACTGGCTGGTCAAGTACCTACCTAGAGGATAACCATAAATGCCAACAAAGCAATTGCAATACTGACCAGTCAACAAATAATTATGCCTTCAAAAGAGTTCCGTGGCCAATTGACTTGAAACCCAGTGTTATATTTCTAGGCTAATTCATAGCTACTATCCCCTTTGTGGGTGCAAAGGCAGTTTTTATGCCAGTACTTTTACCTGAGTAGCAACTCAGAACTAAAGTTCGCTCATGTAAGCTTTATATCCGTTTATAAGCGTATAGGCAATTACATACGTATCTCTCGCTTGATATGGACTGCTCTACTTAATCCACTAATAAACATTATTTCCAGGCATCAAATGCTGCAGGTCGTCCGAAATAAGTAACCGTATCAGTTCGCTACTTCTGCAACAAAAAAATGTCTCAAGTTCATTTCAAGGTTGTGCAAATGTCCTTTTGGTTGCGCAGACGACGACCATGTTTGGGGCATCACCTCGCTTCACGCACGCCCTCCAGAAGAGTATCCTTAGAAAGGAAGACGAAACTCGACTAGTTCAATTCAGCGGCTTCGTGGCTGTGGTTAATGATCGCATGCTGTACTGAGGGGCATGGGTTACATTCTCGCACAGGACAAACATTGATCTAATTCAGGACAAGCATTTGTGTGTCTTGAGTTCAGGTATTTTCTATGTATAATATATATCTATTTATCAAAAAAATATATATTAATTAAGTATTTATATCCGTTGTCTGGTATTCATATCACAAGCCTTACTTAGTGTGGAACTAGACGGCGCTGTGTGATTTGTCCAAAAATATTATAATTACCCATTTTATTGTACTCTCGACAATCCGAAACTTTTCCGACGTCAATTTTTATGAGATAATGATGGCACCAAGTGAAGATGGAATTATGACTGAGCTTCTTAAAGCGGGTAGAAAACCAGTAGGTACTGAGAGACCTTAAGAGGTGCTCTTTAACACCGTCATAATCGAAGGTTCCACCAGCAAGGAAGGAGAAGCACTAAGAAAAGATTAAAAAAAATACATCTCCTAAGGAGGTAGTTTGTTTGAATATCCGAAATTGTTGAAGCCAAATGCATCGAAAAAATTGTTTAGCGTTTTTGCAAAATTATCCCCTGGCGAAATGGGGGTGAAAATTTGTATTACAATGTTGATATTTTTATGCTTAAACTTGAAATTTGCGCAAAGTTTCCTGTTATAAAACGTAGGCGTAGGCCTTCAAAAAAGAATTTTGCAAAATTCATCCCCTTAGGACGTAAAATGGTTTGGAAATTTGTATGGAAATCCGGTATTTATTATACTTACGTAATAAAAATTAGTACCTATTTGGCCATTAGGTTGAAAATTAATATTCAGGTGTTTTACCGTTTTTGTAACATTCGTCCCCTAGAGGGCAATATAGAAATGTATAAGAATTCCGTGTTTTTTGTTTAAGCCATACACAGTTAAAAGTTTCCGTTTTACTCCAAATTTCTCAGACGTGTTTCACCAAATTTGGAAAATAATCCACTAGAGGGTAAAATAGGAGATGAATTCCGATTTTGTTGTAACGTCGTCTACGTTACTAAGTAAAATCCAAATTCAAATTTGCAAAATCCATCCACTTAGGAGTGCAAGGAGGGTTGAATTTTTGTATGAAAAGGTATTACCTACAAAAAACTCCACGAGACGAAGTAATAAACGGACGAAAACGGCAATAAGCTAGTCTAGCATCATCAAACATCAAGGCTTGCTCATGCTTTAATATTGGTTCTCTAACTATATGTAGTAGGTACATAATATACATATTAGAGGGGTAGGGCACAGCGAGTACTCGCTTGAATGAGCAGACCGAACTAGGGAAGTATCTTTACCTTACAGAAAATCGCGGCCACGATAACGTTAACATTGACTAGTGTTGTGTTCCTCGCGGTAAGGAAGGTTGCCAAAGCTCTTGAGGATTCACTGCGCGAACAGCTTAGGACCGGCGGTGCTCGTTGCTGGCATTGCTTGGCGTAGACGCGGCGTACTGGTACGGCGGTCAGGGATACGGCTGACCGCTGGCCTTAAGTCTGAGGAGAGACTTTGCCTCCCTGGTGTGTTCTACCGAGTGTTCTAAAGAATTGTTCGAAATGATGCCCACGGCTACTTTCTACCATCGCGCCATCGACAGGGAATTCATTCTTACACTTTAGAACCTAAATGGTCGCGTACAGTGCGACTTCAGCAGAACTTCCTCCCGCTAACACTTAAGTTGTGGAATGAGCTCCCTGCCAAGATTTTCTGTAAGCACAACAGTATGGGGTTCTTCCAGAAACAAGTTATTAGATTTTTGAAGCTTCGGCAACGCGCGATTGATGCCTTAGGTGTTACAAGCGTCCATAGCCTGAGATAATCGCTTACCATCAGACGGCGATAAGCTTGTTTGCCACTTTAGTGGTATAGAAAAACAAATCATTTCAATGCAATTTTTGGCGGTTTACGGTGACACTTCAGGTTTAGTCCACTGTTGATGCAGTGGTTGTTAAGAGCTTTTAGTACAGCGGCGCTGTCGGAAATGATGCATATTGATTGATTGCCTATGCCTCTTGAGCTTGGGAGATTCCAACACATTCTGCCTGGAAGATGGTGTTCAGTCCACCCAAGCTTGTTGATACGTGGATGTTCAAGTTAGGGAGAATACTCCTGAGAAAATGAGTTATTCACTCCCAGACTTTGTTTTAGAGCCGTCAGTGTAGACCGTACATACATCCTAACTTCATGCATGCTAGAGCTATCCTTTACTTCCTCATGAAGCTGGATATGGCATCTTCTACCACCATATTTTAACATAGGTTGTATAATGACTGTATACAGCCATAGGGTATGGATGGCTTGAGGCCCCATTTCTTGCCTATTAGTCTTCCGTATTGCTAGAAGGTTGTACATGCCTTTGTTATTTTTGTGTCGAGATGCTTCAGTTCATCTTGTGATCTAGAATTACCCCTACATATTTAACTTCATTTGACAGGGTAAGCTCAATGTAAAGCTGTGGTGTTACATACATACATACAATATACAAAATTAAATACATTATGTATTTATATTATTGGTAATGCCTACTTAATTCAAATTATCAGAGTAAATTAAGCACAGAAACATGTTAGGTAAAGTAAATAAATTTGAAAAGGTACATATGATAAATCTCTATTTTCAAGTAGGTATCAAAAACATAAGGCACTTTCAATTGTCATCATCCTTACAGTCATCTCTAGTGAGACAAAAAAATCACCTAGTTAATAACCTAGCTATAAAACAATTTGGCATTATGCCTCAAAATCTTTTAGTTTTGTAGATAAGGTAACAAACATTAAAAAATAAAACAAATATGAGTTAACTCTAACAGCATGTCTTATGCTAACACACAGAAGCACCTAATATTAAAAATTAAAATAAACTTTCTGTTGCTGAGAAAAATATGAAATGAAGCTTCTTGTTAGCTAATTTGAAACTTTTATCTTATACCTAAACTACAACCTACCTAAACTACAACCTACGTAAAAAAAATTAGATATTGAATAGCAAAATAGTTTTATAGATCCATTATAATTCAGTCATATAATGCTAGAAATTAAACTCAAATAACCACCTGAAACTTAAGTTTGCAGTGGTTACTTAAACATTTTTGACATTTTGATGATGAAACTTAAAGAAACATATCTATTTAAATAGGTATAAAGTACCTACATATTGTTAGCTACTGGCACTTAGTTCACTACCTGAAAAATTTAAATTACACAATAAGTACCTAGTTTCAGCAATGTAAAAAGAAATCTTGCACAAGAACTTAGTAGATATGCTATAAGAAATAAACTTAAAATGACAACCTTAAAGTTAACTCGGAAATCATACTTTTTTCCACAATCATTTTCAGAATCCAGAAACATATTAAAACATAAGTAGGTACTGGCACTTTATACTGAAAATAATAAACTTTAATGGACACTTATTTTAGGTAAAAGTCACAAAATAGATCAAATGTACAAAAAAAACCATTTCTCTCCCTATTTTCACTTAAAATTACAATCTTAAAATATTTTGAGAATTGTACCTTACCATTTTTCAACAATTTGGTGGGTTCTTACTCATAGTAACCCCATTTCATGTAACTAATTAATATAGTACTGGTCCAGCACCTGATTTAGATTAGTAATTGTTGTCAGTTACAGTAATATATACTTTTATTGCCTAAATTACTGGCACCAAGACTAGTGGGGATACCCAAATTTAAGCATATAAGGTAATACAGGAATAGATTACCTATACCTACCTACCTAACAATTTTGATTTAATTAACATTGCTGGCATTAAGTATGTTCAAATATTTATCTTTTTTTTACCTCATTGTATTTGTAACTTAGTAGTTTCATTAATATAATAATTAGTAGGTAGATAGATATGGATTCAAAGAAACACAGGTTCTAAGGTGTAGGTATAGCAGAATGAAACTAAACTGGTGTTCACTACAATGTAGCAAATTAGGCTTTCTCTATTTAAGGAATGTTTCGATATTGTTTTGCCATATATTGGACAGAACTTTCTTGCGCAGTCAAATCCGATCGCTTGAAATCGTCTAATACTTCACCATTTCCAAGTGACTTCTTCTTTTTGCATTTAGATATCATTTCTTTGCATGGATTAAATAATACAGCTCCAACCAATAGTAAGAAAATTATAAGAATCGTTATCAGCAGACAGTAATTCTTGTAAGTGTAGTATTTCAATTCGATCATCATTTTATAAAGTTGTTCGTTTGAAATGGCTCTATAATAATCGTTCATAGTGAAACGAACTCAAATTCTAATTTAAATCCACAACGCAATTCGAAATTGAGAGGAAATTACAAAAACAACACACAGACAACAGACAACACCACCAAAATCAAAATTGCAGTACCTATACACATACTTAAGCACATAGGGTAGTTGTTTTTTAAATGCCTATTTTTTAAAAAAGGGCAAGGGTAGCGTAGGTGTACCAATTGTCATTGTATTAATTGCATAGAATTTCGTGCCGTCTCTTACTGTTCTGTAGAAATAGCTATTCTGTTGTGACTGATACCGTAATTTCCAAATTTGCAAGCAATCGCGTGTTAAAAACCACGTTTTCTTAGGTAACGCGGGTAAACCCCGGACACCTATAGGCCGCTACAATATATTTTCTTTGCAAAAGGGTCGTTCCATCTAGGGGGCGTTCGTTTTGGGATGCAGAATCATTATTTTTGTTTCCTTTGTCATCTATCATCCGTTCGTTTAGCATTGGTGTCAAAAATATCAAATATAAGTATTATCTATAACAAATTGTCATGCGTTCGTTTACGATATTTTTGTTATTTTTGTCACGTTTGCTACCGAAAAATAAAACTTTAGATCCATGTCTGGAGGTGGGGTTTTTGTGTTCATCTGTCAAACTGCCTATACATATTCATTGTTTATGGTAGTTTGTGTGTGTTTTATCTAGTGTGTGTGTATGTGAAAAGCTGAAGGTGGCTCTTAAGGAGCTCAAGATGTCAAAAGATCTATGTAATAAATTATTACATGAACGGGAAGAAGCTGAGGAAGAGGCAATGAACATTTAAAAAAAAAAACACGGAACTCAAAAGCGAATTAACCAATTTGCATTTAAAATATGTAGATATGCTAGGGCAACGTGAAAGTCTGCAGAGTATTATTTATAGTTTTAAGTAGTGTAGGGCCACCCACGAACAAGCTTTAAAGCGTATAATGGAGCTTGAAGAAGAGCTGTTTGATAGTCAACAGTTATATTGTCAACTTGAGGGCGAAAAAAAAGATTCTCATGGCAGCTGATGCTCAAAATTAGGTTTATAAATGATAGTGAGACAAAGCGTTTACAAACTGATATACAAGGTTTGCAGATTTCTTTAAATGAAATAAATAAAAAGTATGAAAGTGCATAGAATGAAATAAATGAGCATATTTTAGCTTTAAATGAGCTGGTTGCTAGTACAAAATATAATGCTGATAGATTTGATTCATTAGTAAATAATTACTCTTGTGCTCTTTCATCTCAGTTCTCTGCACAACCATCATGTTTCATCTAGTAACATTCGAGGGCAAAACCAGCTAAACAATCAGTTGGTCCCCAATCAGCAGCTGCCCTACTGGGCAAAAAATTGTTCTACTGAACAATTTTAATCTAAGATAAACTTGGCAAAGGCTTTGGTTTACTCCTTAGCAATCGGTTGAATCATTCGGTAACAAAAATTTGTACACCAGCTGTTTTCTTTGGTCAAATTGTTAAAAACATACCTGTCAGTGAACTAAATAGTGCCTGTCGTGCAAGTGCTAAGGCGCGCACGGCGGACTTGTGCCAGTGCGCGGACATCAGGGGGCGCGCGGCAGACTCGTGCCGGCGCGCAGGCAAATGGGTGCGCGCGGAGGTCCTGCTCCGGCGCGCAATCTTCGAACTTTGCACGGCAGGCAGGCAGTTTTTTCTTCTTTTTTGCTGTCAGTGCGTTGTGCTGTCAGTGCGTTGCGGTCCATTCCGGCGCGACACTTCTTCTTCCGTAGCAGCAGTAAAGGTTCGTACGACCTCTCTGTGTGGCCTTCGTTGTGTGTTCGGTGCTCCGCTGGCCCATGCTTCTTCTCTCTGTGGCGGCGTCGTTACTGCTGTGAAGGTGAACTGCATGGCGCGGTCGGCTTCGCACATAAGGAAGCGCGATAGCACCACGATCTCTGGTTCCTCGCTCTGTACCTCTTAGGCATAGTCACACTAGCGTGACCTCAGGTGCGGGCTCAGCTTCATTAGGACTTCACGCGCCAGCATCGGGTTGTACAGGTACCGGCGCTGGTCCATCGTTGAGCTGGTCCTCGCGGCTGCGAGGGACGGGTCGATGGTACTTCCCCCTCTGGATAACTCCTCTTCGATTTCAGAGATGTCGACGGCCAGTTGCTTCTTGATCAGGTCCTCTTGTATCTTCTTTTGCGCCTCCAATTCAGCACGCAGTATGCGCGTGTTGATCGACGACTGTGATGTGGGTCGGTCGGTACTCATCCGCGATGAATCACCGACCTTGGTCGTATGCGCTGGCTCGAGCACTTTTCACCGGCCCCTTGCCCTTTCTGACCCGTCACTTCTGATGGAGAGCACGGCTGGTGCACGTACACGACGTGCTCGGGAACTGCTGAAACTTCATCTCTCTTCGTCTGGCTTCGCGTCGACGGCCCCGATCCGGTTTGCAAGGACCAAGCAGTTGGTCCCAATCCGGCTCGCAAGGACCAAGCAAATGTTACAGACCGAGCAGCGGACTTATAGGCGCGTGCACACTAGCCCCGAAAAGGGCCGACGTTACGATTGAAAGGGTCCCGAGAAGGGCCAGTGTGAGTTTGAGAAAGAAACAATAAAACGCCCGGTCATGTAACACTGCAACCACCTTTATTGTGGCCCCTAATATTCACAAACACTATCTTCTTAACAACTACTATTTACACAATTTACACCGCACTTAAAAATAAAACATCTTCTTTCTTCCAGTTTTCTTCTGCTCCTGTTCAGGAGGCTTTCTTGATCCCCGAGGCTACAGGAATGCTGGCAGCGTTCGTGTCTTCTCACACACACACAATGTGCGCGTGGGGAAATTTGCTCGAGTCGTGGCCTCCTTCAAATGGTTGCTGTCCGCTGCCCGTGACTACGGGCAAGTCTTTGGGTGGGTCTCTGACCGTCGGCTTCCGTCGGCAGCCCTGCTACCAGCATCGCTCTCCACAAGGACTAGGTCCCGTGGATAGGCTTTGCTGTCCGGTGGCCGCGCGCGCGTTTTACAAAAATATCTACGCTAATCTTTGCGGGTGAAACCGCAGCATAATCACTAACATATTTCTCATTACAGGAAAACCCACAGTATATGTATTACTTATATTAAGGTAAACAATAGGTCGTAAAAGCGAACCTAACCATTTTCACATTTGTTTACCTACCTAATACTTAACTATCATGAGGAAAGTCGGGATTTTTTCTTTATTTAATTACAACAAACAAACATTTATGCCTTAAACTATTGGATATAGAGATCTTATGCGCGTAAATAAGTAGGTAGATATAGATCTACCTACTTATTTACGCGGGAACAAAAGGTAAACTTTATTACCTCATTTACAACACATTAGCGATAAGCAGCTATCTATATATACATCTAGGTATGTATAGCGCGGAGTTCAGCTGTCAGCTGGCCGTCCGTAACATATCTAAAATAATCCATATCAAGATATGTAACATTATTATATTTACTACAAATAAACTCCAATTCATAGTTAAGCTTTGTTAAATTTAGGTTTTTCGTTACTGTACGGTACTTCCAAAATTATACTATTAGCATTTTTATTAATTAGAAAGCCAAGTTATCAGATTTGTTTTAAAATCATAGGGATTTGTATTATTAATACCGTACATTAAGATAATATGCTCGGTTTCAATTAACGCATGTTTATCTCTAGAAAGAAAATGTCTCCTGTTTTTGCGCCTAGTTTTATGTAGCAGGTAACTTGATAATTTCACCAAGTAGGCGTTGAAGTTTTGATCTAATCCCTTTCCCTTATTGGTCTGCGATAACAATAACTTTCTTTTTTAAATTATTTTTTTCAATAGAGTTAGTGAAAGTATACTGTCCAACGTTAGTTTGGTCTTCCTTTTGAATACTTGTCGATTTATTTATGTCCTTTTCTAGTGAATTTATAGCTTTACCTTTTCCGGTACCTTGGGTCGTTAGATTCTTAATTTGTTCATTGGAGGAATATTCATTACTGGAGTCTTTAATTTGTACATATGGTTTTGTATAGTCTTTATTGGTCTGATAATTTATGACCGTAGTTTGGGCTGTCGTTGAATGTAAGTCCTCCTCTTGTATTTGCAAAACATTTTCTGCGATTTGTTGCGTATTTAAATAATCTTCAGCTGCCTTCGTAAATATAATTTTCCTGGGTGTTGTGTTATTTGTTGATCTTTTTTGCCCTTTTTTGTGCAGTATGTTTTAGTGTGTCACATTTATGAATTTTCTTAAGTAAATTTATTGTTTTTTGGCGACGTTTTGATTCATCTTTAAGATTATAATATTCTGCCCGTAAAATTTCGATCTCATTGTCAGCTACTGAAAGTTTTATTTTCACATTCTCTATTTCTTGCGCTAAGAGACGCGAGTTTTAATTTATTGATAAATTTGAGAGACTATGCAATTTCTCCGTTTCATCTAATACTGTACTGCTCAATACTCTAAAACTGTCATACTTATCAATGTCTGAGAGATCAATCTCCGAATGGAACCTCCAATGGCGTCACAGAGTTATATGTCCTGAACTGTTTGGCCGCTCGATATTATGAAGATAATCCATACTAAGCAGTCAGCGGAAAACAACGAACTCAATTTATTACGTACGGTCTTAATAACACTTCCATTTTCTTGAACGCAGCTTTTGTGTCTTTAACCGATGCTTACTATCTGAACGCTCCCTTAACGTTTCGTTTGTTTGGCAGCATTGACTGCTGGATAATTGTCAAGATCAGTCGGCCAATGAGTTTGTTTAGAACGTTTTCATAGTAATTAATTATAGTTATCCAATAAACTGATATATATGTATTACCAAACAATTAAGATTTCTCACCGTATTTTTGTTGTAATTGATTGCTATTTAACACTGCAAACTTTTCCAGATGTGAAGTGAGGTTGGTTGTGCACTTTCAATACGTTTTCAAAACAAGTTTTTTTCTGTTTGTTGCTTTCTTACGAAACCTCGAGGCAGCATTTAATTTGCGTTTTAAATCAGAAATATTCGGATCCTTATTATTACGAGCCGTAGTCCAAGCCTCATACGCAGTCTACTTGAAAATTTTAGCTTGTCTGCAAGACCTATTAATCCACGGTCGTTTTTTGACGACGGAAATATTCCATACAAGCGAGGATTGTCTCAGTTACTGCGGCTGTTTTCTTTACTTATTACGCTTAACACTTAAAACTTACACTATTGGATTAATACATCAATGGCAATGGAAATAATGTATTCAATATGTATCCTGCTAGCCAAAACTCTTACAAAATAAAATGCTTACACGCGCGGCGATCTAAGGCGCTCGTTTTGCGGGTCAGGCATTTTACCAAGAACTTTGATTGTATATATCTCGGTCAGTTTTTGGATTTTTTAAATAATTAAATAAGTTTTATTTACTGTCAACACATTAAATTGATACTTCTTAACTTAGTGGAACAGTCTATTATTAAGTTAGATCATTTATTGTATTTTGTTATTTAGTGAATTTTTAAAAGTGGCGTAATTCCTTTTATTTTTAAATTTTTAGTTAGTACTTGGGCAGACATATGTTAGTAGCGGCTCACCTTTATTATTTTAAAAGTATGGAGTTCTTCAAGAGAAGAGTGATTAGATTTTTAATTTTGTTAACGCGCGATTAATATGCCCTTGGCGTTGCAAACGTGCATTGGCTACGGGGACTATTTAATATCAGGTGGACAGTAAGCTTGTTTGCCACTTTAGTAGTATAAAATCAGCTCGCAATCGGCAAAGATATGTTAAAATTGCACAGGTCAACTAATGCATGAAACCAATGACGTGTTTTTCTAGGTATGATAATGGTACACGCTTAACAGCTCATTCCTTAAAACTACTGAAAATTCTATCCTCGTTTTCATACATTCTAACAATAATATACATACATACTAATCGAATTGATAACCGCCTTTATTTTTGAAGTCGGTTAAAGAAAAGGCTATTGTTTCAATGCTGTTGCTAATTAAAGCGTATATTGCTTTTAATCGTAGTGAAAGTCAGTAAAATCATCGGAATTTATAATTATCTAAATATTAAGTTACCTACATTCTCTGTCCGAAAAATGTGACTTTAAAACGGAAAGTTATGGATTTTTTTAAGATGTACTATAGTTGTATCAATTACTTATGAGTACTAGCACAAATATAGAAATATAGATGGGTGTCATCATAATGTGTATTATACGTATTATATTGTGAAATGATTTTTATTATATTCGCTTACACATCAGTAGTTTAAAATAAATAATAATAATCTAACCATATTATAGTAAAAAATAAAATTAATAATGTACTCTTTTGGTTTTAATTTCTGCTCAACAGCTTAGCTTCTATTTCGATAATAAAAATACAGGTAGAAATAAGAAACTGCCTTTTTATGTTTGTATTAAAATTTATACGACTAGAGAAAGTAATAAAACTTGAAGGGTATAATACCAGAAATATGAAAAATATAGAACTCTTAGCATTTATTATTTCCTAAATAATAATCCAAATGTGTTCCCAGATACAGGGGCCAAAACCACGAAGCAAATCTGTGAAGCTGCACTCTTTATTCTTCATAACAAACAAAGCAAAAATGAATAGTTGGCAAGTGAGTATTTTAGTCTTCAAAACATTGTAAGAATAGAAATTCGATTAAAGAGTAGAATTTGCGGCGCGTGTTAGCAGATGACTTCGTGGAATAGGCCCCAGATAGGATTGGATGAATGGAGACAGTCATCCGAAATTACCATTACCGAATTTAGTTGTTTAAATATAGACAAGACAAGTAGGTATTAGAAGCAAATAAGAGGAGGTGCCTGGTAAAAGGTATACGGCGATATATTAAAGTTTATCATTGGATTTTGAACCTGTTGAAGTTCAAATACACTTATATTAGCTATTTGATTGTAGATATTGCCAATTGAGGTCTTAAACCGACGAAAGTAGCTGTTCAACTTCACCTATATAAAATCCAAAAACTGTCCGTGTTTCCTTCTATACTAATATATAAAGCTGAAGAGTTTGTTTGTTTGAACGCGCTAATCTTAGAAACTATTGGTCCGATTTGAAAAATTCTTTCAGTGTTAGATAGCCCATTTATTGAGGAAGGTTAAAGGCTACATATCATTACGCTCAGACCAATAGGAGCACCAATGAAGAATGTTTCAAAATCGGGATTTTTTTTCCTTTTGAGAGCTTTCGCTCCGTGCGCAGCGTTAACGGTTAAAGTTTCGCAAAAATCATATATGACAGAATTGTTCCCCTTTAAAAGTTCTAAAAAAAAGACCGGAACAGCATATATCTATGTTTTAAAGTTGGCTCACTATAACCTTTTTTATGCTTACCAAATTTGTTCTAAAATAATGCATTGTTTGCGAAGGTGTTTCTATAAACATGATATTAATTCTTATCCAAATAAATACATTATGCATCACAAGTCTTATATTTAAAACAAAATTTCCCTTTACATCATTCGATTTCAATGAATATCTTAGGAGATATCGCAGTTTTAAAATAACATGTCAGCAAAATAATGATCAAGTACTGCGCGCGCATTTATGATGACAAGGCCGGCGGGAAGTCATGAGGGGAATATATTTTCACCTTCTAAGTTTTTTTTCTGAAATTGAGGAGTTGCCGTAAGAATCCTACGCTGATAACCAAATTTAGGGCGGGCGAAGCCGCTGGCAAAAGCTAGCAATAAATATATATAGAACCGAGCTAGGTATGAACGTGCGAATGTTACATTTATTGTCTCACTCAAAACTAGATTGCGTTGTCTTTTTAGTGTCAAAAATAATCATGGAGAGAGCCGGCAGCTGCCTATTATCTAGTGAATGTGTTTATTTTATAGTCTGTGGTTTATATCTGTATGTTGGTAGCATTTTCGAGTGAAAACTTTTGCTAAATTGAGTTCTTGCAGTGTTGTCAGATCAGAGGATTTTAGGGGTTTTTGACACAAACTTTAGGGATAAATATTTTTGAGAGTTGGTAACACTGGTCTAGGGGTACGTCGCCGAGACCATCTGGCAACACTGGTTCATTGGCGAGCATATATATGGGATCCCTATATAGTCTGTGATATATAATGTACTCTGTGGCGAGCATGGAAAACAAATTTACCTTTACTTAATTTTTAATCCAAAATTAATTCCTTGTTATTGTTTGTTGGCGAAGAAAATGTTTAAAATTATAATTTTTTGTAGATGACCAGAAATAAGAATATGGATAGCGAAAAGGATGTGTTAGAAAACGGGCGAGACGGACTGACAAAAGCAATTAAAATTCGTTGCAAATGGTCAGAAAACATGACTGTTATTAATTTAAGTAGCATAAAGTTAACAAATTCAGACTTTCAGGAGCATTTTCCGCCTAATCTTATGCATTTAAATCTTGCCCAAAATGAAATCACGGAAATACCATCTCAAGTATTAAACCTTGAACATTTAGTGAGTTTCAACATATCTTCTAACAAAGTTGCATATTTTGATGATACGCCTAAATTCTGCCACACTATACAACATCTAAATTTAGCTAACAATTATTTGGAACGACCTCCGTATTGGATTTGGTCTGAATCTCCACATAATTTAAAAGAGCTTGATTTAAGTAGCAATAATAATATTACTAAGTCCTTAGACGATTTTTATTTCAAAAATCTTCTGAGTTACAGATCTCTTATAACTGATTTAAATATGTGCAACTGTAGGTTAAAAAAACATTTACTGCTTTTAGAAACATTTCCTAATGTGAAGAAAATAGTATTAGGATCTCTGGACTCTCACCGTTTTGATGTAAATTTTGTAGAAAATGTGCCTTTTAAAGGTTTAGATAAATGTGTTGATATTCAAAGGCTAAATTTGACTTATACACAACTATACAGTGTGCTCTCAAATATAGATATATATTCAAATTTATTAGAATTGGATTTCTCTCACAATTATATACACAGTTTACCAGATGAATTTTGTAATTTGCAAAATCTGGAAATATGCATATTATCATTCAACAACATACTATACTTGCCAGATTGTATGAGTAAGTTAACAAAGTTAACAAAGCTTTGTTTGGATAATAATGAGCTCTGTATGATGCCTAATGGTATATACAAATTAACAAATCTGCAAATACTGGATATATATAATAACAATATTTATGATTTGCTAGAGGATATTGACAACATAATAGAAATAGACTTAGCATTGAACTATTTTGATGAACCCGATGATGCAGCATATTTGGAGAAGAAATCCAGATTAAGGAAGGCTAAATCTGATCGGTTTGATGGAAAGTGAGTATTGTTGTTGCATTACACTCGCCTAGTGACAATTGGCAGTCTTGTTGAACAAGTGGCCACTTTACTATCAGAATTTGTAAGCAACTCTACAAAGGCTTTTTAATTGGCTTAACAACTGCTGCCATATAACACAGCCAGGTCCAATAATTTAACATGCCCTCTGAAGCACAGAGGAACTTAAAGCCACTGGGTAGAGCCCCATCCAACAAATGACCACAACTGAAATTTCTTAGCTTCACATACAGTTTCTAATAGACTAATGTTACTGGGCCATAAGCTCCTTGGTAGGAGTAAAAAAGTGTAAAGCTGACTGCCCCCTTTTAGTAAAACCTACACTTTAATCCTTTCTAGTCTTTAGTGCCAGGTATTTATTGATTTCCATGACAATGCATGTGTCTATCTTCTCCATGACAATGAATTTATTCTGATATCTGGAATAGGGAATCTGGATAAGTTAAATTGAGCTATGTTGCTGAAAACAACTAGACTGGTTTTGATAACTTTACAGATATAATATTCGCAGACTTCAAAAGGTTTTGGTATATTATTAAACCTGACTCAAAATCTATTTGCAAATCTTGTAAACATAACCTAACTTTACTTAATGTTCACTTTTCTGGTAATTTAATCATAAATCATTAAAATACTTAAATGATTACCTTTTTTGTTACATTCTTTAAACTGGTTTTCAAATCACGACACTGATTAAGCCTAAAATCTACAAAATTTCAAATTTACAATGAGCAATATTATATTTATTTATGTATATGTTACATAGATTTACAAAGCGAAAGACGCATGTCAAGGTCATTTTTCTCTATCTTGCCAGCTACAAGACAGTTTAAATAAGTTTACTTCTGAAATCTTGTTGGTTTTATGAATTAAAATATCAGAGAATTAATCATCTTACGACAATAATAGGTGCAGTGCACTTTAAACTCCCTCGCAGCCTAGTTGCTAGTGTGGCCGGATGCTGTGCAGAGAGTGTGAGTTTGCTTCCCGCATTGGACAATCATTAATTGATAAACATTTGTTTTTGTCTCGAGTCTAGAATTATTTATATAAGTATTTGTATCCTTTGTCTGGTTTTCATAATACAAGTTTTGCTTAATTTGAGACCAGATGGCCCTATTGTCCAAAATTATTATTATTAAAATCTAGCTAAAATGTCTTTTTTTTTTATACCACTAAGGTGGCAAACAAGCCTACGGTCCGCCTGATGGTAAGCGGTCACCGTAGCCTATGGACGCTTGCAACACCAAGGGCATCATTCACGCGTTGCCGACCCTTCAGAAATCTACTAACTTCTTTTTCAAATGTTTGTGTTTGTTAGTGGTAATCCCAAAGGTTACAAAATAATATGTTTTAAGAGCAATAGACATAAAAGTCTTTAATCATTAAAATCTTTAATGTGATAAAAGTTAAATTTTTTTAAGGAAAATAGAAGTTGCTAAGCCTGAAAGTGACTACTCATCAAATCGAAGTGAAGATTATGAATTGGATATAAGTGATGGCAATAAAGATAACAGAGGTAAGAATAAGAAACACTTCAATCTAGTATTGGTAATATTGTAGGTACTATTAACATCAGCTATAAGTAACTCAACCATATTCATATCTAACAAGTACCTACTTTAGCACTTATAGATATTGCACACCCACATCCTAGTATAGGAGTTGAAAATGAAAATTATTTGTTTAATTATTAAGTTATTTAATCTTTTAAAATGAGATTAAAAAAAACATTCCAACAAGTCCACACTGTCACTAATTTATCAACTGTCACTATATTATGTAGTTATTACTTATGTCACAAATAAATAACTACATAAGCTTATAAATTGATTACTGTAATTTGAAGTCCCAACCGCTCCATACTCAGTGACGCGGCAATCACAGACACCTGGTTTTTTATTACTTCCTCTCAAATTCCTCTAGCCGGTGTGTAAGTATCATATGCATGCGGCCTTTCTTAAGCTTGTATTGTGCTAATTTCGTATATTAGGTTTTTTTTTTATACCACTAAGGAGGCAAACAAGATAACAACCGCAGTCTAAAAGGTCACTTTAAAAGATCATCATAAATAACATTTTCAAATTATACTTATTTATCAGTTAACAACTCATACATTTTTTATTTTCAGATCAGCTTCGAAAAAGTTCTAGCTCACTAGAAGACTGGGATTCTGATGACTATTGGATTCCACAATACTACCCGCGGAAAACTCCACCGCGTCACTCTCCATGGCTGTACTTTGTCAGGCAAAAAATGGACGAAGGGAACTTCTGTCCAATGGACATGCACACTATATCTATATCAGAACAAGTCAAATATGATAAATTGTGTAATCCCCCAGTAGTATATGAATCAGAAGGACAATTTGATGATTATTCTGAAGATGACAGCTGATATTTGTAAAACTGTATTATTAAGTAGGTATTTATGATATGGCATTCTCCAGAGATTATTAAAGAGGATTTTCATACACTTTAAACAAATACAACTACTAGGGACTTATGCAGACCTAGTAGATCAATCTTACAAACACATAAATCTTCATTAAATAAAGAAATAAATTATAAATATTAGGTGAAATACAGAAACAATAGGTTTATCTTTGCTGTGAAATTTTATATGATATGGATATGGCATTTGCAATATATTTTCTTCTTTTTTTTATAAGTCTCCAGCATTCAAAGACTTTTAAACGAATATTATTTCTATGTATTTCTAAATTAAGTTAAGTAAGATTGATCTACTAGGACTGCATAAGTGTGACGTTCATGACGAGCGCAATTCCAGAGTAAAGATGTAGTCGGGATTGTCATTGGTCAGACTTGTACCTTGATAGCTCAATTGGTAGATCACTAACCCAGACTGTAAGGTTTGTTGCAGAATCGAATCCTTTTGAATTAATCTTTGCTGTAAAAATATTTATTTATATTGATCTTAAACACAAATCGACATTGTTGCAAAAATCATGGATGAATGAATTGTTACTTAATTTGCATAAATTAAGTAACAATTCCTTCCTACCCCGAACGCTTGGGTTGTGGAATGGTTTTCTCCAGGGACTACAGTATGGGGTTCTTCAAGAAAGAAGTTATTGGATTTTTGAAGGGTCGGCAACGTGTGAGTGATACTTCTGGTGTTGCAAGCGTCCATAGGCCACGGTGACCGCTTACCATCAGGCTGACCGTGTGCTTGTTTGCCACCTTAGTGGTATAAAAAAAAAATTATAATCCCTAAACATTGAAAGCATAAATAAATATAGTCTCAGGTAAAACTCATGTGGCTGGCTATTTTATATATTCCGTTATTTTAGCCTTATATACAAATATTGGTAAGGACAGTAATTTGTAGTACAAGCCAAATAAATTGACATTTCTGTCGTGCTTTAACATAGCAATCAATGAGGAAGATGTGTGTTGTGCTCTTTATCGATTGACAAGAAAAAAATTTTTTTTTTTAATTTGTGTAAATTCGTGTGCATTAAATCATGGAAGTACATCTCTATATAAACGGCATTTTGTAAACCTAGTTTGTAACAATAATACTATTATACTTATATACTTTCGTTTTTATATGTAACGCACAAGTTGGATACATACATGTTTCTACGTACACAAACGTGCACGTGGAAAAACGTGTGTGAAATAGTAAAATATATATTTGTGAGCCTAAAATACAAAATAGTGTTAACAAATATGAAAAGTATTTGCGTAAGTTTAGCATAATAGATAATAGAATTACGCAATATTAAAGTGCCATGTGTTTGTTAAAACAAAGATGTTATTAAGTACTTAAAAGTTAAATTTAAGTTTCATATTAGTTTAATATTTGTTTTTGTTTAATAGGCCTATTTGTTATTTATTAGATAGGTAGGTAGGTAACACTCGTTTTGAGTCTTTGCGTAAATAATGTACTGTGCGTGCTCAGTTTATTGATGAATTTGTTATATGATTTTGCTTGCCTGTAAATCATTTTGTAATAAATTTATTGTTCTTGTAACTTTTATTTTTATCTGTTACAAAATTTGTCGCGTGGACGTAAAAGAGGTTAAAAGTATGTCTTAAAACAATCGGTCTCTATAGTACCTTTCGTAATTTTTTTTAATAATTATAACCTTTTTTCCGGTTCCGTAACTAAATGGAAAAACGGAGTCCTTGTGGAGTTTTGTCATTTCTGTCCTGTCCATATACCACAATAATATGGATAAAAATAATGGAGTACCTATATGCACGTAATTTAAATATAGACAAAATATTTATACTTATGTATACAGTAGGTAGTTTTTACTCTTTTACGATGGTTACGTGGACTTAGCTAATATACCCTTTGTCTATCGTCGGATGGTAATTTATCTTTATTCTAAGTTTCATTAAAATCAGTTTAGTGACTTAGCCGTAACAACGTCGGAACGACAAACAGAATGGGAAATATCAATCAAAATAGTAAGACCTATAAGATAAAAATATATTTATGAAAATATGAATATATAAGAACAATTCTATAATTTTCACGTTTTTAAGCATGTGAGACAGAGAGTGGGTAAAACCGGTTAACTTTTCCTAATCGTGGTACCCTAGTCTATCACCAGTGGTACCACGGTTACTTTGTCATAACGTTGGTACCTCAATGGCACCACGGTTAGTTTTTCCTAATCCTGGTACCACTGATCTTACACAAGATGTTGCATGTATGCGATAAATAAACGTGTTTTCTTTCTTTCTACTTTTTAACCTACTTCAAAAAAAGGAGGTTCTCATTTTGGCTTGTATGTTGGTATGTACAGATAGTGAAATATATAGTGAGACGTGTTTAATAAAAGTGAAGATTATCGAATTTTTCTTATATATTAATGTTTTTATCTTATAGGTCTTACTATTTTGATTCCTATTTCCCATTCTGTTTGTCGTTCCAATGTTGTTACGGCTAAATCACTGAACTGATTTTGATGAAACTTAGAGTAAAGATAGATTAACATCCGGCGATAGACAAACGGTATATTAGTAAAGTCCAAGCAAAAAAATTACGGGCAAAAGCTAGTATTTAAAATAAAAATAATGCCTCTACAAAAATAATAGCAACTATTCAGCCCGTTATGCTATTCAAACAAATTTTTATAAATGCATAACATTTAACTTAAAAAATGCACGTTTTAACTGTTGACGCACTGCCATGCCGCACTGATGGGACTATAACGGACTTCTATACAAATCTCGAACCCCTACTTTAACCCCTTAGGGGTTGATTTTGTGCTGTGCGTTGATATATCAGTCAGTCCGTCAGTTGTCCGTCGTCAGTCTGTCAGTCAGTGAGTCGTCAGCCCTTCAGTTAGTCAGTCAGTTACTGAGTAGGTAAATAGGATATATACAGTACATTGAACTATTTTTTTCAATGAGGATCATATGTTGATGCTTTAAAACGAAAAATGTTAGTGAATTGTAAAATCCCTGGCTGAGTTAGTAATAGGTTATACTCAATGTATAAATCAGTGGGACAAGTAAAAAAATTTGTTGTTCTTTATTTGATGGTTTCTTTGGAATATCTAGGTGGCATTTGAAAAAAGGCAAATTAGTTTATTAGATACTTTCTAATTTGCCCGTGGTTCATTTATAAAATCAGATGTTGGTCTTCGTGGAAAATAAAAAAAAAATCGGCCAAGTGCGAGTCAGACTCGTGCACGAAGGGTTCCGTACTATTATTCATAAAAACGGCAAAAAAAAAATACGTCTGTTGTATGGTTCCCCCCCTTAGATATTTGTTTTATTTTAATATAATTATTTATTTTTAAAGTGATGGTCACTTTATGTAACTCCATATTATGTGAATATTTTAAGCATCTACTTGTTGCCGTTATCAATATCAAGCAAAAAGGAGCAAAAAAATCACGTTTAATGTATGGGAGCCACCTTAAATATTAATTTTATTCTGTTTTGTAGTAGCGGCAACAGAAATACATCTTCTGTGAATAGTCTGGTCAACATGTACCTTTTTGGGTGAAATTTTTGTATAGTCTCCGAAAATTACGATCAAGGTGTCATTCGATTCGGAATATTATGTAGAAAGTTTAAGAAAAAGTTCCAAAAGGGGCCGATGAAAATTGCAAAAGTTATTAACAATTTAAAAAAAAAAAAAGTAGGTGTTTGTTTTTTTTTGAATATCTCAAAAACTATCAAAGATATTCGAAATTTGAAAAAAGATCTGAAAAGAGGAGGAAATTTCCTAAAAAAAGGTCCTACCTCCCGGAACTGTATCTTTAATATTTATAATTTTTACGGAGCCCTGAAAATAGCGCTAAAAGCGGGTAGTCTGGCTTCCGCTCGCGATTTGTCATTCGGACACGGTAACAATAAAAATCATTTTAATATATTAAATATGAATATTAAGGAATAAAAAAAATTTAGTACTATTGGGATATATAAATGAACAATAATCCGTAGGCGAAAAATTTTTATCCCCATTTTTCCATTAGTTATGCATTAGTTAATTAACTACTTTTTCTGAATAGAATGTTAACAGAAAAAACCTGATTATTATTAAACTACAACCCTAGGATTTTTTTCACTTCGTGGAGTTATTCTTAAAAGGCATTAAAATAGATCCCCGTTGGAAAAATTTAAAAATGTTAATTTTCCACTTTTTTATTAACAATCGAAAACATAAAAAAATTAAAAACTGCATAAAAGTTATTAAAAAAATTTTGTTTTTCAAATATTTCAAATTTTATGATTTCTAACGGTTAAAAGTTACATGAAAATATTTTTTTTTAATTTTTTACCGCGATTGTTTAAATAATTGTTATAAACAAATGCATTGTTTATAAGATAATCAACAAATTTTTTTTCCTAATCTACTTGTTGATATAAATTATGATTTTTAAGAAAAAAATTATTCCTTAAAAAAATTTATTTATTGCTACAAAATGCATTTCTTAATTAACAATCGTTTTTTACCACTAAATATAAATATTAAGGAACCATTTTTTCTCTAAAAATCATAAATTCTATTGTTCTTAAATATTCTGGAAAAAAAATTTTTTTTTTTTCATTTTTTATTTGTTTATTTAATAAACAATTTGTTATAAACAAATGGATTTTCTTACTTTATTTTTTTTTTAATTCGTAATTTAATTATAAAAACAGCTATGTATTATTTTTTATGAAAAAATTTTTTTATCTATTTTTTATATAACTTTTAATATTTTTATGTCCTGAAATTTGCCTTTTTATCTCGCTATTTTTCTTTTATAATTGGTATAACTTTTAAACTATTATATATACGACAATTATACTTCAAGTCGTTTTTATTCACTATAAATTAATGAACAATTTAAGCTTTTAACTTCAGCTCTAGCTCTATTATTTATGTTAATTATTGACAATTGTTTATAAAAAATAAACCGAATTTTTTTTTTCTTGTTTTTCTATTCCATAACGTGGTTAAATGTTCATAAATTTATAATTATGAGCCTTTGATGACTTGCATTTTACTAATTTGCTGTTATTAAAAATTGATTACAATCGTATTTGCATAGACTTTTCCCGAAAAATTTTAAAACTTTTCCATTATGTTAATTACATTTTAACGAGTGTTCTTTTATCAATCTTTCCATACTAAGATTCTTAATATTATTTTAGAATTTTTTCGGTTTATTTTTTATAAACAATTGTCAATAATTAACATAAATAATAGAGCTAGAGCTGAAGTTAAAAGCTTAAATTGTTCATTAATTTATAGTGAATAAAAACGACTTGAAGTATAATTGTCGTATATATAATAGTTTAAAAGTTATACCAATTATAAAAGAAAAATAGCGAGATAAAAAGGCAAATTTCAGGACATAAAAATATTAAAAGTTATATAAAAAATAGATAAAAAAAATTTTTCATAAAAAATAATACATAGCTGTTTTTATAATTAAATTACGAATTAAAAAAAAAATAAAGTAAGAAAATCCATTTGTTTATAACAAATTGTTTATTAAATAAACAAATAAAAAATGAAAAAAAAAATTTTTTTTCCAGAATATTTAAGAACAATAGAATTTATGATTTTTAGAGAAAAAATGGTTCCTTAATATTTATATTTAGTGGTAAAAAACGATTGTTAATTAAGAAATGCATTTTATAGCAATAAATAAATTTTTTTAAGGAATAATTTTTTTCTTAAAAATCATAATTTATATCAACAAGTAGATTAGGAAAAAAAATTTGTTGATTATCTTATAAACAATGCATTTGTTTATAACAATTATTTAAACAATCGCGGTAAAAAATTAAAAAAAAATATTTTCATGTAACTTTTAACCGTTAGAAATCATAAAATTTGAAATATTTGAAAAACAAAATTTTTTTAATAACTTTTATGCAGTTTTTAATTTTTTTATGTTTTCGATTGTTAATAAAAAAGTGGAAAATTAACATTTTTAAATTTTTCCAACGGGGATCTATTTTAATGCCTTTTAAGAATAACTCCACGAAGTGAAAAAAATCCTAGGGTTGTAGTTTAATAATAATCAGGTTTTTTCTGTTAACATTCTATTCAGAAAAAGAAGTTAATTAACTAATGCATAACTAATGGAAAAATGGGGATAAAAATTTTTCGCCTACGGATTATTGTTCATTTATATATCCCAATAGTACTAAATTTTTTTTATTCCTTAATATTCATATTTAATATATTAAAATGATTTTTATTGTTACCGTGTCCGAATGACAAATCGCGAGCGGAAGCCAGACTACCCGCTTTTAGCGCTATTTTCAGGGCTCCGTAAAAATTATAAATATTAAAGATACAGTTCCGGGAGGTAGGACCTTTTTTTAGGAAATTTCCTCCTCTTTTCAGATCTTTTTTCAAATTTCGAATATCTTTGATAGTTTTTGAGATATTCAAAAAAAAACAAACACCTTTTTTTTTTTTTTTTAAATTGTTAATAACTTTTGCAATTTTCATCGGCCCCTTTTGGAACTTTTTCTTAAACTTTCTACATAATATTCCGAATCGAATGACACCTTGATCGTAATTTTCGGAGACTATACAAAAATTTCACCCAAAAAGGTACATGTTGACCAGACTAGAAAATTTCAAATGTCTAACTATCACGGTTCATGAGATTCCGCTAATTTCTCTTTGGGTACGGCACCCTAAAAACTATGGCTTGACATAGATTGACAAAAAAAAAAAAACGAGTTGCACTCCGGGAGTGCCGGCAGAAGTGAAAACCTTTACACACGATTCGCGCTTAACACTCAAATATGTCACAAGACATGTCTTTGACATTGTCAAGAAATAATAATGTTTGTTTATTTACTTTTTTGACGGAGTATATTTGACATCGCAATCTGTCATAGAATTAAAATTCCATATCCAACCTGCCTGTACTACTCATAATCGCGAATACTAAAAATAAAAAATTATAATAGGCGTGGCATTACGGTTTCCGTCTTACGAATTTCCACGATTAGGACACGTGACCTGACGCGAGTTTATCATTTTTTACCCATACCAAAAAAAGTGCACAACGCCGCTAAAGAAGTTTTCACTTCAAAAAAAACCATTGCTATTAATCGTAATATTATTAACATTGTAACGTGACAACTTGTGCCTTTCACTTTTTATGTCTGTCTCTCTCGCTCTTAGGCGGGCTAACCATGCCGCGTGCCTCTCACTCGCTCTCATTGTGAGCGCATAACGTGAGCGGAGCGTAACGCAGTTTCTTGAAGTGTCACCCGGCAAACCAATTTATAAGACGTTGTCACGTCAAAATGAAAATTATCATGTCATCAATAGGCAAAATAGGTACTTATGTAATTTGTTCAATAATGGCTCATTTATGTTAGAAACTATATCCCTTATTATAAGAAAAACCTACCTGTGTCGGACATCCCATATATCTATCTCAAACTTCTCTTGAGAAAAAATATTGTAATAGGTCGCTAAATTTGCGTTTTCATTACGTTTTTAGACCTAGAGAATCGTTTGCCATTATTTTTAGAGTGATTTCACTATGTCTCTCTCTCTCTCTGTCTTTGTGTGTGTGTGTGTGTGTGTGTGTTAGCTTTTTTGCGCATCGATATCTTAAGAACCAATGGACCAAATTGCTCTCGTGTCCAAATCAATCGATACGCTTTGTCATGACTTAAATCTAAAAAGAGTGTGAGCAATATCGGTCCAGCGATTTGTTTTTTATTGCTAACAAAACTGATGATTTAAAAAAGCAATAATAATTTTCATGTAAAAATTCTAAGATATAAAAATATTCTATAGAGAAGTTGCTTGCGATACTTGCTAACGAACTAATTTTTTTTTATTAATTTCAAAAGTGTAGAAGCCACTTTGTTCGGCGTGCTTTCAGTCCGCGAGGCTAAATCACACTGAAGCAAAGAGAATATAATCACTACGTTCACTGAAGTTGACAGCCGTGAGTAGCCAGCCGTCCCGACACGGTGTTTCAAACGACCTTGAAACAAGGTCAATAAGATGATAGTCTTGTTGATGGCAGTCTAGCGGGCGTTTTAGGGTCGTACAATTTTATTTATATTTTAATTTTAAGTTAGAACTTGTCCCTTCCTTTTATGTCCTCTCTCAGTTAAAGTTATTTATTTATTTTCAGGTTTGCTTGTTTATTCCTACATTTATACAAGTAAAAAAAATATATACAATATTAATCTTAAACATAAATTAGCACAATTTTAAAGTAAACACAACTTGCATAGTCTTATTTGGGTTGATCTTTACTTGTCATAAAGATCGGAATAGGCAGACTCTATTTGCCTAAACTTAGTAGAACAGAGTCTAAATTTGGAGACTTCCTTACAATTTTTTTTTTTTTCGGGACTATCGTCCTGGGTTCGAGACATGATTTAAATATACTAAAAATAAAGTTATTTGAAACAGAAAGATTAAATTTACCTATAATTTTCAAATATAGAATTGTTAGGATCACCAAATTTTAGAAATATATAATGAAATACGTAATTTTTTTAATAAAGGTTTTTTATGTTATAAAGTTACCACAGGCTAACGTATTTGGGCTAGTGTTAAAATTTCAAAGATTTCATAAGAAAAAAAAGGAGTGTATTGTTTTTTGTGTTCATGTATGTCATTTACCTTTACTGTATATCGAAAATACGGACAGATATCCAAACGCCTCCTCGCATCATCACTTGCGTCACCTACAATCATTTGTGACGTCTCTGAACTCATGACCTTTGTGACCCTGAACATTTAGATACTGAGCTGGCACACGTTCATGAAGCACTTAAAAGAAACGGGTACAAAACGAGTAGAAGAAATTCAGTTCGCTGTAACAAATGTACGAAGAATCCAAAGGTTGGCAGACAGCCAGCGTTCATGCCCTACATCGAAGGAGTAAAGGATAAAATTGGATCGCTTTTGAATAAATTCTCCATTAAGACTTTATATGTTCCGTTCTCCATAGTTGAACAGCAGGTGCGCACGCCATAGACGTATTACCGTACCAAACACCAGGTGTTAACAAAATTTACTGCAGCCGCAGCAGTTCTTACATTGGCCAGACCAAACGCACAAATACGGACAGGGTCAAGGAACATATTGCAGCTGTAAAGTATTGCCAGACGACAAAATCAGCTTTAGCAGAAAATCTGAGTAACTCAAGGTTTTGTCCACCGATCGCCAATATTACCGTAGATTGCTACGCGAGGCGATTGAAATAAAAAAGCATAAGAACTTCAATCGTGAAGATGGATACCAACTGTGACCTACATGGAATCCAGTCATAGGAAAATACAGCTCTCGAGTTTTTCCAACGAACGCACCCAAGACATCGTAAGTTTGGTGTGTAGTGATTATGACAAATATCAAGTCTCCACTCGAAGTCGCATACGCCGTGCACTGCCAGTCTACCCGTGACCAAGGCTGGTGTAACCCAGCCGAAACGTCGGGGAAAAGGTATTTTATCCAATAACGACGCGTTTAATCTCGTTGTATTTTTTTTTAAATGAACTGTAACTAATCGCACTTTGTCAGAAAGACTACAATAGATATTATATACCTGCTTTGCCCTATCATGCAGGTATATATTTGTAACTCTTACTGTAGGATCAGAATACATTACTAAAAAATGAAACTGATAATAGATTTAAACTGGTTTTGTGCTGTTTTTATATTCAAATGTCTATTCAAAAACTTGCATACCTTACTCATTACAAGTGTTTATTAATTTTTAACTTTTATAAAAAAAAGTATTATATTAAAAAAAGGGATTATTTTTATTGCCTTTCGCGCTACGTGGAAAATGCCTCGGGGCAAAAATTACTCGCACGAGAGAGTATAATGACATAAAGTGATTTGATTGATTTATCCGTCTGGTGTGACGGCAACGTCCCTGTTTTGAGTCAGTCAAAGTAGTACGTCAACTGAAAAGGGTTAAAATATGTGCCTAGTAGTAGACAAATATTCAATACGATAGCTTTAGGAATATTTCATTTTTAACTTAGGTGATATCCCGAAACCCGGGATGGTTGTCCCGAAAAAAAATGTTGTCGTAAGGAAGTCTCCAATTTCTGTCTCTGTTCCTTTAAGTTAAGGTAAATTTAGTCTGCCTATTCCGATCTTTAGCTCATCATTGACGAAACAATGTCATTTTCAATACTGTCAACTAATTGGGTGGTCCATTTTTAGGGTTCCGTACCCAAAGGGTAATAAGTATTATTACTAAGATTTCGCTGTGCGTCCGTCCGTCTGTCACCAGGCTTGATGGTTAGACAGTTGAGATTTTCACAGAAGATGTATTTCTGTTGCCGCTATAATTACAAATAATAAAAAAGAATCTATTTAAAAATTTGTCTTACAAATTTAATAATAGAAAATATGTCCTGCGTAATAAATGTCAAATTTTTTTGTTCTTTAAAAATATTTTTTGCTTGTGTAGGATAATAATAATAATCCTACCAATAATGGAGACACGGGAGATAATATTACAGCGCGTTGTTTAAGTATAAAACACGTTTCCAATCTGCAGCTGTGCCCCAGAATTCAATTGCATTACTTAGCTATGAGTAGATGGGTACCTACTGAAAAGTAGCAGGCCCGGAGGATACTAGAATGAAGCACTACATAAATTTGAGAAACGTGTATTACATTGTATAAGCCATGGTCAATAGTTAAACCTTAAAAATTTGATGTATTAGATTGAGGTAATAAAACATCATCAATGTTAATTGATAGAGGTCTCGGTGGGCAGTTTTATTCAAATTTAGCACAAGGCCGTTTCCTAAAAACCACTTCTTGAGTTTTGTAACATCGTTTTTTCGTTGTTGTTCAAGGTTTAAAGATGAATCACTCGATATTAGGTTGGATATCGCAAGCATCATCAGCAAAATATATATTATCTAACTAAATAATACATATTTCCGATAACAGCGTTCGGTAGATCGTTTGATATGAAGTTTTTAAATAGTTTTGAAATAGAAGATCGAAAGAAACATTTTTAGGCACAAGATCGTTTTGAATATTATGAACTCATTTTATCCAAATATCTATTATACGTAAATAATAAAAATTCCATAAAACCACTGAAAGTTTATTGTATTGCCGGTTTTGTTTATGTTGCGTTTTCTTTAGAATAATAAGGTAGTGTAGTCTAGTCTACAATTAATCAGGCCTATTAAATACTATCTTTAAAGATAAGAGTGAAAATTCATTTCTTACATATACACAACATAATAAAGTCATAACATAGCATACCTGTCTTGGTGCAATTCTGCTCTCTATAATTTCAAACATCAACTGATGCAATTCTGTAGGGTTATCTCTCAAGATTCTGTCACTTTGCAAAATGGAACAACGACATAAAAGGCATACATTATGGTCCCCTAGTTGACTTAGTTCGGGTTTTTGATCGTCAATGCCAGAGACTTCTTGTAAATCGCGATTAATGGCAAGGTCTGTTCATGCTTCACAAATATAATCATCTTCAGTAATCTGAAAAGGGCGAAATTAAAGACTGAACTAGAGAGAAGAGCACAATGTTTAGATTCTTTGTGAAAAAAATGGTATGTATTTCTGTAAATATTGATACTTACGACTTGAGGATAAACCCAGTTACAAAGTAATGTATCACTACAGTTATACCCTACCCTTGTTCGACTCTTCCCTGGCTCAGATGGCGTTCCTCACTTTGCTGAAGTTTTAGTAGGCAACTCGATTCTTACGAGAGCTGTCGCGATTGCCGATTTCTTAGGGTACAAAACAATCCCCCACCCCAGGCAGATCTATGCTGTATACAGTGTCTCAGTCAGACCCGATCTGCTTGGGGTGGGGGATTGTTTTGTGCCGTTGCTATCAGGGCCACGCCTTACGCACGAAACGCTAGTTTACGAACTCAGCCTTTTTCATTCCGGCAATACTGTGCGGTTGACATTAGTCCTAATAAACCTATTGTAAAAACAAAAAGTTCGTGTCTATTTTACTTATTGTGTATGTGCAAGTGCCAATAATTGGCAAGGAAGTATACTTAATTAAGGTCGTACAATTTTGTTTATATTTTAATTTTAAGTACTTGTCCCTTCCTCTTATGTCCTCGCTCAGGTTGTAATTTAGGGATCCCTTAGGTCCCCTTAGAAGACATAGGACAGACAAACGTGGTCCATATAGGAACATCAAAAGAACAATTAAGGTAAGTCGCCTTATAGTCTAATTTGGGTTGACCTGTACCTGTTATCATTGACATTGATAATTGCTTCCCAGGGAAAATCGTTTCCCAAGGAGGTAAAGTACTGTCTTCCTCCCTTTGTTTAGGTTACTTTAATATCACATCTATTCAAAAAGAGCTGGTTGATTTCTCGTAAACAGGGGATAAAGTGCAACATTAATCCTTAGAGACGCAAAGTGATTTCAATTTGGAATGAAGACATTTTTAGTAAATGTTCCAATCACCAAAGAGTTCGATCAAGAACGTTGTATGAACAACTAGCTATATAACAAAACTGGCTAGCCGCGCGCGGACCAAATAAAAAAAAGTTTATGAAGAAGTAAATGTATTCCGAATTGTTTACTCAAATTCATTTTTATGATGATACTTTTATAAAAAAATAGTGCGTTTTCTTTAAGTAGTGATAATAAAATAAATAAAGGTACTATTCTTTTACTATTTATAGGTTACGCACACCAGTTTTTTCATATAAGGTGATAATAAGTAGAGTGTATCACTTGGAAGCAAAATTATTTTACCTCGTGCTGTGCACCCTCCTTTAAATACCTCGCTACGCTTCGGATTCATATTTTATACTTTCGATATTTTGCAGCTGTCGCTATCGCAATGAGCTAGGTTCGTAATGTGTTGTTTGGCCAAAAATAGAAGAATCGCGTCATAAAATCTTGTGACTTTAGTCACTGACCTAGGACAAAATACAGGTCTTAGAAGTAAGCATACCATTTTTAGTCAAATGCAAAACAAGTTATACCAAAATTTTCCGTTTTTTATCCGTTATATGCAAAAATTTGCCGTTGAGCTATTTTTCAAAAATATCCCATCCCTATCTAAATTTAACTACGGACAAAAAACAAATAGCAACATACATGCATACACAAAATAAAAGTAAATCTGAAACTTTTATGTTACCTAGTGTCACACATAGCCACATAGATCAAACTCTAAGATATATTGTGAAATCTCCATTTACACTAGATATTTATAACATATCGATCAATATTCTTTTGTCTGTGTGGCCAATTATTGCTGATTTACTTGTGGTCTTAATCAATGAGATGTTCACTACAGGCGAGTATCCAGATGTGCTGAAAAATACTCTTGTATGTCCAATATATAAAAGCAAAGGAGAAACCTCATCCGTTGAAACCCATAGGCCAATATCCATTGTCCCTTCGATTTCAAAATTAATTGAATCCATCATTTCAAATTGCATTATGACCCACCTAGACAAAAATGAATTACTGACAGACCAACAATATGCATACAGGAAATCAAGGTCCACTATTGACGCAGCCCATCAGGCAGTAGATATTATTTTATCAGAACTGGATGAAGGTAATAAAATCGCAGGCATTTTTTGTGACCTGTCAAAAGCTTTCGACGTGATAGACTTAATCTTATGGTGTAAATAATAAAGCCCACAACCTCCTCCAATCTTTCCTGACGAACCGAATCCAGTCTGTGGAGATTAATGTAAATGTTCGTAAGGTTAGGTCTAACTCTGGTGCTGTGTCACTGGGTATTCCCCAAGGCTATATTCTCTCGAAGTTAGCCGAACACAGTCTTTTTTGAAAACTAGCTCATCGGCGAATTTTTTAACATTACGGATGACCAACAGATAAAAAACGGCAAATTCTCAGCCACTTTGCAGGCCCCTATCACCCTTGCGTGACACATATTATATAGGTGGCCGGCTAACTTCCCTCAAAGTTAGACGACCATAGCCTTTTTTAGGGTTCCTTAGCCAAATGGCAAAAAACGGAACCGTTATAGATTCGTCATGTCTGTTTGTCCGTCCGTATGTCACAGCAACATTTTTCCGAAACTACAAGAACTATATTGTTGAAACTTGGTAAGTAGATGTATTCTGTGAACCGCATAAGATTTTTACACAAAAATAGAAAAAAAAACAATAAATTTTTAGGGTTCCCCATACTTAGAACTGAAACTCAAAATTTTTTTTTCATCAAATCCATAAGTGTGGGTACAAGGTCTTCAAAAATGATATTGAGGTTTCTAATATTATTTTTTCCTAAACTAAATAGTTTGCGCGAGAGACACTTCCAAGCGGTAAAATGTGAGGCCTCCCCCCCCTGTTACTTCTAAAATAAGAGAGATAAAACTAAAAAAAATATATGATGTACATTACCATGCAATCTTCCACCGAAAATTGGTTTGAACGGGACCTAGTAAGTAGTTTTTTTTTAAATACGTCATAAATCGTAAACCGCAATTTACCTTTCATTAAATCAACTCAAATATAAACATAACAGAGGTCAGTGCTTGCGTAGATACCAGTAGAGCTAGACCTCTTTATTGAATAATTGTCAAATTTTTTGAACATGAGGTTTTTCGGATTATTGCCTTGCGTTTTGTTAGGTAAAAATGTAGTAACAAGTTTTCAAACAATTCGATTTTCACTGGCAACTCAAAAGTTATACTGCACTAATTTTATTAAGAAATTGGGTAAGTCAATATTTGTATCTTAGGCATCGATATGAAAAAACAATAGATATGGTAACATGACACTGTGGTTCGGAAACCGGCGTAGCCGTTGATAGGGGGGGTGGAGTAGGTGAAGTGGGGCAAGAAAGTCACATTTTTTTTTCCAATTTAAACCTTATGTTCATTACATAAGGCTTACACGTTGACACTAGTGACATCTTGTGATGAGTAGGAGTACTTTAACTTTACATTAGACCCAGTGTTGTTCCTGTGGCGATATGAATAAAATTATCGATAGATTACTATGATGCTTGATGATCAAAAATATCTTTGGAAAATTCAAAGTCCTAACTAACTATCAACACATATTTTTATACTATCGGTAGTAAAATCATTCTGAATCTATAAAATCGTTAATTAAACTGGCGATTTTAGGCTTTTTAAAAGTCTAATTTAATGAAATATACTTAAATTATGAATGAACCTAAATAATTTAATTCTAATTAGCAGTGGACATATAAAACAGCAAATAATATTGTGATTTAGATAGTACATAGTTGGAATATAGATATACTTTACCTTACCTTACTTGTACCTTTATTCTTTAACTTAACTTTGTATGAACACGCATTACGTTAAGACGGCTAAATTAGTTCAAAATTTAAACTTTACCCTCGGCTTGTTTTATAGAATTTGATTCATGGCATGAAAATATATAGATGAACGCTAAAAGTTTTATCATAAAAATAATAAATAATATGAGTTTTAATTTAATTTAATTTAATAATATGATTTGAAATTTGAAAAGTAATCTATACTTACTATACTATTATAAAATAAATGTAAAAGTTTGTTTGTTCTTCCTTTACAACGCCCTGGAGCATCATATAAACCTAAAATTTGGCCCAGAGATAGTATAAAATACCGAGAGTCCAAAGTACCCGTAGAAATAACTATAACTTAATTACACGCGGACGAATTATAGCTTCAGCTGTAGCTTGCTATTGCAAACTTTCTTTCTAAAAACAAGAAGTTTCCGTAGAAATTTAACACTGATAACCAAATTTAGTGCAGTCAGAGCAGCAGGCAAAAGCTAGTTATAGGTTTTACTCCACATACACTACTCGTTGTATTATTTTCCAGACGTTAAGAAGTCTCGCAAAAGAATGCAAAAGTTAACGATCACATAACATAAAGCTTAACAAATAAGCGAAATAAAAACATTATCCAAGTCTATCATTCTGTATATTAAATAAAACAACGAAACACTTCTATAAATCACAGGAAAGCTTGGGGCTAGACAAATTCTCTTAAACTATATTTACTTTGACACAATATTATACAACAGTTTCTTACTGACTAGATTTTGCCCAGCGGCTCCACCCGCCCTAAATTAACTAGTTATCGGCGGAAAATTTTTACGGAAACTCCTTGATGGTACTATGAAAGTTGTAAAGCTGTAGTTCGTACAAGTGGAATTTGTGAAAAGTGGGGAACTTGTGAATTTTCCGGGATAAAAAAATAGCCTATTTTCTTTTTATTTCAGGACTAAACCTAAATGTGTGCCAAGTTTCATCCCGCTCCGTCCAGTGGTTGACGCGTGATTGAGTAATAAACATCCAAACTTTCGCATTAAAATATTAGTCGGATGAAAAGCAGTATTTTTAGATGTATTTTGCATTAAATAAGCATTAAAATGTATAATTAAATCTTCATTTAACTGATTGTACCCACAGGTTGACAGAATTATTTAACTTTTTAAAAATAATTCAATTATTCCAACGCTTTTGAAATTTGAACGCAACCCTAAAACATTCCATTGACTACAAGCATCAATTCACTTCATTTCCACAGGTGTAAATTGACCACAACGGGTAAAAAACATCGATATCTTTATCTCATGCGTACAACACTAAGCAAATTAAGCTATTTCGCTAAGCGATATAGATATTAGTTTAGCTACTCACGGGTAGATGGCGCATCACATATTTAATTTATTCTTTATGTCATTGTAATACGGTTTAGCTTAGGTCAATAATTTTTCGAAATAAAGACTCCACAACAATTTCTACTCAAATAGAGGTGAGGTACTTTATTGCCTTCGATTTATTTTCGTTGTGAATTTATGAAACAATATCCTAATAATCTTGAAAAACAGTCACAGTTCAAGTGTAATTTATTCTTTTTATCACAAATAAAAAGAAAGGTTTAAAATTATGCCATGAAATTGAAAAAATAACACTTTTTATGAACAAGATTACAGTGATGACTAACATGATTTCGATAAAAATAGTGCACCTCTATTAAAGTAATTTATTATAAATTAAATTAAATCGGTTATTTATGAAAAAATAATACTAAAGTGTGATAAGTTACGTCGCTGGAACTCTTATTTACCTTTTTTTTTATAGTTTTTACAACTTTTTACAGCACAATACGACATTATTCAAATAAAACAAACAAAATATCTTTAGATGTTCACTCGCCGAGGGTGACCTTGTGTTTGTTGCGTCAAATCGATGCGCTACTCAACATAGTCTAAAAATTAGACTATGGGCGGCTAGCCTGCCGGTGCTTTTTGGACATATCTATTGTTTTTTCATATCGATGATCTTAGGTACCGACGATTATATAACTGTGTGTGTGTGTGTGTGTGTGTCCGTAATGATCATCAAATATCGCTTTGGGTCTTAGTTAGTATATTAGTATTTTTTATTTATTTTGTTTTAGTTTTAGTACTTTTAGTTCAGTATGTTTGATTTAGTACAGTTTGTTTAACTTACAATCTAATTAGGAGGAAGTATCTGGCTGCTTTTCCCCATATAAACGCCCCAATATTCCCATGTTTTCTCCTGGAATTTTGGCTTAGACTTATCTTTTTTTTTATATACCTATGACAGATATACATAGTCACTATGTTTTGCTTTTTTTAAAGCCATCCGTATAATTAAATTACTGGGTCCCTGCAAAAATCCAAAAAATGCCTCATTTTTTATTTATTTAACATAGAATTTTATTTAACATAGAACATCGGTATCTTGGCCGGGTTTAACGCGACAGCAATTATATTTTTACAATACCTATGTGTGTATTTGCTAGGGTCTGTTATTAATTTACTATCAGTAAAACCGAAAATATAAATACATAAATAATAAATATTTTGGAAACTACACACAGCGCTATCTAATCCCAAACTAAAAGAAGCTTGTACTATGGGGACCTGACAACGGATATAAATATGTATGTATATACTGTAAATACATACATATTATACATATGAAACACACGGTCTCAAGACAAACACACATGTTTATCACATAAATGTTTGTCTTGCGTGGGAATCGAAATCACGCCACTCAGTTCGGCAGTCGAGTTATTACCTACTGAGCCTCAGAGCCGACAACTGCATAGTGTAGTCCATCTGAACGAAGTCGCAGGCAAAAGCTATAACCTTAGTTTATTTATTACAAGAAACTCTTGAGCCGTCGCTTTTTATTATAAGAACATTTTTAACAGGATAACATCATTGAGGAAAACGAGGTAGACAAAAATATGCGTAAACGAGACAATTTGGAAGTATATTTAAGTCACTTTATGAAAAAAGATGATATTAAAATAAGGAAATGAGCATAATCAATGTTTTTTTTATCTACTTAATGTTGGAAAAAGGAATCTTCGCAGGACGTATAAGGTGGGAGTCGTTGGTCATCTCCGTGACTTTATTTTAAATTCGGCCAAAATCGTTAATCGGGAATTTTCGGGGTCGCAAATCACGAATATGATATTCAAAAAGGTCTTCAAGTTCTCACCTGGGAACCAGAACGTAGTGCTCAGCTCATAATTATCAACTCCGCTGCTTCACTTTAAATTTTCTTTTTAATTTGCCCAAAATCGTTACACTCTACATCGGGCACATCCGCTCTTACTTTAGTGAATAGACCTGGGATCGTATTGGGAACAGTCTCGAGGTATTCGGACTCTGGAATTCGAGACAAAAATGTATAGAAGTCTGACTTACCTCTCGAAACCCGTGAATGTACTTATATACAATTTACTCTCGAATTCCAGAGTCCGAATAGCTCGAGACTATTCCCAATAACCGCCCTGACCGGCCCTGGCCTTCACGACTCTTATGAGTGCAGTGCCGACAAAGCTTGTCAGCGTCGAGAGTGCTCATAAGGCCTTCTTTGAACGACACAGATAAAATTGAGAAGTTCGTCATCGACGCTGTGAAACAGTCTGTAATGTAGGCATATGATCTTTTCGATGAATTGGTGCAGGCTAGGATCCATTTGGTCTATTCACCCACTCCGAACTCGTCCGTCCCTGTCTCTAAAACAAGCTCCGAACCTGACGACCCTTTGGAACGTTGGCATCTAGGTACGCAAATTTACCTACCTCGTCCTCCATTAAGCGATGACTTGCTTGCCCTGGTCTCTTCGCGCGTGCTTTGACTAGGCGCGCCGCTGCTCTAGGATCAAGGCCTAGGGAAACCCAGACGAATATCCCCCACTTTCTCCTATTGGGTTATTTTTAAATTTAGGTAGACCTTGAAGTGCGATTAAGTATTTTATGAAAATATAATTTAAAAAATTATAAATATGATTTTTGTGACAAAACAAAATAAGAATTATTGCCAAACAAATAATCTATACACGTAATTTACGAACACAAATAAAAAGTATGCCGCTAAGCGGTCACCCATCCAATTACTGACCAAGCACGACGTTGCTTAACTTTGAATATCCTTCCAACAAACATAAATGTTACTGTTTCGCTCACTAGATGGCGCTGAATTTTATTTAAGATGGTAAATGGCTTGGGCCCGCCTCACACTTGATCCATTTTTATTATTTGTTGTAAGACGTTAGAGCTTACACACACTATGATCACTGCATGATTATATGTTTTTACGATAGAGCAACTGGATTATTTTGTACTCTGTACCGCAAAGCGCCGCGCCTGAATGCTTACGTAAATATTGTTATTAATTTAGCAAGTGTTAGAGCATTCAGAATGTAAAAAAAATATTTTTCTGTAATGTTATATGTTTCATAAACATCTATTAAATACGTACAAACTTCATCTGAGTACCTTTTAATGGAATTTGTACAAAGTCGACTATTACTCATTTAGTTGTAATTAAATTCTCTTTGTACCTAGCTATTATGGTCTTTCTTTTGAATTACGGTATAAAGGGTTTTTCAATAAAGATAGGATCGCACTAGGCGTAACTACACCGCAGCGGAACTAAGGAACAGGACGCGTAATTTTTTGGTAAACCGCACTTGAACTACATCGGCGCTAAAGAAATATATTCAGTAGCTAGGCAACCTCTGAGCAAGAAGAACGACGAAATGGATATGATTATTATTTCCTTGTTGTGCGAAGAAGAGAAAAGGATCGAGCAAGAACAGGCAAGAAAAATACGAAAATTAATTACCATTTACTCCCATTTCTTCATTCATTTTTTCCAGGCTATTTCACTCCAAAGTTGGTTTTTTTTTGGGAGTGTTACTTATATACTTTCATGCTAGACGTCATATTTCTACGAAAACTGACTCACGAGTACAATAATTTTTTCTCTATCTACCGACTTTTTTGACAAAACGATCGCGCTTCCAAGTATCTCGTTTGACTGCCTATGAAAATGAAGTTTGTCAAACCGCACTCCGCGGAAGCGGAACTACACGTCGCAACAGGTCGCGACACTTTTGGTCAGTTGATCAACTTTGTCGTGCAGTTTTGCTGCAGTGTAGTTACGTTGCCACTTATTGCGTGTTGTCTCATATAAAGAATATTTTGACGCGTCGTGTCGCTCAGTTTCGATGCGGTTGCTTACGCCTAGTGCGGTCCTACCTTAAGGCGAAGTGGGATCGTGTTGCGCAGGTATTTAGGTATCGCGAGGTTGTAGCGCTTACGTATACTTGATAGAATGGGGATTTATTTGTAATAAATATAGATACCCAATAATTTATTCATGTGTACCTACGTGCATACCTAAACCTAATACTAATATTATGTAGGTATGTGCATAGGTACCTACTTTTTTTTTATTTATTATTGAGGATGTAGGTAGTAAGATTTGCTAGTAAGTAATTTTATCAACTGACCTGAAAAAAAGGAAGAGGTTCTCAATTCTTCGGTATTATTTTTATGATCAGTTTAGTTTATACATATATTGTATGGAAAACGCTTTTAGTGATAAGTCCAAGAACAAATAATTAGATATGTAAGGTACCTACACTTCTTGTAAATCGAAAACTATTATATAAATATAAATATTCCTATTAGCGGACCTGGCACTAAGATAGGCCGGTGCCTAAGATGGTCCGTTTTCAAAAAAAAACTTATTTGCATGATTTTTATTTATAAATTGTTGTATTTTAAAAAAATAAAAATTTCAGTGTACTATACGTAGGCATATATAAAAAGTGGGCCAAGATCTGATTGAATTAAATAAAACAGGTAGTTTATATCAAATTGTTTTTATATTACCATTTACTGTGGTTTCACGATTCGAGAACACACCCTTATTATCTCGAAGAGCCTTGGGATCCTCGGTGTTGACATCTCTAGCGACGTTCAGTTCCGATATCACTTGGAAGGCAAGGCCAAGCTGGCGTCCAAGAAACTCGGTCGGCAAGAAATGATTACTTTTCAGAACCTCTCAATGGCATGCCACAGGCTCGACGAGAATCTACCAACTCAGGAAGAATATGAGCTTGGTAAAAGCTAACAAGTTTTGGCTCCATTTTATTTTTCCAAAAGTCGTCATCTTTTTGTATATATACAACTTCCAATTTTTCATTTTCTCCTGCCCATATCCCAAAAATCCATCTATGTTTGCCTGTTACTCGTAGCTGCCCCTGAGCCTGAAAGTACCAGTTACTATTTTTATTTATTGTTACTTGGCCATTTATTTTATTAAAATTTGAACTTTATTTTGTTTGATTGCATTTTTCATGCCAGTTTTAAAGGCAACAACTGGGCATTTAAATTCGACAATGGAATTTTCTCTAACGACTCCATCTGGTGTGGCACCAATGAAAGGAAATTCCGGGTCTACAAAAAGTCCGCAATCCTCAATCTGTAAATTTTCTTGATTGCTAAGTTGCTGAAGCGCGAATTTTTCATTGTTGAGGCCATGTGCCACTGATGCAACTGACGAAATATTGGATTTGTATAAAACGTTATTCACCAGGTTAGCGAAGTTTTTTTGTCTTTTTATTATTGCTCCAAAGTTTGATGCAGTAATCATCAATCTCCTGATTTGTAACCATTCATAGCTTTCGCGTTGCTGCGTAGTGCGTTTTTGAATACCAACGCGATCGCTTACAAGTGACTTTAGATTTGTCATAAATTTTTAGACGCTGCATTTTACTCGTCGGCAGACATGTCCGGCGCAGCTACTCGTGCACCATAGTCATTTTGTTTTTCGAAAGTTATTACTCTGTTTTTTTTTTCTTTTGACTGCATTGGCTTGTTTTCTCTTTTGCACTTTTCTTTATTCTAGTTTTTTTACTTGGTTACTTGGGCTTTTCCCCAATTTTTTTTATGCAATGTGTAGAGAGCAGCAGCAGCAGAGCATCTAGATTGATATGATCGTCTTGATGAGAAATTGATTCTTTTGCCTCCAACAAATTTAGCA
This sequence comes from Apoda limacodes, assembly GCA_946406115.1. Classification (NCBI taxonomy): domain Eukaryota; kingdom Metazoa; phylum Arthropoda; class Insecta; order Lepidoptera; family Limacodidae; genus Apoda; species Apoda limacodes. The sequence goes on from OX291550.1 coordinate 27,152,807, forward strand.
ACTACGCTGTTAAATCGCTCAACAGCGTTGGTGTCAACATCTTCTAGCAAACTTCGAGATTTTAAGGCTACCGAATTCAATATGACTTTCAGTCGGAACCAAAAAGATTTTTTCGAGCTCTGCCACAGTTGAAGTCAAAATGGCTTTATCTTTGTTGCAACAATAATCTTTACAGTGCCTGTGGTCACCGTAAGCGTGGTTTATTGAATTGGTGATATCTTCGTGAATTTGCCTTATAGCAATATCGTTAGCTTTTCTTTTATTTTGTGCAATGGATGTCGTGATGACTTTTCTCATGCTCATAACTTATGATTCATACTTATGTTTCCTCTGCACATTCAGATATTTGGTATCTTTACCTAGTGCACGAAGTTTGTTGCACATATTTCCCAGGACGTGATTTCGGCATTCTATCTTTGAAACTACATAGCCTGCATATGGATTTGAAACCAATATCTTAGCGTAGGTTGCGGGATCTCCATCGGCCACAATGTTGCCGTATATCAGCCCGTACATGCTGATGAATTTCTTGAAGCCCTCGCATATGATAGTTTATTCCGCTTGATGGTCCTTCAAAAATTTTATAGCACACGTATTCTTTGGGCGTTTCCTTACGTTTTTCTGCTCTGATAAGGCAATATTTATCCACATTATTTACACAATCCGGATTGTTATTATACACCTTGAAAGTTTTCTTACAAATCCTGCATTTAAAATTGAAATGTGAAACGAGTCCAGAGCGCTTCTCCGTTTCTAAAACCAAGCAGCTAAAATCACACTGAAAAAGAGAGTCGTGACTTAGCTGTTGTAATTGGTTAAAAAAATATGCTATGTCAACAATTCTGCGACCGGTGATTTGTTTGTTCGTATTTGTCTCATACTCGGCTTCCACTAAGTAAGGCAGGTCTTTTGAGCCATGGAAACAATTGAGATAGGCGCATGTTATATTTGTGACTAAAACAGGTTTTACAAAATACTTTTGTAAATTACTAAACAAAGTGCAGTTTCTATCCACATAGAACCGCAAACTCGAACTCGGATACTCTTTTACTACAAGTTCTGCTATGTGCTATGATTCTACTTACTTGGTTACACAAGGCAGGGGTGTTACTGACACTGATTGAAGGTCAGGTATCTTACCAGGAAAAGACAAACAGACATTACATTACATAGCTAGGCAAGGTAGGCATCACATCATACTAATAGGTTTTAGTAGATATAAATGCGATATGTTTGTTACACTACTACGCTACGCTAAAACTACTAAATCAAACTGAAATTTTGCATAAATGTAGGTAATTACATAGTGCATAAGTGCATAGGTACCTACTTTTTTTTTATTTATTATTGAGGATGTAGGTAGTAAGATTTGCTAGTAAGTAATTTTATCAACTGACCTGAAAAAAAAGAAGAGGATCTCAATTCTTCGGTATTGTTTTTATGATCAGTTTAGTTTATACATATATTGTATGGAAAACGCTTTTAGTGATAAGTCCAAGAACAAATAATTAGATATGTAAGGTACCTACACTTCTTGTAAATCGAAATATTCCTATTAGCGGACCTGGCACTAAGATGGGCCGGTGCCTAAGATGGTCCGTTTTCAAAAAAAAACTTATTTGCATGATTTTTATTTATAAATTGTTGTATTTTAAAAAAATAAAAATTTCAGTGTACTATTCGTAGGCATATATAAAAAGTGGGCCAAGATCTGATTGAATTAAATAAAACAGGTAGTTTAGATCAAATTGTTTTTATATTACCATTTACTGTGGTTCCACGATTCGAGAACACACCCTTATTATCTCGATTCTCTCCTCCCGACACTAGAACCGTGACGGACTGGGATAAATTTGAGCAATTGCTCGAAAATCCCAGCTCGCCACATCTAGACCGCGTTCCCAACGTAATCTCTTCCGCGACCGATCTAAACGTAGCTATCGACTCTCTCACTAGCCACCTGACCGCCACCGTTGGCGAGTGCTCACGACAGGTGCCGGTTGGTGATTATCACCACCTAATCCTGCCTCAGCACATCAGGTCGCTAATGACCTCGTGATCGCGCTCCCACTACCGAAAATAAAGCTCGCTTCAACGACTTACACCGCCGTGTAAGAACCGCTGTAGCTGAGCTCCGCGCCCAACGTTTCGGTGATCTTATGAAGAACATTTCTCCTTCTCACCAAGCTTATTGGCACTTAGCCAGAGCTCTAAAATCCGAAACCGCAAACTCTCTCCCTCCGTTAACTCGTCCCAACAACGTTCCCGCGTTCAATGACGACGAAAAAGCGGATTGCCTAGCGTCTAGCCTCCAAGCCCAATGTGCCTTAAGCACACAGCCTTTCGATCCCGAACACGTGCGCGAGGTAGACGGCGAAGTGGAGCACAGAACTTCTCTGCCTCCACAAGACCCCCTGCCCCCTGTCACTGTCGACGAAGTCGTACAGGTTATCAAAGACCTACGCCCCCGTAAAGCCCCCGGTGCCGACGGTATCTCTAACGATATCCTAAAGCGCCTCACTCTTCCCCTTATCTGCCTCCTAGTAGCGATCTTTAACGCTTCTATGGAACATTGCATCTTTCCTTCTCAATGGAATGATGCAATTGTTATAGGCATCCATAAGCCAGGCAAAGCTCGTACCGAGCCGTCCTCCTATCGCCCCATAAGTTTACTAAAGGCCCTTGGTAAACTCTATGAACGCCTCCTCCTCGCTCGCCTACGGAACGCTATAGTTTCCAGAGGCATTTTAATAGACGAGCAGTTTGGCTTCCGTGCCAAACACTCATGCGTCCATCAAGTCCTCCGCATAACGGAACATATTCTTACTGGCTTTCAACCAGCGTTAGGTAAGACCCGTCACACGCGCTGTCTTCTTCGATGTAGCGAAAGCTTTCGACAAAGTCTGGCACAACGGTTTAATTTTTAAACTGTACAACTTTCAGTTGCCAGATCGTCTCGTGCTCATCATACGAGACTATTTGTCGAATCGTAGCTTTCGCTACAAAGTCGAAGGCACTCTCTCTTCCCCCCGTCCCATAGAAGCAGGAGTCCCGCAAGGGTCCGTGCTCGCCCCCATCTTGTACCTTCTGTACACTAACGATATCCCTAAAACGATAGGTACAAATCTAGCCCTCTTTGCGGACGATACCGCTATCTATACCACAGATAGGCAAGTGAGTCGAATCACTGAGAGACTCCAACCCGCTATCACCGCCCTAGGCGAGTGGTTTCGGAAATGGAGAATCGAGGTGAATCCCGACAAAAGCTCTGCCGTCCTCTTTTCCTTAGGCCGCCCTCCGCGGCCAACTCCCCTTTCTCTCTTCGGTCGTGCCATTCCCTGGCAAAATAAAACCAAATATCTCGGTGTGACCATGGATAGTCGTTTGAACTTCCAAGCTCACACCAAAATAGTCAGAGACCGAGCCGCTTTTGTCCTCGGTCGTCTCTATCCCATGATAGGCAAGTATAGTAAGATGTCGCTTAGAAATAAGCTAAATCTTTACACAACTTGCATCCGCCCCATACTAGCTTATGCTAGCGTAGTCTTTGCGCTGTCCAAGCGCAATCTCCACAAACTCCAGACCCTCCAAAACCGCTTTCTCAGAGCGGCCTCTGGAGCCTCTTGGTACGTTCGCAACGCGGACCTACACAGAGACTTCGAACTTCCCACGATTCCCCAATACTTTAAAGACTTGGCAGTCCGCTTTTTCGAGCGTACGCAAAATCACCCGAATCGTTTAATTGTGCAATCCACAACGTATCGTCCCCCCGATCGACCCGGTCACGGTCGTAAAACTATTGTTAGGCGGCCTCGGCACGTACTAACGTCCCCAGATGACGATCTCGCTGTCCGGATAGCGAGATTAGTCTCTACGACCTCCCCGAATAGGGCCTCCCTCCAAACACGACGCCGACGTCCCCGGGTTCGTCGGCGCCCACAAGGATACACTAGGTATCAAAGAGTGCCGGGGCGCTTCTCGCCCCCACTCAATTGCAATCGTACCCGCGTAACGGGGAACTCCCCTCCTGGCGGTGACTCACCTTCGGGTTCGAGACTCACGCCAGTCGAAGGGACGCCCCCGAGAGTGACAACCCAAGCCGAGGCTTTCCCCCGCGGGGAGCCCTTGAGCGTTGGGCGCTATATGGGCTGAGGCTCCTTCAGAGTCTCGCCCCAAAAGTCCGGTGAAGCAGTAATGGCTGCAACAGCCAACTGCATAGTCAGCTCAGAAAAAAAAAAAATCTCGAAGAGCCTTGGGATCCTCGGTGTTGACATCTCTAGCGACGTTCAGTTCCGATATCACTTGGAAGGCAAGGCCAAGCTGGCGTCCAAGAAACTCGGTCAGCAAGAAATGATTACTTTTCAGAACCTCTCAATGGCATGCCACGGGCTCGACGAGAATCTACCAACTCTGAAAGAATATGAGCTTGGCTGACAAGTTTTGGCTCCATTTTATTTTTCCAAAAGTCGTCATCTTTTTGTATATATACAACTTCCAATTTTTCATTTTCTCCTGCCCATATCCCAAAAATCCATCTATGTTTGCCTGTTACTCGTAGCTGCCCCTGAGCCTGAAAGTACCAGTTACTATTTTTATTTATTGTTACTTGGCCATTTTTTTTATTGTACCTTAAAATTTGAACTTTATTTTGTTTGATTGCATTTTCCATGCCAGTTTTAAAGGCAACAACTGGGCATTTAAATTCGACAATGGAATTTTCTCTAACGACTCCATCTGGTGTGGCACCAATGAAAGGAAATTCCGGGTCTACAAAAAGTCCGCAATCCTCAATCTGTAAATTTTCTTGATTGCTAAGTTGCTGAAGCGCGAATTTTTCATTGTTGAGGCCATGTGCCACTGATGCAACTGACGAAATATTGGATTTGTATAAAATGTTATTCACCAGGTTAGCGAAGTTTTTTTGTCTTTTTATTATTGCTCCAAAGTTTGAGGCAGTAATCATCAATCTCCTGATTTGTAACCATTCATAGCTTTCGCGTTGCTGCGTAGTGCGTTTTTGAATACCAACGCGATCGCTTACAAGTGACTTTAGATTTGTCATTAAATTTTCAGACGCTGCATTGAACTCGTCGGCAGACATGTCCGGCGCAGCTACTCGGGCACCATAGTCATTTTGTTTTTCGAAAGTTATTACTCTGTTTTTTTTTCTTTTGACTGCATTGGCTTGTTTTCTCTTTTGCACTTTTCTTTATTCTAGTTTTTTTACTTGGTTACTTGGGCTTTTCCCCAATTTTTTTTATGCAATGTGTAGAGAGCAGCAGCAGCAGAGCATCTAGATTGATATGATCGTCTTGATGAGAAATTGATTCTTTTGCCTCCAACAAATTTAGCAACTACGCTGTTAAATCGCTCAACAGCGTTGGTGTCAACATCTTCTAGCAAACTTCGAGATTTTAAGGCTACCGAATTCAATATGACTTTCAGTCGGAACCAAAAAGATTTTTTCGAGCTCTGCCACAGTTGAAGTCAAAATGGCTTTATCTTTGTTGCAACAATAATCTTTACAGTGCCTGTGGTCACCGTAAGCGTGGTTTATTGAATTGGTGATATCTTCGTAAATTTGCCTTATAGCAATATCGTTAGCTTTTCTTTTATTTTGTGCAATGGATGTCGTGATGACTTTTCTCATGCTCATAACTTATGATTCATACTTATGTTTCCTCTGCACATTCAGATATTTGGTATCTTTACCTAGTGCACGAAGTTTGTTGCACATATTTCCCAGGACGTGATTTCGGCATTCTATCTTTGAAACTACATAGCCTGCATATGGATTTGAAACCAATATCTTAGCGTAGGTTGCGGGATCTCCATCGGCCACAATGTTGCCGTATATCAGCCCGTACATGCTGATGAATTTCTTGAAGCCCTCGCATATGATAGTTTATTCCGCTTGATGGTCCTTCAAAAATTTTATAGCACACGTGTTCTTTGGGCGTTTCCTTACGTTTTTCTGCTCTGATAAGGCAATATTTAATATTTACGCCAATGAAAAGGACTTCTCCAAATTTTCGTCCTACAATGGCAGCAACACTAGACATTGCCTTATAGTTATTACCATAAGAACGTTTGCTCCATGCACCGTCTGCAAACACATCTATCACAGGTGTAAAAACTCACCCTTCTTGAATTGCTGCTTCGCGTTCAATGGCAGCAGCTCGTTCCATTTGCTCTACTGCTGTAGCCTCCCATTCATTAAACAAGTGCTCTTGACTTTTCGCATAATACTTTTCACGGAAAATGGGTATGTCCATAGCAGACATAATCTCATCAAATTGAGAGTATCCAATCTCGGAAGCTTCTATGCCAGAAACTGCTGTAGTTTTAACATCCACATTATTTACACAATCCGGATTGTTATTATACACCTTGAAAGTTTTCTTACAAATCCTGCATTTAAAATTGAAATGTGAAACGAGTCCAGAGCGCTTCTCCGTTTCTAAAACCAAGCAGCTAAAATCACACTGAAAAAGGGAGTCGTGACTTAGCTGTTGTAATTGGTTAAAAAAATATGCTATGTCAACAATTCTGCGACCGGTGATTTGTTTGTTCGTATTTGTCTCATACTCGGCTTCCACTAAGTAAGGCAGGTCTTTTGAGCCATGGAAACAATTGAGATAGGCGCATGTTATATTTGTGACTAAAACAGGTTTTACAAAATACTTTTGTAAATTACTAAACAAAGTGCAGTTTCTATCCACATAGAACCGCAAACTCGAACTCGGATACTCTTTTACTACAAGTACTGCTATGTGCTATGATTCTACTTACTTGGTTACACAAGGCAGGGGTGTTACTGACACTGATTGAAGGTCAGGTATCTTACCAGGAAAAGACAAACAGACATTACATTACATAGCTAGGCAAGGTAGGCATCACATCATACTAATAGGTTTTAGTAGATATAAATGCGATATGTTTGTTACACTACTACGCTACGCTAAAACTACTAATCAAACTGAAATTTTGCATAAATGTAGGTAATTACAGACCTAAAATAAATAAAAGGCCACTTTTTATCCCGATAAAAACGCGTGCAAAACCACGGGTAGAAACTAGTACTAAAATAAATATAGTTGAGTTTCGTAGCTTACTCAAAAACTGTGGGTGACACCGATTGAAGTTCCACTAGTGCCACATCAGATGTTTCTGCGACGGTTCTACTAATTTCCTGTGCCTGCACAGCTGGCAGCCCCGCGATGTCAGGATCAGGATTGACAAGAGTTCTGTAAAAATATAATACAACATAGTAGTGTAAGTATCTATGCGCCTACTTCCCAAGTAATAATAATTAGGAAAAACGTGTACGATTAGGTAGGTAATATATACCTAAGTGCCAGTAAGTATTATAAGATGATCAATAAAAAACTTACCTCTTCAGGTTTATCAATTTTAGTTTCTTGAGCTTCAATCGCGAATATTTTTTGGTTTTGTTATACTTATTTTCCATTTTTTTAACAAAATGTAATTTCTTTTCCAATATTCGTTTCGCGGGTTGGGCGCAACAAATTTGTACGCGAGTGCTTTCGAAATGTATTTTTTGCTAAAAAATAACACTCTTTCGCAATAAAATAAAACCGTATTCGTCTAAAGCATTTATTATGGAACACGTAGACGAAATTTCATTGAAAAAAGTTAAATAACTAGCAAATGAAACTGTTTTTCCGTAGAAGTATCTGTCTAAAAATGAAGATTTAGAGGAAACTTTGCGATTTTATTGTATCGAGTTATTTTTTTTCAATCGTGTTTCGACTTTCATAACCTACTAATAAAAGTCCTGAACTTATGATTGTCATCAAAACAATATATATTAAATTTTTTTTCGCCTTAAAATTTATTTTTCGTACAGTCGAAACGTGGTTTTTGGGACTCACTTCACCTTAAGAGGTTTCATTTTCAATTTCCTATAAATATTTGGTCAGCTATTGTCATAGAGTAGATACTACTTCCATACAATGTCATATTAAAAAACATTATGAACGTCTGTCATTATGGACATTACAAAATATGAACTATTTTAGTGTATAAAATGTTTTAATTCAAAGATATATTAGTGGCGACGAGGAGAAAAAAACAATGAATCCCTAACGATTCAAAGAACTACTTCAAATACAACAAACTCAACAACAGCAAATTACCCAAATATTACAACTATTGATTACAAAACAAAACACACCGAATTCCAACGATGATGTGGTATTTACATCACAACAGCAGAAACAAGGTAAAACAAACATAATAAGCATTGGTAAAAATGATAAATTTAACCCTTCCACTACTGCTGTCGAAAATTTTATCGATTATTTTGAAGCAAAATGCAACATGTGGGGAAACGAATGTGATATTTTGAGAAAAGACCTACTCATTGCATGTTTGACACCTGAAACATACCATCAAGCAAAAATTGCATTCTCCCCTGATTTTGAGAAAACTGTATATGAAGATTTAAAAGTGAAACTTTTAGATTTACATCGCACAAAGAAAACAAGATACAAAGCACATATAGATTTTTGGAACTCAACTAGAGAAAGTACAGAATCTATGGAAAATTATGCTAACAGACTGAAAGAACTTAGTAGAGACTGTGGCTATGAGGGAGTATTACTTGAACGACAACTACGTGACCGTTTTGCTACTGGTTTAAATCACGAACAGCTAGAAATTTAATTACGGCAAAGATGGCCTGACCATCGATATGAAAAAACAATAGATATGTCCAAAAAGCACCGGCAGGCTAGCCGCCCATAGTCTAATTTTTAGACTATGTTGAGTAGCGCATCGATTTGACGCAACAAACACAAGGTCACCCTCGGCGAGTGAACATCTAAAGATATTTTGTTTGTTTTATTTCAATAATGTCGTATTGTGCTGTAAAAAGTTGTAAAAACTATAAAAAAAAAGGTAAATAAGAGTTCCAGCGACGTAACTTAACACACTTTAGTATTATTTTTTCATAAATAACCGATTTACTTTAATTTATAATAAATTACTTTAATAGAGGTGCACTATTTTTATCGAAATCATGTTAGTCATCACTGTAATCTTGTTCATAAAAAGTGTTATTTTTTTCAATTTCATGGCATAATTTGAAACCTTTCTTTTTATTTGTGATAAAAAGAATAAATAACACTTGAACTGTGACTGATTTTCAAGATTATTAGGATATCGTTTCATAAATTCATAACGAAAATAAATCGAAGACAATAAAGTACCTCACCTCTATTTGAGTAGAAATTATTGTGGAGTCTTTATTTCGAAAAATTATTGACCTAATCTAAACCGTGTACAATGACATAAAGAATAAATTAAATATCTGATGCGCCATCTATCCGTGAGTAGCTAAACTAATATCTATATCGCTTAGCGAAATAGCTTAATTTGCTTAGTGTTGTACGCATGAGATAAAAATATCGATGTTTTTTACCCGTTGTGATCAATTTACACCTGTGGAAATGAAGTGAATTGATGCTTGTAGTCAATGGAATGTTTTAGGGTTGCGTTCAAAATTTCAAAAGCGTTCGAATAATTAAATTATTTTTAAAAAGTTAAATAATTCTGTCAACCTATGGGTACAATCAGTTAAATTAATTTTAACGCGCTTATTTAATGCAAAATACATCTAAAAATACTGCTTTTCATCCGAATAATATTTTAAATGCGAAAGTTTGGATGTTTGTTACTCAATCACGCGTCAACCACTGGACGGAGCGGAATGAAACTTGGCACACGTTTAGGTTTAGTCCTGGAATAGAAAGAAAATGGCTATTTTTTTATCCCGAAAAATTCACATGTCCCCACTTTTCACAAATTCCACTTGTACGAACTACAGCTTTACATAGCAAACTTTCATAGTACCATCAAGGAGTTTCCGTAAAAATTTCCCGCCGATAACCAGTTAATTTAGGGCGGGTGGAGCCGCTGGGCAAAATCTAGTCAGTAAGAAACTGTTGTATAATATTGTGTCAAAGTAAATATAGTTTTAGAGAATTTGTCTAGCCCCGAGCTTTCCTGTGATTTATAGAAGTGTTTTGTTGTTTTATTTAATATACAGGATGATGGACTTAAATAATGTGTTTATTGACGTGACAACGTCTTATAAATTGGTTTGCCGGGTGACACTTCAAGAAACTGCGTTACGCTCCGCTCACGTTATGCGCTCACAATGAGAGCGAGTGAGAGGCACGCGGCATGGTTAGCCCGCCTAAGAGCGAGAGAGACAGACATAAAAAGTGAAAGGCACAAGTTGTCACGATTCCGGACGGTTGTCCGACACTAATTTTTTTCGCTTTTATGTTATGTGATTGTTAACTTTTGCATGCTTTTGCGAGACTTCTTAACGTCTGGAAAATATTACAAAGAGTAGTGTATGTGGAGTAAAACCTATAACTAGCTTTTGCCTGCTGCTCTGACTGCACTAAATTTGGTTATCAGTGTTAAATTTCTACGGAAACTTCTTTTTTTAGAAATAAAGTTTGCAATAGCAAGCTACAGCTGAAGCTATAATTCGTCCGCGTGTAATTTGGTTATAGTTATTTCTACGGGTACTTTGGACTTCTCGGTATTTTATACTATCTCTGGGCCAAATTTTAGGTTTATATGATGCTTTCGGGCGTTGTAAAGGAAGAACAAACAAACTTTTACATTTATTTTATAATAGTACAGTAAGTATAGATTATTTTTCAAATTTCAAATCATATTATTAAATTAAATTAAATTAAAACTCATATTATTTATTATTTTTATGATAAAACTTTTAGCGTTCATCTATATATTTTCATGCCATGAATCAAATTCGATAAAACGAAAGCTTACGGTAAAGTTTAAATTTTGAACTAATTTAGCCGTTTTAACGAAATGCGTGTTCAAACAAAGTTAAGTTAAAGCATAAAGGTACAAGTAAGGTAAGGTAAAGTATATCTATATTCCAACTATGTACTATCTAAAACACAATATTATTTGCTGTTTTATATGTCCACTGCAAACTAATAAGAATTAAATTATTTAGGTTCATTTATAATTTAAGTATATTTCATTAAATTAGACTTTTAAAAAGCCTTAAATCGCCAGTTTATTTAACGATTTTATAGATTCAGAATGGTTTTACTACCGATAATATAAAAATATGTGTTGATAGTTAGTTAGGACTTTGAATTTTCCAAAGATATTTTTGATCATCAAGCATCATAGTAATCTATCGATAATTTTGTTCATATCGCCACAGGAACAACACTGGGTCTAATGTAAAATTAAAGTACTGCTACTCATCACAAGATGTCACTAGTGTCAACGTGTAAGCCTTATGTAATGAACATATGGTTTAAATTGGAAAAAAAATTCTGACTTTCTGGCCCCACTTCACCTACTCCACCCCCGCTATCAACGGCTACGCCGGTTTCCGAACCACAGTGTCATGTTACCATATCTATTTTTTTTTCATATCGATGGGCTTGACTTACAAAAACAAACGTCAAACCAATAACATTACTTTTACTGAAGTTTTTAATATAGCCCTCTCATGAGAAATGGCTGAAAATGTCACAGCACATTCTACGAATAAAATTACTATCAGAAACAGTAAACAGGGCATAAAAGAACAAAATAAAATCAAACTAAAACTAGGCCAATGCAGACGTTGTGGCAAATTTGAAAAACATAACTTCAACGATTGTTTAGCTAAAAATCACGTTTGTAAGGAATGTGACTCTGAAGGACATTTTGAGAATTGCTGCATTAAATCTGGTAGAGCATATTTATCAACGCATATTCAGAAACGAAACTGGCGGAACATCCGAGGACCAACTAAATTACACAGAAATAGCAACTATTCAGAAGATAAGTATTCTTCACATTCATCTGAGACATCTACCGATGTGAGCGACATCGAGGATATTGTGTGTAAAATTAATAACAAAACCACACGATGTAAGAAAATTGATGTAAACATAAATAGAATTAAATGTACTATGGATTGGGATCCTGGATCTATTTATTCAATAATAAATACAGAACTTTGGAGGAAAATTGGTGCACCACCATTAAGAAAAGGCCCTTCCCTGCGAGCTTACTCTAATTTAAAACTAAAACCAAAAGGCCTGACTGACGTAACTGTGGAATTAAACGGTGAACAAAAAATACTACCGGTGGTCATTATGAAGAGAGCAGACCCCTTATTATTCGGGTTAAGTGGAGTGAAATATTTAACATGGACTTTCCCAAACCAGTTTATTCAGTAAAGATAAGCTCCAACAACATGAAAGAATTACTAAATAACATTATTAAGAAACATATTGAGCTTTTTAACAACAAATTGGGAAAAGTTAAAAATTATCAAGTTAACATTCATATCAAACTAATGCAGAACCGAAACACCTACCACCTAGACCTGTTAAATTTAGTATTAAGAAGAATGTTGAAACCGAACTACAACGTTTAGTAGAACAATCATCACCCCAGTTAATCCAAATGAAATACCAATAGAATGGGCAACACCAACTGTCAACGTACTAAAACCAAATGGACAAATACGGATTTGTGGTGATTACCGAACTACTGTTAACCAAGCATTAATTCAGCACATGCATCCCGTTCCATTATTCGATCAACTACGTTAACGATTAGCAAATGGTGATAAGTACTCTAAAATTGATCTAAAAGATGCGTATCTACAATTTGAAGTCGCACCAAACTCCAAAAAGTATCTTATCATCTCAACATACAAAGGTTATTACCAGTACAATAGAATGCCATTTGAAATTTCAACGGCCCCATCTATTTTTCAAAGTTTTTTAGAAATATAAAAACTACTTGAAGATATTCCAAATGTTGCAGTGTATTTTGATGACATATCCGTAACAGGAAAAGATGACAAAAAACACCTAGAAAATCTTTCTAGTGTCTTAACAAGATTGCAAAAAGCTGGCTTGAAGGTAAATTTAAAAAAATGTTGCTTATTGCAACCTGAAATTGAATATTTAGGACATGTAATAAACAAGAAAGGAACAAGCCCCACAAGATCCAAAGTCGAAGCTATATTAAAAGCACCACCTCCCAAAAACACCAAAGAACTCAGATCCTTCCTTGGACTTTTATGAGCGTTTCATTCCACATCTATCATCATCTGGATTTTGCGCAGATCTACATGAATTAACGGGACATAGACAAAAATGGCAGTGGAAGGACAAAGAAGATAAGGTATTTCAAAACATAAAACGTGTCATTGCGAATTCTAAATATCTCATTGCTTTGAATGAAAACCAACCAATATAACCTTGCTTGCGATGCTTCCGAAAAGGCCGTTGGAGCTGTGTTATATCATAAAATTCAAAACGTTGACCAGCCCATAGCTTTCGCTTTTCGAAAATTAAAACCTGCGGAGGGCAAATACTCAGTCATTGATTGAGAGACTCTAGCGATCTTCTTTGGAATAAGAAAGATTGATCAGTACTTACGAGGAACGAAGTTCATAAGCCTCTAATACATATATTAGGACCTCAAAGAAATTTACCTAAGATTGTCAATAACAGACTTGTAAGGTGGGCATTGACAATAGCCAGCTATGACTATGACATCGTATTCAAAAAAGGAGAACATAATATTGTGGCTGATTACCTGTCTAGAATGCCTAACCCTGATGAACAACTATGCGAATCTGAAAAATCAGTAAACAAAATAAGTGAACAACAGCAGCAGGGCAAAATCCGAGATCTAACATTAAACGAGGAAATTATCAGAAAAGAAACTAAAAATGATTCAATCCTTAGACAAGTATCACAATGTATAAAATCAGATTGGAAAAACTATCACAATGAAAGTGACCTTAAGCCGTTTTACAGAAAACGTGATGAAATTTCTTTAGAAAACAAAATAGTTATGTGGCAAGGAAGAATTGTGATGCCAAAAATATTGCAACTTAAGACCTTAGAGTATTTGCACACTGGACATCCTGGATCATCTTCAATGAGAGCACTTGCATGGTTTTATGTTTGGTGGCCGTCAGTCGAAGGAGACATTGAATTCCATGTAAAAAAATGTTACAGATGTCAAGAAAACAGACCAAACAACTGAACTTCCTGTTTTTTCCTGGTCAATTCCAAATCGAGTGTGGGAAAGATTGATTTTGCAGGACTACTTGAAGGGAAATATTGGCTTGTACTTGCTGACGCGTTGTCTAAGTGAATCGAAGTGAAACCTATGGTAAAAGTAACCACAGCAAAATTATGCGATAAACTTGAAGGTATTTTTTTGACTTTTGGAATACCACAAGTTATAGTATCCGATAATGGACCCCAACTAACATCAAACGAATTTGAGGAATACTGTGAAAACAAAGGTATTTTACATGTTACGTCATCACCATATCACCCAAGGACTAATGGGTTAGCAGAACGTCTAGTCCGCACCCTGAAGACAAGAATGGCTGCTAGTATTGGGGACAAATTAAGTACCAAAAACAGACTTCGTAACTTTTTGTTCTCATACCGAAATTATTCTCAGTACAACAGGAAGATCGCCAGCTCAATGATGATGTTTGATCGTCAACTGCCATGTCTTCTGGATAATGTACGCCCAAATCTCAGAAAAACATTGCAACATAAAAATATTCAAGAAAATATCAAAACCGATCAAGCTTCTACTATTTACAGACCGGGAGATAAAATATTTACAAAAACTCAATGCGAACATAAGTGGAAACCAGCGGTTGTCACTAAAATCATCAAATAAATATTCATATATTATAACTACTCCTGAAGGTATAGAAAAACGAAGACATGCTGACCACATCCGTCCAAGAATGAGTGAACAACTTCACCAAACTGTTGTTACTGAAAACAAAGATATTGAAAAAATATCAAGATCACCAGATATGATGTCACCTAATCTTTTACTCACAAGTGATCTAGCAACATTCATAGAACCCCCAAACGTCTCTGTACATTCTAGAAATACACCAACGACCGAACCAGCCTCAAATACGAGATGTTTGAATGAAAATAATTCGGAACTGCCTGAATCGGGTGAAAGACCAACACCAGTTCTAGGAGCGACTCCACTACGACGACGTTATCATTGCCAAATTAGACGTCAAACAATGTCATAGGGTAGATACTACTTCCATACAATGTCATATTAAAAAACATTATGAACGTCTGTCATTATACACATTACAAAATTTTTGTGTATAAAATGTTTTAATTCAAAGATATATTAGCTATAAATTTTGAAGCTGCCATATTTTGTCATTTGACAAGTAAAAACTACGCCTTTATAAAAAAAATGGTACGATACACGCTTCAACAATGCACTGAAATTGTTGAAATTACAATCGCAATCTTGCAAGAAAAGTTTCCTGACCGTGTTATTTCTCGAAGAGGTGATCACAATTGGCCACCGAGATCTTGTCATTTAACATATTTAAATTATTTTCTTTTGGGCCACGTGAAAGATAAGGTTCTCTTCAGTGCTCCACAATAGATTCAAGACCTTAAAATAGAATTCGTGAAGTTATCGAGGACATACAGCCGCAAATGTGCGAATTGGTCATGGAAAATGCACATTCAAGTTATCAGCTGATGCACTCGGAAAACAAAGACATTTTTCTGTTTATTAAACCGTTCATTACTACAAAATGAAGCTACGTAATTTTATTTCAGATTCCAATGAAGGACGCATCGAAAAAGAAGTTGTAGGCGCTAAGAATAACGTAGGTTTGATCAGGTTGGAAACCTCTGACGCCTATAATGTCATCAAGACGTCCAGGCTCCTTAAACTCGTAGATGTCATTAATGAATTTGACGCTGATGATTCTATCGCTACAATTATTATCACCGGTGAGTATTTTAAAATGTAAGCTTAGGAGATCAGAGGTGCGGGGCTAATTACGCCTTGCACCTAAATTGACATGAGAGAAAAAACCTCTCACTTAACACATTATTTATGTTGCTTAAGGTACCGATAAAGTTTTCACCACTGGTGGCGATATCAATGAGTATCGGTGCCTCGATAAAAAATATCCTGTGCATGAGTTTGAGGACAACCATGATAAATACACTAGCATCAGCCGGTGTCAGAAACCAATCATTGCTGCAGTTAATGGTTTTGTGGTAAGTGCGGAGAGGTTAGAATTACTGATAAAATAGGTAAGTACGGAGAGGTTTAGAACTACTGATACAATAAGGTAAGTACTGAGATATTCAGAACTACTGATATAATGAGGTAAATACGGAGAGATTCAGAACAACTGATACCATACGGTAAGTGTTATATATGTAAGGGCGTCCGCATAGACAACAGTAAGTATAAGGCGATTTAGAACTACTGATACAATAAGGCAAGTACCAAGAGATTTAAAACTACTGATACAATAAGGTAATAAGGTACGGAGAGATTCAGAACTACTCATAATATTAGGTAAGTGCGCAGAGATTTAAAACTACTGTTACAATAAGGTAAGTACGGAGAAATTAAGGACTACTGATACAGTCAAACTAAGGCAAACGATACCAAGAACAAGAATGCTTGGTAGTATAGCGGTGCTTGTCTAAGCTTAAAAACATTGGACAAAGCGACTCGGCAGCAGTGTAAATGATCCATGTTTTATTACACGCTCTAGCTGACCCGGCGAAGTTGTTTCGCTATAATCCCTCTCCCTTATATACATAATAGTTGAACCGGCATTTTTAACGATATGCATAGATTGATAGCTTGACCACAGCGCCACGTACCGTGTCCACGTATTTACATAAGGTTGTATTCTAATTCGGAATCCTTCCCCGGCATGTGCACAACAAATTACCAAAATTTCATTACAATCGGATGGTTAACCCTTACTTCACGCATTTAAGTGGTATTTTTTACCTATTGTCTATAGGTTGTACTAAGTATTCAGAAACCTTTCCTGGCGTGTGCACAACAACTTATTAAATTTGCTCTCAGTGCCTAAGTCCGACTCACACTTGACTGATTTTTCTTTATTTTTTTTCATATAAACCTTGACCTTATAAGTCTGGTGTACTCGTAACTGGTTACAATTAACTTCCAATGCTAGGTTAGCACTACCTTTCTATTCTTCATCCGGCTTTAAGCCTTACCAAAGGAAGAGCGTTATACCTGTGATCGTCCTACAAAAAAACGGGTTGCACTCCGGGAGTGCCGGCAGAAGTGAAAACATACTAGCTATTTACTTCCCATCACTTCGTATACATATTTATTTATTATAAATAAAACATAACTTACGACTCATACGACATATTTAATTGTAGGGAACCGAAATGTCCTTAACACACAATTCGCGCTTAACACTCAAATATATCAAATATGTCTTGACCCATTTTTTAGCAATATCCTACCTATATTTCTTAATATTGTAATAAGCTATATTAAACGTAATTCACTTTAATAATAAATAACAGCGTTATTTCCTTTTTAGATGGGTACTGGTATGGAAATTGTTATGATGTGCGACATCATATATGCGGGTGAGAGTGCTAAATTTGTCTTGCCCGATGTAAAAATCGGAGTCGTTCCTGGAGCTGGTGGAACGCAACGCCTCCCACGTGCCGTTGGCAAGTCAAAAGCTATGGAAATGGTCCTTAGTTGTAAAGCAGTAGGCGCTTTTGAGGCTGAAAGAATTGGTACGTAGCAGGTATGAATATGGGGCGAGGCATGGATACAATGGCTCCCTTAATCCCCGAATCAAGGAAAACCAAAGTAATTTATTTTAGTAATTAATAAAGTAATGCAAACTATGCATGGGCGGACTGTGAATTTTTAGGAGGCGTACTTTTCTTTTTCATCGTTCAATGAAATTTTTGAAATACGCTGTCTACGAACAATAAATAAAAAATATCTAATGTAGCGCTAGTGGACCTCAGGACCTCAGACCTTAAGCAAGCAATCTTATCTTTAATAAACTGAACACACTATACTAAAAACCTTAAAGTAATCCACCTGTTACTGTGCAGTCTCGGCTATTTGATGTTACACTTTATCATATTAGTGATTATAAACTTCTTACAAAATAATATGCGTTTTTAAGTTTCGTGGTGTAAATTTCCATAATATCAGCCCCCTTTTTGTCACCAGCGTTTTAATGCAGCAATTTACATTATGATAAACATTTAGGCTTATTTAGTATTTTTGACATCCTGTATCTCATCGAAACAAATAAAGGTGATCGAGCTGAGGTTGTTAGTGTAGGCTAATGTCAGTTATGATTTTTATCTTCATATATATAAAAATTACATGTCACGTTGTTTGTCCGCGATGGACTTCTAAACTACTGAACCGATTTTGATCTAACTTCGTAACTATCTGTTATTTGATCCAACTAAAAGGATAGAACAGTTTTTATCTCGATCTGTTAAGTGCGAGCCGGACTTGGGTACTTTAGGTAAAAACCAACTTTCGCCGGGTTATAAAGGGACGGCAGCGGATCAACGTTCGCCGGGACCGCTAGTATACATATATATACTCGTACCATTTTAAGGCGGATGCACTTTGGTCATTCAATTAACGGGTATGAAAGAAACGTCTTTTAAAAATAAACTTTAAGCGCCGTAACCAAAAATACTAATGAATGTATTCAAATTGCTTTCATTTTCCTTGCCTTGACATTCCGGATTATTTAGTAAGAATAAATTAAGAATTCTCACCTCGGCCGCATTAATTTCTTGAAAATCAACGTTTTAATTATAAACAAACATACCTTTTAATTTGTATTTAACTGTGGGAAAATTGTAAGAAAACTATTGCAAGTTATGATCAAAAATACATATCCTAGGGTGGTCTCCATAGTCGTTTCAAATCAGTAATAGAGTTCCACCGTGTTGCGCCGCGCCAGCTTGTACACAATAGACAATTCGAGTGTACGTCATAAACATCATATTGCAAAATTTAAAAAGAAATTAATCCGACTTCAAAAACTTCAGACACAAACTTCAAAATCCAAAAAAAAACTCACTAAAAAGCAAAAAATAAGCTAATAGTTCTGATTCGAATGCAATTAAATTTTTGATGCGTTGGTTGCCTATTGTGGTTGATAGATTTGTATTGGACAGTTGCTTAAGTAGGTATTTCTTAAGAATTACGTTTCGTTATTAATTTAAGCTATCTATATCATAATTAGGTATCATTAATATTATTCTCGTTCTCTTTGGGCTTGGCACCGACTTCAAACAGATCAGTTATCAGTATAGATACGATTAGGTAATAGGTTAGGACAAGAACGGTCTCGATAGTAGTAATTTTGTGTAAATATTGATTAATATGTACAAAACAATAAAGTCGGTGGTGGCCGAGGGGTTTAAATTTCACTTCAAGTGGCGGAGGTTCGAACCAACCAACCGGGTCGGCGTGTACCAATGAATCTTTTCTTAATTCCTCAAGTACACTGATTAATTTATTCACACCACTGGCTTTTCGGTGAAGGAAAACATCGTGAGGAAACCTGCATACGTCAAGAAAAAAAAAGTGACGTATGTGAAGTCCACAATCCGCACTGGGCCCGCGTGTGGACCTATGGCCCAATCACCCTCGCTTGTACAATAATATTGTATGTACATATAGAATATTAGGTACGAGTAAGTAATGTTTCTGTTAGTTTATTTAGTTATTGTTATTGTAATGATTAGTATCTACTTATATACGTTATTTTTAATCAAAACTAGAGAATAATAAAAAGTATATAATCAGTTTATTCTTTTGCTTTTTAGTGATTTTTTTTTGGTTGTTTTTCATCTGTTTTTTGAAGTCGGCTTTTTTTTTTTTTAAAGTTTGTTTATTTTTTCCTTATTGGTGTAAATAATACGTACTCAGTGAGTAAAACACTATTCCTATAACACTCAGTGTTTCTACTTTTAAAATGGTCATAGATTTTCTTTAAAATATCCCTAAAAGTGTCTAAAAATCCCTAATAAATTTTTAGGAAGCCCTAAATTTAGGGCGCATAAATTAAAAAAAAACCACAACATACTATTTACGCCTTTATCAAAGGAAATACCGACAAAACATGCATAATTTTAATTTCAGTATCCGAATTGAATTTATGTAGATACATATTTATTTTCTTTACCTTGTTATTTTAAAACAAAATTAGACAAAAATAAAAAATCTAATTCATATTTACATCCTTTAAATTAAAAGTCTATTATCAGTACTACAGTAGGACTACAATATGGAGTTCTTCAAGAAAGAAGTTATTAGATTTTTGAAGGGTCGGCAACACACGAGTGATACCCCTGGTGTTGCAAGCGTCCATAGGCTACGGTAACCGATCACTATCAGGCGGCCCGTAAGCTTGTTTGCCACCTTAGTGGTATAAAAAAAACAGTTTATTTTTTGCTTATGTTTCATCTGTTCTTTGACGTCGGTTTAATTTTTTTTAAAGTTTGTTTATTAAGTAAGTTTATTAAACTTTTATTTTTTTTTTAAAACTATCGTATGACAACGTTAAACCCATTCACCCAGTCTTCCATAGGATATCATCAAATTATAATCCATGTGTTACATTAACCGATAAAGAGTCCTGGCTTCCATCATGATAGCAGCATGAGTCGGTTAATGGTTCTGACTTGGTGACTATGGGATGGTCCCATCAGGAGTATAATATTTCAAATAAAACAATAATTTTTAAAATCGGTTCTCAATTGACGGAGAAATCGGTGGAAATACCTATATACAAAAAAATATACCCGTCGAACATAGAACCTCCTCCTTTTTTGAACTCGGTTAATAAATATCAAAACTAGATGAAATAAATTCGTGATCAGTGCTAATACCTACGCGAAATTTGGATTTTTTATTATTTTATCAGTTTATTATTCAGTGTCGTAGTAATTATCAATCAGTTCAAACGTTTTAGGGGCCGATTTTATGCGGGGGTCGAGACTCTTGCCCTAGTCAGTTTGTCACCTTGACGACGAGTGCAGAAGTCCGGTGACAAATTGATGCATGATGCCTGTTTGACTGCGTGTACAAATAAATACCTTTCCGTTCGATAAGCGCGAATACAGGAGGGCCTTGTTCAAAAAAACTTACTGTATACCGGGACCGAAATAAAGTTTTGTACTGTTTTTTTTGTACTTTAGAGAAATAAATTAGCTATTGACTCTGGCTTATGGGATTTTATTAAATTTAAGAATCTTTTAACGCCAATCTTTTACTTATCGCCCGTTACACTCCAGAAGCTTTATCAATCAGAGTCAAGCGGGAAAAGTGCTCAATGCAGACGAACTTCACTATAATTTACCTCTGATAAAATTGGTATCCCTACTTTGAAGAGAATAAAGCTATATTAGTCCTCATTTTGCATTGCATTGTCCTTTTTTCTCTTTCTTTTATTTCGCTTGTCCACCAGTGGAGAGACAGAAATCGAAAGACCATATTTTCGCAAAATATCTGAATTTAGTTTTCGCGGGCAAATTATATAGAATTTTTGTTGATGAGATATATTGGCTACATCTGTGTTATACGGGATTTGCAGGATTAGTGAATAGAGTATTTCCAGTGGAAATGCTTTTGGAGGAGTCAATAAAGGTAGCTGAGCATATCGGAAGCCACTCCCTGCTGGCAGTGCGGCTAGCCAAGCAGGCAATCAATCAAGCATACAGCAACAACTCACTGCATAATGGACTCGCCATCGAGAAGTTGCTATTTTATAACTCCTTACAATCGTATGTCATTTTACTCAAGTCTAGTTGAAAAAAAACTATGTGTGTGTGTGTGTGTGTGTGTGTGTGTGTGTGTGTGTGTGTGTGTGTGAATGAAACAACCTGGCTTACATAACTTAAACAATTAGGATGCTTGAGTGGCATTGGCTACATTTTACTAATAACTGAATAAAGTTGGAAAAGCAAGGTTTTAGAGTGGAGATCTTGACTTGGAAGATGCAATGTAGGATGAGTATTATGATTTGGGATTACATAAATTTTTTATCATATATCATAAATACAAATAAAAACTATACAACCAAAAAATGAAATTTTCAAAAACCCTGAATGTAGGTACTTTCATACATTTTTCTCTCGCATAAAAGTGAAGTTGTGAGCAAAGACTGAGAGCTTTATCGGTGGTCGTGAGAGTTTATTATTATATATATATTTAGAGTATATAGTTTATTTTATTATTTTATTATTTGAATGTTTTAATTTGTTTTCAGAGTAAACAAAGACAAGCAACGCCATCATACGTTCCCAAACGACGCCACGATCTAGATAGAAATTTTCGTTTGTATGCTGTTTTCCTGTTCTATACCTATTCCTAATCTAATCAATAAATTTGTTGAGGCACTTTTCTTTTAATGCTTTAGGCGTTGTCCTAATAGAACGGACGGTAAAAAATTTTGTTCTTAAGAACTGCGGGGTTTCAAATTGCGTAAGGTAAGTACCTACAAAATTTATGGACGCCCCTGACAACCGATTTGACAAGTTGTCCAAAACGTGCTTGTTCATTGTATGGCCTAAGGGGCACATGCCTCTCCTTGGAGGCTATAGTCCACCGCGCTGACCAAGTGCGGGTTGGCTAACGTTATCAAGCCACTCAACTGTCATATGACAACAGCCAGGACTGGCGGTTTTATGACGTTGGATTCAAAGCTTATAAAACTAGTAAACATTGGTAATAAAGATACTCGGTGTATTTAAATTTTTTGCAACAATACGTGAATATAGTACAGTCAAATTAGGTGAAATGTCACTAAAGTCTGAAAATAAGTCTAAGAACTAACAAAATCATTTCTGATTGTTTGTATGAGTATAAGAACGAACCCAATTCAGCCCTTAAGAAATTTTACTCCCCCGGCAGGGGGTGAAATTGTCTAAAAACTATGCAGTGGTCATAATTAACTAGGGGGAAAGGTCTACTCAGTACGATTTTTATACACTTTTATACAGCTCAATCTAAATTTAATTTAGTTATTCAAATCTACGGAATTAATGTATTAAATGTATTACTTATTTAGCTAATTTAATATAGTATTTAAATCATTTTTCTTAATTTGCACCGACTTCTATAGTTTAGCTCAAGCCGCAATGGCCAAAAGTTCATTTTTAAAATTTAAAAGTCGGTGCAAATTAAGAAAAATGCTTTAAATACTATATTAAATTAGCGATCATTCTCAGTAGATCCATTGTCTAGATCCATCATGGATCTAGTGAGATATTTTTTTCTCAGTAGATCTGTTTTCTAATAAACTGGATCTGATGAGAATTTTCATTGCCAATAGATTTATTTTAAAAATAATGTTAAAAAAAATTAGATCTAATGATAATATATTGTCTCACTAAATAGTAATTTAAAAACAAATTAGGTTTGAAAAAATATGTAATTATAGAAAATGATACCTAATTATTAACGAAAATTATACTTAATTATTAACGAAAATTTGTAATTTGAATAAATATAAATTATTAAACATTTTGATTGCTGTAAACATTTCTAGCTGTAAATATCTAAATAGCTTTAAGTTAATAGCAATAAGTTTAATTTTTCTCCATTATTATTAAGTAACCAAGATTTTTTGACGGCACGTCATAGGTACAGTAGTATTTTTTTTATAAAAAAGGCATATACATTAATAAAGGTTCGCCATCCCTGCCCTAGGGTTTGTTTGTCAAACTAGAAAGGACTATATATCCGTAACTATTGATCGTAGACTAGTAGTTTCTTGACAGAAATGATACGTCTCATACGATCTTTATTTCAGAATGACAGCTGTCAAACTATAAATATATCTCGGTAACTTAAAACTTACTCGGGTACCTAAAATTTATCGTAGACTAATAGTTTCTCTACAGAAATGAAAAATAGAAAGGTTTCATGATCAATAGTTACAGAGATATAGACCTTTCTAGTTTGACAGCTGTCATTTGAAATAAAGATCTTGATGAGATCTATAACTTTTGTAAAATAACTACACGTGTAAGATCAATAGTTTAATTTTTTTTAATATATAAAATAAAATAAAAAATATATTAAGAAAAACAGTATTTTTCTTGTCTTTTGCGGTTCGAACTATCTCCATATTAAATTTATCACAATTGGTCCAACCGTAAAATTTAACGGATTGATAGACAGACAGACACCGACACTTTTGAATTTATAATATTAGTATTGGTATGGATCCTCCTTTAATAAATTCGGTTAATTTTTAGTTATGAATTAATAATATCTCTTATATGGGTACCTACAGACCATTCGCGAACTTTTTAAAGTTGGTAAAAATAAGAATATGACAGGGGAAATACGAGTACCTGAAATAGTATTAGAAAGCAAGTTCCGTTACCTCCCCAGCCTAGGGGACAACAAGCCTAGCCGACACCAAATTTTTTTATCAGATCCACAACTGCATCTAGTGAGAAAGAAATTCCTTAGTAGACCCACACTTTTAAATCTGGTTCTGGTTAACGGATCTAGCGAGACAAATACTTCTCAGGAGATACACACTTTTAAAAATGGATCTATTGAGAAAATAATATCTCACTAGATCCATTATGGATCTGGAAAATGGATCTAGTGAGAATGATCCTAAATTAGCACGGCAACGCAGCATACAGAACGTAGTTTATAGGATTCCGTACCCAAAGGGTAAAAAATGGGACCATATTATTAAGACTCCGCTTTTTTTTTTCTGAGCTGACAATGCAGTTGGCTGTTGCAGCCATTACGGCTTCACCGGGCTTTTTGGGGCGAGAATCTGAAGGAGCCTTAGCCCATATAGCGCCCAACGCTCAAGGGCTCCCCGCAGGGGAAGCCTTGGCTTGGGTTGTCGCTCTCGGGGGCGTCCCTTCGACCGGCGGGAGTCTCGATCCCGAAGGTGAGTCACCGCCAGGAGGGGAGTTCCCCGTTACGCGGGTACGATTGCGATTGAGTGGGGGCGAGAAGCGCCCCGGCACTCTTTGAAACCTCGTGTATCCTTGTGGGCGCCGACGAACCCGGGGACGTCGGCGTCGTGTTTGGAGGGAGGCCCTATTTTGGGAGGTCGTAGTGACTAATCTCGCAATCCGTACAGCGAGATCGTCATCTGGGGCCGTTAGTACGTGCCGAGGCCGCCTAACTATAGTTTTACGACCGTGCCGAGGTCGATGTGGATTGCACAATTAGTCGATTCTGGTGGTTTTGTGTACGCTCGAAAAAGCGGACTGCCAGGTCTTAGAAATATTGGGGAATCGTGGGGAGTTCGAAGTCTCTGTGTAGGTCCGTATTGCCAAGAGTACCAGAGGCCGCTCTGAGAAAGCGGTTTTGAAGGGTCTGAAGTTTGTGGAGATTGCGCTTGGATAACGCAAAGACTACGCTAGCATAAGCTAGTATGGGGCGGATGCAAGTTGTGTAAAGATTCAGCTTATTTCTAAGCGACATCTTACTGTACTTGCCTATCATGGGATAAAGACGACCGAGGACAAAAGCGGCTCGGTCTCTGACTATTGGTGTGAGCGTGGAAGTTCAAACGACTATCCATGGTCACACCGAGATATATAGTCTTATTTTGCCAGGGAAAAAAACGACCGAAGAGAGACACCGCTGTCCGTCCGTCTGTCTATCACCAAGCTGTATCTCATGAACCGTTATAGTTAGTGAAATGATGAAATGTTCACAGAAAATGTTTTTCTGTTGCTGATATAACAACAAATACTAAAAAACAGAATAAAATAAATATTTAAGGGGGTCCCATACAACAAACGTGATTTTTTTGCTCGATATCGATGACGGCAACAGGAAGACGCTTAAAATATAATATTTAGTTATATAGTCACTTTAAAAATAAATAATAAAATTAAAATAAAACAAATATAACGTGATTTTTTTGCCGTTTTTATAGATAATGGTACAGAACCCTTCGTGCGCGAGTCCGACTCGCACTTGGCCGATTTTGACACAGCTTTACTGCCACTAAAAAACGAAACGAATAGTTTTGCTGGTGTGAATATCCAAAAATGTCTATGCACCACAACGGAAAATATAAACATTTTTACACAAAATGGTACAATTTTGTCGTCATTGTGACCAATTTTTGGTGTGTGTATCAAAAACATTATCCAATGTTTATATTTTTATTTCTATGTTACTTTGTTACCTACGTAATATATAAAATAACTTATATGTTCCTAAAATAATTGTAATAAGTATTGCAATATATTTAATGGAAAAAATTATACAAAGTTACACCTATGATTTGAACAAATATTAAAACATGTGATTATTTTGTTTTATTTGTGAAACACTGACTAGGTACCTATCGAATTAAAAAAATAAATCTTAACAATAGGAGCTATGTCGAATCGATATGAGGGAACATCACTATTATATCGTTAATATATTTATCGATATATTTTACATCACTATTTGAAGAAGTAGAAGAGCGTATGTTATCTGTGACAGCCTGGCGATTACAGCACCAATACGGGGAATGCGGAACTTACCCGGAAAAATGAAGTGTCTCATCTGTAGCTTGATACTTATATGTAAATCTGTGAATCATTTCATACAATGCGTTTAATGTCATAATTTAGCTAATTTAATAAGACATAAATTCTGTATGACACACTACAAATCTTAACTCATTCTCTTTAGTTGGATTATCGACATTAAGCGCATAATGTACAGTACCTTGAGGACCGAGCTTCGCTCATTTTTTTTAGCAACGCCATCTATTGTCAAGTAGCTGAACAACTGCCATCTATTGTGAAGTAGCTTTATCGTTGCTGTTTCGGAAAAATAATAGGAATATTAATATTTATATATATATATATATATATATATATATATACATTTATACAAGAATTGCTGGTTTTAAGGTATAAGATTTATAAGGGCGTTCCATCTGGCGATTTTTTAACACTAACAGTGCGTTCGTTCTGGGATGCAGAATCATTATTTTCATTACTTTTGCCACCTGTCATCCGTTCGTTTAGCATTGGTATCAAAAATATCAAAATTTTCGTATCATCTGTGACAAACTGTCATGCGTTCGTTTACGATATTTTTGTTATTTTTGTCACTTTTGCCACCGAATAACGAAACTTTAGACCCATGTCTGGAGGTGGGGTTTTTGTGTTAATCTGGCAAACTGCCAATACATATTCATTGTTTATGGTAGTGTGTGTGTGTTTTATCGTAGTGTGTGTACGTCAACCGTTCGTTTTGCAAGTTTTGTAACCAAAAATTTTGTTAGTAACGTTTCAAAGCTAAACGAACGGTAGGTGTCGGTGGCAAAACTGGCGTTTTCAAAAGTGTGAAAAGTATCATTCGTGGGAACTCTGAATCCCAGAACGAACGCGCCCTAAGTAGCAGATTTTTTTAGCGGTTCGCGTTTCATTAACTTTTGGTAGCAAAATAATAGCAAAATATAATGTTGACTTTTAGCGTTTCTTTTGAGCATTTTTTCTACGAAATGTTGCTACCAAAAATCCATGTCGGGAGGTGGGTATTTTGTGCTACTTTTTGACGTTGGTTTTTTAGGGAAAAGTTTATTTTTGCATTATAAACTAAACATATATCTTTGTTATTATCTACAAAAAAATCAAAATCAAATACTTTAGTATATACACGCACGGAACTGTCAAAAAATGACGCGCAACTCATGTCATTTGGACAATGGACAATAATGGCGCCGCTGAAATTATCAGATGCGCTCAAACGGAATGCAAAAGGAACGCCCTCGGTCAACAAAACGCCACTATATTCAAAACTACCTACAGTCGCCATATTGAAATAGTATTTAAAAAAAAAAAAAAAAAAAAAAACAATTCAAATCCTTAATTTCAAAGTGTTTAACTATGCAAAATTATAAATATAAATTCTTCATTCTCACAGGAGACCCGGGTTAGGTAGCTTTGATGCTGAGCGAAGTTTTGATCTACATTTTTGAATTCATACATGTATTTCCATATATTTTATATTTGTCACTTCAGGTGTTGGAAAGACAACTTTAACTAAGAAAATTTCTTCTATGGTAAAAGAAAAGGGTATAAGAACTTCAGGGTTTTACACCGAAGAAGTCAGAAAAAACGGAGTTAGAGAAGGATTTGATGTTGTTACTCTGGACGGTGAAAGAGGAAGTTTGGCAAAAGATCAAACTCTTTTATCTCACCCAGTAAAATATAGAGTTGGCAAATATGGAGTTTTAATACAAGAATTTGAAAAAGTTGCTTTACCTTCTATACACAAGGTGGGCTGCTAATGTGTGTATTCAATCATCTTTTTATTATACAAACTACCACATTTAACTACAGACATTTCACTAAATGCTTTGCTAGCCACATGTGGCTGTGGCTACTTGTGTTCTGTGCACACGCAGACTACAAGAAAGACTTCAGCAGCTTACATACAAGTTGTATTGAATAAGCCAGCCAGTCATTCCGTCAGAGTAACTAAAAGGGGGCGCAAGGGCTCAGCATAGCTATAGGTATATTAGTGATGTCATGCATTGACCAGCTTGTCAACCTTTTTGTCTATGAGTAAGCAAAAAATTGCTACTGTGTGTGTGTGTGTGTGTGTGTAGACAATATATATTAACATAACATACATATATATAAAATTCATTAACATACAATAACGCAATAATATAATGATGCAAATAATAGGTATTTATCTAAGAATATTTCTAATAATTTATCATTTACTTTCATATGAACACATTATATTCAATAATTTTATTTGTTGGTTTTGCATATAATCAATATACCTAATATGAAAATTAGTTCATTTGTTGGGATATAATTGTTGGGTTAGCTAAATATATTTCAAAATATTTAGTTGAATTACTATCAAATTGTGTAGCACTCATTACAATTCAATTCAATAATATTACAATACATTATTTATTATCTATTTATTTAATTTTTTATATTTATTTCATTTGTTATTTTATGATCAGTATAAGATTATGTTCATTTCAATAGTTATATTTATTACTATGTAATTTAGTACCTGATTATATTTATTATTTTTGTTCCCCATTGGTTATCGGTTCCTGCCCTTCATTTAACAAATTTCAAATTTTCTACACTTCATTTAACTTTTCTTAAAGCTTGAGTAAAAAAATATTGTAGTTATTTTGTAACAGTATTATGTTCTAATACTTAAAAAAAATTATTCTTTAAATAATGTCTTTTTATTCTTATTTTCTCTAGATTTAGAGCAGCAGCAGAATTTTTAGTCTACTGCTCCCTTGAGGACCAGCCAGATTGGGAGAGTTAGAGAGGTTTATGATGCTTTATAGTGGAATCTGGTTAAGATGCAGAGCATTCATAAGAATATGGTTCTTTTTGTTTCTTGGGGTGGAGCCAGATATGTCATTGGTTCTGCTTATCTTTGTATGTGGTTCACTTCTTTTACATTTTTCTTTTTAATCTTGTGATGGGCAGAGATTTCTTTTATTACTGTTGCAGTTCTGAAGTAAAACTATTTTATTATATTAAATAATGACATGTTTTCCCCCTTTTCTCAGTTTTTAAACTTCAGTCTGTAGGATTTTTCTTATTACTAATATTTTCCTAGGAAAGTCTTACTTAATGTTATAAGCAATATCGGCAAAGGTCTTATTGTTTTTAAGGATTTCATAAAATAGTATTTTGTGGATAAAACCATGAATGAAGTTAAAAGCTTTCTTTTTTTCCAAAACTCAACTTTAAACTTTAATCCAGTTTAAACAATGAACCATCACAAGCTTAAAATCTATGTCTATCAGTACTTTTAAATAGTTGACATATTTGGTACAAAATCCTCAGGATCAGCAGTAGTGATGGGGGTTCCACAAGGATCGATATTGGGACTGTTTTTGTTTTTCGTATATATATTAACAATTTGCCTTATTTTGCTGAAAATTTTTGCCAAGTCATTTTGTTTGCTGATGACACATCCTTAATATTTAATGTTGATAGGAAAACGAAAACTATGACGATGTCAATGATGCCTTATCAGCAATACTTGATTGGTTTGCAGTAATTATTGCTTAATTCCAGAAAAACCAAGTGCATCTAATTTGCTTTACTTATATCCTAAATAGTATATGCTTATAAGCTTAAATGGTGACAGTTCGGATTTGATAGATTTAACTATTTTTTTGGGCGTCACATTGGATCCCAAACTACAATGGAATACACATATGTCTATACTTGCTGAAAAACTTAGCTCAGCTGCCTTCTCTGTTAAGAAAGTCAGGCATTTAACTAATTAGTCAGTTTCAACTGCCTGCTTAGTTTATTTTAGTTATTTTCACAGCATCATGTCATATGGAATTCTGTTGAAGGGCAGAGCAGCTGATATAGAGTCAATTTTCATATTACAAAAAAGAGCTATTAGGTCTAGCTATAACTTGAAACCTTGGGTTTCCCTCAGAGAAGTTTTTAAGAACATCGGCATTTTAACTATGACATCACAATATATTTATGCAAATATAATGTATGTTCATAGAAACTTGTCCCTGTACTGTAAAAAAAGCGATGTACACAGTGTTAATACACGAAATAAACTTAAATTAATAGATTTTACTAGTTGTCTTCAAAAAATTAACAATTTGTTTCTTGGGCAGTGTGTACGCTTCTATAACAAGATCCCACAGACTACCCTGAACTTGCCTTTACATCAATTTAAATCTGCAATAAAATGTCATTTGATAAAAGGAGGGCCTGTTGACGAGTATTTAAATGACAATTTGTAACTTGACTCATGATTCCACTATTATTATATTTACTTATTATAATAATTTTACTATTTGTATTTAAACTAAAGTTTTTTTTTGTGGTATTGTTACCAACTTATTTATATGTTTTATTGTTCTCAATTTTATTTGTATTGATTTTCTTTTTAAGTACTTAACTACATGTACTTTTATTTAAAAATTGACATGTAAAAGCGCCTTTTTAGGGCCTACGTACTGAATAAATAAATAAACTCCTAAACTAAATTGTATCTAATGGGATCGAGTTTGCTGTGTGCCAGCTTTCTATTAAATTGTTTAATTTAGAAGTTATGCAGAATTCTAGATTTTCATACAAATGGTGTCATATAAATTTTTTCCTGCCTCCGCTCGCCTTGTTAGGTACTCACACCTAGATGATTTCGGTTCAAAATAATGTAGGTGTTCATAAATATCTATTAAATTATTAAAATCACCTTTAATTGTTGTTCAAAACAGAATAAAATAAGTCGTACACAACACAATGCTTCCTCTGTTGACAACGTAATGAGTTTGTACTAACGTGTATCACTACGACGAGTAGGGTTGCCAGGTCTTAAAACCAAAAAGCAGGACAGACCACTTAGTTAACCCGGACATTTGGGTAAAAAGGCCAGACATCTTCAATTCTTTAGTTTGAGTATAACACGACAATTTTTACGACATAAAACAAGGTTGTTTCATCATTTACTATAAAATCTTCTTAAATTCTAATGAAACAACAATAAAATTGAATGAATCTGTCTTCATTATTATTAATAATTCAATATTCAATACAATATTATTTTTAAAATTCAGGACGCGGGGAGAACAGTGCTAGTCCGCTCGCTTGCGCTAGCGATAGAAGGTGAGGCGGGCGGAGCATAAACAAACACATGACAAATGGAAAAAAAAATATAAAAACCCTAACAAAAGCCGGACAGGCTGGACACCGTCTAATTCGGCCGCACACGCAACCAAAAAGCCTGACTGTGTCTGGCTTTATCCGGACGCCTGGCAACCCTTAACACGAGCCAAAAAACTTAAAACTGCGGTCTTTAAGGTTCGCTTTTACTAAGAATAGGGCGTGCCCCAACATTGTCAAAAGTCTCTATGAATAGTTAAGTTTATTTCTTACTCATTCCGAAGAGTTTCAAATAGGGCGAAGAGTACCGATTCAAGTAATTTCTATTGTATTGTTGTTCCGAATTTGGGTACTAAATTCCATTCTCGATTGAGCAGTATAATAATTTTCTAAGTTACTAACTTCTATATTTTTCGATCGCACTAGGATTTTATGACTAAAACTAGTCACAAGAGTTACCCCTCCCCTTAGATAGCTATGTCAAAATTTATAAATAGCTCCTAAAAATTTGAAACTTTCAGACTGAAGATTCTCAACTGCAACTAATAGTTATTGACGAGATTGGAAAAATGGAGTTCTTCAGTGAATCTTTCAAGGCTAGGATAAAAGAAATATTCAGCTCATCTTCGGATAGTATAGTTTTAGCCACTATACCCATAAGAAAAAGTGACCAGCTCATAGAAAATATACGAAACAGCAATCATTCTAAAGTTTGGATGGTAAGTGTAACTAAGCTAAACTACATAATTGTAGGAATTATAAATCTAACTCATCTTTAACTTTTTTAAATAAGCCATGCTAACTAATATTCTTTTACACATAGTAAAATTAATATACAACTTCTAGTGACTTATAAAATCCTAGTACATCAATCTTATAAACACACAAAATCTTCATTAAAATAAGAAATACAATATAAATATACATACATAGAAATAATCTCTCTTCGTTTATGACTCCCTGAAGGTTAGAGTCTTAGAAGATAATATATTATACATGCCATATCCATGGCTATAATATCATCAATATAAATAAATACTTTCATATCAAAGATTCAGTCAAAAGATTAACCTCGAGCCAGGACTTGAACCTGCGACCCTTACAATCCGTGTAAGTGCTCTACCACTGAGTTACCGAGGCACAAGTCTGACTGATGAAAATCCCAACAACATTAAAAAATAAAATAAGTAAAATTAATAAAAACTTAAAATTAAATATAACTTATTCAAAACCTGATAGCATCATAATCAGACCATTTTATACGCCTAATAATACCAACGGCCACACATGCAAACATATATTTTTTTACTTTAAAAGATTTATGATTCAATAACGAATTTACATCAAAATCTAAAGTGCTACTTTTGTGCATTTCGACAATACAGGGAGTATTTATTATTACTCATTATATTAGCACTGAAATAAACGTAAACTAACTTAGAGTCTATTTTGTGCTGTTAAATAAAGCTCTTTCAAAGTTTAACCCTTCGTGTAGTGTAGTCTCATATGCCTGGTTAATTGCCTGCTTTGCCAGACCAACTGCTCTAGGACAGTTCGTCCCAATCTTATCTGCCAGCTTAATAGTTTCTTTTAGAAGCTTGTCCTCTGGACACACTTTGCTTACGAAACCTGTGAAATTAATAATCCAAATTGTAACTTTTGGGTTCTCGTAGTTCTCTAGTAAGAACTAGACATTTTCTCTCTCTCTCTCACTCTCATATCTCCAGGATAAAAAGTAGTCCCGAGACCTAAGCTATGACCCTAATAAATAGTTCAGATTTATGATATTTATTGGGATTTATATTTTTACTTTTTAATGATTCTATTTAAAAAGAAAAAAGAGGAGATTTTAGTAAGAAGATATTTATAAAATCATTATTACATAAGTAGGATTTAAGTCTAAAGATAACAAAAATAAAGTTTGCAAAGTTTAGCAAAGATTAAAAGGTCAAGTAATTTTGGTGGCGCAATTCTTCATTCATGTATTACCGATTTTTAAAACATCTCTTAATCGCTTTATATACCTAGGTACAACTTGGTTCAGGTGTAGAAATACGGGTGTAAAACATAAAAAGAAAAACACTTTACCAAAGTAACGCAGCGAACGACCTGTTTAATAATTACTATTAAGCTAATGCTTACGTTACATAAAACACCTGGCAGACGTTGTTC
Organism: Apoda limacodes; assembly: GCA_946406115.1. Taxonomy (NCBI): domain Eukaryota; kingdom Metazoa; phylum Arthropoda; class Insecta; order Lepidoptera; family Limacodidae; genus Apoda; species Apoda limacodes. The sequence continues at coordinate 27,186,514 of OX291550.1, forward strand.
TGCGCTTTTCGTTTCTTTTGCGCTGTAACGCTATCCTCGAGCCTAACTACCGGTGTCCGCTCGCATCGCTCGACTGCGTTTTCGTTTACCATTCTTTCTGATTTTGTTTTCTTTCTGCTCGGCTCGTAAGGGTCTGATTTTTAATAGCCTATAACCTCCCGCAACAACATGGCTATTTGATATCAAAAAGGAATTTCTCAAATGTTACTGGAAGTTCAAAGATTGCGCGTTTAAACAAAAAAAACTGGCCGAATTCAGTCCCAATATAGAATACTAGCTGTTGCCCGCGACGTCGTCTGCGTGAACCCTATACTATAGCATCACTTTTTGTGAACGAAACCTTCTAGTTAGCAAATAGGAAACATTTTTATATGGTGAAAAATTATAACACATCTAAGTTATGACTTTACACGATTTTTTAACATAAAATAAATGGCTATTTGTGAGTAGAATTATTAATTATTTAGAAGCAAGTCAAATATGCGTCGTTAGATTACACGTTGTTAGAGAATACGTTGAAGGAATAAAGGTTCACCGCTCGTTCCCCGTAGGTATATAGCGTGATAATATGTAGCCTATATGTTGACCCGACTTTTTTAATATTAGTGCCAAATTTGAAGTAAATCCATGCAGTACTTTTTGAGTTTATCTCGAACATACATACAGACAAACAGAGAAAATTCTAATAACTATATTTTTGGCTTCGGTATCGATTGTAGATTACACCCCAAGTATTCTTTTATAAAAATATCCAATGTACAGTTTTGACTTTACTACCATTTTATTATATGTATAGACTATATTTTTGGCTTCGGTATCGATTGTAGATCACACCCCAAGTATTCTTTTATAAAAATATTCAATGTACAGTTTTGACTTTCCTACCATTTTATTATATGTATAGACTATATTTTTGGCTTCGGTATCGATTGTAGATCACACCCCAAGTATTCTTTTATAAAAATATTCAATGTACAGTTTTGACTTTCCTACCATTTTATTATATGTATAGATAAGCCGTAAGAATGGCAAAATTACTCATAAACAGTAGGTGAGTGTACAAAAAGGTCTGTGCTACGCATTTGACCGCAAAATCAAGTTGGTTGTTATAGAAAAAAAATAGGGAATTTTAAAGAAAACGTCTCAGTTTTCCCATGTACAGGTGAACAGTCAGTACCGCTCAAAAGTGACTGCTTAGGGCTAAGAGTTATTCTCTAATATAGTAGCAGCTTTCTATACCTACGTAATTTACGGTGGGTTATTTCACAGGGTAATTTTGTTCATGGGCTCATAAAGAATATAATACTACGTTTTACATGGGCCTGTAGTCTATATGTCGCAGCCATCTGGGTTCAATTAGCCAGTTAATTGGGCGCCTAGGCAGATCGTTAAATATGGGAAAGAAATAATCATATAACTGAACAGATTATTATATGAAACTTGACTCGAAGTGGAAGGCTCCGTTCGCTTTGCTCGCTTCGCATCGACAAGAGACAGTGAACCAAACTTAAAATACATGACTAATAAAGTGCGATTTCTGTTCCTATTTTTTTCATACTTGACGATCTGCCTAGTCGTCAAATTAATTAAAATGAGACCATTTCGGTTCTAGATTCGGTGAGAATGAATTCCCTGCGATGGCGAGCGGTGAGTAGAAAGTAGCCGAAGACATCATTTCGAACAATTCCTCAGAACCCATCCCATTGTAAAAGCGGTAGAACACACACAGGGAGGCAAAGTCTCTCCTCAGACTTAAGGGTTCGATACGGCAAGTGAGTTTGAGATCGTTGACGATTCTCACAGCCCGTCGTTGAACTGAGTCAAAAGGGCCAAGCTGATATCAGAGTGCACCAGCCCAGAGATGGCAGCAGTACTTTATATGAGCCCGAACTTGCGACTTATAAAGCAGCAACCTCTGCTCCGACGTGAAGTATTGCCTCGCTCTGTTGAGTACACCTAGTTTTTTGGACGCCAGCTTCACCTTGTCATGCAAATGATCTCGGAACTTCGATAGAAGACCACGGTGCCAGACCCGATCGATCGCCTTCACTATGTCCAGGCTACATGCCAATGACTCCCCCTGACTCTTAATGGCTAGTGCCCATCGGTGTGTGAGATACACTAGAAGGTCATCAGTCGAGCGACCGTGGCGAAAGCCATATTAACGGTCACTGACCAAGTCGTATACTTCTAGGTATCTTAGAAGCTGTGTGTTGATCACACGCTCCATCACCATGAAGAGGAGAGAGGTAATAGGTCTATCGCTCTTTTTGGGCACCTTCGCAATCTTTCATGAAGACGGAAATTGCCTAGTGTGGTAGGAAAGCGCGAAGAGGCGCGTGACTACAGGATGCTGGTATACCGTCTGCCCCACTCGACTTATGAACGTCTAGAGAAAGCAACGCACGCCGGACCTTCCACTGTGTTATGGAGATTTCCGGCAGTCTTACCCCACCACGGTATAGTAGGTGGTACAACGCCTTCATCGTTCATATTCGACATATATACTATGACAACCTTATGACGTCATCGGGCAGGAATCTGGGTAGTTTGAATTGGTCCAGTGGTTCCGGAAACACACACGTAGATATATAAACAAACTGACTTTCTTTTTTTATAATATTTTCTTGAACCCTTAATAATTATGAACAAAAAACAGTATGCTTATATAAACGCTACCTCCTATGCTTTTATTTTATAATCTGTGAGAAATACTTAATAACAGTCTACTCACCTAATTTCATAGCTCTTTGGGAATCAATTATTTCGGCAGTTAGGGCCATTTCCATGACCCTTGTTTTATTGATGGACTTGACCAGCCGCTGCGTGCCACCCCCTCCACACACTATGCCAATGGCCACCTCCAGAAGACCAAACTTAGCTTTTTCGCTAGCGTAGATAATGTCGCATACCAGCGCAAACTCGAAGCCGCCCCCTAACTGAAAATGTTAATATTTTAAGATTCTTCGCTTGGGACTCCATATTTGTCTACTAAATTCTATGAAAAGACATAAACCAGTTAAAATTTACAGTGTCACCCAGACTACACCGCAATTTTTAGATAGATAGTAATTTAATTAGTAGGTACTTATTTTTTTAAGGCTAACATTCTAATTATTACTTTTTATATAATTAATTTACTTATATTTTAATTTGAGATAACTTTCAGCTTACTCACAGCATATCCATTAACAGCTGCAATAAGTGGTTTTCTGCATTTATAAACATTCTCCCACTCATTGAGGAACCCCATTTTTTGGTTCTTGCTGTACGTTCTGTTTTGGACTTCTTTAATGTCTCCACCGGCGCAGAAGTTTTCGCCATTGCCTTAAATTTAATAAAAAAAATCGGCTTAGTTTTTAATTTTTCTTGTAAAATATAAACAATTTTATCAATTTAATTAATTAGTTTAATTTATTTTAGATATTTCTGCTCGCAACCTCATTTTTTGTTCAGTGTTAGTCATAAATAAAAAAAAATCGGCCAAGTGCGAGTTTGGCTCGCGCACCGAGGGTTCCGTACAAACTTATTGTATGTACATAGCTCTTCCATCATGCGATCTAGTCTCCTAGGTTAACAGGAAGTACCCCATAGGTTTTGATTTATTTGTTTCACAATATGCGATAAAAATGATTGATGAACGTATTTTAGGCATATTTATTTTTCATATTGACTTAGAAGCTTGATTTTTTACCCCTGGGGGTGCCATAGGAACTTGAATTTGGACCCGTGGCAACCCCAGGTACTGAAATTCATACAACGGTGTACAAGTGGTATCACGGTTTCTATTTACTAGTCCCCATGAAACCCCCAATAGAATAGTGATGGGATAGATGAATAGTAACAAAATAATTTTAATAAGTCTATTTTTTTCTTCTCCATCCATCCATTCTCCAATGTGTGGCCTAGTGTTATTTCTCAGTTCAAAAATTGCAATTGAATGTGCACAAATCGTCATTATTGATGTCTGCTTGTTTTCGGTTTTATGTACTGCATTCAATTTGTGAATATTGTGCAATATATTTAGTAAACGCATCACAGAAACCGTATTTTTATAAATCAATTAGTTTAATTTGGCGTATCATTTCTAAAATGTTATTCGTCCTATGACGCTCTCCAAAGATGCTAAAAATCTCAGCTGAATGTACACTGAGCCAAAATCATTCTATGTAATTGATGATTTTTTCCATATCCACAGTACAGTATATCATTCATACATCGGATACAATATATCAAAATTCAAAAGCCTCCCGAATGGTATCAGATGGAAGAAGTGGTAAAACCGCTGTTAGACTCACAATTCTTCTTTCAGCCTTTATTTAAGTGTACCTACTCTAAAGAGTTTGCTTTTCGCCATATTTGTATTTCGCGTCCAATGGTAGTAGCATCCTGGGTGTGCCGTTGGCACACACACACATTTAATTACTAAGTGTACCCTTACCTTATCTATGGTTAAAGACCAAGGACATTATGATTTCTTATAGGTTGAACAACGCTACGCAGACGAACTTCCCTTGTAATCTTTTCTTATGATGTCTGTATTTTTTGTGCAGCAGAATTGTTCCTCCGTGTATCTTGATAAAATTTAGATCCTCCGTTTCCGTTACTATATTCATTGCTACACAATATACTGATATATTATTTGTAATTAGAATGCTACGCTATACTTCAATTTGATTGCTGATTACATATTTTAAAATACAATAGTGATACGTGTAGGTACGTCGACTGTTGCTTTTAATTAGAATTTTTCAGCTTTAACATTTACCCTCCATTCAAAAGCACAGCACTAAATGTCCTGGGGGTGCCACGGGTCCAAATTCAAGTTCCCGTTGTACCCCCAGGGGTGTCCTTCAGGCGTGCCTTGGGTCCGGAATGTATTTTTTTTACAGCTTCAAGGGACCATAGACATTAGTATTTGATATAACATATATATAACGTGATACCTTTACGCGTTCCTGAGAAAAAGGAACAACAAAGTGATCCTACAAAGGTTACTTTTTTCCTTTTGAGGTACGGAACCTTAAAAAATGATAACAAATAGGATTCTATTAAAAAAAGGTTTTTGTAATGTGCAAACATGACCCGTTTATAGTCGGATATTTACGAACCCTGTTTTGAACCCACTTACAGTTACACTTACTTACCAGTGACAATGATTGCAGCAATATTATAATCATCATCGAAATCGGTTATAGCTTGAGCTATTTCCGTAAACATAGGCGTGTTGAAGGCATTGGACGCCTCAGGCCGTAGGAATCGAACTAGGCCCACTTTGCTCTCAACGCCCACTCTCTCTGAACTAACGTGTTTGTATTTTAAACCTGTATGGGTCAAATAAAAATAAAAAAGTACCTAATAACTTAATACTAATATTTATTAAATTTCTTAGTTCAAAAGTTAATCCATACTAAAATTATAAATGCAAAAGTAACTCTGTCTGTCTGCCTGTTACCTTTTCCTCTTAAACCGCTGTACCGATTAAGATGAAATTTGTCATGGAGATAGTTTGAATCCCGAGAAAGGACATAAGTAACTTGAAAACGTCAATTGTAAGTCGGTTTCTTTTCTAAAATTGAGGAGTTGCCGTTGCAATCTTACAGCGATAACGGAATTTTGGAATTGAGATAGTTTGAGTCTCGGCAAAGGACAAAGGTTACATGAAAACGTCAAGTGTGAGTCGGGGGATTCGTAAAAATCATTTGACGAAAATGTCGTAGGTACTTTCTTTGTGTTCGTACGACTGAATTATGACATATTAAAAAAACTGAAGAAAACCAAAAGAAACTCCTGAAAGATCCATCTGACAACACGGAAATATGCTCTTTTAAAATCAAATCAAACAATATTTATTCAAATACTCGTAGGTTACTAAGAACACTTTTGAATCGTCAATACAATGTAAACAATGTTAATTTCTGCCAAAAAGAGCTGGCAAGACGTTTTATTTTAAGTAATAAATAATACAATACTTTGATAATAATTTCTAATAGACTGGGAGATAGTGACACAAAATACTGGGTGATTTGTACCAGTACACGGTAAAAAAGAATTAGTTGAGCCAAGAGAATATCGTTTCATATATGCACCAACGAATATTTACTTCATCTAAGATATTATTTCTCTTAAATATTTAAAATAATATGAAGTTAACACAAGATCAAATTTCTTTGAACCAGTAAATAAAACTCTATCAGTTTGAAACAATATTTAATTCATTGAAGAAAAATATGCTTCTTTATTTGAAACACTTAGTTTTCTTGGGCGTAGAACTTCGTGTGTTATTGCGCGAAAGAAATGTCTAGTTCACACAAGAGAATAGTGCTCTTAACTTGACTACATCAGCTCTAAAATTAATAACATTATATTTTAGTTTAAAACAAAAAATGTTTCGGTCCAAAATGACATAGTTATCCGTCAAGATTAAATAAAGTTTTTTAAAAAGCCCTACGCCTCTTTTCTGGAGGCTTGGGCCATATAGAGTCAGTCTACCGCACTGACTTAGTGTGTGTCTTAGCGGACGTTTGCCGAGCTAGTGCCCTCTACTGCAGAGGCACAGGCCTCTTTTCTGGAGGCTTGGGCCATATAGTCAGTCTACCGCACTTCCTTTATTTGGACTTTGTCGAGCTTAGCAGCTATTCTCGCCTTTAGCTGATTATACAGCGTTATGTTTAATTATAATTGTTATGACTATTTAACGATCCTTCTTAAACATGGAAGAAAAAGCGGTCACCCATCCAAGTACTGACCACGGTCGACGTTGCTTAACTTCGCTTATCGTTTCAGATAGACGAATGCGACTGGGCCACGAGCTTTTCAATTCTCAGAAAATAATTAACTGTAGGTTTCTCGCATAAACTGATACTAATTTGACACACAAAACCCTACAATAAACAATTATTTAAAATTAAAAGCCAACACGAAATCCTATAAAGGACAGTGATGAGTTCCATTCAATTTTAAAAATGCAGGTATTTACTTAAACGAAAAGAAAATTTGTTCAAAATGATACTAGCTGATTAATTTCAACGAAAATGTTTAATATTTTAAAGCAGGTATTTTATTTGTTTCGACTAAAACAAGAGTTTAAGCTTAAAATATCAGATTTTGAGTCAAGAATCTAACAAATTCTGTTAAAATTATTATTTTTCTTATTCAAAACAGTATTATTTTAACTGAACATTTCACTGGCTTTGATTTAAGATACAATTATTTTCATCGAAAGATATAGTTTTTAATAAGTGATTTAAGAAGACCATAATTTTGGCGCAAAATAAATTATATCAAAGCAAAATTATTTTTTGTTTCAAACGAAGAAAAATAAAATGTTGCATATAAAAATGTATTTATTTTATACAAGAACATTAACTGTCTTAGGGTAATTAATTTAAGTTTGGTTGATCTAAAACGTACATTTATTTGGTTAAAAAAATTTGTTCATACGAAAAGAAGTTTATCAATTTCGATTGATAAAATGATTTTTATTCTGGGAAATAATATTGCCTTCTGTGAACAAAATATGTCCAAAATAGTTGGATTTCTTGACTGAATGCAAATTATTTTGGTGGAATAGAACTTGGAAACTCTTTTTTTTCCGTGTATGGCACTAATTTTTCCCCCTACTAGAAGTATGGCAATAATAATAACGGTCACATTTTATTAAATACTTTCCAAAAATCCAAATGCAATGCAACTGGTACAAATCGGTGAATACGAATAAAATCTTTTTTTTGTAAGATTGAAAATGTACACATTTTTCACCTCCTACAGGTATGGCATTATCAGACTTCTAATTTAAAAATTTCTAGGTGTACCACCTAAATCGTTTTACAAAAAAAAATGTACTCCCTTGCGGCGGTATGGCGGCCATTTGGAACCGTCCGAAAAGTATGGCATGGTGATGTTCGTAAATGGCTACTCGACGATGATTAGCTGTGCAAAAATTAGCTTGGTAGAAATGGTTGAATTGTTTTTTTTAAATTAATGTGTTCGCGTCGGTATGGCGGGCTGTAAGTCACACCGGAGAAGTATGGCATTACGCTACCGCATACTTTTTTTTTATGAACTATCGGAGTATACAAGGATTTTTGTGGAACAAATCGTTCGACATCCTAATTTATCGGACACGTTCGACTAACGCCCACGCGATTGGGCCGCCGGTTTTGTGTCACTGTCTCCCGGTATATAATGACGTCATTCTCAACACAGGGGCGTACTAGACGAGATACATATATTTAAGGCGGCCAATATGCCTACTGCTTAGTTTTTATTTTTAACTAGCTTTTGCCCGTGATTCCACTCGCCTTAAATTTAGTTATTGGTGTAGGATTTTATGCTCTCTAATCAAATCAAATCGAACAATATTTATTCAAATATTACTAAGAACACTTTTGAATCGTCAATACAATGTTAATACAACTATGTTAATTTCTTCCAAAAAGAGCTGGCTAGACGTTTTATTCAAAGTAATAATACAATTCTTTGATAATAATAATATCTAATGACGTCATTCTCAACACAGGGGCGGACTAGGCCAGATACGTATATTTGAGGCGGCCCACTGCTTAGTTTTTATTTTTAACTAGCTTTTGTCCGCGATTCCACTCGCCCTTAATTCAGTAATGGTGAGGATTTTAATATAAAATGAAATTCCAAAAGGGTTTGTATGGTAATTCATCTGTAGTCCAGAAGTATGGCCAGGCTAAATTTTAATAATAATTTAATTTAAGCTTTAGTTTCATAATAGGAACATTTTTGATATCTTTATCGATTAGGTACTCAACTTATAAATGGTTTGAGCTCTACTTCCTTCTAAAACTGATTTTGTAATGTATGGTTAGTTATAGTTTAAGATGTTTTAGGTTTTTCGGAGCTTACGAAGTATTTTGAACATAACCGACTGTACTATATGAATTTTGCTATTTTTTAAAATTAGTTTTAGTCCCTAAGAACGTTCATTTACATTTGTTAATAAATACTGTTAGAAAAAACATACCTGTGGTATTCAATTTCTCACAGCTGAACTTTGAAACTCTGATTCGGGACGTTCCACTGAACAAGTTACGTACAAACATTTTATTTTAATTCGGCAGACGTCTCTTGGATATGATAAAGTGATTAGTTTTCAAGTTTTTTTTATTTTTTACCACATGCACTACTGTAAGTACGAACTGTCGATTTGCGATTGGCGTCAATTTAGTAGGGTTGTCAACCAAACTATAAAATATAATATAAATAAAATTAGAATAGGATTTTACAGTTGCGATTATTATACTATTTAGGGAGTCAAAATGTAGGTACGGTATCAGGACTAAGGCCGGTACTGGATATAATCATAATTTTGATATTTGTTACTAGAAAAGGAATTGGTTCAATCGGTCATAGGTTCTTCCTCATATTTCGAGAACTCCTAACCGATTTTGCCCATATTCGAAGTTCAAAATTGTACCTGTCTAATCTACTCGCCTACCCGAAGTTCAGAATAGAATAGAAGTTTTTATTTGTAAATGTATTGTAAAATACAGATAGAATTCGTTTGTATAAGTTCTTTATAACCTGCGATTTCCAACATTTATATTATCAATCAAATATTTAAATAATTTAACGCTTAGGTATAATTTCAAAATTACGGTTTAAATTATTAAGTTTATCAGATGAAACATACCTACATATAAACGCCGATTCGTTCAAATACCAACTCTAAAAACTCGGTCGCTATACGTATACGCTCTCGTTCGTTCACAAAATTACCTAATAAAAAGGAATACCTCTTGAAAGAATATAATAATAAACAGGAAGTTATTTTTGAAGTGGACAGAAATAGTCTGATAAAATCTAGCTAATACCTTTACCTAATACCTTTGCCGATTAAACCACTTGCAGGATCTCTGGCCATTTACAAAATAGTTTTGGGCTAGCTGGAAACCGCAAGCAACGTTGACAAGCTGAGAAAGTGACGGGAGATACCATTTAACCAAATACACTTGAGAGCATAAAAATCGACCACCCCTTTTTTGTTGCATTATTATTTCCTCCATTTTTTGTAGCATACCTATAGACACCTGGATTAATAACCTATCCAATAATTCATAATTTGAGCATATAGAGAGAAAACCGAAAGCGGAAAAATTCGCAAGTTATCTCACTAAGCGGCTGCGAGCCTGATTAAGGTATAAAAAGGCTGTTATCGGCAAATTTTCTATCAGTTGTCTAACAGCGCTCTTCCTGTGAACATCTCCTGCATTGTATCTGACTTACCACCTTGAAGAATAAACACCACGCCTCAAGAAGCCGCCCAAGCTGTTGCATTGATCAAAGCTGGCCACAATCAATCTCAAGTGTCTCGAGAACTTAACCTGAGCCGATCTGCAGTACGTCCTGTATACCAGAGGTTTCTGGCTACTGGTGGCTACGTATAAGACCGCTACCTCGTCAATACTTCTCTCCGGGATCGTCGCCTCAACGCAGTGCAGCTGGGGCAGAGACTCCAATCGGCAAGAAACGTCAGTGTGAGTCGATGAATCGTCAGAAGAAGACTCGCTAAAGCTAATTTGAGAGCACACAAACCAGCCAACGGCCCGAAATTGACAGCAGCGCATCGAGAAGCCTGACTTCAGTTTGCAGAGAACACCTAAATTGGTCCATTGACCAATGGCAAGCCGTACTGTTCTCAGACGAGTGCAGAATATGTTTATTTGGTAACGACTAACGGAGAAGAGTATACAGAAGGCCGGGAGAGCGATTTGCCCAATGCTGCATCAGCGAGCGTGTCCCTTATGGAGAAGGATCGTGCATGGTTTGGGGTGTGATTTCCCTAGAAGCAAAGATGGAACTTGTTTTCATCGTCGGAGTGTCCCAGAACCGTGGATCAGGGGGATTGACTGCTCAACGCTACGTCAGTGAAGTCCTCGAAGAGCAAGTGGTACCATTTGCTGGATTTATTGGCGACGGCTTCACTTTAATGCAAGATAATGCCAGACCTCATACTGCAGCAATAGTGAGGTAGTATCTTCAGGGGTCGGAATTTCAGTAATGGAGTGGCCAGCGCGGACTCCTGACGTAAACCCCATTGAGCATATGTGGGCAGAGCTATGAAGGCGAATTCGGGCGAGAACTACAGCTCCAACGTGTCTTCAAGAGCTGCAAGAAGCCGTGCAGGAAGAATGGGACGCCATAACACAGGCATTCATTATTAGGCTCATCAGATCGATGAGAAACCGGATGGAAGAAGGCATCAGGGCAAGGGGAAGGAACACTAGTTACTAGGATTTTTTGTAATTTTTTTTTCAAGAAAACCTTTCATAAACATTAACATATTGTTTTCATTGTTTTTAGTCATTTTCGGTAGGGTTGATAATTACCGGCTTAAAAACCTTATTAATCAATCAATCAATCAAATAAAGCTTTATTCAAATAGGTTTCTAAGAACACTTTTGAACTGTCAATACAATGTATAAAATGTTAATTTCTGCCAAAAAGAGCTGGCAAGAAGTTCCATTTAAAGTAATAATACAATACTTTGATAACTAAGGAGTATACAATATGTACCGAAACACTTATTAGGTAATAAAAATAAGTTAGTAAGCTGCTAAAAACAAAGTCAACCATGTCAATTATTATTTTTTTTGTTTTGATGTAGCATAAGGGGCGCACCATGTGAAGCGTCAAATATCGTCAATCGAGTGAAGGAATACAGATGTTTAAGAGTACTAGTGGCATTAGCGCCATCATAATTATATTTTTGCACAATCATATGTACATACATACTTACATATACTTAAAACAATCCATTCTATCCATGAATATAATATAATAATAAATATTATAAATGCGAAAGTAAATCCAAAACAACAAAAAAATCAAAGGGTGGTCGATTTTTATGCTGTCAAGTGTAGTTTAGGGCTAGCTGGAAACAGCAAGCTATGTTGACAAGATGAAAAAGAGACGAGACATACCTACCACCTTTCCAAATCTTCGTCAGATGCTTAATATCTGTATGGTCAGAATAGTGACTATATGTGACCTTCGACCCTTTAACACACGCAGTATTGATTGATGGTTTTAATTTGCTTATGGCTAAAAAGTCACATGCAACTCAGAGAACTCTGTAGAAGCTGAATAGTTTTATGGATAACTCTACACATCACATGCATCAACATTCCATGGAAACATTCCATTGAGAGCCAAACTGACGCGCCACGTGTACAAGATGGTTTTCAGAGTTGTCACGAATCATCTCGCTGGTTGACTTGACGAGTTTCATCCGCCAAAACAGGGTTCAGTCGTTAGAGTATATATTATTTGCTTCAATAAGTAACTAAGTACCGAACTCACTTCTATTCTGTACAGTAAAGATTTTAAGTAACCTCAAGAGTATCTAGGTTTTAATCAGCTGCTGTGTAAAGGTAGTGCACAAACCACTACGAAAAAGCCTTCTACTCTATCGAAACCTGGGCCGTGCCAGATTCTTCGCAACGATGTCGTATTGGCTAGACGTATATCGAGGTGCTTCGATATTTTTACCTGGTTGGCAGGTACGATAGGTTGGTGGTAATAGACGGTTCTATTTCTAAGGTCATAACATAAGACGAGTGACAACCCTCGTGAAGTATTCTCAGAATGAACGTCATATCCCCAATACTGTTCACCAACGCGCTAAATGAACACCTTATACATCATCTACAATGCGAAAAAAATATGTTGCCGCACCTTAATTTTTTACGGTAGACAACCCTTAAACATAATTATCAGTCAGATTTACAGTAATGTGCATGTCAGTAAACAAAGTATTTTTATGTAGGTACCTATACCTTAATTTTCGTCATAGTACTATTCATCATCTATGTTAGTGGTGGCCTAGGGGTTTAGATTTCGCCTCGTTTGGATCGCCATCAGATATCCTTCCGAAAGTGGATTCTTTTATGGTATTTGAATACCTAGGTAATCATCCAAAGTTTACCAGTGCTGAGATCCGTGGCTGGAAACTACAGAAGTAAGGTTGCACCTTATTTATCTGCCTACATATTGTAACTTTAGTACTTTAGTTAGTGGAATCCACGCCACCACTCAAGTCCGATAACTAGGTACGTATACTAGGTATGTATTATCTGTAGCCACCGGCAAGGAATTTACTCTCTATCGAGAGGGTGCGAGGGTTTTGATTCTTTATCTAAGATCGAGTGGACACCAGTAGTCTAAACTAAATCTTGTCAATAAGAATTATACCTAATAGGTACCTATTCCACAAACTGCTATCCCTATCAAAGTATACCTTGTTATTTTTCTGGTTTCCAATAAGGTAAAACAGATTCGCCGATGTTTTATTAAATTTTATTGCAATACTTCCAGTTTTTATGACAGGACTTGAGTGGTAGTGCGGACTCTAAGCTGTATGCAGGGACGTATACAGAGGGGGGGATAGTTGGGATTTATTCCCCCCCCCCCCCCCGCGAAAACTGACGTTACATAAACTAAACGGGAGCATAACCAGCATTTTTTTACAGAGTTCATGGTTGATTCAATGTTTGTCCCCCCCGAAACTTTGAATGGAACCATTTTGCGTGTTAGTCCTTTCATATATGTATAAATTGTAGAAATGTGTTCTCAATCCGCGTAACAAAAAAAAACAGTTTTTTAGCGATAAAAAACAACCGCTGGACAGATTTTTTTCAGATCTAAGAAATGACGTGGTATATCGATTAAAATGGTCCGTGAGCGATTTTGTCCATTAGTTCTTCAGATATCGAGGGGCCAAAAAAAGCTAACATACACACACACACACACATCACTCTGAACATGATTGCAAACGATTCTCCAGCTTTCAAAACGTACAGAAAACACAAATCGATTTTTAGACCTATTATAATAACTTCTCTCAAGAGAAGTTAATAAATAATTAAATTAAAATTATTTAAGGTCCCATACAACAAATGTATTTTTGTGGTCGTTTTTATAGATAATGGTACGGAACCCCTTAGGCGCGAGTCCGACTCGCACTTGGCCGGTTTTCATTAATCAGTGACTATAAAACCAAACTTTACTGTGAATAATGAGTATATATTGTTAGGATACCTAGGAAACCTATGAAGATGATGCTGTGAGATTTGTCCAAGTCCAAAGGTTAGGGCATGTCTGTACAGCTAAAGCAAAAATAACGCATGTACATAGGATAAAAAGTAAAGCGTATTGTTGCATATTTAGGTGTGATGAAAAAGAGTAGATAGTTTTGAGCGTAGATTGTCATGACTGTGCTGCCCAAAAGGGAGGCTGCGAACATAGCGTAGCGTTTGGCACGCAAAAAAATAGTTTTCTTGGCGTTTTAATAGTTGTGTTTGTACATTTCGGCACTATACAATATTTATTCATGGTTACTAAGTTGAACCGTGCACAAATTGGTCACTTAATTCTTTTTTAAGTCAGTGAATTAAACATAGACACTGCGCGCCTTGTTACTGCCAACGGCTAACTGGCGGCCGATGAGTAAGATGACGTCACGCACTCTGCGCCGCGGCAACTCGGCGAGCGACGCATTAATTTGAATACTACTAGCTCATTTTTGGTCGTATACCAAAAAAAAATATACCAATATTTTTGATTTTTCAAGGACTTTAATACTACATTCAAAACTAAAAACCTCGTTGATCCTCATTGTCAAAAATAATTTTAACAATTACTTTTACTTTAACCGTTCACCAATTTGGGTTGCACCGCCCTACAAGTTGTAAATGCTATTGTTACCTGGTTTTCTAGGATAAAGGACTTGAATCCATGCATGCCTTTCACAATGAATAAAATAAATTTTGTACGAAGCTGCCAAAGCATAGCCATAACAAAACAGGTACAGGCCTCTCCTTAATAAAGGAGGCTTAGGCCATAGTCCACCACGCTGGCCTGGTGTTGGTTGGCATGTATATCATTATTACAACTACACCATGTTCACTTTGTGACTACTAATATTACAAATTGAGTTGGAATTTGGCACGGGGATGGTTAGAGACAATGTAGGACAAAGGCTATGTTTAAAAACAAATTATAACTAGGCTTGCCGTTGGAGCAAACTTCCTTATTTATACTACTTACATATACATCCTAACGGTATTTTGAATATATATATATATATATATATATATATATATATATATATATATATACCTCCGTTAGGAGGTATATGTATATTCAAAGTTAACTTTCGTCGTATCAACGTACCTGATAAAAAGAGGCCAATACGTAATTGAAAATATATAAAAGACTTAAGTTTTTGAAGCTGTGGGCGTCATAGTAGGTGATCAATATTTAGATGAAAATGGGAGTGGCACAATAACACCTAGTACAGAAATTTACAATGATAACTTTTACTTATTTCGACTTTAACTCGCATGGAGTCGCGTGACAGGACAAGTTTTCTTCTAATATAATAATTGTTAAAGTTTGTGAGTTTGTGTGTGAGTCAATATGTTTGTTACTCCTATACGCCAAAACAACAAAACCATTTTGGTTGATATTTCGAGTATCCATAAGCTACGGTGTAACCGCTTAAAATCAGGTGGGCCGTAAGCTTGTTTGTCACCTTGTATTAAAAAATATGATTTGGGTAATTCCCGTGACCCATCCCAATACCGCCCGCGACCCGAATTTGGGTAGCGATCCGAGGTTAGGCTTTATATATTAATTAGAGTTTTGCTACCGGTCAACAGATGGCGCATAAGTAATCAAAAATTATGTTCTTCTGCATTTATCAATCACTCTATTGTAGTTAGTTGAATTCAACGTAATAAATTGCAATTAAAAAATATGTGTACACTAAAGATAATAACTGTTTAGATAATAAATAACATTTAAAATTCACCACCGCGAAATCAAACAACGAGTAGTAAAAATTCAACATGGATATAATGTATCTACACGCAGCTAGATGTCGTACAGATTAATATCACAATAAATTTAACAACAAAAATTATATGTGAAAAGTTATACCATCAGCTTGCTTAGTTTTTGTTCTCGAGTAATTCGCACATCCTACAACAGCACATTTCATTTTTTCGATAGCAAACTGCAATAAAAACTTACATTAGAAAGTACCGACTCAGACATAGTCTGGTCAACATGTACCTTTTTGGGTGAAATTTTTGTATAGTCTCCGAAAATTACGATCAAGGTGTCATTCGATTCGGAATATTATGTAGAAAGTTTAAGAAAAAGTTCCAAAAGGGGCCGATGAAAATTGCAAAAGTTATAAACAATTAAAAAAAAAAAAAGTAGGGGTTTGGTTTTTTTTGAATATCTCAAAAACTATCAAAGATATTCAAAATTTGAAAAAGATCTGAAAAGAGGAGGAAATTTCCTAAAAAAAAGTTCTGCCTCCCGGAACTGTATCTTTAATATTTATAATTTTTACGAAGCCCTGAAAATAGCGCTAAAAGCGGTTAGTCTGGCTTCCGCTCGCGATTTGTCATTCGGACACGGTAACAATAAAAATCATTTTACCATATTAAATATGAATATTAAGGAATAAAAATTTTTTAGTACTATTGGGATATATAAATGAACAATAATCCGTAGGCGAAAAATTTTTATCCCCATTTTTCCATTAGTTATGCATTAGTTAATTAACTACTTTTTCTGAATAGAATGTTAACAGAAAAAACCTGATTATTATTAAACTACAACCCTAGGATTTTTTTCACTTCGTGGAGTTATTCTTAAAAGGCATTAAAATAGATCCCCGTTGGAAAAATTTAAAAATGTAAATTTTCCAATTTTTTATTAACAATCGAAAACATTAAAAAATTAAAAACTGCATAAAAGTTATTAAAAAAATTTTGTTTTTCAAATATTTCAAATTTTATGATTTCTAACGGTTAAAAGTTACATGAAAATATTTTTTTTTAATTTTTTACCGCGATTGTTTAAATAATTGTTATAAACAAATGCATTGTTTATAAGATAATCAACAATTTTTTTTTCCTAATCTACTTGTCGATATAAATTATGATTTTTAAGAAAAAAATTATTCCTTAAAAAAAATTATTTATTGCTATAAAATGCATTTCTTAATTAACAATCGTTTTTTACCACTAAATATAAATATTAAGGAACTATTTTGTCTCTAAAAATCATAAATTCTATTGTTCTTAAATATTCTGGAAAAAAAAAATTTTTTTTTTCATTTTTTATTTGTTTATTTAATAAACAATTTGTTACAAACAAATTGATTTTCTTACTTTATTTTTTTTTATATTCGTAATTTAATTATGAAAACAGCTATGTATTATTTTTTATGAAATTTTTTTTTTAATTTTTTAATATATTTTTATGTATTAAAATTTGCCTTTTTATCTCGCTCTTTTTCTTTTATAATTGGTATAACTTTTAAACTATTATATATACGACAATACATAATACTTCAATATAATACTTCAAGTCGTTTTTATTCACTATAAATTAATGAACAATTTAAGCTTTTAACTTCAGCTCTAGCTCTATTATTTATGTTAATTATTGACAATTGTTTATAAAAAATAAACCGCAAAATTTTTTTTTCATGTTTTTCTATTCCAAAACGTGGTTAGATGTTCATATATATCCTAAAATTTTGTAAGATCTTTTTATTATTTTCTTTTTTGACAATTAAAATGAACTTTTTGTTAGAAATTAAATCAATTTGGTCTTATCATATGGCAGGAATGAAAAACATAAAAAAAAATTTTTCGGTTTATTTTTTATAAAAAATAGTCAATAATTAACATAAATAATAGAGCTAGAGCTGAAGTTAAAAGCTTAAATTGTTCATTAATTTATAGTAAATAAAAACGACTTGAAGTATAATTGTCGTATATATAACAGTTTAAAAGTTATACCAATTATAAAAGAAAAAGAGCGAGATAAAAAGGCAAATTTTAGGACATAAAAATATTAAAAGTTATATAAAAAATAGATAAAAAAAATTTTTCATAAAAAATAATACATAGCTGTTTTTATAATTAAATTACGAATTAAAAAAAAAATAAAGTAAGAAAATCAATTTGTTTATAACAAATTGTTTATTAAATAAACAAATAAAAAATGAAAAAAAAAAATTTTTTTTTCCAGAATATTTAAGAACAATAGAATTTATGATTTTTAGAGACAAAATGGTTCCTTAATATTTATATTTAGTGGTAAAAAACGATTGTTAATTAAGAAATGCATTTTATAGCAATAAATAATTTTTTTTAAGGAATAATTTTTTTCTTAAAAATCATAATTTATATCGACAAGTAGATTAGGAAAAAAAAATTGTTGATTATCTTATAAACAATGCATTTGTTTATAACAATTATTTAAACAATCGCGGTAAAAAATTAAAAAAAAAATATTTTCATGTAACTTTTAACCGTTAGAAATCATAAAATTTGAAATATTTGAAAAACAAAATTTTTTTAATAACTTTTATGCAATTTTTAATTTTTTAATGTTTTCGATTGTTAATAAAAAAGTGGAAAATTAACATTTTTAAATTTTTCCAACGGGGATCTATTTTAATGCCTTTTAAGAATAACTCCAAGAAGTGAAAAAAATCCTAGGGTTGTAGTTTAATAATAATCACCTTTTTTCTGTTAACATTCTATTCAGGAAAAGTAGTTAATTAACTAATGCATAACTAATGGAAAAATGGGGATAAAAATTTTTCGCCTACGGATTAGTGTTCATTTATATATTTAATATGTTAAAATGATTTTTATTGTTACCGTGTCCGAATGACAAATCGCGAGCGGAAGCAAGACTACCCGCTTTTAGCGCTATTTTCAGGGCTTCGTAAAAATTATAAATATTAAAGATACAGTTCCGGGAGGTAGGATTTTTTTTAGGAAATTTCCTCCTCTTTTCAGATCTTTTTTCAAATTTCGAATATTTTTAATTGTTTATAACTTTTGCAATTTTCATCGGCCCCTTTTGGAACTTTTTCTTAAACTTTCTACATAATATTCCGAATCGAATGACACCTTGATCGTAATTTTCGGAGACTATATAAAAATTTCACCCAAAAAGGTACATGTTGACCAGACTAACAATGCCATCTTCAGAACTGAGACTTTTGGCCCCGCCCTCTTATGACGTCAGTGCTCACTTTGTGGCACGTAGGCCATCTTGCTTGAGGCATCTCCGCTCCCTTCTAATCTCCATGATTGTAACTATGTTGATGTTTTCATTGGAAAACAAGAAATAAATATGGATACTTTCTGCTTTAGTGCTATCAAAAACTGTTTTTTTTAAAGGTTTAAATAACCATTACGACTAGGCTTTACGGAATTTATAAGTAATAAAAGCAAGCAAAACTTGCAGTACCTATACACACCGGCACAATTAGCGGAACACAAAAAAAGGATTTAAACGAATGGCAGCAGGTTCTCTTTACTGATGAGTGCAGAGTTCTTTTAAAACAGATCGATGGGAGACAGCGAATATGGAGACGCAAAGGAGAACGCCACATACAGTCTAATTTTGAAGACACAGTGGCTTATGGTGGCGGCTCGATTATGGTTTGGGGAGGGATATGTTTGGAAGCTCGCACGGAGTTAGTGATAGTCACAGGAGGGACCATGACAGCAGATCGATACATCAGAGACATTTTAGAAGAACGTGTTGTACCATTTGCCCCATTTATTGGTGACGACTTTATTCTAATGCAAGATAATACTCGTGCTCATAGTGCACAATCGGTACAGGCATATCTGAGCCACGTAGGTATACCGGTGATGCAGTGGCCAGCAAATTCCCCCGATATGAATCCGATAGAGCACGTCTGGGACTTGCTAAAAAGAAGGGTTAAATCCAGAATGCCACCCCCCAACAATCTGAATGATTTCGTCAAATATATGCGTTATTATCTCATAGTCTCACTTTTTTTTTCCGCTAATTGTGCCGGTGTGTATATATAGCTAATCTACAAGTTATATTTTACAAATTTTGTGAGATAGGTACCTACATATTTAAAAAAATACTACTTAAATAACTGTATATATAGCAATGCTGGTAAATATTTACTTGTCTGCAGAAGTTTTTTTGGTAAAAATAATTTTAATTGATAGAGTCGCACTTCACACAAATGAAATAAAAAAGTCAGCGGAAAAGATCAGATTTTGAAAAAAAAAGAATCTGTACTGAAATACTAGTGCTAGGTTAGGTTATGTTTTTTCCCCCGATCGGAGCCCACAGAGGGGTGTGTTTAATACATACCAAGCATAATTTCTGCTCATCATTTCATTTGGGTATAAGGGGATGCATCTTGATCCATTAAAATTATTTTTACGCAAAAATAACGAGGCGCAGAGAAGTAAAAAATTACCGCAATGCCACGTCTATAATATTCAAAACACCAGCGAATTCAAATTTGTTCACATAAATAACCTCATTTTATGATAATTTAGTGGCTTGTCAATTGCAACTATAACTATAACCAATCATTTTCGGCTGGTTATTGTTAACGTTAAAATTATGACTTAATTTGACAATTGTCAGATGGTGCACTCCATTTTTTGCTTTACCGAGTATTTGACGAACCGTCAGACTTTTGTTATCGTTAAAGTTAGTTGGTGCAACCCAGCCTAAGTCTTTTTCTTTATTTCTCAACTATATAGATGATTCACACACCTAGCTTTTCGGTGAAGTCAAAACAAGGCGTGTCTACTGGCACTGGGCCCGCGTGTGGACTATACCCCAAATCACCCTCGGTGATGCTAGGCCGTGCCCCCAGCAGTGGGAACGTATAGTCGTATAAGGTTCAGAAGGTACAATTTATCATATAATAACAAAAAGGAGAAGTGACAGCCTTCAACAACTCAACACATGGTAAAACTTATTATTGTCCGCTCCTTACTACCGCTACCATACAAAGAAAATCAGGTGAGTATTAGTCATAAGCGTGATCACCAACGGCAATACCCATATAGGCTGGAGTTCCGTCAATTACCCATCCATACAGTGGTTACGTCTACAATCTGCCTTCTGACTCAATTAAAGTCACAAAGAAAAAAAGGCGATGCGTGCTCATCCACGATATTTTGAATATGGTATAATACTATTGATTAAATGATTAATAAAACCGGCCAAGTGCGTACTCGCACCACCATAGAATGTAAGACTCGCACTTGACCAGTTTTATTAGTAACACTTACAGTGCAACAAACTTTTTTGACCTTCTGACGGTCACTAGTGTCGTTGTAAGTTCACACCATTTTAATATGGAGACTGTAGGTACATTATAAATTACTTCAAGTTGTTGTTGTTTGTGTTATTGTTGTTAAGATTAAGCAAAAAAATAAAACCGGCCAAGTGTGAGTCGGACTTGCACACGAAGGATTTCGTACTATTATCTATAAAAACGGCAAATTCACATCACATTGGTTGTATGGGAGCCCCCCCTTATAAATTTGTTTTATTTTAATTTGATTTTTATTTTTAAAGTGAATATTTAACTAAATATTCTGTGAATATTTCAAGCGTCTACCTGTTGCCGTTATCAATATCGAGCAAAAACTACCAAAAAAAAATGACGTTTGTTGTATGGCAGCCCTCTTAAATATTTATTTTATTCTGTTTTTTTAATAATTTTTGTTAAAGCGGCAACGGAAATACATCTGTAAAATTTCAACTGTAACTATCGCGGTTCACGAGATACAGCTTGGTGACAGACGGACGGACAGCGAAGTCTTAGTACCAGGGTCCCGTTTTGTACCCTTTGGGTACGGAACCCTAAAAACAAAAACATATTTCTTGTTATACAAGATAACTTATAGGGAAGACCCCTACTAAATTTTTACTTTTATTATTTGTTACAAAAATCCGCTACAACAGCAACAACAGTTACAAAAACACAAACAGGCTTCTACCTACTTCGATATCAAAGATAAGCAAAGAGCCATTTAAAGGTCGAAAAGGCAGAAAAACAGACAGACCAGCGTAGGTTTAGTAATACGGAACCCTGAAACAATGTTGTTCGGTTACTGTAGGTATATTAATTGTGATTAAGTAAGCCAAACTTTATTTGTAAGCTGTCGCTTACTGGAATCCTAAGGAGTAAATAAAACAAATGGTAAAATTTAAATTAAAAAAAAACTTTTTAATTAAATAATGGCGTTACTATTTTAGATATATAATTCTACTGCATGGCCTCTGGTCGAGAGTAGAGCAGCCTCTGGTGGCCTTTAACCGTAAAAAAGATCAAAAAATTGCTGTATCTAATTAGCTATGTAATACAAGAACCCACATCAAAATAAGTCTAAGCCTTTTAAAATAACACATCTAGTGCAGCGCCCTCTGGTGGCCCACAACCGTAAAACATGACAGACAAACATGCACAAAGGTGACACCTATATAATACAACTAACCGCATCCAAACCGGTCCTGTATTTTACTAAAACACATCTTATGTAGCGCCCCCCGTTGGTTTTTACTTATGCTTTTATTAACTTATCCCCAAAACATGACGAATCTGTTCTCAGATGATATCTATGTCATGAAGCAAAGTGCTTCTAAATCTGTTCAGTAGTTTCTTAAAAATATGGATACACATATACCGTCTCCGTGTGTTTCACCGTCGTGCGTAAAAAATAATATTAGACTTGTCTTAACCCCAGGACTGTACGCCACCGCCGCTTTGGGAATTTAATTGCGCATAAGTATATAACTGATTAGATTATATTAAAGGCTTTTTAACACCTCTTCGCAAGTTACACTCGCGCTTGTCCATCATAAAAACGGTAAGTAGTACATAAAAGCTTCAAACTTAAAATGATTGTAATGTAAGGTCTATAGTAAAACAATAAACAATAAAAACCGGCCAAGTGCTAGATGAGCTCTTGAATTCTTAGGTGGTACGATACACGTGGTTAGGGAGTCCGACTCGCATTTGGTAGATTTTTATGATTCCGTTCTAAAAGGGTGACAACGGAGCCTTATTTTAGTAATAGGACTACGCTGTCTTTGTCTATCCGTCCGACCATCTAACAAAAAAAGAAAGTTCAAAAAGTGAACATTTAAGGAACACGTTTGCATTTTGTTTGCTCTATCGTAAAAACAGTAATACATACAAGCATCAAATTTGTGATCATAGTGTGAGCTCTAAACAATTGCAAAAAATAATTAAAAGCCAAGTGTAGGACGGTTGCGAGCTATTACCATCTTAAATTTCCGTATTAGCGAAATTAGTCTAGAAACAGGTACACATAGATCATGATCTCAAAATATCCCATATAGATATAAATATTCAAACATCAGGCTTGGCATTGGATGGGTGACCGCTTAGCGGCACGCTTTTTGTTCGTGTCTGTAAATTACGTTAATGGTGGCACGGAACCCAGCGTACGCTAGTCCGACTCTCACTTCACCATTTTTAACCGACTTGAAAAAAGGAGGAGGTTCTATGTTCGACGGGTATGTTTTTTTTATGTATGTCCACCGATTTCTTCGTCAATTGTGAACTGATTTCAAAATATTTTTTTTTATTTGAAATTTCCTGAGGTGGCTCCATATTAATGAAGTCGATTTAAAACTTAAACTGGAGATAAAAAACAATTGATGTTAATTATAAACTGGTGAAACGCGCCTTTTATGTTGATAATTGTACAAAATTTTGTTCTTCTCTAATTCACGAAAGCTATTTTTTCAGCGATATTTCATTCCGCGCAACATTTTTTTCGACATTCTAATCGATAGGAGGGAATTTCCGAGATTTTGTTTGGAATCACAAAAGGAACTTCCTAAGTGCGAACAATAAATATGATGTTATCTTCCTTTGATTTGTATCTATCTTATATAAAAATAAGTTAAAACTCATATACAAATTAGTAAAGTTTCAATTAAAATTCGTTTGATTACAACCGATTGATTAGTCTTCGTAAAAAAAAAACTTTTTGTTTAACTTAACGAGGTTTGATTACGTTTTTTTATCGCCTAAGTATTTGTCTGAATAATTAGGTATAGTTATATATATATATATTAGATTTACTTATTTTAGTCAATTACCTAACTACCTACTGATAGACCGAATGTGATAATAAAAGAAGAGATTTTCTAGAAGAAGGTTTAGGTAAGTACTTACATAAATAAATTTATGGGAACTATCTAGTGCAGGATCCGCATTGCAAAAAAAGTACGTGTCGGGCCACTTATTTGCCACCTTAGTGGTAGGTATATAAAAAAATAGGATTCCGTTGTTGTCCGTCAGAATATGCGGACTTTTTGTTGTTTGATAGTAGTAATGATTGTATTAAGAGGGACTGATTGTATTAATAAAGACAGGCAAATTCTATACAACGCGGTATATTAATGTAGATGGGTGAAAGCATTAAATAGTAATATTATTTGTATTAAAAATTGCTTATAACAGCCCTAGGAAAATTAACCGAATATAGGCATAAATTAGAGTAACTTTGTGATTTTTTTTATCAAGAAAATTTTATTGTAGGTATTAGTTTTTGGTAATATCAGATCTAGGAATTATATTATAATATCTAAATGTTTTACAAGTTCTTCTTGGCCGCTTTTGATAGATAATTTCTCACAAACAACAAACAAATTCTGAATTGAAAGTTTAGTGTGCATAGTTGGTATTATAAAATAAAAATTAATAAAAGTAATTTAAAATAACGTTTCGGAATATATCTATCAAATTTATTGATACAAATATTAATAATTGCATAATATCTTACTAATAAAAGTACGTACCTAAATGATAAAATAATTCATGTCGCCATGCTAAATGTATGGAAGCGTTTATTTTATAAACCATTTTTGATACTATTGGATAGAGTTCGTGTAGCACTTTCAGGATCAATAATCAGTGTTTCGATATCGTGTATGGTTTAAAAGTAATCGAGTGAGATCACTTATCGTTTCCACCCTGTATATATACATACACCGAATTAACATAATTCTTAATCCATATTAACTCAATGCAGCACTGTACGCGCTGTCTTCACACTTCTGTAATTTCACCGTTTCTCTTTTCTCAGAAGTCAAATCCTCAAAAGAAGGAACTTTTTCCCCTTATACTTATAATTTGAACGAGTGGACTTTAGAGTGCTGAACGCGAGGTCTTCAGTCTTTTCCTCTTGGTTGGGTTAGGGACTACTATATGAGAGTCACCACCAAAGATATTTATCTGAAGAGATCAATAATTGAGACACACATACAACATCTGAAGTCCGAAACTTTAATGAACGATGAAAAATGTAACATTTAAAAATTTCAACATGTCATGACATCGTCGAGAATTTATGGAAACTAGAAATCTACGGAATAACACTATCTATATTTATTTTTCAGGGTTATAAATAACACCTGAATTATTTACATTACTGAAATTTATGAAGTGATTAAAACTACTTCATACATTATATGTATTTAAATATTTTTTTAGCACATCAAACTAAATGATTTTATTGAATTTACCGCAATGTGTCACCTATCCTATCACCTAGATATGTTTAGCGATAGTTTTGAGTGTGTGATTTTGGAAAACGCTAAATGAAAGTGAAAAGATTAAGTGAAATCGTTAGGTCATGTGCGTCACTGTGTGGGAAGCGAGGTCTGGAAAGTAAATAAACATAGCTTTATTTCTATGTAATAATTATTTGGAAATATCGTCACGAACAAAAATTAAAAAAATCTTAAATTAATAAAAGAAAATAGTTAAAAAGTATTTTAACCTAGACATTCACGAGATGAAATCTTGTATTTTATTTCTTAAGAGTCCATGATGTCTGCAGACTTTTAAAGCAAAAAAAAAAATATATGTTAATTTGGATTTGGAACTAGTTTTATGTTGATGATTGTATAAAAATTTGTTCGAGTATTAATATTTTTAGTCTGCGTAAAAACAAAACAATTCGTCACTCAAAGGTAATAAATAAAAACTTTCTAACAAAACAAAACAACCGGATTTAAAAAGATGCACTAAAAAGGTAAAAATAATAAATCCGATCAGAAATTAGTCTGATTATTATTGATTAACCATATTATATTTCGTCACATCAGCTTATTCTGGCCCGCTGCTGGACAAATGCCTTCTCGATGATGGATTACCACTTATCGCAGTCCTCTGCCTTCCGCATACTACTGGTTTTGGAGGAGTTTTAACACCCAAAAGAACACCCTACGGATCCGCCACTGGTTGGTGTTAGTAGTGTCGTAAAAATACTTTAGTGATACTAGTTTCATAATGTAATTTTGGCGAGCTCGACTGTAGATGTACTGATGTTCAGATTTAATTTGAAATTATATACGATTGTTCCAGGTAACAAGAGAGAACAGAAATACGATCCATGAACCCATAATGAAGGAAATTAAGAACACTCTGAATTTCACATAAAATTATAGGTATTAAAAATGTTCTTACTTCCTAACTGATTATATTAAACAGAAATCCAAAGCTTTGTTTCCGATGTTTTTTTTTGCTGCCTCAGCCAATGTACGTTAAACAGAATACGTTAGCACTTCGCCGTATATATATTTTTTGACAATGTTTTTAGAAAATTATCTCCCAAGGAGGTAACATACGGGAAGAAATTTTGTTTGGGAGTTCCGCCTCTTGAAACAACGGGATATATTATTAGTGTGTAACAAAAAAACTTAAGCACGCGGCTAACTTCAAGAAAACCCAGCTAGTATTCAATGTAATTGTTAAAGTTTGTTTGTTTTTTACTTCCTTTACGTCGCACATTCCCCGGCACGCTTATGTACGTACTGCATATGCCGTATATTCTAACTTGAGGCATCCTAAAGGCCTTGAAATCAAGTGTACGGGCAGTATGCGTACGGGCACTGGCAGTATGCGTGCGGTTATATTTCTTCTACTTATGATAGAACACTAGCTGAAAACAACAGCTGTCGTAAACATTATGTTAAGTTTTAGAGCATATTCCGTTGAAGGGGTAGGCTCTAATGGGCGCACAGAACTTATTAAGTGGTAGGTACCATAGCGTAGTAAGTTATTACTAGTTAGTGGTACTGTGTGCTGAATTTCACTTCAGCGAAATAAAATGCAAGGTTGGTTTGCTAACAACTGTACACAAAGTAGACTATCCCCCGCCACGGTTCTCTCAAGGGGTGGCACCATGTAAGGTCGGTATGTACTATGTACTGCTACTGTACAAGATTAGACATTCCACAGGCGGATCTATTTTTAGGCTGCCGCCTAGGGGCCTGTAGTTATAATGGGTGGGTGCACTGAAACAATGAGCAATACTGCGAATTATAAAAGTCGAGAGGTGATGTGGGAGGCCCATGTAATGATTATCACAGCGCCGCACTACAGTCGAACATCTATAACATTTCGCCGCGGTAATAAAAAATCCGAGAACTTGCAAAAAATATGGAAGTATGGAATAAAATTCTTTTTCCATTCTAGTTTGATATCTCCAAACCCAGTTGAAGTGAAATCACTCTGCTGCTGCTGATAAATCACTGTGGAATGTAAGTTCTTGTTTTTTTTTATTTATTAAATCTTTGACGGCTTTAGGTTCTACTCTTTCAAGCTAGGTAAATTTGCATACTAAATATTAGCTTAAAAGAGTAGAAACTAAGGCCGTCAAAGATCAAATAAATAAAAAAAAACAAGTACTTACATTCCACAGTGATGTACTTCTACAAGGGAAAATCGATATTTAGGCCGCCGAGTAATTACCACCCGGTAAAGTTGAAACAACCCGTTTTGTAACAGTTTTTCTATGGCAGTGCAAAGGAAGCAAAAAAAAAACCAAAACAGTTTAGATTGACAGTTGGAAAATTTCTCTACCCCGGGCGTCCCTAAACCCCTTTTGTAACTTCCTCGTTGCGATTTGGAACGCGAGCGCAACCTTAATTTTATTATTTGACACGGGATGATAAGTAAATACTATAAACTGTGTTTTTCATCTTACCTCGAGACTATATGTACTGTGTTAAGAAAACTGCATTATACGTTAAGTTAGAAATTAATCTATTTTGTGATTTACAACATTAAATTATTTTATTGGCATAAGTATCAAGTTAAAAGTTTATTATTTAAAAATTCTTTCTTTAACATTGCTAAGCATAGAACAAATGAAAAATATTGTAGACGATAGGGTGGTTTGGACATGTTGAAAGAATGAACGAAAATAGATGCACAAAACAGATTTATGAATCTGAAGCAATTGGTAGGGTCGGTAGAGGTAGACCTCGGCAAACGTATGTAGATCAAATTGCGTACGTTCTCAGAAAAGGCCAGGTCAGGAGTACTCGGAACCGTAGGAAGTGTATGAAAGCATTGATGCGTATATATGAGGCAAGAGAGGTATGCCAGGATCGTAGCAAGTAGCAGTCTTTGGTCTCTGCCTACCCCTCTGGGAAACAGGCGTGATGTTATGTATGTATGTATGTAGATTTTGGTAAACCCAACTCTCTATATGGATGCGATTTTAGGCTAATTGTCTCTCATGCTTCAGCTTAATGCCTCAGAGTTGATTTTATCCTTTTAAGAAGGTCGGTATCTGAACAATTATGTTTTTATGTTCAAACAAATCTTTACAATTAAACGCATTATCTGCTAGCATTGAGTCCTTTATTTCACACTTATCTAAAAAGTGCCATTTGCCGATCACTTGTAAATCCTCCATATCCAAAAGAGCAAAATGATATTAATCCACCAGGAGTGGCACTATAACAAGAAGTTTAATTGTAATGAGATGCTTGTAGCTACTGAATCTTGCTTGTTGAGCTGAAGAATTTATTGTACCATCAACAGGGCCGCAGAGAGAAAATCAGGGCCCCGGGGGAATCCATGTGCACGACTTTATTTCGGCGCACGCAGCTCCACAAACCAATTGCGCGTTCTCATTGGTCGTTGCTCTTCGGGTGCGAAAAATTGAAAAGATTGATTCTATGCACATTATACATAACAGTCAAAATCGTCATTAAAGTGAAAGTTTTTCGGAAAGTCGCGGGCCCTTCTTAAAACTGTGGGCCCGGGGGAATTAAATTATATTTTTTCAACATTAGTGGCATGTAATAATCTAGTAAAGAACGACAAGGCCATATTGTACCAAAGCTCAATCACAAAATTCACCCAAGTTGCAAATATGTTTGTAACTTTTGATTTATTTATGCCAAATAATTAGCTTATCTCAATATTAGCCTTATTTCTACAATATGTTACTAAGATAAACAGAAACTGACATAAATTACTCTTTTGCCTCTAGCGCAAATGATTAGCCATAGGCAAATATGTGGAAAAAACTAGTGAGAATTTTTCGAAACTCTAGGGCTTTTGATTCGCTATCATGTGTTCTTAATTGTCTTGTGAAATCTTAATAATGTAGAAGTTTGGTTTTTTTACTGAAAAGAAATGAAATCATCAGTCAGAGAGTTTAAATTCAAAAGTGAAATTTCCACTAAGGGCCATCCATTTAATACGACACGAGCAAAGAGAGAGGGGGGGGGGGGTCATGCAAAGTGTGACAAAGGCACATTGTTCATTTAAAACTTTACGTGACATACTAAATGTATGACCCCTATAGTTCTGTTAGTTGACTGAGGGCTATCTTCTTCTGCCGATTTCTTACTTTGTACTGATGCTGATACATTAGTTTAGTGTAAGGTAGAAAGGAAAGAGTTCCTTTGCTGCGGTTGTCTGAATGTATCTCTTCTCTCTAGCAATAGCACTAGATGAAGGTTCAATAAAAATATTGATGGAACTGCAGATTGTTTTAGGTACCTATCTATATTCACTCGAGGTAAACTTGTAGTAATAAGTATCCCGATAAACACCATCTTTTAAATGTTTTGAACATAACCTCGAAATATTCTCAGCTTAAAGTAGGTATCTGATTCTTAATATCCACTGCCTCAATTTCGTCATTTGTATTTTTTGCTAAAATTAGGTTTTGCTCATCGATATAAAGAACCAGATATGCCCGTGACCGAAATTTTGAGTCGCTACTTTAGAATGTATTGCTCTCTTTCTAACTTAGCTTATGTTGTATTGTTGTCCTTCTCGTCACTGGTTTGGAATAAGTCCTTCTATAATTAGACGATATCAACTGACGTTTATTTTGTTGTCAGTTTTTGATGATGGAACAGTACTAGCTACTGTCAGTTGGCTTCGTCTATAAAAATACGACTATAGTTTATTTCAATGTGAACACGTTTCGGTGCGGTGACAGTATGGAACGAGCATATCTTTATTTATATCGATGGTTTTGCTATTAATTTGCAGCCACTCAGAAGTAACGCGCCTATAGATGTGGATTTTTTTGTACTCGATACTTGAGATATTCGATATATTTATCTTAACGATGCACATCACTACAGCTCTTATCAGTTAACTAACTTAGTCTGTCAAGTTCTTATCTGCAGTTGCGGGAGGTATCAAAGTTCACTTTCTTCACTTTTGAAGAAGTTACATTCAGTATTTGTAGTTTTTGCTTTAACTGTAGAATATTGCAAAATATTTAAGTCACACTTAATCCGAAAATGGCTACAGTCGGTGCAGTAACTCGCATTTTATTGGGAAAGAACGTTATAAATGGTGTGCGTGCTTCAGTGGCCCCAAATACCGGTTTCATGAAATTCTACAGCACAGGTTAGTTAATATATTTATTTATTTTGACCTTGGACGATGTTTTAAACTACCAAAATACCTAAAAGTCTTTCCTTTGTAACGCATTCTAAGCTATCCAATGCTCCATATTGATATTGAACATGCTACTAAACTAAGTGCTATTTTTTTCTGCAATGAATGCGTAGCTTTGAGAACGATATAACGAATGAATTTAATTGCACATGTTGGGTACCAGTTTCAATTAATTCTTTAAGCTCAAAAAAAATATTTAAACTAAGTTTACAGTTTGTTCTGAATTTTTTGATGATGTGTTTCCAAACCCTTTTTCAAAAAGGAATATCTAATTGAAAATCACCTTCGATCAAGCCCCCATATACCTAAGGGTGTACCCTCATTTAATTACCTAGGTTGGGGTGTAGGATCTAAAGGGGTATACTGAGGAAAAAAAAACAGAAAAATTTGGAGCAAGGTAAAAAAAAACCCTTTTTCTAAGTCTTTTTCCTTAGCACCCCTTTTTGTATACCCCAACTGGAATAACTAAGGCTATGTTTCAATGTGAAAGTTTGTTAAAGTGGTTTTGAAACTCCCAGCTCGGGGTAATTTTCCAACTGTCAAGTTGAATTATTTACACTCCCAAAGATATGGTTGGTGGTAATCACTCCAGTCAGTGTGAAAACTGTCAAACT
The DNA here is from genome assembly GCA_946406115.1 of Apoda limacodes. Lineage (NCBI taxonomy): Eukaryota > Metazoa > Arthropoda > Insecta > Lepidoptera > Limacodidae > Apoda > Apoda limacodes. The sequence goes on from OX291550.1 coordinate 27,217,756, forward strand.
TTAGTTCTGAAACAGGAAAAATAAACGTTACCAGGAGATAATCACTTGGCAGTGAATTGGAAGGTGATGCAAAGGAAAAAGTCTATTTTTAAAAACTAAACTAACAAAAAAATTTATTAATATTTTTAGTTACTCTGACCCTGCCTAAGACACATGTATCTTATGGTGGCTCTAGTTGATTTATACCTCTGAACTCAATGAAAAATTTCACAACAAAATTTAGTCTTTATAAACACTTTGAAGTAGGTATTCAAATATGCTTACACATACTTTGTCAGTAAAAAAATATATTAATTGTGCCCTTATAGTACAGCAACCTTGGCCTCCCTTATTTAAGACTTTGAGCTCCATCTATAATATTTGCAACAATAAATACCTATTAAAGACGGCCATCCAAAAGTTACATGATAAATCAGCATAAGAACGCCTATCTTATCTTTAAAAACTATTTTACTTTACGTAACTGAGTTGCAACATTCAGATAAGATTGGATAGGCAACTATTTTTTTCTTCTCTTTACAATCATATTAAACAACCTATCTTATGATTTACTTATAAAAAGGGATCTTACTAATATTATAAATGTAAAAGTTTGTTTGTTACTCAATCTCACCACAACGGAGCATCCAATTGTGCTTAATTTTGGCAGAGAGATAGAGAAGGACATAGGCATGATCAAGGACATGATCCCTATTCCAAGTTCCACTTGAACAAACTATTACTACTATAGCTATAGCTTGCAATAGCAAATTTCTTTAGTATAATCAAGGAGTTGCTCTAGCCCAAATGCCAAAATTTTCCAAAACGCAATTTAGGTCAGATGAAGCTGTTTGTTGAAAAGTTAGTAAGAGTTATAAATTGGTTTGGGGTCTCACTAAGGGTGTAATATTTGATTCAAAGAGTTTAATCTTACTTTTACTACATTACTAATATGAAATTTATTACAACCAATTACAAATTACCAGAAAATTGTGTATAGAAAAAAATGTTAATGCTATAAACAAAATTTCATGACTTTATTTTGTATTAGGTATGGATAGCTGTACCTATATAAATGGAGATCTTTAAACTGCTATGGGTAAATAATAATTGCAGATGTAACCTTCATATTAGGTGGGTACCTAATATGAAGGTTACATCTGCAATTATTATTAGTCAGTGTTGCCCTACCTAAAACACCTTGTTCTTTAATTTTATTAAAACTTATCTTATTTTTAAACAAAGACATTCAAAGTGCCAAAATATCCACCTTGAATGTCTTTGTACAATGTTGAATATGTTTTATCAAGTGCATTTAAGTCAATATTTGTTTTTACCACTAAGGTAGCAAACAAGCTCTGGACTGTCTGATTGAGAATTAAACATGTTGTTCCATATCTTATGTTGGGATTCCACTACCTAACCACAAGGCTAATAAGACAATCGCGCCCATTCTTTAAATCATGCATTATGCGCCTAGCACATCTGCTAATGTTTACTATCTGTACTGCGCACCGTTTTATTATATTAGTACTATCTGAACTGCACACCGTTTTATTATATTAGTAAGTAATTACATACTATGAGTACCTGAAACTAAGCCTGTGTACACCTAGTTTATGTTTGTAATTGTTTGATTTTTGATGAATAAATTATTATTATTATTAATTACCTACTAATAAAAATATTAAACTTAAGTACTCTACATTTTTTATTTTATTTGAGTATAAAACAAATTTTAAAATAATTGCAATGAAGCAATTATGGACATCAGGCCTGCACTAGCCTCATGTTTTGTTTTTATTTTTGTCTTTCACAGCACCAAACTATGAAAACATCAAGGTTGAAGTTGTTGGCAGCAAAAAGAATGTGGGACTCATCCAACTCTACAGGCCTAAGGCTCTGAATGCTCTCTGCAAGCCTCTGTTCGTAGAGTTAGGACAAGCTGTTATTGATTTTGATGCTGATGAAAAAATTTCGGCCATAATTATTACAGGTTAACAATCAATTTATATTTCTTATACTATTTTGTGTAGGACAAAGAAGGAACAACTCCTAAGATATAACTAAATGAAATATATTTACATCTAGAGACTGACCCAATTAAGAAATTAACAGCAGTGTCGAAATTAATGTTTTTTCATTTCGATATTGCCGGCCGTATCGATAAGTGAATCTACAATATAATCTACCATTACATTGTACCATTACTACACAGCCTTCTATAATGTTTAAAACCCTCAGAAGAATAGAATCACAAGTTTAAGGATTACCCAAAAACAATTATAGTCGGGACCTGACTCTATTTAGTCGCGTCCTTACTTTATCTACAGTTGCGAACCATTCCCTATAGTCGCGTCCATCCTTTCTACGGTCGCATCCTTTCTATCAACAGTCGGGCCTTCCTCCATACTATCGCGTCATTGCGCAGTACTCACAGTCGCGTCCTTTCTCCGTATACAGGCGCGTCCTTGCGCAGTTTCCTATCTAGAGTCGCGTTTTTACTCTATAGTCGCGTTCCTACTCTCTACAGTATTCAAAATATTTATCATTCAAAAATAACCAATATTCCTCAGGAAACGAGAAAGCATTTGCTGCAGGAGCAGACATTAAAGAAATGCAAAATAACACATATAGTAGCAACCAAAAGGAAGGTTTTCTAAAGCAATGGGAAGACATCTCTAGATGCGGAAAACCTATCATCGCAGCCGTCAACGGATTTGCTGTAAGTATCCCTAGTTTCTCGCTTTTATTTTTATGTAGACACTATATATCTACGGGTAAAAGGCTATTAGGTCTGAGCGATCTCTCGCGCCACGTAACGCTTACCTAATCAACTACCTAGCCAAAATATATTGTAAGTCACTGGTAGCTGAGTGGTTTCGGTTTCTATCTCCCGTTGTAAGGGGCGAAGTCATGTACCAATGAGTGTTTTTTTATTTAAATTACGTAAATTGTCTATTCTCACCAGTGGCTTCTCAGTAAAAGAAAAAATTAAGGCGATATTAGGAAGGCGGTTCGGAAGAAGTATGTTAATCCCACAATCCCCTCTGGGCTCGCGAGTGGACGGCCCAAATCGCCTTCGCTTACGGTGACCACACCCACACCCTCTGCAGTAGGCCACACTAGGCTGTAAGGGAGAATGAATTTTGAAAACATTTTATTTTTCTGTAGATAGAGCATAAATTATATGACATGTCGGGTCGGTGCACGATTTTCTCCATAAATAAATAGGTACGTACTTAACGGATTTTATTCAGATTGACCATTATTTAATACAGGGAAGGGAGATTTTTGGTATACTTTTATAATTTATGGAACTATTTAAGTGTAGGCAATGCCGAAATAACGTTCTGTAAGCGTGTATAAAAATAAAAAAAAAAACTTATAACAGCTAGGAGGCGGTTGCGAGCTAGCTATGCTGTGCGACATCATATACGCCGGTGAAAAAGCCAAGTTCGGTCAGCCAGAGATAAATATCGGCACGATTCCTGGCGCAGGTGGCACTCAACGTCTGCCGCGCTACGTCGGCAAATCCAAGGCCATGGAAATCGTGCTCAGTGGAAACTTCATCGACGCACATGAAGCTGAGAAGATGGGTGAGTTATCTAACATCTTAATTGCAAATGACATACAAACCCAGGAATTCTAGAAGATGCCAACAATGGAACCTAATCATTGCCGCGCAAAACCTGAATATCTTCCCAAGGAGTATAAACTATAAGAAAAATAATTGGGGCGGAGTGCACAGCCTCATATGATCCCGTAGTCGTAACTTACCGATTTTTTTCGGTTAATTGAAATCTGGTGGTGTAAATTTTAATACCATTAAGGTGGCGAACCAGCTGACAGTCCACCTTATGATAGATCTTAAGGAATAAGGTACATTTAAACCAAGCACAGGCCCACATTAAAGACAGCTGTTGAAAATGCCTCTATGTAATTGTTTCAATCTACTTGGTAGCCCTTATTAGCTGAAATCTGTGTTAACTGAATTCATATTTCACAAAGTACAATTATTTTTAAACAGGTCTTGTCAGCAAAGTATTCCCGGTGGAGAAACTTCTTGAAGAATCCATTAAGCTGGCAGAACGTATTGGAACTCACTCTCCCTTAATAGTAAAACTGGCCAAACAAGCAGTCAACCAAGCATATGAAACCACACTGCAGTCTGGATTGTCCTTCGAAAAATCACTATTCTATGGCACCTTTGCTACTGTAAGTACCTATTCTATTTTACCTAATATAATAAATGTGATATCAGCTATGTCTTTCTGTTACCTTTTTAACGTCTAAACCGTGGTCGTGGTCTCAAACAGAACACATCCATTGCCGTCCTCATATGTCGCCACAACGGTAGGTATTGAGTCCACCCTCCCGTCCACCGGTGCGGCTATAACCAGATTGTCTGTCCATCTGTAAGGAAGCCGTCTTACAATGCGTCTTCCGATCCGTGGTCGCCACAAAAGCCTTTTTAATAGTATGCGTACATGCGTGCGGAAGAAGGGTTTAAAGCGCGTGGTGTGGAGTGAGCTTCTGTATATACCTAGTATATTGTGACTATGAACATTGCCGTGCGTAGTCGATAGGCTTGTATCTGCAGGTATTTACAGGGAGTCACCGGTGAGTCAGTATTTCCAGAATTACGAATTTCTATAGTATACAGCAGCTCACTTCACGCAGTCCACTACTGTCGGTCTGTCTGCCGTACCTCTGTTACGATCCTGTGACCGCTCGTATAGAACACGCACACATTTGTGCGTATACACATGTCATTTGGTTTTGTAGTGTTAGTAGACACAAAACAAACGGTTTTTGTAGTGTATGAAGTGCCCAGAGTGTGACATATCCAAGTATGGTCTATACTCTACAACACGTTGGCACGTTAGGGCGCCTTTCCACTGTACTATATGAGACTGTGTAGTCTAAAAAAACGAACTTTTTTGTATCTATGTGCAATATTCGCATAGTTTGTTGTTTACTAACACTTACTTAATAACAGTTTCGCTCTGTACTTGTTTATGCACACATTTGTATACATTTTGGTGTTTTGTAGGATGTACCAACATTTTGTAGACGAAACATACCTAAAAATATATTTTTGTCTACCTAAAATTCTTTTTATTTGTTTTTCAGGCCGACCAGAAAGAGGGCATGGCTGCATTCGTTGAAAAGAGAGCACCGACATTCAAAAATGAATAAACAAACATTTTTGCACTGAAATCGTTGTTAAATCATGTATAGTATGTAAGAGAAAGTGCAATTAAACCTGTTTCCAGTTTTTGAATATTTACTGTTATGAAATTTATAAATGTTTTTACCGAATTAAAATTATTTTTTGATTTTTTTTCTGATTTAATTGTTTTATTGTTTTGAATAAAGTTAAAATTAAATAACTAATGGACATTGATGGTGCAAGAAGTATGTACAGTCGATAAAAGCTTAGCTGTCACACCACTAAAATTTTGCTTGCGCTTTTTGTCATCAAGCGCGAAGCGAACTACGGTACGAGCGTGCTAGTGGCAGTATCCAGATGTGCTGTGCTCTGCGCGCAAGCACACAACTCATTTCTGCAGTAAAACCAAATATACACATACATTTGACACAGGCTAAATTGACAAAAAGTGCACAGGTATTAAGTGTTTTGAGTCGCGGATATGCGGTTGAATTCAGCGGTTGCGAGCTTCACGATGCTGGAGACCTTTATTGCCTAGGGTTACCCAAGCGGAGGCGACACCTCTGCGGTGAGGCGGTCCTGGGCCATAGGTATCTCCTCTAGGTGAAGTAGGTCAGGATAGTGTGTGTCGGAGTATGGTGAGTGAGCAGCGCGGGATAAGGCGGTACCGGTTCGGAGCCCTCTTCCTCCTATAGAAGGTGGGCGGAGGCGCAAACCTGACACGTCTCCGACGTAATGCGCGCGGTAAGGAATGTGGTAAAATATGTATTGTGTGATTCAGTGGTTTGGTACCTCAAGACAGGTGTCGGTTGCTGCCGCAGGTTACCCTCAATGAAGATCATCGTATTGTGATCTTCAAAATTGCACCGTTGGCACCGGTCGATAATCCATCTAAAGAGAATGGCAAGATTTGTAGTATGTCATACAGAATTTATGTCTTAGCTGGATGCATTAAAGCCATAAATATGATACATTGAAGCAGTGAACAAAACGCAACTCAAACGTCCGTTCGAAAACGGTAAAATTTTTCAACTTTACCGGGCAATAATTACTCGGCGGGTTTGGAAAATACTATAATCTATGGTTATAACACGTAGCTAAGACCAAGTATCCAATAGACTTGACAACCAAAAAGAAAATAAAAGAGGGAACGGGAAAGCTACTTACAAAAACCATTAAGAGTGACAAAGATATAGACAATGTTCTATGTCTTTGTCAGCGTATCACAGTTTTATCTGTGCCCAACAAAGCAGAACAGTGCGTTGAAAAATCACCAAAACAGTAACTTATTGTGAACTTCGAATAATTATTTTTGTTTGAAACTAAGTCATAAGTGTTTTAAATCCTTAAAACTATGGTGTACTGTTGTTTTATCGGCTGTAATAGCCGCAGTTAGCGGAAAATACTTTTATTTCACTTGATTTCTGCAAATATTAATAGAATGCAATAAATTACATCATATAATATAGTCAGTACTATTAATTTCAGCTTTAATCACATAATTTAAAATGGATTGTTTTATAGATTAACCGCCTAAATTCAGAAGTGAGGACTAGGACTGAATTGTCAAGGGAAATAACGCCAGTGCGCCATTTTCTATAACTTTTTATTTTGGCTGGGTTACAAGTTTTTAGGGATGCCAGCTCTGGCGTTAGTAATTTACCCAAATTTGGTGGTATTTATTTAAATTTTTTGTTCAGATTCCCTAAATTAAAACTATGCCAACTGTGGATAAATGCAACAGGTCAACAAAATTGCGAACCAACCAATATCAGACGAATATGTTTGAAACATTTTGCGAAAATTGCCTTCGCAAGGCTTGTGAAACTAGTAAGTTAAAGGTAGTAAAATAGAGTTAATGTTAGTTTGGCTAGGTAATAGTATGCACCTAGGGGAGGGACAAAGCCTACTCAAAAGTGTCAAGTCGAATATTGGAATGTTCCGTCTTGCTTGCTTCCATCGATGTACGATGTACGTTTTTATTGTGTTTTTATGGCTCTAGCCACCATTTTAGTGTTTTCTAAATGTTACAAAACTTTAAAAGAACAATTCAGAACTCTGAATTGAAGCAACTAATGATATTTCTAAAAAAAATCATACGTGTTTTTTGCTTCATAATAAGTCATCTGTACAAGTACAATTTATCAATTTGTTGATGTCATTTACTTATATTTCAGATCGATTATTCATTGCATGCAAACGCAGATAACACAACGATAACGCCTAGGAAATTAAAATTAACTGTAGAATCAAACCGACAGTCGTTAGCAGCTGAGATTCGCAGAAAAAAACTAGTTACAATGAGAGCAAAAACTTCGACTAAGCAAGAAAAATGCGAAGTTGTCTGCAATTCTTCAGAACTTAAAAGCCAACGATATAATAATCAATAATAAGCTGACTTTTTAGTTTTTGTTTTATTTTATATCCAGCTGCTTCTTGATTAATGTAACGTTATTAAAAAAAAAAGTTTTATTTTTTTAGTTTATTTTTTTGTTTTATTTTCTTACTTGATTCCACATTCATAATATATATGTGCCATTAAAATTCAAAATTGTCCAGTTTTATAATTGTTACTTGATATACTATTGATCCCTCATAAAAATTTCCACCCCTATTTTTACTTCCTTGAGGAATGATTTCCGTGATAAAAAACTATTCTATGTCCTTTCTCGGGTCTTAAACTATCTCCATACCAAGTTTCATATAAAACTAAAGCATGAAAACTTCAGTGTTCATACGACTTCAATATTCATACAACCTCCATGATACTATCTTTTCACTACTACGATTAATGTCACTTCATAAGTTTGTTTCTAAACGTTATATATTTGGCCGTGCGTTGCTAAAAATTCAAACTCTGACTTGCAACCATTCCTAAAATCCTTAATTTTTCTGGGATAAAACCAATGTTATTGTATATTAAAACTCCTCCGAGTCTTCAACATTATGTTATCTACACTTATATTATAAAGAGGAAAGATTTGATCGTTTGTTTGTTTGTATTGAATAAGCTCCGAAACTACAGGACTGATTTGAAAAATTCTTTTACCATTAGAATCCGACATTATCCCTGATGAACATAGGCTACTTTTTACCGCGGGAAAATGCTTCATTCCTACGGGAACACGGGTAATAGGACAACGGGTAGTAAGAATTATCCTTCCGTACTTATCTTTTTCACATAACTTCTAAACGGCTGAACCGATTGGGTTGAACTTTAATAGGGTTATTTTCATGGTTTCCTGGATGATTTAAAAATATAATTGAACCCGGTAGGTGGCGCTGCTGTCGGTATGTCAACTACTAAATGGCTGGACCGATTGGGCTGAAATTTAGTATGTGTATTTCCATTGTTTCACAGATACTAATGTATTATGCCGTTAAAGAGGAGAGATTTGATTGTTTGTTTTTTTTCTATAATTGAGGAGTTGCCGTAAGAACCTACACCGATAACGAAATTTAGGGCGGGCGAAAACGCTGGCAGAAGCTTTTTATATAAAATTGAACACTGTTAACAATAACAAACAAAAAAGTGACTCACACGGCGAACGCACCGTATCGTTCAATAAGCTGGTAAATATCGTCGGGCGATCGCACTAATCACACCCTCCTACTTCTAGGAGGGTGAAAGTCACACTTTGACGGCTAACAAGAATTAATTTTAAGATTCAAACGACTTTAGTTGATAGAGCACTTTTTGTTGACCAACTAATGAGGAAGGCTGATAAGAGGAGACAATAACACAATACTTGATACATAGGGCGTGATTTTTAGCTGTTACGATTGCATTTGCTTTCATGCTGTCTCTTACCGTTTTGTTAAAAAATCTATTTGCTTTCCTGCTGTCAGTTGCGAAATTTGCTAAATTTGCGAGAAATTGCAAGCTAAAAAAACCAGCCCATAGAATCTTTTTATGACCTTGATTTATATTGACTTTAGAAGTTAGCGGTATTTTGCAAACCCCTGCTGTTGTCAAAGCCGTTCAGTTTCAAAAGTCACGTAAATCGGACCAAGGTGCGGCGAAGGACAAACGACGATAATCACACCCAAAGTGAACGTAGCCCCTGGACATATACACAATATTATCTGTGGTTATAACCACAAACTTTGTAAAATTCTATTCTTTTAAATTATTTTCAGGTACATTTTAGATATATCGTGCTTGCGTATGGCTAATATTCACTACAGCTGACGAAACATTTTTAGCTGTAAAACAAATTCAAAATAATTTCCATGTTTTGGGAATATGTTTACCGAAACCGTCACATTATGCAGGAGTTTGAGGATATAGAAGTGCATAAAACTAGTGTATCGGTGTTTGTCGCCCTTTTTTATTTAGAAATGTTGTATATATTGATTATGACTCTCTCTATTCTGAACAGATTGAATCAAAACATAACTTAAGCGTAACTACCACCACAGTAAGTACAAAATAAAAACCATATCCACTATTTAAGTTATTTCGAATATTTAGAAATTATTGTTAATACAACTGGTGAGACCAAATTGTTAGAACTTCATGGAATCACCGTCTGAATGTACTTGAAAAGTGCTGCAATCCTATGGCTAGGAACTGCAGAATGGGGTTCTAGGACTTTAAGAAGGAAAGAGCTGCATTTTGTTGATGGCATAAAGAGCTATGAGCAATGTCATAGGCGTTGAAATCCTGTTCACCAAATGTAAATAAACAATATGGCCATTCACTGTTTGACAGAGTATTTACAACTCTATTTCCTGAGCATGTGCTGTCAATGACTGGAAGTGACCTTATAGCACATTCATTTTTGATCAACAGAACGATCAAATGTGTGCAAAGACAGCATTAAATGCATTCTATGTGTATAATGCTTGTCAAGTAAACAACCTTTAGATTTTTAAAGCCTTGGCACAACATTAGCTATATCCCTAGTGATCAGTTATCCATAGACTACACTAACTAATTAACATCAGGCAGCCATATCCTTGTTTGCCACCTCAGTGGTATAAATTGTAGAAATAAAGTTGGATTCTTTAGTTTTACCTACTTTGTTGGATGGTTATTTGGGTTTTTTGATTAGCTTCTGGTGACTGCTTACATATGATTTCTGTACTCTTGTCATGTTAGGGACTACTTAAGATGTGCTATTATTATAAAGCACTATTTACCATATATTCCAAAGAAAATTTGAATGAGCTTTTGACGATATCCAGTTTTCAAGAAAATTTCAAAAAGAAATATTTCCTGTTTACAATCGTGCTTATACGTTTGGTGAAACTTTCGAACGAACTTTTGGCAGTCAGTTTTCAAGTGCAGGAAATTGTGATACTTCAAATTAGTTTTTATTTTCAAAATCCATGTTTAAATATGTATTTTTACGACTAGGCTTTGACTTTCGCTATTTATTTATTATTTAAATATTTATCTAATTATTATTTTTTTAATATTTATTTCATAAGTAATTTAGTGGAGTACTATATTTATAACATTGTAAATGAATAATACCTCATCAAATGCGAATATGCAGAATGTGCTGTTGAATGATGCTGTTTCTCCAAATATTGTGTCACTAGAACAAATACAATGTCCAAAATGTTCCCAAGCACGTTTCTTCAAACACAAAGAGGACTAAAAATACACTTAGGTAAAGTCCATAAAAACGCTGAATTTGAACCTACATGTCCTTCAGACCCAATTTTAACTATAAATTCTATTATTGACCATAATAGTGAACCCTTTTGGCAAATTTTGTCAAAATTAAAAAAGACTAAACCAGTTTTGAAGAGAATCCCTCGTGGTGCCAGAATAACTGTTGCTCAGTCACTTTCTTCAGATTTAAAAGCAGTTATAGCAAAAAATACAGTAAATGCTTGGGAACATTTGTTGACCTTTGCTTATAGAGTTCTTCATGTTCTGAGGGAAACTAGCAATAAATCATCATTAACTAATAGAATCAAAAAAAATTGTAGTACAACACAAAATTTTGATTTCCATCAACCAAATAAGGAAAGTAGGTCTAATTATAATCATTTTCGGCAAGTTGAAAATAAACTTGGAGATGGAGATATCACTGGAGCTGCCCATCTTCTTTTTTCTAGTGACACGATAGCTTCAGATTCCATAGATACTTTAAACTCTTTGAGAATCAAACATCCACCTTCTTCAACTACTGTATGCCTTCCTGACCCACCACAAACAGTTGACATACATACCCAGGCTTCTTTGGAAGATGTTTTTAATGCTGTAATGTCCTTTCGCAGTGGTTCATGTGGGGGGCTAGATGCTTTAACAGCCCAACATTTGAAAGATCTTTTATGTGGCGGATGTGGTGAAATAGGACAGATCCTTTTAAATGACCTCACGGCACTCACTAACATAATGTTAGAAGGAAGCGTCCCTCATGATATCACTAGCATTTTGTATGGAGCTAATCTTTGCGCACTTTTAAAAAAGGATGGTGGTATACGGCCAATAGCTGTAGGAACTACATATCGTCGCCTTACAGCCAAAGTCTGCTGTCACAACATAAAGGATACACTACGTGAGTATTTCCAACCCATTCAGCTAGGCTTTGGCTCTAATGGTGGCTGCGAGGCAGCAGTTCATTCCTTACGTTCTTACATTCACATGCATGTAGATGATATAGTAGTAAAGGTGGATGTTAAAAATGCATTTAACTCTGTCGATAGGGGTGTCCTGTTGACACAAATCAAGGGAAACATTCCCACAGTTTATAAATTTCTTTGGCAATGTTATAGTACACCGTCAAAATTAGTTTACAATAATAACCTTTTATCATCTGAGGTAGGCTGTCAACAGGGCGACCCTCTTGGGCCGGCAATTTTTAGTCTTGCGATTCACACAGTACTCAAAAATTTAAATTCTAAATTTAACGTCTGGTATTAGGATGATGGAACTCTGGCAGGCGACGCAGATACAGTTTTTAATGATTTTATATTTCTTCAGAAGTCATTTCATGATATTGGTTTAGATTTAAATTCTTCGAAATGTGAATTTTTTTTACCAGAAAGTATGAAATCTGATTCTAAAGTGATTTCTAATTTTTTATCAATAGCACCGAATATAAGATTTGTTGATAAGAGCTCACTTAGACTCTTAGGTTCTCCTATTTTAGACGATTCCATCCCCTTTTTTGTTGACGAAAAAATTAATAATTTTAATAACGTGTTAGACCGTTTATTTAAAATTGACACTCATGTAGCTTTTTTTATTATTCGTCATTGTCTTTTTGTCCCAAAATTTAATTATTTTTTGCGTTCGTGTCATTTTTGTAAATTTCCTAATCTTTTAAATAGTTTTGATGTTATTATTAAAAATACTTTAATAAAACTTTTAAACACAAATTTAGAAGAAAATTCTTGGTCTCAAGCCTCTTTACCAATTAGGTTTGGAGGTTTGGGAATAAGGAAAATATCTAGTGTGGCTCTCCCAGCGTTCTTGTCTTCAGTTCACAGCACACACGATCTTATTGGAAAAATACTTGCTTCATCCTCTGGAAATTTTGAAATATCGTATTCGAGTGAAGCTAAGAACACTTGGTTGATTGCCTGCCCAAACTTAGAACTACCAAGGATTCCTGCATCACAGAGACTATGGGATGAGCCTCTTTGCCGTCTGGAGTGGAACAATTTATTATACACATCTACCAGTACGGCAGATCAGGCTCGTCTTCGTGCTGTTTCTGTGTGGGAGTCAGGTTTGTGGCTACAAGCCCTACCTTCTGTCAGAATCGGCACACTTCTGGACAACAATACATTCCGCCTTTCATCATGTTTGCGTTTGGGCGCTTTTACAAATTTCCCCCATCGTTGCCACTGTGGCGAGATGGTGGACAATTTAGGACACCACGGACTGTCCTGTGCCCGAAGCGCAGGCCGCTTTTCAAGGCATAGTAATATCAATGACATTATCCGTCGGGCTCTTGTTACTGCCAACGTTCCAGCTATTTTAGAACCAGTTGGCATACTTCGTGACGATGGCAAGAGAGACGGGATGTCTTTAGTTGCCTGGAAGATGGGTCGAATTCTTGTATGGGACGCCACTTGTGTAGATACTTTGGCCCCGACCTATCTTTCAGCAACCGCGAAAAAGTTTGGAGCTGCTGCTATTGGTGCCGAAGACCGCAAACGGCGCAAATTCGTGGGCCTCAGTGATGCTTTCTTGTTTGTGCCTTTTGCGGTTGAAACGCTGGGTCCGTGGGGGTCTGAACTAAAGATTTCTTCCACGAATTAAGTAAACGTCTCATTCAGGAGACTAAAGATCACAGGGCTGGTAGCTATTTTGCTCAAAAGATAAGCCTGGCTATACAGCGTGGCAACGCTGCCTCTATTTTGGGCACCATGCCTCATGAGGGCTCTATGGGGGAAATTTTTAATCTTTAGTTCATATTTCTTATTGAAAACAAAACAATAATACCCTTATGTAGAAAAAATATAAATACATACATCTTTTTTTTGATATATGCAGGTTTCTTTACAATGTTTTTCTTAACCCTTTATGCGTCCTAGGGACCACAGTGATCTCTAAGCATTTTGTGTCGCGGGGGATTTCTTGCAGGACGACTTTTATCAGACAGGCTAGTTGTAAGTATTCAGAAGTGAAGCCAATGGCCTGTCCTACGTTCTAGTATTTTTGGGTGGACAATATTTTGTGCCTTTAATATTTTTTTATCAGAAATTTTTTTGGTAATTTGATCCGGCCGCCATTTATATTGCGCCATTTTGAGTTGGATTTTGGATTTTATTAACAGTAGCATAGAGTTCATTTTGACCCCTGGTAACGTGCTATATATAAAAAACTATGTATTTTTTAGTAAATAAATTTATTATTACTTATTATATTTATCATAAACTTATTCTTATTACTTTTTTTTTATACTGTATATATATTAGAGAACATACCTAAAAATAAATAAAGAGGAATAAACATAATAAAGTTAGGTGTATGTCCGTTTGTACGCGGCAAGGGCGGATAATTTCCTTAGTATGGGGACGCTTGACGGGTTAAGTGAAAAACCAGTGGTATGAATAACAAATGTACTTACTGTACGGTTTGTCTTCACCACTGAGGGTGCAATGTGAAAACGGAACCTTTGGGCCACCACTATCCAGCTGTAGTTATTGTTTCTCTATAAACTTGAACTAAAAAACATATCTATTTCTTTTTCGCCATACATTGCCAACATTTAAATATGTTCCATTAATGTCAATTAAAAGGTTTTTATTAATGGTATGTTTTTATGTGCCTTATTTATTTATTTATTACTATGGTTATTTCAGTACCTACTAGGGTAATAAATTATTGACTAGAAAGATAGATAAATTGAATAAATAGATTATTGTTTAAATAACTTCTTTCGCAGAAGTTGTCATAAACTATGATAAATGTAGCATATGTGTAGTATACTTGATTTGCCCACTCATGATAGTCACACCTTCACTCAAATAGTGTACACTTTTATTGTTTCCTTAGTTTCACAACACTTTATTCCAATTTCGTAGAGCTTCAGAAATCTTATTGTGAAGCTACTTTTGTTGGTTTTCAGTTATTAGTAAAGTTTAAATAAATTGCAGGCTCCTTTTACTTTATATTTTGCAAACCTCAGAGGCCACATACAAAAAGAGCATTATTTGTGCCTACTAAAAATAAATGGCATGTTCTTTGCATATGGTAACAGGATCGTAACAAAGGGGTCATAGGGACTACTCTAGAGAATGGTGAAGAGGGACCATACCGCATGAAGTGCTATATCAACTATCCTATAGCACAAGTGTAAAGTGTTGATGTTCTATTCATCCTATTCTATCCATCTATTTGTTGCTATAAAAATATATAAAAAAATATATTTTATATAATTATTTCAGAAGGAATTAAAATGAATAAAGACCCTCTGTTCTTATCAAAAAAGAAAAACCAAGAGGTTTTTATTAATATTGGGCATATTCCACAACATCAAATAGATGGAATCAGATTTTTATATCAACAATTTGAGAAGGTAAGAAATTTTCATTTTAAAATCATTATTGACAAATACTTAACAGTTAAGCCTTTGACAAAGATGAATATATCTGCACCTACTGTCTGCTAAATGAATATAAATAAATTATAAGGATTGTAGTTCAATTAGAAATTAATAAAAAGATAAATTTATATTTTTAAAACTTTTAATTGAAATATGTTGTAAACAGGGTACAATTCTTATGATTTAAAATAGACATAATATTTTTTAGAATATGTATAAAATCAAATGAAATGTCAACAATGTGTCAGTGTGCAAAGCATCAATTAAATTGTTATGCTCTTCTCCCTTCTTTCTCTTTGGCGGAAGTTACCTATTATAATGGGTCCAAAAATAGAAATTGCTAAATTTGCGTTTTCTTTACGTTTTGAAACCTGGAGAATCATTTGCCATCATTTTTAGAGTGATGTCTATGTGTATGTAGGTTAGCTTTTTTGCCCCTCTATATCTCAAGAACCAATGGACCAATTTGTCTCGTGACCATATCAATTGTTACGCCACATCATGCACATATCATGACTTAAATCTGAAAAGAGTTTAAGCAAAATTGGTCCTGCAGTTTGATTTTTATAGCTAAAAAACTGACTGAAACTGACACTTGTTAGAGTTATTTCCAATATATTTGGTACATATTAGCACTTGCTCGCGGCACCCTACGCGCAACTACTGCATATAATTCTTAAGGTTAGTATTGATTGGGATGAAATTTATCAAATTTGGTGCTCCATTATATTATGAAAATATTGATAAACAGAATATCGTTTTTATATAATAATCAGGATTCAGAGAATTAAGACTAAGGTAAAGTATAGATTTGATTGAATTTCAAAACTTACAGACATTATCATGATTTTTAGAAAAAACCCGGTGTCATATTTAATGACCCTCCAGGCTATGGTACATGTTTACAAATCGTATTATTTCTGAATGCGCTGCAATATCTGCTAGATAAACGTGTTTTCATCCTCTGCGATGAAGATGATGTAGTGAAGTGGAAGAAACATTTTCAAGAAAGGATTGAATTACATGATGGTGAGAATTTAAATTCTTGTTTTACTACAACTGTTTGTAAGGTGGGAGAAAAGAAAATTAGTAAATTATTTTGAAGAAAGGCACCAAAATCTAGATTAACCTATTCATCTAACACTTGCTGCATAATTTTATTAAATCAGAGCAATTGAGCTTTGTACATTCAGTTTGGTATAGTATTTACTGAAGCCAAAATCGGTTCTTGTCAAAATAATCCACTGTAAACTTTATTTGATACTTCATTAGGTTTATTTTTTTAGATATTAAGATTTCTAGTTTATAATAAATATTTATTTTTAATGTCGTTAATTTAAAATATTTGTACATAAATATTGTAAATGATATGATTTATATTATTTTAAAAACAATCAAATTAATAAACATTTTCATTAGATTAGTTTTGTTTTTATATAAAGATACCAATTACAATCTTAAAATCCGACGGCGCCATAGAATAACCTACAGAATTCGTAAACTTGAACATTGTAGTAGCGTACAATCGAAAAAGAAATTAATCGTAATTACTTGAGTCAGGACTCGCCGCCATTTAGACGTCAAGAGGGTGTTCCATGTTTATTTTATACCCCTAAGGTGGCAAATAAGTTTTTTGTGAAAAATAAAATTACGTGATATTTGGCGAGCAGCATAGGTTTATTCTGTGTTCGAGCAAAATATATTTTTTCCTTGAAACAGTAACGCTTTTGTTTGCTATTTATTACTGAGTTGTCACACTTCAATGGTATAAAGCCCCCCCCCCCCTTGCCCAACCCTGCCCCCCCTAATCCAAAAGCTGGCTACGCCCATGCTTCGGTAGACTTTTTCTTGACCTTGATGAATTCACTTTTTACGTAATTGTACTTTTAACAAAAATAACACTGTATATTTAGACTAACACAGTCTCATGAAGTACAGTGGAAATGCACGCTAAGAATGTGTATACGGTCTTTACTTAAGTATTGTGAATATCTGTTTTTTTAAGAAAAGTACTAAGCTGATTTTGATGCCATGTTATAATAAAAATTTTGGACAAATAACACTGCGGTGTCTGAGACCAAACAAGCAAAGTTTGTAATATAAATACCAGACAACGGATAAAAATACATATATACTTCCTCTTTGTTAAAAAAACACCTAGACTCAAGTCAAATCAAACTATGTAATACAATGTTAATTTCCGCCAAAAAAAGCTGGTAAGGAGTTCTATTTAGAGTAATAATACAATACTTTGATGATCAGCTTACAAGTATACAATATGTATTACATACAACACATAGTAGGTAATATAGAAAGTCAACACATGTCAATTATTATTTTTTTGTTTTTATGTAGCATAGGGGGGGGGGGGGCACCATGTGAAGCGTCAAATATCGTCAATCGAGTGAAGGAATTCAGATATTTAAGAGTATTCCGATATTTAATAGTACTAGTGGCATTAGTGCCATCATAATTATTTTCTTGCACAATCATAAATATACATATATACTTAAAACTATCCATACAATCCATAAATATAATAAATATTGTAAATGCGAAAGTATTTCTGTTTGTTACCTCTTCACGCTTAAACCGCTGTACCGATCAAGATGAAATTTGGCATGGAGATAGTTTGAGTCCCGGGAAAGGACATAAGTTGCTTGAAAACGTAAAGTATAAAGTATAAGTCGGTTTTTTTTTTCATACTTGAGGAGTTGCCGTTGGAATCCTACACCGATAACCGAATTCAGGGCGGGTGGAACCGCGGGCCAAAGCTAGTATATTATAAATGCGATAGTATGTCTGTTCGTTTGTCCCCCTGCATCAGGAATATAGATCATCATATCATCATAGATCACTGCAAGATCAAGAATGTAGATATTTGCCATATTCATGAATCGAACCCACACATCCAGTTCAACAGGCATATCATTGATTACCCACTGATCCACAAAGGCTTTGAAGCATCACTTTGTCACGGATTTATTAATGTTTTGCAGGTCACTAGAGGGTGTGACGCTACAGTAAATGATGGTTTCTTATTCTAAATGCACTTATGCAACCAACTGTACATAGGCTTTTGAATATTTGAACGATAATGTCACTATAAATTAATTCGTCACGAAGTGTTGTTACTCGGCTGTCAATTTTATTAAAATTTTGATTAAGAATACCGATAGAGACAGAGTTTAGCTTGCCGCACAACTAAATTGAAACTTATTTCAAGAGTTAATCTCCTCATAGCTTTGATTTGTCATAAGTTTCAGCAACTTCAATCTTAATTTCTGATTGCACTTATTCTAAATCTAAACGCTGCACACATATTAAATGAAAAGAGGTACTCAAACTCAATTATTAGAGTTCCGTAGTCGACAAGGAACCCTTATAGTTTCACCATGTCCGTCCGTCTGTCTGTCTATCGTCCGCGGCTTAGCTCAGAGACCATTAGTACTAGAAAGCTGTAATTTGGCGTGGATATACATATTAATTAGGCCAATCAAGTGGTAAAATAAAGTATATTTTTTTTTTTAATGGTATCTCCCCTACTTACGTAAGTAAGGATGCATTTTTTTTGTGGGGTGTCGTTGGATAGCTCATTTCAAAATATTGAGGGTTCCAACAAACAAAATTCGATTCAGCGATGCGATTGCGAAATATTAAGCTTTTAAGTACAAATTTTTGTTTGAGCCCAGTGTCCCCCCCCCACTGCCAGCTGAATGGCTGTTCTTGGGTGTGTGGAATCATGAGAATAGCATATATAACGAAATTAAAAGTAAAACTATCATAAAAATGTAGTACAAATTCCATCAAAAGATACTTAGATGAAGTTGGTACTTGTGTAATAACAAATACATTTTTCTGTGGGCGCGTTCGTTTTGGGATGCAGAATCATTATTTCACTTCGTCATGACCCATGTCTGGGCTGGGGTTTTTGTTTTAATTTGTCAATCTGCCTGTGCATATTCATTGTTTATAGTAGTGTGCACGTCAACCGTTCGTTTTGCAAGTTTTGCAACCAAAAATTTTCTTAGTAACGTTTCAAAGCTACACGAACGATAGGTGTCAGTAGCAAAACTGGCATTATCAAAAGTATGAAAAGTATCAATCGTGGTACCTCTTACTCCTAAAACGAACGCGCCCTATGGGACACTAACGTCGTAACGGTGCTTTAATTAACTTGATTTTTGGGAAAAATATTAGTAGCTGTTGGGACTGAGTAAAACAAAGAATACTTTTGATCCCGATCGAGAGTTTCCGCAGGAATAAATTTTGCCGCGAAGATCGTCTATAACTAATATCACCAAACCATCGGTTTTTAGATGTAACATTTGAAACTACAGACCGAAATGGCGATAAAAAGGTTTACATCAATTCAATGAAGAATATATCTTCATTTTGTTACCGAGACTGGAGTGTGGTTGTAGTAGACGGCAACATGGGGACGAAACCAAAACTCAAAGCAGACTTCAAAATCTGGATTACTCCAGTAGAGATGAAGGTTTGTCAGTTTAGTTTTGCTTTCTTGCGATTTAATTTTTTTAATTATATTTCTTTTTAAAACCTATCAAATATGCAAAGGGGTGTATTTAGAAAAATTTCTAACGTATATTAATCGCTCCGTATGAAATATTCCATATCCAGTTGCTATAATAACCTACCCTTTTCCGACACATTTGAAACAGTTGCTAAACGTTTGAGCGTCCAATTATTATTGCTACGCATCTGCGCGCGGTTAGGAGTTAAAAAAAAGCTCTGGCTGCTGCTATGGTTAGATCGTGGAATTCTGTTATAGTTGCTCCCGCAGTAACTTTTGAATTTTCCGGGATAAAGAGTAGCCTATGTCCTTCTCCGATATCTTCAACTATCTCTGTGCAAAATATTGGCTAAATTGTATGCTTCGTTGCGGCAGGATTGAGTAACAAACGTTATAGTTATTCCCACAAAAAATTGTGAATTTTCCTGGATGAAAACTAGCCTATGTCCTTCACGGGGACTCAAACTATCTCCATACCAAATTTCATCTAAATCGGTTCAGCGGTTCCCGATCCATCAAGTGGTGGATGCTGTGTGATTAAGTAACAAACAACCAAAGATCCAAACTTTCGCATTTATTATATTAATGGGATAGCTGGTAATTAATGATTTTTGTCAGCGGCTCCACCCGCTCTAAATTCGGTTATCGACTAAGAACACCTTAATTATAATAAAGAAGTTTGCTAAAGCTGCAGCTATAGTTCGTTTAAGCTCGGTCATAGTTATTCCCGCAACAACTTTTGAATTCTTCGCTATAAAAAGTAGCCTATGTGTCCAGGTAGTAATCCAGGGTGTCAGCTACCTCCATACCAAATTTCATCAAATTAGTCCAGCAGTTTGAATGTGAAATGTTAATTAGAAAAATTTTGATGTGTACATCCTGTTTAACTAAAATGGTCATAAATACGTAATATCGGATGATGTTTCAAGTTATTGTACTTCTTGAACAACAGTGGCGTAGGAAGCGGTCGTTAGGTATAATGAAATTTAACAGTTAAAAATATATTAATTTAATTTATCAGTTAAAAAAACCGACTGCAAAAACATTAAAAACTAAACAGAAATTAAAACATACCAAATATTTTTTCACTGTCGACACAATCGTGTCGTTTTATAAAGTTCTTGTATACAGCAGTTTATACAACACCCTATAGAACATAGTTTTTTTCAACATAATAAATGTTGCTAACACCATAATCGAAAAAATCCACCGAATTCTGAGGTATCACTAGAGGTAGGCACTTACCTTCTTAGCGCTAAAGTGATAAAAAGCGCGCGTTATTAGTTTTCAGTGTATTAGATCAACCTTAAAAATAATGCTATGTGTTTTCTGAAATTTTAAAACAATACTGACAATATTGAGCGAGTTTCGAAATGCTTAATGGAAAACATGACACAATAATTTAAGTATTACGCTCTGGTTAATTTGATGTCCAATCAATATATTTGATATGAAAATAATACTTTTGTACATTGGACAACTTTTTTGTCGCGTATTAGAGGAAAAATTATAATATAGTATTGAATTAGATGCATATTTATTTCGGATTAATTTTTAGTACTAGTTTTGTTAAACGATTAGGTTCGTATGCATTACAATAATTAATTAGATGTAAAAAATATTTAATTGATGTCAATAAATTGACGGGTGATAAGTTTTTTGATTTAAAAATAAGTCATTTATAAATGCTCTAGATATCTAGCGTCATCTGGCGGTGTTGTTGGTTTTCTCTACTTGTATTCCCGCTATTTCAATTGTGTTTTGGTTAGTTTATTTATTCCATATATATTTTTATTTATTTGCTCGTAAATGTGATGAAAAACATTGTGTGTAACACGGGCAATACGAAAATAACAAACTCGAGTCATTAAAGCCTTCAGCTTCTTAGTGGCTTAGTACTAATTTTCCCCTTACCACCAATACACAATGTACTATTAGAGTTTAGTTGTCAATATTTTTGTTTGATTACCTACTAGTAACTATGTAATTTTCGCATGTTGCTTATACCCGAAGGGGATAAAAGAGGACTAAGCAACAAACAAAAATAGCAGGTGCGTTCCTGCGGCCGGAGGACAAAACACATCCCCACTCCAATTAAAACTTAATTAAATTAATTTCAGAGTAATTTACAATTGTTTACTTCTATATACCAGTGGATGTCCAGTCCTAATGACTTTGTAATAGAGACTATTAATGAATTAAAGATCTCAGAAATGGACACTGCAAAAACTGCATTGAACAAAGTCATATTATTAGATGCTTTGTTACAAGACATTGTCATCAGAAGAAACAATTTAGATTTAACACTGTCACCTGAACTACAGGTAAGTTAAATTTTAAAATTATGACTCTTTATTTAGACTATATTTATGTCCTAATCTATATATTCTATCTCTATATTCTTTTTTTTTACAGAACACCACTGATAAAAATATATATCACCAAAAAGAAATGCCAAAATTGTCAGAGAAAAACAAAGATTCTACCGGATTAAAAATTAAACGAACAAAGCGAAAATTAGAAAGTAAAAATCGATATATCGCTGTTGATAATGATTCTAATATTTTTTTTATAAATGATGAAGGTAATCGTCAAAATGCTGATAATGACACTAACATACGAGTTGTTGAACCTCATGTCAATGAAATCATTATAAAAGAAAATATTGTTGAAAGTTTAAATAGTAGTACAATTACTAAACCAGAAATGTCTGTAGAAATTAATGATTCCGACCATGAAATCAAAACTGAGAAGAAATTAGATGTCTGTAATACGCCTATTAATGAAATAGAAACGGTTAATAAGCGAAATCAATCAAAAAATGTTATGGACTTTGATGCTAAATATAGCGAATTAGAGGAGAAAGCATTGAAAAAGTTTAAAGGGTCTGTTTTGGACAGTATATTTTAATGAACTGTGACTACCATTACTTTGTATTATATTCTAAGATTTATTATGGATTAACTATTCGTTAGTATAAGTAATATTAATTTCGTAAGTATTATAGTCCTACCATGGCCTGTATACATACGCTGCGCGAGATTATAGAGAAGACAAAGGAGTATATTTGCTTTTGCATAGCTTTTGTGGACTATGGAAAAGCCTTCGATTCTATCGATACAAGGGGGCAATCAAAAAATCGTGCTGTATCGCTACAGTGAAAGAGTTTTCGAAACAATTGTGATAGACTTATTTCCCATGTATCGAAAACCGCTGTATCGTGGGCGTCGGCGGTCGTTGGCGGTCGGTGAAAATATCTACATTGTGTATGCCAAATAGCCAGTTTTCAATTATGTATTCCTTTTTCATTTTAAATCTAATATGCTATTATTACTTTAATTTTCATTCGTCGTTAGTTTTAAAATTTTGTATTTTTACCTACGTTTATTTTATAGAATATTAATCTACAACATTCACCTTCCATTTGCCGACGATAAAATGATATGGCATCGACATAAATGCTGAGTACATCATTCACCTTCCATTTGCCGACGATAAAAGGTTATGGCATCAACAAAAATGTCGAGTACATTATTCACCTTCGATTTGCCAAGGACAAAGAGATATGGTATTAACATAAATGTCGAGTACATCATTCACTTTCCATTTGCCGACCATAAACGGATATGGCACACGGCCGTAGCTAAGGGGGGCAATGCCCTACCTTGAAATACCAATGCCCTACCTTAAAAATACCATAAACTAAGATATAATTTATATAAATTGTTTTTACGTAATATAAATTAATACCATTTTGCTCTTGTTTAAAATTACCTACTACCTTAATTATAGAGGGGAGCCAAAGCGGGTATTTCGGGATTTACTAAAGCGCGGCAAATTAATATACAGGGGGATACCTTGTACCCGGTTAAGTACCTCCACCAAATATGAGCCCCATATATAAGGCCGCCGCTGCCGGTCAAGGTTAAAGGATCAGATCAGAAAATCTGGAGCGCGTTAGATTAAGGTAGGGTGAGTTAATTACATGCTAAAAAGTGTATATCCCACTAATCTGACAATTTGAGAGTGACGTAAAGAAAGGGGAGGGCTAAAAGGTTGTAAAAAAAATCATCTCGACATTCTCGAGCGTGGCTAAATTTTTTTTTATTTTGAAGGATATAATTCAAGGATAACGAAAAATATATAATCTGACCATTTCCACAAGCCGAAGTAACAAAAATTCGTCGATAAAGTTTAATGCCTGCAGCTGCGTGATGCCTATATTCCCCTCTCCGCGTTTCTATTCCTCACTCACTCTTACTCTATCTATTACTCTCTCACTCGGAGATCGATTAATTAATCAATTAATTATAATAGATTATTTTTTTTAAACATTTGTTAAAAAAATATTTTCTTATAAATACCTATTCTACTTAACAAGCATACACTTTTTTATTTGCATGCTATTTCCTGAGCTTTTCAATTAATTAAGTCCAAGGGTTTCAAAAAAAATATTTTGTCATATTAGGCGAATCCCTCTAGATAATTGTCAGATTATGAGACAGCACGTCTAGGACATAAAGATGAACCATATATATCTTAATCTGACGCGCTTGAGTATTTCAAAATGGCGAATTTTTTTCGCACATTATAATAATGGCCACCATGGTTTGCGTCACATCGAAATCGTCAGATTATTGAATGAGAGCTTTTTTTAGTTCACTTAACGCTCCCTTAGAAAATCTGACGCGCTCGATTACATTTTTTTCATCATGCAAACGACGATCAGATTAACATACGTACATTATTAAAAATACGTTGGACATTGATGCTATCAAAATCTGACGCGCTCGAGTAATTTGTAATCCATGCAAGAGTATTTTTTACATATTTGAAAATCTATAGCCGCTCCCCCCACCGATGAAAAGGTATACATTATATAACATTTTTTTCTTCTTATCATCTAAGCTTTGCAACCCAATCGGTCTCTATGACGCTCGAGTAAATCCCCGCATTTAGCATCGTGGGCTCTCCTACTATTACTAACGCTCACAAGCAGGTAAAATAATTAAAGATAGAAAAATTACTTGCGCCCTACATGTAACCACCGCTGCCCTAGCTTAGATTCAACTCTAGCTACAGCCCTGATATGGCATCATCATAAATGCCAAATACATCATTCACCTGCCATTTGCCGACGATAAAAGGTTATGACATCAACATAAATGTCGAGTACATCGTTCACCTTCCATTTGCCGACGATAAAAGGATATGGCATCAACATAAATGTCGAGTAAATCACTCACCTTCCAATTGCCGACGATAAAAGAATATGGCATCAACGTAAATGGCGAGAATATCACTTTCCTTCGATTTGCCGACGATAAAAGAATATGGCATCAACATAAATGTCGAGTAAATCACTCACCTTCCATTTGCCGACGATAAATGAATTTGGCATCAACGTAAATGGCGAGAATATCACTTTCCTTCGATTTGCCGACGATAAAAGAATATGGCATCAACATAAATGCCGAGTACATCATTCACCTTCGATTTTCCGACAGCAAAAGGTCATGACATCAACATAAATATCGAGTACATCACTCACCTTCCATTTGACGACGATAAAAGAATTTGGCATCAACATAAATGGCGATTATATCACTTACCTTCGATTTGCCGACGACATAAAGGATATGGCATCAACATAAATGGCGATTACATCACTCACCTTCGATTTGCTGACGACAAAAGAATATGGCATCAACATAAATATCCATGTCGCGCCTATGCCGATATTGTAAATGTAATTCTAGAAGTTATTGACGAATACACATAGGGCAAAGAAAGAAAGAAGAAAGAGATGAAATCTTGATAATCCAGCTTGGCTGGGCAGCGTTTTGGGAGATTACGCAACATCTTTTCGTCCAGAATTTCTCAATGCCTAAAGACGAAAGTCTTTAAACCAATGTGTGTTGCCGGTAAGGGCTTGCGGTACAGAAAATCCGGTAAGAGGTAATTCTTTGAAGAACAGAAGTTACTGACATAGCTAAAACGGTTAGAAACCTAAAGTGACAATGGGCAGGCCACATCACTCATCGTACTGATAACCGATAGGTACTTTAGTACTTTAGTTCTTGACACTTCGCGGCCACGTATTAGAAGACGCAGACGTGGGTCGGCCTCTTACCAGATGGACAGATGACCTGGTTAAAGCCGCACGAAGGAAGTGAAATCAGGCGACTCCAAACCTCCAAAATGGGTTCTGAAATTAATAGTTTGGCGACTAAAGCCAAGCTACTAAAAATCATAAAATGGGAACATCGTTATACCATTGTAAGCATCTTTTAATTTACTGTCTTTGTCTTTTAATTTTTGTCCGGCATCAAAAAAAAGGAAATTTAATTACTGAACTAAGTTACAGTAGAAAACTTAATAAATAATAATAATTAGAATACGGGAATTTATGAATTTACTGTTGCTACTATTTTTATTGGTACTAACTGAGATGGAAATTAACGAAAAATATGTATTAATAAATAATCTATTAAGCAACTTTTATGAATTATTAATTTACAAACAGTTTACAAATATAACATTATTAGTGGTCAATATTTTTAAGTGGTAGCACATAATACTTTTAGTGTGGTAGGTAGGTAGGTTTATTTAAAGTTTTGAATTAAAGTTTAGGTATCACTTTTTATGTATACTTATAGACCAGAGAGGATCATTGTAGTACTAACACTAGTTTGGATCTAGAACACCAATGACCTTCTAAGTAAAGAAGGTCACTGTAGAACACCGACCACATTATCGTTTTTACCTTCATTTATATAATTATACATATAAGCGTAAAATAGTAACTTAATTTATTGAAATTTTTTCACATACGCTATGTAAAATTTATTACAGTAATTTGCTAGCGATAAATTATATTTCCATTCGTTACTAGTAAATGAGGAGTTATGGATTAATATATAAATAAACAAATTAAAAGATCGTTTATTGAAATAAAGTATGATACAAATTATTTGAATTTCCGGACTCCTGCGCCAAGGGTAGGCCAGTCAAAAAAATGATGTTTTTTGTTTTCTCAAAACTGCACAAAGCTGAAGTTTCGTGATTCAGCAAGTAGTCAGTTAAACAGCACTCTATATGTATTAAAGCCATTGTGACAACAACAAAACCGCAATGAACGAATACGTGAGTTAAAAAACCCAATTAAACAGTAAAATAAACATAACCCGAGAAAAGGACATTTACTAAAGTTATTCTACTCTAAATAAAAGTTCACTTCTAAATAAAATCGTTTACGCACTTTTTTTATTGAAATTTGAATATATTTTGATATTTAATTTTGCAATTATATTTATCTTTAACTTGTAAAAACGTATTCATTAGAAAGAGCAAAAATACGGATATGTACGTAATAAATACGTATACTGAAAATGTTTAGCTTACCTTTACCAATATTACCGGACGTGTGTGAGCGAAAGACATGCGAGCGAAAGAGGCCGAGTAATGGCGCTTTCGACCTTTTGGTCGAGAGTTAACTTATTGCAGATAGCTTCTCTGTAGCAAAGTACAGTGGAAAAATATGTAGATATATGTTATTTTTTTCCTATTTGAAACGAGCAACAGGACAGTTGATTGGGTTTACAGAATTGAGCTGAAATCTGCACATTTAGGTAGAGTGTAGACGTCATAAGGCGCCTAGGCCCCGACCGCCACTAGATATTTTTAAAATTCTTTTCGCCCAAAGCGTATTTAAAAATGTTAATAACCAAATATTTATAACTAGCCATTAGCTATTTTTTAACATAATTTGTTTTCAGAAACCTTGACATAATAGTAAACAAAATCTAGAGACCTAATATCGTCTTCTTGTTGTGTACTTCTCTTTGTGTTTGTTTTTATTTATTTACGTATATTTAATTCGGCAAAATGCAATTGTCTTGTGATTTTTAATTTATTTTGCTTTTATAGTTTTAAGTTTATAAATATAAATAAGGCGTTTATTATATCGTTAACATTAATTTAAGAGTAGTATGGTTTTTCTTGAAACATTATATTAATTTTTAACTTATAGTCCAGGTAAAATAAATTATTTTTGGAAAAAAATCGTTGCAAAACCGGACCCGTTAATTAGTTTAAAAATTAATACATGTAACTGAGGCAAAAATAATAATACAGCTATATTTAACCGGTAGGGGGTGTGCCGGCGTGTAAAGAGGTTTTTAGCTATTTTGGGCTAAGGTAAAATCAATATTTTAGAGAAAAACTTCAATGGAAAAGTTGTAGATAATTAAAAAATATTTTTGACCTGACCTCAAATTTAATGAGTGATACTACATTGATCATTTTTAATTACAAAACTAATTTTTCAGAATAAGTTGAATGGTTTTTTAGATATTTACACTTTTTCGAGTTCAATAAAAATGTATTTGTACATGTATATGTACTATGTTCATAGCACAGCAGGGTCTCTTTTCTTCGTAAGGATGTAAATTTTCTTTAAAAAAAATAAAAACTTATCATAACAATGGACAAACATTGTTTAAATCGCCAAAAACTAAAAATTTGATTTTTCCTACACGGAAAAATGGGTCCGGTCTTGCAATGATTTTTTTCCCTAATATTATTATCCTGGACTATTAGACGTATAGCTATTTGTTAAAATTATGGACTGATATAGGAAATTTAAAATAGTAAACGTTTTAACGTTTTCATATTTGTTAAATTAGGGCATTATTGCAAAACTATATAATTTTTTTCTAATTATTGTGTATAGTTATGACATTAAGGCCTCGTTTTTACCAAAAGAAGACTTCTGCAAAACTATTCCCGACAGTGTGTATTGTATATATATATGTCTACAAAAATGAAATATGAGATTTTTAATATAACACTGAAATGTTTTATCTTGTTTTTTTTTTTAAGTATACCTGCATACAAGCGTGACATGGGTAGCCCGGTAGGCGGCAAAATCAATTCTTCTTTCAACTCAGAATTAAATTGTAAATACGTTAATCGATAGTATTTTTACTATTTGACTTTTTAGTCAAAGGAACAAAATAAGCTTTAGCCCAGTAACCTTATTTTCTAAATTCAGTCAGTTCTACTGAGCAGATCCAATGAAATACTTGCCAAAAGAAATGTTATATTTGACGTCTTAAAGCTTGCCAGATTACCTCCCTCTGAAGACGCTGCCAGGAGGGTAAATGGTGACTTGTCTTTTTACCAAACAACCAACAGTTTATCTGCTTTAGATGTGCAGACACTAAACCCTTTGACACCATCTGAACCTTGTAAGGGATTTTAAAATGTTCGAGGAAAAACCGGATTTAAGGAGCTGTATCATGGTTACCGTCAGGTTAATGGAAATGTATTTGGTTTTATACTGTAGCAAACTGTATGTAAGGTCAGTTGCAGAACTGCATATAGAATTTCAAAACAAAATAGAATGGCAAGCGCATTCATTCACTCACACACTCAAAGAAATAAAGTAATATGTATTGTAGAACCTGAGTATTATTAGTTTCATTTAATATTGTATATAATAATTTCACTAAGGAAATTATAGACGTATCAGATCTTAACGTGTACTCAGTGCAATGCAGGTTGTGGATTCGAATCTCACCGTATGCCTTTCTTTTTGTTTTTTTTACATTTTACGAATTATGAATATTTTGTTCAGATAAACAGCTTAGACCAATTTTCTAATAGCTATCTACGTAGATAGACATTTTATTTTTGTCGTTCGTTGCCGATTTGTTTCTGGGGGTATGTGCTGACAAGGTTGTTTGGTGTTTTTATTTAGCTATTAAGTTGGATGCGGTCATTCATTACTTAGGTAGCCATTTTCTTGTCGTTGTGGAATTTATCAACTCTACCTCGTAGTGGACTCTCGCGGCACATTGATGCGACTCAGAGAATATTTATGGTGGAACAATGGTTTTATACCGACTGCTGTGTTTGGGAACATGTTTAATACATCCATACACACACTGTTCGTCGAGCTCTGCATATTGAAGAATTGCATCATAGAAAGCCAGCTAAAAAACCGTTTTTAACTAATACCCATAAACAAAATAGATTGTTGTTTGCAAGGGAGTATTTAGATTTTGACTGGGAGGACACCTTATTAACCGATGAGAAGTCGTTTGAATCATCTGAAAACGGGAGGGTTTATTTGTGGCGCATAAATGGACAACAAAATGTTGTCCCAAATAAGGAATCTGGACGGATATCACTTAATATGTAGGGGTGGATGACTGCGGCTGGTCCATAGAAAACCTATGGGGTTTGATGGTGCAAAGATGGGACATGCGAAATGAAAGAACCACAGAATCATTAGAGGCTCACTGTGTAGAAATTTGGGACAATATTAGAGGAATAGATCTGTTCTAATGTAGTCGGATCTATGCGGCGGCACTTGCTTGCTGTAATTGAAAATAATGAAGGTTATATGAAATAGGCGAGTCGGACTCGCGCACGAAGGGTTCCGTTCCATTATCTATAAAAACGTCAAAAAAATCACGTTTTTTGTATCGGAGCTCCCCTTAAATTTTTGTTTTATTTTATTTTAATTATTTATTTTTAAAGTAACTATATAAATAAATATTCTGTAAATATTTTAGGCGTCTACGTATTGCCGTTATCAATATCGAGCAAAATCAAGCAAAAAAATCACGTTTGTTGTATGGGAGCCCCCTTAAATATTTATTTTATTATGTTTTTTAGTATTTGTTGTTATAGCGGCAACAGAAATATATCTTCTGTGAAAATTTCAACTGTCTAACTATCACGGTTCATGAGATACAGCCGGAGTCTTAGTAATAGGGTTCCGCTAATTACCCTTTGGATACGGAACCCTAAAAATAAAGTACTATTTTTCTTACAGATATTATTTTTCATTTCAATATATTTAAGACACAACATATTTTTTTACTTTGTTGTTTTTCAAAATATAGCAGCGTTACCGAATTAATGGTGACTTGTTTTTTTTTTTATTCTTATGGTTAAGTTTCAATTTTCGTTTCATTATGAAAACGAATACTTAAGCTATAACCATGAGAAATATATATAAAGAAAAAAGAGACATTTATACGGAACCCTAAAAATAAAGTACTATTTCTCTTACAGATATTTTTTTACATTTCAATATATCTAAGACATAACATATTTTTTTTTTGCTTTGTTGTTTTTCAGAATATAGCAGCGTTACCGAATGAATGGTGACTTGTATTTTTTTTTATTCTTATGGTTAATTTTGCCCAGCTAGGCCCTTTTGACTCGGTTCAACGACGGGCTGTGAGAATTGTCGACGATTCCAAACTCACTTGCGGTATCGAGCCCTGAAGTCTGAGGAGACACTTTGCCTCTCTGTGTGTGTTCTACCGCTTGTACAATGGGTTGTGTTCTGAGCAATTGTTCGAAATGATGCCCACGGCTACTTTCTACCATCGCACCGCTCGCTATCGGCAGGGAATTCATTCTCACACTTTAGAACCTAAATGGTCGCGTACAGTGCGGTTTCAGAGAAACTTCCTCCCGCGAACGCTTAAGTTGTGGAATGAGTTCCCTGCCAAGGTTTGCAAGGACTACAGTATGTAGTTCTTCAAGGAAGAAGTTATTAGATTTCTGAAGGGTCGGCAACGCGCAAGTGATACCCCTGGTGTTGCAAGCTTCCATAGGCTACGGTGACCGCTTACCATCAGGCGGACCGTAAGCTTGTTTGCCACCTTAGTGGTATAAAAAAAAAAAAAAAAAAAAAAATCTAGTTTTAATTTTCTCTTCATTACGAAAACGAAAACTTAAGCTATAACCAAAGGAAATATATATAGAAAAAAGAGACATTAATCAAAAACATTATTTATAAAATTTTGATAAAAACCATTTTTATTAGATTGGATGTGTTTTAATTCTTGCAAACAAAACAAAAAGTTCTCATACCAATTGGTCCATTTCAAAGAGAACTAGATGTCAAAACATAAAAAAAAGTAATTCCTAACAAAAATACTCAATACGGAAGTAGCGTGATTTGAACCATAGGCTCGCCAATGTCAGTCGCAGCACTTATGAATCAACCATGCAAAATAAACAATACTTATGTAGAACAACACTGCAGTTTACACCTAATTAATTTGTTAGGTTAAGAAACCAAAAGATACAAGATCGGTTTAAATAAACTGGTTAGTATAAAGAAAACTAAACCTAATTTCGTGGATTTAAGGTTAATATTATTGACAGTTCTGATAATGTTAATGTGTGAGTGCGAGATTCACAGAATGGCTCCACGCAATTTTAACCTTTACACTATGCATGGACTTTAGCAAATGACTGTACTTTAAAAATGCGCATAATTGCCTTTGTTGAAAAAGTGCTCCTTCTGTTCAAAATGGGCATAATCATTGGCTTAACCTTAAAAAACCGAGTCTGGCTCGCGCACCGAGAGTTCCGAACGAACTTATTATATTTAGATAGTTCTTCCACCATAGGATCAAGTCTCACGGGTGTATAATCAGTTTTTGGTATTTTTTCCTATATTTGTGAGTTAGCATCTTGCTACTTGCCAATTTTCATGATTATATGTCTACGGTAAATACCCCATAAGTTTTGACTTATTTGCGTCACAATATGCGACAATAAAGATCGCATTTTGTCTATTGATATTAATATTAGCCTAGCAT
The DNA here is from genome assembly GCA_946406115.1 of Apoda limacodes. Taxonomy (NCBI): domain Eukaryota; kingdom Metazoa; phylum Arthropoda; class Insecta; order Lepidoptera; family Limacodidae; genus Apoda; species Apoda limacodes. Next base: position 27,250,099 of record OX291550.1, read on the forward strand.
CATTGTGTAATACATAAATTATGGCAGATCGCCATTTTGTAAGGGATATTTTGGTGTGAAGTCTTTAGATATTTCGCGTCGTTACTTGCATATTCTTCCCAATTTACTGTTCATGAGCCTTCGCTTTATAATCCTTAACAGGTTTTCGTAAAACACTGCGAAAATTAGTCGTAGAACCTGACGAAGAAAATAGTAAAAAATTAACAAGAAAAAACTGCTCTATCTTCGAATGCCCGGCAAAAGATTCACCACTCCTTCTTAAGATTCGCGCCAAAACTCAACTGATGATTCAATTGCCGCTTTCCCGCCTTTACGTTTCTTATCTGCGCTAATTTACCAGCCAGTATTTTTTGAAAATTTCAAAGTTGTCTTGTCTTGTCTTTTGCGATTCAAACTATCTCCGTATTAAATTCATCACAATTGGTCCAACCGTAAAGCTTTACAGATTGATAGACAGACACCGATACTTTCGAATTTATAATATTAGTATTACTATGGATGTATGGGTACAGACCACTCGCAAATATCCTCTTTTTCTAAAGTCGGTTAATTTTTAGTTTTGATTAATAATATCATATGGGTATTAAAGACCGTTCGCGAACTTCCTCCTTTTTGAAAGTTGGTATAAATATGAACATGACAGGGGGGATACGAGTCCCTAAAATAGTATTAGAAAGCAAGTTCAGTACTTTTAAAATCCTGATGTCTTCCCCAGGGGAACCACCGACCGCCACGAGAGCGACACCGTAAAATCCGGCAGATCACGAAATTCCTAGGCAGATCGTAAAGTATGAAATAGAAATTATCATATAACTGAACAGATTATTATGTGAAGCTTGGCTGGAACCTAACCCAACATACATGACTTATATAGTGCGATTTCTGTTCCTTTCGTTTCCATACTTTACGATCTGCCTAGAAATTTCATGATCTGCCGGATTTTACGATCGGCCGCCGACATATACGTATGTTTGTTTTTTAAAGCATATACCTGGTTACAAAAATATTGAATTTATCTATATACAGTGAAACGCTGACTAACACTTAATTTTAAAATTTTATCAATTTTGATTAAATTGGCTTTATGATGTCTTTTTTTGCATGAAAATGAGACTTTCATAAAAAAAAAACATTCTTACATGGCAAAAAGTAGAATTCAAAAAAAATGTTAGCCTATTTTACATATTTCCGATTAAAAAACCCAGTCAGACCAAGTTTATTTTGTTCATATGGCTTTTACTGTCGATTGACATACAAACTATTCAATTTGCGACAAGGGGAGATTTGATATTGCCCCCTCCGTACTTATATCATAATTCCACCGACATTTATCCCCAAATTGATTGCTTAGTTATTACCAACGACAGTTATTAGATAGGTACCTACGTGGCGCACGTTAGATAGGCATAGGTAGGTAAGTGAATTTTGTAGTTCTGATTTTAAAGTTTAGTATCAAGCAGAGATAAGTTATCAACTATGCATTAAAGGTTATCTAAAGACTCTCCATCCCCCCACTTATTTTAAACCATATTCTCCAAAAATAGCTATATTTAAATATTTGTAGAAAAAGAGATCCGTTAAAGAACAATTCTAATAATGATTAAATAATTTATTCGTTATTTTCAAAAAGCTCACATCAGCAAAATCTTTTACAAAATAAGTAAATATGGAATGTATTTTACATATTACAATATCATTATGTTATATACAATATTTACACCTATAACAATTATAACGATAAAATCTCCGAAAATATATGTCAATGTAAACACTTATACAACCGTCACAGAAACATGATTCAAACATAGTTAAATATTTAGAATCTTCAATAACAATATATAAAATAATATCAATTCAAAAATTTAATCTACCTATAGAAGAAAAAAATCCTCGATTAGAAAAATAGAACTCGATTTTTCATTAATTAGGTACTTGCTCTGGGCATAAGCGCCATCAACCCTAACGTGCGAAGTTCAACCTTATATCAAAAACGCCTTAAGATGGATTTCAGCTTTTTTTATACTTGACTTGCTCATCCAGCGTCTATCGTCCCCTTAATTATAACATATTGTGAACACAAATATATAACTTTTTCTAAATAATGATCATTAAAAAGTTGCTTTTGTTTCATTGTAAACTACTTATTGACACAAATAAACCGATGTCCCGTTTTGAGTTAAAAAATAAATGGTCAGTTTAGCTATCTATCATACCTAAATAAGCGAGAAGAAAGCGATATATGATAACTTGTTTTGAGTAGCGAAATGTTTAGTTATATCTAATCAAAATTATTTATTATCTTATATCGCTATCTATCATACCTAAATAAGCGAGAAGAAAGCGATATATGATAACTTGTTTTGAGTAGCGAAATGTTTAGTTATATCTAATCAAAATTATTTATTATCTTATATCGCTATCTATCATAACTATTTAAGCGAGAAGAAAGCGATATATGATAACTTGTTTTGAGTAGCGAAATGTTTAGTTATATCTAATCAAAATTATTTATTATCTTATATCGCTATCTATCATAACTATTTAAGCGAGAAGAAAGCGATATATGATAACTTGTTTTGAGTAGCGAAATGTTTAGTTATATCTAATCAAAATTATTTATTATCTTATATCGCTATCTATCATACCTAAATAAGCGAGAAGAAAGCGATATATGATAACTTGAGTAGCGAAATGTTTAAGTTATATTTACTCAAAATACGTTGTTATTTTATATCGCTATCTAGCATACTTACATAAGTGAGAAGAAAGTATTATATGATTTGATATATTTAAGTTTGTATGGAAGGATAGAACTTGCGAGATAGCAGACACCATTGGAACAATTTTTTAAATGTAGCTTGGAATGTGTCTTCTACCCGGGGTTGACACTTGACGCCAATCCCAATTTCAATCATCCGGCGATCTTAAATTATCTCGCAATAAAAGCCGACGCTTTTGAATACTTACAATGCAATTATGAAAATCTATTTGCTTCTATTGTAAAAAATATAGTCATAGTTAAGTGGTTTAATTTAATGCTAAAATTTTAATGAAATTGAAATTGAGCGTCTAGTTACCCCTCGCTGGTGGGAAGTGGCGTAAACGACAATAACCACTTCATACGTGTCTTACAATTTATTTTCATATAACTAAGCTAAACATAACGAAAATAAATTGCTATTTAATATTAAAGTAAAATGCCCAGACGAGACTACTTTATTTTACCTAAGTAAATGGCTAAGTAAAATGAAATTACTTTCACAATGGCATTTTTATAAAATTCGAAAATTTCATAATTTTATGGTAGGGCCTAGGTAGCCTAGGTTTTTATCTGAATAAACTAATAGAAGGTAACTTATCATAATTGATTTCTACGTATTTGCCTTGCATCATGATAATAGGAATCACTATTAATAAGCATAATCGGAAAGAGCATAAAATTTACAAGTGTATTCGTCATACAACTTTGTTATAAGAAATAAAAACTTCAATTATATTATGCTACTTTGTATATATGTCGGTTGACACCCAGAAGGCAGCAAGGTAACTGCACAAGCAAGATGAGGGAAGTAGCAGAAATTCAGAATATATAGTGCAACAAACTTTTCTGCCCCGGTGCAGGTGGTCAAAAAGCAAAACTACAGTCGCCATATGAAATGGTGTGAACTTACAACTAAACTAGCGAACATACACCCAAGGTCAGAGAGTCAGAAAAGTTTGAAATACGAGCTACAGTCTCAGTATGTAAGGTGCCATCCAATAAGATGGCACTACACACATAGGTACTTACTCTGCACCGCACCATACTTTTTATGGGCATCAAAGAGAAGAGCATTCAATGCTCCTAAGTTAAATTAGCTAAAAATAGTTAAAAATATTAGGATTCCATCTTTGTTTTTATTTCATACCACTAACTGGCAAACAAGCTAATGGACCACCTGATATTAAGCGGTCACCGCAACCTATAGACGCAACACCAGGGGCATAACTGGTGCGTTACCCACCCTATAAAAATCTAATCACTTCTAATCTCACGGCTAAGGTAAGCTATCATGTGTAGGTAATGCTAGTATATACTGCCTATTTGAGACGGTTATTGTAAAGAGTTATATGTAAGTACTGTGGCACTATTGCAATGCAATGCAATAAATAAATTGCTAACAGCCTTTATGTAGCACACGTATTTTATTTAATACGTGTACGATCGATGTCTGTCTTTTTTATACTACATACTAAGGTGGCAAACAAGCATACGGGTCTCCTGACGTTCAGCAGTCACTATTGTCTATAATGTTTGCTCATATTTTATTTTTGCGTTTTTTAATATTAAACAATATAGATATATTAACCAAGTAAATAAATTCCAAATATGACATTTTGAATTCCGTGCTTGGTTAAAAATTGACTACTTGTGACCTAAGTTTTCTAGTATTACAGTTTTAATATATCTTTTTTAAATAAGTATGTCAAAACTAAAATATTATTTAAGTATAATTTATGTCACGTATATATTTCAATTATAGAGAGTATTAGGTATGATAGGTATAAAATTTTTGTACCACTCTCTTTGGTCGCCTTTTTAATGGCCCGCTGTTAGGGGTGTACTCTAAAATAGATTATTGTATTCTATTTCATGCAGTTGTAATTTATATAGAGTACGCTAAAATACTCTATTTACACTATAACTTTTTACTATTGACCAGGGTTGTTGTAACTTCGTATCTTTGCTTGTCGAGATCGGACGAACTAAAATATTTACTCCCGTTGTAAACTCTTGTAGCTAAGTTCACACGACAAATGTGAAGTAACGCAGAAAGTGCAAAAAAGAATCAATTTTAAGAATTAAAACTCATCTTAATCTTTTTTATGATCTGTAATCTTTATATACCCTCTTTAAACTAAATTACTCTATTTTATTCAAAATAATAGCAACCCTACCCGCCGTATAGACGATATCTATACCGTATGTATTTTAGTGCATAATTATACTTAATCGGTAAAAGTTCGATTAATTGGTTGCCCAAACCCTAAGCCAGCTGTTTCAATTCTTGTTAAATCGGTAGGTATTAAAATTCAGTATCTTAGTAATTAGAGAGCAATGCATAAAACTTTAGTGAGCAAAAATTAAAACGATAAACTTAAATTTACGTTAGCATTCGCCCATATTTTTGCATATTATTAGAAAGACTATTATACTACATAATACAACAAGCGAAAAAGTTGGATTCCGAGAGCAGCAAAGGATGCTAGAGTGAATTCTGAGCTGAGCGACATCATTTTTTTTTTCACGTGTTGTATACCTACTCTAATTTTTACCATTGACTGCAAGCAAATAAAAAATACTTTTTCACATTTTGGTATATATTCGGTAATAATTTGGTCTTTACTCACTCAGTAAATAAATAATCATAAAATGCTCGTTTTCGACCAACTTCCAACTTCTGCCTGCGGCTTCGCTCGCGCCACGTTTGGTTATCGGTTTAGGATTCCAAGGGCAAGTTGTTGTTTCACCAATATCTTTAGTCCTGCGTGACAGGTGTTGAGCCAAACACCACAGCACTGCTTGTGATGTTGTGTATCTGGACTAAGGTGACTTTATATATATGTCCCATACGTCGTAAATTATCAGCTTAATAAAATAAGCGGTAAAATAAAAGACCTGGGACAGAATAATATACACCCTTACCAAGTTCCTGTGACAAACCTTAAACAGTTTGACAGTTTCTTAAACCTATGTCTGATCCTATACCATTAAATATTAATTATAAAGATCAACATATTAATGTAGTGCAAGAAGCCGAATTTCTCGGAGTAATAATAGACTAATATATAAACTGGAAAATAAATGTTGATTCAGTGTGCTCTAAATTAAACAGATTCGTATTTGCGTTGCGCCGACTTAGGCAAATATCGTCAATAGAAACAGCCCTTAAAGCATACCATGGCTATGTAAGCTCTGTTTTACAATATGTCTTGATAATCTGGGGAAATTCTACGGACATTGAGAGAGTTTTTAAAATTCAAAAAAAATGTTTAAGGTCAATGTGTGGAGTAGGAATGCTAGTTTCGTGTAAACCCTTATTTAAAAAACTAAAAATCCTACCTGTTCCATGTATGTATATCAAACAGTTGGTAATATTTGTAAAAGAATATCCTCAAATTTTTTATTACCAAAAAAGAAAACAGAATACGTCCTCTGAGAGATATTTATGGTTCCAATTTATTGCTCCCAAAAACCAAACTTACTATGGTTAGGAAGCAAGTTGGCTACATGGCTGTCAATGCCTTTAATAATTTACCACTGTACTTAAAAGAACTCCCGCTACATAAAAGTTCACGCATGGCTGCTGGAAAAATGTTTTTACTCATTTAAAGAATATTGTAATTAATAATGTTGAATTCTGTTTATTTTTTATTTCTTTTGACATCAATAATTTTTATGACACTATTATAATTTTTATTTGACATTACCTCATATTTTTATTATTTCAAAACTACATTTGTATATATTTTTTTTAATTGAGTTAAGTAAATTGTAACTAGCTTGAATAGAATTTGAAAATATATTTATTGTAATTAATTACTTAATATTTAGGTTTTCTGTATGCTCAGCAGAGTAAATTATGACCGTTCTGTAAAAAAAATGTATCATCTTTTGTATTCACCCATAATAACTGAATAAATGAATTTGAATTTGAAAAGTATTAGAAAGAAATCAGAAAGGATTGAGCAGGAAAAAGACAACATTTTTATCACAGGGAGGTTTTTTAGTGATGCAGGGCGTACACCGTGTCAGTTCGATCTTTATTTTCCTAAAACATTTTTATTATATACCTGCCTATTTAGGTATATTCATACAAACAAGATCCATGGTTTTTTTTAAAGGAAAGTGTCTATCATTACATCATTAGCGTGTAGGTCAGACTAAGTGCAGTATATTATATACAAAGATTTTGTGCGATCCTACAAAACCAGGAGGAAATTTAGAATTTTTAATGGTTGTCCGAAAGTGTCGTGCCAAATAAGTCGATCATCCACTCCTTGTCTTCTCTTTTAGCCTCACAGCGTAGGCACCTGCAAGGAAAATAAAACATATTAAATAAAAACATTTTTTTTATAAATTTACTACAATTTTCTGCAAGCTATTCAAATAAATAATATAACATTAGGTGACTGTAATATGTTTGTTACATATTTCTCAAATAGACACTTAAAACACATTTATTCAATAGATAGAGCAGGTATATATAACGAATTACTCCATATATTAATAGTAAAATATCTTCATATAAAACATGACTCTGTTTCTCTTCATATAGTTTAAATTAGATATGAACCTACGCGTCCTCATATTATATTACAAGGCAAGCAATAAATTAGGAAATGACAAATTCTTTTAACGTGTTACGGTACCGGTAATTCTTTGTTTTTTTTTGTAAATCATATTTGAAGATATTTCGTCTACATGACCTACCTATAGTACCTACCTAAGTAAGTAAGTAAGTGTTAATTACATTATTACATACTTTGTAGACCACAAGCATTACTTTTTAACAAACAAACCTGTAAATGCATGTACTCGATGACAAACACTCGGATAATCTTGTTGAGGTTTTCAATGGTGTGGAAGTCAAGTGCAGACATGTCGTCACTGGGTTGATGCCACACGGCCGGGAACGGCGATGGGATCACGTGTAAGATGTATACATCTGAAAAAAAGAAGTTATACGTCAGCACAATCTAAAAAAACATTTTTTTTTCTTTTTGTTTTCTTTAGACTTATTATTTCGAACTAAAATTTTATTACAATCAAAACAAGTTACAGAAGAGTACAATACAGCCTATGTCAGGTACTCATGGACAATGTAGCTTTCTAACTGAAAAAGAATTTTCAGAATCAATTCAGTATTTGCAGAAATTTTCCCCACGTAGGTACAAATAAACAAACAAATTTTACTTCTTTATAATATTAATATAGATTTAGACTATGTTAAGTAAAAACTTCAGATCTGCGTTTATTAATGGCTATATTTAGCGTTGCCATAAGTCCCGTATATACGGGACTGTCACCATATTTGGGAACCTTGTCCCGTATTGCTATTTTGTCTCGTTTTTCGTTAAAATATGCGCATGCAGCAATATAGACTGTTGCAAAACGAAAAATTGTATTATATGGCAACAAAATATAGTTTTTTAAACTTATTGCTCATCTGGATAGATATCACCTTAAACGTCCCATATCAGTTCTCAATAATTATGGCAACTCTAACTATGTTTGTACATTGATTTGACAAATCACTTATTAGGTTCCTACTGCTAAGTTTCTTCTTTGCACTTCAAAAAATCTCTTATCTCAACAATGTACGTACCAACATTTACTCAAATTACCCAGATTAAATAACATACTACGAACGTTAATACTATGTAGTTATTTATTTATTTACAAAAAACATGCAGCAATCAGTACCAATTTTACGGGTTTACGCGGAACGGGTAAAAAAGTGAAACAAATAAAACGTTTTATTTCAAAACTTAAGTAAACATATATAAAGGTCAACCAATTGGTCTAAAAGGTAAACATATGTCCGAAATAGTTTTACTTCGAACACTTTTAGACATGCAACTGATACTAAGTGATCTTAAAGGCTTTTGGTATTGCACGTTTGAGGTACGGAGCCCTAAAAATAGCCATCACGCATCGGACACCCCACATTACACCTGCAATGTACGCGATTTGGCATTATATGTCGCAACGCTACGCTAGTATAATTTTATTAAGGACAATATTGCAATGACAGTTTTGTTTAGATATATATTTAAGTACAGGGAAATCGTAGTTACACAATAGTTTTTCTTTATTAGTAACTTGTTGAAATATTTACAGTTTCACACCAAAATATTTTATATTCAAACCGAATCTATCACGTCCTTCCAGACAACTCAAATCTCCTGTCAAGAAACTGAAAATCTTGTTCAAAGAATTTTCAATTTAATTCAAACGCACACTATTTTAGATTAAAATACAGTTGATTTTAATGTAAAGAAATAAAGCTTTCTTTAAGACATGGAATTTTAAAGCAAGATTTTCTAATTCTTACGGGAAGATTGACAAGTTTGACAAAAGTAAGGCAATTGGAGATTGTTAAAGAATAATATTATTTTACTTTGTTAATTTTCTGACATTATAAGATTTTTTATTTAAATTACTTCAAACATTTCCAGCAAAAACAATAATAAGTTTTGTTTTAAAACCCCGAGGCCTTACTGGGAATTCTTTTACTGAAATGAAAATTTTATCTTCCTGCAACGTAATAATTTGTTTCTTGAGATTTAATATTCCAAAAATATATTTTTGAGAGCATATATGGAACGTAATTGTCTTGACTTAAGGCTTATACATATAGCAGCTGACTAGCGCCGCCATTAGATATTATTTATTTCTTAAAACAGAATTAGCTGGTTAGTAAATAACTGGGATGCGATGCTTTAATAGGTCAAACTATTTATGAAGTCGTTAAAAGGGCACAAATATAAGATACCTACTAATTTTTGTTTTCGTTCCAAATCGTATCTCCCGTATGGTCTAGTGGCTAGGATACCTGGCTTTCACCCAGGAGGCTCGGGTTCGATTCCCGGTACGGGAAATATTATTTTTTTTTTCAATTAAAAAAATTCATTTAATTTTTAAATCCATTCAAAAATCATTTATCATATTTATCATTATATCTTCTTAATATAAAAAAAAAAATCTACAACTTGCAGTTTTATCCTAGAAACATTACTATAAATTCTAAAACTAGCTTATAACTAGTTACATATTATAGAGGAGAATGAAAATATCAACTGGCGTCGCTAGTAAGCAGGAATAACGCTATACCCAGGCCATGAATCAGTCTCGCACGTTGACTTGTCTGTATTCTGTAGTAGAGAAATATGTCGTTGTACAAGACGAAGACAATTTTCAATGTTCAAAATCCAAATGTATCAAAAAAAAAAGCAATATTTATAAACCGAATGAAAATAAATCTGTTTTAACGAGTAACGGCATAGATGTTTACTTTATCTTTGGTTTTAACGTCTATCTTCCATCGATCACCATGCATAAACGGCGGCGTGAGCATTGTGTGAACAGCAGCTCCAAGATCGCCTGTCGTGACTCGTTCGTATGGTGGAGCGTGAGCTAACTGTGCGCGCCATCGCAGGTGCGACCTCCGTGTAGTAATGTGTGTATGTACTTGTATACTATGTTAATATCAGCGTTTTGATAAGACGCTAAATTACGCAACGGCACGTGAGTTAGTTATTAAATGACACTAGAGATCTTTTGCACCGACGTACGAACACCGGCCTACCTATGCCTACTTACATTATAGTAAACACCTATTCCGGACTCTGAATCTATTTGCAATTCGGGTAAACAAAAATGACCTTGACGCGCGTCTTTCGCTTTGTTAGTCTATGCAACATATAAATATGTAAGTATAATATTTCTCATCGTAAATTTGGAATTTTGTAGATTTTAGGTTTAGTGTCGTGATTCGAAAACCAGTTAAAGAATGTGACAATAAAAGTAATCATTTAAGTATTTTAATGATGCATGGGCGTAGCGAGCCCCCCCCCTAGCCAAGCCGCCCGCCCATCCAAAAGCTGGCTACGCCCATGGATTTATGATTTAATTACCAGAAAAAGTGAACATTAAGTAAAGTTAGGTTAAGTTTACAAGATTTGCAAAAAGATTTTGAGTCAGGTTTTACTTATATACACACGATCAAATACATACTAATATTATAAATGCGAAAGTAACTGTGTCTGTCTGTTACTTCTGCACGCTTAAACCGCTCAGTACCGATTGAGATGAAATTTGGCTGCAGATAGTTTGAGTCCTGGAACAGGATATTCCATAAGACGCGCGTCAAGGTCATTTTTGTTTACCCGAATTGCAAATAGATTCAGAGTCCGGAATAGGCGTTTACTATAATGTAGGCATAGGTGGGCCGGTGTGCGTACGGCGGCGCAAAAGTTCACTAGTGTCATTTAATAACTAACTCACGTGCCGTTGCGTAATTTAGCGTCAAGTGTATACTTTTTTTCTATAATTGAGGAGTTGCCGTTGAAATCCTTCTCTGATAACCGAATTTAGAGCGGGTGGATTTCAACGACAACTCCTCAATTATAGAAAAAAACCGACTCACACTTGACGGTTTCAAGTAGCCTATGTCCTTTCCCGGGACTCAAACTATCTACATGCTAAATTTCATCTTAATCGGTACACCAGTTTAAGCGTTTAGATTACACATAGAAAACATTACGTTCTCAAGACAAACACAAATGTTCATCGCATAAATGTTTGTATTGTGCGGGAATCGAACCCACCCGCTTCGATTCAGCAGTCATTTAGCCACAGAGTTAAATACATACGAAATTTATAAATATAAATGTAAAGTTCTTAATTTATACATCGAATATTTAAATCAGAAATCAGCGGATTCGACAGAGAAGCAAAGTCAGGGACTTTGCACAATGTGAATGATAGTAGTTTCTTTTGACATTACAGACAGCGCCGGTTCGCCCCAAAGTAAGCAAAGCTTGTGTTATGGATACCAGACAACAGATACAAATACATGTATATTACTTTATTTTGTAAATACATACCTACATATCATACATAAATACACACAGACGCAAGACAAAAAAATAATGTTCTTCAACGGCGAGTTCTTAAAAAAAAAACCCAAGCAAAACATTTACAAGCTATATCAATTAATTAAGAGGACTGTGAATGCTATAACATTTTGTATTTAAAAGCCGCTTCAACAGACACTTTCTCATAAAAACGTCGTTCACGTATTATTTTGGATTAGAACCAGTTTTTTTTTCATTTCTTTTTTATTTTAAAAAGTTATCACTGAAAAAAATATGACAATTTATGTTAGCGGAAATGACCTATTTTCATCCTCTTACTTTAGAAAAATTAAAAAAAATGCATCAAATTTTTGTTTTTATATGTTGGTACAAGCATCGGAACTATCATCATTATTTTAAATAACAAACTAATGTTATTCGTATATTACTTCCCTGGTCATAAAAAGTAAACTACCAATAGTTTTGTATGTAGCAACAGGCAAAGGCGATATATTTTTCTTCCTTATTCTTTTGTTTTACTGCTTATTACTTTAAAGCTGGTAATTAACGACGTATGGGACAATAAAGCCACTTTAGTATATATACACTGCTATCGAAGTAGTGTTGCGCCGCAAGGCTCACCCCTTGTCACTCAGGACTAAAGTGGTAAAACATTACGTGTTGTTATGTGGGTGTGTATCCACTGATTACCACTTTTTGGTGATAAAAATTATGTGAAGATACATTTTAAAAAACTGAATATAAAATCATTTTCAGTTTTCCGCCGCGAAGTTTGCGTCAAACTTTAGTCCAAATATTTTTAATTCTATGTATACAATGATTATTTTAAATAAAAAAAGGGAAAAAACTTTTATCACATTTAAATGAAATCGCTTCACAGTCATCTTTAAATAAAACCCCCTATTTCTAGACATTTTGAACATTGAACACGAAATTGAGAGCACAAAATAAATACGCACAGAAGGGCCGCTTATGACGTATTACCATAGCTACTACTACTAACTACTAATATGACGCCATGGTATTACATTAAACGCCGCCGCGTTGTAGCAAATACATGATGCCTGCTAGTATTAATATCATTAATGACTAAGTTAAAAATGAGAAAACCTAAAGAAATCTTACGCGCGCTTATTTTGCGATATGATTTACAAGTGTTGCAGGTTTCTTTATAATACCCGCTAATAAATATGTAGGAATTCGGACTCTCGCGTCGAAGTCTCGTCCGACAGGTCACCATATTAGTTTTTTTAGGTGCCAGCTGTTCAGATTATTCTACTAGGCCGCGGGGGGTCATACTTAATACCATTTTTGTTAGATTTAGTGACCATCGACTGGCTACAAACATTTGAACAAAAGTCGTGCACTTAGTGTCTGCTACGGCACACAGAAACAAGGAGTTTTTTATTTGGCATTCAACTTGTCAATTTTTTTGCAGGTAACTGTCGCTGCGACTTACTGAAAGGCAATTGCATGTTACTGGCCTGTAATTTCACATCTGTGCTTGACGTGTGCTAAGGAAAGATTCAGCACGCTTAGTATGTAGAGCCCTTTCTGTATCACTTATTTTATCCTGACAGTCACATGCTCGTAACTTTCGCTAAGAGCGCATTTACATAACCAAGCAATCAAAACACGAAAAACTGGTCAAACAACTTCATTTTTTGTACTTAATTGTTTTAATATTTTGAATACCACTTTTGCAAGTTTACATAAGTTGTTATTTTTCGCGATTGATTGGAAATTAAAAATAATTATTATTGCTTGACTTCCGTTGATTAAACACGTGCGAATGTTTAGTAGATTACAGATAATGACATTTATTCTTCAATTCATAAGGTATATTATTACTGGTATCAAAAATTATTACTCTCGTTATATATAACAGATATGATAAGATTAGTTTTTGCATCTGTATCACGTAATCTAGACAACACAATGTATGTTATCACGTAATCTGGACCAGTGGTTCTCTGGCTTTTCCGCCATCATCAAAAGTATTTCTTATTTATTATACCTACAATAATTATTAAGTATTAAGAGTGGTAACGGAAAAATTATTTACGAGAGGCTATTTAAAAGCCTAAGGCTTTAATGACTCGAGTTTGTAATTTCCGTACCGCTCGTGTTACATACAATGTTTTTCACGCATTAATAGAGTAAATAAATAATATATAAGATAATAAATAAATAAACTTACCAAAACACGATCGAAATCGCGGGAATAGCAATATATCTAGAAAATTTATGAATCAAAAAGGTTTGGCTGAAGTTAAAACATACTGCACGACAAACAAACATACAAAACATATTTAGAACCACAGGAGAACTTTTACACATATTTGATAGAATAGGGACGTCATTACCGCCCGTGGGTTCTATTAACGCGTGTTTTGCTTAGCGAGAAGTAAAATTTATGAAGAAAAAGCTCGTGAGAGTAATTAAGGTCTTAGCACCGACTTTACCTGCACATAATCGCACTGTTTACAAGTAAGTGTGATGAAAAAAATTTTCATTCAGCTCATGGTCCAGAAACGTTCACAAATCGAAAACGCCATGGAAAATAAAAACATTCGGAGTATCGACGTGATGGGGTTTTCATAATAAACAGATCCAAATTTCATTAATGTATGTATGTATGGATTTTAATAAATCTTTCCTTTTTATGGTTCCACATCTCAAAGGGTAATTAGCGGAACCCTTTTACTAAGACTTCGCTGTCCGTCTGTCACCAGGCTGTATCTCATGATCCGTGATAGTTAGACAGTTGAAATTTTCACATAAGATGTATTTCTGTTGCCGCTATAACAAAAAATACAAAAAACAGAATAAAGTAAATATTTATGGGGGCTCCCATACAACAAACGTGATTTTTTTGCCGTTTTTATAAATAATGGTACGAAACCCTTCATGCGCGAGTCCGACTCGCACTGGGCCAATTTTTTCTTTCCGTTCGACTTAGGTAACAGTGCAAGTTTTATCAAAATAGATTTATTAGTATTCAAGATATGGACTATTAAGAGTATCTCGCTGTTTTTTCTCGAACAAACGTATTCCCCTGTCTCCTCGCTGGATTTTGGCATTAGAGCTATATTTTTTAAGGTATCATAAAAAATCCTATACAATCACATATGCACGTATGTTTTGCTTTTTTTGATACGCCATTCCTATAGATAACTAAGCCTGCAAAAGTCAAAAAAATTGCCATTTTTTCTGACATCCTCAGACGTGTTCTGTAAAAATATGGAAATAATTTATTATAAAACAAAACATATCGACACAGAATAATTCATTAGGTACCTTTCTGATAAATTATATTTTATATTTAATTTGATTCGAGAAAAGTGGGTAATACGATACAGCGATTTCGATGACTGGCATATGACTAGGTAAAATCAGCCCGA
The DNA here is from genome assembly GCA_946406115.1 of Apoda limacodes. Taxonomy (NCBI): domain Eukaryota; kingdom Metazoa; phylum Arthropoda; class Insecta; order Lepidoptera; family Limacodidae; genus Apoda; species Apoda limacodes. Next base: position 27,265,146 of record OX291550.1, read on the forward strand.
GATAGTTGTCTCTTCCTTACATTTGTATCACGGGTCCTACCGAGTCCGCAAATGCTTTTCAAATACCTATTTCTGTTTTCGCCTGGTTGGAATGTTTGGAAAATCGTGTCATGGCTACGGTTTAACATATTGGTTCAACGGCGCGGTGCAATCATAAGGCCGAACGTATTATGTGTTACCCGATATTTTGGCCAATTGTAAGTCTATTACCACCAAGGTGACAAATAAGCAGACGGCTCACCAAATGTTAAGCAGTCAACGTAGCCTATAAATAGACACTTGCAACGACATCCAGAGGTTTTACCCACGCATTCCCTTCTTGAAGAAAAAGAATGGGTCTTTTTAACTAATAAGGGTATTCCCCTACTGACATATTCATATGTATATCCGACCGAGTACCAACTAAACATTTTAAAACAACAAAAAATTACACCGCCTTCAAAAATAAACCTTACGCACGCACATGGAACATTAAGTATTAAGTGTTTTTTTAATTATTTATATACCACTAAGATGGCAAACACGCTTACGGCCCGCCTGATAGTCAGCGGTCACCGTAGCCTATGGACGCTTGCAACATTAGGGGTATCACTCGCATGTTGTCGACCCTTAAGAAATCTAATAACTTCTTTCTTCAAGAACCCCATACAGTAGTCTTTAGAGAAAACCTTGGCAGGGAGCTCAATCCACAACCCAATCGTTCGCGAGAGGAAATTTCTCTGAAACCGCACTGTACGCGACCATTTCGGTTCTAAAGTGTGCTAATGAATTCCCTGGCGATGCGGCGAGCGGTACGATGGTAGAAATTAGCCGTGGGAAAAATTTCGAACAATTCCTCAGAACACATCACATTTTACAAGTGGTAGATGCTCGATACGGCAAGTGAGTATAGAGTCGTCGACAATTCCAGGCCAAGCTGGTATCCGGGGGTGCACCCGTAGCCTAGAGATGGTCTCCCTATAGGTTCCGATTCATTAAGTCAGTAAGTATTTAGTGAAGTTGAATGCGAAAAAACAATTTGTCAATTGATGTCAGAAAATGTTAAAGTTCTGAAAAGTATATATTTATTTCGAAAGCTATTTGCACACTAATAACTTTGATCGGAACATGGTTATTTTCGATGTAGGTATACTTAACTGGCTACTCGGCAAAGCTATCTAGTCTTAAATATATCTATCTACTTCCTTGCTTAGAGACCAAGTACCCTATGCGTCACGCTTGCCAACCAAGCACCACCCTTGTTTATCTATTCGAGGTTTACTGTACACTATAGAGATACTTACTTCTCTTCATAAACGGTATATGATCATCTTCGATTTGCCCACCGGAGCTCCGGAGCCTGAAATATGTCTGCTCCTGCCTCCCGACGGAGTATCCCTGGAGCTGACCCAGCTCTGCCAGGCGCTGCTCCGCGCTAGCCAGCCGCACGTACCACCGCTCTGTCGACTGGAAGTAGCTGTAGAATACTGGATCTGGCGCGCCCAATAAGTCCAAGAGCACCATTACGTCCTGTTACAAACATATCATACCCATATTTACCTAAGTTAGTTAAAATATCAATACCCGTAAGTCTATATCGTCGACCGCCAAAGTAAGGCAATGACCGTTATCACTCATTCTCGAGTTTCTCTTATACGCAAAATCTACTAATATTATAAATGTGAAAGTTTGTATGTCTGGATGGATGTTTGTTACTCAATCACGCTTCAACCACTAGACGGATCGGGATAAACTTTGGCATACACATAGGTTAGGTCCTGGAATAGCATATAGGCAACTTTTTATCCCTAAAAATTCAAAAGTTCCTGCAGGAATAACTATAACAGAGTTTAACGAACTATTGCTGCACCTATAACATGCTATAGCAATTCATTGGTATAGATAAAAAATTAATTAATTGGAGTTAATTAAGGAGTTCCATGCCGATAACCAACAAAGTTAAGAGGTTCATATTTTTCAAACAAAAATTGGAAATATAGCGAGCGAGGAGGAAGAATCTAATTTAGTACGTAAACGTTAGGTACTTTATGGATAGCCTCCTGTAATTGAGATTTTAAATGCCTGCCTGTCTGTCGCTCGTGTATACATAAGAAAAGGTTACTTGTGAGACAAAAAGTAATTAAACAACAACGAAACAGAACTGTTATAAGGAAAAAAAAACATTAATGTGGTTTTTATCGTCATTAATATACCTAAATTTATCATAATTATCATATGTAAAATAAAGAGAAGACAAAACGAAAACACTAGGTATATTGTATATTGAACACGATACGTTATCGAAACACGTTATGGAACACGAGCAGCTGTTTTTTAAGCCAACTATTTAACCAAATCACAGGTAGTTAAGAGTAGAGAGATAAAAATACTAAATGGAGTGCACAAGGAAGGGACAAGTATATTTTCTATTTAAAAGCTAGTACTTCTTTAATTTCTACACATTGAGTCTTAGTCTTATGTTAGTCTATATTAAGAGAACTTACTCTAGTAAAAAATAACAAACAACAGTCTATTATTTTTACATTTTTCTCCCTGACTTGGTTGTAATTGAATTGGCTCTGTTTGAGGGGATAGTCGAAGGGCGGTCTGATGTATACTAAAAAATGTATAACTGGTGAAGACGTATAAATTTTTCCGTACGCCGATGAAAGAGTTTCTTTGAAAAGATACAATATGAAAGATGGTAGCAAATATATTTTTTGTAGTTTAGCAAAACCTTCTGAGAGCCCCACGTATAGCAAGTTTGTTAATAGGTATCCCTTGGCGACGATCAGGACGACTTTAAAAAAATTTGTTTTTAACTTGGAGACACTGATTGATATTTTGAGTTAATGCAGCAGAAATAATTACAACTACCTACCTTTAAATACCAAAGTCAAACTATATAATTGACTCAAAGCGTAATTGATATGTGCCCATACATATGTGGGGCGGCGTTTGCCGTTCTCCTGCCAGGCGAGGTGTTATGCCTGGGGACCGCGGTGGTCCACTTAACTTGCGCTTCGATTACTATATATACTGAACTGCAAAGGAAACTTCGATAGCGCGATGTAGGACGCGTGACGTCAGCCTTATTGTAGCGGTACGATATGGTCCGCTACACATATAATTAAAACCCACATTAAGACATATAAATACCTACATGTTTTCCTTATCAACGGAAAATCAAAAATTGGAAAAAACAAGTTATAAGGTGCCTGAATGCATAAATATCCATACAATCCTAGTTCACCTATAATTTCGGATTTTTTCATTTACATTTTTGAAGGAAAACCGCGTACTCACATTAGTTTTGCGTGATATATAAACCAAACATGTAGACAACAAATACTCTAAAAATGACCTTTTGGCTGACAATATATATGTCGCAGCCATCTGGTTAAATTAGCCAGTAAATTGCCAGAACGTGAAGTATGAAAAAGAAAGGAACAGAAATCGCGCTATATAAGTCATGTATGTTGGGATAGGTTCAGTTTCTCTTTTGTAAACGTAGATGCGGAGCGCGCGAAGCTAGCGGAGCGTTCCAGCCAAGTTTTATATAATAAGCTGTTTAGTTATATGATAATTTCTTTTCCATACTTAACGATCTACCTAGGCGCCCAAATAATTAGCTAATTTAACCAGATGGCTGCGACATATATATACATTACTTAACGTGACAATTTAAACCAATTAAAATTTCTGCTAAGGAAATGACAACATATAAATAACCGATACAGCAACCATACATCACCTTAATAACCGTAACTTCAATTTTTATGGTAATAACAATAATTACATGCATTGTTATGGATTATGTGTATAATTGGACATTTTATACAAACGATATCGCCTGATTAAACCTATCGAGATAAGGCGTTTTGTGCGCACAGTCAGACCCACTAAATATTTGTTATTATTATGAAAGTTTCCTCGTGCCACAATCAATACTGCGTGTCATATACTGTGTATGTCTGACCTCGAGCCAAGTGCGATATAACGAAGTTACTTAAGATTTGACAAACTACCACACGCACGACGGAATAATTATAGAAAACTGGTATAGAGAATACGTCTGCATTAGGGGCTTTTTTTTACTTTTTAGTGGATTTGAAATTGGCATTTGTTTTTATTGAAAAATAGTTAAACGGTGAAAATATTTCTGAACCCTTAAAATATTCAGCTTCTTTTTCATGTAAGGGTCCAACCCTTAAGAACTAATTTGATTGAATTTCCAATTTAACATTCGGTATCGGATAACATTCTACACAAAATGCCCAATATTCAGAATATATAGATCAGAACTCATACCATCTTCTAGCTAGAGAGAGACCCATGACATGCAGATGGAATGCAAGTATGTAAGTTAAACTTAAAAATGTTCAAGAATATTGTTAAGGAAAAACTTGTTCCAGAAATAAAGACTACTTTAATGACAAAAATCCATGGGATTAAATATTTTTTTGTTACTTGACAATTCATATTGAATAATTAAAATTCTTATATTTAAAATTTAAAAGAGCGACAGCTGGAGAGCTTTTTCGCCATTTCTTTTCACCAGAACGCAATTATGACTTCGAAACGGTAGCAACTTATAGTTTATCGACTTCAAATAAGTGATATATCCTATTTTTTGAGAAATAAAGCATTTGAATAGTCAAACAGCAGTCACAGTAAGGGCTCATTTTTGCCCTTTGAGGACAAAAACCTTAAAAGGACACAAAATTTGGAGCCCAACGCTTTTGGTTTTATGAAATGATTTTCATCCTACTAATATTTTAAATGAGGTAGTGTATGATCGTTTGTTACTCAATCACGTCTCAATCGCAACGGAGCATCTAAGGGCTCGTTCGCTTTGGGATAAAGAATCATTGTTTTCGTTACTCTTCCCACCTGTCATACGTTCGTTCAGAACTGGTGACAAAAATATCAAAATTTAATTACCATCTGTTACAGTCAATCAAGCGTTCGCTTACGATATTTTTGTCGCTTTTGCCACAGAAAAATGTCTGGAGGTGGGGTTTTGGTGTTCATCTGTCAAAGTGCTTATACATATACATTGTCTATGGTAGTGTGTGTGTTATTATCAAAATGTGTTTACGTCAACCGTTCCTTTTGCAACCAAACATTTTGTTAGTAACGTTTCAAAGCCACACCAACGATATGTGTCGGTGGCAATAGTGGCGTTATCAAAAGTATGAAAAGTATCATCGTGGGAACTCTTTATTGCAAAACGAACGCGCCCCAATGGAACTAAAAGGCGCAGAGATAGTTAAAGAGACGGAGAATGCCATTGGCATAGGCATATAGAATTCAAGTCCCAAAAGTCCCGGAAAAGTTCCCGCGGGAATAACAATCCCGAATTCTATTTGAGCGAAATATAGCTGCAGCAAACTTCTTTAATTCTTCTATAATCAAGGAGTTTCCGTAAGAATCCCACGCCGATACTGAAATTGAGGGCGGGCGGAGCAGCGGGCAACAGCTTATATTCTATAAAAGAGAACATTCAAAAATTGACATATTTACGTTCATTTCCAAGTACCAATACATACTAACCATGTTTAAATAAATGTCGCTAAAATTAAACAATATTTTCTCAGACAACAAAACAGCCTTCTCGATCATTTTACTTAACGATATGGAAATTATTACGTTACCAAAATTGTATTATGTATGTAAACGAGACACGAACTCTGTCACTGTTATACAATTCAATAATGTAGTTTATTTAAGTGTGGGTGTCTGAAGTAACGTTTAAGAACGCTTTTTCTTATAAAGAACTAAAAATAGCCGAGGTCGCCGGTTTTACGAAGGAGTTGAAAGACAAATATTGTTACAGGTTAAGTAAGGGGTGGTTAATATTCAAATGTACATTATTGATTTCATTTTGAATTTAGTAGTTTATACACACTATTGATATTAAACTACAACGCCGCGCTGCTCAGAAGGAACGCGCCTTTTCTGTGACGTGCGTAGTGTAATGATAACCAAAATAAAGACATGACCCAAAGGTCTTTGATACCAGGCAGGTAGTTAATTTCACACCCAAAGCGTTCGCGGAAGGAAGCACTGTTGAAACCTCAGTGCGTGACCATTTAGGTTCTATGGAGTAAGGATGAACTCCCTGCTGATGACGAGCGGTACGGTAGTAGAAAGTATACGTGGGAATTATCAAACAATTTCTCATAACAATTTTTTTTTACAATTAAAATGGCAAACAAGCTTACGGTCCATCTGATGGTAAGCGGTCTACGCAGTCTATGTTTGTATCAGGAAATACTTTTCTGCCAGTCTGCTTCAGGAGCTGGTTTTTTCATTTTTTAATGGGGCTTTAAAATGTACAGTAAAATTAGATTTCATTAGTGAAGCCAGGCAGGCAGGCAGTGACATTTTTATTGATTAATATAAGCTGCGTTCTATTGACGGCACTGAGAGCTATGACATCGCACAATAGTTCTGTTTACCAAATGTAAACAAAGAATATGGCCGTTCACTATTTGCCAACAATTCCACTGCTGTACCTCCCGCTTGTGCAGGCAATGCGTTGAATACGGTCCGGAAATGACGTCATAGCGCATTAATTTTTGGTCAACAGAACGCTCAAACCTGCGCATAGACAACATTAAGCGCATTCAATTCGTATAATGCTTGTCAACAAAACGCCCCTATAATATTATACACAATGATTGAGAACAGACTAATTCACGAAAGGTCATTGCTAAGCTTGTCAAGGAACACTTAAATTTACAAGTACCTACCGTACGTGGTCGGCATTTCAAATGACTGTTGACGCTGAGGGAACGCTAACTTCCGCGTGCAACGGTAGCGAAGGCAACGCTACATTTAGATAAGTACCTACATAATTTTATATACGTACTTACATAGGCATTGAAAAGTGAAAGTTACCAGTCATATTGCACCGTAGTCGTAGTTCAGCCTAGAAAATGTTTGAATACCAAAGAAATATGGTAAAGATAACATAGTGTAAACTAGGTATTTAGAAAGAAAAATCCTACTAGCATTTGCCAGTGGCTCCGCTTGCGCTGAATTCGGGTATGGGATGGGTCACCGCTTAGCACACTTTTTAACCGACTTCAAAAAAGGGGAGATACTCAATTCGTCGGAGACTTTTTTTTATGTATGTTACCCGATTTCTCGAAAACGCCTAGACCGATTTGAGAAATTCTTTTTTTATTTGAAAAGTTATACCTTCCAGGTGGTCCCATATTATTATAGTGAATTAAAAACTAAAACTTTTGGAAAAAAATTATTAATGTTAAGTTGGAACTGGTGAAACGCCTTTTATGTCGATAATTGTAAAAACTTTGTTACGAGTATGGAATTTTTTTAGTGTACAAGAAAAAAAAAGCAATTCGTCACTAAAAAGAAAAAAAACAAAAACTTTTTAACAAAAAAAACAACCGGCTTCAAAAAGATGCACTAAAAAGGTAATAATAATTACTAATTTCCAAAAATATTATCTGAATTACAGTTTGAAGTTGGTGTCTATGTACCTATGTAACAGTTTATAACACACTTTGCTTGCAAGACACCAATTTCAAACTGTAATTCAGATCAGATTTTTGGAAATTTGTAATTATTTTTACCTTTTTAGTAAATATTTTGAAGCCGGTTGTTTTTTTTTTTGATTTTGCGTTTATAAATTACGTAAACGGTGGTACTATGTTATTGTAATTATGCGACTGTAGTATGGCGGTTCCGTCGCTTAGTGGGTTTTTGTTACCGAACTAAGGGGCGTGGGTTCGACTTCCGCAAAAGACATTTGTGAGATAAACATTTGAATTTGTCTCTAGTCTAAGTATATTCTATAACTATGTCTGTGTGCGCAAGTAACTCTGACTGTCTGTTACTTCTTCACACTTAAACCGCTGTACCGATTGAGAGGAAATTTGGCATGGAGATAGTTTGAGTCCCGCGAAATAACATAGACTACTTGAAAACGTCAAGTGTGAGTCGGTTTTTTTTTCTATAATTGAAGAGTTGCCACTAAAATCATACACCGATAACCGAATTTAGGGCGTGTCCTGTCACGTAAGACTAAAGTGGTTGGTTAAAGGAGCCTATCCACTGCTGCTGCACTGCTATCTTTTAGGAAATCTAAATCATGACTTTACACATATAATTATTCTTACTAATATTATAAATGCGAAAGTGAGTTTGTAGGTATGTTTGTTTGTTTGTTACGCTTTCAGGCCTAAACCGCTGAATCGATTATGATGGATATACGCTAATTAAAAAACGACAAGTGTGAGTCGATAGTTTAACGATAATCAAGAAGTTCGATAACAAAGTTCAACGCAGGCGGAGCCGCGGGCAAAAGCTAATTCTTACATATATATCAATATCAGTATCAATATAACACACACACAATAAAAATATAGATATAAATATAATAACACTACACACATTGAATAACATAAATATTGTATTTATGGAATTTAGTAACATATGTCATCTATAACGCTTGCATTTCTTAAATGCTTTTCCACTAAGAAAAAATTTAAGAACATATGTTTTTCAATACTGTATAACAGACTTTTTAAATGATAAAGGCAACTCACCATTCTTTGTAGATTATTGGCTCCATCCTTATAGTGTGTCTTTTGCCATTTTTTGGCAAGATGTCTTGCACCGTATATAGAGTCGGTCGGCCCCCACTGCCGAAATGCCTCTTCCCCATCGAAGAATATGAACATAAGGCTGAGATCAGCCGTCTTCAAGGGCTCCGTGGAATTGGAGAGCACCTTGGCGAGGTTTATCATCATGGCGCAAGGCACTGCTGAATCTGTTGCACCTGAGACAAGTAACAAGACAAAAAGATTATAGAAACTTTTTACTTTGAACATGGTTGTTTTTGGTAATACGTAAAAGCCAATCGAAAGTAATCCACCTGATAATAGAAATAGAACTACGTTCGTTCCCACTAGCCTTCATACGTCCCTCTACATGGGAACAGAAGTCTATTTGGAGGCACAAGACTAAATAACCAACAGACTGATAGCTTTCAACAGCGAGAGCACTACTACAAGCACGGGTATGTGTGCGTGGCCTGTCACTGACACGGCGCGCGGGGCGAGGACTGCCGCCCGCTCGAGTATAAACCGGTTTCAACTGGCTCAGTGAGCGTGCGCACCTCAGGGCTTCGTGTATCGTGTGCGAGTGCGAGCGATTAAAATAATAGTTCTTTGAGTGTTTGCTATCGATTAGTGCAAAGCCTTTTAGAAATGCCAAATACATGTACCTACTGTGTGTATGAACAATTCTAATTAAAAAAAGGAAATTTCCTTTTTTACATACCCAAAAGATCTTGACAGGTAAATACCTATATTTTTTTATCCTACGTTGGCTGAATAATTACAAGAGGCAGGTTAATCTTAAAAAATGTGGGTACAACAATAATAATGATACAGGTAAGAGTAACTAAAAGGGGGCGCAAGGGAAAAAAAATTCTCAGCGCCTCCTTTTGTTCGCAATAACCATGATACATATAAACATGCATATATTAATGTATACACATAAATAAATAATTTATTATATTAAAAATTATATTATTGGTACCTCCCTACTGAATACAAATAAAATCAGAGATCTTTGTTAGGGTTCCATAGTGGCAAAAAGGTCTCTTATAAATCCATCATATCCGTCCGTATGTCCGTCCATCTATCCGTATATCACAGCGTTTTAATTCCGCTATCTTTGCATATGTTTATTGTGATAAAATTTTTCAGGAAAGTCTTATGTGAACCGCCACACAGATTTGTAATGAGATTAAGAAAAAATATTTAGGGGTAGCTCCATACATTGAACTGAGGGACGAAGATATTTTTCTTGACACACTCTATCGTGTCGGTATCATTGGATAATTTGAAAATGTATTAAAAGTTTTTAATAAATATTTAATAGTTAAATATTAGCCTTTCCACTAGTAGGTACCTACACCTAATTAGTTCAACCGTTCAACTAATCGAAGATCTTTTTTGTAGTAGTTCAACTGTGTAGATTTTTTTGTTTCCCCACGTCTAACTTTTGAACCCTTGTATTTACAAACCTGAAAGAAATCACAGTGCCTAATTAAAAGTCTTGTAACGTAAAGAAATCACAAAATTATTGATTTCGATTTTCGGACCTATTATAATTGTCAAAATAAGTTAATAGGTACTTTCAACCAAAATTGATAAGAACAAGAAAAATACCGGTCAAGTGCAAGTCGGGCACTCGTAATTGACTTGAGTTATTTTTTACATTTGTACAAGGCAAGAACTTTCTGGCAGGTTTTTTGAGCCTACTGGAGCTACAGATACATTTATTTGTAGTTTTTAGGGTTCCGTTCCATACCTCAAAAGTAAGAAACGGAACCTATATAAGATAAAAAAAAATATTGTTTACTTAAAGTTTTTGAACTATTATTGTCTCCTATGTTCTTTTTCTGTTAGTAAAGCCTGTCTAGTATTTTTAACATGTTTATGATGTTTGTATATTTAAACAGCCAACAACTTATAAGCTTTCAATTATATTGTACCTAATTTTATAATTACAATTTTTTATTTAAATTCCAAAAATGTTACATTTTTTATTACGTCTAAATTCTACAAATACTATACACATTTTCTTAAAATAAGGCTAATTGTACCTTTAAAACATAAAATCGTCTAAATTATAATGATGTTGATGGAACGGTAAGTCAATAAAATTTTATAACGAGTTAGCATTATATATATATAAAGATAAAAAAAACGATATCAGCTATCTATTGATTTAATTTACTAAATGTGTCAGTTGACAACCCTACTAGTTTAGGTATGATTCTTGAAACGTTGTTCTAAGCTATCGGTCTGTTGGTTATTTAGTCTTGTGTTGGAGGGGAAGGTTTGAGCCGTAGTCCACTGCGCTGGCCCAGTGCGAATAACCGAGCGTTTGTCAATCTACTGGCCACTAGACTGTCTAAGTTAGACTTGGCTAAACGACTGCTATCAAATAGAATTTTAAACAGCACTTTTGAATTGTCATTTTAATTTTTAATTTAACAGACTTTACTACCGGTTCGGAATAATGGAATGATACCGAGAAGAGCCGGTAAAAAAGTCAGTAGTTAATCTTTTATATTTTTATCATAATATAATGACAGCTAAGACCGACAGTTGCATGGAGGCTCACAAAAATGAATCTACCATTATGCGTTCACCCATCCGGGTACTGACCACGCCCGACGTTGCTTATCGCTTTCGATAAGTGCGGTCAAGACCTTTTTGTCGGGAACACGAGGAGATATCAAATTGTAACTAATAACAAATTATTCAGGTCTACTAAAATACCATATTATATATGCAGCATATTTCGACATTTGCAAATAAATCAAAACCTATACGGTATTTCAAAGTGACCAGTACAAGTAGGTAAAGTTAAATCGATAATTTTCCGAAAACCTATAATCACATATTTTTTACGATTTGGAGAATTGACCGTGACGTAGTTTTAATTATATCAACCCATACGGTCAACATTTTTGCACAAAGTTAAGTTTGTCCTCCAGTACCTAAAACTACATACAAGTTTATTCGTGACCCTCAGTGAACGACTCAAACTCGCACTTGCCCTGTTTTTTTTTTATTAGTATGCAAATTCAGTAGATCATTTAACAGTAGTTTGGAAATCGGTTATAACATTTATTTTAATAAAACTTTAAGTCGATTTAACATAGTTAAACGACACTTATGAATAGTAACTACTGGCTGCTCCGCCCGGGCTTAATTCGGTTATCGGCGTGGACTCCTAGATTAGAGAAGTAAGGGCATTTCCTATAGCAAGCTTTGACCAGCTCAAATAGAGACTCCGTTGCGACGTGAAGAAAGAGCAAACAAACCAACTCACTTTCGCATTAATAAGTATGCATTAGTATTGTGAGGCAAAAAAGTGCACAACAACGCTAAAGAAGTTTTCACTTCAAAATTTTAATAGGCGTGGCATTATGGTTTCCGTCTTACGAAGTTTCGATCAGCCTGACACGTGTTTAACATTTTTTACCCATCACAAAAAAAGTGCACAGCGCCGCTAAAGAAGTTTTCACTTCGAAAAATAGCTAAGATTAGTCGACTGTAGCTTGCAAAGTATTAAGGTTTAGTTTACCATGTTATTTTAAGTAACCAGCAGTTCCCGCCGGGAATCGGTTAGCCACCACAAAAATAAAGAAATCGTTCAAATCGGTCGATCAGTTCTGATGGGATGATCCGTCATACATATGACAATTGATGAAATTACCGTAGGAAATATATGAAAGCATTGATGCGTATAGATGAGGAAAGAGAGGTATGCCAGGATCGTAGCAAGTGGCAGTCGTTGGTCTCTGCCTACCCTTCTGGGAAATAGGCGTGATGTCATGTATGTGACAATTGATTTTTGAAGTGAAAACTTCTTTAGCGGCGCTGTGCACTTTTTTTGTGATGGGTAAAAACTGTTAAACTCGCGTCAGGTCACGTGTCCTGATCGAAAATTCGTAAGATGTCACTCGCGTTAGGACACGTGACCTTTATTTACATTAGGTTAGTTTTTATTTTTAGTATATGGCGATTATGAGTAGTACAGGGAGGTTGAATATGGGATTTTAATTCTATGACAGATTGAGCTGTCAAATATACAACGTCAAAAAAGTAAATAAACAAAAGTTATTATTTTTAATAAATAAATATGGATAAGAAGTGATGGGAAGTAAATAGCGAGTATGTGTTCACTTCTGCCGGCACTCCCGGAGTGCAACCCGGTTTTTATTATTTAATACTTAGACTTCAGTTTATGTCCTGTTGTTCTGGATTTTTCTAACAACGAGTGTGTGAGTGATATTTTGACCGTCACGAATCTAACTGAAAATAACTTCTATAGAGCCGAATATCTACATATCGTAGCATTATAACACAATGATTTTTTTGAATACCTTATATAACGATCCCACACTCGATGAATTTTTAACTACTTTTTTTTTATTTTCACTTGATTGCTTCCAATAAATTGATACGTTTATCATATATTTTTATGTCGGCAACGTAGTGTTTATGTACAGCAATTGTTATGTATTGTAATGTATGTAATTGATCAAAATGTACCTACAGTTAGTCATGTAAGACGTTATTTAATGACGTTAATAATAGTATTTTTTATTGTCATTTTTCTTTTAATTAAATTGCTAATAACTGAAAACACAAATATGTAGGTACCATTGCATTTTTCAGCTTTCTAGATTCAAAGGTCCGTCTCCACGTTATTGATCTCAAATGAGTTATTTCCTTTTGAGGAACGAAACCTAAAACGAAAGTTTGTTGATCCGTTTATCGTCAACCTGTGGTCAGGGAATTCCGCGGGACATTGCACCGTTGCAGGAAAACACTGCGGTTCTATTCAAGTTCTTCTCAGTATTTTCTACATACAGCCTTTCTCGCACTGTTACCGGTACGCAATTTTTTGCCAGATTTTGGGTAATACAGGACTTTAGGTTAAGGTTGATAACAATGACTGCCGGATAATACTTTTCATTTATGAGAACAGCCACATACTTCCAAGCAGATAAATCGGCAATATTGGTTACACTATTAGAAAAAAACGTTTAAAAAATCTATTTAATTTTTTCCGTGAATTATTTGTAAAATAAAATTTATTCGTAGTTTTTTGTTACTTTTATTATTATTTATAATACTATTACAAAAAACGGGTAAAATGTGGTTAGGTTTTGAATTTCAAGTCTTCTTTTAATAGTTAAAAAGGACAAAAAATTGTTAAATCTGTAAAAAGTAACACAAAATACATGTGGCCAGCTAAAAAATAAATTACTTCATTAAATTTGTTGATTATTGATAGGTAATGAGAAAACCATTTTATATTTTTTTGTTAGTATTTATTTATGTAGACATTTCTATCGGTAGTGGACAATGTAACAATAATGTACTTAATATAAAAAGTTGTTGTTTTTAATATATTTACTTTAATTTTATTGCATTTTTGTTTCTCCCGACCAAAGTCCCAAAATTCCGAAAAATTGGTTTTGTCTCCCGATAATAGGCTCATTCGATCTGGCAACCCTAGATAGGAACCACTAAATGCAGGCGGCAGATGAAACGATGCGGCGTTTGTGGAGGCATGGAAGTCTGCGTCTAGCGTGGTATAATACTGGTGGTGGTGATGATGGATGATAGCAAGCAAGATCTGCTCTCTAGTATTGTTACCCTATTTGACTTAGCCCGTCCCATTTAAACTTTTACATCCCCTTCTACTTGCCAAGTATTAAGTTTTTAAAAGTTGTGACAAGAAGCTATAGTGCCCCGCAATTACTCTGACGAAAAAAGCTATTCCCATCTTTTATAACATAACTTTTTTTTTTTTTTTTTATACCACTAAGGTGGCAAACAAGCCTACGGTCCGCCTGATGGTAAGCGGTCACCGTAGCCTATGGACGCTTGCAACACCAGGGGCATCACTCGCGCGTTGCCGACCCTTCAGAAATCTAATAACTTCTTTTTTGAAGAACCCCATACTGTAGTCCTTAGAGAAAACCTTGGCAGGGAGCTCATTCCACAACCCAAGGGTTCGCGGGAGGAAGTTTCTCTGAAACCGCACTGTTCGCGACCATTTTGGTTCCAAAGTGTGAGAATGAATTCCCTGTCGATGGCGAGCGGTGCGATGGTAGAAAGTAGCCGTGGGCATCATTTCGAACATTTGCTCAGAACACAACCCATTGTACAAGCGGTAGAACACACACAGGGAGGCAAAGTCTCTCCTCAGACTTAAGGGCTCGATACCGCAAGTGAGTTTGGGATCGTCGACAATTCTCACAGCCCGTCGTTGAACCGAGTCAAAAGGGCCAAGCTGGTATCCGGGTGCACCCGCCCAGAGATGGCAGCAGTACTCCATATGGGGCCGGACTTGCGACTTGTAAAGTAGCAACCTTTGCCCCGACGTGAAGTACTGCTTCGCTCTGTTGAGTACACCAAGTTTTTTGGACGCCAGCTTTACCTTGTCTAGCAAATGATCTCGGAACTGAACATCGCTGGAGATGTCAACGCCAAGGATCCCAATGCTCTTAGAGATGGAGAGGGGAGTGTTCTGGAATTGTGGGACTACAGTGAATGGGGTTTTCTTAGCGGTGAACGCGCAGATTTGTGTCTTTGAAGGGTTGAATCGGACCAAGTTTTCCCGCCCCCAGTCAGAGATCTTGGACAGACCGATCTCGATTTGAGACACAAGTTCTTCACGCTTTTCCTCCACAACGGAACGTGGGATGCTTGCACGGCCCGTGTAATAAGCGTCTCCAGTACTGTCATCTGCATAGCAATGTATGTTGTTGATGTCCAACATATCATTGATGTGCAGTAGAAACAGCGTAGGAGACAGCACAGAGCCTTGCGGGACACCAGCATTAATGTCCATGCTATCAGAGCAACTACCGTCAACTACGGCTCTTATGCTTCTGCCGGACAAAAAGCTAGCCACCCATTTGCACAAACCCTCGGGCACTCCGTAAGAAGGCAACTTCGATAGAAGACCCCGGTGCCAGACCTGATCGAACGCCTTCGCTATGTCTAGGCTACATGCCAATGCCTCCCCCTGACTCTCAATGGCTAGTGCCCATCGGTGTGTGAGATACACTAGAAGGTCACCAGTTGAGCGACCGTGGCGAAAGCCATATTGACGGTCACTGATCAGGTCGTGTTTTTCTAGGTATCTCAAAAGCTGTGTGTTGATCACACGCTCCATCACCTTGGAGAGGAGAGAGGTTATAGCGATAGGCCTGTAATTCGATGGATCTAATCTATCGCCCTTTTTGGGCACCGGGTGCACATTTGCAGTCTTCCATGAAGACGGAAATTGCCTAGTGTGGTAGGAAAGCGTGAAGAGGCGCGTGAGTACAGGACATAACTCAGGAGCACACTGCTTAAGCACCACTGCTGGTATGCCGTCTGGCCCACTCGACTTATGAACGTCTAGGGAAAGCAACGCCCGCCGGACCTCGCGCTGTGTTATAGTGATTTCCGGCATGGTCTTACCGCACCACGGTAAAGTAGGTGGTACAGCGCCTTCGTCGTTCACATTCGAGTTAGAGGCAAAGAGACTGCCCAATAGATCGGCTTTCTCTTTTTTGTAGGCCAAGTCACCATCGGTCTTTCGCAGTGGTGGTAATGACGACTGGCAGAAGTTCCCCTCGGCAGCTTTAGCAAGCGACCAGAAAGCACGACTCCCAGAAGGATAGCTCGCAAGTCGCCCACCTATTTTGCCGATGAATTGGAATTTTGCTCTGGCAGTTGCTTTCTTACTGAACCTCGAGGCAGCATTTAATTTGCGTTTTAACTCAGAAATATTCGGATCCTTATTATTACGAGCCGTGGTCCAAGCCTCATACGCAGTTTGCTTAAGAATTTTAGCTTCTCTGCAAGGCCTATTAAACCACGGTCGTTTTTTGACGCCGGCAGCTACTCGCAGGTTAGGAATGAAACATTCCATACCAGCGAGGATTGTCTCAGTGACTGCGGCTGCGCAGACGTCAGGATCTTCTGAGCTATAGCAGATCTGCCTCCACGGGTACGATGCATAAAATTCTCGCAATCCATCCCAGTCTGCCGACTTATAATGCCACACACGACGCCAATTAGTTGGCCCAGAATAATCGGGTTGTGTGCATGACAATCGAGTCCGGATGAGACAGTGGTCCGAGGAGCCAAGAGGCGCATCCACTGAGACGGAGTATCCATCCGGACGTGTAGTCAGCAGAAGGTCCAGTAAGGAGCTTGTATGGTCCTCTATATCTGGTATTCTCGTTGGAGAAAGTACCAGCTGAGAGAATCCATAGGTCAGAGCAAATTCATGAGCAGATATCCCTGCATAGTTATTGGTTTGATAACTTAGTCCCCATATCTTAAGAGGAATTATAACAACCTAGCCAACCCGGTCGAGGATACGGATGTGCGATAGGGACATCTGCGCCTCGGGCTGTTTTACGTAGTAGTAATCATCAAAATCGGGGTATCGTATTCCCCACTTTCCTGTTCCAAATCTTACTCAAATTTAATAAAATAATATTATATATAATATATATATAACTTATAAATTATTCCATGTCTCTATGTTTTGTTTCCTTAAAAATTAGTGGTCATATTTGTATAGCCTACCTCTCTCCCTCGCAGCCTAGCTGTTAGTGTGGCCGGTTGCTGCGCAGAGGGTGTGGATTCGATTCCCGCATTTGACAAACATTTATGTGATAAATAACATTTGTGTTTGTCTTGAGTCTGGGTGTATTTATGTATAATATGTATGTATTTACAAAAAAAAAAAGTAATATATATGTATCTGTATCCGTTGTCTGACACCCATAACACAAGCTCTGCTTACTTTGAGGCCAGACGGCGCTGTGTGTAATGACCAAAAATATTTATTATTATTTATTTATTTAAAGAGGATTTTTTTGGACTTTTGCAGTGCCCCAGTTTTTTATAGGAATGGCATACCAACGAGATATTTCATCTTCACTTGTCAGAATAAAACGCAGTGTCTGTGTATGCATCTGGAGCAATGTAGCTCGCAAATAGTGAAAGAATTTAAAAAACAATCTAGAGTTAAGAAGATTATCCCGCAAATATATACACAAACAAACCGACAATATCTTTTTATAAGTAGAGATCATAGTGTGGATATAACACGTCCGTAATCAGAAAACGAATAACATTCAGTTGATTCAGTCAGAAAAAACAAAGAAAAACAAAAGCCAACGGGTAATCACATATTCATACGGGCTCGAGGGAATACCGACATCCTGTTCGCATGTTACATAACTGATAAAAGAAAATAATACTTTAATATTTTTTGTAGCATAGAGCCCCTGTTTCACTAGCTCTACCGGTATGACGCATGAATTCAATAAACATAATTAATTGTGACACAACCGGAATTAGTAGGTGACGGTTAGTATCGTGAAATGTTCGTCGGCGTTTTTATGTTAAATGACGTTTAACATAACTTTACACCCACAGATGGGGTTGCCAACCATACCGTTAAAACAGTAAAGATATAATACATATGAATTTTAAGTATCTGCTGTACTCCTTCAGAGTCTCGCCCCAAAAAGCCCGGTGAAGCAGTAATGGCTGCAACAGCCAACTGCATAGACAGTTCAGAAATAAAAAATATCTGCTCTAAAGTGTAGTGATAAAATAATATATAAATAATTATCTACGCTGTGTGTGTATGTCGATTGATTTGTGTGAAGCGATATAGTAAGATATGCGGTCAGGTGAACATATTTTTTATGATCTGCCTCGTATGACCTTTAAAATTAAATTGTAACGTCTATTGTAGCCACCGCGACATTCACCGAAAGTCTATTCTGTGATGAATGCGAAGTGACGACTTGAAATGAAACAAACATCTAATTTCCTTAAGAGAGTAAGTACCTACTATACGCGGTGGCTCGCAGCGTGCCACATACAATGATCTTAAGCCGAATATTTATATCTGTGGATTTTCAAAATCATGAAAATCTTAATTGAGACTTGTGTTTTATACAAATATGTAAAAAACACAAGAATCCTCTATTTTAACCTATAAAATTTAATAGAAAACTGGCACAATGCAAATCTGCAAGCAAAAATTTAAAATATATTCTAGGAATATAGAACATATCTTCAATATTTTCTTTCTCCGACCTTTTGTATAAAATTTTGAAAAACCTTGTTACGTATATCAAGAAAATTTGCTATTTAGAAAAGTAAACACAATCAGGTGCTTGGGGTATAGAAATATAGATAATATAACAAATAATTACTCAATAATACTTGTTTTATAGTGTAATTTCCCAATGGAGGAAATAGTGCATTATTGGAGAAAACATTGTTTGTTAGGTAAGGTACAGTCGCCAAATATCGTCCTAAAGCCTAATTTCGTCCCCATCGGTTTCTTTTTTTCTAAGAAACGCCATCTAGTTTAAATACTTGAAATCTAAAGTTACTTACGTCAGTCGGCCATTGCAAAAGTTTGGCGGTGGAATGTAGCTTCTGTCTTGAGATATTTAAAAAAAGAAAAAACCTGTTCAAGGTGAGTTTTTTATTGAAATATTATGGGTACTGTATAAGTATAGATCTGTTTGACTAATTAAAACAAATTATTTGTCAATAAATGTTCTTAACGCTTAGATTTAAATCGATTCTAATTTAATTTAGGTGACATGTGTTTTTGGTTAAATGGAGGATAAAAATAAAATTGGAAAATTCTTAATATCGTCCCCTAGCGTGAGCCTAATATCGTCCCGGGGACGATATTTAGATCACTTCGTCATTCACTGTCGTGCACTTTTTGTGACTGTTTTTATATTTATTTATTTTATTTGTAGATGCCAAAGAGAAAGTTATGGGATCCTGAGGCCATGAAAAAAGCTGTTGAAGCTGTACGAACTAAAGTGATGGGTTATAAAAAGGCAGTTAAATTATTTAATGTTACAAGAGCTACTTTGAAAGATTACGTAAAAAAGTCTGATAAGGCTGATAAGTAGAAGATATAGTTTCTGGAAAAATGGGAAGAAAACTAGTTTTGCCACCTGAATTAGAAGAAGAATTGGTGAACTATTGCTTGCAAATGGAAACTAATTACTATGGCGTGACCGCTTCTGATTTAAAACGAATGGCTTTCGAATTGGCTATCAGAAATAATATTCCACACCCATTTTCACGAACCAAAAATAAAGCAGGTAAGAAATGGATGACGTTATTTATGGCTCGACATCCTAATTTGTCTTCTTCGCCAACCAGAATCGCTATCACGAGCTCGCATACAAGGCTTTACTGTAGAAAATATTAAATCTTTTTTGAAGTATTGAAACCTGAATTACAATAGATTAATTTCAACCCCAATAAAATATTTAATGTAGACGAAACAGGGATCACAACAGTTCAGTATAAAGTGAGAAAAATCCATACGGCGAAAGGCAAGAAAGCAGTTCACAAATTTTCGTCTGCTGAAAGGGGAGCCTTAATGACTATTGTGACTTGTATGTCAGCTTCAGGTCAATTCATTCCTCCATTAATGGTGTTTCCTAGAAAAATATGAAAGTGGAACTACTTGATGGAGCACCTCCAGGCACCATTGGTGGATGTCATCCGTCGGGATGGATTCAGCCTGAGTTGTTCACAAAATGGCTGAGACATTTCGTGTATATAGTAAAACCATCAAAAGGGGTCCTCTGTTGTGCTGGTGTTGGATGGTCATTACAGCCACACAAGAAATTTAGACGTGATTCACATTGCACGTGACAATGGTATGTCTGTAGTCTGCCTACCACCTCATTCAACTGATCATATGCAACCTTTGGACGTTTCATGCATGTTTCTGTTGAAAACTTTTTATGCCCAAGAAATAGAACGTTGGTTAACAAAACATCCAGGACGGGTCGTTACTTACTACCAACTTGGGGAAATATTTAGGAGAGCTTATGCAAAAGCATGTAAAATAGATACAGCTGTAAATGGCT
Source organism: Apoda limacodes (assembly GCA_946406115.1). Taxonomy (NCBI): domain Eukaryota; kingdom Metazoa; phylum Arthropoda; class Insecta; order Lepidoptera; family Limacodidae; genus Apoda; species Apoda limacodes. Next base: position 27,285,637 of record OX291550.1, read on the forward strand.
TCCGGCAAACAGGAATATTTCCACTCAATGAAAACATTTTCTTTGACTCACCAAACGCTCCTCTTTCTACCAATGCAAACAGCGCGGCATCTGTGGTAAATGATCTCCCCGTTCCTTTGGATTCCACAAGCTCAAGACTAAGAACACCAACCAACCAACAAACCAACTGCATCACCACGGTTAAGCAATTCTTCATCTCCATTTATAGTTCCAGCTGATATACGACCTATTCCAGTGGTTGAGCCACTTTCAACGTCAACTAGGCGATGTAAAGCCATGGTAGTCACGGCTTCACCGCATAAGCAAGAAATAATAGATGCAGAAAACAAAAAAAAGGAAAAAGAAAAAAAATAGGAAATAAAAAGGTAAAAATGAAAAAAAAATACGACAAGAAACAACAAAACGAAAACCAAAAAGCAACGTAAAATCTATCTTCTGTTGAGTTTGTAATAAAAAAAATTCTCAAGATAAAAAGGGAGAGAAATGGATAAGGTGCACAAAATATTTCCAATGGATGCATGAGGATTGTGATGATAATCCAAGGCCTAATTTTATTTGTTTTGAGAGTTAAAATTACTTAAACTAAACCAATGATGAATAAAAGTCTGATTAGATATAACAATAATAATTACAAATAATTATTGTTAGAAATACAATTTAAGTTTACGTAGCTACCGAGCTATTTCATGGACGTTTGATACAGTTTTTAGGATAAAACTGCGAGTTGTAGATAGCACTTCTGCTAAAAGTGGCCGTTTTTAGCAGATATGCTATCTACAACTCGCAGTTTTATCCTAGAAACATAACAAAACTTTCTAAAAATAACTTAAAACTGGTTACATATTTCTGTAGAAGCACATTTTTACAATTTGCTTTGCAAAAAGAGGAAAATAAAAATGTCCATTGGCGACGCTAGTTAGCAGGGATAACGCTCTTAAGAAACATTTCTTAGAAAATTATGATGTTAGCCGGTTTTTAAAATAAAATCTCCCCTTTGTAATGTGTAAGTTTTGTAAAACAAAACAACTAACGATATCTAAAATATAATTGTAAAAGTCTGTTTGTTTGTTTGTTTGATTGACTTATATTGCTCAAAGTCGCAACGGAGAGCTAAAGTTTGCAACAGAGGTGATTAAAAAGACGGAGAAAGATTTTATAAGCTTTTTATCCCGGAAAATTCATAAGTTTTAGCAGGAATAACTATAACCGAATTCTACTTACTGTAGCTAACTTATTTCTATAATTAAAGAGTTGGCATAGAAATTCCTCGCCGACAATCGAATTTAGCGCGGGCTGACCCGCGGGCAAAAACTAGTAGAATATATAAAAGGCCCTTATAGTCGTGTTTAGGCCTGATTTTTAGAATTCCGTAGTCAACATGAACCCCTTATAGTTGTCCCTCTGTCCGTCTGGCTGTGAGTCCGCGGCTTAGCTCAGAGACTATTAGTACCTACCAGAAATCTATAATTTGGCAAAGGTATAGATATTACATTAACAAGTCCGTAAAATAAAAACCTCTACACGTAAAATGGGGACGATTTTTTTTGGAATTTAATTTTAGCATCCTGAATGCTAATACTTACTAAATTAATAACAATATTACGTCCGAATTTAGGCGCAGCGCTTGGCCTTACAGGCTACAAAGGTTATCAAGCGAAAGAGTAACACATTTATTTATTGGAAACGATATTCAAAGTAACGTCGGGCTTGGTCAGTAATGGATGGGTGACCGCTTAGTGTCACACTTTTTGTTTAAGTTTGTGTTTGTAATTTACGTAACTAGTGGTAGGTTTTCCAGTTTTCCTTTTTTTTATTATGTTGTTTTCTTGATCGACGATTTCCTATAATTGTAATGTAGGTACTACTAGGTACTTACTTCGGCTGAACACAGGACTTACCAACAAAAACATGTTCCCTCGTATATTTGCTGTCATAATGACAAGCTAGCACCAAGTATCGATCTGCATTGGGGTTCAGGGTCGATATAATATTCTTGAAGTTCAGTACTCCGTGCGTCGGAGTCCGATCCTCGAACTCGTCCAGTTCTACATTCCACCCGAGACCCTGCATCTGGTTGAATATGTAGTCTCTAACCTTCGCATGGTTAGGCGTTCCGACCACCCTTGGCACGAGAATTTGGTCCAAAACCTCCCTAAAGTGAGCAAGGTCTGTTAAAGCTGCTATGTCTTTGATATCCTGATCTGTCAGATCTTGTGCTTCATGAAAATCCTGTTGATAAAAAAAATTAGTAAATTTTTTGTAGGTAGTTACCTAAATAACGAAATTGAGACAAATCATGGAAAAACAATGACACAAAATATTCTGTTTAATGTTTTATTAAATACTAGACTTTGCCACGGCTCCGCCCGTCCTAAATTCGGTTATCGGCGTGGGACTCCTTTACAGTATTAATACTGTGATTTAATCCTTAATTACAATAATGCAGTTTGCTATTCCAAGTTGTAACTATAGCTATAGTTCGTTTGAGCTCGGTTATTGTTATTCCCCCGGGAACTTTTGAATTTTTCGGAATAAAAAGTAGCCTATGTGCTATTTCAGGACCTAATCTATAGGTGTGCCAAGTTTCATCCCGATCCGTCCATTGGCTGAAGCGTTATTGGGTAACAAACATCCATCCATACTTACGAACTTTCGCCTTTATAATATTAGTGTGAAATGTCTTAGATTAATATTCATCTATTGAAGATCTTAAAGTAAGGATATGTTTAAATTTCTCTTTTTATACTTTAGTAACTCAATAATTTTTTTATCTAATCTCTGTTTGGACTAGTTTTTGGTTACGGGGCGTGTAAATAAACTGAAAGGGCGCGCTGATTTTTTAATTATTGCTTAGGACCTATTAGACCTACCTACTTACCTATTGTTTTAAACACCGAATAAAAATTTATATGAGAACAACCTCAGCAGCTACGGCAAAATACTATGATTCAAACGAAAACCTACTTATAACATAGCTTTAGTTTATTAATTTCATAAATGAGATGCAGACAAAATTGCGCGGGTCAGCTAGTATTGAAATATTTTCAATCCGGATACCTACATTTCAATTACAGAGTACCTGAGGACCGAGCTTCGCTCGCTTTTTTAACAACGCCATCTATTGTCAAGTAGCTTTAGTGTTGCTGTGTCGTTATAAATTATAGTATTACTACTCGCTAATAGATGTCAGGAAGTCATATTCCGGGTTTATTGTTGCCTGAAAACACGGATAAAACGACGTTTTCTAAAAATGTTACATAGCTAGATCGATTTATCGGTTTCCCCCTGCATACTAAATTTTATGAAAATCGTTGGAGCCGTTTCCGAGATTCAAATTAAATATTTATATACATATATACAAGAACTCCTGGTTTGAAGGTATTAGATAGAGGTAGATACCTATCTCTTCTATGATTTTATCTTTAAAATTTTAGACCCACACACGATTTCAACAGTTTTCAGGTACTTTTACTGTGAATTCAGTGTCTAATGATGAAGCTGGAAGGTGGTTACAGGAACTCTGTAATAAAACAAGGCAGTCTCATCGACTTCGGTCTTGTTTGATTTGTCCTGAAAAGCGTTCTGATCTAATATGATATCCACGATTGGGTGATGAAGCCGTAAAGTAGCTACAGGAACTCTGTAATGAAACAAATCAACCCTACCCCGACTGGGTTTGATTGATTTGTAATAACACGCACCCTGGTCTTAGTTTATATCCAGGGCTTCATGGTAAAATGAGATTGGGCTTGTTTGATTTGTCTTGACCAGAACCCTGGCTTTAGCTGATATCCAGGGTCTGATGGTTTAGCCGGAAGGTGGGTACAGGAACTCTGTAATGAAACGACGCAACCCCATCGAGTTTGGGCTGGTTTGATTTGCCGCGTCTTCTCTGGTCTTAGATGCTACCAAGGTCATATAAGAATAATAAATTCCAGTTTTGGTCACCATGACGTTTTGAACACCCATACTAACAAGGCAAGTAAAATAGAAGCTTGTAGAAAAATTACATTTACAAGGATCTTAAAATTTGGTTAGGCATGATCAAAAATTGCTTATATTAAAATATTTAACCAGGATACCTATATTTAAATTACAGATAGTATATACTAATTGCCTACCTGTTCTGTGATAGTATCTTAAAAATTGTAGACACACATGATTTAAAAAAATTCTCAGTTTTATTCCTCAGCTATCAGGAACTTTTTACTATTGACATAAAAACCATTTCATTCTGCTATAACAGAAGATTTGATATTACCGGCTGCCAGGCTAACAAGGTGCAATAAGGGAAAATGGTTGTAAAATTATGTTTTGACTATATCTGTATATTATTCAAAACTTTTTGTCTCCATTTTGTTTTAATAATAAAATGGAACATTCTAATTTTAATTTACTGACCGCTCACATATAAACAAAAAATCAAGTTTCTAATGCAGTACTTGACTGTACAGTACCAAGTTTAACATAGACTTGATGCAATACTGGCTCTTACGGCTCACAAATAGTTAAATGATAAATAAATAAATATTTTTTGACATTACACACAGTGCCTTCTGACTAAGCAAAGCTACAAATGCATACATACAAATATATGTTTTTCTCTAAATACATAGAAAACACCCATATTCAAGACAAACTGACAAACACAAATGTGTTTGTGCCAACTTTATCCTGGAAATATTTAGAAGATACTTGGGTATAATTGAATTTTGACAATGATGCATATTTTTGGTTAAATTAATTTTAAAATGATAGTAGAGCATCCCAATGAGAAGAATTGAAAACAAATAAATGTCTGAAATCCATAGCTTCTTGTACAAGGAAATTAAAATTAAAATCATACAAAAAGTACTGAGTAACATAGATGCAAATCGTATTTGGCTGCAGTTAGGTTGCAAAGAGGGTAGCTATGAGCTGTAAGTTTGCTATTTTATGCATATCATTGAGAAGGGTGAAGTGTGGTTGGCGAGTGCCAAAATCGAGTCTGTTTAATTGGTACTTTACAGAACAACAAGAATTTCTTTATAGAAATTATTTAAACCAATTAGTTCCAAATATATGCATCATCGTCAAAGTGCAATTTCACCAAAACTTGTGTATAGTGGGTAAACAGAGTGTCAGAATCAAATGAAACATATTTTTTGTAGGAGTTTAATATTAATTTAATTTTTTTCGACAAAAACAATGCTTTACTACAAATTTCTGTATTCAATTATAGATATTGGGATGCCCTGATATTGGTTAAATACCATTTAAAGCAAATATAAGCATCATAGTCAAAGCGCAATTTTAGCAAAATGGTTTTTGAAAGCCCAGCTTTATTGAATTAACAAATTGAATTATTTACACTGCCAAAGATATGTTTGATATCAGCTCCGTTTTATTGCTGAGTTTTATTGATATCAGCTGCGTTTAAAATGATAATAAACCTGTTCGCTATTTGACAGCGCATCCACTACTCTACCTCCTGAATGCGGACCAGAAATGATGTGATAGCGCATTTCTTTTTTTGTTAACTAAACTATTAAATGTGCGCATAGATAGCAAACAGCACATTCAATGCGTATAATGCTTGTAAGCAAAACGCCGCTAATCACTCCTATCAATTAACTGTCACGTACTTGTTTCAAATACGGTTCGGGTTTACAAAATGGGACACTGAGGAAGACTGTTTTCTTCCTTAGGGGCTCTTTAAGTTTCTCTGACCTAAAAACCTTTACCGACTGGACGATTTACCGAATGAATAGAAACATATTCTATTTAAAATATATGTAAAATTGTAGACTGGGTATTCTCATAATTTATTTTAAACTTTATAACTGGAAATAATGTACACAATAATATTATTAATTGATGATAATTATCATCAAATAACTTACCTTTTGCTGATAAAATTTTAAACTCCTATCCGTATTTACAAAAGTAATACTTAATATTATTACCGCTAGGTAAGTCACTGTTTTAACCATATTTAAAAGTTTTAATTTATTTTTTAAAAAAAACACAAAACATACGATTTAAACATATGTTTGATAACGTCCAACTTCACTTCACAAAAAATAAACACTGACCACAGATTATAGTAAGTAATCATTTCCTTCTTCTTCTTCCTCCTTCTCGATTTGGAAACCAGACTTCGCATTATTGCATATAATTTCTCCAGAGTCATGTGTAAATATAGTCCTGTGCTTATATCTAAGTTTGGCAAAGCGCCATATTCAAGTTTTATCGCGGCGATATCGCGCGACCTCGTTTACATGTCCCAAGATAAGTCGGGAGTTTTGGTGTGGATCGTTCAGAAATTGCGAGTCATGTCCTGCTTATTTCTTCATAATTCAATATTCATAAGCCTTCGGTGCAAAATTCTTAACACGCTTTCGTAAAACAAAGCTAAAATATACACATCGAAACACACTTATTGAATTTAGAAAAATTAAACACGAAAAAACACCACTCCTTCTTAAGATTCGCGCCAAAACTCTAATCATTTCCTTATAACTAGAAAGTACAGTGTATCAAACTTTTTTGACCCACTAGTCAAACATCAAAACTAAAAATCTGACTACATCTATGGGAACTCACACGACACTAGCGACATATACCAGGTCAAAAAAGTTTGTTGCGCCGTATACTTGTGTATGGGCGCGTTTGTTTTGGGATTAAGAGTTCCCACGATTGATACTTATCACACTATTGATAACGCCAGTTTTGCCACCGACACCTATCGTTCGTGTAGCTTTGAAACATTAACATTTTTTTTTTGTTCCAAAACGAACGGTTGACGTACACACTCTACGATAATAACAAACTCACACTACCATAAACAATTTATAGGCAGTTTGACAGATTAACAGAAAAGCCCCACCTCCAGACATGGGTCTAAAGTATCATTTTTTGGTGGCAAAAGTGTCAAAAATTACAAAAATATCGTATACGAACGCATGACAGTTTTTTACAGATAATACTAGAATTCTGATATTTTTGTCGCCAATGCTAAACGAACGGATGACAGTTGGTAAAAGTAACGAAAATAATGATTCTTTATCCCAAAACGAACGCGCCCTATGGCATCCTTTATTCTTTTCTTATTCATTTATGGAGATTGTAGATTTCGCACCATCGCAAATATTTTACTCCAGAGTCATGTTTTAATATTTTTCAAACTCATTATAAAAAAGAGGAGGTTCTATGTTCTATGATAGATTTGGTTCGAAAAGATTGTGTTTAATATGATCCCAGTAAGTATATATTTTTATGTCTTGTAACCTCGAATGTCAGAAAACAGAAAGTGGTTGTTACACAGTAGATCTTGAAAAAAAACACTAAAACCCAAATACAATTCGCTTTGAATGTACCTTTACACCATAAAAATACAAGTCAGTTTAAGGGCAATGAGAAGTATGACATTACAACCTCTTTGCTTCCTCCCCAGAAGCTTATATATATTGATGACACTGGAGAGTGCACTGTGATTTTTTTTGACCTTTCGGGGGGCCGTTGCGCGAATGATACATATTTGGACAAGACTTTAGGTGTAAACATCCATAAAAAAATATTTTACGACATTACGGATGTTGAATATCATTCTTGCTAACGCTTTAATCAACGATATTGCCTTACAACAATTGAAAGCATACATGTTAAATCGCCACAATATTTTTATAGAAAAAACAACAAAAGCTGTGAACATATGCAAGAAATTTTGCCATTTCATTATGCGTTTTAGTTTTAAGTGTTTAGGTCAAAAATAGCTTTCGTTTCTACGGCATGACCTACAAAGTTTTGACGGACATGCTTGGCTCAATTTCCAAAAAAAAAATTGAACATTACATACGATATTAAAAAGAAATTTGAAATAATAATAATTATTAATCATATATGTATAATATCTTAAGGTCAGTAAAATATTTCATACAAAATCTAGTTCTTCTTGAAAGGATAGTACGGTGAGTCGCTCCACATCTTGAGGGTTTGACTCTTGTACCCGTTATCGTAACTTCTGAGCAGTTGCCTCTCTTTCTGGCTCAGCTGAAAGTCGAACACCTGAGCGTTTGCCTCGATGCGGGACTTGGTCAGAGACTTTGGAATAGGAGTCACACCAAGTTCAATCTGTAGCATTAAGATAGAATAACATTTTTATTGTAGCTCAAAAATTACTTTCTACTGTCACTTATTTAAGTTCTTTGGCTGAGTCGAGGTAGGACTACCTACTACCTATCTGATTGGGCGTAACCAAGAGTAGAGTTGCTGCCACTGCCCCCCGTAAACTACCCTAATATAAATAACCTTGAGGAGTTTTCTGCATAGTACTTTTTTGCCATATAAAAAATACTTTAAATTTTTTACCAGATCCACCGCACCCTAGCCCAAAATCTAGCCGCTTATGCCTGTCTGCAGTTTTCCCCTTATAGACCGGTAGACAGTGACACAAAATATTGGGTGATTTGTACCAGTATGGCGGTTCTTCAGGGGTCTAACCACGTAATGACGAAAAGAAAAATGATGGTGATAGCGCTGGTACCGGCGGCCCAATCGCGTGGGCGTTAGTCCATTTGTACCACCTTGAAATTTTTTTTGAACAGCCTACTTATGTTTATGGACTATCGGAAAATACAAGGATTTTTGTGGAACAAATCGTTCGACATCGTAATTTATCCGACACGTTCGACTAAAGCCCACGCGATTGGGCCGCCGGTACCAGCGCTATAACCATCATTTTTCTTTTCGTCATTACGTAGTTAGACCCCTGAAGAACCGCCATACTGGTACAAATTACCCAATATTTTGTGACACTGTCTCCCGGTCTATTAGTTCCCATTAGTAAGGTGTGTCGCGCACTGTAAGATATTTACAAGCGACCCCACCTTGACACTTGCAGTGTGCGTACTCCATAATTATAGAGGTGGCGCATAGGCGCTACCGTCGTGAGTTAACTGGCACGACCCATGGTTCTGTCTGCGATAGGCTTTAGAACTCACCATGTATCTAAGAACTATCTGCGACACGGTCTTGTTGTAGGTCTGCGCAATAAATACCAGGCAAGGGTCATCAACTCGTGGGGGCGGAGCGTCCACTGCGGCGCGGCTGTGGAACAGCGACCCGAACGGAGTGTAGCCCACTACATGGATCTCGTGCTTGCGGCAGAAATCTAGCAACTCACTCTGCTGCAGGTTCAGGTTCACCTATTAATAAAATTCGATACTGGTTTCAGCAGTAGTTATTACGATATGGTTTCAGTATTTGCCTTGCGTTCTAAGAGGAGGAGGTTCGAGGCATGTTTCGATGAGTATTTTTTATAATTTCAGGAGTTCATTGTCTTTTACTTCATACGTCAGAAAGACGTAGGTCAAGTCTACAATCTGCACTGGTGATAACTACATGGCCCAAATCGCCCTCCTCCAAGGTGAGGGTAGGCTGTGCTCCAACATAGGGGACGTATAAGGGTGGTTAAAAAAAATCATAAAATCGAATACTAATAAATTATTTTACTTATGGCAATGGGTGCATTTACTCCGGTGTTGTAATATTCCAATTTTGGATCCGCCAAAATCAGGATCTTTACAGGATCATCCTTTACTTCGACAGTACTAGTAGTAGCTATAGCATCGATGTGTGAATCTTTACAAATCTAAGCTAGGCCACTTACTACCTACTACTACTTAAATAGTACATAAAAAATCCCAAAAAAAAAAGAAAGTTAATTATACTATCCATACATCTTATAAGAGAGAGGACATGATCCCCGTATCGGCTCATATCTGATTCAAGGAATTTCACAAGCCATCCACGTGGGAATGCGTCATAAATACTTTTGAGCCAGATATGTTTCGGGATGGAATTTTTGACCAAACATAATTTATTTATTTATACAAATAAATAATAAATAATTTTGGACATTATACACAGCGCCATCTGGCCCCAAACTAACGAACAACGGATACAAATACTTTTACATAAATATAATACTTTTTTTTGTAAATACATACATAAATACACCCAGACTCAAGACAACACAAATGTTTATCACATAAATGTTTGTCCAGTGCGGGAATCGAACCCACACCCTCTGCACAGCAGTCGGCCACAGTACCAACTAGGCTGCGAGGGAATCATAAGTTATTTATTTTAGTTTAGGCTATAACTTTAGATTAGATTATTTATTTTAGATAAAATAGTTTTAAGCGTTCAATGTACGTGTTCTAAACTGTTTTTTTATATAAAATAAATTTCTAAATAAAACTTAAAAATAAAAAAAAATTATACAATCCTAGAAACAGTTTAATCTAATATTTAAATCAAAACTATGCCGAAGACCTCATTTAGTTCATCTACAAGCTCTAAAAGACGATAACACATTCTTCAGCCCCAGGAACATTATAATAAAATTGTTCCATAACACAAAACATACATTTTAAAAGTACTGTTGTCTCCCCTAGGTGGGATACTATTGTAGGGACCCTTATCCCCGCTGTTATATTCATATTTTTACAGACTTCAATGTATTTTTTACATTATTTTGACAATTATTTTATCTAATTAATTTGACGAATATGTTGATGATTAATGGTTTGAATCTAAGAACTTTCTGAGGTTTGAATTTCTAGGGTAACATGAAAGTGGCAGTAGCAGTAGCAGCTCTTCTTAGGGAGCGATGGTGCAGCGCACTCCCATACATAATTATCTACCTACTTAAGAAACAATAAGTTTTAGATTATACTTAAAATAAATAATTATTATGCTTCGATTACTCTTTATGTTAAAATAGAATTTCACTAAAAACAGTACACACACAGCTAACTCAAGATTTAGTATGGAATTGCACTGAAGAGACTGTGTCACTAAGTGGAGCGCTAGAAGTAGCGCTCCAATGAAACGAATTTAAGTACAGAGTCTTAGAGCTAAAATCAACGAGTGTGAAATTGAAAGTTCGACACAGCCTCACACGTGTAACAGAAGATTTTGTATGAAAAATTAGCAACATGTGGAGCGCCGCTCCTGGGCTATGTAAGAAAAATACTGTTGCTGTACTGATAGAATAATAAAAGGTTAGCATTTCAGCAATTCCTGTTTTTTTTTTTAGTGAACACCCATTAAAAATTGACACGAGCGGCTTCTGAAGGGTAAGGTGAAAATTACTCACAAGAAGCCTAAGGGTTAGCCGTTGGTCCATCTATTATAGTATAGTTTGATATATGTAGTTGTCGAAGGGCCACGTCGATTTTCTTATTAAAACTATTTAGTTGTAAAAACACGTGTCGAGTTTGTGGTGAAGTTTGCATCGTCCACATAAGGAGGGAGGTGCACTCCTACACATGTGGATGGTGTACTTCTGCACGTGAGTGCTACTGAATTGTTTTAAGCGGATTTGCAAGGTAATAATATTTTATCATAAATATTTATTTTGAAAAATTTTAAGATTCTCTTCGGGGAAGTTATTAAAATCGTCCGAAAATCGAAATCGCTAAATTTGAGTTTTCTTTACGCTTTGAGACTTGGAGAATCGTATGCCATCATTTTTAGAGTGATATCTGTGTGTGTATATGTATTTTAGCTTTTTTTTGGCCCCTAATATCTGAAGAACCAAAGAACCAATTTGTCTCTAACTCATGACTTAGATCTGAAAAGAGTTTGAGCAAAATCGGTCCAGCGGTTTGTTTTTTATCGCTAAAGAAATGATATTTTTAAAATGCTACAGTTAAGTTATGGCATACCCTAGCACAAACGTGCCGTTTCGACCAGTGTACATAGACATATTACACTATTGAAGAATACCAAGAGATACAGTTGCACGTACTATAGGCGCTAGCACGTGACCGCACGTTAAAAATTTTGCTTTTCTCGTATTTTTATCGGTATAAAATTCAAATATTTATTTAGAAATATGAAATTAGCAAATTCACTTGGTCATATTAACAAATTAACGAAATAAGAATGAATACCACTTTTAGTTTACCAAACGATTTCAATTAAAGCCCAAAAATAGTGTCAAATAATTTTTTTTTTTTACTGTTTCAATAGGCAAATTATTATAATATTAGCAAATTAACTTAATTAAGGTTTGAACTATAACATATATTTTTTCACGTCGTTTGGATCACCTTAAGATAATATTCCCATACAGTGTGACACTTACCAAATCCATAAAGCCAGGTTCTACGTCCGTCACATCATCCAGATAGATAAAACTCTGGATTCAAATAAGTTCAAAGATATAGGTGTCTTACTTCAACTTGGAGTACAGCAGGAGTTACGCCTGTCATTGCGATGATCCTTTCCATCATTGTCTGGTTAAAGTTTGAGACTCCGATGGACTTGGTGAGGCCCAGAGCTTGAGCATCAATCAGCCCTTTCCACGCCTCCAGGTAATCGGTGTTATCAAAGGATCCGTTGGGCTGAAATCATTATTTATTTATATTAGTGGCACAGGTCTTGGTGTCCAAAAGTCAGATCCGCATTTAGCTGGCTTTTTAAAGGTTTCTTTTAATTTTTCAATCACAATCAACAGGTTCTTTTTTGCCATTCCGGTACGGAATTTCGATGTTACATCCATGGAAGAATAATATTACATACATCTTCTATGAACCTACAGAAGTCCAGTGTTGGATATAGCCCTTTCCCAAAAAACGCCACCACACTCGGTCCTCCGCCTTTCTCATCCAGCCACTTTCGTGTACCTTTCGTGACCGTTCCTGTTGTACTAGAATCATGAAATTTGACACGAAGCAAGGTCTTACAGCACGAACAAATATAGGAATAAATCCGAAATGCGTTAAATTGTAGTTATAACACATTAAAAAAAGTTTGTTTTTGACTGTGTGTTACTTCTCGGTTAACTAGAATCATGAAATTTGGCAACAAGCAAGATATTACGAATTAATAAATAAATATATAAATCATTAAATAAGAAAAAAATACAGATTACATCACGAATATTACAAAATTACAAAAACTGATAATTAAGGCATAAACCTGTGAGACTTATGATGGAAGAACTATCTACATATAATACGGTTTGTACGGAGAAGTCGGTGCGCGAGTCAGATTCGCACTTGGCCGGTTTTTTGAAGAATAGGACCCAAGCGTGGAGTGGGAATGTTCTCACTTCACGTTTCTGGCTATCTAATCCCGTGGGAAATCTCGATCAGGATGTGTGTGTGTATACTAATTTTGATTGAACATAATCTATTTTGAGTGTCAACTTTATCATGCTATTATTCGGCTTTTAGGGTAAAATATCTTCGGACCTTGGGACCAAAGAGTATATTATTATACTAAAAGGAACTTGGAACCCACCACCACCCACAAAAATCCCGCCTTAGTTGAAAGCTAATCAGACAACACTGACAGGGCACGAGGATTCTAAAATGATAGAAAGCGAAATAGGAAATACAGAACGACACATAAATTATTAAAACAGGTTGACTTACTAGTATGGCAACAGGAAAGTGTATAAGATAGAGGTCCACGTACGACATATTCAGCAGCTGAAGCGACTCACGTAGCGCAGGTAGCACAGCCTCTCGTGCGTGTCGAATGTTCGGGAGCTGAAATATTAGATGTTTTTTTTTTTTTAAACTTAACCATAGTATGTATGTATAGTTATAATTACCTTTGTTGTGACGAAAACATCTTCTCGATTCAGTGAACCATCAGCTATCTTTTTGTTGATCGCCTGTCCAACCTGAATAAAAATAGATAACGTATAAATTGGTAAGATTCTTATTAATATATGTTATTTGTGTTTATATTTATCTATTTATATGCTGGTACATATATATACTTACCTTTAATATAAAAAACCGTGTCAGTAGTAGCCAGTACATACGATAGCTTTTTACCAATAATAATAATAAGTTTCATTAATTTGGGTTTATCTGAAAAATTATGTACAACACATTTATATGAGTATGAATGGGTTTTAGTTCCGATTGACAGTTAAATATATTAAAGACGTGTCTGTGTGGCCCAGACCTTGGCATTTCCGCAAGGAAAAATTAAAATAAAAAAAACCATAACCTAATATGGTCTAATAACTCTTTAGCCTCTCTACGATGTGCTATATATTTTTGTTTTTTGTTGTTGCCAGCCTTCATAAATCCCCACTGTTGGGGCACCTCATAAGCGAGGGTGATTTGGGCCATAGTCCACACGCGGGCCCAGTGCGGATTGTGGACTTCACATACGTCTTTTTTTTTTTCTTGACGTATGCAGGTTTCCTCACGATGTTTTCCTTCACCGAAAAGCTAGTGGTGTGAATAAATAAATCAGTGTACTTGAGACTTATTGGTACCACAACACACAACACACAAAGACTACAAACTGCATTCGGGGTTCACAGTCACTGTGCAGCCGTCTGCAATCTTTCGATAGTAAAACCACAAAACGGGTGCTGTCAATCTCTGTCGACAGGATAAGGAGTAAGCCACCTCATCAGCGGTCTAAAATCACATCACTGAATTTGAAACTCAGAGACATCTGCCACTACGCACATACACAAAAACACTACCCTGATTTAATTCGATTATCGGCATTTTCAAAGAGATCTGTAGCGTGTTGCCATACTTCGTTATTTTGTACTACATACATGGATTAAAAAAATACCTTTACGTAAAATCTTTTTTAAACCTTTACTCAAAACTCAGGTAAAGAATTCCCCTGAAATTTGTTATGAAATTTAAATGTAAAATAACAATAAACGACTAGTAGGTATTTCGTTTATTTGCTGAATATTTTTAGGATATTTCTTAGGGAGCACCAAAAACACGTAGTTACTGATTTTTGCTAAAGCGGTAGATTCAATTAACTGTTATGTTTTCCAAAATCAACAAAAATTACAAAAGCTGGGTAAAGACATGCTACAAAACAAAAATGACATAAAATCATAACAAAACAATAATAATCTGAAACTGCACTATTTTTTTAATGCATTTAATTGGTATTTTGGGAAACCCTAAACTCTCTGGTGATGGAGTAGATCAAGCGCTAAAAGTGTGCAGCGCAGGCGCGTTGAATGCAAGAATTTCCTGTGATGGACGCAAAAATCTTCTTACTTAATCACTTAACAATTTATGTACTTTAAAAAAATTCACTTTTAAAAAAAAGTACCGTACCCTTACACATAACACAATGACTTACGTACTTATACTTTTTCAGAAATTTTTTTTTAGCTGGTAACATTCTCAAAGAAAGGGGATTCCCTGAAAATTAGGGTACCGCTTTCGCTTTTTTTGACCTTATTTGAAAATACCAGCTCTTGTTTATGCAGCCCTAGTACGTAAATTTTAGTATTTAATGATTTTGGTGATATTTCGCACTGAGATGAAGTAGGTAGGTACGAAGTATGTATGTTGTTTCTTTATTCTGAGGTTTTGTATTGTTTGTTGTCAATAAAAGTGTTTACTTGCAATGAAATGGACGATTTCATAGTCATTTCGGACATAAAAACTAGTTTTCGACCTTATTTGAATAATACCTATCTAAGAGTAAAAAATTGCAAATAGCTAGTAGGTATAAAAATAATATTTTTTTAAATATTTAATAGCATGTTTTTGATAGTATCGGCACTTAGTCTGCATGGTGACTAAAGCTTTAGATTCCATGAGCAAAGAAAATAAAAAGATACATAGAAACTGAGGCGAAATCCATATATTACTTGAGCAGTACCAGTACTCTGGTAGTACACGAAAATACGTAAATTAAATCAAGCTGCGGTTGATTTTAAAAATTTATCGCCATTTTTCTTATTAAATGAGAATTTCTAATTTGAAGTGCCTCTTCGTTCTTCAGATTTTGAGTTAAAGTGTTCTCGGCGGAGTGCGTTGCATGTACAATTTAGAACCATTCGATTTGAGACTGGTTCCTGTGTCAAGTTTTGGAAAAAGTGACTTTAGTTGTGTGTCAAATTACGTTGTAGTTTTGTTGTTTTTAATAAATAGTTACAAATCTTTTTGATTTTAATTTAAGTATCTAGGTAGGTATCATAGTTATACCCAGTGTGTTGGTTGCTGTGTGAATTTCAATTGTTTTATTTTTGATGCATTATATTTCCACAAAGGGCCGTTGTCGAAATGATATAAAAATAAAAAAATTAAAATTTACACAAAAATATCAAAAACCAAGAGAAGGTAGGTATACCTAGAACCTATACCTAGAAATGAATCTTAAATTAGTGCCATGTTGTAGAAACTAGATGGCATTAATACGATAGGAATAAATTATGCGTTAAGATGTCGATCTATTTTCAGTATACATATATTAATCTATGCCAGTCTCAATTTGAAAAAAAATAACTCAATATTTACAAAGAACTCAAACTCAAATCAAACTTTACTCAAGTAGGTTTCTAAGAACACTTTTGAGTCGTCAATACAATGTAAAAAATGTTAATTTCTGCCAAAAAGAGCTGGCAAGAAGTTCCATTTAAAGTACTAATACAATACTTTGATAATTAGCTAAAGAGTATACAATATGTACCGAAACACTTATTAGGTAATAAAAAATAAGTTAGTAAGCTATTAAAAACCAAAGAAGTGTGCACGAGCAGACCAGCCTCCTGTGGAGGCACCCGTTTACAAGTATGACACATGAATCAGCCATCGCTTCGCTCAACCATGTTTTAGGGAACGCAACGACCCGACGCACATGCCGCCAGCGCAGACTTTGAGAGAGCATGACACACTCAAGCAACTCCAATAAAACTTCGATTGTAATAGTTACAATGTGTGCATGGGCGCCGGCAGAGGGGTGCCAAGTGGTGCACTTGAATATAATTGAAATAAAAAGCCGTCTGTTGGAAATAATTTTTAATTCACAATAATTAGTAGGCAGTAATTACACAATTCTCATTTAAAAAGCAACAGCAGCCGGCGGGGTTTTTGACCGAACTTATTAATGACTTTTTCTATAAAGTTATCTTTATTGTCCTTGGTTATCTTGCCTCGGTGGACACAAAACAAGCATAATGCAGACAGTCGCTCGTCACCTGTTGTGGACCTATTCCAAGTTTTAACTCTTCTCAGTGTGCTAAAAGATCTTTCTATTGTGCACGTTGTGACGGGTAGACTAAGGCCAATCTTGATCGCTTCTGCTACCGAAGAAAAGAAATCTTTTGCCTCGTCGATGTAGTTTATAAGATGTTTTTCATATCGATCAACTCCACATTTGCCACTGGCTGTGTATTTATTGCTGGATATTTCCACATTTCAAACCAAGTCGTGATTTCTGAAATAAAATTAGGTAAAAGATCACCATACAAATTTTCTTTGTCTTTTGCAGCTCTTAGAAATTCTTCTTTACTGAGGCCTTTAATTATTTTTGGGTGTAGTTGTAACAGAGAAAATGGTTTGATTTAAACCACATGATGTCAAAAAAGATATTATAACTTCAGAAATCGATGCAGCATCTAATTTTTGAAGTGATCTCCCTAGTTTTAGTTTTTAAGTTTTAAATTTTTTTGGCTTGTTGTTATTCGGGTTGAACAACTTCTTAGCAAAACAGCACTAAACGTAAACATTTAGCTGACTAACTGTTTGAGTTTATAAGGGAAACTGTCAGCGTTTGATTGTGAGCTAAAGCTATCAAAGTCGAAATAATCCAAAATATAATAACTCAAATTTCTTTATTGTTTACGGTCTATTTTTAACTAATTTTTCTTGCATTTTATTTGATTTTTACCGTAATACAATAGAGCTTACAATATTATTATTTTATTCTATATATATAGCTTTTACTAAATAAATAAACAGATTTAAGTATTTTTTTTATAATTACGAGTAGGTATATCAGTTATACGACATCAAAATTTGCTACGACATTGCTACGAGGTAGCTTTGCTTGTTGCTTGAGGTAAGTTTGTTATACCCACGCCGTAGCTTCGCTCTACGTCTTTGTTTGGGCGTAGCTTTGCTCTAGCGACTTAGCTTTGACCTACGCTGCCATGTAATCGCGTTTTTAAATCTAACTCAAGCACTCCGGTAGATTTTCAAATAAACTTTATGTAAATTTCGCAATTGTCTATTTATTTGTATAAACAACACGTACGTTTTGCTGACCTTAAAAGCTTAAGCAATTACAAAAAATACTATGTCGTAAAGCCATGTTTGTACTCTTAAGGTACATAAATATTTTTTTTCCCAAAAAAGTTGATTTTGTTCAACTTAGAAAAAGGAAATTAGATGATTGACCAAATTTGTATAAAAACATCAAACTACCTTGGCGAGATATAAATAGTACGTGGTGTTCAGGTTTATAAGTTTTTATATTCAGATCTCTCTTAGTACGCCATTTCCGATCAACCCAGTACCCAAGTTTTATACACGGTGTTAACTTTTTACAAGTTTTGCATACTACAGTGCGTTCCGCCGCGGTAACCTGACCGCAGCCAAAATGTACGAAATATGAACCGCAAGATCTTACCCCAAAAATTCTTCATGTATTACGTAACTGTTTTGTTTCGTCAAACTTGTCGTATCTTATGCCCATTGAAAGCTGTTCAGTCTTCTTTTTTTTTTTGTACTTGATGGGATACATAGAGGGCATTTTTCGAACCAGTTGCAAAGTGGTCTTTTAAAACCGTATCTCCTGCCTCAACTCAGAAATGTAGTAAGTCTTTGAAAACTGACCCATCTTCTGTTTTTCCTTGAAGGGGTAAATCATGCGTAGCACAAAATAAGACCGAAGATATAATGGGTTGTTGTTTTTTTCTGTTTTCTGAAATTTCCCTGTGATATTCAGTATCAATCTGTTAATCAACCTAATTTTTTTTTCTTTACATGATTTCCAGAAAATTTTTAGAAAGTATAACCGATTCACGATGCCACTGGCTATTTGCATGAGATTACGCACACTCATGAAATTTTTGATATTTTTTGCATGGCCGAATGATAAATGGCCCCTGAGTACTGCCTCGATGAATTTGTACGGGAAATAATACACATGTACGGCAAAATGGTCCTTTAGGCTGAGCAGAATAGGCTAACCAAGGGTATGCTGTGAGCCACTCGTGGCGAAATGCACGTTGTTGTGTTTCGTTTTTATGATCGATGTCCTGCTTGAAATCATAATCTTGCGGAGGTTTCCACGCTGTTTCGAGCACTTTAAACCGTATTTCATCACTGATAGGTACGTTAGAATCCAGATATAAACCCACATCATAAATATTATAACTAAAGTTTGTTGTGTTGTTAATTCAGTTTTACTAGTACTTTGCTGTGCCGAAGTACTTGGACAATCTTTAGCATTAAACTGCTCAATTTCAATCTTTTTTCTGTTGCAGAAAAATCGCCTTATGTCACTCATATTTTATAACAAAATTATAATTATTTTTACTTTGAAAATAAAGAAAAGAAACACACGTTAGCTCACTTGTCACTGCTTGCTTGTACTGATTAATTCATTACGGCGCGCACTGACACTGACTAATTAGCTCGCTCTTGCACATGTAATCAAGTCAAGCAATCATTCTTGACCTATTGGACTGTATGAACTAACTATCATAATAATACGGCAACACTATAACAACACTAAAAACACTAATCTATGGAAACGAATATGGCGGGAACTATTAATTTTTCAAACGAATGCACTGTGCACTGAAGATAACTTTTAGTCACTACTCGCGATTTATTTACTCGGAACGAACTGTTCGAACTTCAATCGAAAACTGACTGACTCGGAACGCGACCTAGCCCCCTTATCTATCAAAATGTAAGGAAGGTTCCAGATTCGCAAACGTTCTCGAACGTAGCTCTGTCCCTGTCATCTATAATCTATGTCTCTTTCACATTTATGAACTTTCTAGTTCATTCGCGATTGACTTTGACAAGAGTCGGTCTCTTTCGCACTGCTTAGAAACTGTATTGCGCTTTCTCTGTTAAGTTCATCCCATTTATACTGGTGCTATCTCGTGTGGAGTAGCGGTACTTTAAAGGGTGCGTTCAGAGAAGTAATGGAAATCGATTAATATCGATCCCGGTACTCCTGGCCTACCAACTTAGAATTTTTAAATTTCGATCGTCGCGAACAAATAGGTGTGAGCCTATAAAATAAATTTATGAATTTAAAATATTCAGAAATATAATAGTCTAATAATAGTCAGAAATTTGTAAATGTCTCGAACATAAAATATACCGGGCTTGATTGAGGCAGATGTTTCCGACTAAAATTTCAATTTTTTATTAACAATCATAATACGGCGAAGATTGTGGGAAAACTAAAATCTGCACCACCTGGAAATTATTTCTGCCAGCGCCCATGAATGTGTGTAGTAAAGGAACAAAATATAAATCCGATTCATATTGAGATTTACACACACAAGTTTACATTTAACATTACAGGGCGAACACACGTACTCTGAACTTAAAACTGATTTATATTAAAACACAGTGTATCAAAAATTGATACTACTAGAAAAAATATACATATATGTATAAACTTACATAGGTGCAAGTATAATAATATAATAAATATAATTTTAATAACCCGCTGCAATCCACCATCGGCCGCCCAGCGCCAAAGAGGTTCCAAATGCGAGAGGGCACATCACACAAACGTGCACACATACCCATATGCATACACATACTCACAAACGTTTTATATCATGAGGTAGCCCAGCTCCCACGCAACAGTCCGGCAACAAATGCATACCATTTAATATACTATCACTTCGGAATCAAGCCTAAGGGAAGAAGAAGTGACAAGAATCTTCCCGGGTATACACCTGTTATCATCAATCACGCAGCAACCAGGCCAACCAAATACACAAAATCTATGCAAATACGTGTAAACACACATACATGTACAGTAATGTACAAGTCTATGCGCCGCACCCACCCCCATTCAGAAACCATAATCATAGCATGTAATTATTCGGTACAGCGCCATCTATGTTTATAAAGTTGAATTATTATTTGTTAAGTAAATTAAAACTTTCATTAATTATAATTTATTATCTTCGCATTTGTAGTGTAAAGAACTATGTTATCACTCGAATGAAAATCTTCGCGCCTCAAACTACACCCTCATCGGTAATTGCTCACTTTCACCTCTCGGTGAACAATGTACTATTGTTACCTGTTGTTCAGTGGCATATGCAAAGGCAGTGTCAAAGTGCCGATAACCAGCGTCCAGTGCCCACGATACAGCCTGCTCTACCTCGAAACCAACCGGCTTGATTACGTCATCGCACTAAAACATACCCATGTGAATAAACCGTTAATGCTACCAAAGCCTTGCAAACTTACTAGAACGCGTACTCTTAAAATATGGCGGCGAAATAAAAGTACTTATAGCATTAAATACAAGAAAAAAACACAGTATGCGAGTATAAACGTATTATGTTAGTATTCCGTAGAATAAGAATTATTGCAAAAAATTTATGAGCTAATGACCCATGAATGCCCCAGACATGTGGACAGACAGACAGCAAAATAGGACAAGGTCCGGTTTGCCCTTTAAGTATGGAACTCTAAGAATACGTATTTCACGCCAAAAATGTTTAAAAAGCTTTTCTGTGTTTTGCATTAATTATGAAGAAAGTAAAAAACTAACAATTACACTGTGTGACACGATTTTTCTAACATAAATGAGATTACGTGTTTTGAATTCCTTATTCCATTGTTGAAAACATTGTCAATTGATATGGTTGTCTAACACGTCACGTTTCTAAGTTATAGTGTCAATACTATTTACGTGTACCCTCGTAAAAAACAAAAGATCAAACGTTGTTAATTGCAGATTTCTTTTAATACTGAAGTCTGTACGACTATAAATTAAAAGTTTTAGTGGTCTTAAGATAATTCTAACAGTTTATTTGGGTAATCATAACATTTTTTTCGAAAGTCATGAACAAAAGTAACCACCGCAAGTGTTTAAATCATCCGGAAAAGTTAAGGAAAAATTAAGGCAAAGTTAATATTTCATCATTTTCTTTTGGAATATTTGGCTCATTTTTTATATTGACCACTTAAACCTCAGCTATTTTGATTCGTTGTCACTTGTCAATATATATAACATTTTTTTTGTGTAAAATTAATAATTTAAATAAAAAATATGATATACAATTTTGATACTGTCTTTATTTATTTATAGTACATCAATTTATCATAACTTTAAAATGATACGTGTTACAAAAAATCTATTTAAGTTTTTCTGTTCAGCAGGTTTATTTTGATAAAAAATAGCCGTTTCACTAAATGTTAGAGCACAAAAAAAAAAATTTGTCACACAGTGTTATTATCCATGTATAATGACTATGCTTTAACACTGATTCCGTGGGGAACAAGGCAAAAACTAAGCGCAAGCGTGGGCACAGCAAGAAGTAAGCGCGCACGACGGAGCAAACTTTCACTAGCTTATCTCAAGGCATTGAGGCAAAGTTCCAAGGCGTGCCAGGTTCGTTCCAATAAGCGTTGGTATGCGTTGTTAAATTAAGTTTCATATAAATAGTACTGGAACTGCTCGAGTTGCGGCAGCACGGTTGTGCGCAGTGCTGATCGGGTGCCGGGTCGTTTAGTATACTATGACCTTAACTCAGCATTGAACTCATGAAATAATAAACTGTAATTGTTCGTAGTTTCTATAAAACTTAATGCACCTTATTAAATTTGAATAACTACCCACAGCAAAATTAAAATACACTGACAAATGTGAATTTCGTTGCATTACCTGTTCATTGAAACCCAGCCATGTTCCAAACCCAAGAGAAGGTATATAGCGTCCGTCATTTAAGATCCTCTTCGGCGCGAACCCGGAATCGCGAGCATCCTGATAAACAAGTATGCAAATAAGATATAGTGCGCTAAGTACATACATATGAGTATCTAAACACATTGCTATCTACATTTTTTTGTCTGACCATAGACGCCGACTGACAATAGACGATTCCTGAGCCCAAGTCGAAGGCCATTGTTAGGAACCTACATTCTAAATTTGAACAAACTAGAGTTCCACTCTTTTGTTACTAAAGTCACGTTTTATGCGGGTGAAACAATAAAGTTGCAATTTGTATGGAAAAATAATACAAACAAGTAGCTGTGTAGACGTTTAAAAACAGATTGGGTATACTTACAAATAACTGATAGCTATGTAAAACAGGCTACGGTGACCGCTTACCATCAAGCTTGTTTGCCACCTTAGTGGTATTAAAAAAAAAAAAAAAAACAATCGAGTTAAAAAACGCTGTGGCAAAAAGTTCTACAAGGTTCAAGTCTTGGCCCGTTACTGTTCTTGTTCTACGTGAATTACTTGTGCATCGATTATTTTTAAAGTTTTATGCCGATCTAAAAATTAATTATAGTATTACATGGAACAATAAAATACGATAATTGATTGGTTCCGATTCCTACCAATTCATTTATTTAGTAAAATTTAATGCCATAAAGAAAAAGTATTTATTTATGTTAGTTAAGTTTGCAAGAGATCAGGCTATATGTCGCCGTAGCACACCTTCCTATTGATTCATTTATTTTTTTCTGAGCTGCCTATGCATTACTGCTTCACCGGGCTTTTTGGGGCGAGACTCTGAAGGAGTCTCAGCCCATATAGCGCCCAACGCTCAAGGGCTCTCCGCGGGGGGAGCCTCGGCTTGGGTTGTTGCTCTCAGGGGCGTCCCTTCGAACGGCGATTTATTGATTTAAGTATAATGAAATTATAAGGCTGAACCGACGATGAACTGACTTGCTGAAACTATGTATATGCGTTCCGTTTTTGGCATTTGGATACGAAATCCCAAGAATTAAACGAAACCTTTAAAAATAAAGACCTTTGGAAGAATCCTTTAACCTGCTAATAGACTGATCGTCTTGAAAAATTTTGTATAATTACTTAAATTATTCTTTTCACCTTATAGTATTGTATTATTATAAAAATATTTCGCCTTCCGTAGGCACTTGGTGTTTTAGGTTAATCTTTTTTTTATCTTAGTCGTAAATTGTCATCACGTGTAGGTAAAGCAGATACTAAGACCTTAATTACTCCTAAGGCGTTTTCTTTGTAAATTTTATTTTCTCAAAGCAAAGCGTGTATTCATAGAAGCCAAGGGCGGAATACCGCGTCATTAGACACACCTATTCTATGAAATATGAATAAGAGCTGTACTTTTATTCAAAAAAGTTTTGTATGTTAAGTATGTTTTAACTTCAGCCATAACTTTTGATTTCATAAATTCTGTAGATATCTATCGGTGGCGTTGTTTTTTTACTTCTGATCCCGCCATTTCAATGTTTTGGTGGGTATATTTATTTATTCAGCTTATATTTTTCATTATTTGAGGACATAGGCTACCTTAAAACGTTAAGTGTGAGTCGGTTTTATTTCTATAATTGAAATCCTAGACCGATAACAGAATTTAGTGCGGGTATAACCGCGGGCAAAAGCTAGTGCAATATAAATAGGGTAAAAAGTAATCAAAATGGGTGGTACGGAGAAAATTACTAATGGGAGGCCGAAGGCCGCAGGCTTTAATGATTGGAGTTTGTAGTTTTATGAATTAAAAAGTTTTGGCAGACACTTGTAATTGCTTGCTTGTAGTGTGCGTGTAGTGCATATTTTGAACAAACAGCTTTTAAACAAACTTGATAGAATAGGTAGTCATTGACCTCTATGAACGCACGCATTGATTTGAAAAAAAAAATTACAGAGAAAAATCCCGTGGGAGTAATTAAGGTATTAACACCCGCTTTGCCTGCACGTAACAAAAAAAATAATTACTCGTTGCTTATAATAAAACTTACGTTCTTTACGATTGCAGTTACTAATAACAATAACAAAATCCGCACAAACATTTTAAAACCACCACAAGTCGTGTCACTGAGCGAATGATATTTCCATTATAACGTGTCCCCTTTTAAAGTTTTCACATCAATACGTTCGGTGTACTGTTACTTAAATATCACTAGCTGTTACCCCTTGCTTTGTGTATGTGGAATTTTAATTACCTTATAGATGTTGTTTTTTTGTGCATTTGTGTACCTATGCAAAGGAATGCTGTTATTTATCTCAAAAACGTTTTTAAATACGGTTTTCTGTAAAGGTTCTGAAACGACGCTAACGAACGTTTCTAATTTAATCACCAACTTGTTTTGGTTTATATAGATTTGGGTTTTTGTAAAAGGTTTTGTTTATTTATCGGTGACGGTTCTCAGATGGGCGTTATGGTGTTTACTTATCAGAGGGCACTCACTTTTGCTTTTCAAAATCAGTTTTTTTCAAGACAGTAACGTAGGAGTTACTTAAAAAGGTTAAAATAAAAATATACCTCAAAAAAGGCAATAAGTCTTTTCAAAGCTTAATTTTTTATGTAATACATACAATACAATATTAATTCTATCAGCATGAATCTAAAAATAATCGATAGAACAAGAGCAGTAACGGACCAAGAATTGAACCTTTATCACAGTGTTTTACTAGATCGTTTAACATAGCTATCAGTTATTTTTAAGTACCTAATCTGTTTTTTAAGTAAAATGGTACATGTACTTATTACACAGCTACCTGTATGTATGATTTTTCTCCATTGACTGGCTTACCGAGTCGAGACTCTTCCGAATAAGTTCACTAATGTTTTTAGAGTTCCATACCTGTGGCAAAAACAGAACGATCGTCCGTTTGTTATAGGTGTCAGCCATCTTTCCATTTTTGTAAAAGATATTTGGATGTGCATTACTAAATTATGCGGTTAAGGGGTTAACCTATCCAGCACTGACTACAGGGTATAAAATACATTTTCTTACAGTACAAAAAGAGATAGCACGAAACTCTAACCCAGTAGAGTGAGAACAAGTAAATAGTTTTGGATGACATTTGGCTGACTAGACAGACCGACCTTCATACGAAACTTTTTGTAACCCGATAGCAAGCAAACAAGTTTAAATTTCGCATCAATAAACTATTTAAGACTATTCTTTTTTTGTCTAACAAAAAAACCATTCTCATTTAACATAACCATCATCAAATAAATTGGTATCTATCAAACGATTCTTTTTTTATATTTTCTCTCTTATATAAGACTTGTTGTATATGTATGCCTAATTTGATCTGAATCAATTAAGCCGTTTCGAAATATATTCTCCTGGGTCATCGAAAATCAGTGTCCGTCGTTAAGTCCACGTATAGTGCACTAGCTTTTGCCAGCGGCTTCGCCCGCCCTAAATTTGGTTATCGGCGTAGGATTCTTACAACAACTCCTCAATTTTAGATAAAAACCTACTAACACTCTCTCTCCATCTCTCTATTTCTCAAAAATAATAAATAATTAACCACTAAAAACTAATTAACTATGGTTTAAGCTCGCGAGCATCATACAAACTTTGAACCCCCGTTTAGGAGGTGAGTTTTTGAAAATCCTTTTTTTTAGCGCACGCCTACATCATAATAGCTATATGTGTGCTAAATTTCAGCTCAACCCGTCTAGTGATTGAAACTGTGCGCTGATAGATCAGTCAGTAAGTCAGTCAGTAATAGTTACTTTGGGCTAACCCTAACTTTAACCCGCGACTTTGTTTACGTAGAAGGTGAAAATATTTTTAAATAATACGTTCCGCCCTACCCCTCATGACGCCGGCCGGCCTTGCACTTTATAAATGCGCTTGCAGTACTTGATCATATTTTTGCTGCGATGTTGATTAAAAACTGCGATATCTCCTAAGATATTCATTAAAATCGAATGATGTAAAGGGCAATTTTGTTTTTTATTTATGGGCAAAAGATTAATATCATGTTTATAAAAACACCGTCGCAAATAATGCATTATTTTAGAACAAATTTTGTTTAGCATAAAAAAGGTTATAGCGAGCCAACCTTAGAAGAAACACTATATGCTGTCGCTTTTTAAGAACTTTTAAAGGAAAACAATTCAGTCATTCATGATTTCAGCGAAACCTTAACCGTTTACGCAGCGCACGCAGCGGAAGATCTCAAAAGGAAAAACCCAATTTCGAAACATTCTTCATTGGTGCCCCGCTCCTGTTGTTCTTAGTGTAATGATATAGCCTATAGCCTTACTCGATAAATGGGCTATCTAACACTGAAAGATTTTTTCAAATCAGACCTGTAGTTCCTGAGATTAGCGCGTTCAAGCAAACAAACAAACAAACTCTTCAGCTTTATAATATTTGTTAGAAATTATAGTATAGAAGAAGATTTGCTTATGTTTTTGAGTGAGTTTAACCTATTTACGGTTCCGTAGCCAAATGGCAAAAAACGGAACCCTTATAGATTCGTCATGTCTGTCTGTCTGTCCGTCATGTCACAGCCACTTTTTTCCAAAACTATAAGAACTATACTGTTGAAACTTGGTAAGAAGATGTATTCTGTGAACCGCATTAAGATTTTCACACCAAAATAGCAAAAAATTTTGAGAGTTCCCCATACTTAGAACTGAACTTTCATCAAACCCATAGGTCTTCAAAAATGATATTGAGGTTTCTAATACCATTTTTTTTCTAAACTGAATAGTTTGCGCGAGAGACACTTCCATGGTGGTAAATTGTGTCCTCCCCCCTGTAACTTCTAAAATAAGAGAATGCTAAAACTAAAAAAAATGTATGATGCACCATGCAAACTTCCACCGAAAATTAGTTTCAACGAAATCTACTAATTAGTTTTTTTTTATTACGTCATTAATCGTATACCGCAATTTACCTTTCATTCAATCAACTCAAATATAAAAATAAAAAAAACATATTTTTTGTTTGAGTTTGTATAGTACGTAAATGGTGGTAGGTTCGGAACCCTCGGTGCGTGAGTCCAACAACAACAGTATAGTCAGTGAGAAAAAAAAATACCACGATCACTGCAAAATTGAAGCTTGTATGAAAGAAAGAAGTTATTAGATTTCTGAAGGGTCGGCATTGAGTCGGTCGCGAGTGATGCCCCTTGTGTTGCAAGCGTCCTATGCTACGGTGACCGCTACCATCAGGCGGACCGTAAGCTAGTTTGCCACCGTAGTTTAATAATGTGTTACTGTTTATGATAGAGCAACTAGAATATTAAATTTGTACCCAAGCGCCGCGCCCGAATTTGAACGTAAATGTTGTTATTAATTTAGTTAATTAGTATTTAGAATGCTATAATTTTATTTCTCTGTAATGGTAAATGGTTCATAGACTTTTGAATACCTGTTTTACACAAGTACCAACTTCATCTAAATACCTTTTAATGGAATTGGTACAAAATTTTTACTTTTTCGATTACATTTTTTAAGTTGGTCGACTATTACTCATTAGGTTGTAAAGCCTACTTAGCTATGATAGTTTTCCTTTTAATTTCGTTATTATGCTACTACCATGAATTTTTTACACACCCAAGAACCGCCATTTAGCTGGCAGTGTGGGGGGACGACGACAATGGGCTCTAACAAAAATATGGACTTAAAAGCTTCATAATTTGCAAACGCATCGCTGAATCAAAAAATGGTACTCAGACACCTTCAATATTTTTGAACAAGCTATTCAACGACTGTCTGAATGTCTAGACAGACAGACAGGCGAAAAGACGGACATGGCACAACAGTAAGGGTACCTCGTTGACTACGAAACCCTAAAAATCAGCTCAATTTCAGGTTGCTGTTGCTGTCAATAAAAAATAGACAAACAAACTTTTTTAGTTTGGATTTAGATTTGGATGGATAAAAAAATATATTAAAAAGGTATTTAGTTACTAAAAGAAGAAAGTGTGAATTATAATTAGCTAACTGTGTGCAAAAAGATAATTTATGATCAAAATTAAATTTAAATATTTAATTATTTGGTAAATAGCGCCAGTTCGACCTAAAACAATGAGTACTGCTACATACTCTAATCTATACATATAAAATGCTTTGTCCTGAATGACTGATGGATCAACACACAGCCTAAACTGATCATCGTAGAGACCTGAAACTTGGAGGGTATATTTTTTGTATGACGTACGCATCCGATAAGAAAGGGTTTTCCGAAATTCTTCCCCTAAGGGGGTGTAAAAGGGGGGCAAAGTTTGTATGGGACAACGTGACTCCTTGGTCCAATTTCCTTCAAATTTTACATAAACCATTTTTTAACAGAATTGGTGGAAGACTTGTTTTGTATTTTATTAAAATTCATCCCCTAATGGGGTTAAAAAGGGGAAGAAAGTTATTCTGGCGGTTATTTGCTTCGAAGTTGATATCAATACTCCTCAGTGCTTTTGATTTAAATTACATTTTATTTTGACACATGTTTGACAACTCAATTCGATTTTATTCAAAAAAACCGGCCAAGTGCGAGTTGGACTCACGCACCGAGGGTTCCGAACCTACCACCATTTACGTACTATACAAACACAAACAAAAAATATGTTTTTTTTATTTTTATATTTGAATTGATTGAATGAAACGTAAATTGCGGTGTACGATTTATGACGTATTTTTTAAAAAAACTATTCAGTTTAGAAAAAAATGGCATTAGAAACCTCAATATCATTTTTGAAGACCTATCCATAGATACCCCACACGTATGGGTTTGATGAAAGTTCAGTAATAAGTATGGGGAACTCTCAAAATTTATTGTTTTTTTTTGCTATTTTTGTGTGAAAATCTTAACGCGGTTCATAGAATACATCTTCTTACCAAGTTTCAACAGTATAGTTCTTACAGTTTCGGAAAAAAGTGGAAAAATTTTAATATTCAAAAGCTATCAATAAGCAAATTTAAATCTTTTAAAAAATAATATTTCTATTTCAGAGTCCGACTAGCTCGAGACTGTTCCGAATAATCTCCCTGGACCACTTACACGGTTCGACAGATGATTTGATTGGTACCATTCCACAGGCCTAACAAAAATAAATTAAAAAGAATTCGATAAATGTCTCAACTCTGCTAATAATAATAAGAAACGAGCATACTTTAATCCAATATATTAATTGCAACATAAACAACTCCCGAATTCTTTGGAAAAATCATAAATATATCTTGCAAATCTCGAGATGCTGATCTTCCGAACTCTCAAAATAATCCTGATGATATTATTAACTCTCATTTCTGAGCCGTGCCTGGAAATAATATAATTTCTGTATCCACTATGACCTATATCGAGTTTCATAGGTATTCTGATTCCTCTTTTATTTTGAAGCCCCTCGAAAAAAATACAGTGATTGAAATAATACATTCGTTAAAAGTAAATGCTGTTGGTTGTGACGGGATCTCTTTGGATATGTTGTTACTCACACTTACATACACGCTAGAAGTCATTAAATCGATTATAAATATGTCTATACTAACATCCACTTTTCCTGATGTGTGGAAAATATTTCTGGTGTTACCTTTGCCTAAAGGAAGACAGGTCATAGATTTTAAGGACTTTCGTCCCTTGCTGCCTTTCCAACACACTTTCCAAGATCAACAAAAATATACTTAGGGTGGCCACTATTAACTTAAATCGAATTTCCCTGACTTTTCCGGTTATCCAGGCATTTTTCAAGTTTAGACCTGACAATAATATGCAAAATTAAAAAAGTGCACGGAAAAAATAAATTTGAAAATTCAATATATTTAATGATTGTTTTAGTTTCCTTCTTAAGAGGCAGTACTATACGTAATAGAAAACTTAAGTAAAAACAAGGATGACGCTAAACTCACGCATATTTTGAGTGAAGAACTTAATAATAGTTAGTAAACATCATTGTTATCAAAAAGTGTTTTTTCTCAGCACTATCGCAGCTATGCTTTCGCAAAGTTATAAACTCATAGCAGTTAGAACTTTAAAGATTTGTTTGCCAAAACATAAGAAAAAAAACAGTTAACTGGGATCAGCTTAGGATTTTTATCGAACAAAAGTTTATTATTCGTGATTTCACGTTTATCAGGGTTTAAACCACCGGAGAAACATTTGCCAAAAAAATAAAATTTATGTAGTATCTAATACCTTTAAACGAGCAATTCTTGTATATATGTATATATGCAGAGGGTTTCGGGGGCGATAAATCGATCTAGCTAGGTTTCATTTTTAGAAAACGTCGTTTTATCCGTGTTTTTTTAGGCAATGATAAACTGAAAAGTATGACTCTTCCTGACATCTATTGGCGAGTAGTAATAAGCAACACTTAAGCTATTTGACAATAGGTGGCGTTGTTAAGCTACTTGACAATAGATGGCGCTGTTTAAAAAAACCCGAGCAATGCTCGGTCCTCCAGGTACTAGTCTCTTAAGAACCCAGATTTGATTAAGTGAATGAAATTTATGTCTTCAATATTGTGATACTTAATTTTAATTTTAATTCCTTAACATATCGGCCAGTATATCCGATGTACTTATTTACAGCAGGAAATTACGTCACAGGTCTTTAATGTTATGTATTATGCAATAGATCTGTAAAACCGCGAAGCCATACTTTATAAACTAAGGTGGAGAATTAGTAAAGTCAGGGCTGAGTGTCCAGGTTAAATAATATTTTTAGGGAAAAAATTCTTTACAGGACCGGACCCATTTTCCGTCAAGAAAAAACCATATATAATTTAGGAAACAATTTAGAACAACTGAATTGAATGAAATAGGAAGGGGGTGCGCCGGGGGTTAAAACGGGTGTAGAGAGGTTTTCAGCGATTTATGGTAAAAGTATTGATTTTAGAGAAAAACTTTATATTGAAAAGTTATAGATAACAGAAAAACCTATAACTTTAATAGTGACCATTTTATGACCTAACCTCAAATTTAACGAGTAAAATGTTAAAAACTTATTTTTTCGCTTTTAATTTTTCTTTTTAAGAAAAAATGTCTGAAAAAATTGAAATTTTGAGAAAACGTTCATTTTTTATTATAATTTTTTTTTTTAAAAAGAAGTTAAATAGACAGAAAATTACTTTTTTTTAAAAAAACAGTCTTTTTTGAGCTGAATGATAAGTCTATTTTTTTTTCATCGTACAGAGCTCAGCAGAAGCAGGGTTACATTTTCTTTGTAAGAATTTATATTTTCATTTTGAAAAATGAAAACTTATTTCAATAGACACAAAATGTTTAAATTTATCACCAAAAAGTAAAAATTCATTTTTTTCATATTTACATGTTTTAATTTTAAAGATTTTTTTTCCTACTAACTTACAGTAATAAATATAATAATATACATAACGAATGCTGATGTGGTATTTTATGACCGTGGTGAAGATTCTGATTCTGATTCAAAAAGAATAACAGCCAATTAATTCATTAAACAATGAATTTAACGAAGAAATTGCTGTAGAACCCTAGTAAATAATCCAAGAAGAAGAGAGAAAATAAGAACCCGAAGAAAAAAATAATAATAAGAAAATGGTCAGAATTTTCTCCACGGTCATAATATACCACCTCAGCATTTGTTATGTATAATGTATAAATTTACAGAAAGTTAATAAGAAAAGCAAAAACATTAATTATAATAGCGTTTTTAACACTATAATTTAATTATCATCGATTTTATAAAAAAAAAATATGATGACGATACGATGATGAAACTAATGTCTCAGTAGCTAAAATATGATGACGATACGATGATGAAACTAATGTCTCAGTAGCTAAAATAAAAAAAAAACCCGACTGCAAAACATTAAGAACTAAACAGAAGTTAAAGCATACTAAATATTTAACTATTAGCAGACGGCGTAGAGGCACCCGTCCGTAAAATAAATAGTTTAAAATTTTTAAGTTAAAAGCAAAAAGTTTATACTCAAGTTGTCAAACAAACGATTGTTTGCAGTGGCCAAATAAAGCTGTTTAAAATATAAAATACATTAGTAATAGTTTTTTAATTGGTAGTATTAAAAAGAAAAACATATTACATAGAACTGTATGAGTGTTCTTTGATGTCAATAAATGTCTGTCTATGTCTACTCGTGATCTCTGTTCAATACACACTCGGGTAAATTGCACAATTACAGAACCTCGTCTGTAATGAGCAGCCTAGCACACTTGTATCATTATGTACTACTAGTTTATGCCCGCGGTTCCACCCGGTGTAGGATTTCAACAACTCACGCTTGACGTTTTCAAGTAGCCTACGTCCTTGCCACGGAACTCTTCTGCTCTCTTTATGCCAAATTTCATATTTATCGGTACAGCGGTTTAAACGTGAGGAGCCGAAGAGGTAACAGACAGAGTTTCATTCGCATTCACAATATTAGTATGAACGAGTATGGTATATGTTGCTACTTTAAACATATTTCAGTAACTATATAATCTAATCAAATTAATCAAATCTTAGAACCACATGCATGTTATAACCTAAGGTAGGTAAGTAGTTTGGATTATATTGTCAGATCCACAATAAATTTAAACGGGACAACTCTAGCGGTGAACCGCGATCATATACAAAAAATAATTTTTAAAAGCTGTAATACAAAAATAACATCGTAATTTATAACAACAAATCAAAAAATGCTTCGTCTATATATAATGTTAATCACCTGCGATAACATATTCACTTGGATCTACTCAATAGAGATATTTAATTTTGAACGAAAAGTTCAAATTAGTCATTTTTGCTGAGTTTGGTTTTCCTAAGTAACTTCAATTTTATTTCGTAACTTTACTTCGCGAACTTCCTTTACTGATCTCTGGTAAATAATCCATGTCTTCATGAGTACTACCCCGCGTTAGCTTATACTGGGTTATGTGGAGTTGCGCTTCTCCAGTGTTACGGATCTGAATTCCACTCTTCGGATATATTCGGCTGGTTAGCACTACTTCTCCTGAGCCGCAGTAGACTTCGACCGAACTAACGTCGACGAATATTCGCCACCGAAGCGCGTCCACAGGTGACCAATCTGCTCTTCTCACCCCGTCTAAACCTCCTCTATCCACCATCACATATCCATGCTCAGCCGAGTAAGTGACGGTAAAGCGCATTGAGTCTTCCCACTCCAGTGATAAACTAGCATCTAGCGTCAGTAAACTGGTATTCACTAGCAGTTCAAAAAACTTGGTACCTGCAACGAAAGACTCCCCAGTTTGATACCATGCCTCTTCTAATACTTCGTTTCTTAGTCTCCCCATTTCTGTGACCGGATTCATAAGAAGGGTACCTTGCTCAGTGAGTTTCAGTTCTCTAACCAATGTTAGCATTTGAGCCCAGCGTTCCTTTGTTTGCGTAGTCTCAGTGTCGTGCATTCCTAACCAGGCTATGAGAAGCACCCGACCGTCTGGAGCGTGCAGCGTCCGAGCCGCGTAGAAGTCGTGACCACGATCCAACTCATGGAAAGTCTGCGTCGAAATCTCTAAGTCCTCGAATTTCAATTTATAGTAATTAAATCTTCCTGTAACGTATCCCGTTTGGAAGGAATTCTTGAACCTGTATTCTTCATTTTGGATACCATGAACTGATATAATCAAGAGATGAGTGCCGTTTATTGAAACAAGATCGGGAAACTCCCAAAAGTCGCCCATATCTCCATAAGATTCTGCCAGTACACCGTGAGGATTCCATGTGTACATATCTGGAGAGGAATAAATAAGTAGCCTTCCCCGTCCAATAGGTGAAGAACTTCCTAGTATCATGTAATAGAACTCCCCATACTTCCAAACCTTGGGGTGCTTCATCTTGCTGACAGTTTTCAATGGACTTTCTCTTATAAGTGGATTGTATAGATATTTCTGGAAAATAACACCATCACTGCTGATAGCCACATTTTGCGAATATGTAGTCCTGTTGTTTGGAAGTATTTCAGATCCTGTGTAAAATAGCGTCAAGTATCCGTTGTTCTCGAAGGCTGATCCAGATAGGCAGCCCCTTTTCTCGTAATACTCCTTGGGAATTAGGGTGGTGGGATAGTAGACCCATCGCACGAGATCTTCACTGACCATGTGGCCCCAGTGCACAGCACCAGATGTTCCTTTATATGGATAAAACTGGTAAAATACATGGTATCGATTATGGAAATACGTGAACGCAGCTGGACCATCGAGCCACCCAATCGGCGCTGAGATATGATAGTGAGGCCGATGCTTCTTTTTTAACGAAAATCTGTTTTGCTCGATAAAGTTTTCTATTTCGTTTAAATCTCCCGACACTTCAGTGTTAACCGCCAGTAGAAGTGCTACCCACCTGAATAGCTCCATTTGCGATGGAATCAAAGTAAAGACTGAACGTAATTACTAGCAGACAGTTACTAGACAAAGCCATATCCTGTTATTGGGCTATATTTTAAAACCTTTGTTTCACATATAGTCTGTGGTAAGAACAATTGAGTTATTGTCTAATCTTACAATAACGGATGTCATCATTTCGTCGGAAGACGTGATAATACCGGAATAGATTATACGCTATCCTTAAACAAAAGAAATGTAACGTAAACATATGATTTAAGTACAATTACAGGTGCTCTCACCAATCCGGTACCCGGCTTTTTGCAAGACTGACTCAGCATCAAAATTTTAATTTTGACAGATCTGCTGGTGTTTAGACATTAGGTGGTAGATTTTATAATTCAATTTATTATTTATATACCCATCTTATTGGTAAAATTCTTATTTATCTTGAACTGCCTGTCAAACAAAAATAATAACTTACTTTAAAATTACGCGAGTTGGGTCACACACTCACAAGACTATGCCAATTTTCTACTCAACAAGAGTCAAACGTGAACCCTACTCACCCTTAAACACGCTTTTATCCTCGGTCGTCTTTATCCCATGCTAGACAAGTACAGTAAGATGTCGCTTAGAAATAAGCTGGCTCTTTACACAATTTGCATCCGCCCCATAGTAGCATATGCTAACGTCGTTTATGCCTTGTCTAAACGCAATCTCCACAAACTCCAAATAATCCAAAACCGCTTTGTCAGAGCGGCCTCCAAAATCGCCTTGTACGTCCGCAATGCGGATCTACACAGGGACTTCGAGCTCCCCACGATTCTCCAACATTTCAAAGACCTAGCAGTCCGCGTTTTCGAGCGTAAACAAAATCACCCGAATCGATTAATTGTGCAATCCACAAGGTATCATCCCCTGATCACCTTAAACTCAGTTCTTCCGACTTGCAGAAACGAGATAATACCCAAAACTGGTACTTTGAGACCTTCGAAGGGGGGAGGCCTTGCAAGATATTTTTATTGCGCTAAAACAGCATACAACTCTGGAATATGGGTCAGAATGACTTTAAACAAGTTCAGAGCGACAGAGAAGACGAAATAAATAAATAATAAAACAAACCCTTGGCAGCTGTAGTCCAAAATATATAGCTGAGCCTGATTTTTATGGTATTTTATTTTTACACAAAAGGTGCCAATTACTAAGCCTACACTATATGTCTGTCTGCTTGTCTGTCTCGTTGTAATAACAATCCTCACATTTACTTACACAGTATATATAGATTAAGAAATCCCGCAAAAGAAATAAAAAAAAAAACTTAGTCGAAATTTTTTTTTAAGAAATAGGTCATGAGAGAAAAGGTAGATTGCGAAACGTAAAATTTTTTGGATGCACACCGGACGGTGCGGCGCGTGGCAGTTCAGCACGTAACTCTTATGTTAGGTACTTAGTCGTTTTCAAGTCGTCTATCTAGTATTACATATTATATTTTATTAAGGGAATACGATTAGTCATACGAATGAATTTTCCATTTATTTTGACATTTAGTGATTAAACATTGTGAAATTTTGTACACATGATCTTAAGCTGAATATCTGTCTGAAAAATGTTTTTACTACTAACTCGAAATCTTTATTGAGACCATTTGTATGAAAAACTAGAACCCTCTATAACTATTAACGTATATAAAATGATAGAAAACAGGCACACTGCAGACCTAGATATTTAATTCTAGAACTTGTCTTAAAAATTTCGTAATGTTTGATTAGTAAGTGTCAAATAATAAGTGGAAAATCTTTTGTAAGAAGCGCGCTTCGAGGCACCGCGAATCGTATGTTCTTACATAAATTTTAACTAATAATAATACATATATTTGTGAAAGTTTGTTTATTTGTTTGTTATGGCTTAAATTCGCTACGGAGCGGCAATTTGAGCTGTATTTTTGCACAAAAGATTACTAAAGGGACGAAGGACATACATTTTTAACACGGAAAAAGCAAGTTACCGCGGGCAGCTGAACAACCAATTCGAATAGAGCTGATTTTTGGGGTTTTTGGCACAGATATTGTTGAAGGACAAAGACTACTTTTTATTTTCATCTTTCTATTATATCTACTTCTTATTATATTATCCCGGAAAATTTCAAAGTACCCAGAAATAACTATTGCGAATTCCCGTGGACGAACTATAGCTGTGGCTATAGCTTACTTTACCATAGGAAACTTTGCTGTCGTAGATATTAAAGCCAATAACCAAATTCAGCGCAGGCTTTTACTACGAGTAAATACAAAATACCTTTCATATAATATCCTTCAATAACCACGAACCATCTTAGACTATCAGTTGGACTGTTGGTAGATTGTTTAGTATGTTTTTCACAACAAAGAGCACCTTTGAACATTTCACCGTCAAGTCTGAATTGACTCTGAGCATCCTAAATGTGAATATCAGCTAATTTAATGTCTAGGTTTGTAAATACCTAGTAGGGGGAGAGGGGGCACATTGATGCACAAAAATTCAACCTCTTTTCTAATGGACAAAAAGCATCATATTTGGATATTTATTTTGACGTGTGCATTGGCCAATATGTCAGTTTACATTTTGGTTACGAAATTGCCGCTAAAAGTAATTAGGTATAAAGATATACTGATTTTAATATAAAAACGTTTTTGCATCAATGTACCCCACCAGAGGGGTACTTTGATACATAAGGGTGGGGCAATTTGATGCTTATTTAAAATCCATGAAAACTATATATACCATAACCTAAATTGTTTAATTACCTAAAATTAACAAATAAACCATATTATTAATTGAGATCATAAAATACTTTATTAAGCGTGTAAACATTACTTACAATCAGTCTCTTACGTTTCTTAAAGAAAATGAAGAAGAAAACAATATTGTCATCATCTAACTAGACTTTATTACTATCTTAATTATCAAATTAGTTATATACCTAACTACTCAGTAATCAGACATCAAACTTGAACATGGTTAATGCAAATATATTATAACGTAATAAAACCTCCTATCAATAATACGTATCATTGTACCCCGCACCTTACTGAATCAAAGTGCCCCAATGGACTTTTTCCACAAACAACTAATTTTTAAAATTATTTATTAATATTGTACTAAAAAAAATATTTAAAAACACTTTTAAATATATTTACTTGCCTTTGGCAAACATAAAACAAAAAAAAACTAATAAGACGGTGCTTAGACACGATCACAAATCGGCTGAAATTTTAGTTGGCAGCAGCATAAACACGTTTGTGACCGCTGAAGGCCAATGACGAACTAGTGGCGACCGGCGTCACAACTGTCATTCTTGCGCATGTACTTGAGCGTTCTAGAGACGTGCCAGACTGCGTAGTGTTTTTCAGTTTTTAAATATAGGTACTGTATAAATGTGCCCCGTGCATCAATGTGCCCCCCCTCCCCTATATGTGTCTATAACAACATTGGTTGTATGTTAGTACTTGTACTAATTTTATGGTTTTGCCTAGTCACCTACATGTAAAAAATCCCTACAATGTACCCACCACACGTAGAGGTAAATAACTATTTGAAGTCATAATCGATAGGATAGAATCAAAGATAATGAAATTAAAATATCATGCCTTATTCTCAGTCTACTTAACGATAATCCGGCCGTGTCCATCTCGTGGAGCTGCGTGTCACTCTCGTAAATTTTCTTGACATCCCGTTTAGAACGGTGAGAGTTTACTTTAGGTATAGGATACATTTATTGAATGGATAGGGAAGGAACTATAACAGGACCCTCCTTTGATATATATGCACATAGGTAGCTGAAGAACCAGTTGCAGGTATCCATTCCTCTAACCGTTTTTCACCCACGCAACGAAGTGTAAAATTTACAATAGTATAATTTAATTTAAAATTAATAGAACATCGTCACAATTTTAAGACGATTGAATTTTAAACGAATGAAATAAAAAGCAAATTTTAAACCAATATTTATTTATTACAATATTCGAGAAAAAATACACTTAAAAAATAATACAGATGTAACAACTTGTAATTCAACGATTTATATATCACAGTAATAACAAACAGTTATTAAACCACACCATTTATATACATCATAATTTGTATTAAAATATTAGCAACCTAAAAAAACTTATTGAGATAGAGATATTAACATCATTTATCAAGACAATTAGAATAACAAAATAGTTCTTAACTCTTAACTTAATAAATAAAAATGTAATATAACATCAAAAATATTAAAAGAGTAAAAATATCATGTTGAGCTTAGACACTAAAAACTTAATTAGGGTAACATTCAAAGCCAAGTTACCTTGTAAGTTATCAAAAATGTCAAGGTCATAGACACAGAGAACTGTACAGCGCGTTTCCTAGCAAACTGTGAAAAGAAATGGTCGCAAAAGTGTGACAGAGACGAAGCGAAAGTCTCTTGTCTCTTTCTAACTTGTTTTAATAAACATCAATAAACAAAATGGCTAAAATTGATAGAAAGAGAAAAGAGAGTGTAGGTTCACTTAGTCTTCTAAAGTGTGGCCCATTTTGTGAGGCCATTGCGCTGTCCATAGATTACAGAACTCGTAGTCTTAGGTCAAGGTATATTAAAAAAAGGTGTCAACATTAAAATATTCGAGTTCGAGAATGTAGGTAGGTCAAAAACAATAAGTAATTATTTATTAATTATGTCAAAAGATAATGTGATAAGATTGTCAATGTTTAGAAATACAATTACACTTGCTACATTTATATAAAAAAAGATGTGTTAAGTCCCACTGCTTAATGAATTAATTATTTATGTTATTTATTAGTGTAGAAAATAAAATTAACATCATTTCATTTGCTTAAAACTTACGTTATTTTATAACAAACTTGGTTTTATTTAGACCTTATTATTTCAGAATTTATTTGGTCATATTTTTTGTTATAAACATAAGGGTCAGCTCAGACCAAGCCCTGACGCGACGTGAATTGGCTTGACGATGCAACAAGCTACACACGATACCTCGAGCTGCGCCGTGCGGTGACTTTTGTGCTCTCACTATAATTTGTATCTTTTTTCTAGTAAACAAGGTCCATAATGTGTTTCCATCCAAAATTCCGCGTCGCGTCGCGTCTCGGTATAAGGCGACCCTAAGACATGATTAATCCACCTAAAATTAAATTTTACCATGAGCAATCAAGTTTAATTGAAATTCCCTCTTAATTCCAATGTCACTGTGATTTTCTTGCCACATAATCAAATAGTATTATTAAGATTACACACCACTAAATACAATTGTGTGAGTGTTTACAATACTAAGCTTTTATGCGAGATAATTTAAGATTGCCCTGCGAGTGCAATAAGGATCAAAATCGCATAAGTCAGGCCCCTAGTATCCGGTAGGCGCGCTGGTAAAAAGGGTACACCGCCGCTGGTCTATCATACTGCATAGGTGCCGTTACTTTGTTACGGCCGAGTTAACCTGCTATAAGATCTTACTATGGTTAAAAATAAACAATACGCTGTATATTATTCAGTGGTCAGTTCGTTGAATTTTGTATAGATTATATAGACATTCGAGAAAAATAACAAAAATAGGAAGATGGATAATTAAATGCATGGATGAAGGAAGCTTATAAACGTTTTATTAGTTGCAACTGCACTAACTAATTCTAATGGAATGCATAGGTTAAAAAAAGTTCCTTTAAGAAATGATTAAAAAAGTAGGTAAAAGTTGGGTAAAATATATGCTTTACCGCCCATTACCAATTTTAGACCGCACAAGTTTTACCTAGACAAAACCAGAGCAAGTGTTAAAAGATTTTTATCTTTTTTTCTTTCTTCATACTCGCTTTCATCAAATACACTAGTTCATAACATATTTATGTCCCACAATAAGAAAAAGTTGATTTCAAACTTTTGTTTTTCACCCAATTTAGATAATTATTAAATTCGGCTTATAAGTTCAGACGTTAAGTCCCGAATTAAATAATTACTAAAATACCTCAAATTGCTTAGCAAAATCCTCTGTCACAGCAAAATTACTGATGAAACAATCACTTTGTTTTAGACAAATGGTAAAATTGATGATGCATACTAAGTGTCGCGTGCGGCGAAAATATCATTGCATAAATAGGCCTTAGCCTCATTCAAGGAGAGGTCTATGCGCTTGCAGCAGGGCATAACAATATAATGGCTGAGGTGGTGGTGGTAATCGCTAAATTAAATAAGCTATGATAAACTCCATTAATGAACTACTTTGCTTGTGCTATAGAGTTTATTACTTTTTATGTTTGTGTGTTTGTGTATTTCGATACCTAAGGCATATACATAGATAACAACACGCCTGGTTCCAGAAGGGTCAGACAGAGACCAAAATTTATATTTATTTTCATTTATACATTTTATAGATTCAAATATTTTTATTGTACTCAATATCTGTCTTCAGACTATACAGACTGCCAAATATTCTTTATTAAAGCAAAATTTCATAACGGATTACAACTTAATATTACTAGTAAACTTATACATGCTATTAATGATAACTTGTAATTTGTTATAAAACGGGGCCTAAAAATAACATTATGCTTGTTTGCTTACCTTAGTGGCATATTACATTATTAAATTATAAAATCTGACATGGGATACAAAACATTTTTTTCTTATTCATCTTGTGGCTCTGAAGAGGAATATGTAACATTTTAGTTCTTATCTGAAGGCTGGTGAGTGGTCATTTGGCATGTGGCTTGGCGTGCGGATGTCTGAGAGTGGTGTGAAGGTCCGCCCACAGAGCGGCGACGCGCGCGTGCGCAGTGCCGTGTGCACGGAACAGATCCGGGAGCGATTCCAGCGCTGATAAAGCGTATATACGCGCCACTTGGGCCTCCTGAAGAAACAAAATGACATAATAGTGATTGATAGTTGTGATTACTTTGTATCTTAATAATCCAAAATATCCAATATTTAACTTTACTTAAGATAAATTTCACAAATTATATAATCATTGTGTGTATGTTCTACCGCTTGTGCAATGGGATGTGTTCTGAGGAATTGTTCGAAATGATGTCCACGGCTACCATCGCACCACTCGCCATCGGCAGGGTATTCATCCTCAGACTTTAGAACCTAAATGGTCGCGGTCAGTGCGAGTAAATCATTGGCTTGTTGCTTTTCTATGCTATCGGTACCATCGCCAAACCACTGTGGGGCGCCAAAATAAAAGTCGTCTATACATTAGGTAGCCATATTGCAACTTTACAAACGCGATTCCTTTTTGATATTCGTTGAACTTGCGTTCGCCTAAACCTTGCAGATAAGCTTTGCGATTGCAAATGGCGGCTTGAAATCAATTATGGATATTTATTATATTTTTAAAGATGTTAAGTATTTTGTTGATTAGGTATTTAAATATAATGTTTGTATTCAATATTTGTATTAAAGGTATCTATTTGTCTTGAAGAAATATACCTACCTAAATAAAGATGCTACCTAAAATGGTACCTAACCTATATTGAATCTTTAATTTATTGTTATATTTTCAGCAATATTTTGTAACGAAACATAATGGTGTTATTTAAAATCTTTGGCAAAGAATTTAATACTTATATATTAGTGTTATTTCTAATTTAACAGGTTCATAGTAAATGTTTAGCCAGATATTCGTCACTAGAAAGCTAGAATGTTTTTACGTAAGTGCCTTATATTTTACAGCAATATATTTAAGATGAACTAGGTACCTACTTAAAACATTTCAATATTCAATGCAATAACTATCTAAATTCTTAATTTTAAAACCAACAATGAGTAAGTTGAATGAAAATTAAAGTAATAACAGCATATGATACTTGAATAAAAAAGAAACACCACATTAGAAAGCATAAACAAAAAAACAAAAGCAATTTTCGATAATTGGCACAGATAATGTAGAATTTTCCAGCCGACACCCACGATACAGCGTTTTCGATACATGAGAAATAAGTCTACCACGATTGTTTCGAAAACGCTATCTCTATTGCGATAATGCACGATTTTTCGATTATAACTTGTCTAAGTCCCCTGAATAGATAAAAGAATACAAAAGAAGTTAGATATTTGTCAAGGCCTAAAACAGTCTCATGCACTGTACCCCAGGGCAATATACTAGAACCATCATTATTCTTATTATACATAAACGACTTTCTCAAAGCAATTGTTTGTTGGTGACAGCACGATTCTAGTTCAAAAACACAGCAATGGAAATTATCAGGAAAATAGAAACAAAGCACTAGCAGAAGCGGTAACATGGCTTACTAATAATAAATCTAATAATAAATTTAAAGAAGTCAAAAGTGATGCATTTTCATCACCGCTCTAACTAACCCGATATTGA
This sequence comes from Apoda limacodes, assembly GCA_946406115.1. Classification (NCBI taxonomy): domain Eukaryota; kingdom Metazoa; phylum Arthropoda; class Insecta; order Lepidoptera; family Limacodidae; genus Apoda; species Apoda limacodes. The sequence goes on from OX291550.1 coordinate 27,329,002, forward strand.
AGTAAGCTATGACGATATCAAACTTGAAAATGTTCTGACAACTAAGTTCTAAGGACTCTTGATTGATTGTCAGTTGACGTGTGACCCTCAAATAGAAGAAATATGTAGAAAACTAAGCAATTCCGCATACGGACTTTATAATTCTCCAAAAAAGTTAACCTGGAGGCAGTTCAACTGAAAGGGAATCAGTATTTAAAGCCCAAAAACGATGTGTTAGAGCAATATATGGCCTTATAACGAAAGAAAGTTGTGTTTCCGCTTTCAAAGCATTAAAAAACTGATACTTCCCTCACTGTACATTTTGGAAGTTTGTAATTTTGTTAAATTTAACCCGTCTCTTTTTGTTAAATGGTCCGAAAGACGTTTAAAACCTACACGAGCTCAATATTTATTTAAGTTTAATGAACAAAACATTTATGAAATGGCTCCATTTGTGTACAATAAAATTCCTTTTTATTGTAAATTTTTTTTTATAGACAAGTGTTATTACACAGTCAACGATTTCTTAAATGATTCCACATTGTAAATATAATTCTTTTTTTTTTTATTTTTAGAATATGTTATGCTTACATGTAGTCATTTGTGTGCTCCTTTAATACTTTTAAACATTTGTAAGCCGCCAACAAGGCAAAGCGTAGAAACCCAATAAAATGTATAAAGATCTTTATGTTATTACCTATGTTTTTCAAATAAAATATATTGTATTGTATTGGCATACCTGAAGCGAGCACCGGAGCGCGTACCGATGTCGGTCCCTAAGCTGCCTTGCTGCCGCAGTCTGGCTGGTGTTAGCTGCGGCCGCTCGCTCGGCGTGCAGCCCGCGCGTCAGCCGCGCACACAGCTCGCGGTGGGCGCCCAGAGCCTCCAGCGCGACCAGCACGCGCCCTGAGCCGTCCTCCTCGCTCGGTTCTACCTCTGCTGACTCACCCATCTCGATCGCTAAGCTTGAAAAGTACAAAACCTACTATTAATATAAAAATAAATGTTTCTTTGTTTGGCCCTTATAAACTCCTAGAAACATGTAACTAGCTATTATTACAATGTTTGGTATTGTTTCTACAACTTGTCCGTTTAAGATAGGACTTCTGCTATAAGTGACCGCTAGAAATGCTGTCTAAAACTAACATATATATTAGAAACAATACTAACGTTCCATAACTTATAACTAGTTTTATATTTCAGTAAAACAACATTTTCGAAATTTGCTTTGTATGAAGAGGAAATTTAAAACAGTAAGAAGGGGTAGCGCGCTTAAGTTCGCAAATAGGGTGGAAAGGGATGAGTGATCTATACTTTTATACCCTGCATGTTTTTGTATAGGTACTAACTCTGCAGCAGCTCTGAGCGCAGCCCGCACTGGTACCCAGCGCGCGGAGTCCCCGCTAGCGGGCGCCGACAGTGCACTCAAACCGGCGCCAAGTTCCCGTACGTCTGCGCGCTCAGCCTCCAGACGACTCTCAGCTAAAATGTGGTAAAACTAAGTCAAGACAGGGACAAGAGCCAAGAACCAAGAGCAAGTTCTAAGTAAGCGGTCAAAAAACCGTTACAGAGGGACAGAGGGGTTGACACTAGTGTCCATACTACATATATGTAGTGGTATTGCTTATACTGTGCCTAAGGGCAGAACCTAGGGCATGGTCAAAAACAACGGTATCTTAATCAATTTCTTGGTTTAGTTTACAAAATTCCAGGAGAAATGCTAATACAACTAAGGCAAAAAAAGATTAGAATAGAGACCGTGGATTAGAAAGCACAAAGTGGTTCGCATTCCAATCTGGTCATACGATAAGCTGAAAAGGGTAGCCGGAAGTGGCTGGATCGGATAAGGCGGAGGACCTGGTGTGGTGGCGTTTAATAGGAAATGGCTATGACCAAAAATGGACTGATATTGGGTGATTGATGACAAGAATATAACTCTGATTGCCATCAACGAAACAGTAGCACGAACCTCTCTCAAATATCTGGAAGAGCCGCCCCAACCCGAGCTGCACGAGCCGCAGCTGTTCTTGTTCTGATGCGAATACGGACTGCATGTCGTCTATAGACATCTCGCTCTAAAACAAATAGTACAACTATATATTTACCCAAATTTATAACGGTAGTCTTTTGAACTTCAGAAATATAATAAACTGGTTTACAAATCTGCAAGGACTACAGTATGGAGTTCTTCAAGAAAGAAGTTATTAGATTTCTGAAGGGTCGGCAACGCGCAAGTGATACCCCTGGTGTTGCAAGCGTCCACAGGCTACGGTGACCGCTTACCATCAGGCGGGCCGTAAGCTTGTTTGCCAACTTAGTGGTACAAAAAAAAAAAAAAAAAAAAAATAGGACGATCAACAAGTGCCTTACAATTACACAATAGACCCTTGCAGAATAGAAATAGGTTATGTACACCTGCCGCTTCTGCTTCTCTAATGCAGAAAAGTGTAAATATTTAATAAACTTCCTGGTCATCTAAAAACATTGAATTTAAAATTGTTTAAACTAAAGTAGACTTAGAAAGACTTACTTATAGAATGCTTCTATAAAATAACTGAATTTGTGGAAGATAAATTTTAAATTAATATTAATTAACAATTTTTTATATTATTTTACGCTTTGTTTAAATCGAATAAATGAATAAATAATTCATATAATTTGAGAGGAAAAAATGTGTATGCCTCTTAACAAGGCACAACATAACGTACGAAATTTTAAAATTGTATCATCTATTATGTATTTACCTATGTTGACAAATAAATTGTAATTGAAAAATGAAATCTAACTACTTTGTAGCAGAATTTTTAGCGTTTTGCGTTTCATTAGCTTTTGGTAGAAAAATCTAATGTTCACTTTTAGCGTTTTGTCTAAGCGGTTTTGCTACGAATTCTAGAAAAAGCCCACGCTGTAAGGTGGGGTGTTTTTGCGCTACTTTTTGACAGCTGTCAGACGCGCTCATTTTAATAAAGAGATTTTGAAGTTTTGAGTTATTATTTTTAGGTTCATTTCATACCAAAAAAGCAGTGTCCGGCAACCGAAGCTGTTAGTAGTTTAAGGTTAATTAGTAGCAATAGTAGATTACTAATGTCGAGGCCGTAAAATTAAGCCTTTGCTGGATGAGTAGACTTTGAAGGCCGTACCGAAAGGCCGTCAATGATACGAAGATATCGTTAATAATATGAGAGACTTGTATAGAGCTTCACTGAAGAAACAGAAATTTTATCACAAAATGAAACTGAAAATAAAAAGGTTAAAAGATATGTTATCCCACCTTTATTTTTTATTTATAATCCAGCGATGTAACACCACGGTCAGTCGTCACTGGCCAGTTTGATATTTGGAAAACATTTAGTGGATTAATAGATAAGCCGTAAGATTCATACCTCGGAATACAGGGTCAGTCAAATCAGTCAAAAAATGTTGTGCGATCTCAATTTTTTAATTATTAAAATAATTAATAACTATTATTTTTAGGGAGTTTTCTTTTATTTTTTATTAGTTTAAAGTTATATTTTGAAAAGAGAACTATTACAAACTTGTCCTACAGCCTCAAGGGTATACAGGTATAAACGTGAAAGGTGGGGGAATTATAGAAGATAAGAGCAGTTGTTAAGCTTTGTTGACGCCGTCCCTAATAGGTTAGTACACGTTTCAACTAGCTATGCTAAATACGTTGCTGTTTTTGTACGTTATAAATTTTTTTTCTGATTTTTTTTATTTGCTATTTATGTATATTTATTATCGTGCAGTTAGTGCGCTATTATTAATAACTATATTATTAATAAATATTATATAATTAATAACTTAACAAAATTGTGTTTTGAATACATTTGAACATAGATAGTATGATTTTTTTTTTTTTTATATTACAAGCTCACCGCTAAGAAAACCACATTCGCTGAGGTCCCACAATTCCAGAACACACCCCTCACCATTAGGATCCTTGGTGTTGACATCTCCAGCGATGTTTCAGTTCAGCGTGATCATTTACAAGGCAAGGTGAAGCTGGCGTCTAAAAAACTTGGATTACTCAACAGAGCGAAGTACTTTACCAAGGGACAAAGGTTGCTGCTTTACAAGTCGCAAGTCCGGCCCTGTATGGAGTACTGCTGGTATCTCTGGGCGGGTGCACCCGGATACCAGCTTGGCCCTTTTGACTCGGTTCAACGATGGGCTGTGAGAATCGTATTGAACCCTTAAGTTTGAGCAGAGACTTTGCCTCCCTGTGTGTGTTCTACCGCATGTATAATGGGATGTGTGCTGAGGAATTGTTCAAAATGATGCACACGGCTAATTTCTACCATCACACCGCTCGCCAGATCGGCAGGGAATTCATCCTCACACCTTAGAACCTAAATGTTCACGTACTGTGCAGTTTTAAAAGAACTCCCTCTCGCGAACGCTTAGGTTGGATAATGAGCTCCCTGCCAAGTTTTTGAACTTCCCTTCCTTTCCCTATTGTCCCTCTCATTTTTCAGTAAATTTTTGTTATAAATTATTGTAATCAAGATCGCACATTTTTAACTTTTTTATTTAAGCTTTTAACAATGTAGTCGAACAGTAATTATGAAGATTCATTGACTGTCTGGATTCCAAGATTTTACAAGTTCTATGCCTGACGGCACACCACTAATCAACAATTATTCTTTTGACATTTACATGTTTATCTTTATAACAGACCATGCATAGAAAATAGTATAAGAATTTACTGTGGCTTTTTCTGTCCAGAAAAGTGTTTTTTTTTTATTTATCAATCCAGAATTGTTGTAAGTTAGTTTTTGGTAGTAAGGTTATATATAGAATTTTTCTATTGCTGTCTCCCTCATTATGTTGCGGATGTGTTTCAAGCCTCTGGTTACCTCCTTTTGCGGATGATATCCGTGAAGATGTATATGAACATACATACACAAATGTAATTTACACTTGCTAGCTCCACTTTTTATGCTGATTAAAGTGTCAATTTTTAAAAAGACAGACCATGGAACATAATATTTTTATAATCATAAATAATAAAAACATGCATACTATTTCTTAATCTTAAATATAACTGCATGCTCTCTTACCATATATCCTTTCCAGAAAGCTTATAAAGTTGAAAAAACGATATGAGTTATCAGTGTAAAATATATAAATATCATAACGACACTTATCTCCAATATAAAGACAGGTAAATATGTACTAATGAACAAATATTAGATTTTTTTAACATTTAGGGAAACGGTCTCTTATGATACGAAAAACTTTTATTAGCACTTACGGAGCTAGTCTCTTGAGTGCCAGCTAACGTGAACTCATCATGTTTGGGCTTGTCCAGACGCAAGGAGACTTCGCAGAGGAACGCCCTGAGATCCGCATCATGAGCCATGACAGGATGTCGCGCCACCAGGGTCAGCCAGCGCTGCAGCGCCGCACGCCGTCGCTGCAGAAAGCGGGCGCTGCCGCCGCCTACAACCACACGTTTAGGGGGTAAACGGCACACGGCGCTGAAACGGCACATACACAAAATGGCATCTTAGCTATCGTAGCTTTTCAAATCTCTGTCAGTTGATTATGTATTTAACATTTCTATTTTTTTTATTTTATTTAAAAAATATAATTTAATATCTACACATTTTTTATTTTAAAGTGATTGTATATTTTCTACCTATGGCCACCAGGCCTTCATATCCTTGCCGTGGCCCGTGGCCCACCGCTCCGCCATCGTCATTGTGTACAGGGTCACCTAATAGTGATACGCGATGTCGCGATGATAAAAAACCCACTTAATCCACTTTTTTTTTTGTTCTCGGTTAGACATTCTGAACGGTATTTAAAAATTTGAGCACCAATTTTATTTGGGCCTTAAACATGTATAATTGTTCATCGAAACAAAAACTTAACACACTTTTCTTTACAGTTCACCGTTTTTAAGGAAACATGACATGGATATAACTTGCGATGTTGGTCAGCAAATCGGATTTTTTTGTTCAGCAAAGTGAAGGTGTTGGGGCTTGAAGACCCCGTGAAACTTCTATAATGTATTAGATTTCTACGACCTATACTTCGCCGCTTCACTGGCGGAAAAACCTAATCCCGTGGAAACTATCCTACTTGTTAATCTAAGACAGTATCTCTGTATGCCAAATGCTATCCAACTCCGTTGAACCGTTCATGCGTGATTTAGAAACAATCCAAACAAATCTAAATCTGACTCAAATTATAAATGTAAAAGTTCGTGTGTATGTATATATGTATTAGCCGGATTCATATTCTTGTGGTATACACTACAGATCAACCACTTCTTTACAATTTTGGATATTGCTGAATATTACTTTTACATTCCACTAAGTGTTATGTTGTTTTGAGAGCCTCTGTGGCTCAATAGGTGACCTGCCTGCTGAACCGGAGTCGGAAATGTGAGTTTAATTTCCACACAGGACAAACATTTATACTTCCGTTTGTCTAGAAACTTGGTTCTTCATGTATTTATTTATAAACAAAATAATTATATATGTATTTTTATCCGCTGTCTGGTATTCATAGTACAAGCTTTGCTTAGTTGAAGACCAGATGTTGCTGTGTGTAATGTCTGAATTATTATTATTAATGTTGTTCATGTTGATTTGTTATCATAAAAATTATCGTGTCGTTGTTCTGCTGCTATATATACAAGGCCGACCGGTCGCTTGTTGCAGACTCGCCTGCCACAATATATAAGCGATAAGCGACTAGTTTTTAGTAACACAAATGCATTAATTGTATTTGGATTGATTTTTAACTACAATTATTTAAACAAGATGCATAAGTACTTATGCATTTATTGCTATACATTGCTAGACATACATATACATAGGATAGGCCAGTAGTAATTTTAAGTTTTATTAAAAAATAGGAATATGGAACTAAATCAATAGGCAATATTACATGCAGTTTGAGCAACAAACAAAATTAGTTAAGTGGCAACATAAATTTAATAACTTAAACTAGTGCTTTAGTAATTAATTAAACTAAAAACAATGCAATAAGTTTTGATTGAGGATGGCTATATTTAGACATAACAAACTGTACTACAACACAACTCTATGTCTTGTCTTAATGTTTAGTCAATAAAGTTCCCTCAAAAATATAATCCCTACTTTGCAAAATATCTCGTTATTCGTTAATACCTATTGTCTATGATATGATCTCACGTAAGAATTGAGGAAACATTGATAGTATAAGTAAATGACACTTGTACAATGTGTTCATTTTTTAACGTTAAAATGTAATTCTAATTTATAAAAACATATTAGTAATTTATTTGTTGTTTTTTTTGCAGTGGGATATAAATGGAGAAGGTCATGGGATACTTTTTACCCAAATTGAGTGTTCCTAAATATCACCGCGTGTAAGACCGCGGAGCACTATGCCTTCACGTCGCAACTGGTGATTTGATTTTTGGCTCAGAGATAGGCCGGTGGATGTTGAATAGCAAAATACTTTAATCAAGTTCCTATAGGAATCTCGTGCCGATGACTGTTCCGCGCGGCCGGAGCTGCGGGCAAAAGTTACTTTAAAAAAACATCATCATTTATTAACATACTCGTATAGCTTTCTAGATAATGAATATATTTTATTTAGACCGAAAAAAAAAACAGAACCTCGCTGAGCGTGTCTCACAGACACACGTAAGGATTTCATCATCATTTACCAATTTTAAGGAGTTTAAACCATAAAGGACGACATTTTAAACATTTGGTGATGTTTTCGACAAAAAACTTTAGGCATAATTCGTTTTTTCTGCATGATTTCAGAGAACTTGAAATCTTTTGTATGTATAATACTTTGACTATTTTATCTGCTCTAAACTAATAGAATCAGATAAGTTGGTTGTACTGTACAGTAGTTTAAGTCTTTTATTTTTTGTTTTTTAGTTGTTAGGGATTTGTTTTTACCCTGAATACACCTAATAAACCAATGATCACGGACCTTTTTGTGTCCTTGTTTTAAATACTTTTGAAAAAAGATATACTCGTATCTGCCTTGGTGAGATGTATCGAGGAATAATGGAAGTCATAAAGGTACTTACAAAGGATCTTTATAAAATACTTGATCAGATCAATAATTTTAACCAGAATATCTGCAGCTTACGATTTTTTGCCAGCTTTGTAAATAGTTGTCACTTTTTGGTCAAAAAAACAGTCAACAGCCACTACCTAATTGATTTCAAAAAATGTGAAAATCATCCATTCTAGAACAGCCACTAATCTACTCAAATTTAATCATTGCTTCAACAGCCTCCTTGGAAGTGAACTTTTTATAAATAGGAAGCCGCAGAAGATTTACTCCAACTCTAGGCAGGAGAGTTGTAACTCATCGGATTGGGTCCTTAGACTGACAAACTAAGGTTCTATTCAAACCTAGCTTTTACTATGACAATATGTGAGAATTTGCTGTGAAGAATACATATTTGCAGGAATTGGTCTCTTGGGAACTAGCTGATAGGGATGGACTATAGCTCACTCAAAAAAGGATCTCAAAATTAAATTTAACAAAACCTTCCTATTTTATATTTATATAACTATCATCTGAAAACTCACCGATATGGATACTTTGCATACAAAACATCATGGAGCTGCACAAACTCGTTGTAGCGTCGAGTGACAGTAGTACCATGTCGTCGTGAGCTCACATAGTACTCGCAGTGTTTAAGTATCAGTCCCTTTCGCTCTGGCACCACCTCCACAGTTATGACATCTGTGGCTTCCAGCTCTTCAAATGTTACTGGTTCCGTACTGCTTGCCATTGCCACCACTGTATAAGACAAATTTTGATTGAAATGTTGAAAACCATTGGTTGTTTTTCACTTACATTGTAGTTAATTTATGTACATTGGATGCATAGTATCTTAAGTCCATTTGTTCCAAAAAAAACTGGTCAAGAGTGATCAAGGCTCGCACAATTAGTGTTCCATGCTAAACAAAAACCAGATTTTACAAAAAAAAAATTTTCCCGCTGCTATTACACTGTCAAAAATACCTATGTTTTCTTAAAGGCTCTATATATCTATATCTCTATCTGTCATAATATGACAGATCTATCTATTATGCCCAATTCCAAGTTTCTATGTTACTCATATTTTGAGAAAAACCTCTGTGACAGACAGATGAATGGACACAGGAGTGATCTTACAAAGCTGCCGCTTTACATGTTGAAGTGGGGCCCCTAAAATCTTGTCTGTCTAATACTCTACTAAGTTCAAAAGCTAATTTACAGTTCATTCCAGGGGCCATAATATACACATCTGCTCATGATTTGCGACCAATTGCATGATGTGGCCTAGAAGACAAAAGAATTCTAACTAAAAACTTTAGAACATAATCCTGCATGAAGTCCACTTTCCTTTAGCAGCATACTATCAAATAATAGCCTATAAAATATTGATAAACTGAGACAAAACTATTAAACTAGTAATTTGATAACATTTTAAAATACAGAACCCTGATGAGTCTAAACAGTAAAATTGTCTGTGAATTAAAATACTATGCCTCCAATGTTAATAATCAGGGCTTGAAATATTTACAGTGATGGTATCAAAGGAAAGGGAAACTTGTAAGTTCATAGACACAAATCATCAATAATTATTAATGAAAGTGCCCAAAAACGATGTCATATCAAGCTTATATATTTATAAATAGTTTTACTGAACAGGAACAGCAGTATATCTTTTATGCAAAAAAATATTTAATTGAACTACTCTTCCAAATGCACTATGTGTCAACTCTAGGAGCCGACATGGTTTTTTTTTTTGGCACCAATTTGCCCATTCGCCTTTATTATATACTAGCTTTTCTCTGGAGCTCCACCAGCGCTAATTTAGGTTATCAGCATGAGATTCCTACAAGAACTCCTTGATTAGTAAGAAATATGGTAAAGCCTTAAGAAATAAGGTGCAGTGTCTGGGGTACTCAGTTAATTTCTATGAGGCTTCATTTACAGTAGATGATACGCGCGCAAGTCGCAACAGCTGATGGAGCATGTCCAAACATGTTTTGTTTACTTCTCATTGTTTCTTGATGTTTGCTTTTGCACGGGTCAAAGCAGCGTTTTTGTGTAAAAAAAATAAAGACAATACTATTATTGTTCATTAAAAAGTAAAAGAGCTCAATTAAAATTTAATCATGTCGAAAATATAGTCTCCTGTATGAATTTTTTTGACTAATTGGATAATAATTCCTGCAAAGTCGAGTATAAGCAGTGCCAAATTATAATTTCTAGTGACGGGCAGGGAAAAAAGGAATTACTACGAGTATGTATGTAAACCATTTCAAATACTGACATCCAAACCTTATACCTCAATTAGCTTCTGTTAATTCAGAGAGTAGAGTAAGTTTAAGTCTAAATCATATTTTGTTACAAACTCTTACTATGTACAAGCATATCATCTCTTTGCAGAGAGTGATCTATACAGACTCTAAGAGAATTAATAATGGTGGGGTTTTAATACAAAAAAATAGGTCAGAGTAATTGACAGGTGCAAAAAATCAGCAGCCCCTTTTTTACACCCCAACCAATTTTATTTTGTGTTTGATTTTTACCAAAGATAGCTTTGAAGCTCCCTCCAGCTAGGGTTGCCAGATTTGCTAGCATAAAATACAGAACAGAAGGAATAATGACAAGGCAACCAAAATAAAATTTCTTTTTTAACTTTAATTTTATCACCTTTTCTAATTTTACCTATATCACTAATTTTGGTAGGTGTGAATAAATTTTGAATCATATTATATACTTATACTGATTCATCTTATGTTGAATTATTCAACATAAATTTGGAACAAGATATGAAAAAATTGTACAGAAAGTGATCTTGATGGGCTAAATCAGGCATTTCAACATAGCGACGTGCGGGCTGCATGCAACCCTATGCATATAGCTACAGGCTGTAAACAATAAAGGATAGCTTATATAACTGCGGGAAGAAAAGGCTTAAAATATGTTGACTAGGCCCTGCTTAGTTTTCATACATTTATTTGATATATGTATGAATGTATCTCAAATGAGATAGTAATAGTTAATATTTACACTAGAAATTTTAGGACCTTTTACCTGCAGCTTTTGCCCGTATTTCAGGGCAATCACGGAGGGTCCCGGCAATCCGGCAAGCCTCCCTTCAGCCCTTTACCTGATCTTTAATCTTTGAAATAATAAAACCCTGGAAAAAAAAATCGTATTCCGTCTGTTGACTTTCGCTTTTGTTCAATATACCACTGTTGATTGTTGCATTAATAATGTGTTAATTTACCTTTTTATACCAGGTCATAAAAACAAAACATGTTGGCAATTTTAAGATCGTAATATGTGTCAACTTCTAAACTCTCGACGTAAGAAGTTTCCACAGTAGAACAACTGAAAAAATAATAGAATATTATAAAAGACTTACACACCTTGTAGACCTTTGATAATAACCCAGAGTTTTTTTTTATTTTTAAATTAAAAGAGAAAAATAATTAACACAACTTAAAATCATTTATATCCGCAACACCAATTTCCTATTTGCAAGACACACAAAAAAAAACATATAACAAACAAAAGTTGCGTTTTGTTCACTGGCATAATGTACATTATGCACAGACATTATGCGCCTAATGTCAATAATACAACTAAAGTGAATGAGCCAAGATTTGTAGTGTGCCACACAGAATTTATGTCTCCTTAACTTGGCTGGATTATGACATTAAACGCATTAAGGCAGTGAACTAAACGCACCTAAAATAGATATGTAGGGATGTTTAAAATATATCGATTTATCAAAATATCGATTTCATTTTAATAAATTAACTAGTTATTATCGTCTTATTCAATATCATAGATGTATTATTATTATTATTATTATACTTTATTGCATCAACATAAAAAATTTACAAACAAAACATATTTACAAATAGAGAAAAACAAAAGGCGGTCTTATCGCTTTAAAGCGATCTCTTTAAGACAACCTTTGGGTAGAGGAAATAATAAAGTTAAACAAAGTATAGTAGGTGTGTTTCGATACAGTTATCAAGAAGTATATATATAATACAATAATGCATATAAAATAAATAATTACAAATAAATAACATATATGAATAATGTATGTATAAATATACATAAATAGAAGTACATATATAAATACACATGTATAATAAATATAATTATAATAGTACTACGTATAAGTAAATATGTAGAAGACTATAGATGGATTACAAGTTGAACAAAAAACCTCTGAATAGTACTCCTCATTCTAAATACGTGTATTAAAAAGAGATAGAAATAGCCACCGACATCCATATTTTTTATTGTGATTTTATGAAGTTAAATTAAATTGTGAATGACAGGTTCAATTCTAATATTTTATTAATATATATATTTACTATTATCACAAGTAATAAAAACATTTTTTAACGTTTCTTTTGCTAAAGTAAAAGTATATTTCTGTTAAATCATTAAAACTGGTATGTTTATCGTTTGGGTTTCTAATAGTGTTGTAACTTAGATTGCAATCCATATCGATAACTTCAATTTTTTTTATGTTAAGACATAAAAATACTTTTATTTCTGACTTTTTTACAGGCTTCCCAGTGATCTCGAATTAAAAAAGGACATGTATCTAAAATGTAAGGAGATGATGATGTTCTAAAGTATGGAGTCCTTCACAGTATACACGAATATGGTCTTAAAATAAAATGTTGGTTTGGTTTGGTTGGTTTGAAGAATACATCATGAGTGGAATGATGTATTCTTACATTCAATATTTTAAATTGTAGCTAAGCACTGCTGAGTCTTATAATTGTGTAATTATGGAAATAAAAACTTTTTGATTTCAAGATATCTAATTACCTATTGTTTTATTTATACGGTTTATGACGGTTAAATTAAATGTATACAATGTTTTTAACTTCATACAGATTTTTTGTAAGATTTAAAACAAAAAATACATTAATAGAACTACATTACCGCGCTGAATAAAAAGTATCATTTGTATTGTTAACAACAATATCAATACATCCTATATTTGGCATTGTATAGACAAAGTGGTGACATTCTACTTGTTTCGACCTACTAGAGAGCTGTGTTTGTCTCTATCTGTCCCGTGAAATTTTGTTTAGTGTTACAAAGAATTGAAAAATTCAATAGATATTATATTTAAATTATAATCTATTAGATATTATTAATCAAATCAATTTAGTTTTAGGTTATAAATACTTGTAAGGGTAAAAAGCATTGTGTACAACTGATGAAAAAACAATTTATTAGGTACTACTTACTTAAAATTCTGAAAATACCCTTGTTCAATAAGCTGCTTTCTCGTTATGTAGAATGCTCCTGTTTCAATTAATTCCCCGTTCCAATCTTGTCTTCGAGGCCTAGACTGCACATTAAAATTGGCAGGTATTTTTAAATCTTCATGATCTTGCCAACGTAATTTGAAACTCCTTAAACAATAATGTGTTATAAAAATAAAGATTCTTTTTTTTATAATACATTTTTTTTTTTGAAAAAAACAAGATTTTACAATTTTTTTATTAAAAAGGTGTAACGCACTTTTATGTTAAAAAAAGGTCTATTTTTTATAAAATATAAAATGGTATATTTCTTATCAGAATTAAATCATTTTTAACTTTTTAGTTCTTTTAGTTAACAAGTAATAAAAGTTTGTTTTTAAAAAAACAATTCTTTATTTTTATTTTTAACTTTTCAGTATTTGGGATTTTTAATCATTTTGAGCCCAGGATTATATAGAACATAAAAGTTCCAAATTCCTAGAGGTCTATTGTAGGGAATAAGGGCTTCAGTACATTCTGGCACCCTGAGGCGCAACGTTAGCGACATGTTCATACACCCTCATACCATTCAGCACTCGGCACGTGCTCACCTTGGCATTGTGTCATCCATCTAATCAAATAGAATTCATATTCATAACAAATGGATTTTTCCAAATCTGGTAGGGTTGCATATGGATATTATCTAGAACCAAAATTTTTTTTTTTATACCACAAGGTGGCAAACAAGCTAACGGTCCGCCTGATGGTAAGCGGTCACCGTACCCTATCGACGCTTTTCACATCCCATTGATCAAGCGGTAGAACACACAGAGACAAAGTCTCTCCTCAGACTTAAGGACTCAATACGGCAAGTGAGTTTGAGATCGTCGACAATTCTCACAACCCGTCGTTGAACCGAGTCAAAAGGGACCAGCTACCAGTGCACCCAGTGATGTACGTCATCCTCCTCGTACTGGCGCGGCGGGCATTCCAGGAAATTTCAAACATAAAAAACAAATACTTTTAAAAGCTTCATACTCTTAAAGTTTGAAAGCTACAAAATGATAGTAACATGGTTGTGCAGATTAATCTGATGACAGCACAAAAATATATGACTGTCTCTCCAACTCCCACTATGAATTCATAGACTGCGGGATCGTGCACGGAAAAAAAAAAACGGAAAAAAGCGTGTCGCACGGGAACGGGAGCCACTCAGTACAACCAAAACTCTTATACTGTATTTGACAGATAAACTTTCAGATATTTACAGATTTCTGATATAGTTAAAAGATAAAACTAAAAGGCTAAATATTTGCGATCAACAAAAATTAACCAACGATCAGAAAGGTATCGTGCTTATCGAACTAAAAAGAAAGCGCAGACAAAAGACACCAGCTTGAATTAGTTGGTGAAGATGCCAAACGATAAACGTGCAAATTGGCTTTTTCAACGAGCAGCCATCAATATTTCACTTTCAAACCATTCGAATGTATATCGAATTCATAAAAAAAAGCGGTAGTAGCCCGACTTACCAGTCTCAATTTTATTGCATTAGCAAATAAAATTTACTTTTAAGCCGTGTCTCCTGCTAGTTGTTTTTGTTAAATTCTAACAAAACATCTAACTTAACATGTTAACATTAACACTTTTCTTTAACAAACTGTCTCCTCGTCATTTTTTCGTATTGTTTTTGTTTTGTTAGTTTCTCAGTGTGCAAGATGAGCTCCGACAAGGAAGATGTGTTAGCAGTTGTAGCTATCTTGGTTTTAGTCCAGAGGCGAAGTGTTAGACAAAAATGTAGAATCTACAAATGTAAAATTTTACAAAATCCAAAGCACAGCAAAGAGAATATACCTAATTAACTTAAATAAAGAAGCACAGATTTGCATTAGTAGCAAGCTAATGCAAAGTCAGGATGCCGTGTTGCTCTTTTGTGTTAACGGGTTGTATTAGTTCTACGTAGGTATTTTTGACTTCATTTTAATAGAACATAACACAACATTATTATGTAATTAAGAATTGAATTATTAACATTGGGTACACAATACTCCACAATAAAAGAATTAACCCAATAGGAGACAACTTTCAACTAGAGTGTATGTGTTATGCCATCAGGAAATAAGTGACTTATAGAGTGGTGTTCAATTTATTCCATTTAACAATTACACCAGTTTTATCTGGATTTTAAAAATAAACAGAATTATATTGGTGCCATTGGATATATACGAATAAATGATCCTCCGTCACGACTTCCAGTATAGGGCATGTAATATCTAAAGGTTTTCAATTCTGAGATCGATTTCCGATATAAGTTTTCAACATCGGTATGCCGATATTAATATTGGAATTGAATATCGCAACGGGTGAACTGTATGCACCGTTTACGCTTCATATAAAAACTTAAAAAGAAAATTCGAATAAATCTCATGTTTCAATATTGGACCACTCAATATCGGAATAATAATATTGGACCTAGCGTTCCCCTTTCCAGTATATTCTCTTTTTTATTGTTTACTTCTTTAGGCAAAGACGTTTAAAAGTTTTAGAAAAATACCTGCTAAAATAACTGATTTTTAGCATATTAAGTCTCTTTAAAGTAGGCGACTTTCATTTACATGGAAGGGTTTACATTAAAAGAAGTCCCATTTAGATTTTGTTAAGGATCTGACCTGGTACCTAAACCAAAGTAGTATTATGTAGTTTGTGACTAGAGTAAAGTTAGAAGATGGGGTTTTGATTTAGTTTAATTACTTTGCTGATAAACTGAATTTTTTTAAGGAAAAATATTTAATTAACTTGTTAATTAAATTAGTTTTATAAATGTTATATCAAACAGCTTTTTCAACAACAATTCTTACCTGACAACGGTGAATATACAGTCATATGCAGTTGGATATGTTATTTTTGATAGAGCCTCTTTTAGCTTAGATATTCGTAGGAATGGAGAAGTCGCTTGTATTAACACTAAAATAGTGACATCTTGTCTACGGTGTAAAAATTCAAGTGTTCCCCAAATAGATGGTGCAAAATCAGAAGCAGTGACTTTACTTCTTTGAATAACTGAAGCACCACCTGCAAAAAAAGTAATATTTTTAGAGAAAGATAAATTCTAGATAAAAATCGGTCAACACTGAACCATGCTATTCGCAGTGTACCGTGTTAGGCAAAATTATATTGCAATTAACAATTTATTATTTGTGCATCGTTGTTATTGCATTAACAATTAATTTAATTAAGTTAATAGCTGCAGTCACAAATTAACAATAAATTAACAATTCATTTTCACGTCAATGCAATTAACAATTCATCAATTATAATTTTTTGTCCAATACTTAGGTTATGTTCCTTCTGAGCCGCGTTGTTTTTTTGATTTTATGTAAATAATAACAAACATATAGAGTTTATAATGCGAGAAATTAAGAAGAGATTCTTTAAAAAATCGAGATAAAAACGTATGCGAGTAGCTCTTTCCTCTCGAGAACTCTGAAAGTACTTGCATACCTTTATATCTCAAATTTCAAAGTCTGACTTACTTGAGACTGATCCCAATAAGCTCTCTAGTCGACACAAACCTAATCAAAAATTGCCAGCCAGTTAAATATGTAAAAAACTGGGCATCAATTAAACTCGTATAAAGAAGCTCACAATTATTTTAAATTACATTTTTAACGATATCACCCACTCGCCATTTAGACATTTTAATATTACTTGTTTTAAATGCTGTGTAGCCTACAAAGTGCTAGAAAAATAATTTGAACACTAAATATGTAATGCAATGCCAGGTGCATTTGAAACGAGGCAACTGACACTGTTCATTAATACCGAATCTTAGGTATACCCCTGTGCAATCTGTAAACATAGCATAGGTAAAACGGGAATCCCTTAAGATATTTTATAACAGCACATTTGTTACTTCTTCAACACATTAAACTAACATTTAAGTGATTCTAATGCGATCAAAGGATGATCTGTTGAAACAGTGACATCATGTATACCAGCTCCTTTAGCAGTAATTACTGAACGACAAATCAAACTGACGCCACCCACAGTTTGAACATTCTTCAGTCGAATACCTTTCGACCCTCCTCTTGCAAGAATCAGAGCAGATATTTTCTCATCGTGTGCTACAATATAACTGAAAAATATTCACATTAATCGTATCAGTAAAAATAAAAAGATAATAATAGCAACACTTTATATCACTTTGATTCAATTTAAAAATTTCTCACTTTAACAGTAATAATAATATGTACAAGTCGAGAACTAGCATGATTACAAGTTCTCGGTAGGGAGCATACAATCTGTATCAATTACTGGAACATCGACCGGGTGTGACACACAGCAATTTTCGGTAATCATCTGCTTGTCGTTTACAGCCATGTACCGTTATACCTCACCAACAAACACAAAAGACTGTGTCCAGAGTAAAAATGTTTTTGTTTTAGATTTATTTTACTTTTTTCTTAATTTTTTTAGGTACGGTTATCGAAATTAACTCTAAGTGAAGTCGTTTGTTTAGTAAATAAAACTCATTTTTTATCTATTCTTTAGTTAATATATTAAGATAGGGAGAGCGGATTTTGTAAGTGTGTTTATGTGTAGAGTGTAACCTCCGGAACCACTGCAACTATGGAAAATATATTTTACTATTTGAAAGATACATTATCCTAATGGACATAGGCTATGTATAATGAAAGATGGACCGCAAGCTTGTTTGCCAACTAAGTGGCATAAAAAAAGAAGGAGGTCTATAGTGACACTACGTTCGTCGGATCGAAGAGTGTCTGCAATCTTAAAAATCAAAACAACAATCAAAAATATTAAAAAATCTAAAATAAGAAATTTTAACCTAATCACCCCTTGTACGTACTTTGACTTGTTGTGAGGTACACTAAAACTGTTTAGTTTTGTTTTATTTGTATTAAGAAAAGTAAAATCTGAAAGTAGTAGACGAATTTTATTCATTAGTAAAAATGCTGCATAAGTTAAAAGTCCGGACAAATGACAACTCCGGACAGAATCCGGACATAAGGCCGAATGTCCGGACATGTCCGAACAAATCCGGACGGATGGTAACCCTACTCGCGGTTCAACCCCTGAAAAAATTGAATACCGCGGAATCGCTTTTTCCCCTTCGTTTTTAGGGTTCCGTACCCAGAGGGTGCCAACGGAGATCTATTACTAAGCCTACGCTGTCTGTCTGTCCGTATGTGTATTAAATAGCTCTCTTTAAGACCGAAACAGGTAGAAGCCTGATTTTTTCACAAATTATGTGTTATAATAGGGGATTATCTAAAAAATAATAAAAAGTTAAATTTGAAGGGGGTCCCCATACAAGAAACACATAATACTTGGTTTTGCTCTATCGTAAAAACAGTAATACATACAAACTTCAAACCTACAGTGAAAAATAGTGTGAACTCTGAAGTAAAACAACAAATAATAAAAATCGGCCTATTTTAAATTATCGGTACAGCGCCATCTAATTTATTATTTAGAGAAACAGTAACACATTTGTTTGTTGGTAACGATATTCAAAGATAAGCAACATCTGACTTGGTCAGTACTTGGATGGGTGACCGCTTAGCGGAACACTTTTTGTTTTTGTCTTTTAGCGTAAATTACGTAAATTTACATGCGTGTTATTACCATCGGTCAAGTGCAATTCGGACTAGCGCACTGTGGGTTCCGTACCATGATTTACGTTATTTTGTGTTTGTAAATAACGTAAATGGTGGTCAATATTTGAATAGGTGACCGCTTAACGACACACTTTTTTTTCTTTTTTATTTGTAAATTACGAAAATAATGGCAGGTACGGAACCCTCGGTGTGCGAGTCCAACACTTGGCCGGTTTTTTTAAGGCATGCTTAAAGTCAGGCAATCCCCTTCCTCCGTTGCTAAATTAAAGAATAATGTCCTACGCCTGCATTGTCATTGGGTACATGCTACTCCAAAAACTGACGATATTCCTGCTCTGGGGGAGTAAAACTGGCCCTATTTGCAGCCTACTACGTAACTGGAAGGAATTTAAAATACAATCCAAAAAATGCTGAGGACACTCGACACCCTTCCCGAGTAGCTCGCTAAAAAGCGGATGTCGATTTATGTATAGAAGTCACGAGCCATCTTGACCGCCAGAAAACAACTCCTATTCATCTTAAGTTGCAAGGACAGCCTCTAAAATGGCTACCGAATGTCAATTACTTGGAAGTAACTATCGATCGCGGTCTCACGATGAATACCCATGTGAGCCATACCATGTGTAAGGCGAAAGTAGCTAGAGGCAAAGTCCAGCCAATATTGGCTTCTAAACTCCCAACAAGGACCAAAGTCGGTATCTACAAAACATATATTAAATCCCGACTAACCTATGCTGCCCCGGCGTGGCACCATCTTATACCGGTGAAAAACAAAAACAGCAAAAAATATTTTGTTCAAATACAATAATATCAATGGCATCACTTTGGCTTAGAAAGCAGTAAGGGTCCCTGAGAAACAACCGAAAAATGCCACGCGGGTGCTCGAGTTTTTAGTGTTAGATGTTGCATGTTACAGCCTGCATGCATTTAGTTTTAATTGAAAATATTCCCAAATTCGAAAATTTTGCGAAAGCCTACCAATTTCATGCATCAAAATCATGTTACTTTCGTTTGTTTTATTATATATGACTATTAAACACAAATTTAAACATTTTCACCTATTGTAGTAGTTTTATTTACTAATAAAAAGTTTTGTAGGTACATACAAGCGTCGATCTCCCAGTCATAAATTTTTGGTAGCTAGATCTTCATAGAAAAAATCGGCCAAGTGCGAGTAAGACTCGCGCACAAAGGGTTCCGTACCATTAGCTATAAAAATTAAATGTTTTTTTAATTTTTTATTTGAGTTGATTGAATGAAAGGTAAATTGCGGTATACGATTAACGACGACGAATGATAATGATAGGTAATGTACATCATATATTTTTTTTAGTTTTATCATTCTCGTATTTTAGAAGTTACAGGGAGGGGCGGGACATTTTACCACTTTGGAAGTGTCTCTCGCGCAAAATATTGAGATAAGAAAAAAATGGTATTAGAAACCTCAATATCTTACGCCACACGTATAGGTTTGAAGAAAAAAAAATTTTGAGTTTCAGTTTAAACTATGGAGAACCCTCAAATATTTTTTTTTCTATTTTTGTGTGAAAATCTTAATGCGGTTCACATAATACCTCTACTTACCAAGTTTCAACAGTAAAGTTGCTGTGACATACGGACGGACAGACATGATGAATCCATAATGGTTCCGTTTTTTACCATTTGACTACGGAACCCTTAAAAGGATGTGCACTACTGTTTTAAAACCAGTTAGAATGATACAAGAGGTCTTCGTTTCGCCTTGTCTCTACCACACTTTATGACAATTTCTTTTACAACTGGCTAGGAAATGCGCAGTCCAGTTCTCTATGTCTATAAACAGTTCTCGTTCTGGGAAAGAAAAATGAATCTTATCCATTTAGCCAGTTTATTTCCGTATTTTTTTTTTGTTTTAATGACATCACGCCTGGGAATGATTTCGTGTTAACTCTATTCAATCAGGGTTAAAACCACAAATCATATAGATCATACCCTACGGTTAACATTGCAAATCAGTTTAGATTATGCAGGGCCTCGTTCAAAAACTCACTGCACCGGAATAGAGTTTTCTGTATTGTGGAAAAATGTATTTGCTACCCTGCTGTCACTACTACCTGGGTTAACCTGAGTTCGGTTTATGAACGCGCCTGTAACTCGTTCAGTTCAGAGGCCACACAGCGACAACCTAAGGTAAAATGATACTTGTTGTATGTGCATTGTAGGTAGGTGGTGCGGGGCTGCGCAGCTGACTGTCGTTTCACTAACCCGTACCCTTAGCGAGTCGATTTAAGCAATGGCTTTTGGCCAACGACATCACCGATGACGTAGACAAAGCGGGTATAAAAAGGCGGGCGATACTACGCAGCGCACTCACGGAATCGTCATATATACTAGCTCATAATCTAGCCTTTGGGTGATGGGTGGAATGTTTTCAAATGAAGACGGGTACGACTTCAGAAGCGCTCATCAAAAAGCAATTCGACTCAAGGCACCGCACGAACAAATAATCACCAGCTCAGCTGTTGTATGGCCGTAGGTTACGTTGTAGACTGGATTCTTACGTAGTATTATATTCTCTTTGGACTGGATTTAATAATAACTAAAACCAAAGAATCACCTACTGCAAATCTCACTCATTAAGTAGAACGGAAACAGTATTTACGGAGTTAATACTACTATTGGTGACAGTGACTGTAGACAACCCTCAAGGAACAGCGACAAATACGAAAGTAGATTACAAAAAGTTTCTGTAGTAATTATTAGCAGTATATTTGCTGTAATTATAGGTTAAACACTATTAGGGCAGGAAGTGCTGTATATGCATAGTAGTTGTACGGGGCTGTGTCCTCGACCAAGCTGACCAGTGCGCAGCTAACTGTCGTTTTACGAACCCGTACCCTTATTACCCGTAACTTACATATATTACTATACTTATTTTCTTACTTATAAAATAAAAAATATTTAGACATTTTTATCCAATTACCCCCAGTTTTGCTTACTATAAACATTTCCTTTGCCATCAGATTCTGGTTTACCTATAGCAGATTTTAGCAGATGGTTCAGAAACAGATTATAGAACTAGTTTTGAAATAGCTCTTCTCTATACTTGCAGTAATTATTTTTCTTTTTATTCAGTTGAGCTGCTTGATATTTTACGTGCTGTTAAATATATCATTTCAAATCTTCATAAGCACCCTCTTAATTCTAAATTTTTAATGATTCAATTAGTGCTCTTCAAGCTCTTTTAAATAAAAAGATTAAAACTACAACTAATTACTTAATTTATGAACTGAGAACACTAGTCCTTAAACTGTCTAAACTTAATATAGTAATAAAGTTTTGCTGGATACCTAGTCATTCGGGCATCTTAGGTAACAAACTTGTTGATTCACTAGCCAGGTTTCCAAATAATACCAGTGCCTGTAATTACTCTGTTCCCTACACATATTTAATAACAGTTATAAAACCGAATATGATTAGGCGTTGGACCCAATACCCTTATACTAGCCGAGAGCTTAAAGGCAAATGGCTTCAAGAAATTAATCCGACACCTTCAACTAGAGCTTGGTTCAAAAAATATAAATCCTATCCTTCTAGACATTGTATCACCACATTGTGTAGACTTAGACTTGGCCACTGCAGATTTCCTGTTAATTTACATGGATTTTTGACAAGATATCCTAATTGTATATATAGTAATTACGAACTTTGTGATCTAAACCATTTAATTCTTGTGTGTCCAGAATTCTCATTACAACGTTTATAACAAAACAGAGTATCTTGTTACCTATGCTCCGGCTAGGTGTTCAGGAGATACAGATTCAGGTAGAGCGGGTTCAGGGGCAAGCAAAGAAAATACTTTTTTCAAGGTCAAGGAAGGTTGTAATGTATACTCGTTCAAAGTTTATATTAACAATATTTAATGGTCAGTAGTTGCCTAATCACATAAGGTCTATTTTACAATAGTAGAAAGCTAAAATTCTTAAGCAAAATGCATATGAGGCTTGGATCACGGCTCGTTTTAATAAGGATCCGAATATTTCTGAGTTAAAACGCAAATTAAATGCTGCCTCGAGGTTCAGTAAGAAAGCAACTGCCAGAGCAAAATTCCAATTCATCGGCAAAATAGGTGGGCGACTTGCGAGCTATCCTTCTGGGAGTCGTGCTTTCTGGTCGCTTGCCAAAGCTGCCGAAGGGAACTTCTGCCAGTCGTCGTTACCACCACTGCGAAAGACCGATGGTGACTTGGCCCATAGTGCTAAAGAGAAAGCCGATCTACTGGGCAGTCTCTTTGCCTCGAACTCGAATATGAACGATGAAGGCGCTGTACCACCTACTATACCGTGGTGCGGTAAGTCCATGCCGGAAATCTCCATAACGCAGCGGGAGGTCAGGCGGGCGTTGCTTTCTCTAGACGTTCATAAGTCGAGTGGGCCAGACGGTATACCAGCAGTGGTGCTTAAGCAGTGTGCTCCTGAGTTATGTCCTGTACTCACGCGCCTCTTCGCGCTTTCCTACCACACTAGGCAATTTCCGTCTACATGGAAGACTGCGAATGTGCACCCGGTGCCCAAAAAGGGCGATAGATCAGATCCATCGAATTACAGGCCTATCGCTATTACCTCTCTCCTCTCTAAGGTGATGGAGCGTGTGATCAACACACAGCTTCTAAGATACCTAGAAGTACACGATCTGGTCAGTGACCGTCAATATGGCTTTCGCCACGGTCGCTCGACTGGTGACCTTCTAGTGTATCTCACACACCGATGGGCACTAGCCATTGAGAGTCAGGGGGAGGCATTGGCATGTAGCCTGGACATAGCGAAGGCGTTCGATCGGGTCTGGCACCGCGGTCTTCTATCGAAGTTGCCATCTTACGGCGTGCCCGAGGGTTTGTGCAAATGGGTGGCTAGCTTTTTGTCCGGCAGACGCATACGAACTGTAGTTGACGGTAGTTGCTCTGATAGCATGGACATTAATGCTGGTGTCCCGCAAGGCTCTGTGCTGTCTCCTACGCTGTTTCTACTGCATATCAATGACATGTTGGACATCAACAACATACATTGCTATGCAGATGACAGTACTGGAGACGCTTTTTACACGGGTCGTGCAAACATCCCTCGTTCCGTTGTGGAGGAAAACCGCGGAGAACTTGTGTCTCAAATCGAGACCACACTGTTCCAGATCTCTGACTGGGGACGGGTAAACTTGGTCCGATTCAACCCTACAAAGACACAAGTGTGCGCGTTCACCGCTAAGAAAACTCCATTCACTGTGGTCCCACAATTCCAGAACACTCCCCTCTCCATCTCCAAGAGCATTGGGATCCTTGGTGTCGACATCTCCAGCGATGTTCAGTTCCGAGATCATTTACAAGATAAGGTAAAGCTGGCGTCCAAGAAACTTGGTGTACTCAACAGAGCGAAGCAGTACTTCACGTCGGGGCAAAGGTTGTTACTTTACAAGTCGCAAGTTCGGCCCCATATGGAGTACTGCTGCCATCTCTGGGCAGGTGCACCCGGATACCAGCTTGACCCTTTTGACTCGGTTCAACGACGGGCTGTGAGAATTGTCGACGATCCCAAACTCACTTGCGGTATCGAGCCCTTAAGTCTGAGGAGAGACTTTGCCTCACTGTGTGTGTTCTACCGCTTGTACAATGGGTTGTGTTCTGAGGAATTGTTCGAAATGATGCCCACGGCTACTTTCTACCATCGCACCGCTCGCCATCGGCAGGGAATTCATTCTCACACTTTAGAACCTAAATGGTCGCGTACAGTGCGGTTTCAGAGAAACTTCCTCCCGCGAACGCTTAAGATGTGGAATGAGCTCCCTGCCAAGGTTTTCTGCAAGGACTACAGTATGGAGTTCTTCAAGAAAGAAGTTATTAGATTTCTGAAGGGTCGGCAACGCGCAAGTGATACCCCTGGTGTTGCAAGCGTCCATAGGCTACGGTGACCGCTTACCATCAGGCGGGCCGTAAGCTTGTTTGCCACCTTAGTGGTATAAAAAAAAAAAAAAAAAAAAAAAAAAAAACCTAACTATACAGAAAGATAGAAAAACCGTAAGTCTGCCTACACAAATTTCTAAGTGTAAGGTTTTTATGTATATAATAAGATAGAGAATACAATTAGTTTCTTCGGCCTAGAGCCCGATCAACGATGTCTTCCACGTAGACAACACCCGCAGGTCTCCGCCGCCAGAGTAGGTTTACGCGGACGGGGTTAACTTATGCCGAGATGTTCGCCCTGCAGTTCAGGTGCGCTGTATCGGTAGAGTTCTATTCAAGCCGAGTTTCTGGAGTATAGAGCACTCCAGGTGTCCTCTAGTGCTGACGCCGCTCGAAGGATGATGCGCACCGGCCCTTAGAGCAGTCGAGAAGAGTATTCTCCAAGATTTCAGTGACGGCGTAGAGCCGTATTGTAATGATATACATAGAAAGCCGGGCTGCACTGTACTTTATCAGCTATTTTTTTTCGACTTCATATTTTTTTTGGGGATAGAACTTACTGTCATTAATCTATCTACAAAGTTTTATCTTGCGGAACTTCATAGTTTTCGAGAAATAAAATATCGAAAATTCAGTGTCGTAGGATAACTTTGCTTTTACCTCACATAATAAAAGAACAACGAAAGTAATAGTGCATACAAGAATACCGCGTTTACATAATTTATAATTTTTTTGTAATATCTTTAAACATTACATGGTAATAATAGCCATAAATGTAATATTTCAGTAATTTAGATAATACTATATTATTATGTATGCACATTGCACATATATAAATATTTCGTTCATTTCATATCTTTTTTTTTTTCGTGTATAAGAACATGGATAAAAGTATTTTGATCAAAAATGCTTGAATGGATTACAATATTAATCGAATCTTGTTTTTATTATATAGTTATAATATAAACTTTTAAAACCAGAAAATAAGAGAGCTCTTTTTCATTATGTATAATAACCAACTGTACTTATTTAGTGTAGTCAGGGCGACCCACTTGCGAACATGAAAACTATAACGCAAAGCCAAGCGGAGCACATGAAAACTAGCGCGCGAAGGCGAGCGGAGCGTGCCGCGGCAGCGGCCGGCGAGCGCCAGGACCACCTGTACTTATTTAGTGTAGTCAGGGCAACCCACTTGCGAACATGAAAACTATAGCGCAAAGCCAAGCGGAGCACATGAAAATTAGCGCGCGAAGCCGAGCGGAGCGTGCCGCGGCAGCGGCCGGCGAGCGCCAGGATCAACTGTACTTATTTAGTGTAGTCAGGGCGACCCACTTGCGAACATGAAAACTATAGCGCAAAGCCAAGCGGAGCACATGAAAACTAGCGCGCGAAGCCGAGCTGAGCGTGCTGCGGCAGCGGACGGCGAGCGCCAGGACCAACTGTACTTATTTAGTGTAGTCAGGGCGACCCATTATCATTCATCGTAAATTTAAACAATCGATCTTATAATTCTTATTATTGATCGATTTATTAGTCTTTATTTCAAATCTTGTTTTAATTTTTACATTACAATAAATAAATTGTGTTCACCTTGGTTTTTTGGTAGAAATGAATTTTCGATGATTCTAAGGAATTACTCAAAAGACTTGTATCCATTGTCAACAATATAAAAAAAAAAAGTTTAGTTTTTTTTTTATTTATTACTGTTTGGTTTTGTTTGATTTTAATTTATTTAAAAACAAATTTGTTCATTTTACTTATTTTTTGGAATTTATGTGTTTGTTTTAGATTATAAACACGTAGGAAGTGTTAAACTGTTCGTAAAAAAGCTACTACTATGTAAAATTTAGTAGTAAGTGATACAAAAACTTTAAATTATAAAAGTTATTTTTCCATCAGTATTTGTTTATAATTTTTTTTACAAAAATCGCTAATTTTTAGTTTTTTGCGCTTTTCCTAACTCAAGTGACGTAAAAACAATACAATGAGTATGTTTTTTCCTGTCCCAAAAAAATATTACTATTTAAAGTCAATGCCTTTTAATGTACAGTGCTTCCCCCATGAGAAAATGATAATTGTAAATTTGGTTTTTATTTTGTGAGCCAATGTGACGTTACAAGTCGCAATAATCCGAATAAATACACGTTTTACCGGTGATTTTTGATTTTTTTACTGCTTTGTTGTTAATTATATTTCATCGAATTTATCCGAAAAATTAACGTGAAAATGAATTTGAATTGTAGTTTAAGTAAGATTTGGGGGATATTTTGTGTAAAATATGTAATCATTTAGTTACGATAAAGATTGACTTAGGACTGGCGTCATGCGTATCGTAACGATAATAAAGTCTACTAGGAGTTCTTTTTGCGGCAAAAATATATACGTTTGACGGCTCCTTGGCTCTGTTGGTAGTGAAGACTATCCACGGAAACGAGGGGTGCAGGTTCAATCTCCGCACAAGAAAAAAAAGACTTATAAAGCGTGGAAGCGAGAAATCCAAATTAAGTGCATAGAGCCCGAGACAAAATAAGACAGAAGAAAATAGGTGCCTATGTCAATGTCTCCCGCGATAAGATCCGGTAAGGTCGTCATTGTTTACTGTGACTGGAATTTTCTTTTTTCTTTCTGTAATCCGTCATGAATATTTAATTTAATCGCTCTGTTGAGTACACCAAGTATTTTGGACGCCAGCTTCACCTTATCTTGTAAATGATCTCGGAACTGAACATCGCTGGAGATGTCGACACCAAGGATCCTAATGCTCTTGGAGATGGAGAGGGGAGTTTTCTGGAATTGTGGGACTGCAGTGAATGGAGTTTTCTTAGTGGTGAACGCGCACACATGTGTCTTTGTAGGGTTGAATCGGACCAAGTTTACCCGTCCCCAGTCTGAGACCTTGGACAGTGTGGTCTCGATTTGAGTCACAAGTTCTCCGCGGTTTTCCTCCACAACGGAACGAAGGATGTTTGCACGACCCGTGTAATAAGGGTCGCCAGTACTGTCATCTACATAGCAATGTATGTTGTTGATGGATAACATGTCATTGATACGCAGTAGAAAGAGCGTAGGAGACAGCACAGAGCCTTGCGGGACACCAGCATTAATGTCCATGCAATCAGAGCAACTACCGTCAACTACGGTTCGTATGCATCTGCTAGACAAAAAGCTAGCCACCCATATACACAAACAGTCGGGCACTCCGTAAGATGGCAACTTCGATAGAAGACCCCGGTGCCAGACCCGATCGAACGCCTTCGCTATGTCCAGGCTACATGCCAATGCCTCCCACTGACTCTCAATGGCTAGTGCCCATCGGTGTGTGAGATACACTAGAAGGTCACCAGTCGAGCGACCGTGGCGAAAGCCATATTGACGGTCACTGACCAGATCGTGTACTTCTAGGTATCTTAAAAGCTGTGAGTTGATCACTCGCTCCATCACCTTGGAGAGGAGAGAGGTAATAGCGATAGGCCTGTAATTCGATGGATCTGATCTATTCTACCCTTTTTGGGTACCGGGTGCACATTCGCAGTCTTCAATTATTTTTTTTTATTTTTATTATTTATTTAGATACAAAAGCTGTCTTTTAGTGTGAGCCAATGTTTATTTACATGACGGAATAATCAGAATTACTGCATTGTTGATTGAATATTTTATCTTATACAGCTGAAAAATCAACGAAAAAAACCATTTGAATCGTAGTTTACATGTTTTTCTATAGAGATTTGGAGGATATTTTGTGTAAAATATGTAATCATTTAGTTACGATAGAGATTGACATAGCGCTGACGTCATGCGTATATATAATAAAGTCTATGAGAATCTCTAACTAATGAAATTTATGCCGATAAATAGAAACACGTTCATTAAAATTATGATAAAAAAAAGTATAAAATTATATGACCACAAGAGGACATAGCGTTTCTCTTAAGGCGAATGGATTTTTTTTTAAATAATCCTGGATTGAC
This sequence comes from Apoda limacodes, assembly GCA_946406115.1. NCBI lineage: Eukaryota > Metazoa > Arthropoda > Insecta > Lepidoptera > Limacodidae > Apoda > Apoda limacodes. The sequence continues at coordinate 27,357,779 of OX291550.1, forward strand.
ATACAAACTATTAATTTTGTAGGTACCTACGGTGTCTTGTGTTGTGATTAAATGTGAAGTCACAACAAATAATAATTCGAATAAGTACACATTTCACAGGTAAATTATGATAATTTTTACTGCATTGTTGTCATATGCATATTTTATGAGTTTTGGTTGAGAATTTTACGAAATAAAAAAACAATTTAAATCATAGCTTGCATTTTTTTTGTCTAGATTTACTGAGTACCATTATTTCGTTGTTAAATAAGGATTTGGAGAGTATTTTGCGTAAAATATGTAGACATTTAGTTACCATAGTGCTTGACAAGGTGGCGACCGACGGCATCAGTATCGAATTATGTAATTATACATGTATAGAATATTAATAAGATAATTATTCATAGCCATCCAAAGGTGATCGCACATTTGTCCGCATCGTACGCGCCGTTTGAGCCACATTTATAGAAATTTGCATGATAAAAAATAATATAAAATACTTGGTTTTTATGACGGTGTTTTGTTCACCAGAAGTCTACTTACAAATAGTTTATATATTTAATGTTCTTATAGTTTTAGTATTATTACTAAATAATGTCAAATTTGTTAAATTTAGATACTTTCAATAAAAAAAAATTGAGACGTATCAATTAAATTTGGTTTTTATTCTTTACAATTACTCAAACGAAATTCTCTCAACTGGTACTTTCTCCAACGAGCTTACCTGATATACAGGCTAGGAGTGCTAACTACACGTCCGAACTGATATTCCGTCTCAGTGGATGCGCCTCTTGGCTCCTTTGACCACTATCTCGCCCGGAATCAAGTATCATGCACACTAACCGTTTCCTCTGCGCCAATTAATTGGCGTTGTGTGTGGCATTATAAGTCAGCAGATTGTGATGGATTGCGGGATTTTTACGCATCGTACCCATGGAGGCAGATCTGCTTTAGCTCAGAAGATCCTGACGTCTGCGCAGCCGCAGTCACTGAGACAATCCTCGCTGGTATGGAATTTTATATTCCTAACCCGCGAGTAGCTGCCAGCATCTAAAAAAGACCGTGGCTTAATAGGTCTTGTAAAGAAGCTAAAATTCTAAAGCAAGGCTTGGACCACGGTTCGTTCAATAAGGATCTGAATACGTCTGAGTTAAAACGCAAATTAAATGCTGCCTCGAGGTTCAGTAAGAAAGTTACCGCCAGAGCTAAGTTCCAATACATCGGCAAAATAGGTGGGCGACTTGCAAGCTATACCTCTGGGAGTCGTGCTTTCTGGTCGCTTGTCAAGCTGCCAAGGGAAACTTTTGTCAGTGGTCGTTACCACCACAGCGAAAAACCGATTCTCCCATAGTGCTAGAGAGAAAGTCGATTTACTGGGCGGTCTCATTGCCTCAAACCACCTACTTAACCGTGATGCGGTAAGAATATGCCAGAAACCTCCGTAACACAGTGGAAGGTCCGACAAGCGTTAAGCGTTTCAGGATTCAACCCAATAAAGACACAAGTCTGCGCGTTCACCGCTAAGAAAATCCCATTAACTGTAGTCCTACAATTCCAGAACACAGCACTTACCATCTCCAAGTGTATTGGGATCTTTGGTGTTGACATCTCCAGCTATATCCAGTTTCGCGACCATTTGGAAACCAAGGTGAAGCTGGCGTCCAAGAAACCAGGCGTACTCAACAGAGCGAAGCGATGCTTCACCTCAAAGCAAAGGTTGTTGCTTTACAAATTACAAGTCCGGCCTGCTGCCATCTCTAGGCGGGTGCACCTGGATACCAGCTTAGCCCTTTTAATTTGGTTCAACGACGAGCAGTAAGAATCGTCGACGATCCCAAACTCACAAGTCGTATCGAACCTTTAAGTCTGAGGAGAGATTTTGCCTCCCTGGGTGTGTTCTACCGCTTGTGTAATATGTTCTGTGTTTTGAGGGATTGTTTGAAATAATTTTCACAGCTACTTTCTACCATCGCTCCGCTCGCCATCGATAGTGAATTCATTCTCACTCTTCGTAACCTAAATGGTCACAAACAGTGCGGTTTGAGAGGAACTTAGTCCTGCGAACGCTTAAGTTGTGGAATAAGTTCCCTGCTGAGGTTTTCTCGAGGGACTACGATATGGGGTTCTTTAAGAAGAAAGTGATTAGATTTTTAAATTTCCTATAAGACGTGATTATAGTCCTAATAGTTTAGGTTCTAATGGTATGTTTACACTCTTGCATTCAACGCTATGTTATTGGGCACATGTACGAGCACCAGCGTGTAAACAGTTTGCTTTGTCCGACAACGCGTTCCGAGGCTGCGTGGCGCGAGTGTAAACGCGACATAGGTAATATTTAATTTCACCAGCGCGCTAGTTTGCAATAATTTTGTGCAGGTAAAATTATCGATAGTGTTGTTTTACAACACTATTCCACTCACACACTTGCAATTTTTTTTCTGTTTCGTTTTTCATTTAGCATGGCTGATCTTGTACCTTCTATATCTATGGTTGTGACAGAGATTGTCAAATATCACAAAGATTTTACGATCTCATTTTTTGAAGCCTTTTAGGCGGTTATGGACCTTGGAGTGGATGTCTGGAAACTTCCATAGTTTCATGCATCCTCCGGTCGTTTACCGGAGACGGACCACCTAAAACGGCCGTTGCGTTAAACGTTTACTTTTTATTAGTATTAGTCAAGATTTATTACAAAGCGATTTACCAACCAATGTACAAAAAATATTACAATGTTTTATTCTTTACCCTGTAACAGTCTTTATTTTTATAAATTAGGACCTCGAATTTCTCATTCCGGACCCAAGGCACCCCTAAAGGACACCCCTGGGGGTGCCACGGGAACTTGAATTTTGACCCGTGTCACCCCCAGGACATGAAGTGCTGTGCTTTTGAATGTAGGGTATATGTTAAAGCCAAAAATTCTAATCAAATACACAGTCGACGTACCTACACGTATTTCTATTGTATTTTAAAATATGTAATCAGCAAGCAAATTGAACTATGTCGTAGCATTCTAATATTAATAAATAATATATCAGTATATTGTGTAGCAATGAATATAATAACGGAAACGGAGGATCTAAATTTTATCAAGATACACGGAGGAACAATTCTGCACAAAAAAAAACAGACATAATAAGAAAAGATTACAAGGAAAGTTCGTCTGCGTAGCGTTGTTCAACCTATAAGAAATCATAATGTCCTTGGTCTTTAACCATAGATAAGGTAAGGTTACACTTAGTAATTAAATGTGTGTGTGTGCCGAGGACACACCCAGGATGCTACTATCATTGGACGCGAAATACATATATGGCCAAAAGCAAAGTCTTTATAGTAGGTACACTTAAATAAAGGCTGATACCATTCGGGAGGCCTTTGAATTTTGATATAATGTATGATAAACTGTACTGTCGATATGGAAAATATAAACAATTACATAGAATGATTTTGGCTCAGCGTACATTCAGCTGAGATTTTTAGCATCTTTGGAGAGCGTAAAGGACGGATCACATTTGAGAAGCTATAATCCGAATTAAACAAATTGATCAATAAAAATACGGTTTTTGTGATGCGTTTACTAAACATATAGCACAATATTCACAAATTGAATGCAGTACCTAAAAACGAAAACAAGCAGACATCAATGATGACGATTTCATAGTGCATATTCAATTGCAATTTTTGAACAGAGAGATAACTTTAGGCCACGCATTGGAGAAATTGCGTTAAATAAATATTAAAATTAGACTATTACATTTTTTTTATTAATATTATTCATACATTCATCTGTCCCATCACTATTCGATTGGGGGATTCATGGGAACCAGTAAATAGAACCCGTGACACCACTGGTACACCGTTGTATGAATTTCAGGACCTGGGGGTGCCACGGGTCCAAATTCAAGTTCCCGTGGCACCCCCAGGGGTGTCCTCCAGGGGTGCCATGGGTCCGGAATGGAATTTCTCTTACGGAACTATTTAGGGAAATTGATATTTAACTGTTCCTTGCCAATATATCTTCGCTTGTATAATGTATGTACGCAAAAATTGTCACTTATTTGCTAAAAATAGTGACCTAACCAGTGTTAATACAAAGAATAAGGATACTACGAAGCGGTAGTTCCAAAATGTCGTCTTCAGAAAGTACATTGCTCTTTCGCAGTACAAAGTATATTTTTTCTAAAATAAAATTCCAGAACATGTGGTTAATTTACCCTTAAATAAATTTAAAATATACGTCAAAGATAGTTTAATGAAAAAAAGCTAATAAATACATAAATGATAAAAATGCTTGGAAAAATTAAAACTTAATTGATTGGTATTTGTATTGGGGCATTTATAATATTTTTTAAACTAAAACACTGTATGTTATGTTATTGCCTAGCATAAGGCTATATTGTATTTTAATATGAAGTTGAAAAAATATAAAAGATTAACTGCTGAGTTTCTTGCCGGTTCTTCTCGGTAGAAATCATTCCGAACCGGTAGTATTTTTTTTTATTAATAATTAAACTGACGATTCAAAAGTGCTGTTGAAAGTCTATTTGAATAAAAAAGTTCGAGTTTGTGTTTGTTATCTATAAAATTGTTAATACTGTAGGTAGGATATAAGATATAAGATGTACATAACTTGAATCATTTAATTACATTAGTAGATTGTATAGATACATGAGAAAAGTTTTCTGAGTAACCAATTATTGCTGTGTAATTGCTCTCATCTTCAACTAATTATTATTTCAAATTATAGATTTACTTTTCATGCTTTTTAATGCTTATGTCTATTATTGCATATAGCCAGGCTAATGGTTTCGTTGCCTGCCAATCAGCGTTGCCAACTTTGTGGGTTTACCTTTAAGTTGGCAAAATTTGTATCTTGTGGCTAGTGGATTTTTTATTGGGCAACTTTTAGGTCGATAGTTTTCAAAAAAAAGAAAAATTTTGCTAAATAAAGATAATACTGCATTCAGTAAGTTTAGATACCAACTCATTACATATCCCTATAATAAATAAAAAGTATATGTTGGTAACATTGATTATTATTCTCGTGAACCATAGATGTAGAAATCCTGCGAACTCACTCCCATAAAAACTAATATATATAACTAACATAACACTCGCTAGATAAAAACTAAGGCCACAAAAAACTAGGAAAAGAAGACATTGCTTATAATAAACTAGCTAGCCCAGCAAACGTTGTTCTGCCCTTAAAGTTGATGCACTGTAGCACCTTCAGTGTGCCTAGTGTGAGTTTAGTTTTAACGCTACTATCGCGTTCGCGGCAACGAAATACATGTATGGAAATGAAGGAGCGCCTCTAGGGGACGCGTTTCGAGGATCTTTTCGCATAGGACGTTTAATAAATACGCGAACACGATAGTAGATTTACGAATACGCAAAAACTCACACTAATCACACTTTTACAACCAAGGGTTATCTAATACCCAAGGCTACACCCGTGGGGATTTCTATTAGATACTTACCCGATACGGACATTTATGAGGATAAACTAATTTACACCGCCATCCGTTAGAAGTGTATGGAAGCCGGACATGTTTACTTCTGTCGATTAATTAACCTTAATCGCCATCTGTTAGAAATGTTTGTAACTCTTGACCAGCGCACACCATGTGAAGCTCCCAGTCGGCATGTATGTATATAGTTGTATCGTTTATATACCTACATATGTCAAGTTAATTTGTATTTAAACCCTTATTGCGCGAATCCGAATCGCACTTGAACCTGTCCGACTCGCATTTGACCCTGTTCTTTTTTTCTCATAAACCTTCCCCTGCGTGTGCATAACAACTTACCAAAATTTTATTAAAATCGGTTAACCCTTAGTGCGCGAGTCCGACTCGCACTTGACCGTTTTTTTCTTTCATAAAAACCTTGCCCGAACACTAACACGAAACACAACAAAAAAAATTACCAGAATTTGTCCAGCCATCTTCGAGTTTTCCTTAGTGCGCGAGTCCAACTCGCACTTGACCCTTTTTTCTTTCTCAGCTTCCCCGGCAACAACTTACCAAAATTTCATTACAATCGGTTTCCTCTTATTGCGCGAGTCCGACTCGTACTTGACCGTGTGCGACTCACACTTGATCCTTTTTTCTTTCTCAGCTTCCCCGGCAACAATTTACCAAAATTTCATTAAAATCGGTCACCCTTATTACGCGAGTCCGACTCGAACTTGACCGTTTTATTCTTTTATAAGAACCTTCTCCTGGCAATAATAAACACAACAGAAAAAGAAGCGAAATTGGTCTAGCCGTTCACGCGTGATGGCGTGACCAAGAATCCGACTCGCACTTGACCGTTTTTTCTTTCATAAAAACCTTGCCCGAACACTAACAAACACAACAAAAAAAAAATTACCAGAAGTGGTCCAGCCGTCTTCGAGTTTTCCTTAGTGCGCGAGTCCGACTCGCACTTGACCCTTTTTTTTTTCATAAGAACCTTCTCCTGACAATAACAAACACAACAGAAAAAGAATTAGCGAAATCGGTCAAACCGTCCATGCGTGATGTCGTGACCAAGGGAAATAGGGATTCATTTTTATATATATAGATAGATGAATGTAGATCGACGAACGAAATATTTCATTATCTGGTTGTAAAACTATTTTTACTTGTTATTTCGCAAATATTTTTATATTATGAAAATATGCCGAAACCACAGTACACACAAAAGTTTCGGAAATCGTGGCTTCATGATGCTTCTGACTTCAAGTAGTTTTTCTTTTTTTTTCAAAATTTACTATCATTGAATATTGACTCAATATTCCTTTATTTTTCATTAAAAATTAGTTTTTTATACAGATTCATAATTTAGTGGTTTTTCTAGTGGTTTCATATTATACGCTAAAAAATCTAGTGGTTTTCTGGTGGTTTTTGGCATCTAGTGGGCTTGCAAAAGTTTGCTGGCAACACTGCTGCCAATGCCTTTTTCAATAAATTAAAAAAAAAATACGAAGGGACGTTATGTTATTATTATTTTTATTAGTCAAAGAGAATATAATCACTACGTTTTTATTATTAGTCTTCGAAATAAGTAAACAAGTTCTCATATGATTTAGGCAATATGAAAAGTATTGAAGAACTTGAGAAAGAATTAATATATACTGACAATGAGTTAGTGAAAGTAGACGCAGAAATAGCAAAATGGAAAAAACTACAAAGAGAACTACATGAAAAAAAGACTTCGCTTAAAAACTCCTTAAACAAAATAAAGTCGCAGACCTTAGCCAGTGTCGATTGGGACTCTACAAATTATGAGTGGTCAAAGGACGTTAAAACTACTCTTGAGAGTATATTTAAAATTAAATCATTCCGACCAAAGCAGATAAGTGCAATCAATTCCACCTTGTCTGGACAGCACGCATTGGTAGTTATGCCTACCGGTGCAGGTAAGAGCCTTTGCTATCAACTACCTGCCTTGGTGAAGCCAGGTCTAACTATTGTTGTGTCACCTTTGGTTTCTCTAATGGAGGATCAAATTAGATCTTTAACCAAGAAAAACATACCAGCTACGCTTATCACAAGTACTTCTTCCAAAGAAGAATCCTCTACTGCTTTAAATGTTTTGAAAGATAAGAATTCTCTCATAAAATTAATTTATGTAACACCTGAAAGATTGGCCAAAAGTAAAAGGTTCATGTCAAATTTACAAAAGTGTTTTGCAGATGGCAGGTTGCAAAGAATTGCAATTGATGAAGTTCATTGTTGTTCACAATGGGGTCATGATTTCAGACCTGACTATAAGTTTCTAGGTATATTATCAAATATGTTTCCAAAAGTTCCTATATTAGGTTTGACAGCCACAGCTACGGCTCATGTGTTGGCTGATGTTCAAAAAATACTGAATATATCTGGTTGCTTAGTCATTAAATCAACCTTTAATAGGCCAAATTTATATTATACAGTTCTAGAAAAACCTACATCACAAGATAAGTGCTTAGCAATTTTGGAACAGTTGTTGAAGAACAGGTATAAAGGTGAAAGTGGAATTATATATACAAACAGTATTAAAGACTCTGAAGACATTACTGATGGGTTACGTAAAAGAGGACTAAGAGTAGGATGTTATCATGCAAGTTTAGATCCAAATTTAAGATCAAAAGTACATGAAAAATGGCATGAGAAACAATACCAAGCCATCGTTGCTACGGTAGCTTTCGGAATGGGTATTGACAAACCAGATGTTAGATTTGTTATCCACCACACCATTAGCAAATCAATGGAGAATTATTATCAGGAAAGTGGAAGAGCTGGAAGAGATGGCTTGAGAGCCGAATGTGTTACTTTATATAGAATGCAAGATGTCTTCAAAGTTAGCACAATGGTTTTTTCTTCCGTTGGGAACTTAGAGCATCTGTATGGTATGATTAAGTATTGCCTTAATGGATCCCTGTGCAGAAGACAACTGATTGCTGAACATTTTGATGAAGACTGGGGAAATACAGATTGTAATAAAATGTGTGATATATGCAGCAATCCCAATACTAATATTAAGGAAATAAACCTTGAAACTCACTGCCAAACCTTGGTTAATATCATAAACAATGCTGAAAAACAAGACACAAAACTAACTGCTCAAAAACTTTTAGATGCATGGTTTTTAAAAGGTCCAGTGAATCTTAGGCATAAGGGTAAAGAGCCAAATATTTCTAGAGCCATAGGTGAAGATGTATTAGCTTATTTATTAGTAGAAGGTTATCTTGTAGAAGATTTTCATTTTACAGCTTATAGTACAATAAGTTACATTAAGAAGGGGCCTAATATTGATTTAGTGTATGACCCAGAATTCATTTTAAAAATGCCAATAAAAAAATACTGCTTATTTGAGTTAGACAGACGGGCACCAACAAGCTATCAGCAAAGTGATACTGAAATTAAAAATGAGCAAAATAATAGGACTGAAATAGAAAAGGATCAAAATAATAAGACTGGAATGGAGAAGAAGCAAAAGAACAAAAGAAAATTGACTGAAACTCAACAGCCTGTAGTAAAAAAATCAAAACTAATTATAATTGATGATGATGATTAATTGACAATTGATTTTATATTATTTGACTGATTTTTTCAAATGAAAAAATTATATGGATGTTGGCTGTTGCTTGCGGTTTCACCCGCCCTAAATTCGGTTATTGGTGTAGAATTTCAACAGCAACTCCTCAATTATAAAAAAAACTGACTCACACTTGAAATTTTCAAGTAGCCTATGCCCTTCCTCAGCACTTAAACAATCTTCATGCCAAATTTTATCAAGCATGACGAGGTAACAGACAAACAGACATAGTTACTTTTGCATTTATATTATAGTGGATATTTTAAATTTGACATTTACATGTTTCAAATTTTGCATTTTCATAATTACTTCTAACAAATATACGGTTCATAACAAGACAGGTTATAGTAGTAGTGCCCTGTTACCGAATGCACCAGCTAGGTGCTCAGGAGTATAAGTTTAGGTAGAGTTCAGAGGTCAGTAAAGAAACACTTTTCAAGGGTAAGGCAGGTTATATTAGTATACTATTCTCCTATATATATTATATTCTCCTAATCAGATAAGGTGATTCTTAACCCTTAAATAACTCTAACGAAACTATCTATTTACAATGGTATAGACTACCTAACTAGACAGAATGTCTAGAGATGCTAGCCTACTTACACTGATTTCAAAGTGTACATTATAAATAGTTTATTAGAGATCGAATACAATAAGTAGTCTTCGGCCTAAAGCCCGATCTGGAGTCTTGCACGTCGCTGCCACCACACAGGTCTCCGCGGCCGAAGTAGGAAGACTCGGACGGGACTGAATTTAGGGTGACCTACCGACGTGTGGTGAGTAGTGTTAAGTATGCCGCACGTGGCAGGCACAATGCAAGTTGTACGTGGGCGCAGTTCGCCACGTAGTCTTGGTGTGGAGCGGGTGCTCAGGCTGCAACACCGCTACCGCACAGGCCGAAGGTTTGGAGCACTAGGTACTCCGGGTAGGCCGAGGATATAGAGTTTAAAGGAACTCCTGGCCTCCCTCGGTGCCGACGCCGCTAAACAGCTGACACGCACCGGCCTTCGCAGTAGTAGACGACGACCGCCGTTTTTCAGGCTTCAGTCACGGCACAGAGCCGAAAGGAGTAGGTATAGTATTAACTATACTAAAAAAACCGCACGAAATAAGATACGGTTTTTATGTTTAAGAAAGATACAAGGCAACAGCGTTGCAGAATATAATGAAGTTCATTACACGGATATTGACCTAGCAGTGGATGCCTGGAAACTTCCATCGTTTCTTACATCCTCCGGTCCTTTACCGGAGCCGGAACACCTGAACGGTCTTTCCGTTATAGTTTAAGGCATCATTTTTGGATATCACCCAACAAACAATTTAGCGTGGGTTACCGGTAATTTTGAAGCTAAAAGTGATACAGTTCACTTATGAAATAAGTTTAGCTTTATAGGTTGTATTAGAACTGTAAAAAAGAAGATAAATATTCAGCGGACGCTTATATACTTATGACGTTAAAGCTTGTTTCGTTCTACAGCGTCAAAAGCTGTTTGAAGATCTTCATTAACGTCATTGGTTCTTCAACGGAGTCAATTAAGATTGTTGTAGCACCAAACACTACATGCGTTGTATACCTTTTACATACAGCTTACACCTGTAATACTAAAGACGATGATAAGTTAAATAGTTATAGCAGTTTTGTACGATCCTGAAATAAGGGTTATGGTGTAAGATAAACAAATAGTAATTCTTTAATGACACCATTTAATGTTTCTAACGCTTAAAGTTTTTGTCTAAAATCTAACCTTATCTATAATCTAATCTAACATTCTGAAATCATTTATCGAACTGAGCTAAAATTTGGGATTTCACTACTTCGTAAAGAACCCTTATCTTAAGGTATATAGATAAAGCTAAAGCCTAAAATGTGTTCGCTAAGTGCGTAGTTCCTCTCTTATGGCAACCAAAGAACGCATAATACTCTTGACTACCGGCGTTGTAGTTCTTCGAGTGTCGTAATAGATTTAAGAAAAGTCTGCCCTTTAGGATAAATATCGCCATTTTCAACCACTTTCTGTAAAAAATAACTAAATATTTATTTATACAAAATCACTTTTAAATAACGTGGTACCTAAATTTTCCGAATTATTTTACATAGTTTATGTAAAACAATCACTAAAACTGACCAACATTTGAAATTGAATGTCTAAAAACTATTTTAGATTATTAGTACTTTTATTTGTTTTACTTTTATTTCCTGAAAATCATGTTTTTTCTAAGGCGCGTCAAAATTGAGGTGAGAAACATGATATACCTACAATCACATTAAACTTGCAAGCGCACTAACAATTAATATTACACTTCAAGAACACTGTTAATCAAAAATACTTACATTTTGTAATGAAAATGTTGCAATGTCCGTAGATAAACAGTAGCACTTATTTCATATTTATAAATTAATGTAATCTTATAACACCTCTTATACACTTCTACTAAAGGTTATGGAACCACTATAAAGGGTCTATTCAGGCTTTACCTGCTAAATTTTCCGCCAAAATCGAAGATATTAAGGAGTTATTACACTCAACTCTCTTATAAATTAAACGCTTACTCTGTAATATTTAAGCAGAACCGAAAAAAAGGTCCACTACAGCTTTTCTTAACGCTAAAATGTTACTTGGGCACTGTTTACTATATGGTCCCTATGTCCAAATTATTAAATTCTTGATTTTCTTCCAAATCTCCTATGATAGAAGTATCCACGGGAAGCCTTTCTTTACATTCTTTTGAACTTAATCATTTACACACACCGACCAGACACAGATCAGTGACACACCGACCGGGTCCAATTGTGTTATCAAACCTTGCAGGGACCTACTCGAACATGCACAAAAAATATTATTAAATTATATATTTTTAAATATTATTAAAGGAGGAGGCGATGTAACACACTTAATGCAGCGCCACCTACCGGGTCTATTTGTAAATTTAAATCTTGCAAGGACCCACTCGAATGCACACAAAAAATATCATTAAAATCGTCTCTATTGTTTAGAAGATTAGTGACACACCGACTGCAGCGCCACCTACCGGGTCCAATTGTGTTTTGAAAACATCCAGGAACCCATGGAAATTTCGAAATATTCAGACAAAATTTCATTCAAATCGTTCTGGTCGTTTTGAAAGAGTTAAGTGACAAACACACGTACAGAAGAATATGTTAAAAAAAAACGACTTACACTTGACGTTTTCAAGTAGTAGTATGTCTTTTCCCGGGATTCAGACTATCTCCATGCCAAATTTCATCTTAATACGTACTCCTAATAAATCTTACAAATATCCAATGCTTGATGGAACTAATAACAATATGGTAATTAAATTAAACATACAAAGAAATAATCTTTCATCGTTTGAGACTTCTTGAAGGAAAATATATTATAAAGCCCATACCTATGGCTACATAATCAATATAAACAAGTAGTTTTATTTTCGTAACAACGTTGCAGTCAAAAGATAAACCTCAAGCTAGGATTTGAACCTGCAACCCTTACAATATGTGTAAGTGCTCTACTATTTTATTTTGGTTCTAAGTTTATTAAACTTAGATGATGTACGGCTTTCGTGAGTAATGCTATTTGACATCACAAGTTTAAACACTTATAACTGCCATTTGAATCCACATTGAATGTCCCTCTCGCATAATTTGCAAGTTAATAGCAGCTTTTTATACTACTAATGTGCTTAAAATAGTAGTTCAAGTGGTAGCTAAAAAAAAACCCCAAAATCATACATACAGACAGAACATTGCCCTACCACGAAATGCCAAAAATTTGCAGAAAAAGATAATGATATCTTTTGTCATCTGACGGCAACTGGGAACACGCAAGTAGCAAATTGTAGTTTATTTTAGTGCTTATTTTATATTTTTAGCGGATTTAGTCGGGTTAATTTTTTGTTTAAGTTCCCATAAGCCGTGCGAAGTCAGACATATCTCAAAAACGAGTAAGTAGAACACCGATAAACAGTGCGACGGCGTCTGACGTAACTCGAATGTTTAGCAAACTGAAGTGGCAATAGATATTGAACAGATTACAATGCGTGCCTAACCGATAATCGATGGAGTGGAAAGGATTTCAAGGGGTGACCACGTATCTACCATGTATGTAGATAGACGCAGTGGCGTAGCGTGAGCCATTGCCGCCCCTTTGATGATATAAAAATAATGATGTTGGTGTCGGTGAGAAAAAAAAATCTTTTCGTGTCGCATGGGTGTTCCTAGAAGTTGTGCGGAACAGAGACGGACAGTATGCGGGACGGAACGAAGAAGTTACTAGTATTGGGCGAGAGGGACATTCAAAGTGGATTCAAATGGCAGTTATCTTTCTTGAAAAATGTATCTGTCTGATTACACCAAATTTTTTTTTTCCACGGATCGGCGGCAACCCTCTTTATAGTGGCGCCCAGGGCGGTCCGCCCCTCCGCCACTGGATAGACGTTCAACAGTGGGCTACGTACTAAGAGTGTATGTATTCGTAATTTCAAAAGTTTATTAAATAGATTTAGAAAACAACATATCAAACTCTGCGTCGGGGAGTGTACTTCATATCATTGTAAGCTTCAACAGTTTCCTCATCTCTGACTTTGGCTCGAGTTCTTGTTAGTTTTCGAGCAGCCCTCGGCTTCTTTTGAGATCCGAAGGACTGAACTGAAATATAGGCGGAATATTACGAATATAAACAGCTGATTATAATAAAGGTACCTATGAAAAGTTAATAATTCATATTTTTATATTTCTACTAGAATGAGTACAAAATTGAAAATTTTAGCTGTCTTTGTCTACGTTATCGTGATCGTCTGCAGACAGAAAATTAAATTGCCTTTTCATAGAATGATTCCAGTACAGATGGACATATTTTTATTTAACAAGAGTTTTTAGAATAACTAAGAAAATTCTAACAAAATGGTTTTAAGTCAATCAACTTCGATTTAACGTGCGAAATAGATGATTGATATAGATATAGATATGTATCATATAATATAAAGATATATAGTTATTTACCACTTCCATTTGCACTCAAGTTTCCTTGAACTCTACAACTTTTGTGGCTCCGGACGTCTTCTCTGCTCATCAGAGTGCTGAATCCTGTCGCTGTCGATCTGGCAGAGCTGCACTTGCTGTCTAACCCTAGAGCTTCAAGAGAGCGCATTCTTTCTGCTATTTGATCTTCGATGACCTCTCTGTGTGGCTCTCCCTCGCCTAAATCTTCCATTTCTGCCAGCCAATCGACGCGCTCGCGAATTTGAGTTAGCACTGCAAATAAGTAATAAATGTTTATTTTTATACCAGGCTTGGGATGCTATTTTCTAATTATCAGTATTAATTCTTCTTTAGTTAGATTAGGCCAAAAACCAACTGTTGCCGAGGGCAAAATTATATTTAAGTATTTTTATAATACATATTTTTATATGTAAGTAGTTATCACATATGTTATTATGGACTTTACTTGAAAAATTCGTAGAAAAATATGTATTTTAGCATTTTTGGCAAATGTGGGGTGTGGCAGACATAATCGAGCTTAGTTCTGACCTTTCTCTAAACTGATATGACGGCAGTAAGCAATACACAGTAAATATGCGCTACGGTTAATTTTTCCCTCTTGCATAGTCTCTACTCTCCTGTGATTTTTGTGTAAAAATAATTTTATCAGATCAAGCATTTTGCCAGGTGGCAATCAGAAATCGGCGGACAAAATAATAATTTTGGTACATGTTAAACACCCCCTTCTGTTTGCTGCCCTTGCTCCACTGGGGTAAAAAGAAAAAGATAGCCAAACACAACCTAGGTATAGTATTTCTGTATAGACTTTTTCATTTTAAATATTTTCATCAAAAACTAATCTTTTCTGCCGATTTTTATTTCATTTGTGTATTAAGGGATGCTTCTCTATCAATTAAAATTTGTATTCAAAAATGACAGGTTGAAGAGATGTAATTTACCGCGCTGTTTCAAATAGAGGTTCAAGGTAATTTTACCTACATAGCAGCGATATAGATCATTGTAACGATACATCGTTACCTAAACAACTACTTAAATTGATTAATATTTTATTGATATATGATATCAATAAAATATTAAAAGAAGATTTTTAGAAAAGATTAAATTTATTTTTTGTGTAATCTTACGAAATAATCTGCACCCTATATTTTTCATCGGGTAATAAGGTTTGTATGTAGGTGTTCTTACATTCGTTTCTCATTTCCTTTGGAGTGGGTAGTTTAGGCTTCGGTCTATTGAGTCTAGGAGGTAATGCCTCTTGAACAACGTCAGCGTCTCCATATGTCATCAATTTTGCCAATTTTTCTTTCATTTGCTCCCGGTCTTCGCCGCGCTTTAATGGCCGCGTCCTGAACACCAGTTTTATTTAAGGTAATATATATGATCGATCAAAGGTAATATGTAAAACAGAATGTAAAAGTTTATCAGTTTTTTAAATTAAAGTGATAGCATACCCAAACGAGTTTAGTTTGCAAGGATTTGATAAATGTTGTAAGACTCCTGTGTACACTTTTTGACGAGAAAAAAATATATGTTATACTTACATAGTTAAAACCTTAATTAAGTGGATTTGCTAATATTATAATATTTTGGCTATTAAAACAGAAAAAAAGATCTGATACTCTATTTTTGGGCTTAAATTTAAATTGTTTGAAAAACTAAGAGTGATATTCTCTTGATTCTTATTTCTCAAAATATATATTAACTATGACCAAGTGAATTTGCTAACTTCATGGTTCTAAATACATATGTATTTGTATTTTATACCGAGAAAATCGAGATTTTCAACGTGAGGTGATTTGGGAATTTTTTCCCTTCACCGAAAAGACAGTGGTGTAAATAATCATGATGTACTTGAAAATTATATTATATATTCCGCGTGTTCTAAATATATGAAAAAGACCACAACAATAGAGCTGTATTAACAAAAATTGTTTTAACAAAATCGGTTCACGAGTTTTTCTAATATCCGTAATAATGTTTTTTTTTTTTATACCACTAAGGTGGCAAACTAGCACACGGTCCGCCTGATGGTAAGCGATCACCGTGGCCTATGGACGCTTGCAACAACAGGGGTATCACTCGCGCGTTGCCGACCCTTCAAAAATACAATAACTTCTTTCTTGAAGAACCCCATACTGTAGTCCTTAGAGAAAACCTTGGCAGGGAGCTCATTTCACAATCCAAGCGTTCGCGGGAGAAAGTTTCTCTGAAACCGCACTGTACGCGACCATTTCGGTTCTAAAGTATGAGAATGAATTCCCTGCCTATGGCGAGCGGTGCGATGGTAGAAAGTAGCCGTGGGCATCATTTCGAACAATTCCTCAGAACAAATCCCATTGTACAAGCAGTGGAACATACACAGGGAGGCAAAATCTCTCCTCAGACTTAAGGGTTCGATACGGCAAGTCAGCTTGGGATCGTCGACAATTCTCAGAGCCCGTCGTTGAACCGAGCACCGGGTGCACATTCGCAGTCTTCCATGAAGACGGAAATTGCCTAGTGTGGTAGGAAAGTGCGAAGAGGTGCGTGAGTACAGGACATAACTCAGGAGCACACTGCTTAAGCACCACTGATAGTATACCGTCTGGCCCACTCGACTTATGAACGTCTAGAGAAAGCAATGCCCGCCGAACCTCCCGCTGTGTTATGGAGATTTCCGGCATGGTCTTACCGCACCACGGTATAGTAGGTGGTACAGTGCCTTCATCGTGCATGTTCGAGTTCAAGGCAAAGAGACTGCCCAGTAGATCGGCTTTCTCTTTAGTACTATGGGCCAAGTCACCATCGGTCATTCGCAGTGGTGGTAACAACGACTGGCAAAAGTTCCCTTCGGCAATTTGGCAAGTGACCAGAAAGCACGACTCCCAGAAGGAAAGCTCGCAAGTCGCCCACCTATTTTGCCGATGAATTGGATTTTTTCTCTGGCAGTTGCTTTCTTACTGAACCTTGAGGCAGCATTTAATTTGCGTTTTACCTCAGAAATATTCGGAAATTTATTATTACGAGCCGTGGTCCAAGCCTCATAAGCAGTTTGCTTAAGTATTTTAGCTTCTCTGCAAGACCTATTAAACCACAGTCGTTTTTTGACGCCGGAAGCTACTCGCGGGTTAGGAATAAAACATTCCATACCAGCGAGCATTGTCTCAGTGACAGCAGCTGCGCAGACGTCAGGATCTTCTGATCTAAAGCAAACCTGCCTATAAAATTCTCGCAATCCATCCCAGTCTGCCGACTTATAGTGCCACTCACGACGCCAATTAGTTGGCCCAGATGGATTAGGTTGTGTGCATGACACTTGAGTCCGAACGAGACAGTGGTCTGAGGAGCCTAAAGGCGCATCCACTGGCACGAAATATCCGTCCGGACGTGTAGTCAGCAGAAGGTCCAGTAAGGAGCTTGTATGGTCCTCTATATCTGATATTCTCGTTGGAGAAAGTACCATCTCAGAGAATCCATAGGTCAGAGCAAATTCATGAGCAGATATCCCTGCATAGTTATTGGTTCGAGAACTGTGCCACTCACGATGGTGGGCGTTAAAGTCTCCCAAAATAACTAGTTCTGCTATGGGATATTGCTCTAGAACTTTGTCAGTCGTCAAACTCAGGTGCGTGAAGAGTCGAGTTACGTCCGTGTCACCGCTATGAGACCTGTATAGGCACGCATAGATACGAGTGTGCCCGCCGTTATCTACGCGCACCCACAATATCGACAGGTCCCTGTCTTCAAGGCTATGAAGACGGCGACAGCAGATATCCTCCCGGACAAACATACACACACCGGCACGACTTATAAAATTGTGCTCGAGTTTGTAGCCGGGATAGTGAAAGTATGCAGTGTCGGCCGGGCAGGATATCTGCGTCTCCGTTAGAACGAGAATGATCGGCTGCGCAGTTTCTATGATGGTGGTGAACTGCGTTAAGATTGGCGTGAATACCCCTAATATTCCAAAAATCCACATTGAATGTGGATGGAGTGGCCGCTGAATAAACTCTTTTTCTTTTATTTTTTGCCATAATTTTTTATTGAAAGGGTTATTTAGACCAAAGATGAGGATTCACTGCACAGACAGTTTAGAGGACAAAAGGTGCGGTACTTAAACTGCCGAAGCATGGCACAGATGATACGGTTGCTGGCACGGCGGGCGGAAGGGCCACTGATCCCCCTCTGTTGTAGTAGCCGGGTACACTCCGGTCTCCTTCTCCGGCACGACTACCACTTCAGATACTTTACACAGGCTGGCGGATCAGCCTCCCAGGGCGGAGATTAAGTGATTCCTGGGTTCGGGAACCCGTTCAACCTGCGGGCGGCCAGCGGTCAGCCGTTTCATCAGGTCTCCCTGACCACCGGACCAACACGCCGCGTCTACGCCGAGCAATGATAGCAACAAGCACCGCCGGTCCTTCGCTGTCCGCGCAGCGAATCCTCAAAGAGCTCTGGCAACCTTACTTACCGCCAGAAACACAACACTACTCAATGTTAGAGTTATTGTGGCCGCGGTATTCTGTAAGGTGGTACTTCCCCAGTTCGGGCCGCTCATTCGAGCAAGTACTCGCTATGCCCCGCTTTATTTGTTCGGGCAACTTATTCGAGCGAGTACTTGCAGTGCCCTACCTCTCTTAATATTCTTTTATGTCCGATACGTACTTGGCCAGTTATTTATATATTTCGTTACACGCCACTTTTCGAAATGGGATCCCGAGTTACAAGACTACACACGTCAAACAAGCGGCGCCGCTTCAAAAGCGATATAAAAAAAATTTAATACAATTAATGGTACTAATATAGCGTGGAGCATTGGGGTCCTTGGTATTGACTGACATCTCTAGCGATGTTCAGTTCCGAAATCATTTGCAGGACAAGCTGACGCTGGCGTCCAAAAAACTTGGTGCAACTCGGGGCACAGGTTGCTGCCTTACAAATCAGAAGTCAGGCCTTATATGGAGTACTGCTGCCATCTCTGGGCGGGTACACCCGGATACCAGCTTGGCCCTTTTGGCTCGGTTCAACGACGGGCGGTGAGAATCATCGACTCCCAAACTCAGAAGCCGTATCGAACCCTTAAGTCTGAGGAGAGACTTAGCCCCCCCCGTGTGTGTTCTACCGCTTATATATTGGGATGTGTTCTTAGGAATTGTTGATGCCCACGGTTACTTTCTACCATCTCAACAATCGTTATCGGCAGGGCATTCATCCTCACACCAGAGCCTAAATGGTTATG
Source organism: Apoda limacodes (assembly GCA_946406115.1). NCBI lineage: Eukaryota > Metazoa > Arthropoda > Insecta > Lepidoptera > Limacodidae > Apoda > Apoda limacodes. The sequence continues at coordinate 27,377,041 of OX291550.1, forward strand.
AAATAAGCTCCCTGCCAAGATTTTCTTTAAAGTCTACATGGGGTTTTTAAGAAAGAAGCTAATAGATTTTCAAAGAATCGGCAAAGCGCGATTGCGCGAGTGTTGCCTCAAGTGTTGCAAGCGACCGTAGGCTGCGCTGACCGCTTATCATCAGGTGGGCTGCAAGCTTAATTGTCACTTTAGTATAAAAAAAAGTATAATATTATATAGACTGTGCTAATGGAAATGATGGTTTTATTACTCAACTTATTTGTTATGCAAATCACCAACCTATCTGGCTCTAACACTCCTGATTCTCTGATAGCGGAGAGCGAGCGGCGGCGCGAAGTGTGTGGTCTGATAAGCGGGTTGTTACTCTGAGAGCGATCGCTGCTGGCCGCTCTCCTTACTTCTTTCTGCCGTAAAGCCCATGCAGATTGTGAACGTTGTGCGATGCTCAGCTTTGACTCCTCGAGAAGTACTAAGGGTAACAGCAGCAGTATTAATATTATTCGCGATCAAAAAATATGGGCGGGACATCAACGCCCCGGACAGGCCTTAGGCCCCATGCCATGAAATCGCCAAAGTTGGGGTTACATTTTCAACCAAAGGTTATATGCCTAATATGGCTTAACATATGGGTAAGATTCCTATAGAAAATAACTTGGTAATGACCATAACCTTTTACGCCTAAGAAATTCAGAATCGTCTGGTTTTTATTTATGACTATTCTGTATATAAATCATTATTTCATATACGATCAAAACTAAGTATATCTATCTACCTTTAATAAATTCCTTGTGTGCTGGAGATGGCTCTACAACTCGGGTATGAAAAATACCGCCATGTGGGACATGTTTGCTTGGCCATTTAACATTGATAAATCCTTGAGCGTCTGGTTTTTCCATTACAATATCATTGAAATTAATGAATTCTTATTAAATGAAAACATAATACGAAACGAAAATGTAGGTGTTGCTAAGTATAACAGGATTATAATTTCTTTAGTATAACCAGAGGGTTATAACAACAACCGTCGTTTCCAGTGGCAACCACAAATGACAATCGTAGGCGTACCGAAACATTTTGGCCTATAACTTTATGTTATGCGATGCGTTTGCAAAGTATACTAAAATATAGGAAACTAAAGCTTTTGCCCGCGGTTCCACCCGCACTAAATTCTATTATCGGTGTAGGATTTCAAAGGTAACTGCTCAATTATAGAAAAAAACCGGCCAAGCCTGGCTCGCGCACCGAGGTCAGGGTTCCGTACAAACTTATTATATGTAGATAGTTTTTTCATCGTGAGATACAGGCAGGACCATCATAATTTTTTTTTTTATATTTGTGATGTAACATCTTGCTTCTTGCCAAATTTCATGATTCTAGGTCAACGGGAAATACCCCAAAGGTTTTGATTTATTTTTGTCACAATATGCAACAAAAATTACCGTATTTTTTGTATTGCATTGACTTAAAAGCTTGAACTTTTACAGCTTTCAGTGACCGTAGACTTTAGTATTTGATATTAATTTCAACTTAATGCTTTCATGCGTTCTGGAGTGAAAGGGTCTTCACAGGCAGACAGACAATCTTTTTTTAAATGCTTATAACTACAAATTAACAAATTTTTTCAGATGAAACTAAATAAAAGCTTGTAAAAATAAAGTGGTATCACCTACGTATGTTAGAAAAAAGCAATTTAGGTACTTATTATTTAAACTACATAGAATAAATTGACATTAATAAAATTGCATGCATTGAACTCGTTGCTTTAAAAGATTTCGAGTTTTATCATGCTATCGTACATATCTGATGATGTGGAAATGTTTAATGAAACTTTTTTGGCGCAATCCCAATGAAAAGATTTTTGGCTGTATGGGAAATCTTTGCTTTTCGTAAGAAGGAAAACGAAACAGAAAAAGTATATTTGGCGCCAATTTCTGTGCTTCCCAAACAAATCCAAAGGTACGAGTGAAAACATTAGATCATCGAAATGGACAGTTCCGTTGGTACTGCGATTGAAAAAATTAAACTTCAAGAACAAGACAAAGAAACAAAACTTAAAGAAAAACGAGAAAGTAAGATAATACCTACGGCTTAATACACAAAACTAGTATGTAACCTATATGGTTATCGTTTTCGTCAGCAAACTATACCTACTGCTTTGAGCATACAGCCTGTGCGACTACCATACAGGGCCATGCCCGGATGCTGTCGTAGCGATACTTCTTAACCTTATATCCTAAGATAGGTTATTAACATAATTAAGTAACAAAACTAAAATTATCTTAACTAAAACCCTAAAATACATGAAGTATTCTTTTTATGATAGGTTATTTGTTATTATAATTTAAAAAATTGGGAGATTTACTGTTATTTGTGGTATTTTTCATAATTTTCCTAAAGCATAAGATTGAAAATTTGAAACTTCCTATGTGGTAGCTTTTGCGCACAGCTCCTCTCGAATACTATGCGTTTCACGTGAGTTGGCCTTAGATCAGACACGAGATTGACGCCACATTGTAGGGAATTGTGCTTAAAATGAAATACTTTTTATTTCAAGGCAAATATTTAAAAATTCAAACGTATAATTTAGGGTTATACATTATAAACGTTTATTAACGAAGCACAAAAAAGAATCCTGACGCTATAGGAAAGTATATAATTGAAATAAAATAAAAAAACACCAACATGGGTAAGATGACACACATCAGTCTAAGTTGACATATCAAATTATCGGTGCACAATTCATAGCTGAACGTTGTAGTTCTTGGTGCAACTCCAGCACATAGAGTATGGCTCTTGTCCCTTGCATAATTGGCAACAAACCCTACGCTCTCCTGACTTCGTTTTACTATATAATAACTACAGTACAGTATGTTATTTATTAAGTTTTTATAATGTTATTCTGTTATATAAATAAAGTGTTTTACTACTACAGGGTAAGATGACATACTTTGTCTCCTTAAAACGGCGGTTGCTATGTCATCTTACCCTGAGGGATACAAAATATTTGCCGCCTTGTTTGCGTTTAAACTTTAACGTTACTTTTGTTATTCTTCTGTGTTTATAACGTTTATCAACCGCAGCTCATATCAAAGTATTCAAACACAGCACAAAACGGCACAAATACTTGTAATAAAATAATAATTACGAGTAAGAAAATCACAAAAATGAGCACAGCCTGTCAAAAAAAAGCAAGCGGGAGGTTACTGAAGTTTTGAGCGGTGCCGTCATTTGCGAGCCAATGTGTAAACGACGTTTAAGCGCTTGTGGCGCGTATATTTAAACAGATTTATGTAAGAAGTATGTCATCTTACCTGAGTATGTCTTCTTACTTTGCCCTATGTGAGTTGGTATACCTACGGCGTGCTCGGTGATCAGTCCAGGTACGGACTCCGCCCACCATTAAGGCGCATGACCATCGGTCAACACATGAAAAACGCAAAGTACGTAATCTAATCATATAAGACTACCTGTTTATTTCATGAGGTAGGTTGTCATGACATGCACCTTAATATCTATCTATCCAGTCGAGGCAGCAAAGTCTATATTAAATCGCACTATTCGAGAAACCGCTTCGCAAACTGAAAAACTACTACAAGATAAGATGGAACTTCTTCAGAGGATGGACAAACTCCGAGCAGAGCTTAATGTAGCCAGGGTACGACGCAACGCGCTTGCCGCACAGGTGGATGCTTGCGAGAAAGAGTTTGAGGACTGTAGAGCTAAGTCTGTAAGTAAGAGTTTAGCATGTAGACAGGTTTAGATCTTTTATGTAGCGGCAAACAGTAGCGTAAGAGGGGTAAAGTAGGTTTCTAATGACACTGACTCTCAGTCAATGAGACCTGATTACTTCATCAAACTTCGATTCGATTTAAAAATAATGACTACACTTCAAAGTGCAATACTGAGTCGATACCTCAATAACAGCTAAATTCAGGCAAAATTTCTTTGCGTCTCTGCAACAAACATAGCAACGGAGTTACTTGATTTTAAACACAAGTATAGTCAAAGGGCAAAGTAGGACATAGGCAAAGATGACTTATAGGTCATCTTTGGACATAGGTTACTTTTTATCTCAATCAAAGTTATCCTCTGTGTCTGTCACGGCCATAGAACATTATAAGACTACCCAATGTTCTGTGGTCACGGCCAATTTTCGCCGTATCTATTCACCGATTAAATTGAGGTTTGGTACATATACCTATAATTTTCATGGCCCAAATACGGTCACACGTCTATTTTGAAATAAGGGAAAAATTTTGCCAGCTATACCTTTTGACATATAAAATAAAAGGGTTTGTTGTGGGGCTCACAAATATACTTTATGATTTTAAAATAAATAGTTTAAGAATTATTTAGGGAAATATATGAAAATTTACCGGGCAATGGTCTTATATAATACTGAGCCTTAAATGTTGAAAAAAAATACTGCTTTACTTATGGATAATAAAAAAACCTATGAGATGATAAAATTATTGTTACTTATTTATTTTGTTGCATATAGAACACTTAGTGAATTCGACTCGCACTTGACCGGTCTTTTATTATTGTTAGACACAACAATTTGTTTTTATAATCATGTTTCGCAGGATTACGGCATCTCTCAAATATGGGAATTACGATCTTCACTATGCAATACTATTCAAAACGTATCAGATAATTGCGATATTTGGGCTTTGCTAATGAAACCGATGCGCACGGAACTAAAACCGCGTGCCCATATAGCTCCGGTCAATAATGATGTTGAACAAAAACTTATACACGAAAATAGGCTGAAAGCCACTAAAGAGAGGCGAGACAAAGCCATCAAAGAACGTGATAGGTTACAAAATGAACCGGAACTTGGAGAAGAGTTTGTTAGGTAGGCACTTCTTTACAGTTATTAGGTATCTAACACCATTAAATTTAAACAATGACTGTTCTTCTGTTTTCTGCAATATAAAGACAAATATCCAGTTTGTATCGTACTCAGTAGCATAGTACAAGAAATAACACACCTTCAGTCACAAACATAATAAACCTGAGGAGGTGGTGAAAACCATACTGGTACAAGACGGACACAAGTTACAAATGTTACGGGAGTAATCCCAACTCTTACCTGCAACTCTTACAGCAAAAGTGACCTGATGCATAGATGTCGTCAAAGAGATGCAGAATGACTTTATACTTTTATGCCGTTTGAGAGTTCCACTGGAAAATATTGCTCCACATAAAACTCTCCAGTGCACTATTCCTCCACGTCAGAGTCGTTACGATGTATCTATTAACTATATTTTTTGCGCAGAGAATACTTTTCATCCCAATCAAAAGTTTCCAAGGAACACTTTACGCAGCAGCAGATTGACTCGATTTTAGGCACAAAAAGAGTAGAAGAACGGGGATGGGAATACGACTTCCTTTTTAGGTTTGGCCCGAGCCATAACCATTATTAAGCGAAACAGTAACATATCTAAAGTTTGTTGGAAACGATATTCAAAGTAAAGCAACGTCGGGCTTGATCAGTAATTGGAGGGGTGTGTTTATAAATTACGTAAATGGTGGTAGGTACGGAACCCTCAGTTCGCGAGACTGACTCACATTTTGCCGGTTTTCTTTTTTATAGGCCCTCAATTATTCCAATTATTACCAATATATTTGAAGTTATCATGTTGATAATTACACTGCTAATCAACGGTAAGTGCTTGAAGTCGTTGCAATACAAAGCTGGAGAGTATTAAACTAGAGGTTTAATTTACGACAATTTATGATCATCAAGAAAAGGGTCTGGTAAATCCAGCAAAGGCTTTTAAATAGGCTTGCAACGAATATTCGGCTCCTATTCGATATTCGGCCTATTCGGCTACTTTTATTCTATTCTTCCGAATACGGAGTATCCAGGTACTATTTGGCCGAATACTAAAGATTTTTCGCTGCAGTAGGATGATTGGCAAAATAAAACAATCTTTTTATTTTCTTGTAATCAATAAAATAATTATTCATTATCAACTTCCGTACTTCCTTCCATAATTATTACTATTTTATTAGGCTTACACAATTTGACTTTTAAAGTAAACAAATCAAAACGAAGAGAGCACGAAAATGTTCGCATTTACTATGAGCACTAAACTTAATAATATATTAATAATAGTGAATAAACTAAATAGCGACACAACTGTAGTCATCTTGTTTGGAGATAGCATGGGCCTGAGAAAAAAAGACTTGACTACAGGCATTAATTATTTAGTTCAAGTTCAAGAGAAATCGAAGTGTAGATTTATTATCTGTGGTTTTCCATATTCTATTAGCTTAACCACAGAACAGAACAATTATATATCAGACTTAAATGTGCATTTGTATAATTTAACTTATCGTTATAGTGACATTTTTACTTATTTCGATGTTAATAAATTTATATATAATTTTAAACTTAATTGGGGCAATATGAATATGCCCATGAAATGCAGACGACTCATTGCTAAGTTGATAGCACATAATATACAAAATGTTAATTCAGGTTTAAAAGAGCAGTGCAAGGGACCTGATTCTCATGCATTAAATGGTTTTAGTAATGGTAATATTTCAAATCTACCTTTAAACTAAATAACATGACAATAAGTAAGCTCGATCATTTTAATGTTGTCCACCAGAATATACAGGGCTTACTTCGCAAAGAATTAGAAATCGACCTGTTTCTAAATAGTTACAATATTCATGTCTTATGCTTAACTGAGCATTGGCTTCTAAGGCATCAATTAGCTTTAAATTTCTTAAATTATTGTATTGCTAGTAACTTTGTCAGAAAGTCAGCCGTACGTGGTGGCTCATTAATTCTTGTTAAAAATTGTATGAAATTTAAAGAACGCAAAGACATATTAGCATTATCAATTGAACGTATTATTGAAATATCTTGTGTTGAACTGGAACATTTAATAGTTATTTGTTTATACCGCCCTCCCTCCTCAATCTATAGTCAATTTGAAACTGTAATGGAGGACGCATTAAGGATAGTGTCATCTAGAAAAAACATATAATACTATGTGGCGATTTTAATGTTAACATACTTGAAAAATCACCAACTTCTTTACGATTGATAAATCTGTTTAAATTTTTTGACCTCATTAACCTGTTTTACGAACCAACCAGAATCACTGCTACTTCTGAAACATATCTTGACAATGTATTTTTCAATTGTGATGTTGTGGCGAAATCGATTATTACTTATCTTTCTTCAGATCACTGTGGCCAAAAGCTGTCCCTATATAATAATAATTTAAAGAAAATATCTAATTTTAAAACTTGTATTCCTATGACACATTCTCGCATAGATCGCTTTAAAGAGAACATAAATAATAAGATTTCAATTCCCATACGATAACCCAAATGATAATTATAGTTATCTATTTAATTTTATAAAACACAAGTTTTATACACACCAAATTTTTAAAACAAAGCTAGTTAAGGAAAACAGTAATTTAAAATTTAGTGACTGGGCCACAGTTGGTATTTATAAAAGTAGAGAAAACTTTATGAATTATATGAAATATAATCATGTACCATCTTTCATTGAATACGTGATAAAATACTCTAAACTGTTTAAAAAAGTATGTAGGGCTGCCAAATCAAAGTACTTAAGTGATAAAATTAGATGTTCCAAGAATAAAATCAAGGCAACTTGAAATATTATCAAGAATGAAACCGGTAAAATCACAAATCCACTTAAAAAAGACTTCAGAATTAAGGTTGACGGTAGAATAATAAAAACAGATACTGATGTCGCAAATTCTTTTGAAAAGTTCTTTACTAACATACCTATGACAACAACAAATTCAGTAAATTCTTCGTCTTTAAAAGCCCTAACAATTTTAAAAAGACATAAATTTAAATAATATTCGATTCAAATTTAAACATGTAACGCCAATAGACATAGTTAAAGCTTATCAATCGCTGAACTTAAAAAATACTAAAGATCTGTGGGGTTTATCAGTTAATGTTCTAATTGGCATTATAGACGCATTATCTCCTTTTTTGGCAGTTATCTTTAATAAATGTCTAGACGATGGTGTATTCCCTGATTTAATGAAGATTAGTATGATAATACCACTTTTTAAATCTGGTAGCACAAAAGAACTTAATAATTTTAGACCCGTTTCTATTTTGCCTGCACTCAGTAAGATTTTTGAAAAAATTATATTAAATCAACTATTGCAATACTTCACTACAAATAAATTATTTCATAGTGAACAATATGGATTTACAAAAGGTCGCGCAACTACTGATGCAGGTGTATCATTAATGATGCACATATTCTCAGCTTGGGAAAATCATCAAAATGCAATTGGAGTCTTTTGCGACCTATCCAAGGCTTTCATGAAAAAAACATGAAACTCTTACTCGCAAATTAGAATATTACGGTGTTAAAGAATCTGCACTTGATCTTACATCTTCTTACCTAAGTTGCAGAACACAAACAGTTGACATAAATGGTACAAAATCCTCAGGATCAGCAGTGGTAATGGGGGTTCCACAAGGATCGATATTGGGACCGTTTTTGTTCTTGGTATATATTAATGATTTGCCTTATTTTGCTGAAAAATTTTGTCAAGTCGTTTTGTTTGCTGATGACACGTCCTTATGTATTTAATGTTGATAAGAAAAAAGAAAACTATAACGATGTCAATGACGCCTTATCGGCAATACTTAATTGGTTTGAAGTAAACAATCTTTTGCTTAATTCCAAAAAAACCAAGTGCATCAAATTTGTTTTACCGAATGTTCGAGACCTTAACACTAAATTAATCTTAAATGGAGACAGTTTAGATTTGATAGATTCAACTATGTTTCTGGGCGTCACATTAGATCCCAAACTGCAATGGAATACACATATCTCTATACTTGCAGGAAAACTTAGCTCAGCTGCCTTCTCTGTTAAGAAAGTCAGACAATTAACTAATTCTGAAACTGCCCGCTTAGTTTATTTTAGTTATTTTCACAGCATCATGTCATATGGAATTCTGTTGTGGGGCAGAGCAGCTGATATAGAGTCAATTTTCATATTACAAAAAAGAGCTATTAGGTCTATCTATAACTTGAAACCTCGGGATTCCCTCAGAGAAGTTTTTGAGAACATCGGCATTTTAACTATGATATCGCAATATATTTATGCAAATATAATGTATGTTCGTTGAAACTTGCACTTGTACTATAAAAAAAGCGATGTACACAGAGTTAATACACGAAATAAATATAAATTAATAGATGTTACTAGTCGTCTTCAAGAAATTAACAATTCTTTTGTCGGGCAGTGTGTACGCTTTTATAACAAGATCCCACAGACTACCCTGAACTTGCCTTTACATCAATTGCAATCAACAATTAAATGTGATTTGATACAGGGCGGGTATTACACTGTTGACGAGTTTTTAAATGACAAGAATAATTAGACTTAACAAACTTTTTTTTTTTTGATATGTTTCGTGCAACTTTTAAATAGATAATAGTTTTTTTTTGACATAATTTTATATTTGTAACTTGACTTAAGATTCTGCTATTTTATTTTGACATATATAATTTTACTATTTGTATTTAAACTTCAGTTTTTTTTGTGGTAGTATTACCTACTTATTTAAGTTTTATTGTTCTTAATTTTATTTGTATTGTTTTGCTTTTTAAGTACATAAATACGTGTACTTTTATTTAAAAATTGACATGTAAAAGCGCCTTATTAGCGGTATTCGGCGTGTGGCCGAAATACTATTTGTTGCTAGTCTACTTTTGATTATTAGGTGTCTATTTATGTAAACTAAAACTATCAACTAACTTATGAAGATGCTTGTATTCAAAGATAACTTTTGCTTGTATTATTGATCTTTATCCTTGCCTTTCATAGGATTAAGAACGCCCTAAGATATGCATTGGAAAAAACATCAAATGTCCAGAAGTAACCTTCACAAATCCAAGTGAGATATCATTAATTCTTTATCTATTGTACACGAAAATTAAACATGGATGAATGCATGGTGAATTTTTTTTTTCAATCGTATAAAGGTGAGCCTATCTGTAATTATATTCAGCTAATCTTAGAGATAGGTAATTTTATGTTGTCAATTTGCGAAAAACGCTTGAATGAATGTGGGTACAGGTTTAGGTAATTTGAGACCCGAGATAGGACATACGAGTAGGCTATTTAAAGTTGCATACAACAACATTTGCAACATTTATAGGGTTGCCATAATTACTGAAAACTGATACAAGCGTTTAAGGTAATATTTCTCGAGATTAGGAATAAGGTTAAAAAACACTATATTTTTTAATGACAAGATACATGAGATAACTATGAAGTTCTGAATACCAAACTAGTTAAAAAATCATTAAATGGACGATTTGCGACAGTCGTATTGCTGCATACTTGTATATTAACGGGAATTATTAATTTTGAGTATTATTGAGTGATCCAGGTGTCTGTTGAAATAAGTAAGTGTGAGTCGGAGTCTATAAATGGGGAGTAGCCGTTGAAATCCTACACCGATTACCGAATTTAGGGCGGGCGAAGGCCCTTGCCTAAAAATAGCGCATTTTTTGGTAGCGAATACGAATGCTACGTTTTTATTTTAATACAAAACACAAAAGTTGTTAGTCGCGTTCGCAGGAGGAAATTCCTCTGAAACCACAATGTACATGATTACTAAGGTTCTGAGGTGTAAGGATGAATTCCCTGTCAATGGCGAGAGATGCGTTGGTAGAAAGTAAACGTGAGCATCGTTTCGAACAATTCCTCAGAATTTACATCCCATTATACAAGCGGTAAAACACACACACGGAGGCAAAGTCTCTCCTTAGGCTTATGGGTCTTGCCATTTTTTTTTAAAGTTACGAAGACTAAATACCAGGTTTCACTGCACAGACAGCTTAGAGGACAGATGTTGTAGTAGCCGGGTCCAACTCGGTCTCCGGCACGACTTCTACTTCAGAGACTTTACAAAGGTTGGCCGTTCAGCTTTCCAGGGTGGAGATTATGTAATCCCTATGTCCTACTCGCTATGCCCTGCTTTTATTGTTCGGTCGGTTTATTCGAGCAAGTACTCACTGTGCCCTACCTCTCTTAGGTAAAGATCTCTCTTACCTTACAAGAAAATAGTTTAGTCTCTACTGCAATAAAGTAGTAAAAAGCTATGTTTCAACTGTTTTTAATTTATAACATTGCATCTTGTACCACCAGAGGGCCTTGCAAAATTTAAATTGCATAAAATTAATTACATATTATATATGTATATATTATATATGTATGTAAAATTATTTACATAAAATTTTGGTCTCGCCCCGCCACTGGGTGCACCCGCCCAGAGATGGCAGCAGTACTCCATATGGAGCCGGACTTGCGACTTGTAAAGCAGTTATAGCACAATTTTATTGTATACATACATACGATATATAATTTATTCATTTATACGTAATATTCATTGTAGCGTTTGTTTATGGTGTAGCTTCTAAACGAATTGACCGATTAAGGTCATATTTACACAGTAGAAATATTTTTTCTTTTACAATCACTGGTGTGATGAATGTGAATGAATTAAAGCTGTTAAAATTATCATATAGTATAAAAATAGAAACCTCATTCACAGGATCCCACAATTCCAGAACACATCTCCAAGAACCTTGGGATCCTTGGTGTCGACATCTCCAGCGATGTTCAGTTCCGAGATCATTTACAAGATAAGGTGAAGCTGGCGTCCAAAAAACTTGGTGTACTCAACAGAGCGAAGCAGTACTTCACGTCGGGGCAAAGGTTGTTACTTTACAAGTCGCAGGTTCGGCCCCATATGGAGTACTGCTGCCATCTCTGGGCAGGTGCACCCGGATACCAGCTTGGCCCTTTTGACTCGGTTCAACGACGGGCAGTGAGAATTGTCGACGATTCCAAACTCACTTGCGGTATCGAGCCCTTAAGTCTGAGGAGAGACTTTGCCTCAATGTGTGTGTTCTACCGCTTGTACAATGGGTTGTGTTCTGAGGAATTGTTTGAAATGATGCCCACGGCTACTTTCTACCATCGCACCGCTCGCCATCGGCAGGGAATTCATTCTCACACTTTAGAACCTAAATGGTCGCGTACAGTGCGGTTTCAGAGAAACTTCCTCCCGCGAACGCTTAAGTTGTGGAATGAGCTCCCTGCCAAGGTTTTCTGCAAGGACTACAGTATGGAGTTCTTCAAGAAAGAAGTTATTAGATTTCTGAAGGGTCGGCAACGCGCAAGTGATACCCCTGGTGTTGCAAGCGTCCATAGGCTACGGTGACCGCTTACCATCAGGCCGTAAGCTTGTTTGCCACCTTAGTGGTATAAAAAAAAAAAAAAAAAAAAAAAAAAAAGTCACAAGTTTGGCGGGTGAATGCAAAATGGTTACATACAGTGCGGTTTTAGAAGAACTTTGCCAAGGTTTTCTCTAAAGGCTACAGTATGGGACTCTTCAAGAAAGAAGTTATTAGATTTTTAAAGGGTTGGCAAGGCGCAAGTGACGCCACTGGTGTTGCAAGCCTCCGTAGGTTGCGGTGACCGCCTACCATCAGGAGAACCGTCAGCTTGTTGGCTGCCTTAGTGGTATTAAAAAAGTTAAAATTAATGTTTTTATTTTTATGTAATGCACTATTAGTTGGTTTGTGAAACTATTTTTTTTTGGTAAGAAGTTATTGTTTTATTATATTTTATTTCCAAAAATAAGAATTTGACTGTATTAAGCTGTAAAAGTGTTAAGAAGTATACCACAGCGTTTATATAATACTAGCTGGTCTGACAAACGTTGTTCTGCCCTTTTGATGTTTTATGAATAATTAAGCCACGGCGCCACCTATCAAATCCAGATTTTATGTTCGTTTTTGTTTTTCGGAATTAAACTGAGATATAATAGTGAGCAAACGAGTCATTTAGGTTCATAATAATATATTTTTAATAACTTAACGCCACCTATCAAATATTAAAAGCTATAAAACATTGTTAATGCAGAAGAAAAAATATATCTACCCTGTAAATATGACCATAATCGGTCATGTCGTTCAGGAGTTACACCATAAACAAAACATTCACGATTATTACGTATTGATAAGTACATAAGTATTTATTATATATAATAATATGTATATAATTTATTTAGGTAACAAAATAAATTTCATTGAAATATTAAACTATTATAGATTTTATAGAATTTAAGTAAAATGTTACAAAAAGTGGCCCTCAAAAATTATCTCTATCTTATGATAGATACACTTTGGAGGTCGTGTACATAGCAACTTTTATTCACTACTTCAACTTATGAAGGACGAATTGAAAACAATGAGCAAATAACGGCCAGCAAAGTTGTGAAAATTTTCACACAACGCTCCCGACACAAAGATTTTTGGCGCCATTATTGGCGTCATAATATATTTATGCTAGGCTATATGGATGAAATTTCCAACAGCCTTCAGAAGCCCAGACAATTGAAAAAAAAAAGGAACCAAAAAATGGTGTCAAAACAAAAAACGAAAAAAATAAATAAATTTTTCGAATAAATACTTAATTCAATTACAAATAAAAATGAACAGGTGTTTTCAGCCTTTAAGATGTATGAGGTTGGTACAAACGAGTTATTGCATATATATAAGTTAAAAAAAATTCAGAGGCAAAATTGTTGGTAATGGTTATGTTTTAGTAAAAAACTTACTATAAATCAGTGTTATGTAATTAATTTGAAATACTATAATATGGAGGTAGGTAGAAGAAGAAAACGTATTGAGAAACAGTATGAAAAATACTGTGATCGTATTATTTTAGTTATGGACAATGACATTTTTTTAGTTTACCTATCCCATCATCCTTACACAATTGCAGCCATAGCTATAAAAGTTCATTAATTCTTACCAATAGAAAGGTTACTCAACTAGCTATAGCAAAAATCCTGGTTGGGTTGTACATTTGCCCCCATTTGTACACCCTAACCGTAACGAAAAAACAAAAATTCGTCAAAATTTCCTAAGTCCAGTCATTTTTTCCCTTACGCCCCTTTTTTGCTTTTGTTTTTTTTTTACTAATAACAACATATTTTAAGTTTCAGAAAGTATCTTCAACAATATGGAACTAAAAGATTTTTTAGCAGTGTAAATGAAAATGAACCTATTAAGTTTTCAACTAGTGAAGCAGCACGACGGACAGTCCTGCCACACATGAGAAAAGTTTCAACAGATATGCCATGGTATCAGCCATACATAGTAGTATACAGTGTAGCAGTCTTCCTAATCTACTTCTGTATTCTAAGAGAAGAAAATGATATGGATCAAGAATTTAATAAAACATTATATGATCGAATACAAGGCTTAGAAAAAGAACAACTCTTGCAGTCTTATAGATATAATAAAGAACAAGGTCTGAGTGTTGAGGCCATAGAAAAGAGGCTGCAAGAGTTAGAGGCAGAGGAAGCTAAGCTAGTTGCGTAATTAATCTATATGTTATTTTGTATTATTTAGATAATTGTTGTTTTAATTTCATTTAAATACTAAGTGAAGCAGTGATAAAAGAGTTAAATTGTTATTTACTTTGATGCCTCCAATTGACTTTACATTTTTAACTTATGTGTGAATATGGTTTCTATTGGATTAATTATATTGACAACCCTGTATTTCCTAGGTTTATCTTTAAAAACTTGATTAAAATAATAGACATCTACTTTTTGTCAAAGTACTTATAATACTATAAACAAGTAGAACATCTTTGCACAGGTGACAAGTGTGATGAGGCAGTGTGGTGGGGAAGGAGACCCTTCCCTTGAAATTTGCATACAAACCCAAGTGAACCTTACCATCATTGTCAAATAGATTATGTCACTAGTTGATGTGATAAAAAGTCAACATAGCAACAATTGGCAGCCCTACCCAAACTTTGAGTTTAATTTTGTAAACAGTTTTATAAAGACCTTGAAATGTATTATTATATGGTTTTATTTTAGTGACTACACTATGACTGCTGTTAGATGATGGAAAAATTTCTAGGGGCCACTGTGTGCTGGTTGTGTACTTCTGATCAGTAGCTAATTTAAAGTTTATTACCTAGGCTAGGGGTTTGCAATCTTTTTGCCATTCTGATGCTGCAACTAGTTTACAGATTTAATTTTTTTGAGACACCCTTCTTGTATGATTCTGACTAACTTTATGTGACAGCCAGTCGCAATGGAAAGGGGTGACTGTTAGTCTGTTCAATCTTTGGTTAGGGGGCCTAGCTAATTAGAGGAATTTTACATTAAGGATATCAATACAATGGGATAAGAGTTCAAAACAAAAATGTTGTGTCACCCTGCAGACTGTTGCTGAGGATCCAAGCACAATGTGCAGAAGGCTGGGCATCCTTTTCTAGCGCAGTTCGTAGATGAGCGGAAG
Organism: Apoda limacodes; assembly: GCA_946406115.1. Classification (NCBI taxonomy): domain Eukaryota; kingdom Metazoa; phylum Arthropoda; class Insecta; order Lepidoptera; family Limacodidae; genus Apoda; species Apoda limacodes. Next base: position 27,392,407 of record OX291550.1, read on the forward strand.
GGTGTGCACCAGGAGCACTGTCCCTTTTTGTAGATTTGTTGAAATCTGTCCAACATATACCACAAAAAAGTGGTATTGTGGTCTGTCTTTTTGTTCAATGTATACCAAACGCGGTCACTAAACTATACGTTAACATGTGGAACTGTCTTCACCAAATTCGAAGCAAGCGAACACTCTAACAATTCGCAATACGCGAGTGTCGCTTCCAACCAGCTAGGGTGCAAAGACTGAACTGAACTATTCGCACGGAAACGTGCGTTCCAGAACCGAAACCAAGATCAATGTGACACCAAATGAATGGCTTATTATTACCGATCATTCCTTTAGAAGATATTTGTGTTTAGCTCTAGAATTAAGATTACCATTTCTATTTATTTAATAAAAAAAACTACAAACAGTATAAGTAATCTTAATCATTATAATTTTTAAGAAAATATTACAATGATTGTACTTCAATCTATGAGAAGGGCGACCTTGCTTTTCTAAACATAATATCTCTCTTAATCTAAATTTGTTTGTTGATTGTACTATGCAGTTCGTACAGTCTCCTGACACCCTCTAAATAGCTATGCGATACCCCAGGGCGTCAGGCGACAGTCACGCATTACGAAAACATGTGAATTTTATTAAAGACCAAGTGCAATTATAGGAATGAGCACTCTCAGTCACAGTGCTCATCCAGCGTCGATTTAAACGTAATAAGATGTTTTAATGCATGCAAATGTAATAAGTTGCACTACCTAGATGAATCGTTTTGACGAGTGGGCCTTGTCCATGTATTTGGACAAGACAAAAGTCATGTTTTACCAACACGTCGTGCTACTGCTAGTATACGTCGCCGCTACCTTACTTTTAGTAGTCCAGGATTATGTGTACCTTGGACAGAAAATCCAACTGGGCAGGAATAACTTTGAAAAGGGAGCCGATCCAGCTAGGTTGGGCAGTATTTGATAAGTCTTCACGTCGCCTATACTGCAGGGGTTGGAGACCATAGTCTTTGACCAGTGCATTATATCTGTCATGATTTACGCTGCCGAAACTTGGACACTTACAGCAAAGTTCTAAGTCTCAGGGCGCCATGGAGCGAGCTATGCTCTGAGTGTGGGAATGAGTACATCGGGAAGAGAACTAAAGTCAACTACATTGCTCAGTAAGCTGAAGTGGCAGTGGGCTTGTCACGTCTGTCGGAGGAGGACTGATGGCTGACGGCATAGGAGTGTCCTAAAGTTGAGATCGCGTACGGTCAGGCGCAGCGAGGAATGCCAGCGCCAGCACCGACGATCTCAAACCTCAATAGGCTAAATGCAGAAAGCAGTGTCACACTTGGCCGGTTTTTATTAGTTGTTGTAGTTTAGAGCTCGCTCAAACCATAATCACAAATGACAACACCATAATCGCAAGTTTTTGAAGCTCGTATGTATTACTATTTTACAAGAGCAAAAACGTCAATTACCTACGTGTTTCTTGTTTGGGTTACCTGGGTAGGAGTCACCGGTAGTTGTTTGCCGCTGAGCTAATATTCTTAGTCTTAAAGAAATTATCAAGAAAAGATTACAAGACTCAGACTTTCGTTATTTCTATGTGTGACTAGATCGAGCGCGGGCGTAGGCCATTCGATCCCTTATTCAAGTCGATAAAAACCATCTGGTTCTGAGATGACTGTGACATGTATTGTCCATTTACTTTATGTTTTAATGAAAAAATGTATAGTATAACGATTTAATCTGCAATGTAGGTCATAACCATCAACTTCACGTTGTCACAGTTATCTCGGAACCAGATGTTTTTTACTGACTTGAATAAGGGGGCTGGATTTATGCACGTTACCTACATACATACATTCGACATAGTGGCCATGCAGAAACGCTGGAATGCAAGATGCTCGGAGACCTCAGCAAAATTTGTTTACCAACAGGTGAACTTTCAGATATAAAAAGGTAAACGAGGGTAATGTTAAATGCCCATGTGGGCCCATCATTGGATGTGTCACATTACCTTATCGGTTGTAAGGTGTAATTACGAAGTTGTTGACGAATACAACGAAAATAGTGCAATAAGGAAAGTCCAACTTGAGAGAGGTTCATCCAGCTAGGCTGAGCAGCGTTTGGGAAATTACGTTTGGTACAACTTTTCATCCAACATACTTCAATCCCCAAGTCGAAAGTCTACAACCTACAACCAGTGTGACTTACAGGACGGAAACGTCTCCAATTGTTGGCTTCTTGAAAAAGCCCAGTCACTTAACAGATCTATGCTGGTTGCATGATAATATCTGAACCGAGTGAACATCTGAGCCTAAGGTTGACTACAACGGCTCATGACTGGCCATTGTGGAGACATAGGGTAGGCCTACGTTCAGCAGTAGACATTTTCTTGGGTGAGACTAAGAAATTTGACTAAGTTTGGAAATATTAGGCGCACTTAATAGATAATAACCGTTTTGGCAAATAACTGATACTGACTATTAGTGTCCAAAAATCTTTCTATTATAACACAGTATAGGCCCCTGCCCTGGGCAGTATTTAAATTACTACCTAAAAATGTAATTTGTAATTGGTATTTCAAATACGTTAGGTAGAGGTATTTTGTAATTAGTATTTCAAATACTTATTGCTATACATTTTACATAAAAACATTTAGCTATCTTATTAATGATAATGTAAAGAAAGCTGACATATATCTATGTAAAATAAAAATAGTGTCCGGAGCAGTTTAATATTCATCTAAGAGTTTTCCTGTCATCATTGCCTTATCTAGGTATACTATTATAAAGAGGTAAATAAAGTTTCTATGTTTGTAGGAAGTAATCTCTGAAACTACTGGAATCGATTTTAAAAATTATTTCACCTGTAGAGTTTGATAAGAATAAGTTTTTAGCTCGAAATATCGATGATAGTAAATCAAGTCGTAAGAAAAAATGCACTATTAAGTTGCAACGAAGCAATATGGTGAGCTGATTTATGGCGCAGTGATAGCTGCAGGGTTATATAAAATAATTTTTATCCTGGTCGAGAGTTCCCACGGAAATAATGTTTTTTGGGGTTCTTCTCACGTCGTAACACTGCATACATAATATATATACATATGCTTTATTTGTGGTACCGACATAGGTTCAGGGACAGAGAAAGACAAAGATAATACTTATATCCCGATCGAAAGTTTTAACAGGAATGGGTTCGCGCCGGACACACCGCGGGGTTCCACTAGGTTCTTTAATTAAAAAATCAATTGTAATTTTGTTTTGTGATACTTATTTATAATTACGTTATTTTCACGAAATGTGAATAAATTAAACACGAATGACACAATGGATGATCCAATTAACTTCACAACACAAAATAAATGTTTTAGTACCTACCTGCTTACTTGAAATTTATAGATATTTTATTGTATTAACTAGTGTTAAAAAGCTTAGATTTAATAAATATTATTACCCTATCTGGTTATTACACCTTTTGATTACCATGGAATTGACCTGAGTAGTTCTTTTTTTATTTCCACTAAGGTGGCAAACAAGCTTACAGTCCAACTGATGATATGCTGTCACTGCAGCCTATGGACGCTCACAATACCTCAGGCACCACTCGCGCAGTGCCAACCCTTTAAAAATCTAATAACTTCTATTTTGAAGAACCCCATATAATAATCCTTAGAAAAGATACTCCACCGAACTGGGGCCGAACTTGAGACTTGTAAAGCAACCTTTGCCCCGAGGTGAAGTGCTGCTTCGGTCTGTTGAGTACAAAATTTTTTGGACGCCAGCTTAACCTTGTCTTTCGAATGATTTTGGAACTGAACGTCGCTCAGTGAATTGGGTTTTCTTAGAGGTAAATGCGCAGACTTGTGTCTTCGTAGGGTTGAATCGGACAATGTTTTCCGTCCCCAGTCAGAGACCTTGGACATAGTGGTCTCGATTTGAGACACAAGTTCTCCACGCTCTTCCGCCACAACGGAACGAGGGTTGGTTGCACGGCCCATGTAGTATGCGTTTCCAGTACTATCATCTCAATAAATCTTGATGTCCAACATGTCATTGATATGCAGGAGAAACAGCGAAGGAGACAGCACAGGGCCTTGTGGTACACCAGAATTAATGTTTATGCTATAAGAGCAACTACAACTCATATGGTTCTCCTGGACAAAAAGCTAGCCACCCATTTGCATCAACCCTCAGTAGTCATTCGGTAAGATGGTAACTTCAATAGATCCCGGTTACATTTTGCCAAATTGTTTGTTAAGTTTCCTGATATAAGACTGTATGCAGTACTTGTGCCATATTCCAAATCTACATACAATATAATGCTTTCAAGCATGCAAGTTAAAGTTTTTCTTAGATTAGGGCACCTACATTTTTTGCAATCAAAACCTCTCAATGTATTTTGTATTTCAAAACCACAACTTGAAAATATTTTAAAAACATGAAAAGTATTTTGTAATTTGTATTTTAATTACAGCATAGTATGTATTTTGCCCAGCCCTGATTATAGATAATAATAGTTCATAGTTATGATTAGAGTTAATCTGATGGTCTCAAAGAACAGCTAGAATGGTTTAACATGCATAACAGATTTTAGAAAAGTGATTTTAGATCCATCTAACTGATCACACCTGATGTTTTATGTCGCTTGACTGTCTCCAAAGCATTATGGAGTTCTCTATAAAGTGGCCAGCCCCCTTATTCAAGTCAGTTAAAACCATCTGGTTCTGAGCTAACTGTGACTTGCATTGTCAGTTTAAGTTTTATTGACAAAATGTCTGGAATAAATTAAGGGTTTATGACCTAAATTGGTGATTAAATCATTATTCTACACATTTTTCATTAAAATGTTAAGTAAATGCAATGCAAAAAATGCCTCTTACGGTGATCTAGGAACTTGATGATTTTTGCTGACTTGGATAAGGGGGCAGGTTTGATGATAATAACTATGATGTGAAAGTGAAAAATGAAACTATTTTACTCAAGACATACTCATTATATTTATTAACACCAAATTACTCATTACACATCATTAATAGTGCATAAAAGTACTCTTAGCTCATTTTTTTTTGACTGACATGTGGCAGTCAAAACTGTCTAATATTAACTAACTTACATACACCACAAGTCACATAAAATACAAGCTATCTCTGCATACAATACAATCAACAACAATGTTGACATAAAAGACACAACTTACAGATTACAGAAGCAATCCTGAATGAAAAGTATGTCACTTAAATAGTATCCAATGCAAAGATACAAACCTTAAAAATAAGAAGCATTTATAAAAAAAAATCAGTTCTTCCTCCTTAACAAAAATAATCAAGAAATATGTTAGACAAAATTAAAGTGAGACAATAAAGAGAATTTAATGGAATTATGTCTATTTGAATTACAAATAATTTATATTTAGGTACATTACAACTAAGAACTTAAGCACGTTCACCACGGATTCGTCGGGCAAGTTGAATATCTTTAGGCATGATTGTAACTCTCTTCGCATGAATGGCACACAAGTTGGTATCTTCAAACAATCCCACCAAATAAGCTTCACTTGCTTCCTGCAAAGATAAGTATGATTTGAGTACCTACATTTTATACAAGAATACAAAACACATGTTTTACTAAAAGTTGCATTAAGTTTTTACATTGTGCATACAACGACAAATGTCCTAAGTCTTGCCTGTCATGACCTATAGCACAGAAACATGGACAACCAGTGAACTGATCCACAAGTTAAGTCACCCAGTAAGCTATGCTAGAAGTTTATTTTCAAAGTAGGGTTGCAAATTTTTTTACGATTAAATGTAATAAATGTATATGATTTCAGAGAGGATAAATACAGAATCATGAGTATCATTACATAAATAAATAAGTCAAGAGTTCAAAATGAGGATATTAGTACAAAGGCAATTGCAGTACACCACAGTAGTAGAAGGTCATAGTTTACATAAATAAGAGCAAGACTTCTCTAATATAGATATAAATTAAGACGTAAGTACAACTGTGTAAAATAATTTTATAAGTTTTAAGAGTAAAGACTAGTTTGGTGAGCACAGCGTGGGTTGGCCCCAAGCAGGCTCAGCATAAGCTAAAAAGGCACCTGAAAGTGGCTGAATGACAAATTCAGAGAAACAAGAAAATAGTGTGATAAGAGTTAATTCGGAAATGTTTACGTCTAGTAGTGAATTGCAGTAAGCTAGCTGATTAACTAATGTTTTACTGTACTATATATAGCTAAATGCTCACCTGCAGAGCGCCAATAGCTGCAGACTGGAATCGAAGATCAGTTTTAAAATCTTGGGCAATTTCTCTCACAAGCCGTTGGAATGGAAGTTTGCGAATCAGCAACTCAGTAGATTTCTGGTAACGACGGATTTCACGAAGAGCTACTGTACCAGGGCGATAACGATGGGGCTTCTTGACTCCGCCAGTACTAGGTGCTGATTTACGGGCAGCTTTAGTAGCCAGTTGCTTACGGGGAGCTTTACCTCCAGTAGATTTGCGGGCAGTCTGCTTCGTACGCGCCATGTTTAGCTAAAAAACAAAAATACAACAGTGCAATAGAGGAGAAATTATTTTTTCAAATTGATAGAAACAAAAAAAGTACAAATGATGAGTAATGCAAAGATGTAATAGACACCTATATCAACATATACTTCAAAATACTATTAAATAACGACTGAACGTTAGAATACACACCTTTTAGGCGATTCCTGAGACAAAATTCACAAATTAGAAAAAGATTTAACTTAGAGACAGAAACAACAATCATATGCTCAAAATGGCGTCAGATAGAAAGTGGCGGGCGAAATGACGCTAATACATTGTTTGTTGATTGGTTGCATTATATTTGATTCTACGCATTTCATTGGCTAATACAAAGGTATATCATTGGTGGACAAGTTTGCATTCAAAACAATTAGAATTATTTGTATTTTGATTGGTTCAGACTAGTGTTGCCTACCTTCTATCTGACTTGCGTTCTCAACCATAGACATAGATCTAAAGGTGTGTTCTATTGACGGCATTGAGAGCTTTGACATCGCGTAGGCATTATGTTCGTTCGTTCTGTTCACTAAAGGTAAACAAACAATATGGCCGTTCACTAATTTTGACAGAAAAGTCCACTGCTCTACCTCCCAATCATGTGCAGCCAATGCGTTGAATGCGGTCTAGAAGTAATCTCATAGCGCTTTAAATTTTGGTCACGAATGTGAGCATAGAGAGCGTGGCACGCATTCAATGCGTAGAATGCTTTTCAACAATACGCTCCCTTTATTTACACTTTCCGGTGGTGTGGAGATTTTTGCTACCTTATTTTCGTGTTCCATTACAAAAAAATAAAACGGTATTAAACGCGTCGTTATTTGGCAAAACACCTGCTTCCCGACGTTTGGACACGGGGAGCTATCAATTTTGCGCTATAGAAAAATGAATTCGCAATTCGCTATCATTGTCAGTTCTACCCGAGAGTCTGGACCAAACATATATAAGCAGAAGAAAGCTAAAGTAAAAACATAAATGGATTACTATAAGTTAAACAAGGTACCTAAACAGTATTCACCATGCTAATGCTATTTTCACATATTTTTATATCTATACCTTTACCTATTAAGGGAGTTAGCAATAGCCATTCTCGCACGTCTTAAAGCATTGCGCACCATCAGCCATGTTTGTTTGGTATCCAGCTGGCTACCAAGTGTCTTTTTAATTTCTTATAAATATTTTGTTCTTTTCGTTAAAATAAATAAATCAAACTTGATTAAATGATTGATTTATAACTTTAGTATGCAGTTCAGTGGATATTCACAGTAAAAAAATAAGAATCTTGAATTATAGGTTTGCCTGGTAAAGATCGCTTTTTAGCGATAAGGTTGCCTATTCATACGTTTCTTAATTAAGCTTTTATTTATTTTTCATTTGTATAATGTACAATAAAAAAAAATGATTAATTCATTCATTGATTCTGTCTTTCCATTGGTAAGTCGTACTATAGTTATTATTGTCATTTTATGAAGTAAAACTGCAAAAAACGTATTTGATTCTACTCGGTCACTTATATTTTTTTAATGTTACTCTGCAAGGATAATGCTGTTATGCTAAATTAATAAAACCGGTATTTTTAATATTTTGCCTAATTAATATTCATTTATTTCGTAAAAATATTTGTCAATACATATCATTATAAAATAATTATAAATATTAATTTTAGATTTTACTTTTTTTTTTCACTTGAAATTCGTTCAAGCCATAGTAGGCTTTGTGCTGGAGCTACCGTCGCAGTTTTTACAGAAATGTATTGTAGTCACACATATTTCTGTGTCGTCTGGTAGTGCATTATCTACTTTACGTTCGACTACTAATAGAGTCCTGGAAGTTTTAGCTATTCTTTGTGGCTATGTCAATGTCTAGTCTAGCTCAAACCTGTAGATCATCACTGACTGGAATAATGAGAAATAACACGAGCGAAGCATTCTCACAGGTAATATAACGCTTAGCTTCGCACATAATGAATTGATATTTTAAGGCGAAATCAAATATAATACCTAGGATTTTAGTGTGTAAGCATTCTCTCCTATATCTGTACCTCCCTTCACAGATAGTCCATTTTCACAAACTACTGTTTTCGCTTTAAAAGAAATTAAGTAATGAATTTCAGTGCTTATTTCGCTATATTCAAATTTATGTTTTAATATGTCATGATTACACAGCTCAAAGGCATGTACAAGTATAATTACATGCTTAGAATTTTCTTTTGCTAGCATGATTCGTCAAATTATTTCTGTATTAGTTCTTATACAAGATCTTTTTTCTTTAAGCGAATATTCTTTCATGAAGTAATTTATTTAGGCGTTTAATTTCAGGAATCTTTTCCGTTTGTAGTAGGGCTCGTGCTTGTCCCGGGGAGGCGGTAAGGGCATCAGCGGTATTGGCTACTAATAAGATAAATCTGCTTATGTCTGAAGCTAAGTAATGCGGTATTTCGTATAAGGTACCGTCAATATTTTTAGTTATTATTATGGGGTTTCGATTCCGGTTAATTGAACGTCCGTTGTATTCATTTACTATGCTCCACATTTCCTATGCTGGACATTTTTTGTGTGGATGTTTGTGTTTTTTGTACGGTAAATAAACATAATATAAGGAAATTTTTAGGTTGGTGGTTATTTTTGTTTCTTATTTCTAACCAATCAACAGAAAGTACAAGGATTGGAAAAAATGTTTATAATTTTATTAGTAAAATGTTTATTGAAGTAGTATTTCGTAGATTCAATTTGAATGTTTAAATATCCTTTGCCCTTTACAATCAAACAATAGTGTTGTACGTTGAATCCCAATGTATATAGATAACATCAATAATAAATTACATTTGTTATGTTTACACTTAAATACTTTAATACGTGATTCTTAAATGTGAGAAATTGTACTCTCAATCACACTTATATTATAAAGGCGAAAGATTGTTTGTTAGGCTACTCTTTAAATCTATTTATTCATAATTCTTGCCTTCGAGAGATGAGCAAAATTCTATTACTACTACTACTTCTCATGTGTTTTAAATCAGTAATAATGACGTGTAAAATGTACTAAATAATAGTTAATAGTAATATTTATATTAGTGCAATTCTGTTTTCTTAGCTTGAATATTTTTTAAATTGTAGTAAGTGTATTTGTGTGATTATTGAAATAAAAAACTTTCTTATTTCAAAATAAGTATTTTATTTCTTATTTGGCTTCGACTGAATTAAAAACCATACCAAGTATAAATTATAAAATTGATACTGGTCCGACATGTTTAAGTAAGACTGTAAGTAAGGTCCACGCCAGCTGCTTTTCCATTCTGGTTCTTTATTGCAGTGGCAAGTTCTTTCAGTGTGAATGGCTTGCTTAGCTCGAAGTTTTCCTGAATTTTCAGTGGTGTTGTGGTATTAGGCATTTAGTGGAGTGGCTTGCCATTGAGGAGCAGTTGGCTTATCCCGGTTCTGTAGCGGCCGGTGCATCGCCGGTTAGTTTGTGGAAGGGGCTTTCTTACTGTTGTGTGTCATGCCAATGTTCCTAATGGTATCATCCTACTTTTTCTTATGGGTCTTAGCTACTACTTTCATCAATTGTTTTTATAGTTTCAGAGAAGAGATCGATAGTTTGCGAACTGTGTTTTCTAGATATTTGTGTAGTTTTTCTGTCACAGTTAGACCAAGTGATAGACCAGGGATATAATAGTTCATCCGGCAGCCTCTAGGTATCGATTGACATGACCCAGTTTGGATGATTTTGACAAATTTGTCCTAGTTTGATACCACAGGTTTTAAGGGGAGCAACTGTCTATCTTTGTGGACAATTTGTCCTAATTGGCTTTCATGAAGCTGAAACATCGCGTCATCTGTACTACAGCCCGTACCTGGCACATTGTAGGCTTATGTTGTGTTCTCAGAATATGCTTACCAGTGGATTTTGAGCACTGGGGGCTTTTATTTTTACTGAAAAAGCTGAGGCCAGCTTGTAGCCACACACCCATTGTCTACTGTTTAAAGACTTAGGGTTGTAATGCAGAGTGAGGCCGTCTCAATGTTAATAGAGATGACGGTAAGAGCTGGCCCTAAAAAGTTCCGTTAGTGATTGCATTTTGTGTTTGGTGGAGCCGTCGTGAAAGGATTAACCGCTTAGTAATTTGTGTGATCGTCGCTCAGGGTGCGCTAGACGTCCTGATCATTGTGATCGTCAAAGGCTTCAGAAGCGTCAGAGTGCGTTATGCTGGCAAGCTCCTCTCATGCGCTCATTACACAATGAAGAATGAATAATTATTTGTAGCCTTTTTTAGAATCAAAAAAAGATTACAGTAGGTAAATAAAAAGTAAACAGACGGTCGAGTTGGAAACTTTTACTAACTTACTTTAAATTTGAACCCAGTTTTTTGGAATAACCAAACAATTACAATATTAAGAAAAGGGCTAGATGAAATTGGAAATCACTTAAAACCTCCTAAACTCTTAATCGACGTAAAGCTTTGGTTTCGTTTGTAAACAATTCTAACATAAGTATCAGCCAATACAGCAACATGCATAGATAATATTTTTACAGATTGTATTACAGTTACAACTAAAAGTATTATAAATAACCTTACTTCTGACTATTGTGGGCAGTTAATGCAAATTGAATTGTTAACGGAGAATAAATGTAAGGAAAAAATTGTTATAAGACCTAAAATTAAATGACACTTGGAGATATTTAAAAATAATAATTTATTGTTAAAAATTCCGTCTCTTGTCGAAAATAATGATCCAAACACACAATACAATATGTTTTTTAAAGTTTTTAGTGATGAGTACGACTCTGTATTTAAACCCAAGAATGTCTTAGCTGACCAACGTCCATGCTTTAGTAATTGGGCTACTGTGGGCATCTATGTAAGCAGAAAACGATTGTATGAGTTATATAGTGAAAGAAAGTTTAATATAAGTGAGAAATTTAATGATTATGTTAAAAAATACTCCAAATTATTTAAATTAATAAATAATTTATGTTCATAAGAATAATTTAATGTATGTTCATAAGAATATTAATCTTTTTTAAAAAAAATAGTGATGTTCATAATCGAAATACAAGAAATAGACACAAACTGGCTCTGATCCACACAAAGCTTGAAAAAATTGATAAACCATTTAAAGGACAATGTGTCCGTTTTTACAACAAAATCCCTGCAGAAGTATGTAAACTGAATTTTAAAAAGTTTAAAATTTTTGTTAAACAGAAACTTGTCAAAAAAGCTTATTATTCAATTAAAGACTATCTCATATATAAAAATGCATGGGAATAATGAAAATATTGTTATCATACTACTTATATTTGGAAATATACCAATAGTTATATGTATAATTAAAATTTAAAAGAGCAACAGCTGGAGAGTTTCTTTCGCCGTTTCTTCTCCCCAGAACGCCATCTTGATTCCGAAACGGTAGTAGTTTATAAATTCCTTGCATATTATACTGACGTCAAAAAAGTGATATTGTATCCTATTTTTGAGAAATAAACTATTTGAATTTGTATCTTTTTTAATCTTGTGCATTGATTTTTTAGCACACCATTATGATCATGATTTATATGCACGAAAATATACGTTTACTGTCACAGAGGCTGCTACCTGTATGTATGGATATTGTATTTGATATGGATTTCCTAATAATTTCATTGATGAATCGTAAACTGGAATTTTTTTTTCGTTATATAGATGTTTAGGTACTCACTTTTTTTTACATAAGTACAAAATTTATTTTTGCACTTAAAGCTGGAGTAGCGGTGCCCAGAAAGCTGGCAGCTTTACCTCTTTGGATCGCCAAACTGATCCTATTAATACAAAATATATATGTCTTCTTTTTATTACATGCCTACATCTAGTTTATCGTGTGTAAATATAGTTTACTTTCAGTAGCAATTTGAAAAAAAACCCATTTTTTCTGCTGATAAAAATATCGATGCATCTTCATTGAGAAAACAAAAGCTTTCTGACAAAAAACATTGAGATTATATTTCAATTCAACCTTTTAAGCTAAATCTGAGCTAAAACAATATCTGAATATAGTTACTATTTTTTTGTAGTACATAAAATGTGATGCCCCTGGTGTTGCAAGCGTCCATAGGCTACGGTGACCGCTTACCATCAAGCGGACAGTAGGCTTGTTTGCCACCATAGTGGTATAAAAAAAAATAAAAAAATACATGTTCTAAAAGTATGATCACCTTGTGTGACGAAAATATCGTCACATATCATAACCACTGTAACAAAAATAAAACACATTCAGTCTTTTTAAATATATGAACACTATTTAGAATAAGTGAATAAAGCCATTTGCGTAAAACTATTGAAAAATGTTTGGTCTGTTACAAACTAACTATTAACTTACTTACACATATTACTTATATTATATACTTATACATTTTTAAACTTTTAGATTTTCGCTTTATTTAACCATAAAATAACAAACAGGTCTTAATATAATAAGCTTCTAATAACGATTAAGTGGGTTTATCTTTATATAGGTATACAAGTCTGAATAATGTTTCAAACCGCAGCTCAAAATCTGTTACAGTTTTTTTACCTTCTCCTTTTTTTTTAATGTCCACGGACACAAAGTCGCGGGTATAAAATAGTATCTAATTAATATACCTACATGATATTCCTTAAAAGTAAAAATGACTATTGCAATTGTCAATTGCTTGGTCGTTAAATATCTACTACATACGACTCACTTATATATAATCCTTGCTACTATTACTACTACTACTATTATCATTACGCTAACATAATTGAAAGTACTTAAATGCGTTGAAGAGTGTACCTCTCTTTATCAGATGGTCAATTAAGTTAGTTAGTAAGTAAGATTAAATTAAATTAATATGAAGGTCAGCTCTTCCGTTTTTTGTTTTTTTTTTCAATCAACGACGTATGACGTTCACTGCTATCGATAGGTATCCAGAAACGAAAAAAACGCAAAGCTGTCCTTAAGCGCTGCCACTGGCTGACTTTCCTAGTAGGCTTATAAACTGCAGCAAGACTGCAGCGTTTCCGGTCAGTACAGCTTTGGACTTTCTTAGGCCTGAGCGGATCTTCCTGACAGTCGGAGCTTGATGGATAATTTTTGATGCTGACTGCCAGCAACAATGAATTACTAGGCATGATTTTTTAGCTATTGCTATTGAATTTGCTTTCGTGCTGTCTCTTACTGTTTTGTTGAAAAATCTATTTGCGATCCTGCTGTCAGTGTGATTTTTTGAGAAATTGCAATCTAAAAAACACAGCCTGTGATACAAGAAGCTTATATATTGAATGATGTAATTTATAAGCTTTTTGAGGTAATATGAATCTATGAGCTATGAAACCATAACATAATCTATATAATTTGTGAACAATAGGCTGAGTGTTGGCTCGAATCTTAAGAGGTGGGTGAGGAGTGGTGTTTTTTTGTATTTAATTTTTCTAAATTCATTTAGTGAGTTTCGATGTACATATTTTAGCAATGTTTTACGAAAGCGTGTTAAGAATTGTGCAGCGAAGGCTCACAAATAGTGAATTATGAAGAAATAAGCAGGACATGACGCGCAATATCTGAGGATCCACACCAAATCTCCCGCCCAATTTTGGAACATGAAAACGAGGACGCGCGTTAACGCCCGCGCCACGATACAATACTGACATTGATCCTGGCAAATGCATAAATGGTCCGCTAGCTAACACCGAGCGAGCCCTGAATAATACAAAAAAAAAAACAATAGGCTTGTCGTATAATAACATTCTCTTGGAATTACCTAGTTGGAAAATATTTGTTATTTATAACATGTAGATATAGAGAAGATAATAATTAAATTAAGCACATTTCTCAGTCTTTGTGGGCTCAAAACAAGCAACCAATAAATTTTAGTGAACGCAATTTCTATAAAAGAGATAACTAGATGTTTAATTGATTTTGTCTCTCTCTCTCATACCTTATAAGCAATTTGACAGAGTGAGATGCAGCGAAAACACTACAAATTGACTTTTGTGTTTTCTCTTTTCCTTATAAGTGTCGACGACTGCGTTCGATTTAGCAAAAAAATAATAAAACTCTTATAAAAACAAGTTGAACAAGTTCAAGGCCATAGAAAAATAAAATTATACTTTCATTAGAACATTTTTTCATATTTTGTTACTATTTATTTATGTTCTTATAACACTTTTATAAATTAATTTATGTCACGTGATCTCACATTGGTTGTTGTTTGTGAGCGTGCCCTGCGCGGCGCCAGAGGCGCAAATCGCAATAATAACTTTAGTTTTCCAAAATGCCGTCGGAATCGAAGCCTTTCTTACAAGCTCAAACAGAAAAACCTAATCATTATAAGTATGTTGTTTATTATTACAAAAAACTGCACTTTATAAGAGTTCAAACAGTTGTTTTATATTACACGTCTTTTCATTACAGATATCTAAAAGAATTTCGAGTGGAGCAGTGTCCGTCGTTCCTACAACACAAATGTACACAACATAGACCTTTCACATGTTTCCATTGGCATTTCAATAATCAAAGAAGACGAAGACCTGTTAGAAAAAGAGATGGATCTTTCAATTATAGTGCTGACAATTATTGTACTAAATATAATGAGACATCTGGTATTTGCGAGGATGGTGATGAGTAAGTGACCATTTCTTTGTTTTACTCGGTATACTCTATGTAAACATCAGTTATTGCCTTATATAGATCGTAAAATTGTATTTCATTACAGTATCGTTTGGTGTCTTGTGTGTATCAGTGTAATGTTTCTTTTTTTCTATTTATTTTGGGTTTGTAAAGCTTGTTTACCTACAACTAAAATATTACCTGACTTGTGTTAAAATACCCTTTATTGTCATGTTTTTCATAGAGTGTTTATACCTTTTAATTTGGTAGCATAATATTTTTAGACCCCATTGTTCTTTTTGTACATGGATATGTATCATATTTTAAATTTAATGTAAATGAAAAGAATTATAATAGAATAAGCAAAAATAATATTTAATACCTAGTTTATTGTAAACAGTCTTTTCTAATATAAAAATCTAATTTAATTCATAGCATTAAATTTAAAACCTCAATTTTGATTTTTATTAATTAAATCAAATTTAATTGGTCATTTCAAAATCAACAAAAGTCCAAAATACAAAATGTTTGAAAAATGTTATTGTTAAAATAGAGCTATTGTAGTAATTGATGAGTATTTATAAGAAGTAGAAGATGGGTGGGACTTATGTTGTTTTTACGCAGATTGATGTATTTTTAGTAAAGTACTAAAATGAAAACAAATGAAATTGTCCTTTTTGTGACTTATGTTGTTCTTGGAATGATCAATTCAGTTACAAAGTAAATCATTCAAAGCTTTATGTCAAACAATTGTTTTCCAAACCAGTAATTTTTTTTCATTAATATTGTAACAGAATCAAACATAGAAACTTCTAACTACTTTGTTGAGTACATAATATGTTGTAGGTCCTATATTATAGTCTAGTCAACAAGTTAGAAACATGGTAAATACTTAATAAGGCAAGGAAAAATAAGAGTTAGGGTTTGTTGGAATTACAATGATACTTAAGAACATGTGCAAAAGTTTCTCACATGCATATAAAGAATTGTAAAAATTATTAAAGAATTATTCAATATTATGAAAATTATATAATTTATTTTCTAAGATGAAAAATTGCCCATGTCCTTTCTCGGGATGCAAACTATCTCCATACCAAATTTCATCTAAATTGATTTGAATTGAGTTGAAGCATGATTGAGTATCACACAACCAAACATACAAACTTTTGGTTTGATAACTGGTAATTAATGTATTTTACTAGAGGCTTGACCCACCCAAAATTTGTTTATCGGTAGTAAAACTCATGGTAAAATTTAGTGCGTTTATGCTCGGTTATAGTTTGACCCATGGGAACTTTTGAATTTTTCGGGATTAAAAGTAGCCTATGTGTTAATCCAGGGTGTCAGCTGCCTCCATAACAATTTTCATCAAAATTGGTCTAGCCCAAAAGTAACGAACATACTTACAAACTTTCGACTTTATAATATTAGTGTGATTTCAACAACTAGCCCTCACACATATTTTTTCTTGAGGCATTAAGAATTTATTGTAATTTTAACTTCTTGACTACACTATGTCTGCTATCTATTGTATGAGTTGTAGACCTCTCCTTGGAGAAAGGGGGCTTAGTCCACCCAGTCTGGTTCAATATGGTGGATATTGTCAATCTGATTGCAACACTAGAGTTTTCAGGTCATAAAGGTGGCTGAATTTGCTTTTTAATGTCATTAGAATTACATCAAATGTCTTCTATAACAACAGGCTAAGTTAAGGGTTCAATACTAATCTAGGTATATAAACATATTTTTTTATTAACTAGACATTTTTCTTATCCCAAGGTATAAGAAATATTAATGACCTGAACAGATTTTCTTTTATAAAATAAGTGACATCAACCTTCACGATTTTAGTTTTCTTTTGCCAAGCAGGCAATATTGGTTAAATATTGGACATTTTCAGGGTAGTAAAATCTTTATGCCTTCAGCCTAAAAAGTGTTCTTTCCTGCAGAAACAGAAAGTAAGGGTGTAGAGTGGATGATTATAATATATTGTGATAAACAAAAAAAAAATATTTTTTTAGATAATTGTTTTGAACAAAATCTGTTCTAATTTATTATATTACAGCTCCCTAAGTTAATGCGGGTATGATACACACTTGGTGTTTATGAGGTTATTTAATAAAAAACCCCAAGTTTGAGTCAGGCTTGCGCCTTGAGGGTTGCATACAAACTCATTATATGTAGATGGTTCTTCCATTGTGAGATCAAGTTTCACAGGTTTATGCCTTAATTTTCAGTTTTTGGATATTTCCTATATTAGAGAATTAACATCTTGCTTCTTGCCAAATTAATGATTTTAAGTCAACAGGAAGTACCCCATTGGTCACAATATGCTACAAAAATGACCCTATTTAGACGGCTATGTATGTATATGTATTCGTATCCGTTGTCTGGTTGTATCCATAGCACAAGCTTTGCTTGCTTTGGGACCAGACAGTGCTGTGTGTAATGTGCATAAATATTAATTTTAAAAAGAATTTAAAAATATTTTGGGCATAAGTATTTCTTATTGCATTGACTTAAAAGCTTGATTTTTTCACAAATTTAAGTGACTATAGACTTTAGTAATTGATATTAATTTCAACTTGATACCTACACGCGTTCTTGAGTAAAAGTATTTTTTTAAAGTGTTATAATTACAAATTAACAAAATTCGGATTTTTTCCTATATTTGTGATCTTAGACTATGTGTCAAAGCTCATGATTCTTGGATAATGGAAAGTATCCCATAGGTTTTGATGTATTTGTGAATGCCAATATATGCGATATAAATGGTCGTATTACGGCCGTATGTTTTAATTGCCTTGACTTAGAAGTTTGATTTTTTTACTGCTTCAAGATACCGTAGACCTTCATATTTGATATTAATTTCAACTTGAAACCTTCTCACATTCCTAAAA
The DNA here is from genome assembly GCA_946406115.1 of Apoda limacodes. Classification (NCBI taxonomy): domain Eukaryota; kingdom Metazoa; phylum Arthropoda; class Insecta; order Lepidoptera; family Limacodidae; genus Apoda; species Apoda limacodes. The sequence goes on from OX291550.1 coordinate 27,410,439, forward strand.
AAAAAGGTCTTGACAGACAGACGGACAACAAAGTGACCCTATAAGGATTCCTTTTTCCTTTTGATGTATGGAACCCTAAAAACACTAACCAAGTGCAATCAATTATTGAATTATAAAAATTATTCTAAGAGCACAGTCCTTGAGTGTTCTAATTTAAAACACTTTATGACTTATTTTTGGTTATCCAAAGGAACTCACTTTGTTTTTTATTTTGTATCTGGCACTACATAGCCATCTCATTTATACAATGAACTACTCTGGTCTGATCTTATCTTTTTTTTGAGAACACTTTCTTCCTACATGTCTTAAATATGTTATTTAAGTAGTTGTTATTTAAGTTTGTAAACTAATGTTTAAACAATTTTAAAGATTTGCTATAATATATCTCTTTAGCTTAGAATACATCAGACCATCTGTTCCAGTCTGTTCCTGTAGCCCTATTTTGTTAATGTGTTCTTGGTTTGGCTTAGGTAATAGCTTTTGCTGTATATTTGACACTTAATATGTTTAGGTCTTGATATATATATTTATTACCTGTAGGCGGTGGTTTATTGAAATTGTTCTTAAAATCCTTATTTTCCCCCTTGTCCAATCCTGGCTTGCTTCTTATAGTTTGTCTAGAATTGGGGCGTATTGTTCTGACTTTGTTTTTTCATTCTACTGCTTATGGCACTTGTATAAGGGCACCTTAGTGCAGATACACTGCATTATTAGCAGTGATTTGGCGATGAGCCATTTGCCACGGAAAAGAGGCTTTGTCCCACATTACGCAACACACACACATATACATATATACAAACTTACGAGCCTCAGTTAGGAAACATTACAGGATTTCTATGCCAGCCAGGTTATTATAATAGTTTATATATCTTATATACCTATATTAATAGGTTTTTATGTAGCTTTATAAAGTGAATTTTTGGATTTAGTGGTGATAGTCAGCCTGTCTATTTAGGAACTTAATTCAAAAGTTATTAGGGTTGTAAAATAAAAGTGTTCTACGTTCTTTAATGGGATTTCAGCTTTGTGGCAAATTTTATTCAACACTGATCCATATGTGTTTCCATAGGGTTTTACATAATGTGGTTATTGAGTATTGTACATATAGAAGCCAAGTATTTTGAAAGCAGAATTTTGACAGCTACCTAAAATTATCTTGTTACTATATTTTTAACACTTCAATGTTAGATAGATAGTATTTGAAATGTGTGTATTTAAATTGTCAGATGTCCGTACCTTCACCGTACGGCTGGTGACACGGAGCGTCGCTACCACCTGCGGTATTACAAGACTTGTATGTGCGTACACGACACGGACGCGCGCGGGCTGTGTACGAAGAACGGCGCGCACTGCGCGTTCGCGCATGGTGCGCCCGACCTGCGCCCGCCCGTACTAGACGCCAGGGAGCTGCAGTCAATAGATAGCCAGGACGCGGCCGACGGAGACGGCGCCGCGCCTAATGCGTTAGATAGAGAAAGAAATTTAATGAATGAAGACCCTAAGTGGCAAGGTGAGTTTACTGAACTTTTTTTACCCTTAAGGTGGCAAACAAGCTTGCGGTACGCCTGATGGTAAGCGGTCACCGCAGCCTATGGACGCTTGCAACACCTGGAGCATCACTCGTGCGTTGTCGACCCTTCAAAAAATCTAATAATTTCTTTTTTTAAGCAGCCTTAGCAGGGAGCTCATTCCACAACCTAAGAATCCGCGGCAGGAAGTTTCTCTGAAACCGCACTGTACGCGACCATTTCGGTTCTAGAGTGTGAGGATGAACACCCTGCCGATGGCGAGCGATGGTAAAAAGTAACCGTAGGCATCATTTCGAACAACTCCTCAAAACACATCCCATTATACTAGCAGTAAAACACACACAGAGAGGCAAAGTCTCACCTCAGACTTAAGGATTTGATACGGCTTGTGCGTTTGAGATCGTCGACGATTCCCACAGCCCGTCGTTGAACCGAGTCAAAAGGGCCAAGTTGATATCCGAGTGCACCCGCCCAGAGATGCCAGCAGTACTCCTTGTGCGGCTGGATTTGCGACTTGTAAAGCAGCAAACTTTGCCCCGCGGTGAAGTACTGCTTCGCTCTGTTGAGTAATCCAAGTTTTTTAGACGCCAGCTTCACCATGATTTTGGAACTAAAATCGCTGGAGATGTCAACACCAAATGGAAATGGTGAGGGGAATGTTCTGGCATTGTGGGACCTCAGTAATTGGGATTTTCTGACACATGTTAACTCCAAAAACTGGTCAAGTCACGGCCAACACCAAAAACTTAGTATATTAACGGAGAGCTTGGTGCCAGTTTTTAAATTAAGGTTAATCCGGTTGAGATTTTATACATACAAACCTTAGTTATACTAGATATCTTTAATATTTATAATATATAATTATGATGATATTTATAAACGAAGTACGTAATTATCAGATTTCGCAATATACCGTAATCGCAAAAATCATAAGGCAATAGCAAGGAGTGATATTATGAAAAGGGTACGCCAGTCAAAAACCAAACATGATGTTAGTGCTATCTAGAAGTTTTTAAAAATTTAAATTAATTTATTAATAGGTAATTAGGCCGGCTGCACTCTATGCATACATTTTGTCCTAGATCCCGCACACTTTAAGAAAATTTCTTCTGATAATGTACGAGTATGCATGCAATACCCGTCCGGCGCCCGTGAGGCTGCTAACTGAATTCGAATCAGACAATAATAAACCCCCTGGTCTTATTTTAGAATTTTCTCCGCCAATCAATAACGGCGTCTATTTGCAGATGTGAGCGCGGGTGTTCAGTCGCAAATGACTTGTGTGGATTTTGCAGCCTTTTTTATTTTTCCTATATAATTAATACCATTTATAAATAATTTAATATTTTATTAAACTCCATCTCGGGTAGGGACAAGCCTTTTCTATTGTTTGAAATTGGTTTGGAGACGATTGACCCATACTTCCAGAGTTATAAGCCGTTCTACCGCAATAAGAAATCTCGACGGACCGATTTTAGAGATTTTTCGCAAGGCCTACCCCTTCAAAGGTCTCAAAGCTTTATCGCTTTTAGTTTTCGTGATATAAGGGGCCAAAAGTACAATACCTACGTGTCGCATCTTTTTGTAAAATATTATGATCTAATCAATATTATTTTGTTTCAGATACGAATTATGTATTATCATCTTATAAAACAGAACCATGTAAAAGACCGCCTAGATTATGTAGACAAGGGTATGCCTGCCCACAATATCACAATAGTAAAGTAAGTATTGAATTCATAAACCTGCTTACACTCATTCAAACTCTTAGGATGGAATCTTTGCTATGAAATTGTACTCCCACAACCTATGTGACAATTATTAACAAAATTTTACTCTTAATGTACAGCTTTGTTCCTAATGCTGAGAGACAACTGTGTTTGTTTGTTCACAGGATAAACGTAGGTCACCAAGAAAATATAAATATCGCAGCACTCCTTGTCCAAACGTAAAGCACGGTGAGGAGTGGGGAGAGCCTAGCAATTGTGAAGCGGGTGACATGTGCGGGTACTGTCATACGCGCACCGAGCAGCAATTTCACCCCGAGATCTACAAGTCTACCAAGTGCAACGATGTACAGCAAGCTGGCTACTGTCCAAGGGGACTGTTTTGTGCTTTTGCGCATGTTGAACGTAAGTCTTTATTTTATCAACAACAAAATTGGTTTATTGTTTAAAGGATGATAATAATAATCCCTAGACATAACAAACAGCGCCATCTGGTGCCAAACTAAGCAAAGCTAGTATTATGGATACCGGACAACGGCAAGATATTCTTAGATACCTACTTTTTATTTATAAATACACACTTATTAAGAAAACACACAGACTCAGGACAAATACAAATGTTTATCACATAAATGTTTATCTTGTGCAGGGGATCGAACTCGCGGCCGTCGCATCCGCAGACAATGCTACTACCAACAGATCCAAAGATTTAAATTGTTCATATGTTGACCTGTACTGTTGGTGTAGTGTTTTTAGCATCCACTCTAAAATATCTGTGGAAAGTGCAAATCAGGGTTGAGTCATTTAAATCACATGATTTTCGAGAAAAAGCATTGCTTTAAATCAAAAAATTTAATTATACACGTATGAATAGAATAAAAAAGACTTTCTTTCAGACTGAAGTAATTATTAAAGAACAGTTACAATATGCATGTCATTAAATATAGGCCAGATATCCTTGCTACGCTACAGTCTTTATTGCTATGGAATTAGACGCATAATTATTTCATTTATCTTTTAATAACTATGACTTTTTATTTTTGTAAAGTACAAGGAAGAGCGATGTAGCGCTAATGGTCAATTTGACTGACGTCAAAGTTTACGATAGCAAACGCGTTAGGTACGACACGAGTTTCGAAAAATGTCAAATGTCAAACCCATGTCCTGTGTGGCATTTAATTTTTTTATGCATTTTAGTGTCGACAATATCATCATGATTTACATGCATTATGATGTTGCCAACTAGCAAATTATAAAATATGAAGTAAAATAAAACAAAATCAAAGTAATAAAAAAAAATCATGATTTTTTTCAAACCCTGGTTTGAATTCTGACTTAGGCATAAATTTTCTGATGATATGCCATCATTGTCTGTGGTCCTTATTGGATTTTCTATATTAGAGCCAGAGCGATGTTAGTAAATGTGATATTATTACAAGGCAATCATTTTTAAATATTTCTTACCTTGATTTGATGGTGTTATAAGCATGATAATGTTCTCCGTCTCGGAATACATGCAGTCAGTGTTTTATATGATGAAATTGATTGTTAAAGCCATAAGGAAACTACATGGGATATCACAAAATAAATAAATAATTAGTATTGATACTATACCTAAGTATCTACTTTTTTGTTGTACTTGTTATAATCTAATTAAAAATATCTTGACAGCGGACGACGTGAGCACAACTCGCGACATGGGATCGCTCGACTGCGGCACTAATTTAGCGGATTTATTGTCATCTGCCCTTCCACCCGACAAGACTGCGGACGGTCTAACGCTGCTAGGGGGCTTGCGGCCCCCCTCACCCCCTCAACAAGCCCCCCACGCCAACGGAAGTGGTGAGGGATCAGAATGTGCCTCTACATCTAGCGGGGGATCCAGTGGAGGACGCCCCAATGCATTATCCCGCACCTTGCTGCCGATGGCGTCGTTCGGGGAGCAAGAGGAGCGTCCCAACATGCACCAACCGCCGCCGAACGTGTGGAGCCAGCGCGCCTCGACGTTCGACGCGACTGTCTTGCAGGAAGTGGTTGGCAACGCTTTAGACGACATGCATCTCGATGATCCGTTGAATCTCGTAGCTTCACTAGACCGGGATCTGTCAGAAGGTATTATTAAATACTTTTAAGCACTATGGAACTTATATAACCTTAACTTTGATTTATTTTCCTTGAATATGAAGAAAAATGTTTCATAATTTCTATATGGTGACTAGTAGGGGTACATAGAATAAGGATTTTTGTTTTCTTTTTTGTTTTTATTAAGATCAACTACATAATCAAAAATAATTAAAACTCCAGTTGTAAGTTTTTTTTTTTCCCAAAAATTAAAAGCCTCCATGCAATCACCCAAGCAAATGGTTATTTTGTGCGAACAGCAACATGAAAGCAGTAGCTTGAGTACATGTCGAACGGTTTTTTTCCAAAAGTAGCTCTACCTGGGTAAACCCACAATTTGTCATTATGCAGTCGAATATTCTTTTTGTTTTATTTTATGTTTATTTATATACAATTCGAATATTCAAAGTCAAAATGGTTTATTCAAATAAGGATTTTACAATCACTTTTGAGTCGTCAAAGTTATAAAATATTATTTTTTGAACCCTCCCACGTTCCCGCCGGTTCACAATGTTGTTGATTTCTACCGAGAAGAATCCGGCAAGAAACTCGATAGTTACTCTTTTAAAAACACTATCAATAATACAAATAAACTAAAATACAATTAATGTTTTAATTAAAAAAATTTTAGTCGTACAATTTTATGTTATTTCCATTTTAATTTGGTTTACCTATGCATCCTGTAATTGAGCATCATCAGTCCCAAGGATTTTTATCATTTACATAGTCTGAAATATTGTAGTATGCCTTTTTACAAAGTACCTGCTTGATAAAAGATTTAAATTTACTTATTGATAGATTTTGAATTTTATTGGGAACTTTGTTGTAAAAGTGTATACATTGCCCCATAAAAGAGTTACTTATTTTGTGTAGACGTGTATCATGCACCAACAGCTTATTTTTACTTCTAGTATTTACTTTGTGAACGTCACTTTTCTTGCTGAAACTATTGATATTTTTATGTACATATAAAAGATTTTCATATATGTACTGCGACACTAAAGTTAAAATTTTTACTTCCCTAAACCTATCCCTCAGAGATATCCTAGATCCTAATTTATAAATAGCACGAATTGCCCTTTTTTGTAACAAAAATATTGTATTCACATCAGCAGCGCTACCCCACAATAGGATACCATATGTCATTAAACTATGGAAATAGCTAAAATATACTATTTTTGCAGTGTCGACATCGGTCAATTGTCTTATTTTCTTGATCGCATACACAGCAGAGCTAAGTTTTTTGGCTAGGTTATGAATATGAGGACCCCATTGAAGTTTGGAGTCCAGCGTTATGCCAAGAAAGACTGTTGAATTAACAAGTTCTAATTGCTCGCCATTAATATTAATAGATGTCTGTCTCTGACTAACATTTGGTAATGTAAATTTAACACATTTGGTTTTTTTTTCATTAAGTAACAAATTATTAGCGTTAAACCAATTTACAATTTTAGAAAGGGCATTATTTAATTCATTATAATATGTCTGTCGTCTCTTAACTTTAAAAAGCAAAGAGATGTCATCAGCAAATAAGACAATGTCATGATTTTTTACATTATATGGGAGATCATTAATGTTAATAAGAAATAGAAAAGGACCTAAAATTGAGCCCTGAGGGACTCCCATAGTGACTGCTGATCCCGGAGATATTTCACCGTTGACATCTATTTTCTGTATTCTCCTACTCATATAGGATGTCAAAAGGTCGAGAGCTTTGCCTCTAATACCATAGTGATGTAGCTTCCTGATGAGATTTTCATGTTGAACACAGTCAAATGCCTTAGATAAATCAAAAAACACTCCAAGGGCGTCATGCGAATCCTCCCAGGCGTTATATATATTTTTTAATAGTGCCACTCCTGCATCGGTTGTGGAACGGCCTTTCATAAAGCCAAACTGTTTACTACTAAGTAGCTCATTAATACAGAAATGGCTTAACATTTGACAAAGTATGATTTTTTCAAAAACTTTACTGAGTATAGGTAGTATTGAAATAGGCCGAAAATTATTAGGATCTGTTGAACTACCTGATTTAAAAAGAGGTATAACTCTGCTAAGTTTCATCTCATCAGGAAACACACCACTATCTACACAACTATTAAAAATAATGGCTAAGGGTTGTGCTATAATATATTATTCGAATAATCATCGTCGCACGTCGCATAGAGCGCACATTGCTTACGCGGTTCTTATCGCAAGCCTAACCGGTTGTGTTTAGCTCATATGACAGTGTATTATTTAAAAAAATTAAAATATACCTCCTAAGATATTGGTTACCAAGTCCCAATTACTTAGTTTCTATAGCAAAAGGCAGTGTTACAAGTGCTGGGAACATATAACTGATGGTGTTGAGTGTATTGGATGTGGTGGACATCTACATTATGGGTGTTGTTCTGGTGTTAGTGAGAACAGTTATCGAAAAATGGGGACGGAGAAGAAAAGTAAAGTGATTAATTAACACACAGATTCTAAAATACCTAGAAAAACACCACCTGTTCAGTGGCCGTCGATATGGCTTTCGCCACGGTCGCTCGACTGGTAACTTTCTAATGTATCTCACACACCAATGGGCACTAGCCATTGAGAGTCAGGGGGAGGCATTGGCATGTAGCCTGGACATAGCGAAGGGCTTTTGATTGGGTCTAGCACCGGGGTCTTCTATGTAAGTTGCCATCTTACGGAGTGCCCGAGGGTTTGTGGCAGTTTGGCTGGCTAGCTTTGTGTCCGGCAGACGCATACGAGCGTATTTGTTGTTTTGACGGTTGTTACTCTGATAGCATGGACATTAATGCTGGTGTCCCGCAAGGCTTTGTGCTGTCACCTTCGCTCTACTACATATCAATTACATGTTGGACATAAACAACATAAATTGCTATGCAGATGACAGTACTGGAGACGCTTATTACACGGGTCGTGCAAGCATCCCTCTTCTTCTTCTGGCGGGCTGATTGAGTAGTGAATGAATCAAAACTATGTAGGTACTTAGTTTCTTGGACATTTTGAATCTAAAACTCGAACAAAGGAGTTGTGTGACCGTGTGATATTTTTAGGTGAGAACGCGCTGGGTGGGTCGGCGCCGGTGAACATTCCGTCGTCGCGGTGTCCGCTGCGCTTTAGCCCAGGCGGTGGGTCCCCGTTGCCAGCGTTCTTGCGCTACTCGGCGGATGCGGATCGTCTGTTCGGTGCGGTCTCGGGCGCTGCCCCCGCCAAGCCGGCGAGCCTGAGCAGCGCGTTTGAAGCGGCCGAGCTCTGCCGGCTACGCGAGGAGGTGGTCGCGTCGCGCACGCTTGCGCAGCGCTGGGACGAGCGGCTCGCGCAGGCCCGCACCGCCTGCGACGCCTGGCAGAGGGAGTCCGAGGACGCGATCAGAAAGGTACAAACTCACACGAACTTTTCTAATAACCCTTTATTACAAATAAAGACACTAATTGTTGCAATTTTATAAACTGAAAAATTACTATTTTGTGCCAGATGCGAAGTGAACCTAACACAAGGAGTGGAAAGGATTACCATCTAGCAAGTGTGGACATTGCAAACATCGTAGAATGATAGCTGGAACTGAATTAAACAAAATGTTCGATTTGTTTTTTTTTTTATCGATTCCAATGACAAGCTGTAGTCGCTAATGGGCGGTCAGCCTTAACAATTTCTTACGGTTGGAATCGGTAACGTGTGATATACATAGATGTAACGATATGTTTGTTTTTGGTGTGTCAGGCGACGTTGGTGGAGCGTCAACGCGACGAGGCGCTGTCGATGGGCGCGGCGCTGCGGCGCGACGTGGAGACGCTTCGACGCGAGCTGGAGACGCTGCGACGCGAGCTGGAGGCGGCGCGGTTGGCGCGTCCTCAGGACCTTCGCGGGATGCCGCTCTCCGCGCTCAAGGCAATGCAGGCGCAGGCGAGACAAGACCTCGAGGACATCGAGAAGGTATGCAACTAAGTTAACTAATTATTGGGTGCAATACGTACCGAAAGGCCAATATGTATTTTCTTATCAGCCTCATACTTTCTCGCTGCTGAGGCATGGCCTACCCTCAAAGAAGGTGATTTGGGCCACAGTCCACACGCGGGCCCAGTGTGCATTGTGGACTTACATACTTTTTTAGTTTTTTGCTGTATGCAGGTTTCCTTACGATGTTTTCCTTCGCCGAAACCAGTGGTGTGCATAATCAATATACATGAGAAATTAAGAAAATGACTCATTGGTACACACCGGGTCTCGCACCTCCGCCACTCAGGACGCAAAGTGAAATCGGAACCTCTCGGCCACCACCGGCTTTCGGTACTAATCGAGTTAAATGCACGCAAACAACACGTACGCACGAGTTTAAGGAGTCACGAAGGCCGGTTAGGTCCAAAGGCCGGTTAGGTCTGGTGAGGATGTTTTGTGTTTTATTGTGCCGCACACATGTGCCGTAAATCATATTGTAGTGTCTAGACCTTCTGTACGTACTTATTTTGTGACTGCATACACTTTGGTCACTTTCCGTCGTTCTCTAGAGACAATCTGTGACGACCAATTTTAAAATGAAACTGGATTAAACGCGTCGTCAAATCAATTCTCCCACTTACGACTTAGCGAAACACATAACTTAAGTGTTGCAGCCACTAATAGGTAATTCACCGTCTTACGTAAAAGATTCTCGACATTTTGTTAGCAACATGAATGACACAGTTGGCCCCGTGAACAAGGCTGGTGTAACACAGCCGAAACATCAGGGAAAAGGTATTTTACCAAATAACAACGCGTTTAATCCCGTTTTATTCTTAAATTAGTAATGAAACGCGAAAATTTTAGTAGTCTCGAATAACGGGTTTTGGTATGAAGTGTCCAACTGAAATGCCCTCCTTGCTGATGTCACTGATTTCAGAATATTAAAACATTTCGTATGGTTTCACATAGGTACTATATCTAGAGACTGCAATGAAGTGTATGATGTGCGAAGAGCAGCCACGATCTGTTACGTTGGCTCCGTGCAACCACTACGTGCTGTGCGAGGGCTGCGCTAACACCACTAAGGAGTGCCCCTACTGTCAGACCCCGGTCCAACAACACCATTAACGATGTACTACAGACCACATTGACTGATGAAAACATTTGAAACGGATTGGAACAATAAGGAATTTTAATATTGTTGTGCGGAGATATTCTGTGTTCTTGAGTATTTTGGCTTGTATTGTCGGAGCAAGTTGTATTTGTTGTGCTTTGTGGTGTGTCTCGTCTTGTGATGATTATGTGAAATTATTTGGTATCCGCTGGCTCCACTACTCTGGTTCAGCACCAGTTGTTAACACGAGTTTCAAGAAGTGGAGCTGGCTCTGATTCTCGCTCTCTACCCGTGATAGCAACTGATTTGGGCTACGAATATACCTTGGTATTTTTATATATTTGGGACTAAACTTTGCACCTTACTAAGGGTATCATAAAATTGATAAATAGTTTATATAGAATATTTAATTTTAATGAAGAGTAAGACTTATTCTGATATATCGAATGAAATTATAAAGGCAAAAAAAATTAGGATTTTTCAAATATACTGCCACAAAGTTATTACTTGTAATTTAGATGGTAGAATCTTTATGATAGGATATTAAATATTTCAATTATGAGGCAAATTAAGATGGTTTGTAAATGTAATGGGTGTAACTGTTGTTGGTGGGCATCCAATGAAAGTTACACTTGTGTTTTACACCAAAGTAATTACAAATACTGACGCCAAAAATACACAAAAATGTTTTAACGGCTTTTCATAAATAAAATTGTCAGATTAAAATGATTTGTGATGATTTAATAATATATATTAGAGACTGCTTTATACTTTTATAAAATTACTCACTTTTGTATGTGTTTGTATGTGTATGTGTGTGTGTATGTGGTAACATGTCATAGTTCTTGAATTATACACTCGATACATATACTAAAATTGTAATTACAAAATTATAAATGTGTAATAAAAACTTAAGGTGGATCCGAATTGATATTTTTCATAGAACCTTTGGTACACTAAATAAGATTTCGTAGTTTAAAATGCGTTTTCATTAAAAATTACTTTCTATCGTTGTTGCAAAATGCATTTTTACTCATGAAATTTCAGTGAAATATTAAATTATTAAATATTTCAAATTTTTATACTTTTAATAAATTAAAAAAAAAACTTAGTTATTAAATAATTGACGGGCATTTTATGGTCGCAACTATGGTAAATAGCCGTTTACGATAATTACACGTTTTAATTGGCAAAATGTTTATAGCCAAAAATATTAGGTGTAATACAATTTCTATGAAAAAAATGTTGGTCGGAATCACCTTAATATGTAACAATCGGTAAATACACCCCGAGTTTTACATGTGAGCAAATATGCAAATAATCATCATTAAATTGGATCTTCGAATACTGCTTTTAGTATATTTTTTAAAGTTACAAAGGAGTTAGATGTTTGTTATATAGAGCTTGGTAGCCATTTTATTTTTTTACTAATATGTAAGCCATGCACAAAAACTATATAAACCACGCGCGTTCAGACTGTTATGAAACCTTGTTACTGAGAATTAAAAATCACAGTCCTAAAGCGAAGTTCTTTATATTTAGCATTTATTTCTTTGCACAATGACTTATATTTACATGCCATAAGTTCTAAAATATGCAAGACTTTTTTACGCGGCGGTCTACGGCATGCTATTCTGAACGCGCGCGAATTAAATATATTCGTTGATAATTCAATGGCTGACATCCATACAGACAGAAAACTAAAAGTAAAGCTATACAATTTACGTGGCAACATTTACACACTAAAATCTGTAAGGCTTGCAACACTCAGTAGAAAAATATATCAATGTTTGCACATAAAATGCTTTTGAATTTCAATGACAGCCAGTGTTAGTGTAGAAATCTTCAAAAACATTTAGTTTGTGGACATCTTGCAATTAATACTTCAGTGCAATTCTTTTGTACCTACTTTTAGTACTTGTTTCTATTAAAGCATCTAGCATGCTTTAGTTAAATTTCCTATCGATATGTGTTATCCTGTCCGTGGATAAAATTACGTGGAGTTTAATGTCAAAATGAAACAATTATGTATGTTCAAAGAAATGCAAGTAACTGTAATTGCTAAACCATTTAGTAGCATTTATTTGGTTCATTCTAGGTAGAATCATACATTCTACTTTTGTTTTTAATTTTGACACAAATATAGCAACACTTTTATAAAAATTGACGTAGAAGAACTAAAAGTAGTAGGTTTAGTTTTATATCAATATTCAAACTTATTATTAAAGTTTCATTAGTAGTTAGCGTTAACTCTAAAAAAAATAATATTTAAAACTGTTCAAGTAGAACTTTATTTAGGGTTGTTCTGTATTCCGTCAAGCACAACTTTGTTCTTTTTTAATATAAACTATAAATGCAAGGACCAATAAATAAGTCACTTTTAGTAATATCTGAAAATATTAAACCGACTAAACTTTTTTTTTGCAAATGGCAGGCAATTCTACAAATTAGGAACCTAATTATTACAGGATATTTTATAATATTAAGTTTTAAAGCTTGAATGATTTATCAAACTAATAAATGTATTAATTTGCATTTTATCGTATATAAATAGTGTTGTTTAATTTTTTTACTACTAGATGGTAGATTCTTTATTTATTTTTCATTCTTTTTACTAAGTTTTCCTTAAAAAAAGTCCATATAGTGGATAAATTTTTTTCATGTACATGCATACATATATGTATGTATGTAAAAAGGCACTACCAATACTAATACATTTTTTATTTTCTATTTAATTGTTTAATAACGAGCGAAGTCCATAAATGTCCACATAATTTGTTCTAGCTTCTCATTTAATTGGTCAAAAAAGTACGAAAAATCAAGAAATCTTCAAGAATATTGAAAATCAGAAGAATACAAAATAAAAAAATAATACAATGGCGACCAACTAGCAGAGCGAGAGTAGCGGCAATTGTAGGGGCCTTAAACTTACATCCGCGAAAAATCTAATTTTATTGGGGAAACACAAAGTAAAAGTAAGGAATTCTTGCTCTTCCCAGATAAAAGGGGAGAGTTCGAGTTATTAAAATCGATTCAAAAATAAATTTACAAGAGTGAATACAAACTCGCGCCTGACATGTTTTGAAATAAAAAAACCATGTCAAAGTTTCATTGAACCATTTCGCAAGGTTATTTACATTTTTGTTATGTTCTCCTCGAAGATGATTTTTCACGAAAATAAAATTAACTCTTTTTTTCCGAATTTTCCATCAAGATTGATTGCAGTAATCAATTGCTAAAAAAATCTGAAAAGCACTAGGAAAATATGACGGTAGATATGTATTATGAATCCAAAATGTTACACTGTTTGCAAAAAAAGAATACACTCTTTCTAATTTGTTGTGTATTGATGCAAACGAAGGTACTAGTTGAGTTCTTAGGGTTTAGTAATATGTAACATTCCCAGTCTAATTTTTTTTTTTTTTATATATTCATTATTGGTGTAGGTGTTACGCATTTAAACAGTTACTTAGACATTGGTTTTTTTTTTATTGTTTTACTATTTCACATAATTATTATCAATTATTGTATTTATTTTTAGTTTGTCTTTTCGAGTACCGTCTTTTGGGTCAATATTGGCAGTATGATTATAAATGAATACCAGTTTTATAAGTAATTTAAAACATATACTATATAAAACGAAAAGCATTTTATATAATTTATTTGAACCTAACTACATTATCTATACATATAATTGTAAAATAAAAATAGTATTTATATATTTTGAAAGAAATCTTGAAATTTTTGTATTGGTATATAATTGATAAAATAGTTATTAAAATAACAAATTGAAATTAGTTTTTAATATTAGCGTTAAGTAGTGTTTTCAAATTGTATTGGACATAATTTTAAGTGTGTAGATGCATATATATGTATTGTAAGCAAGCAATATGAACACACCCGCCTTCGTAATGTATATTTATTCATTTATATATTATACTATTATATACATACATCAGGATATATACGTTTTTTTTCACATAGTTACTGTTGTTAAACAATTACGTTATCAAATATATTATGTTTATTTCAATGCAGGATTATATCTCAATTGTAGACATTGTATGGCTTAGAGGTAGAGGTGTAGGTGTAGAAACGGAATAAGTAAACGTAAAACGAACGCAGAATCAAGTATCAAAATTGTATTTATTTACCGTATAGCCAGTGTCGGCACTGATTTTAACAGTATTATTTTATTACTTTATTACTGCCCACAAAGAAAGTAGGTATATTCCGCATAATCTAGGTAATTAGGTATATTTTTGAGGACAGAATAATTTTTTTATATTTATTTAAAATTAATACCTAGTACCTTTACTTATTTTTTGCATGTAAAATATTTTTTTCCAATGAGTTTTTTTTTGCATAAGAATACTTTAATTTTGTCTTTTTTTAATTCGTCTAGCTTTACGGCCGTGTTTTAAAATCAGTGCTGACACTGAATTAATGAAAAACTGGTATAAAATAAAAGCAGTGCTGGATTTGGTGGTGCCTAGAGCAGACTTGAAAAATAACACGATTGACTACAACGTTGAACTGATGAATTATTACAAACAAACATACAGTGTAATGGTGACAAACAGTATACTAACTATATAAACTTAATTGTACATGAAAACACATTTTAAAAATCGTATTAACCCTTATTTTGGCAAGTCTTTTTTTCTTAAGTATACATTTTTTAATACGGTTATTTATGGTAGTTTAATTTTTTTTCAAACTCAGTGTCAGTTTCTAATTTAGAATATTTATTGTTTTTGTTTTAATAATGAGATTCCTTGTCTTTTACACACCTCCCCTTTAAATCCGGCACTGTCCTATAATATGAAATATCTATTGCGATTGTATGTACAGAGTCTCAAAAATATAGTACTTAGTGTTGGAACAAAGGAATGTATAAGAGTACGAAGTGGCCATGTTTAGTAGCTTGCTAGTAGCATTTTTTAAATTGTTTTAAACCTTAGACGTGGTTACCTTCACACTTATTTTTATATAGATATATTTACAATCACATGGAATTTCATTATCAATAAGTGGCTAGCTGTCTGTCAACTGTAGCTTGGGCCACACCGTTATATTTATTAATTGACTACAAATTTATAGTAACATAACATAATTTATATTGTAGAAAATATATTTTTTCAAAATATTCAAGACCTTACTTTGAACAGTCTCGAGTAAGCCACACTCGTAAATTCAGGAGTAAAATGTATGCAAGTACTTTCACGGGACTCAAGAGGTAAGACCTACTTGCACATATGTTCTCTCGAATTTCCGAATCTGGAGTGCTCGATGCTGTTCGCAATAAGCTCCCTTTTGCTGGAATCTCGCGACATGTATTTTATATAAATGATCCAACGTTGTTCGTACTGAGTAAGGTATGTAATGGGACATTCTAAAACAAAGTTCAATTCAGTTAATTGTTTTATACTATGTAATACACACTCATCTATAATATTCTTATTATTGTTTGGAGTCAGTCTACTGAACTGGTGTTTACTTCGTTTTTGGTATCACAGGTGTCGATGTCCCTCATGACATGACAGATTGTGACGTTTGCACTTCCACACAAATTACTTTTTGCTTTAGATATATTCTTTGTGTAAAATCAAAATTGAGTGTAAAAATGCAATAACAATTTTCTGTCTACTTTTTAATTCAAATGAGATAAAATAAGCGTTAATAATTTAAATCGAGAATGAACCGGCCAAGTGTGAGTCGAACTCAAGCACCGAGGGTTCCGTACCTGCCACCGTTTACGTAGTTTACAAACGAAAACAAAAAGTGTACCGCTAACCGGTCACACATCCAATTACTGACCAAGCCAAAGTACTTGTTAAGTTTATCGATCCGCACTGGGTCTGCGTGCACAGTGCTTGTGATGCTAGACGAGTATCTCAACAGTGAGAACACATTAGGCTGATCGCGATAACACACTATTAATCACCACTTGTTTATAACTTAATGTTTCGAATAAAATTTAAATAGTTTTTGCGGGAATTAAATCTTTTAAATTTGTATGGGGTGCATACGTTACTTATTGCTTAGTACAATGTCAGAACAGTGTGTGCAAAGTAATATTAATATTTTATATGATTGGTAGATGAAAAAATATCTCTGAAGTATTTGAATGTGGCCCTTTTTTATTCATATTATCATAGGTTGAGTTATTATTTTTGTTTTACATTTTGTAATCCGTATTTACAATTTGCATTTTATTTTAATTATTTCCTTAGGACCAATAATTTGTTAAGCTTTCGATTTTTTTTTTTTGCGTTAGCATAATAACTTTTTTGTATAACCTAATTAATATTTTAAGTATAATACTTTCAATTATTTAATTGTTAGCTAGGTAGATTCAACAAATTCTTTAAATTTTTTTATTGTTAAATTAGATATAGGTTTTTGTAGTGGAAATATAATTCTGAGCATTCACACTCACTGACGAGATCAAATGAATTATGTTTTAATTTTTTTTTAATATTTATTATTACAAAAAAGTATGCATTCAAGCTTCTATTAATATAGCGTTTTATGAAAAAAAGGTTATTTTCAAATCCATGTGATAAAAACATGTGACAGATATGTGGAGATTTATAATATTACTACAGTTAAGTAGGTAGGTTTAATAAATTTTCAATTCCATTCAATAAAATGCGTGTTTTATTTATTATTCCTTTATCCAAAGTGATAGTAGTGATGATAGAGGTAGCCAAGAACGTGGCCTTTTGAAACAACATTCTTTTTTAATGTTGGTGATACTTAAAAAAAATATTCAGTTCATTAGAAATGACAGCTGTCAAACTAAAAGGGCTATATCTCCGAAACTACTGATCGTAGACTAGGTGTTTCCTTGGAGAAATGAAGATCGTGATCAAACTTAAATGGACTATATCTCCGAAACTTGTGATCGCAGACTAGGTGCATCTTTGGAGAAATGATAGATCTCATTCTGATCTCCATTAAATGACAGCTGTCAAACTAAAAAGGCCTGTTTTTTTGAAGTAAGCGATCTTAGACTACGTGTTTCTTTGGAGAAATGAAAGATCATATCAAATCTTCATTTCGAATGACAGCTGTCAAACTAGAGACATATCTACTATAAACTATTGTTCTGCAAAAAATGTCGGCAATCCGTTGCTCTGTTGCCGAGTTATTTAGTATAATAATATAGTAGGACAAACCAAAGAGAATATAATATACTACGTGGACAAACCAACAAACTAAACAAGACTTTAACATTTATAATATTAGTATGAATTAATATTGTTAATGCAAAATTATCTGTCTTATTGAAATCAGTTCCAAAATTGAGAACCTTCCGATATTGCATTTCATATTTTTAATAACGAAACTAATTTCACCGTTGAACTGAATAGCAGGCAAAAAATTTAAATAATTTAAATTATTTAAATACTTGTTTAAATCTAGTCAACAGCTGTCATCCAAAATTAAGATCTTGATGACATCTTTTATTTCTCCAAAAAATAACCTAGTTCTTTAGTTTTCAAGATTTTAAGTTTGACAGCTGTCATCCGAAATGAAGATCTTAATGAGATATATCATTTCTCCGAAGATGCACCTAGTCTGCGATCACTAGTTTTAGAGATATAGACCTTTTTAGTTTAAAAGCTTTCATTTCAAATGAAATTCTGGATAAGATGTATTGTAGTCGCGTTGCAGTAATTTTACAATCCACTATGGAAAAGAATTTGCTGTTGCTATCCAGCTCCAGGTAACTACGCGGGTGGACCAAGGGTACTTTATTTTTGTTTATTGCCCGTGGTACAACAGGTGATACACGGGTAATTTTATTTACCCGTTGGACACTTAGGTGAACTACGCGGGTGTACTACGGGCAATAAACGATAATCATATTTTATATCTTCAAAACTACATACTTATTAACTTCAGTGTGGTCACTAGGGGCTGCAATTTAAAAGTAAGAATTCCCGCTGCACCCACTGGTGGGTAGATCAGGTGCACGGGTCGTGAGGGAGTTAGAACTCTTATCTCCCGAAATATAAAATGTAAGTACCTTTTTATGTATGGATATTTGAATAATGCAGTTAGATAAAGGTAAAATGTTTTTATTTACTGTGTATGTATATAGATGTAATTGTAAATAAATATTTTTATAATAAATGCAGTCAAAAGATTAACCTCGAGCCAGGACTTGAACCTACATCTCTTTACATTCCGTGTTTAAGTGCTCTACCAATAAAATTAAGCTATCGAGGCTTCAGGTACCTTTTCAGATTCAGGTACCCGAGTATCACCTCTTATTTCTTGTTGTGCTTATTTAGTTATTATGACTGAATAATAAAAAATTAAAAAATAGTTGTTTGTTCGTAATATTTATCTACAAAGGAATTGTAACATAACAAAATTTAAAATAATAAAAAAGTAAAAACTACATACATAAAAATGCGATAAAAGAAAATCTTATAACACAAAAGAGTGATATCAAAGTCATATAGAAGTAACGCTTGTGACTGCTGGTCATATATATGTATTTCTTAAATCGTTTTAGCTGTATAAGGCTTTACAGCAAAATTGTGACATTAACCTATCTTATAAACGTTTACTCTGCCATTTTGTATAACACCTTTAGCACTGTTGCAAATAGGCACTCACAACAGTCGTTTTCGAGCTACTATGTTGTAGGCTTTTATGGTACTGTTATGAAGCTAAGCCATACTATTATGGCTCCTAAATAACTAATATAAACACTTGTGTTTAAATAGATACTATCACTGCTAAACCGTGATACAGCAGCTCCCGTTATAATGAATTTACAATAAATTTGCGTTAAAGCCGCTCCCGTTAACAACTGCTCTAAAGTCGTCGTAATTGGACCCTCATTAACACTCAAAAGTTGTAAAAACGTATTTGCAAGGCTTAAATATCACTAGTTACATAACAACTTTGTTATTATCTATTTATCACTAAAAAGTCACATATCGCTGCACGGTGATATCTTTACAGGTCCTAAAATTTATTATGGCTGCAAGATGTTGTAAATCGGTTGTATATGAGGAACCGCAACTCTATTCAGTTATATATCAAAGTCTTAAGAATATTTGCAAATCAATTTATATTTGTCTAAATATTAATGAATTAACGAGGGGCATGCAAAAAACACCATTAATATACTACAAGAATATCAATAAAAATGCAAGCGCAAGTGATATTGAACTATTTATTACAATACTATCGCTCGTTACAGAATAGACGTTAAACAAATAATATCTTAACAATTATTTTTGTCTTCAAAATTCCAAATTTATAAGATTGTCGAGACAACCAATGGTTGTATATCAGTGTTACCAGTGTTTAAAACTCCCTAATACATTACCGAAAAGTCTCAAAGAACAACGCATATATGAGAAATATGTATCTTATTCGCCCCAAGCGGAGCAATACAATAGCTATATCACTTAAACTTTCTAAATCAAGGGCCCTTTCCGCGTTGTAGAAACGTTTCTAATATTCTAATACAACCAATCATGAACACCATTTTGCATCAAGGAAACGTTCCTATAACCGATATACACCTAAGATTTGCTAGTTGGATACCCATATAAAGATTGTTTTCAGAATAGGAACAAAACAATCAATTTACTATTTAACTTACCAATTAATTTCGACAAGAATATTGATCAAAGGACTACTCGGACACTACAAGACGACTGTAGGTAAATGTTAACTTACACACAACGACACAAAAAAAAATTGAAAACTCCATTCGCCAGTTGGATAGTAACTTCATTAGAAAAACTTTTTTTATGCTGTTAGCCTAGATACGTTGCTCTTGTTCACTAATAGAATGTTGGGAGGAATTGCTATCTAATTTCCTACTGGCATTTTGTCGTAAATAAATAAATGTTTTTATTGTGATATCCGGGTAGCTATATTTGTTGTGTATTTACGTATTTAGATACTTATTATGAATATTCTTCATTATATAATATTTGCGCTTATTATTGATTCCCACCTACGTACACTTTTTCCTGTTTCCTGGTTGACTGGCAGAAAATGCTATTAGCATTAAGTCCATCTTTCGTAACGCATTTTTATTAAAGAAAAGTAAATTATTGAGTTAAATAATTTTATTTTACTCAAAAGTATAAATATTGGGATACAGGTTTGTGCAAAATAAAATGCCAGTTTGCTGAAATGGCTTTATTTGAAACTTCACAATGTTTGGTTTTTTAAATTGTAATATTGACAACGGAATTACTAATAAATTATAATAAAACAAAGTTATTTACCGCTACTAAATTCATAATACCTTAAAAAAAGTTGGTTATAATGTACTAGACATAGTAAAAAATACAATTGTATAATAATTTTAACTAAATTCATTTGTAAATTTTCGTGATGTGACATTTCAAGGACGGACCTTATTGGATGGGAGTAAATAATTAAGCTGCCAAAAATTTCGTCACAATAACCAAATATTAATTATTTTAGGCAAGTAAATAAATGATATTTTTATTCGGTCAGCAAGAAAAATTAGCTAAAGTTGTTTTGACAGTAGCAGCATTGGTCAGCATTTAAATCGAGGATTATCAGATAATAACTTTTTATTTGGTAAGCAGGAGAATCGGTGAGCGTAAGCATAAACAATGTTATTTAGCGACGAGCTGTTAGGTTGTTCTTTATAAACAGCGCACAAGCCTAGCAGTACCAGAAACAAATCGCACATATTTAACTTAGTAGTTTTTTGTATGATTAGCAGATCAAAACAATTTTACAATTTGCCAAAATTTGACAAAACCCGAATTACAATTTGCTGCTCTGTTCTTAATATTGCTGCAGATATATTTAATTTCCGAAGAACATCAATTTCAAGGCTGCCCAATATCACATTACTTGCAGCTCAATTGACTTTTCTTTGCTGACTAAATATATATTAGAACTAACCAAAACCTTTTTAATTAGCTGAACCTTTAAATGATAGCTATCACTTTATTTATGATTAAATAATTTTAATTTAAGGAATATAGTAGTTTTAATGTATTTGTTATTTGTCAGATTTTAGTGAAATTAACCAGTTTAGTAGGTAGGTACTAATGTAGACAAGCGATTTAATAGAAGATCTGGCACAAGATATAGGTACCAGAACGCTCACTTTACATTAATCACTTTAAACAATCCATATTCGAGGTATTTTAAAGGCATCATTATTCCAAATGCATGCGGGGAAAGAGTTTAAAGCGCTTAGTGTGGAGTGAGCTTTCTGTTATTATCTCTGTATTTATGTATAACTAACAATTACTTTATAAATAAAAATAAACAGGGTTATAATATCTTAGGACTAGGTACTTTGAATAAAAAAATGAGCAAATGTGACATCTCTTACTAGGCTTAGTGTTAAAGCTTCTTAAACTAAATACAAGTAGATGACGCACAAACCTCACGTTAACGGTCCTCAATTAAGTGACCTAAGTCAAAAACAATGTTTCAAACGTCTTTTGGTTCAACGAAAACAAAACCTTTTTTTTTCTATGGAAGAAAAGGTATTGCAATGGAGACTTAGAACGGGTGAGACAACACGTACGTCAAACCAAAGTACAAAGAGTAGGTATATAGTATTAGTGAAATCTATTTGCTACAAAGATTTTAAGGCGGTTCAAATTTCTGGTGGTAATTCTAATCATGGTTCACGCTTCCGACAACTTAAGTTTTTTTTTGAATTTATGCATAGGTATGCCGAAAACGACAATATTTGTATTTTGCACCACATCATGTGCAATACAAAGGTGTGCATTATATACAAGAGTTTGAATTTGAATTAACAACTCAAAATAAGTTAATTTATGATACAAATTAAATTAAATTTCATAATTAATTACATTTGTTCTAAAACGATGCGGAGTTAAGAGTAATTTAGTCAAATATCATATATACCTTTGTTGGAAAATTAGGAAGCGTTATCAATACAACCCTCATCGCATCAACACAATTACCTTAGATGATAAACTAATCGGGGCCTGGCTGTAGCAGAAAGTCGAAAAAAAGAAGAAAATGGTCAATTGCCAAAAAAAACTTGCCCCGTATTGAATAACCGTAATGTTATAAAAAAGGAGTTTGTAGCGCCATCTAGCAATCTCAGTTTATAATACAGATCTTATTTTGTGAACATTTACAGACAATATAAGATATAACAAATAAAAAAAAGATACACGTAAGTCAAACACCTACATTCTGCAATGTTCGTTTACGCTTAATAAAATAGCTTTGCCTCTTCTCTTATATCTATAAATCGACAGGTTGATAGTACAAAAATAATAACATGGAATAATGAAACCTAATGGTGAATTAATTTGAATATTTCTTATATTATATTACCAAACTACACTCTTTGAGAATGAAAGGAATGATGAATGATGAGCCGAAAAACGTATTGTATTTAGTCCAGCCAGATTAAGGTCGCGGAGAGTCGTTGGATGAAAACAGCAGGGCGATTGTTTAATTTACAATGGGTATTGGATAGTTCATAGCCAGAGCTACATTACTCGCTAAAGAACACGCTATATGCACCTACCTACCGCTTAGCGTGCAGTCCAATGTACAAATAGCAAAAAGGCGCTGCACGTCTGCCCGAGCGCACATATGGCATATTCTCTGCGGATAATAAAATGCCAAACCTAAAATGTCGTAATCCCGTAATTGCAATCAATAACCGTGCAGCAGAGAAATGTAATAATAAAAAAGAAAAATGAAAAATTTACATTTTTTATTGCTAAAAGACGAAACAGTAAGAATATCATGCTACTTGCAAACCATAAGGAACTCTAATGCACGGTTATTAAGTGCAATTTAGCATGCACAGGCGTAATATGTATGTAAATGTAAATATTACAAGGCGGCTTTTTTTAAGATCAAAGGGTTCTTTGCCTTCCTTAATCTTTATATTAATTCTATTGATTTGTAAATATTTAGGCCCATTATACTGTCAAGATATACCAACATTATTATTTCACGAATAATCAACACTGTGGCGGTTTGTTATTGTCGAACTGTAGCTTGAATAAGACACAAAAAAAAACGCGCGTTAGAATTAAGAACAAAAAAAATGATAAGAACATAAATATTGTAATATCAACCCGTTACATCGTTTTTAAAGATAAATTTATTTGGTTTGAAAATCTACTAGAGAGCATAAACTTTAAAATATAGTAAGGTTATTTATATTTGCGTCGAATAAATTTGACAGTAAAATACGCATCCAATATTTTTATATATTAATGAAATTGGCAATAGTTCAGACTGCATAATTGGATGATTACAGCGTCGACAATTTGGTTTTGAAACAAAATTACATAGGTACACAGGCGCACTTATTGTCAGATTGTATTTGACGCAATATTCTATACAATTCAATTTAAATATAATTTCTAACCTAAGTAGTCTAGCTAAAGCTTACCGTCATGGTCACTTAGAGTATTGCAGCTTTTTCATACTATTCTAGCAAATTGTTTAATTTTTTTCACGCGATACACCTAGCTTACAACATAAAGCAACAAGAGTTACTAACGTATTTTTTTTCAAATACTTTATTTTCATAAAAACATTTTCTGAATAGAGATTTTATGTTTTGAGGTTATTTACTAAAGCACGGACGCGAAATACGAAGAATTTGTGTTCAGTGATCAAAAACATGAATTTATAAAATATTACGAAGTTGTTGTGAAAAAAAATAAAACTGTAAATATATTTATTATACAAAATATTGCATAGGTTATGGGTATTTGAGTACATTTATTTATTATATATTGTTAATCATTATTAGGTTTAAATCATTACGACGCATTTAAATCTGAAGCGTATCTCAATATACGCTACTGAGTTAAATAAACATAGCAGTAACGTATTGCTTATGTTTGTAAAATTTTAGTATATGTAAAAAAAAATGTTTTAACTTTATACCATCATTCAATGGTTCAACATTTCTGATGACGTCGGTCAGCGCATATGTGCGAGTGCGACAGCAAACTATTATGCGTGTGAAAATGAGAAAAATAGTGACAGGTCATTGTACGAATATCTTCGTGCTTCACGTCCGTGCTTCACCATATAAACTCATCAGAACTATTTGATTTATTATTTGCGATTTATTGCCGTAAAATAGTTATTAATAAATGAAAGATAAAAAAGGTAATACATTTTTGCGTTAATTTGGCAGTCCTAATCTTAAGTTCGTTTGAGTGTACACGGGTGACATTTCCCGTAAGAAATGCAAATTAAGTTATTATTTTTCTATGCAGAATCCAAGCAAATTTTTACTCAGTCAACCGAAAAAGGCATCTTTACATTTAATTCACAATTTACTCCTTTGATGTTCACAAATAGTTTTATTTGCTATAGTTTTACAATTTGGCAAAGATGTTGGCGGTAATATTTTAATAGTTAATTGCCTTTTTAGCTTCAAAATAATATTGTTTTTCTATTCATAAAATTAAACAAAAATTTAAAGATATTTCCGCATTAACTTGGAAACAAGAAATATACTTGTCCCTTACTTGTGCACTCGATTTTGTATTTATTCATCTCGCTTCCTCAGTTATACAATGGCACACTCTTACGGCTAGCTGATCTGTTGTCTTATGCACGATACAAATATGTATCTTCTCAGTATAGTTTCATCCTTATATGGAAAATGAATTTGTGATAGGCCGTAAACTAGTGCTAATGCTGAGTTTACAAAAAATAAATACACGCAAGCAATTCCGTGCTCCACTAATACAATTAAATGCTCGCAAATCAAACGATAATGCAACGACATAATTAACAAATTATATAATACAATATATATAACCGAAAGTAAAAAACAGTGTTCAAAAACATCATATACTTTGGGCACAATATTGATATAAATAAGGTGTACCGACAAACAAAGTGGACATCGGCAGTGACATAAGCGTCATTCGTCTACCTATCCTACATAACACAATCAAGGCAATGCTTTCAGTACAAAAACTTGACTTGACTTGAGGTATTACAAAGATTAATGCTAATCGAAGTTTGATATATTATTTTGCTCGACTTCCTCCGCTTTAAAAAAAAATTTTTGTAAGCTATCACAATATTAACTTTAGCGTTCATAAAAGGGTGAATTTATTAGTATCAAAGTGGATACTTAGATTTTAGATTGAGAGGAGGGGGTTCAAGCCTTACGAAAATAAGTATTTTGACAGGTGTAAACCCCGCCTGGTTTTCAGAAATATCTTAACGGTCTTACCGCGAAGGGATATGGGATAAAAGCCATTTCGACGTAAAAAAACCTATGAGTCGCAATTTTTCTAGAAGCCCGACACGTACTTGACACTCGCTGCTATAGATGATGGAATAGTGTCCCCCCACTTCTGAAGTGCGTTTCGCGATGTAGTGATTTAAAATTTGAGGTTAGAAGCGTTTAGCGGCAATAATAAGGTCTTTTTAAAATCGTGTAATATAGTGTAATATGGACCCCCCCCCCCCCCCCCATCGCAAAAAGCTCTACACGCCACTGTCTTTGGCGTAAATTCATTTCATCATAGTTACTATAAATGCACTATTATTTAAATATTAAAAGCAATTAAATATTATTTATTTTATTCAGAACAATCACAGGGCGATCAGCAGTAAATTTCTTTACAAGTTTTCATATCGAAATAAATAATTAACAGAATTACTCCTATTTATAACGTTAAAAAAATACTACTAAATAAACATAAACTGAGAGAGATAGTTACATTTGTGCTAGAATTTTTATAATTCAACTAAACAATTGCTTTTCATCCAACGTTACAAATGCAAAACAAATATGCAAGACATAAATACATTAAAGCTTGTCTATAAAGATTTCATCACACGATTTGTCACGCCAATTTTAACCTAAATGCCTTCCAATACGTAACATAGCTCGATAAAGTGTACTTGGTCCAAGATACAACCATAAATAAATCTTTTCAATTCCACACACCGTTCTTTAATCATAATATTAGATCTTATTCTAATAATGATAAAGTACATTTTAATCAATAAAATCTTTAAAAGGTAGCCTCAAAAACCAACACACCAAACTAAAACAATATCGGTTTCGACATTTCTACAACTTACAGCTAAAATTGCAATGCGAGTGTTTTGTGACGCCAATTCAAAATGGCGGGTCAGATAAAGCTGTTATTTTTTTTAATAATTCTTAAAGCTTATTTTCGTTTAATTACTTTAAATTAAAGCTAAGCACACACTACGCGAAATGTACCTGTGTTAACTCTTTTTGAAAAAAATATTACCACAGTACCTGTCACTCGCTGAAATTCTTTAGGAAAAAATTTACACCGCGCGTTCTTAGATTTTATTAGGTAATTAAAATAAAGAAAATCAAGATAGCAAAAGCAATATACGTATATTTGATAAAGCTTTTTGACTAGTGTGTGCTTATCCTAATCGCTTTACCATACCACTGCACTATAACTTCGGTCGCCTTATATAGGTAGTTACAGTGAATCGTACATTGAACCTTGTTGCTGTGGCTCAAGGTTCAAACTTCTTTGTATCGCACGCAATGTAGCGAAGTATTTTTTATTACTTGTCCACTGGTCCACAACTTGTCCAAGGTGATACCTGAAATCTGGGTAAATATCTGGGTTATAACGCTGGAACTGAGTTGTGTCGTCTAATACGAATCACTCAAAGTAGTTTGCCCAAAGTGCGTATAACCTTACAGCGGTCATATCGACCACTAACAAATGTGTGGCGTATGTATGTACGCCAAAATTGTCACTTATTTGCTAAAAATAGTGACCTCCACAGTGTTAATACAAGGAATAAGGATAAATTGGTAGTTCCAAAATGTCGTCTCCAGAAGGTACATAGCTCTTTCGCAATACAAAGTATATTTTTCTACAATAAAATTCCAGAACATGTGGTTAATTAACCCTCAAATAAATTTAAAATATATGTCAAAGATAGTTTAATGAAAAAAAGCTATTACAAAGTTGATGAATACATAAATGATAAAAATGCTTGGAAATATTAGAACTAAATTGATTTGTATTGGGGCATTTGAAATATAGTTTTTTAAATTAAAACATTGTATATTATGTTATTACCTAGTGTAAGGCTATATCGTATTTTTATATGATGTATAAAAGATTAACTAGTGAGTTTATTGCCGTTGCTTCTCGGT
Source organism: Apoda limacodes (assembly GCA_946406115.1). Taxonomy (NCBI): domain Eukaryota; kingdom Metazoa; phylum Arthropoda; class Insecta; order Lepidoptera; family Limacodidae; genus Apoda; species Apoda limacodes. The sequence goes on from OX291550.1 coordinate 27,438,048, forward strand.
AGTAAAGCATTACGAACCTTCTCCTCTTATATTTTGTTCCTTTACTACACACATTGTAACTAGTACAATCGAAGTTTTATTGGAGTTGCTTGAGTGTGTCATGCTCTCTCAAAGTGTCTCTGCGGTGGTGGCGTGTGTGTCGGGTCGTTACGTTCCCTAAAACATGGTTGAGCGAAGCGATGGCTGATTCATGTGTCATACTCGTGAACGGGTGCCGCCTGTGGAGGCTGGTCTGCTCTTGCAAACTTCTTTGTATTCTTAGTATTTAGTCTTACTTTTTTGTTTTGTTTATTAATACTGTAAGACATTGATTATTTCTTAGTGATGAATACATAAACTGCCTTTGTTTATATTAGATACTTTTTTATGTTGTGCTTGTGCCTTATATTTCATGTTTTTTTTATGTTTGTAATGGAAAGTGTCCTTTTATGATAGGGAGGGCATTTTCCAATATTTTAATTGGACGCTGTAAGAGAAAGGGAGAAAAGAAATGCCCTTGCTGAGTTTCTTGCCGGTTCTTCTCAGTACAAGGTCTCCCGCCCTGTAGACTTACGAACCGATGGCGTAGTGACATTCATAAGTGCTCAATTATTGTAGCCTAAACTGAATAAATTATATTGAATTTGAATATAGTTTATGATGGAGTGTATACATCGTATCACCAGTCGATACTGCGCAACTGTCCATCTACCGGTGTCTGTTTGGTAACCTTAAGCATATTTAACTTGACTGTCCAGCGGGCTGGACAGATCCTACACATTACTGCGGGAAATGTTAATTTTATGCTAATGTGTAGATTACACGTACAAAAAAATGGTATTCAATTGGCTGGATCTGGAAGAACTTTCCTCAGTACTCTTACATCGTGTACTGTACCTGGAGCGTGTGTGAGTCAGACGGAGGTCCCGTGCGCTCGGTCGGTGTCGAGCGTCACATCCTCGGGGCTCGCGAGGTCAGCGCGCAGTCTCACGCCGCGCCCCGTCAGCGTCCAACGGCAAGCAGCGCGCTCACCACTACCTGATACCCTGGAAAGTTTAATAACACTTGATTGTTACCAGGCTTCGTACGTTTCATTTGGGCGAGGGAATTTTATTTTAAGTAATATTTCAAAACAAATAACACATTTTTAATTGCTCCGACTAGGTACTCTGCGTACTAGACAACACAATTATATCCTGTATGTAAATACATATTAAAACACCCAGACTCAAGACAAACATTTAACACATAAATTTTTGTCCTGTGCGGGGTTCGATCCCACATCCCTCCGTTCAACAGGCGGGAGCAATCCCAACCTGGGTCGGTTACTAAGGCGGTAAATTTAGGCGGTTATAATTGAAGTAATTACCTGCAGAGACCATTCTCCGGATCAGGTTCCAACTCCTCTCGACTCCGGCTCTCCTCCCGCGTGTGATGAGACCGCGACTCCTCTTCATCAACACACTCTTCACTACTCACTTCACTGCTTCCCCCTTCACTCCCCCCGCCCCGGTACCGCTCTACGCTCTCTATAACAATTTTTAAAATTTGTTAATACATCCACACTGCCGTCCTTTAGATATAATCCGTTATCTATCATCTGATCGATTCTCACTTTTAGGGCAAATAAAGCATTTTTTTTTTAGTTTATCAGGTTAGCAATAAAATCAAAAAAAATATGCAAATTTCGCAGTTTAAAATCTTAAAATATCTAAACAAAATAACTTAGCAAAGATACCGAACTTTGGCATGATTTGCATGAGTTACATGCCAACTGTGTCAGATACTCGGCTTCATTTTTACTACTTTATTTGGTTTCAGTAACCATACAGATTTCTGCTGCAGACTTAATGCTTGGCTTAGTATACCATTTCATCACACAATTGAAGATTGTTTGATGCTTCACATGGTGCCAAGTCAGAGGTATTATGGGCGACTTAAAAACTGTGACAGACAAGTTGCCAGTAGTTCGACCAACGGTTGCCAATTTGCACTGGGTCAACGCGGTGAACTACGGCTTAAGCCTCCTTCTCCAAGGAGATTCCTGTGCCCCTGCAGTATGGCTTATAAAGGCCGAGGCAAAAAAAATAACCCCTGGCTAAAAGATAACATCAATCAATTTTCAGTGAACCCATCCATATAAGTAAGTATACCGACCACCTCTGTCGTCCGCGTCAGCGTCCGGAGCGTCTTCCAGCGTCCGCAACACTTCTGCGCACAGCTCCGAATCCAGAGGCACTGGATTGTCCGACTCCCTATCCCACAAATGAATAATATTAAACAGTAACAAACACAACACACACACAGGCCTGAACTTAGATAGCCTACCACGAGATAAGGTTAGCCACTCTTTACGGAAATAGGAATAAAGGTTGTAAAATAAGGTTAAAGTGAATGGTTTAAAACGGGGATAAGTGATATAAAAAGATATGTTTTTTCTTTCTGAACTGACATTACAGTTGGCTGTTGCAGCCATTACTGCTTCACCGGACTTTTTGGGCGAGTCTCTGAAGGAGCCTCAGCCCGTATAGCGCCCAACGCTCAAGGGCCTCGGCTTGGGTTGTCGCTCTCGGGGGCGCCCCTTCGACCGGCGTGAGCCTCGAACCCGATGGTGAATCACCGCCAGGAGGGAAGTTCCACGTTACGCGGGTGCGGTTGCGATTGAGTGGGGGCGAGAAGCGCCTCGGCACTCTTTGATACCTCGGATCGAACGGATACACCGTTTGGGAGCCGACGAACCCGGGGAAGTCGGCGTCGTGTTTGGAGGGAGGCCCTATTGGGGGAGGTTGTTGAGACTAATCTCGCTATCCGGATAGCGAGATCGTCATCTGGAGCCGTTAGTACGTGCCGAGGCCGCGTAACTATAGTTTTACGACCATGCCGAGGTCGATCGGGGGGTAAAAAGATATGTGTACCTATTGTGTAGGACGAGCGCGACTAGAGCGGGCGGCGGAACGGGCGGATGGTAGGGGGCGCGGGGGCTGAACGCGGACACGTCGAGGGAGGGCGCTCGCACGCCCCGCGCCGCGGCACCCCCGCACCCTCCCCACTCCTCCCACGAGCCCCACGAACCCCAACAACCTGCCACATGAAAGAAAAAAGAAACACAAGTCTTTAATGGAAAATGTAGCTATACCTCGATTTTGGGAATCTGTTGCTTACAAAGAATAGATATTTTAGAAATAGATCACGTGAATAACGGATGTGGCCTGTATATAAATGCGATAGCGAAATAGAAGGAGAAAGCTGCATATGGGACTCCTCTTTTCTTGTCTTTTAAAACCTAACAGACTTACTGAGGCTACTGGAATTACCTGGCCACTCCATACGAAAAACAAGGTGATTCATGACAACACCTAGACTAATAATACTACGAAAACATAAGTACTTACTAAATTGTAAATATATAATTTTGGTTTATTAATGAGTTGTATATAAATAGAATAAATAGTTTTATTATATAAATAGAATTTATTTTATAGCTTAATTGTCAACTTTAAATATTTTTGCCTCACTGTTTCTTAGTGTTAATATTCGTTATACCTCATATTAATTTTCACACTGTAAATGTTACTTTTAAGTTGATGGATTAGCGGCCAATGCTTTCATAAATTAAAAAGAAAATACTACGAAAACTGACGTTTCACAATTTTCGCAGTAGCCGGGCATCGACTTTTCAACGTAGTCACACGGTCTAATTCTAGTACGTCTATGGTACAAAGTTTCACAACAGCTAAAACATCAATTCTTTAGTGATACAGTCAGTCATCGTCTTTAAGAAATCCGACAACGTCGCTACAGTAATGTGCCGCATACCATTCGCGCGTTCGTCCCAGTCGTCGCGCTCGGCAAGCACGTCGGGAGGGCGCGGGTCTCTGCCCCCGCGCGCCGCCCAACCGCGCTCGCCCTCTCCACACTCCAGCGGTATGCACGCTTCCCCCTCCTCCAAAGGCACTAAAATCTCAGGATCGAACACCTGTTATATACCAACAACGTTATATTTTTTTATTTATTTAAAACAATTATTAGATTCAATTTTCACATTTATGTCACAACCTAAATATTGTTAGGTATTCGATTGTATCTATCGGAGGAAAGTAAGCTATACTATTTCCATTTTTTTATTTTCTCGATGACAGTTCTTATTTGATAGTTGTAGTGTTGTGACCAATTGAGTAATGATATCGATTGCATATATTTATTACGTTTTGAGCAAAGACAAATACAACAAAAACATTCAAATATATTTTTCAAGTTGGGAACACTCAATGTCTCACCTCCATGTTGTATTTGTTTTAATTTGTCACTCGCAACAAGACGGTCGTGCTATATAGTCACTACATTTCTGTTCGCTGAGTTTTTTCACATTATCCATACGTTACGTTGTGTATTTTGTGTTTCTCCGTGTTGATTGCTGCCTAGCTGTCAAATATCAAAATGCCTAAAGGAGCTGTTCTGAAACGGCAGGCGAGAGAACTGGTGATCTAGGTTCGTAATTATTATGGCAACGCTACATATCACTCCAGACAAATTGATAAAATACCGACGCAGGCCAATAAAAAACAAGAGATAATACTTTACTAATAGTACAATTAGTGGATATTTTAAAATCGAAAAAAAGCCTCCCTAAAAGATTTATACCGACGAAATACCTGCCGAATGTGGTCATTGGGTTCTTCGACTACCGCCGTATCATTGCCAGTACAATGCTTTACAACTAAAATGGGCGCAAATCAAATGACACACCGCTCGAAACAATACCCATCCCCCTTTACGACAAACAAGATGTTAGATTTATTAAAAATGCAAGTGCGGAAGTAACCGCCGTACACTGGGAAAAATTGTGGGAAGAACCCAAAACACGTCGGATTGGGAAATTCATAATATAAGTACATCTTGTAATGAAATGTAATATTAGTTAATAAATTTGTACAAAATTAACCGGCAATAGTTTAGTTTCTTAAATTTTGTAAAAACATATCGAATCTGTTATCGTGTTACGTTTATCGATAGCTCCATCCCTATCAGTTTCTCCAACTCTGCTATAACGTTGCACGTGCGTAAGCGTCATATTTTAATTAAATAATGTATACATAATGTAAAAAAGACGCTCGTTCAAGTTTCCACAGTAGCTGTCATCGAGAAAATAAAGAAATGGAAATAGTATAACAATAACATTGTCGAAAAACCCGCTAACTAATTCACCGGAATTAGGAAAAAACGTGTAACTAGGTTTAACTGAAATAAAAAATATCTCAAATTGTAGGTAACATAACCAAACATAATTTTTCACTTGCATCAACTTTAAGGGCAGAATAACGTCTACCGAGCCAACTAGTTCATTATAGAAGATTATTTATTCCTTATTTTTACTTTCAACTTTAAGGGCAGATTAACGTCTACCGGGCCAACTAGTTCATTCTAGAAGATGATTTCTAATTTTGACTTGCATCAACTTTAAGGACAGAATAACGTCTACCGGACCAACTAGTTCATTATAGAAGATTATTTCTAATTTTGACTTGAATCAACTTTAAGGGCAGAATAACGTTTACCGGGCCAACTAGTTCATTCTAGAAGATTATTTCTAATTTTTACTTGCATCAACTTTAAGGACAGAATAACGTCTACCGGGCCAACTAGTTCATTATAGAAGATTATTTCTAATTTTTAGTTGCAACTTTAAGGGCAGAATAACGTCTACCGGGCCAACTAGTTCATTATAGAAGATTATTTCTAATTTTTACTTGCATCAACTTTAAGGGCAGAATAACGTCTACCGGGACAACTAGATCATTATAGAAGATTATTTCTAATTGCATGTGGGAACAATATGGATAGCCTTAACTCTACGCAGTTACGTTCTACTCTACATACAACCACCTGGCCACTTCGTACGTAAACTAAGTGATTCATGACAACACCTACTAATAATAACACATAAACATTATACTTGCAAATGTGTTTGTGCTTAGGGAACGGTCACAGGATCGTCACAAGGACGTCGTATAGGGCAATTGCTTATATTGTGATTGTACCTCTACAAGTGTGTTGGCGGCGAGCGCAAGCCAGTCCGCGGGTTCGAGTCCCCGCGCACCCCACCACTCGTCCCCTCGTTCCACACACCCCGCCCGTGACAGCTCCACCGCCCCCGCCTGCACCGTTCTCTGCACAAACAATAATCAATAAATTCATAATTTACTTGCATAAAATAAAATGACACTTGGAACAAATCAAACACAAGACAGAACAAACGATATTCATCTTTATATATACAATGCCACTGTACGTGTCTATGTCACTGTACTCCTAAACGACTGGACCTATTTAAATGATTTTCTTTGTATGCGTTTGGGTGGCGCCCTGGATGGTTTAGATTCACAAATCATCCCGGTACAATGGCGCTGCAGTCGGTATCATGCAGGACATCGTCTGCCCGGTCTGCTAGTATACAAATATTATTTATCGTTTACTTACTTTTACCGTATGTCTTCTCTCAGGTGTATAACATTACTTTACGTAGAGCCAGCTTGTTGAGAGAAATATTTATATACTTACTAGCTTTTGCACGTGTTTGCATTTCTAATATGAGTATGGATAGTAGGATTATGATCTTAGGGTAAGTCAGTAATATGATGAGAGCTACGTTACCCTGAGGTCTGCGGCGGTCATCCTCACTCGCGCCCTCGCCGCGTCGCTGAGCCCGAGCGCGAGGTCCCGCTGTCTCGCGGACACCTTCTCTCGCACCGACTGACGCAGCTCTGAACACTCCTTCTCCAGTTGCTTGTACGCACCCGTCTACAGCACACACAATCGACGTACTGTCACTTATTAGGACATCGAAAATGCTGTTTGGTGATGAAGATAATTTATTTGCACTACACCATACACAGTATAATGACAAATAGGGATTGGGAATCGTAAAAATAATTCAGTATTCATTTAAAACTTGATGTAGTCATTATTAGATGTATTTGCATCTCTAAATATTTCCTAACACAGTCAAAAACAAACTGAATCCCTTACCACGGGCTCGAGTGCCTCTTTATACTCGCCACCAACAGCGGCAGAGTTCTACAATATTTCAGATATATCAAGTGTCAAACGTGCACCTTGTACAGTCAAAATCCTTTGTCTGCATTTCTTTTGTAAACAACTTTGGCGATCGAAAAGATTAACTTTTACATCGAGAGTATAAGGGTCAAACTACAGCGCGGTTGGAGACATTTTATCTTTTGTTTTAGTTGTTTGTTTCCATGAATTTAATCGTCTGAAAAATTAACGCCGTAAATGTTTGGTGGTGTTTACATACAGAATAACTATTCTCCGCAAATGCATGTTCTTTTTTCTTAGTAGTGTTCTGAGTGTTTTCTATGTTTTTTTTCTATTTTATGTATGTATTAATAAAAAAAAAACAAATATTATAAGAATTTGTAGCTGTTATCTGTTGCTAAAAGTATAAGCCTTGCTTTGTATGGCCCATTTAGTATTGTGTGATATGTCCAAAATATTAATTTACTATGGAGGAGGGTAGTGAACCTTGGCGATCTGCACGGAGAAGGGTCCGAAACAGGCGTGCACGAAGTGTGCGTAGTCCCGGAGCGGTCGGTCCGCGGCGGCCTCGCGCGACGACGCCCACGCAGCTAGAGCCTCCGCCTCCGCGCGCGCAGACAGCGCCGCCAAAGCTTGTCCGCTCCTGACACACACATACACACGCGCTTATAATAATTAAACTACGACTGTTTTAAAATTTATTGACAGATGAATTGCCGTCCAAAGAAAAAGTGCCATGTTCTAAATTTCATTTTATATATCAAACAGTTATATTAATACTTTCCACAATGTAAAAAAAATATATTTATCATGCCAGTTTTCTTTTCAGATTACTATAAGAATGTGGTGTATCCAAAACAACCTTTTTAATTAACCCCTACAATGGATACAGGCGGTAGTGTTTTTCATGTAGGAGTGTGTTGTTAAAGCCCTTATTTGTCCCCACTACAGGTACACAGGCCTCTCCTTAAAGAAAGGAGATTTAGACCATACTACACCGCACTGGCCCAGTAGGAATTAGTAGAGCACGTCTACACGTGGAGCTTGAGGCCACTCGAATGTCAGATTTTGTTAAACCGCAGCCCACAAGGCTTCTGACTTAACGACTGATGTCATTTATGAGCAACAGCCAGGACCAATGGTTTAACATGAAGCATGATGGAGTTCTAAAAATGTGCCGCTAGCCGGTGTCCCATCAAAGTAACCACGCATGAGGTTGGAGAACTTCGCACATCTTTTGTTTGCTTTGTTACTTTACATCGTTGGTGGTAAAATGTTACTGAGCCAGGAGCTGACTAGTAGTATGTAGTGTATAGCTTTGTTACTTTACATCGGTTGCTAAAGATAAGAAATTAATATAAATAGTTATTCGTAAAAACAGATTCATCTATGAATTAAAAATTAACAAATGAACAAAATGCTGAATATGCCAAATTGCTAAACGAGCTAATGCTACAATGCTCGAATATGAACTTAATTGGAAATATCGATGTTTCCAAATTAAAGGTAACGCATCATGTAGGCAAACGCTGAAGTTAGCGATGTACAGTACTAGTCAATATATATTGTAATCGAGCTTGAGAAAGAGATTTTTGTATGTAAGCTATGCGTGCATTACTGACGTGATCTGGTAGTACGTCCGCTTGTGCAGCCCGGGCCCCGCGACGCGACGACAGAACGCGGAGTCGTGCGCGGGCACGCGGGCGGCGCGCGCTATCACCCCGCGCCACGCCACCTCCTCCCACAGCCCACGCGCCGACCACCACGCCACGCCACCTACGCACAATGTTCATTACTACAATCAAAAGACGACTTCATTAAAATGGTGGGTAAGGCACCAGGCTTGGAGCAAGTGGAAGTGGATGCCTACCCTTCTCGGGAAACAGTTGTGATTTTATGTATGTAAAAAGATAGCAATACATGGCTGGAGAAACAAATGTTGTGTATATGTATGTACCTTTGTCTAACAGTGCATGAGTATGTACCACCAGATGTAATGGATCACCAGCGATTTCTGTTAGGTGCAGTTAATACTGTGTTAACATGGCTCTTATTCAATTTATATTTAGATCGGGTCAAAGTGAGGGTCTGGCGGCGTATTACATATTTTTCTCATGCAAACTTTTTTATGAAATCCTAAAAAGAAAAGAAAGAAAGTCAATCAAAAGATTCGAAGATTTCGTTAGAAACGTGATAGTACAAAAATCCCGTCTCTTGTATTTTTCCTCTATTGCAAATCTTGCATTCAACATCATTACATAACATTGCATTTACAACATTTATATTAAATAAACTTAATACCCAATAAATTTAATACCCAAATCAAATAGCTCACCAGCAAGCATTAGGAATGCGCAGAGAGGGCACAGTATAACGGCCACGACGACTGCAGCTATTGGCTGAAGGATTCCTAGAACGATGATCCGCCAAGTCAACACTTCTAACAGCACGAACCATCTGGAAAAAGAGGAATCTTACAACTAATTTTTATAAGAATTATTAGAACTATTACCTAATAAAATAAAAGTAGCTGAATAGAGTAGATTTTTAAGCCAAAATAAAAAGTTACTTTGGCACTGTGAGCGCAGACCGATATGATATAAGGATATCTACAGAACACACTGGAATGGCGGCACCATCAGGTGAAGCTAACATAACCCTTTGATTAAACACACACACACACCCCCTTGCACGTGTGCCAGCTGCATCTTGCTAATGTAGTAGTAGTGTGGCAGTGTTGCGGCGATAGGCTCACCCCCTGTACGATGCGGGTGTGTATCCAGCCAATAGTTAACTGTTATAAAAACCGTCACATTGCACATATATATATATATTATGGAGTACGAGCAATACATGGAGAAATACTTTAATCTGTTACCTGTTAATCTTGTCCGGATCGACACAATCCAGATCGTAGACTATTGCGTTCCCGGCGTGCACGGCGAGTGTAAGTGTGGGCGCCCACAGCGGAACGGAGGCCGCGCCGCACGCGCCCGCCAAGCTACTCACCAGCGCCGCCAGCGGGAACAACACCAGCAGCGCTACGGAACCCAGTCCGCCGACCACGCCGTAGTTCCACACACGGTTCGCCTGTCTGCTCAGACCCTTGCCCAGTAGACCTGATTGATTTTTTTTATGTTAGGTATAATATGCAAGCCATGCAGTCAGTTATTGTATAATCTGTGGTAGGAGATATTTTGCGTGGGCGGTGCCAACCAGCCAACCCAGTTTTTTTTTTTTTTAATAGAGTGACTAGGCTGTGACGTTAATCGTATAATGAATTACTTGGTAGTTGTTGTTGTTGAAAAATAGATTTTCTCACCAGTGTCAGGTTCAGTTTCGAACCGCGTGCGCTCCTTGGACACGTGCCTCCAGAGCGTGAGCAGCCGCGACCACATCGTCTGCGTCTCCGTGCTGCGCTTAGGAAACAGCGTCCCGTTTACCTGTCACATCACACTCTAGTCAAATATTGTAGCGTTTCCTTAATTATTGGTAGTGCTATCATATTTATAAAAAGATCTAATAGAAAGCTTTTCCTTTACCGATTGCTTGTGCACTGCTATTGCGTGAGATTTGATAAGAGTGAGGGCACTGAATGCGCGATAGAAGAAGTTGTAGGTGCCCAGGTTAAGGGGAGTTTCTGCTCTCCTTTATAACGCGTAGGTATGATGCTATAATATGGTCACCGTACACACAAGAGTGCAAAAAACGAAATATTACATTAAAATAGATTTATTTGTCCATTTACCTTACAAGATTTGGCGTACTGTACTGTATTATAAGAGATCTATTTTAACTATAACAAGAATTATATCGAAATAATTCAGTAAAATTACATATAAAGGCAGATATTATTAATAAAAATGTATTGATTAACAGATATGAATATCAATAGAACTAGAAATCAGTCGAAATACTATACTATTATTCAGATTCAGTTGTGAGCGACGTTCACCTGTGAGAGTTCGTAGTCCGGCACGAAGGGTCGTACGGAAACCAGCGTCCGAATCGAGAGCGGCGAGCACCATGGCACCACCACTCCCAACAGAAACATTAGGTTCCAACTCCAACACCATGTCCTATGGAAAAAAAATAGTGTGAAATTCGTAACGAGCGTATTTTGAAAGCAAACATGTAAAATTAACAATTAACATTTCACCTATGAGCATAATTGAGCAGCCGCCAACCCGGCCAGCGTGTGCTGGTCCTCCGCGTGATCTCTTTGTCTACTAGAAAAACGGGCTGCGAGGGGTCAGAGCGCGGAGTCACGATGGAGGTGGCGCGTGAGCTGAGCACGGTGGGGATCCTCTCGGAGCGACCGCGGAAGTGTCGGACCACCACCCAATTTTGCGGCAACCAGATACGAGTCGCCCAAGTGAACTCTCTTGTCGGGGTCTTCGCCGCACGCAGCTCCTGAACACACAAATATATATCGTATTCTAATATTATAAATGCGCATGCTTGTCAGTTCTAACCAAGTATCTTGGCGCTTCAAGGTCATCTGCGCAGATCGTAGTCTCATGGTCACCTATTGGTTTACCGCTTTGTTTTCATTTGACCAGGAACCGGGATTGGCTGATTGACAATTTTCTAAGTACAGTTCGAACAACTGATCTTGGGGTTTCAAGGTCATTTGTATCTACCTCGAATGAAATGCTACTTTTCTACAGCGAGGCCCGACCGATGAGTTCGGCCTTAAGAGACCCAATTGATTGCGTGTGTGATTGCAATAAATGCTATGCGTGTTCACTTTAAAGGTGTTTTATAAAGAGATATATACTCGGCTACCTTCATGAGCAGCGGTTCTCGGTCGCGTAGGAAGGCGAGGTCCCGCAGAAGGAAGTACCGGTGCTGGTGGAGTCGGTACGTCGCCATGCTGCCGGCCGCTTCCTCCCGCGCCGCCCACCGGAGCGCGCCTTCCACCTTCTGTCGAGCCGCTTCCAACTGTCACATGTTATTAAATAAACTATTATAATGTATATCCGCTTAGGATATTAATATATAATAATTGGGAAATATATTATGTTTTTTTAAAGATTTTTACTAAAACACGTACAAACGGCTGAATTAATTTAGATAAAATTTAGCACACAGAAAGAACATGTCCTATCCATTAACAAATAAGAAACTTGTTGTTTGAAATTTTTACAGTAATGGGTTATCCCACGGGCAAAACGGTGAGGGACACCTAGTACTTTAAGCTCTAACGCGTTTTATTCATTTTTTTATGAGATATACACATGAAGTTGCTTTGCTTTGTTTGACTACGACCCCATGGAAAAGGCAACAAATGTCTTGTAAACTCTACGTTACGAATTCTACGCGAAAATAAATCTAAGCAACGTTCAGTTAGAAATATTTGTGAATTCCGTTTCAATCCGCAATTATTAGGAGTATCAATATTTAAAAATTATTGGCAAAGATAAAACATTTTTTGATATCCGGTTTCATCACTGTTCTGCAGTTACGTGTACCTTTTCGTTCCGCCACGCGTCCGCTCGCGAGAGTATCGGATGCGAGGCGTAAATGCGAGCCTCAGCAGTCGCCACGCCGGCCTCCACCTTACGACGGACTCCTTCTTCCGCTCTGCAAATAAACTCATTTCACAGTGATACGAACCTTATAAAGAAACAGACGTCATATATACAGTCGGGGACTTCACCGCTTTACCAGTTCAAGAGAAATTTGTATGAAACTTTGCAATTACAATTGACTACGCTGTAACTTATTCTATAGCCAATATAACTATAACTAATCAGCGCGCGGTACGGTTTTCAAAATCGTTCCTTGGCTGTAGTTATATTACTATAGCCAATTAGCGCGTGGCCCGTCCTTAAAAGTCCCTATAATTGGCTGCAGTAATATTACTATAACTAATCAGCGCGCGGTACGGTCTTAAAAGTCCCTATGATTGGTTTTTCCCTATGATTCCAGAACCATTGGAGTTGTCATCTTTATTACAATACTCGCCACAGTTCTCCGTCTTTAAAGTTACCTAAGATATATGTTTGAAGTATTACAACGAAACGAAAGAGATACAACTATCCGTGGCGAGTTTAACAAATATATATTTCTGAAAATCTCATAGCGCCATCTGGTCAGAAACTCAGCATTATGGATACCAGACCAGTGATACAATTTATTTTTGTAAATACTTACTTAGTATACATACAGAGTGAAATCTTCAAGTGGGCGTGCATGGCCAAATCCGAAACTTTGTGCAATAGCGAAAAGTACTCAAAGGAGTCTCGGGCCCGATTTTGATAAAAACTAAAAATGCATTATTGGGTATTTTTGAAAAATCAATAACCCTAGCCGGGATTCACCCACTCGATAGTGTCGCTGATAAGGAACGAATATATATATACACACATATATATATATATATATTTATTTTATTTTAAACACTTTATTGCAATAAAATACAATAGGTGGACTTAATGCCTTAGGCATTATCTACCAGACGACCTTACACGGCAAACAAGCATACGACCCTGATATTGAGTGGTTTACCGTAGCCTATGGATGATTGTCGCTTTAAAGTTATCATTTATAGTATGTTTATTTATTAAAATGTGATTGATATATTACTAACCAGTTAAAGTCTACAGATTTAAAATAGATTCACAGTATAAAAAATGTTTAAAAGTACATACCTATTGACTATATGTATATACTATAGAACCATCGCTATAGATTTTCACTGACTGGTACTAAATATAATTTTTATTGATGTCATCACAATTATTCTCCATAAAGCACATAAATGTAAATTATGTACTACTAATTAAGGTTAAATTTTAATTTGTTTGTTTATATTCTACGTTGTTCTTACTTGTTTTCAACTTGTGTATTCTAATTTTTTTTTTTTTTTTAAATTTATTATGTAAATAGCGGACTGGCAGGTAATGCAGAAAAACATTCGACAAATTAATATTTTTTAAATATAAAATAAATTAATAGGTATAATATAAATTACATATATATATATTACCACTCATTTTATTTATTTATTAATATGTTACATAATGATTCCTTCCACTCTATTTGTGATTCTGATGATTCATTTGTTTCCTGTCTTGACTCCTCACACGAAGACCGCTCTACTCTCGGTACTCTTGTTGAGAACAACTTTAAGCAATTTCCTAAATGTTTAAATGTCTGCCATATTAATGCACAGAGCCTGCCTAAACATTACTCTGAATTCTTAGAAGTTTTTTCCAATACTACTGTACATGCCGTGTTGGTATCGGAAACGTGGCTTAAGCCGTGTCTACCTAACGCTATGTACTCTCTTCCTGGATTCGTAGCAATTCGCAATGACCGCATAGGTAAAGGTGGAGGAGGTGTAGCAATTTATTTACGTAGTGAGATATCTTTTCGACAGATTACATCTTCGAATTCAGCATACTCGGCCTCGGCTGAGTATATATTTCTTGAAATCACTGTCAAAGGCATTAAAGCCCTCCTTGGAGTAGTTTACTGTCCGCCTTTAATTGACTATTTCTCTGATTTCGAGCAGGTCTTAGAATCCATTACTTCTGAATACAGCCATCACATAATTATGGGTGATTTTAACACTGATATGTGCAAGAGTAAATCGCTGCGTTCTAGCCATCTTTTATCAATAATAGACTCTGTCAATTTTGCAAATCTTCCGCTAACACCTACTCATCATAACATTGACACTGATGACACATGGATTGACTTAATCCTTATCTCTTCTGAGGATCACGTTACCTCATATGGACAATTTTTAGCTCCTGGATTTTCTCGGCATGACCTACTATACTTATCCTACAATATTAAGCCTCCAAAGCCTTGTCCAAAGGTCTTATATCTTCGTGCTTTTTCCCGAATGGACGTAGAAAAATTAATGATAGACGCGGCCGAAATAGACTGGACTCCGGTGTTAGTTGCTGATGATATTGACGAGAAAGTAGCGATATTAAATAATTCTGTTACCGCACTTTATGACAAACATGCTCCATTGCACAAAGTTAAACTGAAACACCTTTCAGCACCTTGGATGACTAACGACATTCGCATAGCTATGTCCCAAAGAGATCGTGCCTTTCGTAAGTTCAAAAAAGATCGCACTGAAATAAGATGGAGTAATTACAAAGTGGCAAGAAATCGATGTAACTTGATGATACGTACAGCTAAACGTCTATACATACATAGTTATATATCTGATTCCACGCCCAATTCTTTATGGAAGTTTCTACGTTCTATTGGAGCTGGAAAACCAAATGTTAGCTTAGAAAATTCAACTCCTTGTTCGCTTGATGAGCTAAATAATCATTTTACGTCGGTTCCAATATGGATACTGACACAAAAACCAAAACTATAGCAGAGATTTTAGCATTGATGTCTCCCACTGTTGAATCATTTAAATTCAATCCTGTTAATCAGGAAGATGTAGTCAAAATAATACATTCCATCAAATCTAAAGCTGTAGGATGCGATGAAATAACTCGTTTTATGATTGTTACAATACTAGAGTTTCTTGCGCCTATTATTACCCACATTATTAATTTTTCACTATTTACTGGTAAATTTCCTTCCATTTGGCAAAAAGCTTATGCAATTTCCCTGCCTAAAATCTCCAATCCTACCTCTCCTTGCCACTTTCGGCCAATTTCTATCTTGCCATTTTTATCAAAAGTGTTGGAGGCGTGCGTGAATCGTCAGTTTTCCAGTTTTATATACAACAACAACATTCTGAATCAATTTCAATCTGGTTTTCGCCCTGGCCATAGCACTAGCTCAGCTCTTCTTAAGGTCACAGAAGATATTAGACTGGCAATGGAAGACACTAAGGTTACTGTATTAGTACTAGTTGACTTCACAAACGCGTTCAACACCGTTGATTATGATATACTTCTATCTATTCTAACTAACCTTAATATTTGTCCTAATGCTTTAAACTGGTTTTCATCCTATCTTCATGGCCGCCAACAGTCTGTTCGCATAGATCAACATTCCTCTGAATGGCGCAATCTTTCTGCCGGAGTTCCTCAAGGAGCAATCCTTTCCCCGCTTTTGTTTTCTATTTTTATCAATTTTATAACTAACCTTCTCAGCTGTACTTACCACCTTTATGCCGATGACTTGCAACTTTACACAAGCACTTATATCGGAAACATTACAGAAGCCATTGATAAAGTTAATTTAAACCTTGGTTACATTTCCGATTGGTCACGCAGATTTGGGGTGACTGTGAATCCGTCCAAATGCCAAGCTATTATCGTAGGTAGCTCAAGGTTACTAAGTAGGATTGACTTAAGTACTTTGTCACAGATATACTATGAAAACACTATAGTACCCTTTACCTCTAGCGTAAAAGATCTGGGTCTATATATAGACAATACTTTTAGTTGGCATGATCAAATCGCAGAAGTAAGTCGAAAAGTGTTCAACGCTTTGCGATCGCTTTATCGATTCAAACATTTTCTACCAATAAAAACCAAAATCTTGCTAGTACAAACTCTAATCATTCCCATAATTGATTATGCTGATGTTTGTTATTTGGATCTGACCCAAAATCATCTCAATAAACTTGATCGTCTCCTCAATTCTTGCATAAGATTTATTTTCAACTTAAGAAAATTTGACCACATTTCCCAATACCGTACTCAGCTTGGCTGGTTACCTATCCGGGAACGCAGATATACTAGAATTCTATGTTTTCTTTATAACATTTTAAATAATTCTCAATGTCCTCCCTATTTAAAGAAAATGTTTCAATATCTTCACTGTTTTCACGACAGAGAGCTTCGTTCTTCCTCTAACATGCTGCTACGTTTACCTTCACATCGTACTGGTTTTATTTCCAATTCTTTTACTATTCAGGCAGCACTACTCTGGAACGCGCTTCCTAAAAATATAAAGGAAACGCCTTCCCGAAATAAGTTTAAGCATTCGCTATACAAATACTATTTAGGCTCACCTTTATAAATACTTTTCAATGAATCATATGCAGTACCTATATAGCAATATCTATGTACATATTTAAATACGTATTTATGTATGTGTATGTATGTTTATTTAAATATATATTTATATATATATGTATCTGTGTATTTATTTAATTTATGTATTCAAATCCTATACTGTATGTTACGTTTATGTTAGTAGATAATAACCGTTCCTACTTAAACAACTACCTTAAGCTTTCTGCATGACCCTAAGGTCGTCTGGTAGATAATGCCTAAGGCATTAAGTCCACCTATTGTATTTTATTGCAATAAAGTGTTTAAAATAAAATACCAGTAAATAGTGAAAAATTAATAATGTGGGTAATAATAGGCGCAAGAAACTCTAGTATTGTAACAATCATAAAACGAGTTATTTCATCGCATCCTACAGCTTTAGATTTGATGGAATGTATTATTTTGACTACATCTTCCTGATTAACAGGATTGAATTTAAATGATTCAACAGTGGGAGACATCAATGCTAAAATCTCTGCTATAGTTTTGGTTTTTGTGTCAGTATCCATGTTTGGAACCGACGTAAAATGATTATTTAGCTCATCAAGCGAACAAGGAGTTGAATTTTCTAAGCTAACATTTGGTTTTCCAGCTCCAATAGAACGTAGAAACTTCCATAAAGAATTGGGCGTGGAATCAGATATATAACTATGTATGTATAGACGTTTAGCTGTACGTATCATCAAGTTACATCGATTTCTTGCCACTTTGTAATTACTCCATCTTATTTCAGTGCGATCTTTTTTGAACTTACGAAAGGCACGATCTCTTTGGGACATAGCTATGCGAATGTCGTTAGTCATCCAAGGTGCTGAAAGGTGTTTCAGTTTAACTTTGTGCAATGGAGCATGTTTGTCATAAAGTGCGGTAACAGAATTATTTAATATCGCTACTTTCTCGTCAATATCATCAGCAACTAACACCGGAGTCCAGTCTATTTCGGCCGCGTCTATCATTAATTTTTCTACGTCCATTCGGGAAAAAGCACGAAGATATAAGACCTTTGGACAAGGCTTTGGAGGCTTAATATTGTAGGATAAGTATAGTAGGTCATGCCGAGAAAATCCAGGAGCTAAAAATTGTCCATATGAGGTAACGTGATCCTCAGAAGAGATAAGGATTAAGTCAATCCATGTGTCATCAGTGTCAATGTTATGATGAGTAGGTGTTAGCGGAAGATTTGCAAAATTGACAGAGTCTATTATTGATAAAAGATGGCTAGAACGCAGCGATTTACTCTTGCACATATCAGTGTTAAAATCACCCATAATTATGTGAGGGCTGTATTCAGAAGTAATGGATTCTGCTCGAAATCAGAGAAATAGTCAATTAAAGGCGGACAGTAAACTACTCCAAGGAGGGCTTTAATGCCTTTGACAGTGATTTCAAGAAATATATACTCAGCCGAGGCCGAGTATGCTGAATTCGAAGATGTAATCTGTCGAAAAGATATCTCACTACGGAAATAAATTGCTACACCTCCTCCACCTTTACCTATGCGGTCATTGCGAATTGCTACGAATCCAGGAAGAGAGTACATAGCGTTAGGTAGACACGGCTTAAGCCACGTTTCCGATACCAACACGGCATGTACAGTAGTATTGGAAAAAACTTCTAAGAATTCAGAGTAATGTTTAGGCAGGCTCTGTGCATTAATATGGCAGACATTTAAACATTTAGGAAATTGCTTAAAGTTGTTCTCAACAAGAGTACCGAGAGTAGAGCGGTCTTCGTGTGAGGAGTCAAGACAGGAAACAAATGAATCATCAGAATCACAAATAGAGTGGAAGGAATCATTATGTAACATATTAATAAATAAATAAAATGAGTGGTAATATATATATATGTAATTTATATTATACCTATTAATTTATTTTATATTTAAAAAATATTAATTTGTCGAATGTTTTTCTGCATTACCTGCCAGTCCGCTATTTACATAATAAATTTAAAAAAAAAAAAAAAATTAGAATACACAAGTTGAAAACAAGTAAGAACAACGTAGAATATAAACAAACAAATTAAAATTTAACCTTAATTAGTAGTACATAATTTACATTTATGTGCTTTATGGAGAATAATTGTGATGACATCAATAAAAATTATATTTAGTACCAGTCAGTGAAAATCTATAGCGATGGTTCTATAGTATATACATATAGTCAATAGGTATGTACTTTTAAACATTTTTTATACTGTGAATCTATTTTAAATCTGTAGACTTTAACTGGTTAGTAATATATCAATCACATTTTAATAAATAAACATACTATAAATGATAACTTTAAAGCGACAATCATCCATAGGCTACGGTAAACCACTCAATATCAGGGTCGTATGCTTGTTTGCCGCCTCAGTAGTATAAAAAAAAAAATCATCAGAGAACTATAATTTTCTTTATGAGCAAGTTGTAATTTATAATATAATGTAGAATTTGTTTATTTTTAATGTTGGCATATTCTGTATTTAGATGTAATTAAACATCGATGCTCTCAAACACATAATACTTATTGATAAGTTGTGTGCAATCTGTGTTACAGTATTTAACTAATTTCATTGTTTGCTTACTACCTACTAATTTCAATTAAAATGTTATGTGACACCAACATGAGTTTTAGTGAATACATTCTTATCAGTTTACTGCGGTCCGGGTCCGGGTCTGGGTCCGGGAGACAATCGTATACTTGTTTTTAGAATATATTTAGGTTCGTTTTTTTAGAATATATTTACGCTTATTAAAGAAGTGCAAAGTAATATGTCGGTGCATTAACCTAAAACTAAGTAGGTATTAAATAGTATGCGAGCAACACATGAGTACTAAGTTTTTTTGCTGGCTGCAGCCGAAACTTGCCGGCGGGCACTAACGTACTTCTTACTTCCTGCTCCCGGCTGCGTATTAGCTGATACAGCAACGTCTTCTGTTGAGCTGGTAGTCGTAGGCTTCGGAAATCGTTTAATAAGAGCCGCCAGGTCCTCATTTGTCCAAAGTTTAGTGCGGCTGCCGTCCGGCAATTTGATATATATATTGCCGTCCAATGTCCAGCAATTACGAAAGCCAAAATGAGTGCGGGCTTTAATAAAAACTGATTGCCTGACCTTAGTTAAGAACTCCAAAATTGTGATTTGAGTACCTTTCAATTTAGTTTTGCTTTTCCAAACCGTAGATTTTATGTCAAGATTAGCGAAACGCACCAGAATAGATCGTGCACGATCATTGACCTTCTCTCCTAAGCGATGGCACAGCTTAATGCTTGAGGGTGAGATATCAGGAAGATTCAAATTATTTTTGAAGATATCTAGAACTATACCTTTAACGTTCTCGTTGGGCTGTTCAGGAACCCCAGATAGCAGAAGAACTTTACGACGATGACGAGTTTCCATGGTGTCTAGTGTTTGACAACAATCCTCAATCAGTTGTCGGAGAGAGCTTAATAGTTTCCATGCCAGATCTCTAAAAGTGCGGAACTCCTCTGCCAGCTTAGAAAGTGTGTCAGGAGCAGGTGGAACAGACTTTAGCTGAGTTTCAAACTCGTTCATCCTCTTCATCAGACACTCCTCAATTTCCTTCTGCGTGTTTTGAATATTTGTGATTTGTGCCATGTTCAGAGTGGTGTTTTTAATATGTTTGCGATAACAAACAGCAGCGGCTGATAGGTAATGCAGGTGAGTGTTGAAACTATGTTTCAACACATATATCTATTCGATTGTATACTAAAAAAGATATTTAACACTTTTTTGACAAAATTTTACTAAAATAACTTGAATATATATATATATATATGTGTGTGTATTTATATAGCAATAGCCCAGACTCAAGACAAATGTTCATGACATGAAAAGTCTGTCCTGTTCAGGGGATATGACCCATGCCGTCTGTTCAGCAGGTATGAGTTCGCCAATGTCTTACCTCATGATGAGCGCCGAGGCCCTCAACTGGTCGGCGAGCAGGTCGGGCGCGTTCGGTGCGAGCGTGCGTAACTCCTCGCAGTGCGACACAGCACCGCACACGCGCGACACGTACTCGCGCATCGCAGCCTGGCGTACCTCCTGCAAAACAATGGCTAACGTAACAAAATGGATGACCTTACAAAATATTATGATAATATTACTATATTTCAGTTAATACATGTTCTTTCAGCCGGAAGACGGCCAGTGCTGCAAGTTCGCCTTCTCCAACTGTTTCCACAATGGCCGATGTAAGAATATACTTCATGCTAGCTACTTGATAATCTTTTTCCCTAACACTTATGGATTCCAATTGTCACGTTACTTTGCTAACTATTTTAAGCTATGTCAGTGACTTTCGTTATTTCAACTATTAATCTATAATACTAGCATAATTATTCTTCTACCATAATTGCAATAACATAAATGCATCCAAAATAAAAGTTGTAGTAAAAAACAACCAAAAACACATAAAAAACGTATTTGTAATGTTAGTGTAAGACTGTATGATCCCTGAACACAAAACAAAATAACAACAAAATTAGTCCTGCTAGAAAAAATGAGTAAAAAGTGGTAAAATAAAACGTGTTGCCAACCTGTTCAATGTCTGCGGGCGGCATCTTCTGGTCGGCGAGCAGCGCGGCGTGTCGCTCGCGGAAGTGCAGGAACCAGCCGCGCGCCTCCCGCTCCAAGATACCTTGCAGGGTGGACGCAGCGCGGCGGAGCACCTCGCGTCTGTGCAGACGGAGGTCAACCTACAAACAATTTACAGTAGTATAGACAACATCTTGGCACCCCTCTATTGTACCTCGTGACTATATAGTCTAAATAATATGTTTTGTATGTATGTACAATATTCGCATATAGTTTTTTGTTTGCTTACATATCCATACTAATATTATAAATGCGAAAGTAACTCTGTCTGTTACCTCTTCAAGCTTAAACCAAGCTCAATGTGACAAGTGATCAGAGCTTGCACTCTTCCAGGAGTGAGAGTGAATTTTACGGTATTTGTATTCTGGCCGTGTACTCTCCTAGCAAGGAGGGACTGTACCCTCAACTTTTACCTGTGGGCCATGGAGTATTTGTCGGTTCTTTCTGCCAGTAATCGCGAATATTCGATGAAGGTTAGATGAAAGGTAAGTAGATGAAGTTGTTCGAGGATTGTAACGCTTATAACATTTCTCACTATTAAGTTAGAACGAAGCAATCACAAGATATGTTCAGCGCCGCAGAACATGGCCCGACAGTTGAATCAAGGACAAAAATTATTGAGGTTTGAATCAGAATCAACGAAATACAACTTTAATTCAGAATTCATTCAGATTCAGAAAATCAGCGTTAGCTTACTTAAAAACGTAAGGGTTAACCAAGAACCGTGACTTTTTGCAAGTCTTGCGGCTTTAAATAACCTCCGAAGTTCTCCAGGAACGTCAAATACGGAAGAATACTCTACCAAAATGGCCCCGGATTTCAAGCGCGATTCTATATCAAGGGCGTTGGACGACCGCAAATTCCACATAATAATTAGTAACGGTAGTAACACAAGGCTCGCGCTTCGCTCCTTCGTCCCGTGTTACTCTTGTAATGCTGTACTTTTAAGTTACTTTTTCCACTTAAGCAGTCCTTAAAATCTAAGCTTAATCTAAATACTTTCAATTGCTTATATTAAAGTTAATTTGACCCTCCGTAGCGTTGCGTAGACTGTATGCCGTTTGTTTTTGATTGAGCAGTTTGACCGCCTGCCGAACTTATGGAAAAGATTTTAAAACGTATTCAAGCACTAGGAGTCTACACTCTGAGCTTACAATCTAGCACCTAAGATAACTACTAATTGGTAATATTTGCAACTTTATTATGTAACATATAATATCAATATTTATGTTTTTTTTTGTGTGCAATGAATTATTTTCCCTACTTTGGTTGTTTTCAAAAATAATTAAAAATGGTTATTACATATAGGTAGTTTCAGAAAATATTATGAGATTATTTAAAAATATCAAGAAATTAAAGGTAATTTAGTTTTATATACGATTTTCAACCAATTAGACTAAGATGTATTACTTAAGAAGTTTTTGACTAAGGTATCTAATCATTAAATCCTAATTATTTTTGTTGTTATATATTAATGATGATGGATTACGTATTTTTTGTTTGATTACAGTTGTTTGGCAAAAGTATTTTAAAAAGATTTATTGATAAATCCCTAATCCTTTTGTTTGCATTAATAAAGCACTTATTTATAAGCAGTCACCGAACCACTCACCGGGTGATAACAAACACAACCTGGAGAGGATTTCAGGACCACAATAAGGATATTAATGGTAGGTTAAATCTTTCTATTATCAAAGTTCACTTTTTGTTTTATGCTACAAGATGGAGAACTTTTTTTCAAAAGCACTTACTCAAGCGCCCCATCTTGTCACGAAAACTAAAAGGAGGATTTTAAAAAGGTATTTTTTTATTATTACGAATTATCTTTACATATTTAATTCTACTGTATGTGTGCACGTCACTGTACTCCTCCTAAACGGCTAGACCGATTTGAATGATTTTTTTGTATGCGTTTTGGTGGCGCCCTGGATGGTTTAAATTCATAAATCAGGCCGGCAGATGGTGCTGCAGTCGGTATCATGCAGGACAACGTCTGCCCGGTCTTGTAGTTTATCATAAACGCTTACATTTATGACATTCTCTCACAAGACAAGGTTGACTAGGAAAGATCTCACAGGGTTGCATCCTTATGTCACCTTAATAGAAAGAACAATAAAATGGTAAATACCTGCGTCCTCTGTGGTGTGGTGTAGAGACAAGGCACTCGCGGCGGCGCACGCGGCGTCTCTCGCGCATCCGCTTTCTCCGAGGCGGCTCGACGCATGGCGCGCGTCACCCACGCCGCCAGCGCTGTTATGTCCTCCTGGTGCTCCGGCTAAACACAAAAAAAGTTCTACTTTATTTTTAGTAAATGTAAAATAATTTTAGTAAATGTAGAACTGTGTACTTTCTAACACGAGTGTCAAAAAGACAAAATTCATGCAATTTCATGTAATAATTGTAATAATTACAAAAAAAAATTACATATAGATTTTAAGTACATTTTTTTATTTGTGATAAAATATGATTTTGATGGCGTCATTGACTGTTTGTATTAAATCAGGGGAGCATGAGAATACGCTCTAAGCTGCACTCATCACTGTTACATGACATTTTTTATTTTTGTAAAACGGAATTTATGAATATGAATCTCAGTTCAGAATATTACGCAGGAAACATAGAAACACAGCCAGAGTAAAAATTTGTGCATTGATTCGTTGCTGGTGTTTTACTGTTGCAAGTTCATAGTTATCAAAATGTGTTGCAGAAAAGACTACTTAAACCAGTTTTGATTTCTTAATTCGAAAATTAAAGTACCGAAGTATAAAAATTATATTATCTCTAAAGAATACAGTATATATTTTAACTGTAGCTCCTAAAATCATTACATTCTTTTTACATTTAATATAAAAACATTAATTTTTACACAAGAGTTATTGACAAGCGGCACCATATATTACGTTCCAAAACACATTCAGCAAAAAGTAAATATCACCTCTAGACCTTTACAGATAATTTTAGTTCGCAGTTAATAGAAAATTAAAATGTAAATAAAGTAAAAGTAAAATGCATAACTTGTCAAAGTGAACACTTGCCTTACATATCAGTTCTGCTACCAAGTAACGTGATCGCTCCTCTCGAATTTTCTTTTCAAGATCTCGCGCTTCTGAAGACGGCATCCCAAACAATAGATCCAATAATCTGTGGAATAAGTTAACGTATTGGTAAATCATTTGATTGCAAAGCCAACATAGGCAAAATTAAACTTTGATGAAAATTTAAATATCAAAAAATAAAAAATAAGTGTATATTTTTTGATCTTTAAATTTTCATCGAACTATTTATTTTGAACTTCGTAATACTTCAAACCAATCTGGTGGTAAGTGTTTTACGGAATCCCTAAGTAGCCTCATACGTCCCCACTGTAGGGGCACGGCCTACCCTGACCGTAGGTGATTTGCAGAATCCATGAATATTTGAATGTTATTGATATGAATATTATAGAATTATTATAATAATGGTGTGCGGTGGTGGCATTTTGGATAGTTCTATTTGGCGCCTTCAAAATGCCACCTTGAGTAGATAATTTTTAGTCCTATTAGACGAGTAAAATATAGAAAAAAAGCCTTTTTCCAATTTAGCAACACATAATGAATTTGCACAAAAAGAAAAAGATTTGGGTGTATAACAGGGTTTCGTCACAGCATATCACTGAATTACAACACTGGTTTTAAATACAGAACTTTCATTTATCAGCTACCTACATCAATGAATACGAAGGAATAATACCCAGACCTTCGCAACCCGTCCAGTAGGGCCTTAGCGCCAGCGATGAGCGAGAGCGGACGGTCGCGCGCAAGTCGATCGCGGGCCACGACAAGTACTAGTGCAAGCGCGCGCGCCACGTGCCGGCAGAGCTCGTCACGCGCCCGCGCCCGTCCGCGCTGCAGCCACCCCGCCACGCGCCACACGTGCGTCTGCCCCGGAAAGTGGCGAGACGGGACCTCGAACTCGCTAAACCATTAATTAGTATTACCATAACCTAACCGCTCGAAAAGAACCCTATAGTACATAAATTAACTACAGTAAAGATATAGTTAAAGCCATAGTAAACATTTGCAGCCATTTCTTAATCTATTTTAAATTGTACACTAGTAGGACTATACAACAAAAGTTACTGAAATTGATATTACACAAAATGTGTATTTTACACGCATTGACTGAGGGTTCCGTAGATGAGAAGTATATGGACTGACCTGAGAAATTCACTTAAGAACCTTTAATTCATGTTTAACAGACCTTAACCAATGACACCCTGTTCAAAACTCAGATGAGTATGAAGACAACCTTTAATTTTTCTCATTATATACATATTATATTAACATTTTGAGCAATAAGCAAAATATATGTATATTAAGCTGAACTGGCCTTACGCGGAGCCCAGCGACGCGACGTAACCTCTCTTCCTGGGCTGGGAGCGCTCTATGCATTGCCTTGTAAACAGTGACACATTTTATAAATTTTTCATGTTTATTTACCAAAGCGCTCTATGCATTGCCTTGTAAACAGTGACACAATTTATAAATTTTTCATGTTTATTTATCAAAGCGCTCTATGCATTGCCTTGTAAACAGTGACACAATTTATAAATTTTTCATGTTTATTTATCAAAGCGCTCTATGCATTGCATTGTAAACAGTGACACAATTTATAAATTTTTCATGTTTATTTACCAATTTTGACAAATGTGTTCTGTTTACTACCTAGAATAAAGACTAATCTTTAAAAGTATGTATAATTTATTGCAGTAGTTATTATTGAATTTATAATTAAAACACAAACAATTAAAAAACCAACAAAACCACGTGGTATAAATGAACGCGTGCTTGTAAAATTTCATCAGAATCAATGGACAGATAGATGACAGGACGGACATATATGACAAAATTATAAGGGATAGCTAGCTACCATAAAAAATGCTTTAATCAACTGTGCGTGTACACACTAATCTATTACCAAGTCAATTAGTTGCTAAAATAGTCGCTTCATTTTACTATGGCTTTGTATCCCACTTTAGAGATATATAAAGATTATTATTATATGATCGCCTTAGCGAATTAGTTTTGTATATACATATTTAGATACATATTATAAATAAAAGCAAAGAACCTGACGATGCTTTCATAAAGCGAAATATTTCAAGAATTTAAAAGTTGCCTGCTTTTTTTAATAAATATATATCTAAATATGTACAATTGCACATTCTAGGTATATATTTACTACCGAGAAGTCGTTGCATCACTAACCACGACCATTTGGTTCAATTGTGAGCAAACTTAGAGCAGGGATTATAATTGAAGTTTGTGAGTACCATCTCTTTCTATCTCTGTCTCTTTCTTTACCTCTTAGTATCACAACAACTATTATAAGTCTTAAAATATAGGATGAGCTCTTCGAAAGCTGTCATTGCAATCACGTCTATCAAGTTAAATGTATGCATGACAATGACATAATTTATTGTTGCATGAACAAAAAGAGAGACGTTCCTCGGGTTGTCCTAACTATAAAGTGTTAGTTACCGATTTTGCGGATAAAATCAATCGAAAAAATTGTTATTGATAAATTTAAATATTGGTTTTAATATGCGTGTTGCCTTCATTGTTTGTATTCGTCCCATTGAGTTGAATATTTAATGAGTTTTTTGTGCCCCCTGTCGCCAGGAAAGTTTCTGCATACGTTTATTGAGAACGGAAAGGAGAAACAGGGAAAAGGGGGATAGGGGAAGAAGAGGTTATTAAAAATTTATTCAAAAATGTATAATAATAGCAACAGTATTCGGTATTAATGATCAATTATCAACATCGTTCCTGGCATGTTACTTTGACAGCTGTCGCAGAGCTCAAGCTATATTGTACAAGGTATAGCTGCATCTAAATTCAGACTTTTATGAACCTCTATTGTGACTGCTGACAATATCTGCACCTCCTTGCCATTGTTAAACATTGTTTAGTTTTACACTTAAAATTAATACGTATACTTACTGTACTGTAGTGACAATAAAAAACAAAATAAGTAACACATTTAAAAAATAGTAGATCTTTTAGTACTCCAGACTTTGACAGTAATAACACCTTGTGATATATTTTCCTAGTATAATTATAATTATATTTTTTATTGACAACAAATAAAAATAATCAATATTGTTTTCTATATAAAAAAACTGTTGAAATATAAAAGCTATAAGCTGCATGATAATATATACAGTTGTATGAGGTATAACCGGCAGAAGCACTGAGTATTACGCCTAATATAAAATATTATATAAAATTATGTGACAATGATATAAACTTAATACATAATAAAATATGTGTAAAATAAGTAGGATTATGCCACAAAATGGGGGAACGTTAACACCAATATTGGGTCAAACTCTTTAACTAAAATAAATATTGGTACAAACGTTTTGGAAAGGATCAAATAAACGTCATATGTATGTATAATTGACATACCCCCATTCGCGTATGGAATCCAACTGTTTAGGACTTAGCTGCTTCGGCTTATATACTCTGTCCTTGTGTGAGCTTTAAAACAAAAAAATACAAAATGTTTGTTATGTAAATGGATAATGCTAAAGCGAAGCTGTATAAAAGTTAGGTGTATGATTTTTTTAATGTATGCAATAAATTTAAGAAAGCCTATTCCCGCCCTAATGCATTGCGATTGCATTTACTTACGTAGCTTATGAAAATCTCGACGAGGATATATGGAGCACGTAATACGGCAATAGTTGTGTTAAAGGATAAGAGATAAACACACTCTTCAGCTGTATAGTAGTGATACTGTCCTGCCGCGCCGAACGCCCTGAAGGTCACGCTAATAGCCTAAAAAAAGTAGCCATACAGCCAGTAATATTCGGTGCCACTTAGTGGCGCTAGTTTTATATGCAATTAGTTACTTCAGTATAAAAAAGATTTCATTCTAATATCTGCCACACGCTTAGATAAAGTTGTCTTTGTGACCAATCTTGACTTACTTCTTAAGTTCGTTAAGGACTGGCAAAGGAGGTACATTATTCTGCCACGGTCTTTCATTTTACCACGTTTGACCTAAGGGACATATATTAAGCTACCTTAGTCCACTGTATCAGAAGCAGTGCTGTGGTGATGAGCTTGTTATATTAGATAAAGTTATCAACTGTAAAATCAATAATAGTATGGTAATAAGGTAATAACACTGGTCAACACGACTTTTTGCCGTTTGTCCAAATATATATTTTCGGTATCCCTAATGTTCATGTATTAACAGAAAAATAATAAAAATCTTCTATTACATCGAGATGTCCGAAAAAAAATTTTTTTGTAAATATGACAAAAATTTGAGGGTATGTCGAAATAAGTCATCACTATTGATCATAATACCAAAACTAAAACTGCTACTCGTAAGTACACTATATACCCTCACTTTTCGATGCGACATAATTGTTGGTTCTTGACGTTTAGTACTAACTTTAACGGCGTACTATTTTGAGAAGTTTTTCTGCTGAGTTTATTTAATTGTGACAAGTTTTTGGAGTTATATTTCGGATATTTTAATTCAAACAAGTGTTAGATATACACCGCTTACAATATGAATCGAAAGTGCTCAAATTCACCAGACCTTTTTTGTATTATTTGTGGAAAATTTACTTCCATTTCAAATCGAGAACGGCCTACAGCGTCACTAAACAATTTTTATAATTTGTATTTTGGTTCGAACATTCCAAACACTATTAACAAACCTTGGGCACCAAGTTTTTTTTGTCTAAGGTGTGTACGCTATTTAAGAGGATGGTCTAAAGGTACCCACCCAGCAATGCCATTTTCTAAACCTGTTATTTGGAGGGAATAAAAAGATCACGTAACTGACTGTTATTTCTGTCTGACTAAACTGAAGGGATATTCGTACAAGACAAGAGATAAAATTGTGTATTCTGATGTAGAATCCGTAACAAAACTTCTTCCTCACAGTGAAAAGTGTCCACCACCGCAACCTCCAAAGCAGGGAACAGATATAGAGAAGAAGGTAAGCGACAGAGAATCAGATTGTTCAACTCAGACCACCATTCCGTCACAAGATTTCCTTGTAAATGAAAAGGAACCACATTTAATACGGTAAGAAGAACTAAATGATTTGGTCACTTAGTGGCGCTAGTTTTATATGCAATTAGTTACTTCAGTATAAAAAAGATTTCATTCTAATATCTGCCACACGCTTAGATAAAGTTGTCTTTGTGACCAATCTTGACTTACTTCTTAAGTTCGTTAAGGACTGGCAAAGGAGGTACATTATTCTGCCACGGTCTTTCATTTTACCACGTTTGACCTAAGGGACATATATTAAGCTACCTTAGTCCACTGTATCAGAAGCAGTGCTGTGGTGATGAGCTTGTTATATTAGATAAAGTTATCAACTGTAAAATCAATAATAGTATGGTAATAAGGTAATAACACTGGTCAACACGACTTTTTGCCGTTTGTCCAAATATATATTTTCGGTATCCCTAATGTTCATGTATTAACAGAAAAATAATAAAAATCTTCTATTACATCGAGATGTCCGAAAAAAAATTTTTTTGTAAATATGACAAAAATTTGAGGGTATGTCGAAATAAGTCATCACTATTGATCATAATACCAAAACTAAAACTGCTACTCGTAAGTACACTATATACCCTCACTTTTCGATGCGACATAATTGTTGGTTCTTGACGTTTAGTACTAACTTTAACGGCGTACTATTTTGAGAAGTTTTTCTGCTGAGTTTATTTAATTGTGACAAGTTTTTGGAGTTATATTTCGGATATTTTAATTCAAACAAGTGTTAGATATACACCGCTTACAATATGAATCGAAAGTGCTCAAATTCACCAGACCTTTTTTGTATTATTTGTGGAAAATTTACTTCCATTTCAAATCGAGAACGGCCTACACCGTCACTAAACAATTTTTATAATTTGTATTTTGGTTCGAACATTCCAAACACTATTAACAAACCTTGGGCACCAAGTTTTTTTTGTCTAAGGTGTGTACGCTATTTAAGAGGATGGTCTAAAGGTACCCACCCAGCAATGCCATTTTCTAAACCTGTTATTTGGAGGGAATAAAAAGATCACGTAACTGACTGTTATTTCTGTCTGACTAAACTGAAGGGATATTCGTACAAGACAAGAGATAAAATTGTGTATTCTGATGTAGAATCCGTAACAAAACTTCTTCCTCACAGTGAAAAGTGTCCACCACCGCAACCTCCAAAGCAGGGAACAGATATAGAGAAGAAGGTAAGCGACAGAGAATCAGATTGTTCAACTCAGACCACCATTCCGTCACAAGATTTCCTTGTAAATGAAAAGGAACCACATTTAATACGGTAAGAAGAACTAAATGATTTGGTCACTTAGTGGCGCTAGTTTTATATGCAATTAGTTACTTCAGTATAAAAAAGATTTCATTCTAATATCTGCCACACGCTTAGATAAAGTTGTCTTTGTGACCAATCTTGACTTACTTCTTAAGTTCGTTAAGGACTGGCAAAGGAGGTACATTATTCTGCCACGGTCTTTCATTTTACCACGTTTGACCTAAGGGACATATATTAAGCTACCTTAGTCCACTGTATCAGAAGCAGTGCTGTGGTGATGAGCTTGTTATATTAGATAAAGTTATCAACTGTAAAATCAATAATAGTATGGTAATAAGGTAATAACACTGGTCAACACGACTTTTTGCCGTTTGTCCAAATATATATTTTCGGTATCCCTAATGTTCATGTATTAACAGAAAAATAATAAAAATCTTCTATTACATCGAGATGTCCGAAAAAAAATTTTTTTGTAAATATGACAAAAATTTGAGGGTATGTCGAAATAAGTCATCACTATTGATCATAATACCAAAACTAAAACTGCTACTCGTAAGTACACTATATACCCTCACTTTTCGATGCGACATAATTGTTGGTTCTTGACGTTTAGTACTAACTTTAACGGCGTACTATTTTGAGAAGTTTTTCTGCTGAGTTTATTTAATTGTGACAAGTTTTTGGAGTTATATTTCGGATATTTTAATTCAAACAAGTGTTAGATATACACCGCTTACAATATGAATCGAAAGTGCTCAAATTCACCAGACCTTTTTTGTTTTATTTGTGGAAAATTTACTTCCATTTCAAATCGAGAACGGCCTACACCGTCACTAAACAATTTTTATAATTTGTATTTTGGTTCGAACATTCCAAACACTATTAACAAACCTTGGGCACCAAGTTTTTTTTGTCTAAGGTGTGTACGCTATTTAAGAGGATGGTCTAAAGGTACCCACCCAGCAATGCCATTTTCTAAACCTGTTATTTGGAGGGAATAAAAAGATCACGTAACTGACTGTTATTTCTGTCTGACTAAACTGAAGGGATATTCGTACAAGACAAGAGATAAAATTGTGTATTCTGATGTAGAATCCGTAACAAAACTTCTTCCTCACAGTGAAAAGTGTCCACCACCGCAACCTCCAAAGCAGGGAACAGATATAGAGAAGAAGATAAGCGACAGAGAATCAGATTGTTCAACTCAGACCACCATTCCGTCACAAGATTTCCTTGTAAATGAAAAGGAACCACATTTAATACGGTAAGAAGAACTAAATGATTTGGTCAGAGACCTAAGTCTGTCTAAAGCTCAAGCTGAACTCTTAGGTTCTAGAGTTCAACAATGGAATTTACTTCACTCGAGTACACAGAAATCTGTTTATAGGCAACACGATGCTGAATTTGTGGACTTTTTCGCAGAAGAAATTGGTCTCACATATTGCAATGATGTGCGGGGACTTATGGAGAAATTAGGATACGACTATTCACCATACAAATGGAGACTATTCATTGACTCTTCAAAATTAAGTTTATAAGCTGTCTTACTGAATAATGGCAATGATCTTACATCTGTACCTTTAGCACATGGCGTCCACATTAAAGAAACATATGAAAATATAAAGAATCTGCTCGAGAAAATTCAGTACAACCTTCATTCTTGGAAAATATGTGCGGATCTAAAAGTTGTGGGAATAATACTGGGATTGCAAGGAGGCTACACAAAATACTGTTGTTTTTTATGTGAGTGGGACAGTAGAGCTAGAAACGAACATTACATAAAAAAGGATTGGCCAATGAGGACAAATTTCATCCCTGGACAAAGAAATGTTTCCGGAAACCCCTTAGTAGAACCGAACATTTTGCCGCCGTTGCATATAAAATTGGGTCTCATCAAAAATTTTGTTAAAGCCATGGATAGAAATGGAGAAGGTTTTCTATATTTAATCTATATTTCCTCGACTGAGTGAAGCTAAATTGAAAGAAGGAATTTTTGTAGGACCGGATATAAGGAAGATCATGAAGGATTCCAATTTTCTTTTAAAATTAAAAACACAGAGGAAAAAAATGCATGGCTTTCATTTGTTGACGTTGTAAAAAATTTTTTAGGAAACAAAAAATCTCCAAACTATGAGGAAATGGTGTCAAAATTACTAGAGGATTATAAAGCCTTAGGATGTAATATGTCCTTAAAAATGCATTTCTTGCATTCCCATCTTAACTTTTTCCCAGAAAACTTAGGTGCGGTGAGCGACGAACACGGGAAAAGATTCCATCAGGATATCATGGCGATGGAAAAGAGATATCAAGGAAAATGGTCGCAGATTTTTGTTGGACATTAAAACGAGATGTCCCAACGAGCACTTACAAAAGACAAGCAAAACGACCCAAAAAATCATCTGAATATTTTTTTTTTATAATGATTATATTTAAATGTAAGCCCAATGGTGATGGACAGATAAGCTACCTTTATAAGGCACTGTCTGACCCTCCAACGGGCAGTCTTGTTCAGTCCGCCGCACTGGTCGAATAAAGTAGTCACGCTGCCGAAACTGAATGGGAATTCAGTATTGAAAATCATTTCAGTTAAGTTCAATTGATTATGTAACTTGTTTGTAGAAGATGATATTTTATTGTGTGTTTTTAATTATGTATAATCTATACTAATATTATAACGAGGAAAGATTTGATTGTTGGTTTGTATTAAATAGGCTTCGAAACTCCTGGGCCGATTTAAAAAATTCTTTTACCATTAGAAGCCAACATTATCCCTGATAAACAAAGACTACTTTTTACTTCAGGAAAATGCTTCATTCCTACGGGAAAACGGGTAATAGGACAACGGGTAGTAAGAATTATCCTTCCGTACTTATCTTTTATACATAACTTCGTTGAAATTTTATTTGGGTATTTCGATGGTTTCCTGGGTGATTTAAAAATACAATTGGACCCGGTAGGTGGCACTGCTGTCGGTATGTCGACTACTAAACGGCTTGACTGATTGGGTTGAAATTTTGTATGTGTATTTCCGTAGTTTCAGAGACACGAATGTATTATGCAATTAAAGGGGAAAGATTTGATTATTTTTCTATAATTGAGGAGTTGCCGTAAGAACCTACGCCGAATTTAGGAAGAAGCCGCTGACAGAAGCTTGTTGTTATAATATAAATGTTAAATTAACATTACGTAAGTAATACCCAGCTGAGAGGTTTAGCTCTTTGTTGCATTTGGCTGGACCAGTCAATAAGGTCCTTAAGGTAGTTATAATTGTTTTTCTTGTAGATTGTGAATAGCTTGCAAATCTTAGAAATACTTAAAGGCTTATTTGTGTTTTTCACAATCAAAATACCTACCTTCATTATCATATCTATATACCGTCAAATCTAACAAGCTCGCTACCTGTCACGCAGGACTAAAAGTGGTTTGGTAAAAAGAGGTAGTCCTCCATATAAAGATGTGGGCGTGTATCCAGCCGCTGGATACCCTCTTCTGGTGAATAAAGCCGTGATGTTATACATACATAAACATACAAAAAGGCGGTATTTATTTATTATAAACGCATTAAATTACCAAAGAAAATACACGAGTGTCACTTCTACCAAGTTGTATTATTTATTCTTATGGTTGCGTGAATAAAAATACAATTTGCGGCGGCCGTGGTAGATATAGAAGTTTTGTTATAAAAAAAAGTCAGAGTAATAAAAATAATAACTGTGAATACAGTAAAAAGAAAAAAAAAATTACAGCCTAAATAATCATTTCATTCATACAGTCGGCCATCAAAAGCATCTAGACAGCGCAATCGTGAGTTGTGGCGCACGGCGAGACAGATGCTGTCCATCCAGTAATAGGTTTTGTCGCGGCACCATGACTGTCTCGAATTTATCAAAGTTAGCCTTTGACTGACTGTATGAATATTAAAACTGTCAATACTTTGCACCGTTCCAGATTATCTATCCGTCATACTATATTCCAGATAAATACAGTAGGAAAAAAAAAAGATTTATTGAGATAAGTCTCAATTGCATAAAACTTTTATATACTAACCTAATGTATGTAATTTGTTCTTGTTTTATAACGCTATTAGAGTTGGGAGGCTTAACATTCCTGATATTTAAGGATTGAGCCCGGCTGGTTTGAGTAAAAATACGTAAGGAAAACAATTACGAAACTTCGAAGTCAGATTTTTTATATATTTCTATCTACGCCACTTAGTTGATAAAACCAACGTTATGTTTATTACATTCGAAAAGTAAAGACGAGCAAGTGGGATATGCCTATTGTTGCGGTATGACGTCAACAAAGACGTCGGGGATTTGGGACGTGAATTATACACGATGGTAGACTTGTGACTGGCTGTTTTATTACAATTTATAATATATTAGCATGACATTACATCACAATTCCCAATTCCCCGCGGGCGAATCCGCGTACAATTTACTGGTAACACTATTTGTAGATATATCCATTCCATACTAATATTTTAAATACGAAAGTAACCCTGTCTGTCTTTCTGTTACGAGTACCTCTTCGCGCTTAAACTTCTGTAACGATTAGATTAAAATTTGGAATAGAGATAGGCTACTTGAAAACGTCAAGTGTAAGTCGGTGTTTTTTTCTATAATTGAGAAGTTGCTGTTTAAATCCTACACCGATAACCGAATTTAGGGCGGGTGAGACCGCGGGCAAAAGCTAGTGATTTAGTGTATTATTTAGAACGTAATTGATATGGCCGTGTAATGCTATCTGTAAAGTAGCATTCTGTTTTGTAATCGAGGTGACTAATGTTTCAATGTGATGATAGAAGTAGGAGGAGAACAGCATATTTTTTGTGCTATGTACAATCATAGTGATGTGCATTTAGGCACTTAAATATAATGCGCTGTGGCTCCGCAACTTATATTAAAATTAAATAAAACGAGACTAAAAATATTTTTTAACAGTTCCTGGTAAAATGTCACTAAACAAAAGGCAGTAAACTTAGTTTGTAAGTTAAACATTGTGCACTAGCAAACTAAAGGACCTACTTTTACTAAATCAACCAAATGAAAAATTTAAGCAATCTAAGATAAATTATAAAGCTTATAAGAAGCATAAATCATTACATTTTAAACAATTGCTCATCTTTTACTATTAACTAGGTGACCCGACGAACGTTGTTTTGCTATATAGTCCCTCTGCTATACATAGATAATATAGATATTGCCTTTTTCAAATTGTGGTCATGGCGATACGAGCACTATTTGTAAACGGCACATAAAACAACTTATAATCAAAATCCGCTCTCCCTCTTTGCATATATATATAGATTGATATAGGTTTAATTGATTAATTTTAAATTCATCATTAATTAAAATTATTTTATTGTTATTCACTACTCCATCATATTTTATATTTTAAAATGTTATTTTTAAAAACCGTCAACTTCTTTGCAATAACCTGTATTATACTTATGGTGTATATGTGGTGTGGAGATGTAGTGAGTGAAATTAAAATATATAAAAGTTGTAAAAAAGCCTGCAACAAGTTAGAGATTAATAGTATAATTACAATTTTAAGCCTAAGCCTTCATAAATTAACGTTTATACGGTTCCGTACCCAATACGTGCCAACGGAGCCCTATTACTAACTGCCTGTTTGAACTTTAATGGGTTGTATCTTTTACACAGAAGTAGGTGTAGAAGACTGAAATATTAATCTTTTACACAGAAGTAGGTGTAGAAGACTGAAATATTAATAGAATATTATGCAATAGGCGGATTTCCTAACAAATAATAAAAAAACAAAAAGTAAAATTTTATTTAATGGGCTTCCATATAAGCTTTAAACCTAAGCGACTATAATGTAAGCTTATAAATATAATACACCACCTCCGTGAGCAATTTCGACTCGCATTTGTGGACTCAAAAGTGCCGCGCTCGAAGCTTCAAACACTTATCTCCCCAACATAACACCCATTTAACTCAATAATGCAACATGGAGCGGAGCTAATCGTTAAATGAAACCCAGACATGTCAAGTTAATTGACTGATATGAAAGTGCTCCATGTGTTTGAGTCACTAATTGATTTGAATGGGCTCACAAGCGACGACAGAGGGGAAGTGCTTCATCTCCAAGTGTACCGAGTGTAAAATACACGTCAAATATCCGAGACCGTGTAATTTTATATGAAATATTTATCATTTTATATTGACCCCCAAAAAAAGAGAGGAATTTTTAATTCGACGTTTTTTTTTGTAATACCTTCTGACTAATTAACACATTTTTTATATATTTTATATATTTATTATATGTATATATAAAATCATAAACAAGCGCATGTAACCCATAGAGGTTTAACTTGTTGCGCGTGTTCAGTACACAGCCACCGATACACGCACCACTTTTTTATATGCCACACACCTTGGTGGCCACTAACACAACAAAAACTAATGACATGTGTATACGCGCAAATGTGTTTGTTTCATGTAGAGCAGCTTCATAATCGACTTTAGAGAGAGATACTGCATGAAGCAAATGGTTGTTTTTGTAAATAAATACATATTACCCAGACTCCAGATAAACACAAATGTTCATCACATAAATATTTGTCCTGTGCAGGGATTAATCACACACCCTCAATTTAGCAAGCAGGATCTCTCCCAACTGAGTCACCAAAGCTATTACTTCAATATAGCAGGATGTTACAACATTGGAACATTAAATCTAGAATACTGTACTCTACTCTGATATTTTTTTACAGCCTTTTGTATTGTTAGTAGCATTTCAGTGGTGCCTTAGTTTGTTTAGCCATACTAGACGGTAAGGGCTTCTTAGAGAAGGAAGGCTAGGAGGTCTGAGTCCACCAACTAGTCTAGTGTGAATTGGCACACATTGTTGAGCTGGTGGCTACTTAATTGTCAGAATTTTTAAGCCACCCAAAGGCATCTGACTTGGCTAAGAGCTGCCATATACCAAAACCTAGGAGTGAGTTTGACTTGCCGAAGCACAGAAATAATATCCCACTAAGTGGTCACACATCCAAATAATTGACACGCCAGACGTTGGGTAACGTCGCATATCGTTTCCGAAAGACGAATGTTACTGAACCACAAGCTTTGATACACTTAAATATTTCCATAATAATGTGATACTTACCCTTTCTCCCTTATAGAGTGCAGTTGTTTTGAGGACAATGGCTGGGGCTCCATTCCAGCGTCGAGCGCCGCCGCATCCAGTTCGTCGCATGGCGGCGCGATTATGATATCCGATGGTCGATTCCCAGGACCGGTGAAACGTGATGGAGGCAGAACTGGAAAAACAGTATTATTACAATAGTATAATAGTATTAACATAATAGTATTATTATACACTAAATTATACCTGGAGTGTTGAATCCTAGGGGTAACAAAATCTCCCAGTCTTATGCAATGTGCAATATTTTTATAGAAATCTACTAAAGTATGTATGTATTAAAGTATGGGATGCAATACAATGTAGTCCCTATTTACCTTTGTGTAACTATAATCCAGAACATTTCCCCATGTGGAAAAAGTATTTTTAAAATTGATTAAATGATATTCGATAACACTGGGAAACAGAAACATATTTTTTTTCTGCAGCATACAGGTTTTGCAATTTGTTTTGATAAATACTAATATAAGACATACACTAAATGCACTGACTTTGTTTTAATGGACTTTGATTCTTGAGATAAACAACAAATAAACATTTTTTTAAAAATAGTAGATTGCCTTTCATACCTTAGAGTTAATCTAATAATATAATAATCATTTTTAATAGTTTGAGTCTGAAATAGGCTTTTTGCCAGAATTATACCTTATACTTGCCACTTAAATGCAAAGTTCTTAATCATTATTCCAGTACAATTTACTGTTATATAAGGTAAGTATGGTCATTATAATACACTTTAAAAAACATATTCCAAATCTAGTCATAAAAGTCAATAGTTTGTCCCAAAAAAAAGCAGACTTTCATACTACCCTTGGATCTGCATTGGTATTTATGATTTTGTGGGGAACATATATTATGCAACTGCCACTAATGGTCACTAGCACCTGACTGGCTCAGGCAAAAGTAAAATGGTGCCTTTTAAAGGAGGTTCAATAAAACAGACGATGAACTTTATCTATCGACAATGTTTATAAGAAAAGTCATTATGGCCATGGATCATTAAATGTGCCATTTTATTAAATATAAATGGTAATGGCTAATATAATAAAATTAACATTAAATACACTTGTAAGTTTAATTAAAGTAGGGTATCATATGATTAGAAATTAGACTTTTGGGTTTTATTTTTTAAAACTATATAATATCAGATATTATGATTGTATCGTCTTATGGTCAATTGTGTATATTTTGATAAAGAAAAAAGCTAGTTATTAAAACTAGTTGTGCTCAACAAACGGGAATAAGTTTTACTAACTTTTTGATATGACAATAACTCATAAAAGTTTCATGTTAGGAATGGTTTAGGAATCTATTACATTTATAAAAATGAATATTTGGATATGCCCTAAGGCTTTTTTTCATAAAAAAACACATGGACAAGGAGTCAAAGAACAACAATTTGAATCATCTGACAATTTTGTATGTTTGTATATCTTAACGGTTGTTATCCCGAGACGGTAGTAGCCTGTGGCTGGATACACACTCACATCATAATGTGGTGGAAGCCTTTTTTCACCAACAACTTTAGTTCTGCATGAAAGGGGGTGAGTCTCTATCTCTGCAACATTGCTTCTGATGCAGTGTCAGGACACTAAATAATCTTGGGTTAATGCAAGAAGTGATTAAAGGCAAATAATAACTAGAGTTAATAATATACATTGATCTCATTCAGTTCTAAAAGACACTAAACTTATTTAGCTATTCCTTAATTTTCAAAATTGAACATCAAGACTTATATTTATATTTCATTATAGTTTATTTCTTATATCATCAGTCAATAGTTATTTTTCTTTAATTACTAGCTGCTGTCCTCGACGTCGTCTGCGTGAACACTATACTATAACATCACTTTTTGTGAACGAAACCATAGCGCGATCTAATTCGACGCCAACGCCATCTAGTTAGCAAATAGGGAAAAAATTTATATGGTGAAAAATTAAAACACATCTAAGTTATGACTTTACACGATTTTTTAACATAAAATAAATGCCTATGTGTGTAAAATAATTAATAATTAAGAAGCAAGTCAAATATGCGTTGTTAGATTACATGTTGTTACAGAATGCGTTGAAGTAATAAAGGTTCACTGCTCGTTCCCCGTAGGTGATAGCGTGATAATATGTAGATTATAAGCTGACCCGACTTCCTAATAATATTCGTGCCAAATTTAAAGTAAATCCATGTAGTACTTTTTTAGTTTATCCCGAACATACATACAGACAAACAGACAAAAATTCTAAAAACTATATTTTTGGCTTCGGTATCGATTGGAGATCACACCCCAAGTATTCTTTTAAAAAATTATTCAATGTACAGTTTTGACTTTCCTACCATTTTATTATATGTATAGATATATTAATATGATATGATGTGCATAACAAATAAACAGAGAAAAACATTGAGACTCAGGATCATCAGTGAACTTGATGCATTTACTTTACTGCTCCACCAGGATTTTCAGTAAGTCATTGGCACCCTGCCCATATTGCTTTTTTTAATTTCCGCTTTGTCAAAGCATATTTCAAAATAAGTTAAATGAGCTATTAATAAAATTTGATACATTGCATCTGGAATAAATATGTGAGTTTTATTTAGATTTTTTGCTTAAAGTGGCGACTTTAAGATGGCTTAGACAAAATTCAATCGCTTAATAGAAATGCACTTGTGTCACTAACCTTTTATTAATATAACTACTACAATTTCAAAATTAAATATTTCAAAAAGTAAGCATCTGCAGTTGGGAGATTGTAGATCACCTCCCTTGCCCCTTCTTCCCTCTCCCGCCCTTAAATCCTGTGGGCTGCCTTCACTCCGTGTTCCCCTCGGGGAAAAAAAGCATAACCAAACCTAACCTAACTTAGCACTAGTATTTCAGTAGGAGTTTTATTTTTAATATGATTTTTTTCAAAAACTATTCTTTTTGCGCCAACTTTTTTATTTAATTTGTGTATAAGTGGGTGCTACTTTTTATCAATTAAATATTTTTGTACCCAAAAATAACTTGGTGCAGAGAAGTAAATATTTACCAATTATATATAATATTACTTATTTATGCCTCAAAATATTACCTATAGGGAATGTTTTCCAGTGATAAAGAAAATCTTCTGCAACTTGTTTGATATTATTGACCAGTTGCTCAACTTCAGGGGGCGCTCCAACCAGCTGCACATCGAATCGTAACGGCTCACGTTCTGGGGGGGTAACCTCCAGGAGCAACGAGTTTGGCCGAGATGGTCGTTCGCCCTCTCCAGACATCGTGATAGAATAATAACGCACCAAGATCAATCATACCGCAACGAAACAAGACAAGCGGTTAGCATTATGACCCTTGCGCTGTGGGCGGATAAATTACAGATCCGTGATATTGTTTTGTTTTATATTTTCATTCATTTCAACCATTTGTCTTTTTTTATCAAAACGAATTTTTTTTTGAAGGCCGTCGGCCAGGCTTTCCAAATTCTGTACTAGTAAATGTGCCATAAGAATTACTTTAGATGGTAGTAGAACTAAAAATATCTTTGTTTTGGAATAATACTAAGATTTCATTATTTCAGATTTTGTTCAAGCAATTTATTATTTATTATTTTTTGTTTTTTTTTTTCATTGTCCCGGAGGACAGCCTAAGGACTTAGACCATGCTGCCAAGTCTTTGGTAATTGTATTTTATTCGTAGTTATTTTTAGAATTAGGTCTTCGGTAGTAATTTCTTATCGAATATAAATTAGTATTTCTCCAGAATTTCTCTTATATTTTCTCAAATCTGTATCTGTGGCCAATTTGTCAGCTTTTCGATCTTTCAAATCCATTCATAACATCTTACATTGATAACCTATTACTAATAAAAACTTTTTAACAAAAAAACAACCGGCTTCAATAAGATGCACTAAAAAGGTAAGATAATTACTTATTTTCAAAAATTGGATCTGAATTACAGTTTGAAGTTTGTGTCATGCAAGCAAAGTGTGTTATAAACTGTAACATATGTATATACCCTTTTAGTGCATCTTTTTGAAACCGGTTGTTTTTTTAGTTGAAAAGTTTTTATTTTTTTTCTTTTCAGTGACGAATTGCTTTTTTTTCTTGTACACTAAAAACATCCATACTCGTAACAAAGTTTTATACAATCATCAACATAAAAGGCGTTTCACCAGTTCCAAATTAACATTAATTTTTTTTTTCTCCATAAGTTTTAGTTTTAAACTCACTATACGCGGTACTAATTCAGCTTTCCTGTAAATATTGATCTTCATCCATAAGCACAAGCACAAATTACAGAGAGATACTATACTATACAAGTTATATATTATACAAGTCCACACATAAAATACCTGAAACTAGGCGTACAGATACTGTTCCAGATACTTCTGTGCACATGTAAAAAATATCGATCCCGGTCAGCTAAATAAATCTAATTTCGCGTTTTGGCCGAGAACATTGTTCAAAGATCGCAGGGCTTGCGAAATCGGAGCATCATGCAGTACGTTAAAATGTAAATGCGCATCCGCAAAAAATTTATGGCCTCACCATCGATGGCTTCACGCTATACCTATGGTATTCAGGCTTTCAGGTATATAAAAGTTTATATATTTTAGCGTGTTATATCCAGTAATGAAATGGAAGGGTATAAATATGGATAATATCTACATTGTTGTTTAAACAAACACCGAAAAAACATTTTCTGAACTCTTTCGACCATGAGAATATAAGTACTCTCATGTGGATTCCAGACGATAGCGTTACGATTTTTTCTAGCTCTGCTACACATATCTGAGATGTGGTCATTTAACTTCAATTTATCGTTATATGCTACGTCCACTTGTTTTCTTGCATCTATATAACTACTTACATACGTAACAAATGTCAGTAGGTTACTTGCAGTAGATCTACCAAGAAGAAACCCATGTTGTGTGCCTGTGAACCACGGCGACATTTGGGTTCTAATCTCTACAAATAATATGCTTTCCGAAAGTTTTCAAAAGGTGTTTGTACTGCTACTGGTCTGTAATTATTATAGATAGATTTATCAACGTCATTAACATCCAATGTTACTGATTTTAAGCTCATGAAGGCTAGGATGGCTAATAATACCCCTTCACCGCGATCATGTCGTAAAACTTTATAGCCAGGCGGAAATATTTCGGCATGTTTATATCGTCCAACCATAATTATTTTTATTCCTCTACTAGGCTTTGCCCGCGGCTCCGTCCGCCCTAAATTTGGTTAACGGCGTAGGATTCTTACGACAACTCCTTGATTATACTAAAGAAGTTTGCTATAGCAAGCTTTAGCTGCAGCTATGGTTCGTTCGTGGAACTCGGTTATAGTTACTCCCGCCGGAACTTTTTAATTTCCCGGGATAAAAAGTAGCCTTTGTCCTTTTTCGTATCTTTAACTATCTCTGTGTGCAAAATTTTAGCTCATTTAAATGCTCTCAGTGCAGCAGGATTAAGTAACAAACGTAACAAACGATAAATAGCCTATGTCCTTCCCCGGACTCAGACAAATTTCATCTAAATCAGTTGAGCGGTTCCCGATCCATCTAGTGGTTGAAGCGTGACAAACAACCAAACATCCGAACTTTCGCAATTATAATATTAATGGGATAGCTGGTAATTAATGAATTTTGCTAGCGGCTGCTCTGCCCTAAATTTGGTTATCGGCGTGG
This sequence comes from Apoda limacodes, assembly GCA_946406115.1. Classification (NCBI taxonomy): domain Eukaryota; kingdom Metazoa; phylum Arthropoda; class Insecta; order Lepidoptera; family Limacodidae; genus Apoda; species Apoda limacodes. The sequence continues at coordinate 27,481,848 of OX291550.1, forward strand.
GACTCCTTTGTTTAATCTCAGTATTGATACTGTCATTTACTCCTTAATTACCCCACGCTAAATTCGGTTATCGGCGACTGTGATTTACTCCTTAATTACACTTATGAAGTTTGCTATATCAAGCTATTGCTATAGTAACAAACGTTATAGTACTTTTGAATTTTCCGGGATGAAAAATAGCCTATGTCCTTCCTCAGGACTCAGACAAATTTCATCTAAATCAGTTGAGCGGTTCGCGATCCATCCAGTGGTTGAAGCGTGACAAACAACCAAACATAAGAACTTTCGCAATTATAATATTTATGGGATAGCTGGTAATTAATGAATTTTGCTAGCGGCCGCTCTGCCCTAAATTTGGTTATCGGCGTGGGACTCCTTTGTTTAATCTCAGTATTGCTACTGTGATTTACTCCTTAATTACCCCGCGCTAAATTCGGTTATCGGCGACTGTGATTTACTCCTTAATTACACTAATGAAGTTTGCTATATCAAGCTATAGCTATAAGTTCGTTTAAGCTCGGTTATAGTTATTACCGCGGGAATTTCGGGATAAAATTTCGGGGGCTCCTATATGCTATTCCAGGACCTAACCTATATGTATGCCAAGTTTCATCCCGATCCGTCTAGGGGTTGAAGCGTGAAGAAGTAACAAACATACACACTCACACTCTCACAAACTTTCGCCTTTACAATATTAATGATAATGGGATTATTGATAGGTACACCATATTTGTTTTTCTTTTTATCCATCCCAAATTTTGGTAAAATATTGGTCTGTGTGCAAACGTTCCCGTCGACACTTAGGCTTACTTCCCTTTTTCTACAAAAATTTCGCCACTTCGACAGTTTCGTTCCAGCTGGCTAAGTGGTAACTCGCAAAAAGTACTCGACGTGTTCTTCGCGTACGCCCATTTTAAATTATGAATATCGAGTGCTTTATATATTAAGCTTTGTGACCTCACAATCAGGATACTGCTTTTTTCTGTTTATAAAGTGTCGGACTTGTTCCTCAGATGTATTGGTTTTCAACCCCAATAAATGTCGGGTTGCTCCGGCAGAACAGAATTGGACCACTCCCTATCTTCCTGGGATGTCGTAAAAGGCGACTTAGAGGTAAAAGGGGTCTGATTTCTTAACCCCAAACACAGACTGATGTTGACCAGCAGCAACATCCGGTAGTAGTCTGAATTAACTGCGGTCACCAACCCGACTGCTCAGCGTGGTAGGTGACTATGAGCAAGACCCAATATGGTGAGAGCAGGAAAATAACAGCCTTCAGTTCCCGGCAATCACACTGTTCCCGGATACGGTAGCTATCGGTACACAATCGGTTACGACAAACGGCTACCAACAACGACGATTGCAACGTACAATGGACGCGCGATGAGGTTGGATCATCACCTCTTAGAATTTGAAGAAGAACTAAGTCACATAAACTAGCATGTACTAGGTTTATGAGAAGTCCGTAGACAGGGCGAGGACACGCTGACCCTGGAGTCAGGAAACTTATTTTATTTCCAAGGCGGTGTTGGTTTTCTTGTCAACAAATCGCTCACAAACAACGTTGTGGAAATCAGTAGTGTTACGACTCGGGTAGCGTACCTTGTCCTAAAGTTCACCAAAAATACTCTCTGAAGGTGGTACAGGTGTATGCGCCAACCTCGTCATACTCAGATGAAGTAGCCGAAGCCACATATGAAGAAATCACCAAGGCCCTTCATAACACCACCAAGGCTGACTACAGCGTTGTGATGGGAGATTTTAACGCCAAAGTGGGAGTACAAGAACGCGACGAATCTAGAATCGGTCCTTATGGCTTGGGTCAGCGAAATCACAGGGGACAAATGCTGGTAAACTTTCTCGAGATGGAAGGGCTCTTTTTGATGAACTCGTTCTACAAGAAGAGTTCCCATAGAAGATGAACCTGGCCAAGTCCCGACGCTGTGACTAGGAATGAGATAGATTTTATTATGGCAGAAAGACGGAACATATTTAGAGATGTCTCAGTGAGCAATAGGTTCAATACCGGCAGTGATTACAGACTTGTTAGAGGCACTCTAAATATAAATTACAAGGCCGAAAGAAATCGTCTAATAAAGTCTACACTTAGATTTTTACAGTCCCAAGCTACGATAGCATCCGACAAGTTTCATCTGGAACTTCAAAATAGATTCGATTCGCTGGAAACCACAGGCGACGTTGACATAATGACCAACAACTTGGTGAAGACGGTAAAAGAAATGGGACGCAAATTTTACCCACCGCAGAACAAAACTAGAGAGTCCAAACTTTTGCCTGAGACTGCAACTTATGAGGAAAAGACGAGAGATACCATCTACCCAAAGGTCTTCGACAGATGCAAGATCTCTAAACTGATACGGAAGATGACTAGACGTGACGTTTGACGCTCCAGCACACGCAGCATTGAGCTTGCGAGCAGAATAAAGGGTCGAAAGTTTTTGCGCGTCAGCTTGCAAAGAGCCATCTGACGAGACTAAAAACTGCAGATGGCAAAATAGTCATCTCCAAACCAGAGATCTCAGCAGAAGCCTAATTGTTTTATGGAAAACTCTACACGTCACATACGGCTAGGCCCACATCCCTCATAACCGAAGATCCAAGAGCCAAACTAACGCGCCACTTCACCGAGGATATCCCGGACGTTAACCAAAGTGAGATTAGGGCGACTCTGGAACAGTTTAGTGACAACAAAGCTCCGGGCGACTGAGCTTCTAAAAGTCTGCGGCACTCCAGTCCTTAAAGAGTTAGCAAAACTTATTAATGTTGTCATCCATAACGGAACTACACCGGAGGCGTGGCGCAGAAGCGTGGTGGTATTATTCTTCAAAATGGGAGATAAAACTCTACTTAGAACTATCGGCTGATATCACTTCTAAGCCACGTGTATAAGCTATTCTCCAGAGTCGTCACGGATCGTCTCGCTGGAAGATTTGACGAGTCTCAGCCATCAGAACAGGCTGGGTTTCGGAAAGGCTTCAGTACCGTAGATCACATTCATACTGTACGGCAGATTATACAAAAAACTCAAGAATATAATCAGCCGCTGTGTATGGCGTTTGTGGACTACGAGAAGCCTTCTTTCTCGTGCTAGATTCTCTGCAGCGATGTCGTATAGACAGGCGATATATTGAGGTGCTGTGATGTCTTTAAAACGCTGCTACAATGGCCGTCCAGTTCCAGGACCATAGGAAAAGTGTCATCCTACTGCGTAGAGGTGTAAGACTGGGCGGCGTCATATCCCTGAAACTGTTCACCAATGCGCTAGAAGATGTCTTCAAAACCTTGGACTGGGCTGGGCGGGGGCATAAACATAAAAGGCGAATACATCACACACCTAAGGTTTGCCGACGACGTCGTTATTACGGCAGAGTCATTGGAAGAACAGAGCGAAATGTTGCACTTCCTAGATGAATCCTCTCGATTAATGGGCCTTGGTATGAATTTAGATAAGACGAAAGTCATGTTCAACCAACACGTCGTGCCAATGCCAGTATTACTTGAAGTTGTACAGGATAATGTGTACCTTGGACAGAAAATCCAACTGGGCCGGCACAATTTTGAGAAGGTAGCCGACAGGAGGATCCAGCTGGGGTGGGCAGCATTTGGTAAACTTCGTCAAGTCTTCACGTCACCTATACCGCAAAGTCTAAAGACGAAAGTCTTTGACCAGTACGTCCTACCAGTCATGACTTACGCCGCCGAAACGTGGACACTTACAGCAGGGCTGGTCCACAAGTTCAAGGTCCCACAGCGTGCAGTCTGTCTGTCTGTCAAGACCCTTTTTTCTCAAGGACGCGTGGAGGTATCAAGTTGATATTATTATCAAATACTCAAGTCCATGGTCCCCTGAAGCTGTAAAAAAATTAGGCTTCTAAGTCAACGCAATAAAAAAATACGGCCATTTTTGTCTCATCTTGTGGCATTCACAAATAAATCAAAACCTATGGGGTACTTTCCGTTGTACTAGAATCATGAAATTTGACATGAAGCAAGGTCTTATATCACAAATATATGAGAAATCTGAAATTTGTTAATTTGTAGTTATAACACATTAAAAAAAAGTAAGTCCGTCTGTCTTTTAAGGCCTTTTTAGTCAAGAATGCGTAGAGCTATCAAGTTGAAATTAATATCAAATACTTAAATCTACGCTTACTTAAAGTAGTAAAAAAATCAAGCTTTTAAGTCAATGCAATAAAAAAATATGCCCAAAATATGGTCATTATTGTCGCATACTGTGACACAAATAAATCAAAATCTCTTTATCTCTTAAAGATATTGCGAGGACTCGCAATGGTGAGAGAATGTTGTTTTCTTGATTCCATGATATTCAAAACCTTTTTCATTATGATTGCATGTAACATTTATAAAGTTTATATACATTAATGTCAAATATTTTTTTTAGTTTGTCAGGTAAAATTAAATGTAATAAACAAAATATTGATATCATTTAATTTCTAAATAAATAGGACTTATGCTACATACAACCATATTATTTTCACAGTTAGTGAAAACAAACATAAATATTATATTGAAAAACACATACTAATCAAACCATGTATCAAAATTTCCAATAGACAGTAGCGCCACGCTCAATTGCAAAAGGTTGTAGGCCCGTAGCAATGAAAATTTGAAAGTTGCATTTTTTTCTAATTTAATGAGTTAGAAAAAGTTGTCCTTTTTCGTACGCTTTGTGCATTAGGGACATCGTTTTAAGGTATGTACATGATTTAGACCAGGGGTACTCAAACTTGAACTGGCGAACAACCTCAATATTGTTAGACTACGATCGATCGACTCTAAGAGGCCGCAAGTATGTATGATGCAGGATTGTCGTCTAGTTAGGGTCCATATCCTTTTGCTGCTAGCAAATGGCGGCTTAATCAAAGGAACGTTTGGCAAAAGAAAGTTATGAGGGGGCTATTCTGGCCCAATTCTGGATCGAATAAAAGGTAGTTTATTCAATAAATTTGTTTTAGTTACATACCTTCTAAAACAAAATCTGTGTATATCGGATTTTTTTTCTCGAGATCAACCGCTTGAGTACCTCTGCTTTAATCCATAGAGAATATAATCACTACGTTTAACTTTAATCTGTGAAGTTGGCCGATGTTTATTATTTTACAAATATATGGAATTTATAGTACAAGTAAAAAACTTACGATTCCTGGACCTTTACGGATTAAACCTTTACTGTACTAAGTTCAGTGGGTAATTGTGTGGGGCTGTCGAAATAACGATTACCTCTCAAACGGAACCTGGCTTAGGTATGTCTCACATTTGTTGTTATGGCATGCTATTTTAGTTTGAGCAAGTTGCATATTACAAACACCGTCTTTTTAAAAGTGTTTCTTTTACTATTTCAAACTCGCTCGGTAAGTTATCAGTGCCTTAGTCTATTCTTTAGGTTGTTATTCCGTCACTACTGCTATTAAATGTTTGGTTACAGTTATGGAGGCAATGGATATTCAGGCTGTTGAATCTAAATTGAGTGACGTCACCGTCACAGCTATACCTATGACGGGAAAAAGTGTCCATAAAGATTTAGGACATGGTAGTACCAGCCATGCTACAATATCAACTGTACCAGCAGCTTCCCCATCATCAAATGGCAAAGATAAAGATAATGGAACCTCTAAATATGCTCAACTTCTGGCTGTTATTGAGGAGATGGGAAAGGAAGTTCGGCCAAGTTATTCCGGCAGTCGTAGCTCAGCAGAACGTCTTAAACGTGGTATTGTCCATGCTCGAATACTAGTAAGAGAATGTCTTATTGAGACTGAAAGGTCAGCCCGACAGTAGTGTATTGTAAATAATAATACAACAGTCAATTTGTGGTACCACAACATTGTAATATTAAGCAGTGTGTACGTTCTGGCCATGTTCCAAAAAAATTGTAAAAAGTCTATTTCTTAAAAAAAAAAATTTGGTGATTGTGGAGTTTCTTCAGAAGTGAATATGAAAAGTTGTATGTTAACTATCAATACAATTTTGCAGTTATAAAAAGGTAGTTCTGTGAAAATGTTATTGCTAATTAGAAGCTGTATTGGAACATGGCTGTATTAAATTAGATTTATGGTCCTGTTATGATATAACCTCACAGATATTAGTAATTTTAATCTGTCCATTTTAATTAAGTTATTTGTGGTACTGATTCATACAGCATATCGTTGCTAAAGGTCTGATGCCATATATTTAAAATGGTGGACTTTTCAGGACAGCAAAATAACTGTCTCAAATTTATTACATTAATAAATGAACTTATTAAATGGTTATTTTTCAATAAGTATATTTAAATACCTTAAATGTACATTAAAATAAATCTTTACCAGTAGATCTTAACCCCTAAGTTTTCAGTGACCAAATGGTGCAAGTTTCAATTTGTTATTAAATGCCTGACTTATAATCTCCATTTTTAATTGTTTAGTAGGTATTTAAACTAAAGCAACGATATAACATTGTATCACAATTAACTTTAGTGTAAGTAACATTTTGATAGCAATTGATTAGGATTGCAATTGCTTCTGTTAAACAATTTATTGATTATACTATTTGGTATTCTCAAACTAAAATAAGTTATGATAATTATAAATAGATAATTCAGGGTACTTAGAATTTAAAGAATAATACAATCAGATATATAATGATTGGGATGCACCATTTCTCACAAATCTCAATCTCAAAACAAATGTGAGCATGATTGATTATGTTTCAAATTCTGAGATATGGTATTACAGTTGCATTGATTGATATTGCTTTAGCTACCGTTTGTCACTCCAGAACAAAATTGTGTATGTGATTTATCTTATGTATATATTCACATCATACAACCAATGACTTAATGGTTCTCAAACCTTTTTTTGCCATAGGTGCTAATTATCATATATTATTGCAATAATTTTAAGTAATTGCTGAAATATTTTAGACAAGAAGTTTTGGTTAAAGTAATCACTTTATCAGTATAAATAATGCTTTATCCAAAATATATAACCACAGTCATTCCATGTTAAATGTTACTCAATCCATTTTGAGTTTTTTTTGATGAGATTGTATGTATAACATGTTCTGGAGTGATGTTTTAAACTGTATAGTATAGTTTGAGAAGAACTAATGTGATTGGCAATTAGAAACCAATATGTTATTTAATAAAATTTCACTTAAAATGTAATCCTCAATATCTGCAGGCTGTGATTGAAACATTTATTGTGAACATCTACCTCAAATGCAAATTAAATATTTATATTTAAATGTATAGTGTTGTCATATAATATATTTTAAGCAGAGATAAATCTGACCAATGATTTTTATGAAATAAACTGTACCTTGATGCTAACTTTATAGCAGCTGGCCATTGACTTTTGTACCAACTGTTATAAATCAGCATTGGAAAAGTGACATATGGTAATTTGGGCAACCTTATTGACTTGTAATAAAGTTCACAGTTCTGTTAAATATCACTTCATTGCTGATTCAATTTAATCAGGCTCAAAAGCCAGCAGCCATAAAGTTTGCACTGAGGTTTTGCATTCATTTATTTGCATATATGTATGTGTTGTAGGATCATATCTTCAAATGTTGATTCATGTTGTAATGTTTTGATCAGTACATTGCCACTAGGATTTTATTTTGAACCAACCAGTTCAACTCTGTAAGCACTTAACAGGCTTAGCACCAGGCACCCACTGTGTAAAAAGGATTGAGAATATCAATGTTTTCAATCCAAAAATCAATGCACTAAATGTTTTGCAGGGGCCAAGACTTTTATACGCCTTTGTAAAATGTATGATACAGTGTAAATCCACTGATACACTGCTCTATGAAGTTTAGTAATTTCATTATATATATGGTAATTCACTGGCCTCTGACAAAAGTAACATGGTGTATCTTGCCTGATTGCCTGAGTGTGTTAATTTGTAGAATTACTAAAAACACATGTTTCTTTACAATTGGGTGTTGATGATTTCTGACAAATCAAGTGCTTATTTGCTTAAAAATCAGAATTATTTTACAGTATTGAAGTAATTTTTGGAGCAATTAACTGTTATGAGTTGTTCCCTTTTGTCTCACCATGTATTCATAAATAATAGTGACCTCATTTAGAACTATTCATTAGTAGTGATTAAGAAAATGTGCTCATTATTTTTAAAAAACATTTTTAGTAATATTAAGTTGTATATAAACCGTAAATGCCAGTTTTAACCTATAATAAAATATTTTTTCTGTTAATTTCAAACTTTCTTAAAATGAATACTTTGGTAACATTATCTTATGTCTAGTTTTTTGCTTAAAAGAGTAATACTAGTCGTTTGCGCTTAACTAAGAACTCGCGATGTTTCGATTTATAACCCCTTATTAACCCAATTCAACCATCCCTCTAAGGAACCTATATTTCAAATTTCAGTTTTATAATATCCAAATCAAGCTCTTTCATTTGATACACCAATCACGCACATTTTTAACATTAGATTTTGCAGCTGCCTTTAGGCTTCCATAACTTGGTAACCAAGGGTAGAACCCATTATGCTCATGCTTGAACTTATGAATTGTGTCTGTCAAATCTACTTGCCTACTAAAGTTTATAAAGATCAGATCACTAATAGTTAAGTTATTATTGAACCAACATATCTACAGGACACAAACAAAGATGCTAATTTGTGCCCCGCTTTAGGAACTTGCTTGCTTAACATGCTTGTTCTATTATTGAATATATTTTCTTTTTCAAGGAAAAACTTCTTTCCAAAAATGTAATAACTTATACAAAATTGGTTCACTGGAAATTAACCATGATGATGATTGTTTGTTATAATAATGCCACGATTCTGCTATTAAAAGTACTCATTTATTGTCCACCTGTTTGGGGGCTTTCATAAATTATCCCACGGATTTAGGGAGGAAGGGTAAATATGGCAAAACCATAAAAATGAGAATGTGCAACCTTAGGATAAAGATAATGTCAGTAATCCCCAATTTGTGCATGTCATAGTTTATGGGTGCCCCTTTTAGTTTATTCTAAATTCATTGGCTTAGTTGCCACAAAGTATACCTACCTTAGACTGTAACTTTGTAGTATAAGAGATCAATTACAAAAAAGAATAAAAAATGTAATATAAGTTACCATTAACAAATAGTACTTATGTAAATGTTATAGTAAATTTCAATAGATGTCCAACTTAACCGATATTTTTCTATATAGATTTTTTTTAAATACCTATTTAGATACATATTATTATAGTTGTAAAAGGTTAACCGTCACTCAGATACTAGAACATATGTACAAGTAACTTAGTGCATGTAATTCCAAGTCAAGGTCTTGTTTGGTGTGCAATACCGCATCCATGAATTTGAAGCAGTATCTGGAGAGATGCATTCATGGGTATACTACTGTTTAATTAGGGCGAGGTATACAACAAGAAATGTTAATTTTATATGACAGATGTTTACAGATACATTCGTAGACGTAGGTAAGCGTACTACTCGTACTCCTTATGCCCATGGATGTATTCATAATGAATACTTTTATTAAAATATTAATTTTTTTTTGGAACAGAACTAGATTATAGCTTATCACTACATAGTCACCGTATAGGTAAAATAGATAAAGTTCTCTGTCGACTCTTTCTGTTTGTCTGTTTGTGCAAGATATTTTTAGTAAATACTGATTTCATCCGAGTTTTCATTAACAGTTTTCAAATAGAAAGCTTTAGCTTTATAATTTACTAGATTGTGTCTGCGAACTCCTTAATTATACTTATGAAGTTTGCTATATCTGTAGCTATAGCTCGTTTAAGCTCGGTTGCAGTTATTCCCGCAGGATTTTTTTTTTGGTAGTGTCAACTACATCCAAACCAAATTTCATCAAAATTGGTCCAGCCGTAAGTAACAAACATACAAACACACTCACAAAGTTTCGCTTTTATAATATTAGTGTGATGATCATTTTTTTATTTAACCTTAGACAGTTTATACAAAATTGGCCATATTCCTGACTACTAACATATAAAAAGAAATGTATGATACGCTTAAATATGTGCGTGTTCTGTACAAGCGGTAATAGGATCGTAATAAAGGGGAGGTGAGGTGTTAAACTAGAGCAGCATACATTGGTCACACTGCCTGAATTACTGTTACCTGTACTGTGCTGTAGTGGTAAAACAGTCCCCAGGTCAGCCATTAACAAACAAAGGAGGTTGTCATTGTTTTCATAGTTCAAGCTTATAATTAAGTGACCATTTGTCAGGTGAATCTTCTTTTTAGATGTAAATAATGTTTTGATTTAATTTTATCTACTAGTCCCGTCACCGTGGTAAGACTCCTGTAAAAAATCAAGTTTTGCGTGGCTAAGGTTGGTTAATTAATATTAAAACATATTGGTTACCGTCCATTTGTAAATCTGGGCCTCAGAGTACAAACTTTAGAGTGAATAATGTAGTTTTCGGTTTTATTTATCTCAATTAAGTAAAGATACAGTAGCTTCCATAGTCTTCATAGTATGTTCTAGAAATCTATTGTGACCGTGTAAAGATCTAATAACTCTAACTGTGTTGCCTGTACGTAGTCGTAACGCGAGAATAGAAGATGATTCACTAGGTACAAAAATTTAAAAGTAAATGTTAGTATAAAGGGCGTCGGAGGTTAGGCACTTATCTATGTATATCTACGTGTATGTCGCACAAATTTTATAAGAGGTCGGGCTATGGTTATTTTATACTTCATTGTGTTATCAGCTGCAAAACATCTGTTATAGTCCTGCCGAGCGAGACCGCTGTACCACAGCTTAGTTATACACAGCTAGCTATCAGCATACAAAATTGACGACCGCCCGATTTCATCGTTCGGAAGCGCCCGGAACTACTCTAGCGTTTTATACAAAATTTGCCAAAATGACTGTATTGCGCCAAGTGAACTGCGCGCACTCTAGATATGTAGTTATGTAGTGCGTCGACTCCTAAGAGGCGTGTGAGCTAGCTGTGTGTTATTAAGCTGTACTTATACAAGGTAGAGCTCAGTGAGATGCTAGAGCTGTATACATCATATGCATATGAGATAAAATATCCAAAGATGGATCTGCAGACATCAAATGCGCCATCAATTATGGTCGTAGAAAAAAATCTGCAAGTAATCGATTAAATGATATTAGGTTGGTAAATATTATATCTATAGTTATTATTTAATAAGTATAGATAGGTATAACTATTACAACATTGTAACCTATATCTCCTGAACTGTTCTTTAGTATCAACCTCATGTGAATTCTTTCCTCGATTCGCCCAACAAGCGTTCCTGTCGCACCCAAGGCGCGGTACAACAGTCGCTGTAGGACTATAGTCCTTTTTATAATTTAAACGTACCATTCCGTTATGATTTTATCGTTAACCTCCATGTCCTCACAATAACATATAAAAGTAAAATGTAGGCAAATATCGTCCATTGACGTCCATATTCTAATGTGAGAGCGGAGAAAACTAACGTTATCGTGTCTAAACGTCTACGATAAAACCGTAACGGGACGAGACGTGTAAAATGGGCTATTGAAGAAAATATTGTTTTGGTATTATGTTGCCAAATTACGTGTATTGTGTTCTCGCTGTTATGTATTGTAAGTACCTACATAGTTTATATTTACTAAATATATACCTATTCCAGTACTGCTATTCGTGTTAAGATGTGCCCCTTTGTCAGAATTTGAGTGTCGGGGCTCGTTGATGAACGACCACAAAAATCACACAATAATTTGCGGTCATTCATTTGAAGGTGTTCTTATATTATTTTAATTTTGTACTCGTTGAGCGATGGTCGTTTGTTGATCTGAATATATCGCATAGACCATGGCTCCAACTGTAGTATTTCTGTATAATTTAATTGAGTTGTTTTAAGTTGGGTTATTTTAGATTAAGTTTATGAACCCGTAGTTTTATAACATGACGTTTTTGTTCAATTGACTTATTCTAATTCATCAGTAGGACTTATACCATGAGCAGCATTTTGTACATCATAAAAAATATAGTGCACGTATACTAATAATATCATTTAATATACATTAGAACCAGTCATAGTTTGACCTCATAGACATAGTGATTAAAATGCAATATACGAAAGTACAAATTTTTAATGGGTAAAAACACCGTAAATTTTTTAGATATAAAAATAACAGTATCTTTACTGTGTCTATTAATTCTGTAAATTATGAATAAATGGGTTAAAAAAATATGTTGTTCTTTTAAAGCTTCTACCTTTCCTAAAATTTTACAGCTGACTATTGTGGTGTTTTAGTTATGTATTTTTTTAATATGTATGTGTCTAAGTACCTACCTATAGATGTATTAGGGAACTTATTTTTCATTGAAACATTGTATGATTCTGAATATTGTCAAATCCCAGCCATTTGTTATTTAATTTTAATATTGTTCAGGCGTTTTAGAATTGAAAGCAATCAATACAAATTTGTATTTGTTTTTTTGTTAAAATTAGAGAATCATTTCCTAAGGAGTTAAATCTATATATATAAAATTGAATCCCTGTTTCAAATTGAATAGTTATCGTTTTTTGTGTCCGTATTGTTAGGGTTAAGTTTTTGTTAAAGAAACAATTGTTAAGTGCGAGTCGGACTTCAAAACAACTTCGAGGGGTCAGCTGTTTTGGGACAAAAATTGGAATGGGAATATTGATACTTTGTAAAAACCACGAAGTTGTGAAAATTGTCCTCTAACACTGAACTAATTATATATATCTAACTAATTATCTGAAGTATTTAGGGTGTTTGTTTTGAAAAGCTTTAGACGGCGAAATGTTTTTTAATTACAATTGATTTTATTCTTTTGGATCATTTGTAAATTTATAGTATCTTTTCTTAACTTAAAAGTTGCAACCCTTACTACGAGATTAGAGAGTTCATCTATGTAAATTTATAGTATCTTTTATTAACTTAAAAGTTGCAACCCTAACTACGAGATGGAGAGTTCATCTAGATCACGCTTTTCAGAGTTTAAACATAATCACCAAAAAAATAAGATCTTGTTTCAAGGCTGTACCTGTACCCTGTACACCAGCGTTGCCAGAATTTCCGATTTTGGCGGGACGTCCCGATTTTTAAATCAAAATTAAATGTCCCGCGTGCACAGGCTTAATCCCGCTTTTCGGCAATATCTTGTGCATCGGCATAACTCGACCGTGCGTGCAGCGTACTGAGAAAGCTCGGGCGGGTGGCACAGACAAGTGTGGACTGGCCGCCTAGAAATAAATGCTCCGTAAATTAAATGAAATCAGAATTACTCATCCAGTTTAATCTACAGCTATCCTGTGAAGAGTTCTTCATCTTTATTAAAGAGAAAAAGGAATACAATAACACAAATATAAATAAGCAATTCTTATAAATAATTATTCTCTTATTGTAAGTTGCAATTTGTAACACTCACTTCTCAGATATTGTTTGAAACGCCATATTTTCCTAATGAATAAATCTTTGTGATTTTGATTTCTGTTTTTTTTTTATTTTTTTTATTCAGAAAACGAATAAGACTCAACTATTTAACGATTCATAATAGCATATTTTTATTAAAATACATTTTCTATGAATATTTTCACTAGGTACCTATCTATTGTCACGTAAACGTTATTGGAACTCAAAAAAAAAAGATTAATATTCAAAAACTTTTGAATGTATACGGTTTTTTTTACTATGTCCCGCTTTCGACGAAAGAACCCCGCTTTTTTCACTTAAAAAGTTCCGAAATCTCGACTTGGCAAAAAAAATATCTGGCAACGCTGCTGTACACCTACGTTTTTGATTTGTTATAAACTTAATAATAATATCATAACATCTTTTAGTTTGTAATGGCGGTAAATTGGAAGACGAAATGTACATGGCATAGTGGATACAGCGCAGACTCTGTAGAATGGTGCCCAGTAGAGCCATACCATGATGTTTTGGTCTGTGGGACCTATCAGTTGGATAAAAGCGATGAAAAAGGTAGGATTTTGAAGTATAAAAGAAACTTTTTTGTACATACCTACTCTTTTTATGTTATCGTATCTGTATATTATTTTATTCTATATGCATGCACCCCTTACCAGCGCCGGCCCTTGGGCAGAGCGAGAAGAGCGGTTGCTCTAGGCGCCATTTATTTATTTTTTATTTATTAATCACGTGAGGCTCGAAAGGGCGGGGAGGGGGTTCGTCAAAAATCACGAAATATCACAAGGGGGGAGGGGGGGTGTAGTAAGATATAACGTGTATTTATTTTTTCGTCAAACGCGCGAATTCTAAACCGAAAGCGGCGTGTAGTGTGACCTTAACTCGCTATTGCCAGGCAACGAACCAAGTCCCCGCGCGCCGCGACGATTGCCGGGATCGGCTTGCCAGTCGCAAGTTATTCTATTATTTTGGCGCCGAATACGTTTTGCATTAAAACAAAATATGCCTAAACTAGGTGATCTGTATAAAGACCTATTTGCAGAGTATAAGAAAGGAAAAAAAACCTAGTGTGGCTCAGAAAGAATTTAATGATTTGTGGGCTAATGCAAAACAAAAATATTTTTTTATTTATACGTTATTAAAAAAGTTATTTAATTAATTTCCTAGGTTTTTAATAGTTTTAGCAAGTCGTTGGCGCACATGAATATTATATTCCATTCCATTAAAAAATGCTTAAAAAATATCACTTGATTTAATCCGATATTGCAGTCGTCTAGTGGCCTATGTATTCCAAAGCCTGAAGAGCATGATGGCAAGACGTTTGCTACAATTCTTCTGCGTCGGTCTCTTGGAATTACCCCAACGCACGAGGGCTTTAACAAATTGCTTTATGACATGTATTGCCCTAGTCTGCAGATGGATCGTCAGCAACTTGTGGAAAGGACGTGCGACGTGGATTGTACTTCTGTACAAGGAAGAAAGTCAAGCAACATGTAAATTCATGTCACAAGCAAACTAATCGGAGCAATAATAGTCTAGAGAGTCGCTATAGAGTCGAAGGCACTCTCTCTTTCCCTCGTCCAATACAAGCAGAAATCCCGCAAGGGCCCCTATCTTGTACCTTCTATACACAAACGATATCCCTAAAACGATAGGTACCCTTTTAGCCCTCTTCGCGGACGACGCTTTTTACACCGCTTGTAGGCACGTGAATTGAATCACTAAGAGACTCCAATCAAATCACCGCCCTAGGCGAATGGTTTCGGAAATGGTGAATCGAAGTGAATCCCGACAAAAACTCTGCCGATCTTTATACCACTGGCCTCCCTCCGAAACCATCTTCCCTCTCACTCTTCGACCGTGCCATTCCTTGGTAAAACAAGGCCAAATATCTCGCCAAAATAGTTAGAGACCGAGCTGCTTTTGCCCTCGGGCGTCTATATCCCATGATAGGTAAGTACAGTAAGATGTGACTTAGGAATAAGCTGACTCTTTACGTCACTTGCATCCGCCCCATACTAGCATATGCTAGCGTCGTCTATGCGTTATCTAAACGCAACCTCCATAAACTCCAGACCCTCCAAAACCGCTTCTTCAGAGCGGCCTCCGAGGCCTCCTGGTACGTCCGGAATGCGGACCTACATAGGGACTTCGAGCTCCACACGATTCCCCAATATCTTAAAAACCTGGCAGTCCCCTTTTGCGAGCGTACACTAAATCACTCGAACCGATTAATTGCATGTGCAATTAATGTTGAAAAACAATTGTTAGGCGGCCTCGGCACGTGCTAACGGCCCTAGACTACGATCTGTTATCGGGATAGCGAGACTAGTCTCAACGACCTCTCTAAATAGGGCCTCCCCCCTAACGCGACGCCGACGTCCCCAGGTTCGTCCCCACTCACTCGCAATCGCAACCGCGTAACGGGGAACTCCCCTACTGGCGCTGATTCACCTTCACCTGAGCGTTGGGCGCTATATGGGCTGAAACTCCTTCAGAGAGAAAAAAATAAGTCTAGAGATGCACAGTGTTCATACTTCACGTATCCTCACGCGACGATCGATCGGTAGATCGAAACAGATTATCTGCGTAGTGTGCGAAAATGAGAGAGAGAGCCGAGTGGCTTGATGAAACTGACGTTGATCTTCAACAAAGCACAGTGCCAACAACTGACTTGCAAGATTCTTATCCAGTTGTTAGTGTTGAAGAAAGTCTTGCTAATCCGTGGTCCGAGGCCAATGTACATTAATTATGTTCATCTACTAGTAAAATATATATTTTTCGCCTGATTACACCATTCCTTTAATATTATTTTTATGCTAATCAAAAACAACCTGCAATCTTTCTGTCTAGACATTTTTATCATGGTCCTTAACTTTCTAGAATAAAATTAGATTATTCTTTATACCTGTATTTAAAGATAATATGCTAAAAAAATTTTGGATTATTTGTAGGTACTAAAAAATACAAGTGATTTTGTGTGGGGGAGGGGGGGTAGTCTTAAACCTCACCACGTATCACCAAGGGGGAGGGGGGGTTAAAAATGCTAAAAAAAACTCACGTGATTAATAGACGGCCCCTAACGATATGTACACGCTGTTGCCGATGTCGCGAAACGATACTTTACCTTTACTTATTCTTATGGGCAGCAGTCGGCCACACTACCAACTAGGCTGCGAGGGATTCAATTAAGTAGCTCTAATTAAAACCATATTAGGGTGGTACAAAAATTAAAAACCTTTTTGCTTATCAGCCTCATACGTCCCCAATGTTAGGGTACGGCCTACCCTCACCATGATTTGGGCCATAGATAGTCAACACGTGGCTCCAGTGCGGATTGTGACCTTCGGCACATGTCTTTTTTTTCGACATATGCAGGTTTCCTCACAATGTTTTCCTTCACCGCTAAACCAGTGGTGTGAATAATCAATGTTATTGAGAAATTAAGAAAAAGACTCATTGGTACACGCGGGGCTCGAACTTCCGCCACTCAGGACGGAAGGTAAAATCGAAGCCTCTGGGCCATCACCGACAAAATTAAATACCTAATTAAATTATAATTCAAAATAATAATAATTTAATTACTATTTATTTAACCGAAATACAATTACGTGAACTGAAATCGTAGTCCAAAAAGACAATCTCGCTCTACCCTGATCAAGGGTTAGGGCCGGCGCTGCCCCTTACCTTCAACCTTCTCGTATGAATCTAACTATTTATGGTTTCTCTTTACCTAATGGTTGTTTCGTAGGCATTTGAAATATTCAGCTTTGTTTTTATGTACAATAAAGGACAATCAGGCAAGTTGGCGATGTTACATTAAAGAAAATTGATCCGTGAACAGGTGTTAGTGTTAAGACAGTGTAAGCCACACCTCGTAATTGTTCGACCAATTGCAGTATTTAGAATGCGATAAGAAACAAATAATGCCTGCACGGTGTGAGCACATGAACCTCTGCCGGTTACACGTTAATGCAGGTTTTTCCCTTGGGCGAAGCTAGCGCAGCCGGTTAGCGCACATAGGTGCAAAATTTTTGTTTTCAGTGGTGGCACACCACAAACTTTCTTGGTTGTACCTATATTTATTTATTCATTACAAACCTAAAGGAAGAGAAAGGACAAAGCGTTAAAAAGAGTGTAAATAGTAGTAGTAAAAGTAATAAATAACAGAAATATTTCATATAACTTGCAAAAATCAACAAACAGTTGTGTGACCTTTCCGAATGCTTTGTTTAATTTTTTTTGCTCTATGTGTCATGTGTTACAGTAGATGATGCTTACCTCCGGATGTCAAGTCAAAGTTAATTCAACTGCATTTTCTTTTCAGATGATAAAACAATGAAACAAAAAAGATTGGGAAGAATTTACCTTTTTATAGTACAGGAAGACACTAAAGAGTTAAATCCTTTGCAAACCATCGACACTTCGGGAATATTAGATTTAAAATGGTGCTATCATACTCTGCAGGGGTTTGCAGTAGTAGCGGCAGTTACTTCTGAAGGATTTTTGGAACTTTATCGTTTGTTAGAAGAAAATGGGGCACTGAGTTTAAAGCTTTGGTTAAGAGAAACAGTTGGCCAAGATATTTTGGCGCTTTCCGTAGATTGGTCAACTAATAAGAAGCGTTCCGAAGAACCGTTGCTGGTGATCAGTGAGTCGTCAGGATCAGTCACGGCGATGAAGCTAGTCGGTGATGGACTACTGAACGTTGGTGGCTGGAATGCGCACGGGTTTGAAGCGTGGATAGCTGCATTTAATTACTGGAATACAGATATTTTTTATTCAGGTTATTTTATTATAATAATTGTTATTCTACGTGCAGTAGCGCAAATATTTTAAATGCGAAAGTAACTCTGTCTGTCTGTTACCTCTTCACGCTTAAACGGCTGTACCGATAAAATGAATTTTGACATAAAGATAGATTGAGTCCCGAAAAAGGACATAGGCTACTTGAAAACTTCGGTTTTTGTTCTATAAGGAGAATTTAGGGTAGGTGGAACCGCGTTCAAATTTGCCTAGAGATAGTTTGAGTCCGTGGGAAGGACATAGGCTACTTGAAAACGTTAGGCATAAGTCGGTTTTTTTCTATAGGTAATTGAGTAGTTGTCGTTCATCTTACATCGATAACCGAATTTAGGGTGGGTGAAACCGCGGGTAAAAGCTTGTAGATATAATGGCTAGGGATTCAAGAGAAACCATCCCCCCCGAAGATCACGAAAAGTTAATAATTAGAGGAAAAAAAATAATGAAAAACAATCATATACCCCGTCGCAAAAGCTATCTACGCCGCTGACTTTTTTTTATACCACTAAGGTGGCAAACAAACCAACGGTCCGCCTGATGGTAAGCGGTCACCGTAGCCTATAAACACTTGCAACTCCAAGGGTTGCCGACCCTTTAAAAATCTAATAACTTCTTTCGGGAGAAACCCCATACTGTAGTCCTTAGAGAAAACCTTGGCAGGGAGCTCATTCCACAACCCAAGCGTTCGCGGTAGGAAATTTTTTGAAACCTATGCCTCTTAACCTTTCTATGATGAAGGATCATTTAACCATATTGTTTTTACTTAAGACCACTAAGTGTTTAGGGGTATGAGAAACGAATGCAAAGTTTGCGTATCGCGCTATTTCATACCGGAACAACTAACCCCGCGTAACTTGTTCCGTAAAGAGAGTAGGAGTAGATAAAAAACTAAATCAATGATTTCGCTAACTTTATGGCAGTACAATAATTCCGAACCTGTGGTTATAAAATTCAAAGTTAATTTTACTATCATAATGCTGTTTAAATGTCTACTTAAATAAAAGTACTTAAGTTTAGTTTCGTGAACCAATGGATATAATTTATCTAAAATTTCACGGGCTGCGTTTCCTAATAGGCCTGGGCCTAAGCGGCGCCTAAGCGGGCTATAGCTACTTTGTCAAAATAATTTAAATTTGAATGGAAAATTGATACTTATCAGTTTCTATGTGCAGCTAGTTCTTTTCAAGGAGACATAATTCAGACAATCACTGCAAAAAAAGTAAAGATATGCCCAAGTGAATATTTACAAATATTTTTTTCATGCTACGGAAAACTAGTGCCATATATTATTTTCTACTGTAAAAACTACGTGAACATAGTGAGCTTGGTGTGACCAGTTTTGGTGCGAATTACGTTTTTTGCTTAAGTATACGCAAAAAAATTAGCTCATTATTAAGTACCGCACGAGCGAATTCTCTAAGAATATTTCATGCGTCTTTAAAAAAAACAGTTTTTTAGCGATAAAAACCAAACCGCTAGACCGATTTTGCTTAAATTCTTTTTAGATCTGTCATGAGGCGTGGCGTATCGATTGACATGTCAATGAAAAGCTTACATATACACACACACACATCACTCTAAAAATGATGGTAAACGATTCTCCAGGTCACAAAACATAAAGAAAGCGCAAATTTAGCGATTTAGATTTTCGTACCTATTATAATAACTTCCCTCAAGAGAAGTTAAAAAATTATTGCTGGCCCGGTCTTAACGAATCCTTTTTTCACTCCCATTATTCACTATGCGTTAATTCCCAGGTGGTGACGACTGCTTGTTTAAGATGTTCGACGTGCGTGTCCCGGGGGCTGCGGTGTGCGTCAACAAGGGTCACGGGGCCGGCGTCACAGCAGTGCGAAGCAACCTCCGGAGTGAATATCAGTTGTTGACAGGCAGGTCTGTCGTCATTAACCCTATAGTTTGCTAGTTTTTCTATGATATTAGCGATCTCCATTAAAAATACCTCCTTCACAGAACAAGCAAGCTGAAGTGGCAATGGGCAGGTCTTGATTGTCGCAGCATATGGCTCTGTAGTAATCGCAGCGTGGGTCGCCCTTCAGTCAGATGGATCGATGACCTGAAAAGGTAGCCAAAAATGGCTAGATGAGACAGCGGAGGACCAGGTGTGGTGATGTTCTTTAGGAAAGGCCTATGTCCAACAGTGGACTACACCAGGTTGATTGATTGAACCTCATTCGCGGTCGGGGCAGAGACGGGGTTTTAAATGTAAAGTAAAAACTTGGTACCAAATGATGTTTTGATACGGCAAAAATGGCATTGTAGGCACTTAAGTTCATTTTTATTTATATGGTAAAACTTCATAGGCATGAAGCTACTTCTGCTCTTGATTTTGATACATTATATTTTGAACTTATTTTTCAATACTACCGTATTATTATGTATAACTCCCAGCTGAATAATTATGGCCAGATCTGGCCACGCTTATAAACTATTTATAGGGTCATTATCACTAATAGATTGGAAATATTCTTGCCTTTCTTGAAAGATCCTCTGTGGACTATGAAAATGTTGACTGGCAATACGTCGAGGTGTTTGAGATGTGTGTGTGAATCGATAACGAAATCAGTTCTACAAAACAGTCAAACATGACCTATCAAGCTACGAAAAGGAGTGAAACGGGGGATGTCATGTCCTCGAAACAGTTTCCTTGGCCTAAGTAAATTTAAGCAGCGAGTAAATCTCACACCTACAATTTTCTGACGATAATATTATAGTGCAGTTGGGTAAAAATCATAGACAGACAGACAGAGTTACTTTCGCATTAATGATATTAATATGGACTACTTGTCCTAGACACAGCAGGTTCCTCTTTGTTATTCGTCTGTCCGTTCATCCAACTTTCTGTCAAGACCCTTTTACGCAAAAAATTTTAGAAGTTGAAATTTTTATAAAATTCAAAGACCTTAGTATTTCATATTAATTTAAACTTCATAAAGGTTCCTTGCAAAACCCTTGAAACTACTCTGACAATAATGTAGGTAAACGTTTTTGAAGACAAGAGAACTATCTGAGTCGTTTAAATAGTGGACAATTTAGGAAATAGACAAGTGAAAAAGTGGACTGGTTAGAAATTTGGACGGATTATAAAATGGACAAGTTAGGAACGCTACTTACCCGTGGTAGCGCTTATTGTAGGAGGTCGAATTCAGAAAGTGGAGGAGTTGGGAAGAAGACCAGTTGGCAAAGTGGACGAAGTCGTCCTGAAGGAAAATTATTTCGAAAAAGAAGCCGAAAAGGAGAGGGTCTAATTAGGTTTGGCAGGATTTAGAAAGCTTCGTCACGTCTTTACGTCATCTATACTGCAGTGCTCTTACCTGCTCTTTCTAGGGCAAGTAATCCATTCTAATATCATTAATGCGAAAGTAACTCTGTTTGTCTATTTGTCTGACATAGGCTACTTGAAAACCTCAAGTTTGAGTCGTTTTTTTTTTCTTTAATTGAGGAGTTGCCGTTGCAAGCCTACACCGATAGTAGAACCGCGAGAAAATTTGACATGGAGATTTTTTGAGTTCGTAGGAAGGACATATGTTACTTTAAAATGTCAGGCGTCGGATTTTTTCTATAATTGAGAAGATGGGGTTGAAATCCTACACCGATAACGGAATTTCGGGTGGGCGAAACCGCGGGCAAAAGCTAGTAGATAATAAATAAAGCGATCGCGTATCAACACAACCTTACATCATCAAAAACGGAGGAACTACATCTCTAGTCGTGAAAGGTTGGACGAACAGTTGACTGTTAAGGTTGGTAAAGATTATTTGCAACATAAGATGCAATGCAACAAGAATGTACACTCGCGAGCAATCAAATCGGCCCAAGCGCTACCTCTGCATTCAAGCATTGTTTTAAGTGAAAGTACAAAATTTTAATAAAAATGGTATGTCATTTGAAAGCTTAAAACTTCAGCTTTTATGAGATGTCATCATTATTAATATCCATGTATACTTTTTTTTATTATTGGTGTCTGAACTTAAATGGGGGAAAAATGGGATTTTGGGTAAAGGAGTTGTGTTCAGAATTGACACAAATAAAACACGTTTTTTTTCTTAAGAAGTATAAAATTTATTGGTTCAGTATTTGGTATTGCCCCTCCTTATTACAGCCCGTAGTCGGTTCTTCAACGACCTTATTAATTTTTTGACGGTTTCTTAAGGAATACCATCCCACTCCTCTAACAAAGCTGCCTTCAATTCTTCAAGGCTCGAAGGGGCTGGATTTCTTGCTCGTACCCTTCGTTTGAGCTCATCCCATAAATGCTCGATGGGATTTATGTCTGGACTGAGCGCAGGCCAGTCCATTGTGCGCAAATCGACTTCTCGAAGAAACTGCTGAGTAACGCGCGCTGTGTGGCACCGAGCATTGTCGTGCATTAGGATGAAGTCTTCGCCAACAAATCCTGCGTAGGGCACAACATGTTCCAGGAGAATATTTGTGATGTATCCATCAGCTGTCAGTCCTGCTCCTCGGCCTCCGCCAGGCACGAAAACGAGCTGAGTTTTACCCTCCAACGAGATATCAGCCCACATCATGCAAGAACCGCCACGCGAGTCAATTTGGGGCCCGTTGCAGGCCTTTTTGGAGTCAGGTTGGCTACCTTCAGACGTCTTCTTACTGTCCACTCGCTGACAGCTATACCTCGAACACGTCTCGTCTCGCCCTGCACGTCGACACCCGTAAGGTGCCGATTTCGCAGGGATGTTGAGACAATGAAACGGTCGTCTCGTTCAGAAGTACAACGGTGGCGGCTGGTTGTTGGTCTCCGAGTGAATGCTCCAGTCTCTTGATATCGTCTGTTTACTCGGGATACAGCAGACTGCTCAAGTGAAGCTGGGAAGCGAATACTCGCTGACTGAGTCCTTGTTGCAATAAGGCAACAACTTGAGCGGCTTCTTGAGGTATGGTATCCATGGTTTCTTGAAAACAATGAATGCGCCCAACGCTCAAGGGCTCCCCGCGGGGGAAGCCTCGGCTTGGGTTGTCGCTCTCGGCTTTGAAGGGTTGAAGGGTAACGGGGTTTTTATAGGGGTAGAGGGTATCGCAACTGGCAGGTAGCGTAGTGAGTAATTTGTGCCATACGCCCTAATTGCGCAAATTAACATGTTGGTACTTGTTTTATTTAATGGTGTTGATGTTTTTTTTAAAGCTTAGGTTTCAAGCTTTCAAATGACATATTATTTTAATTTAAATTTTACTTTTAAAATAAATATTTGGATTAAAAACAAATTAAGGGTGGTATTCAACTCGTCATATATTCACGTGAAGACCTTAAAATCCACATAAAGACCGGTTGTCATAAGTTTTGATTGCTGCTGATTCTTATATTACAGTTTTTATAAGTATAAGTTAAGTGTTGCTTATAGAATCAATTAAGTGAAAAATTATAATAAAATGATAAAAATTTACCAGGTTCTGATTTATTCATATGTATTCACCTAATTACCTATCTACATCCCAATTTTGAACTTTCTAGGTCATATGGAACTGGGTTTGGGTTTTGATCTATAGGTCAGTCAGTGATAAAAATGACGATTTTTGAACGTTAATATCTAAATAACCGTTTGAGATGTGCTTAAGAAATTTGGAGCACATATGTATCTCGGAAGTCTCAATATATAAGCCAAATTTGAGACGTTTATGTGGAATAATTTTTGAGTTATGAGGAGGTCAAAAGTGGCTCCAAATGGTTCGTGTAATATTACACACGGTGCCAGTCCTGTTACTTGAACTTTGCTTTGACACGCGCTAGATAACACATAAAGAACTAATTAAACACGGAACAATTATTTAAGCAAAACTTTGGGTTAGCTGTATTTTTTTTTAAATTATCGTATACTTATTTTCCAGTTACGACGAAAGAGTACGGCTTTGGGATACGCGAAATCTGAAACGTTGCGATACAGAAATTGACGTAGGGGGCGGCGTGTGGCGTCTCAAGTGGCATCCCAATAATCCGTGCTGCGTGCTAGCGGCTTGCATGTATGGAGGGTTCCGTACCCTTAATGTAGAGAACCAAGAAGTCGCTATTACTTACGAATATTTGGAACACGAGAGTATCGCTTACGGAGCCGAC
Source organism: Apoda limacodes (assembly GCA_946406115.1). NCBI lineage: Eukaryota > Metazoa > Arthropoda > Insecta > Lepidoptera > Limacodidae > Apoda > Apoda limacodes. Next base: position 27,506,168 of record OX291550.1, read on the forward strand.
TGGAAGTTTGGACAAAGTGATTCTTCACTCGTCGCTACTTGTTCTTTTTACGATTGTAAATTACATGTTGGTGAAATAACAATTGAAAAAATGTTAAGGTGATGGCATACCGAAACGAGTTAAGTTTGCAAGAATTTGATTAATTTTGTAACAGTCCTGAGTTCTTATACTTTTTGATGTAAATAAAAAATATGTTATAGTTCAAACCTTAATTAAGTGGATTTGCTAATATAATTAAACAAGCTTACGGTCTGCCTGATGGTAAACGGTCACTATAGCCTATGGACGCTTGCAACACCAGGGGTATCACCCGCGTGTGCCATATTGACGGTCACTCACGTAGATGATGTTGATGTCAGTCACACAGTCACTCATAATTTCGTTTGTAATCTATAAAACCTATGACTACCCTATGCAATCTGCAATTGCAAAATTTTAAAAAAAAACAGAACCAGCCTAAAAACAAGCTTTTATTTATAATTCAAAGATGACTTATACAACATCTTTGTTATAATTATATTACTAAAAAGGAGAGCAGTGGGTACCTTATATTTAGAGAATGAAGTGAAAACATATAACTGCAGACCCTGGAGACCACCTGGTCTATGAACCGGACTCGGAATCTATTTGCAATTCGGGTAAACAAAAATGACCTTGACCCGCGTCTTGCGCTTTGTTAGTCTATGCAACATATACATAAATACGTATAATATTCCTCATCGTAAATTTGGAATTTTGTAGATTTTAGGTTTAACCAATGTCGTGATTTGAAGTTAAAGAATGTGACTATAAAGGTAATCATGTAAGTATTTTAATAATTTATGATTAAATTACCAGAAAAAGTGAACATTAAGTAAAGTTAGGTTATGTGTACAAGATTTGCAAAAAGATTCTGAGTCAGGTTTAGTATAAGCACACAACTACCATAAAGTCCTAGTACATCAATTTTATAAATACACCAATCTTCATAGAAATAAGAAATACCTGATATAAAATAATCTTTCTTTGTTTGAGACTCCTTGAAGATCGGAGCACTAATACGGAATCTTAAAGTCCTATCATATCGATCGATATATCTGGATCAAGGTTGGATCTTTTAACTCCAACTTTGCTGTAAAAACATTTATTTATATTGATGATAGGCAAGACGTATAAGTAATCTTGGATGATAGGTCTTAGTCGAACGAGGAAATAAAAGCCGAAAAAGGTCTTAGCCAAGGAATTACGTCAGCGGACCCCGATATAAACAAAATCATATTCTTGAGAACTGAAGTTTTTTTAATTTCCTGCCTATCAGGATCGGAAGTCCATCTATTCTGAGCTCAACCAAAAATTTAAAACTTGATTTGTTCAACCATGGAATATTGTAATTTTGAACTATTCTAAACATTTTTAACTGTTGATATTTTTACCCAACCTCACCGGTTTTAAGAAAACGTTTGAAAAAAAAAAACATAGAGCCAGCTGACGTTTTTATTTATTCAAAAAAGCATGTAAGGTATCATCTGACACATTTTCAAGTGAGAGGAAATCACTTAACGAAATTTTTTTTTGCATGTTCGTGTGACCAGCTGACGTATAATCCATCACAGTACGGTCAGCTGACTTTTTTAATCTTCGAAGAATTGCGTTAACTATCATTTAACAAATCTTCAGTCGGGAGGAAATGATTAAAAACAATTTTTTTTTTTTACGTGATTGAGAGGCTGCCGCAGAGGCCCACCCACCAACGGAGCGGCAGCTGACGTTCACCATGCTGCATAATACAACCCTCTGAAGCATTTTACCAGTTATCGCTTGAGAGAAAATTGGTCAGGAAAACCTGTTGCTGGCTCACGGACTATAGCGCCCCTAAGGTATAAATTGATCTCAACTCTATCGCCCCTATATTAATGACATACTTATTGTATATCAACATTCAAACTAATCATCAATTTAGTTAATATCGAAAGTTTGAAAAAGTATATCTAAAATGTGTGTATGTGTGGATGTATTATATTATATCCAAGGCAGCTGCTCAAAATAAGCGCTGCTTGTACATTCTCCCTATATCTATACCGACAGAATGAAATAAATAAGCCCCACCTCACCTTTCAAGTATTCTACAGGTATAAAGTAGTAGGCCCCCCTCCTCTATTGCATCCAAATCTTGTAGATCGGAATAATATACATGCTGTTGACGATGGCACGGTTACTGAAATAACTATCCAGCCTGAAAAAGGTAACATTTTAGAAAATTCTATGATTTCCTCTCAAGCTAATACCTGGTGAAATGCTGTAGAGTTGTATTATGCAGCATGGTGATCCTCACATACCGCTCCGTGGGTGGGTGGGGCAGCGGCAGCCTCACAATCACGTAAAAAAAAATTGTTCAATCATTTCCTCCCGGCTGAAAATTCGTTAAATGATAGTTAACGCAATTACTAATACTACTTTTGCACAAGGATTTAACTTCTTCCTAGCTCCGCTTCTATATAATAGGATCAGTAAAGAGATACCTCTTAAAGAAAAAACTAAATTTCTATGCAGAAAAGCTTTAGACTATTATCTTAGCAATTTGGATTATGATAAGACTGAAATGTTACTAAAAATCATAACATAAGTATTTACATCTATTTATAAGTATTTATTTCTTTTTACTAAACAAAGCATAGAAATATACATTTTAAAGTACATATAAATTAAAAATATTTAATTCTCTTTTCTTCTTTTTATATTGCCATATCCCTACTATGTGTGATATACTACCTATTTACTTGTAACATAAATACTTTATATAAAATAATTAATTAATTACTTCTGAATTGTCCTGGCTCTAACGATAAGTAAACTAGTAACAAATAAATTAAACTTTATACTTAATTATTTATTTTTTTGTTTTTAAACTATATTTAGAACTCATTATATGTATTTTGTAAGAGAATTAAAAAGTTAAAATCGTTAAAATAATGTTAAGGTTAATAATTACGTTTAACTACACATACTTCATAATAAATTAACTATAAGTAATAAATGTTAGTAAATTGTAAATAAAATGCAAAGTCTCTAAGTTTTGCGTATTCTGCGGTGTTTACAATGTTTGCTAATAAACTAAACTAGACTTACATGATCCCAAGACACCGCAACTACAAATCTTAAAAATAAAAGGCCCTGAGCTCAACAGAACTGGTCTAGTGAGCACGGACGGAATTCTGCTACCCCACCGTCATACAGTTTTTAACTAGTACGGGAGGTAAGGCTTAATTCAAGCATGCCGTCTACATTCTAAATCAATCTAAGACGGTGATGCAATCCTTTCATATTACTGATATAATTTAATGTTTGCAAAGTTAGTTTTGTCTTAATTTCTTTTAATATAGCAACTGACAAGTTATATATCGCCAACTTTTACTTCTTTTGTAATGGTATAATAGAAATTTAATCAAATATTGTTCTTATTTTTAAAATAACTTATTTTGCATTCATAAAGCGCAAATTACGGAGGCCACAGCCGAAGGATGCAAAAAAAACCAAAATGATTAAACTTATTTAATAAAAATATAAAATTACAAATTAACTAACCTAAGTCTATACTATTTCGATGTTGGAATTATAATATCGAAGACGAGGTATTCGCGATGGGCAGGTAACCGCGGTGTCACGTTGGCTGCGTCAGCACCTCGTGCTAGCTGTCGATGTCGCAACGCCGATCGAGCAGGCGACCTGGTTGCATGAGCTGCGTCAGCTCCTCGTGTTGGCTGCCGGTGTCGCAACGATCCATGGTCCAAGTAAATAAGGTCGTAGCGTGTCAGCAGTCCTCTTAGGGTACCATGGTATAATTCCTCCCCTCTTAGACCAGCAACTATTTTAGACTGTTAAAAGAAAATATTGCTGGTATTTTCTGCACTTCAGGTTGTTTAGGGCCTTTCTCTTCATTGATTTCAGCAAAATTTTCAGAGTTTTTGTTAGGTTCCGGTTGAGGCAATCTATATTTTTTGATAATTAGGTAACTGGTTAGTATAAGTGCACCAAAAAGGGCTCCAGGTACGGTTGTATGGTATAGCGATGGTGGCATAGCTTCATTCTTGTGAGAGATTGATTGCAGCATTATTTTATCTTGGGTATGATGTAATCCTTCCAGATTGATAGAGTTCAAACGAAGAGATGGTGAGTTACTAGCTGGAATTTCGATGCTGTTCGGTAATTTCATGATTTTCAGTGGTTGGCCTTTAATTTCATCATTTATGTTTATAATGGTTAGTTCTGGGGTCCGTATCAGACATTTAGTAGGGATTGTGGCTAGATAGCTTCCTTCTAGAATGTTGAAATCTTCACGTCCACAAATCATCTGAACTTTGGTGGGATGTGGGAATGAAATAGTATACTGTCTGTTATCTAAGCTTTCCATTGCTTCTTTTGATAATTGTATTGTGGTAAACGTGCAGCTTTTATCCAGAGATTGAGTTTTGATTATATTTTGTATGCAGTCTGCTTGAGAACGAACTTGATGGTTTAGCTTTTCTTCACAGAGAAACCGATTGTTACTAAGCTTCGGGCATTCAGCCTCTGTGTACATGAATTCTTTCCCATTAGTTGCTATGAAAGGATATGGAGGAATAAGGACTTGGTGGTGTTTATTAGGTACTATGGATAGTTTGTAGAGATCTAGTGAAATTATTGAGACTATGGGAAATTTATAGATAATAATTATATCACTATCAGAATAATAACATCCTGGTTTAATTATATCGTAATACTCTCTTGGATCTAATTCTAATATTAGGTCCTTATTATAAATTAATCTAAGTCTTTTGAGCATATTCTCTAAAATATCTATTTTTAACATAGAATGATGAGTGCTAGATGCTTTTACAAAAGCTAGGATATTTTCTATTCTAAATAACTCTTGTAGCAGGTCATCGACGCTTTCGCCCATTATTGCTAGAAGTTGAGAAAATTTAGCTAACTTTAGGATATCCGCTTTTCTGTACGCTTGGTTATTTAACATGAAAATTAGAGTACTATTTATTTTTTCTGATTTTCTACTAATTGGGATAAAACTTGGCTATGTTGAGTCATCCATTCTTTGCTTAGACTAATGTGGTTATTAAATTCTGAAGATAACCGGTCTTGGTTATTCTCTAGAACCTTAATGGCATTGTTGTACTTAATAGCATCTGAATGGTGTAGGTTTCCTGTAATAGCTTTTATGATTGAACCTAAGCCGTCGACAAGACCTCTTTTAGCTCGCCTTGGTTTTAAACTGTCTAATTGGGATGAAGCTTCGATTAGTTTGTTGAGTAGGAAATCTATTTGCAACTCGTATGAGGATAATGTTTCGTTAGTAAGTTATTTTCGATGTCATTTAAGTGAACATATTGTAAGAAAGTGTGATAATGTGTTATAAGTTTGGTCGGTCCCAGTTTGAATGGTAATAGTCCTGGTCCATCATCCAGACTCTCAAGTTTTATCTCCTGGCTTCTTGTCCAATGTAGAGTTATTGTCAGCAGTATCCTGCAACAATTTTGAGCTCTTAGGGACGCGTTTTAGACGGGATTTAGATATAGGATTACGTTTTTTGGAAGTGTAAATATGTATTGGTAGTTCAGCTAAAACGGTATCTTGAGTGTATCTTGGGGCTAACTTTTGACGGTTTGCCAGAGGATTTTTTATGAACACTTGTTGTTGGGGTTGATATTCAACCTCAGGTTCGCGGGTTTTATTCCTGTTTTCTATTAGGGTTGTACGGTGTTCTAGAGTTGAGTCGTTAATAATGTCATAAACTGTTTTCATTTGGTCTCGGTGCGTTTGTACGTACTGTTGTAAAATGTGTGTACTTAGGTCTAAGTCTAAGGGGTCTCTAGGGTCAAAATGACCGGTTATGATGTCAATAGGCCTACATTTAGTGAAACTATGAACAGAACTATTATACGCTATTATTGCATAAGGCATTAAGTTTATTACAGGTTCGTCTTTTTGTTGCAATTTTAATGTTGGTGTACTCAACAGAGCGAAGCAGTGCTTCACGTCAGGGCAAAGGTTGTTACTTTACAAGTCGCAAGTTCGGCCCCATATGGAGTACTGCTGCCATCTCTGGGCAGGTGCACCCGGATACCAGCTTGGCCCTTTTGACTCGGTTCAACGACGGGCTGTGAGAATTGTCGACGATTCCAAACTCACTTGCGGTATCGAGCCCTTAAGTCTGAGGAGAGACTTTGCCTCACTGTGTGTGTTCTACCGCTTGTACAATGGGTTGTGTTCTGAGGAATTGTTCGAAATGATGCCCACGGCTACTTTCTACCATCGCACCGCTCGCCATCGGCAGGGAATCCATTCTCACACTTTAGAACCTAAATGGTCGCGTACAGTGCGGTTTCAGAGAAACTTCCTCCCGCGAACGCTTAAGTTGTGGAATGAGCTCCCTGCCAAGGTATTCTGCAAGGACTACAGTATGGAGTTCTTCAAGAAAGAAGTTATTAGATTTCTGAAGGGTCGGCAACGCGCAAGTGATACCATCAGGCGGGCCGTAAGCTTGTTTGCCACCTTAGTGGTATAAAAAAAAAAAAAAAAATCGAAGGTGTTCCAGGATTGTCGAATGGAATCTTTCTATAATACCATTTTCGTTTGGTGTATGAGCAAGGGTTCTATGGTGAATTATTTCGTGTAAGCGTGTAAATTCTGCAAATAATTGATTTGTAAATTCAGTTCCGTTGTCCGTTACTATAGTCAAGGGTAGTCCGTGATGAGTACAAAATTGTAATAATCCTTGTAATATGCTAATAGCTGTGCCATCTCTGAGATGAAAAGCTTGGTCGTATTTAGAAAAAACCTCTACGAGGGTTAAAAATTTCGCGTTTTGTGCTGTAAATAGGTCCATGTGAATAATTTCGACAGGCTTTTTGGCGGGGGGAACAATATTGAACTTTTGTTTTATAGGATTGCGATCATACTTGGCTTGACCACATATATTGCACTCGTTTATGTACTTAGTTATGTGATCTTTTAACTTAGGCCAGTAATACTTTCGTGAGAGTGCTAAGTAGCACTCGTTAATACCACGGTGATTGGTTTTACCTTCGTGATATAAATTAATTATTTCCTGTTGCTTTAAATAATCTTTGACATTTTCTAGTTCGGTTTTGGCTAATACAAGATTCATCGATGAACTCTTAAATTTATCTTGAATAATAGGTATAATAGAATACATAGCTAAGGGTGGAGAAATAAGAAGGGCGGTTTTTATTTTAGGGTTAACTTATTCCTTGATGGCATTGAATACGTCAGATTCTAAATGCGATTCTGAGATTTGTACAGAAATGCGTGTGTGCGTGTCAAATGGTTTGCTTGCGGTCGGTTTTTTTTTTATGTCACCTACTAAGGTCAAGCATAACTGTCTATGAAATTAATTGAGGGGCTCGGCAGTGATTGGGACTTCTAAAATGGGGTTTTCGTTACTCGTGTGTGCGGTCAATGTTTCAGAATTTGAGATAGCGGTAAGATTTTCTGATGGATTTGCTACTATTGAACTTATTTCTTCGTTGTGAATTTCCACGCGTGAAAGAGCGTCTGCATTTGTGTTATTTATTCCCTATTTGTAAATGACTGTAAAGTCGTATTCACTGAGCTTCAAGCGCCATCTAGTGAGTCGGGAATTGGGTTCTTTAATATTCATAATCCACTGAAGTGGCTTATGATCTGTAATAATTTTGAATTTTCGTCCAAAAAGGTATGGCCAAAGTATTTCGTAGCCCAAACTATGGCTAGAAGCTCTTTTTCTATCGTACTGTAATTAATTTCGCTCTCGTTAAGCGTGCGAGAAGCATATGAGATAGGTTTATCTGATCCTACTGTTCCTTGGGATAAAATAGCACCAATGGCTATATTAGAAGCGTCTGTCGTAAGAATAAATTCTTTGTGGAATATTGAAGTATGGGGTCATTAGTATATACTGAGAGTCAAAGTTGATTTTTTTTCCCTTTTTTAGGCATTGTGTTAAGGGTTTCGTTATTCGAGCGAAGTCTGGAATAAACTTTCTGTAGTAACCAATTAAACCGAGAAATTGTTTTATTTGTTTCGGAGTTTGGGGTAACGGGTACTTTTCTATCGCTTCTATTTTATCAGGGTTTGGTTTGATACCGTGATTGCTAATAATGTGTCCTAAGTAGGCGGTCTCTAATTTCAAAAATTCGGATTTGTCCATCTGGATTTTGAAGTTTGATTCCCTAAGTCTCTGAAATACGCGTTCAAGATTTATTATATGTTCCTGTAGGGACGTACTGAAAATAATTATGTCATCAAGGTACACCAGACAGATTGAATTTTGGAGGCCTTTCAGGACGTTATCCATCACTCTTTGAAAGGTTGATGGACTATTTTTGAGCCCCATAGGCATTCTTAAATATTCGAAGTGGCCGTGCTCTACACTGAACGCGGTTTTTGGGATATCATTGGGGTCCATCTCTACCTGGTAAAACCCACTGGCTAAATCAAGGGTGCTGAAATATTGACATTTTCCTAATTTGTCAAGGACGTCTGAAATATTTGGAATCGGATATTTGTCATTTATTGTTTTTTCGTTGAGTTTTCGTTTATACCATCGGGAGCGTTAATAGGGATTCTGACTAATTTTGATGAATTTGCTGGTATTATATCTTCGTACAAGTTTACATTACGCGAATTAAACATCTGGATAGGGTTGGTGGTTGTTCTTGTCACTAAAATATGATCCTTTAAGTCTATTTTTGCTTCCCACTTAGTTAATAAGTCAAGTCCTAAAAGTCCGTCAAAATATTCATGAAATTTATAAACGAATAATTTAATATTTTCTTTGTCCTGAAATTCTGAAAAAGTAGGTATGGTAATAGAATAATTATTCCTGGAAGTAGCGTGAACATTTGTCACTTCAAAAGGGTCGTAATTTAATGGTACATGGGTAAAATATTTTTCTGCCGCTTCAGGACTCAAAAAATACTGATTAGCACCTGTGTCTATCAAAAATTTGAGAGGGGGATTCGATATGCTGATATAGGGGAGTTGTCTCTGTGTCTGAAGGTTTACTTCTATTTTGGTCTTTTTAATGAATGACTTGGCTGAAAATCCTGTTCTTGGTTACTTAATGAAATTTGAGGCACTTCGGCAAGATCGTTGCCGCTAGGGGGCATGTCAGTGTATTGTAAGCTCTCATAATCGTAGTTTTGGTAACAAGGGTCACTGTCTGCTTGGTCAGTTTGGTAGTAATAATAAGGTTCACTATAATAATAGTCAGAGTTGTCATTGTCTTCATATCCTGTACACTCATTCAAGTTCATTTCCCGGGTTTTAAAATAATTATTTGGTGGTGGATTACCAGATTTCCGCCAATCGTGACCTACTAGTGGCAAGGGTTTGGAAACAAAATTACTAACTCCACTCATAGGAGTAGGGGTTGAATTCTGAGGGGGTGAGTTTCTATGTGAAATCCTAAATACATTACTATGAGGGTTGTAATTAGGCGGAGGGGCTCGGAACATCTGTTGAGTACGAGTTGGAATATTGGGATTTAATCTTAATGGCTGATTTATTTCGTTTTGAGATTTCCACCCTCGTGGTGGTGGGAGCGGCGCCTGCCAGTTACGGGGTGGTAGAAAGTTTGTGAAAGGTTTTGGTGCCTGAAAACCTATAGGGGGCATGGATGAAAATCTTGAAAATTGATGATTAAATGAGGGCTTTCGTTCGACAATAGGTTCGTTTCTTTGTTGTAAATACATGACGTTTAATTCATCCTGAACAAACTCAAGGGCTTTTTCAATGGTTTCGGGACGCATGCAACGAATTCTGGAACCTAATGTTCTTTAAGGCCGCGGACAAAAGCTTGCATAGTTAATTTTCTATATAAAGTGTTCGCTTAGCTTCTATGGTAGTTGCAACAGTTTCGTGGAGATAAATATATGTCATAATGGTACTAAATAATGTTTGACACCGATCGTAAAAATCTTGTGGTGTACTATTAGCCTGCGTGGCTAATAAAAGGTCATTGTAGAGGGCTGTTTCATCCCTTTGGTCTGAAAAATTATTAACACGCGCTGAGCGAATGCCAAGCCAGTTCTCTGGAATTCCATTTGAGTTTATTTTACTAGCCGCGGGTCCTGTGATTTTATTTAATATACCATTTACTAAAAATAAATTAATTAGTTCGCTACCTTCTTCCTCACTAGCATATGCTGAGACTAATTGGTCACAGATTTTTATAAATCTTGTTAAAATATTAGGGTTCCCGTCAAATTCCGGAACTAGGCGTAAAGCCTTTATAATAGTATCGGGATCTTGGGACATTTTTAAACTAGAATTTATCTCTAACACTAATGTTTCTATATGAATCTAAGATCTCTTGCCTGGAAGTTGCAGACTCGTCAGTTCCCGAAGTTTTGGGATGAAAAATTTTGGACGGGGATATTACACAAAAAGGAAGCAACACAAGAAAGATTCAAGTGTACTTACATAAATTTCATAGCGGTTTCTCTGCGGAATCGATTGCTAGATTCTTCTCCGGTGATGGTCCTCAGGTTCTTTTTGGATTTCTCGACGAATCCTGAAAGCGTAGTCAGCCGCGAAAATTTTGCACTTTCTAACTAGCTAACTTCAAGAAATCCTACCGACTGCGCCAATTACGGAGGCCACAGCCGAAGGATGCAAAAAAAAACCAAAATGATTAAACTAATTTAATAAAAATATAAAATTACAAATTAATTAACCTAAGTCTATAATATTTCGATGTTGGAATTATAATATCGAAGACGAGGTATTCACGATGGGCAGGTAACCGCGGTGTCACGTTGGCTGTGTCAGCACCTCGTGCTAGCTGTCGATGTCGCAACGCCGATCGAGCAGGCGACCTGGTTGCATGAGCTGCGTCAGCTCCTCGTGTTGGCTGCCGGTGTCGCAACGATCCATGGTCCAAGTAAATAAGGTCGTAGCGTGTCAGCAGTCCTCTTACGGTACCATGGTATAATTCGCATTAAGTTATTAAGTAAATATTGACTTATAATAATACTTTTGTCAATTATTGTTAAGAAAGTGATGTAAACTAACATAATTTTAAGTTCACTTTTGAATTGAGAAAGTTAATGTAATATGATGGGTTATATAAAAATAAATAAACTTAAACTTAATTATTCGAAGATAAAAAAAAAAGACAGCTAGCTGTACCGTGGTGGATTATACGTCAGCTGATCACACGAAGATGCAAAAAAAATTTTTCATTCAGTGATTTCCTCTCACTTGAAAATGTGTCGTATGATAGTACATGCAATTTTGAATAAATAAAAACGTCAGCTGGCTCTATGTTGGTAGAAAACCCGTCAGCTGACGTTAAATTAGCAATCGGCGCTCACGTCTGTCTCCCATGCTTCACCTTTCACTGCATCAGCTGACGACCTTTCCACCAACATAGAGCCAGCTGACGTTTTTATTAAATTAAGTTTTTTTATATATCAGTATTTTTTTTCAAAATAATAACTAATTTGTAAGGCACAGGGTAGCATTAATAGAAAACATAAAATCATTTTAAACATGTTGTATTTCAATTTGCTTATAATGTCATGATAAATATAATTTATAACAATTACATACTTAATAAAGTATCATTCGCCACAAGTGATAAAAAAAATCTTACACCATTTTTACAATACAAGGCTTTGGGATGCAGTGATTGTCTAGGTTGGCTTACCTTTCGAATTGTAAAACTGTCTATTTTTAACTGGCCTGATTGTCCTAATTTGTACCTTAATATTTTCTACAATAAAATCTATTTACTATTCACTGGATATAAAATACATGATTTTTTCTCACAATACACTAGTACTGATTGTAGTTCAAGTTATATTTATTATATACTTTTATACAATCACTTCATACTTTTTAAAAAAACTTTATTTTGATGGTATAACCTTAATTTTGTAAAACATTTCTGTTATATTTTTACACGGGCTCAGGATTTTAGGTAAAACATATCGTTATTGCATTTTATAATTAAAAATAATAATTGTGATTTGTAGAAGCAAATTGGAAAGAAACAGAGCTGTAAATATTATCATCTCTCCCTTTAGCACAAGTGTAATAATGTGCAAGTGAGAGAACATACTCATAGCGCCTTTACAAATCTAAATATTTACTGGTGTGGCTTATCCCTACGTCCCTGCAGGTCGATTCTGGTTGGTTGCTGTTTCAGCTGATTTGGTTACCAGATAAGCGTATTTTCTGTATTAATTAATACAATTAATTATTTATCCACAGATAAAGATACCATATTATTACAAGAATCTAATTTTATAATTCCTAAAGATATTTCTGTAATTTTTAATCAATCCCCCACTCAACTTTATCCCTCAACAAAACATTTCTAGACTAGTTTTGATTCTAAGATGGCAACTAAACAGTTGGGTAAAATTATGTAAAACATTACAATTTTAATTATTTAGTATCACGGTATGATTTTTTTCCTAAAACGTAAAATTTACATTAAACTTAAATTTTAAACAAGCTGAAGTCTATAATTTAGAATATATTTATGACAATGAACTTAATTTCACATTTTTTAAAAGTATACATTTTATTAGTTATATTAAAATGAAATAAATATTAACTAAAGAAAACTAATAAATCAGCTAAGCACATAATACAGTTTGTTGTATAAGAATAAAACTGCACAGAATCGTTTTTTAATTAACAAAATATAGAAATAGTCAATTTCCTAGTAACTTTGTTTATTTATTTCGAATTTCTTTCTTATAACCCAATATTGATCAGTGAATAACTTCTCAAAGTTTGTTCATCCACAAAAACTTTGGAGAACAAAAATGTAGAAGCCTTTGTATGAATTGTGTATTTTTTTTATTTTGATTGCCCCAAAAATTTATAACTATGTGTGTTCAGAAAAAAAGAATAATGAGTTTATAGGTCCCTCACGCAGGGGGGCGAAATACGGCAACAGCGCATGCGTCGTATTTACTTTTCACCTTAATAAACATATAACTGACTATTCTTGTGAGTGACTGTACAGCAGCGCGAACACCCCTCTTCTACCGCTCGCCAAGTCTCATCTTACGTGGCGACAGTCTCTTCTTACGTGGCGACAGTCTCATCTTACGTAGCGCGCACTATACCCCGCAGAAATAAATTTATAAAATAATAAAAAAAAAAACACATTTTAACAAGGAAGAAAAGTCCCGTTTGGGCCTTTCCACCTTAACCCCAACTTTCGACTTGTTTAAAATATAAATTAAGTTCATTTTTGTATACACTATGGAATACTGTATATTTGATTAGAAAGTTAAATTACATCCATAACTTATGTATCCTCATGGTGTCCTGATGCATAAATCTTTTATTTACACTATATATGTATATACAGAAAAATCTAAAAATGTGTACAACTACTCAATATATACTCAAAATATTCTGTACATATTAAAGGTATTCTCTGTGATGATCAAACATTTATCCTACAATATTTTCTAGTTAGAAACTCTTTAAAATCTAGGACATACAATATTGTGGGTCCAACATTTAGCTTGAAGTGAATAGTGAAGAAATAATTGATCATTTGAACTAAACTACAGTTGAAATAATTTTGTATCAGATTTAGAAGCTATATATGTAATTAAATAAAAAACATATGTAAAGAGTAAATTTTAAGTGACTGTAAAAAAAAAAAGTTAGACAAAATAATTGATGAATGTATCAACTTATACATAACAGTTTGCAAACATTATAGAGGGCACAGGAAACTATTATAAGCAGAATAGTAAAATGGTGGTAAATAAAGGAACTGGTTACAGAAATGATAAAAAATCAATATTATTCTGCTCCATTAACCATTGGTTCAATAATATATGTAACCAGCCTATTGACACTTTAACTTGCTGACTCTGCAAGCTATGTCTTGACTTTTAATTCTCTTGCACTGATTTTGGATTAGATAAGTCGTCAATAACATTCAATGCAATTTCCAATTTTCTACATTACTTTATATTAATATTTTTATGTTTACCTCTGTTTAACATTTCCACAGCAACACCTTTCGCTTCACACTCTCCAGTGCACATGTACTCATTACTTGTTTAACCAAGCATCAGAACACCTACATAACATAGCTAAACACTAAAAATTGATCTTATCTTGTACATCACGTAATAACACTAAATTCTCTATAGAAGGTTAACTTCATTAAAGAATACTATTACATAAAAATTAACTGTAACTAACACCGATCTGCAGGTAACACGAGATTCCATATTCAGATATGACCTGAGTATATACCAAAATTTTATATTCAAATTTACAGATAAAAAATTAAAAGTAAAACATACAAATAAATCCAGGGTTATAGAAGTAGCAAAAAAGAACTTACTAAGACGAATCATAAATACATCCAAAGCGTAGGGTAAAATCGACTGAAACCGTTGTATCACAATTAGGGTCCCGCCACACTTCACTGTTCAAAAAAAATCACAATATGAGTTCACTGTTTCACAATTTCACTGTTTAACGTTTTGGGGTGGATCAAGGCGGATTAGTTGGGCCCTGCGCCCCGCGACCAGGCGGATAGAGCGCGGGGCCGCAGGCTAGGCGTGCCGCGGACACGTCGCACGGTATTCCTCCTCCTTAAGCGTCCAGTGAGAGATCCTCGCACAAGGCACGTGGCTCCGCGCCTTGCAGGCTCTCTCCGCGCAGGCGAGCCCCGCCCCCGGACGCCCACATGTACCACAACGGGCGCCACGTGCAGCCCACACTGCGCTGACTAGGCCCCATAAACGAGCCCCAGCTGCCACAAGTCCAGGGGCCCAAACGGCGCACGCTTCGTGGAACCACACTTCCGAAGATGAAGGTTTCCCCTCGTACCGATGTCTTGTCGCCTCGTCCAGTGCTCTGTTTTTGTAGAACATTCATTATGTTTTATCAATCTAAGGCTCGCAACATTAAATTTAAAGTTGTTTCAAGCTGCCAAAGTGAAGTTACGACAGGGCGTTGGACGGCAGAGTGCAAGAGATATTTCTAGTAATTTTACATCCACATGTTAATAAATATTTATACGTTAAAATGAGCGGATGAGAGCAGATTGTGTCAAAGTCATTGGTTGAACAAATAGTTCCTTTATATATAGTGCAAGTTACCTATATTCCTCGCAGTCGGTATGTATGGTGTAGGGCCCAAAGAGGTCACCCAGAGCGTGCGCGTGGGGTCCCCGTTCGCAGAACGCGCACAGCCACGTCGCGTCCGGCGTTGTTGCGTCGTATCTGTATAAAACAGTAGCATTTAAAACGCTTGCGTAAACATTGTTAGTCTGAAGTCTATATATCTAGTCTGATAACGCTGGATTAATATTGCTGAAAAGCTTTACAGTTTGTGTTCGGAAGGCGATTCAATTGAGAAGTCGATAAAGAAATTCTGTCTATTAGTTTCCAAGATGTCCGATCACAAAAAAGCATACTTACATTGGACACACAAGAATACAGAGATATGCCACTCTTAATAATAGTTGTAAATGATTCTTCAGCTATCAAAATAAAAGGAATTTATATTTACGGACCCATTAAAGTAGCCTTTTATACACTAAAGGCGCCTTCCTTCTGAGCCGTATTGCAATTTACTAGTGAAAACTCATTTTATCAACAACTACTCGTTACGTCTATTGTTTAGACAAAACGCGTTTCGTGACATTTTGTCAGTTCCGGGTGTTTATATGATTTTATTTTATTTATTAGATTAGATTATTAGATATTTTATTTAGATAATATCAAAGATATAGAGTTCATAATTCGAAAATAAACTTTTCTGTAATAAAAAAAGGTTATTACTATTTTTCTCAAAGAATCACTTTCACATTTGACGGCTGTCAAAAAGCAGCGCAAAATACCAACCCGATATGGGTTTTTGCTAGCAACATTTCGTAGCAAAAGCGCTTAGACGAAACGCCAAAAGTTAATATCAGTTTTTGCTGACCAAAAGCTTGAAACGCAAACCGCTAACAATTTCTGCTACGAAGAGTTGCAGTGTGTAGCTTTACCTGAGTCCCAGCGTGCTTGCGTGCAGGCCGCGCGCTCTTAGCCCGTTGCGGAAGTCCTCCCCCTTGCGTCGCACTATCCCCTCAGTCTCCTCGTCGCCCGTAGTAGCGTTGATCACGCTCACCGACAGCGGAGAGTCACCCGGACCACGGATCTGTCGATAAACAACCGGAACATGAGGATCAATAGAAAACTACCCACACATATCGCAGCCTAGTTGGTAGTGTGACCGGCTGCTGCGCATAGGGTGTGTGTGTGTGGGTTCAGTTTCCACACTGGACAAACATTTATTTTAATAATAATTTAATAATAATAATAATTTATTTAATTATTTCCCATAACATACATTGACAATACATGTTGTGGGAAACTGGTCACCCAAACTAGGTTTCCCTGTGTCTTAGGTAACCAGGCCTCCACCTCTCAGAAACCAGAGCATACAAAATAGGGCCAATAAAAACATTTGATAAACAATTATGTTTTTCTTGAGTCTGGGTGTTTTATTATTGACAAAACATATTTTAGTATGACTACATACGTAATTAATGTTTCATAAATTATCTTGCATAAACGAGATTAAGCCAAAGTATAGTGGCAGTGAGGTGGGGAAGAGGACGCTACCTTCGATATTCCCGTCACACGGGCGCTGTCTTCTTCGATGTAGCGAAAGCCTTCGACAAAGTCTGGCACAATGGATTAATTTATAAACTGTACAACTATGAGTTGCCAGACTGTCTCGTGCTCATCATACGAGACTTCTTGTCGAACCGTAGCTTTCGCTATAAATTTGAAAGCACTCTTGCTTCCCCCCGTCCCATAGAAGCAGGAGTCCCGCAAGGGTCCGTGCTCGCTCCTATCTTGTACCTTCTGTACACAAATGACATCCCTAAAACGATAGGTACACTATTACCCCTATTCGCTGACGATACCGCTATTTATACCACCGATAGGCAAGTGAGTCGAATCACTAAGAGACACCAACCCGCTATCATCGCACTAGGCGAATGGTTTCGGAAATGGTGAATCGAAGTGAATTCTGACAAAAGCTCTGCCGTTCTCTTTACCTCAGGCCGCCCTTCGCGTCCATCTCCCCTCTCACTCTTCGGCCGTGCCATTGCTTGGCAAAACAAGACCAAATATCTCGGTGTGACCCTGGGTAGGCGTTTGAACTTCCACGATCACACCAAAATAGTTATAGACCGAGCCGCTTTCGTCCTCGGTCGTCTATATCCCATGATAGGCAAGTACAGTAAGATGTATCTTCTCTTCTCTCTCTTGTCTTCTCAGAGCGGCCTCCGGAGCCTCCTGGTACGTCCGCAATGCGGACCTACACAGGGACTTCTTTGGACCTGGCCTTCTCGAGCGTAAACAAAATCACCCGAATCAATTATTTGTGCAATACACAACGTATCATCCCCCGAACGACCTCGGCACGGTCGTAAAACTATAGTTAGGCGGCCTCGGCACGTACTAACGGCCCTAGATGACGATCTCTCTCTACGACCCCCCCCCCTAACTCGACGCCGACGTCCTCGGGCCCCCGTCGACGCCCGCAAGGATACACGAGGTGTCAAAGAGTGCCGGGGGCTTCTCGCCCCCACTCAACCGCACCCGCGTAACGGGGAACTTCCCTCCTGGCGCTGACTTACCTTCGTGTTCGAGACTCACGCCGGTCGAAGAGGCGCCCCCGAAAGCGACAACCCAAGCCGAAGCTTCCCCCGCGGGGAGCCCTTGAGCATTGGGCGCTATATGGGCTGAGGCTCCTTCAGAGTCTCGCTCTTTTATTCAATATCAAGACAACATACCAACATTCGACAGTCCTTCGATTTTAAATTTTGTGAACAGTCGCCAGTATGTAAGATGATATACTTACCGGACGGGTGCGCTCTAAGTACTTTAATTGAGGGATGAAGGAACTGTAGTTTCGTTTATTTTTATTGTTGTACGAAATTTTTTATTTTCCTATTTTTTAGTCAAAATAGTAATAATTAAAGTTGCGCTTTAGCAATATTTGTGTTTCCGAATCTGTACGAATTTAAATAACGGTTCCGATTTCCGAATGTCGTCAGAATCTACTGAGAAGATTCGGCAAGAAACTAAAAAAAATCTATATTAATTTAATTATTTAAAAACAATACGCATTATGCTGAAATCAATATCAGTAACATTTTGCGAATGCATTACCACACTTTATTAACGCATTGAAAATGACCTCGTGTAAATAAAAATAAATTAAATCGTTTAACAAAATAAAAAAAAAAAAATAGAATAACGAAAACAAAGTTTTGGAAGGCCCAAAGAAAACCCGTTTATATAATAACTATTAGCTGTAGGAGCCCTACTTTTAAATTTGAACTCCTCTTACCTTCGGATAAAAACTAAAACTGTTTCAAATTTTATGCTGATAGTATTTGTAGTTGCTGAGAAAAACAGCACAGACATACAAGCAGACGCAGATATCTCTCTTGAAAAGTAAGTTTTTGCTGCATGAGTATAATTTGTAGGACGAACCGTAACCTTACTGCCTCTATTTCTTGCCAGTTAGATACTTAAAAAACAATCGGTCGGGTGCGTTTTTTTTTTAGATTTTTAAAAACAAGTTGTGAGGGGTTCCCCCATTTTTTTTCTAATTTTTTGCGTGGTTTTTTCAGTTTAAAAAGTTTTTTTTTAATTTATTAGTAATACAGAATCAATGTCCTTCTTGTTATCTTTTTTCGGAGGTAATTTAAATTTTTAAAAGAATATATTACCTGTACGTAAGGTCCCCTCGATCGACTGGAGCTCGCATTGCTGCCGGAATCATAGGCGTCTTTTCCACTAGCTTCTTTTGTGACCTTCTTAATTTTCCCTTGATCAGACTTTTTCCTTCCCGGTTTCTTTTTCGGCAGTTCTTCTGAGGTGGAGGCGCGACTCGAACGCCTCGAAGGTTTTCTCTCCGCCTTCGCTGCGACCGATTTTCTCCGTTTCTTTGCTTTATTCGTCTGAAGATTCTCATTCACTAATGTTTCGTTGCTTCCATTGTTGTTATTTACAGGAGGCACTTCTTCTATGCCAGCAAACATTTTCTCTAGTTGGTTTTCTACTTCTACGAAGCTCGCTGCGACAGGCTCCGCGGTCCTTTCCCCACTTGCCTCAGGTTCAGCAGGTTTAGCCTCTGAAGGCGATTCAACATGTACATTAGTAGATTCAGAATTGGAATTACGCGGACTGCGTCGTCTCTTAGGGGCCGTCGCCGCTTCGACAACAGGAGTTTCTATCTGTTTTTCAATTTCTTCAATTTTAGGAGGCGTCATTTTGATCTCGGCTTCAGGCTTTGAGGGTTCGGGACTCGCAAGCACACTCTTCAATTTATCAATCGTAACTGGTGTATCCAACTCAGTTTCACCCTCAATCTTTTCTGGTATGTCTTCTGAAGTTTCCAAGTCTTCCTTCTTCTGGCTGGCAATCATAGCTGCTATATCGTCTATTGTTTCTGCAGACCCTGATCGCGTTTTTCTCCTTGAATGGGGTTCGGGAGGTTCAGACGGCTTTTCCGGTTCGGGACCATTTTGCTCTTCATGTGAAGTTTCCCCGTTTTCCACGGGGATCGGTTCGGGAGAAGGAGATACTCGAGAAACATTTATTGGTTCTGGTGCAGGAATCGGGCTAGGGTTTGGAAGGGAGGTTAGGGGCATTGAGGTGATCGGAGGGTTTGGTGTGCCAGGGGCAGAGGGGACGCGTATTGTGCGATCTGGTTTTCTTTTTCGTTTGGAGCCTGGCGGGGCTCCGCAGGAGTCAGCCGAGTCTTCGTTAGAGGAAGGTGGGGAAGGGGTGGGGGCGGCGCGCGAGTGGACTATGACGGAGTGGGGAGAGACAGGAGAGGGCACAAGGCGTTCTAGGATGGCGTCGAACTTGGCGTGAGGGTGGCGTGGTTGCGCACGCGCTATGAGGCTGTTTATGGTGGGCGCGTCGCGGACAGACAGGGCGGGGGATGGGGCACCGTTGGAACTGCGGCCCCCGAGCGACAAGTCGACGCCCCCACCACCCACTCCACGCCCGTAAAGCAACTCCTCTGGCCGAGGCAGTTTATCTGCAACAATACGGCAGATTGTTTAGATTTATTATCAAAATATACTTGTTTTTCTCTTTAAATATTCTATATTAGAGACCTATATTGTGAGATTGCAACACCTTCGCTTAGTCAAACAGACCCTACTATTGCTCCTTCTACCCTTACTTTCTTCGTCCTTAACTCGTTTCGGGGGTAGAGGGGGCTTTTCTTGCCACCCGTAGCACATTTGCTCTCAGCAGTCACATTGCATAACTGAGAGTTTTTGGTGTTGTTAAATTATGGTACGGCTAAAGATAGGTCTGGAATAAGGTTTCCGCATATAATAACTGTTTAAATTTCAGTTAAAACAGGTATATTATATGCTATGAACCGTTATTCGAGGCATATATTGTGAGATGTGTTTATTTGTGCGTAGCGGTAAGCAAAATGGAACTTTGCCAATGTGTGAAAATGATTACATACTATGATTCGTATGTTGATATAGTGGAAAATTGTAATATTTTTGTTAACATAAAAATTAATGATTTGGCCATTATTCTAAATAATTATCTACCATATAGAATGACTTATAACGACTTTCTTATTCTTATAACAATAAAATACACTATTTAATTAACTGTCAAACCTGTTTTAAGGGTTGTTCACTCAAAAAAAGTCATACCCTCTATCCCTGGAACAAGTTGCAGAGGGAGGAATTGGGGGTATAGGGGCAATAGTAGGGTCCGTCCCACTAAGCGAAGGTGTTGCTATCTCACAATATAGGTCTCGAATAACAGTTGATAGCATATAATTATTATTTTTTAGTAGAAACTATTTACCTCTGCTGGGTCCGAGGTGCGAATATAGCTCCGCCGGCGGTATCGTCGCAGCAGACTTCACGTCACCGGGCGACGGAGTATGTCTGTAAATAATCAATGTATATTTGTTATATGCGACGTCCAAAATTATGTAACCCTAGTTTAGTTTTGACTGCTAATTAATCACCATTGTATAAGCTGGTAGACGTCAATTGCTGGACATGTCACTTCTGTCTGAGCTTTTTTCAGTGACTTCCCACACTGTGTTTTTCGGATTGCGGTCTTAACTCAAGAAGCCTTATTTCCAATTGTTCATATCTATACTAATAAAACCAAGCTAAAGAGTTTTATTGTTTGTTGTTTGAACGCACTAATTTCAGCAACAGTTACTCTGATTTAAAAATTTATTTTGCACTTGATAGCCCAATTCTTGATGAGGGTTATGAACTATTTAAAATCACGCTACGACCCTGAGGAGCCGAGCAAAAAAAAATGACAGATAGAACCCTGAAGGTAACGAAGTAATAGCGAAGGCTTGCGATGCGACGGGGAATGGCAGAACCCCGTCTACATGGTCAGTTAGTTGGTTCTACGATATTTGATGCATCAAAATCTTCTCCATTATCCAATCAGAGATACTTTTAAAATTTGATATAAATAAGTGCAAGGCTATACTTAATTAAGCATGTTAATTGACTTATAGAGTATTCAGTTTTATAGCATATAGAAGAAGAATTATCATGGCTTAGATTGATGCTATGCTATAATTTTATAGAATTATAGCATAGCATTAATCTAAGCCATGATAATTTATAACAAAAGAATATTCCTCGACCTAATAGTCCAAGATCCCAGGGGCCTAAGGGGGATAAATTAGTGTTAGTATGTATATACTTTGAGTGTATGCATACCTGCGTTTTATATGATACTCAGGGAACTATTTCAATACTTTTTGTAAGCAGCCAGACCAATCGGAGGGGCAAAACATCCTCCCAGAAACACATAAAGTGTCGCTTTGCGTATGAGCGTGACCTTGATAATTAAATAGTTTTATAAAATGGTTTTATAAAACTTATGTTATTAATGGAAGGAAATGTTATAAATACTGAAGTATTTAAGTAATTAAGTTATATTATAACGCTTAACTACAAAGATAATTATAGCATAATTAAATATGAACACATGTAAAAAAAATTTTAAAGACTCAGTTTTGCAATGGTCAGCTTTTGTCGTAAATAGGCATCCATGGAATTTTCTGAACATTTCGGATATTTATAACGTTCTTTTGTCATTAAGTATTAAGTATTTTTTTTTCTTGTGGTGACCTTGTGTGGTGCCATTTTTTTCTTAGCTTTCTTTTTATATTATCTTTTTTTTGGGTAATTATATACTTTTAATTTTCTTTTCATAGTGTATTCCATGTCGATTGTTGAATATCATAAATAAATTACTCTAAACCTGACGCAGAATCTATTTGCAATTCGTGTAAACAAAAATGACATTGACCCGCGTCTTTCGCTTTGTAGTCTATGGGCTAAGTAACTTCGGACAAAGATTGGATATGTCACATATCATTCCAATTAAAGATATGTCCGCTTCGCATATCCATATCCGCTTAATATATCCCTCGTTTGTTATAGATAGATACTATTTGATATCTATATTATATTTTTCTAAAAGATATTCACGCGCCCGTCACAAAGCAGAAGTAATACTAAAAACTACATTTTTATTTCACGCAAAGTGAAGGAGTTGTAACATATCCGGCCTCGGATATATATCCAAAGATATAGTTATGTCCGGAGTTACCTAAGGCTACTATGCAACCTAACAATGTACTCTGTGATGCAACATATCTACGTTAATTTGGAATTTTGTTAAATTTAGGTTAAATCAGTGTCGTGATTTGAAAACCAGTTAAAGAATGTGAAAATTAAGGTAATCATGTAAGTATTTTAATGATTTATGATTAAATTACCAGAAAAAGTGAATATTAAGTAAAGTTAGGTTATGTTTACACGAATTGCAAATAGATTCTGAGTCAGGTTTACTTCTATAATGATAAAACTTAACTTAACTATAATGATAAAAAGCATGTATTGTTATACTTAAATATTCTTTTGACTTAACCAAGAATTCAACAAATTGTTCCTATAGTGATAATTAACAAATACAAACACATAAATGGTAAAGATATTATATTTATGACATTATGTTTAGGGTAAGTAGTTTCGTTCATAAATTTTATAACAACTAAATGTAAATGCAAAAATTTGCATACGTGTTGAATTAATAGTCACTTCCAGATATTTTTAGCATTAAATAAAATAAAATCAAGTCACTCAGTAAGGCAATGCACTAGACAGAAGCAAGTTCTATAATATGTATTTTCATCAATGCTTAATATGCAATAGTTTTGCCACATTTGCACAAAAACGACATATTGTAGCCTTAAATAAACTTTTAACCAAATGTGTATCTGCCAAGGTTTATGGTGTTTATTTGCAATGCTTATAATTTCGTACGCTTATTATTAACTTATTCATATATTTTATACATTTCTATTACTGTACTATAACTACTATACTGTTTTTTAGGAACAATTAATGCACTTGGTAAAATAAACTCTGATTTTTATCTACTTTACAATCTACATCATTTGTAATTGTTATTATTAACTACATTGCTAATCAAATTGCAGATTTAAAAACTGCATTTTTTCGCTACCGTTATTGTTACGAATGAAATTGAACCAACAATGTATACAGGGTAAAAAAGAAAGGCCGTGGTTAGAGGGAAAGTTCCCTACCTAAATATTGATGACAGCCAATTTTATTATTTTCTTAAATAAGTAAATCTGCATTCAAAGATTTTTGTATAAGTCCCCTGGGACCTTATTGGCAACCGTCTCGAGCTATTCTGACCATGTAATTCTAGTGAAAAATGAGCCCTATTTTCTGCGTTAAATTAAAATAATTACTTATGTAGAGTTCCGGGAGTTGGAACTTTTTTACTGGAAACATCCTACTATTTTAAATAATTGTTTTTAAAATTTTCGCTAGCGCTTGTAATTTTTGAGTTATTGCCAAAAAAATTAGGTCTCTGTTTTTGGTTTTTGTTACTAACAATTGCAATCTTTATCGGCGGGGACCAAAAAAAAAACTACTTTCTCAGAATTGCAATCCAAATCGCTTATAATTTTAGGATACCGTACTATTTTTCACAGGAAACTCACTTGTAAACTAGACTTATGAGGAGTCAGAGTAAGGTCAATCAATATCATCATATCAAAATATAAAAAAAACATAATTATAATGGCACTAATGCCACTAGTACTATTAAATATCGGAATACTTTTAAATATCTGAATTCCTTCACACGATTGACGATATTTGACGCTTCACATGGTGCGCCCCCCCCCCCTATGCTACATAAAAACAAAAAAATAATAATTGACATGTTTGACTTTGTTTTAAGTAGCTTACTAACTTATTTTTATTACCTACTAGGTGTTTTAAATACATATTGTATACTTCTTAGCTGATTATCAAAGTATTGTATTATTAACTTTAAATAGAACTTCTTGCCAGCTCTTTTTGGCAGAAATTAACATTGTTTACATTGTATTGACGATTCAAAAGTGTTCTCAGAAACCTATTTGAATAGATATTGTTTTGATTTGATTTAATAAATTGGGATTTTAATTCACTTCGGTTCAGTGCTGTACAATGTCAATTTATATATTTATTTGTAAAATATCCTGAACCAGTAGCTAATTAACCTCTATATAAATTCAAGGATCATATAATTGGTGCATTAAGTATAAAGATTTTCCTGTTTTTAGAGTTCCGTACCCAAAGGGTAAAAAGCGGGACCCTATTACTAAGACTCCACTTTCACCAGGCTGTATCTCATGAATCGTGATAGTTAGACGGTTAAAATTTTCACACAAGATGTATTTCTGTTGCCGCTATAACAACAAATACTGAAAAACAGAATAAAATAAATATTTAAGGGGGCTCCCCTACAACAAACGTGATTTTTTTGCTCGCTTTTTCTATATATTGATAACGGCAACAGGTAGACACTTGAAATATTCCCAGAATATATAGTTATATATTCACTTTAAAAATAAAAAATTAAATTAAAATAAACCAAATATTTAAGGGGGGCCTCCCATACACCAAACGTGATTTTTTGCCGTTTTTATAGATACTGGTACGGAACCATTCGTGCGCGAGTCCGACTCGCACTTTACCGATTTTTTTAGTAAAGCTTTATTTCTGAAAATTTAGACACATTATTTTTAGGAACAAAAGTTAAGCCAAAGGAACATTGTGCTGTACACTTAACTAAAAGATTATGTTTGTAAAGTCTATAAATAAAATATATTGTAATTTTTAATGGTTACTGTAAGTAACGATAAAAATATTATAATTTGGATTTTTAGGTGTAAATAAATACATTTTATTTTATGTTTACAGCTTGTTCACATAAAGCTAGAGGGCGCGGAGCCGTTAAGGGTGCGGAGGTATGGGGACTTCGCATTTACATTGGCTTATTAGGGTTCCGTAATCAACAAGGAACCTTAATAATTTCGCCATGTCCGTCCATCTGTTTGACCTTTAGCGTTACAGAGTACAAACTTAATAATCTAGTTGCTCTATCGTAAAAATAGTAACACATTGTATGTGCAGTGATTATAGTGTGTGTGATCTCTATAGTATAACAATACTAATAACCGGCCAAGTGTAAGACGGGCCTGAGCCATTTACTATCTTAAATCATTGTTACATTGCCATTTAGCTACTATTAAGCGAAACAGTAACACATTTGTTCGTTGGAAACCATATTCAAAGTTGTCCAACGCCGTAATTGGTCAGTAATTGGATGGGTGACCGCTTAGCGGCAAACTTTTTGTTTGTGTTTGTAAATTACGTACCTAAATGGTGGTAGGTACGGAACCCTCAGTGCGCGAGTCCGACTCGCACTTGGCCGGTTTTTTAACATAGAATATCCTGTCCGAAATGTAGGATTCTAAGATAGCCACACCTTTTTAAAGGCTTGCTGGATACGTCCAACAATGCCGACGAACAATATTGATTTTTAAGACACATCATCTGGCCGATGTAAGGGGTCTTTGTGAAAGATATAGGAGCCAAAACATTTATCTTTTTAATTTTTGTTTGTCTGAATGCGCGTGTCGCGCAAAAACTACAGCACAAAATTTAATAAGGTTTTCACAGTTGTATTTTGAACTCAACTCAACAACTAAAATCTGGTGCATATTTTATCTCGATTTGCCGCCTAGAAGCTTAGTTATAGCTACTTACCAAATAAACTTTCTTACAATAATAATCTTATGCTTATAATCGAATTTGGCGCGAGCAGAGACGCGGGCAAAAGTTAGTCTGATGTAATCCTCAGCCTACTAAACATTGAGGCCGCGTCCGCACCGGCCGGTGGCTTACTAAGCGGCTAGAGGTAAGATGGTTGCCTGGTTCAAAGAAAATTGTAAACTAGCTAATGTCAGACGACTAGCTAGGCGGTAAGCTCTGCACTTCGCTAGGTACTAGGCTGGACGCCTAGTTTACTGCCTGGTGTGTATCTAAATAAACAAATGTTGACTAGCCACGCAGGCCCTCGTGTTTAGTTGTCGCTAGGCGCTAAGCGAGGCGCCCAGCAAGCCACCAAGTACCCATCCTAGTGACTTACCATGGGTGTATCTGACCGCTAGGCGCTAAGTGAGCCACCGGCCGGTGCGGAAGCGGCCTAAATTAATGTGACACACTTGGCCGGTCAAAACATTTTAAACATTCTTTTCTTATTTACATTGATCATATAGCCATAGATATGGCGTGTATGATATATTAGTTGTTTGTGACATTCGTAACAAGCGTATTTCCAGAGCAACGATGTAGTGCCTCAATAGCTCAATTGGTACAGCACTTAAACGTAATATGTAAGGTGTTATAGGTTCAAATCCTGGCTCGAGGTCAATCTTTTAACTGCATCTTTGCTTTGAAAATATTTATTATAAATATGACATGAATGATATATTTTCTTCTAAGACTCCTATTATAAATATGACATGAATGATATATTTTCTTCTAAGACTCCTTCCTTCAGGGATTCATAAAAGAAGAAATATTATTTCTATTTATGTTTATTTATATTGCATTTCTTAGTTCTATGAAGATCTTGTGTGTTTGTAAACAAATCTGTTTACATAAGATAACTGTACAAAATTTTATTAAAATCTAAGAAAAGATGGCAGAATCAACAGACGACCATAATAAAACTATTATGGCGGCGGTTTCATTTTTCCATTCGGTTATGAATCTATCAGTTTAATATACAATACTTCCGCGGCATTGAAATTACGCAGCATCGTAATTGGTTAAAAAATAATTTTGGTATATTTACATTTCATCGTTAGAATCACTACATATTTTTACTAGATTTTGGTCTCAATATCACCTTAAAGTCAAACAAACTTATGTGATATGGTGAAGACCACAAGTAAAAAAATAATAATGAAATCAAAACCGGAACCTGACCCGGCTGATTCACTGCAAACTGTACTAGATGCAGTTTGATAAAAAAAACCTCATTTTACAAGATTAAAGATAAGATATAAAAGTTGTAAAACGTATTTAAATTGAGGGCAATTACCTACGTGTGAACTACACAAGTACATATAGTAGGGCATTACTTATTTAAAAATAACAAGGCGCTAGATGAAGCCAGAATTACGACGTAGTTCTTGATAGTGGAGTAATCGTACTTCTATCTACAGGAATAACTATAACAGAGTTAAACGAACTATTACTGCACCTATAGCATGCTATAGCAATTCATTGGTATAACTAATTGATTAATTAATTGGATTTAATTAAGGAGTTCCACGCCGATATCCGAATTTAGGGCGGGCGGAGCCGCTGGAAAAGTCTAGTAACCAATACTTTTAGTTTTTTATTGTTTTATTCCGTCATGGCTGAGGCACAATGCTCCAATAGTGGTGATATAGAGCTGATGTAAGCACAAAGAAGATAAGGAAAGTTAGAACATTTAGTAGTACTAGTTCCGATCCTGACTTAGTGATTATATTGGTTCCATATTGGCTCATATACAATTTTTCGTTCGATTTTTTCTTGTCATACTGATTTGTACTATGACAGTCACCACTGTTCATAATTTTGCTCTTCATATTTTTTTTGTCATACATTAATAATTCCATTATCGTTACTCATTATAATCATTATTCCGAAAATTTTACGCGTTAATACTTTCGTCGGAGTATTTATTAATTAAAAGGTAATTTTTTACTTCTTTGCACCATGTCATTTTCGTGTAAAAATGGTTTAAATGGATGCAGATCCACCCCCTTTTACCTAAATGGTATGCTGAAATCCGCGGCCGATTTTTTTTTATTTTGCTTGGTTTCTATTAATCACACCTCTCTGTGGGCAGCCCTCGCTCCGCTCGGGAAAAGGAACATAACCTAACCTAGCAGTAGTTTTATAGTATAGAATGTTATTATATTATTATTTATATTATTTTTCGTCGACTTTTTTATTTCATTTGTGTGTAAGGGGGTGCTACTCTATCGATTAAAATAGTTTTTAATTTTTTTTATCCAAAAATAACTTGGTGCAGAGAAGTAAATATTTACCAATTTAAAATTTAGGAACAAATATCAATATGCTTAGAAATACGTATGATTCTAAACAATATTGCTTGAAATAGTAATGTTGAAAAACTATATAAACGCAAATATTAATAATAATAATAATTCATTCTCACACTTTAGAACCGAAATAGTCGCGTACAGTGCGGTTTCTAAGAAACTTCCTTCCGCGAACACTTGGGTTATGGAATGAGCTTCCTGCCAAGGTTTTCTCTAAGGACTACAGTATGGGGTTCTTCAAGGAAGAATTTCTTAAATTTTTGAAGGGTCGGCAACGCGCAAGTGATATCCCTGGTGTTGCAAGCGTCCATAGGCTACGGTGACCGCTTACCATCAGGCGTACCGTAAACTTGTTTGCCACTTTAGTGATATAACAAAAAAGAAGTTGATCAGTAACAGGCAATCCCTTGGTATATTATTCTATCCCAGGTATTTGATTTCACCCCTTATCAATTTAAGGTATATGGAACATATGTATACAAAGCCATTTAAGACCAGATACACCGCATCACAAGCAGTGTTGCGGCGATCTCACCCCCTGCCACGTAGGAATAAAGTGGTTGGTGAAAATAGACATTTTGTGTGCGTTTGTATCAAGCCACTTGTTACCCTCTTTTGGGGATAAAAACCGTTTTACAATACATGTGTGCCAAATATCTTTATACCTATTAAAATCAAATTGGAGTTATTGAATTTCAGTCTTCAATTTTAAATCATAATCATTCACTTGATAACTGATCATTAAAACTCTATAGGTAGGCATATAAAAGTAGCAAACTTCTTATAAAACTTAGAGGGAACTGTAAAACCAAAATTATATGCTTAATATAGTCAATGAATAGATAAAGGATCATAATTGCAGTCAAATAGCTAGTAAAGAAAACACAAATAATAAGTATTAAGTCGAATCTGAATCAGATATCCATAACTGTAAAGAATCTGCTGCTTCAAATGTTATTATCATACTAGTGCCATTTATCATATTTATTCATTAAATGCCAGTGAATTATTGAATAACTTAAATTTTTTGTTGATTTTACACAATTTTTTTTAAATTTAATTTGATTAAAATTAAATTAACATGCATTCGTTTTGCGACTATGGTAGATAGCGCTATACGATAATGACACGTTTTAAATAGCGTTATGTCTATAGTTAAGGATATTAAGTGTATTACATTTTTTATTAAACGGGTGCATCTTAAAATTACTACAGGTATTCTCAAAGATAAAATTTAAGATTTATGAAACAGATTTTCTCATGATCTCTGAACAACTAGAGCTACAGAGAGTATGATCTCAATTTAGGTAAAAACAAACTGCGATGGCGTACATTAAACTTTTTTGTTTTTACCCAAACCACAGAGTAAAGTATAGAAACGTCAAAGTTGTGACGTCACTACTTTTGCGGTCTTTATCCACGTACCAGTGGATTCAACTTTATTTCTATTCAAAATCATAAGAATGATGACGACAAATCACCATTTCAAACTTGAGCCCACAAATCATTTGCATAGGCACAATAAGAGGTGCAGTGTGGAGTAGTTCAGCAGTCAGATCTAGTTACCCATTTTATGTATTAGTGTGAGAGAGAAATATATATTTTTTGATAGCTAGTGAGTTGTGCATGTATAAGTATTACAACTTATATTAATTAATCTACGCAACACTTTGGTTATAACATTTAAATACTGTTGACGGCTGCTCACGCGTGCATCCGAAGTTTATAACTAATACATTTAAATTAAGTATAGTAATGGCAATAGTTGCGGCTACGCGACCTTAACATAACTTTACAAGTATAATCGGCAATAGAAGAACGAATATTATAACAGGTTAATATAATTTATTTTGCCTACTATTTTTTATCTACTGTGATTTTCTCCAGATTTTTAGACTCGCGGTTTAAAATTAGAGCTTGAAACAAATATTTCAACTTTGGAAGCCAATATGTATACTCGCAAAAGCAAATATGTATAATATTAGTGAAAAAAAAATACTCAAAAACCTCAAATGCATGTTCAAAGCCCTATCCTTGATGGGGTGCGCGAAAGAAAAACCCTAATTTGTTTTCAGATTTTGTAACAAATCTGTATAGTGGATTACATAACACCTTTCTGTAAAATATCATAAGAATGGATGTCAACTCGGCCGAAGATAAAGCTGTGACATACAAAACGGACATGACTAGACACAAGAAGGTTCAGTTTTTGCCATTTAGCTATGAACCCCTAAAACGATATTATTATTAAATAAAGTTTACTATGGAATGTTTTTTAATTTGCTATAAGTATTTATTACAACAGAAGGAATTAACGTAATCAATAAATTACATACGTGGGTCAGATTAAAACTAGAAATATTTAATATAAGTTTTAAAATAAAAATCTTCAATTTCTTTTTCTCATTCCCAATTTGAACGGCTCAATCAGAAACAAGATACAAGATATTTCTTTCCTTTTTCTCTAGCCTGGGTTATACCAACCAACATTGAAGTTAACCAGCCTTTAAAAATGGGAGATGGTATTTTGCATAGTCAGCTATTTTTAAACTTAGCTGGCCCGTCAAAATTTAGCAAACCACCACTTGCTTAACTTTCAAAATAGCTAATGATAAAAATTTCTATTCAATCTCCCATTTCTGGCGACTGGCTAACGAAGTATTACAGCAATATGTTGCTTCTAATGCTGGCACACTTACCTCAACAAATGCTTGGTATCTGGTGGAGTGGGGGTGTGCCGGTACAAGTCCGGAGGCGTCGCCGTGTGGCGGAACACTGAGTTACTAGCTGCACCCTTCATTGCCTGCAATTAAAGTATATTACATTTGTACAAAGATACATAATATACATATAAAATACCCATATAAATTTTTGTCCTGTACAGGAATCAAATCAAATCCACCTCTGGCATATGGAGTATCAGATGGTGAGCGGTTAGCATAGATTGCTTGCAACAATAAATCCAAAATTAAAATCTGATTTATATAATTTTGGCAGCATTCTGTAATAAAGTCCTTAAACAATACTCACCTTAAACCACAAATGCACACTTTGTATCCAACAAAATTTCGATAGGTACCTAAGTCGCCAGAGTATAAAAACAATGTTTACCATTTACCTGTAAAGGATCTGGTGGGGAAGGTATGGGTACATGGTAGAGATGCGGCGGGGGCGGCGTCGGCGTGTGCCACGTGACGCCGCGTTCGGAGGCCATGTGCGCTTGTGGTGCCCGCGACAGGAAGTTCGCCACCTGTAACTGAAGCCCAGCATCTTTAACAAACCTATGTAACTGGCTGTGGCACAGTTTGGTTTAAATCTAAACTCAGGATTGAGACTGAACTGTTACTGGAATGAATAGGCTGAATGTCAAGTATTATGTAAGTAGAATTTTAATAAATATTAACCCCTTCCCCTTTTCAGCAAAAGTAAGCAAAGCTGTTACTCCTTCTCCTGTACTTACCTAAGCATTAGTATATTTTTTACAGAATCAGTTTCATCATTATTATTCATCAGCAAGTTTCATTAATAGATAAAAATGCTTTTCGCTTTCAAGCCTAAATAAGTAGTGTTGTCATGTTTTCAAATCAGAATCTACTAAATTTTGCCAAATCAACAATGTATCAACAATCATCATTATCATTCATTTTTTAAAAATGAGCAATGCAAATACCCCACCCTCTTGGGTTCTTACATAATACTTGAATGGCCCCATTACGCAAATTGTTTTGATCAAATTATTAATAATATTATGGAAAATTCTTAGACATTGACATTAATTGAGTGATGCCCAAGATTGTTGATCTCAACAGCTACCACAGTTTGGGGAGCCCAACAAATGTGCTTTTCTCTCCATTATCAAAAGAGTTATCTTAATTCTATATGCCTTCAAAAACTCCTTTGGCTTCACTTATTGTAACAGTATGCAAAAAAACTCTCATGTCTAAGTTGAAAGAGTTCTTGCCTGTTGTGCAGCGGGTGTGGGTCTATTCTCACACTGGGCAAACATAAATGTGACAAGCATTAATGTTTTTCTTAAGGCCTGTGTGTTTGCCATATTATAGATGTTCCAGGATGCTATTAGAATACATACATATTAAAGACAAACACAAATGTTCATCACCTACATTTTTGCCTTTAGTCACCCTCAGTTTAGCTACTAGGATTACCCTAACTAAGCTACCAAGGCAGACTATGGACATAGTCTAGTAAAAATACTGCAGTCCTAAGCCAAAAGGGTGTATGTCTACCTTAGTAGGATATGAAATTCAGTTTAGTGAAAAAATATCTTGTTGTTTGTTGAGTAATTTTTGAGCATAATTATTTATGAAGATCACTTTACCAGAGTTTAAATTTGGTAAAGATCTGACTATCAAAACCTGGGTTAGGCCAGAAAATGTGGTGTTCAAGATTTTGTCTTGTACCCAAAGTACAAGCCTTGCTGAATTTGGGATGGTGCTGTGTGATATGTTCAGCAATATTTTGATAATAATTGTAAGGTCATTTATCTGTTCTACATTCTAAAATCTCTTGGTAAAATGAAAATCACCCTAAACCATTTCAGAATGGAACAAGGAAGTTAAAAAATAGTTTTGCCCAATTCCAGGTAACTATTTCATTGAAAAATTCAATTATTTATACTGCCATATATATGTTTGATTCTTACTTTCCAGTGTCGGTTAAAAATAAACAGACAAATTAGTTGTTTCTCAAAGGGCACATTCATTCTGGGATTAAGAGTTCCCACAAATGATACTTTTCACACTTTTGAAAACGCTAGTTTTGCCACCGACACCTACCGTTTGTGTAGCTTTGAAACGTTACTAACAAAATTTTTGGTTACAAAACTTGCAAAACAAACAGTTGACATACACACTCTACGATAAAACACACACACACTACCATAAACAATGAATATGTATAGGCAGTTTGACAGATTAACATAAAAACCCCACCTCCAGACATGGGTCTAAAGTCTAAAATAACAAAAATATTGTAAACAAACGCATGACAGTTTGTCACAGATGATACGGATGACAGGTGACAAAAGTAATGAAAATAATGTTTCTGCATCCCAGAACAAACACCCCCAAAGTGTTTAAAATCAACATTGCTGAATATATGATACTCAACAGAGTGTTAAACTTATTTTAGAATGCACCCTAAAAAAAATAGCTTAAAAACACCTGCCATGCTATATACATATAATAGGACAATATAAACAATATAAATACAAGAAAATTGTGTGCAACTAAATTCACATCAAAGAAGTGAAACATCAAGAGAGAAAAATCAATCAGTTGTGATAGATGTTGTTAAAAAAGTTGTTATATTGCTAATTAATAGTCAATATAATGGTATTTCCTCATATTTTAACATACAACTACATCTTGGTTTTTCTCTCATTTTCTTTCTCTGGTCTACACATGTTTTTCATTACATAACTAAAGGACTGCAGACTGGCAAAATGGCTTGCCCTGGTGGCACTAGATAACATTTTTTTCAGAAAAATGCATGCCTTATGCAAAATTTTTAAACTTAATATCTTAATTATTCTTTACAAAAAAAACCGCAATTCTCTCTAGGGTTGCAGCTAGAGGTTAAAGGGGAAATTTTATGTTAAAACTTTTGTTTCAACTTGCCCAAAGAAGTTTCACTTCATAAAGCTGAAGAGAACCACTTAAATAATGTATAGCTAAAAATAAGCTTTGTTTTGTTGATCGCATAAGCATTGATAAAACGGTCTGTTCAACAAACAATATGGCCGTTCACTAATTTGACAATGCGTCCGCTGTTCTACCTCCGAGCATGTGCTGTCAATGCATTGAATTTGGACTGGAAGTGATGCCATATTCGGGATTGCCATTGGTTTTTGGTCAACAAAATGATTGAATGAGCACAATCAATGCATATAATGCTTGTCAACAAAACACCACTTTACAAATACCTGGTTCAGGATATTATTTTTTTCACATGGTATGGTGCAGAGTCTAGTTTCCTCACTCAAGTCTACAGCTTCCTATTTAATCCATTTGTTGCATAGACAAGAGAAAAAACTAGGATGTAACATATTAATGATATAAATAAATAGGTGCCTGAGTAACTAAATTTACTACATGAATTTAAAATACAATCTGTGGTAATTCATTGTTAACCTACATTCTACGTTTAATTTATTCATGTGAACAGCTGATTGAAGTGGCATACTTTCTTTCTAGTTCATTCACATATTTACACTTCAGTACACATACACACATAAAATTAAATGTCTGTTTGTTTTTAAATAAGAATAATTGTAAATAAGGAACTTCCTTAAAGCCTTATTCTTTGTTTTTGACAATGTATATTTGTTTACTTCATAACAAAGTTATATGACTAAATTTAAAAGAAAACCAATTTCGAATCCTTAATGTGGGTATAAAAGGAAAGAACATTTTGAAGAATCTAATTAGTTTATAAAAGTGTAAAAATAAAATTAGAAATTTAATCTCTTCAGTTTAACACCCTTAATCATAAAGACTGATTTAATAGGTTAGAAACATGACTATAAAACTAGAATTGTAAGCACCACCTGCAAGGGGCTCCAACCCGAACCCAGCTGTGCTTGCCGACCATTGGGGTTGTGTTGCGACCCGCCTGACATCGTTCGCGGAACCCTTACGTCTTTCTTGACTATGTGTATTCAACTGTGTTTTGTCAACATTCACAATTTCAGTCCACCATAATGATGCCGGCAACTTCGGAGTCTTCGCGTAAGTGCGTTTACTTACGACGTGTACAGAAACTTAGAAATCGTTTTCACGTGCGCACCTTGGATTCTTAACAATTCATTGCATACCACTAGTAAAAGAAATGTTATAGAATAATATCGTTCCAGTTGTTGTTAGATATTCGAATGAAAACGAGGTTTATTCCACTGACGGAATGGTGTTCACAAATCTGATGCTCACTTCGCGTGACATTTTAAACGCACTTACAATTTAAAATTAAGCACTATTTTGGCAAACAAAGGATTGATTTGTATATCTTAATCGTTCGTTAGTGTATCTCACTAGGGAAAATGTAGAAATTTGCGTTGGTCTATTACACATAAAGAAATTTGTTGAATCGGAATATCAAGAACACTCGCAACAATGGAGGTCGAATTGAGAAATTACACGTCGCGCCATCTTGTGACTATACTTTGAAATCAAATCGCTAAAACAGCAGTAACGCCAGTAACGGAAACATCTTAATTTTTTTGTAGTGGTGTGACAAGCAGAGAATACATTTGTATATATATACTAAGTGACATGGGCATGATTATTAAGGTTTTGCGGTTGCATTTGCTTTCGTGCTACCTCGTATTGTACTTATTGTACAAAATGTATTTTCTACCCTGCTGTGTGACACGGTTTCCAAATTTACTAAATTTGCAAGAATCGCAAGCTAAAAAAAACAGGCCCTGCATAAAAACCAAAACAAAAAAGCTATAGTACTTAGTACTTCCTTTTTATTTTAATTTGACATACAAATACTTCTATTTTTGTTTGCACCACTGTTTGCACTGACCTCTAGAGGTCAGTGGTTTGTTTGGTTTGTTCAAAGATATAGAATAGCGTAGCGTAAAAATCCTAGGTCTGTGGGTTTGTTCGTGTCATATACAACCTTCATTCGGCTTTTAACGCCAGACTACCAATGCCCTTAGCGCTATTTTACGATAACGTTTATATAGATTTAGATTATATCTATATTTAGACTAAAATATATCATTACCTTTACCTACAGCTTTAAGAGCCAGTGACAGGCTGCGTGACCACAGAACACATATACCCATAAAGGGTGCGTGACAGAAAACTTTAGCTAAGACAAGGTTGACGCGATATATAACAGCGTGCGTGAGTAGTACAGCTACATCTCAACTTTGTGAGATTTTCATTGTACAGTAAAAGTGTTTTCGCGCTTCCTTTATTCGCGTTTTCACTATTTTGCGGATTAAAAAAATGCGACCCCATTCCTATATTTTAAAATTTCTTTGTTCGCGGATCTTATCAGTACAAAACTACAGACATAACAATAAAAAGGATTCCAATAGGTATCCAATCACTGGTCTCTACTACTAGTAGAGGTCAGTGTATCCAATCCAATATCCTTTGTAAACGCGTCATCAAATGGACGAATAGTAAAATAGACTTATTAAAACTATGCCTAAAGTGTTAAATGATGTCGCCGCTGTATTGGTTCGGCCTTTGACAAAAGCCGCCTTCGCCGCGGTCGGTGTTCTTCAGAATGTAAACACACAGAATGAAAGCAACCTTATTACTCAGTGAATAAAGTATATTTTTTAATGCTGCCACATATTAGTTCAGTCTTTTGGCAAGAGCCGCTTTGCGTGTTTTATTGTTTCGTCTTTCCATTCGTTACCACAAATTTTATATTATTATGTTCGTTACTTACTTAAAATTGTGATCGAATAACACGTCTCTATCGCCGTCTTCCTGATTGATAATTGACTAAAAAAAATGAGAAAAGAGTGAAAATAGAAATGTTTGATCGTTTACGCCTTGGAGAGTCGTTTGCATCCATATCACGCTCATTCAATGTCAACGAATCAACCTTGGAACGTATCCCCTATAATCCCATATAAATACCATTCCGTATTCACGGTTTCTGTATTCGCGGCATATTTATGGAAGGTATTCCCCGCGAATAAGGTACTTTTACTGTAATACATGAAATAGATTCATTGCTTATTATACATCATTGTTATCAAAAAATAACAGCTATACTTTATCAAAGTTGTAAACATGTAAGTAAACTAATAGCACATTTGATTTGGAGATTTATTTGCCAAAATAATAAAAAAAACAGTGAAAACGGTTTTTATCGAACAAAAGTTTATTAATAGTGTTTTTCAGGGTTTGAACCATATCCTAAAGAACACAGTACTTAAATTTTAGTCGGATCTGTGCAGCGGATCCGGAGAAACTAGCCAAAAAAATAATAAAGGTAGCCCCTTAAGCAGTGCGCGCCACCAATCGCCGCTATATAGGTATAAAGGT
Source organism: Apoda limacodes (assembly GCA_946406115.1). Taxonomy (NCBI): domain Eukaryota; kingdom Metazoa; phylum Arthropoda; class Insecta; order Lepidoptera; family Limacodidae; genus Apoda; species Apoda limacodes. The sequence continues at coordinate 27,543,763 of OX291550.1, forward strand.
GTCTTAAATAATAGCCCGCGCACGTTAAGAATGGGATGATTCGTTTTGAAACTTGGAACTGAGGCATCAACACGGACAGCCGCCAGCTCTAATGCCAGCTAACTTGCATCCTGCCTTAATTGTTGATACATACATATGAGTGATTAAACAAAAAAAAAATTGGTAAATATGTTAACTTCTTTGATAAGGTCCATCCCTTTATGGGCACTAAAAAATATTCTGTTGTTTTCTTTAAGCCGTTATACCATTCGCGGTTGTTCTCGTCGAGTGGATGTTATACAGAAGAAAAATATATATACAAAGATGACAAATATTGTATACTGTAGTGCTAAAATATAGATGGGGGTACATAATAAAATCCGTCCTTCCTTTCTTCCTTCTTCGATGTGGAGACCAGATTTCGCATTATAGCATATCATTTCTCCATAGTCATGTGTAAGTATAGTCAAGTGCTTATATTTAAGTTTGGCGAAGCGCCATTTACAAGTTTTATCTTAAAGGGCGGGAGATTTGGAGTGCATCCTTCAGAATTTGCGCGTCATGTCTTGCTTATTTCTTCATAATTCGCTATGCATGAGCCTTCGCTGCACAATTCTTAACACATTTCCGTTAAACACTGCTAAAATTTATACATCGAAGCACACTAAATAAATTTTGAAAAATTAAACAGAAAACAACACCACTACTTCTTAAGATGCGCGCCAAAAATCCAATCCGTCCTTCTCCGTCATGGCATCGGTGCGCGCCGTGTACATTATTCATAAGTCCCGCCATGTGACAACAGCCGTACTTTGTTGACAAGATTTTTTTTAACGTAGAAAGTCTTTGCATCAGAATCAGCCATTGAAATCGTTTTGTTCGCCAAACGTCAAGAAACAAAATAGCTGTTCACTATTTTTAGGGTGCTTTCCAAATCGCAACGAGGAAGTTTTGGGACGCCCGGGCTAGAGTAATTTTCCAACTGTCAAATTGAATTCTTTACACTGCCATAGAAAAGGTTGAAAAACACTCCTGTCAGTGTGAAAATTAACTGTCAAACGCTCGTTCCAGAACGGGTTGATTTTTCTACATTACCGGGCGATAATAACTCGGCGTGATTTGGAACATAGCCTTAAAGAACATCTACTGTTCTACCTTCTGAGCATGTGCAGCCAATGCGTTAAATGGGGACTGTAAGTGCCGCCAAATTTAACATAGAGCGCATTCATTTTTAGTCAACAGATAGATGAAATGCGCGCGTAAAAAGCATAGAGCACATTTAATGCGTAAATATTAGAATAACTAAATTTCTTTTGCGAAAGCGATATTGTTGATATTGGTAAGCAGCCCGCAGGAATCAAATCACAATGCTATTGTTTAAATGTGTACAATTTTCTCAATTAACATTGTCTGCTCTTAATTGTCCTGTCAGTGAGTGCAGCGTAGCATGCTTAGTTGAGTAATGCCTCTTTATATTGAATTCTTCCATTTCTGAAATGGATTCATTACACAGCAAACAAATAGGCTTACCATTGTGCAAGATAAAAAATAATTCTTCAGTCCATTTTTCTTAAAACTGGCGACCCTCTGTATCAACTTTTCGTTTCTTTCACCAGATATCATTTTTGTTTACTTTTCGTTCAATAAACGTAATAACAAATTATAGTTAGTAGCCACTCAAGATGCACACAAAGTCACAAAGCAAGTTGACGGCTCGAGCAGTGCGCTAGGATATCGCTTGTCCAAGTTATCACCTCGGTAGCTCAAATAGAACTGAACTTTTTTTTTTCTGAACTGACTATGCAGTTGGCTGTTGCAGCCATTACTGCTTCACCGGGCTTTTTCGGGCGAGACTCTGAAGGAGCCTCAGCCCATATAGCGCCCAACGCTCAAGGGCTCCCCGCGGGGGAAGCCTCGGTTTGGGTTGTCGCTCTCGGGGGACTAACGTTCAGGCCATCCACCCGCTTATATAGGCAAAATATAGGAATAACCTGGAATAAACTAGTTTAAAATAATTGAGAAGCAATAAATCTTTTGATGTGTCGCCCGTGAGGCGGCAAACCTCAGAGAATTTGATCGAGCACGCCGAGTGGCGGTGATTATCATAGAGTGAGGCGGCAAACATCAAAGGATTTGATGTTTGCCGTCTCACTGTCACTCCCGTGAGTATAAGTACCTAATGTAATATTTTTTAATTGGGTTTTTTCGAAATGTCTCGTGGGCCGGATCCAGCGTTGCCCGTTTTTTTTTTTTTTTTCGGGATTTAGGAACATTTTCAGTGAAAAAAGCGGGATTCTTTCGTCGAAAGCGGGGCATGTAAAAAAAACGTATATAGTCAAAAGTTTTTAAATATTTATCTTTTTATTTGACTTCAAATAACGTTTACGTGACAATAGTTAGTAATGTACCTAGTAAAAATATCCATAGAAAATGTATTTGAATTAAAATATGATATTTTAAATCAGATTTAGGTACCCTATCGTTAAATAGTTAAGTCAGTACGCTGCACGCACGGTCGAGTTATTCCGCGGGAAAAAAGCGGGATTGAGCCTGTCCCGCGCGGGACATTTCAGTTTGATTTAAAAATCGGGATGTCCCGCCAAAATCGGGACGTCTGGCAACGCTGGCCGGATCATATCTTACCAGTTGTTGCCCATACCTGTTATACATCAACACCTTCATCAAGGGGTACGTACCTAAAGATATCCTTTTTATTTGGCAGTGTAACGACGTTTATTATCGCTGCCGCCGCTGTGCACATTTGTCATGGGTGTTTGTTATTGTTCGGAAGTTCGGAACTCAAAGGCCACCATGACGGTTTTAGCATGATTTAAGTTTCTTTGGCTCTCTAGATCTAACATATATACTATTATCTGTGATCTTACATGAGAATAGTTACAAAAAAACTTATATCAATATATAAGCTTCTTGATACCGGAGCAACTACTCGCTCATAACTAACCCAAGCCGAGTCAGTATAATGCAAAAAACTTTTCTGACAAGGTCATTGTGCTCCAAAATCAAAAACCATAGTCGCCATATTGAAATGGTGTGATCTTACAACGACACTAGCGACCAAACACCTAAGGTCAGAGGGTCAAAATAGTTTGTTGCACTATATGCACTAATTTTGCGAAATCTCAGTTTCGATACATACAAATTTTTTTTATGGTAGCAACTACTTTACGGAATCGACCATTATTTTTCGCTTATTTTTTCTATTTTTAGCAATAATTATAAATATAAAAAAAAAATTCTTGATCACATTTTTCGTTATATCATTCGAAAAAGAATATTTCTAAGAATGATTGATAGGCAAAAAACTACAGTTTTTTTATAACTATTGTAATTTTTGTATAAACAACGTTTTTTTATTTAATTTACAGCAAGATTTACGCGTTGATTGTGGCAGTCACAAAAGCACAAATTATTTATAGAGCGACATCTTTTTGCTTATGTCACTGCATGGGTAGCCTCTTTAGGTACCTATATATTTTTATACATTTTCTCTATGTATAAACAACCATATATAACAAAGTATAAAAAAAAAATTTTACAATTTTTTATTGTAGTTATTTATTTATAAATCATGTCATTTTTAATTAATTATAGGCACTACAACGTTTATATATTTTATTACTTGACAAAATAGTCCTGAAGGTCTGTAACCGTATCTGCATTATTTAAAATGTTAGGAGTCACGAAAGTTCGAAAAACATCGAAAAAAATATAAGTTTTTATAAACAAATGCGCGTAACAATAAATTAGTAATAACTAAAAATTTTTTGAATAATTCATTTAAAAGATCGTTTAACTATTTATAAAATCGACTAGAATGTTTATTTTCGTATCTCTAATAGTTTAAAAGTTATTTCAGTATTTTAGTAGACAAACGAAGCAGCCGCTGCAACTTTTGTAACACGTGTTTTTTAAAAGTACAATAAAAAATTGAAAAAAATATTTTTTTATACTTTGTTATATATGGTTGATTTTGTTAATTTTAAAAGTTTTAGAAAAAAAATAAAAAAAAGTTGAAAATTTGTTTATAACAAATTGGTAAGTTAATAAACAATAGAATTGTTGATAAAAAAAATTTTTTTTTTGTTACTTTATAGAGGACTGTCAATTATGATTTTTAGAAAAAAAATAATTTCTTAACTAATTATTTAAACAATAGAAATATAAAAAAAACGATTATAAACAATTAAAAATTCTTATTAAGGAAAATTTTTTTTTTAAAAATCATAATATTTATAAGGTAATAAAGTTGTGAAAAAAAATTTTTTAAAAATATTGATTTAATCAATTTGTTTATAAAAAATTTATCAACAAATGGCGGGAAAAATTTTTTTTGCAAATCAATTAATATCTTGTATTAATAAAAAAACGGTAATATGATGATTTAGAAAAAAAATTTTTTTTAACAACATTACTTGGATTTTTAAGTTTTTGTTCAAGTAAAAAAATTGTTATAAACAAAGTATAAATATTTTTTTAACTTTTATGGCACGATCTTGTTAAGTATGTATGTAAGAAAGGCTCTACGAAGCGAAAATTTTTTACGACCATTATTGAAACATTCTTTTTCACTTACAATTAAGACGGTAGTTCGAGAAAATTTTGTTAGTTTACAATTGTTTAACTTGTTGAAAAATTGACTTTAAGTAAAATTTCCAACGGGAATGAATTATTTATAGTGTTCAGAACACACCATAATTTTTTCAAATTAAAAAAAAAATATTAAATACCTTAAATTAATTAATTAATGTGCCGTACTCGCTTTTGACGCAGCGCGCGCAACCTAAAAATGTCGCGCGCAGACCTATTTTCAGCGTTAAATTAAAATTATAAATAATGGAGATAGAGTTCCGGGAGTCAGGAGTTTTTTATTGGAAATTTCCTCCTCTTTCAGAATCTTTTCTTGAAATTTCTTAAATATTAATAGTTTATGAAATATTGGCAAAAAACGAAATGCCATTTTTTTTACATCTTTAATTGTTTATAACTTTTGCAATTTTTTATGTGCTAATACACGCTTTTGGCACATTTTTCTAGACGTCATTCCGGATCCAATGAGCTATCGCACGTAATTTTAAGAGCAGTATCTCTATTTTGTACCATTTTCAACTTGTCGACTAGACTAGTAGAAATTATTGATTTTGGCCGTTTTTTACCTTTTCTACTTGCGCAACAATTTATATAATGCCTGATAAATAATTTTAGCAACCTTGCCTTTGTTCTTTATTGCAGTTCGTAGTTGCAGTATTATAGTGATAAGTTTTTTTATTAAACAATTATTTCTAAATCTCTTCGCCACTTGAGGACGAACTGTATGATGCTGCTGTACTATTGCTCAAAACTTAGAAAATGGTATGAGTGTTGTAGAAAAACCATTAAAACGAAAAATAAATATATTCGGTGGACAACAATGCTGCGGTCTAGCGTCCATGACACTAAAAAAAAAAACGTGATTTCTGATATTTAGTTTTATTTAGACTTTAAGCCAATAGTTCGTTACAGACTTTACTGCATGCAACATGTCTATGTTTTAGCATGTTTACAGACACACCGGACAGAAGACCATATACCATGTATGGGTATTGTCCCTGTCCCCTTCTTTGGGAGGAATAGTATGAATAGGTATAGACACCAGTGCTTAGACGTACGATGGTGCTACTGAATTTATTTATGTACTTATCCACAATAAAGTAGATAACCCCAACTGCTAGACTGTTGGCACAGCCTAAACATTCATTCAGTCTGCCAACAGCAGCAGCAACTTCGGCGTTCATCTTTGTCAAGATTCACGTTGCGTGAACGTGGAAGACAGGCAGTTCTTGCCACAATTCGCGCAACTTTAGCGCCGTGAATCACGCGCGAGTGTTGAGGGGCTTAAAGAATGCAGAAGATTATCTTTGCGTGTGGTTGCCAAGGCAACTAAAACGATGTGATTATACCTACTCTGTTTCGGCAACTTATGTTGCCATGGAAACTCTTGTTTGTATCCAATGTTTTTTATATTGTCAACAGATAAAATTATATTTTTTAATTACAAAAAACACTTATTAAAATGAAAGATGTTGAAATGACAAAGTTTATCGTTTCATTTACGGGGCAAATAGAGTATGTCAAATTTCCATGTGGTGTTTTTGATGATCAACTCTATATATCTTACGAAATAGTATGGGGTCCGGATTGGGATCCTGTTTCTGGGCTAAGTTCTGGAAGCAGTCAACTGGCTTGTGCAGGCAGTGATCCTGAGAATGTTGTTTTTAATATGCCCATTGATATGGTGTTCAGCAGCACAAATGTGAGTGGTTGTAAGTAATCTTTATATAATACAAACAACATCCTTCGTATGACTGGGTCCGCAAAACTAGATTTAAATTATTACATAGTTATCTCAGACCAAATATAAGAGTTCAGATGGAACCTCTGCAACAACGAAGTGAGGCCGGTTAAAACTACACCTCGCCATACATACACAATAACAGTTAATCGCACACATATGCAACGAAACTTCACCTTGCCTTGTCAATGTCATGGGGCTCTTCAAGAAAGAAGTAATTGGAATTTTGAAGGGTCGGCAACGTGCGTGAGATATTCCTGGTGTTACAAGCGTCCATAGGCTACGGTGACCGCTTACCATCAGGCGGACCGTAAGCTTGTTTGCCATCCTAGTGGTATGTAAAAAAAAAATCATTGGCAAGACCAAACCAAAAGACCTGTAGTAATCAGTGGTGAAGCTGGCGTTCAAAAAACTAGATGTACTCAACAGAGCGAAGCAGTACTTCACGTCGGGGCAGAGGTTGCAGCTTTACAAGTCGCAGGTTCGTCCCCATATGGAGTACTGTTGCCATCTCTGGGCGGATGCACCCGGATGCCAGCTTGGACCTTTTGACTCGGTTCAACGACGGGCTGTGAGAATTGTCGACGATCCCAAACTCACTTGCCGTATCGAACCCTTAAGTCTGAGGAAAGATTTTGCCTCACTGTGTGTGTTCTATCGCTTGTACAATGGGATGTGTTCTGAGGAATTGTTCGAAATGATGCCCACGGCTCCTTTCTACCATCGCACCGCTCGCCATAGGCAGGGAATTCATTCTCATACTTTAGAACCGAAATGCTCGCGTACAGTGTGGTTTCAGAGAAACTTTCTCCCGCGAACGCTTGGGTTGTGGAATAAGCTCCCTGCCAAGGTTTTCTCTAAGGACTACAGTATGGGGTTCTTCAAGAAAGAATTTATTGTATTTTTGAAGGGTCGGCAACGCGCGAGTGATACCCCTGGTGTTGCAAGCGTCCATAGGCAACGGTGACCACTTACCATCAGGACCGTGTGCTTGTTTGCCACCTTAGTGGTATAAAAAAAAAAAAAATCATAACTTCTCATCTAATGTATAGAATTACTGAACTTGAATATTTGAACGCGCCATTCTAATTTAAAGATGCATTTTGCTATTGGTATTTGCTATTTGCTATTGGTGACCACAGTCGTCACTCCATTACCTAGGTACTGACTCCCCAAACCAAATGGTGTGTTCTAAATTTTATCAGTGAACAAGGGGATACTCGAGTGCGGTTCTCAATTTTATTTTACCATAATATTTGAAGCAACTGAAAAAAAGTTTGTTTCAGGGCCTCAAATGGTGATAACAGTGCGTGCGCGAAACTTTCTTTCCGGGGACTCTTTGAGAGGATACGGGCTGGTGTTGCTGCCGCCGACAACAGGGGCTAGGCGTTCGGAGGCGCCGCTGTTGCGACCCCGCGCGGCGTCGGCTCTGGGCGAATGGCTGGCCTGGCTCACCGGCAGGTACCCCGAGCTGGCTGACCCAAGAATGTTGGCTTCTGGGAAAGAAAACTATTGTAAGATTATTATTTGCTGTCTTTTAGTTGATTCGAATTGGTTCTGTATGTGTGACTTTTATATGCTGGAAGGACATTTCGCCAACTCCTATATAGGTAGTCGAGAGTGCAGACTATACACCTACCTGCCATATTGGCCAAACCTACTACATTTGCCAACTAGTTAATTACGTAACAAAGCTTGTGCTATGGATACCAGGCAATGGATACAAAAACATATAAATACTGATTTTTTGTAAACGTACATATTATACAAAGAAAAAACCTAGTCTCAAGACAAACACAAATAAATAAATGTCTGTCTTGTGCGGGAATCGAATTCACGGGGCCACGCCCCTTTATTCAGCCACTTTATTTATTAGCTCAATGGCAATCGTAAACATTCGATCTTTAATACTATCCCAACATAATATGTTCGGAAGTTAAGTTACAAACAATTCAAAACAAAAATAATAATAATACTCTCATAACTTACCTCTACACATTTTCCTGTTTACGTTTGTTTGATCAGTTTTTTTATAGATCACAAAATTTGTAAAACGATTTCTAAGAAAAGAAGCAAAACACCGCACGGAAATTTAATGTAATAATACTAAGAAAGGATGTTTAGGGATTTACAACGTTAACTGTTTCCACAACCATGTTGGTTGTTTCTAATGCTATTTTCATTCGTGACTTTGACATGGCAATCCAACATACTACTAATCAAATAAGCGTTTTATTCAAGTGATTATAAGCTATGATGGCGGCTTCACATTTGTGGATTGGCGAACAGGCTTAGCTCTGCTGTTTATGCCATCAAAAAGATTCGAAAGCTGGATGATGAAAAATTATGTATAAACTGCACGTTTAGCCTATTTTAGTTATTTCTACAGTCTAATGTGTTACGAGATATTACTATGCGGAAAATGCTGCTGATATCAACACTATTTTTGGTTTGCAGAAGCGAGCAATGCGGGCAATTTACAAACTGGGTCCTAGGGAGTCACATTTAAAGAAATTAATATTTTGACACTTGCACCAAAGTCAAAATCAATTTTTTTTTATTCAAATGAAGGTTTACAAACACTTTTGAATCGTCACAAAAATCTGATCTGAATTACAGTTTGAAGTTGGTGTCTATGTACCTAAAGTTTATAACACACTTCACTTTCATGACACCAACTTCAAACTGTAATTCAGATCAGATTTTTGGAAATAAATAATTATTTTTACCTTTTTAGTGCATCTTTTTGAAGCCGGTATTTTTTTGTTAGAAAGTATCTTCGTACATTAAAAACACCCATACTTGCAAAATATTTTATGCAATCATCAACATAAAAGGCGTTTTACCAGTTTCAAATTAACACCAATTATTTTTATTACCAACAGTTTAAGTTTTTAATTTACTACATTAATATGGGACCACCTCGGAAGTATACTCTTTTAAATAAAATAAGAATTTTGCCATTCATCTATATATGAAGGAGTTATGTCCGAACATACATAAAAAAAATATATAAACATCCAAATTGAGAACTTCCACCTTTTTGAAGTCTGTTAAAAACAAAAATTGACTCAAAAAGGATATTACAAAATCTCCGAATATAAAGAGGATAGAGTTGAGGATAGGTATGACCCGCTTAGTATAACTTTGCAGGCTGTTTCATATACATATAATTTCTTGCTGATTAAGATTTTGTTTTTAAATCTTGCAGTCAAAAGTGCGCAGAATTGATATTGGTCTATAGTTGGGTCTGTGGTACTTCCGACTTTAAACAAAGGAACAAATTTACTATGCTTCATTAGATCAGGGAACACACCAGCCAGTATTCATACATTAAATATTCAAGTATTGAAGAAACAGTTTTAACGGGTAGATTGTCTAGGTCAGTAGTCGTTTTAATTTTTAGTCACTTAAAAGCTTCTATTATGTCTTAAGCACTTGCGTTTCTCATTTGTAGGTTACAAGTCTCGTAAATCTTTAATTTGCAGTACTAAGGACGGAGTCTTACGGTAGCGTGACGGTGACTCTTTCTCTGGTTTCCAAGGACCTCCGTAAGTTGGGCTACGACAACCAACCGCCGCCTTGTATCGACTCCTGTCACACGTAGCATGTAGCTGGTATAGCGAAGCTGGAACTGAAGCTGGGAAGAAAAGCGAATCAAGGAATCATGCGATAGGATCTTGTATTAATTAGTTTAATTAGATAATATAAAATTTGGAATACAGTGATTTTCTATAAGAAGTTACTCGTATCATTTATTAATTAAAATAACATAATTATCTACGTTCGTACTTGTGCTTTTGCCAAAATATGAATAAATAAATACATATCTTTTGTTATTGTACACAACGCTGTCCTGGTCCCAAATTAAGCACAGCTGGTATCCAGGTACTATGGATACCAGATAACCGAAAAAATCATATGCATATACTTTTTTTGTAAATACATACATATCTATTATACAGACCCAGACTCAAGACCAACACAAATGTGAACATATATATTTGTCCTGTACGGGACTCGAACCCACGCCCTTTTGTTAAGCAGGTAGGTCATTCATTACACACTTAGCACAAGTTAGTAACGGCGCCACAGAATAAGTAATAGTAGTAGTGGAGCCGGCACGATTATTATTTTGTTTTCAGATCGCGTCGTGTACAGACGTTGTACTAATAATTAAATAAATAAAAAAAACCCGACTGCAAAAACATTAAGAACTAAACAGAAATTAAAACACACCACAAACTTAACTATAGGCAGACGGCACTCATTTTAAGGTAACTACTATAGTGAGAACAAACTGAAAACACTATTTGGACTTGCATTGAAATGGTTTGGTATGTTTTTATTTCAGTTTAGTTCTTAAGGTTTTTTATTTGTTTGATTATTTATTTTTATCGCATTACGCAATTCCTTTGCGTAGGGATAGCGGAAAAATCTTTAGTACCTGTGTCCTTTAGTTCTGATATTAATGCTACTTCCACATTTGAAAGTAAAGTCCATACGAATAACTAAATCCATTCGTTTTGTAGAGTGGGAACCAGGTAGCTCAGCGGTCAGGACTTGCGATCTGAAAGTAGGTTTAAGGGGCGCCCCCTTACGATGCACATCAGCGCTCACCTATACTAGCTAACCAGCCAAAATAGTAAAACCCCACTAACGCCGCTTAGGATTGACTTGGATTACACATAGTAATTACTGTATCTCTTGGCAGACCTAGTTCTTTAGTGGGCTATATAATTATTATGGCTGGTATAATCTTAGCTCCCACTCCTACTTTTATAGAAGATTTTTCTTTACCTAGCTGAAAATGTTACAGAAACAAGGTCCGTTAATAGATTTCTTTCTACCATAAATTTCTAACCGCCAAAAAAGGGAACTCGTCATTACGATGCTTTAACATTAATTTAGATATTTTTAAAACACAACATAAAGAATTTCACAACGAACATACAATATTTTCACTGTAATTTCTAATATAAAAGTATTTACTAACCAGTAATGGTGGCACAATCTAGTCGTAGTTTAACCCCACGTGGTTTCTAGGTAGCTTCTAGAGCTAAACTATGATTTTTTCCCTTTCGGGCAGCGTTTCGACAATTTAAAAGACGGCAATTGAATGTTCGGTATGTATGGAACCACGCACTTTTATCACCACTAACCCCTCTCTAACAACCGTCTCACTCCACATTTCAAACCTCTTCATCCTATTTTATATTCCGGACAGATGTCCGGCCTTAACTAATTTTAACAAAGAAACAAGAATATCTTTTAAGCATAATTCTAGTTATATTGGTTGGGGTACTATTATAGACTCCTAGATTAATATGAACGGTCTAGATAAAACGGCCTAATTATCCTAAACTAATAGAATATTAATATTATGTTCTAAATGTTCATAAAATTTTAACAAACCCCGGGTAATTTAAAATAAACTTACATGTCATACCATTATACTGAATACGTGAAAACCAAGTCAACTACCCTTTATTATTGTTAGAATATTTATTGTATGAGGCTACCCTTATGGTTCTTAAACGACTCACTTAGGTAAGTTTCGCGGGTGTTTTCAATATGATAAAAGTTCTAAGTAACTTAAACTTTCGCGGTTATATTCAACATTGTAAAACTCCCAACAGCGCTCGTCTTAAAACTACCACCAATCACATACGTTCAAAGAAACCACCAATCAACGCTTTTAAAACATTCTCCAATCAACTTTAGTTCCAATCAAACACCCAATGATATTCAGCTTTAAACCATTCATTCTGGCGCCACAGGTTCAAAATTTTACGCAACTTTATTTTGTCTGAGTCCGAATTCATAAATCGGAAGTTGGATTACTACCTACATTTAACAATTAATTCTGTGTTGATGTCTATGATTCGTAAGTTCATAACTTAATATTTTACATTTTAGTCATTTGTACTTATATTTTGTTAGCTTTAAACCTTTCATAAATGGGGTTATTCAAAAAAGAAGTTATTAGATTTCTGAAGGGTCGGCAACGCGCGAGTGACGCCCCTAGTGTTGCAAGCGTCCATAGGCTACGGTGACCGCTTGTTTGCCACCTTAGTGGTATAAAAAAAAAATCATAACTTCTCATCTAATGTATAGAATTACTGAACTTGAATATTTGAACGCGCCATTCTAATTTAAAGATGCATTTTGCTATTGGTAGTAAGTTCATTGATAATTGTTTACTAATGAAAATCTTCGCGCTAAAACTTGAATAAAAACAAACATTGTATTACAAAAATGTTAAGGCATAATTATGGTATCGTCACAGTAACACTGGGTACTCTTACAATTGAGACAATTGTAACGACGCGACGCCTCTCAAGCGAAAATCAATAAAGTCGTTTAGGCTACAGAGTGGGCCAAATAAATATACATACATACACTCCAAAAACAAAACCCTCCTTCTAGCGCAGTCGGGTAAAAAACGCCAATTTGATTACACAAGAATTTGTAATTTTGATAATTAAAAATTGGAATTAAAAACTACAAATCTTTTTATCTTAACTATTAATAAGATATTACCCGTTTCGCTTTTTGAATCAGCTTTTCCTGTTTTTCCTATTTTAATTATGGTTCTAAAATTACAGATAATACCGGGAATCCCAGTGGATTTAAGCCAGTGCTGAAGTCCCTACGGTGTCACGTAACGTATTGCTGTAACCCGCCCGATCCCCGATATGTAACGCGATTTACCAGAACTCTCTCCCCAAAGTGCGTTACCCCCCTTTGCTTTCGAAACAAAATTGTGCCGCAGTCCATAAGACAAGATCACACTTGAGTGTGTTTCTATTTTGACAATATGGGAGGTATTGTAATTGCTAATACAATAGTAGGTACTAATGAAGTATTATTGTAATTAGGTAGTCTTGGGTTAAATGTACGGCAGCCATGACTGACAGCACTTAACTTGAATGATTTTTCTATTTAGTCGTTAATATCGTAATCTTTCTTGTTTCATTTACGGAAAGTTTTTGCATTTTAAAAATATCGTATTAACAAGCCAATCAGTGTTAAATATGGCTTGTTTACAGAAGTAGGTAACATGTTGATTTAAAATGGCAGCCAACATAATGATGTTTAATTTAAACTTTATTTTATCCTTGAAACCGTTTCAAACATGAGATGAAACTAATAACAAATTGTGAGTAAATCAAAAAATCGGCCAAGTGCGAGTCGGACTCGCGCACGAAGGGTTCCGTACCATCTATACATATATATAATAAAACTGTAGAGGTCGAATGTCTGTACATAGAAAACAAATGCTTAAAACCAAGTCCGGGGGATGTAAAAAGAGGGAAAATACTTTTTTTTAATTTTTGTTTTTTTCTGTCTGTTAGTCTGTTTGTACGGGCTAATCTCCAAAATGGCTGGACCGATTTCAATGAAATTTTGCATGGTGATTCCTTATTCATCATCAACATCTTAGATACTTTTTATTCCGGAAAATTAAAGGGTTCCCGTGGGATAGTTAAAAAACCATAGTAACTTGGCGTCTTAGTACACACAAGTTATGTACTTACCTCATGCTGATACTTTATATTACCGCTCGAATTAAGTATAAATCTTATAAAAGTGTCGGGATTCAGCAGGAAAGAAAATTGCTACGGATCCCTATTTAATGCGTGACCTGACACACACTTAGCCTGCTGAACTTGAACAGGTTTAGTACCCTGTGAAAATCTCAAACCGACCTTCTGGCTTTCCAAAATCGACTAAAGAATGAGATCTTATTTTAATAATAAGTATTTTTGAGTTTCATTCTACACTCGTTCTCTAAAAATATGATAGATGCCGCTGTTCGTTTTTACAACGCGCTAACGAAAATTTTCTGGGAGTTCTAACGATGGTGACTTTTTACGTTATACATACTTTACTGCAAATTTTCAATACATAGCGCTGTTAGGATTTATAACGCGCTATTAATCAGAAGTTCTGTACAAAAATTTTGAAAGACATTATTATCCTGGGAAAATAAATAAAGTTAATTCAATTATTAAATTGACTTGGCTTAGGCAACACGGATACTGATATAGCTTTGCAATTTGGTGAATGAACATTGTTTTCTTTTTAGTTAGCTTAGAAAATACGGATTTTGATATAGTTTTGCGATTTGGTAAATGGAAATTGTTTTCTTCTTATTTGGCTGAAGCAATACGGATTCTGATATATAGCTCTGCGATTTGGACAATAAAATTTTCCCTTCAATCAACTTACTGCGACTCGAGAACGCCAGGCTACAGCTCGCGCTATGGAAAATTCGTCGGGAACGCCATTCTTTGTCTCGAGTCAGAGACGAAAGAGAGAACCGCCTGAGCTCACAGAGCACCCGCGCTACAGCTTCTCGGTTGCTGGAAACCAGTGTAGAAAGAGAGCAACGACTAACAGCCGATCGTGAACGTCATACGTCGTCGGGAGTCTCAGAGACGTTAACGGAAAGAGAGAACCGCTTGAGCTCACAGCGCACCCGCATGGCTGCTTCTCGGTCGCTGGAAACCAGTCAAGACCGTGAGGTACGTGTAACAGCTGATCGGGAAAAATAAAATTGTTATATAAACATAATGATCAAAATAATAATTTAATAGGATCGTCAAAGATCGAGGACTTAGAAAAAGTTAGCCAGGATCGTGGCGGTGGAGATCTTTAATATTTTTGTAGACTTTCAAAAGACGGGCTTAACACATTTATGTAGTTAAAAACCTAAATTTGAAAATAAAATAAAATTCATTACTAAAATACCCGGGACAGCATAAGTTTACGTAGACATACATAGGCAGCGGCGAGCGTCGCGTGGCCACAATACATAAAGAAAGCGTATGAGGTGGGCATATGCAAAATGCGATAAATTGATATAAAATGCAATGTATTATTGAGTGAATACATTCTAATATGAGAGGAATTATGTACCTTTCTGATGGCTAATAAAAGATGGCAGTAGTAGTGACCTGAATATTGGAGTGTGACTCTTTTGCTTGAATTAGCGATGGATGTTGCTGCTTATGTTTGATTACTTATACTGCTGCTATACAATACAGGTAAAAAGACCTCGCCTGAGTAAAGTAAAGAAGGAGACAAGGAGATGATGGAGGCATGCCCGGGGATCGGAAGCCTAAAACCTACTGATCTCTCAGAATGTATATCGTTAACATTCGTTAGTGGCTTCAAGTTACATCAGCTGAGCTCACAGACGGTTTGAACATCTCTCGCCTAAATTTTCGATCCGTTTGTTTGGGTCAAATACGAATGTAAGATCAGTGCCGAGCGACTTGAACGACGACAACAGATTACACAGTGTAGAAGGGTAAAGGTCCTTGCCCCGAGCTGTCTGTCAGAGTCGAAAACTGCGAAAAAAGGCAATTATTGTTTTAAAAAAATTGACACGTAAACCGTTGCCATGTTGCGGGGAGTCGGACGCTGATTACGCAAAGGCGACAGTGATACTTCACTTACGCGACTGGTGACACCAAATAGGGAGAAGTCTTGTAGCGATTTGAATATTGGAATACGACTCTTTGGCTTGTATTAGTGATGGACGTTGCTTCTGAGGTTTGATTGTTTATAATGCTTCTATATTACACAGGTATAAAGGCCTCGCCTGAGTAAAGTAGAGAGGAGACAAGGAGATGAAATGGAGGCATGCCCGGGGATCGGAAGCTTAAAACCTACTGGTCTCTCAGAATGTTTATCGTTAACATTCGTTAGTGGCTTCAAGTTACATCGGCTGAGCTCACAGACGGTTTGAACGTCTCTCGCCTAACGTTTCGATCCGTTTGATTGGGTCTACTACGAATGTGAGTTCGGTGCCGAGCGACTTGAACGACGACAACAGATTACACAGTGTAGAAGGGTAAAGGTCCTTGCCCCAAGCTGTCTGTCAGAGTCGAAAAACTTCGAACGAAGGCAATTGTTTTTTATTTAAATTGACACGTAAACCGTTGCCAAGTTGTGGGGAGTCGGACGCTGATAACGTGAAGGCGACAGTGATACTTCACCTACGCGACGCGTAACAACTCATTCTGCGATACTGATAAATAATCTAACTCACACTTATTCTATCGTTAATCGATCAAATAAACTATAAACTATAATTCTTCGTACTTGAACTGATACTATACCTATACATTTAACCTGTTTATGAATCCTTGATCATGTATGGTGTGGACGCCGGCTTGAAAACCGAAATATATCATTTATAATCTACGACTGAAGTTACATGGATGCAGTGGGGCTTATTGCGTCTTGCTCTTCGGAGTGTGTTAAGCATGGGGCGTGCGCTCTTGGTGAATTCCATGGCTGTTCCATTGGTACATAATAATTAGTACCTACACAAATGGTTCAGTGCGTCCTGCTCTTCGGAGTGTGCTTAACACGTGACAATGTCATGGCTGTGTCTGTGCGAACGGATGTCACACTCTTTGGCCTAAGGCTGAGTGTTTGTGCTATGCACGCACAAGGATTTGTTCCTGAAACTACAGGAACTATAATTTAGACTTCGGTCTTCAGCTTCGGCTGCAACGATAATTTAATGGTTATACCATTTATGATCTCACACCTCTACTCCTACGGGGGATGTGCGCTAAGTTAGCCTCGGTATGGACACGTACCGTGGGAAGCGCTGGGTGGAGCTTCCCGCCTTTTTATTTTTTTAGAAAAATAAAAAAGCGCATAGGGGCAGAGGATACTATTTTCATTACTAGAACGGAGTAGAACGAGATCAATATGGAACAAAATCGACCAAAAAAATCACGTTTGTTATATGGGAGCCACCTTAAATATTTATTTTATTCTGTTTTTTTTAGACATAGACATAGACAGACATTTATTTGGCACCAGAAAACACACACAATATAAAACAAAACACAAAAATACAAAAAATTTAAAACATACGAACTAAAAAATAATAAATTTAAAAGCAGGACTATACAGAATATTGTGAGTGCTATGATGCCAAAATTGGACATCGACTCAGCATATGCTGCAACACGAGTGTTACAGCGCTGATTTTCAGCGACGCCCATGGTGGAGGTGTATCCGCGAGACTTGTAGTCGTGTGTATTGTTAAATATATAATTATACTTACTTATAATGATAACTAATTGCATATAAATATAAAACATAAATTAAAAAATATGAGCATACATATAAGATAAACTTGTTGTTGTAGCGGCAACAGAAATACATCTTATGTGAAAATTTCAACTGTTTAACTATCACGGTTCATGAGATACAGCCTGGTGACAGACGGACGGACGGACAGCGGAGCCATAGTAATAGGGTTCCGCTAATTACCCTTCGGGTACGGAACCCTAAAAAGTTAAATTAAAACAAAACTCACCAGTTTCGGAGCATATTCTGGCTTATCCTGATTATTATTACCGCTACGAGACTGCAGCACAAACTGCATCTATAGATGCCTTTTCCTTTTTTTACTTGCTTTTATTTAACTCACAATGTTTCCTTTTTTTCTTTTTTCCTTCCATCTTGTGGTGGAATCTTGCAAGCTTAATTAAACATACTTCCTGTTATTACCCTTCGATGAAATTTTGCATACTCACCAAGGGTATCCGGGGGTTTTGAGCGTCGCAGATCACGAATTTGATGTTCATTTTGATGTTATCACGTCTTGGCATATGCAGAAAGTGCACCTGAAGGTGGAGATTAGGGTGGAACGTGAAAATTTAAGTGAAAATTTAATTACCAATTTATATTTAAGATAATATCGTTCTCCAAGTTCTCATCACCCAACTAATGAAACTTGGGCAATAAACTATAAAAAATCAATTAAATTATCACTAAAAGTATAAAATAAAAAAAGTAAAAAAAGAATTTTTACAAACTTGCTTTTCTTAAAACATTAGATTCATATAAAAATTCAATCAAACCAAAAATTGTACTAAAAAGTATAAAAAAATTTTTCAAAATGAATTTTTTTTTTTATATCCACGTACGACTGCAAGAAAAGCAAGGCGTGCGTACTTACATACAATCACTTGATAAACTATCAATCTACTAAAACTCTATAACGTCAAATATTCGTGTGTAGCGCACGCCTTTCTTTTCTTGCAGTCGTACGTGGATATAAAAAAATTATATTCATTTTGAAAAAATATTTTTTACTTTTTAGTACAATTTTTGGTAAGATTGATTTTTTATATGAATCTAATGTTTTAAGAAACGCAAGTTTTTAAAAATTCTTTTTTTTTTTCTTTTATTTATAATGTTTCTCAAAATTATGTACGCCAATATTAAGTTATGTATGAACAGAATAAAACTATTTTATATTAATATTTATATTATAGTTACTACACCAATAGGGACTAGCTTTAGAATTAAGCAAATATATATAATAAGTCGAAAAATTGTAATAAGTTAAGTAAAACTAGATAAGGTTTATTTCATTTCCCCTTTAACTTTTTGCTTTTATGGAAAAGAGTATCGTGTAAGTACCGACATGTTGTCGACTTTATAGGAACGACTATTCCTAAAAAAGCAGGAATATTCCTGTGTTGTATTAACTTAAAATATATGCCATTTATTGTGCAAAAATATATCGAAACCGTGTATAAAGTTTTGTATAAACCGTATGAACGGTAACTTAGATATAGGGAGAAATAGGTAACTTGTTAATTGATGTATAGGACAAGGCCTATAGTATTTCAGTGTAACTAGGACACGCGAAGAGCTGGATTTTCAGCTTTTCTTTTACTGTGTCTTAACCGCAGACGTTCGTATCGGAAGTACTTTAGACCATAAGAACCCTTTCCGAAAGGAGATCTATCCTAGGACACCTAAAGCATCATTATAGCTCATAGAGAATGCGAAAGCGAAGGCTGCGAGTGTCATAGCAATATCCAATAGATAGTTATACATACTACACTTTTGTTATATGTTTATCAATGACTACGCATTATTTTGGGTATTTCTCGTTCGTTGTACGAACAAGGATTTTATTTTTTCTCGACGTGGTGTGACGAGAGTATCGCTGCTAATAAAAGATGGTAAAGTGACGACGAGACGGGCACGTTTTTTTTCCCCGTGGACCAACTAGATAGTTGAACATATTGGGTTTTGTTTTTTACTAAGTTTTTGTGAGGGCTAGATTTTAAATCACCTCTGTAAGTACAATGACTTAAGCACTTCATCTAAAAGGTTCCATAATAACCTTTCCCTCAGATGGGGTTTTTTATTTTTTGCATAAAAATGGAACTAAAATTTCAATTATTAGTACAGTATTCAACCAGTATTCAATAGACAGTGAAAGTGTATCCATCTGATACTAGCTATGATAGCTAAACTTTGAACTTTGTAAATATGTGTTATAATTTTTAGAAAAATAAAATCGGTCTGTTGTGTGCAATTTTCTCATTTCTCGCTCTGTAGAGTATTATGTATAATACGCCTATGAACAAACTCCTTTTTAAGGGCAAACCTTATGCCACAGGCAATTGAAGGGTCTGGGTCCGTACATGGACAAATACCATAAGAATAATAGGTATTTAATTATATAATAAAAACATTCTGAAACAACTTTTCACCAAAAAAAAAAAACAACCAAACAAAAAGGTAAAAATAATTACTTATTTTCAAAAATCTGATCTGAATTACAGTTTGAAGTTGGTGTCTATGTACTCTGTGTCTTTTTTTCTTTTAAGGTATGGTACCCAAGAACGATAAAAATGTTGCTTGGTCACATTAATATTTTTTTTTATTTATACGAACGGACAGGTATAAAGAAAGCACAAGCTATCCTGGTTTGCCACTAGGCTATAGAAAAAGACAAATAAAAAAAATGTTGAAAAGGACAAGTCCTCAGATTATAGTATAGTAAAGGGTATCTTCTTGGATCAGGTGGACAGGCGACCAGTTACAGATAAAGCAATGGACGACTTTCGGCTGAGACGATGACATAAGACAAGACATGTTAAATTTTCAAGTCCATAAATATGTGATTTTTAAATTTTACATTCACATCATGAAACAAACCCAAACAGAGTCTGCATTGCTTTTCTTAGTGCACAAAAACACTAATATAGCGTAACTTAAGACAAAAGTGTTGACATTAACAATATGTATTTTTCTCAAAGTTAACAAATAACATGCCAGACTATAGAACTTGGTTATATTCATATACAAACATTTTATGCAAATCGGTTTTTCAATAATAACAGATATAAAATTATCTACTGAGAGTCTGAGACACATTATAATAATAACAATAATATAAATATAATTAACTAGCTTTTGCCCGGGGTTTCACTTTCCATAAATTCGGTTATCGGTGTAGTATTTCAACGGCACTTCCTTAATTATAAAAGAAAACCGACTCACACTTGACGTTTTCTAGTAGCCAATGTTCTTTCCAGGAAATCAAACTATCTCCATGCCAAATTTGCCCGCGATTCCACCCACCCTCCATTTGGTTATCGGTGTAGGATTTCAACAGCAGCTTCTCAATTATAAAAAGAAACCGACACGTCAAGTGCGTGACGTTTTCAAGTAGCCTATGTGCTTTCTCGGGGCTCAAATCCATGCCAAATTTCATCTTAATCGGTACAGCGGTTTAAGCGTGAAGAGGTAACAGCCACAGTTACTATCGCATATATAATATTAGTATGGATAATGTAAGTTATTGTTTATACACATGCATACAAAATGCAAATAAATACACAGCTGCTCATATATATTTACAGCAGTGTGAAAAGGGTAACTATATATCACTACGAAGCAATGTACAATCTAATGGTGATATATATTCTGATGGGTGTGCATAGTAAACTATTGTAGTGATACCACAAATACACTTTCATCTTACAAATTCGTCTGTGCGAAGATCAAAGTCGCGCCCTCTGCACAGCTGGCAATTTTTATACCGAGAGAGTTGGGTTTCTGAGTTTTTTTTTCTCAAGGCCCAAGAATTCCAGGTAATTTCTAAAACTTCTTTAACATAGAATTAAATCAAAAAATCATCAAATTTAATGTATCAATATAAACCGGTCAAGGGCTTATTGTACAAGCATTAAGTTAGGATTCCGTAGAATGGGAATTATTGCGAATATCTAAAAAACTAATGAACCGATTTTATTGAAATAATTTTTCGTTGAAAGTATTTATTATCTTGTTTTTATAAGATTTTGTTTAATGCGTGGTTTAACAGTTATAGGGAGGGGACACACACACACACAATGTTTAACCTTTAAAGCCAATAACTCGACAAAACAAACAAAACTGGGCAGATGCCCAACCAACAGTATTGCGGCGATGTGCTCTCCACCTGTGACGTAGGACTGATGTGTTTGGTGAAAAGTGGCTGGCCCCACATTATGATGTGGGTGTGTCTGTGTATCCAGCCACTGGTTAACCCTTTTATGGGGGGGTTATAGACACCGTGAAGTTATACATGTATACTTCAACATTTATTACTAATTTCGTTCTTGTTTTTAATAAAATTTCAATTAGGTACGTAGTCGCTACTTTTTTGTGTTGTTTAATCTTTTTCATTTGCGCCATTTTGAATTTTATGAGATAATATATGATAAGTACCTAAGGAGCTAATACAGGAACAGATGAATTTATAAAAAAGCCAAATACAATCACTTTTACACTAATTGTAAAAGTGATCTGTATTTGGCTTTTTTATAGCTAATTTTTCAACTAACTTCAATGTTGTCTGTTTTCATGCCCATTACCATATTCAAGTGCCACGCGCGTTAGTATTTTGCACTTTTCAATACCTACGACCGCGGTATTGAAAATGGTAATGGACTTAAAAACCATAACCAGCAATGAAGTTAGCAAATCGACCTGCAGTTCTCTTACCCTCTTACCGTAGTCCATAAAAACTTGGATCTAAAAACAGCCTCAATTCAAAATATTTTTCAAGTCATGGTACTATTAATATTCTTGCGACAAAGATGCAGGAGTCTTCCGGATAGAGTGACATCAGACTATGAGTGTGTTAAGAGCATGATATAGAGGAAATTTCCTCTACAGCTATGGGATGGAGTGAAGAGTTGCGAGTCACAGCCGCAGCTATTGTCGTTGGAGGTCACACGTATCTCCAAATCTTGAGTTGCATGCAAATTATTGACGTCATTCATCGATTGATATGCTCTTCTTAGTTACTTATGTCTCTAAATTGAAATAACTCATCGTGAAGAATTGGATGGCGTACATCTATTCATTGCATCTTACGTAAAATAGAGTTTTGTCAAAGTACATGGGTCGTAGACTACCTACTCTTAGGGGGTATTACATTATCAAAGATCTGGGAGTAAATCTATGATGTAAATGTAATATAGTATTATAGTTATGCACAGTTGAGACAATCTAAATAAAATAGAATTTTATGGTTTGTACACTCGCTATCTACAAATTTATTTTTAAAGCAATAGCACTTCTAGCTATTTTTAAGGTTACTTGTTGCTTCTGCGAAGGCAAAGGGGCTTAGCCCATACAGCACAAGTCTTAAGTATTGTGGATTTATTTTAACAGAAAAACATCACAAAAACTTTATTAAAAATTTTACGGCGATTTTCATGTCTTATCCGATATTTATATCCGAGATTATATCCGATTATTGGCGCCAAAATGTTTTTCTTTTATCGCGGAAAAGGGACGACACTTCTACATATAGCCAAGTTTAATTTTTCTTTTTATTTTACTGGCAATACCTCTTTCTATGACCTTCTTGGATCCAGTCTAATAAAGCAATTCAAATATCTATGAAAAAAGATAAAATGAATTATATGTCTATGTTACATTATCATATAAATTTGATTTAAACTGTCCACCAGGGTTGCACCAACTAACTTTTACATTAACCTGCAGTTGCCAAAAATGGTAGATGTATGGAAATTTCTATCGTCGCATTTATAATATTTATATAAATATACATATATGGATAGCTAGAAACCAAATGTCGGATAAATCAGTTGATTTTAAATCAAACGTCTGAAACATATATAAAAAATAACCAACAACTTTTTTTTTAGATTGCAGATATGTATCTTAGAATGAGAAGATATTCAAGTTATTAAGATGGCTTTTCGGTTACCTAGTGACAATACTTACAAGAAAGTAGAAAATGTTCTTTGGGTTAATGTAGGAATTGTTATGAAACATTTATATTTTTGAGGTACATCAACCTTGATTTTTTTCTTTCTACTTCTTCGATATGTTTCTTTTACTTTCTTTGCTATAGCTATTTTTAAACTTTTGTATACTTTTCTTTAGTTTTATTTTAATATATCAACTATTTTGTATTTTATAATTGCATTTTTGAATCAGTATGGTCAGGATAACTTTCAATGGAATAATGGAATTCACAGGTGGCTTTTCAGTCCGGAGATTACAGGATTTAAAGCATTTGGGATCCCGGGATTATATTCCGGATTAAGTTGGAGAGTGATTCCAGAAATTAAACGAATACTATAGAAAAAAACACTGTGGAAGACCGGCCAGTGTGTGGCGCTATAACTGGACCTACTACTTGGTATTCTCTGTCGATACTTGTCTGACTCCAAATGTCTGCAGAAGGTTGCTTCAGATATACAAACTCAGATTTTGGAATTCACTATTTTTTTATTCTACGATACGATGGACACGTTCCCGGGTATGACAGACAAGGGTCTCCGTGTTGTTATCCTCATACTTATGACACGTTTCCATTATGACTGTCGTTTCTTCGTCATGGGTGATATACAAACTCAGATTGTGGAATTCACTATTATTTTATTCTACGATACGATGGACACGTTCCCGGGTATGACAGACAAGGGTCTCCGTGTTGTTATCCTCATACTTATGACACGATTCGATTACGACTGTCGTTTCTTCGTCATGGGTGATCGCAAATCGCAGTCCACATAATACAATACAATTTGCAATGCTGACTCAGCACTCACGTAGGTACTTTTGAAATAGTAATAGTTAGGTATAGCATTGTATATAATGATGATAATGATGAATGTATGTTTTCATCTATTTTCAGTTTCATTGTGTGACATCATACTCGTAGTTCTATAAAATGTGCAAGGAGCTTATTGGAAACAGATTATTATTA
Organism: Apoda limacodes; assembly: GCA_946406115.1. NCBI lineage: Eukaryota > Metazoa > Arthropoda > Insecta > Lepidoptera > Limacodidae > Apoda > Apoda limacodes. Next base: position 27,568,170 of record OX291550.1, read on the forward strand.
GATTCGGAAGTAAAATTTATGTAAGTACTTTTACGGGTCTCGAGAGGTGAAACCTTCTTGTTTGCATAATTTCTTTTGAATCCCAGAGTCAGGCGTAATTGAGACTGTTCCCAATAAGCTCCCAGGTGTCACGTGGTCGCGGCTCAGTTCAAAGCGTCTGTCCTAAAGTGGTAACAGTACTTGATGGATTTTAACAAAATAAACTGTAATTACTAATATTCAAATTGGATTTTTTGTTTCTATTGTGCCAATTAGCTTATGGCATATCGAAAACGATATGCGAAGTTAAGCAACGTCGGGCGTGGTAAGTACTTAGATGGGTGACCGCCTAACGGCTCAGTTTTCTAAGCTCTTTGTGTTTCGGAGGTCGCGTTAAATCCGTGAGCCAAAGCGTCGGTTCTGGCTGTATGACAGAGGCTTCAAAGTCTAGTGACCATCATATAACTCGAGAACGTCCGCCAACCGATACAAGGCCAGCGTGGTACGGCTGAAAACATAATTTACCTTTTTATTGGGGTAAAGTAGATAGGTACATGAGTAGTAGCCCAGACTTGCTTACCTTCACATGTCGCGACAATTACATGAAGAAAACGTCGAAAGTGGGTCGACTTCGATAATAAGTGACCGACTTTCCATTTTCATTGCTAAAATAATGTATGTATGTATATTTAAAAATAACACAAAAAAATGTATATGTTATCTTTAGGTTAGGACGGCGGGAAATCAATAGAAAATAAAATAATCTAAGCAAAAAGGCCTAATCACAAAAACTAACTAATTATATAGGAATTTCGGGCGATGTAGGGAGGAACTTTCAATACTATTCCAAAATAAAATTCGCTATAAATCTTCCTAATCATTTCTTCATCAAAGAAAGATCTTTATTTGACTTTTTTATCTACCACTACTTATCGAACCTCTTTAATTTGATATCCATGTCAAGGGGTAGACAAGGTTGATCCCGCAATACGACATATTACAATGTTTATCATCATCTCAGTCAGAAGATGTCGACTAATTAACGTAGGTCTCCCCCATGTATCCACAACGGCATGTTCTGATCCACCAAACAATCTCCAAAAGTATTTTTCTCAAATATATGAACCAAGAAAGTAAACACAATATATTGGCTGCTTATGCACTCCGAGAACACAAATAAAACTATAAACACATTTATACCTTTTTTATGAAGGGACGATAGACGCACATGAAGATAGAATCATTTTAAGCGTTCTATCATAGGGTTGATCTTCGCACATAACGTTTTATGTTACTTACGCTTAGACTAATACGTTTTTGACTAGCTTTTTCTATGTTTTTAGTTTATGATGAAATTTGGTATGGAGAGAGTTTAAGTCCTGGGGAAGGACACAGAAGTTTATCCCAAAAAATTTAAAATTTCCCGTAGGCATAACTATAACCCACCTTTAACCAAACTATAGCTACAACTATAGCTTGTATTAAACTTCATAAGTATAACCAAATTAAGAGCGGGTGAAGCCGCTGACAAAAGCTAGTTTAATGTAATTTAAAACTAACCAGGTAAGGTAAATTACTGACATGGCATGATAAATATAAGCCTGTAAAAATATAATCATTAAAACCATAACCTTTGATAAGCCCGTATGGGTATACATTGTTTATCCATCAGCCCTGAGCCCAAGAATAAAGAAGGGCATGACCATCAATTATACGGAAATGGATAACGAGAAGATTTCAACGTAAATATAATTACTTTATGGTGTCACGGTTATATTCCAGAAGAATTAGATATTATAAAAAAAACTCGAAAGTAAATTTTTTATTCTAGACTTTTATACTATTAGACTTTTAGAGTAGACTTTTAATATAATAATTTATTGTATAACGTCAAGGTTTCAATCCCCGATCACCCAGTGACTGGATACTCACACACCTACAACATCAATACAACCATTAATTGATGTTGAAACACCGGCTCACAATGATGTTACTACCAAGAAGAGCCGGGAAGGGACTCAGTAGCTAATCTTTAAAAAATAAAGAATTAATAACTCACACACACAGTACTCACGCATTAGATGGTGCTGCCTCTTGAGCTATTTCTCCCGCTGTAGTAGCAGCGCCCGTAATTGGTAAGAATATTCGACGACTTGAAGAAATAGAAGGAAACGTCTGTGTTGTAGGACTGCCTCGCTCAATATATGTTCATGATTGTGCGCTTCTGGTGAAAAGCATGAAATTTTTACCATGGATAGAATGTTATGCGATGATCATATTGCGATGTGGATGGATGTCCAATTCGATCCCTGTGCGAGGAGGGGGGACGTTGAATTTAGAGGGGTACGCGTCCCGATTGTTATTTTTTTATTGATCAGTTTATGCTACTAGGGCTGGTATCCTTTTATTTGTAAAACAGACACGTAGAATTCATTCTTACTGCATAAAAGGTATGATTCAAAAAAAGAAGTTTTTAATTAAACAGTGAAAATCATAAAACATTTTTTTTTAAACTTCATACTTTTTTTAAAACTTGATAAATGCAGATTAACAAATACTATTACTAAGGTGTTTGAGTCTAGTTTATAAAAACATATACTTCTTGGATACTTGTCTTAGAGCAACTTTAAGAAAAAAAAAAAACGGGTTGCACTCCGGGAGTGCCGGCAGAAGTGAAAACATACTCGCTATTTACTTCCCATCACTTCTTATCCATATTTATTTATTAAAAATAATAACTTTTGTTTATTTACTTTTTTTACGTTGTATATTTGACAGCTCAATCTGTCATAGAATTAAAATCTCATATCCAACCTCCCTGTACTACTCATAATCGCCATATACTAAAAATAAAAACTAACCTAATGTAAATAAAGGTCACGTGTCCTAACGCGAGTGACATCTTACGAATTTTCGATCAGGACACGTGACCTGACGCGAGTTTAACAGTTTTTACCCATCACAAAAAAAGTGCACAGCGCCGCTAAAGAAGTTTTCACTTCAAAAATCATGTTCGCATCGAGCTGCAGCAGCGTAAATTTTTCACTCAGGATTTTCAGTGTCGTTCAGAGGTAGAGATAATCAAAGTGTAACTTTATAATGTTAATACTTCACTCCGGGAGTGCCGGCAGAAGTGTAAACTTGAATATTAACTATTTATTTTTTCTTATACTATCTATTTACTTTCCATCACTTCGTATCCATATTTATTTATTATACATAACATTTTTTTCAATATATAATATTATATAATATTTTTCTCAATCTGTCATAGAATTAAAATCCCATATCCAACCTCCCTGTTCTACTCATAATCGCCATATACTAGAAATAAAAACTAGTTCCCTCTTACGAATTTTCGATCAGGTCACGTGTCCTGACGCGAGTTTAACATTTTTACCCATCACAAAAAAAGTGCACAACACCGCTAAAGAAGTTAGTTTTCACTTCAAAAATAATGTTATAGGTATGAAGAAATTATTAGCAATCGCCGTCACAGAAGCAAAGTGCTGAACATATAAGTGCGGCTTTGCTGCATTTACACCATCCAGTACATCCTTTTTTACAACTGCACCGAATTAACTTAGGGAATGAAGCTATGCTGCCTCGGGAAGCGTGGTTCAAGGAAGCTGCCATTCATCTGTGTCCTTTGCCCAACTTCAACCAGAAGGTTCAGGCATATCCGGAGCCTGGACTTGTGCTTGAGTCCAAGTAAAGGCCTGATAGCAAGCACGTTTTATATTATGGAAAATACTCTTTCGGGGTATGTTCTCGATAGCTCGGGACTTTTGCGACACATATAGATACGAGATGTAGTACAAATGTTAAATCCTGGTACAGCTACAACATTTCAAGCATATGCAGATCAGATTTTTTCAGATACTTAAATGAATGTAATGACTTGGAATTTTTTTACAGAATCTGAAAAATCAAAGGCCTCATTTTCATCTGCTTGTATATAATTTTGTAGAATTAATCTTCAAGAATTTATTTACAGCGACAAAATGTACTAGGAAATTATTAGAAATTTAGGCTGCTACGGTTTTTTGGTACGGTATTTCCATAGAAGGTTTGACTGAATGATGTCAAAGGTTGTCATTAGTGTAGGTCACAAAGAATCACCAGATTTTCTTCAAACGTTTTAAGACACTATTATTTCTAAATGTGTTTTTAAAAAAAATTTTTTTGTTATAGTTCAAACTTTAATTATGTGGATTTGCTAATATTATAATAATTTAACTATAACACAGTTAGAAAAAAACGTCTGACACTGTATTCTTGGGTTTTAATTCAAATTGTTAGGAAAACTATGAGTGATTTTCTTTTGATTCTTATTTCATAAATTATATATTATTAAGATGAATCGAATTTGCTAATTTTATAGTTATAAATAAATATTTGAATTTTATACCGACAAAAAAAAAGCAAAAATCGAGATTTTCAACCAGCTGTCACGTGCAAGCCCCTACGGTTCGTGGAACTGTGTCTTTTTATATGATTCAATAGTGTTATATGTCTCTATACTGGTCGAAACCGCACGCTTTTTTCAGGATTTGAATCGTTTCTTCGTATCCTTAAATGTACAACACTTTGATTCTGTGCCGGCGATTGTTAACAATTTCTTCATACCTATAGGGAGGTACAAACCTAGCTTATTAAAAAAATAAATATACCTATTGATAACATTATTTTGTTTCTTTTTTATGTGAAGTTATTAAAATTATAATGACAATTATTGAGCGAAGCACTCCTACTAATGGTGGTGCTTACTGGAAAAGGCCTACGTTGAGGATGGAGATGCATATTTCTTCCTGTTTTACGCAGATATACCTTTATATCATTATCAAATCAAATCAAATCAAATTTTGTTCAAATAGGTTTCTAAGAACACTTTTGAATCTTCAATACAAAGTAAACAATGTTAATTTCTGCCAAAAAGAGCTGGAAAGAAGTTCCATTTAAAGTAATAATATAATACTTTGATAATAAGCTAAAGAGTATATAATATGTACCAAAACACTTATCAGGTGATAAAAAAATAAATAAGTTAGTAAGCTACTAAAAACAAAGTCAAACATGTCAATTTTTTTTTTGTTTTTAATTAGCATGGGGGGCGCACCATGTGAAGCGTCAGATATCGTCAATCGAGCGAAGGAATTTAGATATTTCAGAGAATTTCGATATTCAATTATACAAGTGGTATTAGCGCCATCATAATTATATTTTTACACAATCATATGTACATACATATACTTAAAAATATCCATGAATATAAAATAATAATAAATATTATAAATGCGAAAGTAAATCTCTCCGTTTCCTTTTCACGCTGAAACCGCTGTACCGATCAAGATGAAATTTGGCATGCAGATAGTCTTGAGTCCCGGAAAAGAACATAAGCTACTTGAAAACGTCAAGTATTGTCCGTTTTTTTTCCCCAAATAATTGAGGAGTTGCCGTTGAAATCCTACACCGATGACCGAATACTAAGAATACAAAGAAGTTTGCAAGAGCAGACCACAGGCGGCACCCGTTCACAAGTATGACACATGAATCAGCCATCGTTTCGCTCAACCATGTTTTAGGGAACGTAACGACCCGACGCACATGCCACCACCGCAGAGACTTTGAGAGACCATGCAAGCAACTCCAATAAAACTTCGGTTGTATTGTATATCTTGAGCAACTAACTTGTCTCTAGACAACGACACATTGAACCACTATATGCATTACAAATAAATAAATACAATATTAATATTCAAATACATTTTATGTGACAGCATGGATACGCTTTTTTTTCTTTCTTCCTGTTGTAGCTTCGAGCGTAGCTGTTAAATTCGTAGCGTGCCTACGGGTAATCGTAGCGCGGGTTACGCGTTCCGAGTATATAGTTGGCATAGCTGTTTTCAATCTTTTCTGGCGAGCGACGTTGCTTATAAATATGTAGGGCGTAAAATTTAAATCAAAAATATTAAAAATAAACTTAAATTTATTAATATAATTAATTAATTAATTTATTTTGCTTTAGGCGTGAAAAAATTATCGTTTCTTTTTTGGAAACCGTACCAATGTAGTACAACTATGAACCATCGACTTAACCAACCAACAAGCATAATATTTAATGTGTAAATATAAAGAGTCGATCTGAGATTATAAGATAACTAACAGACGAGCTAACGATTGTGGAACCTTGATGGATGATAGAACGATAAACTCGCTCGATTGCCAATTGCAATTGTTTTGAATATTTGTATATCCCGTGAACTGTGGAAATATCGATATAATTTACGATGTTAAGTCAAGCTTTATTTTTTATATTTAAGTACAACTATAAATTACAGTATAAATAGACACGCGACAGCCGTTAAAGTTGACTAGACAGATATGCGAAATAACAAAAACACTTTTTAACGAACTTGGGTTTTGGGCTATGAGATATAAGCTGTATCTGTGTGTTAATATGTTTATCTGATCCCCTGTACTTTTTATGCTACTTATCCTATTTTGGGGAATTAGGTGTCATTAGCTTTGTTTTACAGTTCCGCATGTCAAAGGCTATTCGATGCCATATTAAATCGAACATGGCGCATATGAAAATATCACAAATCATCAATTCATATCATCAATCAAGTTTAATATCAATGCAAAATACGATAGGTTGTGGAATGAACTCCCTGGCAAGGTTTTCTTTTTTTTCGTCAAGTGTTGTTTCTTTTATCGAAGATTTTTTTTTGGCAGATTTTACATTTGTGAGGTATTTTTGTTTGTTTAATTAATTTTTGATTTGAGACTTTTATAATTTTACGTGGGCTTTAAATTTCTAAATTATTTGTTAGTTAAAGGTGTTAATGATTTACGAGTTATTATAATACATAAGGTAAGTCCTTTCTCGTAGCGGTAAATATTTATATAAAACAGTGTTGACATTATGTCGTTTTCTCTGAGGACACAGTATGGGGCTCTTCAAGAAAGATTTTACTAGATTTTTGAAGAGTCGGCAACGCGCGAGTGATACCCCAGGTGTTGCAAGCGTCCATAGGCTTCGGTGACCGCCTACTATCAGGCGGACCGCAAGCTTGTTTTTCACCTTAGTGCTATAAAAAAGGAAACGATACTTAATAACAATACTAATGGTTATACAATTATCGATATTTTCTAAAAAATAACTAACCTTGATCGTAATGAGATAGAGGAAAATGCCAAAGTATTTTTCCAAATTCCGTCACTGGACCATTAGTGAAGCTATTACTCTATCAATTAACTGTGTACTTAAAGTAAACTATTGAAAAAACAAAAAAATATGTAAATGTGCGCTTCACAGTATAATTTTTAAATTTAGTAAACAGCGTGGAAGCTTTTCAGGTATTTCTCACATTATTTCAGTAGATATAAAAGGGTTGCGCATACGCAGGTTGTGTTCAGCTTGAGTTACTTAGTTGTAGTCTGTCGCTCGTGTACGACAGACGTCGCTTTCGATTTCGGTCTCATATAGAACAATAACATTGTGATAACGAAATAGTTATCAACAGATAAACGATATTATTTTACGAAGCTGATATTATTTTATTTCGTCAAGTGTTGTTTCTTTTATCGAAGACTTTTTTTTGGCAGATTTTACATTTGTGAGGTATTTTTGTTTGTTTAATTAATTTTTGATTTGAGACTTTTATAATTTTACGTGGGCTTTAAATTTCTAAATTATTTGTTAGTTAAAGGTGTTAATGATTTACGAGTTATTATAATACATAAGGTAAGTCCTTTCTCGTAGCGGTAAATATTTATATAAAACAGTGTTGACATTATTTCGTAGAAACAACATAATACTCAACAGCAGATTTTTATTTAATTATTGGCTTTTAATTTTTGCCTTTAAATACTTTTCTTAAAAATAAAATATAAGTACTCTTTTTCTGAGCACAGGTATATTTTACTGTTAAATACAAAATCCTGGATAAACCTTCCTGATATTCCCTGATATTCCTATGGTTGTTATTAAATTTCTTAATTGTAATTATATACCTGTATTTATAGGCGTATCCAGAGGGGTGTTTTAGACCCCCCACTCCGACCCTCACATAGCGTCTACCTTCCGATGCCTATACCTAAACTATGAACTTCTGACACTAATTGTGATGCTGCTGATAAATGGACTTAGTGCTGCTCAGACAAAAAAGGCTTAATTAGTTAGTAGACTTATAGACTAAGTTTAGATCGGTATGACGTTATGATTGACAGGTTTGATGATAGCTGATTATCTTAATATTTAACCCTGTTTCTAGGGTAAGGCGGCCAACTTTATGAAATATAAATCCGGAACATTATGTGGATATGTGCGAAGGACTGAAGTTTTAAGTTAACTTAAATTAGGAAAAAAAAAACACATACAACTTACCTATTGACGTAGTTTTCGTATGCATTGCGCATAACGTTTCAAGTTTAAGTAGCTAGGTATAGTTAATGGGTTTTACGATGTCCTGATAACTGTACGCACACCTCATAGGTACTTGAAAATGCAATTGGGCGCCTTTTTCTAGGGTTCCCTAGCTCAAAAGGTCTGTCTGTTAACCTTTATGTCTGTAAGTTAAGACTATTTTTAAGTTGAAAATAAAATCAAAACCAATAAAACCTTGTCTCTTCCGTTTGTAGGTACCATATTTGAAAGATTAAAAATCCTAAAATCAACTATTTTTGATAAACAAACAAGCACAACAAACTGTGGCAAACAAACTAACGGTCCGCCAATGTGAAATTTTACCATATGACTACTGATTGCCATTATCTACTGATAGATTACACTGGTCCTGAACAAAGCCAGGCTAGTTTGCTAGTCGTAAGTCTATTTAGTGTTAAGTGAGGTCACGAAGATCTTTAAGTAACCTACAAAGACTTATATGAACAATATAATTTTATTTGCACATCTATAATGTAAATTAATCTATGTAAATACAGGCTATATTATTTTAAATGGACGCACACTGCTAATTTATTAAAATTTATTTTATTTTTACTTATTTCAAACACACCTACCTACGTAGTTTTTAGAGTTCCTTACCCAAAATAGAGCCTTAATGGGCTCTATATTTAAGACCGAAGCAGGTAAAAGATTGCAAAAAACACGGTTTTGTATACATATACCTAACTGTTAATACACTTATAAAGACACTGGTTGGTATTGTGTTGTTGAAACTAGTTGTTGAGTAAATCGTTGGTATTTGTATATTAGCAACTGCGGGATAGCTCGGTCAATTATATATATATAACGGCGCTGGCCCTGTGCAGATTGGCGTTGTCGAACTAGTGGCTATTCAATTGTCAAAGTTCTTTACTCTGACTGATTAAACGCGTGGTGTCATTAAAGCTATTAAAATGGGGAATCAAATAGGCACTTTTTAAAAAAAAAAAGAGGGACGAGTTTTTGTGACCCAAAAGTCATTAAAATGAGGAATTATATAGACCCATTTTTGAAAAAAAAAGTGGTCACAGGAGGGATTTTTTATGACCCCTCTTTTTTCAAAAAGCGGTCCATATGATACCCCATTTTAACGCCTCTTGCAACGCCTCTTTTTTAAAAAAGGGTTGTTTTTCTATAACTTTCCATTTTGATGATCGATAGAGACCATCACCACCAGCAATTTTTGTATCAAAAATTTTTTGTGACTATATATTTTTGTAAGAAATTAAATGGGACTACCTCTGAAGTATGACCTACCAAATGAAAATAGAATTTTCAAAATCGATCCATAATTGGCGGAGTAACAAACATACAAAAAAAAACATACCCGTCGAATTGATAACCTTCTCCTTTTTTGAAGTCGGTTTAAAAGAAAGAAAATTGAAAGCACTCAATCATCAAGGGAGGACGGAGATGTCACTAGGCGGTCAGCCATACCAAGACTCTTGGACACGATACTTACCCGAAATCCATAGTGGATTTATAACATAAAGTTTAAACTAGATTTACAATATTTACAAACAAAATTTTTTACAACTTTATTCGCTGCAAATGTCCAGTATAAAAATTCAATGCTTTGTAAAAAAGGAGGACACCTACTATAATATTTAAAAATACTAAAATAAGTAGCGGAATATAAATCGAGTTTCTTCTCGGTTCTTTTCGGTAAAATTCGTTAATGCTATTAACCTATAACCGGTGATTAAGTAAAGTAATTTGGAGTGTATAAAATTTATTTCATTTAAAAAAACAATTAATTAATAACATTAATATTCCTTCTAAGAAAATTAAAAGCTAATTATAAAAAAAGTGTAATTTCCCCTATGTATCGGAATACTTATTCTCTGAGCGAGAAATGAGCTAGGCCTCTTGTCGCCAGAAGCAAGCGCGGTAAAATTGATTAAAAAAATGTATGAGCAGATGGACCCCATGGGCCGAACGTCTCTAACGCAAACGGCACAAATATGTAATCCGAAAGTAATTTACAATACTTGAGCCGTTTGTTACGCTCTGTAAATTAATAAGTAAATCGTACTTTCGATTTTTTTAATTTTTGTCCGCCTGATGGTAAGCAGTGACCGTAGCCTTTGGATGCTTGCAACACCAGGGGTATCCAACTCCTTTAAAGTCTCGCCCCAAAAGCCCGGTGGAGCAGTAATGGCTGCATCAGCCAACTGCAGTAGTCATTCAGAAAAAAAAAATGGGTAGAACACATACAGGTAGACAAAGTCTCTCCTCAGACTTAAGGGTTCGATACGGCAAGTGCGTTTGTGATCGTCGACAATTCTCACGCCTGTGTACCATAGAAAGTTTGTTAACGTGCGTCCGGTTAATTAGTTAATAAGGTGCTTCATACACCTAAACTCCGTAATGGGACTTAGCGCGTGCGAGGGGCTACTATCGAGACCGATCCAAGAGTTCCGCTTGCCATATCAATATAGTTAATCGATAATTTTAAATAAGAATGAATCCTTAAGGTTAATCCTTAATTTGTAGTAGGTAGTCTTGCTAAAAGTGCTTTTAGTTGAAATTGAGTTGCACCTCAGTCTTTCTTTAGTGCAAATTCCAAAATTGGTTCAATAACTAACGCCAACTGCTCAGTGTCATATGATAGTAGTCGTTAAGCTAAATCAGAGGCCTTATGGGCGGTTATAAAACTCTGACAGTTGAGTGGCCAGTAGCTCGACAAACGTCCACCAATACGCACTAGGCAAGCGCATTGGTCTACGGGCTAAGTGTCCTTCTTCAAATGAAGTCCTGATGAGGGGCATAAAATGCAGGTAGGCCAGGCGCCAGCTCAAGCAAACCTACACAAAAATGTAGAAGATAGTTTGTTTGGTTCCCAGTAGGTTATTAGTACACTTACCTTTCCTATGTATTTTAATCTGCTGTTTTTTTACAGTTCTATTAAAGTGTAGATATAATATACTTAAGTTTTATATAAGCAATTAAATATAAGGTAAACCAATGTGGAAAATTGGTTTCAGATCATTACAGCTAGTTCGATGTTCGAATACCGACAGAATGAGTTGCACAAATGTTAAAGTTCTTACATTGTTTGTGTAGTTGTTAACTCTATTGGAATAGAAAACACGATTCATCCGAATTGATAGTACCTAGTCATGAATATTTTTTAAAAAAAAAAAACTATTGTAAGGCTGAATAGCCAAATTTATAATCAAAAGTTACGTATACGTCTCAATTTCTTTTTCACTAGTAAAGCTATACTGCACATATCCCCCTTTTTAGGGTTCCGTACCCAAAGGGTAAAAAGCGGGACCCTATTACTAAGACTCCGCTGTCCGCCCGTCCGTCTGTCACCAGGAGCCACAGCAACAGATTTTTTTATCCTGTTGCCGCTATAACCGCCAATACTAAAAAACAGAATAAAATTAATATTTAAGGGTGCTTTCATACAACAAACGTGATTTTTTTTGCTTGTTTATGCTCTTCATTAATAACGGCAACAGGTAGATGCTTAAAATATTCACAGAATATTTAGTTATAAATTCACTTTAAGGATAAGTAATGAAATTAAAATAAAACAAATATTTAAGGGCGGCTCCCATACAACAAACGTGATTTTTTTGCCGTTTTTATAGATAATGGTACGGAACCCTTCTTGCGCGAGTCCGACTCGGTCTTGGCTGATTTTTTCTGATAACTAAATGTTCTTAAGTTCGCCTGTGTGCACATTTAGTGCAATGAAGAGTTTTTTATTACTATTTATTGAGTATTGCGATCCAAAAAGGAAATAAAGCCAGCGTACTCGCCACTTTACCACACGGACAAAAAAAAATCCATTTAGTTTTATGTATGTTTAGTTTTGTATAAGTTTAACTAAATTTTTAATATAACTTTTAAATCCTTGTACCAAAAAAACATTGTACATCTGGTCCATAACTCCATATTATTACAACTCAGAGCATCTGGGTTTCAATAGTTAGTAGATGCATGCAGTCAATTAGTCTGCCTCACAGAAATTTTAGACTTATACGTTTTTCTTCTTAAAGTGGAACTGTGTGAGGCAGTGTGTCACATTTGCGTTTCTTCGCACAAAAGGTCAAATAACCATACCTTCAAATAAGTGCACAAAAATTTGTACAAAGATTTTGCGTTGGCTGACGTCAAATCCATTGCGGTACCGACTACCAACTAACCTCGGTACAAAAATAATAACCCCGCGGCAGCAGACGATTGCAGTTGTAACAGGATGTGAATTGTGGTTATTACAACACACAGTTGGGTATTATTAAAGAAGAAGTTTTTCTAAAAATACTTTGGTACTTTGCACACAATCTTTAATCTGTCGGTTGGAGGAAAATAGATTTATCCTTATTAAGCCATCGTTACGATCTTCGTTGTTGGCTGGCGATAAGTCAGCCAATTTCCTACATACAACCTTCGACGTGCTTCTAATTAGTTCCGCTTTTGCACAATTTGAATCAAGTCCTTTTAAAGAATCTGGAGAAATTGTGCTGTAGCTGTCGTAGTATAGACAGGTGCCATCTATCGGCGCAATCAGCTTATAAAACAAAGGCAATCAGGTTTATAATTCCGAAATGTTTGGAGTATGCGGGCCTTGGGTTTTCGAGGGCAGAATATTAAATACAACTAGTATCTAGGTCTCAAAAGGCGACATTTACTTATAAACATTTAGCTCCATAGAACGTGAGTAAATGTATACTTCTCGATCACTCCCGACCTTTTCAGTTCCTTTTTCTTTTGCCTCATTTGTTTTGTCCACATTCTATTTGCTCTTTGATCTCTCAATATGCTCTGACCAACGCAACAACCTTTCTCAATCTTTGTCACTGCATTTTCTTTTTCTAGGCAACGTTTTCATTGTCAAATTTAAAAGTGATACATCTCATTTCCACAGCATTTAATATCAATCCTACTTTCATGTTTTTTTGCCCTACCTACCCAACATTCACTTCCATGCCTTCATCGATGTTGGAGCTAACACATCCCATGAACAGCCATACATGGAAGTATACCCTGTTTTTTCTTACTTGTCTTATTTCGTTAACTTAAAATAAAGTTTTTTTAATACTATCTAAGCCAAGGTACTAAACAAGGCCACCAGACTCTTAGCGGAAACCCCGGGGGCATAACTCGCCAGCTGCCGACCCTTTAAAACAGTAATCACTTTTTTCTTGAACAACTATGGCTTTGGTTAAAAAAGAAAAGCCGCTTGGTAGAATATAGTTTAATCTGTCTTTGTTATTTAATTGCACATTTTGCCTTTTCCATATTTTGAGTCAAAATCACAGTTTTCTCGATTTTAAGATTACATACGTGGGACACTCAGAAAGTTTTTTGAGAAAGTAAAAAACCCACGGAGCCCGGTGTTCGGTCGCTTGTTGCTCATTGCAGGCAAAACTTCTGGCAGGCATTTTGTGGTATACCATTTGGCGTTGATAATGATAATGCTTTGGTCTCGTAATGGAATTGAAACCAGATAATCCGTCAAAGTGTAGGAAATAGCGATCAAAAATTTCCCTGCGCTTCTTGATTGCTTCACATTCGTAGGCGTTGGTTCGTTTTCAAACAGCCAGACTATCAACTGACGCTTTGTTTCCGGATCGTATTGATTAATCCAGGATTCGTCACCTGTCACAATCTCGTATACGCGCCGAGACGAGCCTGCTTCAAATTCTTGAAGCATATCAAGGCACCACTCTACAGTGCTTCTAAGCTTCGGTGAGGTTGTGCGGCACCCACCGCTAAACTATCCTTCTCAAACTCATCAGGTTTTAGACCACATTTTAAATGGTAGAAATTCATCGCGCGAAAATGTTCTCGATGCAGATCCATTTTTAAAAGAGACACGATAATTTAGTTTGGCTCTCAAAAAATGTGGAGGGAAATTCGCAATTCGAACACTTAGTTTTACTTTTAAATAAACAAATTTTTCAAAATAATTACAAGTGGCCAGTGCCTTATACATAAAAACGTTTTTTCGCAAAACTTTCTACGTGGCCTGGTATGTATATTCACTTTGGTTGAAGCGTGATTGAGTAAAAAACATCTAAATAAACTTTCACAATAATAATATTAGTAGGAAGTAGGATTATTTTTCAACAAAAGCCCCTAAAGCCTTTCTTCAAAACGCTGCCTCACATAAAATTAACCTGGATGAGCCCCGACAGTTTGACAAAGCAAGCTTACGATCCGCCTGATGGTAAGCGGTCACCGTAGCCTATAGACGCTTGCATCACCAGGGGTATAGACCCATCAAAAATATTCTTACAGAAAACCTTGGCGAAAATCTACAACCCGAGCGTTCGCGGGAGAAAGTTCCATGAAACCGCACTGCACGCAACCATTTCGGTTCTAAAGTGTGAGAATGAATTCCCCGCCGATGGCGAGCGGTGCGATGTTGGAAAGTAGACGTGGGCATCATTTCGAACAATTCCTCAGAACACATCCCATTGTACAAGCGGTAGAACACACACAGGGAGGCAAAGTTTCCTCTCAGACTTAAGGGCTCGAAACGGCAAGTGAGTTTGGGATCGTCGACGAGTCTCACCGAGGCCGAGCACCGGTATCCGGGTGCACCCGCTCAGAAAAGGCAGCAGTACTACATATGAGGCCGAACTTGCGATTTGTATAGCAGCAACTTTTGCCCCGAGCAGCAGCTTCACCTTGTCTTGCAAATGATCTCGGAACTGAACATGGCTGGAAATGTCAACACCAAGGATCCCAATTATCTTGTGGATGGAGAGGGAAGTGTTCTGGAATTGTGGGACCACAGTAAATAGGTTTTTTTTAGCGGTGAACGCGCAGACTTGTCTTGTCTTTGTAGGGTTGAATCGGACCAAGTTGTCCCGTCCTCAGTCAGTCTGGTCTCGATTTGAGACACAAGTTCTCCGCGCTTTTCCTCCACAACGGAACGAGAGATGTTTGCACGACCAGTGTCATAAGTGTCTCTAGTACAGTCATCCGCATAGCAATGTATGTTGTTGATGTCCAACATATCATTGATATGCACTAGAAGCGTAGGAGACAGCATAGAGCCTTGCGGGACACCAGTATTAATTTCCATGCTATCAGAGCAACTACCGTTAACTACGGCTTGTTTGCGTCTGCCGGACAAAAACTAGCCACCATTTGCACAAACTCTCGGACACTTCGAAAGAAGACCCCGGTTCCAGACCCGATCGAACACCTTCGCTATGTCCAGGCTGCATACCAATGCCCCTCCATGACTTTATCCTGACTTCTGATAGTTGAATATTCAGCGACATCTCTGTGATTAATATGGTAAAACTGGTAGCAATTACTGCCAAGGCCTTAAATTTGAAAGAAGTCGTTGGATAAAGTCATCGCTCCGTACAACGGCTGCCTACATACAGACCCCTAACATTTGTGGACAGCAAAACGTGTATGATTTAAGAGTGTGCCAATGCATGACAGAGGAAGCAAGATGAATATATACATAATCAAGCACTCAAGAAAGGGACAAGTACAGTTTCTATTTTCAAAGGAATGCGAAAATATCGAAAAGAGATTGTTTAAATATTAATAGCAAAAGTTTTTAAAAATATCTTTCTGTCACTGATGTCTAAACTACTTTTTTCAATAATTTAGTGCATAGTTACTTCATTAGGTTTTGAGTGAAGCCCGCTAAATTAACTTTATAAAGCAGTTTTCTAAAAAAAAATCTATCGAATAAAGTATACGCAATCATGTTTTGGGCTATGCTCTATTTAATTGTGTTTTTGACGTGACAACGTCTTTTAAATTGGTTTGCCGGGTGACACTTCAAGAAACTGCGTTACGCTCCGCTCACGTTATGCGCTCACAATGAGAGCGAGTGAGAGGCACGCACCCGCCTAAGAGCGAGAGAGACAGACATAAAATCATTGTCACGTAAAACTTTCGCCCGTATACCGACTTTACAGGCAACCAGTTTTTTTTTCTAGAAAATACATTCAGCAGTTTTAGAAAAATCGCTGTTAAAAAAGTGATTTCTTGCATATACTCTTTAACGCCAGTTGGAGCTAAGTTTCTTTAAAGCTCACAGCAATAATCAAACTCAAAAATCTCATACAAGCCATCCCGGCGTTAGCCTGTTTAAGATTAGAATGGCCTTGAATAAGTTAAAGATCAATAAGGTGGCAGTTGAAGGCGGAAACACACCAGAGCTTCTAAAAGCGTCGGTATGCAAAATCGCCTATCGGTTAACTCAAAGTTAAAGAAGTATATATACGAGTAGAAGTGCTGAAATGTTTGTATAACAGAGCCATTCTAACCGACTACATGACCGTAACACGAAAAAAATCGAACAGCAAAAAGCTATTACACAGGAAAATGCAATTACTCCGAAACTATTCACCGCTATGTTGATAGATGTGTGTAAGCTTCTGGAGTAAAAAGAATATATATGACATGAATTTAACTGGCGAGCACACGACTCTTCTTCGAATTCAATTCTTCGACGCAGAATCATGGCAGAATCTCTTGAAGGCAGTGGCATGATGCTCAAAGACCTCAGCTGTGTTTTCTAACAGGTGAGTTCAAAGAAAACATGGACAAAAATAAGGTAATATTTAATGTCCATGTCGCGCTTATACCGGTTGTGAATGGGATCGCTGTTTTTTATAATATATTCATACTAATAATACTTAATAAAATATGAAGTAATTTATTCAGGTAAGTCCAACTTCCAGAAATAGGCTACCTATTTGGAAAATTTGCAGCGGTTGGGAGATTACTTTTTGTCCAAAATACTTCAGTGTCTAAAGACAAAAGTCTGCCACAAGCGTGTGTTGCCACAGATGGTTTATATTGTCTCAATCTGTTGACTTCTTAAATAAGCACGGTACAACTTTGGATTTTGAATGCAGTCTGTGCAGGACGTCTGTAAGTTTTAGGCATAGTCATAGAGAACTGGACAGCACATTTTCTAGCTAGCTGTAAAAAAAATGGTCGCAAAAGTGTGACAGAAACGAACGTGTGGTGTCTTGTCTATGAGCACATATATCACAGGTTAATTTGTCTCTTTCTAAAGAGTGGCCTATTGCGCAGTCCATGGGACAGATTACAGAACTCGAAGTCTATGGATTAAGGTTCGTTATGTTCGTTAAGTCTAAGTTATTTATAATTACTTAGTGATCGACTTTCTGCCGTCGCTACGTTTTGACAAGTACGGTCCTGGTTTTGCTATAAGGTGCTATAAGTACGTTACAAGCAGTGAGCGCGCAAAAACGTATTACAAATGAGTAGAGGCAGAATCGTTACACTTTACGGAAACCCATAACCTATTATCAATTGACCTATCCATAATTTAATCAAACTTGTATTTTATAAAAGACTTTTGGGACAACCTGTATCATTTAACAAAAGTATGTTTTTTACCAGAAATAGTAATGCTATTATTTATTATTCTTACACCGGCTCCACACGTTGGCCCCAATGTTGGACCCCTCTATTATGCTTGGCATCCACATGGGACTCAGTGCGTGACAGCTAAATTCCAACACTTGCGCGAGTGTTAACGATTTGCGTCGATACACATGTTTGTGCAAAGAGTAGTGTTGGCCCCAACGTGTAGAGGCGGTGATGCTGAAGATTACCTATGCACCATGCATGACTAGGTAACAAAAGCCGCCGCGTAGGCAAGTCGGTGCACAAGTGTTGTTTTACATTTGTTTTGTTTACTGTAACGCATTAAACTAATTGTGTCCATATCCATTTATACGTGAAATACGTAAATCACAAATGTCGTAAGGTTTTATTGTTGTGGAACAATTTTTCCTTATGTTCGCTTCGTAACTCAAATTGAGTATCGGGAAAATACCGTGAAGAACACGTCTTATAATAATGATAATAAGTTATGAAGTGCTTATTATATTAGGTATAGGTTAGGTCCTGGAATAGGACATATTTTTATACCAAAAAATTCAAAAGTTCCCGCAGGAATAACTAACACAGAGCTTAAACGAACTATATCTACAGCTATAGCTTGCTATAGCAAACTTCATTAGTATAATTAAGGCGCTGAAATTTCTAATTTCACGCCGATAACCGAATTCAAGGCTAAGAGCTACCTACATCAGTATGAGTGGTTAATAGATACAGCTGGCGACAGGATTCTGTGTCAACAACACTTCAACCTCTAACATTTTCGCAACGATTCTTAATATCGTTGCACTTGATCGGCGATAATGTAATCAGTCAGAAGCGTGCGTTATCACTATCACTATCAGCGAACATTATACGAATGTTTCAGAAGAAGAGAGCGCATGAAACAAAACTAGTGTTGTGTTCGGCTGTGTAACGAATGTGAAAGGGGTTCTGACCATTATTGATCTAAGTATATATAATATGTACTTACACATACATTTTAAATATTCACTAAAATTTATACCTGTTAACAAAAAAATTATAGGGCTTTGACAAGTGGTATTTAGCGACTTACAAAATGCTTTATCCCTATAGCATTTTTAATTTGAGGGGTTCGCATTAGCAGTAGAACGGATTATCGAGGCTAGTGCTACTGTACTTCTTAGTTCTTTGCTCTAAATAGACTGGCATACGGCGGTGCACGGACGAAGGGATGGGCTGAACATGGCGAAACCATAAGGGTTCCTTGTTGGACTACGGAACCAAGTAAGAAAGGGGCCAAGTGTAGTACAAATAACAAGTGGGTTTGTTACAAGGTTTGTTAACAACACAGATAAAGCACTTGAGATCTAAGTATGTAAGTGGGTGTATTGTATAAATGTGTTGTGTCAAAGGAAACTTCACTGCATATTATCTATAAAAAAAAATTAAACTGGCTGCTTGTCTCTCTGCCCATAGATACACGATATTCTCCGGTAATACTAAACGGATTTTATAAGGGTTTTTATAGCTAGAAAAAAAAAGGGTTTAAAAGCAAGATGTTGCATAGGAACATATATATAATCTATGGTTATTTTAACAAAGTTTCCTGAAACAATACATCTTTTATGGGTGCCGTAGTTAATATAGGTATTCTTTATTTCCTTAATTTTTTATTAAGAATGTTAGGAAATAAAATATACAAAAGCCTTTATTTATAAATCACTAACATTATATGACGTAGGTAAAGTTGTTTGTTGTTGTAGGACAACAAACTACTTTTTCCATTGTATTTTATTGCTTGCTTAGGTACTACTACCTTCTGATAAGCGCAGAAAGGTATTTCATAGCAGTAAACAAACAGTAAATACAGTAAAGTATTGTAAGGGATAATAGTAGTAGGGAGTAATCCTTTTCATTGTGGAGGAATTAATTTGTAACTGTCTATGTAAATATGTATAACGGGGTGTTGTCAATTCTTGTTGTCTAATAGGCTGAGAACGTTCGGCCAAACCATTACGTAGATAGACGCTACGAGAAAATGATAAAAGTGCTAACCTCTTTGCTTGGTAAATTATTCGATTTTGATTTTTCATCGGATCCTAGACCGCGTGCAATATAAAGAAAACATATAAAACGGTATCCTATCCTTCGATCACGTTTTTTTTTTATTTTCATTTAACCGTAATTAGAAACGTGTAACTGGATCCCAAATTAATAAATCATATCTGAAACTGTAAGCTTTGAGTTGCCGCACAAAAATGTTTGCTATTTAAGAGGGGAGGTGGGGTATAAAATGTATATCCACATTTGTTTATTTTTCCAATCGATAAGGATTTTTTGAATTTCCCTAATCCTCCTCTTGATGGTGAAACAAGTGATGAAAATTTAAATTAGTATTCCGATATTGTTGTATGTAAAACCAATAAACTTCTAAAAACTTTCGTCTTTTCCAAAAGTCCACGCAGACAAAGGCGCGAGAATAAGCTAGTGAGCTATACATATATATCTTATTGTCATAAGCGACATACAAACAAAATTTCATATCAACTTGCACAGAGATCCAGAAAAAATCAAATATAATAACTATTGTAGGTCTGAAGCGGGATAGATCATTTCCGCTCCAACCATTGTGTATAGGACTATCTCTTATAAATTATAATATGCCATAGCCAAAGCTTAACAATAGGTAGTTAAGCCATAATATATCATCGACGACATCACCTGTGTCATACCTGTGTGATGACGGACAACTCGGACAAGCCTTAACAAACATGGCGAGCCCATTTCATGGTTAGAACACAATCATATTACAGATTAACCATACTTACAATCAAAATATCAGACAAACAAGGCAACACCTGTTTAATGTTAGTTTTTATATTTTTTTAACACGTAGGTATCCTACTAGCATTATAAGGCCTGTGATACCGTGATCCCAAAATCGCAGGAACGGCTACTTAGGTATCTACTGTTCTAAAATGGATTAAAGATCTAGCTAAGACCGGGAGATTTTCGAAATACAAGAGGCAGAGGTTTCTGTCCAGCAGAAGACTCTTTCAGGGATTAATATCGTGTAAAATAACTCTCCGTAGTCAGACAAAGAAGCTGCCTAACAAGGCGCGTTTAGAACCCGCCTCCAAATTTTCTCTCATTGTGTGCAAAACGCAAGGGCTGCAACTAGTGTTGCACCGCGTCTCGCACCATTAACATCGAGTGGTAATAAAGTGTGTCACGTAATCGTCACAGCCGGCGCGCGGCATTGGACGTGAAATGATAAAAACCAAGGGCAAGGCCTGCGCTGCCGGCGCGTGCCGCAGCGGTAGCGTGCCAATGCGGGAAATGCGGCTCAGTAGGTACCTTCAGTCGTATAGTGATGCATTGTAGGGCATCTTCTCTAAGTTTAAGCCTTTCAACATATTTGAACACAGTGTGGCATAGATATATGTAAGATCTGGCAGCTTTGGGTCAATTGTCTTCGTTCTGGCTTCAGCCGATTGAATTGATTTCTAGTGCCATCCTTATACGAATATGTACTACTTTTTACCTAGATTTATTTTAGACCGATAATGATGATAATGAGCTAGGTCTCATTTTTAGATAACGTCGTTTTTGCCGTGTTTTCAAGCAATGACAAACTGACTTTAAATATATGACCTTCTGACATCTATTGGCGAGTAGTAATACTAATATTTTTTTCCGACACCGCAACACTAAAGCTACTCGACAATAGATAGCGTTGTTAAAAAAAACGAGCAAAACTCGGTTCCTAGGTACTTAATATATATACGCAATTCTTCACCACAGAATAAAAGGTTGAACTAGCATTCAAAGAGAATATAATTACTACGTTTTACTAGCATTCGCTCTCGAATAGTTCGCTATTTGACAGCTTGAGATTTTTAATGTAAGTCACGTTTACGTTTTAAATACAGTCGCGGGCAATTAATAATTCCAGTTGTTAATTTATTATTATGGTACCAATTTATTAAGATGCCAAAGTAGAGACGGGGTCTATAAAACATCTTGAGAGACTTGAGTAGATGGCCTCTTACGAGTGAGTGATTGCGGTTCCCTATCTAGTTACTATAAGTTAATTAAATCTTAATCGTTGTAAAAAAAAAAAACAAGTTATTGCCCGCAAATTCGTATCTGGGATTCGGAATATAAAATAAAAAAAACCGGCCAAGTCGGTTTTTTTCCACAATTCGGGAGTTGCCGTTAAAATCCTACACTGATACCCAGATTTAGGGTGGGTTGAACCGCTGGCAAAAGCTAGTATAATATATGTGCGCATAATAATGTATGTACGATTTAATAAAATTTTACAAGAAGTTATCTAATTTATCATTGTTATAATAAAATTGGAAAAAAAATCGTTATTCATTGAATCAAGGGTTTAAAATATTTACAGTCGGTATCATGCAGGACAACGTCTGCCCGGTCATCTAGTCATTTATAAAGTCGGAAATATTGTAGTAAGCTTTTAACAAAGTTGTTGTTTAGTAAAATATTTTTTTTATTTTAAATTTATTTAGGCAGTGGATGTTAGTGGGGGCTACCCTGAAAGCACTCCAGGTGGTGCTTGTGAGATTGATTGGGCGGAGGGTGGCGCGCCGGTGTAATTGTAAGATTGTGTAATTTTTGCCATTTGGCTACGGAACCATAAAAATGATCTCATTCATATTCTTATGCTGTAACAAATACATTTCGGTTGGCCATTGAAATCTTCTGCATTTTTAGCTTCTTTGACAATTAACAAAATACATTCGTTTCAATGATAGTTTCTAATAGTTAATACTTATAGGTTATTTCTTGCGGTGTTGCCCCGCGGGATTTAACTTCCATACTTTTCTTTTCCTATTTAAACCCTGTAGGAATTGATTTTCCAAAAATGCGGAAATATGTGTCTACGTATGTGTTTTATTAATACATAAATAACTGGATACCTAGGCAAGTATCATTCCCTCTGTTAGATAATAAAATAAGAAGGCTAAAATACGTTCTTCTTTCTGTGCCAGCGGGCTACTGGGCTGTGGGCTGAGTTAGTTATTATATTAGGCAAATTAGATTTTGTGGCGTGAAGTACTAAATACTAATTATACAAAGTAACAAACGTACTAAGTAACAAACATACTAACCACAATCTTTCGCATTTATTATATTAGTAGGATAGACATTGAAACAAAAAATATCATTACACTTTTAATTAAAACTTTAATAAGTTGTTTCAAATTATTACTCAATGCTCAAACAGTTTAAATAGGTACCTAAAGTTTTTACAATATTTTGTCAGTCTGACAGCACGTTATTAGCTATTTAGTATACCATAAATTTGTATATATTAATATTTAATGCTAAATCTCATGTTCGAAGTCAACTGGTTCATCTTTTAGTTCTTTAAAAACTGATTGAGCTATTTAGAATAGTTTAGTTTTCAAGGTGAGTTACAACTTAGTGGTCGTCCGGTAAAAGTGAGTAATAAAATTTGTATAATTTATTTATATTTGCACGAACAAGAGATAATATTAATGATAAATTCTCGTTCTGACTTTTGGTTACGGCACCTTTGTTTAGAAATAAATAATTAAATGATACAAACCGATTTTAAAATCCATTGCAGATTAAGCCTCAAGAACACAGAATAATGGGCTTTTCGTTTAGGCCACTGCTACGGGCTAGCCATCGTGCTGGCTGGTATGCAGGTTTTCTCCTGGTTGATTACCTGCACCGAAGAGCTCTTAGTTTGAACGATGTGAAAATTTTAGGAAAAGATTACTTTGTTAATTTTTTTATATTCCGAATGCCATACACGAATTCGTGGCCAATAACTTGATATTTGACCACAGTTAAGATCATTAGATGTAATTAACTTAGCCGCAATCACCCACCCGTAAGAGGCTAACTACTCAAGTCCCTCAAGATGTTTCACAGACCCCGTCTCTACTTTGGCACTTTAATAAATTGGTACTATAATAATAAATTAACAACCTAAATTATTAAAGTTTTATGAGGAAATATCAGACCCAAGCGAATACACATATAGGTATTTGGATACAATTGCTGTCGCGCTAAAACCCGTGCCAAAGTGCCAAGTTACCAATGTGCTATAGGGACAACTGTGTCTCGGGCTAATTATACCTAGTCACAGTAATCAAATGTGTTTTGTAATTTTAATTATTTTGGAAGGTAATTAATTATCCTATGTTTTGTTTTTTTTATGAATTGGTTTACATATTCGTACAGCGCTCGTCTAAAAATGTCATAAAAAATAAATGATTAAATAAATATAAAAATCCGACTGCACTAAAAAGAAGTAAACAAGTGCACCTAAAACACACCAAATATTTTACTATAAGCAGGCGGGAATCATTTTAAGGTAACTACTATATTGTGAGCAATCTGTAGGTAGGTACTGCTATTTGTTCTTGCATTTAAATGATTCCCGCCTAATTATAAGTAAATATTTGGTATGTTTTAGGTGCAATTGTTTACTTCTTTTTAGTGCAGTCGTTTTTGTTTATTTATTTAATAATTTATTTTTATTTACAGCTTTTTAGTGTTATTTATTTGCCCTTTTTTTTACTTGCGCTTGAGTATTTTACCGTAAGTGTCATATATTTTCGTATTCGGCTTTTAAAGCCCTTTATTTTGATACCCAACTCGAGGATTTTGAATTGAAATATTTCCCACTATTATGAAGTGGTGTAAAAGAAGAACCTATTCCTATAATGATGGCACTTTGTTCACGTGTCGGTAAAAGGACATGTATTATCGGAAGGCTTTCAATTCCGATATTGGACTTCAATATCGGAATTCCGATACAAATCTCAGAATTGCAATTATTTCATATAAAGTTAGATTAGATACGAAAACACAGATATATCAAACCAATTTCTTTTAATGTTTAACCAAGTGCAAGTCTGTGCTTGCTCCACCGAGGAGCGCGCACCACAAAATGCTGCCTGACTCGCACTTGACCGGTTTTTTAGGGTTCCGTACCCAAAGGGTAAAAAACGGGACCCTATTACTAAGACTCCGCTGTCCGTCCGCCCGTCGATCTGTCCGTCCGTCCGTCCGTCTGTCACCAGGCTGTATCATAGAACCGTCATAGTTAGACAGTTGAAATTTTCACAGAAGATTCATTTTTGATGCCGAAACAGAAACAACGAAAAGATTGAGCTGAACAAAAAACAGAATAAAATGAATATTCAAGGGGGCTTCCATACAACAATCGTGATTTTTTTGCTTGTTATTGCTCGATATTGATAACAGCAACAGATAGATGCTTCAAATATTCACAGAATATTTAGTTACATTTTCACTTTAAAAATAAGTAATTGAATAATAATAAAACAAATATTTAAGGGGGGCTCCTAAACAATAACCGTGATTTTTGTGCAGTTTTTATAGATAATAGTACGGAACCCTTCGTGCGCGAGTCCGACTCGCACTTGGCCGATTTTTGTTATAAAATTTGTTGTTTACTAGAGAGCTTACCTACACTACTTACGTTTCAAGTTAAAACTTGTATGTATTAGTGTCTCAGTGGGTAATGTCACTAATGTCCTGCCTGCTAATTACTTATTTCCAAAAATCTGATCTGAATTACAGTTTGTGGTTGGTTTTATGCGACTAAGGTGTGTTTTAAACTGTTAGGTTCATAGACACCAACTCCAAACTGTAATTCAGATCAGATTTTTGGGAAATAAGTAATTTTTTTTACCTTTTTAGTGCATCTTTTTGAAGCCGGTTGTTTTTTTGTTAAAAAGTTTTTTACTTTTTTCTTTTGAGTGACGAATTAGAAGACGTACTCTAAAAACATCCATACTCGTAACAAAATTTTATACAATCATAAACATAAAAAATTTAAGACTTATATGGTTTTCTCATGGATGCCATTGTCAAAACGAAAACTGAACCACACAGGAAGCACCAGCTTTTAAATAAAAAAAGAATATTTAAAATCGGTTAACCCAGTCGAAAGTTCTGAGGTAACAAACATAAAAAAATACAGTCGAATTGAAAACCTCCTCATTTTATGAAGTCGGTTGAAAAGAGGGGTATGGGACTATGGGTTCAATCCCTGCACAAGAACATTCGTCTTTGACTTGGTGTTTTCGAATAATAATTGATGATTTAACAAAAAGGTGTATTAGTATTTGTATTATACAAGCTTTGTTTAGTTTGGTATCAGATGTCCCTTTTATTTTTATTATAATATGTTTACTATTGTATGAAAACCCTCTTAAATTTTATCTTTGCGTTTTTTGCATTATTTTCTAGGAAATCTGCCATAATAACAATTGTTGACTGTAAAAGTGTCAGGCTTCTACCTATTTCGCTCTAAAAGATAGATCCATCTAAAGGTCGGACGAAAGGACAAACACACACCGTAGGCTTAGAACCTAATAGCGCTCCGTTGGCACCCTAAAAACTGCCTGTAACATCATAAATGAATATGAATATACTTTACTGCACATAAAAATAACAGAAAAATAAAAAGTAAGTTGACAAATGAGGTACAAATGTAGGCGGCTTTATCGCTAAAAAACGACCCCTAACAGACAAACCTTTGTGTAGAGGAAATTTTAAATGAGAGGTGGTGTGGTAGTGATAACAGTAACTTAAAATAAAATAAAAAAAGGAAATTACATATACATGCAACATATATACCTACAAAAATATTAGTCTATATATATATATATATATATATATATATATATGTATATAAATAAACTAGCTAACCGGGCAGACGTTGTCCGGCATGAAACCGACTGCAGTGCCATCTGCCGGGCTGATTTGTGAATCTAAACCATCCAGGGCGCCACCCAAACGCATACAAAAAAAATCATGCAAATCGGTCCAGCCGTTTAGGAGTACAGTGACACACGTATAGTAGAATTATATACAAACATAAATATACCTATATTATAAATACATATATCTCTAAATTATAAATTTATTTAAAGTATAAAAAAACATCAAAATAAAGATTAAATTAACCAACAAATGTTGAGTTAACTAAACATAAAAGCTATCACTATGCAAAAATAATTCCAGCACAGACAGAGAATTCTCTACATATGTATTAAAAAGTTACAGAATATAGTTTTATTGTATTAATAGCATTCTTTTTACTAAACGATGTAAACTTGGTCACGCACGAATCATCGAAGTCGTTCGTTTAAATCATCAATGTGTCTAAATTAGTTTAGTAAAGACGCGGCAGAATGCAACTAAAGTTCATTTTGTCGGTATCTGGCTGTAGATAAACATTAACTAATTTGAAAACAAATTAGATTAAAATTATTCAACCATTAAATTCATAATGTACTTCAGCCAGTTAAATAGTTGATGTCCAAAATAATTTTACTAAGTTAAATTCCGACTTCCGAAGAGTTTGACAATGAACTTGCTAATTATTTATAAAGTTGTACCTATTGTTATGTCTCTTATCAATTATTGTTGTAAAGTTTCATATTTATAATGACCTTATGGCGAATTTATACACGTTATCTTTGCAGCCAAATAAACAAAGGATACAGGATTCAACTTTAAAAGAAATTGTAAATCACGTATCGTATACAAAGAAGATAGTTAACTTAACTTTAATGTTAAGATTCTTATACGAAGCATATAAAAAAATATTTTTGTAATAAATAGGTAGCAAACACTGGGCAAAATGAAAAAAAAAAGGTTATGGCGTACGGAGGTCGACAGTAGATCGATTTGTGACGGAAATCGTTTCGGGGCACCTTGTAGTTGAGGCTTCAAGGTGACGAGACGCAGTTATATTGTTACCATTCCAGGTGTAACTAAAACCTTATTGGACATGTACGGAGTACGGATAATTTGAAGTAGTTATTTGTTGCAGGTGTCAGAATTGCTTATTAGAAATTAGTATTTGAATCGAAATATTTCATTGGAAAGACCATTGAAATATTTGATTGATGACTCAAAAATTTCGAATGCAAATAGATTTTATTAGGGCTTAAGTAGCAATAATGAAATCTATTCGCATTCGAAATAAGGTACTTGTTTCCATATCACTGGAAACACAGAAATAATAAAATCTGCGTCAATTATGTAAGTTAAGGTCGACATAGGTTGCCTTTACGTCGATTATTATATACGAATTTTCCAAACACAAAATTATTACATTATTTTTGTAGCCTGCTTTTTTATCCATAAAATAGTTTAATCATATTAATAAAGCAATATGTGATTATTAAAAAAATCAATCTCCGGCCGTTAATCGAAAAAAAACCTTAATTTTAGAATACTATACTTGGCCAATCATATTTTTGCTTCAATAATATCAACTGAAGACGGCTTGCCCAATAAAAGAACAAAACTACTCAAAGCTTCTTACATCTAATTTAAGCAACTGTAAATAAAAACCAGGTGTTATTGTTAGGTCACAATGGTTACCAACATAGATCAACACTTTTGGCAGGTTTTGATGTTAAACAAAACTAGTAAGTACGGAAATGCTTCAATGACTGGCGAGTATCCGTGCCACAAACACCACCAACAGTCACTCATTAACTTCAAGATCTAGCCGTTTTTGTTTCTGTGATATTTTCCAATACTGTGTTTCAGTAGGGTACATACAAGCTCCCCATATTTGTTAATTCATCATAATAACCTCTTGGTTTTTCTATTTCAGATGAGGCAGCTTCTTCTTGTAGCTGCGGCCGTGGCAGTTGTGCTAGCGGAAGATCTTCCTCCTTCCTGCGACAGACCAGTTTTCTGCAATAGTGATCTGTTGCACTATGTCCAGATGGCGCGAATTTATACCGACTCTAAAGAATTCGTTGACTTACAACTTCGCACTGACGAAAATATAACTATAAGTGCCTTTGATGCGCTGCTAAACGACACCAATCGAAATCCAACACAAGACCAAATAAAACAATTTGTAGAAAAGTATTTCACCAAAGCAGACGAACTCGAATCCTGGACTCCAACTGACCATAGCGATGAACCTGAATTCTTGCTAGGTATTCGAGACGAAAAACTTAAGCAGTTTGGGAAGGACATCAACGCAATCTGGCCAATTCTGGGAAGAAAAGTTAAGTCTACAGTATTTGAAAATCCTGGGTTGTTCAGTCTTATACCAGTATCTCATGGATTTATAATTCCTGGTGGTCGATTCAAAGAGTTATACTACTGGGATACGTACTGGATCATTGAAGGTTTGCTAATAAGTGGCATGAAAGAAACTGCCAAAGGAAAACTCCAAAATTTCTTCGAAT
Organism: Apoda limacodes; assembly: GCA_946406115.1. Lineage (NCBI taxonomy): Eukaryota > Metazoa > Arthropoda > Insecta > Lepidoptera > Limacodidae > Apoda > Apoda limacodes. The sequence goes on from OX291550.1 coordinate 27,597,195, forward strand.
TGCTAAAAATAGTTGGGCATGTACCTAATGGTAGCCGGTGGTATTACCAGCAACGCAGCCAGCCTCCTCTCTTAACTGCCATGGTATTGCTTTACATACGAGCCACTAACGATATGGAATTCTTAAAAGAAAATGTTCAAGCTTTAGAAGAAGAGCTTCAATACTGGTTGGATACGCAGATTGTGACTTTTGAGAAAGGTGATAGGGCTTACACTTTACTACGATATTATGCTGTGAGTGCAGGGCCTCGTCCAGAATCTTACTATGAGGATTTTACGAATGCTCAGAAATTCGACAGCGAAGAGCGTAAGACTGAATTCTACATCGATCTCAAAAGCGCTGCTGAGAGCGGTTGGGATTTCTCATCACGTTGGTTCATCAGTCCAAATAAAGACAACAGTGGAAAATTGACTTACATTGACACAAAAAATATAGTACCTGTTGATTTGAATGCTATTTTTGCCAATGCTCTTCAAAATATGGCTTATTTCTTAGGTTTGTTAAATAATCCACGTAGAGCAGCGCACTGGGCCTATCTCGCCAAACAATGGAGAAACAACATTGAACAAGCATTGTGGAATGAGGAAGAAGGAACGTGGCTTGATTACGATATGTTAAATAAAATCTCACGAAAATATTTTTACCCCAGCAACCTTGCACCTTTGTGGATGGGAGCTGTAGAAAAGTCTTTACTTAGGGAACATGCTCCAAGAGTTTTGGATTACGTAAGCAAAACGCATAGTCTTGAATACCCTGGAGGTGTTCCTACATCATTAAATTTGACTGGGGAGCAATGGGACTTTCCTAATGCATGGCCTCCTTTAGTCAGTTTAGTTGTCAATGCTTTAGAGGCCTTAGACACAGAGGAATCTAAAAAAACCGCTTTCAACGTAGCTCAGACCTGGGTTCGTGCTTGCCTAAAAGGATACAATGACAAAAAGCAAATGTTTGAGAAGTATGATGCTGTACAACCTGGTGTTGTAGGAGGAGGTGGGGAGTATACGGTTCAGAATGGTTTTGGCTGGTCGAACGGAGTTGTCCTCGAGTTCCTTGCCAAGTATGGTAGGACGATGACAGCAAAAAATTCTTCCAATGACACTAAGAAATCGTCACAGGATGCCATAAATAGTTAAAAATTACTTATTAAATACCTATACATGTAAATTGTATTAAAACAAACCTTTGAATGACAAGGAAACAGTAATATTTTTTAATATTATTTATATTGTATTAATATTTAAGTTTAAAGGGTAGGTACATTTTTCGAACAGTTGCATATATGTATATATAATTGAATCGTACAGAGAAGAACAGAATAAATAATATAATATATTTCAACTTTAAATTTAATAAGAGTATAAATTGATCAACACCTTTATATAGGTACTATTATACCATGCTTAAAAAGGTATTTATTATAATACCTATGCCATAAAATTAATGATCTAGTTTCCATCTTCGAGACGAATCGCTAGTAGGTAGGCTTTTTTGTTTTCGTAAAGTAATATATTATACGCCACACGTTGTTCCGCTTTTTACCAAATTTGAATACCTATATAACTTAACTGCCCATATCAGGTCCAGATTCCGTGATTCTCTTTTCTGGCATTATACCAAAAAAAATTGTGACTATAAGTCATATAAGTTCGTTAATAGAGAATTTGCCAATAACTTGACTACAGCACCATGATCATATATACCGGGTCACAGACTATATAACATTATACTGGGTGTAACATAGTGGGGGTACTAAGTGCCTACCCTGTATGGTGCGCCCGCTGCGTGCGTCTCATATCGCGGTTTACGCTGCGTTCTTCTCATAACGCGGTTTAAAACAACTCTACATCACGCGGGTAACCCGCATCACCTAACCAGGCGTCGTCACGCGTGCGTTTCTTCTTCTAATGTATTTAGAATTTAGTCGACTGTATTGTACACGCAACATACCCGTGACACTGCGATGTTACATCGTGCGAGCGCCTGAAGTACCACAGGCACGGGAGACACAGGTCTAAGGTTCAAACTAATTTTTAAAGAAGAAAAGTGAGAACCCTAATATCAGCTGTCTGAGTTATGTTTCCTGAAAGAGCAATGACGTTTGTCTTAAATTCTGCTAAGACTACGCCTGTGTAATTAAACACCGCCGTTAGTTTAGTAGCAATAAGGTTCACTTTAGAGCGACACGATTTTAAGACGGGACTAAAAACATATTTACACATATTTTGACGTTTTGAATCATAAAAAAAAATCTAAGCCTGTAATCGGAAATGTGTAGGCCAGCGCTTGTGTTAAAAATTATTTTATTTCTTACATGTTGTGGGTAGATAGGTAGGTATGTAGATAAGATATTGAACTATTTGAATTAATTTTTTATTACATCGTATCATTTGTCATTAACCTGACCTAATTAGATTGAATAAAGTTACGCTGCCGTGTCACTGATACTGAGAAAGGATACAGTTTTCTAAATGCTTGCGTACTTTTGGGGTTTTCTGGTAATGTTGAATTATAGTACCCCTATTCTGTGACAACCAGTATAAAGATTGTGTCCTAATAGTACCCAGTATTGATAATGATACAATGACGTAACTGTACTAAATTCTTCTTTTGTTTCTGTTATGTATCTTATATTAAATAAATAAAATAAATATTACGTAAATAGACATATAAGTATGCAGGAAAAAGTGTGAATTTATTATATTAAAGTACCTACATAGTACTTTAATTTAAAAATGTGTATGTTACCAGTGTATGTTTACCTCGCAAATTAACTACAACAGTGTTGCTAATTATATTTTAGAGAACGTTTGCATTGTTCCTATTATATTATTAGTAGTTAAATTTAATTATAAGTATATATAATAATTAAAGATATATTTGTAAGTATAATATTTAAGTTTGACACAAAATATGATATGTAGAAATAAAACGAATTAAGTACAATTTTATGGTTAGAAATAAATATAAAAATATACTTAACATTAATATATATATTTGTTTTATATAGTGCCATTTACAAATGACAGGTAATCGAATATTGTAATAAACTTCGAATGAACAAATTATAGGAAATTACTTATTATTTTGTGTAGCAAAATGGCGAGTTTTTGTCTGACTAAGTGTTATAAAATAAAGTTGTTTTATTTTATGCATGATTTTATTATAAACAACAAAATACACACATTGGTGTTACCTACTCCCCCTAGACCAGCCAAATGACAAATTGATTGTGCCTCGATAACTCAATTGGTAGAGCACTTACACGGAATTTAAGGAGTTGCAGGTTCAAGTCCTGGCTCAAGGTTAAGGCTATGGCATACCCTAGCAGAAACGTGCCATTTTAACCAGTGTACAAATACATATTATACTATTAAAGCATTCAAAGAGACACATTTCAAGTACGATAGGCGCTAGCACGGCACCGGTCGTTGAAAATTTCGATTTTCTTGGTATTTGTCGGTATAAAATTCAGAACTATGAAATAAGCAAATTCAGTTGGTCATATTAATATATATTTTATGAAATAAGAATCAAGATAATATTACTCTTAGTTTTCCTAATAATTTGAAATAACGCCCAAAAATATTGTCAGATAATTTTTTCACTTACTATTTAAATAGCCAAATTATTATAATATTAGCAAATCCACTTAATTCAAGTTTAACCAATAAAATATATTTTTTCACCTCAAAAAGTGTACCCAGGAATGTAACAAAATTAATCAAATTCTTGCAAACTTAGCTCGTTTGGGTATGCCATCACCTTAATGTTTAGACTGCACCTTGTTATGAAAATATTATTTAAATAACAACTAACTATATCGTCGCGATATGGCAATGTAGTACAGATTGTCAGATAGACAGGTTCTATAATAATCAGGTTCTTATTTAGTCACATTCGGACTACGTCAGATTCTGATAAGGTCAGGCTGTTGGTCAGTCAGTGTTTTTTTGCTACATATATAGTCCATCTGCCATTTGGACCCGAGCACCATATATTTAGACTTAGATGGATTAAGAATTAGTGTATTTTCCTTTGACCATAATGCAATGCTATGTAGATCTTGGTTAATTTTGGCAAGTACACTGTCAGTTTCCTGAGGATGACAAATGACAGATATAATTGTATGTCATTCGCGTATAAGTGATATTTACAATATTTAATTTTGCTGCAAATATCAGTAGTATATAGTATAACAAGAATGAGGCCAAATATGGATCCTTGGGGAACTACTCTATCCAAAGGACATGAGTTCGAAATCCTGCGAGCACCGTCATCTTTATCTATGTGCGATTACTTAAATAGCTAGAAAACTATTTAACTGTGTCATGATTAAACCCGTAATACGTAAGTTTGGACACTAAAAAGAAATTTTAAAAGTATAAAACGCCAGGGAAAAGTCAAGTAGGACCATAATAGTACCTTGCTTTCACTTATCAAGGACATTAATTAGCATATTTCCAAAATACATATATTAATTACTCGCTGTTGCTTGCTGGTTTTTGCATTAACTCCCAAATGTGCAAATGACAAATGAGGTGTCATTATCGTCTTAATGGCCTAGGTCTCATATGACTATGGCTAGGCTACGTAACGTATCATAAAATACAATATGGCGCGTAAAAATAAATTGAACAACTCGAAAAAAGTTGTGATTGGTGTCGAACAAAAGGTGTCTATGAGCACATTTCAAGTATAAGCACATTTCAAATATTATAAATGCTAAAGAAACTCTGATTAAGATAAAATTTGGTATGGAGATATTTTGAGTTCACCACCCGCCCTAAATTCGATTATCGGTGTAGGATTTTAACAGCAACTTTTCGATTATAGAAAAAAAACCGACCCACACTTGAAGTTTGTCCATGCTAAATTTGCCCGAGGTTCCACCTGTCCTAAATTGGTTATCGATGTAGGATTTCAACGGCAACTTCTCAATTATAGAAAAAAAACCTATGTCCTTCCTTCCCCGGGACTCAAACTATGTTTATGCTAAATTTGCCCGAGGTTCCACCTGCCCTAAATTGGTTATCGGTGTAGGATTTCAACGGCAACTTCTCAATTATAGAAAAAAAAACCTATGTCCTTCCTTCCCCGGGACTCAAACTATGTCTATGCTAAATTTGCCCGAGGTTCCACCTGTCCTAAATTGGTTATCGATGTAGGATTTCAACGGCAACTTCTCAATTATAGAAAAAAAAACCTATGTCCTTCCTTCCCCGGGACTCAAACTATGTCTATGCTAAATTTGCCCGAGGTTCCACCTGTCCTAAATTGGTTATCGATGTAGGATTTCAACGGCAACTTCTCAATTATAGAAAAAAAAACCTATGTCCTTCCTTCCCCGGGACTCAAACTATGTCTATGCTAAATTTGCCCGAGGTTCCACCTGTCCTAAATTGGTTATCGATGTAGGATTTCAACGGCAACTTCTCAATTATAGAAAAAAAAACCTATGTCCTTCCTTCCCCGGGACTCAAACTATGTCTATGCTTAATTTGCCCGAGGTTCCACCTGCCCTAAATTGGTTATCGGTGTAGGATTTCAACGGTATTATGTACTGAGTCTTTGATATATAAGGAAATTAGTGTGACATTATGAATAAATTTATGGACAATTGTTTTTCGCGACACCCAAGAAGCTTATATATTTTTCCATATTTAAGCTTCTAGGCGACACCGCTCCTTCACAGCCATGCATGCATGCATGTGCGGATTTCTACGCGAAAGTGTCTCTTTGTCAGTTGGGCTGAACCTCTGAGCCGATTATAATTAAACTTGCTACTTAAAAATATCAATTGTGAGTCGAATTAGCCTAGACAGGGTAAATAAGGAATACAGACTTCACTGCACTTAATTTACATCAGAGAGAGATTGGATCATAGAAACATGCATTTGATTCAAATATAGTAGAGATTTTATTTTCTTACAATATAAATTTTGGATACATAAAAAGTACAAAAAAGTGAGCGTAAATAGTAAAATGGACCGCTAATGGTCAATCAGATCGTGACGTTAAAGTCCACGACAGCAAAGATATTAGCAGGTACACTTCTTATTGTATTTGGTCGTACTCTTGAGTACAATACAGTACTTATGTACTAGTTTTTGATTTCTGACCATAGTTTATTTAGTTACAATTACAAAATTGTAAGCAAAAAAGTATGAATGAATAAAAAAAATATTATAAATGAACAACAAAAACAAATACTGTAGTATTTACGCAAAAGCTCGAAAAAAGCCCCATTTGCTTCTCACCCACTAAGGCAATGTCGTCGGATGAGCAACCTCAAGGACCATGATTGCTAAAGGCCAGTAGGTACTTGTTGAATAAAATAAGACATTAATTGTTCTTCTTCCATCGTGTTTTTCTTCTGATTTCTCTTCTTCTGTGGGTATCTGAACAATAAACAGTTTATGGTTTGTTTCCAATAATTAGCATGCTAATGCAAAATGTTTAGTTTTGGTATGCTATTCAGCACTGCATAAAAATCAATGAATTGGGTGTTTGTTTAGAGAATCTGAACTAACGAATGAACAAAAAGTTTTTTTTAAATCTTTTCTTTACTGTGTACAGTAAAATATTTTAAATCCTTTCTTTAATGTGTATAGTAAAAGATTTTTTACATTTTTATAATTATTTAGTTTTTGATGTATTGTTAATAATGTATGCGGTGTATCACACAAAGTTAAGAAAAGAGAAAAAAAATTAAATCTTACTTAGTACCAGTTTCCAACTTCTTCACATATTATATTGGTATTTGAGCCCCCTCGAATGTTAAGAACATTGTTGTGAGCATCTTTGTAAGAAACTTCACCACTGGAAAACGATAAAATTAAAACACATTTATCAATACTATGAGAATGTAAAGTAGTTTTTAGTTTACGAGTTACCCTAGGTTGACCCTCTCCCCCTTTTTAGGGTTCCGTAGCCAAATGGCAAAAAACGGAACCCTTATAGATTCGTCATGTCTGTCTGTCTGTCCGTCTGTATGTCACAGCCACTTTTTTCCGAAACTATAAGAACTATACTGTTGAAACTTGGTAATTAGATGTATTCTGTGTACCGCATTAAGATTTTCACACAAAAATAGAATAAAAACAATAAATTTTGGGGGTTCCCCATACTTAGAACTGAAACTCAAATATTTTTTTTTCATCAAACCGATTCCAAGAAAAAAACTACGCTCACTACAGGGGACTTCGATGCAGAGCAATGTGAATGAGTAATCGCCATTTTTCTTTCGGCTTGACTAACAAATGTTGATATCTCGAACTTAATTTTTTTTTAAGAAAAGCTACTCAGGAATAAAGCATTTTATTAGTAAAAATTTTTTTAGATTTTTGTATACCACTAAGGTGCCAAAAAGCTTATGGCCCGTCTGATGGTAGGAGCTTGCAACATCTGGGCATTCACTCGCGCGTTGCCGACCGTTCACAAATCTAATAACTTCTTTTTTTAATAACCCCATACTGTAGTCCTTAAAAAAACCTTGGCAGGGAGCTCATTCCACAACCTAAGCGTTCGCGGGAGGATGGTTCTTTGAAACCGCGCTGTGCGTGACCGTTTAAGTTCTAAGGTGTATTAATATAATATTAATATAGATTAGCCACTTGAAAACAAATACACAAACTAATCATATAAGATCTAGAAGTTGACAATCAACCCAGTAACAAAAGTGGAAATTAGCATTAGTAGGTACATTCTCTACGTATTTGTCAACTCTGTAATTCGATGGTCTATGGCAGAGTGCGTGTCGTGTATGGATCTCGAAAATTAAAACCGGCTAATTCTGCAATTAGTTTTCCGTACACATACCTACTTACCTATTAGGTACAAAAACAACAATTTCTGATCTTCCTTGTGTTGTAGTATCTAAACCAAATACTTACCACTTAGAGGGTTTCAAGACACATAAATTATTATTAGTAAAGTGTGGGTTCCTATCTTATTGTAATTGAAGGTAGGTAGGTAGGTTCTTACAAGGTAGAATTTCCGAAAAGGCTATAGTACCATAGACCACATTCATACACTGCGGCAAGTTATACAAAAGACTGAGGAGTACAACTTGCCACTTTGCTTAGCGTTTGTGGACTATGAAAAAGCCTTTGATTCGGTCGAAACACGGGCGGTGCTTGAGTCTCTCCAGAGATGCCGGATTGACTATCGGTATATCAAAGTGCTGAAGAGTTTGTACAATAAAGCCACAATGTCGGTCTAAGTACGGGAGCAGAGTTCGAGGGCAATTTCATTATAACGAGGTGTGAGACAGGGAAACGTCATTTCTCCGAAACTGTTTACTGCTGTATTGAAAGATGCCTACAAAACTCTGGAGTGGAAAGGACTCGGCATCAATATCAACGGCGAGTACATTAATCACCTTCGATTTGCCGACGATATTGTGGTCATGGCAGAATCGATGGAAGACCTCAGCACAATGCTCGAAGTCCTTAATCGAATTTCCCAATAGGTGGGCCTTAAAATGAACATGGACAAGACAAAGATCATGTTGAATGTCCATGCTGTGCCCACCCAAATATCAGTCGGGAACTCGAGGCTCGAAGTTCTTGACAAATACGTCTACTTAGGACAAACTCGGCTGGGCAGCATTCGGAAAACTCCGCAACGTTTTTTCGTCCAAAATACCTCAGTGCCTCAAGACGAAATTCTATGACCAGCGTGTGTTACCAGTGATTACATATGGCACTGAAACGTGGCCTCTAACTATGGGCCTTATAAGTAAGCTCAAAGAGACACACAACGAGCTATGGAGAGAGCTATGCTCGGGGTTTCTCTACGAGATCCGTAGACGAACGAAAGTCACCGACATAGCCCAACGCATTCGCAAGTTGACGTGGCAGTGGGCAGGGCACATAGGACGTGGAACTGATGGTTGATGGGACCAAAAGGTTCTCGAATGGAGGCTACGGACTGGCAAACAAGGTGGTCAGACGACATAGCGAAGGCCGCAGGAAGACGCTGGATGCAGGCCGCTTCCGACCGTTTCCTTTGGAAATCTATGGGGAAGGCCTATGTTCAGCAGTGGACTTCTTGCGGCTGAGATGATGATGATGATGAGAATCTAAAGATGACTTATCATCTTTGGTAGAATTATTGGATTATTTACATTGTTGATCAGTTTCTACCACGTTTCTAGGTCAATTTGTTTTAATTCCGGCCCTTTTCCCGAGACCTGTAATTTATATTATAATGCAGGCAAATAATAGTAGATTATACAACAAGTGAAAAAAAAGGGAATTTGATTCGAGGGACTAAGTTGGATCCCGGAAGCAGCGAAGGATGCTAGAGTAGAATCCCGAGTAGGGTTACAAAGGACCGAGATGATTTTTTTTTATGTGAAACATCCATAGGCGCGGGTAATCACGATTGTTAGTGTGGCGATGCATATCGCGGCGCAATATATACGTACCTACAGTCTATATGTAGTAAACTAGCTTATTACCGCAACTTCGTCTGCGTAAACTTTAAAAAAAACAACAGATTTTGACTGTTTACTGTTTTACATACACTAACATCGGAATTCTCATACACATTTTCATCCTCTATTTTGCCATATAGAGAATAATTTTTCAAAATCGGTGAAGCACGTGAATCTTAATTTTTAACAAGACATCCAAACAACATGCGCGCTTATTAGCGCAGCTGCCTGTCACACGCTCGATTCGAAGTTGCGCCAAGCGCGCCGGCTAGTCCAATGCGTCATTTAAACGTAACTATTGTTATCAATTTAAGAAGAATAGTCTTAAGAATGTTATTATTTTATATTTCTATAATTATACATCGTCCATTTACTTATATTTTTTACCTGTTTTACAGATGTACTTCATATAAGTAACTTTTAATGGAATTTTTACGAAAATTTTACTTTCCAACCCCATTTTATAACTTAGTCGAACATTACTTGTTAGCCTGTAAAGTGTACTTCCCCGTGATAGTTTTCCTTTTAAATTCATCATATACACTACCACCGTAATTTTTTTTACATTTTCAAATACTATACTTTCGCTGGTAGAGGGGGGGACACACTTGACTATAACAAAAATTAGTACTTTAAGGCTAAATGTTTCGCAAACGGAGCCCTAAATCACAGAATGATCTTTGCATACCGGCAATGTTTTTGGAATTGCTATCCAACGATACCCCACACAATGGGTAGACGTGAAAAAAAAATTACGTCCCCACTTCACGTGTAGTGGAGGGTAGTGGAGGATCCTAAAAAAAATTTTTTTTCAATAATATATCTGTATATCCCTGCCAAATTGCAGCTTCCTCGTATAAGTAGTTTTTGAACTAAGCCGCGGACAGACAGACGGACGGACGGACGGAGGGACGGACATGGCGAAACTATAAGGGTTTCTTGTTGACTACGTAACCCTAAAAAGCGATACGTACTCTCAGCATAGAGGCCGCAACCGTTCTGCCGACCGTGCAGGCTACCGCTACCAAAGAATTGTAGAATAATGCTAATTTTGTATTTTTTCCAAAAAATAAAAACATTTTTGAATAACAACGTTCTAAATAATTCAAGAGTACCTACATTTCACTTTCACATGTGTCTTAGATTTAAATCGATATATCGTAATCACTCGAAAGTTCATAGGATATTTCTATCAAAATATGCTACCTATATTTTTTTACTTTAATTCAAAACCAAAAGTGTTTTTAAAATTCTGGTTTTAGAGAAACAAGGAAATTGAGGAATAATATATATTTTATTCAAAATTATAGGTCATAGTTATGTCATATTTTATAGCTTTTTAAAACTACGAGAATCAACGTTTATTTTCAGGAAGGTTGTCGTCTGTTCTTTGTCATCATCATACACACTTTTAAATACGGAAAACAATCAAAATAGATTAACTGTTTTTTCTACAACAGTGCCCACAGAATAGGTATTAGAAACGTGACAAGACCGACATTGCTTAACCACTAAATATTACTTAAGTAGATATTTAATTCTAATGTAGGTAGTTATGTATATATGTATGTACATAGCTTCTTTTTTATGTGTTTTAGGCCGGCCGCATACTACGAGAAAATTTCGATAGTTTTTTATCCTTTTCTCGGATGCGCCGGACGGGCACTCTGTGCGCTCGAATCGGCCTTATTTTAGTTAGTTAAAGCAAATTGTTTCAAAGCTAAAAAAACATATCAAACTAACATTATAAATAGGAAAGGTCTCTTTGATGGTTTGTTTGTCAATAAAATCATATTAATAATTAGAAACGGACCATAAGAATTTTCAATGGAGGATTTTTTAAGATACGCCCGTTTTTTAAAATTATTATTTGTTAATTTCAACTGAATTTCGCTCTTTTAAATTCATATCATTACATATTATTTGGGATAAAATTATGGAACTGTTGTGGTTATTTTACAGAACTCCAAAAAGACCATGATTTTTTAATTTTACGTTAGGTATATTCAATAAATTCATAATTTACAACATTTCGCGCTATGACTAAGTGTGTAACCGCATTAGCGAAGCTTGCTCAAATCTCCGGCAAAGATTCGTCACGTCGCTTCGTTTATTAATCAAACACACAGTACACAATTGTACAAAATACACAACACACTTCCTATTTCTTTACACACATTCGTGTTTACATTTCAGATTGTCGAAGTCATTCTGTAGATGCAAATGATTTGCGTTTTATCCCAAATGCCTTCTCATATCTACGTACAAGTACTAAATACTTATTTTGTCATGTAGGTACTTATACTTACTTGATAGTCATCATCATCATCATCATATCAGCTTATTTCGGTCCACTGCTGAACATAAGCCTCCTACATGGAGCGGCACTTCTGGCCACCCCCGCCTTCCGCTTCTAGGTATTACCGGCCGTCCTTATCACTAAAGCGTACGGCTTGACGAGGGATCCGATGACCTTAAGAGTCTTAAAATGATCAGGTCATCGAGCAGGAAGGAGCCACGTTTTGCATTCTGATACGCGGTCTCCACTCTACGACACGTCAGCTCCATCGGCTGCATAGAGAAGACTATAAATGTTCCTAGTATATATTGTAGTCTTTGAATAGGTCTTTAGACCGACGTGGCCTGCCCACTGCCACTAGTGGATCTCAAGTCGATAATTAAATGTTAAAAAATAGTTTATTATTAATTTTTAGTTGTCCTGTTAAACGAATTTAATTTTTTAGTTAGTTCTAAAGGTCCGTATTAAAGAAACTTAGAACTTTCTTTAATTTTTCTTCGAAACCACAAATTAGCCAAGAGGACGATTGATATGAAAAAAATGATGATATGTTGTAAAAACCAAACCGAACCTGTTTTTACAACATATCTACGGAAATACGAAACCAATGATTGAAAATACATGACAAAAACTACTAGGTATTTAACATTTGTCTATGTAGCTATAGGTATGTAGGTAGGGTAAAACATACATACAAAAAACCATAACATATTATAACACTATTAATGCCTACATTAATAGTGTGACGAAATCCGTTTTCGGCATGTGAATACGGAACCTTTATATTTGAAAATCAGAAAGACACGCATTTATGACGAAGCTATATAGATTAACTGTATAACATTCGGTTTTAAATACGGAACTCTAAAAATGAAAACGTTAAAATTAGTTTTTTCTTGCAACGTCAAATGCATAAAGGGTCAAAATGGTCATCGAATTTGTTAGGCCTACCGTTAACTTCGGTAAAATGCTGTGCGTTTTCTTTTTAAAATTTGTAAGGTGTGAATGACACAAGCATGAATGAAATTTTCCACACTACTCACGGGGACAATAGACGCTCGTTGAGCCAGTCAAGTATAAAAAAGCTAAAACTATCCTTAGTCAGCTCTTATAAGGTTGAACTTCGCACGTCACGTTTTATGTCGCTTACGCATAGAGCGCTTACGTTTTTGGCAGAAAAAGTAGCTTTTATATAGAAATTTTAGCCGAAATTCTTTTAATATGAAACAATTTCTAATTCATGAATTAAAAAAAATTGGATTCCCTGACTAAAATATCGAGATCTAAAGTAAACTTAATTTTCAGCACTTTTTTGTGAAAATTTAGGTATTATTTTCTTAATTTTTAATTTTGTTCCATTTTTCTTTCTATTCTGTTCGATTTTTCTTACATGGCTAGTCTAGACTTAGAAGCTCATCTAAATAATGAAAATGATACAACTAGAAGACATTTTCTCACATAACTCTTGTTTTCTTGTACCAATCTTTACTAAATTAAAATCTAAACAATCTGTGGGTTATTCCTTCCCTATACGTAAAAATTTTCCAAATTAGTTTATTAATGACAAGTTCTGAGATAAAAAACATAAAAAAAAACAAAGTAATTGAGAACCTCCTCCTTTTTTTGATGTCGGTTAAAAATCAATCCCTGTTTCCCTTGGCTACGCCAGAACATCCTAACGACTACACCAGATTGGATAATTCTTTTTTTCTTGTGTTTGTCATTGTAGGGACAAGGTTTTTATGAGAGAAAAAAAAGGTCAAGTGCGAGTCGGCTAGTGCAGTAAGGGTTCGTCTTACCGATTGTAACGGACCACGCCGGAAAAGGCTTCTGAATTAGCACAACCCTTTCAGAATAGGTGGCGCACCAGTTGTTTTAAAAGGGGATACACTTCGCGGCGTCTCGCAGCGGGCTTCATACAAAAGAATTTCTCATTTGTTTTTGACATTTATTGTTCAATCACTATGAAATTTCTTAATAATCCCAAGCCAAATACCTAGGTCTGTGGTTTTTCCAAAATCTTGTAAAACGTTCTTTTAACTAAAAATATTTTTAAAACGATTTGTGTGAAAAACTAGAATTCTGTATACCTTTTGAACTATAAAATTTAATAGAAAACTGGCACACTGCAGACCTAAATATTTATAAGGTACTAGAACATGTCTTCAAATTTCGTCATGTTTGATAAGAAAGTGTCAAAAATAAGTGATAAATTCGTTTGTATGAAGCCCGCTGCGAGGCGCCGCGAAGTGTATCCTCTTAAAAAATAGTAACAACGTTCGCGGGGTCAGCTAGTTTAAAATAAAATGTAGCTATAAAGCAACATTTAATTATAAAATCAAAGGGTGCCTTGATTACACATAGTTTTTACTTAATAAAATTTTCCGGAAGCCTTTTTAGTTTTCTTTTGTCTTTTTTTTATTCATTCACTTTGGTATCTTGTATTTTCAATTGTAAGGCCAAATACCAAGTTTTATGCATTTAGCTTCAAAGTTCCATACAAACCTCCAACCCCTATTTTCCCCCTTAGGGCATGAATTTGCAAGAATCCCTTCTTAGTGCACACTAACTTTATTTGTGGAACGTCTGAGCAAAATTTCATGCTTCTAAACCCAGAGGTTTCCGCTGTGCGTTGATCGATCAGTCAGTCAGCCAGTCAGTTTCTACTTTTATATACAGGGTGGAATCGCTGAGTGATCTCACTCGATTATTTTTAAACCATTTACGACTTCGAAATAATGATTATTGATCCTGAAAATCCTTCACGTGTTCTATCGAATAGTATCAATAAATAATTTAAAATGGATCTATCCTAAAATTTGATGATTGAAAGATATTATGAACTTATTAATATCTGTATCAATAATGTGATAGATAGTAGACACACGTGTCTCCACTCTGCGTGTTTATACTTTGCTTGGCTATTATAAAAGGGTATCTAAATAAACCCAACTGGCTGTATTAATAAATGTCTTTTGACTCGCTTTAATTATAAAAAATTAAAAGAGGAATAGTGCCAAAAACATGCCTACTATTTTGTTTGTTTATAAAAGTTTTGCTGTTTAGGGTTCCGTACCCTTCTTAAAAGAAAAAAAGGAATCACTTTGTTGTCCAGTTATCTGTCTGTCTGTATTTTTCTCAGCAATGCGTAAAAGAATCAAGTTGAAATAAATGACAAAAACTGAGGTCTACGGTTCCTTAAAGCTGAAAAAAAAACAAACTCCTAAGTCACCGCAACGAAATAATACGGCCGAAAAACGGCCATTTTTGTCGCATATTTTGGCATTCACAAATAAATCAAAACCTATGGTGTACTTCCCGTTGTTCTAGAATCCTGCAATTTGACACGAAGCAAGGTGTTACATCACAAAAATAAAAAAAAAACAAAATTCGTTAATTTGTAGTTATAACACATTAAAAAAAATGTTTGTCCGTCTGCTGTCAAGACACTTTTTTCAAGAACGCGTGAAGGTATCAAATTGAAATTAATATCAAATACTAAATCCTACGGTTATTTAAAGTTGTAAAAAAAGTCATGCTTTTACCTTTAAAACCGGTGGGATTTGATCTCATGATGGAAGAACTATCTACATATGATAAGTTTGTACGGAACCCTCGGTGCGCGAGCCAGACTCGCATTTGGCCGGTTTTTTAATTTAGTAATGATGGCGTATTCAAATGATGAAGATGAGCTATGCTACATCAACTATTTTTTCAAAAAACAATTTATACCAGTTTACAATACAACGTTGCATTTATGTCACGGAGATTTACATTCGATTTTACATTAATTTTAAAATTTCTCAATAAAGTTTAATAACCTTTATTATAACTCCAAATTAATCTACACCGTGTTTTAAGTCAGATTGTTATATCGTGAAAGTAACATCATTTTATTTACACTGAGGTCGCAGTAGCATTCCAGAAATTTGAAAATTACCACAAAAATAAAAAAAAAATTAAACGTGTATCGATAAAATTATAGTTTCCCCTTATTTTCATTTGTGCACTTTATGAAGACTCACACTGTAAAGCGTAATTCTTATGGTCATACCACAAAATTAAGAAAAGAATAAATGATTCTGCTCAAAAACCGCTTTTCGTGCGTCGCCCTAGAGTCGGTGTTCAAGATAATTTGTTTAAAATGGCGTCTAAATCCTAAAAAGGAGATTTCTGTTTTATTTGAAGTTCTAACGACCTCACTCACTACCCACTTGGAGAGATTGGATCGATTGGAGTCAAGTAATTGAATTCCTTTGACGGTGAGTTATAATTTCCTTATTCACAATCACTATATAACGTAACGTTTCGCACAGAAATAGTTGAGAGACAGAGATGAAGGGCATAAAATACTTCCTATTCAAAATGAGGGCCCCTACGGGAATAATTATGCTGCAGGCACTAGTTATACACGTCGTTACCATGCAATAGATCTGGCATAGAGTTAACCGGTCGTGACCCACCCAAACTTGACTAGATACCCGTCCCGACGGTTGGGTATCTGCCTATCACTTCTAATATTATAGAGAGTAATTAAAAATGATAGGTAGTTTATGTCTATAAAGTGGCAGATTTGACGAGTTCTGGGTTTTACTTTACCTTATTACTGATCTGTGATTCTTTCTGCTCTGAATTAGGTACCGTTGAGATTTTTCGAGACAAAACTCCAATAGGAAATGTTTTCTAAGCTGGATAATCCAAACAAAAAAACAAAAAAAACAGGGGCAAAAGCGGTAGCTAGAAAACTAGATAGATAAGGGCACGGCGCAGTTGGCTAACACATTTTGATGCCGAAATATTTTTTTTTATACCTCTAATGTAAAAACAAGCTAACGCCGCGCCCGATACACACTCGCTCGTTGCCGACACTTTTAAAATCATATAAATAACCATTTTCTTGAAGAACCCTATGCTGTAGTCCTTAGAGAAAACCTTGGCAGTGAGAACATTCTACAAACTAAACGTCAGCGGAAGGAAGATTCTCTGAAACAGTACTGTCCGTGACTGCGTGACCATTTAGGTTGTAAGGTGTGAATATAAATCCCTGCCGGCTGCCAATTGCGAGTGATGCGAATGCGATGTAGATAGGTATAGAAAGTAGCCGTACGGGTATTATTTTGAACAATTCCTAAGACCACATTCCATTGTCCATAGAATATTTTTAACAAAAAAAAAACCACCGGCTTCAAAAAAAGCACTAAAATGGTAAAAATAATTACTTATTTTAAAAATGTGGTCTGAATTACAGTTTGAACTAAAAATGTTATACACTTATCCACATAAAAATTAAGACATATGGTTTTCTTATGGATGCCATATTGAAATGGGGCCACACTGGATGCACCAGCTTTTAAATAAAAAAAGAATCATTAAAATACATACATAAAAAAATACAGTCCAATTGAGAGCCTCCTCCTTTTTTGAAGTCAGTTGAAAATATGTAGATAGGGAAGAGGCGCGGCTGGGCACCGCATCGAAGCGTTCGGTGTGTAACGTCATTATGCGCCAGCACAGATAGCAGTATAGTGCGCCAGCGCGAGCGCGCTGTGTAGTTAGTTAGTTGTAGCATAAGGGGTGTGATTTTTTAGCTGTTACGATTGCATTTGCTTCCGTGCTGTCTCTTACTGTTTTGTTGAAAAATCTATTTGCTATCCTGCTGTCAGTTGCGAAATTTGCTAAATTTGCCAGAAATTGCAATGTACAAAAACAGGCCCAAGGTATACGGTCGTTAACATAAAAGATCCTAAAACTCATTTGAATATTTAGCTAGTTAAGCTTATTTACGAGTAGTTACTTAGTAAACTAGTAGTAAGTGGTTAGTAAACTAGTAGTAAGTGGTTAATTAAAACAAGAAAATGGAAACAGGTTTCGAAAAAGATCAATCCGATAATCTGCCTAAAGAGGATATTATTATAGTTGCGCAGTACTTTTCTAAAAATAATGATGAAGCATCTGAAATGCGTGGAATGAAACTCAAAAGTTAAGTTACAATTACTGAGTAAGTATACCACTCATTATAAAAAAAACAGTTTTTAGATTAGTAATAGGTATTTACCTAGTGTATTTTAAAAAGTACTATTTTATTTATTAACTATTTTTTTTATTAACATTTGGTAAAGTTTTATGTTCAACTAGATTTTCGCTTTTTTCTATTCAAATTTAGAACCCCGTTTTACCTATGAGGGGAGGTTGAATTAAAAAAAAAAATTGTTATTTAAAAATTTTCTCCAAAATTTTAAGGTTTAAATCTACTTAATTAATAAGAGACCACCGCAGGGGCATACTCTTTCGAACAAAAAAAGATTTTTGAAATCGGTTCTCAATTGACGGAGAAATCGGTGGACATACATAAAAAAATATATACCCGTCGAACATAGAACCTCCTCCTTTTTTGAAGTCGGTTAAAAAGGGATGCCCTTCAGCCATTTGCGAAACGCTTAAAAACAGCTTGTCAGATGCTTTCACACTTGAATTAGTACACAGAGGCACGATACCTAGTACTGTGTGACCATATTTACTTGCAGAAATTATGATGAAGATGCGCGCGCTGTAAACACCCAGCAGCGAGACAGCGAGTGGCGAGGCGCAACGTGGCGTTACAGTGGGTCACAGGGTCGGTCGCTCGCCCGTAGCAACAAACGAGCATTTTACTTATCAATCCCATCAAGTTTTTAGGATAAAAATAAAATAAAAACACCGTTATCCTCGTTTTTATACATTTCTTTGATACCTATAACAAAAATCGATGGTCAGACTAAAGAGATTTTTAAAATTCCTTTTTTAAGAAAAAGGTAAATCGCGTTGCAAAGAATGTGGCGGCACATTGAGGCGATACAACTTTTCTCGTAAGCGCAACCATATTGGGAATAAAGGTGTTATTTTTGTTATAAAATACTGATAATATTTATAGATTTTGCTTTATTTCATCAAGTTCAGCATTTAATTTATTCTAATTCCAGGAAATGTCTATCTTTCATAAGTTGTTGCTGTTTACACTTTACCATATCGAATACCTATGCGAGCCTAGTATCGGATCCAATATTTTCAATAAGGTATGTGCGCCTTAAATCGTCACTAGACTAAAAAAATCGGCCAAGTGCGAGTCGGACTCGCACACGAAGGGTTCCGTACCATTATCTACAAAAACGAGCAAAAAAATCACGTATGTTGTATGGGAGGCCCCTTAAATATATTTTTTTTTCTGTTTTTTGGTATTTGTAGTTGTAGCGGCAACAGAAATACATCTTCTGTGAAAATTTCTTTGGTAAAATACAAATTTTGAGGCGGGATCCTAACTAATTATTGCCAGTGAAAAAAATTTGTAAATCGGTTTTTGAAAATATTAGTTTTTTTATTGTTTTAGCTACTAAATTGGGGTCTTGTGACCTAAAACGTGTTTCTTGATATTTTCGGCAGCAAACTTATATCGGTGAGTTTTATTATTTTAAGTAATTTAGTGATAAATATATTATTCTGGGAATAACATCAAAGGCAATAGGACCACTATAGCAATATTTTTTTATTGCATGACATTAAGTGGGTCAATCAAAGAGGACAAGTCTCAGTTTAGTCTTTAAAATACTTAAACAACAAAAATTTAATACAAATATCAGCGAAATAATTTGCTGTATTACTTTGATTACGAATAATGGTGCGTCGAAAACTAGGTCATCAGTGTTCATATGTATTTTAGTAGGGCAGGGCAGTACAGCTGCACATTTGTATGCAAAATGCAATTCTTTATTTTTTCATTCTGAACTAAACTAAAAATCTAAAAAGTTATAAATATATAATGTTCATCATTTCATGGTATATGGAGCATGTGATCAACACACAGCTTTGAATATACCTAGAAAATAACGTACTGGTCATTAACCGTCAATATGGCTTTCGCCACGGTCGCTCGTCTATGGTGACCTTCTAGTGTATCTCACACACCATAGCAAGAAACCTGGACATAGCGAAGGCATTCGATCGGGTCTGACACCGGGGTTTTCTATCGAAGTTGCCATCTTACGGAGAGCGAGTTGGGCTTTTTCTCCGGCAGACGCATACGAACCGTAGTTGACGGTAGTTGCTCTGATAGCATGGACATTAATGCTAGTGTCCTCCATGGCTCTGTGCTGTCTCCTACGCTGTTTCTACTACATATCGATGACATGTTAGAAATCAACGGGTTTTATTATTTCACGGGTTGGGCAAGCATCCCTCGATCCGATCCCAATGCTCTTGGAGATGGAGAGGGGAGTGTTCTGAAATTGTGGGACTACAGTGAATGGGGTTTGCCTTGCGGGACACCAGCATTAATGTTCATGCTATCAGAGCAACTCCCGTCAACTACGGTTCGTATGCCCCTGCCGGACGAAAAGCTAGCTACCCATTTGCACAAACCTTCGGGCACTCAGTAAGATGGCAACTTCGATAGAAGACCCCGGTGCCTCCCCCTGACTCTCAATGGCTAGTGCCCATCGGTGTGTGAGATACATTAGAAGGTCACCAGTCGAGCGACCGTGGCGAAAGCTATATTGATGGTTCTTCTAGGTATCCTAGAAGCTGTGTGTCGATCACACACTCCATCACCTTGGATTTATAATTACATTCTATAATAAATTATGTTCTCGCTATCTTACTTGCTATTCTGCTATGCAAAGAATGCCAAATTGTATTAGTTTTGATGAACAAAAGCAAGTCTGTGGAATCACTTCTGCTGTGAGATTTGTTCTTGGGGCCCTTGTGACTTCAGTAGTTTGTATGAAAGTTCCTCTAAGTAAATATGAAAAGATATTAGAAAGCTGGAGCATCGCCTAGTCCAAAGTTTGATATGCATTATTTAGGGTGGATTAAGCTAAAAAACGTATACAAAATGGTTCCAACAATTTATTAAAAAATTAAATTTATTTGTTGTAAATAATACAATTTTAAACATAAAGCCAAAGTTCATTAAATTTTAAAGAGGTTGTCCAGATATAGAAAAAAGTATATTTGGGCCCTATTATTGGTTATCCGATTTTGGACAACCTTTTCGAAAACCCCAATTTCAGCCATTTTTATTAAATGAATTTAATTTGAAATATTCAAATGTTCTGCGTAAATTTTTTACTTGTTTTTTAGTAAATAAAAAAAAAATTGTTTACTAATTATTTTTTATTTTAAACAAAAGTATCCGATAGACGGTGCCGCTACCCTAGGGTTAAGGATTAAAAAATGCATGTTTAGGTGTAAGGATTGTTAAAATGTTCATCAAAAACAAGATACAAGAAACAAATTTATGAGACAAAATAAAATAAAATGGAAAGGTCGATAAAGACCTCATCGAACATATCTCGATATAGTCTTAGAAAAGTTGAGGTGAAGAGTCTTTGAAATAGAATCGACAAACGTTTTAAAAACACTGGCGGATCGTAGCAAGTGGAAGTCTGTCGCAACTGACTTGTTTTTCGAGAAGCAAGAGTGATATAATTTATACTTTACTAGTAAAGTTTGCTCATGTTGTAGTTGACCCGCCTAAAATCTAAGGCTGTGACTGCGCCTGGTAGTAAAAAAATCTATGATGCAATTTTTACAATCTTGTGGTCAACAATACTACCAAGGATTTTTTTAACTGGTACTTTTAGTTAACAGAAAGAGCTTCAATTTGGACTTAAATGTATTAAAACTTTGAATTGATTAAAATTATGCTTTGACTCTTTGATACCTTGTACAATAAAGAGCAACGTTCGGTCTAGGAACAAGACAGGGTATCCTTGCTATCCCGAACAACGTGTTAACCTAGATAGATTTAGTTATATGTTGCTGAGTTATAAACAGACAAACCAACGAACATATTAAGAGGGCGATATAGGCCAGAAAGCTAACACTAACATTGTGTATGTAAATGTACTAAAAATCATTACACAATGTCATATACATTACTATTAGATATATTTCTTATATACTTCCTGCGTAAATTATTGTATAAGGACGCCTTGAAACTTTTTTTTTTGTATGGGATTTAAGGTTTTTATTGTTTGAAGTCACATTTTTTAGTTTTTGCTACAACTTAAAGTCAGATAACAAGCTATTCAATTTATTTAACCATCTTTCATTACAATAAAATGCAATACACGCTTTAAAAAGTGTTGAAATAATGGTCACTTCCAAATTTTTTATTGCATTCAATACAATAAATGAAAATCATTCATTTAGGTAATGCACTAGACAAAAGCAAGTTTTACAACATATTTTTTTTTCAATCCTTCAGGTGCCATAGTTCAGCAAAAAAGGATAAAGCAACTTTTTCCTTGTGTCTGGGATCATTGTTGTTACATGCTGCTGACACATAAAACCTATACCAAATAGTAGATATAATTGGCGCTAGTAACTTTCGATATGGCGTCACAAAAACGGCACTACGGGAAATTTTTTTTTGAGGTGTACATTCATGTTAAAAAAATTATAAGCATAAATAATTAAAGTAGCTACTGCTGCAATTGCTTGTATGGAAGGTGAACCATTGGTGTCTGCGCTCTGGTTTAGTCTGGTATCTTACTATCTTGCTTGGGCCAGGCACCAAGACTAACTCGTATCATAGTAAATGACAATGATTATTACATATGATTTATAACTATTTTTACTGCAATTCTATTTATAAATCAATGTGTGCTAAATACAAACACCGAGGTTTTCATCGTGTTAAAAACTTACTTTAATTTTTACCCTTGGTAAACAGGGTACAAAGTCCTTTTTTATTTATATAAAGTATACCTACAACGCTTTACGATAGTCGTGTATAATACGAGAACACTAACTAGCTTATAACTAGATTTCTAACATGTTTATAGAAAAAATGTGTACAATTGTACATATCATGAATATAACATATGTAGGTACAAGTATGTATATATGTGCATTACTTCCTTTATATTTACTAGGTAACCTTCACAAAATAATACCTCTAAATAAAAATAAAAAGAGATTTAAAAAGCCGTGTTTTAAGCAGTATATATCTTTTTTACTCTGCGTTAGATTTTTATGACGCTTTAGTAAAAAGTGATCGTATGAATAAGATCTACAGCTTGATGTATGTTTCATGTTTGGGCAAATAGCTTTTCGTTATTGAGCCCAGTAAGCTGCATTATCCTTTGCACAATAACGGCGTATTTACGCGGTCTAGCCTATTCGCATTGATAATATTATTATCATCTTTTGTTCTCAGTTGTTTTGCTATAAATGGTTTTTGAAGTGAAATCTTCTTTAGTGGCGTGTGCACTTTTTTTGTGATTTGTAAAAAATGTTAAACTCGCGGCAGGACACGTGTCCTGATCGAAAATTTGTTAGTCGGAACGGAACATTTGGTAATGGGTTTCAATAATTGACAAATGAATTTCAAATTAAAACTCTATGATTTTGGCACGTTGGATAGTGCTGAAATTATCTTTGTATCTGTTTGTCTGTTCGACCATTAAAGGTCTCTATCTATTGAACTGAAATAGGTAGAAGCCTGGAATGTTCAAAGAACTGTGTTATATGTGGGGTTATCTAACAAATAATAAAAAGTTAAAAAAGTAAAACTTTAAGGGGACCTCCCCCCCCTTTCTACTACTTACTACTCCCCCCCGTACTACCAACACATTTTCGTTGTTTTGCTGTCTCATAAAAACAGTTACATGAACAAACTTCAAACTAGCAGTAAAAAAATATTTTAAATTTAAAGTAAAACAACAAATAATAAAAACCGGCCACGTGTGAGACGGGCCTGGGCCATTAAAATCTTAAATTTTCGTTACAGCGCCATCTAGCTATTATTAAAATAAACAATAACACATTCGTTTGTTGGCAACGATGTTCAAAGCTATGCAACGTCGGTTAAATAGTAATTTAATGGGTGACCGCATAGCGACGCACTTTTTGTTTTTGTTTAAATTAAATTACGTTAATTTACATGCGTGTTATTAAAATCGGTAAAAACTCTATTCAATAGAAAGATTTTTTGTAAAAAAAGTGTAGAGAAAATTATATTAGCATGTATGAAACAATTTTTTTTTAATTTTTGAAAAATAATTTTTTTAATTTAAAGCGAAATGATACGATGCTCCTTCATACACACAGTATACCGATGTTGCGCCCGCAGCGACGAACCGCGCGCGCGCACTGATTTTCATCTTCAAAGCGCTGTAGAATTTTTTTATTGATAGTTACTAGGTCGCAAATTTGGTTTTAGACTAAAGGTGCCCAAATCTACCGCCATGTTTTGATTTTTTCCTAGGCCTAAATGCATTTATCTTCGGTTCTAGATGAGACGAAAATAAATCGGCTGTTAAAAGTTAGGCCGTGGACTACTCTAACGACGTGTAAAATTTGGCCAGCCTAAAAAAATTTTATCTTAAAAATTTACTACTTTTTCGAAGCCCGAATTTTTAAAGTTAGCTCAGAAGTCGAGGTATTGACCACAACCACAATGGATGGTATTTTTAGGTAATATTGACCTTAATCTACAAGACCTTTTCCAGAAATAGTTGATTTTACTAAACTGAACTATACTGTTGAAACTTGGTAAGTAGATGTATTCTGTGAACCGCATTAACACACAAAAATAGAAAAAAACAATATATTTTTGGGTTTCCCCATACTTAAAACTGAAACTCAAAAATTATTTTTTTATCAAACCCATACGTGTGGGGTATCTGTGGATAGATCTTCAAAAACGATATTGAGGTTTCTAATATATTTTTTTCTAAACTGAATAGTTTGCGCGAGAGACACTTCCAAAGTGGTAAAATATGTGTCCCCCCCCCCTGTAACTTCTAAAATAAGAGAATTATAAAACTAAAAAAAATATATGATGTACACATTACCATGCAAACTTCTACCAAAAATGGGTTTCAACGAGATCTAGTAAGTAATTTTTTTTTAATACGTCATAAATCGTAAACCGCAATTTACCTTTCATTCAATGGGGTTTTGGATGTATGGGGGTGTGGCGCACGAGTTCGTACGTGTATGTGTTCATATACATATTTGTATATTATATATTGTGTACTTGATAGCCTGGTTTCCTGCATGACTGATTGGTAACAGGGGTACATCCGGGAGTTTCTTGTCACTTCTTCTCCCCTTAGGCTAGTTTTCGAAGTGATGGTAGTTTAAATGATGTGCTTTTGTTGCCGGGCTGTTGTGTAGGGGCTGGGCCACTTCCGGGTGTGCGACGTCTGTTTGAATGTAAGTGTGCATATATGTATATGTGCGTGTTTGTGTGTAGCACCCGCTCGTGTTCGGATATCGGGCAGCCGAACGAGGATTGAATCAGATAGGACCTATTAGTTAATTTACATATAGTTTTATTTTATATGTATTTGTATATATGTATTAATATATGTCTGTATGTGTATATGTATATATATGAATATGTGCATGTATGTGTATTTTATATTATCTTTAATATGTATATGAATACCTATTTATTTATTTATTTACATGTTTGTAAAATGTAAATCTGAATGTATGTGTGTATATATATATATGTACGTCTGCTGTGTAATATTATATGTTATATGGGGATTTTCTTGTGAGTTACTTTAAATCCCGTCACAGAATAATTGAGACTTTTAACGTATCACATGGTGGGCACCTATGCAATGTGAAAAACAATAGGCAATAAAAATATTACCTAAATTTTGATTGTTTTGTTTTAAATTAAAGTATTTATATTTTAAATCTTGTTTATTAGTTGATACACTATAATTTTATGTTTCGTTTGTGATTTTACAAAGATTGCCTATTGGACGCACGCAATAAAGCAGTATTGTAATTAGTTTGTAGAGCTAGTTGTAGTTAATTTACTTGACTATTCGAAAGTGTTCTTAGTAACCCATTTGAATCAAAAGATTTTGATTTCAACTCAAATATAAAAATAAAAAAAAACAATTAATTTTTAAAGATCGCACTTGGCCGATTTTTACTACAGCGAACAAAAGCTTAGCAGGACCGAGTTCATGAGTTCCATTGTTGAGTTCTCCATCGGAATCGGAGGCAGACGGTGACGAAATCCCAGAGTATACTATAAAACGTCGAAGAGAACGTAAAAATTGGGTTTTTGAAATTTGTGACTGTGCAAAGCGCACAGGAAATTATCAAAACTAAGAAGACTTGATTAATACAAAAAGTTCTTACAAAATTACAAACCTTTAATGTAAGGATTATTGAAATTGTATGAGTTTAATTTTTAAACTTTATAAGCAATTGGTTGAATAAACGCTCAAGAAAAAAAATGTTTTTGGTAGTGATTAATTAATTTAGACTTTAAAGTTCAGATTTTAGTAAAAAATAAACAATAGTATAGGGTCTTTAGTTAATTTACTATGTTTGGGTAAAAAATGATTTATCTTGAGTAATTTTCTTTTATAGGATAACGAGATGGTAAATATTAGGATGACATTTTGAATTATTAAGTAGTATTAAGTAGTAAAAATTTGCGTGATCATTTACTATTTTTAGGTTAACAATGATTAGTTTGGTTATATTTGCTTTAAAAAAATAGCTAGATGTAAAAAATTGTATATAATTTCACATTAAAATGGGGTTTTATTTTTGGTTTACTTTTTTGGCAGTAAAAAGTTTTTTTTTCACTCACTGTGATTGCAGTCCAGGTACCTACGATAAACAACGACCATATTCGACCAAATATGACCAAATGACGTGTCAAACACTGGACCACGACGTGAATCTAAAATAATTTAATCCAACTTAAACCAACTGACTACAAATAAGCACTACTCATAGCATGGTTTTTCTTTTTTTTGTTGTTTTATCTGTTACTGTCAAATATCATTTATTATAACTAATTATTTTTTCTGTTTGATTTATCTTTGCTTAAAAATCACAGTGAAAAGCTAGTAAACCTTAGAACAAGCAGAAATCTACAGTTTACCAAAGTAAATAAACTTCAACTGTCACTGTCAAATTTCGACAACGGGTCCAGGTGTTTAACTACAACAAAAACCAACTAATACGTGGTATATTGTGGACGTTTGCTGGACCGTAGCCTATATCTGGTGAAAAGCTAAACATAAGCCGTTTAAATACGTCACGCACGACGCGTCACGTCATTAATGTCAGTTTACCACAGTTCATAATCATTTCGACAACAGTTGACCAAGTGTACAGTATTATCAGTACCCTTCCTCGCTCCGAGAATTGGGCACGCTAAGTGAATACTTCGAATGACAAGTCGAGGTCCCGGCCTTGAGATCGGCCTACATTACGAGCGCACCAGCTGTGTATACGGCAGAGAAAGCGCTGACCCATTCCTCGCCGGTTCACTGTTTTATCGGATCCGTTGATACTGGCAGAGTAATACCGGACACGGGAAGCGAGAGGCATAGTGCGCGTGCAAGTGTACATACAGACAGTGATCAGTGACATGGCCATGGCTGAGACGTCGTCGACTAGTTTATTAACGTTCGTGAAGCGAGTGGGAGCTCAATCAACCCGCGTCGCTCGCCAGCTCGCAACGCCCGCGCCCGCCACGTCCGGACGCAGACAGAGGTTATGTTTATCTTCGCGTAAATCCGCGCACAACGCGCCCGCTAGTGTCAGACGGAAACTTTGATTGAATAACCTGTAGCTATGTTGACCGTGCGACATTTACCGCGCTATGTGCCTTTATATCCAATGTTGGGCCTCCTCGGAGCCTACGCGCAAGCCCTAGCAGTAGTTCCCAACTGTAATTCCTCCATCTATTGCATAGGAGAACTCCTCCACAAGGTTCAACTTGCACGTGTATTTCCAGATTCAAAAACCTTTGTCGATTTGAAGCTTATTCATCCTGAACACGAAACTTTGGCTGATTTCTCTAAGCTGATGCATGACACCGATCAGAATCCTAGTCACGACCAGTTGGCCGAGTTTGTTGATGGACATTTTTTGGATGGAAATGAACTGGAAACTTGGAAACCACCAGATTTTAACCCAGAACCACCAGTGCTCAAACAAATTGTGAATCCAACTCTTAGAACGTTTGCAAAAAATGTGATTGGAATCTGGGCTAAATTGGGGCGAAAAGTGACTCCAGACGTGGCCAAGCACCCTGATCGCTATAGCTTCCTATACGTGCCTAACGGGTTCATTGTTCCCGGCGGACGGTTCAAGGAATTATATTATTGGGATTCATTTTGGATTATAAAAGGTCTTCTCATCAGCAATATGACTCAAACAGCAAAAGGTATGATAGAAAATCTTTTACATCTAGTAGATGAATTTGGTTATGTTCCAAATGGCAGTCGAGTATATTATTTAGGTAGAAGTCAGCCTCCTTTGCTCGCTGCGATGGTTGCAAGCTATTTCGAGGCTACCGGAGACATTTCGTGGTTGCAGCAGCACGTAGAGACCCTGGAAAAAGAGTTACAGTTTTGGCTAGAGAAGAAAAAAGTAACAGTAGAAATAAGAGGCAAAAAGTATGTTCTCCTGCGATACTTTGCTGACAGCACCAACGCGGGTCCTCGTCCAGAATCATATTTTGAAGACTACAAAAACGCACAGCTGTTGCCCAAAGAAGAAACTCAAAAAGATTTTTATGTGGAAATGAAAAGTGCAGCTGAAAGTGGCTGGGATTTCTCATCGCGTTGGTTTGTTACTGCAGGGCATGAAACATTAGGAAATTTGACTGATGTGCACGCTACTCGAATCCTTCCTGTAGATTTAAATGCTTTTTTTGCCGGTGCTCTTGAGCTGGTTGGAAACTTTCGCTATAAACTCAAAGATAGAAGAGAAGCACAGAAGTGGTGGAGTTTAGCTAAATATTGGAGGAAGGCTATTAATGATGTCTTGTGGGATTCTAACGACGGAGTTTGGTACGACTATGATGCGCAAGCAAGAGCACCCAGAAAACACTTTTATCCAAGTTGTGTAACTCCTCTTTGGGCTGGAGCCGTAGAGAAATATGAGGCTTCACAGTACGCTGTAAAGTTAATCAGATATTTGCTATCTTCAGGAGCTTTAGACTTCCCTGGTGGAGTGCCAGCAACGATATTGCATTCTGGTGAACAGTGGGATTACCCTAATGCATGGCCTCCGCTACAGAGTATTTTGATTGGAGGATTAGAAATGAGCGGTTACGAAGAAGCAAAGAGTTTAGCTAGAGAACAGGCAAAATTATGGATACGTGCTAATTGTATTGGCTTCAACAAATGGAAAAAGATGTTCGAGAAGTACAGTGCGGTTCAGCCTGGTCACCAGGGTGGTGGGGGAGAGTACGGTGTCCAAGATGGTTTCGGATGGACAAACGGTGTAGTCTTAGAACTTTTACAAATGTACGGAAAGGAATTAACGGCTGATGACCATGTCCCTTCCACTTGGCCCTACGTCAGACAAATTCGGTAGAAACTACTTTGCAGGAAGCTAGCAGTTACTCAGCCAGTCCTACCATTTGCCATTAGAAAGTCAATTTTACAATAAAATTATCGTTAATCTGTGACTTTAATAGAGTACAATTACTTTATTTATTAGGGTTTTTCGCTCCAATTTGTTACACTTAGATAAAATTATGATAATATAACTAAGTTGCTGAGATACTTAAAAATCCTGTAATTTAAACTACAGTTTCCAGGTTCATCAGACTGAAAAATTCTGTAGTAAATTATACATGAAATAGTGTTGCCTCTTTAGATTTTTCACAGAAATTCCCGAATTTCCAAATCCTGTTTTTTCAGATTATTGGTAAAAAGAACTCGTCACATTAGTGATAGAAAGGAATATAAAAAATATATGTATGCTTTTTTTAAACAATTCTTTATTCGTATTATCATGACTGAAGTCTGTATAAGTGTGTAGTTTGTTCAGTGTACATTCGTTCAGCTTTGATCTGTATAAATAAGTTAAAGGTAAGCGCTCACTTTGTCGGGACGGGCCGCATTGCAACGCATTGTTTAAAGAAATCCACTTTGTTTGTATCATGCACTGCGATATGTTTGTCCCGCTGCACCAGCATCTTTGCACGCACCCAAATCTACCACGCAATAATCGATCGTCATTAACCGCCACTGTGTACGATAGGTCATGTAAATATCATTCGACTAATTCTTGCGGATTTTTGTACACACGGCCGCATTTAAACTATGTCAACTCGAGGCATTTCAGTTAAGCATACATAAGCAAAATAAAGCATAAAATTATAAAGTTACTATAGATTTTCTTTGGCAGATTTTTTTTAATATTAAGCCAATAAAATGGCACATACAGGGTAATATAACCAATGGATGTTCAATCGTGAATAACTAAAAAGAAAAAACTTTAGCGTGTAGCCGACAAAGTGTGGGCTGAGCTTTTACTTAGGTACCTACGTGTTAGCGGATATAAGCGGAAGAGATTACTAAATGTATATATTCGCATTACATAAATCGTGTTTTATTTTAATTTATTTATTATAGAAACTTTAAATATTTATTTTGTAGTTTCTGGGTTTTGTTGTCCGTTGGTTTGCTCTTTAATAAAAATCTTGCATTGATTTAGGTTGAGATGTACAGAGATGTTACAGAAGTCGACTTGGGAATATTTTTTTTATTGTGATTTTAATTTATAAGTACTTCATATTTTATCATACTTACATTATATTGAACAGTACAAATATTTAAAATTGATTTGCTATGTTAACTTTGAAAACAAATCGTGATTTAACGAATTCATTATGA
The DNA here is from genome assembly GCA_946406115.1 of Apoda limacodes. Lineage (NCBI taxonomy): Eukaryota > Metazoa > Arthropoda > Insecta > Lepidoptera > Limacodidae > Apoda > Apoda limacodes. The sequence continues at coordinate 27,627,595 of OX291550.1, forward strand.
TGTGTTCTTAATTAAAATATCTGAGTTTCAAAAGTGATTTATTTTAATTTAACCTAATTAATATCGTAGACGGTTTGATTATTATTTTTTTTCTAGTTCTCTTCTCACGAATAAAATATTTGCAATATGATAGATTCGAATATTTTTTAAAAGTGGTTAAAGCTCCACTGTAATTTGTAGTTTAAAGGAGAAATGACACATTGTTAAAAACTCAGAAGGGGTGGGGACACACCCAACAGAACGAAAAAGTCGCAGTTTTTTTACTAAGAATTTGAGTTTTTAACTAATTAACTAAGCCGTGGACGGCTTGAAGTAGATTTATGACGTTTAAGCTAATGCCTTTTTCAATACATTTCAAATTCTTAAATAACTGTTTCGAGTACAATAATATTATTTATTGAATTTCCTTCATTATTTTATATGGATTTATAAAATCCGTGATGTAAACAGTAACAAGAAAACTCTTTTGCATATAGGTACACAATGATAAACCGTCTATATGCGTCTTGTCGTGTGTTGAGTACAATAGAGGTCAGTGACACGATGGCAGTGTGGCGTGGCACGTGGTACGCTGTACGTAACTAATTAGATGTCTTACGTAGGAAGAAAATCGACTATCATTGCAAGGTCTAGACGCATATGACCTATTTCATACTGATCATAGTCTTGTTCCTACCTAGTAGAATGAAATGAATCTAGACTGGGCTAAACTAACTTTAAAGATTTTATCTTTATTATGTGGCTGTGTGGATTCAATAACCTTATTTATAGAGGGAATTTCTATTCAGTTTAATAGGTATGTTTCTGTTATATATCACAGTGTAACGTCTCCATCACACATTGATGCGTGTCTTAGTATTGAAACTATAAAAAATATAATTACAATTGATAACAACAATGTAAAAATAACTCTTATCAATTGGGAAAACACTGTGAGTGATGGTCTTAGCTGGGCCAGCAATATTGAAGCAGAAGTTGCGGTAGTAAACTACTACATACATAATGTGTATTATGCTGTTTAAAACTTCAGGTACCTAAATGCCCCCAATTTACAAAACGAAATCTCTCCATTTATCACTTAGCAAATGGCAATAACTTGGCCCGTGTATAATTTGGTCATCAGCGCTAAGTAGATGTAAGAAATCGGCCAAGTGCGAGTCGGACTCGCGCACGAAGGGTTCCGTGCCATTATCTATAAAAAGGGCAAAAAATCACGTTTGTTGTATGGGAGCCCCCTTAAATATTTGTTTTATTTTAATTTTTTATTTATTTTTATAGTGACTATATAACTAAATATTCTGTGAATATTTTAAGCGTCTACCTGTTGCCGTTATCAATATCGAGCAAAAAATCACGTTTGTTGTATTGGAGCCCGCTTAAATATTTATTTTATTCTGTTGTTTAGTATTTGTTGTTATAGCGGCAACAGAAATACATCTTCTGTGAAAATTTTAACTGTCTAACTATCACGGCTCATGAGATACAGCCTGGTGACAGACGGACGGACGGACAGCGGAGTCTTAGTAATAGGGACCTTTTTTTACCCTTTGGGTACGGAACCCTAAAAAGGAAGTATTCTACGTTATTTTCTGTCCCTTCAGCTATCTCTTTATCAAAATTAGTTCACCCCGCTGCTGTGCTGATTTGTTGCGACACAACTGAATAGTGCTTCACAGTATCATCACCCACAGAAAAGTATGTTCCCGTGGGTACTTTCGATCGGGAGAAAAACACAGCAAGAAGAGAGTCATGTCCGTAAAAAAAATTTGATTAGGATTAGGGGCAGATCCCGCGGGGGGCGATCGCCCCTCCTAAGGACGGCCGAGGAAGAAATGAATTGTAACATTTTTTTAAATATATAACTTTTATTACATATAAATTACATATAAAAATACTTGGGGCTACTTGGGTTTGTATATATAATTATTCAAAGACTGCACAAGCTGGGTCGATTGGGTAACTTACGTTTGCACATTCAAAGTTCAAAAAATACCTTCAGATCTTATGGTCCCCCTAAACTTCTGTTCTGGATCCGTCCTTGATTAGGATAAAAATGTCTATCTCCCTCCCTTGAACAATTTCTGTTGCGATGAATACTTCGGGCATATTATGAGACGTAATATCCGTAAGGATTGGTCATTCATTATGCAGGCGATGTGACGGTAGGAGACCATGTGGAAAGTAAAAGGTCACCAACTACATAGACCATCTGGTTAGTGACCTTCAGCTGAAGGAGCCGTTAGATAAGTTTGTTGTTATGGTAAGGTTGACAGCGGCCTGGCAGCTTGCGCGATCTAGGATGATACCTGATTAACACGATCCCCTTAGTCGTGCATGAGGGACCAGAGTTAGGAAGGTTTACGTCTAACTTTTTCTAAGTTAGGTCCGAGACAGACGGACAGACAGAGAATCAAGTTATTCTATGGGTGCTGTGAGATACGGAGCCGTAAACAAACCGTAACTAACTAAACACCATTTTTTAGGTTATCTCTCGCAAATATACGTCTGCTACGCGTCTACCGAATCAATTTAACCTCACTCTAATTGGCACTAACAAAATAAAATTGACGCAATCGATAAATATTGCTACGTAATATTAGCAAGTTATGACTAAAACCATTGACATTAGAGGAAAACGAATCATTGGAAAACAATTTTTTTTTTTTTTGTTTACAGGCAAATCGGATACAATACTATGGTTAATATAGGATTAGTACACCTTACCGAAATTACGGGCTTTCTGAATGTGATGAAAGTTCTCAGATTTGGTAAACGTGCTTAGTTTTTAGTAGAAAGCGGGATTTGGAAGTTGGCAAGAGGTTGAGATCCCTGAAACATTTTATTGGTTATTTATATAAAGCCGTATCGTAATTTTTTTTCAGATTTTTAACGCGGCTTAATCCAATGGACGCATTTATAATTTACCGTCGAGCGACACGAAACGATTAAACAGTAGCGAGCGACGCGCGATTAGTACCGTACGCAGTGCCCACAGCAAAATCGTGTCGTGTCACTCGACGGCAAATTATAAAATTAATCTTAGAGAAAAAGTTTCTTAAGAACCTCAAATGTATTTAAATACACGAATGCGAAAAAAAATTATCTCTCAACAATATACGGAGAGCATATCTCAGAGAGTATATCTCCAAAAATTTTTTCTCGAATTTCATAACAATCTATAGGTATTTGTCCCATTTTATCCATTTGGTTACGGAACCCTTAAAAGTATCTACTGCATATGTTTTGATATGAAATTTTTTTAGGAATGTATCTATTTGACCATTAATTTATATTTAAAGGGGTCTTACTAAAATGGGTTGACCATAATCTGAAAGATACTACCAACGAAACCAAAGTATATGAAAATTTTATATTTTAAATATTTTCATTCTATCCATTATTTCTTACAAACCCTATTATCCATAACACCTTCATTTTCAAAAATCTTGTAAAATTGGAGGGTTAAAAAAGGATAAAGGTAAAAGTTGAATTAAAACGTCCAGGTTCACAGTCGTCTTAAGTACGGAAATTAATGAGAAAAGTGCGATTATGCCTAACTTATAAAGTGATAAATAAATCAGCATAACTTAACAGCAACTCAAATATGACCTAGTTCACAACACAGCGTACCAAATGGTAACTCGACACTTTCGCGGAATCCGCCAATGTCAATTACTACGCGGAAGCGTAATTATTTCTTCATCCCTACCGATCAATCCGTCCTTCTATCCGACTGTCAATCCACTACCAGTTCGGCTGTCTATCCTTCCACGTACCAATACCACGTAATCTTTGTCATTTTCAGAATTACGTCCGTATCTTTGAATGAAAACGGAACCGTTGTAAGATCCTTGACTTGTGTATCCAATGTGGCCGTTCGTCCACCTGCCCGCCCGTCTCTCAGTTTCTGGTTTTATTTTAGAAAACTTTTAACATGAATTTGAAGGTTTTTAGGTTGACATGAGACCCTATTAGAAACAGTCTCAAACTATTGGGACTCTGTTATTCGAGAGCAAAATGTGTGTAAGTATATTCACGGGTTTCAAAAGGTAAGTCCGTACATTTTTTGTCTGGAATTCCAGAGTCCGAATGGCTCGAGACCGCGGTGATTAAACTTTTGTTGGTCAACTGTCAACAGCTACATGTTGTACTTAATTATAAAACTTAACAGCTGTCTGTCTGACTGTACATTCTCTTATAAGGTAAGTAACTCGCCATGTGACCAACTAGACATAGATATGATAGGTTTCTGTCCTAAATAATATATATTTGAGAAAGTCTGTGTGTTTGTTTGCTGGCTTTATCCTGAACTTATATTTAGTTTTTTCTGCAGGAATAACTACAATTTACATTTATTTACAATTTCAGAGACACTTCCTCCCGCGAACGCTTGGGTTGTGGAATGAGCTCCCTGCCAAGGTTTTCTCTAAGGACCTGTAGTCCATAGGCCGCGGTGACTGCTTACCATCAGGCGGACCGTGTGCTTATTGCCACCTTAGTGGTATATAAAAAAACTTATTCTGCAGTGCCGAACTTTAGCTACGGCTACTGCGATATAGGCTAGAGCCCGTAAATACGCAGTTTTTGTGCAAATTTTGTGGCTAAACTGCAGCAGATAAAGAATTGAAAAAAAATATTTCGTTATAAAACTTGCTTTTGTCTAGTACCTTTCTGAATGATTTTCATTAATTGTATTTAATGCAATCAAAAACCTGAAAGTGACCATTGTTTCAACACTTGTGCAAATTTTTAAAGTGCGTATTTCATTTGGTCATAATGAAAGTTGGTTAAATAATTATAATTGGATTATCTAGTGAATTCACTATAAGTTGTAGGAAAAAGACAAAAAATGTGACTTTAAAGAACATCCAGCATTATAAAAAAATCTTCGGGAAGTATCGACATCGTTGCTGCTTCCACTCACCTGTCTTGGCTTATCAATTAATTATTAATCCTAATTCTTCACGAACACGTCTTTGCACATAGTTTTCTATTCCTGTTTCAAACTCTTATTGTCATAATTCGTAGCTGACCATAACATAAAAAAAAGGTTGTAGGAAATGTGCACAAACATCTCTATACATCGAATCCAGGCATGTAAAGTGGATAACGGTTTATTGACCATAGCTGCTTTTGTCTTCTGGTCTGGCTTTTTTTTTTTTTTTTTTATACCACTAAGGTGGCAAACAAGCCTACGGTCCGCCTGATGGTAAGCGGTCACCGTAGCCTATGGACGCTTGCAACACCAGGGGCATCACTCGCGCGTTGCCGACCCTTCAGAAATCTAATAACTTCTTTTTTGAAGAACCCCATACTGTAGTCCTTAGAGAAAACCTTGGCAGGGGCTGTGACTTTATCGAGATCATTTATTTGACGAGGAGTGAGTAGCACGACGTTTAGTGTAAGTCGAATTAGAAGGAGTTTATGTAAGCACTTGTGCAGCTTTTCCGTCTAACATAGTGAGAAATCTCCACACCTTCAAACTTGATTGATATATAGGTCGACAAAATCTTACTGATGAAGGTACAGGGTTCTGCCAAACTATTCCGCTAGTTTCTAAATTAATCAATTTAATAGGCACCAAAGAAGTTATGAACAAATTGGTGTCGGAAATAAGTTCTAATTCTTCTGGAAGTTTTTGCTTGTAGTCACAATGATTAGATGAGCCATCACACCCCCAGTGCTTGTATGTATGCGTCCTGTATGTGCTCAATGCCATATTGTCTTATAAGCGTAGTATTTTTACGTTTTCTTTTTTTTTATACCATTAAGGTGGCAAGCAACCACACGGTCCGCCTGATGGTAAGCGGTCACCGTGACCTATGGACGCTTGCAACACCAGGGATATCACTCGCGCGTTGCCGACCCTTCAAAAATCCAATAACTTCTTTCTTGAAGAACCCCATACTGTAGTCCTTAGAGAAAACCTTGTTTTTTGTGGACACCGAAGCATTTTCATAAGAGACACTAGGCCTTCCACGGTTTCCATCAGAGGTGGAAGGCGTCAAAACGGCTTCTTTGTCTACTAATGCCGGTAAAATGACAGTGTAATTTTTATCCAACCAAGCACTATTATACTATAAAAATATATCTTTTGTCCGTGGCCGTTCAGCCCAACGTTTCTTAAACTAAGATAGGAATTAAAATAAAACAAATATTTAAGAGGGGGTCCTATAAAACAAACATGAAGTTTTTGCCGTTTTTATAGATAATGGTACGGAACCCTTAATGTGTGAGTCTGACTCAAACTTGGCCGGTTTTTTACTTATTTCTTATCTTCAATAAGGTCATGGATATTTTGATTGCTAAGTAGGTAGGTAATATGGAACAATACATTAGTGTGCCAACATAAGCGATTAAAAATAAATAAATTAATAAGTAAAAAAAACCCAACTGCGTAAGAAATTAACTACAAATAAATACTGAAAAGAGAAAAATAAGTTTAGTAATGATAAATTCTAATGCGGAACATAGCGACTTTAACAGTTGGAACCCATAATTGGGAAGATTTGAGCCGGTCTAGATTTTTAATGGGTCCCGACTGTTAAAGTACCTTTTTTTTATTTTTCATACCGCTTAGGTGGCAAAAAAGCTTACGGTCCGCCTGATTTTTTTTAATGCCACTATGGTGGCAATCAAGCACACGGTCCGCCTGATAGTAAGCGGTAACCGAGTCTATGGAAGAAGTATCACCCGCGAGTTGCCGATCCTTAGCTATGTGTCGCATTAGAATTTATCATTACTGGACTTATTTTCCTCTTGTTTTAATATTTATTCAATATTAAGCCCTTGTCTGTTAATTAATGCATATGTATATTACAAAACATCTTCATCATCTACTTCAAAATTTTTATCGTATTAGATTTCCTCTACCCAAAGTTTGTCCGGAGGAAATCGCTTAGTAGCGATGAGACTGCCCAAATTGTAGTACCAACAAATTTTATGTAATTGTAGCCTTCACTATGCCGGCTTACGAAGTAACTTTTATTTTACGTATTATTTGAAGGAGTCTAAAAAGTAACACAGGATTAGGGAAAACAAAATCTGATTCCTCATAGTTCGTTTACAAGAAGGTTTTAAAATTGTACGATTGATGAAAGTAAATAATGAAACTATATGATATATTTCTCAGCTTCATTTGATGCTGCCAAACTTATACTCATACTCATACTCATACTCATTTATTCATAATAAAATTATATGTCAAATGTTGCAAATATTTCATTATTATAAGTTTTCATTATTACATTTTAATTGTTATTTAAAAAAAAACGCGTGACAAAACACGACAGAACTTTGATGAAAGAGTTTCAAGATCTTCGTTCCTACTGCAGAGAGCCATCTATGTTGTCAAATCCGCAGTCACTAACGGGGGTCACATAGGGCAACTCCATTTGACTTCCGAACTCAGCCTCGTATAGAACCTGCTGAATCTTCAGCCGAGCTACTGCATTTTGCTTGGAGTTAAGCCGTTTAAGGGTCGAAGAACAGCTGAGAAGGAAGAGCTCGTCAGGATCAGTTCTATTGCAGGCACAAGGGGGTTCTTCATCGGTTGAGTTAAGCCGGGCTTTCTTAGGCGACGGCTCGGAGACCTCGTCGTCTTCGTACGGCTTGGTGTACTCTTGCGTGAAGGATAGGTCGGGAAGACTTGGCATGCTGGGCCGATGACGAATTTCTTCTTCCGGATCAGAGTCCTCGGCTTCTCTTTTCCTACAAGAAAGGAAAGGCTGAATAACATATCATAGCTTTAATAAGTGCTCTGATATGGCTCTAGTTACGTTAGATTGGTCGATGGTGGTTTAGTGGTTTAGGTCTCTGCCTCGCGATACCACAAGGGCGGAGGTTCAAGGCCGGAGTTTACCAATTGGTCTTTCTTAATTTCTCAAGTAAATTATGTTTTGTCAAACAAAGACTTATATAAAGTCTACAAACTGCTCTAGGACCGCGTGATGGACTGTGCGCCAAGGCATAAGTATCTATAAGAAAGATTACGCAGATCTTTTGGTCAGATGTCAGTTTTAACTGATTTCGCCCTTTGACATTCCTACTTTTGAACAGGGTTCCATGATAAAAAACTTGATGTATATCATTGATATAAATCACGATTTATGTCATCATATTTATTCTTGGATATTTATCAATATTTAGTTTAAAAATTTGCACACATAAAAACTCGTTTTTGCTGATAATTAGCCCGAAGAACTCATTGAATGAGCTGACACATTTATTTAGAATTACAGATTGTTTCATTGACAGAATAATTAGCAACCGTAGCTGGGCAGAGTTTCTTTTATTAACAACAAGCTGTAGTATCAATATATTTATTGTTCAACCAGACTGTCACTAGAGGGTGCTACTTGTATTTTAAAACACGCTATGGCATGTATTAGCAGGCCAGTAATATGGGACGCGTAATAATGTATGTGTGTGTTTAGTGAAGATTGCGTTTAGAGTATAATAATTTCAGCTATTGAAATATCTTATTTTACGTTATATAGATAACAAGTCCAATCGCTAGTATCAGCCCAACGTCTCTGCTGAAACGCTAACAGAGCTTTGTTTCTGCTACTCAAAGTAAATTGTATATATATCTATAGTTATAGTTACAAATAAAAGTTGTACTTATACCTATAACGTCGTTTTCTCTCCTGGTTAACACTTATAATTATTAATATTTTTATAATAATTATGTCTAAATAAGTTACAGTTACAGTGACAGAGTTGATGAAATAAATTAGCTGCTGCAGCAGACCAGACTGTTTCGTTGACAGTTAGAAATTGATTAACGTAGCAGGTAACAATTTATTGAAGTTACGTTGTTTAAATTTACACACTAAATTTAACAACATTGACTGTAAGTGTAGGCAATTAATTGTTTAATATATTAATAAAGTTGTTTCTGCTACTAATTACTACTTAAACCTGCTGTCTGTATATTGGCAGAGTTAATATGTTGTAAACAACTGAAAGATGGTTAAAAATTTATTGAGTGGTTGCAATCATGTAGAAGGTAATGAGCCAAATGTATGTGATGATAGTGAGAATGTGAGTGATGACTCTAATGAAGATAAATTTCCCCTTTCGCTGTTGAGGGACTATTAAATTTCGCATAGTTTTTAAGGTGTAATTAAAGGTTTTATTTTGCATGTGCCATATTCTGAAATTATATGACTGACTAGCTTATTCCCGCAACTTCGTCTGCGTAAACTTTTTAAAAAAAAACAGCTTTTGACTGTTTACTGTTTTACATACAATAACATCGGAATTCTCATACACATTTTCATCCTCTATTTTGCCGTTTAAAAAATATTTTTTCAAAAAAGTGAATCTTAATTTTTAACGTTAAAGCCAAGTTTTAGCCATTTCCATGCAAATTGCCAACCCATATTTTATCCCCTTAGGGGATTAATTTCCAAAAATCCCTTCTTAGTGCACACTTACGTCATTTAAGGGACGTTTGTGAAAAATGTCATGCTTCTAGACACAGCGGTTTCAGCTGTTCATTGATCGATTAGTTAGTCAGCCAGTCAATTTCTTATTTTATATAAATATAGCTGAACCGGCGAACGTTGTTTCTTTTTTTAAAACCGGCTAATAGGGTTGTACTATCCTCATCCATCAGTCATTCAGGACAAATACCTACGTTCAGTATTAACGTCGTTTGACTAAGACTACGACCTCGATTTCTGGCAAAGTCGATGGTACAAAGGTACTCACGCAAGATCCGACTTGGGTTCAACGTGGGGCAGCAGGAACCGCATGGCGTGGTGGTAGGGCCATCGCGTGCGGCCACCGTGCGTGCGCTGCAGCTTGATAAAAGAGTCCCGAAGCGAACGCCAACGCTTCTTACACTCCGCTTCTATAATATAAGACAAAGATGAATATTAGGATTATTTTTAGGCAGTTGAGTCAGGACAGGAAACCACCGATTTTTTTTTGTATTTTGCCTGGCTTTTAATGTATTTTGACCATTACTGACTGGACTAATAGACTGAAATAACTTTTAAAAATAACATGACTTACCAGAGTCAGTTTCTGAGATATAATAAAAAATGGTAACGGAACCCTGTACTAAGTATGGCTGGTCCTACATGAAACTTTAGGGTTCTAATTCTAATTCTAATATATATATATGTATATATTAATACTAGCGTATGCTCGCCGCTCCGTCCGCGCTGAATTTAATTACTGGCGTTGAATTAATACAGCAAGCTATAGCTGTAACTATACCTAACTTTGACCAATTAGAATTCGGTTAAGGTATTCCTGTAGGAACTTTCCAATTTCTAAGACAATTTCCTTCTCCATCCCTTAAAAGATCTCAGTGCAAGAAAAACATCTCAATTGGTTGCTCCGTAGCAAATTTAAGCAATAACCAACAAAATAATAAATAAACAGAATCACAAATCTTACCTGATACGTTGAGAATATCTTGGACTTCCTTCCACGCATCGTCTCTCAATTTAGTTTTATTAAAACCGCTTACGGACTTGTCATATAAAATAGGACGTTTTTCAACCTCTTTAATTAAATCTATTTCGTTCATTTTCCTTTAACCGTAATAACTTTTTTATGTAAAAAAACTTTAAAAAATTAAGAAACCGCGGGAATATCTAAAATACCTAGGTTATGGTACGTTAAGTCAATTTGCAACTTTCTTACAATTTATATTTCAACGGTACCCAATATGACCTACATTTTATTTGAAATGGTAAAAATAATCGATTACAACAGTGTAATAGTAAAACTAATTCTGATATGAAAATACACAATGAAAGGTTTCGTGACCTTGAAAAAACTTTATTTTTCTTTTTTTTTTTTGGTTGTATAAAAATTAGAAAACTGAATAGAATTAAGTAAGAAACTGAGCAAACAAGAGGGGTGTGATTGTTTGGGGAGTATATTCGACACTGGGCCAGGGGTTGCGCCGTGCGGCCCGCGCGCGCCGCGCGTATTGAGCGGCGCGGCGAGGCGACGCGTTCGCCGCATCTGCAGATTATTTCTATACATACTTACTTATATTTCTTTCTATATCAATGGTTCCCGCTACAGAGAAAGGTCGTCACTATAATATAATAAATCTAAAGAGTTTGTTTATTGTTTGAACGCGTTAATTTCTGAAAATTTTAGTTGGATTTGAGAAATTATTTTTGCATTTGATAGCCCAATTCTTGGGAAGGTTTATAGGCTATTTAAAATCACGCTAGACCCTTAAAAACCGAGCAAAAAGAACGTAAGCGAAAACAAAGTTATAGCACGGGCGAGCGCAGTGTGTAAAATACCTCCTCCCTCGCAGCCTATTTGGTAGTGTGGCCGGTTGCTCTGCAGAGGGAGTGGGTTCGATTCCCGCACTGGACAAACATTTATGTGATAATCATTTGTGTTTGTCTTGAGTCTGGGTGTGTTTATGTATGATATGTATATACCTATTTGCAAAAAAAGTATAGGTATAAGTAGGTATTTGTATCCGTTGTCTGGTTTTCATAATACAAGCTTTCCTTGGTTTGAGACTAGATGGCGCTGTGTGATATGTCCAAAAAATATTATTATTTTATAGGTGATACGATGGGAAACATTTAGATCGCTCAGCTAGTAAAAGATATTCAGGCAAAAATTAACTCAGCAATTGTCATCTCTTATCTTGGATGTAATTCCTTTCCTTATAGTAGGTTGTTCATAAAAAATAAATATGTGGAAATATCTACCTTTTGTTAGGAAGCTATTTTCATAGTTTTTAGTTAGGTACGTTTAATACCGTAACCGTAGTCGATAAATTTTGGCTTTTACCTTTGCAGCGGTAATCATCGTCGATATATTTAACTACCTAGTTATCCAATAGTAGGTATAAGGAATTATTGACTTCCAATAAAGGGGCATCTATTTACGTTACACATTTACGACTGGGTATAACTTACTAATAGGTTTTGCTAAAATAAGTAGTTTTTAATAGATTCATAAGAAAGCAAAAATTCAAAAAAAGGGAGACATGAGGGAAGAGGATCTTTTATTACGTAAATTTGAGATCGGTAATAAAGAATTACCTCAAAACGAATACCATTTTTAAAAATTTCATATTTCGGTTGTAAGGTAGATGAGGTTAATAAAGCCTAGCTAAGCGGGAATTAAAATAAAACAAAAACTATTTATAGGAATCAACAAATTGTAATGTTATTTTAAAATTTATATGAATAACTATCAATTATAAACAAAAAACGATCTTCTGCCATAAACATAGTAAAAATATAACATTTTAAAAAACACTGTCTTTAGGCCTTATTCAACTATTGTAGGATTATAAAGTCTAATAGATTTTAATCCACAAAATAAACTTTTTACATTTGGTCATTGAGATCAATAATGCAATCATCACAGTAGCCTAAAAATAACAACATTTTTTTTGATTCGGAACTCACATGAGCGATCAGTCTCAGTAGATCCATTGTCTAGATCAATCATGGATCTAGTGAGATATTTTTTTCTCAGAATTTTTATTGCCAATAGATCTATTTTAAAAATAATGTTAAAATAAATTAGATCTAATGATAAATGTATTGTCTTACTAGATAGAATGTTATTACAATTAATTTAAAAACAAATAAGGTTTGAAAAAATATGAAATTAAAGAAAATGATACCGAATTATTAACGAAAATAATACTTTATTATTAACGAAAACGATACTTAATTATTAACGTAAATGAAACTTCATTATTGTAAGTGTTGTGGAACCTGCGCAACCTAAACTGAGCCAACTTGACCTGGGGAAAATAATAATAATAATAAAATTATTTATTGCACTAGGGTTTGTACACAGGCGAACTTAGTGTCTAATGGCATTTTCTAACAGTTAACCTTTGGTAATGTAGACATCAATAAAGGGGTTGTAAAGTGTTTGGTCTAATAGATGTTAGTAGCTTAAATAATATATTTAGAGATAAAAGAAAAAGTAGACTGGTAGTTTATCCTTACAAATGATAGATGTCATCGAGATCTTTATTTCAAATGACAGCTGTCAAACTAGAAAGGTCTATATCTCCGTAACTATTGATGGTAGACTAGTAGTTTTCCTATTAGAAATGGTAGATCTCATCAAGATCTTATTTCAAATGACAGTTGTCAAGCTATAAATGTCTATATCTCTGTAACTATTGATCGTAGACAAGTAGTTTCACTAGTAGAAATGATAGATCTCATCAAGATATTTATTTCAAATGACAGCTGTCAAACTAGAAAGGTCTATATCTCTGTAACAATTGATCGTAGACTAGTAGTTTCCCTAGTAGAAATGATAGATCTCATCAAGATCTTTATTTTAAATGACAGCTGTCAAACGAAAAAGGTCTATATGTCCGTAACTATTGATCGTAGACTAGTAGTTTGTTTACAGAAATGATAGATCTCATCAAGATCTTTATTTTAGATGATGGCTGTCAAACTAAAAATTGCTATATATCCGTAACTATTGATCGTAGACTAGTAGTTTCTCCACAGAAATGATACTTATCATTAAGATTTTTATTTCGGATGACACGTGTCAAACTAGAAAGTTATATATATCTCGGTAACTATTCATCGCAGACTAGTTGTTTCTCCACAGCAACGATAGTTCTCATCAAGATTTTTATTTCGGATGACATTTGTCATCTTAAACCTTTCTTTTTTGACGTGTCATTTCTGTGGAGAAACTACTAGTCTACGATAAATTTTAGGTACCCGAGTAAGTTTTAAGTTACCGAGATATATTCTTTATAGTTTGACAGCTGTCATTCTAAAATAAATATCATAATGAGACGTATCATTTCTGTCGAGAAACTACTAGTCTACTATCAATAGTTACGGATATATAGCAGTTTCAAGTTTGTCAGCTGTCATCTGGAATAAAGATCTTGATGAGATCTATAACTTTTGTAAAATACCTACACGTGTAAGATCAATAGTTTAATTTTTTTTTGTAAATTAATAAAACAAGAAATATGTTAGGAAAAACAGTATTTTTTTAAAGTTGTCTTGTTCTTGCGGTTCAAACTATCTCTATATTAAATTCATCCCAATTTGTCCAACCGTAAAATTTAACGGATTGATAGAGAGACAGACACTGATACTTTCGAAGTTTTAATATGAGTATTAGTATGGATCCTCCTTTTATAAAGTCGGCTAATTTTTAGTTTTAAATTAATAATATCTCTTATATGGGTACCTACAGACTTCGCGCAGATTCGCGAACTTCCTCCTTTTTTAAAGTTGGTAAAAATAAGAATATGACAGGGGCGATACGAGTCCCTAAAATAGTATTAGAAAGCAAGTTCCGTTGTCTGCCCCAGAGGAACCATCAGGGGGGACACAAGTACGACACTAAATTTTTTATCAAATTTACAACTGGATCTAGCCTTACGGTCTGTTGGTCCCACTGAACAGATCCACTAGTGGGTCCAGTAGGATTTGAAAGTACTCGTGGTTCCACCAGTGAGAAAGAAATTCCTTAGTAGACCCACACTTAAAAATGGATCTGGTTAACGGTACTAGTGAGACAAATACTTCCCAGTAGATACACATTTTCGAAAATGGATCTATTGAGAAAATAATATCTCACTAGTCTGGAGGTGGTTCCTTATAGTTCTTCTGGGCACTTTGTACCTTTTGGCAGCTTTGTACGTGCTCAGCAAGTCGCTGCGAATAATAACCGGCGCAACTCCACCATCGCTAGAGACACCAAAACCGAATCACTCGCAGATTTTATATTTGGTTTGTCAAAACGCCTTTTCGATTGCACTGACAACAGCCACTACAGCCACCTCAGAGGCATCGCCCTATTACACGCCCGTCCACCGGAAGGGCGCCCTCTCCCTTGAGAGCTTATCCCCGTGGGTGAATAATCTTATTTATTCACCCCACAAACCTAGCATACCTACTTTTAACTAACATCATTTTCTAACTTTATACTTCGTACCTACTTGTTCTACTTCTATTACGTATTTTTCAGCCCGCTAAGTAGGTTCCCTTCTATTTCTCCGGGGGTGTTTTCACCACTGAGCTTCTGCCCGGGTCATGGAGGAAGGTAAGTTTCCCTTCCTCGACACCCGCACCTCAGCACCCATACGGTGATAGAGAAGAAACCCCAATTACGTGCTCAGCCGACCACACTTTACTGTTCGGACCGCCGCCGCCGCCACCAGATCGTCTTAAGACCACAATGCTCGCTTGGTGGGAACAGTTGTATTACATTTCTAACATTTCTAAAGGCATAAAATAAACTGTAAAATCGTCACTTTATGATGCAAAAAAAAAGGAGTATAATAAGGCCTACGGTCGAATTTTATAAGACTTAATAACCGCCGACCACTTTATAAAGAAAATTTAAAAATAACTTTATTCGGTCTAATTTATTCTATTCCAACATCACATGCCTCTGGAGCATGAACTAAGAGATAATTAAACTGCAAAATAATGTAAAATAGTGAAATATTACAAAAAATACTTACTTTTGATTCGTCCGTTATATTCAAATTCAAATTCAATTTAATTTATTCAGTTCAGGCTACAATAATTGAGCAGTTATGAATGTCACTACGCCATCGGTTCGTAAGTCTACAGGGCGGGAGACCTTGTACTGAGAAGAACCGGCAAGAAACTCAGCAAGGGCATTTCTTTTCTCCCTTTCTCTTACAGCGTCCAATTAAAATATTGGAAAATGCCCTCCCTATCATAAAAGGACACTTTCCATTACAAACATAAAAAAACATGAAATATAAAGCACAAGCACAACATAAAAAAGTATCTTATATAAACAAAAGACAGTTTATGTATTCATCACTAAGAAATAATCAATGTCTTACAGTATTAATAAACAAAACAAAAAAGTAAGACTAAATACTAAGAATACAAAGAAGTTTGCAAGAGCAGACCAGCCTCCACAGGCGGCACCCGTTCACGAGTATGACACATGAATCAGCCATCGCTTCGCTCAACCATGTTTTAGGGAACGTATCGACCCAACACACACGCCACCACCGCAGAGACACTTTGAGAGAGCATGACACACTCAAGCAACTCCAATAAAACTTCGATTGTACTAGTTACAATGTGTGTAGTAAAGGAACAAAATATGAGAGGAGAAGATTGGAAGGTTCGTAATGCTTTACTACCGAGAAGCAACGGCAATAAACTCACTAGTTAATCTTTTATACATCATATAAAAATACAATATAGCCTTACACTAGGTAATAACATAATATACAATGTATTAATTTAAAAAAAATAATTTCAAATGCCCCAATACAAATCAATTAAGTTCTAATTTTTCCAAGCATTTTTATCATTTATGTATTCATCTACTTTGTAATAGCTTTTTTTCATTAAACTATCTTTGACATATATTTTAAATTTATTTGAGGGTAAATTAACCACATGTTATGGAATTTTATTGTAGAAAAATATACTTTGTATTGCGAAAGAGCTATGTACCTTCTGAAGACGACATTTTGGAACTACCAATTTATCCTTATTCCTTGTATTAACACTGTGGAGGTCACTATTTTTATCAAATAAGTGACAATTTTGGCGTACATACATTATACAAGCAAAGATATATTGGCAAGGAACAGTTAAAATATCAATTTCCCTAAATAGTTCCCTAAGCGAAATTCGAGGTCCTAATTTATAAATTGACCGTACTGCTCTCTTTTGCAAAATAAAGACTGTATCAATATCAGCTGCCTTACCCCAAAGCAAAATGCCATAAGACATGACGGAATGGAAATAGCTAAAGTAGACCAAGCGAGCAGTGTCAACATCTGTAAGCTGCCTAACTTTCCTAACTGCATAGGCAGCTGAACTGAGTTTTCCGGCAAGAACTGAAATGTGAGGGTTCCACTGCAGCCTATTGTCTAATGTAATACCTAGAAACACTGTTGAGTCTAATAGTTCTATTTCTTCTCCGTTTAGGGATAATTTTGCACTTATGTTTCTGACATTTGCCATCATAAATTTTAAACACTTAGTCTTTTTCGCATTAAGAAGTAAATTATTTGCCGTAAACCAATGAAGAACTTGAGAAAGCGCACTACTTACGTCTTCAAAATTAGTTTTATTTCTGTCAACTTTAAATAAAAGAGATGTGTCATCAGCAAATAGTACAATCTTGCATAGCTTCTCCACAAAGAAAGGCAAGTCATTTATGTAAATTAAAAATAGAAAAGGACCTAAAATAGAACCTTGAGGAACTCCTAATTTTACTTTAGAGCCATTGGATTTTACTTCATTGATTTGAACCTTCTGCATTCTACTACTCAAATATGAGCGGATAAGCTCAAGAGCCAAATCTGCAATACCATAATGACTCAGTTTCCGTATAAGAGTTTCATGTTGCACGCAGTCTTGCTTTGATAGATAGCAGAATGCCTTTGATAGATCACAGAAGATACCAATAGCATTTTGTGACTGTTCCCAAGCAGCAAATATATGCTGTATAAGGGCAACACCTGCGTCAGTTGTGGAACGCCCTT
The DNA here is from genome assembly GCA_946406115.1 of Apoda limacodes. Lineage (NCBI taxonomy): Eukaryota > Metazoa > Arthropoda > Insecta > Lepidoptera > Limacodidae > Apoda > Apoda limacodes. The sequence continues at coordinate 27,645,095 of OX291550.1, forward strand.
TTGTAAAACCAAACTGTTGAGGATGAAGTAATTCATTTAAGTTAAAATGTTTAAGCATCTGATTGAACATAATTTTTTCAAAAATTTTGCTTAAGGCAGGCAGTATAGAGATAGGTCTAAAATTATTAGGATCATCTTTACTTCCACTTTTAAAAAGTGGTATTATTTTACTATATTTCATTAAGTCTGGGAATATCCCTTCGTCAACACACTTATTAAATATTATGGCTAAGATTGGTGCTATAATATCAATAATTCCGCTAAGGACTTTGACTAATATACCCCATAGGTCACAAGTTTTTTTCTGAGTTAGTAATTTAAACGTCTTTATGATGTCTTCAGAGGTAACATGCTCAAATTTAAATATAGCCTTGCATTTATTTACATTACATTTTAAAAGTAACTCTGATTCTATTGGAGAGGAATTTAATGCATTAGTTGTAATTGTAGGCATTTCAGTAAAATATTTCTCATAAGAGTTAGCGACATCAAGATCTGAATCAATTATTTTTGAATTAACAGTAAGTGAATAATGATTGTCACGCGGTTTAATTTTTCCTGTTTCACTATTTATTACATTCCATGTGGCCTTTATTTTATTATCAGAATTTTTTATTTTGTTACTTAAATGTATTGATTTTGCAACCCTGCATACTTTTTTAAATATTTTTGAATACATTTTGACATAGTTGGTGAATGTGGGACTGTGGTTATATTGTTTCATTTCATACAACTCATACAACCTAGTTCGACTTCGGTGTATTCCTACAGTAGCCCAGTCCTTGAATTTCATTTTATTATTTGGCCTAAAAGTTTTTACTTTAAACACTTGCTCGAACTCATTACTTAAGAAATCAAAAAAAATATTATAAAGATTATTAGCATTATCATGCATGAAATGTAAAAATGGTTTTTTTTTTCAATATTAACTTTAAAATTGTTTAATCGAGCAGTGGTCACAGGTCTACAAGTTACTAGTTGAGATTTTTTTTTATAGTTGTGTAGAATTTTTATTATTTGACCACGGTGATTATAATTCGAGCTGAGCGTCCGCTGGCCCATAGATTATTTGTAATATAGGGAAACGCCAGCCACAATGAAGTGGCAGCGAGCGAGCACTGGACGACATGTTTTGGGTGCCATCTTGGATTTTTAGCTACCTATGAGTGACCTTAAGCGACGGCGATTATGTAAGTTGTATTTCAATTTCTTAGGCCTTATTGGCCGCACCTAACTTATGTTCTTGTATGTTTGTTACCTCAAAACGCCGTTATTTATAAACCGATTTGAAACATTTTTACATATTTGGAAGGGTACACAGATTGGTTCAATTTAAATATAGTAAGGTTTGGTCAAAGAAAACTAGAGTTAGGTGAGAATATGTCCTCAGATTAAAAGTATCATTTTCGACTTTAATTATTTGAAAATCAGACTACCAAATTCAACCTTTAGACCGGCCACAAAGTTTCTGCGTGGCAGAGCAGAGGTACCACTGTGAACGAGATTACCCACACAATATACGATAGAATTATCACTTCGCATTTTGATGTGCTAGCTGGTAAGTCGCCGTATTGAAATGGTGTGGACTTACGATACTCGCGACCAAACACCCAAGGTCAGAAGGACAAAAACGTTTGTTGCACTGTACCTGAATCACAGAAGAAGTAGGTATAAGTAGTAAGAATAGTAGTAAGATACAAGTATCTGAAATACAGATACAGGATACGTAATTTAAGTTTGCAGTTAGAGCCTGCAGCAAATGATGCAATATTAGACTGCGTGTCACACCCGTAGGTACCAAATAGTCTAGTCAACAAGTGCTTTTTTGTTCAACTTTTTTCAGCAATTTCAGAAAAATATGAATGAGGTTTCATTTGATTCGGAATCGCGTCTAGATAATTTTTGAAAAAAATTAAGTTCTGTTCGAAAAAATTGCAAAAGTTATAATCAATATACTGAAAAAAGGGGGGTTTTGGTTTTTTGCAAATATCTCAAAAACTTTTTGAAATCTAAACTTTAACGAAAAAGTCTCGACTCCCGGAACTGTAGGACCAATATTTATAATTTTTCCAGAGGGGTCAAAATACGGCTGAAAACGGGTACTCAGGCTGGCACAAGCCCCGTCCACTTCGGGCACTTTAACAATAACATTTATTTGACCATATTAAAATTAAGGTCAGGTAAGGGTCGCCTACTGAAACTTCAGCAACGCGAGGAACGCCATCCGAGCCGGGGAAGAGTCGAAGGACGCGACCACGCCTCCAGAGAAGAGGTGGCATATTCATCTCCTTGACCAGGACAAGATCGCCCATTTTTGGGGGTTCAGTCTTATCCGACCAACGCACTCGCTGCTTCAAGAGATACTCAAGAGAAAACCTTTTTCAAAAGCTCAGAGACATCTGTTGCAGCAGTTCAAAACGTGTCAAGCGGTTAAGTGTAGTATCTTATAAGGGATACTCGGGCAAGTCAAGGGCACACCCACCAAAAAATGACCAGAAGGAGGAGGACCAACACCTCCAGATCATTCGGGTCTGGAGAAATCGGACAGAGGGGCCTTGAGTTGAGCACGGCCTCAATTTTACAGAAGACTGTAGATAACTCATTGAAGGCGAGCAGATGTGTCTTTCAGACATCAGGAAACTTGGATATCCCTTTCCGAAGCTCATATCCGCTGGCACTGAGGATTCCAATTAGCTCATCGCGGAGAATCAATGCCTGTTCAATCGAACAGAATCGACAAAACAGAATCAGCTCGAGGGAGGTGCACACGTTCCCTATCAGGAAGCTCTAGCAGGGACCGAATAGCGACGAACGGACTGCAGCGAAGACAGTATGTGTTCACTTTTCGTATAAATTAAGTTGATTATAAAGTTCATGCACTACTTTCGCATCACTAGATCGTTATGAGAACATCCCTAGCATCGTGTTGTTGTTGTTGTTGTCGTGGGTTGTAGATGGCACGCAAATATTCTTTCCGTTTTAAAATTGAGATAATTACTAATTAAAATAAATACTGAAAATAAACATCATAGTCTTCGAGTGCTTGTGTTGGCGATTGAGAACGTTATAAGCGAACGGCCTAGTAGCTACGAGGTAAGATTTCCGACGAGTTGCACATCACAGAAAGAACTATGGTAAGTCATCCATCTCTAATATTATGTGAACAACTGTATAACTAATACACCCGTTCTAAACTAAGTTAATTACACCCGAGCCACCCAACGTAAACATTTTCAATTTAATACAGATTTAATGCTCTAACAGTAAGTATTGGTGTTTAACTCAAAGACGGTCATGGGTAACGCTGGATCTTCAAGCCAAAGAATCAATTGATACCTGCGATCTTCCATATGAATCACCGTCTGACGAAACATCATACGGATATCAGCGACCAGAACTACCTGATTACTCCGAAAATTGGCTGGATGTTGATGTATATTCCGGTCTAATTCGGGTCCCGAGTAGGAGCCGCACCATCAAAGACAACTCTTATTCCTGCATGGCCCTTGAAGACAGCATGGTGAGGAATGAAGAAGTGTTCCTCCCTTGTCCAGTCAAGGCCAGAAACAGAGATATGGCACAAAGCTTGGTACTCCAGCATGAACTCCAAATACTTCTTTAGGAAGACAGGTTCGCGCCTCATACGCCTCTCCATGGAAATTAACCGTTTTTCAGCTAGCGTCCTGGAGTGTTTCAGGGCAGGTCAGTTCGGCAAGAAGAACAAGACGAGTGAAGAACTGACCAGTCGAAAATCGACCGGTATTATTTACAAAAAGGGCCACACACTCTTCATCAGCCGGGTGAGACCTAGGAGATGCAGGAGACTCTTTTACTTCCCAAAAGTGCTGAACTGGTTCAGCAAGAGACATACCCAGGAGCCAGACTGAAGAGGGGCACATATTGGAAGTGCTGGGCCCATTATGGCATGAACAAACTCTGTGGGAAGTGCCACCAACCCACCGGCCTGAAGAACTCAGCCGGTCCTAAGTTGCATTGTCCTAGAAAATCGGCACCGAGGAGTAGATCCACCGAACTGGGACGATGATAATCAGGATCAGCCAATGCCAGACCCGTTGTCGAAACTTGGGGATGATCACCCAAGATATCATCCATTACCATGGCGGAAATAGTCCAACGAATAAGAGAATTATAGAGGGGAGAAATAACAATGGAAACCTGACCTCAAAGCCTCAAGACCTTAAGGCCACCAATATCTCGAATAGAATCCACAGCCAGAGACAACTGTAAATTAACCCTACTTAACAATGCGGTCGATACCAAACACCCTAAAAAACCCGAATCGAGTAATGCTCGTACCACCACAAAGGAGGCACAGGACGAAAAGGCTCGAACCTGTGCAATGGGGAACACAACTGTCAGTGGTGCTAATTTAGTATCGAAGAAGGAAGCTGAACTTGCCACAGCTAGTCATTGCTGTGATGGACTAGTGGACGATTAACTTAATTGAAATGGCGGAAGATCCACCGTGGTACCGGCAGCCAACTGGCAACATACGGCGGACGCTTCATAAATCACCGCGCCGAAGTAGGGGCCCGATAAGGGGTCTGAAGAGGTCTCGACCTAATAAATTGAAGCGGATAATCTGCAATAGGTGGCGAATACATCCTGTGTCCGGTGTGCGCTTCCTGCCCAAACGATCCCACCCCAGGCACGCCGTGCATGACGGGGAGAACGAGGTGAAGAGGGGAGAGAGCGTGAAGAAGAGGGGGGTGAGCCACTGTCCCTAACCCGCGAGATGGCCCGAGTTCTAAACTTTCCACTTTCAGCCACTGTTTCCCCGGATGAGCTCAGGGGGTGCAAACCACCCTTGGTTAATCTGCATAGTAACCGGTGATGACGATCCCCACAATGAGCGCATCCATGTGCACCACAATCAGGCATCATATGCCCCGACTCCAAACACCACCATAAGGCGGTGCTTATAAATCACCCTTCGCTTACGCTCGTGGACCGATGACTTCAAAAATGCTGGGCTCGAATCCAAAAAGTGGTGCGGCCCACGATAGGAAAAGCAGCTTAGCTGTGGTGAGGTTTGCCTACCACTGTCCCAGTGATCCTCGAAATTGGACGGGGGGAAGGGCCCTTTGGAGCACTTGCCGTGGTGCTTGTGCAGCTATGCGTGAAGGCTGCGGAAGAAGAGCAGCAAGAAGGGGAACAGGAGGAAGGTTCTCAGCCCTCCGGCACTCGTCCTCAAGATTTTTTCTCATATCGAAGGTAGGGAGAATAGTGGCTGATTCACCGGCACAAACAAATTCAAAACGGCTCTAATTCCGGTAGAAGACGGTAGAGAGCCAAACGGACAAGTAGAAAGGACCAATCCTTGTCTTCCTGAGGCCTAATCCCTTTAGTCCATTAACTGCAACCAACATAGGGTTAAGATGCTCCCGCCGCAGGTTTATCACCTATAAAATATTAGGCAATTTCAATAATGCGCTGACAAAGTTATAATGAATTTGCCTAATATTGGCATACCGGCATCTTCCTGAGACAAATGCCTAATCATGACATTGTGAACCAAACCGTTAAACATTTAAGAAGAACCGCCACTCTGTAAAATCGCGATAAAATTTTGGCAGGTCCAAATTTGGCAAAAAAGAAGGAAGCCACCACAGAGTTGTCACGTTCGTCCTAAGGGGCAATGGTCTTAGCCTCAGCCAGACGAATCTGTGCAACCCTAATGACTATCTGGTCACAAAGGTCATCAGCCTGGTCCAAGTCTGCGGTAAGCTTGGCCACATCTTCTTCCTACAGACCTACAATGGCTTGCTATTATGCATCTCGAATGGAATAAATTAACTATTTAACTAAACTAACTTTAACACTAATAATTAAAGACAAAGTATGAAAAGTTATAAAAACTTTTTAACAAAAAAAAACAACCGGCTTCAAAATGATGCAATAAAAAGGTAAAAATAATTACTAACATCCAAAAATCTGATCTGAATTACAGTTTGAAGTTGGTTTCATGAAAGCATAGTGTGTTATAAAGTCGCTCAGTCGCTTTAGTTTTAGTGAATGGGCTACCCCAGGTATTTTTAAAAGAAGGCAGTAAGCAGTATGAATTATATAAAGAAAAAACATATAAAAATAGCCAAATAATTAGGGAATATGTAAAAAATACTTAAAAACCTTTGAAAAAGTCGATCTTGTTGCAAAATCAATTCACCTCAGACATAAAGTAAAAAATTCAACAAATAAAATAAAAACTACATGGAACATAATAAATAATGAAACTGGTAAAGCTAGGAATTCTTGTCAGGACTCTGAATTGACTGTAGATAATACTAGTTTATAAACAAATTCTGAGGTAGCAGTTGCCTTTGAAATTTTTTTTGCAATATTCCTTTAAAAACAGCTGAACAACTTAGCTCAAGTCCATTAATAAAAACTAATGTTCCTGAATATTAATTTCCCTTTGTATTTAAAAACATTAGTCCTACGGATATCATGAATACATTTAAAACATTAGAAATATAAAACACCACAGACCTTTGGGGACTTTCTGTAAAAACTATAAACTCAATAATTCATGTTATAGCACAACCCTTAGCCATAATTTTTAATAGTTGTGTTGATAGTGATGTGTTGCCTGATGAGATGAAACTAAGCAAAGTTATACCTCTTTTTAAGTCAGGTAGTTCAACAGACTCTAATAATTTTCGGCCTATTTCAATACTGCCTGTACTCAGAAATGTTTTTGAATAAATCATACTTTGTCAAATGTTAAGCCATTTATGTATTAATGACCTACTTAGTAGTAAACAGTTTGGCTTTATGAAAGGCTACATGAGTAGCAGAGTACAGAAAATAGATGTCAACGGTGAAATATCTCCGGGATCAGCAGTCACTATAGAAGTCCCTCAGGGCTCAATTTTAAGTCCTTTTCTATTTCTTATTTACATAAACGATCTCCCATATCATCTAAAAAACCATGACATTGTCTTATTTGCTGATGACACCTCTTTACTTTTTAAAGTTAAGAGACGACAGACATGTTAAGATTAATTAAATATTGCCCTTTCTAAAATTGTAAATTGGTTCAACGCTAATAATTTGTTACTTAATAAAAAAAGAAAACAAATGTGTTAAATTACATTACCAAATGTGAGTCAGATACAGACATGTATTTATGTTAATGGCGAGCAATTAGAACTTGTTAATTCAACAGTCTTTCTTGGCATAACGCTGGACTCCAAACTTCAATGGGGTCCTCATATTCATAACCTAGCCAAAAAACTTAGCTCTGCTGTGTATGCGATCAAGAAAATAAGACAATTGACCGATGTCAACACTGCAAAAATTGTATATTTTAGCTATTTCCATAGTTTAATGACATATGGTATCCTATCGTGGAGTAGCGCTGCTGATGTAAATACAATATTTTTTTTACAAAAAAGGGCAATTAGTGCTATTTATAAATTAGGACCTAGGATATCTCTGAGGGATAGGTTTAGGGAAGTAAATATTTTAACTTTATCGTCGCAGTATATATATGAAAATCTTTTATAAGTACATAAAAATATCAATAGTTTCAGCAAGAAAAGTGACGTTCACAAAGTAAATACTAAAAGTAAAAATAAGCTGTTGGTGCATGATACACGTCTACACAAAATAAGTAACTCTTTTATGAGGCAATGTATACACTTTTACAACAAAGTTCCCAATAATATTCAAAAGCTATCAATAAGTATTTTTATATCTTTTATCAAACAAGTACTTTGTAAAAAAGCATACTTCAATATTTCAGACTATGTTAATGATAAAAATCCTTTAGATTGAAGATGCTCACTTGCAGGATGTATAAGCAAAATAAATTAAAATGGAAATAATATAAAATTTTACAGCTTAAATTTTTTATTTAAAAAATTGATCGTATTTTTAGATTTTATGATTTTTTAAAACAGTAACTATCGAGTTTCTTGCCGGATACTTCTCGGTAGAAATCAACAACATTGTAAACCGGATTTCAAGAAATAATACTTCATAACTTTGACGATTCAAAAGTGATTGTAAAATCCTTATTTGAATAAAACATTTTGACTTTGACTTTGAACAGCAAGGTCAAGTGGTTATCTTTAGGCAGAAGTAGCAAGATGTCGAGCTCCGTAAGGCAAGTTTGCATGACGTAATCGGCCACCTACATAAATGAGTCCGCGATCGTCGAGAAATGGGTTGCCTGGTCAAAGCTCCATTGATCTTGGAGCGATCAGCTCATACTACCATAATGCTTTCGTTGTAAATTGCGCACTAAAATATGAAGCGCTTGTTCACGTTGTGTGAAGACCGGTTCAGAATGACAAATCGGTAAATCCAGCCAATCACTCTGACCAATTTTTCAAGAGAGCTAAACCTAGTCAACAACGAATCTGAACAAAGTTAAGAGTCAATCTTTGCCGCCAGGACGCGTAAGCCTGGAAGTGGCTTTTGTAAATAACACTTGGCCCAAAAAACAACAGGAGCAAGCCAGCCGCAAGGGTAAAAAATCCTGGCTATGGTTAACAACTCAGTGCGCTTAGTCCAGGTCTTGGGCGATGAAGGAGCTCCCACCTGAAAGGAAAAACAATCCACAGTCTGTTGGTATTGTACTCCAAGAATTGCAACTGAATCAGGGTTGACGACATTCTGAAAGATCAGAGGATCCTGCTGGAACTCCTCGGCAAGTTCATCGAGGAGATCAGGAAAGTTGGATATCTATTTCCAAAGCTCATATCCGCCGGCATTCAGGATTCCAATTAGCTTATCGCGGAGAATCAATGCCTCTTCAATCGAAGAGGCCCCCGTGCAGATATCGTCGACGTAGACGTCGCTGAACAAAACAGAAGCAGCTCGAAGGAAGTGAACACGTTCCTATCAGGAAGCTCTAACAGGGTGCGAATAGCGACGAACGCACTGGAGCGAAGACCGTAAGTATTAGTGTTTAACTCAAAGACGGTCATGGATAACGCAGGATCTTCTTGCCAAAGAATCAATTAATACCTGCGATCTTCCATATGAATCACCGTCTAACGAAACATCATACGGATATCAGCGACCAGAACTACCTGATTTTTCCGAAAATTGGTCAGGATGTCTTGTATATCGCGGTGTAATTTTGGTCCCAAATAAAGATACTGATTAAGTGTTTGAACTAGGAGCCGAACCATCAAAGACAACTCTTTTTTTCGCCCCCTTGAAGGCAGCATGGTGAGGAATGAAGAAGTGTTCCTTCCTTGTAATTTATATACAAATGAGATATGCAGTTGTCAAAAACTGGAGAGGGTCACTAGTGCTAAGTATCTTGGTGTCATTATTGATAACAGACTAAGCTGGTACCCGCATTTTCAAAAAACAAGAGAACGGCTTAGAAAACTAACCTGGCTTTTTAAACATTTAAGGCACATAGCCGACCGTCAACTAATTATTTACATTTACACCATATTAGTTCAATCGATCCTGCTTTATTGTTTACCTATCTGGGGCGGTTCAGCAAAAATAAAATTCGTATACTTAGAACGTACACAGAGATCAATCTTAAAAATAATTTTCTTTAAAAATAAAAGATACAAAACCACAGATTTATACCAATTTGCTGACGTGCTCAATGTATGACAATTATATGCATTACAATTAATTCTTAAGAGTTGAGATTTTTTTCAATCCGACTGGTAGTTCCAGAGATAAACGCGTTCAAACAAACTCTTCAGCTTTTTTATATTTGTACCGTATTGCAGCTTTTCTGCACATTTTACTGAATTAGGAACATTTTCAATAACTTTTTATTTATTTACGCTTTTTCTGCACATTTTACTGGATTAGGAACATTTTGAATATGATGTTTTTATTTACGCTTTTTCTGCACATTTTACTGGATTAGGAACAATTGAATTTTTTTTTATCAACGATTTAAGCTTTTTTTTAACATTTTTACTAATATTTTTCTTTATTTACAACTACCTGGCCCGGCAGACGTTATTCTGCCCTTAACCTTGATGCGCTGTAGCACCATCTGTTACAACAAAGGGGCAGCTATTATTACCCACGGCTACACCCGCGCGGATTTCTATTACCGCCATCTGTTAGAAATGTAAGGAAACCGGACATGTTAATGTCGATAAACTAACTTACACCGCCATCTGTTAGAAATGTATGGAACGCTAAGCTAGCGCACGCCATATAAAACTCGCTCGCCATGATTTTTTCGATACTTAACAATTATCGTCATATTTTAACAAATTAACAAAAAATCATTATAAACTATACATATAAATCATCCTCTTGAATTACTCTATCTATCGACGAAAGCCGCATTCGTTGCGTGGTGCTAAAGATCTAAGCGTAGGTACATCGCTATAGATGGCTGAAAGCGACTTTGTTTTATACTATGTATAGATTAGTGTCAGATTATTGGAAATATTTATCAAAACCTATTGTAATTCGGGTTTCTCTGTGGATATGTATGTATATTGTGTTTTCTTTTTCCTTATTAGATTGTTTTTTTATTGTAATAATCTTATCACTGTCAAAGTAATTTAGCTCGTAATTAATTAGACATATCAACACTCATGCTGTCCAACTTTAAAAACAACTCCGTTGTTTAACATATCCTCCACAAGTATGCGTTGGAAAAATAGGTTCCTTCTTATCTAAAACAATATTTTAGAATATTTAAATAACTAACATTCATGCGACTGAAGCTGCTTAGTTTCAATTTGCTTCGATAAGGAAAGACAACATGAATATTAAATATGTTAAATTTAAATTTTTTTTTTTTAATTTTAAAGATAAAGACAAAAATTAGAACTTTAACAAATTATAAAAAAAATGCTGAGTTTTTTGCCGGCTTTTCACAGTAGAAGAACATTGTAAACTGGTAGTGTTAAACTATGATGATAAGATTTGACGATTTAATCCTCTCAAAGGGGTTATTTAAATAAAGATATTCATGTCTTAATTTCATAAATATTATTATAGGTAGGGGAGGTGTATTCAAGAAATATGTTTTGATTTCAAGACAATATAATGGTATGAACATTGTTATAAAAAAATATTACTTTTTATTTTAGTATCTGATACAATTGATTTTCCAAAATAATTTTTGGCAAATAAAACACAAAGTGACCGATTTACCTATTACAAATTCATACAATAAGGGCGAAGTGCCCACTCTTTATAATACTATTTACCTACCTATGCTTATCTTTTAATTCAATTTCAATAGACTATCATTTTCTTCCTTTTGTTCTTTATGTATATGTATTTCTTTTTTGTAAATATGCTCCATTGAAAATTTAAATTTGTACATTATTATTGTTTTTTATGAATTGTATTGTATGTAAAACAATCTCATGTGCTTTATTATATCTCCCACTAACATGAAACAATAAAAACCTCTTAACAGAATTTATAGACAATAATCAGAACAAGATAACAAATAATGTAACAATTTGAAAATTTAATTTCAACAGAGTTTAATAGAAAATTAGGTAACAAGTTTTCGACAAACAGTCATTTTTATCACTAAATACAATGTAATAAAAAACAAACGATTAGCTATAGAAAAGACAATGGTATGTAACTTTTTTTAAATTCTTTAATTGATTATAGTTTAGTATTAAATTTATGCATGTATTTGGTTATCTGCCGATCTGCCCTTTAAAATGCACAGCGCACTACACCAAACTATTCCTAATTGTCCGTTGGCATTTAAAACAAATGTCAAAATCAGAGTGTTCGGAACTAAGCCACTCCACTAAATAAAAATTATCAACAACAAATAATAGGTAATTTTTGTACAATATAAGCTGCTATAATAGTCGGTAAGCCGACAGGAATCAATCTTTTGAGCTGCTTCCCCACAACCGACTACTAATAGCTTTGTTTCATTTTTTCCTACTTCCAATTTTTATTTACCATTTCCCTACTACAATTAATGCAATGGATAATTTCCTTTTTTTAATTAATTACAAATAATAGACAGATACTAGAACAGCAACTCAATTGCGAAACGCAATAGTCACAGTCACACATAATTTCAGTACAATCATTTAGCTTATATCATTACAAATATTATGTTTTGAAGTTAAATACTCTTAAAACGATAAAACATTGTTTTTAATGCATATTCTTTATGTGTGTTATCAAACTTTTTTTACACAAAAAACATTTGGCGCAGTCATCACATTTGAAAATATCCTTTCTATGATATTCTGCAAAATGATCAAAGAGATCATTTTCCTCCGGAAACGTTTTGCGGCAATCCTTACATTTGTAGGAATTGGTTTTCATATGCACTTTAATGTGAAGTCTTAAGTCAGCCTTGGTATAAAATCTCTTGTTACAAATTTCACAACACTCATTTCTTTCGTTCAAGTGGCGCATCCTGTGAATTCTTAGTTGGCTTACATCTGTGAATCGTTTAGGACAATGATCACAACCGTACCGTCTTTCACCTGTGTGAATTCGACGATGTCTTAGAAAGGCTGATGGATCGCTAAACGCTTTTCCACAGTCTGAGCACTTGTAGGGCTTTTCACCTGTGTGTGTACGTTCATGTAAGGCGCAGTTACCGAAATCTATAAATCCTTTCTTGCAGTATTTACAAAAATGCTTTTTAATTCCTGAATGCCTCCTCAGGTGCACATACAATGCAGAGCTTTGACTAAAATTTTTTTTACATATCGTACAGGGGTAAGTGAGTTCGCGGGTGTGAGTATTATAATGAGTAACGACGCCAGCCTTCGAGTGGTATGTTTTTTTACACTCTGGACACTGAAATCTTTTGTCCTCAGTTCGAATTATCTGTGCTTCCAATTTCATTATTTGTTCTGACTTAGTTTTCTGTTGTTTTTTAGGTTTGCTTTCAATTTTTTCCTTGGGTATTTTAATTTTACGTTTGTGTTTCGACTTAGGTTTCTTGTTCTCTTTTTGTATAAGTTCTGCTTTTAATTTTGGTTTGATTTTTCGTTTACGTGGCCTGTATTCATCATCTAACTGTGTTACTGATTTTGTTTCATCATCTGATTCGGGTGCAATTTCTGTTTCGCTTTGTGATTCACTTTCTGTTTCAGTGCCATTTGCTTCGTAAATGTTATTAATTTTAGATTCATTTTTTATTTTCGGTCCTGTGTAATTAATCTTTGGTTGCCAAGGCCCTCTTGTTCTTGTCTTTGTCTTGGTGTTGTGTAATAGAACCTTATGGGCACCTAAGTCTTGCGCTCTATAAAATCCAATACCACAATCGCATATGTGTGGCATAGGTTTGTGTAGCACATGATGAGCAATCAGAGTGCTTTCCAAAACAAATGCTTTATCACATTCTTCACATTTAAATTTTTTTATGAATTTATCGGCGACCTTTTCCTTTCTTGTCAATTTTTTATACCTGGAACAATAAATTCATATGATAATTTTTTTTAAGAACTTAGTCTTCATATATTCCATCAATACTTTACAAAATTAAACATGTTAACTTTGTTTTATTGCAATTGTAATCAAGTATTGGGCACAGTCATCCCAAGTCATACTTCTTCTAGAAAAAGTTGAAGTCAAAATTCGATGTGACATTGACATTTACACTTCACTTTCTCTTACGCCGCGGCACATGAGTCTAACGGTGAGCGAAACATAGAGAGGGGATGTTTGCGCATGAGTACTGTCACGCACGCAATAGTTATAAATTTATGGTAGTATATTTTTTGTTATAATTTTTATGTATCAATTTTAAAAACATATTAAACATTAGGCTAGATTGCGTTGCAGTTTTTGTGCAAATTGTATACACAATTTATATATTAAAAAAAGCATCTGAAGGATAAAATAAAATTTATGTTGTAAAAATTGCTATAGTCTAGTGCATAACTTTATTAAGTTTTATTTATTGTATTCAGTGTAAAAAAAAATCTTTTTAAAGAGATATAACCCAGATTAAGTTGTTGATGAATAGTACTTTGTCAAGTATCTGACTAACATTTGGTAATGTAAATTTAACACATTTGGTTTTTTTTTTATTAAGTAACAAATTATTAGCGTTAAACCAATTTTCAATTTTAGAAATGGCATTATTTAATTCATCATAACATGTCTGTTGTCTCTTAACTTTTAAACTTTTGGTTTTTTAAATAATATGGGAGATTGTTAATGTTAATAAGAAATAGAAAAGGACTTAAAATTGAGCCCTGAGGGACTCCCATAGTGACTGCTGATCCCGGAGATTTTTCACCGTTGACATCTATTTTCTGTACTCTGCTACTCATGTAGGAGGTCAAAAGGTCAAGAGCTTTGCCTCTAATACCATAGTGATGTAACTTCCTGATGAGATTTTCATGTTGAACACAGTCAAATGCCTTAGATAAATCACAAAACACTCCAAGAGCATCATGCGAATCCTCCCAGGCGTTAAATATATTTTTTAATAGAGCCACTCCTGCATCGGTTGTGGACGGTCTTTCATAAAGCCAAACTGTTTACTACAAAGTAGGTCATTAATACACAAATGGCTTAACATTTGACAAAGTATGATTTTTTCAAAAACTTTACTGAGTACAGGCAGTATTGAAATAGGCCGAAAATTATTAGAGTCTGTTGAACTACCTGACTTAAAAAGAGGTATAACTTTGCTTAGTTTCATCTCATCAGGCAACACATCACTATCAACACAACTATTAAAAATTATGGCTAAGGGTTGTGCTATAACATGAATTATTGAATTTATAGTTTTTACAGAAAGTCCCCAAAGGTCTGTGGTGTTTTTAATTTCTTATCTTTTAAATGTATTTATGATATCCGTAGGACTAATGTTTTTAAATATAAAGGAAACTTTACATTCAGGAACATTAGTTTTTATTAATTTTTCTGCTAAAATTGGACTTGAGTTAAGTTGTTCAGCTGTTTTTAAAGGAATATTGCTAAAAAAAAAATTCAAACGCGACTGCTTCCTCAGAATTTGTTTTTAAACTAGTATTATCTACAGTCAATTCAAAGTCGTGACAAGAATTCCTAGCTTTACCAGTTTTATTATTTATTATTTTCCATGTAGTTTTTATTTTATTTGTTGAATTTTTACTTTATGTCTGAGGTGAAATGATTTTGCAACAAGACAAACTTTTTTAAAGGTTTTTAATTTTTTTTTTACATATTCCCTAATTATTTGGCTATTGTTATATGTTTTTTCTTTATATAATTCATACAGCTTACGCCTACTTTCAAAATACCTGGGGTAGCCCATTCACTAAAACTAAAGTGACTGGAAATAAGTTTCTTTTTTGCAGTAAATATTTTATTATACTCTGTAGTACTAGTGTCAAGAACAGTATTGTACATATCATTTGGGTTGCCATTATAAAGTAAATCCGGAAGTTTATGCAATAAGTTAGATTTAAGTGATTCAATCCGTTTAGTTGTTATTGGTATAAATTTAATTTCCTTTTTAGTAATACTATGTTTTCTTTCTAAAACCACTAACTGTCAACAATGATCTGACTCTAGTTTGTTTATAATTGATTTTTGAATTGGTTTTATATCAGTAAATATAGTGTCAATGCAAGTGGCACTAGATACAGCAATTCTAGTCGGTTCACTAAACAAATTATTTAAATTAAAATACCAAAATAAGGCGAGCTATCTGGTGCTTAATGAGCACACTATCTCATATTCATATGTTTATTTCCAATTTATTTATTTTCTTCAGTAATTGCCAGGTAAAAACACTTATTCTAATATAATACTTACACATGCTGTCTAATATGTGTTATGGCATGTACATTGTAATCAGATTTTGTTAGAAATCCCCTGGTACATTCTTGACATTCAACTATTGCAATACGATCCAGCAAAACACGAAGATTTTTCATCTGGAACATTCAACTGTGTTTTAATAATATATAAAAATAATCATCCAATTGCAATTTGGATCCGCCCAGTGAGGGTGTTCAGTTACTGCTATATATCTAATAGTTTCAAAATTCTAAAAACCGTTAGCAACTGGACATGTAAATATTTTCTCAAAGATGGCACTGAATAACTGTTGTGTAGCGCCATCTTTTAGAAAACCATGTAAGAGATTTGAAATTGAAATTGAAGTTTTGTAAAAACAAAATAGATGTTTATTGTAAGAGGATGTCTCGAACTTTTTTCCATTTTTTTTGTTTTCTTAATTTGATAGAATATCTGCCATAATGACACATATTTTGTACCTTGTACCTATTACATTTTGAAAGAGATATTAAAGGTTGCACAGAAAGACAGGCTTAAGCTTAGTAAAAGTGTCCCGTTGGCACCATTTAGACCAACCTAAGGTGCTTACATGTAAATTATTTGTGGTAGGGCTTACACTGAAGAGTCGGTTAGAGGCAAAGCGACAAGGGCAATGGAAGTTGTTTGTAGATTGTCATGCAAGGGAACAACATTCTAAATACAATATTAGTCTACAGTTAGACTACACGATGCTGTCCCGCTGCTGCCGTGCGACTATTGCAGTATGTTATATACCTCTACATATAAAAATGGTATGCTAACTCAAAAACCTCCAATATTCTATTGATTACGAAATTAGTTAGTAAAAAAAACCCCTAGGGTTTTCATGTTACGTTTATCTTTTTTCACCACCTAGAATCACTCTGGCTACGACGTACTTATAATATTATAGCGCCACTGGAATTATAAGTTGCGCTTAAACGGAACTGATATTCGGTGCTAAAATGAGGTTTAGTTAAAGCTTTTGTAAAGCTCAGAAGAAACGCGCCTAGATAGGAAATAAACACTACGTAAGACCATAATTAATTATTGTAAGACTGAATGAAAGCCAAAAAGTTTAAAACTTTGTCTCACTAAATAGTTGTTACTAGATGTTACCTTTGTTGCTTTTATTTGTCTGATACATCCACTTTTTCTTAAAAGCTAGAAAATTTAATTAGGTAGGTAAGTAATTGAGTTCGGTCATATTTTATACAATTTATTTACAGAAACATGCAAACGGTTATTTGACATTACAAAAATGTTTATTTGATGGTTACCAGATGAAAAAAATTGCCTACCATGTGGGTAGCGGTCCGTTACCACGACCACAAGAAACCACGGCTTAAGTTAGTTCAAGTTGGTGTTTACCGCATTAAATGAAGTGGCTGACGTACAAACTACGAAAAAACAAAATATCTTGCTATGATCTATGGTTGTTTGTGGTGAGTTGTTTTAAGTTGGATTATTTAAATTCACGTCGTGGACCCGTAGTTGTGACGTCATATTTTGGTCATGTATGGTCGAAATGGTCGTTGTTTATCCTGGACCGCCCTCGTGATTTTATAAATATGGTCCAAATTCTTATATATCGCCCTAATTTATTTTTTCTGACTGACTATGCAGTAGGCTGATGCAGCCATTGCTGCTCCACCGGGCTATTGGGGCGAGACTCTGAAGGAGTTTTTGAACGAATTAATTACGTAGGAAAACCGGCATAACGTTCTTGCCGACCATGCGACGTGAAGTTACCTATAAGGACCGCACCAGAAACAATTTAGAATTTTAGTCCATTTTTTCTCTGCAAATAAGATAAATCTCCACATTGCACAATCTAGCTATCGTTCCACATCTAGACGCCGCGACGTTTCTACCAGAAGAGGTCCAGTGTTGAACGTAGGCCATATCCATTTGTCTCTACATCTCTGTAGCTCTAACCAAGGTTTTCTGCCCACTTGTTACGAGGGCATCTTCCAACCCGTGATTGACACTGGAGAACTATTTCTTTCCACCGGATCGGCCTGTAGATTGGGTCTTTTCCTTTTTAAGATTCCAATTTTGATGACTTTGGTTCTTTGGTTAATTCTCTGATTTTGCATTTAACATAACATAGAATAGGTTTTAGAATAACATTAGGTAGAGAGCAATTCTTATACCATAATTCATCACTTGTAACAAACACTGGTTGTAGATTTTCATGCTACAACTATTTGTTTAATTGAGTAGTTACTGTTTTTATAACAGTTGGACCCTACATTACAACATTACAAAGTTGAAAATTTATAATACTACCTTAATGTATTGAGAAAGATAGCATTACCTATATAGTACAAGCTTTCTGGAATTTGTATGGACAAAGCTCCTACTATGCTCGATTCCTGCTCAGATTTTTCAACTTTGATTAAGCGAAAAAATGGCCGATTAGCTACGGACTGTATGTATATTCATCCAAAAATCTATTAGCGGCGAGTGCTCTCCTAAAATGTTATTCACATGCGATGAAAATATGCTTATAAAAACAAATTCAGGTAAAGTTGAGAATTGCTGGAAAATAACAATTACTTTCTTAAAATTATACTTGTATATTTTTTAGAAAATAAATATTAAAAATACGGTCTACGCCATGTATTACTGGGCATTATAATACTAGATCAATCAAACTTAAACGATAATAGGATTGAAGAAAAGTGGGATCCCTGAAGCAGAAAATAGTCGAGACAGCGAAAGAACAGCTAGGTTACTGCAAGAAAACTAAATAGCAAGAATGGATCACTTGTCACATTCTAGATCTAATGGAGGAACGTAGATTACACAAGCACTCGAACATACAAAAATACAAAGAACTTGACAGTGTAATAAGAAATGATATCAGGAAACTAAGAGACTCCTGGTTAGAACAACAATGTAACGAAATAGAGGTTTTAGACAAACGATTGATGAGTTTAACATACATAAAAGGATTAAAGACATTAAAGACTTTACGAACACAAATAGGAAACAAACACAGGGAGTTTTGCTGAATAGTCAGAACAAAATTGCGATGGATGAGAAAGAGCAATGTTAAATATGGGAGGAATACATACAAAAATTGTTTGACGACACGAGATCTTATCTTGTATTATCTTATCCACAAATACACACTTCATCAGATGCCCCCGTATTCTACCATCATGGCCAATGGCCTTTTTGCGGTACATCTACAGAAACAATAAATGCAGTCTGTTAAGAACCATTATAGAGGGCAAGATTGAAGGAAAGCGAAGTCAAGGGAGGAGATGAACAACGAGGATGGACAACCTCAAAACCTGGACTAAAATGAAAGATGCAGCTGATCTCTGTAGAGCAGCTATAGACCGGACTAAATACTAACGGATATTTGTTAACGCCCGATAGGGATGGCACCAGAAGAAGAAGAAACCTATGGTGATTCACACCGCCCATACGATATAATATTTCGCTTGCACAGCGAATCAACCTTGACACGCCACCTGTACCTATTTCTATTCAGCTCTTAACTGAATATACGATTTCATTTACCCGAGTACTACCGCTTTATTCCTGCACCCTTGCCAACCTATCTTCACCGCATTATACACCAATAGCCACCACACGCCAAAAACCATTTGTTTTTTGAATGTCCACAATTTTCTTTTCTGCTTCTTATCTGTTTTACTTGGCCGATTTTTTTAACTATGCAGGTTTCCTCACGATGTTTTCTTTTACCGAAGAGTCAGTAGGTAATAATCATTACTTAATATGGAATAATAAATACAATATAAAAGAAAAACAGTAATAAAGAAATATTTTTACTGTCTGGTCTTCAATAGATAACTAAAAGAAGTATCATGAGTGACATTTTATATTTTTTTTTAGGTATCGACTTACCATTTTTGACTCGTGTTTTAAATAAGCATCAAATTTAAAACATTCTATTTCCAGAGAAAAACAATAAGACTTATCGCCATAGCTACTACAGGTCAATTTTCGGGTTACAACTGCTGACTAAGATGCGACTATAAAAGCGGCTTACCAAATGGCTCACCGTTTCTCAATATCACGTAAGTATCATTATAAATATAAATATATTTGGACATTACACACAGCGCCGTCTGGCTCCAAAGTAAGCAAAGCTTGTGTTATGGATACCAGACAACGGATACAAATACATATATTACTTTTTTTTGTTAAAACATACATATCATACATAATTACACCCAGACTCGAGACAAACACAAATGTTTATTACATAAATGTCTGTCCTGTGTGGGAATCGAACCCACACCCTCTGCACAGCAGTCGGACACACTACCAACTAGGCTGCGAGGAAGACATTTATCCATTACCTATTTATACATTCAAGTGATCGATGAGTCGGTCAGTCAGTGGTAGTTATTTATGGGATTAAATATATTGACCACCCAAAAATACCTTGACACTTTAAGCTCTCTTACCAAAAAATATACTCAATTCCAAAAAACATGTCCCAAAAAAGAAACTCAAAATTACAATGGTTCTAGGTTTTTAAGTCATGATTGCGCTTCAAATTGTATTATTCAAGGACCAAATGTAGTAAATGATCACCAAATCTTAGTGAGCAAATTAATGCGCTATTACTACCTAAATAATACAATATGATTGCCATAAAATGTAGGCGTGTTACCAAATAAAGTATAATGACGCCAAATTATGATAAATCTTGCGTCTTAGAGCGCAATATAGCGAGCTATGCTCGGAGTGTCACTGAGGGATCGAATCCGAAATGAGGACATCCGGAAGAGAACTAAAGTTACCGACATAGCTCGCAGAATTAGCAAGCTAAAGTGGCTGTGGGCTGGCTACGTCTGTCGGAGGACCGATGACAGATGGAGGAGTGTCCTAGAGTGGAGACTGCGTATGGAAAGGTGAAGCGTAGGACGCCCTCCAGCCCGGTGAAATGACAACCTTACAAGGGTGGCTGCTGGTAGCTGGGTGCGGAAGGCAGATGACCGGGAGAAATGGCGCGCAGTGGATCAACATGAGCTGATATGATGATGAACAACTGATTGAATAAACGCTCAAGAGAAATAATATTTTTTGGTAGTGGGTTATTAATTTAGACTTTCAAGCTCAGATTTTAGTAAACATTTTACAATAATAATAGGGTCAAACTTTAGGAGTTAATTTACTATGTTTGGGTGTACAATGATTTATCCAGAGTAATTTACTTGTATAGGATAGCGAGATGTTAAATATTTGAATGACATTTTAAATTAAAATATAGCAAAAAATTTGTTGGTCATTTACTATTTATAGGTTAACAATAATTAGTTTGGTAATATTTGCTTTAAAAAAATAGCTAGATGTACAATTTTTGTATATAATTTCACATTAAAATGGGGTTTAATTTTTGGTGATCATTTACTATTTTTGGCAGTAATTTTTTTTTGAAGTTATATTTTACTACACCTGGTGATAAGTTAAAGATAAGCCGTTATTTATTTGCACTTTTGTAGGTATATAGATGCGCTATAAGCGATAGAAAAATATATTTTACTGAACCATGTCGTCGGTTTTATTTTAAAAAAATCAGACATGACCCGGTTATCGGCGTGCTTATTTTGTAACTTCAAGGGAATTGATGTTAAAAATCCATTGTTTAACCTTTACGAATTATTTCTTATGCCTTTTACCATTAACTGTGATGGATTTAAACACCGTTCCCATTATAGGTAGTTACCAAATATGCACGCCACGCCGGTCAGTGTAAAAAAAACTTTTGTTATTTTATAATGTTACTAGCTGTGCCCAAAGTTCCACGCGCGCTAAATTCAGTTATTGAACCATATCTGATTCCTTGCTCATCCCTCGAAAACACTATATTTTTTTAGGATAAAAAGAAGCATACCTATATACCTATACCTGTGAGAATTGTTGACGATCCCAAACTCACTTGCAGGAATCGAACCCTTAAGTCTGAGGAGAGACTTTGCCTCCCTGTGTGTGTTCTACCGCTTGTACAATGGGATGTGTTCTGAAGAATTGTTTGAAATGATGCCCACGGCTACTTTCTATCATCGCACCGCTTGCCATAGGCAGGGAATTCATTTTCATATTTAGAACCGAAATGGTCGCTTACAGTGCGGTTTCAGAGAAACTTCCTCCCGCGAACGCTTGGGTTGTGGAATGAGCTCCCAGCCAAGGTTTTCTCTAAGGACTACAGGTTCTTCAAGAAAGAAGTTATTGGATTTTTGAAGGGTCGGCAACGCGCGAGTGATACTTCTTGTGTTGCAAGCGCCCATAGGCCACGGTGACCGCTTACCATCAGGCGGACCGTGTGCTTGTTTGCCACCTTAGTGGTATATAAAAAAAAAATATTAATCCAGGGTGTCACCTACCTCCGTACAAAATTTCATTAAAATTGGTCTAGCCGTTTGAGCGTGAAGAAGAAACAAACATACAAACACATTCACAAACTTTCGCCTTTATAATATTATAGTGTGATTCATTATCAAGGTAATTAATAGGTAACAGGGAGCAATTTTTATGGGTAAAAAAATGGTGACTTTGAGCACAACAAGCCGCCTGTTGGTTGAGGATACTGCGACCTACGATAAACGTGCTTGTTTACCGTCTCTGAGTTACTGAACTAAGTCGGCTGAGCCCGATTGAGGCCGAAAAATCAAAAAATCACAGAATTCTACTTACGAACTGGAAATGTAATCTTAAATTTAAAACCCTGTAAAAATAATACCTACCTACCTATGTGTGCAATTAGATTTCCGTGTGACCGATCGCTAAGAGTATTAGGGTTAAGGGTTAAGGTGAGTTATGACGACTGTCGGGAAATAATTTTAATTCAAAAGAAGAGCTCAGCCTTACTTGTAAAGAAAAGATATCGCGAAAATTATTATAAATAATCGGCCAAGTGCTAGTCTGACTCGCGCACGAAGGGTTCCGTACCATTATCTATAAAAACAGCAAAAAAATTACGTTTGTTAGTTTTTAAAGTGACTATATAACTAAATATTCTGTGAATATTTTAAGCGTCTGCCTGTTGCCGTTATCAATATCGAGCAAAATCAAGCAAAAATTATAGACGTATGTGGCTTTTTAGCTATTTTTTAACCTGCAATTAACATAAATAATTATCAAGTACCCAGTTAGTGAAATAAAATAAAAGTTTTAGTAGTTGTATTATTTGTTTTCTAAATTCTTTAATCCTAAAAATAGAAAAATATTATTTATAACTTTTACCCAGGAACTATTAGTCTTGCATTATTATTTCTTTAATTATTTATTACCAGTCTTTTATGTTTATTTCTTAATATTGCAATCAAACAAAATATAATTTGCTGTTTTTATTCATAGAACCATTTAAATAAATTAAATCAGTCTTTCGTTTTTATTTATTTATATACAATAA
Organism: Apoda limacodes; assembly: GCA_946406115.1. NCBI lineage: Eukaryota > Metazoa > Arthropoda > Insecta > Lepidoptera > Limacodidae > Apoda > Apoda limacodes. Next base: position 27,668,226 of record OX291550.1, read on the forward strand.
AATTATACTTTACAATATTTTAGTAATACTTAAAGAATTACAACAAAACTATCTCAAAAAAATTTAACAGGTTTAACTAAATTTAGTCAAATTCAACAAAACGACGTCTTAACTAAGGAAACTAGTAGCTGTTACAGTCTTTTAAAAAAGTTAAGACATAAATAAACATTTGAATACAAAAAACACAAAACTAACACGAGAAACCAAGCATGTTCTTTAAAAATATCTACATTTTTTGTAACATCAAGTCCGGCAGACTTCCAAATTCGAGCAGCTGAAGGCGCGCTTGTTTATCACACAGTCAACCATCACATGTCCTTTAATTCTCCGGACTGTTGCCCTCTCAATCGCGAAACATTCTAGGGGTCAGATACCCCAAAAAAACTGTCATGTAATCGTACTAAAGCTACAGGAGTTTTAAGCTCTTTGTCTATTGCCGGACATAAAAACGATTTACAAAACATGCTATTTATGAGCGCGGCTACTGATGCAAGCAACCATGGAAACACAAAATTATTTTTTTTGGTAATTCAATATTTTGATGAATTTGAAGAAGGGACCACATCAAACCATCTCAGAACTGATAATAAATCAACTTCGCAAACATGACCTTTTGATTAAACCCGGACTGCAATTAAAACCCCGCCGGACGCTCCCCGGACGCCCTCCAAACTAGGACAAATCCGGGAAAACCCGGACGGATGGCAGCGCTAGCTGAACTTGCTTTTCTGTTAGCTAAATATTTTTCAAAGATTATGATAAAATTAACAGTAATGAATTATGGCCACAACAATACGAGTGTGTTTAATTTTTCTATACTAATAAACTAACCCAAATACTAACACTTATGTTAGGTAAAACTCCAGTAATTCGCTCGCTCAAAATTATCTATGTAGATAATTAGCTCGTTACCTAAAGTTTTGGGTATTTTACTTTCATATAATACCATGGGTATATCGACATTTTAAGAGACAGCATAATATAATAAATTAGATATTAAATTTAATAAGATTATTAGATATTAAATATTCGGACGTCATACGTAAGATTATATTAATACGTGATTAAGACGTGTAATAAAAAGTAGTAATAAATAATAAAGATAAGATGAGTTTACGCTTTTGGGCAATAAGGGTTTAGGGTTTAGGTAAATAGTTTTAATTTGATTATTATTTATTTTATATATGTTTCTATGATCTGTATTACCTAATTGAGGAATTGTTGTAGTTAAAAAGTCTATTATATTTAAAATATTTAAGCTTTTTTGATAGAAAATACTTTATATAAAAAGCTCCATTTGCACTAAGATCTGCTGTGGCTTAACTCGTAAATTACTTTACTATCTGCCTAGGCATATTGTAAAACGCCAAATTATACGATTTGCCTGCGACATACATATATGGTAGACACATATAAGTAGGTACCTACTGAATTGTAAATATATAATTTTAGTTTTCTAATTAGTTGTAAACATAAAAAAGGAGTTTATTTTACAGCTTCATTGTCAATTTTAAATATTTTTTTCAGCATCGTATTATTTTTTGTTATGTACCTAATATTATTTTTTACATACTGTTATGTTACTTTTAAGCTGATGGCTTAGCGGCCAAACTTAAATTAATTAAAAAAAAATGTTTATTTACAAAAATTAGATATGTAAGTGTTTTTGTGTTTAGAACCGTGTATTTTAAAATCTGTGGCTATTCTTTGTCGGTTTATCATTATATACGGCACTTGACTAAACGTAATTATTACAATATTACACTCTGGTGTGGGATCATGGATTAGCCAGTAAAGTTGACTTACTGTCTTCAAGGGTTGTTATTTATCTTTCATACTCAGGCACTGAAAAAATGTTCGAGCCAGTAAAATTATGATGTACAAGTTCAGTCGAATCTGTATCCAGCTTTTGAGTTAAAAACGTCCAAAATCCCAGGTTATATTTAGTTTAGTATAACCGGCTCAAAATGTGTAGAGTAAATATCTTTACAAATTGATGACTTTTCAATTTCCCCCGCCCAGCTGTCTCTCCCTGATACGCCCTTGAGTACAGTACCTCATCTGAGATTTCTTTAAGTTCGGTATTTACACAAACTGTGGATCAGCACAGTCTAATCTTTCATAAAGTTGGCCATCACCAGAGCATTAGGTGAAAAGAAGAGATGTGGTAGGAATGTCTTTACAAATGATTGTCTTGGAGATGTGTTTAAAAAAGGTTTTTATTGTTTCGTATGGTATTGCTTTCCATAGTTCTCTCTATGACATTCTGGCAAGTTTCTAGTTTTTTAGCATGTGACCTTGAGAGAGCCCAGGATTGGCACCTATATGTAAGGACACGGAGAATGCAGATGTTGAAAAGTTTTCTTTTTATAGTCATACTCATATTACTTTTCATGATTTATTTAAGACTCTAATAGTGTTTCCAAGCATTACCCATTTGTGTTTCTATCTCTATTGATGTTAAGTCTATTAGTGAGATTATTTAGCCCAAATACAAGTAGTCATTTACATAACTGATCACATTGTCATTGTTATATTTTGGTTTGTGTGGCCCATTTGTCATGGCCTTAGTCTTTTCTGTGTTCATAGTCATTCTACTTTTCCGACTTTCCTCTTCTAGTTCAATAGGCATTGCTTGCACTCCATTCTTTGTTGATGAAAAAATTATTAAGTGTTCTGCAAATCTAAGATGTGTTAACAATTCTTGATTTATTGATATTCCTTGTTTTCCCAGTTGAGTTGCAGAAAAAGTTCTTCCAGTACCACTGTGAAAATTTTTGGTGACAATGGATCTCCTTGTCAAACCCCTTTTTTATTCTTATTTCTTTACCTTCTTTTTCTGATTCGACTTTCGCTGTACTATTTCTATATATGTTGTTTATTATCCTGATGTTTTTATTTGGGACACCCTGGTTCTTTAACGCTTGCCAAATGCTTTGATGTTTAAGTGAATCAAAAGCTATCGATAATCAACAAAACAAATCTTGTATTCTTTGCTTTTCTCAAAAAGTTGTTTAACTACATGTATGTGATCCAAAGTCGAATAACCACTTCTGAGTCCGGCTTGTACTTTGGGTTGCTTTTCATTAAGTATCTTGGTTATTCTGCTCAAAATTATCTTGGAAAATATTTTGTAGATAGTTGACATCACCTCATCTCATCATTGACATACCTAAGTAAGTAGGTATTAAAAACGATAAAAAACTCAGTGTTGGTATTTAGCATACATTTATTTATCTAAAATAGAATTGCAGTAAAAATATCAATTAATCAAATGTAATAATCATTATCATTTACTATGACAGTGTCTAAAAAATTACAGAATGATGAATTGAGTCAAAGAGCCTGGCCCAAGCAAGATACCTACACAGACTTTACAATATTATTATTATAATATCGAAAGTTACTAGCGCCAATTATATCTACTATTCGGTATAGGTTTTATGTGTCAGCAGCATGAAACAACAATGAGCCCAGAACACTAGGGAAAAGTTGCATTATCCTTTCCCTAATATTGGCCACCTTTTACCTAACTATGGCTTTCTTTTATCCTAATGTCAGCCAGTACAGGCTGTTCTATATCGTAAACAAGGCATTATATATTAAGACATATTTATTTGTGTGAAAACTATACCATGCATTTCTTTAACCCTTTATTATATCTATGACAAAAAAAATTATATAAGGTTATATGGTTATTTTTGTTTATCTTATTATTTTTATTAAAAAACTTAAATTGACTAATAATAATAATAAATTAACTTATGTAATAAGATCCCTAAGTTTGGATCCTAATAAATCTATTAAAATTATATTATTGATGTCATGACCTTTGTGTCACATTAGGGTTTTGTAATAAAATATTTCTACATTTTACAGTACTTTTCACAGTCTGGAAGCAGTAAGAAAACTTTAACAAGCTATTTATACATATTCCAGTTATTTTAGCTAGTTATTCGCATTTGCTGACATTAAACTCTAACTTGTTTTTTAAGCTACACTTATACACCGCTACTGGATTAGTGGTATAAAATAAAAAAAAAATATTGGGCAACTATTGTGAGATCATTGATCAAGACAATAAACAAGAAGGATCCCAAATTAGAACCTTGACTTATTCCTGACAGTGTAGAATAATTATAAGATTTTTAAGGCCCATACTTCACAAATTGTTGCCTTTCACTAAGTTAGCTTGACAAAAGTTTGAGAAGTCTAGGTACAAAACCTATTTAGTTTTAATAATAGCAGGTCATTGTCTACTCTCTTAAGAGCCTTCTTAAAGTCCAATTAAATAACGTCTACCTGATTTCCTACATCAACTTCACCCAACAATAGGTCAACCAGGTTAATCAAATTAGTGGCAACAGATTGTTTAGGTAGAAAAGTATGTTGTGCACCAGTGACGTAAGGCTGACACTGATGTAATAAGTCAGTATGAAGGACCACCTCAAATAACTTTGAAAATGAAGACGAGGGTCAATCAACTCATCTTTACATCCCCTTTTTTTTTTTGGGCCAGACTTTGAAGGAGCCTCAGCCCATATAGCGCTCAGCGCTCAAGGGCTCCCCGCTTGGGTTGTCGCTCTCGGGGGCGTCTCGAACCCGAAGGTGAGTCAGCGCCAGGAGGGGATTTGCCCGCTAAGCGGGTGCGGTTGCGATTGAGTGGGGGAGAGAAGCGCCCCGGCACTCTTTGATACCTCGTGTATCCTTGCGGGCGACGACGAACCGTCGGCGTCGTGTTAGGGGGGGAGGCCCTATTAGGGGAGGTCGTAGAGACTAATCTCGCTATCCGGACAGCGAGATCGTCATCTGGGGCCGTTAGTACGTGCCGAGGCCGCCTAAAGATAGTTTTACGACCGTGCCGAGGTCGGTCGGGCGGCACCAACGATGACAGTTTGCTTTGGTTTGAATATCACGGATTATGCTTCTTGTGTAAAATACAGGGTTAGTTCGATTATACGATTGCTTCCGTATTTTTTTTGAAATACAATGGTCAAATATAGTATAAAAAAAACTATTACAACGATTTACAGCGTCATTAACGTTTCTCCACTCATAAATAGACTTCCAAGCAGTATCTTGTATACAGCAGTATAGTGTGTAGATAGGATAGTTTCAATTTTTAGATCTATCTATGTTTGAAGGTTCCAATAATGTTGCATGCTTATAGAAGCTATATTCCACACAAACAGCGAAAGGTGGATGATGCCCACCTATAGCGACCAACTCCTTACCAGCTTTCACCTGTTGCACACTTAGCTCAGTGCTCGTAAGCAGCACATCAAGCATTCTCCCATTCATATTAAACACACCGTTATACTGTTCGATATTACATAATAAAATATAACAAAAATAATTCGTAATGTTCTCTTTGGTATATAGGTTTAGGGCGCCAAAAATAATAATTCTTTTACTTGAAAGTTTCTTAGATAGTTGCTCAACACTACTAAACCAAGACATATATAACTCGTCTGACGATTTCGGCGGTATGTATACGAGGCATACATATACATGACGTGTATCGCCTAAAAACTTCGCCCAGAGATCTTCACCTCTAGACGTTTCATTATTTTAGTGTCCGATCCTCTCTTAGCCAACAGATCCGCCGCATCATTGCCCAGAGACCCACTATGACCAAGTTCACAGTAACACTCCAGAATTAGTACACTGTTGATGCAGCGAGAGCTTGTGGCACAGCGACACCGTCGGAAGTGATGCGTATCGATAGATCGCTTATATCTCTAGACAGGACTACTGTTGCAGCTCGGGTGATCCCAAAACATTTTGCCTGAAGATGGTGTTGAGTGCACCCAAGCTCGCTGATATGTTGATGTTTAAGTCATGGGAGAATACTCCTGTTCTTGTCCCGGACTCTGTTTTATAGCCATCAGTGCAGATCCTGACTTCATGCATGCCAAAGCTATCTTTTTCTTCCTCGTGAAGCTGGATACGGTATATTTTGTCGTAGACGAAGGTTTTTGTAGTTGTGAGCTATGAAAGCTCTGTATATATTAACTGTAGTGGCACATGTGTTGTTTGTCCCTATTTCAAAAGGGTTGGAACTTTCAGTTGCCCACACAACATATCTGCAGTGACCATGGATTCAACTATAGTTCGGTCAGTAGGGGTTATCAGTGACTGTACATCCTGGAAAGTGTGTTTCGATAAGCACCTCGCTTATGTCGCTGTCAGAGGTCGCATATAAACCATCCTATTTTTTTATGGACCCCAGAGTTCTGTCATTATCTTGTGATAATATATTTTTTACTCTGCGGCTGTTTCAGTGGTGGAGTTGACGTTTGTCAGAAAGGTTGAGTTTCCCCATCAGTGGGCCTTGGCAGTTTGCTGTTTCGCGGTTGTACGGTGGTCTGTTTCGAGCGCCGTCCCCGGTTACTTCGTCGCCCATTTCGTTTCTTATCTCCAGGATCTGCTGGCTTCGCGGAGTCGACATTCGCATTTCTGCGTCCGTCGGCTCGACGCGGTGCAAGCTGCCAGGAGGCGTTAGATGTAATCACTGCAGTGAGCATATCATCAGCTAGCGTGTTTTCAACGTGTGGGTTTGTGAAGCTTTGCTCCCCCCCAGAATACGTGGAGCAGCCTGTGACCCCGAGCCTGGATTCAGAAAGAGATTGTCCAGCGTCGGGGACGCTGGTACCCCTGGGGCGGTTTTTTTTAAGTTTCACTTCCATTGCTATTTCTTTTTGCTGGTTTGGGTATAATGTGCATTGTGTCTACCTAGACCACCTAGCACCTTTTTTGAGCTTCTCTGTGCCCCTAAAAAGGCAGAATTATTCTCCCACATGTTAAAAATGCACATAACTTGTGTTGCGCGAGCTTCACTCGCACTTGACCGGTTTTTAGTTGTGGCTGCGTGTGAGACCACCACAAATGTAAACCACAGGTTGACTGATAAAGTGCTGATAACACTATCTGACATACATATTGGGCTAACGTGGTTTTTCTTTATTGTCTTGATGAACTTAACTTTCCTGACATTTTCATACTTGACAGAGCAAGAAATTGACAGCTTTTTCCGTCCGCCTCTTAGTGTATATGCATAAATAAAACAATTCAATAACAGTATAGTGCCACGTTCTGGCCCAGCGGCCGGCGATCAAATATCAAAACTAGTCGCCACATTGTAATGGTGTGAACTTACAACGACACTAGCGAACAAACACCCAAGGGCAGAAGGTTGCACTATAGTTACGTGTTTATTGCATTTTGTTTTTTATTGATCATACAATGTTGCCATTTGCATTAGATATGCCTTTGTTAATTGTTAATGTAGCACAATGAAACATTTGATTTGCAGATATACAAGTATTTGAGTGGTACCACCTCGTGTTACTGCACTTTGCCTGCATCACGTAATCAAGATGTCCTCTCAGGTAACAAATAATGTTTTTCTTATCGTTTTTGATCGGAATTTCAGGGTCGCAGGTTCGAGCCCTGCCTGGCGTGAGGTCAAATCTTTTTAATATGTCCTGAAAATAAAAACATAAGTAGAATATATTTATATTTTAGCTAAGGATTTTGCTTATGTCTGACTGTACAGGGAAGTGCAGCGTAGCAGGGCGCTCAGCCAGATGAATGGATGACCTTGTGAAAGCTTTGGAAAGCCGTTGGTTTAAGGCGAGAAAGTAATTAAAGGCCTACATATGTTTGGCAGTAGATGTTTGTTGGCTGGTATGATGATGAATATGTTTTTCCTTGAATATGCTTCTATTTACTCGTATGTACATTTAGTTATTTATTTTATTGTAATTGTCTTACGAAAGCTTTTATGTAGGTACTACTAGTTCTGCCCGCGACTTCTCGTAATTAAATTTGATAATCGACGTGGGATTCTTACAGCAGCTCCTTAAAAATAAGACATCCGACTCTCACTTGACGTTTTTAAGTATCCAATGTGTTTATATGATGAATTTTGGGATATCCTTTCTTAGTGCTCCCTTAAGTTATAACAAAAAACTCTGTGCCAAATCACATGTCTCAACCTATTAGTTCATAAGCTTTCTACATATTTAGCTCTTAGATACTAATGTATTAGCCCTATTGAATGTGGCTTCGTGCCTATGACTTTTTCGAACTTTTACACATAGACATAGTCGTACTATTGTACGAATTTTATATCAATGGTAACAGATGTTTTTTAGTAAAGTTATAAACTTGTGTGCTATGTAATTTTCACTTTTTCTGCAGATAGAAACTATAGTGAATGCCTACAAGATATTGTCCAAAATACCCTCAATTTTGGGAGGTAAGTTGGCAGGCAAAGGAAAGAGGGTCGCATCCAAGTGGTCTGTACGTAACCTGGACAAAGGAAAAAACAGGAAATATGTCTATAACTATGTTCTTGATGACGATTTTAAGGTCGTCACAGAAAGCGATTTTGGAACCGATGTCAGTAGCGAGTAAGTGAAAATTATCCTATGATATGAAGAATGAGCAATTTTTGTATTTATAATAGACATGTTGGTAACGGCTTTAGCGTTTTGGATAGAATTTTATATTGAGAAAAACCATGCAAAACTTAGTCACCCAGATGTAATATAACTAAAGTAAAATGTTTTTAGGCGCGTTAGATGTTTTCCTTTTTTTCTGTGTATGTATCTTAATTGCAAGAGATTTTTTTTTTATAGAATTTTTATGATAAAATCAGGTACTAAATAAAAAGTGGTAAAAGGGTAAAAAGTGTTCTCAAATATATGACATGAAATTTCGAGTACCTAGAAGTAAATTATATAAATATAGATATTATAACTGTAACTAAAGATATTTGTAAGGCCCAAATAAGACCGTTTAAAAAATATATAGTTAAAGGAATATTATCTCAAGCAGCTGGAGGGAAAATACCTGTTACATTTTTTTTTTATTATATTTTTTGTGACTACTTATGTGTAAGTATGAGTCTATGTATGTTATAAATATTAAACCATATATGTAAGTATACATAAGTATGTATATTAGTTATTATATATGGTTTGGCTCCATGGTTGGCTGGTAGAGAATGCCTAATGGCATCAAGTCCGCCATTGTACACATGTTTGTGCTGTAAGTTTAATAAAATAAAATGATAAATAACTAAATCAATTTAAAATATGTAAGTATATTCCAGAATGTTGTCCGCGGTGTCTCCAACAGAGACATTAAAAGCCGTGATCCGTGAAGAGAACAGTAAGGATGCCAAGAAACAATACCTTGAAGTGTGGCGGGGGAATGGACTGGCGCATAGCGTGGACCTTACTGCTCTTGATATACATGGGGATGTCTATGCTGATTGTGAGTGTCACATGTCATATTATGTAGGTTCCGTTTCCAAATCGCAAAAACTGAAACCTTATAGTTTCGTCACGCCCATCGATTTGTTTGTCAATGCCGTCTGTTATCGGTTGTAAGGAAATTTTAAGCAGGTGTTTTATGCCTGTAAGCCGCATACAGTTTGTAAAAATATAAAAATGCTTTACCGTCCTCAACCGTCCCTCCAGTTATCCCTGCACCAATTAAAATGGATTCTCTGTTATATCGTAAAGAAATAACAATAAAAGTTACTTTTGATTGTAATACTTGCTGGTTCGGCAAACGATGAACTGAGTGTAGAAGTTGATGCAGCGCCAGCTGTGGCAAGCTACTACAACGGGACTAGCTTAAAAACCATCTTCACAAAAAAAAAACGGGTTGCACTCCGGGAGTGCCGGCAGAAGTGAAAACATACTCGCTATTTACTTCCCATCACTTCTTATCCATATTTATTTATTAAAAATAATAACTTTTGTTTATTTACTTTTTTGACGTTGTATATTTGACAGCTCAATCTGTCATAGAATTAAAATCCCATATCCAACCTCCCTGTACTACTCATAATCGCCATATACTAAAAATAAAAACTAACCTAATGTAAATAAAGGTCACGTGTCCTAACGCGAGTGACATCTTACAAATTTTCGATCAGGACACGTGACCTGACGCGAGTTTAACAGTTTTTACCCATCACAAAAAAAATTGCACAGCGCCGCTAAAGAAGTTTTCACTTCAAAACAATTATAAAACAGTATAAAAAGACATCTGTATAGGTATTTGATACTATCGAATCATGTATTATTATATTTAAGTGCACGTTGGCATCCATCCACCGTACTTACACATCCCATGTTTTAATTATTGTTGTGTTATCAAAGTAATTCAGGTTAAATAAATTTCCTAGTCACAGGATTTTGCATTTTGATTATTGCAATACAGGGGAGTCGAGGCCGCACCAAGGAGGGGCGGACAATTTCAATACTGCATGTAGTGCTATTTATTACCTATACTGTGTTCTCTGAATTCCATAGATAGAGCGTATAAAAAAGTAACTTCAAATTATCCCGTGCATATCTGTCAACGGGGCGAACGGCTTTTAAGTACTCGTATGTGCTTACACAGATGACCACGGACTACCATGCACTAGCTCGCATCGCACCTTTAAATTTACGGTCTCGTGGCGTATTCAACGTACCTCTACGGACGCGTCTGCGTTACCTCATTGTGCGTCGTGCGAACTCGTGCGTGGAAATCCGTAAAATCACGCAGCCCCCATGTTATAAAAAAATGATCGATAAGAACGTTTTTATCACGTGAACGCTTCATACTAAAATGAATTGTTTCGTGAGGCTCACATTTACACTTGATTGGGCACTTAAGTACATAGCACTCCGTAGTCCATATTACGTTTTCCGGTCTTGCATTCGGCCAACGTGATCTCACCTCCGTCGGACCCTCTGCTGACTCATGTCGCGCTTGCGATGTGTCTGTCAAGGCAAATCGCATAATCCGCCGTTTCATAATATGCCTAGGGAGATCGTCAAGTAAGGGATAGAAATTATCATATAACTGAACAGTTTATTATATGAAGCTCGGCAGGAACGGCTACGTTTACAAGACAGAAACTGTACCTAACCTACATGACTTATACAGTGCGATTTATGTTCCTTTCGTTTCCATACTTTACGATCTGCCTAGGCATATTATGAAACGGTGGATTATACGATTTGCCTGCGACATGTCTACGACGCTCCGGTTGATCCCAGTGTAGCGAGGTAGAGGGTTATAGGATAAGGGAGTAATGTATAAGGATTGAACAATAATGTATACTTTTGATTAATTTTATTTAAGATTTATAATTTTAAGATTATTAAACTTTAAAATTTGCAAGCTCCGACACACGACTGGAGTCTCTAAAACATAATATAATAATAATAAATAAAGCATAGGGAAGGGGCAGCGTTACTCTTACACAAAACGTTACTGTTACGGTCGATTAAAAAATAAAAATCAAGTATCAGTTTTTTATTTGCGAAAATTCCGTACCCCACTCGTACATATGATAGCTCTGATGATTACAGTATGACACATTACGGTCAGGGGATGCACCATAAATAGTCGTCAACCATTGGCTGCTAGATGTTGGGGAGTTTCTGAATGGGGTTGGGTGTGGCGCATAGACGTGTACATGTATGTGTGTTTACACATATTTGCATAGATTTTGTGTATTCGGTTGGCCTGGTTCCTGCGTGATTGATGGTAACAGGTGTACACCCGGGAAGTTTCTTGTCTCTTCTTCTTCTTCCCTTAGGCTTGTTTCCGAAGTGACAGTCCGTTAAATGGTGTGCATTTGTTGCCGGATTGTCGTGTGGGACTCAAACTATCTTCATGCCAAATTTCATCTTGATCGGGACAGCAGTTTGAGCATGAAGAGGTAACAGACAGAGTTACTTTTGCATTTTTAATATTTATTATATTCATTACGACGATTCAAAAGTGTTCTCAGGAACCTATTTGAATAAATTTTGAATAGAATAAATGTATTTTAACTTTGGTCAATCGAATACTGAGTTTATCAATTTCATATACCAACATAAATTTTTGTATATATGTTTAGTTTTAGTATTGTTTTGTATTGTGTAGTTATATTTCAGCTGAGTTCGGAAGTTTGGACTGGTCACGAGATGAGACTGCTCTAGTCTACATTGCAGAGAAGAAGCTAAAGAAGTCTGTGCCTTACATCAAGAGAAAAGCTCCCGAAGATCCTTCTAAAACTGGCAGTGGCGAAAAGTTACCTACTAAGGTACCCAAAAGAAATCTTATCTTTTATATCTTAAATTGAAACTCCTAGGCTCCCTCGGCACTTAAAACTGAGCAATAAATTAGTCCAATTTGAAGGTAAACCATCACTAAACTAAACTTTAGAGAGCATAGTGTGATCTTTTGTGAATTTAGTTTTTTACGTTTTGTGTAAGGGGTGTCTCAACTTTGTAAGCCAATAACTTGCAAAATATAAATAATAAAGAAAAAGTTTTTGCAGAACCTCAAATGGATTTTTTGGTAAGTATTTTGCTCAACCATATATTTGCTTTTGAAACCAATATTAAATGATTTTTTTAAATATTCCATAGGGTGAAGAGCATCTATACAGACAGGACTGGGGCGAGCAGCTAGTCGGGAAGCACTTGTCAGTGACAGTGGTGTGTCGGCTCGAGAGCGAGACCTTTACCGTGCTCGAGGGATTGCCGGACTCGTGGACTCCGGGACAGGTAGGGGCTTAACAATATTTTATATATAACCCTCCCGTGGATTTACCCGGGTAATATTAACCTATGGCTATTCGTAAAGTATAAGCCTTAAATAATGTTATTTCCTTTTAGCAAACTATTTTAAGACTAAAGAGTGATTGTGATGTGGGTGTATATAGTGGGTGTGTAAAGACACTGGTTACTCCATTTGGGGGGTTCAAACTACGACACATACTTGCATACAATATTTTGTTGCCAAATGTTTTTTTTTTTACTTTATCAAAAATAATTTGTCTAAGGTTCGTTTCTCGGCGGATGGCAAGAGCGTAGTGGGCGTGGCATGGGAGACAGAGCCGAGACGATTGGGGCTCATATTTTGCACTAACAGACCCAGTTATATATTCAACCTCACGCTGGACGGAACTATGAGTGAGTTAAAATAATTATAGGTACTAACTACATGCCATCGGCAAGGAATTCATTCTCACACTTTAGAACCGAAATGGTCGTGTACAGTGCGGTTTCAGAGAAACTTCCTCCCACGTACGCTTGGGTTGTGGAATGAGCTCCCTGCCAAGGTTTTTTCTAAGGATTACAGTATGGGGTTCTTCAAGAAAGAAGTTATTAGATTTTTGAAGGGTCGGCAACGCGCGAGTGATACTTCTGGTGTTGCAAGCGTCCATAGGCCACGGTGACCACTTACCATCAGGCGGATCGTGTGCTTGTTTGCCACCTTAGTAATATAAAAAAAGTTAAAACAATTAGTTAATTGTTATACTAATTAGAACAACTTTTATCACTTATATATATAAATTTTATTTTGATATTTAAAAACTTATTCTCAGAAAATAATAACCTTTAAAGATTAAAAATAAAAAATGCATATTTTGAGCCAAATTTCCATAAAAATTGTAGTCATACAAAATATACTATTTTCGCAACACTAACAGAGATTTGCATTGCTAAGTTCTCCGGCTGCACGGTTACAAATTCTAGTGTTTATATTAAGAAACTATATAGTTTTTTCTCCCAACTTTGTTCGCGTGTAATTGAGAAAACGTGTCTGTTTAAGTTTGATTCACTGATTTTCCAAAGACGGTGAATCAAAAATATCGGAAGTACCCTTTCATATCATTTCTGATTTTGTTTCATAAATTAGTTTTCATCTATTTCTATACAAACGCCAGCTGTGCCCGTGAGAACTTCTAAATTTTTATTCAAAATAGGAGGAGGTTCTATTTTCGACGGGTATATATGTATATATGTATGTCCACCGATTTTTCCGTCAACTGTGAACCGATTTTAAAAAATCATTTTTATTCAAAAGAGTATGCTCCTTAGGTGGTCTCATATTAACGAAGTGGATTTAAAACTTGGAACTTATGGAACACGCCTTTTGTGTTGCTAATTGTATAAAATTTGTTACAAGTATGGATGTTTTTAGTGTTCAAGAAAAAAAAATCAATTCGTCGCTCAAAAGCAAAAAATAAAAACTTCTTAACACAAAAAAAAAAACAATTTGTGTGAAAACAAGTGGCATGCAAGTTAAGTGTGTTATAAACTGTTACATAGGTACATAGACACCAACTTCAAACTGTAATTCAGATCAGATTTTTTGTGAAATAAGTAATAATGTTTACCTTTTTAGTGCATCTTTTTGAAGCCGGTTGTTTTTTGTTTGTTAAAAAGTTTTCTACGGGACAAAATGCTGTGGTTTCTTGTAGACCGATGAATTTGTCCCATTAAGGAAGGCCTATTTCTCGTAGTCCCGCTGCACAATTATCCTGTTTATAATGATGAAATCTACTTTCTGTGTATTTGAATTTGGGTGTTGCATAGTGATTTCAGTACCTCTATTAATTATTATATAAGTAAATATGTAATGTGATATAATGTCGCCTAATGAACATTCAGAATATAAGCTATTTCAATTCCAAATCCGCCTAGCTGGTGCAGCGTGTGAGAGTAACAAACAGACAACCTTTCGCATTTATAATTAGAATGTGATGATATTTACAGTGAAGTTGTCCGCGGAAGGGTTCGCAGTAAGATCCCCTCGCATCAGCTCTAGCGGTGACTGTGTGTGGCTCCAACGCGTGGCCGACGGGCCGCACCACGCGTGCCACGCGCTCCTCATGAAACGACAAAATTCCGTGAGACTTTTTACTAATTTTTGAAAATTGTATAAGGGCACATTTTGTTCACTTACATTACAAAAATTAATGATGTGCGTATACATGTGTGTGTCCTATACGGTTGTTGGTTTTTTCTTTCATATCACTAAGGTGTCAAACAAGCTTAAGGTCCAACTGACGGTAAGCGGTCACCGCAGCCTAAAGACGTTTACAACACCAGGGGCATTACTTCCGGGATGTCGACCCTTTAAAAATCTGATAACTTCTTTCTTAAAGAATTCCATATTGTAGTGCTTGGAGAAAACCTTGGCAGGGAAGCTCATTCCTCAACCTAAGCGTTCGCGGAAGGAAGTTCGTCTGAAATAGCACTGTATGTGACCATTAAGGTTCTAAGGTGTAAGGGATAATTCCTCAAAACACATCCCATTATGCAAGCAGCAGAAGTATAGCCTCAGATTTTAGGGTTCGATACTGCTTGCGAGTTTGGGATCGTCAACAATTCTCTCAGC
This sequence comes from Apoda limacodes, assembly GCA_946406115.1. Classification (NCBI taxonomy): domain Eukaryota; kingdom Metazoa; phylum Arthropoda; class Insecta; order Lepidoptera; family Limacodidae; genus Apoda; species Apoda limacodes. The sequence goes on from OX291550.1 coordinate 27,683,421, forward strand.
TGGTCGTTGAACCGAATCAAAAGGGCCAAGCTGGTATCCGGGTGCACCCGCCCAAAGATGGCGCCAGTACTCCATAGGGGGCCGGCTAGATCCATATAGAGTAGATAGCTGCAGAGTGGCTATATTGAATAAAGTACTATTGTACCTTACGCTTCGTTAGGAATAGGGAAATAATATATATATTTACATATACATATATACCTCTAATCGAGAACCTTCTTTGTTTTTCGCCGTTAAACAGAGAAGTTACTGTCATTATCTGCTTATAACGACGACTGACTACTATACAAGTGCCTTCCACAAATTAAAACCTATATATTCTAAGCACAATACGAAACGTTTCTAAAATAATAATTTTAACATTTAGGTGTAGATCCCGCCACGTTGGTTAAACCAAAATGGCGGTCTTCCCGTTAGGTACAGTGACGGATAATAGTACTAACAAATATTTTGTGCGTGGCCCGTAGTTTGTCATATTTTTTTTCTTAGTTATTATTATGTAGCCTAGCACTTACTGTCTGGCACAGCCCTGCGCCCGCCGCACGAGACGACAGTTATTACGTCTCATGTACTCGGTAATTACATCTTATGAAGTGAATTTGTTAAAAAAAGTTTTGATGTGTACATCCTGTTTAACTGGAATTGTCATAAATACGTAATATCGGATGATGTTTCAAGTTATTGTACTTTTTGAACAACAGTGGCGTAGGAAGCGGTCGTTAGGTATAATAAAATGCAAAATTTCTAAAATAAGAATTTCATAAAACACTAAGGGGTTAAAAGTTGTAAATATTTTTTAATCACTGACACTTATTGGTAACGGCATGACACCTTCTACATAATTTTGAATTGGCATAAACTTGAGCCAGAAGTTCCGACTTTGAAAACTTAAGTACCTGATTGTGCCCCAGGGTCTGTGTTGCTATGGTTACGCGCTGCCCCTCGCGTCGCACCGCATTCCCAACCTGAATGGACCCGAAAATGTGTTACTGCGCATGGTTCAACTTACGTACTGCGACTAATTTTCTGAATGTAATTTAAAAATATGAAATGGCGGCGCTACTTAGATGCCCCTTATGATGTAGTTTTACAATTCTTTAACTTAAGATGAAGTTTTAATAATTCATTCTTCTAGTAAGAAATTATACATTGAAAATAAACCATTATCTGGCCCAGGGTGATGTGTCTACACTTGTAGACATTGTCCAGACGGAACGGAAGATTGCAAACGAGCAGAGTTTCTACGGTATCTACAGTCAAGCGTTGCCGGCGCGATGCTTCAGTGCTGATGGCAGGAGGATAGTGTTCAACTCACCTCAACAGTGTGAAGTTAAGAGCTATGTGTTGAATATAGGTAAAAATATATATATATATATATAGGTTACTTTATCAATATAAATAAATATTTTCAAAAAATTTGTCTGCATAAAAATTAAATTTGAGCCGGGAGTGGAACTTGGAATATTCTTACACTCCGTATATGTACTCTACCCATCGAACGTAGATATGGCCTTTATAATACTTTTTGTTCAAAGACTATCTTTCAAGGAATCTCAAATAAAGAAATATTATTTCTATGTATGTATATTTTATTTCTTAATTCTATGAAGATTTTGTGTATTTGTAAGATTTGTATGATTGATTGAGGACATTATTATGTCACTAGTAATTTTATTTTTAAATATTTATTTAGTTTCTAACTACTAGGTTAAGGCAATAACGCTATAGACCCCAGTCCCCTTGCTTCCCGACTACTTTTTTATTCAAATCGAAAACACACGGATTGCCGCTTAACTATATGAAATAGACTCATATGTTGAAACGACTCGCGCCTGTTATAAAATGGTTATATAGTTTTACTAGTTCAGTTACCTAGTACGCACGCACATCTCAATCAATCAACACAGAAAATACACAAACTGCCGCAAAACTATTGTATAAAAAAGTGTTTGTAACTTGTACTATGGCTACCATTACTATGACTTTCGATACAATTTTTACATTTTTTTGTAAATACATACATATTATACATAAAAAAACACGCATTCTCAAGACAATCACTAATATTCATTAAAAAAATGTTAGTTTTGGCGGAAATCGAACTCACGCCCCTTGTTTCAGCAGTCGGGTCATTTCTCACTAAGCTACAGAGCCGACAATAAAGCAAAAATTAGCTAGATATGTTAAAAATATGTACAGGTACTCGAAGAAAAGTTCTGAGTAGTTATCAGGTCCAGATGTATCCAACATTTTTATATACATACCTGTGTATAAGAATAAGAAGTCTAGTATAAGAATTCTTAAAACTAAATGTTCATAACATATGCTTATATAGTACCACTACGCCCTGCCCTTCTACACCGAGATTTAATTTCGCATATAAGAGAATATAGTTAAAGATAGATTTGACCTTACACATTTTAGTTTCCACTTTAATTTAAATTTTTTTAATTTCAGAGAGTGGCACAATAACGGACATATCTAACAAATGCTGCCCCGGCTCCACTACAATATTGGACGTGCACAATGACGTCATACTGGCTAGCTTCTCCAACATGACAACTCCTGGACAGGTAAAATAATTATATCTGATAGATAAATAAATAATAGTTATTTCTGAAACTGTCACGAAATGATAGTAATTTTAACATAAGCGCAGTTTTGAAACCATTTTGTGCACTGTACATTATAAAATTTTCGGAGTATATATCTTTTTGTAGATTTTATCTTTAACTGAAAAATAAACCGGTCCTTAAAATATTCTTCACCGAGAAAGATGTTTTTGCAACACTGCTAGATTCCCGCCACTCATGAAAATCGTTCAATGTTTTATATAGATACCTAAACTTTACGGGAAGCTGATTCAACTTGCTATAAAAGCTCTTTACCTATATAATATATGGACTTTGCGTATGCATGTATGTGTATGTAATTTTTTGCCGCGCAATTAAAATGACATCTTGTTTTCGAGAAAGCGCGCATGGAAGTTCGAAGTATAAATTAATATTGGTTATATAGTTATATTGGTCCTTCTGCGCCTTTTGTCTGTGTAGTATTTCTTAATGCATGTAAATATTTTGGCTGCACGGGTAAATATCTTTGCCTAGTTTTTTTTTATTTATTTGCTGCGATGCAGTTGTCTGTTATATATTTGGAACATTTTGAAACAAGAGTACTTAGATAAATAAGAATTTGGCAGTCTATGACATTGCCCCAAAACCTCAGATTAAATAATAATAACAGTAACCCACGTCTTGTCAGAGATGCTAACTACAGCCATATTTGTTTATTTTGATTATTAACAGTTGTATGTAGCCCGGTTACCACCACAAGGACACGAGGGTGACATCAAATGGGTTCGCATCAGCACTCCCGTGGAAGTACCCTCAGCGGTGAAGCTAGCTTCGGTGGCAGCCCTGCATCTCACTCATGAGCAGTCGCTGGATGACGTCAGTGAGTACTTTCCTTAGTTTTGACATGATTATATTATTTTGTACATATAAGTATAGTATTATAAACCATGTTAAGATTTTTGACTGTATATGAAATATAATACAAAAAAACACAGATTAGTCTACTAACGTTTTTTCGTTTTTTTGTCATTTGTTGTTTGAGTATCACGCAAAGACTGGTAATGGACTTGAAAGCCATTCTCATTGAAGTGATCACCCAGCATATTGGGTTGAAATTTGTTACGCAAATTGTACGAGTCCTTGGTTAACCCATACGGTACATTTTATTCCGAAGGCAACCGAACGAAATCGCGGGGATAGGCGACTTTATGTATGAAGTAGCAAATTTACAAAAATAAATATTTACCTCCAGAATCGTTTACGGCTCTTTACTTCGCCCCTGATAACAAAGACAAGATGCCTCTTATAGTTTGGCCACACGGCGGTCCTCACTCCAATTTTGTCAACGCGTTCTATTTGGAGACTGCTTTCTACGCAATGCTCGGTGAGTTTGAACTTAATGTTATTGGGCACAGAGTTAAATTTTCTGTTAAAATTATTCCGTAGACGGAGAGAAAGAATAGGCTATATATACCATAAACCTCAAATACGCACGTCATCTATTTTTTTTTTAAATCATGACTACTTACTAACAAAGCCTTAATTTAAATCACGTAAAAAAGAAATTAGCGATAACTAAAGATGTCATTAATACTCGGATCGTTTTGCTACTCGACGACAAAGATAAAAGAGTGTAAGTAATGATTTATCTCTTAAACTAAAAGAAAATTGCCAAGTGCATCCTTTACTTGGGTAAACGGGACAGAAAGCATTATTTTATTTTTCAGTCATTTTTTTTCTCCGTCTACGCATTGTTTACACGTTGTTCACTGTACTTCAACTAAATTAGTAAATCCAGTAAGAATAGCTGGTCTTTTTTTTCAGTACTGGTTTTTACAGTACAGTTTGTGTTCGAAACTACTTACCAATTCATACATAAATATGCAATCAAATAAATAGTGTGATAAGAGGCAACAATTTCAGGTTTCGCGTCGCTCCACGTAAATTATAGGGGGTCAACGGGCACGGGTCAGGCCTCAGTACGCTTCCTACCGAAACGCGTCGGCGATGCGGACGTTAAAGACTGTAAATATGCTACAGACGAGGCTTTGAAAACCTACTCTATCCTAGACAAGACCAAAGTTTGCCTTCTGGGCGGTTCTCATGGAGGGTTTCTTGTGACCCACCTAAGTGGGCAGTACCCGGAGGTCTATAGTGCTGTAGTGACCAGGAATCCGGTCACAGATGTTGCCAGTATGTTTAATTCGACGGATATAGCTGATTGGTGAGTGCGCGTGTTAGTGTTGTGCCTTTATTGTTGATATTTAAGATTTTTAGGTTTTGTGGACGGCTCGAAGGACCAAAAAACCAATTTTGAAATTATTGTTCTAACTATGTAATTTTTGGTGGAAGTACTTATGGATGCTTTCTTCATATTAAGCAATAATTATGCAACTCGTCTGTGATCTGCGATCTTATTTATATAAATACCACTTTTAAAAGTTATTTAAATATAATACGGTTTTCTAGACTTTTCTTTGGAATCTTAACTGTATTATAAACTTTCTATACATTATTTGTTTTTAACACCTTCATATTACATATTTTACTTGTGACGAACATCTGCCTGCCTGCTAGTTTTTTAAACACTCAACTTTTGTTAAAACTACTTATGTTTAGTATTCCAATAGTGCAAAAAGTATTTAAACCTACATTGTAATAGTATATTACGATACAAGTGGTGTCATTGGGTCAGGCATTACAGTTTACACACGAGGTAGAATGAAGCCGAGTGTATAATGTTCATTAGCTTACGCGTTGTATAAGATATTTAAGAGTAGAAATTTAAATATACACTTTATAGACATTTTTAAACTACAACTACGCTCGTTGAGTCTGGTAGTTTGGGAATAATTTTAAACATCAAAAATATTTACGAAATTACACATTGGACTGACTTTCTCAATAAAACCCAAAATACTCGTTTTGTATCTATGATCAAATTATCACTCCAAATTATACGTTTCCAAAAATTGAATCGTTTCCTAGATGAAAATGACGTGCCCTGTGAAGGAATCTGTCATAAAAAAAATAAGATGTGTCTGTCGGCAGCGGACGAATGTTGCAAGCGTCCATAAGCTGCGGTGAGCGCTTACGATCATGAGGTCCGCAAGCTTGTTTGCCACCTTAGTAGTATAATAAAAAACAGAAGTCCATAAGCTGCCGCTGGCAACTTAATTCACTGGGCTTAAGTCAGCCGCGTGGTGAGTTTGCACTCGAAACGTAGTAAATACCATGCGCAAAAACATCTTTACGATCAAAGTGTTTAGGTACATTTTCGAACGCATCGGGAAAGAGTAGGCTATTTAAAGCTATTGTAATGGAAGATTTTTATAGGTGGTGATTTTTCTAGTTATGTACGCTTTCATTTGTGATTGAGGTCTGACCTGCCCGCGTCCCTTTTTTGTTACTTATTTTGCAAGAGGTAACATCTTTTTGGGAGTAAACTTTCAAGGTTGTGTTGTGTAATAATTTTGTGTAATGAATCAGTCGTGAAAGGGACGGAAAATTTATGAACGAGTAGCAATGAGACTGAAGCAAATGGTTTTGGGAGTGGTGAATGCCAAATTTCATGAATTTTGTCAATTAATTTAAATTTTTATTGACAGTTTGAAGTTTGAGGTGAAAAATATTTGGTAGGTACTTTATAAATCATAACCCTGTGTTATTAAGTATCACTATGTTCCTCATCTCAAACTTATCACTCATTGAAGTTTTTGAAATCAAATTTTATCAAATTTGCCCAACCCTAGTTAGGGTTTATCTTTTTTTTAGTGTTGCTATAGTTGCACCCGATTTTTTTCATTTGTTGATTTTGTTATTCAACCATTTTATGATCATTGTATTTGTTGTGTGTTATTATATAAATAATAAATAAATCAAAGAAGCCCACTACGAATAACTTGCCATAAAGGTCAATAAAATTTAATTTAAAATTAAACTGAATAATCAAAAATTGTATTAACTAAACACGCCCTAGTTATTTCAATTTCCAGCAATCATATTACTTTAGTTTAAACCTGCAGGTTTTGCAACGATCAGAATAGATTATCGAGGTTCAACTGGACATGGAGATGCTAACTTACGTTGCCTGATAGGACACTTGGGCGATCGCGAAGTGCAAGATTGTCTTCTCACCTTATCTACATTGCGAAAAAGAGATGAAAGAGTCGATGAAGCAAATTATTTCTTATACGGGTCCAGTTACGGTGGTTTTTTGTCGGGACAATTAGCGGCGTTGCAGCCTCTCCGGTACAGGGCTATGGCGCTTGTAAATCCTTTGACGGACATGTTAACTGGCGGTCAATACTCAGATATAAACGATGCGTGAGTAAAATCTTCAAGAGCATGTCATCAAATTTGTGTACATATATATCACACACGTACTTCAATAAACCATGCTATACTAAATCATCGTTTTGGATTATACTGGTGTTCGGTGTCATTATCCCTTCCCATCCAGCGCCTAGAGAGCCTTCCTCTACTACATGTCTTGCTTTTTTACGCTTCTTCTGGTTCTTCCTTTAGATTACAGCACTGAAAGATGTCGTTTGATTCCTCTTAAAGGTGTTCCTGACGTCCACTAGCGCCGCCAATTGATATTATTAATTTCCTTTTTGTATAAAACTAATTTAAAAAATGTGCAATGTATACAGAAATATCTAACCAGTTATTAGCTATTTTAAGAACATTATGTAATGTCTCTAGGATAAAACTGCGAGTTGTAGATAGCACTTCTGCTAAAAGCGGCCGTTTCTGGCAACATAACAAAACATTCTAAAAATAACTTATAACTAGTTACATACTTCTTTCGAGGCACAAAGTACAAAGAGGAAATTAAGACTATCAATAAGCGGCGCAACTTAGTAGGAGTAACGCTTGTAACAAATTCAAAAAGATTATTTTATGGCAAAATCAGTTTAAAATCCTGAGTGGATGTTTTCTACTTTAGTGCCTACTACTCGGTCAGTCCTTTCTGTCAGTTTCTGTCATAAGACAGTTCAAACCGCGAATTTCGGGGTTTCAAGGTCATCTGTGCAGATCGCAGTTTCGTACTCACCTATTGGTCGCTCGCCGCTCATGCGTTTGCTTGCGTTTACCGATTGGTTTTCGTTTGAACCGGAAACCGGGATTGGCTAATTAATGAATTTCTAAGTTCAGTTGAGTAAAAAAATGTGTGAAAAATTATAATAATAAAAAATTAATATAGATATAAACGATATTTGAAACACTTATGTGGCTCAGTGTACACGCGCATCATATATGGTTTGAACTGTACATTCTAAAATTTCGTGACAGTAGCCTGACAGCGCGTTTGGTGAATTTTTTTGTCGCAATTTACCTAGGGTAGCGCTAATAGACGATGCAGATATTAAAAAAGCCAGTCAGTCATTCGTGTAATATATTTCTACATGTTAATTAGTTTTACTGTACTGAGGCCTGACAATATTCCGTCGATTTCTACTTTAAAGGGGTTTAAATATTTTAATATGGAGCCCGTTGTACCTACCGGTCACCATTTTTTTTTTATTTTGAAAATGATGGCCACTGAGGCAACCTACATATTTCGTTAGCTAACATCATTAAAAACAAAAAAAATATATATATTTCTCGTAAAGTGTCAGGTTTGTGGAGATGAACGCTTTCGAACTTTTACTGATGAAACCTTTAAGTACTTCAAAATGTGTTTATTTCAGTAATCTAACATATTTTATATGACATTTTTTATTTAAAATGATGTCAAATATCGAAATATGCAGGTTGCTTCAATGGCCACCATTTTGAAAATAAAATTAAAATAGCGATCAGTATGTATGGTAAAATATTCAATCCCCTTTGAGTATCATTACTTAAATTAAATTAATTTAAATTAAGAGTCCGCCTTTCCGATTGTTTGACGACCTGGCTACAGCAACACTGCACAAGCAAGCTTAAAATCCTCAAAGCCTCCTCTATTCAAGACCCTTATTTGACAAAATATTGTTTGAAAAAGACCTTGTTTCGATCATTTTGTTCCCCGGATCTGTAAACTTAAAGGCTATTTTACAATATTTTATGAAATAATTGACAGCAAAAAAAATATAAAACAACAAAGTTTTCCTGATTTTTCGAAAGTTCACGCGTCGCCTGTGGTTGCTACGCCTTTATATATCGCTGTCTTTTCGCTTACACCACTGCATAGGTGCACTCTTAAACTAGAAATTTATATTGGATTATTCTAAGAATTTACTTGTCTCAAACCCTAGGTTACGCGCTAGTAAGACTGAACTATCGCGGTTCCACCGGCTACGGAGACAAGAACGTACGATGCCTGATTGGACGCGTAGGAAATGTTGACGTACAAGACTGTCTTCTCGCTTTATCAACTTTGCGAAAAATAGAAGAAAGACTTGATACTGACTCTAACGTATTTCTGTACGGTGGAAGTTATGGCGGATTTCTTTTGGCGCATCTAGCTGGACAGTTTCCTGAACGTTTCAAGGCAATGGTGTTGCGGAATCCGCTGATAGATCTGACCACTAAAGGGCACTATGCGGACAATTCCGACGGGTTAGTGGAACATCGGATTGTAACGCTTAACTAACGGTGATTTCATTGTTTACAATGTAGCTGTTCTAACATACATATATTATATTACGTGTTTTCCAAACATAGTAACCAAAGATTCGCTCCTGCTACGATTCTGACACACTTCTTTTACTTTGTCCATTCAGATCAATGCTTTTATACATGTTTGGTTTATGGTACTCTTGACCTCGCTTTTCATAATAACGGATTTAATTTGAGCGAGATATAACGTTCTATCCCATAGACCTCTACCGATACTTTCATCTTTGTAGTGACACCTTCTTTTATTTCGTAACGCTCCAGATTCGGTATTACACGAACACAGATGTGTAGTATAGGTTGCAGTTTCTTGTCACTACCACGTTGCATTCTTAAACAGTTTCATTCCTTTCAAAAACTTTAACTTTCGTCTTATTTACTTTTACATTTATACTTGACTAGGCTTTGCCAGTGGCTCCGCCCGCCCTAAATTTTAGTTATCGGCGTGGAACTCTTTAATTAAATCCAATTATTTAATTAATTAGTTATACTTATGAATTGCTATAGCATGATGAAAATCATCTATTATTGAAACTTCTCAGTTTTGATTATCAATTGTGCGTATATTTTTACGTACACCTCTTAAGTATCTGATTAGGGAAGCATTTTAATGTATCTAAAGAGTTAGTTATCTCATGTTAGTCACTAGTCAGAAATGAATATTTCATTCAGTTTTTAAAAAGTCAAGCATTGCTCCAGTGGATTTTACTAATATTCCGCCTCCTGTAAATTCAGCAACTGACGTAGGTGCTATAAAAATTACCGAAGACATTGTATTGAGGCATCTGCGATCGATAAAGGTGCAGGTCCGGATGGTAAACATCCTTTACTGATTAAAAATTTGGCTTCTACATTGACAAAACCTATTACATTGCTATACATAACCTCATTAAAATCTAGTTGTGTTCCTGATTCATGGAAAATAGCGTGGATAACGACTATCTAAAGGCATTATTATTACTAATGACATTGAAAAGTACCGACCGATCTCCAAATTGTCACTCAAAAATTTTAGAGCAAATAGTTACAACGCAGTTATCAGAAGCAGTAAAGCGTCATGTCTAACTTAAGCACGGATTTTATAAAGACGGAGTGTTAATTTCAATTTGCTTATTTTCACTAATTTTATGATAGATGCTTTGAAAAAGACATGGCAAGTAGATGCTGTGTATGCTGATTTTGCTAAGGCTTTTACAAGATCTGTCATCACACACTTTTTTTAAAGCTCTGGCGTCTTGGTAGTCCGGTGATTTATTAAGGTGGATTAAATCAAATATTGAAAATAGATGCCAAGCAGTTGTTCTAGGTGGTTATAGGTATGAATATAAATATATTAGCTCTGGTGTACCTCAAGGGCTTTTGCTTTTTATATTATATGTTAACTACTTAACAAAAAAAATTTAAAAACTCCAATGCACTTCTTTATGCTGATGACACTAAGATCTTTAGAATAACAAGACATATAGATGGTTGTAAAATGCTTCAAAATGGTTTAAATAGTTTTGAAAATTTCTGTGATTCAAACAATTTTTTTTAAATGCTGATAAATGTCATTTGATAAGTTTTACAAGAAACAAAAAACCTATTAGTTTTGATTACAAGCTAGGCAAAAAATTCCTAACTCGTGTTTCAGAAGTTCATGATTTGGCCCCATATTGATTACGCTTTGTCACCCCAACAAGCGACTGGGATTTAGTTTACGTGTGAGCAAACCCTTCAAAAATCCTTTAACCTACAAAACTCTATACAATAGTTATGTAAGGAGTTACTTGTAATTTGTAGTGTAGCATCCATTTTTCAAAAGGATATTAGTAGGATAGACATTGCAAAAAAATTTTAAAATCCTTAAATTATAGAACCGGCCATTAGTTTTCTGTTTATAAAACAACTTTTCCTCATTATAAACTTTCTTCCTTTGTGCACCCGTCGAGATCTCACTGATGCCTTTATGTATAAACTTTCTTCCTTTGTGCACCCGTCGAGATCTCACTGATGCTCTTATGTATAAACTTTCTTCCTTTGTGCACCCGTCGAGATCTCACTGATGCCTTTATGTATAAACTTTCTTCCTTTGTGCACCCGTCGAGATCTCACTGATGCCTTTATGTATAAACTTTCTTCCTTTGTGCACCCGTCGAGATCTCACTGATGCCTTTATGTATAAATTTTCTTTCTTTGTGCACCCGTCGAGATCTCACTGATGTCTTTATGTATAAACTTTCTTCCTTTGTGCACCCGTCGTGATCTCACTGATGCCTTTATGTATAAACTTTCTTCCTTTGTGCACCCGTTGAGATCTCACTGATGCCTTTATGTATAAACTTTCTTCCTTTGTGCACTCGTCGAGATCTCACTGATGCCTTAATGTATAAGTTATTAAATAATCATATTGATGCACTAGATCTTTTACATAGAATTTGTGTCCGAGTACCTCGCAGACATGAACGGAGCAATCGCAGAAAACATCTTTTTTCTGTTACAAGCAGTAGTAATTGTTACGTTGCTATCAGTCTCATCGAACGCAGTTGTAGAATGTTTAATGAAAAATTTTGTAATGTAGACATATTCAGTCATAATTTATTTACTTTTTTAAATTGATATTTAACACTTAAACTAACTTTGATCTGTTGTATCTCAGTTAGTTTTGAAACAAAACATACGTTTGACTAGTGAAAATTGAAGACAATAAAATATTCTACAACTTTCTGAATGGCACAGTACACATTAAACACTTAATTAAGGAGATACAATGACCCGACTGATAAATCGAGGGATGTGGGTTCGATTGTCGCACAAGACAAACATTTATTAATTGTGTTTGTCTTGAGACTGGGTGTTTCCTATGTATTGTATGTATCTATTTACAAAAAAAGTGTATATATGTATTTGTATCCAGTTTATGGTATCCATAGCACAAGCTTTGCTTAGTTTGGGCCAGAGGGCGCTGTGTGTAATGTCCAAAAATATTTATTTTTTATTTTTTAGACTTTTACATTGTAATATTGTTTGATTAAACTAGTTGTTTACTGTTTCAGACAAAACTGTCGAAAGGTCTAAAAAGTATTAGTCAATTGTTAATATCAAATAATATTAATTATATTTACAGTATTTATCTCTTTCTGAGAGCTTGTGTAATTATTTTCGATATTCACATTTCATATTTAAAGGAAATGCTACCATTATTCGTTATTACAAATAAATATCTATAATTATTTTATGTATAGGTGTGCAATAGAAGCAGGGTTTGAGTTTACCGAGCGCGGGCCGGTGTCAGAGGAGCAGCTCTTGAGTATGCGGCGATGCTCCCCGCTGGCGCACGTGCACAAGGTCCGCGCACCCACTGCGCTGATGCTGGGCTCTGGGGACAAGCGCGTGCCGCACTACCAGGGGCTCGATTATGCTCGACGGCTTAAGGCGAATGGGGTTAACACCAAGTATGTAGACCATACCCGAATATATTAAACGTCAATATTACTGTATTGTAATCGTCGTTGTTGAAACCGTAGCCCCAAATGTCTTGAAACGTCCACTTCTGCCTGCGGCTCCGACCACAAGCCTAATCCACGATGCAATTCTGCGAATCTGCTCTCTTAATTCTTCATAACAAACAATCGGCAAATTGGGTAGTTGGTATATAGTTCGCTTTCTATTTGAGACTTCTAAATATTGATAAAACAAAAAAAATATTAATGAGTGGGATTTGCAGCTTAAAGAGTTTGCGAAAAACTTTGTGGAATAGGCCCCTGGTCTTTCAATACGTAGTTTTAATGCTAGAAAATTATGCAAATAATAAAATAAAATATCTGTGAGTTGTAACTGTAGATAGCATATCTGTCACAGGCGGCATTCTTTAGCAGATCTTTTTGGGGACTTTAATGCTTATCACTACGGAAAAAAGGGGGCATATAGATAGAATTCGTTAGCAAGATATATTAGCAGGCTGGTGAAGGTCTAAGTTTAGAACCAAGGATAAGTTGACCAGAGTGGTCTCCAGGAAAACCGCTTCCCGCTTGGTGGAAGACCGCTTCTCCACACCTCCAACTTTAGCGTATTTTGCCAGACTATTAAAACTCCATACTTACTTCTTTACTAGGTAAGATTTTTTTTAAATCAGTTACAATACGTGGTGTTTTTCCGCAGGGTGTACATGTACGATGACAATCACTCGCTGTCCTCGCTCCCGGCAGAAATGGACAGCCTCATCAACAGCGCGAGTTGGTTCCTTCAGCACATCCAGACACAGTGACTGGAACTTACTTTATAAGATGTACCTAAAGTTAATGTACGTAAATCTAAATGTTTCTTTTAATAATGTTAAATATTTTATGTAATGATCGATAAAATATCAAATTTTGAGGGTCCATTTTTGTTTTTTAACTATGTAACGTTCTTGTGTGGTTATATGTGAAAATATATATTTTTATATAAGACTAGCTGACCCGGCGAACTTTGTTTCTCTTTTTTAAAACAACTGGCGCACCACGTATTGTGAAAGGTTGTACTAATTCAGCAACCTCCTCCGGCGTGTGCACAACAATTTACCTAAATGACAATCCAATCGGTTTTCCTCTATTACGTGAGTCCGACTCGCGATTGACCAATTTTGCTTTGTCAGAAAACTTTTCCGACGTGAGCACAGCAAAATTTCATTACAATAGGTTTACCCCTAGTGCGCGAGTGCGACTCGCACTTGACCCTTTTTTTCTTACATATAAACCTCTAACAACAACGAACACCACAAAAAAAGAATTATCCAAATCGGTCCAGCCGTTCTCGAGCTTTTGTGAGACTAACGAACGTCAATTGATTGTTTTGTTTCACAAACGTAATTCAGCCTATGTATCACATTTTGTGCTAGTATCAGCCTATGTATTGTAGGTCTGTTGACAATCGTAAATTGAATCTTTGCTCAAATTGTACAAATGCTAATGTAAGCCAAATAGGTGTGAACAAATCCTCAACAAGTTTAAATTAAACTTCATTTATATACAGTCAAAATTCCTCTTCTTAAACAATCAAGGTTATATTAATTTGTAAAATAAAGTTAAGAATAAATAAATTTTCAAATATTTTTTATAAATGTTTTTTATTACATTTGTTTGACAAATGTTAATTGAAATCATTGTCATTTCTGTATAAATGACTTACTTAGTAGTAAATAGTTTGGTTTTATGGCGCTTGGCCGTTCCACAATCGATGCAGGAAAGGCACTATGAAAAATATATTTAAAGCCTGGGAGGATTTGCATGATGCGCTTGGAGTGTTTTGTGATTTATCTAAGGCATTTGACTGTGACCAACATGAAAATCTCCTCAGGAAGCTACATCATTATGGTATTACAGGCAAAGCTCTCGACCTTTAGACTTCTTATATGAGTAGCAGAATACAGAATATAGATTTCAACGGTGAAAAATCTACGGGATAAACAATCACTATGGGAGTCCCTCAGGGCTCAATTTTAGGTCCTTTTTAGGGTTCTGTACGCGAAAGGTAATAACGGGACCCTATTACTAAGGCTCCGCTGTCCGTCCGTCCGTCCTTCCGTCTGTCACCAGGCTGTATCTCATGAGCCGTGATAATAAGACAGTTAAAATTGTCACAGAAGATGTATTTCTGTTGCCGCTATAATAACAAATAATAAAAAAACAGGATAAAATAAATATTTAAGGGGGCTCCCATACTAGAAACGTGATTTTTTTGCCCGATTTTGCTCGATATTGATAACGGCAACAGGTAGACGCTTAAAATATTCACAGACTATTTACTTATATAGTCACTTTAAAAATAAATAATTAAATTAAAATAAAACAAATATTTAAGGGGGCTCCCATACAAGCAAACGTGTTTTTTTCGCCATTTTTATAGATAATGGTACAGAACACTTCGTGCACGAGTCCGACTCGTACTTGGCCGATTTTTTTATTCCTTATTTACAGTAATGATCTCCCATATCATGTAAATAACCATGACATTGTCTTATTTGCTGACGACACCTCTTTACTTTTTAAAGTTAGGAGACGACAGACATGTTATAATGAATTAAATAACGATATTTGAGATTTTCAATTGGTTTAACGCTAAAGATTTGTTACTTAATGCGAAAAAACTTATGTGTTAAATTTACATTACCAAATGTTAGTCAGAACCAGACATGTAATAATATTGATGGCGAGCAATTAGAACGTGTTGATACAATAGTCTGTCATAACGCTGGACTCCAAACTTCAACTCATATTTATAACCTAGCGAAAAAACTTAGCTCTGCTGTGTATGCGATTAAGGAAAAACGCTTGACCGATGTCGACACTGCAAAAATAGTATATTCTAGCTATTTCCATAGTTTAAAGACATATGGTATCTTATTATGGGGTGGCGCTGTTGAAGTAAATACAATATATGTGTTATAAAACGGGCAATTCGTGCCATTTACAAATTAGGATCTAGGATATCTCTGAGGGATAAGTTAAGGGAAGTAAATGTTTTAACTTTAGCGTCGCAGTACATACTTGTATATGAAAATCTTTTATATGTTCATAAAAATATCAATTTCAGCAATTAGAACGTGTTTCAGCAAGAAAAGTGACGTTCACAAAGTAAATACTCGAAGTAAAAATAGGCTCTTGCATGCATGATACACGTCTACACAAAATAGTAACTCTTTAATGGGGCAATGTATACATTTTACAACAAAGTTTCTTGTAATATTCAAAAGCTATCAATTAGTAAATTTAAATCTTTTGTCAAATAACGACTTTGTTATAAGCATACTGCAAAAAATCAGACTTTATAAATGATAAAAATCCATGGGACTGAAGATCCTCAATTACACGACGCATAGGTAAACCAAATTTAAATGGAAATAATATAAAATTAATTTTTTTATTTAAAACATTGTTGGTTGTATTTGTGTTTTTTATGGCAATATGTACTATTTATGTTTTTTTTTTCAAAAGAGTGACTATCGAGTTTTTGCCGTATTCCTCTCGGTAGAAATGCACATTGCGACCGGATTTCAAAAAAATAAAATAGTAATAACTTTGACGATTTAAAAGATTTGTAAAAACCTGATTTGAATAAAAATGTGAGTTTGATCATACGCACGCACTAGCTCTTTTCTATTGATCACAGAGTCGTTTCATTTTTCCGCAATACTAGATAAAATAGCATGCTCTTTTATCTCCCCAACCGGTCTTCCTTGATGATAAGTTCGCAGCTTATCATATTGAACTTTTTAAACATCATCATTTTTCAAGCTTACTGTTAAATGCATATATATAATAATATAATAATAATACTTTATTGCGCATATAGAATACAAAAGAAATAACAAATTGGCGGTCTTATCGCTAATGAGCGATCTCTTCCAGACAACCTTTGGGTAGAGGAGACTTTATAAAAGTATTGACTAGAATGTGCTAACTGAAACTAAACAATACAAGAAAAAGAAAAAAAAAGCAATATTAAAATAACATATACATTTATAGCAATGGCTAAATTTATATGCCTTTTTTTTTTTTTTTTTATACTAAGGTGGCAAACAAGCTTACGGCCCGCCTGATGGTAAGCGGTCACCGTAGCCTATGGACGCTTGCAACACCAGGGGTATCACTTGCGCGTTGCCGAAATCTAATAACTTCTTTCTTGAAGAACTCCATACTGTAGTCCTTGCAGAAAACCTTGGCAGGGAGCTCATTCCACAACTTAAGCGTTCGCGGGAGGAAGTTTCTCTGAAACCGCACTGTACGCGACCATTTAGGTTCTAAAGTGTGAGAATGAATTCCCTGCCGATGGCGAGCGGTGCGATGGTAGAAAGTAGCCGTGGGCATCATTTCGAACAATTCCTCAGAACACAACCCATTGTACAAGCGGTAGAACACACACAGTGAGGCAAAGTCTCTCCTCAGACTTAAGGGCTCGATACCGCAAGTGAGTTTGGAATCGTCGACAATTCTCACAGCCCGTCGTTGAACCGAGTCAAAAGGTCCAAGCTGGTATCCGGGTGCACCTGCCCAGAGATGGCAGCAGTACTCCATATGGGGCCGAACTTGCGACTTGTAAAGTAACAACCTTTGCCCCGACGTGAAGTACTGCTTCGCTCTGTTGAGTACACCAAGTTTTTTGGACGCCAGCTTCACCTTATCTTGTAAATGATCTCGGAACTGAACGTCGCTGGAGATGTCGACACCAAGGATCCCAATGCTCTTGGAGATGGAGAGGGGAGTGTTCTGGAATTGTGGGACCACAGTGAATGGAGTTTTCTTAGCGGTGAACGTGCACACTTGTGTCTTTGTAGGGTTGAATCGGACCAAGTTTACCCGTCCCCAGTCAGAGACCTGGGACAGTGTGGTCTCGATTTGAGACACAAGTTCTCCGCGGTTTTCCTCCACAACGGAACGAGGGATGTTTGCACGACCCGTGTAAAAAGCGTCTCCAGTACTGTCATCTGCATAGCAATGTATGTTGTTGATGTCCAACATGTCATTGATATGCAGTAGAAACAGCGTAGGAGACAGCACAGAGCCTTGCGGGACACCAGCATTAATGTCCATGCTATCAGAGCAACTACCGTCAACTACGGTTCGTATGCGTCTGCCGGACAAAAAGCTAGCCACCCATTTGCACAAACCCTCGGGCACTCCGTAAGATGGCCTATGAATAATAAATGATGTTTGAAATGAAATAGATGTTTGTAAGTTATATATATAATCAAATATATAACGTAAAATAAACTAATATAAATACACAAACTACATACATCTTAAATAATATAGATAAATAAACAGAGTTGATGAGACAGCTTAAATTTTTAAGTAATGTGTGATTACGAGATTTTTAAATGTTCTTAAGGTTTGTGCTTTTTTGACATTCAAGGGTAAACTATTCCATAGCGGTATGGCGGTAACGAGTCATTATATTCTTGCGAATAATGTGTTGGGGTTTTCAGCATCATGTTTGCAGTGGCGCGATGAGCTGTTGACCCTATAATTTTGAAACGTTCTTTCAAGTATAACGGAGTAGACCGATTGAACAGTTCGTTGTAGTGAAGAAACAGAAAATGAGTATTCCGGCGAGGGCGAATTGGGAGCCACTTGAGTTTTAATCGAAATTCGGATATATGATCATATTTACGTAAACCAAATATGTATCTAATACATAGGTTCTGCAGTCGCTCAAGCTTATTTAATTGCTCCGCAAATATATATATATATATTTATTTACTAGCTGACCGGCAGACGTTGTTCTGCATGATACCGACTGCAGTGCCCTTTGCCGGGCTTATTTGTTACAGTAGAATTATATACATATATATATATATATATATATATATATAAAGATATATAATCAGTAGATAACTACTTAATTATCTATATCGAAAAAACTAGATATGTCAGAAACTTTGTGAGAAACATGATTGCTCTTGCGTGCTGTAGGTAATACGGTATGCAGTAAACGACGAAACAAAATCCCTAAAACTTAAAAGTAAGTGGCAATAAAGGTATAAAATGACACGGCTACGTAATCACCCGGATGATTTGACAGCGCTACCCCTCAGCAGGTGTCCCCCTGGCCCTTGGGGAACCGGGAACATGTGGCACGTACAAGTGCCGAGTTTGCTGGACTGTCGTGTTTTAGTGCGTAATTACGTCGAGTGTTTGTGCTGGCTTGAGGTGGACAAATTGACGATGTGTCACTTTAAATGTTGAATCACGTAGCGATGTTGGGAAAGTAAATACCTATAATGTCCACTTTTTTTAAGTAGCGCGTAGTTAGGGGTTGTTTTAAAGATACACGGTTCAAATATCCATATGAAGATTGATATTTTTGCCGTGATTAATCGGACAAAGGTATCAAGGTCCTGATATTTTAATGTTATTGAGCACTAGTAACACATCCTAAATATTTATTTGATTTATACAGTCGGCCAGCGAAGGCATCTAGACAGAGTAATCGTGAGGTGTGATGCGCGGCTTGCTTTGGGAGCTGTCCAGCCAGCCAGTACGATTGGTCGCGGTGCCATGAATGATCAAAATATCTTTTCAATAAACCCGTAGTTCAGCTTTCAGGGTTCTCCATATCATTCGTTTATAGTTTGTCGCAGCTTGTAATTTAAACTGCAGAAATTTTGATTTTTCGGAACTCTTTTTCGGAAATTTTTGAAATAAGTATTAATGTCTTTACCCTTCGATCAACAACCATTGTACCGCCATAGTTTATCTAAATTTTTACCACAAAACTAAGTGGAAGATGCGCATTTTAACTAATTCGGCAACACTATGATTTTCCCATCACGATGCTTAATTCCAAAGGGGTGGTTAAAAATATTACAAACGTACCTACCTATATGCTCGTAACATCTACACATCTACCTATCTGTACCTTCCATCAAACGCGATAGGTATCGTCGTCGCACCGGGCATCAATTAGAGTCAAGACAACATTACAATTTACCTACAACTTGTGGGTAACTTGTGTTCTTCCGAAAATCGAACCTGGGACTTTGGACATGGCAGCTCAGCATTCTACCACTACAAAGTGAGATGTAGGTAGGTACGTGTCTGTCTTTTTTATCTAATTATGCTCATGGTAATTAACTGGGTATGTTTTACACATTCCATAATTTTTTTATATAAAAGTTCAAAATAAAACTTTTTATCCGACTGCGAAAGCAAGGGTATCTTGTGAAATGAGTCCCGCCTCCGTATAGTTAAATAATTGGTTAAGTACTATATTATCATTAGGTCACTATTTGTTAAAATTCATACAAAATGTCATTAAATAACATTGTGACCGTGACTTTACATTTACAGAAGTAAATAGGGTTAAGGTTCACTTGTTAATTGATTTTTAGTTCTTAATGTTTTTGCAGTTGGGTTTTTTTATTTTTTATTAGTTTTTAGGTTATCATTATGTTCAAATTATAGACGTTGAGGTCTTTAATCTGTCCTATGTGTGCGTAGCTTCACAAACTTTGCCCCACTATAGAAAGAAACAAAGCGAACCTGCGGTCTCTTTCCTCTTTCTATTAACGTCCACCATTTTGTTTGTTGATGTTTATTAAAACAAGTTAGTCCTCCTCTGTCACACTTTTGCGACCATTTTTTTCACAGCTGGCTAATGCGCAGTACAGTACCTAAATAAGAACAAAAAAACGTAGCCCGTATCTTCGTAGTTTGCTAGCTAAAAAAAAATACGTACTAATTTAAACTATCATTCATGGAAAAATGTTGACTATTTATCGTTATTAGTAGGCAACGCATAATTATTTGGTTATTTGTGATAAAATTATTGCATTTTTTGTATGTGATAAAGAGTGCGAAAACCAATATTCTCAGTAGATACAATCTTCCGAAGCGGTGGTAAATTCATAATTAATAAGAAAATTTAACGATTCGAAAGTTTTTTTAAAGAACCTACTTTACTATAGAGCTATTTAATTTGATTTTTTTTAAAGTAAAAAAAACGTGTTTTTTACTTAAAGCTATATAATGATGAAATCAAATATTTAAACAAGGTCATGTTGTTGGGCTACAATCTTCTAAAAATTTAAATAATGTAATGCATATGGTCATTATATAATGAAAAGTTTAAAAACAAGAAAAACTTACAAATTATATTCTGTAAAAAATAGTTATATACCTACCAACTTATATAAGGTTTTTTGATGATTTCGTTGTTCTTTATAACCAAATAAAAAAATACTCGTTATTATTAAAAAATCCGTATTTATCGTAAAAATCCCGCATTTCTGACTATTGGCTAAAAATTGGCAACGCTGATCTTAAACACTACCGCACTGGTAGCTTATTGGTAAAAGTTTAGAGTAGTTACGTCAGACTCTGGAATTCGAATGAAAAATTTATGCAAGTACTTTCTCTCGAGGCTCGTAAAAGTACTTGCATATAGGTACATTTTACACTAGACTGTTCCTAATAACCTCCCTGGACCGGTTGCTTACGACTTTATTATGAAACTCTAGGTTTGAAGTTAAAAGACAAATAATTTCCCGCTCATTTTACCCCTTGCGTAAAAAGTAATTTTTTAGGGGTGTCCACGCGTACCAGAGCGGAACGTACCAGTCTCGCCTCGTACCGAAATGTTTACTCTCCCTTGTTACACCGATACCCCACTGCATATTTTAACGTTACATTTTATCCTTGAAGGTTTTAGTTTTTTTAAATAAGTAGAGAAAAAACACTGATGATCAAAAATTCAAATCAATTTAATGTAGGTTAACTAACAGTCTCTAATATGACAAAATAAATTAAGGAGACTATTTTCTGATTCCCAATCCCATTCCTTCTGAAGTTAGAAAACTATGTGAGTACCAACAAGGACCACAGCGTAGACCATTCTTCAATTTTATTGCTTCAATTTTCTTTACACGAAAAATATAATATTAATATAAGTAGCTATTTTCAATTCAGCATTTGTATGGTAAATGATACTACATAAATTCCGGCAGCCGAATGTCAGACTATGGCATATTACAAAAAAAGTAAAAGAGTTCTTTTAGGCAAATTAATCAACCTTCCTTTTTTACATCAACAATTTTTTGATATCGTACCGAAATAATTTAAGGCACCATATGTAACTGTTTTTTACACCTCTTTGTGTAACTTGTTTTCATAAGGTAATCGCCAACAAGATTGCATTATTTTATTTTTATTTGCAATATAAACGTTCTTATGAATACGAAGCAAAGGTTGTATGAGCTTATACATAAATCAACCCACTCGAGCTCGAGGGAGGTTAGAATAACATTCAACCGGCGGCTCTGGCCAAGTACGGCCCTTCATAGGACGTTTCATAAATATTTACGAAGTATCTATTAATACTAATTAGTGGAGTTGTTTTTAAACAAAGTAATAATGTATTTTATTAGGTTGGTGCACCATCTCCGGTAATTCTGTCTGTTTTGTCTGTCCGGGAATTTTGGGGGAGGTGGTATGGAGGACCTATAGCCTACGAGCCAGACAGCTCGGCGGGCTCCAAATGGACTTTGTTTTCAGAGACCATAAACGCGTGTAATAACCGTAAATAAGGCTCGGCGTACTCACCATCAGATATCGTGACCCCGTACGTTAGGCATTGGCTTGGTTTATGGGTTGGGATTAGTTTGGCGGGAACGTTGACCTTGGCTTGATCGCCTGGGTCACGAGGAGACGACCTCTATAAAATCTAATGGTAGTAGGGGATTCCTATTAGCGGAGGGGCCTCTTGCAGCTGCTGTATGGGGACTTCAGGCGGTGGATGTTGGTGGGGGCTGGTAGCACTTAAGGGAGTTCTTGTGGCAGGTAGAGATAAGCAAAGTGTTCTTCGTGCGTATGGATCTACCGGAGGATGGAAAGCTACTCTTTATTTGTTTTTCTTAATTTCAAAACAAAACTGAATAGCAGTTTACATAAGACATTTTTCTCTTTGATTTTGTTAAAACGGATGGAAACTAAGTTTCTAATCCATTATTTGTTTACGTTATAATTGTATAAAAAACGTAAAGTTCTTTCTAATCGTGATCTTATAATTTCCACTTGTTCGCCTACTTTTATGTTGTTAGTCCATTTACCTAATAGTGACCATAAATCTAAATCAAACGGAAAGGTCAAACCACATTTAATACCTTATTTCTCAAAGGTCAAATTTCGACACAGGTAACAGTCAAGGTAGATTTTTAGTCATTCTGCTATTTTACGAATGTCATGTTCTATAACGTGTTAATGACACGCGATCCATGGAGTAGGAAGGAACCCGCAGAATCGGCGATGTCTCGCGACTTGAGCATGGGAGATAAGGCGTCGACAGCTTGCCGATAACCATGACCAATGGTCCGAAGCTATCGGCGATGCGGGCCGACTGCTTATACACACACTATGTAACAGCCATTGCGACCGACTGTTATAGTTTTAACGTTCATTGCGCCTCACAAAGGGTTTGTCAAGTGTTTAATAGACAAAACAACTTCAGTGACGAGCAATGTACGTTAAAACAACGTCATCGCGACAGCTGCCGATCGCTAATACAGTTCCGTAATTGCACCGAACGGTTGCCGGAAAAATATCGATCGGCACACACACCTGTTCCCGCACACAATGGGGCGCGCACCTGCCGGCGCCACGACACAGCCCCACGCATTCGCTTCTCGACCCACCACCGCTGCGCACCAGCGGGCCACTGCTGACCGCACCGACGTCATCCGATCGATTGTCCGGCATCTTGCCGAGACGCCATCACCAACCACCGCGTTACTCTCAGGTAACTATAACTACCACCAATATACCTTGCTCATTGAGTTAACGATTTGCAAAATAATATTTTTTTAAACAAATTCGCAATTGTAAGCAAATACCCATAATTCAGTCGTCATGTTGAATCATTTTTATGACTCATTCCTTTGTCACTTATAGCGTACCGAGTGCGATGTAGCTGGGAAAGATGCATATTACTTCAGGACTGTCGCCGGCGTCCGGTGAGATGCTGGATACGACGTTGATAAATCTCTACGGAGATTCCGGTGAGTGCGGTACTACTTATTTCACCGTCGACCATGCGGTACCAGAGTCTTCTCACACGGTCGAAATCGAGTACGTGTATGAACACCCAGACAATTACGTTCAAAACCAGGAAGAAAGATCTCAAGAAACAAGCGCACCACCCGAAAAAGTTAAAAATGATGTGTCGAAGAAACTACGCTTCAAACACAAACCTAAGGATCCCATCTTGGATGATCAGGATACAGATCTTACAAATCTGACTTGGCTTCAAAATATAACTAACATAATGTCAATACCTCAATTCCCAATAACACCAGTGTCACCCAATCCTCAAGTGAAACCTCATCCCCAAAACACGAGATTACAGAAGTTCAACCAAACCATAGCTAAGTGTCAGAGTGATTTTATGGAAAATAAGGCAGAATATCAAAGAAATGGTGACAAGAAACCCCCGTATTCTTACAGCACGATGATCTGTATGGCTATGAGGTACAATAACGATAAAATGACTCTATCAGCCATTTACAACTGGATAAAGGACAACTTTAAATATTACAGGACAGCGGATCCCACTTGGCAGGTGAGTTATCAGTGTTATTCGGTAGTAAGTCAAGAGCTCTCATTATTTAATAACCGCTCAATCTGCAAACAATACGTTGATAAGATAGCTGTAATTGGAAATATGTGGCTGCGAAGATAGACAATCGTCAGTTAGGGAAGGGTATAGCCTAATTGGATATTTGATTAGGGTCGAGGGTTCCCATAACAGTTCTGTAGTAAATAATATAAAGCTAAATGTTCTGTGATACATTATATTTACAGAGTTTTTGGAATCAGCTCCTGAATGAAGAGTTCAGTCTTTAGTCATAATATTTTTTTGTTTTAAACGAAACCTAACTTAACTTTTAGTTATTTTAAACAAAACCACTACATCGCCTTCTGTGTTTTGTAATTGTTAGGGTAACGTAGCTAAATGGCTAAAACGGAATCCTCATGTTTTAGTCATGACCATCTGCCCGTCAATTTTTGCATAGATTCTGATGTAATTTAACTAAGGTGTATTATGTTAATCGCCATACAGTTATGTGGAAAAAACCGACCAAGTGCGAGTCTGGCTCGCGCACCGATGGTACAAAATAATTACCTATATGTAGATAGTTCTTCCATCATGAGATCAAATCTCACCGGTTTTTTGATCAGTTTATGGATTTTTCCTTTTAATTTCAACTAGATACTTCCACGCGTTCTTGAGTAAAAGTGTCTTAACAGACAGACTGACAAACTTTTTTTTAATGTTTTATAACTACAAATTAACGAAATTTAATGTCCCTATATTGTTCATGATTCTAGGACAACGGAAGGTACCTAACCCATAGGTTTTGATTTATTTGTGAATGCAAAAATATGCGACAAAATGGGCTTTATTACGTCGCTTTAAAAGTTTGATTTTTTTACAGTTCCAAGGGACCCAGTCCCTCGGACCTCAGTATTTGATATAAATTTCAACTTAATACTTTCACGCGTTCATGGGAAAAACGGTCTTAACAGACAGACGGACAACAAAGTGATTCTATAAGAGTTCTTTTTTCTTTGTAAGTGTGTGTGCGGAACCCTAAAAAAAAAGCAAAATAAGGTATAAAACATTTTTTTCGCTCAGTGTGTGGCGTGTCTTGATTAGGAAGGTACATATTCAAAGATCCATTTAAGCCTCCCAAAAAACTTTATCGCAAAGGTGCATTTTGGTGATGAGTTGTTCAAAAGAGTCATTTTCGACGTTTCAGTTTAGCTTACAAGGTTGAAAATATTGTTTCTCCGTGTCCCTCCACCACTAACTTTCTAACAGTGAGTTTTAAAAATATAAATCATAATAGAAATGCAAATACTTATCAAACAAAAGATGTTCACAAGTTTTTTATATGAAGGCAATTTCAAATGCTTTATTTCTTAAAAATATGA
Source organism: Apoda limacodes (assembly GCA_946406115.1). Lineage (NCBI taxonomy): Eukaryota > Metazoa > Arthropoda > Insecta > Lepidoptera > Limacodidae > Apoda > Apoda limacodes. The sequence continues at coordinate 27,709,045 of OX291550.1, forward strand.
TATCATATCCTTTTTTCAAGATAATAAACTACAAGTTAGAAGTTACTAGTAACTACCGATTTTAATCAGATTAACGTTTTGGCGAGAAGAAACTGTAAAAGAAACTCTCCAGCAGTCGTTCTTTTAAATTTTAAGTAATCAATACAAATTGTCAAGTAAATTATGTCAACAAAAATTTACTCAATCCAATATTTTTTATCAAGTCTAGTTAATAGTATGTATAAATATTTTTTTTACCAGTTTCTGTTTTACAAAGTTTTTGAACTTTTTTAATCAACATAGATACTTACTTCTGCAAGGGTTTCATTGTAAAAACGGATACATTTTGATTAATTTTTATCATACGGAACCCTAACAACAAGCACTTGGCCAAACTTATAAGAAATGTAAAACCGAAACATTTATGGAGTGTCTGCCTAAGGATGTTTGATATCAATAAATAATGTTTAGCTTAGTTACTTAGTTGTTAAAATTATAGATATGTTATACATAACTTTTAGTGGTCAGTGTACAAGTGTCAGTGTCAGTGACAAAAACGTTGAATTAGGTAATTTTTTTGAGAATAATGTTAAAGCCAAAGAGAATATAATACTACGTAAAAAGCCAAAGAGAATATAATACTACGTAAAAAGCCAAAGAGAATATAATACTACGTAAGAGTTAAAGCTTCGTGAAATATAGTACTGATATCAGGATTGAAATCTATAATTAGGGCTAGAATAATCATTATAGCTAACTAGCTAGCATAGCTAAGTCAGACTTATTACTAGAAAGCTAGTATACATAATAATTACGCTGACAAAGTGGTTAAATAATATCTTTTTAGGTTAACTCGAGAGAGTGAAAATAACTTTTTTTTCTCGTCTATCCCATGGGGTGAAGTGTTGTTAGATAGGTAGTTCAAAAATATTGCGGTTGTGTAAAAACCTTTTGAATCGACCCTAAAAAAGCCTATTAGTTTAGACTCGAATGTACGTAATATTGCACATTTATGGTATATTTTCAGTATATGTGCTAGTATTTGACTTTAGAGAGTCGTATTATTTTTCAAAGTTTAAGTATATGTATGTGCTAGTATTTGACTTTAGTGAGTCGGATTATTTTTAAAGAATTTTCAGTATATGTGCTAGTATTTGACTTAAGTGAGTCGTATTATTTTTCAAAGAAGTTTATATATGTGTTAGTATTATAGCAAATAAAACTAAGGGATATTTAAATAAATTAAGCGGGTCTCTGACCACAATAGGTTTTATTTAATTATAATTGTATTAAGACCCATTTAATTTAATGATACACAACCACGAGTTTAAAAGGGTTAACTGAGGGATAATTGTTATTTTTAGCTTTATAAATCGGCACTTACAACAAAATCGGTTTTCAGTTTTCAGATAAATGCTATAATTTTTTTTATACAAAAACTTAAAGTCCATGTAACAATGAGATTCTGTTGAATGCTTGTAAAATAATCAAATTAATTTACTGAGACAAAATTACTTATTTATTGTGATAATGAGTACTAAACAAAAATGCCAAATCATTAAAAAAACCCCCTTTTTTTCTAGAATTCCATAAGGCACAACCTATCGTTAAACAAAGTGTTTGTAAAAGTGGCACGATCTAAGCAAGAGCCCGGAAAAGGTGGTTTCTGGAAACTAGATCTGGCACATTTAGAGGGAAACAAGCGTCTTTCCAACCGGCCTCACAAGAAAAAGAAAAAAACACAAACACCATTGAAAATAGACGCTAAGACGGAAGAAAAAATAGCTGTTTCTAATATACCTCAAATGGAAACAGTTCAAATGTTTGATGCGGCGGAACAAGCTGTAAGTCTGCATCTTCCAGAATTCAGTCTTTCCTCCATGCAGTCTTTGTCAGACATTGAACTGGAGACCAGCATAGGAGCTAATGTGATAGTTGAACCAGTTGCCCCATCTCCCCTCATCCCCGAAGATGATCTGTCATCACTATTATTGAATCCCACGGACTGGGATGACCTTCAGTTGGATATGCTGGATAATTACCTGGATTCTTATTTCAAGTGAGTTTTCTGTAAATTTACAGCGGCAGAAGGCGTTTTCTTCTCAATTATATTTATTGGTGAATTTAAGTTAAGTTGAATTTTATAGAAGCCTAAACTAATCCATAAATTACTCATAAATTTAATAATTAAAAAATGTATGAAAAACTGACTCTGTCACATTTTATGTGATTGGGCCTTGAATGTAAGACGTATTGAATGGATGACCCCAAAGATGATTTTCAAATGCATGCATCGAATGTTTTAATTATTGCTGTTCGATTGCAGTACACGATAATTAGTGTATCAAATTTGTTTGCGCTTTGAAATTTGAGACATTGTACTTTTCGTTGATGTACTACTGTTTTATGAATAGGTATAACATATAATATATAGCTCTTGTAGGAAGCATACAATCTTAAGCCTCGTATTTGATAGCAGGTGGGAATATTTAGATATTTTTTGTTGTAACACGAGATCTGCTTTAGAGCGCGTAACTTTGATATTGGCCCAGAATGTAAAATGGATACATATTATTTCGAATAATTCAAAACTTTCGATGTTTACTGCCTTACCTTATTTAACCTTATTGGAATCTTTGTATAGATGTACCTACATAACTTTTGAATAGGATGAGAATATACAGTCATATGTATCATAGGTCAAAATAATGTTTAAATCGCTACATTATATTTCTTTAAAACAAGTTTAAAATTATCAATTAAGAGTCAGTAAAAAATATTGAGACGACCATAGTCCATAAAGGACAGGGGTTCGTTAGATAAGTATCTATTATATTTTGTGACAGGAGTGCGAAATATTTTTACACACATAGTGTTTATTCCTACTACATACTTTGTTTTATAAGATTGCCTCAATAATCATATGTATTGTATGATACACATCTTAATATTGATCTTACTAGTCTAGTCAGAATAAGGCAAACGCGAAAGATTTAGAAATACTTAGTTTAATAATTAAAAATATAGTTACAAATGTGACGCACTTTATTAAATAAGTATATTAGAAACTTCGTCACGTTGACCCTTTTTAAAAGTTTTAAGGGTTTACAAGTGAAGGTTGAAGGATTGACTATATTACTAGTTAAATAAAAATTTAAATGTATGAAGGTTAGTAAAAACAACTTTACCCTAAAATTGTGACCAAATATATTCGTTCGCCCACCATTTACCTAATGCATATCTAGTGGTCGGAAATTAATTACAAAATTTATATACCTAACATTATATTAATTTAATTAAGAAAAAATAATAGATTTTTTAAATTATGTAATCTACTTGACCTTTTTTTGAAATCAGTTTCTGTTCTGCATACCGCAAAGGATTGTGGTAGAATAATTAAGAATATAAAGTTGTAAAGTATAAATCAGGGAATATAAATTTTAGTAAAACTATAAATAGGGCCTACGGCAGCGAACTAGCGCCGCCATTATAATAACACAGAAGTTACAAACTACATTTAAAACGTTTTGTATTGTTTTCTGCAATCCATGTATACCAATATAGCCACTTTTAGCATAAATGTTAAATAAAACTCACAAATGTATTTTAGGAACAAAACTAAACGTTTTTAAAATAGCTTATCGCTAGTGTTATCATTTCTATGTAGCACATATTTTTTTTAAATAAGCTTTGTACGAAGAGGAAATAAGTAATATCTAATACGGCGCTAGTTCGCTACTATTATGTCAAACGCACTAGTGTACAACTCGAGTTTAAAAAAATCAGTAAATTTAGGTAGATGTTGAATAGATGTCAAGCAATAGCCGCATAGTGCAACAATTATGCGCTATTCATGGTACGCCTTAGACCAGCCATAGAGGGTTGCTCAGCCACGTTAGCAAAACAGGGCTTCTGTCCCGCCTGAGACACCTAGCAAAAAAACACATATTTTATTTAAAATTTATATTAATCTACATTTGGGGCTGCCCTTAACCCTTACCTATACCTAAAGACAAGTAGATATTTAAGATGTTGCTCCCCTCCAACCAAAATAATTGGTAACCCACATGAATAATTTAAGAATGTGTAGGTACTTCATTAAATTTGTATAAGAATTCATTAGGATCTATTTACGTATAGTAAATTATGACAATTTACCGCTCAGTATTATGACGTACAACGTATTGAAGAGTATTATTTATTTTGTAAGTAACGTGTGGCAATACTTTTAATATAATTATATAAATTAATATATTAAGGAATGTATTTATCAGATAATCCGTCCAGTAAAAGGCAGTGCAGGTGCTGCATTTCTGTAAAATTTTGCTCATCACAAAGTGTGTTATTTTTACTATAGGAGTCTAGTTCTAAAAGTCTATTTGTATAAACAAATCAATTTTTAACTAGTGTCTTAAATGCAGTAGGTACAATGTTGCAGTTACTGCATTTGACGTTAAATTTGCTCAGCACAAAACTAATTTAGTATTTACATTTGCAGTTGCTGCTTTTTGTACAAAATTGGCTTAGTATAGGTAGGAACAGTTAAATTATTCATTATTAGCAACGTTTGCTCAGCACAAAGTGAAAAAGTTACTGCATAAAATTTGCTCAGTAGAAATAGTAAAAGAATATACTTACTTATAGTTTCAAAACTCGTAATAATCGGATTATTTACCTGCGATTTCTTTAAATGGCCATTCTGAAAAGTATCTCGCACCTTTAGGATGGAACACCGACTTCAAAATTGCTTATAAGTAAATAAATATCCCTGGACATTACTTGTATCTATTATTGATACCAGATGACGGTAACAAATACTTATTTTTAAAAATACATACATATTATTACACATAGAAAACAATGTTTGTCCTTTGCCGGGATCAAACTAGTTTGTCGGATTGTAAATTGTAATCCTGGATTGGAGGATATTTGTAAGCTGTCAAAAACATAATCAATTTGTTTTTGCTGTGGCTAAAGGTTATTTTTGTTCTGATGGTGCAATGTAATGTGTGACTTAAATAAGTATATGACTATGTTTATATAACCGACTCTACTCCGTATTTGGGAAATTTAAAAAAAAAAATTGATAGCGTAAATAGTTATCTTGAAAATAACGTTTTTAATACATCAATTGGACACCCTTTTACAAGAATCAGTATTTGTTGTAAGTAAGCAATTTCTTATAAAATAATGATAAAGTAGGTATTATTGATTAAGTAGCACAAAATTATAAGTAGTTATTTGAGTATTTTAGAAGTTTTATGTTATATTTATTATTAAAACTTACACACAGTGTGGATTTAGTTGTATGTATGTAATAAAATTATTGGAAATTTAGTTATATACCTATATATAATAAAGTTGTAAAATGTTAGTGTTTTTAATGGTCTATGCATTATTTATATAGATTTTGTAAATGTGTGTATTTATATGGTAGATATTAACTACTATGCCACATCTTCCGTCCAAGAGTGTCTTGACAATTATTATAAATAAATGTTTCTTCAATGGGTAATACCTAACTGCTAATTCAATTTTACTACGAAATAATTGATGCGTAGGAAGTAGTTATAAATACCTATTACAAAGATTTTTTATTCAATATTTTTTTACTTTTAAGTCTTGTCTGAATGTATCTGCTACTAAACTATGAAGAAGTATCGCGCATGTAATATTATTTATATTGAAATGATATTGCTAATATTTTTTTGTTGTTGAAATTTCTTTTAAAACTTAATTCAACTCAAAACAAACTATTGAATGTTGTATTATCATCTGATTCTAAGCTATATTTAAAGTTATGTCTCTAGCTCATCGAAAAATTGTTAAAAATTGATTGTAAAATTTGTACCGAACAGACAAATATAAAAACAAGAAAGCGCGTAAAAAAGAAAAAAATAAAAACATAGTATAATATGAAGTACTTCATAAAAAAAATCTTATTTTACTATTTTTTTAAAAATTATATGTTAATTAATGTTCTAATACAATTAATCTCGCTAATTGACATAAGTTACTGATAATTATATATCGCGAAATATTATGATGCTTTTGTAGGGACATTTGAGTTCACAGTTTTTTTTATAAAACATTTTACTATAATATATTTGGAAAATGTGTATCTAGTTGTACATAACAGCAAACACATCTAGTCAGTTTTTTCATGTAATAATTTCATATACTTACACAGTAGTGATTTAATAAAATACTATTTGTATTAAGTAGAATAGTGTTCAAATTATTAAATAAATTTAAAAAGTAAGATATTATTATAATTTATATTATATTTAAACTATTATTCTTATTATTCTTAATTTTTATTATTATAAATATTATTCTTTCCTTTTCAAATTTACGTACACGAATTCCCTACTTTGTAAAAAACTATGATTATTATTAAGAGCCTTAATTCGTTTATACTATTCACTATCAATCCATTAATGCCTTATTAATTATACTTAAAGTAAACTTCACTTGAAGTGGCTTGAAGCCACTTACCACTATATTAGAGGTCAGCAGCGGCGTATCCAAACGCTGTCAAATTTGTACATACAAAATGATTATTGTCATAAAGTTTCATTAAATCGGAGTCTTTTCAGCTTCATCATTTTTAGGCGAGAATCGCTTGATTTTCACCTGTGACGACAATTAACCGAACGGCGCGCGGTCACCTAAGACTGACGAATCGGCGGAGACCCTAACTCAAAGAGTACTATAATTATACCAAAAGGAACCCTAACTGTACGTTTTGTGAGAGGAAATAAAATAAAAATATCAAATGGCGGCGCTACTGGGTCCTTGCTTGGGTAGTGACGTGAAAGCAGGTGCACTTTGAACTTTTGTAGCAATTCTCTTTCTTTAGATAAATACTCTGTATTAATTACATTATTTATTTATTTATAAAATGGTTGTTTCGGAATTAAGGCTCAAATCAATGTTATTAGGTACTACCTATATGTCTAGACCTAGAGGTATCTTAGTAAACAATAAAACATTGAAGTATAATTTTCTTTTATTATTTACTTAGTAACCTGGCGAAAATTACTTCGTTATAGTTCCCTCTCCCCTGTATCCTACACCGAAAACAAATAAACTACCTCTAAACTACATATATTAATATGATATACATATATGAATGTGTTGGAATGACTGGCGAGCCACCTATTTTTATAACGACTCTAGACTATCCGTAGTGGTATGTTTTTAATTGTAATAATCCTAGTGAGCTGGGCTATTATTAAGTAATTATGTAATTTATGTATCAGCAACCCATAGATACAATTTGATTGTGTCACTCCCTTTATCCTTATCTGTTGTTCTGGTGTGTATGTGAAGGATGGACACACACAGTAAAAGACCAACAAAAATAATTAGAAAAACATTTATTAGAACCATTTAACATTATCAATAACATACGGCTATTTTTATTTAGACTTATACATTTATACAACAACATGATATCAGAACATTTTATTTATTCTAGCTAAAATATAAAGTGACTTACTTAATTTAAATTAAAAAGTTTAAATTTTACTTGGGTTTTTACTCTATGACTAGACAAAATGGAATATGTGTACCTACATCGTTGGGATAAACTAAACTGGATGTAGTAGGTTCATAAAAAGCACTTTAAGAAAAAAAAAATGTGCACAATGGTGCTCTATAGAAGTAGCTATACCTCGAAATAGGTATAAGGTAATGGGCTATAAGGTATAAAAAAAATTTTAAAAGTATAGGACACATTATTGCTTAATTATAAAGTTTTTAAATTATTTTTTTTTAAATACAAATGCAAATACTATATAACCATTCATGCCAAAAATCTATTTGGCTACAAATAGGAACCTTCAAATGTTTGGCATTATTTTTCTTTGGTGTAATTACAGTGTCAAAAAACACATTAGCCATCATGGCAATGGCTCCATTGATATTCCCACTTGGCAATGATGGCAAGACTGACCCATCTGCCACATACAACTTATCTATTCCTATAACTTTAAAAGAAGTATCTACTACAGAATTTTTTGAGTTAGACAATCCCATAGAACAAGTGGCTACTGGATGATAACCAGTCAAAGTTAAATGTCTAACATAACATTCTAAATAAATATCAGAAAACATGGCATAATTTTCACATCCTGGAAATGGTAATGGATTTATATAGGCTCCAATAGCTTTCATGGCATCTGTATCAACAAATTTCATAATCAATTTTAGTCCCTTGATTAAAATGTCAACATCTTCTTTGCTGGATAGATATTTGGGATCAATTAATGGTGGATCTTTAGGATCTCTACTATTTATATAGACAGATCCTTTACTTTTAGGATGCAAAACTACTGGTAGAATTGTGGCTGTATGTTTATAAAAAGTTTTTGCAAAGTATCCATACCAAATGTCATCACTTATACCACATTGTGTTCTTAAACTGCTACCTCTATCGGATGATATCCCTGTTGGCAACACCATGAACTGTAAATTGGGTACTGTCTCATTTTTAGTTGACAAAAAACCTATTACTTCACTACCTGGTGATGTAAATGGTCCCTTACCATTAATAAAATATTGTAATATATTTAAAGGATTGAACATAGCTGATGGGGTTAATGAAAGAGATTGATTGAACATAATAAAATCAAATCCTGTTGTAACATGGTCTTGTAAATGATTACCAACAGGTAAATCTTTAATAACTGGTATATTTAGGGATTTGAGTAACTTCTCAGGTCCTATTCCAGACAATTGCAGTATCTTAGGTGTATTATATGTACCAGCTGCAATAATCACTGCTTTTCTGGCATTAATTTTGTAGCTTTTATTTGAAAGAACAAAACTTAGTCCTTGTGCTACATTTTCAACAAAATTGATCTTTTCAACTAATGCATTGGTTATAACATGTTTTTCAAAATTTAAATTATCAGAAGTGCACCATCTCTTTCCATTTTTTTGACTTAATTTATTCTTCATAAAACCTCTTCCAAATTCAGAATCTAAATTTTTATAACCTAATTCTTTTGAAGCATCCAGTATAGCATTAACAAGCTCACTTTCATATTGAAGTTCACTTAATTGTAGTATGTTTTCCTCAATATACTCAAATTGTTTATGTATAAAATCTGCACTGTGTATTCCGTGGAACCACTCAACATAATGAGATATATTTCCTCTTATATGAATCATGTTGTTAATCTTAGCTGATCCTCCAAATATCTTCCCTTGAGGAAGCTTACATTTCTGCATTTGAAAACAATTAAACAACAAAACTAGATATGTAATATATCATAAATATAAATATTTTTTGGACATTACACACAGCACTATATGGTTCCAATCTAAGCAAAGTTTGAACTATGGATACCAGACAACGGATACAAATATATACACATACTTTTTTTGTAAATACATTTCATACATAGAAAACACCCAGACTCAAGACAAACATAAATGTTTGTTCTATGTGGGGATTGAACCCACACACTTCAGTTCAGCAGGCAGGTCTTTTCCCACTGAGCCAAAGAGCCTCCACTTCTAAGTTTGACTAAGATTTTTGGTCTCAAAGTTTAAAGTTAAGGCTAATTGCAATTATTAAGTTTTATCGGTATTAGTGGAATATTTGTGAAGGAACATATGTTAGTATGTACCTGGTTCATTGCTAAGCAAGCATTGTCTTGGGGGACAGTCTCGTATAACCAGTCATAGACTGAGCCATGCAAAAGCGGACCAAAGACAGGTATATCAAGAATGGCATTGCCTCGTCTACCCGCTTCAATCATTTTAAAAGTGTAATTTGTTTCTGTTGCTATTCGCTGTGCAATCAGTGAACCTGCAGTCCCAGAACCAACTGTAAAGATTAAAATTTAAAAAAAATTGCTGAAAATATACCAGGTAAAGTGACATTGTATCAAATTCCGGTACCATGGGGTTAGAACATTATTCTAAGCCCCTGAGCGGTAGATAATTCTGCTCAAGAATTTTCTGACTGATTATGCTGCAAACGCCTAGTTATGATTTAGTGCACAATCAAAGCAATTTTTGGGCTTTTCTATAAATGTGAGCAATTTCATTATACATACATGTCTAGCCTAACCTCAAAAAATATAGGTAACCTACATTTAAATACTTATTAAAGCTCGCCAATAATTATTAAAGTTGTCAAAGTATTAGTAGCACGTACGTACCGATTAAAATGTCAAAGTCTGTTTCAAACGAATTGAAATTGTTAAAGTTACAAAAGTAAACAATATAAATGAATAGTGTAAAGATATGAATAGAGGCAGTAAATAAAAAAAGCTGAAAAGATAATAAAAATGACATTTTACGAAAAATCCATATGCATTTATGATACAAAATGTATGAAAAGTTACATATGTAAAATTATTTTTGTTATTTATAATATTTAACGTTGAGGTTATCTTATATTGACTGTCAAACATTTCCTATTTTCAAGAAATACGCAGACGAAGAGGCAGTGTTGACAATTTGGGAATTTTATTTTGTACCTAATATAAATTTAGGGGGTAATAGTGCTCAAGTGATTTTTAAGGCCAGGATTTCTTTTGGGACTGAAGCCAAGCTTTAATTTAATCAAAAAACAGTAGAAATGGAATAACAGCAGGTTTAAGTAGATTATTTTTTTATGATTGTGAGATAAGGATTATCTTAAAATCTCTATATAGGATTATCCTTCGAACGCATCCTGTCAAAGTTAACAAGTAAGGCTGAGTTTTTATTGGAGAACCTTACTATAATATGCTTCGGGGGTTTTAACAGTTTTCTTGAGGCAAACTTTGGTAGAAATTGGCAACATTGCGCAGAGGTGCCGATGCCTGTTGCTAGAAGTCGCCGCTTGGGCAGCGTTTAAAATCCGACTGAGTCGATAGAGTAATGACTCGAACCGTTCAAAAACTAACTGACTTTCAAGAAGATGTTCAGAAACGTAGAGTTGTTAACCTAGTGTTGACTCAAGTGAACCGAACTCGACGCGGGGTCAACGGAGTTGTCGTCCATATTTGATTAGAAATGTCCAACCAATGTTTCCGAATTAAGAAAATAATTAAATTATTTTGATGTTAGTTTTGTTTTTAATATTTTTTATGACATTTGGATTTGGAATTTTATTTAAACGACAAAAAGTTTTTGTAGTTTTTCCACTCCACTGTTAAGCTTTAGCTTTTTTTAGATTCTCTAGTAAATTAATTTAATTGTCTCAAAATATTCCTAAAATATTGATTTTAGACGTAAAGTTTAGCTGTGTAGAAAAATCCTATTTTTAATTAATTTATCTGTCAAAATAAAATATTAAAATTAATTGAGTGTTTATAGAATGAAAACACATAATGTTACAACTACAAAAAGGTAAACAACGTTATGAATGATAAACAAGAGAATAATAATAGTAATAAATAGTTATTTTAGAATAGAATATAAAATACATGAATTCACCAAGTACCTAGCTAGTTTGTAAAATCTTAATTGAAAAAAGCAAGATGATATTTAATATTTTATTTTCGCTCAAATATTATCAAGAAAATACTATTTTAAATGAATTTTAGTGTTCTAGGGAACCATTAGGCTCTTAAAAAGAGCGAAATTCCTACAGGTGGAAATATTGATTCAAATTGACTAATGTGACTCGGTTAGCCGTTCAAAATCTTGAGTGTAGAGTTAGGAACCCGATGACGTCATTTTTTACTCAAGATACTCGTTTTTAAACGCAACCCTGAAATGCTGAATTGGAAGAATTATATAATCCTCGGAATAGCCATAACTTCGCCGTAAAAACTATAAACACTTGCCCAATTTCGCAAGTACCTATAGTGCATCAAACTTTCCCGACCCAGTGATCGGGAACCATAACTAAGTACAGTCACCAAATTAAAATGGTGTGAACTTAACAATGACACTAGCAACCGAATGACAGAGGGTTAGAATAGTTTGTAACACTGAATCTTACGAAAATTTGTAAAAATAGGTGAGGAATATTAATCAAATCTGCATAAAATATATATTTACTAAATGCAAACAGTCATACCATATATACCTATGTAATAATAAAAATAATAAAATAAATTACGTTATCCCTTAAAGACTGGACAGCGCAATTCCTAGTCAGCTGCGAAGTTAAAACGATCGCTAAAGTGTGACAGAGATAAAGAAAATCCGCGGCGATAAGGGTTTTTTTTAATACCACTAACGTGGCATACCAGCTTACGGTCCGCCTGATAGTAAGCGATCACCGTAGCTTATGGACGCTTGCAACCCGCTCGTTGCCGACCCTTCAAAAATCTAATAACTTTTTTTTGAAGAACCACATACTTTGAGAAAACCTTGACAGGGAGCTCGTTCCACAACCCAAGCGTTTGCGAGAGGAAGTTTCTCTGCAACCGCACTGTACGCGACCATTTTAGTTTTTTTAGTGTGAGAATGAATTTCCTGCCGATGGCGAGCCGTGCGATGGTAGTAAGTAGCCGTGGGAATCATTTCGAACAATTCCTCAGAACATATACACAAGTGGTAGAACACACACAGGGAGGCAAAGTCTCTGCTCAGTATTAAGTGCTCGATACGGCAAGTGGGTTTGGGATCGTCGACAATTCTCACAGCCCGTCGTCGAGTCAGACGGCCCAAGCTGGTATCCGGATGCACCCGCCCAGAGATCGCAGCAGTAGCAGTACTCCATATGGGGCCAAACTTGCGACTTGTAAAGCACCAACCTCTGTCCCGACGTAAAGTACTGCTTCGGTCCGTTGAGTACACCGAGTTCTTTGCAGCTTTACCTTGTCTTGCAAATTATCTCGGAACTGAACATCGCTGGAGATGTAAACACCAAGGATCCCAATGCTTTTGGAGATGGAGAAAGGAGTGTCCTGGAATTGTGTGTGTGTAGGTGTGATAACGTACAGACTTGTGTCTTTCTAGGGTTGAATCGGGCCTCGTTTTCCCGTCCCCAGTTAGAAACCTTGGACAGAGTGGTCTCGATTTGAGACACAAGTTCTGCACGATTTCCCTTTACAACGGAACGAGGGATGCTTGCACGAACAGTGTAATAAGCGTCTCCAGTACTGTCATCTGCATAGCAATGTATGTTATGTATGATATGCAGTAGAAACAGCGTAGGAGTTAATGCCCATGCTATTAGAGCAACTACCGTCAACTGTTGCTCGTATGCGTCTGCCGGACAAAAAACTAGCTACCCGTTTGCACAAATCCTCGGGCACTCCGTAAGATGGCAATTTCGACAGAAGTCCCCAGTGCCAGACCCGATGGAACGCCTTCGCTATGCTCAGGCTACATGCCAATCCTTCCTAAGGTTTTGTTTTCCTAGGTATCTTAAAAGCTGTGTGTTGATCACACGCTCCATCACCTTGTTGAGGAGGGAGGTCATAGCGATAGGCCTATAATTCGATGGATCTGATCTGTCGCCCTTTTTGGGATGAACGTTCGCAGTCTTCGCGATCAACAACAATGGATGTCTCGCTTATATGTATACTTCTCCTTGAAGGCGAATGCCAAAAATTGCAGCAAAGAGAAGTTTATGTGCAAAAAAGAAAAACTACAAATTAGAATATAGTGTAATCTCTTTTTTTTTCTAATTGTGAATTTCGCCTTTTTAATATTTCGAGATAAAATCAGTTTGCTTGATCTTAAGTTTACAAAATAAGTCAAGTAAGAAAGAACAGGGTATTGGTACAGGTATCACCTGAATTCTGTGTGTGTTATTGTGAATTGTTAACTTTACTATAGAGTTCGCGTATGAATTAAAAGTCGTATCAGAGTATATCGAGTAGTTCTCTTTCGAACATCATGTCCGGTCAAGGCAAATACAGAGAGATAGCGCTAGATTCGTCTTAACCTGTCATCTAAGCATCCGTGCAGATGCAAGGATATTGACACTGACTTAAAGGAATTGCACGTATTGACAGCACATATAACTTTGCCTCTTTTCAGGTTTTATAAAATGCTTTGTCTAAAGGTGTATTGTATTGTTCCAACTAATGCCCCACTTTGCTGTCAGCAGACGTTTTACTTAGACCTTAGACCGCCGTAGTATTATATTCTCTTTGACTTCCGCCTCTTTGCAGGTTTACGTAAGACAACTGCCTGTAAAATTACATCACATACATGAGTCTATAAAAGGGTTCCGTTTGTGACATTTGGGTAGGGATCTTAAAAAAGGCGATTGAGACAATAATTTACATTTTTAAGGGTTCCGTAGACAACAAGAAACCCTTTTAACTTCTGTCCGCGGCTTAGCTAAGAGACCATTGGAACTAGAAAGCTGTAATTTGGCATGGGTATAATATGTATACCGTCTCTTCACACATAAAGTGCAGATAATTTTTTTTTCTCGTCACCACCTTAGTGTGGGATGACGTTGGATAGCGGGTTTAAAAATATTACGGGAGTGTGAAAATCATTTGTCTTGTCGAGAAATGCGCTTCCAAAATATTAAGCTTCAAGGTGCAAATTTTTTTTAGAGTCCGGGGCTTCTTAAATCACCGTTACAGCACCATCTAGCTTTTATTAAGCGAAACAGTAACACATCTGTTTGTTGGAAACGATATTCAAAGTTAAGCAACGTCCGACTTGGTCAGTAATTGGATGGGTAACCGCTTAGCGGCACATGGCAAGTGGAGATAGGTACGGAACCCTCGGTGCGCAATTCCGACTCGCACTTGGCCAGTTTTTTAATATTCCTTGATATTTCATTTTATCATTAATTCATAAATAAAATTCATTTTTTAATAAATATGATTTATTATTATACTAATGATTTTATACTTACTTTTTAATATGATTATATCTTATTTATATATGCAATATTTGTGGTTCTAATTTTAACCTATCTATAGTTTCTTGCGGCATACAATAGGTGGGATTTACTCGCTTTAAATTGGTATTTCCCAATAACGATAGTCCGGCAAGTCCAAAGAGAGTATGAAACGGGTCAGTGACGTCACCTGGCCGGTCACTGAAACCGCCTGTTTCAGAATCTTGACAGGCTAAAATAAACTGTTCAAGACTGCTCTTGTCCACCCAGTGAATCCTGTTTAGCATCGACAGCGATGACATTACCCACCTGTAAATAGAATTTATTTGCCGCTACAAAAATTGCACATTGCCAGCAATCTTGTGGAAACACTAGCCCAGCTATATCAACAACATTTTAAGGCAGCATTTATAGCTGGAAAAATATGTATTTTGGCAATATATCTACAACAGTATGTCCCATTAATTCTATTTCGTACACGGACTACACAAAAGTTAAGACGCAAAAAAAGTGTAAATGCACTTTAGAAGTTAATATTTCTTTCATGAGTCAAAGTATTAGTCATTTTAAGTTATAATACAGGCATGATCTCCAAAGCAACAATACAGAATATAGCAACTAATCGCGGCGCTATGTAAATGTTAGGTCGCGTCAGAAAGGAATACATTTATGCCATACATAAAACATCTAGGCCGGGCAATATCGCAGTATTTTCGATTGCAAAGTAGTCAGTCGTCCGACAATTTGGCCGCAAGACATAAGAATTCATTGGCCATACCATACATGTATGTGTGGCTAATACGGCCGGCCATACTAAAACTGTTCTTCTGCATTGCTATCTGGTTATTATTGCTGGCAATATTGCTAGCCATTCTGCTGCAGTTACACTTTGCACTAAAAGAATATACCATATTCTTCATTTTCCACACAGAAGTTTGTTATTTGACATTTTTCAGATACGATCGTCTCCTCTGATTTCGTATAAATCACACGAACTAACTGGCGACTAGACAGGCGACATCTATCTCTGTTGACTATCGCTGTTATTGTATTCGGAATGTCGTCTTAAGGCATGGCAAAGCCAGGTCTCTGTCACTTAAGAGGGCGATATAGGCCAGAAAGCTATTTTCTGTAATTCTAACGTTGTGTATGTAAATGCACTATAAATCATAAGATAATGTCATATACATTACTATGAGATATATATGTAATATACTTCTTAAGTAATTTATACCGTAATGACGCCTTGAAACTTTTAATTTTTTGTATGGAATTTAACGTTATTACCGTTTTGTAGTCACATTTATTGACTTTTAGCTACAACTTAGAGTCCACGTACTAGATAACAAGCTATTCTAATTATTAAACCAACTTTCATTATAAACAAATGCAAAACACGCTTTAAAAATTTGCTCAAGTGTTGAAACAATGATCACTTCCAGATTTTTTATTGCATTAAATACAATAAATGAAAATCATTCGGTAAGGTAATGCACTAGACAAAAGTCAGTTGTATAACATATATTTTTTTCAATCCTTTAGATGCAATAGTTTAGCCATAAAATTTGCACAAAAACGGCGTATTTTCGCGCTCTAGCCTATACCGCAGCCTTAACTGTAGTTATATAAACTTTTCGAACCCTCGGTTTTTCTTGAGGGGTAAGAATAACACTGGGCTGTGAAACATGACTATCGATAGTGTCGCGAAACACTCATAACATGTTGACAGCTAATTAAAATGGAAACTGTGCTTTTCGCTCTCCGGTCGTATCGTTTTGTGAGCGGCATGGTTCTTGTATGACGGACAGTGCGTCGCCTAGACCTTTGTCCTATATTACATTATTGCGTTAACAAGCTTTAAAGTATTCTTTATTTAAAGCATAACCGAAACTATGGTTGAAATTATGTATCTAAGTAAGTCCAAAAATAACTTACCAGGAATAACATAAGTCAGGTAACTTCTCCGGCCTGCCGTTTAGTCCTCCGCTTGGGAGCTGTCGTTCGCACAACCACCATGCCAGTTCATCAGCGTGCAACGCGTCCATACGTTTGCAGATAGACAGTGTACCCACACAGCAGAAGATTAATCCTACAGAATAATAAAGAGTGTAAATGAAACAAATCTTACGAATCTGGGCCTCAATTACGTAAGTTGTTGCTAAAAAAATTCGATAGAAATAAGATATACATTGCGGTTTCGGAACAATCGATAAATTTCATAAGTTATTTCAAGTGCGCAATGTATATTTCATTTCTATGGATTTCAAACGAGAATTGTTAGTAACAACTATACGGAATCGAACAGCTTGGCATGGGGTTATGACGTTACAGCCTATGTGGTGTGTCAATAATAGACCACATAAGGTACTCGGACACAATAGAGAGATTATAAAGGTCACCAGAGATGAGTGCTGTAGGGTGAGATAAATTCCAATCAATCACCACTGACATTTTTAACAGGGCCTATATAATTGGTTTAAATTTTAATATATCAAGTGCTGATCTCTGATGACTAGTACAATGGTAGCCTTCATTGCTTTCAAAACACTATTCCTTGGAAACAAATCAAATAATTAGAATGAAATTTCGTTTTTAGATAACGTTTTACTTTCCAAGTTGATCAAGATAGGTTTTATTTCTGTGCAAACGACAGAAGGTGAAACCGCCCAGCGTGATGTTTGGAAATAGTTCTATACATAATTTTATAAGCAAAAATTACGACATAACAATCGAAATTATCTGAAATGGTTACATATGCGATTATTTTATATGCAGTAGAGTTGGGAGTGAAAGGTAGAACACCGAAATCCAACATCAAATTTACATTGACCCAGGTTTGACACAGTATGTTTTTATTAGAATGAGTATCCATTTATATTACCAAACTTGGCTCAGGCTGAGAAGAATTTGGGAACTGAACTTATTAGGTCATATACTGATGAATTCCCTGATCATCAACTTGATTGACCGGGCCATGCCGCACGGTAAATCTATGGAATGTTCAGAATTTTATCTCTTAGGTCAATAATAAAGGAAACAGACCTGCATGACTTTCTGAGCCTGGTTTGGACCCAAACCCTCCATCAAAGTTCATACAACTTAGGACAAAGTCGACTGTCTTGTTTACATTGATGGCGTCAAGTTGATTTAGGAGCGAGAGGCACATCACTGCACAAAATGAAAATCTGTTGTCTACTTCACCCCACTTGTCTCCTGTAATAAATAGAAAAAACACATTTATCAGTACATATTTCTATACAACAGCTTTTGTAAACATAGTGATGTAAGTGATAGAATTTGATAAAAACTTTACCTTATCTTAGCCACAGAGGAGCGACAATGTATTCAGAGTTCGGAACCCGCTAAAGCTAAGTAAGATTCGTTCAAAGAAATATAAGTGATGCTGATGGACTAGATAATGATGATATAAATATTGCCATTTGGTAACAGATGTTAATACTTTATCAGGTATACATAAAAGAGAAAGTACCATAAAAACTTCCATCTTCTTGTTGCATGGATACCACATATCTGATGACACCTTCAACATCAATAGCATCTAACCTATCGTACATAGCTAGCACCTAGAACAAATGCAATCTTATTATTCAATATTTCCTTTTGTAACAATAATGCAAGGGTAAAATTGAACCCTGAAACTTTTGAAATCAGTCTGATGATAATGAAACTTGAGGCTGACTGATGGGAAGATTTTTTAATCCTGATGGTATCAATGTTTTGATTTGACATTATATATATATATATTTATATATTTTATACCACTTAGGTGGCAGTCCTTGGAGAAAACCTAGAAGGGAGCTCATTCCACAACCCAAGCGTTCCCGGGAGGAAGTTTCTCTGAAACCACACTGTACATGACCATTTCGGTTCTAAAGTGCGAAATTGAATTCCCTGCCAATGGCGAGCAGTGCGATGGTAGAAAGTAGCCGTGGGCATCATTTCGAACAATTTCTCAGAATACAACCCATTGTACAAGAGGTAGAACACACACAGGGAGGCAAAGTCTCTCCTCAGACTCAGACAATTCTCACAGCCCGTCGTTGAACCGAGTCAAAAGGGTCAAGCTGGTATCCGGGTGCACCCGCCCAATGATGGTAGCGGTACTCCATATAAGGCCGGAGTAACATCAGATGCCTCCTTAACTTTTGGACGGAGCTGGGATGGTATGGGTAACCAATGACAGGTATTGGTTACCTACGTACAATGGCCCTATTATGAGGCTAAGTGCGGAAAACATAAGTCCAACTAACTATGAGGCCGGAGTTGCGACTTGTAAAACAGCAAACTTTGCCCTGACGTGAAGTACTGCTTTGCTCTGTTGAGTACACCAAGTTTTTTGGACGCCAGCTTCACCTTGTCCTGCAGATGATCTCAGAACTAAACATCGCGGGAGATGTCTACACCTAGGATCCCAATACTGTTGGAGATGGAGAGGAGAGTGTTGTGGGACCGCAGTGAATGGGTTTCCTTATATATTAAATAATAAATTGAATTAACATTTTAAAAATATTTTCACATCATGGTAAACAGACTGCTAACTAAAGTTAATTGCACCTCTTAAGTTTTAGCGTAATCTAAAGTCACAGATAAAATTCATTGATATAAAAACATATGAAAATGTGTTGTTAATAAAATGTGTTGTTAATAAATACTTTAACCCTCTGCATAGGCTTCATTTTTTATAAAAATATAAGACTAAAGAGCAGAAATTTTAATATTATTGTATTAAATTACACATCTCACCTGGCCTATATCACACACCATGTTTTAAGATAAAGCTAAAACATCACAACTGTGGAAACTGCAAAAAACTTTGTGTAGTAGTTTTTATATAGAGATGAGGTTACAATTAACTAATTATAAGGATATAAGAGCCCCACATTCTACCACTGTGACAAACAGCCCATACAATAAAATGTAGGTAGAAAACAACACTGGGGTTAACTTTGCTTTGCAATGTTCTGGTTTCTGGTTTAAGATCATTTTATTTCAGTTCCATAAGAATTCAACAATTCACTTACTGAGAACTAATTAACTAACTAAAACAAACAATCCAAGATATTAATAATGAGAGTGGGCATCATGTTATACATGATTCTTGTTACGCAAAACTAGGCATAAAGTATCGGCTCACAATCGGTACGAGGCCAAGAATACAATCATAGGTTGTACTATATGTTGCATTGATCGTCATTTTAGTTAATGCAAAATTGATAAGTGAAAAGTTTTGTGTGTCACCCCAATTATGATCCATGCTATAGTTAATTTTAAAAAGTAATTAAAGATTCCAGCAATATAGGCTGTACTGTGTCTTGAGTACAGTTGAACAAAGTTCAGCATTTTATATTCATGTTTAAACTCAGGCATTAAAATTTATAAAAAAAATAAACCACAGATGCAAACCTGTACAGCACTCAATGTGTAAAGCATATGTGGATCATGTCCAATGCAAGCAGAGATACCACCGCTTTCATTGTCCTGACATGATTTTATGAATTCTATTATTTCTTCTTTTGGCATCCTGGAAAAGTATAGCAGTAGCGTCATATAAATATAGATATCAATTACAGTTCAGAAGTGGAGCATCAAAAGAAGGAATAGTACTAATACACAGAAGACAAATTACTGTTAAATTGCTAAAATACTAACAAAAAAAAAATCTGACAGAAATATAGTAATGCACTAAATAAATAATTCAAAATTCTCACATTGACACATGCCAATATGCTAAAATGACCATAGTTAAAATGAACAATGTGGACTAATATGTTTGAAAAATGCTTGAAATGGTTAATAAATAGTTAGAGTTACTAAAAGGGAAAAAAAAAATTTCAGCACCCCCTTGTGACGTAGGCTACATTTTATATAGATATAAATGAGTTTTAAAGTACAAAATACCAATATCTGTGAAAAAGTTGAAAGAAAAAAAGAGGACTATTCCTTCATGTTGCAATGAAGCAACTGTGTGACCTGATTATAAGCATAAGGATATTTGGAGAAGCAGCATACATTTTATGCTCAAGAAATGACATGTAAGTAATTTTATCTGTAGATGTTTTCAAATAAAAAATCTTGGTACTCAATGTAATTTAGTTTTTATAAATTTCTTTATTTGCACGGAACATGGTTGACACAAAGGTTATGGTCAGAGTAACTAAAAGCGGGTGCAAGGAATAAAAAAACCGGACTTTTCCTATTTATCTATTTACACATTTTTTGCTTGATTTGGTTATGGATAGGGTGTTCAAATGGGGGCACTGACAAAAATTTCTTATTCTTAGTCATTTTGTTTTAAGCCCCGGAACTTGTGTGTGTCCCCATAACCATATTTTTTGATTATGGGAATCAATAGAATACATCATCAGCAGCAACGTTTGTATGGAACACTTTTTTCAGTGATCTCTACCTAGGCTGCTAGTAGGGGTAAATTTTTTTTAAAAGGGTGTGTGTTCTCATTACAGATGATTTTTTTGAGGGGTATCAATAGAACACATCACCAGGAGCAATGTTTTTACCAACCATTTTTCTCTGTGATGAGTCTTTCAGTTGCTATGAATAGAAATCTAAATGCAGCACAACTAGGCACCACAGAAAAAGCATCCCCTACAATTATTGATTGTTGAGATGCCTTCTATCAAAAAAATAGGGTGTTATAAGGACACCTCAATTTTAGACGAAAATATGGTCATGGGGTCACCACCCCCACCATAGGGAAAATTACTAAAAAGCCCTAAAATAATTCAAAGTATAACTTAGTAAAATTTGTAAAAAAAAATCTTAGCACCTCCCTTTTCTTCACCTCAACCAAAAACCAAAGTAACAGCTGGAGGAATGACAAGGGGAATTGCGTCCTTTAAATTCCAATGCATATTGTTCTCATTGGAATTATTTTTCCACTGCTGATATTAACACTGGGCACTATTGCAATGGAGTAACCTGATTTTTGGCACAGAGGTAGTTAGACTGCAAGAATATGCAATCCAGCTAATCCCGATCGAGATTCTAAATCTATGTTCATATAAACACACTATAAACCTTTTAGAGGTTAAGTATTGGCTTCTCCAGTTTTGCAGTTGCTAGACATCATTTATGTACGCGTTTGAATTCCAGTTACCTTGATGACTGGTCCATAAGTTCCATAGCTGTTAAAGTCCAATAAATTCCAGACATTCTCAGATATTCAGTCATACAATATTCATAGTCGTCTTTATTCAATCCATAGCTCGCTAAATAGTCTGAATGTTTTTGTAAGAGCAGTGATTTTGGTCTATCATCGGAGAGGACAACATCTTTAGTACTGAAAGACATTTATCTAATTTATTTGTCGAAATCCGTTAATGACTCGCTCAATATTTATTATTATGTTGATTTTTTTAATGTTGTTGTTGTTGTTGTTTTTATTTGCTAATGTGGCAGGCAAAGAACTTAGTCCATACAGCCTATTTTTTTTTTAATTATTGATTTCATTATGCAATTTATTTAGGTATTGGCTATGAGCCATCAACCTCTACATGAATAAGTAAGGGTATTTAACTGTAAATCAGAAAATCTTACTTTTTATACAAAAAAAAAAATCCCATTCCTAATCCAAATACTGATTGCGCAGCAAAATAATTACCTCAAAATATTATTATTTTAGCAACAATTTGAGTTGGTTCCTCATCGCTACTAATTGAAAAGCGGGGATTTTGTATTACTTATATCTAACTAGCGCACAATAAACTTTGTAATTTAATTTCGTTAAAACATAGATTCTATATTTTTAACGCACAAGGCAATTAATATATTTAAGTGAAATACCATTTTATGTTGTCATAATAATCTAAATAATTGGCTAAAACTGAGTAAGATCTAAGGAACTAAAACTGATATATTGAGCAAAAAGCTGTTGCCCGCGGTTTCATCTGCCCCAAACTCGATTATAATTCTAGGATTTCAACGGCAACTCCTCAATTTTATAAAAAAACCAACTCACACTTGACGTTTTTAAGTAGCCTATATTCTTCCCCGGGACTGAAACTATCTCCATGCCGAATTTGTCTGCGGTTATCGGTCTCGCCCTAAATTTGGTTATCGGTCAGATTTTAACGGCAACTCCACAATTATAGAAAAAAACCGACTTACTCATGGCGTTTTCAAGTAACCTATGTCCTGGACATAAACTATCTCCATGACAAATTTTATCTTAATCGCTACAGTGGTTTAAGCGTCTGTCTGTCTATTATAACAGACAGACAGACAGACTTTTGCATTTATAATATTAGTAGGTATGGATTTGCAGTATCGCCTTTATTCGGCTTGAACTGAGACATGCATGGCTTTATCTTTGAGCCAAGCATATAACTACTGGCAGGATCAACCAGGTACTGTCATACGTTCATATAACATAGCTCCTACGAGCATCGGATCGCAATAATAATTTTCATCATCGACGCAATTGTGTCGTTTAACACCGTATAGAAGATAATATTGTTTTTCAACATTAAAAATGATGTTTACACCATAATCGAAATTACTAAAAGAGACTTGTCAATGCAAACTGTTCCAATGTTTTTTGAAAATTCATCGAATTCTGAGGTATCGTTAGAGGTAGGCACTTACTCAGCGGCAAAGTAATAGAAAGCGCGCGATATTAGTTTTTATTATATTAGATCAACCTTAAAAATAATGCTATCTAAATGGCAATAATTTGCTATAATAATTATTCAATTTGTTGAGCGTGTTCTTTGGAATTTTAAGACATATATGTTGAGCGAGTTTTGAGATGCTTATTAGAAACCATGTTGCAAAAATAATTATTTTATTATGAGTATTTTGTTGCGAGTATTACGTTTGTACACTCTGGTTAATTTGATGTGCAATCAATATATTTGATATGAAAATAATAGTTTTGTACATTAAACAACTTTTTTGTCGCGCATTAGAGGAAAAAATATAATATAGTATTGATGTATATTTTAAAATTATTTTTATTAGGTACCTACTAGTTTTGTTAAAGATTCGGTTTGTTTGCATAACAATTATATTATGATGTTAAAAGTATTTAATTGATGTAAATAAATTGACGGGTGGTAAGTTTTTTGATGTGAATTTGAAAATATCATAATAAGTAATAACAAATAAAAAAAGACCAAGTTAAATAACATCACAAAAGAAATCCGAATTATGACTTACATAAAAAAACATAAAATAAAAATTTAACCATGAAAAGGAGAAAAAAAAGAATTAGAAATTTAGAAATAACAAAATAATACCGGGTGGGCTGAAAGTCACGACCAGGGCCCTGTTTAATAAACGTTACAAATTGAAAATTGTAATTGTATTTTACAAGCTACAATTCTACAAGTTTCTGTTTAATAAAAAATACAAGTTACAAAGTTAACCATGGTGGAAAACTTAGAAAATTGTAGAATTGTAGCTACAATTTTACTTATTCCTGTTTAATAAACATTTTCTATTTACAGGTTTGTCAGAAAAACTGTTTTATTAAACGCATAATTGTAACCACAAGTTTACAAATTATGTTGTAGTACAATTGTGACAGATGGGCTCGCCTTTTGTCAGAACTTTATAATTTTGTGCTAAAATAAGTGAAGGAATTTTATTGGTTATATAGAAATTTACTAAAAAATGGTTCTAAAGACTAGCAGTGAAAGCAGTGACAGTAGTGACGCTGAATATATGAGTGAACGGCTTAAAAAGGATAAACTTTACTTTTAATGTGACAGACTTTACTTTTAACGAAAGATTTCGGGTCTGCAAAATTACCGTCGAATACTAAGTAACAAAAATAGGATATAATCTTAAATACGATACTATAAGAAATGCAGCCCTTACACCCACCCAGCAAATCTAGTTTGCATTACTGGATGGGTTGTGATTTACAATACCATGTTATAGCAGATGCACATGGTGTTACTAAAGGAACGATACCCAACTGCATAAAAAATGTGTCTAGGTTTGTGGTCAGTAAATTATTTGGAGAAGAAGTTCTTTAACTAATTGTCTCGGTATCCCTAGATTTTTTATGAGAGATAGTAAGTAGATGGTTCGTGAATCACAATTGAAACACAAACAAAATGAAAACGGATACGTAGACAGAAACGGAAATCATTCAATGAATATTATGGTAGTATGTGGACCGAATTTGGAAATATTTTACGCAAGCGCAAGGTGGCCAGGCTCTGTTCATGATGCTAGGGTGCTAACGTGCTCATCGCTAGCACGAGAATAGGGAAATGGATGGAGGTCATTTTCTAATGCCATAATACTAGGAGACAGTGGCTATGGCCTAACGAAGTGGCTAATGACACCTAATATTCCTGTACAAATACCCAGGACGTTAGCACTGGAAAGATTTCTACGTGCTTTTAAATCTACACGAAGAATTGTCGAAAATGCAAGGGGTATAATAAAAGAACAATTTCCATGTCTTAATCATTTAAGAGTACAACCAATGATTGCCAGCAAAATAATATTATCTAGCATAGTCTTACATAATATTGAAAAACGTTTGGGTTCTCAGCATTATACTCCTTACTCAGAACAAAATAATGAACGCTATGACGATGTTGCTAACAATGGTGACGGAGAGGAAGTGTTTGAAGAGTACAAATGTTTGAATTTTTTTTATTAAATACAGATTAAAGAATAAAATTATATAATTGAAAATAAAGTTATGAATTATTCTATACTTTATATTGCTAACTCCAAAATATCACCGCCATTTTAATTTTGCTCAGACGAATGGATAAGAACAGAAGAAAAATCAATGATAACATCTTGTACATAAAATGGTAACGTAAAATTTAAAGGTTGCTGTATTTTCAGTTCCCTTTCTAGTTTTAGTATTTCTAAATCTGACTTGTAGCGTTCACGCTTTGCAATATCAAGTTTTTCATTGGCTTTTTTAATTCTACATCCATTTTCTTGGTTTTAAAATCAAAATATCTTTGCGAAACATTTTATTCCATGTTTGACATGTTGATGTTGTTGGCCTACGAGGAACTTGAGTGGGAGTGTTTTCTGGAGGCGTATCTATTGTGGCTTCACGCGAATCTGGTTCATGAATTTCTACCTGGCTTGAACCAGATGATTCCGGCACGCTAAGACCTTCTATAACAGGAGAATCTTGCCCAATTATTATAAGTACTAGTTCATCAACGTCATCATATTTACATTTCTTCCCTCCTCCCGATCCCATGCTGACGATTGTCCCTTTTTTCCTGAAAATAATGTAATATTTATTGAAAAAGTACGAAATTGTTTCGTTGGGGATTAAAAAAAGGTAATAAAAACCAGTCAAATGCGTGTCGTGCACGCATTAATTTAGGGTTCCTTAAAACCTGGGGTTATAGTGAACTATTGCGGATATCTGAAGAAAATGTCAACCGATTTTGTTTAAACTAATTTTGGCTGAAAGTTTTTACAAAGTTCTATTACTGTGTGTGAAAGTTAGAGGGGTGAGGACACAAATTTATCAACTTTTGAAGCTAATATCTTATAAAGTATGGATCTGAGAAAAAACCGTTGAGTGCATTTTTGAATACTTATCCAACTTACACTACACGATAGGGTGCGTGAAAACAAAATTTATCATCCCTAGGTTGAATGTTTGGTGAGCTACCCCTAAAAAAATTTTTTTTTTCTTAATTACATTATAGATTTGTGTGGCGCTTTACATAATACACCTTTTTATAAAACTTCATTATAATCAGTCCAGTATTTTCGACGCAAATCGGCTGTGACATACGGGCGGATGGACGAACGGACATGGCGAATTTATAAGGGTTCCGTTTTTTTGCCATAAATACAATTCACCCCGGGAATAAAAAATGTAATAAGTAAATTCTAAATAAATTACTTAAAATCTACTTACAATGGTCCTTTTCCTAAAATTTTGCCATGTTGTGTCACGTAGGTATTTCCAGTCTTTGTTATACATAGATGCTTAAAGATCTCAACTGTTTCGCAATATCTTTCCACTTTTTTAATTTTATATCGTGTGTTATTTTATCACTAAACCGTCCGCACAAAACATCTTTATTCTCATATATTAGAGAAAGTCCTTGGCTTTCGTAATGAATTAATTAAATAGTAGGAACTTTATTTAAGAACTAGCTTTTGCCAGCGTCTTCGCCCGCCCTAAATTTGGTTATCGGCATAGGATTCTTATTATAAAAAAAAAACACAGAACGTAAAATATTTTTAAATAATACGTACCCCCCCCCCCCCCTCATGACTGCCCGCCGGCCTCGCACATCATAAATGCGCGCGCATTACTTGATAATTATTTTGCTGCCACGTTATTATAAAACTGCGATATCTCCGAAGTTAATCATTGAAATCTAATGATGAACAGGGCAATTTTGTTTTAAATTAAATGTTTGTGATGAAGAACGTATTTATTTGGATAAAGATTAATATCATGTTTATAAAAACACCTTCACAAATAATGCATTATTTTAGAACAAATATGGTTAGCATAAAAAAGGCGAGCCAACCTTAAAATATAGACATATGCTGTCGCGGACTTTTTTTTAGAACTTTTAAAGGGGAACAAATCTGTCATACATGATTTTTGCGTAACTCTAACCGTTTGCGCAGCGCACGCAGCGGAAGCTCTCAAAAGGATAAAAAAACCCTAATTTTGAAACATTTTTCGTTAGTGCTCCGCTCCTATTTGTGTTAGCGTGATGATATATAGCCTATAACCTTCCTCGATAAATGGGCTATCCAAAACAAAAAAGATTTTTTTAAATCCGACCAGTAGTTCCTGAGATTAGCGCGTTCAAACAAACGAACTCTTTAGCTTTATATATTAGTATAGAAGTATAGATACCCTACATTATTTAAGAATCTACAATAAAATCTCACAATTATATGTAACTTATAACTTACAAGTACATATTTGTAGATACAATTTTGTCATCGAAATCTACAGGCGTTTTCGGCACTTGTAAATGTTTATTACACAGCACTTGTAATGGTAATATTTGTAATGTTTTTACTTGTAAAATTCTTACATAATTGTAGTGTTTATTAAACAGCACTTGTCATAAAACTCTACAATATGTCACTTATTTACAAAATTGTAGAATTGTAACTTTTATTAAACAGGGCACAGGTTTAAAAAATAAAATATGACATTTGCACTGATACCTATTCAGTATTATTTTGTTTACAAAAATTGTAAAATACATTTTGGAGATTCATCATGGATAATTTCAGCGTTATCCAACGTACCAAATCATAGAATTTTATTTTGAGCATCGTCGGGCAATTATTAAAACTCAACGAGCATGTCGCCGCCATTTCCACGTGCGTAACTCACCCTCAGAGCATGTGATTCGACGGTTGATGGCACGTTTTATTTATGATTTATAATAAGATTTATGATATTACTATGTGGCAGGTGTACAACGGCAATTTCGCTCGAAAACCGCAAATCGATGTAGAGTTTAGCCGTTTGGCACACAGGTACTTTAGGGCAAAACACTAATTTTGAGCCGTAGTTCCTCAAAATATTTCCCTTAGGGGGGGTTATGGTGTCATAAATTTATTGTATGGGATTTAAAAAATAATAATTCAGAAACCCATCGTGTGGGGTATCAAATGAAAGGGCTTGATGAGCCGGTTCTAAAAATATACCACACTATTACCTTTGGGCTTATATAGTATTTTCAAAACATACCAAGTTTGGGCCCCTCCAGTTAGAAGACAGCTCAGTATTTTTCTCTAATATATACCTTTAATGATACTTTATATCCTCATTATTAACCCCCTGAAAGCAATTTGGAAAATATTTAAATTTAGTTTTTATTTTTGAATTTTTAAATACTCTTAAATAACACGAGTAAACAAGAGTGACACTGTACAAAATCAAATGACTTTTTTTTCCAGGAACCTCGAGTTGGGTATCGAAATAAAAGGCTTTAAGAGAATACGATTCGGAGCGCCCGATACAACCGAATTTTTCACTTATTTTTGACACTTGCTGATAAAACATCACGAAATTTGGAAGACAAATTCTTGTAATAAATATCTAGGTCTGCAATGTGTCAGTTTTCTGATATTGTATAGTTTAAAAGTTATACAGGATTCCAATTTTTCATACAAATGGTTTAAAAAAGATTTCTAGTTTCCTAATAAAAATATTTTACAAGATTTTGGGAAACCACAGACATTCGGCTTGCAATTATGACTTGTAAATTTCATAGTGATTGATCAGTAGGTAAATGTTAAAAAAAATTAGAAATTCGTTTGTATGAAGCCCGCTGCGAGGCGCCGCGTATCGTATCCTCTTAAAAATATAAAACACTTACAATAAAACAGACAAGCGCGAGTAAAAAAAAAATATATTAAAAGCCTGAAAATAAAAATAAATAAAAAAGAAACCGACTGCAAGAAAATTAAGAACTGAACAGAAATAAAAAATAAACCACTCGTATTTTTATTCTCAGAATCTCATATTTATTTTTTCACGCAACTTAATACAGTAGCTTCGCAAAAAAATTACTGTCTAGCCGACATGTATTGTGCTCCATTAGACAAACCTTTGAAGTTACCGACATTAGGTATTTGTAACAAAAAACCGCCCTTGGCCAAAATCATTAAGTGCGAAATGAATGTTATTGCAAAAAGCTGCAAAAGAAGCGCAGTTAATTTAGTGTAGCTACCTAAATGTTGTGTAAACGAGGTTTGTTCAGGAGGCGATTTAAATAAATAATAACTAACAAGTTAAAATAAAAATTAAAAAATTGGTTCGGTATGAAGTACCACACGAGCAACTTCTCTTTTTTTTATATTTGAGAATTTATGCATGAAGATAATTATTGCGTGTTTAAGAGAATCAGTTTTTAGAGATAAAAAACTAACCGCTGGATCGCTTTGCACCAAGCCTTAGAATGTAGAGTTTGTAGCCATCTTTACGTTTATCCCAGAGCACGCCCTCCAAGTATATTTTTTTCTTTAACTATTATTCTTGGAATTGGTTTTTTGCAAACGATATTCAAAGTTAAGCAACGTATTTGTCAGTACTTGGATGGATGACCGCTTAGCCGCACACTTTTTGTTTTTGTTTGTGTTCGTAAATTTCGTAAATCGTGGAACGGAACCAACAGTGCACTAGTCCGACTTGCACTTGACCGATGTTAATAACACGCATATTTACGTAATTTACAAAAAAAAGACAAAAACAAAAGGTGTGCCGCTAAGCGGTCACCCATCCTAGTACTGACCAAACCCGACGTTGCTTAACTTTGAATATCGTTTCCAACAAACAAATGTGATACTGTTTCTCTTAATAATACGACAAATGGCTCTGTACCGGTTATTTAAAATACTAATGGCTTGGGCCATTAATATTTGTTGTTAAACTTTAGAGTTTACACTATTTTCACTGCAAGTTGAAGTTTATATGTATTACTGTTTTTACGATAGAACAAAAACAACTATGTGTTTCTTTTATGATGACTGTTACGACGTGTTAAACAACATTCGCCGGGACCGCGAACGTTGTTTCTCTATTTTACACTGAAAAAAAAGATTAGCTAACAATAACACGAATTTTATTGTTTTATTGTAGCAAAAACTTTTGCGATTTATTTTTAAGTAGATATACTAGCGGTCTCGGCGAACGTTGTTCCGCTGCCGTCCCTCTGTAACCCGGCGAAAGTTGGTTTTTACCTAAAGTGCCCGAGTCCGGCTCGCACTTAACAGATCGAGATAAAAACTATCCTATCTTTAAAGTTGGATCAAATAACAGATAGTTAAAAGTTTGGTCAAAATCGGTTTAGTAGTTTAGAAGTCCATCGCGAACAAACAACGTGAGGCGTAATTTTTTTATATATAGATGTATATAGATATGAAAAACATAAACATACTTCTAAGTCTTTTTATTTATTATTATAGACTAATAGGAAAACGCTAAAGCGTCTATAATCAAGTTAATTTTCATTGATACTTTTTGATATTAGCTTAGTACCTCTGTAATACGTATTATTTATAAATTAAGAAAAATCGAGACGTTCTCGAACACAAACAAACCGGTTTTTGGATCGAATAATATCTATAGTTTGTTTGTAACTAAATCTATGGCACTCCGTACCTAGTTTGCTGTTTTTCATAAATAAATCTTGTTTTCCATGCAAGTTAACGATGCACTCTACGTCCTACAGTTCTCACAAATTATTATGGATACGAACGCACGGACTACAAGATACATGTGTTCGAGATACACGAGAAGTATTCTATTTACTTATTTGCTTGGAATTTTTCCCGAAGAACTTTCCATGCACTGAATAGAAAGAGACTTATTACAGCATACAGACATAATATGACCAGCGGCAGAGCCAACATTTAAAAAACCTTACCCAAAATCAGTAGTACCGTGTACATAGAGTACAGTAGTAATATCGACAGTAAAAAAAACTCCATACATAGAACTGAGGGACATTTTTTTTTATATAACCCATTGCATTTTTGACTGGATGATTAACTTGATGATGATGCTTCATTAGGATCATTGCAAATAAAAATAAATAAAAAACCTGTCTGCAGAAACATTAAGAACTAAACAGAAATTAAAATATACCAAATATTTAACTATAAGCAATACATTTGTATACAGTACAAAGTTTCCGCCGCAGACACCTCTTCCACGGCTTTTTCGAACGCTGCGAGTGCGTCTTCCGGTGATGAAATCTGTATGTCTTTATTTTTTATTTTAGGTAATAAAAAAAAGTCACACGGTGCCAGATTAGGATTGTAAGGAGGGTGACCGCGGAGCCCGATGTTCGGTCGCTTGTTGCTCATTGCAGACAAATCTTCTGGCAGGAATTTTGTGGTATACCATTCGGCGTTGATGCTGCTTTGGTCTTGTTATGGAATTGAAGCCAGATACCCCGTCAAAGTGAAGAAACTAGTAAACAAAATTTTCCCTGCGCTTCTCGATCACTTCAGTTTCATGTTTCGTTTTGAAACAGCCAAACTGTCGACTGACGTTTGTTTCTGGATCCTATTGATAAACCTAGGATTCGTCACCTGTCACAATGTTGTAATCCCGCCGAGAAGAGCTTGCTTCAAATGTTTGAATTATATCACGGCACGTCTCCACACGAGCCTGCTTCTGCGCTTCGGTGAGGTTGTGCGGCGCCCAGCGCGAAAATATCCTTCTCACGCGAAGGTGCTCGTGTAGAATCTTGTTAACGCTTCCCGAACCAATCTGCAGTGTATGCTGAATCTCTTCGTATGTGATTCGCCTGTTTTCTTGAATTAATTTTTTTACTGCCAGCACACTTTCTTTCCTGACAGCCGTCGTAGGACGACCACTCCTTAGTTCATCACCCAAAGCAAAGGCAACCGCGCTTGAACTCTCTATGCCAACTGTAGATGGTTGTTTTTGAAGTTTCTTCATCCATAAAAGCCATTTGTCATCAAATGAATCATCACGATTTAGGCCACATTTTAATCACATAAATCATCGCACGAAAATGTTCTCGATGCAGATCCATTTTTAAATGAGACACGATGATTAAATTAGGCTCTCAAAAAATATGTAAATAAATTCGAAATTCGAACAATGGTATTTTTACTTTTAAATAAACATTTTTTTTTAAATAATTACAAGTGGCCAGTGCCTAATACAAAAACTTTTTTTCGCAAAAGTTTCTGCGTGGCCTGGTACATACACTGATGACTAATGATAAACAAAAATTATAGATGCTAATGAAATGAATGAAGACTAAAATTACATTACGTGTACGTAGTACGATTACGTGCGTATCCTCCAAAGACTGAGGACCGATTTTTAAAATTATTTTAATTTTATTAAGGCTAAGATATAGGGCACATATGCGTAAATATGCCGTTTTTGTGCAAATTTTGTGGTCAAACTATTGCACTCTAAGAATTAAAAAAATATATATAATAAAGCTTGCTTTTATTTAATGCTTTATACATTATGCTTTATGCATTATGCTTTATGCATTATTTACATAATGCTAATAAAATCTGGAAGTGACCATGGTTTCAACATTTGTGCAAATTTTCAAAGCGTGGTTTGTATTTTGTTGTTATGAAAGTAGATTAAATAATTAGAATTGGCTGCTATCTAGTGCATTGAATCTAAGTTGTAGCAAAAAGTCAAAAAATGTGACTACAAAACGGTTTATATGCAATATTCCATACAAAAAATTAAAATTCTTAAGGCGTCGTTATGGTATAAATTACTTTAGAAATATATACAAATATATACAAATACATGTCTTAGTAATGTATATGACATTGTGAAATGATCTTTAGGACATTTGCATGTACATCGTTAGTATTACAGAAATTAGCTTTCTGGCCTATTTAGCCCTCTTAAGGCCTTATATACTTGAACGTGGACCAGTCGTTTGTTAACCGTGGTACACCCAGTAGTACCTGAACCACCAGTGGTACCACGGTTACTTTTTCCTAACAGTGGAACCCCAGTGGTATCACGGTTAGTATTTTTTCTAACCGTGGTACCACTGATCTTGTGCATGTTGCATGTATGCAATAAATACACGTGTTTTCATTCTTTCTTTTTCTACTTTTTATCCGACTTCGAAAAAAGAGGAGGTTCTCAGTTTGACCTGTGTGTATGAATGAATGTATGTTTGTATGAATGTATGTATGTATGAATGTATGTATGTATGAATGTATGTATGTATGTATGAATGTATGTATGTATGAATGTATGAATGTATGTATGTATGAATGTATGAATGTATGTATGAATTTATGAATGTATGTATGAATTTATGTATGTATGAATGTATGTTTGTATGTTTGTCCTCAATTATGGCGCGTTTGGTTGAACCAATTTTGATGCGGTTTTCTTTCTTTCTATTTTTTAACCGAATTCAAAAAAAGAGGAGATTCTCAGTTTGACCTGTGTGTATAAATGAATGAATGTATATTTGTATGAATGTATGTATGTATGAATGTATGAATGAATGTATCAATGTATGTTCTAACTTCAAAAAAATTAGGTACTCAGTTTGACCTGTATGTTTGTATGTATGTGTTTGTCTGCGATTATCTCGCGTTTGGCTAACCGTTTTTGATGCGATTTTTTTTCTGCTTATTAACCGACTTCAAAAAAAGAGGAGGTTCTCAGTTTGACCTGTAGGTATGAATGAAAGTATGATTGTATGTATGTATACATAACTACGGTAAGGTCAAACTGAGAACCTCCTCTTTTTGAAATCGGTTAAAAAATAGAAAGAAAGAAAACCGCATCAAAATTGGTTCAACCAAACGCGAGATAATTGAGGACAAACATACATACATACAAACATACATTCATACATACATACATACATTCATACAAACATACATTCATTCATACACACAGGTCAAACTGAGAACCTCCTCTTTTTTAAGTCGGTTAAAAAGTAGAAGAAAATAAAGGAAACACGTGTTTTTATCGTAAACATGCAATATGCACAGGATCAGTGGTACCACAGTTAGAAAAAACTAACCGTGGTACCTGGTACCTGGTTCATAAAATAAATGGCGAAAGTGTGAAATAAAAAAAAATAGAATGATTCTGTGAATGATTTGTAGATATATGTATATTGATGTATCAGCCCAGAATGTAAAAAAAAAGTTTATAATTTCTTGCGTTTTGATGTTTTTTTTTTCTATAAAGAAAAGTATTTTATTGTTTTTGCAAAAATAATTATCTTAAAAATTTTATGCTGAATTTTTTTTTGTAATTGCTATTTGTGGAGCCATTTCTTAATAAACGGAGACTCTACTACGGTACATGCAGCCTTATCGTCTAATATTCAATGTACATACCATTAACTGATTGCAAATGGATTTTTATTCTATTTATAGTACAGGGACATCAATAATTATCATCAATCAGATGTCAGCCTCCTTATTCAACTCGGTATAACTATCTCGATAACAAACGTATTCTATAGAATGATATTTGTTATCACCGCTATGAGACTTACCATCAACCGGACCGTAAGCTTGTTTACTAGCTTAGTGGTATAAAAAAAAAGGCTGCAGAACAAACTGTGTCTACAGATGCACTTACTGTTTGGCTCATTTGATTTGTAATGACAAGACCATCCATTACTAGGCTGTGCTAGCTTTTAAGTGGGTAAGAAAAACAGACAGACTTAACGTATTGGTATTGTACATTTGCTTTCTTTAATTGTATATATATATAGTCTTCTCTACCGTTATCTCTATCTTCTCTTTGACGACTGTTATAGAGCTGCAGCTGAATTTATGAACATCATATCAACTTATCTTTTTCATTATTCGTAGTGATATCGAGTTACAACTAAGTACCCGGCAAAGTTTAGTTGTAAATATGCTATATATAATATATTAACACTATAAAATAAACTATATATAGATATGTACATAATACGTACATGTTCTTTAGAAAGGCTGAAATAAAAAGCAAAATAAAAAAAATAAAATAAGCCACGACAGCGACGGTTTAAACGTAATCTAAAAAGGATAAAATAATTTGAAAACCCCTGACTTAACCAGATTATGTAACGAAAGATAATAAACGTAAAATCCTTTTATAATAGAGTTGATCTCTCGCGAAGTCGGTCATATAAACAATGGAGTATCAGTTTTCGTAGCACTTATTACGTGCCTTTTGTTTCTCGAAGATATACCTAGATGTTGTAATAATAAATAACATACTTAACTTAATATGTTCATATATAGTTAAATTAATAAACAACCAAAGAATATCCACCGGGACTGCCAATAAAAAAACTAAAGTTTTGCAGTTTTATAGAAACGTGAATATAATTATTGAAGATGTTTTACAACGACATAATGTAAACACTTAACAACAATTTGCCTATTAGAACAGTTAGAAAAAAAAAATCTGACACTCAAATTTTTGGGCGTTGATTGATTTATTTGGAAATAAGAGTGATATTCTCTTCATTCTTATTTAAAAATATATATATTAATATGACCAAGTGAATTTGCTAATTTTATAGTTCTGAGTAAATATTTGAATTTTATACCTACAAAAAACTGAGAAAATCGAGATTTTCAAAGTGCGGTCATGGCTAGCGCCTATCTTACGTAATACTGTGTGTCTTTGTTTGTTTCAATAGTGTCATATGTCTTTGTTTACTAATAATATGGCCTTAGCTTTGAAACGAACGAAGCTCTATCGTAAAACATCGAAGAATAAAAAACAATCGAGTGCGAATTGGGCTCGTGCATTTTGCCGAAGTACGGAACCCTCGGTGCGCGAGTACGACTCGCACTTGGCTGGTTTTCTAAGGTTCTTTATTTACGTGATATTGTTGTTTACTTCAAGGTATTATACAAACACACCAGCTTCGTACTCGTAAATATACACACCGGCACAATTAG
This sequence comes from Apoda limacodes, assembly GCA_946406115.1. NCBI lineage: Eukaryota > Metazoa > Arthropoda > Insecta > Lepidoptera > Limacodidae > Apoda > Apoda limacodes. The sequence goes on from OX291550.1 coordinate 27,745,217, forward strand.
CGGAACAGAAAAAAAAGTGAGACTATGAGATAATAACGCATATATTTGACGAAAATGTAATTAGACACAAAATAACAAATTGATTAACATCTTTTAACAACGACTTTGAAAAGTCTTCGTTATTTTTTATTGAAAAATAAAGAAATTTGAAAAAAGTGAAATTTTTAGATGATTATGAACCATCACAAAAAATAAAAAAAAGTAAGCATTAAATGATTTAACAATAAAATTAAAGCAAAATTAATAACGAGTGTTTCCCCCTCTTGCTCTGATTACGGTTTCCATTCGTCTGGGCATGCTACAGATTATGCTATCGATGATTTCTTGAGGCAACCGCTCCCACTCCTCAAGTAATGCGTTTCCAAGTTCATCCAGATTGTTGGGGGGTGGCATTCTGGATTCAACCCTTCTTTTTAGCAAGTCCCAGACATGCTCTATCGGATTCATATCGGGGGAATTTGCTGGCCACTGCATCACCGGTATACCTAGGTGGCTCAGATATGCCTGTACCGATTGTGCACTATGAGCACGAGCATTATCTTGCATTAGAATAAAGTCGTCACCAAAAAATGGGGCAAATGGTACAACATGCTCTTCTAAAATGTCTCTGATGTATCGATCTGCTGTCATGGTCCCTCCTGTGACTATCACTAACTCCGTGCGAGCTCCCAAACATATCCCTCCCCAAACCATAATCGAGCCGCCACCATAAGCCACTGTGTGTTCAAAATTAGACTGTATGTGGCGTTCTCCTTTGCGTCTCCATATTCGCTGTCTCCCATCGATCTGTTTTAAAAGAACTCTGCACTCATCAGTAAAGAGAACCTGCTGCCATTCGTTCAAATCCTATTTTTGTGTTCCGCTAATTGTGCCGGTGTGTATATTAATGATAGGGGTTTAAATAGGAAATTGCCGTTTTAACGCACCGACCGTTTCGAATAAAAATTAAACCTGCTTAGTGATTTTCAGATTTCATCGTAAAACTTTTTTCACACGAAAACCATAAAATTCTAAATTAAAAAATAAATGATATTTGATGTTCGATTTTCAATTGTTTTAACATTGAGCTTTGAAATTGAATATGGATACAGCGAAAAATAACGTCAGACCTAGGTTTCTGATTTCTCGAACTATTTTCGTTCTCGAGTCTTCTCGAGTTTCGAGGCTTTTAAAGAAGACCTTTAATTGGTAATAAAATTTAAAGAAAAAAACTCGAAAGGAACATATTTTTACTACCCCCACTAAAAAAACGAAACATAAAAATCTTCTAATACATAATAAACAAATCTTAATACATACTTAGAATAATAAGGAACACTAAAAATCTGTGTGCATCTTAATCATCTAGAAACAAATAACTTTAGAATGAAGCTATTGCTCTACTAATAATCTTGTAACAGAAACATAACTATAATAAAAACTTAAATAACTAATGGAAACAGATAACTAATGATGGCACGGTATCACAACAACCCTAAGAGTTTCTATTTAAAATTTGCGTTAATCTTCATATGATAATTAAACTTAGGCTCTACTAATCTGTAGTAGGTAACAGTAGCAAGTAACTAACAGTTAGTAATTCTTTAATCAGTCTTTAGTATTTCGCAGCTTTATCTTTGACAGATATCAAAACATAGAAAGTTCATAAATAACCATTACAATAATTAAATCTGAAAAAACCAATAGTAACAGATTACTAAGAGTTTGAATATGATTCTGCCTATAACAAATTTAATAAGTCGTTCAGAATTATTTTAATAGCTTAAGCACTGATTAACATCATAAGTTTAAAATCTTAAGCGCGGCGTGTTTGTATGTGTGTGAGTGAAACAACTTGCTTGCAGTAGTCGCAGTGAGCGGTCAATTTTACGCGGAAAGACCTACTCTGAATACATTGGATTACTGCCTCGATATTTCTCGAGGTACGGGATTTTTTCTCGTCTCGAACCAAGACGGATTTCTCAAGTCTTCTCGAGTTCGAGAATTCTCGAGCAGAAACCCTAGTCAGACCTCACATTGTTCATGAAATAGTTATTTCAACACTACAAGAACTGTTGTTAGAAACCATCCGTCATTCTCTATACTCACCGTACCTTACACCAACCGACTACCACTTCGTCGCGATTAGGACAATTTCTTCCTCGGAAAAAAGTCTTCCCAGGAAGCAGTACAATATTCTGCGTACAGTTTGTGGTGCACGTCCAGAGTTTTATCGGGAAGGTTTACATGAACTTCCTTTTATATGGCAGAAATGTATGATGAATTATGCTTTGATTAAATAAATATATTATTACGGAACGACCGTTTCCGGTGGTCCGTCTCCGGTAAAGGACCGGATGATGTAGGAAACGATGGAAGTTTCTGGGCATCCGCTCTTAGGCCCATTACCACTGTTGTAATTTAAATACAGAGATCAAAGAATCTCTAGATGTTTGACATCGCTAAGTCAAAACAGATTACTTGTTGACGTGGTTGTAAAAATTCTACTGCTAATTATTTTTACGGATAGTAAACTGTGCGATCTTCTTCTAAACTGCAAATTAATTGCATATATACTTCTCTTCTATAAAGAAGCCGTCCTCGTACGGTTCTTAGTATATTTATACAACGTGTATATATTACTCTAATACGGCTCTACGCCGTAACTGAGGTCCGAGAGAAGACTTCTCTGTGGGCTGGTGCACGTTTGTCTACTAACGACGGCGCACTGCAGCTGCTTTGCTGTCCTTATACTGTGGGAGGCCGGAGTCTACTGAACTCCAAATCCTCGGCCTGCGCAGTAGTGGTGTTGTCTTGAACACCGACCGCTACACACCAAGGCTACGGGGCGACCTGCTCTGCGCCGAAGCTACTGGCGAGCTGCGCTCACGTGCGATCTTACACTGTGCTAGCCACGTGCGGCCTTACCTTGTGCCTGCTGGCGGCATATTCACTACTCATCACACTCTGTTAGGCCACTTAAAATCAGTCCCGTCCGCGTCTCCTTTCTACGGCGGCGGTGACCTGAGGGGTGCCTGCAGCGAGCAAGACGTCGAATCGGTCTCTAGGCCGAAGAAACCAGATTGTACTAGTTCCCTAATAAAAGCTTTAAAACTACACTGTAAAAATCTGTGTAGGCAGGCTTGCGTTTTGCTATCTTTCTACGTATTTAGGTAGTCCTATATAATTGTAAAATAGGTGGTCTAGATATTTAACTGTTAAGAACCACCCTATGTGATTAGGATATTGTTCATTAAAAGCTGTTACGATAAAATGAAAGAGTATACTAATATAACCTGCCTTACCCTTGAAAAGTGTTTCTTTACTCACCTCTGAACTCCCTCTATCTTTTCTTCTCCCTTTGAGCACCTAGCCGGTGCATTCGGTAACAGGGCACTACTACTATAATCTGTCCTGTTATAATATATCATTCTACAAAAAAAAATCATTACGACACGGTAATTTTATAGTTTGACCCCTATTATTATGTGGCTTTACAAAGTCAATTACAGTAAGTAAACTTAATATTTCTTCGCATCGAGCCAGTGGCGTTGATATATCTTCTTTGTCCAATAATGGAGATAGATCGAAGAAAGGAAATGTATCCAGATTTTTTTTTCGGAGGAAAATTACTCAGCTTTATTTCGCGGAGATTCTGTCTACAGTCTAAGGAAAACTGTATTATTAATGAAAAACTATATTACTACTAGCTTTTGCCCGGGGTATACCCGCGCCAAATTCAGTTATAGGTGTAGGATTTCAATGGCAACTGATTATAAAATAAAAACCGACTCACATTTGACGTTTTCTAGTAGCCTATGCCCTTCCCAACAATCAAACTATTGCCATGCCAAATTTGCCCGTGGTTCCACCCGCTCTAAATTTGGTTAAACGTGAAGGATTTCAACGGCAACTCCTCAATAATATAAAAAAAACGACTTACACTTGACGTTTTCAAGCAACCTATGTCTTTACCCGGGACTCAAACTATCTCCATACCAAATTTCATCTTAATTGGTACAGCGGTTTAAGCATGAACAGGTAACAGACAGAGTTACTATCGCATTTATAATATAGCGGACCCGCCAGACGCTGTCCTGACTGGAAAAGCAGCGCCACATTAATATGATATTTTAAATCTAACATTTTTTTTTTTTAATTTTGCGATTCCATACTACTTCTAACAAAACTACGGTTGGGTCATCATTTTTGGATATCTCAATGTTTACTTCTTAGTCTTAATTTTTTAATTCTTCATTTGCTTCCAAATCTTCTATCGTAGACGTAGGCGGGAAGCCTTTCTTTAATTTTTTTTTTATTTTATACTAGCCATTTCGATGCGTTTTTTACGTTCTATGTAATGTGTCGTTTTCAAGCCACAAATTTCACAATGATTGAAGCTGTGGGATATGGTAATAATGGAGTCGCATTCAATGCAGCGAATGTTGAAATTATTGTCGAACATTTAATATTTGCCGTTTAGGAGAAGATCAGGGACACACAAACTGCAGCGCCACCTACCGGGTCCAATTATGTTTAAAAAAAATATCACTAAAATCATCCCTTCCGCTTAGAAGATCAGGGACACACCGACTGCAGCATCACCTAGTGGCTGCATTTGTGAATGCAAATCTTGCAGAACCCACACCAACGTACACAAAAAACCGGCCAAGTGCGAGTTGGACTCGCGCACCGAGGTTTCCGTACCTACCACCATTTTTGTAATCTACAAACACAAACAAAAATATTTTTATATTTGAGTCGATTGAATGAAAGGTAAATTGAGGTTTACGATTTATGACGTATTAAAAAAAAACTACTTACTAGATCTCGTTCAAAGCAATTTTCAGTGGAAGTTTGCATGGTAATGTACATCATATATTTTTTTTAGTTTTTTCATTTTCTTATTTTAGAAGTTACAGGGGGGGGGACACATTTTACCACTTCGGAAGTGTCTCTCGCACAAACGATTCAGTTAGAAAACAATGATATTAGAAACCTGAATATAATTTTTGAAGACCTATCCATCCCACACGTATGGGTTTGATGAAAAAAAAATTTTTTGAGTTTTAGTTTGGAGTATGGGGAACCCCAAAAATTTATTGTTTTTTTTCTATTTTTGTGTGAAAATCTTAATGCGGTTCACAGAATACATCTACTTTTCAAGTTTCAACAGTATAGTTCTTATAGTTTCGGAAAAAAATGGCTGTGACATACGGACGGACGGACAGACAGACATGACGAATCTATAAGGGTTCCGTTTTTGCCATTTAGCTACGGAACCTAAAAACAATATTAAAATCTTCCCTGCCGCTTAGGAGATCAGGGACACACCGACCGCAGAATCACCTAGTGGGTCCATTGGTGAATGCAAACCTTGCAAGGACCCACTCCAACGTACACAAAAAATATTATTAAAATCATCCCTACTGTTAAGGAGAATATCAGTGACACACCGACTGCAGCGACACCTACCGGGGTCCAATTGTGCTATCAAACCTTGCAGAGACACACTCAAACGTACACAAAAAATATCATTAAATTCATCCCTGCCGCTTAGGAGATCAAGGACACGCCGAGTGTAGCGCCATCTACTGGGTCCCATTGTAATTTCAAACATAGCAGGGACCCACTCGATCGTAAACAAAAAATATCATTAAAATCGTCCCTGTCGTTTAGAAGTGACAAATTCACTGCTGCTCCTCCTACCAAGTCCAATTGTAGATTCAAACCTAGATCTCGAACGTACACAATAAAATATCATTATCATCTTCCCTGCTGTTTAGGTGAAGATCAGTGACAAACCGACTGCAGCGCCATCTACCGGGTCGACTTGTGTTTCCAAATCATGCAGGAACCCACTCGAACGTACACAAAAATATCATTAAAATCATTCCTGCTGTTGAGGAGAAGAAGAGTGACACACACGATCAGGGACACACCGACCGCAGAATTACCTAGTGGGTCCATTGGTGAATGCAAACCTTGCAGGGACCCACTCGAAAGTACACAAAAAATATTAAAATCATCCCTGCCGCTTAGGAGATCAGGGACACACCGACTGCAGCGATTTCTACCGGGTTCATTTGTGAATTTAAACTTTGCTAGAACACACCCTCTCGCACGTACACAAAAAATATAAACATCTTCCCTGCTGTTTAGGAGAAGATCAGAGGCACACCGACTGCAGCGCCACCTATCGGGTTCAATTGTGTCTTCAAACCATCCAGGAACCCATGAAATATTCAGACAAAATTTCTCGCTTACCGTTCCAACCTTTTAGGAGGAGTTAGGTGACAAACACACGTACAGAATAATTATACGTGTCCATGGCAAAATCGTGTCGTGTCGCTCGACAGTAAATTTTAAAAGCGTCCATGAGCTTCCGAAGTTGAACATTTTGTCTCCTTTCCTTTTTTAACGTGAGTAAGTAGATATAAAACCTGTAAAAATGACACTTAAACACGTAAATACTCGTACTTTCCACGAAATTTTATTTTAACGAGTTCACAAGTTTTTTAAACATCCAGAATTTTGATTTATGAAACCCTAAATGTACCATAATACGTGGCTAGTTCTTTGTCTAGTTGGCTAAGGTTCCCACTATTACTCTCGAAACTCAACACACTTTTAGCAAATATTCTGACTGCAACATCATTCTGAATGATGAACATCAAGGAGTACACTAATTATGTAGATTTTATGTCTGTCTTGTAAAGTAAAGTCTATTAAAGTGTAACGCAAAAACTACGGTTTGACAATGTATTTTCAGTTTGATCTATTACATTGTTTGGGGGTTTTTACCTTAAAATATATAACGCTTTCCATCTTAATCTGTAAAGGATAACTTTAATCAGGAAAGATAAGGATAAGGAGATAATTATAGACATTATTAGAGTATAGTGTAGATAACCCACGCAGACGTACGTACGTACGTAGACGTAGGCACAGGAAAAACTAGTAAAAGATGGAAAGAGAAAGGCAAAGCTTATTAACGTTAAATTATATATAGTTCATTTGTGGGACGCAGATTACTACAGTCTTGTACTTGACGACCTTATAAAAATATACGGCTGAATGTCTGAATAATGTTTTGTTATGAAATAGTTAGGGTTGCCAATTCGGGATTTTTTATTTCTCAGGCAAAAACTGGCGAAGTGTTTTTCGTATAAGCATTCAGTTGCGGTTCAGTAGAATATTGATTCTTTATTTAAAAAATGGTTCGGTAGCAAGTACCGCACGAGCAACTTCTCTCGAGAATATTTTTTTTATATTTGAGAATTTATGCATGCAGATAATTATTGCGTCTTTAAAAAAATCAATTTTTTGGCGATAAAAAACAAACCGCTTGACTGATTTTGCTCACACTCTTTTCAGATCTAAGTCATGACGTGGCTATGTATCGATTGATATCGTATAATTTAGTCTATTGGTTCTTGAGACATCGAGGGGTAAGAAAAGCCACACACACACACTCACATTTAGAAAGATTATATTCTAAAAATTATGGCAAAACATTCTTCAGGTTTCAAAACGTAAAGAAAACGCAAATTTAGCGATTTCGATTTTGGGACCTATTTCCTCAAAGTTAATAACACGATACTATAATAGTCCAGTCTGTGGGGACAAAACAGTGACTTTGATATACAAAAGATTGAGTATAAAATGTTTTAAGTTTTAAATATTTATTGTAATTAATTTTAAACATTTTCATGTTTCGCGTAGGTTGACCACTTTTTTAGCATTTTTCTTACCAATTAGGTGGCAAACAAGCACGTGTACCACCTGAACTCCTAAATAATCTTCGAACTGGAAGTCTCAAACCTGAAAGGATCTCAATGCTCTTGGAGATGTTTAGAGGTGTGATCTAGAATCGTAGAACCACATTGATTTTTTTTATAATTTTATTTGCCTCTTGTAACAATTAAACCTCGTAACTTTTTACCTATAAGACATACACAATAAAAGTAAATCTAAGAATTGTTAGAAATTTTGTCTTTTTTATACTTATCATAGAAACCTTTGTCATGAAGCGAGCTGTTGAGACATTAACTATAATAAATCTAATTTTGGTTCTTCAAACTTCCCACACTTCCCCGAATATTACTTGACACATTTTATACTCCATCTTTTTTTTGTAGGGCAAACTTTTTTGGCAATTGGTAACCCTGTACGTAGTATACTTTTATTGTAATAAGCTCAGTTACAGCTTGATTTACTTTATAATAACTAATATACAGTAGCTTTTGTTTACGTAACTATTACTTTATCTATAAATGAGTATGAACTTCAAGGTTAGAGAATTATTCATATTAAAAATGAACTTGGTCTTAAAAACTCTTTAGCACGTGTTATATTCTTAAGATCAGGGTAATTTTCTGAGTGTCTTTATAGCCAATTGTTTTTAATAACTAGGAGTTCCTTTGCAATAGTGTTGTGAAGTAAGTCTAGTACCTTTTTTAAGACTTAAGGAGAAGGAAAGTACATAACATGGAAAATCTTATATTAGTTCAAAATTTTAATATGGCCAATTTCTGGATTTATTTTTTATCCTAGAAACACAGAAAACCAAAATACGCAAAGTTTTCAACCCTAGGTTTGCAAATGAATTGAACATTTTTCTATCTACATAAACTGAAATTTCATCCAAAAATCTGCCAAGGGAATGGATTTTCTTAGTCTCAAAGAACAAGATTACTTTAACATTAATTCAAATTAATTCCAAAATATATTTAAACGTGGCTGTAACTTGAAAAAATATCCTATATACTATAAACAGGCGGGACTCACTTCAATGCAAGAAATAAATTAGTTTTTATTTTGGCTTGCATCGATATCGTATCGATACGATATCTGCTCTGCTGGCACGATCAATTATTTGACGGGATGCAAATTAAATTAGGCCAAACACACATATTTGTATAGCCGTCAGATAAATCTTTAGAATAATATAACTTACTTTTTAACCGGCTTAAAAAAAGGAGGAGGTTCTTCATTCATCATTTGACGATTTTTGGATGTATGCAAGGTTAACTCGCGCATTGGTCTTATGTTGTAAGGATAGGTCCAAGTAAACTAGAGTTAGGTATGAAAATGACTTCAACTGTGTCGTCGTAACTGACGGTCTATGTGTTTGTCAGATATTAGGGTTCCGTAGTCAAACAAAAAAAACGCAATCCTGTTTGGCTATTTAAGGGTTCAGTCACTAATACGAAATTCGGAACTGTTTCTAAATGGTAAATTCTAAATTGTTTAAGTATATCTGTCAGTCTGTCCGTTTGATGGTGTAAAGTACTTAGCCAAATGGTTTAAAGTGAATCCAACGTGATATCTTCATTATCTTCTTACTTCTTCTTTATCTATAATTTCATGATATCTTCTTCGTTTGACCGTGTTTCTCTTACAGTTTCTTCATGTATATTCATTTAACCCGTTTAACTATTTTAGGGTTCTGAAGCCAAATTAACGAAAAAAAAGCTTCTAATAGCTCTTATAAAAAATATGTTTATAAAAAAAATTAAAAGTAATTATTACTGGATTTTTTTTTGCATTCGACTTCAAACCGCAGAAAATACGTACCTACCTACCCCAATCTTCTGTCAGTATGTCTGCTGTAGGGTGCTTTTTTTTTTATTAAAGTCGGATTATTTTTTAGGGTTCCGTACCTCAAAAGGAAAAAAGATACCTTTATAGGATCACTTTGTTGTCCGTCTGTCTGTCTGTCAAGACCCTTTTTCTCAGGTACGCGTGAGGGTATCAAGTTGAGTTCGATATCAGGCGCCTATCCCTTGAAGCTGTAAAAAATAAAAAAATAAGGCCGAAATACGGCCATTGTTGACGCATATTTTGGCATTCACAAATAAATCAAAAGCTGTGGGGTACTCCCCGTTGACTTTTAACCATTAAATTTTCAAATATATGTTTTTTATGCCACTTAGGTGGCAAAAAAACTTATGGTCCGCCTGATGGTAAGCGGTCACCGTAGCCTATGGACGCTTGCAACACCAGGGGTATCACCCGCGCGTTGCCAACCCTTCAAAAATCTAATAACTTTTTTCTTGAAGAATATGGGGATACAAATACAATACAAATATCCTTTATTGAACAAAACAAAAACACAAACTTATTGAAAAAATACTATTAAAAAACACGTACAGCAGGCGATCTTATCGCCAGATGGCGATTTCTACCAGATAACCTATGTTGGTATTGATATACAAATTTAAAAGATTGGAATGATAGGATGTGCAAAATTGTACAAAAACTGAAATAAAGATATAAGTAACATAAAATAAGAATAGTATAAATTACCAAATAAATAAATAACTACAAAATACATAAATACCCTTATACATAAAATATAAAATACACAAATTCCTTACATAAAAATACATAAACTACACATATATAAAACAATCATAACTTAAATATTTTAATGTCTACATCAGAACAACAGAGGGAGCAAAACAACAAGATTATGCGAGATTTAAAAAATGCTTTTTCACTTGTGCTTTGAAGGTTGTAAGTGATTGTGCTTTTCGGATATCTACTGGCAGAGAGTTCCACAATCGCACTGCTTGTACGGTGAAGGAATCATCGTAAAATTTTGAGTTGTGACTCGGTGTATTAAGTAATAAATTAGAGGAGGAACGCAAAGAGGCATAGTAACCAAAACGCTCTTTGAGATAAGAAGGGTAGCTAGGATTGAACAGCACACAGTAAAGAAGTGAAAGAATATGAGCATTCCGGCGAAAGCGAATTGGGAGCCACTTGAGCTTCACGCGAAAATTGGAAATATGGTCATATTTGCGTTATCCAAATATAAACCGAATACAGAGATTTTGTAGTCACTCAAGTTTGTTTAATTGGTCTTCAGTTAAATCAGGATAGCTAGCATCGGCGTAATCGAGTATGGGAAGCAAAAGAGAGTGTGCAAGAACAATTTTAGTGCCCGTGGGTAGGAAATTTTGCAGCCTTCTTAGGGAACCTACAGCGGAAAACATTTTCCTACTGACCTCGGCTATCTGTGAAGTCCAAGACATACTACTATCTATAATAATACCTAGATTCTTAACCTGGTCATTATAAGGTATAAGTACATTGTCTACACAAACTTTCGGGAGACTAACCCAGTTTATTCTAGACATAAACTTTGGACTGCCTAGTATTATGGCCTGGGTTTTTGCTGGGTTTATTTTTATGCCAAAGGCTTTTCTCCATTCTGAAATTCTGAGGAGATCAGAGTTTATCAAACCTTTCGTTTGAAATAAATCATCAAAAGTTGTTTGATTATAGACCTGGAAATCGTCTGCATACATGTGGTGGAGAGAAGAAAGTTGGTGAGAAATTGAATTAATAAAAATCGCAAATAAGAGAGGAGTAAAACGCCACCTTGCGGAACACCGGCAACTATGTGGCACCAATCTGAAAAAATGTTATCGAATTTGATACTTTGCCTACGTCCACGCAAGTAGCTCTGAAACCATGCAACCACCGTTGGAGATATGTTAAGAGAACGCAATAACTCCAACAACACATCAAAATCGACAGTATTAAATGCATTACTAAAATCAAGTAACGTTAATACTGTGAGCTGTTTATTGTCCACTCCCATGCGAATGTCATCTGTGATTTTAACTAGAGCCGTAACAGTACTATGTCCTGCACGAAATTCTGATTGAAGAGGATTTAATAGGTTATTTCGTGTCAAAAACAGGTTTAGTTGTTTTTGGACAAGACGCTCAAGGACTTTGGATAAAAAATGAAGAATAGAAATAGGACGAAAATCAGAAAGACTAGAAGGATTCGATTTTTTTGGCAAAGGAATTATGTAAGCGTCCTTCCATGCCATAGGAAATGTACAAGAGGAAATAGAATGATTAAGGATTTTTGTAATTGTAGGACAGATAATATCAATTATATAAATTATCATGTTACGGCTTATATCGTCGTTACCGACTGCATTGGAAGTAATGGCGAGAACGTTCTTCTTAACATCACAATCGGTGAATTGTGTAAAAGTAAAAGGAGAGAAATCAGGAGTTGGTAGTGAGGAAAGATTATTTAAAGTATTGGTTTTTGCAATACCATCAAAGATAGAAGAGGAAGTGAAGTGTTGATTTAGGAGATTAACATTGATGTTTTGCGGAAGTGAATTCTGAGATGATTTGCCAACTCCTATTGATTTTAGAAATTTCCATACTTTAGACGGATTTTCATTTTCAACTGATTTGTGAATGTGGCGTCGCTGCGCGTCTCTACACGTTGTATTGCAGCGATTCCGTAAAAGTCTATAATTTTCTAGATTGGCATCAGTAGGATTTCTTTTATATTTGGATTAAGCATTGTTTTTCTTAGCCATCAGTGCTTTGAATTCCTCTGTTAACCAGGGAGCAGGAAGATGTTTTACTCTGACTGGTCGGATAGGTGCATGCACATCATAAAGTTTAGTTAACATAGAGTTGAAAAACATAATTTTTTCATCAACTGAAGGAGATTTATCAATTACAGTCCAGTCTAAGTTGCTAGCATCTTCATGAAGAAGCTTTATATCCATGGCACTAAAATTGCGTTGTAGAAGTATTCTCGATTTTGCTTTAGGGGGACGTATTTTATAAGAAAGATATAATAAATCATGATAGGAAAAAGCATCAGCTGAACATTGACCATGCTTAGCGACGTGTTCAGAAGAAGAAACAAAAACAAAATCTAAAAGAAGCAATTTGGATAGAAGTGAGTGGCTTGTAGTGGTAAAATGTACATATTACTTGCTTCTACAATAGATCTTAGATGTTTAGCTCGTGAATCATTTTTAAGTATGCAAGTGTTGAAATCACCCATGATAATAGAATGTGTATATGTAGGTGTCAGGTCTTCTAGGAGCTTTTCAAATGTAGAAAAATAATTAACATGTACTGATGGACTATAGAAAAAAAAAGAGCTTTACTATGGTGTAGGGTAATTTCAATAAATAAATATTCAGGTGTATTAGATTGAGGAGATTGATCAGAAGAACTAACTAATACTGGGGATACTGTATTCCTAAGAGCTAATTCCTCAACCCGAGCAACCATTTCGGTTCTAAGGTGAGAGAATGAATTCCCTGCAGTTGGCAAGCGGTGCGATGGTAGAAAGTAGCTGTGGGCATCATTTTGGACAATTCCTCAGAACAACTGATATTAACTCATAAACCTGTGAGACTTGATCTCATGATGGAAGAACTATCTACATATAACAAATTTGTACGAAACCCTCGGTGCGCGAGCCAGACTCGCACTTGGCCGGTTTTTTCTTAAAATATTATTTTATGTGACTTAAAGTATATGCTTTTCATATTGAGATTCGTCGTTAATGATCCTTGAAACAAACGTGCAACATTTTTCGAAACCACGTCAAGAAGTTGCAAAGTTTTTCAATCAAATTGAACGTTAATTTGTATTCCCGATAGAAAACTTTGAAATTAAAACATTTATGTCTTTCAACAAATATAAATAGCAAATAGTAAAATAAATTCTGCACGTGTAGGGTATGAAGCTTCCTCGGGAAGAGGTAAACAATTTTCATGTTTGATTTAAGGATCTACTGACGTCATACATCGATTGATTAGTTATCAACGTAAAATAGCAATGTATGTGTATTACATTAAAACTCATGTTTTCTTATGGTACGTAGCGTTTGTAACGCCCCTCCTTCCTGGACATAGTAGATAGTAATAAGAAATTATTTACCCAAGCGTGATCGTCAAAATGGTAGGACCCGGAAACCGTTGTGTAAAGTAAGTAGTAACCCAGTTGTTTTAGAGGTATGTCAGAGTAATATAGCAAACAATAAGCAAACAAATAAGCGTAAAAGAAAATAGTTAAGAAAATAAATATAGCTAAACCTAAGATCATAAATAATGTCCACTTTGAATTTTTACCATTTCTAAAGTCTGTACAAAAACACCTAAGCAAAGCAAATACTCGAATTATTTAATTTTAACAAAGTAAAAAGAATATCTTTTAAGTATAATTTTATTTAATATTCTAGTTATGTTGGTTGGGGTACTATTATAGAGTCCTAGATTAATATGGAAAGTTTTAACAAACCCCGGGTAATTTCAAATAAACTAACACGTCATACCATTATACAGAATACGTGAAAACCAAGTTAACTACCCTTTATTATTGTTAGAATATTTATTGTATGAGGCTACCCTAATCGTTTAGATTCACTTAGGTAAGTTTCGCGGGTGTTTTCAATATTATAAAAGTTCTAAGTAACTTAAACTTTCGCGGTTATATTCAACATTATAAAACTCCTAATCAGCGCTAGTCTTTAAACTACCACCAATCACATACGTTCAAATAAACCACCAATTAACGCTTTTAAAACATTCTCCAATCAACTTTAGTTCCAATTAAACACCCAATCATAGTTAGCTCTAAACCATTCATTTTCGCGCCACAGTGCGGCCGATTCCCAAAAAGCTGGCCAAAACTCGAAAAATCGAGTAATTGATTTAAAATTTCTTACTCGGGGGTTTTCGGGGTCGCTGATTACGAATTCAATATTAAAAATTTGAAAAGCCACCCCCTTCCTCCCCTATTGACTACCCCCTCGCGTGAAATAGCGTATATTATTCAACATAATCAAGATGCATGTCAATTTATATGTTTTCGTAGTCGCTGATTACGAATTTGATATTAAAAATTTGAAAAGCCACCCCCTTCCTCCCCTATTGACTACCCCCTCGCGTGAAATAGCGTATATTATCCAACATAATTAAGATGCATGTCAATTTATATGTTTTGGTAGTCGCTGATTACGAATTTGATATTATTAACGAATTCAAAATAGTGAAAAGCAATATGGTGATGTTATATAATTAAAAAAAACTTTTTTTTATGTATTGATATATTTTTAATGAAATCAAAGAGTAATTTCCAAATTTTTAGTTTAGAAGTGCAGTATTTAATTTGAGTTAATAAAATATGTATAATTTATTAAATATTACATGAAAAAATTTTCATTGCCTATCTCATATCGGTCACAGTCATATTCATCCATGTCTGTTTCAGAAGCGGAAGAACTGTCATAAGATTGTTCATCTTCTATTCTATTATTCACATTTGGAGGTGCTAGCAAATTAATACAATCTTTAGATAAAGATTTGAGTGGTTTTAAAGGTAATCAGATGCAATCAAAAATCGTTTGAATACATCCTCCATTGTCTTTTGACGATAATGTTTTCTTGCAAAATTTGCGCGATAAATTTTAAAAAATTTATTGCAGGCTTCCTGCGCAGACATTTGACCAATAGGCAACACTGAATATTTTATTATTATTGGGCCATGAATCAAAAGTTTGTGAACTAATGTGGGCATGTAATACCAGGGATATTTTTGTACAATATCTTTTGCTAATTTGACAGCATACTCGTGGAAATTTTCTTCGTGTATACCATGACCACAGGCGATAGTTTGCAAAATAATATAAAAACGATATATGATATCTTGATCAATTCCTGTTATTTTTGCAGATTTTTGATAGTTTTCAAAAAACCTCGGGCCGTATTTCCGTCGTTTGAAGTTCAACTACCGGCTTTTGGTACGTCAACAATTAAGCCTAATTCTTTTTTGAAGGCTGCTTGAATATTACCTTTTTTTTGATCGTGATTCTTTTTCTTCTTTTGTTCGAGCTTGCCATTTTCCAATGTCAAGTTTGTAAGATAAATGTAATAAAAACTCAAAGCATCGAATCCAACAATGTAAAGTTGACAGGCCAAATTGTAAATGAGCTTCTTCAATTTTCTGTTCTAACATTTTATCTATATCGTTAAATTGACTAGATGTACAATTACATAAATAGCAACGCATCGCGGATGTTGTATCAGTTATTGAATTACAAACTTTAGTATCTATCATCGTCAACCTCAAATCATATTTAATAGATACTTCTTTCCCAGAAATAGTAGTAGTTAATGGAATCAACTCTCGTATTTGCCGCTCAACGTTATTTATTGTTTCTTTTGTTAAATCTACTGATTCTTTAGCACATTCAATTGAAACAGGCCGACAATATCTTGTTGACGATGTTCTTGGATTTTTCCATACAACAGTTATTTCTTTTGTCGAAGTATTAGTGTGGAAAAGTTGTAGTGGAACTACAGATGTAAAAAAAATACTCTCATCGCTATTGCTGTTCTCGTCAAGCTTTTGTTTGTACGCACAGTGTCCCGAACTACCATCACAGCCCCATTAACAAAATAAAGTTAAATTTTTTAGTTTATCCTCTGATAAAGTTTTCACTACTTCCATTTGAATTGAAAGAATACGATCCAATGTATGATCTAATAGAGGTTGTAATTTTACTTCAGCTTTATCTATAGTAAAAGAGAGTCCCGAAGTTGGGTAGCATTGCAATTTTGACTTTTGTAGCTTTTTGTATGAAGGTATCATGTTTGATTTATTTTCCAAATGAGCGTGACGCAACTGTTGGTATTTACTTTGTGATAACCCAAGTTCAATAAACAGAGATAAAGCTTTGTCACTTGTAAAAGGAATATTTGTATTACCCACGGATTCCAAACGTTTTCTATATTTTTTAGCTTTCGTAGGACTACTTTTTTATGTTCAGCCCGCAATTTACTTTTTGCAGAATACAAAAGTTCGTCTGTCGATACTGTTGCTCGTAAATTTTCAGTTTTTCTTCGTTTACTACGATCAGAAGACTCTGAAAAACTCACTCCTGGACGACCTGGGGTAGATTGCTTTGTAACAGATTTTTCTTTCTCTGGTTTGTGTAAATCTACTGGTTTTGATAGCCAATCTTGATTTTTCCTTTGGAAATTTTCTTCTGTTCGATTACTATCGTTCCACCTCTTTCTCATCTCGGATATCAATTTTGCTATTTTAATTTGCTCGTCATTTGACAATATGTACTGACATTTATGCGTTTTAGACATGAATTTTTCTATCATTATATATATATCCTTGATGTCTTTTTTAATTTCTTTATTTATTATATTGAACAGTTTTAATCTTGTTATTTCATCTTCCGTTGAAGTACTGGATCCTAAAAAACAAACAAAACTTTTACATTAAATATTCACAATGAATATTTACAGTGAATTCGTTTCAAACATGAGGCACTTCTGATCTTTTATGTTATTGCAACTGTACATAGGGTATACATATATGTGTGTGTGTGTGTGTGTGTATAAGTTCCTGTCGCAGCGCGCGCACGAAAAATCAGAAAGTCTTATACATACACACGTGCGCACACGCACATCACATTTATATTAGGTAGATCCAGGTGCGTATATGCGCCGTCTCACTTGCTCATTCTTGTAAATAAATGTACAAAAAAACTCAACGGGCAGCTACGGGCAGCTAATTTTTTTTTTTGGTACATAATAATATTATTAACAACTTTCAATAACTTAGAGAGCAGGATCTATCAAGATAAAAAAGTTTTCACTCGACTATATAGATAACAAAAAAAATAATAATAATAAAACACAGTCTGGGCATATCTCTTTTTAACAATTTACTATTAAGTATTTTATAAGCAGATTTTTTTTTAAGTATTGTACTTACCTTCACATGAAGAATCCATTTTTTTGTTTAAGGTTTACTTGGCAGTAAAAACTTTCACACGTGTTCAATGCAAGCGTTTATTAATCGATTTTCCCTACGCGTGGCTACACGTGCCGTAACGGCCACATTCAGACTAAGATTATGGAAGGGATTCGAGGCAAGGGACCTCACTCCGAACATTTTTCGTCTCTTAGGGGACTCCTTAAGCCAACTTGATGACAAAAAAACCCTAACTAAAAACTTTTATTTTGGATTTTTGGCCGCAAAAAGCGGCCTTCGGCCGCACTGTGCACAGGTTCAAAATTTTACGCAACTTTATTTTGTCTGAGTCCGAATTCATAAATCGGAAGATAGATTACTACCTACATTTAACAATTAATTCTGTGTTGATGTCTATGATTCGTAAGTAAATTAAAATTTTACATTTTAGTCATTTGTACTTATATTTTGTTAGCTTTAAACCTTTCATAAAATAAATCATAACTTCTCATATAATGTATAAAATTACTGAGCTTGAATATTTGAACGCGCCATTCTTATTTAAAGATGCATTTTGCTATAGGTATTACGTTCATTGAGAACTGTTTACTAATGAAAATCTTCGCGCTCAAACTTGAATAAAAATAAACACAAACAAAAATATTAAGGCATAATTATGGTATCGTCACACGTTGACGCAAGGCACACTATAGTAAAATAAGATTAGTATTGTAATACATTGTATCGTTAAAAAGAAAGTACCTACTAATAACTGTATCTATGTGCGTACCCACGGATAGCGCAATTGGTTGCGTCCATAATGTGTTAATACGAAATCTTTAGGTCAGTTTGTATAATAATTCAACTATTCTTCTATATTATAGTACAGTACAGTTAATAGCAGTAGGTCACTCTAACTGAGCGGTACGCAACTGAAAGTTTTGCAATTGCTCAGTCTAGATTTACATAACGAGTTTCGCAATTGCTCGGTAGAGGCTTACCTTACGACCGAAGAAATGGAGCACTGTTTGTTTACTTGTTGGTTTTTTAATTACGAAAACATAACTAAGCAAGCAAGGATTTTTAGGTCTAGATGTAGATATTGCTGTACTATAATGAGAAAATGATAATTTAAGTACTTAGCCCCTTCCATCTCACATTTAATGATCTCATCTTTTAGCCCCTCATTATCTAAAACTTAGATTATCATTTTATTATTATTGTAAAGCAATATCTTTATTTAGACCTAAAAACCCTTGCTTGCGCTTCTTATTTCATGTATTTTTTAAAGTCTTATAGTTTAGAATATCAAATGGATGTAGGAAGGGGCTAAGAGTTTAGATTATCAAATGGACCAACTGTAACGGACAGAGACACAGAGTTACTTTCGCATTTATAATATTAGTATGGATTATAGAAGTTTTTTGGCGAGTCTTCAAAATTACAAACAGTATTCCAATTATGTTGTACTTCCTCCTGAATAAATTTAAACCAATGTCTAAAACTTTTATAAGCCTAGTAATATGACCACAAGATTAACTAACTGAAAAATAAATATTTTTTTAAGCAAATCAAGGCAAAATTTCGTAGCAGAACTGCAAAGCGCATGTTGACTGGCGCAGTTTCATGAATATAAAGTAGGAAATTGAACTTGCTCTTAAAACAAACTCAACAACATTTAAAATGCATCGAACCATTGCGTTCGCTGATAGAGGTCATATTATATCGTACAGATATGTTTGTTTAATTGCTTATTAATCAACAAAATATGGACTATGTCGAATATGGAAATCAAACTTCAGTCGGGACGTGAGCTTCCAATAATTGGCTCATGTAATGGTTTATCATTGTCTTCATGAATAGAATTCTATTGATCCCAGATTAAGGCAGGTGAATAATACATTTATTATTGTTATGGTAACGGGGAGAGGAAAAGAGGTTATTGGTCCAGCAAAGTTGGTGAAACTAATAAGGTTATCGAAGCCTTATATTGATTCACAGACCTAGGATTTTACGCATGTATTGATTTATTGTTAGTGATTGGAAAAACCGACACATTTTCATAGCGGTGCGAAACCTCCCTTAAAATATGCAGATGAACATATAACCTCCTCCTGTTTTGAAGTCGGTTAAAAAGAGTAGCACAATATATGTGCAGTGATCAAAGTGTTTGTGAGCTCTAAACATATAACAACAAATAATAAAAACCGGCCAAGTGTGAGACGGACCCAAGCCATTTACCACCAATCACCGTTACAGCTACCATTAACTTACTAGCTATTTGTTTGTTGGAAACGATATTCAATATTCAACGTTGGGTTTGGTCAGTATTTGGATGGGTGACCGCTTAGCGGACACACAACACAAGCAGATGTTCTTCTCTGGTAAACAAACCGAGATCCGTCGTCCTCGTAATTAATTCTTAAGTGAGAATGAAGTTCAAAGCAGTAAAGAGTTAAAGTAAAAAGATAAATCTAATTAAAATTCCTTTTTGAAATGCCAGCACAGTTGAAGTGTCAATTAAATGTAGGTATTATGCAGACATTAGAGTAGCATAGACTGACAATGATTCGAAAAGAGTATGAAAACCACATCAACAGCACTGAAACACCACTCAGTAGCACTGAAAGTTATACCATTGGTGACTTTTTAACCAATAGCGAAGTAGTTGCGACCAATCAGAGCGCTGCTGCAGTACTATGAACTACTAAAATCTCTGATGGCAATTAACTAATGATGTACAAAAATTAAATACGATGAGTATCGATCCATTTTGTCGGTTATGTATTGCGCCGTGTCCGATCATGTAGATATATTTACCGCTGCGACTTACAGCTTTGAGTCATATATTTGCCCGTATTATGTTAATTTGTATATAATGCGGGAAATTAATTACGGTTCCCTCACATCTGGATGAACTAACACTACAGAGTATATAATTCAAGCTTTTTTTAATAATTCATCAACACATTTTAATATTTGTTACTTATTTTAGAATTGCTTTATTTGGCAATATTTTGGTAGGCAAAGGACTTAGTCCATTCAGTAATTCGTATTTCAACTGCTAAAAAAAATATCGGTTTTATTTTGTAAGTGTCGACCTCACAGTAGGCATGAATTACCAAAGATTAAAAATTACTGATATTATTAAAAAAAAAATGGAAAGTATAAAATCGAGTTAATGTTCATTATCAATATTAAATTCAATTTACTACAAATAAACACAAAGGTTCAATGGCTAAACCTTTGCTAATGGAATCGACAGAAAAAATGTATTTAAGAAATATCGATTTTTCTTGATCTTTTCTTGATCTTCATATATTTTTTGTTGCAATTCGATATCTTTTTGAAGTTTGACTAACTATATATTTGAATATAAGTTGAACTAGTTTATAAGATTATTTACGTATTCAAAGTTTAACTGTTTCATGACAACCGAAAAAGGTATGTACAGAATATCAGTGCTATTTTAATCTAGCTAACAGGTAGATTAATAATACTACTACTAATTAACATCATTAGTTTTTAGTTTCGTATTTGAGAGCCAAGCAAATGTTTTTACTTTTTTTATATTAAAATATTTTTGCTCTATTTTGGCTGAAAATGTCATAAGTTATTTCTTGATAAACTGCTACTTCATTAGCAAAAAAGCACAGGTGTAGGAAATTAGAAATATGATGGTAATATGTCTGGTTTAAACAAAGTAGAGTAAACACGTCTAGGTAAGCTAAAAATTGCTAATATTGCTATGCTCTATAAACAAAAGCTTACTTAGCTTGCTAAGACGAAAAGTTTTTGGAATTTACTAGAAATTAGAAGTCTGAGCCGATATTGTGGAACCCAAAAGATGTTGGCAACAAGAGAAAGACTTTTAACTGACACAACACCTTATTAGCCTCATACGTCCCCACTATTGGGTCTCGGCCTACCCTCGCCAATGGTGATTTGGGCCATAGTCCACAAGTGGGCCCAGTGCGGACTGTGGACTTCACATGTCTTTTCACATGAACTCCCCTCCTGGCGCTGACTCACCTTCAGGTTCGAGGCTCACGCTGGTCAAAGGGATGAGCGACAATCCAAGCCGAGTCCTTCAGAGTCTCGCCCCAAGAGCCCGGTGGAGCAGTAATGGCTGCATCAGCCAACTGCATAGTCAGTCAAAAAAACAAAACATATGCAGGGGTCCTAACGATATTTTCCTTTACCGTTACGCCAGTGGTGTAAATAATCAATGTACTTCAGAAATAAGAAAAATACTCATTAGTACACGCGGTGCTCGAACCTCCGCCACTCCGGACGCAAGGTAAAATCGAAAACACCGGGCGACACCTGACACAATAAAAAAAAATTATTCGCTGCCATATAACACAGAGCGACCGCGACGTCCATTTTTACTAATTTAATAATAAAAGTGATAGAAGTATATATATGTCGTAGGATAATCGAAAAAAAAAACGAATTATTGCGAAAATCCTAGGACGTTTGCAAACAACCGGATGATTGAAAAATAATAACGAGTATTGTAATATTCCGAGCTTAGGATTATAGCGAAAATCCGAGTTCATTTAAGGATTATCGCGAATAACTACGCAACGTATCGTGAATCGTGAGCGCTTATTGACTACGTTCCTCCAATTATGATCGGCTTTTTTTCTTGGATTTTTTTGACCTGGTATCTAAAACCTTTAGGTCATGTCTTTATTTTGGTTTTTACATCGTATTTTTCACTGAATATCACTTTATTTATATGGTGTTCATTGTATTTTTATATATCTGTATAGCGGTCTAATGCTATTTTTTTTTGTTGTCAACTAGCATTCGGCGAGGGCGGCGGTAGACGGTAAGCGGGGACTCATACATTTTCGCCTTCTTTAGCTGCCTATGCTACTCTAATGTCTTTGGTATTATGTATGTGTGTCTTCACGATTTTTATCCCTTGCGACCATAATCTGAATGACAGCCTCTTTTTACCAAGCACTTTAGTCCTGTGTGACAGGGGTTGAGCGTATCGGCACAACAGTGCTTCATATAATAGTATATCCCATACGTCGTTAATGTTGAACAAAACCGAAGTTGCGAACTTTGCCCTGTTTAAATTACATAACAATTATGCAACGATTTCAGTAAGAAGGTATGTATTACTAGGTAGGTACTAGGCGGGGTTCAAGGTTGGGAATTTTCCCTATTGAAGTTTTCTAGTACGTAAACCAAAAATGGAATTAACATTTTCCCAGTAGATGTCGCCCACGTCTATTGGTACAATGAAATCGATTGAAGATCAATTTACTCTAATTTGCCGCAAAATCACTACTTGGCTTCGCTTTGCTCGTGTCATTTCCTTCCGGTTTTGTGCTTAAGAGGGCAAACTTAGTATCTAATTAGTGCCATTATTTGATATTTGTTGATTTTGCCGACGTAGGAAGCTAATTTAAAAAAATAAAAGGCAATAATGTAGGGTATACCGCACGTATCGTATATAGTAACTAAGATACAGTAAGTATCGTCGCTACTTCCTTAGTTTAGTAAGCAGACTCCGGTAGAAATGTAATTAGGACTACGGAAACAAAGGTAACCCTAACTAATTCTGCTAAACCTATCTACCTACTGAAAACCGACAAAATCACTGGAAAAATAGCAATATAATAATTTCCGTTAGCTGTTTTACCATTTTAAAATATAACCTACACACATATATTTGTGTACTTAAGGTTGCTTTATTAGAAAATAGATTTAAGATTTTAATAGTTTTTACTATATCCATGTTTGCGATTCAAGATAAGTAGGGTTCCCTGATCACTGGTAATAAAATATGGCACTGCTGTACCTTTATCGACAGTTTGTGGCGCCAAAATACAACAAGATCAAGAAAACTAAGCTTTACGACGAAACGAAATATAGCTTTTTTAGATTTAAAAGAGGGTTGCACCCATATTCACGCAAAAAGCTTGGAAGATCTTGTTTATTCAAGCATTACAACTTTTTTTATCACAGGCCGCTAAGTCCCGCCACAAATTTTCCATCCTTTCCATATATGGATTCCACATAGTCTAATGATGTAGCAGTAAAGTAAAATAAAGATAAATTGGTGAGGGATTTAAAACTACTTACAATCGATATTTTTTTTGGGTCAGGGTTTTTTTTTAATTTTACATAATTTTACTTGTTAATTTTCTCTTCGTACAAAGCATAATTAAGAAATTTTTAACATATAAGTTATAATACTAGTCATTATCGGTGCTTTGACTTTAATTTGGCACTAACTGTTCTCACCGGTTTCACCAGCGTTAGGTAATTTATTATTAAAGAGAGGCACCACAGTAAATGAGATAAACAAAATAATATACAATAGAATTACATTTCCGTATTTCATTAAATGCAAACTTATCTGGCACGCATAGAAATGCGAAACAAAAAAATCAAAATGTCTGTCTTTGAAGCGGCAATAACCGAACCCTTTCTCGGTGTTCCTTTATCCTCGGTGTGTTTTTAGCACGTCAAGACAAAACTAAAAATTAATAAAGGGGCTATATATGAAATTGCCGTTTTAAAGCACTGATCACTTTTATTTAAGGTGGTCAATGCGTTACCTGCATGAATGAGTGAAACTTTTATCACACGAAAATTTTTATTTAAAAACATTTGATGTTCGACTTTCAATTGTTTTTGCATTCAGCTTTTAACGTGAATATGACGCAAATCAGAGTAATATTCGAATATGAGTTACGGCGTGGGACTTACGCAGCAGAAACTATGCTCGCAATGTTAATGCTGTGTTTGAAGAGGATACGACTAACGAACGCATCGTGCGTTCTTTGGTTTAACCAATTTTGTAGTGGAAAGTTCGACTTGAAGAATGAACCATGAGGAAGACTATATAGCCGCCGAGGTAAATAACTAGGAATTTAAGGCGATGGTGGAAGCCTATTCACGTCCAACTACAAAAATAATCGCGGCATGGTTTGACGTTAGCTTACCCACAATATTGACTAATTTGCAGAAATTCGTTAAAATTATAAAACTTGAAAAATGGGTGCCTTATGATTTAACTGATATGCAATTAATGACCTTCCTATTAGATGGCAAAAATGTATGGACAACAAGAGGAGACACTTTGATTAAATAAGTATTATCTTTAAAAAAAATCATTATGAAACGGCCATTTCATATTTTCACTCCCATATATATATATATATATTATGTACAATATTTTAAAACTTTTAATTTTATTAAGGTTTAAATTATTAATTTATTTATTTTACTAATTTTGCATAATTTTATTGTAAATACTGTTTTAATTAAATTGAAATGTATGGATATCTGAAATAAAGACTTATTATTATTATTATATTATGAAGAAGCAGATACCTTTAAAAAAAAATTACATTGGTACTTAAATACTTAAAACTTATGAACACTAGATCCTAGTTATTTTTTCCTGTTTATATATCCTAAATAAATAGGAAAACATATCCTAAAATAATATTAGGTATTTTTATAAGAACAAACTTAGCCAAAACAATTATCTTTAGAATCTTGGTTTGTTTGTTTGTTTGTATTATGTACGCTCGAATTCAAGGCTGTGCACGAGACGGGGAGAGGACTGGGGTGAAGTGAACCAGATGGAGCTGTATGTTATGTCCAAAAATATTTATATTATATTGTGCTAATAACGTATATTCGTGTTCTCTTCTGTTTAAAAGATCAAGTTATAATTATTTATCATTTAATAACACTCATATCTTTATATAACAAAAGATTTTTAAATACAATGCTAAAAGTGAAAAATGAGACTGAAAAACCTAAATGAGTATGTTTGTTTGTTGCGTTATTACGCCTAAACCGCTGAATCGATTATGAAGACTTTTGGTGTTAAAATAGATAGGACCTTGAAGAAGGTTATATAGGCTATTAAAAAAACATCAAGAGTGAGTTGGTAGTTTAAATAAAGTCAAGCAGTTTGATAACCGAGTTTAGCGCTGGCGGAGCCGCGGGCAAAAGATAGTAATAACTAAAACGCTACACTGAATAATAATAATAAATATTCTTTATTGTAAACCGAACAAATACCTTATTCTAAGAAACACTAATTATAAGATGCAATGTACTGAATATAAGCTTGTTTCCCTTGCTTCAGACATTTTTGACATCTATAATGTGCCATCACTGAATCTTGCCTGTTCCCTTTTGCAGCCTGTTTCCTGTAATATCTTTTATGTGTGCCGGTTGTATGTTTCCTTAATTATTGATAATTTTAGAATTTTGTTTCTGACAATACTTTGGCCAATTTCAATAATATACAATTCCTACTATCTAGGTTGTGGTAGTTCGGGACAGTGGTTTTCCTTGAAATTGATATGTTTAGGAGACCGACCAATAACCCCATATATAAGGGTTGGTTTGAGATTTAGTATTACAAACACCCATTTAAATTTCAAAGCGTTTTCTAAACTTATAGTTTTTAGTTTAGTTTCAATTTTTTTTAATATCTGTCTATTCAGAACAACAAATTAACATTAATTTCATAAAAAGTCTGATGAACCTAAAGCGTTCTTACTAAAAACAATATTTATAATCTTATTTTCCTGATTTCGTAATCTCGGTGTCAGACAAGTTCAAAATGGATGCCTCTTTTAGCACATTTTTTGAAACAAACATTACTTTTATATGGGTCCAGCAAAATTTGCATAAGTACAAAAAAAGTTTGGCCACCAAATGTTATATAAATGGTGGCCTGGTACGGAAAATAACCTCTAAGCCGACATTAAAAAAAAACAGTTCAGTAGTTTAATGAAACTCACAATTTTTTTGGTCAGATTCATACAAATGAGTATTAACAAGCTTGTGCCCAATAACACTATATAAGAAACGATATGCGAAGTTAAGAAACGGCGGGCGTGGTCACTACTTGGATGGGTGATCGTCTAGGGAGGCCTCAAGCATGCTTGACACAAACTTGTATTCAAATTCAAATCTTTTTTTATAATATTAGATTTACATAATCACTTAGTGTCGTCGAAAGAACTAAGAAATACATGTGAATGACTATTGAAGATACAATTATATTACCTAGGTAAGCCCGTCTTTCTAACGGTACAACATAAAAAAATATAAAAAAATTGCTTCGATAGCAAGTACTGCACGAGCAACTTCTCTTGAGAATATTTTTTTATATTTGAGAATTTATACATGAAGATTAAGATCCCAATGATTGCACACATTTCGAAATCACAAATCACAAAATATAAAAATAATACTGAAACTAATAAAAATTAAAGTGAAAGTTAAATCTTCGTAGTTTTTGGTCAGATGGTTTTGTTTTGTTGATTTAGAATATTGACTATTCTTTTGGCCTGCAAAGGTGACTCATTCTTGTTGGCTGGCAAGCTTGGAATATAATCCAGATTTTAGTTTTTAGTAAATAATGAGTGCGCGTCGACACTAGAGGTGGTTTGCTTAGCGTCTAGCCACAGATCATATATAACTTACTGGCCTAGCGCCGGAGAATGGTTACAAAGTTACAAATGTTCGAGATCGAATTATAATTTCTCGGACGTAAGTCAGTACTTTGAAAAAATTAAAAAAGTTACCCAATCGATCAGTATCGTTTTTTTTTATCATAAAAACATGAAATAAGCTGTATTTATATAAACCCCTTACGCTATAAAAATTAACCCCTTTCTAAGAATAGCGCAAGAAAAATTGTGATTTTGTCAAAAAAAATGTTACATTTATCAAGTTTTCATAATTTTACCAAAAATCTGGAAGTATTTTAGTTGACATATAAAACGATTTTTTTTTTATTTTTGTACGTTGAATATTAAAGTTGACATGACATGGCAAAAATGGTTGTTTAACGAAAAATAAAGACACTGGATCGTTCTGGCGTAAATATTTGGAAAAATATTACTTCCACAAAAAAAGGATTAGGTACTATTATTTTGCAAGAAAACGAAATTGGGAAAATTTTAAAACCAACCAGAACCGTTTAAAATAAGCAGAAAAAAGAGATGGGAAAAATAAACTTTTTTCTCATTTTTTCAGGCCAATTTGTTACCGCCATCTGTTTGTTACCGCCATCTGAACACTTGGCTTGGCTTGACTGGCGTGAAGAAAAATCCTTTAACGAAAAGTCAGAACACATGTTCCTAAATATGTCCAGTTTTTAACTACTCTTGGGAAGTTATTGTAATAGGTCCGAAAATCGAAATCGATATTTTTGTGTTTCCTTTACGTTTCATGACTCGGAGAATCATTTGCAATCATTTTTAGAGTGATGTGTGTGTGTGTGTGTGTGTGTGTGTGTCAATCATATATATCAATCGATACGCCACGTCATGACTAAGATCTGAAAAAAGTCTGAAAAAAATAGGTCCAGCGGTTTTTTATTGGAACATTAAAAAAAAGAAATCCCAAGAGAAGTTGCTTGTACGGTACTTGCTGCCGAACCTTTTCTTTTTTTTTACTACTAAGGTGGCAAACAAGCACACGCTCCACCTGATGGTGGCCCATGGACGCTTGCAACATCAGGGGTATCACTCGCACCCTTCAGGAATCCAGGTAGTTCTTAGAGAAAACATTGGCAGGGACCTCATTCCACAATCCAAGCATTCGCGGGAGAAAGTTTCCCTGAAACCGCACTGTATGAGAATGAATTCCCTGCCTATGGTAAGCGGTGCGATGATAGAAAGTAGCCGTTGGCATCATTTCGAACAATTCCTCAGAACACATCCCATTGTACAAGTACATACACAGGGAGGGCAAAATCTCTCCTCAGACTTAAATTATTTAAAACAGCCAAATTTTGTAGCGTTTATTCCGATTTTTTCATTTGTAAGGAGACGTAAACTCAAATAATGTCATCCAAGGTGTAATAAAATTACTTATAGCATGCCTTACATCGCAACGTTGCAAAAACTATTTATGATATAACAAAATAATGCATTGTAGTTTTAGTAAACACATCAATATTTACAAAAATATTCGCAATACCATTTGTCCAACTATTATAGTTATGTTACTGTAACTACTTTTTTTTGAAATTAATAGAAATAGGTTAATAGAAACGCCGCCGGCGTTAAAAACTAGACCACATTATCCGTACCTTGATATTTTACCTATCCTTATCCAAATAAATCACTTCGTGTTCAAGGCTGTTTTAGTGCCTGAAGATTACTTTTTGAATATTAAAATCGGTCTTTCCATTAAAAACATATTATGAATTTAAAAATACCCCATAGGTTTTGAATTATTTGTAAATACCAAAATATACGTAAAAAATGGCCGTATTTCAGCCTCATTTTTTTATTGCGTTGAACTAGAAGCTTTTTTCTTTTACAGCTTCAAGGGACCGTAGAACTTAGTATTTGATATTAATTTCAACTTGATACCTTCACGCGTTCCTGAGAAAAAGGGTCTTGACAGGCAGACAGACGGACAAGTGTTTCAAAGTAGTTACAAGCACGCGAAAAGAAAGAATTTTGCCAATAAAATAAGTATTCAAAAGGAATGTATAGAAGTGGCTTAGATCTTATTATAGGCCTTGGGATATTAAAATAGATTTTAGTCAGAAGTTTTGAACAATCTAATACACCTGCGGCTATTTTTAATAAATAGACGATCTAAGCCATTTCACTACGTTTATAGAAGGCGGGCAACAAATGATGATTTCGGCATAACATGTCAAGTTATAGGTCCGATTTATTGTTAAGTTTTAGGTGGTATATGTTATATCTAGGGTTCCAAATTTGAGATGCATATTTAAGGTTTAATGCAAACGAATGTACAAGACTTAAGAAGTTTTAACTATATTGAAAGCGTTAGAATTTCACAATACTATTGAAGTTTGCTGTAGAAGTAAGCTATTGAAGTAAGCTATAGTTCGTGTAAACTTGGTTATAATTAATCCGCGGAAATTTGATAAAAATAGCACACCAGGTAAGGACACAGGCTACTTGAAAACGTTAAATGAGTGGGTTTTTTTCTATACTTGCGAAGTTGCCGTTGAAATCCTACACTAATAACCGATTTTAGGGTGGATGGAACCGCGGGCAGAAGCTAGTACATAATGGATTAAAATCAGTGTATAAAAAATCCTCTTTCCTGTTCCCAGTCCCATTTTCTTTCCTAACCTAAATATTGACTTGCAACTCCTATAACTTCGAACACATAGGCTTTTAATAAAAATTTTCATCCTTAATATCACTGTAAAAACTTATTACAGTATTATTTACACACATGTAAATAAAAAAAAAATTCAACCTCAATATCAAATTCAATGCTTCAAACTACAAAAACACAGTACTTTAATAATTGCCTATCAACCATATATATAGTAGTACCTTTAATTTTTGACCAAGAGATGATCCCCCAATAAATAAATGTATCACATCTGACATGATTTTACAACTTCGATGACTCTGCATAGCATCATGCAAACTTTTAATAAATACAATCCTTGATCGCCAGTGATTTAGTAAGATAACAATCGTTTGAACATGGCTCGGGCAGCAATTTCAGTTTACAGCAATTGTTAAGACTCAATTCCCCAGGGGAAGATAAATGAAAAGATAGGTTCGTTAATACAATTTATTTTTAGTTTTATATACAATCACTAATTTACAAATAAACAATTTGAAAGTCTATAATTCCATAATAAATTGCACTAAATTCAGTTTCCGAATTTATCTGTTTTGCCGTCTTTTTCCTATCTAGACGATGGTATCGTAATTTTTCTTTCGGGTCGACTGTATTGTCGAAAATATCAATTAATCGTAATATGATGTAATATTCACCAATTTTCAGCAATCTATGCTATTACCATTCTTTTCAGATTGAGAAATTAAAAATCAATATGGCGAAAAAACCCAATCCGCAGAATCAATATAGCAATAATCACCTATCCAAATAAATGCACTTAGGTACCTGTTGGGAGGGTTTATGGTAGAACCCACAACCTTGAGATATTTTATCGAGAAATTCAAACCTTCTCTTATTAAATCTCGTGCGGTAAGTTCCTCTTGTAATTTACATCTGTTTCTCGAAGAACTTGATGCACTCCAAAAAGATTAATTCCTATTTATTTTAGGTAAAAATTGCAAATTTTGCTTTTAACATCTATCTTCGAGAAAATCTCCAAAAGACTCCCTTTGAATATTTTTCCATCTGTCATCTTTTTAAAAATCAGATTTAAAAGACTGTTGACGTAAATGAGTATGGCATTCCATGCCTGTATGGACATAGAATTTTACAATGATTTTGACATAACACGCAAAAGGGTAATTTAAAGCTAATTACACACTACATATACAAAATTCACTCGCTACAATATCCCCCCTACCTCGTGAAAATTCGGTTAGACGAATTTTCTGGGCTGTTAGTTTAATAATTTAAAAAACAGAACCGATCCCTAAAAACTTACATCACGTACGCATCTAATACTCTAACCTCATCTCTCATACTAACCCAACCTAACACGCTTACCTCATATAATTTCTATACATTCATCCACACACAAAGGGCATAACCGCTAAGGAACCCCATGACCGATCTGTAAGGGACTTGATGTTAATTGTTGTATCTTGGCCAAATGCCTTATTACAACTAGGACTACGATATAAGGCTTATTTAATGAGTTATCCCACCGCTCAAATTCCTCGACAAGGGCTTTTTTAAGGAGTTGTCAATCCGCTCCATATTTTGGACATAAGCTTATTTAATGAGTTGTCATACTGCTCAAGCTAAAACCCCGCTGTATTTAAATCCTTTAATTATGAAATAAATATTAAAGACACTGTCTAAAATTGCAAGTTTGAAAGTAGCTAGAAAGTAAAACGAGTAAGAAATTAGATAATAAATAAAGAAAATTAGTTAAAGTAAATTGAGTATTTTTATATAATTAGCTACAATAGCTTTTAGACTTAACAATGAGCCAAAGATGTCGTGCTCTTTGGTCTCCATTAAATAACGCAAAAGTCGTATAACCGACCCAAGGAAGGAGTACTACTAAAGAAACTATGTAAAGAAAATTACAATAAATAATGTCGCAGACATTAACAACGAAATTTGTCGTTGTTATAGTAATATTGAGAAAAAATATAAAATAACGTTAATTACGTTTCAATTACGTGTCAAATAGACAAGAAAAATGTACAATATAGAAATTACGTCTCTTGACGTGAGAGAACAAATAGCTTTGTTGTGAATCAGTTAAAATATTTAAATAAAGAATGCGTCCAATCGACTTTAATGAAAATTATTATTCATAGTTAAATATAAATACAAATCAAAGCATCTCCTGCATGCCAATCGAAAGAAAATAAATTATATTTCCTCCAAAGGAAATAAAAGATAAAAAAAACAACAAAATGTTAATAAAGGCCTAAACGTTATTTTTATAAAAACTACGGTGTCGTTCAAATTTCTTTTTGAATTTTGAAAAAGGTAAAAGAGGAATATAAATTAAATTACGTCTAAATGTTATTTTTATAATAACGACGGTGTCGTTCAAATGACTTTTTGAATTTTGAAGTTGTAAAAAAAAAACATATCGTGATTAGTAATTTAAAAAACACATCACTAACTCTTAAGTTAGTTGCAAAACAATTAGGAAAGCATATATTAGCTGCATAAACAATAATATTTTTTTTTTTTTTTTTTTTTTTTTTTTTTTTTTTTTTTTTTTTTTTTTTTTTTATACCACTAAGGTGGCAAACAAGCTTACGGCCCGCCTGATGGTAAGCGGTCACCGTAGCCTATGGACGCTTGCAACACCAGGGGTATCACTTGCGCGTTGCCGACCCTTCAGAAATCTAATAACTTCTTTCTTGAAGAACTCCATACTGTAGTCCTTGCAGAAAACCTTGGCAGGGAGCTCATTCCACAACTTAAGCGTTCGCGGGAGGAAGTTTCTCTGAAACCGCACTGTACGCGACCATTTAGGTTCTAAAGTGTGAGAATGAATTCCCTGCCGATGGCGAGCGGTGCGATGGTAGAAAGTAGCCGTGGGCATCATTTCGAACAATTCCTCAGAACACAACCCATTGTACAAGCGGTAGAACACACACAGTGAGGCAAAGTCTCTCCTCAGACTTAAGGGCTCGATACCGCAAGTTAGTTTGGAATCGTCGACAATTCTCACAGCCCGTCGTTGAACCGAGTCAAAAGGGCCAAGCTGGTATCCGGGTGCACCTGCCCAGAGATGGCAGCAGTACTCCATATGGGGCCTAACTTGCGACTTGTAAAGTAACAACCTTTGCCCCGACGTGAAGTACTGCTTCGCTCTGTTGAGTACACCAAGTTTTTTGGACGCCAGCTTTACCTTATCTTGTAAATGATCTCGGAACTGAACATCGCTGGAGATGTCGACACCAAGGATCCCAATGCTCTTGGAGATGGAGAGGGGAGTGTTCTGGAATTGTGGGACCACAGTGAATGGAGTTTTCTTAGCGGTGAACGCGCACACTTGTGTCTTTGTAGGGTTGAATCGGACCAAGTTTACCCGTCCCCAGTCAGAGACCTGGGACAGTGTGGTCTCGATTTGAGACACAAGTTCTCCGCGGTTTTCCTCCACAACGGAACGAGGGATGTTTGCACGACCCGTGTAAAAAGTGTCTCCAGTACTGTCATCTGCATAGCAATGTATGTTGTTGATGTCCAACATGTCATTGATATGCAGTAGAAACAGCGTAGGAGACAGCACAGAGCCTTGCGGGACACCAGCATTAATGTCCATGCTATCAGAGCAACTACCGTCAACTACAGTTCGTATGCGTCTGCCGGACAAAAAGCTAGCCACCCATTTGCACAAACCCTCGGGCACTCCGTAAGATGGCAACTTCGATAGAAGACCGCGGTGCCAGACCCGATCGAACGCCTTCGCTATGTCCAGGCTACATGCCAATGCCTCCCCCTGACTCTCAATGGCTAGTGCCCATCGGTGTGTGAGATACACTAGAAGGTCACCAGTCGAGCGACCGTGGCGAAAGCCATATTGACGGTCACTGACCAGATCGTGTACTTCTAGGTATCTTAGAAGCTGTGTGTTGATCACACGCTCCATCACCTTAGAGAGGAGAGAGGTAATAGCGATAGGCCTGTAATTCGATGGATCTGATCTATCGCCCTTTTTGGGCACCGGGTGCACATTCGCAGTCTTCCATGTAGACGGAAATTGCCTAGTGTGGTAGGAAAGCGCGAAGAGGCGCGTGAGTACAGGACATAACTCAGGAGCACACTGCTTAAGCACCACTGCTGGTATACCGTCTGGCCCACTCGACTTATGAACGTCTAGAGAAAGCAACGCCCGCCTGACCTCCCGCTGCGTTATGGAGATTTCCGGCATGGACTTACCGCACCACGGTATAGTAGGTGGTACAGCGCCTTCATCGTTCATATTCGAGTTCGAGGCAAAGAGACTGCCCAGTAGATCGGCTTTCTCTTTAGCACTATGGGCCAAGTCACCATCGGTCTTTCGCAGTGGTGGTAACGACGACTGGCAGAAGTTCCCTTCGGCAGCTTTGGCAAGCGACCAGAAAGCACGACTCCCAGAAGGATAGCTCGCAAGTCGCCCACCTATTTTGCCGATGAATTGGAATTTTGCTCTGGCAGTTGCTTTCTTACTGAACCTCGAGGCAGCATTTAATTTGCGTTTTAACTCAGAAATATTCGGATCCTTATTATAACGAGCCGTGGTCCAAGCCTCATATGCATTTTGCTTAATATATAAAGCAAATGCTTTAAAAACCAATCTCTTTGGTCCATTACATAAGTAGTTAATTATAATTAAATTGCACAAAATGTGCCCTCAATTTAAGAGGTATCTTCAAGATTTAAAATCTTTAATATGGTAAATACCCACATTTTTATCATTTAAGTCCACCAGTTCGTATACTAACGGCGAAACTTTACGTATAACGCGACATTTTACGAATTTCGGAGCTAGCTTAGTGCTGAAATAAGCACCGGCATCACTTAAAACGTGATTGCGTCTCCATACATAATCATTAACGTTAAACTCTTTAAAAGTACGACGCAGATTATAATGTGCCGCGTTCTTCTGATGTGCCTTATATAAAGCTAATTCAACCTTGTTAAATATATTAGCAAGAAACCCGGTATGCTCAGCATAAATATCCCTGGGCATAAATACGAAATTGTCGAAGTCCTCGTACTTCGCGAAAATATCACCATCGGTCACTAATTCACGGCCGAAAACTAAAAACGCTGGTGAATAGCCAGTCGTATGATTACAAGACGAATTAATAGCCATTTGTACTTGTGGAATAAATTTGTCCCAAGTTCGGTGGTCTTCGCCTACTAAGGCTGCAATAGCCGTAATAATAGTTTTATTATAACGTTCCACAGTATTTACTTGTGGACAGTAACGTGGAGTGTAAAATACTTTTGGAATGTTATATTTTTCCCAAAGATTTTTACAATCGTGACTGGTAAATTGTGAACCATTGTCCATAATTATTGTTTGGGAATACTCCGTAAACCAAGAAAACATCATTTTCCAAGGTTTTTAATACATTAGCCGCTGTGGCTTTTTTTAAAGGAAAAATTAAACAGTATTTACTGAAACAGCATGTGACAACCAAGATGTTTTGATTCCTATCCCTTGTCATTGGTAGAGGACCAACTAAGTCAATAGAGATACATTGAAAAGGTCGTGAGCAAATTTTAGGTTTTCCCATGACACCAAATGGGGAATGGTTTTGATGCTTGTAAGCCAAGCATTTAGAACAATCAGCTATGTAGTTAGATATCTGGCGGAACATTCCTGGCCAATAAAAATCTTTTGATATCTTTTTAAAGGTTTTAAAAGCACCAAAATGTGAGTTTGACGGCTCCGTATGTTTAGCCGCAATAATATTAAGCCTATCGTTAGGATTCGGAACCTCCTTCCACATGTAATCACTATCAGGTTCCGTTTCAACTTTTTTAAGTAATTTCCCGTCTTTAATACAGAAATCTAAACAATCTGATGGATTATTTAAGCAATTGGTACGCTTTTGTTCGTACCAAATCATACTCCGATCAGTATCAATTGGTTCTACGTATTTATGGAAAACATTATCTACGTCAGTCTGTACGTCAGTTGATGTGTTCTCTATTATAGGGGTAGACCGAGATAAAATATCAGGAACAACATTATCCTTTCCTCTTTTATGTTTTAAAATAAAATTAAAGCAAGACAACCGAATGGTCCATCTGGCTAACCTACCCG
Organism: Apoda limacodes; assembly: GCA_946406115.1. Taxonomy (NCBI): domain Eukaryota; kingdom Metazoa; phylum Arthropoda; class Insecta; order Lepidoptera; family Limacodidae; genus Apoda; species Apoda limacodes. The sequence continues at coordinate 27,780,977 of OX291550.1, forward strand.
TTGGATTAGATAATTTTAAAAACCATTTCAATGCAGCATGGTCAGTAAAAATAATAAATTGTTTCCCGTTGTCAAGAAAACAACGCCAATGCTCTAATGCTAGAATAACCGCTAGCGTTTCTCGCTCCGTGGCCGAGTAATTCCGTTGTTGTTTAGATAAAGACTTACTCATGTATGCCACAACAACCTCATTGCCGTCTACCTCCTGAGTAAGCATTGCACCTATGCCAAAACCAGATGCATCACAATGTACACTAAATGGTAGATCATAATTGGGACAAGCTAAAATAGGTGTATTTACAAAATGATTTTTCAAAGTATTAAATGCGTTATTCGCTTCTTTCGTCTTATTTTTACCCGCAGACGTTAATAAATTAAGAGGACCAGCTACAGTACTAAAATTGGGTATAAAACGTCTATAGTAACTAGCTGTTCCTAAAAAACGACGAACCTCCTTACGCGATTTAGGAGTAGGGATTTCAAGAATGGCTTTCACCTTATCTGGGTCTGTGCGTAGACCACGTTCGTCCACAATGTAACCTAGATATTTTAGCTCATTTTTAAAAAACTTACACTTTTCAAAATTAATAGTTAAACGAGCCTTTGTGAGTTTCTCAAGTACTCGATTTAAAAGGGATATGTGTTCTTCGAAACTCTCGCTAATAATGATAATATCATCTAAATAACAGAATACTTTGTTGTTAAGTTGGGAGAAAACAAGGAATCCATCAATCTCTGTTGTGTAGCAGGACTATTTGATAACCCGAAGGGTAATCGTTTAAATTGAAAGCTGCCGCGTGTCGGAACGTAAAACGCAGTTTTGTTTCCGTCATCTACGTGTAAAGGAATCTGCCAAAATGCTTTTGCAATATCAATACTGCTTAAATATTTCGCATTAGACAAATTATCTAAGATTTCATTAATAAAAGGTAAATTATACGCGTCTTTCCTAGTAATTGAATTTAATTTCCTACTATCCAAACAAAATCTCCATTCGCCATTCTTCTTAGGCGTAACTAAGACTGGAGATAACCATGGGCTCTCGCATGGTTCAATAATGTCCCACTTTATCATTTTATCTACTTCTTCACTAAGTACCCGTTGTCTTTCCGGAGATAGCCTATAATTTCGTTGTTTAATCGGTGCGTGATCACCAGTATCTATTCTATGTGTAACTAGATTGGTTTCACCAATAATGCCAGTTTCCTCAAACGAAATAGCTTTAAAATTTCTAATAACTCTGTCCGCCGTCTCCTTTTGAAGAGGGGAAATTTATTATAAAACTGAATCTTGTTTTCCACTTTAGAAAGTTCAGAAATATTAGATTTTTTAATTTCGTTCTTAACTTGAAAAAGATTAGGTGCCAAATTAAAAGATTTCCAAAAATCTATTCCTAAAATTATTGAAGGGAACAAATCTGGGAAAACAAATGTTTTAATTATATTACATTGTTTATTAAATACCATTGGCAATAAAAAATAGCCAATAGCTTGGTGTACTGCTTTACCAGCAGTCGAAACTTTTATATTCTCATCCCTTAAAAGTGTAAAACCTAGCTTTTGTATGGCTAGATGTGAATTATTGCCTAAAACGCTGATGCAAGAACCTGTGTCTAAAAGACCCATACATTCTGTCTCTTTTATATTTATTTTTAAAAAAGGACGTAAATTATCATTTTCATTGTTAAACAGGACCAAAGTACGAAAGGAATTAAAAAAAATATTGACTTTGCTAAGCCATGACGACCAGTCGTGTAAATCCTGTCTACAACGATTATAATTTATAGTATTTTTAAAGTAATTCTTATAAGAAGATTGATAACAATTAGGGCAATCTATCGTTCTTAAATTTTTAACACCACATCTATAACAGACAATGTTATTAGATGTGCATTTACTAAGTTCGTGTCCATGTACACGGCATCGAACACAAAATGGCGGACGATTTTCATGAACTGCCGCAATTTCCTTTGGCGCTTCGGATTAAAACTTTTATTCCTATAAACCGTTGGTTTATAATTAGGAGAACTAGATTCCAACTTAACCAAAGGTTTTTGTTTGTAATTTTTAAAAGATTTAAAATTATCAAGGGGTTTCGCTCGAAACTCTTTCTGTCTCCAATTTTCATAATTAATACCTTTTTTATTCGCAAAGGGCGTTTCTGAAGAACTACTAGGTTTCTTATAATCAAAATCAGAAAAAATCACTTCCCCGTTTTCTGGTTCTTTGAAATTCCTATTTTTTTCAAGAAATTGGTCGTATTTCTTGCAAATATTAATTAAATTGTCAATCGTCATAATATTTGCAGGTATTACAAAAAAAGAATAACATGGTCTAATGTTCCGAAGTAATATTTCTAACTGGTCACTTTCACAAAGCGATTTCTTTAGCCTATTGAACATTTCAACCATTATTGCAACATAAATAACGATATTTTCGTTCTCCCCTTGAGTACGTTTGTATATATAGTTCAATAATTTATAATCGTAGTCGAAGCTACCGAAATCTTCAACTAATTTAATACAAAGTTCGTCCCAATTGCTTACCTTTTTTTTAATAAATCTAAACCAATGTAAAGCGTTGTCAGAAAAGAGTTCAAACGCTCTAGTTAACAGTAATTCTTTCTTTATATTCCTAGAAAGCCTAAATTCTTCTAGTTTTTGCAAAAATGACCTAGGGAGGGATTTCCCATTATAATTGAATCTTTTCAATTCAAGTGCAGAGCTTCTATCACAAGAAACTGTAATAAATTTATTTTGTTTAACGTCTGCATCTTCTAAATTATTGAAGACCTCATTAAATTTTTGAGATACCTGGTTAATTCCAGGTAAACTACCGACTTCTGACCTATTGTCATCAGTTAAATTAGAAATTTCTTGTAATGAATTAAATTCTAGTTCAGTAATCTCTAAAATCTTGTTATTCCATAATTTATCCAATTTTTGGAACTCATTTTTAACTGTAGCCAGTTCTGGACCCAAGTTTAACTTATCCGTGATGTCAATACGTAGTAATCTAAAATGTATATGATTTAAAAAAGCTTCCAATCGTTTAATTTTTTCCTTATTAATACCTGTGTCCTCTAACTTTTGTTTTATAAAAGTTAAAGTAGCTTTTACACCTTCAATATCCTTTTTGGGATCTAAAGTTGACTCAAGTACCTCATTAGCTGGTAATTTTTCAACCAACTTTAATATTTGACGCTTCAGACCTATTAATGATTCTGCTGGTTTCTCAAATCTCACTAAAGTTTCATAGAACAGCTCACTTTTGTTGAGCAAGTGATATTTAATAGTTTTTTCCATTTTTACAGTTTTTTTTTATTTCATCACAAACACTCACTTCCTTTAAAGAAAATAGTAAAATATTCGTAACGAAGCTTTTACTACTTTACAGTCTCTCTGTAAAACAATATTAATATAATTGATTCCAAGATGTTATACGTGTAATCCCACTTATGTCAAGTACTGCTTTAGACATAATCGACGAAGATAATCTTGGAAACAACAAAAATAAAATTATTATTAGTAGGGACTTTTTATTTATTAGTTAAATAACGAAGTTTTATAACGTAGTAAAAGAACCCCTCACTTGAGACAAATATAAATAATTAAACGACACAGCTTTTCACTGTCTCCATTTGTCCAAAAAAAAAAACAAGAAAAAACGATGTAAACGTTTTTCTCCGAAGTATTTTTTTCTGGTGGACCTATATGAATATTAAACACTATTAATATTAGCAATTCGTTACTAATCTGACGATTAGTAAATAAATAAGGTTTTCTTACAATACAACCTTTTAATTGTTTAAACTAGAGACGAAAGAAAAAAAAATAGTTATTAGCCAAACAAGTCCGAAAATCTCATGTAAAACATGAATGTAACGCAGATAGTTGAATTTTTTTGAATTTTGAAAAAAAATTATAAACTATGTCTATTTTTTTTTAAAAAAAAGACCTTTTGCGTGAGGTGATCGTATACAGAACTATAAAAAATTGTATTTTTTATCCCGTTGGGCGCCGCTTGTTAAGACTCAATTCCCCAGGGGAAGATAAATGAAAAGATAGGTTCGTTAATACAATTTATTTTTAGTTTTATATACAATCACTAATTTACAAATAAACAATTTGAAAGTCTATAATTCCATAATAAATTGCACTAAATTCAGTTTCCGAATTTATCTGTTTTGCCGTCTTTTTCCTATCTAGACGATGGTATCGTAATTTTTCTTTCGGGTCGACTGTATTGTCGAAAATATCAATTAATCGTAATATGATGTAATATTCACCAATTTTTAGCAATCTATGCTATTACCATTCTTTTCAGATTGAGAAATTAAAAATCAATATGGCGAAAAAACCCAATCCGCAGAATCAATATAGCAATAATCACCTATCCAAATAAATGCACTTAGGTACCTGTTGGGAGGGTTTATGGTAGAACCCACAACCTTGAGATATTTTATCGAGAAATTCAAACCTTCTCTTATTAAATCTCGTGCGGTAAGTTCCTCTTGTAATTTACATCTGTTTCTCGAAGAACTTGATGCACTCCAAAAAGATTAATTCCTATTTATTTTAGGTAAAAATTGCAAATTTTGCTTTTAACATCTATCTTCGAGAAAATCTCCAAAAGACTCCCTTTGAATATTTTTCCATCTGTCATCTTTTTAAAAATCAGATTTAAAAGACTGTTGACGTAAATGAGTATGGCATTCCATGCCTGTATGGACATAGAATTTTACAATGATTTTGACATAACACGCAAAAGGGTAATTTAAAGCTAATTACACACTACATATACAAAATAAAATACTTCACTCGCTACACAATTATAGTTGCTTACAACAAATAACATAATGCTGCATTTTGTACATTATTCGAGACACGTGAATAAATCGATAAAATAATGAAATGTTTTCTTACCTAAAAATTGTTTTATGTACACTTTTAGGCCCTGGTGCCGTAGGCTGGGTGACGGGGCCACCTCCACAGTCACATATAATAATAATCGCATCACAGAAAACTTTAAATATAATCAGTACTTAGTGCTCGCCACTCACTCACTGCATGCAATGCAAACAAAATGGCCGGGGCGACGACGATGGACACTACACCACACATTAATTAGGATAAAACCCATCAAAAGCATTTGGCTGTATAGAAGCATAGTATTACTATGTACTGAACATCGTTTGTTTATATATGATGCTTCGGTTGTATAGATAAAGCTAATGTTTTGTTTAATAGTAGTTTGATTTTGCCTACGAATTAATAGGTTGTGTGTAAAAAAATGTCTAAAAACAGTAAATCATTGTTAAAAGATAGTATTTGCTAGAAGCTTGCCCTTGGTTTTTGTTGCATATTATTAATGATTACGATTAAAATTAGATCAACAGTTTATTAACCTGTGACCACTTAGTTTTCTTTACTTGTGTAAGGTAAAACATAAATAAAAATTTGATTACACTTATCCCATTCTATATTTTTTTTTATTCAAAATAACATTAACTGTTTTGTTTTTTATAGATAAACCGAATCGTAGAAAGAACATAACTTTAATAACGTCTCATCCAATTCTGGTTATTACTGAAGTACCCGAAAGAGTTTGGTTAAATATTTTTTCAGTGTATAATAGAATTTTCTTTTACTTTAGCCATGTTACATACATTTATATATATAAAAGAGAAAAGGAAAAATATCAATCTTAAAGTTTTTCATAACAAAAACCAAAAGACGGTCTCAGAAAAGCCGACGGCTCAAGCGGTCTCCTCTATTTATAGCTTTGGGTTGTTTTAAACGTTCCAAATTGAAACGAATAAATTATTAAGAATGTAGGCCGATCTTTAAAATGTTGCCACACTAAGCGATATTAAAATAAATATGCTAAAATCTGTCGTAAAAATGTTATAATAGTATTTATTTATATTGCTTTGTTATATCTACCTGTAACCAAAACTAAGGTCATAACATTAAAACCATATATATATTACATATGTGCATTGGTAAGAGCTGATGGAATAGGTACACAGTTTATCGTTATCCTATTGAATGACCACTAGCATCAGAACTAAGCGGAGCCTGTATATAAGTCTTTTCCATTATTTAGACGTTAGATGGTAACAATAATAAAATAATAGTGCACTTATTTATTCATTAAAATCCATTTACAGTATTGATTATTTCTATGACGGTAGAACGAATTATTACCAAAGAAATATTACCATAGGAAATATTACCATAGGAAATACTACCATAGGAAATATTATCATAGGAAATATTACCATAGGAAATATTACCATATAAACCGTAGGACTAACATATATAAATTTCAACTTAAACTCATACTCAATTTTTTTTATTCAAATAGACTTAACAGCACTTTTAAGTCGTCAGTTTAATTATTAATTAAAAAAAAAATACCAAAAAATTTCCACCGGTTTGGAATGATTTACTACCAAGAAGAACCGGCAAGAAACTCAGTAATTAATATTTTATATTCTTTAAAATTCATATTTAAATACAACCAACTAACTCTTTATATTCTTAATATACTTACACCAAATACGTTTATTATTTATTATCTGATAAGTTACGTTCCTATGAATGTAGAAAATAATATTTAACTCTTGTCTTTGCTTAAATTATTTACTTACTAGCTTTTGCCAGCGACTCTGACAACACTAAATTCGGTTGTCGGCGTGGAAGTCCTATACGGCAACTCTATGGTTTTAGCACAATGTAATAATAATATTATTATGCTGTGGTTATGTGTAGGGTTACAGTAAGAAAGTTTGCTATAGCAAGCTGTAGCTGTAGCTATAGGTCGTCCAAGTCAAAATCGTTTTAAGGGTTCCGTACCAAAAGGGTAATAAGCGGAACCCTATTACTAAGACTCCGCTGTCCGTCCGTCTGTCTGTCACAAGGCTGTATCTCATGAACCGTGATAGTTAGACAGCTGAAATTTTTACAGAAGGTGTATTTCTGTTGCCGTTATAACAACAAATACTTAAAAACAGAATAAAATAAATATGTAAAGGGGCTCCCATACAACGAACGTAATTTTTTTGCTTGATTTTGCTCGGTATTGATAACGGCAACAGGTAGACGCTTAAAATATTCACAGAATATTTAGTTGTATAGGCACTTTAAAAATAAATAATTAAATTAAAATAAAACAATTGTTTAAGTGTGCTCCAATACAACAAACATTATTTTTTGCCGCTTTTGAAGATAATGGTACGGAACCCTTCATGCGCGAGTCCGACTCGCACTTGTTAGCTATTTCTGCGGAAAAGATAAATTTTCCAAAATAAAATTTAGCCTATTTCCTTTATCGTATCTTTTACGAAACTGCCAAATTGCAACTCAATTGGCTGCTCTGCTGGCAACGTAGAGAGAAAACACATTTTTCTATTTATGTATATGTAGTTGACGAGCCAAAGTAACGGTAGTATTTCTTTTTACCATTTTGGTCAGAACCCTAAAAATGGTCTTTAAGGTACTGTGCTTAAGAAAATTAAAAAATACCCCGAGATGGATGATTTGGTATTTAAAACAAAAAAATAAATAAAAAGAAAGAAATTTTAAAATAATAATAAATAATATAAGTATAAAATATAGAGATGAGATAAGTTAAGAAACAATACAAAAAAAGCTGGTTCGATGCTTTTTTGAATTGTTTTTTAACTTATCTCATCTGCACCACAAATTTTGACATATTTTTAGAGTTCCATACGTCCGAATGGAAAAACGGAACGCTTTGAGAATCACATACGACATACAGACAAACTCCCAATTTTCTCCAAATCTACTCGATCGATTAGGTTTAAATTCAGTACACATATACATTTATGGTACCCAAATAAGGGTATGTATCGTAAAGAAGCTAATTTTAGATACTACCCTCGTATCTAAAATTAGCTTCTTCACGTTTACTTTTGGAGACAAATCAGAAAAGTAAAAAAAAAGAGTTTTTAAACTGTACCGTGTGACATATTAAATAAAAGGGTTGATGATCCTAAAGTTATTTAAGAAACCCTCAGGTCCTAAAGTTATTTAAGAAAATATGAAAATTGACCATTCCTTTCTTCTTATTTCTGAAATTACTGAGCTTCAAATTCAAAAAATACAGAAATAGTTCTTTACTTAAAGAAAAATTTTAAGAAGTTTAGGGTCTCAAAATAAATATGGTAAAATTGTATCAATTTTGTTGTATAAAATTAAGTATTATTGTGGTGGTACGGAATCATTAGTGCGTGAGTCTGACTTGCACTTGACCTGTTTCATAGTGTCAACAACTGGTTTTTTTTTATTCTTTTAGATAATAAATTTAGACGTGAGCACGAAGTACCTAGAAATATTAATCCATTTTAATATTATAAATACGAAAGGAACTTTGTCTATCTGTCTGTTACCTCTTTACGCTTAAACCGCTGTACCGATTAAGATGAAATTTGACATAAGAATAGTTTGAGTCCCGCAAAAGGACACAGGCTACTTGAAAATGTCAAGTGTGAGTCGTGTTTTTTTCTATAATTACATATAAAAAATTAGGGTGGGTGGAAACGCGAGAAAACCCTAGTAATTAATATAAATATTAAAATAAATTGAACAAATGAAACGTTGTGTTTGCTACGTCTGCCGTTGAATTCTGTGGTAAATTGAATGAGTTTTTTATTGCAAGTCTTCTGATGCAGGCAGAGCGTAGACAGTTTGTAGCACTGCTACGAAAAATGTAGCACTACTACGAAATATGTAAAGTGGTTAGTTATTTTGGTACCTGAACCAATCTTAACGTTAAAACGATTTTCGTCTGCCTGTCCGAAATAATTCTACTTATATAAAATATATAATTCAATATGCATTAAATAAAACGTTTGTAAATACTGCTTAAATACATATATCACCAAAACACGAAGGAGATATTTAAACCTACGATAATACAAACAGGAATAAAACGAATTTCTAGGAAAAATGTAAGCACGTGTACTGTCAGTTAACTAATAAGTATATCGCATAGAAACAATAACTTAAGTTTTCTTTTGTCTCTAGGCACGCTTTAATATTCTGCCAATATCAATAACAAGATTTTGGAGTCTGTCTGGTTGTCACAGCTGTTAGTTTCAGTAACTAGATACAAATGCTATCGAATTGAGATTTGATTCAGTTCAAGAACTCGTGTGCCCCATTACGTAGATACCTAAAGTAAAAAAATGTACGGCTGTCCGAATTAAAACTTCAAGTCAAAAAAAGTATTAAAAGATTTTATTTAGACAAATCACCTTTTTCAGCGAGAATCGAATCTTTCACATATAAAAAAAACTTGTATTTTATGACATAATAGAAATTAAACATTCATAAGGATATTTTTTTTCCAAAATAACCTAAATAGTTATGAAATATGAAAAATTACCATGTAAGATAAAAAATGCTGTATTATTGTACTTATTGTTAAATTAATTAAACTGAACACGTAGCATACTAGATAATACAAATATCGTAGGTATTTTTTTACATTTCACAGGGTAAGGGTAAACCATTTGTTCGATAGTAATAAAATTTTTGTAAGTTGTTGTGCATACACCGCCACAGCGCCGTGAAAGGTTTCTAAATAAGTACAAACCTTTGATAATAGATTTATTTATTTTTATTCTTATTTAAACACATTTTTGCAATAAAATAAAATAGGTGGACTTAATGCCTTAGGCATTATCTACCAGTCGACCTTAGGGTCATGCAGAAAGCTTAAGATAGTTGTTTAAGTTGGAACGGTTAACATTTATTAACATAAACGTAACGTTTGAATACATAAATTAAATAAATAGATATATGTAAATATATATTTAAAAATACATACATGCACATACATAAATATATATATAAATACGTATTTAAATAGGTACATAAATAATTAAAGGTACTGCATATGATTTATTGAAAGTATTTATTAAGGTGAGCCTAAATAGTATTTGTATAGCGAATACTTAAACTTATTTCGGGAATATAAATGTATTGGTAGCAGTTTATGTTTTTGAAGCGAATAAAGCCCGGGGTAGGGGAAAAGGAAGAAGGGGCTAAAGCGAAACGTGCAGCTAGTTAGGTAAAATAATAGTGCGTAAGTCGTCAAAGGAATCCTTGGCCCGTTTGTAACAAAGTTCATCCCAACTTTACCTTCTTGAGCTATAATCTCGTACGAATCGAACGTTACGCTTTAGCCCCTTTGTAAAAGAAAACAATTTGTGTGAAAATTTATTTATTTGTTACATTATTTTGGAGTTCATACATTTTTTTTATTATACGGTAATTTTTGCAGGAATCGCCGACTTAATGGTATAGATGAAATTGAAACTTTTTAAGTACTTATGATTTAATTTTTTCAACACTTAGGTGGCAAAAAAGCTAACGATGCGCCTGATGTTAAGCAATTACAGCAGACTATAGACGTATCTCTTATTTCGTAAAGAGCCCTACACTGTATTCGTTAGATAAAACCTTGACAGGAGGAAAGAAGTCCAGATTTACTTCCGTGGAAGTCCTTCTGAATCCGCACTGTGCGTAATATTTTTAGGTTCTAAGGTTTAAGGATGAATTCCCTGCCGGGTGTGAGTGATGAGGAAGTATAGACTTGGGCATCATTTTGAAATTTCGAAAAAAAATTAAAATGGCAAAGCTGGTATTCGGGTGCACCCGCCCAGAGATGGCAGCAGTACCCTATGTAGGGCCGAACTTGCGACTTGTAAAGCAACAAACTTTGCCCCGAGGTGAAGCACTGCTTCGCTACTTTTATCATATCAGCCTTTATTGGTCCACTGCTGAACATAATAGAGAAGGTTTGTCTAGGGGCAAGTCTGGTGTTTAACAAGCAACTTAACCAAAATTCAATTTGTTTTACAAAATGTCAGCTTTATCTAAGAGTACACGATGTCGTCAGTAAAGTAATTTTCACCCAGTTCTTTAAATTATGTTAATCCTACTAATATTATATACGTGAAAGGTTTGTGTGTTTAGTTGTTACCCAATCACGCCGCAACGGAGCATCCAATTATGGTGACATTGAGCACAGAGATAGTTAGTTAAGGTATCAGAGAAAGACAAAGACTACTTTTTATTCCAGAAAATTTAAAAGTTCCCGCGGGAAAAACAGTAACAAATTCTACTTGAACGAACTTTAGCTTGCTGTAGCAAACTTTTTGAGTATGATCAATTTGTTTTGTGTTTTGTGTTGATTGAGTTGAATCCTTCGCCGGTAACTTAATTGAGGGGGGCGGTGCCGATGGCAAAAGCTAGTGTTATACATTTTTTGTTGTAGTAACTATTGTTATATTTCACTTTCAGCATCATTAGACTGTTCCTATGACGGAATTATTCGAGTCCCCGAAACTGCATCATGATTCTTTCAGCGTCGCTCCATGTTGATCGTTGACACTTGCAACATTACAACACGTGTTTTTGCAAGTGTATATCCTGTAAACCGGTCAAGCGTGAATTAAACTTGCAAAACAAGAGAACCAGCCTAAGATATGTATTCAATAGATTTTTTTTAATTTATCGAAAACTTTGAAACTTTCAAAGTTAACATTATTTTTCTGTAAAAACGGATAATTTATTAGTCTGAATTAATTTAGATTTTTCTGTTTGTAAGCTTTGGGTATAAAGGATAAGGAGCTATATGTATATTTTTGGTCGTAAATCAAAAACTGTGTCACTTTTTAGATTAATACATTTGGTTTCATCAAATTCTCTTACCTACTAGTAGAATCTCGCTCCCATAAGCAAAATTTTTTTAACATAAATATTTCTGTACCGCAACAATTGTTGATCTACATCAAATTTCAATTTTGACGTGACGAACGTCTATCGTTTTGTTCACATTCATATTACATTCGTACGGCTTAACTTAAACAGATTAAAGATATAACTTATGCAGCCTGAAATATCCATCTGACGACACTACAGAAATGTACACTTTTATACCATAATATAATTAATTCTTGACGTCGTAACTCCCAGAAGATTACTCTAATAAATTTGTCGAGGCGCCATATCGCCGCTCGCTCAGAAGAGACCAAACTACAGTTTACCAATATTGTTACAACAAAGATTACTCTGTGAAATATCGGAAAAAAAACCTATACAATTCGTCATGTCCATCCGTTTTTATCTAAAATTTATAGTTTGCGAGTTGAGACTTAAAAAAAATTGCGTTCTTTTAAATACATTTTTTTTAAAGGGTGATGAAATGTTTAAAATTAAGAAAAGTCTAAAATTACAATAGTTCTAGCTGTTTTAGTTATGATTGCACCTTAAATTGGTTTCAAGGACCAAGTGTAGTAAATGATCACCATATGTTAGTAAGCAAATTAATGCGCTATTACCACCTAAATAAAGTTTAGTAATATTTGCCGTAAAGGGGGCGTTCGTTCTAGGATTAAGAGTTCCCACGAATGATACTTTTCACACTTTTGATAACGCCAATTTTGCCACCGACATCTACCGTTCGTATAGCTTTGAAACGTTACTGTAAAAATTTTTGGTTACAAAACTTGCAAAATGAACGGTTGACGTACACACACTACCATAAACAATGAATATGTTTAGCCAGTTTGACAGATTAACACAAAAACCCCACCTCCAGACATGGGTCTAAAGTTTCATTTTTCTGTGGCAAAAGTGACAAAAATATCGTAAACGAACGCGGGACAGTTTGTCACAGATGATACTAAAATTTTGTTATTTTTTATGCCATTGCTGAACGAACGGTTGCCAGGTGACAAAAGTAATGATTCTGTAACCCATAAAGAACACGCCAAAATGTAGTTATGTTACCGAATAAAATGTTATGACGCCAAATTAAGTTAAATCTCGCGTCTTATAAGGGCTTCCCACTCGCCACCTGGACAGCGCTGCTGCCGTTCTTCGAGTCTCGAGAGGTAAGTCAGAGGTAAGACTTCCATAAATTTTTGTATCGAATTCTAAAGTCCGAATAGCTCGAGACTGTTACCAATAAGGTTCCAGAACTCCAATTCAGTCACGCCGGAGCACCTGCGTTTGTTGCGTGTGAAGTTTATTTATCCTATGCCTGTTGGTATTTCTTTTACAATGGCGTACGAAAATTTAACGGGACAGAGTTCATGTGCTCTATTGTTTAGTGCTTCATCGGGATCGGAGGCACTCGGTGATTAAAAATCCCAGAGCATACGAAAAAAACGTCGAAGTGAACGTAAAAGTTAGGCTTCCGAAAGAAAATTTTTGACTGTGCAAAGCGCACAGAAATTTATCAAAACTAAAAAGTCCTGGTCCACACAAAGAGTTTTTACAAAATTACAAAATATTAACTTAAGGTTTATTAAAGTTCTACGAGTTTAATTTGGTTGAATAAACGCTCAAAAGAAATGTTTTTTGGTTGTGGTTAATTCATTTAGACTATACAGCTCAGATATTGGTGAACATTTAACAATAGTATTGGGTCAAATTTAGGAGTTCATTTACTATGTTTGGGGTAAACAATGATTTTTCTAGAGCAATTAACTTTTAAAGGATAACGAAATGTTAAATATTTGGATGACATTTCAAATTAAAATTTAGTAATAAATTTGTTGTCATTTACTTTTTTTAGGTTAAAAATTATTAGTTTGGTAATATTTGTTTTAAAAGAATAGCTAGATGTACAAAAAACAATTTTATTAAAATGGGGTTTAATTTTTCGTAATCATTTCTATTCTTAGCAGTAAAAATTTTTTTTTTGTTATATTTTACTATATCTGGTGATAAGTTAAACATAAGCCCTTTATAAATACTACCAACGGAAATTGTTTACTTATGTTTGGTAGTATAATGTTTTAGACAAAATTATTTAATGAGTGTTTACACTACTCATGCTTTGAAAGAACCTTCATACAATGCAATAGGGTTGAAAGTACGTGTTTGCAGAGATTATTACTTTCATGCCCGTTTAGACGTTAAAAATAAAAAAGGACTTTCTATTTAAAAGCTGACAAAACAATTAAATAGCTTCTTTTTATTTGTTACAGTGTTGTCTGTGATTATAAAAGCGAACCAATTACACTTTTTTTTTTTTTTTTTTTTTTTTTTTTTCTGAGCTGACTATGCAGTTGGCTGTTGCAGCCATTACTGCTTCACCGGACTTTTGGGGCGAGACTCTGAAGGAGCCTCAGCCCATATAGCGCCCAACGCTCAAGGGCTTCCCGCGGGGGAAGCCTCGGCTTGGGTTGTCGCTCTCGGGATTCACTTTGAAAAAATAACTCACTATTTATAAGCAACAGAAAACATAACCATAGCTTGTAATTATTCGGTACAGCGCCATCTATATTTATAAAAGTGAATTAATATTTGTTAAGTAAATTAAAACTTTAATTCATTATATTTTATTATCCTCGCATTTGTAGTATAAAGCACTATGTATCACTCGGGATGAAAGACGATTCCCACCTCGTTTGTTTTAAGGCCCTCAGCTGCGTTTCGAGCCTCAAACTACACCCTCGTCGGTAATCAGTCACTTTCACCCCTTGGTGAACAATGTACTATTTTAGGTGTCCGCGATAATTCTCATCCTACTGGACTTTTACTTAAAGCATTTAAAACACGCATCTGGTCGGTTTTAAACTACTAAACGTAAAATGCAGCTTCAATATTAATATTTTCATGATTTTTTTTTTTATTTTTGTCACGAAATACAAATTATGAAAAACAAACTTGGCTCATGCAACATTTTTAGATTGTTTTCATGGACATTGTTTATCTAAAAATCCGTGCAAAATATCCCGTTTCTTAGACGCGTATCGCAATCATTAAATCAAAAAATATAAACTACCTTTATTATTTTAAAAATACTGCTTAAGGTATTTCTTACATTGCAATAATCTTTAAATCGCAAAGAAATAAATTTCAAAGTCAAAGTGATTTTTTTATATTTAAATTTTCATAAACACTAAGTTATGGTTATAAGAGTTATGGTTTTTGGCTAGGTTATGAATATGAGGACCCCATTGAAGGTTGGAGTCCAGTGTTATGCCAAGAAAGACTGTTGAATTAATAAGTTCTGATTGGTCGCCATTAATTTTATTTAATTAATATTTAAACATGTCTGGATCTGGCTAACATTTGGTAATGTAAATTTAATACTTTTTTTCTTACTAAGTTACAAATTTTTCGCGTTAATGGCAATATTTCATTCATCATAACATGTATGTCATCAGTAAACATCTTCGAAGATGAAAAAGTATTTCTTTACATAATTCTCAGTCCTTTTTCGAATTCCTAATTGGGTTGGAAATTACTGGCCTATTCTTAATACTCCGAATCTTTGCAATAAAAAAGATCAAAAGATTCACAAAATGTTTTATGAAAAAAATATCAGTGGCAATTTCTGTGAAAAAAATAATAAGTGTTATGTTATAAAATCATCTATGCAAAAAGGAAAGGACATATTTCATAAAATATTTTCCCAGCTGCGATATTTATGCGATATTATGTGTGTGTGTGTGTGTGTGTGTGTGTGTGTGTGTGTGTGTGTGTGTGTGTGTGTGTGTGTGTGTGTGTGTGTGTGTTGCGTGTGTGTATGTGTGTCTTTAGTTAGATTCCTTAGTACCTATACAAAAACTCAAATAGTTGTCTAGTTAGGCATCTTAGTAAGATTCATCAATCTGAATCATAGACTTCGAGTTCTGTTATCTGTTGTATGGAGTGCGCAATATCTTTACAAAAGTCAACACACTTGAGAAAGAGACAAAGCTAATTAGTACTGCAACTACCTTTTTTGGTTTTTGGAATTAGTGTCTATATCTATCAAAATTTCTATTAACCTCATATTTTCCGAGTTACAACTCCTCAATATCAGTCAAATTTACGTATTGTAAATTTTTCCTTGACCATTTAATAATCCCTTACATGGTTTAAATTGAGAGAGAGTTTGGCTAGTTTGAGCCATAGGTTATACTTCTTAAATTATATTTTTTAAGCAATGATTTATTTGTTAGCTTAGTAGATATGAATGAAATTTAATAATTGTGTTCCACAGGATATGTTTTGCTAAAGTTTAAACATTAAAAGAATGCTGAGGAACCAATTTTGATAGATCAACTTAACAATTACAAAACTTTCTATTCATTGATTCTATAGTAGTACACCAATAAATCTATTTCACCGCAGACTAGGTCGCAAGCAGATACGCTCGTCTTTAGGAGCGCTGGTGCAGCGCACTCCCATAAATTATTATCTACTTAATGAAAAACAAGTTTCTATAATTTACTTAAAATAATTAATTATTATGCTTCGATTACTTTTTATGTTAACAGAGCATTTTACTAAAAATATTCCGTACATACACAGTTAACTCAAAATTTGGAATGGACTTGAGAAGGGCGCTAGCGATTGCGCTCCTATAAAACGAATTTCAGTACAAAGACTGCTAAGCTGAAATCAACGACTGTAAAAGAGAGACTTCGACACAGTCTCACACGTGTCACAAAAGATTTTGTATGAAAAATTAGCAAAATGTGGAGCGCCGCTCCTGGGCTATGTCAAGAAAAATACTGTTGCCAGCTTGAAGGCGGGGGCTTCGGTCCGGCCGGCGGCGGCGCGGGCGCTCTTATCACAAAATGTTTTAGTTTTATGCGCGCGATTTTATGATTAACAAATTATATAAGTACATTCCTACATAAACAGTTTTTAATTGTCTAATAAGTATAGCATAATAAAGTGTGATTATTGACAGTTCAAAACGATTTTAGTAATTTAGCTTAAAATAAAGGCAAAGGGTCACAAAAATATAGCACGATTGAAAACGTACACGCGCGATGCGACAGAATAACAAAAGAATAATAAAAGGTTTGCATTAAGGCCTCTTTGGTTTTTCTAGTAAACACCCATTAAAAATTGTCACGAGCTGCCTCTAGTCGCAAGCAATCAAAATAGTGACCATAAAATCACTATCTAGAATTAATTATTTATTTATATTAACCATCGAACCATAATTCATCGAAACTTTACCTTTACCTGAAGGTTGCTTTGAATAGATAGCTTAAAGCGATAAGGCCGCCACCATACTCTGAATTATAATTATAGCCATTTGTTTTTATGCAATATATTTTATGCTATTTATTTATAAGTATGTCATTGTAATGTCTTTACACGTGGCGAGTCGATTATCCCTGAAGTCCTTGGTGGGCACACGCCCGAGTCGCCCGACTCGAGAAATATCGCATCTCGTCGTGAATAGGTTATTATTTTATCATATTATCGCTAAAAGGTCTGAGGAAAATGTGTTTTTGTACTGCTTAAGGAGAACTATTCGTATAAAAAGGTACTTAACTATTTATTTGACTATGAAATCTTTCTCTCCATCTTTTTATAATACTTGTCTTCTTTGCATCCTGGAATTATGGTTTAGATAATAATCTTATCTATCCTAGTGAAGGCAGAGTTTTTGAGAGCCGGTGGTACTGCACTAACGATGAAATTGCGAGAGCTCTTTAATAACTAATCCTAGTAAAGGATACCTTTTCTCAGACAGCAAAGCTTTAGAGAGCCGGTGGGACTACAGTTATAATGGTATTCCGAGAGCTCTTTTAATATCTTCCTGCATGATGGAATTACGCCAGAAATGCTTTTATGAAAGCTATTAAAAGAAGTTTATAGAATTGCAGGCAGATCTTTCTCCTAAGCCACGTGTATAAGTTGTTGTCGAGAGTTATCACGAATCGTCTCGCCCAGAGACTTAATGACGCTCAGCTTCCGCAACAGTTTAGATTTCAAAAAGGCACCGCAGACCAAAGTTTCACACTAAAGCAGATATATAGCAGTTTGTGAAGAGTATCAGCCTCCGTGTCAAGACACACCTTTCTGGACTACGAAAAAGCCTTTGATTCTGTCAAAAATTAAGCTGTTCTTCTTTGTAGCGAAAACAAACCGATTGTTAATATAGTGCATAGAATTGACTATATAACACCGCACAATGAATGTACAAGTACTGGACCAGCAGACAAAACCTATCCACTTGCTGTTCTCTAGCGTATTAGATGATGTCTTCAAAACACTGTTAGAAAAAAAACAGGCATTTTTATTATGCAGAAAGCATTGTAGTGATGGCTAAATCTCAGCAGTATTTAAAAAAATGCTGAACAACCTTAACTATTCTTTTAGGTCACAAGACACGTTGACTCGTGATCAGTGGACGTCTAGTATTTTAGAATCGAAGCTGTTGTAGTCTATATGTGTATACCCAGGGCAGACAATTACTAATCTAGGACTAGTTAGTTACAACTTCGATAAGAAAGCAGTTGGGCTGGCCAGGCTTTGGAAAGTTACGTCAGATTTTCATGTTGCCTTGAGGTTTAATATAATCAAGGATTTGCCGCAGAAATCCTACGCCGATAACTGAATTGAGAGCGAATGAAGCCGCGGGAAAAAGCTTGTGTAAATATATACAGAATTGTCGTGTCGCTGATTGTTTTAATAACAGCCTAACAGACGTGGTAGAGACGTGACATTTTCAGCATGAGTCATGATGTGTTTTTACCTTAAGGTACTGTGGTGTTGGAAAGTACCTACTAACAATGTACTATTGTATATTAAGGGTGGTAAGGAGAAAATTACTAAGAAGAGGCTATTTAGAAGTCAAAGGCCTAAGGTAATATCCGTACCACCAGTGTTACACACAATATTTTTCATCACATTTGAGAGTAAATAAATAAAAATATAAGGTGAATAAATAAATAAGATCACTAAAACCATCGCCAGATATCTAGAAAATTTATTAATTAAAAAGTTTTGGTTGAAGTAAAAACTTGTAATTGCTCGCTTGTAGTGTGCTCGTTGTTCACATTTTGAGCAGGAAACCTTTGAGTATGTATAGTTGTGAGAATAGGAACGTCATTACCGCCCGTGAGATCTTTCAACGCGGGATTTGCTTAGAGAACAGTAAAATTCACAAAGAAAAAGCCTGTTGTAGTAATTACGGGTCTTAGCACCCGCTTTACCAGCACGTAATGACACAGTTTACGAGTTAATGTAATGAAAAAGTATTTTGAAAGTCGGACTCATAGCAGTTAAAAAATTGGTGTCAAACGTCAGAAACAAATATTGAATATCTCAACTATAAATTGAAGCGCCTCAAATATAAATACATACTTATATTCTTCTAAAGAACAAACTAACATGTTTCGGCATTATTTAAGGCAACGGGCCACGCACAAAACCGTGGGGTATTATTCATTCTTTTAAATCGCACCGGTGCAAAAGAGTGACTTGATTTTCAGCACAGGGGTAGCTGTAAATAACATAAAGTAGTTCCGTGGGAAGCTACAGACAATCAAACTTTCAATCAAATAGGTAAAAATTTGAAAATAAGTATAAAAAAACTTTTTCCTGACAAGAAGTTAAGACTTTATGATCTTGTTTTTGCAAGACATTTGCTTATTTGTAGAAATTAAAGTTTGTTTGGGAGTTCCGATGCTTGATACAACGCCAAGATTTAAAAAGGTGACTGAAAGTTTGTTATGGGACGGGAAAACACATCGCACTAGCAGTACCATGGAGGACCAGCTAGTTAATTAAAAAACATTTACAGGAGGGCTCTCTCCCTTTGGGTATTTTTCTTTCCTATTTTTTTTTATTTGTATACCTATATGCAAGAAAACCCGTTGTGTGATGTCAGAAGCACATACGAGAGGCTTAAGAGAAAGGAGGCTTAGGCGCCTTTATTGCCCAACGCGCTGGCACAGGTGAAATAGCAGACGCTGTCGAGCTAGTGGCCATATTATCTAATGAATATCTCAGAACTAATTAAAGTAACTTAAAAAAGAACCATCTAAGTGCGACTCGAAATCGTGCAGGGTTCCGTACCACCACACTATACTAAATCAAGAGGGAGAACACCTCATTCCTCAGTGGTTATTCATCCTATTGCAAAGTGGATAAAATATACCTATGACTATACGAAAAAATGGATAAACAAACTAAAATTAATACAACAGGGAAAGCAAAAAGTTTTTTTTTATACCACTTAGGTGCACAAGCTTGCGGTCCGCCTGATGGTAAGCGGTCACCGCAGCTTATGGTCAATTGGCAATGCCTTGCAACACCTGGGGCATCACTCGGGCGTTGCCGACCCTTCAAAAATCTAAAAGCTTTTTTCTTGAACAACCTCATACTGTGGTCCTCAGAGAAAACATTGGCAGGGAGCTCATTCTACAACCCAAGCGTTCGCGGGAGGAAGTTTCTCTGAAACCGCACTGTACGCGACCATTTCGGATCAAAGTGTGAGAATGAATTCCCTGCCGATGGCGAGCGGTGCGATCGTAGAAAGTAGCCGTGGGCATAATTTCGAAGAATTCCTCAGACCACATACCATTATACAAGAGGTAGAACACACCCAAGGAGGAGTTCAAACATTTCTGTCAAAAATAAATAAGCATATCGGAACAACTATTACATTTTAAATCTCATCTGGCAATTTACATTTTACGGCTTTGTTTGTTTGCAACAAAACCGATGTACTTGCTTTGATGTTGTCTCATTTGTAAGTTTTCTTTTATGACTTTTTTTTACTTTGGTAAACTATTTGCTTTTTCTGTCCTTTGCTTACAGTACGACCAATTTCATTGTTAAAATGTTAAGCAATCATAGCTTAACTAATGATAAGATTTCGGGCTTACTAAAGGCCAGAACTGCTTGTATATGATACCCGCTACTTTAAGAATACCTAGGTATACCTGCTTGGGCATTTAAAGGTCATGGGATTTACCTTACACGGAGTGTGGGGTAAAATGGCAATTTGGATTCATGCAAAAATATCGTTGGGATGTTGTAATTAATTATATAGATGTAGTATGTAGTGTATAGTTTACCGTGACGTTAAATCTGTATATAACTTAGTTTTTAGGGTTCCCTAAAACGGGACCCTATTACTAAGATTCCGCTAACCGTCTGGCCGTCCGGCTGTCACCGGGCTGTATCTCATGAACAATTTTTAAGGAATATTTATTTCTATTGCCGCTATATCAACAAATACTAGAAAACATACAAATACAAACGTGATTTTTGTGCTCGGATTTGCTCCATATTGATTACGGCGACGCTTGAAATATTCACAGAATATTTAGTTATATATTCAATTTAAAGATAAATAATTAAATTAAAATAAAACAAATATTTAAGGGGGGCTCTCATACAACAAACGTGATTTTTTTGCCGTTTTTAGGGTTCCGTAGCCAAATGGCAAAAAACGGAACCCTTATAGATTCGTCATGTCTGTCTGTCTGTCCGGACTATAAGAACTATACTGTTGAAACTTGGTAAGTAGATGTATTCTGTGAACCGCATTAAGATTTTCACACAAAAATAGAAAAAAAACAATAAATTGTTGGGGTTCCCGATACTTAGAACTCAAACTCAAAATTATTTTTTCATCAAACCCATACGTGTGCATCTGTGGATAGGTCTTCAAAAATGATATTGAGATTTCTAATATCATTTTTTTCTAAACTGAATAGTTTGTGCGAGAGACACTTCCAAAGTGGTAAAATGTGTGTAACTTCTAAAATAAGAGAATGATAAAACTAAAAAAAATATATGATGTACATAACGTACATGTACATACTTGTAAATTTCCACCAAAACTTGGAACTTGGTTTGAACGAGATCTTGTAAATAGATTTTTTTTAATACACCATAAATCGTAAACCGCAATTTACCTTTTATTCAATCAAACTCAAATATAAAAATATTTTTGTTTGTGTTTGTAGATTACATAAATGGTGGTAGGTACGGAACCCTCGGTTCGCGAGTCCAACTCGCACTTGGCCGGTTTTTATAGATAATGGTACGGAACCCATTGCGCGCGTGTCCGACTCGCACTTGGCCGATTTTTTTTTCATAAAGAGTTAGGATGTCCTGTGAATTTTAAATAAATCATACCTCATGTAAAATTTTTATGATGACGACTTTTCACTTTACTATTACGTACTGATATTTCAAGCCGCTATCTTATATAATTTTAGTGAAGACTAGGACCGATAAACATTATGTCCTGTATTGAAGAAAGTCGGTGAAGAACTATTAATAAAACATGACTATCATAATAATTCGTCGTTTCATAACGAAATGTGACATTATTACTAAGTTTCGAAAAGAAAGAAAAGAATAATACACTAGAAAACCCTACGATTTAAAGATCCTGTCCTCAATATCAAGAACAGTATTGACAGTTGCAATAAAAATATTTATATCATGCAAACATACATATAGACATTCACTAATGACATTTGGCTCATCGGTTTAGAAGCACATTTATATATAAAAAATTATATACTAATATATAAATTTTGTACAATTCTAATTTGTTTTGTCTTTTTTCTAAGTCGGTTAAAAATAATCTAAATCTAGTGGCATCGAAATGCTTAGAGCATTACCTCGCTACATCGCCAAGTAAGTCTAATAGTCTATGTTTTTGACGTTTTAATGATTTTGCCTGTACCTGTGCCTCAAACGGCCAGATAAGGCTGAACTATACTTACAGGCGTATCTGTTGCGCGAATAGGAGACTCTAGAATTAGCTGTCCGGAAACATTTTCAAGAATAAGCGTTAGGGCTTGCGCAGACGAGGGACATTTGTCCGAGAAAGATTGTTTTGACTGACTGTTTGCGAAATTTCAGTCCTCAACGGACAAAAGTCCCTCGTCTGCGCAGGCCATTAATCAGATGTGACGTAGAAACCAACCACAACGTACCGCAAACTAGTCGACAATAACGGGCCCATATTGCACCCACTTGAATACGTACAATTTCGTAGTTGGCGCTAAACATCTTGACCAACTTGATTTGAGCTGCATTGATTTTTTTAGGCATCTCCTCCACACGGTAGCGGCGATCCCTATTCGCATCTAAGACTACTCTTGGTCGACGGCTAATGGGTTTATGCGTTTTGATTGTAATTTAATTTTTAACACTCTCGAAACATTTTTGCAAATTTTTTTTTTGTCGTTGCATAATATTGGAAAACTTTTTGTCTATCATATACGGTTTACTTTGTCGTAAATGGACAAGTAGTTTAGTCGCTAGCTCTCTTCTTAGCAAGTGGCAACAACGCAAATATTTAGAGTAATCTAGGATATTGCAAATATTATTTAGGCATTTAAACACTTTAGACAGACCGACAGACTGCGTATCCTATGGGTATGCTACCCTAAAAATGTAAAAGTTACTTGTTGAAACAAACTTTGGTTTCAACGGACAAAAACAACACCTGCTGTCGCTCTGGATTAACTTTTATTTTCTAAGCACATTTTGCGCATCAACTCGGGCGGAAAACATGTTCGTTAATAAAGAAATCTTCTGTATTTTAAAGGGATGTTACTTATTCATTTTGTGTCGCAATATTCTGCAGAGCTTTCAGTGGTTGGCTTCCTTTCAGTCTATCGCGAGCTTTCGTACAGAAAGGGTGTGCGGTACCTAATTTTATTATGTAAACTTCGAACGTGTATTTATGAAACTTTCCGAAATATAAATAATATTTTTTTGCAATTATAACTGATTTCAATGTATTTAAAAATGTTTAGTGTGTTGATTTAATAAAATAAAATATGTTACAATGTAAATGAAAAATTAGTGGATCGTTTAGTAAAAAGGTAAGATTTGCGTTTATCGTTATGGAATTTAATTTGATTAACTATTTATAGTTTTTAGGATTTTTATAATTTTGTAGGACTGTTTTCGATATCTTTCGAAATATTGATACCTATATCATAAATTCTACCTACCAATATATTCTGTCTAATTATAGTATATTTAAAGCAATTTAAAATATCTAGTAAAGAATGAGATCCTTAGTTACATAATGTAATTTATTTTATAAAGTACTAGTTTTTGCCCGCGGCTTCGCCCGCGCTAAATTTAGTTATCGGCGTAAGATTCTTACGGCAACTCGTTGATTATAGTAAGAAAGTTTGCTATAGAAAGCTGTTCGTCGACGTAGATTCGGTTAAAGTTGAGAAGGAGGAGGTTTTCAACTTTTCCGGATAAAAACCTGTGTCCACACTGCTGTTTCTTTAAGTATCGGAATTAAAAGCCTTTTAAGATTTGGATTTATTTACTTTGACTTAAACCTATTATCAAAAAACTGGCCAAGTGCGAGTCTGGCTCGCGCACAGAGGGTTCCGTGCAAACTTGTTATATGTTGTTGTATATTATTAAAAATATTTTTATTATATGATTTAACTAAAAAATTACGGTTTTCGCAACTTTTTCTTTATCTGTACTTTAAGACGTTGCTTTGTACCAAATTGCAAGATCCTGAGTTCACGGGAAGTATCTTGTAGGTTTTGATTCCCTTGCGAGCTTCGAAAATTTGCGGCATAAACAGCTATATCTTTTGATTGCGTTGGCTTAGAAGTTTGATTTTTTCACAGCTTCAAGGGACAGTAGACCTGAGTATTTGGTATAAATTTTAGCTTGATACCTCCATGCGTTCCTGAGAAAAAGGGTCTTGACAGACGGACAGACAGACGGACGGACGGACAACAAAGAGTTCCGTTGTTTCCTTTTGAGGTACAGAACCCTAAAAAGTGTCGAAATGTGTCAGTATTTAAATACCTTTGTAAAAAAGTGTTGTCTAAAACACAAAAGTGTTGACAACAGCATAAAGCAGTTATTTTATTATTGTTAAAATTGTTACCGTTTCATTTTGAAATTCTTTTTTTTATAAAATTTGTGTTTAAAATTACGAGTTTACACGACATAGCTCCAGCTTAACAATTTATATTGATCTATTTTAAGTAGGTACTAAAGCAGAGACTTATGATAAAATTAATATTAGTTTTAATTTACTTCCTCTTATTAGAAATTAAAAATTGTTTTAATGCATTTTTCTTTATGTTTCAAAAAGTGTTCCACATTTGATTATATTTCAATGTGTATTTAAATATTGTTCTATTTTAAAATAATTAAAAAAATATATTAATAATGTCAACCCTGATGTCAAAATAGTTTTCCTTGTGTTTGATTTTCAGATCGTCAGAAGTATCTTATGGATTTTCGAGGGCGCCGGTTACCAATGTGAATTTTTTTTAGTAAACACACTTATTGCATGTTGCGTGATAGCTATCATAAAATGATGCTCATAATATTTTAAGAATTTTCCACCATATCCGTTTGTCTCGATTTTGTGATTTAAATAATCTATTAACCTAAGTTTTTGATAAAAAAAATTATTGAATATATCAATATAATTTTTATTTTTTTTTGAAAATTTATACTACATGGTTTGGTTTGTCTATTTTCCCGTAAAAACCGTTTTTGTTTTGCAATTGTTGTTCAGTAGCAAATTTTTTGATTAAATTTTTCGAAACTTTTATTTTATTTTATTTTTTAATTCTAAAGAGAACTTACAGCTATTGTTTACAATAGAAATATAAATAGAAGAAATAAGCCTATTAAAAGATAATAATAAGATAATTAAGAATATAAAAATCTAATCATAAAAAACAGTATATACCTAAATCACAAATATTCTATGCACATACTCTGTATTTCGTGGTTCATGATACCAAATACAATACATTCTTACAGTATAACTAAATCATTGAAGCTTATGGACTAAATTATAGTGAATATTTCAGAATCAAAATACATTATCAACAAATATTGTATTAATGATTATAGGGAGAAAAAAAAAGAACTAAACATACGATTTAATGCAACAGGGTTGTTTGAGAATATGTCGACATTCACATTTAAATTATTAAATTATAAAATTATAATAAAGTATTTTTAGAAACTTTTTAAAAAGGCAACTATATGTGAATTTGAATTTTTTAAGATACAGAAAGATTTTTGACAAAAAAAAACACATAAAAAAATTACTCATACGTTTATATTAAAATCAGATGTTTTCTCCTTTTTTATTATAATTTCTGTACAATACTTTTCAGAAAATTATCTTGTCAGAAAATATATTGACTGACTATTTAAACAGAGGCTAAAAATATATGTTTTAAATTCAACTTTCATTTCACTTCTTTTCTTATTTTCATCAACACATGCTGAATGAATAACAATAGAATACTGTAATCTTTATTATTTCTTTTATTTTTAAAATGTATAGTGATCAAACAAAAACACGTGCAGGTCCTGACAGGGAGCGAACAAACATATTTTATTTGTTTAACACAACACGGTGGAGATAAATGTTATATTTAATTATATTTTTATATTTTAGAGTTCACACTATTTTTCACTGCAAGTTTAAAGTTTATATGTATTCCTGTTTATATATTATATAGAACATAAACAACGGAAATGTGTTTCTTGTCTGAGGACTCCTCAAACAAATGTGTCACTGTTTCTCTTAATAATATTGCTAGATGGCGTTGTACCGATAATTTACAATGGTTTATAGTGCTTCGGCCCGTCTCGCACTTGGCCTATTTTATTGTTTGTTGTTATACTTTAGAGTATACACTATTTTTCGATGTAAGTTTGAAGATTGTACGTATTACTGTTTTAACTATAGAGCAAAAACAACGAAAATATATTTCTTGCAGGAAGACCCCCTTAATTTTTTTTTTCAACAAGCTCTGATCACTCGTCAAATTGAGCCTTCCTTGGAGACTCTTTACCCTCCTAGAAGAATGCACGGCCAGAATACAAATACTGTAAATTTCAGTCTCTGATCACTCATCAAAATGAGCCTTTCTAGAAGGGACTTTACTCTCCTGAAAGAATGCACGGCCAGAATAAAAATGCTGTAAAATTCAGACTTCCTAGGAGGGACTTTACCCTCTTGGAGCAATGCACGGCCAGAATACAAATGCTGTAAAATTGAGACTTCCTAGGAGTGACTTTACCCTCCTGGAAGAGTGCAAGCTCTGATCACTCATCAAATTGAGCCTTTCCAGAAGGGACTTTACCCTCCTGGAAGAATGCATGGCCAGAATACAAATGCTGTAAAATTCAAACTTCCTAGGAGGGACTTTACCCTCCTGGAAAAATACACGCCTTGGGCCATCAAACTCATTCTATATATAGAATTTATTTCGTTTAAAATCTGCAACTCCTTGTGTTCCAAAAAATTTCCCCTTGATTGTCTTCTTTGTATTAAGGACTTATTTTACATGTTTAATATTAGAATTCCATAAAATTAGCAACGTCTCGTAAACGGATTCACTATCAAAAAAAAATACCAAACAAATTCACTGTCAAACCCTAATCTTCGTAGACTATATTATTTTAATCTGTTACCAAATTGGTTAATGTACCAAAAAATATAAATAGTCTATATTTATAAATATCTTGAAAGGTAGATCCTGTCATTTTAATCCTGTTAATTGTACATTTTGCCCTGAATACTAATCTTTTTCAAAAGAGTTATTTCGGAATGTTAAATGTAACTACATTTGGGATTGTAATGATTAACACGGGTTCCTAGCACCTCATAGGTTAATTCATTATAATTACGCAATTTTGGACGTAAGTAAGTATCTACTCGGTTGAGGGTAGTTTATTTTTCTTGCATAATTGAAACCAATTCACAAGTATTTATCGATTATGGCATTGCAACTTTAATATGATTGTAAGTCATTACAGAAAACCCGTATTTTATAAGAATTTAAACAATTTTTGTTGGTGTAGCTAGTTATTTCATTGCGAAATCCAGTTATTGTAAATAGGATTTTATTGCTAGGATTCGCTATAATATTGACTCATTTGAAATATAAACTTGTTAGATGCCAATGGGACATGTGTGGCAAAGCTCAAAAAAAAAAGTTAAATATCTTCAAAAATTACATCAAATGCCAAGAATGTTATCATGATCATTATAATTTGAGTCTAATTTCCTAAAATTTGGAGCGGCCATATGATTTTAAAATTTTATTTCCATTAATATAAGATAATTCCGACCATTTCTGTTAAAGAAACGTAAGATTTTAATTACTCCAATGCAAATTTCAAATTATTCTGCTCGCTGTCGCGCCGCTGTGGCCTGTCGCTAGCTTGACAAGGTTGGCGAGCTAAATTGCTGCGATACTGCTGAACCGGGTGCGGCGCTAGCGTGGCCAGCCCGCATTTGAGGGATTCGCACTTGCTTCATCGCGGTCTTTGAACACGACATTACACGAGACTCCGCGGATCTCCAGAGAATAGTCTATTGCGAAAGCGACGTCAAAAGGCTATTGTCACAGAATCACGTTTACTTAAACTAAAACTTTATTCTAAACTAATATCAATATTTTAATTCCGTAACCGATTTTAATTTGCGAGGCGGTACCGATGACGACAAAATCCAACGACGCAATGACGAAAAGAAATGGTGCACACTGGTAAGTAGACGGTGAGCGGGAGCATTCGTTTGACTTAACCACGTGTAGGTGACAGTGGCGCCACGAAATGGACAGAATTGAGGCGGAAATGCATCAAAATCACAACCACGCTCTCTCACAACCCGGAGAGGACGTAGGGGCCACAATAGGAGGAAATACAAAAACACACTACGCACCAAGTCAAGATTGCTAATAAATTTTGACAGATAACACAAATCCCGCTGCTTCCCACGCAGCACAGGAATTACCGGAAAAGCTTTTTAAATGCAAGCTTTTATTAAGCTTTAACAGATGACTTGAGCTTATAATTTTAATTATATAAATGCGAACGTTTGTTACCACTTACCTCAACAGCAGCTCCGCAACAGGACTGATTAGCATATAATTTGACACATAAAATTTGGTCCGTTTATTACATCGAATATTTATCTCGATTCAGATTTTTCACAAAAACTTAATAAAACAGTTTCTTCACTTAATATTTAGGTTTTATAAATTTTTAGAGATCCGTAACTCAAAAGGAAAAAAGGAACCCTTATAGGATCACTTTGTTGTCCGTCTGTCTGTCTCCCTGCCAAGAGCCATATTCTCAGGACCTGGTGAATGTATTAAGTTGAAATTAATATTAAATACGTCAACGATCCCTTGAAGCTGTAAAAAATAAAGCTTTTAAGTCAGATAAGTAATAAAAAAGGCCTAAACACGGCCATTTTTGTCGCATAGTATAGCATTCACAAATAAATCAAAACCTATGGGGTATTTCCCGTTGTCCTAGAATCATGAAATTGGACACGAAGCAAGCAGAAAAAAACCGAGATTCGTTAATGTGGTGTTATAAAACATTTAAGAAAGTGTTTTGCTGTCTGTCTGTCAAGACCTTTTATTCAGAAATGCGTCGACATATCAAGTTGAAATTGATATTATATACTTAAGTCTACGGTAACTTAAAGTTGTAAAAAAATCAAGCTTCTAAGCCAACGCAATAAAAAAATATGCCGAAAATACGGTCATTTATCATCAATAAATCAAAACCTATGGGGTAATTTCCGTTGACCTACAATCATGAAATTTGGCAAGAAGCAAGATGTTACATCACAAATATAGGGAAAAATGCAAAAACTGATAATTAAGGCATAAACCTGTGAGACTTGATCTCATAATGGAAGAACTATCTACATATAATAAGTTTGTACGCAACCCTCGGTGCGCGAGCCAGACTCGCATTTGGCTGTTTTTTTTTCCATCGTCATAATTATATCAGCTAATTTGTTTCACTGCTGAACTTGAGCCTCTTCCATTTCGCACCACATCTCGCGGTTCTCTGCCTTCTGCATCCAGCTATTACCGGAGCCCGTAGATTCTCTAATTCAGCTTGTTTTTGAAGACCACTTTTAGCAGAAATGCCAATTAAAACTTACAGCTGTATTCTAAAAACAACATAAAACATTTTTAAAGTAGGTTCGAAAATATAGAACTCAATGAAATGCACAAGAAATAACAAAAAAAAAATTGCGTAAATAATTTGAGAGCTTGGGTTGCGCACTATACGGCAGTGCTTCAGTTTATACTAGTATATTATAGTACCTATATAGTAGGAGGTAGTTAGAGTAT
The DNA here is from genome assembly GCA_946406115.1 of Apoda limacodes. Taxonomy (NCBI): domain Eukaryota; kingdom Metazoa; phylum Arthropoda; class Insecta; order Lepidoptera; family Limacodidae; genus Apoda; species Apoda limacodes. The sequence goes on from OX291550.1 coordinate 27,810,920, forward strand.
TTTTGTAATAAAGAAATGTGTGTGTGTTTATGTGTGGGATTGAATATTGCGTGTAGACCAGGAACAAATTGTGTAACATTGTAAAAGTTTGTTTCATGAAATTGCCTTTTCGGGTAAAATCGCAATCCCTGACCCAAAATATCACAAAGTTCTGCAGAAACATCAAAGTTAAATTTATCCAATTATTTATGCGTCAAAAAATATTTTGTTCAGTTTTTTAGAGTTTAGAGAAATTTTTGAAATGTACAAAAAGAAATTATTGGAAATTCCAAAAAGGAAAAAAAGTATTGTTGGTAAGCTTCTTAGTTATACAAAAATATATTTTTAGGATTTCATACGAATTCAATAAGCATTTGCGGGATATTTTGGAAAATTATTTCTTGTTCCTTTTATTGTTTATAATTCTGTTATTGAATTGGCATCAGCACTAGCGGCTTCGCTCACGAAACCGTTAATTTGGAAAATTAAACTTTATTTTAATATAAGTTTAAATTTTAGTTTTTCTCCAAATAATTTAAAAAAGCTCCAGGTATCTTGTCATTGGCAATTGTAAACTTAAAAATGCTCTCTCAGAAAGGAAATTTTACAAGGGCAAATCACGTGAAAACGATATATACAAATCTTATACCTTTAAACAAGTAATTCTTGTATATAAGGTCCAACCGTTCTAATGCCCGTCCTTTCGTAATAGTCCGGTCAAATTAGACCAAAAAATAAGAGTTAAGCTACACAAATTCCCACCAAGCTGAAAATCAGTAAGAAAGTTTAAAATATGATTAAAAATAAAATTTGAAAGTTCCCCATCTTCCCGCGGTATGGAATTTTTTTTATTCAAGGTCAAAGGTCAAAAAAATGAGTTTTTCGCGATTTTCACCAAAACGGTAAGTTTTATCCTAAAAATACTTTAGACAAAAATTGTAGATCATAAATTTCTTTCCTGGAATTTAGCTGCGCTTTCCGGTTCGTGGTCGCCACTCGAGAACCTTCTCCCCCCATCGGCCATCGGTTCTTCAAACTATGTGCCCTGCCCATTGCTACTTCAGCTTTGCGTTTCGGTGAGCTATGTCGGCGACTTTAGTTCTCCTACGGATTTCCTCATTCCTGATTAGATCATGTAGGGAAACTCCGAGCATAGCTCTTTCCATCGCTCGCTGAGCGATCTTGAGCTTTCGTATAAGGCCCATAGTTAGCGGCCACGTCTCAGTGCCGTAAGTCATCACTAGTAACACACACTGTATGAAGACTTTTGTCTTCAAACACTGGGGTATTAAGGACGAGAAAATAGTATGCAGTTTTCCGAACGCTGCCCAACCGAGTTGGATTCGGCGATTAACCTCTTTCTCGAAATTGGACCTACCTAATCGGACACTTTGTCCCAGGTATACATATTCGTCAACAACGTCGAATGTCTAAATTGACCGGACTATAAGGCGAATGTGTCGCTGTTAAGTATGAATTCTAAACAAGAAATAAGTCGCTATCATTTACTTGAAAAAAAATTAAATACCATGTTGATTATTGATTACATAAACTAAAGCAGACGGACGTGAGCTATAGCTGGTGTCACCCACTTGATAACGAACGCCCTTTTTGCCATTATTATCTTTCGTGTGCCGCAGTCGGTCGGGTAGCTATGAAACGTGCGTAACAAAAACATTGGTTATGCAGAACCAAAAGTTGACGGCTCCAAATGATTTGTTTCGATATTTTATTTAATTGACCTATGACACATAGTGGTCATGGCAGATTCGCTGAAAGACCTAGGCACGATGCTCGGAGACCTGAACGGAGTTTCCCAACAGGTTGGCCTTACAATGAACATGGATAAAACGAAGGTGATGTTCAATGTCCATGTCGCGCATATACCGGTTGTTTTAGGGAACGCTACTCTCGAAGTTGTTGACGAATACACATACCTAGGGCAAGTAGTCCAATTAGGTAGGTCCAACTTTGAAAAAGAGGTTAACCGAAGAACGGCTGGGCAGCGTTAGGGAAACTACGCAACATTTTTTCGTCTAAAATACCTCAGTGCCTAAAGACGAAAATTTATAATCAATGTGTGTTCAGAGTCCCTCAGCGAGCTATGGAAAGAGCTATGCTTGGTGTTTCTTAGCGCGATGGAATCCGAAACGAGGAAATTCGAAGAAAAACTAAGGTTACCGACATAGCTCAAACAGTTAGCAAGCTGAATGGCAATGGGCAGGCCACTTCGCTCGTCGAACCGATAACCGATGGGGAAGAAAGGTTCTCGAGTGGAGACCACGGATCGGAAGACGCAGCGTGGGTCGGCCTCCTACCAGATGGACAGACGATCCGGACAGGGCCACAGGAAGCGGATGGGTGCGGCGGCTCAGGACCGGCCGTTGTGGAGACATATGGGGGAGGCCTACGTTCAGCAGTGGACGTCTTTCAGCTGAAACAAACGATGACACTCTACGTACTTTAGATGGCAAAAGTGACAAAAATATCGTAAAAAAAAGTTTTATAGGTAGTTTGTTTTAAACAATAGGTAGGTACCTACTTTGGTATTTATAACACTAATGCTAAATGGACAGATAATCTTTTATCCTAAAACATACCTAATCTACTCACTCTTAGTGTGTGAAATGTATAACAAAAATACTAAATGACACGCTTTCGTCACCACTAACCCAAACAAATAGACGTTTACTAGTCCAAAAGACCATTAAAAAAGTTCTCCTTTCCACGTCCAAGATGCATCATCAAACTCTCGTCGCTAAGTTACAAAATAATTAATGCTAAGTGTAATGTATTGAAATCGTTGAAACAATCCTAATGAGGGATTACTTGAAGGGTTTACTAGTAACTATTAAGGAGTTTCACTATTCACCTCCTGTATCCATCATTAGATCAGCTCAATAGAGCGGGTATCGGTATTAGTACATACATACATTAGCAAGGTTCAAATCGAAACGGTAAAAAAATTGAGTTGGCTGAATTCAACATCCAAGATTTGTAAACCTAATAAAAGCGTGTTAGCAAAGGTCATTGACCGCTTCTGACCAGTATAAAAATATTATCTATCACTTATTTTGCGGTATAATGTATTATATGTGTGTGTGGCTACCTAGGTACGTACCTAAAGTACATTAAAACACAAAAATTAAACTTTTGAATACACAGATAATAATAATTTTTAGTTTAGTTTTAGTATTTAGGTAATTTGTAATGTCAATCACATTTATTAAGTTTTTTACTTTTAAATACCTAAGGTCGAATAAATAAGAACACATGACACTAGTGCGTATACCTACCTACCTACATATTCGACAGAAAACAAGCAATGTAACAACTTATTGGTGAACGGCTTTATTACGCCAAACTCGTGAATTGGGGAGTAAAATGTATTTATTCCTTTTTCGAGTCTGGAATGCTCGGGACTTTTCTCAATAAAATTCCTAATCTGGGGCCTGATTCTCGTGCGGATAGAGATAATCTCGAATTCGAGATGTGTTTAATTGATTAACTCATGGCTTGTTTTGAAAAAAAAAAGAGGGGTTGCAACAGGGGTTTCTGTGACCCAAAAGGCATAAGAATGGGGAATCATATGAACCCCTTTTTGAAAAAAGGGGTGTTTGCCTATAACTTCCCATTTTGATATATATTACTAACCCAAAATAAAATACTATTTAGCCTCACTCACTAATTCTGACTCCTTTTCATAGCACTTTCTGTGCAACATTCCATCTCTACTGCTACCGACCACTCGATGCATGTCGACCGCTAGCGTACGACATATGCCTAAGAAGAGGTTTGAAGAATTCAAAAACTATTTGCAAACTATATCCGCCATGTCTTTTAAACTTACCTAGTTCAAACTAGTCGATTTATCGACTGAAACTGGTACCGCGATTAACAAGCCATGAGTTAATCAATTAAACATATTTCGAATTCGAGATTATCTCTATTAGCACGTGAATCAGGCCCCAGAAGACCTAACACGGTTGTTTGCGGCTTTTAAATTTAAATTATAACATGGGTATATCATACAGTAGGTAGGTACCTATATTGTTTTTTGGACTCTCAACAATGTAATACTACAGTCTTAACATTAGCGCCTGACCAGAAAGGCAAATTTGTCGTGAAAGTTACGCGTATTTTGCATTGGACGGATCTTGTCGTTCTAGTATCTCGACTCGCGCGGTCAACGGCCTAAATCGGCGCCGAGTATCAACTACACGAGTACATCCGGAATCGCGGCGAATTCACCATTACTGGACAAGCTCGAAATATTTTGAAAATCAAATAATAAAGATCTTTTTAATAGGTAAAACACTAGAAATAAAGAAAAACGTTTTTAAATTTTAAAAGGTCTAGTTTTATTAAGTAGGTATTATACCTACTTGCTGACTGCCTTTGATTAGTAACTACGATCATTAAATAGGTAAGATGTAAGTTTAACTTCACTTCACATACTTTTTTATGTAGCTTTAACTTCACTTCACGCATTTTGTTTTTTTTGTTAAAAATGTTTTTTCAATAGGTAGGTACACACACTATTTAAGTATTTGGTTGCTGTGTAGGTAGGTAGGTAGATAGGTAGGTACTTATTTTTGTCTCTTTGTAATACCGACTTATGGTTAGTGAGCTATTTTATAAAGTAATGTAGCTACGTTAACAAAGTAATTTACGTTTCAGTATTTAAGCGTTTCAAAAATACTGGCCCTAGTAATCGGTTACTCAGCACTCCAGCCCACACATTGACACTAAAATGGACCTGAAAGTGAGCAGGTCTAACAGCACGAGGATTTTCTTTGCCAGAAATGGGCATTGTGCTGGTTAAACATGCCAACGCGGGTGAAAGTCGACAAGATAGTTATTTCTTAAGGGATCTTCAGCCAGCCACTCACAGAATTCGATGCGGAGCTGTAGATATGTCGTTTCCAACTTCTGGACTGGTGGTTGATGGTAGGGATAAAACCCCTGATCGCAAAGACGCCGCCACACATACAAGTCACTGACGCCAATCACAATAGATGCTTCCTTCGATGATCTTATGATAAAATGATAAAATCGATCTAAATAATTTGCGTAGGTACTATCGTGTTAAAGTAATGACGGAGAATAAAATGCGCGGGCGGGCGCGGTGCTGCGGGCGGGTTGCGAATAGACGCAGAAAAGCTGCGCAGGAACATTTTAGATATGTTGGATTGGTTGAATCGGAGATGTTTATCAAAGCGAAAGTGAATAACTAACTTTTTTGGTTATCATTTTTATTATTCATTAAAATTATAAAAAAACAATTGAGACACAATTTTTATTTTCATTGCAAATGAATACTAAACACTTACACTATTGTTACACGAAGGCTTCTGCATTAAAACGGTTGGTTGGACCTTGTATATGTATATGTATATATATATATATATATATATATATATATATATAATTATAATCTGAATCTCGGAAACGACTCCAACGATTTTCATGAAATCCAGTATGCAGGGGTTTCGGGGGCGATAAATCGATCTAGCTAGGTTTCATTTTTCGGTTTTTAAGTCAGATCTAGTGATTCCTAGGCTGGAATCCAATGTTCCAAATACGTACAGTACAACAAACTTTTCTGACCTTCTGGACCTTGGGTGTTTGGTCGCTAGTGTTGTTTTAAGTTGACTCCAATTCCATATGGCTACTGTAGTTTTAATTTTTGACCATCGGTTAATTGAAAACCTCCTCCTTTTTTGAAGTCGGTTAAAAAAAATCGTCGCACTTTTTATTGGTATTTGACAATAGGAAAACTTATACTTAGCAAAACATAGATAATGTTATTATTAGTACCTGGAAGACCTAGCTTTGCTCGTTTTTGTTAACAAAGATATCTATTTTCAAGTAGCTTTAGTGTGTGTGTCGGTAGAAATAAAAGTATTACTACTCGCCAATAGAGGTCAGGAAAAGTCATGTTTTTCAAACACTCGTATAAAACGACGTTTTCTATAAATGAAACCTAGGTAGATCGGTTTATACACACACACACACACACACACACACACATATATATACAAAAATAGCTCGTTTAAAGGTGTTAGACAGAGAAGCATGGGGCAATGGGAGACAGAGGGTAGTGGGAGCGGTGTAAAAATGGACTTCTGATGGAAAGTCTATTGAAAAATTAGCTCGCATTCGTGATGTAAGTAATGTCTTTGTAAACCTTCGTCAAATAAGAAGCTTACGAAAAAAATTTCTATATTTAATTATGGTTTTTATTACAAAGCTCAGCTGCGTAGGTACCTATGTAACTAGTAATCGATCAAATGCGAGTTGGAAGTTTTGTACTGTTGTTAAAATGCAATTTATTATGGTTAAAATTCGCAAGGCATAGGATAAAACAGGAGTAGGTATTTAAGATCAAACATACAATTGCACAGTAGTTAAAATATTTTGTCTTTTAACACTACTCACGGTAACTGGATGAAATTCTAATGGAGCTCACTGAGGGTTATGATAGGTCACCAGCTAGCTCTAAGCATTTCCATATAATAACGTGACATTAAGCTGACAGATAAAAGACAGTAACACATTGTGTAAGCGTTATTTTCAATAAAAGATTTGACAGTATTGTAAGTACTTAGACATTTCTTAAATTGAGAAAAGGAAAGTTTTTCAATAGAATTATGTGTAAGTATGGCTTTTTCACATCTCAACACATCCAACTGTAGCAGTTGTGTTTAGAGCTGTAAATAACAAGATTCTTGTGTCTGGTGTATTTCAGTTTATATGTAATAAACTTTAATAGCAAGTTAATGTAACCACTCAGCAGATCAACATTGAGGTGCGGTATGAAGGAGCGAGAGGCGTCCCTATTTTTTTTTATACCACTATGGTGGCAAACAAGTCTACGGTACGCCTGATGGTAAGCGGTCACCGTAGCCTATCCATACCTCCCTGTTACCCGCGCGCCTGTAGCCTGTATTGTTCTTTGAAAATCCGGTACTGTCATGTAGAAGGCGTCCCACACTCTGCCTTCAAGTCTATGGTTGCCATCCAAGAATCTTACCCAATTAAATTTTCCAATAACGCGAACCCGATTTGGATTCTTCCCAACTCAACGTTACCATTATACCTAAATGTCTGGAGTATCCCCAAGTCTTCAAAAATACATCCCTAAGTGACTAAATTGTATTTCTACTTATATAAAAGTTATTAGCTTCTAAAGTCGTTAGTTTTGTGTCGTCGGTCGGACAGCATTAATTACGTAAGCTATTTCAATAGACGTGATTTCTTCGCTACGTAGAATTTTCTATAAGGAGCGTCAAAGGAAATTTAATAAAGTGACCGTTGAATGAATGGATTGAATTATGTGCTACTAGCGCCATTTCTTAATTCAAAAACTGTTTAATACTATATAGTATGTACTGATAATACTTCCCCTATTTTAAAAAAGTTTTTCTGTTGGATATTCAAACCGATTGAACTAAGGTCATGTATATTTGATTTATTAGTTTTATCGTAGTTATATATCTTAGTTTCTTAAATAACTATATCAATTTTCTAATTCTATCATTAGTAAATTCAATGTGTATATGCGAAAATAGTCGCTGATCTAGAATAATACCTAAGTATTTAGTGGAAGTAACCCTATTTAGAGCATTACAGCTGCAGTTTTCTGTATTTTTGTTGTCACATTGATGTGATTTGATTTTGTAATATTTATCTGGCTGAGTTTTTTTATCTATAGAGAAGCAAAGAAAGTTAGATTTAATAGTATTTAGTGTAAGCATGTTAGTGTTAAGCCAGTTTGAAACTAGTAAATCCAGTTTCAGCAGTTTTAGATATTTCATCCTAAGAAGTGCCTTTGAAAATTATCGCGGTATCGTCTGCATACGGGAAAACAGAACCATTGTCTATATGCATACTTGTTTTCATTAATATGAGGAATAGAGTAGGGCCTAAAACGCTTCCTTGAGGAACACCAAAAGATACTTTTTGAGTCCTGATTTATATAATTATTGATTTCAAATCTCTTATTGTCATGTAAATAGTCATGCAGCAATTTTAACGGTGTGCCGAATACCCATACTTTCAAGTTTTTGTACAAGGACCAAAGGAAAAACTGTACCAAATGCCTTTTTCAGGTCAAGAAATACTGTCAGGCAGTTATTTTTACTATCTAACTGTTTTGTAATTAAATACGTTTCTGCTAGTACGGTGTCTTTCTTTGATTTTGCATGCCTTGAGCCAAATTGAGACTAAGAAAGAATATAAAATTTGTCTATATAGCTTAGAAATCTAGAATTAATAATTTTTTCTAAAATTTTGCAAATAAAAAAAAAATTTGTAGTATAGATATTGACCTATAGTTATTAACATTATCTTTACAACCACCCTTGTACGCAGGTGTAATGATGGATTTCTTGAGCGGTGAGTAATTATAGGAACAACGATATACTTTGAAAGTTTGAGAAAATTAGTAGGTATATTGTTCCAGTCAGGGGCACTCTCCGATTTTAAGCTCATAAGTATATTTTAAACTTCCTGAATGTCAATACCTAATAAAACAAATGAAGATAATTTTGGAGTTGTTGGGTATTTGTAATTTTGAGTATAATTGGAGGGAAGTTTCATAAGACTGTCTTCAGCTAATTTTGTTCCTTCACTAGAAAAGAAGTCACTAACATAATAAACGGACTCATCAGAAGGCTCTCTAATACTTAGTAACTCTACGCTTTGTGTTTTCTGTGAGCTAAGATTAGATATGGTTTTAATATACACAGTGTAAAGCACTTTCTTTTTGCTAAATTGACCAGGTTGTCTTTCATAATTATATTTTAGTTACTCAATTAAATTATAACAGGAGTTACGGTATCTTTTAAATGTAGTTTTTAGTACTTTGTTTATTCCTATTTTATGTTAAACTAGCTCCGCCCGCCCTTAATTTGGTTATCGGCGTCGAAATCCTTAATTAACTCATTAATTATTATACTAATGACGTTTGCTATAGCAAGCTGTAGCTATAGCTATAGTTCGTTTAAGCTCGGTTATAGTTATTCCCGCGGGAACTTTTATTTTTTTGGGATAAAGCCTATGTGCTGTTCCAGGACCTAATCTATAGGTGTGCCAATTTTCATCCCAGTAACAAACAAATATGTCCAAACAAATCCATCCAGACATTTTTACAAAATTTCACATTTATAATATTAGTAGGACGTTGTGTGTGTTGTTAAATGGTCCAGGCGGCTACCTTTTCTGGTTGGCAGAGTATGTCCAGTATGTAAGTCGTGTGCAGCTAACATATTAAGGTAGTTCTAGGTCTAGAAATTAGATTTATGTTTATGTAATTTGTATACAAGAAGCGTCCACAAGTTAAACTTCCATAATACTTGCTTTAATACATTTTTTTACATTAACAACTACTCCATAATTTTAGTTAAGATTATAAGTAGTAGCTAAATCAGTGTAGTCACTGAGCTGAGGTAAAGCAGTGTAGTCACTGAGCTGAGGTAAAACAGTGTAGTCACTGAGCTGAGGTAAAGCAGTGTAGTCACTGAGCAGAGGTAAAGCAGTGTAATCACTGAGCTGAGGTAAAACAGTGTAGTCACTGAGCAGAGGTAAAGCAGTGTAGTCACTGACCTGGGGTAAAGCAGTATAGTCACTGAGCTAAGGTAAAGGCTTATCTGAATGAAGTCGACATGCATTAAAGGTAAATTGAGAAATTTTAATAAAAAAATCATTCAGAGATTTTGGGACACAATTTGTAAATGTTTTTCGTGTATTTTTATATTTTTTGACAAGTCCTGAATATCACATTGTACAAAGTACGCAATTCTTTTATCGTTTATCTCGTTATCACTTAAATAATTAAGAAAGCTTTAGCCCAGTAAGTAAGAAAATAGGCAAATCCACAGTACAGTACTAAAAAATATCTAGTAAATTTTTAATAAAATAATTAGAGAGTTTTTTCGAGTATACCTTTCCATATGCGGTCCAGCAAAACTTGTAGAATTTTGACTTGACAAGATCGCGTTAAAGAATATTTTGGGGTAAAATAGCGACGCCGTATTTAACACGACCGTTTAAAGAACCTACCGTAATGTAGTAGTATTCTCCGAGATGTGTTGCGAAGTCACTTGTATTTTTCATTATTTATAATATGACACAAATATTTAATTTTGACTATTACATTTACTATTTTTGAATTTTGGATTTTTGTAGGTATAATTTATTCATTTTATTCTATAATTAATTTATTTATATTACAAAAATATAAAATAAAATTAGTCATTAAATAACCCACCCCTGATCATTCCTGGTGCAAAGGTGCCCATAATGCTTGCAGCATTACCTCGCTGTATAGCCATGGCAATCCTTTGCACCAAGAACGACCCAGAGCGTGAGTCTCCTGTCACTTTATTTAGTTTGTGGCCTATTTCTCCCACTAAACACTTCGCATCCACACTCCAACTGCCCAAGGTCTCCACTGCTACAGGTACAAAATGATAAAGCGACTCCAAGCAAGCGTATTTAAGCCTTTTTTTTGAGCAGGCGTCTTCGGCAGCGGCAGATGCAAAGAGCAGGGTGCGACTCAGGTGACTGGCGGCAACAGTGCTGACGCAAGTTGCGTCCCAGATCAGGCACTTCCCATTTTTCCATGGCATTATGGCATTTCATTATTTTAGTTAAGTATTTAGGATAGTATGCTACATTTACGTTGAATTGTCGTGAAACAGCGTACATATGTTCCGCGTTGCTAGCGCTGTACGCCCGACAATACCTACATATTTTGTGAAAAATTTAGGCTTCCAACTGCTGCAGTCTAAAAGATAGAGGTCGGACGAACAGATTGATAGACAGGATAGACAGGGTAGGCTTAGTAATAGGGGTCCTTTGGCATCCTTTGGGTAAGGAACCCTAAAAACGGACAAAAACACATTTGTGTTACTATGAAGAACAAAATTAAGATCAAAATAACATAAAGAAATAAATGGTAACGCTTAACATATATCAGATGTTAAAGACCTTAAAGACCTAAAAGACTTATTAACACGATCCTGTATAATTTAATACCGCGATGTTTCGATATCAATACTATTTACTTTACTATTCTAAGATGGGATCAAAAACTTGCGGATTTGATGTTCTAAACAAAAAAACTGAGCCTTAAATCGAAAATGTGTTCGCGTTTGAAAACTATTTTATTACTAATTTTTTGGGTTTTTTTTTATTGTCATTGACTTGCATTCGTCGGTTGAAGAAGTGGAGTTTTTGGAGATCCTCAAAAACGATCACCTTAACCTAAGATTATCAAATTCTATATTCTATATACTAATCCAGAATCCAAAAATAATATGTGCAATTTTTGATCGAATACGAGTCTTAGAAGCCGTAAAATTGCAAAAGAATTTTCGCTTTTTCTTCAAAGAGTTTCTGCATCAAGTCTATAAATAACGTTTTCGTCAGGTACTTGTGAGACGGTGTTTATGTAAAGAAAAGCGTATAATTATAATTTATTTTGCCTTAAAAGTGTAAGAAACTTGTATTAAACTTCTGTTTTTTAAAAAGCAGATCTAGCCAGGGTTTTTGTAACTGCTGAATATTGTACCCACTCCGAAATTTAGATTACGCGAGGATATTAAATATTACCGGATCTTCATCTAAAGTTTTGTATTTAGTTCTGCATGTATTGTATATCTTCACAGTTTTTGTATACACGCACACATAATCATTTGTAATATTTTTTAAAATAATTGAAAGGCATTAATAATATTTTAATAATTTTTTTTAAAAAATTACAAATTTAATTTAAGTTTACTTGTGTGATTGATTAATACTTTGAAGTATTTTTGTTTCTACAGACAAAATAAAACTTCAAAGGAAGCGGTTTGTTCATTTAATCAAGTTGTTTTCGTTAACTTTGGATTATATTGCTTTGGGTGTTTACATGAGTCGTTCAACTAGAGACAGTTATGTATTAATATACAGCTTAGGAGCCTTATTGAGAACACTCACGAGCTATTCGAACCTTGGAATTCGAGAGAAAAATGTATGTACATTCACTGGTTTCGAGAGGTAAGTCAGACTTCTATACATTTCTGAGCTTGAGACTGTTCCCAATAAAGTCCTAGGAGGGATGAGTCGTTCAACTAGAAACAAAATCTATTTATATATAGCTAAGGACGGGTTGGTAGTTCAACTAGAGACAGAATCTATTTATATATAGTTTAGGATTGGTTGGTCGTTTAACTAGATACAGAATCTATTTCTATATAGCTTAGGATGGGTTGGTTATTCAACTAAAGACATAATACATTTATGTGTTGCTTAGGGTGGCTAAGTCGTTCAACTAGAGCCAGAATTATAATTAAATTAAACGTGTCTTACTACTATAGGTTTTTTTTGTTTCCGATATTTCGGCACAGTTTCGTTGGAACCGTGGTCGCGGACCGACTGCGGAGATGCGTAGTGTAGGGAGCTACATTGGGCAGATATATGCTGTTTGTTTTAGATATATCTGGTTAAAGGCTGATTTGGAAATGAGTGCCTGGATAGAAAATTTTCCTTTTTTGCGACTTTGGTTTTCTAAGAAAAAACCTTTGCTAACTTAAAGATTGTCTTACACACTTATGTAATGCTATTCGACTAAAGTAAAATATAGTTTTAATTTTTAGCATCTTGAGAAATATTTTATTAAATTGTACGTTTTTTATAATTTTTTGAAAATATGATAAATTGTCTTATATATAATATTTTTAATGTAAGATAATGAATTTAAGAAGTATTTCTTTATAGGTGTAATACATTGAAGTGAGGAATGATATTTTTTGTGTACCCTATCATTCGGATAATTTCAGAAATGTGCAGTCGAATAGCGAAAACCCCATCCAAATTGAATTAGTGGTTTTTGAGAAAACCTCGAACACATATACTGTACGTAAGTCTAATATATCCTACTAATATTATAAATGTGAAAGTTTGTATGTCTGGATGGATGTTTGTTACTCAATAATGCATTAGCTACTGGACGGATCGGGATGAAACTTGGCACACCTATAGTCCTGGAATAACACATAGGCTTTTCTTTATCCCCAAAAATTCAAAAGTTTCTGTGGGAATAACCGAGCTTAAACGAACTATAGCTATAGCTACAGCTTGATAAAGCAAACTTCTAAGAGTAAATCACAGTATTAATACTGTGATTAAATAAAGGAGTCCTACGCCGCTAACCGAATTTAGGGCGGGCCGAGCCGCTGGCAAAGTCTACTACACAAAAAATCTGGCCAAACAAAAAATCACCTTCTCTAAAGCTAGTTGAAAATCATATAAGGTTTCTAAGTATTTTTTCTTTAAAATGCATACTTCACAAGTGATTACCTTCTAAAATTGATATTTTTGTCTCCTCTACTGCTTTGTCTGAAGAGAAAATAGAAAGTACCTGGTGGCGGCGCTAGGTGCCTATCCTTTACAGGGCAGGTATTATAACGAATAACGAAGCCAAAGAACGTAGCAGACTAGCGTAGTACTAGCGTAGCGTACGTGCTACACGCGTAGCCGCGCCTACGCTTGTTGTTGCTTGCTTCTAATGTATCAATGTAGGCTGCATATGGAATGAAGTTAACGAGTTTGTAGATATAAATTGTACCTTAATTATAAATTATTATACTGCTTTATATAATTACTTATATTCTATCTTCACAAACGACATTACAAAATGCTACGTAGCATGCTGAAATAGAATACAGCTGACACTCGTTTTTGGTGGTTCATAGACATGGTACGGCTGATATGCCTGCTATTTAGAGCGGTATTTTTGAAAGCGGTTTAACTTAATTCAATATAAAAAAAATTAAGAATACATAAATTTACATGAACAACTTATAAAGTAACATTAATGACGTATAGTATGAAATGTATCAAGAATATCTGCCAATATGCTAAAAGCCAAAGACTTTACTAGCGTGTATGTAGCTACAGTTATATTCCGTTTATCTTTTACGGCAAAAACCGTAGAACATGATAGTTGTAAAAGCGTTAGCAACACCGGACATGGAACAAAGCGATAATGCGTTCCTCTGTTGCTTCGTTAATACGGCCCGTATCGTCGGCCCCCACCAGACTTTAAATATTCGAAACGATTTAAGGGGTATATAGCAGCTAACTAGCGCCGATTAGATATCCTCAATTTTTTCTCCGTAGAAAGCGAATTTCTAAAGTCCAAAACGAAAAAAAATCTAAAATTTTCTGCTAAAAACGTGAAACCTTAGCAGAAATGCGAACTGCAACTCACAGATATTAATTAGAAACTATATAAAACATTCTAAAAATAGCTTATGACTAGTTTAATATTTTCAACATTTGGATTAAAGAAAATCGTTTTCTACGAAGAGAAAAATTGAGGACATCTAATGACGCCGCTAGTGGGCCGTAAGAGGGCCCTTAATTGTATGAGTCTACGCAAAACAAACAAACATACTTTCGCCATAGTATATTAGTTTGGTCTACTATATTCTGCATTCCTTTGGGCTTACAAGTTAATTAAACTAAAGGAAACCATCTGATTGTGTAACAGTGTTACTCTGTAGAAACTAAGTTGCAACTATGTAGCTTCACTCATGGGAGCTAAACGCTCGTCGCTTTGTATGTAAAGGTATAGGTTCTGTTATCCCACTTATATCATAAATGTGAAAGTTTGTCTGTATGGATAGATGAATGGATGTTTGTTACTCTTTCACGCTTCAACCACTGGACGGATCGAGATGAAACATACAGGCATACATATATGTTAGGTCCTGGAATAGCATATGGGCTACTTTTTAACAAGAAATTCCCGGGGGAATAACTATAACCGAGCTTAAACGAACTATAGTTATAGCTACAGCTTGCTATGGAAAACTTCATTAGTGTAATTAAGGAGTAAATCACAGTCGCCGATAACCGAATTTAGTGCGGGCGGAGCCGCTAGCAAAGTGTAGTTCAGATAAAAGTAATGTTGCAAAATGTCAGCTGCTAGGTTAACATTTTACGTTAACGTGTATAATTATTTAGTAACTAGCTTTTTTGCTACATAGTACTATTATCTATAAAAACGGCAAAAAAGTCACGTTTGTTGTATGGGAGCCCCCCTTAAATATTTGTTTTATTTTAATTTAATTATTTATTTTTAAAGTGAATATATAAATAAATGTTCTGTGAATATTTTAAGCGTTTACCTGTTGCCGTTATCAATATCGAGCAAAAATGAACAAAAAAATTACATTTGTTGTATGGGAGCCCCCTTAATATTTATTTTATTCTGTTTTTAGTATTTTTTTGTCACAGCGGCCACAAAAATACATCTCCTGTGAAAATTTCAACTTTCTAACTA
This sequence comes from Apoda limacodes, assembly GCA_946406115.1. Classification (NCBI taxonomy): domain Eukaryota; kingdom Metazoa; phylum Arthropoda; class Insecta; order Lepidoptera; family Limacodidae; genus Apoda; species Apoda limacodes. Next base: position 27,826,236 of record OX291550.1, read on the forward strand.
TCACGGTTCATGAGATACAGCTTGGTGTCAGACGGATAGACGGGCGGACGGACGGTCAGCGGAGTCTTAGTAATAGGGTCCCGTTTTTTACCCTTTGGGTACGGCTAGACTATTAAAAACGATTGTACCTCGACATGTAAAACTTAAATATAATGATAATTATAAATAGTTATTTAAATATTTTAAAATCCTACAAAAACAATATAAAATAAAAATGACCGTAATAAAAGAAGAAATAACAAACTAAAGCAGCATTGCGCCTATAAACTTAAGAAATTTACCATATTTAAAAAAAATATCTTGCCCAAATTTAATCACCTTTATGAAATCAGAATATGTTGTATATTCTTTCTCAAATATTAAATAGTCTACCAGAAAATATAACTAATAAATATTTAAATAAACAACAATATTAAAGTTTACTTGAAAACTACTGTTTAGAGAACTTTGAAGAATCGGCAACGCGCGAGTGATGCCCCAGCAAGCGTCCATAGGCTGCGGTAGCCGCTTACCATCAGGTGGACCCTGAGTTTATTTACTTACTTAAATTAATAACACGCTTTTTTATTTGATGTCCCTTATGATTTTTGTATTTTTTACGACAAATTTTCGGTTTAAAATCTATAATTTTCATTATGTCTAGTATTTGCAAATAAAGCACCGGTAAATTTTGCTACATAAGTGGAAACGAAAATCTAACTTATGCCCATTGACTAACGACAAAATCTAAATAAATTATTTTTATTTTAAATAATAATATTATCTTTATAGAAACTTTTATGACTGTCATATTTGTCATATTTCTTAATACAAGCTAATTTTAAAATTTATTAAGTATATTCGTATTCAGTGCATGACCGCACATTAGTATAAAATCGTATATTTAAATATTTAAAAGGCATACGAAAAATTTTGTAGACCAGTGCATTATTTTTTGATTCTAATAAAAAAATATTGTAACACTAAAAACAAATTTGTGTTTAAGTTATTTGTGTATGAGTAACTTCGCAACAGGCTAAGGCGTAATATTTACTTACATAGACACAAGAGTTCACAAGATACAACACAACGTGCACTGCATATTGCGCAATATGTAATTATCACACAGTCCACAGATTACTAATGTCCATACTCACAAATTGCGTCTCTAACTTAGTTTCATGTCCCTAAACATAAGGACTGACCCTTATGTTTAATTGAACGTGAACTCAGTAGAGACCGGTCTATCCCATTATATATCACATGAAGGGTTATTTCTCATTGTTTTGGTAAATTTACCTACATACATATTTATCAAAGTAATATGCTGGTACATTTTGAGTAAATTCCCTTATCAATATTTTCATATTTACCTTTTATGCATTTATGAATACCTTATATACTTTTTTTGACGGTAGTAACTTGTAGTTTATTGACTTCAAAATATAACGTAGTACCTACATTACTTTTAAAAAATAAAGTATTTCATTTCGTTAATTATACTTAGGGGAACGCAGGGTAATGAGAGCCGTCGGGCGATGGGAGCTATGTTGATTGAACGAAGCGCATGCACATTCGCGCGATCGTAAGCACTCGGTTGCTTCCGACAACTGTCGGCAAACTTTACCTGACGCGCTCGAACCGTTAGTGCCATTCGTTTAGTCCCGAGGGACGATTGCGTGTTTTTCGCTCCAAGCTTACAAAAAATTGTGAACTGCCAGCATCAGGGTAAGCATGAAATTATATTTTTATTTTATTGTATTTCTGCTTATTATATCCCTAGATTCATATACTAATGAGACCCGTTATTTAAATTATGATTTAAAATAGAATCAAAAAAAATTATTATTACTTTTAAAAATGGTGGTCAGTGGCTAATGGTAGCCTAGCTTTAGCTTAGCTTTGTTCAGTCATTTTACAGCCGTAACATACCTTATTTTTAGTTTTAGATACCACGTAAGCTTCTTGGACGGTGGATTCATTAGAAAATGCGGTATCTGTTCTCACAAGACGAGGCATTTCGGTCTGGATCTTAAGTTTTCCATTAATAATTTCAAATTTATTTCTCCGTTTTGTTTGAAAATTTTATTTTTAATTTGTGTGACAAATAGTTTTATTGTATTGATAATTATTATAACTAAGATCTCATTTAAAGTACGTTTTGTTAATTTTTTGGTTTAAGAGTAATTATAATGGCTCCCATTTCCCGTATGAGCGTTAAATGGGCTCTCATTAGCCGCATTTGTCGGGTAATAGGAGCGACCGACTATTTTTGTAAAACTGTTATTGTACCTTAATACATGTCTATGGTTGATTATATCTGTGATTAAAGTATACTTTAATAATGGAGGTAAGAGTTTTGACAAACGTGGTTTTTATCAAAACTTTCCCTTAGTAGCCTCCCATTATCCTGTTCTCCCCTACTTAGTTTATAAAATCACGCCGCCTATGTGTACGTTGTCGCATCAATGCTATATACTACGATGGTGTGACGTCATTTTTATTGTGGTAGTTAGTTTTCTTATGGTGACGTCCCATGCTAAAGCCGGCTCCTCAATAGTGTTACCAAATTTAACCGTTTTTGCTAGGTTATTTGAGAATAAATAGTGCAGAACCAAAAAAAGCTTTAAAAGTAAATAAAATCTACGAAATCTCACTTTTATAACCTTTAAAGCTACAATTTAATCGCACATTAAGGTCAACCCGCCTCAGCTACTCGAAATATTTCACGGCTCGTGAAATACCGTTCGGTACCGGTCGTTACCTGTTGAAAATTCCATAATTCAACACGACACAGGCTTTAATGGTTGTTTATTTTTAGAGGGATTGTGGACCATTAAATGTTTACGAAGTGAGTAAACCCTAACTACCTACCTCTTATTTCAGTCATTTAACTGCCTACCTTGAGCATCTGAGACTCCGGCGATATGAAACTTTAAAAAAAGAGATAAGTGTTAATAATAAATTATGTTATTTTCGAAGTTTTTATTCACAATAGAATAAAAAAAATGAAAAAGTTATATATAAAAAAGTAAACTAAAATCTCTACTTATACTTGAGAAAATGTAAAAAAGGCAACAAACTCGGAATGTGAGATTTTAAGAAATCAACGTTAATTAGGATTTTTTTTGATTTCTTAACATTTAAGAATCAACTAATAAATTTTAACGAAAGTTTTTTACTTTACACATTTCTACTACAAAAATCGCGCAACTTACGTAAGCACTAAGATATGGGCATTTAATTTAAATTGAGCATTTAAGTGTCAGGAAGCTATGTATTAGATGGATCTCCCATAATATAATTTGACCAAAGACCAAAGACATCATTCTCAAAAATCAAAGATAAACGAGGTATTCGCTCTACTAACCCTGAAGATGCACTGACTACGTTCGAAAAGGCCGTGGAAGAGAAGAAAAGAACGGCAAAAACATAACGTTTGTTGTATGCGAGCCCCCATTAAATATTTGTTTTATTTTAATTTAATTATTTATTTTTAAATCGACAATATAACTCAATATTCTGTGAATATTTTAAGCGTCTACCCGTTGCCGTTATCAATATCATGCAAAAACGAGCAAATAAATCACGTTTGTTGTATGGGAGACCCCTTGAATATTTATTTTATTCTGTTTTTTAGTATTTGTTGTTATAGCGGCAACATTATCTGTGAAAATTTCAACTGTCTAACTATCACGGTTCAGAGATACAGAGATATTGCCTAAAAATTAATGCAGAATATTCCAATATAGAGCAAAGTTATTAGTTACTTAATGCCTTCATTCAATTTTTTTTTATTTTCTAAGAACATCCACTTCCACGTAATGCTATAAGGCAGTGGTTCCTAACCTTTTCAATCTTATCACCCCTATGACTTATTTTAAAAACTGATTTTAACCCTATATAATATTATCAAAGAAAACACGACTTACATGTAATTATTAACTTTGTCTCGTGGTTTTGCCCGCAAATTAACTCATTTCCGTGGGAACTCTCAATTCGAATAAAAATTATCATACTTGTTAATCGAAAGTCTATCTGCCCTCTGAATTTCATTCAAATCCGGTCAGCCATTTATACGGGCTTGAGTCACAAAAATCTTTATGAACTTTCAGAAAAGAAAGAAAAAAAATTATTACACCACCGCGCCGCGCTCTAGGTACTTTGGTTGTTATTGTTAAAGCGCACCTCTAGCAAAGCCTTAAGTCATTTTACACAAAAAAAAGTATTTTGTATTATTTCCATGTAACTAGGTAGTCAGATAGAATACAGCTATGGCCACGCTTTTTTGAGCTTATGTACTTAAATGCATCACAAGAGAAGTATTATCATTTTTAGTTAATCGTTATAAAAGTTAATATCTATAACCTACCAGCCTTATTACCCCTGCAGAATTGCTGTTGTACCCCCAGGTTCGGAACCCAATGCTATAAGGTTAACAAATTGCTGGAATCAATCTCCGTGGTGATAATAGCCTGCTGTTTTTGTTTACTTTGTATCAAGAAAATTTATGGCAGTGCGGAGAGTAGACGAGCTGTGAAATTGAATGTTGTTTGATATTTCCCGAAATAAAAACAAAACTTACTCATTTGTGAAATTTTATGCCCTAACGCAGTCTCGCTTTCTCAGAAAAAACAAAGTTACGTAAAGCTAGGAAAAAAATACACGAAACCTTATGCCCTTCAGCAATAAATAAATAATAATAAATATTCCTGCACATTACACACAGCGCCATCTAAACTTATTTAATCTGCCTCAGTAATCCGACGCATCCGCGGCGTGTTGGCCTATAGGCGCCTATTGGCCAATACGCTGGACTGTCCGATGCAGAAACATTGGGTGCAGCTTTATATGGTATTAGTAGCATAACCGGTCCTCAATGAACCGTATTCCAATGTTTAAAAAAAAAAATATTTTTTTTTGTTTCTAATCCTTCTTCCCAATCAGTAAGTCATAATCGTTACTAACAACATCATATGGATATTTTAATCTGAACTAAACGTACATATTTTATTGAACTCTCTTGAAGGAAGTCATTATAATAATATCATGTCGGTTAGTTTTTTTACGGACCAATTCGCCTCGTGACCATATCAATTGATCCGCCACGTCATGACTGATGAAAAGAGTTTGAGCAAAATTGGTCCCAGTGGTTTGTTTTTTATCGCTAAAAAAATGTTTTTTTTTTAATGTTTGTTACCTAGTAATCCGTCATTTTTAATCCGATTTGAAAAATTTTCACGTATAGGGAAGGAATAACCCACAGATTGGTCCCATTTTTAATTTAGTAAGGATTAGTACAAAAAAAGCTTTAAGTTGTAGCATTTTGATTATTTAGACTTCTGCCGGTCTCTTCGTCTAGACTTGCCATGTAAACTGACTTGACTTGTCTGCGTGGCGGAGGCGCTACTGTGAATGAGATTAACAAAACAAAATACGATAGAATTATCGCTGCATATTTTTATACGTGCAAAATTATATGACGCGCATTCTAGTTGTCAACTTTACATCAACGACTCGTTGGGTGCAAATCGGTCTAGCGGTTTGTTTTTGTCGCTAAAAAACTGATTTTTCAAAAGACGCAATAATAATCTTTATGTATAAATTCTCAAATATAAAAAAAAGAGAAGAGAAGTTGCTTGTGCGGTACTTACTACCGAACCAATATTTTTTTTATAAGCAAAGCTTGTTCTATGGTAATTGGGAGCAAACAAATACACAAATCTAATCGTCGCAAGTTCAATAACTGGCTTGAGGATAAACTTCTAACTGCATCTTTGTTAAAACAATATTTTTTTTACTGTTCGTTCTGCTCTTTTCTTTGCTGTCATCGCCCGTCGCATTACTCGCCCGCGTTACTTCGTTTCCGCTTAGGGTTTTTTTTACTTTTTGATCGGCTTCTAAGATAGCTGATAAACTTTCTTTTGAATTGCATGTCAATTGCAAAAAAAGTTGTAACCCGACTGGTAGTTACAAACTTTCAGCTTTATTATATAAGTTAAGATATTGATGAACAACGAAAACAAGTACCTACTTATGTACTGTTTTTTGTAAATACATACATGTAATAAGGTAGAGGCTTGTATCTTAAGCCACTTAGATTCTAACTTAAGTAAAACTGGATACAACTTTATAGTACATTGTATATTAAGGGTGGTCAGGAGATAATTACTAACGAGAGGCTATTTAGAAGCCAAAGGATTTAATCACCCGAGTTTGTATTTTCGTTCTGCCCGTGTTACACACAACATTTTTCATCACATTTGCGAGTAAAAAAATAAAAATATAAGATGAATAAATAAATAATCTAACCAAAACACAATTGAAATGGCGGGAATAGAAGGAGATGGTGATATATGACATAGATATCTAGAGAATTTATGAATAATTAAAAAGTTTTGGCTGAAGTTAAAACTTGTGATTGCTCGCTTGTAGTGTGCGCGTAGTAATTATTATTATTATTTTTATTACCGCCCGTGACTTCTATGATCGCGAGCTTTGCCTCTAGAAAAGTAAAATAACAAGGAAAAGGCTTGTGGGAGTAATTAAGTTCTTAGCACCCGCTTTGCCTGCACGTAATGACACTGTTTATGAGTAATGTGTTTTCCATTCTGTGATTGAAATATCTATGAAGTGAGAATGTGCCCCAGGCCCAGGTGAAGCTGTAAACTACGCTTTTGATGTAATAAAACAACTTATTTCTATTATTACTGCTTTATTTTAATATTCGAAAAAAATATGGCCCTAGGTATAACATGGGCCCCGTGGTCTGTTACTTAGGCCATATTATAAAAAACAACAAAATAACAGCAAATTTTCTTGAAAGAGTAAAGTACCGTAATATATCTCTAAAGGCTATTTTGTAAGTTCTATACCTACGCTTAAACGTACATTTTCAGGGTTCTGTAATCCAGTCGCAAAAACTAAGGTAGATTGATTTAGATAAACTAAGGTAGTTTGACATAATAAAACGGAATAAGAAAAGTAATTGATTAATAAAAATGAACCCTTTAAAGTTTTACATTTTCAGTTTTTACCCATACCAATTATGGCGTGGCATTATGGTTTCCGTCTTACGAATTTTCGATCAGTCTCCGTGAGTTTATAATTTTTTACCCATACAAAAAAAAGTGCACAACGCCGCTAAAGAAGTTTTCAATTAGAAATATCATTTAAAAACTTTCCTTCCCTGTTTGTTTATGCGTCGATCAGTGACACACAGACTGCAGCGCCACCTACCAGGTATATATCGCTAAAAAACTTTTTTTCAAGACGCAATAATAATCTTCATATATAAATTCTCAAATATAAAAAAAAAATTCTCAAGAAAAATTTTCTCGTGCGGTACTTACTACCAAACCATTTTTTTATTATCGTTTTACTTCACCGCAGAATTTTGCAATTTTATCATCGTCAATTTTCTTTTCAGTGCAAAATACTTTTCTAACCCGTGTGTCGATAACGTAAAGTTGTTGCTAACAATTCTCGTTTGAAATCCATAGAAATAAGATATACATTGCGCATTTGAAATTACGTATCAAATTCATCGATTGTCGCGAAATCGCAATGTATATCTTATTTCTATCGAAAATTGTTAGCAACAACTTACGTAATCGAGGCCTTGGTGTATGTCGTATAATTTCACATCATTTTGTATATGGCGCCTGAAGTTTTGATTTTTGACCACCGGATCATAAAAGTTTGTTGCCCTGCAGATACTTTAAATCGGTTTGCTTTATTTATTTTTTAAACTACGTGCGTATTTTCATTTTTGATTATGAAATTCATCGATTGTCGCGAAACCGCAATGTATATCTTATTCGGAATCGACCCGCGAGTAGTATAGAAATTGGTCTTAAGTTAGCAATGTAAGTCGGTAGTAGATAGTACCTTAATGTACTTAAGTTAGAGATGTCAGTCGGTAGTAGATAGTACCTAAATGTACTTAAGTTAGAGACGTCAGTCGATAGTAGATAGTACCTAAATGTACTTAAGTTAGAGATATCAGTCGGTAGTAGATAGTACCTAAATGTACTTAAGTTAGAGATGTCAGTCGGTAGTAGATAGTACCTAAATGTACTTAAGTTAGATATGTCAGTCGTTAGTAGATAGTACTTAAGTAAGAGATGTCAGTCGGTAGTAGATAGTACTTAAATGTACTTAAGTAAGAGATGTCAGTCGGAAGCAGATAGTAACTACATGTACTTAAGTTAGAGATGTCAGTCGGTAGTAGATAGTACCTAAATGTACTTAAGTTAGAGATGTCAGTCGGTAGTAGATAGTACCTTAATATACTTAAGATCTCAATTTTATCTCAAAATTGTATGACAGTTCACTTAAGTGACCTTCCTAGTAAATCTCGTCCGAACCGATGTAATTATGTCAAACTTATGAGGCGGTAAGATACGTGACGAATCTCAACAATAAGGGTTTCGTTTTTGTCAATCACGTGGGCAGCGAATAATTACATTAATGAAGTTTCAATAGGCTTTTATCAATTCAATTAACTTCGTTATGAAAAAGCTTATTTATGTACCTACTTAATGTATTTAACAATAGCTTTTATCAATTAAATAACGCAGTTATGAAAAAACTTATTTATGTACCTATTTGATGAATTTAACAAAAGCCTTTATCAATTTAATTAACTAAATTTTCAAAAAAGCTTATGAATGTACCTAGTTGGTGTATTTAATAAAAGTTTGTACCAATAAAATTACCTTACTTATGTACCTATTTGATGTTCGAGAAAGCTTGTTTACGTAGTTAATGTATTCATAAAATAGCGACATATCTGTAATACCAGTACGAATATCACATTGTTTTAAGTAACTATAAAAAGTTATCTTGTGGATTGCATTGCAGTACCTACAGGTAGTCGCAATGCAGCACTGACTTTTTAGCAATTTTTGACTAGAGATGCCCAAAATTGCTAGTCTTAGTCTTAGCCAAAATGAAGATAAAAATTTCGACACTAACATTCCAGTCAAATAAATAAAAAAAATTGGAAAAATAGTGTTATCGACCTTTTTGGTTTTGTTTTGATAAAAATCCTTGAATGTATAACTAACTTAAACGATTATAATACTTTCATGTGCTGTGTAGTGATAGATAAATATACAAAGGCGTTATATTTAAGTTTTATATTTTTTTTATATGTAAAGCTGGGCATTAATGGTCAGTTTTTCGCGTCAGTGTAGTCGTAAAACTGTGGCGTCACTCCAGCTGGTTTGATGTCAACTAGATTTAAGTTTAGTAAAAAGGACGTGTTTACTGTTTGCGTCGCGAAAAAAAAATGGATACTGATTCCGAAGAAGGAACTTGCCATATCCTCGCCAACAAACAAGAAAGAAAGCAATGGATGGAGGAATAGCTTTAAAAAGGAGCCAATTCACTCACGTCAATTAGGATGGACGAACCTACATATTTCAAGCTTTTAAAACTTGTATTTGCTCCACGTATTGCTAAACAAGAAACTAATATAAGACAAGTTATTAGCTAGTCGCTGCGAGCGAACTGACGCGATTGGAATGACGACCACGCACTTACAGGCAGTTTGGCGGTTGGATTATGGTAGTTACTGGAGTGATAATTCGATACTCACGAACAAATTTTGGATGCACGCCAGTTCAACTGACGCGAAAAACTGACCGTCAATGCCTAGCTTAAGGGTTAATAGAATTTAGTGTCTAAACCTGATAACAAGACTACGTGCATTCTCTTTGTTTGGCCATCATTACCTACCTACTGTTTAAAATGTACTGCGCACTTCAAGTTTTAGAATCACGTTAAAATTAACATACAATTTTGCATGCCGTGCGGGAGTTGTTAGAACTTTATACTTACTGTAAACAACAAGCCCGATATTTCATTTTATACTAAAATAACAAAGTAAACTTAAGTAAGTTTAATTTCACAATGTTCAAAGTCAAGGGAACTAAAAAGCCGCATCTCCTACTTCTGCACCAAATATTATATTCTACGTATTTTAGGTTAGGTAGCTAGATGTATGGTATATTTAAGACAAAAAATTGCTAAAATTAATTGTACATTGTGTATAAGACGTGGTAAGGAGAAAATTACCAACGAGAGGCTATTTAGAAGTCTAAGACCGAAGGCCGAAAGCTTTGATGATTCGAGTTTGCAATAACTGCAGCGCCCGTGTTACAAACAATGTTTTTATTACATTTGCGAGTAAATTAATTAAAATATAAGGTGAAAAATTAATAAACGCATCAAAACACAATTAAAATGGCGGAATAGAAGTATAAACAACATTACAGCTAGATAGAGAGATTTTATGAATTAAAAAGTTTTGCCTGGAGTTTTGTAATTTTAATTGTTCGCTTGTAGTGAACAGCTTTTATACATACTTTACAGAATAGGTGCGTCATTACCGCCCGTGACTTCTATGAAAGCGTGCTTTGCTTTGAGAAAAGTAAAATTTACAATACTAATTTAGCCACTTGTTTTACTGTGAGTAATTGTTTATTTGTATTCTTAATGTATGCTCTAGAGGTGTAGGCAGCGCTCTGTATCAACATATCGATTTAATAAAAAAAATGCTATACGGGTTGAGTCTTCATTAGGAAACAAAAAAGTTTTGTGACTTTTTTTTTGACAATTTTTTTGAAATGGCTGAAATATGATTTTTTCACGTTTTTATGTTGCTGTGGGGGACATCTCCACCATTTAAAAAAAATTACAAAATAGAATCGTCGAAAATTCTATACAATTATCAAACCTGCTCACAAGATTTCACGTGCATCGGTTGAGAAAGGCGACAGTTAACTTGAAAAATTATTGGAGAGCATTTGTATGACAAATAAGAATCCGGTACTCTGGAAAACTATATATTTAACCCAGGAATATTTCCAAAATTTTATAGTTTTTGAGTAGTTATAGTTAAAAAAGATTATAGAATATACAAACGGTATGAAACACGCTACCGAAGTGCCGCGGATCATAGAGGTACAATTTTATTGTGTTGTATGTAGATATTTGTTGAGTTTTGGATGGAAATATAATGTATGTAAACAGTGAGGCAGGATTAGGCTGGGGACATTCGTTTCTAACGGAAGTGTTGGATTATCAATTCTTCCAGCCTAAACACTTCCGCGTTAGTATATAAATGATGGATATAATATTATTTATTTATATGGAGCTATCTATACATATAAAAGGCTTTGTCCTGAATGACTGATGGATCAACGCACAGCCTAAACCGCTGATCGTAGAGACCTAAAACTTGGAGGGTGTGTTCTTTGTATGCCGTAGGCATCTGATAATAAAGGATTTTCCGGAGTTCTAACCCTAAGGGGGTGAAAAAGGGGGGCAAAGTTTGTATGGGATAACGTGATTCCTTGGTCCAATCTACTTCAAATTTTGCATAAACGTTTTTAACAAAATTGATGGAATACGTGTTTTGTATTTTATTGAAATTCAACTTCTAATGGGGTTAAAAGGGGTAGAAAGTTATTTAATATAATATAAATATAAATATTGCGGTTATTTGCTTCGAAGTTGATATCAATACTCCTTAGTGCTTTTGATTTAAATTAAATTTTAGTTTGACACATGTTTGAAAACTCAATCCGATTTTATTCAAAAAAAGGTTGAACTTACTTAAAAACATAAACAACTTCAATACTCTTTAAAATTGGAATGTCTCGAATGTCACCGTACTATATTAGTAGGTACCTCATTTAAGGGGTTTCTAAGCTCAAAGAGGTCATGCGTTTTTTAGGTGTTTGATTTCTGTGTACAATAATACTTAAAGTTTTCTTTTTCTACCAATCTTATCTTATCTTATATACATATAAAATGCTTTGTCCTGAATGACTGACGGATCAATGCACAGCCTAAACCGCTGATCGTAGAGACCTAAAACTTGGAGGGTGTGTTCTTTGTATGACATAGGCATCCGATAAGATAAGGTTTTATTAAAAGGGTGAAGTGCGAGTCGGATTCACGCAATAAGGGTAAACCGATTGTAATGAAATTTTGGTTAATTGTTATACACACGCCGGGGAATGTTCCTGAGAAAGAAAAAAGGGCCAAGTGCGAGTGAGACAGGGTCAAGTTCGAGTCGGACTCGTGCAATAAGGGTAAACCGATTTTAATGATATTTTGGTAAGTTATGTTATGCACACGCCGGGGAAGGTTTCTGAATAAGTACAACACTATTAGGTTGTTTTAAAAAAAGAAACAACGTTCGCCGGTTCAAAAGAAGAAATTGACTGCTTGACTGACAAATCGATTAATGAACAGCTGAAACCGCTGTGCCTAGAAGCATGACATTTTGCACAAACGCTCCTTAAATAACGTAAGTGTGCACTAAGAAGGGATTTTTGGAAATTAATCCCCTAAGGGGGTTAAATATGGGTTGGCAGTTTGCATGGAAATGACTAAAACTTGGCTTGAACGTTAAAAATTAAGATTCACGTGATTCACCGTTTTTGAAAAATTATTCTCTAGACGGCAATATAGAGGATGAAAATGTGTATAAGAATTCCGATTGAATTGTATGTAAACGACTAAACAGTCAAAAGCTGTTTTTTTTTTAAAGTTTACGCAGACGAAGTTGCGGGAATAAGCTAGTCAAAAATAAAATTCCTCTCGGTCCCATAAATGGGTACGCAAAAAAAATTACCACAGGGAAATAACTCTAAAAGATCAAACCAATATTTTCCTTTGTAATTTTTTATTTCTATGTAGATAAAAGAAATATTTATACAAAATAAACAGTAATTATGTAGATATTTCTTTGATCTTCTGAATTGAGAGGTAACGAGCGTAGAAACGAGTCATGCGATGGTCGTCAGCCGAATGCTCATTTTTCTACTAATTGTTTACTGCTTGTTTTTTTTACACTATGCTTCTATGTCTGTGTTGTTTTGGCTTATAATTCTTTTGTGAACCGGTTGAGTACATCTCCAGGTATGAAAATGAGGGATGAATAACTTAGGTATGCTTAGCACAGTTTGGGGTGTTGTCGGATAAAATTCATTTTACATTTTTAGGTAACTGTTTCTATAATATGTTATCAAATTTTATGTCAGCCATTACGATATTATTTTGGAAGTTGTAATTGACTTTTTTTGTGATATCATTTGTGATGTGTGGGCAAGGCAAAAATAATTTTAATAGACCTTAATTTTAACATGGAAAAGCAATTAGTGTTAGTCAAAGTAAGGAAAGCAACTTACTTCTCGTTTCAATATTTAACAAAAACTCCTTGTGTAATCAATCAATTAGATAACTGTGTTTCGACGTAACTTATAAAAGGATCAAACATTTCTTTTATAAATATCCCAATCAAATAAGAAAATGAAAAAAAACATTGATTGGTAGAGTTTTAAATTTTTGTGTAATGTTCATTACAACTTTTCATCAAATATACTGAAAGTCCCTATCGATACCTTTTGTCCTCGTACAGCCATCTAGGAAAAAAGGTACCCTTTTTTAGTTTTTTGCTTATATCTCTGCAATAATACGATAAAATCTTGTTTTCAAATATTGTAACTTATTAAATTTGCTATTAAAAAGCTAAGATATATTATTTATGTATCTCCAATACTGTAACTGTAATCCGAAATTGATAAGATTTTATTTTTATATATTTGCTATCGATATACAGTTTTGTTTCTGTATACACATAAATCGTTAGAATATATTTTCAAAAAAATTTTCCGTGACACTACCTAGAGGAAGAAAGACCGACAGAGAGGGTAAGAAAGAGAGAGTGAGAGAGAGAAGGTAAAAGATTACGTGAACTGATCGAAAATTCGTTAGGCGGAACTCGTGTCAGGATACGTGATCTTTAAATACATTAGGTTAGTTTTTATGTTTAGTATATGAGTGGTACAGGGAGGTTGGATATGGGATTTTAATTCTCTGAAAGATTAGGATGTCAAATATACTACGTCAAAAAAGTAAATAAACAAACATTATTATTTATAATAAATAAATATATATACGAAGTGATGGGAAGTAAATAGCTAGTATGTTTTCACTTCTGCCAGCACTCCTGGAGTGCAACCCGTTTGTTTAAGCAACCTGCCGTTTAGTAGTCGTCGAAAGCAATAGCTTCAATAGCTTTATAGCTATATATTCCTCGGTAGAGGGATAATTGTCACGTTGTCGCCGTGCGGCGTTAGGCTCTCTTATTAGTAACTCTGTGTCCTCGGGCACCGATGAACGCTTGTTTAGAGCACTCGCTGATAGTAGCTTAGCTGGTATAGTAGCGTGACTGGTAAGAGATTCGGTAGATGAGATCTAGTTGCTGTAAGCTGATAAGCTTTCAAGGACTTTCTTGAATTTGTCCGAGTTACCAAAATTTTCACAAGGCCTTTGTCGGATAGGAGTTAGAGGGACATAATAACGGGAAGAAGGTTAAAGCAAAATCCGTCTAGTAAGATACAGTAACTTAGGTTTATGTTTTGTAAAAGCGCTATATCGAGTAGCAGTCTTTAAAGCTATATTGTTAATTTGAGTATGTCAAGCAGCCTGCAGAGAACTTTGCCAATGGTAGCATTGAAGTACTATAAACGGTGCATGCTAACTATATCCATTTACATACAAAGTCACGTAACTCGGAACAAGTTGCCTAAGTCTTTATGGGAAGTGAGGCATAACTACAAGACAATGATCAGCTGATGGCTGGTATTGATAGCCGGTGGTGGTTATTTGGTGGTACTTATACCAAATGACCCCAAAACGCGTTCCGACCCAGCAGATACACATCATGTCACATAATGCATTTGCCTCTTCCCTCCCCTTTACCTTTTCTCTATTACTCACCCTCTCATCTGTCTCTCTCTTTGTCTTGATAGTTTCACAGTTAAAAAGTTTTGGAGTAAACAGAAAACAAACGGTATATCGGCAGCAAAAATAAATATTTTTTTTCTTAAACACCGCATTACAGTTCAAATACAGTAAAAATACTTATAAGCTTTTTTGTAAGATATTTAATAAGCTTTTCCTTATCAGAAATAATTGTCGAGATATAAGCAAAAAACTTAAAAAGGGCCCCCCTTTTTCCAAGATGGCGGCGCGGGCGCAACAGCTATCGATGGGGACTTTCCAGATGTTCAACGGGAGGTCTTATTGAACATGTGCACCAAATGCCGCTGGAACTCAGTGATGGAAACTGCTAAGATGGTTGAATCTGAGTAAGCTTGTTAGGTTGCTATGAGTAGTTTCCATTACACATGATGGTGAGGGTCTGTAGATGGAATTTGAAATGATATGCATGATCGAATCACGTTTGAAATGGAGAACTCCGGAAAGATATTAACGTCCTAATGTTTGGTGACTTAATGCAGCTTTCACTAGTCAGGGTGACCCCAAGTATTTTGTTAACCCGATACTAATCAGCTGAAAACCTCGGGCATTTGTTAACTTTAATTGAACTAGTTGATAACATGAGACAGCAAGAGGATACAATGTTCGTTGATATACTTAATTCTTTGAGAGTTGGAAAAATAAGAGCTAAGAACTTGGCAGTTTAAATGAGAAAAGTGTGTTATAATTTTACTGAGGAGCTCAGTTTAGAAAAAACCTCAAGAATATTTCCAACTAAAACAATAAGTAGATCATCTCATTTTTATATTTTTTGGGACTTACACGTGAAAGAAAACATTGACTTTTGTGGGTCTCGACATTTCGGTCAGGTTGTACTGGCCGTGGTCTCGAGCACACAGTTTTCAGCGACGACCAGTATTAAAACTACCTACATATCCGATGTTAACGGATATAAAGTCACAGCACATTAACACTTCTAAAAAGTATCTAAAATGTCTATGTCACAGCATACGACACTAACGGTATTTGAGAAAAAACAAAAATAAATTCTGTGCGTATCAACTTTACAAAAGACGGGGTACACATTATAAAACCAATCGCTGTACAATTTTAAGCTAAATACTACAATTGAAAGACGTATGTTACTCTTGACCTTTCCATAGGCATCAACAGTTCACAAGGTGCAGGGTGACACCGTAAATTATGGCGTAGTATATTTAGGACCGCATTGTTTGCGGCTAGACAAGCTTATGTAACATTCAGTAAAGTGCGCAAAAGTCTATATTTATACACTCTAAAACTTAGTTATCATACGCCTATATTTTTATGATGAGTTACAAAGAAAAGGGTTATTCTGTACATAGAAAGAAGAGAATAAGAAGTTATCAGACTTTTGAAGGGTCGGCCACGCGCGAGAGATGCTCCTGATGTTGCAAGCGTCCAAAGACTATGGTGCCCGCTTACCATCAGGTGAACCTTTCGGTTGTTTACCATTTGAACAGTACTCATGATGTACTTCTAGTGCTCATCTCCCGAATTCATCTTCAAATTCTAATCATCATGTGTTTTTTAAAGTACTCAGGATAACAAAACAAATGGTCTTTGGTCTACCAAATTAGACTATTTTAAAAGTTTCCAACAGGTCGTTTTAGTGGCAATCTTCCGGATGCATCTTCAGTCCCTCGCCGTCATGTGTATTAGGTATGGGTATGATCTACCTCTAGGTAAACTGACGACCTGGTAAGAGCTGCAGAAAGCCACTGAGTGCAGGCAGCTTAAGTTAAGAACAGTGCTGTTCGACGGTTATCTTCAACATCTGACCAGTTTCCGGCGCTAATATGACGTATTGATCTGTAACGCGTGCGTGTGATGTTTTGCCAACTAGTTATCGAGCTCATTATTATACTATATACTGTACTATATACTATACTATAAACTATACTATATACTATACTATATACTATATATATTATAATAGTTTAGCTAGTTGTAAACAGTCAAAAAGTACGGTGGGTTAAGATCAGATATTTTTGATATGTAAGTAGTCATTTTAACACTCTAATTAATTCTATATTTAATGTTGTAATTATATTTATAATTATTTATATTATAGCTCTATATTATAATTTTTATTATGTACAATTATGACCATGATTAGCAAATATTTCATTCGCCCTCGATTGCAGTACATTACGATTTTTTATTAGAGACAATTTGAGAGACTCACTAAACTGAAATGTTTGTAACATTAATATATATTATATAAATAATATATAATATATTACTTATACGCGTATGGTATGCAGCATCACATGGAAATCCTTGATACTCTTTTAATTAGCACTATGCATGCGGTACACGCGTCAGGGAGCTGGCTTAAGCCTAATTTAAAATTTCCGATTATAGTCTTCAGGATTTTATTTTTTTCTAGCTTTTACCAGCGGCTTCAGCCGCTCTAAAGTTGGTTATCGGTGAAGGATTTCAGCGGCGAATTATAGAAAAAACTTGACGTTTTCTAGTAGCCTATGTTCTTCCCCGGGACTTAAAATATCTCCATTCCAAAATTCATTAGTACGGCGGTTTAAACGTGATGAGGTAACGGACAGGCAGACTTACTTTCGCATTTATAATTTTCGTATGGATTATATAATGATCGAGTAGGTAAAAGACGTGGCAGCGTCGCTAATACCTACTACGGCGAGATATCTTTTACAAAATTTTCTCCAGCTTGGGGTAATGTACTGTCTAAGTCTGATTAGTTCTCAGATTTAGAAACAATCTTGGAATCTGTCAGCTCGGATTATGCTCAACAAGTGGTCATGGGAGATTTCAAAACCAATCTCGTAAAAGACGATGCGGAATCAAATAAATTGCTATCGATTTTTAAATCTGTAAACCGTTTTGTTCTACCTTTAGCGCATTACAATATGGATACTTTAGACAAAGAAATAAATAAATAATTTTAGGACATTAAACACAGCCCCATATCGGGTCCCTAACTAAGCAAAGCTTGTACTATGGATACCAGATAACGAATACAACTCCATACAAAAACAACAAGTTTTTAAACAAAGATACCCCACAAGGTCCAAATTTTTGTTTCGCGCCCCACTTTAGCTGTATTTAAACATTTAAACATATTTTTTACAATTTGTGTGGCTTTGGGTCAACAAGAATTATTCGGCTGGAAAACCTGTGTGACAGACGACGGACAGACAGACGGACGCGTTACCAATTAGGATTCCGTGTGGGAAACTGTACTTCTACCCTTGTTCTCAAAGTTACAGATGATATGAAATATAGTATGGAGAGTGGTTGCTCAACAATACTGGTTTTAGTTATTGGTATAAGTTAAACTGGTGACTTTCTAGTGTATCTCACACACCGATGGACACTATCCATTGAGAGTCAGGGAGTGGCCTCGGCATGTAGCTTGGACATGTAGCGAAGGCTTTCGATCAGGTCTGGCACCAGGGTATAGAAGTTGCCATCTTACAGAGTGTCCGAGGGATTGTACAAATGGGTGACTAACTTTTTGTCCAGCAGATGCATACGAGCTGTAGTTGACGGTAGTTGCTCTTATAGCAATATAGCTCAACAGCTGATAGCTGATGCTCTGGACATTAATGCTGGTGTCCCGCAAGGCTCTGTGCTGTCCGATACGCTATTTCTACTGCATATCTATAACATGTTGGATATCAACAACATAAATTACTGGACTAAGATGACAGTACTGGAGATGCTTATTACTCGGGCCGTGCAAACATCCCTCGTTCCGTTGTGAAGGAAAAGCGCGAAGAACTTCTGTCTCAAGTGATAACCTCTAGCCTTGCAAGCGTTTATAGGCTACGGTGACCGCTTACCATCAGGCGGACTGTAAGCTTGTTTTGCCACTTTAGTGGTATTAAAAAAAAACTTTCTTGAACTCTTTAGCGCCTATAAAGAAATTTGCAGATCTAAAGATATGAAGAAAAGAAGCGGAGGTGAAATTTAATGTCCACGTTCAAGTATATCTTTAGCCTATGAACGCTTGCCACGTCCTCCAGTAGCTCCACTGGCATTATACTCGCGCATTGGGGACTCAAACTCACAAACCGCCATTTTGTAAAACACCATACTTTTTAGTTAATAAGGGTGATCTCCTACTGACATGTATGTTTAAGTACCAACTAAAAAATAAAAATATTACACCTCCTTCTTCAAATTCTGATTAAGTCGTTGTATTTATATGAAATTTTAACAAAAGCCGAAATAATAAACTTCGATATTACAAGATGTACGAGTATATACAAATACATCTTCACGGTTTTTTTGCCTAGAAGGGCCTATTTTCACCAAATACTAAAGTCCTGTGCGGCATGTAGTAAGCCTGTCACCGCAACACTGCTTCTGGTGCCCTGTTTCTGGTCTAAGGTGGCTTAATATATGTTTCATACGTCATTACTTAACAGCCTTAAAATAATAGGTGGTAAAATAAAACATCCTGGACCGAATAATTGCCATTGCCACAAGAAGTAACTCAGGATTGGGCAAGTCAAAATTCAATTCAACTCGTATTTTAAATTTAAAATATATGCCAAAGATAGTTTAATGAAAAAAAGCTATTACAAAGTTGATCAATACATTAATGATTAAAATGCTTGGAAAAATTATAACTTAATTGATTTGTATTGGGGCATTTGTAATATTTCTAAAATAAAACATTTTAGGTAGGTAATACCTAGTGTAAGGCTATATTGTATTTTAATATTAAGTTAAAACAATATAAAAGATTAACTGCCGAGTTTGTTGCCGGTTCTTCTCGGCAGTAAATCATTTCGAACCGGACGTAATTATTTTAATTAATTATTAAACTGACGATTCACAAGTGCTGTTTAAGAGTCTATTTAAATAAAAGTTTGAGTTTATTGAAACTGGGCTCGAAGTGGTTATATGTAAGACTTCATTGTAGTTTATTGTCTTGCTCTAGAGAGATATAGATGGAAATGTAATAAATGTGTTAAATACCTTTACTCTCTAATTACACTGTAAATTCTCTAGTATATATGTGATTATTCCCTTTACGGAGGTGTTTGTAATCTTATCTACTGTTCACGCAACCTAATTTCAGCTTTAGATCTCTAATGTTAATTCAGAATTCCCACAAGTAATTGGGCTCAGTTGAGAATGTTCCCGCTTCCAAGAGGCGTGGGATCGATCCTCACGTTATTTATGATTCCCACGCAGGACAAACATTTTGTGTTTGTTTGTCTTGACTGTGTGTGTTCTACTTAGATATCCATGCTACATTTTAAATCAAATGGTACTGTGTGACATGTTCAGGAAATTTTAGGATTATTTAAATGTTACTGGACGTATTTAATAGAGCCATTTGATCCCGGTTTGCAAAAACGACTAAACGGTTTATGATGTGGTTTTCAGAACTTTATACTTTAGGGCACTGAATAAGTAGCTGTAAAGTTAAGATATGACTAAGAATCTGGTAGGTTGAAAAAGAGGCAGCTTAACTCAGATTTGAAGCGTTTCAGGCCTAAGACCTTAATCTGTGGGGATTAAGTCGTCTGTTTACACAAGAAGAATAAATAAATAGTTTTATGTCGGGAGTGGTCACATTTTGTGGACTCTATCGTGAGAAGCGTGAAAGCGGTAACGGGATATATTATTCTGTTCCTGCGGGTCCATTCCGTAAAAGGTTGCTAACCTTTTTTGAAAGAAATAAGATATACATTGCGGTTTCGCGACAATCGATGAATTTCGTACGTCATTTCAAATGCGCAATGTATATCTTATTTCTATGGATTTCAAACGAGAATTGTTAGCTGTCATTTTACGGAATCGAGCCGACGGTCTTTTATTTTACCGCCTATTACTATAAAGATGATATTTATGACTTATGGGACTTTATATATAAAGTCGAGATACTTTGGTATCAGAAGTAGTGTTGTGGCAATGCGCTCACCACCTGTCACGCTGTATGAAGGTAGTTGGTGAAAAGAGGTTGTTCCCGCATTATGATGTGGGAGTGTTTCCAGTGTTTCTGGGAGTAAAAACGATAAATACATGCATATTTCTGCGAATATCTAAAATACTCGCGAATCGATTTTTTTAAAACAATTTGCGTTGTAAGTATTTACAAAGCTTTTTTCAGAACACACATTTTTTGCGAATATCTAAAAAAAACTCGCAAAACCATTTTGTGTAAAACAATTTAGGTTGTATGTTAAAAGGTTTGTTCAGGTCACATAATTGTTCAAACCTGAATGCCAATATTTCCAAAAATTTACGTACATTATTATGTGAACCCTTATCCAGCCTTTTTGGAGATCTATCCAATAAAATGGCTTTAGTAGAGTACACGAAAACAATTATTTTTATCCCTTCGTTCGATGTATGTAGAGTTTTGTTTTTAATTCCATTATAGAACCTAATGGCTGTAAAATAAATAAGGTAACTTCTAATTAAATTTCATTTGAAGGCTGTGGCTTACGGACGTACGGACGGATGGACATGATGAAACTATAACAATTCTTTTTTGTTTAGATTATAATAGTGCCTGGATAAACACAGATATAGTTTCTTATAATAAAAAAACGGTGAATGTTAAAGTTGCTCTTACAACATCACACTTCAGGGACACGGGCTTTTCTATTTGCATGGAGTGTTGTAAACAATATATTTTACCCTTCGACCTCAGTAAGGATTAGGGGAAAAATGTGTATTTAATATAATACTTCGCGTCGGCTCCGCCTTACAAACAGTATTTACATAATGTAGTAGACTTTGCCAGCGGCATTTGGTTCTCGGCGTAAAACTCCTTAATTAACTCCAATTAATTAATTAGTTATACCAATGAATTGCTATAGCATGCTATATGTGCAGCAATGGTTCGTTTAACTATGTTATAGTTATTCTCGCAGGAACTTTTGAATTTTTAGGGATAATATATAGCATATATGCTATTCCAGGACCTAACCTATATGTATGTCAAGTTTTATCCCGATCCGTCCAGTGGTTGAAGCGTGATTGAGTAACAAACATCCATCCAGATATTTTTATAAACTTATTGTTTTGTATAATTGACAATACGTAGGAAAAGACGTGGGCAGCAGTTAATGTTTCTATACTGAAACTTTTATGAATATCCGGCATTCACTGCGGTTCGTAAAGTTCACTGCGGTTCGTAAAGTTCGATAAAACTTACTTATACAAAGACAGATAGACAGACATACGTTGCGCTTTATATGTAACTATAATATTATAAAAGCGAAGGTATTTCTGTCTGTCTCTCTGTCTTTTACTTCTTCACGCTTAAGCCGCTGTACCGATAAAAAAGAAATTTGACGTGGAGATTGAGTCCCGAGAAAGGACACAGGCTACTTGAAAACGTTAAGTTTGAGTCGGTTTTTTCTATAATTGAGAAGTTGCGTTGAAATCTTACACCGATAACGGAATTTAGGGCATGAGGAACCACGGGCAAATTTGTCATGAAGATAGTTTGAGTCCTCAGGAAGGACATAGGGTACTTGAAAACATCAAGTGTGAGTCGGTTTTTTTTTATATTTGAGGAGTTGCTGTTGAAATCCCACATCGATAACCAAATTTAGGGCGGGTGGAACCGTGAGTAAAAGCTAGTATTTAAATATAAAAAAGTCTATCTAACTCTCCGAGAACGAACTACAAAAACGATGTAACTTTGAACACGGTAATAAACAGGACCTGAGCTTTTATCTTGAATCTTTTGCGAAGTAATGATAAGTGCCTTAAAAGCCCTAAATTGTTAAGTAGGTGCGACGTAATATCGACGTATTTTTTTCTATATAACATTATTTGTGTACAGTAAAAGATTAAATTAAATATCTTAGAACAAAATTTCCTGAGTTTTGTTCCCGTAATGTAATGTGTAATATGGACGTCGCCGGATGTGAGCCCATTCCATTTAAAAAGAATATCTTCAACGAGCAATCAAGGCACAGAAGTAAATATAAATATATATAACTTAAACCAACCTTTTTAGAGTCGGCTCCTAAAAGCTTTGCTATTTTGACAATGATATTTAGTTTCAATTTCAAAAGCAACTTCGAGTAACTTAAGTTCTTTGGTTTCATAACCAATTTGTGTTTATGCACTTTAAAGTTGAACTGTAGCTTATGAGCTGCTTGAAGAACTATGTATATTAAATGTACCTTACTACTTAGTGAAAAACTAAAAGTGAACCCACTGTATGTCGGCCAATTCTATACGTTTTGTGCATCACAAAGTCTATAGTTAGGTAGGTAGATCATTTATTTTTTATTTTAAAATTACATTATGTCAATAAAATAATCAATTCACAAAAAGATCGTCAAATAAAAATATTAAAATAACAAAAGACAAATAAAAAGGCTTAGAAATATTTTAAGATAAAATGTCAACAATTAAAAAAAAACATAGAAATAGAATCAATATTTAGTCAAGGATGGGGGATAGGGCAGTTGCTCATAATAAGCTAATAATAAGCCTATGACTCGCGGATTTTCATCCAGCAGCGCCAGCCGTCGCGGCACACGTTGTAGGCGCCCTGTTTGGCGAGTCACTCTGCCTGAAACACTGATTCGTTTACAGGTGTTTATGTTTCGTCGAGTGTACATTAAAATATCAAACACATATTGTGAGTAAGTATACCATATTTTTAGAATTATTGTCTGCATGAATGGCGCGGTTTTACAGCCGCCATAGTGCGAAGAGCTCTCTTTTGTATATTGAACACTCGATTAGAGTCTGTCGAGTTGCCCGATAGAATAATGACATATGACAGAAGGGAGTGAAAGTAGGCAAAATATATTTGTAGTAGTGCAACGTCAGACATGAGTGGTTTCAGCTTTCGTAGTGCAAATATTGCACTACTCAGCTTTGTACACAACGAAGACACATCGTGTTTCCAGTTTAGTCTAGTGTCTATAGTAAACCCATATAGTAAATATAGGAAATATACTCCCCAATTACTGTTAACACTTGCAATGTAAATTACTATGTATGCATTCCGTATCGATACTTATATTTTAAATGAGAAAGTAACTGTCTGTCTGTTACCTCTTCACGCATAAACCGCTGTACCGATTAAGTTGAAATTTGGCATTGAGATAGTGAGTATTTATAACGGAGGATTTGGGTTGGTACTATTCTGCTCTGCACCACATGGTAATATTATATTAATATTGTAATTTTTGGCAAAAAAAGGTGTAAAAAATGGCGAAAAATCATGCCTTTTTGTTTCGACCCCTGTAAAAAATTCAATTTTCAATTTTTTTGACAGCATGAATCTAATTAATATAGAAAAGAGACATGTTAAAAAAGTAAATTCCAACCTTGTTTAATTTTAGATAAAAATTGCGGCTTCCAGAATATACGCAAAACGCTGAGTTTGAACGTGACCTGCAATATGGGGTCGCTAATATCTTCGGTGTTTTTCAAGGAAATTCTTCAAAAATTATTAAAGTATAAACTAATATATATAAAATATTCTCAAAATTCAATAGTTATATTAATTTTTTATACAATAAAAAAATTCATGAAAATCATTGAGAAAACGCTCTTAACCCTACTTCCCCCCTTAAGTTGTATCTGTTTCTAACATCTGTTTTTTTATATAAACTTTATTACACTTAATATTCTTAACTATAGACATTTGTTCACTACAAAGCGTGTTATTATCATGAAACGTTATTTACCATGATATATTTTTTTTATATAGCTGTGGATATTGAGTGCACCGAAGGTTGTATCCGCTACAAAAGAAACACAATTACAATTCTAGACTAATGTTTCTAGTAACCTAACTATCTAGTATCATATGAATAGGAAACTCGTGCTCTCGATACTCGTAGTTTGTTATTATGCCAATATAGTTGATTCAAGAAATCAACAGTTGAACCCAATTCCTTAGTTAGGTACTTACATATGTTTGCGTTATAGGATACAATATAACGTTTAGGTCGGAAAATTTGTTATTAGGTAGGGTATTAGGTTGCATAATCAATTACCTACCTTCATCACAGTAAATAGGGTACCTGCACCGATTCTGGGGCCTACGCCATTTGGCGGTCTCCTGGCCACAAAAAGAGAGCATAAAAACGCGGATAAAATAGAAACTTAGAAAAATCTAAGGAGACATGGATATACCCTTCAAAAACTGTAAGAAACACAAAAATATGGAACTACCCCCGGAATCTTTGATTTATGTAAGGAGGACTTACTACATAGTATTATATGACTAGTAAACTTGTTGTCTCGAAACTCGAAGTTGATTCTCAAAATTTTATGAAGTTTACTTTGCAAAATTTTAAATTAACTATACTTTTTTTAGATTAGTTATATGTGTAGCTTTTTAATTGGTAGGTATAGTAAACAATATTATAAGCTTTCCTTGAAGCAAGTTCAAATTTACATTAAATTTGCATTTTAAGAGAACGTTGGTAGTTTTATATCACAAACTAAACAGACCTTAAAAAATTGAAGACTAAAGTAAACTTTGTAGTACCTATGTATGGAAAACCACTTAAAATCTGCTTTCAACTAAGAATAATACTAGATTTTGTCCACGTCTCGCTTGCACTAAATCCGGTTATGGGCACGGGATTCCTACGGCAACTACTTGATTAAAATCAAAATTTTTGCTAAATCAAGTTATAGATTTTTTTTATTTATTAAATTATAACCAATTTATAACATGACAGCATACAATTATACCAACGCGTTACAAATGTTTAATTAAAATTAGTACTCACTTAAGAATCATTACATGAAAATAAAAATATTATTATTCTTTTAAAATTAATACAATTCATTAAAATAAATCTTCAAAAAAAGAAATTTCCATTTCTACAGTAGAACGTAGCACCGTTGCAACGTGAAAGAAATGTGCCGCCGTATTACCCGACGTAAGGGGCCGTTCATTAATCACGTGATTTTTTTTTTAGCATTTTTAAACCCCCCCCCCCCTCCCGACCCAAAATCACGTGTATTTTTAGTACCTACAAAAAATCTTAAAATTTTTTGAATTTTGACGAAAAAATAAATACACGTGATATCTTACTACACCACCCCTCCCCCCTTGTGATATTTCGTGATTTTTGCCGGACCCCCCCCCCTTTCGAGCCTCACGTGATTAATGGACGGCCCCTAACATCTAATTCCGTGCGAACTAAGAAGGTCATTTTAATCTTTTAAGAAAACAATTGACCTTCAGTATAATAATTATCTATGTATTTTTAAAGTATTAATTTAGTCAAACCATTGAATGCGATTAAACATACATACGTTTCATTAAAAAACAAATTGAAATTTTTAGCTTAAAGTACTTTCTCTTTCCAGATTTTCGACGACAAGTGCAGTATTTAAGGATCAACAATGAACAGGAAACCATAATAATGGCGACGCAAAAAATATTTGTGTACATTATGGTGACAGTTTTACATAGTTACAAAAGTTGTGCTGCAAACTTCACTGAAATCAATGCTACCTTCAGTGAAATTGAAATTATTTATGACAGAGATATAGAAAGGAACAAAACACTAAGACCTTGCCACACGAGCTCAGAATCCAACAATACTGATGAACTTAAAGAAAATTACTTTTACGACGTAGAAAATACCTCTGATAATAAATCTATAACTAATACCACTATTGATATTGAAGTTAAAAAAAAAATGAAATGTGAAAATAAAAATAACACTACTGATGAATTAGAATTTACTCATAAGAATAATTTAAATTCCATTTATTTGAACAATATTCATTCTACTGTGACAACTAATTTGATAGACGAAAACATATCTTTAGACAAAATAGAAGTGAACGGTATAAATTTGTATGATATAGTGAAAAGTGACTGTAGTGCCACAAAGATATGCACAAATCTAAGTGATAAGTGGAATCGCAATAATATCATCACTATAGGTTTCCTTGGAGCTTATGGACGGAGTCAGGTAAACAGATTTATTTACTAACTAGCTTTTAACGCGCTAAATTTTGTTACAGGTGTGCGATTTCTACGGCATGTCCTTTATTAAGTAAGTTACTGTAACTATAGTTCGTCCACCTGGAATTCTTTTACAGTTGTTCCTGTGGGAGCTTTTCAATTTTTCGGAATAAAACTAGCCTATAACCTCATTGCAGCGGATATTTTTGGATTTTCCGGGATATATTATATCCTTTTGCACTATTCTTGTTAAACTATTTCTGCGACAAATTTCTGCTCAACTAGATGTTTCGTTGCAACTTAAAGGAACAAACTTACTCACATTACCATTTGTAATATTAGTATGAATTTAAAGATTTTTGATTAAACGTATATTAACGAATTAGCTTTGAGATTGTAATTGACAAGATATTTTTGCCATATTATTATTTTATAAAAACATTACACGAGCAAAGAACGTATTTTCCATCATCCTACTCAATTTGCATAAATTTCTTTATCCTTATTTTTGTATTGTGTTGAATAACAGAGTAAAAAGAATATCCTTGAGAAATCGCAAAGTAACCCTGACGCTTTGTCCAGCTCTAAACATGATAAATGGATACAACGAGGCAACGTTGGGTACGTTGTTGTACTCAACCGAGCTTTAACCACAGCTTTCATAATATTAGAAAAGTTTTGTAAGGGCATTGAAAATTTGCTTATTGTGCAAATTTATTGAGTATCTCAATTAAAAAGGCTATAAACATTGCTTTGTGATTTTGCACCTTATTTTAATACTAAGTTACATCCTAAATGGACCAATTAAACTTATAATTTCAACTTAAATTTTCAATTTATTTGTTATTTAAATAAATTTTGGCTCAGCCAGAAAGAAATCTAAGGGCTCATCGGTGAGCTGTGGGGACAGCTATGCCCAGGTTCAGTACCTATAAATAGAAAAATGGAATGGAATGGATTAGTTGATATGCTAGAGTGGCAGTCGGCAGGCAATGTAGCTGTAGACCCGACGAACAACAGGAAAGGAAGGCTCAAAAATGAAGTCAGTCATCCAAAAAAAGACTAAAGAGTTCCCCAGTATGCAGACTGATGACCTGTAAAACTATAGGCCGTAGGAAGGCTCTGAACGCTGGTGGCCCACACTCGTTCATTATGAAAATCTAAGGAGGAAGCCTATGTTCAGCACTGTTTTCTTTACTAAAATGGGGAACACTTTGGATGCACCATTCTGTTCCAGCGTCCTACCAGTCAGTGTTTCACTGCAATACAATGACAAAGACAAGTTAAGAAACGGTCAATGAGAGGGTTTTGTAGGGAATGTAAAGTGCGGGTTGGAATAACGCAAGCGTTCAAAAAGGTGGTTATTAAAGAAAGGTGAGTTAACTACTGGTGAAAGGAGTTTCCAGTCTGCATTAATAAGTGATCCTAGTAATAGCCATCTATCTCACGGTATTCCGGCTTCCTGGGTGTTTTTAATTTTCTATGAAATCCCTCCCTTCTTTTTAACTATCATCTATGAAAGCTGAGTGTCTAGCCAAAGTTGAAATGTGTATGCATGTACAGACAGTGCTGGGTGCTATGCCATTGGCGGTGGCAGCAGTTAACTCAGACCACGCACTGCTGCCAGGGATGAGGCTACAGTTTGTGGCCGCAGACATCGGCCGACCACGCCCACCTCTCGCGTTAGACAAGGATAGCTTATCTTTGAGGTAAGTTTAAGGGTTCCGTAGCTTACGCCGTGTCCGTATGTCACAATTAATTTTATTCAGAAACTATTAAGGCAAGACAGTTCCAAAAATTGTTACACATTCATTTTATCTCCTATCAAAATATACCAATCAATCAATCGGCATATAACAGTCCATTGCTGGACATAGGCCTTTCCTATTGAACGCTTCCACACCTGTTTCTCCACCTTACTCATACATCTGCTTCCGGATACCTTTTTCATGTCATCGGTCTACCTAACTGAAGGGCAACCTACGCTGCCTCCACCAACCTGTAGGCTCCACTAAGAATCGTTTGCCCCAGCGGCCATTAGTTCTGCAATAATTAAGACCACTTCAGCTTGCTTATTCTTTGAGTTATGTCAGTGAGTTTTTGTCTGACCTAGGTTGATTGCTAAATAACCGGTCACTGGTCTAAAATCAATTGTGTATTGCACATGACCTTTGTCTTGTCTTTGTTCATCTTAAGGCCTACTCGTATAGAAGAATAGTTGAGGTTTTAAATTCTAAAATAATATAACTATATCAAATCAACATTTTAGACGGAAAATGTTTAGGTTATATGTTGTAAAGTGGGTATACTATAGTATAGAGTTCTTCAAGAAAGAAGTTATTAGAATATATACAGACGAATGGACAAACAAGACAACCTATAAGGGCTGCGATAAAATAGATTTTCAACAGAAAAAAAATATTTTTTTGTGAATTCTTAAAAAGCTTACTCTAGTAACGTATCTCTAAGGAATGTTTCTATTCAATATGTCACTGAGATAAATGATTTTGAAATTTATAAAGAAGGTCGTTTTTCGTAATAGAGTGGCAAGATTAAAATTGTCTCACGTAGTGCTTTCAACGAGAACAAATAAATTAAGGAAAATTGCTCATAAGAGACTATTTATTCTACGTCACTTTGCTGCGAATTTACCGTATCTTTTGGAACCTTAAACTTATTATACTTAGTAAACAGTTCTAGATAATGTAAACAATTGTCTGTCTAAGGTTTTCCACAGGTTCAATATGAATAATTTGCTTTTAAACAGTAAGAAAACTAAATGTATTAAATTCTTAACGCCAAATGTTAGTCAAGTAAGAACTAGTGTACTTATAAATGGGGAGCAATTAGATGTTGTAGATAGCGCTGTATTCTTAGGCATTACTTTAGATGCAAAACTTCAATGGGGCATACACATAGCTGGATTGGCGAATAGACTTAGTTCTGCAGCTTTTGCGGTTAAAAAGATTCGTCAACATACAGACGAAGCCACAGCCCGGCTAGTATATTTTAGTTACTTTCATAGCGTGATGTCCTATGGTATCTTATTATGGGGACACGCAGCTGATATACAGACAATATTTTTACAGCAGAAGAGGTCCATCTAACAGACACTCTTTAAGAGATAAATTTAAAGAGTTCAATATACTAAATGTATGTTCATAAGAATATTAATCTTTTTAAAAAAAATAGTGATGTTTATAATCTAAATACAAGAATTAGACACAAACTGGCTCTGATCCACACAAGGCTTAAGAAAATTGATAAGTCATTTAAAGGACAATGTGTCCGTTTTCACAACAAAATCCCTGCAGAAGTTTGTAAATTGAATTTAAAAAAGTTTAAAAATTTCTGGAGAGTTTCTTTCGCCGTTTCTTCTCACTAGAACGCCATCTTGATTCCGAAACGGTAGTAGTTTATGAATTCCTTGCATATTATACTGACGTCAAAAAAGTGATATTGTATCTTATTTTTGATTGAATAAACTATTTGAATTTTGAATTTAAACGCTTCCCTTACTTTGAAATCAG
This sequence comes from Apoda limacodes, assembly GCA_946406115.1. NCBI lineage: Eukaryota > Metazoa > Arthropoda > Insecta > Lepidoptera > Limacodidae > Apoda > Apoda limacodes. Next base: position 27,856,506 of record OX291550.1, read on the forward strand.
ATGGTGTTGTGTGTCGGGCTCTCGCACTGTGGGCTCCGTACCACCATTTACGTAATTTACGAACACAAACAAAAAGAAATCGCTAAGTCTCCCGTACAATGACTGACTAAGCCCAACGTCGCTTAACTTTGAAAAATGTTTAGGCTTCTACCTATTTCGGTCTAAAAGACAGAGTTACGTAATGATCGGACAGCGTAGGCTTAGTAATAGGGCTCCGTGGGCACTCTTTGGGTATGGAACCCTAAAAATCGTCCTTCCTACATAAACACCTTCGGGTTTTAATTTCCAAAAAATCCTCTAAAAACGCTGAGAAAGGTTACTCTTAACTGCTAAACAAAAAGGCTTAGTACCAATCTAAATGGGATAAGCCTAGGTACTAACTGAAAAATAATACAAATTCTTTTTTAGTGATTGCTAAAAAGCACAAAATAACCTTACTGTGTCCTAAAGTAGTTAAAACGTGAGATGTTTGATTCAAGATTTTTTTTATTTATAATAAGGACAGATATGTATAGATACCCACATCATGTACATTATATACATTGCAATATTTATAAACCATGATACTCACTTTTTGGTGTCCAGGGTGATGACGCAGATGCGAGACCTGGGCGTGGTGGCGTTCTTCGGACCAGACGGGACCTGCAATACGGAAGCCAAGCTCGCAGCTGCCTGGAACTTACCCCTCATATCACACGTATACTATATTTTTTAACTTCATTCATATGTTTTGTACATCTATGGATGATATAGCTCATAAATTAGATTTTTTATGGCTTTCATTGCATGTTACTTTAAAACTTGTAAAAAAAACAGCCAGGATCAAACAAAAAACTATTTGATCTAACTATTTGTTCACATCAAAGGACCTTGCCTAAAAATGGTGCCTTTTTTTTCGGTCGCGGATACGAATGCGACAATTTAACTTTAACAGTACATATTTTAGTGAACAAAAGTTGCTATGGCAGCGCAGCTCCAAAGTGTATCTATCTCGAGATAGAGATGACGCCCATGCCTACTTTTTATCATCACACCTCCCGCCATCGGCAGGGTATTGATCCTCACATCCTAAAACCTAAATGGTCACTTACAGTGCGGTTACAGAGGAATTTGCTCCTGCAAACGCTTAGGTTGTGGAATACGCTCTGGCACCTCAACTCCAAAGTGTATCAATGCATCTCGTGATAGATATGTTTTTTGTGGGTCACTTTTTGTAACATTTTCTTCAAATTCGATAAAATAATAAAGTGTAATTTCACAATTAAACTTATTTCTGTTACATAAATAAAGTATATACTTTTTTTATACCCCTAAGGTGGCAAACAAGCTATTAACGGTCCGCCTGACGTAAGACGGTCACCGCAGTCTAAAGACGCTTGCAACACCTGAGGCCTTTACAAATCTAATAACTTCTTTCTTGAAGAACTCCATACTGTAGTCCTTGCAGAAAACCTTGGCAGGGAGCTCATTCCACAACTTAATCGTCCGCGGCAGGAAGTTTCTCTGAAACCGCACTGTACGCGACCATTTAGGTTCTAAAGTGTGAGAATGAATTCCCTGCCGATGGCGAGCGGTGCGATGGTAGAAAGTAGCCGTGGGCATCATTTCGAACAATTCCTCAGAACACAACCCATTGTACAAGCGGTAGAACACACACAGTGAGGCAGTCTCTCCTCAGACTTAAGGGCTCGAAGTCGTTGAACCGAGTCAAAAGGGCCAAGCTGGTATCCGGGTGCACCCGCCCAGAGATGGCAGCAGTACTCCATATGGGGCCGAACTTGCGACTTGTAAAGTAACAACCTTTGCCCCGACGTGAAGCACTGCTTCGCTCTGTTGAGTACACCAAGTTTTTTGGACGCCAGCTTCACCTTATCTTGTAAATGATCTCTGAACTGAACATCGCTGGAGATGTCGACACCAAGGATCCCAATGCTTTTGGATATGGAGAGGGGAGTGTTCTGGAATTGTGGGACCACAGTGAATGGAGTTTTCTTAGCGGTGAACGCGCACACTTGCGTCTTTGTAGGGTTGAATCGGACCAAGTTTACCCGTCCCCAGTCAGAGACCTGGGACAGTGTGGTCTCAATTTGAGACACAAGTTCTCCGCGGTTTTCCTCCAAAACGGAACGAGGGATGTTTGCACGACCCGTGTAAAAAGCGTCTCCGGTACTGTCATCTGCATAGCAATGTATGTTGTTGATGTCCAACATGTCATTCATATGCAGTAGAAACAGCGTAGGAGACAGCACAGCAGGAGGACACCAGCATTAATGTCCATGCTATTTTATTATTTAAACTCCCACTGGAAATCATTCTTGAAGTGTGAAATTTTACTGTCAAACCCGTTCAGAAACATAAGATGTAGCTGCGTATATATTGCATATACATAAATACATGTATATGTGTTTGTGTAAGGGTATGGATGCATAAGGAAATATTAACTATTTTTGTTTTGTCCAATTCTGACTTTTTTCACATACTTTGTCTAAAATTGGCAAAAGAGTATATGATTCTATACCCGGTCTTTTCATTATGTTGTGTGTGTGTTTACAAACTCTGGCTAACCCCTTTGGAGTATAAAAACCGTGATGTTATACATACATATGCATCATATTTACTCTTTTCACTTAACACCCCCAATTATTTTTATTTATTTTTGCCTATTTCCTCTACCCAAAGGTTGGCTGTTAGAGATAGCTTTATAGCTAAATTCTGTTTTATATTGTGTGTTTGGTGCATGATAAATGGAATTTATTTATCATTTCGAAATTCAAATTCTAATTGCGTTTTTTTTTCAAAAGTACAAGTCGGGTATCATTTCACTTTTTTGAGGTCAATCCATACTAATATTATAAATGCGAAAGTAATTCTGTCTGTCTGCTCTCTTCACACTTAAATCGTTATACCGATTAAGACAAAATTTGGCATGGAGATATTTAGAGTTCCGAGAAAGGACTAGGCTACTTGAAAACGTCAAGTGTCAGTCGGTTTTATTTTGTATAATTGAAGAGTTGAAATCCTTCACCAATAACCGAATTTAGGGCGGGTGGAACCGCGGGCAAAAGCCAGTAAACTATAAGTTACTCCCGTTTCAAAGTCAAAATGGCGTTATCTTGAGAAGTAACTATGAAAGAAACTCTCCAGCAGAGACAATCACACACCTAATAACATCACTGTTAAAGGCTGCGGTATAGGCTAGACCGCGTAAATACGCCGTTTTTGTGCAAATTTTGTGGCTGAACTATAACATCTAAAGGATTGAAAAAAACATATGTTACAAAACTTGCTTTTGTCTGGTGCATTACCTGAGTGATTATTCATTTATTGTATTGAATGCAATCTGAAAAAATTGAAGTGACCATTGTTCAAACACGTGCAAATTTTAAAAGTGTGTATTGCATTTGCTTGTAATGAAAGTTGATAAAATAATTAGAATGGCTTTTTATCTAGTGCATTGACTCTAAGTTGTAGCAAAAATTAAAAAAATGTGACTACAAAACGGTAAAAACGTTAAATCCCATACAAAAAAAAAATAGTTTCAAGGCGTCATTATACAAAAATTTAATAAAGAAGTATATTAGAAATATATCTAATAGTAATGTATATGACATTGTGTAATGATTTTAAGTACATTTACATACACAACGTTAGTATTACAGAAAGCTTTCTGGCCAATATCGCCCTCTTAAATCAAAATAGCTTTGCAGTTCTTTATGGTCAGGGCTCGCTACGAGAACCTCAATTAAACGTTTCTAGTGGAATTCAATTCCGCCTAGAAGGGAACCATTCATACCAATATTATAGGTGCAGAGGTGAGTTTGGTTGTTTATTTTTCTCTGTAGGAAACTCGCAACGGAGCATCCAGTTGAGGTGAACTTGGCACAGAGTTAGTTGAAGAGACGGAAAAGGACATAGATTACTTTTTCACTGGGAAAATTTAAAAGTTCCCCGATAAATATCTATAACTGAATTTAAAAGAACTATGGGTAGATACAGCTATTGCTTGCTAAACTTCCTTTATTGAGCTAAAATCATGGTATATATGCCGTAGGTATCCCATGCTGATAGCAAAATTTAGCGCGGGCGAAGCCACTGGCAAAAGCTAGTAATAACGTAAAAGTTATCGAGATTTACATAATTTACTCACTTGGCTAACACAAGAAAACTGAATGTGTTCGTAGAATAACGTCGAAATCCTGTTACTTTTTCGACAGTTATTTCGAAACGAAGATTGGCAGTAAAGATTAAAGGATTGTAACTTTCAGCATAACATAAAAAGTGAAGCAGTATTGTTACAGATTGTATATTGTGTTGCTAGTTTATTATATATATATATATATATATATATATATATATATATATATATATATATATATATATATATATATATATATGTATATATATATATACGAGTAGTACATATATAACATACGATAAATTTGTGGCGACGTTTTTATTAACTAGCTTTCTTGTATATTTGTCTGTCAGGTTCAAATTTTGCAATCGATTTTGAATTGAACTTCTCGATGAGCTTGAAATTCGAAACTTTAAAGCTTTAAAGCTTAGCACCTCATGACAATGCAATATTCAATAGTTTGTTTCAGGACTTATCGACTTTTGAAATAATATTTAACAAAAATACCGAATTTAAAAAATCGCTATATTTTTTTAAGTCTATTATACAAGTATATTATGGATGGGGATATGCTAGAGGAAAGTGATTGAGGTTTTTAAGAAGTTGATAAGAGAGCTTAGCTGCGACTAAGACCGCTCAGCCGTAAGCTTGTTTGCCACTTTTCTGGTATAAAAAATATATAATGATTTGATTAAAAAAACTATCCACGTTTTTAATTTAGTGTCATACCGTTGACAAAGACTTAGGAAGTTTAAGATTATTGGCGTTTTTTTTTGTTTTATAGTTTTGTAGATAGTTATCTTATGCAAAATAAAACCGTTTATATTTTTGGTCTATTTAAAGGTTATTAAACATAACATGACTTTTGATTATGGGGAATATCCGACTCTACCCAAAATAGTGGTAATGATTCTGTTTATGAGAATTTTGTTCTTAAGAAATTTAACGTCCTTAACTTTTCTTTTTTATTCCAATATAATTGATTTAATCAGAAAAAAATTAGGACAAATATTGTGATGGACCCTAGACGTACCTAGAAGGTATTAGTCTCTGGTTAGATGTGTAGCTAAATTATTTACCTAAATATTGCACTTGTAAGGTTAATTTGAATACATGAAACGTTGCTTGTACTCGGAGTTCAGCCCAGAAGACCTAGAGTTTTCGTGATCGTCTATTTATGAAGGGAGTGGGTATTTGGTCCTGGGTATTTACCGTATTAAAGTCAGTTCTCATAGGTATTTATGGCAGAAGGTCATTACTCGTTGTTTAAACAACTTTGAATAGTAATTAAGTTTATATTGTAGCAAGCTGTGTTATATTTACAGTTACTTTTACAATGGGTATTAAGAGTAATCATTTTTTAAATTATTAGCTCAGATAAGTGTTTTAGGTGATCACTTTGAAAAGAACAATAGGTATTTACTAAGATTGTAACCTAAAACCAGAGATTTCGTCAGTATCTTATCCGAATACGACTCTGAGGCGAGATGGATCGATTCTCTCTTTATTTGGGCTATCGTGCTAGGCCCAAGCCCGTAACCCATGGGGATTCATTTATGTATTATTTATGATAAGAAGAAAATTCTATTGTCAAACCCTCAGTCCTGCTCTGAGTTTTATAATAGGAACACTCTCAGTCAATAAAATATCGATAAAGCAGAGATTGACTGATAGTCAGAAGCTCTTTGTAATAGTGAAATAATAATATGTAAATGTCTATCGAACCATTTACTTTCTATAATATATAGGTTACCCCTTTTGTAAGTCTTTGATATAAAAGCCTGACGGCGTTTCTTTAGAGAACTGACTGCATATTTGATTTTGATAGGCACCTTGTAGGTATCAGCTCAAATACGTGGAAAATGTAGGTAAGAAAAGAAAACCAGTTATTAAACGAAAAACTACTTAACTTTCATATTATATAAGCAAGAGAGAAAAATTTAAAATTTGCCTATTTTCTTACCTAACCGCTTTGGGCAATTAGTTAAGTTTGGACTTTCCTGACCAAATACCCTTAAACGGAGGAGGAACTCCAACTTTTAAACAACCTCCTTGCGGCCGGTTAATATTAATAACATATAAATAAATTAGCTCACAGTAACATACAATCTGACTGCGCTTGAGATAGTGCAGTTTTGTTGAAATATGCAAAATAAGACTCGTAGAAACTCTGAATAAATGATTTATTTGAATGATTGACAATATATAAAATTGGATGAAGTGCGTTCTTAGTTGAAGCAATAATGAATGATTCCTTTTATTTTTAGTTGTTCGGACGTGGGTAGAAAGATGCAGGTATGTTGATTGGGAATGATGTCGGGCCGCGACATATTCCGCCCCGTTGAAAGACCGTCTTTCTTTTAACAAAAACTGTCTTCTGGCTTCAGTAGGGGATTCAGGCGAACAAGTGAGCGCCGTGCGCAACCTCTGCTTGTTTTTATATCAACAGGATGAATGTTGTCTGGTCCTGTGTATAATTTGATAATTCTCACAAGACTTCAACACAGGGGAGCTACGTTGTCTTCCTTTATTACGACGAGATCTCCAACATTCAGACTCGCTGACTCCTGTGTCCATTTTTGACGCCGTTGCAGTTCGGATATATATTCTTTCTGCCATCGTGTTCAGAAATGCTGTCGCATTTGTTCTAATTTTTCGTAACATTGAAGCTTATTTGGATTAACGTCTTGTAGTGCTGGTGAGGGAAACGTAGTCAAAGGTCTTCCTATGAGAAAGTGTCCTGGGGAAAGAGAAAGAAAGCCGTTTGGATTGGAGGACATGGGACACAAGGGATGGCTGTTAAGTATTGCCTCCACTTGTGCAAATAAAGTTTGAACTTATTGAAAGGTTAAATAGCTATTTCCTGCAACTTTAGTGATATGATGTTTAGCACTTTTTATTCCGGATTCCCAGATCCCACCAAAGTGAGGAGGGTAAGATGGGATGAATGAGAGTTTGATCCCTTCCTGTGCAGCAAAGTCAGAAAGAGAACTATTGTTTTTTTTTTTATAAAATGTACCTAATTCCTAAGCTGCCGCGATGAAGTTTCGACCATTGTTGGAAAATATTTCTGCAGGCTTGCCGCGACGCGAAATGAATTTGCGAAGTGTCATTATGAACTCATCTTTGGATAGGCTGCTCACTGCCTCGAGATGGACACACTTAAAACGCATGCAAACAAACAAACACAAATAACATTTTATTAACTGGGATCCACGCCCTTTTCGGTTAAGAATAAAGAACGGACCCGCAAAGTCTAAACCGACAGACATGAACGGGAATTCGGGCGTAATACGATGTGCTGGGAGATTGCCCATTTTTGGAAATAGCGTTTTTCCTTGAAAGCGTTTGCATTTTACGCAATTGTGAACCGTATTTCGTGCAAGACGGCGACTATTTATTGGCCAAATCGTATCTCTGACCGTAGCTAACAAAAGTTGTGGGCCTGCATGCAATTGACGTAAGTAGAGGGGATTCGTTGGTTCTGGCGCACTTCCCCCCAACCTCAACCCCTCGCCTAAAAAAAAGCTCACCAATGTTTCTGCTTTGTACGACTCGCGCTTGACCACTCTCAAAACATCGTTGGTTCTGGCTCACTACCCTCCAACCCCAACCCCTCACCTAAAAACTTTTCTGCCCCGCACGACTCGCGCTTGACCACTCTCAAAACCACCCCTGTGTCTGGGGTGTGGCGACTCGCGCTTGACCACTCTCAAAACCACCCCTGTGTCTGGGGCTATGTCGACTCACGCAACCAACCCCTGTGTCTGGGGCTATGTCGACTCACGCTTGACCAAAACTACTGCGTGACGTCACAGTGGCTCCTGTGTATAACTTGTCTCTAGTTTTGTTATGTAATTACATCATTATCGTAATGGGTTATCATGTTTTTCCCCGTTCATAATAAAGTTATTCCTATTTAATTACAATGATGTTGGTGGTGACATTCCAAAAACTAGTCCCCCGAGGGTGTATCTCAAGGTTTTAGGGGTGTGTCCACTCACGCTTTACAAAAACAACCTGGAGACGTGTCGGTTCACGCTTGATATGACTTGACATGTTATACCTACAGAAAATCTTCAATTCAAGTCGGTCGAAGTTTAAAGAGAAAAGCTGATAATAGTGTTAAAGATTTACAACTAGCATTGACGTCATCATGATGTGTCAAATATGTGATTTACAGGTTAAGCAAAGATTCTATGCTCAGCACTTACGATCTAAGAAACACAAATAGAAATGTCTTATTCTTAATCATAATTTACTTTATGTGTCTGTTATATCACTCGTGAAGTATTTATAGCATCAATTGAAGAATCAATACTATTTTATTATTCATGCAGATTTTGATCAGGAAACAAAAGATTTAAAAAATTCTTTTGAATTTTTAAATTTGACTATTAGGAATTGGATAAAAAATGGTGAATTAGAAAATTATTCAGAACCTTTAAGTGATGACATTAAAAATAAAATGTGTAATGACACATAGTGATTTAGAAAAAAAAGAAAATGTTTAGAAATGCATGTTAATAAGTTTAATCCCTTACGGGGATCTTAGTATATTCGTAAAAAAGAACGATCAACAATGTTTTAAGAGGACTATATCCTGCAAATACACATTCCGATAGGGTATCATCATAATTGAGGCATTAAAATAAACTAACGTTTAATAATATTCAGTTCCCAATCAAATTATCTGATATACCCAAGGTAGAAAAACAAAATGACATTAGCATTAATATGTTTGAATTAGAGTTTAACAAAGAAAAAAAAACTTTACAAAATGTTCTAATTAATTACAAATTAACTTATTATTTTTAAACAACGGTTGAAATGGTCATTATTGTATTTATCACGCTTGGTAAATAAACAAATAACAAATTGAAATGACACTATTCATATCTGGGCCGGTTGCCGTAACTATTTTTAATCTAAAGTTAATTTAATTAATCACCAGAAACATGAATGTGCTCAAATTTTTACTGAATAACTAGGAATTCATAAAAAAGAAAAATATTGGTTTAATAGGGAAACAAATAATGATGAAATCTATTTTGATAAATTTCAAAGAATATTAAAATTACATTTTATAATATATGCAGACTTTGTAGCTCATTTAAAACCCTCCTATTGTCACCTATTGTGTCCCTGATCCATCGAAGTCATATACGTAAACAATACATGAACATGTAGTTTGTTCTTATGGATAATATATAAAATGTTCATATGATGATAAACTGTCTATATACAGAACATACTCAGAGCCTAATTGTACAAAAATGTTTATGGAAAGCATTAACAAAGATATTAGCAATATACATAGGATAAATTGTTTTCAAAAATGTCCACTTTCTTTAACTAATGAAGAGAAGGAATCTATAAGAAAATCGCAATTATGTTATATTAGGTGATGAAATCACAGTAGACTATGACTGGAATACTAGTAATTTTAGAGGTGTTAGTCACGAATTATTTAGTAGCACAAAGTATCGTGTTCCATTTTTCATTCCTATTCTATTTCACAATCTAAACAATTATGATGCTCATTTTATTGTTCATGCTTTGAATTTTAAAGATTGAGAAATAAAAAATAATTCCGCAAAATAAGTAAAAATATAATTCATTCTCATGTAAACCTAATATGTCGTATAGTTCATTTGCGGTTTTTAGATTATTTTTAATTTATGATCTACTAGAGTTTAGATATATAGAATATTATATAAAGACCAATTTGCAGAATTAAGAAATCAATTACAAACGAATTTTAATAAACTTATTAGGAAAGGTGTTTTTCTTCATGAATATGTTAATTCTTATGAGTCCTTAAAAATTACATCTCTTCCAAATCAAGACGCTTTCTTTAACTCTTTAATACCAGTGTATCAAATTATAATTATAAACATGCTCAAAACGATGTCAGCCCAATTTAAATGTAAAAATATGTTGGAATATTCCAATCTATATTTAAGAACTTATGTAATGCTACTCACTGATATTTCTGATAACTTTAGAATTTTTATATCTAATGTGATATAATTGTAATTATTTATTTTCTTCTTTTTACACTAAGCTGTACACCTATCTATAATATATTTTTGCCACGGAAAATGAGCTCTATTTTAAAATTAACCTGTAACCTTAAGTACCCTGAACATTTACATGATCTTAATTCAGATTTACCTTTATGCCCTGAAAAACATTGTAAACGATTACAGTAAAGATAAGAAATTAGTATCAAAGTTTTATAATAAAAACTAAAATATAATTTACTATAGAAATCTCAAACAATGTTTACAACTTACTATGAAGTTAATTAGGGTTCATAGAGTTTTACAGTTTAAGCATAGTCCTTAGTTGAAATATATATAGATTTAAATACACAAGTAAGAACTACAGCTAAAAGTGACTGAAAAAGATTTTTATAAATAATACATTCTTTGGTAAAATATGGAAAATGTTGAAAAACGTGTATTTGTGAAAAAAAGATATTTATTTGGAGAATTATAAGTCGTGTCTATGTATCACAAATGTAAATAGTTCACGTGCAGAATTCGATTGAAACATACTATTTTTACACAAAAAATTAAAAAAAAATTTGTTGTAGACTTTTAGTTCTCCAAATAAATCTCTTTTTTTTGTCACACTTTTCTTGAAAACTTTAGATTTGGCAATTACTTTAAAGATTGAGAAATAAAAATAATTCCGCAAAATAAGTAAAAATATATTTCATTCTCAAATAAACCTAATATGTCGTATAGTTCATTTGCGGTTTTTAGATTATTTTTAATTTATGATTTACTAGAGTTTAGATATATAGATGTTATATAAAGACCAATTTGCAGAATTAAGAAATCAATTACAAACGAATTTTAATAAACTTATTAGGAAAGATGTTTTTCTTCATGAATTTGTTAATTCTTATGAGTCCTTAAAAATTACATCTCTTCCAAATCAAGACGCTTTCTTTAACTCTTTAATACCAGTGTATCTAATTATAATAATAAACATGCTCAAAACGATGTCAGCTCAATTTAAATGTAAAAATATGTTGGAATATTCCAATCTATATTTAAGAACTTATGTAATGCTACTCACTGATATTTCTGATAACTTTAGAATTTTTATATCTAATGTGATATAATTGTAATTATTTATTTTCTTCTTTTTACACTAAGCTGTACACCTATCTATAATATATTTTTGCCACGCAAAATGAGCTCTATTTTAAAATAAACCTGTAACCTTAAGTACCCTGAACATTTACATGATCTTAATACAGATTTACCTTTATGCCTGAAAAACATTGTAAACGGTTATAGTAAAGATAAGAAATTAGTATCAAATTTTTATAATAAAACTAAAATATAATTTACTATAGAAATCTCAAACAATGTTTACAACTTACTATGAAGTAAATTAGGGTTCATAGAATTTTACAGTTTAAGCATAGTCCTTAGTTGAAATATATATATACATTTAAATACACAAGTAAGAACTACAGCTAAAAGTGACTGAAAAAAGATTTTTATAAATAATACATTCTTTAGTAGTTAAGTTCTTCTTATACTTCAGACTATCCTAGTGATAACATTTATAGTTACTTTATTATTAAACTTTAATAAAACGAAACTTGGATATTATAAAGATAAAAAACAATGGTTAAGTATTTATATAAGTCTACAACAAGTTTATTTATTTTTTGTGTAATATAGTGTGTTTCACACTTCGAATTCTGCACGTGAAATATTTACATTTGTGATACATAGACACGACTTATAGTTCTCCAAATAAATCTCTTTTTTTGTCACAATTTTCTTGAAAACTTTAGATTCGGCAATTACATCAAGCAATTATAAATCTACAACAAGTTTTATTAATTTTTGTGAAGTCTGTAGGACTCTCGAAATACTTGTTACGATTTTGTATATTGAAAATATAAAAATTTTGATGTATAACTTTCATTATTATACCATGCACTTTTTTTTCGATACTTCAGACTATCCTAGTGATAACATTTATAGTTACTTTATTATTAAATTTTAATAAAACGAAACTTGGATATTATAAAGATAAAAAACAATGGTTAAGTATTTATATAAGTCTACAACAAGTTTATTTATTTTTTTGTGTAATATAGTGTGTTTCACACTTCGAATTCTGCACGTGAAATATTTACATTTGTGATACATAGACACGACTTATAATTCTCCAAATAAATATCTTTTTTTCACAAATTCACGTTTTTAACATTTTCCATAGTTTTACCAAAGAATGTATTATTTATAAAAATCTTTTTTCAGTCACTTTTAGCTGTAGTTCTTACTTGTGTATTTAAATCTATATATATTTCAACTAAGGATTATGCTTAAACTGTAAAACTCTATGAACCCTAATTAACTTCATAGTAAGTTGTAAACATTGTTTGAGATTTCTATAGTAAATTATATTTTAGTTTTTATTATAAAACTTTGATACTAATTTCTTATCTTTACTGTAATCGTTTACAATGTTTTTCAGGGCATAAAGGTAAATCTGAATTAAGATCATGTAAATGTTCAGGGTACTTAAGGTTACAGGTTAATTTTAAAATAGAGCTCATTTTCCGTGGCAAAAATATATTATAGATAGGTGTACAACTTAGTGTAAAAAGAAGAAAATAAATAATTACAATTATATCACATTAGATATAAAAATTCTAAAGTTATCAGAAATATCAGTGAGTAGCATTACATAAGTTCTTAAATATAGATTGGAATATTCCAACATATTTTTACATTTAAATTGAGCTGACATCGTTTTGAGCATGTTTATTATTATAATTAGATACACTGGTATTAAAGAGTTAAAGAAAGCGTCTTGATTTGGAAGAGATGTAATTTTTAAGGACTCATAAGAATTAACAAATTCATGAAGACAAACACCTTTCCTAATAAGTTTATTAAAATTCGTTTGTAATTGATTTCTTAATTCTGCAAATTGGTCTTTATATAATATTCTATATATCTAAACTCTAGTAGATCATAAATTAAAAATAATCTAAAAACCGCAAATGAACTATACGACATATTAGGTTTACATGAGAATGAATTATATTTTTACTTATTTTGCGGAATTATTTTTTATTTCTCAATCTTTAAAATTCAAAGCATGAACAATAAAATGAGCATCATAATTGTTTAGATTGTGAAATAGAATAGGAATGAAAAATGGAACACGATACTTTGTGCTACTAAATAATTCGTGACTAACACCTCTAAAATTACTAGTATTCCAGTCATAGTCTACTGTGATTTCATCACCTAATATAACATAATTGCGATTTTCTTATAGATTCCTTCTCTTCATTAGTTAAAGAAAGTGGACATTTTTGAAAACAATTTATCCTATGTATATTGCTAATATCTTTGTTAATGCTTTCCATAAACATTTTTGTACAATTAGGCTCTGAGTATGTTCTGTATATAGACAGTTTATCATCATATGAACATTTTATATATTATCCATAAGAACAAACTACATGTTCATGTATTGTTTACGTATATGACTTCGATGGATCAGGGACACAATAGGTGACAATAGGAGGGTTTTAAATGAGCTACAAAGTCTGCATATATTATAAAATGTAATTTTAATATTCTTTGAAATTTATCAAAATAGATTTCATCATTATTTGTTTCCCTATTAAACCAATATTTTTCTTTTTTATGAATTCCTAGTTATTCAGTAAAAATTTGAGCACATTCATGTTTCTGGTGATTAATTAAATTAACTTTAGATTAAAAATAGTTACGGCAACCGGCCCAGATATGAATAGTGTCATTTCAATTTGTTATTTGTTTATTTACCAAGCGTGATAAATACAATAATGACCATTTCAACCGTTGTTTAAAAATAATAAGTTAATTTGTAATTAATTAGAACATTTTGTAAAGTTTTTTTTTTCTTTGTTAAACTCTAATTCAAACATATTAATGCTAATGTCATTTTGTTTTTCTACCTTGGGTATATCAGATAATTTGATTGGGAACTGAATATTATTAAACGTTAGTTTATTTTAATGCCTCAATTATGATGATACCCTATCGGAATGTGTATTTGCAGGATATAGTCCTCTTAAAACATTGTTGATCGTTCTTTTTTACGAATATACTAAGATCCCCGTAAGGGATTAAACTTATTAACATGCATTTCTAAACATTTTCTTTTTTTCTAAATCACTATGTGTCATTACACATTTTATTTTTAATGTCATCACTTAAAGGTTCTGAATAATTTTCTAATTCACCATTTTTTATCCAATTCCTAATAGTCAAATTTAAAAATTCAAAAGAATTTTTTAAATCTTTTGTTTCCTGATCAAAATCTGCATGAATAATAAAATAGTATTGATTCTTCAATTGATGCTATAAATACTTCACGAGTGATATAACAGACACATAAAGTAAATTATGATTAAGAATAAGACATTTCTATTTGTGTTTCTTAGATCGTAAGTGCTGAGCATAGAATCTTTGCTTAACCTGTAAATCACATATTTGACACATCATGATGACGTCAATGCTAGTTGTAAATCTTTAACACTATTATCAGCTTTTCTCTTTAAACTTCGACCGACTTGAATTGAAGATTTTCTGTAGGTATAACATGTCAAGTCATATCAAGCGTGAACCGACACGTCTCCAGGTTGTTTTTGTAAAGCGTGAGTGGACACACCCCTAAAACCTTGAGATACACCCTCGGGGGACTAGTTTTTGGAATGTCACCACCAACATCATTGTAATTAAATAGGAATAACTTTATTATGAACGGGGAAAAACATGATAACCCATTACGATAATGATGTAATTACATAACAAAACTAGAGACAAGTTATACACAGGAGCCACTGTGACGTCACGCAGTAGTTTTGGTCAAGCGTGAGTCGACATAGCCCCAGACACAGGGGTTGGTTGCGTGAGTCGACATAGCCCCAGACACAGGGGTGGTTTTGAGAGTGGTCAAGCGCGAGTCGCCACACCCCAGACACAGGGGTGGTTTTGAGAGTGGTCAAGCGCGAGTCGTGCGGGGCAGAAAAGTTTTTAGTGAGGGGTTGGGGTTGGAGGGTAGTGAGCCAGAACCAACGATGTTTTGAGAGTGGTCAAGCGCGAGTCTCGTACAAAGCAGAAAAATTGGTGAGCTTTTTTTTAGGCGAGGGGTTGAGGTTGGGGGGAAGTGCGCCAGAACCAACGAATCCCCTCTACTGACGTATGTGTTCGCGTCTAAAAAATATTTTGGTTAAATGATGAGATGTGTCTAAAACTATTCGATGTTTTCTCTCGTATGCACAGTTAGAAGCATCTATCCTGCCACCTACTCTTATTAAATTGTGTTTATTCAGAAACGGTGACAATGATTTTAATCTGGACTTGTTACTTAAAGGTAAGTTCTGTTTTAACATTTTGTGTTCAATAGGAAATGATTGTAACTGAAAAATAGAACATAGATGAATAAATAAATTTTGTAGTTCATCGGTAGTAAGTATACCGCATCGATTTTTTAATGGATTTTTTAAATTATGAATAAATCGGTTGTGGAATGAGCTCCCTGCCAAGGTTTTCTCTAAGGACTACAGTATGGGGTTCTTCAAAAAAGAAGTTATTAGATTTCTGAAGGGTCGGCAACGCGCGAGTGATGCCCTTGGTGTTGCAAGCGTCCATAGGCTACGGTAAACGCTTACCATCAGGCGGACCGTAGGCTTGTGTGCTACCTTAGTGGTATAAAAAAAAAAAATCGCTTTATGTATGCAAATATTCTTTAATTCTTTAAAATTTCTTTAAATTTGTATACTTTAAATAATTTTCTATATTTATTGCAGGTTCTGCAACGACGGCTGAATTAGAATGGATGAACTTTATTTCAGGTAAGTCAATTTTTAATTTATTTGTATTTAGTGATGGCCAATCATTTTCATTTTTGACGAGAAAGGCCGGACCATGCCACCAAAGCTTTGAATTTATAAGCTGATTGGCATTAACGCCTCTTGAAATTAAATCCGCAGGATTTTCGCGGGTTGGTACAAACCTCCAAGACGATGGATGTGTAAGCTCTACGATTTTACCTACTCGATTTGCTACAAATGTTTTTAAATTTCTAGAGGTACCGTGTATCCAAGCAAGGACCACACTGGAATCGCACCAGTAAACAACTCGTTGAGGGTTGTATTTTATTGCTTTGAGTACACCTTTAGTCAATCGGGCAGAAAGGAGGGCAGCAGAAAGTTCAGCACGAGGAATTGTCATGGGTTTTAAAGGTTAGACCTTCGATTTTGCACATAATAAGTTAATTGTAACTTCGTTGTTAATATTTGTTGATTTAACGAAAACACAGGCACTAAAGGCACCCTGAGCTGCATCACTAAACGAATGTATTTCTATGGCTATTGGCTGATTGCATAGAACTGTTCTTGGTATTTTTAAATAAGCAAGAAGATGTGTATTATTAGAATATTCGTCCCAAGATTTTTTATATTATAAGGAACTGGTTGGTCCCAATCCATTTTTAGAAGCCATAATTTTTGGAGTATCAGTTTTGGTTGTATGATACATGGACTTAATTATCCTAGGGGGTCAGTAGGTGTTTATCGGGCATTCTAGCTCAATTGGAGCAGTGAAGATGCGCACACATTTTGGAATTGATAACGTGCATCTGCGCTGCGGAAAGTGAGCCAGAATGCCCAATAAACATTTTGGAATTGATTACGTAAAGTTTTCAAATTGGGTGAATGTAAATAGATTAACGTATTTGCTACCGACCAACCTTCTTCTAGCTCTATGCACAAGGTATTTTGGAGAGCATCACCCGTTTTACGAGAGAAGAAGGGATAAACTATCAAATATATACAAACCATTCTGTTCTGTTCTAGTAGAAAAATGTTTTACCCTATTACAACTGTCGGGCAAATAATATTTCATTAATAAATTATAAAAATCTTACCTTTCTTTTATCTTTCGGTAGTTTTGTGTGTCAATGTCTCTCAAATTAATATAAATATGGAGTCATATCGATTAGAGATTTCATTGCATATGAATATCTTTCACCAAGACATCATGAAATTTGTAAAGCAGCCACTAAAGCTACATTTAGAAAAAAATATGTTCTGAATCTGATCTCGGCATATCACGTCATGGTAAACTATTACCTAATTCGATTCGATGTTTGATTTGCGGACCATCTAACTGTGGAAAAACAAACCCAATAGTTGGACTTCTTTTGCATGAAAATGGTTTATGCTATAAAAATATATATTTATATTCCAAAACGCTTTACCAACCAAAATATATATTTTTTGAAAAAGTGTTAAATGAGGTTCCAGAATTACAATTATTGAAATATAACGATAATAGTGACGTTATAAGCCTTCATCGTGCAAAACCTGATTCAGTAATTATTTTCGATGATGTTGCTTGTGAAAATCAAAATAACATTCGTGATTATTTCCCAATGGGGCGACATAAGCGTATAGACTGCTTTTAATTGAATCAAACATATAGTAAAGTACCTAAACAATTAATTAGAGATAATGCAAAACTTATAATTTTGTTAAAACAAGATGACATTAATTTACGACATGTTTATGATGAACATGTCAGTACAAAAATGAATTGGAATCAATTTCGTAATATGTGTTCGGAAATCTGGATTTTTTTTTCTATACCACTAAGGTGGTAAACAAGCCTACGGTCCGCCTGATGGTAAGCGGTCACCGTACCTTTGGACGCTTGCAACACCAGGGGCATCACTCGCGCGTTGCCAACCCTTCAGAAATCTATTAACTTCTTTTTTGAAGAACCCCATACTGTAGTCTTTAGAGCTCATTCCACAACCCCCCTTGGGTTCGAGGGAGGAAGTTTCTCTGAAACCGCACTGTACGCGACCATTTTGGTTCCAAAGCGAGCGGTGCGATGGTAAAAAGTAGCCGTGGGCATCATTTCGAACAATTCCTCAAAACACAATCCATTGTACAAGCGGTAGAACACACACAGGGAGGCAAAGTCTCTCCTCAGACTTAAGGGCTCGATACCGCAAGTGAGTTTGGGCTCGTCGACAATTCTCACAGCCCGTCGTTGAACCGAGTCAAAAGGGCCAAGCTGGTATCCGGGTGCACCTGCCCAGAGATGGCAGCAGTACTCCATATGGGGCCGGACTTGCGACTTGTAAAGTAGCAACCTTTGCCCCGACGTGAAGTACTGCTTCGCTCTGTTGAGTATACCAAGTATTTTGGACGCCAGCTTTACCTTGTCTAGCAAATGATCTCGGAACTGAACATCGCTGGAGATGTAAACGCCAAGGATCCCAATGCTCTTGAAGATGGAGAGGAGAGTGTTCTGGAATTGTGGGACTACAGTGAATGGGGTTTTCTTAGCGGTGAACGCGCAGACTTGTGTCTTTGAAGGGTTGAATCGGACCAAGTTTTCCCGCCCCCAGTCAGAGACCTTGGACAGACCGATCTCGATTTGAGACACAAGTTCTTCACGCTTTTCCTCCACAACGGAACGTGGAATGCTTGCACGGCCCGTGTAATAAGCGTGTCCAGTACTGTCATCTGCATAGCAATATATGTTGTTGATGTCCAACATATCATTGATGTGCAGTAGAAACAGCGTAGGAGACAGCACAGAGCCTTGCGGGACACCAGCATTAATGTCCATGCTATCAGAGCAACTACCGTCAACTACGGCTCGTATGCTTCTGCCGGACAAAAAGCTAGCCACCCATTTGCACAAACCCTCGGGCACTCCGTAAGATGGCAACTTCGATAGAAGACCCCGGTGCCAGACCCGATCGAACGCCTTCGCTATGTCTAGGCTACATTCCAATGCCTCCCCCTGACTCTCAATGGCTAGTGCCCATCGGTGTGTGAGATACACTAGAAGGTCACCAGTTGAGCGACCGTGGCGAAAGCAATATTGACGGTCACTGATCAGGTCGTGTTTTTCTAGGTATCTCAAAAGCTGAGTGTTGATCACACGCTCCATCACCTTGGAGAGGAGAGAGGTTATAGCGATAGGCCTGTAATTCGATGGATCTGATCTATCGCCCTTTTTGGGCACCGGGTGCACATTCGCAGTCTTCCATAAAGACGGAAATTGCCTGGTGTGGTAGGAAAGCGTGAAGAGGCGCGTGAGTACAGGACATAACTCAGGAGCACACTGCTTAAGCACCACTGCTGGTATGACGTCTGGCCCACTCGACTTATGAACGTCTAGGGAACGCAACGCCCGCCGGACCTCGCGCTGTGTCATAGAGATTTCCGGCATGGTCTTACCGCACCACGGTATAGTAGGTGGTACAGCGCCTTCGTCGTTCACATTCGAGTTAGAGGCAAAGAGACTACCTAATAGATCGGCTT
Organism: Apoda limacodes; assembly: GCA_946406115.1. NCBI lineage: Eukaryota > Metazoa > Arthropoda > Insecta > Lepidoptera > Limacodidae > Apoda > Apoda limacodes. Next base: position 27,876,026 of record OX291550.1, read on the forward strand.
TCTCTTTTGCACTGTGGGCCAAGTCACCATCGGTCTTACGCAGTAATGACGACTGGCAGAAGTTCCCCTCGGCAGCTTTAGCAAGCGACCAGAAAGCACGACTCCCAGAAGGATAGCTCGCAAGTCGCCCACCTATTTTGCCGATGAATTGGAATTTTGCTCTAGCAGTTGCTTTCTTACTGAACCTCGAGGCAGCATTTAATTTGCGTTTTAACTCAGAAATATTCGGATCCTTATTATTACGAGCCGTGGTCCAAGCCTCATACGCAGTTTGCTTAAGAATTTTAGCTTCTCTGCAAGGCCTATTAAACCACGGTCGTTTTTTGACGCCGGCAGCTACTCGCAGATTAGAAATGAAACATTCCATACCAGCGAGGATTGTTTCAGTGACTGCGGCTGCGCAGACGTCAGGATCTTCTGAGCTATAGCAAATCTGCCTCCACGGGTACGATGCATAAAATTCTCGCAATCCATCCCAGTCTGCCGACTTATAATGACACACACGACGCCAATTAGTTGGCCCAGAAGGATATGGTTGTGTGCATGACATTTGAGTCCGGACGAGACAGTGGTCCGAGGAGCCAAGAGGCGCATCCACTGAGACGGAGTATCCATCCGGACGTGTAGTCAGCAGAAGGTCCAGTAAGGAGCTCGTATGGTCCTCTATATCTGGTATTCTCGTTGGAGAAAGTACCAGCTGAGAGAATCCATAGGTCAGAGCAAATTCATGAGCAGATATCCCTGCATAGTTATTGGTTCGAGAACTGAGCCACTCACGATGGTGGGCGTTAAAGTCTCCCAAAAAAACTAATTCTGCTGTGGGATATTGCTCTAGAACTTTGTCAGTCGTCAAACTCAGGTGCGTGAAGAGTCGAGTTACGTCCGTGTCACCGCTATGAGACCTGTATAGGCACGCATAGATATGAGTGTGGCCGCCATGATCTACGCGCACCCACAATATTGACAGGTCCCTGTCTTCAAGGCTATGAAGTCGGCGACAGCAGATATCCTCCCGGACAAACATACATACACCGGCACGACTCAAAAAATTGTGCTCGAGTTTGTAGCCGGGATAACGAAGGTATGATGTGTCGGCCGGGCAGGATATCTGAGTCTCCGTTAGAAAAAGAATGGTTGGCTGCGCAGTCTCGAGATGGTGATGGACTGCGTTAAGATTTGCGTGAATACCCCTTATGTTGCAAAAATCCACATTATATGTGGATGGAGTAGCCGCTGTCAAAACTCTTTTCTTTTTTCTGTTCCTGGCCATTTTGTTTGAAGTTACTTAGACTAAGGATGAGGATTCACTGCACAGACAGCTTAGAAGACAAAACAGTTGCGGTACTAAGACTGCCGAAGCTCAACACAGATGATACGGTTGCTGGCACGGCGGGCGGAAGGGCCCCTGATCCCCCTCTGTTGTAGTAGCCGGGTCCACTCCGGTCTCCTTCTCCGGCACGACTACTACTTCAGAGACTTTACACAGGTTGGCGGATCAGCCTCCCAGGGCGGAGATTAAGTGATCCCTGGGTTCGGGAACCCGTTCAACCTGCGGGCGGCCAGCGGTCAGCCGTTTCATCAGGTCTCCCTGACCGCCGAACCAGCACGCCGCGTCTACGCCAAGCAATGACAGCAACAAGCACCGTCGGTCCTCCGCTGTCCGCGCAGCGAATCCTCAAAGAGAGCTCTGGCAACCTTACTCACCGCCAGGAACACAACACTACTCAATGTTAGTGTTATTGTAGCCGCGGTTTTCTGTGAGGTGGAGGTACTTTCCCAGTTCGGGCCGCTCATTCGAGCAAGTAATCGCTATGCCCCGCTTTATTTGTTCGGGCAGCTTATTCGAGCGAGTACTTGCAGTGCCCTACCTCTCTTTTCATAGTAATCAATAAAGACTGTGAAAAAAATAAAGGTTGCTATAGAAAAAAGTTTGATACTTTTGTCATTCTTGATTAAAACTCTTATAAACGACAAAAACTCTGATATGTGTTTAGTGTTGTCTATAACATTGGTAAAACTTATTGTGAAAAATGGATTCGCAAGTAAATATCAAAAAAGAGATAATTAAATCAGCTAGCGTTGTTAAGAAAAAAGTTAGGCAGTTGCGTAATATTCAAACTGAAAATGATTAAGTCCTTAAATCTGTGTTCAAACCTTTAACGGATCCACTACATAAAATGGTATCAAGAAATGCAACACAGAATATCAAACCTAATTACAATGAAGACGTAATCCCAGGGAAAAAAGTAAAATATATGAAAACTGAATTTGATTTTGATCTTCAGGATGGAAGTGAATATGAAATAGATTCCGATGAACAGTGTGATAAAGTTGATAAAACTCTTAAAAACTTTGATGATTATGAAGACGATATCTATGAAGATGATTCGGAAAGTATGAGCGATACAAATAATAAAGAAACCAACATTTCAAGTGACGCTTCATTCAAAACAATTGAATCTATTTCAAGTCCACAACATAATTGGTCACCATCTTCAGAAGGAACTGTAAAAGTATTGGAAGATATTCCATTTGGTGTTAGAAATGAAGTGGTAAACTGATGATAGGTAATTCTCGAATTGTCCAAACAGAAAATACAATTTTAGTTTCTGGAAAGCCTTACAAAAAAACTGAAGGTCTGAAGCTGGTATTATTAACAAATAAAATATGAAAAATAACGTATTACATGCATTCTTAACGATTTATTCAAATATAATACAGAGAACTTCATATTAACATTTAGTTGTCATCAAACCATTTAGGGATACATTTATTAAACAATGAACGTTGACAAGTTTGGTCATCACGTGCATAAAAGATTGCGTTTGTCAGAAGTTTTCGATATTACTGACAAAGTATTTCTTAAGTCTATTAATGGAGATTTAGACTTAATATCAGCACGTATAAAAGGACTCAAAACACCTCAGCTACCTGACGAAGCCGTAAATAAGCAGTATGTAAATAATGTACTAAAAGAATATTGTGGAAAACAATCTTTCCTGCTCGAAATAAATGCTATAAAAAGCCTGATTGATGAAACTTTAAAAAATTAGTTGCTGGATATTAAATCAGAATGAAAAAAGGTTGTATCACAGAAAACCGCACCTAAACAATTATGAACAGAGAAGACATAGTTGGTGAACTTCACAAACCAGCTAGAAAACACTTCATTCATAGGGCGATAATATTAAAAGGGATTGATGATTTATGGCAAGCTGATTTAATTGACATGCAGAAAATGGAAAAAGTGAACAAAGGTTTTAAATATATTTTAGTTGTTATAGACTGCTTTTCAAAATTCGCGTGGGGAGTTCCTCTGAAAACGAAAACAAAACGCGACGTAGGAAACGCTTTTCAAAAAATTTTGGATTGTGGTCGAATTCCTATTAACCTTCAGACAGATATGGGAAAAGAATTTTACAATGAAGTGTTTAAGAAAATAATAACAACTTTTAATATAAATCACTATTCTACATATTCTGTGAAAAAGGCGTCAATTGTTGAAAGATTTATAAGAAAACTGAAATCAAAATTATATAAATATTTTACTTTAATTGGTAATAACAAATGGATCGGATCACCTTTGAACGATGCTTTGTCATCATATAATGATACTGTCTGTCGAACCATAAAATTTAAACCAATAAATGTAACATGTGATAACCAAACCGTCGTTATGAATAACATAAAGAGGAATGAAACACCTCAGTACTTAAGAAAATCAAAATTAAAAGTAGGTAACTGTGTTCGGATTAGCAAATATAAAGAAAATTTCAAAAAGGGGTATGCACCTAACTGGTCTTCTGAACTATTTACCATAAGAAAAGTTAATTATACTTACCCAGTAACTTATCACATTCATGATCAAAGAAAACAAATAATACTCGAATCCTTTTACGAACAAGAGTTGCAAAAAACTAAACATCCAAACATTTATTTAATTGAAAGAGTGATAAGAAAGAAAGGAAATAAATTATTTGTAAAATGGTTAGGACTCAATGAAAAGGAAAATAGTTGGATTAACAAAATGTCTATTGTATAGTGTTTACTTTTAACTTATAAATACTTTATAATTGTAAGACATTCAACCATGTATTCATTTTAAATTCAGTGATGAACGGTGGAGGACTTGTTAATAATATAGTAAACAATTTACCATTTGAACTTCATTTACCAGGATATAATTATTGTGGTCCTGGAACAAGACTACAAGAAAGATTGGCTCGAGGTGACAAAGGGATAAACGAATTAGACGAGTCTTGTAAGCGTCACGATATAGCATATTCCGAACATCGTAATTTAGAAGATCGTCATAAAGCTGCTTTGCGCTTCTGAATATGGCAAAACAAAGAATGAAGTCAAAAAATACTAGAACCGGAGAAAATTAGCGTCTTGGCTCGTAAGCAAAGTTATGAAAACTAAATTAAAAAATGGTGCTGGAGTTAAATCTTTTAAGTCAGTCGTGTCTAAAATCCGTCATTATATGAAAAACCGCAAGCCAAAAGATAACAATACTGCTATAAAGATTGCCTACTTGACAGCAAAAAAATTATTTAAAAATAAAAATGTTTGCTTACCCCGTCTTATACCAATACCAAAAACTGGAGGGATTCTACCACTTATACCAATTTTTGCTGGCTTATCTGCATTAGGGTCTTTAGCTGGAGGAGCTGCAGGTATTGCTAAAGCAGTGAATAGCTATAAATCAGCAAAGCAAAACCTTGAAGAGTCACAGCGTCATAACAAAATGATGGAATCTATTGCGTTAGGAAAAGGTCTCTACATCAAACCTTATAAAGGTAACGGATTATGTTTAAAATCAGCAAAAAACTAACTAGAAGGCTACCTAGACGTGCTTTAACGAATGTAGATATTTTAAAACACACTAATGATATACCGTATTTTCGAGGAGTATTCATGAAAGATGCTTTACCAAAAAAACCTAAAGATATTGAGTGTGCGATTGTCAATTTGGATAACTCTAAGAATCCTGGAACGCACTGGGTAGCCTATATAAAAATTAACAACTACTGTGAGTACTTCAATAGTTTTGGAAATCTAAGACCACCCCAAGAGTTACTGTCCTATTTAAATTTGTCTAATGTTTATTACAATTACAATGTATATCAGAACTTTAATACTGTTAATTGTGGTCACTTGTGTATAAAATATTTGAACAATTTTTGGCATTCAAAAGAATAAATTAAGATAATTCAATAAAATAAACCATTTTAATCATGTCTTTCACGCTGTCAATATCTGGGTGTTCATCAAGCTTAAATACTTGTTATTCTCCTGCTCTACAGTTAGACGGAGATTACGAATGTGGTCTTTTATACTTTTCTACTTTTAACTATATTCCAAACGTTGAAAGTAAAAATAATAAATTTCATTATGGTGATAATGAAGTGATTGAAATTCCTGAAGGATCTTATGAACTACAAGACATTTGTGACTACATAAAGAAAAACATTAGAAGCAGCACCTTTAGTTTAACTTGTAACAATAATACTTTACGTACTGTAATTTGTTGCTCTAAAGACATTCATTTTAAAAAAGAAAATTCTATTGGGAGTATTCTCGGATACAATAAAAAACATTACAAAAGAATAAATTTCATGAATCACAGATCCCAGCCAGTATTCTTTCTACCACTGTTGTCCGAGTTGAATGTGATATTGTCTGTGGATCCTTCATTAATGGAATTCCAAGCCACATAATCCATGAATTTGCATATATATTTGGATATAGAATTATTGAGGTACCAAAGAATATAATATATTTTCCGATTAATCAAAAGACTATCAGTAGTGTAAATATAAAAATTTTAGATTCACAGAACAAGTTAGTTAATTTTCGGGGAGAAGAGGTACTACTGTACCTACATCTAAAGAAAAAATGATAGACTTTCACCAAATTAATATAAATTCTTTTTCACGACCAAACAAGCTCAGAAAGATACAGGTAATTCGCAAAAGAGCACCTGTGTCACTAACATCTACTAACTTAAAAAAAAAATAAGTGTTGAAAATAAAGACTTTTTAAAATTAATTGGATTACTAAAATGAGTGTATTAAACGTAGCGCAACCTATTGTATTTGATAATACTATAGAAAGCATGGAAATTCATTCGTATAAGCCATATATCACTACTTTTAATAAAAATGATGAAATAGAATACCTATCAACCAACAAGACTTGTACGTATTGCCATCAGCGAGTACAATATACCTATAAGGAATGGTCATCGTTAAAAAAGGAGATCTAAAAGATGTTGCCACTAGCGTTAATTTTACTAACAACCCCATTTTATTTCTGTTTCAAGATGTTCGCTATGAACTTAACGGAGTTGAAATAGATAGAATTAAAAATGCTGGTATAAAAACAACAATAAAATCATTTTTGTCTATGAATGAAAATGAATCAAAAATTTCGAAAGCATGGGGTTGGGATATAGGTGAAACAAAAAAGACAAGATCAGGGAATTTTGCAGTATCTATACCACTGAACAAAATGCTTGGATTTGCTGAAGATTATAATAAAATAATAATGAATTGTAGACATGAGCTGATACTTTTACGCAGCAATACTAATCTAAACGCAATAAAACTAAACACTGGAGAAGTAATAGATGATATCATACTTAAAAAAATTGTTTGGCGTGTTCCACACGTAAAAGAGTCCGATCGAGAAAAACTAAATCTATTAAAATATCTAGAAAAAGATCGTTCAATCAACTTGTTATTCCGAAACTGGGACTTGTATGAATATCCCTTATTACCAAAAACAACAAAACATACATGGGTAATTAAAACGTCTTCACAAATAGAAAAACCGAGATATGTTGTTATTGCATTTTAGACAGACCGAAAAAAAAAAATCAGTAAAAGACATGTCACACTTCGATCACTGCAATATAAGAGAAGTTAAAGTATTTTTGAATTCAGTGTATTTTCCCTATGAGGGTCTTAATGTTCGATTTGATGAGGATAAATTTGCTTTATTATATGAACAATACACTAGATTCCAACAGTCTTACTACGGGCGACGTCCTGAACCCTTGCTAAGTTATAAAGAATTTAGAGATAAAGTACCGTTATACGTTATAGATTGCTCAAGACAGAACGATACACTTAAAACTGGCCCAGTTGATGTTCGTATCGAAATAGAGAGTGATAAAGATATACCAAATCTAACTTCTGCGTATTGTTTGTTATTAAACGATTGCATATTTGAATACAAACCCTTAAGCGGTATAGTGAAAAAAATATCATGAATATACCGGACCTATTTTCGTAGACTTACAAGGCTTTAAGGATTCTCATTATAAATTTATTGTCAAAGAATTTGCCTTGGCTACCTCAGAATACACTCAAGTATTTCTAATAAAACCACCATATCCCTTTTCTTATTTGACTAAGGAAGAAAAAAGAAATGTATCTTGGTTAGAAAGTAATCTCGGTATTTATTGGAGTGACGGTTACATAGATTATCAAGAATTTAGAAAACTTATCTAACTAATTTTAAAACACCAATATTTGCTTTTGAAGGGTAGAGAAAAAATCCTATGGATTAATGAACTTTGTACAGAATGTAATGTTGAAGATATTGCAGAAAAGGGATGCCCTAATTTTCCTAATTTGTACAGCGCCTATTCTAAAGGGCAAAAAATGTTTTAATCATAGAAAATATTGTGCTCTGGAAAATGTTATTTGTATTAAGAAATGGTGCAATGAAAATGTGGACGTTAAAAATAAAATTCTTGAATTAGTTTGAAATATAATAGTTTAGTTTTTTCATTTGTGTACAAATGTATAATATAAGTATTAAGTATTAAAATATATTAACTAAGTATAAGTATTTTGCTTAACTAAGTTTAAGTATTTTTATTAAGAAAATTCAATAAATGTTATAACAATAAAACATTTTTTATTTAATTTCTATTCCTAAAGAGACATTACATATCAAAGTCAAATTCAAAAAGTCAAAGTCAAAATGGTTTATTCAAATAAGGATTTAACAATCACTTTTGAATCGTCAAAGTTATAAAATATTATTTTTTGAACCCTCCCACCTTCCCGCCGGTTCACAATGTTGTTGATTTCTACCGAGAAGAATCTGGCAAGAAACTCGATAGTTACTCTTTTAAAAACACTATCAATAATACAAATAAACTAAAATACAATTAATGTTTTAAATAAAAAATTTTTAGGCGTACAATTTTATGTTATTTCCCTTTTAATTTGGTTTACCTATGCATCCTGTAATTGAGCATTATCAGTCCCAAGGATTTTTATCATTTACATAGTCTGAAATATTGTAGTATGCCTTTTTGCAAAGTACCTGCTTGATAAAAGATTTAAATTTACTTATTGATAGATTTTGAATTTTATTGGGAACTTTGTTGTAAAAGTGTATACATTGCCCCATAAAAGAGTTACTTATTTTGTGTAGACGTGTATCATGCACCAACATCTTTTCTCTTCTGATCGTTTATCTAAATGTTTGTACATGACATAATCTTTTATTTAAAATACAAAAAAATAAGACAAATAAGTTTTAAATGAAATCTCCACGGAGGAAACTTTTTTCTCTGCTACTGCTACAAATATTCTTTGCCTCAGGTAAATCTGAAAGACAAGGAAAATAATTAGATTTTCTGTAAATTTTGAAAGTAAAAGCAAAAATAGGAAAGTTTGTACATACCTCTGCTCATTAAATTGTCTCAGTTTGTTTTCCCAAATCTGTTGAAATAAGAAAAAGGGAATGCAGTACAGAATTCATCACTGGGTCATTTTCACTTTCTGTATGATAACTTGTTTTTACAATTGTTCTGCTTTCCACAACGTTTGGTAGTTCTGTTAATTGACTAATTTCGATTTTGACCACATACTTTAAAACTTTGCCTACTGAAAAAGCGATATAATTTGCCTTTTGGTAATTAGACATATTTTAAAATTATAATAAAGACGTGTTAAAAAATCAACACCTTTCAATTATGTGATTTATTTTTCATATAATGCAACAATCTGTTTGCGTCATACAGGTTTCAAATAAAAACTTGTTGGTTCATGTATGTTAGATTTCGTATGACCGGCTGCCTACACCGAAGACATCTTGAATATCGAAATGTATCTGAATCAGCATAAATTTTCTTTTCTTACGTTCGTAATACGTTTTGTTTGTCTGTCTGTCACAAATGCTAATTATATCTACCAACATTCTTCATCTAAAGGTTTACACTAAAGTTGGACTTAGATTAATAAAACAACATTTTCAAATAGGTACATTTTATTGTTATTATAAAAAAATCACAAAATCCAAAAAAAAATTAACAACAAGTCAAATAGTTACAAAAATATGAACTACCAAAAAGTAAAAGTTCTTGCACAGCTAAAACGTTAGATTTACTTTTATAAAAATGAAGTACCATTTCAATTTGACTGACAGTTAGGGTATTATAGCAAGCTAAATTATTTTTTATATTATGTAGAAAATGACTAACTATTACATAGTCATGCTTAAGTAAATAGTTTAATCTTAATTCTACACAATGACAAAATGTACTAAGAGCACCACAAATTAAAGAAATCACATTTTCAGGACAACGTTTTTCACAAAAAAGAAGTTGGTATAGAATAGTCATGTTGTCTATACATTTCGAGTTGATTTCATTGTAAATTCTGTGCCATACCTCAGTAGTAATAAATAAATCATAATTCTCGCTATTGACAAGGATATGAATTTGTGGTAAAAAATTATTGACTGCCCATAATCCTGTAGTTATATAAATATTATTTGAATATACATAATTATGTTTTGAAATAATAATATCGGTTAAATAACTTTCTGCCATCTTCGCAACATTGATATTCAGAAAATGAGCAATGTCCCCAAGCAAACGTTTTTATGTTGTCTAAAAAGCTATTTTGTTAACAGATCTTGTAAATATTTCATATTTAAGAGACTTAAAAAAATCATTTTTTCTTCGTAGGATTTTGTCTTTTTTCTTCAAAGACTTATTATAGTCATTGAAATGAACACCATTTAAAACATATTTTTGAACACCTTTAGCCTTTTTTATTTCGCACGATTCCGTTCTAATACAATATAATTTAGATCGCAACCCAACAAACTCTACAATATTTTGACCTCCTAATTCATCTTTAAACAAACCTGGCACTTTTTTGTTGACGCGTTCAATTTGATATTTATTTGGCTCCGAGTAGTTACTTGTATCAAAATAGTGCTTTAAATTTAGCTCTAAATGCTTATAGAAGTCTTTTGTTTTTGAATATAAAAAAACTATCAGTATCGGTATAACACATTTTTAAATAAGAGCCGTAAAAAGGTTTCATAATAGTATAGTGAAAATTATACATATGGCTTTTGGATAGTTCTAAGACTGTGAAACCTATGTATATAGGTTTATCAAGGACTACTTTTTCTGGTTTCAATTGAACAGCTACACAATTTTCGGTAAATGTAGTTGAACTATGAAAGTTAGGTCTAGATATTAACTGCTCTGCACAGTAATTTTTTTTTGTCTTGTTTTTATCATCACTCCATTGATTTACTATTTTAACGCCTAATCTATTCTCTGTGTTTTCCAAAGTTTTTCCAAATATGCTGTTATTCATTAGTTTGAAAAAGTCTTGTTCAAATACAGATTTAGCTTGTTGCCTTAGTTTAGTGTTTAGGTCAATATAGTCTTTTCGATAAGGGCTTTGTTTGAATTTTATTACTCGATGCACGGTAGTCAACTTAAGTCCCGCTTTTAAACACAGTTTCAAATGGACGTAATGAATAACGTAAAAAAATTTGTCGTATAAATTAGGAATCAATTTTGATGTTTTTGAACCGGGTGGAACACATTTTTGAGAACAGAACGGTAAATCATTGTGTGAATCATGAAGTTCTTCTGGATATTCGATATCTACTTCTAAAATGTACCCATATTCGTTTTCGTCTGGTATTTTGCAAACGTTTAATTCATCGATTTCTCGTCTATCTAATAGTCTGAAATCAGAATATGGTAAGTATGCGCACATAGCGTAACCATATAAATTGTTACAATCAATGTAAATAAGGTACTTCTCAGGTTCAGCAGGGTTATAATTATTTAAATACTTATTGTTGGCTTTTGCGAACCGCGTAGAACATAAGCATACTCCTCCCCGTGTTCCTTTTTGAAGCATTCGAATGATTTCTTGATCATTAATAAGTTCTAATTTAATATTAGTTTTTAATAACATGCTGTCCCAGCTCAAAGCAGGAGCTGTCAAATAATAAGCAGCATCGACTTCGCAATTTAACCTACAAGCAGCTCGAAATTTTTTAAAAACATCGGCTAATAATAAAATATCCGTCAGTAGGTACAGATCTGTGTATTTCCCTAAATTTTGAATCTTCAACGTACTCCAAACCTTAAGGGCGTGATTATAGTCCTCTTTAGAGATATTTTGATTTGTTAGTGTACCAAAAAAATCTTCATAGGACGGTAAGTTAGTTTCGTCATACGATTTCCAGCTTTTCATATATTCATACGGATATACTCCTTTGCGTCTCAACAATTTAAACTTTGTTTTATTCGTAAAAAACTTAGACAAGTTGACCAAATCTTTGGTAATTAATTTTTCCGCTAACTTTTGTAAACTAGTACCTAAAAATTTAAATGAATCTACAAAACGGACTGGAACAAAGCTTCCTTCTTCGGTTGAAAAAAACTTTGTAAATGAAATGTAATTTTCTTTAGTTTTAGCTATAACTTTTATTTTGCCACGGATATCCCCCAGCTCACGTATAAATAAAAGTGCATCGTAGCCTGAAAGGTTGTGAAAAAACACTGGAATGAATTTTGGTAATTGGAAATGTATATTGCAGTAAGAATGTGCGGCACCCCTATATTTGCCTGTTAGGTGGTCATGATCTCTTACTTTATCATCAAATAACAATTGGGAGCAAATAGAACAGTCTCTGGCATTAGTGAAATCTTTTGAATTATTTTCGGTAAATATCAATGGCACAGGATTTTTCAAAATTTTATATATCTTTAGAACGTCGCGTTGAAGATATTCTATGAATTTCTTAACACAGTTTGGACCCCGATATGACACATATTTATTTAAAGAAGTATCGTACGAGCATACAATGTAATACCCAAATGCGGCAGGAACATGTTTTTGCAAGTCTGACGTAAAACCACCTTTCTTAAAAGTTTGATTTGTTTGGCATGGTTCTAAAAAACATTCGAAATCTGCATAAATGACAAAGGGTACGTCTTGCATACGCTCAAAATGCGTAAACTGTAAAATTGAGCCTTTATTAGGCAATTTGGTCGATACCCCTCCACATACATGCTCATCAAAATTAGTTTTACAATTAAAAAAAAGCAAGCAGTCATCACAAAAAAAGATTTTCCCATGATGTTTAGTAGTTTGGGATCTAACCAATCGTTCTTAGTTTTTAATTAGACAGTAATGACTACTTAACAGTTTATACAAATTTTATTTGGTTTGGGGTTCAATGTTGAATATAAGAATGGTTCTACTCAGTGTCCGCGAATATAAATTACTTATATGTTTTTATTAATTGTTTTGGCATACCTTATTTATGTTTGTAAGGAAAAATAAGATAAAGGTAAAACTAGTAAAATAAAAAGTCTTGTGCTTTATTATTAAAACAAGTTACCTACTCGAATATATATTTTTCAATTACCTTAATTACTTATAGTTTTTTAATTTTTAAACCACAAAAGGCTCGCTTAAAAGTTTATGTTTGTTTTCTTAATCATATTATTTTGCTCTATATAGTACCCGCTAGAAATAACAAAACTAAACCATAAATAATTAAACAGGTACGTAGAGAACCCAGAGCAAATTATGCCGTTAAGATATCGTAACACAAAGAAAAGCCGCATTAATGTTTCTTTCCATAAGATTTGTAGAATAGGTAGCTACTTGGTTTACGCTGTACAGCAGTCACGTTTTGTTGGATATGCAATAAAACTGGGGACTTATCACGAAAACTTTTATGAAATCGAGTGTTGATCAAAATTATTAGTGAAATTTTAAAAATTAAAACTTAAACATTATGTACAAAAGCATAACTTTCATTTTAGAAATTCTTCATTTATATTTTTACAATTAAAGTTAATTATGGTAAAAGATATTTTAAGACTTGTCCTATTTGCTATAACCTTTTGTAAAAAACTAAACGTAAGTTTGATTTTAATAACACTGTGTAACGAAAGTATCTTTCGTTATCGCTGACCGATTAAGATGTTTGATCAACAGTGTTAATGGTGAAGCGCCTGATTTATGGGAACAGTTTTCATTTCAAACAATTGTTTTAATATGTGCGTACGTAATTTTATTAAATGTAAAATTATATGTTTAGTAAAAAACATTTAAATCTGATTTAAGATATGTAGATACCCAAATAAAATTTTGGAGTTTAATTGGTTCTGTTTTAGAAGAAGCCTGTGTAATAATAGATCATATCGTTTACTGCAATAACAAAAGTTTTAACTTTAAAAATCATGTGCTTAGAGTTAGATAAGATTAGTATGTTAAGTTATCCCTCCCTGTATCCTAAAACGGAACGATACGGCTTAAACACCTTGTGCATAGAGCTAGAAGAAGGTCGGCGATGTCAAGTACGTTATCCTTTCCTGTTGCTTTGTTTTGAAAAATATGGGCTAAACGCCTTGTGCATAGAGCTAGTAGAAGGTTCGTCTGTATCTGTGTCAAAACATATTTTCTCTCCTATATCCTAATACGGAACGATACGGCCTAAACGCCTTGTGCATAGAGCTAGTAGAAGGTTGGCGGTGTCAAGTACGTTATCCTTTCCTGATGCATTGTTTTGAAAAATATGACGTAAACGCCTTGTGCATAGAGCTAGTAGAAAGTTCGTCTGTATCTGTAACAAAACATATTTTCTTTCCTATATCCTAATACGGAACGATACGGTCTAAACACCTTGTGCATAGAGCTAGAAGAAGATTGGTCTGTATCTAATCTATGTTAAAACTTTTTTCTTTCCTGTAAAATAGGAGACCGATCTGCTCGGAGCACATGTTTTCATTTGTCATTGCAGTAAACAAGGATCTTACCTAGAACAAAATGATTCAATTCCATTTAGTTGTTCTTCTATTTATCTTGTTTATCTTCAGACATAAATTTTCAAGAATTAAACTAATTACAAAATGTTTATCTAAATGTCATAAATATGGGTTTAGGATTTAAACAAAATCTAGTGTAATAGTGTGCAAGTGGAAGTGATGAAAAATATTTATTGGTAAGTTTTTATTAGTAAATGAATCATTCTCTGTGGTTATTTAAAAAACTATTTCGTGTCGTTTACATCACCCAAATTGAAAACTTTACGTAATCAATTCCAAAATGTTTATTGGGCATTCTAGCTCAATTGGAGCAGTGAAGATCCGCCAGCTACAAGCCAGCCAAGTTTGGAATTGATTAGCTTTGGATTCTTAGGACCCAACGAGTGATTTTTCAGGACAAATGACGTCCCAAAATATGTCCGCACCAAGAAGGACGTCTACCTTAGGGTAAATTAAAGTTAGGATCAGTCTATTTTATATTTCTGGGTATTTTTATATTTTTTATATTTATAGGTACTCTCGGTAGCTTTCCTGTTAGTTCTAGTACTAAAAAAGGTAAGGAAGTTTTCTATGGACTATTGATGGATTGTATGTGTAAAGTGGAACTTTCCATTACTTTATTGCATGAATTATTACCTATACCTATAATATTTATTGCTTCGATTGTATGTGTTTCTAATTGTAATTTTTGTTTCAGATTTTGTGTGATAAATGAGGACTGGCTCCCGCTATCAAGAAGAGCACGTACTTTTTCCGTTTTATTCGGATTGAATGGATTTAAAACTTCGATGATTGCTGTAGACAATATGACTTCACTAGGACCTTCTGTAGAGAAAGTGACTACGGATTCTGAGGACGTGAAAGCGCTTGGGATTGAATCAGAATGTACCATTGTTTTATGTTTATTATTACAGATTTTGCATGGTACCAAGCGACATTCAGAAACTTGATGCCCCACTCTTAGACAATTTCCACATAAATTATGTTTTTTAATATCTGCCAACCTGTCATTGATGATTTTATTTTTGAAAATGGGACAATCGTAAATACGATGAGTAGCCTTGCAAATAATGCATTGTATTTTATTTTGTTTGTATTGATTTGTTGTGGTGAAGGACTTAAGTAACAGGTTATTTTCCTTTATATTACTATTTAAATTCTTATTATAAATAATTTACTTAAGTCCTTTTTATTACAGTATTGATTTTGTTTGTTAAAATTCTGTTGCGTTGTAAAAGACCTATCGTGTTTACAATTTAAAGCTTCCAGCACATCGGGGCGGTCAGTTAAAAATTTATTAAATTGATACAAGGTTGGAACATCCTCTTTTAAAGTGTTTCTATGTTCCTCCCATTTAATTCGTGTTTCATTGTCAAGTTTAGATGAAAACATATAAATTAATAAAATATCCCACTTGTCTGTCGGTTGCTTTAAGCTGGCCAATGCGTGTAAGTTCTTCGTGACATGGTCCACCAAGAACCTTAAAGAGCGTTCCGATTCACGGATTGGCTGTATGTTAAATAGTGCGGAAAGATGATGATTTATAAGCATTCGCTTGTTATCGTAGCGTTCACAAAGCAGAGACCATGCAGTTTTGTAGTTTGCTGATGACACTTCGAGATTGGATATGACGCGTGCTTCGTCGTGTTCTAAATAAGAAACTAGGTAATTGAATTTATGTACGTCAGAGATACGGCTGTTTTTTTCGATGAGAGAGGTATATGCATCGCGAAATTGCAACCAGCGAAAACAAGAACCGTCAAATTTTGCTATGTCGTTATCGGCTTTTGTAGAACACCACACTGAACAAATTTAATTAGAAATTAAATTTAATTATGAAAATAAAAAAAAAAAAATTTTAAACTAATACATTGTCTCATCAATTTTCAACCTTGAATGCCACGATTTTGGACGCTGTCCGTTCCGGTCCCATGTCCCTTATTGGCTAGGCGAAGTGTGGTTGTCCCTCAAAATCAGTAACTCCCATCCATTTATTTTATTTGTGCAAGCATGTGCTGTGATACTGTTATATAAAGATTAATGTTAAGTGTGGTAATAACAATATCCAGAAGGCGTTTAACCATTGCATCTTCATTCCAAGAGTGATGGATCGAAAATAGCTCTCTTGCTTGTGGTGGATCATAAGGCACGAAGTCTTTTGTTTTCTACACTAATATTATAAAGAGGAAAGATTTGTTTGTCTGTTTGTATTTTACCGCTGGAAAATACTTCATTCCTACGGGAAAACGGGTAATAGGACAACGGGTAGTAAGAATTATCCTTCCGTACTTATCTTTTTCACATAACTTTTAAACGGCTGGACCGATTGGGTTAAAATTTTATATGGGTATTTTGATGGTTTCCTGGATGATTTCAATTGAACCCAGTAGGTGGCGCTACTGTCGGTATGCCAACTACCAAACGGCTTGACCGATGGGGTTGAAATTATGTATATGTGTATTTCCAAGGTTTCACATACACGAATGTATTATGCCTATCTAATTTATCTTTCTATCTACACTAATATTATAAAGAGGAAAGACTTGATTGTTTGTTTTTTTTCTATAATTGAGGAGTTGCCGAAAGAATCCTACGCCAGTAACGGGTAAAGTAGTTAGAGTTCCTAGACATTTGGTTGGCATTCATATTTTTTTTTTCATTCTTTTCTGCAAAACTTACGAGGCAATTCTAAATTATGTCATTTTAAGAATATTTATCACTGTTTAAGTTTGTTTCATTGTTAAGAGCTTTTGTTTAGATAATGTGATGAAGTGACTATGAACGCTTGTTTGTTAGTTTTTATTACTTTGTGAGAAGTGTCTCACTGGAATTGCATGTGTAATTTCAATTTAAGTAGACGCAAATTTCAAGCATCACCAAGAGGCCATTAAAATATTAACGGTTTAAAAATTTGCATAAATTTTAGAACTTTTGACAGGAAATTCATCCTCACACCTTAAAACTTAAATGGTCACATACAGTGCGGTTTCAGAGAAACTCCTTTCCGCGAACGCTTAGGTTGTGCGGTGAGCTGCCTGCCAAGGTTTTCTCAAAGGAATACAGTATGCTGTTCTTTTAGAAAGAAGTTATCAGATATTTGAAGGGTCGGTAAAGCGCGAGTTATGCCCCAGCTGTTGCAAGCGTATGGAGGCTACGGTGATCGCTTACCATCAGGCGTAAGTTGTTTGCCACCTTAATAGTATAAAAAAACTATATTTAAAGAAATTCAGATTTGACCTAGGGCACGAAAGGTACCGGTAGATACGTAGTAGCAACTTCATGCATCAGCATGGCTACTGCCTGCCGCTCTATAGTGTCGATCCCCCTCGAATTACGATCCTGTTATCTCACTTATAGAACACACATAAATTTACGTGTATATACACGTAATTTCTTTATAGCGTTCTTAGACACGAATAATCGATTAACACCATTTTTGTATGAAGGGTCCAAAATGTTCCCAGGCCTACAATTAATGAAAATTAACCGATTGGCAAATGCACAAAACAAAATTGAGTTTACTACATAGCTATTTATGCAACTGTTAAATGAAGGTAATATTAATGCGTGGGAATAGTGTAACGAAATAGCATCGTGCGAGTATTAAAAAACCAACTTTGTGCAGTTGCCTAGATAAGCAAACTTGCTTCGAAATGAACATCAATTCGATGCTTGAATGGCACCCACCGTGTTACATTATCTACCTTTTAACCCTTAGCTGGAGTCGGGGGTCAAAATTGACGCCAACGATACTATTTCGCGTAATAACTTTGAGGTCTAAGGACCTTCAATCCTGCGCATTCAAGTAATCTCATTACGTCACACGGTGCGGCGGGTGACGGACGCGCGTCGCTCTAATATTCCTAGAAGTGGAGGTATGAATACACATGGGGTCAAAAATGACCCCAGACTCCAAGAAAGGTTGTATTATTGTTCATTATTTTGACATGATATTTGTTTTTTTTAGTAAATTATTAACATTATTGCTGGTTTTTTGGACAGCAACCGTATTGCACAACTGCTTGAAGATGAAAGTGATGGATCAGAGCCAGAATCCGTCCGTGATACCGCAGTGCCTACAGTGAAGATGAAGACGACAGTGCCTGTGAGAAAGCAGAAGAACTCATCTGTTCTGAGGCTGATAAACTGGAGACAGACAAAGATACCGACTCCTCTCCAGACTCTTGACTTCAAGCGGCGAAGAAGAAGAAGAAGAGACAACACGAATTTTGGATTTTTATTGAGATAAAAACCGATTCAAGTGGTCTTAAAACCCCCTTCTTTATTCCGTCTCAGGCAGGAAGCAAGTGAAAAATGAATATGTCCGAGATGGAATCGTGGCAATTGTTATTTCCTTATGACCTAATAGTAATTATCTGACTTCATACAAACAAAAAAATTACGGAAATTTATGAGAAGCGCAAAGACTATAAAGCTCATACTAACCATGTAAGTTCAATGGAAATGAGAGAAGTTTTTGGACTTATGTTGCTAACCGGACTTTTTGAATTGGGACATGAAGATGTTCATAGTTTGTGGGCTACCAATGGTACAGGTCGCGACGTTTTCAGGGTCATTATGTCTTTAAAAAGGTTCTTGTTTCTTTTGTCGGCTTTACGGTTTGAAGAACGAGGAAAGAAAAGAGATTGACAGAGCTGCACTTGTTTCAGAAGTATTCAACAAATGCATCGAAAACTGTCAAAAATATTATTGTTGTTCAGTATTAGTATTTGACTGTTGATGAAATGTTATGCCCATTTAGAGGTAGATGCTTATTTAGAGTATATATTAAGTCTAAGCCAGCCCGATATGGCATAGATATTATGCTTATGCGACGCTAAAACTCATTATTTATACAATGCCTTTATTTACACCGGAAAATCTGGAACCAGTGGAAGAGGTGAACTATTTATACCTACACAAACTGTGCTGCAATTATTAAGACCTGTAATTAGAGCGAACAGAAACATCACAGGTGATAACTGGTTTCTTCAGTTAAACGTTGATAAGTTGAAAGAAAATGGTTTAATGTTTGTTGGATCAATACGCAAAAATAAAAGGAAGGTACCGCTTGAGTTGCTGCTACATAAAACACGTTCTGAAGGTTAATCTCTATTTAGATTTACGGATGATAAATCGCTAGCTTCGTATGTTCCAAAAAAAAAGCGTTGTAATGATTTCCACTATGCACTACGATAAATCGATAAATCCGAGTGGCGGTAAGCCAGAGATCATTACTTTTTATAATGGAACTAAAGGAGGCGTAGATGCTTTGGACAGAAATGTTCACTCAACGATGGCCATGCGTTATATCTTCGGCAATTATGAATATTTCGACGGTGAATGGTTACGTTTTGTGAAAGGCAGCAAATCCAGAAAAGCGCCTGAAGAGGAGAATATGAATAGAATTTGCATTGAATTAGTCTTGCCTTTTGTACAAAACAAGATGAAAGAAAATTCCAATTTTTCGTTACACCTAAGAAAAATAACGTTTTTTTTTTGAAGAACATCAAGATGAAGATAATATAGCTACTGATGCCACCCAAAAATGCAGTGTAAAAAGGACCTGAAATGTTCTCTTAAGTGTAGCAAGCGTTTACTTTTCATATGTAAAGAACATAGTGCCAAAAATATGGCATGTATCAAATGTCAAACTAAAGTTGTTGAATTTTTAGAGGAGTTAAGTTTGAGGTTGTCAGTATTTTTGTTTAAGTTGATCTCAAAAGAAGTTCTTAATTTTTGTTATTAAGAACATAAGAAAGCAATATAATTAAAAGTTTCTATGTAATTTTTTTTTTAATACATAAGGGCTTCTTTAATGGATACTATTAAAATAATTATAAAAAAACTAGACAGAAGTTCATATCGTTAAAAAATATATAAGTTATGGTAAAAAGTATATTAAAACTTGATAACCGTTTAGTAAGTAATTTGTTCAATAATAAATAAAACGAAAAATTAAAAACATATTGATGGTTTTAATATGATAATTTCCTACTCTGAGTTGGGGTCATTTCTGACCCCCGACTCCAACTACGTTACCAAAATCACCAAATCAAGCCAAGGGTTAAATCCATAAATAAATAATCTTAATCTAGTTTAAAGTTTTGGAAATGAAATATTTATGACTATTTTTGGAACAGAAATGCGCCGGAGCCCACAGCTACAACGCAAGCATCGGAATGGGGTCCACCTTTGCCAGGACCTTACCTCCTGCCTTCAAGGTCAGCAAGTCGGTGGTGGCGCTGCTGAAAGCTTTCGGATGGACTAAGTTCGCCATTATCGCTGGCGACGCACCAACTTCTGCTGCACAACAGAGAGATGCTATTAAAGTAAGACAAACTGTACATCTACATAAAACATAAAAAAGGAGTTTTTAAAACAACCTTGGATCCAAAATATTCACTTTGTTATGAGGACTCGACTATTGCCATACACCAAACACTTAGAAAACTAATTTATAACTGGATTAAATATAATTATATCAAAAGGCTATTCGTTCTCAATACTTTTAAAATTGATATTATTTTTAGAATTGTAGAATATCATAACAGTTGAATCGTTACATAATTAAATATACATTATGTTTTTCTTTATAATTATAACGTAGATCACCGCCAAGTCTAAATTCTAGTTATAGAAACTTCACTTTTCGCGTAGTAGATTAGTCAGTATGTCGCTGGGCTCAGGTTATTAGGAAAGTAACTGGGAAACAAACAATTTCTCCCCTTGAAGGGGTTTAATGTTGAATTTAAGTTCATATGGAAAAATCGTGTAAAACTTTGGCCACAACATATTTAGGCCTTTTCCCTGATGAAAAGGATTAATCTCAGATCAAGGCATGAATTCATGTTAAAGCTAAAGGTGCATAAACAAGAGGTGTTAAATAATACATACTTTTAGGAGCTGGCGCAGGCAAATGGGATGACTGTAACTGTCGAACATAGCTTCGCTGACTACATCCCTCGACACATATCCGACATGGAAGATATCGTCGACAACACTTCTGATAAAACTAGAGGTAAATTTTTTAATTATATCAATTTTAAGGTATTCGTGAGGCATTAGCGTATTTACATACTTCCTTCCTGATCAGCATCATACTTTCCCACTAGTGGGGCATCTTTTTTTCGACGTTTGCTGGTTGTCTCACAATGTGGTTTTTCATAGATAAGAAAGTAGTTTGAATAGTAAATGTACTTGAAAAATTTACCCTTAAGTGAGTGACGAGGCACCCAGGTACCTTTAGCAATTTCAACCATGAATAAAGTATTCGATAGGCATGCTAAGCGGCTGAGTTTTTGGGAGCTCTTAAATATCATTTAAATTACTGTTTTCAGATGTAATCATTTTTTAAACTTTATGAGGCTACTGATATTACCGAACTATTTGTTACACACGTAACTGCGTGACGAGGTACCTGTGTACCTCTATGTATTGTGCAGGAATAAAGATATCACAATGCTTTTGATATAGGATCGTCAACTAAACAAAATATATTTATTTAAAACCAAAACATAGATTTAAATTTACTATTGTGAACATTGGTTGCATAAACTTTCCTCCGCCTCCGAGTTTGTTAAATGATTCCTCTGCAACACTTTCATCTGAATCATACGAGTCTGTCACATGTTAAATTCTAGCTACGGATTCAATATCTAATATTTCCGAAGTACTATTTTCGGATGGAGGGATATAAAAATTCATCAGCACCAAAAGTATTTTTATTTTCTTACTACTAGTACTCGAAATTTCGACGTTGTACTTCTCTAATTTCTTCTGAAATATAACGTTGAACGCGTAATCTTGCATAGTATTGTGTGCCTTTGTTATCCATACTAAAAACAACACGTAACAATATACAAAGAACACGTAAGCTCTTTGGAAGTGTCTGCACAGAACTAACTATTTTATTCATCCACTGTTCATTAAATAGTTTTGTTTACATTATATTTCCTTAGAACACTTCAGTCGGTCAAGTGTCTCATATGTTAAACAAAGACCTTGTTACGAAAGCTGATATTATTTAATGAGAGTATACATTAAAATCATTTAACAAATATTTTATCTGTGTGGAGACATATGGGGGAGGCCTACGTTTAGCAGTGGACGTCTTCCGGTTGAAACGAACGAACGAACGATTAGTATACGATTATTTTATATTTTCTATGTAGGTACCTAGGTACTGGCTTAGGTGGCTTAGGTAGCCACAACACTATCTTCCAGACAGAATGTGCTGAGATTACCCGAGAGGAAACAGCGGTCCTGTCTAGAAACATAAGTAATCTCTCGATACGCACTGTCTCCGACAGCGCCGCTGTACTACAAGCTATTAATAATAACTGCGTTATTAACGGATAAATTCTGGAGTGTCACAGTTTGCACTTAAGAATTAGGTATTTCTTCAGTAGATACGAGGCCACAGTGGCTTACTGGGCAATGATGCAGCAGATGAACTGGCAAAGCGAGGATCAGACACTAAAATACTGAGACCCGAACCGATTTTACCGTGGATGTGATGGAACCACACAACTACACAAAAATCACTTGGCAGAACAAAGAGACTGCAGACAAGCTAAGGCTGCTCTCGCATCCCTGGACGAGCACCTGTCACAAACTACTGCAACTCAGTAGGAAAAACCTGCGCCACATAACTGGCATAATAACAGGTCACTGCCAACTATATAAACCTCTCTTTAACTTCGGTATCACTGACAGTCTCCTATGAAGAGGTTGTCTAGGTGCCGAGGAGACACCAGCCCACGTGATCTTGCACAGCAGAACTGTGAGCAATCAATGGGCAAGGCAATAGTCCGGCAACCTTGAGTGAGGCATTGAGGATCATCAGACACCTCCTAGATTTCTGGACAGATCTAAAGTGGTATGAGTAGTCAACGACGGACAGTTTGGTTACTTACGTACAATGACCCAGTTGTGAGGCTAAGTCGGAAAACATACGCACCAACTAACTAACTAATTAATCCAGTTAACTCATCACACCAATTGCGGTGTTGTTTGGTTTGCCACTTACATAAATGTTAGGAAAAAAACACATTGGCACACGCCGGGCTCGAACCCCAATCAAAACCCCTAGGCCACTATCGACTTTTTCACACATATACCTAAATAAAAATGAAATGCTATTCGTAAGCGCATTACCAAAAAGGACTGAACCGATTCGGCAATTGTTTTCTTAAATATTATCTTTAAAATCTTAACACTCGAAATGTTGAGCACCTGACTGCCGTTTCAAGCAAATTGTAAAAGATTACAAAGTTAATCCGTACTATGGGACTAATGGTGCGCAACCGGCTCCCTAGGAATGTTTTTAGCACCCCCAGTCCATAGAGCGGTCCTCTATGCCAAAGTCTGAACAGCTATAAAAAAAAACTCTTAGCTTATTGAGAAAACGCCGTTTAGATTTGAAAAATTACTAAATGACAACAAAGTTGAGAAGCGTAAAGTCGTGTACATATAATATAATAAAAAACCAATAACAAATAATTTATAAACAGAAACAAAAAAAATGTGTGCTGCAAAGCGGTCATCCATCCAAGTAGTGACCGAGCCCGACGTAACTTTGAATATCGTTTCCAACAAACAAATGTGTTATTGTTTCTCACAATTTGTTTTCGATTTGTTTCGAAAGTTTGTATAGGACGGGAAAATAACACTGGCCGTATAAAAAGGTATGGGTATTATTTATTCAAGGCCTCCTACAGCAATAAATGAAAAACTGAGGTATTTACCTTAAAATACGATCAAATAATACGGATATTATTATCCAAGAAACTAAAGAAACTTACTCAGATTATTGTGAATAAACAAATTCCAGAAAATATGAACTCATTTACGCCACAATTTTCCTCAAAGCCTCATTTAGAAGGTAAACTTTATTCGGTATCGAATTAAATAATACAAAGAAACACGTAGTATTTTCTGTATTTAGGAACTTATTTTGATGTTCACTTTAAGGTAATTTGCAGTAAATTGCTGGTGCAAGAGTCCCTCTTTTTTTGTAGTGTATGTGTTTTTGGGAGAGCACATGGCGCTGGTGGACTTCGTGAAGGTTCTTCAGAGAAGGAGCCTGCTGCAGCATGGAGAATATCTTGTTGTGGCTGTTGATGACGAAATTTATGACCCCAGCACAACTAATATTGCACATCCAGGTATACTCTATCTATAGTATAATAAGAGGTAAAATTTATTATGATACGATCCCGTACTTTGTTTTTCAATTAAAGAAATAAAATCAAGTATCATATTAGTAGTCATTTCAACATCATGTTACTAAAAGTATGCACTTGTACCATTATAACACAACTAAACCGTACTGAAAAGAGTGAACAATGCTAAGTTAACTAATAGGTGGCGCTTCGTTTTATTCACAATTGTTTTGTCCTGCGTAATTTGCTGACATTTGTAGATTGACTAATTGTAAAAAAAAACCTGCTCCTATTAAAAGTATAGTATGAAAATGCACTTAACTATTTTTTTTTTAACATTTGTGCTGTATTGTTGTATAAAACTAATATCACTCAAAAATAACTCATTTTTGCAACAATTGTGTAAATATCTCTTGTTTGAATGTCCCCACATTCTATGGAACGAAACCTAACCTTTTTTAAAAATGTTCACTATTTCTGAGTAGGCTATATACAACTTTTAAAACTTTTTTGTTTCGTAGCCAAAATTTTTATCGCGATTTTTTAAAAATTTATGCAATAATTAATCAACATTTTTCTTGCTTGAATGGGAACTATTATGAACTATATAAGGAGCTTTTCTTGAACGGCTAAAGAATAGATCCTCGTTGGAACAATTAAAAAAATATTTTTATTAACAACTAGCTTTTGCCCGCGGCTTCGCCCGTCTTAAATTTGGTTATCAGCGTAGGATTCTTACGTCAACTTATTAATTATACTATTGAAGTTTGGCATACCAAGCTATAATCCGTTTAAGCTCGGTAATAGTTATTACCACGGGGCTTTTGATTTTTTCGGGAATAAAACTATCCTGTCCTTTCCCAGCTCTCAAACTATCACCAAACAAAATTTCAACTAAATCGGTTCAGCGGTTTAAGCGTGAAGAGGTAAAGATTAGTATAGATTTACGTAGTTGATTTTTTTTAAAATTTTCCCAACGGGGATCTATTGTTCATTAAATCTATTCAGTAATTGCCTGTTTTTTTGCTTTCCTTATTTTTTGTATTTAATATGTTTGAATAAATTTTATTGTAAAAGTGTCAGGCAAGGCTTGCGTAAGCCAGAGTACCTGTTTTGAGCCGTATTTTTACCCCTGTAAGAAAATTATAAATATTGATCCTACAGTTTCGGGAGTCGAAACTTTAAAGGAATTTCGTCCTATTTTCACATCTTTTTTTACTTGTGTATAGGAACAAAAAAGAAGTCATAAGTTTTTTCAGATATCCGCAATAATTATATTTATCTTACATTAAGCTGTACAGAACCCTAACTTCTATACAACGTGTAATAAGCGCACTTAAAAGGTGTTTAATACAAATAAAGATTGCAAATTACAAAGGACTGTCTAAGTGATATATAGACTTAACTTCCTTGTAACTTTGCAGGGATAATGTACTTTCAACTGGAGTAACGGTGGGATGGTAAGATTGCAGAGGGTTTTCTGACGTCCACTAGCGCCTTTAGTGGATATTTTTAAATGTTTCTTCATACAGCGATTTATTTTTACAAAAAATAAAAATATGAAACATGTTAGGTATAAGCTATTTTTAAAACGTTTTGTACTTTTACTAAATTGTATCCGTGAGTTGTAACTGTAGATAGCATGTCTGCTATAAACAGTCTCTTTTGTAAGATATATGCTATCTACAACTAACAATTATATTAAAAAAAAAGAACAGTGGCACTCGGGGCCTGCCGTGGTAAAGCTATTGCATGTAATCACTCATATTCTTGTAACACTAGTAGCATCAAAACACTTAAGGCCGGGCCGCACATTATGAGAAATTTCCGATAGAAAATTTTTAGCGTGTGCTGAATTGTCATATAAATAAACAGATTATTATATGAAATTGGCTGGAACGCTCCGCTCGCTTCGCTTGCTTAGCATCTAAATCAAATGTACAAAAATATTTAGTTATTTAATATTAGCATGTAAGTACTATCTCTGGGCCAAAGTTCGGGTTTTTCCCGTTCGTCCAACTATTATGTGTAACTGGTTGTACGAACTAGGATTTTTTTCCTGTGGACAAACTAGATAGTTGAATATTAGGAAGCCGAAATTTACAGAGCCCTTCGTACAACTGCATGGCCAGTTGGACCACTAGGCCGACCTGACCATTGGGCGGGGTCGGCCCGGGGCGCGTGCGTGGCGCAGTCGAGAATTTTTCTATCGGATATTTCTCACAATTTGCGGCTGGCCTAAATAATAAGTTAAATATGATTATATTCTCTTTGTTAAATTTCAAATTTTACTTTCTAAACGAAATACTAATTGTCTTCAAAGATATAAATTGAAATTATATAGATTAAATTCGTAAGACAGTAACTAAACAATGTACACATATGTAACATACATACATACATGCACATACCGATCTACGTCTAACGGAAATCTGGCTAAAAATATGTAACTGTTTTTCTTCGACAGATAACACACCTCGCACTTGCGTCTTGACTTGCGATTCATATTTATTAAAACCAAAAAGATTAAAACCTAATAAAAAACTAATATTTCACGAATAAAAAGGTATTTGAAAGTGTTTGTAAACAAACAACACTGACAGTTCATAAACAACGGTAGTTTTGGCAACACGACAAATATATATTATAATGCGTCCAAATAATAAATACCTGCTAAGTCAAACATGATGTTTTCAAAAATCTATTCTGTATTTAGTAGGATAATATTTTCTTTCTTTTTGGTAAAACGAGTGGCGCCGGACTGCCGAAGTCTGCCGAACTGAAACGACGTTAGACCTTTGTTAGGTTTTATTTTCGTTACAGAATTTCTTGATTCGGTCGCCGCGCTTAGAGCCCGCGATAAAAGCTATGCTATAGCTTATAAACTTAACAATACCTTACATTAAAACTTTTTAACAAACATAAAAAAACCGGCTTCAAAAAGATGCACTAAAAGGTAAAAATAATTACTTATTTCCAAAAATCTGATCTGAATTACAGTTTGAAATAAGAAATACCTAAAAAAGTTCTCGATTAGGTTCAGGTGTCTTCTACTAATTTAATTTTTAAAATTTGCTTTGAAAAAAGACGAAATAACAAAGTAAATACAACCGCGGCGGTATGAAACTCTAATTCCTTATGCATCTGTGCAATTGCGCTATCTCACTCTATAAGTCATAACTTGACCGTTCATTATGTCCGCAAGATAACTAACTCTATATACTCTGCTATTGGCGGCGCTAGTGGACGCCTTCTAGAATATTCTTTTTTCAAATAACAGATCTGCTGGGACAGAACAGTAGCAACGACATGTTGGCATTCAGAGCTGTGCTGAGGCTGACTCCATCGTTCCCCACAAACACTCACTACACGTAAGCACTAAGCATACATATAGTCAAATGAAAGCTACAAATAAGATCAATATAAGTTAGGACCCAGGCCCTATATACTGCACACTAGCGCCTCCACTAGATATTGTTTATTTCTTTTTCATACAAAACGTATTTCAAAAAAGTGAAAAAATTACAAATACTGACTGGTGATTAACTATTTTTAGAACTTTTTGTATTACTTGTAAAACATGTCAGCGAGTTTTAATTCGGGTTTCTGCTAAAAGTGGCCGCCTTTAGCCAATACCTGATTTAAAACTCACTGATGTTCGGCAAACAATATGAAACGGTGTAAAAATAGTTAATCGTTAGTTAGTATTTTCATATTTTCATTTTTGGAAATACGTTTTGTATGAAGAAGAAATAAACAACATCTAGTGGCGGCGCTAGTTTGCAGTATACGGAGCCTAATAGATAAAATAAGTAAAAGGATTGGTAATCACAATAATAAGAACAATAAAGAAACTAATAGATACTTACCTAAATTTATTTTGGTATAAGGTAAAGATAAATTCTTTTTTGCTGTTGCTTAGTTAATTAAGTTAAACTAAGAACTTAATTAACTATCAGTAGTCCCTACATAATCGTTTTGCAAATAACTTAATTATCACTTAAATTAATAGCGTAATTTAACTTTGTCGTTTTGTAACTTATGCTAAGCTCGTCCCATTTAAGTGGTAAGTTTTAACCAAACGTAACGCAATGTGACGTAGCGGATGCTCAAATAAATAGTTAGTACTCGACTAAGTCGTCCTATAGGCCAGTTAGAACGCTTTACGCATAATTTATGCGTCGATCAAAGATATTAAACTCATGTATATCTCGCAGGGCGCTCTGCCAAATGATACGGGAGCTGTCTGCGGCGCCGCCATTCTGTGTGCCCAACTACCATAAAATCTTCGAGGACGTTTTGGTGAGATTAATTTTGTTAAGCCTGTATATTATATATTACGTAATTTGTTGATCATGTACACTAATATAAACGTGGAAATAAGGGGGTAAGGAAGTAAGGAAGATATAAAGAAAGACGGCTTATGTTATAAATTTTTGGTCATTATCAATCAGCCCTTCTATTTCCATGGGTGCACATAACTACATAATGAAATGAATAAATGACCAAAGGACAGGATATAGTAGTGAGTATTGGTTTTCACAAAAGGCAGAAAATGACTGGACTCGTTTTCTGCTTTTCTCTGACCTTCGTTCTATCATGTCGTATCGTATGTTTGCGAAATCTAATGGAGGGTGCACACGTTCAGTTGTAACTGTTCAGTTGAAATGTTCATATGTGTAGCAAAACTGAGAACTAGGGGACAACTCTTAATGACAATATAAATAAATATTTTTTGACATAACACACAGCGCCGTCTGGTTACAAACTAAGCAAAGCTTGTGCTGTGGTTACCAGTCAACGATATAAAAATATGTACATTCTATATGATTTTTTTTTGCAAATACATACATATTATAGTTATATAGAAAATACACAGTCTGAAGAAAAAACAAATACTCATCACAGATGACCTTGATTCAGCAGCCGGAACATTAGCCACTAAGCCACGGAGCCAATAATATAATTAATGCCAAAATTACAGCGGATTCAATATTGAAGCGTTAAGAGTGCTCCACCCTGGGGGTGCAGTTAAACTTATGACTTAGTTTCTTATGGCTAAAACTAATTCGTTAAAACTGAATGTGTGTTGTGGTGAAACTTAGTCTTTAATTGGACTTGTCTGACCCGTGACAGAATGTCCACATTTCGGTTCCTGTTTTTTTTAAAGGATACCCGAGTCATATACGCATTATCCACAGTTGACTGGCTTTTAAAATTTGTGGGGCGAAATAACAGCGAGTTCAACACTTAATTTGTAAATTCAAATAATAATTTGGATTCGATTAACATATAATATAAAGTAAAGTAAAAGTGTTTTTTTTTATTCTTACATTAAACAAAAGCAAAAAAAACTGACTTCG
Organism: Apoda limacodes; assembly: GCA_946406115.1. Classification (NCBI taxonomy): domain Eukaryota; kingdom Metazoa; phylum Arthropoda; class Insecta; order Lepidoptera; family Limacodidae; genus Apoda; species Apoda limacodes. The sequence goes on from OX291550.1 coordinate 27,905,680, forward strand.
AATTTATAACCTAAAAAGCAATTACGTAACCACTAAAGCACACATTTAATTTATTAGAATTTGGAGGAAAATGTAAAAAATTGTTTACCTGTGGAACTTTTTTTTGGGCTCTCGATCTTTCATTAAAAAAACCTTTAAAATATCAATAATGAAACATACTTTTTTATTTTAAATAGTATTTTTTTAAATATACGTTGAACTCCACATAAATACACATAGAATACCTTATAAACGGCTTTTCCGTTGCGACTATATTTTCTTCCATTGCCGGTAAGTATTACGACGACGTGGACCTACCCTCGGTACTTTTGCCAATAGCCAACACAACACTAGTTACGCAAATTACTTTTTACAAATCAACTTAGTTCCATCTACCAACCCGCGATCCTGCTGACTTAATCGAGAACCGAGGGAGTACACTCGAATTGCGCATGCGCTGTCTAAGACTTAAAGTCTACTACCTAGCTTGCCCTCACTCTCGTTTGTTATCTAGACAAAGCTTCTTCTGTCTGTCAGGTAGAGATTCATCCGAATACAAAAATTTCCATCGATATAACCACCTTAAACCCAATTAAATAACGGATGGAAGTAGTTGTAATGTTCTTCCTAGTTATACAAAACACAGTCCACTGCTGTTAAAGTAAAAGCCAAATTGTCGCCAACACAGCCCTAAAGGTCAGTTAGCATTGATTCTAGCGTTACCACCGAACTAAATATGGATAACCACCAAGGATTTCTAAGATGCTGGTCAACTGGCCCCATCACTTTAAGAAGTTAAACAGCCTCCTGTGCTATTCCCTCAACGGCAGGTCGGCTGGCAAAAGTATTAGGTTTTTGTTACGGTCCACCTAAAGGTAAGCGGTCACTGCAGCCTATGGACGTTTGCAAAACCTGGGGCAAAACTCGCACGTTGCCGATCCTTCAAAAATCTAATAACTTCTTTCTTGAAGAACCCCATACTTTAGCAGGGATCTCATGCCACTTTTATTTGTCTCAATAAGGTTCCTTTTCAATAAGGTTTCCTAAAACACCGGAGGAAAACAGGGCCATCGTACCTCTTATAGATAAAATAACTAAACGAAAAAAAACTGTTTCCTAGTACTGTAACAGTCCCGGGAAAGACATTCCGCTAAGAAATACCCATCAAAGGCTTAATAAGGGATACCCAAGAAAGTAAGTTGATTGAGAAACTTCAAAATCTGCAGTACCTTGTCAGTCTAGTAAGAAAACAATCAGCGGCAAGGGTCAGAGACAGTTCCACATTCTTCGCCCAACTCCATCAAAGAGCTCCAACAATCCTACGAGGTAAAAGAGCTGATTAATATTGAAGCTTGGCTTCCAAGCCCAGGACAACAAAGGCAACAATGTCATCCACGCAAAACCTTTGGCCATGTGTCTGAAAACTGCAAGTGTCTTTGTTGTTACATTTTTATTGCTAAACCGCAGAATTGATTTTAAGGAAATTTAGCAAGACGCTATTTGGCGTTAGTGGAGCTGCGGGTACAAGATGTTGTCTTAAATTACATCTTTCTCCCATTTACTCTTTTCTTAAAAATATATTATTTTACTTTATTTGATAAACAAAAATATCCTTCAGCCTAATATGTAATACCTACTACTTATAACTTTATTGCAATCATAAGGTTTTTTTCAAAATCATTTTTTTATTAGACATAATTGTAGCTAAACATTCCATATATTCTTTTTAAATTTCATTTATGAACTGTTACTGTAATCCGAGGTTTTCATGGTCTTAACGCTCCAGACGTTCCACTGACCTTCTATCCCAGCTAATGTCACAGACAGTATTTGGTTTCTAATAAATATGTTGAAAATAAAAATGAATAAAGAATTAAAATCTCACAAGTGCCATAAAACCTTCTGTGGTTCTAAGAAGAGACTTTGTCTCACTGTGTGTGTTCTACCGTTTGTCTCACTGTGTGTGTTCTACCGTTTGTGTAACAGGATGTGTTCTTAGGAGTTGTTCAAAACGAAGCCCACGGCTACTTACTACCATCGGCAGGGAATTCATTTTCAACTTAGAACCTAAATGGTCAAATACTGTGCAGTTTCAAAGGTCCATTCTCCCGCAAACGCTTAGGTTGTGGAATAAGATCTTCTCTAGGGGCTATAGTAAAGGGTTCTTCATGAAGGAAGTTAATGTTTGTTTGCACCAGGTACCTATAGAGGCTGCCCATCTCTTTGATGCCGTCACTTTATGGGCGCGAGCGGCGACCGCTGCCATGAGGACTGGCCTACCAGCTACTGATGGTGCCACCTTGATGAAACTGCTCCGTCCTACCACCTATCGTTCAGTCCAGGGATTTGATGTAAGTATGCTACTTGGACTCTGGTCCTCACGCAGAAGGTGGATATTCGGATAAGACTATACCTTTAAAATTTTCAGATACGATACTAGATGACACTCTCAGTTTCATCCGCGCAAAACATATTCCCGTGAGAAAGTGTTTTTTGTACTTCTTTGTCTTACAGCTGTTTGTGTGCCAAAATTCAACATATAACCTGGAAACTCTCTATTGGTATAAAAAGTTTTCTTTAATCCTTTTCAGTCCCTCCGCCTATTTTACGCATAAAAAATTATTTTAATCAAAACGAAAAATAGTCATTGTTACACAGCGATTGAGTCAGTAGTTGCAGAGATTACCCGCTACATACAAACGAAAATACATTTTTTCACTCTTTATAATATAATAAACACAGATTAGAATTTGTTAATTTGTGATATTTGTTATTATCGTCATAACTCGTATTTATTATTCATTTAGTGTTTATAACCTAATAACTCGAAGTGACCTGTTTGCCCTAACTTGACCGAGATAGTTACCCAAACAATCCTGTTAGCACAGTCGCCTATCTACGAGTTATTGTTGCTGAGTTCGCGACTTAATCTTCACTGAATCTTCGGTTAGAAAAACACTATTAGTTCAATCTTCAATGGTCATTATACCTTCATCCAAACTTGAGCACATTCCTACGCGTTTTTTAGCTCTGTATGTTTAAATTTAATTTAATAGACACTGCATGAAAAAACATCAAAGACTTATGAGCCACATATAAGGTCATTTAAGTCTAGATACACTGTACCACAATCAAAGGCGATATAGGCTCACCACCTGTCACCCAGAACTTAAGTGGTCGATGAAAAGAGCCCGTTACATTATGATGTGTGTATAATTGATTGTGCGCACTGGTTATTGGGGATTAAAATCGTAAAGTTATACTTACATTCATTTTTTATGTTTAATTATATTTTTTTATATTGAATCATATCCGTTTTTTTTAAATATTTTGTACTCTTTAGTTAATATAAAAGCGTATTATTTACAGTTAACTTAAACAGTAATTTAAAGTTTACTTGAACCGTAATTTACAGTTCACTTAAACTTAAATTTACAGTAGAGAGTATGCTTTAAAATGTTTCAATTGTTTATCGTAAATGGTTTCATATTCGATTCAAACTTTATGTAGACAGACATAAACAAAAACGATTTATTTTCCCTGTAATCTTAGCATAATCCTAAATAAATATTCATGAACGAAATCATTTTATCGCGTTTAGTTTTGCGACCTGAATTATTAATTCAAGAATATAGGTTTTCAAGGCATAAGATTATCCTCACAGTATTTATTTTTGTGAAAATAACGTGTTTTTTATTTATTCAGGTAATAAATAACGGGTTAAAACGTGTCCTAGATTGTTTCATTGATGTTAGTTTTTTGTACCTATGTGGAGGATTTCTGCAGATAGACAAGTTTAATAAAGTAGCATAACTTGTTTCGAATAAAACCTAGATCCTTATTAACATAACCTAATGTCATGGTAATAAAGTTTTTACTAAGAAGCAAAGGATCAATTATGGCAACAGTGTTTGTCAACATGTAGCAATGACATTAAGTTATCTTATACTAAACATAGATTCAAATATAGCGCGCCCTTAAAGTCGACAGTACTTTTTTTACGGAGACGCAGATATCTTGCCCAACTTATTATAAACCTATTGTACCCTGACTACAAATTTGAGCAATTTTGTGGGTAGTATCAATGTATGTTCTCGTGTGTCCTGGCAGGATATCTGCTGTCGCCGCTCCAAATATTGTGTGTGCATATGGATTCAGATTGCCACAGACGTGGTTTCTTCACAGCTGTTATATCACAAAACATTAAAATGACTTTCAATGTCTTTGAGCACCGGCAATTGGCGACTGAAAAAGTGATTGAGGAATACGACTCTGCAGAGTTAGTGATTTTAGGAGAATTGAACTCGACTCACCAACTACGCCGGAAAATCTCCTCTCAATTTTGCTTTGACCTATGTATTCTCTGAACTAGTACTTTTTCCAATACAAATACGAGATACCGGCCAGCGGGTTTAAAGGATATGATTAGAAAAGAAGCGACCGACACGAGACGAAAAGAGTCTATAAAAATAGGCAGGCCATATTTGTCGCAAAACCCATGGCCATTGGGACAAATGAGTCTTCGTCGACAATTCTCACAGCCCGTCGTTAGTCAAGTGGAAAGGTTAGCTTTTTTCGGACAAGGCACAAAAGCCCACGATATAGCTGCTCCAAAAGCATGAAATTTAACTTTGGCCAAGGCTGTCTCTGATAATGTTTCAACCGGATATTACCAGAGACGTTTATTTTACGGAACGTGTAAGATATTAAGTTCCAAAAATCGAAACCACTGTGTCCGAAGTTTGTGACTAGGGACAAAAGATAATTGTAAGATTCAACCCCAACTAAGACTCAAATCTGCGCGTTTATCGGTAAGAAAACCCTTTTAACTGAGGTCACATTATTCTATACCACACATATGTCGAAATCTCCACAAATTTAAGATCAATTATAAGGCAAGGTCAAATTGGCGTCCAAGAAACTAAGAGTCCTTAACAGAGCAATCAAACAATACTGGACTCGGTCACTTAATCATCTCAGGGCACATGCAGATTGTTATTTTATAAGTCTGGTGCCCAGTCTCATATAGAGTACTCCATCTCTGGGTGCGGGTTAAAAATTCTGAATTCACTAGAGAGTTCGCGTCCTTGTGTGTATTCTATCGTTTGTATGATGGGTTCTGTTTTGAGAAATTTGTTTGTACAGCTACTTTCTACCACCATCCACCACCGTCACACTACGTACAGGGTTAATTCATCCTCACACCCTAGAACAAAAATGTTCACGCACAGTTCGGTTTCAGAGGAACCCTACCCTAGGGATTCCAGTATGAACTTCTTTAAAGCCTCGATATGCTACGGTGACTGCTTAACATGATACACGTCACCTGCTAGTTTGCCACCTTAATGACACCGGGCTGGGCGCACTCTAGGTACTTTGGTGACATCAAAAAAACTTGCTTATGAAGCGTACGACATTGTTATTCACGGGCAACAGTATCAACTTATTGTCAAGAGATATCACTTTTGTAAAATTTTTCTTTAGGTATTCATGGACAGAGCAGGTGACGCGGAAGGTAACTATACCGTGATAGGGCTGATCGCAGACCCTGCAGCTCCAGGCGGTTGGAGTGCAAAGCCAGTTGCAACCTTTCGGTATGCCAACTCTTCAGATCTATTGCCGGTAAGATACCAGGGTTTTTATAATCATGTATTTTATACACTTTTATTAAAATCCATTTGGTAAGAAGTATAGACTGGTGATAAGCAAGCTTATATTAAGAGGATTTTTAGTATTATCTGCAAGGACTGTTCATTGTCGATTTCCAGATAAGTTTTTTCCTTAGAATTTATGAAAGTGCTATAGGTTAAAATAGAAAGATTTTACCTACTATTAAAATCCTTATTGTGGTCCTGGAGTCCCCTCCGGGTTGTAAGAGAGCGTGGTTGTGATTTTGATGCATTTCCGCCTCAATTCTGTCCATTTCGTGGCGCCACTGTCGCGTATACGTGGTTAAGTCAAACGAATGCTCCCGCTCACCGTCTACTTACCAGGATTTGTTAATTAAATACCTTTGCAAAACAACTGAATTCAAACAAAAAGAACGTAAAAAAAATTTAGGATTTATTGATTAGATACCTTAGTCAAAAACTTATTAAATAATACATCTTAGTCAAACTGGTTGGAAATCATAGACGAAACTAAACTACATTTAACACCTTGATCTTTTTAAATTATTTTATTATATTTCTCTTGAATTACCTATTTTAATCCTTTTTAATATTTTTTTGAGAATTCCAAAATATGGAAAATAAGGAATTCAAATAAAGACATTCATTGCCGCAAAAACAAAATAAAACATAAATAGTGATAGTATATGTAGCCTAGTAGTTTTCTAAAGTGCTAGACTGTAAGCTCAGAGCGTAGACTACGGGCTACAGTGCATGAATATGTTTTAAAATCTCTTCTATGAGTTTGGCAGGCGATTGAACGGTATGTTGCTTACAGTCTACGCGAAACTACAGAGGGTCAAATTAACATTAATAAAAGCAATAGTATTTAGATATTCCAAATATCCAATTGGAACTTATGTAACAAATCTAGCTGTGCCGGCTTTTAAAGTCATGCCGACCTGTAGTATTTTACATTACATTTTTCGCACCAACGATACAACGTGTTCAATTAATAAATAATGCCAAATTTGACTTCATATCATCAGATGCAAGGGAATTTATACGTAACCAAAACACGATACTCAATTTCATTATGTCTAGCTTATCCTTGTCGGTGGGAGGTGCTTTCCGTGTAAGCATTAAAAAAAACAATGTAATAAAGAAACCTTATCCGAAAATATTTAACACTAATGGAAAAATCGCTCCAATCCAAAAATAAACTGTGCCCAGGTGGAACCGTTTCAACAATTCTGCCTTGCTCGTTCCCTTTTAACGTTCTAAAGCATGAAAATAAAGAAATTACATAACATAAGATGGAAATATTATTGATGTATTAAATTTACCATCTACCTCAAGCACGGTGATATGAGTATGGACCACTGTAAATCACTAAAGCTACATTTTCTTCCGTCCAGTTTTTCATTCATTCATTCATTCAAGAGAAGAAACTCTGTCCCCAAATCAGCATGCTCCCAGTTTCAATTGCACGACATTCGACGGGGGATGTCCACACATTGTTTATGTTTACTAAGTAATACTGATTATTCTGGATTTGTAGTGGGTCACAAAAGGCATTTGCGCGTAGGTTTGCTCGCCAGAACGTTTGCTCCCAATATGGCTTTAGAATCTCAATTAAATACGCGAAGGTAACTACGTACCTTAAGTATCGAGGATGATAGAGGAAAGACTTAGGCCTGCTGGTGAGGCTGTCGGTATTGGTGGTCTTCACACATAATAGGATCATGTGATCTCGCTCGGAGTTCTACAGCGTGTGAAAACAGGTATCATTTTGGTAGAGGATTTCCTCTGTATTCAACGTTCCTTTAGGGTATTTAAAGTCACAAGGACTAGCAAAAAGTCAATAAGTGTTTATGACAGCAGGTTGCTTGGTTCCAAGTGTTTTAAGTCAGCTTACACTGATGTTCTGATTGTATAAGGATCTTAAAGTTGTGTTTCGTTCGTCGTTATTGTTCGTTGATTCTGATTGAAATGCCAATAATTTTGTCCTTTATTCCACTATCCGGCACTGACCGTATGATGACTGGCATGACCAATTCACAAAATATGGTCTCCCTACAGGGGACTCCCTCCTGGAAGAGTGCAAGCTCTGATCACTCATCAAATTGAGCCTTTCCAGAAGGGACTTAACCCTCCTGGAAGAATGCTCGGCCAGAATACAAATGCTGTAAAATTCAGACTTCCTAGGAGGGACTTTACCCTCCTGGAAGAGTGCAAGCTCTGATCACTCGTCAAATTGAGCCTTCCTAGGAGACTCTTTACCCTCCTAGAAGAATGCACGGCCAGAATACAAATACTGTAAAGTTCAGTCTCTGATCACCCATCAAATTGAGCCTTTCTAGAAGGGACTTTACCCTCCTGAAAGAATGCGCGGCCAGAATTTAAATGCTGTAAAATTCAGACTTCCTAGGAGGGACTTTACCCTCCTGGAAGACTGCAAGCTCTGATCACTCGTCAAATTGAGCCTTCCTAGGAGACTCTTTACCCTCCTAGAAGAATGCACGGCCAGAATACAAATACTGTAAAGTTCAGTCTCTGATCACCCATCAAATTGAGCCTTTCTAAAGGGATTTTACCCTCCTGAAAGAATGCGCGGCCAGAATTTAAATGCTGTAAAATTCAGACTTCCTAGGAGGGACTTTACCCTCCTGGAAGAGTGCAAGCTCTGATCACTCATCAAATTGAGCCTTTCCAGAAGGGACTTAACCCTCCTGGAAGAATGCTCGGCCAGAATACAAATGCTGTAAAATTCAGACTTCCTAGGAGGGACATTACCCTCCTGGAGGAGTGCAAGCTCCGATCACTCGTCCAATTGAGCCTTCCTAGGAGGGACTTTACCCTCCTAGAAGAATGCACGGCCAGAATACAAAACCTGTTAAATTCAGTCTCCCTAGCAGGGACTTAGGGTCCTGGACGGACGAGCGGCTAGAGATCACATAACTTCCTATAGTTAATAACCCCAGGAGGGACTTTACCCTCCTGGAAAAATGCACGGCCTGGGCCATCAAACTCGTCCTATACATAGAATTCTATTCCGTTTAAAATCTGACACTCCTTGCGTTCCAAAACAATTTAAAACAAAAATTTCCTCTTGATTGTCTTCTTTGTATTAAGGACTTATTTTAAATGACAACGTCTCGTAAACGGATTCACTATCAAAAAAAAAATACCAAACAAATTCACTGTCAACTCTAATTTTCGTAGACTATATTATTTTAATCTGCTACCAAATTGGTTAATGTACCAAAAAATATAAATAGTCTATATTTATAAATATCTTGAAAAGCAGATCCTGTCATTTTAATTCTGTTAATTGTACATTTTGCCCTGAATACTAATCTTATTTTTCAAAAGAATTATTTCGGAATGTTAACTAGCACCTTATAGGTTAATTCATTATAATTATGCAATTTTGGACGTAAGTAAGTACCTACTCGGTTGAGGGTAGTTTATTTTTCTTGCATAATTGAAACCAATTTACAAGTCTTTATCGATTATGGCATTGCAACTTTAATATGATTGTAGGTCATTACAGAAAACCCGTATTTTATAAGAATTAAATCAATTTTCGTTAGGATAATTAGTTATTTCATTGCGAAATCTAGTTATTGTAAATAGGATTTTTTTGCTAGGATTCGCTTTAATATAAACTTGTTAGATGCCAATGGGACATGTGTGGCAAATCTCAAAAAAAAGCGAAATATCTTCAAAAATTACATCAAATGCCAAGAATGTTAGCATCATCATAATTTGAGTCTAATTTCATAAAATTTGGAGCGGCCATATGATTTTAAAATTTAATTTCCATTAATATAAAATTAATCCGATATTTCTGTTAAAGAATCGTAAGATTTTAATTACTCCAATGTAAATTTTAAATTATTCTGCTTTGCCACTCTTTTTTATCCTATAAAACAGTTCTAAAGTCACAAAAGTAACTATTACTAATTGCCCTTGGAATCCTTAGAACGTTTGAAGACCGGTAACTGAAGCTACAGACTGATAAAATCTGTGAAAGTACTAACATGAGCACTCAATAGACCAAACCTCGTTTGCCACGTGTTATTCTTGACAAGCACTTGCTTGTCCGACGGGAGTGTCGGCGCAGTAATTGGAGCGACTGAGCGCTCGCTGTGGCCTGTCGCCAGCTTGATAAGGTTGGCGAGATAAACTGCTGCGATACTGCTGGAACGGGTGCGGCGCTAGCGGTGCCAGCCCGCATTTGAGGGATTCACACTTGCTTCATCGCGGTCTTTGAACACGACATTACACGGGACTCCGCGGATCTCCAGAGAATAGTCAAAAGGCTTAACTATTGTCACAGAATCACGGTTACTTAAAAAAACACTTTATTCTAAGCTAATATCAATATTTTAATTCCGTAACCGATTTTAATTTGCGAGGCGGTACCGATGCCGACAAAATCCAACGACGCAAATGACGAAAGAAATGATGCACACTGGTAAGTAGACGGTGAGCGGGAGCATTCGTTTGACTTAACCACGTGTACGCGACAGTGGCGCCACGAAATGGACAGAATTGAGGCGGCAATGCATCAAAATCACAACCACGCTCTCTCACAACCCGGAGAGGACGTAAGGGCCAAAATATTTTTTTTTGTAGCTGGTATCACAAACAGGCAGTTGCATTTCCTGAAAATGGTCTTTTAGCATTTGAAGCCGTAATTTCCATTTACTGCGTTAGAATTGGTTGTTTTCAATAGCGCTGATTAAACAACGCAAATCAATTAATGCTATCCCTAAATTTTGATATATAGCTTGAAAACTGCATATCTAGTATCCCTTTTAAAAGTAAAATTTCCTAAACATAGAAATTCCCTTAATTTTTAACCAGAAACTAGTAGGAGGCAGCAATATTGCCTGGATTGGTGGCAAGCCTCCAGTCGCAGAGCCAGCTTGCGGCTTTGATGGAGCTAAGTGCTCTTTGCCACATGACCCTGGAGTGTTGTCAGCAGCTGCGGCAGTGGCTGCTGCTGCCATTCTTGCTGCAGCTCTGCTGCTCCGTCATTATCGATACGAGCAGAAACTGGCGTCGGTTCTCTGGAGAATAGAGGCTAGAGACCTTACTTTCATACAGTCTTGTACTGGTGATAAGGTAAGCTTTCTATCTTTCCTACATAATACGATTTTTAAATATAAAGATCAGTAGAACTTTGCAAAAGCCTTTCTTGGGGCTGACCTGCGTTATGACAGAAACCTTTGTGCAAAGTTTATTTTAGATGATTAGTACAAATATTTTCTCAAATCTAAATGTTATAAAATCCAATTCTAAAAGTTTGAAATATTACTCTTTAGGGTTCAATTACCCAAGAAATAGAACCTAGAAGGCATACAACCATAGCCTTGTATCGCGGCAATGTGGTTGCTGTTAAGCAGCTCCAGAAGAAGAGTATAGATGTCACCAGGGCCATCAGAAAGGAACTCAAACAGGTGAAAAGAAATTTATGCTATCACTTGTAATTAATGTTTTTAAAGAAAAACATTCGGGCATGGTGATAGTGTATATTTATTAGAAATAAAATATTGATAACTCTAATGCTATAATTCAGTGAGGAAACAGGTTAATATTTTTTATATTGAAAAAACAGCCAGATATTTCCTCTTAACCCTTTACTGGTATCGATGGTCAAAAGTTACCCCAGAACATCAAACATTTTATTATAACTTTATGGTTTCAAACTCCTTCGCGTCTATGTTATCTCGTCATTACGTTACGTGCTACAGCATATGCCAGACATTCGACTTAATATTCACTAGAAGCGAAGATACGGTCCATTTTGAGGTCAAAAAATTAATATAAGGCAAGCAGTTTTTTTTATTCATTATTAATCTGAAAAGATCTTCCTATTTGGAGTATAATTAGGCATAAGAAATATTTATGATTTTTGTTTATATTTTCATTTAGAAAATACTGCAAAGAGCAACCTTAAGTCAAAGGGCATAATATTATAAAGTGATATGTGTTGTTATATTAATTATAACGGTAATAGAGTTTAATATTCTTAAAGGTAAAGTTTTTATAAAGGTATTTTTTTTTAAAACATTAAAACTTTAATCTTCATTGATGTATAAAACACGCTTTATTTTATTTTTTTCCAGTTGTGTTCCTCTATTTAGCGAAACCAGCTAAGGGTTAACTCTCCAAGAATATATCTGCGATTACATCAACATTACAACATTAGCTTAAGTTTAGCTTTACACACAACTAGCACATTAATTTTATTACGGGTCATTAACTTGAAGAACCCACTTACGTCGTTAGCTACTAAAATGGGTTGACCACCTGGTGACACAGGACAATGCCTTTCAGCGTCGTAAAACCGAATTACACTTATGCATCTGCGCATTAACTACATCCCAACTACGGAAAGTTGGTCATATTAGATAGCTTTTATTTTGACCAAATTATATGATATACATAGGACGTGTAAATAGTTTTTTTTTTTTTTATGAATGGGAAAGTTAGTTTGTTTGTTAAAATAGTTGATTTATTTTTACGTCTCGCAGCGAAACATACAAATAAGCTGAAATTTGGCACAGACATAGTTAAAGCGACGGTAAAGAACATCAATCAAGTTTGCCGCAGGAATACTATGTCGATTACCGAACTTAGCGCAGGCAAAAGCTAGTATTACCTATTTACATAAATGTGGTTTAGGCGAAATTAAGTTAGTACCTACTGTTGCTGTGCATTCAGACATGTTATTGCAATAGCGACATACCTATAAACCAACAACAAGAACTCACAATATACCACTGTAGAGTGTTCTTTAATTTCGTACGTGTTGGTATGACACAATACGAAAATAATACAGTACCTACTTTGTAAATAAAAGTTAGCAATTATGCTAAAGCAGAGAATAATTCATAAAAAAGAAATATTTATGAATTATTCTTTGGATACGGCATCTAAAAACAATTTAAAGACATAAATTTTTGACACCAGAAGAAAAATTTAACCAAATTCGAAAAATATTAAAGAGAAGAAATATTAAGTACCTACTAACAGTAAGTCTAACTCTAAAATAAAGCAAAAACAATGCTAAGAAATTATACAAAATTATGATTAAAGATGCCTAAACCTAAATGCATGGTACTCAACCTTAGTTTCAAGGAGCATCTAAACCTTTACTCAGAAACAACCGACAAGCCTAGTTCTGGTCGATTTCAGAAACATTTTTTGTGCATTGGCCAAAATGGGCCAAAATTTATAAATTCAAGCGACAATAAACACAGTGTTTTAGAATAGACTTGTATTTTTGGCACTGAAGTTGCTGAGCTGACTGCTGCTGCCCCAGCTCTTGATGCTGTGCCAATAATTATATGATTAATTATACAAGTAGAAGTAGAAGGTATAACATTAAATTCCTTTGTTTAGATTCGTGAACTACGTCACGAGAACCTCAACGCTGTTGTGGGAGTGTGTGTTGAAAGCGGTTCAGCTTGCATCGTATCCGCCTACTGCTCCCGTGGCTCTCTAGCCAGGGTTCTAGCTGACAGAGACCTTCACCTCGACGACATGTTCGTGGCCAGCCTTGTAGCTGATCTGCTTCGGGGTCTGATGTATCTCCACGACTCTCCCCTTATCTCCCACGGCAACTTAACGTCCAGCAACTGCTTGGTGGATAGCCGATGGGTGCTACAGATCGCTGATTATGGGCTTCATAACCTAAAGAGTAAGTATAACTGGTACCTATTCAAAAATCTTGTAGGATCATTTTCATGACAATTATTTACCATTACTCCTTCTCCTAAAACAGCTACTATAAAAAAGCAATTATGTAAAAAATATCAAATTTAAAATCTCATTTTGCCTATTCCTACTTACTGACTAAGTTATCAGACTTTCCGAAAACTTATAATCTTCAAAATTGTCGATAAGATCGGTTATTTATATATTTATATATTTTTAATAGTAGCTAGGTATATCAGTTATCAGTCAATTAACTATAGAGAAAAGTCCATTTTCTCAAACATGCTCGAGCGGTCAAATATGAAATTTGAAAATGGAAAAAAAACTTTTTTAAACCCAAACATTAATAACTTAAGAGATAACTAATCTAGTTTTATTTGAAGTTTGCCACAACAAAAAAAAATGCAATTTAGTTAATTTAAAAAAGGAAAAAAATTAAATAGTTATTTGAACGCGGCGAATTGGCGGCAAAATTACCTAAACTATTTTCATTATTGTCAATACAGTTGTCAATATAATTAGTTTTTTTACACGCATATTTGAGAAAAGCACTATACAAGCCTTGGCTACAACAGCATGGCCGGACTTTGTGATGCGTTATGCTGCGTTTGCGGGCCGCGGCTGTAATGTATTATAACATCTTTAATTGTTGCTGTTGTTTTATTTTGATTTATAACGTGATGTTAATAACATTAAAAAAGTCAGTTGGTAACTAATATTTAAGGAATATAAATATACATAACCCTCAGAATGCGAACCTTTTGGCTTGGATAACGCAAATGGACGTTAGTAGATAATCAATATTGGGTTACGTAGGTGGATGCACTGATGCTGAAGATGCACTTCGTATGGAAAGACGTATGCTGTGGCGAGCGCCTGAACTCCTGAGGGATCCAGATCCACCTTCCAGAGGGACACAAAGAGGAGATGTTTACTCGTTTGGAATAATTCTCTATGAGATACTTGGGAGGAATGGACCATGGGGTGACACCAGTCTAACTAACACAGGTAAAATTAGCTAACACATTAAATGTGAATAGAGTAAAACAGTTATATATTAAACTTTTCAGTTTTTTGGGTATAGCTATGAATATATATATATATATATATGACATTTCTGTAACAAACAATATTGTTAAATATTGTCGAAAATTGATATTCTATGTAATTTTAAGTCAATTAAGTCAATGGTCCATGACGGTAGCAAACCCCTCTCTGCGTTTTATGTATCGCATTTTATGAATGTGACCAAAAAATTCAATAAATCCTTTTTGGTTATGATCACTTTATAAATCTCTCTTTTAACGATTTCGCTAGGTGATTAAATATTAAACACTAGCTGACCCGGCGAACGTTGTTTCTCTTTTTAAAACAACTGGCGCGCTACCTTTTGTGAAAGGGTTCTACTAATTCAGAAACCTTCCCCGGCGTGTGCATAACAAATTACTAAAATTTTATTACATTTAGTTTATCCTTAGCATGTGAGTCCGACTCGCACTTGACCAGTTTTTTTATATTGGTTTATGTTTGTCGTTTCTTCTTTCATTATGACCACTTTTATTGCACATGGTATTGGTACGGTTTTATTACAATATTTAAAAACTTATTATAACTATTACTATATTTAAGTTTCCATGTCGAGGAATAACATTTTTTAATAATCCAACTTGTAGTTTGATATCTTTTCAAAAGATGCTTTGTAAGTGCGGCCGTAACTACATAAACCGTAGAGGAGAGTGGGGTAATTGCGAACACATAAAAGACAGAATAAATAGTAGCTGCTGCCCTAGTAAAAGTGTTTTATTTTTGACAGTCTCCATGTCTTTTTTCAAGTCTTCTAATTTATATTTAGTTTCTGTCTTTCTAAAGTAATGTATTGGCATCTGACATATTAATGAATAGTAAATTGTAAATGTCTGAACAAACTTATAATGTGTACTTTTTGGGGTTAAAAATCTAAGGTAATTGTCTAGCATATAAACATCTATGTACAAAAATACGTCCAAAAACAGATTCTTATACTTAATTTAAACAGTTTTTTTATTGTATTAGACTGTTAGTTATAAATTTTAACTTAAAAGTTCAACATTTTGAAAAATCTTTAAGTTTACTTACCTTGTACAGCGAGTGCGTCTTCACTTTGACGCATTCTGTTTGCACTAAGTTCGGGCTTGACTCTCAATTGCATCATTCGTAATATCTCATATGCTTTACCAACATAGCTGAACCTGTTCATCCGACATTACCCGCCGTTCGTAATTCCTCCGCCCTCCCCTAATATATATAATTAATTACATTTCTTACGTTTACTAAGTGAATAAAATATGATCTATGTTGTTGTACAGTTGAGTCTGTTGTCTATTACAAGTCCAATATAATTTTGCTAAATATAATTTTGAACACTTGCTCTTATGGTTGCACATAAGGTCGTTGTGCATGCTTGCATGGTTTTGCGCTATTACACTTGAATTTTGTTTTCTGAGCGCTTAGAAATCATAAGATAAGTGTCATTGGTAACCTGATAAACGGAGTTGTTTGCAAATAGGTCACACATTTGATTTACGTAAGTTATGTATTCACTCAGTCATAAGCTCCCTCGCAGCCTAGTTAGTAATGTGGCCAGCTGCTGAGCAGATGGTGTGGGTTCGATTCTCGCACTGGCCAAACATTTATGTCATAATATAAACATTTGTGTGTTGTCTTTAATCTGGGTGTATTAATGTATGATATGTATGTATTTTAAAAAAAATAAGTAATAATATATATGTATTTGCATCCGTTGTCTGGTACCCTAAACACAAGCTTTGCTTACTTTGGGGCCAGACGGCGCTGTGTGTATATGTCCAAAAATATTTATATTTATATTCAGTCAGCCAAATATAGTTTATTACAAACTAACATCTTTTGAAATAAATTTATAAAAGAGTAAACTTTAAAAGGCGTATATTGTTACTTTATTATATATTATACATACATTATAGTCTTTGAATTTTGTTGATGGTTAAGCCGTTTCGCTGGGTTTTACGTTTGTTTGTTCTTTTTTGTTCATTCGAATCTGGAATTACGTTTTGTGTTATCGTGTAATATATCATATATTAATAAATTACACTACCTCATACAAAATAAAATGCGATGTAGTTATCTGTTATTATGTGTGTACAGTAGTCAGTGTTTGATTTTATTAAACAAATACAGTAAGTACACTTTCTTTTTGAAGGCAAAATCTTCTATGAAATGCTTTGTCTCTCAGGGAGTTACAGTAATCGGTACGTTTTCCAACTCTTCTGTCATAAAAATCTGAATTAATATATTCGATTATCTCTTCTTCAACATCAGATAATACTAATAAATCATTCATCATTGTTTCAAAAACACTACAAGGCTCGAAAAGTTATTGGTCACCGATAGTATCTATCACACATAAGTTCACAACAACGAAATTATAACCTAGAAACGTCCACTTTGACAATGCTAACCCGGAGTTAGCGACTTTTACCCTCCAACGGCGAAGGGTTTATGGTAACTCTTGATGGTGCAAGTCACATTATAAATTTAACCCTGGATTGCGCAAGTGGCACTTACTCGTTAACAATATCATTACGTGCAGGTAAACCATCTAGGGCGCCACCCAAACGCATACACAAAAAATATTCAAATCAGTCCAGCCGTTTAAGAGGAGTACAGTGACAGACACGCGTACAGTAGAATTCTATATATAAAAAAAATATTATATAGATCGCATCGAAATATTTAAATCAATTACCAGACATTTTATGCCATATCATATTAGTAATTTATTAAAGCAAAGTCAATAATTCTCATGTAAAGTATCTAATTATTTGATATCTATCTCAAATATGTCGCACACAGGAGTATTTGAACTCAAAATTTGGTCGAAATTATTTCTTCAATTTTTTTTACACAATATTACTCAAATAGCTTATACAATACTATATTGCATAAATAACGTAATATAAATTATCTTTGTATTATGTGTTTAATATACGTATTTAACTTTTTATTCAAATATAACTTCAATTACTTTTTCTTGAATTATTGTTAAAACGTCCCTAAGACTGTAAATCTGGGAATAGGAGGATATGTCACTAACTCCATCTTTACTACTTAGTAGCAATACCATCAGCTGCCAGACGTCTTCTGCTGGACCCAGAGTTGCATTAGATATCCAAAAGTAACTGGTCTAAGCCGCTGGCACGGGTATCCTGTAAGTTCCCGCAGCTCTAACTAGGTCTCAGTCCACTTTTCATCCCTCTATTCCCAGTAGTTCAGTTGCCTGAACTAGTGGAATTATTTTCTTTTCTGTACTCCCATCGTTTATGGGTCCAACGGGCTATGCTGCCTTCCTATTGCCACTTTCACTTATTTGTCCTGTCTTCTCTAGTTCCTCTACGCATTTCCTTATTATGAATTTTGTCAAGTTAATAAATTTTAAGCATATCTCTCTCCATATCCCGCTGCTGCATAGCTTATGATATAGGCCAACGGTTGTTGACTTTGTCTACAAAACTTCCAACTTCTCCCGCACGTACACATACATCTGAGCTTAAAGAAATCCTAAAGGAGCTTGCCTTTGAAATACCTTGAGCTTGGATGAACGAAACGGGTAGGTCTAAGTGGGCTAACCATAGAGGGAGCTTTCTGTATCTATTTATTTTGAGTCATGTGTAAGGATAATAAGTCATCCTTTGCATGAAGACAAATTTTTGTTGGCAGAAATCATAGGCCGTGTTCGTCAGCCGATTGGGGGCGTTCTATTCCGTCCACCTCTGACCGGGGTAACGGCGCGCCCGTCGGTGCTAGCGGTGCTGAGCGCTTGCTGGAGCGAGCGGCCTGACCGTCGGCCCGACCTGCGGCTCGTTCGGATGAGGCTCAAGGATATGCATGCTGGCATGTAAGTAGGAACTCTTTTATTATCAAAGCATTTTGACTTAAAAGCAACTGAATTTTACTATTAAGACTTATTATGTAAGTTGCCAGATCTTTGTTGGCATACAGTTATATTTGTTATTGTAATTTTGTATTGCATTTTTTTTGACGAACTAAATTGTTAGGTTGACGATTGGTTCTATGATTTAGGATTTTAGGTCCCTCAAGGCTTTACCAATAGCTTTGGAAGTTCGTGAGACGAGTATGAAAATCAGAGAGAAACTCTAACTTATGCGGCTAGCATGCATTGTTCGTGAACAAATAATAATTTACATCGCTTAGATAGGCACTGACATATACGTTGTGAGTTCTCGCACCTATTTATACAGCGTGTTACAGCATAGGCATGCCAAAATCACCATAAGAGTATGTTAGAATTAGCAAATGGTAATGATTTATATTTCGATTCTTGAGGATATACGCATATATATAATATAAATAAATTCAAGTTCTATATTATTACTTATATTGTGTATCAAGGGTGGTAAGGAGAAAATTACTAACGAGAGGCTATTAAGAAGCTTAAGGCCCAAAGGCGAAGGGTTTAATGAAGCGAGTTTGTAAATTCCGTACCGCCCGTGTTACACATAATGTTTTTTTTCACATTTGCGAGTAAATAAATTAAATCATAAGGCGAATAAATAAATAAACTTCCCAAAACACAATTGAAATTGCGGGAATAAAAGTAGAGAAAATAATTTCACCGCCAGATGGCGCTTAAACATGTAATTGCTCGTTTGGCGCGTAATTCATATTTTCCAGCTGTTCAGCTTTTATACATACTTAATGGAATAGGTACGTCATTGCCACCCGTGGGTTCTATGAATGCGCACTTTGCCTTGAAGAAAGTAAAATTTACAAAGAGAAAGCCCGTGAGAGTAATTAAGGTCTTAGCATCCGCTTTGCCTGCACGTAATGACAACGTTTACGAGTAAGTGTCATGAAAAGAGTATTGAATTACAATAGTAGTAGTTGACTAAATTTCTATGAGTACTAGTGTTGGTGACATTACTAACCTTATACGATTTAGTATAGAGCGTTTTTTGCTCGGTTTAAAAAGGTAGTAATACGTAAGGTAGTAAATGCATACTTTAAAATTTTAATATTTCAAAAAGTATTTATCGCAGGAAAATTTTGTTTTCAATTACTTTTACAATAACCGTTTATAATAACGCATAAAAAATGAGGTATCTCACCTAATAACAGTTTTATTTATATTTTTTTTTACTTATAAAACCCTCGTCACTCATCAACATCGTATTCGAAAAGCTTTATCTGACGTCCCAGTTATCTCTTTTAACTGTCACACAAAAACTGGGTGTCATGTCATGGCAAGTGAAATAAATTCATGACGCACGACCTCCGATTGCATGACTTTTAAAACTTTTGAAATATAATTTGAATAACAGTTTTATTGATTGAAATCAGAAAATGAAATTAAATATGTGCAGAGATTTAAGATTATTGCGTAAATAGAGTGTTAATATAAACCGACTTTAAAAGAAAGGAAAAAGTTTGGTATCATGTTTCTGGACAGGAACAAGAACTTTTATGGGTACTATTGTTCATTGGGAAGAATTTATCAATTACCATAAGACGGGTCCATATAATACCTCGGTATGAGTTAGTTAGAGTTGTAAAAAAAAATATTGCACAAAAATAGTAGAATAACATTATCTAAAAACTTAATAAATAATATAGGCGGTCTTATGGCTATGGCGCGTTTTCTTCCAGACAGCCTTTGTCAGAGAAAGAATTGCAAAAAAAAGTTTAACCTTTTCGAGAATAATTAACTGAAATTTATTAAAAAGGGCCAAGTTGTAGTAGTATTGAATTAAAGTTTTTTAAATGATAATCAAATCAAATCATTAAAAACTGAACATTTAAAGTCCTCCTTGGTTCCTAAGATACATGTTTACCAAGTTTAGGTTCCAAAGTTACTCAAGTTATTGTAAAGTAAACTATTAAAAAAAATTTTACCTGCCGTTTAGGAGAAGATCAGTGACATGCCGACTGCAGCACCATCTACCGGGGTGCAATTGTGTTTTCAAACCATTCACGAACCCATTGAAATATTTAGACAAATTTTCCCTCAAATCGTCCCAGCCGTTTAGGCGTTAGGTGACAAACTCACATACGTAAAAATTATACGTAGAAAAAGAACCGACTCACGCTTGACGTTTTCAAGTAGCCTATTTCCTTTCCTGAGACTGACTATCTCCATGCCAAATTTCATCATAATCCGTACAGTGGTTTAAGCGTGAAGAGGTAACAGACGGACAGAGAGAGACAGAGTTATTTTCGCATTTATAATATTAGTATGGATGGGTGGCGCCTGTTACATTTTAACAAATGGGTGCCGCTGGAAACGGAGTCTCGGGAAGTACTTAGTTAAGTTTTAAAAAACCTTCAAACATATACACAACGACACAAATATATACGAAAAATAATCTACTTTATACATATATTTAAAGATATATATTATAAAACATATATTTCCAATTGGATTTTATTAATTAATTTAGTACTCAATTTAGTTCACAAAGATAAACTCCATTTCAATTCGAATACCAATTTCAACATGGAATCCATGCAAAGTGCACAAAGTTTCGAATTACATTGCCTTTGCATTCGATTCCAGCAGAGCTATTACGTATCTGCGATAGTAAAGTTAAAAGCTTTCATTATTGCATATTTAACTCGATTAACTATATAACAGTGATATGATTGCTGTTTCATATTTCCATTTATTTCATTGGGGGTAAGCAGGTTTCTGGTGCATTGTCAGTGATAAAAAACCACCAAAAGTGCGAGTCAGACTCACGCACCGAGGGTTTCATACCACCACAGACTGCTCGAGCTCGACTTGCACATGACCGGTTCTCATTATTGGCTGTTTTTCTATTGAGCTTACAATAGCTTTACGTTTAAAACTTGTATGTGTAGCTTTATTTATTGTTTGTTAGGAAAGCCGTTTTATTAACTCATATTCTGTTAAAATTTCAGGCTTCTACTTATTTAAATCTAAAAGATTAACCCTGTTTGAGGTTGGACAGTCAGACAGACACAACATAGGCTTGGTAATAGGGCTCTATTGGCACCCTTTGGATACGGAACCAAAATAAAAAGGAGCAACGCAATTACGCAATATGCAAATGTGGTAAAACCGTTTTCATTGCACCAACAGGCTATAATTGAGACAAGTTGTCTGCTGAAGAGTCGTTACACTGGTTAATCCTTTTGTATCCTATCCAGCTGTGCTCTACAAATGGCGCATCGTCGTTAAACAAGGATAAATTTTATTACGTAACGACTAAACGAGCCATTTTAAAAGTTAAACTACGACCATTACTATTATTATAAAAGCTGTAACGCAAGTAAAATTATGTTTACTGAATTTTCTTTTTTTATTACAAGCTTTTATTTAGTTTCACCTGTCCCGTTGTCTGTAATCAAATCTTGTTAGTTAAATTTGACACACTTCCCTTCCACTTACACACTCACTTCCTTAGTTTTCGATTAGGAGTTGAAATTTTGCATACTCACGTGAATCAGATGAGAATGCAATATAATTATGTCATGGAGCTGGTCTAATGATGGAGTTGAAAGGTGGCCATACCCCGTAAAGTTTGGGCTTCTGTGATTTGTCTCGACACTTACTCAGGTCTTAAACGATTACCAGAGTCTGAGCTAATTTGTTAAAAAAAATTAAGTATATTTTTGATGAAAATATAAAATTGTACAAAGTTGTGCACCCCATTTCGCGGGGTATCTTTAAATAACAGTACATGATTAATTAAATAATTTATTTGTTGTTTAAAGTGATGTTATGCCTTATACATATTTTGGGTTCAATTGCTCTACAAATAATTAAACAGAAATTGTTTAAAACCTTTCATATTTATACTATGGAACCCCATTTTATTGCTTATAGCAAGGTTTTTTAGCGTTTTGTATCGAAAAATAAGAGCGAAACCAAATGGACTTATATTTTTTTAATAAATAAGTAAATGTTTTTGGACGTTACACATAGCGTAATTTGAATCCAAAGTAAGTAACTCTTGTCCTACAGACATAGAAAACATCCAGACTCAAGACCAACACAAATATTCATCTCATAAATTAATGTCCTGTGCGGTAATCGAACCCACGCCTCTTAGTGCCGCAGGCAGGTCATTGAGCCACAGGGCCGAAGGGCACTTCTAAATTGTCAATTTAACAAAGTGTTTATTTTTATTTAGAATATATTTATGTAACCCTGGGTTCTGTATGATATGACTACCGAGAAGAGTTGTTGAAAAACTCAACACATAGGTATTATTAATCCCATTCCAAATTATATGACAATTTTTAGTTAAAAATATTATGTTCTTGGCCTAAGATTAGATAAATATAAATACCATATATAATATTCTTAATAAAATAGATAATATTTAAATGATAGACAATAGGTAGTTTTTAATATAAAATTTGTCATATAATTTTTGATGGAATTCATATGTATTAATTATAAATTAATCTTTTAGATTCCAGGTTCATTTATACATATACAATTTTCAGCCAATCAGCACTTCAGAAATATATTTTATTCTTGTGTAAACCGCTTTTAACCGTCAGTTTTAATGATTTTTTCTACGGAGAAAAATTCCACTATTTAAGTGGTTATTCTTTTCTAATATGAGATAATGAGTTTTCCTCTTTGACTCTAGGATTACAATCTAGATTATATTCACTGAAAATAAACCTCATTCTGTCAGCAGCAGTGTTCTTATAAGTTGCGTATGATCTCCTAAGGTACTAGAGTTTTTTGAAATCCTAAAACTCTATTTTCCCAAAGCTTCTAAGCTTTTCGACTTTAAACGGTTTTTTGTTGGCTAAAATTTGTTATTAAAGCCTCTTTAAGACTTACTCCTGATTAAGTTAGTCAAGTAAAAGTGGATTTTGACGTCCGCAAAGAGTTGCGTTGAATGAAACCCTTTGCGAGGGACACACGAAATATTTATAATTAAAAGTACATAGGTGCACTAGAAACATGATACACTTTTGATTTTGATGCATACCAATAACTATTTGAGAAGATTTTCCGTCTAGAACTTACGAAATTACGTAACGTTACGAAAGATAATCTAAAAAAAATACTAAAATTCTGCAAAGAAGTGAATTTTTGTTAAGAAACTATTGTGATTTAACTAGTAGGTGATAAAAGAAAATTACCTATCCGTACAGAATTAAAAATATTCAAATGAATGCACCGTGCAGTATAAGCAATATTATGTACATAAATGCGCCATGCTGTAGTAGGTATTAGGAATGTTATGTAAATGCGCCGTGCAGTATTAAGAACTTTATGTACTTAAATGCGCAATGCAGTATTAAATGTATTCTGTAAATACGCCATTCAGTATAAGGAGCATTATGTATATGCGCCATGCAGTATTAGGATTGTTACGTGAATGCGCCGGGCAG
Organism: Apoda limacodes; assembly: GCA_946406115.1. NCBI lineage: Eukaryota > Metazoa > Arthropoda > Insecta > Lepidoptera > Limacodidae > Apoda > Apoda limacodes. The sequence continues at coordinate 27,929,415 of OX291550.1, forward strand.
TATTAGGAGCATAACGTAAATGCGCCGGGCAGTATTAGTAACATTATGTGAATGCGCCGTGCAGTATTATTATAATTATGTATGAAACTGGTTGCTACGCTGAATCAATGATTAATTTCGTGGTAATCAGTCAAACGATGTTGGAATTCATCGATCTTTTTTGTATCTATGGATCTATTTTGACATAATATTATTACTATGTACAATAAAAATCTAATATTATCAAGTGCGTATTTAATCGAATTGGGGAAAACGTCTTTTCATTAAATACGATATAATTGTCGATAATAAGTGTCATCTTGAGATAAATATGTATATATGAGGAAAAATTGCTGTTTACGAACGCATTTCGGTCGCCAACATCTTAACTAATGTTATAAGTAATAAGAACACTGGGTGGATTATTTGAAAGGGAAAGTAAGACAATTGCAAAAAATCATAAAATACTTTTTATCCCGGTTTATCAAGAAGTTCCTACCGGTAACTTACACTGTATATATTCCAACCTTATATGTATATGTACAATTGTTCGAGCAGAGCTATTCATTATATCAAATTAAAAGATATAAAGACTTAGTAAATACCTACTTGTATTTTGCATCTGAACTGTGGTGTGGAATCTGCAATAGACAACCCTAAAAGCCAAATAGGGGTCAGACTCGCGCAACGGGGGTTCCTATGTCTAACCACTTTACAATTGCGCAATTCCGACTCGCACTTAGCGAGTTTTTATTATTTATAAGTATTACAAAGTTTAAAATAATAATAATTGTGGATAGTGACTGGTGTAAAACAATTATAATATTATTTAACTACTTCAGAGTTTACACTAAAATCCATACTAATATTATAAATTCGAAAGTAATTCTGTCTGTATGTCTGTCTGTTACCTCTTCACGCTTAAACCGCTGTACCGATTAAAATCAAATTTGGCATGGAGATACTTTTTGCGTCCCGAGAAAGGACATAGGCTACTTGAAAACGTCAAGTGTGAGTCAGTTTTTTTTCTTTATAACTGAGGAGTTGTCGTTGAAATCCTACACCGATAATCGAATTTAGGACGAGTGAAACCGCGGGAAAAAGCTAGTATGTTATACATTCAACAACTATAACTAGTATGTTATGGGTATATATATATTTATGGTCGCCCCAAAAGCCCGGTGTAGCAGTAATGGCTGATCAGAAAATAATGCGTCTGCCAACTGCATAGACAGTTCAGAAAAAAAATTACGGTCAGAAAGACAACGTAACCAAAATATTTAGAGCGCGCCCAGTCCATATCGTCTTACATACTGATGATAATAATATATATATAATAATATACTTTTTTGCGCATATAGAATAGAAAACAATTAACACAATAACAGAAATAACAAATTGGCGGTCTTATCGCTAATGAGAGATCTCTTCCAAGCAACCGTTGGGTAGAGGAGACTTTATAAAATTATTGAGTAGAATGTGCTAACTGAAACTTAATAATATAAGAAAAAAAAAGAAAACAACAGTAAAATAATATATACATTTATAGTAATAGCTTAATTTATATACATATGAATAATAAATAATACTAATAGGTACGTACAAACATCTAAATAAAATAAATATTTATCAATTACATTACATAAAATAAACTTATATAAATACAAAAACTACATACATCTTAAATAATATAGATAAATAAACGGTGTTGAAGAGACAGCTTAAATTTTTTAGTAATGCATAATTACCAGATTTTTAAGTATTCTTAAAGTTTGTGCTTTTTTGACATTCAAGGGCAAACTATTTCATAGCCTTATGGCTGTGACAGTAAACGAGTCATTATATGTTTGCGAATAATGTATTGGGGTTTTAAACATAATGTTTGTACTGGAGCGATGAGCTATAGACCCTATAAAATTGAAACGTTCTTTCAACAACCACGGTAGGACTGTCGATATGTTGTCTGGATATTATAAAAATGAACCAAAATAATTGTCAAAAACAATACATCACGCAATAAGGTAACGTGAGGAAGCGACTCCTTGCCATCTCCTAACCCACCGCACCTCCTCATCACACTTTTGTCGCCTGTTTTTCGAAAAGATGACTTACTATTGACGTTGATAGGGTCCCTTGGCGCCCTTTGAAAACTGAACCCTAGAAATCGCAAGTTATTTACGTAATTTACACACAATTAAAGCTTTACAATTAAATATTTCTTAATGGATATAGGTAGTTTCCATTGCCAGTTTGTGTCTCCAACAGGAAGACGAATATATTCGACAACATGCTCGCCATGATGGAGAAGTACGCCTCCAACCTGGAGACCCTGGTAGCGAACAGGACGGAACAGCTGCTGCAAGAAAAGAGAAGAACGGATGACCTTCTGCACCGAATGCTGCCAAGGTAACTGAAAAATTTATTCTTCATCAAGATAAGGAATTTGACTAAACATAGAACTATAAGAGTATAATAAAATCTTATAGCACAGCCTTAACACTCATTTTATTCACTATATGAATAAAATTATGTACAGTTGACTTTTCAGTTAATTTTCTCGTTGGTACTTAGAAGGGCATAGGCCCCCCCGAGAGCGACAACCCAAGCCGAGGCTTCCCCCGCGGGGAGCCCTTGAGCGTTGGGCGCTATATGGGCTGAGGCTCCTTCAGAGTCTCGCCCCAAAAGTCCGGTGAAGCAGTAGTGGCTGCAACAGCCAACTGCATAGTCAGCTCAGAAAAAAAGAAAGGCATAGGTTTATTTTATATTCTGCTGTGTGGGTTTTGGAATTTATCCTAGTAATCGTTTTTTACCGGTTCCATAATATTTAAATTTTAACACCTTGTTGAAAATGAGGTGTTTTTCTTACACGCAACGAGTTGAAGAAAATGTACTTTTCTCAAACATGCAATGATATGCGACTATATCTTGACAAGCTTCTTTGAGATAAATTGTTCTTGTAGCACAATATCGGAGAGCGATATGTTTTAGCTGTTATCAGCACATATGAAATTTGAAAATGAAACGAACTTTTTTAAACCCAAACATTAATAGCTAAGGTGATAATTCATTAAGTTTTATTTAAATTTCGGCCTGGCACAAGAAAAAAAAAGGCTATTTAATTAATTAAAAAAATAAATTGACATTTAAACGCGCCGAATGGAGTTTTGTCGCGAATCTTCAGAAGCGATAGTTGTTTTTTGTGTTTAATTCTTCTGAATTCATTTTGAATGTTTCGATGAATATAAATATTTAAGCATAAAAAGTTTTGTATGTTAAGTGTCAATATAGAAATTTTGTTATAAATCGAATTGTCTATAAAATCATATCTTTCTTCGAAATATTGAATTGCTTTTTTAAAAAACTGTTCAGTCTCCCGTGAGAGACATCATTCGTTTTTGGCATCCATTCCATCATTACATTTTGCTTAAAACCGGGACGCTGGACAACGTATGAAATAGCTGGACAATTCAGCCAAGTCCCGCCTATCTGGCAACCCTGCTTGGGACATGAAAACGAAGACGCGTGGTAACACCCGCGCCGCGATACAATATAATTGACATTGACTCGAGCAAATGCATAAATGGTTTGTTAGGACCGTGCGAGTCCATTATAATATTTAAAAAAAACTTTAAATTGTATCCCACTTATATAAATGTAAAAGTTTGTGACGTTGTTTGTATATTTGTTGATAAATCACGCAAATGCAAACAGATAGACCATGTCCTGAAAAGCCAAGGAAATACATTATAAATACATTATAGGTGTTTCTACTGGCGCAACCGCGCAATATAGACTAACTTAGATATTTTAATATTTTTTTTTTCTGAACGGCCTACGTAGTTGGCTGATGCAGAAATTACTGCTCCACTCACTAAAGGAGTCTCAGCCCATATAGCGCCTAGCACTCAAGGGCTCTCGCGGGGGGAGCCTCGGCTTGGGTTGTCGCTCTTGGGGTCTTCTCTTCGACTAGCATGAGCCTCGGACCCGAAGGTGAGTCAGCGCCAGGAGGGGAGTTCCCCGTTACGCGGTAGAGATTGTGAGTGAGTGGGGGTGAGAATACCTCGTGTATCCGTGCGTTTGCCGACGACGGACGCTATTAGGTCGTGGACGCGGAGGTCGTTGAGACTACTCTCGCCAACTGTGGATTACTCTAGGCTGTTCGATTGAGTTCTTAGGTCCTAGATCAAAAAACTTATCTGCCTTTGATTTTTTTCATGACAGGACGGTAGCGGAAGCCTTGAAGCGAGGAGAGCCGGTTCAAGCGGAAAGCTTCGACTGTGTGACGATCTACTTCAGCGACATCGTGGGGTTCACGCGGCTTGCTGCTACCAACACACCGATGCAGGTAGGACCTTGAATACCTACATTGTATTAAATCTTAAAAATACGTAAATTAAAAATAAACCGGTTCCGTAAGCTCTAATATCTACGTTAACTACGAAAATAACTTTCGCTGCTAAAACTCAGCAAAAGTGATATTATGGATGTTTATAGAATTTTAAGATGCAGTGCATTCTAGTTGCTATCTTAACCAACACAAATCTTCTAAACGAAAAAAACCATATATATGTACATATATATATACCTTTAATATCAATATTTAAAAAAAACATCACAGTTTTGAAAAACTATATTAAGGAAACCTTACTTACATATAGTTTATGATTAAGAATTTAAAAGTTCTATTAAATTAACTGTTTTGCTTTCGATGAGGTAATAAAATAGTAGGTATATGTTGTGCCGATGATGATAAGGCTTTTTCTTACCCGAGGGAAGAAACTAGTGTCGAAGGTTTTCATTCCGAGTGTAAGAAAAACCATTCTGTACCGGGCACAAATGATACTCATCAGATAAAAATATTTCCGATTCCTGTTTACGACAACGCCAATATTATTTAGGCTGCGTTAAAATTGAATAGTAAAACCTCATTTTAGCACTGCCTACCAACTACCCGTTCCGTCTGAGCATTTCGTGTCATTAGCTGCTCCCCCCCCCCCCCCCTAGGTGCCCATTACCTGAAGGAATTGGCTCAAAATAAACATGTTTAATACATTAAAATGACATAACATATATAATATATATAACATATAATAACATAACATAACAATGCAAAAATTTTTTTACACGTACCTAGGTATTTGTATTGGGTTACGAGGTATTTTTATATAATTGGTCAGTGTCGGTAAAAAGAGGTAAGGGACAATGTTTCCGAAGTGTGACTCAACCATAAACATAGAGAACTGTACAGCGCATTTCCTAACCAGCTGGGAAAAAAGAAAATGGTCGCAAAAGTGTGACAGAGACGAAGCGTACGCGAGGTGTCTTGTCTATTTGAAAAGACACCACAGGTTAACTTTTTATCATTCTAAAGTGTGGCCAACTTCGTGAGCTTATTGCGCAGTCCTTTGGACAGATTACAGAACAAGTCTATAAACTCAACGTAGTGATTATTCCCGTTAGCATCGAAGTAGGCGGTTGGGTCACGTACTACTCGTGTCGTGACTCGTGGCATCCGTGACATCGTCACGTACCACAGAGATAACAAATCACGTACGACTTGCGTCATTTTCCTGGGTCATAACGGCGGTTTTATTGATAACCCTTTGTATTAAAACATTCAATACCCAAATCATTAATTGTTAATTAAAGGATTCGGCGAATACCTTATTGGTCGATACCAATATATAAATACATTGAACCATTTAATTAGAACAATGAGAGTTCGTCGATTGACCGATCAGGCCCTTACAATTCGATTAGCTGCGTCAATTGGGCTCATTCACCTCTCGACACAATGATCAGCGGGTACAACGGCAAATGTAGAAATTTATTACATATTATTTGTTTTGCCGGGGATATAGGGTTTAAAACGGATATCAAAATCTAATCTAATCAGATAATGCAAATTTTACAGCAGCCGACAGTTTTCTTGGAGAATAGCCTCCGGTTTGTGAGGGGCTCGGGTGGAAGATTAATCGAAAGTATATATTTTACATAAATTATATTAGTTTCATATTCATTTTATGTATACTGAACTCAAAATTAAAGAGATGAATTTAATATCTTCATTCCTTTTGTTTGTTTGTTTATTATTATTTTTTATAATTGACAACAGAGTAGCAAATTAATTCCCAATATTCCCAACTGTAAAATAGCATGTTCTAGGCACGTGGAACATGATCTCTCTGATCGAGTTTGGGTGGTGCGATTATGAAAAAAAAAATTCTCGTGTATCCCGGTCGATAGGAAAGAAGCCCGGCTTCTCTTGGATAACAAAAATTATTTCGATAGGAACACTTTCCGGAACTCGAAAAAACGGGCCTACTTTGAGGATCTCGCCGAGTCGTATTAAGTCACTGTTATTGACCTCGGGTTATTACGGTTTGGGTATATCGTAACGCGGAAGGCAAATTTCATACCTTCAAAGACTTTTAAGAGACACCTTAAAAATCATTTAAATATTGCAATACCTTCAAGAGGTCCGAGTTGTGCTGTGTAGAGCGTGCGACTGCCATGTTAAAGGTCTCGGGATTGATTCCCAATATAGTTACAATTGTAAAGTTGCCACGACTCTGGTTTGTGGCCAGCACTGTGATAGGCTCAACTATTTATCACGTGTGTGGGACGGGGTACCATGGGTTTAAAATGGATGTTACGGGCATACGTTCGTAACATCTCTGGCCAACCCTCTGGAATCGTAATGGTATAATATAGCTTTTTATAATAAGTTTGATAAGGTTGGTGGGTTCTAGACGGTAAACAAAAAGGCTTGTCAAAATTGGTGCAAAACGCATGCAACGCTTCAGTAGCCGCGGTCACGCCGCCGCTTAGCGCTTCAGTCGCAAACGCATAGACTGATCGCATTAATCTTTATGCCTGCAACGACAGTTCAACCTATGCTGGCCATGAAAGTTACCACCACCATTTACGTAATTTACAAACACAATAAAAAAGAAGTGTGCCGCTAAGCGGTGACCCATCCCAGTACTGACCAAGCCCGACGTTGCATAACTTTAAATATTGCTCTTTGCTCCTATTGTTTCCTTTGAAAATATTTTTGAAATTGAGCAGCAAAAAGATGATAAAGCGAGAATATTGTTATCGAGTTTCATTTCTATAAATAAATAAATTAATTTGCGTCACAATTCGCTTCAGGCGGATTGTTTGTACTTCCTTTATCCACTTTATACATCACAAACCTATTTAGAATATAAAATTAAATAGGTTTATAAACTTTGTAAACATCATTAATTTTCAGAATTCTGGCTTTAAGTACGATCCACGAGACCTAGCAGTTTTATTTTGGCTTTGATGTTTGTTATTTCAATGCTAGGTTATGGCTACACATTTTATTGTTATTTTTTGCAGCATTAGAAGTTATGGAAAAATCAGAAGATTTGAAAAGGTCCTCAATATAGTTTTGGAAAGAAACTGTAAACTAATACAAGGCATAAGTCACGTTTAATACAAGAAAACACACTTACTGCGCGAGGATAATTATTTAACAATTTTACTTACAATAGAAACTAATTTTGAACTGTCATTTCCCCTGTGAAAATCACTATTTTATACTTAATTTAGGCATGTGCAAAATGGTTTGCAAAATATATATATATCTTTGTTTTTTTATTTTTTGTCAGCGGTTTAGAATACGTTTTACCATTCAGTGCAAATAAATAACTATAATATATAAAATACAGTATAAAAATTATCAACCCAAAAACAATAACTATTCGTGTGCGTGCTAAGAATAATTTTCTATAGTTTTATATTTATAGAATTATAATACTTTGTTACGCACTAAAAGCAAAGGTTTTTTCTGTCGTAAAATAATATTAAATTTCATATAAAAAACCTCACTATGAGCTTCGGCAACTGTCGAAATTCTAACTCAATATTTTAACTAAGTAAAAACAACATGTCAAAAGATATATGTACGTCTCTGGTTTTATAAAATAGTAAGGAATTTGGGCTTTCCAAAATCCATTCTAATATTATAAATGCGAAAGCAACTCTGTTTGTCTGTCTGTAACCTCTTCACGTTGTTTTTTTCTATAATAAAGGAGTTGCTATTGAAATCCTACACCGTCAACCAAATTTAGGGCAGGTGAAACCTTGGACATAAGCTTTATTATTATTAAAAATTTATTTGGTTGGTTGGTTGGTTGGTAGCTCTGTGCTGTCTCCTAAACTGTTTCTACTGCATATCAATGATATGTTGGACTTCAACAACAATTGTAGAAATATTATATACTCTGTATAGCGAAAGGGCTGTGTCCCTCCTGAAGACGACATTTTGTAACAACCAATTTACCCTTATTCCTTGTATTAATACTGTGTAGGTCACTATTTTTAGCAAATAAGTGATATTTTTTGCGTACATACATTATACAAGCCAAGATACATTGGCAAGGAACAGTTAAAATATCAATTTCCCTAAATAGTTCCCTAAGAGAAATTCGAGGCCCTAATTTTTTGCAAAATAAAGACTGTATCATCAGCCGCCTTACACCAAAGCGAAATGATGATGGTGACATAAGACTGTTATAACATTTTATGCATTTGATATTGGACAATTGACAGTCGTCCACGCAATGCCAGCAACAAGCACCGCCGGTCCTCCGCTGTCGGCGCAGCGAATCCTCAAAGAGCTCTGGCAACCTTACTTACCGCCAGGAACACAACACTACTCAATGTTAGTGTTAATACTAGGAAGTCCAAAGTTTATGTCTAGAATAAACTGGGTTAGTCTCCCAAAAGTTGGTGTAGACAATGTACTTATACCTTATAATGACCAGGTTAAGAATCTAGGTATTATTATAGATAGTAGTATGTCTTTGCCTTCACAGATAGCCGAAGTCAGTAGGAAAATGTTTTCCGCTGTGGGTTCACTAAGAAGGCTGCAAAATTTCCTACCCACGGACACTAAAATTGTTCTTGCACAATCTCTTTTGCTTCCCATACTCGATTACGCCAATGCCACCTATCCTGATTTAACCAATTAAACAAACTTGAGCGACTTTGAAATCTCTGTATTCGGTTTATATTTGGATTGCGCAAATATGACCATATTTCCTCGTGAAGCTCAAGTGGCTCCCAATTCGCTTTCGCCGGAATGCTCATATTCTTTCACTTCTTTACTGTGTGCTGTTCAATCCTAGCTACCCTTCTTATCTCTAAGAGCGTTTTGGTTGCTATGTCTCTTTGCGTTCCTCCTCTAATTTACTACTTAATACACCGAGTCGCAACTCAAAATTTTACGATGATTCCTTCACCTTACAAGCAGTGCAATTGTGGAACTCTCTCCCAGTAGATATCCGAAAAGCACAATCACTTATAACCTTCAAAGCACAAGTGAAAAAGCATTTTCTAAATCTCGCATAACCTTGTTGTTTTGGTCCCCCTGTTGTTCTAATGTAGACACTTAAGTATTTATATTATGATTGTTTTATTCATGTGTAGTTTATGTATTTTTATGTAAGTCATTTATGTATTTTATATTTTATGTATAAGGGTATTTATGTATTATGTAGTTTTTTATTTATTTGGTAATTTATACGTGACTATATTTAGTTTTTATTCGTATTGTATGTATATATCTTTATTTCAGTTTTTGTATCAATTTTGCACATCCTACCATTCCATTATCTCAAATTTGTATATCAATACCAACATAGGTTATCTGGTAGAAATTGCCATCTGGCGATAAGATCGCCTGTTGTACATGCTTTTTAATATTATTTATTCAATAAGTTTGTGTTATGTTGTGTGCAATAAAGGATATTTGTATTGTAGGTATTATGGCCGCGGTTTTCTGTAAGGTGGAGGTAGTTCCGAGGAACTAATCTGAAATTCGTTTTGCATAAAAAGAAAGTAAAATAACAATTGCCGCCGCTAGTTAGCAGGGGTAACGATCTTACACAAATTAGATTGATTATAATATACCTATTCTAAACAAAAAGAAATAATACTACATATATCGTAAAAACCTACTTCAAAATTAATCTATACTAATATTATAAAGAAGGAAGATTTAATTGTTTGTTTGTTTGTTTGTATTGAATAGGCTCCGAAACTACTGGACCGATTTGAAAAATTCTTTTACCATTAGAAGCCGACATTATCCCCGATGAACACAGGCTACTTTTTTCCGCGGGAAAATGCTTCATTCCTACGGGAAAACGGGTAATAGGACAACTGGTAGTAAGAATTATCCTTCCGTACTTATCTTTTTCACATAACTTCTAATCGGCTGAACCGATTGGGTTGAAATTTTATATAGGTATTTCGATGGTTTCCTGGATGATTTAAAACAACAATTGGACCCGGTAGGTGGCGCTGCTGTCGGTATGTCAACTACTAAACGGCTTGACCGATTGGGTTGAAATTTTGTATGTGTATTTCCAGGATTTCACAGACACGAATGTATTATACCATTAAAGAGGAAAGATATGATTGTTTGCTTTTTTTCTATAATAAAGGAGTTGCTGTAAGGACCTACGCCGATAACGAAATTCAGGGCGGGCGAAGCCGCTGGCAGAAGCTATATATAATAACTTGGCTACAAAAACTGTCTAACTTACTAAATGAATTGCCTATAAATCATCTATACATAGTATGAAACAAAGTCGCTTCACGCTGCCTGAACCGATATACGCTTAGATCTTTCAAACCAGGCCCGGATTTTATCGCGGTTTTCATCGACACATAGAGCAATTCGAGAGAATGATTTATACGTATAGTTTTATGTTAATTTGTTGAAATATGACGATAATTGTTCAAGATGTCGGAAAAATCATACTAACTAGGAGCTTTACATGGCATGAGTTTCATACATTTCTAACAGATGGCGGTGTAACTTAGTTTATCGACATTCAACACATGTCCAGACTGGGTGTAGTAATAAAAGGTATCCGCGCGAGTGGAGCCGTGAGTAATAGCGACCCCATTGTTGTATCAGATGGCGCCACTGCGCATCAACTTTAAGGGTAGTTTGCCTGGCCAGCTAGTAACCTATAAATCTGTTAGGTATGTACCCGGTTCAAACGTTCCAAAAATGCTTGCAGCGTTACCATGTTGGAGCGCTATAGATATACGTTGAACTAAGTACATACCAGACTTTAGATTAGAGCCCCTTTCCCTCTTGCATTTGCTTAATTTTTTAACAAAAGATATTGCTTCTGAGCACTAATGCACAAAATGGCAAGAAGAGACAAAGAGCTCGATTTACAGAAAATATTTTTTTTCTCAGGTTGTGGAGATCCTGAACGACTTGTACACGTGCTGCGACGACATCATATCGCATTACAATGTGTATAAGGTAAGGACAAGTCCACACTACAAACAACCTCCTATATTTGCACAATCTGCCAACTTTTTCCGTTTATTCTGATTTTAATATCTTTTTAAAATTTGTGTTCTGGGCCTTCCCAAAATTTTAGATAATTAGTAAGAATTCTGTTTTTCCCCCTCCCCCCGAATGTATGAATGAAATTCATGTTTAGGCTGTTATTTGTCATTTGATGGCTCTAGTCGTTCCGGATTGAAGACCGGACATTGGACAACAAGTTGATCCCAGAGGTTTTTGTAAAATCTACAGAATCCTTGAACATTACAGTCATCTTTCTTCTGCATTGTTATGGCATTACCCCTTGTCAGGTGGAGACGATAGGTGACGCGTACATGGTGGTGGGTGGTCTGCCGGAGCGGTGCTCGAAGCACGCCGCTGAGGTGGCCTCGCTGGCGCTGCACGTGTTGGACGCAGTGCCAGAGATCCGGATGAGGCACTTACCCGCGGCCAGGCTCAGGATCAGAATAGGTGAGCCAATACGATCTTACAAAAATTCCAGCTTCGTTAAATTTATACTAAAGGTTTATCTTAATCATCATTTTAGTTCATATTGGTCATAAGGCTCTTCCATTGCACGCCATTTCTCCTTGTCCTCTACCTTCTGCATCCAGCCACAGGCCACCCTTTTAAGGTCGTCTGTCAACCGCGTGGGAGGGTGACTCTCTTTAGGACAGGCATATAATGTTTAAGATTCTAGGCCGACGGAAACCATATAATTTTTTCTGTCTTTAGGTTGTATTGTGTAACTTAATACCTTTGGTCGTACCTGAAAGAAAGTGTACGAGCAGACGAAATGGTTATTATATAAAGAGGATCGTTTTCTTAGTTGCAGTTATGAAACCCATAAACATGTTCATTATTCTATAATAATTTTCTCGTTGCCATGATTTAAAGAAATGACTGAGACATGTTTGCATCAGGTATACACAGTGGACAATGTGCAGCTGGAGTAGTGGGAGTCAAGATGCCTCGCTACTGCCTCTTTGGAGACACCGTAAACACGGCTGCGCGAATGGAGTCTAGCGGGGAACCCCAGAAGATCCACATCAGCAACGATACATACTTGCAGTTAAAAAAACTTGGAGGTTTCAAATTTAAAGAAAGAGGGATCATTAATATCAAGGTAAGTATATTGAAACGAGCCATAATCGCTTAGATAAGTGTATGTTAATGCGAACCATACATTGACTTACAGGGCAAAGGAGAAATGAAGACGTGGTGGTTAGTTGGAGAAGATCATGAAAGGCGAAAAGGAGCATTTTATAGATATCGTATGTATTAATTATATATCTTCTTATTCTAGTTCTTCTTTGATAACAACTTTTTTATCTTCATGTTTGTTTGAATAAAGTTAAACATTATTTATATTTTAAACTTATTAGATAGAAAAAGGAAAATGGCACCAATTACCTTTGTTTTAAAAACTACAATTGCAATATTAAACATCAATTAGTTTACAAATATGGGAATAAGTAGTTAAACATTTTTTTAGAACTCGGCCTCAATCAAAGCACGGAGAGCGACAGATACCCGTGGTGTACTCCAGAACGTTCCATCCTCAACATCAGAGACCGAGCCCGACTGTCATGCGGAGGCTCCTTAGGTCCAGGATCAGCCCTATCTTCCCCTGGGCCACCAGCTTGCGCCTGTTTTGTCCCTCAAAGAGACCACCATTCTGCACCAGCCGTTTCCTTTTGTGAAGACTGACGCTAACATCCTTATCAAGAAGATCAGATGCTCCCATTCTGGAACAACGATGATTCAGATGAAGATGAGAATGAAGATGATACGGAAGATGAAAGCAAAGACCAATTTAATATTGTAAATAATTCTTTACAAGAAATCGAAAATGAGTTAAAAAAAAGATTAAAGGTTAGGAATGATGATAAACACAATAAAGTTCCAAAAGGCCCTAATAAATTTAACTTTGTAATGGATGAAAATCATAAAGTAATATATGAGTATAAGAATGAAGGTGATGAACTTTTGATGAATGATGAGGAAACTGCTGAAAGAGCTCGTAGTTTAGCTGCTTTACAAAGGCTTTATTCTCAGGATTATGATAATGGTACTTGGTTGTAAAAAGTGATGTAAATGAGATGTTTGATGGTGGAAAAAAAATTATGATTCATAAAATCAATTAAGGTAAATAGTAAGTTTAATCCTCGTCGTCTATTGTTATTAGTATACAAATTGTTGGCAACAACAGGAAAGTAGATGTTAAGAATAAAAATATTTATATCTAGACTCTGCCAGCGGCTCCGCTCGCCTGAGTTCGGTTATCGGCGTGGAACTCCTTAATTAACTCCAAGTATTATTGTATTATTTATATTAATTACTTAGTTAAACCAATGAATTGCTATAGCATGCTAAAGGTGCAGCAATAGTTCGTTTAACTCTGTTTAAGTTATTCCCGCAGGAACTTTTGAATTTTTAGGGATAAAAAGGAGCCTATATGCTATTCCAGGACCTAACCTATATGTTTGCCAAGTTTTATCCCGATCCGTCCAGTGGTTGGAGCGTGATTGAGTAACAAACATCCATCCAGATATAAAAACTTTACATTTATAATATTATTAGGATTTTAGAATGCAGTTGTCTTTATTTTAAAGAACTTGTTGCTGCATAAGAACAAATTTAGACAAACATACAAACATTTGAACATAATTTATAATGGTTTTAAATTCGCATTAAGTAGCATCTAAAAATCATATTTTGTTTTATTAATTACAAAAATATTTGTAAGATATTATAAAACACTTTTGCCAAAGAATAACAGTTAAATAGCTGTTAGATTATTATGTTATCAGTACATACTTAAAATAACAATTGTCTTTGGAAAATAAAACAATAAAACATTGATTATTGCCATTTCCTCATTTACCACCCCATTTATTTAAATACATTACTTATTTATTTACTCAGTAAAGTAAATTATTAAAATAGCTTTATAGTATACGAAATGATACGGTGACTTTTTATGTCCAAATTTGACAAAACAGACAAGATTTAATGATATACAACATCATAAACACACAACTGGCTTTTTGTCTCCTAGTGCATCTATTTGACAAACAATTAATCCTTCATAAGATTAAGAATAATACAATAAATATTCATAAATTAATCTAGCTTCGTTTCAGACTACCTGAAAGTTTGCTATGAACATAAACATATTTGCTTATATTGATGATGTAGCCAAACATATGGCATATAACGTGTTTTTTTTGAAGACTCCTGCCTTTAGGTATGTGTGTATATTAAAAAAAATGTTTGTACTTGCAAAGCTATCTACTTCTGTGTTTTTGGAATACAGAAAATATAGTCAAGATTTTCTCCAGACCCAATATTGTGCGTGAATATTGTAGTTAATTTTATGACTGTATCATTGCTATGAAAAATATTTGTTATATGACATACAACGTCAATATTTGACATGTACATTTTATCATATACCCATAGTGTATGTATTCAAAAAGGCACAGGTACACCTAATATATTTACCCAACTCTGTATCTCTAGTGTTACAGTTAAGATTCTAATTCAAGATATAACAATAACTTTTAACAAATGCTTGAAGTAGTGAAGTGTATTTTTATAAATTCGCAAAATATCTTACTACCTACTACCTTTTTTGGTACGTGCATATACATAATATGTATGTCTAATCAATAATATACATATATTTTCCGTTGGTAAAGGTTTTTTATGTCTTATAGCATGAGAAGCAGAACAAAGATGTCATATACCAAACCATATATATATTACTTTATTTTGGGAACAATGCAACGTATGTAGTAACTTGTATTTATACTATTGTTAGCGGATAAGGCTTTGGGACAAACCTGGGTACAAAGGAGATAATTAATAGACGCGTCAGCCGTTTTCGACCGAAGACAAAATATTAAGGGACGTACCTACACAAAGTTTGGCTTCCCAATTTACTAAAGCCGTGTTATACCGAAATAAATCTCTATCGAAAGTATATTTTACTTTTCCTGTTAAAGTACGGTTCGTCCTTTTTTTATTTGTACACACGCTAGGGTAAATTAAAAAGATCTCGGTGGTCAAAAACCAAAACTACGGTCGCCAATTCGCCATATTAAAATGGTGTGAACTTACGACGACACTAGCGACATAAGGTTAGAACTAAGGAGGTTTGAAAAGTTTGTTGTACTGTAGCTGGTTAATAATATTTATTTCAAAAATACACAATAAAAACTAAACTAAAAACAAATAATGCTGTATAATATGAAAATTAAAAAAAAAATCTTAACATTCAAAAAATTGTTTGCCCACGTGTTAGGGTTGCAAGAATGCTGACTGCATTTTCTCACTGATTGATTAGAGATTAATTCTCTGAGCGTAGAAATGGCCAGCTATCTTGTTTCCCGTAGCTGCTACTAATTTGGGAGCAACCCCTGTAAAAAAATATTCTATTTTTTTTTTATTTGGGTAACCAACATGGAAAATACTAATACAGTGTTAATATTCTAGAAACTAGGGTTACGATGTAAGTCTGTCCACAATTGTAGGTTATCGCAGCATGCAATGTGTCACACTTTTTAAAAAACATAGCTTTCTTAATATATCAGGATAAATTAAAAAACATGTCAAAACTAAATTTTGATAATATGTCAAAAAATAAAATAAAGCGAAATAATTAAATTAGATTTAAAAGAATATTGTAATTTGAATGTAGGTAAGTAGTAAAACCAACGTATAGTGAGAAAGCCCGTGGCCGGCCGACTTACTGTATTTTATAAAACCCTATATTAAGACTTAGTCCCAACTTGAGTTTTTATACAACCACACAGGTGTGAAAGGTGTTTAAATTTCATGTAAACTTATGTTAATATAACATTATAATAATAAAGGTTGAAAATTTAATATTTTGAAGGAATTTATTATTTTAATTAAGAAAATACAATGATAGACAGCTAGGCCAGTTTTAAGGTCTCGGTAGACGTTTTTTGAAAATGTCGAAAAAAAACTTATGATTTTTTATAAAATTTGCAAATAATATTGTTTTAACATCCCGGCAGACAATTTGTATGGAACGAATACTATTCGTTCTTTAGTTAGTATAAGGTTATATACCTTAGTATCTTACTCATTTTAGACTTTTAAATTTAAAAAATTAGAATTGATTAAGCAATAAAATTTACCCGACTATCGCAAAATTGTTAAAAAAAGTTCTAATGGATACATCATCACAATTACTAATTTGTCTACTATATGTATAGATTTTCGTCGTCCAATGGATCAGTATCTGTAAATATATAAAGGTAAAAAATATACCTACTTTAGGTAGGTCCTGTAATATATATTCATATTGTAGACTCTTTTTAATAACAAGAACTAAAATAAAGCTAAAAATACATTCTTTCATAAATACAGAAAACGATTTTTCAATGACGTAATGATTTTATACTATGTTTGTGAATGTCTAAATCACTTCACTATCGAAACAGCATATAAAACGTTGCTATTTGTTGTAAAAAAGTGTTACGTCTATTTCTGAACTTAGAACTTAGTGCAAATGTTTTTGTGTTTCAAGATACACTGATAAATATTATTAGTATTAACCCAAGATGGGACTAACGGGATCCCATTTCGTTTACGGTATAAGAGAGCAAATTAAAAAAATGAAGGGGTTTTATAAAATACAATACAGCCACAGGCTCTGTAACTAGTAGGTAAGTCAATTCCAGAATATAGAATAAAAAATAATTTTACATGTTACATTTCAAAATACTAAAACTAAAAGATTTAACTTTATGTAAATATATTTAATTGTTGATTTGTCCAATTTAAAATGTTTTTAACTAATAAGCCAAGTATCCTGATTTTTTCAAACATTTCCAATAATTAGTTACCTAAAAACACAATTTAATCAACAACATATTAATACGGTAAATCCCCAGAATAAATCGCGGCACGTTAGTTGAACCAAAATGGCGGCCGTGTGGACCTAGGATGGACAAGTCGCTAAAATACAAGTGACGTTTTTACATTCTCGCGTTTAGCGTTGCTTGGCAAGAGAGTAAATGATCATATAAGTAAGGATGAACAGGGGAATTAGTTTTATAAATTAAGATAAAAAAACTAAATTTATATACTTACGAGGATATATGTAACTAAATTGTTCAATTAAATCATATTGTCTATAACAATATAACGATCAAATGTTGTCTGTCCAATCGATATATTATATTCGAGTCATTAGATTAGATAGAGTTAGATATATAAATTTTATACATGTATGTTTCGCTGGAATCAAGAGTAATATTATTTATATGTTGATGTTAATAAAGGTACACAAATAAAAAACATGGTGATTTCTTTTATTAGACCTCACTCACGTGTCTATGGGTAAGAGCAATTACAACCAACGGGCTTGGGCGTAGCCACGGTGGGGCAGGGTGCGGCGTTTGCCCTGTAAAGTACCTTACCAAACCTAAAAATTCAATTATCTAGGTACTAACTGCAATTTGTAATATCCGTAAGAAAGTTCACATTCACTCTCACTTAATTAGCTCGGACTGTGGCACAAATTTCAAGGGTGCACATCGCTAACTGAAGGAAGTCAGTTTTTGTCGGACAATCACACGTATATTGGTTCGGAGTTGTCTCCCGGCTATCCTTCGTGGGGCGGTATTTTCGTAGCAGCTGTCAAGGTCGCCAAAACTCACCTCCGTCGTGTAATGGTGAAACGGTCCTCACGTTTTAGGAATTGCAAACGGTATTTTGCAATGTCGAATCGGTATTGAACTCACGACCGCTTTGTTCGATCTCGTCGTATCCTAATGACTTGAAAGCGCTAACTCCAGGCCATTTCTTGATCGGTAGTCCATGAACCTCCTTGCCTGAATACCCCTTCATCGATGTGACGGTCAATCGGTTATCGCGCTTTCAGTTGCTTCAGCGCAACGCAATTGTTCCACTGTCGGTGGTCCTCAGAGTACTTACATTTGTTACAGCAACGGGTTCGGTGGACGGGTAAAGCCAACCCCCCGCGCGTCGGAGACCTCGTTTTCTTAAAGGATTCAAATTTACCGCCTTTGCAATGGCTTTTAGGTCGCAGCGTACAAGTATTCCCCGGTTCGGACGGTATACCGCGGGTCGCAGAGGTCATGGTAGGGGATTCAGAACTAAAGCGTGCCGTCGTGACGCTTTCTCGATTGCTCAGTAGATTGATGGCTCTGGCTCGGTTTATCCTCATCCAGACACGGTCTGGTTAGGGCGGGGGTTCATGACTCATAGGTCGGACCGGCGTGACGGGTAAGCTAGCATTCGCCGTGCCCTATGTGTGCACCGACGCACTCAGTCGCTCAGAATCCTTTACAAGAAACGGCTGTCGTGCCTTTTTCGAGCTAATTATGTACGAAATTAACTTTTTTTTGTGAGTGGAACAAATAAACACACCACAGACACATACACACACACAATACATACAATTTCTCACAAAACGTTATCCATGAACAACTGATGTCAACTGTAAGTAGCATTTTTTCTTAGGGCCTTCGTACGGCCTAGTTTTTAATATCCAACTTCGCTGCTATAAATTCAGAATTTATTGTCTCTGTTTGCCTTATTGCGAAATATTCCGCACTGCTTCAACCGATCGTAAATGTGTTTCAGTCAAAAAGCGTTGACTTGCTCCAGTGTGCGAATCACATTAAAAGAATCATCGACACATTAAAGAAACATCGTAAAAATGTGGACGATCAGAGTGGCAGTTTCAGTGGTAGCTGAAGCTCAAGTGATCGCTGACGCTCTAGAAGTTGATTTTACAATAACACGAATCGCGAAAATACAGACGCATCATGCAAATCCTCCGACAGAGAATTCTACCCAGTTTTGGAAACGATCGTTGATTATTCCCTACCTAGACTCGCTAATTATGTCATTGGAAGAGCGTTTCTCGGAGAACAACTTACCGGCATATTCTTTGTTCTCATTGCACCAATATAACATGTTGCAAATGGCATTCGAAGAATTTTTGAAAAAAAACACAGACCTTTCGCGAGTTTAATAACTTAAGTGGTAGTTTCCACAGCGAGGCTGAATTGTGATACCATGTGTTGAAAGAAAAAAATATGTCATTGAATGTTCTGAAAGACATGGAAGTGGCAGAAGTGGTAAAGGATTCAAAAATGTTTTATCCGAGCATAAAAACTGCGCTTGCTATTTTACTGGCCCAAACGTGTACGACCTGTACTATAGAGAGGTCTTTCAGTACGTTACGGCGTGTCAAGACGTGGCTTCGCTCTACCATGAGTGAAAATCGTCTGAGCGGTCTCTGTATGCTGAGTGTTTACAGGATGAGGATCGCTGAAGCTAAAAATTAATTGGAAGCCGAAGTGCTAAGGAGGTTCTGCCAGAATCCACGCCGGCTTCTTGTAAAGTAATATTATGAAGGTAGTTAATACTTAAATAAATAAACAACCTATAATACCTATGTGTAATTGTTTATTTTCTATACGTGAAAGTACTATCTATAGATAGATATAAACCTCTAAATTGACTGATTAACAAATTGGCATACGCCCAGAGCCCAAACGGCTGAACATTTTTGGATGGAAGATTTCGTGGTGTAGGTAGGTGAGCAATAAGGAAGTGTTTTTGATAATTCGAATTATACGTACAGATACAGAGTGCAATAGGGTGTAACCTTCTTGTATGAAAAAATTAAGGGAGTCAAGACTGCGGGTATAGTTTGCTAGTTACATATTATTTTAGACTGTTGCCCTACCCTGAGACCATGGCTGGCTACGCCCATGCCAACAGGCATGCATAAGCCTTGCTCAAAAGAAAACCTGAAATGGTTTTACTTTCTTTAACACTTACCTATTCGAATATCTGTTAATATCAAACGCCGACATCAGTTAAGTTTTTAACCACGATCGATTTTGATTAGCCATACTTTACTATTAAATTCAAAACCCATCCCTTGCTGTGTTGTTAATATGTGTCCTAAATATTTTCCTTAGAGCGATCTCTTACTCTCACTGCTTTTTCTTATAAAATTACCTTTTGGACCCCAAACTATTATTGACTTTGACTTATAAAACTCCTTCGAATTCAAAGATTTAGGATAGGGTTAGTTAGGATATAAATAAAGCTACTTCTGATTCATAGATTTTGGATAAAATTGGCTGAAATTGCTAAATAACGTAATTTCGTTCTCAACATTTTATTTTATTCTTTTTCTTTTACTTAGTATTATATTGTACAACTATTTATATTGAAACAAGTTAAGTAAGACACTCCTAGAACTTAATGCTAAAGGGTTAAGCAAAATTTATTTTTTTATTTCGCTAGAATTCCGCAGTCTCTGAATCAAAAAGGATAATAATTAAAGTTGCCTCGAGGGATTGACTTTCGTGGACATAGACACTTCTGTGGGATTATTCTCGGCTCACCTTTAAAGTGAAAAATAATTAAAGAAACTACTTTCGGTAAAGTACCTATATATATGTTATTTAATTGCAAAATTTGAGTAAGAAAGATAAACTAAGGGATTTATTGCGAGAAAGTCTGGAGTAGTCGTTTCTTGCGTTGTCATAGACCACAATGTATGGACGTACATCTCATTTCCCGAGACCTGTTTACTAATTGTCCATAGGCGAGATACTACTTCCATATTAATATAGACTCGAAGGAGCAAAACAGGACATAGACTTTATTTCAAAGGAATAAGAACTTAATGTTAAGTACTTTACCTAGCTTAAATATAGATAGCAGACAACAGGTTGAAGTACACTTAACGCACCTTAACTCAAGTGGTTTAGTCTAAGTACATACATATACATAACACCACGCCTTTTTCCCGAAGGGGTAGGCAGTGACCAAAGTACCCTAACATTGTCTTTTTACTCATAAATTAGTTTCGTACATTTACTTTGATTTATCCTCTTAACATTCCCAAATCTCCTTATCCTTACACCTTAGAACCAAAGTTGTCACGTACACGAATTTCCTTCCACCAACGAACGAACGTTTAGCCAAGGTTTTCCTAAAGAATTTTAAAAACATCAAACAACAATACCAAAGCAGGAGACAGCACATGCAGTAAACAAAACATGTTGTGTAGATGTTTCTGTGTAATGTTTCGGTGCTACAAGAGCAGGATACCCAGCTTAAAGATAACAATATTAGATTTTTAAAGGGTCGGCTGCGTGCGAGTGACGCCTCTGGTGTTGCAAGCGTCCATAGGCTGGGTGACCGCTTTCCATTCAGGTGGGCAGTTGGCTTGCTGCCGACTTAGTCGGATAAAAAAAAACCTTTCTCGATCTTTGTCTTTACACCTCTTTTTGACTTTTAATATTTTCTCATATGTTCCGCAATAAAAATACATTCCTGATCCACCATATATTCCATCCTCACTTTCAATTAATACTTTCGAATAAAATCTGCCAACAATTTTATGTAAACATATCTTGCGGAATCTTGCTGCAACCCTTTTCCCTTATACTGCTGTACGGCTATGGAACAATCTTTTTTATTATACTACAGGTTGCAAACAAGCTCGCGGTCTGCCTGATGGTAAGCGGTCACTGCAGCCTATGGATACTTGCAACATCTGGGGCTTCACATATCTCATAACTACTTTTTTGAAAAACCCTATACTGTAGTCCTTAGAGAAAACCTTGGCTAATTCCACAACCTTAGCGTTCGCGGGAAAAAGTTTTTCTGAAACCGCATTGTACGTGGCCATTAAGGTTCTAAGGTGTGAGGATGAATTCCCTGCCGATGGCGAGCGGTACGATGGTAGAAAGTAGCCGTGGGCATCATTTCGAAAAAAAAATCAGAACACATTGCATTGTAAAAGTGGTAGTCGTAGAACACACTCTCTTTCTTTTGGTTTACAACTTCTTTTACTATCCTGTTTATCCCGTTTAGTATCTTATATTCCCTACTAGCCACTCTCACTTCCTCATCAGATTTTTCACATTCTTTGGCATCCATATTGTTTTCTTTGCACATACTAAATTTTGTACTTCATTATCCCACTACACACTCTTAACCTTTTTTATATTTCTTATTTTAGCAAATCCGTATACTAAAATTATCACAATTACAATTCTATTCTTGAATTAATTCCTTATTTGGAGTTTACTCCTTAAGAATCGATTTGCATATATAAGGAGCCCGGTATGAGAAAAATGTGAGGAGTAAAATCTATCGATGAATGACCTCGTTACGTTTTTGGTGCGCATCCTATGTCGCGCAACTTTCTAATTTGGTTGTGAGTGTAGGGTATAGGGACATGTGCATAGGGTATACTGCAAAGCGACTATACCTATATGTTATTGGGTTTGTTTATTTCTATCAGTGTCGACATTTTTATATTGCTGTTTTCATTATAAATATCAATAATTAATATTGTTATTGTGAAGTTTTAATCGTTATCATTGTGTTCCGCTAAAGTGAACTGAAGGTATTTTCAAATAACTATGGCAGAAAGAGGTGTAGATGATATTGCCGGAACATCTAAAAAACACGTGGCTGCAAGGTACGTTGCAATTCATGTATTATATGTATGAGCATGTGCAATTTGTATTTATTAAATATTTTAATAATTATCGAGCGCATCCACATAAAATAGAAAATTTCTAACCTAACCAAAAATTAATTTTTTTGTCGATGTCTATAAATTCTTCCACGTTATTATGATTTATTTTATAAATAATTTTTGAATATTAACAATTGTAGTCAATAATTCGATAATATTATCAGAAAAATCGACAATATTTTTTCATTATAATAATGTTTTTATAAAATTTTCTTTTGAAAGGTTATTTTTTAGCTTATTTAAATAATTTTCATGTACTATTTATTATTGTACGTAAAAGATTTAGTGACATAATTATCTTTTTATAACCATTTTTGATAATTATTGAGATAATATTATATTTTAAATAAAAATTAATTATAATAATTTTAAAAAAATGTTTATGAAAACCTTTTTTTATCAATTTTCTTTTTAAAGTTAATTAAAATTTTTATAATTATGCATTTATAAATTTTCTAATTTTTTTTTATATTTTTTTACTAGTGTACCCATCTGCCAAGCCTACCCGTCTACCAAGCCATCTTCGTCCTTTATAATATTAAATTCTATAAAAATAAAATATAATAAATAAAAAAAAAAAAAAATAAAAAAAAAAAGAAAAAAAAAAAAAAGAAATATATATATAAAATAAAATTGTTGTATAAATCTAACATAGTTATCAAAATAATAATTAAATAAGATCGTGGAAGATCGAGGACTTAGAAAAAGTTAGCCAGGATCGTGGCGGTGGAGGTCTTTAATATTTTTGTAGACTTTCTAAAGACGGGCTTAACACATTTATGTAGTTAAAAACCTAAATTCGAAAATAAAATAAATTTCATTACTAGAACACCCGGGATAGCATAAGTTTACGTAGACATACATAGGCAGCGGCGAGCGTCGCGTGGCCACAATATATAAAGAAAGCGTATGAGGTGGGCATACACAAAATGCGATAAATTGATATAAAATGCAATGTATTATTGAGTGAATACATTCTAATATGAGAGGAATTATGTACCTTTCTGATGGCTAATAAAAGGTGGTAGTGTTGTAGTGACCTGAATATTGGAATGCGACTCTTTTGCTTGATTTAGCGATGGATGTTGCTTCTTATGTTTGATTGCTTATACTGCTGCTATACAATACAGGTAAAAAGTCCTCGCCTGAGTAAAGTAAAGTGGAGACAAGGAGATAATGGAGGCATGCCCGGGGATCGGAAGCTTAAAACCTACTGGTCTCTCAGAATGTTTATCGTTAACATTCGTTAGTGGCTTCAAGTTACATCGGCTGAGCTCACAGACGGTTTGAACATCTCTCGCCTAACGTTTCGATCCGTTTGTTTGGGTCAAATACGGATGTGAGTTCAGTGCCGAGCGACTTGAACGACGACAACAGATTACACAGTGTAGAAGGGTAAAGGTCCTTGCCCCGAGCTGTCTGTCAGAGTCGAAAAACTGCGAAAGAAGGCAATTGTATCTTATTTAAATTGACACGTAAACCGTTGCCATGTTGCGGGGAGTCGGACGCTGATTACGCGAAGGCGACAGTGATACTTCACCTACGCGACTGGTGACACCAAATAGGGAGAAGTCTTGTAGCGATTTGAATATTGGAATGCGACTTCTTTGCTTGTATTAGTGATGGACGTTGCTTCTGAAGTTTGATCGTTTATAATGCTTCTATATTACACAGGTAAAAAGGCCTCGCCTGAGTAAAGTAAAGAGGAGACAAGGAGATGATGATGGAGGCATGCCCGGGGATCGGAAGCTTAAAACCTACTGGTCTCTCAGAATGTTTATCGTTAACATTCGTTAGTGGCTTCAAGTTACATCGGCTGAGCTCACAGACGGTTTGAACATCTCTCGCCTAACGTTTCGATCCGTTTGTTTGGGTCAAATACGGATGTGAGTTCAGTGCCGAGAGACTTGAACGACGACAACAGATCACACAGTGTAGAAGGGTAAAGGTCCTTGCCCCGAGCTGTCTGTCAGAGTCGAAAAACTGCGAAAGAAGGCAATTGTATCTTATTTAAATTGACACGTAAACCGTTGCCAAGTTGTGGGGAGTCGGACGCTGATTACGTGAAGACGACAGTGAAACTTCACCTACGCGACTGGTAACAAACTCATGGAATCATATTTGGTTCGCGACTAAATTCCTAAAAAGCTGCGATACTGAATATTACAAAAATAATCTAATTCACACTTATTTGATCGTTAATCGATCAAATAAACTATAAACTATAATTCTTCGTACTTGAACTGATAATATACCTATTATACATTTAACCTGTTTATGAATCCTTGATCATGTATGGTGTGGATGCCGGCTTGAAAACCGAAATATATCATTTATAATCTACGACTGAAGTTACATGGATGCAGTGGGGCTTATTGCGTCTTGCTCTTCGGAGTGTGTAAAGCATGGGGCGTGCCCTCTTGGTGAATTCCATGGCTGTTCCATTGGTACATAATAATTATTACCTACTACACAAATGGTCCAGTGGGGCTTATTGCGTCCTGCTCTTCGGAGTGTGCTTAACACGAGACGTGCTCTCTTGACAATGTCATGGCTGTGTCTGTGCGAACGGATGTCACACTCTTTGGCCTAAAGGCTGAGTGTTTGTGCTATGCACGCACAAGGATTTGTTCCTGAAACTACATATTAAGACTTCGGTCTTCAGCTTCGGCTGCAACGATAATTTAATGGTTATACCATTTATGATTTCACACCTCTACTCCTGCGGGGGATGTGCGCTAAGTTAGCCTCGGTATGGACACGTACCGTGGGAAGCGCTGGGTGGAGCTTCCCGCCTTTTTATTTTTTTTAGAAAAATAAAAAGCGCATAGGGGTAGAGGATACTATTTTCATTACTAGAACGGTGTTTCAGTCTTTCTCTTAAAGAACCTGCGGTCTACGTTACACAATAAGGTCCTACCACTTAGACGATCACATAGCCAAACCTTCGTTAAATTTATACTTCAATTTTCAAGTTTCATGTTTATATTGTCTTATAATCTTTTCTTTCCATGCTGGTTAGTTAGGTAGGTACGTTAAGGGTAGCTAGTATAGGTGTTTGTTTGGGGGGTTAGTTACAATTTGGTTGCCTTCGACCAGGATTATTAGATTTATATAAAATCTTATAAAGTTTAGAATTTTAATAAATACAAAATTTTAATTTTATTTAAAATCATAAAAAATAAATAATCGAGAGTCAATTGTATGAGGAATACATAGCAGTTTAGTTTTGGTACCTGCAACATACACAAAGTAGAAGTTGTTACATTTGAATCAATGACAAAATAGTCAAAATAAATATTTGTTGTTTTGATAGTTGATTTAATGTAGTAGTTTATGTTATATTTCAATTTTGGCAAAAGTATAAGAACCTGTGAGTGTTTACGGAATTATCGTAAATTCAAGTTTTTTTAATATTTGGTTATTCAGACTTTTAACTAACTTTTAGTTTGACTTTACTAAGATTTTGTTTGAGATTAAACAAGTGAATTCATTTTACATTACTAAAATTCCGAATCGGTATTTTAAAACAAATGTCTATAATAAGTAGTATAGTATCTTTTTATTGAATTAAATAAATACATGATTTATACTTTACAAATTTCACTTAAATCATAACAGGCGATACTATTCTAGATACTTTGTATTTACGTTAAACGTTTTAATTGCAAGTTTTGAGTTCCCTTAAATCGTGAAAAGAATTTCTTAATATTCGCATAATTTATGTCGATTAAACAAAATATAGCTTTTTACGAGACTAAAAAAAAAAAACAATTTTACTCCATGGTTAATTAAATCAAATTTAAACATATTCCATATCCAACAACTTAATAAGATATTTAATATGTTCTATTAAAAAATTGATAATTTCATTTTACTTAATGTGAATTTGAGTAAGTAGTATACTGTGTCGTAAGGCAAGGTAATAACGCTCATCCATTTATCCAAATTATGGTGATGTAATTTATGTAGGTTTACATGTATTATTTAGGTTTATTAAGTAACTTATAGGGAAATTAATATATTTCATTAGATTATTAAAAGTAGTTTTGTACAAAATCCAATCTAGTAAATAACAAAAAATCGATTGTCTAATTTATTGTATAGTTGCAATCATGGTGGTCGATTTTGTTGGATGATTGAATTTTGAGTAACGAGTGAGGTCTACTAAGAGAATAAGCTGTCTTATTTTGGTTGACAATTTTAAAGAAATTCTCGGAATCGAACAGTAGTTACAGTAAGTTTTACTTCGACGGGCCGATGGAATAAATGTGTTTAAGAAAGTTAAAAATCGTAATCACTATGATCACAAGACTAGTTTTGTGTTCAGTATCCTTACAATGTTAACGTGATCTACAATATAGATTTTCTTAACTTGTAAATAGTGCGCGAGCGATGGGTCTAGGAATGTTTCGTCTGCACTTCTAAAGGTTGTCTGCGGTAAACCTTTATTGATTTTAAACTATTTATTTAAACTTGATAAGTTGGAGCCTGGGTTTAAATCAATCCTGCTAATATTATAAATGTGAAAGTTTGTATGTCTGGATATATGTTTGTTGCTCAATTACGCTTCAATCGCTGGACGCATCGAGATGAAATTTGGCATATAGGCTAGGTCCTGGAATGGCATAAAGGCTACATTTTATCTCGAGGAATTCAGGGGTTCTTGCGGAAATAACTGTAACAGAGTTTGGAGAACAATAGATGGAGCTATAGCTTGCTATGGCGGGCTTCATTGGTATAATTAAGGAGATAATTAAGTAGTTTTATGTCGATAGGGCGGGCTTTAATTAAATACTGTAGTTTAGTCTGTTTGTTTAGACAATTTGAAATAAATTTTTAATAGAAATAATGAATGAATGCAGCAGGTATAAATTAAAATAGGAATAAAAAGTACGTAGTCTGGGAACATATCAAAATCTTTTTTGTTTGTTAAATTTTATAAGGATAAATATAAATTTAAACAAATTTTAAAATGTACACACTGAGATATAAAGGAAAATAAAAATGATTAAGGATATTGAACACATAACATTTTGTATTCATTTGTTTCAATCACATCAAGATCTGTTTTAATACGGTACGCTACTATGATTTTTGAAATTTTGGTCAAACTATCAAATTGTTTTATTATTAATTAGGATTAACTGTATAATATTTTCGATTCATTTTGACGTGACAACGTCTTATAAATTGGTTTGCCGGGTGACACTTCAAGAAACTGCGTTACGCTCCGCTCACGTTATGCGCTCACAATGAGAGCGAGTGAGAGGCACGCGCCCGCCTAAGAGCGAGAGAGACAGACATAAAATCATTGTCACGTAAAACTTTCGCCCGTATACCGACTTTACAGGCAACCAGTTTTTATTTCGTGATACAATCTAGCCTTATGGGTTTTTAAGTCTTACACTTATACTTATAAGATGATGAGAGAGATAAAGATCTAAATAGAATATTTATTATGAAAATTTAACATATTTTGCAAATATCAGTTAAGGTAAATATTTGGTTGTTTAGTAAAATTATATATAGTTTAACATAGACAATAAATACACAAGTATATTATCTTAAGAAAGGGTTTAATAATAACTTATATTTAAGGGGCATTAGGGTTGTTTATATCTGGTGGCATGTCAAAAATTTGTTCGAGGCGCTATGGAACAATCATGACTGAATTAAAGTGAAAACCATTGTATTTAGAAAGAAACAGACCTTACTAGATACACCTATGCAGACTACTGCCGAGTGGATGAATAGGGAACGAGTTTATACTAGACATTTCAGTCTACCTTTGTAGCTTCTCTATTGTATAGGTATATGTAACACAAAAATAAATATGTGCTATTTCTGTTTTACAGGAATTTTGTTATTATTCACAAAACTGGTTTGTACACAGCAATCCAGTTTGAAAAAATGAGTATATCTTGAGAGGCCTGTGTCTGGTACGCTGGGAAAATTAATCACGATAGGGAGATGTGTGTAGTTAGTCACCGGGAAATGCACTGAAATTATTAATATTTTTTTTTTTTCCGTTGGGTTTGTAGTCGTCCTTAATGACTACACTAGATATATTAGTTTTATCAGCGTATAAGTGGACCTTGAGTTTCTTAGTGAGCTAGGGTTAAAGTGCGGAATACCAGGCGACAGAAAGTTTGGTGTGACGCATATACTTGCCAGAGTGTGTGGGTGAAATTAAGTCGACAAGATTTCTTAATTGCAGCCAACACGTAACGGTGTTCCTGTTTAAGATACTACTCCGCGTTAAGATCTTGAAACCTCTGGCCACAACATTGGGATCTTGGTCGACATAAACAATAGATCAGACTATGATTTGGACTTATCTGTCTAGGGGGAGATTCATTCAGTTGGCAATATGTGAGTAACAATAGGAAAATGGTAATTATCGCACCTCTGTTAGGTTGATGTGCTACCACTATAAGCAGTAGTGTAGACTTTAAATTCCTTTAGTAAATATTGCTTGCTATGGTTTCAATAAACATACAAGATACATTACTTAGGACAGAATAAAGTAAGACAAATTGCTATAGTTTTATGTTGGGGAACAGTGATGTAATAAATAATAGGTATTTAAATGTTTAAACCTATTTAGTGGTTGTTAGTTACTTATTCGCGATCACAAACTGAAGTTGCCATTCAAGAGTTTATGCCTGCGTGGCTACTTTATGACAATGATTTTTAAGAATATATTAGCTTGAGCGTAGGGTGGGAGTGCGCTAGTTTACAACTACTATCCTAGACAGAATATTCACGCAAAGAAAAAAAAAAAAAAAAAAAAATGTGTTATATGACGTTATCATTAAACAAAAATATAATTTTTAATTTAATAAGAACTTTGGAACATGAAGTCTCTTGGGACTGGCCTCTGTCTATATGGCTATACCAAGCCGTGGTGACAGTGATGAGGTTCCTAAGTTGCTGCAAAAACAGTGCTAGTTGCTAGAGTTTTAGTGTAAAACACTATCTAATTTAATAGTTATAACTACCGATGTGATTGTGGATGGTTTCTGCGCGATGCGGATGCAAATAATTGTTAGCATTGCGGGGAACTAGCCTATGTCTATTTGGTTTTAATTATTGGCTATAAGCGCTAAATTAAATAAATAATAGTTTTAAACTCAATTAAATAAAGTATAAATTAAATAGGTAGACGCATATACCGTAGGCCTTACGCCTACAATTTGCTGTCCGTGAAATGGAGGAGATTGACTGAATAGAAAGACAATGTAAGATGTATTTAAGTATTGTGAGGCTTCAACGAATTATAACAATGCAAAGGTTAAAATAATTAAACGATAAAGAGTCTGGGGGGTGTAAATAAAAGTATTTGTGGTTTAGTAAGGTTTATTAGCTTTAAAAAATCTTCCTGCAGCAAGTTCCGTAAGATTTTTGGGGGTGAATGTACCCATCTGCCAAGCCTACCCGTCTACCAAGCCATCTTCGTCCTTTATAATATTAAATTCTATAAAAATAAAATATAATAAATAAAAAAAAAAAAAAATAAAAAAAAAAAAAGAAAAAAAAAAAAAAGAAATATATATATAAAATAAAATTGTTGTATAAATCTAACATAGTTATCAAAATAATAATTAAATAAGATCGTGGAAGATCGAGGACTTAGAAAAAGTTAGCCAGGATCGTGGCGGTGGAGGTCTTTAATATTTTTGTAGACTTTCTAAAGACGGGCTTAACACATTTATGTAGTTAAAAACCTAAATTCGAAAATAAAATAAATTTCATTACTAGAACACCCGGGATAGCATAAGTTTACGTAGACATACATAGGCAGCGGCGAGCGTCGCGTGGCCACAATATATAAAGAAAGCGTATGAGGTGGGCATACACAAAATGCGATAAATTGATATAAAATGCAATGTATTATTGAGTGAATACATTCTAATATGAGAGGAATTATGTACCTTTCTGATGGCTAATAAAAGGTGGTAGTGTTGTAGTGACCTGAATATTGGAATGCGACTCTTTTGCTTGATTTAGCGATGGATGTTGCTTCTTATGTTTGATTGCTTATACTGCTGCTATACAATACAGGTAAAAAGTCCTCGCCTGAGTAAAGTAAAGTGGAGACAAGGAGATAATGGAGGCATGCCCGGGGATCGGAAGCTTAAAACCTACTGGTCTCTCAGAATGTTTATCGTTAACATTCGTTAGTGGCTTCAAGTTACATCGGCTGAGCTCACAGACGGTTTGAACATCTCTCGCCTAACGTTTCGATCCGTTTGTTTGGGTCAAATACGGATGTGAGTTCAGTGCCGAGCGACTTGAACGACGACAACAGATTACACAGTGTAGAAGGGTAAAGGTCCTTGCCCCGAGCTGTCTGTCAGAGTCGAAAAACTGCGAAAGAAGGCAATTGTATCTTATTTAAATTGACACGTAAACCGTTGCCATGTTGCGGGGAGTCGGACGCTGATTACGCGAAGGCGACAGTGATACTTCACCTACGCGACTGGTGACACCAAATAGGGAGAAGTCTTGTAGCGATTTGAATATTGGAATGCGACTTCTTTGCTTGTATTAGTGATGGACGTTGCTTCTGAAGTTTGATCGTTTATAATGCTTCTATATTACACAGGTAAAAAGGCCTCGCCTGAGTAAAGTAAAGAGGAGACAAGGAGATGATGATGGAGGCATGCCCGGGGATCGGAAGCTTAAAACCTACTGGTCTCTCAGAATGTTTATCGTTAACATTCGTTAGTGGCTTCAAGTTACATCGGCTGAGCTCACAGACGGTTTGAACATCTCTCGCCTAACGTTTCGATCCGTTTGTTTGGGTCAAATACGGATGTGAGTTCAGTGCCGAGAGACTTGAACGACGACAACAGATCACACAGTGTAGAAGGGTAAAGGTCCTTGCCCCGAGCTGTCTGTCAGAGTCGAAAAACTGCGAAAGAAGGCAATTGTATCTTATTTAAATTGACACGTAAACCGTTGCCAAGTTGTGGGGAGTCGGACGCTGATTACGTGAAGACGACAGTGAAACTTCACCTACGCGACTGGTAACAAACTCATGGAATCATATTTGGTTCGCGACTAAATTCCTAAAAAGCTGCGATACTGAATATTACAAAAATAATCTAATTCACACTTATTTGATCGTTAATCGATCAAATAAACTATAAACTATAATTCTTCGTACTTGAACTGATAATATACCTATTATACATTTAACCTGTTTATGAATCCTTGATCATGTATGGTGTGGATGCCGGCTTGAAAACCGAAATATATCATTTATAATCTACGACTGAAGTTACATGGATGCAGTGGGGCTTATTGCGTCTTGCTCTTCGGAGTGTGTAAAGCATGGGGCGTGCCCTCTTGGTGAATTCCATGGCTGTTCCATTGGTACATAATAATTATTACCTACTACACAAATGGTCCAGTGGGGCTTATTGCGTCCTGCTCTTCGGAGTGTGCTTAACACGAGACGTGCTCTCTTGACAATGTCATGGCTGTGTCTGTGCGAACGGATGTCACACTCTTTGGCCTAAAGGCTGAGTGTTTGTGCTATGCACGCACAAGGATTTGTTCCTGAAACTACATATTAAGACTTCGGTCTTCAGCTTCGGCTGCAACGATAATTTAATGGTTATACCATTTATGATTTCACACCTCTACTCCTGCGGGGGATGTGCGCTAAGTTAGCCTCGGTATGGACACGTACCGTGGGAAGCGCTGGGTGGAGCTTCCCGCCTTTTTATTTTTTTTAGAAAAATAAAAAGCGCATAGGGGTAGAGGATACTATTTTCATTACTAGAACGGTGTTTCAGTCTTTCTCTTAAAGAACCTGCGGTCTACGTTACACAATAAGGTCCTACCACTTAGACGATCACATAGCCAAACCTTCGTTAAATTTATACTTCAATTTTCAAGTTTCATGTTTATATTGTCTTATAATCTTTTCTTTCCATGCTGGTTAGTTAGGTAGGTACGTTAAGGGTAGCTAGTATAGGTGTTTGTTTGGGGGGTTAGTTACACTAGGAAAAAATTTTAACCTCCAAAAACTCCAGCCGAGAGACAGCGAGCTTACCGATTAAAAAAAAAATTAATGAAGGAAGCCCAAAATATTCTGGCAATCAACCAACCCTCAGGGTCCGTCGCACCCGTGCACATCTGAAATTGACTATTGTAAAAAGTTTAATGTAAAATATTTCGTCGATTAGTTATAATAAATGTATATGAAATGAATAAATATATATTTATATATGTATAGTAAACTCCAGTCGTGCGTCGGAGCTGACACACACAATTTTTTTCTTCAACTTCACTCTTTGCGCACACTTATAAGCACTAAGTTCACGCTGCCTTACTTTTGAATAAGGAAGTGAATAGAGCGTTTACCGCGAATTGACTGTGATGGTAGATGGCCAGTGAACATTAAGGCAATAAAGCGAAGTAGCACGTAAGCACCGCCACAACTCGAGTGGTTTAACATTCTTTGTATGAAATTCCATACTTCAACCCATACTCGCCGCTGGGCAGATGGACTGCGGGTTGGCCGCGAATCGTCGTCAAGGAGATGAGGAGAGGCCTTTATCCTGCAGTGTCACTGTGTGCATTGGATTGAACAATCGCGTAACTTTTCAATAGATAAGCAGCCACAGTTTCTTTCTGGGCAATGACGCTGCGCTGATAAGCAGATCAACTCAGTAAAGAAATTACCAGACAAAGATGACTTATATGTCTACAAAACGAGCCTTTGATTGATTTTTCAGGTGCTTGCCGTCAACACTACACCATACGTAATCTGTGCGCCGACGCGAACTGTGATCCCGCAAAAAGTTATAAAAATGGCGGTTTGTGCAATAAAATTGTGTAGATACTATTGGCAAAGAACACTTGATGTAAAAAAAAAAAACACTTTTCACAAGTTAGTACACTAATCTGCTTGCTATATTTGAGTTACGAACAAATTTTTCAAAATAATTATCCGCCTAAGTAACAACAAATATTTTTCTGTCTGTGTGTAAAATAATAAGGCTGTCCCATTGCCACGTCAAACTACTTATGTCATGCATAAAGATACAAATACTCTAAGATTATCCCAAAATGTTTAAAAAAAAAAAAGAATTGCACTCCGGGAGTGCCGGCAGAAGTGAAAACCTTTACACACGATTCGCGCTTAACACTCAAATATGTCACAAGACATGTCTTTGACATTGTCAAGAAATAATAATGTTTGTTTATTTACTTTTTTGACGTAGTATATTTGACATCGCAATCTGTCATAGAATTAAAATTCCATATCCAACCTCCCTGTACTAGTCATAATCGCGAATACTAAAAAAAATTAAGCTTCTAAATGAATGTACACAAAATACGGTCATTTTCATCGCATATTGTGACACAAATAAATCAAAACCTTTCACATAGGAGACTCGATCTCATTATGGAAGAGCTATCTACGTATTATAACGTTTTTTATTTGTAAAAAAGTTTACGCGGACAAAGCCCCTGGCAGGAGCTAAACGTGTAAATAGATAAATACGAGTATTAAATGTACACACATGTTTGTTTTCAATTTTCTTTACGGACGAACGGACGGACAGACCATTAAATACACATATACATAAAGAAAAGTAAATCACTTACAAACTTACTCAACCACGAAAGAATCATAGGGAAAAAAAAAGGGGGGGGGGGATTTGACGTTAAGCCATCGAAATATGTAAGCGGTAAGGCACCCCCACGAGAAAAACACATATAATAGAAAAATAAAAAAAAAATATAATAGGCGTGGCATTACGGTTTCCGTCTTACGAATTTCCACGATTAGGACACGTGACCTGACGCGAGTTTATCATTTTCTACCCATACCAAAAAAGTGCACAACGCCGCTAAAGAAGTTTTCACTTCAATAAAAGTCCACCCCTGCGAAGCCGGGTCGGGCCTTTAGTACCGAATAAAGGTAAAATTTCTTCAATTTGGGATAATCCCTTTAAGGATGGTAACACCGAAATTACGCACACAGATGTAAAACTGATATTCGTATCAGCTGATTTACACACACGTTGATAGGAAAATGGCTCGCAATAGGTACTCCGTTTGATGTTGTTTGGGACACGGTTAGACACACGGTAGACGTATAAGTCATCTTTGTGATCAGACGTTAAATTAATGATTGAAAACCAAACCACTAGTGCCGATGTCCTTCAGCTATATGTAGTTACGCGACTAGCCTCACGACTACATGAAAAGCAGTAGACGGAACCAAAGAAATGCAGACACACCGAGGCTGCTTTCACATCATAATCATTTTCGCGACTGACTACTGCAATGCTGTGTGAAAAATAAACCTACTAAAATTTTACTCTCTTCAACCCCGACAGTTTGCGTGACAGACAAAAAAACATTTGTTTGAGTTCGTAGATGACCCTGTAGGTACACTATTATGAGATTTTTTTTGTATCATATCGTTGTTTTTTTTAATGTATGTATATCTTCAAAGCTTTTATCCTCATAAGGGGTAAACCGGTGGCTACTGGGCAAACACTCATATCATACTTTTCACCAACTACTTTAGTCCTGCGTGACAAGGGGTGAGCCGCGACACTGCTTCCAAACAGTGTACAGGACTAAGGACTATTTGTGATTAAGGGGGCTTTACATTTTTCCCATTGTTGCTAGCAAACTGTAACTAGCTTTTGCCCGCGATTTCACCTGCCCTAAATTCGATTATCGATGTAGGATTTCGACGGCAATACCTCAATTATAAAAAAAAATCGGCCAAGTGCGAGTCGGACTCGGGCACGAAGGGTTCCGTACCATTATATATAAAAAGGGCGAAAAAAATCACGTTTGTTGTATGGGAGCCCCCTTAAATATTTTTTTTATTCTGTAATTAGTATTTGTTGTTATAGCGGCAACAAAAATACATCTTCTGTGAAAATTTCAATTGTCTAACTATCACGGTTCATGAGATCGGCCTGGTGACAGACGGACGGACGGACGGACAGTGAAGTCTTAGTAATAGGGTTCCGCTAATTACCCTTTACGTATACAGACGGGTACGGAACCCTAAAAACTGACTCACGCTTGACGTTTTCAAGTAGCCTATGTACTTTCTCGGGACTCAAACTACCTCCAGTGGCACACGAACTACATTCCATTTAGTAAAATACCGGGTCCATAAGTTTGCAGGGAACCAAGAAATATCATTAAAATCTTCCCTAACGTGTAGGAGTAGATCAGTGACACACCAACTGTAGCGCCATCTACTGGGTCCATTTCTAAATTCAGACCTTTCAGGGACCTACTCGAACATACACAAAAAATATCATGAATTCGTTCCAGCCGTTTAGGAGGAGTTAGGTGACAAACACATATACAGAATTATTATAGGAACGTAGAAATAAAACCGACTCACACTTGCCGTTTTCAAGTAGCCTATGCCCTTTCCCGGTACTCAGACTATCTCCAATTTCATCTTAATCCGTAAAGTGGTTTTAGCGTAAAGAAGTAACAGATAGACAGACACAGCCAGACAGAGTTACTTTTGCATATGTAGTATAGAAGTATGAATATAGATAATATATTTTATATATAATATTTTTATATAATCTTATAAAAAATCAATGGGCATGCACCCCATGACGATAAATAGTTATGATTGCTGTCATCATTAGGCCTATCTTATCTCATTAAATAATTCTTAAATAATATGCTAGCTTTTACCCGTGGTTTCACCCGCCCTCAATTCGGTTATCGGCGTGGGACTCCTTTATTTAATCACAGTATTTATTCTGTGATTTACTCTTTAATTAGCCCGCCCTAAATTCGGATATCGGCTTGGGACTTCTTTATTTAATCACAGTATAAATACTGTGATTTACTCCTTAATTACACTAATGAAGTTTGCTATATCAAGCTGAAGCTATAGTTAATGCTTGTAATAGCTTAGTATTTGGATTTTTCGGCATGAAAGTAGCCTATGTGTTATTCCAGGACCTAATCTATAGGTGTGCCAAGTTTTATTCCGAACCGTCCAGTGACTGAAGCGTTATTGAGTAACAAACATCTATACTTACAAACTTTCGCGTTTATAATATTAGTAGGATTTGTTTAAGTACATAATGTAAGGTATTCTATCTATTTCTAGCTTAAATATTATTAATTGTATCTACACATTGTTGCATATTGATAATTAATTGCATTGCAATTATGTTGTGCATGACTTTCATAATAATAAATAAATTTTCACTTAAACAATTGTAGGTTTTTTTATGGAAAGAAGATTAATCACCAGAGAGTTCCTTACATTCACTGAAATGCCAATGGTCATTTATGATTTCCTATAAACAAAGTTAATTTCATAAATTTGCTTGCAGAATAATATAACTAGTTGCAAGCCAGTTTTGGAAAATATAGTATTGTTTCTAGATAGTCATTGGTTTCTACAACTCGGAGATTTATCCTAGAAACAATAAAAAAAGTTTAAAAAAATCAAGTTTCTTATTATAGATTTTTACACAAGCACATTTTTAAAATTAGACAAAGCTAATTTAACCATTTCGGTTCTAAAGTATGAGAATGAATTCCCTGCCTATGGCGAGCGGTGGGAAATCGTGGGGAGCTCGAAGGCCGCTCTGAGGAAGCGGTTTTGGAGGGTCTGGAGTTTGTAGAGGTTGCGTTTAGGCAACGCATAGACGACGCTAGCATTTCCTAGTATGGGGCGGATGCAAGCAACGTAAAGAGCCAACTTATTTCTAAGCGACATCTTACTGTACTTGCCTATCATCGGATATAGACGACCGAGGCGAGACGGGTCGGTCTGTAACTATTTTGGTGTGATCGCGGAAGTTCAAACGCCTATCCAGGGTCACACCGAGGTATTTGGCCTTGTTCTTCTTGGTCGCGGAGGGTGGCCTACCGTGAAGACAACGACAGAGCTTTTGTCGGGATTCACTTCGATTCTCCATTTCCGAAACCATTCGTCTAGGGCGGTCATTTTTGATGAGTTCGAACCGGGTACGTACCAAGCTTTTTAGTCAATTAGGTAATTTAGTTAAAAAGTTTTTTTTTTATTTTTAAGTTATTATAATTTTGTAGTAGTTTTTAGGATATTGATAATATTGTTTATATTTATAGTAAACTAAATTTTTGCCAGCGGCTTCGCCCGCTCTAAATTTGGTTATCGGCATAGGATTCTTACGGCAACTCCTCAATTAAAAAAAAAAACACAGAAGGTAAAATATTTTTAACTAATACGTACCGTCCTTCCCCCTCATGACTGCCCGCCGGCCTCGCACATCATAAATGCGCGCGCAATAGGTACTTGATAATTATTTTGCTGCCACGTTATTTTAAAACTGCGATATCTCCTAAGATATTCATTGAAATCGAATGATGAACAGAGCAATTTTGTTTTAACTTCAATGCTTGTGATGAATAACGTATTTATTTGGATAAAGATTAATGTAATGTTTATAAGAACACCTTCACAAATAATGCATTATTTTAGAACAAATATTATAACAGGACTGGTTAAAGCAGTAGTGACCTGTTACTGAATGCACCGGCTAGGTGCTCAGAAGGAGGAGAAAAGATAGAGGGAGTTCAAAGGCGAGTAAAGAAACACTTTTCAAGGGAAAGGCAGGTTATGTTATATTATCTTTCATAATATAGTAACAGCTTTTAATGCACAATATCCTAATCACATAGGGTGATTCTTAACACTTAAATATCTAGATCACAGCTACTTAATTCACAATCAATAGGACTACCTAAATAAATAGAAAGATAGCCAAACGCAAGCCTGCCTACACAGATTTTAAGTGTAGTTTTTAAAGCTTTTATTAGGGAACTAGTACACTCAGATCTCTTCGGCCTAGAGACCGATTCGATGTCTTGCTCACTGTAGGCACCCCTCAGGTCAGCACCGCCGTAGAAAGAAGACGCGGATGGGACTGATGTTACGTGGCCTAACAGCGCGTGGTGAGTAGTGAATATGCCGCCCGTGGCAGGCACAAGGTAAGGCCGCACGTGGCTAGCACAGTGCAAGACCGCACGTGAACGTAGCTTGCCAGTAGCTTCAACTGTAACGGAACGACCGTTTCCGGTGGTCCGTCTCCGGTAAAGGACCGGATGATGTAGGAAACGATAGAAGTTTCTGGGCATTCGCTCTTAGGTCCATTACCACTGTGGTAATTTAAATTTAAAGATCAAAGAATCTCTAGATGTTTGACATCGGTAAGTCAAAAACAGATTACTTTACGTTCTGCTTGACGTGGTTGTAAAAATTCTACTGCTAATTATTTTTACGGATAGTAAACTGTGCGATATGCTTTTAAACTGCAAATTAATTGCATATCCACTTCTCTGTTATAAAAGAAAACCGTCCTCGTACGGTTCTTAGTATATATATACTACGTATATATATTGCTTCACTACGGCTCTACGCCTAAACTGAGGTCCGTGAGAAGAAGTCTTTGTATGCGGGTGCACGTTTGTTGTCTGACGACGGCGCACGACAGCTGCTTTGCTGTTCTTTTACTGGGGAAGGACGGAGTCTACTAAACTCCAAATCCTCGGCCTGCCCGGAGTCTCCTTGACTCCAAACCTTCGACCTGTGCAGAAGGGTGCTATCTTGAACACC
The DNA here is from genome assembly GCA_946406115.1 of Apoda limacodes. Classification (NCBI taxonomy): domain Eukaryota; kingdom Metazoa; phylum Arthropoda; class Insecta; order Lepidoptera; family Limacodidae; genus Apoda; species Apoda limacodes. Next base: position 27,968,958 of record OX291550.1, read on the forward strand.
GCTACACACGAAGGTTACGGGGCGACCTGCTCTACGCCGAAGCTACTGGCGAGCTACGTTCACGTGCGGTCTTGCACTGTGCTAGCCACGTGCGGCCTTACCTTGTTCCTGCCACGGGTGGCATATTCACTACTCACCACGCGCTGTTAGGCCACGTAACATCAGTCCCATCCGCGTCTTCTTTCTACGGCGGTGCTGACCTGAGGGGTGCCTACAGCGAGCAAGACATCAAATCGGTCTCTAGGCCGAAGAGATCTGAGTGTACTAGTTCCCTAATAAAAGCTTTAAAAACTACACTTAAAATCTGTGTAGGCAGGCTTGCGTTTGGCTATCTTTCTATTTATTTAGGTAGTCCTATTGATTGTGAATTAGGTAGCTGTGATCTAGATATTTAAGTGTTAAGAATCACCCTATGTGATTAGGATATTGTGCATTAAAAGCTGTTACTATATTATGAAAGAGTATACTAATATAACCTGCCTTTCCCTTGAAAAGTGTTTCTTTACTCGCCTTTGAACTCCCTCTATCTTTTCTCCTCCTTCTGAGCACCTAGCCGGTGCATTCAGTAACAGGGCACTACTGCTTTAACCTGTCCTGTTATAATATGGTTAGCATAAAAACGGTTATAGTGAGTCAACCTTAAAATATAGACATATGCTGTCGCAGACTTTTTTTTAGAACTATTATAGAGGAACAATTCTGTCATACATGATTTTTGCGAAACTCTAACCGTTTACACAGCGCAAGCAGCGGAAGCTCTCAAAAGGATAAAAAAACCCGATTTTGAAACATTTTTCATTAGTGCTCGGCTCCTATTTGTGAAAGCGGGATGATATATAGCCTATAACCTTCCTCGATAAATGGGCTATCAAACACAGAAAGAATTTTTTAAATCCGACCAGTAGTTCCTGAGATTAGCGCGTTCAAACAAACAAACTCTTCAGTTTTATATATTAGTATAGATTATGTTTATTATGCTTATGATAATAATGAGTTTTGAGTAACTACCTGCTTTGCAAAATTTTTATAAATTTGCAGATAAAATTGGGTTGGACTCGCATTCATTACAGGTATACACACTTACTATCGTCAACGGAGGTATAACTCATTATTATCGTCGACAAAGGTATACTCATTAAAATCTTACAGCTTTATCTATCAGGCAACAAAAAAATCAGGCTAAAATAATAACAAATCGTTTTTCAGGTAATACAAGGAAATCGCGCAAATACTCACATTTGATTTATTCATATCTTTGGAATGGGACCTTTCAAATCAAATCTAATCAAATCTTATTTATTGAAGCATATTTCTGAGAACACCTTTGTATCGTCTATAAAAAAACGTTTTTCATATCAATGTTTCTTGTAAGAAACCTGACAGAATCCCTTATGTACCTGAAATCAATTATTCAAAGAACTTTTGCCGGAGCTTTTGTCTGTAACTCGATATTTTTTCTAAAACAACCTTATATTTTGGCAACAACTTTCAAAGAAGATATCAAATATATTTTATTTTATCCAGTATGTGAGTATTTACCTGCTATTGCAAAACCGCATAAACCGTAGATATTGAAATTTGGGTAAGATGATTTTAACTCAGATAGATTGAGTTTAAAACTTTATTTCGAACCTTTTTAGTAACCTATACTAGCTTTTGCCCGCGTTCCGATTTGCCTCTCTGTCTTTGCCTTTCTCTGTGTGTTCTACCGCTTGTACCATGGGATGTGTTCTGATGAATTGTTCGAAATGATGCCCACGGCTACTTTTTGCCATCGCAGGGAATTAATTTTCTCACACTTTTGAACCGAAATGGTCGCGTACAGTGCGGTTTTAGAGAAACTTCCTCTCGCGAACGCTTGGGTTATGGAATGAGCTCCCTGCCAAGGTTTTCTCTAAGGACTACAGTACGGGGTTCTAACCGTGAGCAGCCGAGGATAAATTTTGAAAATTGTTCTTCCATCATGAGATCAAGTCTCAAAGGTTTATGCCTTAATTATTCTTTTTCGAATTTAATCCTATATTTGTTATTTAAGATCTTGCTTCTTGTCAAATTTTATGTTTCTACCGGGAAGTACCACATAGGTTTGATTCATTTATTTGTGTCACAATATGCGACAAAAATGAACATATTTCGGCTGTATTTTTTTATTGCGTTGACTTAGAAGTTTGTATATTTACAGCTGCAAGAGACCGTAGACCTTAGTATTAGATATTAATTTTAATTCGATACCTTTACACGTTTCTGACAAAAAGGGTCTTGACAGACAGACAGACGGACAAAAAAGTGATTCTATAAGGGTTTACTTTTTTCTTTTAGAGTTACGGAACCCTAAAATTAAATTTTATTTTAGTTATTACCTAGAAATGTGAAGTAGAAATCTGAGAGTGAGATTACTACGGCAAAAATATATTATCACACTAGTTTTGACTAGTTTCCGGTCAGAAAATTATTCAGTGCTTATAAAACCTCCTCCATTTAGAAAGATTAAGGCATGCTAAATTTCAAGGTGATCTGTCAAACGGTGTCGAAATTCATCAGTCTCGAGTATATATGCCTAAATGGCAACATCTATTTTAGGGTTCCGAAGATGCAATAACGGAACTTTTATAGTTCCGTCATGTCTATCCAGATATCCGTGTGATGTCCATAATTTCACTGACTTTACATCGATCCTTATGAAATTTTACAAAAAGTTGTATTTTGTAAACACAAAACAGCGTTTGTGATAAAAACTAAGAAAAAATTAACGGGTAGCTAATACTGATAACACCAAATTGAACTGAAAGGATCTTCTTTTTTCCTGCTATTTAGAATTCGCAAGAATATCAAAAAAAAAAACAATGTTTTTTAACCAATTTTGTCCATTTTGGTTTAAAAGTATATTTATATTTGGAATTATAAATAACAATCATATAAAATTCTCATATCGGATATGTCAATTTCCGTCTGATATTTGGAATCTCTAAGCTTAGACTTTATATTAACAGACCTTGTAATCCTAGACATAACAATAATCCGTATACCCGTATGTATCCGACATCAGTTTTCTTCGATCTTGAACAGTAATATTATATTCTTTTTCTGATTCAACTCGTGTGTTACCAACTTTTTGTCCTCGTTTAGAAAAAAAAATTAACTTGAGGAGGAACAATGTTATGTAGAACCACGAACGCTACTCTACTTGGAACATTGCAGCAGTCTGTGGCAATTATTAAAAAAAACAGTAAATTGTAAAATTGATATAATTGTTTTATTAAAAGGCTACACATTGAAATTATAAATTAAATGCATAAAACTGAAATTAAAATATAATACTAAAAGTCAACTCGACCTTACCTCGAGTGTAGGTACTCTTTGTCAATTGATTTGGAAGAACACAGTGTAGTTACGGCATGTCAACTTGACCTTACCTCGAGTGTAGGAACTTTTCGTCGATTGAATTAAAAGAACACAGTGTCAGGTAAGGCATGTCAACTCAACCTTACCTCGAGTGTAGGTACTCTTCATCGATTGATTTGGAAGAACACAGTGCAGGAAAGGCATCCCAACTAGCACACTAGTAAAAAATATGCAGTATTGCTGCCATCTCTAGGCGGGTGCAGCCGGATACCAGCGGAACTGTGAGGATTGTCGACGATCCTAAACTCACTTGCCAAATCGAGTCCTTAAGTCTGAGGAGAGACCTTGCCTCCCGACGGTAGGGAATTCATCCTTACACCTCAGACCCTAAATGATCACTTACAGTGCGGTTTCAGAGAAATTTCCTCCCGCGAACTCTAAGGTTGTAGAAATTAGCTCCCTGCCAGGTTTTCTCCAACGACTACTGTATGGGGTTCCTCCAGAAAGAAGTTATTAGATATTTAAAAGGTCGGCAACGCGCAAGTGCACCCCAGGTGTTGCAAGCGTCCATAGGCTGTAGTAAACGCTTACCATCAGGTGGAAAGCAAGCTTGTTTGCTACCTTAGTGGTATAAAAAATAAAAAAGACTCGCACATATTAAAGATGTACTCATTATGGAGAACACACTTACCTATGGATTCTGTTAATCACTTTATGCACTTACATGCCTTTTTAAAAGCTTAATTTCGTTTAATTAAATACCATACCATAATACCATTAATAGTCGTGTTTTTTTTCTAACTTCGTGCACGAGCTTCTTCGTCAGACTCGCGCACTAAGGGTAAACCGATAGTAATGAAATTTTGGTAAATTGTTGTGCACACGGCGGGAAGGTTTCTGAGAAAAAAAACTGGTCAAGTGCGATTCGGACTCACGTACTAAAAGTAAAACGATTGTTAAAATTTTTGTAAGTGCTTGTACGCACGAGTGTACGCCGAGGAAAGTTTCTGATCGTATAAAAAATGGTCAATCTGGCAGTAAGTAAGCCAAATATATGGTATAGGAACTTTTAAAATATCAGATATGAAAAAAGTACTTTTGTTTCATAATTAAATTTAAAATTACATAGAGTACTATGTTATTTATAATCATTCTAGTTTGCAATTTTTTACATCGTATTGGAACTCATTACATACACATGTAATAAAAAATGATTAAAATTTAAATACATACATATTGTTTGATTTGGCTTTGTAATCGATTATCCGGATTATCGATTTTCCGGAATTCCGTTGGATTTATTTGATCCGGATAATCTGTATTAAAATGCGGAGCAATAATTCTATCGTATCTATAATATATATATATATATATATATATTTATAATCTGAATCTCGGGAACGGCTCCAACGATTTTCATGAAATTTAGTATTTGGGTGGTTTCGGGCGTGATAAATCGATCTAGCTAGCTATTCATTTTCAGAACACGTCGTTTTATCCGTGTTTTAAGGCAATGATAAACTGAAAAATATGACTCTTTCTGGCATCTATTGGCGAGTAGTAATACTATTATTTTTACCGAAACAGCAACGATAAAACTACTTGACAATAGATGGCGTTGCTAAAAAAACAACGAGTGAAGCTCGGTCCTCCAGGTACTATTGTTTTGTTTATCTCATTTACAGTGGTGCCTCCGCCACGCAGAATCTTATATACCAAATATAGGATACCAAATTTCGAATCGATGTTACCTGTAAAAGTTGTTCATGTTCTTTAGTCTACTAATATTATAAAGAGAAAGAGCTTGTTAATATTTAAAATGTAATCACTGGACCGATATTAAAAAATCTTTTTCTTGAACGCTATATTATTTCAGAAGGTTATTATAGGTTATGTTCTGTTCTGATAACTTTAGAATTCCTAAGCTACTATTATAGGGCTGAATACTCTCGAGCAGTTCAGCTTTCAAACAAAAAAAAACCCAAAAACAAAATCGATTCCACCGTTTGGGCGCTACGATGCCATAGACATCACACACAACAGATACACACATCAAACTTATAACATAGCACCCCTTTGTTAGCGACAGAGGTAAAAGTTACCGTGTTCTTTCATTGCTGATGGGTAATTAGGGCCAAAGTTAGCGACAGAGGTAAAAGTTACCGTGTTCTTTGACTGCTGATGGGTAATTAGGGCCAAAATGATCTTCTTTTCACAAACTATCTCAATCCATTTCTAGAACAGGAAATGCCACTTATGTTATTGAATCCATCGCATAGAATCTTTAAATCTTTGCTGGAGTATTTTATAAGAGCACTTCTATCGAAGTCTTCAGCTTTATATTAGATCCAGTTTATAAAGCTTCGGAATCTAATATTAAAAAAATGAGTAATTATTTCTTCTTGATTATTTTTATATCCATTAACGAATTAATCCAACAAAGACGTATAATAAAATCTATGTGTGTACGTGTTTGGTAAGCTGTGCTTAATTTAAATCGTCCAAGCGTATTACGTCTTTTTACATTGCTTTGAGAATTAATAGAATAATGAATATAGAATACAATTTTTTTTTCTATATCGGGTGCTGAAAAATTATTTCTGAAATAAAATATGGGCGGTCGTCGCCGTCGATTATAATTTTGAGTTAATTCAAGATGTCCATGTTAAACAGCTTTCTTAATAATATCTACGCGTTTTTAGAAATAAATTATACATAAACAGAAAATAAAATTCTTTAGTTACGAACACTAACAAAACAAAAGTATGCTGCTAAGCAGTCATCCATCCAATGACTGACGAAGCCGACGTTGCTTTTCTTTAAATACCTATCATTTTTAACAAACAAATGTGTTACTGCCCCACTTAATAATAATCGCTAGATTTAAGATGGTAATGGCTTAAACACGTCTCAGACCTTACCGGTTTTTATTATTTGTTTTTATACTTTAGAGTTCACACTATTTTTCACCGCAAGCTGGCGATGGTTTTAAGCCTATGTAAATAATACAAGTCTCCATACACTGACCTCAGCTCAGGAGTGCCACAGGGATTTATTTGAGGACCTCTATTTAGGGTTCCGTACCCAAAGGATAATTAGCGGAACTCTATTACCAAGACTCTGCTGCCCGTCCGTCCGTCCGTCTGTCACCAGGCTGTATCTCATGAACCGTAATACTTAGGCAGTTGAAATTATCACAGAAGAGGTATTTCTATTGCCGCTATAACAACAAATACTAAAACACAGAATAAAATAAATATTTAAAGGGGGTTCCCATACAACAAACGTAATTTTTATGCTCGATATTGATAACGTCAACAGGTAGATGCTTAAAAAAATTACAGAATATTAGATATATAGTCACTTTGAAAATAAGTAATAAAATTAAAATAAAACAAATATTTAAGGAGGGCTCCCATACAACAATCGTAAGTTTTTGCCGTTTTGTAGATAATGGTACGGAACCCTTTGTGCGCGAGTCCGACTTGCACTTGGCTGATTTTTTATATTACTTATTAATGTTTCCATTATTTTATTTTTTTATTATACGCTGATGATTTTAAAATAAATGACAATTATAACTTAAAATTCCAATCAGATCTTAATAGTTTTATTACTTACTGTCATAATAACGACCTTAAATTGAGTTTACAGAAATGCTTCTTTGTTAACATTTCTAAAAAAAAAAAAAAAATTAGTAACCATCAATACTATCTCTGTGGCTTTACACTGAAACAAGTGTATTTAGTCGAAGACCTTCTATTCTTTTACCTTAGACACAGAATTTCATTAAGACCCATATATAAAACATCACTACTAGGGCTTTTAAAATGTATGGCTTTGTAATGCCCTACTGTGCCAATTTAAAAAGCGCTTGAACTTTCGTCTTCCTTTTTTAATCTTTCATAAAATCACAACTTGAGCACGCCTCCTGGAATCCTTTGTACGACAAATATACAAGGAAACTTGAAATGATAAAAAGAAATCTTAATCTGTACCTAGTCATTTCAATTATACCGGTGAACGACAATTGAATAGTTAGCTGTTGAAGAGTTATTGTATAATAGAACTACAGTTTAAATAAATGCAGCTAAAAGCTATGTTACAATATATCCTTCATAATAAGTATGACTGCATACAACTTGCCACCAAGGACTATAATGCGTGAGCTCAGGAAGCGTTTACCGTTAGCAACTACTCACTCTAAAACTAACGCATTAAACGCATGGTTGATGCATATAACATGACATTTCTCAACCAATGCGACATCTTAGAGAAACCGAGTTATAAGTATTCTTGTGAATACTCTGAACTAATGCTTTAGTTCCACACAGTGCTACTTTTTTTTTTTTTCAAAACCCAACGGCTTTTTTTATTTATATGGTTGTTCTTTAGCACAAGTGTTCTTTCTACTTTATATCTATACATATAAAAGGCTTTGTCCTGAATGACTGATGGATCAACGCACAGCCTTAACTGCTGATCGTAAAGACCTGAAACTTGGAGGGTGTGTTCTTTGTATGACGTTGGCATCCGATAAGAAAGGATTTTCCGGAATTCTTCCCCTAAGGGGGTGAAAAAGGGGGGCAAAGCTTGTATGGGACAACGTGATTCCTTGGTCCAATCTACTTCAAATTTTGCATAAACCTTTTTCAACAGAATTGATGAAAGACGTGTTTCATATTTTATTGAAATTCATCCCCTAACGGGGTAAAAAGGGGTAGAAAGTGATTTGGCGGTTATTTGTTTCGAAGTTGCTATCAATACTCCTTAGTGCTTTTGATTTAAATTACATTTTAATTTGAAACATGTTTGAAAACTCAATCCGATTTTATTCAAAAAGGTTGAACTTACTTTAAAACAAAAACAACTTAAATACTCTTTAAAATTGGAATGTCTCGCATGTCACCGTACTATATTAGTACCTCATTTAAGGGGGGGTTTCTAAGCTCTAGGAGATTATGCGTTTTTTAGGTGTTTGATCTTTTGTGTATTAATAAATAATACTTAAAGTTTTTTTTTTCTGCCTAACTCTTAAACATATAAAATGCTTTGTCCTGAATGACTGACGGATCAACGCATAGCCTAAACCGCTGATTTAGAGACCTGAAATTTGGAGGGTGTGTTCTTTGTATAACGTAGGCATCCGATAAGATAAGGTTTTACTGAAAGGGTGAAGTGCGAGTCGGATTCACGCAATAAGGGTAAACCGGTTGTAATGAAATTTTGGTAAGTTGTTATACACACGCCGGGGAATGTTTCTGAGAAAGAAAGAAAAAGGGTCAAGTGCGAGTCGGACTCGCGTAATAAGGGTACACCGATTGTAATGAAATTTTGGTCAGTTTTTATGCACACGCCGGGGAATGTTTCTGAGAAAGAAAAAAGGGTCAAGTGCAAATCGGACTCGCGCAATAGGCGTAAACCGATTGTAATGAAATTTTGGTAAGTTGTTACGCACAAGGCGGGGAAGGTTTCTGAATTAGTACAATAAATAGGTAGAGTTTTGAATTTTGGTGTACATGTTCATTAAAACCTCCCGTTGTGTATACTAAAAGTCCCCATCGATACCTGTTGCGCTCGCGCCGGCATCTTGAAAAAAGGTACCCTTTTTCAGTTTTTTGCTTATATCTCGGCAATAATTATTAATACGATGAAATCGTGTAAACAAAAACGTTAATTTTTTAAATTTCCTATAAAAAAGCTGAGATAGATTATTTATGAATCTCTAATATTTTAGCTGTAATCCGACATTAAAAAGTTTTTTTTTAGATGTTTGGTATCGATATAGAATTTTGGTTCTGTTTTCTCCTAAAATGTTCATATATGAGATATATATTCCATTAACTTACTCCATGACACTACCTAGAGATAGAAAAACCGAGATGATGAGACATAGAGAGAGAGAGAGAAAGAAGGGGAGAGGTAAGATAATTTAGGGGCAGATGCATTATGCGACATGATGTGTATAGCAGGGCGGAATTCACTTGGTGAATAAGAATAGCCACTAGGCTAGACTAACCAACCATCAGCTGATCATCATCGCGTTAGATTCTGATAAAAACCACCTATCCTGAGTAGATAATAGGCGCTCCTATAGCTATAAATGTGCTCCGTGAAATCTGTGATGCAGTGCCGCTGTTCTGTTGTCCAAAATCCGAAATGTCGTTGGTAAAGAGGTCTATACTTATTGTCTATGAAATTACGTAACCGTGGTAGTAGTAACTATTAATAAAGTTTACTCAAACCGTTTAGTAAACTGAATTATCTATATGACGAGTGTTTAGGACATTTTAACCCTAACTACATCGCGAAAAAATGTACCTCGACATCCCCCCGTTAAAAATACTTATTAAAATAATAATCAGGAGTAAACTTAATTTTGATAGTCTGCACAACTGCGTCTGCAATGACAGGAGGTAGAGAGGAAAGCGGCGGGAGAGTGCATCTAGCTTACAGAAACCTAGGCTTACGTTATATGAACGCGCTACGTCAAGTATTTCCAGCCTATGACTATTGGTAGTATTGCAGTACTATAAATCGGAATAAGTAGCCTAAGTCTTCATGGGAAGTGAGGCACACCTAAGAGACGATGATCAGCTGATGAATAAGTACACCAGAATTCAAAACTCTACCAAAAAATTTTCGCCGGTTCAGCTATATTTATATAAAAGAAGAAATTGACTGGCTGACTGACTAATCGATGAATGAACAGCTGAAACCGCTGTGTCCAGAAGCATGACATTTTGCACAAACGTTCCTTAAATGACGTAAGTGTGCACTAAGAATCCTAAAACTATAGTAATTAATCCCCTAAGGGGGTAAAATATGGTTTGGCAGTTTGCATGGAAACGGCTAAACCTTGGCTTAAACGTTAAAAATTAAGATTCACGTGATTCACCGTTATTGAAAAATTATTCTCTCGACGGTAAAATAGAGGATGAAAATGTGTATGAGAATTCCGATGTTATTGTATGTAAAACAGTAAACAGTCAAAAGCTGTTGTTTTTAAAAAGTTTACGCAGACGAAGTTGCGGGAATAAGCTAGTTTAAAATATAATCCTACTGCAAAATAATTTAATACCCTTGCATAGTTCCTAAAATGTAATTTATTTTCTGTTTTATTTATTTTTATTCTATTATTTGGTTTTCGGCGAGGGATTCTTACAGCAACTCCTTGATTATAATATATAATATAAGTATAGTTTATAGTCAGCTATAGCTGCAGATATAGTTGGTTCAATAGGATTCTCCCACGGGAACTTTTGAATGTTCTGAAATAAAAAGTAGCCAATGACCTATTCCAGGACCTAATATGTGTGCCAAGTTTCATCCTGATCCGTGACTAAGTTGAAGCTCGACTAAGTCACAAACATCTAAACAAAAACATCCAAACTTTCATATTTATAATGTTAGTAGGATAGTAAGAAGACAAAAAAGACACAGATTCAGAAGAACACTGATAATATACCTGCTGCTAGGATAATAGTATTAAAGGAATAACAATCTTCTTAAATTGGCACTACAGGAAAAATTTGTGACAAAATAAAAAGAGGCAACACCGTGACACAGCTTATACAATCCCGAGAGTTTTTTTGTTGCTCTGTCAGTTTTGACCATTAGCGAAAAATCCTATGTCTTTGGTTTGCATCATAGACTTCGAGTTCTGTAATCTACGCTGGACTGCGCAATAGCCTCACAAAATTGACCAGCCTTTATAAAGACACCAAGCAAACCGGTGGTCTCTTTATATGAACGTCTGCCATTTTGTTTGTTTATGTTTATTAAAACAAAAGAAAGGGAAAAGAGAGCACAGCTTCGCGTCGTCTATGGCACACTTTTGTAATCTTTTATTTCACAGTTTACTTTGAAATGCGCTGTCCAGTTCTCTATATCTTAGGTTTTGACACATAAATATTTGGCAGAAACCCTTAACGTCGGTTTACACCAGCGCTTTTTCTTGACAGAGGATTCGCTGCGCGGACAGCGGAGGACCGGCGGTGTTTGTTGCTGTCATGCTCGGCGTAGACGCGGCGTGCTGGTTCGGCGGTCAGGGAGACCTGATGAAACGGCTGACCGCTGGCCGCCCGCAGGTTGAACGGGATCCCGAACCCAGGGATCACTTAATCTCCGCTCTGGGAGGCTGATCCGCCAGCCTGTGTAAAGTATCTGAAGTGGTAGTCGTGCCGGATAAGGAGACCGGAATGGACCCGGCTACTACAACATAGGGGGATCAGGGTCCCTTCCGCCCGCCGTGCCAGCAACCGTATCATCTGTGGCGAGCTTCGGTAGTCTTAGTACTGCACCTTTGTGAATCCTCATCCTTAGTCTTAGTAACTTTTTTTATATATAATGGCCATGACAACGAAAAGGAAAAGAGTTTGTACAGCGGCTACTCCATCCACATATAATGTGGATTTTTGCAACATCAGGGGTATTCACGCAAATCTTAACGTAGTCCACCACCATCTAGAGACTGCGCAGCCGACCATTCTTTTTTTAACAGAGACGCAGATATCCTGCCCGGCCGACACATCATACCTTCATTATCCCGGCTACAAACTCGAACACAATTTTATGAGTCGTGCTGGTGTATGTATGTTCGTCCGGGAGGATATTTGCTGTCGCCGCCTTCATAGCCTTGAAGACAGGGACCTGTCGATATTGTGGGTGCGCGTAGATTACGGCGGTGACACGGACGTAACTCGACTCTTCACGCACCTGAGTTTGATGACTGACAAAGTTCTAGAGCAATTACCCACAGCAGAACTAGTCATTTTGGGAGACTAACGCTCACCATCGAGTGGCTCAGTTCTCGAACCATTATCTATGCTGGGATATCTGCTCATGAATTTGCTTTGATCCAAGGATTCTCTCAGCTGGTACTTTCTCCAACGAGAATACTAGATATAGAGGAACATACGAGCTCCTTACTGGACCTTCTGCTGACTACGGGCCAACTAATTGGCGTCGTGTGTGGCACTATAAGTCGGCAGACTGGGATGGATTGCGAGAATTTTACGCATCGTACACTTGGAGGCAGATCTGCTTTAACTCAGAAGATCCTGACGTCTGCGCAGCCGCAGTCAGTGAGACAATCCTTGCTGGTATGGAATGCTATATTCCTAACCCGCGAGTAGCTGCCGGCGTCAAAAAACGACCGTAGTTTAATAGGTCTTGCAGAAAGCTAAAATTCTTAAGCAAATCCGAATATTTTTGAGTTAAAACGCAAATTAAATGCTGCCTCGAGGTTCAGTAAGAAAGCAACTGCCAGAGCAAAATTCCAATTCATCGGCAAAATAGGTGGGCGAATTGCGAGCTATCCTTCTGGGAGTCGTGCTTTCTGGTCGCTTGCCAAAGCTGCCGAAGGGAACTTTTGCCAGTCGTCGTTACCACCACTGCGAAAGACCGATGGTGACTTGGCCCATAGTTGTAAAGAGAAAGCCGATCTACTGGGCAGTCTCTTTGCCTGGAACTCGAACATGAACGATGACGGCGCTGTACCACCTACTATACCGTGGTGCGGTAAGACCATGTCGGAAAACTCCATAACGCAGCGGGAGGTCCGGCGAGCGTTGCTTTCTCTAGACGTTCATAAGTCGAGTAGGCCAGTCGGTATACTAGCAGTGGTACTTAAGCAGTGTGCTCCTGAGTTATGTCCTGTACTCATGCGCCTCTTCGCGCTTTCCTATCACACTAGGCAATTTCCGACTTCATGGAAGACTGCGAATGTGCACCCGGTGCCCAAAAAGGGCGATAGATCAGATCCATCGAATTACAGGCCTATCGCTATTACCTCTCTCCTCTAAAAGGTGATGGAGCGTGTGATCAACACACAGCTTCTAAGATACCTAGAAGTACACGATCTGGTCAGTGACCGTCAATATGGCTTTCGCCACGGTCGCTCGACTGGTGACCTTCTAGTGTATCTCACACACCGATGGGCACTAGCCATTGACAGTCAGGGGGAGGCATTGTATTGAGGCATGTAGCCTGGACATAGCGAAGGCGTTCGATCGGGTCTGGCACCGGGGTCTTCTATCGAAGTTGCCATCTTACGGAGTGCCCGAGGGTTTGTGCAAATGGGTGGCAAGCTTTTTGTCCGGCAGACGCAATCAAACCGTAGTTGACGGTAGTAGCTCTGATAGCATGGACATTAATGCTGGTGTCCCGCAAGGCTCTGTGCTGTCTCCTACGCTGTTTCTACTGCATATTAATGACATGTTAGACATCAACAACATACATTGCTATGCAGATGACAGTACTGGAGACGCTTTTTACACGGGTCGTGCAAATATCCCTCGTTCCGTTGTGTAGGAAAACCGCGGAGAACTTGTGTCTCAAATCGAGACCACACTGTCTAAGGTCTCAGTAAACTTGGTCCGATTCAACCCTACAAAGACACTAGTGTGCGCGTTCACCGCTAAGAAAACTCCATTGACTGTAGTCCCACAATTACAGAACCCTCCCCTCTCCATCTCCGAAAGCATCCTTGGTGTCGACATCTCCAGCGATGTTCAGTTCCGAGATCATTTACAAGGTAAGGTGCAGCTGGCGTCCAAAAAACTTGGTGTACTCAACAGAGCGAAGCAGTACTTCACGTCGGGGCAAAGGTTGTTACTTTACAAGTCGCAAGTTCGGCCCTATATGGAGTACTGCTGCCATCTCTGGGTAGGTGCACCTGGATACCAGCTTGGTCCTTTTGACTCGGTTCAACGGCGGCCTGTGAGAATTGTCGAGGATTCCAAAATCACTTGCGGTATCAAGCCCTTAAGTCTGAGGAGAGACTTTGCCTCCCTGTGTGTGTTCTACTGCTTGTACAATGGGTTGTGTTCTGAGAAATTGTTCGAAATGATGCCCACGGCTACTTTTTACCATCGCACCGCTCGCCATCGGCAGGGAATTCATTCTCACACTTTAGAACCTAAATGGTCGCGTACAGTGCGGTTTCAGAGAAACTTCCTTCCGCGAACGCTTAAGTTGTGGAATGAGCTCCCGGCCAAGGTTTTCTGCAAGGACTACAGTATGGAGTTCTTCAAGAAAGAAGTTATAAGATTTCTGAAGGGTCGGCAACGCGCAGGTGTTGCAAGCGTCCATAGGCTACGGTGACCGCTTACCATCAGGCGCACCGTAATCTTGTTTGCTACCTTAGTTGTATATAAAAAAAAAAACACTTCTGGGCGAAGTAATTGGGAAAATGGAAAATTGTACGAAAATTTGCATAGTCAGCTATTTTTAACTGAAACGGCCCGTCAAAGTTCAGCAAACCATTATATGGTTAACTTCAAAAATAGCTGTCGATAGAAATTTCCATACAGTCTCCCATGTTTTGGCGACTGGTTAACGTCAAAGTAAGTTGGTGTAACCCAGCCTTAGAATGTTCAATCGGCGCAAATCCTCTCATTCCCTGGGTAAGTCTTTGATTTATACGTTAATTATTAATTATCAGCGCACAGTATTTACGCCTTTCGAAATGTAAATATCTAAGTAAGACCTTTGTAAACAAGCCAGTCGTTGAACTTAGTATAGTGCGATTACAAAATCTTGGCTTATGCTAAAAACACCATGTTACAAGTGTATTTGTAAGTAAGCACATTGCAAAGCTGTTATTAGGTCTGTATCAGCAATCAAAAAACTATGTGATATATTACACATACATACAAAAAACAACATTTATTTAGATTACACGGTCTCATAAATGACATTGGAGGAGTGCCAAGATTGTCTAGAGAGTCTATACCAACCAGGTCGATGGTGACGGACGACGCATCAATGTCATCAACGAGATCAATAGCAAACGGCAAAGGACTATGAATATTTAAATCTGTGAGTCTGCAAATATTTGGCACCCGACTGCTAGAAGAACATTAGCTTAAATATAAGGATCATTTTTAGTGCTCCTTACCACAAAAAATAAAGGAACCTTTATAAGATTACTTTGTTTTCCGTCTGTTTGTCATCTGTATCGATTAGAAATAAATATCAAATACTAAGATCTACGGTCCCTTGAGACTATAAAGCTGGACCGAGTGGAGGTAATAAGGTTAAATTAACAGCAAATACTTACGTCTACAGTTCTTTCAAGACCTTAAAGAGAATAATAAAAATTTCCAAGTAGCAAGATCTCACAGCACAAGTAATGGAAAAAAAACGCGAGTGCGAGTCGGACTCATTTCATTTTCATTCCCTTGCAAGCGTCAAAATATGCGGCATTAAAACGGAGCATGAACGGCCGTATCTATTGATTGCGTTGACTAAGAAGTTTGATTTTTTCACTGGTCCAAGGGATTGCAGATCTGAATATTTGATATTGATTTCAGCTTGATACCTTCACGCGTTCCTGTGAAAAAGGGTCTTAACAGATTGACGAATAACGATGGTAAAAAAAATACATTTTCTTCTATTGAGAAACGAAACCCTAAAAATTCGGTAATTTATAGTTGTGTTTACCTACCAAGTAATATATGTATATATATTTAGCAATTTCAAACTTAGATTTGCAGTTAGGGAATTGAGCGTAGCGTAGTTGACGTATTTCGATGTAAAAGAGGAAAATTTTTACCAACTACAAAGTTATGTGCGTTCTATAATCAAATCCATACTAATATTATAAATGCCAAAGTAACTGTGCCTGTCTGTCTGTCAGTTACCTCTTCACGCTTAAGCCGCTGTGCACATTAAGATAAAATTTAGGATGGAGATAGTTTTAGTCTTGGGAAAGGACATAGGCTACTTGAAAACGTCAAATGTGAGTCGTTTTTTTTTATAATTGAGGAGTTGCCGTTGATATTCTTCACCGATAACCGGATTTAGGATGGGTGGAAGCGCTGGCTAATTTGGCATCGAAATAGTTTGAGACCCGATAAAGGACATAGGCTACTTGAAAACGTCAAGTATAAGTCGTTCTTTTATATAATTTAAACGAATTTATGGCGAGTGAAATCACGGAGTAAAGCTAGTTTTGAATAATTGGAAAATGAGCAATCTTCGGGACCCTATTCTGGTTGGACGAAATATCTGCATTCAAGTTTATCCAGATCCCTAGGTGATTTTGATTACAGGTTCAGCAGGCTTACTCGGTCTAGAGTAAAACATCAAAAACTCTACAAATTGGGTGTAGCGCTTAGAAACTACGCATAAACATTGAATTACAAATTTAGTATTTCAATGCCTAAAATACCTTATTTTGTTAAGCAAACTTGTGAATATAGTCCCTGGAGAGGAAACCGTGGACTTTCAAATCAAATAACAAAGCCATCCCCGCGGGATCTCGAAGGTTAGAACTGGTTGAGGTAGGTACAGTGTTTGAATTTACTGAGTAAAAAAAAAATTGTTTGGTCCCTTGATACCTTTGGAAGCTACGAACTGATTTTGGTAAAACATTTCATAGTGCAAGCTATTCATGAGAACAGTTCAGGATTCTCGATAGAAAGTTTGATAGTTCCACACAATTGTCCGTGAATAGCCTAATTAAGTATTGCAACTCGGTCGTACTGTATAATTTCAACTCACCTCAGAAAACACAGTTTTTTACTTCACTCATATATAAGAAAAAGGTTTTTGTTA
Source organism: Apoda limacodes (assembly GCA_946406115.1). Classification (NCBI taxonomy): domain Eukaryota; kingdom Metazoa; phylum Arthropoda; class Insecta; order Lepidoptera; family Limacodidae; genus Apoda; species Apoda limacodes. The sequence goes on from OX291550.1 coordinate 27,985,863, forward strand.
CATGCTTCGTTTTTACCTGTAAATTTCAAAAAATGTCACATAGTAGTCTAGTTTTGTACACCGAAAAAATATGAGGCTAGCAGAGTACTGTTTTTTGGTATGTGAAAGAAACTTTGTTAGTCATAAATATTTTTCCTGCTAATACAATGGCCGTCAATTTGTTACTCATAACCAATCCAAAACCGTTAAGGACAGCTAAAAATTACATACAAACTGTTAAATCACTAGATTTGCTAGATTAGCTTACTATATTAGGCTAATATAGACAATTAAATAGGTGGTGTGAGCAGATTCAGAACAATTAAGCCAACCAATTTGACCTTTTTTCTCAGGAACGCGTGGAGGTTCAATTAATCAAGCTAAAATTAATATCAAATATTCAGGTCTACTGTCCCTTAGAGTTGTAAAAAAATCAAACTTCTAAGTCAACGCAATCAAAAGACCGCCGTTTATGCCGCAAATTTCCGCAAATTTTCGAAACTCGCAGGGTAATCAAAACCTACAGGTCACTTTCCGCGAACTCAGAATCTTGAAATTTGGTACGAACCAATGTCTTATAGCATAGATAAGACGAAAAAAAAAATTGCGAAAACCGTAAATTTTAGTTACATAATAAAAATATTTTTAATAATATACAACAACATATAATAAGTTCCCGGGACGAGGAACCCTCGGTGCGTGAGCCAGATTCACACTTGGCCGGTTTTTTTGTTACAAAATTTAACAACACTAACATTAAGTGTAGCCAATTGATTGGTTACTAATACTACTCGAACCTGCTCTTAGTATGTTGTGAACAACCAAAAAATGGTTAAATATTTTTTGAGTGCAGGGTTTAGAAGTGCAACAAGGATTCTTCGTAGTTTCGTAGTGTCGGCCTGTCTTTCCAAATTATGATTTTTGAATCAAAAGTTTAATTTCACATAACGGTTTATAGACCAGATCTAAGAAAACTTATATTTTTTTTGTTACTGAATAAACCATAGTAAGGGATCAAAGTTGAATGTATAAGTTCACCTGGTAATTTTACTTTAAACTTAAAAACTAATTGAACGTTGACGTCGCAATCCAACTGATCATTTTGCTATTTAAAAATTTCGGTTATATTCTTTGAGCTTTAAAATGATTAAAATTGATAAATTATAAACGGATTAAATAGAAAAAACATTGATGTAGACACAATTTCGTACCAAAAAACACTGTTAGAAAATATCTGGTCTTCATTTGAATAAGCATATCCTCTATTCTCATTCTCTAACCTTCGCTTGTTTTCGTTAGTCTGTATGTATAATTACACATTTCATGCTAAAACAATTTCATAATTTCCACGTTCACGTATTTACTAGTCCCGCCAAATACTAGGGTAGTAGGGATATTTACCTTTGTCTTTAATAACTACGTATTACCTGAATTGAAAGGATTTCATTTCTTAGACACTAAGGCTATCTTTATTGACAGTTTATAGAAAGAGAAGAAAATTGAGATAAAATAATAATTATATTTCATGGTTTTGCTGTTGATGGTTTTTTTCTACCAGTATTAGGTATTAATATTATTTTTAGACATGGAAAACCCGTTTCAGTTTTATTCTGTACCGTTTTGCCAACAATGAATATTCTGTGCCGTTTTGCCACCAATGAATATTCTGGCAGTTCTGTTGCTTCCGGCACAGAATAAGTATTAATTGTGGTTGCGGAATCTCTATTGACGGTAAAAACTTATAAAAGAAAATTCCCTGATTGATTTGCCCATAGCTACTCAATTTTTTCTTTTTTTCAGAGGAGGTAATTAAGATATTTTTGGTAACAGAATTAATTAGCCATAACTTCCGAAGTTTTCTGAATTTCACTTAGTATTTTCACTTAAAACAAATTATGTTCTCTAAATTTTTTGCTTATGAGATTCATCAAAACTTTTTTTTTAATTGCCTCATACAACTAATCTTCAATTTTAAAAACGTATTCTTAATAGTATTGTATTCAATAAGAAAATTTAAGATTCAGCAGAATCTCATGTTTTAAAGTACTCAAGGAGGGGACAGGTAGTAAAAATAACTTTTTTGGTGGGATTGATTTGAAAATTACCGTAAATACCACAATTACCTACATACAAAATAAAGCATGTGCTTGAGGCACGAGGCATTCGCTAGCACAGTTACAGTAGTAGTTCCTGTGGTTTGACCCGTGTGTTTTAATATCTTTCGATTCGTTTAAATCAAACCGTTCAGCAAATTTTAAGTTCAAACAATCAAACATCAAATATATTATGAAAACTGTACCTGTGCTGAAAATATTTGTAAAAGTGTCATACCGCTATGACAAACGGGGAAGCATAAAAATAATAATTTTCTAGCAGATATCCTGTAGTAAATTTGCAATAAGTGTTTTTCTATTTTCTTTTTATTTCCTTCAATTTCTGGCAACGACGACAAAACAGGAAATGTGTAAGGGGTTAAACTATAAAATAACCGTTTCATAATAAAATATTAAAAAAATTGGTTCAGTAGCAAGCTCTTAAAAATATTTTTATTAATTTGGTCTATTGGTACTCGAGATATCGAGGGGGGGAAAGTGAGCTTTCTACTCACGCACGCACACGCACACACACACACACACACACACACACACACACACACACACGCACGCACGCACGCACACACACACACACACACACACACAAATGATGACAAACAATTCTTCAGGTTTCAAAACGTAAAAAAAACGCAAATTTAGCGATAGCGACCTATTATAATAACTACCTCAAGAAAAGTTATTATTTTTTGATTGTAAGATAAAATATATAATTCATTGCCTATAAATAGTAATAACAACATTTAAACTATACAACTCTGAGGATCTGGTGGAAAATAAAATTTCAAATAACGGAAAAAGTGGTAGTCTGTTGGTGCAAGATCCGGCAAAAAAGAAGATGACGGATGGATTCTAACTAACTACAGTTGCTGAACTGTGAAAACTTTTCACAATCAGTGTGAGGTTGAGCGATACTGTGAAGAAAAAATTGGAATTTCTACAAAAAAGTTAATTTTGTGAGTATGCGTGCTAACGTCAAACTATGCCATAATGTTTTTGAACATTGACATGGATCTGCTTTCGTCATCACTTTCAATTCATCGTTATTTACCTTAGTGTCCGGTCTTACTCGTAGGCTATGCTTCGTTTCCACTAGGGTTGAACCAATAACTGATGAGTCCGTTAGTTAGGTGTGTCCTCTTCAAACACAGCATTGACATTACGAGCAGTTTCTGCTGCGTAAGTCCCACGTCGGAACTCATATTCGAATATTACTCTGATTTTTGCTGTATCAATCTTCACGTTAAAAGCTGAATGTAAAAACACACTGAGCCACGGAGCCGACTAAAGGTTCAATTTTTATTTAAAGTGACCAGTGCGTGCAATTTCATATTTAAACCTTTGACATTTAAGGTAAAAGTAGCAAATAAAATATCTTTTTAACCTTTGAAAAAGGACGAGTTCCTTAATTTGTCAATTTTGTTGAGTTCCGTACCCAAACAAAAAACAATCGTGCGCGTCAGCTGACTACTAAATGTTGTAAAGTCAACTAATTGTTTTATATTAATTTAGAATATTTTATATAATATATTTCTCAATCAATTAACTCTTATTCGACTAATCCAAGGATTTATTATCCCACCATCGATCACTGTCAAGCTGATGTCAATCACAAAATGTCTCGAAATTCTTAAAACTTTCTTAAGATTATTATTAGAAATAATTTATTATCATATTTTGGAAATGTTGAAAATTAATGTAGATACCTGCCTAAGTATTTATCAATTACATTTTGTCATCTCGTCCTGGTCGAATATCTACATAATTAAATTGAAACTAAATAGTATATAGTTTGACTCATAATTAAGAAAAGAAAATCGGCCAATTTTTTTTTTTTTTTTTTATACCACTAAGTTGGCAAACAAGCTTACGGTCCGCCTGATGGTAAGCGGTCACCGTAGCCTATGGACGCTTGCATCACCAGGGGTATCACTTACGCGTTGCCGACCCTTCAGAAATCTAATAACTTCTTTCTTGAAGAACTCCATACTGTAGTCCTTGCAGAAAACCTTGTGCGAGTCGAACAAAAATAAAAACGGCGAAAAATCTCGTTTCTTGTATGGGAGCCCCCTTAAATATTAGTTTTATTGTAATTTAATTATTTATTTTTAAAGTGACTATATAACTAAATATTCTGCGAATATTCAAAGCGTCTCCTGTTGTCGTTATCAATAACGAGCAAACACGAGCAAAAAAATCATTCGTTGCATGGGAGCCCCGTTAAATGTTTATTTTATATTTTTTTTTCAGTATTTGTTGTTATTGAGGCAACAGAAATAAATCTTTCGTGAAAATTTCAACTGTCTGACTATCACGGTTCATGAGATACAGCCGAGTGACAAACAGACGGACGGACAGTGAAGTCTAAGTGATAGGGTTTCGCTAATTACCCTTTGGGTACGGAACCGTAATATCAACTCTATTCCAAGTAATAATTTCTTAAAAAAAAAAATTCTAATGGTGTAAAGGACATTATCATACTTTACAATATAAAAAAAATCATAACTCCATTGATTGTTATTGCATAAAAATAATGTTAAGAGAGGTTACAATTATTTTTTTCGCATCCATTAGGTAACATTATATTTTTGCTGAATTTAGAGATTATTATTTTTGGTGAATTTAGAGAAGAAGCTTATTTATGAAGAAAATGACCTTTACGGCCGAAGTTTATGATATTATATTATATCTTATAGTCCTATTGATAATATGACTTTAAAGCTATAATCATGAGTCGTTAAGGTCCCTTTCATCAATATATATTATAAAAGAAAGTGTACCATGTGCGTGCCGCTAAAACTCAGAAACGAGTCCCGGTAGATCAAGGGAGTTATGTGGCGTGGTAGCCCTCTATCTTCCGTCCATGAAGAAGGTTAACCTTTTTACCTGAAGGGCGTGCTTTTAAAGATATAAGGGCTAGAAATTCCACCCTTAAGAAATTTCTGGAACAGTCCAGAACATTCAAGGGTATTTGAGAGCATTCGGAATATTGTGAAAGGTTGGGGAACATCTTAGATCATTGCGGAACATTCCAGAACACTCAAGAATATTTTGAAATATTCTCAAACATTGTGGACTATTCAAAGCCTTTTTGTATGGGTGGAGCTGGAGATACTTATTTGTAGTGGTATATAAAGTCACTTCCGTCGTGGGTTCAAACGTTCCGAAATATTCCGGAACGCTTTTACATTAAATATTGCGAAATTAAGACACTAATCAAAATAGGAAAAAGTCCCCGGATGTTGCTGCCAGTTGATAAAGTGACCAGAAGACTGACAGCGTTGCACGTTGTATGACAACGCTTATTTGCTGACTAAAATTTCACCAGCCTTTTGATTTTTAAGTTAAGTTAAGTTCAGCCCAAGTGCTTGGCTATTTCCACTCCAAAAGCTTCAAAAATGTAGCCGTAGTTCCCAAGGGCTGCATATTTTCTACGCATACGATTTTCTGCAAAGTCAGCAAGCCAGCCTTTCTTGAGGTAGTTGGAAGATGAGACGTGGCCAAAGTGTCAATACAAGTTGCATCGCATACCATAGGGCGTCTCATATCCTTCAAGATATTACAGTTAAGCCGTCGGGCCTCTTACCATCGTCACACGCCAGTTCAATTGTTTCAAAAATGGACAGAACATTGACACTGGCAAATGCCCTAAATAAGAGAAAGTGATGCGAAAATCTGCCAGCACTTCTTCTGTAAGACAGCCCGTGGTGACCTTGGCTATTCACTAAATTAAAATGAGTCCCCGTAAAATGAGAGGACAAAGTTCCTAGTCAAAACCCAGATTCCCACTCAGCCAAAGCAAGCAGACGAGCTCGCTTAGCAGGCTCGATGCCGTTTCAACAAGATTATTCCGTACTAGTCTACATAGCGGCTCGTCGCATTGTCTTTGTGACTCTAAAATAGTCGAATGATTTGTGTTTGGGCAGACCATCAACCAAGCATTTTTAAATTCAGTGACTCCAGAAATATCTGTGTCACCAATCGATTTCTAAAGATTTGTTTCAGAAAGTGATTTTGTGCTTAAATTTGAAGCTGATATCGTAAACTTTATATAACTTTGGCCATTTTCTGGAGTATTTACTGCCTAAGTGTTTTTATCAAGGACAAATTAATAAGGTTATAAAAAACATGAAAACAGTAGTAAGTCTAATAATAAGACATTTTCTCTGTTAAAATCTGGTATGAGCTATCAAAAATGATGGGTGATAAAGGGCAATTTTTTAATCATAGCGCTACTTTGAATACACCATTCGATAGAGAGAAAAGAACTATATAATGGCTAGTACAACTCATTTTCGTTTTTTGTTCTTTACACCCCTTGAAATTTCTGGTATCAATATGATACCTCCAATTCACGGGCGTAAAAGTTCAGATATTAACATTCATAGAATTAAAATAACTAATATATGAACAGGCGTGTGGCATATTTCATTGATTACTAACAATTACCTACATAACAATATACTGTGGTTTGGATTCCTCCGCCCCGTCGATTATCGGATCGCATTTCAGTAATCTTCGTATATTTTCGTGCACTTTCGTATCCCACGTGCTGCGCAACAAGTGCGCGGCGTTGACGTGAAGCCGTTATAAGATTCAAGGAAATTTATCTAGCTATTGTGCATGCTCTCGAAGAACTCCAATCTAGCCCCAATACTTTAGGACAGACTTCTTTTATTTGGACGTTCCATTTCAGATGAGGATCGATATGAAGGCCTAGATCCTTAACGCTGTCGCAAAAAGGTACCGTTGCCCCATCAAATAAAACAGGTGGCAAAATATTATAATCAATTTTGATAGTCTGACGGGTACTGCCGATAATTATGGTTTGACATTTTGACGGATTGACTACCAATCCATAACGTCTCGACCATTCTCTTATGCGACTTAGCACACTGTTGATTTCTTGTATGGCTGAAGTGAGATCTTCAATTTTGGCTTGTACATATAGCTGCAGATCGTCAGCATACAGATGGTAAGGACATTTTAGTATGGATGAGATTTGGTTGATAAAAATAGAAAAGAGAAGAGGTGATAGTATTCCACCCTAAGGCACGCCAGAAACAAGGTCACACCAGTTTGAGGTGACCTGATTGGAACGAACTGATTATTGGCAGCCACAGATATCAGAAGAAAACCAATTTAGAGCTGTAGGTGATTAATTGATCTTTTTGAGAATGGAAAGTAAGATGTCATGGTCAACTGTGTTGAAGGCATTGGAAAAATCAATAAGAACGAGAATCGTGACAAATCCATCCTCCATGCCATCTCTTATATCTTCTGTTACTGTTAAAAGGGCTGTAGATGTACTGTGACCACTACGAAAACTAGACTGAAATGTACTTAATAGTCGATTTTTGTAAACATAATTAGAAAGTTGCTTATGCACTACCGCTTCCAAGATTTTAGACAAAAATGGTTATATAGAAATAGGCCTAAAGTTGTTAATTGAAATAGGATTAGGGATTTTGGCCAAGGGAATTACAAATGCTGTACGTCACAGGGTTGCGAAGTCACCAGAAAACAAGGAGAAATTAATAATATGTGTAATGATTGGTAAGGTAGAATCTAAAATATGGAGAATCATATTTCTATTTATATAATCACAGCCCACTGCTTTGGATTTGATTAATAATATTATCTTTTTAACTTTGTCTACAGATACTGGTACGAACGAGAAAGAGTCGGTACAGCGTGGAGTCATGGAATTAATAAATGAAATAGTTGAGAGTTTGATATCATTGTCAAATATCGATGAGGTGGAAAAGTGAAGGTTGAAGTCATTGAGAGAAGAGCTAGAGCTAGTCAATTCATATTTAGGTTTACCAAAGCCACTAGATTTAAGGAGGTTCCAGATTTCTGCCGGTGATGAGTTAGAAATATATTCGTGGAAATATTTGCGTTTTGCTGTTCTTACCATCTGGTTGCACTTATTCCTAGCAGCTTTGTCCCATTTCCATATCCCAGTTATTATAACAACGATTTTTTTTAAATTTTCTAAATAAGCGATCTTTTCTGGCCATGACCGTGCGAATTTCGTTGTTCATCCAAGGAGCAGGCTGCCTTCTGATTCTAATAGTTTTAACAGGTGCATGAATGTCATAGAGAGATATTAAAATATTATTAAAGAGTTATTTTTTCATAAATACTTGTAGCGGTCAACAGCGTACTCCATTCAATCTTCTCGGTATCTTCAATAAGTTTATTCTTGTCCATGCATGAAAAGTTTCACAATACACAATAGCTCGGGTTTAGTTTTAGGCGGTTTTATTTTATACGACACGTATACCAAATTATGCTTGGAAAATCCGGGTGCTGGGTATTGCTCATATTTAATAATTCGGTCGGTACAGGATGTCATAATGAGATCAAGCCAAGTATCTGTAGTATACAGATTATGATGCGTGGGTTGTAATGGTAAATGATAAAGGCTGGCTGATTCCACTATAGAGAGAAACCTTGTAAGTTGTGGGGAATTACTTGTTAAATCTGTGTTAAAGTCATCCATGATTATGTGGTGCGTGTAATCCGTACTGAAGGAAGACAAATGATGTAATTGAAAACACTTTCTAGCCTTACTATATGGTTTTCCTGATAGAAACTTACCAAATTTAAATAGAATCACTCTAGAGGCAGCCCTTTTCATGCTAAAGTTTACAAATAACGAACAGCAGCAGGAACACACATAAACAAAAATATGCCGTCAAGTTTATAACTTCCTCCTTTTTGAAGTTGGTTAGAAAAGAAATATTATGTATAAATCACAGACCTTTTCAGACACATTTTTTCGCGGTATAAATGTAATTTTACTCGTCTAAGTGTATAAGTGTTCTGTAGTAAAAATAATTTTTCACTTTGCCTAACTATAGACCGGGAGATAGTGACAGAAAATACTGGGTGATTTGTACCAGTATGGCGGTTCTTCAGGGGTCCAACTACGTAATGACGAAAAGAAAGATAATGGTTATAGCGCTGGTACCGGCGGCGGCCCAATCGCGTGGGTGTTAGTCGAACGTGTCGGATAAATAACGAGTGTCGAACGATTTGTTCCACAAACATCCTCGTATTTTCCGATAGTCCATAAAAAAAAAATAGGCGGTAGCGTAATGCCATACTTCTCTGGTGTAACTTACAGCCCGCCATACCGACGCAAAAACATTAATTTTAAAAAAACAATTCAACCATTTGTACCAAGCTAATTTTTGCACAGCTAATCATCGTCGAGTAGCCGTTCACGAACATCACCATGCCATACTTTTCGGACGGTTCCAAATGGCCGCCATGCCGCCGCAAGGGAGTAAATTTTTTTTTTGCAAAACGATTTGTACCACCTTGAAATTTTTTTTCAACAGTTTCTGTCTGATCAGAAATAGAAGTCTGATAATGCCATACCTGTAGGAGGTGGCAAATGTGTATAATTTTTTTATGTCTTATACATAGAACATTTGTCGAAAGATCAAGTATGGTGCCCTTTTTCGCCCTTATTAGAAGTATTGCGGCCTTGCGGCGGTATGGCGGCCATTTTGAACCGTCCGAAAAGTATGTCATGGTGATGTTCGTGAACGGCTACTCGACGATGATTAACTGTGCAAAAATTAGCTTGGTATAAATGGTTGAATTGTTTTTTTTAAAAAATTAATGTGTTCGCGTCGGTATAGCGGAGAAGTATGGCATTACGCTACCGCTTATTTTTTTTATGGACTATCGGAAAATACAAGGATTTTTGCGGAAAAAATCGTTTGGCATCGTAATTTATCCGACACGTTCGACTCACGCCCACGCCATTGAGTCGCCGGTACCAGCGCTATGACCATCATTTTTCTTTTCGTCATTACGTAGTTAGACCCCTGAAGAACCGCCATACTGGTACAAATCATCCAGTTTTCTGTCACTATCTCCCGGTCTAATACTTACTTTCTAACAAAATTGGCACTTCAAAATATCTTTAACTCATTTCCACGTTCTCTGTTCATGTTTCCTCTAGACGTTTCAAGTTAAGAAATTTGAAAAGGGTAACTGCGAAGACAACGTTATATTAAATTTTTGTGCACACGTGCGCTTTGAAAGTAATACGTTACGTACTAAGTTCTTTACTCTTTTTGTCATCTTCTTAGGGTTCCGTACCCGAAGGGCAAAACTTCACCAGTCGCGGTCACCCTGGGGTCTCTCCGTCCTCATGTCACGAGTCAATTTGAATATTTTTTGTAAAGTGTAGACTACTTTTTGTTCACTTTCTCAATTCAATATTCTGTTTTACAGAATACGTAGTAAAATTATGTTATCGGGTCCCAGACGAAAAGGGAGACGAAGAGCTTTTTGATTTGGTGTATGAGTATCATTATCTAGGTCTTTAAGAAGAGACCTAATTTAACTTTTATTTTTTCCTATATTTAAAAACAAAATTTGTTATGGTGTCTATAACAAAATCTGAAATGTTAGGAATTTGGAATTTCTCAATTTTATGTATGAATCATGTGTTGATTTAAACAGCAAATAATGAAAATTCTAACTCAAAATAGTTTGTTAGCTGAAATGCCTAACAAACTTTTATCATTCCTGTCGCCAATCGACATAGTATATTTTACGTTTTACGTTTATTGTCTCTATGAATTGTAGTGAATGCTGTTTTACTTATTTATGTAAGCTTATTAAGTTAATTAGCAGATATAGCTGATAGTTCATTGTTTAATGCATAGGTGACGCTACATCATTTAAAAATATAAATTTTATTGAACATATACAACCATGTTGTGAGGAATTGAGAAAGAAGGATGGATTAGTCAGTCAGTTTGACAAGAAGTGAACAAAAGATCTACATCTTATTATATATTATAAAGAAAATTTGTTAGCAACATAATATATATTATAGTTTGTACCTATTGCATTGTGGCGACAAATAATTACAGAGTTCGATTACATCTAGCCGATTTGTTTATTTTACCTTCGAACCCTGGAGAAGCCTTTTACGCCGTTGATCACCCGGCGATACCAAATCATTCGTATCGCACAAACCCTTTGTGCCCGAGTCCGACTCGCAACTAACTGATTTCAAATATAATAATAAATAATAATAATTATTATTATTAATAATGACGCGAGATTTTTTGATGGCAATGTTAAGTGTAATACCTAAGTAAACCTGAATCAAAATCTATTTTCAAATCTTGTAAACATAACCTTACTTTACTTAATGTTCACTTTTTCTGGTAATTTAATCAAAAATCATTAAAACACTTACATGATTACCTTTATTGTCATATCCTTTAACTGGTTTTCAAACCACGACACTGATTAAACCTAAAATCTACAAAATTCCAAATTTACGATGGCAAATATTTACGTACTTATTTATGTATATGTTGCTAAGACTAACAAAGCGAAAGACTCGCGTCAAGGTCTTTTTTGTTTACCCGAATCGCAAATAGATTTTAAGTCAGGTTTAGGTAGTATCTTGCTTATAGCGTTCATATTTTAAAATAAAGCAATGTTACCAATGTTATATACAATTCTGTATTGCACATCAATATTTATTTAGAAATAAGAATATGTAATGTAATAAATTCTTTATTGCACAATAATTTTAGAAGCGTACATAGAATTTCTTGGTACTACAATTTAAGCGGTCGCGATTTCTTCCAGACAACCTTTGGTTAGAGGAAATTTTATACAGTATAATTTTGTAAAATAATAAGTATATAATTCAGGTGGACCGAAGTGCCCGCATTAACCATTTCACGAAGTTTTAACCATTACACTCAGCGCACCCATCAGTTACTTGACCAGATTTTCTAATTCGCTTACGATTTAATCAAATGAGTTCCACACACATATAGTTAATAGCATTACAATCAGGGTCATGTTTTAAAAAATGTGCCAAGATGCGTTTTGTGTTACAGGCGGGCAACAGACAGTTTGTGTAACAGGCGGGCTACAGACGTTTTGTGTAACAGGCGGGCAATAGACATTTTGTGTAACTGGCGGGGAACAGACGTTTTGTGTAACAGGCGGGCAACAGACGTTTTGTGTAACAGGCGGGCAACAAACGTTTTGTTAGCGGGGAAGATTTCTAAGGAAGAAAAAACTAGTCAAGTGCGAGTCGGAATCACGTACTAAGGGTAAACCATTGGCTAAACTGATTGGATTTAAATTTTGGTAAACTGTTGTGCACACGCCGGGAAAGATTTTTAAATTAGTACAAGCCTTTTAGAATAGGTGGCGCGCCAGTTGTTTTAAATAAGAGAAAGAACGTTCGCCGGGTCAGCTAGTGGCTTTATATTTTACCTTACTTATTGCAATTTCATAATCCTTGAACAAGGATACACTACGAAATATTTTTTAACTCTAAAAAACACAAATATTTGTCTTATCCAAAAAAACCCTAAAAATGTAGATGAGAATTATCTACGTATAAATAAAAAGAGTTCTGTACAAAAAATCATTTTATTTTAAGTCCATGTGCCCCGTTACTCGGCTGGCACACAAAGAAGGTCGGACTACCTCGGTACTCGGAAAGGATTTTTTTCTTTAAACTGTCCACGTGCTCCTTTTTTACCTGTAAATTAAGATAGATAAGTGATTTTTAAATATTAGTAGATAGAATAAGCATTAGATATATAATAACGCAAGTAAAACCATGCCAAACCTGTTGGTCTATTGTTTAGTTATAGCATTAACGTGACATGCTGTACTGTTGTTCTATTGTTTAGTCATAGCATTAAGGTGCCGTGCAGTACAGTTGCTCTAGTGTTTAGTTTAAGCTTTAAGGTGCCGTGCAGTACGCCTGCGATAATCAACTCCCCCATAAGAAATTAAGAGAAAACTATTTGTTACACGCTGGAACCCGGGGTCGAACCTCTGCCACATGGGACGTGAAGTTAAACCCCTTGGCCACCGACTAATGCGTATGCGATGCGTAACATGGTTCCGTCGAAAATACCACATTGCCTAAAGAGTAAAGTGTTGCCAGTGATGACTTAATGTATAGAAATGTGGTGTTGGCTTTAGTAATAGTAATCTACGTGAATATTAAAATAAAAATGTGTTCGATAACTAATCTAAATACCGATACATTTAAGTTAGGTATTATGTTGACTGTTGAATAACAAAAAAAAAATAACTAGACTATGCTACAGCAAAATATCATCAGCTGGCAAGATTAATAACAGCCGTGCTAGATTAAACCTGTGCTTCAGCTGATAATAACAGCCGTGCTAGGTTAAACCTGTGTTACAGCTGATAATAACAGCCGTGCTAGGTTAAACCTGTCTTACAGCTGATAATAACAGCCGTGCTAAGTTAAACCTGTCTTACAGCTGATAATAACAGCCGTGCTAGGTTAAACCTGTCTTACAGCTGATAATGTCCCTTTCGTGCTGCGAACTCTGTCAAATCTAACATATTAAAGAAATAATTAAATACAATACAATACAATATTCTTTATTGCACAATTTAAAATACACAAAAAAAATTACAATACAGGAAATAGCACAATAAGGCGGCCTTATCGCTTAAAAGCGATCTCTACCAGGCAACCTTTGGGTAGAGAAACATTGACAGGAAGAGGTAGGTGATACATAAAACATCATAAGTAAAATTGTAAGGAAGAATAAAAAATATAACAAAACTCATAAATACCTTTGTACTTACTATATAGATAAAATACATATACATACTTAATATAATTACTTAAACAAATACATAAAATAAATGATTATATAATATGAATACATAAACATACATACAATAAATAAAGTAATAAAGAAAATGAGAATTTCTTATGTACATACCTCTCAATATAATATCTTGCCTACATACTTTCTTATTTTATAAGCCATAGATATTTACTTCTATACTTATAAGTACCTTCATTACTTCTCACTTTGTGATGAATGAGACTTACCATTTGCAAAAGGTAATCCTACTCACCAACGAAACTAGACACCCGCCAAAACCTCCTCCAGTCATCCTGGCTCCGTATACCCCAGGCTGCCCTTTTACTATGTCGATGAGCTCATCCAGCTCTGGACATGACACCTCCATCAACTTGCTTAAAGATTCATGAGATCGGTAGAACAGTTCTCCAACCTATGAAATGTTAATGTATTTTTCACGCAGTCGTCAGATACAACAGTGAGCGGCTGACAAACCTTTCATCAACGAAACGCCAACATATTTCAAATTATTTTTTAGTTTTTCTTATATTTCCCAAGTAATCGAAGTTTGTCATAGACATAATTCAGATAAAATTAGTGATATATTGATATAACCAGTATTTGTATTACAATGCTGACAATAGACAATATTTGCGGTAATCACTCAGTCCCTAATAATTAAATCTTACAAATTTTTTTTATTATAGGCAGTACCAAATATTTAAACATTTTTAACGCTATTCGTAGAGGTTTTTTAAAAATTGTTCAATTAAAACTTAATAAGAACCGTGTTAAAACCGAAATAAGGACATTGCTTTAAAGTTTGTTAACGTTATATTCGTACGAAACGAAATTACATACCTATCTAATAAATAAATGTTTCTGGACATTTCACAAAGCTTGTGTTATGCATACCAGACAACAGATAAAACAACATATATATTTTACTTTGTTTGTAAACACATACATATCATACATAACACACCCAGACTCAAGACAAAAACAAATTTCTATGCACATTAAGTTTGTCCAGTGCGGGAATCGAACCCACACCCTCTGCACAGCAGCCGGCTGCACTACCAACTAGGCCTCGAAGGAGTCTATCTACTATAAAAACTAAAATAAAAACGCTAAAATCAAAAGTACAGTGCAGTGCAGTACAAACTTTTCTGACCTTCTTACCTTGGATCTTCGGTCGCTAGTGTCGTGGTAAGTTCACACCATTTCAATATAGCGACTGTAGTCTTAAGTTTTGACGACCACCGGGTCAGAAATTTTTTTGCACTGTAGTCTCGTAAAGTGACCTGTCGTTCAATTCGCTCGTTCACTCACCCTGTCAAAGTCTTGTTCCATCAAAAACTTGGCTGCTTCCAATGTATAGTAAATTTCTTCGATTACGTGTTCTGCTCTTTGGATCACCAATTTATCACTATTTAGTTTTTTCAGTACTGAAAAAATATTGTAAATAAAATGTTATATCTGGGATAAAGAATTATAATTGTAATTTAAAAGTGGGCCTAAACATCTGCCTAAGTTTTCCATGCATCTGATATTTACGGCATTAACCTATAGAAGAAATATATAGATAATTTGGACATTCTAGGTGTTGGATAGTTGCCCTACCTTAGGGTTGCCAACTTTTTTTACTATAAATAAAGTATATTCAGGTCTATGAAGAATATTAAACAGTATTTTATTTATTTATTGTTTTAAATACATATTTTTTAGAGCTTCTCGCACAACTTACTAATTTACAATCTTTTTTAAAAACTTAATACGCCTCATAACAATTATAACTGAAATTAAAATAAATAAGGAGCTCATTTTTTATTAAATTAATAGATGCTCTATTTCTATCCTCCCGCCACTTAGCATTCATTACTGAAAAAACTAGTTAGTCTGATTAAAATCGAACCACTTGGGGCGCGTTCGTTCTGGGATTAAAAGTTCCCACAAGTGATACTTTTCAAACTTTTGCCACCGACACTTACCGTTCGTGTAGCTTTGAAACGTTACTTACAAAATTGTTGGTTACAAAACTTGCAAAACAAACGGTTGACGTACAAACACACACTACCATAAACAATGAATATGTATAGGCAGTTTGACAGATTAACACAAAAACCCCATCTCCAGATATGGATCTAAAGTTTCATTTTTCGATGGCAAAAGTGACAAAAATAACAAAAATATCGTAAACGAACGCATGACAGTTTGTCACAGATAATACTAAAATTTTGATATTTTTGATACCAATGCTAAACGAACGGATGACAGGTAATGAAATAATTGATTCTGCATCCCAAAACGATTCGTTCAGAAACGAGTGTGATTTGTTTGTGGCTGCACTGTACTGACTTAATAAATGTAAACAGTATTTTGTATACTTTATTATTGTTCAACAGTAAAAAGTATAATTTAGTGAAAAACAGTATAATACTGTTCAAAACAGTATAGTTGGCAACCCTACCTACCTAGATAATACAGTAATAGTATTCTTTAAACACCTTTTGCCCTTATGTTGATAAACAATGATACCTTTAAGATCTTCTCTTTTGGCGCCTCTGAGTGAAGGTAATCCCAGTCGATCAGCAGCCTCCTGGCACTGAGCGCGACGTTGAGGATACTCGCTGCCAGTTAACTGGTGTTTGACGTTTGAGTTAATTACGAATATCACCACATCCTCATTCTCCATCGGTATCTGAGTGGATTCCAGTGATCTAATCAAAAACAGCGTTAAAAAGGTTTTGCACTGCAATACAATAGAACACAAAAAATACTTCATACAAACATTGCTGGTAGCGATGTTTGTATTTTCATCATCAAAATGGAGAATCATATGGGAACTTACACCGTTTTAGGGTTATAGAGTGTTGTAGTCAACAAGAAACCCTGAAAGTTTCGCCATCTGTCTGTCCGAGGCTTGGCTCTGAGACTCTTACAACTAGAATGCTGTGATTTGGCATGGATAAATGACGCTGCCCAAGGGTAAAATGAAAAGCTTACATTTTTTAGGTAAGTAAAATGGAGATGATGTTTTTCTTCTTTAACCCGTGGTGTGAGGTATCTTTCGATAGGTCGTTCATCAATGCGGGTTTGTAGAAACGTTTTTGATTTAGGGATCCATTTGCGAAATATTAAGCTTAAAAGTCCAGATAATAAAGATATATATAAGATAAGATAATATAAGATAGATAATAATATACAAATAATAACAAAGAACCGATAAATGTTCCAAGACCAGTTTTCCCACTTACTCTTATGTCTATAGTGAAATTCTTATTAACTTTACCGGGCGATACTTACTCAGCAGAGAGTAAAAGTGAATTGGAACGTAGCCCTAGTAGTCTAGGTTAGACAACTAGATACACTAGATAGAAATAACACTATATTATTATATATTTAGGCTGGAAAAAAAAGCTTCTATCAAAGGTCGTTAATAAATACATATCTAATGTAATATCAGCTTTGTCCTTCATGATAATAGCGACATCAAACACAAATTTGTTAACTAACAAAATGTTTTACTCTTTAATGTTACGAATATCACATTGCGTATTCGTTAATAGCATATCAAATATTTCAGAGGGAAAACGGACTTGAGCTTATTAATCCTAAGCAAATACAACACAAAATTGTGTTTATTTTACCAAAACTGTTTGGCGTTAATATCTGTATACATTTACAGTTACGACTGGAGAAAACTTTGAATTTTCTAATACTAACAATACTAAAATTCACTTCAAAACTTGAAGGTTCTGCAGGCAAGTGACTTTTGCTTTAAGCCCATTACACACGGAGATATACTAATATGCTAAAATATGTTATGTTATAATATAATATACATATTTTAAAATCTTAACCGGGTGTGGTGTCTAGCTATAGTATATTTATATTGTAGCGCAACATAATTTAGCATGTGTGACGAGCTTTATAGGCGTTTCCTCGTCAGCGATATTGCGTGTTGAATTCAGCGTATATGCAAAAATCCTAACTCAAGTGAGTGTAAATAAGAAATCGGTTGAACATTTGAGTCAATTTTAGTGAAATTTAGAATAATTAACCGTATGGTTTGACATCTATTTATAAATTTCAAGTAAAAGTCAAATAAGGGTTTCGTAGTGAATGAAAAATTCGAACCATTTTTAGACGACTTTAAAATTATAGGAATTTTGCAGGAATTTTTTTATGAACAGGTATTGATGAAATTTGGTATAAGGATAGCTTATTGGAGATGGAAATAGCAACTAAAAAAGTCAAGTGTGAGTCAAATTTACGCACAGAGACATAAGATTAAAGCTCTTTCAACCAAATAAAAACACATTTTTTATTTTTGTACATTAAAAAGTCAAGCATAAGTCTAATTAGTGCACTGAAAGTTTATTAGTGAGCTTGTTGTACATAGGTAATATGTACAAAACGAACTTCGATCCAATTGTAATATTTCTCTGTATAATTTCCTATTTGTCTAATAAATCAGTATCGGTCGGGTTTTTCTAAGATTGTTTAGTATTAGTCTTTTTCTTGGTTTTCACTATATTGACGTAACACGTCTTTATATACATTTGTGTAACTTTTCCCACAGGTATATGAAGTAGATACAGCAATTCCTAAAAATAATGAGATTAATAAATAATATAAGTTCCTACAAAAAAGTTTTTTAGCGTACGAACCTAGGAAACACAGCTAGTATCTAATATTCTAAGCTAGTAAATAATATTTTATAACTTTGACGATTCAAAAGTGATTGTAAAATCCTTATTTGAATAAACCATTTTGACTTTGACTTTGACTTTGACTTATTCTTTCCAATCTCCAAATATTTGACTTCTACAAAAGTTACCGAAATTTTTTCTACGCAATTTTGCCTTTAGCTTACAGCACACTTTGATCCCTTTTTTGCTCTCCCTAAAATTTCTTGTGTAAACTTATGCTAAATTATGCAGGCTCAGAAATAATTTTGATTCTCACTTAAATTTTGTGTAAACTACCTTGCGAAAAGTAACGAGTTAGCGAATAGGAAATTTTAGAATTCTGAGCAAGTTAGGGGAGAGTGGGGAAATTATCTATCTTCAGTTTACTGAGTGTGATTTTTTCCACTATTACATTCTAATGAATCCTGTGTTGAGACAAATCAGATAGACTAAACTAAACTAAATTAACTAAGCTAACTAAACTAGACTAAACGAACTAAGCTGACAGACATATTTGTACCTATCTTTACTGCAAATTTTTGAATTTTGGCATCCGACTTCAAAGTGAACACGTACAGGAGAAATCTGCTTTAGGTGCTTATTTTTACTTTTTAGTTTACTTTTGAAGTCGGATAATTTTTTTGTTAATATTTTTGAACTTAAATACAAAAACACGATGATTCAGAGTCAAATAGAAAAGGCCAAGGCCCGGTCAGCAGGAATGGAGAATGAGTTTTTTTTTTTAATCCGTTAATCAAGAAATTCCCGTAGCTACCCCTTGGTGCTGACCAAATTCCGCGGAGTCGTGGCCAAGAGCCAGTAATGTTTATATAGATAAGTTTTATAACAAAAAAGACAGTCAAAGTTTGTCAATAATAAATTCCTTGAAACTTTAACTGAATAGAATGGAAACAATTTGCTAGGTCAAGATTAATTAGCGTTCTCTACGTTCTTCGAAGTTTTCCAATTCCAACTTTTTTATTGTTCCTATTTGGAACAATAGTTGATAAAACTGAAGAACTGTAAGAATTGCTTGAAATAATTTCATAGTCTCTAGTTGAGTAGCTAATTTTCCAGCGTATGATGGAGCAATATGGTACTGAAGTAAGTAAATACGAGTTTACGCAACCCCTACTATGCACAGTTAACTCGAAATTAGTAGGTTTGATATCGCTATATTCACAATACAATTTAAGAAATGATGATTTATTTCTTGAATTGTATAGAATATACATAGTAAGTATTTTTAAGCTAAAAAAAGGTTAAATCTAAAAATCATTTTTAGAGTATTTTGAGAAAATACTACATATCTAAATGCCCTTAAACTTATTGAAATCAAATCAAACTTTGTTCAAATAGGATTCTCAGAACACTCTTGAATCGTCAATACAATGTAAACAATGTTAATTTCTGCCAAAAAGAGCTGGCAAGAAGTTCTATTTAAAGTAATAATATAATACTTTGATAATTAGCTAAAGAGTAAACAATATCTACCGAAACACTGATTAGGTAATAAAAAAAATAAGTTGTAAGCTTCTAAAAACAAAGTCAAACATGTAATTATTTTTTTTTGTTTTTATGTAGCATAGGGGGCGCACCATGTGAAGCGTCAAATATTGTCATTCGAGTGAAGGAATTCAGATATTTAAGAGAATTCCGATATTTAATAGTACCTACTAGTGGCATAACGCCTTCATAATTATATTTTTGCACAATCATATGTACATTCATAAACTTACATATACTTAAAACTATATTATTATTATATATTTTACTGACAAAATTACTTATAACTTTGTAAACATGTAATTCAACACTATAAATGAAACAAGTATTTTATTGTTTTGTAAAACTTAGGCCCTAAGGGGCAGAAAGGGGGTGGGCAAAGTTTGTATGAGAAGCAATAGGTTAAATAAATTTGTAATGTGCAATTTACTTAAATACTAATATACTATAAATATTTGTAATGTGCAATTTACTAATATACTATATTTATACCGCGAAGGTGTTACTTTTAATCCAGAACTCATATTTAATCTCACTCAAATCTCAAACTTACACAAATTTCATATTTACTAGTTTTGTAAAATGGTATATTATTTTATAAAATAAAAGTAATTCATAAAAATAATTTATGTTAACACGCATACATATTCTAAAACGCAATTACCGCGTTTTTATTCATTTTTTTCAATTGGCAAACACAGAAATATGCTCCAATCGTAAACCATTTCACATTTTTCCAATAGATGAATTAAAAAAAAAAAAATTTTTTTTAACTGTAATAAAACGGTCGTTCAATATACGTGCGGAACTAATATTACTACTCGTTCGTTCGTTTGTCTTAACCTTCGTCAGTCGGACCTCGCCATAATAACATATTTCTCGCACTTATAAATAATTTATCTAGTCCTGTTTAAAAATGTTCCAAATATAAAACCAAACAAATCGAGTGCAAAGTCAGTGGTGGCCGAGGGGTTTAAATTTCACTTCACGTCCCAAGTGGCGGAGGTTCGAACCCCGGGGTCGGCGTGTACCAATGAGTCTTTTCTTAATTTCTCAAGTACACTGATTAATTTATTCACACCACTGGCTTTTCGGTGAAGGAAAAACATCGTGAGGAAACCTGCATACGTCAAGAAAAAAAAATGACGCATGTGAAGTCCACAATCCGCACTGGGCCCGCATGTGGACTATGGCCCATTCACCCTCGCTTAAGAGGGTAGGCCGTGCCCCAGCAGTGGGGACGTATGAAGGCTGGCGAGAGAGAGCCATAACTTTTTTGTTTATGAACCGATTTAAGTGTTTTTTTTTATTCGACAGGATATACTTGCGAGTTGGCCCCATATTAATGTTGTAAATTTAAAACCTAAACTTTTGGTAAAAAAAAAATTATTGGTGTTAATTTGAAACTGGTGAAACGCCTTTTATGTTGATGACAGTATAAAATTTTGATAGGAGTATAGATGTTTCTAGAGTATGGAAAAAGCAATTCGTCACTCAAAATTAAAAAATAAAAACTTTTTAACTAAAAAAAAGAATCGGCTTCAAAAAGATGCACTAAGTCAAAGTCAAAGTCAAAATGGTTTATTCACTATGGGTAATAAGGATTTAACAATCACTTTTGAATCGTCAAAGTTATAAAATATTATTTTTTGAACCCTCCCACCTTCCCGCCGGTTCACAATGTTGTTGATTTCTACCGAGAAGAATCCGGCAAGAAACTCGATAGTTACTCTTTTAAAAACACTATCAATAATACAAATAAACTAAAATACAATTAATGTTTTAAATAAAAAAAATTTAGTCGTACAATTTTATGTTATTTCCATTTTAATTTGGTTTACCTATGCATCCTGTAATTGAGCATCATCAGTCCCAAGGATTTTTATCATTTACATAGTCTGAAATATAATAGTATGCCTTTTTACAAAGTACCTGCTTGATAAAAGATTTAAATTTACTTATTGATAGATTTTGAATTTTATTGGGAACTTTGTTGTAAAAGTGTATACATTGCCCCATAAAAGAGTTACTTATTTTGTGTAGACGTGTATCATGCACCAATAGCTTATTTTTACTTCTAGTAATTACTTTGTGAACGTCACTTTTCTTGCTGAAACTATTGATATTTTTATGTACATATAAAAGATTTTCATATATGTACTGCGACACTTAAGTTAAAATATTTACTTTCCTAAACCTATCCCTCAGAGATATCCTAGATCCTAATTATCATCGAGATCATTAATGTAAATAAGAAATAGAAAAGGACCTAAAATTGAGCCCTGAGGGACTCCTATAGTGACTGCTGATCCCGGAGATCTTTCACCGTTGACATCTATTTTCTGTACTCTCCTACTCATATAGGATGTCAAGAGGGCGAGAGCTTTGCCTCTAATACCATAGTGATGTAGCTTCCTGATGAGATTTTCATGTAGAACACAGTCAAATGCCTTAGATAAATCACAAAACACTCCAAAGGGCGTCATGCGAATCCTCCCAGGCGTTATATATATTTTTTAATAGTGCCACTCCTGCATCGGTTGTGGAACGGCCTTTCATAAAGCCAAACTGTTTACTACTAAGTAGCTCATTAATACAGAAATGGCTTAACATTTGACAAAGTATGATTTTTCAAAAACTTTACTGAGTATAGGTAGTATTGAAATAGGCCGAAAATTATTAGGATCTGTTGAACTACCTGATTTAAAAAGAGGTATAACTTTGCTAAGTTTCATCTCATCAGGAAACACACCACTATCAACACAACTATTAAATATAATGGTTAAGGGTTGTGCTATAACATGAATAATTGAATTTATAGTTTTAACAGAAAGTCCCCAAAGGTCTGTAGTGTTTTTAATTTCTAATGTTTTAAATGTATTAATGATATCCGTAGGACTAATGTTTTTAAATTCAAAGGGAACGTTACATTCAGGCACACTAGTTTTTAATAATTTTTCTGCTAAGATTGGACTTGAGTTTAGATGTTCAGTTGTTTTGAATGGGATATTCCTAAAAAACTGTTCAAAGGCAACTGCTACCTCAGAATTTGTTTTAAAACTAGCATCATCTACAATCAACTCAAAGTCCTGACAAGAATTCCTAGCTTTACCAGTTTCATTATTTATTATGTTCCATGTAGTTTTTATTTTATTTGTTGAATTTTTTACTTTATGTCTGAGGTGAATTACTTATGCAACAAGACAGACCTTTTTAAAGGTTTTTGAGTATTTTTTTAAATATTCCCTAAATATTTGGCTATTATTATATGTTTTTTCTTTATATAATTCATACAGTTTACGCCTACTTTTATGAATACCTGGGGTAGCCCATTCACTAAAACTAAAGCGACTGGAAATAAGTTTCTTTTTTGCAGTAAATATTTTATTATAGGTACTCTGTAGTAATAGTGTCTAGAACAGTATTGTACTTATCATTTTGGTCGCCATTATAAAGCAAATCTGGAAGTTTATGCATTAAGTTAGATTTAAATGATGCAACCCGTTTAGTTGTTACTGGTATAAATTTAATTTCCTTTTTAGTAATACTATTCTTTCTTTCTAAAACCACTAACTGTCCACAATGATCTGACTCTAGATTGCTTATAATTGATTTTTTAATTGGTTTTATGTCAGTAAATATATTGTCGATGCAAGTGGCACTGGATACAGCAATTCTAGTTGGTTCACAAAACAAATTATTTAAATTAAAAGACTGAAATAAGGCAAGCAATCTGGTGCTTAATGAGCTATTTTCCAAAATGTTTATATTGAAGTCTCCACAAACAATGATTTGTTTATTGGAATTGCTGATTTTATTCAACACTTCTTCCATAACTAATTCAAAATTATCATAAATTGCACAAGGCGGCTTGTATACACTCACAACAATGAGATGCTCAACTTCTATACAGGAGAGCTCGGCAGTTCGCTCAACTGAGAGGCTCACAATGTCTTTACGTTCCTTAAACTTTAGCTGTTTATTAACTAAAATTAAAGAGCCACCATGGATAGCATTTACTCGGCTGAACGAACTTCCCACCTGGTGATTAGTGAAATTGAACATAAACTGATGGCTGCGTAGCCAGTGTTCAGTGATACATAAAATATCAATCTTTTGGCAGTTTATGAACAATTCAATTTGTAGTTCTTTCTGAGACATTCCTTGTATATTCTGATGCACCAGGTTCAATGGAATATTATTTTTAGTATGACAAAGTTTATTTTTTTGTTTCTGTTTGCATAAAACTTTAGTAGACATAGATTGTTTAATATAATCATTATTAATGTTGGAATTATATAATATGCCAAAGTGGTCCTTTGTTGTCTGAAAATTTAATTTAAATTATTACATGTCAAATTATTATACTGCTCAATAGAAGCAGGTTGTTTAGCTAAATGATTAGCTGAAATGTCAATTACACTATTATAATTGCACTGCTCAATAGAAGCAGGTTGTTTAGCCAAATACTTGGCTGAAATGTCAATTACACTACTATAATTACACTGCTCAATAAAAGCAGATTGTTTAGCCAAATTATTGGCTGTGGTATTAATATAAAATGATAGCGACAAGGCTAACACTCTGGTACAATGGTGTGTGAGATAATATTTATGTCTTGTCCTTATATAATTATGTCTAAAAATACTGTTAGTATCTATCACATGAAAGTTATTGTTATTGCTAGACATAGTATGCAAAGCTAAATTTAACTCACATCTAAGGTTGTTTTCCTCCTGTGGCAAACCCTTACAATAGGGACATGTAAACATTAAATTTTTTTTTACTTTAAGTGCGCTTATACTATTATAATATTGTCTTAATTCACTTTTATTTACATTACCCCTGTTACCGATAAATATTACTAATGTAGAGGATGGAGTGATTTTGTCAGACTTAACTAAAAGGTAAAAATAATTATTTATTTCCAAAACTCTGATCTGTATTACAGGTATAGGTTTCATGCAAGCGAAGTCTGTTAGGTCTAACCTTAGTGCTTTTTAGTTCATCTTTTTGAAACCGGTTGTTTTTTTTTTTGTTAAAAAGTTTTTATTAGGACTGAAATGGTAAAAATATTTCAGTCTGTATGAACGTAGTGAGCAGATAAATAGGCCTTACAAATAAGTTACTGCATAAGTTTTGTTAGACTGACATTTCGAAGAAAGTGGGGCATTTCCACTTTCGTATAGTACTGCCTGAATGTACAACCTGTAGTCTGTTAGTATATCTGTAGGCAAATACAAAATATTGTGAGTCGAGTAAGTCTTTTTTACACGGTGGTGGTCTAGGGCACCTTGGTCGAGGGCAAGGGCCGTGCCCCAAAAAGGTCTTCGAAAACCACTTACGAATCGTCGACAATAACACACGTCACACAGTATTATCATCTTACCTACAGTCGATAAGCAGGGCGTGTCCCTGTCTGGCCATGGTAGCGATGTACTGGTCCATGATCCCACACGGCATACCCGGAAACTCGTGTTCTGCTTTTTGGCACAGTTGAGCTTTTTTTATTGGTCTGTGAAAGGATACACGTAATTTATTTCTAAGTAGTGCATGATTCACCTGAAGAATTTAGGGTTGCCAAAAAGTCCAGACCGAGTATTGAGTCTCTAAAGAAATGTCGTATAATAAAAACAATCACGAGATAGTGTTGTTCGCAGATGACACATCACTTTTGTTTAGAGTTAAAAGACGCGAAACAGTTCTAGATAGTGTAAACTACTGTCTGTCTAAAGTTGTCCACTGGTTCAATATGAATATGAATAATTTGCTTTTAAACAGTAAGAAAACTAAATGTATTAAATTCTTAACGCCAAATGTTAGTCAAGTAAGAACCAGTGTTACTTATAAATGGGGAGCAATTAGATGTTGTAGATAGCGCTGTATTCTTAGGCATTACTTTAGATGCAAACGTTTACGTAAGTTTTACTACGTATTTGCCATTTTCATGCAAAATATCTATTCACAATTAAGACATAAAAGAAAATTAAAGAAATAAACAAAAGCAAATAAATCACTATTATTTGTTAAGAAAATGTATTTTCACAGAACTCATTTAATCTTCATAACCAAAACGCTAATAGCTCTGTTTCATAGCAAAAATAACTTATTTAACCTACATCAGCATAAGATAACAGTAAATAAATACAGTTAAAATTATCTCCGTAATTACTTTTAGCTTTAAGGAATTCCTTGTGGGACGCCACTTTCCCCAATTAGTGGTAATTTAGACAATGGTTACTTGAATACATTTGATATATTTCACAAGATAAATACGGGTATTTGTAGGTACTCTTTTCTATTTTTTTTAAACAAAATTAAAACAAGACAAGGCAAATGGCGACAGTATTTATGAGCTCACTTTTGTTAAAGCTTGCAAAAACTTACCATTGAATTCTAAAAGGAAAAATCATCAAAGATATAAAGTCTTTATTTTTGTTTCTCGTGTGCGCTGGAAGTAGCCATTTTTAACAGACTTCATAAAGGAAATCGTCGGTATGTTATACTCAAAGACGCCTGGGCCGATTCGAGGAATTCTTATTTTATTTAAAAGAGTATACTTTCCAGGTTGTCCTATATTAATGTAGTGAATTTAAAACCTTAACGTTTCGAATAAAAAAAATTATGTTAATTTGGAACTGGTGAAACGCCTTTTATGTTGATGATTGTATAAAATTTTGTTACGAGTATCGATGTTTTTAGTGTATGAGAAAAAAAAGCAATTCGTCACTCAAAAGTAAAAATAAAAAACTATAACTACACTCGCTAGCTAATATCGACTAAACATACGTATGGAAAGTGGGCATTAAACTAAATACCTTTCTCAGATTTCTGGTTAGACTTATTTGAGGCATAGGCCTATTTTAGGCATGAACGAAAATGTATAAGTCATCTTTGGATGTATTATTCATAAATATACATTTAGAATTGATGTGAGTCTGTCTTCCATGCTCAAAGAAATCGTTTCTTTTGTGCAAAGAGTGTATAATTGTAGTTGTTGTTGTAGTTGTAGTGAGTGTTATACCATCTTTAATTTTTTTAATACCAACAAGGTAGCAATCAAGCGTCATGTAAAGCAGTCACCGTAGCCCTAAGGCACGTGTAGACGAAACCGGTCGCTGGATAAATCTATACATATATTCGACGGTATGTCATCCGAAACGTTATATATATTACAATGTAAGCGTGTGGGTACGCTCGTATTGTAATATATACAAAACTGCGTACGTTCCGTAGTTCTCTAGTGTGAGTTTTTGCGTGTTTGTAACTCTACTATCGTGCGCGTATTCATTAGAATGAATCCTATGAGAAAAAACCGTCTCACAACGCGTCCGTTAGAGGCGCCTCTTTCATTTCCATACACGTATTTCGTTTATGCGAACGCGATATTTGCGTTAAAAACTCACACTAGGCACTCCGTTCATTATTCAATCAGCGCCTAGTGTCGTCTACAAGAGCTGTTACGCTACAGCTGAAAGATTCGGAATATACTCTTAGGCCTCTTGTGCCTCCGGACACCGGATCAAGATCAAAGAGATCGCGCGCAATGAAATAAACAACGCTTTCGTGTTGCAAGCGTCTATAGCCTGCGGTGACCGCTGACCATCAGGCGGACCGCAACTTTGCTTGCCACCTTAGTGGTATATAAAAAAAAGAAACTGTAGCTTAATGTGCTGTCACTATGCAGCCTTGGAATTCAACTTAAAAAAAATGCAAAAAACACATGTTGCTGAATGCTCTTTCAATAAGTTGCTCAAAGGCTCCTTTTTCGATGTCAGTTAAAAATACAATAAATACAAAATAGCTTGGACCCCGGAATAGATATTGAGGTTATATTAATTCCTTCAAAGGGTAACATTACAATTTATGTATTTTTTACAGGTTCTATGAATATTTATAATAGGTAACTCGTTTAAATTATACTTTAAGCTTTGATTTTACAAAACAAACACAAATATGGTAATGAATCTGGCTAAATTTGAAACTAATTAGCTTCGTAAGCTACATTGTTTCTGTACATATTGGAAACAAAAGCCTTCACACATAGTACCTAACTTACACAATAATCTGTGCCTTAACGCCTATACGTTCATTAACGAGTGACTACCCTTGCTTATCTACTAACCAATTAGAATCATAGTAACTTATATAATTTTATCCGTAGTCCGTTGTAGATAAGCATGTAACGATTTGTAGTATCTACACCACTGTTTTACCTGCACATTTTAACATTCATTTGAATTAAGCCTTTTTCGGGTTAATTTTTTGTTGTTTTTCCTTTATGATTTCGTAAGTTGTGTAAAACACGATGCCAACTAATAAGAAAATGAAATTGGTGTAGGAAATATTTTTGATGTATGAACTTCTAATCATATTTAGTAAATCTGTACATTACCTTTGTCTTTAAGTGACATTTTGAGACGAAAATCTATTTAAAAAACAGTCACTAGACTAATTTTTATAGAGGTACAATATAATTAGGAACTACCTAACTTTAATGATTTGAATTTCGTGTCATTATGTATGATATTTATAAAAAAGTATATAAGTATTTGTATCCGTTGTCTGGTATCCATAACACAAGCTTTCCTTACTTTGGGGCCAGACGGCGCTGTGTGTAATGTCCAAAAATATTTATTATAAAAAAAAACTATTTGAAACAGCTCTTTCAATTGCATTGGCATTTGACACCCATCATTGGTCTCTAACACTTGATTACATGGGAAATTATTTATTTTTCATTTCTATTGGCAGCTGAAAGGATTTTTTTTTAATGCTCCCGAAATTGGTATAATACAAGATACATATAACAACAATTAACCAGGCAAGTGCGTTAGGGGCCCGTAGATTGAGAATTATTGCGAATATCTAAATATCCTTCAAACCGATTTTGTTCAAAATAATTTCGTTGGTAGTATTTATAAAGCTCTTTAATCATGATTTTATTTACAATCACGCGGTTTAAAAGGTACGTGGGCGAAAAAGGCATTTGACACCCATCATTGGTCTCTAACACTTGATTACATGGGAAATTATTTATTTTTCACCTCTATTGGCAGCTGAAAGGATTTTTTTAATGCTCTCGAAATTGGTATAATACAAGATACATATAATAACAATTAACCGGGCAAGTGCGTTAGGGTCCCGTAGATTGAGAATTATTGCGTAGAATTAGTACGTGACCGCACGTTGAAAATCTTGATTTTCTTGTTTAAAAAGTCAAAATTCAAATATTTATTTACAATTATGAAATAACACATATTTTATAAAATCAGAATCAAGAGAATATCACTTTTTGTTTTCGAAACAATTTGAATTAAAGCC
Organism: Apoda limacodes; assembly: GCA_946406115.1. Taxonomy (NCBI): domain Eukaryota; kingdom Metazoa; phylum Arthropoda; class Insecta; order Lepidoptera; family Limacodidae; genus Apoda; species Apoda limacodes. The sequence continues at coordinate 28,015,128 of OX291550.1, forward strand.
CAAAAACAATGTCAGATTTTTTTTCTAACTGTTTTAATAGCCAAATTATAATAATATTAGCAAACCCACTTAATTCGGGTTTAAACTATAACATATATTTTTATCACGTCAAATAAAGTACTTCGAGCTCCCCACGATTCTCTATCTTAAAGACCTGGCAGTCCGCTTTTTCGAGCGCTCACAAAATCACAAGCTACCATCCCCCCGACCAACCACGGTCGAAAAACTATTGTTAGGCGGCCTCGGCACATACTAACGGCCCCGAACGACGATCTCGCTATCCGCATAGCGAGACTAGTCTCACCGACCTCGCCTAATCCTCCCCTCCTTCAGAGTCTCGCCCCAAAATTTCGGTGAAGCAGTAATGGCTGCATCAGCTAACTGCAGTACTCAGGACTGTAATAAAATTAATCAAACTCTTGCATACTTAACTCGTTTGGGTATGCCATCACCTTAATTTTTAGCTGTATGAGTATGTACGGAGCCCCCGACAAGCAAGCGGATCTTAGTTTTGCTGAAGAATAAGGGTTTGGCGTTTTTTCCTTTTTGATTTCAAAGTTTACTTACTCAAAGGACTTTCCGGTCAGTTCCTCAAGGAAGGTGAAGACAGCGACCTCGAGTGAAGCGCTGCTGGACAGCCCTGACCCCATCGGCACGTCAGACACTATCACACAATCGAACCCCTTCACTCCTCCTGGTAACAAAATTATTGGATAGGTTCATCGAGATTCGCGTATCAAGTGCTCCATATTTAAAGATATATTTTTGAGGTGGTAAAAATAAAGTATATATGTATATGTTTGTATGTAATATATGTTTGAAGGTGTGTTAATATTGTTCTGCATTATCTGTTGTATACATTCATCAAAACAAGTAAAAAATTAACAAATTAATACCCGACTACACAATACTTATAGTCGTACCCGTAGCTACTTAATACTTTATTTATTTTATTTGTTTGTTTTATTTATTTTATATTTATTTTGACGTTCAAAATTATCTATCTATTTTGATTTTTTTCACTGTCACTGAAGTTTTACAAGTATACCAAATTTTAGCAAAATTGGACACCGGGAAGTTAAATTATTATTATAAAATAGTATTTTACTGCGTATAAAATTTTATTTCTTTTCTGTAGATTAAAAATATTCAACAAAAACGGTTGTGATGTAATGTGAAGTGATGTAGGAAGAGTAACAGAATACAAAATGTGGAAGTTTTGCGATACTGAAAAAAAAATAACACGATGATTGGTTTAGAAACAAAATTAATTTTAATGAAAAGCATAACTGCATTCCATTTTTTTTATTGTTGACGTACTTTATACTTAATATTGATGATTAATAATACCTACTAATAATTAATAGCGTTTATTTAAGAAAAAATATGCTTTGTATTGAATAAAAGTGTCATAGAGTGAATTTCTGAACGCACGTCTGAAAAAAGAAAGCGAAATGGCGCGAAACGAATTAGTTATTTTAACCTTAGAATGTTTATTTACGTATATATTGTATTTTTTTTGAAAAAATTAGTGACTCGAGTTACGAAGATATTATACCACAATATAAGACACCAGAAGAGCTAAGACAACAATTTTCTAATGCTAAACTAAGCTTTTTACCAGAGCAGTCACATGAAATACGAATACGAATTGTTCAATAATTGGGGACTTTCAAAAGGTGCTAATGTTAAAAAGAATAGTTAGTACCTGCATATTTTGATAGAAGCAGAGTATCGAAGTAGTATTTGTAAATTAGAATAAACTTATTGCTTAATATGGCCTTCAGTGTGTTTCTTGCCTAAGCCCTATTTTTTCGAACTGATATAGATGAAAAGTTGTATGTTTTACACAAGAGCAAATTATTTTAGATCTTGCGCCTTTAAATCCCTCATTGTCTCAGTAGTCAATATTAGAATCACTCACTGTGCTCAGTAGTCAATATTAGAATCACTCGCTACGCTCGGGATTTAAAGTTGGCACTCTTCACAAAATACAACTTTGCCCGCTAGTTAAAAAAATAACTTTTTTAATTTTTTCGTGTGTTTTGTATGCATTTCCAATTAAGCCCACACTAAAACTACTAGACATATTCTCTTAAAATTTTGGGCGCAAAATTCCTAATGACAGGATCAACATACAATCTATAAATTAGTAATTAAAGCATTATGTATGTATATCCAATAGGGGGTGAGCAATACGTGTTCTAGGAATTATAAAATTTCCTACGATTAAAATGTTCTCTAATCGAACGACTGAGGCAATTCACAGGCTCGGTCGCAGCCTTAGATTTGGGGGGCGTCGTCAAAGCTCAAGAAGCGTGTTCCATTGGCAAAATTCACTGCCAAAACATACATGCTTGTTCATCACGCTTGTTTTCCGAAAGGGTAGTTAGTTACGGCTGACCTCCACTTGCTACGATCCTTGCAAACTTCTTCTACTTCATTAAAATATAAGTTTTACTCACTGAAAATTCTAGAACGGGCAATTTACCCTTATACCTCTCTTAATAAAAAAACGGTAACTGCTTTACTTAAAAAACTAGTAAGCATTTGATCTGTGCTTAAACTTGTGTAGTATTTATATTTTTGTTGTTCTATAACTGCATTTAATAATTAGTACCTGGATGACCGAGCTTTGCTCGTTTTTTTTGGTAAATCGTGTTTATGGAAATTAAATTAAGATACGTTGTTGCTAATCGACCTCTATGGAATGCAAATATGTTCGAATCGTGTCTAATATATAAGTTTTTATTAAATTTCAAGCTTGCCTCATTTAAAAGGTCACCCCTACAGTACAGTCCACAGTTTGATCGATAACATAGTGGTCCTTCGAAGGACGAAAAAGGATCCAGTGATATTTATATTTGGCTATTATAAGTGGTTACAAACAAAAGTGCTTGTGCTATTTTTTTGGTAAGTGCAAACAGCTATTTTAACCTATTCAATGCCACTCACGAGATCGCAATATCGAAAAACTATGGGACAATAAGGAGCAGAACGAGGTAAGCGGCAATAAATTACAAGAGTCAGAAATTAATATCATTGACGTTAGTAACTACAACAAGTCTACGATAAAGAACATTACATCTCAAAGTAAGTCTTTAAAATCTATGAATAAAAAAATGATGATTCTTGAGGCAGAAAAACGTGCTATAGAGGAAATGGGTAAACTAAGAATTAAAATTATGGAGGAAACCATTGCTAAAAAGCTGGACATAGAAAAGAAAATGATTGAAAAAGGTAGTGAATCAGAGAAAGAAAGTTAAATCAATGATACACATAGTAAAGTGAATAATTGGTTGAATAATTCAGTAGCTACTCAGGCCTATCCACAGATGCCAGTGATTTCTTTTTCAAAAGCTTCATCTGTTATCTGCAATCCAAAATTATTATCGACAGAGGCTAAATTGCATCAAAAATCAGAGAAATTGTTACACCATTAAATTTTATCCGAGACCGTACCATGCAATGGGCATAAAGGATGCAATAATTCAACATTGTCTACCAATATTCATAAGGCAAAGCGTCAAAATATTATCAGCTCAGCTCCTGTCAATGTTACCAACACCAAAAATGTCAGATATCGAAAAATTGGCGATTGCTCCGCAACAGTCTATTCGCAGCTCTTCTGATCAAGCAAAAGAGCTTCCAGTTTTTAGAGGTAGAAGTGCAGACTGGATTTTATTTAAAACAATATTTAATGAGACAACGAGCGATTTGAAAATCTCAATGATCGATAATATAAAAAGACTACGATTTGCCTTACAAAGAGAAGCTAAGGAGACAGTAAGTAGTTTATTATACTCATGCAGCGACCCAGAAACTATTTTACGAGCACTAGAATTTTGATTGGTTGACCATACTACCTCATCAACCAATCAAAATAATTAAGGATCAAATTAATATAATTAGAAACTTACCAAAACTTTCTGGTGATCCAGAGAATTTGGCCACTTTCGCGTCCAAGATTAGTGTGTAGTTGTGTGGCCACAATAACAACCATGAATAAAATTGAGTTCTTATATAATCACGGGCTGTATGAGAGTATACTTTACAAGATGTCACCACAGATTAAATCCAAATGGATAAATTATGCAGCAACATGTAACACATCTCACGAAGGTCTACCCGTCTGGCTGTCACGTTTCCTGACTCGTGAGGCTAAACTGTCCATGCGTTTCCTACCGTATTCGAGTGGCAGCGGGGAGCCTCGTCCAGTATGCAGCCGTGGACCACACCTTACCACACCGAGACGTTATCAGGTAAATACAACAACAAATCGAGGTGAGACTGTTTGTGCTTTTTGTAACGACAAAACCCATAGAATATCAAAGTGTGTCAAATCTGCAAATAAAACTGTTGATGAACGTTGGAAGTGGGTAAAGTCAAAAAGGAAATGTTTTAGATGTTTACAATATAGTCACATAGCGAGAAATTGTAAATTATCTAAAGTTTTGCACAAATTGTTACGTAAACCAACAAATGTATCCAATAGTGAGGATAGTGTCAATATTATAGTAGAAAAGCCTGACAATAATTCGATTCATGTAGTTGCTTCGAATTACAATACAAATAAAACAGAAAATCATACTTTACTAAAAGTTTTGCCTGTAACAATAAGTTGTCCTCTAGGGAAAATTAGTGTGTATGCTCTTTTAGATGAGGGAGCTACTGTAACCTTGGTTGACTCTGACTTAGCTCAACAAATAGGTGTCGCGGGTCCGTCTAGTATATTGCAGCTTGAGTGAGTAGGTAACATACATACTACGTCAAATAGCAAGTTTGTTTCTGTAGGTATTCAGGGGCAGGATGAGGATGAAACTCATCAAGTTCGTTTGCGTACTATATACTATAACTTAAACCTAAATGTACAACGTACTAAAAAAGATGACCTACTTAAATATAAACATATTAAAGAGATGCAACATTTTGTGGCATGGTATGACCGTGCTTCACCCAAAGTTTTGATTGGTCAAGATAATTGGCCATTGATAGCAACACGAGAATAACGTGCAGGTTCTAAGAATCAGCCGGTACTCTCTAAGACGTCATTAGGCTGGGTACTTCATGACTGTGGAGCTAGCAGCTCTGCTAATAAAGTTTTTTATAGTTTTCAGTAAAGCCAAAAATACGATGAACTACACGCACTCATCAAAGAAAGCTTTGAGTTCGATAGTTTAGGTATTGTTCAAAAAGAACGCATAGATCCACAACTACAAAAAGCCCAAACCATTTTGGATGCTACCACTAAGCGTATAAGTGATAATTGCTGGGAAACTGGATTATTATGGAAAGAAGACGAAATATTGCCTTAGAATAAAAACACAGCATTAAAAAGATGTTCTATCTTAGAGCAAAAGCTGAAAAAAGATCCACGGTTAGCTGCTGGTTATAGCAGTCAAATAAACAGATTATTAAAAGAAGGATATGCAGAACCTGCGGAAAAGATTATATCTACAGGTAAGTATTGGTATTTACCCCACTTTGCTGTAGTTAAGTCGGGAAAGGTGCGAGTCGTATTATATAGTCGGATATCCTTAAATGACCCGATCTTTTAAAAACACTTCTTAGTGTTCTGTGAAAGTTCAGACAATTTGCAATCGCAGTACTCGCGGATATCCGTGACATGTTTTTACGCATTAAAAGTAAAAAGGAAGATAGAAACTTTCAAATGTTTATTTGGCGGGAAAAAGGTGACCCAGACCCACCTAAAATATATGTCATGACATCGATGTTGTTTGGAGCAATGTATTCACCATGCTCAGCAATATACGTGTAAAACAAAAATGCTGAGGAGTTTGCAGTGGAAGATCCAGCAGCTGCGGATGCTATAAAAAATAAACATTACATGGATGATTACCTCGATAGTTTTATGAATGTAGAGGAATTAGTAGGACATCCAGTGTTATTAACATACATCAAAAGGGAGGTTTTGACATAAGATGTTGGGCTAGTAATTTAATTGAACTACTGCGTACTATACCTAGGGAAAAAAGAGTTTCTGGTAGCATAGAATTAACGCCAGAAGCCGCTATAAAGGAAAAAACTTTAGGTTTGATTTGGCAGCCAAGTTCAGATACGTTAAGTTTTAATATGTCTATGAACAAAGTTCAACCATGTGTATTAAATGGGCAACAACGACCCACAAAAAGACAGATGTTAGCAATTATAATGAGTGTTTTTGATCAATTGGACTTCTAACGCATTTGAAAATGAATTCTATTGCAAGACGTATGGCGCAGTAACATCAACTGGAATGACAAGCTGATGGATGGTGATCATAAAAATTGGTTGAAGTTGCTAAACAAGTTGTAAGCAAATAAAACTTGCACAGTCCCACGCTGTTATGTCACTAGAAATAAAACTCCTATAGTTGAGTTACATACCTTTTGTGACTCAAGCGAAAAAGCCTATGCGACGTGTTGCTGTTTTCGATTTATTTATCTGATGGTGAGGTGGAAGTAGTTCTTGCTGCTGGCAAGTTACTTCTTTGAAACCAGTCTATCCCCAGATTGGAGTTACAAACTGCGCTCTTAGGAGCAAGATTGGCTCATATAGTTGGAAGCGAGCATGATCTTGAAATCACTAAGATGTATTACTGGACAGACTCTATCACAGGATAAGATCAGATCCAAGGAAGTACAAGTCCTTTGTCAGTCACAAATTAGCAGCAATAGATGATTTGTGCTCTCCTTCTCAATGGAAGTGGGTTCCAACAGCTGAGAATCCTGGAGATATTCGAACGAGTGACGGACTGCCGTTAGATCTGACCTTGGAAGGTAAATGGTTTAGTGGGCCAAACATTTTAAAACAGCCTAAAGAAAAGTGGCCAGTCAAGAAGTCTATACAACCTGTTGTTTCTGCAATTTGTGAAGAGAAAGTACATCACGTGACACAAAAAAGCAGTATAGCCTACCAAATCTTCAAAAGTTCTGAAAATGGCTTATTTTAATTCGTTTCACGGCAAATGTTTTGTTATTTATTGACAAAATATTAAAAAGACCAGGGCCTGGGTTACTGACGCCGCAGCCTCTAAATAGAGCAGAAGAGATTTGGATTATGCAAGGTCAAGAGGATTGTTTCTCGAAGGAAATTAATTGTTTGCGAACTAAAATGCCATTACAGGATAGTAAAATACAACAATTGATACCAATGTTAGATGAGAAAGGTATACTGAGAGTAGGGAGTAGGATAGATGCAGCTTTAGGTATCTCACATGACAGTAAACATCCCATTATTTTACACGCGCTAGTCACTCCTACACTAAATTGCTTATAAAATGTTTTCACTATCGTTATTTACATAGCAGTACGGAGACAGTTGTAAACCAAATTAGGCAACGGTACTGAATTCCTAATCTTCGATCTGCAGTACGATCGGTAGCGTTTCATTGCCAATTTTGCAGAATCAAAAGAGCAAAGGCTGTACACCCACCAATAGGAGACCTACCATTTCGACGACTAGATCACCACAAACGAGCTTTCTCTCACTGTGGGCTAGATTATGTCGGGCCCATAGAGGTAACGATAGGGCGTAGGCGTAAGAAACGCTATGGTGCCTTGTTTACCTGCATGGTGACTCGAGCTGTCCATATCTAATTGGCATCAAGTCTTTCATCGGACTCAGTCATAATGGTGACAAGGCGCATGATAGGGAGAAGAGGCTGTCCAACGGTTATATACTCCGATAACGGGACTAATTTTAAAGGAAATGAATAAAAGTACAATGCAGGAAGATATGACTAATCGCGGCATAAAATGGCACTACATTCCGGCGACAGCGGCACAAATGGGTGGCGCGTGGGAGCTTTTAGTTCAATCAATCAAGAGGGCTCTCCGAATCATACTCAAGTAGTTCTCCTATTGGTGGGTGTACAGCCTTTGCTCTTTTGATTCTGCAAAATTGGCAATGATACGCTACCGATCGTACTGCAGATCGAAGATTAGGAATCCAGTACCGTTGCCTAATTTGGTTTACAACTGTCTCCGTACTGCTATGAAAAGAACGTGCTCCTCAAGAAGAGGTACTGTCAACATTGATGATGGAAGCCGAATACACCGTTAATTCTCGGCCCTTAACTCATGTATCAGTTGATGTAAGAGATATGGAAGCCCGGACACCAAACACCTTTTTTTTGGGTTCGTCTTCCGGAAATCCTGTTCCCGGGGAATTTGGTCTCCAGAAAACAATGGAAAATATCGCAAATACTAGCAAACAAGTTTTGGTCACGATGGGTCACCGAGTATTTACCCACATTGCAGGAACGATCAATGTCTATAAAGCGGCAGGATCCATTAATCAAAATAAATGATCTCGTTCTAATCTGTGATGAGAATTTACTTAGAAATATGTGGCCACGAGGAATTGTAATTAAAACTTACCCACATGAAGAATAATGTCACACGTGTCGTAGACGTAAATCGTGAGGAGGTGTATTTCGAAGACCTGACAATAAAATAATAGTCTTGCCTGTTGAGCGATCAGATTGTACGAATTAATTAATTCTGGAAACGACAATACGGAGGTAGTAGCATACCTATAAAGTAAAATATAATTCTCCGTTGCAGTTAGTAGACGTCCACTGTAAACAACTTTTATTTCAAATGGTCTTAACATATTTTTTTTATTATAATTTCTAAAGAGGTATGTAGATTTTGAGTTTATTATCAATCACCTTATTCAGAGAGTAAAGTAAGTACTACATCGCGATTTTTTTTTTCATAAGTATGATCCAAAACTATACTTAATTTATATAGGTGGCTACCTAGATATCTAAGTCAGAGTCAGCAGGCAATTAGTTAAAACTTAATTTGACTATAGCTGATTTAAAATAGGTACATGTTTTGTGACTTTACAAGTAGGTACAGTCAGATACATAACTGTGTAGGTAATTATTTTCTTAATTATTGTCGGTAATTTGATTTTCGTTTTTGTTGGCACGCAAAGATGGCGTAGGCGTGCCAAGGGTGGGGTATGTTGCTAACCGACCTATATGGAATGTAAATATGTTCGAATCTTGTCTGATTGACGTTTGAGGAGAAAAAAAATATATGTCTTTGATTTTGATTATACGATAAAATATGTAAAACTATAATAAGTACTGAAATATATAAGTTTTTATAAAATTTCAAGCTTGCCTCATTTAAAAGTTCACACCTACATACGTATTATTTACTGATGAAATATGAATAATGTTTTTCGATTTTACCGACATAAGAAAAAGAAAATATTTTCTGGTTTTTAAAATAAAAAAATTACGAGTGCAATTAGTTTAAAATTTAATTACAAACAAGTACTGACTTTGTTACAGTTTATCAATTAATTACGTAAGTATATTTTTATCATCACAGTTTTAATTATGAAATCCGGTCTTAACTTAATACTTCCTTTCATACCATATTGCGGGTATGTCGAGGATTTTCATTTGGAAGATGGACTTTTAACGTAGTCTGTCGCTTAACTCTAGAAAATGCCATGCATGAAGACCGGACTGGACTTTAAGTCAACCCTAACAGATTCGAATGTTTGACCTTGGGATTTGTGGCCAGTCTTGGTAAATGCAGATCTAGTGGGAAATAGGTGCATGGTGCATCCCAGTTGTCCTTTTGATGAGTCAGTCCTTATTCTTAGTATATGTAGACTTTTTTTAGAACTTCAGAAGGGGGACAATTCTGCCATACATGATATTTGCGAAAAAACCGTTTTCGCAGCGGAAATGTTTTTTGGAAATTATGGCTGAGTGTTGCTTAACAACGCCATCTAGCTTCAGTATTGCTGTGCCGGTACAATAATAGTATTACTACTCGCCAATAGATGTCAGAAGTAGCTTTAGTGTTACTGTGTCGTTAAACAATTTAGTTGTTGTTTAAGTTGATGACTCTTAAAAAAATCGTAGAGTCGTATTTTTCAGTTCACCGATACAGATAAAACGACGTTTTCTAAATTCTAAAAATGAAACCTAGCTAGATACAAGAATAGCTCGTGTAAAGGTATTAGATGTTTTTTGGAAATTATGGCTTAGTGTTGCTTAACAACGCCATCTAGCTTTAGTGTTGCTGTTTCGATAAAAATAATTGTATTACTACTCCCCAATAGATGTCAGGAAGAGTTATATTTTTTAGTTTATCATTGCTTAAGTTTATCATTTAAAAATCAAACCTAGCTAGATCGATAGCTTACTAAAAGTGAAAGTTAGTGTTTGATTAGACCAGTTGAAGGACAAAGTTTTTGGTTTTATTTGATGCATTTATCGAAGTTAAGGTAGAGTTTATGTTCACTGTTTACAGCTTCAGCTTGTGTTTGAGGGTTGTTTTAGATCGTGAAAGTTGGTGATTGAGACAGCGGGCTAGATGAAATTTTTTTTATGTGTATTTTTGCAGTGACATAGGTTTCCAAACATCAGCTATATTCGACGGCGGTTTTCAGATTCATGTTGTCACTAATACGGCAGCTCAGTGGCGTACACTTGATACAGGCAGAAAAACACTGCCTGCCTACCACGGCCGTAGCTATAAGGGGGGGGGGGGCATTGTGGGCCAATGCGGGCCATCTTGCGCTGTAGCGTCGGGTATTGCAGTGAAGTGCGAGTAGGCCAGAAAATATGAAGCCGGTCTCCTTTACCCCAGGGCTATGGTGAGGCGCTAAACTACAGCTTAATGTCCTTCACTGCTTGCCTTAGTAGGTTCACTGAAGAATTATTTTGCAAATTAACTTTTGATGCTGTAGTTATTAAATTCATACTTCAAGAATAGTCAGATGATTAAATTTAAACACATTTGACAACAAGTCTGCTCTGTATGCTCACTTTTTTTCTTATTTTTCCTTGCACCCCCAATTAACTACTACCTGACTACAAAAATCAGCGCCCTACATGAAAGCATCGCCTACCTATATATATATATATATATATATATCTATATATATATATATATCCTATACACCTATATATTTCGTTATTTATTTCCGAGTTGCTATGAGAATATGTGTTATGATGAAAAACATGAACAGTGAAAGAAGTTTAGGCAGTTTTTGTGATGGTGGTGAAAATTAAGTAATGGTCTATTTGTTTTTTTTGGAAAAAAAACAACCATATATGTATCGTGAATGACCAATAAAAGTAGAAAGGTTTCTTGAGTAGAAAGGATCTAATTTAAAGAAACGGCCGTTGTTTACCGAATTCTGATCAAAGTAACATAAAGGGGACGCAAAGAAGGGAAAACAAGTTACGCGAAAATTCAATTTGAAAACAATTGGTAACTATTTACTTGCCAAACATAATCGTTGGTTCTATTTCTCTTTTTTTTTCATACAATGAAAGTAAATGGACCGATACGGGCTTGGAGTGGCATTAGTGTTGCCAAGTCCAATAAGCTAAATTTCGGGATAGAGTGTAAAAAAAATCGGGATTTTGGTTTTAAAATCGGTACTATTACAAAAACAAGGTTTTATATACCTACCTATCAACTTTTATATTTTTAACTTTGGATTTCTCTTAGCAAATACACCATGCTTCGCTCGCCTCATGCGCTGTATGCTTAGTCTAAGTTTTTCAAACAATTGTAGTTTACGGAACTCTCACGTCAACGTTTGAAACGTCAAACTGTCAATTGATGGTAAGTGTGAGTGCGAGTTGCCAAACTAAATACTGTCAGTATAGCGTTTACTCACGAAATAATAAGTTAATTTTTGATTTTTGCCTAATCTGCGGCTCCTATGGTTATACGACTTAGTTCCAAAGCTTTCTTTTATTTTCTTTTATTTCTTAGCATAGAAATTTAAGTAAAATGAATACGGACAGTTTAACTGCGGATGTTTCTAAAATTTATTGGTCGACAGTTGTACGTACAGAAACAGTGGATAATCAAATTGAGCAAAAGAGAAACATAGATTTCCAAGTGAATATTGTGATGAGTGAACTCGTGTTTATTGATCTGAGTGACACAGGTACAATTTGTTTCTGGCGATCGCACGCTAATTTTCATGTGCTCCGCTTGGCTTCCCGCGCAAGTTTCACCCCCCCCCCCCTACTCCTGCCAAACAATTCTAAATTAAAACAATTTGTTTCTGGCACTTCACTTCGCCGGCCTCTGCCGCGGTACGCTTCGCTCGGCTCGTGCGGTGTTCACCATGTAACCTTATGGCTCGTCGCTTCGCTCCTCACCACCTAACTTGGCAAGGTTTGGATTCGCTGCCAGTTTTTTGATTCTATTCGAGTATACAAATATGCTTTTCTATCGATTAAAATTAGAGAAAAGTAAAATCGATTGAATCCTGTGTTTATTTTTTTCTTTAGGCTGGCAAGTATTATCTAAAATAACAGTTTTGTATTTTCAAATGTTGGTGTGTAATAGCAGATTTTGTATGAAATCAGTTTAGTTTTTTTCGTGAAAATCTAGTGCTCTCCGAGAGTTTTTCAATTTTATCTGCGTATATAAATGTGGTATTCTATCAAAAGAAATTTTTATTACGTAAAAATCAAGGGTTCTTGAAAAGGAAAGGATTACCAACTTTGACTTTGACTTTGACTTTAACAATCACGGTGACAGAGTAAATTTTACGTTTGACGCGAGTATTGCGTTGGCGGTAAAACTCACACTTACGTCACATAATTATTAAACCGTCCGCCACGGGCGCTGTTTTTCTCTCTATACTAATTTCTCGCTTACCTAACTGAAAAGTAATACTTGGTTTAAAACTAGCGCATAAAACATAACAGCTCGTCGCTGCACTCCTCGCCACCTATCTTTGTTCTGGAGGTGAAAAATAATTCCAATATTTATACAAAATGCAAATATTTTAATGAAAATCAAAATTTAAAATTACACTATTTGCGGAGTAAAAAAATTTCTATACATTCAAATAGACATTTCGAAAGCATCAGGCAGTTTTTCCGACGAAAAACAATGATTCGATAGTATTTTACCTACCCTAACCGCCCGGCACTTATTATTATTTTCAATTTGGGTAGCTTTAAAACATTACTAACACAGTAATTGGTTTTGTATAACAAACGAATCGTTTTGTTACTTTATTTTATTAATTAAAATCAAAATGGAGGACTTAAATAAACCTAAGATCTACTATAAAATTAACTATAAATTAAAAAGTACAACAAACTATTATATACACACTGCGTTAATCAAACAATAAACAAAGAATACGAAGGCACTTGGCAATTTGACAGATTGACACTTAGTCAAAAATAATCGTAAACTAACGCTTGACAGTTTGTCACAGAATATTTTAATATTTTTGACACCAATGCTAAATAAACGGATGACAAATAACAAACTAATCAAAAACAATGATTATACATACAAAAAGAAGGAGAATACTATTGTTTTGTGGTTAGATTTTTTTATTTAAATTTACTGTACCACAGACTATAATATTATTGAAGTATTTCTGTACCAATGAAAAATAGCCGGCTTTACTTAAATAATAAATCTTTACATGTAATGAAATAGTAGGAAAGTCAAAACTGTACATTGAATATTTTTTTAAAAGAATACTTGGGGTGTGATTTACAATCGATACCGAAGTCAAAAATATAGTTTTTAGAATTTTAGTCTGTTTCTCTGTATGTATGTTCGGGATAAACTCAAAAAGTACTGCATGGATTTACTTCAAATTTGGCACGAATATTATTAAGAAGTCGGGTCAACATATAGGCTACATATTATCACGCTATCACCTACGGGGAACGAGCAGTGAACCTTTTGTTTCTTCAACGCATTCTGTAACAACGTGTAATCTAACGACGCATTTTTGACTTCTTAATTCTTTCTAACTTAATTCTACTCACACATAGCCATTTATTTTATGTTAAAAAATCGTGTAAAGTCATAACTTAAAAAAAGAACTTATAATTTTTCACCATAATAAATGTATAATAACATACACAACACACATAGAAATGTTTCCTATTTGCTAACTAGATGGCGTTGGCGTCGTATTAGATCGCGCTTTGGTTTCGTACACAAAAAGTGATGTTATACGTTCACGCCGACGACGTCGCGGGCAGCAGCTAGTGCAAAATAAATTTGACGTAGAAAAGGTTGGAAACAAAAATGTGCACATAATTTTAATCATTTAAAGGCTATTAAGTAATAAAGATCTCGTTCTTTTGATTTCAAAACTATATTGGTGCTGAAAAAATCCTGTATAATTTAATAACCTACTGATGAACCCAAAATCGGGACTTTAGGCCTCCTGAAGAAGGTTAATCGGGACGTATCCCTAGAGACCCCTGGAAGTCGGGAAGTCCCGAGTAAATCGGAACACCTGGCAAAACTAGGTGGCATACCATAATCAACATTTAAGTATACATATAGAGATAAAACTTAGCAATTTTATGGTGAGTCGATTTTTTTTTTTTTTCAGGGGAGGCAACTCCCCTAAACAAAAAACTGAGCACGCTACAGCTTCAGATTTTCAGCCATCGTGCCGTTTTATCTGAGTCATCATGTCTGCTCCTGAATCCGCCAACAGAGTGGCTGATGTTCTCCTAAAACAATGGCCCGTGTAGAGCTCGACATTCTGCAATTTCATTAGGTATGGCACTGATTTTATTTTTACTAATTTGCTTAGCATAGTTACCAGTTCTGTTAATGTTTGTTTAAGAGGGGCGTTGAGCTTGGTAGGTACTTCTCGACAATACTAAGGTACATATTCTCTATGTTTTTGTATCTGGCAAATTTAGTAGCAATAATTACCTAAATGCCTTTTGGTATCTTCGATCTCTATGTTCAATAGTTCGTTTCTACGGCAAGCGATGCTATTCCGACCGATGATGGCTATAATAAACCTACCATTAAAATTAAATAAAGCGAGCGAAGCGAGAATTAGGTTAAAAGGTCTTAATACTATAATATAACATACATATTATATTTATCATAAAAATATTTATATTATATTTATGTATATATATAATAATAATAACAATATTATTATTATGCTACGATAAACGATTTTTTTATTTTTATTGATAGCCTGTGTTAATTAATAATTAAATCTTCAAATAATAAAGTGGACTGTATGCGAATTAAAATAAAAGAAAATAAAATAAAAGGGAATATGGAAATTAAAGGAGAGTGCACTAACCTTCAGTTAATCCTTCAGGGCGTAGATACACTTTCATATGCGAGCGATCAGCTGTTCTGAGATATTTGATTAAGTAAACACACGCGGCGAGTATCGATCATATGGTTGCTGTCATTGTACTGATGACGATGGCAAATTTCTATGCTTGCGGTCTTCAAGACCGCTCATGCCCTCTGTCGCGATGTAGGTGCACCACAAGGATAGGTCAGGTGGGTACTAGAATCGCAGTCCATTTCTAATCAATTGTACATGTGTACGTAATGTTAATATTAAGTTAGAGATGGCGTTAACATTTCCACCCGGCCTTAAAGGGTCACCTTTAAATAAACTATCATAATTATACATACCATACAATCATAAATATAAGAATATATAATATGCGTATAAATGAAAAGCGTAATTAACTTATATTAAATTTAATCAAATAAATAAATATATTTATAACAATAATTATATTAATTATTTATTGTTATAAATAAATTAAAGTAATTTATACCTATTATTATATTCTACTGAGTTGGAAGCGGACATAAGCGTACAACCGGTCTAAGGTATGTACTCTTAGCAGTCTTTACAGAGACTACGCGGATAACTCCATCTTTAGAAGGGTGAACCTTCTCGACAATCGCCAAAGGCCAAGCTAGAGGAGGCACGTTATCGGTAATAATAACTACCACTGTTCCCGGAACTATGGGGACACTGGGGGTGTTCCACTTCGCTCTAACTTAAAGTCCTTGCAAATACTCGATTCTCCATCGCTCCCAAAACGACTGTACGAGTTTGTCTAGAAGCGAGTGTCTATTGAGCAAACTGAGATTTTCAGACTGTATTAAAGGGGCAGGCAGAGAACACAAAGGCGAGGTATGCAAGAAATGACTTGGTGTTAAGGCTGTCGGCTCGGCAGGGTCCGAGCTAAGAACTGTGAGCGGTCTTGAGTTCAGTAGACATTCTATCTGAACTACAATCGTAATTAGCTCCTCGTACGACAGGAGCTGTTGTCCAATGACCTTAAACAAATGGTTTTTAATAATTTTGACCATACTCTCCCAACAACCGCCAAAATGCGGTGCGTTTGGGCAATTGAATTTCCAATTTATGCGATTTTATGTTAGTTCCTCTTCAAATCGCGAGCGATATTCTTTATTTAAAAATTTGTATAAATCGCGTAAATAAGCACTACTGCCTTGAAAGTTACTACCGTTATCAGAGAAAAGGCACTCTACGGGACCGCGGCGAGCGACAAATCTTTTTAGTGCAGCCAAGAAACTCACCGTACTAAGATCTGTAGCTACCTCAATGTGGACAGCGCGAGTAGTAAGGCATGTGAACACACAGAAATAGCCCTTTTGGCTGTGCGTTCCGGGCGACGAATCGGAGTGTATAAAATAGGGCCGGCATAATCGCAACCCGTATGAGTGAACGGTTTTATAACCTGCCTAGCGCGAGTGTTAGGTAAGTCAGCCATTAGCGGATAAGCGGGACGAGGTGACATCCGGAAGCACCTAACACATCGGTACACTCTTTGCCGTATTATACGGCGAGCAGACAATATCCAAAACTTCTGTCTTAATAAAGACATTAAGTGTTCTGGCCCGGCGTGTAAATACTTTTTATGGTAATAATCGATCAGTATATTAATGATATGGTCATGACGCGGTAATATTATTGGGTGTTTATTATTAAAGGATAACTCGGAGTTATTAAGGCGGCCACCGACTCTAATCAGTCCTTCGTGTAAAAAAAACTGGTTGCCTGTAAAGTCGGTATACGGGCGAAAGTTTTACGTGACAATGATTTTATGTCTGTCTCTCTCGCTCTTAGGCGGGCGCGTGCCTCTCACTCGCTCTCATTGTGAGCGCATAACGTGAGCGGAGCGTAACGCAGTTTCTTGAAGTGTCACCCGGCAAACCAATTTATAAGACGTTGTCACGTCAAAAGGACGCAATTTATTTATTGTAACAGAACATAATTTTTCTGTTTTTAAATTAATGATTTCTTCTGCGAAATACTTGTTTTGTAAAACAATAAGTAATTTATTTTCAGCGAATTCTAAGTCACTGACAGTAACAGAGGCAGATACACGATTGGGCAAAAGTTTTAGAAATCTGTACATATAAACAATAACCCGCAAAAGCTTACTCCAGGAAGACATGCGTTGAGCGAGGTCATAAATAATAGGATCATTCTCTGGAGTAATAACTGAGTGAGAAAATAGCTTTTGTTCCGGTATATCACCAGTAATTGGAGTGATAGCTTCATCGATTGGCCACTCTGAAGGATCCATAGAGGCCCATGAGGGTCCACGAAGCCACAGAGGGTGTGATAATAATTTCAGAGGGGTTATCCCGCGAGATAAGCTATCAGCTGGGTTCAGCAAACCAGGAACAAAGTGGTAACATTCAGGCGGAATATTTTCAGCTATTTGCACGACTCGATTTGCAACAAATTGTTGCCAACGGTGCGGAGAACTTTTGATCCAGTAAAGCGCGACCTTTGAATCAATGTAAGCGTAAACATTTGGCGAAAAGCGGTTACTATAATTGTTTAAAATTGTGCGTAGTAATTTTGACAATAAAACGGCTCCACAGAGCTCTAGTCGAGCAATAGTTAGCGGCGGTGAAGGAGCCACTTTCGATTTAGCACAAACCAGACGCACAGTGTTTTCTTCCGTGGCAGATTTAACATGTATATAAACTACTGCCCCGTAAGCGTTCTCGCTTGCATCTGAGAACCCGAGTAAAGTGACAGTGCTGCCATCTGAAATGCCTAAATGTCGCGGAATTTGAAAGGAATTAAGTACTGGGAGCTCGTCACAAAACGATTTCCACCTTTTTACGATATGTGGAGGAGGTACGTCATCCCAGTCAACCTTTAATTGCCAAAGTTGTTTAATTATTAGTTTGGCGTATAATATAGTGGGGGCGACAAAGCCCATGATATCCCACAATTTAGCTATTGTCGACAATATTGAACGCTTAGTACATTCAATACTATCTTGCGGCGAAAATTTAAAATAAAAATGGTCAGTGTCTGTAGACCAGTGTAAACCTAATATTTTATATTGAGCGGACTTATCAAATTCAACTTCTCTCGGAAGTTTATGTGACACGGGAATGCTCTCTAAAACGGTTGGTGAGTTACTATTCCACTTGACCAAGTCCCATTGAGCTTCTTTGAATAAATCTATCAGCTCCTTGGAAGCGGTGACTCCTTCTTCTTCAGTCTTTACGGAAAATGCAATATCATCCATGTAAAGAGAAGTTGAAGCAATCTCGCTCGCAGAATGGTATTTAGAGCCGTCATCAGCAATTAGCTGTTGAACGGTGCGCAATGCATGAAAGGGACTAGATTTTACGCCGAAACAAACCCTATTTACGGTCCACTGGACCAGTGCGTCATTAGGACTAAAGCGATACAAAATACGTTGATAGCGACGATCAGAATCCTTTACAATAATCTGCAAAAACTGCTGACGACAGTCAGCGGTCATAGCGACAGCATAAAGTCGAAAATTCAAAATTATTTGAAAAAGGTTGCCTTGAAGATTAGATCCAGTATGTAATACATCGTTCAATGAACGACCCGATGTTGTTTTACAACTAGCATCCAAGACAATGCGTAAGCGAGTAGAATTTTTATCCTCTCGGATGACACCGTGGTGCGGGATAACGTATAGCGGGAGCAAAGTGCTCTCGGAGTCATCTGGAGGCGCGGGGGTTATGTAACCCTTTTCAATGTACTCTTTAATTACATCATCATAAGAAGCTCTTAGTGTAGGAGAAGCTTCGAGCTTGCGTTCGAGACACATAAAGCGTTTGCGAGCGATTTCAAGCGAATCGCCAAGCGAAAAAACATCATCACAGAATGGCAAACGTACAATATATCGACCACTGTCCGGATCACGTTCAGTAGTCGCACGGTAAAATTCTTCACACTCAACGTCATCAGAGCGTTGAATAATCGCATGTGGAGGCTCCTCAAGCTCCCAAAATCTTTTAATTAATTTTTCAACAGGCTCTTGGACTACACAGCATGTGGCTAGAAAACCTGGGCGGTTCGGCGATAAAGTCGGTACGGACCCCATAATGATATAGCCCAATACCGTTTCTATAGCGGGAGGTGCTGACAGGTTACCTTCTACTATGTTAGGTAACAATAAATGCGGGAAAAGCGATGCACCAATTAAAGCGTCAATTTTACTAGGAGTCGCAAACGTATGATCGGCGAGCGGGAGTTTTTCTAAATGAGGAAGAGCGGAAACATCAATCAAAGCGGTTGGTAAGTTTTCAGTAATTCGTTCAACAACCATGGTTGAAATACTAAATTTTACCTTAGAATTAAAACGAGAACTAAACTCGAAACATACTGAACAATCACTAAAATTTTCTGAGCCACCGAAACCCCTTACTGCAATACGCGGTATTTGTTGTTGCTGTAAACCTAAGCGTTCGCAACATTCCTTCGTAATAAAATTTGCTTGCGACGCTGTGTCAAGCAAAATTCTTAAAGAATGTTCATTATTAAAACGGTCGCGCGCAGTGACAACAGCCGTAGCAAGTAGAACTGTAGCGCTGTACGATACATCTACGAGCGGCGTAGCGTTCGCAGTCGTAGCGCGTGGTGTAGCAGCAGCCGTCGAACATAGTATGACGTCAGAACGCGACCGAGGGACAGGCGCGGAAAGTGTAGGTAATGACTCAGCAGATGCTATACAATTACACAGCGGCGGCGGCGGTGCAGCCGAGGTAGTTGTGGAGGTAGTTTGTGCGTGAGTAAAATTGTTCGTTTCTCGGTTAAAATGTAATAACGTGTGATGTTTTAACTTACAAGCGCGGCAACTCGAATTAGAGTTGCATGACGAAACCCTGTGTCTAATGCTTAAACAGTTGACACAAGCATTACACTCTTTGACAGTTTTGAACCTGTCCTCCGGTGTCATTTTGTTAAATGCGGGACATTTAAACAAGTGTTGATGTACAATATTTGTACATAAACATTTTTGAGCGTTAACAGCGGCGGAGGGAGACTCGATCGCCACGTAAGCCTGATAGTTCGGTGCCGAGGTTGTAGCTATATTATTTACGCGGCGGTCGTTCGACCTTTTATTGTTGCTACTCATCGAAAAATAACCGGTTGAGGACGTGCGTTGTAATATTTTAGACTGGGTTTGAACAAATTCAATTAAGTCATTGAAAGTAGGAGTTCCTGAGGATTTGTTGTTCATTTCAAATGTACGAACTGTCTCAGGGTCTAGTTTTTTAAGCGCAACGTGTAATATTATTAAATCGGCGAGATCATCAACCTTTAAATTTTTTAAGGCACGGACTGCATTAATAAATCTATCGGAAAACATATCAAAATTGTTAGGGGACGCGTTGGTTAAAGGTTTAAAGTCAAACATTTGATTTAAGTACGTGGAGGCTAGCATGCGTTTATCTTCATATTTATCAACGAGCGTTTGCCAAATCAGCTGGTAATTGTCCGCGCTCGGTGTGACGCCGACGCAGGCAGACTGCGCTTTGCCCGATAATTTTCCCAATAAATAATATAATTTCTCAGCATTTGAGAGCGATGGGTTATCATGTATAGTGGACTTAAAATTAGCATAAAATAATGGCCAAGAGCGAATATCACCAGAAAAACTAACTAGCTCGATAGGCGGTAAAGAAGGTTTACTTTTCTGAGGAATATCAGAATGTTGAGGATTGGTTTCGTTTTGCTTATCAATTACAAATTTTATTTGACAATATAATTCTTCAAATGAAATAAGGCTCTTAAAATTTGGTGTAGCCTTTGGGTAAACCTCTAGCATACGCGAATTATATTCGTCTAGTACTTGCATATATTCAGAACGAATGGCGGCAATATTACTGCATTTACTAAGAAACGTTTCCTTATTTAAAGTTTTTGACGAATCATAAATATTTTGCAAGTATTCAAAAAGAACACTGCGTTTTGCTTCCAACATCAGTAAGGAAACATCCTCAGTTTCCTCAATATCTTTATTTTGAGGTTTAGACATTGTGCGTATTTAATAGGCAAGTTGACAAAATTAAAATATTAATATTTTTTTTTTTTTTTTTTTAAGGTAGCGGTAGGTATGCGTGCGAGTAACTTGATAAAACGGCGCGGTTGCTTCAACGGTCTTCACTTTCAAACGTTTAAAACTAAACGTGGCGTGTCAGCAAAAGGCGTGAGTACTTATAACCGCAATCGAAGCAATTTGTTTTCACCAATTTATTAACATATAAATAATGAAATGAATATTAATATAAATGTATAGGTATATTTTAGATGTAAAATACGCAACGCAATGTTGCAGCGCGGAATAAAACACTTATTAGATAAATAAAGGCGACCTAATAAGGGCGGGTAAATTATCCGGCTCGAAGGACCAAAAATGTTAATTAATAATTAAATCTTCAAATAATAAAGTGGACTGTATGCGAATTAAAATAAAAGAAAATAAAATAAAAGGGAATTTGGAAATTAAAGGAGAGTGCACTAACCTTCAGTTAATCCTTCAGGGCGTAGATACACTTTCATATGCGAGCGATCAGCTGTTCTGAGATATTTGATTAAGTAAACACACGCGGCGAGTATCGATCATATGGTTGCTGTCATTGTACTGATGACGATGGCAAATTTCTATGCTTGCGGTCTTCAAGACCGCTCATGCCCTCTGTCGCGATGTAGGTGCACCACAAGGATAGGTCAGGTGGGTACTAGAATCGCAGTCCATTTCTAATCAATTGTACATGTGTACGTAATGTTAATATTAAGTTAGAGATGGCGTTAACAGCCTGAAGGGCCATAACTCTATAGTTTTAGTGAATTTTAAGGCCAATAATCCCTATCAGTCTGTACAATTCAAATTTAAAGCGCGCACCAAATCTGATGCGTTACAGTTTGGAATACGCACCGCAATTATATCAATGACCGCAACATGTTCAAATTCGGGCGATAATTCAATTGTAATTCGTATATTGTTTTGTTAACCTTATTCACAGTGGTGCCTCCGCCACGCAGAAACTTATATGGCCAGTCTAGACGAAGAGACAAGTGTAGAAGCTCGTATAAATAATCAAAATTATACAACTTGAAAACATTTTCTCACCTAACTCTGGTTTTCTTGTGATTGGATTGATCCTTACTAAATTAAAATGGGACCAATCCGTGGGTTAATCCTTACTTACGCGGGCACAATCTCAGTACAAAAAATCTTGACGTTAAGGCTATGGATTTGTCTATGGTTCAACTATTGAATATGACAGACACCCTCCCCCTTCCTTCTTGCCTCTTTCCTTTCTCGCCCTTAGTCGCAGCTGTAGTCTGTGGATATTGCAGTTTCTGATAGGGCGTTCCATCTGACTACTTTTAAGCAGAAATCGTTAGCGGTTTGGGTTTCATGCTTTTGGTAGCAAAATCTAATGTTGACTTTTAGTGTTCCGTCTGAGCGGTTTTGCTACGAAATGTTGATACCTACCAAAAACCTATGTCGGGAGGTGGGTGGGTATGTTGAGAAAAATAGTTATAACGTGGTTTTTTTTAAAGAAAAGTTTATTTTTGCATTATGAACTATATATCTTTGTTATTATCTACAAAAAAATAATAATCAAACATATACACGCACGGAACTGTCAAAAAATGATGTGAAACGCGTTTCGTTTGGACAATAATAGCGCCGCTAACATTATCAGATGCACTTAGACGAAACTGGTAGTAAGTGCTAAAATGAGGTTTTACTATTAAATTTCAACGTGGCTTAGAAGGAACGCCTTATGAGTTGACCGAGTGAAATTTTGCGTTGATTTATTTCCGTAACTTATCCTTTAAATTCAAGGAGCTGTAATAAATCTCACAACATGTAGGTACAACGTATGCGACGCATTATGATATCTGGACCTTGGAATTTAATTACTTATTGCAAAAAAATTACAAAGCGTTTCTTCTATATAGTTTTTAGGGTTCCTTAGCCTAGTGGTAAAGAGGAAACCCTTGTATAATTTTATCAAGCCTGTCCATTTGTTCGTTCTACCATCCGTCCGACACGGTCCGTCCAATCCTGTGATTTCTACTTAAAAGTCAGAACAGCATCTGACGCCATATGTACCAGGGGCATCACTCGCGCGTTGCCGACCCTTCAGAAATCTAATAACTTCTTTTTTGAAGAACCTCATACTATAGTCCTTAGAAAAAACCTTGGCAGGAAGCTCATTCCACAACCCAAGCGTTCGCGGGAGGAAGTTTCTCTGAAACCGCACTGTACGCGACCATTTCGGTTCCAAAGTGTGAGAATGAATTCCCTGTCGATGGCGAGCGGTGCGATGGTAGGAAGTAGCCGTGGGCATCATTTCGAACAATTCCTCAAAACACAATCCATTGTACAAGCGGTAGAACACAAATATATGAAATCATGGTTAGGATGTACAAAAGTAGACGCAAAGGAAAAAACAATGCGATGAAGTATCCGGGTTGAGGTTAAGAAAATAGGGCGTTAAGTAGTGGTAGTTTACATATTTACATTAATTAAGTTTAATAAATTAAAAATGTATGCAGTAACTATTTTCTTTTAACTAACTAGTAACTAGTTTATTTTCTTCATCTTCCTTTTATTTGTTAACAGTTTGTCTTGTAATAAAGGCCTCCTCCAAGGTTCTCCACTCAATCCTGCTCCTTGCTACGCGTGACCACATTTCCTCCTTTCCTCTTGTGTGCTCGAGAATACCACTCCGTAATTGTTTTTGTCCACTTGGGTGATTCCTCTCTCATCATGTGGCGCGTCCATTTCCATTTCAGTGTTCCAATAGTTTTCTCGGTGTCTTTGAATTTAGTATTACTTTTTATAGTATGTAATTATACCTTGTCTCTTAGTTTAACTCCCTTAACACTTCTTTCCATCGAATTTTGGCATACTCTTAGTTTATTGTTCATTTTTTCTATAAGTGCCCAAGTTTGGCATCCATACGTGAGGCAAGGCAAAATACAGGTGTCAAATACTTTTCTTTTATCTTTTACTGGGTTGTCTTTGTTTTTCATGACTTCACTCAGGGACCAGTACCTTTTCCATGAGTTCATGACTCTTCTGTCTGTTTCCTTCTCCATGACATCTTTAGTTGCTATTACTTGACCCAGATAAATGTATTCCTTTACGTAATATATTGCTTCTTGAATAATTAATATAGGTACTGTATCAGAGTTTGTCATAACTTTTGTTTTTGTGGTGTTTATAGAAAGTCCTGCCTTTAAGCTTTCTTGTGCTAATTGTTGGAGCATTATTTCTCACTCTTCACTCTTTTCTGAGAAAAGTACTAAGACATCTGTGAAACGTAGGTAGTTTAGATTTTCACCATTTATTTTTTGACCATACTCTTCCCAATAAAGGTTACGAAATACCATTTTTCTAAGACCGCTAAAAATACTTTTGGTGAGATTTGGTCACCTTGACGGATATCTCTTTTAATTAGAAACTCTTTACTGATCCTGTCTAGGTTTATTACTGCAGTGGTTTTTGAGTATATGTTTTTAGGATCCTTATGATTTTTCTGTGTACTCTCTGTATTTCTAGTGTCTTCCATATGGCTCTGTGTTCCAGAGAGTTTAAAGCCTTATTATAATCTACGAAGCCTATGTAATGTTTTTTATTGTATTCCGTGTATTTTTGTAGTATTTATTTGACTACATGTATATGATCTAGGGTTGAAAAATGTTTTCGGAATCCTGCCTGTTCCTAAGGCTGATTTCTAATTTCTAATTATTTCTTATTATAATTTCTTTGGTTAGTTTTTCAGGGGTGTTAAGTTTTTAAGTTAAATTATTTATTCTTGCAGGTCTGCCTCCAATTGTGTCTGACCAATCTTCCACATCTGGCGTATCATGTGGAGAAAAGAAATGCACAATAAACCCTGTCACAAGTGGTATTGATGAAATTCGTTCTTAAATACTTTTATCAGTTTGAGTTAAACTTAAACAGGTAGTTTAAAATAGAGTTTAATTTTCACCAAAGATTTGTAAATAAATAAGTATGAATAATTAGGTTAATGGTATTGTTACTACTATGATTTTGATATATATTAAGAAATTTAAATTTTATTTCTGCAGGTTCTCTTCTCTCTACACTAAAATTGCTGGTACCGAAAAGGAAACGTTTGATATCCAAAAAATGGCTTTAACAATAAAATGCACCAAGCTGTATAAAGGATACGTCAAATCACGGAAGCAGTTACAGTTCAGCCAAAGAGTGCAGAGAGCATTAAGGTTTGAGATCATGTAAGAAGTTAACAGAGAAAATTAATCCACCAGCAAAAAAAATGTTGTGGTTGCAAATCAGACAATGCACAAAAAAAGCCAAAGGGAGACGCTTTACTTAACCCCTCGCACGCGCTAAGTCCTATTACAGGGCTTAGGCGTATGAAGCACCTCATTAACTAATAAACCGGACGTGCGATGGGTTAAGAAGAAAAACTAATCGGTCTCTCCATTATGAAACAAAGTCCAAAAAGCTATAAGTTTTAAAAAAAAAATTTTTTGCTATCTAAGCAGACTTTGAATAAAATTATCAATGAATCAAATATCGAACCAGGAATCAACACTCAAGTATTAAAAGCAGTGAAGGAGAAGGTAATTTGACAAGCTCAAATCAGATAACTTATTAATTTGCAACGACATTGAGAACATTCCTAATATTTAAACCTTTTATATTGCATTCTCATACCCCCTGCAATCTAGCAAGAAATTATTTGATTTTAAAAAAAATCAGAATATTAAGTTGAATAAAATGAATTCTTATTATTTGAAAAAGTATTGCTCAATTATGTTCGATGAAGTTAGTTTAGAAGCTGCCTTAAATTATGATTCAAACGAGGATTGCATAAATGAGTTTGTTACCCTTCAAAAAAAAACAAGTGACTTTGCTGACCATGCACTTGTTTTTATGTTAAGAGAAGCAATACACAAATGACAGTAGCTCTTGGCTTATTACTTTTCCAAAGAAGCGACATCAGACATACAGTAAAGAAACATAATTAAGGTTATGGTAACTGCTGTGGATAATACAAGACTCTTGCCAATTGCATTAATTTGTGACCAAGGAACGGCATTTCAGTCAGCGCTGAAGACCCTTCAAGAAGACACACGAAGGGAACAATTTTGTGCAGGGTACAATTTTTTTTTGTTCGGAATAGAACCATCATCCCATTGCAAACCTCCACCCTACTTCACATAACTTTAAAAAAAAATTTGAGAACGTTTATAGGTTGTCCACGTAGAGTTCGATTCTATAATCGGAAACATGGAAAATTACTAACTCAGCTGAATACTCTAGCTATCATAATATTCATGTGAAAAATATTCCCACGACGGCAATCCAAGCAAGGCTCAGTGTCCACTTACGTATTTATACTACGGGGTGGACATAGATCTCAGAGATTGGTTAAAAATAAATAAACCAACCTGACTGCAAAAAAATTAAGAACTAAATAACAAATTATTTCAAGGTTACTACTTATATAGTGTGAGCAATCTGTACACCATCTGCACTTATATTGAAATGAGTGCTGTCTGCTCATAGTTAAATATTTGATATGTTTTAATTTTTGTTTAGTTCTTAATGTTTTGCAGTCAGGTTTTTTATTTATTTACTTTTATTCTTTTTTATCTTTATACAATTATTTTTATGCCCGCACATAAAGGCACATTAAACCGCCATTTTGTTTTTTAAGAATTTTATGTACCCAGTGTCACTCTTACAATTAAGACTAATGTAACGACGCCTCTCAAGCTAAAGTCCATCAAGCCGTTAGGCTACAGAGGTTTCCAAAGATATATACATATATACATACATACACTCGAAAAACATAACCCACGTTGCTCTGGTTATCTAACGTGCAACTTACATAGCTTTGTTTGTAATGAATATACAATAGGTACCTACACAAACATTCGATACATTTGAACCAAACTCTTTTTTACCTCATGATAAAAAATCTCACCAGGAAAATTAGCAACAACTCCTTTGACATAGTTCGCCCAGGCAGGTTCGCCGGGTTTTAGGAAGTTGGTATCTGAAGGCGCCAGAAAGCTGGCTTCAACTTCCTGGCCGGTGACCAGCACGGACAGCACGTGGCACTGGTCGGAACCGCTGAAGTCACCCACCACTACTGTCACGAATGGAAGGGCCTACCAACAAAAATATTTCCTGTGTCTATCTTTACAATGCATAGTATACGATTAAGCTAATAAGTTAGAATAGCTCAATTGTAACAATAGGAATAGTAATGACCACGGCTGCGCGGCCTTCGAAAAGTTCATCCGCCCGACCGACCTCGGCACGGTCGAAAAACTAGCGTTAGGCGGCCTCGGCACGTACTAATGGCCCCAGATGACGATCTCGCTGTCCGGATAGCGAGACCTCCCCCCTAACACGACGCCGACGTCCCCGGGTTCGTCGGCGCCCGCAAGGATACATGAGGTATCTTCTAACCTCCACTCAATCGCAACCGCACTCGCGTAACGGGGAACTCCCCTCCTGACGTTGACTCACCTTCGGGTTCGAGACTCACGCCAGTCGAAGGGATACCCCCGAGAGCGACAACCCAAGCCGAGGCCCCCGGGGGAGGCTCTTCAGAGTCTCGCCCCAAAAAGCCCGGTGAAGCAGTAATGGCTGCAAAAGCATAGTCAGTCAGAAAAAAAATGCCCGTTTATTTATTTATTTGATGGCATACATTCATGCAGCAATATTGACATTTTACATATTATTATAGCAAAGCAAGTTCTAGGAAATTATTAGCGCTTTGTTTTTAGCTTTTACTCTTTTTTAGGTTATCTTAGTCATGATTATTCCCGTGTCCCTTATTTAGATTATCTAGAATTGGATAGATAGATTGGATAGTTTATCTATAACCCCATTATAGTATTCAGTTCCTATGTCTTTCATTTCTATCAAGCTGGTACGAGCCATAAATAAAACCACCTTAGTCTAGATACACTGTACCAGATGCAGTGCTGCGGCAATGGGATTACCACCTGTCACGCAGCGCAGGACTAAAGTGGTGGGTGAACCGAGGTTGTTCCCAACTTTGTAATGTGGGTGTATCTAGCCACTGGTTATTTATTTATATGTAGAAACAAAACATGCGATGCAAATAAAATGTTAGACAAACCATTGGTAACACATATCCTTCGCAGTAGTCGACGTGGTCACCGATGATGTTGACACGTCCTGGCGCCGCCGCACCTGCGACAGGCTCGCGGCCGAACGTTGCGACAAACTTGTCGCGTGCCTTTTGCAATAGCACTGACTCTCCTAACGCTGTTGCTTCATTCGTCATCTGGAAACAGAGCAGGTGGAAAGGAAGGAAGAAGTGGAACATGTCACACGTTTACTTTTGGTCTGCTAACGAAGATCTGTCTGTGTAGGTTTGTTCCGCATGCGTGGCGCCCGCATAGCACACCTCGGATAAGTTTTACGCATGCGGAGTGAACCCGAATGCGTGATAGAATAAAATACTCTTATCACTAAAATCTGCATTCTTCTTTCCTCTTTTAAATGCTGCTTGTCAATTAGAATAATGATAGCTGTATTGGCGACAGGCAGCAGCCTTGGATCTGATCCAGTGGCGGTCCACCACCCTCAAAACTAGTATCTAGTGATCAAATACCTATAATATAATCTAATATATACCATTTAATAACCAATAATAATAAGATAATCCAAGCACCAACCTCTCAATTTTTTTGATATGCTTGAAGCCAGACGTTGCAGACCCAAGGGTACTGCGTGTCCTTTTTCTGATGGTGTGGCCAATTTAAACTTTTAATAGTATGATACGTTTATGTTTCAAACCACGACGGGAAAGTTAAGTTTAAAATATAAATTAATAATTGCAAGAACTAAAAAGAAGTAAATAAGGACCCTAAAATAAAATTTTAATATACAGAGTGGTCTAACTATAATGAGTCCTGCCTGCTTATAGTTAAATATTTGGTATGATTTAGGGGCACTTGTTTATTTATTTTTAGTTTCGGCAGTCGGGTCTTTTATTTATTTAATAAATTTTTTTTATTCACAGCATTTTAGTGTTATTTTTTCCATTTTTTTTTAACCTGCGCTTAACCATTTTACTGTAAGTGTCATACTTTTGTACTCGCCTTTTAAAGACCCTTATTTTTTTACCCAACTCGAGTGTCTTTTTTTACACCTTCACATTAAAGACCATAAAATCCGCCATTTTGATTATTTGAAATGTTAATATACCTACTGTAACTCACACAATTACGACAAATCAAATGACACCTCACATGTCAAAATCCGTCAAGCAGTTCAGGCTGTAGTACGTGCCAAAGAAATGGACAAGCGTAGATACATACTTTTTTTTATACCACTGAGGTGGCAATCAAGCTTATTATCCGCCTGATGGTAAGCGGTCATACATACATACATACGCTCGAAAAACATTACCCTCCTTTCTTCGGCAATTGAGTAATAAAGAAATTAAGATACATATCTAATTTATACCAGTCCAATACCAAATTAGGATATACATAATGCAGATTCCGCAAAACATAAACAAACTGTTTATAAAAGTATTGTTTGTTAGTATGCCTGTCTAGATATTTGTCTACAATAGGCTCTGAAACGGCTGAATGAATTTTGATAAAACGTAATTATAGTATGCATTTATGTTTACGATCCTGCCCTTTGTTTCATCTCAATATCTTAAAGGGTTTTGAAGGGATGTGATTTTTATTTAAGCAGATGAAACCGCAGGGTTTAGCGAGTAAAGAATATTTCAATTTCACTTATTCATATTATTTAAATCGAATGAATCAGCATAAGCGATTATTTAAATTTTACGACAAAATGAATACTACTTTATTATATCAGTCCCGGACATGAACTTCAAGTACTTCAGGTACTTCAAGGAGTTTCGTCGTGATTCCGTTGTTTACATCAAATTATTAAATTACCCAAGGGAATAATTTTGTGTTCCTGTGGTTGCTGGCATCAGTAGCCGCGCTCGTAAATGGTATGTTTTGTTAATTGTTTGTAAATTCGGCAATCGACAACAGGCTTTAAGCCTCTCTTCTACCACTACTACTACTCCTGTAACTATTACTGTAGTTTTAGTAAGATTACATGACATTTTTTTTGCGGTATCTGACCCCGAGAATATTTCACCGTTTTACGCGCAATTACAATCCTAGGAATTAAAGGACAAGTGATGGCCGACTGCGTTATAAACAAGTGCGCCTTCAGCTGCTCAAATTTGGAGGTCTTCCGAACTTAATGTCACAAAAAATGTAATAATTTTTGAAGAACTTGCTTTGTTTCTTATGTTTTGCTGTATTCAAATATTCATTTATGTCAGAAACTCCTTTGTTTGCGATTATAATATTTCACAAACAAAGGGTACAGAAAGCCTGCCATTCATATTTTCCTTTTTTTAATATGGAAAACTTATTTTGCAACTACTTCTAAACTATTCAAAGACCACCCTTCGTAATTTTCTACCAAAACCCGCTGTCAGAGGCTTATTTGCTTCTCATCCACTCCATTATGCATATCTTGCAGAGCAAAATCGAAAAATTAAGAAAAAGCGACAATTATGTGCTATAAACCCGAAACATACTCGGATCTATTAAAAAAATCCTAGACGACAGAATCAAAGCAAGCTTTGTGCCTTTAAGTGTTAGAAGC
The DNA here is from genome assembly GCA_946406115.1 of Apoda limacodes. Lineage (NCBI taxonomy): Eukaryota > Metazoa > Arthropoda > Insecta > Lepidoptera > Limacodidae > Apoda > Apoda limacodes. Next base: position 28,045,927 of record OX291550.1, read on the forward strand.
GTTTCAAACAGACACAACGAGAACATAAAATATGAGTTCAAAAACTGTTCTTTTAAAATGAAAACGTTCATTGAAGTTTGGATGTAGCTTTTAAAACAATTTGATTGAAGTATTTGCCGAGTTGTGATAAATATTAATAAACTGAAAAATAAGTAAAATATAGTACTTTTTAATTTCTCGCAGTCAATAGTAAAAATTAGAGTAAACATCACGTAAAAAAAAAACATCTCGGTCCTTTGCAACCCTCACTCCGCTCAGGGTTCTACTTTAGAATCCCTCGCTGCTCTCGGGATCCAACTTAGTCCCTCGAATTAAATTTCCTTTTTTTTCACTTGTATTATCTACTATTATTTTATTTACTTAAAGGAAGAAAAAAAGTGATATTATTCGGAAAAACCTTAAGATTCCATGTTTTTTTTTCAATCAAGTAGGCAGTAAAATGTATTTTTTTAACAGAGCTAAAAGTGAATTAAAAAAATATTCAAATGTCCGGGGTAAGGCTCCAAAATCCGGGGTTTTTACGCTTCCAGTCCTGGGCGGCAGGTTTTAGAGATGGCAGCCCTAACTACACAAAACTACAAGGAAACGAAGGTTCAAGTTTTCTTTCATTATTTTTTCTTCTTTTCGAGAATATTAAACTGTCTATATCGTGTCGGCCTTATTGTGTAACGTAAAGTAAAAACATTTGGTTTAGCTAGGTATGATTTACATTGTATCTATCTTTGACGTTTAACATGAAAACATGAGTAACTGTAAAGTAGCAATGTAGGTCATAATTCAAATTAATGCTTATATTATGAAATCAAATCAAATCAAACAATATTTATTCAAATAGGTTTCTAAAAACACTTTTGAATCGTTAACTTCTGTCAAAAAGAGTTGGCAAGAAGTTCTATTTAAATTAATAATAGTATACTTTAATAATCAGGTTACCAGTATACAATATGTACTGAAACACTTAGTAGGTAATATAAATAAGTTAGTAAGCTACTAAAAACAAAGTCAAACATGTCAATTATTATTTTGTGTTTTATGTAGCATGTGAAGCTTTAAATTTCGTCAAGGAATGCAAATATTTAAGAGTATTCCGATATTTAATAGTAGATAGATAGATAGATAAATACTTTATTGAACACCAACATGTTTTCATTTACAAAATGAGAATAAAAGTAGACATAAATATACAAACGGTCTTATTGCTTAAAAGCGATTTCTACCAGACAACCTTAGGGTAGACGATAATAACAAAATTATTCAGAGGTAGTTGAACAAAAATAAAGATGAATATTTACGAGTAAAGAAATATCTTTATAATAATACTACTACACTTAAAATAAATTTTAAAAATACTACACTTAAATATGTTTTTAAATAGTATCTTAATACAATATCAAAATATGTATACATAAAATAAACAATATAAGTGATATATAAATATCTATAATACAAATAAATATAATTTTATATGCTTTGATACTTACAGTAATCCGCTAATGTCAGTATAATGTGATTTTACAAGGCGTTTAAAAGTGTTAGGAGATTGGACTTTTTTAATTAATAATGGCAGTGAATTCCAAAGTTTGATGGCTTGAATAGTAAAAGATTTGTTAGTAAAAGTTAGTGGAATGAGTAGGTTTTAAAAGGAGTTGAGTGGAGGGACGAAGGTTGGAATTACAACTGCCTATAAATTGGAAATGATCTTTAAGGTATGCAGGCGCCGACGGATTGATCAAAATGCTGTACAGAAGTGTAAGAACATGTATATTCCGGCGAATACGGATTGGAGACCACTTGAGCTCTTGGCGAAAGTAGGAAACACGGTTATATTTACGAAGTCCAAATATGAAACGTATACATGGATTCTGTAGACGCTCAAGTTTATTTAATTGGTCCTCAGTGAGAAAGTAGCTGGAGTCAGCGTTATCGAGAATCAGATGAAGTAATGCGCAAGAGCAATTTTAGTGGGAATAGGGAGAAAATTACGTAAACGTCTTAAAGAACTTACAGTTGCGTATAACTTCCGACTTAATTCTTGTAGATGAGGTGCCCAAGAAAGAGTACGATCAATAATAATACCAAGATTCTTAACTTTTTCGCTATAGGAGATAATAACACCATCAAGTTGTACTGGGTATAGCTGAGACAAATTAATTCTTGGTATTAATTTTGGTCTTCCGATTATGATTACTTGAGTTTTATCCGTATTTATGGTAAGTCCATGCCGTTAACTCCATTGTGTTATGTAGTCTAGTTCGGAATTCAAAATTTCGATAGCTTTATGAAGATCAGTTAAAGGTGCTTGAGTATATATTTGTAAATCATCTACATAAAGGTGGTAGGGAGAAGAAATTCCTTGAGATATTGCATTAATAAAATATATAAATAGCGAAAAGAAGTGGAGACAATACTCCACCCTGAGGCACTCTAGCATGTATATCACACCATGAAAAATAAGTGTCCTCAACCTGTATTCGTTGCTGGCGATCATGCAAGTAGCTGTGAAACCATTCAATTGCCGCTGGAGATATGTTAGTAGAGCGCAGTCTGCCAAGTAAAATATCAAAGTCAATGGTGTTAAAAGCGTTGCTAAAATCTAAAAGTGTTAGGACAGTAAGTTCAGTACGATACATTCCCAATGATATATCACCAATAACCTTAGTGAGTGCAGAAGTCGTAATATGACCAGGACGGAAACCGGATTGGAAAGGATTCCCGAGGCTTTTCTTCGTAAAAAACGTACTAAGCTGCTGATGAACAAGACGTTCTAGGACTTTAGATAGGAAGGGTAATATGGAGATAGGACGGTAGTCAGAGAATGAATTGGGATTAGACTTTTTGGTAAAGGAATTATTTTAGCCTGTTTCCACAACTCAGGAAATTTACCATTCAAAATGGATGAATTATGTCAGGGATGGGAATGATCATATTGCGGCTGATGCTCTCAGTACCAACTGCACTGGATTCAATAGACAGTACGCTCTTCCTTACATCACAGACGGCAAACTGATTAAAAAAAAACGGAGGGTAATCAGGAGTTGGGATAATTGAAAGACTTGTTAGAGTTTGGCTTTTCTTTCTACCTTCAATATTGGCAGAAGCCGAAAAGTGCTGATTCAGAAGATTGATATCGAAGTTATTAGAAGGTGCCTCAGGACGAGTGTTCCCAACTACTAATGATTTTAGAAATTTCCAGACTCTAGTCGAGTCCTCGTTTTCAAATGATTTATGGATGTGCCGCCTTTGTGCATCCCTGCATACCTTATTGCAGTGATTTCTGAGTATTTAGCAATTTTGTAAATTCTCGTCTGTATAGTGAGCTTTAAGTTTTGCCTTTGCCCTGCATTTTTTTGCCTGCAACAACTTAATTTCCTCTGTAAGCCATGAGGCTGGAAGGTGTTTTATTCTAACTGGTCGAATAGGTGCGTGTATATGAAATAAATCCGCAAGCTTTGAATTCAAAAGTTGGACCTTTTCGTCAACAGTTGTGCTTCACTAATAATAGGCGACCAGTCAATCATCGTTTTGTAAATTCTCGATATTTACACCACTAAAAATTGCGATGTAGACGAATTGTCGATTGGAGGACGTATTTTGTATGAGAGGTATATAGGATCATGGTATGAGAACGCGTCGGCAGCGTATTGCCCGTGTTGGAACCATAATGAGGTCTATGAGGGACGGAGTACAGTTTGGAAGGATATGAGTAGCATCAAGAGGTAGAATTTGCATGTTACAAGCGTTGACGACAGAATGGAGATGAAGGGAGCGATTTATCGTTTATGATAAGACAAGTGTTAAAATCACCCATAATGATAGAGTGATTATATACAGAGGGGTAAAAGTTTCTAAAAGATTTTCAAACGAGGCAAAGTAATTTATTTGGAGGGAAGGACTGTAGAATACACCTAGAAGAATTTTACTGTGAGAAAGGGAAATGTCTACTAAAATGTGTTCCGCAGCATCGGAAAGTGGAGGTACACATAATAAAAGAAATTTCCCTTTAGTACTAGTGGCATTAGCTCCATCATAATTATATTATTGAACAATTATATGTACATTCATATAATTAAAACTATCCATACTATCCATGAATATAATTTAATAATAAATATTATAAATGCGAAAGTTACTCTGTCTGTTAGCTCTTCACGCTCAAACCGCTGTACCGATCAAGATGAAATTTGGCATGTAGGTAGTTTGTGTCCCGGAAAAGGACATAAGTTAATTAAAAACGTCTAGTATTATTCGGTTTTTTTTTTATTTTCCCCATTGAGGAGCTGCCGTTGAAATCCTACACTGATGACCGAATTTAGGGCGAGTGGAACCGCGGGCCAAAGCTTGTATATTATAAATGCTTTGGCAAATAATTATAAATAGTATTTCTGTTCGTATGTCCCTGCATCGCGTCACAACGAAGCATTCAATTGAACTGAAACTTCGCTCAGGAATAATTGAAGAGACGGAGAATGACGTAGGTTAGACTTTTATTTTGTAAAAAATAGAAGTTTATGCAGGAATCACCAAATTCCGCGTGCATCACGTCAATAGGAGGTACCTAAACGAACCCTGGATATCTTTCTCAGTATGGCAAATGTTCAAATAATATCTGACATAATAACACCCAAAAGACATTACGAGTATATTTAGGCTCTTCTCCATTTACTTATTTTTATCGCTTATTAAGTATTGAATTATTTGAAAAAACAAACTGCAAAGTACTCGAAATTTATTTTATAATTTTAAAATGAAGAGAAACATAGTTTTCAAAGAAGAAGTATTGTGTTATTATACAAAATACAACGAAGAAAAAATATTCATAATAAAACAGAAATGGTAACATAGTGAATAAAGTACTTTTATTTTTGTATTGCATGGGCTCCATAATTTTACAGATTAGGCGGTGGAGGTATAACAAAAGTTTCAGCGAATAAACTAAGGGTCAGCTTAGACCGAGACACGACGCGACGTGGCTTTTTGAGATGGTAATACTACAGACCGGACCTTTTTTACTAGACAAAAAGATACAAATTATAGTGGGAGCACAAAAGTGAGAGGTTACGTATCGAAGTACACCAAGATGCGTCGCGCGACGTTGTGATGCGTATATTTTTGTCTAGTTAACAAGGTTCATAATGTGTTGCTATCTCAAAAATGCTCGGTCTGAGCTGACCTTAACTTCGTAATTAAGAGCGTACATTTTTTAAGACTGCCAAATCTGAAGCAACAATATGTTGCGGTTAGATTTTGATCTATTAATTTTATCTATCTACATAACATACAAGTAGCAAATATAGATTCGTTCCCACCGCAACTATCTTAATTTCAGGAGAACTTGGCGTATTAGTACATCAAAACTTTCATCATTAAATTACGCGGCAGTCTGTTGCATAAAACAATTGCAACTCAACATTATCTCCGGTACGTTCTTAAGTAAGTAGATACAATTAAGGAATAACTATAAAAAACCAGGTAAGTGCGTGTCATACATGCTTCAAGTTGAGGTTTATAGAATAAGAATTATTGCAGATCTCTGAAAAATTTGTGAACTGTTTCAAAATTATTCTTTACTAGGATTTTTTGTACCACTAAGGAGGCAAACAAGCTAACGGTCCGCCTGATGTAAAGCGCTCACCGCAGCCTATTTTATAATATAAATATATATATATATATATATATTTGATTCCACAACCGAATTGTCGCGGGCGGAAATTTCTAATGAACTGCACTGTAGGTGACCATTTAGGGTCTAATGTGTGAGGATGAATTCCCTGCCGATGGCGAGTGATGCGATGATAAAAAATAGCCGTTGGCATAATTTCGAACAATTTCTCGGTCTGAACACATTCCATTGAAGCAAATTACCCACTGCCTGTGTTTTTAGGATCGTCAACCTTCGTTGAACCGAGTCAAATGGGCCAAGCTGGAATCTGGATCTGGTTCAGTACCCAAAGGAGGACCCTATTACTGAGACTCCGTCCGGCCCTCTATCGCTAGGCTGTATCTCATGAACCGTGCCAGATAGACCATTTGAAATTTTCACAGAAGATGTATTTCTGTTGCCCCTATAACAACAAATAATAAGAAACGAGATCTTGACAATCATTATGTATATTTGTTTGTTGTTACTTTGGAACTTATTGCACATTAAAATTATTTAAATTTATAGCAAAAGTGAAAAGTGTAGCCATTCTAGCTATTCAATGCTGTCCTGGATCAGGGAGGATCATGGCGACATAGCTGATATACAAAGTGTATGTCTTCTATATAAGAGAAAAAGAATGTCCATAATGATCCCGGTTTCTTTAGAAGAGAAGATCGTTTTCAACTCTGTACGCGAGACAACGCGTACGCGTAGGTACGAATGCGCCCCTTGTAGGTCTGGCCGAATGTACCCCAGGCCTTGCACAAACTTACATTACAACTTTATACAAATTCTAATTTAGTATAAGAATTATTACTATTAAAGCTTAAAATAAACAATGTTAACTTTAATTAATCATCACTATTTTGTCAAAAGCATCAAAAATCTACTTAGTAATACGAACTAAACTTCACTTTACTCAACGCTCGCGAAAACACATAAAATCTTGTCAGCTTACACAACGTGGCGCTACTGCTTCTCCGCTAGCAACATTAAACACATAAGCAAAGGCGTGTTTGTTTGCCGTTTAGTATTTCTGTTATAGTACTAAATGTACAAATGGGGCACCGCTGACAAAGGGTGGCCACTTTCCCCAAATAAGAATGGAGACAGCTGAATTTCGCATACGAACAGACATGACGACATTATAAGGATTCCTTTATTCTCACTTGGCTACAGAACCCTAAAAAAGTTTTTTTTATTGACTTATAAATGTAATATAATATTCACATGCTATTTTAGTAAGTAAGTAGGTAGGTTTTAAGGTGTGTTGAAACAAGTGTTATTTTATTACGAATGTATATATTATTTGCATATTATTGTGAGTTTTTAAACTAAATACTGTTGTGAAAATTCCGGATATTGCTAAATGAGAAAAAGTATTTCCCTACTAATAAACCAAAAAAGCTATAGTAGGTTAGTAACCGGTGGTAATTTTAATAATTTATATAAAATCTACAAGTGTTACCTTTTTTTTTAAAGAATTTTCTTATGAATCATCGACTAAACAGTTTATAAATTGGATAAATTATGTTAGTTTAGGTTTGAAGTATAAACTTTACACATGCCAAATTTCATGTAAAATCTTTCTTCCAGATGGAAAATGGCAGTACGTTATAAAGTTTTATAAACATTTCAACACTCGATTGTTTATAATATTAGTAGGTATTAAAAAGTAGACATGTAAATTTTCATGAATACTATCTAATCAATAAGCATCTCAAAAATTAACATAACAACATTTAATGAAAAATCAACATCCACTCATTATTTGCATAACGAGTCGAATTAAGAAACAAACAATACGTAATCAGACGGCAGTAAAACGTACTAACGCAACATAGATGAAAATTCCTCAATTTTTTTCGTATTTTATAGACTGTGGCGCCAGTGACGCCTCCGTTCATTAATAAAGAATAAAGTTAAGAAATAAAACACTCACTTTTAGAATTTGGAATGAGCACAGAGTACAAAAACAGCGTCAGCTGAGAAGCGCCGGCGGAGAGTGCGGGCGGTGCGATAACTTTGTGCTGATAACGTAACGTCAACAAAGTAATAAACTATACGCGCACGCATGATTACATATACAAAAGCAATAAAAATTAACATTCAAGGTCGACAGTTGAATAACTACAATTTTAAGCGCTAAAAGATGACCTAATTAAGACTAATAGACGTTTAGTAATTTAAGGTGGATTCAAGAAAGCAAAGGAACGGGTTTGTTATGTCAAGTAGGTAGGTAGGCGGCAGGATTTGTTGCTGATAATTTTAGTTGCTTGTGGTAACCATAGACTTCGACTTCTGTAATTTGTCCTATCGACTGTACAATAACCTTCCAAAATTGACCAACCTTTAGAAATTAACAAAGCAAACCTATGGTTCCTCTTCGCTTTCTATCAATGTCCGCCATTTTGTTTGTTCATGTTTATTTAAACAAGTTATAAAGAGACAAAAGACCTCAGTTTCGCTTTGTCGCTGTCACATTTTAAGGGTTTTTTTATATAATTAGGAAATGCGCTGTCTAGTTATGTTCATGACAGTACAGAATTGATACAGTATTGATAAGTAAGAAAATTCTATTGACAATGGCAATATTATAAAAGAAAAAAAAAGGAAGAGTAGGTATTGTTGAAATCCTTCTTTTTTACACCACCTGGCAACCCTATTTGGGATCGGCTATCTCACCCAAGGAACTGGTTTTCGTTTGCATATGTATGTATGTATGTAAAGGTATGCGACTGCCATCTGATCTTCCCGGTTGAGAACATTTCCGTCATTTGTTCTTTCAAAGTGCTATGAAGAGGGGTATGCATGCTAAAGTAAATATTAACTCGGGTACGCTAAGTGTTTCTTTGCGCAATAAATTCCGTGATGAAGAAATTCACTGAAGGTTGAAGAACCAATCAACGTCACTTGTTAGAAGTGTTAGAAAGCTGAACTGGTATTGGCCACTGGAACGGCTACATCAGTCATCAAACCGATAACCGATACGAAAGTCGATTCTTGTGAAGTGTGTATGTCACTGTAAGTTTTTTTATTACAACAATGGTTTTGGAGTTTTAATATGAAGATGAATTTAAATTCAAAATATATTTATTCAAAGTGCTTTTTAATTACTCAAAATCACTAGGAAAAGTTTAAATTACATTTGAAAATATGAACTTTTTAACAAAAAAAAAAAAAACAACCGGCTTCAAAAAGATACACTAAAAAAGTAAAAATCATTACTTATTTTTGAAAACCTTATCTGAATTAAAGTTTGAAGTTGGTTTCATGCAAGTGAAGTGTGTTATATATAAACTATTACGTACAAAGACACCAACTTAAAACTGTAATTCAGATCAGATTTTTGGAACGAAGTAATTTTTTTTACCTTTTATGTGCATCTTTTTGAAGCCGGTTGTTTTTTTTTGATAAAAAGTTTTTATTTTTTACTTTTGAGTAACAAATTGCTTTTTTCGGACACTTAAATAATTCATACTCGTTACAAAAACAAATCGTTTTAATTTTAATTAACAATAGGCAAAAATTTTATTCGTCCAATTGAAGGCACAGAATAATATTAAGTTCTAGTTTAGTGTTAGGTGGCAAACAAGCTTACGGCCCGCCTGATGGTAAGCGGTCACCGTAGCCTATGGACGCTTGCAACACCAGGGGTATCACTCGCGCATTGCCGACCCTTCAGAAATCTAATTACTTCTTGCATGAAGAACTCCATACTGTAGTCCTTGGAGAAAACCTTGGCATGGAGCTCATTCCACAACTCAAGCGTTGGAGGAAGTTTCTCTGAAACCGCACTGTACGCGACCATTTTGGTTCTAAAGTGTGAGAATGAATTCCCTGCCGATGGCGAGCGGTGCGGTGGTAGAAAGTTACCGTGGGCATCATTTCGAACAATTCCTGAGAACACAACCCATTGTACAAGCGGTAGAACACACAAAGGAAGGCAATGTCTCTCCACAGAGTTAACGGCTCGATACCGCAAGTGAGTTTGGAATCCTCGTCAATTCTCACAGCCCGTCGTTGAACCGAGTCAAAAAGGCCAAGATGTTAACCGGGTGCACCCGCCCAGAGATGGCAGCAGTACTCCATATGGGGCCGGACTTGCGACTTCTAAAGCAGCAACCTTTGCCCCGACGTGAAGTACTGCTACGCTCTGTTGAGTACACCAAGTTTTTTGGACACCAGCTTCACCTTATCCTGCAGATTATCTCGGAACTGAACATCACTGGAGATGTCAACACCAAAGATCCCAATACTGTTGGTGCGGAGATTAAGTTATCCCTGGGCTCGGGAACCCGTCTAACCTGCGAGTGGTCTGCTGTTTCATCAGGTCTCCCTGTCCGCCGTACGAGCACGCCGTGTCTACGCCGAGCAATGACAGCAACGAGCACCGCCGGTCCCCCGCTATCCGCGCAGCAAATCCTCAAGAGCTCTGACAACCTTGTGAGGTAAGGGTAAGGAGGGAAGGTTTGACACTAGGAGGAACACAACACTAATCAATGTTAGTGTTATTACGGCCGCGGATTTTTTATAAGGTGGAGGTACTTTCCCAGTTCGGGTCGCTCATTCGAGCAAGTACTCTCTATGCCGCGCTTTAATTGTTCGAGTTGCTTATTCGAGCGAGTACTCGCAGTGCCCTACCTCTCTTTTTTTGTTCTTAAAAAAATTTCTATAAGTTATATAACGCGAGTTATTTGCTACGGCTAGTTTTTCAATTTAATTTTGTGATTCTATTTCGCGATTTGCAAGTATTACATCAAAAGACTTTTTCTTTAACCTGATTTTTTGAGTAAAACTCTATACCTACAAGTCTCAGCCGTGAGGATTCGTATTATTAAAGGCCTTATCTTCGGTTCGGCTTTCAAACTTTATAAATCCACCAAAGGTTAACTTTCACGGCCTCGATAGTAATGTAGATACTATTGTTGCGGAAAAAGCTAAAATTATACACTTCTCACAAAATATTTTTTGGCTTTCTTCACCTAACTGTGAATTTATAAATTCTTCTTTACAAGATGGGTTTTATGTGGGCGGCTGGTAGGGAATACCGTTAGGCATTAAGTCCTCCATTCGTACATATATATTGTGCAATAAAAAACTTGAAGAAAAGACAGTGTGGCTTGGACTAACAACTAGGTAGGTACTTCATTGTTGTCTTCATTCGTGTTCCTACTGTTGGAGGACGGCCTACCCTCACCTTAGGCGGGCTAGTTGCACAATATGAGGTTTTTATTTTTAAAGGTAAAGTATTATGTGTATAATAAAAATCTATTAATGGCCCTACGCCTTTATCGGACCGCAAAATATCTGCAATTTCGCATAGTCTACGGATCCCTAAAACTCGATAACTGGCAACTCTCGATAGTCACCAGAAAGTTGTCACGAAACCTAAAATCTATTTGTGTCTACCCTCCGTGGGGAAATATATTTTTCTCACATGCGAATTTCCGCCGCTCTCATAAAAGCCATTTATCATGTGAGAGTAACAAAACTTTTAAAGATGTCGATAGAGAAAGCGCTGAAGTATTTGAGTATGATACATTTGCTTGTTTGTAAGTATATTCGTATACCTTTACTAGGATATTTTTTTATGTCCTTTAAATAATATGTTACACCAAAAAATATTTCCGTGGAAGTTGCAGTCGATATAGAAAATAAAACAAATGGGCTGGCCCAGGCCCGATGGTTCAACGTAGAACATCTATTTGTCAATACTTTCAGATAAAAATATTTTTTTGTTTTTATTTCAAAAATTTGTCATTTAAAATGTTGGTACGGTGGCTGCGTTCCATATTAGCATTTATAATAAGTTAATGTTTGGTCTGATGTTTTCAAAATAGGTGAACAAAATTTTAGATTTCTGGACTTGCTTATAAGTTTTTAAGTCAGGTTTTTTTTTAGTTTTTTTATTTTTTAATAAATAACTTTTTCTTTCTGCTTTATTTGTAATTTCTCAATTATTATTTGATCACATGGTATAGTTCTATCTAATCTAGAAATATTTTTAATATAAAAGGTCCGAAAAACAGAATAAAATAAATATTTAAGGGGGCTCCCATACAACAAACGTGATTTTTTTGCTCGATTTTGCTTGATATTGATAATGGCAACATATAACACATATAAAATATGCACAGAATATTTATTTAGCGCCCGTGTCCGTGTATGTCATGTAACAGAGATCGTCGGAATAGGCAGACTATATTTGCCTAAACTTAGTAGAACAGAGACTAAATTTGGAGACTTCCTTACGTTAAATTTTTTTTCGGGACAATTGTCCTGGGTTTCGGGACATGATTTAAATATATTAAAAATAAATATATGTGAAATAGGAAGACTATATTTACCTAAAATTTACAAATATAGAGTTGTTAAAACCAACAAATTTTAGAAATATTTCATGAAATTCGTAATTTTTTTTATTAAGGTTTTTTTGTCATATGGTTACCATAGCCACCACAAGGTTTTTAGGGTTCTGTACCGAAAAGGTGATTAACGGAACCCTATTACTAAGACTCCTCTGTCACCAGGCTGTATCTCATGAACCGTGATAGTTAGACAGTTGAAATTTTCACAGAAGATGTATTTCTGTTATATAACAAATACTAGAAAACAGAATAAAATAAATCTTTAAGTGGGCTCCCATACAAAAAACGTGTTTTTTTGGCTCAATATTGATAACGGCAACATGTAGACACAGTTCACAGAATGTTTAGTTATATAGTAGTTAAAAATAAATTATTAAATTAAAATAAAAAAATATTTAAGCGGGGCTCCCAAACAAGAAAAGTGATTTTTTGCCGTTTTATAGATAATGGTACATATTTATTCACTTTCGATAGAAAATATTAATGTACTTAGAAATAAACAAATGAAATAATGAAATAAATAACCATTATCTTTTCAATAATTTCCGGTGACAATCTATTTTGTTTAACACTGAGAATCCATTTATATGTCGATAAAGATCTTTCAACATCAACAGTTGTAATAGATGCAAATTTGTATAAAGCTTCGCTATTTATTTCAATTCCCTGTACAATTTTTTCACTTATCTCCATCACCACATCATAATCAGGATCTTGGTCTAAAACTTATTCAAACATGTTTTTTACTGATTCGTCAGTGGTAAAATTTAGTAGTGCTTCGTCAACAATATGCAAGGTTTCGGGCATTGATAAATCGGTTTATGGTGATTTAGTAAGCGCAATTCGTATAATTAAAAAATGTTCATCTATATAATTTAAAATTCGGGTAGAATATCACTGGTTGCAATAATATTTTTTGCGTTTCTTATGGAAAGAGCTTCATTGCTATAAAGATTATTTACTATATTAGATATTTTGTCAAAATGTTTTGCATAATATGATGCAGCTTTCAGCCTTGTGTCCCATATTGTAATAACAGGTTGTGGGGGCAGCTGTTAATCAGGGTATATATTTTAAATCTTTATTTGGTTTGGGGATTTTAAAAAGATTTTCTTTACGTTAGCTATAAATACAACAACATTGTCATATTGACAATGAACTGTTTCTGTTACTCTGTTAAGAGCATAAGCTAAACATGTGAGAATCATATTTGGGAAAACAATTTTTAAAAGGCGTCCAGCTTGCAACACTCATGCCACGCTATCAGTACATAACATTAGTATATTATTAATTTTTTCTTCATATTCTTCTTCCCACATTGTTTGTAAACATTCACTGACAAAATTTACAAGCAATCAAGTAGTAGCTATATTTTCAATTAAAGGCACCACCAATAAATGTATGACGCATCTTCCTAAAAAAATCGGTTGTTTCGTCCAAGTAAATTCAAATTTTGTTATTTCCTATTATGTTGTAAATATTTCTTAGTCTCTTGGTAAAAAAATTCAGATTCAGATGGAAGAATCTTTTGTGTACAGATGCAACCAAAAACCTTTTGAAAGGCCGGGTTACTAATCTAAGACTATCTATTTTATATTCTCGTAGTAAAGTAGTAGTACCGATAAAAGCCGTGGAAAGTGTTCGACGACTTCGGCGTAAAAATAATTTTTATTACAAGGATCACAGCACGACTAATTATTGTCAAGGGAAAAAGGTGGCGGCTATGGTTTCAGGAGTGCGAGGCCTACGTAGGGTAAAATAACCACTGGGTTTTGACAAGCCCCAATTCAAAATGTATTTTAAATTTAAACAAAGTTAGGTGGTTGGGTTCCATATGTGATTACAGTAACTAATCGCACCTTTTTAGAAAGACAAGAGTAGGTATTATATATCTGCTTTGCCACATCAGGCATGTATATATTTGTAATTTCTACTGTAAGATCATTACAAATAAATGAAGCAGATAATAGATTTAAACTTGTTTTGTGCTGTTTTTTCATTCAAATGTAATAGATACAAAACTCGTTGGGCATGCCTAGCATATTAGAAGTGTTTTTTTAATTTTTTAATATCTTAATATGCTTTTTGCGCTACACGGAAAATGCCACGGGGCAAAAATTACTCACACGAGAGAGTCTAATGAAATGAAGTGATTTGATTGATTTATCCCTCTGGTGTTACACCAACATCCCAGTTTTGAGTCAGTCAAAGTAGTACGTCGACTGAAAAGAGTTAAAATATGTGCCTAGAACTAATAAAAATTCAATACGATAGTTTTAGGAATATTTTAATTCTTAACTTAAGTGATATCCCGTATCCCGTCCCGGTTGTCCCGAAAAATAATATTGTCGTAAAAAAGTCTCCAATTTTCGTCTCTGTTCCTTTAAGTTTAGGTAAATATAGTCTACCTATTCCTGTGCTTTTACATACATGTGCTATATGGTTCCTCGTTCGGTTAGGATTAATACCTCCTGAACCAAGGGGTCTGAGTTCGATCCCCGCACAGAACAAAATATTTATGTACAATTAATTCAATTGAATGTAATGGTTTACAAATTGTAATATGGTGAAAATATAAATCCATCTTATTTGATTTATATTTGTATTCAGTTTGGGTTGTTTTATGTATAGGTATCATAATGTAGGTATATGTATATGTTGAAAAAAAATTAGAGTAGGTATTTGTTTAAGTAGTCTTATGACATGTTCAGAATCCTTTCATTATTATTATTATTATTATTATTTATTATATTAAAACAATATTTTGCATGGAGAATCCTGAAACTTGGCACTTACCTTAAACGGAATTGCAATCCAAATGGCTAACTAAACTGAATCCACTACTAAACTATTACAGGGTGTTGTATTACCTATACTGTGGTATTGTGAAACAAATTATAACACAGTCAGTACGTAACTAACTACTGATTCGAGACGACTAGACGCGACGGCTGACTCTGACTACCGACAAGATACCGACCGTCAATTAAGATATTAAAAGATATTATTACACAATGTGCTGTTAAAGCTCGGACAATAATTTCTAATTGATATGTTCACGGCTTGTGAAACACTGTTAATTTTCAGTCAATAACTCAACTAGTTTCTAACGGAACCTTGTATATTCCTGAGCTGTGTTCGGTAGAATACTGCAGTGAGAACTGACTAGCCTGCGTAAATTATTTAAAAATGTGTACAAATCGAGTCCTACTTAAAACCATATTCAGTCATTAAACTTTTCGCAGGTCAATTTGATAAAGTAGTCATGTTTTAATGAATCGAGTTACGATGTCTAATGTATCAGTTACAACAAGACGAGCACTTTTATTCACGAAATTAGCTTCAGATCGTAACTTCTACGAAGCAAAATGACCAAGTGCAAATAAATAGTAAATTTTTTAATAAGCAAAAACATCTATACTGCAAGTACGAGTATTAATAAAGTAGGATACCACTAACGTGAATGGTGTTTGTAGCAAAACATCCAAAATGTTACTACAAAACGTGACACAACAGCAATAAGGATAATAATAATTAATGCAACTGTTTCGAATGTGAGTACTTGTTAACACGAGTGAAAGTTTGTGAAAGCCCGAGCCGATCATAGCACGAGTATTAAAAATACGTTTGATAATATTTGCAGTAAAGAGACGAAGATTATGGAAAAAGATGCATGACATTACACAAAGCGCTATCTGATCCCAAACTAAGCAAAGCTTGTACTATGGATACCAAACAACGACTTAAGACAAACATAAATGTTCGTCACTTATTTTTGTCATAAATGAAAGAAATAAATAATGTAGAAGGGACTGGCATAAGGTGAGGTGAAGAATACCTTACATCGATGAACATACCAGGCGTGATGTGGTGTACCTATATATGTAATATTTAGTATAGCTTCGCCTTAACCATTGAAATTCTACCTATCAACCACGGTCAAGTCGTTTATTGCCCCTTGTTCATCTGAGATACGGCTATCAGAAATAAAATATATTTTACAATATATATACGTAGGTATATAATAGCATCATCATACAGTTTATTATACATATGATATTACTATAAAGTATAATAAACTGTTTCGTTAACTTTATAATCGATAAGATTTATTTTAGTTGTAAATTGCGTCAGTTTTTCATAGAATACTTGCTGGTTCCTTGCAGTGTTACCCACGCAATTTAAATTTTTCTGTACCATACAAACTGTTAACCCTATTTTTGGTGAATTTGATTCAACCTGTAAACACTACGTAGGTCACCTTATAAAGTTTCAATAATTAGTTCGCATTTATGGGAACCTAAAAAATTTGGTAAATCTTCCTAGACAGAAGATTGTCACTATGCCCTGGCTCAGATGATGATTTAAGACAACTGAATACTAAAAGTAAAAATAAAAATATGACTATTTTTTTGTCTTGGGCATATTTATTTTCCTACTCAATTCAATTCAATTCAATTCAATTCCATATAATTTTATTCAGATTAGGCTACAATAATTGAGCACTTATAAATGTCACTACGCCATCGGTTCGTAAGTCTACAGGGCGGGAGACCTTGTACTGAGAAGAACCGGCAAGAAACTCAGCAAGGGCATTTCTTTTCTCCCTTTCTTTTACAGCGTCCAATTAAAATATTGGAAAATGCCCACCCTATCATAAAAGGACACTTTCCATTACAAACATAAAAACACATGAAATATAAAGCACAAGCACAACATAAAAAAGTATCTAATATAAACAAAAGACAGTTTACGTATTCATCACTAAGAAATAATCAATGTCTTACAGTATTAATAAACAAAACAAAAAAGTAAGACTAAATACTAAGAATACCAAGAAGTTTGCAAGAGCAGACCAGCCTCCACAGGCGGCACCCGTTAGTATGACACATGAATCAGCCATCGCTTTGCTCAACCATGAGTCTACACCCCGACGAAAAGTTTTATTTTATTACCACAAGCCATCATCACTTTTACCATTAGCAAAATCAATCCATTCCCCTTTACCTCACAAATAAGAGTAGAGGGCTAAAAAAAAAGACACATACATCCGTATTATTAATCTTCGACCTATTAGTGGAATTCGGTCCTCACATTTTGCATACTAGACTTCCTTCACCACCTGCCCTATAATATCAAAGGCATAACTTACGCGTTGCCGACCACTTTTAAATCCAATCCCGTTTCTTTTGAAGAACCCCTTTTGTAGTCCCTAGAGAAAACCTTGTTATGAAGCTTGTTCAGCAATCTAAGCGTTAGCGGGAGGAAGCAATTCTAAAACCGCACAGTGCATAACCATTCAGGTTCCAGGTTCTGTGGATGAAGTCCATGCCGATGGCGAGCGCTGCTATTGCAGGAAGTAAGTGTAGGTATACCATTTCGGACTATTCCTCAGAACCCAACCCAATATACAAGCGTAAGAACAGCGAAGTCCCTCCTCACTGTGTGTGAAACACAGGTGCCTATGAGAATTTAAGCATACATATTTCGGCCTGTTGACCAAAACTTTGCCTGATCTAAGGAAAACAAAACATGCCAGAGGAAATAGGGGAGGGGGGCATGGCAGATGTGTATTATGATACCAAACTTTCGAAGAGCAAAGTCATGTGACATGCATGTGTCGATACGCGTTTAGATTGTTCTGAGTTTAAGGTATTTCGGGTCTATGTCTTTTTCTGTTTAAGTCGTTTTGCGTCTAGTCCGTCTTTTTAAGCAACTTCAAAAAAAGAGGAGGTTCTCAATTCGGATGTTTATATATATATATATATATATATATATATATTTTATGTATCTTCGTAAATAGCTCCGTCATATATAGACGGATTTGCAAAATTCTTTTTTATTTTAAAGGATATTTACTTCCGAGGTTGTCCCATATAAATGTTGTGAAAAAAAGTAATTGATGTTAACTTGGAACTGGTGAAAAGCCTTTTATGTTGATGATTGTATAATATTATGTTACTAGAATGGATGTTTTTAGTGTACTAAAAAAGCAATTAGAGAGAGAGATTTTGATGACATTTTTTTATTAGACACAATAGGACAAGTTGGTCTCGTTTAATTCAAAAAAAAAAGTGCATCACTAAGGGTAGAAAAATAGGGGATGTTTGTTTTTCCACCTATAAACCGATTCTGTTGGAACTTGGCACACATATATAATTCTGATAACACACTACAACATAATGGAGACCTGGAGAATCTGATGATGGAGACGGACGGTGGACGGCAGTCGAGGGAAAAAAACTTTAACGAAATCGAACGCACAAAAAAATTTAAAAGAGTAAAATGGCCCTTTTTCGACTATTCGAATATTCCAACTTAACTTATTTCAATGTGTAGGTACCATCGATGATTGTTGTTAATATAAAACTAAATCCATCTTATATGACAACTAACCAAAAAACATCTATAATACTAATATATATGTATATGTTTGTGAAAGTCTATTTGTTTGTTTGTTATTGCTTAGCGTGTCGCTATGAAGCAATCAATTGAGCTGATTTCTGAGGGGATGGAGAAGGAAATAGGAAATACGGACTTTTTATTCCGGAAAAGTTTCCACAGCACTTAAGAATAACCGAATTTCACATTTTTTTTTTTTTGATTGATCATTAGTTCTTAATTATAATATACTAGGTGCGTAATGGTGATTTTGTCCCTCATGAATTTATTATAGTTTCACTAATTTGTTATTTTTTGTCAAGATTTTAAAATTTTAATTATGAAATGTATGGTTTCATTTATCGATTGTTTATAATTTGTTGGTGTATGTAGGTTTATCTTCACGGTCTTTATCCCCAGAAGGAGGTAACTAGAGCGCAACGTCATAATGTGGGGAGCAGCTTCTTTTCGCCGACCACTTTAGTCCTGCGTGACACGTGACAGGGAATGTGCTTATCACCACAACACTGGTGCAGTGTATCTGGACTAAGGTAGCTTTATAAACGTTCCATACTTCACAAATTACCAGCTTTGAAGTAATAAGCGGTAAAATAAAAGATCTGGGACAGAATAATATTCCAGCATTACCAGTTCCTGACGAACTATAAGAAGTAGGTCAGGATTGGGCTGGACAGATCAGAAGTCAGTTACTGCTAACTTTATTTATAGTTTTGTTTGTGATAAAATTTATACACACTTGCAACACGCGATTGATACCCCTGTTATTGCAAGCGTCCATAGGCCACGGTGACCGCTTACCATAAGGCGGATCGTAGGCTTGTTTGCCACCTTACTAGCTATTTACTTCCCATCACTTCGTACACATATTTTTTTATTATAAATAATAACGTTTGTTTATATCATAGACATAGGATTTTTTCACTACGTTGTTTATATACTTTTTGACGTAGTATATTTGACATCGCAATCTGTCATAGAATTAAAATCCCATATCTAACCTCCCTGTACTACTCATAATCGCCATATACTAAAAATAAAAACTCAAGTACTCGTATGCGTCTGCCGGACAAAAAGCTAGCCACCCATTTGCACAAACCCTCGGGCACTCCGTAAGGTGGCAACTTTGATAGAAGATCACGGAGCCAGACCCGATCGTACGCTTTCGCTATGTCCAGGCTACATGCTAATGTCTCCCCCTGACTCTTAATGGCTAGTACCCATCGGTGTGTGAGATACACTAGAAAGTCACTAGTCGAGCGACCGTACCGCAAACCATATTGGCGGTCACTGATCAGGTCGTGTTTTTCTAGGTATCTTAGAAGCTGTGCGTTGATCACACACTTCATCACCTTGGAGAGGCGGGAGGTAATAGCAATAGGCCTATAATTCGATGAATCTGATCTTTCGCCATTTTTGGGTACCAGGTGCAAAATTGCCTACTGTGGTAGATAAGCACGAAGAGGCGCGTGAGTATAGGATATAACTCAGGAGCACACTGTTTAAGCGCCACTGCTGGTATACCGTTTGGCCCACTTTACTTATGAATGTCTAAATAAAGCAATGCCCGCCGGACTTCTAGCTGCGTTATTGAGATTTCCGGCATGGTCTTACCACACCACAGTATAGTAGATCGTACAGCGCCTTCGTCGTTCATTTTGGAATTAGTGGCAAAAAGACTGCCCAGTAGTCTTTTTATTTTGCCAATTACCTTTTACTTAAAATTGTAGTGTCCGTCTTGCGAATTTTTATGGCGTGGCATAATGGTTTCTGTCTTATGAATTTTCGGTCAGCCTGCGCGAGTTTATCATCTTTTACCCATCACAAAAAAAGTGCTCAACGCCGCTAAAGAAGTTTTCACTTAAAAAATACATACATATAATCATACAACAAAACAATGATTAATATATATATGCATATCAATAAGTATATGTACTTGTTTGTTTTGATACATTAAACGTTAATAATCAATTTAATTTCATTCTATAACCATGATAAATAAAAAAGGCAAGCAGTGCCATAAATAACAATAAGTCATATAACTATAAGCGCGGGCAATAGCTAGTAATTTAATTTAAAATTTTTGATAAAAATTAAATACATTTTTGTGACCATACACATTTCGTAGTTGACTTCCAGACGACATTTGCTTAAAAGGATCGTGTCGTCGACGGTTTCTGTTTATAAAGCTTACGAGTAATTTCGGCTGTCAATGACGTCACAAAGACCCAATTATTATGCCAAATATCGACACTGAAAGTCTGACTGAAGCTGTGTTTATTTAAAGGATCCTTTAAGTATGAATAATTAATAAATTTTATGATAATTGGATCTTAAGTTAATCTTATGATACTAAATCTGACAAACACTGAGAGCGGATCTGGCAGACGTTATTCCGCCCTTTTCGTTGTTGACATTCCTTGTTGCGTCGCTCGCCTACGCTATTACTTCAAAACGAAGTAATAGGTTAGGGTTCTTTCAGGCTAAGTTTAAGCTCGGCTTCTAAGTCGCAGCGTAGTGTCAAATAGCCTATAACATTTCCCAAGAATTGGGCTAATAAATAAAAAAAAAATTTTTTTGAAATTCTGGTTGGATACACAAACATTTTTCGTATTCGTGGGTGCGAATACGGATGCTGATTTTATAAAGGCGGATGCAGATCTATAGTTTTTTGACATGCTTAGTTAAATCACATATATTTTGGTAACCTTTTACTAATCAACCATATGTTTAGTATGAAAATATAAAAATTTTGCACTGTATCTAATAAACAGAAACGTTGCTGAAAAATATTTATTACAATTATAATACATCCGCTTAAACTCCGCATTGATTTTTGCGGATGCAGATGCGAAGGTGTTATTCAATGCGGATGTTCTGTGCAGATGAAGTTGCAAAGAACTGCAACATCTTTGCTCTCTATGCGCGCATTAGATCGTTCTCTTGATCGAAAATGAATGCGCTCTATGTGCATTATGGCAGCACTTACGAGTTTTTCCGGTACGCATTCATTGGCTGTACACTCTCGGAAAGCAGATCATGGATACGCTGTCAAACTATTAAAAAGCCATATTGTTTGCTTACATTTGGTGAACAGAACGATTTCAAAGTCCATAGCTCTTAATGTCGTCAACAAAACGGAGCTTCAATAATTTCAAAATTAATTTTGTAAACAGAATTTGTATTGTTTTAATTTCAAATTGTTGAAAGTTAGGCGATAGGATTTGTAAGTGCTGTGACGTACCTATAGATAGACGGACTCCCAAGTCTAAATAAGGATTCCTTCTTTATTTAGTACAGAACCCTGAAATTGATCGAGTTCTATTTCTGTAATTTTTAAACTAGTTGAAAATATATATCTAAATAAAGCTTTCGATACTTAATTGAACTTCCAGAATGTGATTAGTAAATTTTTAAATAAGTAATAAAAGGCACCTATTTCACCCATTGCGCCATAGCTCAAGTCAAGTCTGAAATAGCTGCCTTAAACTCAAATTATAAAACTCTTTTCATTTTGAAGAATATAAGGAAAGTATACACAACCCCGATATTTATAGTACATTGTATATTAAGTTGATGGCATATCCAAACGACTTAAGTTTGCAAGAATTTGATTAATTTTTTTAGAGTCCTGAGTACACTTCCAAATAAGTTGAAGACTTAATTAGGTGAATTTGCTAATCCCATTAATATTATAAAGGCGAAAGTTTGTGAGTGTGTGAGTGTGTGAGTGTGTATGTTTGTTACTTCATCGCGCTTCAACCACTGGACGGATCGGAATGAAACTTGGTAGACCGGGAGACAGTGACACATAATATTGGGTCATTTGTATGGCGGCCATTTGGAACCGTCCGAAAAGTATGGCATGGTGATGTTCGTGAATGGCTACTCGACGATGATTAGCTGTGCAAAAATTAGCTTGGTACAAATGGTTGAATTGTTTTTTATATACACACCGGCACAATTAGCGGAACAGAAAAAAAAGTGAGACTATGAGATAATAACGCATATATTTGACGAAAATGTAATTAGACACAAAATAACAAATTGATTAACATCTTTTAACAAGGACTTTGAAAAGTCTTCGTTATTTTTTATTGAAAAATAAAGAAATTTGAAATAAGTGAAATTTTTAGATGATTATGAACCATCACAAAAAATAAAAAAAAGTAAGCATTAAATGATTTAACAATAAAATTAAAGCAAAATTAATAACGAGTGTTTCCCCCTCTTGCTATGATTACGGTTACGTCTGGGCATGCTACAGATTATGTTATCGATGATTTCTTGAGGCAACCGCTCCCACTCCTCAAGTAATGCGTTTCCAAGTTCATTCAGATTATTGGGGGTGGCATTCTGGATTTAACCCTTCTTTTTAGCAAGTCCCAGACATGCTCTATCGGATTCATATCGGGGGAATTTGCTGGCCACTGCATCACCGGTATACCTACGTGGCTCAGATATGCCTGTACCGATTGTGCACTATGAGCACGAGCATTATCTTGCATTAGAATAAAGTCGTCACCAATAAATGGGGCAAATGATACAACATGTTCTTCTAAAATGTCTCTGATGTATCGATCTGCTGTCATGGTCCCTCCTGTGACTATCACTAACTCCGTGCGAGCTCCTAAACATATCCCTCCGCAAACCATAATCGAGCCGCCACCATAAGCCACTGTGTGTTCAAAATTAGACTGTATGTGGCGTTCTTCTTTGCGTCTCCATATTCGCTGTCTCCCATCGATCTGTTTTAAAAGAACTCTGCACTCATCAGTAAAGAGAACCTGCTGCCATTCATTCAAATCCTTTTTTTGTGTTCCGCTAATTGTGCCGGTGTGTATATTAATGTGTTCGCGTCGGTATGGCGGGCTGTAAGTCACACCGGAGAAATATGGCATTACGCTTCCGCTTACTTTTTTATATGGACTATCGGAAAATACAAGGATTTTTGCGGAACAAATCGTTCGACACTCGTAATTTATCCGACACGTTCGACTAACACCCACGCGATTGGGCCGCCGGTACCAGCGCAAGACCATCATTTTTCTTTTCGTCATTAAGTAGTTAGACCCTTGAAGAACCGACATACTGGTACAAATGACCCAATATTTTGTGTCACTGTCTCCCAGTCTATGGCATACATGGTTAGGTCCTGGAATAGCATATAGGATGCTTTTTATCCTGAAATTCTCGCGGGAATAACTATAACCGAGCTTAAACGAACTATAGCTATAGCTACAGCTTGATATAGCAAACTTCATTAGTGTAATTAAGGAGTAAATCTAAATCGCCGATAACCAAATTTAGGACAGGGCGGCTAAATTCATTACCAGCTATCCCATTAATATTATAAATGCGAAAGTCTGGATGTTTGGTTGTTTGACACGCTTCAACCACTGGATGGATCCAGTGGATTCGGAAAAGGACAAAGGCTACTTTTTATTCCGGGAAATTCAAAAGTTTCCGCGGGAGTAACTATAACCGAAGTCCACGAACGAACCATAGCTGCAGCTATAGCTTGCTATAACAAACTTCTTTAGTATAATCAAGGTGTTTCTGTAAGTTAACGGCGAACGTTAACCAAATGTAGGGCGGGCGGAGCCGAGGAAAATGTCTAGTATTATTATAATTTGCAGTAAAAAAAAATTTGGTCTGACGCTCTATTTTGTGCTTTGGGCGAGATATATTCTCTTCATTTCTATTTCATAAAATATATATTTTATATATTATATATGACGATATATGAATTTGCTTATTTCAGAATTCTAAATAAATTTTTGAGTTTTATACTGACAAAAAACAAAGAAAATCGAGATTTTCAACCTGCTGTCACGTGCTAGCGGCTATTGTACGTGAAACTGTGTCTCTTTGTATGCTTCAATAGTATAATATGTCTTTTTACACTGGTCGAAACGGCACGCTTTTGCTAGGGTATGCCATAGTCTTAAGGTTAGTAAGGAGAAAATAACTTACGAGAGGCTATTCAGAAGCCTTAGTCCGAAGTCCAAAGGCTTTAGTGATTCAAGTTTGTAATTTTTTTCCGTACCGCCCGTTTTGTTTTTCATTACATTTGCGATTACATAAATAAAAATATAAGGTGAATAAATAAAAAATCTCACCAAAACACAATTGAAATGGAAGAAATAAAAGTAGATAAAACAACGCCACTGCCAAATGTTATAAATAAAAGTTTTATCTCTCATCGGATTTTATTTAAGCCACCCTTTCTTTTTCTGATGTTGATGCTGCTTCAATTAGATACACCACGTATCTGAATGAAGCCAGAACTGCTTGATCATCGTTTTTTCCTGATGAGGATTTACCATTGGACATGCCAGTAGAATGTGTCGAATAATAAGGTAGTTTAAAATGAACTGATGCGAATGTTCAGATTATATCGTTACGGTCACGGCACGGTTTTTGGCAGTTTTGGAAAGAAAGTTTGGCCACTGGCTTCACACTCTCCCCTTACATAAATTAGGTACACATTTGGATCGTGACAGTTTGCGCATTGCAATATGCTTGCGACTTGACGCTTAGGTTTGGGAACCTCATAAATATCATTGTGGGAATATTATGGACGAAAAATGAAATTGTAGAATGGCCGACGCTAGTTCCTTGGACACAAAGTCTTTTATAAAAGATTTGTCTAAAAGAGTTGTATATCTTTCGGCGATCTGAGGGCAGGGAGTCTATTTGCTCAATGACCAACTTCCTATTTCTTGATTTGCGTTTTTGAGTAAAGCTCCTTTCTTGATCGTGAGGCCATTGGTGGGTTCGCATTATTAACGGACTCACCTCACAATTCATCCTGTTCGTCTTACAAACTCTACTTATCTAGCAAAGACTTACTTTCACGGCCGCAACCTTAATGTAGGTACTACAAGTTTTTTTTTAACATCAGTGAATAAATGAGTAATAATAGTGAAATACTGAAATAGATATATTGTCTATTGCATTTTACATTATTTGCTTGCATATCGAATTACAGACCAATCCCTATTACCTCTCTCATCTCCAATGTGATACAGCGTTGGTTAACACAGCTTCTTAAGATAACTAGAAATGTTTTTCATTAATGATCTGATCAGCGACCGTCAATGCGGCTTTTGCAACGGCCGTAATCTTCTAGTGTATCACACACCAATGGGCACTGGCTGTTCAGAGTCAGGGTGAGGCATTTGCATGTAGCCTATTGATAGTGAAGGCATTCCATTGGGTCTGCCCGCCGGAGTCTTCTGTCAAAATTGCTTTTCTTTTTTGAACAAACAAGTGGCTAACTTTCTAACCGGCAGACGCATAAGTGCCATACTTTAGTACGTTGTTCTGATAGCATGGATACTGTGCTGTCTCCTACGCTGTTTCTGATGCATATCAATGATATGTTGTCCATCTACGACGACAGTGCTGGAGACGCTAATTACACGGGCCTTGCAAATATCCTTCGTTCTGATTTGAAGAAAAACGCGGAGAACTTGTGGCAAAAATCGAGACCATTCTCTCCAAGCTGAAAAAAAAAACTTGGCGTACTAAACAGATCTATGCAGCACTTCAACTCGGGGCAAAGGTTGGTGGTGTTGAGAGAAATGATGCCCACGGCTTCTTTCTACCATCGCAGCGCTAGCCATCGGCAGGGAATTTATTCTCATACCTTAAAACGTAAATGGTCACGGACAGTGCGGTTTGAGATGAACTTTCTCCCACGAACGTTTAAGTTGGAAAAAAAACTTTAGTAGCTACAAGTAAATAATACTAATAACCACTAAAATATTTATAATTCCGAGGGCAAGTAAATTACACTGACGGTTACCAATGAGTTTATTTATTGTATTAATTAACAGAAATAAAACTAGTCTTGTCGGAATAACAGTGTTGTTTACTAAAAACAAGTAAAATTTAATGGAATGCAAAAAACGTACGAACACACGCTTACAATCAGCGTTTAATTACACCGATACGAGTAGATAGTCCTCATGAAGCTCTGTGATGCGAAGCGTACGGTTGATAACTGGTCAGTGTACCTGGTAGATGATGGAAGGGCTGCGGCGGATAGGGCGTCACAAATCCGTTCAGCACAAGTTTCCATTTGTGGAGTGGCCGGCCAAGGGGAATCCTCCGCCAGGAGAGGAGTTATGCCTGGAGAATGCCGTGTCAATCCCGGATTTTTTTTATTTTTTTCTGAACTGACTATGCAGTTGGCTGTTGCAGCCATTACTGCTTCACCGGGCTTTTTGGGGCGAGACTCTGAAAGAGCCTCAGCCCATATAGTGCCCAACGCTCAAGGATTCCCCGCGGGGGAAGCCTCGGCTTGGGTTGTCGCTCTCGGGGGCGTCCCTTCGACCGGCGTGAGTCTCGAACCCGAAGGTGTCATACTTGTATTTCGGTATGTCGGTATATATGCGAACTATCAAAAAAACTTCGATAGCGCGATGTAAAACGCGTGACGTCAACCTTAATTCGTAGCAGTACGATATGATGTTTTTTATTAGTAAACTTCACTAATACCTAGAAGAGGTGTTTGTAAACGTTAATTGGCCTTCACTGTAATGACAAGTAGTGTTTTATCTGCCCACTTTAATAAAACTTTTTGCAATCTTTAGTAAGCTTTATTTGTTGATATTAATTACCCTACTCATAAATTGCAGAAAAGTTTTATAGGATTTGTAGAATTCTGTAATCCGAAGTACAAATTATTAATAACGGGAATTAAAAAAACTATTTTGTTGTTATTATTTTATGGAATTAATAAAATTTACTTAAATTTATAATGATTTGTAATTTCCAGATTTTTTTTTTTTTATATTAATAAAATTTAGTATTAACGCATTTTAATAAACAGTTTTTTAATTCGAACAATATTTTTTTTTGTTTTTCTCCGTGTACAATATGGGGTTCTTTAAGAAAGAAGTGATTAGATGTTTAAAGGGTTGGCAATCGCTTCACATCAGGCGGACCGTAATCTTGTTTGCCACCTTCGTGAGAGAAGAAAAAACATAACTTATCTTAGTTTTCTTTTATATGCTTAAGACTTTTGTAACGTCTGTTGGTTACTGCAATGACGATGGTTAATTTCGTTATAAAATTTCAAGTTAATCAATTACAAAGTTAATAAGGATCCATGTCCAGAACAACATCACAAACAAAAAAATCTAGAAAGTTAAGAATTATATTGTAGTATTACATAGCTCTCTTGCGAAACAAAGAATATTTAGAGAAAAAATCTAGAACATGTGGTTAATTAAGCTACAAATAAATTTAAAATATATGTCAAAGATAGTTTATATTAATGAAAAAAAGCTATTACACAGTTAATGAATACATTAATGATAGAACAGAATTATAACTTAATTATTTGGGAGGCATTTGTAATATTTTTTTAAATTAAAACATCATGTTTATAATGTTATGAGTAGGTATTATCTGGTGTAAGAATATATTGTATTATTTTTAGTAGGAAGTTGAAAAAATATAAAAGATTAACTACTGACTTTCTTGTCGGTTCTTCTCGCTGGTAAATACATTCCGAACCGGTAGTAAAGTAAAACTGACTATTCAATATTGCTGTTTAAAAGTTTATTTGCTTACAAAAGTTTAAGTAATCGAAATGTGAGAGTGCCGTTGCTCGCAGTGTAACTACGATACAAATGTGAGAGTGCCGTTGCTCGCAGTGTAACTACGATACAAACAAAAGAAAAGTAAACTACTTTTTAGCCGTAGATAAGAAAGGTATCATTTTCAATCCGCTTCTAAGAAACTCTAGTGAGTCAGTGATATGAGAAATGAAAAAAACTTATGACGTAAATATATCGCTGGTGTTAAACAAATATAAAACATTCAACTCAAAGTGTTAATTTTCTGTGAACATTCTGTAAGTTTACAGTTTCTGTTATTAATGTAAAGAAATCTATGGAAAGGAAAAGTAATTAAAACAAAAAATTGTAATACCAAGTTCAACGAACTTCTCTTTCAAAAAAAATACATAAAAAATGCATGTAGTCATGTAGTAGTACAAGATATTTTTGCCATTTTTATGTTGTTTTCTTTAAATTTGATGTTATATTCTTCCAAGCCATCAAGCAATCTTGTGTTGCCGACCGATCACAGGATATTGGCATCGACAGCAACGTGGAGTCAGCGAGGTGTAAGTAGAGGAGGAAAGTTCAGGATTAATTATTCATGAAGTGCAATGGCTGTCGTCTGGATGGGACTGAAATTGTCTACCTAAGTCAAGATATAAATTAAGTTATTTTTTTTTGTCTAGACGTACATCTAAGACTTCAATACACTTTAAATAATTTCTAATTTTTATAAAATAGTTCAAAGACCATGACAAACGTTTACTTTTGTGAACAGTCACCGAAATTACTGGACTGATTTTAATAATCCTTTTACTATTTGTAAGCTTAATACCACATACCTAAGAAGCTTTACAATCTGTAGTTTTTTTTAGCAAAGGATTCTCCGGGTGCGCTGAGCAGATGACTGACGCAGATTAATGACTGTGTTCTTCGGGATATGGCTTAAACCCTGAAAAACTTCAAAACCCGATTAATAAATTTATATACGATAAAAAATCCTTAACTGACCTTTTCATTGTGTTTTCTTTAAAGTTTTGGCAAAGAAATCTTCAAGTTCTTAGTGCAACTAGTACTAACCTAGTGCAAAAAGTTAACAACTTTGCTAAATCATAGCCGTGATAGTACTTTAGATCCTGAGAAAAGCGTTTTTCGATAACAATGATGAACCATAAATTTATTTCTCGTATTTCAATAAAAATGTCAGTGAGTTGAGATGTAGCTGCACTACTCACGCACGCTCAGTTACATATCGCGTCATCCTTGATTAAACTCAATTTTTCTGTCACGTAGTAGTGTCTAGTTGTTTTGGCTGCTGTGCGCCTTGGATGCGACAGACATTGCGATGGGGAACACGCACGAGAGATCTATACCACAACATACGTAGTTCTGAAGATAGGCACTAGATACAATATTTGTTGACGGATTCGATGTATAATAAATAAAGCATAATACATATTTTTTGGAAATTACGTACAGCGCTGTTTTGTGCGGGAATCGAACGTGCCTCTCGATTTAGCAGTCGGGTCATTACCCACTGAGCCACGGAGCTGACTTGTGTGTATGGAGTTCCATCTTTGGATTTTTATCTCATGTGCATATGACGTGCACAGCTACTCTGTCCCTGGGTGCCTGGATCTCACCGCACTTGGCCTAGGGCGTAGTACACCGGTCGCCTGCCCCTGGGTCTCACCGCGCTTTGCCTAGGGCATGGTACACCAGTCGCATACCCCTGGGTCTCACCACGCTTTGCCTAGGGCGTGGTACACCGGTCGCCTACCACTGGGTCTCACCGCGCTTTGCCTAGGGCGTGGTACATTGGTCACCTACCCCTGGGTCTCACCGCGCTTTGCCTAGGGCGTAGTACACCGGTCGCCTACCACTGGGTCTCACCGCGCTTTTCCTAGGGCGTGGTACATTGGTCACCTATCCCTGGATCTCACCGCGCTTTGCCTAGGGCGTGGTACATTGGTCACCTATCCCTGGATCTCACCGCGCTTTGCCTAGGGCGTGGTACACCGGTCGCGGTAGGACTTTAGTAAGTATCGGTATCGTGATTATTTTATAAGACATTGTGAAACTAAAACTTAACATTTGTGCTAGCTGTACTAAACATCATCCAATCTTTAGTAACATATGTTAATACTTACAAGTAGATCAACGGTGGTCGGTGATAGCCTAGTGGTTTGGTGTCTGCCCGCGTTCTGAGGGGCCATTCCAATAAGTCCAAACAGATACCTTTTCTGTAAGCTGGTCAGGAGTTGAATATTCCACAGGTTCCAGGTGATGCTGCTGTATCAGGTCAAAGTTACTATATGTTCTTACAATATCATCGAAGTAACAGGATACCAAATTTCTAATAGTTCGGACGCGTAGAAGTTTCTCATATCCCTTCATCAACTAGATAAGAGCTGATGATCTTCAAATGTAGTACAAGTACTAATAATTTAAAAATAAACAAAATATTATAGAAAAATTTCATCCGTGTAAGGTTTTTATTGCTTCCAATCTTGCTGATATATTTAATGCATGCATTGATAATGGTGTATTTCCAGATCTTATGAAATGCAGCAAATTGATACCACTTTTTAAATCTGGTGACAAAGAAGATCCCTCAAATTTTAGAACAATATCTGTTCTACCCGTCTTTAGTAAGATATTTGAAAAAAAATCTTACTAAATCAATTACTTTCACATTCTTGTATACAGGGTCTTTTTTGAAGTGAAAACTTCTTCAGCGGCGTTGTGCACTTGTTTTGGTATGGGTAAAAACTGTTAAACTAGCGTCAGGTCACGTGTCCTAATCGAAAATTCAGTTCATTAAGTCCTTACGCCATGCCTAAAACAAATGTCACAGGTCAAATGCACACCTTTTCTCCTATACGTAGATACCTATACCGTTACGGAAAGTAGTAAGGTTGAGGCACAAACCACATGTAAACTTAGTAAATACAGTAGCTTTTATCTAAGCAACCAGTTTACATACAAGAAGGTTACAGTATCACTAGATACCTATCATAAAACTCCAAGCCCGGAAGTACAAGAGCGTGGGAAAAATCCTTAAAATTTGTATCTCATATTTTTACATGACGAGACAAACGAACAGACATAAAAAGTACTGAAAGATGTGTCCGAATTTTAGAACTATTTTTTGCGATTCAGCACAAAGTCTGTAGTCCTTCAGTACAAGTAGAAAACCCTGATAGCTGTATTTCCAACTTTTCCTTCACTACGGCCTAACCGCAGACAGTTAAACATGCTACTATATGTCATTAGAACCGCCTCCGAAAGCTTTAGCCTAGGGCACCTAAAACTACGTTATAGCTCCTATTGTTTGGCTATAAAACATAAAAACGTAAAATAACGTAATTTTATAGTCGAGCCACGAATCGTGTGACTGTAATGGCAATGACCAATAGAAACCTATGATAGCTATCTATAAAGTTATACCTATAGTTTTGATATATGTAAGTTTTTGTGTGGGCTAGATTTTCAATCACCACAGTAAGTTCTGTGACTTAAGCACTAAATCTAGAAGATTCCATTGAACAACCTCTCCCTCTGATGGGGTTATTTATTTTTGTATAAATGTAAAAATAATTCTGTAATAAAGACAAAATAGCAACAGTAAATATGTGTTACCGTGTAAAATAATAATTTGAGGCCCTCGCAAAATACTTGTTCAAACATTTTTTATTATCAACAAACCGCACATTTATATTTTAAAAGTACTCGAAGGATAATTGAAATAAGCGTATCACGAAATTGAATGTTTTAAACTTTAAAACTGTAATAAAGACAAAATAGCAACAGTAAATATGTGTTACCGTGTAAAATAATTATTTGAGGCCCTCGCAAAATACTTGTTCAAACATTTTTTATTATCAACAAACCGCACATTTATATTTTAAAAGTACTCGAAGGATAATTGAAATAAGCGTATCACGAAATTGAATGTTTTAAACTTTTAAACTGTAATAAAGACAAAATAGCAACAGTAAATATGTGTTACCGTGTAAAATAATTATTTGAGGCCCTCGCAAAATACTTGTTCAAACATTTTTTATTATCAACAAACCGCACATTTATATTTTAAAAGTACTCGAAGGATAATTGAAATAAGCGTATCACGAAATTGAATGTTTTAAACTTTAAAACAGCCAAAGTGAATTTTCCTTAAAATATATGCAGGTTTTGAAGGCAGGTTGGAAAGTTTCTTTCAAAAAAAAGCATAATACAGTGCAAGGATTGAAAGCTACAATTGCACTAGCACCTTAAACAAACATAATCTTTGGCTAACTAGGTACTGTAACATGTCGGAGATAACTGATAGGAATTTAGGGGAAGTGGAAGAGATGCAATCTTTTTATTGTTAAACTTCTACATGTCTATGGTTAGGTCAACTTTGAAGGAAAAAGGAGTTGTTTTAAAACCAAAACAATTGAATTAAAAAGTGAAATAAATATAATGCCAGTTGAATATAGTTGTATGAAATTGAATACAGAATGTTAAAAATTACACATATTTTATATTATGAGATTATTTACCAAACATTCGAAAGTAGCACTCCTTGTCCCTTCTATTATCGATGAAATATAATGTACGAAAATTTATGTTCAAAGATGTTTGATGTCCAGGAGCGAAGAAACTGGAAAAAGAATGTATGTATAATTATAAGATACTAAATTGTCGGCGATGTAGTTAATAACGGGGTGAATAAACAATATGTTACACCCCGAATTCTGTTTAAATATCGCATCCCGACAAATATCCTCGAATCTTACTATGGCAAGAATAGTAGTATACCCCCAGCAAACGAATAGAACACTGCTAGCGAGCGAGTAGTTCACATTTCTTTGCTTATCAACTGTAATAGTAAGATCAGATTAAACTTTAATAATATACATGATATTCTGCATTAAAACAATTAGTTTTTACGTCAAACAGTAAAAATCAAACAATAACAGTTAGTATTTAAAAGATTTACGGTTCATGTAACTATCAAAAAAATTTTGGAAAATCCAGTATGAAGACTTTTAAATAAAAGTCGCAAATAACTAAGTTCCAAAACGTGCAGTGATATACGAGTAGTAAGCTCTGATAGTAACATAACTAAACGAAAAATAAAAGGGGCAGATAGTAAGGTAGTAGGTCTATTTGCCCATAATCATCGTTTCAAACTCACTAGAACGTCTGTCATTTTGCAAATATACTTCTTATAACAGCATCGAATTATCGGGATTCAACCTTAGAATAATCGAAGAATCAGGAGGTTAAAATTGCATTAGTCATTATTTCACCTAAGCTTCCATCGATACTGGAAATACTGATAATTATGAATAGAATAACACTTCATTTTATTCGTAGGAATTTAGTTAAGGGTTAAAAAACATTGAATATGTCATAAAATGATTAATCTACTAAACTTACACCGATGCTGGAAAAGTCTGTATCTTTTTATATGGCAACACTGACATTTCAAAAATTTGATCGGTCAATATTTGATTTTTGAATTTGATTGGTGGATGATGTTTACGAGGATACGATTCGCATCGCCTCGCACCTTGTTTCATACAAACGAATTTCTCACTTATTTTTTTACACTTACCATTCAAATTACATAAAATTTTAAACAAGTGTTCTAAGAATAAATATCTATGTCTGCAGTGTGACAGATTTTTATTTAATTATATAGTTTAAAAGACATACAGGATTCTAATTTTTTATACAAATGGTCTCAAATGAGATTAACACTAAACATAGATTTCTTCAAAATTTCACAGTGTTTGATCAGAAATGTCTAAAACAAGTGGGAACTTCGTTTGTATGAAGAGCGCTGTGAAGCGACGCAAATCGTATTCTCTTAAATAAAAAAATCCTAGATTACCGATATGTTACCAGCCCCTTAAACACTATCAATCTAAAAATAAATTTAAGCTCCGGATCAAAATTATAAATACCCTAGATTAACGAAGATCTGTCAATCAGTGACTGCCTTATATTGTGAAATTTTAATGTTCTTTTTAAAATAAAATCTCATTTTAAAAACCATAGCACCTAAACAAATGGAAATATAAAGTTACTTGCTATAAAATCAGCCATATAAATCAAATAGGCACGTAGAACTTAGCCTGGTGAACTCTGTGCGGTTACATCTGTGCCTAATGTCTGGAATTTACACATATTATTGCTCTGGTTATCTACACATATTATTGCGTCTCGCAACTTGTCGCCAGCTTCAGTAACTAGGTAGGTATACTATAAATTATTTCTCAGTGACAAAATTTAATTATAAGTAATATTATATTCGCACGAGTCAATATAACCAAACATTTAAACGTTTAAACTTATTGCAAGCACTTTAATCAACATGGTGTGTGTCATCGTGTCGCAACGAATCAATGTGTCATTTGGTTAACGTGGTAAATAATATAATGTTTTGACGTGTTCTATAATTCGTTTATTTAGACTATTGTTATAATTATGTGACAAGACTGACAAGTGATTAAGATTTTAACAGTTATGGAAATCTGTTTACATGTGCGCTGGAGACATCGTTATTTTAAATCTTTAATTTGGTGCATAGCTTTGAAGCTTGTGACAATTATTCCTTGTGTATTTTTGGAATGCTTTGGGGACAACGTCACATTTTCCTTATACCCTAAAGGTAACATTAGTATTAAATATGGATCACCATTGGAAATATTTTGTATTATTGAGGACACTTTATACACTGTAGAAGATTTTGAATTTGCGTCAGGCAAAACGACAATAGAATTTGCGTCAGTTGAAACGACAATAAAATCAGACGTGGTTAACATTAACACAAGAAGGTTATACCTTGAAAAACTGGAAAATCAAATGGACACCTACTATTATTGTAAGAATAAAAAAAACTCTGCAAAATGTTCAACTCATATCCATGTTGATTATTCATATTTAAATGTAACAGACTTTGCTTGCATGTCAAAAAATCTCGATATTTTAAACTGTAGCTGGAGTTCTTCACTTGACACACCAGTTAATGATGTAAATTATACTTTAAATTTCGTAGTACACGGCCAATCAGTCAGTCCAGTTCCAACAGAGAAAATCTTCGATACATGGTATTGCATATGGAATGCTACTACTCAACCAAGATATAGACAACAAGAGGAATATTTAAATTTTCATCTTAAATCCTGTTATGGGGCTATTTGTAATGAACAAGATTTTCGTATTGATCACTTTGCTGTAGTGAAGCCAGACAAGCCAACTATCTTAGAAGCAATTCCATACTCTCATAGTGCAATCCTTAATTGGAGCATTCCAGATAATATGCTTGAACTATTACATTGTGGAGTTGATTATAAAATAGAATATCAAACTATAAAATATGACAATATCTCAACATTCCACCCTGTTACCATTTTATCTAATCTAACATCTAGTGGAGCAACCTACAATCTAAAAGTTAAACTGCCATACGCACATCAGAAATACCGATTTAGAATTAATATTAAGTCTAGGAAGGCTAGCGATATTTATTTGTCTGACTTCAGTTACGTCAATCTTACAACTACTAGTGAAATACCAAAAATGCCACCCGACATGATAACTGGGTCATTTAGTCAAGCACTTTATAACAACAAGAGGATTATATACGTTTATTGGAAACAACTTCAAGAAGATGATGAAGCTGGTGATAATTTCACATACAAAACCTTAGTTACACAAAATAATGCGACGCAAATATTTTTTCTTTATGAGACTGAAAAAAGCTACCTAGAGTTAAATAACGCCTCTTTTGATTCAATTTATGTTTCTGTTTGGTCCTCGAATGAAATCGGTCTGTCTGTGAACAGCAGTTATTTGTACATTCCGCCTGCAAATGACACCCGTAAACTGCAATTAAAATCCTTTATTCAAGTTGCTAATAAAAATGGCACTTACGAGTTATTCTGGGTTGGCTATGATAATATAGATAATTACACGCTTTTCTGGTGCGAGCACCAAAGCACAAAAGTGTGTTTTAGTCGTGTAGACTATACAGTTTTAGATGGTCATAGAAAAAATCATACAATTCATTTGCCACCTAGAGTTAGGTATCAGTTTGCTTTATCCGCAAATAACGGTACAGCCACTAGTGGAATGATTTGGGCTTTTTGTGATATAGATATAGAAGGTGTCAAATTGTACAGTTTTCCAGTCTATTTAGATCATGATGACATTGGAAAGTCACATATCAATTTAAAATGGTCGGTAATCTGTGGAATAAATGAAAAATTTATTACCGGGTACAATATTACATATTGTCTTGGGAAACAAAAAAGTATGGAATGTGACAGCACTGTTACAAAAAAATCAGTGTACATTTCTGATCCTCAAAAGATGTTTACCAATATAACTGCTCTTCTGTCTTTTAGAACCTATCATTTTACCATTGCCTTGAATACTACCTTTGGCTTGAAAAGTATAGAGAATGGCACACATCTAGTAACTACTTTGAATGATATACCTACAAATCCTAGGAATGTATTTATTCGGGTTAAACTTCATTCTCTCGAAATTTCGTGGGATCCACCAGAGTATAAGAATGGTAAAATTCGTGAAATTGTTGCTTTTAAGATCAACAATGATACAAAATTAGATAGAATAGATAGCAACATAACAGATTTAAATACTACAAGAAGAACAGTAACATTGACTAATCTCAAAGGATTCACAATATTTACTTTTTTAGTGCAAGCCTGTAATATTGCTTTAGAACCTTGCTCTGAAAGTCCAAGTGATGGATTTACTTTAAGAACTCCAATAGGAGTACCAAGTAGGGTACGTGATTTTGATGTTGAAAATAACCCTGATTTTCTAAAATGGACTGCACCTGAAATGCCATCGGGCAGTGTTTATTTTTACCAAATAAGACGATTTAGTAACGGTAAAAAAGAAAATCATATTATTTACAATACCACAGAGTCATCATATGAGATAAAACATTGTGTTAATGAGATAAATGTTACATACCAAGTCAGAGTTGTGAATGTTGATGAAGATATTAATCACGGTGCATTCTCATTTGGATCAAACATAACTCTTCCCACAAGGGATGTAAATCAAAGACTAGAATACGTTAGTGAGTGGAGTGATTACAGAACGGTTACATGTGGACATGGGAAAAGTTTGATCTTAATTGTTATAATTACAAGTATACTTATACTTATATGTGTGTCTTATGGAATACACAAATTATACAAAAATTTTACGGAAATTCAAGATATAAAACCTGTATTGCCAGTTGGCTTAGGACTTTTTGATAATGTCGAATGTAAAAATGCTTCTTTCTCATGTAGAAATAGTAAACTATTATCTAATGAACCTTTGTTACTACTAAATCCCGATAGGCTTGTTACTTCACAAAATAGTAATGAAAAACAAAAAAATGGTGACCGAGATCAAAAACTATCATATATTAAAAAGTCACATCGAGAGACACCCATTTAATTTAAACGATAATCCCAATAATTCATTTTTCGTAAATACAGTCATAATTCCTGAAAGCACGAAAAAAGAGGAATGTACATATACTCCGTCTGATATAGACAGTTTAAGTGACAAGGTTCACAAGAAAAATCCTAACAATGGATACATCCTATCCGCTAAAGAAAGCCAATTTAAAAGTTCTTCATTAGAACATGCAACAAAGCCCGCAAGTTCCAGCTACGTTATGACCGGTCTTGCACCTACAGTAACACTTGCTGCAATGCCACCGCTCATACCAAATCGTTCCTTAAAGCCTTCAGGTTATATCCTTTCCAATGATGTCCAACCGAAAGCGAACGTGAAGTTTTCCAAGATAGGGCCTTCACAAAGTTTAATGCCAATTTCTGGAAAAGAAGCTGACAATAGTAACAATCCGCTACCTTTATTAGAAGCTATGAATAGTTTAAATACTACAACTACAAACAAAGCTTTACCACTTAAATAAGGTGCTTCAAACGGCTATGTCAGTTCTAGAGAAGCAGTGATATCTAAACATTTGAATAATAATCATAATATGTTGAATGTTGGACGGTTGCCTGGAGAAGCAATCGTAGAAGCTGAAATGTCGAGAGATACATATTGCCGTTTCTCATGGAGTACTGATTCAGGAAATAATCATTCGCTACTTAGAGAGTCATCAGCAGTCGACACCATTCCTAGTGCTAGCAACTGCTGAACTGTAAATATGTAATTTGTTAAACTTTAACATAATTATATTGATTTTTAGAAATTGGCGTAATTTATTTGGTGATAAAAAACTATAACTCTCGTTTGCCAATTGGTAGGTTCTGCTCTCTGTGCATAATCGATTCGTACCTTCAGGGATGCCTAACAGAGTTCCAGCTTGTGATTGAAAATAGAATGTTTGTTTACAAGTAACTTAGTAAATAGCTTGTTCCAATTAAATTGGGAACTCAACAAATTAAATCGTAGTAAACCCGAAACATACAAACTAAGGGCTATAAGTGTTAAAGTTGAGGACGGATGTCGACTTCTTCAACTTGGTCTTTTGAAAAAAACAAAAAGTTTTATCCCCTGTATTACTCCCAGCGGATTACCTCAAAACGGTGAAACGCGTCAATCATAATTTTCAACACAAAGGCTGAATACCAATTTTTAACAATTAAACCATCTAGGTATATGTGGCTTAATTCAACAAAAAACGGTCAACTGCTCAGACAGAATCTACAAGCAAACAGTTCTGTTTTGTTAGGCTTATGCCATAGGTTTCCATCGCTGTTGTGGACTTACAAATGCAGACAGCTGTAGTTGACAGATCATACTGAATTTTACTTGGCATAACTTATGTGTCAGTCACTTATAAAAACGATTGATGATTTAATTTTTGATTCCAATTTCAACAGTGAAATAATTCTTTATACCAACAAACTATTTTTATACCACCAAGGTGGCAAACAAGCATCAAGTTTCTTCTGCACTAGATGTAATTTATTAAAAAAAAAACATTAACTTCGCTGCGCTTCTGTACTTCCCAGTTTCAAACATTTTTATTACATTTCATTTTATTTTTATTTGTGCGACTATTACTGATGACGCTTTCAATTGTTTTTATGTGCCTAATATTTGCAACTTCTTAAAATTGTCATGCAAAATTATTAATTGTTTTAGTGAAAGACACATGGGAAAGTTGTACAAAATTTTATATGATGATAGATGGTATCTAACCCTAATAACAGTAATACCTACATCTTGAGCTATGCTAAAACATATTTAGTCATAATAGGGAAAATTGTTACTCGCATTTATTTCCTGAATACATTAATTAATGTTGTTATTAAATAAATTATAAACATACTGAGTCTATTAATTTAATGTTCGGTCTGTTCCTTATCTACTGTTTGAGCGTAGTAGTTGCCTAACCTATTTAAATTGTACAGGAAAACTCTACTTATATACATGCATAGGCAGCGATAGGTACCTAATAACTTTGTTTTCGACATTAATTTTTTTTTTTAAATATCCCTCTGTTTTTCCTTTACAAATGTATTTCCCCCTTTCCTCCCTGAATTTTGGCATTAGAGCTATTTTTAGGGTCCCGTAGACGACAACCCACTGAACATGAAACTTACAGCAAGATTTAGTAAGTTTATATATCGTATAAATGCAAGTTTCAGACTTGACATAGCTGGAACATGACTGTAACTTGCATATTATTGTTACTGCAAACCTCATCAAAACTTAATAATTGATGTAACTGCAATAAATTAATCTTGCAGCAATATAACTCTTAAACCTATTGAGATGTTACTATTTGACATTGTTGCAAAATAGTTAATGTGATGTTAGGAGCGCAATATCGAAGCAATATATATTTTAAAACATCTTTGTATTAAATTACTGTCACTTTACTAACAAATGGTAATAAGTAATATTTTATACAAAAATAACCACAACTTTGTTTTCTCAAAATAATTAATTATTTTAGCTTCTCTACAACGTTACTAATTTTCTCATTTTGTAATTTAATTGTAATAATAGTTAAAAAAAGATTATGCCTATTACTTTCGTGATATTGCGGAATATTTTTTAGAGTATTTGAAATATTAGAAAATACAGCATACACCAAGGATTATAGAGGCAAGTATGTATGGGCTCCGTAGCTATGTCCGCTGCCGCGCAGAAGCATTTTTGCCTTTTTTCTCTTCCCTTTTCTGAATTTCGTACCCTTAGTACGCGAGTCTAACTTGCACTTGACCTTTTTTTAAACCTTGCCCTAACAATAACGAACACAACAAAAAGATTTATTTATTTATAAAAAGTAAGATGTCGCTTAGAAATAAGCTGAATCTTTACACAACTTGCATCCGCCCAATACTAGGTTATGCTAGCGTAGTCTTTGCGTTATCCAAGCGCAATCTCCATAAACTTCAGACCCTCCAAAACCGCTTTCTCAGAGGGACTTCGAGCTCCCTA
The DNA here is from genome assembly GCA_946406115.1 of Apoda limacodes. NCBI lineage: Eukaryota > Metazoa > Arthropoda > Insecta > Lepidoptera > Limacodidae > Apoda > Apoda limacodes. The sequence goes on from OX291550.1 coordinate 28,086,369, forward strand.
CGATTCCCCAATATTTCAAAGACCTGGCAGTCCGGTTTTTCGAGCATACAAAAAATCACCCGAATCGACTAATTGTGCAATCCACGATCCACGTATCATCCCCCCGACCGTCCTCGGCATGGTCGTAAATCTATAGTGAGGCGGCCTCGGCACGTACTAACGGTCCCAGATGACGATCTCGCTGTCCAGATAGCGAGATTAGTCTCTGCGACCTCCCCTAATAAGGCCTTCCTTCTAACACGACGCCGACGACGCCGACGTCCCCGGGTTTGTCGGCGCCCGGAAGGATACACGAGGCATCAAAGAGTGCCGGGGCGCTTCTCGCCCCCACTCAATCGCAAGTGCACCCGCGTAATGGGGAACTCCCCTCCTGCCGTTGACTCACCTTCGGGTTCGAGGCTCACGCCGCGCCGGTCGAAGGGACACCCCCGAGAGCGACAACCCAAGCCGAGGGCGCTATATGGGCTGAGGCTCCTTCAGAGTCTCGACCCAAAAAGCCCGGTGAAGCAGCAATGGCTGCAACAGCCAACTGCATTGTCAGTTCAGAAAAAAAAAAAGTTAAGTGGACCACGGCTATGGGCGCCGGCAGGGAGGTGCCAGATGGTGCACTTGCACCTCTTGGGAATCTCGGAAACAACAGTCATTTTTTTATTCACAATAATTAGTAGACAGTAATTACACAATTCTCATTTAAAAAGCAAACGATGCGTTTTGTCTGTGACCATCTATTATTTTAGTGAGTTTGCAAATGTGGTCATTCACTGAATTAATGTCAAAATCCACTTGTTGAAGCTGGTTGTAGACAGGCTCAAGCTTTGCCGAGTAAGTAGCAATAATATACAATGCCACAATAAAATTTGTGGTGGTCAAAGCAGTGCGCAGTTGGTAAGCTCTAACCTTTGTCTTAGAATTAGTGGCTTGATCTTCTGAGAGGTCTTGTAATGCTTCTACAATTTTGGTGAAATTTTGAGCGAAAATTCGAATACTTTTGTACTTTGCAGACCATCTGGTTTCGCAAAACAAGGGAATATTTGAAATTTGTTTTTTGCCGTAAATGCTCTCTCTAAAAAAAGTTATAGTTTCCTTAATCATTCCTGCAGTATTTCTTATTTCACTCAAATTATTTAAATCATTGACAACAAGATTTAATATGTGACTACCACAGTGGAAATACTTTGTTTTGGGATATTTATCATTAATTATTTTCTGAACTCCACCGACATGTCCAGCCATCGTGGAGCAACCATCATACCTTGCCCAACCATTTTGTTGAGATCTAAACCACATGATGTCAAAAAAGATACTATAACTTCATAAATCGATGCAGCATCTAAGTTTTGAAGTGGTCTGTACCCCAAAAATTCTTCAAGTATTACGTAACTGTGTTTCTCGGAAATAACGGTTCGAACTTCAATCGAAAACTGACTGATATCGAACTAGTCCCCTTATATATCAAAATGTAAGGAAGGTTCCAGATTCCCAAACGTTCTCGAACGTAGCTCTGTCCCTATCATCCATAATCTATGCCTCTTCCACATTTATGAACTTTCTAGTTCATTCGCGATTGACTTTGACAAGAGTCGGTCTCTTTCGCACTGATTAGAAACTGTATTGCCCTTTCTCTGTTAAGTTCATCCCATTTATGCTGGTACTATCTCGTGTGGAGTAGCGGTACTTTAAAGGGTGCGTTCAGAGAAGTAATGGAAATCGATTATTATCGATCTCGGTACTCCTGGCCCACCAACTTAGAATTTTTAAATTTCGATCGTCGCGAACAAATAGGTGTGAGCCGTGAGGACTGGGTACCTATAAAATAAATTTATGAATTTAAAATATTCAGAAATATTATAGTCTAATAAACCGGGCTTCAGATGTTTCCGACAAAAATTTTATTTTTTTATTAACAATCATAATACGGCGAAGATTATAAGAAAACTAAAATCTGCAGCCTGGAACCTGGAAATTATTTCTGCCGGCGCCCATGACCACGGCGGTCCCGAGGCATACACCCCGCCTGGGAAGGAGATCTCCTCTTTGACGCCGCTCCACATTGGTGACCCCGAGCTGAACATTTGACGCTCCTTTCGCAGCAGGCCTACTCCTTCCTATCAGTTACACGGACCAGTTTTCAACCGTATGCTTCGCATCTCAGAGCTTCATCAGGAACTATCCGCAGCACTTCAGCGCTTCCTAGTTTCTGCAGCTCCTCTCCGGCGACGCAACTGTTCAGCATTTCACCACAACCTGTTGAGGATTTTCACTCCAGCGTGGCACCTCCTGTGTACAGCATCACACCACCCAAGTAGCACATTAGCGTGAATAATATCCAAAGCCAAGCTATATTACAGTCAAATACTGTAATTTAACTGGAATAGAGGATAAAACACGTCTGATTACTGTATTACCATGATTTCGTACACTGTTAGACGGCACAGTTGACTAATGACTGCATAATGGACAAAAATTCAACAAATGCATTAGTGTAAAATTTGAAATCACTGTTGTCTAGACTTTGGCAACATATTAAGCTACTAGCTGTTTTAAAAGATTAAAGCATATAAATAGCTGATGAACGCAAAAAAGACACCACCCTTATAATGCCGCGAGCTGCATAAAAGAATCAAATATTACCATTGGATTTTATTCGGCGTGAACTAATTCTATTCTAATGCGATTAAATAAGCTTGATAGTAGCTGATTAATACATAATATAGAATGTCTAAAACTGCTGTATGATGTATTAAAGCATTAAATGACTCAATGAGCTGTAAATTGGTGTAGTTAAACTGTACTCTAATTTTTAAGCATAAAGTGAAAATAGCAGCTATTGTACAGCCTCTAAACTTATTAGAGGGTAAATATAGGGGAGTGGTGTTAAGATATCGTGATATATTTTCATAACCTCGCAATTTGTTTGGGGAATGAACGAAAGTACCAGTAGGATCACAAAATTAAGTTGTGTGTACGAAATGATATTTTATCAAGAATTTCTCATCTCTAAAATCCTCTATTCATTCCAATGTACAGCTAGCTTAATGCTTTCAGCTGTCAAATAGAGTTTATTATCGCTGTGTGACAGAAAAGAGAATCTTTTAGGAATCGAGATTTCCTTATCCCTAACAAGCACCCTTAGACAGCCATCAAAATAATTTTATTCCATTGTAAAGCTATAGTAATGCCTTTGGCTGTTAAATACGGTTTAATATCGCCATTATACAGAAAATAAAATGTCAAAGGTATTTAGCAAGAATTAGTGCTGGGTAGCAAATTAACGCCATTTTGAGCTGAACAGAACCGATTTATTATGACAAAAACCAAATTATGTCTCATTGATTTTCAATATATTTGTTAGTATAAATGTAATAAATTATTTGTTATTGATAATTTATGAGTTTAAATTAAATATTTTGTGTCAATATCCATAAATAATTCGTACACCATATTTATCCTATAAAATATATTTAATAAAACATTATTATTTTCAAGGCGCGTGAAATATTTGATAATATATCCTATATACATTCACAGTAAAGTGGCATCCGCAATACAATTGATCAACAGGTATTTGCAAAATTAATATCCCTTAACATTAAGTGAAGATGAGGACATTTAGTAAAATATGTTTTCGCCGTTGATAAACATGCACACACAATCTGCACGAACAATTATTTGCCAAAATATATTTTGTTTTGTATTAAGCATAACGTTGTCATGCTATAAAACATGTCTTGGCTGTTTTAGAGAATGAAAGGAGCGAATCGTAGGCATTGCTGTTTTAAGGAATAAAAGGAGCTGAATAGTAGAATTTAAAAGCTGTCTAATAGCTTTCTATGCCCTAGTACAGCCCGTATAAAGCTCTCTATAGCTGTTAATAAGCCTCTGTCATGCTTAGGGCTGGTTAATTTGGGGCCCACTTTAGAATTATAACCAGTTACACAGACCTTATACAGCTAGCTTGTTCAGCTTCAAGTTTATCATTATTCTGTAGTCCGGTGACTCTACAGCTATGTGTGCTACTTGGGCACCCTGTCGAGTACTCACACTCCAGCGTGTTATATAAAAAAAAAAAAATTCTCGATATAAAAAACAAATCTTTTGAACTAAAGCCAATTCTTTTTATTTAAGTGTTTTGAGTTTGGGTCAAAAAAGTTCTCAACTTGTGCTAAAAAAATATAATTTTTCTCTAAGAAATCAAATTATGATACAAGATTTTTAAGTTCTTGTGTGAAATAGTGTGAAATTTTGGGTTCAAACAAATAAACTATTTTTACTGTAGATAAGTAGTTTTTTACTAAATCTCATGGGTCTTGCATTGAATAATTATATTCTTGAAATAAATTAGAATATACTTTTCCAACAAAACAATATTGGTTTCCTTAGATATTTTTTTCAAGAATACGATTGTCTGGGCGCAAGCAAATATTTTTGACCGCATATATGGAACGTTGTTTTCTTGACATGATGAAATTTGCTTGACTGAAGAAATCCTTTTTTACCGTGAGTGATTGTGTGTATCTATGATACGTGAAAATAGTGTAGCTCTAATTTTAAGATCCAGAAAGGAACACGCTTGTATGGGGAAAAATAGCAGAATATTTCCTTTTATTTTTTATTGAACGATTCCTATGTATTCAATGTCTTTACTTAATGATTTACAAAACAATAGCAACATATTAAAGATAAGCTATAGACGAACAACTATTCTATGAAAAACTAAGCTTCAGACTTTCCCTTCAAAAGTTAATTATGTTACATATAGGTCTAATGGTTGGCACTTAGGTAAATGTAGATAAATTTATCGAACAACTTCCACTAAGACTAAACTATGCAAGAAATCGTTAAAGCTCGGAACAAGTTTCTCAGTAGTGTGAAGGTACCTGTTTGTTTCGGCTACATTCGGCCGATTTTCGCAATTTCTGTCCGAAAAGTAAATTACAATTTCTCGTTCATTGCCACCTATACACTGTTCTAAGTAGGAATTCGATAAAGAGTTATCTACTCAGAATTAGATATTACATTACATATCTAACTTTTTCAAATAGGAATTTCAATAAGAATTTAGTTATATTTTTAGATATTATTATTCTGTGATGCAGAATTTAATGTTTGTATACTTTGGTTTGTTTTTATGATGGTGCAGAGAAAGAGCTGTTCGGTTTCGGCTTCAATCGACGTTTATTCCAACACTATTCACAATGTTTCACGCTCAGCTAAAGCGGCACAGATATTTTAACTACAAACTTTGCTGCAAACACTGCTTGCCTAGTCACACGTGCATTGAAAATTACAGTTTGCACCAACTTTCGAGAAGGAGGAAAGAGAATCTACCTAAGTAATAATAAGTTATGTTGACAAGTGTGCAACGCAAGATAACTTATGTCTAAAAAATTCTTTCAGTAAACTTGTTGGAGTTGAAGTTTAGCAAAATCATAATGCGCATCAATTTTCACTGTGTAAAATGAAATGCTTAAATGAAAAAGCAGTTCGCAGCGAATCACAGCGTATTCCTCACTTATTTTTGACATTCGCTAGTTAAGCACCGCTTAATTTTAAAGAGATATGTTCTAGGAATATGTATCTAGGTCCACAGTGTGCCAGTTTTCTATTAAACTGTATATTTTAAAAGTTATACAGGATTCTAGTTTTGATTAATAAATAAATATTAAATATTTTTAAAAATATTCTTTTTATCCTCACTTCGTGTCTATGAGACATGAGTTTGCGGATTTGGAGGGTTCAGACTGGAACTGATTCAACGCCACATGGCCACAGAAAGCCAAAACTTATTAGAACTGTTTAAGCGTAAATCAATCTTGAAGACCTACCGTCCCGCCTGGTTCAGATCTTAGACTAGCGATAGTAATGTATCTGTTGATAATCCGAAACTGAAGGAAATTGCTAAATTTAACTGCCACCTCCAGAGGGACGTTAAGCTAGCTCCTTCGTATATCGCACTACACAAGTTGGTATCGCGTTACACAACATGCTCGAACCCAGAAAAGAGCAGTCTGCTGAGTAGTCACCCGCTGGTCAAGAAACGGTTAAAAGCAGTTTTGCAATGACACCCACCACTTACCAAGCTACTAAAATTGGGATGTAGGACAGCTAGTAAATTTCCTGAACCGATATGAGTTCGACACAGAGAGCCTCTACCAGGTGTCTCGTCATATCCCTACTCCTCATGTCGGGTAGAACAATTCATAATCTAACTTTACTGAATATCATTCCAAATCATTTTGAAGTCCAAGACGATCATCTGATTTATTAACCAGTTTGGATCTCTATAATAACTCTTCAACTTACAGACGGTCGAGATGGAGACTTAGCAAATTTGGATAAACAAACTCATCACTCTAAGCAAGTCCCGACGGTCCGAAAAAACTACAAAACTGTTAATCACTACAAGAAATAAGGTCAAAGAAGCATCTCGGACAGTTATATCAGGCTAGATTCGTAACTTATTTAAAATTGAAAACCATTACGGCATCCCATGGTAGTGTTAGGGCGGCCGTAAACAGTGATTTGACTTAGTACAACAGGTAGGTACGTATGTTTATGGTTATGTTACGTACCAGTGCACGTGAGAATTGCAGAATTCGGTTTTATTATCGTCCGTCACTAGTGACACCATGGCTTCAACTGAACGTCGCTGCCAATAGGTTTAAATTGATCGTGTGCGGTGCAGATTGGATCAAGCTTCCAACGTCATACCGATTGGACGATAGGCAGCATTATGTTAGTTACTACCTGGAATTAAACCGGGTAATGAAAGACGTGTAAGAAAAAAACGGGTGCGTCGCGGTACGTACCGCAAAAGTGAGAACTGAGACCGAGAGAGGCAGCGGCTGTACGCGCGCGCCTATCCGCCCCTCTTCCCCTTCCTCGCCGCGCTTCCCCCTTGATCGCCCGTACGGACGTACGTTCAACGAAATAGGTCCCCAACCAAGCGCGCGCAATAAAGTTCGCACTTTAAAAGATTCTGGTCTTACTCAAATTTTTGTTTGCTTTGTTTGTTTTCATATGATTGACATTTCGGATTCTATAACCGTTTCTTATACAGTGCCTCAGAGTAGTTGCTCCTTTCGCTATACCATAGGGTTACCATATTACACAACCATGTGCCATTCCTAACCCAATCTTAGCTGAAACTGTTGACGTTAACATTGACATTGAAGTAAACAAATAAGATTTTAAAATTCATATATTGCATTACGTCAAGATCAATATGTTACCCACAACAAAACAAAAACACTAAGTTTAACAATGCCATGATAATTATGATATATTAAAACCTTCTTAACTACACTATATTTACAAATACTTTTCTATGTACATATAAGAAAAAACAACATCAAACCATCATAATATGATTATTTTTTGAACTAACTAGTAACACAGATATGCCTGGAAACAAAGAGTTAATTGCTAAAATCCAACAAATTCTCCTACTGTTATATAAAAAATAACTAAGTTTAATTTAACTTCTAATTATCTATTTTATATTACAAAATAATTTATTGTATTAAATGTTTTGCTATTGCCTTTAAAATAATTACTACAACTGTGAATAAAGCAGTTCAGTGTTAATTGGCCAAAGCCAGTTCAGCACAATGCCTCTATACAGCTTTAATATATGAAAAAATTACATATACCTATGTATCGTAACCACCCCTTTAAAAACATTTCCAGCTGTTGAACATTTGTAATCATCTGAATGTCTTTAACGTGGTGTCTTAAGTGTGAGAATGAATTCCCTGCAGATGGCCAGCAGTGCGATGGTAGAAAGTAGCCGTGGGCATCATTTATAATAATTCCTCAGAACACATCCTTTTGTAAAAGCGGTAGAACACGCAAGCGAGTTTGGGATCGTCAACAATGGTCACAGCCCGTTGTTGAACCGAGTCAAGTTCGTGTTCTATGTATCTTAGAAGCTGTGTGTTGATCACACGCTCTATTTCCTGGTGGTAATAGCGGTAGGCCTATAATTCGAGTCGAGAAAGCAACGCCTGCCGGACTACCCGCTGTCTTGTAGAGATTTTCGGCATGGTGTTACCGCACTATGCTATAGTAGGTGATTCAGCGCCTTCGTCGTTGATATTCGAGTTAGAGGCAAAGAGACTGCCCAGTAGATTAGCCCAGTCTCTTTTGCACTATGGACTAAGTCACCCTCGGTCTTTCGCAGTGGTGATAACGACGACTGGCAAAAGTTTCCTTCAGCAGCTTCAGTGACCAGAAAGCACGACTCGCAGAGGAATAGCTCACAAGTCCCCTATTTGCCTATTCTGCCACTCCTATGCCCCATCTTAATTTATTCATTTTTCTTTAATCACTATGAGGCTTTAAAATTACGATTCTTAAATATTAACAAAGAAAAAATGATTCAGTTATATACACCTGGCAAAAAGTTATAAGTTATATACATGGAAATAAAATTGATAACATATTTCTTGTAGTCAGATAAATAAAGCTTTTTAAACATTAACTAATCCATTTTAATAGTTATATGTACAATTTACAACCTAATGCTCAATTTACAAAAATAAAATCAGTTTATATCTTAATATAGGTAATACATTTAAAATAACAATCCCTATTAACTACTTCTTTAATCCACGAATCCGTAACTCCATTTCCAAATAGGCTTTCATAGAAGGATCATCCACAGACTTCATGATTTTATCAACTACTTCTGGCCCAGCATCTTTCATCTTAGCACATAGAGTTTCAGCCCACACAATGAATACACAGTTAGCGCACCCTGTTCTACAGCATGCTGTTGGTGGATCATCAATTGATGCCTGAAACAGAAATGACACATGTAATGGTTCATGCAAGGTAACACATTATGTCCTAACTGTGCAACTCAGAGCTTATTTGTAATAAAGCCCTTTGTATTTATATCCAAAAGCATCAAGGACAACAAGGACTCAATATCTAAACTAAACCCAAAACTAACAAAGACCCTACTACGGATGAACAGGGACAACCTGGGAACCACAGTAGGGATTCTATAGGCCACTGCACTCTTAACAAAAATCTATTTCTTTAAGGTGCCAGCAACAGTCCATCAGATCATGCATGGGACAGAAAAACGCCATATAATGCTGCATTGCAAAGAGGTTGAAGACCGCAGGAAAAAATACATAGGGATGCCAGACACTCTCCAGGTGGTTTGCAAGATGTTAAGCTTATGGGGGGAGCTAGGTTGGCTGCAGAAGCAGGCCATCCAATACTCACAAAGCCACCATGTTTAAGTGGCACATGCAGAAATCAGCTCACCACAAGAAAAAAAAATTTTTTCCAGAATGCTGTCTACTCAATGGGACATATTCCAGCTGTAACTCCTTGAACAGATGTGGCCAGCCCTACCATTTCAGCTTGCTGACCCTGCAAGGAAGCTCATTTAGGATTTGATTCTTTATAAAAATCTAAGTATAGATTGTTTCATAGGGTGCTAAGCTTGTGGACTAGTTCTGATGTAAGTGGCCATGTGTAGGCACTTCATCCATTACACTCAAATCAGCAGCATGACTAGTGAAAATGGTGATTTCCTAGGCTGTTGTTTTGTATATGCAAATCAAGTTAAAACTATATAATAACTAAATAACTCCATACAATTCATTTGAGAAATGTGTGTACGTATTTTTATGTAAGTACATTTTATAACAAAAATGTTATATCAAGTGGATATACCCTGACTACCTATTTGCCAATTAGGTAGAAAGATTTACCTTTTTCAAATAGTATGCTTCTTTAATTTTTTTTACATATTAGAAAATTACAATACAACTCCTAGTGACTTATGAAGTCCTAGTACATCAACCTTACACACTCACAAAATCTTCATTGAATTAAGAAATACAATATAAATTAATATACATACATAGAAATAATCTTTCTTCATTTATGCCTCCCTGAAGGTTAGTCTTAGAAGAAAATAAATTATACATGCCAAATAGCCATAGATATAGATTATTTCTATGTATGTATATTTATATTGTATTTCTTAATTCAATGAAGATTTTGTGAGTGTGTAAGGTTGATGTACTAGGACTTCATAAGTCACTAGGAGTTGTATTGTAATTTTCTAATATGTAAAAAAAATTAAGGAGGCATACTATTTGAAAAAGGTAAATCTTTCTACCTAATTGGCAAATAACATATATTTGGGGGTGATGAAATAATAAGAAACCATTTGTCTAAAATGATTTTTAATGGGCATAACTGTTGTTGATGAACTTTATAAATCAGATTATTTTGACATCCATAAATCCAAGTAGGTCCCACTATCCCCATTGACTATGTAGCACCATTACAAAACCAGTGTTGAATTCTTCTTTATGACAACATATCATGTGTTGTTTGTTTTGCACAATAAAAGAATCCAACATTTAAATTCCAATTTATATCTTAATATAGGTAATTAAGACCTTTAACCCAGCGGTCAAAAATCAAAACTACATTCGCCTTATTGCAATGGTGTTTACTTGCAACAACAGTAGCGACCAAACTCTCAAGATCAGAGGGCCAGATTAGTCTGTTGCACTGTACATAAAGATTTAAAATTGCTTGAAGCTGTCTTAAATGACATTTATCACATTTTCAAATCTGCATTTTGTGCACTTATTTTTCAACATTTAATGGATTTAAAGCTAATTAGATGGGGGAAAGGACAAATTACTTTACATAATGGCTATGAATAGACAAGGCATTCATAGTACAAAATACACAAATGCTGGGAGGAAGTGACGAAAATTTAAAAAAAAATATGAAGAGGATATTGAAGGTTATCTTTAGGACTTCCTATTCGACTATGACTGAATTCAATGTCGTCACACTGGTGCGAGAAATGGGTGTGATGATGATGCTGGACTGAAAAAATATTTATCTGTTACAGAACACGATGTGTCAAAGGTTGGCTTATGTTCCAAATGTTTATGCAACAAACAATCTGAATTAGGAAAACTCATGCTTTTGAAAAGTTTTAGTTTGCCACTGTAAATACTATTGAAAAATATTAATACATGAAAACATACAGATTGCATTTATATTTATACCAGGTTTTATATTGCCCAGAAACCTATGTGAATACTTGTTGGTACGTTACTAAATTTTGGCAAGGTTCAAAGGGGATAATGGGAATTTCTTTTATGATACTAAAATCCCCATTAAGATTTACAATGGGCATAGTCTTAATAACCAATGAATTCTTAGCTATGCTTGATTCATGGATGTTACATTCAATGTTATATGAATGTGCATATACCTACTGTACCTGTTATTGTTTACTAAAGTATATAAAGTAATTTACCAATCTAATCCTGGAAAAATGCAAACGCATGCAAGGTGAGAAAACAAATAGACAAATATCAGCTTATGACCTGCGCAGATAATCTTGAATGCCCAAGATTTGTGATTTGAACTGTACTTGGGTAACGATCTAAAGAGATTATCGGAATCTTAGACTTAAGTGTTTTCAAGGCCAAAATTCCAAATTCCAATGGCATGAATGTATATTTATTATATAGTAGTACCTCTCTCGCAATTTTTTCTAATTCCTTTTCTTTGTCCTCTTCAGTAGCTGGTGATTGGGACATACACTCTCTAAACAGATATTTTCTTCGTGGGCACAGTCTTCTACGACATAATCTCTGCAAAATCAATACATACTTATTTGTGTTAAAATAATTTAAAAAAATTGTTACCTACGGATTCAATAAAGTTGGATAACTTACAAATATGACAGACACCATCATATATTAAAATTAAGGGACACAATTTTAGTGGATTCACCTTGAATGTGCCTTGAATTTACAGAAAACAAATTCTTTCCTCACAACTACTGCCAAAATTAATAAATAAATACTACCGTCAGGTACAATACTAGTCTGTGATAAATATATACTATTATCTATGATTAATACCACAGATATTAGGCGCGTTCGTTTTGGGACGCAGAATCATTATTTTCGTTTACTTTGTCATCTGTCATCTGTTCGTTTTGCATTGGTGTCAAAAATATAAAAATTTTAGTGTCATCTTTTACAAACTGTCATGCGTTCGTTTACGATTTTTTTGTTATTTTTGTCACTTTTGCCACCAAAAAATGCAACTTAACACCTTTGTCTGGAGGTGGGTTTTGTTTTAATCTGCCTATACATATTCAATGTTTATGGTAGTGTGTGTGTGTACGTCAATCGTTCATTTTGCAAGTTTTGCAAACAAACATTTTGTTAGTAACGTTTCAAAGCTACACGAACGATAGACACAGATATAGTGATAGTGGCAAATCTGGCGTTATCAAAAGTGTGAAAAGTATCAATCGTGGAAACTCTTAATCCCAAATAGAGCTATGTGACAGTGATCGTTATAGTAAACAATAAAATATGTATAGGCAGTTTGATAGATCAACACAAAAACCCCACCTCCTGACATGGGTCTAAAGTTTAATTTTTCGTTGGCAAAAGTGACAAAAATAACATAAATTCGATGTTTACAAACGAACGCATGACAGATTATTATGATACTAAAATTTTGATATTTTTGACATCAATGCAAAACGAACGGATGACAGATGACAAAGTAAACGAAAAGAATGATTCTGCATAAACAAATGAACAAATCAACCCGTTTTGGAACAAATTTTGACAATTAATTTTTACACCACATTAATTAATTTTATACCACAGATTTACACATTAGTAAAAAGCTGGTGATACTACATTATATGTATAGTATCAGGTAAAAAGTAGTGATTATATTCTCTTTGGTATTAAGATATCAACGTTACAGTAGGCGACATATCAACCTAACCTTAATGGACTTTGAATCCAAGGCGCAACGCAGCGTAAAAGTCGTGAAAGAGAGATATTGGTAATTTATTTTTTCGCCTCACACTGGCGGCTCTCTTACGTAGTATCCCTACTGCATCGCGTCGCAACCATAAATTATGAATGAATATATAAGTGTGCGTGTGTAATTATTACTGAATTCAAATTTTTCTTACCTACGATAACAAAGAGGCATGCAAAAAGGTGATCCTCGTTGAAAACCTTTAAACTTATTTTTTTTTTCTTATTTTATAACAATCTTATAGAAAAATCCACTCGGTCATTACATTTTTAATAATATTTGTCGTAATATTTGTCCCTCCCATTCAAAAGTAGGATTTGGAGGATGCTGGAATAGTAATTATGTAGTAATTGCGGTAAAATATATTTATGAAGTATAGATAAATCGTTTCATTGTGTTAGATTAATCGTTAGTATAACAGAATTGGCTTTTTAGCCTATTTCGCACCCAGTGTCCTCGATAATTAATGCGCACTAGGCCCGTGTGGTTGTCTAGTGCGTAAGCGCAAACATTCTTCTTAGTAAGTAGGTATAGACTTGTGCCCAAAAGTGGAAAGTCTGGGTTGATATATTCATTCGTTAAATTCTTATTTTCAATAGACTAAGGTGACAAATAAGCATACGGCCCACCTCATGTTAAGCAGTCACCGCATCCCATGGACGCTTGCTACTCCAGGGGCATTACTCGCGTGTTGCTGACCCTTGTGCGTGACTAACTAGGCTTAAAGGTGTGAGGATGGACTCCCTCACAGTGGCTAGCCATGCGATGATAGAGAGGGGACCGGACGTGTGCATAGTTTTTAATACTTCCTCAGATATACACAGTCGATAACAAACATTAACTTAATCCACTGATTTTATCTCACTATTGTGCACATGTCTTACCTCGGTCTCGACTAGTAATAGCAGAAGTCATCAGTTGGTAGACTCTTTGGTAATTTGGTCGAGGCTGGCATTTTAGTTAAAGTAAAATAAAATATCAGAAGTCATAGTAACGTCATTTAATTATTTAACAATCAGCATGACAATTTAAATAAAAAATAATAATGAAGATAAACTAAAAATAATAACAATAAAAATAAAACTTTAATAGACATTTTTTGGCAGTAAAGTTATAAACAATAGTGTGAATAGTCACAACGGATCCTAGTGCAAATGGAACTTTATATATAAAGTATTTTCCACCAAACAATCTTTAAACTTTTTAAATATAATAAACTTTTTTAACTACAACAATTCCACAATTAGGTAATCCAGTTCACGGGAACCTATATAAAAAAAATAATAATCATAAATTTAAACTATTTACCTAAACTCTAAACCTTTATTGCCCAAACGCGTGAGCTCGTCTTATCTTTATTATCTATTACTACATTTTTATTACATTTCACACCAAAAATACAAAAGAAATCAATAGCTACCGAGTATTAATAATAATCTTACATGAGACGTCCGAATACTAAAACTCTTTTTAAATTTAATCTCTAATTATTTATATTATGCTGTCTCTTAAAATGTCGTTATACCCATGGTATTATATGAAAGTAAAATACCTAAAGGTATTGAGCTAATTATCTACAAAGAAAATATTGAGCGAGCGATCATAACTACTGGAATTTTACCTAACAAAAGTGTTAGTATTTGGGTTGGTTTATTAGTATTGAAAAAATTAACATACTCGTATTATTGTGGCCATAATTCATTACCTACTGTTAATTTTATCATAACCTTTGAAAAATATTCAGCTAACATTAAAGCAAATTCAGCTAAAATAACCTGCAAGTAATCATTATAATTTTGATTGAGTAAGTAAGTACTCACCAATCATAACGCCGGACAGTCTGCATCGAAATCTTAAATGCGTGGCCTAATGTTATTTCTCTGTTCAAAAATTGCAATTGAATGTGCACTATGAAATCGTCATTATTGATGTCTGTTTGTTTCCGTTTTTAGGTACTGCATTCAATTTGTGAATAGTGTGCAATATGTTTAGTAAACGCATCACGGAAACCTAATTTTTTGACCAATTTGTATAATTCGAAGTATACCTTTTAAAATGTTATTCTTCCTATGACGCTCACCAAAGATGCTAAAAATCTCAGCTGAATGTACGCTGAGCCAAAATCATTCTATTTAATTGTTTTTTCCATATCGACAGTACAGTATATCATACATACATCAGATACAATATATCGAAATTCGAAGGCCTCTCTAATGGTATCAGATGAAAGAAGTGGTAAAACTGCTGTTAGGCCCACAATTCTTCTTTCAGCCTGTATTTAAGTGTACCTACTCTAAAGACGCTGCTTTTCGCCATATATTTATGTCGCGTCCAATGATAGTAGCATCCTGGTTGTGTCCTTGGCACACACACACATTTAATTACAAGTGTAACCTTACCGTATCTATGGTTAAAGACCATAGACATTATGATTTCTTAGGGTGCGTTCCAAATCGCAACGAGGAAGTTAAAAAAGTGGTTTTGGGACGCCCGGGGTAGAGTAATTTTCCAACTGTCAAATTGAATTCTTTACAGTGCCATAGAAAAGGTTGAAAATCACTCCTGTCAGCGTGAAAATTAACTGTCAAACGCTCGTTCCAGAACGGGTTAATTTTTCAACTTTACCGGGCGATAATTACTCGGCGTGATTTGGAATATAGCCTTATAGATTGAACAACGCTACGTAGACGAACTTTCCTTGTAATCTTTTCTTATGATGTCTGTGTTTTTTGTGCAGCAGAATTGTTCCTCCGTGTATCTTGATAAAATTTAGATCCTCCGTTTCCGTTACTTATTCATAGCTACACAATATACTGATTTATTATTTATTAATATTAGAATGCTACGACACACTTTTATTTAATTGCTGATAACATATTTTAAAAGGCATGTATCTTAAATGTAAGACACAACGATAAATGGAGTACACGAATATGATCTTACATATTAAAGATTCTCGCTTTTATGCGAATTTGAAAATAGAATCTCTTTTTAATACAAGTAAAAACAGGATTAGAATGAGGAGTACCGACTGTTTACAGATCCTTTTTTTAACTTATTGTAATCCATGGTTTCGCAAACATGTCCAAAAACGTTACATATAATATGTTACGATTCGAAGCTACTCGAATAAGGGTTTAGGTGGCGAAACTGTTGCTTTATCAAAAGTGTAAAAAATTATCAAACGTGAAAACTTTTTCTTCCATAATGAATGCTCTCCAAAACAGCCACGCAACAAACAAACGACAAATCGACTTAAAAAAAAGTTGACAACACTGTAACTTTTTTTTAATTTTTTACCTATTTTTTTTAGAATTTACATCCGATTCCGATTTTTCTGTAATAAATAAATTAGGTGGGGTGCAATTTAACTTGCTGCTGTAATATCTATTAATACTTCAAAAAAAAAGTAAGTAATATATCTTTAAATGAGTTAATTTAATGCTCCGACAATAGCGTGCGAATCTTGCGGGTATCAATGAATGACGAAGCCAGCGGTTAGGCGTTGTCGATAACGCGTCTCTTAAGCTTTTTACTTTTGTAATTGCAAATAGTAAGTTCTAATTATATGCCTCTGATGATTATCTGTTTAATTTGCTTAAAACTAAATCGGCGTCTCGAAAAGTGATAGTACTAGGTTAGGGGCGGTTCCAGAACTCGTCAGTCTCAGGTTGAGGATTTAATTGAGTACCATTTAATATTTTCGATATGTCTAGTGCCACATTCTGTGAGGTCGATAATTTTCTAAATAAATGAAAGCACAATGCCTAGTTACTAACTTAGTATTGTCCACTAGGTACTACTCCTCGGCTATGTTCTACATCACACTTGTTAAGTAATAATTCAAAACAAATTCAACTGTATGTGACAACAGAGTGGTCCTTTTTTTAAAATGTCATTTTTTAGTACTAATAAC
The DNA here is from genome assembly GCA_946406115.1 of Apoda limacodes. NCBI lineage: Eukaryota > Metazoa > Arthropoda > Insecta > Lepidoptera > Limacodidae > Apoda > Apoda limacodes. Next base: position 28,103,137 of record OX291550.1, read on the forward strand.
TACATGACCATATACAGTAACATAAGGCCGACTTAATTAAATACAGTAGCAAGTTAACTTGCAGCCTTGAGGAGTTAAGTTGTTATTATAGTTTGGACAGGGACCTGCCAGCTAAGCCACTAACAATTAATTAAAGAGAATTGATGAGGTCCTATTTTTTAGTGAGTTAAGTTTGGTTTGTTTCAATTACTTTGACATTTTGCTTTGATAAGGTATTGGCTCATATTTTGATATAAAGTATTTTACCTATTTTTCAGAGTATATAAAAAAATTAAAATCAGCCAAGTGCGAGTCGGGACTTGCGCACGAAGGGTTTCGTACCATTATCTATAAAAATGTCAAAAAAATCACTTTTGTTGTATGGGAGCCCACTAAAATATTTATTTTATTTTAATTTAATTATTCAGTTTTAACCCGTCAAGCGTCCCCATACAAAGGAAATTATCCGCCCTTGCCGCATACAAACGGACATACACCTAACTTTATTATGTTTATTCCTCTTTATTTATTTTTAGGTATGTTCCCTAATATATACAGTATAAAAAAAAGTAATAAGAATAAGTTTATGATAAATATAATAAGTTATAATAAATTTATTTACTAAAAAAATACATAGTTTTTTATATATAGCACATTACCAGGGGTCAAAATGAACTCTAAGCTACTGTTAATAAAATCCAAAATCCAACTCAAAATGGCGCAATATAAATGGCGGCCGGATCAAATTACCGAAACAATTTGTGACAAAAAAAATATTAAACGCACAAAATATTGTCCACCCAAAAATACTAGAACGTATGACAGGCCATTGGCTTTACTTCTGAATACTTACAATTAGCCTGTCTGACAAAAGTCATCCTGAAAAAATTCCCCCGCGACACAAGTCGCTTAGGTCCCACTGTGGGACCTTGGACGCGTGACGGGTTAAAGTGACTATATAACCAAATATTCTGTGCATATTGTAAGCTTCTACCTGTTGCTGTTATCAATATCAAGCAAAATTGAGCAAAAAATCACTTTTGTTGTATGGGAGCCCCCATAATTTTTTTTTTTATTAATTGTTATAGTGGCAACAGAAATAAATCTTCTGTGAAAATTTCAACTGTCTATCATGGTTCATGAGATACAGCCTGGTGACAGATGGGGGGGGAGACAGATGGACAGCAGAGTCTTAGTAATAGGGTACGGCTAATTACCCTTCGGGTACGGAACCCTGAAAACTGACAAATGTAAAAGTCTTGGTAGCGCAACTGACACTAATAAGTTAACTTGCATATCAAAGTTTTAAGATAACCTAGTTATTTGGGTAGCTTAGTATCTTTAGTCATGACATAAATGATAAGTACTCATAACCGTAGGAAATGTATGAAAGCATTGATGCGTATAGATGAGGCAAGAGAGGTATGCCAGGATCGTAGGAAGTGGCAGTCTTTGGTCTCTGCCTACCCCTCTGGGAAACAGGTGTGATGTTATGTATGTATGTATTAATGATGAGCTATTAACAGCTTTGGATCATTCGGAAATACTCATTTAACTAGATAATAAGGATTCTGTAACTGTGAAACTATTGTATATAAATTATTTGTATAGATATGTCTGGGGAACCTGAAATTGCTCATACACCTGAAGAAGATACTGAAGAAGAAGAAATCAAGTCTACCTACAAACCTCCTCCAGAGAAGACTATTGAGGAGATCCTTGCTGCAGACCAGGAAGATGAGTCATTACGGAAGTACAAAGAGGCTCTACTAGGGCAGGCACAGACAGGAGCTGTTATTGTTGGTATGTGTGTTTCAGACTATCATACAACCAAATATGTAACAAATTGCAATTTTAAGTCAATTTAGACAAGATTTTTGTCAGCTTAATATAGAGTGTTTGTAAATATCCAATTTAAATCTAATAAAATATTAGATTTGATATTTATCAAAATCAGTATATCTTTCTTAAAACTGAAAATAATACAATTCAAACATTTTACAGTTTTTAAACAAATAAAATATAAAAGATAGATATTTTTGAAGTTTTTATTCTTAAATCCTTTTCATTATTTTTATTTTAGATTTTTTTTTCTGAATAGAATTAAAATGTATTTGAACAGAATATTGTTAATACTAAAGTAGTTGTTAACAATTATATTTATCCTGTATGTACACATTTAGCCACAGTTTGACATGCAAATATTTAATATTCTTAAAACATTAACTTAATTATTATTATTATTAATAAGGATCTTTGTTTAATTTAATTTAATAGTACTTCAATCCCCCTTTTTTCTTTAAAAAAATACAGTCACAAAAAGAGGGGTTTTTTGAATCACTTGCTCCCCGCCCACCCAAATTTTAGTTGCTCTTTGTCAGGTTTCTATATAACTTTTCAACCAGGTATGCTGCAATATTTATAATAAAATAACAACAAAACCTTACCCAAATCAAAGCACTTATATATTGAATTTAAGTTTGTATCAACCGGGCTTTAACTGGTGGACCGAGTGGCGCTGCACGTTCCAAAGGTCACGTGGTTGATTCTTAGTGTAGGGCAACCAATATTGTTACAATTTGTTAGTTGTAAAGTAGTCTCGACTGTTTGTGCCTGGTATGTTGATAGGCTCCCTAGTTTCTACCTGTCACGTTTGTGGGACGGAATCGGTGAAACTAAGATGTTACAGGCCGACATTCATAACATCTCTGTCCACCCATTTACATAAGAGTAGTAATGAAATTTTTAATATTTTTTTTGACTAATTGGTCTTCAGGTTTGTCGGATTTCGTCCCTTGACTATGACACATACATATATACTAATAACCTTTAATAATGTTACCGTGACAGACATAAATAAGTTTGATAATTAACTGTCTTGAAAATTAATTATATCCTGAAAAATGTATTTCAAGACATAATTTCCAGTGTTTTAAATGCAAAATGCAGTGTTCACTCAAAATATTGTAATATTTTTAGGGTTCCGTACCTCAGAAGAAAAATTGGAACCCTAATATCGACACTATACACTTTGCTGACCGTCAGTATGTCTGTCTTTCTGTCAAGACCCTTTTTAGGGTTCCATAGCCAAATGGCAAAAATGGAACCCTTATAGATTTATCATGTCTGTCTGTCTGTCCATCCGTATGTCACAGCCACTTTTTTCCGAAGCTATAAGAACTATACTGTTGAAACTCGGTAGATTGATGTATTCTGTGAACCGCATTAAGATTTTCGCACAAAAATAGAAAAATAACCACAAATTTTGGGGGTTCCCCATACTTAGAACTGAAATTCAAAAATTTTTTTTCATCCAACCCATATGTGTGGGGTATCTATGGATAGATAAACTGAATAGTTTGCGCGAGAGACACTTCCAAAGTGGTAAAATGTGTCCCCTATAAAACTAGAAAAAATATATGATGTACATTACCATGCATGGTGGTAGATACGGAACCCTCGGTGCGTGAGTCCAACTTGCACTTTGCCGGTTTTTTCAGTGACGCTTAAAGGAATCAAGTTGAAATTAATATTAAATACTAAGGTCTGCAGTCCCTTGAAACTGTAAAAATAAGTGAACGCAATAAAAACATACGGCTGAAATACGGCAATTTTTGTCGTATATTTTGGCATTCACAAATAAATCAAAACCTTTGGGGCACTTCCAGTTGTCCTAGAATCATGAAATTTGACACAAAACATCGACACACATAACATCTTTGATTCAAGACTGCGTGGAGGTATCAAGTTGAAATTAAAATCAAATACTAAAGTTTACGGGCACTTAAAGCACTTAAAGTTGTAAAAAAATCAAGCTTTACCAATAATATGCCAAAATTACAGTTATTTTTGTTGCATATTGTGACACAAATACATCAAAACCTATGGGGTATGTTCTGTTGACTTATAATCATGAAATTTGGCAAGAAGCAATGCCATGTAGCATACATAAAGGAAAAAGTCTGAAAACCATTAATTTTTTGTTACATGACAAAAAAAAAATTGTTTTTTTACCTTATTTGCAGTTGGTAAACTTACCGCGACCTATGTCGATGTATTGGAACAACAGTTGTCCAACGGCAAAGTTAAGTTTGTCCCTCATTGCAGTTTACCTTTAACGGAACCCACACACTTCACCCAAACGTTTCTGTGTTTTAGTGGATAAAAGAGATATCTGAATAATGACCATAATACATTAGAGGATACACATAAGAAATATCTATCTAATGCATATATTTATAACAGGTATACTTTTAATTATCTATTGGTGTATCAAATGGTGGTGCGTTGAGCACTGATGATTTGATAGCAAATTGACTTTTTTATCCTTATTTATTGACTTTTACCGCATTCGGCCGGCGACAGTGTCGCTACTAAACAGTTAGAGTTTTCTTATGCTTTAATTTTAACTATCTCAGATGCCAATGACCCTCGGAAGGTGATAGTGAAGAAACTAGCGTTATGCGTGGCGGGCCGCGATGACGTTGAGCTCGACCTATCAGGAGACCTGACTGATCTCAAGAAACAGGTGAGTCTGCTAGACATAGTACTTGCTCCCTCTCGTTCCATACCAAAATGTTGAAATGGATTCCTTATGATGAGGCTTTCGTGTTGGCGTGGTGAGGCGTGTGTGTTTATCTGTCTGAATGTCAAAGCTGTTTTTCTTAACAACTACAAATGCTATGGACTATATTTAGTATAGTCTTTGTACTTAGATAGATATACCTATATTTAGCAAGTACAGTAGTTGTTCATGCTAATATAGGTATATCTATCTATGGTACAAACAATAAAGTTGTTAAAAATAGAGAAATTGAATTGAAAGTAGGGCGTCATACGAATGGGGTTTGTTAGCACAATAATTTTTTTTTTTTATATTAAAGTGTCCACCCTTGTCGCCGGCTTCAGGAAAAATAAAATTAAGATTCAAAATGTAAATGATGTTTAACCCCTAATTAACATTTTCTTTCTTTTTATACATAACATTTTTATCAACTATCACAACGGATACATTAATTTCATTCATACAGTCATCGCCTTTGATAAATCTGACAACGTCGAGAAGTTGTGGTGTTGCGACACAATATCTGACTGGCTGGAGAGCACCCAACTAACATAGCATAATAGATATATGTGATGATAAACCGCCCCTCTCGCCGCACACCTTTCCTCACAATTGCAATGTCTAGACACTTTCGATGTTCGTCATAATGAAATTGTTGTTTAGGCTGTGCAACTACTATATATTTTAATTTGATAGAAATACTTTTGAAGGTTTAAGAGGACACCTATGCTGATTTAGGTTTCTTTGGCTCACTAGATCTTATATAGTTTTTTCTCAAAAATAGGATACAATATCACTTTTTTGACGTCAGTATAATATGCAAGGAATTCATAAACTACTACCGTTTCGGAATCAAGATGGCGTTCTGGGGAAAAGAAACGGCGAAAGAAACTCTCCAGCTGTCGCTCTTTTCAATTATAATTATAACGATTTGTACATTTCCAAATATAAGTACTATGATAGCAACATTTTAGTTATTCCCATGCGTTTTAATCTATAAGATAGTCTTTAATTGAATAGTAAGCCTTTTTGACAAGTTTCTGTTTAACAAAATTTTTAAACTTTTTTAAATTCAGTTTACAAACTTCTGCAGGGATTTTGTTGTAAAAACGGACACATTGTCCTTTAAATGACTTATCAATTTTCTTAAGTGTGGATCAGAGCCAGTTTGTGTCTATTTCTTGTATTTAGATTATGAACATCACTATTTTTTTTAAAAAGATTAATATGCTTATGAACATACATTAAATTATCAAATATATATTGACCACGTAAAGTTAGTATATTGAACTCTTTAAAAATCCCTTAAAGAGTGTCAGTTAGATAAATTGTATATTGCTCGAATAGACCTCTTCTGCTGTACAAATATTGTCTATATATCAGCTGCGTGTCACCATAATAAGATACCATAGGACATCATGCTATGAAAGTAACTAAAATATACTAGCCGGGCTGTGGATTCGTCTGTAAGTTGATGAATCTTTTTAACCGCAAAAGCTGCAGAACTAAGTCTATTCGCCAATCCAGCTATGTGTGGGCCCCATTTAAGTTTTGCATCTAAAGTAATGCCTAAGAATACAGCGCTATCTACAACATCTAATTGCTCCCCATTTATAAGTACAATAGTTCTTACTTGACTAACATTTGGCGTTAAGAATTTAATAAATTTAGTTTACTTACTGTTTAAAAGCAAATTATTCATATTCATATTGAACCAGTGGACAACTTTAGACAGACAGTTGTTTACATTATCTAGAACTGTTTCGCGTCTTTTAACTCTTAACAAAAGTGATGTGTCATCTGCGAACAACACTATCTCGTGATTGTTTTTAACGACCTCCGGCAGATCATTAATGTATATAAGAAATAGGAATGGCCCCAGGATGGAGCCCTGTGGAACGCCCATTTTAATTTTAGATCCAGGGGCGCGCTTCCCTTTTATAACAACTGTCTGAATCCTATTGTCCAGGTACGAGCTAATGAGTTTAAGTGCAGTACCCCTTATATCATAGTGTTGCAATTTCCTAATTAGGGTTTCATGTTGGACGCAATCAAATGCCTTGGATAGATCACAAAAAACACCCAAGGCATCCATTGAATCCTCCCATGCATCAAATATGTGCTGGATAAGCTAAACGCCAGTGTCGGTTTTTGACCGACCTTTTGTGAACCCAAACTTTTTGCAAGTCAGTTGTGAATTAAAATGACTACTTATTTGATTTAAGTTCAGTTTTTCTAAGATTTTAATGAAAATAGGTAGTATAGAGATAGGTCTAATGTTAGAGAGGTCAGTAGTACCACCTGATTTAAATATAGGTATAATTTTACTGTATTTCATTAAATCAGGAAATACACCACAATCAATAGATTTATTAAATATTATAGCTAGTTGGGGAGCAATCACAGAAATTATGTTTTTTACTAAGGTAACTGAATGGCCCCAAAGGTCAGCTGTATTTTTTATTTTTAGAGAATTAAATGCTTTGATAACATCATTATGATTTACATGTCTAAATTTAAATTCTTTGGGCATTCATTTACATTTTCTTTTAACAGAGCCTCTGCTATTAATGGAGATGAGTTTAGTGAGTTGGTAGTTGAGAATGGAATATGCAGGAAAAATTTATTGAACAATGAGGCAATATCTGTTTCTGAGTTAAAAATAGTCCCATTAACTTCTAGACAATAATCAGTTTTATGAGATTTTGATTTTCCAGCCTCAGCATTAATAATACTCCAAGTAGTTTTTATTTAATCATTACTATTTTTAATTTTTTCACTTAAAAAACGTGATTTTGCTATACGACAGATTACTTTCAATAATTTAGAGTATTTTTTTAACATAATCATTAAATTTCTCACTTATCTTTTAACTTTTAACACTTAACTTTCTTTCACTATATAACTCATACTCATCACTAAAAACTTTAAAAAACATATTATATTGTGTATTTGGATCATTATTTTCGACAAGAGACGGAATTTTTAACAATAATTTATTTTTAAATATCTCCAAGTGTCGTTTAATTTTAGGTCTTATAACAATTTTTTCCTTACATTTATTCTCCGTTAACAATTCAATTTGCACTAACTGCCCACAATGGTCAGAAGTAAGGTTATTTATAATATTTTTAATTGTAATTGTAATACAATCTGTAAAAATATTATCTATGTATGTTGCTGTATTGGCTGTTATTCTAGTCGGTGATAGAAATATATTTTTACAGTTGAATGATTGAAATAGACATTTTAATTTTATACCTAAGGAGGACTTTTCTATTAAGAAATCTATATTAAAATCTCCGCAAACAAAAACTTTTTTTTTTTTACAAATAATGGATAGAGCCTCCTCCATTTTATTTTCAAAAATCACTAACAATAATGAAATCGTTAAAACGAAAGGCTGTTTCGCATATGCAATAACCAGTTTTTGAAAAACTGTGGTTACTTCTCATAAACGAGGATTAAGTGACTTTTCGCTACACACTCACCGCCGTCACACACCAGTGCACTTTAAATATAAACAAAAAAAATGTTAAGTGCGAGTTTGGCTATGAGTTTGTATCAATCTTAATTACCTAAACAAAACAAACAAACAAACAAAATTTTTTATTTAGCAAACACACACATACAAATATTAAAACAAAAAAATAAAAGAAAAAAAAATTATGTACCAAAAAAGAGTGCATGAGCTAAATGGGCCTCCCCCTCAGCATGATATGTACCCGTGTAGGTACAATACTGATTTTCAGTGGGAGCCCTTACTGCATCACTTCACGGACATTAGTGAATGACAAAACAATAGCACCTATAAATATTTAATTACTATACTATCCTATATATATTTAAATTGCCTACCTAAATAAAAAAATAACAAAAATAAAATATTTACAAAATCACTAATTTAAAGAGAAAGAGAAGAGAAGAAAACGATAAAGGCAAAAGAGGTTGTACACACTTAGACTTTTGCCTCTTTAAAGGAGCCTATATTAAAATAGACAAAAAAAAATAAAAAAAAAAAAATAATTATATATTATCTATGATACAAATGGTGGTTAATGGTTATATCCTTCAACTTGTTGATTTTGTGATATATCCTTAACATGCTGATTACCAACAGGTGATAATAATTTAAGTGATAACATATATCATCGTAACATATATTCTATGCAAATGGGCATAATTATTAGAAACTGAGTGAAAATATAGGTAAGTGTCGGATTGAACTGCTAATCTTTTAGATTTATTAGTTACTACACTACTGTCCCGCCCCGGCTTCGCACGGATAGCACTTAGTATCCACGGCCGGATGACCTTACAATCAAATCTTTTTGACCCTTTTTTTAAATCATCTTTTTTTACATAAAAGTCACCAAATCTACCCCAAATGATTGTAAAATTTGTTATTACGTCAAAAAGTGATCCTACGTTTAATATAATAGTTTCTTTTTTACCTCCTTTCTTTGACATAGATCATGGACGGAGACGCTTATGAATGGGAGGTACGACAGATGTTTTTTATATATGTATTTAAAATATTGCTCAGTATACTTTATTCATGACTTCCTTAGAATTGTGGGGAAAACAGGACATATTGAGTTTAGACAACAGTCATACGTGACAATACGCGTAATATGAGCCGGCTTGTTTAATTTTGAACGCCTGTGTCAATCCTACCATCCTGGCGTAGCCTTATAATTACGCCCTCGTTGAATTAATAAATATAAATTTATATATTTATTTTGTACATTACAATTGAGTAACAATTGTTAACTTACCCTGTGGGCTTACCTATTATAACTTAGGGTTTTTTTACACACCCCATTTTGAGAGATGTAGTTAGATAGGTGTTTGAAAAATGATTATAGGTTTCTGATAAACTTTTTCTCTAGAATATATATTTTGCTATTAATTTGCTTCCAAAGTTAAAGAATTCTTATCCCCCCCCCCCCTTTTCAAGACAAAACTTTATGGATTAAAATATGTTTTTTTGAACAACAGTGAGTATTACTTGCATCTTGAGGATTGTTTATACAAAATACAATTATAATACAATTCTGATAAAATACAATGCAATTTAAATTAAATAAGGAATCTAATTTTTTCTTTTTTATTTAGGCTACAAGGCCTTAATTCTTGCCCTAGAAGCTAGCCCTTTAAGCCAATTAGCCATTAGGTATCAAGCTAACTGTTTCGATTATCATGCTTAAATGTGTGTTTCTTCTTTCAAAATTAAATTAATTAATTTGAGTATCTTTGAATAATAAAAAGGAATATAGAACTCGGGACTTATGCAGTTCTAGTATCTACATCAATATAACGAACACACAAATCTTCATAGCATTAAGAAATAAATTATAAACATACATATAGTAATAATCTCACTTGAACACTTAGAAGAATACATAAATTCCATACTATCAATGTAAATAATTATTTATTTTTACAGCAAGAATGGCCTTTATTTAACATTCTTATTGGAGCCGCTCGAAGCCGGGGCGAATGGTTACTGATATGATAGTGACAAATCTATACTGTGTATGACATTTATATAAACATAATAAAACGACTGACTGTCTATTTAATATCCCTATGGTAGCTGCACAGATCCTGGGCGATACAATATGATAGTAGGAAAACTACGCTCTGTGTGACATTTACTTACAAATTTTAAAGCCGACGAAGCCGGGGCTTATCGTTAATGATATGATAGTGAAAAAATTGTACTGTGGCATTAACTTATATGAAGCTAATAATGATGTGATGTTTTCAAAAAGTGTCATTTGATTGTCAACCGTTGAAATAAACACAAATTGATCTGAATGTGAAGTTACAGTTCATAAACAACGGCGAATGAAAGCCGGACCGATATAGCGTGAACTGTGATGATGCGTGGGTGTGTTTAATGTGACATGTATCGGGAGTAGGGTAAAGTGCATAGTCGCACAACTAGTAGAAAAGTGGCGACGATTTTTTTGAAGTGAAAACTTCTTTAGCGGCGTTGTGCACTTTTTTTGGTATGGGTAAAAATGATAAACTCGCGTCAGGTCATGTGTCCTAATCGTGGAAATTCGTAAGACGGAAACCGTAATGCCACGCCTATTATAATTTTTATTGAAGTGAAAACTTCTTTAGCGGCGTTGTGCACTTTTTTTGGTATGGGTAAAAAATGATAAACTCGCGTCAGGTCACGTGTCCTAATCGTGGAAATTCGTAAGACGGAAACCGTAATGCCACGCCTATTTTAATTTTTATTTTTAGTATTCGCGATTATGAGTAGTACAGGGAGGTTGGATATGGAATTTTAATTCTATGACAGATTGCGATGTCAAATATACTACGTCAAAAATGTAAATAAACAAACATTATTGAAGTGAAAACTTCTTTAGCGGCGTTGTGCACTTTTTTTGGTATGGGTAAAAAATTATAAACTCGCGTCAGGTCACGTGTCCTAATCGTGGAAATTCGTAAGACGGAAACCGTAATGCCACGCCTATTATAATTTTTATTTTTAGTATTCGCGATTATGAGTAGTACAGGGAGGTTGGATATGGAATTTTAATTCTATGACAGATTGCGATGTCAAATATACTACGTCAAAAATGTAAATAAACAAACATTATTGAAGTGAAAACTTCTTTAGCGGCGTTGTGCACTTTTTTTGGTATGGGTAAAAAATTATAAACTCGCGTCAGGTCACGTGTCCTAATCGTGGAAATTCGTAAGACGGAAACCGTAATGCCACGCCTATTATAATTTTTATTTTTAGTATTCGCGATTATGAGTAGTACAGGGAGGTTGGATATGGAATTTTAATTCTATGACAGATTGCGATGTCAAATATACTACGTCAAAAATGTAAATAAACAAACATTATTATTTCTTGACAATGTCTTGTGACATATTTGAGTGTTAAGCGCGAATCGTGTGTATAGGTTTTCACTTCTGCCGGCACTCCCGGAGTGCAACTCGTTTTTTTTTGTGAAACATAAATACACAACACTACGCCACTATTAGACCACCCTACAATAAGTGTGCATAGTCGATACTCGCTGCCGAGTGTCGTTAAGATATCTTTGATATAGCACTACTGGTTTCCATTGCAACTCCACTTTGATACAAATTATTATATATAAAGTTATTATATATAACCAACAATTAAGACAAGTCAGAGGAGCCCACAGGCGATGGGCTTACTTTTAGCAATAGAGAAGTCTTTGTTTCTACTTTCCACCTCCATCATCACACTTTCAAACTTAATAGTATCTTAATATTAATGCAATATACTAGTAAATAGCCTTAAAGAACGCATCACTTAAGGCCAATAGGGAGGGAGGGAGAGACCCGACCCTAATCCGTTACTTTCGCATTTATAATATGAGTATACATACCGCGATAACAGCGCGTTCTAAGCAGCAAAATGTCTATAATTTAGTTATATTTAATGTACTGAAGTTTTGTTTGAACAAATCTTAATCGATGCATCTTAATGAAAAACATGTTACCCATATGATACTTATACTAAAGTATTTCTGCATGTATTTCAGTATGTTACATTTTCACGGCTAACCGCTGAACTGATCGTGATGAATTTAACAAAATGATAACCGGCGTCCGGTGGAAGGCCATTACGTATTATTATATAAATAAATTTTAGTAAAAATTCTAATTCTACGCGGGAAGAACATTGCGAAACAGCTTAATTAATGATTTCTATAAAACCCGAAATAAGGAATATTGTTCTATTCTTTTGTGTATTTTTTTTTATTTGGTCGATTAATATTTTTAGAAACATGGTCACACTAATGCGGATGCAAAATGTAGTACTAGTGAATGCACCTTAATGCTTGCAGTCATAATTGGCGAGCGATATTAAAGGGATCCCAACTGGCATCCGTCCAAGATGTTCTGTTACAAGACGAATGAACTATTTTTCATCATTTACGCGAACGCATATTTGTGGTTTTCTTTATGACTGTGTGTGGCTGAAATTGGAGCATTATAAAGATTAATGACCTCGTCGTCGGTAAAATGTAATTATTTGGTTAACTGACGGTTAAATAGTAAAAAAACAGAACTAGCCAAGTTCAGGTCGATTAATATAACAACGGTTTATAAAATGTATACTAGTATGTTTTTTGTGTCTCTTTAGCAGTTCCTTTATTTGGTATCATACGTCTCTTTAGTAGTTCCTCATTCATTAATTACTGAGCATCATGCGTAGTTAATTTGGTGAAGGCAACGTTTGTGAAGTCCAAAATCCTCATTTGACCCGTGTAATGGACTTATAGCACTGATTGCCTTTGCCGGTGCCCCATCAATAGGAATGAATGAAAGCTGGTAACCGGGTCATGGAGTTCTCTGTATCTTTTATATTCAATGTGACTTTCTTGGGATAAGATAATAGCGTTGTCAACTTCTGCACCAGAGGTTTAAGGGGTTATTTAAAACGCAAGTCAACTAAAGCTATTCTTCGTTTCTGTAGGTGTTTGGTTATACATAACACCATTGTCTTGTTTGTTATCTAGCAGGAAGGGCCGGAGTGTCCATGACCTCACCGCCATTTGGGCCAAATGAGATATTATTACCCCATGGAAATAACGGAAATGCTAAGATATAAAGATATGTTTAATATATTAATGTTCCACACAACAAATTATCTAAATAATACCTACCTAGGTAAAGCGCAAGAGAAAGGTAGAACTGCTTTTTGATTAAATTTGAAGAAGTAAAATTATTCTAGCATTGTAAAACAAAACTTGAAAAAATTATTTAAAATTAATTAATTTAACTTAAGCAAGAATCAAGAATGGCTTATCGAAGGTGTTTGTTCCTAAATTTTTATATTTAACCAAATGCAAAATGTCCATAACCTAAGTTTAACTTAACTCTAATTACAGAAGAGAAACAAATAAATACTATCTTTTGATGCTTAAGCAAGTTAATTATTTTATAGTAAAATAAATTACGGATGCTTGAGCTAGCATGAATTTTTTATCAAGCTTTGCTCCGCTTTAGTACTACCAGAATGTACATTACATGATCAAAATACATACAATTAAACATTAAATCTTTGGTCTTCTTCGATTAAGGCCCTTAGTTACATACAAGCTGCTAGCGTGGTTCAGTGGTCGATGTGAGATTTGTTTAAATGTTAGTTATAAACGCGAAACGGAATCGGAAATCGGAAAAAACGTTTTGTAGTACACGTTAATGAGAAGGAAGAATATATTTTGTGTTTAAGTTTATTAAGTACATTTATCTATTAATGTATATATGTGCTGTTTCTTGGTTACAGTCTGAAAAAGGTTTATAGGGGCAGAAAATTTTAAAAAAAGGCCCTGAATATTCGTTGAAACTGAAAGTCCGATTTCTTTGAGATTTTATTATTAGCACAAATTTTGATTCAGTTTAGTTGTACAGAGGTTTTACTGCTGTCTTGAAACCGGTCATTTTTAATTTGTACGAAAAATATATTGGTTTATTACGGCCGGCCGACCTCTCTTTTGCGCAATGTCGCTTTTTCTCTTATACAATAAAGAAGCCATCATGATTTTCATGTGATTCCTTATAAAAAATCTAAACGGAACCCTATTACGGTATCTCGTCTGTCTGTACAAGAGTAAAGACGAATTTTCACATAAATTCACTGTACTACAAAACCATAGTGTGGTAAAAAAATGAACAAGGCCATCTATTACTCATTTGGGAAACTAAAATTCTAATAAAAAAATCAGTCTTTAATTTGTATGCAAAGTTAATTTTTGCCTTTTTCTAATTGAATTAGGCGAATAATAAAATCTTACTCTGGACAAGAAACAACATCAGATATTACTTCGGTTTATAATTATAAAAATAATTAATGACTCGACTCCATGTTATTAAACCAGCGTATATTATAAATGTGTAATTTTCACTTTAACTTAAGGATTTGTTTATAAATTAACTACAGCGCCTATCGGATTCTAGCGTTTTTATAAACCATCGTCTCGACAAAGCTATTGTGCAAATATATCCTCAACAGACGCACTAACTATAACAATATATATTCTTCCTTATCCTTTTTTTCCTTCCTTTTATTTAATGTAATCATAGGCCGTCATAATATCATTCTAATATTTATATACCTAAACAATTAGGTGCAAACGTTATGTATGTGAGTTTCCTTATTATAAGCGATAAAAACATTTTTTGATGTTTTTGTTATAATTTTCAGGTCTTCATAATAAAGGAGGGCGTACAGTATCGGATAAGGATCGACTTTATTGTTCAGCGTGAAATCGTGCATGGCCTCAAATACATCCAGAAGACCTACAGGCTTGGCGTACCAGGTAAGGGCTTAAGAACAGTAAACCAATAATGCTTAATTGGGGAATTTCCTCAAGTTAAAAAGTAAATAACTAGTCAGATCAAAATCACAGGTCTGCTACTAACTAATGTCCTTCGCCAGTATAATGAATTTATTTATACTAAAAAACCGAATTTATATATACGTTCACTTTTATGCGAAATTACGTTTTACAATTTGTATGCATCATTTCTTTTTGATATTATCAGAAAACATTTTAAAAGAAAAAGAATTTTCTGTCAGTTTTTAAACAAACTCTTCTAGTTATTATTTTGCTGTCTTTTTCATGCATTTTACATGGATAAGCACCTGGTATGTATGTAGAATAATTAATTATTTGGACTAAAATGTACTACAAATATTAGTAGCGTATGCATGGGCGTAGCCAGCTTCTGAGCTAGGGTGGGGCATATATAGTAGAAAATGTTGCAACAATTTTCTGAAGTCTAAAGGTTTTAGGCACTTTGGGTGGTGTAGGTTTGGGCAGCTTGGTGTTCCTGGCTACGCCCTAGAGCGTATGTTTTACCATAGTATAGTTAAAGGAGAACTTAGTCGACACTCACTCTCACACACTAATAATTACTCGCTGCCGATCATCACGCACGCTGTGCCGTCCGAGTGATTGTATTAACTTTTAAGGCGACACTATAGACTATAATATCCCAAAATGGTCTAACCTATTCGTTCTAGATTCAAGAAGTAGCACATACAACAGATCTAAAAAAATACATTAGGGAAAAGCCATAATGAAAAAGAAAAATAAATATATAAATAATAAATCATAAATCGATATTTAGTTTATTAACTGGGTTCAGTTAAAATACTTTAATTAGGTATTGTTTTATATAAAAAAAAAATCTCCTAGAATTTTAAATATAAAGTGTAGTTTGTTTAAATAAATTAAAAACTTGAAAAAAAGACCAGGAAAATACGTGTCGCACTACGCGTACGTAACATAACACGTGATATGCAAATTTCAGCCTTCTGACAGCACGCTATAAATGATTTTAGTTTGCTTTCGTTTATCATCTACTATCGTCTCCTTAAGGACGGACTAAGTTACAGTAGTATTCTCCTTATACTATGGTTTGGGTAACACAAAATGCGTTCTCGACCTTCACTTCGTTAGGATTCCGATCATGCATAACTGGTGAATCGATTTGTGAAGTAGTATGTCGCATATTAATGTACTTCTATTGTTTGCTGTATGTGAGTTCTGACATGTGTAATAAAACTCAAGGTTTCGGTTTACAAACGTACCTGGTGCTAGACCGCAGAAGAACTTTTAGTCTACAAGTTTTATACATCGAACCATTCTGATAAAAAATGTAGGCCCGTAACAATGCTATACATATTAATATTTAGTTACTGCTTTTACATTGCATTGCGGTTTGTGCCCCCATCGTGTGAGGTTGGAACCAAAGTAAATCCTATACTAATATTATAAATGTGAAAGTTTGTATGTCTGGATGGATGTTGGTAACTCAATCACGCTTCAACCACTTGACGGATCGGGATAAAACTTGGCATACATATAGGTTTAGTCCTGAAATAGCGTATAGGCTAATTTTCATCCCTAAAAATTCAAAAGTTCCTGTGAGAATAACATAACAGTTTTAAACGAACTATTGCTACACCTATAGCATGCTATGGCAATTCATTGGTATAACTAATTAATTCATGAATTTGAGCTAATTTAGGAGTTCCACGTCGATAACCGAATTTAGGGCGGGCGGAGCAAAGTCTATTAATAATAATAAATAAAT
The DNA here is from genome assembly GCA_946406115.1 of Apoda limacodes. NCBI lineage: Eukaryota > Metazoa > Arthropoda > Insecta > Lepidoptera > Limacodidae > Apoda > Apoda limacodes. Next base: position 28,119,794 of record OX291550.1, read on the forward strand.
ATTTTTGGATATTACACACAGCGCCGTTTGATCCCAAGCGAGCAAAGCTTGTGCTGTGAATACCAGACAACGGATACAAATACATATATAAATACATACATATTATACATAAAAAAAATGTAGTCTCAAGACAAACACTAATGATAAATGTTTGACTTGTGCTGTAATCGAACCCACGCCTCTTGATTCAGCAGTCCGGTCATTACCGACTGAGCTACTGCGCCGACAGTCACTTTCGCCTATCGTTAACAGTTATGTCACTCGAATATGACTCAGTCATTAGATCTGTCAGGAATTACCAGAATTTTATATCTAAATACTATAACTCCTTAAAGGCTGGCAGTATTTCCTTGTTGAATTATATTATTAATAATAATAATTTTAATTATATTTCAACTTGGAACAGGTTTTTAATTGGTAGTTTTTATTTTAGTAAAATATTAGTTCTTAATTTAATTTTAATTTTATAAATTGTTGACTTTGTTTAATATTTTCAGTTGCTAAATAAATATTTTATGTCATTCCTCCTTTACATTTTTGAATATTGCCAAAAAATGGAAACTTCTAGACTCCTGATTGCTTGCACAAAAGATCACGCAGAAACTAAAAGTGCAATCAGTTTTTATCGCTAACCGCTCTGTTATTGCTTGTATGTTAAAAACTAAACGCAACTAAAATGTGTCACATTTATGAGTCCAAAAATGCATTTTTAGGAGTTTTGTGCTGGTATCAGTATTTGATGTGTAGTCAGATATCGTATCGACGACGCGTGTGTTGATAAGATGACCATTACTCACTTTGATAACGAAGCGTTGAATTCCATTTTATGTAGACAAATAAGTAGTTTTTTTATATAATTAGTCTCTAGTAGTCTATTGCTGAAAATTGAAAATCTTTAAAAAATAGGTTGTAAATAAATTAACCGTCACCTGAAATAGTGTCAAATCATTTGAGAATATTTCGAATTGTCTGATACGAGATGAAAGTTACATTTAGAATGTTTTTAAATTTATTAATACCATTTAAACGTAATTAAAATTAAATTTAATTTGAATTATTTTTTTGATTACATACGTAGTAGCGGGCTACCTTAGTAACGTTAAAATAATAAAAAGTTTACTGGCACAAAAAACTCTGGTATAAAATCGGCAGTTACATTATACATACGTTAAAATATACATATATTAATATAAACATATGTTACAGCCACTTAAGTCCTGATACACTATCTCAGAGGCAGCGATAGGCTCACCACCTGTCACGCAGGACTGGAGTGGTTGAACAAGTCAATATTGAGTGTAGAGAGTTTATATGTAATGGGGAAAATAAACGGAGCTAGCCATCTAGTATTCTAGTCTATGGATACAAACATACATGACGCGACTCTGTATGTTTAGGTATCTGTCTGTCGGGGGGCCGTTCAAGACCGACTTAGTCGAGTAGAGTTACGACTCGAACTATTAAAAAAACTAAACGTGTAGTGTGACTTTAGTTTAGTGAACCGAATTCGAAGCTATTTTCATATCTATAACTTCGTTTTATTCAATAGTTCCTTGAGTTTTTTTAGCACAAAACGGCACAAAACTTTAGCAGGATCAGAATATAGAAAAAGTCAATATTTCGCTATCATGTCTCCAGCCCCCCCCACTTTAAAATCGCTCTGACTGTCTGACTTTTAAAGCACAAAACTTTTAGTTGACGGCACAAAACGGCACAAAACTAGCACAAAACTAGCACAAAACTTTAAGCAAAACAGATCTAAAAAAGTTATCAAGTGGAGATTTCCGTATTATCATATCTATAATGTTTGTTTTTTATTATAACTCCTTGAGTTTTTTTAGCACAAAACTGCTGGCTTACGGCACAAAACGACTTCAGCAGGATCAGATTTAAGAAAAAGTCAATATTTCGCTATCATGTCTCCAGCCCCCCAATTTTAAAATCGTTCTAATGGGCTGAGTTTTAAAGCACAAAACTTTTGGTTTGCGGCACAAAACGGCACAAAACTTTAGCAGGATCAGATTTTAGAAAGAGTCAATATTTCCATATCATATCTCCAGCCCTCCACTTTAAAATCACTCTGACGGGCTGAGTTTTAAAGCACAAAACTTTTAGTTTGCGGCACAAAACGGCACAAAACCAGCACAAAACTTTAAGCTAAACAGATCTTAAAAAAGTTATCAATAGGAGGTTTCTGTAGTATATTATCATACCTATAATTTTGTTTTTTCGATAACTCCTTGACTTTTTTTAGCGCAAAACTTCTGGTTTGCGGCACAAAACGGTACAAAACTAGCACAAAACTTCAGCATGATCGGATTTTAGAAAAAGTCAATATTTCGCTATCATGTCTCCAGCCCCCCCACATTAAAATCGGTCTGACTGGCTGAGTTTCAAAGCACAAAACTATAAGTTTGCAGCACAAGACGGCACAAAACCAGCACAACAGATCTTAAAAAAGTTATCAAGGGGATGTTTCCGTATCATACATATAATTTTGCTTTTTCGATAACTCCTTGAGTTTTTTAGCCCAAAACTTCTGGTTTGCGGCACAAAACGGCACAAAGCTTTAGCAGTATCAGATTTTAGAAAGTCAATATTTTCATATCATGTCTCCAGACCCCCACATTAAAATCGCTCTGACGGGCTGAGTTTCAAAGCACAAAACTTTTAGTTTGCAACACAAAACGACGCAAAACCAGCACAAAACTTCAAGCTAAACAGATCTTGGAAATGTAAAAGAGGGGGGGCTGCCGTGTCTCCAGCCCCCCCATTTTATTTCTTTGATACATCCTCGGGTTTTGCGGCACAAAACTTTTACTCTACGGCACAAAACTAGCACAATACTTGTGAAATATAATAATAAGTATAAGTGATAGTGATCGTCAAGTATCGATCTGGCTAATTTGACCAGATGGCTGCGACATACATACGAATTTTTGTATAATTTTTCAAATTTATTTCTTTATAATTACAGTTGACAAGATGACTCATATGGTGGGTTCTTACCCTCCGAAAACGGAGATACAGTCCTATACAACACCTCCCGAAGATGCACCATCAGGTTTGGTGGCTCGAGGCTCCTATTCAGTCAACAGTCTCTTCACCGACGATGATAAAAATGTCCACCTTCAGTGGGAATGGAGTTTTGATATTAAGAAGGACTGGAAAGATTAAGAACCTTGACTCAAATAAAACAAATGGATTGGATGTTCGGAGAGGTAACTAAAAAATACACTTAACTTTTTCTACTTAGAGATAAAAAAAAGAAAAAAGATAATAATCATGGCTGTAGAATCGTGCCATTGAAAGATAAAAATGTAAATTGATATGATGTTAAAATCGTTGTTTACAAAATTTGTCAGTATTAAAATGTATTTAAAATGTTCTCTGAACATTCAATCCATGGTCAAAGTGTCGAAAATGGTGGCTGACTGACGACTTTACTTAATTTTTTTTGACAGAATTACATTTTAAGAGTCAATAATTTGTAAATATATACATACGTATAAATGTTCTAGTAACTTACCCTTTTTGTATCCCTAATGATGTAGAGTTCAAAAACGAAAATGATGCTATATTTTAACACAAGATTAAAAATATATCTATATTTTTATACTTAGAAATATCGCTTATTTACAAGAATTAGATGTTCTGTAGCTAAATAAATAGTGGAGCTTACATTAGCATCCAGTTTTTGTTAAGTTAAAGTCATTCAATTAGGGTAGATAAAATGTGTATTTCGAAATTCTATAATTTTACATTTTGTAGAAGCAATATGTCTAGACTGAATAATACTTATAGATCTTTAAGAAAGATGCGGGAATTGTCTGTACAAAACGTTTGTACCTAGAGACATACATGGGTGAGTCTGTGTGGTCAACAGTCTCGATATAACACTCATAACGATATTAGCTTGGTTGTTTTTTTTATTAGTATTATGCATATTTACCATATTATACTATTGCGATTATAGAATTGTTACTAACACCGTTATATCTTTGCAAAACGTCTATCTTTATTTCAATTTCTCTTAAAACAATTCTTTTACGAATGGCTTCATTAAACAATCAGAGAATTTCCCTGGCTTAAGGACTTATATCCATTCCTGTCTTTTTAAATTGATGAGTGTGAAAAAGATGTGTGTCATTTTTCCGTTCAGTTCAGTTTCAGTCCACGCACTGACCTCTGTTGCCTTTACTGTAAAAGCTGTGGTCCATTTCGTATAAACAAACGACTGTTTCGACCACACATGACCAAATGACGTCATAACCATGGCCCACTTGCTTTTATCTGAAAAAAAGACAATCTAAACCAACTCAGCTAGAGTTAACCACGGTCTTTACTTTTTTTAAGATTTATCTGTCAATGGCAAGTATCAGTTGCAATTGAAATTTTTGATATTTGTGTGCTATTTGTTTGATTCATATTTGCTTACAAATTAATTTAAAGCCAGAAAACCTTAGAGCAAGCAGAAATCTAAAGTTTACGAAAGTAAATAAACTTCAGCTGCCACTATCGAATTTTGACAACTGGTCTAGATGTTTAACTACAACAAAAACCAACTTAACTACATTTTAATACGTGGTATTTTCTGGTCGCAAATAAACATTTGAATTCTGTTTTTTAAATCAATAGTTTCTCAGAGCTTCATCCCAACTCTCGTTGCACTCAATAAAGCTAATTCAGTCTAGATATTTTATATCTAGAACGATATTTTGCCAATAAAGTAACTTAGAACTACTATATTATATTAATAAAATGTTAAAATGAAATGCGTTCTTCACCTGCATTTTCAAGATAAATGTGTAGCTACTTACGTAGAATATTGCCTTCTAATAATATTAAGTAAAGTCAGCCATCTATTTCATGAGACCCGTACATGCTTATATAGCATTCCCATTTTGAAGCATTTTGAGTCGGGCTACTAAGGAATTAGCATTTTACCAGTGAGTATATTAAAATTGTAGGGTAAACATTGCATTAAGAAATTTTTTAGTGCAGACCCAACAATTAATCTGAGATCTATCATTTTGAGAAACTAATCATTTCATCATACTTAGGGGCTGTTCGGATATTAAAACTAATGTTTGTGTTGCTATATTAAGTTGGAAGCATGACATAAATTTTAACACCATAAATATTAACCTCAAGTAGGGCTTATACTGTTTGAGTTCACAAATGTCTAAGTGACGTTTGCTTATATAAAGTAACATGCCCAACCACAGTTATCATTCGGATAATTTTAGGATGTATGTAGATTGTAGACGCAACATGGTGTTGGAAAATGGAGTTGCAGTTGTTGAATGCAGCACAGAAATTTTCTATGTATATTTTTTAATCAAGGTCAGCGTCACCACTCAGGTCTCAGATAAGTTGACGGGTCTATAGGTTGATTTGAGAACTATTTTCTATTTTTTTTACCCGTCTTGTTTCATGCTAGTAGACATATATTATTAATTGCTACACATTTACTAGTGTAGTAAATATTTGTGAGTTTGTTTGTCAAATATTAATTATTAACTAGCAAATAGATAATCGATGATATATTTAGTTTGGGTATATTTAATGCCGCATAGACTGCTCTGAATTTGGCATATCACATAATATCTACATCAAGAGAACGCGAAAAAGCTGTCGGTATACATATAGAACAGTTGTTTTTCGATATAGCTAATGGACTCCTTAACTTACCTGGATAAAACCATTGATATCAACTTGTATAAATGCTTTCCTTTTTTTGTGTAATGAAAAATTTTTGTGTCACAAAGGTTATCCTATTAAGTCAAAAATTGTACGGTAGATGCAACTGTATATTTCTTAGGATATATAATGAATTGGTGTGTATAAGGTACCACAATTTTAAGTAAATAAAAAAGGCTTTGTCCTTAAAAATATTTTAATAAGTAATGCTGTGCTTTTTTATGTGCCAGTAATGTGAAAAATGTGGCAATAATATTGAAAGTATTACGTTTTCTTTCAATAGATTAAAATTAGACCTTAATATTTTATTTTTAAGTACATTTTTAATCCCCTGTGTATACTCAAAATATGTGGCAATAAAACAACAAAAAAAAAAATAAGGTTCTCTGAAATATTTATAATGGTGTTATCCATTTTTTTTTTTTGGGAAGTTAAAATAATAAATTTAACATGTGCAAGTCTTTAAGGTCTGACAAAATTATTTCTGTATCATTAAATTTAGTGTGGTAAATAATGCCGTATGCCTTATTTATTGTGCTGTATGACATATAGACAATTTATAAAACCATAGAATTCCGCTGTATAGAATTTGTGAAACCAAAAAATGTTTAAGGCCAGACTAAATAAACCTTATTAGCAGATAAAAGTATGTTAGGCCGGATATATTATCAGAATTTATGAAAATGTAGGTCGAACATAAATATAAATTGTCTTGTGTATATTTAGAACTACAACTGCGTTACATAACAAAAAATTAGACTTGAGTAAGTAAGTCTAAATTAAATAAGCCTTTGAAGAATAAAGTCTTGAGCCTGATAAATCTCACGTAAGGAACCAAAACGTGTTAAGTGTATCATGTTATTGCTTTAAGGCGGCGGGAGAGTTAAATTGTAAAGAGGTGCTTCAGTGTTATCGCTGGTGCTCTACCATAGTACTTACTAAGGCTTTATATACACTTATATTATAGATATACCTTTACACTGTAGTTTTTAGACCCCTTTTGAATAAATTGGAATGGTTTATCAAATTGAGGTTTTAAATTCAATTAAGTTATGGGCATTTAATTTGTCGCTGATGGTTTTCCTTTAAGATTTCATTTTAAATATTTCAATAGAAATCCAAGGTTTTGTGAATGTAATAGTTTGGCCAAATATAAAGCTTATTTATTCAAGTTCTTTTGGTTTATTTCTTACATCTACCAAGACACAGCGCCATCTGTTCCCAAACTAACCAAAGCTTGTGCTATGGGTGCCCAACAACAGATATAAATACAATTTTTTTTAATATTTAATTATTAAAAAGAAAGAAAACACCCAGTATCAAAACGAACACAGATTTTGATTACATAAATGTTTGTCTCGTGCGGGAATCAAACCCACGCCCCTCGATTCAGCAGTCGGGTCATTACCCACTAAGCCACGGAGCCGACAATGTTATTCATTGTTTATTAGTTACCCACATTTTTTTTTGTTTTTTGTTCTTATTGTATTAAACTTTGGCTTTCTTTAAACTTATTGAATATGTGTTATATAATCTAACAGTGAGTTAACTCGGCCGGCCGTGGCGTCCCACTTGTACCTGCGTCCATGTTGCGTACCGGATTATTCTTTGAAAATTCGATACTGTCATTTAGGGGCATTGATCATGAGAAATGACACGCGTTTTTTTATTTCTTACTTATCGGTGATGAAATTTCATAGATTTCCACTCGTTAAAGTATAATCTACTTTAATTTTTTTTCCTTCATTTATTTTCCTAAATTATTATCATAGAACTAAACGCTAGCAGGAAGGTCGTATAAAATAAATCCACAGGCCAATAAAATAAAGCGTTTAATTATTTTCCGGCCGCTTCAGCATGGATTCTTGTACAATTTTTCATGTTATATAAGTATGCATGGAGCCTTGAAATTTATTTATCAGCTGCAGTTTTTAATACAAATTGGTTAAATAATGCATACAAGCGTGATTTTTGTCAAATTTACGATTTATTTTTAAACTAAGTCTTATTTTTTTATTATATATCGTTTACAATGAAGTTTAAAGTTTATGATTCAAAATGATTTTTAAAGTGGTCTCCTACGATTTTTCATCGTTAAGTACTAAGCATTGCATCTTATCTCATCGGTCCTAGTATGCAACCTAAAGTAATTTGTATAGATAAGAACATTTTGGTAAAAAATTGATAACTTCGGTAACACATAAAAGGAATTAAACACATTAACAAATATTTTAATCCCTCCTTATTACTTCCCTCCTCGCGAAGGTGATGGAGTGGGTGATCAACACACAGCTTCTAAGATACCTAGAAGAACACGACCTGGTCAGCGACCGTCTATGTGACTTTCGCCACGGTCGTTCGACTGGTGACCTAGTGTATCTCGCACACCGATGGGCATTAGCCATTGGCATGTAGCCTGGACATAGCGAAGGCGTTCGATCGGGTCTGGCAGCGGGGTCTTCTATCAAAGTTGCCATCTAACGGAGTGACCGAGGGTTTGTGCAAATAGGTGGATAGCTTTTTGTCCGGCAGATGCATACGAGCTATAGTTGATGATAGTTGCTCCGATAGCATGGATATTAATGCTGGTGGGACTCCTACGCTGTTTCTACTGCATATCAATGACATGTTGGACATCAACAACATGCATTGCTATGAAGATGACAGTACTGGAGACGCTTATTACACGGGCCGTGCAAACATTCCTCGTTCCGTCGTGGAGGAAAACCGCAAAGAACTTATGTCTTAAATCGAGACCACACTGTCTAAGGTCTCTGACTGGGTACGGGAAAACTTTATACGATTCAACCGTACAAAGACACAAGTCTGCGCGTTTACCGCTAAGAAAACCCCATTTACTGTTGTCCCACAATTCCACAACACTCCCCTCTCCATCTCCATGAGTATAGGGATCCTTGGTGTTGACATCTCCAGCGATGTACAGTTCCAAGATCATTTGCAAGGCAAGGTGAAGCTGGCGTCAAAAAAACTTAGTGTACTCAACAGAGCGAAGCAGTACTTCACGTCGGGGCAAAGGTTGCTGCTTTACAAGTCGCTAGTTCGGCTCCATATAGGGTACTGCTGCCATCTCTGGGCGGGTGCTCCCGGATACCAGCTTGGCCCTTTTGATTCGGTTCAACGACGGGCTGTGAAAATTGTCGACGATCCCAAACTCACTTGCCTTCATGCGATACAGCCTGGTGACAGACGGACGGACGGACGGACAGACAGCGGAGCCTTAGTAATAGGGTTCCGCTAAGTACCCTTCGGGTACGAATCCCTAAAACTAAATGTTTTGTTTTATTGTGGAATATTAAGTTTCACTTGTCTTATCGATTTCGCCACACACGTGACTGCATTATTTTTATGAATTTATGAAATGATTACATCAACAGATACCTACTGTCAACACCATGTTAAACGTTTAAAAATTTAAATGCATTAAAAAAAAAATAGTAGCAATTTTTTTTAAGTTTTGTAATATTTGATTAATAATTACAACGAGGGCTATCAACAATTTACATCACATACACTTAACATTTGACATACGTCCCATAAAACTATCCTAATGCATTATTTCATCCAAATTGACATCGTAAACTCGTCGCGCCGCGTATTTGTAGTTTGAGGTTATTTTCCTGAGCCCCATCACGACGCTCTGCCCGTTGTTCCGCCACGGACACAGCGCAGTCAGCCGGGTTGGAACGAGTTTAGCCCTCGACATCTTAAGTGGCATCGCCACCGCCAAACAGCCGCGTTCTAGTTACAGTAACAATAAGAGTTGTTTTAAATAAAGTAGCGTTTTGTTCACCGACATAATGTAGTCATTACGCGACATTACGCGTTTCATGTCAATAATCCTACTATAGAAATGAGTCTTACTTGTACAGTGTGTCATACAGATTTATGGCTTTTAAATTTGGCTGGATTGTGAAAACAAACGTGTCGCGGACTGTACAGGTTTACCGCTTAATGTGGGGGGAAGGATGTGGTGACGTGACTGGTTAGGTTAAACGGGTTAGGTACAAACAAAATTAAACATCTAACCATTCTACTAATTTTGTTAACGTTCAAATTTCAAAACTATTCACATTGTAAGATTTTTTGTGTGTAGATATCAGCAATGTGACCTTACCTGGTATAGATCTCTGTAAATTAGCGTATTCAATCATGTAGATCCCGTTCTTCCCGAGTACGTTGCTGACAGTCCGAGTCGTGAAGTCCCTTGTCTGGTCGGACTCCAGCGTGGGTACGTCCGTCCCTACACCGACCACGTGGCTCATATTCGCTGCGATCCATTCTGCTAACTCGTAACTCAGCCCTATGGAATATCTGTTATTAGTTGTTGAGCCGCGATTAAAAGCTCAATAGCGCTGCTTTTTTAATGTAAATCACAGACTTATATACTAATAATCAGTCTCTGCAAACGTTGTTTCGCTGTAGTCCCTCTTTGACCGGCCGACTCGCACTTGGCTGGTCAAAATATTGTAGATTTTCCCTCTGATAATGATTTCTACAGAGCTTGACAAGCAATAGTACTTTCAAATCCTACTGGAACCACTAGTGGATCTACTCAGTGGAATCAACAGACCGTAAGGATAATTTCAGATTCAGAAAAGCACAAATAGTCTGTAAGATTTTTTTTTTAATTAATCGACACGCTACCTTTTTATCTTTATACAATAAAGTAAATAAACATATATTTGTAAGGTCCAATTGCATTTTTGGTAGTACCAGGGAGTAGTTAAGCATAGTTTTTCGTCATTGCCCTGGTTTAAAATATACGTAGGAGAAACTTTTCAGGTAAACTTACCGGGAATGGCACAAACACAGTTCTTGAAATTTGTGTATTTGGGCTTCCAGCCGAACTTGAACAGAAGCATTGTGGGCTCCAGGGGGTCGCGTTTCAGGTCGTCGAATTCAAGGGCTATGTCCAGAGTTAGGACGAAAGCAGGATTCTCTACCGTCATAAAACTGACGTCTATTACTATCACTAGGAAAAAAATTTTTTTTTTTAGCTTGTCTTTAATTTTTATTATGACCGCAGCAGACGAAGTGTCTGAGCAATCTAATTATGAATTTAATAATTATATAAATATAATTATGAGTATTAAACAAGCGGTCCGACTGATGGAAAGCGGTCACCGCAGCCTATGGTATGGTATTTCTGTAAGTACAATGTACTTCTTTGCGGGATAGAGATGAAATCTATTTAAGTTTACTTGCGTACAAAGTAAATGAAGCAAATCACTGCTCGCCAACAGTAAGTATACTTACATCTAGTAAACAAGTATTCTGGTGGGATGATAGCCGGGTGCATAGATCCGTCTATTTCGGAGAGTTCCATGTGCAAAGAGGTCCCAAGCCCTGGTACTCCGCAGTTAACACACACTTTCCTTAAACAAATTATAATTCCATTATGATCACTACAGTTAGTCTATAATAAGAATTACATTCATAATTTGATTATACCTACCTATCATTATACTTTTATTCTAACACTAGGTCATATTATAAAGGTGAAGGTGATTTTGTTTGTTTGTTACGCTTCTACGCCTAAACTGCTGAATCGATTATGATGAATTTTGGTATAAAGGTGGATAGGACCCTGAAGACGGTTATAAGCTACATTTAACATATACATAAAAAGATTATTTTTTATTATTAGTTGATTATATACGGTTGTAACAAGATGGCGCTGTACAATTATTTTTCACGCTATGGTTGTATGATCAAGTCGTGCTTTATAACTCACAAGTTTACTCACTTGTCACAAACAAACTTTTCTGTTTTAATACTAGCTTTGCCCGCGACTTTGTTTCGCGATTTTTTGTAAGATCAAGGTGATCGTTCACTGCGGTCTTAACACTGAAATGTAAATCTCTTAACACTGAAATGTAAATCCCTGACTGATTATTGAGCAAATATCGATTGATAATTGATATATTTATTGTTTTGTTCATCCTGCAAATTTCGACACCAAATTGACATGTTTTACAGCTGCGCACTTAAATCGAGAATTTTCACAGAGGAAAAACTGGGCGTTTCGTCGAACCGAACCTACTCACGAAGATTCAGCCTGTTATAAATCACTCAAAAAACAGGCTGAGCTGCTGGACTAAAATAAAACCAGTAAAATAATAGGTACCTATGGCCATTTTGACTTTGACTTTGACTTTACTTTATAGTCAATAAGCTTTTACCTGCGGCTTCATCTGCGCTAAATTCTGATCATCGGCAAGGGATTTCCGATTTACACTTGACATTTCTTAAGAAGCCTATGTCCTTTCTTAAGGTGCAAGCTTTCACCTTGCCAAATTTTATTGAGATTAAAAAATTATATATCGCACTCTTCATCGAATAATATGGTTATCAATATTCCTATTTTTTTTTACATATATATCTTGAAATATGTAAAACCAGAAAGTTTTTTTACAGTCTGTTACTTTAATTATTAAGTTTGTTAGTCCTTTAACAAAATTAAGTTATTGATATAAATATATAGCCTACTTACGACCAGAGTGTGCAAAGTAACATTGCAATATTTTTTAGATAAAGGCTTGTGGTAAAGTTTATTCCGGTCCATTGTATCACTGTGGTGAAATGAGACAATTTTTACCACTTACGGTAAAATGGTAATACTATAGTGTTATTTGGTTACTGGTAGCCAGCCTAAAATTCGAGTGCCGAAAGTGGTGGTGGTCAGATGGTCAAAAGAGCATCTTTTGGCTTAGGCTTAAATACCAAAAATATGAATAAAAAGTTCAGAACTAGCAGACAACACCTATCCAGTTGCAAAGAGGAGTACATTATGGAGATGTCAGAGATTTCTAGCTTACTAGACTTGGAGTATAAATTGTCTAAGTTACTGGAGAATGACTTCAAGACAGTGGATTGAAAAAATCTCTGAAATAGCGAGTTGATCTCTCACATCCGATTCACAGACGACATCGTAGTAATAGCTAAATCTCTTCATGATCTAGAATAAATGCCGAATAGCCTCAACTGTTCTTTTAGACGAGTACGTAGGTCTCAAGACGAACATAGACAATACTAAAGTGATATCCATTGTACACGTTGACTTGAGTGAGACCTGCGGATGTCGAAAATGTTGCAATCGAAGCTGTTCAAGAGTAAGGACATCTATGTACCTAGGTCAAACAATTAAACTAGGCAGAAACAACCTCGATAAATAATACAGTAAAAAAATACTGTTGTTGGGCTGCTGGGACTAAATCGGAAAGTTATAGCGTCCGGTCTACAAGCATACATCGACCATATCTCAATATTTGAAGACGAAGGTCTTCAATCAATGCGTCTTGCCTGTAATGACCTACGGCACGGAAACGTGGACAATAAATTAAACAATTAAAAGTCACTCGGCGAGCTACGGAGATGCTTAGGCTTAGCTAAGGATATGATCAAAAATGAGCAAATTCCATGATGAACTAAAAATTAAGTAACCGACATAGTTCACAGAACAAGCAAGCTGAAGTGGCAATGGGCATGTCATATTTGCCGCAGAATTGATGGCCGCTCGGGCAGACGTGTTCTAGAGCAGAGACCATGGATCGGGAAATTTAGCGTGGGTTGCCCCTCAGCCATGTGGATCGATGAACTAAAGAGGATAACCGGAAATGGTTGGATGTGAAGGGTGGAGGATTAAGAGTTGTGCGTGCCTTTTGAAAGATCAATATTGGACTGGATTTTTTAATTGGATTGGATATTATAGGCTGTTTGATTGATGATTAAATACAGGGTTTTTTAAACTTGCTCTCGCAGTTAACTCAGTTCAATGAATAGCGACAATTCTGTCTCGACGATCCTAAAATCCCAAGCGGTATCGAACTTATAAGTCTAAGGAGACACTTTGCCCCCCTGTGTGTTCTGTGGTTCTACCGCTTGTTTGATGGATTGTGTTCTAAGGTTTTATTTAAAATGATGTTACTTCTATACTATCGTTGCACCGCTCGCTATCGGCAGGGAATTCATCCTTTTACTCGCCCGTACCTATACAACATTGTAAAGTCGGTGGTGGCCCAGGGGTTTCGAGTTAATCTGGCGCCCTGAGTGTACCAATGAGTCTTTTTAGTACATTGATTATTCACACCAATGGCTTTGCGGTAAAGGAAAACATCGTGCATACCTGCATATGTCAAAAAAAGACATAAGTGAAGTCCACAATCCGCACTTGGCCCAAGTGTAAAGTGAACTATGGCCCAAATCACCCGCGGGGAGGGTAGGTCGTGCCCCAACAGTAGGGACGTATGAGACTGACTGGTACATTGTGTAATAACTTTTAATACATTTTCATGCACATCACTAGAATTACCTACATAAATCAACTTTCTGACCTATATTGCTCTCTTAATTCAATTAACGACTGCCTGTCCCTCATCCTGTAATGTATCAACGAACTGACAGTGCATTTACATTACCTTATCATTCTTCTTAGCTCACTAATTACATATGTAATGTAATGTTGAGTATGTGGTAAGGAGAAAATTACAAACGAGAGGCTTATTAGTATTAAGAAGCCTAAGGCCGAAGGTTTTAACGATTTGAGTTATAAATTTCCGTGCCGCCCGTGTTACACACGAGTTACATTTGCGAGTAAATAAATATATTTATAAGGTGAATAAATAAATTAACTCACTAAAACACAATTGAATTGGTGGTAATACAAGCAGACAAAACAACGCCACTGCCAGGTGGCACATAATTTACGAATTAAACCGCTTTGGCTGAAGTAAAACTTGTAATGGCTAGCATTTTCTGTGCGCGTAGTTTTTTGAACAGACAGCTTTATACATACTTGGTTAGAATAGGCGCGTCATTACCGCCTATGAGTACTATGAACGCGCGCTTTGCTTTGAGAAAAGTAACATTTACATAGAAAAAGCCCGAGTGAGTAATTAATCTGCCTGCACGTAATTACACTGTTTACGAGTAAGTGCGATGAAAATATTATTACAGACCAATAAGTTATTGTACATCATTAAGATTTGTACATCCACTCACCACTGTCTCTCCCTTGCAATGTAATATTCTGACAAATGTTTCCAGGTTGTTGTCGTGGACAAGTCATAAACATCAATCAAAGACATTTGATCTGGAATCTCTGCTGCCCTAGACATGAAGTTAGTTGTAGTAGACGTATTTTGTGCAGTCACTTCCAATAGAAATATTAAATATAAACATTTTTTGTACATTTCACAAACCACATGCACTTTCAACTAAGACAGGAAATAAAATGATCTTTAGAAATTAGAATGCGTTTTATCTATTGTCTTGTTTGTTTTGATGATGAATGTATTCAGGTATTTGTAGACTAAAGAAAATAATAGCAACTATATGTAAGAGCAGATCTCGACGTTTGTCTACAATCATCATATCATCATAATATTTATTGTTTACATTGGAAGAAGTCCCCTTGTTTTGTCTAATGAAGCAGATGTGGTATCGGCAAAACTCTAGGGAAATTGGTATTGGAATGGTAGTGTGAATTTTAGTGTGAATGGTAATTCGAATGGAAGTGTGAATGGTAGTTTGAATGGTAGTGTGAATGGTATTCTGAATGGTAGTAAAAATGATTATGTGAATGGTAGTGTGCATGCTAGTGTCAATGATAGTGTGAATTTCAACAATCGTAAATGAGGACAAAATGCCCCTGAATTAAAAGCGTTAGTAATTAATCATACATAGATCAGTAATTATTGATCTATGGTTCTGTGCCAGATAGTTTTTGGATTTCATCGCAAAATTTACTTAGTATTTTCGCATCACACTTATTATATCTATTGCATTCTGGGCTCCAATGTGAAATGGACATTTATATCCTATTTACCTGGAACGTCCATTTCCTTGAATTTAAATTTACATAGAACGCCAAATTCCACCGTCCTGCCACCATATACATATATGTCCAGTTCCCCGATCCTCCAATATCCGTCATAATCAATATAGCAAGACTCACTGAGCGACATTATACTTGTGTATCAGCCCAACTCTAAGCGGCCTCTTCTCAGTAGCGGCAGTCATAACTGGCAGGACGCACTTTTTGAAGACCTACAGACTTTGCGACGAGAATACTTGCCAAGTTCAACTGGCTAAGCTTAACTGCTGCCTTTTTAAATTTAACCCCTTCTTCAGGTTTCCTTGTCACTTTTAACAGCTAAAACGAATCATCGCTTACGGAATCACTATTCAACCACTTCGAGTAAGTTACCATCAATGTTTACTGACCCCGGCGCTGTTAGTCATGCTGACGTCAATAAGTAGTATTATGAGAAAGATAAAATAATTGTGATAATTGTGTTATCGTTTGGTAACAGAAATGATTAAATTGAATTCCGAATGTTTTGCCTACTTTTTTAATATTAACTGAATATATATTTAGTCAAACAACTAAGGTGTCGATGTATTTCCGTGGGATAAGGCTTCAGGTACAGTGTTCTTTCGTCCTCAGATTATCCGTAAAACTGCGTAGTGACGTTCGCTGGAGCTTTTCTTTTGCGTATTCTATTAAATTAAACCTGGAGTCCTGTTCGGCCATTTTAAGGCGACAGCACCTTCTTGTAACCACTGAATTATGATCTAAAGTTCTTGAAACCATTGAGCTACGACATAGTGTTCTTGTAACCATTGAGTTACGATATAAGTATTAACAATTAGTTATTGTTAAGGTTACGACCCCGAGCTGCTTGTGGACTGGCATGCAGGAGAATGAAAGTTTGACTCATTTGCGAACGGTGTGGTAAAATAACAGACCTCTACCATTGATATGCCATATAGATACGAGAGTTGTGGAACATACATGCATTACAGTTTATACATTCATTCAAGTTCAAAATCATACGGGTAAAGAAACGATGAACACTTACATTCAGAACTGCCTAGAGGTGAAATCCTGGATATGGTTATATGCAATATTAATAAGAAATAAAATACCCTTTATTGCACATAAAAGGGCAGAGTATAACAAATACATGTTGGTAATATTGTACAAAAGGCGGTCTTATTACAGACAAGCTTTGTAGTCGGTGCAAAATAAGAACAGCAAAGCAAAAAAACTGAAAATTCTGTAGACGAATTCAGAATTGGCAGACGTTGCGGTGATAGTGGCCACTCGACTCTAAGAATTTTCAAGCCGCCCATAAGGCCTCTGATCCGTCATTTGATTGCTGTGACAAAAGCCAGGACCGACGCAACGGTTTAACGTGCAGATCGATGCACACAGGAAAATATGCCACTAGGCGGCCATCTATCTAATAACTGACCATGCCTAATGTTGTTTAATTTCGCATATGGTTTCCGTAACAAACTGGGCAATGAGTTCCTTTAAATTCGTATATGCAACAGTAAAATGATTCCTTATTTCCACAGTACGGTCGGTCGTCGGTTACAAAGAGATATTTCATGTTTATTTTTACCTCTTTAATGCCGTTGTTGCCTGAAAGTGAGCGACTTGTTAATTACCATTTCCGTTCGTTAGTAATTATTTATTATTGTTTTTCCCGAATAAAATCGAAATGGGGTAGGTACATGTTTGATTGATTGCGTTTCTTAGATAAATTTCTGCGATAAGAGAATTTTATTTCGTTATTTTAAGTAAATCTTGACAATTAAGTGATCCATCATTTATAATTTTATACAATATCAGCACTGAAGCCGTACATATCTGGTTTTGATTTCATCGGCATTTATGTTGATGAAGTGGTGTGGTAAAGTGTGAGATCGATTACACGCAATACATTTTTTTCATGTTTTATAGAATGTTAGTTTCTGTTCTTGATGACATTGCAAGGGTAACTGTACGCACATTTCTGATTAATTTCGCACGTAACCTCGGCCAAGTCAAATCCACGGCCGGTCTGTTCACGAAATACTTCACCCCTATTGTATTTTCTTTCATATCCACTTTAACCAGAAATTTTTTCTTTTGTTTTGATATTTTCATCTAATTTGTTATAAGACAGGTAGGGCACAGTAAGTACTCGCTCGAATAAGCCGCCTAAAAATTAAAGATGGGCATAGCGAGTACTTGCTCGAATGAGCAGCCTGAACTGGGGAAGTACCTCCACCTTACAGAAAACCGCGGCCATAATATCACTAACATTGAGTAATGTGTTCACCTGGCGGTGAATGAGGTTGGCAGAGCTCTTTGAGGATTCGCTGCGTGGACAGTGGAGGACCGGCGGTGCTCGTTGCTGTCGTTGCTCGGCGTAGACACGGCGTGCTGGTACGGCGGTCAGGGAAATCTGATGAAACGGCTGCCCGCTGACCGGGTGGTCCGGGTGGCAACCTCATAGCGGTGACACGGACGTAACTCGACTCCTCACGTACCTGAGTTTGACGACGGACAAAGTTCTAGAGCAATATCCCACAGCAGAACTAGTTATTTTGGGAGACTAACGCCCACCATCGTGAGTCAGTTCTTAAACTAATAACTATGCAGGGATATCTGCTCATGAATTTGCTCTGATCTATATATTCACTCAGCTGGTACTTTCTCCAACGATATAGAGGACCATACTGGACATTGGTCCTTTTGACTAGATTCAACGACGGGCTGTGAAAATTGTCGACGATCCCAAACTTAGTTGCCGTATCGACCCCTTAAGTCCGAAGAGAGACTTTGCCTCCCTGTGTGTTTTACCGCTAGTACAATGGGATGCGTTCTGAGTGAGTGCACTGATAGTGGGAAGTTGGACCAGTGCAGAAGAGACCTTATGTCATGCAGTAGCATAGTAAGGTAGCGTGCTTGGTCCTACTCTCTTCCTTATCTACTTCAATGATTTGTGCCGGTTATCCCTCGAGAACTGTAAAATAGTGACATACGCTAATGACACTGCTCTGCTTGTCCATGGGAAGTCGTGGTGGGAGGTACACTCTGTTGCTGAAAACGCACTCCGTCACATAACATCCTGGCTTTATAGTAATCTTTTGACTATTAACATAGCTAAATACCAAGTTGTTACCTTTAAAACCTAAATTACAGCCTTCATCTTCCTACTTTCGTGTCAAAATTCATTCCTGTTGCACATCTTCCGCAAACAGCAGTCTCTGTAATTGTCCTCTACTAAACAGAAGCCCCTTCACTAAATATCTAGGCGTGTACATTGACGGTTCTTTAAACTGGGTTCACAACATCCATGTATTAACTAGTAGAATCTGAAAAAAAAAATATTTAGTCAAACTTAACTATGAAGAAACTGAAAGTCTCTTAAAATCCTAGAAAATAATATAAAATCAATCATTCATTATTGTTATTAATACACACCTAATCGCACTTACACATGTCTGCTTCCAAAATCTTCCGATATCTTACACACATATGCACAATCACCAGCATGTACTCATACACACGCCCTCGCACATATACTTACACACATACACTCGCACAGTAACCCAAAACTTTTGTAGTGGTATTAGTTTAGTTTTGATTAGTTTAATCTATTTGCCTCATTGTATGTATGTATTTATTATGTAGCTCATAAGTCTGTAATCTATACTTAACATGTTGCCTGCACATCTATTTTTTTTCTTCCCTCACTGGCTCTCATAACACAGGATTACTTAGTATGAGAGCCAGAGATATCTTAGCTCGCCTGCTTTTTATTTTTCTCTTAATGTAGTTTATGACCCTAGTATGTATTTATTATCTAACATATGTCTTTACACCCCTTAACACTGTTCATTTGTTTTCTGGCTCTCATAATACAGGAATACCTAGTATGAGAGCCAAAAGTGTCTTAGTTTATCGGCTTTTCAATGCATATTTATTAGGCTAAGTTGTATTAATGTAATTTGCCTATTGCGGTTTCAAAGAAACTTCCTCCCGCGAACGCTTGGGTTGTGGAATGAGCTGCCAAGGTTTTCTCCAAGGACTACAGTGTGGGGTTCTTCAAAAAAGAAGTTATTAGATTTGCAGGTTAAGCAACGCGCGAGTGATACCTCTGGTTGTGCAAGCGTCCATAGGCTACGGTAACCGCTTACCATCAGGTGGACCGTAAGCTTGTTTATCACCTTAGTGGTATAAAAAAAACTTGATATTGTGACCATATTCATGGTCCTGTTGCGCCATGGAACAATCAACTTCTGTTAAAATGTTCATTTGAAAAATTTTTGTATTATAAAAGTCCCAAGTTTTTACTAATCTACTTTTTGCTCATTGCACTTATTATTATAGCTAGTCTATTTGATGTAAATATATATTATAGTCTAATATGATATACATAATATTTGTCCAAGTGTGCAGTTGTGGCCAGAGTGACTATGGGCGGTGGGCATTCCACTTTACAAATTAAGAAAGGATAGTCTACACTCTACACTTATTCTTCAGATCTTCAACAAAAATAGGTACAATTCCTTTGTTTTCTTAAGAAGTTTTAAGTATATTTTGAAAGTATAAGGCACGTAAATAAAGTTACGTATAAAAATTGTAACCGAACAATCAATTAATGTTAAATACAATTTCTATCCGGTTATCAGGTTCCGTATGTTAGTAGATAAGATTAAATAGCTATGTATTAGATTTAACTCGCAGATACTGTTTTTTTTTTTAAATAAGGCAAAAGGTTTTTAGTTGTAAGTAAATATGTATGTTTACGGCTAAGATTGTTTAAATCAGTAGGTATTTTCATTAAATTTACAAATAAGGGGTGTTAGTTTTGTTTGAATATACCGACTTCACTTTAAATCCTAGTTACTTCTATTACACTTTACGTAGGAAACAAAAATTGTATATTTGTATTTATAGCAGGAGAATTTTATTGTACAGTTAATTAAGTTAACCTTGATTTATAGGGTTACGTACCCAAAGGGTTATTAGTAGAAGCCTATCACTAAGTTAAAATTTTAACTTTAGTGTCGCAGTACATATATGAAAATCTTTTATATGTACATAAAAATATCAATAGTTTCAGTAAGAAAAGTGACGTTCACAAAGTAAATACTAGAAGTAAAAATAAGCTGTTGGTGCATGATACACGTCTACACAAAATAAGTAACTCTTTTACGGGGCAATGTATACACTTTTACAACAAAGTTCCCAATAAAATTCAAAATCTATCAATTAGTAAATTTAAATCTTTTATCAAGCAGGTACTTTGTAAAAAGGCATACTACAATATTTCAGACTATGTAAATGATAAAAATCCTTGGGACTGATGATGCTCAATTACAGGATGCATAGGTAAACCAAATTAAAATGGAAATAACATAAAATTGTACGACTAAAAATTTTTTATTTAAAACATTAATTGTATTTTAATTTATTTGTATTATTGATAGTGTTTTTAAAAGAGTAACTATCGAGTTTCTTGCCGGATTCTTCTCGGAAGAAATCAACAACATTGTGAACCGGCGGGAAGGTAGGAGGGTTCAAAAAATAATATTTTATAACTTTGACGATTCAAAAGTGATTGTAAAATCCTTATTTGAATAAACCATTTTGACTTTGACTTTAAGACTCCGCTGACCGTCCGTCCGTCCATCAGTCCACCAGGCTGTATCTCATGAACCATGATAGTTAGACAGTCGAAATTATCACAGACGATGTATTTCGGTTGCCGCAATAACAACAAATACTAAAGAACTGAATGAAATAAATATATATTTAAGGGGGCTCCCATACAACAAACGTGATTTTTTTGCCGTTCTTATAGATACTCGTACGGAACCTTCGTGCGCGAGTCCGACTCGCACTTGGCCGATTTTTTTGTTTTGCAAGTGTCCATAGGCTATTTATTCTATAGTCTTTAACTTAACATCAAGCGGATCGTATGCTTGTTTGTCACGTTGTTGGTAAATTATAAACATAATTGAAATAGGAAAAAAATGTCTAAACGAATGTGGCGCTTAAGTTTGAAGTAACTATTTTCTTTTCTACCTTTAAAATACTAAAAAAATGTTAAATATAGTCCAACCTGTACGTAGATCAAGATAGATCCTGTTATGCATAGATTTGAGTATAACATGGTTACGATAATGAACTACGTCATATATTAATGAGATAAAGAATATCATATATAAACATTTTTTGTTGTTTACGATCATACTTACAGTGGGGTAAACACAGCAAAATGCTGCGCGTTGCCTTATTGCTGTCGCTGGTCACAGTAGCTCTTTGTGGCCACTCACCAAATATTGATGTCATCGACATCCTCAAGAAATCCAACTTGGGATCGAGGTATTCTACTGACGTCTTTGAAGATGCTGCTCTAGATGTGGTAAGTAAAAAGAGGCAAAAAATATTTGTGGCAACATTGAGCTATATGTTTAAACTATAGAAGACGAAGAATATGGACAAACTTCCCGTCACAGATAAATTGCTGGATATTACGTCACGGGCTACACGTGAAAAGGCCTGTTCCCGCCAGTGGCTAAAAGAATTTGCAGCCTTATTGAAACATTGGCGGCAATAAGTGCGGTGTCACCTCTTGTCTTAGTACGTAGGTACATCATTGTAGGTCATACATACATACATACATATATAACATCACGCCTGTTTCCCAGAGGGGCAGGCAGAGACCAAAGACTGCCACTTTTTGCCACTAAAATATCATTGTAGGTCAATGTATGGTAAAAAGTCTCTTGACAGCAGAGAACTTTTGCCAAATAAAAACACCCAGTCTCAAGACACGCACAAATTTTCATTACACCCTCGTACATATTTGTCATGTGCGGGGATCGAACCCACGCCCCTCATATCGGCAGGCGTTTATTACTACAAACAGAGCCACGAAGCAGCCAATTATTATAATACTAGTCATCGCTGCAGCCCAAGCTGAAGTGTGCTCTCTGTATACTTACATATTACATGAGTTGTAAGATGTAAATAAATCAAATAAATAAATGATGTGTGATGCAAGCAAAAAAAAAAAATTGGCTCATTGGGTAATGACCCGACTGCTGAATCGATGGTTCAATTCCCGCACAAGAGAAATATTTATTATTTGTAATAGTGTGTCTTGGGAATGGGTGTTTTCTATGTATATGTATGTCTTTATATAAAGGAAGTATATATATGTATTTGTATTCGTTGTCTTGTATATAACCATTGTACAAGCTTTGCTTGATTTGGGACCAGATGGTGCTGTGTGTAATGTCCGAATCATATTTATTTATTCATTAATTATTTATATTTTTGATTTAGCCAAACTTGATTAGAAAATATGGTTACCCTGCTGAGGTGCACAATGTCGTCACAGAAGATGGCTACATCATCGAAGCCCACCGTATCCCTCATGGTAGAGACAATAATAGCCAGGCTGGCAACAGGATCCCTGTTTTCCTCATGCACGGACTCTTCTGTTCCTCCGCTGACTGGGTTATCTTAGGACCAGGATCTGGTCTTGGTGAGTTAAATTCTTAGAATATATTATTTACTCACGTAAAGGTCGTTTTTCTATCACGTATAATTGAATAACGATATAACTACTTTTGTTCAAGAAAGAAAAAGTCATAAGAGAAATCTTAAATACATATAAACAAATTAAGTGTTACAAGTAAAAGTTAAAAAAAATTAGCTTGGTAGCAAGTGCCGCACGAGCAACCTCTCTTGAGAATATTTTTTGCGTTTTAAAAAAAAAACAGGATTTTAGCAATGAAAAATAAACCGCTGAATCGATTTTGCTTAAACTCTTTTCAGGGACCTTATTGGGAACAGTCTCGAGTTATTCAAACTCTGGTATTCGTGATAAAATGTATGGAACTCTGACTTACTTCTCGAAGCTCGTGAATGTACTTGCATACTTTTTTTTTCTCTTGTATTCCGACAGCTCGAGACTGTTCCCAATAAGGTCCCTGATCTAAGTCATGACGTGGCGTATCGATTTATATGGTCATGATTGGTCCATTGGGTCTTAAGATATCGAGGAGCACAAAAAAAACTGACCTACATACATATACACACACAGACATCACCTCTAAAAATGATGGCAAACGATTTTCCAGGTCTCAAAACTTAAAGAAAACGCAAATTTAGCGATTTCGAAACTATTATAATAACTTCCCTCAAGAGAAGTTCATTAAGTAAAAATCATACCAAAATCATATAAACTTTAGTGATATTCTTAGGAAATTTAATTTAAATCTAAAATATGCATAAATGTATTAAAAACACGGTCAGAACTTAGTTTTATCCTTTTGATCAAAAATCTTTTTTTTAACATTAAATGTTGTTGTAGCTTACCTTCTGGCTGATGAAGGTTACGACGTGTGGCTAGGCAATGCACGCGGTAACACTTACTCTCGTCGCCACTTAACTCTTGACCCCAACTCCGAGAGAAACGTTGACTACTGGAAGTTCAGCTGGGATGAGATGGGCAACAGAGACATTCCTGCCTTCGTGGACTACATTGTGTCTGTCACTGGACAACAAAGACTGCACTACATTGGACACTCACAAGGGACCACAAACTTCTTCGTACTAAACTCTCTCAGACCTGAATACAATGCAAGATTCATCTCTTTCCATGGTCTGGCCCCCGCCGCCTACTTGGTCAATGCCGTGAATCCGATGTATGACATTGTTGCTCCTTACGAAAGGATCCTTGTGGTAAGTCATTATAAATAAAACTACAACAATTTTATATAAGGCACAATTACTAGGGAGCTTATTTCGTTTATTGCAGATAGCACTACCAGCCGCACTACTGGTAGTGCTATTTACAAAAAATAGCACTACCAGACATTCAAATATTTTAAAGTACAGTCGTGAACAAAAATACTTATTATACTCATTGTGCCAGGGTTGATTTGTTAATGTGTGTGTTAATCACTAGGATTTTTTTTTCATTTTTTGATTTTTTTAATTTTTAATCATTAATTATTTCTGATTACAGCTGTCAAACTTGAAAGGGCTACACCCCCCAACTATTGATCTTAGACTAGCAGTTTCCTTGCAAAAATGATAGGTCTCATCAAGATCTTTATTTTTGATGACAGGTGTCAAACTAGCAAGAGCTATATCTCCCTCACTCTTGATCTTAGACTAGCAGTTTACTTGCAAAAATGATAGATCTCATCAAGATCTTTATTTTCGATGACAGCTATCAAACTATAAAGACCTATATCTCCCTAACTGTTGATATTAGACTAGCAGTTTCCTTGCAAAAATGATAGGTCTCATCAAGATCTTTATTTTTGATGACAGGTGTCAAACTAGCAAGAGCTATATCTCCCTCACTCTTGATCTTAGACTAGCAGTTTACTTGCAAAAATGATAGATCTCATCAAGATCTTTATTTTCGATGACAGCTGTCAAACTATAAAGAGCTATATCTCCCTAACTATTGATCTGAGACTAGCAGTTTCCTTGCAGAAATGATAGATCTCATCAGGATCTTTATTTTTGATGACAGCTGTCAAACTAGAAAGACCTATATCTCCCTAACTGTTGATATTAGACTAGCAGTTTCCTTGCAAAAATGATAGGTCTCATCAAGATCTTTATTTTTGATGACAGGTGTCAAACTAGCAAGAGCTATATCTCCCTCACTCTTGATCTTAGACTAGCAGTTTACTTGCAAAAATGATAGATCTCATCAAGATCTTTATTTTCGATGACAGCTGTCAAACTATAAAGAGCTATATCTCCCTAACTATTGATCTGAGACTAGCAGTTTCCTTGCAGAAATGATAGATCTCATCAGGATCTTTATTTTTGATGACAGCTGTCAAACTAGAAAGAGCTATATCTCCCTAACTATTGATCTTAGACTAGCAGTTTCCTTGCAGAAATGATAGATCGCATCAAGATCTTTATTTCAGATGACAGCTGTCTGTGTTTCCGCAAGGAAACTGCTAGTCTAAGATCAATAGTTAGAGAGATATAGCTCCTTCTAGTTTGACAGCTGTCATCTAAAATGAAGATCTTGATGATCTATAATTTCTGCAAGGAAACTGCTAGTCTAAGATCAATAGTTAGGGAGATATTGCTCTTTCTAGTTTGATAGCAGTCATCAAAAATAAAGATCTTGATGAGATCTATCATTTCTGCAAGGAAACTGCTAGTCTAAGATCAATAGTTAGGGAGATATAGCTCTTTCTAGTTTGACAGCTGTCATCTGAAATAAAGATCTTGATAAGATCTATCATTTCTGCAAGGCAACTGCTAGTCTAAGATCAATAGTTAGGGAGATATAGCTCTTTCTAGTTTGACAGCTGTCATCCGAAATAAAGATCTTGATGAGATCTATCATATCTGCAAGGAAACTGCTAGTCTGAGATCAATAGTTAGGGAGATATAGCTCTTTCTAGTTTGACAACTGTCATCAAAAATAAAGACCTTGATGAGATATATCATTTCTGCAAGGAAACTGCTAGTCTAAGATCAATAGTTAGGTAGATATAGCTCTTTCTAGTTTGACAGCTGTCATCAAAAATAAAGACCTTGATGAGATATATCATTTCTGCAAGGAAACTGCTAGTCTAAGATTAATAGTTAGGGAGATATAGCTTTTTATAGTTTGACAGCTGTCATCAAAAATAAAGACCTTGATGAGATATATCATTTCTGCAAGGAAACTGCTAGTCTAAGATCAATAGTTATGGAGATATAGCTCTTTCTAGTTTGACAGCTGTCATAAAAAATAAAGACCTTGATGAGATCTATCATTTCTGCAAGGAAACTGCTAGTCTAAGATCAATAGTTAGGGAGATATAGCTCTTTCTAGTTTGACAGCTGTCATCAAAAATAAAGACCTTGATGAGATATATCATTTCTGCAAGGAAACTGCTAGTCTAAGATCAATAGTTAGGGAGATATAGCTCTTTCTAGTTTGACAGCTGTCATCAAAAATAAAGACCTTGATGAGATCTATCATTTCTGCAAGGAAACTGCTAGTCTAAGATCAATAGTTAGGGAGATATAGCTCTTTCTAGTTTGACAGCTGTCATCAAAAATAAAGACCTTGATGAGATATATCATTTCTGCAAGGAAACTGCTAGTCTAAGATCAATAGTTAGGGAGATATAGCTCTTTCTAGTTTGACAGCTGTCTTAAAAAATAAAGACCTTGATGAGATCTATCATTTCTGCAAGGAAACTGCTAGTCTAAGATCAATAGTTAGGGAGATATAGCTCTTTCTAGTTTGAAAGCTGTCATCAAAAATAAAGACCTTGAGATATATCATTTCTGCAAGGAAACTGCTAGTCTAAGATCAATAGTTAGGGAGATATAGCTCTTTCTAGTTTGATAGCAGTCATCAAAAATAAAGATCTTGATGAGATCTATCATTTCTGCAAGGAAACTGCTAGTCTAAGATCAATAGTTAGGGAGATATAGCTCTTTCTAGTTTGACAGCTGTCATCTGAAATAAAGATCTTGATAAGATCTATCATTTCTGCAAGGCAACTGCTAGTCTAAGATCAATAGTTAGGGAGATATAGCTCTTTCTAGTTTGACAGCTGTCATCCGAAATAAAGATCTTGATGAGATCTATCATATCTGCAAGGAAACTGCTAGTCTGAGATCAATTGTTAGGGAGATATAGCTCTTCCTAGTTTGACAGCTGTCATCAAAAATAAAGACCTTGATGAGATCGATCATTTTTCTAATTTGACAGCTGTCATTTGCAATAATATTGAAAATAAAAAACTAAAACGACTATAAACGCTCGACATATCCCACCGACCGCACTAGTTGTGCCGTTCAGTTGGTCGGTGGGGAAAAACTATCTTTTCGTCGTCAATCCATCGAAATACAAACACACGTCAATCTTGTTAGATCGTACGGAACTCCTTCTCGCACTTGGCTGGTTTCTTTTTGTATTTTTTTCCTTGATTGTACTATAAAACATTTGAACGGTGCCCCGGTAGTGCTAACATTTGTAAACAGCACTACCAGTAGTGCGGCTGGTAGTGCTATCTGCAATAAACGGCTTATTTGCTCCTAGTTAATAAATCTTACAAATTATTAATGTTTCATAAAGCTAATAATAATATAAATACAGATAAATGATAGATTTTGCCAGCGCCACCGCCAGTCCTGAATTCGGTTATTGGCGCGACTCCTTAATTAACTCCGTATTTATACTAATAAGGAGTTTATTAATAATTCCAGGACCTAAACAATATGTGTGCTAAGTTCAATCCCGATCCGTCCAGTGGTTGAAGCGTGATTGAGTAACAAACATCCATCCATCCAGACATACTTTCACATTTATAATATTATGAGGATATTAGTACAATAGATCTTCGTTTGAGACTTTCTGAAGATAAAGGTCATACATTTGGCTACATCGTCAATAAAAACAAATATTTTTAGTTTCAATGCAAATATACAGTCGAAGGATCAACCTCGAGAGTAGTTAGTTGCAACTATTATAATCAGTGTAAGTGCTCTATCATTTGAACCATGGAGGTGTCGAACCGGCTGGTCAAAATCCTGAACACGTATTTTTGGTCCGTAAAATACGGTCGTTACGAACGGTCCTGTAATATTTAAAGATTTATTTTTTATTTTTTAGACACTCTTGGACTCTAGAAACATCGGTGGTGTGATGACTGATGCTGCATGGGTATCTTGGTTCATTAACACTTTCTGCAGTGATGACAGCTTACTCCAACCTCTGTGTGTTAATGCACTCTTCGATTCTGATTCTAATTTCAACGCAGTGAGTGATTTTAAATACTAAAATTTGTCAGAATAATCTTTAATGTGTATTTTTAAAGGAGCTATTTACATTCGCCTTTAGAAAACGATATGTGAAGTTAACAAATGGTGATCAGTAGTTGGATACAGGCGGCCAGTCCGTCTATGGATAGCCAAATGGCCACTTGCTTGCCAACGTTCCTCGTTAGGCCAGCGCATGGTTTTGGGCCTCCTTCTCAAAGAAGAGGCCTGTGCCCCTGCAGTGGAGTGTACAATGGCTAATGAAATGTATTTCTTAAAGATAAGTTATATATACAATGTTTGACTTGTTTGTTGAAACTGACATTTATCATTTCAAAAACCAAACTACATAAAATAGGCTTTTATACAGACACAATAGTCCGGTCAAAAGCTCCGAAAAACCTGTGATAGAATTTTTTGTCCATAAACTAGAAGAACTATGATGAAGAAGAACAGAAATTGTGCAACTTCTTCGATAGCTATTTTCTCGTTAATTATGGAATATACAAAAATACAAAATATTTTTTCTTAGAAAATAAATTAAGCTTTCTTTTGATTGCTTTACCGATTAAGGAGTCAATAGCAAAATAAGGCTTTTTAACTAAATCAGTGGCTTTCTGGTGGTGGAAGCCGCACACCCCCAAATTTGATTTTAAGGTTTTGGTTGGCACTTCCAATAATAAGTTTATAAACGAAAATTGCTGTAACAAGTTTTTTGGTAGAAAAATACTATAATGATCTGACTGTGTGTTGACGACTGAAATTATTTCAAGTAGTTGCCGAAACACTGATATCTATAATACGTTTTATTCTGTACTAAATTTAAAATTACCAGATTTAAAAATCCATACTGATATTAACTCTATACTGATTTAAAAATTACGAAATTTACTACTGCACATACACAATTTTTAACCGTCTTTACTATTTCAGACCATCTTTCCCATCATCTTCGGACACACTCCTGCTGGATCATCCATCCGCCAATTTGCTCATTTCTGCCAGAACTATAACGACAGAAAATTCCAACGCTACGACCACGGCGTCTTTGTCAATATGGCCAATTATGGAAGGACAACTCCTCCAGAATATGACCTAGCAAGGATCACTGTCCCCGTCTACCTTTACCACGGTCTTAATGATGACCAAGTTGACCTCCGAGACGTTCAGCTCTTGGCTAGTAACCTTGGAAATGCTCAAGACATCCATATTCTCGAAAGAGAGTCTTTCAACCACTATGATTTCATTTGGGGAGGCGACGTCAAAAACTTGCTCTACGGGAAAATCATCGAAAGGTTAAACTCTGCGAACTAATTGAGAGACTGCATTATATCAAACTGTGTATGGAATATTGTTCTGTTATTTGTAAATATAAATGTACATAATATGATAATTATTTATTTTAAGAAAATAGAAATTAAGTAAATAATAAGTGATAATATTCAACAATTTATATGACTTTCAGTATTAATTTATTAGGAAATACGCTAATTGTAATAGAAAAAAGGTACAGGATAAAAAACGTTTTAATTTATTACAAAAATATTTTTATCCTTGTCATTCTAACTTTCGGTTTGTGCGCGGCGGCCGCTAAAAAAATCACAATTTTAAAAAGGATAAAATTTTCAGAAATGCTAAAGTTCATCGTGACAATAAAGAAAGACATAGGGGGCAGTCGGTATTTTATTTTTCTTTTTATTTTATTATTATAAATTTGAGTTCTAAAGCAGGGTCGCCGTAGCAAATGTGGTGTCGTATGAACGGTCTTCGTTTGGACATTCCAAAGATATATTTTTTTATAATTTTGTGAAATGTTTTTGACTAGTTTCCAAAACAGTATGGTTTCAAAGCAATTTTCTTCCGCGAACGCTTAGGTTGTAGAATGAACTCCCTGCCAAAGTTTTCTCAAAGGACTACAATTGGGGTTCTTCAAAAAAGTGGTTATTAGATTGATAAAGGGTCGGCAGCGGGTGAGTGGCACCCCTGAAATGCAGTCGAGAATTTTTTTTTTATTTATTTGGCATAGCAAACAACTACAGATGAGCATATTACAAATAACAGAAAAGTTATATAAAGTAACTAGCTTTTGCCCGCGGTTCCACTCGCCCTTAATTCGATTATCGGTGTAGGATTTTAACGGCCTAATTATAGAAAAAAAACCGACTCACGCTTAAAGTTTTCAAGGAGCCTCCTTTCTCGGGACTGAAACTATTTCCATGGCAAATTTTATCTTAATTGGTTCAGCGGTTTAAGTGTGAAGAGGTAACCGACAGACAGACAGAGTTACTTCCGCAGACGTTGTTCTGCCCGGAATAGCAGCGCCCCATTAAATATGATATTTTAAATTTAACATTTACATTTTTAAATTTTGCGATTCTTTAATTACTTCTAACCAAATTACGGTGGAGTCATTCTTTTTGGATATCTCACTATGGCCTCTTTGTCTTAATTATTTAATTCTTTATTTTCTTCCAAATCTTCTAAAGTGGAAGTATTGGCGGGTTTTTTTAAAAAAAACCTTTTGATTTTAAGCTAGCCCTTTTGGATGGGTTTTTTTAGTTTTATTTATTCTGTTGTTTCCAAGCTACAAAGGCGATCCGCCAAAACAGCCTTGGGCCCGGCGCAAAAGAAATGTATCTCAGATTTTAGAATTATAATAGTTAAAATATTCCAGCCTATCACTTTTGCCAGATTCGATGGCTAACATAGCTTTTTTTGCCTGAAGAAGTTTCCTAGGCGCTCGACTCGGCAAGTGGCAAGCGCATAAGGCTCTCAGCCGAAAAGTTTTTAAGCAACAGATTAACAGGCCTTAGGGCGCCCAGGTGTACTCAAGCTCGGCTTAGGACATTGCTGGGAGTAGCAAGGATGGAATTGAAGAGCAGCGCAGCGTTGGAGCGTGGTGGGTGTCGACCCCGCCGGGGACGATATGACGGTGTGTTTGTGTTGTGTGTGTTTTGTAATGCCCGTGCGATGGCGATCGTGTAAGGGTCATCTGGGTCGAAATTAAATATATATTTAGACAAACATACTTTATATACACACATTAGTTTTCTAAATCTAATAATACATAATCTAAACCTGAAGCTGGGTGGTCTCGGTCATTTTCATTATTGCTAGCCCAACCGAGATAATACATTACACTTATCACAGGGCGCAACTTCCAAGTGTTCTTTGTCTGTGATAACAGCAACAATACTGTTCTTTGATTGAACTGATACCTAAAATCGCAGTGCTAAATAGTAAATACGTGTAGGTAGTAAGTTTTGATCTCTGTGAATGGATTCGGCAACGAATCAGTAAATTGTCTGATTGAGACTGCGACCTAACGAGTTGATCACGCATTTCAATTTGCTCTGAGTGTCTGTACACCTCGATCTCATACACACCAGTTCTTTTAATGTGTTCGCTGCAGTATGACCTAGCAATTTTATGTGGTACATTGTAACGCTTACGTTAAAACTTTGGAGTAAATAAAATATTTAATAAAAATAAAACTTAATAAATTTAATTATAAACCCTTAATAATATTAAAACTTAAGCTAATTAGTTCTTAACACTTAAATCTAGTTTATATTTGTATATCTAAACATATAACAATTTATGCTAAAATACAAAAATAAATTTTATAATACTCACTAACAAATAAATAATACACATTAAACATAGAATAAATCTTTTAAAACTTATAAAGGACAAATAAATAAATTCTATTAGTAGATATCTAATCACCTAATCGTCATCGCCCGGCTACCTCTGAACCGGTTTGGCGAGTTTCGTGCGCGCGCCGCTCGGTCTAGTTTCTTCGACCACACTCACACCTTACCAGCTATCGGCTAGATATGCGACTTACATTTTGTATTAAAGATAAGATATTCTACCTTATACTAAATTCCTTCTAAAAGTAGTTCTAAATACTTACTAGTAAAACACCCCAAAACTATAGGGGTTTTTTTCAACTCTACTAACAAATCCGGTGAATACAACCACTGGTAATTCCGGTTGATGCCTGCAGTCTACCGGCAGGCGACTTCTGAGCTTACCCTGCTGCCGCCGCCTTGGTGAACTTCGACCCGCAGGAAAGCCTATCGTTCTACACTTAAGTAGACAATTCGCGATGCAATTTGAAGACCATTGTTTGTCAGAAAAAGAACCCCGACCTTTCTAATTCTATATTATCATTATTATAACTTAACTTTATAACTTTACTTCATTAATATAATTATTTAATTCTAAATTCATTTTTTTTATGATGTCACCCTAGCTCAACGTGACAACATGTCTATTGCGAATTTAATAAGTTCCTCGTGTGTTAGTTCTGGGAAATCAGATATTTGTACATTGTTTGTGAACATTTCACCGAAATCGTTCCAGCTGTTTAGGAGGAGTTAGGTGACAAACACACGTACAGAAGAATTATACTTAGAAAATAAACCGACTCACACTTGACGTTTTCGAGTAGCCTATGTCCTTTCCCGGGACTATCTCCATGCCAAATTTCATCTTAATCCGTAAAGTTAACAGTAAAGTAAACAGACAGACAGAGTTACTGTTTATAATATTAGTATGGATATATGACTAGAAAGTGTGATCACAGTGTGATGCGAAGCAAAATATAAACAAGCAAAAGGAAAACAAAAAATAATACATAAATGGTTCTTATAGAAATTGACAGGTAAAGACAAATAAAGAAGTTTAGACAATTTTCATGAGATAAAAAGTTACAAATAACAAAGGAAATTGTTAGTATTCCACAAGTACTGAACTTCAGTGAGAAAAAATAAATCGACATTAATGAAGTTCGAGTTGTTAGATTTTATTATTTGACGTAGGTAATTGGAAGCTGTAGCAAGTGATTTGTTCAGTTGTATATTTTTTATATTCATATTCTTTATTTCATAAATTAAAGCATTACATGTCAAATAATAATTAAGTTCATAGTCATAAATACATTAAATTAATTCTAACATTATCAATAAATGGAATTAAATTAAATATAAACAGTTAAAATAAAATATGTCATATAAGGTGGAATAAAATCATGTCAAATTAAGATACTTTATATTCAAATGTTGTGTTTCTCGAAATACTGTTTTGTGTCACAGTAAGCCTCATTTTGTAGCCACTGTTTTAGTTTTGTCAAAAAAATATTGTTATCGTCACATTATTTGATAAATTCTGGTATTAAATTATATACCTTAGGGCCCATGCAGACATAGTTTTAGAGGTCTTGGTTAGTCTATAATTAATGTTTTGAAGTTTTGTGACTTGTCTAGTAGGATTTTTATGTATATCGGAGCGATCCGGAAATAGGCCTATGTTCGATCTCACATATTTAGCGATACCATAAATATACTGCGATATATAATTAAATCTGTAAATAACTTTAGTTTTTCTTCTGCGTGTTGTGGTATATTTTTATCCCGTTGAGCGCCATTTTGTCAAGACTTTTCCTCAGGGGAAAATAAATAAAAATATTCTGATGAGTCCGTTAATTAAATTAATACACTTTTTAGTACTACCACTTTTTAACAATGTAATATAATGATTTTCTGAATATCTGAAAGTAAATTTAATTTCCAGTAATTTTCCTAAATTACCCAACTTTTGTATTTTGTCTACGACTGTACCGCAAATGTTTTTACGATTATTTCCTTGTAAAAGTGTAAATATGCTCACATATTATTCTAAGTAGAATTGTTCATACTGTAATCCAGCCCAGTAAAGTATAATCAACGCCGGCTATTGAAAATCTTTAAAATTATTTCAAAACGGCGAAATTTCCGATCCCGTCGTATAGCAGAAAATATCCTCACGATAATAAAATGTAAATTGGTACCTGAAGTTAAGGGTTTAAGGATAACCCCTAAACCCCAACAAAAAATATAGGTATTGGTCATTTAATTCCTGAACTCCATTAATCCTTCACCATCAATAATATCTTGCTTCAGGAAGTTATACCATTTTCTTTTTTTTTGGTACGCTTCACACGTACTCTCTCAAATTTTTTAGTTTTAATTTCATTTCTTAATCTTTACATTTTTTATCTGTCAGTTATTCAAAATCAAATTTTCAAGTCAAACGGTATGTCAATGTAAATAAGTTTGACATTACTTCCATGGATTTAGAAATTACAATTTTTGGAATAAATCACGCAAAAGGAGAACTAAAGTTATTTACAGACTAAAAAATATACAACTAAACAAATCACTTGCTACAAAACGCAGTCCTACATTTGTGCGACACGGACCAGTGGCAAAAGGCTTGAGGTCACGTGCCAGTTGTCTGTGCACCGTTCTAGGAGTATAGTAGTATAGCACTGTCAGTTCAATGCAGTTGCAATTTGTTTGATAGAATTGCATGTAAAAGCGTACATTCTTTCGTCTGGACTAGCCTGGACTGAAGGGAAATGCAGTTTATACTTTTTCAAGAGTTCGTCAAGTAAATGTTTAAGTAAGTCAATGTATTTGTCAAAGATGACTGATGATTATACGTCTAGATACCGTGTCCCAAACAACATCAAACGGAGTACTGCGAGCCATTGTCCTATCAATGTGTGTAAATCAGCTAAGACTATCATTTTTCGTCGTGCGTAATTACCAACCTTAAAGTGATTGTCCCGAATTGAGGAGTTCTTACTTTTATTCGGTAGGTACTACAATTTATTTTCACTTTCGATAACCCCCTGTGATGACACAATATTTTGAGATAGAACGTAAGCCAATAGATACGAAGGTAGCAATCAGTTGACCATGGCCATGTAATGCATGTTAAAATCTTAAAGTAAGTTCCAAATATTGTATACTGTAGTGCTAAACGGTAGATGTATGGACAAAATAAAATCCGTCCCTCTCTGCCATGGCATCCGTGCGCGCCGTGTACGTTATTCATAAATTCAAATTGAAATTCAATATAATTTATTCAGTTTAGGCTACAATAATTGAGCACTTACTTATGATTGTCACTACGCCATTCGTAAGTCTATAGGGCGGGAGACTTTGTACTGAGAAGAACCGGCAAGAAACTCAGCAAGGGCATTTCTTTTCTCCCTTTCTCTTACAGCGTCCAATTAAAATATGGGAAAATGCCCTCCCTATCATAAAAGGACACTTTCCATTACAAACATAAAAAACATGAGATATAAAGAACAAGCACAACATAAAAAAGTATCTAATTGCAATATATAAAAAAAAGACAGTTTATGTATTCATCATTAAGAAATAATCAATGTCTAACAGTATAGATAAACAAAACAAAAAAGTAAGACTAAATACTAAGAATACAAAGAAGTTTGCAAGAGCAGACCAGCCTCCACAGGCGGCACCCGTTCACGAGTATGACACATGAATCAGACATCGCTTCGCTCAACCATGTTTTAGGGAACATAACGACCCGACACACACGCCACCACCGCAGAGACACTTTCAAAGAGCATGACACACTCAAGCAACTCCAATAAAACTTCGATTGTACTAGTTACAATGTGTGTAGTAAAGGAGAAGATTGGAAGGTTCGTTCGTAATGCTTTACCACCGAGAAGATCCGGCAATAAACTCAGCAGTTAATCTTTTATACATCATATAAAAATACAATATAGCCTTAAACTAGGTAATAACATAATATACAATGTTTTAATTTCAAAAATATTTCAAATGCCCCAATACAAATCAAATAAGTTCTAATTTTTCCAAGCATTTTTATCATTTATGTATTCATCAACTTTGTTATAGCTTTTTTTCATTAAACTATCTTTGACATATATTTTAAATTTATTTGAGGGTAAATTAACCATATGTTCTGGAACTTTATTGTAGCAAAATATACTTTATATTGCGAAAGAGCTATGTACCTTCTGAAGACGACATTTTGAAATTACCAATTTATCCTTATTCCTTGTGTTAACACTGTGGAGGTCACTATTTTTAGCAAATAAGTGAGTTAAAATATTAATTTCCCTAAATAGTTCCCTAAGAGAAATTCAAGGTCCTAATTTATAAATTGACAGTATTGCTCTCTTTTGCAAAATAAAGACTGTATCAATATCAGCTGCCTTACCCCAAAGCAAAATGCCATAAGACATGAAGGAATGGAAATAGCTAAAGTAGACCAAGCGAGCAGTGTCAACATCTGTAAGCTGCCTAACTTTCCTAACTGCATAGGCAGCTGAACTGAGTTTCCCTGCAAGAACTGAAATGTGAGGGTTCCACTGCAGCCTATTGTCTAATGTAATACCTAGAAACACTGTTGAGTCTAATAGTTCTAATTCTTCTCCGCTTAGGGATAATTTTGTACTTATGTTCCTGACATTTGGCATCATAAATTTTAAACACTTAGTCTTTTTCGCATTAAGAAGTAAATTATTTGCCGTAAACCACTGAAGAACCTGAGAAAGCGCACTACTTACGTCGTCAAAATTAGTTTTATTTCTGTCAACTTTAAATAAAAGAGATGTGTCATCAGCAAATGGTACAATCTTGCTCAGCTTCTCCACAAATAAAGGCAAGTCATTTATGTAAATTAAAAATAGAAAAGGACCTAAAATAGAACCTTGAGGAACTCCTAATTTTACTTCTGAGAAATTGGATTTTACTTAATTGATTTGAACTCTTGATCCTCTTGGCAGCTATCACCTCTCTCTCTATGATTATAAAGTTTTGATAACGTTTCAAATACAAAAGGTCCTTATCTTATTATTTTATCCATCTAACCTAATCATAAATATAGATAGATAGAGTGTGTATGAAACAGAGGATGATTTTTATCTGTCTGATGTTAGAAATAACTTCCAAGACCCTCTAGGATCCTATAGTTTTTTCTGTAAAGCAGCCGAGTGGCTGCTATTTCAACAATAGTTCATTAATAATAAATTTCAAAATTATCAAAATGTTTCAAATCTTAGTAAATATAATTATTCTTTTACTTTAAATGTTAATTATACTTTTTAGGGTTCCGTAGTCAACAAGGAACCCTTATAGTTTCACCATGTCCGTCCGCCCGTCTGTCTGTCCGCGGCTTAGCTCAGAGACCATTAATACTAGAAAGCTGTCATTTATATTAATATTAATTAGGCAAACAAAGTGGTAAAACAAAATTTAAAAAAAAAAAAATCAGTTGCCTACACGTAAAGTTGGGATAAATAGTTTTTCCCGTATACCCCATAGTGTGGGGTGTCGTTGGATATCTCGTTTAAAAATATAGGGGGTGTGTGAAAAGTCAGCGATGCGTTTGCGAAATATTAAGCTTTAAAGTGCAATTTTTCTTAGACCCAACTGCCTGCTAAATGGCTGTTCTTGGGTGTGTGAAAAAAAACTGTGTGAAAACTATCATAGCTAAGGCTTTTAAACTTAATTAGTAATAGTTGGCCAACTTGAAAAATGTAGTCGGAGAAGTAAAAATTTCGTACAAATTGATGTTGGTAATTGTTTAAAACAGGTATTAAATATAGGTTTATGAACCATGTAACATTGTAGAAAAATAAAATTATAACATTCTGAATACTAATACTTTTTATTTGGATTTTCAGTTACTACGGAACTCTATACTGCACGTGAACCGACACGCACTTGGCCGGTTTTTCTTAAGCCTTGTGTATTTTAGAGCAATTTTATGTCAATTTCGTGAAATTACTATTAAGAATACTACAATTTATTTTTAAAGTAAGAAATCCTTAGGTACTTAAGAAAGTAAGTCTGTTTGTTTGTTTTCTATTCCTTAGCGTCACTACGAAGCAACCAATTGTGCTGATTTTTGGTACAAAGATTGTTGAAGAAACGGAAAAAGACATAGGTTACCTACTTTTTATTCCCAAATATATCCGCAGGAATAACGATAACCAAATCCCACATGGATAAACTGTATAGCTACTGCTATAGCTTACTGCAGCAAATTTTATCTCTACATATAATCAAAGAGTTGCCGTATATTTTTCACGCCGATAACCGAATTTAGTGCGAGCGGAGCTACAGACTAAAGCTAGTATTCTCATAAACATAAATCTAATAAAAGCAAGACCTTGATCTACTAGATTTTATTAATAAAGATGATACCTATGACATAAATTTGAAATTGCTCGATTATCCTCCTTACAAAGATTGTTTAAACATCAGCTGCGTATTCTATTAATAAAATACTGTGTACCGGTACAGACTAAACTAAGTAGCTAAACAATAAGTATACTATTCGAGCTGTAGTTTTGTCAGTTAGTTGACAATTGCTGCAGAACTAAGTTTATTTGCCAATCTAGCTTTATGTGCCCGCCAATGAAGCTTTGTGTCTAGAATGTCTGTCTGTTCCCTAAAAATGCTTTGTAATCTACAAGAATTATGTAATTGCTTCCTGTATATAACGTAATTCCATGGCAAAGATGTAGCTGGGATTTTCACTGGCCAGACTTGTGCCTCGATAGCTCAATTGGTAAAACACTCACACGGAAAGTAAGGATGTTGCAGGATCAAGTCTTGGCTCCAGGTACGGGCTCGAGGTTTATCTTTTGAGTGCATCCTTGCTATAAAATATTTATTGATATTGATGATGCAGACATAGATATGGCATGTATGATATATTTCTTTCAAAGACTCTATCCTTCAGGGAGTCATTAAAGCAAAAAGATTTTTTATATGTATGTATATTTATATTGTATGTACTAGGACAACAGTTGTCTACATTATCTAAAATAAAAAAGGTGAATCTCAGTCTTCAGTCAGGAACCTAAAATATATAGAGAGGACAAAAGTGTATTCAGTCAGGAACCTAAAATATATAGAGAGGACAAAAGTGTATTCAGTCAGGAACCTAAAATATATAGAGAGGACAAAAGTGTATTCAGTCAGGAACCTAAAATATATAGAGAGGACAAAAGTGTATTCAGTCAGGAACCTAAAATATATAGTGAGGACAAAAGTGTATAAGGAAAATTGCGTATTGATTAAGCAAAAGGACTTTTTAAAATACTGTTTGCTTTCTGGTTTGTTTTTGGTAACTACCTACGCAAAATGGTTTAAAATCATTACTTTTCATCAAAATATCTCGGCAATAATCTTTTATTCGGCACACAGTTTTGAAGTGCTTAATTTGGCGCTTCGATAGATTCCTAAGATAATTTAACTGACGATAAAATCATCCTGAAGGGTATTTTGCGTTTGGTGAATCATACTGATTTCCTGAGTCTGAATCATCAACAAATTGCACGTGTCATAGATTACATATTGCGAATAGATCTTGATTTGATTTTATTAATAGATATGTAGGTACCGACTTCTGACCGCACACGTGTAGGATTAAAATTTTCGTAACCTCATTTGCTTTCAGTCATTGTATTTGTGAGGAAAGATGAAATAATAATAACCACATTAAAATCCACTTGTTTTTGCCCGAGTCATTATATTCCCTTTGCCCCAAGACTGATTTACATCGGTCGGTACGGGTGGTATGAATGGTGGTATCGATAGGTACCGCTTTAAGATTCCTTTACTTCTTTTTACTTAAATTAATCGTAACATGCGTAGTAATGTAATTTTTTTTTATTTCAGCATAGTATATGCTATTGGCGCCAAATGGCCAGTGAGTTTATTTCAATAATAGTGTATGTTTACTTCCACGAGCGTGGCGCGCGAAAAGAGAAATCCGCGCGTTATTTTTAACGCGTTATATTTACAAAATAAATATGAGTAGGTATAAAGGTTAGACCGCATTAGACGACTGAGCGGCGCGGCACGATGCGGTCAAATTTTCTTTGTATACAATTGTCCGAGGTAGTGCAACATAGCAAGCGGCGCGACACTGCGCATCACTTAATTTGTTTAAGGCGTAAGACAAGAAAAGAGTATTTCATTTCTTAAACAATATTCAGAGCGATACGTCCTCCAAAATGCAACTTGACATGAATAGTACCTACCCAAAAAATTATAATTGAGTAATCCTGCCAAATATTATATTTTCAGGTATTAAGCCGAAATTCATATCTATCCGGTGCACAAGACATTTATTTTTGGGAATCTTAGATGGTAACTACACTTATGAACTTTTAAAGGGTTTTACTCAAAAACTAAACTAATTGGAAATTTGGAATCTCTGTACATTGTTTATTATGAAATTTGTTTAAACAAAAAGTAGGTTCTGAAAATTCCGATTCATTTTGTAGTTCGAAACACAAACAAACTTTATTTTCTCCTCGAACACGTCCCTCGGCAGGCTAAAGCACTCTTCAATCTACCCTGTCTTCCTATGAATATAGCGTTATGTAAGTATATAATTATTTTTAATTCACAATCATGATATTTACATGTTATGTCAATTTCCTTTATTTGCCTATTCTAATTTGACAATAAGGACTAATAACAAACACGCGTCACCG
This sequence comes from Apoda limacodes, assembly GCA_946406115.1. Taxonomy (NCBI): domain Eukaryota; kingdom Metazoa; phylum Arthropoda; class Insecta; order Lepidoptera; family Limacodidae; genus Apoda; species Apoda limacodes. The sequence continues at coordinate 28,160,467 of OX291550.1, forward strand.
TACCACTGTCATCAAAGGAGCCAAATACACAAATACTGCAACTACACATTGGCCGTATTCAGGGATGTTAGATATACAATAATTATAGTATCCATACAATAATTTCGCCTCTGACACAATATACAATAGTGTTTTGACTATTGTATGCAAAAGTTTTTATTTTTATTTTTAATACCACTAAGGTGGCAAACAGCACACGGTCCTCCTGATGGTAAGCGGTCACCGTGGTCTATGGACTCTTGTAACACCAAAAATCCAATAACTTAACTTAATAACCCCATACTGTAGTCCTTAGAGAAAACCTTGGCAGGAAGCTCATTCCACAACCCAAGCGTTCGCAGGAGGAAGTTTCTCTGAAACCGCACTGTACGCGACCATTTAGGTTCTAAAGTGTGAGAATGAATTCCCTGCCAATGGCGAGCGGTGCGATGGTAGAAAGTAGCCGTGGGCATCATTGCGAACAATTCCTCAGAACACATCCCATTGTACAAGCAGTAGAACATACACAGGGAGGCAAAGTCGCTGCTCAGACTTAAGGGTTCGATACGGCAAGTGACTTTGGGATCGTCGACAATTCTCACAGCCCGTCAGTCAAAAGGGCCAAGTTGGTATCCGGGTGCACCCGCCCAGAGATGGCAGCAGTACAATGATTTAGGGCTTAGTCAACACACAGACTTTTTGTTTAATTATAGGATTGGCTGTAGTGAGCAAAATCCAAAACCGCAAATGATTGTTTGTAAAATTTTATAGTTTGATACGACAAAAAAGCCAAATAAAAGAGGTTGTCATAACCAAGTTTTTTTCTATAGCTGATAGACAGTCCATTTAAATGTGGGCAATACAATAATTTGGTTGTAAATACAATAATTCTAGCCCGCCTGCACAATAATTCCACAGATGACGCCTAACATCCCTGGCCGTATTGACTAGTACGAATATCTTTTGTTTGTTTTGGGGTTTCACTATTTTACATGTTTTATTATAAATTGGGATGATGCAACTATTCTAATGTTTTTAGAACTTTATTAAATAAATTCGTGCATAAGGGATCCTCAGAATAATAATCATAAAATCCCGCTGTAAGTGCCAACTCGTCCAACATGTATTGTGTGCGATCGTATTCGTTACTAATATCAAAATATTTGCAATTTGGCTTCACGTGGCATATTGTCGTTTATTGCTTATTGGCGTTTTCGTCAAATATTTGCTGAATATAGTGAATACAAATACATAAACAAAAATTATTTGCATAGTTTGTTGTTTACTGACACATACTCAATAACAATTCTGCTTTGTACTTACTTACACACTCACTACTTCACCAGTAAACATTCTGGTGTACGTGCTAAGAGTTTTCAGACACACTCCGTACACTGAATTTTAAAAAGAGTTACTTGAGGTTATTTTTTAAGATTTACCAACGAATGAAACATATAATGTTTTTTTTAAATATTCATCCTTCAGGTAACGGTAACTATACCTAGCCTTTTTTTCTCATTTCATAATAATCCTATACAGTGATTTTTGAAGATTTAACTAATGACACCCTACAGCTACAGAGTATGGTGCGTAAAAAAAATTAAATCCTTCAGTTCTTTATATGGAAAACTACCAAACTCTTTTTTAATTTCATAATTAATCTACCGAGTATTTGTTTCAAAGTTAAATTTTTAATTATATTTGCCCTGAGTCGGCACAAGATATATGTATAAAACATTGCAAGTATACATACAGTATATTATAGAAAGCGTATTTCTCACTACCTCTTAGCTTCATTAGCCTCATACTCATACGTCCCCACGGCCTAGCCCTACAAACAGCCTAGGCCCAGTGTGGGTTGTGAACCAATTTCAATAGACTTCGAGTTCCTTAATCTGTCATATGGACTGTGCAATAGCCGAGGCGACTCTGCGGTCTCTTTTCTTTGTTTAATAACGTCCACAATATATATTTGTTGATGTTTTATCGAGCGACACGACACAATATTTCCATGGACGCTGCGCACCAATCTCGCCTGGCCTTGCCTAGAACATCTAAGATAAAATCGTATCGTGTTTCTCGATGGTAAATTATAAAAACGCCCATACGGTTATTTTAACCATTGCCACTCCTCATACATCCTTCAGTTCTATATATGGAAAGATAGCGTTTACTTCTTTCTGATTTCATAATAAATTTATACGTCACATGTACGTTCCTTGGTAGCTAAAGATTTGATGCAAGTTTCAAAATTTACTTTTCACTGCTTTAACATCGTAGACTAAATGTATTTCAGGAAACACTGGAAAAAGTTTGATTAACACATCTACAAATGCTTCAAATCCGTCAAAAAAAGGTGTTATATTTTTGATAGTAATTTTAATATAAGAAAGACGCAAATATCTTACAATAGTCATAAACTGATATATCACAAAGAATAAAAATAAATCGTCGACTACAACAATTATCTCCGGTGATTTTACAAAAATACACTCGTAACGCAATATGACTAACAATGCGATATTTTTAAGTATTTATATCAAGTCTTTATAAAGTTGTAAAAAATATATTGAGTAGTAAAGTTTTTTTTCTAGTGCATAATAAGATAAATAAGCAATGCCAATGACTACAAATTTATAAAAGTTTGAAAATTTAGCGAAGTTGGGTAATTGTAATAGTTACGGCGTATTTTTAGTGAATATGTCAAACAACATTTTCTTTTAATTAATAGCCACAACGTGAGCTTATGATATGCGTAATACGTAAATATACTCAAAATTACAGAAAAGAAAAAGAAAAAATAGGGTTTAAATATGAGGTAAATAAATAATAAGAGTCAACCATATGATTATGGAACACGAGCAAACAATATAAGTGTGTGTGTGTGTTATGTGTAAGGGTGTGCGTATGGGAGGGTGCGTATTGTATATAGTTGTTTTAGTGTGTTTGAGGAAGGAAGACTGAATATGATATACATATTTAAGATTGTAGACGCATTTTCGAGTAATATTGCATTACAGGAGGACACATTTGTAATTTATGACCTTTTTCAGAAAGTTCTATTTTGCAAATTATAAAAATGTGAAAGTCTGTATGCAACGTTACATCCATTGCACGTACGGTAAAATAAAGAATGACACGTACTTTTTTTTCAATAAGAAATTGAATTTAAAGCGTATAACTTCTCCTATTTTTAAAAAGAAAAATATGTTATGCGCTTCGGACAGCTTGACAAGGATATATGACTAATATTGGATGTACTACACGAAAAAAATAGATGAAGAATTTGTGACGTAGATTGCTTACTTCGGCACACAGTTAGCACGGTAGTAACAACATACAGTTTATGCACATCTGCAGTTCAGAACCGAAAAGTATAAACGGGATTTCTAATATGGCTTCAGATTTTTTTTAAAAAAAGTTCAAATTGGAGTCTAACATTATTAAGTGCCAAACAAAATAAAAGTACTTTATAATTTTCACACAAATCTACTTTGATCTTAAGTCAATTTTGCTAAGTAACAAAATTACCAAGATACTCCTAGCGAAGCTAAAAACGTAGAGTAGGTGTATAGATACTATAAATAATATGAAGCCTTAAACTAAACTAATAACCCTATTCGGGAATAGTATTGCACCAGTCAAAGTAATTAGGTACGAAATGCTTAAATTAATCGTTGGTATTGTAACAAATTAAATGTCTAAAAGGATCAATATAAACCTGAAGCCATATCTGTTACTTTATGTGCACCGTAGATTGTAGAAGATCCCATCGAAGACATGGTTCGCTTTAAATCAGCATGGCTGTGTGTGCCAGTCATAACTAAGCTGGTCATACTGGCTGGTGCGTCTCTCATAACATGCTGGTTAGAATAAAATCCACCATTACCCACACCACGTTTAACTAAAAAAGTTCCACTGTTGAAAGATGATTGGTTATCATAAGATCCAGTACTTATTTTCGAATGTGGTAAGAAAAATTTGTGAGGAAAATCTGGTTGAATCAAAGGTTCTTCTTTAATTATAAGATTTTTCTTATCAATTTTTTGATGGAGAGCGTCATTGAGTCTACTATTCGGTCTTGTCAGCGGCACGACAGGTGTGTCGTTTTCCAAATCACTGCGTGTTTGTGAAACAGACCTTTGTCGCTTCTCATACGAATGTTTTTGCTTTCTTGGTTCGGCCATCATTACAATATCTACCATAGAATTCAATCCTTCGTCTATTCTGTCAAGGCTTTTTGTTAATTTTTTTGATTCTATCAGGTTCACTATTTTGTCAACCCGACTATTTTTAGAACTTGTACTTTGAATGGGTGTTAGTGACACAGCACGCCGAGTTTCAGTAAAAAACATATTGTCGATATATTCTCGTTGACGTGAGCCCTTCTCAGAATTTTGAAAAGATTCACTCCTTTTTACTTTTCTACAATCTTCGCTGGAGCGTGTCCTTGATCTGTCTTCATCTTTTTCTATCAAAGAGTTAAATTTAGCTCGGCATTGATTGAAGTCAAAACTAGATCCTGAATCTTTCTTATTTAAAATATTTTCACAACGCGAAGAACTTAGAAGTGAATCAGAACCTTCGTCGCTTGAAAAGTAAGGATCGTCATAGAGTTCTGAAGATTTATTGTAACCTACTCCAAGTCCAGCTCGTGGCATACATAAATGTAATAAGCTCTTCGTTCTTCGGGGTGGTTGAGGAAATATTTTGCTTGGAACAATTTCGGACTCTTCTTCGTCTTCATTTTTCTCATTTAAAAACTCCGAACTACTGGTTATTTGGATACTATGTCTGGTACTAGTAACGGAATCTTCTTTTTCCACATTTCGATGTTTGTGTTTTTCTAATGACTTGACAGACAAATTCCCATTTAGAGTTTTGTTACGTTTTAAGGATTGGTCATCAGTACAATTAATTCTGTTTTTACGATATTGTTCTGATTCTGCATCGTTGACTAAATTTCTAAGCTCTTGTATTACTTCATCAATTGTTGTTTCTTCTTCATCATCTGTCGGAGTAGTGTTCTCACATTTAATTTTAGTAGGTTCTAACTTCTTTTGTAGCGCACGTTTGTTACGAATGACTTCGTAGGTTTCATTCTTATTACTAAATACGTCATAAATTATAGAATTTCTTTGATGATCACCTTCTGGACTTAATGAGCGTTCTGAAGAACTTATTCCCTCGTCTTCAGGTGGTGATGACTCATCTGTAATTTGATTTTTACTATAGAATTTCTATTAATTCACTTACGTATCAAAAGTTTATTGTAAACATTCAAAAATACACGTAAAATTATTTTGAAAATAAATAATAAAAACAATACACATAGATTATGTTGTAGAATACACATAGGTCTACTTACCTCTATTATTGGAAATGGCATTCTTTTTCTTGGCAGAAAAGTTTTTTTTCCGGTTCGAGTTGCCGTGTTCTGAACGCAGAGATGACACTTCTTCTTGCAACTCACAGCATTTATCTTTCAAACACTTTTCTAGTGATTTTAGAATGCCTTTTTCTTCTTGAAGTATCTTAAAATAATTATTTTAAGTGAAAATTAAAGCGAATAGACTTATTTATTGTGAAATTTTAGCAGTTACCTTTATTGTATATTTGAAGAGACATAAGATAATATAACATAACATTGATATTGATAAAAGTTTATTTATTACCTTAACTCTCTTCTCCAGGAGTTCTAGTTTGTGTCTGAGGTCATCCTTTTCTTTTTGTGCCTCATTCGCTTTCTCATTCAATGTGTCTATATCAATCAATTGTTTTTCATAATATTCTATCTCCTTTGTCACTAGTTCGTTGCTTGACAATTTAGTCACCATCTGTAATCAAATCAGTATTTTCAGGCATTGTATATAGCTATGTATACGTCATGGTATTTTTCCCCAGAACCCCCTTCCAATGACTGGACACATACCCACACCAACCACTTAAGGTCTGCGTGACAAGGGGTGAGCCCTTCGCCGCAACATCGCTTCTAATACAGTGTATATGAACTAAGGTAGCTTTATATCTGACCCATAAGTTCTAAATTAGCAGCTTTAAAGTAATAAGCGATAAAAAAAAAGACCTGGGACAGAATAATATACCCGCATTACCTGTTCTTGACAGACTATAAGAAGTAAGTCAGGATTGCGCAAATTCCCTTTACTTTTTAGGAGGTTAATTTTTTATATCTTATCAAAAAAAATGTCTTACATTTTTTAAAGTGAAGATATCAAATCCAGCCTGTTCCAATTCAGCTTGTATATATAGTTTCCTTTGCGGAGTTGGTGCGCTGCTCAACAGCGCGTTAATAAAGGCCATGCCAGCTGCATGAAGGTCTCCCGTACCAGCTGCACTTTGCAGCATCCCCACCAGGAACCTGAATCGTACTGGTTCTCCATAGCGAAGTCGTAACGTGGAGAGTGCTTCAGAGATCATGGTGTGACCATGTGCTGGAGGATAGCACGCCTTTGTCAGGAGCTGGAAAATGTAATAGTCGAAATCACTTTACTTTTTGAAGTTTTATTTTAATTGATTTCAAAGTGTCTAGAGTCTAGAGAATATAATTTAATTATTTAAATTCATCTGGTTGTAAATCCATTAACATTCACCATACTTAATTTTAACCCATTAATGTTGACGACTAAGTGAGAATACGTACAATTACATTTCCAGATTAAATGTAAGCCCATCAAGCAATGAATAATTAGTTAAATAGTATAGATTTTGCATATAGCATGGTTACTTCCCATCTTACGGTTCAAATCAGTTAGTGACTAACTGCGTGGTTACGATAAAAAACCAGCCAAGTGCGAGTCTGGCTCGCGCACTAAGGGTTCCGTGCAAAGTAATTATATGTTGTTGTATATTATTAAAAATATTTTTATTAAATGATGTAACTATTATCTGTACTATAAGACGTTGCTTCGTACCAAGTTCTGAGTTCACGGGAAGTACCTGTAGGTTTCGATTCCCTTGCGAGTTTCAAAAATTTGCGGCATAAACGGCTGTATCTTTTGACTGCGTTGGCTTAGAAGTTTGATTTTTACACAGCTCCAAGGGACAGCAGACTTGAGTATTTGATATAAATTTTAGCTTGATACCTCCACGCGTTCCTGAGAAAAAGAGTCTTGACAGACGGACAGACGGACGGACAACAAAGTGATCCTATAAGGGTTCTGTTTTTCCTTTTGAGGTACGGAACCATAAAAAGAATTAATGATGAACGGTTGCGCAGTATAAATTAATAGTACTTACTTCAAAAGGTGCAATACACAGTACCTGCAAGGCGAGAACCCTTGACTTGTTTACAGTTGACATGATGCAGGCGGTGAGGGTGTAGACGCCGTGAGACGCAGCCACCAGGCGACGTACACAGTCAGGGTACCGGCTACAGCAGCTCCATAGGCACTGTCTGTCAGAAGGAAACATATACTTCATACAAAAATCGCGTTATTTGTGACTAGGTACCACTTCAGAAAAAGTGTGTATATAGTATATATACGAGCGGTAACAGGATCGAAATAAACACATGTGCACATATTCAAAAAAGAAGAAGGAGATTCTCATTTCTCATGTATATATTTTTTTATTATCCTCGCTGATTGGGAATCGATTTGAATGATTATCCGGAGTTGAATGCTTCCCTAAACGACGAATGCTCTCTGGGTTGGTTCTATTTAAATTTGATAAGAAGCGGATTAGAAAAAATGTTTTTAATTCTATTATTAGTAGTTACTTAGACCACTTACTGAAACGTGACCAGTATTTCTAGTAGTGGTTCAGTAGTTGCAACTTATAATTTAAAAACAAACTATTTTAAAAACAAATACATTAACCCCACTGCAAAAAAATAAATCCGACGGGAAAGCAAAGAGAACACGTAGCTTAATGTCGAGTCAGTATGTCTGCTTTAAGGATTTATTATTTACTTTTAATGGATTATTGAACTCGAAATAATATTTTTGTTAAAAAAAATTTTTTATACAAACTTACACTTTTATGGTTTCGTCATGTCCGTACGTCAACGCGGTAAAAAGTACAGGTAAGTACCTACTTAACAAAGACATCAGAGTAGGGTACTTACTTACAAGCATACTTACAAACACGCTAGCTCATCAAGAAGCGGCCTGCGCCTGACAGCGGGCGGCCCTCGCGCGCCCTCTGCCTGACTCAGGTGCACATTGCGGAGTAGCTCCAGCAGTAAAGTTACTCCATCTAGCGGCTCGCAAGAGAACTCTTGCACGAAACTGTAATAAAAAATAATTTTGTTTTCTGTAAACAAAAGGCGAATTACATTGTTTAACTATTGGTACCAAATGAATGTATGCAATTATTGCGAAAGTAGGTAATTTAAAAAACACGAGTGTGACAACATCATAGCACGAGTGTAAAAATCGTATAACCGGACACAATATATGTAGTTTGTTGGCACATATACCTAAATGTAAAAGAACGATGAACTCTGATACCCTTTGACTTATCACACATCGAGGTGTTTTTTCATGAAGAAGTTATTTGTGGTAAATTTTGCTATAACTCGCCACTAAAGGGCGCTGCAGCACGTCAACTTTGAGAGCTGAACACGTGTGCCGGGACAGCTAGTAGTATAATATTAATTTATAAGACAAGGGAAAAACATTTTAATTATGTGTTTTTAAATTTTTATAGTCAGGGTTTCGTACGCCCAAAAGCAAAAATGGAACTCCTATATGACCTCTCAGAACGGGAAAACCTATAAAGAGCCAATATAATATATTGTAGTCTTTAAGTAACTTGGTCAATTTTGTTGCATAAAATTAAGAAGGTATATTTTGTATTATGGTATCGTGGTAGAGCGTGAGTCCGACTCACACTTGACCTATTTTAAAAAGTGATTTTTTTCTGCTTGCTGGATATTTGTAAGTACATACCCAATTTTTTTCTTCTATTTTATATTTTATCAATTAATAACGTTTGACTTATCGCATACCTATATAAGTTATCTACTTTACAATTAGTCAGATGCTCGTGTAGGTACATATTGTAAATGTCATCAAGCTACAGTTTTTTTATTAAAAAAATGTAATTGCTGCAGAATCCAGAATGGTCAGGGTCTGGACAAAAAGCAATAACGCTGGTGTATAATTTTAGCGACGTAAAGAAAACGACCCACAATTGCACGTCGAGATTTGCTAGAAATTGTCCTTGCAATTTAAAATAAAAACACTTTTCCGAACAGGCCAAAACATAAGCGTTAGCGGAGAATGAGATGTAATTGAATGATAAACTAATGTAACAATGCTTACGATTAGTTGCTGTGGTGTGTCTGTTGTTTGATGTATTCACATGAGAGGTACAAGAACATAATTTTTAAACCTCTGGACAGCCTCTTTTCACCAAACCCTTAGTCCTGTGAGACAGGTGGTGAGCTCATTGCCATAACACTGCTTCTGATGCAGTGTATATGGACTAAGATAGCTTTATATATATCCCATAGTCATGAATACCAGCTTTATAGTAATAACGTAAAGATGACATAATAAAGTGATATGTCGAAAGACCCATGTCACATACTCAATATATCATTTTCAACCTAAGTTAAAAATAAAAACAGTGACTTTCAATGTTAAATACCTATTTAAGTTTTTATTTTTTTGTCTTGCATGTTTATTGGCATGCTATTTAACATATTTAATTTATATGTTTAACGACACTAGGTTACAATACCAGTTTACTACCCCATTTTTTTTTTATTTAGTACCTAAGTCAGTCAGTCAAAAACTTACCAAAGAAATAGAAATAGAAAGGTAATTTAGTATAATACAGTTTTAGTATTAATAAAAGCTTAATATTTATATGTATATTATGAACATTTCTAATAAACCGCTTCCACCTGTGAATTAGTTACTTAAGCTTCCTTAAAAACATAGACAAGGCACTATAGACAAGCATAAGTGAGATGACGCTAATTAGGAATTTCCTACTAATTATTTTAGTGACGTGCCTTTTAGGTTTCCGCACAGAAAGAGCATGATGCATTCTAAAAATAATAAAAAAGTTCTTAAAATAAGCTACAATTATTATTCTTTTTGCTAAAAAGTAGTTTTTAGGTTTCCGTTGCTAAGTGGCAAAAACAGAGCTCTTGCATACTCGTCATATTAACAGCTTTATAATTTTAGTCTTTGCCTCGATTCTGATTAAAAAAATTATAGAAAGGTGTCTTGTATAAACGGTCTTAAAATTGAGTAATTTTTTAAGGGTGGGTGGTCCTCATATTGAGCGAGTGTGGAACACTTAAGAGAAAGGGCATAATTATTGGACCTGCACATTAAAAAAATGCACGTTAAATACTTGGATTTCAAAATCCAAAAGGTCATAGAGGACTTTTTATAAACGTGGTCTCATAGGATGTGTCGTCGGTTCCAAACTCGCAAGCCCTTTCCAACCTTTAAGAGGACGACAAACGCCAGTGACCTTTATCAAGTATAAAGCAAGTTAAAACCATTTGAACGTTGAACTTCGCACGTCATGTTTTATAAAGCTTACGCATAGCACGCTACGTTTTTGGCCTGTTATATTTTTTTTGATCAATTTGTAGCCGAATACTTGGGTTACCAAGATAAACAACAAGTAACTCATTTTAAAGTATTTTTGATGTGATAATTTTTATTATTTATTTTCTTAATTCTGTACAAGTTCTCTTTCTTATGGTGTCTTTTTTTATTTTTAGGTTAGCAGTATGTGCCACTTTTTTAATTAAGATAAAATACGATACACCGTTTTGAGATATTAGGGTACGTCGCAGTTGTCTTAAGCCTTGTTACACCGCTTGTGTTATAGGCTGTGTTCTGAGGTTTTTTCAAAATGATGCCTACAGCTATTTTCTACTATGGCACTGCTAGCTGTCGGTAGGGAATTTATCCTCACACTTTAGAAGAACCTAAATGGTTACGCACACTAAGGTTTAAAAAGATCTTCCTCCAGAAAATGCTTAAGTTGTGGAAAATGCTTAAGTTGTGGAATAAGCTTCCTGCCACAGTTGTCTCTAAGGACTATGGGAGTATGGTATGGGGTATTACAAGAAAAAAGTGATTATATTTTTTAAGGATCGGCATCGTGCTGCAATTTAAAGGAAAACGCTTTGCAAGCGTCCATAGGCTTAAAAAATCAAAATCAAAAATCTTTTATTCAAACGGGTTACTAAGAACACTTTCGAATCGTCAAGTAAATTAACTACAACTAGCTTAACAAACTAATTACAATACTGTTTTGCGTTTTTGTTTTGCGTGCGTCCAATAGGTAATCTTTGTAAAATCACGAACAAAACGTAATATAATAGTGTATCAACTAATAAATACATGTTTTGTATTGAAACACTTAATTAAGAAGATTTACAATGTAAATTGCCTATTGTTTAACAGATTGTATAGGGGGGGCACCATCAGATACATTAAAGTATTCAATTATTCTGTGACGGGATTTAAGTAACACACGAGAAAAATATATTCATATAACATGTAATATTACACAGCAGATATTTATATACTAAGAATACAAAGAAGTTCGCAAGAGCAGACCAGCCTCCACAGGCAGCACCCTTTCACAAGTATGACACATGAATCAGCCATCGCTTCGCTCAACCATGTTTAAGGGGACGCAACGACCCGACGCACATGCCAACACCGCAAAGACTTTGAGGGAGCATGACACACTCCAGCAACGCCAATAAAACTTTGATTGTACTATATTCATATAACATTTACAGACATATATTAATACATACATATAAATATACAAATACATATAAAAGATATTACCAATCAGTCATGCAGAAACCAAGCCATCAAGTACACAATATCTACCCAAATATTTGCTGCGCTGAATGTTCAACATAAGGTGGACCGTGAGCTTGTTTGCCACCTTAGTGGTATAAAAATAATAAATATCAAAAGTAAAAAACCCAAGACACTTAGAATATATATAAGTAAACTTGGATAAGATAAACTTTTAGATTCTCGTGTTTATATCAAATTATTTTAAAAGCACCATAAAATAAAGTTATTTTAGATAAACAGGGTAATTACCATCCACTTAGGTATCAGCAACATTGTTGGAATATCAAGACGGTGGCAATAAGAAGTTAAGAAACCGGATTTGTTAAAAACACTAAATTATTTTTATCTGCTGGTTTTTATGATGTACACAATTTACTCATTTACTGTTCGGATACAAACATAGCATAACTTATATAAATAATTTAAAGTAGTCAGTTTACTCTCTGTAAACTGAGACTGTTTACAGAGAGTTCATGGAGTACTTTTCACAATTTACAGGGTTAACAGATTATATTATATGTTGCAGTTTCCCCACGGTGTTACCCGGGATATCCGATCCAAAACGATACGCTTTCTCGTCCAACACAAACTTTTACACTCCCTTCGAAGGCCATTAAATAATGCAGCGGCGTCTGTTGTGTCCAGATTTTGTTAATTTCTTTTTTGGTATTAATCCTGCCACCAACAAGTATTGTGAATATGAGTCAGATTGGTTCCACATATCCTCATCTTCAACAGACTCATACGTACCCACTGTTGGGGCACGGCCTACCCTACCAGAGGGTGATTTGGGCCATATTCCACACGTGCGCCCAGTGTGGATTGTGAACTTCACATGAATCTTTTTTTTTTCTGATACATCCAGGTTTCCTCATAATGTTTTCCTTCACCGAAACACGGTGCGTAGAAATAATCAATATACTTGAGAATTTAAAAAAAAGACTCATTGGTACACGCTGGGTTTAAACCTCCGCCACTCAGAACGCAAGGTAAAATTGAAACCCCTGGGCCACTACCGAACTGTTTATATTATTTATATAGTACTACATTTGTAATAACTTCTCCATCCAACTATCTAATAACTAGCCATTGACTCGACAGAAAATTTATTGGGTAAATGTGACTTTAGTCGTTTAAAATCGTTAGGATGTTACACGATAAGAAGTAAACACATCAACGAACCTAAATACACTATACAACCAGTGAAAAGTTAACAGAATATGTCATAACATCTAATAGAAAATAGCAGTCAGTGATATAAGTACTCATACCTTGGAAAAGATAGTCTGAGGTCAGCTCTGAGTTTTGTAAGCAGTTCGCTGGGAGTACCGAACTGCCGGAGGCTCATCTCTTCACCAGCGCCGAGACATGGGTTCCTGCAAGCATCAGCACACACGTTGGGAGAAAAATGTTATGACATTCAGTTTTTTACCCTGATTCTCAGATTTATAAAGACAGAAATAATTTAAAAAATTTACAATAATAAAATACTTTATATAGCTAAAATTAAATTCTGTTAGGTTTTTGAGTGCTGACTGCTAAATTTTTATAAAGTTTTTAAATACAAGCCATCGGCAGGGAATTAATTCTCATACTTTAAAACCGAAATGGTCGCGTACAGTGCGGTTTCAGAGAAACTTCCGCCCGCAACCTCTTGGATTTTGGAATGAGCTCCTTGCTAGGGTTTTCTTTAAGGACTACAGTATGGGGTTCTTGAAGAAAGAATTGAATTTTTGAAGGATCGGCAACGCGCCAGAGATACCCCTGGTGTTACAAGCGTCCATAGGCTATGTTGACCGCTTTCCATCAGGCGGACCTTAAGCTCGTTTGCCACCTTAGTGGTATAAAAAAAGTACCTAAAGTCCTTGCTACCCTGGGCAGGTAGAGTCCTGGCCTTATTCAGGTCCTGTGTCGACTCCATGTCGTACAAACTGCCCCCGCAGAGTTTCTTGCCCCATTTTTTCAGTGACGTCACATAGTCCTCAGGGTTATAAATTGGTGGTCGCTGTTTATCCTGAAACAGAAGATAAAAAATGACGAGCATGATATATATGTGTATTTGTGAGGAACAGATGTTTACACTTGTGTGTTGCTTTTATAAGAACATGTCGAGTTAACGTTTGCTTGACGAATTTGTAGCATGTTTATGGTTTGCTCAATGATTGTATGAAGTAAACTCTTTTTTTCCTTTATACAACTGTAAGCTTTGTAATAGCTCTATAATAGCAACTGAATTGCTTATTTATCGCTTAATTTTACATGTTATTATAAATTACAGCAGCCTTATCCAAACTTAACTTGGTTGCTGGAAAGCAACCAATATAGCTTATTTTTGGCGCAGAGACTGCTGAGGGAACGAAGGACATTTTTATCCTGAAAATTAAAAAGTTGCTACAAAAATAACCATAAAGGAATTTCACGTCGACAAACTATAGCTACAAATATAGCTTACTATAGCAGACTTTTTAATATAATCAAGGAATATCCGTAGAAATCCCAAGATTATATAGCTTGGGTGGAGTTGCGGCGAGGTTTCTATGAGCCGCGGGCAAAAGCTAGTTTATAAAAGCTGCTTACATCACGAAACATCATCTTGATTACAGTACTCAATATTGTATAAAAGCTTTTTATATGCCTCTTAATTAACATGTTTATTAAAGCTGAGTAACAGCTCTAAAATGACTATTACACAGCAAGATAATGATAGTATGAAAGGCCTATGCAATCTTATACAACACTAATAAATAATATTGTTAAGTTATTTGAAATTTTACATTATTAAATGGATTATAATCAGCTGAGATAAAACAATCAACGTGCAGCAAATCAAGAGTCTGAAAAGCTATAAAAATCTAAATCTACACTTTACGACATCGATATATTAACAACAACATTATGGAACGAGGGCTTTATACTATCGCCGCACCGAAACGTGTTCACATGGAAATTAGCTAGAAGGACTCATTCCAAACCAGTGACGAGAAGGACAACAATACAAAGGAAGGTAATTAAGAAAGAGAGCACTGCATTCTAAGGTAGTGATACAAAATTTCGGTCCCAGGCATATTTGGTTGTTTATATCGATGCTTTTTGAAACATAATTTTGCCAAGCATTGCGTTAAAATGGCTCGAAAGATTAAAGTAGATATATATGACACCAAATCATGATATTGTAAAAATATTATATATATGTCGCAGGCAAATAGCATAATTTGCCGTTTTACAATATGCCTAGGCAGATCGTAAAGTATGGAATAGAAATTATCATATAACTGAACAGATTATTATATGAAGCCTGGCTGGAACGCTCCGCTCGCTTCGCTCGCTCATCTACGTTTACAAAAGAGAAACTGAACCTAACCTAACATACATGACTTATAATAAATATAGATTTCTACAGTGTAACAAATATAGTGCGTCAATATGACCTTAATTTGATCAAGTTTTAAGTTAAGAAGATATACCATCACTAACAGACCCATTAATAAAATAAAATACAAATAAAGATGATAAATATTTAAAACTAAACGCATCAACATGAATTAAACAGACTAAAGTATTTTTGACAAATTAAATGCATTAAAATCTTTGAAATACAACATTCATACATACATTATTTTGACATTTAATTTTGTATATTTTTCTTTTTATTACAGAAAATGTTTGAGTTTGATATTAATTACACTAAAATACTTTATACTAATGAAGTAAGCACATAAATAATAATTTGTCAGCTTTGAATATATAAGGTAATAATTTTATATGTAAATTAGATGATTTATTTGTTAACATACCTCTACATACACAGAATTAATGATATCTACTTATGAAATATAATATTCATTTAATTCATATAATAAAATTAGCCAAGTGCGTGGTGTACCTACACACATTGACTTATGGTTCCGTGTTATGAAAAACTTCTAAACAGATTTTGTTTAAAACAATTTTCTTGGAAGGTATTATGTGTCATAAAGCTGTGTTATGGAGATTTCCGGCATGGTTTTACCGCACCACGGTATAGTAGGTGGTACAGCGCCTTCGTCGTTCAAATTCAAGTTAGAGGCAAGAGACTGCCCAGTACATCGGTTTTGCACTATGGGCCAAGTCACCAGCGGTCTTTAGCAGTGGTGGTAACGACGACTGGCAAAAGTTCCCTTCGGCAGCTTTAGCAAGCGACCAGAAAGCACGACTCCCAGAGGGATAGCTCGCAAGTCACCCATTGGGATTTAGCTCTGCCAGTTGCTTTCTTACTGAACCTCGAGACAGCATTTAATTTGATTTTACCTCAGAAATTTTTCGATCCTAATTATTGTTCCAAGCCTCGTACATAGTTGGCTTCAGTATTTTATTTTATCTGCAAGAGTTATTAAACCACGGTCGTTTTTTGGCACAGACAGTTACTCGCGGGTTAGGAATAAAACCTTCCATACCAGCGAGAATTGTCTCAGTGACTGCGGTTGCGGAGACAACAGCATCTTCTGAGCTAAAGCAGAGCTGCCTCCACAGGTACGACGCATAAAATTCTCGCAATCCATTCCAGTCTGCCGACTTATAATGTCACACATGACGCTAAATAGTTGGCCAGATGGATCGGGTTGTGTGCATGACACTTGAGTCCCAACGAGACAGTGGTCCGAGGAGCCAAGAGGCGCATCCACTGAGACAGTCCAGAGGTGAAGTCAGCAGAAGGTCCAGTAAGGAGCTCATATGGTCCTCTATATCTAGTATTCTCGTTGAAGAAAGCTCCAGCTGAGAGAATCCATAGTTCAGAGTAAATTCATGAGCAGATATACATGCGTCGTTATGGGTTCGAGAACGAGTTACTAGTTCTGCTGTGGGATATTGCTCTAGAACTTTGTCAGTTGTCAAACTCAGATGCGTGAAGCGTCGAGCTACATCTGTGTCACCGCATAGTGCATAACACCAAGTGTTCTATTTTGACGATTAAGATACGGAACACTAAAAAGGAACAGATTGCGATGATACAGCTATTTTTAAATGAATGATCGGATGGTGTTTTGAATAAAAAGCAATGAACCGCCGCATCCGGTTGCAACCGGTGCGACTTGGCCTTATGTTTGATCCAAGCTAAAAGCTATTGAGCAACATTCAAATAGGAAACAGAATAATCCAAAACCGTATTTAACATTATTTTCTGTGGTAATGTGATCAACTAATGTACAAGTCAATTTTAAAATTTTGTCAATATATGTTACATTAAAGGTTATGTTATAGTTATTAAGAAAACCTTGGTCAAAAGAACATACACAAAAAGTTAATGTTCTGCAAAATTGATTAATATGCAAGGATTTTAAATTTATCATACCAAAGAATGAGGTTATTTCACCAACTTCCAAAAAAGAGGAGGTTATGAATTCTATTGCATTCTTTTATATTGGTTACCATGGGAGTTCCATTAAGTTTTAAATATTATTTTTTTTAAAAAACTTAACTTTATTTTTCTATTAAAATCAAGTTCTAATAGTGAAATCTAAAATGGAGGTAAATCCTTAACTGCTAAAGGTATACATAGCGATTTTATTATTTTAAGAAACAATTCAAGTATTTATTAAAAAAGTCTCATTTGGTGAAGTGAATCTGACGAAAAAGACCACAGATGGCCAGAACTTTTTAATGATACCTGTTTCAAGTGTGGTAATAAGATGTCTGGATTAAAATACTTAAGCAACTTTGATGATCTAGTGAAATGTGACGAGAAGTTTAATTGAAAAGAGTAAATCAAAGTTACAACAAAAAAAACATCCGAATTTTTGTGAAAATTATATTTTCTCAACAACGCTTTATTACAATAAATTAGGTTAAAAGGCTTACTTAATACCGCCCATCAGTCTTTTCTGCTAATTATTTTTCTTCTCGCAGTCACAGTCTCTCATAACTTAAACCAAACTACAAAAAGTTCACGGTATGAATTAAACAGTAGTACAAGCTAAAACATTTTTTTATTGTTTGTTTTGGATGATTATCAGTCAATGAACTAGAATGTAATCGTTATGAAGAATTTTGAGTCGGAAACATCAGCAACCGTGTTTTGTCTAATTGCGCATTCAACTCATAAGTTATGAGTTGTAATAATTTTATGAGTTTTTGCGGGAACTGTGTTGTGTAAAAGAGAAAGGTGATTTTTATCTACGTCTATTTGCTTTGGTAGTTAGATTGAGATGTCAGGCTAGGTTTAATTAGAACTCTCAAAAGATTGTTGTTAAAGAAAAAAATACAATTTTTTTATTACTTTGTATTACAAGATATGGTTTGAAGCTATTTGTTCGTTAGTTTTAGTTTTTTTTAGAGTTTGTTATTAAAATGTGAAACATTGGTTTCATTCTTACAGCCAGTCACCGCCTTTGAATAATTCGACAACGTCGAGAGAGTAATGGCGCTGCGACAAAATGTATGACTGACTAGACAACAGACCTAGGATTTTAACATTACGCTATATCCTCTATCTATATATGGGCTAGACAGTACCCGGCTAGGCATATGTAACGATATAAGGTAGTCGGCGTTCGCTCGCCCCCTGTCTCGTCGCGCACCTTACCTCACGATGGCTGTCTAGACACTTTCGACACTGAAATTATTGTTTAGGCTGTGTTATAAATTATTATTTAGGCTGCGTTATTAGCCTAATAAAAGGTAGACTGTTAGAAAAATTCAGTCAACGTTATGCTTCTGTTGTACTGTAAATAAATAAATTTAGAATGAAGTTGACATGAGCTACTCCACCAATGACGTAAACTACATTTTCAGCTCAACATTTGCTCAAAAATGCATTAAAAGAGCTTGTGTAAATTGTTCGCAAAAAAAGGCGCTTAACTTATTTCAGACTTAATTACACTATTTAAAATAAGTATACTTGTTCCATTTATAAGTAATTAAACACGAATTATTGTTTTGACGTGACAACGTCTTATAAATTGGTTTGCCGGGTGACACTTCAAGAAACTGCGTTACGCTCCGCTCACGTTATGCGCTCACAATGAGAGCGAGTGAGAGGCACGCGCCCGCCTAAGAGCGAGAGAGACAGACATAAAATCATTGTCACGTAAAACTTTCGCCCGTATACCGACTTTACAGGCAACCAGTTTTTTTTTCTTGTATGTTTTACACATTTTTCCTCGCTGTAGTGATGTAATGTGAGTAATGAAAAATTATGTATTTCGTACGGCTGGTTTTTTTTGGGTTTCAGACCTTAGAATACCTCGCTTTACTCAGGATTCAATTTCTGAACCACTCAACCCAAGCAACTTTCCAGCCTTGCAGAACAAATCACTGTTATTATTTAAGAAGTATTTTTTTTATTATTTTTTTGAGCTTTTTTCGTAGAAGATTATTTCCAGTCTTCCTATAAATATAATAAATGCAAAAGTTGGTTTGTCTCTCTGTCTGTTTGTTACTTTATAAGTCACTCATAAATGGACTGATTTAGATGAAATTTGGTACGGAGATAGATTGAGTCCCGGGAAGGACATAATTCTGTCGTATAGGACAAAGGATAGTTTTAATCTCGAAAATGTCAGAAGTTTCCACGGGAATAACTTAACGGGGAACTTAAACGAATTATAGCTTGCTATAGCAAACTTCATTACTATAATTTAAGGAGTTCATTAAGGAGTGACGCCAATAACTGAAGTTAGAGTTGGTGGAGCCGCTCGCAAAATTCATTAATTACCAGCTATCCTTAATTACCTGTTATACCATTAATATTATATGTGCAAAAGTTTGGTTGTTTGTTTCTCAATCACGCTTTAACCACTGAATGGACCGGATGAAATTTGGCACACATATAGGTTAGATCCTGGAATAGGACTTGGCTATTTTTCATCCCGGAACATTCAGAAGTTCCTGCGGGCCGAGCTGAAACGAACTACTACTTGCTTAGGAAAACTTCATTAGTATATTTAAGGAGTTGCCGTAAGCATCCCACTCCGATAACCAAATTTAGGCCAGGCGGAGCCGCGGACGAAAGCTAGTTATGCAATAAGCTCCAAGGTCTTTGAATGAAGTACTATTAGTTAAAAGAACATTGAATTTCATGAAAACATTGCAGTACATTTTAAAACAAGAAGTACAGGAATTTAAATGGGTGTATTTGGACGCAATAAAAGTGTTACAGTTAATTTCCAATGATTGCGACGGGGAATATTGCAGTTGTAATTACACAGCCCTGTTAATAGACTGGGAGATATCGAGTGTGTCGTGACGGTTGTGTGTGTAACTGTAGCGCTGGCAGTGGAAACTGAACGGTTCAACAATCACACAATTAACTAGTGAACTTCAGGGAACGGTATTTTAACGGGTCCTGTAGAAGATTTTTAACTTTTATGAATCTCAAAAAAAATATTCCGTATAAGATAACGCACTTGTCTGTCTGCCATAGACATATAATTGAAAAACTGGGCACCGGGGGTTACGAAGGAAAAGTAATTTTAAATGCTTCTGTTATTTTTTCGGGAACTGTATGTGAACTAAACTTTGCGTAAAATACAGATAGACAAACGATTCAAAAATTAAAACTGACATTTTGAATTATTAAAGATTATTTGGCTCACTAATTCATGTTCAATTTTTATTGCATGGGTAGATATAAACCGAAATAGTGTCACATAAAATTAAAAAAATATTTGTGAAGCCCGTTAATACGAAAACATAGTTACCCAGATTTTCTACTTTCAGATTTTGACTCCGTTTCAGATCTTATTACTATTACTAAAAATATTTTTGTAATTTTTTAATTTAATAAATGTGGCCACGGAAGTTCTTTGACCATTTTAAATTTTAAGTCAATAGCATTTGTAGCTGCTGAAAAGAACATCTGTGACAAACAAACAGACACCGAAGTTCCATCCCTAACCCAAATGGGATGGAATCCTAATCATTCAAGGTGCGAACTGTTCGGCTGAAGTCACGGGCGTTTCGCTCATTGATTTTCGTTCCCAAACCGAAAACAATCTTGCAACTATAATTACTCATGCCGATTGCATCGGTTCCCATATATATATATCTCGCTCAAATAATAGCATTCTGTTACAATTTGCGTGCTAAGTGATACAATAAAAACTTACTATATAGTACCTGTCAAATTCGAGAGCGTGCGAATTATACAATCATAACTTCTATTGTATTCGGCCAAAGAATTTCGGTAAAAAAACGATTGAGCACGAAGTAGATTAATTAAGCGGCTGATTTAATTTTGTAAGATATGACATTGTTACATTAACTAATTAATTATGTTCAAGTGTTTTTTAAAATATATTGTAATAAATTAATTATGAGCACAAGTAAATCTATGCAAATCATAGTTTTACTAGTTTTTATATAGTCTGTGACTAAGGTAAACTACTAATTGGATCAAAGACTATTTTATTCGCCTTTTTGAATTTAGTTACGGGTCAATCAATCAATAAACCAGCCTATAACAGTCCACTAGCTGGACTTTTCTTCCATTCCTGATAAACGGTATCACATCCAGTCCTCCACTTTTTTCATTCAGCCACTTCAGGCTATTCTTTCAGGTCAGCGGTCCACCTGGCTAGAGGGTGACCCAGGCTGCGCTTAACGATTCGTGATCTCACTCTAAGACTTGTCTACCCCAACGGCTATCGGTTCTGCGACAAATATGACCTGCCTATTGCTCCATGGCTCAGTGGGTAATGACCTACCTGCTAAAGGGCGTGGGTTCGATCCCTACACAGGACAAACATTTATGTGATGACAATTTGTGTTTGTCTTGAGTCAGAGTGTTTTTAATGTAAAACAAAGTAGGTTTTTCCAAAATGAGGTATGTGTATGTTGTTGTTGTCTGTATCTATAAAACCTTTGCTTAGTTTGCGACCAAACGATGTTATGTTTATCCAAAACAAAAATTATTAATATTACTCTGTAGGCTATTTCGACTTTTTAATATTTAATTTGGAATATAAACGCTAAGACTCTTGTCACAGATATTTCGAATGCCAACTGTTGCATTAGCTTTATTCAAAAGCATTCCGTCAATATTTGCCATTTTTTGGGCACGAGTCAAACAAAAAAAAAAACATAAAAATAATTTATTACATTGATCGGGAGTTCCACCCATAACCTTAATAAGCATATACTATCATATAAATACATTTCACAGGCGAAAAAAATCAATTCCTGGGGTTTCTATCAAAATAAAATGCAATATCTATGTCACTCTCGCGCCAATTTTGTACCTCTATGAAGTCTTCTATTTACTCTTTGCTCTTAGTAATATTTCATAGAGCTTCTTTCATTCATCCTTTTAACATGCCTATACCATTCTTTTTTCAATATAGAATATAGCCCGTGATTATTAACATTCCTTATTTTTTATATGTTTGAAGTTTTCACTTCTTACATTTCTGTAACAATTCTGTGCTATGATGTACACATTGTTCTATAAAAACTTACATGTACACAGTATCACTAAAATCCCATCCGTGATATTTAGAAATACGATTTTGCGACAATTTCACTTTCGTAATCTCACTTAGCCACTAAGAAAGCGATGTGTCGATCCATCGCGAGAAATACCACTGTACGAATATTTAACGTAGAGATTTCGCTGTGATTAATTCTCGGCCCGCTACCATACACAGTTAACTTTAGATATTTTTTAATATTTGGTCAAACGCGTTACATCACTATATGAAACCACTTTCAAGTTATTTAGAATTAGTTAATGATTTCTCTTTCATAATAGATAAAGTCGTAATAAAAAAGTTAATGAAAAATACATACTAAGTGCGTTATGCCAAATAATAACAGCACTTCTTTTAACACTGAAATCTGACACTGGATATGATAGCCATCATATATATAGAGATTTAAACAATTATTGGTTTCTGTAGGCAATGGCGAATTTTTTTTTACTTTTTAGTTTCGTTATGTCATTTCACAAACCTATGATCACTTTATCTTTGCATTGAGTTTCATAAAATTTGACAGAAAGATATATTATCAAAAACCATCACACGATTTTGTAATAAAATTGTTATTTTTAAAAGGTGTTTTATATGGATTGTCGTTTAATAGATCTTTAAAAATGTATTGGTTTTTAAGTATCATTTTGTTTCAGGTGTGTAATAATATAACCATTTATAACAAACTAATATAGCGAACTATAAGATAATAAATTTTTCAACCGTGGGATTGACAATTTTTAAGAAATCATAACAAAATGATTTTAATACTTACCTTATAATTACTTCCAACGACAACTGTTATAAACAAAATCTATTTAGAAATTCAACAGAAGCAGAACATAATTTGTGTACAACACTGTTTTTTTATTATGAAATCAATGAATAAACCACTTAAATTTTATTTATATATGTACGTTTAATATTTTATCAAATTATTAACTGGCAGATATCAACATCAATTAAAGGGTACAGTACCTACAAGAACGATGAATGTCCAATAAAAATGATTTTAAGTAATTCGAGTTTGAAGTTGAAAGGTTATTGCAATGTTCGCGAGTAAAGTGAAGCTAGCTACGTAGCTAAAAATTTGGTAAAAATTTTTTTATAAGAAAATAGCCAGGTTTAATATCAGAAAAAGTTACTACTTGAATGTAGTAAGCTAATGACTTTCGTAGTATTTTCTTTTTTTAAATTGGACATTTATCATTCTTGCAATGTCGAATCATCTAATAATTATAAAAAGCTTTCAAATATTTATTTGTAATAATGTACGTAAAATAGACCTTATTATTGTGTTCGAATGTCAAACTACAATTACAACATGATCTTAAATATAATAAAAAACATAAAAAATAAATGTCAAAATAATGTATAATGTCAACAACACATCAATAGAGTAAGACTCTGACTATACAAAAGTATGACATTTTTATTTCAATCCAATGACGATGAAATGGCTAAATTCAGTACTTTCCAACGCATTTTAAGCCCGTAATTGGCTTTAAAATTAATTTTCGATTGATCGCTAAAACAATGTTCAAGAGTACAAATTTGTAGATTTTTCTATTACCGTAATTTTGCTATTAACTCTTCGGTTTCAAGAGATATCCTCCTTGACACTCAAAGATATTTAGTCTAAATATAATTAGACGTACCCCGTGGATTCATCTCTAGAAAAAACCTATTCCCGTGGGAAATTTGGATCGGATTAAAAGTATTCTTTGTTCTCCTCTGACTCTACAGCTATCCTGGTGCCAAAAATCAAGGCAATTATATGCACTGTTACCCCATGTGCGAAAAAGTACCCCACAAAAAAACCCGTCGAACTTTCAACCAAGGTAAAAAGCATTCTTCCTACATTTTTTACAACATAAATATGTTTATATTTACATGATGCATTTTTTTTGTCAATACAACGGTCCATAGCTATACTAGAATCCGATTGGTGGCGCTGTAGGCAATACAATTATTAACAAATACTATATTTCGGATCAGAATGATTCGTATTTACAGTATCATGTGTTTTTTGTGTAATGATCACAAAATTCGGACCAAAAGATGGCGCAGTAGTCAAGTTTTAAATAGGTTAATTATATATTAAAATATTATATATTATATAGGTATACACACAGATATATGCTAAAATAAAAGTTTTTTTTCTTGAAAACAGATTTTTATATTTGTTTAATAATCTGATTATAATATCAAATATGTGTGTATAATGTACCTAATTGTTTGTAAATAACAATTTTATGTTTTTTTTTAACATTTTCAAGCAAACCGGGTGAATATTGGTAGTGTTATATGCATACATATGTCGGCACCAATTTCTAAAAACTGACACCAATTACGTTGCTGTTGGTCCAGTCTTTCACCTTTTAAAGGTATTACTAGCGAACCCGGCGAACGTTGTTTAGCTATTGTCTCTCTGCTTTATATACCTTATATATAACTTGTGTACATCTGGAATTATGTACCATTCAAACAGTAGAAGAATTATTCAAATAAGTATGTATGTATGTTTTATATAAAAAAACCTACAAAATTCACTCTCTCTCTGTTTATATTTTAGTATACATACATTATTATAGATTAAGCTAAATTAACCTTAGATACCGGCTCCTCACTCCAGCCCCCGCAGTTTGCCATGCCCTCCAGGAGTGTCAGTTCACTGTAACAATAAAATATAAAATATTATATTATTTTAAAATAGGCAAACAAACATTTTAGGAAACACCAAAAATAATTCAGAAAAGGGCAATTAAAGAAAGCTGTAAAAGTAATAAGCAAAACATTGTCGTACACGCATAGAATTAGGGTTCCTTAAGGATTAGAATTGTTGTTGAATGCATCTATAACATGCATTTATAACATGTATCGTTACAAAGCTTTTCTCTTGTATGTTTACTAGACTTTTATAATATATGGCGAAACGGTTTCCAATTGGATGGTAATTTTTTCGCAAAATTTACACCTGAGTTAAAAAACCACATTTGAATCTTGAATTTATTTTTAAGGAATTTCCCAAAAAGAATAATAATAAAAAACTATCACGGGACGCCTGGCAGATGTGAAACATTGAAATTATTTTTGTATTTTTTCACATCAAAATAATAAAACATATCATATATTTATAATAAATATAATAATACATATTAATATAATAATCTGTAATAAAAGGTAGTTATGGTTTATCTCTAAAATTAATAAAATTGAAAAGATAACACACTTATCTAGGTATAATTAGCTCGTTAATTAACGTAAAAACGATAATTTACTACATATAGACTACATATAGCATGGCGACGCGTCGCCATGGCATGCATCGCCACTAGGGTTTCAAATTTCTCGAACTATTTTTGTTTTCGAAAAAATTTAAAGAAAAAACTCAAAATATTCACAAACATATTTTTATTACTCCCCACTTACTTACTTAAAAGAAACGAAACAAAAATCTTCCAACACATAATAAACAAATCTTTATACTTAGAAGAATGAGGAACACTAAAAATCTGCGTGCGTCTTAATCATCTAGAAACAAAAAACTTTAGTATCAAGCTATTCGTTCGTTCGTTCGTTTCAGCCGAAAGACGTCCACTGCTGAACGTTGGCCTCGTTCATATGTCTCCACAACGGCCGGTCCTGAGCCACCCGCGTCCATCCGCTTCCTGCGGCTCTGACCAGATCGTCTTTCCATCTAGTAGGAGGCCGACCCACGCTGCGTCTTCCGATCCGTGGCCGCCACTCGAGAACCTTTCTTCCCCATCGGTTATCGGTTCGACGAGCGATGTGGCCGGCCCATTCCCATTTCAGCTTGCTAACTGATTGAGCTCGTCAATCAAGTTATTGCTCTACTAATAATCTAAATAATAAATAAAATATTTGAATTAATTAAATCTGCGTGCATCTTAAACGTCTAGAAACAAAAAACTTTAGTATCAAGCTATTGCTCTACTAATAATCTAAATAATAATATAATATTGGTCTTTATTAGCTCACTTTTAAATCATTGAGATCAAATATAAAAATCTTCTTACAGAAACATCACAATAATAAAAGCTTAAATAACTAATGGAAACAGATAACTAAGGGTGGTACGGCACCACAACAACCCTAAGAGTTTCTATTTAAAATTTGCGTCAATCTACATGATAAATAATCTGCTAAAAATAACAAGAAAAACTTTCTGAAGAAAATGGTTAGGCTCTACTAATTTGTAGTCTTCTTCTGCTAATAGTGCATCTCCAACTAGTGAAGGTTGGCAGTCAGCTCCGAAAATCTCTCCCTGTCTCCAGCGAGGCAAAATAGTTCGGCCGCACTCGCGATCCCAGTCCACTTCCTGACGTTACGCAACCAAGACTTCTTTCTCCGACATACTTCCCTTTTTCCTTCGACTTTGCCCATCATTATGAGTTGCAGCAGCTCATATCTTTGGTGCCTAAGTACATGGCCTAAATATGCAACTTTTCTCTTTTTGATAGTCTGCAAAAGTTCGCGTTTTCGTTCAACCCGCCGTAAAACCTCTTCATTGGTAACTCGCTGAGTCTAACTTGTAGCCAGCATGCGTCTATAGCATATTGTAATTTGTAGTAGGTAACAGTATTAGGTAACAGTTAGTTATTCTTTCTTCAGTCTTTGATATTTCACAGCTTTATCTTTGATCGATATCAAAACAGAGAAAGCTCCTTAAATAACCATTACACAATTAAATTATTAAAAAAACTAAGAGTACCAGAGAGTTTGAATCTGATTCTGTCTATAACAAATTCAATATTTATCGTTCAAAATTATTTCAATAGCTTTAGCACTGGCGCGGCATGTTTGTGGGTGTTTGTGTGTGAGTGAAACAACTTGCTCGCAGTAGTCGCGGACAATTTTACGCGGAAAAACCTACCACGAATAATTTAAATTAGAGGAGAATCGAGAATTTTCGAGGCACGGGATTTTTTTTCTCGTCTCGAACCAAGACGGATTTCTCGAGTCTTCTCGAGCAGAAACACTAATCGCCACCATAACAATCATGATTACCTGCGCCTATAGATGTTTCACATCCAAAACAAAAGAGTTCTCTCTGCAAAAAGCTATAGGAATGGTGACGAGCCCAAACTTATAATTGCCTGCCTGTGTGAGTTCTACCGTTTGTATAATAAGTTGTGTCCTGAGAAATTGTTTATAAGTCCCTTTTCTGCCATCGCATGAACTGAATTTACGCTCACACCTTGGAGCCTAAGTACTCACGCTTAGTGCGGTTTCAGACGATTTTCCTCCCAGGAACGCTTAGCATGTGGTATTGTGGAATAAGCTAGCTGTTGAGGTTTTCCCTAGGACCTACAAAAGGTTTGCCTGGTAGATACCTCTTTTAAGCGATAAACACGCTTATTTGTAATTTTTTAAATTATAGCTTTTATTGTATTTTTTTTTAATTGTGCAAATAAAGAAAAATCATTCATTGATTCATTCATACAAAGTTCTTAAAGAGAGATTTTTAAGGATCAGCAAAACAAGCAAGTTTTTTTTGTAATCAATCTTAGCTATAGCCCTCTACTTATGAATTATACGTACGGTTCCAGTGGCTAGCAAGTATTTTTTGCTAAAAGTCCAAGATCGCGTGCAAACTTCACCGCACATAATTTGCTGTGTTATTTTTACGAAATTATTATTGACTTTTAGCTTCAATGGTTTTGTCGTTTCTATGTCGCTGTTGGAGATTTTTCAATCATTTAAAACTTCAGTAACAGCGGGTGTCTTTATTTTAGTTTAGGTTTCTTAAATTTCGTAATCGTTATTCAATTTTCTCTTTTGAAAATTGAAGAACGTTATTCGAATGAAAGTCGTACTAAGGTATAAATAAAAAAAAGTAAAAATTTTTTTTTTAAAACTTGCTTTTCTTAAAACATTAGAATCATATAAAAAATCAGTCTAACCGAAAATTGTACTAAAAAGTAAAAAACATTTTTTCAAAATGAATGTAAAAAAATTTATATCCACGTAGTACGACTACAAGAAAAACAAGGCGTGCGTCACACACGAATATTTGATGTGCTAGAGTTTTAGTGGATATTATTTGAGAGTTTATCAATTGATTGTATGTAAGTGCGCACGCGTTGCTTTTCGTCCAATTTATTTATAAATCTATGCAACTGTGCACAGACAGGTTTCTGAGGATATTGATAATAACAAATTTAATTCTAAACATTACAACTCGTATATTAACGCTTCTAGATTCGACGATAAATTTAGTATAGTAAATTTAAAATATATCAATATCTATATAAATAAAAAAAATCGAAAGTTTGCCAAAGATTACATTTTGTTACTTTATTCATGTAAATATATAATAGAGTTAACTGACTGACTCACTGACTGATCAGCCCAAAGTTCTGGGTATAGAGACTTGATATTTTTTACAATTGTTTCTGTTACTTATAACTAAAGCGAGCACTAAAAGAATTTGGCAAAATTCACCCCAAAGGAGTAAAATGAGCAGAAATTTATATATGATCTATCTCATTCCATAAATCACTTCACTAGTCAACTATCTTCTATTTACTAGCTCACCTAGTATAATTGCTAAGCGCTATAAGTTTACTAGCGCATTATCCACTAGTTCAAAGCTCGCCGTTCTGAACGCACCCTAAGAATTACAAAGGCCTCATGTGCCCGTAATTTACACTTGAGTATTTTACACAACAACGTAGTTACACCTACCTACCACAACACAACAACAATGACAAACAATTGAAACAATGCTGTTGTGTTGGACACAGGCGACAATAGCTGGAAGTAACTTTGCCGGTCGACATTCCTCAGTACCACAAGCGTGACACAGATACTGCCTCAACATGCCGAATAATAAAGGTACTCAGTGTTAAAATACCTAAAAGAAAGCATAAGATTGGTGTACTGGAACTTAATAAGCCACTAGTTGTTTGTGACGTTCGTAACAAGCGTTTCACCATGGCAAAGACGTTGTTGGGACTTATGTCCCCATAGCTCAATTGGTAGAGCGCTTCCACGGACTGTGAGGATTTTGTAAGTTCAAGTCCTGGCTTCAGGTTAATCTTATGACTGCATCTTTTGTATAAATATATATATCTATATTAATGATGTAGCCATAGATATGGCATGTTTGATATATTTTCTTTGAAGCCTCTTCCTTCAAGAAGTCGTAAAAACGGAAAAAATATTCTTATTTTATATATATATATTTTATATTGTATTTCTTAATTCTATAAAAATTTTGTGTATTTGTGAGATGTACTAGGACTTTATAAGTCAAGGAGTTGTTTAGAATAAAGCAAAGGTAGGTATACGTACCTGTTGTATGTATGTACATTAATGTCATGGGTAGATATGACCTGAAGGTGTAGTGAAGAAAAAGTGGTGGAAATAGGCGCAATAATCGCAGACCTACATCTTTCGAGACTAAAAAACAGAGTTTCAGAGATAAATTAATGGATTTTATGTCTAATTTTTCACCACTTCCAATATAAATTTCGGCAACCTACCTAGTAGGTAACTATATAAACTTTGTTATGTATATTAAAGTAGTGACATGCAGTAGGTACCTGTTCAATTTCGAATTCGTTGCTACAAAACTGTGGTCGGTACCCAACCCAATGTACCCAACCCAATGCACCGCAAACACATTACGTTGACATAAATTCTGTGCCGCTTCTGAGAAACCATAAGGTGTATTGTGTTTGTCTTTGCTTATAATGACAAATTATAGTATTTGGGATATGGGGTGTTTGCATCAGCCGGTTTTTGACCGTACTACAGGGGCACAGGCCTCTTCTTAGAGAAAGGAGGCTTAGGTCATATTCCACAGCACTGACCGAGTTTAAATTCGCCAACATTTGTCGCACTAGTGGCCACTCTACTGTCAGAATTTTCCAGCCTCCCGTAAGGCCTTTGAAATGACTGAACGGCTGCTAGCTTATAAAAAACATACCTTATTATTTTGAAATGCATTTTCCAAAAAAAAAAAAAAATTAAATTACAAATCGTATGTTTGCAAATTGCAGACATTATTTATAATTCAAACAGTTATTGAATTAGCAATAAAATTAAATAGACTTCTACAAGTATTACCTTTACATTAAGAAAATGTTATTGCATTAAATCTTCGCAAAGTCCCGCTAGTCCCGCAGCATCGCGCACGATCTTCTAAAAGACATGTGGACAAAATTTATAGCCCATGCATATTCTGTTGTTAAATACCTTGATTATAAACCTGTGTCCCTATATTTAGTTTTCATGTTTTACCTATTTACAAAAAAAATGTTAGAATTAATGAGTATACGGATGCGTATCCGCTCCTCCCTTATAATTGACTAGGTTTTGCTCGTGGTTCCATCCGCCCTTAATTTGGTTATCGGTGTATGATTTCAACGGCCCGACGTAAAGTACTGCTTTCGCTCTGTTGAGTACACCAAGTTTTTTGGACGCCAGCTCCACCTTGTCTTGCAAATAATCTCGGAACTAAACATCGCTGGAGATGTTAACACCAAGGATCCCAATGCTCTTGGAGATGGAGAGGAGTGTTCTGGAATCGTGAGACCACAGTAAATAAAACACTTACCTGTGTACGCGCAGACTTGTGTCTTTGTAGGGTTGAATCAGACCAAGTCTTCGCATCCCCAGTCAGAGACCCCGGACAGAGTGGTCTCTATCTGAGACAAAAGTACTCCACGCTTTTCCACCACAACGGAGCGAAGGATGTTTGCACGATTCGTGTAATAGCCGTCTCCCGTACTGTCATCTGCATAGCAATGTATGTTTTTGATGTCCAACATGTCAATTATATGCAGAAGAAACAGCGTAGGAGACAGCACAGAGCCTTGCGGAACATCAGCATGCTATCAGAGCATCTACCGTCAACTATGGCTCGTATGCGTTTACCGAACAAAAAGCTAGCCCCCTATTTGCATAAACCCTCGGGCACCCGGTAAAATGGCAATTTCGATGTAAGACCCCGGTGCCAGACCCGTTTGAACGCCTTTGCTATGTACAGGCGACTTGCCAATGCCTCGCCCTGACTCTCAATGGCTAGTGCTCATCGGTGTGTGAGATACACTGGAAGGTTACCAGTCGAGCGACTGTGGCGACAGCCATATTGACGGTCACTGACCAGGACGTGTTCTTCTTAATATCGTAGAAGCTGTGTGTTGATCACACCCTCTACCTCGTTGGAGAGCAGGGAGGTAATAGTGATAGGCCTATAAATTGTTGTATCTGATCTATCGCCCGTTTTAGGTACCAAGTGCACATTCGCAGTCTTCCATGAAGACGGAATTTGCATAGTGTGGTAGGGAACGAGAAGAGGCGCGTGAACACCACTGCTGGTATACCGTCTGGCCCACTCGACTTATGAACGTCTAGAGAAAGCAACGACCTTCCGCTGTGTTATAGAGATTTCCGGCATGGTCTTACCGCACCACGGTATAGTATGTAATACAATGCCTTCGTCGGTCATATTCAAGTTACAGGCAAAGAGACTGCCCAGTAGATCGGCTTTCTTTTTTGCACTATGAGCCAAGTCACCATCGGTCTTTGGCAGTGGTGTTAACGACGACTGGCAAAAGTTCCCTTTGGCTGCTTTAGCAAGTGACCAGAAAGCACTATTCCCAGAGGGATAACTCGCAAGTCGCTTACCTATTTTGCCGATGAATTGGAATTAAGCTCTTCTGAGCTAAAGCAGAGCTGCTTCCTCGGGTATTATGTGTAAATCCTCGCGAAAAAGTCAAAAAGTATGCCACCTCAAGTTATAAATAGTATTACAAACAAAGCTAATTTATATGCCTTTTTTTCTTTTTCATTTGACATTCCAACTTAAATTGAGCTTTAAAGTACTTTTATTGTTTGAATAGATAACTCATTACACAAAAATGCAGATAACTGTGTCAAATTACAATAGAAAATGATATTTTACGCGCTATTTTTACCGCTATAGAACTGCCGTAAAAATTAAGGTACTAGAGACGAAAAAAGCTCAGTGTAAAGACATTAAGACCCTTAAAATTAAATTTATAGTAAAAACAAAATGTCACTTCACAACAAATAACATAATTTAAAGCAAACTTGTACAACTTTGAAATAGAGGTTGAAAAATAGTAGGTAGGGACTTATCAAAACTTCATAGAACTAAAAACGTGATTTTATATTACTTCAAACGGACGTTAAATTTTCTACTAAACAAGTGTTTTATTAGTTTAAAAAACTTAATAAAGAACCCGGCCATGTGCGAGTCAGACTAGCGCACCGAGGGTTCCGTACCTATCACTATTTACGTAATTTGCAAACACAAACAAAAACAAAAAGTGTGCCGCTAAGCGGTCACCCATCCAATAATTGACCAAGGCCGACGTTGCTAAGCTTTTAATATCGTTTCCAACAAACAAAAATCTTACTATTTCGCTTAATAATAGCTAGATAGCTCTGTAACAGTAATTTAAGATGGTAACTAGATTTTTATTATTTGTTGTTATACTTTATAGCTTACACACACTATGATCACTGTAAGATCTGACATATAATTTAAATTTATTTAAGGGGAAAATTTACCACATGTTCTTGGAATTTTAATGTAGAAGAATATACTTTGTATTGTAAAAGAGCTATGTGCCTTCTAAAGACGACATTTTGGAAGTACCAATTTATCCTTATTCCTTATATTAACACTGTGTAGGTCACAATTTTTAGCAAATAAGTGTCAATTTTTGTGAAAATACATTATACAAGCGAAGATATATTTTTTGTCTTATGTAATACCTAGAAACACAGTTGAGTCCAAAAGTTCTATCTCTTCTCCGTTTAGGGATGATTTTGTACTTATGTTTCTGACATTTGGCATCATAAATTTTAAACAATAAGTTTTATATCGAGATTAAGAAGTAAGTTAATTTCCGTAAACCACTGAAGAACCTGAGAAAGTGCACTACTCCTGTCAACTTTATATAAGGCAAGTCACTAATGTAAATTAAAAATTGAAAAAAATAGAACCTTGAGAAACTCCTGATTTTGCTTCTGAGCCATTGGATTTTATTTCATTGTTTTTAACCTTTTGAATTTTACTACTTTAATATGAGCGGATAAGCTCAAGAACCAAATCCGCAATACCATAATGGATCAGTTTTCGTATAAGTGTTTCATGTTGCACGCAATCGAATGCCTTTGATAGATCACAGAAGATATCAATGGCATTTTGTGACTGTTCCCAAGCATAAATTTTTGTTGTATAAGGGCAACACGTCAGATGTGGAACGCCCTTTTGTAAAAACCAAACTGTCGAGGATGAAGTAATCCATTTAAGTAAAAAGTTTAAGCATCTGATTGAACATAAGTTTTTTTAAGGCAGTATAGAGATAAGTATAAAATTATTTGGATCATTTTCACTTCTACTTTTAAAAAGTGGTATTACTTTACTACATTTCATTAAGTCTGGGAATATTCCGTCGTCAACTCACTTATTAAATATTATGGCTCAGATTGGTGCTATAATATAAATACTTCCGCTAAGGACTTTAACTTAGTAACGGAACTCTTTATTCCCATAAAAATACCGTACGCATTATTAACACTAACTCTTTGTTTATTAACAAAATGATCAACACATTATTTGACAAATAAATATACAAATATAATATAATAAATTAAATCAAAATATGTCAGATAAATATAAAATAATAATATATATTTGTGAATAAACACTTTAAGATATGCATACTTTAGTGTTTCTTGTATTTCTCTGTTTTTTATTATTTGCTATAAAAGAAGCTATACATATAAACATAATTTAATGTGTATAAAATCAAAACGATACCTCTGGATGGCTCGTAAGCTTAGTAATAATGTCTCGTCGATACCGTTTAGTTACGCAATGCTAATATTGCAATGAATAAAATTGAAATTAGATGGGCCTTATTTGCCTCCGCTACCTTAGTAAATAGAGCTTTCGCTTGTGCGGAGATCCACCACAGACGCAACATTATAACAGCAACTGTAATCGAGTTACGGGATCAGACACCGACTAAGAAGAATGTTTGTGGTGACCCTCATTTTGCACCATTGACATTGGTTCTAGGGTTGCCAAATGTTTGCGCGTTGAATTCGCGACGATACTTTAGAAGCAAAAACGTGTTGTTCTCAGTCACTAAAGTCGCCAAAAGTCTAATTTAAAAATATAGTAAAACTTGTATTTAAAATAACCTTTGCCCAACCGTTTTTCTGAACTGTTATATATCTATTAGCCTATATTAGTCTACTGCTGTACATACGCCTTTCCTAGTATCCTCCTAGTGGCCTCCACTCTAAGACTCGTCTGCTCCAACGACCATCGGTTCTGCGACAAATATGATTTTATCGATGTACTTGTCCATTGCAACTTAAACCTGCTTATTATGGTGACTTTTGGTTCTTCCGCGGATCTCGTCATTTCTGATCATATTCTTCAGAGAAATTTCGAGCACAGCCCGTTCCATAGCTTGCTGAGTGACTTTAAACCTGAGGCTCAGGACAACTGTCGATGTCCACGTTTCCGCGGCATAGGTAAAAAAACAATAAATATATAAATATAGGGGGAGGGGGGCATGAACATTACCTCCCAAAATCAGATGGGTTAGGTTCTTTGGCAATTGAGTGTGGCACACATGTTCCTTTGCTGGCAGTTTAACGGGCCAAAGAGTAATAAAAACGTGAAAACCGCCGCTTTTTGAATTTAAAAGGGGTCCCACCTAATTTGAGAGGCAAAGAATCGAGGATCTACTTATCTGAACTGAAAATGATCATCAATGTTCCAACTCTAATTTGTCGTAAATTGAATACACTATATCAAAAAAGAGCTTAGATATTTGAACGTATTGGTTTTACTAAGACGTGGTGAAGTAAAAATAAGTAAAATCTTCATAGTAAATGTGAAACTTTAAATAAATTATCTAAGAACCTGAAGCGTTTCACGTTGTGGAGTATTTGTTCACAATCAACACGAAACAATAACACTTTAACTATTGATTTTAATTATTATTTTTTGTTTTCTCTTTTCTTTTCTCGCATTAGTGATTAAATACGGGGTACTCGGTAATACGGTTCAACTCAGGTGTAATTGATTGCTTACATCCCATGTTTAACATTCTACTATTAAGTGACTGTATGTGAACAGTGGAACGTCACCTGCAGTTAATATCATTTTCTAAAATACCCGACATTCACAAACCAACAATCATCTTTGGCGGATGTCAATTTCACATTCCATTTTCTTTGACAATGACGTATGCTCTAATTCAAAAGAGAACAAAAGTAAGTGAAAATACAATATATTTTGCTGTTGATTATGTAATAAGTTACAATTTGTAAAATATGTTACTTATAATGCAAATTATATTACATTTCAACGTAAATGTTAAGTTTCTTTAAGATGTACATGAAAAGTTCATACTTTTGTAGTAATATTATTAAATGTGATATTTAATTTCTTTGGAAAATATGTTTTTGATCGTATGATTTTCTTTGCCGGATGTGTTCGAACACAGTCCTGGGAGCTTATTGGGAATTGTCTTAAGCACGCCAGACTCTGAAATTCGTAAAAAAAATTTGTGCAAAAACTACACGACGACTAACGGGGCTCGAGAAGTAAGACCGACAACATACATTTTTCTTTCTAATTCCAAAGTATGGCACACTCGAGATATTGTTCCCAACAAGCTCCCTGTTAGCTGCGATTGTTTTAGGTACGATATACCAATTGCGGCATTTCCATTCTTATAACGCAGTTTCGCGGCTAATCTTGGTCTCGCTCACTAACGTTCGTAAAACGGTGAAACGGATAAAGATATCGTGAACATAGTTGTTGCTTAAGTTTTTATGCCAATGCTAGGATGAAAATCGCGAAGACATGATTCCACTGGACACACTGTGGTGGAGGAGACTAAAAATATCTGGCAATGGACGCGGGTAGGCTAATGGCGAATATTGTACATAAAGTAATCTCTTTATAAGTTTTGAAATTTTTGGCGTTCCATTACTAATTTAAAAATAAAACAGGATTAAGTGCGTCGTTATTTGGCAAAATACCTTTTTCACGACGTGTGACCAAGTTTGGTGTAACCCAGCCGAAACGTCTGATATAATCTCTTGTCAAAAAACTACATAATTCTTTAATGATGCGTTCACGTCTACACTTATGTCATGGTAACACGGTTAGAGATACCTATTATGTGTTCACTTTGCGGTGAACAAACTAACACTGGTAACATTCATTCAGCAACATCAGATCTATGTCAGCTTTGAATTGCTCTTTTTTAATACAGGCCCATAGATAGTTCTATCAATTACATATTTGTCGCAAAACTACTACATGTGTTACTAAAATTAAGGCATTAATAACTATAAAATATAATATTAAGGCAAAGGTATAAATATAATATTAAGGTAGCTGTGATACAGCCAAAACTGGTTTAATTGTTTTTTATTTTATTTTTTTATTAATGATTTGCGGCGATGATTGTTAATTATTGTTAGGTTGTAGCTTAGGTACACTGGCCGATAGGTCAATGAATGGATCAGAGAGCCACTTATGTCCTTTTAGTTATAATGAATAATTTAAGATTATTTTTCTCATTTTATTTTTTGTATGTCTATTGTATTGTTAAGTTTAGATTATAGACATAGAAAACTGTACAGCGCAT
Organism: Apoda limacodes; assembly: GCA_946406115.1. Lineage (NCBI taxonomy): Eukaryota > Metazoa > Arthropoda > Insecta > Lepidoptera > Limacodidae > Apoda > Apoda limacodes. The sequence continues at coordinate 28,197,391 of OX291550.1, forward strand.
TTCCTAGCAAGATGTTAAAAGTCATTGTCGATAAAGTGTGACAGAGACACAGTAAAACTGAGGTTATCTTCTTCTATCTTGTTTTAATAAACATTAATAAATAAAATAGTTGATAGAAAGAGAAAGGAGATCACGTGTTTACTTTGTCCTTGTCTTCAGGGTGGTCAATTTTGTGAGGCTATTGCGCAGTTCATAGGAGAGATTACAGAAGTCTATGGTTTAAATAAATAGGTAGGTAAATGGTTTATGGGAATATATATTACTATACACTATTTATTGTTGGATTCACAACCTCGTTGACAAAATATGTAGGTAAGTAGTACTTTGTTAAATTTTACTTTATTACGCTCAGTTGTAGTTGGCTTATTTTTTTTGTCATAATTATTGATGTGCAAATGTCAAAAATAATTTTACTACGATAGTTTTTTTTAAATTTTTTATGTTTTTTAAGTTGGGTTCTTGTCAGAAATATCGTTTCCTTTTTGAAGTCTTCCGCTCCGCCTATGACTTGGGCAATATGTGAATACCGTTCAAAGCCTGAGGGTATACCAGGCTTCGAGAGGCTACCGAAGGCCACACATCTCCATCACAACTTCGCATCTTGGGACTAACTAGCATCTAGATAGAATTTGTACCATTCTTAGTCCATGTAATTTTGATAATCAATGATTTTGTTTTAGTACCTAACTTCTATTTTTACATGAAGTAGTTTGTCGCGTTTTAAAATCGCATCATTATTAATTAGTTAATGTTTAACTTGTTACCTATAAACATTTTAATTAATTTCTGTTACATTAAAATTAATAAGAAATTCAAATTGGTCTCATTAATTAAATCGTTAAGAACTTCATCAGGCCAACATTCAGGCAAGTTTATTTAATTTCACTAAGTATACTTTCTCTGCATGATTTCGATACAGTTTGTAATTCCGCAAAGCGAGAAGCAGAATGACATGATAGCCATAGTACTTACCAAGCGCTATATGGGTCAAAGAATCATTATCACTTAAAAAAAGAAACACAACTTAGGAATATGTTGTCGATAGGCTAAGAATTTCCGCCACTCTGGAATATACACTGGGCCGCACAAAGCAGGTCAGTTAATAAACATGCGATAACTTTTAAAATATTTGAGCTATCCTTTTCATATAAGGACTAAATAAAAGTTTAGTTTATTATAAACAGGAAGTAGTAATTTTTTTGTGTTTCTTCTTGGTGATTGTATTAAAAACTGGAAATAAAGACGATTTGTTTTACTTTAATTTATGTTCAATCATATAAATATGGCATTTATGAGTATTGTGTAGGAATTTATTGTTTTAATCAAATTCAATTAATAAATTAAAAACATGCCACTAACCCCTAAAGTTAAAAATTGACAATTTACTTAATTTTATTTAAAATAAACTTCATATTCTTAAATATTTAATACTTTGATTTAAACACTATAAAATTGTCTATAATACAATTTTTATACAATAAAGAAAGCTCCAACATTTTGGAGGTTTTCAGGTTTTTTTTATCCCAAAACGAGCACACTCCTAATGTGATGAATCTCTATTTTACGTCTCTATAGCTATTCCTATACCAAAATCAGGTTATCCTGTGTCTCCGTTGCGACGAGACACAACGAGACGAGTAAATATATCTATTCATGTGGAAACTGGCGATCGAGATAAAAAGTATCCTTTGTCCTTTTTCGTCTATTGGATGCAATTGGATGCTACTTTTTGCGACGTAAGACAATAATAAACCAACAAACAGACTTTAGTTTTTTTTATATTAGCAAATATTTGAAGGATTTGGATTGGATTAAGTTAGTAATTGGATTAGTATGTAAAGCTGCAGCCGTAGGATTTCACCAAACGTGGCTTCTTGGGTAGTGAAGGTCTGCGTTAATACTAATGATTGGTTATCAAGGGACTAAGGTTGCCAAGCTATAAAATACAAAAGCCGCAATTAGTGGTGTGTATAAATATATATAGTGTGTGTGTAAATATATATAATATATATATACATATATATTTATGTACTGTGTACATATTCTTAGTTTATAGTTAGTTAATATTAGTTTATATTTATAATGTTAAGTCTAGCATTAATTAAATAAGTTACATTTAGCTATAGAACTTAAACAATTTCCTTACTTAACTTGTCTTGAATTTTTTTTTTAATATTACTTAAATCAATATGTATAATAAATACTTACCTTAGTTAATTAGTGGATACCTTTGTTGGTTATTCAATTACGTAAAAATTTTGATGTACCTAATATGAGTTAGTAAATCATATTGTATAACCGTTTGTTGTTCCGAAAAAATAAATAAATAAATAGACATATCTTTAATATGAAAAAAACTCGGTTGGGTTTGTATTAAAGTTTTTTTTAATAACTATTTTTCATTAAATAATTACAATTTTGTTGCCTTAGGTTATGTGCCGCACTGCAGGGGCGCAGATCTGTCCTTGAAGAAGGAATTTTATGCCATAGCCCACCCCACTAGCCGCTAGACTAATGTTGGAGGAACTGAGAAAATGTGCTACTAGGCGTTCTTCCATTCAATTAGTGACTACGCCTGGCGTCGCTTATCATTTCCATATCGTTTTCATTAAAAAATAAACCATAACAAACAGTCCTTCCTTCCTACAACCTACATAATTTGGCCGCACCGCGCTATGGTTTGACGTATCCAAAAGCCAAACAAAAGTTGGACTGGCCGGACATATTACTCGGTAGACATGACCAGGCAACTCTACTCATGAATATGCTTTAAAATAGTTATAAAGTATTAGCTCATAGAACTTTATAGATTTCTCTACTGAAACAATTTAAATTAAAAAAAGGGGTCAAATGAGAACTTAAACTATTGAACATACTTAACTATATTAATTACTAGTGGTCCCGGCGACCTTTGTTCCGCTGCCGTCCCTCTGTAACACGGCGAAAGTTGGTTTTTATCTAAAGTGCCAGAGTCCGGCTCGCACTTAACAGATCGAGATAAAAACTATCCTATCTCTTAAGTTGGATCAAATAACAGATAGTTGCGAAGTTTGATCAAAATCGGTTCACTAGTTTAGGAGTCCATCAAAGACAAACAACGTGACATGTAATTCTTATATATATAGATAGATTTTGCTTTGTTTGCGCACATAAGAGTAAATCGGCATTTTGACGCGGATGGGGGCCGTGTTGCCCTTTACTATCGGATCCTACAAACATGTATTAAATTATCTAGAATTCTTGGCTTCTTGAATACCATTTGCAAAATTTATATAGTATACGTTTATTATTGAGATAGTTATAGTTACTTCATACGTCCCCATTGCTGGGGCACGGCCTACCCTCTTAAGCTCTGATTGGGCCATAGGCCACACGCGGGCCCAGTGCGGATTGTGGACTTCACATACGTCATTTTTTTTTTCTTGACGTATGCAGGTGTGAATAAATTAATCAGTGTACTTGAGAAATTAAGAAAAGTCTCATTGGTACACGCCGACCCCGGGGTTCGAACCTCCGCCACTTGGGACGTGAAGTGAAATTTTTATAGTTATAGTTATACCGAGTTGAATAAGGGGGCTGATCCAAAGAAAACGTTGCCAAAAAATTGTAATGAAGGTAATCTGGCCTCTTACACCTACGTCCGGATGAATCATAAGATATTTGTCTTTTTCTAGGGGCCCCGGACAAAATGACCTTAATCTATTTTGCATTCCTTTTCACTTGATAACGGACAAAATACTAGTTGTAAAGCAACATAAACTATCGTCCACATTCCACTTTCAACAAAATCATATCTATAATCTGATATGAAAACCAACTAAGAAGGACTGCAAACGTTCCAAGTTTTTACATAACTAAGAGACCTATAGAAAGTGGTCAGAAAAGGCAAATTATAGAAAATCTTATTTTCCGCTGGCGATTTCGATAATGTCATGAATCATGATGTTGATGTAGTCAGGAGCTTCGAAGTCGAAACTGTGTCAAAGGTTGCTTGGTGTAATCGATAGATTGTCACGACTTTGCTTTTGTATTTTTTTTTGTTGGCGATGGTGAACTACTGTCACAAAGTAAGTAATAGTACTAACATACATATGAATATACAGAAGTCTCATTTCCGTCTGCTTCCGTACAAAATGCGTAAAATAACTTCGGAAATTGACCTAAAATCATAAAAGTCATTCAGTGTAAGCTAATTTGTCCCCTATGCACATAAAATAATCCCTAAAATACAATAAACCCCCTGTCATTAGGGTTGCGACATTCCGCAAAGTCGTAAGTACGCATTTGTACCGAAACTTTAGGGTGCACCACGCCTGCAACGTTTTTAGAAGACAATAATGAAATGGTAAGCTCGTACTAAAAAGTGAAGTCAGTATAGGACCCTCTCCACGTAATGCAAGGCTAGATCCTCGAAGTAGCTAAAGGGGCTTAAGACCTATGTTACGTGTAAAATCGTTATAGAAATGCGGTTCAAAATCTTTAAGTAACAATATGAGTTCCCTGACACAACAAAGACAGCTGAACTGCATTTCCCTGTTAGAAATACAATAGATAGGGTTTCCATTAAAACGCACAGTTGTTCCTAGAAACTGTGTTAAATTTACCAAGTTCAATGCAAATTTTATTTTAAGTAAACCATTCAGAATTTAAATAATGTTTAATAATTTTTGTTGGTTTATGAGGTTGTTGCTTTATAACTCACAAGTTCGGCTCCACATGGAGTACTGCTGCCATCTCTGAGTGGGTGCACCCGGATACCAGCTTGGCCCTTCTGACTCGGTTTAACGACGGGCTGTGAGAATTGTTGACGATCCCAAAGTCACAAGCCGTATCGAACCTGAAGAGAGAGTTTGCGTTTTTGTGTGTGTTTTACCTCTTGTATAATAGGCTGTGTTCTGAGGAATGGTTTGAAATTATGCTTTTGGCTATTTTCAACCATCGCACTACTCGCTGTCGGCAGGGAATCCACTATCTCACCTTGGAACCTAAATGATCTAGTTTTGTGCATTTTGGGATAAACTTCCTCTCGTGAATGCCTATATTTTTGGAAAGAGGTACCTACAAAAATTTTCTCTAGAGGTATATCAGGTTCTTCAAGATATAATTTATTAGGTTTTAATAAAGTCGGGAACGCGCAAGTAATGTCCCCGGTGTTGGAAGCGTCTATAGGCTGAAGTGACCACTTCATATCAGGCGAACTACAAGCTTGTTTCCCACTATAGTGGTAAAATTGCCTAGTAGATTTATGTTTTTTTATGTAAAAGATAAATTTTATTCTTGAAAGGTTTTATTTAAAAACAATTTAGAAGATTAAGAACGATCAATATTATTGATGGTGAAACTCTTACAATATTGTTTATAGGTTACGCTTAATTGGTCATTTGGAAATAATAAGTGAGTGGCAGTAAATAACTCAAGAACATAAATGATGTTATTACTTTTAAATTTAATTAGCAGTTCAATGATATTTAAAAGGAAATTAATGTTAAAAAGCTATTAGGTTGACACAGCGGCGCTACATCGATATGAACATGATATATGACATTTTAGTCGCAAAAAATATACAATTGATTTACTAATATTCTAAATATGAATTTACATTTATAAATGTTATACAATCACCTAAGTCTACGTCCATAACTATCGGCTCATACAACTTATGGTCAGCAGGTTTACTCTTAAAACAAATCACATCAATACAGTGATTGAGAAATACGTTTATTGGTCTAATGCCTCTTTACAGTCACTTTATATTTCAGTTTTAACATTAATTCAACATTGATGACACTCATATCCTAATAGTATATTATATGTAATTGCTGTTTGTTATTTTTTCACCCCTGATTTCTGACACATTCCCGTTTACGTGAATCTTTTTTTTTGGACGTTAGGTGCGCATTATGATACATGACTTAAATAATTCCACAAATACAATAATTTCTAAATTCAATTATTAAATATGTCCAACGTCGCCACAGAGCAACCAATTGACCATCGGTACAGTGAGAGTTAGTGGGACAGAAAATTATATTTTTTTTTTATTAAATTCAGGTTTCTAACGATAATAAGATTTTCAGGCGTTATCCTTACGTCACAACAGCGCAAATAAATTTGAATTTAATTTATTTTCAGGATTACACTAAAATTGTTAACAACTTGAAAGAAGAAACTAAGATACGCAACGGCAACTTGTAAGTTACAAGCATTTATGGGCTGCAAAACCTCTCATACAATAACCGGTCAGGCGAGCCATATGCTTGTTTACCACCTTTAGTGGTATAAGAAAAGATACAAGCATTTCAACACATTTGCTTAAGACGGATAAATGCTTAAAGTTTAAAGCGTAGTTACGTAGTTTACTTCTTCCAAGATTCAGCGAGACAACAAATCAATGAGTGCATTAATTACAAAAAGAAAAATAAATGGGTTTTAAAAGTCACTCAAGACACAAGTCCCAAGTGGCGGAGGTTCGAACCCCGGGGTCGGCGTGTATCAATGAGGCTTTTCTTAATTTCTCAAGTACACTGAGTTATTTATTCACACCACTGGCTTTTCGGTGAAGGAAAACGTCGTGAGGAAACCTGCATACGTCAAGATAAAAAAAGACGTATGTGAAGTCCACAATAAGCACTGGGCCCGCGTGTGGACTATGGCCCAAATCATCCTCGCTTATGAAGGTAGACAGTGATCCAACAGTGGGGCCGTATGAAGCCTGGCAAGAACTCCAATTTTGCCTGAAGAATGCGGCTGACAAATGGATAGCAGAAACTGTTTAATATGTACCAGTAAAAATGACGAAGCCTACCCATGGTTTAAACAACGTTTAAAAATAAATTTTCACTCTTGCAATACAGGATACAATACAGGAAAAAAAGTGGTCTGCATCGCTCGCCTCAAGGAAGATAGACGACCTAGTAAGAGCACAAACTCTAATAGACACTGAATTAAAGAAGGAATTTTCTTATGGAGCAAGCTCCATACAGACGTAATTCAATTCTAATCTCTTTAGTTGTTTAATGACTTTAATGAAATTTTATAAACGTGATCTAGCAATAAATATCTAGTATGCAGTTTGTTCGTTTTAATTTTTATTTTATTTTTATTCAATAAAAAGTTAAACAGAATGTCTGTTTATACACAATGTATTAAAAGGTAATTAAATAATTCCTCTGGATTTTGGCAAATTAGAAGTACGATGATAAAAATAGGTTTTTTTATATGTTAACGTCAGAAATAATGTTAAAATCAGTTTATTTATTTTAAGTAGTAATAAATTAGTTTGACAATAATTATGGTGTTTTGCTCTAGCAAAGATTTTTATTACCTAATAGTACAAATAATTATCAATTCCAGATAACCAAGCTCTTTGTTTATATCTCAATATATTCCGCTTTATATTTCCTTTTTGATAGAGTATGCCAACGAGATCTTTTTCAGGTGAGATAAAGATACATAATATTTGCTTATATCTATGTCAACTATGAAAAGGAAAAGGTGCCATGAAAGTGATATCTGATTCCTCAGCCAATTTGTTTAAATGGGCAGGCTTTTACACTTAAAGTAACAAAACTCTTTAAGAGAATACTATTCGGAACGCCTCTCAGCGTGCTTCATACAAACGGATTTCTGACTTATTTTTGGCACTTGCTGATCAAACACCATGAAATTTGGATGACATGTTCTAGTAATAAATATCTAGGTCTGCAATGTGCCAGTTTACTATTAAATTTTATATTTCAAAAGTTATACAGAATTTTAGTTTTTCATACAAATGGTTTTAAAAAAGATTTCTATTTAATAAAAACATTTTACAAGATTTTGAAAAACCACAGACACAGGTATTCAGCTTCGGATTATGACTAAGAAACATACTGACTAATCAGTAAATATCGAAAAATAAATCAGAAATTCGTTTGTATAAAGCCCGCTGCGAGGCGCAGCGAATCGTATCCTCTTAAATAAACAAAACAATATAACATATATCATTCGTTTACAAATTCGCTTCAATGTTTCAATATAAAACTCTACATACAACTTTTATTACCATTTTGTATGTTAATTTATTCACACGAAAATTTAAGGTACAAAGTTGGCTAGTTTTAATGGTGCGTGTGAATTTTAACAAGACGTTCTTTTGTTTTTTAAAAAATAACATGCAATAGATAGTGGTGCACGGTAATGTTGTCGATGAACTTAACACAAAGAAACATCACATCATCACACATCCCATCACATCATTCCGATGTTGTAAATAATTATTATTTGGCTTCAATTTCTTTTTATTATTATTATTTATTATTGAAATGGTCATATTGACACTAAAATGCTGTATCATTTTCCGATAGAAATAGAATTACTTTTAAACCCAATTTTCAATCGCTTAATTCCACGGCAGTTACGGAATACGCAATTTATGGGTTCGTTGCCATTAAATTTAGTTTCAAGAGTGAGGATGTCGTCTTCTATTTTTCTATTCCATTCCCTTCCCGCTTAATTTTTTGTGCTTTTTCGGAGATCTAGTGAAATGTACTACCCTAAATGTTTGTATGTGTGTGAGATGTTACTTGCGGCTTCATCTGCAATGCTCAGCATGAATATAACATTTTAACTTTGAATTAGGACTAGCTCGAAACTATAACGATGATAAAAGATCGAAAAGTGTTACAAATCTATTTTTTTTAAAGAAATTGTTATTTTGACCAGAATAATATAAAAACCGTAAAAACCATGATCAGATGTTTTTTCTATTTAAAGGTTTAATTCTAGCTAAATTATGACTAAATAATATTATAAAGAGAAGAATCTGGTGATTTCACGTAAGCATAGCTTATATGTCTCGAAGAACTATAATTATTTATTATTATAGTATGTCATGGTATAATATATTAAGTTACTCAGGAGAAATCGCGCGGAAAGTAACACCTATAGTCATATCAATGCAAATGACTCAGCCAGACTAGCAATCTACTTTTTACCCTACAACTTGTACCCAAAATTCCTAATGTATCGACATTATCACATCACTAACGCTATACAAAAGATCAAGGACCATGTCATAAGACCCACATTCCTCTACGATGATGAACGATACCATGTCAGAAGCTGTGAATGCCAGAAATGCTGATGGCTCGGGGTTCACGCCCTATTGATGTCCGTCCGTCTGTACTTCGACATGGAACGCCCTTGTAATACCGGTTTTGGCAGTATTCAATGTCAACTGGTGTTGTTAGCAGTTTTGTAGCAAAAAAATGCAGTACTTTGCAAATATTATTTTATTTTATGTTTTTTTTTTTGTGTTTCGTATGTTATGTGTTTAGTATGTTAATAAGTTTAATTTAGGTAAAAGATAAATTACTTTGATAAACTTTTATTTTTTGCATTATTTTCAAAATAACAAAATGTACAGCGTATAAGTTACCTAGTAGTCTTCGCTTCTATAATGAAAACTTGGTTTTGGGCACATTTTTTTATTTTTAAGTGCCTACTTAGAAAAGAGTAAATGCATTACTAATCTGACCATCAAAAAACATTTAATACAATTATTTATCCTGTACTGTGAGTATAACAGTCACTGGTGTACATAGCTAAAACATTCGTAAAAATATACACTTATAAAATCCGTTAAGCCATATTCTTGGTTGAATAAAAATTATAAAAACATCTCTCTCTGCCAACCAAAATTTATAAAATAGTAAATTAAATTTATTTAATAAAAATTAAATAAGAACTCATAATGTTTGTGTATCGTCATATTTCCGAAAGAGTGGAATCATTCGGTGGACACACACCATCATCATCTTATCACCAACCACTTTAGTCATGCGTAACATGTGGTGATCTCATTGCTGCAAAACTGCCACCGTCACAAAAAATATAAACCTAAAACAGTTGCAAAGAGACAATCTGCAAACACAGTAAATTTACCATAACTTTAACCCAAAGGCGTATTTTTAACACTATTAAACTAAACAAACACATCCTTTTTCTCTGATAATTTCTGCCCATTCATTCTAAATTACTATTATATACCATTAAACATTCTCAAGCTACTGTATAATATACTGCAATAGCGTTATAATAAATTTAATGTCAGTCATTATGTTGTGCTCGTTTGCGAAGTATAAATTTACGTGTGGATCGAACTTGGTCATTTTTATCTTAAGTTAACTAACTGGGCTATGGGCAGATTAGACCTACTATCGAGTGAATTAATCTTCAGCCTACGGTTCTCAAACTGCTGCGCTGTATTGTTTCAATTAGAAAGTAAACTAATGAAAAGTCTTTCGCTGAGTCGAACTAGAAGTGAATAAATTGAATGAAGATTGGTTAAAGACAACAACGGATTTAAATTATTTTTATTAGTTACAATTACATTTGTTTGATGTTAATCTGTATGTATGATTGATGCATTTTTTATTACCTACACCGCCGCCACCGTTCATGTGAAATAAGGTTTTTTTTCTATTGCGCTAGTAAGATTATGACTGTAAGAGATGATTTATTGTAAACAAATAAAAGTGTGTTACAAGAATATTCTCTTACTCATGTCATAGAGAAAGAAGTGTAACTACTATATAATCACAGGGCCGTTACAGTTCGTGTCACAGTCCACAAAAACGGTACGTGGGTCGTAAGTTTTATTTATAAGAAGTCTAAGAACACTAAGAAGAAAAATTTTGTGAAATTCATGGGCCCACACTAATATTATAATAAAATAGTGATTGAAGTATTAAAATCTGTCGCTTTTAAGTTAAATTCATGAAGATATTTGTTTGACCTTTTGATTAAAAGTTTAGCCGTTATTCGAAAACCACCCATAAAACATTGTTAAGAAACTCGAGTATTTTCGTAAATAAAATCCATGAAAATTGGTATTATACTTTAATTCTTTTTAATATTATAGATATTACATATAAATTATCAAAATAAATTTTCTTATTTAATTAAAAATCAGGAGATTTAAATTAAACTATAAATTAAATAACGTCCCTTTGATTTCGTACCTAAAACAATTTTTAAGTCAGAATTTACGAAATATATCATAAACAGCGTTTTCGTTATATCTTTTGTTTTGTTTTAATTTATTAGAATATCTGTGTACATATTGCTTGCTCATGAACTGGCTCGGTTAAATTTATTATCTGTCATACAAACATTTTAAAGAATATTTTTGTGGCCTGTCCTTTAATTTAAAAAAATATGAGATAGGTCCTTTACTAACTAACACAGACCATAACGATTATTATATAATTTCCAGTATGTTTGATAGTTAGCTCACCACGCAAAGACTACGGAACCTAGTAACTCGCAGTGTTTACAGTTCCGATGTTTTAGGTATGGAGTGTAATTTATTATGATATTTTTGCTTAGCAGCCGCGTACTACAAGCAATATCTACTTAAAGTGGTAGTTGTATACAACAGGCGGTGAAAGCTATATTTTATAACTAGGTTTTGCCTGCGCTAAATTTGGTTATTGGCGTAGATACCCACTAACACACTCTCTCTCTCTATCTCTTCCCTCTCTCTTCCTCTCCCCCCCCCCTCTATAAAATAATAAATAATTAACTACTAAAAACTAATTGACTTATGGATTAACCTCGCGATGTTGGTGCTCCTCGCTTGAACCCCGGTTTCCACCCTTTCTTAGCGCACACCTACATCATAATAGCTACCTATTATGTGTGCCAAATTTCAGCTCGATCCTTCCTGCGGTTGGAGGTCTGCATTCATAGATCAGTCAGTCAGTAACGGTTGCCTTTTATATAATACAGGTAAACTACATCCACGCAGATGAAGTCGAGGACAACAGCTAGCAATAAAATTAAATTTGAGACGCTATGCTTAGACCGGTTCCTACATTAAATTCTGTTGACCTAGCAAAGTGTTAATATTGCGTGGAAATTGCTGCGAGCTCCCGGACTATTATAAAGAATCTGATAGCGGTAGGATCCTGTACCTTCAGCTGCTTAGTTGTAATAACATCTCTAATGAATCTTCGACGAAAAGTCGACCTTATAATAGCAAAAATAAGGTTGAAAGTGGTTAACAAAGTCAAGACAGGTGGTAGCATTTGAGCTTGGTGGGAGACAATAATATGCTATCGACACGCAACGAAATAGTGTTGGCTAATTATTTTCCTTTTACAATTTAAAGTGTAATGCCGCCGCCCAGAAATCGAGAAAATGTAAAACATTGTTTGAATTGAAAACAAATCGATTCCAATATATTTTAATTTTCAGGTAGGTATTGGTTAGTATTCCATCGGTTACTTATGTGTGAAATAAAGACTGGTTTCAGCCATTTACATCAACAATATTTGCGAGCCACGACTTGAAATGTACTACTCACCTACACCAATTCCTATTGTTAATAATAAAATATAATATTATTATGCACGATGCATGTATATTGTTATAAGTATACTTGTACATGTCAAGGCCAATGATCCGATGATTCGTGTGCATATATAGCTAAATAAACCTTGGTTTGTTAATTGTTTTTTTAATTTTAAACATAAATATGTGTATGTCTTACATGGATACATACACTATTATATGCATCTTATACTTACCTAAGTTTACTTTAATGAATAAACCTACAGTAGCCCCCTGCTAAATATAGGCCTTTCCTAATCAACGCCACCACATCCGGTCCTTCACCTTTCTCATTTATCCACTTCCGGCTGCCGTTTTGCGACCAACGCTGCGCCTACCAATCCGTGGTATCCACGCTTAGACTAGTCTGCACCACCAGCCTTCATGTCGACGACAAATATGACCTGCCCATTGCCACTTATGTTTGCTTATTCTATGGGCTATGTCAGTGACTTAAGGTCTCCGTCGGATTTCTTCATTTCTGATCATAGACTCTAAAAAACTTCCTAGCATAGTCAGCTGAGCAACTCTTAGCTCGTGGATAAGGCGAACAGTCAGTTTCCACGTTTCTGCGCCATAGGTCATAGTTAAAAACTTATCCAACAGATATTCCTACCGTCTTAGATAAATAAAGGAACAGATAAGATTAAAAAAAAAAGTCTTAATCTTGACAGTCAGTTCCTGCACTAACAAGATTAATATATCTCCAGGACGATGGATAACAAATGAGTATGGCACTTTGATTACATCTTTGCTATAAAAGGCTCTACCATTTAACTTTTTCCCCAACGTGTTCCCATAAGGGGAGCGGAAATGTCGCTGTCAACAGCCCCATGTACCGGAGACCGGTTGTCTAGGGAACCTACATTTTATTCCCTTTATTTAAACGACGACGGGATGTTATCCTGTTAGTCGTGGTAGCTTCTAAGAAATATACAGGATTAAAGGTACCAGTTAGGTTATGGAAATAGAGTGGCTAAGTATAAGCTTTGAATGTACTACTTAGATACTAGAGGAGATGACCGCGCACTTAGCTTAAGCTTAAATTTGAAACAGGTATTACACTACGCGGTATTTAGGGTTCCTAACCCTGATTTAGGGTGGTAGTAGTTAGGGCCCTTAATTAGGGCGACCGGAGCGGCCGGTCTAACTTGCTCCCTGACTCCCTTACTACCGGGCAGTGCAATAGCGTTCAGGGCGCTTTTTCTATATAAGGAGTTGATGAAATTTATATCTATCTATTTAAATTCAATACCGCTTACTCTTAGGTAATTTCTTAGATCTGATGGCTCCAGAACACTGAGTATCTGCATATTAGAAAACTCTGCTCGTAATTGTAAGAAGTTCCTTCACTCAGATCTTTCTCTTTTTATTGTTTTAATTGTCATGCGAGAAACTACAACGGCTACACCAAAAGCATTTTTTTGTGGCTTCAACAACGTAGGTGCCATTCAAGCGGGCGTGGAACACTTGTGACGGTAATTTCACAACTGAGTTAGGGTTACATGGACCGGCTAGTGTAATAAGCAGCTCCCTAGTTAAGGACGTGGGTCCACCCTTGCGACAGGACCCTGAATACCGTTTAGTGTAATACCCGTTTCACTCAGTCACTGGGTGGAACAGGCCTCACGCGTGACGTAGTAACTAGTATTTAATCGGCAACGTCTCGTTTGTTTATGGTGCCCTCTTTGGTAAAAAAAGGCTCATTGTTTAGTGATAATGTTAAAGGTATTATCAAAGCTAATCAAATTAAATCAGAAAATGAAAAAACATTGATTGGTAGAGATTTCAACTTCCCATTAAACATACTAAAAGTCCCCATCGATACCTGTTGCGCCCGCGCCTCCATCTTGGAAAAAAAGGTACCCTTTTTTAGTTTTTTACTTATATCTCAGCAATAGTTATTTATACAGTAAAATCGGGAATTCAAAAACTGTAACTTATTAAATATCCTATAAAAAACCTAAGTTGTATTATTTTTGTATCTCCTATACTTTACCTGTAATCCGACATTAAAAAGATTTTTTTTTCATTTTTTTGCTGTCGATATAAAGTTTTGATTCTGTTTACTCCAAAGTTGTTTAAATAAAGTTTGAAAAACTAATTCCGTGACACTACCAAGTTACAGAAAGGTCGATATAGATGGTGAAAATGAGAGAGAAAGAGAAGGGGCAGATGCATTATGCGACATGATGTGTATATAGCAGGGCGGAACGTCTTTCGGGACCGCTTGGTAAGTTAGAATAGCGAACAGTCGAGACCACATAACCATCAGCCGATCACAATCTCATCTGATTCCGATAAAGACTTAGACCACTTAACCTGCGTAGGCCAAATCAAGATTCTCGACAGACTGTTAAGCAAACTCAATTTTAACATTATGACTATAACAACGCTCTTGTTAACAACCATAGGCTGGACATACTCGACATAGCGCACTTGCGCTCCGTAGAAGTGCTGAATGAACTTTGTCCTAATAATATCTTGGGTATTATGTCCCCAGGCCTACGGAGCCACTGCGACAAAGACTGTCAAAAACTGCAAAAATTCAAAAAAGCTCTTAAAAGAATTAGCTTACCACAACTCTCATCCCTGCTCTCATTAGATCCCTAATATAGATGTGGTCATCGAATCTGTCACCCTTAAATAAAATCCACTTTAAAGCGATCTTAGTGTATAGTGGAACAGCTTATAAATGTAACAGCTTAAAACCGTTGTGCCAGTAGTTATTGAACGCGTTCGCCACTTCAAAAAATGGCGCTCCTGTCGGCATAGATGTGCTCCGTGAAACCCATAATGTAGTGCTCCTGTTGCCCAAAGACCGAAATGACCTTGGTGAATAGATCTTTACTGTCTATGAAATTACGTAACCGTGGTAATCGTAAACGCTAGTAAAGTTTATTCCAAGCGTTAAGTTAACTAAATGATCTATATGACGACGGCTCAGAACGTTTAACCCTAACTATGCCAGGAAAATTAAAATTAATACAATCAGAGTAATTTTATTTTGATAGCCTGCAGAACTTCGTCTAAAATGACGGTAAATGAGGTAGAGAGGCAAGCGGCGGGAGAGCGCATCTCCTTTTGACCTCACTGTCAACCTGCGAACATTATTGGCGTCTGTTGGTTCAGTGCTAAGCAAGCATTACGACTCTAAGTTTTTTCTAAGCAGTCTGCCTTTTAGTCGTCGTCAAACGCAGGAATTACTTTAGACGTTTGAGGGAGGCATGGTGCTCAGGGTATTGACTTCAATAGTTTTATAGCCCCTGTTAGCTTGGAGGCCGGGCTAGATCCCTTCCACCAGGTTTTCGTGACTGCTTTGACAAACTACATATGCAGCCTCGTTGACAATTTTGTAGAAGGGGTTATAATAGGGTCTGTCCTCGGCAGAGGGATAATTGTTACGTTGTCGTCGTAAGAGATTCGATGGCTACTTCAATTTGTCGTGAGATCTAATGAGAGCGAAGATGCGGTCTAGATGCTGTAAGGGCTTTCTTAAATTTGTCCGAGTTACCATGGGAGTCAGAGGGACATAATAACGAGAAAAAGGTCAAAACAAAATCCGTCTGGTATTTCTACGGAAACTTAGGCTTATTTTCTATGAAAGCGCCATGTGAAGGTTTTCCAGACTGACATTTCTATCATTAAAGGCTAAGAGGACAATAGCTGTCTTTAGAGCTATATTGTTAAATTTGAGCATGGCAATCAGTCTGCAGATAACTTTGCCCATGTATGAACATGTACACTAAAATTCAAAACTTTACCAACTAACCTTTTGTAGCCTAAACATGTTTCTAATTTGACTGTACTAAGCGTATTATTTGATAATAATTTAGTAAAAAACTTTAGGGGATGGTTTTCCGAAAACGGTGAAAAACATCAATCTTAATTTTCAATATAAAAGTCAGATAGTATTAAGTTTCAAAAAATGACGGATCCATACAATTTTCCAACCTCCATTTTACACCATTTTGGCCTTTATGTCCCACACATTGCATATCACAAGAATATACATTTACTATTTTTTTAAATTAGTAAAACCTAAAAGAAACAACAGGAAAGGAAGAAAGGTGTTAGTTTGAATATCATAAGTATTCATCTTAACTGTGTTAGGAAACCGATTAAGTGGAAAAATACAGATGCAAGAAAACAGATAAAACTAGAGATTTCTTTTTAAAATGGGTATTTTAATATGTAATTAAATATAATAAATATTAAAAATACAATTCTAATACAAAAAATAATATAAATAATTAGGAGATTTAATTTCGCATAAATTTACAGATTTTGGAAGACTGTAATTTAATTATTTAGAAATCTCAGAAGAAACCCATACAACACAATAAACTTTCGAGCACTAAAGACTAGATCTAAATGCTATAAGACAGCCAAATATCTATAGCCTTTTTTCTGATTCAATTTTATTGAAAGTATTGACATTTAATGAGCTTAAATTATTGGTGACAGAGCTTAGACCCAGTTGCATTTGTTTATAAGTAACCGCATCAGCGAGGTTAGTCATTGAATGGGTGAACGTAACTGGCATAATTTTCAAAACTGTTTCGTGATTCGGCGGGCACGTGGGACAGTTCGTTCAAATGTTATCAATGTAAAACAAGAATCCTTATAGAAATTTATATATTCTGTCTGTCAAGTTGGCCACTAACCTGACAAAAACCTAACCTTATGGTTACCCCTTTGGGTGTCGCAAGGCAGAGATAATTCATTTTGCTTCCGTATAACAACCAGTATTTTCATAAATATCTGTGTTTGTTAGCCAAACAAAAGAAAAAACAAAGAAAATACCTAATAGGTGTAATGGCTATTAATAGACACCTTACTTGACTTTATTGTCAGATAATCTCTAAATTTACATAGAACCACCATATATATTTATCCAAGTCCTTATAGAGACACCAAAGATGTGAAGTGACGTACACAAAAACCCTCCGCTAACGAAACTTCGCTGGTTTTCTGAGTCCATGCAAGAAAAGTCGAAGGTTAAACTAAGTAAGTCGTAAAGATGCTTAATAGGCAGATTACACCAAAGCCTAAGATTAAATGAGATTTCCCTATGTCTTACATTAAATGTACGAGACACCATCTCGGCGAGGTTGAGTATTTATCATTTAGCTGCATCAACGGCCGCCGGGTATGGTACTATCGGATTATAAATTATGAAGTAAAGGCACCCTCAACATGTTCCGTGTCCATTGTAGCCTAGATAACGTTTTTTTTATGGATTTTGATTTCTAAAAATAATTTGTTTACGTGTATCTTATAGGTACCACATTATAAGTTATAGCAGTACCTACATGCAGTATGGCCAATCTTCGCCTTTCTATGATGATCTTGTGACTGCTCTCAAAGGCAACGCATACATTTGTGCTTGTGCACATATTTTTGTGGTTTTAGAAGCTATGAATCACGTGGTTTTTGTATTTAGTGGCTAGGGTGTTACCAGCCTCATACATCCCCACTGCTATGGCATGGCCTGCCCTTACCTTAGGCGAGGGCGATCTAGTGGTCCCATATTCATCTGGGCGATAGAAAATTGTTAATAAAAGTTACGTTTTCCTTTTAGTCAAATATTAAATTGTCAAATATAACTAACATGACGACTCTGTCCTAATTTAGAATCACCTAAACTATTCTAACGCATTCTGCAGTTGAACTGGTTTTAAAACTTCTAGATAATAATACATGTTAGACTATGACATAATGGTAGTATATCATTTTGATATATTTCGCATTATTTTAAAAGCGTCTTAGTATCATTGCTATTACTATTTAAAAAAAAATATTTAGGTACCTACAAATTAGGGTGCTATAACAAAACCCAGCTTTAAAACATTCTACACAAACTTTGAACATCATTTATTTCAAAAAGCCATATATTTGATTCACTAACCTACCTGATTTATTTTTGAAATCTGTATGTTAGGTACTGACAAAAAACGTAAGTCTTTGATTTACGAACTACGTTATAATATAAGTATCATGTATGATTTTTGTATAAATTTTGAAAAGAGGTTTTAACTGTTTATTATGTTATTTATGTATGTTTACTGTTTTTATGTTATAACATAGAATTTTTTATTCCCTATTTTGCCCGGTAGGGGATGATTTTCTAAAAACGGTAAAACTCGACAATCTTATTTTCAACATGCTGGTCAAATACCAATTGTTATGCATTAGGCTTCAAAATGACGGATTTCTTACTTCCAACCCCTATTTACCCCATAAGAGATTTTTGCAAAATATTTTCTTAGTGCTTGTTAAAACAGGAACCTGTTTGCAAAATTTTAAGTCTCTAGACCCTATATTTTAAGCTGTTATATGAGTCAGTTAGTCAGTAAAAAATATAGTAGAAGCCAGAAGGTGCTAGAACGCAACATTGATAAGCACTGATAAACGATAGTACACAAAATCTGACAGCAAATGCAACCGAGAATCTACAGAATCTATAGATCTAAGAAAGTACTTTTTTAAGGTTAATCTACGTTTTGACAGGCCCATAAGCCCACTGAGAAAAAAAATCGGCAGAGTAAAATGTCTGACACTGACGTACTACTGAGGTACCTATATAACAAGAATATACGTTAAAAAATATTTTACAAACAAGCTCTCATCAGACAGGTTATAGTTAACTTGTCAAGACAAATCAAACAACTTCAAACTCAATAGGGTAGTGTCGTTTCAGTACGGAGGTCCTATGGCCATCTTCCAGCTACATCCTCAGACCAGCTCTATGACATCATTATATTGCATTTTCATCCGATTAACGCGTGTTCGCAAAATTTCAACTCAATCGAACACCGAGAAGTGGGTCAAATTTAACTTACAAGTTTTGATTACAGGCACGGGATAGGTTACACTAAATAAAAGCTTGTAATAAAAAAGTTAGTTTCCTAAAGTTTGCGTTGGTAAACGAAATAATTCTTGTATTCCAAATTCCTCGCGACCATCACCCACTTCACGATATTTATAACAAGTATAAATTGAATGCTCATCGTGGCCGTCGTGGAAACAGTTGTTGCGGTCCTCGCCTTAACTTATTCCATCCGGCTTCTGGTTTGATTCATTTCCCATTGAAACCTGTGATATGTCGAATTTATTATATTATAAGGAGTACCTTTCTATAATAACGGTGTTTTGTGTATGGCTACTTCTAGTCTGCAGCAAACGGTAAAACAAATTATGCATATCAATCAGAAGACTGTTTTAAGAGACTAGCTCCAACCGTTAATTAATTTTAATTTTGTGACACGATATTTGTCAATCTGTCAAGTTGTCTATCAACTCGCCACGCTCGCAACTCGGAACATCTATCACTGATCTATCTATGAACTGACCATATTCCCGTTTTGAACGGGACTGTCCCTTTTTTCGGTTACCTGTCCCGTTGTCCCAAAACAAAGCCCCGGGACACATAAAAGTCCCGTTTTCCAGAAAGTATAGAGCTCGCCGCCAGACGCGAGTGGTGCGAGACCGTGTTGTCGACATTATTTAATTATTTTAAGACCCTTCACCCTAATATCCCAAAACAGAAACATCCTACTTTTTCTAGATTGAAGAAGTTGTACATACTACAAATCACAGAGAGAGAGGAAAAGAAAAATGGTCATAAATTAAAAAAATAATCCTTAAATAATCATAAAAAGGTGCTGAAAATTAAGTTTACTTGTCTTAGATCTCTTTTTTGTCAAGGCACCCAATAATTTTTTCAATTCATTTATTAGATATTGTTTCATATTAAAATAAAAATGGAATTTCTATACAAAGGCTATTTTTTTTTATTAATTAAAAACATGAAAAAGCTAGCTAAAACTGAACGTGCTGTAGGCGTAAGCGCCATAAAACGTGACGTCCGAACTTCAACTTTATGCGGGCTTAAGATGGATTCTAGCTTTTTTTGACTACTTGACTTCAACTGACGTCTATCGTCCCCTTAATTATAACAGAGTGTGAACACAAATAACTGATTTTTTCTAATTAAAAAGTTGTTTTTTTTTCATTGTAAACTTAGTTATTGAAAAATGAACCAATGTCCCGTTTTGAGTTAAAAAATAAATGGTCAGTTTAGTAATGACCAATGCTTACGTACTTTATACGATATTACATTGGGGCGGAAATAAATATAGTAATATACATACTCGTAAAACAAATTATGTTGCGCTGATTTCTTTTCTCACGCTTGTGCCTGTGTGGTGTAGGTAAATGATACATTTCTACACTAGTGTAATAATGTAACACGTCTTAAAGCAGTTAGTTAAATACCTTAAAGCAGTTCAATAATAACAAATTTTACGAACGATTTTATGCTGAAAATATTTGCCCTGTACAAGTCGATAGTTGGTCGGTCACGAAAATTAAGTCTCGAAAGGCCGTTTGCCCGTTTTCCGAGTATTTAAAGTTTCTTACAAACTCAGATTAAGGACAAACTTACATTGTTAACTTCTTGGTCAATTCTCTAACTGCAGTTGTAAATGTAGGTAATTTTTTTTAAGTGCGTATAATTCAAATTGTAATTTTTTCTTTCAATTGTGCTGTGAGACCTAGTTTCTTTGCCAAATTTTATGATTCTAGGCTAGTGGGAAATACCCTATATTTGATTTACTTAAGAGTGTTAAAATATACAAATAGCCGTCCTTTTTTAACGTGTTGATTTAGACGCTTGATTCTAAAGTGACCGTAGACTTGAGTATTTATATTAATTATTAGGTGACTCTATAACTTTATCCCCCGTCTACCTCACTGTGTTCCAATTTGAACTAATGACCTCAATAAGATGGTGCCAGAAATTATGCCATAATGGATCCTGCCCCTTCCCCATCGATATGAAAAAACAATAGATATGTCCAAAAAGTACCGGCAGGCTAACCGCTCATAGTCTAATTTTTAGACTATGTTGAGTAGCGCATCGATTTGACGCAACAAACACAAGGTCACCCTCGGCGAGTGAACATCTAAAGATATTTTGTTTGTTTTATTTCAATAATGTCGTATTGTGCTGTAAAAAGTTGTAAAAACTATAAAAAAAAGGTAAATAAGAGTTCCAGCGACGTAACTTAACACACTTTAGTATTATTTTTTCATAAATAACCGATTTACTTTAATTTATAATAAATTACTTTAATAGAGGTGCACTATTTTTATCGAAATCATGTTAGTCATCACTGTAATCTTGTTCATAAAAAGTGTTATTTTTTCAATTTCATGGCATAATTTTAAACCTTTCTTTTTATTTGTGATAAAAAGAATAAATTACACTTGAACTGTGACTGTTTTTCAAGATTATTAGGATATCGTTTCATAAATTCACAACGAAAATAAATCGAAGACAATAAAGTACCTCACCTCTATTTGAGTAGAAATTGTTGTGGAGTCATTATTTCGAAAAATTATTGACCTAATCTAAACCGTATTACAATGAAATAAAGAATAAATTTAATATCTAATGCGCCATCTATTCGTGAGTAGCTAAACTAATATCTATATCGCTTAGCGAAATAGCTTAATTTGCTTAGTGTTGTACGCATGGGATAAAAATATCGATGTTTTTTACCCGTTGTGATCAATTTACACCTGTGGAAATGAAGTGAATTGATGCTTGTAGTCAATGGAATGTTTTAGGGTTGCGTTCAAAACTTCTATAGCGTTCGAATAATTAAATTATTTTTAAAAAGTTAAATAATTCTGTCAACCTGTGGGTACAATCAGTTAAATGAAGATTTAATTATACATTTTAACGCGCTTATTTAATGCAAAATACATCTAAAAATGCTGCTTTTCATCCGAATAATATTTTAAATGCGAAAGTTTGGATGTTTGTTACTCAATCACGCGTCAACCACTGGACGGAGCGGGATGAAACTTGGCACACATTTAGGTTTAGTCCTGGAATAGAAAGAAAATAGGCTATTTTTTATCCCGGAAAATTCACAAGTCCCCACTTTTCACAAATTCCACTTGTACGAACTACAGCTTTACATAGCAAACTTTCATAGTACCATCAAGGAGTTTCCGTAAAAACCAGTAACCGCCGATAACCAGTTAATTTAGGGCGGGTGGAGCTGCTGGGCAAAATCTAGTCAGTAAGAAACTGTTGTATAATATTGTGTCAAAGTAAATATAGTTTTAGAGAATTTGTCTAGCCCCGAGCTTTCCTGTGATTTATAGAAGTGTTTCGTTGTTTTATTTAATATACAGGATGATGGACTTGGATAATGTGTTTATTTCGCTTTCATGTTATGTGATTGTTAACTTTTGCATGCTTTTGCGAGACTTCTTAATGTCTGGAAAATAATACAGCGAGTAGTATATGTGGAGTAAAACCTATAACTAGTTTTTGCCTGCTGCTCTGACTGCACTAAATTTGGTTATCAGTGTTAAATTTCTACGGAAACTTCTTTTTTTAGAAAGAAAGTTTGCAATAGCAAGCTACAGCTGAAGCTATAATTCGTCCGCGTGTAATTTGGTTATAGTTATTTCTACGGGTACTTTGGACTTCTCTGTATTTTATACTATCTCTGTGCCAAATTTTAGGTTTATATGATGCTCTCGGGCGTTGTAAAGAAAGAACAAACATTTATTTTATAATAGTATAGTGAGTATAGATTATTTTTCAAATTTCAAATCATATTATTAAATTAAATTAAATTAAAACTTATATTATTTATTATTTTTATGATAAAACTTTTAGCGTTCATCTATATATTTTCATGCCATGAATCAAATTCGATAAAACGAAAGCTTACGGTAAAGTTTAAATTTTGAACTAATTTAGCCGTTTTAACGTAATGCGTGTTCAAACAAAGTTAAGTTAAAGCATAAAGGTACAAGTAAGGTAAGGTAAAGTATATCTATATTCCAACTATGTACTATCTAAATCACAATATTATTTGCTGTTTTATATGTCCACTGCAAACTAATTAGAATTAAATTATTTAGGTTCATTTATAATTTAAGTATATTTTATTAAATTAGACTTTTAAAAAGCCTAAAATCGCCAGTTTAATTAACGATTTTATAGATTTAGAATGATTTTACTACCGATAATATAAAAATATGTGTTGATAGTTAGTTAGGACTTTGAATTTTCCAAAGATATTTTTGATCATCAAGCATCATAGTAATCTATCGATAATTTTGTTCATATCGCCACAGGAACAACACTGGGTCTAGTGTAAAATTAAAGTACTGCTACTCATCACAAGATGTCACTACTGTCAACGTGTAAGCCTTATGTAATGAACATAAGGTTTAAATTGGAATAAAAATTCTGAATTTCTTGCCCCACTTCACCTACTCCACCCCCGCTATCAACGGCTACGCCGGTTTCCGAACCACAGTGTCATGTTACCATATCTATTGTTTTTTCATATTGATGCCCTTCCCACGCTTTGAACTACACATTTGGCATGACATCAAAAAAATCAAATAAAAATATTGATGCAGTTGCATTTTTGACTTCTTAAAGGCTATGGCATACTCTAGAAAAAGCGTGCCGTTACGACTAGTGTGAAAAGACATAATATACTTTTAAAGCATACAAAGAGACACAGTTCCATGTACGATAGGCGCTAACACGTGACCGCACGTTGAAAATCTCGATTTTCTCGTTTTTTTTCGGTATAAAATTCAAATATTTATTCAGGATCGCACTTTGAATTGAAATTAGCAAATTCGTTAGGTAATATCAATATATATTTTATGAAATATGAATGAAGATAATATCACTCACAGCTTTCCAAAAGATTTTAATTAAAGAATTTTTTTTACAATTGTTTTAATAGGCAAATTATTATAATATTGGCAAATTCACTTAATTAAGGTTTGAACTTTAACATATATTTTTTTTCACGTGAAAAAGTCTACTCAGGACTGTAACAAAATTAATTAAATTCTTGCACACTTAACTCCTTCGGGTATGCCATCACCTCTAAGGTACCGCAGCCTACCTAACCTACATTTTAACTGTTTTTATACTTATGGTGTTACACAAACACATTATGATAATTTACGTTTACCAATTCACTGCGTAACTTATCTCTCTCAGGAATATTTATCTACTAACAAATATATACACCAAAAGGTGTCATAACATAATGCCACTGTATTGTTTCGTATTCGATCACTACCTTCGCAACTAATTGACTAATAAATCAATCACATTACAAACGGCACTGTCTTTTTTCGCATCATTTTTATTTCTAAGCAAAACAAGCGAATATATCTCATAAATATTTCTTTTCTCTTTCGCAATTACCACAAACTATCGCAATTAACTATTTTTATCACTTCGTAACCCATGCTAAACCTCACAATGACATTAATTACACTTTTTACTTTGCGCTATCACGCTATAAGCTGTGAACAAAACTCAACTATCATCGTCGACTAGCAATCATAATAACGAGCTCTCGAATTAAGAGTATCTTTAAGAAGCGTCATCGTAGAATAGAAAGAATGATAATATCGATATCGCTATCTCTTTCTAACCGGATCACTTTCTAAATTTCTTCATAATCACATATGGCTGAATACTTTCCTCTAATGACGTCTACTCTAATATATGCTATCATTTCAATATTTAGTAAAGTATTCGTTTAAAGTATGAAGGATTTAATGCTAATATTGTTATGAAATTAATGATTAATTTCTAACGTTTGTAACGTTACAACTGCTAATTAATTTTAATTGAATGAATTTATGTGGCTGTTATAGAAGTAAACAGTGATTTGTTATTTAGTGTATCTTGTTCATATTAATTTGCTTCGGTTTTCTAGTCATAAAGAAGCTAATATTAGGTCACAACTAGGTGACAGAGAAGCTATACCGTACATCGATTAGGTTGTCAACGAAATCAATGACTATCGACTAAATTTCAATGCAAGTGGCGGCTATGGGCATTTATTTTTATAAAGATTAAATAGGAAAAATATAAGCACAGAAACAAATACTGCAATAGCGATCTCCAACTTTTTTTTTAAATTTTTATATACAGATATAATTGAACAAATTAAAAGTGGAAATTTAATAGTTTCTGAAGACATTACAAAATAGGGGTAGGTACTATAAGGACGTTCCCAGTAAGTGTTATGAGTATGTAACCATTTAAAACTGGTATAAAAATTTAAACCAAATTGTAACTTATTTTAAAGTGACAACCCTAAAATCAGCTGTTTGGGTTTATGTTCCGGAAAAAGTAATAACCTTTGTCTTAAATACCGTTATGACACCCTTTTCTAAATGCTTGCATACATTTAATAGTGTCAGACGGTAATGCTGAATTAATGCTTTTATTCTGTTACAGCCTGAATAAAAATATCATAAAAAAAAACCATGCTTAGTTACTTTGTCATCTGCAGCATACTGGCAAACACCGCTCATAGCAATGGCATGGGCTTTTCTTTAATACAAGCTGTGGCTTAGATCACGTACATTTAAAAGCCAAAATAAACAATAAAAACAATTCAATTTAACGTTATAAAATGTGCGGTTAAATTCACCGCTAAACAAAATATTAAAATATCGCCAAGCCCACACAACTCGAGCTCACTCGAAATGTCTTCTGCAACTGTTTTTACAGAAAAGGATAATTTACAGTGACTGATGGCACCACCATCTACGCCAATTCAATGTCATTGAACAATTTAGTATTGGCATTGTATTAGTTTTGTATCAGACCGGCCACGTTGAATTACAAGACGGCATCAACAGTTACACAGACAGAATCCGACGTAACAGTGCGACATAATTTCTCTTTATTGTGTTGTCAACTGACGCACACAGATGTACATGTAATGCACTTGAGTATAACACGGTTCAGTTTTGAAATTACTGAATTAATATCGAATAAACAAACCCTGTATTATGATGTACATTGTACATATATACATACATACAGTATTATGATCCGCTTATCTGTATATATTTAAAAGAAGAAACTGTTTGACTGACTGATACAATGTCATATGAACGCACAGCCTAAACCGCTGGGTCTAGAAATTTGAAATTTGGTAAGTGGTTTCCATCCTTGTGCGACAAAAAGCTCCACTAAGAAAGAATTTTACAAATTCATCCCCTGAGGGGGTAAAATGGGGGTTGAAAATGTACATGGAAAGCCATCATTTTTGAAGTTACACGCATGGAAATTGGTGTTTTGCCTCTAAACTCGAAAATTAAGGTTGATGTGTTTAACTGTTTTTGGAAATTCATCCCCTAGGGTAATTAGGGGAAGAAAATTGTATGACAATTCTAATATTTTGTAGCCTGTTTATATTGGTGAATATCATTTTACTTCATAATTGAACTTAACTCGTGGGTTGCATTAACATAATTGAAGTTAAATAATATTGATGAATATTATTTAACTTCAATTATGTTTATGCAACCCACAAGCAAATAGGCCTAGTAGATAAGATTGAACTTTTGAGTAAATAATATGATAGCAACTGAAATAAGCTTCTTTTTGTGTAGCCCATAGCACTTTCTGGTACGGTTTTTGTTTCAAGATGCATCCATATAATCGTTAACACAGATATCGATTAACTGGGTCGCACTTTACTGCACTATATTGACTGTAATTTCACAGTTTACTGCATTAAACAGTTCCGTAACCTAGAATAACATTTAAAATACACCGGAACAGAAATGGGGTTCAAAGAAAGTAGTAACTCATGTTAAACAAAACATAAAAACTTTATATTCATATATGTGCGTCTTGAAGGATATCTAGTGGGCGACCCAAGCCTTGCCAGCTTTATAGCCTTGAAGTCATTTTTAATATTGTGGGTGCGCGTAAATCACGGTGGCCACATCTACGCGTGCTTTTACAGATCTCACAGCGTGTGAGTGTGAGGTAGACGAACATAACTCGACTTCTAAAATTGACGAAGTTTTTGGGCAGTAACCCTTCGCAGAGTTAGTGATTTTGGGAGACTTTTTTAAGCTCACCATCAGTCTGACTCGGTATGAGTAGCTTAATTAAAGTCAAAGTCAAAGTCAAAATGGTTTATTCAAATAAGGATTTTACAATCACTTTTGAATCGTCAAAGTTATAAAATATTATTTTTTGAACCTTCCCACCTTCCCGCCGGTTCACAATGTTGTTGATTTCTACCGAGAAGAATCCGGCAAGAAACTCGATAGTTACTCTTTTAAAAACACTATCAATAATACAAATAAACTAAAATACAATTAATGTTTTATATAAAAAAATTTTAGTCGTACAATTTTATGTTTTTTCCATTTTATTTTGGTTTACCTATGCATCCTGTAATTGAGCATCATCAGTCCCAAGGATTTTTATCATTTACATAATCTGAAATATTGTAGTATGCCTTTTTACAAAGTACCTGCTTGATAAAAGATTTAAATTTACTTATTGATAGATTTTGAATTTTATTGGGAACTTTGTTGTAAAAGTGTATACATTGCCCCATAAAAGAGTTACTTATTTTGTGTAGACGTGTATCATGCACCAACAGCTTATTTTTACTTCTAGTATTTACTTTGTGAACGTCAATTTTCTTGCTGAAACTATTGATATTTTTATGTACATATAAAAGATTTTCATATATGTACTGCGACACTAAAGTTAAAATTTTTACTTCCCTATATAAACCTATCCCTCAGAGATATCCTAGATCCTAATTTATAAATAGCACGAATTGCCCTTTTTTGTAACAAAAATATTGTATTTACATCAGCAGCGCTACCCCACAATAGGATACCATATGTCATTAAACTATGGAAATAGCTAAAATATAATATTTTTGCAGTGTCGACATCGGTCAATTGTCTTATTTTCTTGATCGCATACACAGCAGAGCTAAGTTTTTTGGCTAGGTTATGAATATGAGGACCCCATTGAAGTTTGGAGTTCAGCGTTATGCCAAGAAAGACTGTTGAATTAACAAGTTCTAATTGCTCGCCATTAATATTAATACATGTCTGTCTCTGACTAACATTTGGTAATGTAAATTTAACAAATTTGGTTTTTTTTTCATTAAGTAACAAATTATTAGCGTTAAACCAATTTACAATTTTAGAAAGGGCATTACTTAATTCATTATAATATGTCTGTCGTCTCTTAACTTTAAAAAGCAAAGAGGTGTCATCAGCAAATAAGAAAATGTCATGGTTTTTTACATTATATGGGAAATCATTAATATAAATAAGAAATAGAAAAGGACCTAAAATTGAGCCCCTGAATTCTTGTGACAATGTAGAAATAACAGGAATTTGCTCGGACCTATAGATTCTCTCAGCTGATACTTACCCTAACAAGAATACCAGATATAAGGGACCATACGACCGCCATACTGGACCTTCTCATGACCACACGTCCAGACAGACTTTCCATTTCAGTGGATGCACCATGCAAACAACTCGTTTTATTTGGGCCAACAATTGGCGTCGTGTATAGCATTGTAAGTCAGCAGTGTGGAATTATAATTTGCGTAAATTTTATATACCGTCGCCGTCGAGGTAGCTTTACTTTCAGAAGACCCCGAAATTTGTGCCGTAACGAGATACGCCCTGCTTGTAGGCAATGTTATATTCCTAACCCGCGAGAAATTACTGGTGTCAAAAAATGACCGTGGTTTAATCGGCCTTGCACAGAAGCTAAAATTCTGAAGCCAACTGCGTACGAAGTTTGGACCGCGGCTTTAAATAATAAGGATCTAAATATGTTTTCAGTTGAAACGTTAATTCAATGCTGCCCTGGATATTTACTGCTGTTTGATAGTTAATGTCAGAAATTATTTCATATTTTTTTTGGAATTGGAAGAATTGGAAGGCGACTTGTAAGTTATCCTCTGAAAGTCGTACTTCGCTAAAGCTGCCGACGGAAACTTTTGCACACCTTCACGGCGAAAACCTGGCGTCGATATATTCATAGTGCTTAAATCGATTTACTAGGCAGTCTCTTTAAATATGTGCTTAGTGCTTACCTATACATGTTAGAATATTGCTTAATAACTTTCAATCTTTAACATCCAGCAGTGAAATCATCAAATGTGTGCGTATTTTCATAAAACGATGGAAATTAATTGACCGTTAAGTCTATTAGCGGATAAGTAATTATGTACTCAATTAAAATAGACAAACAGAGTAATAGTAATTATGTACTCCATTAAAATAGACAAACAGAGTAATAGTAATTATGTACTCCATTAAAATAGACAAACAGAGTAATAGTTTTAATTATACATTTTAGAATTACATAATAATATATTGTAACTATTATCGAATGCTCAATAAAGCACGGTTTTCTTACTGTTACAAAATTCCAATCCATTAAGATCTTGGTGCCAATATTTCAATTAATTCAAAAACAATAATTTACTTCCAGCTACAATCGTATATTTAATAATTCTCTTTTTTTTTATTTATAAATTGTGTTTTTTTTAAATACTGTAAAAATAAAATATCACCTTTATGCAGGTAAAGCCAAGTAAATTTAAGAAGGAGACTTGAGTGGACCCGGCTACTACAACAAAGGGGGATCAGGGCCCTCCCACCCGCTGTACCAGCAACCGTATTATCTGTGCCCAGATTTGGCAGTTCTAGTACCGCACCTTTTGTCGTTTAAGCTGTCTGTGCAGTGAATCCTCATATTTAGTTAATTTAACTTTTTTTTAAATGGGCAAAACAACGAAAAGGAAAGGAGTTTTTAAACCGGTGGACTTTTGTAACATAAGGGGGTATTCACGCAAATCTTAACGCAGTCCACATCCATCTGGAGACTGCGCAGCGACCATTCTTTTTCTAACAGAGACGCAGATATCCTGCCCGGCCGATACATCATACCTTCATTATCCCGGCTACAAACTCGAGCACAGTTTGTTCTTAGGTGGTTTTGTGAGTCGTGCCGGTGTTTGTATGTTCGTCCGGGAGGATATCTGCTGTCGCCGCCTTAATAGCCTTAAAGACAGACCTGTCGATATTGTGGGTTCGCGTAGATCACGGCGGCCACACTTGTAGCTCTGCGTGCCTATACAGGTCTCATAGCGGTGACACGGACTTAGCTCGACTTTTCACGCTCCTGACTTTGACGACTGACATAGTTCTAGAGCAATATCCTACAGCAGAACTAGTTATTTTGGGAGACTTCAACGCCCACCATCGTGCGTGGTTCAGTTCTCGAACTTTGCTGTGACCTATGGATTCTCTCAGCCGGTAATTTCTCAATCGAGAATACCAGATATAGAAGACCATACGAGCTCCTTACATGACCTTTTGCTGACTATACGTCTCGGACTGCTATCTTGTTCGGACTCAAATGTCATGCATACAAACCGATCCATCTGGGCGAAATAATTGGCGTCGTGTGTGGCATTATAACTCGGCAGACTGGGATGGATTGCGAGAATTTTATGCGTCATACCCGTGGATGCAGATCTGCTTTAGTTCAGAAGATCCTGACGTCTGAGTCACTGAGACAATCCTCGCTGGTATGGAATGTTATATTCCTAACCCGCGAGTAGCAGTCGGTGTCCAGAAACGACCGTGGTTTAATAGGTCTTACAGAGAAGCTTAAATCAAATCAAACTGCATATGAGGTTCATCCAAATATTTCTGAGGTAAAACGAAAATAAATGCTGCCTCGAGGTTCAGTAAGAAAGCAACTGATAGAGCAAAGATCCAATTTATTAGCAAAATAGGTAGGCGACTAGCGAGCAACCCTTCTAGGAGTTGTGCTTTCTGGTCACTTGCTAAAGCTGCCTAAGGGAACTTTTGCCAGTCGCCGTTCCCGCCACTGCGAAAGACCGATGGTGATTTGGCCCAAAGTGCTAAAGATAAAGCCGATCTACTGGGCAGTCTCTTTGCATCAAACTCGAATATAAACGATGAAGGCGCTGTACCACCTATTATACCGTGGTGCGGTAAGATCATGCCGGAAATCTCCATGACACACCGGGAGGTCCGGCGGGCATTGCTTTCTTTAGACGTTCATAAGTCGAGTGGGCCAGACGGTATACCAGCAGTGGTGCTTAAGCAGTGTGCTCCTGAGTTATGTCCTGTACTCACGCGCCGCTTCGTGCTTTTCTACCCCACTAGGCAATTTCCGTCTTCATGGAAGACTGCAAATGTGCACCCGGTGCCCAAAAAGGGCGATAGATTAGATCCGTCGACGTCGCCTATCAAATTGAGATCACTCTGTCCAAGGTCTCTGACTGGGGACGGGAGAACTTGGTCCGAACTTGGAGCGATGTTCAGTTCCGAGTTCATTTGCAAGACAAGGTGAAGCTGGCTTTCAAAAAACTAGATGTACTCAACAGACCGAGGCAGTACTTCACGTCGGGGCAGATGTTGCTGCTTTACAAGTCGCAATTTCAACCCCATATGGAGTACTGCTGCCATCTCTGGGCGGGTACTCGTTGATTCGGTTAAACGACGGGCTATGAGAATTTTCGACGATCCCAAACTCACTTGCCGTATCAAGCCCTTAAGTCTGAGGAGAAAATTTGCCTCCCTGTGTGTATTCTACTACTTGTACAATGGGATGTGTTCTGAGAAATTGTTCAAAATGATGCCCACTGGTGCTTTCTCCCATCGCACCGCTCGCCATCGGCAGGGAATTCATTCTCACACTCTAATGGTCGCGTACAGTGCGGTTTCAGAGAAACTTGTTCCCGCGAACGCTTGGGTTGGGTAATGAGCTCTCTGCCAAAGTTTTCTCTAAGGACAACAGTATGGGGTTCTTCAAGAAAGAAGTTATTGTATTTTTGAAGGGTCGGCAACGTGCGAGTGATACCCCTGGTGTTTCAAGCGTCCATAGGCCACGGTGACCGCTTACCATCAAGCGGACCGTGTGCTTGTTTGCCACCTTAGTGGTATAAATAGGTTTTAAAAAACTGCAACGAATCCAAAATTTGAATAAATTTCTAATTTCTAAATATTTTTGAAAAATTACAGCATATATAATTTGAGCGATAGACTTACCGTGGAAAGTAGTGGAAACTTTCCATTGTTGGGTTTCGGTATTGAGGAACCAAATATGACGAATTTATTTGTGAATAGTTTGCACTTAGTATTTAAATCGTAATCCAAAGACTTTTAAATACAGTAAATATTTAGTTTTTAAAACTTAGGAAAGTTTAATATAAGTATAATGTATTCGTATTAATTATTATTTATATAAAATATATATAAATATATTTCTTCATTATATAACATAATATATTTTATTACCCTCGCTTCATTCATTAACCTTTAATAGTTGTCTTGTCTCAGTCTAAATAAATTGTTTATTTTATAACGGCATCATTATTAATTATATTATCTGTTTACTGAACCATTAAATAAACCTCATCAATTTGCGCATTTTATTGTTAGAATTAGCTTTTATTTTTAAATTCGGTCATCGTCGGATTCCTACGCCAACTACTTCTTTATTATAAAAAAATTTGGTATAGAGAGGCTATAACTATAACGAACATAGTTCGTTCAAGTAGAATTCGGTTGTAGTTATTCGGTTGTAGTTATTCGGTTGTAGTTATTCGGTTGTAGTTATTCGGTTGTAGTTATTCGGTTGTAGTTATTCGGTTGTAGTTATTCGGTTGTAGTTATTCGGTTGTAGTTATTCGGTTGTAGTTATTCGGTTGTAGTTATTCGGTTGTAGTTATTCGGTTGTAGTTATTCGGTTGTAGTTATTCGGTTGTAGTTATTCGGTTGTAGTTATTCGGTTGTAGTTATTCGGTTGTAGTTATTCGGTTGTAGTTATTCGGTTGTAGTTATTCGGTTGTAGTTATTCGGTTGTAGTTATTCGGTTGTAGTTATTCTCGCAGGAACTTCTGCACTTTCCGGGAAAAAGCTTATGTCCTTCTCCGTATCTTAACTATCGCTGTGCCGAATTTTAACTTGAATTGGATGCTCCGTTGCGGGGCGATTGAGTAACAAACAAACAAACTTTATTATTACTTACGTTATTTATATATTTTGCTCCATGCAGACAATTATTAGGGTTACCAGATTTAGATATTTTTGCTTTACGTGTATTTCTTTCTTTACCCACAGTTTTTCTACTTCAAAATGGACTTCAGTAGATTCTTGTACTCGTACACTACTCAATAAATAATAAAATTATAACAATTAGATACCTTTATACCACTAAGGTGGCAAACAAGCACACGGTCCGCCTGATGGTAAGCGGTCACTGTGGCCTATGGACACTTGTAACACCAGGGGTATCACT
The DNA here is from genome assembly GCA_946406115.1 of Apoda limacodes. Classification (NCBI taxonomy): domain Eukaryota; kingdom Metazoa; phylum Arthropoda; class Insecta; order Lepidoptera; family Limacodidae; genus Apoda; species Apoda limacodes. The sequence goes on from OX291550.1 coordinate 28,230,977, forward strand.
CGCGCGTAGCCGACCCTTTAAGAATCCAATAACTTCTTTTTGAAAAACCCCATACTGTAGTTCTTAGAGGAAAATACTAAAATAACCTAAAAGTTTGGACTTTCTTTCTTCTCATTTATTATCGCAATACCATATTTATGCGAGTGGTTCGTTTCGACTTCTGTTGCGGAAGCGTCATTGAACTTCACGGCTCATGAACAAGGTACGAGTTCTTTCACAATCTTTTACTACAAGGGCAATGTCTTAAAAAAAGTTAATAACATTAATTTTATTTAAAATGATTTTCTTATTATGAAACCATTTTACGTTTGGAATTCCAGTAACAACCAGTTAACCAAATTTTTATTTAATGCACAAATAATGAAAAATGTTTTAAAAGTTGCCATATGACAACCACAATATGTAATCAGTATCATGTAATATATTTATCGATACCCATAATCTACAGAATCATTGTAATAAAATCAAAACAAGTTTGAAAATTATAAATAAACTAGCTTTTGCTAGCGACTTCGCTTGCGTTAGCTTCGCGGGCATCAGTATAGCATATAATATAGCGGCAAGTTGTCCTCTTCAACTAAGTATCTCTGTGCCAAATTTTAGCTCAATCGGAAGCTCCGTTGCGATGTGAAGCAAACAAAAGTATTTTTTTTTTTAATAATAATTTCTTTTACTTAGTCTCAATAAGTTTTAAATGATTAACACAATATGGAATGTACCCTGAGTTTGCACCTGTAATTTCAGATCACCAGGCCTCTACCACCAATAAATAGTAGGTACACAAAGTTAATAGAACTGAAATAACATATTTACAGTAATAATAATACACCGATGTAGCTTAATGTAACGTAAATATTGAATTATTAAGATTTATTTTAAAAAAGAATGAGTTGTGAGTGTGTTTGAGCAAATGGACGTATATACCATTGTGTGTGTGTGTGTGTGTATAATTAGGATGAGGTACAGGTTATTGTAAGGTAGTTGGGATCTTTATATAATTTTTTTTTTTTTTTTTTTATACCATTAAGGTGGCAAACAAGCTTACGGTCCGCCTGATGGTAAGCGGTCACCGTAACCTATGGACGCTTGCAACACCAGGGGTATCACTTGCGCGTTGTCGACCCTTCAGAAATCTAATTACTTCTATCTTGAAGAACTCCATACTGTAGTCCTTGCAGAAAACCTTGGCAGGGAGCTCATTCCACAACTTAAGCGTTTCATTATCTCAATCTCATGTATTTCACTTTTATGTCATGAGTTTCAGTTTCATAATAGTTTACGTTTTGCAACCATTTAGAAACAGCTTTCTTGGATTTATATTTTGTTAGTGAGTAGATATTAAGATTATAATTTAGCTTATTGTAAAGAAAGGGACCAAGAAAACGGAAGACTTTGTGTGAAAATTTTGTGCGGAAATTTATATAAAGTGCATATTTTGAGCTTACGTCGCCGTAAGTTTATAAGTAGCTTAGGGTTGAATGTTAAATTAGAGTGTTGTTTGAGTATGGTGTAAAGGATAAATAACTGGCGTACTGTTGATAAGTTGTAAGACTTATAAAGGTCGTGTGTAGGATAGTAAAACGGTAGGAAGGCGCTAACTTTCAGTACAGCTCTTTAAGCACGCTCCAACCTTATTATAGCAGTTTTAGATGCACCGCCCTAGGATGTAATACAATAGATAAGTATGGATTGACATAGCGCAAGAAAGACAGATCTAACGATTTTGGGTTGAGCCACACGTCGAAGAGTGCTTAATATGTATATAAGTTTACGAATTCTAGCCGAAAGTAAATCTACGTGTGGCTGATAGCTTATTCTAGCGTGAATTAATTAGCATTAGTACAATATGATTATAAAAGTAAAATTAAAAAAAAACCCCGACGCAAAAAATAAACTCTAAAAACTAACAAATAATATTTTAAACCTATTATAATTAATATCGTCACATATATAATGTAAGTTCAAAAAGTTTTATTTTGCAAGCGTCGTCGCGTCGGGGGACCGCAAAAGTTTATAAAGTATTGTTCCAACAAAAACTCATTAATTATTACGAATAAGTGTGATATGCGGCGCGGGGGTGGGCGTCACCAAGTGCGGAAACCCGAACGGGCAGACACGGGACATTGACGGTTGTGTCGATTTTTCGGAGTAAATTCTTTTGTTGCAATCTACGACTACACCTGTTTATCTACGACTACACCTGTTTATCTACGACTACACCTGTTTATCTACGACTACACCTGTTTATCTACGACTACACCTGTTTATCTACGACTACACCTGTTTATCTACGACTACACCTGTTTATCTACGACTACACCTGTTTATCTACGACTACACCTGTTTATCTACGACTACACCTGTTTATCTACGACTACACCTGTTTATCTACGACTACACCTGTTTATCTACGACTACACCTGTTTATCTACGACTACACCTGTTTATCTCACTGAGAGGTCCCCCGACGCGGCGACTCTTAAAAAATAAAAAATATTTGAACTTACATTATATATGTGACGATAATAATTATAATTTTAAGTTTATAAGTTATTTGTTAGTTTTTAGAGTTTATTCTTTGTGTCGGGGGGGTTTTTAAAATTTTTAATTTTACTTTTTAAAGTAGGTATTAGCAATCATCGCTTAAATGTGACAGTAAACTTTGGTGATATTTATAATGTCAACGAAATCTGCCAAACGACAGCGACGTCATGCCTGCTTCTGTTAACACAGACAATACTATCAATTGACGATACTAAATTTCAAATCGATAGGACATATGGAAGGTAGTCAGATCCCCTCATCAACTACTAAAGAGTTGATGATCTTAAAACGGCTGATCAGGTCATGGTTAACTTACCATATACTTTCAATATCATTGAAGTAACACGGTACCAAATTTCGAATCGATCGGACATAAGGAAGTTAGTCAGATCCCCTCATCAACTAGAAAAGAGCTGATACCGCACACTGATACACAGACAGACACGTTAAACTTATAACACCCCTCTCTTTTTGCGCTGGGGGTTAAAAATTGAAATGGATATAGTAAAAATGAATTTGGAATTATAGCTCTACTATCTTTACTATTCTACTACGTATTTTTTATTTTATGAAAGACTGACATCACAATTATGAGACTACCTACCTGGAATCTTTGGCATCGATTGTCAAATGATGTCGTTATTGCTTTATTGCAAAGCTCGGCTCAAGCTGAAACAATGGCAATTGTAATATAGGAAGTGTATATGGCTTCATGGTAACTACACAATGGCCAGTCTCGTTATCGAAATGGTCACATAGAATGGCGGTGCCAGGCGAATGGATTCAAGAGAAATATAAAGCGATACGGTTTATGACCAAGAAAGATAAGGTGACAGAATTGTAAAATTATTTTATCGATATCGATAATAATTGACATACTAGGGCATCACTCAAACTATACAGCGTTTTATTTGATATTACACTAGGTAAATGGTAGGTAAAACGCTAAGAGAGATTTGATGACAAATGTACCTGTGTCCGCGGTGTACTTATGATGACTGCCATATTAAAAAAGAAAGAAAAGATTAAAGAGTGGAAGTAAGGAATTATTTGGAGAACTTTAACCGTCACTATCTAACAAAAAGTGGTCACAATTCCGTTCCATAGCGATTTTCAATATTAACCTAATCCATACCACTCACATGTCTATCAATAGCGCCATTGTGATTGTTTTACCTAATTACGTTCCGTTTGTGCAACTATTTGACTTGGAATTCGGTACCGTTGTAAATAAATATTCTTTATTACTATTAGGTTCACGTCAATCCTGGGAAGCACTTCAAGAATTCTACATAAATGTAGATTGTAGACGGATACAAAACTATGATATAATGCGGACACTTACTTTTAATATCAATTTGGCCGGAATATTGTTTCGGTTAATAAAGGACTTTGTGCTTGCGTTTTACGAAAAACAAGCATCGGCATCAATTTATTACATTACACAATTTATATACTATAAAAGCTTGTCACGCGATTTCGCAACTAGCTTTTATATAATACTAGACTTTACCAGCGGCTCCGCCCGCCCTAAATTCGGTTATAGGCGTGGAACTGCTTAATTAACTCCTATTACTTAATTAATAAGTTATACCAATTAATTTGCTATAGCATGCTATAGGTGCAGCAATAGTTCGTTTAAATTTGTTATAGTTATTCCCGCTGGAACTTTTGAATTTTTAGGGATAAAAAGCCTATATGCTATTCCAGGACCTAACCTATATGTATGCCAAGTTTTATCTCGATCCGTCAAGTGGTTGAAGCGTGATTGGGTAACAAACATCCATCCAGACATACAAACTTTCACATTTATAATATTAGTAGGATAAATTGTGTCATGTAATAAATTTATGGGTTTGATTCAATTTAAAGTTTATTTCCTTCTTTTTAGAGCATTGAAATAAAAGCTTGGTTTTTTAAAAATATTTTTCATCATAAATTTATTTTTTATTTTTTATTTTTGAGTTGACTTTTAAAAAGTTTATCGCCAACAGTTGACCCTTGTCGATTCCCACAACATTTGTTTGGGCACCACCAAACTTTTCCTAACCTATGCCAAGTTATAACTTTTTAAATTTGGTATGGCGGCCATTTTGTTTTCCACCATTTCGATTTTTTTACCACCGCTAGAATTTTCTCATTCTGAAGTATAAGTATGTTTTTTGAAAATTATCCGAATAAGAAAAATAAATTATGCGTTAATTTTGACCCAATTAACAATTTAACATTTAAAAGTAAGTTGAACTAACTGACGGATTCTGTGATTTAACTCAGCAAGTTTTTATTAAAATATGGTAAAATATAGCTAAGACCTTTGAAAACTTGCTAAGTTGAATCTGTGCATTCGGCAGTTAGCTCAGTGTATATTTTGTTTTGACAATTATAAAATAATAGGTATTTTATGTGTTAACTTATTAAGATAGGCAAGAAACTTGGCACAGGTTTCTGATACTCAGATTTTTTTTCGCATAAATTAAATTGTATCACGAGAAGTTGACTTATTCTTAGGGTTCCGTTCCTCAAAAAAGAACCCCTATAGGATCACTTTTTTGTCCGTTTGTCTGTCTGTCTGTCTAGATCCTTTTTCTCAGAAACGTGTAAAGGTATCAAGTTGAAATCAATATCAAATACTAAGGTCTACGGTCCCTTGAAGCTATAAAAAGAAGTTATTGGATTTTTGAAGGGTCGGCAACGCGCGAGTTGTTACTATTGTTACAAGCGTCCATAGGCCACGGTGACTGATTACTATCAAGCGTTCCGTGTACTTGTTTGCCATCTTAGTGGTATTAAAAAAAATATAAATAAAAAACTTTAGAAGTAAACGCACAAACAGACTCGCACTTGGCTGGTTTTTTTTTACACTAATGATATTTATGGGATAATTACCTAAGAGGGTCAAGAGGCGCAGGAGGCGTTGGAATACTGAGCTATTAACGAGATTATGTTCTTATGTTACGTAGGTAAGTATAGCCTTCGCCTTATCTGAAGGGATACAGAATACAGACGGGCGGAGGGCTAAAAACATTAGCGATGTCGTGTGTGCACAAAAAGATACATTCATGTCAAATTATTCGAATGGTATTTTTAGGCAACATAATCAAACTCACTTTTTCCATAAAATAAACCCCAACCGACATTAGCTACGTCCTAATATGCATACCAGTAGTTATTAGTACAATCATAATAAAAAATTCACAGCAAAGAACTGAGCTAAGTTCTGTTTAAAAAGCAAATCTTCAAACACGGTAAAAATCCACCGGAAGTGCAAAGACCTGCGCGTACGTACGTACACTCGTTCTCACATAAATAAAAGTATAACTGGATTACCGTTGAATACCGTTTTGGAAACATAATTTAATGCATACAATATTATAAATGCGAAAGTGAGTCTGTTTGCTTGTCCTTCTTTCACGTCGCAACAGAGTATCCAATTGAGCTGAATTTGGTACAGGGATAGTTAGAAAGATGGAGAATCACATATATTTTAATCCCGGAAAATGTTAAAGTTCCTGTGCGAATAACTATAACCAATTCCACGTGAATGAACGCTAGCTACAGCCCATAGCGGAATTTAGCACGGGTGGAGTTGTTGGAAAACGCTAGTACCTACATAAATTAAATTTTATACGTTACTAAATTTATTAGCGTGCTACTGTGATGTGTGGTAGAAAAAACTGCCACATTATTATTATAATCGAGTGTATGCACGTTAATGCCCAAGTACTAGTACTTACTGCGTTTGATTTTTAGATGAGCGTGAAGTTGTAAAAGCACACAACATAAATAACAGATTTATTGTAGTGACCCAGGTATGTTATACATCTTTATGGAAAAAATATATGTTTTTTTCACCTTTTGATAAACCCCTTTTCTAAAGAATAATGGCTAGTTTGAACTAGTAAAAACGATGATCTAGTCTTTGAGAGAAGCAAAGGACTACAGTATAGGGTTCTTCAAGAAAGTAGTTATTTTAGATTTTTAAAGGGTCGGCAACGCGCAAGTGATAACTTCCCCTGGAGTTACAAGCGACCATAAGCTACGGTGACCGCTTATCATCCTATACCCTGTACACTCCTTTTCCCAGCTCTTTTGTCAGTAGCTTAAGGGTACTTTGTTTCATTACCTATCTAGTCATCAAAGCACAATATTTCGTGAAACCAAACAGAACATAGAAAATACGCAAACCATCTAAAACTTTAGATTGCTGCTAAAACTCTTCTAGTATTCTGTAGTAGTATGTGAATTTGGATAAATTCAATGGGAACTGTTCATATTTAGCATTAGAATCAAATAGTTAGAAAATGCTAATATAAGATCTTTTGTATAAAAAAACCAGCTGCAGCGTAAACTATTTGGAACTTGGGCAAAGGTCATTGATATAATTAGAGACAATAAAGTCAGAGCTTAGATCACGGTGACCTCACCACTCACCAGGGCTTGGCTAAGTCACAACTAAGTATAGAAAACAATGGTTCTTTTGTTAAGCTTTCCCACACATTTGATTACAATCCATTTCCTTGTACAAAGCAATGTTGAACGGAAAAGCGCTTTCTGGAATTATATGAAATCCCTACTAGTGATTGTTTTTGTGTGCAAAATCTGTGTGAGAGGAATTTATAGCAGGGTAAATACAATAAAGGTAAAAAATATAAAAATAATTCCTTGAATATTTTCTCTTACAAATAAACTTAAGTAAGTATCTCAAAAACGATGAGTTCGATCCATATATATTATGGTTTGAGTTTTTATGTAAAGCCGACCTAAAAGCAATCGATAGGCAACTTTTACAATTGCAATATTTGAAAGCAAGATCAAAACATCAATGCATTTTCAAATTAAGATAAAACAATGGAAACGTACTAAGTTTCCTTTGGGCGGAACTTAAAAACTAACAAATATAAAAAATGATACGTTTCCCTTCACATTTTCTTATTGCTATGTGAATTGTAGGTTGATTGACCACAAGCCGTTGAAACAATGGTTCCTATAACCGCAGATTTCGCTGTAGATGATGTGGTCAGTCACACTGTTCATATTATGTGGAGTATCTTACTATAAGGAAAGTGCATATTAATTTTTTTTTTTTTCGTTGACCCGACTTTCGACTTCTGTGACCGCATAGTTACATTATAAGTTTTAAAGTATTTTTGCAAAAAAACTGTACAAGTGTATATCGGACATGTATTAAAGTCAGCTTGGTTACGTATCAAGAGGTAGTTTTTGTCTTTTGTCAGAATTATAATTAAAATCTTAATTGAAACTATCAGTCCGTCGCAACTAGGTCCCCGTGTATCTTATGGAACCCTAAACTTATCAGAACAAAACATAGACTATAATAACTATTTGGTATCATATAGCTTTCTTGCAGTTAAATTTTTTTTAAATCGGTCTAGTGGCTTTGAATATCTGGTTCTCCACCCCTGCAAGATCAAAAGGTATACTTTTTAGATAATTAGATGATGCTAATGAATAATATTTTTTTTAATTATTAATTTTTTATTTATTTAATTATTTTTTTTAGATATATCGAACCTGTTGAATACGAATGTGCCTGTCGCTAAAGCGAAATTTGGACCAAGAAACTCGTATTCACGTCCGAGCAAAAAAGTTAAGGCTGAATCATAGGCGCCAACTTGAATCCAACGAACTCTTGTCTTAAGGTTAGTTTATTCTGAGCATGACAATGTATTTGGCATCCAATAAAACACCTAAGCAGACGTTTAAATCATTGTTTTAAGCCAACAGACATGGAAGTTACAGGAGAAATAGAGTTTCAGCCATCATTATGAATACCGGACTCCCGGTCCAAATCTCGCTTCGGCAATAGGCAGATTCGTATCTTTTCCTAATTGTTATATGAAATGATTTTGGGACTTTATAGGGATAGATTTCCTACTTATGGGCCTAGTCCTATTAATATTATAAATGTGAAAGTTTGTATGGATGGATGGATGTTTGTTACTCAATCACGCTTCAACCATCGGATCGGGATGAAACTTGGCATACATATAGGTTAGGTCCTAGAATAGCATATAGGCTACTTTTTATCCCTAAAATAGAATGCGGGAATAACTCTAATAGAGTTAAACGAACTATTGCTGCACCTATACCATTATTATAACATTTGCTGCCTGTCTAGTAAAACTAGAAACCTTGAGGTTTTATTGTTTAATGAGCTGAAATGTGATATACTTGTAATAACAGAACACTGGCAGGGAGCAGTTACAGTGTATCGCCCTAAGCAATTTTGACTTAATTTCTTATTATTGTAGAGAACACATTCAACATGGTGGAATTTGTATTTATGTTCGCTGCGGTATACGGGCTGTTGTGAGACAGGATTATTGCGAACTATCGCGTGAACAGATCTTTGACATGTTCGCAATGTACTTGCCTGATTTCGAGACCCTCGTTATCGCAGTGTACCATTCGAATTTAACCAACGACCTTGAATTCCTAAAATTATTGCATAAATAACTAATTAAAATTGAAAACTGTAAATTAGACACAATTATTTTAGGTGACATTAATATTTATTACATGACGAACTCATCTGAGAGGAAAAAGCTAAACGATTTATTATATGTGTACAATTTTAACCAATATGTAAATTTTTCTACACGTATCGTCGGTTCCAGTTCGACAACACTAGACCTCGTGATATCAAACTTCCCACCAACGCAACACATAACGGTCTCACCGATTACCACAAATCTCAGCGACCACCTAGCACAGAAAGTAGTTGTCTCGCGGAAAAAAGGACAAGAGGCACACCCGCTAAGCCGCTCTTTAAATACCAGTTGTGTACTATGAACTTCTGTGCCGCCTTAGAGTTTGTCGACTGGCTGGAGACCGTCAACGCTTGCCTAGGGAACCCCGATAAATTAGCTGAGACTGTTATTAATGTATTAATTTGTAAAACCGACATTTGTTATCCACAAAAACCTCGAAAAGAGAACTATATAAATAAGCAATGGATCGACGTTGACATATTAAACCATAAACATTTAGTATTTTACATGATTAATTTAAAAAATAAATATCCATTACATAAGGAAATATAACAATTAGTTGACTACCTGACACTTGAATATAATAAAAAACTTAAAAAGAAACAAACCGAATTCATTAATCAAACTATAACTAGCCATCCTAATAGAAGCAAGGCTATGTGGTCTGTTTTAAATGGCGAAACGGGCCGTAAATACCGCGAATCTATAGACTATACCGAATTGATTAAAAACCGCGAGGGTAAACCGTTTCCGTCTAAACAAGGCTTGGTCGACACCTTAAATACAGAGTTTGTGTCAGCGGCAACGCGCTCCGGAGCGCCGCGAGCCAATGCCGAGCGCGCATTACTGGTGCTCGCTTCCACCGTACCCCTGAGCGACGCCTCGATGAGGCTAAGACACTCTACCCCCGGTGAATTACTAAAGATACTAAACCTACACATCGCAAAAAAAAACAGTACAGATATTTTCGATCTATCCGTCAATTTAGTAAAAACCGCAATGAATACGTCGTTTTGCCTAGCTGTATGTGTAATGTATAATGATTGTCTTGCGCACGGCAAGTATCACTACATCCTAAAAAAGGTAAAGGTGGTACCTATATACAAAGGAAAAGGCAGCAAGGCAGTACTGTCTACCTACCGCCCTATTTCAATAGTTCCCGCCCTAAGTAAGACTTTTGAGGTGGGTCTCAATCACAGACTGTTAACATTCCAGTGCGGGAAACAAATACTGTCAGAAAGGCAGTACGTTTACAGGCCAGGCCGTTCTACCACCGATCTTGTGAGAGAAGTGATATGGCGTGTTATGAACGCTCGGGAGAGCGGTAAGCACGCAGCGTTAATCTGCTGCGATCTCTCCCGCGCTTTCGATACCGCAGATAAGACTGTAATTCGTCTAAAGCTGCAACACTACGGCATCAGAGGTCCAACTGCGAAACTTCTGACATCCTTCATGTCCGACAGAACTCAGGTGGTGGTCGGGGACAGCGGCCGCGTGAAGTCCTATGAGGCAGAAAACGAAATGGGCGTGCCACAGGGATCGTGTCTCTCTAATACACTATTTAGTATACTACTAAATGATTTACCATCGTATATAGCGAAAGGAGGTGTATTTATGTATGCTGACGATGTGGCATGCGTTGTGACCGCACAGTCGCAATCAGAGCTCGAAGGCACGATTAATTCCGTGACTCAACAATTACATGAGTGGTTCGGTGACAACGGTCTTGCATTAAATCTGGACAAAACCTGCTTTATGTATATTAACTTAAACGGTAGAGCACCGCCCACTATAAAAGTGCGTGTACAAAATTCTGACCTAAAGCAGGTTTCGTCAGTGAAATTGTTGGGTTTCGACCTCGACAGCAGTTTCTCATGGAACTTACATATAGATGGTCTCTGCGCCCGTCTAGGCCGAGCCTGTTTTGCATTGCGTCGACTTGAAGCAACGGCGGATAAGAAAGTTGTAAGAGTTTTTTACTTCGCGGCTGTCCATTCTCTGCTCACCTACGGCACAGAGCTGCCCATGCACGAGCAGCTGATAGAAACCGAGCCTTCGTAATACAGAAACGGGCAGTGCAAGCAATGGCCGGGGTGCCGGACGACATCTCAGCCAGAGAGTATTTTTCTAAATACAAAATTTTGACTCTCGCTTGCAAACACATTTACCAGGTAGCTGTTTTCACGTACGAAAACCTAGAAACGTTTGCGAAACGGGGGTCACGTCATACGTACACTACACGGCACCGGGAAAAGTTAAGCATGGTGTCTCATCGGCTATCTAGGTCGGAGAATGCTGTTTATGTGATCGGTCCTGCAGTCTACAACCGTCTGCCGCAAAGTATAAGTGATGCTTCTTCCGCTAATATATTTAAAGAGAGACTAAGGACCTGGCTTTTGCAGATGCAGTTCTATGATTTCAAAGAATTCATGGAGCTACCAATGTGAATGCAAATCAATTCTGAATGTCTAATTATTATTGTTTTTTATTTTGTAATTTTTATTACTGTTATTTTCGTTTAAATGTTTATTTCTTTAGCATAACTTTATATAATTGAATATTTTGACATACCATAATTTATGTTAAACTATTATGTAATGACTTGTAACATTGTTATGAATAAAATCTGTATCTGTATCGGTATCTGTATAGCATGCTATAGCAATTCATTGGTGTAACTAAAAAAATAATTGATTGGAGTTAACTAAGGAGTTCCACGCCGATAACCAAATTTAGGGCGGGCGGAGCCGCTGGCAAAGTCTAATCTAATATAAATGTTATTTAAGTGTACACTATAATTGGTTACCACAAATTTAAATTAAATTAAATTACTTATGTTTAGTAATTTAAGCTAAGCATAAAATAATTTATGCTTGCGGTTATGTAGCTTAAAAAATAGCTAAAAAAATACTCAGTTTTGGTCAAACACATCTTTGAATTAATTGGAACGTATTAAACAATATATGTATGTACGTATTTGCAAAAATACATATCAATGTGGGCTGTATTACAAACGCGATATAAAACTGTGCTAAAACTAAACACAAACACACGGTTCTCTTTGATTTTTTACTACTTCGTAATGCGTTGAATGAACAGTAAATAAAGTGTCGTAATCTTTGTAACAGTATCTCGATGGTTACACTTTTTGTCTACCGCGACCTGGTGCCAGGGGCATTCATCACGTAGCAGGAGGTAGGGACCGTTAGAGACAAGAAAGAAAACTATATTGTTTACCGAATATAGATCTTAAAACACAGTATGAAAGTTTAGATAAGATGTAAAATTCAATTTGTCGTGACGAGTATTATTTGGTTGTTTAGCTATATTAACTTGCAGTAGCAGTAGAAGCCTGTATTGGTAGCCGTTGAAGCCGTGATCAAGTTCTGTAACCTAATCTGTACCGTGATTCAGTTTTGTTTGTTCTTTTACGTTTCGGACTAACCTATCTTGATACTGTTATAAATAAATCTAGCTACATTACACAAGAATAGCAGTTACACGCTGACAGTTACTTTTAGCTAAAATGTTTGTATTAAACACTTGTGTTTGTACTGAGTCTGGGTGTTTTATTAGGGGACGACATCTGTAAAATGTTATCTTTTAGTGATGCCCTACGTTACAACAACACACACAAATTTTAACTTTCCAGACTCAACAGTGACTTGGGCGTTAATAAGGGCATATTTTTTTTATTTATATTTTGATAACATTCGCAACTCTATGTTAGTATACAAATTTTAAGATCGCTTTCTCAAAACGTAAGGAACCCAAAATAAACTAAGAATAACAGAAAAATAATTGACCGAAATAGTAAAAATCTCAAGGTAACATAATTAGCATCAACAGGGAGGTACGTTAAATAAATTTGAAATTACTTGTTCAAATTTATGGTCTGCGTAATGTTATCCCTCAGAATATGTCATTGTACAGTCAGCGACAGTGTTATTAGTTTCTATTAATATTTTTCCAAAACCTTGTCAATTTGGACCTAAAAATATTTAATCTGTTAAAACATTTTTACAAAGTCGATTATGAATTTGAATTTAACTCTAAATTAGTACGATATAGTCTTAGTCATAATAAGCGATATGTTTAAAATTAACAAGCTGTTTCCTGCTGCTTTGCTTCGAAAAACCGTAACTTGTATGCTAAATGTTTTAAAACAGGCTCTAGGAATAATGTTAAATTATGAGACAGCTACAAATCTAGGTATTTTCTAATCAACATTAAGATTTAAGAAAGTGTAATATTATTTGCTGTTGATTGTACTGTATACCGTTGCGTCGCTGCTGGCTGCGCGGGCGCACGCTGAGTTATGTCAATATACGTGATGTCACGTGCACATATGCGGCTCTTTTGATGCTATTGCTTTAAAATCTATCGTATTTATTAATTATATATAGGAGAAATTCAAATTATTTAAAAGAATTAAAGCATCCTTTACATATCAGTTACTTTATGATTTTTGGAATAAGTAGAGCTATCGACCAACGTAGACTACTGACCGACATACAGTTGTCAAATAACGCAATATAGTGAGTGTAGCGCAACTGCTTTTCACCGATTCGTGACTGTCAGCTACAACTACAGGGCAATAAACTTTTTTGACCTTCTGACCTTGGGTGTTTGGTCGCTAGTGTCGTTGTAAGTTCACACAATTTTAACGCGACGTTATCAACGCTGACGCTAACGCTAAAGCGAATGTCACCGGGGCATAAACTACAAGCAGTCTTTATCAAGTTGTCAAGTGATTCGGATATGTTAGGACTATTGCTTCTATAGCATTATTACGTTCGCGTAAAAAACGAGTATGGGTACATAACATAAAACGATATGGGTACATAGCATATAGCTTGCTTAGCTTCTCCGACAGGTAGCTTCTACGACTGAAAGTCACAAGTGTGCCCATTCGTGTCAAGGCAGATTTTGAGTTGCACGGATTTGTTCTGTAACCGTTACTGTATCAAGTTTAAGTACAAAATTATTTTTTTCAACTTACAGTGTTTAGTTTTCCTATCCACAACAGCGTTGAGGTATTTTTTTAACAACATATTAATTTAGTAATACTGTTTTCCGCGTTTATCTAAAGTTTTTTTTTTGGGATGCTAGTCTTAATTCGTTATTACTTATTTACAAATAATTATTGTAGAGTCAAGCAATACCCTAATAAAACTATTACACAGCCTACTGGGCCAAATGTGCATATTACTATGTGCGGGTGATATCCCTGGTGTTGCAAGCGTCCATAGGCTTTGCCACCTTAGTGGTGTAAAAAAAAATTTACTAAATAATCAATTACATTAGCTTTTATACAATTATTTTTCTCTTCTTTTAATTTAATTAGGTACTTACCTACTCTTTTTTCAATCATGCCTAAGCCCAGTTATTACAAGAAACCCAAGAAAGATCTACATGTGACTATTACTTTTAATTCACAAAAAAATACTCGACTATCAAACAGTAACGTATAATTTTCTTAACATTCTCTAACGTAACCGCCGCCGCCAATCGACACGAGAGATAACTAGAAACAAAAGAAAATCATTCTATGCAGTTACAAACTTTCATTTGAACCATAGACTAATTTATTGTATCGATGCCAGTCAACAAAATGAGGAATGTGTGTGTGCTGATGATTTTGGCGCTACTGTCTAAACAATATTTTTTAAAAAAGGATACTTAACCCTAAATAGCTAGTGACGTCGAACAAAAAATATGTAATAATATAATAAAAAATAAATGAAACAAACAAAATTGGTTACTATTATAATAAATAAGTTCAAGAATGGGTTACCTAGTTATTAGTTTACCACCAACAATATTATCTAAATAGGTTTTCACTTTTTACCGGACTGCAGCAAAGCCCAAAAAAAAGAAGGTTATGTGTTTGACCTGTATGTATATCCGATTCAATGTTCCCTCTTAACTATTAAACGGCTAAACCGATTTTAATAAATTATACGTGGTTCGTCTCAACCACTAGAGCTATATAGGCTATATTAAAATTATATTATATTATTAAAAATCAAAATGGCGGATTCTTGGCGCCAAATTGCGTGGCATGCAAAATCTTTTCTTTTCAAAACCTAGCGAGTGGGGTATCTAAATAAAGAATTTTAGAAGATAATTTTAAGCAAAAATTGGAAAACAAAAATTACACTATAAAGCTGCAAATAAAATTAATAAATAATAAAAAAAACCTGGCTGCAGAAACATTCTAACTAAACAGAAATTACAACATACTAAATATTTAACTATAAGCAGACTCATTTTAATGTGAGTTCAACTAGTGTACAGATTGCTCATACAACTACTATATAGTTACCTTAAAATGAGTTCCGTCTGTTTATAGTTAAATATTTAGTTTTAGTTATTTAGTTTAAATATGTTGTAATTTCTGTTTAGTTGTTAATGTTTCTGCAGTCGGGATTTTTATTATTTCTTTATTATATATTGATTATTTCTTAGTGATGAATACATAAACTGTCTTTTTTTTATATATTAAAATTAGATACTTTTTTATGTTGTGCTTGTGCTTTTTATTTCATGTTTTTTATGTTTGTAATGGAAAGTGTCCTTTTATGATAGGGAGGGCATTTTCCAATATTTTAATCGGAGAAAGAGAAAGGGAGAAAAGAAATGCCCTTGCTGAGTTTCTTGCCGGTTCTTCTCAGTACAAGGTCTCCCGCTCTATAGACTTACGAACCGATGACGTAGTGACATTCATAAGTGCTCAATTATTGTAGCCTAAACTGAATAAATTATACTGAATTTGAATTTGAATTATTTTTTGACCAAATAGGTATACAGGTGAGTAAACAAGTATACCTATATATTCGAACCCTGATATTGAAAAAAAACACACTGTATTACACCACTCGGTAGTGTCGCTAATAAGAAATAAAAAGTAAGTAATGACAGGCAAACTTAAGGAAAGTGTTGGATTTTAATTAACTGCTTCATACTTTAACATAATGTGTTTAAAAGGCTATACTACGTAAATTTCATTTAGTTAGTGGATCCGATTAAAATTATATTATATATGGCTAGGAATATTGAATTTCAAAAACCCGATGATGCGGTTATAGTTTTTATCACAATCGGGCCCGAGACTCCTTTGAGTACTTTTCGATATTCCTCATAGTTTCTGATTTGGAAAATCACACTGTAGGTATAGCAAACAATCCTCGAAATCACACTGTTTTGTCGATCGAAACCAACGTAGGGTTTCAATTCCATTAAATAAAATGTTTTGATTTAAGATATAATATAGTAACAATAAAAGCAGAATTGTAAATCATGTGTAGCGATAATGCGTCGATGTTGTTTTAATTAAACAACCGTGTTGCCGTGTCGCGTGCTGCGTGCGTGCCGCGGGAATGCGGAATGGGTGAAAACGCTGCACTATTTCAAACTTGTATCAGATAGCCTTTTATAGAGATTTAATTGTTTCTGTAATTATTTTCATTTTAAAGGTAAATCTTATAGGTATAATACATTAATTTGAGCCACAATGCTATTTAAAGGTATCTTTACAATTTTTCTTCAATTCAATACAGTTATGCAGTTTTTATAATTTATGTCATATTAAAAGAAACCTTTCTCGGTTTAAGTGACGTGTGTAAGTCAGTTCATATTAACATATTAATAGTAACTACTTATGACATTTATGCCTATTAGTAACTAAGTAATCTAAACATTACCACTTTAAAGCTTAATATTTCGCAAACGGATTCCTGAATCGAAAAATGTTTGTAACACAACCGCAATATTTTTGAACGAACGTAAATGAAAAATACGTTTAGACCAATATACATCAGCGTAAGGTTTATTTTTACTTTTCAGTAGAGTTTAAAAGGCGGTTAATTTTTTTTGTGGTTAAATGGTCTAAGATTTTTTGTGATGCGTCAGACCGAATTGTAGAAATATAATCTTGTTTTTTGATAAAAGCATCTCTTATACCTCTGAATCCTTTTCGTTGAATCATTCATTCATTATACAATTGTTTGACCACAGGATAAGATGGTCGATTGTGTAATGACTAAAGAATCTCGAGGTTCCAATCATAACATCATTGGCTTTCCGATAGTTCCAATAACAACTTCTCCTGTGTCACCAGTCAACATGACATATAAATAGATTTAGCCAACAGCTCTGCCCGCTCTGAATTCGGTTATCGTCGTGAAATTCCTTAATTAAACTAACGAAGTTTGCTATATCTAAGCTTTTTAAGCTTTTTTATTTAAGCTAGGTTATAGTTATTTCCCGAGGGAACTTTTGAAATTTACCGAATTTAAAGGTTGGACCTCCAGCAATACAACTGTTAAAACCGTATCCAATTTAGTGCAATAGCTTTTGTGTGGTACGCGTACGAACATACAAACAAAATTCTTAAGATAATTGTGTTGGCTTTTATTCCTATGAAGATTAGTTTTTCTTACATAGCCTTTATGTACAGACATCGATCAGTTACAATTTCATTACATGTGTAGATTGACGTAGTTTAAACTATAAGAACAAACCCGGTTCCCCACATTTTAGGGATTCATAAGTAAATGGCAAAAACGGAAGCTTTAGTTTCGTCATGTCCGTCTGTTCGTATATAACCTTATAATTTTATTACTTATATTTAATTCGGGGTGAGAAGCTCTTGATACATTGAAAAAAATATAAAGGAAATAGATTTAAAATTTTAATTAATAAATTATTTCCCTTTAAGAATATTTGAACAAGAAAACGTAATTCACAATAATTATTGTATAAAATTACCATTAGTTTTAAATTATTCTTGTGGTATACGCTAGACTAGATCTTCAGTTTGAGGGTTGTGTACGCAAAAGGTGCTAACGGAGCCCTATTACTATATTGTCTGTCTGTCCGACCTTTAATGGGCTCTTTTTTTAGACCGAAATAGGTAAAAGCCTGAATTTTTTTTTTTAATAATTCCTGTAGTTCTTTTTAGCGCCAGTTAGTTTTCTTATCATTTATTACCTGAAACAAAAAAAATACGTTTAGTTGTATTAATCAAATAGGAATTATTAAAAAATGTTCTTTGCCCTATATCCCCAAATTTACTGATAACGTGGGGCTGTGACAAATAATACGTGACGCTCTGGACCATTTTTGGTACCTAACTTAAACTTCAGGTAGGTATCCTTACTAGATCATAAGACAGTAACCGGACGCCATCTTTTGTTGCACTTATCAATCGATTAATGCAATCGGTTATCTCATAACTCATAATAATCGATCAGTGTCAGTCATCATACGAGTTGCGAGATTATTGCTCTAGTTTTTTTTTTAAATCGGCTGGGTCGTGACTGTGTGGGCGTTTTGTGAGAAATAATAGGTTTATATGTAGTGTGTATGACTCGATTTTGGCGAAATGTTTTGGCTTGGCCATTCATTGGTACCTATTTTTTTAATTAGTGAATTTGTAGTTTAGTCTAGGCCTCTGATAAACAGAATCTGGTAAGAAGAATAAAAACGACAAAATTCAGAGCATAAATAAACTGAACTGACCGACAACTAAATTTATGTATATTGGTATTAGGGTTGCCAACTATACTGTTTTGAACAGTATTATACTGTTTTTCACTAAATTATACTTTTTACTATTGAACAAAAATAAAGTGTACAAAATACTGTTTACATTTATTTAGTTAGAGGCTGCACCGCTCAGTGCAGCGCAGCCACAAACAAATCACACTGAGTTTTTGAACGAATCTGTGAATGTCAAATATTCAAGGGCGCGTTCGTTTTGGGATGCAGAATCATTATTTTCATTACCTATCATCCGTTCGTTTTTTTTATTATTTTTTTAACACCACTGAGGTGGCAAACAAGCTTACGGTCCGCCTAATGGTAAGCGGTTACCGTAGCCTATGGACGCTTGCAACACCAGGGGTATCACTTGCGCGTTGCCGACCCTTCAGAAATCTAATAACTTCTTTCTAAGCATTGTTATCGAAAGTATTATTAAATTCTTCATGCTAGTCATATATTAAATGTTTTCAATAAACAATTAAAAAAATTAGAAGGAAATAATGTAACTATTTTAGGTGTTTATTACATAAAAACTGAGTTAATTCAAAGAAAAATGATAAATATTTGGCAATGAAACAAAAAAGTATTAAATACTATTACAGAGTCTTCCCAAGAAGTTTTTTATATAACTATTAATAACTTCACACTTTTTATTGATAAGGCTAATTTGTATTTAGAGAAAAGGTTCGATTTTAATCAGACTAACTGGCTTTGTTTAATTAGTTGTTTATTTGATCATTTTAAGAAAATTATAGATAATCTAAATTGGTATAGACTCAATATTGGTATGGATGATTTATATTCAGAATTAACAAATTTCAAAGTAATTTATGAAAAAATATCAGAAGACAAAAATTTTCTTGAAATGAGTACAATAGTGGAGCCATTTATTAGTAAACACTTTAGAAGAATTAAAAAAAACATAACTAAAATTGTCTCATATCTACTGTCTCTTCCCGCCACCTCAGCATTTACTGAAGAAGAGTGTTTTCAGTAATGAATGCTAAGTATAAATAAATAAATATAAATATAAATATTTTTGGACATTACACACAGCGCCGTCTAGCGCCAAAGTAAGCAAAGCTTGTGTTATGGGTACCAGACAACGGATATAAATACATATATATTACTTTTTTTTTTTTTGTAAATACATACACATGATACATAAGTACACCCAGTCTCAAGACAAACACAAATGTTTAACACATAAATGTTTGTCCAGTGCGGGAATCGAACCCACACCCTCTGCACGGCAGTCCATCACACTACCAACTAGGCTACGAGGGCGGGAGGATAGAAATAGAGCATCTATTAATTTAATAAAAAATGTGATCCTCAATTATTTTAATTTCAGTTAAAATTGTGATGAGGCGTATGAAGTTTTTTAAAAAGATTGTAAATTAGTAAGTTGTTTGAGAAGCTCTAAAAGATATGTATTTAAAACAATAAATGAATAAAATACTGTTAAGTTTTCTAAATTTTATACTGTTTAATATTCTTCATAGACCTGAATATTCTTTATTTCTAGTAAAAAAAGTTGGCAACCCTAATTGGTATATAAAAATCGATTGACCGATCATAATGAAAGTTTCCACATCCAAGTGGTCTTTAACGGAGAAGGTCTCTTTAGTTGTAACTTACCACTAGATGGCACTGCAATGCATCATCTTCTATAATACAAGAAAAAGGGCCAGCAAGTAGAATGTAAAATTGACTTCCACACCGCGAATTTATTTACATTCTTTGCACTTTGTATTTGCAAAAAAAAACAAGAGGGAATTCTAAAAGGATATATACATTCATTATAAAAATAAAAAAAATATCATATAGTGACTAGGAATATACTAATGATGTTCACGAATCCTACAGAAATACCTTCTTAATTAAAGAACTAATTCTTTGGGAGAAATCCACGAAAAGCAAGCGTACGTACAGATGCGATTCAGAAAATGGATTGAACATATAAAATAAAACTGCAACATGTTGTAGTAATGTATGAAATCAGGTTTTTTTGTTGCAGCATACATTTTAAACCTTACACTAATATAATTATTATATAAGCCTTTTATCATCCACTGCCGGGCATATAACTCCGTCTTCGATTTCTGAAACGCCTGGCTTTAAAACGCCTACGTACAGCATCTTTCCGCGGCCTTTAAGTTATGTAAGTCGTAAGTCCACCTAGAGGCCAACTGCGTTTTCCGGATCACTGTCTACAATAAAGAAACATCGTTTATCCGTTCTATAGTCTTTGTGGCCTCTGCCTGTTGCCACTCCAGCTTACTAATCTTTTAAGCACTTTCGGCCATTCTAGTTCTTCAACACTGTCGTTTACTCACGAGCGACTTTGAGGCTACAGTTATAGTAAAACACTCGGAGGTACAAACAAATAGTTTATTTAATTACAGTAACATTTAAATATAAGGTTCAGTGACCTTTGAAAAACATAGTATCATAACACCTCGGTGCGAAATAGTTTTGTGACATATTACAACAAATCTCTCTAATAACAGGTTCTCTGTTCACTCATACGTGATATAACTGTACAAACAAATATCACAAGTTAAGTAAAACTTGAGTTAAGCTAGGTATTAGTGTGCTGTGTCATTCACTGCTGGATGCTGGTCTCTTTTATGTTTAGAAATGCTTAGTAGTAGGGGGTTTATGACGTCACATTTTTAAGCAGCCCACAAGCATTACTATTATTATTTATTTTGTGCCATATGGCTTAACTTCCTATGTATTTTAAAAAAAAAAAATCTTAGAAGTACTAACTCATCATTCCAGACCAAGTTGTAATACAATAGAATACGAACAAATCACTCACATCATTTTTATATATTTACTAGGATATTTACGCGACTTTGTTCGAGCTCTCTAACGTTGAATTAATGTACCTATGATGGTAGCATATAAAAAAAATAGAAAATTTGTAGAAATTAGACAAACCGACACGACATAAAATATATATGCATTGTTAAGATAAGTCGTTAACTGTTAGTTGTATTTAATATTTGATTCACGATATTCTACTTTGACAATTTAGTAGAACAACAAAACTATTCGCTTTTTGCCACAATCTGTGAATTTAAGAAACCGGTAAAAAATAGTCAGGTTTTCGCTGTGTTAAGGGAAATCTTAACATTTGAAGCATCTAGCTATTACCAGCAATAATGAAAGACCACGCATGCGCAACCATAAGAAACGAAAATCATACCGCTTAATTTGTCGACTATTGTAGCAGTAATGAAGAAATTATAGCAATTTTATGAAATCACCACTTTCGGCCGTGCGCGTCAATTGATGCTCGTGGCCGGATCACTTGATTCACTTTTACTTTGCGGCTACTATTTCTACCTATATTATCACATCTGGTCTTGCAAGTTTTTGTAGTTTGAACTTATCTTGACCTTATGGAAAGCGATAATAAGGTCAAGAATGTGGCACAACGTAAAATGCCTAGTCATGTACGAGATGCTTTGGGCCCGCAGAGTTTTACGATTGTAAACAGTATTAATTTAAAAAAAAAATGTATACAAACCGGGGACGAAAGAAGTGAGGATCTTTAACATATTCATTTTTTTTAAGTTAAGCTGGTTTTTTTATGTGAATTTCTTTACATATACTGTTTAATAGATCTATATAATAATATTTAATAAATCCGTGATAAAAAAATATATTTATTTTTTTTAATTTTAAGCATGTATAATGTTGATTATATTTACTTATATTATTGTAGCGCTATCCGGTCCCAAACTAGGAAAAGCGATTATGCAAAAGAATGTTTAATGTTCAATGCATATATACCTATATATTATGTGATGAAGATTTGTGTTTGCTTGAGTCTGTGGTTTGTATGTATAAAATATATGTATCTTCGAAACAAAGAATAATCCATACTAGTCCATCGTCGTTTCAGCCGGAAGACATCCACTGCTAAACGTCCCCCATATGTCTCCACAACGGCCGGTCCTGAGCCGCCCGCGTCCATCGGCTTCCTGCGGCTCTAACCAGCTCAGTCCATCTGGAAGGAGGCCGTCTTACGCTTCGTGTTCCAATCCGTGGTCGCCACTCGAAAAACTTTCTTCCCTATCGGTTATCAGTTCGACGATTGATGTGGCCTGCCCACTGCCACTTAATTTTTTGGCATGAAGATAGTTTGACATAGGCTTCTTGAAAACATCAAGTGGGAGTCGGTTTTTTTCTATAACTGAGGAGTTGCCGTTGAAATCCGACTCCGATAACAGAATGTATGGCAGGTGGAACCGCGGACAAAAGCTACTTAATAATATTCATTCATATCTTGTTACTCAAAATAGATAATTATAATCTGTACTATCTTTACTAATATAATAAAATGGAAGAGTTTCTTCTCTAAAATCTCTAGAACTACCAGTCAGATTTAAAAAATGCTTATTGTATTTAATAGCCCAATTCTCGAGGAAGGCTATAGGTTATTTAACATCACGCTACGACCCCTGGAGCTAAGCAAAGAGCAAATAAAACAGAAAGGACTCTCAGCAAAAACGAAGTACGAGCGCGACGAGCGATGCGAAAGGGCCTAACGACGTCTAAATTTATAGAAGAGGCGTTTTGTTGACAAGCATTATACGCATTGAATGCACTATGCGCACATTCAATCGTTCTGTTGATTAAAAATGAATGCGCTCTGACGTCACTTTCGGACCGCATTCACGCATTAGTTGCACATGCTCGGGAGGTAGAGCAGTAAATGTGCTGTCAAATAGCGAACGGCCATACTGTTTGATTACATTCAGTAAACAAAACGATTTTAATGCCTATGCGATGTCATAGCGCTCAATGCCGTCAACAGAACGCACCTAGAGGTGTATGATTTTCATCTGACGATTTCTTTGGAGTTAGATTGTCTCAAGGTCCATTTGACGATGTAAAAACGCAGGAAGCTGCTATTAACCATAACATTATTTGTTACGTCCTGTATGCAATAATAGAAAATATTTAACATAAATATGTTAATAGGTATAGTAAATGATTTAAAACCAACTTTTTGACAGGCTTCTTAACTACCTGAGTCAATAAAATTCTATGTCATAATACAACATTAACCTCTATACCTCCTTCAATTAATGTCAGTAAATATCATCGGTTTCGAAATGATTATGATTTAGATATGCCTTCGAAATAAGATGAAATGACACTCACTGATTTACTAATTCATCACAAAACTTCAACTTATGTAGGTATATTTATGTGTATAGGTATATATTTTTTTGGAGATTACGCACAGTGTCGTCTACCCCCAAAGTAAACAAAGCTTGTGTTATGACAAAGTCAAAGTCATGTTTTTTTATTCAAATGAGGTTTTTACAATACTATTTTTTTAACCAGACAACGGATACAAATATGTATATGTTACTTTTTTTGTAAATACATACATATCATACATAAATACACCCAGGCTCTAGAGAAATACAAATGTTTGACATAAATGATTGACCAGTGCGGGAAACGAACCAAAACCCTCTGCATAGCAGCCGGCCACACTACCAGCTGCGCTTGGAAGGAGTCATAAAGCATATGACCGCAGCCTTAAAAAAAGTTTCATTCATACAGCCAGTCATCTAACAAATTCGAACAGTCATGGTATCACGAAATGTATGACTAACGTGCCATACGTTATGATATAGGCCAGTCGGGTGTGCTCGCCTCGCGTCTCACCTCATCCTGCCTCACAATTGCTCTGTCTAGACACTTTAGATTACCAAATTAGTGAAATGGTTGTTTAGGCTGTGATATGAGCTTTATTACGCCAGAATTCCAAAAATGTAACCCCTAACGGTACAAAGGGGTGAGAGAGTTTTTTTTGGAGTTTATTTGAAAAAAATTACACCCTTAAAAAATAATCTAGATATTAATTATTTTTTTAAAACTTCTTAATATAATATTTTTGAAATAGGACTTGGTAAGGAGCCCAAATATATATTTTTTTAGGTCCAGAAAAGTCACACACGAATTGAATCCCGAGAGTAGTGAAGGATAGGTACTATAATTGAATCACGAGCGAAACGAGTTGTGCATTCTAATTTTTACCGTTGACTACAAGAAAATAATAGTTTTACTTAACTTACATTTCAGTTTGATATTAACTGCTAACAATATTTATAGTAAAAATAATAGAAACAAATATTAACAATAATTGTATTTTGTCCAAATTTAATTATTGACTTATAAATATAAGCACTTACTTTGGTAAAAAGTTACTTACTAGTTACTAGCTAATAACAAAAGAAGGCCTTATGTTATATTAACTGTATTTGAGATGAGAACAATTAATTACCATTTACACTATTAAGTGACTTATTTCAGTTTATATAACAATTTTGTGTGTATGTAGCAATCATTTTCATTTGGCAATC
Source organism: Apoda limacodes (assembly GCA_946406115.1). Lineage (NCBI taxonomy): Eukaryota > Metazoa > Arthropoda > Insecta > Lepidoptera > Limacodidae > Apoda > Apoda limacodes. The sequence continues at coordinate 28,255,980 of OX291550.1, forward strand.
AATTTTCAAAACGAAACATTTAAAAAAAAAGGGTATTTTTGTAGGTTTCATAAACAAGATACGGTTAACTAATTATTGTATTGTGCTGATTATAAATTTAACTTTTAACCCTTGTTGAAAGTCCACGTTAATCGTTGTAGGAAATGTACTTTTTCGAGCAGGATAGTGGTAAAAAATCACTTTCCGGTTCGCCACTATAAAATAACACATACTGCAGAGCAGATGTTGCTTAAATATAAATATTCTTAAACAGTGAAAGTGAATATTATAAAAATCACTACAAAGCTTAGCGTGATGACTGGTGATAAATAAATAAAATGGCGGATAATGGCCGCTCGTTCTGATATAAAGTTGTCATTAGAGTTCACCTTGAAAGTGAAATCGTTGTGTCTACAAATGAATAGACAAAAATAACTGCTATCTAATCTTGTATTAATGCGGATTCATATCATAAACGTCGATTTTCACCGACATTTTTATGTTGGCCAAAGATATCTTTTTTTTTCAATTTGTCTATTCCTTTTGAAACAATAGAATGGCTGCAATCTGTACTCACTCAATCAAGCTGTTGTTATTAAATTTTAACTCTTAACACAATATGAAAAAAAGCAATTGCTCAAAATTAATCATAAATATACAGGTCTTCTTCCAAAACTCTTCTGTTCCAATTAAATAAACTTTTCTGACTTATTGAGCTACACGTAATCATATGATAGTCGTCTGATTTGTCACTTGATGAACTAAAAACCTGACAGATACTGTCTAGTAACATTCTAAACTGTATAGTAATTAGTAAGGAAGTTATATAACAGAATTAAAACCGCAAATATCCGGCTGAATGCAGGTGACATACCTACTAATAATGCTTTTCATAACAGAGAGTATATATCATCTACATAATAGTAGAGACTCTTTAATGTTATTCTGTTAAATGCAAAATGTTTTTAAGAATTTTTCTCAAAGCGTTTTGGAACTTTGAGGTTTTATTGATAAGCCTTTGGTTGCGTCATTACCTACATAAGTCGATGTTTAGAATGTGAAGGCACCAAAAGATAGGTAATATCATAGGGTATATTAGCTAAAATTCATAATTTTTGATGATTTTTGTAAAAAAATTCAGTACAACCTGTAAACAAAAAATATAATTTGATACTTTGTAACCTTATAAATATTATTATGTTTTTAATTACGTTTACAATTGTATTTTTAGTGACCGTTACGTTGCTGTAAAACACAATGCAGTGAGTAGCTACCTTTGTCACATTGCTCCAGAAAAGTGTTTTAGTTGCTATTTATGCAAAAAAAGGTTTTTGAAATCAGTGACTGGATATTCTGTATGACCTCGTACATTTATAACCATTCGGTAACATAAAATTACCTTTATTCTTAGAGGTAACATCATTTTACTATATTATATATAATATTAATCTGAGTTTGAACGCAAACCACGATTGTAAGTAGTAACAGCAGCGGAACCCTTCTTAATACCCATATTATTCTGCATGGATGGCCACACATGCTCTTGACCGGTTTCTTTTACCACTTAGAGTATCACACACCTACATGAGCCTTACTGAGGTTACATATTTTATTACATATTTCCGCACCAATACATACTTAATAGGATGACACTAACAAATCACCAAAAAACTAGGATGATGTTTACATCTATGTCGACATACATATCTAGTTAAGTCAGTTAAGTTGGCTGCACTAAACACTTTCACCGATAGCAAAAATGAGAGTCATGCTGGTTCAAGTAAAAAGTCTAAATTATTGTCGAATCATACTGTCTTTGTGACTAAGAGAGAGAGAGAGAGAGATAAAAGTTATTTATTTAACAAGGATTCAGTAAGAGAAAACACATTTCAAAGGTTAATTTCGATTTCTATGACACCTTTAAGATAGGTATAATATATATTACATGAGAATGTTGTATTATGGTGTCGGTTATTTGTTCAATTGTTGGCCACACGTGATTGGCAAACGAAAGCTTTTCAAGGTTTTAGATGTGACATTGCTCTTCTATATTTGTTCATGTACACTATTAATTAGAAAGTGTACCCCTTGTCCAATCCTGACTTAAGTATTTCATATTATTCGTCAAGAACTGGCAAATCGGTATATCATTCTCTTCCTAGCCTTGCTTTTACTATTCATAACTGCCATATAGGATATACAAAGCCACTTAAGGTGCAGTGACTACCTAACTAGTGCCGCTAAAAGATCTTTCTTTAGTCTTTATTTCTTGTTTTTACCTACAAAACAAATTGCAAAGACGTTACAGACCAATTCTGTTTTTGATAGGAGTATCACTGATACAGCAATTACAGCAAACAATTAACGATGTATGATATGATTATAACAAACGTTGAAGTAAAACGTACTGAAAGTTTGTTTCTAAAGTGAAAACATATGAGACAATACTCGGTTGTAAAAAAAAGTTAGTTTACATATCTGTAAAATAACTGATATTTCGGGGTAAATTCTGCTGAATGATAACATTGTACAGAATAAGGTTATGCATTTGATTCGGAACGGAATGTAAAATTAGTAGAAACAGAAGTGGACAACACAAAGTCACGTGAAACAGTTTCTTGCATTGAACAACACGTTCCTGAGACATAATGATGCGAGAAATTAATTCGTTTCATGATTCAACGTACAGAGCTGTTGACTAGGTTATGAGAAGAAATATGGATACTATATTTTTACGTCTGCTGAAAAATAGTTATTTGTTCAACAAGTGAGCAAAGTTGTTTTTTGTGAAGAGCGAAGTAGTCGTGAATTGAATTGATTCTAATATAGACTACTGAGCACAGCGAGGGACTTAAAGGCACGAGATCTAAAGTAATTTGCTCTTGTGTGAAAAAACAGGTCTTAGGCGAAAACACATACTGAATATTAAGCAATAAGTTTATTCCAATTTACAAATACTGCCTACTATACTCTGCTCCTATCAAAAAATAAACAATAGATATGTACTAACTATTCTTTTTAACATTAGCACCTTTTGAAAGTCGCCAATTATTGAACAAGTAGTATTCTTTAAGATAATTTTCACGTGACTTCTCTGGTTAAAAGCTTAGTTCAGCATTAGGCACTTGTTGTCTTAACTCTTCTGGGTTTAAAGAAATATCTTGGTTAGTCGAGTCACTCATTCAAAAAAATAATACAATATATACGTAAATAAACAATCTAATTTTAAAATTAACTAATTAGTTTCGCGCCATTTCGCTTTTTTTTTTAGACGTGCGTTCAGAAATTTACTCTATGACACTTTTATCGAAAACAAAACATTTTTTTTTTAAAAAAAACGCTATTAATTATTAGTAGGTATTATTAATCATAAATATTAGTACGATAAAAAAATGCACGGCAGTTATGATTATCATAAAAATAAATTTGTTTCTTAACCAATCATCGCGTTGTTTTTTTTTTTCAATATCGCAAAATTCAAAAAAAAATGCGAAAATTAAAACTTTGCATTACTTTCTCACGCTCTCATCAAAAATCGATTTTGCCCACTGTTTTGAACAGTAAAACCACCCTTTTGGTGCTGGAGAGGTGTAAATTTTTAATATCGTTGACGGTGCTGGCGTTTGGCTGTTTGAACGTAACACTTCATGCAACTTTCTGGAAGCTGTTTAGAATACGTAGGTATATATAGAAGTACTTACCGTATTCACAGAATCGGAATTTTGAAATTTACAACGAACAGAAAAGAAAGATACACGAGAAGCCATTTTTTTAAATAAGAAATACGAAAACAAGGTTACATATATGTTTTATATTCCCATAATTTAGATTAAGGCGAACAGACTAGTACTTACAATAAATATATAGTTTTTAAAAAATAAATCAAAAAACACTTATATTGTTATTTCTTCTGATTAGCTTCTGTTTGTTCTGAATTTCAATTTATATTTATTTAGCTGGCAGCTTAGAATTATATTATACTGTTTTTGTTAATCTACGAAATTCTACGGATTTTTTAGTCTCAACCTACGGAATTAAAAATCGGATCTGGCAACACTAGGGTCGGGTAAGACGTAAGGACCTTTTTGTTTTTATTATTGATATAAACAACCTGACACCCTCCCTGATGCTAGAAATTCTTGTTTTTGTATTTATATTCAAAAATATGTTAAAATACGGTTGAAGCACTAACGTGACCCCGCGGATTTTTCACACCAAGTGTCTATATTTATCATAACGCGTCAAGGGTCCACTAAAGACGATAAATTAATAAAGCTTTTCTCAAGTCAAAGCTATTTGATTGGTTCAAAATGCTTGAATATCTTAAAGTGACCGGATTTGACTGCTTTTTTAGTTTCCATTTAGTTTTTGGTAGCTCGAAATGGAAAAGGCACAGGCTAAGCATAAAAGGGAAAGCAGAAAGTAACAAAATATTTAGGTGTGTTATTATAAAAGTGACAAGATAGTGTTAAATCATAAACAACTTTTTATATTACCGTACTTTAATTATTAAATTATAAATCTAAACTAGTATACTGCTTTTTTAGTTTCCATTAATAAATCCAATGAACAATAAGTCCAATGAACTTCTAAGTGTAGAAGGTAGGTCATCAGTAGTTTTTTTAGTAACTCGTTGCATAAAGAACTTGCAACATTAAAGCACGAGCAACGAGTAAACATCACTAAAAAGAGGTACGACACACCTCCGCTAAACTGCGCTTAGTAAATACTGCGTTTTGTGTTTTCCGTGGACTTCACTTGATTTGAGATTCACCAAATTGCTATCATCCTTATCAGCCTCAGGATTGTGGACTTCACATACGTATTTTTTTGTTTTTTTGACGTCTGCAGGTTTCCCCTGCCAAAAGCCAGTGGTGTGAATAATCAATGTACTTGAGAAATTAAGAAACAGGTTCATCGGTACACGCCGGGTCTCGAACCTCCGCCACTCGGGACGCAAAGTGAAATCGAAAATTGGTGTCATATATATTTAAAATTATTTTTCACAAAAACCTTCAAGTAACTGTGATGAGTGCAGTAAAGAGGATTTTACAGCCCCTAGCTTACCATGCTATGCCACATATAAATGGTACCACCTTAAAAGTAAAATGCACGAAATTTGTCTTTATTGTCACCCGTGTTAAAAAGTACTCACATTCGTAACAATTGCATAAATAGCTATTTAAAAACATAGAACACATTGTAGACACTTAAATGAAACTTATCGGCCATAAATACCACTCACACAGTTCCGGACACTAAAACAAATTAGAATTACCAGGATAACATAAAATCAATATAGTTTATGTTTCATAGAACCCAAGCTCTGCCGCGTCGTGTAGTGAGTGCACAGTCGTGGTCCCACATATAATTATGTATGCATAAATGCATAAAGTCAACGACGGACGAGACGCATTGTCCATTGTAATTATTTCCTTAAACGCCGGCAGATGCAGCCCTTTTATGAACACGGGTTTAACATATAAATTGGTTGCCATTATGTCCGCCATTTTGAAATATTCTATTATATTCAAATCAGGAAGTTGTTAGTGTTGAAATGTTTTTTTTTTTAATTTATAGTTTTAAACTAATTTATTTGATAATTTCACTATTGATTGACAAAACATTATAAAAACATAGTATGCTTCATTTTCAATATTATAGTGGCTGATAGTTAAAATAGTTTCATTAATTAAAAATATGATGCGGAAGGAGGTGAAATGGGAACTATTGTTTTTGTGCATTATTATGATAGAAGTGAGACATGAAGTTAAGGGCGTAATAGAGCCCTGAGAAGGACGCATACGCGAGAAATAAATAAAAAAAACTGGCTTTTTAGAATTAAAAAAGATATATAAGTAAAAGGCACTAGTGCAAAAATGAACAGTGATTTGTTTAAGAAATTGCATTATGTTTACTTTAAATCGCTTTGAAAAGTTCAACTTACATTAAAAAAAAGAACACAGGAAGCACATCGATTCTCGATTGCTAATCATTAAAAAAAACACTTTTCTGTACAAAAAAGGCTACATACAGTAAATTCCTATACTTACTACTTTATTTGCATGGCCTTGTTATAAAGATAAACACGCAATCGGTTCTGGATTGCTAATAAATTAAAAAAAAAAATAAACACTTTTCTTCGTACATTCAGTTACTTTTATTAACAACTATTTTACTAAAATTTTTCTTTCTCTGTGTTTTTGAGTAAAGCTTAATAAAGTCTCGGTAGTGAGGCCATTGCTGGATTGTATTTTTGTCAGCCTTACCTTACTCTAGTCGGATCCAGCAAAGGCTTATTTTCACGGCCTCGACAGTAATGTACTGTTACCATTTTTTTTGTCACTAAAATTCTTTGGTGAGATTTAAAAATTACTGTAAATATAAAAGTACTAGTGCAAAAATTTAAACAAGCATCACCCTGAGATCTTAAGGTTTCCAAATTCTTTTCGCAACACAGCAAAAACCGGCACTGCTAACTATAGCAGGGGATCACCAAGCCTACCAAACTGAACACAAACAAAAACTGAATCTATTACTTATTCAATGTAATGCTTTACAGTTATCTGAGATACCAGGCGATGATAAACGCATAGCATCACGCATTTCGTCGGTCACTCAGTGAGCCGTCACGCTGCAGCGCTAGTGCGATGAATGCGTTAGAAGGTAACCACAAAATGGGCGTTTGTCTAAAATCTAAAGATGTGCTGAATTAGGGTAATAATTTTTTTTTTTTTTTACTTTTGTTAATTTTACGTACATTGAATATGTTACTTTTGGAACACAAGACAGATATTTAACAAATATACGATTTTTAATATAATTTAAAAAAAAATTGGAGAACCGCTTAGAACTGTCAAATAGCATAAGGTGCAGTGAACGAAATTGGCTTTTAAACTTGCGCTTTTTGTTATGTCTACGACTAAATAACATTGCAACGTCGATCCTTGCTAGCGTGAACTGTTAAGATTTGTACGAAAAATCTTGTTGCGGCTCGTCTCAGTTACTTTAGTAGTAACTAGCACTTTTCATAGATTCTTAACTACATAACGTATCTACTGTAGAAACTGTACTGTAGCCGACTACCGTAACAATATGGCGGTGGTCAACCGTCATGTGTTGTCAATTAGCATTATAATAATTAATAATTTGAGACAAATCGTCTGGTCTGAAACTAAGCAACGCTTGTAATATGAATAACATTGGATAAAAATAAGAATAATAAAAATAAATATTTTTCGAACATCGATTTAGAGTAATAATTTTACTTACAAAAAACTTTCGAAACATCCGCCTGCTTAGTGTGTGCATATAAGTAGAATATGACACTGCATTACAGTAATTAAGTAGATAAGTCCGGTTTATGTTGAATTTTGATGTTCCTACAAAATATTCCTCTTTATTTTTTGTAAAGTTGATGATTTAATTTTTATGGTTTATTCTGTAAGATAATACAGGATGCTCAAAATTACATTTGAATCTGTAGATCATATATATACCTATGCTTCGTCCTTTTGACGGGTAAAGTAAAACACAACTATGATTGAAAATGACTATTACTTACCTCAAATTGGTAAAGTTGTTACACTGACATGAACAACGACTGTTTGTTTCTGAACAGTCTATGCAGTTGGCTGTTGCAGCCATTACTGCCTCACGGGGCTTTTGGGGTGAGACTCTGAAGGATTCTTAGACCATGTAGCGCCCAACGCTCAAGAGCCTCGGCTTGGATTGTCGCTTATGGGGTCGTTCCTTCGACCGGCGTGAGCCTCGAACTCGAAGGTGAGTCAGCGCCGGAGGGGAGTTCCCTGTTCCGCGGTTGAGGTTGCGATGGTTATTGAGTTTGGCGAGAAGCGCCCCGGCACTCTTTGATACCTCGTATACGTGGTAGGTCCGTGCGTTGCTGACGAACCTGGGGATGTCGGCGTCGTGTGAGGGGGGAGGCCCTATTACGAGAGGTCGTTGACACTAATCTCGCTATCCGGGTAGCGAGATCGTCATCTGGGGCCGTTAGGACGTGCTGAGGCCGCCTTACAATTGTTTTTTTTTATCAGCCAGACTTGAGCCTTGAATATAAGGGTTGCAGGTTCAAGTCCTGGCTCGAGGTTAATCATTTGACTGCATCTTTGCTATTTAAGTATTTATTTATATTTATGATATAGCCATAGATATAGCATGTTTAATATATTATCTTCTAAGTCTCTAACTTCATCTATTACTAGGAATTGTATTAGAGTTTAAGGGCAAACACAAACATATGACAAGGAGTTTAAAGAGTATTAGGGTAGCCACAGACAAATGACAAGACATCCCGAGATTGAATTGTTGAAGTTTATTTATTAACAATCTTATTTAATTTTTAGACCTATATTAAGTAAATTTCATGGGTATCTAGTATTTATGGGTATATCAAATCGTATGTCTACAACCAAGGCTGACGTCACGCGTCCTACATCGCACTATGAGATATTCTTTGGTAGAGCAGCATGTATACCATCTGATTACGGCGGTCTCCAGGCATATCATCTCGCCTGGTGGGATACCTCCCCTTCTCCGCCGCTCCACAGGTAGTAAAATCCGATTTCGAGTGATGCCTATGGGCTTAGAGTTAAGCAAGCAGGTATTTGTACTACTTCCCGGTGTCCAATTGCGCCAAAATTAGGTATACTTCTATAAATTCGGTAGTAATGCAATAATATGGTACCCTGGAGCTGATGTGATGATGGAGTCGGAAAATGGTTATAGGAACTCTGTAACAAAACAATGCAAGCCTATTGATTTTGGCTTGTTTATTGGTCTTGAAAATTTTACTACAATACTTAGATGCAATCTGGGGTTTCATGATAAAGCTGGAAGGTGGTTAAAGCAGCTTTGTGATGGAATAACGTAACGCCCTCAATTTGGACTCGTTTGATACGTCGTGACAAGCTCTCCTGTCTTGGATGATATCCAGTGTTTGATGATGATCCGTAAGGTAGCAACAGGATCTCTGTGACGAAACGTAGCAACCCAATCGAGTATGGGGGCGTTTGATTGGTCGTGACAAGAACGCTGGTCTTAGATGGTCTTATTTTATTACCCATATACCTAAAAAATCTATCTATATAAATAAAAATTGACGTTTGTTAGTCTCACAAAAACTCAAGAACGGCTGGACCGATTTGGATAATTATTGTTTTGTCGTATTCGTTATTATTAGAGCAACGTTTATTTGTAAGAAAAAAGAGGGTAAAGTGCGTGTCGGACTCGCGCACTAAGGGTAAACCTATTAAAATTAAATTTTGGTAAGTTGTTGTGCACACGCCGAGGAAGGTTCCTGTGATAAAAAAACTGGTCAAATGCGAGTCGGACTCGCGTACTATGGGTAAACCGATGGTAATGAAAAATTGTTGTGCACACACCGAAAAGGTTTCTGAATTAGTATAACCTTTTCACAGTAGTTGGCAAAAGAAATAAAGTTCGTAAAAAACGTAATAAAATTTTAATTATGCTGCAAGAAATAATCTGCGATGCTCGAAGCGGGATAAAAATTTCCGAAATAGGTAAAAAAAAGAAAAATATGTTGAATTACTTATCTTTAAATTTCTGTAGCAACGTTTATGAGTTTTTTAATTTGTTAACCACCAACGGAAAGGAAAAACTACTCAGCAGTAAAAAGTTATCTATCCGTTTACTGCGCAATAGAATTTACAATTAGGCACTAGGAGGGCAGCAATTGTTAACAATTAAAAATCAGCTCTTAATTACAAACGAAGTACCTAATTGCAGCTGTATGGCAATAACAACTTACCAATAAAAGTCCAACAAAATTGGTTTGTAAAGGAACTGGTCAGGATATTTCCGGTGCAATAATATGTGACTGCACAGTGTTGGAAAATAATCTATTATTTCATGTTGTATTGCTCCAGGTACGCAATTTAATTAACATGCACAAACAAACATACATTTATAAATATATATGGCCTAGACCTCTAGGCTACATATTTTATGGGACATGTCAATCATTCTGAATTGCTGACTGTGTACGATAAACTAAACCGCAAAAGGGAAAAAAATTATTGTTAGTAATTGCAATCGCATTTAAAAGCAATAAATAGTTACTAGGGTTTAATAAGTTCAGTTTATTAAATTGTTATTGATTTGATGATTACATTGTGATTCTTTTTCTGGCTTGAAAAAAAATCTTACACACACACATACACAGACGCAAACAGATATCACTTTAAAAACAAAAGTCATAACTGATTCCTTAGGAAACGTAAATAATACACAAATTCAGTAATTTCGATTTTCTGAATTTCAAAGACTAGTTAAAAAGAATTCACACTTCATTTCTTTTCCTGATTTTACAGTTCCATATCGGTTTTGAAAATATTACAACGCCACACCTAGTACTTAAATTCGTGCTTTCACAAGAATTACTGTCACTATGAAATTAAAAATTTTGCAAAATAAAAGGGGCACTTTGCATTTTTTCCTCTACTTCAATAAATATTACAAGAAAGAGGTTTTTTTAATTTGACGATGTAAGACGATGGAAGAGGCAATAAGAAATCTAAATTAAAATTTAAAATTAACAAAAGAAAAATAATGTTTATTGCGAACTATTGTAAAATTTCTTTACTAATGGCGCGAATTGCTGAAACGATTCTTTACTGATTGCTAAAATTTTAAAACTTTTGCATATTTTTTGCAAATTAAACAATTTAATCTTTCTTTTTACATACAATACCACTTTCTGATATGACTGATAAAGCGATAAGGGCCAGTAAAATTATAGCCCTACTTGAAGAAGGTTGTTCGCAAACTTACGTGTCTCAGCGGCTAAATGTGAGCCGTTCAACTGTCGAGAGGACTTGGCAACGGTATCAAGAGACCGGTTCGGTCAAGAACATAAAACGATGCACAGAACCAAGAGATGACCGCTTTGTGGTAAGTCAGGCGTTGCGGAATTGTAAGGCGACAAGTGTGGACCTGAAGAAGAGCCTTGAGGAAGTAAGAGGAGTAGAAGTCAGTTTGAAAACGGTCAGGGGGGACTTTTGGCTGCCAATACCAGGAGTTGCCGCCCGGCCCGGGGCCCTTAATTACTCCGTGAACACCTTGTTGCTCGACTTTAGTTTGCTCGAAACTGGGCTTCATGGGCTCTGGAGGACTGGAATAAAGTATTGTTTTCTGATGAACCTAGAAATTTTTGTGTTGAGAGGACCGACACCAGCGAGTGCTGCGAAGACCACGGAAACGCTATGCGAAGGATTCGAAGAAATATCTCCTTTTGGCGGAGGCTCCGTTACGTTTTGGGCAGCAATTAATTCGACGGACGTACGGAGTTAGGTTTTGTAAAAAATGGAACATTAAATGAAAACTGGTACATAACGGAGGTCCTAATTCCATATGCACAACCCGCCTTGACTGCGCTTAAAGCAGATTCCATTTTTATGGACAACAATGTTCGCCCGCACCGTTCTGGCGACGTGGAAGCGTACATGCAACAAGTTGGGATCCGTCTTTTAGATTGTCCAGCTCGAAGTCCTGACCTCAATCTAATTGAGCATGTCTGGGATATTCTAAGGATATGGGTAAAATCAGTGCAACCTGCTCTACAAAACATCAGGGAGCTAAAAAGAGTCATTGCAGAAGAGTGGGAACGTTTTCCTCAAAACGTTATTAAAAACATCGTGGAAAGCATGCCCAGAAGGATTTAAACTGTGATTTTGGCAAATTCGGCAAACACTCGTTATTAGGTTTTTACATTTGTAACTTTATTTAATTTGAAAAATGAAAAAAAATCTTCTTAACTTTATTGCCGACCACTACTTATTGTTTGGCCGTGTACATCCGTTTTTTAAAGAGTTCATCAAAAATTAATAAAAAATTACCAGAATTCACTTCCCGCGTATTAATTAACACGATTATAAGTATAAAGACTACGTCATTTAATTAAATTTCATTTAATCCCGGGCAGGCAATTAAATGTATATTTAATACAGTGCAGGGATGTCAGTATTTATTATTTCTCAAAATAGGATTCCCAGCTATCTGCTTTATTCAGGCTGAAAATTGATCTTAAACATTTTTTAGTTTATTTATTATTCTTATTTATAATCCTCTAAACATAAGCCTTTGATGCATTATATTATTGCTTTTATAATTCCTAACCTGAAACCTACTAGAACAAGACAAATCCGTACTTCAATACTAATATTTTACGTGCGAAAGTAACTTTGTCTGTCTGTTTGTCTGAATGTATGTAACCTTTTCGCTTAAACCGCTATACCGATTAAGATGAAATTTGGCATGCAGATACTTTGCGTCCCGTGGAAGGACATATGCTAACTGAAAACGTCAAGTGTGAGTCGCCTTTTTGTCTATAATAATTGAGGAGTTGCCGTTGAAATCCTACACCTATAACCGAATTTAGGGCGAATGGAACCGCGGGCAAAAGCTAGTTTAAAATAAATAAACAAGCAAAAACACGTTTTCGCGTTGAAACTCTTTTCTAACCCTCATGCACAGAGTATGGAGTTACACTTGAGTTCATTTGTCGGAATGTAACAGAACTATCCGCGGCGTAATAAAAAGAATAAAAAAGAAAATGGATGCAATGCAACCAGTTGCAAAGCAAACACCTGCCTTGTTCAAACGAACTTGTAAAGGTTATATTGATCCTTTTTTATTTTATTAGAAAAATGATATGCAGTAATGTAGTTTGTAAAATAGGAACTAGTTACATATTCAATATTAAATAAAAATCGATTAAATGCGAGTCGAAGTTGCATATCGACAGTTCAGTTTTATAGAAATCTTGGCGTATGTTTTATTAGGTGCGTTCTGTTCACTACTTCAATGTGTTTAATGTCATAATCTAGCCAAGTTAAACAGACATGAACTCTGTATTTTATACTGTACAAATCTTGGTTCATTCTTTTTGGTTAGTTAGATTATTGAGATTAAGCGCATAATGTACATTATGTCGGTCAACAAAATGCTACTTATGTGTTACGGCGATAGGCTCATCCCCTCTCGCGCAGGACTCGTGGCTGGTGAAAAGAGGGTGTCCCTCATATTATGATGTGAGTGAGTATCCAGCCACTGGTTACCCTCTTCTAGGGAAAAATATCTCTATATACAAACATACCTACATAAAATACATTCATACACACATTTCAAGCCAAACTAATTGATGACTGAAAAAAAATTACGTTGGTTTTGACAAAATAAAAAAAAATCTACCTAAGTAATGGAAGTACCTACGCAAATTTATATTTTTCACAAGTTGCAATGAATATTATATAAGAATACAAGTATATTAACCAGCATTTCGTTTTAGTAAATTATTTTAAGCGCAGTTTAGTCAAGTATTTATTGACACCATGGGTTAAGTTACGATTGCTACAGAGTCTTGTATGTGATCTAATTGGTCACTCCAAAGGTGTTAGGCCGGTAAGTGCTTCTGTAAGTAAGGGTAACTACTCACTGTTAGCGATTTGCATCTCGTTGGATTTTATTTAAGATAGTAAACGGTAGTGACTAAAGTAGTGATAAAGTCATTGGCGATGAGCGATTAGGTTTTTTAAAAAAAGAGAATTTTAAGACTGTTTAAGATTTATTGCTTAACACTTAGTGTTGTACATCTTGAAATATTTGGTCAAATTAAAACACATTATTTTAACTTAGAAGGAACCCTTGTGCACATATATTATATGATCCACAAATAAATATAATAACGGTGTTTAGGTTATTGGGTGATTTTCATTTACTATATTATTAAATTAAAACTTTTTTATTGTAATAAAAAAGTTTTAAGGTGTGTTTAGTTGCAATAGTTTTTTACTAATTTTTATAGCGTAGACTGTCTACAAAACGTTAGCACGTATATTGTTAGCATTTGTTGTTATCTAGCATAATATATTTCAGCAGTTTAGTTATTTAAATCTAGCTGTCAGACAGATTAACATGTACTCACTTTTTCAATTAATATAATATTTGTATAATAACATTAAATAAGTCACAAACCACTGGTAAAAATGGTCCCGCTAATAGTGGCGCTCCGCATTCAGCTTCTCTCGTATTGGAATCGCAGAGTTGTTAAAACGGTACCGTATCGCTACTGGGCGGAGCTTCGTACGTGGTTTAAAGCTCTCAAATATTCCAATTAAGTATTGTTTGAAAGATTCACAGTTAATATCATTATTAAATATAATGTTTTACGGGGTTCTTACCGTGATTAGCCGAGGAAATGAGCTCCCAATATTTCGGTGCTGTTGCAAGCACCTTGATCGCGGGATGACTGGCTTCTTCATTCTCAGTAAAACCCACAACTTATTTTTGTAAATAAATGAATTTAAATATTATTTGGCATTAAGTTTCTTTACATATATACATAGTACAGACATAGAAATTATTTTTTACTTCACTATCGACTCTCAGATTCTTTAGGTAAAGGCATTAAAATTATTTATATTTTAATAAGGAGATGGTGAACTAAGTGATGTCCGATTTGACACTGATTAATTGAGAGAATGTGAAGGCAGTTAAAAACTGTCTCGCAATATTCAATGATATCTCCAAACATATGTAGCTAAAACTATACTTAAGCCTTACACTTATTAACTTCAATGGTAACATCAAACAGCATACATTTTCAAATTTAAAATTCAAATGCTTTATTTCTCAAAAATAGAATATCATATCACTTTTTTAAGGTAAATAAACTATAAGTTACTGGTGACTACCGTTTCGAAGACAAAATGGCGTTCTGGTGAGAAGAAACGGCGAAAGAAACTCTCCAACAGTCGCTCTTTTAATTTTGATTAATCAATACAAATTATCAAGTAAATTATGTTAACAAAAAAATATTTAATAAAAATGCACGGGGCATTTTTAATATCAAGTTAGTCTTGAATTGTGTCATAAGGTTTTCCGACAAGTTTCTGTTTTATAAAATTTTTGGACTTTTTTAAGTTTGATCGAAATAATTCTGCAGGAATTTTATTGTAAAATTTAAATGATTTATCTATTTTCTTAAGCCTTGTGTAGATCAGATAAGTTTGTGTCTATTTCGAGTATTACGATTATGAATAACGCTATTCTTCTTAACGCAATCAATATTTTTATGAACAAAAATTAAATTATCTAATATATACTAAGACGGTAAGGTTAAGACCTTGATTTCCTTAAATTCATCTCTTAAAGAGTGTCTATGGTATGGATTGTAAATTGCTAGAACTGCCCTCTTCTGCAGCATAAAGACTGTTTGAATATCAGCTACTTGTCCTAATAGTAAAATCCCGTACAACATCACGCCATGAAAGAAGCTAAAAAATACTATCTGGGCAGTAGAATCCGGCAGAACTAAGCCTATTCGCCAAACTAGTTATATGTGGGCCCCACTAAAGCTTTGTGTCTAAGGTAGTACCTAAGAATACTGTATTAACTACAATTTCTAACTGCTCCTCGTTTATAAATGCACTGGTTCTTACCTGACTGACATTTGGTGATAAACAATTTAAACATTTGTTTTTTATGCTATTTAGGAGTAAATTATTCATGTTGAACCAGTGAACAAATTTAGTTAGACAGTTGTTAACATTATTTAAAATAGTTTCCCATGTTTTAAGTATAAATAAAAGTGATGTATCGTCTGCAAACAACATTTCTCATGAATATCTTTTACAACCATAGGCAGACATTAATGTGTATAAGAAATAGGAATGGGCTAAGAATGAAACCCTGTGGAACAGGGTTTAATGTTTGATCCAGGGGAGCGCTTCCCATTTATGTCAACTGTCAAATTCTAGTGTGCAGATATGAGCTAATTAGATTAAGTGTTGTAATTTCCTGATTAGAGTTTCATGTTGGACGCAATCGAATGCCTTTGATAGATCACAGGAAACACCCAAGGCATCCATCGAGTCTTCCCAAGCATTAAATATTTGCTGGATAAGTTCAACACCAGCATTGGTTGTTAAGTGATTTCTTGTAAATCCGAACTGTTTACAAGTTAGCAGTGAACTAAAGTGAAAACTACTTACTAATACTACTAACTTCTTTTTTGAAGTACCCCACACTGTAGTCTCCAGAGAAAACTTTGGCAGAGAGCTCATTCCACAACCCAAGCGTTCGCGGGAGGAAGTCTCTCTCAAACCGTACTCTACGTGACCATTTCGGATCTAGAGTGTAAGAATGAATTCACTGCTGATGACGAGCGGTGTCAATTCCAACAATTCCTCAGAACACATCCCATTGTACTAGCGGTAGAACACACACAGGGAGGCAAATTCACTCCTCAGACGTAAGGATTCGATACGAAAAGTGAGTTTGGGATCGTCGACAATTCTCACAGCCCGTCGTTGAACCGAGTCAAAAGGGGCAAGCTGGTATCCGGGTGCACCCACCCAGAGATGGCAGCAGTACTCCATATGGGGTCGAACTTGCGACTTGTAAAGCAACAACCTCTGCCCCGACGTGAAGTACTGCCTCGCACTGTTGAGAACACCTACTTTTTTTGGACGGCAGCTTCACATACTCTTGTAAATGATCTCGGAACTGATCATCGCTGGAGATGTCAACACCAAGGATCCCAATGCTCTTGGAGATGGAGAGGGGAGTGTCTGGAATTGCGGGACCGTGGACTGTTGGCAGTCTAGTGAATGGGGTTTTCTTAGCGGTGAACGCGCAGACTTGTGTTTGTAGTGTTGAATCGGACCAAGTTTACCCTTCCCGAGTCAGAGACCTTGTACAGTGTGGTCTCGATTTGAGACACAAGTTTCAAATGATTTTAGATTAGTTTTTCAAACAAAACACAGGTAGTATAGAAATTGATCTAAAGTTAGACGAGGTCAGTAGTACTACCTGGTTTAAATATAGGTATAACTTTACTGATGAGATCAGGAAATACACCACATTCTAAATTTGGGAGCAATAATTGAAATTATTTTTTACTAGGGTAACAGGATGGCCCTACAGGTCAGAAGTGTTTTTGAAATTTAAAGAGTCGAATGCTTTAGCAACATCATTATGGCTTACATGTGTGAATTTAAAATCTTTTGAGCATTTTTTTACATTTTCTTCCAACAGTGCCTATGCGTATATTAGAGAAGACTTGAGCGAGTTAGAAATAGAGAATGGAATATCCAAAAAAAAATTATTAAATAATGAGGCAATCTCTATTTCTGACTTTAAAAAAAAGTAAAAAAAGATTTTTTTTTAAACTTGCTTTTCTTAAAACATTAGAATCATATAAAAAATTCAATCTAACCGAAAATTGTACTAAAAATATTTTTTCAAAATGAATATATTTTTTTACATCGACTTACGACTGCAAGAAAAGCAAGGCGTGTGCTACACACGAATATTTGACGTGCTAGAGTTTTAATTGAGAGTTTATCAATTGATTGTATGTAAGTACGCACGCCTTGCATTCTTGCAGTCGTGCATGGATATAAAAAACATATATTCATTTTGTAAAATTATTTTTTACTTTTTAGTACAATTTCGGTTACATTGATTTTTTTATATGATTCTAATGTTTTAAGAAAAGCAAGTTTTTAAAAAATTCTTTTTTTACTTTTTTTTAGGTCAGAAATAGAGATTGCCTCATTATTTAATATTTTTTTTGGATATTCCATTCCCTATTACTAACTCGCTCAACTCTTCTCTAATATACGTAGTACCAGTACCATTGAAGTAACAGAACACCGAATCGATTGGTCCTTTCAACGTTGCTCATATCTCTTTAACAACTAGAAAAGAGCCAATAATATTCAAATGGCTCAACGTTTTCTTGAATCATAGCTAAGAACACGATAGATCAATTCACCTTTCAAATAAAAATAAATAATTCAAAATTGGTTCATCCGTTTGGGCGCTCCTTTGCCTGGTATGCAAGGTACAGAAGTCAAACTTATAACACTGATCATATAATAAAAGTTGTACCTAACTGACCGTTGCCGCATAGCGGCAGCCGAGTGGAATAACTGTGTACGTGTGACATCGAAAAGAATTTGCTAAAGAATGAACATCTCATGTGACGCGCCACATCAATTAAGAGAAAAGCCGCGTGACAACAGGGCAGAGTGATAAGTGGAGTCAATTTTATTCTATAAAAGTTATAATAAATTTTCAATACACTTGCTCATAAAGCAGCCATTACTAAACCGTTTTCAGAATCTTATTAATGTCCATTACGCACTTGTATTAAAATCAACTATTTACGACATTTTAACACTAATATAAGTATTTGCTGTCCTTTAGGTGTTTTTTTATACCACTAAGGTGGCAAACAAGCTAACGGTCGGCCTGATGGTAAGCGGTCACCGTAGCCTACGGACGCTTGCATCACTAGGGGTTAAACTCGCGCGTTGCCGACCCTTCAAAAATCTAATAACTTCTTTCTTGAAGAAATTCATACTGTAGTAATTAGAGAAAACCTTGACAAGGAGCACATTCCACAACCCAAGCGTACGCTGGAGGAAGTTTTGCTGAAACCTCACATGTCGGTTCTAAAGTGTGAGAATGAATTCTCAGCCGATGGCTACTTTCTACAAGTAGCCGTAGGGTTCATTATGGACGATTCCTCAGAACATATCACATACAAGCGGTAGAATACACACAGGGAGGTGAAGTCTCAGACTTAAGGGCTCAATAGGGTAAGTGTCCTTGAACCGAGTCAAAAGGGCCCAGCTGGTATCCTAGCATATCGAAACCCGTCGTATGACACTCGTGAGCTCTTCTCAATACAATAACTCACTTATTCAAAATCCTTCAAAATAGGCATTGCTTTCGTGCTTGATCCCTCTTCATTGATAGATAGATAGATAAATTAGTTTATTTACCACACATAAAATGACACAAATATCAATCAATTACAGAGTACTTACTTAACTAAATATATTTAGTGCTTATTATTAATATAAAATTTAAAATTTAAGGTTGTTTTTAAGTCCTGTGTGCCATAAGGTGTGACAAAAAGGCCACAGCTCAGCACAAGCTGCGTGTCACGTAGACACACAACGCTGATTTTCAGCTGGAGCCTGGGCTGAGTCACGGTCGAAGAAACAACATTCTACTTATACTCTAATTTAATACTAGTTACATAAATAGTAGTCTTAAATTTAAAGAATAAAGAACAAAGTAAGCACAAAAGGTTTTAAGCAGGATAAAAAAAATTGCCTACTTAAATCAAAAATATTTAAAACAAAAACATTGAAAATTGAAAATATATGGAGTTAAATCTTATTCCACCGCATTGGGAACAAAAAATTGTCGCAGGGGACTAAATCTGGCAATACAGGGGGTAAGATAGCAACTCGTAACTAACTTATAATTTGGCCATTGCAATCGCGCGTTTCACACGTAAGCGTTTTCGATTCACAGTGAGTAAACGTGGCACCTAGCGCGCTTTTAATGGCCGCCAAAAAGAAATTCCCGACGAAATATAGTCTCGTCATTATGAATACGTCTTGCACAATTTCTGCGACAGAAGTAACAGCTCTTAATGTCGTTTTGAAGTCTCTCTCTCCGCCCGCTCTGATCCTGTTTACCGATCTTATGCTTACAATACGCACACATTTGCGTGTATACAAACACGTCATTTACCTTTGTAGTAATAGTAACACGGCTAAAGTTTTTGTACAAGGTGCTCAGGATGTGGCTGTGTATCCGGTCAATTGATGATTACTAACGCATACGGGTATTCTTGTCTCATATTACTTGGCAATTAAAACAGATAAATAAAAATAATTTTGTCACTCTATTTTTGGGCTTTAATTAAATTTTTTTGGAAAACTAAGAGTGATATTCTCTTCATTCTTATTTCATAAAATATATATTAATATGACCAATCGAATTTGCTAATTTCATAGTATTCTAAATAAAAATTTGAATTTTATACCAACAAAAAAAACGAGAAAATCGAGATTTGCAACGTGCGGTCACGTGGTAGCAACTATCGTACGTGGAACTGTGTCTCTTTCTATGCTTCAATAATTTAATATGTCTCTGTACACTGGTCGATACAGCAGGCTTCTGTTAGGGTATGCCATAGCCTTAAATGCCTCTGTATCAAGTTATATAAACGACCAACTAGAAACTGTATTCTTTAAAATCCTTAAGGTTTTAAAAGCTCTTACGTAAATTACGGATATTTTTAATGTAGATAATTGTACGACAACCGAGATTGAAGGAATGCAGATAGCTAATGAGGCTACCGAGGAACTCTCACCAGATAGATACATAATATCAAAATACATTTTGCCAAGTTCTACATGTTACTGTTATGAGCTAGCATAATTACATTGGAACCTATGTGTTTTAATTAATTACTTTTAATGAATTAAAACAGTCAGTTTCTTTAATAGTAGGTAACTCTATCTGTAACTGTAACTGTGCTGCGAACAGTTTAAAACTTTGCATTTATGAAATAAAATAACTAATTGTATTTTTATTTTAATTAAATGCAAAAATCAAAGATAAAAAATCAAAGAATGGTTATAAAATAAAATTAATTAAAACTTACATTGATTTTATATTAATATTTGGCATCTTATGAGGCTTTCCTGGATCCGTTATGACGACATTGTACTTGCTGAAGAAACGGTCTGCTTCTACACTGTTAATTGGACTCTAGATGCTCTGTAATGTAGCCTTGTGGAATGTGTCTTTTAGCCAACAATATATCCTAATCAGATGATTATAAACCTATAAAACCTAGTTAAGTATCACGGCGCGGCGGCGCGACGTTTATTGTTTCGACGTGGTAATAAAAGTTTTTTGGTATAAGTTTTATAATAAAGAATATAAATCTTTTTTTGTAAAAGAACCACAAATTTTTATATTCGCAATTATATGAGTTTTTGTCATAAAATAGCATTTATTGAGTAAATACGAAGATTTCGTACTTGTAGGTATAACTGAAGAAGCGCAGTGGTGGTGGTGGTAACGTGGTCCTGGGTTCGATTCTTGAGAGAAACAACAAGTCATGTAAATATTTTCGAATCACCGATATGATGATGTATCACATAACAATTGGATGTTGCGATTTTTGGACTGTTTCCCACAAGAGTTGACTTTGTGTTAACCCTTATCAACCCATTTTAGGATATTTTTCATGGTGATATATTACAAAAAGTACTACTGAGTAATTCTTAACTATACTACTATAAGAGTATATACACAATTCTGGCTCTTTTTAAATCAAAAATCATTCCGAACCAGTGGTTAAGTCTAGACTTAAATAAATACCACCATTGTCAATTTGCAGGTGTTGCTAACAAGAATAAAAAAGGCTCACTTTTAAAAATGTCACGATAGGAAAGTGTGCTAGTAGCATAATTTATATTGACTTTTCTACTTGACGTAGACACCTAAGTACACCGGGACTAGTTCTCCACTTTAAAAAATCGGCCAAGTGCGAATCGGAATCGCGCACGAGGGGTCCGTACCATCTATATAATGGCAAAAAAATCACGTTTGTTGTATGGGAGCCAACCTTAAATATTTGTTTTATTTAATTATTTATTCTTAAAGTGACTATATAACTAAATATTCTGTGAATATTTTAAGCGTCTACCTGTTGCCGTTATCAATATCGAGCAAAAGCAAAAGGAAAGAGCAAAAAAAAATCACGTTTGTTGTATGGGAGCCCCCTTAAATATTTATTTTATTCTGTTTCTTATTATTTTTTGTTAAAGCGGCAACAAAATTAACATCTTCTGTGAAAATTTCAAACGTCTAACTATTACGGTTTATGAGATACAGTCTGTTTATGGTGACAGACGGACGGACGGACAGAGAGCGGGGCTTTGGTAATTGGGTTCCGCTAATTACCCTTCGGGTACGGAACCCTAACTAAGTGTTAACTGAGGTATTGAAACCAAAGTGAAGACATCTAGAAGACAGCTAAAGTCACTGACAAAGCCCACAGAACAGTATGCTGAAGTGATTGGTGAAGTCTGGCGAAGAAGCAAGAGCCGCTGCAGCAGACGTGTCATAGAATGCAAACTAGACTTCAACAAAGTCCAGTTCGATGGACCGAAGACCTTGAAAACGGTAGTTAGTGGTTGGAGACAGAAGACCGCGATAAGTAACGCACAATGGAAATTCCAAGAGTAGACTAAAATAGAGAAATGTGATCATGATTCTTTTGAGGTTTCCTCTATTTTAGTAGTTTTATGCAAACAAATCACACGCGTTTGACGTTATATGTAACTTACTTCTAGTGCCTTATAAACTCCTAGTACACCAATCTTACAAATACTAAATATATCTTATCATACCTTAGACTTTTTATCATGGTGTTTCTTAAACAAAGCTCAAGGTTATTTTCTAGCTCAGCAGCAAATCGAACTTAACTTTATACGAAGCTGCTAACAAACAATTCACACGTGTGAAATATCAAGTATGCTAGTGTTTCTTCACCTCATAATTTTCTTGGACCTAAACTACGAATACATTTGTAAGAGTTTGAAGATTTAAAATTTTTGTGATGTAAAAAAAATATATCAAAGACCATATAACAGAAAAATTACGTACGTAAAATTAAGTATTACATGATGATTATTATTAATAGTAAATTGATATCAATGTGTATAGTATTATATAATCTGTGACAATGATAAGATTTTCGGACGGTGAAACCGCGGGGCACTATTTCTTCACTTATAACAGTACACCCAGCCAAATGATGCTTCAAGGGTAGCTGAAGCGACAAACAAAAATTTCGATTAGTTTTTGTCTTTAGAATTTTCACAGAACATGTAAAAAAAATCGGTTGAGGGCAAGAGCATCGACATTTGCGTGACAAAATACTAACGCGTCACAGGATTTTCACACGTTTTTTTGTTTACGCACTATTTCGAAGTCTATCGAATATCGTCATAGTTCATAGTCAGGTTCCTGTAGGTACTCAATTTTAACCATTAGCGTATAATCTACCGTATAGAATACCCTACCGCTATTCGCAGGTAATCCAATCTAACTGTTCAAGCTTTGATTGAAGCGATCGAGGCGCTAAATATCCTGTTCAACTAAAATATGATTAACAATATTGAAAACTGCATCGAAATGGGTCATTTATGTCTTTATATGAATGTAACTATAATTTATAGCCTGATGTTAATGGTTTTTATGAGCGCTTTTAGAGTTTATGAACGTATTAACAGGAACTATATACCGTTTGTTATGAAAGTACATGTTTTATAGTTTCTTCCGTAGAAGGAATTGCCGTTGGCGTTAAGTGGCAATTTTTGGTAATTCGTTAGGAGATAGTTATATATGACGCCACTAACATTGGCCTAGCCGATGAAACATTATGTATTATACCCTACGTTTTTTCAATAATGGACCAGCTGCAATTCGGTTAGTAATGTTCGCATTTCTGCATTGCAAAGAACATAGGGCCAATTGAACTTTAACAGGTGCGATGATGAGATACTACGCGTGTTTTATACATGGAATTAGAGCCCGTGCTCTGTGCATACGGCACCAACAATGATTGCAACTCGTGTTGTTTAAGTAGTTAGTCAGAGTTCCTAACTAAAAACTTTTCACTTATTTTAGCAGGGTAAATGAACGTAAACTCCTACAAGTACATGATTTTTTTTCCAAATCGTTGGACTGGGAAAATGATTAGGTACTTCAACCTTTATTTAATGATGGTAGAAATATTAAGCTAAATAATTATTTTTTGATAAATGCTTTTGAGTTAGAGGATAAATATGAATTTTATCATGCTGAATAATTGTAATTTAAAACCTTTTATAGAAAAAATATTTAATATATCTTTGTATTAAAAACTTGATATTATAAACATTTTAGAAATAGGAAAAATTCATCATAATATTATATTATATTATATTATATTATATTAAATTATATTATATTATATTATATTATATTATATTATATTATATTATATTATATTATATTATATTATATTATATTATATTATATTATATTATATTATATTATATTATATTATATTATATTATATTATATTATATTATATTATATTATATTATATTATATTATATTATATTATATTATATTATATTATATTATATTATATTATATTATATTATATTATATTATATTATATTATATTATATTATATTATATTATATTAAATATATCAAATATACAAGGTTCTTCTATTTACCAACAGGTGGTGCTGTACGGTAAGATTTTTTCATCTAGATTACGGTATTGAGGTTAAAAAGAGATCGTCATTCGCAAAAAAATAATTAAAAAATAAAATAAACACCTGCTGATGTCGATTCAGACGATGGAATCACCAATAGGTTAACAGCTCAAACGCCTTTCGCGCCCGCGTCCACGAACACAGCTTACTCAACTATATAGGTACAATACCGGCGGCGACGGAACACTAGACAGATCACTCAAGCGCGATATACTAGGTATACTAGGTTCACTAATATACCTGGGCGCTTTGACTAGTTAGATTTAACAATTGTTATAGGCGAGGGCTGGAGAGTTTCTTGCCGTTTCTTCTCTTCAGAACGCTTTTGCTTTTCCGATTAGTCAGATTTAGTTTTAAGAGTGGTTGCCGCCCCAAATTTCCACAGCAGAGTGCAAGCAGCACCGCAGCAAAAGTAAGTCCGCGTGTATTTGTAAAGGCCATCTGCGGCCAACAACAGTAATCAGTAGTTATAAAAAAAAAACACCTGCTGATACTAATAAAACGAAAAACTAAACCAATTAAAAATAGGTCAGCCGTAAATTTTTATCGCATAAGGCGACGAAAAGAAAGTGATATTGGATCTGCGGTTTTTTTATAGGTTTCCTGACCAGTATAAAAATTTTCTTATACGTCACGGTATAAGGCGTGTTTTTATTTTTTAATTATTTGTTAAAAATACTTGTGAGCAAAAATGTTAGGTCTCACATCCAGAAATAAAATTATTGAACCAAAATATTAATAACAAAACTATAGTATTACATTTGTATTTCTTTTATCTTTTAGTATATAATTTTATTTTGTATTAAGTGATTTCACTTTGTTTTGAATTTTACTTCCTTAGTATTTAAGAAGAGCACCTTTGCTGTAAGATCTATACGCTTAAGGGTTGTCCATATTGTCCCATTGTAAAGAACAAACCAATGTTGGTAATTTTTAAACTTTCCGAATTTATAACAATTTAAAGGGTGAGAGTTAAATTTTTTTTACGTTTGTTTTGAAGGATTTGGAGGAAGGAATAAGACCGACTTTACAAAATAGGGATATTTAGCCACACAAGTCATTTCCAAAAAAAAAAAAAACTAAAGAAAGTGAAACCCGCGCGGCATCAACTATGTTTGCCGCAAAACGTTTATGGGACTATATAATATTTTGTACTATTATTTACTATTATTTTTGCTCGTAGAGATTTTTGCATGAGAATTAAACGCATTCAGAAAATGTTAACTATGTACTTATAGGTTAATATACATAACTACGTAATCAAAACGAAATTCTTATAGTTTTTATAAATCAAGAATATATATTATTTACAAGGCTTAGATTGCATCAAAGCTATTTTTAGTATTTTATGCGCAAAAATTTAAAATAATTTGTTTTGCTTACAACGCAAGCTGGTGAACGTGTGACATAGCAGCTAACTTCACTTATTCCAACAGTTCAATATAAACCTAATCACCTGATGTTCATTTTAATCAGCCCTGATCACCCCCACGAAGTACCAAGTTCTGATATAAATGTATAAGAAAGTATAAAATTAAACTGATATTCAAAGCATAGGTATCTCTACTTTGGTCCGTAAAAAAAAGAAAGCAGGTAAGTCACAAGAGAGGTAGGGCACTGCAAGTACTCGCTCGAATAAGCCACCCGAACAACTAAGCAGGGCATAGCGAGTACTTGCTCGAATGAGCGGCCCGAACTGGGGAAGTACCTCCACCTTACAGAAAACCGCGGCCATAATAACACTAACATTGAGTAGTGTTGTGTTCCTGGCGGTGAGTAAGGTTGCCAGAGCTCTTTGAGGATTCGCTGCACGGACAGCGGAGGACCGGCGGTGCTTGTTGCTGTCATACTCGGCATAGACGCGGCGTGCTGGTTCGGCGGTCAGGGAGACCTGATGAAACGGCTGACCGCTGGCCGCCCGCAGGTTGAACGGGATCCCGAACCCAGGGATCACTTAATCTCCGCCCTGGGAGGCTGATTCGCCAGCCTGTGTAAAGTATCTGAAGTGGTAGTCGTGCCGGAGAAGGAGACCGGAGTGGACCCGGCTACTACAACAGAGGGGGATCAGGGGCCCTTCCGCCCGCCGTGCCAGCAACCGTATCATCTGTGGCGAGCTTCGGCAGTCTTAGAACCGCACCCTTTGCCCTCTATGCTGTCTGTGCAGTGAATCCTCATCCTTAGTCTTAGTAACTTTTTTTTATATATATTATGGCCAGAAGACAGAAAAAGAAAAGAGTTTGCACAGCGGCTACTCCATCCACATATAATGTGGATTTTTGCAACATCAGGGGTATTCACGCAAATCTTAACGCAGTCCACCACCATCTCGAAACTGCGCAGCCGACCATTCTTTTTCTAACGGAGACGCAGATATCCTGCCCGGCCGACACATCATACCTTCATTATCCCGGCTACAAACTCGAACACAATTTTATGAGTCGTGCCGGTGTATGTATGTTCGTCCGGGAGGATATCTGCTGTCGCCGCCTTCATAGCCTTGAAGACAGGGACCTGTCGATATTGTGGGTGCGCGTAGATTACGGCGGCCACACTCGTATCTATGCGTGCCTATACAGGTCTCATAGCGGTGACACGGACGTAACTCGACTCTTCACGCACCTGAGTTTGACGACTGACAAAGTTCTAGAGCAATATCCCACAGCAGAACTAGTTATTTTGGGAGACTTTAACGCCCACCATCGCGAGTGGCTCAGTTCTCGAACCAATAACTATGCTGGGATATCTGCTCATGAATTTGCTCTGACCTATGGATTCTCTCAGCTGGTACTTTCTCCAACGAGAATACCAGATATAGAGGAACATACGAGCTCCTTACTGGACCTTCTGCTGACTACTCGTCCGGACGGGTACTCCGTCTCAGTGGATGCGCCTCTTGGCTCCTCGGACCACTGTCTCGTTCGGACTCAAGTGTCATGCACACAACCTGATCCTTCTGGGCCAACTAACTGGCGTCGTGTGTGGCACTATAAGTCGGCAGACTGGGATGGATTGCGTGAATTTTACGCATCGTACCCGTGGAGGCAGATCTGCTTTAACTCAGAAGATCCTGACGTCTGCGCAGCCGCAGTCACTGAGACAATCCTTGCTGGTATGGAATGCTATATTCCTAACCCGCGAGTAGCTGCCGGCGTCAAAAAACGACCGTGGTTTAATAGGTCTTGCAGAAAAGCTAAAATTCTTAAGCAAAATGCATATGAGGCTTGGACCACGGCTCGTTATAATAAGGATCCGAATATTTCTGAGTTAAAACGCAAATTAAATGCTGCCTCGAGGTTCAGTAAGAAAGCAACTGCCAGAGCAAAATTCCAATTCATCGGCAAAATAGGTGGGCGACTTGCGAGCTATCCTTCTGGGAGTCGTGCTTTCTGGTCGCTTGCCAAAGCTGCCGAAGGGAACTTCTGCCAGTCGTCGTTACCACCACTGCGAAAGACCGATGGTGACTTGGCCCATAGTGCTAAAGAGAAAGCCGATCTACTGGGCAGTCTCTTTGCCTCGAACTCGAATATGAACGATGAAGGCGCTGTACCACCTACTATACCGTGGTGCGGTAAGTCCATGCCGGAAATCTCCATAACGCAGCGGGAGGTCAGGCGGGCGTTGCTTTCTCTAGACGTTCATAAGTCGAGTGGGCCAGACGGTATACCAGCAGTGGTGCTTAAGCAGTGTGCTCCTGAGTTATGTCCTGTACTCACGCGCCTCTTCGCGCTTTCCTACCACACTAGGCAATTTCCGTCTACATGGAAGACTGCGAATGTGCACCCGGTGCCCAAAAAGGGCGATAGATCAGATCCATCGAATTACAGGCCTATCGCTATTACCTCTCTCCTCTCTAAGGTGATGGAGCGTGTGATCAACACACAGCTTCTAAGATACCTAGAAGTACACGATCTGGTCAGTGACCGTCAATATGGCTTTCGCCACGGTCGCTCGACTGGTGACCTTCTAGTGTATCTCACACACCGATGGGCACTAGCCATTGAGAGTCAGGGGGAGGCATTGGCATGTAGCCTGGACATAGCGAAGGCGTTCGATCGGGTCTGGCACCGCGGTCTTCTATCGAAGTTGCCATCTTACGGAGTGCCCGAGGGTTTGTGCAAATGGGTGGCTAGCTTTTTGTCCGGCAGACGCATACGAACTGTAGTTGACGGTAGTTGCTCTGATAGCATGGACATTAATGCTGGTGTCCCGCAAGGCTCTGTGCTGTCTCCTACGCTGTTTCTACTGCATATCAATGACATGTTGGACATCAACAACATACATTGCTATGCAGATGACAGTACTGGAGACACTTTTTACACGGGTCGTGCAAACATCCCTCGTTCCCTTGTGGAGGAAAACCGCGGAGAACTTGTGTCTCAAATCGAGACCACACTGTCCCAGGTCTCTGACTGGGGACGGGTAAACTTGGTCCGATTCAACCCTACAAAGACACAAGTGTGCGCGTTCACCGCTAAGAAAACTCCATTCACTGTGGTCCCACAATTCCAGAACACTCCCCTCTCCATCTCCAAGAGCATTGGGATCCTTGGTGTCGACATCTCCAGCGATGTTCAGTTCCGAGATCATTTACAAGATAAGGTAAAGCTGGCGTCCAAAAAACTTGGTGTACTCAACAGAGCGAAGCAGTACTTCACGTCGGGGCAAAGGTTGTTACTTTACAAGTCGCAAGTTCGGCCCCATATGGAGTACTGCTGCCATCTCTGGGCAGGTGCACCCGGATACCAGCTTGACCCTTTTGACTCGGTTCAACGACGGGCTGTGAGAATTGTCGACGATCCCAAACTCACTTGCGGTATCGAGCCCTTAAGTCTGAGGAGAGACTTTGCCTCACTGTGTGTGTTCTACCGCTTGTACAATGGGTTGTGTTCTGAGGAATTGTTCGAAATGATGCCCACGGCTACTTTCTACCATCGCACCGCTCGCCATCGGCAGGGAATTCATTCTCACACTTTAGAACCTAAATGGTCGCGTACAGTGCGGTTTCAGAGAAACTTCCTCCCGCGAACGCTTAAGTTGTGGAATGAGCTCCCTGCCAAGGTTTTCTGCAAGGACTACAGTATGGAGTTCTTCAAGAAAGAAGTTATTAGATTTCTGAAGGGTCGGCAACGCGCAAGTGATACCCCTGGTGTTGCAAGCGTCCATAGGCTACGGTGACCGCTTACCATCAGGCGGGCCGTAAGCTTGTTTGCCACCTTAGTGGTATAAAAAAAAAAAAAAAAAAAAAAAAAAAGAAATGCTATAACTTTTAAGATATTTGTATGTCTGGATGGATGTTTATTACACAATCACGCTTCAACCACTGGACAGATCTTTCTGATCAAATTTAATTAAAAACATTCCACTAACCCTTATTTTTATTCAATATAAACTTCATAATCTTGAACATATAACTTTTATTTAAGCACTATAAATACGGTATTTATATCGTTAAGCTAGCTCCAATATGTTGGAAGTTATTGCACGCCTCATTAGCGGAGCGGTGAGGTAGTGCTCTACTCTCGACATGTCAAAAAACCCAGTCTTTCGAAACTTAAATGACTTTTTTTTTTAATATAACACTTACAGGATAATATGAGTGCACTAATATGAAGTTAAATAATCTGTCTAGCACATATGGTACATTTTATAAACAATTAATTTGTTAAATATAATAAATAATAACATGAAAACTAATCATTCTTGGACGTCCGTGAGTCTGTGTTTATGTGACCATGTATGTGGCAGAGAAATTGGTCGAAAAATTCATCTTACCGGAATACTTTTGATTTTAATATATAAAGTATTACACTGTGCTGATTCCTAGTTAATATTAGAGTTCTAAGTACTGTCGTTTAATTATAATTTATAAAAAACTAATATACCACTGTATACTGTATATCTATGTATATATATATTTTATTTTTATTTTATAGTATATTTTTTCCTCACCTTATTTGTTATTTTATTTTAAAAAACTTTTTTTGTTTTAGAATTGAGGTTTTTATTATCGGCCCGTTTTCCTTGCGGCCCAGTGCATTTGCAATTGTTGAAACGATGGAAAAACTGAAGTAACGTAGTAGACAAAATTCATTATAATCAATTTGTGAGGGTTTTTTTGTATAATATAGGTAAATCACCTGCATTCATTTAACTTAAATAATAATAATATAGTAAAAGCGTTACAGATATACGAATTTATGTATCTTTATGACAAAAAAAGCATAATCTACATAGGTATATTCGGGAAGTGTAAACGTAATGGGGGGTTGGAGGAGGGTTGTGCGGCAGTCCACAATTTAAGGAAAATTTCATACAATGAAAAAGGTTTTTTAACATATTTTTGCTATTCTGGGGAGGTTGAAAAGGATCCCCTGTAGAAAGAAACGCCTATGATATGCACCTATATGTGTAATGTGTAAATCGAAAAAAGGCAAGAGAAAACTCTTAAATCAGTGATTTAGTTGGTACTGTTTCTTTCGGTAATTTATTTATATATAAAACACTAATAAAAAAATAATTACATTCTTATCAACAAATCGTTTGAAGCGGTTATTAACGATACAACAGGTAACATTACCGACAGTTTCGTAGTTGAATTGGAATTAAAATGTATAATATATATTTTAATATTAATAAAACACTCGTTACTTTCCTATTAATCGAAAACAGTTGGTTCAATCAAAATATTCGCTTCAGACCTAATTACAAAAACTGTAACATATAACGGTGTTCAAAGGAAAAAACTTAACAAACTCACCTGTCAACAGTTTAAGACTTCAACGTCGAACGCCCAGAAGATAATTTATTCCATGTCCAAAAACACACAAACAAAAACAAATAATAATTGAGAATTCACAAACAACATTTTTAAAAATGTTTTAAATATTCACGAACGACTTCTTCTCGGCGAACTGTAAAAAAATTGTGCTAAGAAACGTGCGCGCACACCGAAGCTGTGTTTAAACTGGCGGCAGCTCAGTAAAGTTTAAGTTAGTACACTTGGTCTGAACTTGGACGTTTCAAGTTTGCGGTATTAAGGGCCTCACACACGGCAAGATAATAATATAATTGTATCTTGGCATGTGCGGTCTTCATGTATGACAGCTCGTGGTTCAGTGGTCAGTCTAATAACCTGCCTGCTGAGCCGGGAGCGAGGGTTCAATCGCCGCACAGAATAAAAATTTATGTGATGAACATTTGTGTTTGGGTTAAGTCTGGGTGTTTTCTATGTATTCTGCAAGTTAGCTTCATTTGTATTAAAAACAACTAAAAGTACATTTATATCTTAATTTTGTTTGTATTGTTGCGTCTGCTGAAAAATTTTTTTTTCCCGAACGACCCAGAAGGCCCTCTTGAATGAAAAGTATTCATCTCCCGAGTGTTATAGTCAAGCACGAGTCGAAAAAAGGTTTTTAAAAAACTAAAAATCTGTAAATAAAATATATATTAAAAACCCGACTGCAAAAACATTAAGTTCTAAAAAGAGATAAATATGTGCATCTTAGACATATCGAATATTTCTATAAACAGGCGGAACTCATTTAAATAACAGATTGCTCGAACTTACCTTAAACTTATTTCCTTCTGTTTATAGTAAAATATTTGGTATTATTTTGGTGCACTTATTTCTTTTCAGTTCTTAATGTTTTTGCTGTCGGTTTAAATTTTTTCTTTCAATACTGTATGCTTTAAGATAAGATACTCTCTATAGGATCCACTTCGTGTGTGTAATGCGCTTTATTCTAGTAGATGGCTGGTTTCGTTTTTGTATCGTTAGGTTTATTATTTTATGAGCCAATATTGTGGCTGTGAGATGATCGACTTAAGAAAAAATAATTTTGTGTTATGGTTAGTTGTATAAGATAAATATTGGTTGTTGCGATATTATCCTTATAGGAAATCATATAAAATGTGGGCATGTAGGCTATTTTGAAGCCTAAAATTTTATTTCAGTATTCACAAGCATTTTAATACTAATGCGAAAATATTTATTTGTTTTTAGAATTTTAAGGTAATTAATAAGAACTTTTAAGAGTTCTATTATATAAGTACGGTACTTGCATTTCAACGGTTTTGAGATTTTGAAAACATTTACTTTACGTTTCAGGTGATAACGAAATGAAGTGGAGGAAATCTAAAACTTTCAGCATTGAGTCAACGAGTGGCGGCATTCTTGAATAAGTATATGTCTCGTATATGTCTTGGATAAGTATATGTCTCGAATTTGATTTCAGTAAAAGTAACAACAATGTGCCGTTTGTAGGAAATGCTGTTTGACAGATAAACGCATGCTGTTTACTTGTTGGAGAGAAAATGTTATTACTTATGTTTTGATAGACGAACGCAATTCTTGACTATTTCATTTAGAACTCAAGTTTCTCTTTGTAGGTAAATACCCTGTTACTCGTTGACTTTACCTTACTATGGTTAACTCGAAACTTAAAAACTTAACCTTCTTTTGTTTATTAACTACCAATAAGTTGGGACTACCAGGAGGTTCCTTTCATTATATTAGCAAACAATAAAAAAAGATTTTTAAAATATTAAAGTTCAATTGAATATCCAAGTTTTCTGAAGTTTTTTCATATTTTCAAATTAAAAAGTAAATTAAACTCGAAAAAACAATAAAAAATTTAAAATAAATTCGAAAGCTATTTTCTTTGCAGGGCCTTTTATAAAGATAAACTACATTGAGCTTGGATAAATACGCAAATAGTCAAAGAAAAATTCTTGTGTTTTATAAATATCGAACTAGCTAATGTTGATACACCGCGCTGCCAAAGCCACCCAAAACTGATTTAAAAAAAAAATAAAAGGCGGGATACCATGTTTTTATTTTCCTTTTAATTCTGTCATTAAATTTAAGTACACTAGTATACAAGTGTCGGCCTCGCGGTTCGTCCCACCCACTGCGGGGATGTTTTTGAGAGCCACTCTACGTTTAGCAATTATTTGTTGTTTTACAAGCTTTTATTTTCACCTGTCCCGTTGTCTGTAATCAAATCTTGTTGTAAGTTAAATTTGACCCACTTTGCGTTGTTTGATTGAGCTGAAATTTTGTAGACACAGATCAGATGACAATGCAATATAATTATGTCATAGATCTGGTCTGATGATAATGAGCCGGAAGGTGGTCCTACCTCTCTCGAAACAACGCTAACCCAACGAGTTTGGGCTTGTTTGATTTGTCATAACGAGAAGTACTCTAGTCTTAAAAAAATAGCTTTTCTTCTTGTTTTCTTTACTGTACAGAGTTTACCTGGCATGCACTATTTTTTTTATTAGAAACACAGTACGTATATAAAACACGCCATCTTGTGGCAGCACGCTTAACCTCACAAGACGCTAAGCGTCTTTGGCATGAATGATAGCAGAGAAAGGCGTTTAGATGCCAAACAAGTTACTATTAAAGTGTTTGTTACGACCGCAAGAGGTCGTATTTGCTAAAGTAAAAACAGTCAAGCGCTAGCCGTAAGCCGTAATAAACTTACCTATTATAATAGCAATGTACTTTATGTCATCACATTATTTCAGAACAGCATTTTAATATAAGAAGGAACGATATCTGTGTGCCGAGTGTGAGTTTTCAACCCTACTGCCCTGCTATGCTCTATAGCATTCGTGTCAACGCACTAAATGTATGAAAATGAAGGAGTGCCTCTAGTGGACGTGTTTAACCTTCAAGAGGGCGCGCAATCGTTTGTAACGGCAGCGGTCGCGCGTAATCTTAATGACCCTGTCAAGATTTTTAAGAATTAAAAAGACAAATTATTAAATTATTTGAATAACAGTGTACTTAACACATTACCTTTAAATATAAAAAATGATTTGGCATAAAATCTACAAAAAATTATATTAAAACACTTTTACGAAGTGTGTCGCGCGAATCTTCAACGACGTTAGGCGCGCGTTTACTTTGCAAAACCTACGCACGCAGCATGCACAACGAAAGATATTATTTAGATTAAGCGATGCGCACAGAAAGGAGGAATCTATTGTTTTGAGTTCACAATGAACCTATGAGAGGCTACTAAAATTGGAAAACATGTGTGATGAGAATATACGAACTTATAACCGAAAATATGTTTACCTCGATCGATTCGCAACTGCTTAAGGGTTAAGAGTATATTTCTCAATTCGGCTGATTATTTTTGCGTGTTAAAAACGTACTAAAAACTAACCTGATTTAAAATATCTGATTAAAAAAAAAAGAACAAAAACTTGATAACAGAGTTCTTTTTAAAGTAAAGGAGCTTGAAATTTTGATGACACAAA
Organism: Apoda limacodes; assembly: GCA_946406115.1. Lineage (NCBI taxonomy): Eukaryota > Metazoa > Arthropoda > Insecta > Lepidoptera > Limacodidae > Apoda > Apoda limacodes. The sequence goes on from OX291550.1 coordinate 28,290,430, forward strand.
TGTATATTGTATTTATATATGAGTATAGATAATAAAATTTACCTATCTGATAACCTGCAACTGTTAAAAAAACATAGATTAATGATCAGTCGCTTCACCTTTTTAGGGAACATTTGAAGTTGACGGAAGTTGTCTGTATATCTAACGGACTTAAAAAAATAGCACTAAATAATTTTGTCGATTTAAAAGTGTTTAAAAAAAAATATCTTATTTACTTAAATAAAATATTTTTGAGTTTTACTTTAAAATTAAAATCTCTAAGTTCTGCGACTTGTTGAATAAGGCCATGTATTTTCTAAAGGGTAACTTCACCGGCCCTAGTTTAGTGATGTTACCAATAAGTATACCGAACTTGCGGGTTTGGAAGAAGAAGTATTCCTTTACTCACTGTACACCTACGCCGAAACCCCATTTACCTAGTAATTCTAAATTGTTTGAAGTATTTTTAGGTAACGAGATTTTTGTTTTTTTCAAATGCAAAATCTAGTAGCTCCGTGGTGTAAAATAACTTACAATTCAATTTTAACACATCATTCCGTCACAGTTGTATAGTTCGCGCCATGTAAGTTGAACTAAAATGGCGGCCGTCTGCGCAGGTACAGTACGGACAAATGTACTAACTAACCAAAAATGTGTTACTGCGCAGGTTCAACTTACGTGAGGCGATTTATACTAGATTACTTATACTAAGATTTTGCTTTTCAGATGACACTCTGTTATATGCAGCAACGAGGTCTTTGGTTTCTACCCAACTAGCAATAATATAATTGTCCTATAATATAGAGACTAAATAAAATTTGGTTATATAGACGTTATTTAGTGGTATCTCAAATTTCAAGGAATTGTTTTATAGTATATTATACAATCATCTTATAACGGTCGCAGCGGTGACCTTTATGGAACCTTTCTATACAACTCTTTGTCGTTTGAACAAAAAATATATGATAATTGTGTTCATTATCATCGCTACGATCACGGTAAGACTTTTTGACAATAAAACGACTCTTAAAACATGAACGTATACAGGTCATAATTATTTATTTTATAAGACTATAAATATATTTCGACATTCAACGGTAATAAATTTTTCTCCTGTGTAACGTATTGTCTCTGTGAGGTTTCGTATAAGAACTTTTGACGATGCTTACACGATTTTTATACAATATTTAAAAGACGAATATTCAGCTTAATAATAATTAAATAACTTATTTATCTAAAAAGGTCTTAAAGTTGTTGTTATAAACATTTTGATTATTGAATGGTGTTACCGATATTTTACGGTACCCTGAAAATGGCGGACAATAAACGTATTAAAGTCGTGTAATATGGCCTACAGTTGTAAAAATTCGTATAATGGGTATCGTCACTACATTACATCGCATTTATGTAGTATTAAAATAAATTAAATAAAAAAATTAATAAAATAATATTATTTTATAACACATCTGCTCGTAAAGCCTATTTCATGGAACTTTCTCAAAAATATAAGCTCATTGTGGTGCTACTATTCAATGCTAAATAGCACTGTGAAAACAAAACATGGTGTTGATATCAAGTCATACCCCAACTTGCTGGCATTTCTTAAATAGACGCTCAAGTGGCCATGTTAGTAAAAGGTCGAAAGTATTTTCGGCTGACAATGTCAAGAAGTTCCTTAAAGAAGCTCCGAATTGCCGATATTTGGCAACAAAGGTCAGTTGAAACTTAATTATTGTTATTAAATTCTTTCACTTTCGTATTTCTTACAAAAATAGGTGTTTTGTACGCTGTTTTTACCTTTTTCAGGTTGTATTCATGTTCGGCATAAGTATGTAGACGTCAACAGTTGACGAACATTACAATTAATGATGTCGAGAACCATGGGAGGGTTCTTGTCAAGGTCAAACATACAAAAAATAAAATTCCAAGATCGTTCACAATACATGGGCCCTTTCACGACATAGTGAAGAAATACGAAGCGCTTCGTGCAACAAAAGCGATGTATTACAGATTTTTTCAAAATTACCAAAATGGAAAATGCACTAGCCAATCCATTGGCATAAATAAATTCGGAGCAATGCCGAAACAAATTGCCAATTTCTTAAATTTCGATGATCCACATGAATACACAGGGCACAGTTTCAGAAGGTCCTCGGCTACATTGCCGCCGATTCAGGTGCGAACTTATTGACACTAAAACGCGACGGAGGGTGGCGTTCGAACAGTGTAGCCGAGAGCTACATAGATGACTCGATGAAAAATAAAGAAAAAAATAGCTCTGGCATTACAAGGAATATAAATTTGGAGCCAAGTGTTGACTCTCGACCATCTTCAAGTACACACGCTTACATTTCACCATCGTCGCCGCCGCCGCAGCCGCCTCCGTCACCGCCACCGACTGCAGAACTCTGTGGTCTCGGTTCTTCTACTTTCACTCAAGACAGTGAGAGAGAGACTGGTGAATTGTAACCAATAATGATAACTTGACAACATTAAAAATGCCAACTGGCAACGCCAAATTTTACATTTTTTTCTAACTGCAAGTGATTAAAGATTTATTCGTTTAAGAAAGTCCGAGTTTTATTTATTTCCTCGCTTTGATATTAACAGTCTTGTGCTTTCTTGTAGCCCTCCCCTACGGCTCAGGCTAGCAATGTCGCCTCGGCTGTAATTTTCAACTTACCGCACTTATAAAATAATGTACTATTACAATGTTGAGAAAGGGGCATTGAAAAATTGTGAAGAATTAAACATACAATCGTCGAGACAACATTTAAAATTAGATACTAAGAGTTACTAACATCGAATTTAACTTTTATAGTAAATAAAATTCAGTAACAAATATGGCCGACAAAACCATGATTAGTCTGATATCCCTTATGATGACAATTTTTATATATTGTAGAGCACGACTCATGTTTGGGAAACTGCGCTTTTGACATCAAAGCATCCGTTTAAAAGTATCGTCAACGATATTTTGCAATTTTTGTTAAGATACATAACGTCTACTTGATCATTATACGAATGAAAGTTTTATATTTTCCGCCCGTTTTGCGTCATATATACGTTAACATGATTGTTATAGAACCAAAACGGTCCAACCTTAGGTTGCGACTAAAACGTGGTCTTACTCATTACGCGACCAAATTTTTTTACTTGGGCATAGACCACTAATTTAGGTAAAATATACTGATTTGTTTAAGTGTATCTTCACGGTTAACATTGTATGGATACACACTCACATTATTATGTTGGAGACCTAACTTATTTTAAGACAATATTTTTTTATAGATTACCCTGTATTCTTTAATAACTAATTTTTGTATTTTTTCAAAATGTTAGGCTCAGTAGCTTTGGATGGGCAATGGTCATTTTTTATCTATTTTCTTGAATAACTTTGAAACTACTTATTTTAAAATTTTAAAAAATAATTGAGACGCTACGGCAAGCCCTTTAATTTAATATGCCATAGGGTACTCCAAAAGTGGTTTACCTCCATTCTCAAAATTTGGGTAACAGAAACCCATATGTGTCCCAAATTTTAACTTAATCGGTCCAATAGATTCGGAGCAAATTGGTTGTGACAGACGATCAGACGAGTGAACCTATAAGGCCCTACATTTGCAAGTGTCCATAGTCTGCGATGACCGCTTAACATCTGTTTGTTTGCCACTTAAGTGGTATTATTATTATTAGGAGTTCCGCAGTTTTTTCATTTGGACGTACTGTATCATTGTCACAGGTAAAAATTCGGAAACATATTTTTAGTAATAAATATTTTTATCTTTATATTTTTAGTAATAAATCTGTTAGACGTCGCTTTTGTTGCACGAAGCGCTTAGTATTTCTTCACTATGTCGTGAAAAGGCCCATGTATTGTGATCGATCTTGGACTTTATTTTTTGTATGTTTGATCTAGACAAGAAGAACCCTCCCATGGTTCTCGACATCATTAATTGTGATGTTTGCCAACTGTTGACGTCTACATACTCCATTTATGCCGAACATTAATACAACCTGAAAAAGGTAAAAACTGCGTAGAAAACACATATATTGTAAAGAAATACGGAAGTGAAAGAAGGTCATAACAGTAATTTTGTTTAAACTAAATTATAGTTGCCAAATATCGGCAATTCGGAGCTTCTTTAAGGAACTTCTTGACATTGTCAGCCGAAAATACTTTCGACCTTTTACTAACATGGCCACTTGAGCGTGTATTTAAGAAATGCCAGCAAGTTGGAGTATGACTTGATATCAATACCAAGTTTTGTTTTTACAGTGCTATTTAGCATTGAATAGTAGCACCACAATGAGCTTGACTTATATTTTTGAGAAAGTTCCTTGAAATAGGCTTTACGAGCAAATGTGTTATTAAGTTATTTTTTCCAGCGGGGAGCCCATATAAGCGTTGGGCGCTATATCGGCTAAGCCTCCTTCAGAGTCTTGCCCCGAAAGTCTGGTGGAGCAGTAATGGCTGCATCAGCCACTGCATAGTCCATTTAGAAAAAAGAAGAGTGCTATTTCTTTAACTATGGTTTTATTGTATGGATATATGTATAAATCTGAGGTCAGATATAAATTTACTAGAATAGCCAGTGATGTTTTTAGCGAATCCAAAGTCAAAATTCACTTCATTGTTGGTTAGACTTCATGATTATTAATGAGCGGTTGTCATTTGTTTCGATATCGGTTGACAATATTTTAACATTTTCACATACCTAATAAATAGTATTAGTGATAATATGTGACTAATTAGACGCAAACTCCGCAGTTAGAATTCAAATTTTTGAAACCAAAAGAGGACAATGTTCGAGCAATAAACTGTAAATGAGCTAAAGTCTTGAACTATTAATTTAACATCACAAAGACAAGCGAAGACAAAGAAAGAATAAAGTGAACCGATAATCGCTATTTCCACTTCACTTCCCGCTGCGCGAAGGAAACTGCTGAGAATTATTTTCTTGATGCGGAATTGAAAATTGTTACACTGATTTTCTTACTGCGTTTCTATCATCTTTGCATTTTAGTTAGTTTTGCAGTTTAGTGAGTTAATTTTGCGTGATTATTATGCTCGGTATATTGTTATTAGGATAAATTCAAACTAATTTTGGTAAATACATTCATATAGGTACAAATATACTTGATTTGATATCACAACTGTTTCCGCAGGGTTAGGCAGAGACTTTATACTTCCACTTGCTACTAATCCTGGCACATTTCTTTTGCTTCATCTACTTTTGTTAATGCTTTCAGATGTACTCTTGACCTTGGCCTGGGAGCTTATTGCGAACAGTTCGAGCACTCAAGACTTGGGAAATCGAGAGAAATATGTGTGCAAGTTGGTTTTACCTCTCAAGATCCGTAAAAGTACATAGCATATTTGCATAGGTTATACTTCTAAATTCAAGGGTCTGGCGTAATCGAGCCTATTCGTAATTAACTTCCCGTCCAGAACATAATCGAGATACATACGTTCAGAGAGGTCCACCCCCTACTGATTTTTATTAAGAACTAGCTGCTGTCAGCCACGTCGTCTGCGTGAACGCTATACTATGAGATCACTCTTTGTGAACAAAACCATAGCCCGATCTAATTCGACGCCAGTGCCATCTAGTTAGCAAATAGGAAACATTTTTATATGGTGAAAAATTATTATAACACATCTAAGTTATGACTTTATACGATTTTTTAACATAAAATAAATGGCTATGTGTGAGTAGAATAATTAATAATTAAGAAGCAAGTCAAATATGCGTCGTTAGATTACACGTTGTTACAGAATGCGTTGAAGAAATAAAGGTTCACTGCTCGTTTCCTGTAGGTGATAGCGTGATAATATGTAGCCTATATGTTGACCCGACTTCTTAATAATATTCGTGCCAAATTTTAAGTAAATCCATGCAGTACTCTTGAGTTTATCCCGAACATACATACAGACAAACAGATAAACAGACAAAAATTCTAAAAACTATATTTTTGGCTTCGGTATCGATTGTAGATCACACCCCAAGTATTCTTTTAAAAAAATATTCATTGTACAGTTTTGACTTTCCTACCATTTTATTATATGTATAGATACGCACTACGGATCTTTGTATCTCTGAACTAAGCTGCAAGCTGTGCGCATTTATTTCTTCTAGAAAGGCATGTTGAAAAAAAATAATTGTAGAATGTAGTACTTACCTATAGGTAAGTATTAAAGTACTAAACATAGGTATACATTATAAAGAATACTAATACACCTAATTATTACATAATAGATTTTAGTAATATTAAAATTTCTTACACAATTTTACAAAGTGCTACGTTCTAATTTCAATACTCTGTTATTATTTTGCTTGACTTCAGCAGCGCCAAGCAATCTCTAGGGCTTTTGGCAAATTGCTATTAAATATTAACTGGCACTATTGAATTATTAAGATGGTTTTTTATTCATTTCGTACACTCTTTTATTATTCGTTAGGTAATCCGCCATTATATAACAAATTTTGTATAAAAATCATGCTGATTTCTATCTTCTTCAGTCTAAAAGAAAGATCCCTTTAAAAATCGGACAGACAGACATACAGGAAAGGCTTAATAGGCTTTTACAGCTGAAGATATTTAGCAAAATGTTTTCAGGTGAAATAAGCTTCCTGCCGAGCTTTTGTCTAAGGACTTAAGTATGGGGTTTTTTGAGAAAGAATTTATTAGATTTTTGAAGGGTCGGCAACGCGCGAGTGATACCCCTGGTGTTGCAAGCGTCCATAGGCTACGGTGACCGCTTGCCATGAGGCGGACCGTAAGCTTGTTTGTCACCTTAGTGGTAGGTATATAAAAAAAAACGATACTTACTATTACTATACTAAACGTTTTATTTTGTAACAATTACAAAATTATATACATATTTTTAGATCAGGATGTAGGTACGTATTGTTTATATAGACTTGTACGTAACAAATTTTGAATGTTTATTTTTACACCGAAAATTTTTATTGTTATTTATTTTAAAATGTTCAAAAAAAAGCTGTCGCTTGACTTATGATGAGTCTGTCTGTGCGTAGTAATGAACTATGGATACTATAAGTAAGCAAAACACCACCCTAGCAACCCATAGCACCCTAGCCCAGTGTATAAAATGGCGCATTTAAATCGATAAGCGATTTAATTATTTTTTTTAAATAATGCACCAGCTAGTTCTTTTCGTTCACAGCCAAGACTTACCTCCTTTGTCAGAATTAAGTAGGTGTGTATGTTTGACATACCTACTCAAATCTAATTTATAAATTGACTTTGTTGCTCCTCTAGCATGCAGATTGCACATACCTGTAAAGACAAAATAAGTTTAATACATAACTAACATAACGTTAATATTTTAATAAATAAAAACACAAATATAGAAAGTAAAGGCTTATAAAAATTGTAAAAAGAAATATCTGATTTTGATGAAAATATTTAGTTTCGGTATTTTCGTCTAATTGAAATCGACCACGTGGATGAAGTCGCGGGCAAAAGATGGTTAGCTAATATCTTTTATTATAAACCACATAAATATTTTTTTTTCCTAACTACTGACTACTGATGTTGGCCGCAGATGGCCTTGACAACTACCCGCGGACTAACTTTTGCTGCGGTGCTGCCTGCACTCTGCTGCGAAAAGTTGGGGCGGTTCGAACAAGGGCGGCGCCCCAGGTCGGACATGAACCTGGACTAAGGTAACCGCTCGCTGGGGCTAAGTTAATACATTGTAAACATCTGTTACGGTTTTAACTATCGTACCTGACACAGTCGTGAGCGCAGTCCCGCAGTCGGCAGTAGCTGCAGCTGCAAGTCGAGTAACAGGAGCCAAGGTCCGAGTCCAAGCTGTTGCAGTCGAACCTGGGACCTGCGCCTGCGCCGGAGCTGGGAGCCGTGTGAGAGCCACGCCATCTGCAACATTTCGTTGGAAAATTTACTAATAATTAAGAGATGTTTCTAGATAAATTGTACTAGTGTACCTATGGGCTGTCCGTTGTTATTTTGAGTTTGAAATATTCGATAAGAAATAGTAATGTACAAGTTACATTAAAGTTTCGTGACATATAAGTGTCATAAAATATGTAAAATGTTAGAAAAGTCATTCTTGCATCGACAATGGTTACTTTTTTGTTCGTATTGTTAAGCTTTAGCCTCCTTTCTCATTTCCTCCACCTCCACTTTCCTCCCCCTTCTCCTATTCAGGGCATTATTCACTCCGAAAACAAGAACTACTTTTGAATTGATTTTTATATATAAAGATTATTAACTTGAACACAGCGCCACATATCGGATCTCCGATCGTCAAAGAGTTGATGTTATTCAGAAACCAAAAAAGTTCAAAATACCTTCCAAAAGCAGACATCCAGACAAACTGAATATTAAGCTAGGTACGTGATTTCTTCGCTTTGAAGTCCAATGCCAATCGACAATTTGTACCATTTACTGTACATTTTTGGTATTTGTATCTAATTATTGGCTTTTATTTCTGCCTTTTTAGTTATTAATTAAATTAATTACAATTTTGAAGTCGTTTTAATTTTTTTTAAATTACTTTAATATGTCTTAATTTTTTCTATTTCAGATGTATCTAATTAAAACTAATTACTTAATCATTTTTTGAGGCCACTTTTTGAAATTTTCATCAAGATTGTTCATCTGGAGCCTAACTGCATGCAAACATTGCAACAACATGCATAATGACATTTAGAATTACGCCGCTAAGCCAACGACACGTTTTCCTAGTGACTGATACACACTTACCTCAAAAACTACTCAACCGATTTTGTTAAAACTTGCACTGTTCCCGAAGTAAGACTATACCCAATCCAACTAAACAAAGATTTTTTGCAATCCGACTTATAGTTTTCGAGATATGCCCGGACAATCATACCTACACTTATGAAACTTGGCACACATGTTTAGAAGCTGGTATAAACTAACATATACAAAAACTGTGCAATTCTGACACTATTACATACATACGGGTCGAATTGATAACCTCTTTTTTGATGTCGGTTAAAAAAGGGAACACACGAATCGCTGGAAACTATCCCCTTACAAGCAATGAAAAAGCAACCATGGAAAATATTATAGCAAATGAATTCCAAGTATTTTTAGCACAAGAAAAATTTGGTTTTATTCCGGGAAGATCCACAGTGAAGAACGCACTGTCTTGTGTGGATAAGTGGACCAAAAACTGGCATCTGGGACAACCAACCAAAGTCGTCTATTTGGACTATGAAAAAGCAGTTGATCGAGTTCCTACACGAAGTCTAATCACTGAACATTTTGGTGTCCGGGAAAAACTTCCAAACAAGATAGCAGTCTACTTAAATAACAAAACTTTCAAAGTACGAGTAGGAGAAGCCTACTCAGCACCGCACAAGGTCTATAGTGGAGTACCACAAGGTTCAGTTCTCGTCCCTATCCTATTTGAAATATTTTAACAGACTTAAGACTACATATGTTGTCCCTAATATTATTATTCGCAGATGATACAAAGATTATGGGTAATCCACTAATAATGTACAATATTATACAAAAAGACCTTGACAACATACAGATACAGGAAAACAGGAATGGCTAATAAACCTGGATTAAGCTAAATGCCTATTATTACATTTCGGAAATAAGAACCCCAGAAGATCATATACACAATTAATAACAAACAATTGGAAGCTTTAGGTGTTTATATCATCTCGAACTTAAAGTGGGAAATGAATATCGTAGCTGTTACAAAGAATCCAAACTCCATCTTATATATAATAGGAAAATATTAACAAAATTATGTTTTTAAAACTATATAAAACTTATATAAGACCACTGTTAGGGCATGCTTTCCAAATATGTAGTCCATATTTTAAGAAATATATTGAGCTACTTGAAAGATTACAATGCAGAGCCACTAAAATGATACCAAGTCTAAAATATTGCTCCTATAAAGACCGACTTAAAAGCCTTGGCCTTACATCTCTAGAATAGTGCAGAAAACGAGGAGACTTAATTGAGACATATAAAATACTCAATAATTATCACCTTTAAGGTTTATGAACATCCAGTAATCCACGCAGATACTTTTTGCAGTGAACAACAAATAATTTGAATAGTGCACTAGAACCAATTAAAATACATGCATCAGCTTATAGCTGTTAGTGTAGTATCATAAATAATAATAATAATTTATGGTTTTACCTACAAAAATATGTGAATTATTGTTATATTTGCCCTCTAGGGGATAATTGTATTAACGGTAAAACACTTCAATCCTTAATACTATTTTTTGTATTTAGCATAAAAAATTACGGATTTCTATACAAACTCCCAACCCTTAATTTAATCCTTTCATAGTGTTTGCCTACATATAAAACAGGAACTGCAATATTTCAAGTCTCTTAACCCAGTAGATTGGACTGTGCGTTGATATATCAGCCAGTCAGCTAATTTATTCGTTTCTACATATATGAAGATAATGTAAAATTAAGTTAAAATATGCAAGCATTTTACAAGTCTCACCTGGCACTTTTTGAATCGACATGCTCGACCACGATGTTCCAAGTTCTGTGTATCAGGTATAACAGGAAAAGCACTCTTGAAGACTCTGCTTGCGGTGGAGGTTCATTGGTTCCCCATCTTTTCCGACTGGTGGCGGTACTAAGGCTACTCCCCATGTTTCTAATTCGTTTAAATTTCAAATCAAAATGTCATTCCTATTTCTGCATCCACGCAATGTAGACGTCTCATACTGAAATTAAAAAAATACAAAGCTAAGTAAGTTTTTTTTATGATGGTTGGTCGTCGGATTTCAAGAGGTGTAAGGAGTCGATTTAGATCACCAACCTATTTATGGTTATATAGACCATAAGTAAGTTGGCGATCATTCGCATATAGCAGAACACAGAACAGCTTGGAAAGCGCTGTTGGCGAGCGATGATGATCAAAATAGTGTATAAAACTCTATTGGTTTGTAAAATGTATGTAACTTTAAAACCTGTCAAAAGGTCTTGAAATTACAGAAAAGATACCAATTGTGCCCACTTAAGAAGGAGACACTGAATGAAAAATAATTTAATTTTAAGATATTGCAAAAGGCTAGGTTTTCTGCCTCTTACGTACATATTTCTCTCTATATGTTACATCTACATAAAGAAAGTTGATTGATACGTACGAGGTCATTATCAACGTTTACCTAGGTTAGGTAAAACCTGTTTGAAAGTATGACTTATGTCCAGTTATAAACTAGCATCTACATCTCGTGTTAAACTAGTTTTTACTAGACTGGTGGGTCATGATTTCTCCTAAATTTTAGGTTTTTAAGTAAATATGCCTGTAGGTATAATATACATAATAATATAAACCTAAAATTCGTGCCTAATTGATAAAAAAAAGTCCAAGAATTTATAACTGATACTGGGTATCTACCTCAAATAATTTTGCACAGTAACAGAATTTCTTTAAAATCGAACACTTTTCTTCACTACTCCCAGACTCATTAGTAAGATTCGTATGCGTAAACTTATCAATGGTACACTAAAGAAATAACAGCTAGAAAATGGTTGAGCGCTGTTTACATTGTCATACTAGCTTTTGTCCAGGGCTCTGTCAAAACCATAGTACCTACACCGTTCAACATCAGGCGGACCGTATGCTTGTGTGCCATCTTAGTCTTATCAAAAAATAGTTTTTGTACTTAATTTTGGAGTTTCGTACCTTAAAAGAAAAAACGGATCCCTTATAGGGTCACTTTGTTTTCCGTCTGTCTGCCTGTCTGTCGGTCTATTAAGCATTCCTGATCAAAATCTCAGAATTGCGTCGAAGTATTAAGTTGAAATATAAAATCAAATTCTAAGTTCCTTAGTATGTATTAGTTATAAAAAATTAAGGTTCTTAAGTCAACGCAACTAAAAAGTAAGTCGATTTGCAAATTTCGATAATCTAAATCTAAAGTTCTTCTCATCGACTTAAGAATCATGAAATAAGGTAAAAAGGAAGCACAATTAAAGAAAAATCAGAAAAATTAAAATTTTTGATTCATTAAAATATCTCTCTGTCAAGACCCATTTTCTCAATATCGCAACAAGGTAACGGGTTAAAATAAACATATACTTTGATCGACAATTCGTCGAATCAGTAAAAAAAATCAAGTTTATCACTGCTTTGATCTACGCAATAAAATATTCGGACATTTATCACGTATATTTCGACACAAGCGAGTAAACAAAACCTTCAGGGTACTTCCTGTTGACCTAGAATAATGAAAATTGACAAGCCTTGCGTCTTATCTACACCACAAATAAAGGATAAAATAAAATAAAAAATGCAATTATAACATAAAAAAACCGGTCTAGTTCGAGTCGGACTCGCGCACCGAGGGTTCCGTAAAAGGTATACTATATTGTATGTGAATATGTGATTTATCCTTCATGCAGATTTTTGTATTCGTTACCGGCCAAACCAGATTACAGGCCAAACTAGTATGTCCTAGGCCAAACGGGTTCACCCTAAGCGTGTATCAGGCCGAACAGATTTTACCAGTAAATTAATGCCTAAAATTAAGGCAATAAATTAGATGCGCAATATTTATTCAGATATAAGTTATTATAAAAAAAGTATTAATTAAAAGTAAGTTACTTGTATAAAACTATAAAATAAAATCAGTACATCTCAGTGTTATATATATTTTTTAAGCCATGAGCTTTTAAAGATAGTATATTTTGAAATTATTTACGAAAATTCAAATAAAATAAATAATAATAATAATTTTTAGAGTCAAACTAAAATTAAAAATGAACATTTATTGCTTTTACGTGAAATACATCTAAAAGCTTTTATTTATTTTACGTGATATACTATGGCGGCATTTAGAATTACACAAAATCTTATTTTACACTATGTTGTAGTTTTTGGTACAGGTACACCTCAGAAATCCTTGTTCTGTTCCAATTTAATGTTTATTAGCTGCAGTCATTAGTAAGATTCGAACATCTTGATTGGCATCCATTGGCAGAAATTTTTGGTAAAGAAGTCAAATTCAGTTCTGCTACACAACTAAACAGAAAAGTTCAAAAAATTTGTACACCTTTCAAGTTTGTTGCACTATAGGTTTATCATTATTTCGCATTTTGTCATGATTAGTAAGAAAGATACAATACCAGGTAAAAAGCCAGTGCGTGTGAGCGAGATAACCGGATATTACGTACTATCCCCTGAATTTCGTTATTTCGAGGTATTACGCGCCATATATAACACTAATATTATAAAGGTAAAAAAATTGTGAGTATGGTTGTATGTTTGTTATTTCTTCACGCTGAAACGGCTGGACCAGTTTAAATGAAATTTGGCATGGTGGTAGCTAATACCCTGGATTAACACATAGGCTACTTTTAATCCTGAATAACTATAACCGAGCTTCAACGAACTATAGTAAGCTTCATTAGTATAATAAAGAAGTTTCACGCCGATAAATAAATTTAGGGCGGGCGGAACCGCTGGCAAAATCGAGTATTAGGAATTATAGAGTAAGAGAGGTAGGGCACTGCAAGTATTTGCTCGAATAAGCTGTCCGAACAAATAAAGCGGGGCATAGCGAGTACTTGCTCGAATAAGCGGCCCGAACTGGGGAAGTACCTCCACCTTACAGAAAACCGCGGCCACAATAACAATAACATTGAGTAGTGTTGTGTTCCTGGCGGTGAGTAAGGTTGCCAGAGCTCTCTCTTTGAGGATTCGCTGCGCGGACAGCGGAGGACCGACGGTGCTTGTTGCTGTCATTGCTCGGCGTAGACGCGGCGTGCTGGTTCGGCGGTCAGGGAGACATGATGAAACGGCTGACCGCTGGCCGCCCGCAGGTTGAACGGGTTCCCGAACCCAGGGATCACTTAATCTCCGCCCTGGGAGGCTGATCCGCCAACCTGTGTAAAGTATCTGAAGTAGTAGTCGTGCCGGAGAAGGAGACCGGAGTGGACCCGTCTACTACAACAGAGGGGGATCAGGGGCCCTTCCGCCCGCCGTGCCAGCAACCGTATCATCTGTGTTGAGCTTCGGCAGTCTTAGTACCGCAACTTTTTGTCTTCTAAGCTGTCTGTGCAGTGAATCCTCATCCGTAGTCTAAGTAACTTCAAACAAAATGGCCAGGAACAGAAAAAAGAAAAGAGTTTTGACAGCGGCTACTCCATCCACATATAATGTGGATTTTTGCAACATACGGGGTATTCACGCAAATCTTAACGCAGTTCATCACCATCTCGAGACTGCGCAGCCAACCATTCTTTTTCTAACGGAGACGCAGATATCCTGCCCGGCTGACACATCATACTTTCGCTATCCCGGCTACAAACTCGAGCACAATTTTTGAGTCGTGCCGGTGTATGTATGTTCGTCCGGGAGGATATCTGCTGTCGCCGACTTCATAGCCTTGAAGACAGGGACCTGTCGATATTGTGGGTGCGCGTAGATCATGGGGGCCACACTCGTATCTATGCGTGCCTATACAGGTCTCATAGCGGTGACACGGACGTAACTCGACTCTTCACGCACCTGAGTTTGATGACTGACAAAGTTCTAGAGCAATATCCTACAGCAGAAGTAGTTATTTTGGGAGACTTTAACGCCCACCATCGTGAGTGGCTCAGTTCTCAAACCAATAACTATGCAGGGATATCTGCTCATGAATTTGCTCTGACCTATGGATTCTCTCAGCTGGTACTTTCTCCAACGAGAATACCAGATATAGAGGACCATACAAGCTCCTTACTGGACCTTCTGCTGACTACACGTCCGGATGGATACTCCGTGTCAGTGGATGCGCCTCTTGGCTCCTCGGACCAATGTCTCATCCGGACTCAAATGTCATGCACACAACCCGATTCTTCTGGGCCAACTAATTGGCGTCGTGTGTGGCATTATAAGTCGGCAGACTGGGATGGATTGCGAGAATTTTATGCATCGTACCCGTGGAGGCAGATCTGCTATAGCTCAGAAGATCCTGACGTCTGCGCAGCCGCAGTCACTGAGACAATCCTCGGTAGTATGGAATGTTTCATTCCTAACCTGCGAGTAGCTGCCGGCGTCAAAAAACGACCGTGGTTTAATAGGCCTTGCAGTGAAGCTAAAATTCTTAAGCAAACTGCATATGAGGCTTGGATCACGGCTCGTAATAATAAGGATCCGAATATTTCTGAGTTAAAACGCAAATTAAATGCTGCCTCGAGGTTCAGTAAGAAAGCAACTGCCAGAGCAAAATTCCAATTAATCGGCAAAATAGGTGGGCGACTTGCGAGCTATCCTTCTGGGAGTCGTGCTTTCTGGTCGCTTGCTAAAGCTGCCGAGGGGAACTTCTGCCAGTCATCATGACCACCACTGCGTAAGACCGATGGTGACTTGGCCCACAGTGCAAAAGAGAAAGCCGATCTATTGGGCAGTCTCTTTGCCTCTAACTCGAATGTGAACGACGAAGGCGCTGTACCACCTACTTTACCGTGGTGCGGTAAGACCATGCCGGAAATCCCTATAACACAGCGCGAGGTCCGGCGGGCGTTGCTTTCCCTAGACGTTCATAAGTCGAGTGGGCCAGACGGCATACCAGCAGTGGTGCTTAAGCAGTGTGCTCCTGAGTTATGTCCTGTACTCACGCGCCTCTTCACGCTTTCCTACCACACTAGGCAATTTCCGTCTTCATGGAAGACTGCAAATGTGCACCCGGTGCCCAAAAAGGGCGATAGATCAGATCCATCGAATTGCAGGCCTATCGCTATTACCTCTCTCCTCTCCAAGGTGATGGAGCGTGTGATCAACACACAGCTTTTGAGATACCTAGAAAAACACGACCTGATCAGTGACCGTCAATATGGCTTTCGCCACGGTCGCTCAACTGGTGACCTTCTAGTGTATCTCACACACCGATGGGCACTAGCCATTGAGAGTCAGGGGGAGGCATTGGCATGTAGCCTAGACATAGCGAAGGCGTTCGATCGGGTCTGGCACCGGGGTCTTCTATCGAAGTTGCCATCTTACGGAGTGCCCGAGGGTTTGTGCAAATGGGTGGCTAGCTTTTTGTCCGGCAGACGCATACGAACCGTAGTTGACGGTAGTTGCTCTGATAGCATGGACATTAATGCTGGTGTCCCGCAAGGCTCTGTGCTGTCTCCTACGCTGTTTCTACTGCACATCAATGATATGTTGGACATCAACAACATACATTGCTATGCGGATGACAGTACTGGAGACGCTTATTACACGGGCCGTGCAAGCATCCCACGTTCCGTTGTGGAAGAAAAGCGTGAAGAACTTGTGTCTCAAATCGAGATCGGTCTGTCCAAGCTCTCTGACTGGGGGCGGGAAAACATGGTCCGATTCAACCCTTCAAAGACACAAGTCTGCGCGTTCACCGCTAAGAAAACCCCATTCACTGTAGTCCCACAATTCCAGAACACTCCCCTCTCCATCTCCAAGAGCATTGGGATCCTTGGCGTTGACATCTCCAGCGATGTTCAGTTCCGAGATCATTTGCTAGACAAGGAAAAGCTGTCGTCCAAAAAACTTGGTGTACTCAACAGAGCGAAGCAGTACTTCACGTCGGGGCAAAGGTTGCTACTTTACAAGTCGCAAGTCCGGCCCCTTATGGAGTACTGCTGCCATCTCTGGGCGGGTGCACCCGGATACCAGCTTGGCCCTTTTGACTCTGTTCAACGACGGGCTGTGAGAATTGTCGACGATCCCAAACTCACTTGCGGTATCGAGCCCTTAAGTCTGAGGAGAGACTTTGCCTCCCTGTGTGTGTTCTACCGCTTGTCCAATGGATTGTGTTCTGAGGAATTGTTCGAAATGATGCCCACGGCTACTTTCTACCATCGCACCGCTCGCCATCGACAGGGAATTTATTCTCACACTTTGGAACCGAAATGGTCGCGTACAGTGCGGTTTCAGAGAAACTTCCTCCCGCGAACGCTTGGGTTGTGGAATGAGCTCCCTGTCAAGGTTTTCTCTAAGGACTACAGTATGGGGTTCTTCAAAAGTTATTAGATTTCTGAAGGTTCGGCAACGCGCGAGTGATGCCCCTGGTGTTGCAAGCGTCCATAGGCTACGGTGACCGCTTACCATCAGGCGGACCGTAGGCTTGTTTGCAACCTTAGTGGTATAAAAAAAAAAAATTGGAAATGAGGCGCGAAGTTTTTAATAAGTAATGTAGCCCGAAATGTGAATGTGTGTTGTATTTAGGTACTGCCACTGAATAACATAAATAATTTTGAAAGAAATATAAATTATTCAGGCAGTTATGCGTTGATTTTGTTCACATCAAGTAATGTAATCAAAATACAAATACTGTGTTTTCAATCATTATTCAATAAGACTGGCACTTAAAACTGGCATTTGGACTACGAGGCTGAATCTAATATTGTTCCAATTTTATTATCATATTTAGCAGCTAGCTAAACGACCATGCCAACGTGTTTCTTAATATATTTAAATATAACATAATTGTATCAATATTAAAGCTTCTTGGCCTTGAATGTCTTAACTTCGACATTTAACATTTCAGATCCTTATCCTAACCACAGATTATATACACACCGGCACAATTAGCGGAACAGAAAAAAAAGTGAGACTATGAGATAATAACGCATATATTTGACGAAAATGTAATTAGACACAAAATAACAAATTGATTAACATCTTTTAACAACGACTTTGAAAAGTCTTCGTTATTTTTTATTGAAAAATAAAGAAATTTGAAATAAGTGAAATTTTTAGATGATTATGAACCATCACAAAAAATAAAAAAAAGTAAGCATTAAATGATTTAACAATAAAAATAAAGCAAAATTAATAACGAGTGTTTCTCTGTCTGTCTGGGCATGCTACAGATTATGTTATCGATGATTTCTTGAGGCAACCGCTCCCACTCCTCAAGTAATGCGTTTCCAAGTTCATTCAGATTGTTGGGGGGTGGCATTCTGGATTTAACCCTTCTTTTTAGCAAGTGCCACTTAGCAAGGGTAAGATGAGCCTAATTACAAAATTTCATGCAAATCGGTTCACAGTAAAACAAACTATATTTTTGGCTTCGGTATCGATTGTATATCACACCCCAAGTATTCTTTCAAAAAAATATTCAATGTTCAGTTTTGACTTTCCTACCATTTTATTATATGTAATAGATTTGAACAATCCGACGGCAACAACCAAGAGCAAATAGGTGAACTGAAGACTGTCACCGACTAGGACAACAAACCACGGTCTGTGATCACACAGAAAGGATTCTACTACCTCCCGGGCCCTGACGGCAATTTACACCGTGTCGAGTTCTATGCTGATGAAGAAGGTAACCATGTCCGAAGTGACCTCCTTCACTCAAGTAATGCGTTTCCAAGTTCATTCAGATTGTTGGGGGGTGGCATTCTGGATTTAACCCTTCTTTTTAGCAAGTCCCAGACATGCTCTATCGGATTCATATCGGGGGAATTTGCTGGCCACTGCATCACCGGTATACCTACGTGGCTCAGATATGCCTGTACCGATTGTGCACTATGAGCACGAGCATTATCTTGCATTAGAATAAAGTCGTCACCAATAAATGGGGCAAATGGTACAACATATTCTTCTAAAATTTCTCTGATGTATTGATCTGCTGTCATGATCCCTCCTGTGACTATCACTAACTCCGTGCGAGCTTCCAAACATATCCCTCCCCAAACAATAATCGAGCCGCCACCATAAGCCACTGTGTGTTCAAAATTAGACTGTATGTGGCGTTCTCCTTTGCGTCTCCATATTCGCTGTCTCCCATCGATCTGTTTAAAAAGAACTCTGCACTCATCAGTAAAGAGAACCTGCTGCCATTCGTTCAAATCCTTTTTTTGTGTTCCGCTAATTGTGCCGGTGTGTATATAATACTATTCCTAACCAACTAATATATATATATATTTTGTTTGCATTTATTTGTTTGTTTGTTTGTTATGGTTGAGAGCTAAGTTTTGATAATGAGATTTTTTAAGGGACGGAGAAGGATACGGGCTTTTTATCCTGAAAAAATCATAACTTCCAACAGGAATAACTATAATCAAAATCGACGCGGACAAACCATAGATACAACTGCTAAAGCTTGCTAAAGCGAAGTTTCTTTCTATAAACACGAAGTTTCTTAAGTAATCCAACGACTATTACTGAATTTAGCGCAGATGGAGTCGCATGCAAAACCTAGTAGGTTATAAAAATAAAATTGTGTGCTCTACGTACCAGGATAAGCAAGAAAACAACCTTATTGGTAGTAAAGTATTTACTTTTATAGGTAATTTATATAGTGTCTTTGTCATAGATATATAGCGTAGCGTAAAAATCCTAGGTCTATGGTCTATGTACCTATTTCTTTTTTTTAAATCAATGCACGAATTTTGGTAAAACTTTTTACAAAAGAATTACTGAGCGTCATTCAGAAGCTGCGCACTGAATGCGACAAATACTGTTCTGCAGGATATTCACGGTTTATAATTCGAGATACAATTGTAAGTACTTGATACATCTAGGTATATTACTATATACTTAATATATTAGTTAACAAATTAGAATAAGGATCTTAAATTTCAAATGTCAAAGTTAAGATTTCATTGCCGTTTTACGTTACTCAACTAGTATCGATGACGCACTCAATCTAATAAAAAAATAGTTAAGTGCGAGCCGGACTCGCGCACCGATATTTAGTTAATAAGTTTTTACAATCCTACGAGTAGCTGCAAACATGTTTAGATTATAAATATTTTTAGTTATAAATCTGTGTTTTTAATGATTGTTGTACTGTTCGTGGTCATATGGATTTATTATAACACAGTTGTAGCTTCTGAACACGCATCTAAAAAATATATACACTCATCTCTGGACTTAAATTGGTTTCGATCTAATTTTGTCTCAAATACTTTTAAGGCAGATATACCTTCTACAAATGTCAGCATATTTTAATAACGTTGACATTTTATAATTAAAATAAATGTATAAAAGTGTGTGCGGATTCACGAAATCATCATTCGCTCAGTTGAACACGGATAAACAAGTCAACATGAAATTGGTAAGTTGTCTATTTTGCTGTATTACAACATTTTTATATCAAAATTAAAAAAATAAAAAATAAAATTAGGAGTTCCTCAAGGTTCTATTTTAGTTTTTTAATTTACATATATGACTTGCCTTTCTTTGTGGAGAAGCTGTGCAAGATTGTACTATTTGCATCTGCACTTCTCTTTTATTTACAGTTGATAGAAGTAAAACTTATTTTGACGACGTAAGTAGTGCACTCCTCAGGTTCTTCAGTGGTTTACGGCAAATACCTTACTTCTTAATGCGAAAAATACTAAGTGTGTAAAATTTATGACGCCAAATGCCAGAAATATGAGTACAAAATCATCCTTAAATGAAGAAGAAATAGAATTATTAGACTCAACAGTGTTTCTAGGTATTATATTAAACAATAGGTATGTGGCTTGTTCAATATACTACGACTACCAAGGCACAACATTTACTCCAAATTTTAAGGCTGGCATTTTTTAATCTTAATATTTTTTAATAATATGTATTTTATGCATATTTTTTGCCTTTTACTTGTACGTAACGAATTAACCTGTTAAACCAATGACACGTTTTCCTAGTGACTAATACACACTTAACTCTCTATTTCAAAAACTACTGAACCAATTTTAATGAAACTTGCATTGTTCACTAAAATGGACTATATTTCTAGTCCAACTAAAAAATATTTCTTGCAATCCAACTTATAGTTTTAAAAATAGTGTGGGCAAACATACAAATATACATACATTCACTTATTAAATATAGTACACATGTTAAGAAGTATAGACTAACATATATATAAACTATGCAACAATACGGGTCAAATTGATAACCTCCTTTTTTAAGTCGGCTAAAAAGTTATGTCTTCCCTTAGGGTAGAGGATATTTCCATTAAAACTAAAAGTATCTGTGCATTATATACAATTATAATGGATTTCCTAATTTATAAATATAACTATGTATTAAAATTTAAATAGAAAATCTACTTTTAAATATTAATACACACTAAATATAGATACAATATATTTAGAGTTCTACAAAAAGGGAGCGATTTGATTTTAAAAGGGTTGGCAACATGCATGTGAGCAAGACCCCTGGACCCCTGGTGCTGCAAGCGTCTATAGGTTATGAAAACCGCCCAACACCATGAGGCATTCACGTTGGTTTTTCACCTTAGGTGTTTAAAAAAATAGTTTTCAAACTTTGAACAAGTCATAAAACATTATAAGTATAATTATTTTTATGCTTATATTTCTTATTCTTTTTCCAGGGTGTTATTATGTATACATTCTGTTTTTCACAGATCTTAGTTCTCGCTTTTGTGGCTGTTGCCGCCGCTCTTCCCGCGGAAATAGAACTGAAATCACAAAGCTTCGAAATCAACCCTGATGGACAATACGAATCCCGGTGAGTATTACCACAATATAGGGTCGGCAAAGCGCGAGTGATACCCCTGGTGGTGCAAGCGTCCACAGGCTACGGTCACCGCTTACCATCAGGCGGATCGTTCGCTTGTTTGCCACCTTAGCGGTATTAAAAAAAAATCCTTTCATTTTACTTTGCTCGAGTAAATCTCTTATAAGTTTAGATTTTTTTCTTTCCTCACTGTATTATTGTCATATATCAAGGAACTAGTCCGTCTATTTAGTTTAGGAACTAGTCCATCTATCTAGTGTAGGAACTAGTCCGTCTATCCTGTTTAGGTGAAAAACTATCAGGGTTAAAAAGCTTCAATTTCACATGGGCATATTAATGACACCGACAAAGTAGTAAAATAAAATCTTGATCTTTTGTTTGTTGTCTCCCCCACACGTAAAGTAGGTATGATTTGTAAGTTGTATGTTAATTTTAAATATATTTGTAGACTAGCTGCTGCCCACGACGTCGTCTGCGTGAACGCTATACTATCACACCACTTATTGTGAACGAAACCATAACGCGATCTAATTTGACGCCAACGCCGTCTATTTAGCAAATAGGAAACATTTTTATATGGTGAAAAATTATAACACATCTAAGTTATGACTTTACAAGATTTTTTAACATAAAATAAATGGCTATGTGTGAGTAGAATAATTAATAATTAAGAAGCAAGTCCAATATGCGTCGTTAGATTACACGTTGATACAGAATGCGTTGAAGAAATAATAGTGCAAACAACCCCTTAATTGAAAAAATCACAAAAAATTTCTTTGGTATGACATAAAAAGATTGAAGTATAGAGTAAATAATATTTTATGTTCTCTATTTTAATTATCGAATTTTTAACCCCCATTCGACCCTTAAAAACAACCCCTTGATAAAAAATTGTTTAAAAAAATGTCTTTTGATGAAATGGAAAGGATTTAAATGTTATTCCACATTCTCGAAAATGATTATCATATTCTCAAGCCTTTCAACCCTTAAAACTACCCCTAAATTAAAACAGTAAATATATATGATGGTTGGCCCCTCCGAGCAATACACATACTTACCTTCATTCAAATGTGTCATATAAACATAAATGAACGTTGGTATGTATTCAAGCCTACGTTTCCAAAATATATGTCCTTAATATATACATAAGACAATAGTTTTGGGTCTCTATTACTGTGTACTTTCACTTTGCTCCAAATATTCACACTCCGAAATTTTCAGTTTACTAAGTAAAAAAAATACGATTAGTTTTTGGACCATAACTCCTTCAATTTTGATGCTATCACAACTTATAAAAAACCATTTTAAAGGTAATTAAAAGAGCTACAACTTTTTTCATTTGCAATATATAGTGAAAAACCTTTTATTTTAAAACGGTGAAGGGTCAAAGGGCTCGAGAGAGACTGTGATTGCGCTGCCGCGCGCTCTTTAAATAATCATATCTCCGTCAATTTTTTTCTGACAGAAAAAAAAAAGAAAAAAAAATCATTTTTGAGATATTATGATATGAAAAAAGGTGGTTTTTGTAAAAATTCGAATTTTTTTTTTTCTTAAAATCGTGATTTTATTGAAAAATATGTGTCCTAATGCAGCCAAACTGCTAGAATCCATCAAGCTCTTTATGTTAAAGTTAATTCTAGACGGAATAGGCTTAATTTTAATTTTGGTGGAAATGGCACTTATGAAACCCATTGATTTAAAAGAAAAACCATTAGATGTTCCTTTTATTTGCATTACAGCTCACTCATTTTACGTGCAAAAGAATTTTTACTGTGCTCATTTTGAAGCTTATTTCAAGCACTAACGTTGATTAATTTAAATTTCAGACAAAATAAAAAAACGGCTTTGATCTTTCATATCTAGCTTAATATTGCACTTAGAACATTTTACAAAAAACCGGTTTGTTCAGTTTTTTACCTGCTACAATTTTGTTCATCAAAAAATTTTCGTTTAAATGCATATTTTTGGAGATATTTGCAAAAAAACGATGAAAAACGTAAAAAAAATTCGAATTTTCAATTGCCAATAACTTGAAAAGTATTGGATTTTTTGAAAAACTTTATCGAAAATTTTTTTTTAAGTAATTAGGTCTTCTATCGATATCTGAGAATTATTTTGAAGAAAAAAACTTACACCACCGAGAAGGGGTGGCAACCACCCCCACGGTGGATGCGGAGTTCAGATCATTTTCACTTTTGAAGTTAAGGGTAGGGTGAGCCTTATTCCAAAATTTCATGCAAATCGGTTCACAGTAAAAAAAATCGGACCAATAACGCTTCAATAACTGCACAATTAGGGTTCACTGCTCGTTCCCCGTAGGTGGTAGCGTGATAATATGTAGCCTATATGTTGACCCGACTTCTTAATAATATTCGTGCCAAATTTGAAGTAAATCCACGTAGTACTTTTTGAGTTTATCCCGAACATACATACAGACAAACAGACAGACAAAAATTCTAAAAACTATATTTTTGGCTTCGGTATCGATTGTATATCACACCCCAAGTATTCTTTCAAAAAAATATTCAATGTTCAGTTTTGACTTTCCTACCATTTTATTATATGTAATAGATTTGAACAATCCGACGGCAACAACCAAGAGCAAATAGGTGAACTGAAGACTGTCACCGACGAGGACAACAAACCACGGTCTGTGATCGTACAGAAAGGATTCTACTACCTCCCGGGACCTGACGGCAATTTACACCGTGTCGATTTCTATGCTGATGAAGAAGGTAACCATGTCCGAAGTGACCTCCTTCCCGAATCTCCTTTGCCTAGTGATCGTGCTACTCAATAAACATTGAGAGACAATTCGTTATCAGCTGACAACCCTGTTATATATTATTAATCGTCGAAACATCTCACAATTTACTGGAGCCTTTAGTCACTGTTAAAATGGTTGATATTATTTGTTATTCTTACAAATATTTCTGCTTTTTACATATTACAACATAAGTGTTGTGTGAATGTAAACGAAATAAAGTGTAGGAATGTTTGTTTTGTTTAATTTATGTGTAAAACCTTATAACGCATTAGCAAATTACAACAATAAATTTAAAAAATAACGCAATAAAAGTGTGGTATAATTAATTATTATTTTGTTTTCTTTACTAATGGGGAGGGACTAAGATTTCAAAACCCCGACCAAAAGGGGTGTTATAAGTTTATCGTCTGTATCTGTCTCAGGCACCGTATTTCTTAATTGAACCGATTTTGATTTAAGTTTTTTTTTTTTAGGAAGTGATTTGAAGGAGAGTGTTGTAAGTCATGTTTTTAAAAGATTTGTTTAGCGGTTTAAGTTGTTATTTATTTTTTATACCACTAAGGTGGCAAACAAGCTTACGCTCCGCCTATGGACGCTTGCAACACCAGGGGTATCACTTGCGCGTTGCCGACCCTTCAGAAATCTAATAACTTCTTTCTTAAAGAACCCCATACTGCAATCGTTGGAGAAAGCCTTGGCTTACTCCACAACCCAAGCGTTCGCGGGAGCAAGTTTCTCTGAAACGCGACCATTTCGGTTCTAAAGTGTGAGAATGAATTCCCTGCCGATGGCGAGCGGCACGATGTTAAAAACTAGCCGTGGGCATCATTTTGAACAATTCCTCAGAACATAACCCATTGCACAAGCGGTAGAACACACACAGGGAGGCAAAGTCTCTCCTCAGACTTAAGGGCTCGATATCGCAAGTGAGTTTGGAATCGTCGAGTATTCTCATATGGATATCAGGAACTTTTACAGGTCTGATCGATTCAAAACTTGGTATCCTGTTCCTTTATTGATTATTTGCATGATCATCTTGACTTGATGCTGTGGATTCTGCAGAATACCCAACTCCTTACCAATGTACAACAGAGGTGCCATATTTGATCAGGGTCTGATGACGGAGCAGGAAAGAGACATGAGAATAAATTGGTTATGGATTCTAAGCCACTGTCACTCGTTCGAAATTTTTTTTTTAATTTTATTAGATAGTTTTCCTTGTTATAAATATTAATTTGGACATATTACAGATTTCACAGGTTAATTAATACAATTTTAGACCCTGTGCATTACATCTTTTATTTTTTTGTCTTTTTATCACATTTTATTGCTATTGTATAGCAATTCTATCTTAATAATAGATAAACGCTCGACTTGACTTACCTAAAAATCGTAGCTTCTTGACAAATAGATAAACTCTCGACTTGACTTATCTAAACTTCGTAGCTCCTTCACCAGTAGATAATGCTCGACTTAACTTACCTAAATATCGTAGCTCCTTAACAAGTAGATAAACGCTCGACTTGACTTATCTAAACTTCGTAGCTACTTGACCAGTAGATAATGCTCGACTTGACATACCTAAAGTTCTTAGCTCCTTGACCGATAGATAAAATCTCGACTTTACTTATGTAAAGTTCGTAGCTCTTTGACCAATAGATAATGCCCGACTTGACTTACCTAAAGTTCGGACCTCCTTGACTGATAGATAAACGCTCGACTTGACTTATCTAAAGCTCGTAGCTCCTTGACCAGTAGATAATGCTCGACTTGACTTACCTAAAGTTCTTAGCTCCTTGACCGATTGATAAACTCTCGACTCTTTACATAAGTCATTATGTAAAATTCGTAGCTCTTTGACCAATAGATAAAGGCTGGACTTGACTTATCTAAATTTCGACGCTGCTTGACTAATAGATAAACGCTCGACTTGACTTATCTAAGGTTCGTAGCTCCTTCACCAATAGATAAATGCTCGACTTGACTCTTCTCAAGTTCGTAGCTCTTTGACCAATAGATAAACGCTCGACTTATCTAAAGCTCGACGCTGCTTGACTAATAGATAAACGATCGACTTGACTTATCTAAATTTCGACGCTGCTTGACTAATAGGTAAACGCTCGACTTGACTTATCTAAGGTTCGTAGCTCCTTCACCAATAGATAATTGCTCGACTTGACTCATCTAAAGTTCGTAGCTCTTTGACCAATAGATAAACGCTCGACTTGACTTATCTTAAGCTCGACGCTGCTTGACTAAAAGATAAACGCTCGACTTGACTTATCTAAGGTTCGTAGCTCTTTAACCAATAGATGAGCGCTCGACTTGACTTATCTAAAGTTCGTAGCTTCTTGACCACTAGATAAATGCTCGACTTGACTTATCTAAAGGTCGTTACTCCTTGACCAATAGATAAACGCTCGACTTGACTTATATAAGGTTCATAGCTCCTTGACTAATAGAAAACCACTCGACTTGACTTCTCTAAAGTTCGTAGCTAATTAAGTGATAGATAAACACTCGAATTTACTTACCTTAAGTTTGTAGCACCTTGACTAATAGATAAACGTTTAACTTGACTTATCTAAACTTTGTAGCTCCTAGACCAATAGATAAACGCTCGACTTGACTTATCTAAAGTTCGTAGCTCCTTAACTAATAGATAAATGCTCGACTTGACTCATCTTAAGTTCGTAGCTCTTTGACCAATAGTTAAACGCTCGACTTCTCTAAAGCTCGACGCTGCTTGACTAATAGATAAACGCTCGACTTGACTTATCTAAGGTTCGTAGCTCTTTAACCAATAGATGAGCGCTCGTCTTAACTCATTTAAAGTTCGTTACTCCTTGACCAATAGATAAACGCTCGACTTGACTTATATAAGGTTCATAGCTCCTTGACTAATAGAAAACTACTCGACTTGACTTCTCTAAAGTTCGTAGCTAATTAAGTGATAGATAAACACTCGAATTTACTTACCTTAAGTTTGTAGCACCTTGACTAATAGATAAACGTTTAACTTGACTTATCTAAAATTTGTAGCTCCTAGACCAATAGATAAACGCTCGACTTGACTTATCTAAAGTTCGTAGCTTCTTAACTAATAGTTAATCGCTCGACTTGACTTATCTAAAGTTCGACGCTCCTTGACTAATAGATAAACGCTCAACTTGACGTATCTAAAGTTTGTAGCACCTTGACCAATAGGAAATCGCTCGAATTGACTTATATGAAATTTGTAGCTCTTAGACTAATAAATAAACGCTCGACTTGACTTATCTCAAGTTAGTAGCTCCATGACCAATATATAAACGGTCGACTTGACTTATCTCAAGTTCGTAGCTCCTTGACCAAAAAATAAACGCTCGAGTTGACCTACCTAAAGTTCGTAGCTCCTTGACCAATAGATAAACGTTCATCTTGACGTCTCTAAAGTTTGTAGCTCCTTGACTAATAGATAAACGCTCGACTTGGCTTATCTAAAGTTCGTAGCTCCTTAACTAATAGCAAATCACTCGACCTGACTTATCTTAAATTTGTAGCTCTTAGACTAATAGATAAAAGCTTGACTTGACTTTTCTAAAGTTTGTAGCTCCTTGACCAATAGATTACCGCTCGACTTGACTTATCTAAGGTTCGTAGCTCCTTCACCAATAGATAAATGCTCGACTTGACTCTTCTCAAATTCGTAGCTCTTTGACCAATAGATAAACGCTCGACTTATCTAAAGCTCGACGCTGCTTGACTAATAGATAAACGATCGACTTGACTTATCTAAATTTCGACGCTGCTTGACTAATAGGTAAACGCTCGACTAGACTTATCTAAGGTTCGTAGCTCCTTCACCAATAGCTAATTGCTCGACTTGACTCATCTCAAGTTCGTAGCTCCTTGACCAAAAAATAAACGCTCGAGTTGACTTACCTAAAGTTCGTAGCTCCTTGACCAATAGATAAACGTTCATCTTGACGTCTCTAAAGTTTGTAGCTCCTTGACTAATAGATAAACGCTCGACTTGGCTTATCTAAAGTTCGTAGCTCCTTAACTAATAGCAAATCACTCGACCTGACTTATCTTAAATTTGTAGCTCTTAGACTAATAGATAAAAGCTTGACTTGACTTTTCTAAAGTTTGTAGCTCCTTGACCAATAGATTACCGCTCGACTTGACTTATCTAAGGTTCGTAGCTCCTTCACCAATAGATAAATGCTCGACTTGACTCTTCTCAAATTCGTAGCTCTTTGACCAATAGATAAACGCTTGACTTATCTAAAGCTCGACGCTGCTTGACTAATAGATAAACGATCGACTTGACTTATCTAAATTTCGACGCTGCTTGACTAATAGGTAAACGCTCGACTAGACTTATCTAAGGTTCGTAGCTCCTTCACCAATAGCTAATTGCTCGACTTGACTCATCTCAAGTTCGTAGCTCCTTGACCAAAAAATAAACGCTCGAGTTGACTTACCTAAAGTTCGTAGCTCCTTGACCAATAGATAAACGTTCATCTTGACGTCTCTAAAGTTTGTAGCTCCTTGACTAATAGATAAACGCTCGACTTGGCTTATCTAAAGTTCGTAGCTCCTTAACTAATAGCAAATCGCTCGACCTGACTTATCTTAAATTTGTAGCTCTTAGACTAATAGATAAAAGCTTGACTTGGCTTTTCTGAAGTTTGTAGCTCCTTGACCAATAGATTACCGCTCGACTTGACTTATCTTCAGAATCTCTAGACAAGTTTTAGGGGGAAAATCAAGCATAGAAACGTCACCAAATAATCAAGATCTTTGCCAAACAATCTAACAGCAATCCCTCTTTACAAAAATTTTCAAATTTCTAGTAATTAAATATGTCTATCACTTTTATATATCTCTTTTAAACTTAACAAACATGAAATAATCCTATTCTTTTTTAACATTATGCATCTCATTTTATGATATCATCAGATTATACTAATTTAAATTCTAATGTTTTTCAGTCAAAAAGCTTTTTAAGAACACTTTTGAATCGTTAAAACTTAAGTAACACTTTTGAATCGTTAAAACTTAAGTAACTCTTTTGAATCGTCAAAACTTAAGTACCTAATGTTACTTCAATACCAAGCCTCTCCATAGTTACAGTTTAAGTTTTTCTGTGAGTTATGTTAGTAAGAGTTGCAAGTTGTTGAGTTAGTCGTCAATTTTATCAATTCTCGACTTAAAATTCAACTCATAATTACTGTGTGGAAGTTTGCCAGGATTAAAGCGAGTGGCAGTCTTTGGTATCTGCCTACCACTCTGGGAAACAGGCTTGATGTTTTGTATTTATGTATAAAATTACTTTACAAGAAAACCTTTATCTTGAGTTTAAATTTCTCAAGAATTTGCTCTTTAATTTTTTCGAATAATATATATATAATATGACATTTTCGAAAAATATGTCATAAGCCTGGTATTCATAGAAATCTATGTCTAAGGAAAAAAAGTAATGTTCGAGTGTACGTCAGCGCATTTTCTATTATGCAAATGAGCTATTCATGGAATTTTATGAAAATATGTAAAAGATAATCGAATACAGGGAGGAAACAGAATATTTTATTTGAAATATATTTTCGATAAATAATTTATAAAACGAAATTTTATATTTATGCAAGAATTACAATCAATCTCGAAAACCACTTTTGTCTTTCTGATACAATCATACAAATTAATTCTTGAGTAAATTAAACTGTTCTGACGTGGTAGTCAAAATAAAATGCTGTGAATTACGCGATACTTGCGACCAGACACTGTAGGACAGAGGTTCCCAGACTTTATTCTCATAGACCACTTTCAAAATTTAGCCGGTTTCGGTGGACCTCCTACAGCTACATTTCTACCATTTTCCTTAAACTGGTCAAAACATGTGACGATTAGATCTAACTTTGGATATTTGCGTTGCGGCTGAGTTCCAACCACGAATTACATAATAGTTTTCGAAAAAAAGTGAGAATCAATTGGGCAATTAATTAATTGATTGTGCTGTGAGTGGATGTCAAAAAAGTAATGTAGGACAATCAAAAATGTGATTCCATCCAACTTTAGTTTTTTGACATACACAGCACAAAGAACCAATCAATTCTCACTTATTTCATTTAGAAAACTCCCCATTCGGAGATGTAAAAATAATAATAAAATAGTATATTTTTTTTGTGTTGTATTTATTCAAATATGTAATTATTACACTATTATTTATATCTTTTACATTGTAATATGATAACAGTCGTAATGTAATTAAATTAAACGTTAAAAACGTAACGTAACTTCTACAATGACAATCACAAAATAGTCATAATTTTAATGGGAGGGATGTACTTGTTGGATTGACAGCAAATTATCAATTCTTCAGCTTCAGTTTTGTAAGGAATAACCACGAATCTCCCCGTTCCGTAATATTCAATCTGCTTCTTTTTTTTTGTTAAAAGGTTTTTAAGGACACTAGAACGTTTTTTTGACAAAATATGATGAGAGAAACGCTATCAAAAGCTTTCTCGCAATATCACAGTGTCAATTTTCGAGGCCAAAATGTTTGATACCCTCTTTTAAATTTTACCTTCAGCTCCTCATTAGTGCTTAGCTCGAGTAGCTCCTCTTGTAATAATTATATAATATAACACATTCTCCACTTCCGTTTCATCAAATGGATCCATGGTGGTATTTCCATCGTCAGAATATCTTCAAATCTGATTTTGAAGTCATCATGCAGGTCAATTTAATGTTGAACGTATGTCTGAATATCCTCATCAAGGCATTCTATATCTGTCACAAGTTTGAAAACTGGAAAAATTCGCGCCGGCATTATTTTGTTTCATAAAATTTGAGTTAAACAAGAAGACTGAAATTACACTTTATGTTTTTATTTTATTGAGGCTGTCGTCTTGTAATTGTAAATTAATGTCATTAATTATTTTTAACAAATCTGTCAAATACGCGATGTCTGCTTTGTAATTGATCGGGTTTTCTTTTAAATCTGGATCTTTACTTTCCAGAAACTCTAAAATGGATTCAAAAAGTGAGCAAAATCTTGTTAAACATGCACCTTTCGACAACTAGCGTACTTCAGTATGTAAGAGCAATTGTAGGAAGTCTTAATTATTTTCATCGCCTATTTGTGCAAATACACGCATATTCAATGCATTGCTTCTTATTTTCTTAACTGCATTTTGCAAATACTAGACGTAGAAAAGACCTAATTTTCAAGTTACCTTCATGTAAAACGAAATTTGCTCAAACTACTATGAACTATCTCGGACCGAAAATATTTAACAAAATTAGTAAGAATATAATATTTAGTAGCCATACTAATTGCTTTTTGAGCAATATTTTTTTTTATTTTTTTTTTAACAGAAAAGGATTACCTAATTAATTATTGCAATGAAATAAAGAAAGTACCGACGGCAAAATGATTCTAATTATTACACATCACACACATTAGTTCTATGAATAATGCAATGTAAAATCTTGTTTCATAAATATATTTTGATATATTTCTGTAAATTCGAAAGAAAATACTTTAAAATAATATTTTGATATAAAAACTGCACGATTTTAATAATTTTTTTATTACTTTTTAATACATGAAAGATACATGGTGATTACAATTGATGAAAATATATTTAATTAAGTCATTTAGCATTAGGAAACTGAAATATTTACAATCATGCAGATCAAACATAATATATGTCTCCTTTAGCGACCCACCACACTGTCAGGTAAAGAAAAAATACTTATTAAGTCGGGACAAAAAGTTGAACCTTT
Source organism: Apoda limacodes (assembly GCA_946406115.1). NCBI lineage: Eukaryota > Metazoa > Arthropoda > Insecta > Lepidoptera > Limacodidae > Apoda > Apoda limacodes. The sequence goes on from OX291550.1 coordinate 28,322,417, forward strand.
CTTGGCTTTCTGTTCTTCTATGAAAGTATCTGATAATGACTCTGTTCAGTATTTAATTTTTAATACGTGTAGATACGCAAACATAACAAATATACTTATTACAAGATAAAATAAATGTATGTATAACAAATAGACAGGTAAATACTTACTTTTTCCAACACTGGCAAACACTAACATCGATACCGATGTGAAATTAGCAGCCAAAGTTACTTGCCGCCAATAACCCAACCAAATTAAGAAGTCTTAGTTATTTTTTCTATTTAATTCCTACAACGATGTAGCAATTATATAGAAATAAAACATCTATTTGTCACAAATAAGAACCATTTCCTCGCTAACTTACACGGAAAAAAAAGAGTTTCCAAGTTCTATTCCACCAAAGTAATTTGCATTCAGTCAAGAAATCCAACTATTTTGCACATATTTTGTTCACAGAAGGCAATATTATTTCCCAGAAAAAAAATCATTTTATCAATCCAAATTGATAAACTTCTTTGCGTATGAACAAATTTTTTTTTAACCAAATAAATGTTCGTTTTAGATCAACCAAACTTAAATTAATTACCCTAAGACAGTTAATGTTCTTGTATAAAATAAATACATTTTTATATGCAACATTTTATTTTTCTTCGTTTGAAAAAAAAAATTATTTTGCTTTAATATAATTTATTATGCGCCAAAATCATGGTTTTCTTAAATCTGCGACGTCACTTATTAAAAACTATATTTTTCGATGAAAATAATTGTATCTTAAATCAAAGCCAGTGAAATGTTCAGTTAAGATAATATTGTTTTGAATTAGAGAAAATAATAATTTTAACAGAATTTGTTAGATTCTTGACTCAAAATCTGATATTTTATGCTAAAACTATTGTTTTAGTCGAAACAAATAAAATACCTGCTTTAAAATATTAAACATTTTCGTTGAAATTAATCAACTAGTATCCCTTTGAACGAATTTTCTTTTCGTTTAAGTAAATACTTGCATTTTCAAAATTGAATGAATCTCATCACTGTCCTTCATAGGATTTCGTGTTGGCTTTTAATTTTAAATAATTGTTTATTGTAGGGTTTTGTGCGTCAAATTAGTATCAGTTTATGCGAGAAACCTACAGTTAATTATTTTCTGAGAATTGTAAAGCTTGTAGCGGATCATATCATACCGCTACAAGCAAGGCTGACGTCACGCGTCCTACATCGCGCTATCAAAGTTTCTTCTGTCCATGAGTATATATAGAAAACCGAACAGAATGATAAGTGGACCATCTCTCCGACCCACTTTCCCGAAGTAGTGACACATAGACCTGACGTACTTGACATAGCACTTCTTAAGAACGTAGCCTTAAGGCTGCATTCCATAGAGGTGTTACACGAGCTTACATCTGACCATAGGCCGGTTCTCTTACGACTAGGGTCCCCAACCGACGGTCATCCGTCCGTTAAGGACGTGGTCGACTGGCGGAGACTAGGTGAAAACCTAGGAAAAATAGACTCTCGCCCCACCTAAATAGGATCCCGGACAATATTGTCTCAGCCGACGATGTTAGTTTAGCGGTCGAAGCGCTTACTAGCCACCTCCAGTCCGCTGTAGCGGAGTGCTCTAAGCGGATTACAGTAGAGAATAATCTCCGCTGGAATCTGCCGGAGGACGTGAGGTTGCTATTGAGAGCTAAGAACGCGGCTACTCGACGGTACGACAATTATCCGTCTGAGGTAAACAGGGCATCGCTCAGATCTTTACAACGTGCCGTAAAGACAAAAATAGCCGAAGTTAGGAACGAAAAGTGGGACAATCTCATGAAAGAGATATCGCCTTCCCACTTAGCGTACTATCAGATGGCTCGAGCGTTAAAATCCGACGTAGTGAGTACTATGCCGCCTTTAGTCGACGCAAACGCGACAATCGCATTTGACGACGACGAAAAGGCCGAATGCCTAGCCAAATCGCTAGAAAGTCAGTGTTCGCTCAGCGAACAACCCACTGACCAAGCTCACGTCGATGAAGTGGACAGGGAAGTGGAGCGGAGAGCGGCCCTTCCCCCACTTGACTCACTTCCCCCCGTAACAGTCTCTGAGGTCGAAAAGATCATCAAAGACTTACAACCCAAAAAGGCCCCGGGTGCCGATGGGATCTCAAATAGGCTTCTAAAAATCCTCCCCGCTCAGCTCCTCCTTCTATTGGTCAGCATCTTCAATGCGGCCATGGCAAATTGCATCTTTCCCGACTCTTGGAAAGAAGCTGACGTTATAGGTATCCCTAAACTGGGTAAACCTAGTAACGTAGCCACGTCATATAGACCCATTAGTCTCTTAAAGACTTTGGGGAAATTATATGAACGACTCCTCCTTTCTCGCCTGAAAGACTACGTTCAGTCTAAAGGCATTCTGATTGACGAACAGTTCGGTTTTCGAGCTAATCACTCGTGCGTCAATCAAGTGCACCGCATAACGGAGCACATCCTCCAAGGCCTCAATAGGTCCCCTAAGCCGTTCAGCACAGGAGCCCTCTTCTTCGATGTAGCGAAGGCTTTCGATAAAGTCTGGCATAACGGCTTGATTTACAAGCTGTACAATCTCGGTGTCCCAGACCGTCTCGTGCTCATCTTACGAGACTTCCTTAGGGATCGCAGTTTTCGCTATCGCGTAGAACGAAGTCATTCGTCTCCCCACCCCATAGGTGCAGGTGTCCCCCAGGGCTCCGTGCTTTCCCCTCTACTCTATTCCCTATTCACAAACGATATACCTCGTCCCTCGAACGTTAATGTGGCGCTCTTCGCGGACGATACGGCGCTCTACTGTTCTCACCGACACGTCCGTCGTATAAGCCTGGCCCTCCAGTCTGCCGCCAACGCCTTAGGCGATTGGTTTCGGAAGTGGAGAATCGAGGTTAACCCCGAGAAAAGTGCAGCAGTGCACTTCGCCCGGGGCCGAAAATCGGTAAAGGTCACAAGGCAACTCACCCCAGTCCACCTATATGGCCAACCCATTCCGTGGGTTAAAAAGGTCAAATATTTAGGGGTCACTTTAGACTCTCGTCTTAATTTCAGAGCCCACATTAAAAGAGTAAGAGATCGAGCAGCCTTTGTTCTCGGTCGTCTTAAGCCAATGTTAAACAAGTACAGTAAAATGTCTCTTAGAAATAAGGTGACGCTTTACAAAACTTGTATTCGGCCCATACTCACATATGCGAGCGTAGCGTTTGGTCACACCAACACTACTTCCTTGCAAGTCTTACAAAATCGCTTTATGCGAGGCGCAGTCGGCGCCCCGTACTATATGCGTAACATCGATCTCCATAGTGATTTCGAGCTTCCGACCATAAAAGCCTTCATCAAAGATGCGTCTAAACGCTACTTTGAGACGGCAGCCCTCCACCCCAATCCCCTAATTAGGCAATTTAGGACCGTTTAGATATCCGAGGCACGTCATAATTGACTCCGACGATGATATAACCAGCAGGCTCAAAGCTCAAGCGCCTTCAGCGCTCGCGTCCGCGATCACAGATTATAGAAATATATACAGAATACGTCGCCGCCGGCGGCGACGGAACATTAGACAGCTTAGTTTTAACACACACACACACACTCGAGCGCGCGGGTATACTAGGTTCACTAATATACCCGGGCGCTTCGACTAGTTAGATTTAAATAATAATAGGCGAGTGCTGAAGAGTTTCTTGCCGTTTCTTCTCTTCAGAACGCCTTTGCTATTTTCCGAAACGGCGGTAAAATTTAGTTAGATACAAATTTTAGTTTCTAAGAGCGGTTGCCCAAGCCGAGGTTCGTGTCTAGGACACCCTTGCGCAAACCGCCCCAACTTTTCGCTGAAGAGTGCAAGCAGCACCGCAGCAAAAGTTAGTCCGCGTGTAGTTGTAAAGGCCATCTGCGGCCAACAACAGTAGCCAGTAGTTAGAAAAAAAAAAAAATGATAAGTGGACCACGGCGGTCCCCAGGCATAACACCTCGCCTGGCAGGAGATCTCCTCTTTGCCGCCGCACCACAAGCATCCAGCAAACAGTCGCATTCGTCTATCAGAAACGATAAGCGAAGTTAAGCAACGTCGACCGTGGTCAGTATTTGGATGGGTGACCTCTTTTCTTCCATGTTTAAGAAGGATCGTTAAATAGTCATAACAATTATAATTAAACATAACGCTGTATAATCAGCTAAAGGCGAGAATAGCTACCTTAGCTCGACAAAGTCCATATAAAGGCAGTGCGGGTAGACTTGCCTATATGGCCCAAGCCTCCAGAAAAAGAGGCCTGTGCCTCTGCAGTAGGGCACTACTAGCTCGACAACGTCCGCTAAGACACACTAAGTCAGTGCGGTAGACTGACTCTATATGGCCCAAGCCTCCAGAAAAGAGGCGTAGGGCTTTTTAAAAAAACTTTATTTAATCTTGACGGTTAACTATGTCATTTTGGACCGAAACATTTTTTGTTTTAAACTAAAATATAATGTTATTAATTTAAGAGCTGATGTAGTCTAGTTAAGAGCACTATTCTCTTGTGTGAACTAGAAATTTCTTCCGTGCAATAAAGCACGATGTTCTACGCCCAAGAAAACTAAGTGTTTCAAATAAAGAAGCATATTTTTCTTCAATGAATTAAATATTGTTTCAAATTGATAGAGTTTTATTTACTGGTTCAATGAAATTTGATCTTGTGATAACTTCATATTATTTTAAATATTTAAGAGAAATAATATCTTAGATGAAGTAAATATTCGTTGGTGCATATATGAAACGATATTCTCTTGGCTCAACTAATTCTTTTTTACCGTGTAGCTGCTCGTGTTGCTTCCTACTGAGTTGCTCTTTGTACCAATCACAAAATTTGTAATCTTTTTTTTTTGCGGATAATGTTGGGGTTGTGTCGATATTACAACTGTGAAAACCATAAATAACAAGAGGACTATAGACTTCATAATATAAAAAGTGGATCTAAAATGCAGCTTTGGTTCGACACCACTTCGTTGAATGGTACCTACCAATTTTTTTTTGGTATGATGAAAGGCAAGCAATGGGTATATGATACCAGATATTATTGGTCTATTGGAATAGCTATAAAATAAAATCAAACCTGTAGTAGTACTCGATCGATTCGAGGACGAAAAAAAATTATAAACCTATCAAAAAATGTTGCGGCCTGGGGTTAGAATTCATTTATTTTTGGTATGATGGACGGCTAGCAAGGGGTATATATGACGTTAGATATTAATAGTCTATTGCAATAGCTTTAAAATAAAATCAAAAATAAAGTGATACTCGATCGATAAGGGGAAGAAAAAAATTTGTGACGAAAAAAACAACCGGCTGCAAGAAGATGCACTAAAAAGGTAAAAATAACTACTTAATTCCAAAAATCTGATCTTAATTACAGTTTTAAGTGTGAGACTTCATTTATTAGTGGTATGATGGACGGCAAGCAAGGGGTATATGACGCTAGATATTAATAGTATATTGCAATAGCTGTAAACTAAAATCAAAACTAGAGTAATACTCGATCGATAAGGGGACGAAAACAAATTATAAACATATTAAAAAATAATAATGTCTGTGTTGACATTTCTTTTATTTTAAATAATCATAATTGCAATAGCTATAAAATAAAATCAAAACTAGAGTGATACTCGATTGATAAGGGGAAGAAAAAACTAAAATAAAACAAAAAAAACAACCGGCTTCATAAAGATGCACTAAAAAGGTAAAAATAATTACTTATTTCCAAAAATCTGATCTGAATTACAGTTTAAAATAATTACTTATTTCCAAAAATCTGAGTTGAATTACAGTTTTAAGTGTGAGACTTCATTTATTTTAGGTATGATGGACGGCAAACAAGGGGCATACGACACTAGACATTATTGGTCTATTGAAATAACTATAAAATAAAATCAAACCTGGAGTAATAATCAATCGAAAAAGGGACGAAAAACCAGAGTGATACTCGATCGATAAGAGGACAAAAAAACAAGTCGGACAACCGTCCGGAATCGTGACAACTTGTGCCTTTCACTTTTTATGTCTGTCTCTCTCGCTCTTAGGCGGGCTAACCATGCCGCGTGCCTCTCACTCGCTCTCATTGTGAGCGCATAACGTGAGCGGAGCGTAACGCAGTTTCTTGAAGTGTCACCCGGCAAACCAATTTATAAGACGTTGTCACGTCAAAAAATATTAACCTATTAAAAAATGTTAATGTCTGAGTTGAGCCTTTTTTTTACTTTTAGTTTAATTGACGGCAAGTAAGAGGTATATTATGACGATAGATATTAATAGTATATTGCAATATCTGTAAACTGAAGTCAAAACTAGACTGATACTCGATCGATAAGGGGACGAAAACAAAATATAAACATAAAAAATGATAATGTCTGAGTTGAGACTTCATTTATTATTGGTATGAGGGACGGTAAGCATGGGATATATGACACAAGGTATAAATAGTATCAAGGTATCAAAATTAGAGTGATGCTCGATCGATAAAAGGAAGAAAAAATTTTTTAAACATATTACAAAATGTTAATGGCTTAGTTGACGTAAGCTGTATTTATATATTATAATATCACTAGCTTTTGCCAGCGGCTCCACTCGCGCTTAATTTGGTAATTGGCGTAGAATTTCTACGGCAAGTCCTTGATTAGATTAAGAAAGTGTGCTATATAGCAAGCTACAGCTATATTTCTTCTTCTTGTTATTTCTGTGGGAACATTTGAATTTTTCTGGATAAAAAAAGCCTATGTCCTAGATCAAATGCAAACACCAAGCAAACTATAAGCCGCACAAGTCAAATTTGGAAGGCAAAGTCCGGAACTTTCTACAAATACCAGGAATTTCCTCTGGAAAACTTTTGTATTGAACTGGTAACCCTAGCCAGGGTACTAGAACAAAACCAGCTTAGTTAATTAACTAACTTGTACTCGTAAGTATATCGTATAGATTTAGACATATACACTAGATGGCCAACATTCAAAAATAGCTTTAAGCAACTTATTTATGTGTGAGTGCGGAGAAACTTTAAATAATGTGTTTTAGTGTGACTGCCTCTGTGCCTATACTGTGGTCTGATACAATGTGCTTCTATATAATATTAGTTTTGTCCGACGCCTCTAATTTCTAAATTGGTGTTGCAGAGAATTTATAGCTTATTGTTGTATTAAGATTTACACCCTGTGTTGTCAACGGGGCGTAGTAGGATAATTGATGGCAACATTGTCCTTATGTTAAAGTAGGAGTTATTTGAATTATATCGAATTGAATGTTGGAAATGTACCATTTTCAATGATAAAACAATTGTGTACAATGTGTACTGTCAATAAAAAACCAAGTTGATCATTGCGCTTTTTGTTTAGCCTTCGCTTTACTTAGCTTTAAACATTTGTACACATATTTATTAAGCCATAGTGTGATATATGTATATGAATGAATGGTATTTGATCATTTGTGCTTGAAATACTCGTGTTACACGCTAGAAGCTATGTCAAGCCAAGCACCGGCTTTAGAATACAGACCAAATTTGTTCATTCAACAAACAAATAAATTTGTCCTGTATTTAAGTTAAGTACGTAATTAATTTGTCATGTATCCCATGCATTTTTCATGATATTATAACAGAGATTTACGAGTTTTACTTACTTGAATGCTTTTATTCTTTTCATCTCTTCTCATTTCTATTGTGTAGTGTAAAGGAGAACGGTACCTAACAGCCATTCATCTTATGGGTAGCTTAAAGGAAGTTTTAATATCGATAATGGCTGAAGTAACTGAGATAATGGATTGAGCTATGGAGTAAATTGGATCCAGGGATTACTACAGAGAAAGAAAATAAAAGTAAAAATGGAGATTGCAGAATAAAATTACAAACATTATATCATGACACATTTAATGTCATATCAACGCACAGCCCAAACCGATGGGTCTAGAAATTCGAAATTTGGTACGTGGATTCCTTACGTCAAGTAGGGCTCAACTAAGAAAAGATGTTGCAAAATTCGTCTACTAAAGAGGTGAAATAGGAGTTGGAATTTTATATGAAAATCAGTCAATTTTGTAACGAAATTTATCAAAAAATGGTATTAGGCCTTAAGTTTGCAAATTAAGATTGACGTTTTTCATAGTTTTTTAAAATAATAATCTTTAAGGGGGCAAAATAGGAGATGAAAATTCGTATGAGAACTTCGATATACCGGCCTGGCATTTTTTCATTTTTGGATTTCTTCCTATATTTGCTTCTTGCAAAATTTTATGATTTTACACGGAAAAAAAAGAGTTTCCAAGTTCTATTCCACCAAAGTAATTTGCATTCAGTCAAGAAATCCAACTATTTTGGACATATTTTGTTCACAGAAGGCAATATTATTTCCCAGAAAAAAAATCATTTTATCAATCGAAATTGATAAACTTCTTTTCGTATGAACAAATTTTTTTTTAACCAAATAAATGTTCGTTTTAGATCAACCAAACTTAAATTAATTACCCTAAGACAGTTAATGTTCTTGTATAAAATAAATACATTTTTATATGCAACATTTTATTTTTCTTCGTTTGAAAAAAAAAATATTTTGCTTTAATATAATTTATTTTGCGCCAAAATCATGGTTTTCTTAAATCTGCGACGTCACTTATTAAAAACTATATTTTTCGATGAAAATAATTGTATCTTAAATCAAAGCCAGTGAAATGTTCAGTTAAGATAATATTGTTTTGAATTAGAGAAAATAATAATTTTAACAGAATTTGTTAGATTCTTGACTCAAAATCTGATATTTTATGCTAAAACTATTGTTTTAGTCGAAACAAATAAAATACCTGCTTTAAAATATTAAACATTTTCGTTGAAATTAATCAACTAGTATCCCTTTGAACAAATTTTCTTTTCGTTTAAGTAAATACCTGCATTTTCAAAATTGAATGAATCTCATCACTGTCCTTCATAGGATTTCGTGTTGACTTTTAATTTTAAATAATTGTTTATTGTAGGGTTTTGTGCGTCAAATTAGTATCAGTTTATGCGAGAAACCTACAGTTAATTATTTTCTGAGAATTGTAAAGCTTGTAGCGGATCATATCATACCGCTACAAGCAAGGCTGACGTCACGCGTCCTACATCGCGCTATCAAAGTTTCTTCTGTCGATGAGTATATATAGAAAACCGAACAGAATGATAAGTGGACCACGGCGGTCCCCAGGCATAACACCTCGCCTGGCAGGAGATCTCCTCTTTGCCGCCGCACCACAAGCATCCAGCAAACAGTCGCATTCGTCTATCAGAAACGATAAGCGAAGTTAAGCAACGTCGACCGTGGTCAGTATTTGGATGGGTGGCCGCTTTTCTTCCATGTTTAAGAAGGGATCGTTAAATAGTCATAACAATTATAATTAAACATAACGCTGTATAATCAGCTAAAAGCGAGAATAGCTACTTAGCTCGTCAAAGTCCATATAAAGGCAGTGCGGGTAGACTGCCTATATGGCCCAAGCCTCCAGGAAAAGAGGCCTTTGCCTCTGCAGTAGGGCACTACTAGCTCGACAAACGTCCGCTAAGACACACTAAGTCAGTGCGGTAGACTGACTCTATATGGCCCAAGCCTCCAGAAAAGAGGCGTAGGGCTTCTTAAAAAAACTTTATTTAATCTTGACAGTTAACTATGTCATTTTTGACCGAAACATTTTTTGTTTTAAACTAAAATATAATGTTATTAATTTAAGAGCTGATGTAGTCTAGTTAAGAGCACTATTCTCTTGTGTGAACTCGAAATTTCTTCCGTGCAATAAAGCACGAAGTTCTACGCCCAAGAAAACTAAGTGTTTCAAATAAAGAAGCATATTTTTCTTCAATGAATTAAATATTGTTTCAAATTGATAGAGTTTTATTTACTGGTTCAAAGAAATTTGATCTTGTGATAACTTCATATTATTTTAAATATTTAAGAGAAATAATATCTTAGATGAAGTAAATATTCGTTGGTGCATATATGAAACGATATTCTCTTGGCTCAACTAATTCTTTTTTACCGTGTAGGTCAACGAGAAATAAGGTTTTGATTTATTTGTGTCACAATATGCGACAAAAATTACCGTACTTTGGGATCATTTTTTATTGCATCGTCTTTAGCTTTAAGTGACCGCAGATTTAAGTAGGTATTTCATATTAATTTCAACTTGATATCTTCACGCATCCCTGAGAAGAGTGGTCTTGACAGACAGACAGACAACAAAGTGATCCTATGAGTGTTTCTTTTTTCCCTTTTGAGGTCCGGAACCCTAAAAACACTAAGTCGGAAGCCTAGAACAATACAAATTTTTTCGATAATAGCCGACCATTAGTTACATATTTCTGTAGAAGCACATTTTTGAAATTATCATTTTTTAAAAAGGATATCATACATGACTATTGTCAGCGCAAAAGGACATCAGGATTCGTTCTTCGATGTGCAAATGTTATATTAAATTTTTTTTAACCGATTAAATTAAAATTAGTATTGAATAAGTAGCAGCACTAACTGAATAAGTTAAATATTACTAAGCAATTTGTGTGTACACTGTGTCTGTTTTAAAAGCAATTCAAGTACCAAAAAGACGACTTTGGGCATATCAATTCGTAAGCTCTGCCTAACTATGCTAATTTTTAATTTTTATCTTTTCACAATACTCGTCTCGTACCATCCTAACACTTTTTACCGAAGAAGTGGTCAACGAACCGGTATTGGTAACTGTAGGTAACCGGGAAAAGATCGGCATGGCAGTCCAAGGTTCTACCATTTAGGCAACTAGGTCGTCTTATTAGCTTAAGCTATATTATGTACGTTTGATTATAGATAGGTAGGTAGATAAGTAGGTAGGTAGGTAGGTAAATAGGCAGGTAGGTAGGTAGGTAGGTTGTGTAAACAAAAATAATGAAATGTTGCTATTAAAAATAAATTATAGTAAAACGGTCTAACACTTTTAAAGGCAACAAGACTCTTAACATAACGAGATTGTCGACGTTATAAAGCAGATGGTCTTGTTTTGTTTTACTCGTACTTTCTCACGACATTTCTTTTCCTGTTATTTTTTAAATACAACCTTTTTGTCTAAGTGGCCGCGGCCGCAGTCACAGTCACAGCGATTACTTATACTTTACGTAAAAGCGTTAAAATGTTTTGACTTTCGCTACTATTGTTCTATAATTTTATTGTTATTTTGTTTTGAACTTTTCTATTTAGAAGACAGACGGGGAAAGATTATCACATTTAACAACATCTAATGTATAAAGATTTTAATTGGACACATTAAAATTTTATAAATTAGATAGTATTTATGTAACTAATTATGTAGGTACCTTAATCCTACTACTAAGGTGGCAAATAAGCACACGGTCCGCCTGATGGTAAGCGGTCACCGTGGCCTATGGACGCTTGCAACACCAGGGGTATCACTCGCGCGTTGCCGACCCTTCAAAAATCCAATAACTTCTTTCTTGAAGAATCCCATACTGTAGTCCTTAGAGAAAACGTTGGCAGGAAGCTCATTCCACAATCCAAGCGTTCGCGGGAGGAAGTTTCTCTGAAATATACAATAACACAATAAAGTAAATAACATTATGTTTGCTAGCGCTACTCCTTGTGGATATGGTCTGCGATGGTCAATTTCATCTTGCACAATTTACAATATAATTTCGTATTTTGTCGAATTTCGAGACAATTCACTAATAATTTATTAAATAATTTTATTTTTATCGAACGATAGAGAATCCTACTACTAGTTTTATAATAACTTAATTCCAGTGCACGTCTCAGTATCTATAGCTACCATACTATGCGCACGTCGAGTGCCAAATGTTCAAGAACTATATTCATAGTGCTTGTTCCAATTACACTCATTATGTATGTAGGTACCTACTACCACTTGAGATCTACTAAAGTTCCGTAGGTTTCAAACCATAGATTTACCGGTTTTTTGCATCATACGAACCTCGTCCTGACAATTACGAACAAAACAAAAAAGAAATCAGCCAAATCGGTCGGGCCGTTCTCTACTGATACTCCGTCATATAATGCCGTGCCATGACAGTTTTATGATTCTTTTAAATGTGCCTTGCTCACTCAGCGCAAGATATTGGGGTACTTGTGCGAAGCCCATTGTCTCCTCTTACCATGGGCGGATCCAGCGGGGGGCCACAATAGTGCATTTCAATAATTATTGAATGGTTTACCCTTAGTGCGGGAGTCTTGCTTGAATCAGTTGGTCTGGGTAAACTCTATGTTACACGTACGAATTACCGCGCTATCACATCTGAAATTTGAGAAGATAATATAATCACTCCTGAGCTACACTTAGTATAAAGAAGAGAAAGCGCTAGTTTTGTTCCATTTAAGCGGTGCCAAGTCCCGATATACAATGTTGCATGTTTTAGTGTGATTTTAAAGCCGTTTCACGTCAAAAACACTAAAGAAACTAACGACACTCAAAAAAACCTCCCGCCATTAGCGACTGGTTATATTTAATTTTTTCTTATTAAATAGCAAGCTGTTCAAAATATACGTAATTGTTGGCGTGAAATAATTATGCGATTAATTGAATTGACATGGAAAATTGTAAACTACTAAACTAAAACCACAAATCTGATGCATACATCAAACTTATAAAAAATATAACAGATAGAAAGCATGTGTAACACTTCAATATTTGCTTAATATGTATGAGCGTAAAGATTTATCTTTTGCAATCTGCAGATAATCTGACATCTGATTAATAGTTTGATGCTGGTAAGTTTCTATTGAAATTATTCATTTATCTTTTGACACAAGTCGAGTCTGTTTATTAAATGTTGTTAAAAAGTCAAATCGTTCGCTGTTAAGTAAAATCTTAACTAAAACTGTTACCGTCTGGAGGTCACTCAGATGTATAGCTGTACGATTTTTTTTTTCAATTGATTTTGTTGTTGGTATTACAATAGCAACACTTAAACACACTTAAGTAGGTACGCTTAACTCAGTTAGGTAGGTACGAAAAACTCGGTTAGGTAGGTAAGCCAAACTCAGTTAGGTAGGTACGAAAAACTCGGTTAGGTAGGTAAGCCAAACTCAGTTAGGTAGGTACGCCAAACTCAGTTAGGTAGGTACGCAAAACTCAGTAAGGTAGGTAAGCCAAACTCAGTTAGGTAGGTAAGCCAAACTCAGTTAGGATGGTACGCCAAAGTTATGCTATCAGTTTAATTCCCTTTTTTAATCTACCTAGTCAAATCGTTGCGATCAGGAATTTTAAATCATTGTGAGGCTTTTCACGGGTTTTTCCATTTTTGAAATATTTGACTACAAAGTCATTTTTGGTTTGATTTGTGTCGTTTTGTGTGATAAACTATGTGACGCATTGTAAAAAACATGTAAAAAACCAAAATCCTAGCTCACAAACTTACAGCATTATAACACGACAAAATAAAGTCGAATGCTTTGCGAGAGATAGTTGAATAAGTGAAGGTTATTTTCCAACCAGAACAACGATAGAACGTAGGTATAGTAAACTTAGCCCAAGCAAGAGAAGCAAGCCGTTTTTTATAATATTATTTTACAATGGTTTTACCAGTAGGTACGAGGGGATACTAAAAAGTTTGCGGAAGGAAGAGATGTGTGGGGTGGCAGGGGTATGAGTTGCTCATTTGGGTAGGCACTAATAGATCACTCTATAAATATACTAGCTTTTAGCAGCGGCTTCGCCCGCCTTAAATTTGGTTAGCGGCTTAGGATTCTTACGACCACTCCTTGATTATACTAAAGAAGTTTGTTATAGCAAGCTTTAGCTGCAGCTATGGTTCGTTTATGGAATTCGGTTACAGTTACTGGGCATAAAAATAGCTTTTGTCATGTTCCAGGATCTAACCTCTATATGTGCCAAGTTGATGATGAAGCGTGATTTAGTAACAAACAACCAAACATCCAAACTTTTGCATTTATATAATATTAATGGGATAGCTGGTAATTAAGGCCCCTCTTACAGCCCACTAGCGCCGCTATTAGTTAAAAGTGGCCGTTTTTAGCAGAAATGCTAACTGTAACTCACAGATATTATGTAGAAACTACATTAAACTTTCTAAAAATAGCTTATAACCAGCTTTATATTTGCGACATTTGGATTTTAGAAATTCGTTTTCTACGAAGAGAAAATTGAGGATATCTAATAGCGGCGCTAGTGGGCTGTAAGAGGGGCCTTAATGAATTTTGTCAGCGGCTTCACTCTTACGTTTAATTATAGGAACTAATGACTAATTATACTAACGAAGTTTGCTATAGCAAGCTATAGTTAGTTTTAGCTCGGTTATAGTTATTCCCGCGTTAATTCCGGTTAATTTAGTTCTTAATTTTTCGGTATAAAAACTATCCTATGTCTTTACCTGAAACTCAATCTATCGTCATACTAAATTTCATCTAAATCGGTCCATGCATGTCTTATGAAGTAACAGACAGTCAGACAGACAAAAACAATTTTTGCATTTATAATGTTTATAGGAACAAGTTTAAACCTAATTGGGTCATTAAATTCTGAGACATCGACGACATATACCTATCTACTTTTAAAAAAATGTACCTATTTTTTATTATTTTATGTATATGGCTAGTTTTATATATTCTCTTCTTCTTACACTGATCTCATCAAAAACATAACATGTACAAAAATGCACAAACCTCGCAACGCAGTTTTTCTGCCATTAAAAGTTGTGAAATTAAATGTAAACAAAGTCGGTTAATTCAGTACCTACCTATCTATGGTAGCAGCTATTCAACCACTTTGTCCTAAATTGATATCTAGTTAGTTAGCTAAGAACATTTTATAGTAATCATATAAATAAAAATAATCTATACATATACTAACTAACCGAACCGACACTACTGCACCGATTTCAAAAATTCTTTAACCATTAGAATGCTACATTATCCTTGAGTAACATAGGCTATATTTATTACTAGAAAAAATTAGGGATCCCTACTAAAACTTCAATTATGTAACCCAAGGTGTAAAAAAATTTGCCATAAAATGTCTTTTATCGTATGCGCTGCGGAAACGAATAATGTTGAAAACAATGTTCTACAATATTAAAGAACATATCAATATCTATAAAAAACTTCGTCATACCGTATGTCCAACTGTAGTTGTTATGTCACTATAATATATACTACACGTAAGTAACTTAAATAATTGCATTGCATGTTTAATTTGATTCTCCTTCCCTTTCATTCCGCGAACTTTTTGACCCCCCCTCGTATATTAATATATAATACGTTTATAAAAAATACGCTGTTTGTGGTATAGATTAACCACGACATTATAATTCTTAATGACTGGAATAAGACATGTAATTTAACAAAATAAAGGTTAAGTTTGCATGCACTGTTACTTATCAGGTTCGCCATGTCCGGCTAAACACATTACCCTACTATCAGAGCAACATGGTAAACAGAAGCATGTTATTAGCAAGCAGTATTTTGCACATCAATAAGGTTGAGATAGCGATGGGAGAGAAAATGTGTTCGCATTTATTTAGCGTACGCACACTAGGTGTTGCGTAAAGTGGTTTCGCCGTCGCGCCCTTTAACGGGCGTTATTGTTAAAAAAATATCAGCGTTTATTATATAGGTACTGGGCCTTGCGTATGCAATTTTAAATGTGAAATATACGGTTTCTTTTGCATTCTTAACATATATATCTATATATAATACCTTTAAACGAGCAATTCTTGTATATATATATATATAGATACATAATCTGAATCTCGGAAACGGCTCCAACGATTTTCATGAAATTTAGTATGCGGGGATTTCGGGAACGATAAATCGATCTAGCTAGGTTTCATTTTTAGTAAACGTCTTTTTATTCATGTTTTTAGGCAATGATAAACTGAAAAATATGACTCTTCTTGACATCTATTGGCGAGTGATAAGCAACACTAAAGCTACTTGACAACAGATGGCGTTATTAAGCAACGCCTAAGCTACTTGACAATAGATGGTGTAGTTGAAAAAACCCGAGCAAAGCTCGGTCCTTAGGAACTATTTATTTAACTTTAAATTTTCCACGGTAATGCCACATCAGGGCATAATCTTCTTTCTAATTTTCAGCCTGTAGCGAGTGAAGTATTTTATTTTGTATATTTAGTGTGTAATTAGCTTTAAATTACCCTTTTGCGTGTTATGTCAAAATCATTGTAAAATTCTATATCCATACATGCATGGAATGCCATACTCATTTACGTCAACAGTCTTTTAAATCAGATTTTTAAAAAGATGACGGATGGAAAATTATTGAAAAGGAGTCTTTTGGAGATTTTCTCAAAGATAGATGTTTAAAACCAAAATTTGCAATTTTTACCTAAAATAAATAGGAATTAATCTTTTTGGAGTGCATCAAGTTCTGAGAGAAGCAGGAACTAAGGAGATGTAAATTACAAGAGGAATTTACCGCACGAGCTTTAATAAGAGAAGGTTTGATATTCTCGATAAAATATCTCAAGGTTGTGGGTTCTACCATAAACCCTCCCATCAGGTACCTAAGTGCATTTATTTGGATAGGTGATTATTGCTATATTGATTCTGCGGATTGGCTTTTTTTCGCCATATTGATTTTTAATTTCTCAATCTGAAAAGAATGGTAATGGCATAGATTGCTGAAAATTTGGTGAAAATTACATCATATTACGATTAATTGATATTTTCGACAATACAGTCGACCCGAAGGAAAAATTACGATACCATCGTCTAGATAGGAAAAAGACGGCAAAACAGATAAATTCGGAAACTGAATTTATTATGGAATTATAGACTTTCAAATTGTTTATTTGTGAATTAGTGATTGTATATAAAACTAAAAATAAATTGTATTAACGAACCTATCTTTTCATTTATCTTCCCCTGGGGAATTGAGTCTTAACAAGCGGCGCCCAACGGGATAAAAAATACAATTTTTTATAGTTCTGTATACGATCACCTCACGCAAAAGGTTTTTTTTAAAAAAAAAAAAATAGACATAATTTATATTTTTTTTTTTTTCAAAATTCAAAAAAAAAATGCAACTATCTGCGTTACATTCATGTTTTACATGAGATTTTCGGACTCGTTTGGCTAATAACTATTATTTTTCTTTCGTCTCTTGTTTAAACAGTTAAAAGGTTGTATTGTAAGAAAACCTTATTTATTTACTAATCGTCAGATTAGTAACGAATTGCTAATATTAATAGTGTTTAATATTCATATAGGTCCACCAGGAGAAAATACTTCGGAGAAAAACGTTGACATCGTTTTTTCTTGTTTTTTTTTGGACAAATGGAGACAGTGAAAAGCTGTGTCGTTTAATTATTTATATTTGTCTCAAGTGAGGGGTTCTTTTACTACGTTATAAAACTACGTTATTTAACTAATAAATAAAAAGTCCCTACTAATAATAATTTTATTTTTGTTGTTTCCAAGATTATCTTCGTCGATTATGTCTAAATCAGTACTTGACATAAGTGGGATTACACGTATAACATCTTGGAATCAAATATATTAATATTGTTTTTACAGAGAGACTGTAAAGTAGTAAAAGTTTCGTTACGATTATTTTACTATTTTCTTTAAAGGAAGTGTGTGTCTGTGAGAACTTTAAAAATAAATATATATATATACAATAAAATTAGTAAAAATGGAAAAATCTATTAAATATCACTTGCTCAACAAGAGTGAGCTGATCTATGAAACTTTAGTGAGATTTGAGAAACCAGCAGAATCTTTAATAGGTCTGAAGCGTCAAATATTAAAGTTGGTTGAAAAATTACCAACTAATGAGGTACTTGAGTCAACTTTAGATCCCAAAGAGGATATTGAAGGTGTAAAAGCTACTTTAACTTTTATAAAACAAAAGTTAGAGGACACAGGTATTAATAAGGAAAAAATTAAACGATTGGAAGCTTTTTTAAATCATATACATTTTAGATACTTACGTATTGACATCACGGATAAGTTAAACTTGGGTCCAGAACTGGCTACAGTTAAAAATGAGTTCCAAAAATTGGATAAATTATGGAATAACAAGATTTTAGAGATTACTGAACTAGAATTTAATTCATTACAAGAAATTTCTGATTTAACTGATGACAATAGGTCAGAAGTCGGTAGTTTACCTGGAATTAACCAGGTATCTCAAAAATTTAATGAGGTCTTCAATAATTTAGAAGATGTAGACGTTAAACAAAATAAATTTATTACAGTTTCTTGTGATAGAAGCTCTGCACTTGAATTGAAAAGATTCAATTATAATGGGAAGTCCTGCCCTAGGTCGTTTTTACAAAAACTAGAAGAATTTAGGCTTTCTAGGAATATAAAGAAAGATTTACTGTTAGCTAGAGCGTTTGAACTCTTTTCTGACGACGCTTTACATTGGTTTAGATTTATTAAAAAAAAGGTAAGCAATTGGGACGAACTTTGTATTAAATTAGTTGAAGATTTCGGTAGTTTCGACTACGATTATAAATTATTGAACTATATATACAAACGTACTCAAGGAGAAAACGAGAATATCATTATTTATACTGCAATAATGTCTGAAATGTTCAATAGGTTGAAGAAATCGCTTTCTGAGAGTGATCAATTAGAAATTTTGCTTCGAAACATCAGACCATGTTATTCCCTTTTTGTAGTACAAGCTAATGTAGTATCCATTGAGAATTTAATTAACATCTGCAAGAAATATGATCAATTTCTTGACAAAAACAGGAATTTTAAAGAACCACAAAACGGTGAAGTGATGTTTTCAGATTTTAACTATAATAAACCTTGTAGTTCTGCGAAAGTCCCCTTTGCATATAACAAAGGCAATAACTATGAAAATTGGAGACAGAATGAGTTTCGGATGGAACCACTTAATAGTTTTAAATCATTTAAAAACTATGAACAAAAACCTACGGTTCGATTTGAATCTAGATCCCCTACGTATAAACCAATGGGTTATAGGAATCAAAATTTCAATTCGGCGAATTATGAGTCGCCTAGGAAAATTGCAGCGGTTCATGAAAATCGTCCGCCATTTTGTGTTCGATGCCGTGTACATGGACACGAACTTAGTAAATGCTCATCTAACAACATTGTTTGTTATAGATGTGGTTTTAAAAATGTAAGAACGATTGATTGCCCAAATTGTAATCAAGGTAATAATAATAACGTTAAAAATACTACAAATTATAATCAAAAAAACTAGGAAACAGGGGTCGTTGTGAACAAGTTTTACATGACTGGTCGTCATGGCTTAACAAAATCAACATTTTTTTCAATTCCTTTCGTAATACTTCGATCCTGTTTAAAAATGAAAATGATAATTTACGTCCTTTTTTAAAAATAAATATAAAAGAGACAGAATGTATGGGTCTCTTAGACACAGGTTCTTGCATCAGCGTTTTAGGGAATAATTCACATCTAGCCATACAAAAGCTAGGTTTTACACTTTTAAGGGATGAGAATATAAAAGTTTCGACTGCTGGTAAAGCAGTACACCAAGCTATTGGCTATTTTTTATTGCCAATGGTATTTAATAAACAATGTAATATAATTAAAACATTTGTTTTCCCAGATTTGTTCCCTTCAATAATTTTAGGGATAGATTTTTGGAAATCTTTTAATTTGGCACCTAATCTTTTTCAAATTAAGAACGAAATTAAAAAATCTAATATTTCTGAACTTTCTAAAGTGGAAAACAAGATTCAGTTTTATAATAACCTTTCCCCTCTTCAAAAGGAGACGGCGGACAGAGTTATTAGTATTTTAAAGCTATTTCGTTTGAGGAAACTGGCATTATTGGTGAAACTAATCTAGTTACACATAGAATAGATACTGGTGATCACGCACCGATTAAACAACGAAATTATAGGCTATCTCCGGAAAGACAACGGGTACTTAGTGAAGAAGTAGATAAAATGATAAAGTGGGACATTATTGAACCATGCGAGAGCCCATGGTTATCTCCAGTCTTAGTTACGCCTAAGAAGAATGGCGAATGGAGATTTTGTTTGGATAGTAGGAAATTAAATTCAATTACTAGGAAAGACGCGTATAATTTACCTTTTATTAATGAAATCTTAGATAATTTGTCTAATGCGAAATATTTAAGCAGTATTTATATTGCAAAAGCATTTTGGCAGATTCCTTTACACGTAGATGACAGAAACAAAACTGCGTTTTACGTTCCGACACGCGGCAGCTTTCAATTTAAACGATTACCCTTCGGGTTATCAAATAGTCCTGCTACACAACAGAGATTGATGGATTCCTTGCTTTCTCCCAATTTTAACAACAAAGTATTCTGTTATTTAGATGATATTATCATTATTAGCGAGAGTTTCGAAGAACACATATCCCTTTTAAATCGAGTACTTGAAAAACTCACAAAGGCTCGTTTAACTATTAATTTTGAGAAGTGTAAGTTTTTTAAAAATGAGCTAAAATATCTAGGTTACATCGTGGATGAACGTGGTCTACGCACAGACCCAGATAAGGTGAAAGCCATTCTTGAAATTCCTACTCCTAAATCGCGTAAGGAGGTTCGTCGTTTTTTAGGAACAGCTAGTTACTATAGACGTTTTATACCCAATTTTAGTACTGTAGCTGGTCCTCTTAATTTATTAACGTCTGCGGGTAAAAATACGCCAAGATTTAAATGGACGAAAGAAGCGGATAACGCATTTAATACTTTAAAAAATCATTTTGTAAATACACCTATTTTAGCTTGTCCCAATTATGATCTACCATTTAGTGTACATTGTGATGCATCTGGTTTTGGCATAGGTGCAATGCTTACTCAGGAGGTAGACGGCAATGAGGTTGTTGTGGCATACATCTGTATGCTAGTGTAGCTATCTGTATGTAAGTCTTTATCTAAACAACAACGGAATTACTCGGCCACGGAGCGAGAAACGCTAGCGGTTATTCTAGCATTAGAGCATTGGCGTTGTTTTCTTGACAACGGGAAACAATTTATTATTTTTACTGACCATGCTGCATTGAAATGGTTTTTAAAATTATCTAATCCAACGGGTAGGTTAGCCAGATGG
Organism: Apoda limacodes; assembly: GCA_946406115.1. NCBI lineage: Eukaryota > Metazoa > Arthropoda > Insecta > Lepidoptera > Limacodidae > Apoda > Apoda limacodes. Next base: position 28,343,460 of record OX291550.1, read on the forward strand.
ACCATTCGGTTGTCTTGCTTTAATTTTATTTTAAAGCATAAAAGAGGAAAGGACAATGTCGTTCCTGATATTTTATCTCGGTCTACCCCTATAATAGAGGACACATCAACTGACGTACAGACTGACGTAGATGATGTTTTCCATAAATACGTAGAACCAATTGATACTGATCGGAGTATGATTTGGTACGAACAAAAGCGTACCAATTGCTTAAATAATCCATCAGATTGTTTAGATTTCTGTATTAAGGACGGGAAATTACTTAAAAAAGTTGAAACGGAACCTGATAGGGATTACATGTGGAAGGAGGTTCCGAATCCTAACGATAGGCTTAATATTATTGCGGCTAAACATACGGCGCCGTCAAACTCACATTTTGGTGCTTTTAAGACCTTCAAAAAGATATCAAAAGATTTTTATTGGCCAGGAATGTTCCGCCAGATATCTAACTACATAGCTGATTGTTCTACATGCTTGGCTTACAAGCATCAAAACCATTCCCCATTTGGTGTCATGGGAAAACCTAAAATTTGTTTACGTCCTTTTCAATGTATCTCCATTGACTTAGTTGGTCCTCTACCAATGACAAGGGATAGGAATCAAAACATCTTGGTTGTCACATGCTGTTTCAGTAAATACTGTTTAATTTTTCCTTTAAAAAAAGCCACAGCGGCTAATGTATTAAAAACCTTGGAAAACGATGTTTTCTTGGTTTACGGAGTACCCCAAACAATAATTATGGACAATGGTTCACAATTTACCAGTCACGATTGTAAAAATCTTTGGGAAAAATATAACATTCCAAAAGTATTTTACACTCCACGTTACTGTCCACAAGTAAATACTGTGGAACGTTATAATAAAACTATTATTACGGCTATTGCAGCCTTAGTAGGCGAAGACCACCGAACTTGGGACAAATTTATTCCACAAGTACAAATGGCTATTAATTCGTCTTGTAATCATACTACTGGCTATTCACCAGCGTTTTTAGTTTTCGGCCGTGAATTAGTGACCGATGGTAATATTTTCGCGAAGTACGAGGACTTCGACAATTTCGTATTTATGCCCAGGGATATTTATGCTGAGCATACCGGGTTTCTTGCTAATATATTTAACAAAGTTGAATTAGCTTTATATAAGGCACATCAGAAGAACGCAGAACATTATAATCTGCGTCGTACTTTTAAAGAGTTTAATGTTAATGATTATGTATGGAGACGCAATCACGTTTTAAGTGATGCCGGTGCTTATTTCAGCACTAAGCTAGCTCCGAAATTCGTAAAATGTCGCGTTATACGTAAAGTTTCGCCGTTAGTATACGAACTGGTTGACTTAAATGATAAAAATGTGGGTATTTACCATATTAAAGATTTTAAATGTTGAAGATACCTCTTAAATTGAGGGCACATTTTGTGCAATTTAATTATAATTAACTACTTATGTTTTGGTTATACTACTTGGTTTTTAAAGCATTTGCTATATATATTATTGTTTATGAAGCTAATATATGCTTTCCTTATTGTTTTGCAACTAACTTAAGAGTTAGTGATGTGTTTTTTAAATTACTAATCACGACATGTTGTTTTTTTTACTTCTTCAAAATTCAAAAAGTCATTTGAACGACACCGTCGTTATTATAAAAATAACATTTAGACGTAATTTAATTTATATTCCTCTTTAACCTCTTCAAAATTCAAAAAGTCATTTGAACGACACCATCGTTATTATAAAAATAACATTTTGACCTAATTTAATTTATATTCCTCTTTAACCATCTTCAAAATGCAAAATGTCATTTTAACGACACCGTAGTTTTTATAAAAATAACGTTTAGGCCTTTATTAATATTTTGTTGTTTTTTTTATCTTTTATTTCCTTTAGAGGAAAAATAATTTTATTTTCTTTCGATTGGCATGCAAGAGATGCTTTGATTTGTATTTATATTTAACTACGAATAATAATTTTCATTAAAGTCGATTGGACGCATTCTTTATTTAAATATTTTGACTGATTCTCAAAAAAGCTATTTGTTCTCTCAAGTCAAGAGACGTAATTTCTTTACTGTAATTGTCTATTTGACACGTAATTGAAACGTAATTTAACGTTATTTTATATTTTTTCTCAATATTACTATAACAACGACAAATGTCGTTGTTGATGTCTGCGACATTGTTTATTGTAATTTTCTTTACATAGTTTCTTTAGTAGTACTCCTTCCTTGGGTCGGTTATACGACTTTTGCGTTATTAAATGGAGACCAAAGAGCACGACATCTTTGGCTCATTATTAATTCTAAAAGCTATTGTAGCTTATTATATAAAAATACATAATTTATTTTAACTAATTTTCTTTATTAATTATCTTATTTCTTACTCGTTTTACTTTCTAGCTACTTTCAAACTTGCAATTTTAGACAGTCTCTTTAATATTTATCTCATAATTAAAGGATTTTAATACAGCGGGGTTTTAGCTTGAGCAGTATGACAACTCATTAAATAAGCTTATGTCCAAAATATGGAGCGGATTGACAACTCTTTAAAAAAGCCCTTGTCCAGGATTTTGAGCGGTGGGATAACTCATTAAATAAGCCTTATATCGTAGTCCTAGTTGTAATAAGGCATTTGGCCAAGATACAACAATTAACATCAAGTCCCTTACAGATCGGTCATGGGGTTCCTTAACGGTTATGCCCTTCGTGTGTGGATGCATGAATAGGAAGTATATGAGGTTAGCGTGTTAGGTTGGGTTAGTATGAGTGATGAGGTTAGAGTATTAGATGCGTACGTGATGTAAGTTTTTAGGGATCGGTTCTGTCTTTTAAATTATTAAACTAACAGCCCGGAAAATTCGTCTAACCGAATTTTCACGAGGAAGGGGGGATAATGTAGCGAGTGAAGTATTTTATTTTGTATATTTAGTGTGTAATTAGCTTTAAATTACCCTTTTGCGTGTTATGTCAAAATCATTGTAAAATTCTATATCCATACATGCATGGAATGCCATACTCATTTACGTCAACAGTCTTTTAAATCAGATTTTTAAAAAGATGACGGATGGAAAATTATTGAAAAGGAGTCTTTTGGAGATTTTCTCAAAGATAGATGTTTAAAACCAAAATTTGCAATTTTTACCTAAAATAAATAGGAATTAATCTTTTTGGAGTGCATCAAGTTCTGAGAGAAGCAGGAACTAAGGAGATGTAAATTACAAGAGGAATTTACCGCACGAGCTTTAATAAGAGAAGGTTTGATTTTCTCGATAAAATATCTCAAGGTTGTGGGTTCTACCATAAACCCTCCCATCAGGTACCTAAGTGCATTTATTTGGATAGGTGATTATTGCTATATTGATTCTGCGGATTGGCTTTTTTTCGCCATATTGATTTTTAATTTCTCAATCTGAAAAGAATGGTAATGGCATAGATTGCTGAAAATTTGGTGAAAATTACATCATATTACGATTAATTGATATTTTCGACAATACAGTCGACCCGAAGGAAAAATTACGATACCATCGTCTAGATAGGAAAAAGACGGCAAAACAGATAAATTCGGAAACTGAATTTATTATGGAATTATAGACTTTCAAATTGTTTATTTGTGAATTAGTGATTGTATATAAAACTAAAAATAAATTGTATTAACGAACCTATCTTTTCATTTATCTTCCCCTGGGGAATTGAGTCTTAACAAGCCAGATCGGTTCAGTTTATTTAGGTGTATAGGAAAAACAAACTTTTTTAAACCCAAACTTTCATATTTAATTTATTACAAGCTTATGCCCGCGGCTCCACTCCCTCTAAATTCGGTAATTAGCTTGGGATTCCTACGGCAAAATAATAAAAAAGTTTGCAGTAGTTTAAGGTATTTTTTTTGCGCAAATGCCACTCACTTGAGGTTTTTCTTAGCAGCTATATCTTTCCCCTCCACACATAAAATTTCAATAAAATTGACTCAGCGGTTCAGTGAAATTACATTTAACTCTTTCGAAAAAAAATGCGTAAAATAAATGTAGCAAGTTTTATATACTGACCTAGTGCTAGTTGGACTCGTACATCAAAGGTCAGTTCACACCGGGACGCGACGCGACGCCAAGCGGCTTGTCACTACGAGCAACGAGACGCGTCTCGGTATGAGCTGACCCTAAAGCTCCGTATTCCTACTGCGATACAACAGCGCGAGATTTATTTACGCTAATTTAAAGACTATTAATGCATTCGATAAACGAGAAAAATGGCTAAAATTGACTATGCTCCTCACATTAAAATTCGTAATACCAGTTTCTAAGTAATAGCGAGAAAAACAAAGAGCATCTAGATAAAGTGCACCGCGCGAGTCCGCATTCCAGTGGTGACCCAGATCACGTGCGTGGTGCAGCGAGGACTGTCTGCGTGCGTGCCAAGTTTGTTTACTCTATTTGGAAATTGACTTAAGATTTATGAATCAGATGAAGGTCTTGTTTTTTTTTGAGTATAAGAGAGGTCAAGGTGACTAAAAAGTAATTGTAATAAGAAAAGATTGAGCGGATTCTATTACGCTTAGATCATTTTAACACAGAAACACAGCTTTCGGACGGGGCTCCCACGGGAGGTTTGATATTATAGTAGGGTTAAGCTGTTCTGTAAATATGTCTTCTAGGTCCTGAATCCAATAAGTTATTAGGAAGAACTGAGTGGCGCAGTGGGAGTACGTTGGACTGCCGTGTCAAAATATTCGGTTCTATTTCCGGTAAATAAATTGTTAATCTTTACGTCGTTGATCGATACCGAGCGGTTATTGCAATAGTTAATCGTCCTCTCAGCCGTTGTTCACCCCGAGTACAAAGGCACTGGTTTCTTCTTAGAAATGAAGGCTTAGGTTCCGCACTGTCCCAGTGCGAATTGTCGGACGTGTTTTTGGAATATAACATAACTTATTAATAAAGAGACACTGTGAGTGAAAAGTGTTTAAGTGATTTTTACCAAGTGTGTAAGCAATTAAACTCCTATTGAAAGTAATTGTTTGATAGTAACATAATATTTTTGTTTTTTAAAAAAAAAATGGCAACTTAAAATAAAAAAAGGAATATAAAACCATTCGATGGTGAAAAATATAGTATTTGGAAGCTTCGAATGCGTAACTTACTGATCAACTTTAAGTGCTTCAAGTGATAGATACCGAAGCTCCAACCGAATGAGGCGTCGAACAGAAATCAAAAGATTGCAAAGAATACGATTATGGAGTATTTATCTAATTCTTTACTAAGTCTAACAAGTGAAGATATAAATGCAAAAGAAATATTCTCAAACTTGGATTAAATTTATGAAAGAAAATCGGCCAAGTGCCAGTCGGACTCGCGCACAAAGGGTTCCGTACCATTATCTACAAAAACGGCAAAAAAAAATCACGTTTGGTGTATGGGAGCCCCCTATAAATATTTGTTTCATTTTAATTAAATAATTTATTTTTAAAATGACTATATAACTAAATATTTTGTGATATATTTTAAGCGTCTACCTGTTACTATTATCAATATCGAGCAAAAACGAGCAAAAAAGTCACGTATATAGGAACCCCCTTAAATATTTATTTTATCCTATTTTTTAGTATTTTTTGTTACAGCGGCAACAGAAATATATCTACTGTGAAAATTTCAACTGTCTAACTATCACGGTTCATGAGATACAGCCTGGTGACAGACGGACGGACGGACGGACTTAGTGATAGGGTTCCGCTAATTACCCTCTGGGTACGGAACCCTAAAAAAAGCATAGTAAAAAAAGCATAGTAATAGTAGTAAGAAGGTGATAACCCTCTCAGAAATCACTTTAGAAGATTCGACGATTTAATATGCAAATTAATAACTGCAGCTACAAAATTGGAGCAGGTTTAATGAAGTTACACACCTTTTTATGACTACCAAGCATTTACGACGGTGTAATAGCTGCAATAGAAACTCTGGCGGAGGACAATCTAACTTTGACTTTTGTTAAAACGCGACTACTTGACCATAAAAATAAATTCATTCATGAAAGACATGATACAAGTATGAAGGTGCTTCGAACGGAAATCAGAAATCCAATATATTTCAAAAACCATTTCATCATAAAAATTCAAAAGGGTTTTTAATCATGTAAATCAACGTTTCAATTAAAATCTGATAAATTTAGAATTTTAAAATGCTATTTCTGATAGAGAAAATGTCATATACAGAAAACTGTTATTTTAATAATGACGCCAAACAACGCTCTGAAAAATTAAACACAGTACACATAGCAAAAAATACAGAAACTGAAAATCCTAGTCTTTCAGGATTTGCAGTCAAAACTTACAATAATGAGTATGATAATAAAGATTGCATATCAATAATTTTGGACTGTGGAGCCTCACATGATAAATAACGATGGAACAGGATGGTATGACCACTGTTTTAGCCAAAGATGGCGAAATAAAGATATTCAAAGAAGGTGGTAAGATGGTAACAAATGGTGTTTATAAATAATTTAATCTTATCCCTTAAACACTTGACGACAAAAACTACTTTGTGATTTTTGTAGATGATTTTTTTTTTATATATCACTAACTTTGTAAAAGTTAGAAATGTAATTGTTGACGAAATAATTTTTCTGTCAAGTAAGCCTTTGAGCCTTCATTAAGAATTTGTAAATGTAACGAGTTGTTATTACAACAAAATACCTGTGTCATTAGATCCACCATCTTATAAATCTGTACGTGAAACAGATGTGCATTCAGACTGCTGTTGATTTCAGAATAAATTGACTACTTCGTCCGTAACCGAATCGACATACTATTATTTAAGAAAGAGTGAGCGAATTAAAAACTTACCCACTGTATCGTATAATGAAAACAATGAGTATATTTTTGTTAATTATTTGATGTATGCGAAATCTTTAGTAAATACCTACTTGATATGAAGAGATTAAATCCAGGGATCATAAATTTTTGTGAGGAAAATAGCATTAAGAGGTAATTAAATCATTTATTGAAAATGAAACCTGGATATTTGTACCAGAACCCGAAAAAAGAAATATTGTCGATTGTAAATGGGTATTTAAAATTAAAAATGATGAAATGGAAAAGCCCTTAAATATAAAGCTCATCTAGTTGCTCCCGCTTTCAGTCAAGAATATTTAATTATTAGTATCAAATTATTAGTATTAGTAGCAAAAATTTCAAGCTTTAGATTAATTAAAGCTATTGCGAATCAATACGATTTGCTTGTCCACCATATGGATTATAAAACGTCATTTTAAATGGAAAATTAAAGGAAGAGATTTACATGAAAATTCCTGACAGAATTTACAAAATTGATAATCAAGTTTGCAAACTTAAAAAATCCTTATGTGGATTAAAACAATCAGTACGATGCTGGTTTCAGTTATTCGAACAAGCTTTAAGTGAAAAGTGTTTTCAATACTCATCAGCTGACCGTTGTGTACATAATTATTCTAAATGCAGATGACATTCAGAAAAACATTTATGTAATACTTTACGTAGATCACCTTATAATTTCAACTGCAAATATAAATACCATGAATAGTTTTAAAAATTACTTAATAATTAAATTAAAATGGTAGATTTAAAAGAAGTTAAATGTTTCTTAGGAATTAAAGTTGTAAGGCACCAAAATAAAGTCACTTTAGATTAAACTATGTATATAGCAACAGTCTTAAATGAATTTAAGAGTTTTAGAGTGGCTGTAAATCGACAAGTTTACATTAGAAAGTAAGGTGAATTACGACACCTGAGGTTCCAATGTTGAAACATAGGACCCCTGGAAAAGTATTATCGAATGTTTTATGTATATAATGATCTGCCCTCGTCCTGACTTAAACTGTGCTGTAAACCTATCAATACCTCGAGTCAATATGCTAACAAATAGAATCATTCACTTTGGTTATTGTTCAAAAGGGTTTTACGCTACTTAAAAGGAACAAAGAATCTTAAATTGACTTACATTCGTTGTGAGTATAACTATTTACTGATCAGCTTTGTTGATTCCGATTGGAGAAGTAATGAAGTAGACAGAAAAAGTACTACAGGGAATTTGTTTAAATGCACAATAAGCTTCCATACCAAAAAGCAAACAACGGTTGCCGTGGTCTCAACAGAGGCTGAATATATGGCATTGTTTGAAGCTGTTAAAGAACCTTTATAGTTAAAGTTATTAGTAACTAGTTTAAGCATTGAAAATATAAGTGCCATTCCTATTTATGAGTACAATAATGGTTGTATAAGCATTGCAAGTAACTCTACCAGTCACAAGAGATCAGAACATTAAATATAAATTAATATATATTAAATATTTATTAAATATTAAATATTTAATATTTTTCTATAGAAAGGTAGAGAAAAATGTTACTAAACTAATTTATGTCCCCATAGGTAACCAGTTGCCTGACATTCTGACAAAATCTTTATCTTCATTACGTTTTTACAATAAGAGAAAAACTTGGAGTGGTGTCATTGTAGTTTATTAATATATGTTTAGATAAGAATACACTTAAGGTGAATTGGCCTAATAAGGTTTTCTGGGTTTCCTTAATCCTGCGCAACAAATGTTGGACCAAATTGATTGTTCCCCAGATAAAAGAAGGTGTGTAGGTTATATTACTATTAGTATGATATTGTTTGTGATTTTTTTTTATATAAATTTAATTTTGAGGGGGCGAGTTGGAATGTAACAAAAATAAATCTGTCCCTCTTTAACTAATAGTTTGAAAGTCTTTCTCGTTCATACGTAATAGGTCAAACCATGAACAATGGCTTATTTTTTATAAGTGAAGAGTTTTGTTTTATTTTATTTTATTTTATAGTTAGTCTTAGCTGTGCTCTATTAGAAATACCACGTTCAAACACCTTATAAATGACAATAATAAATATCAAGTAAATAAATTGTCACAAAGTGTTTCTTTTGGCTTCCAAACGTAATACGTTTGTCAACCTAGTGGTAACTCGCCTGTCGGAGTTTTTAGCTGCACATAAGGGCTCTGACTTGGCGAAATGACTTGTGATATGAAAAACACAGCTAGAATCGACGGTGCACTATCATACCTCCAAATTACTTGCTGATTACCTTGAAACTCAAAAAATAACTCTCCTCTTACCTCATAAAAATGTGATATAGTCAATAGTCATCCACGTTAATTTCCAGTAACTTTTTTCTTGGTATAAAAGTGCATATTTTTATCTGAATACAAAAAAAAACAAGTGAAAAATGTTAACAGTTTGGATTTTCACTTTGGCTTAGGTTTATTTAAAATTGAGTCTATATTATGAGTATCTCGTATCCTGTGTGTGGATTATGGAAGCTCACGGCTGAAAGTTCCACTTGTACAGTATGTTACGAACAGTTGTGAACTTGTTTTGTTTGTTTCCGGTTTGTTATATCTTTTGGTTTGGGACGTGTTTTGTAAATACAAGGGGTAAATTTATATTTTATTAATGTCGGGTCAAAGTAATACCTAAGTGTTACATAAAACCTTTACAGGTTGTTACTAACTGACTGACTTTTTGCGTGGCTAGAAGGATTTTAAATCAACAGAATTGGACAGAAAACAGTTTGAAAATTCACATGTTTATGAACCATAATATAGACTTTTTCCAGATCAAGCTTACTATTAAATTGTAGCATTTTTTTTATTATTTTAAACTGTCAATACAGATATACTCGTATATGTTTACATTAACGAAGTTGAGTTTCTTGCCAGCTCCCTTTGATCGGCAATAGATTGGAACAATTAAGTAATTGTTTCTGACTGTACAAAAGTGTCCTTATAACCGACTTGTAAATGAATGAAATGAAATCTTTATTCACAATGTTAGATTCACAAAATCACTTATTGTCGTCAAAAAAACACTTATTAAAAATAAAATACATTTAAAAGAGGAAAAAAAAAAGAAAAATTTAGTAAGCTCGTCTAAATACAATAAAATAAATTAATTACATAAAATTATGTAAAAAAAAAATACGTCAACAAAAAAAAAAAAAATTCTACACGGCTAAGAAATATAAGTTTCATCATACTAAACATCTTTCTAAGTTTGACAATAATAAGATCAGTAATATCCTTTTCTACAAAGTGTTCTCTTTATACAATTTTTGAATCTATTTTCAGACATATCCAGCATTGCCTCAGGGATTTTATTGTAAAAACGTATGCAGTTGCCAGAGAATGACTTGTCTACTTTGGTTTATCTATGTTTGGGTAGAGCGAGCTTATCTTTATGTCTTAAATTTACCTTGGTGCAATCACTAAATTTTGGAAAGGAATGAATATTCCTTCGTACATATTTTATATTTTCATATATATATATATTGACACGCTACAGTGAGTAAATTGCTTTTTTGGATACATCTCTTAAATATTGTCTCGAACTCATTTTATAAATAGAACGAATTGCTCGTTTTTGTAACACAAATATAACACCTATAACCGCAGCTTTACACCATAAAATAATGCCGTACGACATTGCAACGCACATGAATGCAAATATTCTATTTCTGACTTTAAGGGCTGTGCACACATTTCCAGGTCAGAGTTCCAAGCCATCCGGGCATTTAACTGTATTTATACAACGTCTTCAGAATGGCGGTAAAAATCGGATCATGCAGTCATGATGCGTGCGTACGTCAAACCATGCTTTGGACACTGGCGTTGCCCGGATGCGCCTACCTGACACGGAACTGTGTGAACAAGTTGCTGCGAAATGTATGCAAGGAATTCAGCTAACGTGACCCCGACCTAGAAATGTGTGGACAGTCCTTTAATAGCTCAGTGTGGAGATTTTCACAAGAATGTTTACTTATGTACCTACCCTCACGATGAACTAACGACTTCTAAACATAGACAAACTTCATCCATTTCATCTGAGGTTTAACACTAAAGGCAAATCTTTAAAATGAATGTGCTAGCTGTTCACTTACGCTTGATTACTGTACCTTAGCCATAAAATTCGCTCGGCCGACCACGAAGAGTAAATAAATCAGACAAAAACGTCGGAAACTGACACGAATGAGTGAACTACATTATTTTTTATGTAAGATAAATTGTTTTGTGGTCGGTAAAATTCTGTAATCAATTACGCGATTCCTTAGGGTACTTACCTATTGAAACGATCATAATTATTTCGTTTACCATAGGGAAGAGTCTGTATTTTTACATGTTTCTTTTTTTAATACAGTAAATTCACTGTGACCTGTAAGTTTTGCGCTCAAAAAAATCTATTACTTTACTATAATAGATGATAGACATATATTACGAGATGTTTTTTTTCTCCTTTCTTAAGTGTTGTAAACAGATCGCGAAAATAAAAAATCGATCGTGAGTTCTAATCCCATTGCTAGTTTGAATTTTGAATTAATAATTTGATTCCATGTTGTAGGCAGTAGGATAGTACCTACTTTTACCGATACTGTAGTCCTTGTTGATGTGCATATTTCTTTCTTATTATGAATACTACTAACTGATACTACACTATACTGTTATCCTTGTCCATTTTTCGTCCGTATAATAAATTTTACAGTATCCTCCTACCTACTTCCTTCCGTAAAAGAGCGATGGTTAACGTTGACAGTTTTACGAGTATACGCTTCATTTAGCGCCGTAGTGTAAGTTGAGAGAGAAACGAGGTTCAATAAATTTACTGTCAAAATTTATTAAACCTGCGGAGGACAATATCGGGACAAAGCTAAAATTTTTCAGCATCAGGTGTCGAGATGGAAAGAGAAAATATAGGAAAAAAATGTGATGCGTCCACGACACGTACACTTATACTCTCGTAGGCTGCGTATAAATGAGAAAGAGATTGATATTGTAATACACTTGTAGTGGTATCTCTCTTTTCAGCATTTTTTTATACCACTAAGGAGGCAAACAAGCTCAAGCTTCGCCTGATGGCAAGCGGTCACTGTAGCTTTGGAGCTTGTTTGCCACCTCGCGCGTTCCCTTCAAAAATCTAATGACATCTAATAAATCTCTTATCTCTTACACTACAATACACAAAAGAAAAAGAATATTCGCCTTTGTCGTGCGCTTACTCACTAACACATCCTTGTTCCAATTACCCATACTAATATTATAAATGCAAAAGTGAATTCGTTTGTCTTTCCTTTGCGTCTCAACTGAGCAACCAATTCAGCTAAAATTTGGCAATTAAAAGTTCCCACTCAAATAACTATAACCGAATCCTTCGTAGATAAGTCATAGCTATAGCTTGCTATAACAAACATTCTTATAGTAATCAAGGGGTTGCCGTAGAAATACCATGACGATAACCAAATTTAACAGGGATAAAACCGCGGGCAAAAGCTAGTTAGTAATATTATAGTAGTCGTATGTTTTAACAAACCCTTCGTTTGTAGAAACACACGAGTAGGCAGTTTACAAGTGAGACCATTTTGCCTGACTAAAGATTCAATAAATTTCACAAATCACTGAATTAGTTTAGATGACTTATACAGACAGATTTTGTATAAGGATTCATGGCAAACAAATCCACCATAGTCGTTTATAACTTGCACCAAACATGTTGGAAAGTCGGCAGAGACTCGCCACCAGGCAACTGCGGTGTTTCCGTATTTAATTAATATACGTTGCCGACTTCAAGTACGTACATTCATAATGTTACCGGGTATCTTTTAAACCCCTCGAGCGTGCACAGCCATGCAGCAGTGCGCATCAACTAATCCAGTGCAACATCGGTTTTGGCGCAGTCTGTATCATATGTTCTTGCTCCTAATAATTGTGTTTTGGTGTTACTTTGACTGAAAGGTCGCCGTATTGTAAATACAAGATTTTTCTTAATTCATTTTTTTTTATCTTTTTTTAATACCATTCAGACCACCAGTCGTATTGGTGAGCAGTGCTTGCCAGCTAATGCCTATATGAGAACGGCTAAAAGAAACTTTTGAAAATGCTACTTAAAACACTTTACAAACCTCAAATGTAAGAAATACTTACAAAAGATCTTAGGTTTTCAATATTCTTTGGAAATACGTTGAACTATTTTATTGCGTGGAATTTAAAACCCGTCGAAACTATTTTAACGTTCTAGGAAGCTCTTAGTATAGCATAAACTGTTATTAGCTATACTGCGTTGTTAATTTACGAAACATAATATATTTTATGCTAACAGTGTTAAAACACAAAAATACTCCCCTAAGATATCGCTTAGGATACTTTCATTTGATACGAGAATAGGAGCATTTTGTTAACTAGCATTATACGCATTGAATGCGCTCAATGCTGTCTATGCGCACATTCGATCGTTTTGATGACCAAAACTGAATGCCCTATGACGTCACTTTCGGACCGCATTCAACGGTCAGCCAATGGGCTGCACATGCTCGTGTAGTAGAGTAGTGGATGGGCTGTTAAATAGTGAACGGCCATATTGTTTGTTTAAATTTGGTGAACAAAACTATTTCAATGCCTATGCGATGTCATAGCTCTCAATGCTTATCAACAAAACGCCCCTTATATTGCAGTGAATCATGATTCGGTCGACGTCTACACATAACAAGTTGCCGCAAGTTACTGCAACGTCAATCACACATCTAGGAAGCATTTTCATTTCTGTTCCCCAGTTCGCTGCTCAGTATTGGTAAGCAATAGATAATATATTATGCGGTACAGAATATATATTATTTTATGTGTCAGGATTTTAAAAACAGTTGATTTAAGTGTAGACACGTTTGTTACCGTATCATAAACATTTTGAATCAGTATTACATATTTTAAACAATAAGTATTTCATATTTTACAGAATAAGGCTTGGTTACAATAACTAACTTTAAAGTTAACCAGCCGTCAAAAATGGGAGATTGTGTGAACATTTGCATAGTCAGCTATTTTTAAACTTAACCGGCCCGTCGAATTACTAGCTGGTAAACTTTAAAAGTAGCTGACGATAGAAATTTCTATATAACCTCCCATTTTTGACAGCTGGTTAGTGGGCAATGGGCAGTTTATATTTGTCAGAGCCGATGCCCGTTGGGGCTGCCGGAAGTAGATGGATGATAGAGATGGATACATATAATGTATAAGAAATCCTAGGGGGTATTCATGTTATTTTACTTGATATTGTTAATTTGGGTGCAGTTTGTGAATATAAATACATCTTTTCATTCAGTTCAAAGTATTACAGTCTTTGCTGTCTTTTCTGAGTTCTCTTATTTGACACTTACTCCATATAATATTACTAATGGCATAAGTTATTTTTGCGTCCGACACCATTAATTTCTCGGCATAATGATTTTGGCATATTGCGTATTCTTTGTATTATATGGAGCATAATAAATATTGCAAAGGTTGACATTTCGGAGGAAGCTGATTTAGACCAACTAGCTCTTAGTCAGCTTCCAATAGTTCTCTGTTAGCTGGACAAAATTTAATGCTTAAAGTTCAGGATAAATTGACTTTTGTAGTGGATAGTTAGAAGAGAATAAATATAGACAAACGCAATGCAAAATATTCTTCTGTGTGCATTTAAAACAAGTGTTAAATAATATTTTCATTTCCAGAAACTACCAAATTTTACTTCGACAGTTAAGTGATCACTACTAACTCGACAAACTCACGACAGTTCGCACTTGGCCAGCGTGGTGGAGTATGGCCTAAGTCTAGTTTTCCTACAATAGGGAGTTCAACTGCTGAGGCAGTCTAAATAACATGGTTTGCCTCGCAGTTTTACCTGCGGAAAAAGTGTAGTAAGAATTCACGATCGAGAAAGTCTATGGTAGTGCTGAATTTCATCTAAAGGCGTCTGTTTAGTCGTCTTTACGTGGTGAAGTAACAAACATCTTTACAATAAAAGTATAAATATTTCGGACTGTTTACATTTATATCTCAAACTAGCTTTTGCCCGCAACTTCGTCTGTGGGGACTTTTTACAGTTTCCGGTTTTACCTACAATTATATTGAAATTCTTATACAAATTTTTATACGTCATTTTGCCGCCTAGGGGATAATTTTCCAAAGCGATGAAACACGTCAGTGTAAATTTCCCAACCCCTATTTTACCCCTTAGAAGATAAATTCTTTCTAAATGCTCGCGTATGTTATTGTGAAAAAAGTCTAGACACAAAAAATCGGAATTCTTATACAAATTTTAATCCCCTATTTTGCCCTCTAGGGGATGATTTTTCAAAAATGGTGACACGTCAATCTTAAATTTCTAATTTTTATGCATTTAAGTTCTGAACTGATTTCCATACAAATTTCTTACCCTGATTTTACCCCCTTAGGGAAAGAATTTTGCAAAATCCTACTTTCGTACTCGCTTAGGTTATAACACAATGTGCGAAAAAGAGAATAATAGTGTTTAGAGAATTTAAAAAACTATAAGAATTCTTATATAAATTTTCATCCTCTATTTAGCCCTCTTGAAGATTATTTTCTAAAAACGGTGACATATCTCAACAAAATTTTAAACCTGTATCAAAATTTGTATGCATTAAGCTGAAAAAATGTCCAAATGTGATTTCCTAACAAACTTTGAATCCCCATTTTACCCTCTAAGGGGACGAATTTTGCAAAAATATTTTTTATTACTTGCCTACGTTGTAACAGACACTTTTGTGTAAAAAATTCAAGTCTCTAGACATAAAAACATCGAAACTCCCATACGATTTTTTTTTGGCCTCAGGAGAGGATTTTTCAAAAAAAGGTTAATCACGTAAATCTTAATTTTTTAACTAAAAGGCCAAATAACATTTTTTTTGTGTTTCGCTTCAAAAATGACGGATTACCAAAAAAACTTCTTTTACCCCCTTAGAAGTTTAAAATCTTTTCTTAGTGGTCGCCTACGTTATGACTGGATCCTCGTTGCAAAATTTTATGTTCCTTGACACAAATATATCGAAATTTTACCCTCTAGGGGATAATTATCCATAAACGGTGAAATGAGCCATTCTTAACTTTTAATCTTCAGGCGAACTTCAAAAGTGGTGGATTTCCATACAAACTTTTTACCCTCATTTCACTCTCTTAGGGGGTGAATTTCTCAATATCTGTTGTAGTACTCGTGTACGTTATAACAGAAACCTCAGTGCTAAATTTCAAGGCTGTAAGCACAAGAATATCAAAATTCTTATACAAATTTTTATCCCCTAAGATTATTTTCTAAAAACGCTGAAAAAAATATATCTTGATTTCCATCTGTAAACCAAGTTTTATGCATTCATCTTCAAAAATGACAAATTTCCAACCTCAATTTTGTATGATTTCCGCAAAATACTTCCTTAGTGATCGCCTACATAATAAAAAAACGGGTTGCGCTCCGGCAGAGCCGGCAGAAGTGAAAACATACAACCTGAACATTTTTACATGTGTAATCCGCACTTTCATCTTTTCATCAATCCAATTTCCTCTTATTTTTTATTCGTCCTATAGAGTTTAAGAGTTTTAGAAGTTTTTACCTATCACAAAAAAGTGCACAACGCCGCTAAAGAAGTTTTGACTTCAAAATCAGTCTTTTTATTTTACCAATCATCCTATTATGGCGTGGCATTATGGTTTCCGACTTACGAATTTTCGATCAGCCTGACGCGAGTTTTTTACCCATACCAAAAAGTGCAAAATGCCGCTAAAGAAGTTTTCACTTCAAAAACCATTGTGCAAAATTTCAGGTCTCTAGACATAAATGTATCTGAATACTCATACTAATTTTTATTTCCTATTTTGCCCTCTAGGGGATACATTTTCAAAAACTATGAGACTCTTAAACATTGCTTTTAAACATCAAGACCGAAAACCAATTTTATGCATTTAGCTTTAAAAATGATGATTGCCGGGTTCATTATACTATGTTATTGTGTCAACTGTCAAATGTCAATAACCGTTCAGAATCGAACGCGATTTGAAATTCAAATGTCGGTATTGCACTACGCATTTAGATCACGATGCGTCTATGGGCCTAGGTCATTAAAGCGGCCTAAGTCCGGCTAGTTTAATACGGCAGAAATACAGATAGCTTTTGCAGTTTTATGAGATAAATTAATTATGGGCAACAAAAGTTAATCAGATTTATTTTTATTTAAAATCTTACTTTTACTTTACCGGCTTTGAAGTTATTACGTTTCATATTTCAAAGTTTTGTCGTAAAAATTATGAATATATTTTTTTATTTAAGGTCATCGCTAATGGCGGCGCTAGTGGAACGCAGGGATGGCCTTTACATTTAATTATTTGGAATTATAAGGTGAAGACCTAAGGCAAGTAATGGATCTCTTTCGGCTAATATGATGATGAATATCTAAAATCTAAATTATGTCGCGCCCGTAAAGTCCATTTCCACGGCAACTCTCGATTGTCATAATATGTTTTAGTTAATTACAATCGATCTAACTGTTACATTAAAGATTCTTTTATATGTCAGTTAATTGGGTACTTAAACAATTCCTAATAGATTTCGAAATTGCTTAAGCTTTGTTAATTCTACAGTAACGACTATCTACAATCATACAATCAGTCGCAATTAAAAGGATTACTGACCGATTTCAAAAAAGGAGGAGTTTGTAAGTATGTAAAAAATCAGAAATCCACCGACTGATTTGCGCGATTAATTTTTATATGAAGGGGTAAGTACTTGCTTATATCACACTTTGGGTGTGAAATTCATGATCTTTTAAGGGACTAATAGCAGCTGACTAGCATCGCATTTGTTTATTTTTAATTACTCAAAGCATATTACAAAAATAAACTATATACATAGAAATTGTTAAACTAGTCATAAGTTATTTTTGAAATGGTGTTTGATTTGTAAGTGTCAAATATCAGTGGGGAAAATCGTATGGGTGAAGCACTTTATTTCATTATAAAGAAGATAGATTTCTTAAGGCTGCGGTATAGGCTAGACCGCGAAAATAAGCGGTTTTTGTGCAAATTTTGTGGCTAAACTATACCATCTAAAGGATTGACAAAAATATATGTTATAAAACTTGCTTTTGTCTAGTGCATTAACTTACTGAATGATTTTCATTTATTGTATTTAATGCAATAAAAAATCTGGAAGTGACCATTGTTTCAACACTTGTGCAAATATTTAAAGCGTGTTTTGCATTTGCTTGTAATGGAAGTTGTTTAAATAATTAGAATAGCTTGTTATCCAGTGCACTGACTCTAAGTTGTAGCAAAAAGTCAAAAAATGTGACTACAAAACATATATATGTCATAGTAATGTATATGACATTATCTAATTATTTATAGTGCATTTACATACACAAAGTTAGAATTACAGAAAATAGTTTTCTGGTCTATATCGCCCTCATAATCGAAACCATTGGTATTTTTAAGTGATTTTGAGAAAATATTTCAATATTGTGTAAGTAATTATGTTAATAAGTTACTTATGTTGTTTACAACTTAACAGAGTAGGTATAAGATTTATGAATTATATCTTCTTCTTCGTTACATACTTCCTACACAAAGAAATTCTATGAGATAGAAACTAGCATTAACACATGACTTAAAAACTATTGACGTATTTCAGTACGTCTGTCTATTCATGTATTGTGAATAGAGGTGTCACTTAAGTGACGAGTGTAAAATACATAAGAGTACTTCACGTAGATTTAAATAGTAAAGATGTCGAGGCAATGTTTATATTTGAAAGTGTCAAGTGCCATCATTGCCATTACTTTACACTAAAGTGGCAAACAAGTTTACGGTTCGCCTTATGTCAAGCGGTCACCGTAGCCTATAGAAACTTGCAACTCACACATTGCTTGCAAGTGACCGACACTTTAACAATCTAATCACTGCTTTCTTGAAGAACCCTATAATATATTCCCTAAAGAAAACTAAACTTTTTCTTTTCAGCAACCCCATTTCAAGTCCGGTTTTTTTCCTTTGCACACCTTTCAGTTACTCTGACCATTTTTTGTACTCTCTACATTGAATAGACTTAACGCGGCCAGGTGTAATGTGAGCTCGCCAGAGTTGTACGATGAATAATATAAATATAAAAAATAAATAATAGAATAAATTTAAGGTCAATAACATTTGTACTTGATAGTGTTAATTTTTTTTTAAATGTCAGAACGTTTTTTAATTTTATTAAAATTAAAAAATAAAACTTAATGTTTTACCTACTACAACGAAATAGTAACTATATTTAGTAATCTTTTTAAATCAGATTTACTTTGAAAGGTTTATTTTAAATGTGATCTCTCAGTGTTTTTTGTACAAGGGTTTGGTTTAATCAATCCAATTTGTTTTTTGTTAGTTTTATAATTGCAACTGAAAGTGAACTATACTTAAACACGGTTAATTAAAAGTATTCTGTAATGTAATAAAAAGAAAATAATTTTGAATATTTTATTAGTACACGTACAGAGTCCAAATAGCTCGAGACTGTTCCTAATGAGGCCTCTGGTATCTACTTATTGTTATTGTAATAAAACTTTTATTTTTTAAAAGTAGATATGCCATGACGTCACTTTTACCCGAAGGAGTTATCAGAGATATTACGAACGTAAGTTCCTATGCTGATAATACCCATGTTGCACCCACGGTATTGTCCTAAATCAAGACAACTTTACGATTCACAAAAATGTTACAATATTGGTTGTCCCTACCAGGATTTGAACGCGGAACCTGTGACATGGCAGTCTATCACTCTTCCACTGCACGACTTGGTAATTTTTTCTAAGTTTATTTAATTTTTGAAGTGAAAACTTCTTTAGCGGCGTTGTGCACTTTTTTTGGTATGGGTAAAAAATGATAAACTCGCGTCAGGTCACGTGTCCTAATCGTGGAAATTCGTAAGACGGAAACCGTAATGCCACGCCTATTATAATTTTTATTGAAGTGAAAACTTCTTTAGCGGCGTTGTGCACTTTTTTTGGTATGGGTAAAAAATTATAAACTCGCGTCAGGTCACGTGTCCTAATATAATTTTTATTTTTAGTATTCGCGATTATGAGTAGTACAGGGAGGTTGGATATGGAATTTTAATTCTATGACAGATTGCGATGTCAAATATACTACGTCAAAAAAGTAAATAAACAAACATTATTATTTCTTGACAATGTCAAAGACATGTCTTGTGACATATTTGAGTGTTAAGCGCGAATCGTGTGTAAAGGTTTTCACTTCTGCCGGCACTCCCGGAGTGCAACTCGTTTTTTTTTTAAGGTCATTCGCGGTTTGAGGTACCTATACGGTTTTCGAATTATTTACAAAAGTAACATTTACCTGTTAAATAAATGAGATAATTACTTACAAAATCATTCCTTTTTTATATCCAGAGATTATAATTAATTGATAAAAACTAATCAAAATACCTATTTATATAATTTCATATCTGAAGTACATATCATAATTTCGCTCATTATAATATGTTACGTAAACCTCGGCTTGCCAGTTAGTCTCACAGTAATCCAATTTTTTTTGAGTTAATTTAAAATTCGAATACACATTTTTTTATTAACTAAATAGCATAAAGGGAACCTATATTTTTTTTCTTACGTCCATTCTTAGTAATGTGACATTCAATCCTGATATTTTTTTTCATAAATAAAATTAAACCGATATGAAAAATATAAGAACCGCTGCACAGCTTTTTTTACACAGAACTAACTGAGGGACGAAAAGGTTTTTTTTTAAGCAACATGTTATATGTTGTGTGAGAGTATGTTTACATGTCTTCGACAATTAATTAAATAGGTAGGTACTGTGTTACATATTTTGCATGTTATCACAAATTATGAAGTCCTCGATTTTGTGTCACCTTACTTTTTTGTGATCACGACTTCATAAATTCTTGCAAAATATATTTTTCGAAATAAGATAACAAGTTTACGAAACTATACGTACAACTATACTATATAACTATACGTAAATATACGTACGACACACACTTTTTCGACCAGTTTTTTATACGATGAAAATGTCAGAGTAACTAAAAGTAGTATTTTTTCCTCCGCGTCCCTTTTGTACTTCCCAACCGATAAAAATTCACACAGAGATTTTTAACTAACTTTCTATATATCTCAAATTAGGAAAACTAACAAACAAGAAAATGGTTATACACTATTTTTCTCACCAATTAAAAAAACAAGGTGTACCGATAGGAAATATCGGTCAATTATAAATCTCTCAGATTAAAAACAAAGGACAATACTAAAATACACACAAGCATTGCTTAACTCAAAACTTCTCAGACTCACTACATAATGCGGGTACAAAATACAATGAAACAAATGGATACATACATTATACACTTCTTGTGTTCTGTATCGGCATCGGTACATTCCTTGTATCGTGCTAAATGTGCAATTGTGCACCAACAACTCACTGCACCATGCAATTAACTGGAAAACACACCATTTCACTTTTAAACTAAGAAAATCTTAACAACTCCGAGTACATGGTCCATCATTCAATTAATCACAAAAACAAATAGTTTTCATCAATTCCAATTAAACTCTATATAAATCTTAAACTAAACTTTATTAGCATCTTATTCGTGGGTGGGTATATTTTTTAGTTATTTTTTTAATTAGTTTGTAACTTGGACGTGCGAGCGCGAAGAAATGACCTGGAGAACTGACTGATAGTAGAATGGACGATGCGCCCGCGCAGTCGCGCAGCCAGCAGACAGAGCATACTACACAGATCGGAAATAATGTTTGTATGTGAAACAAATAGTCTTGACGGTTTCTTTAAACATAATAAACAAAAGTATTAAGATAAGTTTTCTGGTACTGGATCATGGGTTTGAAAGAGAAAGTACGATAAGCAATTTAAATATTTGTTATATATAGCTAGTTTTTAACGAAGTTTTTAATTTTTATCATATACATATATGTATGTACTCTGTTCTGTTGTAGGATTCTACGTTTTAATCGCCAAAAATATGATGATAGTTGGAGTTTTAAATCCATGCTTATATCATAAATGCGAAGGTGAGTTTGTTTGTTTTACCGTACTTTACGTCGTAATGTAATATCCAATTAAATTAGGCACAAAGATAGTTTAAGTGATGGAAAAGGACACAGGCCACGTTTTGACCCGGAAAATTATAAGGTTATCGCAGGAATAACTATAATCGAATTTCACGTGGAAGAACCGACCGCCGCGCCGATAACCGAGTTTGGCGCGGGCGTAGCTGCTGTCAGGAGCTAGCAGATGATAAATGAGTGCTCTACACTCATGTGGACAGTGGGACCGCGGGGAAATCTGCTAAAATTATTTATATATACTTTTTGGTGCGTATGCGGTATAATAGGGAAATAGGTGTCGAATAAAATTATGTAACAAATTAGGGGTAACAAAATATCAAGTAGCGTCAAAACATAAGTTTTGTGTTTTTAATTATTTTTAAGGGATTATTTATTACTTACCTATAAATAGAGTCAAAAATTAACTATTTTAAGAGTACACTAGACTTTGCCAGCGAATCCGCCCGCCCTTAATTTGTTTATCGGCGTGGAACTCCTTTAATTAACTAATTAATTATTATACTAATGACGTTTGCTATAGCAAGTTGTAGCTATAGCTATAGTTCGTTTAAGCTCAATTATAGTTATTCCCGCGGGAACTTTTGAATTTTTCGGGATAAAAAGCCTATTTATAAAGGACGTAATCTATAGGTGTGCAGAGTTTCATCCTGATCCGTCCAGTGGCTGAAGCGTCATTGAGTAACAAACATCCAGACATTATTACAAACTTTCACATTAATAATATTAGTAGGATTATAATAAGTACTGTCAATAACAAAGTT
The DNA here is from genome assembly GCA_946406115.1 of Apoda limacodes. Taxonomy (NCBI): domain Eukaryota; kingdom Metazoa; phylum Arthropoda; class Insecta; order Lepidoptera; family Limacodidae; genus Apoda; species Apoda limacodes. The sequence goes on from OX291550.1 coordinate 28,366,190, forward strand.
CCTCCCATATTTTTTTTTTCCTAACATCGTACTTCTCAGATTATGGCTTGGTGAGTTTGTCTTATCTTAGTTTTTGTGACAATTTTTCCGTCCCAAAGGAGTTAACTAGTGGCTGGAAATATACCTACATCATAATTTGGGGGACGGTTTTTTTTTTATTTAGTCATTGAGTACTTAGTAACTAATAGTTCTGAAAAATATAATTTATTTAGTAATCGTGGTTGAATGATAAATTGCTATAATTAAAGTTTAGTTTACTAGGAACGCGGGTGAGAAATATTAAATTATCGATAATTACAGCCGAGAGTCATTATCCATAAGAGTTCGGAATCGCAATGTCTTTCAAACTTCCAAATGACACACACTTCTTCTACTTACTACACCCAGGAGGGAAATAAAGCCAAATAATTTATTACAGCTTACAACAATATTATTGAAACTGATGTTAATACATTTTTCAGGAAGGTTAATTTTGTTTTAGAACATTTGAAATAAAGCAGATAGTGAAAGAGATGAATATTGATAAAGCAAGAATGGAAGCGATAGACGTTAAGTACTGCCATCTTTGGGTCAAACATGTGTTGATAGAAAGTTGTAAGTAAACAACGTGTCAACACGTGTCTATTAGAATATCTATAGATACTACGGTCAATTTATAAAGTGTCAAGATCACTCAATCCTCAGATTGTTCAAACAATTTTAAACCTGCGAACTAGTCATAAACTTCGAAAGCAATAAGTTACGTGTCCTAAGCTTTTCCCGGACATTAATTACACCCTGCGCAAAAGTAATAATTTAGTGTTAATCAGGTGAGAAAGGTTTATATCATTCAATTCCAAAGGAAAAGCGCAAAAGCCATTATCACAAACCGACCCCAGACTCCGTAGCTACTGCAGCTGGCTATTGTCGTAAGGCTTTATTTTCATCGTACATTGCACGTTGCAAAGGATATTTAGTAGCCCAGTCAATTCAATAAATCTTATACAAGAAGCGGTGTACGCTAAAATCAAATATATAATAAGCAACAAAAATTAACATATTTTGTGTTTTTTTTTTATTGCATTAACTTAAAAGCTTGATTTTTTTACAACTTTAGGTTACCGTAGATTTTAGTATTTGATAATAATTTCAACTTGATACCTCCACGCGTTCTTAAGTAAAAAGGTCTTGTCAGATAGACAAACTTTTTTTATGGTGTTTAACTACAAATTAAGAAATTGCGGATTTTTTACTATATTTGTCATGTGAAACCTTGCTTCGTAGGAAATTTAATGATTCTAGAACAAGAGGAAGTACCCCATAGGTTTTGATTTATTTGTGAATGCCAAAATATGCGTCAACAACGGTCGTATTTCGACCGTATTTTATTTTATTGCGCTTGAGTTTTTTTTTTTTACAGGTTCAAGGGACCGTAGACCTTAGTATTCGATATTAATTTCAATTTCATACTTTTACGCGTTCGTAATACAAAGGGTCTTGACAGACAGACAGACAAACGAACAACAAAGTGATCCTATTAGGCTTTCTTTCTTCCTTTTGAGGTACGGAAGCTTAAAAATCGGCCAAGTGCAAGCCGGACTCGCGCACGAAGGTATCCGTACCATTATCTATAAAATTCACGTTTGTTGTATGGGAGCCCCCATTAGTATTTGTTTTATTTTAATTTAATCATTTATTTTAAAGTTGATATATATAACTAAATATTCTTTGAATATTTCTAGCGTCTACCTGTTGCCGTTATCAATATCGAGCAAAAACGAGCGCAAAAATCACGTTTGTTGAATTGGAGCCCCCTTAAATATTTTTTTATTCTGTTTTTAAGTATTTGTATTATAACGACAATAGAAATACATCTACTGTGATAATTTCAACTGTCTTACTGCCACGGTTCATGAGATACAGCCTGGTGACAGACGGACAGCGGAGTCTTAGTAATCCCGTTTTTTGCCCTTTGTGTACGGAACCCTAAGAATGCAGAAATATTCTGGACTTTAAATTGGACGAATGAAGATTGTGTTCCTTACAATTACTTTTATATATTTTTTAAATAGAATAACAGGCCCTGCAGAGAAGTATTTTTTCCAGTCAAAAAAAGTGTTTTTAATTTTTTTTTAGCGATACAGAATAAATGGCATTCCTGTGCTCTTTTTTTTTTCTAATATAATTTAAATTTTCCAAACGTTTTGAGCAAAGTAACTTTACCATAAAGCTAGAAATTTAATGTATTACATTTTCCATATTATGTAATTAATAATTAAATGTATGTGATATAATAAATTTTACGATAAGTTGTCCTTCAATTCAACAGATATTGATGTCATAGAAAAATTAATAAACTTGCTATCTACATAGTCGAAAGCAAATGTTTACGCGCATAGGGATCCCAAATAAGTATATCCTACACATGTTACTAAGACATAGTGCAGCTACGAATGCTTAGAATGTGTTTAGTTGTTGCAGAGATAACCCCTACGTACAAACAGTCACATCTATACGAACATTTATAGTATCATTATTGATAACTTACGGATATAATAACCTTTCTGATAAAGTATTGGATACGGCTCTCTGTACAGCTATTTGCCTTAGAAGTCCCTATAAATAAGGAATTAGGGTTTGAAACAAAACATGCCGAGAAAAAATAAATATATATTTTCTCGTTAGACAAAGAGTATAACAAAAAACATATTTATTTCAGATAATAAAGTCGAGATTCTCTCAATTTATGTGACACCTATCCTATCGCAAAAATATTATTAACTAAATTCTGTTTCTTTTTTGTACAAAAGCCGTATTCAGTAAGTAAAGTCAAAGTCAAAGTAGGTATTCATTGGGTATGCTATACTTTGAATCGGGTTCACAATTTAAATTTTTACCGAAAACAATCCGAAAAGAAACTCCATACTTACGCTCTTGAAAATGCATACATGTGGTAAACAAGTTATACCCGAAGTTACAGATTTTTATAAAAGGAAATAATGTAACTGTGAATCTTTAAGAATTTTCTGCAGACACCTGTTAAATATTTAGTGAGTTAATATCTATATGCCTGCGCGTAATTCTGTTATCGACGAGAGATAAATATAATATGTTACAGTAAGACAATTTGGATATAGCAAGCTATAATATATACTAATACCGCAGCGTTACCTGGGCACAAAAGCACTCCTTTTTAAATTTCCCTTCTCACCTATCCTATACTTTGAAAAACCAAACCAAAATCTAAAATTTTTAAACTCAGCTTTGAATCAATGTTATAATAGCAATTATCCAGTTACCTAATTTTTTATTAGTAGGTATATGTAAAAGGTAAATGATGAAATGTGTTGTCATTATCCTGAGAATAAATTAAATATGCTCTTGGATCTCATTTTAAGATATAGATACTAGACACAGAAAATACTGAAACACGACAATATATAAGTTTTTGATCTATAGGCCAAAACCATTTTTTATGCATTTAGCTTAAAAAATGCCGGATTTCTATAAACACTTCCAACCCCCATTATTGTCTATTAGGGGATGAATTTTGCAATATATTTTCTAAGTGCTCGTCTACGTTACAGCAGGAACTTCTGTGCAAAATTTCGAATCTCTAGACCTAGATGCTAATCACTCAGTCGGTCAGTCATTCAGTCAGTCAGTTTTCTACTTAGTCAGACAGTCAGTTAGTCACTTAATCAATTACTCAGTCAGTCAGCCATTCAACCAGTCATTCAGTCAGTTAGTCAGTCTGTTTACTATTTAATATATTACGTATATATTAAGATAAAAACGAGATTAAATCAATCAATTTAATTCAAAAAATCAATGAATATGAATAAAACCTTTGTAATAAATAAAATAACTATTTCTTATCCTTTTAAAAGTAGAAAACTGTGCTTACCTTGCAGAGTTTCTTCACAACAAATGTCTCGTATAATTAAATATGACATTAATAAAAGATTAATATTAATGTTCTGTAAGCATTAAAGTATACCTAACACTAAGATAAACCACTAATTGCTCCAGTGAAAGGTCATGGTCTGTCTGGGGCGTAAAGAAGCTGCTTACCACCTATTTCTTATTAGGTATCGGGAACTACTGCTAATAATAACCAGGTTGAGAGACATCTTTTCATTTATTGGTATTTTAAACATGAGAAGAGTAAGCACCATTTTTTACTAATAAATAATAAAATAAACTAATATATTTGATACTGGAGTATCTGACCATGAGTTTACTGGCAATGTAAAACCATTCTAGATATTTTAGGGCTCCCTGTTAAAGACAGGAATCGACTCTACAAATTCATTTAGACTTGTCCGATCAATATTTTTCACTCGAATGTCAATCCATGAAAATTATTGACACACTTGGTATTCCGATTGTTTTTATTCAAAAATACAATGACGCCATCTATTATATCTTACTAAAAAACACTATGAAGTAACTATTTGCTGCGTTAAAGCGTTCGCTAGCACTTCAACTTCCTCTTTACCTAACGAAAAGTCGTAACCTCTACAGTGCTGAAAGTCTACTATGTAGATGATAGATATACCTACACATATTTATCTTTTTTTTGACATCACAAATTAAAAGCAAAATAAAATATAAGCAACTCAACAATGCAAAGCAATAGGCTTAGGGTATTTTACTCTTTAATAATTATTAAAATTTTACTTAGGCTTTGTAAAAAGTGATTATTTTAATTAAACATTCAAAAAAACAACACAATTAAAAGAAAAAATAACTACTAAAGATCTCAAGATAAATTAAAAAAAAAAACACTGAAAGTTTGCTTGCATTGTATTGGGATTCAAATTAGATCCACGGAGCATTCGCAAGTCGGTGGCCCAGTGGTCTTCTATTAAGAGGGGCGGAGGTACGACCCGGTGTTTACAAATAAATCTTTGTCTTAATTTTTCATGTATATAGTTTAGTCACACCACTGGCTTTTCGGTGGCGAAGCACAACATAAGGAAACCCGCATACGCCAAAGGAAACGTATGTAAAGACCACATTCACCTGATAGGCCGTATGGCCGTACAGTAGGTAGTCGGCATGTATGAAGGATGGTAAGAAGAATTTTCTTTGGTAGAACAACTAAATAATTTAACATCTATAGAATAAATATAAAATTCTTAAATAACTGCAACCATTATAATATGTAACATAACATTGACTATAATGTTATCGAGCGTGTTTAAAAAAAAAAACTTATTCTGGCACTTCTATATCACAACAAAAAAAAAAAACTGGTTGCCTGGGTTGCGTTCAAAAACGAGTAACTTTAGTAAAAAATGACGTCATCGGGTTCCTAACTCTACCCTATAGTTTTTGAACGGCTAACCGAGTTACATCTGTCAAGTTTTAATCAATGTTTCCACTTTTAGGAATTTCGCCCTTGTAGGGGATTTTTTTTTTATTTGAAATACCTTTGTAAGGCCTACGGAACACTAATATGTTTGAAATAAAGTTTTAGGCTATTTTTTTGACTTTGAGTGAGAACAAACTAATAGTTTCCTTCTTGCTTTTTTGAATTAAGTTTTCATAAACTAGGTGGGAACTTGGTGAATTCTTTTGTTTTAATTATACATATATTTTAATAAAACTTACCATTATTATTAAGTATATTATAATACTATTTATTTATCAGTATGTTAACAATGTTTACCTTTTTGTAGTTGTAACGTTGTGTTTGCATTCTAAACACTTGAATCGCGGTTTATTTTATTGTTAAATTTTATGTTGACAAAAAATAAAATGAAAATAGGAGTATTTCTAAACAGCTAAAATTGACGGCTAAAATCAATATTTTAAAACTATTTTAAGGCATTTAGTGTTATGCACTAAAGATTCTAAGAAAAAACTGAACCCCAGTAGTGGTGTGGAAATACTTAAAAATCTTTTATTACAAAAAAAACTCCAAATACAAAAGTCATAGAAAAATACTTTAATACAAAAACAAACAACAAAATAATTTACTAATTTTCTTAATACGGAAACATTGCTTTGACCATTTTAATCAAATATGGCCGCCTACTCCGACGAACCCGCGTCGAGTACGGTTCACTTGAGTCAACCCTAGGGTAACAACTCTACGCGTTTTTGAACGGATTAGGGTTGGAACTCAGTTAGTTTATGAACGGTTCGATTCATAACTCTACTCGACTCAGTCGGTTTTTGAACGGCCCCGTGTAAAGTCGGTATACGGGCGAAAGTTTTACGTGACAACTTGTGCCTTTCACTTTTTATGTCTGTCTCTCTCGCTCTTAGGCGGGCTAACCATGCCGCGTGCCTCTCACTCGCTCTCATTGTGAGCGCATAACGTGAGCGGAGCGTAACGCAGTTTCTTGAAGTGTCACCCGGCAAACCAATTTATAAGACGTTGTCACGTCAAAAAATTTAAATTGTTGTTATCCAAATCGGTTAAGTATACTCCTAGTGTCGAGTCTGTTAGCTGCTAGCTTTTAACCGCGGCTCTGCCCGCATTAAACTCAGTTACCGATGTAGAATTTCTACGGAAAGTCAGATTATAGTAGGAAAGTTTACGATAGTACTTTTATAGCTATAGGTGTAGATATTCGGTGATTCCTGTAGACACTTTTGAATTTACTGGGTTCAAATTTAGCGTAAGTGTTTGTTTAAGTTATAAGTGATATAAGGTTAATTTCAAAGTTCAGCCAAAACGGATAACTTTTTTTCTATAAGTAGGATAATACTATCCTATTTATAGTGTTGGAACAAACTTACAACCCGTTGAAAGCTTTTGTATTAACAATTATCAATTTAACAAATATTAGAATAACCAAGCATTTAACTTAGAATTTTGAAAACCGCTATTATGAAATTGTAAATAGCTAAAACAATATAATATTTCAAAATTGTTTAATTGATCAATACCGCATTTTATATAACTATCAATTTGCATATCTAACAATTTACGATCATAAATGCAAATTTACGTAACTTAGGTATGTCATATTACTTTGTAACGAAATTTATAAAATACTATATTTTCCGTGCGGCTCTATCCGGCCTTGTGTACGACCGACTAATTCTAGTTAAACTTAACTGCTTCTGAATCCTACCGATTTATTTATCGTCCAATGGTTAAAAGTATGTCGAGACACAAACTGTCGGCCGATCAATAAATCGGCGGCTTAGGGGCTAGTTTAAATATAGGTATAATAAATCATGATAGTAGTTATTTATTTAAACGTGAAGCCATTAAAATAAATTATTGGTGTATAATTGTAGAAAGTTATTAATATTAATAACCTGCGTATTAATTAAATTCGTAGTTGCCTTCGTAATATGATATGTGGGCCGTAAAGTAATAGATTAGATATAATTCACTCGTATGGTGTCGAAAATGAAATAGAATTGCGGCTTTATGAGAGGTTATAAATTTTTTAATTAAAATTGTATGATGTCTAAAATTTTTTGAAATTCACTACTTTTTTTTTTTGTGGTTGTGGTATGTATTATATATTATATGTATATACAGATGTATTTGGTTAGGTACTTAATAATGTAGTATTCTAGGGCGCGTTCGTTCTGGGATGCAGAATCATTATTTGCATTACTTTTGCCACCTGTCATCCGTTCGTTTAGCATTGGTATCAAAAATATCAAAATGTTCGTATCATCTGTGACAAACTGTCATGCGTTTGTTTACGATATTTTTGTTATTTTTGTCACTTTTGCCACCGAAACATGAAACTTTAGACCCATGTCTGGAGGTGGGGTTTTTGAGTTAATCTGTCAAACTGGCTAAACATATTCATTGTTTATGGTAGTGTGTATACGTCAACTGTTCGTTTTGCAAGTTTTGTAATCAAAAGTTTTGTAAGTAACGTTTCAAAGCTAAACGAACGGTAGGTGTCGGTGGCAAAACTGGCGTTATCAAAAGTGTGAAAAGTATCATTCGTGGGAACTGTTAATCCCAGAACGAACGCGCCCTTAGTAGTCTAGGAATATTGTTTGAAAATTCATTTATTACTAGGTCGGAATTATTTCGCGCCACGTATTTGTGGCCAGCAATTAGCGGCGCTGTCACCGTAGTACTGTCACATAACTCCTTGTATTGTAGGAGTTCAGATTGATACTGCTTACTTCACTTCATCACTCGCATAGACCTCAAGTCCTCACGCCCACATCAGCCATGTTTCTTTCACATCTGCTAGCTTGTACCCACGACTTCACCCGCGTGGACTTTTCTAAGGTCTAACTATGGACTTCAAGTTCTGTGATCTATCATATGAACTACGCAGTGGTATCACACAATTGACCATCCTTTGGAAAGAGAAAAAGTAAACCTGTGGTCTCTTTTCTCTTTCTATCAAAGTCCGCTATTTTGTTTGTTTAGGTTTAACAAAACAAGTTTATTTATTTTTTATTTATTCATTTACAATACTTATAGACAGACTAGCATTACAGGTTTTTTAACCTAATGCGAGAGTACAGCAAGTCTCTGCCTGTCACGCTTTTGCCGACCTTTTTTTTCACAGCTGGTTAGGAAATTCGCAGTGTCCAGTTCTATATGTCTATGGGTTTTATTACCTATCAAAATCTCATACAAATATAAACGGTATTACACGACAATCTGTATTTTGAACCTAAGGCAAATAACAATTTTTATTCATTCGGCTTCTAAAATATCGGATTTTTAATAAATTTTGAACCCCGAATTACCCTCTCTAAGGGATGATTTTCCAAAATAGTGCAACCAATTGTATCACGTTTTTATTATACTCTGTCTAGGGAGTCTGTCTGTCGATTCGGGTGGAATCTTGCAACAGTTTTTTACAAAACTTCCTGTAATCCAATCATGCTAAAATTTTGCGAACAGCCTTAGTTCCGATGACATTACAATAAAATATATTCAACATCACGGTAGATCCAATATGGCCGCAACCACAAAATGGCGGACTACCGGTTTCTGTAGATATCCCTCGACATGGGTGACAAATGAAATGGTATGATGAGTAGAAAACAATAAGACTTGTAACTTAATTCAAAATTCAAAATGGTGTATTTAACCATAAAATGGCGGACTACCGGTTTCTGTACATAACCCTCGACATGGGTGACAAATAAAAGGGTATGATGAGTCGAAAACAATAAGACTTGTAACTTAATTCAAAATTTAAAATGGTGGATATAACCACGAAATGGCGGACTACCGGATTCTGTAGATATCCCTCGACATGGGTGTCAAATGAAAGGGTATGATGAGTAGAAAACAATAAGACTTGTAACTTAATTCGAAATTCAAAATGATGGATATAACAAAATGGTGGATCACTCGCTTCTTCACAACAACCCCTTTGAAATACGTATCAAATGAGATGTTATGCCTAGCAGGATACGTTAAGATATGTTACGTTATTATAAATCCAAAATGGCGGATTATCGGCCGCCACAACAAAATGGCGTACTACCTGCTTCTTTAGATACCCGTCGACATGGATATCGAATGAAAGGGTATGATGAGCAGAAAACAATAAGCGGGAGTTTATAGTGATTTATAGACCCCACGGGCGGTACTGACATAAAAAAAATCGATAAAGTGCAAGTTTACAAACAAAAACTGTGCCGTTAAGTGGTCACCCATTCAATTACTGACCAAGATCGACGTTGCTTAACTTTGAATATCGTTTCCAAAAAACAACTCAAACAAAAAATGTGCCGATTAGCGGTAACCCATCCAATTACTCACCAAGCTCAACGTTGCTTAGCTTTAAATATCGTTTCCAATAAACAAAAACAAACAAAAAGTGTGCTGATGAGCGATCACCCATCAATTAGATAACAAAGCTCGACGTTGCTTATCTTTAAATATCATTTACAATAAACAAATAGAAACATAAACAAAAGGTGTGCCGCTAAGCGGTCACCTTTCCAATCATTGTCCAAACTCAATTTGCTTAACTTTAAATATCGTTACCAATAAACAAACATAAACAAAAGGTGTGCTGCTAAGTGGTCACCTATCCAATCACTGGCCAAGCTCAACGTTGCTTTTATTTTAAATATCGTTATTAATAAACAAACACAAACAAAAGGTATGCCCCTAAGCGGTCACCCATTCAATAACTGCCAAGCTGGACGGTGCTTAACTTTGAATATCGTTTCCAATAAACAATCACAAACAAAAGGTGTACCACTAGGTCGTCACCCATACTATTACCGACCAAGCTGGACGTTGCTTAACTTTGAATATCGTTTCCAATAAACAAACACAAACAAAAACTAAAAGATTGGAAGTAAACTAGACTATTATAAGAAACTGTTACGCATAATATACAAAGTTAAGCAGAGTCAAGCTAGGTCAGTGATAAAGGGTGACCGCTTAGGTATTTGGTGTAACATAATGGTGATACGGAAGCCACATTGCGCAAATCTGACTGCCACTTGACCGATTTTTGTTTCTATACTTTTGTTTCCACCATTTAAATTGTGTTTTGGTAAGTTTATTTTAATTTTAACTAAGGTTATAGTTTGCAAATGTGATAAAAAATACTGTTGTTACTAAATATTTAATAAAGATTAAAAAAAAATCTAATAACCACGTATTTATAGGTCTTAAAAAGAATAAAATTATCCTCTGGGTGTCTTGTTGACACAATAGTCTTAATTTTTTAACTTAAAGGTCTAATACCAATTTCTTTGCATTTTGCTGTAAAATAACAGATTTCAATACAAAATTCCAACCCCCATTTAACCCTTTAAGGCTATGAATTTTGCAAAATCCTTTCTTTAAAACTTGTTTTCGTTAAAACAGGAATCTCTGTGCTAGAACTTACTGTGACTTTAAAATATCGGATTTCTAATACAAATTTACATTCTCATTTTTACCTACGAGGGGACGATTTTTCAAAAACGGTCAAACTCGTAAGACCAAGTTTTATGCATTTTGCTGCACAACCAAAGGATTTCCTTACAAAATTTCAACCCCTATTTTAACCCCTAATAATTATTGCTTTGGCATAATTATTGCAAAATTCTTTTTCGGTATAAAAGCTTTCGCTGTCAGCCGAAGCTACTTTCTGCAGATAAAAAAGCGTAATTTTGTCCTTATTACTAAATATACAAATAAAAGGCAAAAAAAAGCTGACTCGGAGCTTTCATACAAAAATGATTTACACACAATTATATATTTTACGTTAGACGGACAGAAGACAACCTTAAGTGTAATATTAATTATTAACTGTACCTAGTTAATTGTATAACCCACTTAAATCTACCTGAGGGCGATGCCACAACACTGCGTTGCGGCGTCGCATTGCAGAAACGACATCACACTGCAGCGCGATACGATGTCGTTACGCACAAATAGCATCGCGTACGGCTTCGTATACAAGTAAACGCTAACCATCAGTTCAGTTCGTAATGAAACATGGGTCGCACTAGACGAGTCCTACTGCTGCTTGATTTAAGCGCATCAAGAAAAATACAGAAGAAAGTACTGGGTGCATCCTTTTTTACCTGTTATGAATAAGGATGGAAAATACGAGGTGTTAAAAATCCTTGAACTAAAATTTTTCATTTACTTTAGAATGAGTATTGAGGTCATAAAATGAGTTTTGAGGAACTTTAATGTGTGATGTCTCCTCATATACAAATAAAATACATACTTAAAGATCTGTTGAATACTCCAGTATTTTTTCTACATTATTCAACTCCTCAAAATTTGGATACAAAGCTGTACACACTTCCTTCCACACCTCTGTTTTGAAAAATTTATATCCAATTGAACTTGGAGAAGAAGGTTTAGGCCATAGTCCACCACACTGGCCCAGTATGAATTGACAGACGTTTGTCGAGCTACTCAACTGTCAGTTGTCAAGCTGGAATCGACTACATGTAATATTATGACATTAAAACAGCTAGGACCGACGGTCCGAAGCACGGAGGAGCTCAGAAATAGTGCAACTTGGCGGTCACACATCCAAGTACTGACTACGCCCAACGTTGCTTAACTTTGCTTAACCTTTTACGATTGGCGAGTGTGACTTAACCAAAGGGTAAGCTTAAGTTCAGTCGCAGTCGCAGTAGCAGAAGTAGATCATTAATTATTTTTTATAATGTCACGGTTTTTTATCCCCGAAGGGGTTTACCACTGAATGAAAAGCCACCTACATGTTAATGTAGGGGACAGCGTCTATTCTCCAACCACTTTAGTCTTGCTTCTGGACTGAGGTGGATTTATATATGTCTCATGAGTCATAAATACATATAAGCAGTAAAATAACCGTCCAGGAACAGAATAATATACACCTTTGCCAATTCCAGACAAACTGTAAGAAGTAAGTCAGGAAGAATGTTTATATCCATTCTCAAATTTAATGTACTTTGTTTAATTTATGTTTGCATATTCATGTATTTAATTGTATATATCTTCTATTTTCTTCATGTTTATTTCAACACCTACATTCTTTCAGTTTTATTAAGCTTGCGTTTTTACACTCATGTGTTTGTGAACTCATGTATAAATAAAAGGAAATGGTGTCTTCGTTCTAGTAGTAGTTCTACGCAACACAAGCCTCTCGGCGGCTTGTTCGAATTTCCTTGTTATCGATAAAGTCAATGCAGAATGTGATTACTTACATTGCTGAAAGACTAATAAACAATTTACAACTCCTAGTGACTTATAAAATCCTAGTACATTAATCTTATAAACACACAAAATCTTCATAGATATACATACATTGAAATAATCTTTCTTCGTTTATAATAATAATAATAATATACTTTATTGCACCAATAAAATAATTTTACAAAAATATGTTTATAAATTTAGAAAACAAATGGCGGTCTTATCGTTTTAAAGCGATCTCTTCCAGACAACCTTAGGGTATAGAGGTAATAAAAATTAAACATAGTATAGTAGGTGTGTGTCGATACAGTTATTAAGAAGTATATATATAATACAATAATGTATATAATATAAATAAATACACATAAATAATATATATGAATAATGTATATAAAAATATAAGTACATATATGTACATATATAAATATGCATGTATAATAAATATAATTATAATATATTATACGTATAAGTGAATATAAATAAACAAATCTAGGAAGTGATGTTTTTTTTTAGTCTTTTAGGTATGAGTAATAAAAAGTTTTTTAAACATTGCTTTCGATTTTGCTTTTTTATTTCCAAAGGTAAAGCGTTTCATAATCTTACAGCCTTTACCGTGAAAGAATCATTATACGATTGTGAATGATGCAAATTTTTATGACTCCCTGAAGGTTAGAGTCTTAGAAGAAAATAGCCATATCTATGGCTATAACATAAATATAAATAAATACTTTCACAGCGAAGATGCAGTCAAAAGATTAACCTCGAGCCAGGACTTGAGCCTGCGATCCTTACATGCCGTGTAAGTGCTCTATCACTGAGCTACCACGCACAAGTCTGACTGATTAAAATCCTAACTATATCTTAAGCTAATAGAAATACGCTCACAGTTACAATTCTGACACACTTCTACAATTGAATAAAAAAATACGTAGACATTTAAAGACATAACATGTTTACTCCTCATCAGCCTCATACGTCCCCACTGTTGAGGCACGGCCTACCCTCACCAATGATGATTTGAGCCATACTCCACCCACGTGCGGATTGTAGACTTTACATACTCGTACGTCTTTTTTCTTCTGACATATGATGCAGGTTTCCTCACGATGTTTTTCTTTACCGAAAGCCAGTGGTGTGAATAATCAATGTACTTTAAAAATTAAGAAAATAACTCATTGCTAAACGCTGGGTTTGAACCTCCGCTACTCAGGACACAAAGTGAAATGGAAACCCCTGTTCCACCACATCCTTCCTGGAAATGTCTAATACGAAGGTGCGAATACTTACATAGAAATAATTGTTGGAAATGTGAACAAATTGTGTGTAAGTTTCACGATAAGCCTGGAAGTGTCTGCGATGGGAACTGGAGTCGTGTAACAGTGCAGATTATGAGCTGATGAACTTTGGTGATAGCCTTGTGTTCTCACATTATCTCTGGCCTACAATGCACTGGGAACCTTAGAGGTAAATTCACATTCGTATCTTTATTTTATTCACACAATAAAAAATAACTTACATACCCATACCTATGTAGTTTAAACTTGTAAATAAATATGCTTTAAACCCACTCCCGGGGCAACTCTCCACATTCGATTTCAATTCTGGGGTAAAATTAACATCACTTATAACATAAGCTTATTCGTATGTATTTCTTTCTTAGTTTTTTGGCTTTTTAGTTTAAACAGTTTGTATATTTTAGTTTAGTTTATAGATTATCTAATAATTTGTTTTTTTATTGTTCGTTATTATTTCTTTTATTTTCACAAGCTTGTTTATAAATAACATTATAGAATTAAAGACTTTTTTATCACACTTGCTCGTAAACAGTGTCATTACATGCTGGTAAAGCGGGTGCTAAAACCTTAATTACTCCTACGGGTTTTTTTTTGTAAATTTTACTTTTCTCAAAGCAAAGCCCGTGTTCAAAGAACTCACGGGTGGTAATGACGCGCCTATTCTATCAAGTATCTATAAAAGCTGTGTGTTCAAAATATGAACTACGCGCACACTACAAGCTAGCAATTACAAGTTTTAACTTCAACCACAACTTTTTAATTCATAAATACTCTAGTTATCTAGGGTCATCTGGTGGTAGCGTGGTTTTCTCTTCTTCTATTCCCGCCATTTCGATTGTGATTTGGTGCGTTTATATATTTATTCACCTTATTATTTATTTATCAGTAAATGCGATGAAAAACATTGTGTGTAACATATGCGGTACGGATAATACAAATTCGAGTCATTGAAGCTTTAGGCTTCTAAATAGCCTCTCATTGTTAAACATCTCCTTACAACCCTATATACTCCATGTACTATTTTTCACCTGACTCTGGTTTCCTTGGATCTTTTCTTACCAAATTAAAACCTCCTCCTTTTTTGACATAAGTTAAAAATTAATCTTCATTAATTTTAAAATGATACCGTTATCTAATAGAATTATTAAAATGAAAGCTACTGGCTGGTCAGTAATCAAAGCATTAGCAATGTTCCATAAAAAAAGAAACAATATTTAAACAAAAATTAAAAAATGTAAGTGCAATGAGCTTTCGCTAATAGATAGCTTATTCAAGTCAAACAATGTCATATGGATTCAAAATTATTTTAACGTACAATGCTGGCTTACTTGGTATTTTTTGTTTATGTATGTAATCTAACTACACAAGTACTGAGTGTAACCAGATAGTTTTTGTTGCTTTGAATTACACCTGGAGCTTCTAATTATATGATTTGCTATAGAATAGTGAAACGAACCAGAAAGATCACTTTCTCTATTAATGAATTTGTTAAAGAATGGTTATTATATCCCATTGTCGGATGTGCGAGTATCTATTACGTGTGCTCTGTTATTATGAATATGGATTTACGACAATTTTTGTTTGTGTTTGGAACTCGGTGCAAAAAGGAGGGCTTTGTTCTTTCTTTACATGTTTTTTATTTATTTCTATTGTTTTAAATGATAGAGTGCAAGGTAAGTTTTCTGTGTTTATGTACTTCAGAAATTTGATGTCGCGTTGGTTACGTAAAATAGCTACGTTTTAAAAAACCTCCATGCAACGATTATATTCTATTTCGATTAGATTATATAAAAAAAAACTTACATACTCGGTATTGTAGACTCGAAGACGCATTTCTTTTGAAACATTAAAATGCAAAATTGATACTAATGTTAGTCGGAGATATGTGTTGGTGACAGGTGTCGGGGATAGCAACTGTCATTGTGACATAAAGGTTACAATTTTGGGTGCAATGTTTTATCTACATGTGCCTTGTAGTTTCACCCACTGAAAAACCTATTCCTGTTAGTTTAAGTAGGTTGAAGGATATAACCATTAACCACCATTTGTATCATAGATAATATATAATTTTTTTTTTTATATACAATAATATAAGCTCCTTTAAAGAGGCAAAAGTCTAAGTGCGTACAACCTCTTTAGCCTTTATCGTTTTCTTCTGTTCTCTTTCGCTTTAAATCAGTGATTTTGTAAATATTTGATTTTTGTTGTAGGCAATTTAAATATGTATAGTATAGTATAGTAATTAAATATTTTGTCTTTCACTAATGTCCGTGAAGTGACGCAGTAAGGGCTCCCACTGAAAATCAGTATTGTACCTAAACGGGTACATATCATGCTGAGGGGGAGGCCCATTTAGCTCACGCACTCTTTTTTGGTATATCATTTTTTTTTTATTTTTGTTAAATATTTTGTATGTGTGTGTTTGCTAAATAAAAAAAAAATTTTGTTGTTGTTGTTGTTGTTGAATAGAATGCTAAAATCATGTGTAAAATCATTAATTCTGGTAATTATTTGGCACATCGAGTATAACACAAAAATACCTTAAAAAAGAAATATAATTTCATCTCACTGGCTCGGAAAGGCTCACTTTGTCGTTTAATTTCTTTTTTTTAAATCAAAAGCAAAAGGTTTTTTTTTAATTTTACAAAAACAAACATAAAGAAACCGTCCGAAATGCGGTTCGTCCTTACTACTTTATACATAAGTGATCAGTTATTAACACTTTAGTTTAATTTTTGATACTATTGCATAAAATAAATGTTTTTTTTATTGTTAGTTAATAGATAATTTATTGTAGTTTGTTCAGTTATTAAATACAACAAGAATAAATAAGTTTTAAGTATAATTTTTGTTCCAAAGGTGGCAAACAAGCACACGGTCCGCCTGATGGTAAGCGGTCACCGTGGCCTATGGACGCTTGCAACACCTGGGGTATCACCCGCGCGTTGCCGACCCTTCAAAAATCCAATAACTTCTTTCTTGAAGAACCCCATACTGTAGTCCTTAGAGAAAACCTTGGCAGGGAGCTCATTCCACATCCCAAGCGTTCGCGGGAGAAAGTTTCTCTGAAACCGCACTGGCCACGACCATTTCGCTTCTAAAGTATGAGAATGAATTCCCTGCCTACGGTGAGCGGTGCGATAGTAGAAAGTAGCCGCGGGCATCATTTCGAATAATTCCTCAGAACAAAACCCATTGTACAAGCGGTAGAAAACACACAGGGAGGCAAAATCTCTCCTCAGACCTAAGGGCTCGATAAGGCAAGTGAGTTTGGGATCGTCGACAATTCTCACAGCCTGTCGTTGAACCGAGTCAGAAGGTCCAAGCTGTATCCGGGTGCACCCGCCCAGAGATGGCAGCAGTACTCCATATGGGGCTGAACTTGCGACTTGTAAAGCAGCAACCTCTGGCCCGACGTGAAGTATACTGCCTCGCTCTATTGAGTACACCTAGTTTTTTGGACGCCAGCTTCACCTTATCTTGTAAATGATCTCGGAACTGAACATCGCTGGAGATGTTAACACCAAGGATCCCAATGCTCTTGGAAATGGAGAGGGGAGTGTCCTGGAATTGTGGGAATAAAGTGAATAGGGTTTTCTTAGCCGTGAACGTACAGACTTGTGTCTTTGTAGGATTGAATCGGACCAAGTTTACCCGTCCCCAGTCAAAGACCTTGGACAGTGTGGTCTCGATTTGAGACACAAGTTCTCCGCGGTTTTCCTCCACAACGGAACGAGGGATGCTTGCACGACCCGTGCAATAAGTGTCTCCAGTACTGTCATCTGCAGAGCAATGTATGTTGTTGATGGATAATAGGTCATTGATATGCAGTACAAAGAGCATAGGAGACAGCACAGAGCCTTGCGGGACACCAGCATTAATTTCCATGCTATCAGAGCAACTACCGTCAACTACGTTTCGTATGCGTCTGCCAGACAAAAAGCTAGCCACCAATATGCACAAACCCTCGGGCACTCCGTAAGATGGCAACTTCGATAGAAGACCCCGGTGCCAGGCCCGATCGAACGCCTTCGCTATGTCCAGGCTACATGCCAATGCCTCCCCCTGACTCTCAATGGCTAGTGCCCATCGGTGTACGAGATACCCTAGAAGGTCACCAGTCGAGCGACCGTGGCGAAAGCCATATTGACGATCACTGACCAGGTCGTGTTCTTCTAGGTATCTTAGAAGCTGTGTGTTGATCACACGCTCCATCACCTTGGAGAGGAGAGAGGTAATAGCGATAGGCCTGTAATTCGATGAATCTGATCTATCGCCCTTCTTGGGCACCGGGTGCACATTCGCAGTCTTCCATGAAGACGGAAATTGCCTAGTGTGGTAGGAAACCGCGAAGAGGCGCGTGAATACAGGACTTAACTCAGGAGCACACTGCTTAAGCACCACTGCTGGTATACCGTCTGGCCCACTCGACTTATGAACGTCTAGAGAAAGCAACGCCCGCCGGTCCTCCCGCTGTGTTATGGAGATTTCCGGCATGGTCTTACCGCAACACGGTATGTGGTACATGGCCTTCATCGTTCATATTCGAGTTTGAGACTGCCCAGTAGATCGGCTTTCTCTTTAGCACTATGAGCCAAGTCACCATCGGTCTTTCGCAGTGGTGGTAACGACGACTGGCAAAAGTTCCCTTCGGCAGCTTTGGCAAGCGACCAGAGAGCACGGCTCCCTGAAGGATGGCTCGCAAGTCGCCCACCTATTTTGCCGATAAATTGGAATGTACCTTTAAAAAAGAAAAAAATCGGAATAAGAAAAGAAAAAAATATTTAGAATTACGTAGTAAGTACATCATTATGGTTGTGTTTAGTATAAACATATTACTTTTATTAAATAAACTTAAAATTAATACTTAAAAAATATGATTAACTCAACCAGTGACGTAAAATACCTAGGTTAGGTAAGTACCTCTACTCTAAGCGTGCGATTTGTTGACTACACGCATATAAAAGACGCTCAATCTATTTCAGAGACTTACAATGTTGTTATCATGGTATCAATACTCAATTAAACTATTCAACATAAGTATACTTATTATATCCATAAGTAATTAAACATTAATTATTGTTTTTCTTGTACCTTGTATATATTTCCTTCGCTGTAGGGATATGAAAAAAAGGCTGGATTTTTTTTGGGTTATATATATTTGGCTTTGCTTAGAATTTAATTTTTGAACCACTTGCTTCGCTCGCGGGTTCAATCTTTGAAACCTTCGCTTGCTCGGTATTCAATATAGGCCAAAAATCACGCCAAAAAGCAACTTTCCTGCCTTGCATATAAAATAACTATTTCCTTCTGCTTTCTTCCTAATGTTATCATCTTTAATCTTTTTCAATTCTTATCACGTTTTTAATAACCCAAAGTTCATCTTCGAACTGAAAAAATAATACTCTACCCGTCTGTGTCGCAGACAGTTCAATATTAATGCAGACAACAGAAATAAATCTAAAAGTTGTTTAAAATTCAAGCGGAGTTAGCTGCAAGCGGTGCTGTGTGGCGGCGGTACCGGGCGAGGCGGGAGGGGCGCGGGGCGGCACGTACGGATAGGCTTCCGCGTTAACAAAATGCACCCGCGGAAAATGTACTACTGACGTAAATATAAGAATACATATTCTAAATTTGATATTTTTCTTTGCTTTTGTGTAAAACTAAACCGAGAAAAGATAATATTATTTTGCAATTTTTTATGTTATTTAGGTATGATGGTTATATTAAGACGGTGGTTTTAACGTTTTTCAAGCTGTAACTAGGTAAATATTACACTGAAAGGCATCGAATGGATAGTTGCACTCAGACTACAATTAGTCTAATATAGGCTTTTCAGGGTTCCGTAGTCAACAAGGAAACTTTATAGTTTCGCCATGTCCGTCCAACCGTCCGTCCGTCTGTCTGTCCGCGGCTTAGGTTAAAAACTTCTTATACGAGAAAGCTGCAATTTGGCAGAAATATACACATAAAAACTGAAAAAAAAAAAATTATATGGACCTCTCCTACACGTGAAGTGGGAACGTAATTTTTTTTTCGTCTACCCCATCGTGTGGGGTATCGTTGGATAGGAATTCCAAAAACATCGGCGGTATTCAAATATAATTTTTTTAATTAAGGGCTCCGTTTGCAAAACATTTAGCTTTAAAGTACAAATTTTTGTTAGAGTCAAGTGATCTACCAACGAAAGTATAGTATTTGGAAATGTAAAAAAAATTACGGTGGTAGTGCATATAATGAATTTAAAAGGAAAACTATCACGGGTAATTACACAGTAAATGAACGATGTATAATTATAGAAAAATAAAATAATAACATTCTAAAGACTATTATTCTTAAATTGATAACAATAGTTACGTTCAAATGACCTATTGGACTTGCCGGCGCGGATGGCGCAACATCGAATCGAGCGTGTGACAGGCAGCTGCGCTCTTAAGCCCGCATGTTGTTTGGATGTCTCTAAGATGAGGAACGCCTAGCTAAAGTTAGCAATTTTCGCTTTGAAAGTTCAGTTTTTAATTACTTAATTAGTACATTTTTTTAATTACTTAACAGGTCTACTGCCCAGTGGAGCTGTAAAAAAATCTAACTTCTAAGCCAACGCAATTAAAAGATTCAGACGTTTATGCAGCAAATTTCCGCAAATTTTCGAAACTCGCAAGGGAATTCAAATCTACAGGGTACTTCCCGTGAACTCAGAATTTTGAAATTTGGTACGAAGCAACGTCTTATAGCACGGATAAAGGAAAATTTGTAAAAACCTTAAATGTTTAGTTACATCACATAATAATTTTTTTTTTAATAAAATACAATAACATATAATAAGTTTGCACGGAATCCTCGGTGCGCGAGCCAGACTCGCACTTGGCCGGTTTTTTTATATATTCAGATAATCTTCAAAAAACATATTATTTTCAAATACAGAATGACATAAGCAAACTAGAATGATGACTTTTATCGAAATACTTTTAAACTACGCTTTAAAAAAAGTATGTTTATTGAAATAAATCCAACCGTGTCAAGCACAGATTAAGTATCTAAACTAACATACGCACTTTGAAACATCTCAAGTGTGATTAGGAGAAGAGGGATAGGGGTTAAGGTAAATCTCACGATATCTCATTAAGAGGCAGGGTGATCGAAAACCAACCAACCAACGAGCAGTCGACGCCCCCCTCCCCCCTTGCATTTTTGAGTCTTAGACACCTGTTTACTATAATACCTATCATGTAAAAACTATCATTGGTTTTTAAACGAGATTTTGGCTTTGTAAATAACTAAAAGCAGAAAACAACGAACAATAATTATAAGCAGAACTATATATCGACACAAACATTATACCATATTTTCGAATAAACCTAACCCTTGGTGTTGCAAGCGTCCATAGGCTACGGTGACCGCTTACCATCAGGCGTACCGTAAGCTTGTTTGCCACCTTGGCGGTATAAAAAAAAATCCTTCTATTTTCATAAGATCTGCCTACCGCTTAGATACCTAAAGAATGCGTTAGACTATGATTAAGCTGTGATTTTGTCTGAATTAGGTTCTTATAACTTGAAAGAACTCATCCTTAAAACAAACCCAAAAAATGTAGCAAGTAAGTAACAAAAAACAAACACAAATTAAAATTACCGCTCAAATTAGACAAAAATAAAAAAAGAAGTTCGGAGAAAATACTCCTATAGATTTCCTATGGAAAAGTTAATTAGTGCGGGTGACCTCACAGCTACCTAACAGCTACCTTACAGCTACCTCACAGCTACCTCACAGCTACCTAACAGGTTGATTGATCTTCCACAAATATTCCTAGTCAACTTACACGGACTGTGAGGATTATGAAAAGTTCTCTCGAAAAGCTCGGGGTAAATTTTTTGACTGCATCTTTGCTATGAAACTATTTATATGCATTAAAGATGTAGCTATAGATATGGCCTGTACGATATATTCTTTAAACATTCAGGGAGTCATAAACGAAAAAGGATTATTTTTATGTATGAATATTTATATTGTATTTCTTAACTATATGAAGGTTCTATGTATTTGTAAGATTGATGAATGAGGACTATAGAATATACGTGGACATCTTCTTTACCCCTGTTGGGTAAAAGAGGTACGGGTGTCGGGGTAATGCTTGATGTTTTACCCAATGACCCGGGCAAGTCTCGTGGGTGAATGCACCCACGGTGATTTTATAGAGAGGGCCTACTTTTCAGGCCCCCTGCTAACATAATGGCCACTTAAAAAGCGGCGAAGAAAGGAATTAACAAAAACCAAAACAGAATAAAATAAAACAAAAATGAAATGATATATGAGAAATTTCGAAAAAGTTCGAAAAAATTTGAAAAACCTAAAGACAATTTTGTAGCAATTTTAAAAGTGAATAACTAAGCAAAAGGCTTAGTTTTTTGGGGGAATTAACTCCCTAGGGAGAGGTCGGCCTTCCTGTGGACGGGCATGTAACGGCGTAATGCCCCTTAGGTGTGGATGCGCACTGTTGTCCGCCATGTCAAACAGCCGGGCGGCCAGTCTGGCGATAAACTCACCTTTGTGTCCCTAGCAATTGTGTTGTTGCGGACGTAACGCGGAGCGCCCGTTATTATCCTTAGCGATTTGTTTTGCACAACTTGGATCTTGTTTTTGAGGCGTTTACTGCTATCCTCCACTTGTCAAGCCAGCACGGGAGGATATCCAATAATCGCTGCATTTTAGCGGCAGCTAAATGGGACTTACGGGATGAGCTCATGTACGCGCTGTCGTCAGCATACAATGCTAGGGTGACGTCCTGTGTGCCTGGCGATAGACCGCTATCGCTAAGCGTAGGAATGTCATTGGTGAAAAGTGCATACAACAGAGGGGAAAGGCTACCTTGTGGGACCCCCGCTGAAATGGTCTTAGTAGGGGAGTTTTTATTGTCAACCGAAACATAGAAACTCCGCCCCTCCAGAAAGGAGGCTATTATACGCCCGAACATGGGGGGTAAATTGGTGGAGAGCTTAAACAATAAGCCGGCGTGCCATACACGATCAAAGGCCTTCTCGATATCGAGAAAGACCCCGACCGTGTACCTGCCCTTGTTCACCTCAAAGGCCATGTGGTGTAAGACGCGAGTAAGCTGAAGAGTGGTGCTATGATTACTTTTAAAACCAAACTGTTCTGGCCTTAGATTGATAAAAGGTGATACCCTTTTCAATAAAAGACGTTCGAACAGTTTGGCTATGTTAGAAAGTAAAGTGATCGGGCGATAATGCTCTGGTTTCTGGCGGCTCTTGCCAGGCTTCGGTATGACAATAATTTTGCCTGTCCTCCAGGCCGTGGGAAAGAAACCTGTGCGCAAGATCCCGTTAAAAATACGGGTTAAGGCCACAGGACCTTTTCTGGGCAACATTAATAGGGCCGTGTTCGGAATTCCGTCAGGGCCGGGGAATTTCTTTTTATTTAAAAAAGATATAAATTTTTTAACCTCCTTAGGGGAGATAAAATCGTCACCTCTAAGTGGGGCGGTGGGGTTAGAAAGGAGCTGTTGTATGCGCTCCTCGACCAATGTTGTATGGGCGTGGTCGACAATGGGGTTCGGCTTAAATTGGTCCTCGAAGTGGTCCGCCAGTAAGCCCGCGCGTTCCTCAGCTGAGTACAAACGGTTACCTAGCGTGTCTACAAGGGGGTGTATGGGTGCAGGGGTGTTGGTCATACAGCGAGCTAAACGATAAAGAGCGGTATCGTTATCGCTGGCCTTTGAGATAGTGTTATCCCCAGACCATTTCCGATAAGTTGAAATTTGGTGCGATAGATCACTACCTAACTTATTCAGCTCTTTTTTAATTGTCGGGCAATGAGTTAGGCACCACAGTTTGCGAAGCTCTCGTTTTTGGCTTAGTTTACTACGGAGATGTGCCGGTAGTAAACTTTTCCCCGAGGCTGTCTTAGCAGATGTGGTGCACTGAGCAAGTGCGGAGGAGATAGCAGAAGTAAGTGACTGTGTGGCTGTTTCCACATCCTGTGGGGTAGACAGGCTACCGGGCGGGAGTTTGAATGAGCTCAGTAGTTCTTGATATTTTGTCCAGTCCGTGAAGTTTTTCATTGGTGGTAGAGGTTTATCCCTAATAGAAACTCCGAGGACCAGTAAAATTGGAAGGTGTTGCGAATCGATGTCATGGAGGGTTTCTAAAGAGATGGGCCAATTGATATTACGGGCTTGTGTCTACTGGGCTATGTCCAGTACGTCTGGTTGAAATGAGTCCTGAGAGGGATAATGAGTGGGGGAGCCGAGACCAATTACCACGTAATTGTGCGCCGCGGCATCGGTTTTCAAATCTCTACCTTCATTGGATGAAATTCTTGAACCTCATTGTCGGTGTTTGGCGTTAAAGTCGCCGAGTATAAGTGTGGGCGTGTCGTCGAACATAATATTTTTTATATCGCCGGAAATGAAAGGCACCTTAGGTGGTTTGTAGGCGGCGTAAACCTTAAGTTCGGTGTTACCGACTTTTAGTTTAATGCCTATCGCTCGGGTTGAAACAAAGCTTGTCAGGTGTAAACTTTCGGGGACAAGGTCTCTACGGATCAGCACTGCTGTGCCCCTGTAAGCTATGTTATTTGTGGCATTTATTTCGTCCCGCCTGTAGACGGAATAATTAGGTAGAAGTAATTGTTACTCAGGTCGTAACTTGGTTTCGTCCAACAGCACAATATGAATATCATGCTGCTGGACTAGCAACCTGAGGTCATCGGTCTTACCTCTTACCCCCCCTGGATTCCAGTATACAATCCTTAGATTGAAGAGAATTCTTGGACCAGGAGGTAGGTAAGCTGCTGCAGGCCGTGCAGTAATGCGGGCAGCGGGTTTTGCCCGACCGCGATGGCCTCGATAGCTGCGTTAAGCGCAGCGATGGACGCTCTGGCTATGCTGAGTGACAGTGGCGAAACACAATACGCACCCTCAGAGAAAGCTGCGCGACCCCTAGGGGGTGGCGCGGGGGTGGCAACTGGTGGTAAAGAATTAAAATTTACCTTGCGCTGCAAGGGGGGGTTCGAACAGAGTGGGCAATGGGGCTTGTGGTTGGACGCGGGGCGCGGTAGCAACGGTAGGCGGAGCAGCAACGGTAGGCGTGGCTACGGGTAACGGTGGTGCCATCTGTTTTTCAACCGCGGTAACCGGAGTAGGCACGTCTGTGTTGTCCTGTTGTATTTTCCCCTTACCTTTACGACCTCTCTTTGCCCTTTTTTTTGAGGGGTTGCGATCTGTCTGTCGGCAAGTTGGCGGGGGGCATGCGTGTAGGCCCCTGCGTGAGGTCGTATTCTTGCATCTCTATGACTGGCAAGGGAACTGGAGCCGATTGCGCATCTTTGCGTGAAGGTGGCGGTTTCGGGGTGGGGGGGACGTTTTTCAACCCCATTTTTCGAGCCTGTACGTCGGAAATACCTTGTCGTTGGCGGCTTGCTCTCGTTTGCAGTTTGCACACGTTGGGGTGGCGTCCCTGTCGCGTGTGCAGTCAGCCGTGGTGTGGCCCTCTCCGCAGTCCACACATCTAATCGGGCGGTGACAATTGGCCGATGAGTGGCCGAAGTCTTGGCATCGATGACACTGCGCCGGCCCGGGCTTTGCCTTCCACGCAGAAATGGATACGCCGGTCATACTGAGGAGCTCCGTAATATTATAAATATTTTGGAGCTCACTTGGGTCGTACCTTTTTTCGAGCTGGCCGAAGTAAATACAATAGGGGCGACCTCTCGCCCCCGGGATTTGTCTTATGTGCGACAGGGGGAAGCCAAGTGTTTTCAGTTCAGCGGCTATCCCTCCAACGGTGCGTCGAGAGGGAGTCCTTTAATCGCTATTTTTTGCGGCCTTTCGTTATCTAGGCTATAACAATACCATGATACGGTATTGTCATCTTTTGAGAGTGCGTCGATATAGGCCGCCACCACCCTATATTCGACCGGCGATTGAGGTAGGAAACGTACGCCCTTGCCGAACGGTCTCGCGTGCGGGGCGTGCTTTAGATGGGAGTGCAGTTTTTTAAGATGCACCGACGAATGCGGCAGGTTTTCGACAATGATCGGTGGGTACCTGGCTTTAGTTTCCTTAGGCTTTTGAGTCTGGCTTTGTGTAGGCGAGGCAGGAATGGCCGACACCTGCGCGTAGGTCTGGCTTGTATTTTGCGGAGAGTTGGTGTCCATCTGCTCAGCAACATTGGTCGCTGCTGCTTGCGGCGGGATCTTAGATAGGACGGGTACCTGCCTGTCGTGGTTTTCGGCGGTTGATGTCTCCCTAGCTGCCGCGCGGGCTTGCTCAGCAGGGGTTTGGAGTGGGCTCAATGAAAATGGACGTATCTCGTGGCCCCTTGCCTTACGTGGGTCGCTGGTTTTAAATGCAATTGATGGCGGCTTGTCGCGTGGCGGTGGGTTAAATGGCGTCGTCGTCGTCGTCGTTGGGGACGCAGTTGAAGCGTCGCGCGGGACCGACGCCGGTGGGGCGTGAATTACAATGTCTGAGTTAGCCGCGGAGCCGGCTATTACCTTGTGCGGCGAGACGATGTTCGATGGAGGAGAGGCCTGGATGGGAGACAGCATGGCGGGAAGTTCCTCAAAGTATTCATACTCGTCACCTGTCTCCGAGGTGGCGTAACTTGTAGTGCCCGAGCGGGCTGAGGCCATAGACGCAGCCGACGGAGGGCGCGACGGTGGAAATGCTGCGGCGAAAGTGCCGTCCGCGGCAGTAACCTGGCCTGTGAAAAGGTTACGAGCCACTATTGCTGGTGGTTGGGACCTAGACCAAACCTGTCTTTTTCGTACACCCCGGCCCCTATGGGGTGGGTGACGGAACGGGGGGGGGGGGGCGGCATCTAGTTGGTTGAAGACGCTGTTACACCGACATCCCTCGACGAGCACGCACAGAGGCGGCCGGAACCAGAGCAAATAAGAAAAAACACTTACTCCTATTCCAAATTGCCTACCGAGAGTGAAGGACACAGCAGTCTGTTGCCTTTTGCTCGCAAACGCTGAGCGATGACGCTTCGGCTCGAACGAGCACCCGCAACACACAAAACACGTACGCACACCGTCTACAAACAAAAGGTTTTTCACGCAGAATGATTTGTTCTTAGGAGCAATTCAGAAAAAAAACGAAACGAAGAAACAGGATACTCCAAACGAACAATCAAGCTGAATGGCCGGCGAGGACTATAGAAGTCACTAGGAGTTATTTACACTGAAAAACATAAGACCTTATAGAAATAAAGACATCTGCTTTTCATCAATTTGAGTGTAGAAACTTAATGTTCCTAGATTTCAAAAAAACTTGGTGTCATTTAATCAATGACTATAATAATTAGCATTAGTAAAACAGATGCAGACAGAACCATGTGCAGTAACTTGTCTTATAGGTACAAATTAATAGAATAAAATGAATGATTTACGCTCGATTGTAAAAACATTTTACGATTCTTTTTTGAACATCTGATAAACAAATATTTGTGAACGAAAATTCATTAATAAAATTCAAAACGGTCATAAAATACAGCTGAGCCATAAAATAAAATTAATTCACCGAATGACACGATAAATAAATTCCTCGAATGGAAGGTTTTTCCCGGGAACGCTTCGTCACAAGCTGTGAAAATAAATCCTTACAGAGTCTAAATTTTCATGATCATTCCAATAATGGCGTCTAACCGACCGCCGACGTAGCGAGCGTCTCAAGTGTCCCGTCTGAAGCTCAACAATGAACTGTAAACCGATTTGTTAAATAAAGGAGTAGATTTAAGAGATTCAATGGCAAATCTTTATTTTAAGAATCAGGGTCGGTAGCTAGGCAATAACTCGCGGCTCCAGCTGTGTAGTACATTTGCTTTAGTTTGGATGTCAGCATCATAACTGCAAAAATCTATAACGTCACTTATGCCTGAAAGAGCGGTTAGAAATATTATGATGTCAACAAAAAGATTTTAATTTGGCATATAAATAAAAACCTACCTGCCTAATCTTCGATATTTAAGACGCAGTACCTACCTAACTAGTGCCGTCAAAAGATATTCTTTATTTCCTTTTCTTACAAATATATTTCGAAAATGTAACAAATCAATTATTTAGAACTAGGTATAAGCGTTTTTTTTTTGATTTTTATTTATATTATTTTTAAATTTTTGAAATATGTTTGAAACAAAAAAGGGAAAAAAGAATATCTTTTGGCGGGGCTAGATAGGTAGGTAACGCGCTTTAAGGCGCCGCAGCTTTTTTGCCTTATTCCATGACTTTCGACTCGGCAGTCCATCTCACTACCACTGCAGTCTCCACTTCGATTGTTCTATAATTTAAATCAGTTAAAATCCTTAAATTTTGAGATGATTGATTAGGTACCGATATATTGACACTTTCTAGCACAGATTATTATCTACTTTTTTTAATTATAAATCCATTTTAAAATGAAAAACTATAACGTCACTTAAACATAAATACTCTTGAAGAACTATTTTTGGACAAAATCAGTTGACAAGTTTTGCACATGTTGGAAAAATCGGTAAAATTGCACTTTGACTATGTAGCATATGTTTCCTTAAAATAAATTTTAAATGATAGTAACGCATCTCAATGTGTAAAATTGAAAACAGAAATTTGGAGGCCGATCATAGTTTTTGTAAAAAAAAATTGAAAAGTCACCAAATTTCCTAACAAATCTTGACAAGAAAGACCAATAATCTTACTATTGATTCTTTAACGCAATGAGAAAACACTGTACATTGATAGTAATTCTTGTTGGACAAAAAGAGTACATACTAATTTTATTGATTTCAATTATTGTTTGTCACTAAAAATTTCAAATACTTAGTCGTCTAATAATAAAATGATTTTATAATAAAACCAAACACCAAAAGCTCAAACAAAAACAATAGTTACCTTTTTTTGGTTTGATTTTGCTTTTTAAGAAAGGGAAAGGTTTTTCATACAGCCAAATATATGTATACTTACCAAAAAACCAAACATCAGACCTTTTTTTAGCCAATATGTACGCTTGCGCTTTCACTATGATAAAGCATATTTTTAGAAAATAATTGTGTCTAAATTCATTTCATTAGTTAAAATATCCCTATGAACAGTTTTTGGCGGTGCGCCTCCACAAAAAAAAAATACCGTCAACTGTCATGTTTTACAAACGTGATTGATTCTATTTTAGCACTCGCGGACCGCCATACTGGTCGCCCTGACTACAATAAATATGTATTAGTTGGTCCTGGCGCTAGTTGACATGTTGTCAAGTTGGTCCACCAATAAATAGGTACAAGGAAAACTAGCGCGTGCAGCAGCGGCCGGCGAAGCGCCAGGACCAACTTGTCGTACCTATTTATTGTAGTCAGGGCGACCAACTTAGCGACATGAAAACTAGCGCTTGAACCCAAGTGGAGTCCATGAAAACTAGCGCGCGAAGCCTAGCGGAGCGTGCCGCGGTAGCGGCCGGCGAGCGCCAGGACCAACTTGTACCAATTTATTGTAGTCAGGGCGACCAACTTGGCGACATGAAAACTAGCGCTTGAATCCAAGCGGAGCACATGAAAACTAGCGCGCGAAACCGAGCGAAGCGTGCAGCGGCAGCGGCCGGCGAGCGCCAGGACCAATAAAAATTGGCTGTTTGACATAAATTTATTAGTGAATTAAACTATACCATCAAACCTTCAAACTAAACACATCTGAGTTATATGACTTAGTGGTAAAGATTTGTATCCACGCCTTCTAATATAATAAAAAAAATACCTTCGAAATTAAATAAAAGCTTGGCGGTAGTTTTTGAGTTTAAATTTCTTTTTGTAAACTTATTATTATTTAAAACTGTAGTTGTAGTTTTTGTTAGTTATTAATGGCTTCATCATCAAACCCCAATATGTGACTTAAAGTTTTTAGACAAAGGACATTTAGTGTATAATAGTAAGAATAATCCTCAAAATTTGTATAGTTTTTTAGTTAGGCATAGTGTTTTAGATTTTAATCATAAGTGTGGTAAGTGTGGACCGAAGTGTCAAGTTAATTATAAACTAAAACTATTTCGATGTGACAATTATAATGCAGAACTAGCAAAAAAACTAAAAAAGAAAAAAAATCGTTGTAGTTATACATCTTCCATATTTAAAGGAACATTTTTCGGACAAGCGTCTTTACCAGTGTGGAAGATAGTTCAGTTTGTGTACTTGTACCTTTCGTTAAACCGAAGTCGTAGTAAGGACATAATCCACGATTTGCAGATATCGACACACACGTATTGTGATTGGGCAAAATTTTGCCGCGAAGTTATTATTGATTGGACTTTACGACATTCGCAACGAATTGGCGGCGAAGGCGTCGTTGTGGAAATTGATGAGGCTAAATTTGGACGCAGAAAATACAATAGGGGAATAATTATTGAAGGACAGTGGGTTTTCGAAGGCGCAGAGCGGGAAAATAAAAATAAACAATTTTTTGTGCCTGTTCAAAACCGCACTAAAGAAACTTTGATACAAATAATCAAAGAATACATTAAGCCGGGCTCAGTGATATACAGTGACTGTTGGAAGGCATACGAGTGCCTAACTGAAGAAGGGTTTACTCATTTAACAGTTAACCATAGTCTAAATTTTGTGGATCCCGAAACTGGGACCCATACTCAAAACATAGAGAGGCTTTGGCGTGACGTTCGCTCAAATGTCCCGAAATACGGCCGCCGCGAAGCACATTTTATTGGATATTTAGCAGAACCGCGATTTCGGCAGTCTATAAAATTTGTAGGCGAACGCTTTCACGAGTTCTGGATAGCTGCAGGACTATTATATCGACCAAAATAATAATTTGGTAAGTTTATATTGTTTACAGTAAAAATTATTTTTGAAATTTAATGATTTAATTTTTTTACGTAACACTATTGTGTACCGCCGAATTTGTTTTTAATTTTACGTTTAAAAATGCTCCATTGTTATTTAAATTAAATTTTCGACAAAAAATTTCGACTTACTCTTTAAATGTGTTGGCCTTGACTTGTCTGTATGGCTAAGTCCTTGAACTTCCTCTCCGCAATGATAAAAAATATAATATCTACTTTATTTTTGCATTTTCATAAATAAATGCGTTTTACTAAAAAAATATATTGGTAAACAAAAATTATAAGTTTATTTGGTAATTCTTTACTTTCCAAGAACGTGAGATTTTTACGGAACGATGGTTTTAACTGATAGAACACCACATTTAAATACACAGGTAAAATTCAAAAACTCTCGGAGGACACTAGATTTTCACAAAAAAAAACTAAATTGATTTCATACAAAACCCGCCATTACACACCAACATTTAAAAATACAAAACCTTTTTTTTTCACGAAAATAGTTGCCAGTCTAAAGAGAAAAATAAACACAGGATTCAATCGATTTTACTTTTCTCTAATTTTAATCGATAGAAAAGCATATTTATATACTCGAATAAAATCAAAAAACTGGCAGCGAATCCAAACCTTGCCAAGTTAGGTGGTAAGGAGCGAAGCGGCGAGCCATTAGGTTACATGGTGAACACCGCACGAGCCGAGCGAAGCGTACCGCGGCAGAGGCCGGCGAAGTGCCAGAAACAAATTGTTCTAATTTAGAATTGTTTGGCAGGAGTAGGGGGGGCAGGGTAGACACTGGTTAATTGATCTGAGTGACACAGGTACAATTTGTTTCTGGCGCTCGCCGGCCGCTGCCGCGGCACGCTCCGCTCGGCTTCGCGCGCTAACTTTCATGTGCTCCGCTTGACTTTGCGTACAAATTTTTATGTTCCAAAGTGGGTTGCCGTGACTACACTAAATAACTACAAGTTGGTTGTAATAAAAAACTTGCGAGCGCCAGAACCAATTTCTACTTATTTAGTATAGTCACGGCAACCCACTTTGGAACATGAAAACTTGCGCGTGAAACCAAGCGGAGCACATGAAAGTTAGCGCGCGAAGCCGAGCGGAGCGTGCCGTGGCAGCGGCCGGCGAGCGCCAGAACCAATTTCTACTTATTTAGTATAGTCACGGCAACCCACTTCGGAACATGAAAACTTGCGCGTGAAACCAAGCGGAGCACATGCAAGTTAGCGCGCGAAGCCGAGCGGAGCGTGCCGCGGCAGCGGTCGGCGAGCGCCAGAACCAATTTCTACTTATTTAGTATAGTCACGGCAACCCACTTTGGAACATGAAAACTTACGCGCGAAACCAAACGCAGCACAAGAAAGTAAGAAAAAAAAGGCCGGCGAGTGCCAGAAACAAATTGTACCTATGTCTCCCAGATCAATAAACCGCGGTCTACCCTGCCCCCCCTACTCCTGCCAAACCATTCTAAAATAGAACAATTTGTTTCTGGCACTTCGCCGGCCTTTTTTTTATCGATTATTACTTTAAAGAGTAAGTACTCGATTGTTGAATACTGGCAACATTGCTATTAAAAAAAAAAACAACCTGTTATTTTTTTCTCTAATGTGTTTTGTTTTTGTAGATATTTATTGTTGTGTAATGGCTGAATTTGTATGAAAAATAATTTATTTATTTTCCGGAAAAACTAGTTTCCTCCGAGAGTTTCTGAATTTCATCTTTGTATATAAATGTGGTATTCTATCAATAGAAATTTTTATTACGTAAATACCAGGCGTTCTTGGAAAGTAAAGAATTACCGTTTATTTTCATAACAGGAGAGTTTTATGACGTAGCGATTTGTGTGAATCGTGAGATTTATTTTAAAATCAATTTTATCCCAGAAAGTGAAGATTCGTCTCATACAAATTTCAATTACTTTTGAATTGTTTTACAAAAAAACTATGGTTGACCGACAAATTTTTGTTTTCAATTATACGCATTGAGAGGCCCTGCAATCATTAAAAAAATGTTTCAAGCAAAAATAAACATCATAGTCAAAGTGCAATTTTTCTCATTCTTTTCTCTTTATTATGCTTATGCATTACAGTGCAACAAACGTTTCTGACCTTCTGACCTAGTGTCGTTGTAAGTTTAGACCATTTCAATATGGCGACTGTATTTTTGATTTCTGACCACCTGTTTAGAAAAGTTGGTTGCACCGTACTACTGTGTACTGTACAATACGTACTTGACGAGTTTTTTTTTATTTTGTGGTTTTTTATGGAAGTTTGATTTTTAATTATATAGACTAAAGTGACATTTGGTGGGTTGCCACCTTATGCTAACGTAAAAATAGTGTTTTACCTGAGTGATTCAATATTTTGTTTGCTTTAACTATTTTTTGATTCATAATTTATTTAATGAATGAGGTCTCAAAAAAGGTCCCAAGTGTTATAGGGTACATTGAATAGTCAAGAGCGAGTCGAAAAAAAAGTAAAACTAAAACTAAAAGTAAATATAAATATTTAAAAAAACGATAAACATTAAGAACTAAAAAGACATAAACAAGTGCATTTATGACTTTTTAGTTCAGACTTTGCCAGCGGCTCCGCCCACCCTAAATTCGGTTATCGGCGAGGAACTCCTTAATTACGTATACTAATTTACTATACGTATACTAGTTTGCTGTATTCTCACTATTCATCGAAACAACCTTCGAACAAATGTCTTTCGAAGCGGTAAAATGTTGCCATTGTGAACCGGTAACGCTGCGTGGTACGTACCGTTGCACAGTTTTAGAGCGTTTTTAGAAACGCCTTCTCTAATATGCCTCTTTTGATATAATAAAAAAGGTTCGGTGACTACACAATGTTTGAAGCAACATTTTACTTGTGAAATAATTCGTATATGAGAAACTAGCCAAGTCAGACCTTAGGCTACAATATATTATCCTAAGTTATTAGAAGATATGATATTTTATGTTGTTATAAATAAATTTCAGGACTGATCATTGAACTTGGCATCCATTTAGATCTCATTTCTTTTGTCCTTGAAGTCAACATCCAAGGCATATATCATAATATTGAACTTGGCTCTCATTTCACATTTATGTTTTTGATGGGACTTTATTACTTTTTGTACATAAATTATTAGTAGGTACTTATTTATAACAAAACTAATACCAATTTTTTTTTTGTTAAACTACTGTATTTTCCTACGTTTACGGAGTATAATTGTCTTTTTTGTGTTACCCTACTAATATTATAAATGTGAAAGTTTTTATGTCTGGGTGGATGTTTGTTACTCAATCACGCTTCAATCACTGGACGGATCGGGATAAAACTTGGCACACATATAGGTTAGGTCCTGGAGTAGCATATAAGCATATATAGGCATATATTTTTAAAATTCAAAAGTACGTGCGGGAATAACTATAACAGAGTTAAACGAACTATTGCTGCACCTATAGCATGCTATAGCAATTAATTAGTATAACTCATTAATTAATTGGAGTTAATTAAGGAGTTCCACGCCGATAACTGAATATAGGGCGGGTGGAGCGACTGGCAACGTCTATTTTCCTATATTTTCTTGTTCCTTTGCGCTTTGTAGGATATTCTTCTTCGCCGAACAAACCTAGATGAACACCATCCTGAAATATTATGCAAATTTACTGTAGCCTTTAATTCAGAATCAGCTCCATAAGCTGTCGAACAAAGCATGCTTGCTTCTCTTCTTCAGAGCAGTAAGGATCTCCGTTTGGAGCGCTAGTGTACATACTTAAATCATCCCAGTTACGACATACATACTCTACTATAGTGTCGCACAACCTATTTGTTAGTTGTATATTACTATACTCAAACAAAGAATATGCAATCGAATGGAATAGGCAGCTTCCATCGGGAGGCATTTACAATAATTCGGTGTAAGGTAAGCGTGTTACCCAGCCGTAATTCTATTTTACGACTCATTGTACAATATACGTAATAAAAAGATAATTATTTAAGACGATTACATTTACGATAATTGACCTGTTATCTTCTTCTGATTCTCAAGAAAAACAATTTGTTACCAATAAGTTCTTATTCTCAAACTCACTCAGAGCTAAGTATACATACCTACTAATTATTATAAATTTTTGATTTAAGCTATTGCCTATACTATACGAACTTACTAAAGAATTGTAATAATAATATAACCACAAATATATAAGAATTTTTAAGAAAACCTATGAATTTCGTAGCATAAATCGCAACCTTATGGGTCAGATATCGAGAGACAAGTTGAGACAACCGGACAGCAAGACGGCGCTCGCGAGTCGCGCTTATGAGCGCGCCTGCCACTCGCTCGGACACTTTCGCGCCAAGGTTTTATCGCACCGCTCCCACCCCGTTGCTCCGAAGACGTCGCAATGAGCGCCGTGTTTTTTTTTCTGAGCTGACTATGCAGTTGGCTGTTGCAGCCATTACTGCTTCACCGGGCTTTTGGGGCGAGATTCTGAAGGAGCCTCAGCCCATATAGCGCCCAACGCTCAAGGGCTTCCCGCGGGGGAAGCCTCGGCTTGGGTTGTCGCTCTCGGGGGCGTCCCTTCGACCGGCGTGAGTCTCGAACCCGAAGGTGAGTCACCGCCAGGAGGGGAGTTCCCCGTTACGCGGGTACGATTGCGATTGAGTGGGGGCGAGAAGCGCCCCGTCACTCTTTGATACCTAGTGATCCTTGTGGGCGCCGACGAACCCGGGGACGTCGGCGACGTGTTTGGAGGGAGGCCCTATTCGGGGAGGTCATAGAGACTAATCTCGCTATCCGGACAGCGAGATCGTCATCTGGGGACGTTAGTACGTGCCGAGGCCGCCTAACAATAGTTTTACGACCGTGACCGGGTCGATCGGGGGAATTCCATTATTAATAATGGCGGCTCTATTAGTGCCGTGAAGCTCCGTGAACAGGCGTGAATGTGAATGTGGATTGTTTTAGCGGGGTTCACGCGGGTTCACGACTTTTCCCCGATCAGAGTCGGTATTTTGTCCCGCGACAAAGGGGTTCACGCCTCTTCGCGCGGCGTTCACGCGTACACATCCACATTCACGGCACCGTGCCAGTTTACTCCGGACTACAAACGAGTACGGACGTGGGCAGTCGCTGCGCTCTATAATGGAGTCGAGCTTTAACCTTTGGAATAACGGAACTAAAAAAAAGAAAAGATAAATATAGATATAAAACAGTTTTTATCTAGATCAAGAGGGGTCTCTTTATTCGCATATTTAACTCGGTAAAGTAGCATTAAATTGCCAATGTTTTTGGCACAGACTTAGCTGAAAGGGTAGATAGGTATAAGTAGGATACTTTTATACCGTTAAGAGCTCCCTTGAAAATCCCTCCCTTTTATACAGGTCATAACGGAAGGTAATTTCTTTCACGATGCAACAGATCAATGGTTTAACCTGATTTTAAGGATAGAAATATCTTGAGGACCTAAGAAGGAACAAGGAATTCTTTTCTTTACATACTGTTATAGGTTTATTATTTCCGGAAAATAAAAGTTCTTGCAGTAGTAACAGAACTCTATTGCTACAAACATAGCTTGCTAAAGGGAACTTGCTCTCGCTGTAAACAATTTTGTTGTCGAAGAATCTCTCTCCAAAAACCAATTTGGCGCGATTGGAGTGGAGCTGGTAATTATATAAGACATTTTATACTTATTAAATATTTATATTATAACACTTATGTACAAAAATAATATTAATACACAACATAAATTATACAAATAAAATAAAACAAAAATACAAATCTATACTCAAACAAAAGCGGTTTATCGCATACTTTTAGTTTTTTCTTTATAAAAAGCAAAGGAACAAAATGAATTCAAAGTGAGTGTTTTTAGTGTTTAGGTTATCAAAATAAGCGATTTATTTTATTCAGTACGGAACCCTGTGTTGCGTCCAACTAGCAATTTGTTTTTTATTTACTTTTTTCAATAATACATATATAAAAAAGTAACGTAACATATTGATAAAAAAAATTAACAATTTTAAATATAAAAATGAATATACTTCACATTATTTATCAAAAAATCATACTTCTACTGCATTTTATTATAAAAATACGAAAGATAACTGAATAGGACATAAAATATCAACTTAAAACAACCACAAATAATAAAAAATTAAAATAGAATTTATGTAAGAATATGTCTACACAGTAACTACATAGGTAATAGATTTATATCAGCACTGTTTTATTACAGTGTAATATATTTTAAATTACAAAAGGTTAGCGAACGTGTCGACAAAAACCATTTGAGAGATCAAAAATTATGTGCCATGAAATAAATTTATCTTGTTCCAGACTTGCCTTTTAGATTTACACTTTTTTTCAAAATTTTCTTGTCTGCAAATGTAGTGTAGTCTTAAGTCTATGTACTTTTCTGCAATTGCCTTTGTCAAATTATAGACATGTTCAATTTGGTCTTTAGTATGTGCATCAACTTGATTGAATAATAGAACATCAGAAAGTTTATTTAGTATTTTAACGGTCATATAGGCTTTATAGTACTTTTTGAGAAGCGTATTAGCTCCACTAAGTTTTATGTGATACCTTATCGAACTTTCTGATTGGTTGCAAATTGTAAAAACATCTTTGGAAGCATAGCAAAGACCACCTATGTCTTTTAAATCCACTAATTTATGGAACCACTGCTTTTCTGTTGCAAGCAAATTATTTCTGCAGTCATCGCAGTTCAATGTCTTTAACAAGTGGTACACAACAAATCCGGAGATGTAACCAACTATCTGTTTGGTCACCTCATGATAAGGAGTATCATTTAATGTCACAGATAAATGGTCACAGTTATTGCTGTATTTATTTTCAGCGTTTCTTTGGGTTTTTTGCTTTTCAATAATATTTTTGATACCGTTACTACATTGATGTCATCATGACGGACTGCGCGTGCTGTGTTATTGATAACCTGTGAACCACTTAAAATTGGAAAATTTTCAAGAGGGCCACAGTTTCCGCTGAATTTGGAACTTAGTTCCAAGTGGGACAAGAGTGTTTTGTATGCGCTTTTAAATTGGCGTGTATTTGGGTTATTATTATGTCCTCCAAGGCTTCGAATCTTACCAAACAATAGCTCCAGGTGGTCTTGACTAAATTTATGCCTAGTTAAATAGGATAAACTGCCATCTTCGACAAGTGTTCTGTACAAATGCTTAACACCATTGATACATGTAATAAGACCTAAAACAACTGTGTTAGCCTTGCATTTGTGTAATGG
Source organism: Apoda limacodes (assembly GCA_946406115.1). Lineage (NCBI taxonomy): Eukaryota > Metazoa > Arthropoda > Insecta > Lepidoptera > Limacodidae > Apoda > Apoda limacodes. The sequence continues at coordinate 28,404,163 of OX291550.1, forward strand.
AACTTCTTTAAATTCAAAAACGGTTCGTTTCTGTCCTTCTACCGTAATATTCTTTTTATATTTTACTTTTGTTGTAAGAAAAAGCAAAGTTTCATGACACATAAGGCATTCTGCATATTCAATGGTTTTTTAAACCATGCTCACTGAAATTGCGAGAATTGAGAATGTCAAATAGGTCGTTGATTAAAGACAAAAACTTCACAGTTTAAGTTGATTCAGCAAAATTTGGCATTTTGAGCTCTTTGCCACAGAATTCTATGGCATTTGCAACACTCTTGCTTAGTAATTGTGTAGCCAACTTTACCATCATAATCTCATTTCTGAAGTGAACATGCCTGTGTGTCAATTTGTTGGCTAAATGGAGATTATTTCTTCTTGCATGTTGTGTAAAGCGACTATATATTCCCATTTAATTGTACCATCTGTATTTCTGAATTCCTTTTTTGCTTCTAAATGATTCCTGATGAGCTTTACCATGTGGCATGTATCCAGGAGTACAGCAACATCATAACCACCACTGGGATGCTTGAAAGTAGATTTTATGTCATGATGATTGTCAAGATCGCATCCCAATGCCTTCATGCAATTTATATTGGACTTGCACCCATCAAACGTAACTGACACAATTTTGAAACCTACTTCTTGACACTTATACAGTGCAATATTAATTAAATTTGCTTTCATCTCTCCGGTCAGACTTTGAATAAAGAAATATCCAATAGGTAACATCCATCCTTCCTGAAGTGAAACTATTACAAATACAAAAGCTTGGCTCGCTTTGTGATCTGTATCATCCGTCCCAATTCCCATATCAACTAACCCTTCATACTTTGATCCAGTCCATATTTTCTGTTGTCGTATGGACATCTCATCTGCCATTATAGAACACAACAGTGGTTCTGCCGATTTTTTGGACTTTTCAGCCAGTCTTGTTAAGGAAAAAGCAAAGCTTGTGCAGAAGCAGTAAAACCAGGCTCAGCTTCTACATTTTGGTACCACCTAAAAAGCGTGCTAGGATGTGGAAGACATCTGTCAAATATTCTGCGCAAATATCGAAACGCAGCTAGAGAATAAAAATGTACGGCGAGTGCAAACTTACGAAGTGCCGGAGGATACGTGGAAAATGCATGTTTTTTATTAGCCAGTAAAATTGTCATTAGAATTTCATCTGTATTTTTTTTTAAGTTGCTACAAAGAGATTCATCAATCAATCGTCTCTTTTTTAAGTCTTTTATAAGCTCTTTTAAAGATAAATTGTTCCTAAAAAGTCTTTTATTCTGCTTCTTTAAATCTCTTATCTCTCCGTCTTTTATGGTAATTCTTCTATGGAATTTTTTTATCTCATTTTTTAGATGTGAAGTTTTTGGTGAGTTCAAAACTGAACTCAAAACAGATAATGTTGAAGACGGAGACGGTTGGCATGAAATTTTAGGAGACTTCAAATATAAACTCACTCCAGTTAACGTTGATGAAAATTTCGGTTCATTAACTGGATTTTCTTGACTGAAATTAGATGTTGAATCCATTTCCTGAAAATCAAAATACAGGTAAATGAGGTTTTCAATTCTACGCACCAACTATGTAAAAGTGTATTACTTACATCGGAGTATTCTGAAAACTGTCTCTGCAATTCTGCCTGCAAACATGATGAAACTCACTTTCGTTTAGATTCTACTATGTTTGGAACAGTAATATTATCATCATCAATCTGCAGGAAGAACATAAATGATAAAAAAAATAATAAGTTAATGTTTTTTTAACGCAAGTCAAAAGAGATTTCTACTAACAAATTACGTAAGTGACTTTTAGCCTATAAAATAATTTACAACTAAAAATAAATTGAACTATTTCTTTTACCGTTATCTGTGGAACTGCAAACTTTTTTAATCGTCTAAATCCTTTTTTTGTTATATATATGTTAGATTCAGAAAAATGACATGAACATATGATGCTTGATTCGGTCGGCTTATAAAAATCATCGCTTCGGTTTTCTGCCACTAACTTTCGCCATTTTTCTCTTATAGAATAGTCTTGTGGAAAGCTGAAATTAAGAAAAAGATAAATTGCAATTTACTTTACAAAAATAAAATAAAAAATTCTAAATAAAAAATTTATATAATTTGCGACTGCATTGCTATGTTCTCTATTTACATATAAATTTACAAATTAATTTAATTTCAAGCATATTTTAAACTAAATTTAGCATTAATTAGCTATAATACTAAATTAAGAAATATATCTTACCGGTGGTACGTTACGCCATCTTTTTCAAGATGAATTGAACTGTGATTTTTACAATTTTTTATAGCGCGTTTCATCATGTTTGCGATTTGACAGATCACGAGTGACTAACTGCAAACTCCGCTACTGGCGCGTTTTAGCGGAGTTTTAGATGTGCCATTAATGGATTGCTTATGCGTCATCCTTGGTAGGTAGTATATCGATGTACTCTACGATTAACAATATCATCGACGTTAAATATTCATAGAGAGAAGGCATATTAAATTTCATTTTCGATTTCCTGCGATGTTTGTAAATAATAATTCGAGTTATGTTTGGAAATTCGGCAAATCACGGTTTCATCTTATTGTTTATTCAGGCTGTAATAACTTGTACTGAAAACGAAATTTTCCTATATTGAGATTAAGGTTTAAAATTGAGCAAAGGGTTTAGAATACTCATCAAAGATAATAAAGGATGCATCCGCCCCGCGGCTCCAATCTCTGACTGAACTCCCGGACATACACAATGTATTTCAGGACTATTTTAATTTGTAAATTCATTTTCTACATTTTAATTAGCATTAAAAATTTAAATAATGATTATTTTATGGACACTAGTTAAAATTGCAGTGCACGCGGTGGTTGAAAATTAAAACTACAGTCGCCATATTCAAATGGTGTAAACTTACAAACACGCTTACGACCAAAAATCGGGTTAGAAGAGTTTGTTGCATTATATCTAACATCTATACATATAATAAAATGGTAGGAAAGTCAAAACTGAACATTGATTTTTTTTTTAAAGAATACTTTGGGTGAGATCTACAATCGATACTAAAGCCAAAAATATAGTTTTTAGAATTTTTGTCTGTTTGTCTGTATGTATTTTCGGGATAAACTCAAAAAGAACTGCATGGATTTACTTCAAATTTGGCACGAATATTATTAAGAAGTCGGGTCAACATATAGGCTAATAAATATAAATATATTAATTTTTTTTTTATCAGAGACCCATCGTGTGGGGTATCAAATGAAAGGGCTTGGTGAGTCGGTTCTAAAAATGTATTTAAAAATTCAAAAAAAATAATTGAATTTTTATATTTTTCAAATTGCTTTCAGGGGGTTAAATGAGGATATAAACTATCGTTTAAGATATATATTAGAGAAAAATAGTTTTGGTGGGGCCAAAACTTGGTATGTTTTGAAAATACTTTTTGGATTTTAAGAAAAAAGTAGCCCAAAGGTAATAGTGTGGTATATTTTTAGAACCGGCTCATCAAGCCCTTTCATTTAATACCCCACACGATGGGTCTCTGAAAAATTTTTTTTAAATCCCAGACAAAAATATTGATGACATCGATGATAAAAAATACGCTCTTGACTCCCGCTACGTAGTTTATGAGAGAAAAATAATATTATACGCTATTTCGTATTAAATAGCGTTCATATTTAGTGAGTTGTACTCGAGACAAATTCTTTACATATAAAGATTTTGTGTCGCGTTGTTTTTTCGCAATGAAATCCTAAAATAATGAATCGATTTCAATAAAATTTTGTACACTGTGTGTAGTTTGGTTAGACTTGAGAGATAGTAAACAGTTTTTATCTCAATTTGTAGTCACAATATTTTTTTATTGCAAATTATCGTATAATAGTCCAAACGTTTTGTTTACCTATGCTACTTACAAGTGAATTGGTTAGCGAACTACGAATTTCATACTTAAGATCAGTCTCAAATTTTATTAAACAGCTTAGAGCGCAAAAAAATATATTAAATTATTATATCGTTATATATTATTTATATATCAAATATAATTTTTGATAGATAAAACAAAAAACTTAAGAGCGCTCAGACAAAATCCGATTACTTTTTGTGTTTTTGTAAATTTTTCACTATTGATTGCTTACTTTTCATCTATAAAAATAAATTTTATTTCAGTTAATTAACCAAAAAGCCAGGGAATTACTGTCTTAAAATTTCTAACAAAAATTAGAATTTTAAAGCTTAATATTTCAAAACGTATCGCTAAATCGAAAAAAGATATTTCAACACCCACAATATTTTTGAACGAGTTATCCAACGACAACCACACTATGGGGAAAAGGAGAAAAAATTATTCCTACTTTACGTGTCCCCATGACAGACAGACAGACAGACAGACAACAAAGTGATCCTATAAAAGTTTCTTTTTTCCTTTTGAGGTACGGAACCCTAAAAATGATCATTATGAATGACGCTTTTGACCGATGTTATAATAAAACCTTTTTAACAAAAAAACGAACCGGCTTCAAAAAGATGCACTGAAAAGGTAAAAATAATTACTTATTTCCAAAAATCTGATCTGAGTTACAGTTTCAAGTTGCTGTCATGCAAGTGAAGTGTGTTAAAAACTTTTATGTTAGACAAGCCGCTTTGTTTTTTTTTTTTTGTTAAAAAGTTTTTACTTTTCAGTGATGAATTGCTTTATTCGTAAACTAAAAACATCCATACTAGGAACAAATAAAAGGCGTTTCACCAGTTCCAAATTTACACCAATTATTTTTTTGACCAAAAATTTACGGTTTTAATTAACTATGTTAATAAAAGACTACCTCGGAAGTATACCCCTTCAAATCAAAAAAGAATTTTGCAAATTCGTCTATATATATAAACACATCATATATATAATAAAACATATTTATAAACATCCGAATTGAGAACCTTCTCGTTTTTTGAAGCCGATTAAAAATAGAGAATGTTTTTATTTTATATTTCACAGGTTACATTTGTAGAAACCCCCCCCCCCCTACATAATTAAAATAATTATTTAAATTTGAACTCACGTGGAGTATACTGACATACTCGCCAATTTGAATACGTGAAGACATGTGTAATTCTAACATATTATTGTTGTCTTTATTATTATAAAAATGTTAATAGTATTTTGTAACCGTTAATGTTATTATTAAAGAAAGCTAATATTTTATTTGGCTGTGATCGTCTAGTGGCGTAATCGTCTATTTGGACCCCTCGTTGTGACCGATAATAACCCAAGATCTTAAGAGGTATGGATTCAAATGGTCCCAGGTGTGAAAGAATAAAATCAAAACCCTAATTTTACATTATACCTACATTAAAAGCAATGGCCTATAACTAATCCTTAACCGCAGAACCACTAAGTCCTGATTAGCATTAGACCAGAATTTAAATTACTAAATGCGAGTTTCAGATTAAAATATAAGCGATTTATTATCCTAACGTAGTCGAAGTACCCTAGCCTAAGTCACCCTATTCACCAGCCTAGCTATCTCCTTACAGCTCCGAACATGTCTCGTAATAACACGGTTGCCCCTCGAACACGATAGGCCTTAAAGTTATAACGACTAAGACCGCATACCCCTTAAGTGAAGTCGTAATCCTATATCAATGTATGAAATCGCCTCAAAGGAGAACTCTTAAACGGTAAGTAGTCCATCGATATACTAGTTATCTTGCCCTTAAGTAAACTTGTAACCTCATAGTAATGTAGGAAAATCACCTTAAGTGGAAGAACCCTTAGACATATGAAAGTACTAACCGCTAATAAACTCACTGGCTTCCCCTTAACTAAAGTGGAACCCTTAGACATATGAAAGTACTAACCACTAATAAACTCACTGGCTTCCCCTTAACTAAAGTGGAACCCTTAGACATATGAAAGTACTAACCACTAATAAACTCACTGGCTTCCCCTTAACTAAAGTTATACACTTATAATATAACGAAATCATTTAAGAGACAGACAGACCTATTTAATAACTAAATAAATTATTAGCAGGTGCGCTATTGCTCCCTTAATTAACCTATAATCTACACAACTAACCTGTCACCAGTTCTCTAGCTTGCGCTTAAGTGAATGTCGGAACTAATAACAACATATATAAGGCATTAGGGAGACAAGCGGACCTATTAAGTACATAGATAAATTATTAGCAGACTAGCTATCGATCTCGTAAGCGAAGTTATAAAACTGTAATGTAATATGAAAGGTCTCCATACGGATGAACTAACAGATTGAATATGTATATAGATAACACACGAATATACTCGCGGCCTGGCCCTTACGTAAATTACACAACCCTCTTAATAACACTTAAAAATGCACCACAGATGGGCCGACTGGTTTAGTAGTTGCATAAATTATTGGTTGACAACCCGTTAACAACCCCTATGTGAAACCATAAAGTCGTAATAGTATTCGAGAAGCCACCCCAAAGGCAATCTAAGTATATAAAAAGACTACCACTATCCTTACTAGCTTCTCTTCTAATCTAATCTTATAATAATATATGTAGAATCGCCGTAAGGACAAACTAACAATTTAGAAGTAAATGTAACCCTGAAATACATCTACAGCCTACCCTTTAAATAAAGTTATAACATAGTCCTAACCGTAGGTATCCAGAAATCCCCATACATTCATGATTATTATTTTACCACTGAAGCTCACGCCATCTGTGTAATAATCGTGGAATCACTCGGTCGATCGATATCTTAGCTAACTGTCTAATAATGGAGATATTGAGGAGGTCTTATAGAGGGCGCTAAGAGCGGACGATTAGTATGGAAGTCTATCTAAATCTACCAATCCTAGTTTCCAGGTCGTTTACGGGTAACCCTAACTGGGAATCATCCAGGAAAATTCACATATACAACCATTCCTTAAGGGTCCGTAAGTTGTTCTATTCAGAATTATTGGGCCCGCCACCGAATTATCCCTTCGGCCAATTAAAGACTAAACGGTCAGACTTTCCATACATTTGCCTGTGCGTCGAAGTGCCCAGCTGGCGTCTCGTGGTCACGTGGGTGCGCAGAGTTTACATTTTAGTCTTCTGCGCAGATACAGAGTCTAATCGTGTTACTCGACCTTCCTTCGACTAAGTTACGTTGGTTCGGGTTTGTTTTAGTATCTCGCGACCCGGTCAATACGAATTTCGTTATTAGATCTAAAATTGAGTTTGTGTTTACAACCTATGGCGATTATCTACACTAGAATATAAAGTTTATGAAAACAAAACTATAAAATTGAGACAAAACCTAACGCTCGCCTAACTTATACCCTAGGTTGTTCCTACTTGATCGCTAAAATGAATATTGAAAATTAATTATGTATAACTTGAATTTGAATAGCCTTAAGGGCCTAGGGTACCGTCTGGCCTTAAGCGGTTGTCAATTATATCGTACCTATTATCTGACTAACGCCTTGGAACTTTTACCAAGGAAGGTATATAACGACCAACTCCTGACAGACTCGTAGATAGGTTTAATCAGACTAGCTTACCTTGTGGCTTCGCCTTCCTGTCATTTAGTAATTGAGTAGGTGTATAAACATTTGTCTTTCGTACACTGTGCCTTAAACTGTTCTTTAGAATAGGTAAGTAGTGCTCCCCACCAACTCCTACATTTATAACGCTGCGGGGGTGGCAAACAACCAGGCGACCATGTATTTATCCTTACTACTATGACTAACTACGGAACTAAGGGGACCATTTCGTTATTATTTGAATACAACCTACGATCGGTCGGTTCGAACCCGAGGCTCCTTAAGTTTAAATAGCCGCTAGTCCGGAGAGGCTATACTCGCCCGAAACAAGTGTCGTGCAAGCTAAGTTCATATAAAATAATAAAATAGGTGTGCGATTACGCACATGGTTAAGTGGTAAATTGTTCATCAGAGTAATTAAGGCGACAGAACACCTAATTTGACACACGCAATTAGTATGTTTAAGGTGGTTTGTAAGGAAGACATATCCACACTCAGGACCTGGCGCATTAGCCAGATCAAGTAAGGGTTAGCCCTTTTCTGAGTGTTTAGAACTTAACGTTTCGGCTTTCCATACAACAATTCAGAGCCTTATCAGTTAGTAGAGAATTGTGTATGGTTATACTAATACGTCTTCAACGGGGTGATTCATGGTGAAGAATAGAACAAATCCTGACCCACTAACGTCACCTCATAGCCTGTTAATAAAGTTTGGTCAATGTTGAAGTTCTGTCATCTTTATCTTAAATGGCTTAGTCAAAACATAAATTAAACAGTATAAAGCAGCAAAATAAAGCTTAGATAGTCTAATTAAAAATTAGACTCGCTAGATTAATGTCGCGGCCCTGAAAAACATATGAGGTTTACGTTTATTTTTACACAGGAAACAAATATTTAAATATGAACACAATAATACTTAGCTTTCCAAATCTATCCGTCGCAGTAATGGGTGGAGTGGAGGTACTATTTATTTATGGATTCCTTAAGGAGATTGGGTTAAAAATCCCACATTAAATTTTAGCCACCCGTTACCTAAACGGAATCTAACAGTTCAGCTTCCCTACTCGACGCCGGTGAAGGGTGGAACTGGAGCCAACCCAGATCTAGGTTTTATCAGCCCCCTCACACCCTTAGATTCCTGAAGCCTGCAATTATCCTAGTATGTCTCTAACATCAAGCCCCAATCTTCCCTAATCTTATAACAAGCCAGACCCCGCTTGAAGAACCCCTACTGTGATTGCCCCGTCCTCACCTACCTCTATCTACCAAGGGTCTGCTTGCTTTGGGGGTCACCCATACCGCAACGCAACAAGACATCGGGACTAAAATGATTGAGATAGTAAGTAGCGGATATAGAGATATCATTAACATAACCATCAATTACATGTAACATAACTGTACCATTCTAATGAGCATCTACCAAAGCGTGTAGGATTTTCATCAATGAAGATACATATACACAGGACAGAATTTACTCAAGGGCTTGCCTGCCAAGTCATGTAAGCATGCCCCGTCACCTCGAATCCGATCAAAGCGCGAAGTCGATGCTCAGGACTTGCGTAGGGCTTTCATCAATAAGATATACATATACACAGGACAGGATTTACACAAGGGTTGCCTGCCAAGTCATGTAAGCATGCCCCGTCACCTCGAATCCGATCAAAGCGCGAAGTCGATGCTCAGGACTTGCGTAGGGCTTTCATCAATAAGATATACATATACACAGGACAGGATTTACACAAGGGTTGCCTGCCAAGTCATGTAAGCATGCCCCGTCACCTCGAATCCGATCAAAGCGCGAAGTCGATGCTCAGGACTTGCGTAGGGCTTTCATCAATAAGATATACATATACACAGGACAGGATTTACACAAGGGTTGCCTGACCTTAACCCTAATCTTAAACGATTTCCTAACTAATCAGATCAGAGCCTAATTACGGGGTTTCTTCCCACAAAGTATCACAAAATTTACAACATCATGTTAAAAGACGCCGATCCCGGCAGGAACCCTTTTCTCCACTAAATTTTCTGCAGAAATCGGCAATCTCTTTTCCTTAGAGAGTACATAGCCAACAATGTCAACAAACTACCTCTGCATTTTTAATAAGCAAGGGTTTTTCCTTCTCTACTCCAAATTTACAACTAGAATCCCGGACTAAATCCCAACCAAAAGTCAACCACTTTCAATTTTCCCCAACCAACCCTTCACTTTAACCAAGGTGGCATCTTACACGGTCCCTTACACAGTCCTTACGCCATGGTATAAAGGAAGTCCCTCACAAAGCCCCATAGTACAAACCCATCAATAATAAGTTGACATTGCTAGCCTCAGTTCTCACAAAAGACACTTACTGATATTTGATGTAGGCGAAACGTGCACGGCGTCGGTATTAAATTTCTTCAAATCTTTGTGCGTCCTGTCCTTCCCGCTTCCTCAGGAATCTCGAGCACGGCCAGCCTCTCGGCACGACGACAGTGAAAAAGGGTGCAGCAACTGACGCCTATCGCTTATAACCGTTCTCCCCTCCCCCCCGATAGACGCGGCCTGAACGCGTGGCGTGTCTAGGGATTGTGGCGCCAGTTAATTTCTTCTTTATTTTACTTCCACGTGTACCCACGTGCTTCGCATTTTAGTGGCCAGTTACTTTATAGTAATAATCGAACAATCATATCGAAATCGTAACCCGATTCTACTAAACTCTTTACCTGCCGAACTAGTTTCTCCGCTTCTTTGTGACTCGATTATACAGCTTCGATTAATTTACACATTGAAGACTCGTCGTAAGCGGCGCGGAGCCTACTCTACTATCCCTCTCGCACCCTACGATATTTATAACAATTAACTGAAAATAATCGATCGATATTCTCCATATATTTTAACCTCCTGGTTATCTGCTACTTTACGAATCGGTCGTATTTAACGAGTAATTATTTTTCTTTGTGTTGATGATTTTAGGATCCCACTGCGATTTACGCCTTATGGCGTAGGTATAAATATATTAATCTAAGACCGGTGAGGACATCCGGGCCACTCACTCACTTAATGCTTCATTGATCTCGTTTCTAACCATTTATTAAGAGTATTCGATTGGTATGAATTACGAAGGTGATTGATCTAATTTATATTTATTATTAATGAATCCCATTTTCTTTAATTTACCTGTTCTCTTAAAACTTAATTTAGCAAATCAACACCGTGTCGTGGGGTCCAGATTACTACAACTCTCTATTAAAGGCTTGGGTCCACTACAATCCTCCCCAACAAGTCATAAATGTACACTTATCAGTTGTGACTTGTTTCTTAAAGGTATACTCGACAGGGAATCAAGAAGAAACTCCGTCACCAATAGATATCGTTTATTTATATTAACACACTCCTCTTTGAATAATGACCACGATACAAGTGAATCAAAAAAAAAATGATTTTCTCCCAATCCCCCCCCCTCCCCCATCTCAGCCGTCGCCCCGGGAAAACGGAATAACAGCATTGACTAACTGTAATATCTAGACAAATGTATGGCATTGAACTTCCCTCTTATTTGCTTGTTGATTGGATTCATTAGAACATATACATTCGGGAAGGGGACTGCCGCAACCACATAAGGCCCCTCGTATAGTAAAGAGAACTTTTTTATTTGTTTAAGCATAGCAATAGATTTATTGTGACGACGCACCTTCACTAAATCTCCTATCTGGAAATTCACCAACCGGTGCGTTCTATCGAAATATTCATTTCGCCTTTTACTAGTTTCCACCAACTTCTCTCTAGCTCTCCTCCTCATTTCCTCTAACTCACTCTCGCTTACCACTTCACTAGTCCTCCCATCCATCGCCAACCTCGTCTTCCGACCGTACAATAACTCATTCGGGGTAAACCCGGTAATGAGGTGAAGGGTATTGTTGTACAAATCCTCTATCCTCCTTACCTGGTCGACCCACCCCTTGTGATTTTTATGACAATAAGTTCTAAACAGACGCCCTAGTTCTCGATTTACCCTCTCCGTGATATTAGGCCGCGGGTTCCTAACCGTGGTGTAGATAGGTCGGATTCCCATCCCCGCTAAAGATTCCTTCCACTCTCTACTAACGAATAGACTACCGTTGTCCGTCAGAATCATTTTTGGTTTTATAAACCTCCCGTATAGTCTAATTCTAGAAACTACTCCTTTAGCTGTGGCCTTCCTTAGTTCGAATAATTTCAGATATTTGCTGAAACTATCCTGTACTACTAGTAAATAACTTAATCCATACTTCCCCTTGGGCAGAGGCCCGTACAAATCCGCCATTACTACATCTCCTATTTCCCCAGGTAGAATGGATTTACAGCTCCCGACTAAGTTCACGTTGTTCGGTTTAGACAATTGGCAAATATGACATCTCGATATCACCTCCTTTACGCGTCTTCGTAAGTTCGGCCAATAATATCTGTCGCGCATTAGTTTTACTGTTTTCAGAGCCCCTAAGTGGCCCATTTCCATATGCACTTGCAATATCACCCTCTCCTGTAAAACACTAGGTAAAAATGGTACCACCCTATTTCTCCCCGAACCCACAAAGCACAATACTCCATCTATTATTCGACTCAAACCCCCAATTCGCTTCAGCCTACCAGTGGCGGCCCCTCGCCCTTCCACTTGCTCTCTCAATAGTCGCAACAAAGGGTCCTCCGCCTGATACTCGCACAAACGGGTTAGATCGCTCCTCAACTCCCGGTCCAGCGTTACTCCCATATAACTAATTTCGGGACCTAAAACTTTGTCCTCCTGAATGGATAACCCCTCCGGCAAGTACCTGGATAACACATCGGCAACCAGGTTATCCTTCCCCTTTATGTGTTCCATAGTATAATCAAACTGCTCTAAAAACAGAATCCAACGAGTAACCCTACTATTAAACAGCCGACAGGATTTCATAAAAGTTAGTGCTTTATGGTCAGTCCGTATAATCACCTTAGCGCCTCGTAAGTAAGTCTCGAATTTCTTTATCCCATATATAACAGCCCATAGTTCTTGTTCGGTAACGGTCCACCTCAATTCCGCTCCTCTCAACGACCTGCTACAATACCCCAGAACCTTCATATCCTCCCCCTGGCCCTGGTATAGCACCCCAGCCACCCCTACCCCCGAACTGTCTACCTGCAGAATATATGGAGATCCTATATCAGGGTGGTGTAACCTAATCGTACTCATGAAGGCCCCCTTCAGCCCTTCGAACGCTTCTCGAGCCGACATATCCCACCTCCAATGTATTCCCTTTCCTAGTAAACTACACAAAGGCCTTATTAATTCGCTGTAACGCGGAATAAACCGGCGATAATAATTACAAAGCCCTAAAAACGCCCTTAAGTGTTTTATCTTCTTAGGCGCTGGGAAATCCCTAATGGCTTCCAATTTCTGTGGGTCAGTCCGGATGCCCTCAGTGTCGATTATGTGCCCTAACATTTTCACCTCTGCGCATACAAACCTACATTTGGACAAGTTGCAGGTTAGACCGGCTTTGCGCAATCGACCCAATACGACATCAAGGTGACCCAAGTGTTCCTGCAAATCACCACTAGTAAGGATAGCCAGATCATCCAAATAATTGACACAAAACGTCCTAACCTCTTGCCCCAATATCCTATCCATTGCCCGACTAAAACTACCAACCGACGTTTTCAGCCCTTGCGGTAGAACATTATAGACATATGATTTTCCATTAAATGTGAACCCAGTGTATCTTTTACTGCCCTCGGCCAGGGGAATTTGAAAATAGGCGTTGTTAAGGTCAATGGTGCTGATAAAACGTACCCCATGAAAGGAGTTTAACACATCTAATTGAACCGGAGGGGCTTCAGACTCCGCTATCATAACTTTATTTATCTCCCTAGCATCTAACAAAACCCGTAGATCCCCATCAGACTTGAATCTAAAAGTAAGTGGACTACAATACGGAGTGGAAGCTCGGGAGATGATCCCTTGCTTCTCCATTTGTCCCAGTTTCCTCCCCATCTGGTCTCGATAAGCGTACGGAACTGGATAAGATCTTTTCATCACAGGTTCCTCCGATTTCATGATAATAGTATGTTCATAACAGTTAGCGCGTCCCAACTCCCCCGTAAAAAGATCCTTGTACTTCACTATAACCCCCTTAAGTAGAGCCCTTCCTACGTGGCCAATCTCCAACCCTACAAGTATGTTTTCTTCGAGTTTATCGTGGTGCAAGGCGGGAGCTCCCACCAAAGGACTAACCGACGAAACGCAGTTAATCTCTCGGTTTCTCAGATCCAACGAAACCTCCTCTCCATCAATTGTTATAGTAATTACTACCCTCGTGGGCCCCATTTTTAGTATCACCCCATGAAGGCCGGCCTTATTAATTTCGGGACTATTAGGAAAGGAGAATCAAGTCGATGTTTCCCTAGCATTAGAGGTAAAACCACAGCCTTTTGAATTTTCGAACTACGTTGACCCACCGCCCCTCTGATCTGTAAGCATCTTATCGGAAATACCGCCATATCTGTCCTGTCCTTATGTCTAAATACAAATTCTTCGCTGACACAAGTGATATCGCTACCAGTATCTAAGAGGCAATCGACCCATTCCTCCCATATATTCACTTTCATCTCACATTTTAAGACTTCCCCCTCGCATCCCACTGCTCTCTCCTCTTCCTCGAACACTGAATTCACCCCGGGTGTGACCCTAACACTCAGAGGCCCTAGTCCTTCATTAGCCTTATCTAACAACCTATCTCTCACTCCGACGACTGGATCGGACAACACATCATCGTTACGAAAACCGAGACCCTGAGTCGTGGTCTGCCCCTTTAAAATTATTGGTCTAAGTATACCGTTACCTCTCCCTAACCCCAAACCAGGCAACCACCCTACATCCAACATTTGTTTTAAAGGAAAGTAAGACCTTAACTCTAATTCCCCTGGGTAACGAGCTGAGTAGGGGATCGAATCGTCAGCTCTTAATAGTTTCCCAAGGAAGTCTCTTCCCTTTCTAAATTTACTTCCATTAACCGCGGCATCTGGCCTCCAGCACCCGGCGACCGGTTGGGCCCAGATCTTGTAAAGCTCTTCTTTGCTTCGGGACGACCGTACCTCCAGTTTCCTTTACTTCCAGCTTGACCATCATGGATGGTCCCACTCCCTCTAGAAGCCCCTTCTGCTTATCTATGTTGTCTAGTCTTCTCAGAAAACTAGTGGCCTTTAGTAACCCGAACCCTTCTTCTCTCGCCACTGTCCAAGCGTACTGTACTTCCTTAGAAAAGTGTCGTATAATGTCCCCCACCAATTGTTGCTCCGGAATGGCATATGTCAACATCTTAGCCTGTCCGGTTAAATGTAAAAAATGTCCCAGCATCGTAGGGTGAACCTTCTTGTCCCAACCAGATTGTACTATGTCCCTTCTCAAAGCATTTTGTTCATTTTCCCCCCAATATGTATCCAAGAAGTCCCTTTCCTCCATAGACCCCCATGTCTCTTTATACACCCGAGCCCAATTTCTCGCCTCCCCCTCCAAGCAATCAAAAATTCCATCTATCTCATGGTCCCTAAAAGGTGCTCTCTTCAGGTAATACGTCAAATTTTCAAGGAACGTTACTGGATGCAAGCTCTCAGGGGTGCTAAACTTGGGTCGTTCCACCCCCCCATATTTATACATAGCGCCCACTTGATTGCAGCACTTTATTACCTCCTCATTAACCGTCGGGGGGGTCAGATCGACAATTGGCTCCGGGTTAGGAACTGGAAGGTTGATCGAGGGGGATGCCGACTCCACAACCAATCCGACCCTTTCCTCTAGCCTTTTCTCTAATTCTTGTATTCGCTTGGTTAAGTCCGCAATGGTCTGTTTATAAACTTCGTTAGTCGCTCTGAGATCCTCACTATCGCTGTTCTCATCGTCGCTCCCCTTAGCTTGTCGTTTTCTAGGACGTCCCATGATTCTCCTTTCCAAAAATTTTCTCGATAACCGTGCGCCCCTTCCGCGAACCCTGCAACAACCAAGACGACCGTCTGGGTAAGACCCTAAACTTATTTCCTCCTGTCCTAATTCCTAACAGGGCTTTAACAACCTAACTGGGCCTACGACCTAACACACTATTCTTAATAAGCCAAAACCAAGAATTTCTTATTTAGATAAAGAACGGAACCTCATAATGACCTCTCGAGATAGCACACGTGAATTGGTTAATAATAGAAGATGGCGTCCTCTCAAGACTATAGACCTATCAAGGTAACTAGAAAGGATACAGCACCCATGGAAGGGAAAAACAAAGGGGAGAGAGAAAAAGAAAAATAAATAACCCCTATTGAGCCCCTTACCCTCAACTCGCAACCACCCCAGAACCCACCCCGTCGAAACAAAAGCAAGCCCCTGCAGCTCTATAATAAGAAACACCAGATATACTCGTTAGACATGAAGAATATAGTAGTTCGGGAAAAAGGTAATGATGGTTGGAAGCAGCCAACTGAGGTTGTCCGCTATTTGTCATCGGTAATCAGGACGGATATGACTGACATGCTTAGGTTGAGGACCAAGGGCCTCACTCAATCTAGGCTCATTATGATGTATATGCTTCGATTAAGGACCAAGGGCCTCACTCAACCTCGGCTCGTCATGATAGATATTTATAGGTTTAATATGGCGATTATATTTGAACGCAAGCAGTTGAGTTTGTCCATTTCGGAAATAAACCGTTGCGTTCGTCCATTCAATGACATTCAGGAATAAACAGCTGAGTTTAACTATTCGGCGATGTGCAGAAGCAACTAACTGAGTTTGTTAATTTGATGATAATGGGAAGCAAACAGTTGAGTTCGTCCATTATTAGCCGTAGGCAATTACAATAGATAATTAACCATGACGATGATGTTTGGACGCAAACGGTTGAGTTTGTTCATTCTAGCAATAAATAGCTATGGCGGATCTGCTTCAGTTAAGGACCAAAGGCCTCACTCAATCTAGGCTCATTATAATGTATACGCTTCGATTAAGGACCAAGGGCCTCACTCAACCTCAGCTCGTTATGATAGATATAGTAATTAGAATATGGCGATGATGTTTGGACGCAAACGGTGGAGTTTGTTCATTCTAGCAATAAATAGCTAGGACGGATCTGCTTTAGTTAAGGACCAAAGGCCTCACTCAACCTCAGTTCGTTATGATAGATATAGTAATTAGAATATGGCGATGATGTTTGGACGCAAACGGTGGAGTTTGTTCATTCTAGCAATAAATAGCTATGACGGATCTGCTTTAGTTAAAGACCAAAGGCCTCACTCAATCTAGGCTCGTTATGATGTATAAAAGTCTGAATAGGGCAATGACGTCCGAGGGTTGTTTATTTAATGATATTAAGAAGCAAATATTAAATTGTTATCAGCAACTATAAGAACCGGTTGTAAAATTTGAACCTTGTGTAATAATGCTGATACTAGAGCGGCCTAATCCCATACTTCGCATATCCCCCTCCTCCCCTTAACTAACCACCCCTCATTCACGTTAAGCCTAACTTCCACTAACGACGTATACATATGTACGCATACCTCCACACTCTTATCCAACCATACACCGGAAGCGATCCATCAAAACGGCAGTCGCCGGAACCTTAAAACCTCCCTGAACCCCACAAGGCAAGTTTGTCTATCCTAACAACTCACAACTTTCCCCCCCCTTTTTTTTTATTTTTATCTTTTTCCCGATGACTTAAGCACATCTCCAGCATAACACCCTTTGCTTCTTCAGTTAAGGACCTGACTCTCCCACCATCATGCAGGGCCCGACCTCAACTTCGACACATATACACATGTATGCATACTAATATGTATACACACACATAGACATGCACCGCCCGCGGTCACTCAGGGATCGTACCTGTCGAAACATTACGACCCCCTGCAACTCACACGGCAAAAATCACAGGGGTTACACTAGCCATGTATAAAAAATCCAAATCATTTCAATTCAGGCCCTAACAAATTACAATCTTTACCCGCGACGATTTAAACACACCCTCAGCATAACCCTTTTCGCTCTTTCAGTTAAGGACCTGACTCTCCCACCATTAAGGCAGGGCCCGACCTCAACTTCGACACATATACACATGTATGCATACTGATATGTATACACACACATAGACATGCACCGCCCGCGGTCACTCAGGGATCGCACCTGCCAAAACATTACGACCCCCTGCAACTCACACGGCAAAAATCTCAGGGGTTACACTAACCATGTATAAAAATCCAAAATCATTTCAATTCAGGCCCTAACAACTTACAATCTTTACTCGCGACGATTTAAACACATCCCCAGCATAACCCTTTTCGCTCTTTCAGTTAAGGACCTGACTCTCCCACCATTAAGGCAGGGCCCGACCTCAACTTCGACACATATACACATGTATGCATACTGATATGTATACACACACATAGACATGCACCGCCCGCGGTCACTCAGGGATCGTACCTGCCGAAACATTACGACCCCCTGCAACTCACACGGCAAAAATCTCAGGGGTTACACTAGCCATGTATAAAAATCCAAAATCATTTCAATTCACGATTCGTACCAAACTAAATAATAACCTTGTCCTACTCGGCTGGGTTTAATAATTTTGCCTTAGTTTCACATCTACATAGCAGATAATAGTATCTATCCACGTTCTAGCTCACTTTTCACCTTACGCTGAACCTAATTTATATATATATTTATATTTCATGCGAATCCTAATTCTGAATAAACGTTAATGCAGTTTAATAAACATTTATTATGTTGACTCCTCCCCTAACAACTTAGCGATTTATACTGTGGTACCCTCCCCTCTCGTAATGTACATTTCATTTCTAACCGCCCTTAACATGACTACCCTAACAAAACCGGTCCCTGACCTACGTCAATGTTTTTACTCAGACATCAACCCCATTTCTCAATTGCTACATATCGCCTACTCGACAGAACCCTTTGAACAGATAATACCTATTAACAATAACCTATTTAGTTCAAAAGGAACACGCTACCAGGCATACCCGACCTGAACACCACCTAATACCTGCCATTATCCTATCTTACCTTTAAGTACATTAAATTTCCTAATCCGATTTGTATATATATATATATATATATACATAAGTGCACTTCCCGTTTACATTTCAGTATCACACTTCCAATTTATTACCTTCATAAATAATATCACAATAGGTTAAACCCTTTCACATTACTGGTCCGCCTAGTAATAAAATATTTATCGACAATCAATATAATTTGGCAAGCAAAAACATGATCCAAAAGTATCCTAAAATCTGAATCTAATAGCCCGTGAACGGTAGCAACGAATCTATAAAAGATGACCTAAACCTAACGTCTACATTCGATCGCACAGAATCACCCCAGACAGCTCCGTCGGCCAAACACCTCACGCCCGCCCCGAGACCCCGAGCAACCCCGAGCTCAAACCCCCGCTCGAGCGGACACTTTTTTTTTTGTTGGGCTTCTTAAGTTTATATCATTTATTACAAATTTTCCTTTAAAATAATTATACTATTAAACTAACAACTCACAAGGTACATATAGTCGTTTTAACGCCTACTGTTTACTTTGTTAAGATTACCTTCTACCAGTCATGAATCTTCCCGTTGGAGGAAGTTCACCGGGTCTAAGGGCTTAACAGACGTTACCGCCAAGTGAAACAGTTATTAGACGTTTGTACTTTGGAATAACCTTTTAACTAAAACCTATAAACCGATAATTATACATATACCCGGATATGTCTAAATGGCTCATTGAGATGATCCCAACTTAGTAAGTCAGCGCTACTTAGTATAAAATTAAAGAACTGAGATGGATGAGGCCTACTTTAGCTAATATCTTAGTGACCTTATGACCTTACTTCTGCATTAACATTCCAAATGCTCGCTATCCCGCCTTTCAATGCATTCCCTGATCATAAATGAACCCACTCTAATTCATCAATAGTAAGGTGATACACTAAGGATGCACTCTACTTCAATGTATAGTTTTCTGCTCGGGTTTGAAATCGATTCCACTATCCTATGGCAAGTTCCAAACCGAAAATAACATGGCCTTCTACCTTCTTTGACTAACAGATTACTGTATTTGGGTTTTGCGGTTTCTGTCCAAAACATTTTTTTAAGAAAAATTAAGGCCGAATTTCTCGTTTTCTATTTTTAATTCATAACTCACTACCAACAAGTAGCGAGAACATAATTTATTTCATGACATGTTAAGTAACTACAAAGCTAGAAAATTACTGTAATTAAAATTTTATATCGCATGTGATGTAACTGTAATCAAATATTTCCCCCCCTTTACGCTAAGTTGTATGTCTATCTATAATATATTTACGCCACTGGAAAATGAGCTCTATTTGAAACTAACATTGTCGACTCCCCCTCCACGCCCGTATAGCAAAGGTATATTCGCGTCAGGGCCCTCTTAAATGCTCGTTATCTTATTATGTCCTTTCCCTCCCCCAGCATATAAGACCTTTATTCCACAGTGCCCCCCCCCCCCTAAATAATAATTCTACGTATATAGACAGTTCATTAAGGCCACACCAACTATACTGATCTCTAACCTATGTCCATACGGTAATACGCCTCGCGACAAGCCACTAAAGTCCATAAGGGGGTTCCCTTTTTTATAAATAGTACGGCTAACTCCTCCACTCTATCAGTTGACAATTACAAGTTCAAGAATCCTTCCATAAAACACCTGCGAATTTATATACTTATCCACATCTACTTACGCACACGTATACGTACAAACCAGCACTCACAATCGCATTCAACCCGTACTCACAACATTAAACTAAGGTCCATAATAATTGAATAGTGCTATCCATTAATAAATTTATTCGAATCTAGTTTTTAAACATTTTCCTAAGCCTATGTTATGACAATATGCATATAGGTACTACCACATAGAAGTCCAGATTGAACGAGACTAGTAAGATTTATTTTACAAATACCGTTCCCTAGGTTTCGGATGATTTAGATATACGAGTATGTATTTGTAAATAAGGTTATTAGATCATACACATACCCCTACCTACCATTCTATAAATGTAATTGTAATTTTGCGTATTAGCCGTAATTTTATGTCTACATATTACTAGTAATGCCTTCCTATATCTAAGCCTAAGTCACAGAATATCTCTTACTATACTAGTACCTAGATAGATGAACTGTACAACCTAACTAAATAAAAACATCCTTTTACACTAATTTAACATGGTTTTATCCTAAACTTGGCCTACAATTCCCATATATGCTATATTAAAGTATGTGTCTATAACTAAGCTTAAGTAACAAACAACTACAACATGCCTTCTAAACAAGATTTATATCTTGCTTATTGGTTCTATTCTGTCACACCAGTCACCAACTCAAATCCATTTTAATGACCTCTCATCCGTTGTACGACAACAAAATGTAGGCTTTTACAAGCCTATTTTAGTTATATATCCTATCCTGGTAACGGCAACACATAATGTAGAAACCCCCCCCCCCCCTACATAATTAAAATAATTATTTAAATTTGAACTCACGTGGAGTATACTGACATACTCGCCAATTTGAATACGTGAAGACATGTGTAATTCTAACATATTATTGTTGTCTTTATTATTATAAAAATGTTAATAGTATTTTGTAACCGTTAATGTTATTATTAAAGAAAGCTAATATTTTATTTGGCTGTGATCGTCTAGTGGCGTAATCGTCTATTTGGACCCCTCGTTGTGACCGATAATAACCCAAGATCTTAAGAGGTATGGATTCAAATGGTCCCAGGTGTGAAAGAATAAAATCAAAACCCTAATTTTACATTATACCTACATTAAAAGCAATGGCCTATAACTAATCCTTAACCGCAGAACCACTAAGTCCTGATTAGCATTAGACCAGAATTTAAATTACTAAATGCGAGTTTCAGATTAAAATATAAGCGATTTATTATCCTAACGTAGTCGAAGTACCCTAGCCTAAGTCACCCTATTCACCAGCCTAGCTATCTCCTTACAGCTCCGAACATGTCTCGTAATAACACGGTTGCCCCTCGAACACGATAGGCCTTAAAGTTATAACGACTAAGACCGCATACCCCTTAAGTGAAGTCGTAATCCTATATCAATGTATGAAATCGCCTCAAAGGAGAACTCTTAAACGGTAAGTAGTCCATCGATATACTAGTTATCTTGCCCTTAAGTAAACTTGTAACCTCATAGTAATGTAGGAAAATCACCTTAAGTGGAAGAACCCTTAGACATATGAAAGTACTAACCGCTAATAAACTCACTGGCTTCCCCTTAACTAAAGTGGAACCCTTAGACATATGAAAGTACTAACCACTAATAAACTCACTGGCTTCCCCTTAACTAAAGTGGAACCCTTAGACATATGAAAGTACTAACCACTAATAAACTCACTGGCTTCCCCTTAACTAAAGTTATACACTTATAATATAACGAAATCATTTAAGAGACAGACAGACCTATTTAATAACTAAATAAATTATTAGCAGGTGCGCTATTGCTCCCTTAATTAACCTATAATCTACACAACTAACCTGTCACCAGTTCTCTAGCTTGCGCTTAAGTGAATGTCGGAACTAATAACAACATATATAAGGCATTAGGGAGACAAGCGGACCTATTAAGTACATAGATAAATTATTAGCAGACTAGCTATCGATCTCTTAAGCGAAGTTATAAAACTGTAATGTAATATGAAAGGTCTCCATACGGATGAACTAACAGATTGAATATGTATATAGATAACACACGAATATACTCGCGGCCTGGCCCTTACGTAAATTACACAACCCTCTTAATAACACTTAAAAATGCACCACAGATGGGCCGACTGGTTTAGTAGTTGCATAAATTATTGGTTGACAACCCGTTAACAACCCCTATGTGAAACCATAAAGTCGTAATAGTATTCGAGAAGCCACCCCAAAGGCAATCTAAGTATATAAAAAGACTACCACTATCCTTACTAGCTTCTCTTCTAATCTAATCTTATAATAATATATGTAGAATCGCCGTAAGGACAAACTAACAATTTAGAAGTAAATGTAACCCTGAAATACATCTACAGCCTACCCTTTAAATAAAGTTATAACATAGTCCTAACCGTAGGTATCCAGAAATCCCCATACATTCATGATTATTATTTTACCACTGAAGCTCACGCCATCTGTGTAATAATCGTGGAATCACTCGGTCGATCGATATCTTAGCTAACTGTCTAATAATGGAGATATTGAGGAGGTCTTATAGAGGGCGCTAAGAGCGGACGATTAGTATGGAAGTCTATCTAAATCTACCAATCCTAGTTTCCAGGTCGTTTACGGGTAACCCTAACTGGGAATCATCCAGGAAAATTCACATATACAACCATTCCTTAAGGGTCCGTAAGTTGTTCTATTCAGAATTATTGGGCCCGCCACCGAATTATCCCTTCGGCCAATTAAAGACTAAACGGTCAGACTTTCCATACATTTGCCTGTGCGTCGAAGTGCCCAGCTGGCGTCTCGTGGTCACGTGGGTGCGCAGAGTTTACATTTTAGTCTTCTGCGCAGATACAGAGTCTAATCGTGTTACTCGACCTACTTTCGACTAAGTTACGTTGGTTCGGGTTTGTTTTAGTATCTCGCGACCCGGTCAATACGAATTTCGTTATTAGATCTAAAATTGAGTTTGTGTTTACAACCTATGGCGATTATCTACACTAGAATATAAAGTTTATGAAAACAAAACTATAAAATTGAGACAAAACCTAACGCTCGCCTAACTTATACCCTAGGTTGTTCCTACTTGATCGCTAAAATGAATATTGAAAATTAATTATGTATAACTTGAATTTGAATAGCCTTAAGGGCCTAGGGTACCGTCTGGCCTTAAGCGGTTGTCAATTATATCGTACCTATTATCTGACTAACGCCTTGGAACTTTTACCAAGGAAGGTATATAACGACCAACTCCTGACAGACTCGTAGATAGGTTTAATCAGTCTAGCTTACCTTGTGGCTTCGCCTTCCTGTCATTTAGTAATTGAGTAGGTGTATAAACATTTGTCTTTCGTACACTGTGCCTTAAACTGTTCTTTAGAATAGGTAAGTAGTGCTCCCCACCAACTCCTACATTTATAACGCTGCGGGGGTGGCAAACAACCAGGCGACCATGTATTTATCCTTACTACTATGACTAACTACGGAACTAAGGGGACCATTTCGTTATTATTTGAATACAACCTACGATCGGTCGGTTCGAACCCGAGGCTCCTTAAGTTTAAATAGCCGCTAGTCCGGAGAGGCTATACTCGCCCGAAACAAGTGTCGTGCAAGCTAAGTTCATATAAAATAATAAAATAGGTGTGCGATTACGCACATGGTTAAGTGGTAAATTGTTCATCAGAGTAATTAAGGCGACAGAACACCTAATTTGACACACGCAATTAGTATGTTTAAGGTGGTTTGTAAGGAAGACATATCCACACTCAGGACCTGGCGCATTAGCCAGATCAAGTAAGGGTTAGCCCTTTTCTGAGTGTTTAGAACTTAACGTTTCGGCTTTCCATACAACAATTCAGAGCCTCATCAGTTAGTAGAGAATTGTGTATGGTTATACTAATACGTCTTCAACGGGGTGATTCAGGGTGAAGAATAGAACAAATCCTGACCCACTAACGTCACCTCATAGCCTGTTAATAAAGTTTGGTCAATGTTGAAGTTCTGTCATCTTTATCTTAAATGGCTTAGTCAAAACATAAATTAAACAGTATAAAGCAATAAAATAAAGCTTAGATAGTCTAATTAAAAATTAGACTCGCTAGATTAATGTCGCGGCCCTGAAAAACATATGAGGTTTACGTTTATTTTTACACAGGAAACAAATATTTAAATATGAACACAATAATACTTAGCTTTCCAAATCTATCCGTCGCAGTAATGGGTGGAGTGGAGGTACTATTTATTTATGGATTCCTTAAGGAGATTGGGTTAAAAATCCCACATTAAATTTTAGCCACCCGTTACCTAAACGGAATCTAACAGTTCAGCTTCCCCACTCGACGCCGGTGAAGGGTGGAACTGGAGCCAACCCAGATCTAGGTTTTATCAGCCCCCTCACACCCTTAGATTCCTGAAGCCTGCAATTATCCTAGTATGTCTCTAACATCAAGCCCCAATCTTCCCTAATCTTATAACAAGCCAGACCCCGCTTGAAGAACCCCTACTGTGATTGCCCCGTCCTCACCTACCTCTATCTACCAAGGGTCTGCTTGCTTTGGGGGTCACCCATACCGCAACGCAACAAGACATCGGGACTAAAATGATTAAGATAGTAAGTAGCGGATATAGAGATATCATTAACATAACCATCAATTACATGTAACATAACTGTACCATTCTAATGAGCATCTACCAAAGCGTGTAGGATTTTCATCAATGAAGATACATATACACAGGACAGAATTTACTCAAGGGCTTGCCTGCCAAGTCATGTAAGCATGCCCCGTCACCTAGAATCCGATCAAAGCGCGAAGTCGATGCTCAGGACTTGCGTAGGGCTTTCATCAATAAGATATACATATACACAGGACAGGATTTACACAAGGGTTGCCTGCCAAGTCATGTAAGCATGCCCCGTCACCTCGAATCCGATCAAAGCGCGAAGTCGATGCTCAGGACTTGCGTAGGGCTTTCATCAATAAGATATACATATACACAGGACAGGATTTACACAAGGGTTGCCTGCCAAGTCATTTAAGCATGCCCCGTCACCTCGAATCCGATCAAAGCGCGAAGTCGATGCTCAGGACTTGCGTAGGGCTTTCATCAATAAGATATACATATACACAGGACAGGATTTACACAAGGGTTGCCTGACCTTAACCCTAATCTTAAACGATTTCCTAACTAATCAGATCAGAGCCTAATTACGGGGTTTCTTCCCACAAAGTATCACAAAATTTACAACATCATGTTAAAAGACGCCGATCCCGGCAGGAACCCTTTTCTCCACTAAATTTTCTGCAGAAATCGGCAATCTCTTTTCCTTAGAGAGTACATAGCCAACAATGTCAACAAACTACCTCTGCATTTTTAATAAGCAAGGGTTTTTCCTTCTCTACTCCAAATTTACAACTAGAATCCCGGACTAAATCCCAACCAAAAGTCAACCACTTTCAATTTTCCCCAACCAACCCTTCACTTTAACCAAGGTGGCATCTTACACGGTCCCTTACACAGTCCTTACGCCATGGTATAAAGGAAGTCCCTCACAAAGCCCCATAGTACAAACCCATCAATAATAAGTTGACATTGCTAGCCTCAGTTCTCACAAAAGACACTTACTGATATTTGATGTAGGCGAAACGTGCACGGCGTCGGTATTAAATTTCTTCAAATCTTTGTGCGTCCTGTCCTTCCCGCTTCCTCAGGAATCTCG
Organism: Apoda limacodes; assembly: GCA_946406115.1. Lineage (NCBI taxonomy): Eukaryota > Metazoa > Arthropoda > Insecta > Lepidoptera > Limacodidae > Apoda > Apoda limacodes. Next base: position 28,430,132 of record OX291550.1, read on the forward strand.
AGCACGGCCAGCCTCTCGGCACGACGACAGTGAAAAAGGGTGCAGCAACTGACGCCTATCGCTTATAACCGTTCTCCCCTCCCCCCCGATAGACGCGGCCTGAACGCGTGGCGTGTCTAGGGATTGTGGCGCCAGTTAATTTCTTCTTTATTTTACTTCCACGTGTACCCACGTGCTTCGCATTTTAGTGGCCAGTTACTTTATAGTAATAATCGAACAATCATATCGAAATCGTAACCCGATTCTACTAAACTCTTTACCTGCCGAACTAGTTTCTCCGCTTCTTTGTGACTCGATTATACAGCTTCGATTAATTTACACATTGAAGGCTCGTCGTAAGCGGCGCGGGGCCTACTCTACTATCCCTCTCGCACCCTACGATATTTATAACAATTAACTGAAAATAATCGATCGATATTCTCCATATATTTTAACCTCCTGGTTATCTGCTACTTTACGAATCGGTCGTATTTAACGAGTAATTATTTTTCTTTGTGTTGATGATTTTAGGATCCCACTGCGATTTACGCCTTATGGCGTAGGTATAAATATATTAATCTAAGACCGGTGAGGACATCCGGGCCACTCACTCACTTAATGCTTCATTGATCTCGTTTCTAACCATTTATTAAGAGTATTCGATTGGTATGAATTACGAAGGTGATTGATCTAATTTATATTTATTATTAATGAATCCCATTTTCTTTAATTTACCTGTTCTCTTAAAACTTAATTTAGCAAATCAACACCGTGTCGTGGGGTCCAGATTACTACAACTCTCTATTAAAGGCTTGGGTCCACTACAATCCTCCCCAACAAGTCATAAATGTACACTTATCAGTTGTGACTTGTTTCTTAAAGGTATACTCGACAGGGAATCAAGAAGAAACTCCGTCACCAATAGATATCGTTTATTTATATTAACACACTCCTCTTTGAATAATGACCACGATACAAGTGAATCAAAAAAAAAATGATTTTCTCCCAATCCCCCCCCCTCCCCCATCTCAGCCGTCGCCCCGGGAAAACGGAATAACAGCATTGACTAACTGTAATATCTAGACAAATGTATGGCATTGAACTTCCCTCTTATTTGCTTGTTGATTGGATTCATTAGAACATATACATTCGGGAAGGGGACTGCCGCAACCACATAAGGCCCCTCGTATAGTAAAGAGAACTTTTTTATTTGTTTAAGCATAGCAATAGATTTATTGTGACGACGCACCTTCACTAAATCTCCTATCTGGAAATTCACCAACCGGTGCGTTCTATCGAAATATTCATTTCGCCTTTTACTAGTTTCCACCAACTTCTCTCTAGCTCTCCTCCTCATTTCCTCTAACTCACTCTCGCTTACCACTTCACTAGTCCTCCCATCCATCGCCAACCTCGTCTTCCGACCGTACAATAACTCATTCGGGGTAAACCCGGTACTGAGGTGAAGGGTATTGTTGTACAAATCCTCTATCCTCCTTACCTGGTCGACCCACCCCTTGTGATTTTTATGACAATAAGTTCTAAACAGACGCCCTAGTTCTCGATTTACCCTCTCCGTGATATTAGGCCGCGGGTTCCTAACCGTGGTGTAGATAGGTCGGATTCCCATCCCCGCTAAAGATTCCTTCCACTCTCTACTAACGAATAGACTACCGTTGTCCGTCAGAATCATTTTTGGTTTTATAAACCTCCCGTATAGTCTAATTCTAGAAACTACTCCTTTAGCTGTGGCCTTCCTTAGTTCGAATAATTTCAGATATTTGCTGAAACTATCCTGTACTACTAGTAAATAACTTAATCCATACTTCCCCTTGGGCAGAGGCCCGTACAAATCCGCCATTACTACATCTCCTATTTCCCCAGGTAGAATGGATTTACAGCTCCCGACTAAGTTCACGTTGTTCGGTTTAGACAATTGGCAAATATGACATCTCGATATCACCTCCTTTACGCGTCTTCGTAAGTTCGGCCAATAATATCTGTCGCGCATTAGTTTTACTGTTTTCAGAGCCCCTAAGTGGCCCATTTCCATATGCACTTGCAATATCACCCTCTCCTGTAAAACACTAGGTAAAAATGGTACCACCCTATTTCTCCCCGAACCCACAAAGCACAATACTCCATCTATTATTCGACTCAAACCCCCAATTCGCTTCAGCCTACCAGTGGCGGCCCCTCGCCCTTCCACTTGCTCTCTCAATAGTCGCAACAAAGGGTCCTCCGCCTGATACTCGCACAAACGGGTTAGATCGCTCCTCAACTCCCGGTCCAGCGTTACTCCCATATAACTAATTTCGGGACCTAAAACTTTGTCCTCCTGAATGGATAACCCCTCCGGCAAGTACCTGGATAACACATCGGCAACCAGGTTATCCTTCCCCTTTATGTGTTCCATAGTATAATCAAACTGCTCTAAAAACAGAATCCAACGAGTAACCCTACTATTAAACAGCCGACAGGATTTCATAAAAGTTAGTGCTTTATGGTCAGTCCGTATAATCACCTTAGCGCCTCGTAAGTAAGTCTCGAATTTCTTTATCCCATATATAACAGCCCATAGTTCTTGTTCGGTAACGGTCCACCTCAATTCCGCTCCTCTCAACGACCTGCTACAATACCCCAGAACCTTCATATCCTCCCCCTGGCCCTGGTATAGCACCCCAGCCACCCCTACCCCCGAACTGTCTACCTGCAGAATATATGGAGATCCTATATCAGGGTGGTGTAACCTAATCGTACTCATGAAGGCCCCCTTCAGCCCTTCGAACGCTTCTCGAGCCGACATATCCCACCTCCAATGTATTCCCTTTCCTAGTAAACTACACAAAGGCCTTATTAATTCGCTGTAACGCGGAATAAACCGGCGATAATAATTACAAAGCCCTAAAAACGCCCTTAAGTGTTTTATCTTCTTAGGCGCTGGGAAATCCCTAATGGCTTCCAATTTCTGTGGGTCAGTCCGGATGCCCTCAGTGTCGATTATGTGCCCTAACATTTTCACCTCTGCGCATACAAACCTACATTTGGACAAGTTGCAGGTTAGACCGGCTTTGCGCAATCGACCCAATACGACATCAAGGTGACCCAAGTGTTCCTGCAAATCACCACTAGTAAGGATAGCCAGATCATCCAAATAATTGACACAAAACGTCCTAACCTCTTGCCCCAATATCCTATCCATTGCCCGACTAAAACTACCAACCGACGTTTTCAGCCCTTGCGGTAGAACATTATAGACATATGATTTTCCATTAAATGTGAACCCAGTGTATCTTTTACTGCCCTCGGCCAGGGGAATTTGAAAATAGGCGTTGTTAAGGTCAATGGTGCTGATAAAACGTACCCCATGAAAGGAGTTTAACACATCTAATTGAACCGGAGGGGCTTCAGACTCCGCTATCATAACTTTATTTATCTCCCTAGCATCTAACAAAACCCGTAGATCCCCATCAGACTTGAATCTAAAAGTAAGTGGACTACAATACGGAGTGGAAGCTCGGGAGATGATCCCTTGCTTCTCCATTTGTCCCAGTTTCCTCCCCATCTGGTCTCGATAAGCGTACGGAACTGGATAAGATCTTTTCATCACAGGTTCCTCCGATTTCATGATAATAGTATGTTCATAACAGTTAGCGCGTCCCAACTCCCCCGTAAAAAGATCCTTGTACTTCACTATAACCCCCTTAAGTAGAGCCCTTCCTACGTGGCCAATCTCCAACCCTACAAGTATGTTTTCTTCGAGTTTATCGTGGTGCAAGGCGGGAGCTCCCACCAAAGGACTAACCGACGAAACGCAGTTAATCTCTCGGTTTCTCAGATCCAACGAAACCTCCTCTCCATCAATTGTTATAGTAATTACTACCCTCGTGGGCCCCATTTTTAGTATCACCCCATGAAGGCCGGCCTTATTAATTTCGGGACTATTAGGAAAGGAGAATCAAGTCGATGTTTCCCTAGCATTAGAGGTAAAACCACAGCCTTTTGAATTTTCGAACTACGTTGACCCACCGCCCCTCTGATCTGTAAGCATCTTATCGGAAATACCGCCATATCTGTCCTGTCCTTATGTCTAAATACAAATTCTTCGCTGACACAAGTGATATCGCTACCAGTATCTAAGAGGCAATCGACCCATTCCTCCCATATATTCACTTTCATCTCACATTTTAAGACTTCCCCCTCGCATCCCACTGCTCTCTCCTCTTCCTCGAACACTGAATTCACCCCGGGTGTGACCCTAACACTCAGAGGCCCTAGTCCTTCATTAGCCTTATCTAACAACCTATCTCTCACTCCGACGACTGGATCGGACAACACATCATCGTTACGAAAACCGAGACCCTGAGTCGTGGTCTGCCCCTTTAAAATTATTGGTCTAAGTATACCGTTACCTCTCCCTAACCCCAAACCAGGCAACCACCCTACATCCAACATTTGTTTTAAAGGAAAGTAAGACCTTAACTCTAATTCCCCTGGGTAACGAGCTGAGTAGGGGATCGAATCGTCAGCTCTTAATAGTTTCCCAAGGAAGTCTCTTCCCTTTCTAAATTTACTTCCATTAACCGCGGCATCTGGCCTCCAGCACCCGGCGACCGGTTGGGCCCAGATCTTGTAAAGCTCTTCTTTGCTTCGGGACGACCGTACCTCCAGTTTCCTTTACTTCCAGCTTGACCATCATGGATGGTCCCACTCCCTCTAGAAGCCCCTTCTGCTTATCTATGTTGTCTAGTCTTCTCAGAAAACTAGTGGCCTTTAGTAACCCGAACCCTTCTTCTCTCGCCACTGTCCAAGCGTACTGTACTTCCTTAGAAAAGTGTCGTATAATGTCCCCCACCAATTGTTGCTCCGGAATGGCATATGTCAACATCTTAGCCTGTCCGGTTAAATGTAAAAAATGTCCCAGCATCGTAGGGTGAACCTTCTTGTCCCAACCAGATTGTACTATGTCCCTTCTCAAAGCATTTTGTTCATTTTCCCCCCAATATGTATCCAAGAAGTCCCTTTCCTCCAGAGACCCCCATGTCTCTTTATACACCCGAGCCCAATTTCTCGCCTCCCCCTCCAAGCAATCAAAAATTCCATCTATCTCATGGTCCCTAAAAGGTGCTCTCTTCAGGTAATACGTCAAATTTTCAAGGAACGTTACTGGATGCAAGCTCTCAGGGGTGCTAAACTTGGGTCGTTCCACCCCCCCATATTTATACATAGCGCCCACTTGATTGCAGCACTTTATTACCTCCTCATTAACCGTCGGGGGGGTCAGATCGACAATTGGCTCCGGGTTAGGAACTGGAAGGTTGATCGAGGGGGATGCCGACTCCACAACCAATCCGACCCTTTCCTCTAGCCTTTTCTCTAATTCTTGTATTCGCTTGGTTAAGTCCGCAATGGTCTGTTTATAAACTTCGTTAGTCGCTCTGAGATCCTCACTATCGCTGTTCTCATCGTCGCTCCCCTTAGCTTGTCGTTTTCTAGGACGTCCCATGATTCTCCTTTCCAAAAATTTTCTCGATAACCGTGCGCCCCTTCCGCGAACCCTGCAACAACCAAGACGACCGTCTGGGTAAGACCCTAAACTTATTTCCTCCTGTCCTAATTCCTAACAGGGCTTTAACAACCTAACTGGGCCTACGACCTAACACACTATTCTTAATAAGCCAAAACCAAGAATTTCTTATTTAGATAAAGAACGGAACCTCATAATGACCTCTCGAGATAGCACACGTGAATTGGTTAATAATAGAAGATGGCGTCCTCTCAAGACTATAGACCTATCAAGGTAACTAGAAAGGATACAGCACCCATGGAAGGGAAAAACAAAGGGGAGAGAGAAAAAGAAAAATAAATAACCCCTATTGAGCCCCTTACCCTCAACTCGCAACCACCCCAGAACCCACCCCGTCGAAACAAAAGCAAGCCCCTGCAGCTCTATAATAAGAAACACCAGATATACTCGTTAGACATGAAGAATATAGTAGTTCGGGAAAAAGGTAATGATGGTTGGAAGCAGCCAACTGAGGTTGTCCGCTATTTGTCATCGGTAATCAGGACGGATATGACTGACATGCTTAGGTTGAGGACCAAGGGCCTCACTCAATCTAGGCTCATTATGATGTATATGCTTCGATTAAGGACCAAGGGCCTCACTCAACCTCGGCTCGTCATGATAGATATTTATAGGTTTAATATGGCGATTATATTTGAACGCAAGCAGTTGAGTTTGTCCATTTCGGAAATAAACCGTTGCGTTCGTCCATTCAATGACATTCAGGAATAAACAGCTGAGTTTAACTATTCGGCGATGTGCAGAAGCAACTAACTGAGTTTGTTAATTTGATGATAATGGGAAGCAAACAGTTGAGTTCGTCCATTATTAGCCGTAGGCAATTACAATAGATAATTAACCATGACGATGATGTTTGGACGCAAACGGTTGAGTTTGTTCATTCTAGCAATAAATAGCTATGGCGGATCTGCTTCAGTTAAGGACCAAAGGCCTCACTCAATCTAGGCTCATTATAATGTATACGCTTCGATTAAGGACCAAGGGCCTCACTCAACCTCAGCTCGTTATGATAGATATAGTAATTAGAATATGGCGATGATGTTTGGACGCAAACGGTGGAGTTTGTTCATTCTAGCAATAAATAGCTAGGACGGATCTGCTTTAGTTAAGGACCAAAGGCCTCACTCAACCTCAGTTCGTTATGATAGATATAGTAATTAGAATATGGCGATGATGTTTGGACGCAAACGGTGGAGTTTGTTCATTCTAGCAATAAATAGCTATGACGGATCTGCTTTAGTTAAAGACCAAAGGCCTCACTCAATCTAGGCTCGTTATGATGTATAAAAGTCTGAATAGGGCAATGACGTCCGAGGGTTGTTTATTTAATGATATTAAGAAGCAAATATTAAATTGTTATCAGCAACTATAAGAACCGGTTGTAAAATTTGAACCTTGTGTAATAATGCTGATACTAGAGCGGCCTAATCCCATACTTCGCATATCCCCCTCCTCCCCTTAACTAACCACCCCTCATTCACGTTAAGCCTAACTTCCACTAACGACGTATACATATGTACGCATACCTCCACACTCTTATCCAACCATACACCGGAAGCGATCCATCAAAACGGCAGTCGCCGGAACCTTAAAACCTCCCTGAACCCCACAAGGCAAGTTTGTCTATCCTAACAACTCACAACTTTTCCCCCCCCTTTTTTTTTATTTTTATCTTTTTCCCGATGACTTAAGCACATCTCCAGCATAACACCCTTTGCTTCTTCAGTTAAGGACCTGACTCTCCCACCATCATGCAGGGCCCGACCTCAACTTCGACACATATACACATGTATGCATACTAATATGTATACACACACATAGACATGCACCGCCCGCGGTCACTCAGGGATCGTACCTGTCGAAACATTACGACCCCCTGCAACTCACACGGCAAAAATCACAGGGGTTACACTAGCCATGTATAAAAAATCCAAATCATTTCAATTCAGGCCCTAACAAATTACAATCTTTACCCGCGACGATTTAAACACACCCTCAGCATAACCCTTTTCGCTCTTTCAGTTAAGGACCTGACTCTCCCACCATTAAGGCAGGGCCCGACCTCAACTTCGACACATATACACATGTATGCATACTGATATGTATACACACACATAGACATGCACCGCCCGCGGTCACTCAGGGATCGCACCTGCCAAAACATTACGACCCCCTGCAACTCACACGGCAAAAATCTCAGGGGTTACACTAACCATGTATAAAAATCCAAAATCATTTCAATTCAGGCCCTAACAACTTACAATCTTTACTCGCGACGATTTAAACACATCCCCAGCATAACCCTTTTCGCTCTTTCAGTTAAGGACCTGACTCTCCCACCATTAAGGCAGGGCCCGACCTCAACTTCGACACATATACACATGTATGCATACTGATATGTATACACACACATAGACATGCACCGCCCGCGGTCACTCAGGGATCGTACCTGCCGAAACATTACGACCCCCTGCAACTCACACGGCAAAAATCTCAGGGGTTACACTAGCCATGTATAAAAATCCAAAATCATTTCAATTCACGATTCGTACCAAACTAAATAATAACCTTGTCCTACTCGGCTGGGTTTAATAATTTTGCCTTAGTTTCACATCTACATAGCAGATAATAGTATCTATCCACGTTCTAGCTCACTTTTCACCTTACGCTGAACCTAATTTATATATATATTTATATTTCATGCGAATCCTAATTCTGAATAAACGTTAATGCAGTTTAATAAACATTTATTATGTTGACTCCTCCCCTAACAACTTAGCGATTTATACTGTGGTACCCTCCCCTCTCGTAATGTACATTTCATTTCTAACCGCCCTTAACATGACTACCCTAACAAAACCGGTCCCTGACCTACGTCAATGTTTTTACTCAGACATCAACCCCATTTCTCAATTGCTACATATCGCCTACTCGACAGAACCCTTTGAACAGATAATACCTATTAACAATAACCTATTTAGTTCAAAAGGAACACGCTACCAGGCATACCCGACCTGAACACCACCTAATACCTGCCATTATCCTATCTTACCTTTAAGTACATTAAATTTCCTAATCCGATTTGTATATATATATATATATATATACATAAGTGCACTTCCCGTTTACATTTCAGTATCACACTTCCAATTTATTACCTTCATAAATAATATCACAATAGGTTAAACCCTTTCACATTACTGGTCCGCCTAGTAATAAAATATTTATCGACAATCAATATAATTTGGCAAGCAAAAACATGATCCAAAAGTATCCTAAAATCTGAATCTAATAGCCCGTGAACGGTAGCAACGAATCTATAAAAGATGACCTAAACCTAACGTCTACATTCGATCGCACAGAATCACCCCAGACAGCTCCGTCGGCCAAACACCTCACGCCCGCCCCGAGACCCCGAGCAACCCCGAGCTCAAACCCCCGCTCGAGCGGACACTTTTTTTTTTGTTGGGCTTCTTAAGTTTATATCATTTATTACAAATTTTCCTTTAAAATAATTATACTATTAAACTAACAACTCACAAGGTACATATAGTCGTTTTAACGCCTACTGTTTACTTTGTTAAGATTACCTTCTACCAGTCATGAATCTTCCCGTTGGAGGAAGTTCACCGGGTCTAAGGGCTTAACAGACGTTACCGCCAAGTGAAACAGTTATTAGACGTTTGTACTTTGGAATAACCTTTTAACTAAAACCTATAAACCGATAATTATACATATACCCGGATATGTCTAAATGGCTCATTGAGATGATCCCAACTTAGTAAGTCAGCGCTACTTAGTATAAAATTAAAGAACTGAGATGGATGAGGCCTACTTTAGCTAATATCTTAGTGACCTTATGACCTTACTTCTGCATTAACATTCCAAATGCTCGCTATCCCGCCTTTCAATGCATTCCCTGATCATAAATGAACCCACTCTAATTCATCAATAGTAAGGTGATACACTAAGGATGCACTCTACTTCAATGTATAGTTTTCTGCTCGGGTTTGAAATCGATTCCACTATCCTATGGCAAGTTCCAAACCGAAAATAACATGGCCTTCTACCTTCTTTGACTAACAGATTACTGTATTTGGGTTTTGCGGTTTCTGTCCAAAACATTTTTTTAAGAAAAATTAAGGCCGAATTTCTCGTTTTCTATTTTTAATTCATAACTCACTACCAACAAGTAGCGAGAACATAATTTATTTCATGACATGTTAAGTAACTACAAAGCTAGAAAATTACTGTAATTAAAATTTTATATCGCATGTGATGTAACTGTAATCAAATATTTCCCCCCCTTTACGCTAAGTTGTATGTCTATCTATAATATATTTACGCCACTGGAAAATGAGCTCTATTTGAAACTAACATTGTCGACTCCCCCTCCACGCCCGTATAGCAAAGGTATATTCGCGTCAGGGCCCTCTTAAATGCTCGTTATCTTATTATGTCCTTTCCCTCCCCCAGCATATAAGACCTTTATTCCACAGTGCCCCCCCCCCCCCCTAAATAATAATTCTACGTATATAGACAGTTCATTAAGGCCACACCAACTATACTGATCTCTAACCTATGTCCATACGGTAATACGCCTCGCGACAGGCCACTAAAGTCCATAAGGGGGTTCCCTTTTTTATAAATAGTACGGCTAACTCCTCCACTCTATCAGTTGACAATTACAAGTTCAAGAATCCTTCCATAAAACACCTGCGAATTTATATACTTATCCACATCTACTTACGCACACGTATACGTACAAACCAGCACTCACAATCGCATTCAACCCGTACTCACAACATTAAACTAAGGTCCATAATAATTGAATAGTGCTATCCATTAATAAATTTATTCGAATCTAGTTTTTAAACATTTTCCTAAGCCTATGTTATGACAATATGCATATAGGTACTACCACATAGAAGTCCAGATTGAACGAGACTAGTAAGATTTATTTTACAAATACCGTTCCCTAGGTTTCGGATGATTTAGATATACGAGTATGTATTTGTAAATAAGGTTATTAGATCATACACATACCCCTACCTACCATTCTATAAATGTAATTGTAATTTTGCGTATTAGCCGTAATTTTATGTCTACATATTACTAGTAATGCCTTCCTATATCTAAGCCTAAGTCACAGAATATCTCTTACTATACTAGTACCTAGATAGATGAACTGTACAACCTAACTAAATAAAAACATCCTTTTACACTAATTTAACATGGTTTTATCCTAAACTTGGCCTACAATTCCCATATATGCTATATTAAAGTATGTGTCTATAACTAAGCTTAAGTAACAAACAACTACAACATGCCTTCTAAACAAGATTTATATCTTGCTTATTGGTTCTATTCTGTCACACCAGTCACCAACTCAAATCCATTTTAATGACCTCTCATCCGTTGTACGACAACAAAATGTAGGCTTTTACAAGCCTATTTTAGTTATATATCCTATCCTGGTAACGGCAACACATAATGTAGAAACCCCCCCCCCCCCCTACATAATTAAAATAATTATTTAAATTTGAACTCACGTGGAGTATACTGACATACTCGCCAATTTGAATACGTGAAGACATGTGTAATTCTAACATATTATTGTTGTCTTTATTATTATAAAAATGTTAATAGTATTTTGTAACCGTTAATGTTATTATTAAAGAAAGCTAATATTTTATTTGGCTGTGATCGTCTAGTGGCGTAATCGTCTATTTGGACCCCTCGTTGTGACCGATAATAACCCAAGATCTTAAGAGGTATGGATTCAAATGGTCCCAGGTGTGAAAGAATAAAATCAAAACCCTAATTTTACATTATACCTACATTAAAAGCAATGGCCTATAACTAATCCTTAACCGCAGAACCACTAAGTCCTGATTAGCATTAGACCAGAATTTAAATTACTAAATGCGAGTTTCAGATTAAAATATAAGCGATTTATTATCCTAACGTAGTCGAAGTACCCTAGCCTAAGTCACCCTATTCACCAGCCTAGCTATCTCCTTACAGCTCCGAACATGTCTCGTAATAACACGGTTGCCCCTCGAACACGATAGGCCTTAAAGTTATAACGACTAAGACCGCATACCCCTTAAGTGAAGTCGTAATCCTATATCAATGTATGAAATCGCCTCAAAGGAGAACTCTTAAACGGTAAGTAGTCCATCGATATACTAGTTATCTTGCCCTTAAGTAAACTTGTAACCTCATAGTAATGTAGGAAAATCACCTTAAGTGGAAGAACCCTTAGACATATGAAAGTACTAACCGCTAATAAACTCACTGGCTTCCCCTTAACTAAAGTGGAACCCTTAGACATATGAAAGTACTAACCACTAATAAACTCACTGGCTTCCCCTTAACTAAAGTGGAACCCTTAGACATATGAAAGTACTAACCACTAATAAACTCACTGGCTTCCCCTTAACTAAAGTTATACACTTATAATATAACGAAATCATTTAAGAGACAGACAGACCTATTTAATAACTAAATAAATTATTAGCAGGTACGCTATTGCTCCCTTAATTAACCTATAATCTACACAACTAACCTGTCACCAGTTCTCTAGCTTGCGCTTAAGTGAAGGTCGGAACTAATAACAACATATATAAGGCATTAGGGAGACAAGCGGACCTATTAAGTACATAGATAAATTATTAGCAGACTAGCTATCGATCTCTTAAGCGAAGTTATAAAACTGTAATGTAATATGAAAGGTCTCCATACGGATGAACTAACAGATTGAATATGTATATAGATAACACACGAATATACTCGCGGCCTGGCCCTTACGTAAATTACACAACCCTCTTAATAACACTTAAAAATGCACCACAGATGGGCCGACTGGTTTAGTAGTTGCATAAATTATTGGTTGACAACCCGTTAACAACCCCTATGTGAAACCATAAAGTCGTAATAGTATTCGAGAAGCCACCCCAAAGGCAATCTAAGTATATAAAAAGACTACCACTATCCTTACTAGCTTCTCTTCTTATCTAATCTTATAATAATATATGTAGAATCGCCGTAAGGACAAACTAACAATTTAGAAGTAAATGTAACCCTGAAATACATCTACAGCCTACCCTTTAAATAAAGTTATAACATAGTCCTAACCGTAGGTATCCAGAAATCCCCATACATTCATGATTATTATTTTACCACTGAAGCTCACACCATCTGTGTAATAATCGTGGAATCACTCGGTCGATCGATATCTTAGCTAACTGTCTAATAATGGAGATATTGAGGAGGTCTTATAGAGGGCGCTAAGAGCGGACGATTAGTATGGAAGTCTATCTAAATCTACCAATCCTAGTTTCCAGGTCGTTTACGGGTAACCCTAACTGGGAATCATCCAGGAAAATTCACATATACAACCATTCCTTAAGGGTCCGTAAGTTGTTCTATTCAGAATTATTGGGCCCGCCACCGAATTATCCCTTCGGCCAATTAAAGACTAAACGGTCAGACTTTCCATACATTTGCCTGTGCGTCGAAGTGCCCAGCTGGCGTCTCGTGGTCACGTGGGTGCGCAGAGTTTACATTTTAGTCTTCTGCGCAGATACAGAGTCTAATCGTGTTACTCGACCTTCCTTCGACTAAGTTACGTTGGTTCGGGTTTGTTTTAGTATCTCGCGACCCGGTCAATACGAATTTCGTTATTAGATCTAAAATTGAGTTTGTGTTTACAACCTATGGCGATTATCTACACTAGAATATAAAGTTTATGAAAACAAAACTATAAAATTGAAACAAAACCTAACGCTCGCCTAACTTATACCCTAGGTTGTTCCTACTTGATCGCTAAAATGAATATTGAAAATTAATTATGTATAACTTGAATTTGAATAGCCTTAAGGGCCTAGGGTACCGTCTGGCCTTAAGCGGTTGTCAATTATATCGTACCTATTATCTGACTAACGCCTTGGAACTTTTACCAAGGAAGGTATATAACGACCAACTCCTGACAGACTCGTAGATAGGTTTAATCAGACTAGCTTACCTTGTGGCTTCGCCTTCCTGTCATTTAGTAATTGAGTAGGTGTATAAACATTTGTCTTTCGTACACTGTGCCTTAAACTGTTCTTTAGAATAGGTAAGTAGTGCTCCCCACCAACTCCTACATTTATAACGCTGCCGGGGTGGCAAACAACCAGGCGACCATGTATTTATCCTTACTACTATGACTAACTACGGAACTAAGGGGACCATTTCGTTATTATTTGAATACAACCTACGATCGGTCGGTTCGAACCCGAGGCTCCTTAAGTTTAAATAGCCGCTAGTCCGGAGAGGCTATACTCGCCCGAAACAAGTGTCGTGCAAGCTAAGTTCATATAAAATAATAAAATAGGTGTGCGATTACGCACATGGTTAAGTGGTAAATTGTTCATCAGAGTAATTAAGGCGACAGAACACCTAATTTGACACACGCAATTAGTATGTTTAAGGTGGTTTGTAAGGAAGACATATCCACACTCAGGACCTGGCGCATTAGCCAGATCAAGTAAGGGTTAGCCCTTTTCTGAGTGTTTAGAACTTAACGTTTCGGCTTTCCATACAACAATTCAGAGCCTCATCAGTTAGTAGAGAATTGTGTATGGTTATACTAATACGTCTTCAACGGGGTGATTCATGGTGAAGAATAGAACAAATCCTGACCCACTAACGTCACCTCATAGCCTGTTAATAAAGTTTGGTCAATGTTGAAGTTCTGTCATCTTTATCTTAAATGGCTTAGTCAAAACATAAATTAAACAGTATAAAGCAATAAAATAAAGCTTAGATAGTCTAATAAAAAATTAGACTCGCTAGATTAATGTCGCGGCCCTGAAAAACATATGAGGTTTACGTTTATTTTTACACAGGAAACAAATATTTAAATATGAACACAATAATACTTAGCTTTCCAAATCTATCCGTCGCAGTAATGGGTGGAGTGGAGGTACTATTTATTTATGGATTCCTTAAGGAGATTGGGTTAAAAATCCCACATTAAATTTTAGCCACCCGTTACCTAAACGGAATCTAACAGTTCAGCTTCCCCACTCGACGCCGGTGAAGGGTGGAACTGGAGCCAACCCAGATCTAGGTTTTATCAGCCCCCTCACACCCTTAGATTCCTGAAGCCTGCAGTTATCCTAGTATGTCTCTAACATCAAGCCCCAATCTTCCCTAATCTTATAACAAGCCAGACCCCGCTTGAAGAACCCCTACTGTGATTGCCCCGTCCTCACCTACCTCTATCTACCAAGGGTCTGCTTGCTTTGGGGGTCACCCATACCGCAACGCAACAAGACATCGGGACTAAAATGATTGAGATAGTAAGTAGCGGATATAGAGATATCATTAACATAACCATCAATTACATGTAACATAACTGTACCATTCTAATGAGCATCTACCAAAGCGTGTAGGATTTTCATCAATGAAGATACATATACACAGGACAGAATTTACTCAAGGGCTTGCCTGCCAAGTCATGTAAGCATGCCCCGTCACCTCGAATCCGATCAAAGCGCGAAGTCGATGCTCAGGACTTGCGTAGGGCTTTCATCAATAAGATATACATATACACAGGACAGGATTTACACAAGGGTTGCCTGCCAAGTCATGTAAGCATGCCCCGTCACCTCGAATCCGATCAAAGCGCGAAGTCGATGCTCAGGACTTGCGTAGGGCTTTCATCAATAAGATATACATATACACAGGACAGGATTTACACAAGGGTTGCCTGCCAAGTCATGTAAGCATGCCCCGTCACCTCGAATCCGATCAAAGCGCGAAGTCGATGCTCAGGACTTGCGTAGGGCTTTCATCAATAAGATATACATATACACAGGACAGGATTTACACAAGGGTTGCCTGCCAAGTCATGTAAGCATGCCCCGTCACCTCGAATCCGATCAAAGCGCGAAGTCGATGCTCAGGACTTGCGTAGGGCTTTCATCAATAAGATATACATATACACAGGACAGGATTTACACAAGGGTTGCCTGCCAAGTCATTTAAGCATGCCCCGTCACCTCGAATCCGATCAAAGCGCGAAGTCGATGCTCAGGACTTGCGTAGGGCTTTCATCAATAAGATATACATATACACAGGACAGGATTTACACAAGGGTTGCCTGACCTTAACCCTAATCTTAAACGATTTCCTAACTAATCAGATCAGAGCCTAATTACGGGGTTTCTTCCCACAAAGTATCACAAAATTTACAACATCATGTTAAAAGACGCCGATCCCGGCAGGAACCCTTTTCTCCACTAAATTTTCTGCAGAAATCGGCAATCTCTTTTCCTTAGAGAGTACATAGCCAACAATGTCAACAAACTACCTCTGCATTTTTAATAAGCAAGGGTTTTTCCTTCTCTACTCCAAATTTACAACTAGAATCCCGGACTAAATCCCAACCAAAAGTCAACCACTTTCAATTTTCCCCAACCAACCCTTCACTTTAACCAAGGTGGCATCTTACACGGTCCCTTACACAGTCCTTACGCCATGGTATAAAGGAAGTCCCTCACAAAGCCCCATAGTACAAACCCATCAATAATAAGTTGACATTGCTAGCCTCAGTTCTCACAAAAGACACTTACTGATATTTGATGTAGGCGAAACGTGCACGGCGTCGGTATTAAATTTCTTCAAATCTTTGTGCGTCCTGTCCTTCCCGCTTCCTCAGGAATCTCGAGCACGGCCAGCCTCTCGGCACGACGACAGTGAAAAAGGGTGCCGCAACTGACGCCTATCGCTTATAACCGTTCTCCCCTCCCCCCCGATAGACGCGGCCTGAACGCGTGGCGTGTCTAGGGATTGTGGCGCCAGTTAATTTCTTCTTTATTTTACTTCCACGTGTACCCACGTGCTTCGCATTTTAGTGGCCAGTTACTTTATAGTAATAATCGAACAATCATATCGAAATCGTAACCCGATTCTACTAAACTCTTTACCTGCCGAACTAGTTTCTCCGCTTCTTTGTGACTCGATTATACAGCTTCGATTAATTTACACATTGAAGGCTCGTCGTAAGCGGCGCGGAGCCTACTCTACTATCCCTCTCGCACCCTACGATATTTATAACAATTAACTGAAAATAATCGATCGATATTCTCCATATATTTTAACCTCCTGGTTATCTGCTACTTTACGAATCGGTCGTATTTAACGAGTAATTATTTTTCTTTGTGTTGATGATTTTAGGATCCCACTGCGATTTACGCCTTATGGCGTAGGTATAAATATATTAATCTAAGACCGGTGAGGACATCCGGGCCACTCACTCACTTAATGCTTCATTGATCTCGTTTCTAACCATTTATTAAGAGTATTCGATTAGTATGAATTACGAAGGTGATTGATCTAATTTATATTTATTATTAATGAATCCCATTTTCTTTAATTTACCTGTTCTCTTAAAACTTAATTTAGCAAATCAACACCGTGTCGTGGGGTCCAGATTACTACAACTCTCTATTAAAGGCTTGGGTCCACTACACATTCCAGCTTAAACTGGTTACATCTAAAATATTTGAATGCAGTTTCACTTTTATGAGAAAATAAAGGAATATTTCCTTTGAATAAAATTTGCTATCATCATATTAAGAGTAGGTACTGTACCTCCAACCACACCCTTTATTTTCCACTGTCTTGTTCACTCTTCTTTTCCTATATATCCCATGTCGGTAAACACCAGATTCAAAAATTATAAGTGGTAAAATGAGAAAACAGGGATAGAATAAGCCAGTTCTGTCAGGTACATGAAATACACTAAACAGGCATTCATGCAGTTTGCACTGTTCGAAAACCTGTAAAGCTTTAATTTTTTTTATACTTTAAAGCATAATCAACTCCTCGAAGTCCAAGTCGTGGCCTCTCTCTCTCTCTCTCTGTCTAGTGCTCAACGGGTGTTTGTATATTACATATTTAGCTGTATCTATTTGCGCTTAATTTCTTTATATTAGCATTAAATAATAATTAAATAAAAGGTTTTTAAGGTCTTGCATCTTCATAGCGAAATTAAACAAAAAGTGTTAACTTTTTATAAAAATATTTAATAATACTCTTATCTTTGTATCTAAATACATTATTTACACGCTTATCACTTAATTTATATTTATTTATCGCTTATTTAAAAGTGTACAAATATTTTTTGCTGTAATTATTGTAAAATACTTACATACTTCGCGACAAGTTTGTTTGTTAAACTTATTGGCAAATGTAAAAGGCAGTGATTTGCTATGAGTATTAATTAAAAAAAAAATTTAAAATATTAAAATTTTATAGTGATATGGTACAATCCCAAAGAAATACAATACTTATCTTGAATAATATTTCTTATCAATTTTCGCATATTACATTATTACGGCGTGTTTAAGATACTAAGGACCGAGTGTGATTTTATCACAGCATTTTACATAAACCCTAGTTAGCTAGAGTTTTTTTTTAATTTCAATATAGTATAAAAAGATTAGTAAGTGATCTCCATACAAGCCGTCACACAAGCACTCGCCCCGTACGCACACTTCTACACATAGAACTTCTCACAAGTGTGCTTGTACAGTGGCAGACACAAATACAACGGTGCGTGGCTGCGAGAGAAATGGAGAGCATTTAAAAGACTTCTTGTTCAAAGATTTAGTCGTACCATGATCTTGGAAACCTAGCAACTCATCTGTACTTATTTTATTGTAGTTTCTGTAATCATGCATTATAATTTAAATTCTTATTTAAATTCGTATCCTTCTATAGAGCCAATTGGGTTTTCTGCGTCTAAACTTGGGCATAAGATGGTGCATATAAATATTCTAAGTTAGGTTACTCCCTAAAGTCCCAAGTTGTTATCAATGTGAAAACCCTATGCTGATCCCATACTTAATAGAACAGAAATTTTCTGTAGAACACTTTGATTCATAGGTATTAAAATAGTTGGATTTTTAAATAGTTGAGAATCTTTATGATACATTTTTGCTAAATACTGTATATCTTTGGGAGATCAACAATACTTAATAATTATTTAGAAATAGATACTTCTATAAATCGTTCACCAATAAAGTTACAAAATTTACATTATATCACACAAATACTTCCATCAACTTTTCGCTTTACACCAACAAAATGTTAATAAATACACTAAAATTAATTATTAAATGACAATTTATAAGTATTACATGGGTGGTAGATTTTGTCAATGTAGGATTCAATAATAATTATTTACAAAATTACATTAAAGTTGTTTGTTAGCATTTCCTCAATTTATAATGGTATCGTCAATATATATAGCTTACAAAAAATAAAATCTTGAAAAATACCACTAAGGAACGATATTTTTTATTGCAGTGCATTTTAGTTATAACTTGTATGAACACATTAAAATACTATCAAAATTGATGCAATTTGAGAACTAAGGTAGTATCATTTTCGATCACTATTTGATAATATTCATTCTAAACGTCATTCACCGTTTGGCTGCCGGCGCTTGAGTATGGTGAGAGCAGCTTTCTACATTCTCGGGCCAATCACAGACATTCTGGTCAGGGTTGAAGACAAGATTAGCTGGACAAGGCATGTGATGTTTCCTCTCACCTTCGCACATGTAGTACATGGTACAGTCAAGTTTGTCAGGATGATATGAAATATGACCTTCTTCTTCTTCGCATTTTACTTCGTTAGCTAAAAGAAGACAAATTGAAGTTAATATTAAAATAAACAATACTATTAATTACTAGTATGTGTAAAGTCATTACATGAGAAACATATACATACATATAAATTAAGAAACACTGTTTTAAATCAGTGTTGTGGTGGCGGTCTTACCACCAGTCACACAGGAATGAAGTAGTTGGTGAAAATTGGCTATCCCCGGCTTTATAATCAGATAATTCAGACGTCGAGATGCCACCGTCCGTGGTGGCGGTGCGACAAAATGTATAATTGTCTGAAAAGCACCCGACTACCCATATGTGACGATATAGGGCAGTCGAGTGCACTCGCCACCAACTCGTCTAAATATTTTTGATGGTAGAGTGAACGAAATTATTGTTTAGGCTATTTTATATTCTTAGTGTGTATCAAGCCAAAATTTGAGGGTTTTAAAACGAGAGAAGACGTTATTACTTGTAAGAAAAATATTTAAGTAAATGAAAACTTTAACTTTAATTGATTGGTAATTTTCTATCGAGTAATATTAACATCCTAGGAATAGAACAATAGCCAAATGAATGATAAAAACAAAGAATATTGTATTGGTAATATGACTTACGGTCTTTGGTAGTGTATTGTCCACTAGATACAGAAGATTCGTAAGGCCCGTCGTATTCTAGTCTTACTTTATAACTCTGTAGCTCTTGTTTCATTGCTGTGATAAGAGGATATTTGCCGTTTCCACATGATCCCCGAAAATCATCCATGTCAATTGACCAAACCATTATACCTCCAAAGCCTTCGTTTTTCAGCCATTCCATCTGAAACAAAAACAAAAATCTTTTTAAGATTTTATTTCAGTATTTTTTCTACTGCCTCGTCAATTTTATTTATACAAACAAAAGCCCGTAAGAAATCAGATGATACTCTTCTCTTAGTATTTAAGATATTGATATAGTTACTTGTAGTTAATAAATAATATTTTATTATCATACCTTATTTTTCAAAGAGCGTTCATCGTCGAAGCCAACCCACTGATCCCCTCTGTAGGCGAACGGTACCATTTGATCGTTATCCCACACGAGGGTCGTGTTATCCTCGTATAAGAAATCGCAGATCTCGTAGTATGACAGGAACCCAGATTCGTTTGTAAATCTACCAACTTTGCCTAAAAAAAATTATATTTAAAACGAAAATAATACTATGAAATCCTTTAGTTAGACTAAAACTTCAAGAACATACTGAAATTCGATATTTTATAATATTTTAACATTAATTTTGTCATGATCAAACTAAATTAACATAATTAAATTAATTAAAATTATATTCCAAACAATCTAACGTTATTAATTAACTACTTAATTTTAGCAAAGTCTTTTTATATATTTTGCCGAATCGCATTTTGAATATTAATAGCTACAAACATGGGTTGTAATTTTACGTAAGACAAAATTCAGGTACATCTAACCTCCTCCAGAAGCGGGAGCGCCGATGTCAAACTGCGTTTCGTTGATCAAGGTAAAGGTTCTGCCGTAGGTTGGCATACCAATCATCAGCTTTTCTTTGGGCGCACCTTGTTTGACCCATTCCCTTGCAGAGTAATCCTGTACAAAAGATTAACCTTTGTGTCTTTGCAGTTTTCAATATTTATAATTATATCGTTTTAACAAAATAAGAGCTACGTATATTAAAACAGAACAGTTCTATCTTTAGTTATAGCATCATAATTTTAATATTCCTACGCTGAGCAACTATTTGGTAGTATAAAACGGATGTCAATAAAAATATGAGGAATGATAAACTGAACTGTACAGGAAAAAGACCAAATAGTATTTTAAGACCAACCAAATAATACGTAAAATAATAAATAGACGGTATGCTGTGGCAAAGTGTGAACGGACTAACTAACAGGCTGGACATGGAAGGCTAGAAAACATTTGCATAATTTTGAAGAGCTTACTATAAATTACTTACCACAGTAAGTTTTTTTTGATAGCTTGTAGCAGTCTCCAGCGGGAACAGAGGGCTGTTGTGTCCGACAGTGCGCTCCCATTGACCATGGAAGTCGTAAGTCATCACATTGATAAAGTCCTGTAAAAGAAGAAAGCATTGTGGAAACCGCTACCTTGCAATTATACACAAAAGTTTTTGATTGAAGTATAGGTGTATCGGATTTATAAAGGGGGTTTTGGGTTTAGTCCAAGGAATGAATTTACCGTAAATGAAGTCCATCATCAAAAAATGAATTCACGAGAGGGCCGTTTACTTACCTATCAGAAATAATAAAAGCCGCGTGGAGAAAAATACTGGTTTACGTCCCAAACGTGATATTGACGTTTCCTTGCGTAAAATGGCAGGCGCAACACCGGTTATCATTCACTGATGCGACACGCAAGTATAGGGACAGTAAGTTTTCGAACGCAGCCTGTGCGTTGGTAGGAGTAATGTAACATGTAACTTATATATTGTAGTTTTTGCATGTAACTATGACCGTTCTCGTAGCAAAATTTTGATAAAGCAATTAAACTTAATAATCATCTTTTATAACTTTGTTTTTTTGTAAAAATGAATGTTTTATCTGTTACAATATATGCCAAAGTACATAAATGTACTATTTCAAAAAATTTGTAAACTACCCTATTGCTATAGAATTTGTGTGTATTATCTGTAAACTCAAAATATTTAATAGTAAAACCATATGACGCAGTGACGCAGACCCTTAATAAAACCATTCAGAAGACATTCTTCTCGTGAACAATTTAGTTGTAGACTGAGTTTCTTGTTGAGGTTATTCCAAAGTACCACAGTATGGAGTTATTTAAGACCGCATAATAATAGTTGATAACCAACTAAGTGATGTAAGAAATAATAAATAAATAAAACTAACCAAATATTTAGATATTTCAGGTACGTCATAGCCCGCAGCAATGGCTTCAAATGATGCTGGAACAGCGGCTGTTAACAACAGACGAGGCTGTCCGGATGACTTGGCTTCACCCTCAAACGCGAGTCGCAATTCCTTCAGCAGGGCCACAAAAGCAGCTCGATCGTCAGCTCCTCTGTGAATTTTTTTATCATGAATACATACTGGCACAACTTGGTACCAAATATATTATTAAAGTTTGTTTTGAAGGCACGATCATGGAAACATAGCTATAAGTTTTATAGTTTTTTCTCGGTATTTGAAATCTATAACTACAGTCAAAACAATTTAATATTGAAGCCTTATTTTACTGCAATTACAAAAAAGATATAATAAAAAATTTACAGTCACTTTAAAGGTATATACAGTTCTTAACATGAAAAACACTACAAAAGAGTATGTATTAAGATATGTGTAAATCAAGAAGTAGTATCTTCTTGTATTGTTTTACTTTGACTTTTTAGTTTGACTTGTCATTTTAAATGTGTGGTACGTTATTTGACATCTAGCATCGTATTACAATTAGAAACGAAAAATTAATACATTAATTTTATTGCGAGGCACTTCTATCAAAAATTTTACAAAATATAGCGACTTCGTCGACAATGTCATAAGAAATTAAATGCAATTATAAAAGTTTTTTCCATGGAAACTAAAAGACGATTATCATTTCACATAACATTTTTGATACGAATACGGCCATTTAAAAATCACTAGTATAGTTATTTGTTACTTATAAAATAAAAATGTTATTCATGAAGTTTTAATGTTATGTAATACGTATATTTATGTGACGAAGAGGCCAGTGACATCTGAATAATCAATTACACCTGAGATATTTAGGCATACGAACAAGTGATGCCGAAGGTGCCTTTAATAAAATCGTCATACAATTTCAAATACTTTTCTCTCGCTTTTGATATTTGAGGAAACTGATTTTCTACGATTGTCGTTACTGATTCTGTCGTCAAATTTAAATCGTCAGCACTTTAATCACTTTTTATTGAAATTATGCTTGCAATACCTTTTTAACAAGAAAATCTGCGAACCCACCGCCAATTGTTTAGTGCGCGGTGTTCATGGTGGCCAGTTTGATTGTGTTTGAAATAACACCAATTTATCATGTTACTAAAGCTGTTTTACACCAATTTATAAGAATCGATATGCACAGAAACATTTCGTTTAGTATACTTACCAATCATAAAAAAACACATATTTCAAATATTGGTATAGAAATAAAATACAGATCAGCAACTTAAAAAGTGATTAGGTAGAACCGGTATTTTCTGTAATCATTTAGCTTGTAGAAGAAAAATCGGCTAAGTGCGAGTCAGACTCGCGCATGAAGGGTTCCGTACCATTATCAATAAAAACGGCAAAAAAACTCACGTTTTTTGTATGGGAGCCCCCCTTAAATATTTGTTTTATTTTAATTTAATTATTTATTTATAAAGTTACTATATAACTAAATATTCTGTGATATATTTTAAGCGTCTACCTGTTGCCGTTATCAAAATCGAGCAAAATCGATCAAAAATATCACGTTTTGTTGTATAGGAGCCCCCTTAAATATTAATTTTATTCTTTTTTTTAGTATTTGTTATAGCAGCAACAGAAATACATCTATCTATCTGTGAAAATTTCAACTGTCTAACTATGACGGTTCATGAGATACAGCCTGGTGGCAGACGGACGGACAGCGGAGTCTTAGTAATAGCGTTCCGCTTATAACCTTTGAGTACGGAACCCTAAAAATTAGTTAGTGTAGTATGAAACAAAAGTAATATCATACCAGGATATTTTTTTTTCAAATAACATTGTAAGAATGAACTAGTGTACCTCAATAACAAGTTTTTACCTAGGATATTCCCAGTCGACGTCCAATCCATTAAACTGATAGTCTCTCAGGAACTCGATGGCTTCGTAAACAAACTGGTTCATGCGGAATACGTTGGAGGTCAGCTCCTTGAAGGGTGTCGAACCAAAAGCCCAACCACCAATAGCTAGCAGGATCTGAAAAATAAGTTAATAAACAAATTAAACACTGTAGAAAAGGTTCGTGGTTTTTAATGAAGAAGTGGTTTATCTATTTCATTTTAAAATGAGACTGATAAACAATACTAAAGCAGTTGTTTAACTAGTATAATTTAGTTCTTTTTTGTATGTTGTAATTCAGCCAAAATATTTCAAATAATAGACAATGGATGAGGTAAGTACGAGTACAATATATCCTATTCTTTATAATTTAAAACTGAAAAACTATAACTATCAAACCCTACTCAGTGGTATTATTTGGCATAACTAGCAAACATTATGTTATTTTTATCTGTTACATGATGGTATTTACACTGTTGATTTGCCAGATTATTTATTAATGTAAACCTTTATATGTACCTTTAAATTAGGGTTTTTGTCTCTGAGAGCAATAACGTCATCATAGCTATCTGGATCTTTCTTCTCATCAGCTTCAGCGAGTAGGTGATCCTTAAGGGTAGCGAAGGCGTAGATGATGTGAGTGCAGAGGGTGGGATCTATATCTTCAGGGGTAAAACGGCCGCTGCTGGGCCTTTTGGCCGACCAAGAAGTCATATAGCAGAGTACTTGAGGCTCACGTCCTGAGGATTTACAAAGCACAATGAAGTAACGAAACAAAGTCTCCCATGGCTCAGTGGGTAATGACATGACTACTGAATTGAGGGGCATGAGTTAGATTCCTACACAATATAAACATATTTATTATTTGTATTTGTCTTGAGACTTGGTTCTTTCTATGTATAATATTTATGTATTTACAAACAAAGCTTTGCTTATTTGGGTCTAGTCCCAGATGCTGTGTGTAATTACCAAAAATAATTAAGAAAATAATATGTTGATAACAGATCAATTTAGGTGAACCTAACTAGCCCAAACAAACAGAATTTCGTGGTGTTATTGAGAAAGCCCACATCGGGCTTCATTAACAGACCAGCCATATTCTTGCATCGTCATCAAAGTTTCGCTAAATATCAGCACAACAGTAAATGTTTAAAAAATGATTACTAATTTAAAACATCCAAAACACAATAAATAAATTTAGGTTCAACCAAAATGAAACAAATCGTTGATTACCGAGTGTCTATTTCAACAAATACAGGAAATGTAAATCTTCATTCCAAATACCCATTTATATCTTTATCTAACATAAAAGATTTTTTTGTATTAATCGTCACGTTTCAAACGCTTTCCGTAAATCAAACAATCAAAAATTCCTTTGATGTCACTGCCACGCTCAATTCCTCATCAAAATTTTCATATTGAAACTGGCAATCACTCAACGAAAAAGTTCAAGATTGAAAATGTAAATCAATCAATCACATTACCCTAATGTATTCAAGATCAGACTTAAAGCACTTACTGATAAATGACCCATAAATTTTCTTTGCACAGAAAACAGAAGTTTTCCAAACTTCGTGAAGAATACTTCGCAAAATCACTTCCAAATTCTTTTGAAAGTTAAAATATATGATATATATTACTAACAGAACTTTCGAAGTGAAACTTTCTGAATACCGAGTAAGATTGCAGTGACATCATAACTTGAAGGTTTCAGGCCGCATGACAAATTTTGTTCTAACCTCCATTTTAAAAAGAACTTCCGACCCCTTTGAAGTATACAAAAATTCAAAACCGAGAGAGGAATGCGAAATTAGACGAAAAGTTCAAATATTAATGGTTGACTGAGCACTTGTACGAGAAAGTACTCGATGTTTCAAACTTTAAGAAACTATGTCGTGATTGTTGACGTCTGAGCCACTCTCGGCAGCTGGAAACTTGGAAACAACAGAGTACCTAAAAGCGACCCTTGTGGCACTCTACATCGGGATTTGTAGGTCTTTAGCGTCACGAGCATTGTTTAGCAGTCGAACCGTACTTCAGGATAAAATGTTTGCCAATATATAAAATACACTTCCTAAAAGGATTTTTGTTCTTAAAATGATCGGCAAATAGAAAAGTAATAAATGGATAACGGGAACATAACGGGTTTTAGTCAAAGAATAAGGAATAAAAAAATGTATTTGATTTTTAGTTAAAAAATGTATTTGATTATTCTTAGTTTTTTTACTGTGTGTTCTAAAAGTTTGAAAAAATTGCAACTGAAGAAGGTTATATAAATTTTCAAAAATTTTTTAAACAAAATTCACAAGATTTTTCGGATATATATTTTCAATATTAGTTAGTCAGCGAAAGTCTAATTTAATGCGTGTACTACACGCACGTTGCCGAGTTTTCATGATCGTAATGTTTCGTTACGATGAAATAACTGTTTTACGTAACCATTATCGAATTTGTTAACCACAAAAGGGAAATAGAAAACATCGACTCTCGGAGGCGCAGATATTTACGTTTAAATTATATTTAGACAATTACCGGTAATTTGTACAGGTAATGTCGAATGGCAGACAAATTCCTATTTACCTGTAAATTACTAAATATTACTAAGCAAAAGCATTGTCAGTTGTATTAACACATGTAAACAAAATAATTGAAAGCAATTAGAAAGTCAAGTGAGTTCGAGAAACGGAAGGTACTATGGACATAACTATTACGATACATCGGACGGAACTCAAACGGATCTAATTGATAGAAAAAAATACTTAGTAATCAGTGAAAGTGGTAAACAACAGTGGTTTGCAAAAGATGCAGCTAGTATTTTTTAATTTTAATGTTATTTTATGTCAGCTTGCGCTTTATTTGTATTCCTTATTTGTGTCTAAAATTGTCAAAAAGTGTGAATGTTTGTATGTTTGTTTGGGTGTGTGTGTTTCAAAACATGCACTTACACGTACACACAAAAATTTCCTCTTCTGTATCTTAATGTTTATAAAATATGTACAATATGTTAATGAGTGTATGGGAATGTGCGTCTAGTTGTGTGTGGATGTGCTTGTATTAATGTTGTTTTCATAAAAGGTATATATCGTATTTACATTTTAAGACATTTTTTATTTCAATATAATAAAACGTATAAGTATTGATGTATAAAAGCAACTATAGTAAATTAAAACCCAATTATTATAGTAAATGTTTTTATATATTATTCTAGCAATAACTTATCTGACTGTAATAACTACTACCTATATTAAATGTATATAATGCGAAAGAAATTTGTGAGTTTTAAGGGTTCGAAGGTGAGAGTGCCGCTGCCTTTACTTAAAATACAAACACAAATAGTTTTTATTTGTTAAACATCATTAAAAAAAACAATCCTATAAAAAAAGTAATTTTTTAAAGTAGACTAGATAATTTGAAAAAATATTTAAAATATATCTAAATTGAATAATGTTGGAATTTGAATATTAATAAAATATGGAATACGTTAGAGTGATAGGACATGTTAGTATTTAATGTTTGTGTAACTCTAAATGACGTATTGGCAACTTGCAGCGCGCGGCGGTTTCAGGCTGCGCTCGCTGAATAATGGATTTTCAGCCGCAGTGGCTGAAAAACTCGTTTGCACAAATTCTACTTTGATACACAGTTTGTCTCTTGGGCAACTGCCAGAATAATTTACAGTTCATTGCATTACAATTTGGAATTTGTATAAACTGTAACTTTTCTACTTAAAATTTTAATAGTTAGCAAGAAAATAGGTTATGTAATAGCAATATTTTTTTTATTTGAAGTTATATGGAGAGAGATGAGGTATTTGGAGGGAGATAAGTTACATAAAGGAAGATAAAACATTTTAGAGATAAGATACGAGATAACACATACAGCTTTGTAGCAACATTTTTTGTGGTCCTGCTACCGGATTAAACACCAGGCATTATAGTAGTGAAAACAATTAAGGATGAACCAACTTGTATGTTTAAACGTTATGATTCGAGTTCTTAAGTACCTAAATGTGTACGTATGTGTGTTATATTAACATTCGTGCATGTTTTATTTTGTTATATTAAACCACCTTCAATGAATTACACTACCTATCCAGGATTCGATATGATTAAGAAGATATAGAAAATAAACACACTATACTAACTGTTTTTCTCAGGAATGAATCCATTCTTGTTCCTTACGATGACGCTCTTACGATGGGGCTTCTTGAGCTTGCTGTAGACTTCCTCGAGGCTGATTTTGATGGGTTCAGGTTTTTCGGTTTCTTCGACAACCACGCTGGATGCGACGGAGGCCCAGTCTATGTCCTTAGCGTCCTTACCACGAGATATACCGCGCAGCTCTTCCCTAGAGAATATTCGATCTTGGGTTACATTTTTTTTGACACATTTCGTTTCAAAACCAGAAGATTTCTTTTTCTCTTAATAAACTTATACGTACATAAGTAGTTGTATTATTCTATTATAATCCTATTTTCTTCTGAAAACTTGAAATTAGTGTTTTTCATTAGTTAGTTCTGTTTAGTTAAACCTGTGACACTGGCACTTAAATGTACATTTCTTTAAGTAGGTATGTAGGTTGTACATTTCAGTATTTTAAACAATAAAACTGTACATTTCATAAAAACCCATGATTTCATGATGAATCATCTACAGGTTCGGAATGTTATTGGATTGGCTAATTTTGCAAAGAAAAATGAGAAAAAATGACCACTCTGATGCCACTATGTGACAAGGTTCGCGATGAGGATATCATCTAGGGCTAGGGGGCAGCACTTTATAGTAGTTAAAATATTTTCGTAGTTTATTTTAACTATTAGTGCATATCCCATTAATAAAATTTTTTTTACCTCATAGCTCCAATAAGGGGGTATTTGACGTCTCCACCACATACGCTGCCGCTAAAGTCGTCCATGTCAACAGTCCACACCATGGCACCACCAAAGTCATTGTCTTTTATCCACCTACGATCAGAAAATCGTGTAAAAACAGTTACAGATATTGCTACTGCTAAATTCATAAAGTTAAAAATCAGAGTTAAAAATCCCCAAAAGGGGAACATTACACACAAACGTTAAGTAGAAGACGTGAAATCTATATTAAATATTAAAAATTATCCATATCAAGCGTTTTTTCACCACAATCTGTATACTTTGCCAAAGATACAATTTTTTAAATACATACTTTACTAAGCAAAAAAAATTTACTCGCTGTTGTGAATGTCTGCGAATATTGAATTTTTTTATCGTTTTCCTTACCTCATTTTGTTCCTGATGGCTTTCTCGTCATCAAAACCGACCCACTGATCCCCATGTATCATGTACGGGACCTTCATCTCGTCGTCCCACACGTAAGCGGCGCCGTTGCGGAGCATTTCACAAATCTTTTTGATGAAAGGAAAACATAAAGTATTATGAAATAAATACATAGTAAATGATATAGTTGTAATTAAAAATATATATGATACCTATGAATGCGCAAAACTATCAAAGGTGAAAGGTGAGTCGCGAAAATAATACTATACTTATCTATCGCAAATGTAAAATTGATATGAAACTCAATTCCTGTACAACTTTTTAAAATTAAGAATAGGTTTAACACACTTTTCATATTTTTTATACTAGCATAAGAGTATATTTCGTACCGAGTACAAAATCGCGTTATTTCTTTCTCGAGGGAAGAAGCTACTTTTTTTCCAAAAGTAAGAAAAGCTATTTTGTACTCGGTACGAATGTAACTTTTTCTACTACCTGAAAGTCCAATATAGTAATAAAAAAATAAGTACATATTTATTAGAAAAAAAATTAAAACTACAGTTTATTAGAATGAATAACTTCGAAAAAATTTCGAATTTCGAAACTGAGTATGTATGGAACTTTGAAAGTTTTTACTGCAGGTAGTAGAAAAATAAATTTATTGACGTGGTACCTATATCATTTCCTACTATCCTTAAATAAGTAAACAATATTTATGTAATTTGAAGTACTTATTAATCATTTTTATCTTTAGTGAATACTTAAAATTAAAGCTTAAAGCTATTTAAGCATTTCATCAAAGCAATCCAAATAAAATAAATTAGGGCTTTTCACAACTTTGCAGCGACAAAAAGATTTTCATCTCTGATACCTCGCTCAAACCTCAAAGAAATTAAGGTTACCATAGTATCTGGTTATAAAATATTCAAGCAAATATTTTTTAATTAAAATTACTTCGTAGTAAGCCAAGAAGCCTCCTTCTTTTGTGTACTCCCCGGCTCTTCCCCCCCCGCTAGCCGGCGAATTAACTTTGAAGTTGTTAGGGTTGGACAGGGTGAAGGATCGACCGTAAGTCGGCATACCTGGAACGAATAACGTCTTGAGAAAATTGCTTGTTATAACAATTTGTGTCATCGTCGACATAGTTAGCATAATCATTAGGGACATTGTTACTTTACTTTACATAATCGTTTAGGCCTGTTACTTTACTTTGCTTAATTTAGGGTGAGGTAATATTATAATCAGATTAACACTTACTTTTATAAATATTAAGTGAATATTATTAAGTTTATTCGTTAATGTAGAAAGTGTTACGTATTTAGTAATAAAATCATAATAAATAAATTTAACCTGTCTATATAATAAATGAGATAAATTGATCTTTATTTGATCTTTATTAAATATAATAAGAATTTCATGGGTCAAGCATCTACGAGTTATCGGGAAACATACATAAAAAAGATTTTGACGAATTGGGAACCTCCACCTTTTTTTGAAGTCGGTTACTAACTAGTCACTTAAATAGTCGACAATATTTCCTAAACAACTCATGATAGCTCTGTGAAGACAAAGGAACATTGAAGCGTATTTAATTAAAAAGTCAAATAAATAAAAAACT
Source organism: Apoda limacodes (assembly GCA_946406115.1). Taxonomy (NCBI): domain Eukaryota; kingdom Metazoa; phylum Arthropoda; class Insecta; order Lepidoptera; family Limacodidae; genus Apoda; species Apoda limacodes. The sequence continues at coordinate 28,461,036 of OX291550.1, forward strand.
GTTTTAAATATACCTAATTTTTGTTCCATGAAGTTACCTTTACTAGTTTATGAAATATCGTCGTTTATGTAAGTGACTAGTTATTTTTGCTGGTAACTGTGCTAAAAAAAAATAACCGAATAAACAAAAAAAATCAATCAAATTGAACTAATAGATCGCTTAATTAATAACTGATTCATGCAGATGACGTCACGGGGTATCTATTTGTTGTATACCTAAACCTTCACCAGATTGTATAAAATTCTTTTCTGAAAACCGCATCAAAACCGGTTCAGCCAAACGCGAGATAAGCGCGGACAAACATACATACAAACATACGGGTGAAACTGATAACCTCCTTTTTTTAAGTTGGTTAAAAAGTAAAAATTCAATTACTAAAATAGAACACCAACCTATTACAAATCGTACATTGAACATAACAACAATTGATGGGCTCCCTGCCAAGGTTTTCTCTAAGGACTACAGTAAGTATAGTATTCTTCAAGAAAAAAGTGATAAGATTTTCAAATGGTTGGCAACACGCGAGTAATGCCCGGTGTTGCAAGTGTCTATACGTGACCGCTTATCATCAGGCAGACCGTTAGCTTGCTTGCCACCTCAGTAGTATAATTAAAGGTACCTAACACTTTAAACCTGTTTTCTTTTTTATGTTCTTGTGAATAATATGTCTGAAATATAACTGACTTACTTTGTTAAAATTAATATATAAAATTACTAACTTTATGGAACACGTATCTTGAAATTTTACAGTATACGAAGAATATCTTTAAATCAGATTCAACACTCCACGACATAAATATTCACAAAATATCTTCGTGGAAACCTGAATTGCATACCAATGATAAGTTTCTCTTTAGGGGCGCCAAGTTTAACCCAAAGATGAGATGCGTGGTCCACCGAGAGTTGTTTCCGGTACTCGGAGTCTGAAGAATGGGAGTAAAGTGGTGCGTTGTGTCCCACCTCCTTCTCCCATTTCCCGTGGAAATCGTAAGCCATCACATTGATGAAGTCCAAATAACTAGGGGAAAGAAAAATACATTAGTTTAGTTTTGTCCTAGTAGAGTCGTGTAAAGTTGCTTTAATTCTCATTTAGAATGATGCTATAAGGTACATAGATAACTTAATACATAGAAAAAGTGTATTTGCCATAGGCGAATAGGCTTACACATTTGTAATAGCTTTGATTTCGGGGTAAGTCTTACCATGTAGTAAACTATACTGTACATAGTACCAGAAAGTATTTAGTTCCATAAGCTACAATGCAAAATGGCACGAAGTGTTCTGGCCTTTGTGGCTTCGTCGATAATGACCTGCCAGCTGAACCGGAGGCGTGGGTTCTATTCCCGCACAGAAAAACATTAATATTTGTGTTTGCCTTTGGTTTGTGTGTTTTTTATGTATAATATATATGTATTTACATAAAAAAATGTGTATATATATATATATATTATTTGTTTCCGTTGCCTGGTATTCACATTACAAGCCTTGCTTAGTTTGGGACCAATCGGCACTGAGATTTGTCCATAATTATGGAAAAAATGTATTTACCATGTGCATAACTATAGAAAAGTGATTACTTTATGATATCTTGAATATTTTGATTTTGAATAATAACAATACCACATAATAATATATAAGTTGTATTGAGAAAGGTTCATTGTTGTACTCCTTAATCTTGATAATAACTATAATAAATAATAGATAAACAATAAATATTTTTGGACATTGAACACAACGCCATCTGGTCCCAAACTAAGCAAAGCTTGTCCTATGGATACCAGACAACGGATACAAATACATTTAGGTACATTATTTTTTTTGTAAATACATACATACAGTCTTAAGCCAATCTCAAATGTTCATCACATAAATGTTTGTCTTATACGGGAATCAAACCCACGCCTCTGGTACAGTAGTCGGGTCATTACCCACAAAGCCACGTAGCTATACTCGACATATTTATAAAATAATATAATATTATTTTAAGTTTAGTACAGAAATATTACATTTTACCATTTACAAACCTGAATAAGCTATCAAGTATTTTTTATAAATTTTTGACACTTCCTTCGAATTTACATAAGTTGGTAGTTATTCAACACGATTTACAAAATGTTCGTTTGCGGTTCTTGCAGTTCGTTTTACTTTTACGCCATAATATTATAGAATTCAATTTTTGCTAGTAAAATTCCATTAACTAGTTATTATCAACTTTTAAAAATTTCCAACATCTTTTAAATGTGTAACCTTGCTTTTTAAATTAGAGGCAATGTGAAATTTACAAACAACTGCTTAAATTTTAAATGCCTATAGTCATTCCAAATTCTTATAACAAAAACAATATATTCACACACGCGATTGCAAAATTATTCATTTAATATTCAAGTAAGTAAGTATGTATTGTTCAATCAACGCAGAGTTTCTCATATTAACTATCCAAGTAAATATTGCAGATTTTAACATTTAATTTTCCAAAATACTAAGCGACAAATTTTATTCTTTATGGCTATGAAAATAAGGACTACAAATACAATAAAGTGATTTAGGAACATACGTTTATAAGTTGGTTAAGTGGTGACAGACATTTCCGATGTTTGCCCCTTATCAATCTAAGTTAAATACCTATACAAGTAGGTTAGTAACTTAGTTTGTGAACAAACAGTGTTTTATGCCAAACTGTATGGAGCTTCCGCAGTGCGCGAAAGTTTTCTTCATTACCTAACCGCTAGGGTAATGTTTCTCTGCAAACTTATACTTATGCAAGGTAACTTACAATATTACAATATTTTTCATGTTATTTAGTACTTGACGTTAAGTTATTTTTCAATCAAACTTTTTACTTATTAATAACATATTGGAATGTCTTTTTCCTATTCATCATTAATAATTAACTGAGTATGTAAGATGTAAAAACATTACAAATTATACACAAAGAACTCAGTAATTCATTTATTTTTTCTTGCGAACTCAGTCATCATTTAAGCAGTTTTTTACACTCCATTTAAGAAACGTTTGAGAAATATGAAGTAGAAACAGCATCAACAAGTAGCGTTTGTGACGCAATGCAGTCGTTAGAGCTTAGCGACAATACGTCTTTCTTCTATTATTCAACTTGGCCAGTGCCGCAGTCAGGTCCACAGTAAAAGTAAAAACAGTAAAGAATTAGCTTTAACAATGTAATTTCTGTGTCACAATGCAGTCGTTAGAGCTATACATCTTTGTTCTATTATTCAACTTAGCCAGTATCGCAGCTAGGTCCGCAGTAATAATTGTGGCGAATATTTGCTACAATTCTAAATTCCTCCTACAAAAGTAAAGTTGTCTAGTACAAAATATCCTTAACGCAGAACTTCGTGCAACACTTTCTTCACGAGAAACATATTACTGAGGTCCGGAAGTGACCAGCAAACATAATAGAATTTCGGACCGCGGGAACCTCCATTTGAAGCCTAGAACCTAACAGCAACTGCTTTTCATTCCAAGCATATTTGAAGAAAATTTTCGTTCCCGTATTTATTAATTAAATCAGGTAAGTTATTTAGGTGTTGCATAAATGTTTTCAAAACCTTTAACCTTTCATCTTTTTGACTTTGCTTTTCTTGTGTTTTCTCACACTTATAAATTATCTTTATTTTATTATATTTATCTTTAGATTTTAGTCGTTCTTTTGACCTGGATTTTTATTTTCGTTTTACCTTTGGATTAGGTAAACCAACAATGGATAGACTTTAACTACATTGTATTATCAGGTTCGTAGCTCTGCATCACACCCTTAATAAACCAGTGAAGATTTTGATTTGGACGTACAAGATAACTGCGTGGAACTGCAACAGTCTTTATTTGAAAAGGAATTGACACTAGCGCTACATATAATTCCTATAGTTCAAAAAACAAAAAGTTCCACAGCAGTTTACTGAAAAATCAGATAAGAAATTTATCTATAACAATTAACTAGAACTATTTTTTTCTTCTTCCTCTTCGCTTTTTTTTCTGTAATAAAATTTTCAATATATCAATTTAATATTTCATTTATTTTCTTCTTCTTTTACGCGGCTTTGAAATCGAACCCTTGAATCCTTCCGAAGCGTGGCCGTAATAAAATATAAACAGTAGAGTTTGTTAAGTTTGTGACACAATCTCGTCGTTAGAGCTAAGCGACAATACGTCTTTCTTCTATTATTTAACTTGGTCTGTGCTACAGTCAGGTCCACAGAGAAGAAATAGCATCGACAATGTACGTCTGTGACACATTGCAGTCGTAAGAGATCAACGAAAATACGTCTTTGTTCTATTTATTTAACCTGGCAAGTGCCGCATTCCGGCAAACAGTAGGAATAGGTAAAAACAGTAAGGAAATAGTACTAGCTATTAACTTTTGTGACACAATGCAGTCGTTAGAGATTGGCGACAATACAACTTTTTTCTACTATCAAACTTGGCTAGTGCCACAATCAGGCAAACAGTAAAAGTAAAAGCAGTAAAGAAATAGTATTAACTAGTAGCATCTGTGATAAAATATAGTCTCTAGAGCATAGCGACAATTCGTCTTTCTTTTTAACTCCCGACGAAAACACCCCTCTGTTTTTATAGAAGATTAAAAAAAGACGTTGTAATAAGTTTAACGTCTGTGGAATCCCATCACTTACAGCAGAGATGTCTCATTTGGGCTCATTGGAATGGTATTAATGAATTATTAGTTATAGATAGACGGTGATCAGGATCTGATGATGGATAAGAAAAGAAAGATGATGATTTTTTTGGTTCGGGGTTTTTTTTAATTTAACTTGTAATTTTTAATCTTGCAACAGTAGAAGTCGTTTTTAGTAAAGAAATAGCAACAAGTAGTGTTTGTGTTGCAACAATCGTTAGAGCTTAGCGACACTACGAAAACGGAAAAACAACATCAGTAATGCAGTGTGTTTATTTTTACTTTTCCGTGGCCCTGCTACATTGACAAATATAAACAAAAAATGATGACGCTGTATAACAAACATATTTGTTTCATTGAGAAGATATTTATTTTATTCTTCCTGAAATCTTATGAAATCCATGTTGATGTCTAGTTATTTATGGTTATGGTTACTTCTCTGACATTTACTTTACTGTGTGTAGAGGTTTCTATAACTTTAAGTTGTTAGTCGCTTTTAGGTCACATATGAATTACGAATAAAAGCTAATTGCTTACTGGTTTAAAAAGATATTTAGGTTTGCCTTTGAACTTGCTCAAATTAAAGTTGAGTACTAAGGCGCTTTATGTAAGCATAACTCAAACGAATAAAATAAACGTTTCATGAGGTACAGATTTACGTACGAATATTTTATTTAAAGGTCGTATATAAGTCAAAAAACGCCCCAGCTCGATAAACAGAAAGGGTTAACACAGAGCCGGATTAAATGTCGAGAGCGCCCTAGGCAAGTAGCTCATCGGCGCCCCCGAATTTATAACTAGTAAGTAGTATACATTGATGATGATGACTAGTTGTCGTAAGGACACTAGCGCTTGCTTATAAATAGAGGCAGGCCGTAGAATGAATTTAAAAGTATCGCTTCGTAACGTAGAAAAATCGACATGAAATGCACTTCGTCTATGAAAAGAAATTAAAAGGACATAATTAAAAAAAAAAAAATAAGTAGGTTCCTTGTGAAAAAAAAATTGTTCAAAAAACTTAACAACCATTGCAATATTGAGTTTTTAATTATTTTATTCACGCACCCCATCATGTGGGGTATCGTTAGGTAGGGCTTTCAAAATGAATTTAAGTTTCTTAAAAATATTTTTCTGATATTTGTATTTTGCAGGTTTTTGGCTTCCAAATTAAAAAGAATCAAGATAATAGGGCTCTATGATTACTATCAATGAAAATTTTTTTGGACAAAATCGTTTCTTGAGATTGTTAGATATTTCAAAAGTACACGCAGTTGCAACCTCACGCCCTAGGCACGTGCCTAGTTTGCGTTAGAGATAATCCGCCTCTGGGTTAACCGGGTAGCCGGTGGTAGCTGGATGCAGAAAGCAAAATATCGCAAAAATTAGCGTTATTGTGAAGGGTAATGTTAGCATGGGACAAAAATAAGGTAATATGTATTGATAGAGTACTAATATATGAGTATACTGCTTAACTTTTTAGATACTTTTCATAATTTATTGAGTTTCCAATGAGGTAAATATTATCAGTAACTTTATATAGGTATATTACCAGTTTGGAAGTTCCAAGTTTTAAAAATTCAAATAAAGATTTTAGAATAATAGAAAATAATTAGATATAGATATTAATTAGAAATTATTGTTTTTAGTAAAAAGAATATCAGAATTCTTAAATCAAATAAGTACTTACCAATAAATTATTTAATAATTAAAAATATGTCAATCGTTCCCTACCATACCACTACCTAAGGATATACTGAATAAAGGTTCAATCAAATCGAGGTTTACGCTTGACGCCATTATTTCACACATTAAAGTCGTCATGATTTGATAATATTATGTCTTATCACCTAAATACTTCAAAATCACGACCGATGAATATTGTTGCACATCAGAAAAAATATATGTAGGTACCTATAGATATTTTGCGTAGGTAATACAACAATTAGTTTATCTTACCTAGCCACTGCTGGTACGTCATAGCCAGCCTTGATGTTGTCCGGCCCCACTGGTACTGCTGCAGTCAGCAGGAGGCGTGGCTTCTTCTTTTCTTGAGCTTCTGCCTCGAAAGCTTCGCGAAGTTCTGCAAAGAAAAATTCCGTTAAATCTTTAGTACTAACTAAGCTGTAGACCTTTTTATAAAAAACATAATGTATAGATACAGTAAAAATATCTTATACGCTTCTAGTTTATAAATTACAAATTCTTTTTAGAGCTAGTTAAGCCTTGATAGCTCAATTTTGGTAGAGCACATACACAGACTGTAAATGTTGCAGGTTCAAGTCCTGGCTCAAGGTTATTCTTTTGACTGTATCTTTGTTATAAAATTTTATATTGATAAAACAGCATTTTTTGAAGTCATAAAATACTGGTTCCAAAACCACTTGTAGACTGCGACATTTCGTTAATACCAAGTAGACATTTGTTAAATATCCTATGTTACATTCGAGATACAAACCAAGCTTCTTTTAATTTCCATCTATGTATTATGTCTTTATCTCACAGATATCATCGTAAAAATGGAAATTTTTATAAAAAAAATCTTCCATTTTTGTGCCAATTTCACAAAGTTGAAAACTTTTTTCACTTAAGTACATTCAGATGCTATTTTTGTCCTCAGATTACTTTAACAATCATCTTATTTATAAAAAACAAAACAATGAACAAAATCGATAAAAATCTACTACGTTGAAACTAATCATCAATTTGGATCCACAAAAGTTTCAAATACAAAGCGAAAGGAATTTTCGAAAGGCAACTTGTAGCCTCTCTAAATATAGCAAGGACGGTAGCCTACAGACAATGAATAACTAGCCAGCCATTAGAGGACTAAAGCCCTCCCCCCCCTTACCCCACTGCTGCGTTAGGTTGAGATCGGCGTTTTACGTTCAAGTACAAAATGTTGTTTGGAAATGCATGTGTTAACTTATGATGACCAATTCATGCGATTCAGCTTTCGAAAAATCACATTGAATCTCATTATCACTGGATGTAGGCAGAGAGAAAAGACTTCCAGTTGCTTCATCACTTGTTATACTTCATTCAGTCGCCTTAATACTTATATATACATGTTGATAAATGTACTCCTAATTAAAAACATTTTCGAAAATCATTTCTACTTATTTTATTCTTAGAGATAAATAAATTTTAAACAAAACTAATTGATCTTAAGGCAAAACGGAGAAAAGGCTAAAAAAATATTACGTTTCAGAGACAGACTTATTCTACAGGGACTCACAAAAACAATTTAAAGTAGAAAAAATTAAATATTTCATAGTTGGCTTTGTCTTTTAAGATAAAGATAAGGTAAAAATTAAAGAGACGCCATTTGATAAAACCAAAATGTGTTAATATTTTATCCGGTTTTAAACAAAAAAACTTTCAAAGGTGAATGCAAAACTTTAACGCAAACTATATTGTAACAAACAGCTGTTACCACGACGAAATCAGAACCAATGGTTTTAAAAGTTTTATAAATAGTTTATGATTTTTACTTTGTCGTAAACACATAGGTATTATAATTCTTCTTATATATTACTTATTATTTATTAATCATTTGTTATTTTTGTTGGCTCAGTGGGTAATAACCCCACTGCTGAAGCAAGGGGCGGGGGTTCGATTCTTGCATAAGATAAATATTTGTTATTTCTGTTTGTCTTGAGTCTGGGTGTTTTCTATGTAAAAAAGTGGTATATATGTATTTGTATCCGTTATCTGGTATCCATAGCACAAGCTTTGCTTAGTTTGGGACCAAAAAGCGCTGTGTGTAATGTCCAAAAAAATTTATTTAATTATTATTAAATATTTGTGTGTGAATATGTGCGCGATATTATGACTAAAAATACAGTAACCCAAACAACTTTAAAATTTATAAGTTATCTTATATGTAGATAGATGTGTGAATAAACGCAATTATTATGATAACAAATTTACACAATATTTTGCTGTGTTACATTGTTTGTTAATGAAATAATAAATTAAAATATTGTAGCGCAGGGTTTTGTTTTTCGTTTGAAAAACTCAAAGCTGCGGGAATGGAATAAAAAGAGTAATCCTTGCAACTTCGCAAAAACAAACACATTTCTCTCATTCTAACTTGAATTTCTGGTTACAAACGACGCTGAATTAAACCACACTTGTAATATAGCGTTTTGAATAGGTATATGCACTTTGGCTGCAGCTTTTTTATCAATTGCTTCCTATATGCACATTTACTTTTTGTAGGGTTTTTTTTTTTGAACTTCATTTTTTTAAGTTATACTAGTTGTTTATTTATTTATTTATAATAAGTATCTACTTACTTTCTATGTTTAACTCCACAATAAATATAATAAAATGAAAGATTTATACTTCACCGCATTACATTATTTTTACGTATTTTATGTGTTGTAAGCAAAAAGGCGGAAGGATTTTATTAGATATATTATTAAGGGGGCTTTTCAAAAACCGAGTGGGTCGAGTAGAGTTATGATTCGAACCGTTCAAAAACCGACTGAGTCGATTAGAGTTGTGACTTAAACCATTCAAAACCCGACGGTGTTGAGTAGAGTTATGACTCGAAAAAAAACGAACTGAGTTCCAACCCGATGCCGTTAAAAAACGCGTAGAGTTGTTACCCTAGAGTTGCCTCGAGTGAACCCTACTCGACACGGGTTCGACGGAGTTGGAGGCCATATTTGATTAGAAATGGCAAATCAATGTTTGCGAATAAAGAAAATTAGTAAATTATTTTGTTGTTAGTTTTCGTTTTTTTTTTGATATTTTTCTATGACTTTTGTATTTGGAGTGTTATAAACAACCAAAAGGATTTTTTAGCGTTTCCACTTCACTAATGAGGCTTTATTTGTTTCTTGGTTTCACCCTAAATGCTTCAAAATAGTCTTAAAATATTGATTTTACACGTAATGTTAAGTTGTTTAGAAACTAACAAAAAAATATATTAAAATAGGGATCCAAATTTTTTTTTGTCAAAATAAAATCAAACAATAAAATAAAGAGCAATTTGAGTGTTTAGACTAGTACCACATTGTTACAACCTCAAAAAAATAAACAATGTTATGAATAATAACATTACTAATAGAATAATAATTTAATAATTTAAAGTAAGTTATATTAGAACAGAAATTTAAACAAAAGAATTAACCAAGTACCCACCTTGTTTATTTAAATTTAAAAAAAAAGCAAATGGTATTTATTACTTTGTTCCAACTTAAATTTCAAGTCAAGAAAATAAACTTTAATTCAATTTTAGTGTTATCTAGGCCTTACACAGGTGGGTACTTCGAATTAAAATATCACTCTTAAAAATGGTGAAATTCAAAAACTTTAGGGTACTTTTTGAACGCAACCCTATGTGATAAAGTAAGGTAGAAACAAAAAAGAAAAAAATGTTTTAGAAAAATAAAAAAAAGGACAACAATTTGTGTGTATCTGGTTGTTTTAGCCATTTTTGTATATTTGAATTACATACTTATAAATTCAAATATCCTTTATCTTTAAAAAATTAAAAGAAAACAATGAGTACCTTCTTATGGAAAGTTTCATGGATTTAAAATATATGTATCCCCCGCTTTATCTTTTTTTTGCATGAAAAGTGTTGGAATAAAGATTATGACAAATGACAACTGCCAAACCTTATTATGCTTTTTATCTAAAAAAAAAAACATTGCAAACATTACTCTTTAAATAACATAAAATAATTTGTAGATCTAGTTTAAAAAAAAACTCTCTTGCTTTTTCCCGCAAATTCGTCCAGGCATTTAAAACTTATTAACAAATATACATACAAAAACATAATTTTGCATTTTCAGTAAGTAGATATTGTATTATACTATGGTTCTAGAAACTCAATATCAATCTTTCCCTACACAAAATCACTGTGTTAAACTTTTATGAAAACTGGCAACACAATAAAGTGATTTTCAAAAAAAGAGGATGTGTCTTGTAGGCATACAAATTAGAAACATAAAATATACATATGGTTTTACTTTTCAGCTGAAAATTATTTTGTTTGCAGAATTTTATTAATTTCAAAGAGAAATGGCGTTTTGCCAATGAATGCAAGGATTGCAGAACCGACAGCGGCGCCACGCAGCGTGCTCCATACAAACAAATCTACCTCGTATATTTGACAATTACAAATCAAACGTAATGAGATATTGATAAAATACTCTTCTATGAATAAATACCTAAGTCTGCAGTGTACCAGTTTTCTATTTAACTATATAGTTTAAAAGTAATACAGGATTCTAGTTTTTAATACAAATGGTTCTAAATAAGATTAAAAGTTAATGAAAACATTGTTTAGGATGTTGAAAAACCACATACATACATAAATATTTGACTAAAATGATAGTGTCTGACTAGTAAATGACAAAAACAAGTGGGATATTCGTTTGTATGGAACACGCTGCGATTTTCGTATTCTCCTAAATGAGATTAGAAACAGTTAGAAAGCTCTCTTGGATTGCATATTTTCTCTGTTCGGATGACTTTAAATTACATTCGCTAATTTTAAGAACTAGGTTATACATTTAAATTCTAAATCAGTTATCGTATGTGTTTCAAACATGGTCATAAGTTTGTGTCAATAAATATAAATGCGGGTCTAAAAGGAAAGTTATATTGACATTGACACTTTATTCTCACTTTTTATTTGCTTTGTGAAATATTCATGCGGGCGATAATCAAAATCGACCAAGAGCGTGTCAGACACGTACAGTATATGGTTCCGTAGTTATTCAACATATGTTGATCTTAATATGCATTAATTAGGATCAGATTTCTCAGGATTTTTTGGTCGCTTTATACTTTATTAGTTGCCTATGAAAATAATGGAATTAAATTAAAAAAAAAACCACAAAGAAACTGTGGCACTTGGTATAACCAACTTAAAGGGAATATATGACATAACATGGGAATATATGACATAACAAGGGAATATATAACATAACAAGGGAATATATAACATCACAAGGTAATATATAACATAACAAGGCAATATATACCATGTAGCAAGGGAATATATAACACAAAAAGGGAATATATCACGGGAAGAAATAGGTGTTTTTTCTTGTTTTTGGCCACATACTCAGATAAATTGGCAAAAAATGAGTGACATCACGCAATCTGATTAGTGTGTGAGGTAATGTGAGCATGGGCAATTTTTAATACATTGATTATATTAAAATAATGGATATCTAACAAAACTTGCAAAAAAGATCAGACTTGAATCCTGCTTATGAACTAATGATTTTATAAATAGGTAGATATCTTCTTACTGGAAGCTGCATTATTACCCAATCAATTCTGAACATTAATAAAATCAATAAAAAAAAACTAGGTTAAAAATCTGTAATAATGTGTTTTATATTTTTCTATTTTATTAAAAACAAGTTTAAGACCGAATCAATAAACGGATGAAACATTCAAAATATATTCAATTCGCTTCGCCCGGTAACACACCCTCTATGGACGCTCTCTAAATAATTTGAACGCTGTTTTTTTTGGGGGGATTATGTAGCTTTCCGTTCAACGTGAAAAAATACGGATTAGATAAATATCACAAGCTTGTCCATCCGGTTCCATTTCTGCGGACTGGTTCCAAAACCCTAAAAAGTATGAAATCAGTAAAAACTTTAACATAGGTTATTTACATAAAGCTTTCTAATGTCGTAATTTTACACGGAGAAAAAAAATATTGTTTGAATTAAAAAACTGTTTATTAAAATGCGTTAAAACTAAATTTTATAAATTTCAAAAAAAAAATCTGTCAATTACAAAACAATATAATTTTAAATACATTTTATTAATTTCGTAAACATAGTTTTATTACTTTCCGAATATAATTAAATTTTTCTACATTCTACAAATCCTATAAAACTTTTCTCCAATTTATGAGTAGGGTAATTAATATCAACAAATAAAGCTTACTAAAGATTTCAAAAAGTTTTATTAAAGTGGGCAGATAAAACACTACTTACATCATTACAAGAAGGCTTAAATAGCGTTTTACAATTATCTTTCTAAGAATTAGTGAAGTTTACTAATAACAAACATCATATCGTACTGCTACGAATTAAGGTTGACGTCACGCGTCTTACATCGCGCTGTCGAAATGCAAGTCAAGGCGTTCTTCAGGTATAAATTCTCACCTGACTGAGGGTTACCTCAGTATAGTAAGCCTGAGCTGAACAGATTTGACGCACTATTCGCGGAACCCTTCCTTCATCTACAAGGTACGCTGACCAGTTATTATCAACTGTACGCTTCGCATCATTGAACTTCTTCAGGACCAACTCGTATCGGTGTAACTAAACGCTGATTGTAACCGTGTTATATACTTTATTTGCATTCCATAAAATTTAACTTGTTTTTAGTAAACAACACTGTTATTCCAACAATACTAGTTTTATTCCTGTTTGTAAATACAATAAGTAAAACTCATTGGTAACCGTCAGTGTAATTTACTTATCCTCGGAATTCAAATATTTTAGTGGTTATTAGTATTATTTACTTGTAGCTACTAAAGTTTTTTCTGCGTGTATTATCACAGCCATAAACTCAAGATAATATCAATTATCAAATATCAAACAACATGTTTAAATTATTTATAAAATTATAAAAAGGCCTAAAATAGAAGTTATCCTTTTTTTAGTTAACTATGCATACCTATGTTGCGGCATGCACTTACTACCATTAGCGAACACAAGCAAACTCTTACCCTAAATTTAAATGCCGCAGAGAAAGCAAATTAACGGCGTACATACTTAAGCAAAAATTCAACACAAAAGTTTTTATAGTAATATTTAAAACACACTTCTCAAACTATCAAGAGCTTTCTGTACATTACTTTCAATACTTACCAAATATTAGCTTAAATTATTTATTTTTTAAATAATTAAAAGCTGTTGTTGAAATTTGTATGAAGCTGGTTAAATTTGGACATATACCTAATCCCATATAGATATCTTACATAGATTTTAAGGTTCATCTGCAATCACAAGTAGGTATGTAGTCCTTAATACCTGATCCTTAATACTTGAATAGCTTGAATACATCAAGCACGAAGTACAATAAGCAAAAAACACGTTTTCTCAGATTTAAATCTCTGTAGTAAAACATTACTTTTTTTATATTTAAGAGTCCATTTAATATGTTTATCGAAATAGGTTTATGTAGATGTAAAATAAATGTTTACAGGAAAACTATTTATAAACACTTACTTCAGTTTAACTTATGGATGATAGTCGTCTAAATACGCGAATATGTTTCCTAAACACAGAATATCATAAAATCCTAAAAACCCGACGACCTTTTTACAACGAAAATTGCTAAGCCCCGGTTCTCGAGAGCTGTAACCATGCATTTAAAAATAAATACCCATTTTTACTTCGACAACTCGCGGGTTCAGACCCGAACAGCACTTTTGTGCCGCAAACAGGACCCTGTTTGCGAATTAGGAATGCAATCAATTAATGATTTAAAGGATTAAATCAGTTTTTTTTAAAAGCAGTAAAACATATATAATTACTATAGTACTTTTTAAAACTTAATATATATCTATACTAATATTACAAAGAGGTGAAGTTTGCAAGTTTGTTTGTATGAAGTAATCCCTGAAAGTACTGAACGGATTTTGAACATTCTTACACTAGTAGAAAGCTACATTATTCCTGAGTGACATAAAATATTTGATATGAATAAGTCTTTAGTTCGAAATATCAACGTTAGTAAATCATGTCGTAAGAGAAGAGGCACTAACCATATATGTTGTGATGAAGCGATATGGTGAAGCAATATAGTGATCTGATTAGTGCAGTGATAGCTGGAGGTATTTCAAATAATATAAAATACTTTTTATCCCGACCGAGAGTTCCCACGGGAATAATGTTTTTGGGGTTATTTTTCTCACGTCGTAACAGTGCATGCAGCATGCTTTATGCTTAGAAATACAAAGATGATACTTTTATTATGATCGAAAGTTCCCGTGGCAATGGGTTTCTCCGCGGTTGACACCGTGGAATTCGACTATCTCTTATATTCTACATTGCAGTATTGACACTGTGTATATAGATATTGTAAACGTATATATAAATAAACTATATATATGTAAGTTAAGCCAGAATAGCAATTAAACTCCACAGTAAACAAAAGTGCTGCTTTGGCGAAGTTCTGCGACTTGTGATCTAACTATGGAGAGAGACAAAATATTATATTAATATTAGGTTTGTCTTATCAACATTATTATATGAACGGTTTAATGTGTGCCCCATCTTATTTATACTAGGCATCAAATAGAAACCCAAGGTCAGGCTAATCCAAAAGCTTACATACTTTTGAAGATTTGGAGGAATGCTCGTACTTTATTTGAAGAGTATGGTTCGGAGTCCAAAGTTTTTACCAAAGGCATACAGAAGGGCCAAATTAGATGATGCCTAAACTTTTAATATTCTTTAACTAAATCTTCATTGGAATTTCGGGATGTCATTAAAATTTGTATTTAAAAAAAATATACTGAAATATGGTGCGATGCGTCACCAATGGTGATTGTACGAAAGAGTTAAATCAAAACACTTATTAAACAAATAAAAAAATATTTTTTAAAGCTATTGCATAGCATTTATCGCGGGCTCTGAGCGCGGCGACCGAATCAAGAAATTTCGTAACGAAAAAAACCTAACAACGGCAAACTTGACTGTACGGAAAATCAATTTTAAGGCGAAAAAAAATTTAATTTTATATATTTTTATGATGACAATCATAAGTTTATCATAAGTTACTAATAAAATTAGTAGATTATGAAAGTCGAAACACAATTGAATAAACTTGACTTAATACAATAAAATCGCAAAGTATCTTCTAAATCTTTAATTTTTAGAGAGATACTTCTTCGGGGAAAACAGTTTTATTTGCTAGTTATTTAACTTTTTTCAATGAAATTTCGTCTACGTGTTCCATTATAAATACTTTATACGAAAATGGTTTAATTTAATTGCGAAAGAGTGTTATTTTGTAGCAAACAAAAATTCATAAATAACGTCGCGCCTCGTAGAGATTTTTAAATGATATTAACTTCTCATTTATTCAATAAAAGAAAAAAAAATGTTTACGCAATAGCTTTACCGCGGCATTTCCCGAGTGCCACTGTTTTTATTTTTATGTCATTCTTTTCCCCTCATGGAACTTCATATAAATCTGGAAAGAAACATGTCTTGTCAATTAGTCATTCTCGGTTTTCATAGCTGTCTGTGCGAAAAATCAAGTCATCTCGTTGTTAAAACATTTATGATGACAAAACTTTTGCTTTTGCTTGTGCATTCTTTAACGAAGTCTTACAATGTGAAAGAATAGTGTCCTTTTATCGTTTTTCTTTCAATTTCAATGACAAAAATCAGGTCGATTGTTGTTACGACGCCAAGCAATAACAAATTAAAAAACTTTCACATTCATTTTATATATATTTGTTAGTGTTAAATTGGGATACTGGCGTTTTTCAGAATAGACTTATGTCCTTCTCCGTCTCTACAACTATCCTTGTGCCTAGTTACAGCTTAATTAAGGACAAACAAATAATTTATAATATACAATGCATTTAATAGTGGTTATCTTTTTATTTCCCAACACAAACAGAAAATCTCTAAAATCCTGTACCAATATGTTAAGTATTTATCTCGTAAGAAAGATCATAAAAAGAAATATTGTTAAGGATTGATGATTCTCTCGAAGTGTCTCTACTGTCTCTGCCAGAAAAACGCAGTAGATTTTCCTTAAAAATAATAGGTATATAACTAAGCTTACTTAACCACTTAATCGAATTATGTCACGTATTATTACTATAATTCTATTTCCAGAAATGGCATCATAATGTAACTTATTAACATAATTATTTACTTTGTGAAAAATTAATAAAATTAATAAGTTTTATTAAACTTAGGCTAAATGCCACGAGGCCATTTACACCGAATGATAAAAAAGTGGTTTGATCAGTTTAGATATAGGTATACTCATCTATATAATATGTAAATGTCTACCAATTAGAACACATCAATTTTGTAAGAATAACTTGTTTGCTATGGGACACGAAGTAGATTTAGAAATTTAAATTAGAATAATATAAGTCCGTCGTCTTATGTCCTCATTGTCTCAGTCAGATGACGTCCACTGCTGAACGCAGGCCTCCAAATATTATGGTTCTACGACTTCTTGCGACTTTGAAAATTAAACTAAAAAGTTTAAAAATCAACGTGCCAAGTAACAAACAATCCACTCAATTTATTAACAACCGCTCATGATTACAGTAACGTAAGACGATCGTAGTTTAAATACTTAAATTTTAGTTTAAATAAAAATAATATACAGGGTGGAAACGCTAAGTGATCTCATTTAATTATTTTTAAACCGTACACGATATCGAAATTCTATACTCAATGATATCAATAATTATTTATAAAATGAACTGGATCTATCCATAAATTTGATGTTTACATCTTCCATACATTTAGTATGGCGACACAAAGTTAAATCTTTTATCATTTAGATACGTACTTAAAAAAGTTATTATGCACTTATTAATATCTGTACCAATATTGTAATACAGAGCAGATTCACGTCTCTCTACTCCACGTGTTATATTAAAAGAGAAATGGTGCCATAAAAATACCAACTGTTTCGTTTGTACAAAAAAAGGTTTTGCGTTTTTAATTTAGTAATGAGGCGTATTCTAATGTTGAAGAAAAGAGACAAGTTAAAACTGTATTTTCAAAATTATTTAGGTATCTTCGGAAGAGTGCTATGTAATGTCACCATACCTATTGTGTGGTACTATTTTTGATACAATTGGATGGAGTTAAACACTTTCAGGATCAATTATCAGTATTTCCATATCGTGTATGGTTTAGAAATAATCGAATGAGATCACTTAATGTTTCCACCCTGTATATATGTTTTTATATTTTGAGGTCAGTTCATGGCATTATAAAGGACGGCAAGTTGTAAGTACCAAGTACCAAGTAACAATTGAGAAAGTAACACCGTATGCCTGAAATTGAAGCCAACAAACAGTTAATGTTTTGTTATAATTATCTGCTGTACCTTTTGTTGTTTATTTTTATCCTTTGAAATACCTTCAATGTCATATTAAGATTTAAAGTCTGTTTCCATCACAACTTATCAGTCAACAAATCTCATGTACGAAACATAAGTATATTTTCCCTGGTTACACAGAAGATCCTAATTACTCAACATCCAGAATTTAAACCGTTGAAATTTAGACTTTATTTTCATGATCCGTCGAGTGGATTTAGATTATGCAATACAATCACTTAAAATATTTTGCAATAGTGTGCATAAGTCAATAATACACTGTAAACACATTGGGGTAACTTACAAATTGCAAGGTTTGTGTACAATACAGATAGGATTCATCGTCATTGTAATGCCCTTAAATGGCTTAAAATGGTCTTTTAAAACTTATTTCTTTTACAGAATATTTTTTTACTCTGAGACCCTACCCTAAACTCAAATATACACATATACACTAGATTGGACGAGAAAATTATAAGAACAACGTAGTGGCTCAGTGGTACATAGTACGTTGGACTGCCGATTCGCAAGTAATGTGTTCGATTATTTATCAGTAGGGCCACATAAACTTATTTTTCGGATTTATTATATTATCATTCAGCGTAACATATTTGTAACTATTTCATGTATTTTTTTTATTATTCTGTCAATGCAAGGATCACGTGATCAATGGCATAGTAGACACTTGATAAGTTACTCGTTCCTAGCTGACCACCACTTATTCCTCACTAATTTAAATCGTTTTTAGATCCAAGACAGCAATAAAAACTTTTTGAGTTTACACCTTATATTTTTTTACTACGTTTGATAAATTTAAGGATAAGGACCTAAATCCCGCTTGCACATCCCATAAATTTCTTTCTATTTTATTCCTCACTCCTCTCTCTTGCCAAAATCAATACTTTTGCATATAATTTTCCAAAAATGCTGAATTGACTAACCCCGCGTTAATTCTTGCAATCTTGCTGGAACCTTTTCTTTGTGCGGTGGAACCCTTTCAACTTTGCAACAATCTTGAGGTACATTACCATTCTTTCAGATCATATCTTAAAGAGGCGGTGCAGAAGTAACTTCGCCCAGTCCAGCCTTTAGCAGAAACCTATAATATACCATTTCGCCCTCTTTATTGCTTTAACTGTCTCTTCAATCTTCATCTCAGTTATATTCACATCTATCGGAGTTCCTTATCTCGTTTGAACAATATTTCAATAAACTCATTTCATTTAGTTCAAAGCTGTCTTAATATTCAGATTTTCAGCTACATATTTTCACATTTAATACTAGGTATTTCTTCGCAAATCGTTCTGTTTTAAAAACTGAAAGGCGGTTAACATAAGATAACTTTGAGACTAAGATAAATTATCAGAATAGAATAAAATATAGAAAGTATTGGAGAAACAGTCGGAATTATAAAGCTGCGACATACTAACGAATGGATAGACATGATGACAAACACGGAAGTATACGAATATGAAACTTAAACCATATAAAGCAAATATTTCGTTCTATAATAATAGACGTCGATTTTCATATTGAATACAAAAATGTGCACGATTCAATACAAACGTTTTGTTTAATCACGAACATTTACCTTTTCCCAACCAAAGCCCCATAAATTTTGAAGTCTAGTTAAGGCCAAACCCAACCAACACGGATTCTTACAAAACTTTGTCATAATCTCAAACTTAAACCTCGTTTTAGCGCTAAACACAGCCTTCAGTGTTTTGTCGTGACCAGCTCATGACGTAATGTTCCAAGACTACGAAATATCTAGGAAACCATTCTGATTAAGTACTTTCATTGTAAATGAACTCGATGGATGCTCAAAAACAGTTACGCAAATGTTCGTCTATTATCATGATTATACATATACAAAAAACATTAACTGTTAAAGGTGACGCTAAAAATACAAATAAACTTAACGGAGATAGCAAATGTGAGTTTAGATTCAAAATAATTATTGTCATACGTTTATGTAGTAAAATTTAACTGAAAAAGCTAGCCGAAAATGGCTGGGTAAGAAAGAACAGGGTATCACACCGGTCATTAGGAGAGGCCTATGTCCAGCATTGGACTATAATAGGCTGATTTGAATGCGGTTGAATGAGTTCATTGCTTGAGCCATTTTAATAAATTCAAGTTTAAAGTCATCCGCAATATAATACTATACTATAAATATAATAGTGCTTATAACAACTAAACTTAACGCGCTAAACCAGAAAGAGCCACATACAAGTCTTTTTTGTTGTACAAACTTTGTAAAAAAGGTAATATGCAACGTTTTTATTAATATTTTATCGATAAAAATATGTGACAAACAACACTGGCCGTGCCGGCGACAGGTGCACCGGAGCGGACACGGTGCCCGGGCGCGGGCGGCGCGTTACGCGACCGGCGAACTAAACGTAGTGCACTCTATTAGTAGGTATCGATAGATTGTGTTTTGATGAAAGTAACTTATTAAGTTTTAGACACGCTTCCGCGTATAAAACTATTTTGAATTTTTTTCAGGAAATTTTACCCGAACAGCAAAATACACAAGTCCTATTAATATCACTCTGCTGTGTTTCTATCCGTCTTCTTTCACCCTGTGGGATGTAATTGTTAAGAGCACATTATGTAGAGTAAAAATCATTTTATATTATTATATTTTTTTAAATACAGAAATTGAAAAGGGGGGGGGGCAAAGTTGTAATTTTTTTAATAACGTCTAAAGCATAAACTAAACAAGTTAGTAACTTGAAATATTATGTACTAGCTACTATACCTTACCTTCTTTATTTAAGTCTTTTATTTTATGTCAGTTAATTCAATATTTTTATAGCATAAATAATTTTGCCCTACTATTACTACTGCCTCAATAAAAAAACACTCAATTTATGTAATATTAAAAAAAAATCACCTGTCTATCCAAACTTTGCCTAACTCTACGTACCGCAGCACCTGCCCGTAGAGCCCGATATTTAGGCGATGCGACCGATATTGGCCGCAGATATTGCGATTCCAAAGCAGACTTCGTTTAAAACGAGGCAAAGTTAGGAGAGATCAATGGGCAAGACTGGGGTTGAATTTAAAAGTAAAATGGTTTTGATCGTACAAAATTGAAAACAATAAATTTATTTTTCTTGTATAACTGGTCAATATCAATACATACAGTCAGGTCAGAATATATTATACATATGGCCTTTTATATAATTTATTTTTTAAGCTAATATCTAACATAAGCATTCATTTTAATGAAATATGATTAATATTATAATTAATATTATATTAAATTATTTTTTAAATTAACTCAAGGTTGACGTATTTATTTATATGATATTTATCTCTAAACTTGGTTATCGCATTTCTACGGCAAGTCATAATTAAATACGAGAAAGTAAGTTTGTTATAGCAAATTAGCTGTAGATAGTTAAATCTGTTATAGATAGGTACCTATTCATGGTAACTTTTTCCATCCTCTCAACAACATATTTGCCTAAAATCAGCTTATTTGCTTCTTCTATAGAGACGTTAAGGAATAACAAACAAAGGTAAAGACTTTCATAATTATTTATTCTAAAAAATATAAGCCCTATCATAAAAAATATTATATTGTTTACTTTAGAAAAACTAATTGGTAATATAAAATCTGGCCAAGTGGCAGTCGGATCGTCTTATTAATATTACACGATATACCTACATAAAATCTGCGCTATGAGATATTTGTCTAAAAATAAAATAATGTGTCTATTTTTTCATTGTAAATTGATCCTTGTTTGTATGGCGTTGCGAGTTATTTGGTATTGATTTATTTTAACAAAAAAAAAACGGGTTGCACTCCGGTAGTGCCGGCAGAAGTGAAAACATACTAGCTATTTACTTCCCATCACTTCGTATACATATTTATTTATTATAAATAATAATGTTTGTTTATTTACTTTTTTGACGTAGTATATTTGACATCTCAATCTGTCATAGAATCAAAATTCCATATCCAACCTCCCTGTACTACTCATAGTCGCCATATATACTAAAAATAAAAACTAACCTAATGTAAATAAAGGTCACGTGTCCTAACGTGGGTTCCGTCTTACGAATTTTATATGAGTTTTCGATCAGGACACGTGAACTGACGCGAGTTTAACATTTTTTACCCATCACAATAAAAGTGCAAAACGCCGCTAAAGAAGTTTTCACTTCAAAAAAACTTTGCTGTACTAGGGAAGATACCACAAAAACACAGCAACAGCAGTAAGACATCAGATTGAATACATTTATTTGCTGTCAGCAAAGTTAACAGTATAAGGTTAAACCATGGTCACCAGGCGCCACGAATCTTATATTCTTTTAAGGCTCTACTACTACTCTAGCAGATGCGTGCCGTTTCAACCATGTGTTATTGAAGCATACAAAGTGCCGCAATTCCACGTACGATAGGCGCTAGCACGTGACCGCACGTTGAAAATCTCGATTGTCTCGGTTTTTTGTCGGTATAAAATTTAAATATTTATTTAGAACTATAGCAAATTCACTTGGTCATATTAATATATATTTAATAAAATAAGAATGCAGAGAATATCACTATTAGTTTTCCAAACAAATTCAATAAAAACCCAAAAATAGAGTAACAGTTTTTTTTTAATGTTTTAAACAGGCAAATTATTATAATATCAGCAAATTCACTTAATTGAGGTTTGAACTTTATTAATTTTTTCACGTCAAAACGTGTACTCAGGACTGTAAAAAAATTTATCAAATTCTTGCAAACTTTTCTCGTTTGGGTATGTTATCACCTTAAGAAAAAAAAAATATAGATTTTTGCATACAAATGTCTAACCAAATCGTGCCAAATTCTTTCCTAATCTCACTCATATTATAATTGAAAAAAATTAAAATCTAGTAGTTTGGACTGTAATATCTAATATCATTAGTTTACTCTTTTAATAAGTATAGATTATTCTACCATGGGTAAAACAACATATTTTCTGAGTAGGTAGTTATTTATGTGAAGTGAAAGGTAACTAACCTTTTAACAACAGTACGTAGTTCTTCTTGTCGTCTGTGCCCTTAGGGTATTCCCAGTCGATGTCCAGCCCGTCGAAGTTGCGGTCCCTGAGGTACGGGATGGCGGAGTAGATGAAGGTCTGACGGGTGTACCGGGTCGCAGACATCTCCTTAAACTTGGCGGTACCGAACGACCAGCCACCTGGTTAAAATAAAGGTTTTTTTTTATCCAAACCAAAACTCTTTGCTTTAGTACCTGTTATTTGTAAAACATGGTTTCTAAAATTCGACTAATATTCTATTCATTTGTATTGTTCTTATTATAGTAGTTTTTTACTAATTTAGTATTAGTACTATTTTAGTAGAAGTTTAATACTATAACCAGTTAGTAATAGTAATTTAACTATTACTATTATAACCAGTTAAGATAGAAAAAAAAATTTAACAAAAAAAGAACCAGCTTCAAAAAGATGCACTAAAAAGGAAAACATAATTACTTATTTTCAAAAATCTGATCTGAATTACAGTTTAAAGTTAGTTTCATGCAAGTGAAGTGTGTTATACATAGACACCAACTTTAAATGTATCTCAGTTAGTTTTTAAACAAGACATATGTTTGACTAGTGAAAATTGAAGAAAAAATTAATATTCTACAATTTCTTAAAGACATAGTACACATAAAACACTTAGTTTAGGAGGTATAAAACTGAAAAAAGTACGAAAATTTTAAAGTTTTTCCCTCTAGTTAGCACAGGGTCCTCGAGGTCAAAAACTTAGATTCTACTCCCAGAATATCCCTTAATAAAAAACCATATTTACCAGATAGAAAGTAGATATCGATTGGATAATAGGGCTGTCAGATATTGTTACATTATACATATTTTAGAAAACGAAAAAAATAACTCTCAAAAACGTGCACATAAACAATATAGCACGTCAGCCAGTGACGTCGTCTATACGTCAGCCATGGCAAGGTTCATTAGGGTTGATACGCAATATCTAGGGCATCCCTTCCCCACCTCACCGCCTGTTTTCGTAGAGTTGTTACTACGTCACTGTTGTTAAAACTATTATCACTATTGTATAAACTTTTTTTTATCAACAATAAGTTTTTGGATTCACAATTTATGTAAGTTCAATCCATTTGTTAAATTTTCTATATTTCTTTGTAAATAACTATAATTGTCATAGTCTAGTTCTAACAAAAAAAATGTGCCAAATTTCCATTACATAAAAATAAATAAAGACAAAGTATGATTACTAACAATAATTTATGACGACATAAAAAATACAATAGAGCTCAAATGCTTTTATCGATGATTAATAAACATGCCATCAAAGTTTATTTGTCACAAAAGCTCTCGTAACTATTATATTAATCAATCTCTCAAACATAATACGCCCAATAATAATAGAAGGCTTTTAAGAGCGAGGGAACATTCACAACGAATTAGGACTGCGAAATAATAGAAAAAAAATCTGGTGTTGAGTCAACACACGCCCTGAATCAGTACGTATGAGCCGATTTCCTTTGTTGCGTCACATTCTTAGCTCCTATGAAAATGGGTGCAGTTTTTCTTCTCGGGAAAATAGGTGAAAATACCAACAACCGCGCTTTGTGTCGTGGGAAAGTTTACGCGGTAGGTTCGCACAGGTAATAAGTGTTGTACGATTATGTATGTTGGTAACTTTATATCGATTAGTAACTTTTTAGTCTATTAAGATTCTTTATAAAGTATTATGGGCACGGATCATTTTATACTTCTTCCTTTAAGCAATATTGTTTTTTATTACTTTTAGTAAAAGAAAAAAAAAACAGATTTTTTAGTTTGCAATATTCATGCTAATCGACGATCATATCGATACTTATTCAATTTTAGAACATATTAACTATCCGTTACATCTTGAAAGATAGATTCTTTATTCTTGTTTTCAAAATAAGAATGCTAGAAGTAATTAATCAAAAGTTTAAATTGAATTCTCAAACTTTCAAAGCATTAAATTCAACATATTTTTAATGAGATCGGTATTTTTACCTAAAAAGGTTATCTAATTAAATAATAAATAAAACTAATACTCTAACAATATTATATGATGATAATAATTATATGATCACAATTAGTTAATTTTGTAGGTAAATAATAAAATCATGTGTTGAACAACGTTGAATCTGTACCAACCAAGTAATATACATAAAGAATTAAATTATAAGTATTTGGGGCTGCAAAAAACAGGAATGAAAGGTTATTTGGGACGTGTTTTTCTGTGTTTATAACTGTAATATTTTAATTAATAATTGTCATGAATCCTTCTTATAAAAAAAAAGTTAGACGCCCATCGCAACTTTTCATGGAGTGTTCGAAAAATTGACGCGCATTATTACTTTGTTTTCACAGAACATAAAGAAATAGTACAAACTCGAATCCGAAAAGTTAAATTTCGAACCGAAGCTTAAAGAATAGTAAAAAATCCAAAATTGGGATCAAATGTGTACTTACAAAAAAAAAAATTAAAATAGATACTACGATTTCTGAGTGTGTTTAACATATTACAGGTTTTTAAAGTCTGAAAAATTTTAATTATGTGTTATTTTAATTTATAAATAAATAATTCCTAACGACGCATACGATTTGAGCTACGAGATTTATAATCTGCAGAAAGCTACGTAATTCTAGCGTAATTCTGCGTGTTATGCATTCGTTTTTGTTTGGTCTTACTGTACACATATTGCAGATTTATGGCGAAATGTGCGATTATCTAATGGCGGTTTCAAAGCGCAAAAAAACTTACATTACTACTAAGACCAAGTATCCAATAGACTTGACAACCAAAAAGAAAAAAAAAGGGGGAACAGGAAAGCTACTTACAAAAACCATTAAGAGTGACAAAGATATAGACAATGTTCTTTGTCTTTGTCAGCGTCAGTTAAAACTGTGCCCAACAAAGCAGAACAGTGCCTTGAAAAATCACCAAAACAGTGACTTCTTGTGAACTTTGAATAATTATTTTTGTCTGAAACTAAGTCATAAGTGTTTAATATCCTTAAAACTATGGTGTACTGTTGTTTTATCGGCTGTAATAGCCGCAGTTAGCGGAAAATCGAAAATATAACATTTCATACGTAAGTACGTCGGTTTGACTATTATTTCACTTGATTTCTGCAAATATGAATAGAATGCAATAAATTACATCATATAGTATAGTCAGTACTATAAATTTCAGCTTGAAATCACATAATTTATAATGGATTGTTTTATAGATTAACCGCCTAAATTCAGAAGTGAGGACTAGGACTGAATTAGGGGAAATTACGCCAGTTCGCCATTTTCTATTACTTTTTATTTAAGCTGGGTTACAAGTTTTTCAGGGATGCCAGCTCTGGCGTTGGTAATTTACCCAAATTTGGTGGTATTTAGCTTTTATTTTATTTTTTTGTTTCAGATTCCCTAAAATAAAACTGTAGTATGCCAACTGTGGATAAATGCAACAGGTCGACAAAATTGCGAACCAACCAATTATAGACGCATTTTGCAGAAAATTGCCTTCGGAAGGCTTGTGAAACTAGTAAGTTAAAGTAAGTAAAATAGAGTTAATGTTAGTTTGGCTAGGTAATAGCATGCACCTAGGGGAAGCACAAAGCCTACTTAAAAGTGTCAAGTGCAAGTCGAATATTGGCATGTTCCGTCTTGCTTGCTTCCATTGTACGTTTTTATTGTTTTTTATAGCTCTAGCCACCATTTTAGTGTTTTCTAAATGTTACAGGACTTTAAAAGAACAATTAAGCACTTTGAATTGAAGCAACTAATGATATTTCTAAAAAAATCATACGTGTTTTTTGCTTCATAATGAGTTATCTGTACCAGTACAATTTATCAATTTGTTAATGTCATTTACTTATATTTCAGATCGATTATTCATCGCATGCAAACGCAGATAACACAACGATAACGCCTAGGAAATTAAAATTAACTGTAGAATCAAACCGACACTCGTTAGTAGCTGAGATTCGCAGAAAAAAAACTAGTTACAATGAGAGCAATACTTCGACTAAACAAGAAAAATGCAAAGTTGTCTGCAATTCTTCAGAACTTAAAAGCCAACGATATAATAATCAATAATTAGCTGACTTTTTAGTTTTTGTTTTATATCCAGCTGCTTCTTGATTAATGTAACGTTATTGAAAAAAAAAAGTTTTATTTTTTTGTTTTATTTTCTCACTTGATTCCACATTCATAATATATATGTGCCATTAAAATTCAAAATTGTCCAGTTTTATAACCCTTACTTGATATACTATTGATTCCTCATAAAAATTTACACCCCTTTTTTTACTTCCTTGAGGAATGATTTACGTGATAAAAAACTACTCTATGTCCTTTTTCGGGTCTTAAACTATCTCCATACCAAGTTTCATATAAATCTAAAGCTTGAAAACTTCAGTGTTCATACGACTTCAATATTCATACAACGTCCATGATACTATCTTTTCACTACTACGATTAATGTCATTTCATAAGTTTGTTTCTGAACGTTATATATTTAGCCGTGCGTTGCTAAAAATTCAAACTCTGACTTGCAACCATTCCTAAAACCTTATATTTTCTGGGATAAAACCAATGTTATTGTATATTAAAACTTCTCCGAGTCTTCTAAATTATGTTATCTACACTAATATTATAAAGAGGAAAGATTTGATCGTTTGTTTGTTTGTATTGAATAGGCTCCGAAACTACAGGACCGATTTGAAAAATTCTTTTACCATTAGAAGCCGACATTATCCCTGATGAACATAGGCTACTTTTTCTGCGGGAAAATGCTTCATTCCTACGGGAACACAGGTAATAGGACAACGGGTAGTAAGAATTATCCTTCCGTACTTATCTTTTTCACATAACTTCTAAACGGCTGCACCGATTGGCATGAAATTTTATATGGGTATTTTGATGGTTTCCTGGATGAATAAATAAATATAATTGGACCCGGTAGGTGGCGCTGCTGTCGGTTTGTCAACTACTAAATGGCTGGACCGATTGGGTTGAAATTTTGTATGTGTATTTCCATTGTTTCACAGACATGATTGTATTATACGATTAAAGAGGAAAGATTTGATTGTTTATTTTTTTTTCTATAATTGAGGAGTTGCCTTTATAACCTACACTATTAACGAAATTTAGGGCGGGCGAAAACGCTGGCAGAAGCTTTTTATATAAAATTGAACACTGTTAAGCAATGACAAACAAAAAACTTACAAACTTCCATATTTATATCATGCGTTTAAAAACATCTACTCGGGCAACAGCTTGTACATATCTACAGGTAAAAGTGGGGTAATATTACTTAAATTTGGTAACATTGTTCTTTGCCACAGAGTTCAGTAACTCTATTTCTGTCCCTTACGGGTATACGCTTATTACAAGTCTATTGGATACTTGGTCTTAGAATTACTAGTTCTCATTAAAAACTATGTGTGAATAATTGTAGTAAGTAACTTAAACGATATCGATTTAATCCCGTGATGCGAACGTGATTATTACGAGAAATGCAATTTGTAATAAATGACAATGGCTTAATGTTGGAAATGTAAACTCTAAATTTATTTTCATGATAAAATTTTGATTGAGCTTTTTTAATAAATAAATAAACATACAAAAATTAAGTATGTACAAGACAAATAGAAATTCATAAAAAGATTATATAAAAATTTTGCTAACTACACAAGAACTCTTAAGGCTTTTGTTAACAAAATCTTTATGAAAATATAGTTAGTTTTTTTTGAGGTTTTTTCATCTATATTTTCTAAATAATTTATTAACCAATACAATTTGAACAAGTCGTCTGTCCGTGTACAATATAATATAATTTTATTAGACAGAGATAGTAATTTCTATACTTGCACTAAATACATTAATGCAATTAAATCAGTTTGCAAATCAGATAACAGTCCTATAGGAAAAAAAAATTACGAGCAGATAGGATAGGGGCGTTTATTTTGTTGACACTTATGCAATAGAGTTAGAAACTAATAAAAATTCACACTAGGAACACCGTAATTGTACACCAAAATTTTAAAATACAATCTATCTATTTTCCTAGTTCAATCCTGACTGCTACACCGTATTATTATTACATTATTTTAACAAAAGATATAGACGCTATTGTGTCAGCGTCGATAAAATGTCGATACAACACGACACGACACATCACATCACTGGTCTTTGTGGAGAGAGCTTTGTTTGCGGTTTGTAACAAAGAGGTGCAGAATACTGTTCAGTACTGATTCTATTTGATGTAATGTAGAGAGAAAGTTTGATGTTTTTAAATTAACAATAACCAATGAATACATAACATCCCTTTGTGCTCAAATATTGGAGAGCCTTTGAAAAGTAAAAATTAAAAAGGTGTAGCTTGGGTTTGTATTTGCGTGCTCTTTAACTAGCTGAAAAACTATACTATACTTTTGTACACTTACATTTTTGTGGTTGAGTAACATTTCTTTAGAAAAATAAAACAATATAATTTAAAAAATATAAAAAAAAACCTGATGTATAAAAACATATTCGTTTAGTTAATTTAAATATCTGCAATACTACTCGTAATTTTGAAGTAATATTAATGCAACGTCTCCCTGTCTGTTTGTCTGTCTGTTAATGCGCTTTGACTCGAGAACCAAGAGTATATTTTATTTACTTCTTAGACTGGCCAGGTTTTGGCACAGTATACCATGTGCGGAGCTGCATTGGTTAGCTTATATATAAAAGTTATTCCCACCTGTTTTTTTTCGCAAACTACTGAACTGATTTTGATTCAAATTGGCTATAGTTGTGAAATGAGCTCTTTGTTTACGTTTTGCATATATATTACAACTACGGTATAAGGTTCTTTAAAGGGAAATTGTTAGATTTAAAATAGTTGCCCCTGTTGTTCATTGTATCACCATGTTTAACATTAGGCGGGCCATATGCTTATTAGGCATATTTGGAATATTTACCTAGAGATCAATATAAATAGGGTATTTTCATTACCGAACAAACTAAGAGAAGCTGATATAAGAAGCTATCTTTAAGAATCAGTGAATAAATATGATTTGTTAGTATCACCCTTACCTATAGCTAGTAAGGTCTTCAATTTAGGATTGGCCTTTTTCAAAGCATTGATCCTGTCGTAGAGGCCAGTCTTTCCATCTTTAGTCTCGTCGTTGGTCTCGAAGGAGCTGAGTTTCCCCTTCTTCAGCCAGCCGAAAGCGAAGATGATGTGCGTGCAAAGATCCGGCTGTATATCTTCAGGTG
Source organism: Apoda limacodes (assembly GCA_946406115.1). NCBI lineage: Eukaryota > Metazoa > Arthropoda > Insecta > Lepidoptera > Limacodidae > Apoda > Apoda limacodes. The sequence goes on from OX291550.1 coordinate 28,491,036, forward strand.
TAAATTTGCCAACTTTAACTCGATATTGGGACCAGTTGGTGTAGTAACATACAATCTGGCAGAGAAAAATTCACTTTATTTATTTTGTTTGTAAATTCCTATTTAGTAAATTAAGAATGTCAAATTTGTCAGTTTTGGGCGACTAAGCAGATTCCTAGCTCGTCTACAGGAATTTATTCAGGTACACAAAATTGATCATTATAAAATTTTCTATGTAGGCAGGGTAATCTTGATGCTTAATATTTTCTTAATTAAACATTTTAGTTTGTGTTTTTTCACCTTAAACGAATGCAATAGATAATACGGACACGTGTGAAACAGAATATTTAGAAAGTGACAAATGACAGAATCAAATTAGGACAATTATTTTAATTTCGCCGCCTCAGTTTATGCGTGCTAGTACGATATCTAACTCTTTTAATACAATAAACTATCATTGGCTATGAGTTAACATACATAAACGCAGTATTTCAATGATATAATAAAATCAACCAATTGCTTATTAACTGCACTGATAGAATGTTACTACAGATTTAACTTAGTCATATCAGGGTTTAAGCCGATTTAAAGAATAAACCATACCTACGTTGCAATATTATTACTGTTCTGTATCAAACGTATGTATTATCATTTCATAATTTCGATTAAAAACTACAACTTTGTATAATGTTACAGACACCTAGTCAATTCTGAAGAAGAAATAGGAAATTTTACCTAAACATATCTTAAATTGAAACTCTTTGCGTATCCTGTAAATACCTTGTACCCATCCTTGTCTTTATGATACTCTGTGGCTACAGAATTTTCTATGGCAGCAGAAGACTTCCGGCTGGCAACACCAGGTCGACCGCGGACCCTGGGTCGATTGACGCTGGCTGAGACCACCTGATCCGAGGACGCCGCTGCTGATACACTCGACGATACTGATGTGGAAACTTTGTTGACGATCGGCTTCCGCAGTCTTCTACGAACATCTGAAAGAAAAGCAAATTTTACCATCTACTAGCTGATAGACTAGCTCTTTAGTCCCGCCTTTTTTTTTTTTTATACCACTAAGGTGGCTAACAAGCACACGGTCCGCCTGTGCAGGATTTGGTCTCAGTTAGCGAAAAAAGTATTATATTTTGTTTACCGGCCCTCTATCTCTGAGCTGAACATCGGGTCTTTGGGATGCGTCAACATTACATCGTGAAGGAATCAGAATCAAACAAAGTTTGTTGAAATTGTGACATCGTTATTATGAACGCTATATTTAATAGAAAACCAGACATGGTATATATTTCTGACTTGAATTTGACGAAAAGTATTTAAGCTCAGACCTGGGAGTATTATACAAAAAGTTGCAAATATAGGCCCTATAGATCTCTAGAAAGAGACACAGAAAAGAAAGCATGTCATCATAAATTTAGTTCTTTCACCTTGCCTTTACGATATATTCGAGAGTCGTATTTTAAGACCTTCAAAGGATTATGGACATGTCGAAAATAGATTCGTCTAGATTTCTAATTTTGGACTTTATATACACGTCGGATTTTAAAGAAAAATAATGTCGCCCCGCTCACATCTGCAGCGAGATGACACTGCTATCGATTGCCGAAGAAAATTTTGAAATCAGACCAGGATCGCAATTCATAAAACAAACCCGTGGCAGCTATTGTTCTATTACTAAGCCTACACTATCTGTTTGTCTGACTGACAGACCTTTAATGGGTTCTATCATATAGACCTAAGATTTTTGACAGAAGTTTCTTAATATAAACAATAAAAAATCAAACTTTTTACGGTAGTCTTGCAAGTCTCGATATATGAAACATGTTTTTGTCGGTAACACAAGCAAGCACGTAACAAGATTACATAAAGTGTGATTACCTAAAATTTCGGTTAAGTGCGAGTCGGACTTGCGCACCGAATTTCCGTACCACTATTTACGTAATTTACGAACACAAACAAAAACGAAAACCATCCAATAACTGATCAAGCCCGACATTGCTTCACCGAATACAATTTTCAATTCAGAAATGTGTTACTGTTTGTTTCAATAATCGCTAAATGGTGCTGATACGGTAATTTAAGATGTTAATGGTTCGGGCCCGTCTCACAGTTTTCCAGTTTTTATTCTACCAGAGTACTTGTCACGAGCCCTAACTCGATGGAGTTGCGTCTTTTCTGTAGCCACCCTCCAAACTTAATTATCCTTAAATAATAGTTCAGCGATTGGCTCTCTTTCCACCTGACGATACCGATCCCATACAGACAATTCGGCAGATGTACCGACACCGATCCATTACCGAAATATCGGCCTGATGTCGGTAGATGTTAAAACGTAATGTGTAAACCAAATGGAGCATCAGCTTTAGCGTTACTGTTCATGTCGGAAACCATAAGAAACTTATATAAAATACATATGCCGCTACTCCCACCCCACATCCGCTCTGTACCGTCACAGTATTGATATCTGTTTCAAATGTATCAGCTGATTTGTCCTGCGATATTGTGTCGAATCCAATCGATTACGTTGTCGGCCGATTTGAAAACAGCCATTCCTTGATCTGTCAATTAAAAATCGGGCGGTGTGAAGCTGCAAATGTTAATGTAATTGTTCCAATATAAAAGTTTGCGCATTCAAAGAATTCATTGACTATTTAATTAACGTTTTTTGTTTAGGTGATGTGTGTGAATAATCAAAGTATTCTGTTAATATACAGAAAAATCATACTTGTTATGAATGTTCAAGTAGGTACTCGTAGACGTTCAAACGGAGATCAGGAATTCAAGGAAGCTGGGAGGCTTTCGTTTGCTGTTGAAGGCCGACCAGTTGTAAAATAAATCGTAAAATTCAATGCACGTCGTGAATTGTACTCTGGCCGCATTCCTTATTGTCTGAAAGTTGATGGGCTTTTGTGTAGATGATTTATTTTATACCTCTTTCTTACTTCTAGTTTTCCTTTTCCCTTGTGAGTGACTCTTGCCTCATAACAAAATGGCGGTGTTTTATTATTGTTAAATTTTGTTACGCTCACTGTCTCTAAATTATGTTTGGTTTTATATTTTCTCTGAAAGCGAATATTTTTATTATTATTGAAGCAAATAAAATATAGCACATTGTGTATTAAGGGTGGTAGGGAGATTACTAACGAGAAAAATTACACACCGCCCGTGTTACACACAATGTTTTACATCACATTTACAAGTAAATAACTATAAATAAAGTATGAATAAATAAATAAACTTACTAGAACACAGATAGAATGGCGGAAATAGAACATGAAAAAACAATGCGACCGCCAGAGAGATATCTAGAGAATCTAGAGAGAGAAAACCCGTGGGTTCTATGAACGCGGGCTTTGATTTCAAAAAAGTAAAATTTATGAAGAAAAAGCCCGTAAGAGTAATAAAAGTCTTAGCACCCGCTTTGCCTGCACGTAATGACACTGTTTACAAGTAAGTGTGATAAAAAATATGTTAAACAATTATATTTTCTGTAAGATAAGAAGACAAAAAAAATAAGCCGCCTGCAACAAACCTTATATTCCGTGTAAGTGCTCTACTAATCTTTGCTATGGAAATACACTAAATTTACATACGTCTCAAATATAACTGCTAGTGACAAATGCAGTCCTAGTACACCAATCTTACAAACACACAAATCTTCGTAGAATTAAGAAAAGAAATAATTCTAGTTATGTTTTATTCTAAGTCTCCAAGAACCTTCTACCTTCAAGAAGAACGAAGAAAAAATAATATTCATAATTTATTTCTTAATTTATTGAAGATTTTTGTATTTATACATTTAAGCTCCAAGTTTTCTAGTTTCTGGTGCATCATGTTAGATTAACCTAAAAAGTTCAGAAATGAAATAGAATGGAATAACTTTTAAAAACTATTCAATTTAAATTTATACTTTTAAAAAATCAACGCGTTTAGCGGAATACTTTTTTTAGGGCTTATGTTTTTACTTTTTAGCGGAGTTTTAATGTCTTTTTACTTATTTTTTATCTTTTATTTTGTCCGCACTGTCCCGTCTGGTGTTTGTTTCATGGTGATCATTCAAACGGTAGATCATAAATCTTAAAAATATAATATATATTATAGTGAAGTTAGCTTTATTGATAAATATTTACTTATTTGTGACAAAGTACTTAAATGAGTCAATCTAATGTGAGCTTGTTAGAAATGTTTCAGTATTTTTATTTTTTAGTGTGTCAATCAGATAATCAAATAGTACTTTTAAATTAACAAATATTGAGTTGCTACTACCTGTAGGTACTTTAAACATACATTTTTTGTTACATAAAACGAAATTCAATCAGACCACTCGATATCCGTTTACAAAACTGATTCCATAGTGTAAAACGATTGCGAGCACAACACAACGTACGCAACGTTTATTGCGATTGAAATATCTGATTTTATTACGTTTACTATGTAACAGAAATGATAAAGCTATGATGCTAAATAACAAAATTCTATATGTGGACTGAATTTCAGTTTACTGTCACTATAAAGAATATGTATTGAGTAACTTATACATATGTTCTGCAAGCAGACTAAATTAGGCCCATATTTTTTTCAAAATGTTTCAAAATTCTACTAATAATTTAGTAACCCGACTGCATATAGCTAACGAATTTTTAGGCTACGTTACGAATTCAACTAAAAATAAAAATAAATATAAATTCAACAAAATATATTCAGCGAAAATTGAATTTACGAAAAAATAATATTCCTAGCTAGGAATCGAACCAGTTGATTTTGAAAAAAAAACACACACTACATTATTTTACCCTACGATAGCTTCGCTAATAAGGAACAAATCCTGGGAAGTGATTACATACAGGAAACTTAAGGAAAGTGTTGAATTTTTAACAAATTGCTTATTTATTTTTCTTAGCTTACTTATACCTTTTAAACCACTACTGATTTATTATTCGAAATAATGGCTATTGATCTCAATACATAGCTGGATTCGACGTCGAATGGATTATACTGCATTCAGCATCACAATATTATTCCGTTTTGAATATTTTCCAAAGATCGTTTCAAGTCATCTACTGCATCATACGTGTCTTTGTAGATTTCGTTTTTTACATACCCCCAGGGAAAACAATCTAAAGTGCTCCTCTAGCCACGGCACACTCAGCCATCTAGCTATTATTAAGCGAAACAGTAACACATTTATTTGGTGGAAACAATATTGAAAGTTAAGCAACATCGGGCTTAGCAAGCAACTGGATGGATAACCGGATAGCGGCACACTTTTTGTTTTTTTTTGTGTTTGTAAATTACGTAAATAGTGGTAGGTACGAAACCATCGGTGCTTGAGTCCCACTCGCACTTAGCCGGTTTTTTCCTTCTACTGTGACTTTTAGGCGCCAAGAGATAATAAAAAATTTAAAACACAATGTTGTGAAGATGACTGCGATACGAATATGTGTTGAAGACAAAAATCATTAATTTAGATAATTTCGAACAAGGTGCAAGTAATGTAGATGTGATTAGTGGCGTTTTGTTGACCGACATAATGTACATAATGCGGTAATCCTACCAAAGAGAGTGAACCAAGATTTGTACTGTGTTACACAGATTTTATGACTTTTCAACTTGGCAGGATTATGACATTGAACGCATTGAAGCAGTCAACAAAACGCAGTCATTATTAAAGTCATTACTTTTAAATATAAAGCAGTTAAATATAATTCAACACTTTCCTTAAGTTTCCCGTATGTCATTACTTCCCAAAATTCGTTTCTTGTTAGCGACACTATTGAATGGTGTAATAATACAGCATGTGTCTTTTTTCTTTCAAAATCAACGGTTTCGATTCCTAGCTAGAATAATTGATTGTTCTAAAATTTGTAAAAATAAAAATTCTTATGATGCAGATTAAGTTTTCATCAAAATCGGTCCTTTGAGTACTTTTCGCTATGCGCGCACACTTAAATAGTTCAACCTGTATATAAAAATAAATTCTGCTTAATATTTTACCTATCAGTTTAAAATTGTGAGTGATGTGTTTTACCTTAATTTTGGGCTACATTACGAAGCCAACTAAAAAATTAAAACTTAAATACAATTTAAACAAAAACTTGAATAAATCTAAATTCAAATTTTTTTTTTCTTTTCAATTTTTATTTTATATGTGTAAATGTAATGGCTGTTTGTTTGGGAATCCATCATTTATTAAGCTAAATAGTAAAAAACCGGCCAAGTGCGTCTCGGGCCACGCGCAGTACCTATAGGGCTCCGTAGGGAGTGGAGGGACATAATGTTGGGATACGTAGTATTAACAGATTTGATCGCTCCGCTGCTGATATAAGACCCACGCTTTGAACCTACTAGTAGTAAGCGAATCGGAGGTACTCGTGGAGGTTCGTTACGTAAAATTTGTATCTTAAAGCTAAATGTTTCGCAAACGGAGCCCTAAATCAAAAAATGATCTTCGCATACCGCCAATTTTTTTGGAATTCCTTTCTAATGATATCCCATACGATGGAGTAGACGGGAAAAAAAAATTACGTCCCCACGTCACGTGTAGGGGAGGTACCCTAAAAAAAATTTTTGTAAAGTATTTCATTTTACCACTTTATCGGCTTGATCAATGTGTATGTCCCTGCCAAATTGCAGCTTTCTCGTATTAGTAGGACAAACAGACGGACGGACATGGCGAAACTATAAGGGTTCCTTGTTGACTACGGAACCCTAAAAATAAACGGCTAGTATGTGAACGTTTGTTTTTAGATTGTTATTGATGTGTTTTAACTATTTTGAAATACGTCTACTAAAGGGCAAAATAGTGAATGAAAATTTTTAAGAGACAGATCCCAAACTGAGAAGGTAAAATCATAAACAGATAAAAGTTGTCTTTTTTAAAAGTCCACCCGAACGAAGTCGCGGAAATAAGCTAGTTAATTATATGAAGGTAACGACTAATATTTACGTTTTTAGATATTTGTTTTGCGTGATGTCGGTATTTTTAGCATTAATTAAAATTACCTACCTATAGATCAACACGTATAAAACCCTTAACAATTTATTTTATCCGAAATAAATTGTCGACTTATCGGGAATAAATTCGGACTAACGGCCAATAAATCCTGTTAGACTGATGGAACGAATACAATTTTATTGCAATAGCAGAGTGACACGATATACCTATTTGAAAATATCGTTCTTTAAACAATTTTACTTTATTTTCTTCGCTTTTAAATAACAAAAACCACTACTTAAACAGAGTGATTGTCAGTTAAAATAATTTCTGTATGACATGTTATTAAAATTCCAATAATTATATTAAGGTTTGGAAAACATTGAGTGTAACTTACTGGTAGCATTTAATGTAGGTTGTACAATTGCCGCTAGAAGGAGCACTGTGAGCGTCCACCGCACCAGTCGTGGTGGCAACTGTAACGAAACATACAAACAGTCAATACAAAAACATTTATTATATACATAATATTCTTCACAATCATTTTTTTTTTTAATTTATGACTTTCCGATATTGGTCGGTATTACAATACCAGCCTAGACAATCATTTTATATAGTCGGCCATCAGCGGCGTCTAGACAGAGCACTCGTGTTAAGAAAGAGTCTTTGTTAAACAGAAACTTGTCAAAAAAGCATACTATTCAACTAAAGACTATCTTATAGATAAAAACACATGGGATTAACTAAAATGTTGTTATCATAGTACTTATATTTGGAAATGTACCAATCGTTATACAATTAAAATTGAAAAGAGCGACAGCTGGAGAGTTTCTTTCACCGTTTCTTCTCCCCAGAACGCCATCTTGATTCCGAAAAGGTAGTAGTTTATAAATTCCTTGCATATTATACTGACGTCAAAAAAGTGATATTGTATCCTAATTTTGAGAAATAAACTATTTGAATTTGTATTTGAATTCGTGAGGTAAGACGGGGGGCGAGCGCACCCGACTTTATGTTATGTCAGTTTATGTCATGACTGTTTAGCCAGTCAAACATTTTGTTGAGGCGCCATTTTTTAGACGTTGCGTTGTTGGACTTATCAAAGGCGATGGCTGACCATATGAATGAAATTAAGTTTGGCTGTGGTATTACAGTAAAGGCATTAAGGGTTATGTATAGTAACTTTAAACTAGAAAAAATAAAAAACAATACAAAACACTTATAATGAAAAAACTATTTTTTTTAACAAAAGTCACCGCAGTCCTAGCACTGTATTAAAGCAGTGTGTAGCCATGGGCTCACCACCTGTCACGATCGGCTCACCACCTATCACGATGGGCTCACCACCTGCCACGAAGGAGTAAAGTTGTTTGTAAAACAAGGCTGACCCCACATTATAATATGGGTGGGTGTGTATCTAAAGACGGATTACCCTCTTCTGCAGGGGATTGAAACCGTGAATAGATATACCTATGAATAAATAAAATGGGTGAAACAGTTCAAATATTGACAAAAAATAGGTATGAAAACACAAAAAAATATTCCGAAACGACTCATGTGTGATATCATTGACAAATAAAAATTTCAGGACCACGTATACATCTCTCATGAATAATGTACGACCGCGTTACGTCACACTCATCCGATAGGGATGGGATTATTGAAATTTATGCAAGAAGCGACCTGCGTCCTCGTTGTGTCTCAACTAAGGAGTAATTCTATCTAACCTGTTTTTCATACAACCTGTGCGAAATCTATACATATAATAAACATATAGGCTACATATAATTACGCTATCACCTATGGTGAACGAGCAGTGGACCTTTATTTCTTCAACGCATTCTGTAACAACGTGTAACCTAATTTCATGTCGCATTTAAACTTAAGTGAGATGTGGAACTAGCTAGATTTTTTCAACTCACACAAAGCCATTTATTTTATGTTAAAAAATCGTGTAAAGTCATAACTTAGATGTGTTATAATTTTTCACCATATAAAAATGTTTCCTATTTGCTAACTAGATGGCGTTGGCATCGAATTAGATCGCGCTATGGTTTCGTTCACAAAAAGTGATTTTATGAGTACAGATGTCGCTGCATCAACCTGTAGAAACTAGGGTTACCTGCGTTGCTATAAGTTATCGTGTGCTTGGTCGAATTTAACGTGAAAGCATTTCCTGAAATATTAATAAATATTTACTTAAATAAACTTCAATCGGACTACTGCTTAGCTATATGTGTGTAAATTCTCAGTGTGTAAAGTAAACTCAGTAGAGTTGTATCCAGCTTAGAAGAACTCATTCGCTGTGTGTACGGGGACATCAGTCGTATACCGCACTAGCAGAATTCTTGGGTGTGTGAGCGGGCCATTTTGACGCCCAAAAATGATCAGGCTGCAGCAATTAACGAATGCATTCTCTCGGAAATTGAGGGGAATGAAGTGCTATAGACCTCTATAAATACTGTCGTCGAGCAAGATGACGCAACACATTATCCCGTGGAATTTCTGAACTCTCTGGTGGACTTCCAGCACATACCATCAAGCAGAAGGTCGGTGTCCCGATTATGCTTCTTCGGAACCTAATTCCTCCGAAGTTGTGTAACGGGACCCGCCTTAAAGTCATCTCGCTTCACAGACACACCATTGAGGCGGAAATTCTTAGGGGTTGTGGCGTCGCCGAGGCAGTATTTATACCACGCATTCCCCTCATACCTCATAACTTCCCATTCCAGTTCAAGCTCGTACAGTTCCCCGTGAGTGTTTGCTACGCGATGACCATCACTAAGTCGCAGGGGCAGACACTGAGGGCAGCGGGTGTCGACCTCAGGACGAGCTGCTTCTCACACGAGCAGCTGTACGTCGCTTTCTCCCGCGTCAACAGTCCTGACTCTCTTTACATTTTCGCTGCGGAGAATGTTGTTTATCGAGAAGTCCTACAAGTATGTATTTTTACCCTATTCTGTATTCATTATTTTTTTCATCTGCTTTAGTCACAACTTATGACTTAATTCAACAGAATCACCATAAAGTCATTTATTCAAAACAGGCTGAAAATCAGCGCTTTTTGAAGGTCAATTTTACAAAAGACAGTTTCCCTCTGTTACTCCACTTCCTGAAGATATAAAATGTAAATCAGAAACGGGTAAATGAATGTTATTTTAAAAGGTATAATCGTAGGTATTTTTGGTGCTGTATAGCGTTCACGCAGACGACGTCGCGGGCAGCAGCTAGTAATTATATACGCTGAAATGCCAAACATGTATAATTCCTTCGTCGAATACTGGTTGGTGGCTTACCCTGAACTAAGAAGTGCGACGTATCGTGAACCCTAATTAACCGCGTTCTCCCCTAACCCCCCTAAGGAACTTAATATAATGAATGAATATATATATAATCTTTTGAATTTTGATTTTAACCCGACAACAGCGAAGCCAAAAGGAAAAGAATATATGGGTTAAGCAGGTATGTATGTATATATGTATGCAGGTATGTTCATCTGTTTTTGCATTACTCCTTAACTACCTAATACCACCTCGTCGTATCGTAATTTGACAAATGAGGTATAGTTAGAAGTGTCTTAATGGTGCTGGGTATAGGCTAAGCAACGTCACACTCAGTCTTTCTCCAACTCTAACTCTTTAACTAAATTTTGTTTGTTAAGAGGAAATATCCCAACCTAGCCAATGCAGATATAGGTATTTGAAAAACACTTGCTGTCGCACTAGGACCCGGTCCAATATACGGATGTGCGAGGGACAACTGCGCCTCGGGCTGTTTTGCGTAGTCGTAATCATCAAAATCGGGGTGTCGTATTCCCCACTTTCCTTTTCCAAATCTTAACCAAATTTAATAAAAATTACTTCACCTTAAAGGTTATGAATTATTCCGTGTCTGTATGTTTTGTTTTTTTTTAAAATTAGTGGTCATATTTGTATAGCACACGTCTAAAGATGTCATAAAAAAGAGGAATTTTTTTGGACTTTAGCAGTGTCCCAATTTTTTATAGGAATGGCATCTAAAAAAAAAAACGTACAGACATAGTGATTGTGTATATCTATCATACATAAAAAAATAACAGCTCTAATGCCACAATTCAGGGAGGAAACAGGGGAATACGTTTGTATGGGGGAAAAGCGGGGTATTTTCTCTTAATAATTTCAACAAAAAATATTTTGAAAATCAGACAAACAAAAAACGTAGGTTTACAAGGAATATTTGTACTTTAAAAAGTCATTTGAGCACTATTTTCTTTGCATGGCCTGTTATACGCATAATGTTTAGCGATTTGCAAGTATTCAATAAAATCTGTTTTCTTTTCCTGCACTCTTCATCAAAGCTTTAACTTTGGATCAGCCTTCAAACACTACATATGTGAAAAAAATGCTTAATTTCTGGCCTTGACAGTAATTTATCCATACTATTTATTATTTTGAATAACTTTCACGCTCTTGCATACGGATTTCAAACAGTAAAATCTTTCACAGCTTATGAGATGAAAAAAAAAAATCTAAAATCCTATCCTATATTATTATGTTATTTTGTTTAAAAGAATCTACTAAAACTATCCAAGTGTAATCCCTCAGTCCTAGGACCTTATTGGAAACAGTGTTGAGCTATTCAGACTCTAGAATTCGAGACTAAAATGTATGGAAGTCTAACTTACCTCTCGAAACCCTTGAATATACATTTTACTCTCGAATTCCAGAATCCAAATAGCTCAACATTGTTCTCAATAAGGTCCCTAGATTGCGGTTTCAGGTGGAAGTAAACATGGCAGTCATATCTCATATATAATGTATGTTTACGTGACGCTCCGATCTGATCCGGTGGGAATTGGGATTATTGAAATTTATGTTTGTAGCGACCCGCGGGTTGGATGATTTTGGTCTTAGGATAATTCTACCTTATGTGGAATAATAAACTATGAAAAAGCAATTTGTTAAAGAACCTTGTCAGTTACCTACGTAGGAAATTGCAATAATGAAAACACTTTATATTATGATATGTATGTTTAAGTTTGTAACTCATTTTGTTTCTTTGAAATCGGTTCGCATTCTATATAATTTTTAAATTAAAGATTCCACACCGTTATATCTTGTTTTTTTGTTTAATTAATTATAATAGATTTTCGAGTATTTTATATTGCGATGAAATATATACTTTTAAACGTGTGCTTATGTATAAGCATAATTTATATCTATCTAAACTCTTTATGTAAGAACATGATTTGACAAAAAAAATTGAAAAAGTTAATCAAGCCAATGGTGGACAGGATTTTTGATTTCCGCTTCACTAATTTTCTTAATGGCTCGACCGCCACCCGGATAATAGAGGTTAAAACAGCATAAAACAGGTTATAATTCTTGGATTTGTCAAAGTCCAGTGTTTATTACTTTTATTATTGTTTTCTTTATTACGAAGGTATTTTGATACACCTAAAAACTTCAAAGATATAATTGCAAGTTTTCTATGTTAAAAGAAAAAAGGAATCCGAATTAAAAATGGTCATCATTGTCAACGACCTTATTTTCCAATTTTTTTTTTTCTATTCAACTCTCTAGCTCAAGAACTATTGGAAATTCGTTCTCAATTTATACGATTCTTTATTTAATTTATGAAAAATAAAGAAAGAAAAAAATTGCACAAAGTAAAGTTTAACACAGCTCTGGTTGTTTTTCTTTTCTTTTTAGACAGCAATTAGGCGATGCGGGTGCCAGTTGCTATTTTGAGGAAAAGTTGGGTTTGCTGGAAAGGTTGTGTATTTTTGTGATATTTTGAAAGAGAGAAACATTTAAACGTAAGTTTAATTTAGAAACGAAATTATCGTTACACATTTTCTTATAAGTTAAGCATTATTTAAATTAAGATATACTGCGATATTTTTTTTACCATTTTAGTTATTTACTCATGGCTTTGTTTCCTGTATTTTTTTTATTTGATATACTTTTATGGTTAAACAATTTAGGAAACAAACTCACGGACTAGAAGTTAAACTGAAAATATTGATTTTAATTGATTAAGGTGTTACGTAGAGGTGCACGTAGCCTAGTTATATTCGTCTATTGGAATAGATATCTGAAATAAGGCTACGTCGGGCTTGGTCAGTTATTAGATGGGTGACCGTTTTTCTAGGTTAGTCTGTGATACGGACGGCTATTTGTGGACAAACAGAAAGGTTAAACGTTTATCTTAGCCATTGTCATATGACAGAAGTCGTTAAGCCAAGTCAAAGGTGTTATAAGCGACCTAAAAACTTTGGCAGTCGAGTGGCCGGCCACTAGCTCGATAACGTCCACCAATACGCAATGGGCTAACGGGGTGGTTTACGTCTCCTGTGCCCCTGCAGTAGCAGTGCATAACAGCCGAAACAACCATCTGGGTGTAGCTGCTATTCACGTCACAAAAGATGAACTGTAGGCCATAATATGTTAATTAAAGGTCTCGAAACCTATCTACGTTCATTTCAACTATGTTAAATCCATAAGTACTAAGAAATGGCCCACTTTCATAATGGTAAGGTAATTAAGTACCTAATAGTAAAAACTTAGGTAAAGCTACGTACTAGAAACTGTACACAAATCACACAAGATGCAATAGTATATTTTTTCAATGCCTGACAAAATGAACTGGTGACATCTCATTTGAACACGCTTATTATCCTAAAGCAAAGAATATAGAGTAGCTTCTATGTGTACTACTATATACCAGGTTGCTCGCGAGTGTAGTACCTAGGTACCTACCTCTCGAACTGTAACTTTATAAGTAAATGTTACAAATACACTACGTTACTTATGGAGGATAAAAGTAAGTTGAGAGTAGTTAGTAGATGCCAAAAATATTTCTGCTATTCAGATAATAAGAATGTTGGAAAATAGCTTTCTCTATTTTTTGCAGGCATTTATTTTTCTTACATTGTGTACAAACGAGCGCTTCGGGCTATTTTAATTTTATATAACCAGTGACTTCCCAGCAGCGAGATAATGAAGATTGTACTGGTTGAAAAAAAGGGTAACGCCCTGGTTATTAGAATATGAAAAATGCATTTAATGATTTTTTGGTAAAAAACTTTCAAATTCCTTATTTGTCGCTAATTCAATTCGCACTTGACGTTTTTCGAATACAAAACCCTTTTTAAAACTCAATCTTCTTTTTTAAGTCAGTTAAAACAGCTATGACTTTGTTATTTTTTCTTCTTATATATGTATATATATTTGTTAAAATTTTATACATTTAATTTTACCAACAAAAGGTTTTCTAAAAATTGTTTATTCTTTATATCAATTTAATACGCAAAGGCAAATGAAATATACCGGCAATATTTCACATTCAAACGCTGGGGTTAATTAATGTAAACACTGTGTCAGGAGCTGAATAGCCGAACAAAAACTGAGATGAAAACCGTTATTGTCAGGCTATTAATAATTTTTTCAAAGTGGAATATACACAACACAATATTTAGGTAGCCAAAAAAATATACAGAAAATTTCTCTAAAGAATAAATGCTTTACTTGTATCATGTCGACTATCTATCTGTCTGTCTGCCTGTCTGTCTGCCTGTCTGTCTGCCTGTCTGTCTACCTGTTTGTCTGCCTTTCTGTCTTCCTGTCTGTCTGCCTGTCTGTCTGCCTGTCTGTCTGCCTGTCTGTCTACCTGTTTGTCTGCCTTTCTGTCTCCCTGTCTGTCTGCCTGTCTGTCTGCCTGTCTGATTGCCTGTCTGTCTGTCTATCTGTCTGCCTGTCTGTCTGTCAGTCTGCCCGGCTATCTGTCCGCCCGTCTATTTGAAATAGTTCAAATAAATCCACAGGCCACATATCATATTATCAATACAGTCCGCATTGTAGACCTCCTTTACATAATTTGTTGTAGTTACATAAATAAAGGCAGCAGATAAACAAAGAACTGGGTCTGGTGAAGTATAATAGAGAAGACCTACCCAGTAAAGAAAGATATGTATGCGAAGCTAAGCAACTTCAGGCGCAGTCAATCGTTGATTGGTTTTTTTGGGTTCTCCATTGTTTAACCGTGGGCCCAGGCTGATGCTATATGACAGCAATGGTTGAGCCAAAGTCAGATGCCTTATGGGTGGCTTGAAAACTCTAGCAGTCAAGTGGTCACTAGCTTAAATACGTATATATATACTAAATCCGCAATGGGCCATGATATACCACACTGGATCATGGCCTAAATCTACTTTCTTTAAGGACGTAAAAAGGTATAGGTAACAAAGTGCAGAGGCAGAAAAATCTCTACATATTTTATTAGGTACATATATATCTAGATTATTGGCAACAAATAACTACTCCTACCTACTTTCGAGAGCTATTTCAAAAGTTATTACGGCAAGTGATTGTCCAACTTAGAGAAAGAGGCAAATTAGGTAATAAATTGAATTTATTTGCAGTGTAAACTAGCCGTTAGTTAGAAAAGCTCGTGGAGTTGTCGGTATAGAGTAGAATTACTACTTTTGGCTAGGTTCCAGCGTCGAGGGCCAGGTGCTGGCAAACATGACCATATCAATTATATAGCTGGTCAAGTGTGAGTCGGATCACGACTAAATCGCGATCAGCGTTCTTTATATCTAATAACACGCTATGGTAAAATCAAAAATGGTATTAGAAGTTTACTCTAATTGGGCAGAGTTTTAATAACGAGTTTTACATTTTAGTACAAAATACCTTAGTGCCTAAAGACAAAATTCTACAATGAACTAACTAAGCTGTAGGATATGGATGACTAGCTTTTACCCGCGGATTTACCCGCCCTAAATTCGGTTATTAATGTAGGATTTCAACAGAAACTCTTCAATTTAAAAAAAAAACGATTTAAACTTGACGTTTCCAAGTAGCCTGTGTCCTTCCTCGGGACTTAAACTATCTGCATGCCAAATTTTATCTTAATCGGTGCAACGGTTTAAGCGTGAAGAGGTTACAGATAGACAGACAGACAGACAGAGTTTCTTTCGCATTTATAATATTCTTCTAATATGTTTAGATTGTCATGACTTGGCATGTAGCCTAGACATAGCGAAGGCGTTCGGACGGGTCTAGCACCGGGGTCTTCTATCGAAGTTGCCATCTTAAGGAGTGCCCGAGGGTTTGTGCAAATGGGTGGCTAGCTTTTTGACCGGCAGACGCATACGAACCGTAGTTGACGGTATTTGCTCAGATAGCATGGATATTAATGCTGGTGTCCCGCAAGGCTCTGTGCTGTCTCCTACGCTGTTTCTACTGCATATCAATGATAGGTTGGACATCAACAACATACATTGCTATGCAGATGACAGTACTGGAGACGCTTTTTACACGGGTCATGCAAACATCCCTCGATCCGCTGTGGAGGAAAACCGCGGAGAACTTGTGTCTCAAATCGAGACCACACTGTCCCAGGTCTCTGACTGGGGACGGGTAAACTTGGTCCGATTCAACCCTACAAAGACACAAGTGAGCGCGTCCTCCGCTAAGAAAACTCCATTCACTGTAGTCCCACAATTCCAGAACACTCCCCTCTCCATCTCCAAGAGCATTGGGATCCTTGGTGTCGACATCTCCAGCGATGTTCAGTTCCGAGATCATTTACAAGATAAGGTGAAGCTGGCGTCCAAAAAACTTGGTGTACTCAACAGAGCGAAGCAGTACTTCACGTCGGGGCAAAGGTTGTTACTTTACAATTCGCAAGTTCGGCCCCATATGGAGTACTGCTGCCATCTCTGGGCAGGTGCACCCGGATACCAGCTTGGCCCTTTTGACTCGTTTCAACGACGGGCTGTGAGAATTGTCGACGATTCCAAACTCACTTGCGGTGTCGAGCCCTTAAGTCTGAGGAGAGACTTTGCCTCACTGTGTGTGTTCTACCGCTTGTACAATGGGTTGTGTTCTGATGCCCACGGCTACTTTCTACCATCGCACCGCTCGCCATCGGCAGGGAATTCATTCTCACACTTTAGAACCTAAATGGTCGCGTACAGTACGGTTTCAGAGACCTTGTTTTCTGCAAGGACTACAGTATGGAGTTCTTCAAGAAAGAAGTTATTAGATTTCTGAAGGGTCGGCAACGCGCAAGTGATACCCCTGGTGTTACAAGCGTCCATAGGCTACGGTGACCGCTTACCATCAGGCGGACCGTAAGCTTGTTTGCCACCTTAGTGGTATTAAAAAAAAAAATACTTATGGTATTAGCAGCCTAGTTTGTAATGTGACCCACTGCTGTGCAGTGGGTGTGGGTTCGATTCCCGCACTGGACAAACATTTATGTAATAAACCTTTGTGTTTGTCTCATAAATTGAATTTTATTTTACCTATGTTTAACTATATAACCATTTTAAAAAACCAATAAAAGTAAATCAAGCAAAATCAACCGAGTGCAATAAATAATTCCCCATTAACTTTTAAGCCTAAACGACCTTTTTATACTCCTAATAATTTCCAACTTCCGTTTCCGCAGACTGTTCACATATTATACATCCAAGGATAATGGAGTATCGAAATACAGTATCCCACAGTATGTCAACGGAGTTATAATTTGTTCTAAACGTTCTTAAAGTTTACAAATTTAAGCTCTTACAGTCAGTGGCGCTACTGTCCAAAAAACTAGGATATATACAGAATTACCGCTTATTAAGCCCGTTTTATCACCTCATAGTGATAAGAAAATACATAAAACATGTGATGTGATTTTTTTGCAGTTGTGGGTTTTGAATTTTTTGAACTTGGCGCTGCCGTCTATGCCTAGGTATAAGAAGAATTAACACAACATAGTTAAAAATCGTTGTTCTGCCGCTTTGTCGACTGTTGAGTTAAACTTGTAACTCATCGGGCACAGTATTACGCATGCGCTGGTCCACTGTTCTTTCGCAAGGCCATATGAAAGGAAAAGGAGTGTTCTGCAAAAACTTGACGCATAGAGTAGTGTGCGTTTAGAGATTGCTATGTTTTAATTTTATCAGCACTAAATTCACAGTAACAAAAGTACAGTACTGTACAGCTCTCAGTCTCTTGGGTCATCTGTAAGAGATCTCATCTAGAGATGAGCTTGACCTTTGTCATTGTAATTTTTGTCTTGTTTAGTTGTAATGTATGTGTGACACTGTCCTCGGTCTGTATACATAAAATGAATAAAAAAGTTAGAAATATAATAATTATTGGCAAGCAAAAGGTAATACTACTTACTTCTGTGTAATATATAAATATAATGATTATTGGCAAGCAAAACGTAATACTGACTTACTTCTATGTAATATATAAATAAAATGATTATTGGCAAGCAAAAGGTACTACTGACTTACTTCTATGTAATATATAAATATAATGATTATTGGCAAGCAAAAGGTAATACTGACTTACTTCTATGTAATATATAAATATAATGATTATTGGCAAGCAAAAGTTACTACTGACTTACTTCTATGTAATATATAAATATAATGATTATTGGCAAGCAAAAGGTAATACTGACTTACTTCTATGTAATATATAAATGCAATAGTGTTGGTTTGTTAATTCTTCACTTGGTGATATTTTAAGACTAAATTAAATAATAATATAAGGCAACATAAATGTATTATATTTCAATTTAGAGCAAGGATCATATCCTACTAATATTATAAATATTAAAGAATGTCTGGATGGATGGATGTGTATAACTCAATCACGTTTCGACCACTAGATGGATCAGGATGAAACTTGGCGCACATATAGGTTAGATCCTAGTTAGAACATAGGCTACATTTTCCCGCGGGAATATTTATAACCTAGCTTAAATGAACTATAGCTACAGCTTTAGCTTTTTATAGCAAACTTCATTAGTATAATTAAGGAGTTTCACACTGATAATCGAATTTAGGGCGGGCGAAGCCGCTGGCGAAATCATGTAATTTATAAAAATGTTTCCGAAAGTTGTTTTCTTTGCTAAAATTGTATTTAAATTAGTACACAAATATAGTATGAGAAGTCCAAGCTGTTTTAGTAGAAACAATTTAAAAATCGCCATTTATGTTTAATCTATTTAAATATTTATCTTTGTATTTAAATTTCAAACACTTTCATTGACATTATAATAAAGAAAACAATATAAAATGTAAATTTCTTTGCAATATTTAATATATACATATTTAATATCACGTACTACCTACTTTTATATTACTGATTGGGGTCAAAGCCATTATGATTACAAACTAATCATGTTACGCTGTAAGCGAGCAGCTGTCAAATAACTTAAATAAATGTCGCGTAGTCGTACTAGTTATTACTTAACAATAAGCATTTACATAATGCCTCGATTTTAGGCCACTGAACCACGTCTAACGCAAATGATTATTTATTTATTATGATTCCGACGCTGTCTGTTTGTTTTGACTGCTCTGTGGTTGTCTACGCAATGAGGTCACTAGCTTGCCTTACATTAGAGGACCATTGTTATTTTGACGTTAAATCTGTTAAATCTGTTAAATCGACAACAATATTTTTGTCGTCGTTTTCCTGATCAAAGATATATAAACAAGTTTTCAAAACTTTATAATACAGATTTGGTATGGGTTTAATTAAGTTTAAAAATAATAGTTCTTTAATATACATGATATTTTGAAGGTTGCTCTTATTGCGGTATCAATAAAATATGTTAATTTTATTAAAACATTAGATTCAAAACATCTGAAAAGATTGTTCTTAGCAAATAAAAAGTAAATAAGAAAATATTTAAGTCATTTGTCCAGTTTTGAGGTCAATATGACATTTAAGAGTAACTCTCCGTCCGATATTTCAGCAGCGCAATTAAGTACGTTAAACGTATAAAGTCTCAAATGTTGCCGAAATATCACAAGAAACCGATTTAAAGTAGGGTAAGTACTTAAGCTTAATATGCTGTTAGAAGATAAATGTTCCTTACTCATTAAAACATACGCCATGAGTGGAAGTTATATGACTGATCGATCCATTAACACACTTTGTAGTTACGTGTTGAGACACAAATAAAGCTCAACGAAACTGCATGAACCAGGTAGCGTGAGCTAGTGTAGCAAACATACGGACAGATATTATTGCATGAAATTATATTTTTAATTAATATATTAATGCAAAAGTATGTCTGAATGTTAGTCCTCAACGACATTATAAAGCATTCAATTGCCTTTAGAATTTGTTATCCCAATGTAGAGGGCAATATAAGCCGGAAAGCTAATTTCTGTAATACTAACGATGTGCGTGTAAATGTACTAAAAACCATAACACAGGCCATTAAAATTACTACGAGATAAATAAATAAATAAATATTTTTTGGACATTACACACAGCGCCGTCTGGCCCCAAAGTAAGCAAAGCTTGTGTTATGGATGCCAGACAACGGATACAAATACGTAATTATTACTTTTTTTTGTAGATATATACATATCATATATATAAATACACCCAGGATCAGGACAAACACAAATTTTTATATTGTGACATAAATGTTTGTCCAGTGCGGGAATAGAACCCACACCCTTTGCATAGCAGCTGGTCACACTACCAACTAGGCTACAAGGGAGTTATTGTATGACATCACAGATGTATTTGTTGTATACTTATTAAGTATTTTGTCTATTATAACGCCTTAAAACTTTTAATGTATTGAATTTAAGATTTTTACTGTTTTGTAGATACTTTTTTTGACTTTTTGCTACAACTTACAGTCAATGCACTAAATAAAAACCATTTCTAATTATTTAACTTATTTTCATTACAAGCAAATGCAATTTACGCTTTAAAAAATTGCAAAAATGTTGTTTCATTCTTAGATAAAAAATGACTCTTTTTACATTATACACTAGACAAAAACCAGTTTTATAACAATTTTTTTTTCAATAATATAGTTTTCTCACAAAGACGACATATTTCGCCAAATTACATGTTAACCTCAAGAATTCCCACTCTCCCACTCATGTCATTTTAAGTCAATTCAAAAATATAACGCCTAAGTTGTACGACAGTTTTTCATTACTTACGTTATGCGTTATGTTATTATTGATATTTAAAAAGTGTTTTATTTTTCATTAAAAGCGAGATTGAAAAGGACACTAGGTATATTTATAAGAGTACCGTACCCAAATAGTTCAGCAAAACTATTTAATATTTTTACTATCTCAATGAAGATGGTGATTGCGAGCTTTGATACTGAGATGATCTGAGGTGACTTATTCGATAAATCCTTGAAAACTTGAACATCCTAAAGGTGAGCTTTTGTGGATGGAGCTTTAAAATGCACGCATCACAGGAAGCAATTGCAAGCTCACAGTGAATTAGCTACAATTTACGATTTTTGTGCAATTGCAGTTGATTTAAGTACAAGTCCTTTTTATAGCTGGCGTCTTATCAATGTTATTTATAATCGTAAAAGGTGATGTATTAGTATTATATTAGTAAGTATGCTAGATTAGCAGAAACCTGATATAAAAATAAATAAGTAGAGCCACAAACCTTACATATATAAATCGCGCCCTAATTATAAAATAGAATTTTACTTGCAACAAAAAATAAATATAAAATCAAATTGAAAAAAGAAAGTGAATATCGATAGACATTTGATAGACTCTTGAAAGACATTACACAGAATCATCGCAATGTTTTGGTAAAGTTCCATTGGCAATCGTAGGTGCAACTACTGCTAAGCTAATTTTATTATTTCTTTATCTACTAGTCTTTGGCCCCGGCTCCGCCCGCTCTAAATTTCGCTATCAGTGTAGAATTCCTCGATTATACTAATTAAATTTGCTATAGCTATTTCATTCTTTTAAAATTCGGTTGAAAAAGGGTATGAACTAAACTTCGTTTTTTCAGTCCTTCTCCATCTCTTCAGTTATCTCTTTGCCAAATTTTAGCCCAACTGGATGCTGTGTTGCAGCATGACACAGTGTGAGGGTAACAAACTCTTACAAATATAATAATAGTAGGATTTCATTTATGTATTAAAATAACAATAAAGATCTTTTTTTTTTTAAATTGCTGAGTACTTTTAAATTTTATGAGTGTTTTTCCAGACGAGAAGCTTGTCTTGTAATTTAACACTTAGTGTTAAATTACATTTGAAATATAATTTATGACTAATTTACCTAGTTATTTAATGTCAGGTGAATTAAATAGCAGCCAAGCGATCAGTATCTTGACCTTGCTTCCTGCTTTAAAGTTACGTTACATCATCGATACCAATTAAATTAAATGTCAAGAAATATTAGTATTGATGTGTTTTCCTGTAGTTTGCATTAATTTATCAGTTTCAGTTTGTATACATTTGTGTGTTTTTTTTTACTGGATTGCTGTTTTTATGGGGTTTCAATGAACTTAATAGGATTTGATTACTATTGAAACTATGTTTTTATTTACGGTTTTATTAAATTAAAGAACATTTTAATCATTATCATTTGAAACATGAAATTCTGATTTTATGCATATTAACCCATTTCTAGTAATATAATATTTTCTGCCATAATATTTTTTATAACTTTGCAAGCCGGTAGGTTGCCAACTCAGCTGTTAATGCTAAATCTACTTGTTTACATATCTAACACGCTCTTGTTTTATCATTGTTTTAAAGACAGCCTCTATTTGAATCACAAAACTATTTAATTCCGAAAAAATTATGATTTAGGTACAATATTACACTACTTAGGTAATTGTATTGTTTTTAACATTGAAAGTATAGAATGACAAAGTAAAGCAGCAGTGTAGTTCAATCGTTATCATATCGAAACCAGACAGTTTAACTGAATTGAATTGAATCCCAGATACATTGTGAAATTATTCATTCAAATTTAATTTGTTTACTTAATTGCCCGTGCACAATCACTAAACCATTTTCCAAAGCAACCGTGACACAGATAACTTACACCTCGTTCAAATTTCATTAGACATCTTTCTGCTTCTGAATGCGGCTAGAGTGCAGAAACATTATGTAGTAGTTACCAAGTGTAAGGCGACACAGTCTTTACTTCACGATTACTCCAGTAACATTTTCTGAAGAAGGCTTTTGGTTCCATTTTGTTCCACAGACACAAACAACTTTGTAGCACATTAGAGTTCGCCACGAAAGATAAATTTTCCAATGAGGTCACTTTTTGTGAGACGATGCAACCCTGGTGAAATTGACGGGAAAAATAGTTTGGAATACTTGTTGTCGATATTCTTGTCCGTTAGCTGCAGCAAGATTTTTTGTTATTTTTTTAATGAATTTGTTAAAATTATATCAGTAGTTTTTTTATGTAAATGTATATCATTGTTAATCAACGACAGATAGGGAGATTTTTTACCGTAAAATTGTTAAAACTATTCAATATTTCCGAATCCGAAATTCGAGTACCTGTGGTAGTTAGGTACTCATCTATACAAATTTCGAAATATGCAGCAGAAGAAATTTAATAATCATATCATTAGTTGTGACCAATAAATATTAAAAGATAAAAAAATACGCAAGTCGACAAATAAACAACTTAATATCGTAATTAAAGTTTTAATGATTATCAAAGACTGATTAATTAAAATAATGGTTTTAATAGTAAATTAAAAAGATTTCAATGTTAAAACTAATCAAATCAAATCAAATTAATTTTAACATACACGTACGAACATGTTACATACAAAGTAACATATTTACAAATAGTTATTGCGAAAATAGTATTACACTAAATCAAGTAATTATCCTCGTTTTCTTACTAAAATTGCTTCATAGGAACACTTTTTGACCTTAATGGAAGCTGCAACAGACATATTTTTTAATGAAAATAATTATCAGGGTTAATGATATACTAGTTATACGGATGAAATATTTTGTGAATGCAGTGGGTAAGTGTGGGAAATGTGAACTTATAAGAACGACAATGCGTGAACTGCGCCTATAAAAAAATTTAAAACTAGATAAAAGAGGTGTATTTGTATAATGAAGATATTAAAAAAAGGTTATATTTAGGTCAAAGTATTTATTGATGCTATTAATTATAGCATGACGTTGTATTCGTATAATGAAAGTATTAAAAAAGGTTATATTTAAGTCAAAGTATTTATTTATGCTATTAATTAAAGGATGACGCTGTATTGTATATAATAGGTACAGATTAGTGTACAGAAAGTATGTATGTATCATATGTATATTGCAGCCGTTGCAGATCAGAATGTGTTTTGTAGGTTTAAGAACTTTAGCAAATAGTGCCATTATAAAATCATCTAATTGAAGAATTTAACAGTATTTAGCACAATATTGTCGTATATAATATAGTTTTATCCAAATTTTCGACTTTTCTAAACATTGATCATATAAATAAATGTAAAATTTAGTATATATCGCCAAAATCAAAGTAAAATCAACGGTTAATACATATCACTACTTTATAGGAGGCGTATACCATTTTAATTCAAGATATAAAAACTAAAGACAAGGATCTAAGTCTCATGTTCCGTATAAGTTATCGATATAATTGAATCACAATTCATCGACTAAGTCCCTTCATTAGCTGATGATCTATCTGCCCGAACGGCATTGCGGAACTACCGTGGCGCTTTGGGTAGGTAGGGTAATTTCAAATTAGCGCTGTTCTCCTCATAAAATATGCACAGACCGACTAATGGATCGGGCATTTTTAGGTCAAACGTCTATCTAGAAAAGTCCATTAAACTTTAATCATTATTGAGTTTAGACGTCAATTTGGATGACGTTTTATTCAACAAAGCTCTTATCGTAATGGAATATAGAAAATAATACAAAGAGTATATTTGATTCAGACAATATGCCTATGCATAGCTTATTGTTGGATACGTTTTTCAATCTGAAAATAACCGTAGGACTTAGATTTTATTTATAAGACTGATGTTAAAATATCCTCGATCCTGCTAATCAGGAAATTTGGGGACCGTTCGGTATTTTACACTGGTTTCAGAATTCGCTCCTGGCTAGTATTATATAGTCTAAGGTCCTGGTACCAACACTTGGACATTCGGAACCTCTGATATCGTGAGAACCATGTTGACACCGTTGATACCAGCCTTGTTAAGCAAGGTTCCGTCACAAATTACATGTTGCTTGCATTAAGTGACAGTTCTACCACCTTTATCGTTTGAATATTCTTGGGGTAATACTTGGGCTACACCATCGTGCTTAAACACGAAGATATTGAACGCAGCCATACAGTTGCTTCAAATGACGACTTAAATGGCGTGATAGGAGTATGGAAGGTCCCAGGGTCATATTGCGCATGAAGCGCATTCTTTTTTGACCGACTTCATTGAAGGAGGAGGTTCTCAATTCGAATGTTTATATAATTTTTTTATGAGCTTGTGAAGCCAATGCGTTGAAAGCGCACAAGAAGAGCAGTCATATTGCGCATGAAGTGCATTCTTTTTTGACCGACTTTAATAAAGGAGGAGGTTCTCAATTCGAATGTTTATATATTTTTTTATGAGCTTGTGCAGCCAATGCGTTGAAAGCGCACAAGAAGAGCAGTCATATTGCGCATGAAGCGCATTCTCTTTTGACCGACTTCAATAAAGGAGGAGGTTCTCAATTCGAATGTTTATATATTTTTTTATGAGCTTGTGCAGCCAATGCGTTGAAAGAGCACAAGAAGAGCAGTCATATTGCGCATGAAGCGCATTCTTTTTTGACCGACTTCAATAAAGGAGGAGGTTCTCAATTCACACCGTAGCCTATGGACGCTTGTGTATGTTCGGGCTTAACTGTGACATATATAGACGGATGTGACAAATTCTTTTTTATATACTTCCAAGGTGTTCCTATATTAATGTAGTGAATTTAAAACCTAAACTTTAGCTAAAAAAAAATAATTGGTGGGAATTTGGAACTGGCAAAACGCTTTTTATGTTGATGATTGTATCAATTTTTTTACGAGTATGGATGTTTTTAGTAAAAAAAAAAAATTACCGGTTTATTTTAACCGGGTAAAAAATAAAAAGATGCAGTTAAAAGGTTACATTATATTACCTTATTTCCAAAAATCAAATCTAAATTAGAGCCTGAAGTTGGTGTCTATGTATCGAACAGTTTATTTTGTTTCTGTTCAACAATTTTGGTTTAGATTGAATGCGCGTATAGAGCGAGTGGTCTTTCTTAGAAATTATATTAGTTAATTTCCACACATAATTTGGAATTTTATAATGTTGTACTCTTATTCTTTAAATGAAAACAAAAAATTTAATATATAAACAAGCAATTTATAATCCTAGCAAAGTAAAATACAAACCACTAAGGTATTACAAACAAACAACCAAGTAAATCAAACAACGAGACCTTCTGCCAAAAACATTAAAGGGTTGACCCTACTCTCCGTCGGCCGAGCTGCTGAGATAAAATCAGCAAAATAATTATTGCTGAAAGCTTTATTTCGATTATTTGTACTTTTGCATTATTTATTTTCCAAACCCCTTCTGTGCATTGATTGTTTTATTGATTGATTGATTGCTTAGGTATAATAAACAAATAAATATTGTCTCGACAACCAAGGCTTGCACTATATGTACCAGACAACTGATCAAAATGCTTATATACTTTTGTCAATACATACATATTATATGTGCATACATAACACCAGAATTATGACAAACTCAAATGTTCATCATACAAATATTGTGTGTGTATCACTTTCAGCTCCCAACTAAAATACTGAGCAATTACTTAGGATAAAAGTAATGCCTATTTTTTTCACGTATTTTAAATAAACGTGATTAGTGATAGATTGAAGTAACAATTTTAATTATTTGCTGAAAAGAGACTGTGATGCTGACCGTACGCAACAAACACAACAAAACGCTTATGTTACTTCGCTACATTTCAATCACCAAAAGCTTACTGATTTATGTGCGAGAGCTTTTATAATTTTGTTTGCAATAAAGTTATGATTGGAAAACATTCACCCGTGAGTACATTTGGAAGTCGGATTATGACTAAAGTTTATTTTAAAGATGGCCGTGTCAATAGTTCAGCTAAGTGGTTACTTAACTTGCAATAATCGTATGATATCGAACATTTATTTACCGAAACAAATATATGTATATCTTTAGCTGTCAAACACTTGTCGGTTCTGTGGCTCAGTAGGTAATGACTCGACTGCTGAGTTGAGAGGCGTGGGTTCGATTTCCGCACAAGACAAACTATTTATTATTTGTGTTTGGCTTGAGACTGGTTGTTTTTTATGGATTAGATTACAATGTACAGGCCTTCAGAGTTTGATGGATACAATTCTGCACTGTGCGTAGAAGAAGGGATTGTATTTTCCGTATTTTGTGGGAAGCTTTCGGTGATGGCTGAAAGGGCTTTGAATTTCAGGCAAAATCCGTTTAGGCTTATATTTGTGTTGCTACCGAAAACGAAATACTCAAGCGAAGCGTCATCATTATCAATAATATATTAACTTGTAATTTCAATATTGCCTGTGGCTCAAACCTTAGCTTAAAAGCTGTTAAAACGCATGCTCATTTATAAAATGTTAGTTTTGTTCATAACACAGCTTTGACGACTTTACAGTTAACTTATACGTAGCGAAAATGTACTTGCAAAACTAGAGATAACTAAGGGGTAAGTTACTTACTGTGTAAGAGATTGGTTAAGCTCTCATATGTTGTAGATATGTATTGAGTACGTACCTTTCAACGAATTTAAATTGTCGATACAGGAAAAATAGTTTACCCTTAAGGATTCCTGTTAATGGACACTGAAAGCTGACCTGATCTAATTTGGTAATTCTGTTTCTTTACTATGGCGGCATTGAAGTTCATTTAACTTAATTTTTATTTCAAATGACCTTCGAATCTTGGGCATGTTAAGAATTCAAAACTTCTCAAACATTTTTGCGCTAATTTTGATTGGTTTTAAAAACTGTAAATTGTATATGACGATATATTTTAGACCAAAACACAAGAAGGGACAAAAAAAGCGTCCATTATGAAGCGGCTGATGATAATTTGGAGCAGATTGTGGATGTCCCCTTGTAATTTACTGCCCTCTTTGTCGGGTAAATTAATTTTGTGTGCTTACTTGCTGTCCCTATTCTACCGCGTGGTTTGTGTCTGACATTGTCTGGTCTCGGCTCGTTTGTTTTTTTGTCTGTCACAATGGCTTACGATTCTTCGTATTTTATTTCTTGTTTGTTTTGTTGACATTTTCAGAGGTGCGCTTAGTAGTTTAGAAAGCACGTTTTTACTACGATAAGAAAGCAGACTGATTTGTCTTTGGTCGCATCTGTATCTGTTTACATAAATGAAGTTAGATTAATATGTTAATTGGATGTTTAATTGGTAATAAAAAATGTTTTATTTTTTAAGTTGAAACCCACGTATACTGGGGCCATAAATTACGTTGCACAAAGGACATTGGAAACGTTATGGTCGCACTTTACGCTGGTACGAGGCGCTCGGACAAAGCACTTGGCGAGTGGTGCCACCACCACCAGAGATTACAGGACAAAGGAGCTAAAAACCGTTAACGACGAAAGAAATAATTAATGTGTATTAACAAATCTAATAATCGGATTTTATAGGAATTCCTATTAGCTTAAGAAAAAGAAATACCTATGTTTAATACTATAATAATATTAGATATATTACTTGTCACATTTTGACTGGTTATGTTTTAGTCCGCAGAAACTTCTCAATGTCATTCATATATTTTGTAGCGTCTCCTACCCTTAGAATTAATTTCTTCCTTTAAAATAAGAAACCCCTTTCCCTTTAAATATGTTTTCATTTGTGGAAGACCATCCAATGAATGCAAATCCATAAGGCCCTGCTAACTGATTTACAGGGTGGAACTCATTTGATATTATTTCTAAACCATACACGATATCGAAATACTCATTATTGATCCTGAAAGTGTTTCATTGGCAGCTCATTGCATAACCTTAGCGTTCAAGGAAGGAAGATTCCCTGAAACCGCACTCTAGGTGAGCATTTACGTTCTAAGGTGTGAGGATGAATGCCCTGCTGATAGACGATACACGTGTCTCCATTCCACGTTTTTATACTTTACTTTGCTATTATAAAAGAGTATTTAAATAAACCGAACTGGCTGTATAAATTTAATTCTTTTGCCACGATTTAATTAAAAAAATTAAATGAGGAATGGCACCAAAAAAAAACAACTATTTGTTTGTACAAAAGGGTTTTGCGTTTTTAATTAAGTAATGATGGCGTATTCTAAAGTTGAAAAAAGAGACATGTTAAAACTGTATTGTCAAAATTGTTAAGGTGCCTATCATGCGACAAGCTAAAAACATCAAATTTTCGGATAGATCCAGTTTATTTTATAAACCTTTATTGATACCATTGGATAACCTCGTAAAGTACTTTCAGGGTCAATAATCATTATTTCGATATCGTGTATGATTTAGAAATAATCGAATGAGATCACTTAGCGTTTCTACCCTGTGTATTCTACTAGCTTCTGACTGCTATGACAAATACAACAAAATATTTCATAGGTTACTTCCAAAGAGAGAATCAGAGAGGAGAAATAAGCAATAAAACCTCTGCTAAGCTAGTACAGGTGACCAGTGCCCCGAAAATATGACAGCCCATGTATTCCATTCTGAGATACAGTTGACTTCCAAACATCAACGATGGCAATTTCAAAAAAGTTAGGTTAGTGGATTAATCAGTTCAGGAAAATCATTGGGTTAATTTATTTGTGCCAACTTAGCGTTAATCTCTTAACATTTCACTTTCACTTCACCTTTAACAGCTTACTATCCGTCTCGCAGTTTCTATTTCGTTCTTACCTTAGTACTGAATACTCACAAAGATCAGAGTATACATCCAAGTAGCAAAAAAACAATTTGATCAAGTCGTAAACCTAAATTAAAATAGTAATAAAGCTGTGTATTTTGGATGCTTGCTTAGAAATTGACAAGTGGTACATTGAGGGTAAGTAGAGCGTGGTAGATTCCGTCACGCTGCCGCCGCGCCGCCCGTGCGGGTGTGCGACACGATGGCTTCAGCAGCGCAAGTGATGGGCGGAAGCGATTCACTTATTTTTGTACTGTTTTGATTATACTGATTTTAACACTCCAATTAGTAAAAATAAGCTGTTGGTGAATGATATATGTCTACATAAAGGTAGTTACTCTTTCATGGAGCAATGTATACACTTTTACAACAAAGTTCCTAATAATATTCAAAAGCTATCAATAAGTAAATTTAAATATTTTATTTAACAACAACTTTGTAAAAAACCATACTACAATATGACTATGTAAATGATAAAAATGCATGGAACTGAAGATGCTCAAGAAGAATATAGGACGCATAGGTAAACCAAATTAAAATGGAAATAATATGAAATTTATAAATAAAATATATAATTTATAAAAATCAGTACGGCTTAAAAAATTTATCCAAAACATTGATTGTATTTGTATTGTGCACATTATTGCGAACCCGAGGGTGGGTCTGTTCAAAAAAATTTTTACACGGTTATACGGGCAATTTCTTGGGCAATGTGTGTATGGGAACAGGTGCCGATTGAAGTGAAGCAATTATTTTTATTAAATTGCTCCATATCGCTCGTTATAGTGTGGCAGTATTTCTAGCAACAATAACTACATATTGGCATCACTCTAATCTGCCTGAATTAGCCCTGGGTGTCGTGACGTCATAAAAGACAAAAATTACAATATAAATATAGAGCAATTCTAATTGCACGTGTAACTGCTACTTAAGAATCAAATGCAATCATATTTAAAAGTTTTAAGTTTGTAACTTGAACCAAAATTGTTAAGTTGCTATGAATTAACTAACAATGTATTCAAGACAATTTGTATCTCACATTTCCATCCGTCACAAATGATATTTCTTATAATATGCACCTTATACAATTGTCACTTTTTTCAACAATAATTATTATCATTTCAAGTGATAGTAAAACGTATTGTAATAAATGTGTTAAACAGTATTGTTTTAGGTGTAAGTGGCATAGGCCTTAGTAATATTAAATTTTTTTTTCATCTTATTTATCGTAGCATTCCTAATCATTGCTGTATTTCTTTTCTACCAAAGTAACGACTTTTCCTCTTAAGACAGCAATGTACTCGGAAGCGCCTAAATCTAAAATAGCATCATACCTACTGTTTTGTAAATATAACACATTACAAAGAAAGCAGAACTATCTCAGTGCAATTACATTTCTCCTTAAGATTCTGCTGTGATTTCCGATGCCACTTTATCTCTCTCTTTCTAAAAGTTTTTAGCATTAAGTGTACTTTACCCTTACTTTTCTTTCTTACAAAACTTTTACAGTTCTACATTACTTATTCCAAGAAAACCTTTTTCTTACAGTAACTTTTCTTGTCCAATTGAAACAAAGGTACTCTGTTTAACACGTTAAAGTATTTTATGATTTTTTATTAATTATTATTTAGTTTCCTTTTTTTTAATACCGTGATCATAGTGTACATAATGATAGAATGTATAAAAAATATTGTTACAATTATGTGTTAACATGATAATTTAAATTGTATTAAGGTAGGATAAAGATTGTGACTTATAAGAATAGGTAATTTACAAGTCAAAGTCTACAAAGGTACATAAATAAAATTAAAATTTTGTTCCAATTTGGCTGTTTTTATTTAAAAATGTTCGTTATAATAGTCCGAAAATGGTTTTTAGGAAAACAAAAATTGGAAAAGTATTTTTGTCCGTTAAGGTCCTGCAAAAGATTTTTAGTAACAAATTTGAGAAAATTGTAAAGAAAAGTCGGTAAATTGTTACAAACTGCACAACTCATACTATTTGTATACAGATAGAGTACATTAGAGTAATTGAATAAAAAAACTGAAAATATGGACTTGCTTAATTCTTTTTTGTTTTGTTTGTTGGTTCTTGGGTTTAATTCATATATGTTTTTTTTTTTTTTTTCTGAGCTGACTATGCAGTTGGCTGTTGCAGCCATTACTGCTTCACCGGGCTTTTGGGGCGAGACTCTGAAGGAGCCTCAGCCCATATAGCGCCCAACGCTCAAGGGCTTCCCGCGGGGGAAGCCTCGGCTTGGGTTGTCGCTCTCGGGGGCGTCCCTTCGACCGGCGTGAGTCTCGAACCCGAAGGTGAGTCACCGCCAGGAGGGGAGTTCCATCTGGGGACGTTAGTACGTGCCGAGGCCGCCTAACAATAGTTTTACGACCGTGACCGGGTCGATCGGGGGGACGATTCATATATGTATCATTCTTTATAGTTTTATACACCAGAAGGAGATAACCAACGGCTGGACACACAAACACATATTAATGTGAGAAGATAGAATCTTTTTACCAACCACTTTCGTTGGCTGATAGGTTGCTGCAATAACTAGAGTGCATCAGAACTAAGGTGGCTTCATATATTTCTCATAAAACGATACATAAATAACGATCAGAGCAGAATAATTAAATTAATTAAATTATAATTATAAATTATAATTTAATTTAATTATTATAATTATACCAAAAATATTTTAATTTAATTATTTTTCTATTACCGGTTTCAATGTTGTTTGCTATATAGTAAGAAGAGTCGGCAAGGAACTCGAAAGTTACTTTTTTTATTAAAAAAAAGATCAATATATGTGTGTAGGTAAGTAGATAAAACAAAATAGTTTAAAAAAAACTTTTCAACATTATTTATTAAAAATTATATATAATTATATTCTTATTAATGGAGTAGCCCAGGACCAGGCAACTAGGTAATCCTTTGGTAAAAATCGACCAAGTGAGTCGGCCTCGCGCACGAAGGGTTCCGTACCTTTATCTATGAAAACGGCGAAAAAAATATTAAATATTTGTTTTATTTCAATTTAATAATTTATTTTTAAAGTGAATATATAACATTGTATTTTGTGAATTTTTCAAGCGTCTACCTGTTGCTGTTGTCAATATCAAGCAAAAACGAACAAAAAAATTACGTTTCTTGTATGGGCGCCCCCTTAAATCTTTATTTTATTCTGTTTTTAATATTTGTTGTTACAGCGGCAACGGAAATACATCTTCTGTAAAAATTTCTGAAAACTAAAAATAAAGAAACTGATCATGAGATACAGCCAGTGACAGACGGACGGAATGACGACCCGACGGACAGCGGAGTCTTAGTAATAGTTTCCCGGTTTTTACCCTTTGGGTACGGAACCCTAAAAACCACGAAGCACCAAGACATTTTTATCTAAGATCTACATTGCTTTTTAACTTTTAAGTTCATCCATGAAAATGTAGGTAAATTAAATACACAAAGCTATTTGGACCATGGTCACTTCGGACTGATGGTCCATATGGAAACCCTTCAGGAATTTTATGCTCGAGGCCCATCTATTCTCAAAGGTTGGTTATAGGTTAAACGAGTTGCATAGTCTGCTTATTGCCACTTCAGCTAATTTTACAAGCAACACAGCTCTACAGATTTCTTTATTCCTATCAAATACTAAGCAAAATGCCCTTTTCAAATATGCCTTTACGTAATTATGGCATATTGCAGTCAGTTTTTGCGTCCGCAATGCAGCAAGAGGCCGATGGTATGTTGCATAACACTCTCCACTCGATTGCTTTTACTTTTACAAGTCAAAGACACAGAAACGTGATAAACTGGTTAGTTAATGGTTATAAATCGATGTGAACGAATTATTGTAATTGGTGTTGATTCTATTTCAGTTCCGGACGGGAAAAATCCAGGCAAGTAGGATATCCACGCGGAAGGAATTGTTAATTGACATGATAATTAAATTTAATAATATAGAATAATAATGCAAGCTTATAGCCAATTATGTAAGATCTTATTTCAATCATGTCATATAATAGTTAAAATAAAAATCATACAACAGCTATTTAATGTTAATCAACAGAAAAGTTTGAAAGCTAAATAATTTTCTTTTATTATTATTTACTTTTATTATAACACTAAATTGTCTATAAATTATTCGCGCCCTAAATCATGCCCTAGTCGTAAATGGGGGTTTGAAGCTTACTATATGAAAATTAGTTCTTAGTACTTAGTCCTTAAATTTAAAATTAATATTAAAATATTTTACCGTTTTTAGAAAATCATCCTAGAGGGTAAAATAGGGGAGAAAAATTTATAATTCTTTTTCTGTTTTTTTTTTATCAAAGTTGACCAATTTGCAATGGAGGCACCATAGGAAGCCTTTGAGGCTTAAAACGTAAAATACTCGAATATAATAATAGTATTTGAATTGTAATAGCCACAGATTTAGCTATCGTGTCCATTTTCTTAAATAAATCGAAATACTCTAGGTCAAGTCAATCAATTTTTAAAAACTAGGTAACGAAACCAAAATGTTTATCCGAAAGAAAGTGTTTTTGTAGATATTTACAATTTTCATAAGCTGAATGTGTCAAATGTATGAGCAGAATTTATTAGAAAAACAAAAACGTTGCAAATACTGTTCTACTGTACCGATGATAGTTCAGTTCAGGTAAATTCAACTATAATTTTTGCACAACAAGCTATTTGTAAAATTTCGATATATGGAATATATAATGTGATTAGAATCGCATAATGAACAAGTACATGAGCATATGTAATAGAATATAATTGAAAAAGAATTACTTTAGAATTATTTCACTTTTTGTTCAAATATACCGTTATTGACATGTCCCACATGCAATCAGGGTTGGATTGGGTAATGGAAACCAAAAAAATATATAATAATATAGAGCATATAATTGAGTTAAAAAAGATTAAACGAATCCTAATTTTAAAGGTTTAAGCGAAAAACTATTCTTCTTTAAAAACGCATCAATTCAGGTTGTTTTTTGAATGAGCTAAGTTGAAGGAGCTAAGTAGGTAAACTGTAAAGTAAAAAATGATGAAAAAACTGTTACTAAAACGGATCAGTATAGGAACAGCTGTTATGTGACCATCATGTGTGTACAACACGCAGTTTTTTTTTTGTTCAACGTCACGTAATCAATTGCAAGCGACGATTGCATGAAACTCCATTTATTGCAGTTCATATCTATAGGCGCAGGCGCAGGTGAGAAAGTAAAAGTAAAAGTCGTGACATGCGCATACGCTTGTTGTGTACTAATGAGGTAAGTGGTCGCCAAAAAAGGTTTGGCCACCAACATAAATGGTACAAGAACCTTTTCGAAATATGAAATTGACAGACATTAATTATTTAAGTACTCGATTATTTTCGGTTATCGGTGTAGGATTTCAATGGCAACTCCTCAATTATACAAAAAAAAATGGACTCACACTTGACGTTTTCAAGGAGCCTATGTCCTTTCCCGGGACTCAAAATAGCTCCGTACCAAATTACTTCAAAACTGGTTCAGCGGTTTAAGCGTGAATAGGCAACAGAAGGACAGACGGACAGTTACTTTCGCATTAATAATATTATTAGTATGGATTTTCTTTCGACGTAAAATATTTTAGGATGCCGCAGTCTAACTTTTCTAGATTGTCTAATTTCTGACCATAATTTTTTTTCCAAATTTTGTCTGTTGCATCGTATTGCATACCCAACATTAAAAGATATTTTGAAAAGTTTGTAGCTACTTATTTATACCTGTTGACCCTCGTATTTATCAAGCTATTGAGTGCAATGTCTTCCCGGGCGCAATTAAAGTAAGGTTATTGAGCAGGTAAAATTCTTACAAATTATACACATATATAATTTTGAAGAAAAAGACAATTAATCTTTTAAAGGGCGGTACAGAAACTGTCATTTAAATATTAGGCTAAAAAAGAGGCGTAATTACATTGAATTATCTAAAAATTCTTATAGTAATTCATATCTGACGTAGATGGTTAGAAGATTGAAAACATAACTTTAAAAAAAAAACCATCTTTACCATTAATTATGTCTGCCTACAAACGCAACTCCTGCCTGCTTCATCAGGGTGACTACACTCCCCTACAACCTGAAAAAAGTGTTCACAAGATTAACAAATGCCACTAGGTATCTGTAACAACCTCTCAGTTTTCCATTTGAATAAGGATAAATAAAAAAGTTTTGAAACCAGATATATAAACAATCTGGTTAAGGTCTCGGTTGTCTTTTTAATATTTATGAGCGCAGTAAAATTTGTGTCACAAATATTTTGGCGACCTTAAAATTGTATTTGTTTTAGTCAGTTTGTCTCGTTGGCTTAGCGCTAAAATGTGTAGGTTCTGACAATATTTGATGTTATTCAGGGGCCAGTCGATTCATATGAACGAGATAATCACAGTTTTGTTATTTTTTGGTTATTTTTTAATTCCTGTCCTAAAGCTAGATTTAAAACGTTTTGTGTTGTTTACTTCCTGCGAGTTGTAAATAGCACTTCTGCTAACAATTCAAATACATAAAATGGTAGCGGTTTCTGGCAGGTTTAGCTCTTTTAAGAACTAACTACCTTATAGTATAAGTAAGTATTATTTATTAGATATATTTTATTATTAAGTAGAGGATAATCTTTTGATTGCATATTTGCTATGAAAATATTTATTTACATTGATTATTATGAATTAATTATTAGAATTTAATGGTTGCTGTGTCCTTAGCTTTTATTCGTATTTTTTGTCAGTAATGCATTTGTCGTTATTAGCTATGTTTGATTGCTCTTTTCTTGCGGGGGTAAGAACACTGGGCATTTAGGGTCTGTGCCTATGGTTAGGGCCAACCTAGCTTGATACGCCACTCATCATACCAGTGAAGGTTGGTGTTCTACGGTTTGAGTACACTGATACGTCCAATATAAAAATTCAAAAAACATCAGAGGTCAGATATGTCACGAACGTCAGCTGTGGTAGAGAAACTTTCACGATATCTAATTTTCATTGATGGTTTATCTTAAATATTCCAACCTGACGTCTATACTAGACCGATGAGCCAATTACTACTTGTCTGGTGCAAACCAGAGTTGACACAAATCCTAACAATTTAAAATTGTGGCATTTTGTACCATTTGTAAATAATTACAAAACCAATTTTGTTTTTTAAGAAAATTTCTAAGTTTAAGAAAATAATATTTCTGAATGAATTATTTTCTTAAACGACGCACTCGTCACATTGTAAAACAAGTGCAAGTTTAAAAACTAAAACCGACTACACAATTTATAGTTAACAAGAAATTTATCTTAATTCTTTTGAGTTGTCAATATTATAAGACTTTAGTGTTCTGTGAATTTTTATATATTTCGAATGTCCGACGTTTTGAAATAATTTTGCAAGTAATGTTGGATTTAATATAACGTTACAGCCTATATTACCTCATTTATCAAAATCGGCTAAGTATTTAAGCCACTGCAGTGGAATATACGTAAATACTAATATACGAGTACCTTCATACATATAAGATGGGTTTCTTCATTTCTTCTCAGACGCTAAACGGTTATTATTATCTTCCATATTTTCTTACCAATAAGGAAAAACACCACCCAAGCGCGAGTCGAACTCGGGAACCGACGGTTCCGTACCTAATAAAATGTTTCGTTAGGTCGTCGCTCCGCGCCAAGGTTTTCTCTAAGGACTACAGACTTCTTCAAGAAAGGTTATTAGATTTTTGAAGGGTCGGCAACGCGTGAGTGAAGCCCCAAGTGTTGCAAGCGTCCATAAGCTGCGGTGACTTATCATCAAGCGGACCGAAACCTTTTTACCACCTAAGTGGTATATAAAAAAAGCTTACAAACGTAGTATAAATCGGCATATTTAATATTTTTTGTTTAAAAATATTTTTTGTATAGTGTACAAAAATCAAACGCCCTAACTAGTTTACATTTTGAGATAGACCCCGTAACATAATTCGATCAAGTGCGAGTTGGACCGTGAGTGGGTTTCGCACTCTCATGTCATTTACAAACAGAAAAAATATGCTACTAGGCAATTATCCATCCAATGTCTGACCACGTTCGACGTTGCTTAACTTCGCATATCATTTCTTATAAATACCAACCAAACGAATAGCGGAGAAAAAGTGTCGCGCCGCTGCAGTCCTAGTGCAGTTTACTAAAAAGTGTCGCGTCGCTGCAGTCCTAGTGCAGTTTACTAAAAACTGTCGCATCGCTGCAGTCCTAGTGCAGTTTACTAAAAATTTTCAAGCCGCTGCAGTCCTAGTTCGGCTTGCTAAAAAGTGTCGCGCCGCTGCAGTCCTAGTGCAGTTTACTAAAAACTGTCGCGTCGCTGCAGACCTAATGCAGTTTACTAAAAAGTGACACGCCGCTGCAGTCTTAGTGCAGTTTACTAAAAAGTGTCTCGCCGCCGCAATCCCACTGCAGTTTACTAAAAATTGTCGCGTCGCTGAAGTCCTAGTGCAGTTTACTAAAAATTGTCGCGCAAAATTTGGTTCGGTGCCAAAGCAGCAGGTCACCGTTTTAATCTTTACGAAACGGAACCCTAAAAAGCGAAAGATTATTACTTAACTTCGCTCCCAGTGTGCATATCCGCTTGGAGATAATAATAATTCTAAGGAAAATAAAGCCCGGATTTTCGACGGCTTTCGTCGCTTCATGACCCAAAGCCTAATGAAATGAGTTTCCCCAAAAGGTCAATCTTTTACTCTTTCTATTGCCTACTCTACCTTGCAGTTGTTTGGTCTGTCTTATCTCGAGTAAATTGGGGATTCACCCTATTTTGTGGCCTTTATATTTCTACATGTGGCAACATTTCGTAACGCGGTCGTGTCGTAAAGAGAATGCTTTGTGGGCAGAATTTTATAGAGAAAAGTTTTTATTTGTGTTACCAGTAGCTTAAACATTTAGTTATTATTATTTTTAAATAAAATACATATTTGTAGATGTGCAAATAATGCCTTTTTTATAATAGCTTTATTTCAGTTTCACTACAACATAAACAGTGTTTTGTAAAATATTTATAAAGCTACTATTGCTGCGACGTTTTCAGATTTTCAGAACACATTCTAGAGAAGTTACTATAAAGGTATTCTAAAATCTACCATGTAAGTATTCTAAAAGTTACAATTTTAGTATTCTACAAGTTGCCATGTAATTATTCTAAAAGTTACTTTGTAAGTATTCTAAAAGTCACCAAAATATAACCATGTAAATATTTTAAACGTGACCATGTCAGTAATCTTAAGAGTTACCATTTAAGTAATCTTAAAAGTTACTATTTAAGTATTCTACAAATTCTAAAAGTTACTATGTAAGTATTCATAAACCACGCACATAAATGTATTTTACACAAATGCACATAAATACATATTATATTAACGATTTCAGAAGCTTGAAGCAATAAACACCTGGGAAAAAGTAACTCATTAAGGACTATATCATTAACTATTGAAACCCCCTACACATTCCAAATTTCATTTAATACAATTTTTAGACTTAAGGTTTATAAGACATCTGCCTAATTTAGCCCAAACCACAAAATAATTAATAGTGCCCAAACTAAGAACTGCCTTACATTTAATCATAATCAATGTACAGATAGCAGGACTAATACCTCTCACCAATAGCAGCCATGACGATACTACAAGGGTTTTATTTTTGCAATTTGGTCAAAGAACCTTAACTATCGTGAATGTCACCTCTTGCAGTACCATAAGCAATATACGTATATATAACAGTAAGTCGTGCGATTCAATGTTCCTAGTACAATGCTTTCTAACTCTCCCTACAACCCACCTACACAATACAAACTACGATCATATCCTTAAAGTCGGAATTTCACTTTCGTCTACAATGTAAGTATATTTGTGTGCCACTAGAGGTTACTGAACTTACATTTTTAGGTTAGTACAGTGTAACAAACTATTCTGACACGTTGTTTGGTCTCTTAAGTTCACACCATTTCAATATGGCGACTGAAGTTTCGATTTTTGTCCACCGGGTCAGAAAATGCAAGCATAATTATGTCAAGTGTTATTTTATGTATGCTTATAGTCTAGATTTTTTAATATTATTGTATTTTTTACTTTTCTGCATATTGTAAAAGTGTTTAAATTTATACCACAACTTAAACCTTTAAATACAATACGTAAGCTATGGGTAGTTTATAGCATAGAGATGAAATCAGTGTCTCCTGGTTGCATTGTTACATTTTTGAGTTAATTGTAAATACATATTTATGCAGAACATAAACTGAAACAAATATTATCTGTTTAACAAATTACCTAATCGTGTATAAAGTCATTAAATTAAAAAAACAAATAGCAACAAAATAACTTTTTGTTATTATAATCTGTTACAAGAGAAGAATAACGCAATATCTTTGTAAAATAAATTACAATAAAGCATACCCAAAGGAATCTGAGAGACGTCTAGTTAATCTTCTTAGGTACGCGCCATTGCTTTTCACCATCTTGAATTTTATAAATTGAGAACTTAAGCCTTTAAGCTTTTTGTAACAAACAAAATCTAGGAGAGCGTTAATGATTTGTTTTGAAGTAATTAATTAAGTAAAATGATTAATTTAATCACTTATGTGTAAAGGCATTTATTATGACTAGTTTTTCTCCTAGGGTTCGCTTGTATAGATTTTCAAGTATTTTTCGTTCAATTATATTATTACATTACCGGATTGATACCGATTATGTAGCGATAGAGTGACCCAATCTTGTGATTCGGCGATGGTGCCGCGACTGCATCGCAATTGTTTCTTCGATAACAGCTCCGCTATTGTTGCTATTCTGAATCTAAACTTTTATTAGGCTCTCTATTACATTATTGTCTAAAAAGTTAAATGACTAACTTAGACCAACTTTTACAAACGCAATAAAACCTCATCATACAAGTAATACCTATATTACGTAATAAAAAACAACTAAAT
Organism: Apoda limacodes; assembly: GCA_946406115.1. NCBI lineage: Eukaryota > Metazoa > Arthropoda > Insecta > Lepidoptera > Limacodidae > Apoda > Apoda limacodes. Next base: position 28,531,672 of record OX291550.1, read on the forward strand.
TTTTTATTAGGCTAACTATTACATTATCGTATATCTATAAATACCTAACTAAATAAACTGAATATCTAACACATTAATTTATTGGAGTATAAGAGAAAACCGGTTACTTTTTATATTATTGACCGACGACGATGTTTTTATTTAACAAAAATCGGTCACCGCCGTAGAATTTAGAAATAATTCGTAGCCATCTTGGTATGCGATCAAGTCCTATTTCTACTTCAATGGCCACCGCTCTTTATGATCTTAAAGGTTGTAACATTGACGGGCGTTTAATTTTTAACTATCGATTTTGTATTATTAACGTGTTTGTAAATCAATGTTTGTTGTAAATAATATTCGATTGAGTAAGAAATCAAGTAACAATTACTCGTTTATAAGGTACATACGGGCTTACCACGATTGAATTAATTGAGAACCCAATATTTTACAATTATAATAGATTTCGCGCGCCTTAAATTCGATAATCGGCGTGGAACTCCTTAATTATACTAACGAAGTTTACTATATCAAGCTATAAGTGTTGCTATAGTTCGTTAAAGCTCGGTTATAATTATGCCCACGTAAACTTTGGAATTTTTTGGACAAAATGTAGCCTATGTGCCATTTCAGGACCTAACCTATTTGTGTATTAAGTTTCATTTCAGGACCAATAACTGCAAGCTAGCTACAAACAAAACAGAATTTTCAGACTGCAGAGAAAAAACATTAATCAAAATTATTAGATTTTAGAATTTTGGTATCTATAGATACACCTCCTGGTCCCCATTATACCTGCCTACGTATGTATTTCAAAGGAAAATCTAAAATAAAAAAAATGTAAAAAGTGAATTTTAACTCCTAAACTAATAAATAGAAAAAATATTTTTAAATCGGTCCACCATTGACGGAGAATTCGGTGAACATACATAAAAAAAAAATAACAGCATAACATATAAGCTCCTACTTTTTTGAAGTCGGTAAAAATCAACCAAGCGTAAAAACAGATTTTGTTAGCGAGGTTTGATTGTAATTACAAATTTGTAAAAAAATCAACAACGACAAAATTTAAAATATTCTACTACTTAATACTTATTATATATTATATACTTACTTATTAATATTGAAGGACCATTATATTATTATTACAAAAATGCTTTTTTCTTAAGCCCCTCAAAGAATTAATATGAAATATAAAACTGGTTTTCTCTTTGGTAAATATAAACTTTTTTGCTAATCACGAAAAGTTCCAGTAGCTTTCAAGATCACAGACTTTGAAGTAATTTGATCAGCTTGGGAAGTAATTAACTTTATTTTAAGATCAAATTAGTTAATTATTTTGGTAGTCAATAATTAGATAATGCTCTTCTAAACGAGGCAGTCATTAAAGTTTGTATTTAGAAACCTTTACTTAAGACACATACCTACCTCACATAAGAAAAATACTCAAGTAGACAAATGCCTAGTTCAGATAAAAATAGTACCTAGTTCACGTAAGATAAATGCCTAGTCCACATAAGAATAGTACCTAGTTCACGTAAGACACATGCCTAGTTAACATAAGAAAAGTACCTAGTTCACGTTGAAAAAAATACCTTGTTAACGTAAGACACATCCCTAGTTCACATTCAAAATTTAAGGCATATACCTAGTTGACATAAAATTGTGCCAGTAGAATTTCATCAGAATCAACAAATAATGGCATAATATAATATAAGGCCGCGACATACTGACATTCTTTCTTCTAATTTAAATTGATGTCACATAAAACAACCTAGTTTTTGGTTGCAAATATCGTACAAATTAATCGAAGGGCAATGATCTGGTTTTACAGAAAGAACCATTTCTTACTTTAATCTCTTGTTGTTTAAAAATATTATCTCATTTCGGTTTCAATTGATCAAGCGTCCATTTTGACCTGACCATCGCTTTTGTAGTCAATTAACCAGTCACTCAGCTTTTCTGTTATAATTTTATCTAAATCGAAATTAAATGACCCAAGAATTAGATTACTTTACAAACTGAGCGAATAGGTCATTACTACAAACTCGATCATCACTTTACAACCCTATTAATATTCAAGTTTATCAAAAACATGTTTCATCGAATAAAATGTGGGAATTTTGATAGATACATCGTTTAGGTAGCATAGCAGAAATTATTAGTCACTACGTATAGTATAAAATAAAGTTGTGTAACCCTGAACAATCTTGACTTATTTCTTGTAGTTGATTTGGAACTGGCAAAGAGGGCTTATTACTTTAAAGCTAGTAATTTTAGACTTATGATACGTAAAGCCACCTTAGTCCCGATACACTGCGTCAGGAGCAGTGTTGTAGCTATGAGCTAACCCCCTGTCACGTAGGAATAAAGTGGTTGGTAAAAATAGATTGTCCCCCATATTATGATGTAGGTGTGTATTATATTAATTATATTAAGGGTTAAAAACCATGAAGATATACATACGTACATACAAATTAAACAATTGGCCTGATCCATAAGGTAAAAGTCGCTTAGCAGGCTGAGAAAAGGCTATGATCGGAGGCTCTTTAAAGGATATGATCAGTAAATAACACTTAAGGATATGATCAGTAAATAACACTTAAAGGATATGATCAGTAAATAACACTTAAAGGATATGATCAGTAAATAACACTTAAAGGATATGATCAGTAAATAACACTTAAAGGATATGATCAGTAAATAACACTATACACTGAAAGAAATAGTATAGCAGATTTAACATGCGTATGTAAAAATTTCTGACCTGACAAAGGTTAATTTTATTAAATTCAAGATTAATTATACCATTTGGTTTTGTAACTGCAAAGTAAAGCAACAAGAATTATTTTCGCTCTCTAGGTAGGAACACCGATGACCTGAAAAAGCTGGATGAGAATGGCAGAGGACCGGGTGTGGTGGCATTAATTAAATAAGGCCTATGTCCAGCAGTGGACTACTATAGGCTGATTAATTGATAAAATAAAGTTTGTTGTCTATTCACGAAGGTTAAAGTATATAACATATGGACTTTTTAAAGTGTATTTAACGTTTGCCAGTATATTGCACTAGCTATAAGATTGAAGCTATCATGCTACAGTTTAATGAAGGGATTCAAAAGTCGCCATTTTGTCGTACTAAATTATTTAAATCTCTGTAGGCTACAAAATACTAGTAAAAAATATCATATTGACGTTTGAAAAGTCGCGATTTCTCTCTTTAAAAGCTTTTTTTTTTTCTTTTTGTAATTTTGTTTTCTTGTTTAATTCAATTTTTAACAGAGTTTTATTTAATATAAATTTGATAAAAATATAGGGTTTTTTTTAATTGGAAGTTGTTTCAAACCTAAATATACGGTGCTTTTTTACTGCTGCATGGAAAAATTAAATAGGGTATTTTTTTCGATTAAAGGTATAAAACACGTGTATTCTAAATTATATGAAATGTTAAATTAAAATTATAGTTTAATTATGCTCAATATCACCAATCATATTCAAATAAAATATAATAAATATTAATATGAGAAATCAAGTTAATATCAGTTGTTAAAGCGTAATCGAGTAACAAACATCCATCCATCTAGGCACACTTTCACACTTATAATATTAGTAGGATAGTTGGATTACATATTTTATAGAACCCACAATTTGTTAATTTCAACCTAATATCTAAAAAAAACCCTTTAATTTATAAATCAAGTCTAGTTAACTGTGTGTTAAGCTGTTTACTTATGAAATATTAACACAGTAAGTTGTAAGAATTGACGTTGCAATGTGTTGCTTAACAAGTGGCACTGTTTATGGTGCGCTAGGCAACGTCCGCTCGGTTGGGACATGTGACGCAATGCAGTGTGCGCCCGCCTTTATAATTTGTGAGCATAGACCAGAAAAATGTTAGGAATGGAAATATTCAACGATTGTTGATCTTTAGAAATCATAAAAATACGTAAGTTTTATGCAAGTCTAAGTAAAATAGGTATATGCATATATGTCATTAAATGAACTAGTTTTTCAGAAACTTCATTTTAATTATACTTTCTATTGCACATTTATCTTTTAGAGACTACATTTTCAAATCACTAATTTATCTTTATTCGTCTTAATAACATTATCTTTTTATATGTGTCTTAATGCTTTAAATCCCCAAAAGGTTGATATACACACAAATACCCACATCATAATGATGATGTGAAGACAGCCACTTTTTACGAACTACTTTAGTCCTGCGTGACAAGGGTGAGCCCATCAGCGAACCCAACACTACTTCCGATGCTGTATATCTGGACTAAGATGGCTTCATATACGACCCATACGTCGTTTATATCACTTTCACGTAATTAGTGGTAAAATTAAATACGGGACATAAAATATACCCTAATCGCCAGTTCCTGACGAACTATAGAAGTAAATCAGGTCTATATGCACAAAAAAATCAGCTTGTTAAATACTTGTTACAAGCTGTTTGTACTCTATATGGTAATTCAGCTAAATTCTTCAAATCAAATACGGTAAATTGTAGTATCAAAAACGTACAATGTCAACACCTCCATGTTGACACATTAGTCGTTATGGCCATATTAGTTTAGTTAATGAAATATACTCCGACCACGCTAACATAAATCTAAGGATGAATCACCTATCTCATCAATATCGAAAAAAGGAACGAATTGGTCATTCAAATAAATTAAATGTTATTTGAGATTGAATAAAGAGTTTTGTTGCACTTAAATGCTGTTAGTGCGTCCGAGTTGGGTTGCTTAAATGCTGTTAGTGCGTCCGAGTTGGGTTGCTTAAATGCTGTTAGTGCGTCCGAGTTGGGTTGCTTAAATGCTGTTAGTGCGTCCGAGTTGGGTTGCTTAAATGCTGTTAGTGCGTCCGAGTTGGGTTGCTTGAGTATGTTTCTTGCTCCTTTACCTACACCTATTTAGATACTTTAGAAAAGTATCACATTATCTTAATACAGAATTTCATCGTGATTGTTACAGCCATCTCCAGCTACCTATATATAGAATTATATTTATATTTATAGAATTGTTAATAAATTCTATAAATATACAAGACTAGTTTTTGTCCGCAGCTCCGCCCACGCTAAATTTAATTATCAGCGTGGAATTTCTAAGAAAAATCATTGATTATATATAAAATATTATGTATTTATGTAAATATGTATGTCCCAGCTTTAACATCCGAAAGGGGGTAGCCAGTGGCTAAACACACACCTTCATAATAATGTGACAACTGAGTAAACACCACAATCACAAGCTTTAATTGTAGTTCCCACGCGTGGCTGTAATTCGTTTATTGTTATTCCTTTAGGAACTCTAGAATGTTCCAGGATTAAAAGTATTCTATATCCTTCTTTGTCCCCTTAACAAGCCTTAAAAATTAGTTCATACTCCATATCGAAACCGAAACAGACTTTCACAAATATGTTTTGGTTTGGATGTTATTTATGTTCCAGTAGCAGTATAATATAATATAATATAATATAATATAATATAATATAATATAATATAATATAATATAATATAATATAATATAATATAATATAATATAATATAATATAATATAATATAATATAATATAATATAATATAATATAATATAATATAATATAATATAATATAATATAATATAATATAATATAATATAATATAATATAATATAATATAATATAATATAATATAATATAATATAATATAATATAATATAATATAATATAATATAATATAATATAATATAATATAATATAATATAATATAATATAATATAATATAATATAATATAATATAATATAATATAATATAATATAATATAATATAATATAATATAATATACCAAAATCTTTTTTGGCAATAATACTACAGGAACAAAAACATAAAAAAAACATATTTAATAACATAATTATCTATCTATTGTAAGGAGTTAGCTTAGTAAGTATCTACCTAAGACTTGTTACCTCTAATTCAATTAAAATATTACTATAAAGTTTCCGTTTTTGGAACTGTAAAATTCAGTTTTTGGGGGACAGTTGAAGTATTATGTAAGCATCACAGGATGGAGACTAGAGAGTAGATTTAAATAGTGATTACGTAAGCGAACAATAGTGCTATCTTTAACTTGGCCTAACTATTTAACATTATAATTAATCATAACTGGCTTTGTTTGACGATGACCTTGATTTGATTTAGTGACCTTCTGACATTTCGGCACAGATAACTTTATTTGATAGATTATGATATTTAGCCTATTTTTTACATTTTGTTCAAAATATTGATTATTATTTGACGAAATCTGTATAAAAAATTATCATCACCTTTTATGAAAACCTATGAAACAGGTTAAGATCTTTGGTATCTTATGCTTATTAGAGAAATCCTTTGGCTAAAAATAGACAAAATTATGCTTCCGCAGTACTTGAGTAGATCCTTTAACGCGAGTCTTTTTTGAATTTCATTCTCAAATAAGAGAAATGGACTACTTCACCTCTTGTCATATTCCGTGCACCATATTTGTGAAAGGCAACATTTTCAAATGTACTGAATGAATTAATTAAAATTTAGTACACAAATCCAAGGTACCAAGGCCTGGCCTGGCTTACTTCTTATAGTTACCCAGGAACTTGCAATAGGGTATATTATTCTGTCCCAGCTTTTTTATTTTACAGCTTATTACTTTAAAACTGGTAATTTACGAAGTATGAGACGGAAAAAAATGGCTTGATTTAACGGTTACTGTCATGCATGACAGAGCTTATCAATTGTAGATAAGTTCGTATATTTTTATAACTCAATCCATATAATAAATATTGTAAATGGAAAAATAACTCTCTCCGTCTGTTACCTCTTCACGGTTAAACTGCTATACCAATAGGCATATGCCACAAAACGTCAAGTGTGAGTCATGTTTTTTCCACAATTATACTATACGAGTTGCCGGTGAAATCCGACACCGATAACCGAATTTAGAGCGGGTGGAACCGTGGGCAAATGCTAGCAGAGTAAAAAGTAAACATTAGATACCTATGCAGCATATTATCGGCAAATGACAGGTGGATAACTTTTCAAGGTAAGAAACAAAATATATAGTAAATTCACGGTCAAATTTGTGTAACAAATATAATTTTGAATTTGTAAAAGTGCTACTATATAAGATATCACTGTAGAGACAACTGAATCAGCTTTAGTTCCAGTTTTAGCCAACTGTAATGGCTTCTGCGTCGCGACAGGCAGCGGGCCGGTCCACTGCGGTGCGCGGCGCGTGTTAGAAGTGTGAAGGTTCTTCGATGTATGTCAATATATGCGCATCGCATTACGGTTACGGGACAGAATAGTTTACCGAAGACTTTAGAATTCATTAAGGGGTGATCTATGGATAAACATTTGATTGTTTTACCTTTAAACCTTAAGATGGGACTCTTATACGATTGCATTGTGGTTGATTTATGTGTATAAAGTCTTTTAGACCTAGATTAAAAGACCTAGAATCCAAAAATGTTTTAAGGACCTAATTTGTAGTTAAATAATTAGAAATTTTATGTATATTTCATATACTTACAACAAAAAGCACACAAACACACACACACGCAGCATAAACCATTTTAAGATAGATCTTATAAAGCTGAAATCGACTAAAATAGGATTTTGCAGAATTTATTTTATTGGACCATACCTTCTAAAAATCGCACAAGTTTACAAATGGAGACCCATCTAAAGGCTGAGGCGACATTGATATTTTTTATAAATGAAAGCTATTACAAATATATCTAAATACCCTAGCTATTTAAGATTTACAGATTTACTATTTTAAACAATTTAAATAGTATTTCATGCACGTTGGACATGCTGAAATCTTTAATTACAGAAAAATCTCTGCATGAAATAATATTGCAACAGAACTAAATGTAAGGACACCGCGCTGCAGAAAAAATTGGCATGAAATAGCTAATTTCTGGCACTAGAATAAACGCAACCGTTTCTTATATCAAAAAGCGAGGGTTTATGGTGGTCTACAATAAATTCGACTTCTTCGTGGTTCAGTTGGCAGAGAAAAATATCTCCATTAGTAAAGATTTTGGATCGTACTTAGGATGTATGTAGTATTGGTAATTTAAGTAGATAAAGGTTTCTGAGGCAAGATTTAGAATAATATAGAAGTTAGGTAATCAAAAACACTTGTTTTATACATTGTGAGCATTAAATATGTTTTATAGAATTAGTACGGAACTTATAAATATTTTGGTTCCCAAAATTGGGAACCAGATAAGCATTGTTGGAGATATCCAGAAATATCTTTTTAAATATAAGATTTTATAAGAAAATGAATTAGAAGTAATTATTAATTTATTTATTCAAAATATATTCATACCTGACTTAAATTGTTGGCAAATCAGTTTGTCGAATCATTGCTATTTCTAACTATCTGGCATTTTTCAAAAAAAATGTAAGCCCCAAATAAAGACGCAACTTTTGTTGTAACTTCATTTATAGTTTACTGAAATATTATTTAGAGCTATTCGTACGGATTAAAAAGTATAATGCGTTCAAAGAAAAAAGAAAAAAAGAAAATCTCTCTCTCTCTCTCTCTCTCTGTCCCGTTTTCATTGAAGTTGGCTACCAAAAGAAATAGTCCAATAGTTTTTATGCAAATCAACAACAAACAACCTAAAGATCTTTTTCACGAAGCTCCGTGGAAACCCTTCACGCCGCAAATTCCCACTCTTCAACCGGTTTCTGTTCCAAAAATCTTTCGAAGACTCAAATAATAAGAGCTCTCAAATAATTCTATTGACAATTTTTTCACATTTCCATTTGTTTGTTATGACGGATGAAGAATTCGCAGAAAGCTTCGTGGAATGGGCTTCAGGTTTTTTCTGAAGCTAAGCTTTTTCAGATTAGGTACATAGTGGCCAATAAGACAGTCAATTAAAGTAGTCCAAAAGCGTCTGACACGGGATAAAAACACTAAGCACCGATGATTTAACGTGCCCTGTATCTGACAGGGAGGATATATGTACCACTTGCGGTTACCCATCAAATAACTGACTATGCCTTACGTCGCAAATTGTTACCAGCTATACGCATCTACGCTACGAGCTCCTAATAAAAAAAACCAACATGATTAAGAATCATAAATTAAAATTATATTAAAATCAGGTAAATAAAAAAATGTTACTATTGTATATTAACATAAGTCGAAATGAAAATAAGAACATATCATAATGTCATATTAATACGAATACAAAATAATGAACAAAAACTAGAAAGAACTTCTTCCACAAATAACTCACCATACTGGATTTTAAATGGCTTTCAACATAAGTACTCGGAATCAACAACATACCTGTAAAAAACAAAAGTATATTAAATATATAATTATTTATAAATAAAGAAGCAAGATGGAGAGTATCAAACGTATATGTTGAATTGTTTATACAACACGAAGTCTGGCTGCGTATATGTACATTTAGCTGTGTTTTGTTAACTTCAATGAGTGGTATGACATCGCATAGTCTTTGAAATCGTTCCGATCACCAAATGTTAACAAACAATATGGCCGTTCACTATTTTGTTTAACACATTGGGAGACAATGTGCATGTGCAGTCAATGCGTTGAACGCGGACCTGAAATATCGCCGTATTCAGCATTTGGTCAACTAAACGATCTTATAAGCGCATGCGATGCATATAATACTCGTCAATAAAAAGCCTTTATCGATGTGGATATACCCAAATTTAATTTTGAAAGGCTGTACAAAATAACACAATAAACAAAATTTAAAAGTATATGTCTTTATCATACGTGAAACCTGTTCAGATATTCCCCATACGAAATTCATTGCACTAAATATCTATAACTATATATATTTCGCCATTCAAACTTCAAAATACCTTATTATTATATATCGCTATTTACAAAAGTCGCAAAAAGCAATATGCATGTATGAAGTACTCAGTCAGTAATTTTTTAAATAGTCAGACGTTATTAATCGAAATACATTTTATTAACTTTATGAAAACGTTGGTTATTTAATGATTAACTGACATTTCATGGATAACTTTGCCTTTTGCATTTATGTTCAATAGCGATATGTGATAATAACGCGATTTTGGGTAGCAAAATGTTTATAGTTAAAAATATTCAGCGTAACGCAATTTGTATGACATATTTTTAGTTACATTCACCTTAATCTTTTCATTTTGTTATCTTTTAAGTAAATTCGCAATTATTGCTTACAATCCTTTTTAAATAAAATTATGTTGTTTTGTCACGTAACGCAACTCCATTAGCCTATACCTAATAGATATTTTACAAAATAGTTCCAAAATATACCGATTTTATGGCCATTACGACAGTTGTCATTTAAATATTTCATAACATTATATTGAAAAACACTCAGAAGCGCAATATATTTGTTTTATCATAATTCTTAATTTTTAATATTTTTTCAGATAGTGGCTGTCTGTACGAAAAAGAATATAATACTATACTCACACAAGTCAAACATGTCTTCATAATCAAAAAAATTAGAATGTATTTAATGTATGTATATTTTGTATATCTTCATGGTTTTTATCACCAGAAAAGGATTATTATATGCTGGACACAACCATATCTACTGTACCTAATATTTGGTACAAGTTTGGATTTCGGTTAGTTTGCTTTTTGAGAAATTAACAACAGAGCAGTAGTCCGGATTCAGAAACATCCGGTCTTTTTCGCACCACAAACAGAAACGATCGAGATCATTTTGTAGGAACTTACGGTCATTTCAGTTTTTGATTTGTGTTATGATTTTTAAGACATTGGCAAAAAGATATACTTGCAGGTGCTAGAAACAGTTTTGTATGTCATTTATAAAGATGTTAAAGAAGATTGGACCAAGATGGAAGCCCTGAGGGACACTGGAAAGTGCGAGAAACGGTTCTGAAGTATTTCCATTGACCATAACTTTCAACATTTGTAACATATGAATCACACCAGCTTAAAAAACTTCCTGTAATTCCATAATGTAAAAGCTTTAATATCAAAACCATATGATCAACTTTATCAAAAGCTTTTGGGGAGTCTGTATATATAACTTACACTGAGACCCGGGAGTTTACAGATATTAGTTTAGATATGAAGGAAACTACTTATTTACTTGCCAATTCTAGGACACAGCATCGACTCGAAGTCTTTTCCAAATACTGACAGAATTGAAATAGATCTGTAATTTTTAACTGGCGTCAAAGATAGGTAATAAGCGATAAAATGTTAGACCAGGGACAGAATAATAAACCCCGTTTGCCAGTTTCTATCGTACTGCATTACGTACGTACTGTATTACAAGAAGGGTGTGGCAGGGGGAAATGCATTTTATACTCAGTTTAAACATGGAAAATGATTTCTTAGAATTTAACTGTATAAAAAAAGGAAGTTTTCCAATTTTAAAAACTTACCTGAAAATAGTTTGGTAAAATTGTTAGTTAAATATGACTCCAAAAAGAATACATTTGTGCAAAAAATACCAATACAGGAAATAATAACATTTTAGATCAGTATCCGTCTAATATAAAAATGTACATCGTGCTCAGTTTCTCAGGTTTGAATAGTTAGTTTTCGAACGCGGAAGCAGAGTCATCATCGAAAAATGAAACGAAAGTGAAAGTAAATTATGACTTAAAGCATTCAAAGAAAAGATATTATGAAAGTAATGTTGGAAATGAAAAAACTAGATTGAATAAGTATTCGTTGTAAAAATTTTTGGCTAATACCATAGTAGGAATTATAGTAATATTTTAATAAACTGGCTGTTGGTTGCAGAAGCACTGTGTGCAGTTGCTTATGCAATTCGTGGCATACCGGTTTAACCGGCGGTAATTATTTATTAATTATAGATGAAAAAGTCTGTTACTAACCTTAGTCAATACCTTAAAATTGTTATTAACACGTAGTATACGTATATACGTTTGTGTAGATATATAAAGGGGTTTCTCAGTCTAGTTGGTAGTGTGACTGACTGCTGTGCAGAGGGTGCGGGTTCGATTCCCGCATTGGACAAACATTTATGTGATAAAAATTGTGTTTGTCTTGAGTCTGGGTGTGTTTATGTATGATATGTATGTATTTACAAATATATATATATTTATAAAATAAATAAATATTTTTGGACATAACTCATTACACACAGCGCTGTTTGGCCTCAAAGTAAGCTAAGCTTGTGTTATGAATACCAGACAACGTATACAAGTAATGTGTAATGAGTTATATCCAAAAATATTTATTTATTTTTAGTTAATTATAGATATTTATGTACGGCGATAGCCAATCGCTCGTTTTTTCGGCTTAAATTCGATAGAAGAAAAAGGTTATTAGACCTACAGTCCTATTTGTGCTATTTCCAAGACATTTTTATTCGATCGATATAAAAAGTTACCATCATACAAAATTGACCTGATCAGAAAAAAGGATAAACACATATTTAAAAATTTAGATATCGAGGTTTATTCTAAGTTGCTATTTAAATCTTGCATACTGTGTCTTACAATTTAATTGTGATTTGCCCCTTGAATCTTTAAAATCAAAAATCTACATTCTTATTTATGCACTTAGATAATAATCTTCACAGTAAGTTTATGATAATCCGTAGCAGTGAAGCACAAATTTTCTTTTTGTCACATGCATCTGTTACCGTTACGTCACTGACCGTGTGGAAGTATTTGACACCTCTTCCTAAAACTTGAAGAATTAATAGATGACACATATATCACGGGAACTTTTTGTCCGTTAACCGTTGCCCATTTTTTTTTTGGAATAGGGTAATGATTGTTCAGCTGTTGCTCAATTTTATGTGAATGCATAATTTTAAATATTTAAGTAGTTTTGACGTGACAACGTCTTATAAATTGGTTTGCCGGGTGACACTTCAAGAAACTGCGTTACGCTCCGCTCACGTTATGCGCTCACAATGAGAGCGAGTGAGAGGCACGCGCCCGCCTAAGAGCGAGAGAGACAGACATAAAATCATTGTCACGTAAAACTTTCGCCCGTATACCGACTTTACAGGCAACCATTTTATACATAATTATTCTTTTTGTATCCCAACATGGGTAACACAATTTGTAAAACGAAGGCTCTTTTCACTGATCTCACATTTTCTCTTACTGTTCAATGTATAAGGGCTGTTTACATTATTTAACTTCCAAGTATTTTATGCACTGGGTATTGCAATTATGATAAGTCTGTGTTGCAGTGGTATTTATACCAATACTAAGATTAAGATTGAACACGTTTGTTTAACCCCTATAATATTGCAAAACTACGAACGGTGTCTCTCTGTCTAACTCTTGTTACGACACTAACTATTCTGTATTCAACACACGAGTTCTACCATTTGCAATGTAGTTTCATACAATCACTCATAGTCATAGGCCTTAGGATAATGACTTCAATGGTATCAATAACGGATACGGTCGATACATTTAAGGTAAAAATATAGTTGTACTATTAGTTCTCGATGCTAATTTCATGTATTATTGACCCTAATATTTTTAATAAACCTAATGTATATCAGATATGAAATATTTAGTAATTTCATGGGTTTTAAATTTATGTGGAGAAGAAAATATTACCTAAATGTTTTTGTATTACCTAAACCTATATTTTGACTAATATTATTTTTAAAATTAATGTTAATTACTTGTGCGTTACTGGTGGAAGTGACACTGGAAGCTAATTTAGCACTATTAGTAACTTTTAATAAAATAAAGTTTCAAAGTATTGGGTAATCTCTTCTCTTCTCCTAGAAAACAATGTGTCGCCATAATTAATAATGGTCGCAAAGCTTACTTAAGTTTGAAAACATAAAATTGTTTTTTGTAAGCATTTAAATCTAGCAACATATGAAGAAGCCAATACAGGTTTAGCAATATTTGAAAGAAAACATTAAATTGCTTATTAATATAAAATATGTATATATGAAATCTAATGATCTAGAATTATTTAAGTACTAAAAGGTAAAATACGTCGTTTCGGACTAGAAATACAAAAAAATATTTCGAACTTAATGTTTTCGCAATCTGACTCGAGGTTCTGTGTACGCACGCAATATTTTATACACCGTCAATTGCATAAGGATAATTTTACTCCCTGTATTTACATCATACAGATTTCCAGCAGCGCACAATCATGTGTAGTGAAATTTAAAACATTAATAAATCTCAAAGCTACAAAAAATTATTGTCATTTGACTTTGACTGACTTCGCAGTGACTACTGGTACCATAGTTACGCTGTTCAAACTCACACGCACGGGTTTCGTGTCCTTACCGAGACTGGCCGGCCTTGTCCAACGCGTGCGGACTGCTTTCGACACTGGCTGTTACTCAATTTAACTGCTCAGTAAAAACCAACATAACTAGATCTTTTAAGCTTTAAATTATATATGAACTAAAACCACATATTAAATTATTTATTTCTAAAATTACAATTATATCATTTGTATGGTTATTATGATTCATATATAACTTGTGGTTGACTTTATTCATAAGAATAACGTGTTTTATGTTTTTTAAAAAAGGTGTATAATGGTTCTGGGATATTCGGTTTACACATAATAAAGAATGGTTAAAATAATTTCGTATTCGAGACTTCGATACCAATAGGTAGCCTTTGTCAACGACAATGAAGACAATGAAAAGAAAAATTTCAAATAATAAATCTTACATTACACAATAATGCACCATTAAAAATGTATCACTATTGTAAAACAATATGTTTTAGTAAATTAACGTAAATTATTTAACGTAAAATTGCCTATTTTTCAAACAAAAAATATTTATATTACGTCACTCTACCAATGTACTCTGAGTGCGCCTATATAAGGTGAGTTGATTGCAGTGCCATAAAAAATATAGATATTTTCATTTCTATCTATTTCATTTCATTAACACAAACGAGATAATAATAATTTTAATATAAAAATGCAATTGGCATATTGGTCAAATATAAAAATAAAAATAAAAATTGGCATTCTAGTGCAACGACAATAAGAAAAACAAAAAACAAACTTTAAAACAAAACACTTAAGTAAAAGAAAAAAAACACTATGCAAAAAAATTATATTTACCAAGTCATGATATTTCCATCTACATGATTAAAAGAGAAACTTAATATGCACATGAAACCAAGCTGAAGTATCGATTACTTTAATATGCATACATAAATAGCTTTATGCTTATTTTATATTTAATTTGTTCGTCTGCAAGTAAATGTCAACCTTCAATCTACATGTATTTGGCTTCATTTTAAGGTCAATACTCTTAACATTTGAATACACCTGCTAAATATTTTTCAATCAAAACAGTCTATACTAAATAAAAAATTCAAATATATTTACTTTCAAGCCATATTTTATAGTAAAATGAAAGTGAAATTTAAACGGCTGAGAGTAAGAAGGACTCGAAAGATAATTAAAAATAATATAAATTTATGAAAGTCTGTAGATTTGTTTGTTATTTCTTAAACGCACTACGGAGAAACCGATTGAGCTGGTTTTGGCTTAAAGATTGTTGAGAAGACAAAGAAGGACGGACATAGGCTACTTTTTATCCCGAAAAAGTTCCCACAGGAATATCTTTAACCAATTTTTACGAGAAGAAACTATAGCTATAGCTTATAAGTAAAGACGCCGTAGAAATCGAACCGGAAGTTTAAATAATAAGCAATCAAAACTAAGGGCCAAAAAACTACCTTCGTGCAAAAAATCCTCGCCAATCCTTTGCTCCGTTGCCGAATTCAAGCAGGACAAAACAAAAAACATGCTTTCGCATTTATAATATTATTATAGACAGTCACCAAAGTAGAGTTTTAGAGGATTAGAACAGAGAATGATGGTGCCTCTCATCAAAAGTAAGATATTGTAAGAGTTCTTTTTCTTACAATATTAATTGAACTTAAATCTACTTCCTCTAAAAGTCTATCCCAAAAGTAGCAAAGCGTTAAAAAAAAACTAGCCAA
This sequence comes from Apoda limacodes, assembly GCA_946406115.1. Taxonomy (NCBI): domain Eukaryota; kingdom Metazoa; phylum Arthropoda; class Insecta; order Lepidoptera; family Limacodidae; genus Apoda; species Apoda limacodes. Next base: position 28,547,647 of record OX291550.1, read on the forward strand.
GTGCCAGTTGGACTCGCACACCGAGGGTTCCATACCTACCATAATTTACGTACCTAATTTACAAACACAAACAAAAAAAAGTGTACGACAAACAAATTTGTTACTGTTTCTCTAAATGATAAGCTAGATAGCGCTGTAACGGTAACTTTAAATAGTAACGGCTTCGGCCCGTCTCATACTTGGCCAATTTTTATTATTTGTTGTTATACTTTAGAGTTCACACTATTTTTCGCTGCAAGTTTAAAGTTTGTATGTATTACTGTTTTTACGATAAAGCAAAAACAAAGAAAATGTGTTTCTTGTATGGGGAACGCCTTAAATTTAAACTTTTTATTATTTGTTAGGTAATCCCCTATTATAACACATATCCTGTGAAAAATTTAGGCCTCTACCTATTTCGGTCTTAAAGATAGATCCTTTTAATGTTCGGACAGACAGACCGAGAAACGGACAGACAGACAGCGTAGGCTTAGCAATAGGGTTCCTAAAAATTAAGTAACACACAAATCAGTCCACGATCTCTCTTCATAACGAAAATCAGCAAAGTAAAAAAACAGAATATCTTTATTTTATCATTATTAAGCCCATAAATCCCTGGACGGATATCGTGCCAGTTGTAACTAACCAAATGTACCCGTGTACTAAATGTCCCCGTCTACTGTTGTTCTTTACAAAGCGTTATTAAATGTAGTAACAACTTTCCACGAGTACATGTAAACTCAACTTGCTCTGACATTTAACTTTCGCATATCACTGCACGACCGAGGCCGCTTTCACGCTTATCCACTTCAGTGGCTAGAGGTTAACGTAAAGTAATTGAACTTTAGACCTCACCTTAAGCGATAGTTGATTTATAAAATACCAGGCCCTTTCCGCTGCTTTCTCGTTGTCCTACTAATTTACTAATAAGACTGCGCAAGAGTCTTATTTCTTACATCCTACCGAAAGTCTTCTTTCTAAATGACAAAGGTCATTAGAGAGACTAACTTTGCCGTTTTGTCAGAAGATTTAAATAAAAATCTTTTAAAAACTTTTATATCTACAATATGTATGTTGTTGCTTAGTTGGCATCAGATGGCGCTGTGTATAATGTTCGAAAACATTTATATACAATATCAGCTTATTTTGGCCCACTGCTGCACAGGCTTTTGGCATCCAGCTTTTACCAGCCAACCTCTCAAGGTCTCCGGTCCATCGATCAGCTTTCATCTTTTATAAAAGCAAAATGATATTTTCCCTATTTAATAAACTACTTACACTGTTATAATGTATGTACATCGGTTGTATTGTGCAGTGTGGTGCACGAGTGAGAAACGTGATTCAAGATAACCACCACGATTCACTCCGTTGCACAAACTTCCTACAACGCCCTTTTAGGAAAGTGTTTACCTGCATGCAAAGTAGTAATTGAAACGATAAACGATTATTTGAAATAATGAACATGTGGCAACACTATATTTAGAATACTGATGGCCGAGTATGTGACTTAAGGAACTGTAAAATATGTTTACAAAAAAAATGTATCTATAGTAGACTACCTTTTCTTCCGTGGCTCCCGCGGTAAATTCAGTTATGGGCGTTGAATTTCTCCGGCAACTCGATTGTATAGTAATTTTCTAATATTGTTTGACCAGGGGCGAGTCCTTCTATGTATATCCTTGCATGCGCTCGAGCATGAGCCCACTCAGCGAGCAGATGCCTTAATTAAAGTGACATTAAATTATTTATATTTTTTATAACAGTTGGAGAAAGGCAACACTACTAGAAATGTGTTGGGTGTTTATAATTTGCAAATCAATTAAATTTGCACTATGTGCTCACCAACTTTCTGTCTCTTTATAAATTAGGTTAATACTTTTTAAACCTGAATTCAATACACTGAGTACTGAGTACAGTTATGAACAAAACAAACAGTAAACACATTCAGTAACATAAACGAGGTAGACGTACGAGTACAGACACTAAAATCATTACACAATGTCACTTTATCCGATGCTTGATTGCAGAATCTACGTTTTTATACGTTTTATGAATACCTATAGACGTAGGTATAGTTCCTATTTTTTTCAAGTAATTATAAGTAACTGTTGTAAATCTAATAAGTTACTTGTGTGTCAATGACTTGTTTTTAATTTTCTATACGTTTGAATTTAAAATTTTCTGAGTCTGTCTGTATGTCACAGCCTTATAATTCCACCGTCTTTGCATCGATTTCAATGTTTTTTTTTAAAAAGATGTCTTTTGTAAACAGCCTTACAGATTTGTTAAGAAAATGGAGAAAAAATATTTTTTAAGTGTACGTACATACATTTCCAATTTTTTTAGTTAAAAATTTTATTAGTTATTGACTTGGATAGTTGAAGAAATTGTATCCCCCTAACTTTAAAACTATATTTTATTAAAATTGCAAAAAACATGTTAGTTCAAAGTGATGAATTCAATAAAATTTTTTTCAGACATTCGCAATAATTCTCATTCTATACACCATAACTTAATTCAAGTAAAAGACGCAAAAAAAATTTCATTCTCTATCGTGAAGTTCGCACAAAGGTTGTGAAACTCTGTAAATTAAATTCAAAACTTCTCCAGTCGAATCTCGCATTCGATGTCGTCGCCGGTGCTCTGTTAGCTTCAGGTAAGTTTAAGTTATTCCAGTAAATTCAATGCACGAAACTTGATAGTTATAAAAAAGTTTTCAAGTCACTTACATGTTTTTGTAAGTTTTTAAATTATCCTCGTTATATTTTAAAAAAACACGCCAAGTGCCGGTCAGACTCGCGGTCTGAGGGTTACGTACCAACACAGAATGTACGTTTTAGTAGGTTTATTATTTTGTTGTTTTACACAGAGCTTACATAAAAAAAGTTTTAAGTTCGAAGCTTGTGTGCATAACCGTTCTTACGACAGAGCTACAAAAACAAAAACGTGTTTCTTAGGTAGAAAATCCCCTTGAATTTTAATTTTTTATTATTTTTATTGTCTTTACCAGCCTCATACTTCCTTACTGTTGGGGCACCGCCTTTACTCACCGAAGGCTTTTCCATCACGCATGCCCAGTGCGAATTTTGGACTTCACATATGTATTCTTCTTCACCAAAAAGCCAGTTGTGTCAATAATCGATGTACTTAAGAAATGAATAAAGATAGTCATTGGTATACGCTGAGCTCACCTCGACTATCATGCTCTGAAATTGAATAAATCTCAGTAGAATTTTACAGTATCCAGAATCCCTGGGTGACGTTCAGAAGCTACGTGCCGAGAGCAAAAATATTCTATCAGTAATGCAGGCTGTTCACGGAAAAAATATCGAGATACTCAATAAAGATTTTGGAATTTCTATTAATTGTTTGTGAATTGCCTGCTTCATTACAACTCGTCTTTAGGATCTGTACGCACCTTTTGTTTGTTGCTTCAATGTTAATATCATACTCATAATATCACGCAATGTACGATAAACTGTCACATATTACATTACGTCACGTCACAACTAATTTTTTATTCAACACCACGTAGCGTGGCCAAAATAAGCAGAGTACGGCGAGGCCACAGGCAGGCACAGGTCACAACTACGACCATAGGTTAGTTCTACCTTAACATGTCTTAAAAAAAAAATACATAAACTTTTAGTAATATGTGTTACACAAAAGAAAACAGAATTATCATTATCTTGTATTACATAGACTATTTACAATCAATAGAACCATAATATTACAGACTGAGTCGTAATAGTACAAAAGGAAACTATTTAAGCTGAGTTTACATAACGCAGGAGGCAGGATGTCAGGCTAACCCGTTACTGGAAGTAGATGTACGTGTACACTGTCGGTGGCCAAAGTCAGCAAAGGCGCCTTTATTTTGCCAAAATTTATAAAAACATTATGTTAGTGCTATTATGCAAAATAAAAAGTAAAAGGATGCAATATGAACCTAAAATCTGTGCTATTAAGAGCAACTTTAGGATGAAGTACGTAGAACAATATTTTTTTTTTTTAAATATTGTAATGCAACGAAGGACAGACATAATTACAATGATGTCTTAACTAGCTAACTAGCTAGCTAGCTAACTAGGTAAACAAACAAAATAAACCAAAAGTGCTTTAGTTAACATTAGAAAAATACAATCATTCAATTGAATTACAGTGCAACAAACTTTTGTGACCTGCTATAAACTAAATATAGACGCCATATTGGAATGGTGTGATCTTACAGGAGTCCGGGTTAGAAAAGTTTGTAGCACTGTACCTACCTTCTGCTCATTTATTGATAAAGAACAATCAAAACAGCTGGTTAGTGGCGTTTTGTTAAGAATGCATATACGCATTGTATGCGCTTTATCTCCGCTATGCGCCCATTTGATCACTTAATCTGTCGACGAAAAATTAATACGCAATAACTCCAACCACTCACTTTGAGGTAGAGCAGTTAATGCGATGTCAAAATAGTGAACGGCTATATTATTTGTTTACTTTTGGTGACCGAATGTTTTCAATGCCTATGTGATGTCGCAGCTCCCAATGCCGTCAACAAAACTCAGCTTTTGAACTTCATTCGTCCGCCCTTCCATTCGATCAATTTCTACCATAATAACCAGAATTGCTGACTATTTTTATTTGTAATCAGCCGCGTGCCGTCCGTCCAAAGTTACATCGTTGTAATAAAATTAATACGAAATAAAAAATAATTTTGTTCTTATTAGGTAACAACTATTCTGCGTTCTTGTGGTTTACAATTCCAAGCTATTTGATAATATCCAGCGGTTTGAATTTACCGTAATTTCGTCACGAACAGAAATGTGGTAAAGGTAAACGCTTAATTTATATTTAATACATTAAGTCATTAATCTTATTTTGCAATTCGATAAACTTGCTATACTCAATGGAAAATACGTCATATTATTTTTATTTTCGCCAAAGTGTTTCATCACTATCGTATATAATCTCAATTAGAAAACTGACTGACTGATTTAATGACATATCAACAGACATCCCAAAGTGCTAGGTCTAGAATTTCGATATTTGTCATCCTCGATTTTGGTTCCTAGGCGTATGAAAAGGATATTGCATGAAAGTTTGTATGAAAATCCGTCAATATTAAAGCCAAATGCTTAACAATTGGTATTTGGCCTTTAAGTCAAAAATTAAGATTGAAATCTTTTACTGTTTTAGAAAAATCATTCCCTAGTTAGGAAAACTGTGTATGAAAAATTGAATGAGAATTCCGCGGTTCAAAAAGGGAGTAAGCTTAAATGTAAATACCCAAAAAAAATTAAGGAATCTGACTCCATTGACACCTCACATAAAGGTACCATACACATCGTATCATATATTTAAACGAGCCTTTCTTGACACATATATATACATCGATTTGGATGAAATTTTGTTTTTAGATAGCGTTTTGTTTTTTAAGTTTACCTATATAGCTGTACTTTTGTAAAACGCGATTTTGAAAAAAAAAAATTTTAATAAGCAAAGCGAAGGTTGATGTGAGGTAAGTCTCTAACATGGAAATAATTTTATGCTTAAGAAAAAAGCAACAACATATTCAAGCTCTTGAAACAAAAAATTACTTGTCGCTTTCGTGTTTGTTTCCGAGTGCTAGCTGTGTGTGTATCCATAACTTAAATCTCTTTGCATAAAAAGTATAGTCATGATTTTCAGACCTTAAATCTTTTGTATTAGAATTTTTCTTTAAATAATTATTCCGTTGAACGATTTAAATAAGATAACAATAACTAATAATAAAAGGTCGGGCTCCAAACTGAACATCCATAAATTAATAACCTATTAATGATACATTCGTGAATGCTTATGTTAATTATATGGACTAGAATATTCAATATCAGTAGAACAAGCTGATTTATTTTAATGCATTAACATTTATGGACAGACAGACCTGTTTATAGCCACAGGAATTCATTGGATGCCAACGGCTCAGAATTGGCTGTTGCAGATACATGTTGGGAGCCCTACGTTTAGCAGTAGACGTAACATTTTAATAATCTGAGGGCACAGGAGTGCTCACCAGCCAAGTCGAACAGAAAAGACAACAGAAAATCAATTAATGAATTTTCACTTATTATGAAATCTACAATAAAGAACTCAATCTGAAAGTGTTTAAAAATTTTATTCTGTCAAAATATTACAATATATTAGAAAATTTTGATGTTTTTGTATAAACGTGCTAATCTCTAGAACTAGCAGTCGAATTTAAAAGTTACTTTTGCATTTGACAGCCCAATTCTTCAGGAAGATTATAAGCTATTTAACATCACGCTACGACCTTCTGGAGCCGAGAAAAAGAAAACCTAAACAGAAACGAAGGAAGAGCGCAGGCGAGCGATAAGCGAACCGGGATGTTAGCAACAGAACAATATCTGTTACTAGCTGACCAAACAGAATCTGTCACTAGCTGACCAAACAGAATCCGTCACTGTCAGAATCTGTCACTAGCTGACCAAACAGAATCTGTCACTAGCTGACCAAACAGAATCCGTCACTGTCAGAATCTGTCACTAGCTGACCAAACAGAATCTGTCACTAACTGACCAAACAGAATCTGTCACTAGCTGACCAAACAGAATCCGTCACTGTCAGAAACTGTCACTAGCTGACCAAACGGAATAACGTCTGTAAGGTCAGCTCGTCACTAAATAAATTTCAGCTGTTATAAAATCACATACTGATAATGTTCACCCACGTCAATGTTACTAAAATGTAGTTAAGATATATTCTCATTTTTTTATAATTTTAACGGGCAATAAATAATGTAGAAAAGGGCGTGTTCTACTCTGACTTCTCACAAACACAATTTTAAACTATATAAATCACGAAAATAACCACAAATACAGTGACTTATTATAATTAAGTAACACAAAACCACGAAATTCTTCACGTTAGCCGACGTAGGCGCAGCGTAGATAACGCACATAAATATAATCTTTATTTATACGTAAAATTTAATTGAGATTCGTTTAAATTGTGAATTATTTTAATATACTTGTACTGATCATATATAATATTGTAAATGTCATGGCTTACAGGTTGTCTCAAAGGATTTGAATATGTTAGAGTATTATGTTTAAAATATAATTTATGTTAGTCTTGAATATAATTTATTCTAAACAAATTATTGGAAAAGGCGAATTTCTTAGGATTTAGATGAAGAATACTTTTGCGATTGAAAGGTTGCACTTTGTGACTGACTTCAAATAAGGCGGATTTATGCCTCCGAAATTGTTTAACTGTTTGGTATTTAATTCTAAATACATTTTTGTGAGTATCTAATTGTGTATGTGTACGTCTATTTGTATTTATACTTACTTTAATATTATAAAGAAAAAGTGTTACTGTGTTTACATACGCGCAGGATAATCTTTTTTCTTAAACATGCTACGATAGGCGACCATAAGCTTTCTGGGATAAATCGTACTTGCAGGACAGCTCGAACGCTCGAGTGGTCAAATATGAAATTGGAAAATGGAACGAACTTTTTTACACGGAACATTGATAACTGAAAAAGATAACTCAAAGTTTTATAAAATTTTGGACTTGCACAACAAAAAGAATGGGCCATTAAATCAATTTAAAAATGTAAAAAAAAGAAATCGACATTTTTTGAACGAAGCGAAAAAACCTTCCGACATTACATGCCCTAAAAAGTATCCTCATTATAATTTAGTATGGATATAAGGTTTATATATTTGTAAGATTGAAGTACTAAGACTTCATAAGTTCCTAGTAGTTGTGTCTTTGTAAATTTATACAATATATGAAGCCACAAAAAAACGAATACAAAACATAAGAAGCTCCTGAGGCTGCAATCAAGTTATTGAGTTACTACTGAGCTTCCAATCAATTTCTGTACAACATGTTTCTTGTACTAAGCCGTAAGTAAAACGAGCAGTGCTTACCTACTTACTTATTTTTGATAAAATAGGCGAGTAACGCCAGCACACTAATTTTATCTGATCTAAATAATACCTTCATTATTTTTTTTAAGAATTATTTGATCGATGTAAGACAATTTGGATAAAACGATTTTTTTTTATTTTCACAAATAAACAATTAAATATTAAAGGTTTTAGGAACTGTTTAATTTACATAATCCACAATAAATACACAAATAGAAAGTTAACCCTGGTTATTATTTTTACTCCTAAGCTTAAAAAAAGCTTTATTCTCGCTTCAGCTGACATTCCAGTACAGTTACGGTACATTGCAGAAAGGATTAAGCTGTCTCTACAGAAAGGAGGCTTGGTCCATAGTCAACGACTGCTGTAACATGGCAACAGAAAATAGAAGTATCTTGAAGAAGGACATAGACTCATGAGGAAATAGATTTCTGTAAACTTTCCAAATCTGCGCAGTTGAATCCGCAGAGAACATTTAGAGTGACATTAAAAGAGAAAATGTGGAAATCATATATTCTGTTAACAGTTGTTAACCATTAAAAATATCTGATTGACAAATTACATTGACAACTTAGATACCAATAAAATATACTACGCACGACTTTCTTAAATTGGTTAAAACTTAAATGAAATCCGCAATCATTAATAGCACAACTAAGAATATAATTTCAATACAATTTAATATATTTTAAATTTTTTAACTTTGATACACAAAAACTGTGATTAAATATGTTGAGTAATTTTTTTAATAATTTAAGTGACTAATCATTTATATATTACTTATTAATTTAATTATTTAATATTAATTACATAAGACATTATTGACCTTTTTGACATCTTGTTTGTCCGCTGATTGATCAATATCCTTGACTATCAGCGTCAGTTTCTAAATGTTCGTGATGTAATATCAACAATTAAGATACTAGCAAAAAATATTATTTAGATTGCGTTAATAACACAATTAATCGCGTTCAATTTTTATATTTAAAGATAAATTTACAGTTTGAATCTGAAGACAATATTTCTTGACTTGGACAGAAAAAAATTATAATTAATGAATTAAAATATCGAATCCTTAAAGACATTTTGTTGTCGACTGTACAACGCAGGGAACAAAGCAATTCTCATATATTTATGTTCATAAGTTGTATATATTTACCATCATATACAAACTTGACAACCCCTTTTACCACTTTAAGGAATTAAATATTATAGTAGCTATTTGTCTGCATTATATGCGGAAATTGTTGCTAGTACGCTAGCCACTGCTGGCTATGTACCTACCTCATGCTGCCATCTCTGGGTGAATGCACCTGAATAACAGCTTATGAGTTAATTGTTAATATGTCTTTAAGTTAGTATATTTCAAATAGACTAACTCTTATGCAATTTTACTCGCCTAATCCTAAAGCCAATTTAGAAAGTAAAGCTAAGTGAAGGTTATATATAGTTTTTAAAAGTACATAAGTAAGTAAGAAAAGTAGGTATAATCAGTCAGAATTGAAAAATATTTTTTGACCAATATTATTTTTGCTATCGGTATTTCAGCCAATAATAGGGAATGTCGCAAGCAGCGAACGGTAGAGAACGGTACAGCGGACGACTCGACGAACCGTGAACGAAGTGAAAACGGAGCCTTAACGATCTATTTGACTACTTATATGTTAGGGATGTGCTTTGTATACAGTACTTAGTATACTGCGTCGAAGATATAGAAAAGACATTGACACCAACTTCAAACTGTAATTCAGATCAGATTTGTGGAAATAAGTAATTATTTTAACTTTTTCACTGCATCGTTTTGAAGCCGGTTGTTCTTTTTTTGTTAAAAAGTTTTTTTTTTTTTTTTTGAGTGAAGTATTGCTTTTTTCGTACAGTAAAAACAAGTATTCTCGTGACAAAATTTTATACAATCATCAACAAAAGGCGTTTCATCCGTTCCAAATTAACAACAATATTTTTTTTTTACCTAAATACCTCGGAAGTATAGTTTAAAAAATATATATACTACCTTCGTTTTTAAGAGAAATCAAAATTATGACTTATTTCTTCATCCCAATTTTGAAACTATTCAAAATAAAAGCGTAGTTTCAATTTTAAATTGCAAAAACTGATTTAGACAATTATTGTGCAATATACGATCATATAAATATAAGAGCAATGTTATTATTAATAGTAGGTACCTATATCTAGCATTTAAATATTGTTGATGTCTAAATCGATAAAAACGAAGTACTAATAAAACTAAAAAAAGGCAGTCACTGTAATAAAACAATTTTTATGACCAAATACAGCTTTGAAGATTTTCAAATGCACAACCTGCGTATTATCTCAGTTTCAACATACGTTTAAATACCAATCTAAATATGTAACGAACTTCTATTTTAACAATAACAAAGGAAACCTTACAAAACGCAAATCTATTATTTAGAAACCTTCCTAAACGAGTTAGTTCATTATTAAAATAATATATCACCTCCATTTTCGCAAAGTTCAACCATCAACTAAGCCGCAGTGGGACTTGGTCGTGCAACACGCTTGGGCAACGCTCCCGGCCCGCCTTGTTACGTACTCGCCGTTACGTAACTTCATCTGTGTGACGAAACTGCGTAACACAATACTGGGCCGTTTGTCTACTGATAACGCTTAGGCGGAATTTATGGCACCTATTTTGTCTGTCATTGCTGTAGTGCTCATTAGGAAAGTAAGAGCTTGAGGTTTTTATTCATGCCACCAAACGCTCATCGTAGCCTATGGACGCTTACGACACCTGGGGTCATTACTCACATGTAGCCGACCCTTTAAAAATCTTATCACTCCCTTCTTAAATAAACCCATACTGGCCATTTCAGGCACTACTGTTCTTATAGGCTTAGTAATTTGAGTTTAAACAACAAGATTAACAACATTTTTAAATAAAAAGTATTGCTAGAACTAACAAATTAGTTAGGTAAATAGTAATTAGCAAGAAAGGTGCAAATGTTAAATTAAATTAGTAACTTGGTCATAATTTATAATTTACAACTTAGCTACGTAGTTATCATTTGTCTTTGGTATTGAAATTACCTTCGCTTGCAGCACAGAATAGTTAATATTTTAAAAAGGAATTATATTTAACATTGTTGCTTGTAAAGGGTAAATTTCACGGTGAACTTGAAAAAAAATCTAAAGCACTTTACTTTCAACACTTGTTGGGAAATGTAAATGGAATTAATGAAACAAAATGATAACTATATAAGGAATCTAAGCCAGACTAAAACCTTTGTAAAGAGCAAATATCAATAGTTACATTTCAATAATAATTCCACTTTTTCTATTCATTCCCTCAGTATTTCTTTTATATTATTTATAAAAATATTATTTTCTTATTTATGACTTCATTATATTTATCTGCCTTCTAGTAATTGTATTAAAAACGTCGTCTGACACATTTGTGTTGAGTTGACGTTTTCAAAACCGAGCGTCAGCCATTTAGCCTAGATAAACCTAAAAGTATACCATGTCAACTGTGCGCATTTCAGCCAAACATTCATATTTAGAAAGCTACTGTATATTTCCATTGGCAGATTTATTGTGTTAAGCCAATCAAATTACCTACATAGGGTAATTTTACTTATTGTGGATAAAACAAGATAATAAAAAAATATCAAACGGTTTTAGAACCCAAGTCTTACTTGAGCGTGTGGTTGACTGTACTATTTTAATGTCATTGTTAATAAAAAATAAAAAGTTAATATAGTTAATAATCGTAGATATTAGCGTTGAAATTTTAGGTTGGTTTTTTCATTAGGTTATCTTATGAACAATTTGTATTACTGGCAACTATAAAATGACTATTAGCGTATCCTTGAACATCATTTTCTAATAAAAAAATATTGTTTATGGCGTTTTTACTTTTTTTGTTGAAATAGTGTTTTTTTTTTTATTTTTCTTTGCTTTGTTAAAATACTTCGTTATAACTATTTTGAGCTGGTGTCAGGGCAAAAAACTAGAGAATAAAATAAAAAAATATATAAAAAAACTGACGCAAAATTCCAAACGCTAACGTCTCTTTGGTATCAATCTGTGTTGTGATAACACTTACACCCCCATTATACTCAAAGCTTACACCCCGAAGATTCAACTAGTTATAGATATTATTGTTTAATTTTCTAAGTAATTTTTGTAAGTTCATTTGGTACTTAATATCTTTGTTACCTGTGATTTGAATACTTTAATTGATTCCAAGTGCTGAAAAATTAGAAGACAGACTTAACCCACCAAAGAAATTTTAAGATACTTTTGTTTTAAATACAAAAAAATAACCTTCGTTAAAAAAACAAACAAGCCATAATTCTCTGCACCTATAGAAAAATACAACCGAAAATTTGATCACGCAATAATTGTAATTAAGTTATTTATAATTAATTTGACTCCCTGTAACCTAATTTGTAGTGCAACCGGCTACTGTGCAGAGAGTGTGGGTAAAGTTTGGTTAGAAACTATTGGTGCAATTTGAAAAAAAGCAAAATAATGATCAAGTTCTGCGTGTAAAGTAAATATTTTCACCTTCTAAGTTTTTTTTCTATAATTGAGGAGTTGCCGTAAGAATCCTACGCCGATAACCAAATTTAGGGCGGGCGAAGCCGCTGGCAAAAGTCAGTCATACATATTATGTATGTTTTTGCAAAAAAAAGTAATATATATGTATTTGTATTCGTTGTCTGGTTCTAATAACACAAGCTTTGCTTACTTTGGGGCCAGACGGCGCTAAGTGTAATCACCAAAAATATTTATTATTCACTATTATTATTAATTTATCTCTAACAATTATTAATAATAATAATAATGGGTACCAAACTTAAAACCAAACAGCACATTATAATGTATGTTCTTAAGTATTTGTGTGAATTGCGAAACAGAATAAAAACCAAACGATAATATTCCAAACGTCACACACACATCACTCTACATTTAAGCAACGTAACTTGAAAACAAGTTAAGCTAGATTTTCGAGTTCCTTATAGGACAAGGTGCACCAGCTCATTCTTCACTAATTAGTGGTAAGTTCCAAATGTAATAAGAACATCGATTACTTAATATGTTATTGTAATTGTAGATAATTAAAATACAATAACTAAAAAAAATTCTTGCGCCTAATGCTTAATTTAGTTTCATTTAGTCGAGAGAACAAGGTAAAGAAGCAAAAAATCTCATTAATATACAATTATTAACAATATGCGTCCAAAAACGGAGTAAACAATTTAACATTAAATATAAACACTACCAGTAATTTACATATTTGTATATTTGTAGATCTTAGAAAGACTATAAATTGGAAACGAAATGTCTCTGTATGGAACGACTTAACTCAACACTAATTCTTATTTAATAAAATAAAATAGAAATTAGTACAGTAAGTACAACAAACTTTTCTTAAACGGAACATGGTCGCTAGTATCTGGTTAGTTCACAGGATTTTAAAATGTCGACTGTACTTTTGATTTTTGACCACCGGGTTTAGAAAAGTTTGTTGCAATATAAAACTTATTCCATTTTGATATGATTTTGAGGTAAAGTAAACTTTTTAAAAGCAGCGTTTTGGTACAAGTTACACATTACGCGTTGCTACCCGTAAAGTGAATAAAACTGTTATAATAGGTTTTTTTGCATTCAAAAAATTGTAGTATCAATAGTAATTTTATGTGATGATAGAAATAAATTAATATCATCAGGTGTGTTATCCTGACATACATACATATAAAAGCAAAGTATATTTATCAAGTTCTTGTCTAAATTTATCCATACCTTTTGTGTCTATCTGTATCATGGCTCGACTCCCGATCAATTTGGACGATAATAATTACCATTGATAAAGTATAAAAACCTAACTATACCAACAGGAACTTTAAACTAAAATTCAAATTTCCAAAACATAATGCGTAAAAAATCCATATATTCAAAATATTACAGAGGGGAGACAAAGTCATCACTATATTATATAATAAGGTATTTTATTTAATTTACTCTTAGTAATATAACTTAGACATAAGTAACAACCCGGAACACACAGATGACAGGTACTACATAATGTCTTCCTAAATAGTTCTCACCTCTCTCTTTACGTTGTAAGTGACAGAGACATATGTAGTTTTGACTCGACAGTTAACTGACCTAGTAGTATAAAATAATAATATTATTTCATTTATACTAAAATAATCTTTATTGACTTTCTATAACTTAAATTTAGCCGAATAGACCTAAAGTAAAGAAAAAGTGCAGTAAATAGATTTTTAATTGTGGACTGTACCTAAAGCTTAGTTTACATGATAATTTTTACAATAAAAAAACGAACTGCATTTCGAAGTCTGAACTTTATAATGAATTCTAAAAAATAAAACCTTACAAACTGTACCCTATCTTGTTTTGTGTTCCACAAAGCTTAGAATACCGTTATGATATGAAAGTACTTGCATCCGCTGCATCTCCCTGACCTAGAGATCGCTTCAATGCACCGTTCCCTTCCCGCTATAGAGAAGTCACCGAGATCAACGAGGTTTACATGAGACGGGCACGTAACGGGAAGTGGTTTTAACTTTTATTAAAGCTATTCTTGAATCCGTATCATTTTTTTCATACATCTTTCCGTGCACCAAATATCTATTAACATTCCGCTACTTAAAAATATATTATTATCATTTATTGCTATTTATCACTGTCGCAAAATTTATATCCATTGATAAAACTAATGGATTATTAAGTAACCATAGTCTGTGTTGAATTTATAGATTTAATGAATTTATTAAAAACTTTGATTATTTAATAATTGACTAGCATTTTATTGTTAAAGTGCTATATAATAAGGACACGTTTTGAGTAGTGAAATGTTCATAGTTAAAGATATTTAGAGTTTTGCCTTTTTCTATAAAAAAATGTTGGTCGGATTCACCTTAAGTAAAAAGGCTTTTGATATTGTTTTTATTGATACATAATAAAAGTGGTTATCAAAATTAACTGTTTCAAATCATAATTTGGACTTATACATTACAATTGTAACCAGTTTTTTTAATTTAGTGTCAAAGTGCCCTTAAATTCTTTATTTTTTTTTTGTTTTATTTTGACAATATTAAACAACAGACATATTTTTACTTTTATTATCTACTTGAGTGAAAGACAACATGAGTGAAAGACAAAACAAATGTTTTAATACTTTTTATGAAGTTTACGCAGACTAATTAATTATAATTGTTTGAATGTCTCTTCATAAGCATTTCAATTAGTATTATTCT
The DNA here is from genome assembly GCA_946406115.1 of Apoda limacodes. Lineage (NCBI taxonomy): Eukaryota > Metazoa > Arthropoda > Insecta > Lepidoptera > Limacodidae > Apoda > Apoda limacodes. The sequence goes on from OX291550.1 coordinate 28,562,825, forward strand.
ACGCCATTCTTAACTATTCAGTAATTCATTAGCTAGTTTATTTTTACGGTTATAAACTTACGTAAAAATATATTTATCGGTACTTAATAAATTATGACGAGGCAATTAAGTGCTAAAGTGACGTAAAAATATTCTAATTTAGTATTAAAATTATAGAAATGCAGTACGCAGTCCGGAACGGGTGGTGTGAACGCGCCGATTTCTACGGCCGCCCGTACGCCACTTTCACCCGTGCGCCGTGCGCAGTGAAACTGTGTGTTTTTGTTCATTGTCGGCGCGGTGGTGACGGTAACGAAACTCGATGGTGGATTTCAAAATTTATATTGGCAACACGTAAATGGAGTATTTTTTGTTCTTGTTTTCGCATTGGATGTTGTTGGATGAGATTCTGTTACATTTATCTAGCTAGGGCCTGTTTTTTTTTTAATTTTTATTTTTTGAAGATAGATTTGAATAAAAATTTTTTAAGAATAAATTAAATAATTTGAAATAAGCTTAAAACATTGATATTTATTTAATTTACGTATAAGTGAAATGTACTTAATTTTATAAATAAACTAAAATTTCCTTAATTATTTCGGCTGATTATTGTTTTAAACCTATTTTAATATACACAGATGGTACATTTAATATTAGATGATTATTAACCTTCTTATTCTTACTAAACAGTTTTTATTTTAAGTACAAAAAAACTTACCATTTTGTATAATATCCACAAAAAAAACTAAATGTCTACCAAAATGAACCAATATCCTTACACACCACAAAACTCACACCAAAGTACCACTCTGAAAAGTACAGTCGTCACAAAAAGTTTACACCAATAAAAATATCACCTCGACATATAATTAATATATTTTCGATACCTATTTCGTTTTTTAAATCTGTCCGTCCTGTCGTCTATCCGGATCGAGTGACAGTCGTGGACTGGGTGCCAGACCGAAAGTACAGTGTTTCGCCTACTGTTAACTATTCAGAAGGTGTGCGCCTGCGACCATTCACCGATTATGTAGTCTTGATACTTTGAAGGTGATTTTTAATTGATACAATAAATTATACTTATTTAAAAATAAGTATCACGTATTTTTTTTTAATGTATTTAACATAGCTTTATGATTATATTCAAGGTTAAGATGTGATATAAAACGCTGTTAAGTTTTTTTTATTGAAATTGTAACAAAATTTAAAAATTTAGATTCACCAAAATACCACTTTAAATATGTATATATATTTTAGGCAGTTGAGGCGCTCAGCTCTTAGCCATTGAATGTAAAGGCTTTCTTGAAGATATGTCTAAACTTCTGGTGATTTAAGGGGCTAGTTGCCTCTCTCAACGGATTAGTTAAGATAAATAAAAAAAATCGAATGTTTTTTTTTTATAATTAAAACATAGATTTTGAGATGTAATTTTAATGTGTAGATTATGTTGTCAACTTACCAAACATGAGTTTAATATTATTTAATTAAAACAAGCATCAAAACTATTTAAACCAGTTTGTTAAAAATTTTGTAAAGTAAAAATCTAGTAGCTAATTCATTTCATTCTTTATAAATATCACAAGAAGTGTAAAAGAGACAGCGCGTGTGTAAAAAAAAACGTAGTTCAAATATTAACATTTCCGTACTAATAAATAATAGTTATTTAAATTTATTCGGTTGCAAACAAATAAATTCTTAAACTGTTGAGTTTTTAAAAAACATACGACACATTAAAATTATCTTACGTTGAATTTCCACTTATAGTTTTTAGTTAAGAGCGCGCGTTGATGTCTTTTGTATAACGTATAAGTAAATCTGTTAATTATCTCAAGAATATACGTATATTTATGTATAATTTTATGTTGGTTACCTGTGGTGTTGAATTAGATCTGTAACATTCGAATACTTTAGTGACTTCACGTTTATGATTTCATTTTATACAAAATTTTTACTTTTTCTTACCCGAGGGAAGAATTTGGCAAATATGAGTAGGAACTTTTTATTGCAGTTAGTAAAAATTAACTTTTGTACCGAGTACAAAATGGCTTTTCTTACCCTCGGAATCTTCTTTCGGACAGTAAAAGCATATATCGCCAATAAAAGAAAATTAGTAGATAGAAAAATTATGCCAAAATTTATGTCTTTTCAAAATAAAAGTATTCTAAATTCTTCTGTACTTAATAACCATGTGCCAAAAATCGTATTGCTTTGCTTCGAAAAATGCAATTTTTTCAAAAACTGACTGAAATATGGATATTGTGAACTCAAAACGGATATTTAAAAAGTCCATTCTCATTATTGCTGCAAGGTTTTTTGAAAGTGGTTTCCGAGATTGCCAATTTTCATATTTGAGGTCAACAGGAAGAACCCCATAGGTTTCGATTTATTTGTGATTTTTGATGTGATTGTGATGCCAAAATATGCGACAAAAAAGGCCTTTATTGCGTTGACTTAGAACCTTGATTTTTTTATGTTTCAGGGGACCGTAGACCTCAGTAGTTGATATTAATTTTAACTTGATACCATCGCGTGTCCTTAAGAAAAAGGGACTAAAGCTCCTTTTTAAATCTTTATGAAATATATTTAATTATACTACAGATATAAGAAAGAGAAAATGTTTGTGACTTTTTATTTATTTATTTATTAGTTTGTTCTCATTTTACGCACATTTTTTAACAAGGATTGTCAAAAAACAATTCCGATAAGGTAATTACAGTTTAATGATTACTTAAGGTTATATTTTCATTTTTTTCATACCATATCGATTCCATATTCCATACTCATGTTATAAATGTTTTAGTGTGTTTGTTTATTTTTCTTCCACACGCAAAAGAGCAATGAGGTGACTAAAATTTTGTCTTGACATGGAAGAAAGAAGAATAAAATTAAACAATTTTTGTTCCTAAGTATTCTCACAGAAATGGGTTTTTTCTCGGGTAAAACTGCTCAATGCATTGCTAGCATGATTTATAGATAATATAACATTAGAATAGTTTTATAAAATATTTTATAACGGCAGCTTCGTCGATAAACTATGGCAAACATTACAAATACATTAACCCGTGCAAAGCTGGAGCGGATGTCTGAAGTATAAATCTGCAACAAACGCGTCTCAGGTGTGTCCGTATATCTAATATATTTTTGATTTGAGATTCCCTGATTATCCCTGTTTTTTGTGTCACCCAAAAAACTAGTACTATTCCAATGAAATATTTGCCGTAATTGGTGGAGCTCGTGGCCTGGTAACATGGGTCTACTGGAAACTATATACGGAATTAAGCTTCACCGGGCGTGGTCACTATTTCTGATTACATAGGTATATAAGGTTTTCTTATTATTTGATTCAATATTTGTTTTTACAATTATGAAAATTTAAACTTTAGTTAGTTATTATTGTACAAGAATAATATTAAAGTCATTCTTAAATTGTATCTTTTCTCATACATACATTCTATATTAAGAGTTTCAAATTTTATTTCTCATATTTAAATTTGTTTATGTTTATGTAACTGGTTGACGAATCGTTCACATATAAATCAGAGCTGTAGATAGACATGTAGCAGTTAATGTTAAAATAATGACCGAGGCATCGACAGTGAAAGTGCCACTTGCTGTCGACGAGCCGAAACTCGGCCGAAAGTGTTGGTCATTACTCGACAAACGATGGATACCGTTTATAATCTGAGTTAAAATAACAGGTTTTATCTCGTTACGTCGAAATATAACTGTGAGAATAAACATCTTCATGGACTTCGCGTTAGGTCATATATTTTTCAGGGTTTTTCGACCCAAGTGGCAAAAATTTAATTTAATAGTTTCGTATTGACCCTTCGTTTTCTGCTTGTCTGTCTTTCGACGTGAATTGTATGAAACGTCGTTAAGCTCAGACTTATTTTACAAATAGATGTAAGACACTGAATATATAGGTTTTGGCGCCTTAGATAGACAGACAACTAAAAGATATATATATACATTAAGGTGAGGCATATCACCTTGCCAAAAGAAGATACCCAAAAGTCGTACTTTGAGAAATGAACTACCTTGCAAGAAATGTTTAAAATCGGTACGTCGAGATTAATTATTTCGCTAAAACGGTTTCAAATAACTCTGGTAGTACAAGTCAGATCGACTCCAAACAAGTTTTATAAGAAAGAGAAGATTTGCTCTTACCAACAAAAAAAATAACACGTCTGATTTGAAAGAAAAAGGCTGCGAAATCCACACGGGACATTTGCAACTGAACTCCCGCGCTCTCATCTGCAGAGAAAATTCACCGCTATTTATTGGCGAAGAAAATTCTAAAACCAGGGCGGGGGGTGTATATAAACTCATAAAACAAACCCCTTGCAGCTGTAGTCCAAAATGAACCCTATCCAGGATGCCAATGGAGCCCCATCTATAAGCCAACATTATCAGTCTGTCGGTCTGTTGCTCGTCTACCTGTCTGTGTGACTGTCCAGCCTTTACAAAATGTGTGTTTCTATGGGGGATTTCATAAATAAAAAAGACAAAAAATAGTTCGGTAGCAAGTATCGCACGAGCAACTTTTCTTGATAATATTTTTTGCATCTTTAAAAAAAACAGTTTTTTAGCGATAAAAACAAACCGCTTGACCGATTTTAGTACAACTCTTTTCAGATTTAAGTCATGTCGTGGCGTATCGATTAATATGGTCACAAAACAAATTGGTTCATTGATTCTTGAGATATCGAGAAGCAAAAGAAAGCTAACCTACATACATATAGTTGAAATAAAGAATACTTCTGCAGCGCAACTTTGCTGGGATGGACGTTGAGCAATTACGTGAAGAGGCTCTAAACACGGACTGGAATTCTGTATTAAATGCAAACACGGTTGATGAAAACCTATGAGTTTTCAATACTTTACTAACACAATTATACGATACACATGCACCAGAAAGACCAGTAAAAGTAAATCATTATTCTGTACCTTGGCTTACAAACGAAATATGTATATTGCAAAAAAAACGTAATCGTGCCAAGGCTAAAAACAAATTATATCCCTCTCTTGTCAATCTAGAAAAATTATACTTCGAAGAAATCGCTGCAATACAGGGTGGAGAGATGCACAACGACGCCACATTCATAATTCTGTTACAAATGGTGATCCAAGAAAGCTATGGAAAATTCTGAAGTCTATAGGAGTTGGTAGAATTCGAGAAAAAACATCGTTTGATAATTTCAACATTAATTAACTTAATCTTAATTTCACTTCTGTTGTTGCCATGGATAGCAACAAAAAGGCGCATACGCTTAAGTCTCCTTTTTCTTTTAGTCAATTCAATGATTGTGATGTTAGGAAGAGTATATTGATCATTCCCTCCAGTGCTGTTAGTAGTAAGATGATCATTTCAGTCCTTGACAGAGTTTTACCCGTCATCACTATCAAAATGCTTTTATTATTCCCTTACCTTAAAAGGCAAATCCTATTACTTTTTCTGATTTAAGTCCCATATCAATATTACCTTTCCTGCCAAAAGTACTTAAGCGACTCGTTCATTATCAACTTTATACTTTCCTGGCAAAAAACAGTCTGTTGAATCCCTTACGATCCGGTTTTTGTCCTGGTCATAGTACGGTTACTGCACTCACTAAAATTACTGATGATATTCGTTACATCATGGATACCAAACAACTCTCAGTCATGTCACTGTTAGATTTCTGTAATGCGTTCAACACTGTCGACTTCGGCCTATTGCTGGGCATCTTACGCTCTCTTGACATATTTCCAACAGTGATAGACTGGTTTTAAAGTTACTTGTAATGGCGCCGGCAACGCATTCGGTTAGAGGATACATTCTCTGACTGGTGCTGGTGTATCGCAAGGTCTTGTCTCCACTCCTATTTTCTATTTTCATTAACTCTATTTCTCTCTACATACAGACGATCTCCAAATTTACACACATGCCCCAATTAATGACATAAAAACGCTTTCCAAAAATTAATGCTGATCATAACAAAATACTACAATGGAGCAAAAACTACTAAAGCTATTATTATTGGCAGTCAAAAACTGATTTTACGACTTAATTGAAATTTACTACCACCTGTTGAACTTGATTCAGTTATTATTCCTTGCTTAAACTCGGTTAAAAATCTAGGGATTAAAATTGACAGTACACTATCATGGAGTAACGCACGGTCCGCCTGATGGTTTCACTCGCTACCCTTCAAAAATCCAATAACTTCTTTCTTGAAGACCGGTGCGATGGTAGAAATTAGCCGTGGGCATCATTTCGAACATTCCTCAGAACACGTCTCATTGTACAAGCGGTAGAACACACACAGGGAGGCAAAGTCTCTCCTCAGACTTAAGGGCTCGACACCGCAAGTGAGTTTGGAGTCGTCGACAATTTTCACAGCCTGTCGTTGAACCGAGTCAAAAGGGCCAAGCTGGTATCCGGATGCACCCGCCCAGAGATGGCAGCAGTACTCCATTATTAAATTTTCGCCTCCATTGAGTCAGTGAGACGGTTACGGAATCTGTTACCTATTCCCATAAAAGTTTTGCTTGCACAATCTTTACTTCTTCCCTTTTTTTGATTATGCTGATGCTTGCTATATCAATCCCACCGAGGAGCAATAAAACAAACTTGAGTGACTCCAAAATCTCTCTATTCGATTTATATTTGGATTACGCAAATATGATCATGTCTCTCAATTTCGTGCTCAGCTCAAGTGGCTTCCAATTCGCCTTCGCCAGAATACCCATATTCTCACACTTCTTTATACCGTTCTGTTCATTCCATCAACTCCTCATTATTTGAAAGAACGTTTTTAATTTATTTCTTTATCTACAATTACACTTCGACCTTCGAGTAGCTTACTTTTAAAAACACCGACACATAACACTTACTACTACAGTCACTCATTCACTGTGCAAGCTATACAGCTAATAAAATATCAGAAGTTCACAATCCATCGCTTTTTTGAAAACACATGTTAAGGAACATTTTTAAACTAAATCTTCATTTTGATGTATTTATTACTGTGTATGTATTTATAATAAAGGTGTATTTATATATATATACTGATGTTTTTGTAGGTATATATGTTGCATATTTATGTAATTTCTGCTCTATTTTACCGCACCACCTCTCATTTATAATTTCCTCTACACAAAGGTTTGCCTGTAAGAGATCGCTCTTAAGCAATAAGGCCGCATATTTGTACCTCATTTGTCAACTTACTTTTCTTGTTTTTGTTATTTTTATGTGCAATAAAGTATATTCATACATACATACATATACCCTCACTCATACGCACACACACACAGACATCACTCTAAAAATTATGGCAAACGATTCTCCAGGTCTTTTCGATATTCGGACCTATTATAATTACTTGCCTCAAGAGAAGTTAACAAAATTTAATTAAAGGATTTTTTGCTCTATCGTAAATATACAAGCTTAAAACTCAAACGATTATGGTGTAAGCTCTATAGTAAAATACCAGAGTCGAGCTCATGTATTATCTGGTGGTACGGAATCCATGGTGCGCCCGACTGAGTCTGACTCGCACTTATGCGGTTTTCTTTTTCAACAAAGTCAAGCGGCCGTGGCTCCGACACAAAGTCAAGCGGCCGTGGCTCCGACACAAAGTCAAGCGGCCGTGGCTCCGACACAAAGTCAAGCGGCCGTGGCTCCGACACAAAGTCAAGCGGCCGTGGCTCCGACACAAAGTCGAGCGGCCGTGGCTCCGACACAGCTCAACCCCCTTTGTTTTTATTGTAAAGTGTTAAGAGTACACTCTATAGTGTTAAGTAGTGTAAATGAAAGTTACAGTTGTAAGACATACGTCAGACCTAAGTGGAAATTTTCACAGAAGATGTATTTCTTTTGCCACTATTACAACAAATACTAAAAAACAGAATAAAATAAATATTTAAGGGGGCTCCGATACAACAAACGTGATTTTTTTCTCGATATTGATAACGTCAACAGTTAGACGTTTGAAATATTCACAAAATATTTAGTTATACATTCACTTTAAAAATAAATAGTTAAATTAAAATAAAAAAAATATTAAAGGGGGTCTTCCATACGAGAACCGTGATTTTATGCCGTTTTTATAGATAATGGTACGAAACCCTTCGTGCGCGAGTCCGACTCGCACTTGTCCGGTTTTTCAAGTTTAACCCTTGACAATTTGTATAATTGCCCTTTTATATAATTCAGAATTAAGCAGATCATGGTAGAAAAAGGATGTGTATAAGATCAAGGGCGCGATAGGACTTCAAAAACCGTAAGTATAAGATTGTACTAGACGTAAAAATAAATGGCGCTTTACTTTTTAAATGTAAGAAACTAAATCTTGTTCAAGTTTGTAGCTAATAGCTTTAACATTTCTTATTTATTTATTTTTATTTAAAAATGTTTTAGGTACTTACCTTCTTTCACGAAATATGTTCTGGTTTATTTCATAGCTTTTAGTTTTTTAATATCCTCAATTAGGTTTTATTATAATGTCCCATTACAATAAAATAGCAAAATTTCATGTCTTTTAAAAGCCTATGTAATGAGTAATTGTTTTTAACATTCAGTTCATATCCGTCATAATAAATATTAATGGACATAATGAATCCTCACATATATATTAAAAACCGGTAATTCAATCAATGCAAACCAAAATCATGAAAAATATTATCACACAGTTTGCATGTGTAAATTTAATAGATTGTGTGTGTGTGTGTGTGTGTGAGTGAGTATGATGTATCGTGAGAACTTATAGACCGATTTGCTGTATCGACTTGCTTCCGTTTATCCGAAATCGAATTGATTAGTTTAGAAATATTGAACCAGTAGTTTTATTTTTATTGAAAAAAAATTTGGTACATTTTACCAACAAATTTCTTCGAATTTGATGTAACTAAGTTCTGCCAGATTTTCGAGGGTGATAAATTTGTAGCGGATCATATCATGCCGCTACAAGCAAGGCTGACGTCACGCGTCCTACATCGCGGTATTAAAGTTTTTTCGGCAGTTCAGCATATATACTTGCATAACACCTCACCTGGCAGCAGATCTCCTCTTTGCCGCCGCTCGACAAATTCAATTATTTTATTCCTAAAATTCAAGATGGCAATTCCACAATATGGCGTCAATTCTGTGGCAAATCCTTGATTACGAATAACAAAGTTCTATTAGGTTCTTAAAGGTGCTGAATTCAAATATTTTATAAGTTTTTTAAATTCATGATGGCGGATCTAGTATATTAGTCCATTCTTTTTGCAACAAATTTACGATATTAATACAAAAGCATGGAGTTCTTCAAGATAGAAGTTATTGGATTTTTGCAGGGTCCGCAACGCGCGAGTGATACCCATGGTGTTACAAGCGTCCATAGGCCACTGTGACCGCTTACCATCAGGCGGACCGTGTGCTTCTTTGCCATCTTAGTGGCATAAAAAAAAAAGCAAATAGTCACATGGGCGTAAGATGAAAAATTATTCACTTCATTACTTTTATGTTATACAATATTTTTTGTAGTAACGAAACGGCCACGTCACATATTTTGACTAAGGTGTAGAGTTTGTAAAGTAAAGGGCTTGTAGAGTAAGAGTGTGTAGAGTTTGAAGCTTGGCTCTACTGAGATCTGATAACTTTTTGACAGTGCACGACTTGGCAACGTTTTACATGAAAATCTTTTTGGTGAGATGAATTTTTACTTGAAAAGAACCGTAGTCTTTTATTGTCTCTATAAAGTCATGGTTGTTTACTCTCTGAAGGCCAAGTAGCTAAGAAACACGTCCACATCGTAATGTGGGGAACTTACTCTTTTCACCAACCACTTTAGTCCTGTGTGACAGGTGGTCTGTTACCAGTATTATGGTATATAGGTATTTATAACTTATTAATCATATACTAAAGTAGCTTTTAATATGTTTAATAAGTCACAATTACTATGATTTATACTCATAAGCAGTAAAATGATAGATGAGGGACTAATACAGGGAATAATATATCCCCTTTGCCAATTTTAGCCAAACTGTAATATAGACTTTAGACGGCGACGTAGTTTCTTATTACATTTCTATATAATAAAATAGAAATCATCCAAAAATCCTTATCACCAATAACATTTACAATTCTGCTTTTTCTGGTCTACCTATCTTAATAGACGTCATCATATTATGTGAGTCACTCAACTAGCTCATATAACTGGTTCAGTTTTACATTATTCCGATCGACTCATATTTAATTTGAAACTAGTTTTATATATATTTGGAAACGAATTTAGCTTGAATTATTGTTCGAATATTATGTCGTGTGTTTAATGAAATAATAAAAACTTGTACCTACATTTGTTTTACTCAAGTAAGAAGCAAGTTAGAGATTTTTCTTCGTCGTCTTATACAGTGGAAAATAAATAAAAATAAATTACAGAATAGTCCTCTTATAATTTTCCAAAAAAAAACTAAACAAATAAGATACAGTAAACATTAACAAATTAAAAATAATATGACCTAAAAACCGAAATGATGGTTCTGTATCTTCAACCCGTTGATATGCAAATCTTCATAGCAATTCTGAAGATAGCGTTATTCCATTAAGTACGAATTATCATAATATCTTGACTTTCAAAAAAGGAAGCAAATAAAAGTAAGTAAAATGATAATAACCGACTTCCTTGTCGGGTCCCTGATCATGCCAAAGATATCTATCAGTCTAAAGAGTCACATTTTTTAATAATTAGACTTCTGGACTACAATATATTTAATAATCATAATATCTTGTCCAGCAACTATCACTGGCTAAATTTAGTCTAAGACTAGTTTCAAAGAGATATAAACAATATCATAATAACTTTCTAACAAAAAAAATACCGGCTTCAAAAAGATGCACTAAAGAGGTAAAAATAATTACTAATTTCCAAAAATCTGATCTGAATAAGGATAAGAAGTTGGTTTCATGCAAGTGAAGTGTGTTGTAAACTTTAGGTTCATAGACACTAACTTCAAACTGTAATTCACATCAGATTTTTGGAAATAAGTAAAATAATCACTTTAGTTTAGTAAAATACTTACTTTTAATTTTAGCCCAAACCATATAAAATTGTGGCATCTGGGTGGGTGGGTCTAGTAAGAAAAGGTTTTGTGAAATTTCTCCCCTAAAATGGGGGTTGGAAGTTTGAATGAAAATCCGTCAATTTTGAAGCTAAATGCATAAACTTAGTTTTTCTCCTTAAAATTGAACATCAAAATTGACGCGTTTCACCATTTTTGTAAAATCATGCCCTAGAGCGCAAAACAGAGGATGAAAAATTGTAAGGGATGCCGATGTTCTTGTAGGTAGAACCATAAACAGTTAAAACCCTGTTTTTAAAGTCCACGCCAACGAAATCAGTGTAAAAGCTAGTCCTCATATAATCCTATAAATTTAATTATAACCTAATACATAATATATATCCATTCCAGCTTTTGTTTAAAATAAATCGAGTAGTTTATACAAAATCGACGTGTAATAAAACAACTATTGAATCTATTTTTGAATTTATTTGATCTACACGACACTTCTATACTATCACATTGAATGTATAGCATGTGTTGAAATAAATATATCTCTGTTTAAAAACAACATAACACAGCCTCAAATTTGGCCATTACGGCCATACGGCAACTAAATAGGCAACACATAAAGCAACTTTTAAGGCAAAACCTATTTAGTATATTATCAGATTTGTTCACATAAAAATGTAATATGCGACCTTCTGTTCTGTTTTATTGTTTAGTTAATATTTTATGCCATAATAAGAGTATCTATTAGCAATAACTTTTTAGCAATTTCAGAATAAATTGCGTCACTAAATATCTAAATTATCTCGTTACGTGATGAAAAGAGAAAATACAATGCAATTCATATAATTTATGTACACATTTTTAGATTTAGGTATAATTCCCGAAGAAAAACTTTACTATGAGTTGATGATAGGAATACTACTGATATCCTACTAATATTATAAATGTGAAAGTTTGTATGTCTGGATGGATGTTTGTTACTCAATTACGATTCAACCACTAGACGGATCGGGATAAAACTTGGCACACATATAGGTTAGGGCCTGAAATAGCATATAGGCTCTTTTTATCCCTGAAAATTTAAAAGTTCCTGCGGAAATAACGTTAACAGAGTTAAACGAGCAATTGCTGCACCTAAAGCATGCTATAGTAATTCATTGGTATAACTAATTACCTGATTAATTTGAGTTAATTAAGGAGTTCCACGCCGAATGAAGGGCGGGCGGAGCCCTGGCAAAGTCTAGTTCAAGAATAAAAGTGTATTTTTTTCCCGTACAACCTTCTAAGCACTAAATATCCGTAACTAGAAGCATTTAGTAGCTTAAAATGCATTGTTGTCATATACTGATGTTTGAAATTGTCACAAAATGTATATTTAATTAACAAGTGAATTATGAGATAACTATAGTTTTTGTTGATATTATACTTTTAAGGGTGCGCCCTACTCAAATGCCCAGTTTTCTGCTCGTTTTAAAATCGAATCCATTGTCCTATTGCAAGTTTCAGACTGGAACTAAAATAGCATGTTAATTCTTTAACTAAAAATTTACTGTCTTCGTTTTAGGATATCTGTTAAAACATGGCTTTCAAAAAAAAAGTTCTGAACCTCTGGTTTTTCTATTTTAAATCCATAACTCATCTCATATAATATTGAGTAACTAAAAAGCTAGATTCTATATTTTTTATGTGATATAATCGTAATTGATTAAATCCACTTTTAAAGCTTATTATTTCGCCAATTTAAAAGATATTTTTGTCACAGAAAAATAAAACTCTATTAGAAATGAACACTGTTGATTCCCGCTTAACATGCTCTTAATTAATTCGATAAAAACTTTGTTTATTAATAATTCACGCGCGTTTTATGGATGAATATATGTTTTGCGACTATGGTTAATATAGTGCTTCTACAACTATCATTCATTAGTTATACGTTCTCAACAGGTGAGAAGTTGATTAGGTGTAACATTTTTATGAAAAAAAAGTGCGATTCGGACTCGCGCACGAAGGGTTCCGTACCATTAGCTGTAAAAACGGCAAAAAAAATTACGTTTGTTGTATGGAAATAAACAATTGTTTAATTTTAATTTAAATGTTTATTTTTAAAGTGAATACATAACTAAACATTCTGTGAATATTTTAAGCGTCAACCTGTTGGCGATATCAATATCGAGCAAAAACGACCAAAAAAATCACGTTTGTTTTATGGGAGCCCCTTAAATATTTATTTTATTCTAGTTTTTAGTATTTATTGTTATAGCGGCAACAGAAATACATTATCTGTGAAAATTTCAACTGTCTAACTATCAGGGTTCATGAGATACAGCCTGGTGACAGACGGACGGACGGATGGACAGCGGCGTCTTAGTAATAGGGTCCCGTTTTTTACCCTTTAAAAATTATGTTCGGATACACCTTAAGTAAAAAAAAAAAAAGTTTCAATTCGACCTTAAGCTTGTTTGCCGCCTTAGAGATAAAAAAAAAAGTTGCACTCCAGGAGTGCCGGCAGAAGTGAAAACCTTTACACACGATTCGCGCTTAACACTCAAATATGTCACAAGACATGTCTTTGACATTGTCAAGAAATAATAATGTTTGTTTATTTACTTTTTTGACGTAGTATATTTGACATCGCAATCTGTCATAGAATTAAAATTCCATATCCAACCTCCCTGTACTACTCATAATCGCGAATACTAAAAATAAAAATTATAATAGGCGTGGCATTAAGGTTTCCGTCTTACGAATTTCCACGATTAGGACACGTGACCTGACGCGAGTTTATCATTTTTTACCCATACCAAAAAAAGTGCACAAAGCCGCTAAAGAAGTTTTCTTTCAAAAATTTAGTCAATTAATATATATATATATATATACATAAATTATACCTTTTAGAATAAATTGCAAATCAAACATTTGCCAAGTCTAATCAAAAACTATACCCTTTATAGCAAACAGAATTTCTATTTTTAAACAAAGGTTTGACTATCACTTAATTTTTATTATTATTGTATTTATCGATATATAAATGAATGTATGTGAATATGTAATAATAATGTGTGAATAATCAATTTAATTCAGAAAAAGACTCATTGGTACACGCCGGGTACGAACCATCGCCACACTGACGGATACGAAGTAAAATAGAAACCCCTAGGCCACCACCGGTCTTGGTTTTGGTACTAACCACGGCCAAGGTCGCATAACTTCGCATATAGCTCTCGATATAACCGCAAGTAACCGGGCTACAAGTTCTTTCAGGTAACTTGGTAGAACATTTTAAATCTAAGAAGAGCTAATGATCAATATTTTTTTGCGATTGTAGATGTAATTTTAATCTATGTAAGGTAGGTGTTGTTTACGCTTAAAATATTATTTTCGTCAATAACACTGCTTATCTACTAGCTTAAATTATTTTTCCTACTAGAACCCCAAAACTCTACAGGAAATGACGGAAACGAGGAATGCCTTGGTTAGAAATGACCAAAAAACCACCCTCCTATAGACCTCCCGCCCTAACTACACTAGATCATAAGATTGCACCCGTCCTAAGCTATATTTAGGTAAAAATTTAAAAGCAAAAAAGACATTTAATTAAAAAATAAAATTTTCCTTTGAAATTTTAACTATCAACTAATAACCTCATGATACACAATTTATATGCTCATAAAAACTTGTCGCGAGGTTTGTGTAAGTACCTATAAGCATTTAATTAAAATGAAATTAAAAAAAATTAAAATAAGCAGATTAAGTTACTCAATTAAGCCGGCTTCCATTTTTAATCATTGAGCTAGTATCCTTTATTATGTAGAGACATTTTTTTTGCCTATATGTTAACTTGAACTCGTCTATCTGTGTGAGAAAAGTCATATTAATCTCACGATTCGTTTACGCGTGATGCAGTAAGGGCCATTTGCGCTTTTCAGGGTTTGCGCCATTTTTGTCATGTTATAATGTTAACCTGAGTCAAAGTCATATTTGTCTTGCGCTACTATTTAACCCGGGTCACTGCCGAGTTAAATATTAAAAATTTAACCCGCATCCATCGGAGGGTTAAGTCACTAACTCCGCCATATTGCGCCAACATTTTTAAGGCCAACTTGCGGAAAGATTCAGGGTAAAAAAAATAACTAGCTAAATAACTAAACCTGGGTCAATTGTATAACTAGATAACTCGTCAATTGTCTTGCAGAAGCAGAAAGTTAACTATTCCTCAGAAGCGACAACATAAAAATAATAAATGTGCATCCTGTTATAAACCGCCTAAATAAGAAATTCCTGCATAAACATATATAGGTCTCGCTCTCTCTTGTTAGAAACAATAAATTTAATTCGTTTTACAATCTCTGTTGTTCTTCTACAATGAACTTTCTAAGATAATACTTTATTATGCCGTCCTTCGACTCCTTCGTGATGCCATCCAGCTAATAGCTAGATGTTTATGAATGATGTTTTAGGAAGGGAATATGCTTTTAAAAATTGTGTTATTTCATGTTTTTCATTATACGCGTACGTAGGTACTCAGTCTGTCGGTTTATTCACTACACATTTATTTAATTTGAATTGTGCAAGTGGAAAGTGTTAAAAATGGACCTACTAAAGATCTTTCTTTGTCTTAACGCGTTCGTTCTTGCTCCAATTTTTTCTACGCTGGGGTCTTTCCCTATCTGTTTGTGTTGAATATAGAAAAAAAAATGAGGTACTTAGAATGCCTGCAGGCAGGCATGCTGTTACATATAATTATTATCTGAGAATAGTGAGTAAAAGTTTTGTTCTCTCATACTTTCAAAATACCTAAACACTTTGTTCTTGCACAGTTCTATTAAAATGGTTTAAGTAAATGTATTCAGCAAAAAATTAAATGATATCTAGCTGCCTACCTATTGATAGAAATAGGTACCTACTCATAGTCGAAAAATAATATAAATTTAACTTCTAACATAAATTCTATAAAGTTTCTAACAAGAGAGAGCGAGACCTATATATGTTTATGCAGGAATTTCTTATTTAGGCGGTTTATAACAGGATGCACATTTATTATTTTTATGTTGTCGCTTCTGAGGAATAGTTAACTTTCTGCTTCTGCAAGACAATTGACGAGTTATCTAGTTATACAATTGACCAAGGTTTAGTCATTTAGCTAGTTATTTATTTAACCCTGAATCTTCCGCAAGTCGGCCTAAGAAATATCTTTACTAAGCTTGATACAGTAGCCCAAGATAAAATGAATTTACGATATACAGGTATTTGACACCGGCATTCGTAATGTACGAACATGTGAACAATCGAGCTCGCTAATACAAGGAACGACTCGTCTAAGATTTAAGCACTAACAAAATTTTCAAGGCAAACTTCATTTGTCGAAATGTCGCCTGCATGCTCGTAGTTAATATTTAAATGTAGGCACCTTTCTCTGTTGGCGACGCGACGTGAGGCGACGGAACGAAGGTTTGGTGCACATTGTTGGTACGTGTTCGTACGTGTTCCTGTGAGGACAAAAAAGATGAGTTGAAAGATTTAATTAGAAGGTTTTTATTCAAAAAAAAAGGTTAAGTGCTAGTCGAATATGTTGTTGGGCGCCAACAGGTTTGCATATTTGCTATTATATATAATACCTAGTTGCAAATAAAGTTTGTTTTCGGCCTTTTGAAGAACTAAAGTAAAAATTAGCTCTACTCATTACGGATATTCTGATCCTTGGGGTGACAACATACATTATACAATTTAATCTAATCCTATTTAGATCTATTAGGATATTACTCCTATAAAAGTAGTTATTTGGTATTTCTTAATTTCATATTTGCTACGTGCTGGATTCTTTTGTGAAAAAGTAAGGGGGAAACTGTTAGGGTTTAGGTTGAAAATATGTATCATGAATTCATGATATTCATAATTTTTACATACATTTAAAACTACAGCTGCAGCTTTTCTCAAGATGATACTGGTAACTCAGTATTGTCTACAATCTATTATTTCAATTCCGATTTTACGCTCTGAAAATAATTTTAAGAATCAATTTTTTTAAACCACAATTTTTACTTTTAAAGTAAGTTAATAATCTGGAAGTAATTCACCGGCCACAGACACACAGATAGGCAGCCAGAGTTTTCCGTTTTTGTAATTGTGGCTCGGTACGTCAGAAGTTATGTTGAGTTCAGATCCAGTGAGCCGTTTAGACAACGCCACGTTTTATAATCAATATTTTTATCATGTAGGAAAAAGTACAAAATCAATAATACTTTAACAATTTTACAATTAAACATTAACTATTAAATAACTTTTTTCTTACTTTGGTTTAGCGACAGTTAAAGAATGACGCGTTATGAAAAACTTAGATTGAATCTGTACGTATTCGGAAAAGGGGCATTATCATGTACTTACTTACTTACCGTACCATAATTATTAAAAAATTAAAAATAAAGCTAAATACCCAGAAACATAAATGTTAAAAATAGGTCTAGTTATGCTATGGGTTTGTTAGAATTGTCGTTGGTTCCATGTTTGCCTCGGATACTGAGGGCTGGGCGTCTAGGCCCCAGCGTGTACCAGAAAACACTGTGAGAAAACCTGTATATGTTAAAAAAATGTGTATGGGTTAAATCGCCCTCGCCCAAAGTTAAGTTACCTCAGGCTGTATGGAGCCTGCAAGTTAACGATAATACTTTTAGTGTATTCTTCCATAAGTTTACAAGATACGTATATATTATACCTAAACGCATATTTATATACTTACTCATTTATATCCTAACTAAAAAACATTGTTATGCCTTTCTGTAGCTGCCATGCGGCATCCCCGATCGCATTGCTCGCCCGTGCTATTACTTCTATTTTGCTAAGGGTTATTTCTGTCATATGAAGTGTTCCGTACTCAAAGGGTAATTAGCAGAACCCAATAACTAAGATTCCGCTGTTCGTCCGTCTGTCACCGACTCACCAGGCTGTATCTTATGAACCGTAATAGACAGTTGAAATTTTCACAGCAGGTCTATTTTTGTTGCCGCTATAACAACAAATACTTCAAAACAGATTAAAATAAATATTTAAGGGGGCTCCCATACAACAAAATTTTGCTCGATATTGATATTGGCAACAGGTAGATGTTTAAAATATTTTCAAAATATTTAATTATATAGTAATTTTAAAAATTAATAATTAAATAAGTTCCCACACAACAAACGTGATTTTTTTTGCCGTTTTTATAGATAATGGTACGGAACCCTACGTGCGACTCGCAGTTGGCCGATTTTTTTTTCTTTTTGCTCAGCTCTTAAGAGTCGTAACGTGATGTTAAATAGCCTACAACCCTTTTCGATAATTTGGCTATCAAATACAAAAAGATATTTTTAAATCAGACTGGTAGTTCCAGAGATTAGCGGATTCTAACAAAAAAACCAACAAACTGTATAGCTTTATTATATTAGTATAGATATTTGCCTAGTCAAATTATATTTATATATCCGTCTGCTTAATTCATTAATTCCGTTTCCCACTCGACGATAACTTGAAATAGCTAATTAAAATTCGTAAACGTAACAAAATGAACTTTTACTTGCAAAATTCTGATTGTACAGGTTTTATAGATGTCGTAGAGCACACACAGCTTTGTTACTATATGGTTTCTATTATATTGTGTCCTTGCTGTTAAGACAAGAGCACGTTTTATACCTATTTACCTTATTCAAGTTCTTTTCTATTTGTGATTGAAAAGTTTGCGTAAAATGAAGTTTTTTGCGGATATTTGAATTTATTCAAGTAAACCGATTTATTTATTTATATTAATTTCACTATATGTTTTACACAACTAAAATCTTCATGTAAATGGTTTCAATAGAATTTTTACACAATTTTTACTTCTTCTATTAATTAATCTAAGTACATTTTAAAAGTTGGTCGACTGTTTCTTGTTAACTTGTAAAAACTTCTTAATTTAACATTGTTAAAAATACGTACTACTTGAGTGAATTCTTTCACATATACACAAACCACTATTAAGCTGCCAAGGGGTAAGGGGGGCACATGACTTAACAAAAATTAGCGGTTTTAAGCTTAATATGTCGCCAACGACGAACGTCCAACGACACCCGCACTATGGGACTGACAATAAAAACATATTTAATACATTCTTCCTCTAAGACACAAAAAAATATTTTTCCAATTTTAATTCACCAATTTCTCGGCCTAATTAATATGAATACTCATGCTAAATTACAGATTTCTAGCATCCACTAATATACTGCGAGCTTAGCCGCAAAACTGACAGAATGGCCGTACATAACGAAACTATAACTAGTTTCTTGTAAACTACGAAACCCTAAAAACTGCGAAATTAAAATAAGTAATGTTTTTAAAGATTACTGTTTCATGCGTACTAGTTTTACTTAACAATTTAAGCATTTAAATGCTAATACAGCGGTCAATTTAGCAAGATGTGCGGTGTAGCGTTCAAAAGTGCCACGTTTGTTAAAACGTCGGGTGTTTAGAAAAGTCAGGTGACTTTATATTTCTATCAAAAGCTTTTTATTTATTCATACATGTATATATAAGCTTATATGTTTCTTTTTCAATAAAATTACAATAAGGAAAACTGGGACAACAAGTTATTCCAATCGAGCAAACCCGCAGACGACAGTTAGGCCATTTATTTCCTTTCACTTTACAAAATATCGCTGGAACAGAGAAGTGTACGAAATACCGCAATGCAGAAATCGGTTAAAGCCACAGACCTATGTCTGTTTACAACTTTCAAAACGATCTTATTTATGAGGACTACGTTGCAGGTTACTATGCGTGACTGACTTTATTATCGAACTCAATTTTGTCTGTGAATTCGCCTGTGCTAAATTCGTTTATCGGCGTGGGAATAGTAGTTAAATATAAGGAATTATTATCCAGCCATTGTCTGATATAAACTGAAAATAAAAAAATATATTTCATATTCGGAAGGAAATATGCTATAGCAAGCTATAGTTGCAGTTATAGTTAGTCTACGTGGGATTCGGTGATAACTTTTGAATTTTCTAGGTTGAAAAGCCTATGTCCTTTTCCGCCTTTTCAATCACCCCTATGCCAAATTGCATTAATTAAACGAGATGTAAAATATAATAATATTTAAATATAATAATATAATAATTAAATCTGTTACTTTTCACGTTCACCTCGAAAAACATCGATCTTACAACATAAAATTGTAAGGACTAAACTTGTAGAAAATCGAATTAAAAATAATTTGTGTTTCTATCTTTTTTTTGCTGAAAACTCCAAAAAACTGGACTAACAGAATTTATATTTTGTACGTATTATTTAAAGTCAAAGTGAAAGTAAAGTAATTTTAATTTAAATACGATTTTAAGAACACTTTCGAATCACCAGAACGATTTTCAGAGGTCACTGACATATAGGTACATATACAAAATCATTGAGAAGTTTGCGCATTTTATGATATTGGAGGTTTAGGCTGACCACACACAGAAAGATTTTTTTCTTTAGGGCGTCGATTATTAAATTTTAGGGTCTTTGTAAAGGCCGATTTAGACAAGCCAACATTATTGAATACGAAAATGCAATAATCGTATACAATAATTAAATTCAAAAATTGCTGTGCAAAAGTTGTATTCAATTGTTCACCCAGTAACAAAAAATAAAAATTTGAAAAATTATTACTAACAATTATTGAAAAGCAATTATTGAAAGGGCTGATTATTTAGATTGCATCTGTTATTGCCTGCCAATTATTTGCCAACAGGCAGACAGAAGGGCAGGATCCCATATTTTCTTTTGAAGTACGGAACCCTGAAAGACCACTAACCCTACCTTTAGATAGGTACATACATTATAATATAGGTATATACACGCGTGAAACGGCTGGACCGATTATGATGACTTTTTCCCTGGTCCCTAGATAGTTTAGATTCGGGTTTTAATTAGTCGGGATCTAGGAAAGGTTGGGTTTTTTTATGCAGAAAAGCCAAACAACGTCTGTATGTTTATAAATATAGATAAAAAAGATAAAATTCATAAAGTTTTTGTAGATTAATTAGACGCTGTAAATATTTGTTCCTTTTGTTATAGAATATTTACAATCAACATTTGTGTCAAATAAGGCTGCTTAGCAATCTTTTCTAATAAACCAATGATTAAATCTACAAAAACACAAACACATTTTTTTATACTACTCAGGTGGCAAACAAGCTTACGGTCCGCACTATCTACGAACCAGGGACCCACTAAAACACACAATAAAAATCATCAAAATCGGTCCAATCATATAACGTATACCTATATAATAATGTATGTACCTATGCAAAGATAGGGTATGGTCTTTTTCAGTTCCGTACTTCAAAAGAAAAATGGGATAGGATCACTTGGTCGTCCGTCCGTCTGTCTGCCTGTTGGTCCGTAAAGACCATTTTTCACAGGAACGCGTAGAGTTAGTTCTATCAAATTAAAATTATAATCAAATACTAAGGTCTTCGCTCTTGGTACTTGGTACCTATATATATAAAAACCAAGCTTCTAAATTAACGTGATATAGAGTAGTTCTTGATGAATCAGAATCATAAAACATGGCAAAATGCAAGGTCTCCCAGCACAAGTAGAGTAGAAATAGATAATAATTTGTAGTTAAATCACAAAAAAAAAATGTATATCTTTCAGTTAAAACTCTTTTACATTTAAATATTAGATTATATACATTTTTCATTGATAAATATAATAAAATATTATTTCAGACAATGTTTTTTTTTTTTTTACCACTAAGGTGGCAAACAAGCCTACGGTCCGCCTGATGGTAAGCGGTCACCGTAGCCTATGGTTGCAGTTGTTTTTTGTATTCTTTTTTTTGCCTACTCGTACAAGTGACTATTCCCACTAAGATAATGATAGCCGAATTTGTATGTACATAACATACAAATTTCTGCGGAACCTTCGCCACTCGAGTCAGATCCGCACTTGCCCGGTTTTGTTTTTTAACTTTTTTAAGACAAGCATTTCATTAATCTAAATCTTAAGAATTAGAAAGCTGAAGTGGCAGTGGGCTGGCCGCGTCTGTCGGAAGACCGATGGCCAATGGAACAGACGTGTCCTAGAGTAGAGACCGCGTATGGAAAGCAAAGCGTGGGCCGCCATCCAGCCCCGTGGACACCGACGACCTTAAAAGAGTGGCTGGATGCGGAAGGCAGAGAACTGCTAGAAATAGCTCGTGCCGTAGAGAAGGCTTATGTCTAGCAGTGGACCAATATGAGCCGACATCATAATGATTTCATTAATCACCAGTATACAATATACAAAGAAAATAAAACAGCCCAATGAGTGCTATGTAGAGGCTTTAATGTCAAACATATGTGTTGAGTCATCAGTTGGACCACATGACTACAAGATATGCTTATGTGACCATCAAGTCGCATCGAGCTCGATGGCATAATACGACTTAAATTACCATTAAGGTGAAACTAATTCTGAACACCAGCAAATGTTAAACCGAAGCCTATATCAGGCCAATAGATATCACGTTCCAGATAACGAAAGAGCAATATTTAATTGGCTTTCAAGTGTTACATTTACGAAAAAAACCGATCAAGTGCGAAGATTTCGTACAAACTTGTACGAAATAATAAATACCGTTAAATAATAAAAAGTGCGTACAGCAGTGTAAGCTTTTTTTTTTAATACCACTTAAGTGGCAAATAAGCTTGCGGTCCGCCTAATGGTAAGTGGTTACTACATCTTGCAACACCTGGTGTATCACTCGCGCTTTGCCGACCATTCAAAAATCTAATAACTTCTTTTTTGAAGAACCCCATTCTGTGGTCCTTAGAGAAAACCTTGGCAGGGAGCTTATTCCATAACCTTAGCGTTTGCGGGAGTAATTTACTCTGAAACCACACTGTACGTGACTACAATACCACTAAGGTAGCAAACAAGCTTTCGGTCCGCGTGATGGTAAGCG
Organism: Apoda limacodes; assembly: GCA_946406115.1. Lineage (NCBI taxonomy): Eukaryota > Metazoa > Arthropoda > Insecta > Lepidoptera > Limacodidae > Apoda > Apoda limacodes. The sequence goes on from OX291550.1 coordinate 28,585,785, forward strand.
GTTACTGCAGCTTGCAACACCTGGTGCATCACTCGAGCTTCGCAGACCGTTTAAAAATCTGATAACTTCTATCTTGAAGAAGCCCATACTGCAGTCCTTAGAGAAAACCTTGGCAGGGAGCTTATTTCACAACCGAAGCGTTCGCGAGAGCAATAATCTCTGAAAGGTAGGTAGTAGGTTTTAAGGTGTGAGGATGAATTACCTGCCCATTACAAGCGGTGATATGGTAGAAGAAAGCCATGGGCATCATTTCGAAGAATTCCTCAGAACACATCCCACTGTACAAGCGGTAGAACACACACAGGGAGGCAAAGTCTCTTCTCAGACTTAAGAGTTCGATACGGCTTTCGAGATGGGGATCGTCGGCGAACAGGCCAAGCTGGTTTCCGGGTGCACTTGCCCAGAGACGGCAGCTTTGCTCCATATGAGGCCGGACTTGCGATTTGTAAAGCAGCAACTACGCTCTGTTGGTTACACGAAGTTTTTTGGACGTTAGCTTGACATTGTTTTGCAAATGATCTCGAAACTAAACATCGCTGGAGATGTCAACACCAAAGATTCTAATGCTCTTGGAGATGGTGAGGGGTGAACCTCAGTGAATGGGGTTTTCTTAGCGATAAACGCGCAGATTTGTGTCTTTGTAGCGTTAAAATGGACTAAGTTTTCTCGTCCACAGTCAAAGACCTGGAACAGAGTAGTCTCGATTTGAGACACAAGTTCCCCGCGCTTTTCCTACACAACAGACCGATGGAAGTTTGCACGGCCCGTGTAATAAACGCCTCTAGTACTGTCATCTGCATATCAATGTATGTTATTGATGGACAAAGGACATGTCATTGACTTGCAAGACGCCAGCATTAATGTCGATCCAATCGGGGCAAATACCGACAACTTCGGCTCGTATGCGTCTGCCTGACAAAAACTAATTATTAGGTAACTAATGAAAGTACCGAATATTGCTCTAACGATAAATAAACTATATTGAGGGACAAACTTTTAATTGTTTCATGGTACACATCAAGTATTTACGTATACACTACTTGTCCAAGTAAATATATCAAGAAATAATTTAAATTGTTTTGTCTCATTCGATTGTTAAAGAAATTATTAAAGCATTTCTATATGAATTGTTGTTGATTCGTTGAATTACTAAAAAATAATAAAAATAAAATACGTTAATTTCAGATTAACATACTCATAATAACGGTTGGTGAATAGCGTTAGACATTTTATATATTCTTATTTAGATCTGGTATTAGCTGTGCTGCTATATACGTATAAAGATGCGCCAAATGGCTCTGTTTCGGATAGTCCAGCCTCGTGGCTAACGTCTTTTTTGCCTATATCCAATTCGATATATTTTCCATATAGGGTTAAATAAAATTAAAAAAAGAGGGATCAATTTTAAATAGGAAAAGAAAAAGAAATTAACATGGTAATGGATATCTAAATAAATCTTAAATAAAAAAAAAGAGAAACCCTAACCCAGGTAGGGTATAATTTTTCTTTTTTATTGTATAAGCTTATGGAGACAATGACTAAAAAGGGAACGGCCCGAAGTTAAACTTTGACCATACAAATAAAACTGAAACAGTTTTAGGTGACAATAGTCGGCCTAGGATTTGTCTTTTTCTTCTCCATTAAGAATCTCATTGCAATGCGTCTTATTATCCAGGTTGGGTCCCCCCGAATAACTTAGGAGCCGGAGAAGGACCCTGACCTACCGGCGAAACGCGAATGTTCTAATCACTCAAAATACTTATTGTTAATCTGACTGGAGAGTTAGATTCTTGAGTGAGAAATGTTTTTCATATTGACTGAATCATAGACACAATACTGAGATGGGTTAGTTACCTTTTTAAATTGACGTTCTGGTAGTCATATTTAATTTAGTTGACTGCGACAATTTATTAAAATAACCTATTTAAATTCTACAATATTGATAATTTCTTCCATAATCATTTCTACTATTTAAATATTTCAAGGGGTTGATAAATGGAAGCTTGTGTATGATAAATCCTCTACAGACCACTGTAGACAACAAACTGAATTCTGAATTATTCAAGACTTACTCTTGTGCGGGATTTTAAGTATTTTAAAAATCTCCCTATTTTAAATATGAGATATACACATTTCAGTGTCTAGCTAGAAATGAATAGGGGTAAGTGACTGTATTAGAAACTGACTAAATCAGGGTCAGTGGGACGATAATATAGTGATGCATTGTAACAGCTATATACAGACCTAGGATTGTTTCGCTTAGTAATAACTATCATACATATTATTTGTGTGAGACAAGTTAGTAAAAATCAATGATCAAGTTGTTAAGATAGATATATTGTGTAGAATTTAGGTTTTGAATTGAAATTTACGAGCCATACTAGTGACTGACGAAACTAACACCTTTTTAAAATCAGGTTTGCTTAGGTCGCATCATAGCGGTCCACAATCACGCCATTATCCGGCAGGAGTTTTCTACAACTAAACTTTGCCGCTGGAAAACTGTTGTCCTATTAGTTTAACACTTTTGAATCGTCAAGATAAATAGTTACATTTTGCTCTACAAACTTATTACAATACTGGTTTATTGCCAGCATCCAAATAGTTATTCTTTGTAAAACTACAACGAAAAATAATATTATGGTTAACTAATAAATACATATTTGTATTGAATGTGGGTGTGTATCGTGACACTCGGACTCCTTTCTGGGGATTAAAACCGTCAAGATAAACAAACATACATTGATAATTTCTTCCAAGTAGGCAGGTGACTTGGTTAAAGCTGTAGGAAGCCACTGGATGTGGTCAGCAGTGGACGTGTTCCGAGTTTGAAGATATTGATGAATTTTAATTAAGTAAATAATTGATAGGACTCTACAATAAAAACTTTTTAATAAAATAAACAACCGGCTTCAAAAAGATGCACTAAAAAAATAATTACTTATTTCTAAAACATCTGATCTGAATTACAGTTTGAACAATTCTGTAATAAATACTGCAATATAGCAATTTTAGCGCTAAATAGCAGCGCATAGGTGACTTGACTCAAATCTCACGCCGGATATTGCAATTTTCTCACCGGGCGTGTTCAGACATGGGCTGCCTTGCGCCTGGCGGCCTTTCACGGCGAACCGGTCAGTGCACTGTTATACTTCCTGCACAAAATACCGCCCTATATGTGCACACACCTACTCAGACCATTGGACTGGTTTCAGATCACTTGTGTCACTACTACGCTCAAAAATACCAGGTCAGCACTCCGATTTCCGCAATTCAAAGTGTAAATAATTTTACATTTAATCCACCTGTGTAGTTTTCATACATATCCACCAATTTCTTAAGATGATGGTTTTCTTTAATTTATTTAATAAGAAAAATGTATTCTTATCTTTTTTGTATCCGCTGCTGAACGCGAGCCTCCTTCACTGATCAGTTTAAATAATTATGATTCTCAAGATTTTACTAAAAAAGTATATATGTGTATATTAACCATGAATAGGATGCAATGAACGTCATTTTCATTGCGGAATGCGATATTTTCACTGGCTATAATGAAAAATGAAAAAAATACGCAGGGGGGTATCTCTAACATGCAGAGCTGAGGAGGGGGGATCATTTAAGTGGTATGTTTGAGCCACTTGGTTTGCCCACTCTCTTAACTAATTTAACGAGTTATAGTCTGTGCAAACTCTTCCATAAGTGTTTGCGAGAGGAAGCTTCCCTGGAACCGTACCATTGGTAACCATAGGTTTTAAGGTATGAGGATGAATTCCTGTGGGGCATGACGCGACGGCAGAAAGTAACGATGGGCATCATAATGAACAATTCCTTCCAACACAACAAATTATACAAGCGGCGTAACACACACTGGGGGACAAAGCCTCTCCTAAACACTACTTAGACTTAAGGACTGAATACCTCTTTTGATATGATGTACCTAGAAACACTTGTATAAAACGTTACTCCAATAGCTTAGCTTGTAGCATGAAATAACATATTTACCAAAAGCATAATGATGCACAAAGAAACTGAGTCACTTCCGTATTTCATGGTTTATTACTATAAATCCACACTTAGGTTAGACCAGTATAGTAAATATATAGTCTGTGGTTAAGATTTAATTTGAAATCGATGCCCAGTCGATACAGCTTCTAGTTTTTATAATGTCCGCAACAGGTTTTTGTGTGTTCGACCTTCATAGATTGCGGCTTGTCACACGGATTCTGAAGGTACTTGATTTGGTTTTATATAAACGTCACACATTGTGACAAAATAGATTGCAGGCGCAAGAGGGGGGGCGGGGGGTGTCATCAGACAAATTACAAAAGTAATGTTGCATAGTGATAGTACTTTTGCTGGTCCCAATTTGCGTACTAAACAACAACTTCCTACTTGTTTTAGACATTTACTGTAAATTTTGCAGGCATGATCTCAAGTGGTTTTCCAAAATCGAGGTCATTTGTATGAAAAACTAAAATCCTGTACGGCTTTTAAACTTTATTATTCAAAAAAAAACTGGCATACTGCAGACCTAAGATAGATATTTAAGCCTAGAGTACGTCTTCCAAATTTTATGGAGATTGATCAACAAAAAATTGGGAATTCGTTTGTATGAAGACACCACGAATCGTATTTTCTTAACCTGGTTTATACCCTATGTACTTACGTCGATAGGATCACGTTGGAACAGAATGTATTATCGCTGAAGAGGAGGTGTTACTGGTGTTTTAATTGTTAGCTACTATCTTCCTCTGACCAATCTCTTCGAGTACAAAGTCAATTTTATTTTATTCGAATTATGTTTTTACAAACACATTTGAATCGTCAAAGTTAAAAATACTATTTTCTAAAGTTTTTTATTATTGGTTAATTTGAAACAGGCAGCACACATACTATAATCAGGGTAGAAAGTGGACGAAAAGAATTCAACTGATAGTTTTGTCTAAAACACAGTGTAGTTCCAAAGATAATAATAAAATCATAAGCCTTGAATAGGAAAGAAAATAAATATGGGTCGGCAATCGGATAAGGACAATTGATTTCCCTTTTTTTGGGATGTAAATGATTTGAATATCTCCTTATGATTTAGGAAATACATTGACGATATGAAATTATTTCGGATGTTAGTAAATATTGAAATGTTAATAATTTTAGACTAATACAAGAATTCCAGGACGAATTTAATAAATTAAATAAGATATTGGCCTAAATTAAAAATTTACTGTGTAACGTACGGAAACTAAATTAAAATAAATCTATTGGTAAAAAGGAAATGGTACCTAATAATTTAATGAAGTTCGAATTAAAGCAGCTATTTTTGTAAAACTTTAAAGCAACTGAAGAAAAGTGTTGTTTCAGAGATTAAGTATTTAAATCACAAGTAACTGAATAAAAAACCGGCCAAGTGCGAGTTTGGCTCGCGCACCGAGGGTTCCGTGCAAACTAATTATATGTTGTTGTATATTATTAAAAATATTTTCATTATATGATGTAACTAAAAATTTACGATTTTCGGAATTTTCCCTTTATCTATAAGACGTTGCTTCATACCAAATTACAAGATTCTGAGTTCACGGGAAGGTAGATTTTGATTCCCTTGCTAGTTTCGAAAATTTGCGGCATAAACGGCTGTGTCTTTTGATCGCGTTGGCTTAAAAGTTTAAATTTTTCACAGCTCCAAGGGACAGTAGACCTGAGTATTTGATATAAATTTTAGCTTGATACCTCCACGCGTACCTGAAGTATTTGAAACAACTTTCACATATTTTTTTTTGCACTAAATACAATAAATGAAAATCAATCAGTAAGGTGCACCACACTAGACAAAAGTACATTTTATAACATATTTTTTTTTCAATACCTTGGATGCTATAGTTTAGTCACAAAATACGCACAAAAACGCCGTATTTACGCGATCTAGCCTAAATCGTAGTCTGAAGAGCCATCATACAATAAACGCGAAAATTATAAAAATAAACTTTTGTGGATTTGATTAAATTTTTCGCATAAAACCTAAAAAAAACTTATATTTTGCAAAGCTAAATAAAAAATCCGTTTAGTAATAGGTTTGCAGTATTTTTGTTGATTTTTTATGATAAATAGTCACACGCTCGTGTCCGTATTTACGTTTTACGTGAATACTTAAAATATTCTTTCTGTCAGTCAGTCTAATATATATATATTTAGCTCTCTCTCTCTGTCTCTTCTTTAAATTTAAGATACTAGCACTATGTTAGAAACAAATAAGTAATTAAACCTTATAAATAATTAACCTTTTCGATCGACGACGTCAAAAAATGCAGATTTTTTATTTTTCATATTATACTACAACAAACAAACTGTTTTTATGAGTAAAATTTGCCATCTTCAATATTTAGGTAAGTGTCCCTTCAACCACGGCCTTTCATTTCCATCCACTATAGAATAATAATTACTTATCAGTATATTTAAATTTCATGTAAGAGCAAAACCACACTTAATATCCGTCGAGTCCATAGATATAGAATGTAAGAATCCTAGAACTGTGATCGAGTCATTAGCTAACATATTAATGCCATGGTAAATCTATTACGGAAAGCATTATCTGTGACTTTTAATAAAATACAAGTGACTCATTTAAATCAAACCTCATTATAGTCCAATAAACTATTCTGATCTGATAGTCAAAAATTGAATCTATAGTCGCACTATTGAAATGATGAGAACTTACGATGACACTAGCGACCAACACTGAAAGTCAGAGGGTCAGAAAAGATTGTTGCACTGTAATACGTGTCTACAACTATAACTTATATAAATGTCACTATGACATAATAATTTTATAGGTATAATTACTAAATAAGGAAATTCTATAGTAATTCTATAAGTATACAAAAAACTACTGAATTATGTCCAAAAAGTTGATCGGTAGTAAAATTAGTGACACTACTAAAAGTATTACGATATATCCCGCAGATCCCGCAGAATGTCCCTTCAGAGAATTTAGGGATCACGAACTAGGAGCAGAATACTGGGGGATGGTAAATAAATATATTTTGTTTCAAATTTCAGTACACCTAACAAGTTCAATAATTAATAATAAATAACTTAAGTACTGAGTATGGCGTATTATAATAATACTGAGAGTGAGAGACTGGTTGAAAGAATGTTTACTATCTTTCTCGTCAACTCTATAGTCGTACAGTAGCGCCATCACTATAAATAGTATATGTAACTATAGATATATGATACAAGTATAAATATTTTTGGACATTACACACAGCGCCGTCTGGCGCCAAAGTAAGCAAAGCTTGTGTTATGGTTACCAGACAACGGATACAAATACATATATATCTTTTTTTTTGTAAATACATACATAAATACACTCAGACTCAAGACAAACACAAATGTTATCACATAAATGTTGGTCCAATGCGGGAATTGAACCCACACCCTCTGAACAGCAGCAGGCATACTGGTATATATATCTCAATGGAGCTCCAATTAGGTTAACCCGGTGCAATCTGTTTTGTAGCTTTTCCTTTTGTTATTATCTACACCTATTTTCAATACAATAATCATCTAGAATATTTTTTATCTATTTTTTTTTTCTTTATGTCAAATACCTATTGACAAGCGTAAGCTACATACAAGTTCTATGTCCTCATCTCAAAGTGACAATCGCAGTATTTATAAAAAACTTAATAGGGTCCAGTAGCTTTTCGAGCTTCCTATCATCAACCGAAATCTGGTCATAAGCCGGTGATGGATCATATCTGGATGGACGAGCAGCAGCAACCTCTCCCTCGTTCGGTTAGGCTTGAGCAAAGCGGGTGGATCAGAGCTGAAGACTTGGCGCACAGATGGGGTGCCGACGTCGTTGTATTTGATGTAAGCTTTCCGTTTTACTCAGATCTTTGTTTTATAAAGCTTTTATAGAATGTGCACCGTTTTTAAATAGACAATTATGTCATAATAAAAAAAAAATACTAGAAGCTATTAAAGGTTAATATAAATTTTAATAGCTAGACAAACACTTTTTGATATTAATATTTTAAAGGACCCTCTAGTGGCAGTGTTCTAAGCTCCCCATATTAAACCGTTCTGGTCTCTGGCGGTTGTCTTATGAGAACAGTCCCTAAGCCTAATCAGAGGCGGCTTAATATGTCTAAAAGGCGAGTGGCCACTAGTTCGACAACGTCCCAATCCGCATTTGGCCAGCGTGGTTGAGTGTTGTCAAAGCTTTTTTTTTCGAAGGTGAGGCTTTATGCTACTGTAGTAAGGGGACGTAGAACGGCTGAGGCAATTAAATGGTGTTTAAAGCAAAAAGTTTAAAGGATCGGCAAGCAGCGCAATTAATGTCTTCTGCCGTAAGTGTCCGTAGGCTACGGCGACGACGGTAGCATCAGGCGGACCGTAACTTGTTTGCCACTTCAGTGGTATTAAGAAAATTAGACCGACTCATCAAGAATATGCCGTATGCCGCCTGAAACTAAACGGTTGCTGTAGTTTATGGACGCTTATACAAAAGGTTAAAAGGGAACTCTTACGGACACTTCGGTTTCCATCTGAGATAATCAGTAGTAGTCTGTCCGTTAATCGTTAAAAATGATAGGAAACCGAGGGGAAGATGTGCTTAGAGGATTACCAGCTGACTTACTCCGAAGTCCTGATGAAGTCCTCGTTCTGCAGGAGGGTGCTGTCGCTCTGCTACTTGTTGGAGCGCGTCAATGAACCTATCATTGTAAGAATTATATATTTTATTACTGAATAACTATAGAAAAATGTTAAAATGTTTACATGTATACATAACAATACATTTTTCAATGTCCTTGCTTGAAAAGTGTCACTGAAGAGTAGCACGTTAAAATTCTATATCAAAAGTCTCGGGTTCAATTTTCAAAATTGTTTCACCCCAATTTTGTACTAATTGGTGAATTGAAAACTTTTTGACTCTGTTTAATACCACCTATCACGTTTGTGGCACGCAATAACATCGATAAAGACGATTTTAATCTCTTACCACCGGGAATAAGTGTAGTTAGGTATATCATATTACTAGCTTGCTTTTTCCCGCGGTTCCACTTGCTCTACAGTCGTTTATCGGTGTAGGATTACAATTTCAATTGAAAAATATAAATTAAATATTATAGAAAAAATCCCGAATTACTCTAAACTATTACTTTTCAAGTGGCCTATGTCCTTTCGCGGGACTCAGAATATCTCTATGCCAAATTTTCCCGCGCTTCCACCCGCCCTGCATTTTATTATTGGTGTAGGATTTCAACGATAACTCCTCTTTCTCGAGACTCCAACTATTTCAACGGCAAATTTCATCCTAATTGGCGGTCTAAGCGTGAAAAGGTAACAGACAGACAGACAGACAATATTACTTTCTTATTTATAATATTATTATATTTATTATTACCTTAATATCACATACGGCACTTCATTTTAATAGTGAAAAATTTAATGGTACCTAATGAATAAAGTCTTTATATTTATTTAGAGTTCTTAGCGAAGGTCTCAAAAGTTTTACTTTGAGCGTTCTAAGGAGCATACTCTAATAGAAATGTGTCACGATAAATATCTGGGTTGAAATCGGGTCCCTTCAGCCGCTTCACCAAGTTTAGAAACCGGTTTCCAAAAAAAAAACAATTTCTTCTACCGAAACCCGGTTTCCAAATAAGAACATCACTTCTTTTTTTGAAACCAATTACCAATTAAAACATAAATATTCTGTTTCGAATCTATTTCCGAAACTCGAAAGTCCTCAATGAAATACGAGAAACATTTTAATATAAAAAAACTTATAGTAGTACATTTTAAAAATAATTAAAAAAAAAAATCAAATGAAACTTACTTAACTGAAAATCTATTGTTACTAAAACTGATGACTGAATGGAATGAATGAATAGGAATGACATCCCACTCTTGCTCATACACTTGATGTTTTTAAAAATGAAATAGAAATAGATGACAAATTCTCTAGGAAGAGAAAAAATTACATGGAGATTGACGAGGAAATCAATTTTGCCATACAACTTTTAACACAAAATAAAATTACAGTTGACATTGTCTTAAAATTATTATATGCCTTTCTTATTTCTTAATGGATCATTTTTATCGTATTATATTGTATATTTCGAAAAAAAAATGCTTATTTCTTTCTTATGACTAGCAAAAAATCGGCCAAGTGCGTGTCGAACAATGCATTAAGTAAGGGTACCGTAGATTAATAATTATTGCGGATATATAAAAAAAATCTTATGAACCGAATTTGTTCAAATTAATTGTTATTTAAATGTATAGCTCTATAATCGTAGTTTTTTCAGATTTTTAAATCACGTGTTTGAAAAGTTTACTAGATCATAAGTAAAAAAAATTGAAAAAAATATATTTGTAATCTAAATTACCATAGTAAAATTAAATACAAATAAATAATTAAAAGAGTGTTTGAAAGTAACTTAAAAATAAAGAAAATAAGCTAAAAGCAAATATGTGGGTAAAAAAAGAATATCCCTACCCACGACAAAAAATATAAAAACGGTAAAAAAAATCAAAATTTGACCCTTGTAGCTTGGTCCCTAATATCTGGCAGCATAACCTCGCTGTTCGCCCATCGTATTGTTGTGCGAGGTATGCTCAAGTTTGGCTCAAGCTGTAAGGTCCCCAGAGCCGAGAGGCGAGTCTTTTGGAATTTTTTTATAAAAGATTTGGTCTCCGAACACCAAGCTCTTAAAATTATGGAGTTTTTCTTGTGTAACAGATAAACAATAATTTTGGTCTAATTCAAAAAGTCAAAGCTTCATTTATGCCTTTAAACTAAACCCAACAGTTTGTTTTTTAAAATACCGTAGATCTTACAAACACAAAAGAAAAAATAAAAATATTTCGCAATTCTTTGAGCTGAAGTTCTTTAAATATAAAAGTGAATAAACAACTTTTTAAATGCTCAGAAATATATTTTTAATCTTGGAATATTATATTTTAACAATCAATTGCCTTTTTGCTCGTAATTATTAGTTTTTCTGTTAACTTGAAGGTGGAGCACCAATGGGATGGCTTTAACTTTGCCATTGGGTCGGACGGGTGGAGAGCGAAGTATCACGTCTACTCACCCGGAATGAAGGCTGGAGGTGGACCGCAGCATCGCCCAGGACTGTCAAAGAACGGTACTTCGAGAACATTATACGTACAAATATTTCATCAGATCACTATATCAAGTCTATCCAGAGTAGAATTTGTACAGACCCGTCAGAATTCTGAAAAGTTATAAAGTCTCAACGTAACGATAAAATAAACAACTCCGAGTACCAATATAAAAATAAATTGGTATCGGACCAGAGTGCATGCGACTCATTAGCGGAATATTTTGCCTCTGTACACATTAGTGTACCTTCCTTAAACGTACAAGACTTTAGAGAGCATATTGTGACCATTTTGTTGTTTCATCATGCGCCAAACGTTCATGTTCCGCGATTGTAGATCGGCGACTATGCTATACAATGCGTACGTGCGTAGCCGCTTGGAATACAACGCCTTGATTTGGGACCCATGTGAAGCCAAGTATACAGCTACGATTGAAAGAGTACAAAAAAAAATTGTCGATATTTGTATAAGAAAAAGTATGGATATTACCCGCTACTCTTTCCTTCAGCGTTTGTTACGGGCATTAATGGTACCGACGCACTCGAGCTACGTAGGAAACTACAGGCAGTAATCCACCTCTATCTACTTCTGCACAACAAAGTCGACAATCCGACAGTACTTGCGGACATAAACTTGTACGTTCCAAGCGGGGCGACCCGGGGTACGGGTGGGGGCTGCGGGCTGCGGCGGCGTCGCCCGCAGCTGGCCCTACCCGGCGCCCGCACCCGCGCCAGGTGTAACGCGCCTGTCCCACGCACTCCCACTCTACTCAACTCCCTCGTATCGTCTGTACAAGATACTGAACTGTACCATGACAAGCTTTGCCAAGTAGTATCAGCAGCACAACATTTTTTGTCGCACAATCTTGCGTAGGAACTGAGCATAATTATTATTAATTTTATAGTTTATGTAGGTTAGTTATTGAGTATGTATATATATATACATATAATATATACATATAAATTTATTTATTACATATACAAATAATACAACTAATATATATATATATATTAACTGTTTACAAACGTTTTGGGTGAACCTGTTAGTTTGTATATGTAATAAATAAATAAATTTATAAAATAAGCTAATGTTCCAGAATTAATCGATTATCATCAGGTACTTGCAGCGTTATTTAATCAATTATCATGAGGTAGTTGCAGCGTTACTTAATCGATTATCACCAGGTACACAATTTTAAAACGGGATTAAACGCGTTGTTATTTCGCAAAATAACTTTTTCCCAACATATATATCGGAAACACACACACGGACAAATACCTGAACGACTCCTTGCATCATCACCCGCGTCAACTACAGTCAGTTGTGACGTCTCTGATTAACCGAGATCATGATCTTAGTGACCCTGAATATTTAAATACTGAGCTGGCACACGTTCAAGAGGCACACGTGAAGAAACGGGTACAAAACAAGAAGAAGAAGTTTAGTTTGCCGTAACACACGTACGAAGAATCCAGAGGTGAGCAGACAGCCAGCTTTCATGCCCATATCAAAGGAGTAACGGATAAAATTGGATCGCTTTTGAATAAATTCTCCATTAAGACTGTATATGTTCCGTTCTCCAAAATTTAACAGCAGGTGCGCACGACAAAGGACGTAATCCCGTACCAAACACCAGGTGTCTACATAATTGACTGCAGCTGCGGCAATTCTTACATTGGCCAGACCAAACACACAATTGCGGACAGGGTCAAAGAACATATTGCTGCTGCAAAGAATTGCCAGACGACAAAGTCAGCTATAGCAGAACATCTGATTAACTCAAATTCCAACCACTGGATTGAGCTCCACCATCCTAAGGTTTTGTCCACCGATCGCCAATATTACCGTAGATTGGTACGCGAAGCATAAAAACATAAGAACTTCAGTCGTGAGGATGGATACAAACTGTCGCCTGCATGGAATCCAGTCATAAGAAATCACAGCCCTCGAGTTTCACCTACGAACGCACCCGAGGACATAGTTACTGTTTTGGGTAGTGGTTATGACAAGTATAAAGACAAGGTGAGGGTAGTTCAACAGGACGCTTCCACTCGAACCCGAAGACACCGCGCACCGCCAGTTTACTCGTGACCAAGGCTGGTGTTATTTTGCCAAATAACAACGCGTTTAATCTCGTTTTACTATTAGAAATGGAACGCGTAAATGTAAAAAATTATATCATCAGTTAGTTGGAGCGTTTTTCAACTTAGCAAATTTAAGTCAGAACGTCCTTTCAAAGGACATTTTTATTTTACATTATATATGAGTATCTAAACCATACATCTAAATTAACAACAACCATTTTCCAGTACGTGGCGCTAACTTTAAAGTCAATATATTAACTATTACAAAGACCGAACTAGTGTGGGTCAGAAACACTCACAAACACCACCACAAAATGTAAGTACGAGCCCGACTCACACTTAGCACGTTTTTTACTTGTTTTATTTTAGAGTTTGCACTATAATTGCATCATGTATCAAGCTTGTATGTATTTTCGTTTTAACGATAAAGCAAAAACAACAAATAGTAGATTGTATTACAAGGAAGCAAACTTTTATTTTTCTGAAGAGGGCGCAATTTTGAATTCTAAAACTTATGAAAAAAAATATTATATAATTAAAAAGTATAATATTGATTTTTTTATTTTTTTTAATAATTTATATTTACATTTGAATTATTTTATTATTATTATTATAATTAAATTGAATGAACTATTTTTGAAAAAAAAATTGAGAACAAGGACGCAGTTCATCAGAAAATTATCAAAATGTATTACTGACAACACTCACTTTGTCCCCGGCTTTTCCGAATAGATGGGATGAAAAAAATATTTCTCATATTCCTATCCAAGAACTTTGCTGAACCCTTCCTTAGAATATTAATTTTTGTTATTTTCTTTTTATATTCGTTCAAGATATTAAAGAGTTTGAACGATAAAGCTGGCGTCCAAAAAACAAAAAACAACAGAGCGAAGCAGTACTTCACGTCGGGGCAAAGCTTGCTGCTTTACAAGTCGCAAGTCCGGCCCCATATGGAGTACTGCTGCCATCTCTGGGCGGGTGCACCCGGATACCAACTTGGCCCTTTTGACTCGGTTCAACGACGGGCTGTGAGAATTGTCGACGATCCCAAACTCACTTGCGGTATCGAGCCCCTAAGTCTGAGGAGAGACTTTGCCTCCCTTTGTGTGTTCTACCGCTTGTACAATGGGTTGTGTTCTGAGGAATTGTTCGAAATGATGCCCACGTCTACTTTCTACCATCGCACCGCTCGCCATCGGCAGGGAATTCATTCTCACACTTTAGAACCGAAATGGTCGCGTACAGTGCGGTTTCAGAGAAACTTCCTCCCGCGAACGCTTAGTGTGGAATGAGCTCCCTGCCAAGGTTTTCTCTAAGGACTGGGGTTCTTGAAAAAAGAAGTTATTAGATTTCTGAAGGGTCAGCAATGCGCGAGTGATGCCCTTGGTGTTGCAAGCGTCCATAGGCTACGGTGACCGCTTACCATCAGGCGGACCGTAGGCTTGTTTGCCACCTTAGTGGTATTAAAAAAAAAAAAAAAAAAAGATTAAGAAAAGTAATTTCATAACGAGTAAGATATAAAAACCATTTTCATAAACAGACCCCTAATGATTTTACCTTGCCCTTCGAAACATATGACGTAATTATCAAAGTTTCATAGACTTATGGTATCTATAAATCACTGGGATCTACCTACATTGGTTGCTTTCTTAAGGACCCTCTTACAGCCAACTAGCGCCGCCATTAGATATCCTCAAATATTGCAAATATAAAACTAGTCATAAGCTATTTTAAGAAGGTTTTATATAGTTGATCAATAATATCTGTGAGTTGTAGTTGGCATTTTTGCTAAAAGTGGCCGTTTTAAGAAATTCGATTTCTACAAAGAGAAAATTGAGGTTATCTAATGGTGGCGCTGCGGCGCTAGTTAGCTGCTATATGCCCCTTAACATTAAAAGCATAAAATTGTATTGTGACGTTGTAAAACAGCAGTTTGGGATGGTTAGTTTGGGTCCAGATGGCACTGCGTAAAATGTCATTGGAAAAAAAGAAATCGTTATAGGATCACTTTGTTGTCCGTCTGTCTGTCAAGACCCTTTTTCTCAGTCACCCGTAATGATATCAAGTTGAAATAGTATCAAATAATAAGGTCTACAGTCCCTTGTAGATGTAAAAAATCTAGCTGCCAAGTCAACAAAATAAAAAAATACGGCCATTTTTGTCGCATATTTTGGCATTTACAAATGTATCAAAACCTATAGGGTACCTGCTTTCCGTTGTCCTATAATCATGAAATTTAAAACAAAGCAAGGTCTTACATCACAAATATAGGGAAAAATCTAAAAACTGATAATCAAGACTTGGTCTCATAATGGAAGAACTATCTACATATTATAAGTATGTATGATACCCTCGGTGCACGAGACAGACTTACACTTGGCCGGCTTTTTTATATTTTTGTATTATATAGGTTGCTACTTGGTGCGTCTCTACCACCTGGGCGCCTGGCGCTGCGTGTGGGTGAACGACCAGGTGCCAGTGGACGCGGATGACCGCCCTCTCCTCCTCTTTGCCCCTACATTGAAACCTGAAACTCCTGAATCCAAGATGAAGCAAGGTCCTCCAGCTAACTCACCAAGAGCAACAGCACAGCTTTGGCCGTTGTTGTTTTGCAAGGCATGGTCACCATTAGCTTAGCGATATTTTCGAAGCTTAACGTACATACTCATAGGGCTCGCTATGTATTTTCGTGATATATAGGATAGTGTGCACCCAGTCACGATCCTACCAAGGCTCGTATCCATCTTTTAGGCAAAATTTTATATGAAGCCTACGGCAAATTAATGCTGTTAGTAATTTATTTGTATGGATTTTGTACTCTGTTTTGATAATCTTTATTAAAGTTCCTCGGCTGAGGTTTTTTGAACATGTTCACAAACAAAAGTGATTATTAGAATTACATTATGTTGATCCAATTCAATCAGTAAAAAAAAAAAAAAAAAAAAAAAAAAAAAAAAAAAAAAAAAAAAAAAAAAAAAAAAGTGGGTAGGGTACAACTGTTTTTACAAATTATTTAATATTTATTTATTTACACATTTATTCACATTTTTTTCTACATAATATGCAAGATTGAGATACTGTACCCACCAGCTGTTATTAGCCGGTGTCGCTATCTCTAGTGCAAGTCACGAAACTCATTGCAATGACGTTGGCAAATAACTGGTCGCACGCCACTCAATTTTTCACTAAACGAACATATCACTTTTAATGTAACATTACCTTCGTTTTTAAAAATGTTTTGTATTAGTCAGGTTATTTTCCGTTTTGTTATCTTTTTAATTGACATTTCTTTTTTTTTTTTTTTTGCGGTCTGGATACACACTATTCAGCCGTATGATTTTGTTACTTTATTTTTTTTTGTAAGAATGAGTGTAAGTACTTTGTTTGTTGCTTTATTTTTTGTAAGAATGAGTGTAGGTACTTCTAATAATTTTCTTTCTTTAGACAGCTGGCAGGTAGAGTATTTAGTTATACGCCTTGCTTATATATTTTATTGTTGGTTAAATATATTGTGTATTTAGTATTTATATAATATTATTTATATTTAAATATATGTATAACATAGGTGTAGATGATGATTATAATAGTGATGATTTTTTGTCCTGTTCTTCAGACGGATTGAACAGTGACATTAGTTTCCAAAGTTTTACTGCTTCTCTCAGCGCAACCTTGAATTCAACCTTCTCAGATTCACTGAAAAATTTTAATGTCGTTCACTTCAACGCCCAGAGTATCCCAGCTCATTACTCTGATATGCTAGCATCCTTTGATAACAAAGATATTCATGCCATCCTTGTGTCAGAATCGTGGCTGAAACCCTGTCTACCTTCTACTTCTTATTCCTTACCTGGTTTTCAGTTAATACGTAACGATAGAAAAGACAGAGGTGGTGGTGGGGTAGCTATTTATCTCCGTTCCCATATTCCATATTCTATTATTGCGACGTCTCCTCAAGTTTCCTCTTTGAATACTGCCGAGTACCTTTTTATCGAAATAGTTATTTCTAATACAAAAATTCTACTCGGCGTACACTATAGTCCTAATCTTCATAGTAACTACTTCTCTAATTTTGAAAATTTCCTAGAAACCCTAACACCTCAATACAACCACACTATTATTATGGGTGACTTCAACACTTGTCTGTTAAAAAATAACAGCCGTGCTCATCAACTAAGGACAGTTGTGGATGGATGCAACTTGCACATATTACCTCTCACTGCTACACACTTTTTTCCTAATAGCACTCCTTCTTTACTAGACTTAATGATAGTTTCTTCTCCCACACACGTTTTTAAGCATGGTCAGTGCGCTGCTGACGCTTTTTCATACCATGACTTGGTTTACTTATCATACAAGATTCGTCCTCCCAAATCCAAATCGAGAATGCTTCAGCAACGCAATTTTAGTGGGATGGATATTAAACTCCTGTCTGATGATGCTTGCAACATCGATTGGTCTATGGTCATTAATGCGCCTACTGTTGATGAAAAAATAAGATTATTTAACTCATTTATTATCGATTTGTATAACATTCATGCTCCTATACATACCGTTAAAATCAAACATGTTCCGGCACCCTGGCTTACGGACGAAATAAAATCTTTGATGACGAAACGAAATCGTGCCAAGGCCAAATACAAGGTTAATCCTAGCGACAGTAATCGTACAAAATACACACTCTTGAGGAATCGCTGCAATAGGATGTGTAGAGATGCACAAAGACGCCATATTCACAAATCCGTAGAAAACGGTGATCCAGCAAAAGTCTGGAAATTTCTTAAGTCGTTAGGAGTTGGGAAAACGAAACTTCCTTCTATTTCAAATAATACTGATATCAATCTCCTTAATCAACACTTTATTTCTAACGTTGACTTTGACAGCAACAAAAAAAATAAAACATTAAACTCACTTTCTTCATTGCCAACTCCTGACTTTCCTCCTTTTTTTCTTAATCGATTTTCTGATTGCGATGTTAAGAAGAACATACTCGCCATTTCATCCAATGCTGTCGGTGAAGATTGCATTAGTCGTAATATGATCGTTCCCATCCTTGATATTATAACTCCTGTCATTACCAATATCCTGAATCATTCCATTTCCACAGGTGTTTTTCCTGAATCCTGGAAGGATGCTAATGTAATTCCCTTACCAAAGAAATATAATCCATCCTCCTTTTCTGATTTTCGTCCTATATCCATTCTTCCTTTCTTGTCAAAAGTTTTGGAACGGCTTGTATATCAACAGTTGTCCCATTTTCTTACAAGAAACAACCTTTTAAATCCCTTACAATCTGGTTTCCGTCCCGGTCATAGTACGACTACTGCACTTGTCAAAATAACTGACGATATACGTTTTGGCATGGAAAATAAAGAGGTCACGGTTCTGACACTCTTAGATTTTAGCAACGCTTTTAACACCGTGGATCTGGACATTCTGCTACTCATTCTTAGTTCTCTTAACATTTCTCCAATCGTTATCGATTGGTTTCATAGTTACTTGCGTGGACGCCGGCAGCGCATAAAAGTCGATGATACTCTTTCTGACTGGTGCAACACAGCCGCTGGTGTTCCGCAAGGTGGCGTTTTGTCTCCTCTCCTGTTTGCTATTTTCATTAATTCTATAACATCTCAATTATCTTCTCTCTACCATCTCTATGCAGACGATCTTCAGATTTACACACAAACTCCTATTAGTAAACTGACAAACGCTATCTCAATAATCAATCGAGACCTTGATCAAATTGTTAAATGGAGTGAATCCTATGGCCTTATTGTTAATCCTACGAAAACACAAGCAATCATCGTAGGCAGTTCTAGACTTATATCCAAGATAGACTGGAACGAACTCCCATTAGTAACTGTGAACGGAGTTTCTATCCCTTACAAAGATACAGTTAAAAACTTGGGTATATTTATCGATCGAACACTATCTTGGGGTTCGCAAATAAAAGAAGTAAGCAAGAAAATATTTGCTTCAGCTAAATCTTTAGGCAGATTGCGCAATTTTTTACCAATTCCCACTAAAATTGCTCTTGCGAAATCTCTTCTTCTGCCTATTCTCGATTATGCTGATGCTAGTTATATTGACCTTACCGAGGAGCAACTTAATAAACTTGAGCGACTTCAAAACTTCTGCATTAGACTCATATTTGGTCTACGTAAGTACGACCATATTTCCGAAATCAGATCAAAGCTCAAGTGGCTCCCAATTCGACTTCGCCGGGATGCTCATGTTCTCTTTCTTCTGTATAACGTCCTGTTCAATCCAAACACACCAGTATATTTAAAGAAACGTTTTAATTTTATCGGAAATACTTCTCTTCGAGAGACTACACGCTGGATGCTTAAAATTCCTTTGCATTCCTCACAATTGTATAATGATTCTTTCACTGTGAAGGCTGTTAGATTATGGAACGCTTTACCTTTAGAAATAAAAAGAGCAAAATCGAAGGCAATATTTAAAAATCTTATTATTGCTCATTACTTGAAGAACTAAAATAACATCACTACCTATATTTGTTAATATATATTTACTTATACGTAATATATATTTTAATTATATTTATTATACATATGTATTTATATATGTATTTTTATATGTACATCTATTTATGTATATTTATATATGTGTATTTATTTATTTTATATGCATCATTGTATGATATATATATATATGTATATACTTCTTAATAACTGTATCGAAACACACCTACTATACTTTGTTTAACTTTATTATTTCCTCTACCCAAAGGTTGTCTGGAAGAGATCGCTTTAAAGCGATAAGACCGCCTTTTGTTTTTCTCTATTTGTAAATATGTTTTGTTTGTAAATTTTTTATGTTGATGCAATAAAGTATAATAATAATAATAAATAATAATAACTGTAACACAGCAAATTTGTTTACACAATAGAAGAGGTGCTCCAAGACTTCATCGAAATTTTTCTAAAAAATATATTTACCAATATCAAGCTATTGATAATTTTATAAACCGTATCCTTATAAAATTTGCTCCTCATCACAAGATTATTACGGGATCCCTTTAAGTAACTGGTATAAAATGAAAGTGTTCAACGTTACGAAAAGTCCTCAGAATTAAGGTTTCGATACGGCTTGTGAGTTTGGGATCGTCAACAATTCAATTTGTTGAACCAATTCAAAAGGTCCAAGCTGGTATCTAGGAGCATCTGCCCAGAGATGACAGCAGTACTCCATGTAAGACCGGATTTGCACACACACAGGTGTCCCGTAGAACTCACGATCAGGGTAAAAAGTCTGCGAAATTTTGTTACAATAGTTATTTTCATTAACATTAGAAGAATAATTATTTATTACAAATTTATTCTGTCTCCAACATTGCGTTTCTTAAAATTACAGGCACTTTTGAAATTAGCTGCTCCTATGATGATCGACGACGATGAAGATATTGATTTATCAGATGACTACCAAATGAAATATCTCGATTTATTTCATTCGGTTACAGGATGCATGACTTTAAAACTTTATCAACCTGGTAAGTTCGAGGAGAAAACGATTTGCGGCGCCTCGTAATGTGCTCAGTTAGTACTAAGTTTGACCCTCTTTTACATATACTAATCAAACATTATGAAATTTAGTAGAAAGTCCAAGGAATAAATATCTAGGTCCTAATTTTAGGGACGCAGGGTCAAATCCTGGCTCGAGGTTAATCTTTTAAGTACATCTTTGCTACAAAAATATTTATTTATATTGATAATTTATTATATAGTTAGGTAGTTAGTACCTTATAGAAAAAATATATAGGTAATGATTTTTTTTTCTTGTGTTCATATTTTTTATTAAAAACTTAATAAATCCGCTAATGTAAAATAGTTGCAACATTAGAGACAAGGTATACACTCTATAATATATATTGCTAATATGCTGGGCTGCTCCTGAAGATGCCGAATGCCTCTGGTCATTACTGAGGGTGGAAGTGCCTCTGTTCCACTGGGAAGACGACAATGAGACCCTCGCCAGCACTGTCAAAAGTAAGAGTACCAAGAAAACAGCCACCAAAGAGGTTGACACTATTAAGGTAAATTAAATATTTAAAAAAAAATGGTATTTACAAAGTAGTTTAAAATAAAGTAATGAAAATAGTTTTAAATTTTCTAGAGAGGATCTATAGTGGCTATTGTAATTGAAGACACAAAGCATTATCCTCCTTATGCACTACCTGGAATATCTCCTGGGTTGGAGATGAATCTACTAGTCAAAATGATTAGGGACTTGCCAATAAAGAAACCTCTACCAGAACCAGGTATTCCAATCGTTCTTATTAATATACACGTATGTATATACATAGAGACAGAAGGAGTGCTAAGTACCTACTACTGATAATAGCCATCCATTACAATACCGTGTATGTGTTGTAGTAACTCTACGACACAGAATATTTAGATTTAAATAAACCACAAATCAACACACATAATAGTATTTTTGGGACAATCACACAGCGACATCTGATCACCAGTTTTTATACCACTAAAGTGGCATACAAACTTACAATTCGCCTGATGCGTTACCTGAAGCATCACTGTTGCTTGTAGACACTTGCAGCTTAATTTAATTTTATTAGGTAATAGACCACAATCAGCAATACTTATATATACCTTTATTGTAAATAGGACTACCAGCAGCACTACTGGTAGTATACTTTTTTTGTCTAGATATAGAAAATTTCAAGATTAAAGACAAACATAATCACATAGCTGAATGTTCGTCCTTTGCGGGTATCGAACCCATGCCTCTCAGTTCAGCAGGCAGCTTCGCTGCCAACTATTAAGGCAGTTAAAGGCAGCTTTATATAACGAAATAATTTTTGAGAAACAAAAGAAATAACGCACGATTCTGACCAAATTAGTTAATCACTTCGACTATGTCGTAATTGTAAGTGCCGTCCTACTTTGAATTTTTTGGTGTTCTGCCACTCCAAGAAATAATTACTTACTTATTTTAAATATGTATTTTTTGCGTATGCGCCATAAAGTATATTAGCGCATATGCAAAGTATATTACTTTTTAGTATTATTATACGTCGAATAACTTTTCTTATATAATAAATCTTAACTATTTTATCAGTTACCTTGATTTAATTTTTCAATTTCTTAATTATTTCTGGGATACAAAGAACTATGAGAAATTAGTGAATAGCCGGGTCCTGATTGACCGAGCAGCCTTGCAAGGCAGCCTCGGACGTTTGTCGTGCGATACGTTTCCCTCGCGAGGCAGCCTCGGTCTGTAAATTTTTGCCTGAGGCTGCCACGCGCTGCAAGGCCGAGCCGTTTTCGATCAAGGTCGTCATGAAATAACACGTATTGCCACTACTGCGTTATTCCTTCTTTGACTCATACAATAAAAGAGAAGAAAAACTAAGCTTTTACTCTTCTATATTCACCATAAAATTGTATCAACTTGATAAACAATTCTTTATCCATATTAGCCACGTACTGCACTACACAGTGTGCGAGGCAAACGTCCTGAGGCGCCTTTGAGCATCGACAAAAACCGACAACATTTAGCCCGCCCCGCGGCTCGTGCGCCCGAGGCAGTGCGTTTATTTGCCGCGGCTGAGGTGCGTCCTGACTGAGTGAGCATTCGCCTCGCGCTGCAGCCTCGCGAGGTGGCTCGCTCAGTCGGTTACCTATCATAACCTAGAAAAATTCAATTCCGAATATTATAATCCCGAAAACGAAATGTTTTTTTTTATTTCCTATATTTTGTTTTGTTTTTCCGAAGTTTCATTTACTATATTTTTTTATTATTTATCAGAATTTTAAAACACTTTTTTTTTTATTTCGTTATTAATTCAAAATCCAACTAATTGAGTTTCCGAATGAATGTTTGCCAAATAATTTATTTTACACCCAAAACATAAATCCGTAATATCAGTATCCTGAAAATCAGTGACACATATAATCGAAATAGCGTTTATCGTATACCATTAATCGATCTACCCACGATCATTTAATTATATACATTAATACTTACAGCAACTAACTTCAATCGGCTGTGTTGGGGTGCCCTAACAAGATTACTGGGTAGAAATAAAAAAAAATACCACGAAGGCTAAGGTAGGAGCTTGCTTCGCTTCGCTCCTGCCTTAACCTTCTAACCTAACCCGGCGTCTACTAGTTTTGTAAGCAGCAATGGTGAGATTTATAAGTTAGGTAAGTATGGACTTACCTAACCTATAAATCTCGTTTCTAGTGTCATCGGTACGTTCTCGAATGTCTTTCGAATTCCTAATTTATCAAATAAAACATACATAAAGGTTAACCTTTGGGGGTAGAACGGAAAACAAAAATTATGAAAAACATTACTTTGACTTGTAACATTCATTAACATCGAGTTTCTGATAAGATGGTAAATGATGAAGTTGTCAAATGTTAAAATTAGATATTGTAACTCTGGTTATAAAATTTCTGGCAAATGATATTGTGATTAAATGAATATGTGGCATTGTAAATTTTATGTAAAACAAAAGACCTGGATGACAAAAATTCTGTGAACCGTTTTCGGACAAATGAAATTCGGATAAAAATAATTCGAAACATCGGTAGGTTACCCGCTCAGTCAGTATGCGGCTAATGACTTAGGTACACTTTAGTTATTTTTTGACGTGACAACGTCTTATAAATTGGTTTGCCGGGTGACACTTCAAGAAACTGCGTTACGCTCCGCTCACGTTATGCGCTCACAATGAGAGCGAGTGAGAGGCACGCGCCCGCCTAAGAGCGAGAGAGACAGACATAAAATCATTGTCACGTAAAACTTTCGCCCGTATACCGACTTTACAGGCAACCAGTTTTTTTTCAGCATAAGTATTATTCACAGTCTTACCGAGCATTTTCTTTTAGAGGTGCCTTTATGGAAAACGTATCGCTGGGTAGAGTGGGCTCGAAGCCATGGCCTCTACGGAGACTATGACTGTCCTCGAGATAGATTTCTGAAAGTCAATTGTCTTCTGAAGCAGTCTTATGCTCCACATTTGCTGACACTACAAAGCACGGAGTCGGTATGTATTATACTGTTGTAAACTTATTTAAACTGCTCAAAATAAAAACTTTTTTTTCGTATTTGACGATTATTTGTAGTAGATATTTTTGCCATGTTAATTTCTAATGGATAAAACCAGGTACTGTTTTTATAGTGCTGAAAATAAATCAAATTGGTTTCATGGTCTTTGGTTCGAATGGTATTTGTAACAATGTTTTGGGCACTTTTTGGAAAATTACTTCGCAACACCACGTCAGTCGCAAAGAAGGGGATTGGACCATTATTTGTCATATCAATTTTATTTAAAAACTATTGTTAATAAAAAACACACAAGAACGAGTACAGAACTAGTTTAAAGTTTTTTATTAGTTAAAGTTCAGAATGACGAAACACCGACGGTATTAGTTTTTGACTGGCAATTATCCGTTATTGCTAGAATTTTATACTAAATCTGTCTTGTTTTAATATTTACAGTTAACACAATTATTCCGAGTGGAAAATGAAAAACCTGCACCTCCACCTCCGGTCAAGGTAACATTATATTATTCCCTTACCATCATCAGATCAATCTCAATATATCTGCTGGACGTGGACTTCCTAAGATGTCCAAAACGAACTGCCCTCTGATTTTTTAACTCAATTGGAACATTCACTATCAATCTCGATGGCCACACGCGTAGGTATTTGTACCATTCAACATTGATCAAATTCTTCAATAGTTCATCAGTTTTCCATATCGCAGTCTCCACTTTAGTCCCTCGTTGTTCTATTTACGTGCAATATAACCAGTCCATCCTTAGAACTACGGCCATTTGAGTTCTTTTACATACATAGTTTTCCGCTGTTACGTAGAAAAAATCCGATTATAGTCTTTCCCATACGACTTTGAGATCTAAGAATCACGAGAGTCAAGTGTGCGAGCTTTTATACAAAATAAATGGCTTCTATAACAAATTTGATGCATTACGACACGATACGACACGACACTTGTAATGAGAATCTGCCTTAATCAATCGATCAAACGATTGTAGGCAGATAACGTGTGGCTGATACATACAAATTATAGGTTTGTATGAAAAAAGTAGAATAAATTAAGTAAGATCTAACCTTGCAGTTAGTTCATGGACTGTAGGGGAGTTTGAGAGAGAGATATTAATGTTAATTTAAAAAAAAATGTAATTTAATATTTGTACTTTCACTAAGGGCTAGGTCTATAAATATATTTCTTTTTTTAAATATTAAAATTGTTATACTTAATATAATTGTTATAAATTTTAAGGCAACAGGAAGAAAAGGGAAAGATGCAGCAAAGGTGGCGGCTGGTAACGTAGCCACCAATCAAAATAAAGACGATTTGCACGAATGGATTCTATATGATGGGGTAATTAAATAGGCTCGTATTAATAACAAATACTGTAATAAGTAGTCGGTAAGCCTGGCTTTTATGCTATCTAATCTAAGTCCCATTCCAGGTTAGTGTTAGACACACCAATGGGTTTGTCAAAATGCATCTGATTTGTTCTCCAGTATGGAGGTAGAGTACAATAAACCTGCCATAAAAAAAAAATACAAATGCCCAAAAGAGAACTATGGAATGAAGGAATTTGTAATAAAACATCCAAGGCGATGGCAGCATGTGATCAACACGACCTGGTCAGTGACCGTGAATATGGCTTTCGCCACGGCTCGACTGGTGACCTTCTAGTGTATCTCACACACTGATGTGCACTAGTAATTGAGATTCAGGGGGAGGTATTGGCATGTAGCCTGGACATAGCGAGAGCGTTCGATCGGGTCTGGCACTGGGGTCTTCTATCAAGGTAGCCATCTTACGGAGTGCCCGAGAGTTTGTGAAAATGGGTGGCTAGCTTTTTGTCCAGCAGACGCATACTAACCGTAGTTGACGGTTGTTGCTCAGATAGCATGGACATTAATGCTGGTGTCCTGCAAGGCTCTGTGCTGTCTCCTACGCTGTTATCAATGACATGTCGGACATCAACAACATACATTGCTATGCAGATGACAGTACTGGCGACGCTTTTTACACGGGTCGTGCAAACATCCCTCGTTCCGTTGTGGAGGAAAACCGCGGAGAACTTGTGTCTCAAATCGAGACCACACTGTCCCAGGTCTCTGACTGGGGACGGGTAAACTTGGTCCGATTCAACCCTACAAAGACACAAGTGAGCGCGTTTACCGCTAAGAAAACTCCATTCACTGTAGTCCCACAATTCCAGAACACTCCCCTCTCCATCTCCAAGAGCATTGGGATCCTTGGTGTCGACATCTCCAGCGATGTTATGTTCCGAGATCATTTACAAGATAAGGTGAAGCTTGTGTCCAAAAAACTTGGTGTACTCAACAGAGCGAAGCAGTAGTTCACGTCGGGGCAAAGGTTGTTACTTTACAAGTCGCAAGTTCGGCCCCGTATGGAGTACTGCTGCCATCTCTGGGCAGGTGCACCCGGATACCAGCTTGGCCCTTTTGACTCGGTTCAACGACAGGCTGTGAGAATTGTCGACGATTCCAAACTCACTTGCGGTATCGAGCCCTTAAGTCTGAGGAGAGACTTTGCCTCACTGTGTGTGTTCTACCGCTTGTACAATGGGTTGTGTTCTGAGGAATTGTTCGAAATGATGCCCACGGCTACTTTCTACCATCGCACCGCTCGCCATCGGCACGGAATTCATTCTCACACTTTAGAACCTATATGGTCGCGTACAGTGCGGTTTCAGAGAAACTTCCTCCCGCGAACGCTGAAGTTGTGGAATGAGCTCCCTGCCAAGGTTTTCTGCAAGGACTACAGTATGGAGTTCTTCAAGAAAGAAGTTATTAGATTTCTGAAGGGTCAGCAACGCGCAAGTGATACCCCTGGTGTTGCAAGCGTCCATAGGCTACGGTGACCGCTTACCACCAGGCGGACCGTAAGCTTGTTTGCCACCTTAGTGGTATAAAAAAAAAAAAAAAAAATGTTCAAGAGCATTGGGTTCCTTGGTGTTAACATCTCCAGCGATGTTCAGTTCCGAGATCATTTACAAGACAAGGTGAAGCTGGTGTCCAAAAAACTAGGTGTACTCAACAGAGCGAGTGTCACCCGGATAACAGCTTGGCCCTTTTGACTCGGTCCAGCGACGGGCTGTGAGAATTGTCGACGATCCCAAACTCACTTGCCGTATCGAACTCTTAATTCCGAGGAGAGACTTTGCCTCCCTGTGTGTGTTCTACCGCTTGTACAATGGGTTGTGTTCTGAGGAATTGTTCGAAATGATGCCCACGGCTTCTTTCTACCATCGCACCGCTCGTCATCGGCAGGGAATTCAGTACAGTACAGTGCGGTTTCAGAGGAACTTTCTCCCGCGAACGCTTGGGTTGTGGAATGAGCTCCCTGTCAAGGTTTTCTCTAAGGACTACAGTATGGGGTTCTTCAAGAAAGAAGTTATTGGATTTCTGAAGGCTCGGCAACGCGCGAGTGATATCCCTGGTGTTACAAGCGTCCATAGGATACTGTGCCCGCTTACTTTCAGGCGGACCGTAAGCTTGTTTGCCACATTAGTGGTATAAAAAAATCCTGCACTTACTCTACGATGACGTGTTAAAAAAATATCTGTAGAAAGAAAAAATAAAAATAAATTCAAAAATAGAAATTACTCAAGGCATGTATAAAAAATAACAACGTAACAAACATAACGAAAAATAATAGGAGAGATATTAGAAGTCTCCGGTTTGCACTTTTTTTATTTGTATGTCAAAAAATGTAGGTAATCTTATTTCTTAAAGACGCATTTCATAAAGTCATTAATGACAGATATTTGTATTTCTGTAAATAGTCTTTAGCCATTGATGACAGATATTTGTATTTGCGCAAATAGTCGCCTTTTACCATTTAGTTTTATTTACAATTTTTATCCAAATTGCAGATCAAAAACATCGTTAAAATAGTTCGCACAGTATATTATCCATCGGTTCATCAGTACACTACAGCGACTAATGTTCCACCCATGAGAATCACCAAAATACCAAACAGAGCTTTGGATGTTCCAGCCCCAAAGACTGCACCTCTATACCTTCAAATTGATGGCCCAGATGAGAACGTGCTTCGCCTATCTTTAAGCGTGTTATACCCTAGAATCTTATCAAATTGTAGGCAACCTTTACTGGATTATGTAGAACCAGCGTATATGATTTTGGAAGTTTTTGAGTGGTTTGAAGATAGCGATGTTCCAAGTCCTGATGCTTTTATCCGGACAAGGGGATATGGTACCGTTGAGTTAAAGTTTCAGCCAGGAAGACACTTCTGCAGGTGATTTAAATAAACCAGGCAAGTGTATGCATTAAGTTAGGGTTCTAGAGAATGATAATTATTGCAAATATCTTTGTTTAAACAATTATTGTTAAAATTATTTAAGCACTATTATTGCGATTTTTTTCCAATTATTAAAAAATATAGTTTTAAAGTTAAAGCGGTCACAACTTTGAAAACTAAAAACTTTTTAGAGAAAAACCTCAAATGCAAGATTTATCCAATGATAACACATACAATTGGGTGCCGAAAATGATTTAGCTACTTAATTTTTTTTTTATTTCTTCACAACATTATGTTGCGGCAAAAGACTAATTTCTATTAAAAGCAATACAATGGTGGCAAGGGGGTGACAAAAATAACATAGGGACGAACGGAAATTTCAAAACCATGTATAAATAAGGTAATAGGAAACCTTATTTTCATGCCATTTGGTTACGGTATTCGTCTTACTTTTTCTTTCATACTTGCAGTTGACCATACAATCTTAATATTTTTAACATTTGTCGTAAGAAAATTTTAATTCCTAAGAACATAACGGGTTTCATTTTGTTTTTTTTTTGGATTTTTCAGAGTCTGGGTCCATTCCCGGACAAATTGGCACTTAGCACTTTTAAGCAAATCCACATTGCTCCTGGGCTCGCGTGACCTGGTGATGGCGGCTTCGGTCCGGGAATGTCCCTGGAACACACGGTTCCTGACAGCACTGGGAACAGCTTTTAATACTTGGATTCGTGTCTCCAGGACCAGCGGATACTCATACGTAGCGCAAGACCGAGAATTTTATGCGTAATTATAACTTATTATGTACTGAACTATAACAGTCCTACCAAAACCACTGTACTGCTTCTTGATGAGACAAAAGTTGGGACGAGGAACTAATTTACCTGAGATTGATACTATAGAATAGTTCTGAAGCCATTGGTGGCAAAATTGTAATTGTCTCAGCTGCAAAGGCAGAGCCCTCTCCTTGTAGCAGGAATCTTAGGCCAAAGTCCACTTTGCTGGCCAAGTGCATGTTGGCAGACGTTGTTGAACTAGTGGCCACTCGTTCTCGAAACGCCCACAAGGCCTCTGACTCGGCTTGAAGAATGCTGTAATATAAAAAAAATATTGTAATATGTATATCTATTTATATGTACCGCACCTTGGATGCAACAGACGTTAGAAGGAACGAGGACCAAATACACATGAGATCGTTGCTACAGAATAGTACTGAAGATATGGTTCTAGTTTTGTAATAGGCATATCCATTAACAAAGGTATTAGGCAGGCAAATATTTATGCTAATCAGCTATACTGATCTGACTGTCGTTTACTTGCAGATCATTTGTTTTTTCAGATATATTTCCAAAAATAGGAATCCATCGGTAGGTACTTACATAATATACATTTACATTGATGATGTAGATATGGCATTTAAAATATTTATCTGAGTCTCTAACCTGCAAAAAGTCTCAAACGAAGAAAGGGCAACATTTATAAGATTTAAAGATTTGTGTGTTTGTAAGATTAATATACTGGGATGGCATAAGTCCCTAGTAGTTGTATTTGTGAAGTTCGTGACGAGCGTATTTCCATAGGAAAGATCTAGTCGAGATTTTCAAAGGCCTAAAAAAGTTTTGCTCAATTGGTAGGTTTGATGCAGGCTGCAGTCCTGGCTCAAGGTAAATCTTTTAACTGCATCATTGCTATTAGAAAAAATATTTACGTTGATACTTACAAACTTTGTGTTTCAAATAAGTTAGCTAACTAACTATAAGACTATTTGTTGATGCTTTGATGACACTGGATATCTTTAGATATTTTATCTCGTATGCATACTCCTATGACGTACATAGCTACTTCGCGGTATTGCGGTTGCGATAGGACTTTGATCTCGGTTTTGACTGCTGAATCTAACTAGTTAACTTTGTGTGATTTTTGCTGTTGGAACTGAACTAGGTAGCTTTTTATCTCGGTTTCAATTGTTGAAACTGGACTAGGTAACTTTTTGTCCTACCTCTGTAACCTCTACCGTCTATCTTCTCTCTAACCTCTATGACCTTTACCAACTCCCCCAATCCATTCCCCTTTTACCCTCCATCCCGACTTTCTGCGCTCAATTTACACTAAAAACACAAGCTGCAGCTCAACTATTAGAAAATCTCTAGGCACTTGGTTGAACCGACTTACGGTGTACCTGATTGCATAATGGTTGCATTTATTTACACATTCGCCGGCGTGCGCTCATCACACTAAAGTTTTTATTGCAATCTGGCGAACGCACAGGAGAACGCTGGATAACTTCCCCGTCCCATCCCTTGCAAATGTTTACACCATCGACATGAAAAAACAATAGGTAGATATGGTAACATGACACTGTGGTTCGGAAACCGGCGTAGCCGATAATAGGGGTGGTGGAGTAAGTGAAGTGGGGCAAGAATGTGACCATTTTTATTCCAATTTAACCCTTATGTTTAATACATAAGGCTTATACGTTGACACTTGTGACATCTTGTGATGAGAAGCAGTACTAAAATTTTACATTACACTCAGTGTTGTTATTGTAAGAAAATTATGGATAGATTGCTTTGATGCTTTGATCAAAAATATCTTGGAAAATTCAAAGTCCTATCTAACTATCAACACATATTTTTATACTATCGGTAGTAAAATCATTCCAAATCTATAAAATTGTTAATTAAAATGGCGATTTAGAAGGGCTTTTTAAAAGTCTAATTTATAAAAGTATACTTAAATTATAAATGTACCTAAATAATTTAATTCTAATTAGTTTGTAGAGACATTTTAGTTTTATGTAGGTATCTATAAAACAGCAAATTATATTGTGGTTTAGATAGTACACAATTGGAATTGGATATACTGTACGTTATCTTACTTGTACAAGTTTTTTGCTCTAACTTAACTTTGTTTGTAAACTCATTACGCTAAAACGGCTAAACTATTTCAAAATTTAAACTTTACCGTGGGCTTTCGTTTTATCGAATTTGTTTTATAGCATGAAAATATGTAGATAAACGCTAAAAGTTTTATTATAAAAATAACAAATGATATGAGTTTTGTTAAACCAATCTATCTACCTACTTGATTAAAATGTTGCGGTCTGTGCATAGGTATCTAAGTAGACACTATATCTTGCATGCATAGCTAGTATTGAAAAGCAAATTACCCGGCTTACGCATTTTATGGTGCGCCCCCTATGCTACATAAAAACAAAAAAAATAATAATTGTCATGTTTGATTTTGTTTTTAGTAGCTTACTAACTTATTTTATTTTATTATACCTAATAAGTGTTTCTGTACATATTTTATACTGTATTGGAACCAAAATGAAAGGCAGTTATGTCATATAATAATAATATATTAGCCGTCTATGCGGCTCCAAAGATACCGTAAAGACTACTACAATTACTATCTAGATACAATATAATGTATTACACTTATGGGAGCGATGCAAATGCAATGCGATGTCTATATGACGTTACATGCAAACACTACAATACTTTTTAGCTAATTATCAAAGTATTATATTTTTTCTTTAAATAGAACTTCTTGCCAGCTCTTTTTGGCAGAAATTAACATTGTTCACATTGTATTGACGATTCAAAAGTGTTCTTAGAAACCTATTTGTATAAAGTTTGATGTGATTTGATTTGATAAACATAGTATAGTTTTCTTCTTATCCATACTTATATTATAAATGCAGAAGTTCTGTCTGTCTGTCTGTTGCCTCTTTAGGCTTAAACCGCTGTACCGATTAAGATGAAATTTGGTACGGAGATAGTTTGAGCCCTGGGATAGGCTACTTGAAAACTTCATGTGTGAGTCGGTTTTTTTTCTGTCACCGAGGAGTTGCCGTTGAATCCTACGCCGATAACTGAATTTAGAGCGGGTGAAACCGCGGGCAAATTCGACATGGAGATAGTTTGTGTGCCGGGGAAGGACAAAGGCTACTTTAAAACGTCAATTGTAAGTCCGTTTTTTTAATATTAAGGAGTTGCCGTTGATATCCTACACCAATAACCGAATTTAAGGCGGGCAACCGCTAGTTTATTATAATTTGCTTGACCGTAGGAAAATTCGAAACATCATCACAAAACTTATGACCTATAGCTAGTTAGATATTATCTTAAAGCACATTTTTTAAAATTTAACTACAACATTTTCTGCTTAAAGTGATTCAGTCTCTTCTGAAATAGATTGAGCTTCGCCTAAATTGAACATCGTCCTGAGCGAATTGGATAAAAGTGCTTAAACATAACTCTTATAATTTGATAATGTTCGTCCGTTCGTATGTCACGATAAATGAACGTATTATATTTAAAAAATACGAGTTTTGTTTTTTAGTTCGTATCGTCCGGACTTACCTTGGGATCCAGAAGCGGTTGGCTACACACAAGCGCACCGTCACTGGATGTTTAGAAACGCTCTGTGTTCCTTTATGAAAAGTAAGATGGAAGAACCGGAATACAGAAACGCTTGTATAATTCTACGAAGGTACTTCTGTGATCCCGACTTTGGTATGCCACCAAAGCCCAAGCTGACGCCATCTTACCGAGATATGGCTGGCGGAGATCCTTGTGACTGTGGCGTACCTGAAACTGAAGAAACTGAGATAATGAGTGAACCGCTGACTGACAATAATCAGGTAGTATGAAAAAGGAATATTTTATAATCTGGCAAAAAAAAAAATTAGCTTGGTAATTTCTAAAAATACTGTGTATCCAACAGTGAATGCTGGTAGGCAAACAATTACATTTGTGTTCTTCTTTACATCAATAATATGGCATTGGTATAAACAATTCTTATGATTATGATGAAAGAATAGTTTTCACCGTTGTAATTACAGAATTACAAGACATTCCAAATCAAATTATTGTAGATCTCTTTATTGTTTACTATCCATACTCTTTTAAATGACAGTCAAGATTGATGATGTGTGCGTGTGTGTGTGTGTGTGTGGATCCAACCAAATAATTTTAGAACGTAATTTTTACAGTCAGAAGAAGCAAAAGAGATACTACTAACACTACAAATTAAGGACCAACTTCTAACTCCTCCTGCTGAACCTGCAAAATCCATTATATGTGAACTAGCCACTGAAGAGCTGACTTGTGAAGTCCTGAAGGAAGCTCGAGAGCTACTAATAAGGAAGCATGAAGCAGCAACTGTACTGCAAGCCCACTGGAGGGGTTGGTGGGCTAGAAAGAACTTGACCACTACAGTAGTTGTTGCTCCAGATATTCTGAAATCTGTAAGTTAATGCTAATTTCAGCTGGTTTCGGTGGTTATTAAAATAAAATTAAGCAGAATCCGTTTGAAATTATATTCTTTAACAGTTTTATTTATAAGGCTCTGTTATTGTGATTTATATCATGATCTAAGTGCTGAGAAAACCAGGTCTTCTCTTACCGAAAGTGACACAAGCCTTCTGCCCTCGCTTGGTATCGGATGAAAACGTCATGTGATCCTTCTTCTCTCTGAAGAAACTACCAGGCGCAGTATTTAATTTAAGGCATAATTTATACGAAATTCTGTTCATATTTCATTTCCGTTGCCGGTTTCTTTTCGTTATTCATATTTTTTTAATTTTGACATATTATTTGGATATACATATTTTGTATGTAAACATTATCTTATTTTATTCCAATTTCTTATATAAGATCTATGAAAATAAATTAATCAACAATATAATTACTTACAAATGTTATAACTTATCATATTCTATTCCATATATATTTCTGTCATTGTGTGGTACATATACTATCTATTTATCTGCCTATCAGGTATATTATGGTTAATCATTTAGCCCAATATACTACCTTTGTGTATTTAGTGTGCTGCGTTTAACTAAATAATACATAACTTGTTTCAGTTAATGGACTACGTGTTTGGAAATACAGAAGTTTTGTCAGCTCTAATGCTGGAGTTCTTCAAAATGTATCCTGGTGCTATCTACGCTTACTCAGTTGCATCTGCTTTGAAGGGTTTATACGTCTTTCAACAGTATTCAGGAGTTTCTCCTGTATCTTCAAGATGTTCATGGATTCCTTTTTTCCAAGGAGTATTCTTTTGCCACGATCCAGTAAGAGTGCACTTCGACCTTCACAGTAGTATACCGTTTACAAGTGTTGCTGTTTATAACAATGATACAGGAGACCAGCTTCCCCAAGTACACAACGCACACGTTACGTTTGATATACAGTCCAATTTGGAGGGGTATGTTGTATTTTATTTTCTATCTGTTCTAATATTACGCCTAATGAGAATATGAGTTTGTACAAACATATATGTATTGTGTGAGTTCATCTTTGGACGTACTAAAATGATTTTAAACTTTCACTGTTTAAAAGTTAAATTATTGCAGTTAGACGCAGGCTATGTTTTATTCTCAAAAGCTTAAGGTTCCATAAAATACGGAGACGAAGTTGAAGTATTGTTTTTTAATGAAAGTAATGAATACTTCGTTTGCGATATCAAGATAAATATAAAAGGTGCCTTACAAAAAACAAAATTAGTTACGAAGGAACGAAACTGGTTAAGTTTGGAAAATTCTACAATATTTGTTCAAAAACTATCGTAATATCACAAATAACCCATTTTTTTTTTAATCTGAGATGTTTATTAATAACCCCAAACGAAGAATGTATGGAATCACTTTGTTAGTTGTTACCCGTAACTTGAAATGAAACTCAATTTACTCAATATGATCAGAGCTTAGGAGATCCAAAATAGATAAGCAATGTGCAAATATTTCTAAAAGTGTCTGGTTAAAATTATTGATTATACAGTAAGTACTATAACTTCCAGTTATACTGTCATGGGTCATGGTGTAATCAACAAGGCTGGTGGTGTCATCTTTGAAGCTCATTGGCAGCTCACAGTTTTATGCAGCAATGATGAAGTCTTCCACATTTGTGATTTTAATGAATTATACCTATGCAAAGAACTTCCTCTACCATCAACAAGCAAGCTTCATATTGATGAGATATTCATACCGAACAGGAGGAACATATTGGGAACAATACAAGTCGT
This sequence comes from Apoda limacodes, assembly GCA_946406115.1. Classification (NCBI taxonomy): domain Eukaryota; kingdom Metazoa; phylum Arthropoda; class Insecta; order Lepidoptera; family Limacodidae; genus Apoda; species Apoda limacodes. Next base: position 28,621,353 of record OX291550.1, read on the forward strand.
GGTGACAAGGCAGGAATTTATGACGTTTAGAGCCGTTGCTAATACGTCTGATGTGAGATCTTGAATTATTATGTGTTTGTTTATAAATATTTGCAGTTACTAAAAGCTCTCACTTGATTTAATTTAAACATATATTTTGGTCTTTATATAATTAAAATTAATTTTTTTTTTTATATGAAAAAGTCACTATGATTAACTGATACTGCAGTTAGTAGTTATTCTTTATTTATTTTCTACTAGTTGGAAATGGAGGCGATACTGCAGTACAGAACTTACGATGGAGACTTGAAAGTAGCTGGCAAATGCGTAGGAAGAGGGGAAATATATTGGCCTTATATGAAACTCACACCACCATTTGCGTCTCCAAAAAAACTGGACAAGAAGTCATTAAACTTGTCAATTGCTAACATGTTATCGGTATAATTTTTATTTTTACCGTCATTACCTTTACCTACCTGCCATTACCTACTAATAGATAGATAACAAATTTAATGATATTGTAATGGATCATTCACTCATCATTAATATATTTTCTTATATTGTCCGAATCGTCATTATAATAGCACTATTTATTTATATCATCAGAATCAGTATTATCTACTTTGATAGATAACATATTAAATGATGGTGTAATGGATCACTCACTCATCATTAATATATTTTCCTATATTGTCCGAATCGTCATTATAATAGCACTATTTTTTATATCATCAGAATAAGAATTACATACTTTGATAAGTTACAAATTTAATGATGGTGATCCATTACCATTATTATCTTCTCCATCTTATATATGAGCCGCTGAATCCAATGATTTGGATCAAACCATCCAGAAACTCATTGATACACAGACAAATCGATCGTTTTCACCTAAATCATTCCAGCCCTTTAGGAGGAGTAAGTTGACAAATACTAGAAGTAAAAATAAGCTGTTGGTGCATGATACACGTCTACACAAAATAAGTAACTCTTTTATGGGGCAATGTGTACACTTTTACACAAAGTTCCCAATAATATTCAAAAGCTATCAATAAGTGAATTTAAGTCTTTTATCAAACAAATACTTTGTAAAAAGCATACTACAATATTTCAGACTATGTTAATGATAAAAATCCTTGGGACTGAAGATGCTCAATAACAAGATACATAGGTAAACTAAATTAAAATGGAAATAATATAAAACACTTAAGCTTAAATTTTTTATTTAAAACATTGATTGTATTTTTAGTTTTTAAGGTTTTAGAAGAGTAAATATTGAGTTTCTTGCCGGATTCTTCTCGATAGAAATCAAAAACATTGTGAACCGGAGAGAGGGTGGGAAGTCTCAAAAAATAATAAAATGATATTTCTTAACTTTGACGGTTCAAAAGTGATTGTAAAATCCTAATTTGAATAAAACATTTTGAATTTGCCTTTGAAAACACACGTACAGAAAAATTATACGTAAAAAAAACCGACTCACACTTCATGTTTTTAAGAAGTCTATGTTCTTACCCAGGACTCAACTAATCCCATGCCAAATTTCATCTTTATACGTACAGTGGTTTACTCTGCGTGAAGAGGTAAAAGACAGACAGACAAATACACAAAGTGACTTTCGCATTTATAATATTAGTATGGACTAGTATGGATTGTCTAATTTAATTTAATTATTTATTTCTTCTCTTTTCATAACAGTCACGTCGAAGCATGACGGGGCGCTCGCTTCAGAAACCACTCAGTAGTGCTAGTAAACGGTCTATTATTAAAGTGAGTATTACCACATTACTGTAAAATCTGGCACTCTTTAGGGTTTCGTGTCCAGAAAGTGCCAATGAAGCCCTATTACTAAGCCTACGCTGTCCGTCTGTCTGACCAACTTTAAAAGGGCTCTACCTTCTACCCAAAGATCGAAATAGGGGGTCATTCCCGCTAGTACACCCAATTAGTTCAACCGTTGAACTAATGGGAATTTTTTGTTGCAGTAATTCAACTATTTAAATTTTTTTTAAGAGTTGAACTACGGGGACAATTTAGTTGAACTTACTTAAGGAGCTGATTCAGTTGATTTAAAAGGTGAAATTTATAAATTTTTGTACTATAATATAAAACGTCACAGAACCAATATTGTAGTGAAATCGTGGCATTCAAAAATTAATAAGAATTTGCAAATACTCGTGACGCTTATACGTCTGTTAAAAACATTAAAAAGCGAGGCGACGCGACGTGAGGTGTCTAGAAACTTCAAGCCAACTAACGAATAAAGGAAGTCAGCGATACATAAACATAGACGACAACATAAGAGATATTCAAATGCAACTTGAAAACAATTATCAGAGCTCGCTTTTGAAAAAATTGCGTTAAAAAAAATATGCAAATTACTAGCTTTTGCCCTAAATTTGGTTATAGGAATGTAATGAAGATGTGTAATGTGTTATACATATCGTGATAAGATCTAACGCTTTTTTAAAGAAACTACTAGACTGCAATCAATACTTACGGAGACTTTTATAGTTTGACAGCTGTCATCTATAATAAAGATCTTGATGAGACTTACCATTTTTGTGAATAACCTTCTAGCCTACGATTAATAGTTACGGAGATATAACCCTTTTTTAATTTGACAGCTGTCATCTGAAATAAAGCTCTTGATGAGATCTATAATTTCTGTGAGAAAACTACTAGCATACGATCAATAGTTAAGGAGATATAGCCCTTTCTAATTTGACACCTGTCATCTGAAAAAAAGCTCGTGATGAGATCTATCATTTCTGTGAAGAAACTATTAACCTATCATCTATAGTTACAGAGGTATAGTCCTTTATAGTTTGACAGCTGTCATCTGAAATAAAGCTCTTGACGAGATCTATCATTTCCGTAAAGAAACTACTAACCTACGATCAATAGTTAGTTTTATTATTAGTTAGATCATTAGTTATGGATATAAACATTGAGAAAAATTTAAAATGATATAAAAATATTTTAAGAAATTAAAAATATTAAAAAATGTAAAGTGAAGTAAGTTATTTCACTTTTTTTCAATAAAATGACATACATTTTTTTTAAAATGACAATGATTTTAATAAACAATTCTTGTGGTACTAGGTAACTGACTAATGAGGTTTAAATGATTTGTTTTTTTTTTAGATAAACAGGTGTTTAATTTTTTTGTTCTATTTCAGCAAAAATTTATGAATTGTTAAGGTCATCTTTTAAATCAACTGAATCGGCTCCTGTGTCTTAGTTCAACTACAGTGCGGCCGGTCAAAGAATGCGTTCCTGACACCTGTTAATTCGACATGACTAGTGTTGTACAATAAAAAACATTAATAATATTTAATAACGTTATTTATTGCATTCATTATGCATATTCATTCAATTTAATTTATATGTTGTTATTATTTATAGGAATTCTATTTCAATATATTCAATAAATATTCACAATGTAAATAAATTTTTAATGAATCAATTAATTGAATTGAATCGTAATTTCTGAATGTAACGAAGGGAAAAAATTAAAATTCTTTATTTATTAGAAAATGTATATTATGAAATACATACTTTTAAGCCTTAAACAATGAAGACTATGTCAAAAAATTTAATCTTCCAATTCGCTTGAGGAGTCGCTGTCATCTTCACTAACGTGTATAATCATATTATTGTCAATCATAGTATCTATACGGATATCGCGGTCAAAGTCATCAAATATAATCTTTTTAGTTTTTTCAACCACCTTCATCCATTCATCTCTTGTGACTTTTTCGCAGGCTTCTTTTAAAAGCATCTTCATCTTTTTTATGCCATACGGTAGAGAAGTATTATGACGGGCTTAACCGTAACTGCATAACCTTTAATTTGATTCCAAATTAGCTCAATGGCATTGTACTGGCAGTGGTACGGGGGAATTCGGAGAACGCGATGACCGTACTCCAGAGCCAACTCATCTATTTAATATCGAAAATTTGTCGGCTTATGGTCATTTACTAATTTTATCAGCTCTGCTTTTAGCATTGACATATTTGCGTCAATGCCACTTTTTTTGCAGCCAAGCCACCAATTCCTCTTTTCTATTAGCTTGCACCGAATGATAAGGGGCGTTATCCATTAATATAACTGAAGGCTCTGGCAGGCCTGGTAGCAACACATCCTGAAACCACTCCTTAAATGAAGCCGCATTTATTTCTTCGTGGTAGTCAGAAGTGGTTTTTGACTCAAATGCCAATAAACCGTTTTCCACGAAACCATACTTCGCACAAACAGCGTGGCATATTATAAGCCGTGCTCCTTCACCCATTGGCACTTTCGACGTTGACGCTTGAGTGTCATCTGTCCAAGAACGAGAAACCGTGTGATTGGCGTTCAGCCATGTCTCGTCGATGAAAACAACATTGTCCTAATTATGTATTGATTTTGGTCGCTTCTCTTAAAAAAGTAATTCTTTTTAAAATTATGTCATTTCTTTCTAAAAGAATTTTCCTTTTGTCTGTTTTTTTTATTGAAATCCAATATCTGTCAAAATTTTAGATAAAGCAGTTCTGCCTCCCCTAAATAAATCAACAGCTTTCAAAGATGCTAGAAGACCTATTAACGAAACACTGGAGAACGTAGTCTATCCGTGCGAGACGACAAGAGACGACTGTTTGTAAATGTCACAAAATGGCGGTCCCCACAACGCTATTTTGGGTTGCCATTTTTTACCAGAAATATAAAGTAGTACCTAAGTAATTTTATTTTCAATGTTTTTTTTAATTCATCTGACTGATATTATGACACTAATTTTCTAAGTTTTGTTTGGGCGTACCTTTATTATATTATTAACTGTTTTAAATACATACAGTAAATTATATATTATAAAATTATGACGTTTTTTTTATATTATACCGGCAGATTATATTAAGATTACAAAAATATTCGATTACAATTGCCTTGTTATTTTCTCACATCACTACAAAAACAAACAGTTGACATAACATTGAAACAGCGCCGTTCGACGTGGTTTTTTATACGACCATGTTTGAAAGCTATAGTTTTTATATTTGTTAATTAAGTAATTGTAAAAATTTTAGCCCAAAATTAATACATTTATTGTAAGTTGGCATAATTATTCGAATTTTAATGTTATCACTCGTTAATAAGGTAAATAAAAGATATTTAAAATTTTGCCGTAAATTGTACGCCAGTTCAAAGTTACATCGCCCAGTCGATCACGATCTCTCAGGAACGCATTCTTCGAGCGGCCAGACTGTAGATTGTCCCAGAAGTTCAACTCTTAAAAAAAATATACATAGTTGAACTACTGCAACAAAAAACTCCTATTAGTTCAACGGTTGAACTTATTGGGTGTAGGGAATGACCCGAAATAGGTAGAAGATCGAAATTTTCACAAAATATGTTTATTATGGCGGATTGTCTAACAAATTGTTATAGTAAGGGAGTGTATACACTAGAGAGATTTTTTGTTGCTTTTGCTCTGTCGTAAAAATCGGTTATGGTGTAAGCATAAAACAAGTATTAAAAACCGGTCAAGAGCTGGTGGAGCTCGCGCATTTTGTGGTGGTATGTGGTGTGTTAGGGTAAGTGTTCAATTGTCAATGCATCATTGTAACTATGTAAAAATACCTACATTCATGTAAAGTAACCTCATTATCTTTCAGATAAAAGACTCTACTGTAAATGTAAGAAATTATTTCATAATGTAAGTACACTGGAGTGTTATATAAATAAATGTCACTAATTAACGAAAACACTTATATTTCTATAATAGGCATTTACAAAATAGGAAGTACAAAAATGACTTGACTATTTTTTGTATTTAATTTATTATTGTCTTGGCAAAAATGCCTTGATGGCTAAAAACGTAAAATACTTCACTGGTGTAACTTAAACGTTACATTATATGGAATCATGATATGATCATTAAACACTAGTTTTAAAAGTTATACAATATTATAAAATATGCTATGAAACCGAAGCAGTAAACTTTGCAATTTTTCTTAAAAAAAATTTGATTGTAAAGTTGTCGTTATTTTAGATACTTATTCAATTTTTTTCAAAAAAGTTATTAATTATTGTGTTTTGATTTGGTCTCTTTATTGTTGTTTTTCTCAAACCTTTTGCGACATATACGCAGAATGCAATATTTAAGTTTATAGTCAATGCAATAACTTTTACCTCACCAGCCATATTTTGTAATATTGTATGTATTGTATAAAAAAAATGTCAAGTATCCTATTCCAAGACACGCCCCATAAGAAGGCGCAAGTACAGACCCACATGAAGTACTGCTGCCAGCTCTGTGTTTTTGCAGTTGAATACCAGCTTAGCCCTCTCTGTTCAAAGACGAGCTGTGACCTGCTCTGCTATAATAGTAGATGACGATACCAAGCTCAGAAGCAAAAGCAAACGCCTCGTGCGTGTTTGACTACTTGTACCATGGGTTATATTATGATAAGCAAGTTTGGTACTACGATGAGAAAATATTGTATTATGATGAGCAAGTAAGATGAAGAAGTGTTGTATTGATGAGCAAGTGTTGTATTGATGAGCAAGTGTTGTATTGATGAGCAAGTGTTGTATTGATAAGCAAGTGTTCGAAACAATGCCCACGGCCACTTTCTACTTTCATACTTACGCCTTAGAACCGCATCATCAAGCACAGTGTAGATTCAAATAAACTTGTTTCTACTACTACTTAAGTTGTGTAGTTACCTTTTTACTTAATATTTCCCTAATAATTACAACAGGGGCTTTTTTAAAAAAGGAGTTCTTAGATTCTTAAAGTTTTAGCTAAACGTAAATAACATTAGGCAGGCGGGCCTCAACCTTGTTAGCGACTTACTAAAGTGTAATATAAAAATGTAATGTACTCGTAAAGGGTAAAAGTAGTGAATGTCGTTGGTGAAAGTATCAATAAGTTGATATAGGGTGATACTTATTCCGACATTGGAGTAAGCTAGATGCTGATATTGTTAATTTTGACGTTCATTGTGAAACATCCAGTAAGGCTCTATCTTTGTTTTTCACCTGTTCTGCAGAGTCTCAACTCCAAGTGGTTGGCCTCTCACAACAGAGCAGTGGGTCCGGGTTGATGAGCTACGTAATACGTTTCCAGATATTAAGACTGAAACAGGAAAAAAACAAACAGTGAAAGAAAAGGTATTTTCATCCAACTATCAAGTCATTTTATATTTAATCATCTAAAATGGAAGCAGAAAACGACAGGTGCAGGTTTTTTTTATTTAAATTCATTTCATCCTGGATTTTCAATACAGAAAATCAATTATACATTATTTTCTTATAGCACATTACCAAAATACTTGGCCTTGATACGCATATCAAATGAATCGGTCTCACCGACCACTACTATACTTATATAGCGTAGAGTATATTTTTCATTAAAACATTGGTAGCGCGATTTAGGTGGCGCGTCATACTGCTAGCGAGATTGAGTAGCACAACGGGTGATATGATCCGTCCCAGTACAAAACGAAAAAATGTAACATAAAATTACAAAATTTTAAAAAGTCGTTTTTTTTTTTAATTTTAGTTTTTTGACAAAAAGACGAAGAGACAAATACTTGAAGGCGTGCGAAATATTCATGGCCGTGCTCTTTATATACTTATGTTTTTAACAGTAGTTAAAAGAAAAGCAGATAACATTTATTTAGAGTAACTTAGGTAAAAAGGGTGAATAAAAATTTGCTGGCACTTTCTTTGGGTTCCGTACCTAAAGGGTGCCAAAAGAGCCCTATTTTTAAAACGCACCATGTCTGTCTGATTGTATCTGAGTATGTCTATCTTTCTGTATTAAAAGAGATCTATCCTTTCGAACGAAGTAGCTAGAATCCTGAATTTTTTACAGAATATGTGTGATTATGGCGGCGGAACATAAAATAAAAGCAAAAATTTTACATTCTATACAAGCAATTTGTTCTTGCTCAATTGTAAAAATGGTAATTACATTACTAGCTTCAAACTTAAAACAATTAAAGTGTGAGCTCTATAGTCAAGTCAAGTGCGAGTCGGGTCGTCCATTTTGTGGTGCTATGGAACCCTCGTTGCGCGCACATTTGGCCGTCACTTAGGAAAAACTTCAAAACTATTAAGTATATTTTTGTCCTTTTATCTGGTTTATAGTCAAATTCTATACAAAATATCAAAATAATAAGAATAATATACTTTATTGTACATAATATAGTAGAAACAGTATTTAAATAGAAAAAAAATACAATTGGCGATATGTTCGCTATGAAGCGATTTCTCCTAGGTAATATTAGATCTGTTCAACTATTCCGTTTACAAACTAGATTTCAATGCGTGACATACAGATGGTCAAACAAATAAACACATTGCAGAAATACATCAATAGGGTTCAACACACATAAAATAATTAAGTAATTTAGGGTTCATCGGCTAAAGACAAGCACCAAGCAAAACTTGCTCAGATCTCAGCAAGAGATTTGCACCCTGGTGACGCTTTCGTTGAGCTAGAATGTTCCTTAACCATCGGTGGAACTGCAAAGGCCAGTCGTGATGATGAAAGAGAACAAGACTTTGCTGCCACTCGAAAAACTTGGGATCAAATGGAGCCTGGAAGGAACTTGAGAGGATCTCAGATAAGGTAAGAATAAATTTTTTTTCGAGTTTCATGGAGTAAACGATGGTAATTTTATAAATAAAATGTGACATATATTAAAAAAAACCGGCCAAGTGCGAGACTGGCTCGCGCACCTAAGGTTCCGTGCAAACTTATTATTTGTTTTTGTATATTATTAAAAATATTTTTATTATATGGCGTAACTAAAATTTCGCAATTTTTCCTTTATCTGTGCTATAAGACGTTGCTTCGTACCAAATTTCAAGATTCTGAGTTCACAGGAAGTACCCTGTAGGTTTTAATTCCCTTGCAAGTTTTGAAAATTTGCGGAAATTAGCGGCATAAACTGCTGTATCTTTTAATTGCGTTGCCTTAGAAGTTTGATTTTTTCACAGCTTCAAGGGCAGCTTTATTTTAGCTTGATACTTGACTCCGCAATTTATAGAATTATGTTTCTCGGCCATTGTTTGTCCCAACTACAGGGCACATGTCTCTGCCTAGAATAAATAGGCTTTGGCCATAGTCCACATTGATGGCTCAGTACAAACTGGCGGGCGTTGTTGAGCTACTGGACGGGTGTCTGACTGTTATTACTTTAACTACTTGTAAGATAATATAATTATGTTAACTTATTATGTTTTATTTTCCAGGAGTGAATTTCGTGAGGAGTTTTTAGTGCCTCCACCGAAAACACCTCTTGAAAGTTTATGTACGATTCCTGATGTAAGTGTTAAATTGACGCTGAGAGTAAATAGCTTGTCTTACCTCAGCTCTAGAACCATCTACTTTAGGTGCACAAGTCACACCTTGGCGAAGCAGGCTATCGCGCACTGCAGATTGGCGGATGTTGACAATCTTGTGGCCAATTAACTGTCAAAGTTTTCAAACTAAGCTTAACGACTATTGCTGTCGTATGACGACGCGCAGAGATTAATTTCAGCTTTTGTGCTCTCGCAGCTGAGATTGGCTGGGATTCTGAATAACCTCAATAAAATAGCATTTTTACCACTTACAATTTCAGAATGAGTGAACCGGGCCGCAGCGTAGTATTCCTTATTTTATAGCAAAGATGGGTTGCTCGCTAACTTAGTCATTATAGGTCATGGCGTAGGAGTATGCTACTGTATATTTTTTCTTTTTATCAAATGACTACATTTAAAAATTGCAATTACTATTCATTTACAGGAACTCACCGAAGAACTCAATGACGACGAAATGTTTCAAAGTAAGTTTTTGGTGAAAATCTTATACAACTACCAAACAACAAAAGCACATAAAAAGTAATAGTACTGACGTGTATTTTTCATTACTTGGATGATTAGAAAGAAAATAGAAAAGTGACACCAGAACATAGAAAAGTGACACCAGAAACTAAACTTATATTAAAACTTAAAAACATTTTGCGATTGACTATACCTGATATACTTCCAATATTTTTTTATTCGGCTTTGGCATAAAAAAGAGTTATGACTTGTCTGGTTGCGGCATATAGGGTTATGACTTTTATCTGGCTCCGGCATGGTAAAGAGTTATGATTTTTATCTAGATGATAAAGAGTTGTCTTTTATCTGGCTACGGCATGATAAAAATTTGTCTTATCTGGCTGCGGCATGATAAAGAGTTAGGTATGTCTTTTACAATATACGTACCTATGAATGGGCGAGTGCAGTTTAAATAATAAAAAACCATTTTCGACGTTTGAAGTATCGTTGGACTTATTGTAAATAATTCGAATGACAAAGACTAGGTTTTGTTCCGAGAAATCGAATATGGCCGAAAAAATCAACATTAGTTAAGATTGGTATCAAATAATAAAATATTGAATAGATTAATCCAAAAATATGCATAGTAACAAAATTTAGATGTCAATTTAATAAACTCTTTAGGAATATGACTTATACGATGCTGGACTAAACTTTGTGACTATATTTTCGCTTTATTTTGGAAAGTGGCAGAATTTTGATAGCCGTAAAAGAAAATATAGGATAAAGTGAAAATAATACAACTGACTCAGTTGAAATTGATTAAAAAATATAGCTTAAAAAAATTAAACTTAATTGGACTCAAAAAACGATTGTAAAAAAAAAGCTACGGAACCCTACAATACACATGTCCCAACTTACTCTTGACCGTTTTTTTTTCGTTTTTTTTTATTTTATTACAGAATATAAGCAGCAGCAAGGGCCTACACCAGCAACCGAAACTTCTAGTAAGCTAATAACATGATTTATTAAAATGATCAGGGAATTTATTTCTATTCTTCTTTTCTTATTTTCATCTCTATTTCTCTTTGTGTAGTTGTCGAAGAAACATTGGAAGCAGAAGAAGAAGCCAGATATCTAACCAAGCCTGAACACTTAAAGGACAAATTCATACCGTTAGATTTCGTACCACTTTGTACAAAAGAAAGGGGATTCGAAGAATGGTAATTTACCATTTTGTTTCTTAAGCCAGTATTTATTACAGTAAAAATATAAGTTTTTGCCTATAAAGCCATTGAGATCACATCGGCAGGCAACAAACAAACAAACTAACACGCGTTTTAGGACAGATGATGATGATCGTCTACAAAACATCTTGGGTTTCTCGTTACTAAAAGTAACCAATTTAAAAGGAACAAACTTTGCGTAACCAATTTATTTTTCATTTCGTTTCTAATATACTAAATTAGTTTAGGCAGAGTATATCTAGAAAGCTCTCTTTGGAACATCATGTCCATCAAGGCTAATCGAGCGTGATATTGCATCTGCACGGATGCTTAGATGATAGAAGGAATCACGGCGGTGCGTAAGTGTGACAAGTTACAACGAATCTAGTGCTGTCTCGCTCTATTAGCCTTGACTGGACATGATGTTCAAAAAATGAACTTACTCGATACTCGTAACTCTAAATCCCATACTTTTGGCAATAAGCAAGAAACGTAAATAACTATTTGCTTTTTATACTTATAAAATTGAGTTCTAGAAAGGATGTTCTTTAATTTTGGCGGTTTTTTACTTCATTTAATTACAATTATGTCCGAGAGTTATTAGCAAAGTTAGCACGAAGTTACGCCTAAAAAAAAGGTATATACAACCCATAATTAAATAGCCTGGTAACAAACGTCTGCAGTAAAAACCGGTTAAGCACCTACAAGGGAGGTTTTTATAGTGGTGACGGCCATTTTTTTTTTGCAAAATATGTAAATACACTTTGTTATTTATAATAATGCGTTGATTCTATGAGCAATTTGATTAAGAAGGATGAATAATAATATAATTAATAAGGATGGATTTTAAATATAAATAATGATAAGTTAAAAAAAAAACGAGTTGCACTCCGAGAGTGCCGGCAGAAGTGAAAACCTTTACACACGATTCGCGCTTAACACTCAAATATGTCACAAGACATGTCTTTGACATTGTCAAGAAATAATAATGTTTGTTTATTTACTTTTTTGACGTAGTATATTTGACATCGCAATCTGTCATAGAATTAAAATTCCATATCCACCCTCCCTGTACTACTCATAATCGCGAATACTAAAAGTAAAAATTTTCCACGATTAGGACACGTGACCTGACGCGAGTTTATCATTTTTTACCCATACCAAAAAAAGTGCACACCGCCGCTAAAGAAGTTTTCACTTCAAAAAAAAAAAAAAAGGGGGGGGGCGCGTGAAGCCATCGAAATATGTAAGCAGTAAGGCACCCCCACGAGAAAAACACACATAATAGAAAAAAAATAAAAATTATAATAGGCGTGGCATTACGGTTTCCGTCTTACGAATTTCCACGATTAGGACACGTGACCTAACGCGAGTTTATCATTTTTTACCCATACCAAAAAAAGTGCACAACGCCGCTAAAGAAGTTTTCACTTCAAAAAGAAATAAATATTTTTTATTAAATGGTATATAGGAACGTTCTGCACATAATTGATTCACAAATAGTAAGTTATAGGTCCCGCCAAGCAAGTTGGGTTCTGGATATCATTCTCTATCATCTAGATTATTTATTCACTATTTCATACTAAGTTCATAGTTTTTCAGATTTTTAAAAAAAAAATATTAGTATATTTCACAGGAACATCAATTTTGTTTATTTAAAATTTGAAAATCTGTCATGACCATGAAATGTTGGATGAAATAAAATCATTGCTAACGCCCAACTTGTATATCGCGACCTATGATTAGGAAAACTATTAAGATTTCTACCCCTGTATAGTAATTAATTTATAATTTACATTACGTTATAAATACAGAAGTAAATATCTTTATTTTTACTTCATTTTAATTAATTATAACAATAAAATTATATATAATTACAAGGTGAGTGTATAGATTTTGATTGGTTATAAAATACATATCTATGGACTATTTGACCTTTGTGGTCAAAACCTAAACCTCTTTTTCTAAGGAGAGGCATGTACCCCACTGCAGGGGCGCATATCGGCTGAGGTGATGACTGGTTTAGTGATAACAATATAATAGAATAAAACACTAAACTAAACGATAGATATAAACAATAGAATATTCAGATATTTATTCCTGTCATATTATAGATACAGATCCTTGGAGACGGATGGATCTTTTTTATTCCAGCTGGATATTTATCTATCAGTTACACAGTCAAAAGGTATTGTATTTTTATATGGATTAACAAAAATAACATTTTATTCAGCGTCATATTAACATCGGATATTGCAAAAGCGGCGAAGATAGAGCGTCACGATCGAATCGTTGCAGCGCTGGAGAGAATGGCCGAGCTGCAGCTCTTCAACGAGACACACGTCCTGGAGAATCAGAGGATGAGGTGCCAGCTGATAGAGAACATTCATAATGGTGAGTTAACTTAGCTTCGCGACTGCAGTTTTAACACTGCAGCTAAAGGGCGGATTTAGGGAAGAAGTAACAATATTATACACTATTTATATCAATTACGTTTGTTGGTTTTTGGGTATACATTTTTTTTTCAATAAGCCTTCATCACTCCATTGCTGCGTGTATGTATTTTCCAATAAATACCACTCTCGGTCCTCAACCTTCTCAGCTAGCCACTTCTGGCTACTCATTTCAGGTTATGTCCAATAACTTCACGTTGTACTTACTGGTCCGTGGTTTTTAGACGTAGTGACTACGATTTCTTTGGTCTTCACAATAACATTCGTGAGCTTAACCTTCCATAGCTCGAATATAATATTTTTGATAATTTTTTTATTACACATTTTCCCTATGTGTCCAAAATGCTGTAAGATAAAATATTAAGATTTTATTCAAATAAGTAACTAGTAACTTCGATATTAAATGAAGATGGCTCGACGATTGGATGAATGGCGTTATGTTCCAACTGTGTATTTACTACAACCAAATTGTTTAATAGGCAGGTGTATGATACGGACAAATTGTTTAATGGACAAAAAGCGCTTATTGAACCAAAACGGCTTAAAGGACGAACTGCGAGTTGGACGAATCGCTTATTGGACCACGGATAACAAATGTCATTATAACTCCCTCTTTTTTTATTACCACTGGATGGTAAACAAGTTTATGGTCCGACTGATGTTAACAGGTCACCGTAGGCTATATTGGTAACCAGCTTATTTTTAAAATCATTAAAGGTGTTATCACTTTCAAATACTTATCTGCATATTTGCTCAAAATTGTAAACATATTCAACCTATCTAACACTATTAAAGGTATGGCTTTAATTCAAGTCAAGTCAAGAGTTATATTCAAGCCGCAGTTACTTAGACCCTAATTTGAATTATCTACGGATGAGGGATATAAGGTACGATACTAACACTGGTATTGAACTTGCGAATGGCGTTGTCACACAGTTACACATGTTGTCACACACAGGTTTAGGATAACAACAATTATTCAAAAAAGCAATTACCTACCTACATTTTAAACAAGCACTTATAAAGTGGCTGTGTTAGACAGACGGACGATCACCGAAGTTATTCCAGAACTTTGGGTCGTGTAAAGAAAACTAGGATTTGGCTTTGTCAGGATCGCGGGTGATTCTGCTATCTGGATTTCTGTATGCACGAAGAGTTGCGCCCGGTTTTCTTTTGTCCCGGTTATTGAAACTTTCGATGAGAGCGCAATCGCATTAAGATGTTTCAATGCTATTGAAGCGATCAAATTGAAACTAATTTTGAACCATGTAATATCGGCTGAATGTGTCTAAGCTTTTTCTATTGTTTTATTGCTAAGTTTTAAACATTAATAAAAAACTTTTGTTTCAATAAGTATCCCCAAAAAGTAAAAATCGACAATATGTTGGATAACAGCATTTAAAAACTCCACTCCGCACCGGCGACACACACAACTAGCGTTTAGGGCGCACACTACATTATAGTTGTTGCCATTTGACGCCATTTACAATTTCTTTTATTTTGAACAATCTAGCAAATGCATTATTACTGCAAGTACTAATTTAATCCTTTGGCTAAAGTACTTTTGGTAAGCTTAGACGTGGACATTTCCCAAATCCACTCAGGCTCCGGTACAACGAGTCAAATCCCGGTGACTTGGGTAAATCCTAATAAACGAAGCATTTTCTTTTTGTGACAGAAATAATTTCTCTTGTTTATTTCGGATCATGCTTTCATGTAACTTTTTATCCCCTAAACGTGGGTGTAATATTTTGTCTAAGCAATGTAGGTAAATCCCTGTACAAATCCTTTTTGTTACAAAAATAATATTTCATTTTTATTTTCTTTTGATCTAATGCATTTATCGTATATGTTTATGCTAAGCTAAAACAATTATTTTTTAGATTCTACAGTGAATCCCGAAGTAAAAGATGCATATGATCAAAAAAATGAAGCCATCGCTCAGGAAACCTTGAGAAGAACGCTCTCAGCAACAAAGAAGAAACTTCAAGAAGCGAAAGAAGTAAAAGGAAAGCGTAAAGGGACTGCAAGTGTTAAAAGTGCAAAAAAGTAATTTTTCGAGTAAAAATTAAGAAAATTTAATTTACTATGACAAAGATATCAATATAATTTCTATAATTTCTTAAAATGAAGAAACAGCATATTTTCATTGCAATTAAATTGTTGAATTAGTTAGATGAAAAAATATGCGTTTATTATTTTTTTAATTATAAGGGAAATCCCTTTAAGGGGATACACTTCGCGGCGTCTCGCAGCGGGCTTCATACAAACGAATTTCTCATTTGATTTTGATATTTACTGATCAATCACTGTGAAATTTCTTAGTCATAATCCCAAGCCGAATACCTACGTCTGTAGTTATTCCAAAATCTTGTAAAACGTTCTATTAACTAGAAATCTTTTTTAAAACCATTTGTATGAAAAACTAGAATCCTGTATAACTTTTGAACTATAAAATTTGATAGAAAACTGGCACACTGCAGACCTAGATATTTATTACTAGAAAATGTCTTTAAAATTTCGTGGTGCTTGTCAGCAAGTGTCAAAAATAAGTGAGAAATTCGTTTATATGAAGCCCGCTGCAAGGCGCCACCGCGAAGTGTATCCTCTTAAGTATTTATTTGTTTGGAAGACCAGTGTACACGTTATAAACCAATACCTTATTTAAGGTGAATCCGACATAAATTTTATATACAAACTTAAGGTTCCGCCCTATTCAAATGTACAGTTTTCTGCTCGTTTTTAAGAGGCAGTACTACGTGACAGTAAAAACAAGGATAACGCGATATGTAACTAAGCGTGCTTAAGACTACTGTTTAGGCTAGACCGCGAAAATACGCCGTTTTTGTGCAAATTTTGTGGCTAAACTATAGCATTTAAAGCATTGCAAAAAATATATGTTATAAAACTTACTTTTGTCTAGTACATTACCTCACTGAATGATCTATATCTCAACTCACTGAGATTTTCATTGAACTACATGAAATAAATTAATAGTTTATTATACATTATTGTTATCAAAAAATACATCTTTCAGGGCTGGAAGCACTATCACGGCTATGCTTTAGCAAAGCTGTAAACTAATAGCATTTAGAACTTTGGAAATTTCTCTGCCAAAACAGTGAAAAGGGGTCACTTTAGGATTTTTTTATCGAAAAAAAGTTCATTAATCGTGTTTTCACGTTTTTCGGGATCTGAACCTATATGTTCATCCCGATCCGTCCAGCGGTTGAAGCGTGATTGAGTAACAAACATCCATCCAGACAAACGAACTTTCACATTTATAATTTTAGTAGGATTACCATTGTGGAGTTCAGCTAACCGTTCATAAATCAAATGTATCTTTGCGCATTGGGGGCTCTTTATATATTTAACTATAAACATTTCGTTGCTCAAAATTCGTTATTACCATGAATCGCTATTTATCATATTCGCAATAATATCAGTGTATTATTAAATAACTGTTTTTTTAATCAAATTAATTATATGTATGAAAAAACTTTGGTTATTAAATAATTCGCAGGCATATCAACTATGGAATAGCGATATATGATAATAACGCATTTTGAGTGACTAGAGGTGTTTATTGTTAGGGTAGACCGAGGTGAATCGGATCACCGGGCGAATCAGATTAAAATAAGAAATGGAGAAATTTCAGAAAAACTACGCTACATTGAACACTGCTATTTCAAGGCTGACTACAGTTTAATTAACAAATACAATGTTTCATTGAGATAAGTTGTATTTTTTTATCCTCAAAGAACAATTAATCCGATTCGCCTCGGTCTACCCGATATATATTTAGTGTAACGCAGTTTGTATAGATTGTATTCATGTCAGATTTACCTTAAGATTAACTTGTTGTGGTCGCACGTTAAGACTAATTACCACTCTAGGTAGCGACTGCAGGTCACAAATGCAAGCATACTTGCATTAACCTCATAAGGTTATAAGTCAAAATAAGGTAAATAAGTACCTATATGCGCGATTCCATGTCTGTGTTTTGAATTATATTACTCACTCGCTGACCTGGCAGACATGGTTTTGCCCTTCTCGTTGCTTTTGCGCTATTGTAGTGAGCGCCATCCCCCGCCCCACCACTGCGCACGGCGTCGTCGCATCGCTCGCCCGGTACTATCACTTCTTTTTGCTCTGTCCATAGGGTTCGTACCGTGATGTTAAATAATTCTAAAATCAAAAGCTATATAGAGCAAAAAGATTTTTTCAAATTCAAACTCTTGGTTTCACAGATTAACGCGTTCAAACTAACAAAAAAAATAACTATACCTTTAGTCATAGACCTCGAGTTCTGTAATCTGTCCTATACACAGTTGCCTAACAAAATTTACCATTCTCTAAAAAGAGACAAAATGAACCTGCGGTGCTGGTTTCTCTTTCTATCAATGTCCGCCATTTCATTTGTTTATGTCTATTAAATCAAGTTAAAAAAAACAAGAGACCTTAGCTTCGCTTCATCTTTGTGACACTTTTGCGACGTTTTTTGGGGTTCCGTACCTCAAAAGGAAAAAAGGGAACCCTTATAAGATCACTTTGTTGTCTCTGTCTCTGTCTGTCTGTCAGTCAAGACCCTTTTTCTCAGGGACGCGTGAAGGTATCCAGTTAAAAAAAAATCAAATCTACAAGGTCTACAAGGTCCCTTGAGGCTGTACAAAAATTAAACTTTTTTAATTCTAAGTCAACGAAATAAAAAAATGTGGCCATTTTTGTCGCATATTTTGACATTCACAAATAAATCAAAACCTATTTGTTACTATCCGTTGTCCTAGAATCATGAAATTTCATACGCAGCAAGGTCCTACATCACAAATATAAGAAAAAATCCGAATTTCGTTAATTTGTATTTATAACGCATTAAAAAAAAAGTCTGTCTGATAAGACCCTTTAACTCAAGAACGCGTGAAGGTACCAATTTCAAATTAATATCTGCGGTCCTTTAAAGTTATAAAAAAATCAAGCTGCTAAGTCAATGCAATAAAAAAATATGCCCAAAATTCGGTTATTTTTGTTGCATTGTGTGATACAGATAAATCAAAACTTATGGGCTACTTCTCGTTGGCCTAGAATCATGAAATTTGGCAAAAAGCATGCCACATAAAGGAAACAATCTGTAAACTGTAAATCTGTTGTTACATCACAAAACATATTTCTTTTGCGATTATAAACTTATTTGCAGTTAGTAAACTAACCGCGACCTATGTCGATGTATTAAGACAACAGTTGTCCAACTTAAGTCCAAAGTTAAGTTTGTCCCCCAATACAGTTTATTTTTTACGGAACCCTCGGCGCGCGAGTCCGACTCGCACTTAAGGAAATGCGCTGTTCAGTTCTCAATGTCTATGACTTTATAATAAATAAAGATTAATAACACTAATTTCTTAAATGCAACTTTAACTATTTGTTAAATGCAAATGCTAATAAAAAAATTGTAAATGAGCCTTTAGTTTGAAAAAATTATTTATTTTTAATTTGAATTTAATTTATTTATTTGTAAGAGATTTATTTATTTGTAAGAGAATGTTTAGTTGGTTTTTATTTTAAGAGTTTAGTTATAATTTTTACCGTTTAAAAACATTGTTTTATATTAAGAAAGAAGCATATTTTTTCTATTTTATACCTTATACTACCTTAAAGATGAAAATGTGCTCTATGCTTTAGGGTTAATAGACTGTAAATGCTTTATGTCAAGAATTTTTCTTTTGTATTAGTAATTTGTGTTACTAATTAAAAAATGCTATTCACTAAAAATGTAGTTTTTTTTATCTGTTTTTATCCACAGATAAAAAAGTTATATATAATATAGCAAAACATTCAAGTAGAATTAAAAAAAAACTTACATTTGAACACAACGTGCAATCTGTAAAATAGAGACGTGTGTGGTGTGTGGCACTGACAGCGCAAATTTTTTGCTTATAATAATGGTTTTATTAGATTTAAATAAAATTAAGATCACTTGAAACAGTGTGGTTCTTCGATTTATACCAGAAATTTATTTAAACTTTAAACCTACGAATAAATATTTTTATCTTGTCGCTATAAAAGTTGTAAAAATGTCACAGCGGCAAAGTTAGTCGCAGCGAAAAATGTGGAAAAACACTAAAAGAACAGTCCAATTCTGTACCAGTATCAATAAAATTCTTTTACGGTACCGTCAAAATGGTAGACAATTAATGAATTAAAGTCGTGTAATATGACCTACAGCAAGTTTTCGTACAATAGTTATAATCACTACATTAAATTGCATTAATGTAATATTAAAATAAACTAAATAAAAAAATAAATATATTATTTTACGATGATAATTAGAAGGGGGCATTCAATAATTGTGAACAATTATATACAATCGTCGAGAAATTAATTTTCCAATAGAAATGTAGACACTAAAAGTTACTAACATCGAATTTAACTTTTATAGTAAATAAAATTCAGTAACAAACATGTCAGAAAAAACAAAAAGGTCCAAGCTGGTATCCATGTGCACCTGCCCAGAGATGGCAGCAGTACTCCATATGGAGCCGAACTTGCGACTTGTAAAGCAGCAACCTCTGCCCCGACGCGAAGTACTGCCTCGCTCTGTTGAGTACACCTAGTTTTTTGGACGCCAGCTTCACCCTATCTTGTCAATGATCTCAGAACTGAACTTCGCTGGAGATGTCAACACCAAGGATCCCAATGCTCTTGGAGATGGAGAGGGGAGTGTTCTGGAATTGTGGGACTACAGTGAATGGGGTTTTCTTAGCGGTGAACGCGAAGATTTGTGTCTTTGTAGGGTTGAATCGGACCAAGTTTACCCGTCCGCAGTCAGAGACCTTAGACAGTGTGGTCTCGATTTGAGACACAAGTTCTCCACGGTTTTCCTCCACAACAGAACGAAGGATGTGTGCACCACCCATGTAATAAGCGTCTCCAGTACT
Source organism: Apoda limacodes (assembly GCA_946406115.1). NCBI lineage: Eukaryota > Metazoa > Arthropoda > Insecta > Lepidoptera > Limacodidae > Apoda > Apoda limacodes. Next base: position 28,641,741 of record OX291550.1, read on the forward strand.
GTCATCTGCATAACAATGCATGTTGTTGATGTCCAACATGTCATTGATATGCAGTAGAAACAGCGTAGGTGACAGCACAGAGCCTTGCGGGACACCAGCATTAATGTCCATGCTATCAAAGCAACCACCGTCAACTACGGTTCGTATGCGTCTGCCGGACAAAAAGCTAGCCACCCATTTGCACAAACCCTCGGGCACTCCGTAAGATGGCAACTTCGATAGAAGACCCCGGTGCCAGACCCGATCGAACGCCTTCGCTATGTCCAGGCTACATGCCAATGCCTCCCCCTGACTCTCAATGGCTAGTGCCCATCACTGTGTGAGATACACTAGAAGGTCACCAGTCGAGAGACCGTGGCGAAAGCCATATTGACGAACACTGACCAGGTCGTGATCTTCTAGGTATCTTAGAAGCTGTGTGTTGATCACACGCTCCATCACATTGGAGAGGAGAGAGGTAATAGCAATAGGCCTGTAATTAGATGGGTCTGATCTATCGCCCTTTTTGGGCACCGGGTGCACATTCGCAGTCTTCCATGAAGACGGAAATTGCCTAGTATAGTAGGAAATCGCGAAGAGGCGCGTGAGTACAGGACATAAATCATATATTAATAATCCTATCACCGGACTACTGCTACTAGAGGGAATGTAGTTATACACCTACTTTAAATAAAATATATAATACGGACAATATTACATAAAATAAAATTGTAAAAATGGGTCTGTACATTAAATATTTTTTCAAAAAACCTATTTATACACGTTGTATAAGTCACGAAAGTTAAAAATGAACTTCTTAATTTTTTTTAATTCTGCGTTTGTGCACGCTAATCTCAGAAAAGGCTCAACCAACTGCGTATTTACTATCGGATTGTGGCAATATTCCTGTAGCAATTAGTCTTTGCTACGTTTCAATAGGTTAATAAACAAAAAAGTTAATTTAATGAAGTAATACGTTGTATTTTAGAAACGTGCTTTGATCGATTTTGTTGACTTCAGTTTGTAAAAATCCATGTTTAGAAGTTTATATAAACACAATGAACAAAAATTAAAAAATGCATGTTTAGAGTATTCATGTACGGTGTCGGAATGACCAATTCAAGCTAAACTATCATCAATATAGTCAACCATATTAAAAAGGGATCAGCTTACTGGTTGTTCGCGCACTGCTGGGACATATAATCAGCAATTCATGCCGCGGCTAGAACTGTTCGGGTTCAGAATCGAATATTCTACCACTTTTCAGGTGTCGAGAGTACTGCACTACGCCGCGTTGGCTGTTAACAAATGGGAATACGTGGTTGCAGTACTATTCGGGGAAAAGGCGTTCGACCGTGTATGGTACGCTGGCCTGCTGCACAAGATGACGACGCAAGACATTCCTCAGCGCATTGTCAAGGTGCTAAGATACTACCTGGATGACTGTCGTTTCCGGGTAGTGGTCGACGGGGCCATTTCGACGGAGTACCGAGCCCGAGCCGGAGTTCCAGAGGGAGCGTATTCTTCCTAACGTGCTACTCTATATACACCGATGACATCTTCAATGGCGCTGCGTATCTGTTATCATCTATGAACCATAATTGAGCAGTCTCCAAGATGAAGCAGTGTATAAATGGTCTACCCAACTAACTTTTCAAATGGAGATTGTTGGTAAATGTAGGAAAAATGCAAGCCATCATACTCCGCAATACGTGGAAGTATCCAACCCAGCTTCAACTTTTGGGTGAGCTTATTGACTGGAACTTCACAGCGACCATAGACAACTGGCTCCCCATGGTTTCACACATCACTCAGGTCACCACAAGAGCAAGGTAGCCCAGGAGATACTCCACCCGGTGCTTCACTCTAACCTGCAACATCGCACATAAGTAGGGGTCTATAAAACCAATATTAGACTCCTCATCACATATGCTGCACCGGCTTGGTTAGCCCTTAATTTAGAGGAACGGAAAAAAAGACTAAGGGTGTGCCAATCAAGCGCACTCTGATGCATTATTGGCGCACCAATTTCGTCAAGAACACCACCATAGCCAAGGATTTTCTGGTAGAGACACTGGACGATTTGGTGAATGATATTGTGATGTTAAAATGATGAATGTGAGAGATAGTTCCAAGGGCTATATTAAATAAGACTCCAAAGAATATATACCTAAACTATATTTCGTACCTAATTTATAGCCAAGCACTATGTAAATGTGTGCAGCAATTTAAATCATTTCATTTCATCTATAGAGTTCAATCACAAATCACAATACGTACAATGAAAACAGTTGGTCCACCAAAGAGAATATCAAAACTAGAATCCAATAACGCTAGTGATCCATGCAGATTTCACTCAACCAAGGATTATGATAGAGTTTCGATTTGTAGACATGACAGAAGTTTTAATTTATTACACAAATATTTAGTTTGTGCCTTTTAGTTTTATGATTGTATAGAACGCAGAAAAGGCGGATGTACTTTTATTTTTTGCAGTTGATGCCAACCTTCGTACGTCCCGACTTTTTGGGCAACGGCCTACCCTCGTCTTGGGTAAGGTGAATTTGGTCCATAGTCTATCACGAGGGCCGTATACTACGACGTTACCTCACTATATTTTTATTCCAAGACCACTAGACCAGCACTGACTTTCTTAACCACCGCCAATTTCTAGGCTATTATTAGTTTTCAATTAATAGTGTCGGTCCAAAAATTACCAAACTAAATTAAATTAAAAATATCATAAAACTAGTTTACAAATGACATTTTTTTTATTTAACTTCTCTTTTTCGGCCTCTACGACTTATCTGAATAATGAAATGAAATTTATTGATTAAACAAATATACATCAAATAATATTAATTGACCGATAAGAACAGGACGTTAAGAAGAATAAGACGTTTCGGCTGGGTTACACCAGCCTTGGTCACGGGTAGACATCGGGAAAAAGGTATTTTGCCAATTAACAACGCGTTTAATCCCGTTTTGCTATTTAAAATTTGTTTACAATTGAAAATTTGTTACAATATTAGTTGCCTCTAACGGAAATGTAATCTGGGACCTCTAACAAGGCAGTCCAATGAACTATTTCTTACGCCACTTAGCCCTCATATATTTATATTGTTAAGTTGGTTTATTAAAGCTTTACTGTGATATAATAAAAAGTTCATAAATTAAAACAAAAAGGTATTTTCATTTGTGACTGCCGGCTACCACACACTTCAGACTAAGAAAGTAGTTTCTACACTCATTAAATGACAAGATTTGACTACAGTAAGTTGTGACTATGCGGTGGCCTTAAGTTATAGTGTTATTTTTTGTCTTAGTTGACGGGTAAAGCGCAACACAACTATAGTAAAAAAAACCATAAGTATTGTTTTTCTCAAGTTGGTAATGTTGTCGTACCTATATGGACCACGTTTGTCTGTTCTAATGTTCTTTCGGGGCCCTAATGGAGCCCTAAATAACAACTAATTTTAATGTATCTGAGGGGACATAAAAATAGGGACAAGACATAAAACGTTAAATTAAAAATGGAAATGTTAACCCATGTACTTTCCTCGGTCCAAAAGTCCTTAATGTCACAGGCACTTTACGAAAAAATGTTCATACACAAAATCAAGTTATTTTTATTCGTGCAAGTATGCGATAATTAATAACTAAGCGTACAATTATTTTCAAATTAATCATTAGATTTTTATTAGGTTAATTATCATCATAGACTACCGACCACAGAGTACAATGCTTCGAGGGTGCGGTCCGATTTACGTTTAGTGCGTGAGGCGCGGTCCTGATAGCAACAGTACAAAACATACAGTATGTCTTACATTATTTTAATAACAATCTTTTTAAACGCTATTACAATTGGACCTGCCTGAGAGATCGACTATGTAGGTTTGTTCTCACCATAAATAACAGAAACAAGGGAGATAGTTGTATGTCAAGGAGGCGGGGCGCCCGTTGCCGTCTCGGTTCTCACCTTAAATTCTCACAATCAATCTTAATTTGATGTATTTTATTGATAATTAAATGCCTGCAAAGCACACGTTTGAACTAACATACAAAAGATCAAGCAGCTGTTTGCTAGAGTTTGACGGTATTATTGTTACTAAAGTTTGGACGCCATGTTGAATAACAATCTTGATTAGGTTCAAAAAATAGTGTGTTTTTGGACTGCATTGGGTTAACGTATCGATCGATTCTTAATGGCACAAATAGCTTGCGCAAGCAGCTGCTTGGTATCAATTGGTACTTTATTTGAAATGTTTGTATTGCTTGGCTAGTTCTGTTAATGTAGGTCAGTCATGTTAAGCCCGCATCTCACAGGCTGCATGCGGCCCTCTATGCATTTTGTGGCCTTTTCAATTTTAAGAATATCATATATAATAGTCAATCGAGAGAAAAAAGGCTTAAATACGTCCACTAGAGGTACTGTTAAGGTTTCATACATTTACTTTGTATAGATACACACTCAAAAGACAAAGTAATAGATAAAAATTCAGAACTGTATTGGGTGGAAGGGGTTCAATGAGATTTTGTGAGCTTTGCGGCCCGCTGATGCTCCAATCTTTATGGCCTAACAATGACCGAGTTTAAACCTAACCTAACGTTACATATATTAATATTTTTTAAGCGATGGTTTTTATCACAGATTTCAGAGTGGGGAATTAGTCTAACAAATAAACAATCTCGACAAAAAGAACAAGAGAAAGAGAGAGATAGATTTTATTTATGTAAATAGTTTGTAAGTGACATGTAGTACACAAATAAATTACAGAAGTGAATTGAAACAAAACCAACCTAAAACTTATTATATAATTATTTTTTTAAGTACTTTTATTGTAACCAAACTTCAATAATTATTTAATTATTATTTTTTGAGTAAAAAACCACAACAAGAACATCTAATACACCTTATTTACCACATTTACAGCCTACTTAACCAAATAAAATACTTAAGTGGAATACAATACAATAAATTTAACCAAGTAATCTTTATATTTATAAATATTAATGCCGCTAAATAAAAATATTTTTGCATTTCTGCGTGTTTAAGCTACTCTTTGACAACGCGGGAACCAATATCGGAGTTATTGCACCGCGCCGCCGCCGTTCATCCAGTGTGAGCGCCGCGCGCCGTACGGGTGACGGATCAAAGGAGAATGGATGGACTCAAAGGTGCAAAAGCAAAGTCTGTGTTATTTATCACCACGAGCTTTTGAGAGCTTTATTAATTGAAATTGCCGACTACTTTTTTTACAGAGGGCATATTAAATAAATATAATGTCTATATTGCAATCATTGTGTTTAAATGTTATTTTATGTCTATAATATATAGACATACCTGAAATTTAAAATACAATGATTGCAATTAGGCTAAAATTATAAAACAAATATTAAAATGTCCAAAGCCTAATTCATTCAAAAATATATTGAAGTATATTGATGGTACCAGTAGGTATTATTTTTCAAAATTAAAGTTATTAGATTTTTAAACGTATAAGAATTATCCATAATAGTCTACGGTACATTTTTAATTCGTTAATGTATTAAAAACAATTTTGGAACTAAGTGCGAGAACCATTTAGATAAGTACTTTTGCCTTATTACGTGATTCTTTTGCTCGATTTTGCTCTATATTGATAACGGCAACAGGTAGACGCTTAAAATATTCACAGAACATTTAGAGATATAGCCACTTTAAACGGAACCCTTCGTGCGCGAGTCTGACTCGCATTTGGCCGATTTTTTTTTATCTTAATTTCACTAGTTGATGCTTTTAACTACTTTCCCGTTACATACCACGGATGTTTTCTTATATTGAAATATTAGTTCACGTCTCCATATTTTACTGTTAAAAGTGTTTCCTGCGATTGGTAACGACTGTGAGTGGTGCTGACGGTCTACGCCGTAGGTCGAATCGCGTAGGACTTTCTACGAGATATCCATTATTCTTAAACTTTCACTAGGCAGTTTAGCCAATTTTTCGATTTAATTTATCATACTATTCATCATATTTCAATTCCAATTAATTTATTAGTAAAATCCTTTGGATCCAGACCAAATCTTCTACAAAAATCCTGTCTATCTGGCAGATGTTGTTCTGCGCTTTTTGCGCGGTAGCGCCAGCCCCAGTCACCTTTGCGCTTTAGCGCCATCCCCCATCACTTTGCTCTGTAATGCCATTCCCCGTCGCATCGTTTGCCCGCGCTATGTTTTTTTTGCTCATCTCTTGAAGCTCGTAGCGTGACTTGAAATAGCCTGCTCTATCTGATCTTTCTCGACAATTGGGCTATGAAATGGCAAAAAAAAAATCAACTGGTAATTCCAGAGAGTAGCGCGTTCAAACAAAAAACTAACAAAGTCTTTACCTTTCTTATATAAGTACCTACAGATTGTAAAACCAGTAGATTGAATTTTACACTTACGTTAAACCTACAATTAACCACTTCACAATAATTATGTAAATGTGTTCAACTTTTCTCATTGCTGAACGAAAACTGACAACTGTTGCCTTTAAGTGATATTTAATGACGTCAACTTCTTAATGGCATGTTTCTTCGACAGTACACTGGTAACTGTTTAGAAATGTCGGTAATTTGTGAATATTACTTTCAATTTTGATAGTTTATTCGTCTTTATTGCTGAAAGTAATGTTCAAGCACAAATTATCTCGTGACGAGACTCGCACAGAAGTATTTCGCACCCACTACAATACTACAACATATAGTTATTTATAGTCCTCATTCCTAGATTATTAAACTATCTTAAATATTACGACATCAGCCAGAATTTTTTTTTTCTAACTGTTTTAATAAGCAAATAATTATGCTATTAGCAAATTCACTTAATTAAGGTTTGAACTATAACATATATTTTTTTACGTCAAAAAGTATACTCAGGACTGTAACAAAATTAATTAAAGCAGAAACATTTGGGTTTCCCACCGTATAACTTTAAAACAGCGTATTCTAAACATCCGTCAAAAATAACAATTATAAACTTTTTTTTTTATACTAATAATATTAATAAAAATTTAAATTTTGACTACAGGCATTAGTTAAAAGTAATTTTGACCGATATTTCAGCCATAAGCACTTTTGACTATCGTCTGCAGTTATAAGTACTTTTGACCGGATAAGAGTTTTGACTAACATATTGTATATATAAATAGATTTTTTTACTAATTACTGCTGATACCTTTTCCTAAAGCAGCAACTATTTAAGAACCAAATCCTCAAAGACTATGTGCCTTTGTTCTTCTAAGTCAAGAAAAATTACAATACCATGCTATTATCAGTAGTTACGGAAGAACATTTAAAACATACATTAAAAAAATACACAATCTACAAATTTTGTTATTAAAAACTATAGTGCCAAAAAAAACTAGACTTAAGTTAGGATAAGAGAAAAATGTACTACTAAAACAGCAATGTTCTAAATATATATGACTTAATTAAGTTAGCAGTATTAGTAGATGGAAATGATCAAAAATACGAACTTACAATGCAAAGTAGGTTACCAAACTTACGTAGATTCCTTATCTACCTACATATGAAAAACAAAATATAATAATGTACATGGCTCTAGAGTATGGCAATATATGTTGGTAGATATTTTAAATCACTTACGTAGAACATACAAGAACTTTATTGTAATAAGAAAAATTATAAACGTAAGCTCAAGATGTACTATGATAACGAAAAATAATTCTTATAGGTAAATTGTAAATAATATTGTATGTATATGTACTACTGTAATATATGACAATATATATTAATAAGTAATATAAGTAAATAATATCATGATTGAACAGTGTTAACTAAACTGTATACTTTAATTATTTTTTTTTCTGATTGACTAAGTAGTTGGCTGTTGCAGCCATTACTGCTTCACCGGGCTTTTTTGGGCGAGACTCTGAAGGAGCCTCAGCCCGTATAGCGCCCAACGCTCAAGGGCTCGGCTTGGGTTGTCGCTCTCGGGAGCGTCCCTATGACCGGCGTGAGTCTCGAACCCGAAAGTGACCGCCAGGAGGGGAGTTCCCCGTTACGTGGGTGCGGTTGCGATTGAGTGGGGGCGAGAAGCGTCCCGGCACTATTTGATACCTCGTGTATCCTTGTGAGCGCCGACGAATCCGGGGACGTCGGCGTCGAGTTTGGAGGGAGACCCTATTGGGGGAGGTCGTTGAGACTAATCTCGCTATCCGGATAGCGAGATCGTCATCTGGGGCCGTTAGAACGTGCCGAGGCCGCCTAACTTTTACGACCATGCCCAGGTCGGTCGGGGGGATGATACGCTGTGGATTGCACAATTAGTCGATTCGGGTGATTTGTGCACGCCCGAAAAAGCGGACTGCCAGGTCTTTGAAATATTAGGGAATCGTGGGGAGCTTGAAGTCCCTGTGTAGGTCATTGCGGACGTACCAGGAGGCTCCGGATGCCGCTCTGAGAAAGCGGTTTTGGAGGGTCTGAAGTTTATGGAGATTGCGCTTGGTTAACGCAAAGACTACGCTAGCATAAGCTAGTATGGGGCGGATGCAAGTTGTGTAAAGATTCAGCTTATTTCTAAGCGACCTCTTACTGTACTTGCCTATCATGGGCGACATCCTGACTGAATAAACCTAGCAAGGTTTCAAGTCGGGAAAACTATATTAATTTTGTTGTGTTTGTAAAATTGTTTTGGAAATAAATTATAAAAAAAGTAATTTAATGCTAAAAAAAAAGTTCGTAGGGCGCGCAACTAGCATGCGTGTGCAAATTGTGTAGGGCGCACAACAAGCACGCGTGTGCATATTGTATCAAATAAACAAATATATATTAACATTATTATTTTGTTATCACTAAAGCCCAGACAATATAACTATGTATAAGTTCTAAATTAATTAAAGTTTGTAATTTCTATTATTACTTTATTGTATACTATTAATGTTTTTTGTTGATGTAGTAGCTTTTACGAATATTTAGTAACAACGTCACCCGTAGGATAGTTTAGTAATCTAGGGTAAAATATAACTAGCTAATTATTTTTTGCATTTAATTGTATAGCATGAAAACAAAGGTATCTATAGACCTTATTTTCAGACACGAACGGAACTTCGAAGAGAAACCACTCTTCATCTAAGTTTCAAAGATGTAGTTTACACTACACTTAAGAGAGCATGTATCGAGGCACTCAAGGGATCTCTGAGATGGAAACTAATGGGTTTTAACACAAAAGAACGATGTGCATAGTACGTAGGATATTTAGAAGATTTCAGATATCAAGTGTCGTCAAAGTTAAGGTAAAATAAATTAAATGTTACAAGGTCTCAGATCTAACTAAGACATTATTATTAGAAATTGTAAAATCGTCTTTTAATTCATAGAAAAAAAGAAATTATGTTTCTGAATAAGAACTTTACTTCGAATTAACGTATCTTCAGTATCACAGAAGTTCATTAATAATAATAAGATACATATGGACTTTGTAGATACTAAATATTGTAGACTAGTATATAAATTACTTTTCTCTATTGAAAAATATTTTTGGAAACTATTTGTTATATTGGAGACTACTTGTAATATAATTTGATACGTTTAAAACTATTTGTAAAATAATGTTATATCTTGAAAACAATTTATAATATTATGAATGAAGACTAACTGTTATATGAAGTAATATCTTAAAAACTATTTGTAATATGATGTAATATCTAAGAGACTATTTTTAATATGAAGTTAAATATTGAAAACTGTTTGTAATATGATGTTATATTAAAAACTGTTTGATTTTGTAAGTTTGTATCTACGCCCAGTATTAGGAGATTTGTCATGTTATTTTAACCATAGACTTCTCTATAAGTAAAGATCTATTTTCTGTTTTTTTTTAAAATTTTAGGCTTAGCTTACTTATAATAATAATCAATTTCCATCATCTATTTGTTTGATTAACTTTAAAACGAATTAATTAATATTGGTAGTGTGGCCAGCTGCTGAGCGCAGAGTATAGGTTCGATTCCCGCACTGGACAAATATTTATGTGATAATATAAACATTTGTCTGTTTGTATTTATGTATTATATGTATGTAGATACAAAAAAAAGAAATATTTATGTATTTGTATCCGTTGTCTGGTACCCATAACACAATCTTTGCTTACTTTGGGGCCAGACGGCGCTTTGTGTAATGTCCAAATATATTTATTTATTTATTTGTAAAATCCCCAAACAAGCGTGACACATATCAAATGAAAGCATTTGATATGTCTCACGGTACAGTTTGCAAAACGTTTTTGAAAGTTTTCTAATTTAACCTTGAAAAGTGTCCACCATATTCAAAATCCATTCATTTTAGGTACACATCCGTGTTCAGATCATAAATATTGATATGTGTACCAAATTTCAACTTAATCTGTCCATTAGATACCGAGAAAATTTGCTGTTACAGACAGACACACGAGAGATTCCATAAGGGTTTCGCTGTTTTGACACCCGGACGTACGGAACCCTAAAATACAATCATACAGCCTGTTAAAATCAGTTTGTAATGAAATTAACATTATGCCTAGTAACTTCGCCTACAAGCTGCTTAGTATCAGGAACATTTATCTTTGTGAAAACGCGAGGCAAAGGCCTTTACGTCGCAAAGGTCGAAAAGAGTGAATTGATTTTTGGCCCAGCGGTAGCTGAGTAAAAAGAAATGCTTTTCCTTACTTGAGTAAGCTTGTTTAAAACTTTAAAAAGCCTTCATTTCGAGGGTAGGAAACGCCATTCTATACTCGGTTCAAACGATACTTTTCCTACTGTCTGAAAAAATCGCCAATTTTTTATAATGACGTTGCTCGCAGAGTGAAGTGGCCAAATTAAGCTGACAGTCACTACAGTCAGATATAACTCTCGGCCGGTGGCGGCGCTAATAACTGACCAGTATCATTCGGCCACGGGCCGCGAAATAATTTTGACCGAGTACGAATTGTTTTACCCATATTTCGAACTGACCTGTTGTTTTGCACCAGGGTCTAGAAAGTTCCAATTTCAAAACAAATTTCAAATAAATATATATATATTAGTATCGGTATAACAAACCAGTATTTTGAAATATTTTGGCGACTTATTAAGGCATCATTAGGCATAAATAACACAAAATAAAGATTATCATACACCTACAAATGAATTGGTAAAATATTTCAACATACTGTGTTTTTATTTATATTATTCAAAATAAAAAAGGCTAATCACTATTTCTCCTGATTTATAAAAGAGTTAGAGACTAGGAAACCTGGAGAAATATCCAATTTGAGTGCGGACGGAGCCGCGAGAAAAAGCTAGTAAATAACTAACAGAAAGGCATAAAGTACCAAGTGAAATATTGAATGATTTCCATTCTTAACTTGGATCTTTACTGTCATCACGGCAGTAAGTTGGTTAGCAGGTTTCTTTTAATATGAAATACTGTGTTGGTTTTACATTTTACTTTTTTTTTCAACTACCTAAAGGTGAAGTCACAGAAATGGGAGAGTTATTTAATATTTGAAAGCAATTGTAGAACAAAGGTTACGTATGGAGTCAGTCTCAAAGCGCTCCGACGTTCAAGAGTTAATTTATTCCCAGAGACTTTAGTGCATTATCATACAATGAGTCAAGTGGGTAGACGGTATCGATCTTGCTTTCTCTAATTAAAACAGAGTTATGGTTTCCTGTCAGTGTAGCCAGGTTAAATTTTAGTAATTAAAGTGAAGTTTAAGTCCAATAAAAAAAACCATAGGTGCAAGTGTGAGTCTGACTCGCATAGAGAGGGTTCCGTAGATACTTGTGTATAGTAAATAGTCTATATCCAACACGGGGATCAGGTCTCAAAGAAATAATTTTACCCCGAAATTGGATTATAGGATAAAGTAAACTTTTTAGTTCAACAAATGTTCTCCCATATCGTCTGTACAAGACTTTACCGGCTCATAGTTCTTTTTTGATATAATCATGCAATTAGATTGGATAACTATTTTGCTATGAGAATATATTTTCGGTTTGGTTTTCAAATAGTCCATTGAAATGTTACAATTTAAGGACCGAATATTGCATTTGTTAGAGGACGCACTTTTATTTTTGGGACATGTGTGGGGGTCAATAGAAGCGTAACTTCAAGTTTGAGGGGTCGCCACCCTTGTCATCCGGCCGCCATCTTGTATAAAGGGGTGAAAACACTTTTTTCGCGATATCTCGAAAACTATGCGTCTTACAAAAAATTCGTAACGACATAATTTATACCAAATTGTTTTGCCTACAAATATGTTGCTATAACTTTTTGCCCTAAATTAAAAATTAAAGAAGTTATAAGCAAAAAAGTGAGATTTTTTTTATAAAAAATTTCTTTTTTGCTCTATAACTTTTATCTTATACATTTTACAAAAAAATTACCACAGACCAATCTTGTAGATGATCTTTTGAGGAAATTTTTTCTCTGTAATTTTTTAATTTCATTCATTTAAAACGCTGTTACAGCGCTCCAAAGTTGACCGGGTTCGTCAATGCTCATGAGAATCCGGTTAAAACGAAATGTTTAACTTATTTTTGATTTTTTTTTATTGTTAATATATTCTTAAAAAATTTTGTTAAATTCGTACAACTTTACTTATTCATTCCTAACTCTTTTCCCCGCCACCTATGAGGTAGAGTCTGTAGGCACATTTTTTTTTACGTGACATCCTGAATAAGCTGGTGGTACCGCGCTATTCCTGAGTGAGAAAGTTGATCCATCTTTGCTCACTCTTGTTAGCAAACGTTTTTTCATAGCTTTATACGGCGGTAATAAACACGACTCACTAGACGGCTTGCGATACAAACGATTTGCCAAGACAGTGACTAAAAATTCATTTAATTTATCATCGCTGCCTCCAAAACAAGATGCAGCTCGTTTTTACAGTCTCCGAGTATATCACTAGGTCCAGTCGTGGCTCGGAAGATATCAAAATCCTGAAGATTGGGGCTGGAAACATTTGGATGCCAATACAAGTTTCCAAGTCTCCAGCACCGCCCGATCTTATGAAATTGATTTTCTTCAGATGCAAAGGAAACTGTGGAAGCATGTGGGGCTGCAGAAAAGCAGGCATGAAATGCTCTACAGTATGCCTCTATTGTTCTGGCGAAACATGCAGCAACATTATGTCAAAGTTAATGGAAGAAAATGAATTCGAAGATGAACTTCCAACTATGACTCCAATTTTAACTCCTGTGATTCCTCGAACTTTCACATTTGACGTTGATTTAGGGATTCTGAGCCACAGCCTGGACCATCGAAGAAAAGTAGATTAGAGTAGCTAGCTAATAAGTGATTGAAAATATTATGATGTCGAGGACTACCTTATAAGCAAGATGTCCGTGGAGTAGGCCTACTGGGAATACCACGTAAAAAAAAACGCGCCTACAGACTCTACCTCATAGGTGGCGGGGAAAAGAGTTAAATTAAATGAATCAGTAAAGTTGTACGAATTTAACAAAATTTTTTTAAGAATATATTCACCTTAAAAAAAAGTCAAAAATAAGTTAAACACTTTATTTTTGACCGGATTCTCATGAGCATTGACGAACCTGGTCAACTTTGGAGCGCTGTAACAGCGTTTTAAATTAATGTAATTAAAAAAAATTACAGAGAAAAAATTTCCCTCAAAAGATCATCTACAAGATTGGGCTCAGGTAATTTTTTTGTAAAATGTATAAAAAAAAGTTATAGAGCAACAAAGAATATTTTTTTAAAAAAATTCTCACTTTTTTGCTTATAACTTCTTTAATTTTTTATTTAGGGCAAAAAGTTATAGAAACATATTTGTAGGCAAAACAATTTGCTACAAATTATGTGATTACGAATTTTTTGTAAGACGCATAGTTTCCGAGATATCGCGAAAAAAGTTTTTTCACCCCTTTTTCCAAGATGGCGGCCAGATGACAAGGGTGGCGACCCCTCAAACTTGAAACATGAGTACTCTCTCATGTTATGTTATACTACCTTTAGACAGAACTAGGTTCTACTTACTACTAAATATTTTTTTTTGCCTGTTTTCTTAACTTAGAAATATAATTGGTGGCATAATTTATAGCAGCAAAGCATAATAGACTACTTAAGTAGTTCTAGCATTAGTTTAAAGAAAAACTTTAGTATTTTCTGAATTCTTTTAGTTATATACTATATACTATACGTCTAACTTATCTTCAGATTGCGAGGAATTCATTCAGAGGCATAGAGCAACAATCCCTCGACAGGATGCAATGTTGCTTGCTCTACGTTCAGCGCCATGGGACTCGTACAAAAATCCTTGATTAACCAAGATTAAAAGTATTCTTTGTTTTTTCCGTTCCTCTAGAAAAAGTCAGGGTAAAGCCCTCAAGTTACATGGTTGCTTCTTTGCGGTGGCCAAAAATGTTTTCCCGTGAAAACTTTTAACCGTAATATAAAGTTTTTTTCGACCCGTGATCTCATCTTCGGCTATTTTTATTTTTGAATTTAATGAGTAAACGTCACGACTACAAATATAAATTTATTACTTCCTAATAATAATGGTCTTAACAGACCAACAGACAGCTGATAGACAGACAAACAGACAGATAGAAAGACCGACAGTCAGACAGGCGGACAACAAAGTGATCCTTTAATGGTTCCATTATATCTTTTAAGGCACGAAACACTAAACAAACAACATACAACAAAAAAGTTTTTATGTAATGAGATCAACAAAGATCTTCGTGTCTTGAACACACCAGGGACCATATTTGGAACAGTCTCGAGTTATTAGGACCCTGGAATTCGAGACAAAAATGTATAGAAGTCTGACTTACCTCTCAAAACCCGTGAATGTACTTGCATACAATTTACTCTCGAATTCCAGAGTCCGAATAGCTCGAGACTGTTTACAATAACCTCCCCGGACGTCGAGCAAAGAATGTGACTTCGAGCACAGCTTATAACGTTGAGAACAGATATAACGTCGAGAATAGATCAGAACGTTTCGTAGGTGTTGGTAGATGTCCATATTTGTCCTTCTCTATGGTATTCTTTAATTACCTATGTTCCAATATTTTTGAGAGATTCATGGCCAGTTTCGCAATCTTTACGTTAATCTAAAATATTAAGCTCAAATACAGTGATACTGGTACATTTATTAATCACTGATCACTAGAGAGCCTCTGGAACCATGACAGCTGGAGTGATGATATTTGGGCTGAAGTTTCATCTTGTCTCTCAGATTGTTCACCAAACAAGATAATTCAAGATATTCAGTTCCGCTATCGAGATTCGGCCATTTTATTATTAATTCAGCCACGAGTACTACGAGTTCAACGGTGAAGTACGCAAGGCAAGCCATAATAAACCTTTGTTATCTACAATAAGTACGTAAAAATTGGGACAAAGCAGGGAGAAAGAACTAGTAAATGATACATACAGTAATTTTATATAACGATAAGGTTTGAAATTGAAACGATATCTCTGACATTAAACATACATTTTGGTTCGACAATTATTGTTAGCGTGACAGCGACAAGGGTGCTGAACAATAGAAACGTGAAGCAAGTGTGGAACCTAGGGGCTCTTAATAAAATATTGATTGAGTGGGTACTTTAGTTATATTAAAATTTTATTAGATAGTGTGTTATGTGATAATGAAAAAAATATGTTATAATTTCGAATGGCTTTATCCGTTTATCGTATAACCGTTACCCGTGACTTAGTTTAGTCGCCCAACAGTTACTTAGTTTAGTCGCCCAATAGTTACTTAGTTTGGTCACCCAATAGTTACTTAATTTGGTCACCCAATAGTTACTTAGTTTCATTGGAATCAATAAATTGTAAAAGAATAGGTACAAAATCAGTCAAGTGCGGGTCGGACTCGCGCTCCGTGGGTTTCGTACCACCGTTTACGAGTACGTAATTTCCGAAGAAAAACAAAACCGAAAAGTGTGCCGCTAAGCGGTCACACATCCAATCACTGTTCCAGCCCGATGTTGCTTAACTTTGAATGTCGTTTCCACCTAATTACTATTTCATTATTTTTGAAAATTTGAGTGTAAAAGAGAGAGAATGAATGTTTTAATTAGAAAGTGTAATTTTTAGGGTTCCGTAACCAAAGGGTGCCAAATGACTAAGCCTACGTTATCTGTCTGTCCCTCCGACTGATTTTTTTACAGAATAAACGTGTTATCGTGGCGGATTTCCTCACAATTATAAAAAAAAATGCAATCCATACAAGTCACATATTTTTGTTGTTTTTGTTCTATCGTAAAAACGGTAATACGTATGTACACGAATAACGATAATACGTACGAACAAATTATAAAAAAAATTACACCGCCTTCGAAAACTCAATTTTTTTTAGCTTCAGTTTCCATGGTTTATTTTGCTACTTTTTAGCGGGTTTTAGCAGGCGGTGTATTTTTATGTAAATTTTTAAATTTAAATTTTTACTTGGTACTTAGACATACATATAGCTAGGGGATCACACTTATTAATATAAAAGTATTATACAAGTTTTAGTGATTGGAGTTTTTAACGGACGCCACTGAGTGAGTCCATAGACTAAGGTGACCCCCATCAGGCCTCTGCTTATTTGCAACCTTAGTGGTGTAAAATCGGCAAAAATATCGGCTAACATACATACCGGTGAAACTAATAAAATGTTTTTAAAAAGTGTTTAGACTTGAACAGTCCATATCTTGACACTAATGAATTGAAAGGTAAGTCAATAAACACAATTAGTAAAATCTGATCACTAGTTTATATATACGGGTCAAATAGATAACCTTCTTTTTTTGAAGTGCTAGTCAGTCAAGTGCAAGTCGAGCTCGTTTATTCTGTGGCGGTACGGATGCCTCGGTATGTATGGGAGAGATTGAATTGTATGAAACTTTATGTCTTTTTAAACTGGCAAACTGACATATTGTCATGTTTCACAAGGTTTTCCCTGTGGACTAAAAAACCCTTTTTCTTTAAGAAAGAAATTATTAGATTTTTGATGAGTCGACAACGCGCGAGTGATGCCCCAGGTGTTGCAAGCGTCAATATACTGCGGTGACCGCATACCACAGGTGGACCGCAAGCTTGTTTGCCACCTTAGTGGTATTAATTTAATATTATTATGAATCAAATCGCGCGAGTGACATCACGGTATTTAAGCTAGTATTTAATACTAAAATTACTGAATGCAGATCACAGGTGTCACCCGATTGCCAGCAGTCAACGTCGACATCTACAAACGTCATACAACGTTGTTCTGTCGACGACTATACCTGTAGACATCTGGCACGTTTCCATTATCTTTCGCTTTGTTACTAACTAGCTTTTTTCCCCTTGCTCCAAATACAAAACATTTATATATGTTGGGGTAGATAGCGCATCCAAATCAATATGTATATTTTTTATGGTTAAATAAAAAAAATAAAAATCACCCGAAAAACATTAATTTGTCACAAACTGTACCGCGCATCGTATAGCAAAATTTCATATCCATTGAAGGAGAAAATCCTCATTTCTCCATTCTCATCATCAGATCCTGATCATCTATCTATGACCTATTTATTGAGGGCGTTCCAATTGAGCCAAAACGTGATACCTCTGCTGTAAGTTGGTAACGAGTTGGATATCCTTTAGATTCCAGGTGATGCTTCATCATCATCATCATCAGTTCAAGGTTCCGTTCTTGCCATATAATTAAAGCAACAGGATACCAAACGAATAGATCAGACCTTTGAAAGTTGCTCATATCCCTTTATCAAATAGAAAAATGCTGATTATATTTTTCTTAAAAGGTTTAAAGGTTAAAAGGATATGTTCCTCTTTATCCTCCGACACAAAAAAAACAAAGATGCGTTATAAGTTAAAATCCTCTGTCATTGTGTTTGTGTGTCTGACTCTAGCATCGTAGTGGCGACGGATTAATTGATTACAATGTGATTTTATTGTTTAAATGCGAGTCTAATTGAGATGGCTCTTACTCTTTATATCTATTCAGCGGTTTCCAAGATATCAGCTTCTTTTCTCTAGAGGGTGAGTAAGTCTCAGCCATACAATAGGTAGGTACATTACAGTTTGAATTGCCTCCGCCGTTAGGTTAGACTAGTGGGCACTCACTGTCAGAGTTTTCTCAAACAGTCAGTTTTAAATTACTACACATGACTCTAAGTAATTTCTCTACCAATTCCTTCCTACTTCCAATAGATATAAAATTTTCGCAAATGCATTTGTTTGAGATTCGTAAGTACCTTTTATTTCGTTCTATTACATACCCATGAAGGTAACAGGAACAACTACTACTTACCTTCTAAAAAAGGTACTTGTGTTATCTCGTCTGACACTAAGTAATGAAAACTTTTCCACTTAGTCAGAAGGTATTAAACGTTCAATATGCAACCACATAGACCGATGCACAACTCTAAACAACGCGACATCAAAGATGTGTGCGTGACCGTTGTGCTCACGTGTGGCCCCAGCCCTAGTCTGCGAACAGCTTATTGGCAGAAGGCTGTAAATGATTTTTTGCTCAGATATTTCAGTAATAGTCATGCTACTACTAAATACGAAGTGACTGTTACCAAACGCTTAAGCTTTTATAGTTTTAGTAAAAATAAAGAAAGTTCCACCTGAATTTTAATTAATAATATAATCATTGTTCAGATTCATATTTTTTCTAAGTTTGCACAAAGTATAGACAAGAACATCATTATGCGGCTACTTTTCTTTCGAAGCAATACCTAAATATTAAAAATTTAGTTTCTATTGTTAGTTGGTTACAAATTTTTAGAAAATAACTAATTACCCAGTAGGTATGCATATTTGATATTTCACCAGTTTACAAAAGTTTAAAACCCTTTATTAGCTAAAATAGAGTTAGTATCTAGGTTGGTCGTTAGTTGGTCTGGTTTTTATATGTGATTTTATCTAGTGTTTATTTGTTGACGTGACAACGTCTTATAAATTGGTTTGCCGGGTGACACTTCAAGAAACTGCGTTACGCTCCGCTCACGTTATGCGCTCACAATGAGAGCGAGTGAGAGGCACGCGCCCGCCTAAGAGCGAGAGAGACAGACATAAAATCATTGTCACGTAAAACTTTCGCCCGTATACCGACTTTACAGGCAACCAGTTTTTTTATATGTTATTTTATCTAGTGTTTATTTGTTTTAAGGTTCTTTATGTGTCATAAAACAATTTATTTACATTAAATATGTGAAATGGGTGCAAAAACAGTAGAAATTTCAATCATTCAAGTAGCATAAAAATATACTATATGACTTTCATAAAGACAAAGTTTAACTTTATTTTGAGAGTTAAAAAAATTACTACAATAATTTATTGCAATAAATTGCAAATAAATAAACCTTGCCAGTTTTATACTGGGGCTTATAACCTAACTAGAATTATAAATAAGCTATTTTTAAATCATTTTTTTTCACTACACTTTTTGACCTTTTTAGGGTTCCGTACCCAGAAGGTGCCAACGAAGCCCTATTACTGAACTACACTGTATGTCTGTCCGTTTGTCCGACTATTAAAAGGCTCTATCTTTTAGACCGAAATAGGAAGACGCCTAATTTTTTCAAAGAATGTGGATTATAAAAGTGGATTTTCTATCAAATAAAAAAAAGGTTAAAATTTTAGGGTGGTCCCCATACAAGAAACACATTTTCGTTTATTTTTGCTTTATCGTAAAAACAGAAAGACAAACATAGCCATTACTATTTTGAATTACCGGTAAAGCGCCATCTAGCTTATTATTAAGAGAAACAGTAACACATTTGTTTGTTGGTAAACGATATTCAAATTTAGGCAACGTCGGGCTTGCTCAGTACTTGGATGGGTGACCACTTAACGACAAACTTTTTTTTGGTTTGTGTTCGTAAATTACGTAAATGGTGGAAGGTACGGAACCCTCAGTGGACAGTGGTCAGTTGGACTCGCCCAACTAGCACTTGGCCGGTTTTTTTTTATTACAATATTCGTCCTTGTGATTATTAGTATACACTCCCTTTATAAAATGTGATTTTGTAAATTTAAATTGTACTATGCCAAAAAAGAAGTATTAATGGTAGCGTAGTTAGATTATCGCAGCTATCATCACATAAAAGTTGACTCTAAAGCGTGTACTAAATTAACTAATTGTGTGAGTTGTTTACTGATGAAAAAACTACTAATTCGGAGTAAATTAATTGAATGTTGCATGATACGAACGTACATTCTTACTCAAATAGAGCGTAGAGCGCGGCAGGGAACCCGTACTAGGTTTGTATTATAGTGTTTCCAGCACTCAACATAGTCGGTTGGTTTTTCATCAAATAGAGCACGCGAAACCTCTACTTTTCAATTCATTACTCTGCAAAATAGTTTTAAAAAGTTAGTAGTTACTACTAATATTAAAAAAACTTTTAGTATTAATATTAATTTTGAAAAAGTATTTCTTTTGTAATATTAGAGGCTATGAAATTTAATGTACAGCCATATGTAAAATAAGGTTTCAAATTTATGAGTAGCCATTTTTAAGGTGGCTCTAAATTGAAGTGTTCTAGTTATACCTGATGTGTGATAGTGTGACTTTAGTTGTTTCTATGTGTGTAGTGTGTGTGTATGAAGTGCGACAGCCAAGGACTTATGGACGTTGGTAATGGAATTAGTGGTAATTGAATTAGTAACGAAAAGAGGCGAGGGGTGTCATTTGAAGACGTAATTATAAAATCGTTGTAGTTTTTCTGTAAAGTGGTACCATTTTTATAATTGGTATTATAAAGTTTGTTAAGGGTGTTTATAAATAACATTTGTTTTGTTTACTAAATGTGATGTAAATCTGTCAGTGTTTATAATAGGTACGATGTAAAACAAGCTTAATAAAGCTAAAAGCATCGTAAAATTTAAGATTTCTTAGCTCTTTATGGTGTTTTTATTCGTAATAATAGACTGGAATAGAGGTTTATGATCTCCATCGTCTTCACGAAATTGGAGCTTAACTAAATTGGATTTATTAGGTAAATTTTATCTGTTCTGCTACCAGTATTTTTTAAATTGAAGTTTTGTTTTCATTTTCAACATATAGAAAAAATTAGAAATGCATTTTTAATACACGCAATATTTTCAATTATAGCATAACCACAAAATAATATAAATGTCGCAGACATTTTAATTAATCTGATATTTATCAAATTTACCGATTTTTGTTATAGCTTGTCACATAAATTTCCATCTACTGGGGCCTGATTCTAGTGCTAATAGAGATTATGTCGAAATTGACAACTATGTAGTTTTAAGAGAACGCGCATATACATTTGCTTTAGGGGCATTAAGCTGAAATCGACAATGTAAATCTTAAATAGAGCTCATTTTTTATTGGCAAAAATATATTATAAAAAAGTGGAAAATAATTAATTACAGTTATATCACAAAAGATATAAAAATTCTATAACAGTAATTTTTTAGCTTTTTAGTTACTTAACATTTCATGAAATAAACTATGTCCACGCTACTAGTTGATAAGGAGTTATGAATAAAAAAAGAAAAACGAGAGGTTCGGCCGTTATTTTAAAAAGCTATGTTTTAACAGATATCTTAAAACAAACACAGTAATTTTCTAGTCAAAGAATGAAGAAAGCCTTGTTATTTTTTTTCAGTCTAGAACTAGCAATAGGGCAGTGGAATCGATTTTAAAAACGAGCAGAAAACTGCACATCATATTTTACCTTTTTTCAAAAAAGATTAAAGATTTAACGTACATAGGTTTTCTACACTAATATTATAAAGAGGTAAGTTAAGATGTAGGAGGCAATCTACGAAACAACTCATCTGGTTTCAAAAATTCTTTCAACAGTATTTAAAATGGATTTTCAAGTGTTTAGTTCAAAACGAAAGTTCAAGTGTTTAGTGAAGACTAAAGAGAAATGCATTTTTCATCCTTACTTGTTATCCTTATCAAGAGTCCCACGAAAGTAAATTTTTCTGCAGGTCGATCCTGACCGACCAAAAAAAGTTTTTTTTTTTTTTGCAAGTGAACATGGGATCGCATCGTCTAGTTTAAAATATAGTAATGAATTAAGAAACATTATTTACTCAAATCCAAATTACAAATGGTGCAATTAAAGATAACATTTAACAGTTTTGTATTTTGGTTGTGTTGAACGAGATAAGTTCATTTTTATCTTTTGACAGATCCAGTTTTAAAATACCGTTTCTGTCCTCTTCATCATGAAGATGGATGCAGTAACGAGTGTTTTAATAATAATGTCAGATATCGAATTTATTATTGGGATTTCTTTCTACTACTTAGGATGCCCATATTTATGGAGCTGTTTCTTGTCATATAAAATGGTTTGCTTAGCGTCATATTCCATAATATTCAAATGCGATAGGAACTCATACACGTTAATTCATTTGTTTTTTGCCGGTGAAACGATAATGATGGGAAATTGGGAAAATTATTACCTTCTTGTTTTAAAATAATATTTAGGCAGGTTTTCGAACTTTTGTGCTCACGACATTAAACTACCTGGAAGTGTTCCTGACACACCCTTACCCATGAAAATAAATCAAAAACACAACATGAACTTATTTTCTTTAGTATAACAAGAATATCTATTTTATGAACTACTTTCAGAGTTATCCGCGACACTTTTGACACCAGCATTAAAAAAATACATTAATATATTCTAAAGGTACCTGTCGAAAGTAGCATTTAAAAAGTAAGTACTTTTCTTTAACAAAAACCATCGTCAGTAATCATCCTAAGACAGGGGTTTCCAAAGTTTTTTTCATCAAAAAAATTAGGTGCTACTGCCAAAAATGAAAAAGGCACACCCTCCTTCCCCGACGTAGCCGATGACAGCAAGTGGTATCGCCAAGCATTTGTAAAATACAATAATGGTAAATAAGACCATAATTTTTTTTTGTTTTATTAAAAAAAAATCACACACGTTTTGGACATTTAATATGCTAGGCGAGCTATAGCTCTAGTCGGCAGAAGTCAATCAACCGCAACCGACAGCGGGATATTGGATTCTGTGACGGTTTAAGTGTTATTTGGTGTACGGTGATTGACTTCGTTTTTACCTATACATAAATTAATGTTGTACGTACGTAACATACAAATGCTACCACGTTTAAATGTGTATAAATACACATATAAATATGAAGAGTTTTTTTAAATAAGCTATACCTAATATAAAATTTTGTACTATGACCTTTTTTTCCTTATCTAATATTCGCTGAGCTGTATGAATCATGTCTAAGTTATTTATTGCTTAGATATTTATTTGTAAAACACCTAAAAATATTAAATATAATTTTGGTCATTTGGTCCTAAATTACCACCTCATATTGCGTTCCAACGATATGTTCCACTACTATCTATCAGCAAACACCACAAACAATATGTTCCACTACTTAGTTGCCTGATAGGACAGTATAACTAAAAATATTATATCCTATTTCAAAAATTTAATCTAAGAATGCGCAGTTTTGGATAAATCTGTACATAGACTGAAATACTTTTAAACTAACTACTGAATTCAAATACTTTGGGAGAAATTGGCAATAGTCTTATTTGAAAACCTAAAATATTTTTTTCTAAAAGATATTAAATCTGATATTAAAAAAATAATAATAATAAATCCTGGACGACATATTACATTCACAGCTCCATCTTATCCCAAAATAAACAAAGCATGTAAAATACATAGGTCGATAAGTAACAGACAACTTATTCAAAAAACTTTATACATTTTTTATAAATACATATATTATAGATAGAAAACACCCAGATTCAAGACAAACACAAATGTTAATTATATAAATATGAAATACTAGCTTTTGAGAGCGGCTCCGCCCGTGCTGTATATGGTTATCGGCGTGGGATTTCTACGAGAACTTCTTGATAATACTAATGAAGTTTTCTTATGGAAGCTATAGCTTTAACTATAGTTCTTTATAATTAGATTTTGATATAATTATTCCAGTTGAAACTTTAAAATTTTTTGTTACCAAAATGTGCATATTTCGTTCTCTGTACCATTGCGGCGTGATTGAGTAACGAACAAACTAACAAACTCCCACATTTATAACATTTAGTAGTAGTAGTATGGGACACAGAGAGATAAATTATTTTATACTAGCTTTAGCCCGCGGTTTCACCAGCCCTTAATTCGGTTAACGGTGTAGGATTTCAAAGATTCATAGAAAAAAAATCGACGCACACTTGACGTTTTCATGTCCTTTCTCGGGACTTAAACTATCTCCTCTTCAAATTTTATCTTAATCGGTTCAACGGTCATAGCGTGAAGAGGTAACAGGCAGACAGACAGAGTTACTTTGGCATTTATAATTTTAGTATATATTACCCATCTAGAGTCCTCAGAAAAATAGATTTTCCTGCGGGCGAAACAGTGGGGCATATAAAGCTACCATTTACTAGAGTTGTTTTTGTTTAAAACTTTTATTTATTCCTGTAACAGATATACTTCTTCAAATAAAAACAACATTATACTTTTCCTGGATATTCAATTGTAGGTACAGGGAATTTGATGATTATTTTATTCGACAAAAGACGAAGCGTTCGAGGAACTAGGGCGTAATGAGTTGTCGTGACAAAAGTTCATAAAGCGATGTCAACTGTAGCACCTATAAATTTCTTCTAATGTGTTTTGTATACGAAATGCGCGTTTAATCGATAAACAGTGTCTGCCATGATACGCTTTGAGGCAAGACATTTGAGTTTATGTATTTAGTTATTTTAATGTAAATCCAGTTTAATTTTAGTATATTAGATAAAATATATCAATAAACGATATATATAAACTAAATTTGTGTGTAACCAACAGTACCAAAACAAAAAACACTGATTCACCCATTTTTAACAATAAAGTACGTGCACGAGACCTGCATTCCGATTTTTCTGGATTTGTCCAAGTTTCATATCATTAAAAAAATGTAAAGGTATAGATATGTCATTCAGGACTAATTTCTTTTTTAAAAAGCTGTATGTAAATATATCAGATAGAAATTCTTATAAGAATTTATGATTTCCTATGGGACGTTATAAATTGTCAAAAAAAAAGGTGTACATACCCTAGATATGTCATACAGTAATTTGTTTTACACATTAAGAGATGTAGGTAGGTAGATGTATCAAACAGGAATTCCATGCTTGTTAAAATTTTGTATATCGATTTGTATTTTACAGAATAAGTAAGTTTACTTTACTAGCAGTACCTTTACACACTTGGCGGTTTCTATTGTGTTTTATTTTGATCAGGAACATTGCCTTATATTACTAGCGTAATCAGGGAACTCGCTCTCATAATCTAATTTATGGTAAAAGTTTCATCTTAAATTTGAATCAGCAGTATTACGGAAAAATAAGAAAAAAAGAAACCAAAAAGAGTTTTACTTTTACAGTAAAAAAGCAGTGGAATTGAATAAAAGTTGCAGCAATTTAAGATTATGGCGATCAGCACTTTAGAGTTTTAAGCACTTTTTGAACCAAATAGGATTACGGAAAAAGCTAACTTTGAATAAGTAATTATTACATAATGTGGTGACAATATACAAGTAAAAATCAGTCCAAAAAGTCACATGTATTACGTTGGTGGCTCTTTCCCAAAACCGTCTGTTTTACCTCAAAGCATAATCATTGATCTACAGAAATTGTACCGTAATGATATACATACTTAAACTATCATTTAAAGTGTTCCGTTTCATTTAAATAATTGTTATTGATGTTCGTCTATCTGTATGACTGCCATTAAAAAGTAAATTACTGCATACTTGTACATATAAACGAAAGTTTTTTCATATTTTATTGCATTTTCGTCTAATTTTTGGAGTTGCAATTTTAAAGATATAACGAAATATTTACTAGAATACCTGCTCATGTTTTGCATTTTTAAGGATTATAATCCTTGGTATTTTTTTAAGTTTTCGAAATTTTGTGGTCAATACTTTTATTTTACGCTGTGTCGGCATTGACCTAGCCTACAGGACTCTTACGATACAGGCGAATCTAACGGCACTACCGATTCACTACGAACATCACGAATTGGTTAAGATACACGATCCTTTAATTCATAGATTAATATGAGTATACTGGCCTTAACACAAAGATCCGATCATACCTATCTTCATTTACTTTTATTTTATTTCATTTTATTGTCGGGTATTACAGTCGGGTAAAAATACGTAGTGCTAAAAAGTGTAATACATACAGTTAAAATGCATACATCTTTGAACAATAATGTTAGGTTTTTATCGATAAACACTAAAAATCCAATTAACTAATGCATCCGGAAAAAGGATGTTTTGTATCACAATAATTCTTTGCAAAAAATTTAATTAATTTATAATTAATCGCGGGAGTCCTATAGGCTAGATACCTACATGCCGACACAGCGTTAAATAAATACAATGGCCAGAAACTGGTCGAAAACTTGAGAAATGAGTAGGTATTTTTGACTGACGTCTTAACTACGTTTTTCAATATTTTTTGCTTATTTACTTCAATAGGTTTTGAGTGAAGCTGGCTAAAGTAATTTCGTAAAGCGTTTTTCAAAAATATATTGTTTTGGGCTGTGTCTATAAAACACACAATAAAATAGTACTTATATGTTTTATTTTATTGTTTTTTTTTACGAATATACATTTAAGAATAATCTTTGCTAAAAAAAGTGATTTTTTTGCATATACCTACGCCCTCGTTAATTGAATTGTGATCAAATTTATATGTATTGTTAATGTCTGTTTGAGTCATTTTCATTTGATTGAATTAAGAATGTAGGTATATTAGACGCATGGAGCTATTATGTACGGTACTAGAGGAGACACTTAACTTGTTCACTTTGCTGACACAATAGTCGTAGTGTGCAGGCTGCAGTTCATCAGGTGGATCAGTGACGTATCTATCGGCGCTTAATTTCAATTTCACTGCGATTGTGTTATCATATAATCACTTATACTTATTTTTATGCAAATTACGAACAGTATTATTAGGATTTCGCGCAACTAAATTTAATTACAGAGTAAAATCTTCAAATTATTTGTTTTTATATAAGATAATTTAAAGTTGCCGTAATGTTGCAATCGAGATTATCTTTTCAGGCCCCAGACCTTCCCGCGTGTTGCTGGTCAATCAGTAACTTGTATTTTATCTATAATTTAACGTTAATGTATAGCGTCGCCTCTAGTGTTCACATAATAGCTCAATGGTTAGATGTGAAGGAAGTGAAGAATAACGGAATAAATGTTTTAGGAAGTGAAACAGACAACAGCGGAAACGAACAAACACAGCTGAAGCAATAAAGTATTCAAGTCAAGTAACAGGAAAGGTGAGAAACGATTTGGGTAAGCTTAACGCATAATCTTCTTCTATTACCAATTATTTGAAAAACTAGCTTTTGCCTGCGGCTCCGCCTGCCCAAGGTTTGGTTATCGGCGTGGGATTCTTATGGCAATTCCAGGATTATACTAAAGAAGTTTTCCTGTGGGAACTTTTAAATTTTTCAGGATGAATAATAGCCTATGTTCTATTCCAGGACCTAACTTATATGTGTGCCAAGTTTTATCCCGATCCATCCAGTGGTTGAAGTGTAATTGAGTAACAAACATCACACAACACAAACACAAACTTTCACATCTATGATATTAGTAGGAAGGATATTACCAAGTACGTGTCGTTTACGCAACAAATTAGGGTTCCGTCGAATGACAGTTGTTGAAAATATCTAATAGTAATAAAAAGATTTTATTCAGAATAAATAATAAATAAATTAAATGAAGCAATATTTTTTTTATTTAAAGCTAAAGTCTAAAAATGAAAATGTATATTAACATGGTTGTCATCCCAAATTCCGAATATTTACCCCGGGTTTTTTTTATCACAAATAGCGTTTGCCTAATGTGTAGTGTAACGCCCCCCCTTTTTTCTCAATCATTAATAAATATATATTAAAATAAAATGTTATAAGAAACCTCTTAAGCATCTACACTCACTCAGAGAAAAATCAAAAGAATCTAATAATATGATGTAGATAATTATATTATTTGGCCAAGCGTGATCGTCAAAAGTGGAAGGACCCAAAAACCGTTGTGTTAAATAAGTGTAAACTCAGTTCTTTTGGAGGTACGTCAGAGTAATATAGCAAACAATAGCATACAAAATAATCATAAAGGAAAATAATCAAGAAAATAAATATAACTAAACCTACGATCATAAAGTTAGAGTTTTCACCATTTCTAAAGTCAGTACAAAAATACCTAAACAAAACAAATACTCGAAAATCAGAACTAAAGGACACAGGTAAATGATTTTTCTGCCATCTCTACACAAAGGAACCCTAATTTAGGCTACTTCTACATTTGAAAGTAAAATACATACGAATGCTAACTCCAGTCGTTTTGTAAAGTGGGAACTAGGTAGCTAAGCGTTCAGGACCTGCGACCTGAAAGTAGGCTTAAGGGGCGCCCCCTTACGATGATCATCAGCGCTCACCTACACTAGCTAACCCGCCAAAATAGTAAAACTCTACTAACGCCGCTAAGGATGGACATGAATTACACATAGTCATTACTGTATCTCTTGGCAGACCTAGTTCTTTAGTGGGCTATATAATTATTATGGCTGGTATAATCTTTGTTCCCACTTCTACTTTTATAGAAGATTTATCTTTTCCTAGCTGAAATTGTCCTAGAAACAAGGTCCGTTAATGTATTCCTTTCTACTGAGGTGATTGAGATTTCTTTCTACCATAAATTTCTCTTCTCTATTTTAAAGCGGGCCCGTCATTTGGATGTTTCAATATTAATTTAGATATTTTTAAAACACAACGTAAAGAATTTCACAACGAACACACAATATTTTCACTGTAACTTCTTATATAAAAGTATTTACTAACCAGTAATGGTGGTACAATCTGGCTGTAGTTTAACCCCACGTGGTAGCGTTTAGTGACACAAGCGTAGACTATGATTTCCTCCTTTGCGGGCAGCGTTTCGAAAATTTAAACAACGCCAATTGAATGTTCTGTTTGTATGGGACCACGCACTTTTATCACCACTAACCCCTCTCTAACAACCTTTTCACCCCACATTTCAAACCCCTCCATCCTATTTTATATTCCGGAAAGATGTCCGGCCTTAATTAATTTTAACGAAGAAAAAAGAATATCTTTTAAGTATAATTCTAGTTATGTTGGCTGGGGTACTATTATAGAGTCCTACACAACTTTATTTTATCTGAGTCCGAATTCATAAATCGGAAGTTAGATTACTACCTACATTTAACAATTAATTCTGTGTTGATGTCATTGATTCGTAAGTTCATAACTTAATATTTTACATTTTAGTCATTTGTTATTATATTTTGTTAGCTTTAAACCTTTCATAAAATAAATCATAACTTCTCATCTAATGTATAAAATTACTGAACTTGAATATTTGAACGCGCCATTCTAATTTAAAGATGTATTTTGCTATAGGTAGTACGTTCATTGAGAATTACATACATACTAATGAAAATTTTCGCGCTAAAACTTGAATAAAAACAAACATTGTATTACAAAAATGTTAAGCCATAATTATGGTATCGTCACACTAGTCATGTTTGTAAACTATTGCTTTACTTAAAATCAGCCACGTGCTTTCGCGGAATAATTATTCACAATGTCATAGCGTCGCTGAGGATTTTTTTCCGAGTTACTTTTCTCCTTTTAAGGGTTTCAAATAGGTAGGAAGTTATCGGCATTACTTTTCTCCTTTTAAGGGTTTCAAATAGGTAGGAAACGTGGAAAAGTTACTTAAATGACAGATATTACGTATAGTACCAAAATCATCGACACAAAGTAGTTTAAATTCTGTCTCATTATCTCGGAACCAGAATACGAAAGGAAGGAAATGTAAAAGGAATCGAGTTTGCCAGCCGGATATTGTGACGCTTCGATGGAACTTGTGATTTGTGGAGTCAGAATATACTATCGAAGAAGTTTCTATCCGTTTTCTGTTATTAAGTGTATGCGTAATGTTTTCCCTAATATAAAACTCTGTAGATAATATAACCTTATTCAAAGTTATGATAAATTAGGGCTTTTGGAAAATAAAGCTTTAAAGTTATCCTGTAGCTTACACCCAGCTCCGTACCTCAAAAGAAAAAAAAGTAACACTTATAGGTTCGTCTGTCGGTCTGTCTGTCGAGACTCTTTTTCTCAGGGACGCTTTAAGGTATTAAGTTAAAAATAATATTATAAATTAAGGTCTGCAAGCAAGCTTCTTAGTAAAATAAAAAAATACGGTCGAAATACGACCATTTTAGGTTTTACAAATAAATCAAAACCTCTCCCTGTTGACCTAGAATCATAAAATTTGGCAAGAAGCAAGATGTTAAATCCTTGTTATGTTATAAATGTGAAAGTTTGTATGTCTGGATGGATGTTTGTTACCCAATCTCGCTTCAACCACTTGACGGATCATGATAAAACTTGGCATACATATAGGTTGGGTCCTAGAATAGCATATAGGATACTTTTTATTACTAAAAATTCAAAATCTTCTTCGGGAATAACTATAACAGAGTTGAACGAACTATTGCTGCACCTATAGCATGCTATAGCAATTCATTAATTGGAGTTCATTAAGGAGTATAACTAATTAATTTGAGTTAATTAAGGAGTTCCACGCCGATAACCGAATTTAGGGCGGGCAAAGTCTAGTACCTAATAAAAATCATGTCACTAAACTTAACACTCAACATTACGCTGAAGACAGCAAAACACTTACCTTGATCTTATTTAATTCGATTATCTACAAGTAGATATTTCGTTTATTTGCTGAATATTTTGAGGATACTTCTTAGGGAGCACTAATAAATACATAGGTACTGATTTTTGCTTAAGCGCTAGATGCCATTAACTGCTAAGTTTCATGAACCACGTTTTTTTTAACGCTGCATATCGTGCAAAATATGCTGATTTTCCAAAATCAACAAAAATTACAAAATTGGGACAAGAAATGCTATAAAAAAAATTGTAGATAAATAAATTACATTAAAATTTTGACAATGTTCTGAAACTGATCTATTGTTAATGAGTTACATTGGCATTGCATAAATGCATTTCATAATCATGTCTAACATAAAAACTAGTTCGATTTTGACTTTATTTGAATAATAGGTGCCACGAGTAAAAAACAGCAAGTAGGTACCACAGGTATTTATTTGATAATACCTACGGCCGCAGGCACTATGTCATGGTAGACTAAGTACAGCCTAAGATTCAGTTAACAAAGAAAGGTTTGTGCCCTGCAGTGTGGAAAAAGGCAAATTTACATAAATTACTTAAGTAGTACCAGATATAATCTGTAAGTACACGAAAATACGTAAATTAATTTTCGAGAACCCATAATTTATAAAAGAGACAAAAATTTTGCTATCTTAGGTGGTCAGAGTAATTCGCCGAAAATTAAGGTACCTTTGTCAGCTTTATTTGACTTTATTCAAGAATACTAGTTCTTATAAATGCAGTCTTAGTACGTAAATACGCCTAAGTTTAGTTTTTTACTGATTATAATGATTTTTCGCAGTGAGATGAATGAATAAGTAAAAGTTGTTTGTCGTAATTAGTGGTTAGTTATTTGAAAAGAAATGCATGATATCATAGTATTTTTGGATAGTTATGACTAATAATAAAATTAGTTTGTTTTCGACTTCATTTGAATTGTTGGTCTGTAGGCATCAAAATAATATTTTTTAAAGTTTAATCTATACCTTAATATATAAAGCTGAAGATTTTGTTTATTTGAACGCGCTAATCTTAGAAACTTTTGATCCGATTTGAAAAATTTTTTGAGTGTTAGATAGCCCATTAATCGAAGAATATAGGCTATATATCATTACGCTTAGACGAATATGAGCGGAGCAGCAATGAAGAACGTTTCAAAATCGGTATTTTTTTTTTCCTTTTAATAGCTTCCGCTCCGTGCGCTGCGTAAACGAATAAAGTTTCGCAAAAATCATGTATGACAGAATTATTCCCCTTTAAAAGTTCTTAAAAGAAGTCCACGACAGCATATGTCTATCTTTTAATCTTGGCTCACTATAACCTTTTTTATGCTAACCAAATTTGTTGTAAAATAATGCATTGTTTGCGAAGGTGTTTCTATAAACATGATATTAATCCTTATCCAAATAAATACGTTATGCATCACAAGTCTTTAATTTAAAACAAAATTTCCCTTTACATCATTCGACTTTAATGAATATCTTAGGAGATATCGCAGTTTTAAAATGTCAGCAAAATTATGATCAAGTACTGCACGCGCATTTATGATGTGCAAGGCCGGCGGGCAGTCATGGGGGGGAAGGGCGGCACCTATTATTTAAAAATATTTTCACCTTCTAAGTTTTTTTTCTATAATTGAGGAGTCACCGTAAGAATCCTACGCCGATGACCAAATTAAGGGCGGGCGATGCCGCTGGCAAAAGCTAGTAGTAGATATTTCATAATATCGTAAAATCACATAAATTACTTGTGTACACAAAAATACAGAACCCTTCATAATTTTATTTAAGAAAGTGAGATCTTGCTTCTTCTTTTAATTTCACTTGTGTGTGAGTATGTTGAGTGTATGTGTGAGTGAGAGTTACGACACACTCAAAGAGTTGGGCCGCAGACGCGATCATTTTGAGGTAATAATGTAGTATCTCATCTGAGCCTACAGTTCACACAACATACTTATTCTTATTGCTCAAATTAAAAAAATTGGGTACCTAGTTGTTATCACTGTAGTTACTGTCGACCGTCAATAGTTTGAAAATAGAAACAGACTTTTTGGATGTAAATACGTAATTGTATTAAAAGGTTAGTCATAAATTCTGAGGTAAAATCTAAAATTTTTATTAAATAGTTAATCCAAATTCATTTTTAAACAAAAAATAAATACGATAAAAATAAGATAAGAATTGCACAATTGTTTTCTCGTTTCGCCAGAATGACAATAGGTAGAAATAAAGTTATTAGAACCATCTATCTGTATTTTTATTCTTTCGCCTGGTATTTTAGGGTCATCAGATCATAGTATATAAATAAAATCAGCTGTTTTAGGGTTTTCACTGCAAGAAGGAAAAATATAAAAGGAAATTTGTTGATTATTGCAAAATCTGAACATTTTCCGACTTTAGGATATTTTTCCGAACATCTACAAACTAACCCTTATCTACCACTTCCGGCTGTATATACCATTTACCTCACATGTTTTATATACATTTAAGATTTTGTGTTTTTTATGATGATGACACCTCTTTGCTTTTTAAAGTTAAGAGACGACAGACATGTTATAATGAATTAAATAATGCCCTTTCTAAAATTGTAAATTGGTTTAACGCTAATAATTTATTACTTAATGAAAAAAAAACCAAATGTGTTAAATTTACATTACCAAATGTTAGTCAGAGACAGACATGTATTAATATTAATGGCGAGCAATTAGAACTTGTTAATTCAACAGTCTTTCTTGGCATAACGCTGGACTCCAAACTTCAATGGGGTCCTTATATTCATCCAAAAAACTTAGCTCTGCTGTGTATGCGATCAAGAAAATAAGACAATTGACCGATGTCGACACTGCAAAAATAGTATATTTTAGCTATTTCCATAGTTTAATGACATATGGTATCCTATTGTGGGGTAGCGCTGCTGATGTAAATACAATATTTTTGTTACAAAAAAGGGCAATTCGTGCTATTTATAAATTAGGATCTAGGATATCTCTGAGGGATAGGTTTAGGGAAGTAAAAATTTTAACTTTAGTGTCGCAGTACATATATGAAAATCTTTTATATGTACATAAAAATATCAATAGTTTCAGCAAGAAAAGTGACGTTCACAAAGTAAATACTAGAAGTAAAAATAAGCTGTTGGTGCATGATACACGTCTACACAAAATAAGTAACTCTTTTATGGGGCAATGTATACACTTTTACAACAAAGTTCCCAATAAAATTCAAAATCTATCAATAAGTAAATTTAAATCTTTTATCAAGCAGGTACTTTGTAAAAAGGCATACTACAATATTTCAGATTATGTAAATGATAAAAATCCTTGGGACTGATGATGCTCAATTACAGGATGCATAGGTAAACCAAATTAAAATGGAAAAAACATAAAATTGTACGACTAAAATTTTTTTATATAAAACATTAATTGTATTTTAGTTTATTTGTATTATTGATAGTGTTTTTAAAAGAGTAACTATCGAGTTTCTTGCCGGATTCTTCTCGGTAGAAATCAACAACATTGTGAACCGGCGGGAAGGTGGGAGGGTTCAAAAAATAATATTTTATAACTTTGACGATTCAAAAGTGATTGTAAAATCCTTATTTGAATAAAGCATTTTGACTTTGTCTTTGACTTATTTAAATATATTTTAATATAATACTATTATTATAATCAAAAATATACAGTAATATCAAAACTTGTTTAAACCGTAATAACAAAATTCGTTGTTTGCTGCATAGTTTGCGTCTAGTTTTAGCTAGACTAATAGACTTTCACCACTAAAACTAATTAAACCCGTGGTCTAGAAGTGGTTTGATGTAGTTATACTCAGGATATGTAACATTAGTTTGCACAGTCGAGATTCGCTAGCGAGTTTTTAGTTCCTACGGTATCCGGTAGAAGTGCTGTACGACTTTTAATTGCAATTACGCTTGTTGTATGGGAGCCCCCTTAAATGATTGTTTTATTTTAATTTAATTATTTATTTTTAAAGTAACTATATAACTAAATATTATGTGAATATTTTAAGCCCCTACCTGTTGCCGTTATCAATATCGAGCAAAAACGAGCAAAAAAAAAATGCGTTTGCTGTATGGGAGACCCATCAAATATTAATTTTATTCTGTTTTTTAGTAATTGTTGTTATAGTGGCAACAGAAGTACATCTTCTGTGAAAATTTCAACTGTCTTACTATCACGGTTCATGAGATAGGCTGTATCTATCTGTATCTGGTGACAGACGGACGGACGGACAGACAGCGGAGTCTTAGTAATAGGGTTCCGCTAATTACCCTTTGGGTACGGAATCGTAGCATTTATTGTAAACAGCACTACCAGCCACACTACTGGTAGATGATGACACTATCGGGGCACCTCTGAAATATTTTATAGTACAATCATGAACAGAAATATAAAAGAAAACTGGCAAAAAAACGATTACCCCCTAAACACGGAAGAAGCAAACGGAACGAAACTATTAGTCAGTGCGAAATCTAGCGTTTTTAGTTACACATTTTACATTTTGAAATGTTTTTTTTAATAATATTGCTAATGACAGCTGTCAAATTAGAAAGGCTATATCTACGTTACTCCGTGAGTTGTAAAATAAAATTTAAAAAAAAATCAAATTTATTCAAAAACTACTAAATAGTTGTAAAATGGTTTTTCAAATCTCCAAACTGGTTTTCTCAATTCTATCCAACATTGGAATAAGCAGCAGCTTATTTTTAGACTAGCAGTTTCTACACATAAATGATAGTTCTCATCAAGATCTTTATTCCTGATAACTGTTGTCAAACTGGAAATGGCTATATCTTCAAAAATAATAATAGTAGACTAATAGTTTCTTTACATTAATGATAGATATCATCCACGGACCTAAAAAAAAGACCGTGATCTTATCACGATCTTTACTTCGGATGACAAGTGTCAAACTAGAAAGCGCTTTATCTCGTAAAATATTGATCGAAGACTAGTAGTTTTTTGACAGCAGTGATAGACATCATTAAGATCTTTATGTCAGACTAGCTTTTGCCAGCGGCTTCGCTCGCCTTAAATTTGGTTATCGGCATAGGATTCTTACGACAACTCCTCAATGACTGCCCACCAGTCTCGCACATCATAAATGCACGCTCAGTACTTCATAATTATTTTGCTGCGCCACGTTATTTTAAAATTGCGATATCTCCTAAGATATTCATTGAAATCAAATGATGTAAAGGGCAATTTTGTTTTAAATTAAATACTTGTGATTAATAACGTATATATTAATATCATTTTTATAAAAACACATTCGCAAATAATGCATTATTTTAGGACAAATTTGGTTAGCATAAAAAGGTTATAGTGAGCCAACCTTAAAAGATAGGCATATGACTATTTTTTATAACTTTTAAAGGGAAACAATTCTGTCATACATGATTTTTGCGAAACTTCAACCGTTTACGCAGCGCACGCAGGGGGAGCTCTCAAAAGGATAAAAAACCCCGATTTTGAAACATTCTTCATTGGTGCTCCGCTTCTATTAGTGTTAGCGTGATGATATATAGCCTATAGCCTTCCTCGATAAATGGGCTATCCAACACTGAAAGAATTTTTCAAATCGGACCAGTAGTTCCTGAGATTAGCGCGTTCAAACAAACAAACTCTTCAGCTTTATATATTATAGTATAGTATTAAAGTATAGATGACAGCTGTCACATTAGAAAGGGCACTATTTCCGTAACTGTTGATCTTAGACTAGTAGTTTCGTCACAGAAATAATAGATCACATCAAGATCTTGATTTCGGATGAGAGATTTCAAATTAGGAAGGGCTATATCTCCGTAACTATTGATCGTACACTAGTAGTTTCTTTACAGAAGTGATACTAATCTCATCAATATCTTTATTTCGGATGATAAATGTCAAACTATCATTTCTGTGAGGATGTTAAACTATTCAATCATTTCTGTGAGTTTTATAGTTGACTAGCAGTCCGTCGCGCCTGCAAGGAACTCTTAACTTATCAGTGAATTATCCGAACAAAACATAGGCTATAGCCTTCTGGAATAAAATAGTTTTCTAACAGTTAAAGATTTTTTTAAATAGCTCCAGTGGTTCCGTAGATTACTCTCCACATGAACAAGCTCTTTCTCTTTATGTTAGTAGTATAGATGAAGGGATATGAGTTACTTGGTATTGAACGCCACAGTATCACCTGGAATCTGTAGGATAACAACATGCGGCAAAGGTATCATGTTTAGGCTGATTAGAATAGTCTCCATGAATAAAATATAAGTATATAGGCATAAAAGAGAAATAAGTATAAATTGGTGACGGATTCCAAGCTACATTCACTCGTTCAATGCATAGCAGTATTTTTTGGTCGGGGTTTTTTTTAAATTTTAGATATTCCACCTATCTGTTCCTATACTAATTTTCTGACCTAGTCTATTGCTAGTGTTGTATAAGTTGTCAGCACTTTAATATGGCGATGTTAATTTTGTAATTTTGAAGTCTGACCACACCGGGTCAGAAAAGTTTGTTGCACAATACGTATACCTATTAGTCGTATTTAAAATATTAATACAAAATATAACTTAACTAAGTATAGGCATAGCGTAATAACTACTACGCTATGGTATAGGTAACTACCAATTAATAATCTTTACTCAACAAATCTAATTGTAGCAGAGACAGGTCTTTATTATTTATAACAGACTTAAAATCTTCTTTTGCCAATAAGTAGGTGCTAGGAATAACAAAATCATTGAATGTGGCATAAATATGCTAATATAACAGCTAGTACGTAAATATGTATGTCACATATCACTATTCCTTTTCCGTAAACACAATGATGTGAAGTCAGTGTAATTGCTCGATGGACTCTTGCCTCGTTAATGAAATGAGTCACAGTCATAGCTTAAATTGGCAGTGTATGCGATAACCACAAAAACTGTGAATTGTTTTAAATTTCCTTTTTTTAAATAAAATTGTGGACAAAGCTGCGGGTTTTCTGTGCGTGACAATGTCAGATTCAATAATTCTGACATTTAGCTAAGCTTTTAAAAATAGCTTTCCACAAATAAACAATAAACCATCTAGGTACTTATACCCATTAAACCGTTGGATGTCAACAAAATAGATTTTGGTTAATTTTCTAATTGCTAGACCATAAACATAAACAGATCCACTAACATCACCAATCTTTTGATTTTAGGTTGCTTAATATTTTTTACCATTTTATCTAGGCAGCTGATCTTGTAATGTCTATAGATTTAAAAACTTTATTATGCCAGTGTCAAATATATAAAAGTAGTATAACGATCCCAATTAATGCATTTAACTCTAAAAATCTTATCAATGCTGAATATTTATAGTTTCAAACACTGGAAATATTACAGAACCTAATTATTAAACCTTGATGACGTCTTAAAAGAAAGAGTAAATTAGTAATACAAGTATTAAGTTTAGCGGTTTAAGACTGAATCCCTTGCAGTAGGAGCTATTATTTATCCGTACTAAAATACTAAATGCGAAAGTACCTCTCTCTGTCTATCTGCCTGTTGCCTCTTCACGCCTTAACCGCTGAACCGAATTAGATGAAATTTGGTATGGAGATAGTTTAAGTGCCGGGGAAGGACACAAGATATAGTTTTTATCCCGAAGTAATCAAGAGTTTTCGCAGGCATAACCATAAACGAGCTAAAACGAAGTAAAGCTTGCTATAGCAAACTTCATTAGTATAATTAAGAAATTCCACGCGGTTTCCATATTTAGGGCGAAAGGAGCCGTTGGCAAAATTCATTAGTTACCAGTTATCCCATTAATATCATAAATGCGAAATTTTTTATGTTTGGTTGTTTGCTACTCATCACGCTTCAGCACCCACTGGATGGATCGGGAACCGCTGAACCGATTTCGATAAAAAATGTTATGAAGATACGGAGAAGGACAAAGGCTATTTTTCATCTTAGAAAATTCAAAAGTTCCTCCGGGAATAATTATGACGTTTGTTACTTAACGGAGCATCGAATTGAGCTTACATTTTAAACAGAGACAGTTGAAGATACTGTGAAGCACAAAGGCTACTTTTATCCCAGAAATTCCAAGGTCCCCGTGTGAGTAACTATAACCTAATTCTACGAACGGACCATAGCTGCAGATTTAGCTTGCTATAATAAACTTCTTTAGTATAATCAAGGAGTTGCCGTAAGAATTCCACGCCGATAACCAAATTTAGAGTGGGCGGAGCTGCTGGCAAAAGCTAGTTAAAAATAAATGAAAGTAGGAAGGAAATATAAAGAATTAAAATCCTCCAAGTTCGAATTCAAAGTAGTTAACAATAACGTGGTCTCTCTCTACGATAGGCCGATGACCTTTTGACCCTAAATTATAAGACTTTGACTTGATTTAGATTAGGGTTAATTAAAGCTTGTTGATCGTAATCTTGACGTTTGTTTGTTCAACTATAAGATATTGGTATAGGAGCTCGACAACTCCGTAACCTTTTAAAGTTTCTTACATATAAATATACAAACATAATTTTAAGATTGATTTAGAAAACAATAAATTTTAAAGACATGTTTGTTGCAAGGTGAAATTGAAACCTCTGGGCCTCCATCGACCTGTAATGTATGTAAGCTTTCTAAATAGCTGGCACTCGTAGCCATATTGAATATTTTAGAACATAACAATTTGAATTATTTTTTTAAATTATTCTTAAAAATTTTCAGTAAAGCTTTGAGTGCCAGCTATTTAGAAAGCTTACAAACATTCAACATTTTTAGAATAGCTACTGTGATTAATACCCTAATATCCCAAAGCCTTACTTATACTAGATTAAAGAAGTAGTACACACTAAAAATCACACAAAAGTACAGAGGTAAGGGAAAGAACTAATTTAAAAGAAAAATCGAACATAATTAAAAAAAAATCATAAATAAAGAAAATATAAATATCTTTAAATTAAATAATCACGAAAAAAAAGGCTTAAAATTAAGTTTACTTCTCTTAGATCTCGATATTTTGTCAGGAAACCCAATTATTTTTTAAACACATTAATTAGGTATTATTTCATATTAAAAGAAAAATCGGCTAAAAGAAAATGTGTTGCATAGTTCAAACTTATAAGAGCAGACTTAAAATGGTTTTAGCTTGTTTTAAACTTGACTTGCTCAACTGGCATATATCGTCCCCTTAATATACTCGTATAGGCTGTTAAAGGATTGCTTTATATAGATATGCATATCAAAAAGTCTTAAAACCAGCAACTAAAACAAGTTATCAATACCTATACCTATAAGGTACTTTTTCGAATACACTCATACATCTTACAACTTTACATTCCTTTAAATCCCAATAAATAAAATAGTCAAATTAGTGAATCGTCAAAATATCCTGCTCGCTTGTACAAACAGCCCGTACACTGTGTGCCTGCAGTATTCCGCAGTCTCTGACCAAACGTTATATTTTCACGGATTACTTCCACCGACGTACTGGATGAAATGAAGCATCGTTAGATACATGGAACTGTAAGAGAGGATTTGTTTTAGAGTAGGTATTTAATTTTTATACTAATTATATAGTAATGTTTTCTCAATGATATTTACTTTCAGGAATCCACAAGATTGTTATAAATGTACTAGCTGGACCGACGAATTTTGTTTTACGATGACTTACACTTAAAATATTGCTATAAATTTTATTGTATACAACCTCTACCGCCTTTTTATTAGCTCATTCCTTTCTCACCTTTATCACCCACCTAGGGGGATAGGGAATCCGACTCTCCTGGCTGAATTCACACCAAAAAATACACAAACTGCAGCTCAACTAGGTATAAGAAAAACTTTAATTTGTCGAAACGACTCACGCTCAACCTTTGTAAAATGGTTGTAGTAAGACAATACCCCGTCCTTCTGATGCATAGAAGAGCGTACAATAATGTTTTCCGTCTCCTCCCACCTTTTAAAACACAACTGCATCGCCATCTATCGGATCCAAATTTCGCGAAATTCGCAAGTTATGTAAGGTGTCAAAAGCTAGATTTAGTTAATATTTAATGAAAAAGTTAAACAAAAATTCTTGATCCTTCAGTCAAAGGTAAAACCCGTCAAACTTAAGAAATGACTTGACTATGACCAAAGCCTATATGTTATCCTATAAGTTTTTTGATTTGGGTTAGGTAAGGTTGTGTTATTTTAATTATTTCACTTACCAACTTGAAACAATACTGTATTGTAGTTAAAACATTTTTAAGATTAATCAAAGTTTTTATGAACCGGGCTTTGACTGTAACACCTAAGCTTTCTAAATAGCTGGCACTCGAAGCCATATATCATTATGTCAGAATAATTTTAAATTTTGAATTTATTGTTATAACTATTCGATATGGCTACGAATGCCAGCTTTTTAAAAAGCTTACGTTCGCAGATACATTCTATATTTTCTAAATCAAGCTTTCGACAACTTATCATATAATTCTAACAGCAAGACATGAGCTTCGCACCTGTCATTCATAGACAAATATAATACTCGAAAAGACCGAGCGAATAACTCCTTTTACTGGACGTAGCTTTTTGTTCTGGCGGTGTTTAAAATACAAAACCTTTGATAGGTACTTAAAGACAATAATGATCTGATATCCCCTATGATTTTTCGGAGGTAACGTGAGCAGCCCTTCATCGTTACAGCTTATTTTGGTTCTCTGCATGTCATAAGCCTTCGGCCGACCTCAGCATGGTCATAAATCTAACGGCCCCAGATGACGATCTCGCTGTCCAGGTAGCGAGATTAGTCTCTACGACATCCCCTAATAGGGCCTCCTCCCTAACATGACGCAGACGTTGCCTGGGTTTTTCGGCACCTGCAAGGATACACGAGGTATCAAGGAGTGCCGGGACGCTCCTTGACCCCACTCAATCGCAACCTCAAAATGCGTAACGGGAAAGTCCCCACCTAGCGGTGACTCACCTCCGGGTTCGAGGCTCACGCCGGACGAAGGGACGCCCCCGAGAGCGACAACCCAAGCCGAGCGCGGGGAGCCCTTGAACGTTGGGCAATATATGGGATGAGGCTCCTTCAGAGTCTCGCCAAACAGTAATGGCTGCAACAGCATAGTCAGTCGGAAAAAAAACCTTAAGTAAGGTATTAATGACGTATACTGTTGTATACTTTGGCACAACATGTTTGGTTGAACATGACCTTTGTCTTGTCCAAATTCATACTAAGGCCTTTGTCGTGAGGATTTATCTAAGATATGCAGCATTTCCTGTAACATAACGGTAGATAATTCATTATCTGTCCATGACTTATCGCC
Organism: Apoda limacodes; assembly: GCA_946406115.1. Taxonomy (NCBI): domain Eukaryota; kingdom Metazoa; phylum Arthropoda; class Insecta; order Lepidoptera; family Limacodidae; genus Apoda; species Apoda limacodes. The sequence goes on from OX291550.1 coordinate 28,683,768, forward strand.
ACATCGCGAATAATATCATAGACCGTGGTTCGCCAACATCCCTTATATGCCTCATGTACCAATATGTATAGTTAAACTGTTCTAGTAGATAATTAGTATATAAGAAGACCTGTATTGTAACATAACCATTCTATCATTAGGTATCGACAGCGAATATACAAGTTTTAAGACAATATGTCTTTCCTTCACACCTCCTACGACCAGCCTTACATATTTTACTGCACCCCTATTCCATTCGGTTCTTCTAGAGACTGCCATGATGACTATGTTGTCGGTGAACCTTAGGTGTGTGATACACTTACCGTTTACGTTTATGCTACGTCCAGTCTTTAACACAGTGGACTAACCATTGTGTAGAAGATGTCCTCCAGCACGTTGGTTATGGGATTTGGGAATACGATTTTCCCATGTCGTGCCTCTCTGAGCCGCTTGATGGCCCTCGTCTTATGGTCTTAGAACTAGATGGAAAAGAAATCTCAGCACCTCAATCTACTGCCCGTCTATACGATATCTCCGCAGAGAATCTAGATCGGCTATCAGGTCTATAGTACTAAAGACTTTTCGAATCCAGCCTTTTTCAGTAGTTAAGGCACTTCAAGTCTCCTAGCTAGATGATCTGTGACAACTCTAGAGAACAGCTTATACACATGGCTTAGTGGCTTATCGGTTGTTCTGAAAAGACTGTTGTCTCCATCCTTGAAGAACAATATTACCACGCTCCCGCATAACGCCCTCGTTACTAAGCTTTTCCAGTCATGCTTTGATCAACGACCGTCTATCATCGCACCGCTCGCCATCAGCAGGAATTTCATTTTCAATTCAAATTACAATGCGGTTCAAAAGGAATTTTCTCCAGCGAAGCCAGTTGTGAAGGTTTTCTCTCACTACAGCATGGGATTCTTCAAACAAAAAGTGATTCGATTTTTTTTGGCAACTCACAAATAATGCGCCCTGTACTGCAAGTGTACATCGATTGCGGTGACCACATCACATCAGGCCGACATAATCTTGTTTGCCACCTTGTTGCTATAAAAACAAGAAAAGCAAAAAAATATCCTCGGTGAAGTGGCGCGTAAATTTGGCCTTTACCTTTTCGGTTCCATGGGATTCAGACCTTGCTGCATGTTATTGGTACAGTTCTCTATAGAATTTTACAACTTCTACCGCGATCTCTGGTTTCGAGGTACTATTGTGCCATCTGCAGTTTTGGGTTTCGTCCAATAGCTATGGACTAACGGACGCGCAAATACTTTTGACCGTTTACTTTGCTCAGTTGGAATTTTAATGCTGCGCGTGCTGGAGCGTCGCCGTCTAATCCCCTTCGGCCGCTTTCGAAACCAAGTTTCGAAACTGGTTTCCAAACAAGAAAAATATTTCTTCTACCGAAACCCGGTTTCCAAATAAGAACATTACTTCTTGTTTCGAAACCAGTTACCAATTAAGACAAAACTATCCTGTTCCGAAACTATTTCCGAAACTCGAAAGTTCTCAATATAATACGATAAATTAAATTCGTTTTCAATTAAAATAAATCATAGTAGTAGGTTCTTTTTAAAAAAATAATTTAAATGAAAAAAATAATGAAACTTGATAAACTTAAAATCTATTCTAACTAAAACTGAAATTAAAATTTAAAAGTACTACTATGAATTTTTTTTTTATTTAAAATCTTCTAGATCTTTATCGTTTTATATTGAGGACTTTTAAGATCCAAAAAAAGTTTCGAGACAGGATTTTTTTGGTTCAATTGGTAACTGGTTTCGAAAAAAGAATTAATTTTCTTATTAGGAAACCTGGTTTCGGTAGAAGAATTATTTTTCTTTTTTGGAAACCGGTTTCGAAACTTGGTTTTGAAAGCGGCCGAAGGGGCGAGTGTCCCATAAAGGATATTTATTGGTCATATTAGTTTCTATTGGAACAGAATAGACTCACCATCGCACCGAGATTAGTAAAGTTCGAAGGAAAAGTTTCACAACTACAAATTCATATTGTTATAGTCTATGATCCCATACAACACAATTACCTACGTTAATGATTATTAGTCCTACAACAAGCTTACAACTTTGGATCAGTAGGGAGAATAGTTGTTAGCTATCTATAAATGAGATATAATGGCTAGCCGTGGAATGTCGTAAAAGGCGACAAGGGGAAAAATAAAGGATTTTATATAATCTGTAGGTAGTTTTAAAAAAAAAAAATTTTAATGAAAAATGTTTTTATGAAACTTAAAAAACTATAAATCATTTGTAACTAAAATTGATACAAAAAAAATTAATTAAAAAGTACTTTCTACTACGATTTTTTTTTTTTATTAGAAACAGACTATCTTTATCGTTTTATATTGAGGACTTTTGAGATCCGAAAAAAGTTTCGAAACAGGATTTTTTTTGTTCAATTGGTAACTGGTTTCGAAAAAAGAATTAATTTTCTTATTCTGGGGAACTTCTGTAATTGCCGTTTCGAGACAAAGATTATCCAGGACAAAGCCAATCCTATTAGCATCCTAGTAGCAAACAAGCTTACAGTCCGCCTAATGGTAAGCGGTTACCGTAGCCTATGGACGCTTGAAATACCAGGGAAACAACTCGCGCGTCGCCGATCCTTTAAAAATTTAATTATTTAATTTCTTGAAGAATCTCATACTGACATTTATATTGTGCTTATCTTGACTTTCAATAAAACCTATCAAATACTTTCATCCTTGTGATTTGGCATGAAATAAGATATTTCAACATAAATTCTTGTAAGACTCTGAAATTTAGTTTTTACTATTACCTAAAATTGCCTTCAGCGAATTCATTGAACCTATTTTATGAAATTCGTGCGCATGGTTGAACCATAGAAGTACAAAGGGCACTTTTTGTTGCTTCTTTGATGGCTCCAGTAAACAAATTTTAGTTGAGACCTTTTCCAGAAGGTTGCCAAATAAATTCGTCACACAAAAACCGTTAAAGCTTCACTCTCATAAATAGAAATTGTAGATATTTTTTGGCAATAATTACAAAGATGTTACTTTAGAAAGGGTTTCCATCAGAAATGTACGAGATAAAAGCTGCCAGTTGGCTATAAATTTACGTAATGGGACGTTCAGAAGAGTACTTCGTTTCCTAAACTCATTTTGTAATATTGAATAAAATTTAAGACAAGTAACTAAGTTATAAATAATAAAAATTTCGTATTAGTGACTTGAACAAGACTTTGTTAATTAGTAACAGGGTAGGTTCTTAATATTTCGAATCACTTTACTACACACCTTAACTGACTGGCTGATTTATCTACACCCTAACCATTCATTTTAATGTCAGAAACTTGAAAGTTACAATATAATAATAATAGTAAATAAAAAAATTTTTGGTCATTATACTGCGTAGTATGTTCCTTTTACAACGTAGGTCTCTACTAAGAAAGGTTCTAGTATTCCAGGTTATCAGGGTAGATTTCAAAGACACATAGTCAGAAGTTTGTCTGCGATGTCACGTACTCATACGAGAAGGCTGTACACATAAATTCGTTACTAATTTTATCGTGCCTTGCGAATCCGGAAGATGACCTAAGAATATTCGTTTTGGCTATATTATTAAATTCTACACCTTATAAGTAATATTGTTACTTTGATTTCTGAATCGGAGAGCCTATCATGTATTTCAAAACATGAAAAGAATGTTTGTGAATATAAGTACTTACCTATTGAAGTTATATTCAAGTTTGCACATACAACACACATAGGTACCTATTTATTAAGCCTGATTCCCAGAAGGGTTAGGCTGAGATCAAAGACTTTTGTTACTTTAAAATATTAAAAATACTATAGTACTATAAAATTTACAAGCATACTGTGTGTATTTTGTTCTTACTTCAGGTTTCACAGTCTAAGTATTTCGTTTCCAAATAAGAAAACTTATCTTTAACATTTCAGGAAGTATTATAACAAATATGGTATTACTTAAAGAGAATACTTTGACGACCGGCTTAGATATGTATGTCTTTCGACCAATCAAAAATTGTAAAACTTATAACTCTAACAGTTGAAAAGCAATTATAAAGCTTCTAATTTTAGCTGAGTTTACGTGACCCTAAAAGTAGAATGTAAAATAGACGGCATTGTTGTCGTTTCGTAGCTCTTACACAGTCTGCAAGGCCGTTCGATGAGAAATTACGGGATAACTCAATTTGTCAGTCGGCAGTCTGTTGGTTCGCGCGTCATTTGCGCTACACAGTTTATGTTCAATACTATCAAATAACATGTGAAAATTATTATGATTTCTTTGTTCAAAAAATTGCTAAAACGTGAGAGTGAATATATCTTCAAATAAAATACTTACTTTTAGTAAATACAAAAGCACTACTAGGAACTTTGAATGTTAAGTTTCAGTCAGTGAAATAATAAAACTTAAAGTATAAAACAATAGGTGGGTATAGAGACCTCTCTATCATTATGAAATTATTAGTAAGGAAATTTTAGTTTTTTTGCGAAAGTTCATTATTAGTGAGCGCATAAATGATTCAACAATTTTGGGGTTTTTGATGCAGAAAACATTTTAATTTTTCGTTCTCAATGGGGAACATATAATACAGAAAATGGACAAAATCATCAGATCAGTAACGCTATTACAAGTTCTTTGTAAAGTGGTATATGTTTTGTTTTTCTTTATTAAACATATTTATTACTATAGATAAATAGATAGACTGAAATTGCTCGTCGCCGTCTCTGGACGTTTGTCATAAGAGCACGTTCTCTTTAGGATCGATGTATGTCACGTCCCTGTCCTGCCGAAAGTTTATTACGTTACGTGTGTAGCGACCTTAACCTAAGGTTTTGTTGTACGATTTTATAATATTTGGGAAATGTGAAAAAGTTTAAAACATATACTATTTGAAACACTTTTTGTTGAAAGTATTAAATAAGCTATGCCTACTGAAATTTCTGTGGAAACGGAGCCCTATTACTAAGGTAAAGGAGCCCTATTACTAAGCCTACGCCGTCTGCATGTCTGTTCGCAGTCCGAGCATTAAAAATGCTTAGCGGCACAGTTATTGTTTCTGTTTGTGTTCGAAAATTACGTAAATGGTGGTAGGGTGGTTCACGGTGCGCGAGTCCGACTCACACTCGACCGATTTTTTTGAGCAATAAATGTTCAACTTTAGAAGCTAATTTATTATTCTTAAAATGAACATGTAAAAGGAATAATCTCTTAAAAATCTTAAAAGCATTTTCAGAGATCTATCCAATAAATAATCGACTGTTAATTTGATACATAAAGTAAATACAATGAAACTGAACTAATATGAGAACCTTTATCTGATATTGCAACCAGGACAGTCTGCAAATAAACCTAACTCCCAAATACACCAGGTATACGGTGTTGAGGTAGTTATGTTCATATGCAGGGGAGCCCAGAGTACTTGAATAACGGTAATCGTGGCGAAAAAGATTTCCCTGTGCCGATATTGGAAGTTTCAGATAGGATCGGCGTGTTCCAGGGGGTGATTTAAGATTCCGTAAAGAGGACAAATGTGCCGATAAGTGGCACTAGTTTAATATACAATTTGTTTAATTAGTATAGGAAACTCGTACATCCTAGTTTCTGCCACCAGCTTAGAAAAAGTTGTAACAGAAAAGAGGTATTATTTTGGCGACATTTTTTTTAGTAATATCTCGGTGTCGCACAGCAACTATTGTTTTATCCCAATTATCACTATGTTCAGCCCTCTAGGCTCTCCCTTTGAATTAATTAAAGCATTATATAATAGCATCGATATAAAATCGATTTATAATGGACTCTCGAGGCAGTAAAAGAAACTCCTTAATAATGAACAGTATAGGTTGGAGCTTTCATTTTTAATTTCACTTGTTATAATATCGATATGACTATATTTGTTTACTTGTTCCGTATAATGCAGAGTCTATCATCAATGCACAAAGGGCGTCGGTGCAGTCTCTTACGTCAGAGTTCATTTCGTATTCAAGAGAGAAGGGTGTCTGCGAAAATATTTAAACAGCGTGACGACGTAAGGGTAGAGAGTAGGAAGAGATTACGTAGCAGTTTTAGAGGAATATCAAAAATCGATCAAAAAACAGTATGTCATAACTTTCACGATTCAAAAGTGTTTGGTAAAAACCTAATTTGAATAAAAAAAAATACTTTGACTTTGGTTGTGAAGAGATGAGCAAGCTAGTTAAAACAGGGCAAGAGTGAATCGATCTTGTGTACGTTAGACCCAATCCGAACAAATCACTGTGCTATAGAAATTTTCATCTACAGTTTTAGAGTTCCGTAGTCAAACAAGAAACCTTTTTAATTTAACAATTACGAGTATAATAATAGATACTAGCTTTTGCTAGTGGTTTCGTCTGCGCTGGATTACTATGAATAATAAAGTTTAAACTGAATGCAACTTGTAACCGCAATTATTCTCGAAATGCACGAAGTTCATTTCAATAGTTTCTTTTAATTAATGTTCGTTTGGAAAGCATATTGTGCTAATTGAAAGTGTTTTACTTGCTTTGATTTATCAAATCTGATTGGAAAATTAAGATACCTACTATGTTGTTAAGAATCGTATTAAAGATTCGCAGTTATATCACTATTATGCCTACTTATTTACTGTGTTCTTACCGTGATTACTGAAAGATTTGGACTTTAACCTCCGAACTGACTGACTGACTGACAGATCAACGACAAACTTAAACCCCTGGATATAGAGACTTTGAATTAGCCATTTAGATACTCTGTATAACGTATCTTGTAATGAAGCATATTTCAAATTTCAGTCCCTTAAGTGGTGATATTCCGAAAAAAAAATTTTTTGGTGAGGATTATGTATTATAAACTTTTGAATCATCTCTCAAAAACCATTTGGCAGAAATCTGGAATTTATTCCACAAAAATTTTAATGAGTATTTGAATTCAGTAGGTATGGCAGATTGTAACTAGTGAGTATATTAAAACAAGAATCAAAAAAAGAATATACGTAAAAAAACAACAAAAAAGCTGTCGTCAGACCCTGGTTATCGTTTAAGACCACAGTTCTTGTTAAGACAAATCAAATAACAACAACCCCAAACTTGATAGGGTAGCGTCGTTTCATTACAGAGGGCCTATGACCACCTTTCAGCTACATCATCAGACCAGCTCTATGACATCATTATATTGCATTCTCATCTGATTTACGTGTGTATGTAAAATTTCAACTCAGTCGAACATCGGGGAAGTCGATCAAATCTGACTCTCTGACTCTGATAATACGATAGATAAACGGCATGGCCAAGTTAATTCTAATATAGTTGGACCACAACAAGGCTCAATGCCGTTAATTATAGTGGATACCATCTCTAGCGAAAATATGGATGCTATTATAAAATAAGCACGTTAAGTTATCTCTAAAACTATGTTTAGAGTCTATTAACGCACGTGCCTTTTGCACTTGGCGTGATGGCTACACAAACATACAAACAACATAAAAAACTATACTTGTTGGTTACTCCGGTGCTTCTCGTGCAAGTTAATCGTGTAATCTAAGTTTTCCGTCGTATCACCCATACTATGCAAACGTTTATTAATTTTTTTAAAACGACTTGTGCGCCACCTATTTTCACTATATAGTTGTCATTCAGAAACCTTCCGCGTCGTGGGCAAAACAACTTACCGAAATTACATTGAAATCGGATGAATATTTTAGCCCAAATGTGCCAATCCGAATAGTACTTGACCAGTTTTTATCTTTCATACAAACCTTGTGTTGAAAACAAAATAAATCACCCAAATTCGTCGAGCCGTTCTCAAATAAAGCTCAGTTATACATATGGCATATTTATAAAAAGATATATAAGATTAAGAAGACAGCCTACGATATACAAATATTTTATCTGAAATTCTGATTTTTCTTAGAAAAAGATTTAAATTTCAAAAGGAATAAGTAAAAAAGACAACACAAGATACGAAAGAATCGTTTGAAACACTCTTAATTGTATCTCTTATGATCTCCTGTCACAGACGTATTCCATTATTCCATTACTAAAAAGCTTTTGGCTACAAAGGAATTTTAATAATCAAGTTATGTTACTTAAAGTAAATAAGCAAATTATTCTTTGGTAACTTGTAAGTAAGCTTCATTAAAACTAATTAAACATAGGAGATACGTTAAAATTAGGAACATTTCAACCTAGTTATAATTTAATATATTTACATCCATAACAGGGTTAGTAACAATTATAATTTATGGCTACATTAGTATATGTACCTATTAAAGGAAAACCGACAATGGTGTAGGCAAGCCAAACACGGAAAACTTACTCTAAGCATTTTGTTTTAATTCATTAATTTTACGCTTATTTGCACAGTTTAAAAGTATCCTTTGAGTAATTACTCCAAAGTTGCTATTTAAAAAGCTCTTACTTTGCCCAAACTGACTGTTGTGGGCTTAAAAGGGGTTGTCATAGAAACTGAAATGTAGTGCGCGCGCATCACACACACATGTAAGGTAACACTAACACTATTACATTTATCCTCGATGTGTGAAAGACATATAAACATTAGTACAGTCAGCCAGAAATAGCTTTGGAATAATATATTTATTTGAATTCTTCAAACTAACCTATTTATAAAAACAACATATTTATAAAGACACATTTATAAGAAAATACTTTTATTTTATTCTAAAAATTAATAAAATTAGAAACGAATTAGTTTTATTTAAACATCCAATTGAAAATTCATATATTTTATTTCTCAAAAATAATTAAAAAAAAAAGACAATTATTCACTAAAATCACATTTTAAAGTCGAGAAACTATGTATTTCCAGTTTCAAAATCAAATGGCGTTCTAAATAGAAACGGTAAAAAATATCAGTCACTCTTTTCAGTTTTAATTAATTTAACAATAATTATTAAATTCAATAATATACCCAGTAAATGACGAAAGAATTCTCCAGAATTCGCTTTTTTAGATATAATTATTATTACAATAATGATATTATTGTACCTATTAGGTATATAGTTTATATAGGTACATACTTAAATTTGAATATTGTTCTTTACCTTGTTATTTTTTCTTATATCAATCCAATTTGGCCAACCAATCAAATTACTAGACAAACTTTATTCAGTCTGAATTTTTTAATCTAATTTTCATTTTTTAACCCTACCCCAAAATTAGGTATGAAACTGGCAAATTGTAAAACCAATTTAAAATTATAAGTGTGTTAAATATTACTGTCCAACAGTGCGAAACGAATTTTCTCAAATATGCTAGGATATGCGACCATATCTTGCACAAGCTTCTTTGGGATAAATCAGACACTTGCAGTACAGTATCAGAGAGTGACCCGCAATGTTTTAGCCCTCCGCTCAAGCGGTCAAATATGAAATTTGAAAATGGAACAAACTTTTCTAAACCTGAACATTGATAACTAAAGAGAGGTAACTCATTAAGTTTTATTGCCACAACAAAAATTGTGTTGGTTACTTTTTTATATCTTATAACTATTAACTATTATGTAAAAGTAATCGTTTGTAAATGCTAATAAAGAAAAGAAAAATAAAAAGAATGCGCCATTAAATTAATTTAAAAAAGTAAAAAAATAAATCGACATTTTAACGAAGCGAATTGGCGGCAAAATTACCTAAACTATTTTTATTACTTATTGTCAATATAATTAATTTTTTTCACGTATATTTGAGAAAAGCACTATACAAGTCTTGGCCACAACTGAGCACAATCGGACTCTGTGATGCGTGCCTCGGCTATGCCTGGGTTACATATACTATACATACTCAGGATCGCCCTTTTATGCTGAATGTACTAACTATTCTTACAGCTTAACAGCACAAACAACTGTTTTATACTAACACAAATAGCAACTACTTCAAGGCCATGCCATTTTTGCAGCTGAGTGTACTTGCCGGCTCTCCCCTAACGAACACGCACACATTTATACCATTCTATACTTTACACTATACTATTTCATGTGTGTGCGTTTTATACGACAGATTCTGCGCGATGGACCCCAGTATACTCGCAGCCATGGACAAAGAGGCACTGAAAAAGCAGATCGAAAATATGAAGTATCAGGCATCCATGGAACGCTGGCCGCTATCTAAAAGCATTGCAGCGTGAGTAAAACATTACATTCCTAATTTAAAAGTTTGAGTGACGTCATACGGTGAAGTGTATAAATTAGTCTGTTGCTTTCGGGAGTGGTTGCCGTGAGGACGTGGCATTGGATATTGGGGCTTTTCACAAAGGTATGAGGTGTAATGTCGCTCGGTGCTCAGTGTTCGCTAAGTGAGAATAGGCGTTTGTCGTTTCGCCAAGCTTTTCATACGTTTGAAGAGAATAAAAAAGGGCTTTTTGTGAAAAATTGAATGTGATAGTGATAGGTGGTGTTTACTTCGCTTTAGGGTAACAATATGTTGGCTTGAACGATATAGACTCGAACAAAACCTACTTATGTTTTGTGTTTGGCTTTCTATCTATTACAGATTGTATATAAAAACATAGCGATATTGATTCATAAATAGGTACCTATATTAAATACGCACGTACGAAGACACGCATTTAAATTTAAACGATGATAGGTACCTATGCCTAATGAATACCTATGACTAATTTAGTTATGAAACATTAGTCGAGTAACGTAAAGTACCTACATACAACTACCAAATCTGATATAGTAGGTACTAATAGGTACTGAGAGACATTTTTATTTAGATAGAAGAAGTAGTAGTATATATATGAACTAGATTTCTCTGTTAGAATAAAACGCTACGAAAATTTCTAGGTATTCAGTTTACTATATATATTGATGACATTATCAAATATAAAAATAATAATTATAGCTTGATTATTAAGTGACTAATGCACTTGGTAACAAATTAAGTGACTAATGCACTTGGTAACAAATATTGGCTGAAAAGCTTGATCGATAAAGTTGGACAAATTTCTAATTACTGTAGTATTGTATAAACGCTTGGATTTTGCCGGAGCATTTAAATTATGTAGAGAAGATGACAATGCAATATTATGCTACTACTGAACTGTTCTGATGATGGAGGGAGTCGAAAGGTGGGCATAGGGTTTCCATTCTGAAGATGCCCTACCGAGTTTAGGACGTTAGATTCGTCTCGATGGGTACTCTGGTCTTAGATGGCATCTGGTTTCTGATGATGGAGGTCTTCTGGTGGTCACAAAAGCCTTTTACTAAAAAAAATGTGCAGGAAGCTTAAACAAAAGGGAAATTCATAAATACTCTATGTTTTTACTTTATTGTCATAGTTTAGACAATCTCATAAATCTGCATATGCGTGTCCAAACATAATGGAATAGTAAGTACCTATTCTTTGACGGTTAAGGTTTGGAATTGCACACAATCCATATCCATATAAATATTATAAATGCAAAAGTAACTCTGTCTGTCTGTTAAATCTTTAAACTGATGAAATTTGGCATGGATATACGAGCAAGAACATAGACCACTTGAAAACATTAAGCGTGAGTCGGTTTTTTTTCTATAATTGATGAGTTGCCGTTGATATCCTACACCGATAACCAAATTTAGGGCGGGTGGAACCGCGGGTAAAAGATAGTTGTTTAATATAAACTAAACACCTACACATTGTATATTTCGAACTCGTAGGTTATTATATCTAAACATTACCTAAGTAAACATTTTCCGTAACTCCGTTTCATTTTCCTCTTTATAAATTATGTCCATAATAAATATAATGTTATTAAATAAACAGACACTGCGTCTAGTTTATTACAAGGTTATTACTACTTCTGTATGTACCTAATTGATTTGTGGAAAAGTTTAAAGAATGAAAAGGATGTCCAGGATCAAATTAACGTGGCTCCAGCCCTTTTCTTAAAAACAATAAAAATAAACACAAAAAACTTTAAAGCTAAACAGTTTCTGCCACTCCTTCTGTTTAGAAGTAGCGAGGTCTGAACGGAATCGGGTGATTCCAAAGATAAACTCTCATTTGCATATACAGTACATTGATATTAGTGGGTATTCGAAGACAATAAAATCTCAGAGGACACACTAGTAGGTCTTGGGAGACACGTCAGTATTCGGAGACCCACCAGTGGGTCTTTTTGGTGGGTTCTATGTTTACTAAAGATGATATAGGTATTAATACTAGAGATTAATGTAATAGCGACACCAATTTGAAGCTTTTTCAAATTGTCGAAAGGACTGAGTGTTCGGTAAAGATAGGTATTTTGTGTTTGCCTTCCACCTCGTACGAACCTGACCGTGGAAAAGGACATCCCGACGGGTGATTTCGTCGTGTTTGCAAAGTGAGATAGCGTCGCGGCACCCGGGTGACACTACAACTTTTTTTCTGTTAATTTGTCTTATTCCAGTTTATTGATATCCTTAACGTAAATTATTCCTCTTAATAGCTAGCCCCCCCCCCCCCCAAACCGAAGATAGCATAGACTGACAGTCACCCCTTCCGCCGAGACTGGCAGTCACATAAGGTTGGTTAAATATACACTAAGTATAAAGTAAAAACGTGGGGCGTCTTATAAATGTGTCTAACACAAAAAGCTTGGGTCTTAGAATAGTGAGTTCTTCAAGATTTTGTTTTAGTTATTAGAACTTTAAAGAGACGGCAACGCGCAAGTGCTGCCCCTGGTGTTGCAAGCGACCTAAAGTTGCAGTGACCGCTGACCATCAGGGAGCGTTAGCTTGTTTGCCACCTTAGTGATTTGAAAAACCGTATTTTTGTTTAAGTAAAATCATTACAAAAACAGTTTACATTACATATTAAAATAGTTCATTAAATCAAGTATCTATGTCAATGCAGTAGAAAAAAGGTGCCGCATATTGTCACACGTAGGTAAATCAAACCCTTTAGGGTACTTCCCGTTGACCTAGAATCACAAATAGCCCTTCGGCCGCCACCGAAACCGATGATTCGTAACCAGTTGAGAAAGAGGAAAAATTAACTTTTATACGAAACCAGTTTCAAACAAAAAATTATATTTCTGTATATGAAACCTACTAGTTACAAAAAAATATAGATACGAGGTAGGAATTATATATTTTTTAGTATTTTTTTATACGGAACCGGTAGGTACATCATATATGAAGTCATGATTCATGAAATACTTGCCAGTTATAATTTGTTCTGTCAATGTGTTATACATATTAGCTTTTTTATTTCCATTATTGCATTTAGCCCGTAAAAGTGGATAGATATTTTGTCGTTTCTTGTAATTGAACTTGTAAAGGTATTGATAATTTTGATAAAATTTGACTGAGGTTGTTAAGCAGAAAGGTTTTCACCCACTAAAAATCACTTTTGAGTAAATGAAGTTGAAAGTTCAAACATCATTTCTGCTAAACTACGTCCAATTACTTTTATTATTTTTAAAGTGAAACGTATCAACAAACTTAACAGAGAAATGGAATTAGGAAAGTAATAATAACAATCAAAACTGAACTGAACTGAGATAACAGAACAGCAAAAACACTTTCAAATAACGTAAATTAAAAAAAACGTTAATATTTTAGCTAGCCATCTCGATATTAATAATTGCCAGCTTTAGTTTTTCATAAAAATAATTCGTTAATCGATCTGTCATTCATCATTTTTTGAAGTGAAAACTTCTTTAGCGGCGTTGTGCACTTTTTTTGGGATGGGTAAAAAATGATAAACTCGCGTCAGGTCATGTGTCCTAATCGTGGAAATTCGTAAGACGGAAACCGTAATGCCACGCCTATTATAATTTTTATTTTTAGTATTCGCGATTATGAGTAGTACAGGGAGGTTGGATATGGAATTTTAATTCTATGACAGATTGCGATGTCAAATATACTATGTCAAAAAAGTAAATAAACAAACATTATTATTTCTTGATAATGTCAAAGACATTTCTTGTGACATATTTGAGTGTTAAGCGCGAATCGTGTGTAAAGGTTTTCACTTCTGCCGGCACTCCCGGAGTGCAACTCGTTTTTTTTTTATATTTTTTTTAGCAAAACAATGTTAGCTAGTTGCAAGAAACTGCATTACTTACAGCAAAATAGGTTTATTATCAATGTTTAATTATTTTTGGTAGACAAATTTTAATTTCAAGAGACAAGCAGACATCTGAATGATTTTTAAGGGATACGTTTTCTTGTCAAATTACGAAACCGCATCGAAATTCATAAAATTAGAATTTAGTTATTTATTTTTATTTTCGTATAATCTAACATTTTTGCGCATGGGATGTCCTGATTTACAGAGCTCTTTGGGGACACGTGGTGAAGTGTTAGTGAGCCGATCTTTTTAAATATTTGACATGATTTCGAAATGGGAAGTCATTTTAAAATCGTAGGCACACCAAACACTGGACGATTTTATGGTTGTTGAGAATGTTTATCAAATAAATTTATAGGCTGGCAGTTTAAAGGTAAGTACAAAATAATAATTTGAATGTATGAAATAGGACAATATTATAGTTTAATATCAAGTATGTATGTAGGTGTTCACTTTTATATTGCAGCAGCAGTGTCGGGTGAACAAATATGTGTACGGTTTTAATTTAGTAGCGATTTGATCTTCGATTGTCATTTTAAAAACTGTAAAGCGATATTAATAACATTACTATCTACATTTTGTTTATTTGCACTAGACACATTGAATGCGTTTTGTGCTCTCTATGCAGGCATTCTATAATTTTAAGACTAAATGCTGGAGCAGACCAGAGCCGTGACGTGGCGCGTGCCCTGTCACACCGGGAAAAGCGGTTACAGCACACGTCACGCAGGTAACTTCTACATGCGTGCAGCCATATTGAAGTTAAGTGCATTTTAAGAGCATTAGGATCCTTGGTGTTCACATCTCCAGCGATGTTCAGTTCCGAGATCACTTGCTAGACAAGGTCAAGCTGGCGTCCAAAAAACTTGGTGTACTCAACAGAGCGAAGCAGTACTTCACGTCGGGGCAAAGGTTGCTGCTTTACAAGTCGCAAGTCCGGCCCCATATGGAGTACTGCTGCAATCTCTGGGCGGGTGCACCCGGATACCAGCTTGGCCCTTTTGACTCGGTTCAACGACGGGCTGTGAGAATTGTCGACGATCCCAAACTCACTTGCGGTATCGAGCCCCTAAGTATGAGGAGAGACTTTGCCTCCCTGTGTGTGTTCTACCGCTTGTACAATGGGTTGTGTTCTGAGGAATTGTTCGAAATGATGCCCACGGCTACTTTCTACCATCGCACCGCTCGCCATCGGCAGGGAATTCATTCTCACACTTTAGAATCGTAATGGTCGCGTACTGTGCGGTTTTAGAGAAACTTCCTCCCGCGAACGCTTAGGTTGTGGAATGAGCTCCCTGCCAAGGTTTTCTCTAAAGACTACAGTATGGGGTTCTTCAAAAAAGAAGTTATTAGATTTCTGAAGGGTCGGCAACGCGCGAGTGATGCCCTTGGTGTTGCAAGCGTCCATAGGCTACGGTGACATATACATATCAATGTACATAACATTGCTAGTTTGCTACTTATCTATGACATCTCTGAAATACTCGACTAAAATTTTGCTTATTATAGTTTTTAACAAACAATAAAAAAAAACCTATTTTATTGTTAAGTGACCTTATCGACATCCCTGAGAAAATGTTTGAGAGAAGATTGAAATATATCTATATTTCGGTTAGTAGAGCTAAGTTCACTATACAAACGACACATTCTGACAAGAGGATTAAAGAAAGAAGTGTTATTTTTAAATACATTTTAAGTAAAAGTTTTAGAGTTACGACAGCGGTGCCTTGTGTAAACATGATAAGTGATAAAAGATTATTTGCATCCATTGGCGAATGCAATATCCTATGCAAACAAACTAGTAAAGCTTCCTTCCGCCTTTTGTGAAATGTTGTCACATTAAAATATTTGCACCTGCTATTATAGTCTCTTAGCATGCGAAATTGACCCGATCTCCAACTGACTTTTCTGAGACATCGCCTCTGAATACTTTCAATGCGGTTACTTTGTATTTTATAATAAGTAACCGCAAGTGTCCAAATTATGGATGCATATTCAAGGATACTTCTTACTAAACTATAATAAAGTGAAAGAAAAACCTTAGGCTTTTTAAAATCCTTAGAATTTCTTGTAACAAAACCGAGCAACTGATTTGCTTTTTTTATTATATATTCATAATGCTCCCGAAATGTAAGTTTACTATCAAAATAAACTCTGATGGCTTCTTTTCTTTCCAAAACATGATCATTAATTTTAAAGTTGTATAAAATTGTACTCTTTTTAGTAGTAAAAGTAATTGCATTACATTTTTTTGCATTAAATACCATACCGTTGTCTATATACCACTCTTCAATTTGTTTATATACACAAACATTCGCTTCAGAAACGACTTTAAAAACTTTTCAATCATCAGCATACATTAAACATTCGGACTCTATGGTATCGATTAGGTCATTAATGAAAATAATGAAAAATAATGGTCCTAGGTGAGACCCCTAAGGTAGACCTGATGGAACTACAATAGCTTTAGACAAAAACCTTTAAGTGCCACTACTTGATGCCGTCTTTGTAAATAAGATTTTATCTACCTGAGCAGGTCGCCTTGTATTCCATAGGCAAGCAATTTGTAGCATAAGAGCTCATGATTGACACGATCGAATACTTTCGAAAAGTCTGTGTAAAGGACATCTACCTGCTTTGTTTTAGCAAAAGCACTACAAATAGTATATAAACTTTAGGTACATAGAAACCAACTTCAAACAATAATTCAAATCATATATTTGGAAATAAGTAATTATTTTCACCTTTTTATTGCATCTTTTTGATGCCGGTTTTTTTTTATTCTTCTGCTCCGTAGCTCAGTGAGTAATGAGCCAACTGTTGAATCGAGGGGCGTGGGTTTAAGTGTTTTTATGTACTTACCTATAAATCAATCAGATCAAGGTTGTGATATTAGTTCAGTGTCAACGAATTTACGTTGTGTATCAAATTTTCAGTCGATTTGGAGAGTGAAAATGACATAATATACATTACATAGAGAGATTAACCCAATTGAATTACCCCAAATAATAAACCTATTAGGAATAGAGCCATTTGTCTTGAAACGGTGCCTTCATATTTTTTTAACAACGAATGCAGTAGATAATACGGAACGGGTAAAACAGAAAAAGATAACTATAATTAGAATGTGACATGTGACTGAATCAAATTACAACAATTGTCTTAATTTCGCCGCCTCAGTTGTTGCGTATTAGTAGGTACGATATCTACCTCTTTTAATACATAGTCTATCATTGTAAAAAATGTTGAAAAGATTAACCCCCGGAAAAAAAAGTGTCATAAACTCAACAAAACTAACATGATTTAATTTAACTTGTTATTAAATTAAATTTTGAGATTTTTTTTTTTGTTTTTCCTGTATCTAGGTAGCTTTCTAAAGATAACTTCATTCTAGAGAGCTGGCATTTACAGCCATGTCGAGTTGTTTAAAAAAAATTTATACATTATAGAATTTTAATTTTATAACTATTAGCTTTGGCCACGAGTGCCAGCTCTTTAGAAAGCTTACAGACATTCTACAATTTTTAATGTATTTTACGGTTTTAACGACAATCGGCTCTTATCCTATTGGCGTTTTTTATGCCGCGCCAGGCTAGCCTAGCCGTTTGTTGCGATTCGCAAATGTCACAGAATGAAATAATAGTTCTAACACAAGACTTGCGCTCCGCTCCCGCGTCCCGGGATACTTAAAGCAGGGCATTCACGGGCTTCATCATCTCAAATGGCATACTTACCTTACTTATATGTCGTTACCCACGCAGTCCAAAAGGACTGGCACACAAAAATGAAATTCCAAACGATCAAAACTCAATCACACTTAGGGTTGCCATGCGTCCGGATAAAATCGGACACAGGCTGTTTGGTTGCGTGTGCGGCCAAGTTAAGCAATTAATGATAATTAAAAAGGATGACTTGATACATTAAATTTGTTATTTCATTATAATTTAAGAAGATATTATGGTAAATAAACTTTTATTTTTTTTATTGTAAATTGCAATAGTAGTTTCTGCTAACTACTATTGCAAATATTGAAATTTATATCGTAATGAATATTGAATTATTAATAATAAATAAGACTTATTCATTCAATCTAATTGTTGTTTTATTAGAGTTGAAAAAGATTTTATTGTAAATGATAAAAAAAACTTATTATACTATTAAAAAAAATATCGTCAAAGTCAAAAGTTTTTATTCAAAAAAGATTTTTGCAAACACTTTTGAATCGTAAAACCTACCTACCACCCTCCGGTTCACAATGTTATTGATTTCTACCGAGAAGAATATATAAAGAAACTCGATAGTTACTCTTTTAAAAAAAACATTAAAATACAAATACAATTTGGTTTACCTATGCGTCCTGTAACTGAGCATCTTCAGTACCATGGATTTTTATCATTTCCATAGTCTGAAATATTTTAGTATGCTTTTTTACAAAGTTGTTTGAGAAAAGATTTAAATTTACTTATTAATAGCTTTTGAATATTATAAGGAAGTTTGTTGTAAAAGTGTATACATTTTTATAAAGTGTAAGTGTATACTAAGACTAAAAAATTAAAGATTTCCGGCCTTTTCGGTTTTAAGACCTGGCACCCCTTGTCACACCACGCTAATCGGCACACCGCGTTTATTCAGTGCAGCAGACCCGTGAGTGCAAAAACCAACGGTTCAAAGCGCCAAACCAAACGACTTTCTCGTGAATGCGCTAGTACGCGCGCCCATCGTGCCATTTTGGTTTTAGTTGGCATTGAGCCGTTGGCGATGAGACGCCGATGTCACACTGTATTTCGTTTGAACAATAATAAGTACAATGACTGCAAACCGTGATTTCATAATAAAATTTATTTCGAAATTCACTGAAATTTAATTCAAAGATTAGAGATGCGAATTTTAATTCCTCGTAGGAGGAATTCCTCGTAGAGCCTAAAAATCAAAGTGTAGCACAAAGTCGTTAGTGTGGACTTATAGTTTTTCTCATATTAGTGATCTGTTTTTGTATAAGCTGAGTAACTAAGTAAAGTTTGAAGTAGGAAGGTTCGTCCATCATCAAATAATTTCTCCTAACAGTCGGTTTTAAAGACAATTCATAAATAACTGGTCATCTAAGTTAGACATTTCTAGATATCTGAAACGCCCGATGATAGGAAATAGGATAACGACCGACACAGCCGTTCCGTAAAGCTAGGCAGAAATCGGCATGGCACGCTGGTATGGCGCGAAGGCCAAATGGAACGCCCGTGAATGCCAGGCTTTATGTTCTACTTTTTAGTTATTTTTTTCCTCTTCAGCAGACCTTAAAATTTAAGCTTTCTTCTAACTACTTATTTATTTTTAGGGCTCCCTAAAGTACCTTTCCCTGTCTTTTAGAACGAAGTAGGTAGAAGCCTGAATTTTTACAGAATACGCGTTATAATTGCGGATTACCTAAAAAATAATAAAAAGTTCAAAAATAAAAATTGAAGGGGGTCTCTATTGTAAAGTCCCGCGCCTATTATATGGATATTTTAATTAAATAATAAATTGTTCTAAGAAACCTCTGAAGCATCTACACTCACTCAGAGAGAAATCAAAAGGATCTAATAATTAATAATGATGTCGATAACTAATCTATTTGGCGAAGCGTGATCGTCAAAAGTGGTAGGACCCGAAAACCGTTGTGTTAAATAAATTGTAAACCCAGTTCTTTTGGAGGTACGTCAGAGTAATACAGCAAACAATAGCATACAAAATAAGCAGAAGGGAAAATAATCAAGAAAATAAATATAACTAAACCTACGATCATAAAGTAAGAGTTTTCACCATTTCTAAAGTCAGTACAAAAATACCTAAACAAAACAAATACTCGAATATCAGAACTAAAGGACACAGGTACTAAAGAATTATATGATTTTCTGTCATCCCTACACAAAGGAATCCTAATTTATGCTACTTCCACATTTAAAAATAAAATCAATACGAATAACTAAATCCATTCGTTTTGTAGAATGGGAACTAGGTAGCTATGTGTTCAGGACAGAAAAACTGAGGCGGCGAAATTAAGATAATTGTCTGATTGATTCGGTCATATGTCACTTTCAAGCAATTACATAGAGCTGTCTCTTTGCTCACGTCTCTGCTTAGGGCGTATTCTTAACTTTGCAAGGTTATTTTAACATTGAATTAAGGTTATGAAGGTTATATTTGTTTTGTTGTAAGGTTATATTACTTCTGTGACGGTAGCTCGAAAAGATTTAGGTTTTCCTGTAGCTCTCAGAAAGGTACTAAAACGTGGGCCTCTCAGGAGGTTAATAATATGAAGTTAATATAACTTTATTGAGCTTATTAAGACTTACGAGCGGATTTCCATATATAAGATCTAGAGCCGTTTTAATACCTAAAATGTCACTTGGGGCTCAAATTTACTTTTTCTGATAGCAAGTTATTTAGTCGGGGTTTATAAGTTTTACATGATCTCTGTATGTTAAAATATAATCAAGATGAATATTGTTATAATTTATAAAGAAAAGTAGTGTACGCTTTCGAAACCTAAATTAAGAAATTGTCGAATGTCTGTAAGCTTTCTAAAGAGTTGGCAGTTGTAGCCATATCGAGTAATAAAAAAAATGGTTTGATATATTATATATTTTTTTTTCATAACAAGTCGATATGGCTACGAGTGCCAGCTCTTTATAAATAAAAAGCTTTCTCTAAAAAGCTACACATATTCGAATTTTGATTCCCCACAGTATCTAGATACAGTACTTCAGCTTAGGGCCAGAACAGACGGTGAAACGCATCTGCAACGAAACTCTTGAAATTATTGGTTTGAAACTAGTTTCAGACGTTATCCACACACGGCGCAACTTAAATTGTACCGCAATGTGATGAAATTATCACAATCATTTCAGTTTCTATGAGAACAGACTTGTGTAAAATGTGTAGCTCAAGTGATGAGGAAGTTGTGGTTATGTATTTGTATCTTCATTGCTTTTCCAATTTCTGTCCATGTTTTATCAGTTTCAGTTCTGCTTGAGTAGCTTGATAGTGCTGTATTGTACACACAAGGATACTTCTCAACTTCTAACACATATTGAATGGTTTTATTTTCGAGCATCAGCCGTTTTGTTGCATCGAAACTAACCGCAAAACGATGAAACGCAAACACGAGTTTCCTGCACGCCGGTTTCAATGCGACTGTTTTGCAAAGCGTTTTAAACCGGTTTCAAACTGGTTGCGTTATGTCTCTCAAAGGAGTCCGTGGCATAAACTGAAATGAAACTCAAAAGTAACAAAGAGTTGCTGTTTCGTCGCTTTTGCGTTTCACCATGCATTTAAAGATCCTGACATTTGAGCAACAACAGTTACTGAAACAATCCTCGATGGTATGTTATGTTTTATTCCTAATCCACGAGTTGCTGCCAGTGTCGAAAAACGGCCGTGGCTTAATCGGTGTTGCAGATAAGCTAAAATTGTCAAGCAAACTGCGTACAACAGCTTGGATCATGGCTCGAAAAAATAAGAATCTGTAATTGGCAAATTAGATGCTGCGGTTCAGTAAGAAAGCAACTGCCTGATCTGGATGTAATAATGAAAACTTGGAGTACTCAACAGAGCGAAGCAGTACTTGACCTCGGAGCAAAGGTATCTGCTTTACAAGTCGCAAGTCCGGCCGGACCTTATGAAGTACTGCTGCTATGTCTGGGCGGGTGCACCCGGCTACCAGCTTGGCCCTTTTGACTCGCCTCAATGACGGGCTGTGAGAATCATCGACGATCCCAAACTCATAAGCCGTATCGAACCCTTAAGTTTGAAGAGAGGCTTTGCCTCTCTGTGTGTGTTCTACCGCTTGTATAATGGGATGTGATCTGAGGAATTGTTTGAAATTATGCCTACGGTAACTCTCTATCATCGCACCGCTCACCATCGGCAAGGAATTCATTCTCACATCTTAGAACCGAAATGGTCACGTACAGTGCGGTTTTAGAGAAAATTCCTCCCGCGAACGCAAAAGTTGTTGAATGAGCTAGGGAGTCAAGGTTTTCTCTAAGGAATACAGTATGGGGTTTTTCAAAAAAGAAATTATTAGATATTTGCGCCTGGTGTAGCAATCGTGCATAGGCTGCGGTCACCGCTCACCATCAGGCGGACCGCAAGCTTGTTTGCCACCTTAGGAGTATAAAAAAAAAAACCTACGTACTCTAGTCGACGTCAAATGGCCAAGACATTGTAAATAACCCCTTCCCAAAACTGCTTTTTAAATCTGCGTGTTACAACAGCGTGGTGTACCTACCTCTTGAGAGTATCAGAATAATAACCAGTGTTAGAAATGTAATTTTATAAGAGCAAATGTCACTTTGATATTTATGACGATAGAATAGTACGAACCCTGCTCGAGGTTGGTGTCGACCAAGAAGCTTGTATATTCCATTGTTAATACGTTTCTGGCATCACAACTGTCATTTGCTTTTATGAAATGACTGTTATAAGTTCAGTCACCGTTTGGATATTTTCGTGTTAGGGCTCTTGTAGTCGTCCGTTTTAAAGCGTCTAATACAAATATTCGTCGGTCTGTCATCCGCCCCATATAACATTCCCTCATTGTAATCTTTACAACACTGCGTGCGATCTGTTTATTTGTTAAACGGGCTTCTACAAGAGCGCTAGTTACAAACATACCTACATAAACACACCCTTACACCTACTTAACATCGACGACAATAATTTTTTCGTTTTAGTTTATACAAAATATAAAATACAAAATATAAATTAATTTGCAAATTTGTTACTAATCCATGAGGATTTTTGGGATTATTCCACAAATCCAAGTACGGCCCTTAATTGTTACGTTGGTTTTCATTTCGGACAGGTCGGCTCTCAGAAAGATGATTGTTTGTACTTATCAAATTTTATATTTCTTTTATTTTTAGATAGCCTTATGATACCCCACGGTGTTACTCACGCAATTTCAGTTTATTCCGGTAAACTTTGAACTTCTTAGTGATAATTTAAATTCCGCGTTTTTATACACTTTGATCAATTTCAGGTGGATTAGTAGGATTGCAAATTTATTTTTATTTTTTACTGTAAATATCAAAAATGTGTTATTATGCAAATTAAATACTCTGTTTGTTTTTCTTATAATTTTTTACTTCAAACATATTGAATACAAAATCGGACCAGTTTTAAAACAGGAGGTTCTCTATTCGTTGATATGTTTTTTTTTATGTTTTTTTATATCAGAACTCCGTCATTATAAACCAATTTGGATTTTTTACTTTTAAAGTTAACCCACATATGGGTCCCATTTTAATTCATTAAGGATTGGTCCACGAAAACCAGCTACCATCGCACCGCTCGCCATCGGCAGGGAATTCATTCTCAAACCTTAGAACCTAAATGGTCGTGCACAGTGCGGTTTCAGAGAAACTTCCTCCCGCAAACGCTTAGATTGTGGAATGAGCTCCCTGCCAAGGTTTTCTCTAAGGACTACAGTATGGGGTTCTTCAAAAAAGGAGTTATTAGATTTTGAAAGTGTCAGCAACGCGCGAGTGATGCCCCAGATGTTGCAAGCGTCCATAGGCTACGGTAGCCGCTTACCATCAGGTGGGCTGCAAGCTTATTTGCCACCTTAGTCTGCGGATTGTTTTGTGTAGTGCGTCGGGTTTACCGTATATTATATACCGAAGTCCCATAGAGTGGAAATATTTCCATTAGATGCTTGGAGCCGTCTCACACTTGGCCGATTTTTATTATATGTTGTTATACTTTATAGTTCACACTATTATTCACTGCAAGTTTGAAGTTTATACGTATAACTAATTTTTTTTTTTACAATTAAACAAATACAACGAAAATATGTTTCTTATATGGGTATTCACCTATATATACTGGTTGAAATATTTCAATTGGGTGTGCATGGCAACTCAAAGGAGTCTCGGGACCGATTATGAAAAAAAACTAATGCTGCATCATTGAATTTTCGAAAAATCAATAATCATAGCCAGGAATCGAACCCGTTGATTTTGTAAAAAAAACACACTGTATTATTACACCATTCGATATTGTTGCTGATAAGTAACGAATTCTGGGAAGTAATAAATGACGTACAGGAAACTAAAGGAAATTGTTGGATTTCAATAAACTGCTTCAAGTTTAAATTATCTTTAATAATCATACCTTCATTACCCGTACCTTGTTCAATATTTATTATTATTTTTTTGCGGTAAAATTAAAAACCCGGCCAAGTGCGAGTCAAACTAGCGCACCGAGGGTTCCGTGTATACCACCGTTTACGTAATTTACAAACACAAACAAAAGCATAAAGTGTGCCGCTAAGCGGTCACCCATCTAGTTGCTGACCAAGCCCGACGTAGCTTAACTTTGAATATTGTTTAAACAAACAAATATGTTACGGTTTCGCTTAATAATAGATGGTGCTGTGTGCCGTGCCCAGCGAGGTCACCAGATCTTTCCCCTTTTGATTATTGCCTCTGGGGGTATGTAAAAAAATCTACATAGACACGTATAATGCAATTGAAGACTTAAAACGATTTATGGAAAATATTCTAAACGGAATCAATAATACTGTGATGCTAACTACAGTACAATCCTTGAGACGTTGAATCCAGCTATTTATTGAGAACTATGACCATCATTTCGAACAATTAATCAGTTAAGGTTTAATAGACCATGTACTGGTAACCTAAGAAAAATAAAAAAGTAATTTGTTAAAATTCAACAATTTCTTCAATTACTTCACAGAATTCATTCCTTATCAGCGACACTACCGAATGGTGTAATAATAAAGTAATTATTTTTTTTTCAAATTCAACTGGTTCGATTTCTGGCTAGATAAATTACTTTTTCAAAAATCCAATTATACAGTTTTAGTCCGAGACTCCTTTGAGTACTTTTTGCTATTCCTCTTAGTTTCGGATTTCGCCATGCACGCTTCTTGAAAATATATTCCACCATTATAACACATATTCTGCGAAAAATTCAGGCTTCTACCTATTTCGGTCTAAAAGATAAAGCCTTTTAATGGCCGGACAGACAAACAGACAGACAGACAAACGGACAAACAGACAGACAAGACAACAGACAGTGTAGGCTTAGTAATAGGGCTCTGTTGGCATCCTCTCTGGGCCGTACCCTAAAATGAGTCTCTAAAGCAGATTTATTAGACAGAACGTTTAGCTTCATATTTTATTCGCCTTGAAGTCGATTGCCAATGCACTTTTTAATACTTTTTAGTGGATTTGAAGTCAGTTTATTGTTTTTGTTAAAATATAGTTTATTTACCATGAGCTTGTGGAATATTGGTCATGGTTTATAGAGCTAATCAAAAAAAAAGGTAAAAAAAAAAAAATTAATAACAACTCTATATAGTAATTTTAAAAGCTTTTATTTAACCTACGTAATAAAAATAAAAGTTAATAACATTTTTTTTATAAAATAAAAACATCTGAGCCCTATTTATTTGTTACATGTGAGAAAAAGCTATTTAAACCCAATTACTCAAGGAAACTGTTCGTAATGTTATGCTGATAACATGTTTATTGTATTTATTTCGGCAGCTTCTGTGGGCGGAAAGCTTTAGTTTTACTAGGAAGCTCTTACCTTTTGTAATAAAAGACGTTTTCAGCATAAATTCTGGCATTTTACTGGCTATCGTCGTTATGAAGATTTATAGAGGGATGGTCTATAAAAATAAAATATTTGTGATATTTATTTTTTTATTTAATGGTTAAGAACAGAAATACTAAACAGCTCATGGGTAACGTGTTATCGTAATTTGTAACCCACATACTCATACATAACCCGAAATGTAGCTACTCCCTGGACAAACACGGAAATTTACCATGGGAGCTTTCATATTTTGGTGTGTTTTCACTTCTTTAAATTTAATTTTTAATTGTTTAGTTTGTAACATAAACTGATTTTAGGGTTATACGGGTTTCAAATGGTCTTAAAATCTTGTCAATACAGTTGCTCAATAAGTGATACCTTTTTTACGTGGACGTTTTGTGCGGGATTTTGACGATTCCGCAATAGTGCCTTTTATTTTACCAAATAAGAAAATAATATACTGTTTATTTATTTTCGCAACTTATATTAAAAAAAACACAAATTTTAGAGGTATTTCGATATCATACACATCTACGTATGTATTAACAACTATTGTAACGAGTCTAACATTTTACTTCAACAGTTGCCATCATCGAAGAATTAAAACGAAGACTTAAAACTATGAAAAAAAAACTCAAGATTATGATAGTAAAGTGTGTGTGTGTGTGTGTTTAGGTAGGTGTGCATGTCAATAAATGCGTTTATATTGTAGGTAAAACGTTCATCTTAACGCATACAGGCACTTTATAATGTATACATTGTAAAGTGGCTTTATGCGGGTATGCGGGCGCAAAATGTGGGGTCTTTCCCCTGTGGGCATGTTTGTGTGTGTGTGTGTGTCAAATTAATGTAATGGCAGAAAAAAAATTACACTGGCGAATGTGAACAATTGTCTTTATAATAATAATAATTGTGAGATTTGTTCAGGCTTTTACCAGAAAGCGCACCTCGGGTCCACATTAAAGATGCATCCTACGTTCTTAATTCTATATATATATATATATATATCTTGTTATAGAGGTGGAGTGAATGATTTAATGATGCGGACGGTAAACCACTCATTGATTTTTTATGATGAAAGCGACAATAGGTGGGTACAGGTAATGACCTATTATTAACAGAATCAGGTGTGTCGGTGTTGGACTTACACCGCGTTGCGTCTACCTATACTAGAATGTTGGAATTGCGCTGCATTTAACATAACCAATAGCCCATTGCACATACACCTTAATAATCACTGACATACCCTCAGATTCTATACACGATAACTTATAACCAAATTATACCACAACGTATTCCCATACATTGTCATTTTAAGAATAAACAAATCAACGTTAAAAAATATATTATATCGGTCACCAGCCGTATTCATAAACATCGAAAAATAGTACACTTCATTATAAGTGCGGGAAATCTGTTATCACGACGCGTTGTGACTGGTGCTGGCTCGAGCCGAAGGCGAGGGTCAACAGTCGGAACGACTTAGATTGTCAGTACTAACTAATAATATGAATAGGTATCATAGATATAGTAACGAGACTTACATCTCACTTCAATTATTCCCAACTTCAAAGTACCAAATCTAATCTTTTTGAAGCCGGTTGTGTTTTTGTTAAAAAGTTTTTAATTTTTTTGCTATTGAGTGACGAATTGCTTTTTTTTTCTCGTACACTAAAAAATTCGTACTTATAGCAAAATTTTTCACAATCATCAACATAATAGGCGTGTTTCACCAGTTCCAAATTAACTTCAATTTTTTTTTTCTCCTGAATGTTAAGTTTTAAATCCACTTCATTAATATGGGAGCACCTCAGGAGCATACTCTTTGGAATGAAAAAAAGAATTTTTGAAATCGGTTCACAATTGACGGAGAAATCGGTGGACATACATAAAAAATATACCCCACGAACATAGAAACTCCTCCTTTTTTTAAGTCGGTTCAGAATGGTCTATTGTTATCCGACGACAAGGCGGAGAAAACACATAGTTTAAAATTCGGTCGCAGTATGTATGCTTTAGGGGTTAATCGAGCACAATAAGGGGCCATCAATTTAATACGTCACGTTAATTTTCCCAATTTTATATGAGAAATTTGCCATATCATAATAAAAGTTTTAATAATATTTCTACTCAAGAAATGTAATCATCTAACACCCCATACTGTGTAGCAGTAATCCATCAATCTATCCATTTGTTATTGTCTTACTGTATATATATATATATATATATATATATAACCCCTCATTCGCCATTTAGCGATTCGTCTAAAATAAAATAAAGAAACTTCTTTGATAAGTGTCAGAGAAGATGGATAATACACTCATTTGTATTAAATTCGAAATAAATTATGTGACGAAGCCGAGTAAAGGGTCGCGTTTACCCTCACTCAAGATTGCTTCATTTTTCTTTAACTTTTATTTTGACGTAGGGTCTTTGAATTATAAGGGAGATTTAAATTTAGTTTAAGCAAGCGCACACAATAGGATAATATGTCTTTAGACAGATTCGTTTGTCTAATCGCAGTAGAGCCAAAACTATGCGACAAAACTTTTTTAATGTGCCGCACCGAACATGGCTTAAGAATCAATTTTTAGCTTTATTTATTGTATTCGTTCTCTAAAAGCAAGAGCAGTTAGTATGTGCAGTATATGTAGGTACATCGTCATCATTGTATACATTTTATTTAGCACTCACTTGATTACTTAGATTGGTACACAGGGGAGTTGTACAAGAAATCAATCAAAAAGTAAAAGAATATTAATTCAATAAGTCCATTACCAGAAAACTGACACAAAATTATCTCCGTTGCAATATAAATGCATATCAAACACGACAGTTTTGTATTCAGTGTGCAGCTGCCCTAACATTCAGCTATTCAAATCCTACCAATATAAATAAAAAAATAGGGTTTATTTTCTGCACATCGTGACATACTTTTATTACGCTCATGGAAAAGCCATAGTTTACAATAAAGGAGAATGGACAATCTGGTCTAAGCATTTATGAGATTAGTGTTATAACATAATTTCGAGGGTTATGTACCCGAAAAGAAACACGGAACCCTTAGAGGATCACTTTGTAGATCAAGTCTTTTTTCTTAGAAATGCGAAAACAGATTATGGTGATGATGTATCCAGCTGCTGGTTACCTACCTCCTTGTGGGGACTAAATACAGAAATTTCCAAATAAATCAGAACCCATAGAGTCTTTGTTGACCTAGCATCATAAAATTTGACAAAAAGCAAACACATATCAAAAGTAAAGAAAAAATCCAAAAATCGATAATTTGTAGTTATATCAGTTTTTGAATATCAAATACTTAGATCATAGTTACTTGGACAGTTCGACTTTTAGACTCAGTTCGCGATATATCATAAACTTTTTTTTAATATAAACCTAAAATTTTGTAAAACATTGCACTTATGGTAAAAACTATGTAAGTAGGTATATACGCAGATTACTTGGTACAAACATCCGTCCGGTTGCTATTTCACTGTAGTTATAGATAAAGATACTAATAAATCTGTAATAATGTGTGAGCCACATGTTTTACGTAGGACCATTGTAACACGTGCAAAAGAGTTGTCCTTGTTCGTTTTTAGGTCAATTATATATAAGGAAAACTGTTCGAAATGTTATGATAATGTATCAACTTTATTCCTTCCAATAGGGTTTTATTTTATGAAAAGAATAGAAGGTTGTCATATAAAGTTCTCTGCGTAAATTCTGGTGCTTTACTATCTTCAATAAAGTATGCAAGGTAGGCGACATCTTTTGACTTTAGTGGCCTTTTAAATGAAGAAACAGATCACGAATATATTTTTATTTAAGCTTATACAACTAGTACAACAACAACTTATAAAGTCCTAGTAAATCAATCTTATAAACGCCCAAAATCTTCATAGAAGTAAGAAATACAATAAAAATATACATACATAGAAATAATCTAAATAAATAATAATATAATATATAATAATAATAAATAATAATATAATAATAATAAATAATGATATAATAATAATAAACAATAATATAATATATAACATTATTATAATAAAAAATAATCTGAAAGTATTTTATTTTTATTTAAGCTGTGACATACGGTACATATATGTATTCACATATTTTATGAAGTTAGTCGGGATTATTTCTGTATATATTTTTAAATTATGTACCTACTATATGGTGGGGTGTATTGTTCATCTTCATCATCATGTTCATCTTCATCTTCATCATCATGTGGTAAATTTTACATCTTCATTGTGGTATCGTTTGTTGTATATCTTCTTCCTGGTTTAGTATATTGTTATCGTCATTACAGTGTGGTATAAGTTCGGCCCCATATGGAGTACTGCTGCTATCTGTGGGCGGGTGCACCAGGATACTAACTTGGCCCTTTTGAACGGGCTGAGAGAATCGTTGACGAACCCAATCTCACTAGCTGTATCGAACCCTTAAGTCTGAGGAGAGACTTTGTCTCCCTGTGTGTGTTCTATCACTTGTACAATTATGAGTAATTGTTCGAAATTATGCCCACGACTACTTTCTACCATCGCACCGCTTCGGCAGTGAATTTATTATAACACCTTAGATCCAAAATGGTCGTGTACAGTGCGGTTTCAGAGAAACTTCCTTCCGCGAACACTTAGGTAGTGAAATGAGCTCCCTGCCAAGGTTTACTCTAAAGACTATAGACAGACTACATGGGGTTCTTCAAGAAAAAAGTTATTAGATTGTTGAGGGGTAGGCAACGCGCGAGTGATGCCCTAGGTGTTGCAAGCGTTCATAGGCTGCGGTGACCGCTTACCATCAGGCGGACCACAAGCGTGTTTGCCACCTGAGTGCTATTGAAAAATAAAAAAACTTATTTCACAGGTTACTGTCTAACTATTTAAATATTATTATTCATTAGATTACTTTTTAAATGAAAGCAAAAATTACTAATATTAAACGAATGCCAGTAACTTCAAAGCGTAGCAAAGTTTCACCAAGTTACGAGAATCAATTATCTATTATTCGATTTTATAAAATAACATAATGGAAACTGCAGATGTTGAGATTTAATTTTTAAAATGAAAAGTATTGACGATTCTGCGTTTTATAAAGTTCCGATGGACAATATTTTGAAATACCAACATTTGTACTAACATAAAACCGATAGACGTAGTGGCTGTCTGAAATTTTTTTCTGCCTAAAATAAGGCGATTTGCTGACCCCAGTTTTGTGTGTGAAATGAGATAGACAACTGTGACACAAATGCGGTTTCGATGCAGCTATGCCCGTTACATGCTCACTGCATTATTGCAATTGGCTGCATTATTGACTTTTGATTTGAATGCAGTATATCGGTATAGGCCCTTAGTTTTACTTTAATTTAATAATGCAATACATATGTTCCTTCTTCATTAGAAATGTTTTATTGCATCTTTTTTATTATTGAAACCCTACATTTATGATTTGGCCAAACGTGGATTAGCATATTAACGACCTTTCCTAAATGGTCGGACGCATATAAAAGGTGCAATAAATTTTAGGTAGAGAGGGAACATGATAACAATTAACGTACAACTTAGTGACTATACAGATAGTCAACATTCAAATTAATTTTAATCAATGCAGTGTGGATGTAGTTGACACATGTTCATACCGACATTGAACACACAGAACACACGTCAACAAATTTCAGTCGGATCAGCCGTGATGGCTACGGTTTTATGGTCTTCCATTTGTATTTCAACATATTTTGCTATTAGAACTATATCAAAAATAAAATCATTAATATTTTTCTTTAAAAAGAATTATTCATCTGCAGTTTTCATCATATCATATTTTGAAACCCTATAAAAGTCCATCAGCCCAGTGAATAACAACATCAAACATTGCAAACGCGTATGTGAATATGGTTTTTGTTTTATATTTTGTTAGGTACCCTTAGAGTAGTTTATACCAAAGATTGTAACCTCGAGAACATTTGCCTTTATCCAAACTCCAATCAGGAAGAAGTAGAACATACTATCGAGAAGACCTTGATGAACCTCTACGAAGGTGGGATACTCAGCATCAGTGATCAATTCTAAGATCGGGCCACAACAAATACACTGTCAAAAATGTATATATACATTGCCAAATATGTAATGATTCGTATTGCAATGTCGGTGTTGTGTTTATGGCTATGGATATATATGGAATTATTTTCCACGGTGGTCATCAAAGTCATTATTATTTAATAAAATAAAACGTTCTTTGGTTTTCTACGTTCTACGATAATAATACTGCAGTTGGTAATTTAAATGGTCTACAATCAAGCTGGCTCCAATATTCGGCTAAAATTCTTCTTTCCTTAAAAAAAAAACTGTGAGGTTTATTTATTAATCTGTTTAGTGTTTGCATAATTATAAGGATATAATTATTAATATAGCAATATTATTATTTTCCAATAGCTATTTTGGTGGGAACTCTTTATAGGAACAAAAATACCCAATATAGTCCAAGATATAGACTATCCCATGTGCTAAATCATACCCGAAAGCATTCAGACCATAAATGATGATTGAGTAATATCCAAACATCTTTACCAACTTTCACATGTATAATATTCGTGTGATCAAACTTTGTGCCACCTTGATGATGCAAAAATGTGTAATTTATTATTCTTTCTCATTTCAGGATGAGGGAATACGTAGAAGAAAATGAAAAAAATGATCCCCTTATACATGCTCCAGACAAGAAAAACAATCCTTGGGCAGAAAAGGGGAAATGTATCATCATGTAAGCTACATTGATTAAGAAAAAAAAATATCAAAAAATTCTAAAGTACATTTATCCAAACTAGAAGACGAGTGACTGAAAAATTTTGATCTGGTGTAAATATCATCGATAGAAAATTGTTTGTTTGCTCAAGATGGATGGATTTTAGAATAGGAATGGAAAATATAACTAGAGAAATAGGAAAAGAAAAATAACGAGAAGAAATATAACTGCGGACACGACGAAAGAAACAGGAAAAGAAAGAAACAATGATGGA
Organism: Apoda limacodes; assembly: GCA_946406115.1. Taxonomy (NCBI): domain Eukaryota; kingdom Metazoa; phylum Arthropoda; class Insecta; order Lepidoptera; family Limacodidae; genus Apoda; species Apoda limacodes. The sequence goes on from OX291550.1 coordinate 28,716,430, forward strand.
AGAAATAGAACTGAAAAGATTAATAAAAAACATATGATACTGCCAGACAATATGAAGAACATAGATTTTCCGTAGAGTTATAAACAGTCATTACCTTATAGATAAGCCAAAGTATCAAATTTTTTTAAAAATACATTTTTAATTTTAGTAACTTGTGTTCCCAAATAAAAAAATCTAGTCTTTATAATTCTAAAAATTGTAAAGAATGTACATTTTGATTGTGTGTGACGCAATGATGTACTTATGAATGTTTTGTTAGGAAAGTTTAAAAATGATTGTAAATACGTTAAATTTTGTATTTCTAGAAATAGAATGTTTGGTCATGGAATTATCGGTAGAAAAAAAAATGGAAAGGGGTTGAAATGAGTGATGTAAATTTTAATAAGGAAATAACTTGTTGAAAAAAACATTTTTAAATGATTTCTATATTTTTATGTTTAAATTGTTTGTTTTGTGTTTTGGTAATGACCTGGATTTTAACAATAGATAATCATCTTTTAGGAGAAGAATCCATATGATTCCTTATAAATTAAAGCAACTTCCTTTTCAACCGATTTATATAGGATTTCTATGGATTCTAGTAAATGTTTTTCCATATGGAAGTAACTTTTGAAATCATAAAGTAAAAAATTAAGTTTCTTGGAGGTACGCTTTGTTATAGAGACCAAATTTAGCAAGTAAAATATGTAAATGTAATAACTCTTCGAGCTCATGGGTTATTACATTTAATAAAAAAATAAATAAATTATAATATTGAATAAACACTTAAACTCGCAAATCACAAGTTAACAAATACTTGCCGAATCATAGAACTTATATGTAGCTGTTAGTAACTAACTATATTGGCAATAAAAAGTAGTAAACTAATAAAGATAAAAATTACTTAATCTTATTTTAACCTAGATTAGTAAATATTGAGGTTTAAGATAGTATTGACGAATAAAAAAAACATTTCCATCTTATCAGATACATAATTTGTCTTAGTTAAAATAGGATAAGTTTTTTATCAACACTAAACATTCCACAGTGCCGTTATCTAAACGTAGTGTACGCTTCCTTAATCTAATGAATAGGCTTAAAGCACTTAATAACTTAAACACTTAATACACTTAAAGAACTTAAAGGTCATCTTAAGGTCAAAGATTTTTAATTTGATCGGGTTATAAGGGGTAGAATCAGAATTATTTGTGTCCAACGGAACAAAAAAGCCGCAGCGGCTTTATAAGGCGATCAAATTAGATTTTTAACGTAATTTGTAAGCTGATACTGTTTACTTGGACCATTTTAAGTTATTGGGTTAATTACTCGCTAACATTTTGTAATGTTTTTAAAAACAAGAAATGTTACGTTTGCTTGAAGTAAAGTAAAAAAAAATTTTGCATCGAATAAATCTTGTGTTGGATAATGTTAGCAATGATAAGAAAATTCATATTTAATTGACTTTAAATTTCAGATTTTTATTGCACAATTTGATTTTTAGTTCTGTCCTTATTTTTCTTAAATAAAATATGATAAATACATACTATAATTATATCGACATAAAATTTAGCAATTGAGTAGCCTAGTTATAATTCAAAATTTTAAATTTAATCTAACTAAATCAAAACTTAAACGAGCTATTGTAGATTTAACTAATCTTCTTCTTAACCTAGTTATTACTGTTATTTCTTGTAAGTCATTTTTTACTGAATCTAATGCTTTAAACATACCTATATAAGAGTATACAAATGCACATAATTCAGTAAAGATGTTTTACAGTGCTAAAGAGTAGCTTAGCGTATATGTCAATCCAGATTTTTTTTTTTTTACTTGACTACTTTCTTTTTTCCATCACAACGTTGCATTCTGTGATAGTTTCATTATTTTAAATAACATTGCGTTTATTTTATTGCCATTCACGTTGATTTCATTTCTTTAACTTAATCTGTGCTGTCGATAGAACACATACTGTGTAAAGAAAAGGCACTTGATTATTAACTCATTTATTCCTTAACCACATTCTTTATTTTTTTAAGACAATTGTACTTAAATAGGTGGTCACGCTACACATACCTGTCGCACACCATTTTCAATCTTTGACCCGAATCTGTTTACTCCACTAGCGATTTTTTCAAATATTTTTTACTTTAGTACTGTAAATATCAAGACATGTTATAATATGAATTTCAAATAAAGAATATTTCGAAATCCTAAATTTCATTAAATAGAAATTTTAACTTGTAAATAATAAGTGACTATTTAAATCTTTGAAACTATCATATAAGTCAAATAATTCTTCTGTCAAAAACATAGACATGAATACACAGAGAATCATTCTGGCTGTGAGTATATCTTAATAATTTAGATGAATTCATTCGCCTAACACCCCAGAAGTCGATTGTTGCACCCGATATTATTAATAACGAATAGAACCATCTCGAACCACTTATTTCAAATAAATATAATAACCTATGTCAATTCCTTATACGTACCCTTCATGTATCATCATATGATTTTTACTCATTGTTTTGCAATTAATAAGTTGATAATATACCATTTGTAATTAATTACTGCAAACCAAATTAAAAGATCAATAATTAATTAATTTGTCTTGCCGAACGGGTAAATCATCATAAATTTACAGGTATTTCTTTTGCTGTGATAGTTATTTATACTTTTCCACTCAAAACATAGGAAGCTTAATAAAAAGAATATATGAAAGTGGCAAATATGAGTGGGCTGACTGGGTTCACTGCTTATACACATTCGTTTTAGTAGTTAAAAAATTTAAGTACAAAATCTTGGTTTTGAACATTTTTTTATCTTCATCCATATTATTCCATATATTGCTATCCATATATTTAGCTCTCTTCTCGTATATGCTTTTATAAAGATACATTAAATAATTAGAGATTAATAATTATAATTAATTAATTAATTAATTAGAAACATTAGTAAAGTTAGTCATTTATAATGAATAAGAATCAAAACTCGAGTTGTTAATTAAATATTTAAATTGCAATTCAGAGAATTAATTACGAATTAATAAATAATTGAGAATTTAGAATAAAAACATCTCTATGAACAAAGTATAACCTCCAATAATATGATTTCTTTATATATAATTTTTTAACTTCCAGGTTGTTATTATGGCACGTTTTACGTTTGAATAATTTTAACACCAATTTAGTTGTAAGTAATTAATTTATTTTCAATGTTTATGTTATCTTTACCAAAGACGTTGTTTATAAGAAAAATAAAAAATATTGATTTTAAAAGGAGATCAATTTTTATTCTGTTATGGCAGAATGATGGAATATGTATTTAGAATCAAAGTAAATCAGATCTCCTTTACCCTAATTTTATATATTTACTTACCGAATTGTTTAATGATTTAACCATAAATTTAAGCTAAAATACTGAGTAATCAAAATAAATAATAAGATGATATTGGAAATGATTTTTTAGAATCAATAGATTAAGGTATACTATGTTACTATTATGTATCAGTAAACAATGAAATAAATAATAAGTGTTGTAGTGTCTTATTGCAAAGAATTAGCGGCTTAATTGTTACTAAGGCGGGATTTTGAAAGTACCTCAAGGTTTCAAAAGTCATTATGTTTATTCTGTAATGCATAATTATTTTTCGGTAAAGATAAGCGATGTCGCAAATCCCTTTCACATAGTACGACATTAATCGTGCGTCGCTCGCGCCCGGTGTGCAAGTAAGTTCAGTTCAGTCTTAACGGCAAAATTTTAGGTAATGATGTCTTAACGCGACTGTATGTGTACGTACGGAAACGTACTTTTTTGGGTGCCGACGTTTATCTAAAATGAGCTAGAAACGCGAAAGTCCAAAATTAACTGTCACCAATAATTATGATTGCCCGTTTTTTGAATCTGTCTGGTATGTAGGTACTACATAGATTGTAGTTGCTCCAAAAGCATGGATACTGTCGCTGGTGTCCCGCAGGGCTCTGTACTGTCTTTTACGTTGTTTCTACTACATACGATACATCGAGGACGTCCAGCTATGCAGATGAAAGTACCACAAAGGCTTATAAAGTGGACCACGCCTACATCCCTCATTCTGTTGAGGAAAAAAGCCACCACTATCTCTATTTTGAGTGCCAACGTTATTTAAAACGGGTAAGAAACGCAAAAGTCTAAATTAACTTTCACTAATTATTATGAATGCCCGTTTTTCGGAAATCAAACACTTAATTAAATTCAACCCAAGCAAGACATAAGTCTTAACGTGTTTACCGTTCTGAAAACCGCATGTAGCTTGGCTCCACAATTTTATCCAATAGCATTTGGATCCTTACGGTCAAATATCCAGTGATGTCCAGTTCTGAGATCATTTAGAAGACACGATCAAGTTAACGTCAAATCTGCTTGGTGACTCAACTAAGCGAAGCACTAACTTACCTTAAGGCATGGGTTGCTTCTTTATATGTCGCATGTCTGGCTCCACGTAGAGTTTTCCCGCCATCTTCGGGTTGTTGTACTTATTTAAATGTTTAATTTGGCTTCAAGACAAGCTGTAAGAATATATGATGATCCCAAACTTATAAGCGATGTTCAAGTAGAGACTTTACCTCCCTGTGTTGTACCGTTTTTATAATGGGTTGTGTTCTAAGAAATTTTTAAACAGTGTCCACGGCTACTTTCTAACATTTTGTCGCTCAATTTCACACCTCAGAATTCATCCTTACACTTTAGAACCTAATGTTATGAACTTTCTCAAGCGAACGCTTACATGTTACTTGAATGTTTTGTCCTAGGGACTATTATTGCATACTGTAATATATCTACTTGAGTCTTGATTTATTATAGTCATCGTCAGCATATGCATAGTAAAAAGTACCTACAGGGTAAATTGTTCTGTCCCTGGTTTTTCATTTTACCGTTTATTACTATAAAGCGGGTATTTTATAAATCAAGGGTAAATATAAAGCTACTTTAGTTCAGATACATTGCATCAGAAGTGCTGTTGAAAACTCAAACATATTCTAATGAAGGTTCCTTAGAATGTGGCAGAATTTCCAGCCACTGGTTAACCTTTTCGGAAATGAAGACTAGGCAGTTTAATATAACAAATATTCCAGTTGTTCCAGTTCCAGTTGTAAGTAAGTATGAGTTATATTTCGAAATAAATTAATTCAAAATAATAATAACATGCGTTTGTGAAAGTCTGTTTGTTTGTAAGTTATTGCTAAACGTGGATGCGGACTAATTGAGACAACTTTTGGCACATAGTTTGTTAAAGAGATGGAGAAGCTGGGTTTCGAAAAGTCTTCATTGCTGTATAACTTCAATACATTCATTATATAAAAAAACTCAAGCGTTTAATCAGCCACTGTGTATGGCACTTATAGACTACAAGAAAGCCTTAAACTGCATCGAACCCTGGGCCGTGCTAGATTCTCTGCAGCGATTTCGTATAGACTGTGCGATATATTGAGGTGCTGCGAGGTCTTTACAACGTTGCTACGATTTCCGCCCAGTTCTAGGACCATAAGACAAGTTGGCACTAGCGCCAACCGCTACGTAAAGGTGTAAGACAGGGGGATGTCATATCCTAAAGACTGTTTACCAACGCACTAGAAGATGTCTTCAAAACCTTGGACTGGGCTGGGCGGAGCATAAACATAAACGGCGAATACATCGCACACCTCAGGTTTGCCGACGACATCGTTATTATGGCAGAGTCATTGAAAGAACTGAGCGAAATGTTGCACTACCTAGATGAATCCTCTCGACGATTGGGCCTTAGCATGAATTTGCATAAGACAAAAGTCATGTTCAACCAACACGTCGTGCCAATGCCAGTATACGCCGCCGCCACCTTATTCGAAGTAGTCCAGGATTATGTGTACTGTACCTTACCCATAGACAGAAAATCGAACTGAGCTGGAACAATTTTGAGAAGAAAGCCGATAGGGGGATCCAGCTAGGGTGGGCAGCATTAAGTGAGCTTCGTCAAGTATTCACGTTGCCGATACCGCAGCGTCTGAAGACGACAGATATTCATATTTTTAACAAAAATACACTTATTTGGTCTAGTAGATTCAAAGCAAATTGGCTGCGACAGACGATTAGACGATCGACCACGATTAATTCAATAAGGGTTCCGTTTTTTCATTTCAATGAACGGAACCCTAAAAAGTTTACACTTCTTACTACTATATGCTTATACTATAAAACTCTAAGTTAAATGTACGACACGCGCTTGGCCGATTTCGTTAACAGTGCAACAAACTTTTCTGGCCTTCTGACTTTGGGTGTTTGGTCGCTAGTGACGTTGTAAGTATATATTTGAGCCTCGGTGCCTTTTTACATTTCCCACTTGCTGGGTAGCTGATGCCGACTGGCCAGTAACGTATAGTCGCGTACTAAACTACGCATACAAAATTTAATTTTCACTTTTCCCTAAAAATTCATTGCAATGTGGATTTAGTACGGAAGTCGCCGCCGCCAGAAAAGGAAGTAAAGAAATTATTGGGTTCATCCAATTAACGTTCAAAGTCACACAACAATAGATACAAAGTTACTAAACTATTCTGAATGCGTCACTTTGTTATCTGTGCATAGGACAGTAGCGCGTACTGAATTTTTCAGATACGTTGGTGTTTTATTCATATACAACTAGGACTTGACCTGTCGATCAAATTTATCGATAAATTTTAAAATTTAGTAGTAGTGAATATACAAAATAATATCATTATAATATTTTGATTTTATCAATCGTATTTTCATTCCAGGTCCGCAAAAAAATATTTTCTAGTATACGTTAAGGGTTTATGCAATATAAAACACCTGTCATACAATACAGTTCTGTTTATATAAAAATATCGTAATTTGGCACAAAGATAAATCCAAGATGGTAGCCAGTATAGCACCGAAACCTGGAATCAACTCTGTAAGCCCCATAGAAACGCATCCGAAAAGCCTAGTAATGCGTTATTGTGAACACTTTTTTTCTATACCGGCCTCAGCCATTATATACCCCACTATAAGGGCAGAGGCCTCCTCCGAGAAGAAAGCTGAGGCCATAAGTCCACCGCGCTGGCCCAGTGCGAATTGGCAGAAGTTTGTCGAGCTCGACTGTCAGGCCCGGATTAATAGACGTTGCTAAGCAATGTCCTAAGTAATACTTCTGAAAGTCTTACTTGGAGAATTGGAGTCATTTTACCAGATTTTCAAAAACACCGCCTACCTAAAAGTCTATGTTTTTTTTCATGTCAATTTATTGTAAACAGTGGTTTTGTTTATCGACAACGCTGTATGGCTTGTAATCTTTACCTGCGCGCATCCAATGTTATAAAGAGCAAAAAACCGGTTGAGTCGTCGAGTGCGAGTTTTAACTTGCGCACCGAATGCGGCCACGATACCGTAGGTAATTATGTACCAGAATTATTTCCCTACCCCCTCGCACCTCTCTCATTTGCCTAAAGTATCTTACCAGAAGTCGACGTTAGAAGCTAGGAACAAAAAATTCATAGATATTTGAGCATCTGAATCAATGTTTTATTATTTTAACCACTTTACGTGCTTAGACTGTCCTGAGTAAAGGAAATGAGTTACTCAGGCTTAGCTAAGAACAAGAGTATACTTAGCAACGTGTGTGTGTCTAAGCAGTGTTTATTATTACATTATTTAAGCTAAGCCTATGTCTTAGCAATAACTAATACTTTATCTAAGCAACGACTATTATAACGGGCTTCAGTTATGTTCATTGCAGCATTTAATTACATTACGCTTACTAAGCCTCTGTGTTAGAATGTTACTTTGGCTAAGCCACGACTATAAATCCGGGCCTTAGTGTTTTTAAGCCGCCCGCTAAAAAACCGCTGACTTGGTTTGGCGACTGATTTTTTCATAGGGAGCCAATGCTACCAATTATTGATTTAATTGTGGGTGATCCACATTTCTGTCAACGCTTTAGATAATTTTCAAACATTTTATTCTTTACCCTATAACACTGATAAAAATCTTCCTTATATCTTCTGCTCCCCTTAATTTCCAAGTTTCAATTTTAAATACATAAAATAATCTTTTCTTACAAACTCACTTATGTGTTTTTAAGAATGAAAATACAGAACCTCTGCAAACGATGTTTCGGAACAAACAGTGGACTTACGTGGGCTTATAGATTCATGCACGCTGGACAAAGCACAAGAATCATATAACTTAGTATGTTTGTACACAACTTGAAAACCATAGATCTGATCTTTATAATTTTAGAACACTAGAAGTTGAGACCAATAGAATTTTTGAGTTCGAACATGACCAACATCGGTCAAAGGACTACGGAGATATATAGGGTACTAGAGGGAAGAAGTCTAAAAGGTAAGTAAATATGTATCAATTGAACTTCGGTGACAATAATCAGGTACCATGGAGCTGATCTGGTGGCATGCACATCATGTTCAAAATGTATTAGATGCAAAATATTTAGTTTATTTCGAAAACACATTAGATATAAAAATACACAACATCGTAATTGCTTAACACGTGCAATTATTACTTACCACATGCAATTATTACTAAACACATGCAGTTATCACTTAACACATGCAATTATTACTTTACACATATAATAATACTTTATAGTTTAATTTAGACAAAGCATCTGTATATAAAAAAGATGAAACTGCCTGAATGATGTAATGTCATATCAACACAGACCAAACCGCTGGGTCTGGTGAGCTGAACGGGTATTCAGTATCGTGCAGTAGTTGCAGTTAAAAGCGTAGCAGAAACTAAGTGTGTCAGTTTGCTATTTAAAATTATTAGTTTCTCCAATATTAGAAGAATCCTTTCAATTTATTTGTGGAAGAAAAAATACAAGATTTTAGTTTCATTAGTGATCGCCTAGATAAAATTAATTTACATGTCGGTTATATTAGTATTCGATACTGCATTTTTGTTTCCAAACCTATTAGAAAAACTTGATGACGTCATAAAAAAAACTGGCCAAATGCGAGTTGGACTCGCGCACCAAGGGTTCCGTACCTACCACCATTTACGTAATTTACAAACACAAACAAAAAAAATGTACCGCTAAGCAGTCCAAGTACCCATACCCATCCAAGTACTGTCCAAGCCCGAAGATGCTTCACCTTTTTTTCAAACATCGTTTAAACAAACAAATGTGTTACTGTTTCTCTTAATAATATGCTAAATTGAAGCTAGTAAGCTGGTAAGATTGAAGCTAGTATGTGCTACTGGTATATTCAAAGTTAATACGCGCAAGTTTGAAGTTTGTATGTATTACTGTTTTTACGATAGAGCAAAACCCCCCTTAAATTTTAACTTATTATTATTTGTTAGATAATCCCCCATAAAACACATATTCTGTGAAAAATTCAGGCTTCTACCTATTTCGGTCTAAAAGCTAAAGCCTTTTAATGATAGGACAGACAAACAGATAAACAGACAGCGTAGGCTTAGAAGTAGGGCTCCATTGGCATCCACTGTGTACGCAACCCTAAAAAGAGTATGTCTAATGTTATCAATATAGGTTTTAATGATAGGACATGGTCATGAGCCTTTGTACCGATTAGATATGGTCGCTTGGGTATTCGAAAGATCTCGAATGTTGCATTGCTTGCATTTCTATAATCTGTTCACTCTACCTAAAACCTCGTTTCTAAAATTTTATCTCGGTTTAGTGACAACTTTGAATTAGCACATATGAGTGAGGCTAAAAATTCTTGGTCACTCACCTGCCCAAATACCAATTTACTAACTGTGCTTCGATCGCAAAAACAATGTGATAAGCCGCTTTGTCGCCTGGTGTTGAATAATCTAATCCAAGCTTCATCCAGTTCGAAAAAGCGTGCTCGACTGCTTGCTGTTTCTCAATGGGAGTCCGGACAGTGGTTGCAGGCTATAGCGTCTAAAAATATTGCAACATTGATGGACAACACAACTAAAGATCTGTTTGGTTCTGACAGAAAAGACCAGACGGAATGTCTCTTGCTGCCTGGAAGATGCGATGGCCTTTTGTATGGGAAGCTACTTGCTAGAATACCCTAGCACCGTCTCATCTTTCTGTAACTTCGGTTAAGGCGGATACTGCAACTGTTGCGGCTGGAAATAGCAAACGACGCAGATATGCTAACCTCGGAGATTGTTACATATTTGTGCCGTTTGCTGTGGAGAATGGTTGCCAAATGACCATACTTTATTTAAAACTTTTTCAAAAAATTAATTGACACACCTCATGACCAGAGAGCTGGCAGTTATTTAGCTTACAGGATTAGTTTAGCTATTCAACGAGGAAATGTTGCGAAACTTCTGGGCACTCTTCCACATGGTAGTTCTTCTAATAATGTTTTTTATTTATAGTTTTAGCCATTTATCTTTATAGTTAGTTTTAGTTTTATTCAAATTGTTTTTTGGGTTCCGTAGCCAAATGGCAAAAAACGGAACCCTTATAGATTTGTCATGTCTGTCTGTCTGTCTGTCTGTCCGTGTCGTGACGGTCGGCACTTATCGGCGGTCGGCGGTGCCTAGGGTATACCGCGTGCCACCGTACGAATGATACGTGGAGCATGCTCACCTTATCTCATCTGCTTCGCGGCTTGTTTCACTCTATCTCCGGTTCCTCTGACGCAGCTGCAGCAGTACGCACCCCCGATCACGCATCTGTCTATAAATATAATACAGCAGGGCAGGTCATCGCCGAGTCGACGGCCTGCCTATAGGCACCCATGTGGATGATTGAGTAACCATAACCATATCAATAGGCTATCGCCTTAATTTATCAATCCACATTCATACATGACTATTCTATCGTAATCTGTACTACCATATCTATATCTCACTGCTATCGAGAGGGACCAGGTTGAGTCGTGCATTTAGTGTAATTGTGATCATGTTACCGCGCCTAACAAAGTGACTTAAGTTCTTTCATATGCATAATACGCTTATACAAAGGTGTGGGGTGTATAGATCTCAGGTGAGCACAACACCCAAGATATATACGTGATGTTAGGACGTCCTTCTTCACCAACCTGAGGGCAGTAAACCCTCAGGACGTGCACGTCCCGGGAACCCTCCCTCCAACAGCCGTTACCTCCCTCTGGACCACAATTGAAACCAGTGTCCTGAGGTTCCTCAGCACCTAGTTGTGACCCAGCCCACGCAACCGTGGCCTCCTCCCCAGCCACGACCCTCACCAATATCATATAGTTCCCGAGATCGTGGTCCTGTGCGATCGGCGCCCATCTTTTGGCCGACCGCGCCCTCTAAGGCCGCGGCATGTCCAAACCTAACCAACGAAATATATTTCGAACACAAAATATAGATGCCTGCAAATTTCACTTACTGGTTACTTGAAATGTTCTTGCCGGGCACTGCTGATTGAAGTTCCAACCCACCATCAAAGCGAGAGTGCACGAACCAGTGGCTAGTCCTAACTGCTTAGCTGCTACCAGGAAAATGTGCTCTCGGTTTTGTCAGTCTTTATATGTGTGCTCTCCGTGGTGCTACTCAAGTACTTCCAGTGTTGCTGTTCTCAGTTACCACAGTTCGCGGATATCTGTCTTACGGATCGTCGCGACATGTCCGTATGTCACAGCCAATTTTTTTCCGAAACTATAAGAACTATACTGCTGAAACTTGGTAAGCAGATGTATTCTGTAAAACGCATGAAGATTTTCACACAAAATAGAAAAAAAACAATAAATTCTGGGAGCTCCCCATACTTAGAACTGAAACTCAAAATTTTTTTTTCATTAAACCCATACTTGTTTGGTAACTATGGATAGGTCTTAAAAATGATATTGAGGTTTCTGTTATCTTTTTTTTCTAAACTGAATATCTTGCGCGAGAGACATTTCCAAAGTGGTAAAATTTGTATGGTCGTCAGATGAGCTTAATATAAGCGAAACCGCCAGATATTGTTAATGGGGCTCAAGAAATAAATCAAATAATAATGTCAAATTTATTAATCAAAAACAATAGAAAAGGTAACTTATTACTGTTACACACTCTGCATTCACGGTGAAGAGGGGCTTCCAATGTCAAATTTATAAATCAAAAACAATAGATAAGGTAACATAACACTGTCACACACTGTTTGTTCACCTCCCTGGGTAGGTGAAGAGGGGCTGCCAATGTCCAATTTATCAATCAAAAACAATAGATAAGGTAACATAATACTGTCACACACTGTGCGTTCACCTCCCAGGGCCGGTAAAGAGGGGCTTCCAATGTTAAATTTACTAATCAAAAACAATAGATAAGGTAACATAATACTGTCACACACTATGGGTTTACATCCCAGGGCAGGTGAAGCGGGGCTTCCAATATCAAATTTATTAATCAAATATTAACTCTTATGATTATTGGATAAATTTTACACGTTTATTTTATATTACATGCACCATCTTGACTCGTGTGATGTAATATTTTTAGTTAAATATTTTAAGTATACTTCTACTACACTAAAACTTTTACATTGCATGTAGTGTTATTCCTGTTATTATCGAAAGATTGCTATAAGTTCATACCTGTAATTGCGAATCAAAACATTAAATATTTGAAACAGATCTCAAAATTTTGCTTGTTATTATTTGAATAATTTTAATATATGTATGTAGATAATTAATTTTTGGGCCCAAAACTGAAAATGCCGGCAAGCAAAAAAAATGTGTTAAACAACTCTTTGCCTCAAACTTGAATGTAAATGACGGAAGTGCTGTACCACCCACTATAACGTGGTGCGTTAAGACCATGCCGAAAAACTCCATAACACAGCGGGAGGTCCGGCGGGCGTAGCTTTCTCTAGACGTTCATAAGTCGAGTGAGCCAAACGTTATATCAGCAGTGGTCCTTAAGCAGTGTGTTCCTGAGTTATGTCCTGTACTCACGCGCCTCTTCGCGCTTGCCTACCAGTCTAAGCAATTTCCGCCTTCATGGAAGACTGCGAATGTCAAGTCGGTGCTCAAAAAGGACGATAGATCAGGACCATCGAATCACAGACTAATCGCTATTACCTCTTTCCTCTCCAAGGAGATTGCCGGTAGTTGCTCTGATAGCATTGACGTTAATACATTCTATAATTCATAATTACTTGCTTTTATTTAACTCACAATGTTTCCTTTTTTTTTCTTCCATCTTTTGGTGGAATCTTACAAGCTTTATTAAACATACTTCTTGTTATCACCCTTCGATAAAATTTTGCATACTTACTAAGCTCTGATGACAATACAATATTCCACAGTTACTTTGACCAACAACTTGTACCAGGGGTAGTCAAAGTCAAAGTTAAAATGTTTTATTCAAACTAGGATTTTACAATCACTTTTTAATCGTCAAAGTTCAACCTAGAGGTGGAGGTGAAAAATTTAAAATCTTCAAAATGGGTATCCGGGTGTTTTGAGAGTCGCAGATCACGAATTTCATGTTCATTATGATGCTATCACCTCTTGGCAGATGCAGGAAGTGCACCTGAAGGTGGACATTAGGGCGGAACGTGAAAAATTTAGTGAAAATTTAATTACTAATGTATTCTCCAAGTTCTCATCACCCAACTTATAAAACTTGGGCAATAAACTATAAAAATTAAATTAAACTATCACTAAAAGTATAAAATAAAAAAAAAGGTAAAAAAAATATTTTTTTATACTTAATCGTTGTAGTCGTACGTGAATATAAAAAAAAATTATATTCATTTTGAAGATTTTATTTTTACTTTTTAGTACAATTTTCCGATAGATTGAATTTTTATATGATTCTAATGTTTTAAGAAAAGCAAGTTTTAAAATGTTTTTTTTTTTCTTTTTTTTTATTTATTCTCACCTCACCTAATTGGTCACGTAAAGTGCGGTTTCAAAGGAAGTTCCTGTCGTGAACGCGCTTAGGTTTATCTCAGGACTTCAAGAAAGAAGTTGTCAGATTTTTTAAAGGGTCGGCAACACGCGAGTAACACCCCTGGTGTTGCAAGTGTCCATTGGCTTACCATAAAGTAAGCCGTTAGCTTGATTGCCACCTTAGTAGTTCAAAAAAAACATAATCATGAACTTTTTGTACAAGGACATCAATTCTCTGAACAAATTTAGAGTAACCAAGTGATATATAATATAAGTACCTAACTTTCAAGTTGATATTTATACCTTTCAAGTTGATATACATTAAGTTAAATAGTGTGCATTTGTTGCCTGACTATTACTTTAAATAGAACTCCCTGCCAGCTCTTTCTGGCAGAAATTAACATTGTTTACATTGTATTGATGATTCAAAAGTGTTCTCAGAAACCTTTTTGACTAAATAAAATTATAAATAAATATTTTTGGACATTACACAAGGCATCGTCTGGCCCCAAAAAAGCAAAGCTTGTGTTATGGATATCAGACAACAGATACAAATACACTTATAACTTTTTTTTGTAAATACATACATATCATACATAATTACACTTAGACTCAAGAAAAACGCAAATGTTTATCACATAAATGTTTGTCCAGAGTGGGAATCGAACCCACACCAGGATGCGAGTAAGTCAAATATATATTATTTGATTGGATAATATTTGCTGAGAAAAACGGCCGTATTAAGCCAGTCTGGCACGCAGCCAGACAGTCACTGAAGTCTTAACTACAAGGATTTCTTTTTACTATTTGAATACGGAATCCTTAAAAAATGCACATAATTTTAGTATTTAACAAAATTTAAACTGGCCGCACACGTGAAAAAATTGATTCAGGGTATGCTGCCTGACCGTGTCAGTTCAGGCGACCTGATGTTAAAAAGTTTGGTTCTGATACATATATATATTTTTATTGGACAAGACAAGAATCATTGTGGTAAATCGTTTAAAAATTATTCAAGAATTTCATACAAATATATTTTTTTTTTTATTCGTCTTCACAACCGCACTAAAAAGTAAAAAAAAACCTTACACTAAAGATATGAAACAGTTATTTTTTGGCATTCGACTTTGTGCGTACCTAAGGTTTATTTTTTAATTTTTAGTGGGGTTTTGAAGGCAAAGTAATTCTTTATTATTTATTTTTTATTTAAGATCTACACAAACGACAAACGACATAGTTAGTTAAATAGATTAGTTAAAATGTATCAGTTTTTTTAAAAAGGGAGTAATTAAAGTTTTAAATGGTCGCCAATTGTAAGTAAGTGTAAGTGCGATTAATGCCCCAGGATGACGTTGCCAGCGTAAATTGTCTACGGTAACCACCATGTATAGCCACCACCATGGTAAGCACCATTAGGAAGGTCGTCTGATTGTTTGCCACTCTTCGTGGAATTAGATTTAATCGAGACCTGGGCACTGTTAAATTTTCTCCTCACTATGTTCCAACACTTTTAAAGTGTATCCGTATGTATTACAAAATATACCTGTAAAATACCAATCTGATATCTTAATCGTCAGGTTTCATATAGATACAGAAAACTAGTCTGTCTGTAACAAGATCACTTTATTAATATCGGCACATTATGTAAGATCTTATTTTTATAATAATAATTTTGAAAGCCAAGGATTGTTTCATACTAGTATATAGATCTCCTGATCTGCAAATCTATGCACTGAAACAAAACTGGTCGTGTGTCGCCATCTGAAGTACTTTATGAAAATAACTTTGATTTAAGGCCTCGACTACATGCATTTGTATTTACAATTTTTTTTTTTAAAACAGATGAGATTTTTTGGCCTGACTAGATAAAAGAAATATTCAAATTTTTGAAGAAAAATTCCCAAAAATGGGGCCTGTAATTGTTATTGAGGTAGTTAGTGTTTTGTGTATTTTAATTACTTAGTCTATGTTCAAAAAAATGTTGCAAAACGTACGTGGATTTCTAAATTTCGAACCACCATTCTGAGCATCCATTCGTCATAATACGTCAACTTTAGCGTAAGACCTCATTTTATTTGAGGTTCGATACCGCTGGGTTTGGGATCGTCGACAATTTTATTCTCAAAGCTTGTCTTTGAATCAAGCTAAAAGGGCGTGGTTCATTTGAACTCCAGAGAAGGCAGCAGTACTCCATGTGGGGAGCACTTGCGGCTTATAAAGTAGCAACCTTTGCCCTTAGCAGAAGTACATACTGCTTTGCTCTGTGCACTGTACACTAAGACATTTTGGATTGGATAACAACTTCACCTCAAATATTTGATTTTTAAATTGATAAGAACAAATGATTTAAGTAACTTTTATATAAAACCTTGTACCGTATTCCAAAATATTACGAATAACCTATGCAACCAATACCTGTCCCGGCGCTGGACGGTCGGCCATTCTAATATACGTAATATTTCGAAAGACGAATCCTTTAATCGTTTTTTTTTTATGTAAACTATATGTATTTATCGTGAAAATCCCTTTAATAATAACATTTTTGGTCAAATTAGTCAGCGTTAGATAACTAATACAAATACTTGTACACTTTTTTGTAAATACTTTGTAATATGTATTGCTAAACACACCATCTCAAGATAAACACAAGTAAGGTTATTGCTATTTCATTGCTAATTCCTTAAGCCCATCCAACTGCCCGAATTAAATTGAAACAAATGTTTTTTACTAAATTACCTATACTCTAAAATAAACTGTGATAAAAGACGCTAATCAAATCAAATCAGCTATATATGGCAACAAAGTGGCTAAGATGGCAACACTGACAAGTAGTAGGTGGACATAGACTTCGAGTTCTGTAATCTGTCCTATCAACTGCTCACGAAATTGGCCACACTTTAAAAAGAGACAAGGTTAACCCGTGGTATCTTTTCTTACAGACAAGACACCACATGTTCGCTTTATCTCTGTCACACTTTTGTGACCATTTTTTTTCACAGCTGGCCAGAAAATGCACTGTTTCCATGTCTATGTACATATGTGGACACTTTACTCATGCGAATTTTGCTGGTCTTGTCACTCACACTGACACGAGGAGCAAAATATGTGGCAAGTCTAGTGGAGAAACTTTGTGGCCAAGATCATGGACCTATTCCACGATGCAACTCTGCAAATCATCAGTCTTCATTCCTCATTATTTGGGTCACAGTGGTCCCACAATTCCAGAACATTCCCCTCTCCATCTCCAAAAGCATTGGGTATACTTTGCAATGTTGAGTTCCGAGATCATTTGTAAGACAAGGTGAAACTGGCGTCCAAAAAACTTGGTGTACCCAACAGAGCGAAGCAGTACTTCACGGCGTCGGGGCAAAAGTTGCAAGTCGCAAGTTCGGCCCCATGCGGAGTACGTTGTTGGTTAGCACATTAGTGGTATAAAAAAAACCTTTCCGAGCCATAGCTGTGACTATGGTTGTTCGGTAAATTGTCTTAATTCGGATTTTATGATGTTTCACGGTACGATTTTTTACATGTTCATAGCTAGGTTATTAATCTATTAATAGATTTCATTATTTAAGTAGATATAATAGCAGCAGTAATGTCTTCTTTTAATACTCATCGCTTCAACTACAAAAAAAGGAGAAAGCATGTAGTCCGAGCCTTAGATTGGTTAAGAAGTAAAATATTCTCATTGATAGAAGAAATGCTCCCGAGACTTCCGTTTTCAAAAATATTTTTTGTGAATTTTGTCAGTCGCTATTTTGTTTTACTGGCAGAACCATTATTCGAGTATTGTAGATTTGTTGTATACAAGTTCATTTGGTTTTCACATTATTTTAGACAAAATGATCAATTTTGCTTTTATGAAAGTTTTTAGTATATTGGTGCCATTATTTTGTATTAGCCGAGCTTTTGAGATGACGCAGAAAGACTTCGACATAGAAAAGGTGAGTTAATTCAGTTATTTACCCAACTGATTTGTTTCAAAAGCCTGTTTTGGTCAATATCAAGTGTTCTGTATTGTCTACAGCAAATTTTACTGTATATTATATTTTACTATGAAATACTACCTAAAAGAAATATAGCACAATATACCTGTTTGTACCGGAAACCTCTAAAAAGTACAACTTAGAGCTGGCGACATAGCTTACCGAGAAACCGCAAGTAATAAACGAAGTTAACCTTTCAAATAGATAGTTATTTGATTCAGGTCTAAAATACACGAAATCTTATGGTTGCCGATGTTGGGCGTTTATTGCACCTTGTCATGGTGAAGTAGTGTTATGTCAAAACCACTTGCCTAAATATACGTTTTCGTATATCGCCGTACTACGAACTTGTGGTCGTATTGAACATTTTTTAAATGCTGACGTATTATAGCAATATAGCAACCATAGTGTGTACAAAAATTGTATGAATGCAGATTTTTGAGTGCACTGCGCTCCAATGCAGACCTGCTGGGTGATTTTATAACCAATCGTACCTATCGAATCGATTATACCACTTGTCGTGTGCGTGCTGGTATAGAATGATACACAATATCTACGCATGCGGCAATAGTTACTTAGTTACTTAGCCAGTGCTACAGGTTTTCTTTAAGCATCGCAACAAACTGCACGACAAAAATCGTATTGACTTCTCTTGAGAAGTTATTGGAATAGGTCCGAAAATCGAAATCGATAATTTTGTGTTTTCTTTACGTTTTAAGACTTGGAGAATCATTTGCAATCATTATTAGAATGATGTTTGTTTTTGTGTGTGTGTGTGTGTTGTGTGTACGTATGTATGTATGTATGTAAACATATTTTGGCTTTCGATTCCTCAATAACTACTGGACGAATCGCTCTGATGACATATTAATCGATACGCCACGTCATGACTTAGATCTGAAAGGAGGAGTAAATAAATCGTTCCAGCGGTTCGTTTTTTATCCGTAAAAAACTGACTTTTTTATGCACGCAACATAAATTTCATGTATAATTTCATGTATCGAGGGGTAGTAAAGGGTTTTCGAGGGTGCTGATTTCGATTTTTTTATCAGTTTTTTAAAATTCAAAATGGCGAATCCAATATGACGTAATTTTTTTTGTAAAAGAATTTTTCTCAAGAGAAGTTGCACGTACGGTACTCGCTGCCAAACCATTTTTTTATAAATTAAAGACTGTCATTTTTCCTTTTTGGATCTGCTAAAAAATCAGGAGGAAAGTTTTGTGGACTCTTCTGTATAAATATTTAAACAATGCATGCGTTAAGCTCTGGCTGATCGAACTAAGACTTACTTCCAGCTTCCAACTTCAACTTCCAACTAAGTGTGGCTGAGGTCTAACTTAAGAACTATGTGCTTGCCTCCCCTCACAGATCTCTGAAAGAGCCCCCTTGGCAGATTTCTAAAGGCGCCCTATTTTTCACACGAAATTATCCTTTGTATTAACTTTCAAAGTCAGTCAGTCAAAATGGTTTATTCAAATAAGGATTTTACAATCACTTTTGAATCGTCAAAGTTATAAAATATTATTTTTTGAACCGCCGGTTCACAATGTTGTTGATTTCTACCGAGAAGAATCCGGCAAGAAACTCTATAGTTACTCTTTTAAAAACACTATCAATAATACAAATAGTATTTTTGATAGTGTTTTTAAAAGTTAAAAAATATAACTTTAGTTAAAAAATATCGTTTTTAAGTAGAAAAGTTTATTTATTAAGATCAAAGTGTGTATTTGTTAAATATGTTGATACAAAGGCTAGTTTACACTAGTCAAGTAATAGGCGACAGAGTCGAAGACCGAGCGATAAAAAACAGGCCAACTCGGCTAATTTAAATGAAAAGGCAGGTAAACTGGTCCCGAGTACTGAGCGAATCGAGTAGTCTCGCGCGCAGCGCAATTGCGTGGCCGAATTCCCCCACCACATATTTTACTTGACTCAGTATGCCTACTCACCCTGTGTAAACCGTCGACAGTCGGAAAGCGAGATGAATCTTCTGACTCTTGATTCTTCTATTAAATCTTCGATTTCATACAATAAAATATTAAGAGCCTTTTTAGGCTCCTATGTATTACTTCTCCGTTACCATTTTCCAATTCACCAACACGGCACAGTACTTTACCGGAGGTTACTGGGCCCAATTACTATACCAATTTAAATAGTGGAAGGCGAGTCGAGTAAAGACCGAGTTGCTAGGCCGAGCTGCTGGCGTAATGTAAACTCTGCTTTACCATCCAATTTACCTGATGTTGGATACTTTTTATCCTGATGTGTTCCTAAATAGGATAGATTTTTCGGCAGGTGATGCCGCGAGGCACTATTCCTTAGTGTCGCAACGAACAACATGTAAAAAGAAATAGAATACCTAGCAAAAGATTTATCGACGTGTGAATCCGTAGGGCAATATTCCTTATCGTTGAATTGCTGTAATTTTTTGCGCCAGTGTAGCCGCGGGCAACTTTCATTGAGTCCAGTAATTTTACAAAATATTAGTATAAGTCGCAGCACGTAAGTGGAACCATGCGCAGTAATACATTTTCGGGTCCATTGAGGTGGGGAATGCGGTGCGCCAGCGCGTCATTGAGGTGGGGAATGCGGTGCGCCAGCGCGTCATTGAGGTGGGGAATGCGGTGCGCCAGCGCGTCATTGAGAGCGCCCTTGTGTCGTGAACGTAGGCGCGAGAGCGAGAGCGAGAGCGCACGCTGCTTTAGATCTCTAGAATAATCCACGCGTCATTATAGTAATTAGTCAAGTAATTAGAGCAACAAAGCGCATTGGTTCTTTATTTTATGTTTTGTTTATTAAATACTATTTTAATGTCTAAACGTGTATGATTATAAAATTTAAGAAAAAAAGAAGAAAAAAAAAAGCCTTTCCTCCCCGCGACAAACTATTTACATGCCAAATTTGCCCGCGGTTCCACCAGCCCTTAATTCGGTTATCGGTGTAGGATTACACTGGCAACTCTTCAATTCGAGAAAAAACCCGACTCACACTTTACGTTTTAAGTAGCCTATATCCTTTCTCGGGACTTAAACTACCTCCATGCCAAATTTTATCTTAATCAGTACAGCAGTTTAAGCGTGTAGAGGTAAGACAGAGATACGTAATTTCGCATTTATAATATTAGTATGGATTTGGATTTATATTTAAGAAAATAAACCGACTTTTAACGTTTTCAAGTAGCCTATGTGTTACACAGTGGCTTTTGGAAGAAAACACAGGATTATCAATTTAACACAAATTTAATTTTCTCTGATTATATTACATTACACAAAAACACTAAATCACTCTAATGACAAATGTCACAGTAATGAGATTACATCCTCTTTGCACAAACCTCATAGACTAAGATTATAGACCTCTTTGCTCTAACACTCCCCCTTAATCTCATTCCCATTCTACACAATTCAAACTCATTCCTCTTACACACCACTCATACTTTCCTCTCAAAAGTGGTTAAGTCAAAACATCGGCCACCAAGTGATATATATTTATATCTCCTTATATTTCAGTTCTATTTGCCCTAACTCCACAGCCTCACGCTCAAAGTGATGCGTACATCCACATGCTTTGTTTTTTGATGATGTATAGGGTTTTTGGCCATTGCTATGGTTGATTGAATATCACTATATATAGTGATGACATTCTCTTCTACATCAGTCAGCTCAGCAATAAATCTTCGTAGGATTATAGCTTCCTTAGCAGCTTCCGAACAAGATACATATTCTGCTTCAGCAGTTGATAAGGCTACAGTTCGTTGTTTCTTGCTTTGCTATGAAACTGCACCTCCTTGACTCAGAAATACTGACCCAGAATATGATCTTCGGTCCCTGTCACCTGCAAAATCAGAATCAGCATATACCTATATAGCATTGAATTGAATCAGGCTGTTGACAACATAGGCAATATTAGGCTTGTGCATACGGCCAAGTACATGAGTGACTATCAACGCTAATAGGTAACGTATAATTTTTAGTTTTATTTCTGTCTGAGTTTCAGCAAAGTTAGTAAATTCTTTAACTTTATCAAAAGTCTAGTTTTTCGATTTCAAAAAAATAAAAAAAAGTCTTCCTTGTAAGGTCATCAATAAAAGTTATAAATTATGTATACCCACCAAACGATCGCTCATAGGACCACACAGATCTGTATGCACTAACCCAAGAACTACATTAGCTCGAGTAGAAACAACCTTTTGAAACGGCTGCTTCGTTTGTTTTCCTTTTACACACACTACGCATTCTAATTAACTAGAACAGTTAGGAAAACTCACCCCTGTAGCCATAGTGTCTTTAAGTAATAAAAGGTTACGTACTCCAAGGTTTGCTGCCCGTCTATGCCATAGAACCAACTCCTCTCTAACTGTAGTAGTTAATGCTATGCTCTATGAACAATATTTC
Organism: Apoda limacodes; assembly: GCA_946406115.1. Taxonomy (NCBI): domain Eukaryota; kingdom Metazoa; phylum Arthropoda; class Insecta; order Lepidoptera; family Limacodidae; genus Apoda; species Apoda limacodes. The sequence goes on from OX291550.1 coordinate 28,738,622, forward strand.
ACTTTATAAATACCACTGTCTTCATTACCAGCATACAAAACGTCACCTGTAATCTTTTAATCAAGTTTTACAATTTGAAAACCTTTTTCTAAAAATACAACCGCAAGAACTCTCTTTGTAATAGTACTCACGCTCAATTCTCTTGAATCGAGGATCCACTCTTCAGTTGCGTTACTCCCAGCTCCAACAGCCATCGCCAATGACATCAAAGCTTCCTTCTTCTGATTTGCATTTTCACTACAATCTCTTGCTTTATTGGGACCGTCACATATAAAGCATTTCAATGTGCGCATATGTTTGTCAAACCGCTTTCCTTTCCAAGGTTTTTAAACAAGGAATGCAGTATTCTGACTGACACTAGTACTACTACCAGCTGAGTATGAATCTTCCATTTGAAAAAGTTTCATTGTAACGTAATCTGTGGTTAATACTATATTAGTATTTTCAATAGCCAATCTCATAGACTGAAATGTGTCGGTCAAACCTTGAAGCATCAAGGCAGCAAGGAGTTCATCAACTTTGTTTCCTAGGTCGCGCAGCTGCTGTGCTACCGTCATTGTTTCTGTCACAAAATCTCTGACTGATGCAAACTGCTCTAGTTTTAGGCTTACCAACTTCGATAAAGTGCAGCGATTGTAAACAGCCTTGTCTTCAAAAGCTGTCCTCAAGGCATCCCAAGCTTCTTTTGCCGTTTGTGTGAGCCGTACATGATCAAGACAATCTGGCCTGACTAGCAAACAAATCTTAGCTCTCGACTTTTGGTCTCTCTGTACGCCTAAAACATTGCTACAAGACAATGTGGCCTGACTAGCAAACAAATCTTGGCTCTCGCGTTTTGGTCTCTCCTTACGCCTAAAACATCACTACAAGACAATGCGGCCTGACTAGCAAACAAATCTTGGCTCTCGCCTTTTGGTCTCTCTTTACGCCGAAAACATCACTAGCATCTGGTGTTGTAATTGTGTACTCCAATAAGTCTTCGTGAATCAGATAGATTTCCATCAAAAACTTTAATGTATTATAATCGGAACTACCATCAAGCTATTCGATTGTCGGTAAACTCTTACCTGGGTATTGCATCGGTTGACATCTCTCAAATCAAACAGAATTTGTGTCTACAACATTCGTATTTTGAGTTTTCTCCATAATGGAACACTCTTGTAGTGCTGTTACCATAACCTGTTACGCAGTGGCACTTGGAAGAAAACACAGGATTATCAATTTAACCCAAATATAATTTTCTGATTATATTACTTACACGAAAACAATAAAGTCACTCTTATAACAAATGTCACAGTAATGAGATTACATCCTCTTTGCACAAAACTTATAGACTAAGATTATCGACCTCCTTGCTCTAACACTATGTTAATACCCTTGATTTAAATTACCTCCATGCCAAATTTTATCTTTATCGGTTCAGCAGTTTAAGCGTGTATAGATAATAGCTTAGACTGAGTAACGTTAGCATTAAATGCGAAAATATTATTAATTATATTTATATTGATATGGATTGGCGTATTAAATAGCTACTTGCAACCGTTAGATATGTATTTGAGTCGTTATTATTTGCTTATTTTATATATTTGTAGTGGGGCCGCTATATACCCTGAGTATACGCAAAGAAAGTTTTATAGATTTTTCCACTGAGTTCTTAGTACTTTGCCGGTGTTTGAACCCTTTATTTTTTTGCTATACTGCACCGCGTGGCCCTCCTCCTTTTCCTTATCTATGTATGACAGTTGACCTACTGACACTGGTGTGAAAGCACGGTCGGCGCGTGTGCACATTGCAAATTTGGACCTAATCCCGTGAACCTTAAACTGCAGTGCGTGTCGAGCAGTGCTTGTCGAGCAGTGCTATACCTTACCTACATTTTTGGAGCAGTAGCGTAGTTTCGTCCCCTTCAATTTTATAAGTAAATTGTATTCCCCCCTCTTTCAGCTTCCACTGTAGGTAATATATTTTAATTAATTTCGAAGTAGAAATGTGCTTGTGACGTCACATGTTTACGACTAAGAGACAAGTACGTACCTGGTTATATTATCTATGCATATTGTTTTGCAAAGTGTGTTCCGACCGCAAGCCTTTACCAAGCTAGTTGAATTTTTTTACTGCAGAGATTACCTAACCTACCTATAACATGCACTATTTATAAACGGTATACCTACTGTGTACAAATATAAGTGATTATCGGAAAGGTATGGGCACAGTTAGATTGAGTGGAAGTATGAGTATACCTATGAGTACGAGAGTTATAAGGCGGTCTTGACCCTTCAATTAATACTCATGAGTATACTCCAATTTAAGACTTAGTAAGGTCAGTTCGGGACAAGGTGGAAGACCTACGATTTAAGTATTCCGAGTTACGTCCGACACAGTCTGATGTTTCTAACCCTACGGCTTTTAGCACTCCTATTAAAAATATCCCACCTCTTTCTGATTCGAGAACTTCTAATCGTCTCCCGGACTTGCCTATCCCAAAATTTTCTGGACGTGGATTTCTGGACACATGGATAAGTTTTGGTGATCAGTTCGATAGTGTTGTTGATTCACAAAATAATCTATCTCCTACTGTAAAGTTACAGTACTTGGTCGGCGCACTGTCTGACGAACCACGGCGCCTTTTTAACATTTAAAAATAGAAGCGGTAAATTATCAAATTGCTCGTAACCTATTGAAACGTAGGTACCACAACACCAGAGTGCTAACGAATACCTACATAGCCCAAATACCGAGTTTACCCGACATAACCAGCAAACTTACTGGTTTACGCGCTAGATTTTTTGAATCCCTTACTTACGGCCTATCACTGTTTAGAGCGCTTGGAATTGCCTGTAAAGTCTTTGTCATATACGCTAGTACACGTTAGTTTAACAAAATTGTCATCCGACTTAAAATCGCGCTTTGAACGTCGATATGGTGGTGACAAAAATGAACTCCCTAAATTTGAGCAGCTGGTTACATTTTTGGAAGATGAGTGTAGACACCATGATAATGTGGGAAACGCATCGCTTGTTGATGCAATTCCTTCTAAATTCAGTGCGCGCCTTTATGTTACACAGTGGCTCTTAAAAGAAAACACTGGATTATAACTAAATATATATTTGGGTTTAGTTATAAAGATATAACTAAACCCAAATATAATTTTCCACTGATTATATAAATCACTCTTATGACAAATGTCACAGTAATGAGATTACATCCTCTTTGCACAAACCTCATAGACTAAGATTATCAACCTCTTTGCTCTAACACTCCTCCTGAATCTCATTTACTCATTCTACACAAAGCTCAAACCCATTCCTCTTACGCACCACTCATACTTTCCTCTCAAAAGTGGTTAAGTCAAAATATCGGCCCCCAAGTAATATATATTTATATCTCCTTATATATCAGTTCTATTTGCCCTAACTCCACAGCCTTACGCACAAAGTGATGGCGTACATCCACATGCTTTGTTTTTTGATGATGTATAGGGTTTTTGGCTATTGCTATGTCTGATTGACTTTCACTTTATACAGTGATGATGTTCTCTTCTAGATCAGTCAGCTCGCAATAAATCTTCGTAGGATTATAGCTTCCTTAGCAGCTTCCGAACAAGATACATATTCTGCTTCAGCAGTTGATAAGGCTACAGTTCGTTGTTTTTTGCTTTGCCATGAAACACCTCGACTCAGAAATACTGACCCAGAGTATGATCTTCGGTCACTGTCACCTGCAAAATCAGCATCAGCATATCCTTCAACGATTTCATGACGTTCCTCCCTTAGGTATGTTAAGCCAAGCGTCTTGGTACCTTTTAGATAGCGTAACACCCTCTTGGCAGCTATCTAATGTTGATAAATTGACTAAGACCGTTGACAACATAGGCTATATCAGGCCTTGTGCATACGGCCAAGTACATGAGTGAACCTATCAACGCTTGGTATGATACCCTCTCATCTAGATTCTTATCAGGTACAGGCTTCTCCAGCCTTTTACCTGGCGCTACTAGTGTAGCTACTGGCTTACAATCTTCCATGTTAAAATATCTCAGCAGCTTATCTATGTAAGTCTGCTGATGTAGCTTGATTCCATCTGCATTTTGTAAAATGTGAATTCCCAGCATAAGTTCTGCTCTTCTAAGATCCTTCATCTCAAACCTGGACATGAGCTCTTGTTTCACCTTAAGCATGACCTCTTAATGGTTCCAAAATATGAGTGTCATCAACATGTACCACAACTATAATGACCTTGTCATACTTTGTTCACACATGGTACACTCTTTTGGAGCCTTTTCAAGCCCATAAAGGAATTTCCGCAATAAGCAGACTTCTTCCCTTTGACAACTGAACCCTCCGGTTGCTTCATGTATATGATCTCGTTTAAGTCTCCATTAAGGAAAACTAGTGATAACGTATCGTGATAGTCGAAACTTCACTTCTCTTCTTCTTCTTGACAATGCATCTTCGATTCTCAGTGGATTATCCATTCCTATCGCAGCTTGGTAAGTAACGAAATCAGGAAATTCTTTTTCTTTACTTTGTCTCTGAAGGTATCTTTTTCCTTCAACTTCTTCGTTGCTCTCAGTACAAGCCTGTTCTACTGGTATCTCTTCAAGTTCTGTTGTTGGTTCTCCTACTTCAACTAAAACATTCTGTGCAGGTTCAGATAGAGCGTCATCACTATTCTGCACCTCCAGTTCAAGAATAGGCTCCACAGCTTTTGAGTCTCTCTCCACTACTCCTTTTTGGACTAGATCTTCAATTTCTCCAGCATCAGATAGCGGGTCAATCCCTTCTCCTAATTTAGGTCCTTCGCTTCTGGTGTGATACCACTGATTTAAAAAAAAACACATCTCTACCCTTGTACAGTTTGCCTGTAGATCAATCAGACGATAAACCTTTGAATAATCGAAGTAACTCTTTGCTTTTAGATTCCCACTTTGTAAGTTTCTGGTCTGGAACATTAAGGTAAGCTTTGAATCCAAAAACTCTAATTAGACTTAAGTCTACCTTTGTTCCAGTCCACATCTCCTCTAAAGTCTTACCTTTGACTGCCAGTGTGGGCGACCATTTTTTCCGCCCAGAACTGTGTGTCCGAGACCTGCTTCCTGCAACATCGACCGCGCCTTATCGATGATTGTCCTATTCGCTCTCTCAGCTACACCGTTTTGCTGAGGAGTAAAGTCCACTGTCAGCTGATATATAATTCCCTTTGATTTTAAATATTCATCCATCCGCCCATTGACATACTCTTTTGCACTGTTCGACCGTATAATTTTTAAGTTTTTTTCCCTGTCACGAGTTTTAGCAAAGTTAGTTAATTCATTTACCTTATCAAAAGTCTCATTTTTAGATTTTTAACAATAAATAAGTCTTCCTTGAAAGGTCATCAGTAAAAGTAGATATTTATACCTTCCAAACAACTTATCGCTCATAGGACCACACAGATCTGTATGCACTAACCCAAGAACTACATTAGCTCGACTACCAACGACCTTTTTAAAAGGCTGTTTCGTTTGTTTTCCTTTTACACACGCTACGCATTCTAATTTACTAGAACAGTTAGAAAAACTCACCCCTGTAGCCATAGTGTCTTTAAGTAATAAAAGGTTACGTACTCCTAGGTGTGACATCCGTCTATGCCATAAAACCAACTCATCACTAACTGTAGTAGTTAATGCTATACTCTGTGAACAATATTTCATTTTATAGATACCATTGTCTTCATTACCTGCTTACAAAACTTCACCTGTAATCTTAATTAATCTTAATCTTAAATCATCGGGTTTTACAATCTGAAAACCTTTTTCTAAGAATACAACTACAAGTCCTCTCTTTGCAATAGAACTCACGCTTAATAAGTTATTTGCTAAACCTGGTACATACAAAACATCTCTTAACAAAATTCCTTGCGTCTTATTAACCACCTTACCCATTCCAGCTCCGCATACATTCCCTCCATTTGCGCATGCAACCTTAATTTCTCTAGTACACATTTTGTAGTCTGAAAGCCAGTTACGCCTAGCAACAGCCATCGCCAATGACATCAAAGCTTCCTTCTTATGTTTTGGATGATCCGTCACATATAAAGCATTTCAATGTGCGCATATGTTTGTCAAACCGCTTTCCTTTCCAAGGTTTTTAAACAAGGAATGCAGTATTCTGACTTGCACTAGTACTACTACCAGCTGAGTAGGAATCTGCCATTTGAAAAAGTATATTAACGTATTCGTGGTTAATACTGTATTGGTATTTTCAAAAGCCTCGTCTCGTAGGCTGAAATGTGTCAGTCAAACCTTGAAGCATCAAGACGGCAAGGAGTTCATCAACTTCCTTTCCTAGGTCGCGCAGCTCCTGTTCTAACGTTATTGTTGCTGTGACATAATCTCTGACTAATGTAAACTGCTCCAGTTTTCGGCTTATCAACTTCAATAGAAGTCAGCAGCCATTGTTAACACCTTTGTCTTCAAAAGCTGTCCTCAATGCATCCCAAGCTGCTTTTGTCGTTTTTGCTAGCCGTACATTAACAAGACAATGTGGCCTGACTAGCAAATAAATCTTGGCTCTCGCCTTTGGGTCTCTGTGTACGACTAAAACATCTAAACAAGACATTGTGGCCTGACTAGCAAACAAATCTTGGCTCTCGCCTTTTGGTCTCTCTTTACGCCTAAAACATCACTAAAAGACAATGTGGCCTGACTAGCAAACAAATCTTGGCTCTCGCCTTTTGGTCTCTCTTTGGTGTGTAAGGTTGCCAGAGCTCTTTGAGGATTCGCCGAGCATGACAGCAACAAGGTCATGCTCGGCGTAGACGCGGCGTGCTGGTTCGGCGGTCAGGGATACCTGATGAAACGGCTGACCGCTGGCCGCCCGCAGGTTGAACGGGATCCCGAACCCAGGGATCACTTAATCTTCGCCCTAGGAGGCTGATCCGCCAGCCTGTGTAAAGTATCTGAAGTGGTAGTCGTGCCGGGGAAGGAGACTGGAGTGGACCCGGCTACTACAACAGAGGGGGGTCAGGGGCCCTTCCGCTCGCTGTGCCAGCAACCGTATTATCTGTGGCGAGCTTCGTTAGTCTTAGAACCGCACCTTTTGTCCTCTAAGCTGTCTGTGCAGTGAATCCTCATCCTTAGTCTTAGTAACTTTTTTTATATATCATAGACTGATTATCAACCTCTTTGCTTTAACATCTCTACCTAAACATACCTATGTGACCACACAGACACCCTTAAAACCTATGTCATGTTGTCACCTGTGTACTAGTACATCCCATTATTTAAGAGAGTGCCCAAATTTATTAAGACCAGTCCTAGTGAACGTTCTAAGTTTGTCCTGGCTAATAACTTATGCTACCGGTGCTTAGACAAACATATTATGGCCCAGTGCAAATATGATTACCGTTGTGCTACATCCTCTCACTATACTATGCTATGTTTTAATAACCCTCATTATCCGGAATATCCAAAAAAGTCGTGCGTCCCATTAATTACAATCGCACATCCTTTCGTGATGCTCCTACTCAATAACAGCGTAAGTCACCTCCTCGCACGAGCTGGGGTGCTCGCTATCATTATTCAAAAAGTAACCCTGCACGTAGAACACCTTTGCATTTACCTCGCCGTACACCTCAGCGTTCTCCTCACCACTCAGACCACCACTCCCCCTTACAGTCAACAGAGACACGTTCCTTCCAGAATTCGTCCCGGCGAAGTTCCGAATCTCATTATGAAACCTAAACGCACGCAATAAAATAGTATTGTAATTAGTTTGTAAAGCTAGTTGTAGTTAATTTACTTGACGATTCGAAAGTGTTCTTAGTAACCCATTTGAATAAATAGATTTTCATTGATTGATTGATATCAGCCATCATATTTTCGTAGACAAAGTAACAATTTCAGTGATACCTCCCGAGTGAGAGGTGGGACCTCGCGTAATGCATAACTAGCTGTACATTGCCAACCCCAGTCCCTTTCTCTACAAGTGTTCCTCAAAATACCTTAGTGTTCTACTGCCTTAGTCCACGTGAAAACTACTAACGGTTACGTAGAGTCCCGTGCATTGTGTGATGCTGGCGCTCAAGGTCGTTACGAACTTAGTTGTTGATCGTATAAACATACTTATATCTCCCTCTTGCACGCCTGTCCGAGGGATCGGTAATCGGTAATCGGTACTGTCAGTTTGTCGATAAAACCTGTGTATTGTGATTACCCTGAGACCCACAGCCATGGTTGTTGATTTTATCGCTAATATACACCCAGAAGTCTTATTACCTAAAAATATAGTGAGATGTACCGGTACCTTAAGCAGATCCTTGCTTTCATAAACCAGGCCCTATTAATATACTCCTTGGCGCTGATGTCTTCGGTACTTTATTAAAAGGGGATAAAGTACTGACAGCGCTGTCTACTATATTTGGCTATACATTATCCGGTCCAGTCGAAGGCAGTTTTTTAGAAGTAGTCACCTATGACTGGAGTGTCTTTAACCATTATTGGAGAGCGGTTCTGGCAAATTGAAGAAACCACTCACTTACCTCCTTCTAATCCATTAGACCAAGAGTGTGAGTTCCTTTTTAAAAAAGTTGAAAAACTTGATGGCCAATTTACGGTTCGGCTATCCTTTTTAACAGATTGTCCTTTCCTTGGTGAATCCAGAGTTATCGCATATAAAAGCTTTCTCAACCTTAAAACACGTATGCAATTGAATCCTGCTCTTCGCGACTATATAGCGTTTATGCGAGAGTACATAACCCTAGGCCACATGTCGTTGTCCAAAGCTCCCGCCCTACAGACTTACAAACCGATGGCGTAGTGACATAAATAAGTGTTCAATTATTGTAACCTAAATTAAATAAATAATATTGATTGATTGATAACCTTTTTACTAATAAACACTATTTCATCCCACACCATGGTGTGTTCAAAAGTAGTGAAGAAAAAAATCGTGTTGTATTCAACGGCAGCAGTCCCTCTTCGTCTGGTAAATCCCTAAATCAGTGCCTACATACCGGACCTATGTTACAAAAAGACATCACTCATATAACAGAACAGAGCGAAGCAGTACTTCACGTCTAGGCAAAGGTTGTTACTTTACAAGTCGCAAGTTCGGCCCCATATGCAGTACTGCTGCCATCTCTGGGCAGGTGCACCCGGATACCAGCTTGGCCCTTTTGACTCGGTTCAACGACGGGCTGTGAGAATTGTCGACGATTCCAAACTCACTTGCGGTATAAGCCCTTAAGTCTGAGGAGAGACTTTGCCTCTCTGTGTGTGTTCTACTGCTTGTACAATGGGTTGTGTTCTGAGGAATTGTTCAATATGATGCCCACGGCTACTTTCTACCATCGCACCGCTCGCCATCGGCAGGGAATTCATTCTCACACTTTAGAACCTAAATGGTCGCGTACAGTGCGGTTTCAGAGAAACGCTTAAGTTGTGGAATGAGCTCCCTGCCAAGGTTTTCTGCAAGGACTACAGTATGAAGTTCTTCAAGAAAGAATTTATTAGATTTCTGAAGGGTCGGCAACGCGCAAGTGATACCCCTGGTGTTGCAAGAGTCCATAGGCTACGGTGACTGCTTACCATCAGGCGGACCGTAAGCTTGTTTGCCACCTTAGTGGTATAAAAAAAAAAAAAAAAAAAAAAAAAAAAAAAAAATCCTCCTGAATTTCAGACGGCATTTTGTCGTTTTTGTGACACACATCAAGATAAGGTATCGAATGACCAGGGTCTACCCAGATAGTCGATAGTACTAGTTGGTATTGTGGCGCGAATCTAACTTTCTAACTATATCTAACTTTGATAAATTGTGTACCTTCGAGTTAAATACAAACACCTACGTTCTGCGTTCTAGCCCTTTTATAGCCTTACGTGTCCTATTAGAACTTGTAGAACAAGAGAAATCCACCTTTCCCAATGCTGCTAAAATCCTAGAGAACGATATCTATGTCGACGATGTCTTGTCGGGAGTATCATCGTTAAAGTAAGCTCGTATCCTCAAACAAGAGCTTATAAACATTATGAAAGCGGGGTGATTATGAATTGCGAAAGTGGGTCAGTAATGATCCAGCTCTTTTGAATGACCTACCACCTGATCACCTGCAAATAGTCCACTCCTTTCAAGACACTAATAATCCAGACAGTGTCAATTTTAAGTGTGCAATATAATCTTTGCAATGATGCTAATATGATAGGTAAACCTATAGATTTTATTTTGAACTCTTAGAAACAGTAACCAAAATCCCTTATTGCCAGAATATATGTGAATAGCTTGTTCTTTTCATAATTAAGGCTAAATTCCTTATGCAACGGATGTGGTTATCAGGTCTTATTTGGGATGATCCCCTTAGTCTTGAAATGTTATCTGAGTGGAATTTATTTGCCCAAGACCTACATATAATGTGCAGTAAGTTTTTTTTTCCCGACACATAACTAGCGGAGAAACAGTCTGTCACTATTCACGGTTTTTGCGATGCATCTGAGGCTGGCTATGCTATATTTTCAAAACCAAATTTCGGAACCGGTTTCCAAAAAAGAAAAAAGTTTCTTGTACCGAACCCAGTTTCCAAATAAGAATATTATTTCTTTTTTTGAAAACAGTTGCCAATTAAAAAAAAAATCCTGTATCGAAACTCCTTTTACAAGACGTAATCTGTCAAGTATAATTGGTGATCTGACTAATACATTTTATTGAAAAGAGCAATAGGGCAACAGTTTATATTTATTAGCCCCTTTGCTTAGTTAGTGGAATTTTGTTGTTGTTAATTAACAAAATTAATTAAGTACCTACTATGAGTTTTTTAAATTAAAAACAGACCATAGTTTCGAAACAGGATTTTTTTGTTTCAATTGCTGACTAGTTTCGAAAAAAGAATTGTTTTTACTAGGAAACCTGGTTTCGGTAGAAGAAATTTTTTTTTTTGGAAACTTGTTTCGAAACTTGGTTTCGAAAGCGGCGGAAGGGGCTGCCTCGGTTAATTTAAGAGCTGAAGATGATACTGGAAATTCCTCCATTCGACTTTTAATGGCCAAAAAGTAAAGTTGCCCCTGTTCGGACTCATTTTACAATACCTAAATTTTCCTTTAGTCTTAAAATCCCTCCACACAATCTTCAAACCTTTGAAGCTAACCGCGTGTCCCGCATCAATGACTCTGACATATTGCTTCACGTGGCCTCCTTGTCTCCCCTTTAGTTGATCACCCACTTTGGTGGTCTCTCCACTGGCTTAAAAAGCCTATATGTGAGTGGCCTTCAAGTGAAGTCTTATAACCTTCCCAGACTAACAGTGTTTATTGACAGTTAAAACCAGCTCTTCCATTGATTTTACCCATATTGTAGAGCGTTACAATTCTTTTGAAAAACTTATGTGTTATAGGGTACATCCGTCGATTTATCCATAACACAAAAGATCCTAATTCCCGGATATATATCCCAAACCTAATGTCTGAAGAAAGGAAGGAGTACCTACTGTAAAATTAATACAGACTGATTCTTTTGCTTGTAAACTAGAATGTTGACAGCGCGGCAAAACTCTTCGTTCCTCATTGAGACGTCTTAACCCATTTATTGACCAACGTGGCCTCATTCGGGTCGGCGGTCGTTTGAGAAACTCGCACCTTCCCTACGACGCAAGACTCTCTAAAAATGCGTCATTTTGTAAAACTTTTGATATTCCACTATCACATTTAAAAAATCCCATATCGGTTAAAATGCCTTCCAAATTATTATAACTCGTGAATACTGGGTCCTTTCTGCCCGCTCAGCTATTCAAAGTGTCACTTATAAGTGGTTGCCTTGTTATCGTCTAAAAGCTACGTGTCCTAGCCACCCATGGGCGACCTACTGAAAGACCGTGTTACGGCAGTTAGTTTTTGATGGCGTAGGTACTTCTTGTAATCGGAAAATCACAAAGATTTACCTATGCGTGTTTGTCATCTAAAACTGTACATTATGAGGTTGTGTCAACGACGGAGGCTTTTATAGCAACGTTATCGCGGTTTTGCTCGCGCCGTTGGATACCGAATACTGTGGTCGAAATTATGTAGGTGCTAATAATTACTAACGGATGTCAAAAACTTCCTAACCCTAAATCATCTATTGGTTCTCGATTAGCAAAACGCGGAATAAAGTGGCTTTTTGACCCCCCTGCCTGTCCTGTCGGCCAAAACACATCTCAAACGTGTCATTGGAGAGACGCCTCTCACATTCGATGAGTTAACTATCGTATTCGCAAAGACAGAGGCAGCTCTCAATTCCCGTCCTCTTTGTCCTTTGTCTCAAGATCACAGTGACTTAGAGGTATTAATATTAATTCCTGGTCATTTTTTGATAGGGCAAACCTTAAATGCGATACCGGAGTACCCTTACCATAATCAAAAGATCGGTTGACACGTATTCAATTAGTGCAACAAATAACGCAAAATTTTTAGACGCGATGGCACCTAGAGTATTTGTCAACCTTACAATCGCGACAGTTATGAACATCTAATGTATGTCCATCAACAATAGGTGAACTCGTTCTTATAACAGAAGATAATGTTCCCCCTTTAGGATGTCGTCGTGGTCATCACACACACCCGGGACAAGACAACGTAGTTCGCGTAGTCAATGTCAGGACCCCTACTGGTGTATTTAAGCGAGCCCTCACGAAAATAGTACGCCTTCTTTTTGCTAAGATCCTTGTCTTTCGTAAACACTTTATGTTACTGCACCGCGCGGCCCTCTTCCTTTTCCTTATTTATTTATGACACTGGTGTGAACGCATGGTCTGCGCGTGTGCATCTACATAGCAATTTTGGACCTAACCCTGTGAACCTTAAACTGCAGTGCTTGTGAGCAGTGCTATACCAATCATGTTGGATCTGCAGTGATTTTATGAACTCCTATATCTACGTAAGTCCACCTGACATAACATTTCTACTATTTTATTCTACTTAGAAATTTTAGTTTATTTCCTTAGCATTTTCCCATACAGCCGGAAAAAAATTAGGTCATACTATTAAACCTGAAAAGCACCTAATCCCTAAGTTGTTCAATAAAATTTTAATAAAATAATAATACAAATTCAAAAATCACATTCATTTTCAAATCCTCTAGAAACCAGAAAAATATTAAATACCTACGTAGAATTTGCTCTACGAGAAGTTCCCATTTACGTAGGCTTGAGATTTCTCTGCGGTAGATTGCACTCGTGGTCTCCTCGTGTACGTACACGTAGACTTAATTGTAGACTGTCTTCTCGGTCGGTGACTCTAGCTCTAATGCTCTATTGTGCTTAAAAAGCGCTTTTTTGGTCTGCTGTGCCACCTTTCTACATTATTGGTGGTTCGAATATTTTCTTTTTCGCAAATACATGTCCTTGAAAAGTCCTTTCTAGTTATCCATTGTTTATTGACGTACCTACCAATGTGTTGAATTTATTATCTCACCTGATGGGCTCTTGCTCATGATATACCCATTACCGCTTTCTATAAATTCGACTGGCAAGGAAGCTAACTCTGTACATCGTGCCACGTGGCTTCTCTTCGCTTTGCGATACTAGTAATCTATTGAAATGGTAGAAACTCCATGGTACTCAATTCACTTTTCTTAAGTTATTTCAGTTTTTTCCTTAAAAATCGGTTTAAATTAATGTCCCGCTCTTTTGGTTTTCGACTCATTTGTGTATTTTTTTCTCTCCTTTCCAAGGTGATGGAGCGTGTGATCAACACAAATCTTCTAAAATGCCTAAAAAAACCTGGTCAGCAATCATCAATATGGCTTTCGCCACGGTAGCTCGTCTGATGACGTCCTTGTGTATCACACACTGATGAACACTAGTCATTGGGAGTCAGGGAATGGCATTGACATGTAGCCTGGACATAGCTAAGGCGTTTGATCAGGTCTGGCACCGGGGTCTTCTATCAAAGTTATCATCTTAGAGAGTTCCCGAGGGTCTGTGCAAATGGGTGGGAAGTTTTTTGTCCGGCATACGCATAGGAGCTGTAGTTGACGGTAGTTGCCCCTGATAGCATGCACATTAATGCTGTTGTCCCGCAAGGATCTTTGCTGACTCCTACGCTATTTCTACTGTGTATCAATGACACGTTAGATTTGTTGAGATCACGATGTTTCATTTCTTTGTTCACAACCAGGTGGCGGTTAAGGATAGAGTTCTCTTGGATTCGAAATGTTGCGAATCGCAGTTGTGACAACGGCCGGAGGGTTGATATTCTCCTTGCCGCTCTTCGGCACTTTATTACATTTAGCAGATCCTTGCTTTCGTAAACCATGGCCCATTGATCTTCTCCTTGGCGCTGATGTCTTTGGCGCTTATTACATTTAGCAAATCCTTACTTTATAAACCAGGCCCCAATGATATTCTCCATGCTGCTGACGTCTTTGGCACTTTTTCACATTTAACAGATCCTTGCTTGCATAAACCATGCCCCATTGATCTTCTCCTTGGCGCTGATGTCTTCGGCTTTTTTTGACATTTAGCAGATCTTTGCTTTCATAAACCAGGTCCCATAGATACTTTCCTTGGCGTTGATGTCTTCGGCACATTATAATTAATTTATTACAAAAAGAGGATAAGCTCTTTCACTATATTGGCCTATACATTGGTATACATGCCGGCATCTAAATTTAGCGATGACGTTGAATGCGCAGAATTCATTATTTAGATGTTTAATGTAGGCACGTGGAGTGAGAGTGGTGCACTTCCTTTCAAATCATCACCACTAACGGGTCACAAAACTAGTTTTACCGAAATAGAAAAAGTGGTTAAACCGGGTTTATACACATTTTTCTTTTATTTTGAATCATTTCCTATGTGTTAGATTTGTCAGAATCGTAGGTATATTATTCTATCATACATTTCATTCCAAAAAAAATTCTACATGTATATAAAAATGTATTTTTTTTTTGTTTGTTTTTACAATATTTATCTAGCTGCCCTGCAACTTTGGTGCGTTTTATAGCACATGACAAAATTTCCAAAGACACTAAATCCTGATTCACTGCATTAAAATCGTAAAACCGATTTTTAACATACATCCAGTTTTATGACCTCTAGTCACTGACCTCTACTACTACCCACTGGACTGGCTTTACTATACAAATGACAGCTAGATTTGTGTGTCAATTTGAAACGCCACCGCGGAAGTCTCAGGGAACTAATTTTGACGTATATTGTTTATGCCTTGAAAGATTGAAATAATCATAAAACTATGCTGAATTCAATTTAATTTGTCGGTGTTTTAGTGAGTTTTTGAATTTATTTGTGAAATATCGAAGTACAAATATGAGGAAATTTGTCTTTTGCAAACGTTGCTACAAAAAGGGGAGTAACACGTCGTTTCACAGGTACGTGCATTTAGTGTTGTTTTTATTCAAAATTGATGTAAAATTTATATGTAAACCATCTGATTTAATCAGAAATTGTTATTGCAATACTATATTAGCAGTACAATATTGAATTTCGACAAAATTGATATTTATTTGTGTTGTTCAGTATTTGCTAGTTATTCAAAGAAGTCATAATTTTAATATCGATTTTTAGAAAGCTGGCCAGTATGGATATGGAAATTGTAATATTTAGAATGTTGTAAAACGCAGACATTCTTCTCTTTCGTAACTGGCATACCTTCGTCTTAGAAAGCTGGATGTTGATACATTTAAAGCCTTTGTCTGTCTGTCTTGCTTTGTATCTGCCTGTGGCATCAAAGCTTCAAAATGCATCGATAAACAGATTTCAATATAATCACGAACTACCGAGACAAACGTATCGTGGAATTCAAGCCACTTATGAGGTGGTTTTAGCATTAATCTTGACATCACTGTTATCCATCACTGGATTCAAGGCACAACTATGAGTTTCGTAATCTTTTGTTATAGGATTCTACGGTATTATATTGGATTTACATACCTTGTCATACGTGGAATGGCCCTTCTCGTAGTCATTAAAGGGGTTAAGGGGTTAATCGGCGATGGCGGTCTAGACCTACACGCTGGAAGTGAACATCTTACTGTCTCTACATTGGTCCTGGAGGTGCACGGCCGGCTTACCAAACCCCGCTATGCTCTTCGGAAACAAAGAACTGTTCTTCTAAATTCTGAATAAACTGTTTCTATATGAGATATGCTAGTTTTAATTTGACACAAGTCTAGTGCTGAAATTATCGAATCTGTTAACGTTTCTAAGAATTTAGAACTACGCTACTTTATATCAAAAAGCAGTTCTAACCATTTCTCTAGCTATGTGGGTCATGGTCAAACTGGGACCATATTTCTATGATGGGGAAATGGCGTGCTGCGATCAGACCCATTCCAATCGACAGGCGGTACATATAGAAACAATACATTGAAGTTACAATATTCTAAAGTGCCAGGTTGAATTGATCGATTTTTATAAAAAAACCGATTTTTTCCTCACGATCACAAAAAATATGGTTCCAGTCATCGACGAGAATTCTCGCCAACAAACATAGAGCTAGTGGTAAGTGGCAACACTGTTGAATGTTCTGAAAACCGCCAAAGAGTTTTTTTGTTGTTATTGGGTTAAAAAACTGTATTTCTAAATCATAATATATCGATATATCACGGATATAATGTCTACTTGCGGACATCACTAACTTTAGTTCTATGAACTTCCGACTCTGCCTACAGCCCCAAAATGGCGTTATTCAAGTAGGCACAAAAAACGTTTGACAGCAGCCAGTCCAGTGGGTAGTAGTAGAGGTCAGTGCCTCTAGTTATGACGCGTTATAGACCTCATCATTGTGTAGTGTGGCGGACACAAATTATTTCACATAAAATTATCATGCCAGAGAATTGAAGTCTTAATTTTATTTAGTATTTCATGTAGTATTGTCTGTTATACATACTGTGTGCCAGCTCAGAGAATGGTCTATGTAGCCTTGAAATAAGAGAAACTTACGATAAAAATGCTTTTAGTTGTTTATATGTACTATTACAATAAATTCAATTAATTACTGTGTCATAAACAAAATTTGTATTTGTTTAGTGTAAATGAATAAATGAGAAATATAGTATTTATGTTACGTTAATATTATTTATTAATTCATTAGCTGCTCTGTGTCAAGGTTACGTCTACTAACAATTTTACTAGATATGTGGTAAAAAATACTAGGTAATTGTTTAATTTACGTTACTAACTTATTTTTGTTTGCGTAGTGTTTTTCGCACCATGCGAAATTGTGAATATCCAGTAAAAAAATCATATTACTTCCATAAAAATACATAGATTTTTAGGTTGTACGGCTACATGTCATTTAAAAATAAAATGTCAAAACATTTTTTTAATTAGCTTTTTCCAATGTTTAATATTTTTTTTACATTTGATACATAAAAGATTATAGATATACAGATTTAGGTATTTCGCCGTGTTTTAAGGCAAAATGACTTTGTCTCCCTGTGTGTGTTTTACCGCTTGCACTATGGGTTGTGTTCTGAGGAATTGTTTAATATAATGCCCACGGCTACTTTGACCACAGGCTTCTTTGCCAACTTAGTGGTATGAAAAAAAAGTTTTACTTGGATGACAAACTATTCAACTTTATGAAATATATCTACCCTCAAATAGCACGAAGCCTAGAGAAAGGTCCAAGCTGAGGACACTTACTCCACACGAAATTCAGAATGCTTGCAAATAATTCCTCAATTTTAGAACCAAGTACTGCCTTGCTAAGTGCATCTAAAAAGTGGCAAATACCGCCATGCTAAGTGCAGCTAAAAATTGTCAAGTACTACCGTGCGAAGTGAAGTGTCAATCTAATGCGTCGGCATCTGATGTTTTGTAGGAATTTTCTATAATAAAGGCGTAAAATAGTATGTCGTTTTTTTTAAAATTTAAGCACCCTATAAATTTAGGGATATTTTCAGCGATACTGGGTTTGCTTCGGCCTATATAGCGATTAAGTCGCTAGCGATTTAGGGCCCGTGACACTACCGGCTCGCACCACTGGTGGTGCCAAGGGGATTTTTAAGTACCCATTACCCACCAACAAATAGTGTTGTCACTTACTCCATCGATGAATATGTCACACTAGTTCCATTGAACAAAATAAAAGTGTTTTGTTCGGATTTAGCTACTTACTCAAACGAAATATCAAGTTTGTAAAAATAAAAAAAATTGTTCATAAGCTCCATTTGTCATTCTTTGTTCGTGGTCCTACTGCGTAGTTCGACTGGTAGTACCGAGGGCAATGGTTTTTGTCCCTGGTTCTACCAGTAGCACTACAACAAGAAAATTGATAGTTTTTTATCTCAATTGCTCGTAAGCAGTGTCATTACTCTTACGGACTTTTTCTTTGTAAATTTTACTTGATAAAGAATTTATTAAGGATATAGTAAGGATTTCATCAAATTCTTCATTTCAGATGACAGCTGTCAAACTAAAAAACGGCATTATCTCTGAAACTATTGTAGACTATCAAGTTTCTGTACATAAGTGATAGATGTCAAGATCTTTATATCAAATGCTTACGTAAATGGTAGTACGGACCCTCGCACTTGACTGATTTTTTATGTTTAGTTATTATATATTATTTTAGATTAACGGCTGTCATCCAAAATAAATACACGACTTGTCTACAATGATTATTTATGTGTATATCAATATCAATATGGATATGGGCTATATTTCTTTGTTTTGGCTAATTTGTCATCCGAAATAAAAATTTATAAGATCTATCACTCCTGTAAATACCAATTTATTTGTCACCAACTGGCACAGCAGCACTTCCACCTCGCCTTAACGTCTTCTTTGTTAGTTGACAAAACTTTAGTTTTACCATGAATAATCTGGCTCTCTAGGTGAGGGAGGCGACGTCATTGATTTTCGTTATAACCTTGTACGGTCCTTGCCATTTTGCTTGAAATTTCAAACATTTGCTCCTTCTCCTTAGTGAGTTATGAAACTAAAATCATAGCGAGTTTTCAACTTTTGCTGCACTTCCAACTGTTCTTGCGAACCATCCTATTAGTTGCCTTCAGTGTCAGGCTTGCCTGTTATAACGTCTATTGGGAGCCGAATCGCGCTTCCAAAATTGACCTTTGCTGGAGTAACCACTGCCATATACAGATTTGAACCAACTGGACAATACTCGAATCCATGGTTATTGCAGAGAGAGTTGCGCAAGCGATCAAGAGCTTTCAGCCCCATTTCAGTTTGCTAGCCGAGACGAAATATTTCGAGCACTACTGAAATGGAAGAACAGCATGTATTGTTCCTAGTCTCGTGATGTTTATTAACAACTTTCGCTAAGTGTTAAAGATTAAGTGAGAGTTAAGTGAGAGTATGGTTGAATTGATCAACCATTCCGTCCGACTGTGGATGTGTAGGTGCAGTCCCTGGGTTTTATTTATGCCAAGTAGCTTATAGTTCTTAAAATAAATCCACGATTCGATGTTTTTTCCCCGACAACACATTTCGTTATTTGCTCCATTGTAAAAACCATAGTAAATTCAAGCATCAAACTTTTTTTCAGAGTGTTATTGAATGCTTATAGGTTAACTAAGGGCCAAATTGATAAATGCAATATATAACGCAAATGAAAAGAAAAGCTATGCAAATAATTAAAAATTAACTAACTTAGCCTTAACTTTTTACTTTACAGGCTTCGGGTATATGGTTTATTTACAATGAAGATATACCACATACATGCCCCATCATAGAAATAAGTCAAGGTAGCAGCAATTCGAACATAATCATTGAATCTCGAAGATATAGATTACGAGGGACAAACTCAACGGACTGCTCGCTGCAATTGATGTCAACTGTAGACTTAATTGTCAAGGATGGACAGTTATACTGTGAGTAAAATATGCAATTGTTAACGTTTCAACCATTGCGAAAACACAGGACTCACGCATTCTTATAACAATTTTAGTAGAACAGAGCTAGAAACTAGTACTAGAGCTAAAACCCACGCAATTATAATAATAGTACATTGTTCACTAAGGGGTAAAAGTGAGTGTGTTTTACACAAAAACTGTTCGGAAACAACCTTTACACATATCTGAAAGAACAGTAGAAAAACGTCTTTGCAGTGATGCTTCATTACTAACAGCGGAATATTTCTAATATATACGACAGAACGTACAACCTATAAAACGCGTTCTAATTTGAAACAGTACCATCTGTGGTAACATATTTAAACTATATTTTATAATAACTTAATAATAAGTGTTTCATGTCTCTCATTCACACTTTTATTTTTCATTTAAAATAAATTTTGATGTTAAAGTTAGTGCAAAGGTTGGTAACATTTTTTTATTTTCCTCGTAGGTGTAGTATAAAGCACTTTGTAAGACTCTGGAGTAAAATGGCATCCTTACCTCGTGTGTATTTAAAGCCCTCAGTTCCGCTTCGGGCTTCGCTTGGCTTCTGCTTGTTAGTAATCGGTCACTTTAAACTAGACTATTAAAGTAACATCTTTTCTTTACAGCCCAAAACCTTGACAATGACGAGAAAACAAGCTACGGAACTGTGCAGGCCACAGACTACGAGACCTACTTAATACTCAAGAGACACGACACAGACAGTGAGTACCAATAAAATTAAATATCATTTTTTCGGAAAGCTGTGCATGTGGGTAATGCATTCCTTTTCCGTAAGGGATTCGGACGGTAACGTCCCTTTCTCAAAACGGCCCGCTGCAAATAACTTACGTTTTTCGCAATTAGTCCCGTTCGCAAACGTCCCGTTCACAAATAGTTCCATTTACAAATCGTCCCGCCTACACCCAAAACGTTAAATACGCAACTGTTTACGAATAGGTATAACTAAATAAGAATGGGTGTTCTCGTGGGTCCGAATCTGATTAAAGATCAGAAGTCGAAATAGTATTAAAATAAAAAAATAACTTTATTAAAAAATTATTTAAAAAAATCCGTCCTGGAAAATTAAAAATTTACTTTAAACAATCTTAAGCTCTTGACAAATCACACTTATTCTTTAACTACATACTGTATACTACTTAAGTCTTAAAATATTATATCAGTATCCTGACGAAAGCCGTACGAACGTAACCCTTGTTATAAATTGTTCTACAGTTATTTTTCCACTCTTCAATTTTTTTAGAGCTTTTATGTATTGTTTATTGAATAATTGATTACGCTTCTTTTTGTTTTTTTTTTAAATAACCAAACAAGAATCTATTTATATTTAGGTCTTGACGTTTTGCTTCTTTTTTAATTTTGTGTATACATGAGAAAAGCGTTGGCTTTTTCGATACAAGTATTTAAACGATGATTCCAGCCTGCTACAACGTTACGGAGATATAGCCCTTTCTAGTTTGACACCTGTCATCCAAAAAAGTATTTTTTTGGTAATGCATTTTAAATATTTAAATTTTTTCAATAAAATGACATTTTTTTTTATAAAATGACATTGTTTTATAATGACTTTAATAAAAAATTCTTGTAGTACTAGGTAACTGACCAATTAGGTTTTAATGATTTTCGTTTTTGAATAAACAGGTGTTTAATTTTTTGTTTTATTTCAGCAAAAATTTATGAATTTTTAACGTAAATAAATAAGATTAAGTACAAATATACAAATGTCATCTTTTAAATCAACTGAATCAGGTCCTGTGAGTTAGTTCAACTAGACTGTCCCAGTAGTTCAACTCTTAAAAAAAAATATACATAGTTGAACTACTGCATAAGGATAATGTCTTTGAAATTTCAAGTGGCCAGGTATTAAGGAGGGCAGAGTTGAGAACGGGCTGTTTTGCGAATCGGACGTTTTGAGAACGGACCATTTTGAAATAGGGCCGTTTTAAGCAAGGGCCATTTTGAGAGCGCGGGACATTTTGAGAAAGGGACTTTTTTTTTTACAGCGCGTGATGTCAAAATATTCCTTTATTCCAGTACACAGTGGTATGCAAAAGGATTTGTCAGGGTAGGCAGAGTCGCAGAACAAGTGCCAGTCAATTTACCATGCCTAATTTTTACATTTAATTAGGTAATGTGACTAACATACATAAGTTTCACAAAAAGGTTCCCTTTTTACCATTTTGGTACCGAAACCTAAAAGCTATGATGCCGCGGGCATGTCAAAACATTTTATTCAAAACTAGCTTTTGCCAGCGGCTTCGCCTGCCCTAAATTTGGTTATCGGCATAGGATTCTTACGGCAACTCCTCAATTATAAAAAAAACACCGAAGCTAAAATATTTTTAACTAATACGTACCGCCCTTTCCCCTCATGACTGCCCGCCGGCCTCGCACATCATAAATGCGCGCGCAGTACTTAATAATTATTTTGCTGCCACGTTATTTTAAAACTGTGATATCTCCTATAAGATATTCATTGAAATCGAATGATGAACAGGGCAATTTTATTTTAAATTAAATGCTTGAGATGAATAACGTATTTATTTGGATAAAGATTAATATCATGTTTATAAAAACACCTTCACACAAATAATGCATTATTTTAGAACAAATATGGTTAGCATAAAAAAGATTTTAGTGAGCCAACCTTAAAATATAGACATATGCTGTCGCGGAACAATTCTGTGATACATGATTTATGCGAAACTCTAACCGTTTACGCAGCCCGATTTTGAAACATTTTTCATTAGTGCTCCGCTCCTATTTGTGTTATCGTGATGATATATAGCCTATAACCTTCCTCGATAAATGGGCTATCCAACACTGAAAGAATTTCCGACCAGTAGTTCCTGAGATTAGCGCGTTCAATAAAACAAACTCTTTAGCTTTATATATTAGTTAGTATAGATAGTCAATAAACAAAGTAGGTAGAGAATGCACCGACCTATATACTCCTATGGTTATATCTCCACGGTTAAGGCCAATTTACACGAGGCAACTTTATTGAATACAACAGGGTAATAATCGTATGCAATAATTATTTAATTCAACAATTGCTGCGTAAAAGTTGTATTCAATTGTTTACATAAAAACATAATAACTTAAATCAATTGATTGAGGGAGCTGTTGTCAGTGTGTACAGAGGTCTAACTTGAGCAGGTGTGTCCTATGCCTTGGCACGCTTAAAGTGTTGAAACCACGTCGCCACGTCTGGCACGCACAGTCACAGCGCTTCCAGCACTTCTGGATGGCGCAGCTGTCGCGCATCTCCACACGTACTTACAAAGCGTTATGTCACGCTTCACGCCCAGCTTGCTGTACGCGACCATGCCCATGACAAACATAGATAAAAAACATTGATAAGCGGGTAAAAAGGAAAAAGGACTTCTTTAAGTATAGGAAACGAGTGAAATTATTTTGAATTTTTTGAAGCATAATAATAATAACAATAATTTAATTTCACGCATAGTACATACTAAACGATTACAACTGGTAACTTGTTAGCCATTATTGTTATTCAATTACATTTCATTATGAACGATTCCATTTTGTAATTGGTTTAATTATTTGTTTTAATTATCAACTACATAGTTATTTAATGCATTAACCCCGTTCGGGTAAAAGCCTTTCCCAAGGAATGCCATCCTTCTCTGTCGTTAGCTCTATCTAGCCAACTTCTACCCGCGCACGATTTGGCACAGGGGCCCGAAGAGCGCGACATGCGGGGAGAGCGAGAGCGCGAACGAGTGCGCGAGCGAGACTGGGAACGCGGCGGCGAACACAGAGAGGGCACCGACGTGTCGTACGCTTGGAGGGGCAGCCACAGCCTGGGAAGAGCAGGCTTGGACCAGATCTGAGTGATCACGAAGACAAGCCTTGATGATCTCCCCTATCTGGTCCCGGAACATGCCTTTGAGTACTTCGGCCATCGTGGGAGTGGCCGAGGTGTAGCTTGTGAGTACCTAGTGACTCCCCACCATTGCTGGCGAGGAGCAAGAATACCTAAGTGTGGCCAAGCGCCCCGCAGTGCTACGGATTGCTTGGTGTGTACCTAACTCCTACTCCTACGGTTGGGGTTACGTTGTCAACGTTAGGTTTACCCCCGAGCAACGAGACGTTTATGAAGAAGAAACTTTTGGTAGACCGCAACTCTGAAAAATGCTATACGATCTCACCCAACAGCCCTTGAGCACTCGGAACTGGATTTCTACAAACTAGACGCAATCGACACTTAAAACGCGAGAATGCGCGGAGCGGCGAAACGCTGAAGCGGAAATACTACACTAGCGATTTAACCCAAAGCCGGACTCAGGCCGGGCGAAACAGCATCAGTCAGAGGCAAGCAAGGGTCACCACTATGCGTAGTAGTTCCGCGACTGCGAGAACACACTCACTCACAAAAACACACTGTATCGCTTCGATAAACTTCGCGTAATGGGTGCGTTGAAAAGCGCGAAAGCACACTCAGAGCGGGCCGAGAAGCAATTTCCCAGCCAATACACACAACCGAGCAGCGCTCAACACTTAGGCCGATTTTCCAAGAATTGCGGGCAATAATCCAAACAACAATTAGAGGTCGTCAGCGCTGAGGCAAAACACCTCACAGGAATGCGCACCAGCTGAGTCACCACTGCACGGAGCACTATGAAAACACTTGACGCTCTAGAACACGACCGCACAACACGAAAGTCGAATCGGGAATGTGACGATCTATTTTTTTTTTTTTTTTTTTTCTGAGCTGACTATGCAGTTGGCTGTTGCAGCCATTACTGCTGTACCGGACTTTTGGGGCGAGACTCTGAAGGAGCCTCAGCCCATATAGCGCCCAACGCTCAAGGGCTCCCCGCGGGGGGGAAGCCTCGGCTTGGGTTGTAGCTCTCGGGGATCTACAGTTACGGAGATATAGAGATATAGTCTTGTGAACGGTGTTTTTTTTTTAATTTTACATATTTTTATTTTATTTTAATTCATTTAAGTAAGTAAACCCATACACAAAACTTGCCTAGGTTACAAAATATATGTTCGTAATTTTCTCATCCTCTAAATTTTTATGATTATTTAGATACCACTTTAATTTTGCAGCATTGTAATTTTGGAAGGGACTACGGCAGGGGACCACGGGGAATAAATGGATAATAGGTCTTATTAATTAAAATTGGCTGAAACTAAATCGCATTCCACGGAACCGTAACTAATGTGTGTACAACACGCACTTGGCCTGTTTTTAATTCTTTTACTTACACTCTGTTTTTAATTCTTTTACTTACACTCTGTTTTTAATTCTTTTACTTACACTCTGTTTTTGATTTGGCAAATATGTTACGCCACAACTAAAACTGATATGGGTATAGTTACCTGCGTTATGCGGATTTTCTGTTATTTACGTATCTATAATATCGTTTCATACGCTAATCCTGTATCAAAATTTTTGACTCTGCCTTATGTAATCTTCACTAAAATACAGTAGAATTAAAAAATGTACATTAAAGAAAGTTAGGAAAAAATATGAGGTTTTCAAAAGACTAAAGAAACCATTTGAATTTTTATGTCTGTCAGTTTGTGCGGGGCGTCTTCAAAATAGCTTGATGGATTGTGTTGCCTTTAGGGTTCTGTACCCAAAAGGTAATTAGTGGAACCCTATTACTAAAACTCCGATGTCCGTCTGTCCGTCTGTCCGTAGGCTGTATCTCATGAAACGTTATAGCTAGACAGTTGAAATTTACACAGATGTATTTCGTAATAGTGCCGTGATAGATATTCGCAATAATTTTCATTCTACAATACCCTAAATGAATACGACACGCACTTGGCACAAACGACACACTTTTTGCCTAGTCTAGCGTTAGATCTGAAGCATTACACACAGGACAGGTGCTAACCAACATGAACCCAACTTTGGAATTTCAATAGAATCCACTATTAACAATATTTCAGTTCTTGGATTCCCCTCAAATCGTAAAGCATTAATTTAATATAACTGCTTATGTAATTTGTTTACTTGGGAACATTCCTTCAACATTTTCAATGTTTGCAGATAACCATAACAGGCATAAATATAGCGATAATGCACGATGTCGATAGTGGACGTAGACAACACTATTCTCAACCCACACAAAGACAGTTACTAACACTTACGCAATTTTTTTTTGGTATCGTCACTAAACTGACATTGTGTATCTTTTACATCCTATATCTATGGTTTCTCCACAGAAATGATAGATCATAGTTAGTTAGTTGACTTATGTTTTTTACGCACTTAGCCTCATAATAGGGCCATTGTACGTAAGTAAGCAAAACCTGTCAATGGTTACTCATACCATCCCAGCTCCATCCAAAAGTTAAGGAGGCATCTGATGTTATTCAGCGCCTCTCATGGTTTGTGGATTCTTAAGGAGCTTTGTACGTTGGTCACTCACGCTTTTGCAATGAAGAATCACATGAGACGGTGTCTCATCGGCTTCCATACAGCCCCTGCATAGAGGACTGTCGGTTACGCCGATATTGAAAAAGTGCCTGTTTACCGATCAGTGACCTGTTATTATGCCGACTATGTAACGTAGGCTTTTCCTGCTAAGTTTTAACGGTTTGTACTCGCTCGAATAAGCCACCCGAACAACTAAGCAGGGCATAGCGAGTACTTGCTCGAATGAGCGGCCCGAACTGGGGAAGTACCTCCGCCTTACAGAAAACCGCGGCCATAATAACACTAACATTGAGTAGTGTTGTGTTCCTGGCGGTGACTAAGGTTGCCAGAGCTCTTTGAGGATTCGCTGCACGGACAGCGGAGGACCGGCGGTGCTTGTTGCTGTCATACTCGGCATAGACGCGGCGTGCTGGTTTGGCGGTCAGGGAGACCTGATGAAACGGCTGACCGCTGGCCGCCCGCAGGTTGAACGGGATCCCGAACCAAGGGATCACTTAATCTCCGCCCTGGGAGGCTGATTCGCCAGCCTGTGTAAAGTATCTGAAGTGGTAGTCGTGCCGGAGAAGGAGACCGGACTGGACCCGGCTACTACAACAGAGGGGGATCAGGGGCCCTTCCGCCCGCCGTGCCAGCAACCGTATCATCTGTGGCGAGCTTCGGCAGTCTTAGAACCGCACCCATTGTCCTCTATGCTGTCTGTGCAGTGAATCCTCATCCTTAGTCTTAGTAACTTTTTTTTATATATATTATGGCCAGAAGACAGAAAAAGAAAAGAGTTTGCACAGCGGCTACTCCATCCACATATAATGTGGATTTTTGCAACATCAGGGGTATTCACGCAAATCTTAACGCAGTCCACCACCATCTCGAAACTGCGCAGCCGACCATTCTTTTTCTAACGGAGACGCAGATATCCTGCCCGGCCGTCACATCATACCTTCATTATCCCGGCTACAAACTCGAACACAATTTTATGAGTCGTGCCTGTGTATGTATGTTCGTACGGGAGGATATCTGCTGTCGCCGCCTTCATAGCCTTGAAGACAGGGACCTGTCGATATTGTGGGTGCGCGTAGATTACGGCGGCCACACTCGTATCTATGCGTGCCTATACAGGTCTCATAGCGGTGACACGGACGTAACTCGACTCTTCACGCACCTGAGTTTGACGACTGACAAAGTTCTAGAGCAATATCCCACAGCAGAACTAGTTATTTTGGGAGACTTTAACGCCCACCATCGCGAGTGGCTCAGTTCTCGAACCAATAACTATGCTGGGATATCTGCTCATGAATTTGCTCTGACCTATGGATTCTCTCAGCTGGTACTTTCTCCAACGAGAATACCAGATATAGAGGAACATACGAGCTCCTTACTGGACCTTCTGCTGACTACTCGTCCGGACGGGTACTCCGTCTCAGTGGATGCGCCTCTTGGCTCCTCGGACCACTGTCTCGTTCGGACTCAAGTGTCATGCACACAACCTGATCCTTCTGGGCCAACTAACTGGCGTCGTGTGTGGCACTATAAGTCGGCAGACTGGGATGGATTGCGTGAATTTTACGCATCGTACCCGTGGAGGCAGATCTGCTTTAACTCAGAAGATCCTGACGTCTGCGCAGCCGCAGTCACTGAGACAATCCTTGCTGGTATGGAATGCTATATTCCTAACCCGCGAGTAGCTGCCGGCGTCAAAAAACGACCGTGGTTTAATAGGTCTTGCAGAAAAGCTAAAATTCTTAAGCAAAATGCATATGAGGCTTGGACCACGGCTCGTTATAATAAGGATCCAAATATTTCTGAGTTAAAACGCAAATTAAATGCTGCCTCGAGGTTCAGTAAGAAAGCAACTGCCAGAGCCAAATTCCAATTCATCGGCAAAATAGGTGGGCGACTTGCGAGCTATCCTTCTGGGAGTCGTGCTTTCTGGTCGCCTGCCAAAGCTGCCGTAGGGAACTTTTGCCAGTCGTCGTTACCACCACTGCAGAAAACCGATGGTGACTTGGCCCATAGTGCTAAAGAAAAAGCCGATCTACTGGGCAGTCTCTTTGCCTCGAACTCGAACATGAACGATGAAGGCGCTGTACCACCTACTATACCGTGGTGCGGCAAGACCATGCCGGAAATCTCCATACCACAGCGGGAGGTCCGGCGGGCGTTGCTTTCTCTAGACGTTCATAAGCCGAGTGGGCCAGACGGTATACCAGCAGTGGTGCTAAAGCAGTGAACTCCTGAGTTATGTCCTGTTCTCACGCGCCTCTTCGCGCTTTCCTACCACACTAGGCAATTTCCGTCTTCATGGAAGACTGCGAATGTGTACCCGGTGCCCAAAAAGGGCGATAGATCAGATCCATCGAATTACAGGCCTATCGCTATTACCTCTCTCCTCTCCAAGGTGATGGAGCGTGTGATCAACACACAGCTTCTAAGATACCTAGAAGAATACGACCTGGTCAGTGATAGTCAATATGGCTTTCGCCACGGTCGCTCGACTGGTGACCTTCTAGTGTATCTCACACACCGATGGGCACTAGCCATTGAGAGTCAGGGGGAGGCATTGGCATGTAGGCTGGACATAGCGAAGGCGTTCGATCGGGTCTGGCACCGCGGTCTTCTATCGAAGTTGCCATCTTACGGAGTGCCCGAGGGTTTGTGCAAATGGGTGGCTAGCTTTTTGTCCGGCAGACGCATACGAACTGTAGTTGACGGTAGTTGCTCTGATAGCATGGACATTAATGCTGGTGTCCCGCAAGGCTCTGTGCTGTCTCCTACGCTGTTTCTACTGCATATCAATGACATGTTGGACATCAACAAAATACATTGCTATGCAGATGACAGTACTGGAGACGCTTTTTACACGGGTCGTGCAAACATCCCTCGTTCCGTTGTGGAGGAAAACCGCGGAGAACTTGTGTCATAAATCGAGACCACACTGTCCCAGGTCTCTGACTGGGGACGGGTAAACTTGGTCCGATTCAACCCTACAAAGACACAAGTGTGCGCGTTCACCGCTAAGAAAACTCCATTCACTGTGGTCCCACAATTCCAGAACACTCCCCTCTCCATCTCCAAGAGCATTGGGATCCTTGGTGTCGACATCTCCAGCGATGTTCAGTTCCGAGATCATTTACAAGATAAGGTAAAGCTGGCGTCCAAAAAACTTGGTGTACTCAACAGAGCGAAGCAGTACTTCACGTCGGGGCAAAGGTTGTTACTTTACAAGTCGCAAGTTCGGCCCCATATTGAGTACTGCTGCCATCTCTGGGCAGGTGCACCCGGATACCAGCTTGACCCTTTTGACTCGGTTCAACGACGGGCTGTGAGAATTGTCGACGATCCCAAACTCACTTGCGGTATCGAGCCCTTAAGTCTGAGGAGAGACTTTGCCTCACTGTGTGTGTTCTACCGCTTGTATAATGGGTTGTGTTCTGAGGAATTGTTCGAAATGATGCCCACGGCTACTTTCTACCATCGCACCGCTCGCCATCGGCAGGGAATTCATTCTCACACTTTAGAACCTAAATGGTCGCGTACAGTGCGGTTTCAGAGAAACTTCCTCCCGCGAACGCTTAAGTTGTGGAATGAGCTCCCTGCCAAGGTTTTCTGCAAGGACTACAGTATGGAGTTCTTCAAGAAAGAAGTTATTAGATTTCTGAAGGGTCGGCAACGCGCAAGTGATACCCCTGGTGTTGCAAGCGTCCATAGGCTACGGTGACCGCTTACCATCAGGCGGGCCGTAAGCTTGTTTGCCACCTTAGTGGTATAAAAAAAAAAAAAAAAAAAAAAAAAAAAAAAAGATTTGCGTCCAAGGATGTAAGAACATTCTTGGTTTGTTTGCAGTTCGTCTGTTCTGCCCACTGTTTGTTGTGTTTCGTAAGGTTCTGTCTCGTAACCACGTTTTGAGTTGGATGAATGGTATCGGTACAATGGGTTCGGGTCCCATTATTTTAGTGCCCGACCCTCTCTTTGCCAACTCATCTGCCGCACTATGACCACGTATCCATTGAAGAGTAACCCGGTTCTTCAATGCAATTTTTTGCAGTTCACAGTGACACTCCAGGATTAATCCACTTGTTGAGAGCTTGTAACACAGCGGCACTATCGGAGATGATGCGTATCGATGCATCGCTTATGTCTCTAGACAGGACTGCTGTTGCAGCTCGGGTGATCCCAACACATTCTGCTTGGATGATGGTGTTGATTGCACCCAAGCTTGTTGATATGGTGATGTTCAGGTCATGGGAGAATACCCCTGCGCCCGTCCCTGATTCCGTTTTGGAGCCATCGGTGTATATCATACTATATATATACTTCATGGATGCCAGAGCTATCCTTTTCTTCCTCATGAAGCTGGATACGGTATTTTTTGTCAAAGACAAAGGTTTTCGGGATGATGTTACATGTCGCCTCTTTCGTCGGAAGCTCGTTTCCTACTGCCTCTTTGAGACGTGCATGAGTGATTGTGTCGTCCAGTTTCCAGAGCCCTAATTTCTGAAGTCTTATAGATATTATATCATATCAAGTTCGTTATTTTGGACAAGCATTTTTTCGTGACTGAATCCGCGTGGACTTCCTTTATCAAAGAAAGCTTATAACTGAATTCTGTTTTATCCCCTGGCTGTTTTATCTGCATTTCTTTTGAATTTATTTAAGTTTTTTTTTTCCTTTTGGGAAATGATCCTTTTGAAATGTGGTATTTTAGGAAAGTGGTAATACAGGGAATAGGCCTTTTGAAAAGTTGTCCCTTTGGGAATTGTCATTTTAGGAAGTAAACCCTATGGTAAGTGTCCTTATGAGGCGACAGAATACTGGCTTTGAACGGTTTTCGCTTATGAGTAGCCGTCCTCAGTAGTAAGACGTTCTTCCATAACATTTAGTAGCCTACAACCTGTCATAAAATTTAAGTAGGCTACGTCCTTCCATAAAATAAAATTAGGGTACGTCCTTCCATAAAATTTAATTAGGCTACGTTCTTCCATAAAATTCGGTCATTAGTTCTACAAAATTTAGCATGGGGTGTAAAGCTAAAATTAAAATTTTATAATTTCAGAAAGAACGGTTATGATCCGGAAGCCGGAGCTAGAGCTTAAAGAGGACCAAATGGTTATTAATATTTTAAAACAGATAGAAGAGAACTATCAAGAGGAAATTATGAAGAAATATAAGAGAGCAGATTACAAGGACTTCGTCGATTGTTCTTTCTTCAAACTCGTGTCCGCGAACTTGCTCGATGACCCAGCAGGGGGGACCCCGGCCGGCGGGGCCGGTACCACCACTGCGGCGGCGAAGTCTCCCGAAACCTTAATTCAGTGCTCTAGCGCATTTCTAAAATATTCTAGTGTACTATTGTTACTATTAATTTAGATATTTACCTGTGGAACTTGATGCTGATTAAAAATGGACTAAGGACAGCTTAGTGTTTTGTAGATTGGATGCAAAATTGTCACAACTTGAAATGAGAACTCTTGAACGGATTTTCATATTCGCCGCTAGATAACAATTAATTAAAATTTCTAGTTTCATATAACATATAACAGTCTTCAGTGTAGGTAAGATTTTAAACTTAAGCAAATAAATGTATATTCAATAGTTAATGTATTGGATTTAGTGTTTCTCAGAGGGAGGGGGAACCATATACGGTTAGTTTTTTATTAGTATTTATAAATTCATTTTTCTAAAGATACTTAAATAAATTATAATAATGTGCCTAAGTCATTTATAATCAGTTACAAGAAAACATATGGTACAGATTGCCTGTAATTTAATTATTAAAACTATATATTAATATGGATTTCTTGTTATTATCCCTTTAATTTGACTAATAGTTAAACAAATGGGAATTTTTTGTTGCAGTAGTTCAACTATGTATAATTTTTTAGAGATTAACTACTGGGACAATCTAGTTCAACTAACTCACAGGAGCAGATTAACTACTGGGACAATCTAGTTCAACTAACTCACAGGAGCAGATTAACTACTGGGACAATCTAGTTCAACTAACTCACAGGAGCAGATTAACTACTGGGACAATCTAGTTCAACTAACTCACAGGAGCAGATTCAATTGATTTAAAAGATGAAATATAATTATTTGTACTATTATTACAAGATCCCAGGGCGATCTGACATAACTTATTTTCACATAGATGAAACCTTAGGTTCTGAGTAGCGTCTCATGTTCTATGAATACCTGCGTGATTGTGACACCTGGGCAGGTATCAGGTAAGAAAGGTAACTAAAAATAAGTTACTTAACTTAAATTTAAATGACTGAAAGTGTCAAGACACTTTCCATGCCTTTATGAGCCCTCTATAGTAGCAGTAGTCCGGTTGTTAGTCCGGTTGACCGAAATACTGAAACTTTTAAGTTGCAATAGTTCGGTTGTGACAAAGAACCGAACTATTGATACCTTTTCAGTAGCAACAGTCCGGTTAGTTAATAATTGAAACAAAATATATTAAATATAAACGGATCATTCTCACTAGATCCATTGTCCAGATCCATAATGGATCTAGTAACAAACTATTTTATATTTAAAAAAAGATCCAGTGATAACATAACATTTTTAAGCAAAATTTACGTTATCTTAAAAAAACAAATTAGTGTCTAAAAACAAATAAATGAAATTTTTTTTTATCACAAAAACCCTTTTTTGGAAACTTTTCTTTTAATTTTTTTTATTATCAATTTTTAGTAAAAAATCATAAGTAAAAAAGATTTTTTTTGCAGTAAAGTTAGTCTTAATAGTTAAAACCATATTTTTTTTTATCACACTTGCTCGTAAACAGTGTCGTTACGGGCAGGCAAAACCTTAATTACTCACACGGCCTCTTATAAAAAGTAGCGTAACAAGTGTTATGTAACTAGTTAAACTGAAATAAATTCATTTTCATTTCATTTTCATTTCATTTTGTAAATTTTACTTTTCAAAAGTGATAGATTTTAGCAAACTCTTTGTTTCGAACGACAGCTGTCAAACTAAATAGGCCCATATCTCCGAAACTATTTATCGTTAACCAGTTGTTTTTTACAGAAGTGATGGATCTCAAGATTTTAATTTCGTATGACAGCTGTCAAACTAAAAAGGCTTGTATCTGGGAAACTATTGATCATAGACCAGTTGTTTGTTCACAGAAGTAATAGATCTCATGAAGAGCTTTATTTCGAATGATAGGTGTCAAACTAAAAACGGCTGTATCTTCAAAACCATTGTTCATAGACTAGTTGTTTCCTTACAGAAGTAATAGATCGCATCAATATCTTCATTTCAGATGACAGCTGTCAAATCAAAGAGCTATACCTCCAAAACCACCAAGGGTCAACCTATTTAGTCCGGTTGACCGAAATTCGCCTCTAGTAGCAGTAGTCCGGTTGTTAGTCCGGTTGACCGAACAACTGAAACTTTTAAGTTGCAATAGTTCGGTTGTGACGAAGAACCGAACTATTGAACCCTTTTTAGTAGCAACAGTCCGGTTACTTAATAATTTAAACAAAATATATTTTTATCAAAATTAACGTTATCTTAAAAAAAACAAATGAGTGTCGAAAAACAAATGAATGTCAATTTTTTTTATCATAAAAACACTTTTTTGGAAACTTTTCTTTAAATTTATTTTTATTTCTATTAATCATAAGTAAAAAAAAATTTTTTTTTGCGGTTAGATTAGTCTTAATCATTAAAATCATATATTGTTTTATCACACTTGCTTGTAAGCAGTCTCATTACGGGCAGGCAAACCTTAATTTTTACTTTACAAAAGTGATAGATTTCATCAAGCTCTTCGTTTCGAACGACAGCTGTCAAACTAAATAGGCCCATATCTCCGAAACTATTTATCGTTGACCAGTTGTTTTTTACAGAAGTGATAGATCTCAAGATCTTCATTTCGTATGACAGCTGTCAAAATAAAGGCTTATATCTGGGAAACTATTGATCATAGACCAGTTGTATGATCACAGAAGTAATGGATCTCATGAAGAGCTTTATTTCGGATGATAGCTGTCAAACTAAAATGGCTATATCTCTGTAACTATCGATCGTAGGCTAGTCACTTCTGTAAAGAAGTGATAGACCTTATCAAGACCTTTATTTCGGATGACAGCTGTCAAACAAGAAAGGGCTGTATCTTCAAAACCATTGTTCGTAGACTAGTTGTTTTCTTACAAAAGTGATAGACCTTAACAAGACCTATATTTCATATAGCTTCTGTCAGCGGCTTCGCCCGCTCTAAATTTTGTTATCGGCGTAGGTTCTTACGGCAACTCCTCAATTATGGAAAAAAAAAACAAACAACTATTTCCTCTTTAATGGCATAATACATTCGTTACTGTGAAACCATGGCAATACACATACAAAATTTCAACCCAATCGGTCTAGCCGTTTAGAAGTTATGTGATAAAGGAAGTAATTATGTAATTAAGTAATTAGGAATGTACAAAAGGATAATTCTTACTACCCGTTGTCCTATTACCCATTTTCCCGTAGGAATGAAGCATTTTCCGGCGGTTAAAAGTAGCCTATATTCATCAGGGGTAATGTCGGCTTCTAATGGTAAAAGAATTTTTCAAATCTGTCCAATAGTTTCGGCCTATTCAATACAAACAAACAATCAAAGCTTTCCTCTTTATAATATTAGTATAGATGACGTTACGCTTAATCAATTTCGATAAAATTCAAATGTCTCCTACTAAAAAAAAATCATAATTGTTGGAGTAATCGTGTAGCATATAAAAAAAACACACGTCGTATCGATAACCTCCTCCTTTTTTGAAGTCTGTTAAAAATATGTAAGCAGCACTTACTTTTGTTTACTTTACAACGTATATTTTTAGTCTTATAGTCTTTGCAACGCCAGTAGCTGCTTTTTGTGGCGTATACAGAAAAGAGTTTTCTGAAAAAGAAAAACATTTTGTTTACTTATGATTACAAATTGATAGTAAAAAAAAATTTAAAGAAAATTTTCCAAAAAAGGGTTTTTATGACATTCATTTGTTTTTCGACACTCATTTGTTTTTTTTTAAGATAACGTTAATTTTGCTAAAAAAATGTTTTTTGATATAAAATAGTTTGTAAATATATTTTGTTCAGATTATTAAGTAACCGGACTGTTGCTACTAAAAAGGTATCAATAGTTCGGTTCTTTGTCACAACCGAACTATTGCAACTTAAAAGTTTCAGTAGTTCTGTCAACCGGACTACTGCTACTAGAGGTAATTAACGCACTTTTATGTAAATATGTATGTTTTTATTCCTTTTATTTCGAATGACAGCTATCAAACTAAAAATCTCTATATCTCCGTAACTATTGATCATAGGCTTGTAGTTTTCTTACAGAAATGATAGAGCTCGCTGAGATCTTTATTTCTGATAACAGCTGTCAAACTATAAATCGCTATATCTTGGTAACTATTGATCGTAGGCTAGTAGTTTCCTTACAGAAGTTATAGATCTCACTGAGATCTTTATTTCTGATGACAGCTGTCAAACTATAAATCTCTATATCTCCGTAATTATTGATCGTAGGCTAGTAGTTTCCTTACAGAAGTTATAGATCTCACTGAGATCTTTGTTTCTGATGATAGTTGTCCCGGAACTATTGGTCGTAGACTAATTGTGTTTTTTTACTGAAATAATAGATCTCATCGAGATCCTGATTTCTAATTACAGCTGTCCCACTATAAATAGCTATACCTCTGTAACTATTGATCGTAGACTTCACATACATTACATTCGTTCAGTTTCTTCAGAGATATGATAGATCTAATCAAGACATTTATTTCAGATGACAGCTGTCAAATTAGAAACTACTATATCTCCGTAACTATTGATTATACTCCGATAACTACAGATAAACCTTTAGTACATTGCATCTTTTTTTTTAGTTTTTAATAGTGATGTGCTAATGCATTTCAGGTGACTTCAAATGTTAAAATCTGACTATAATTAGTCTTTTATTTTGAAAATATTTATCTACGACTAGTCTTATTTTTACCAAAGTGATAGATCTCGTCAAGATCTTTGTTTTCGATGGCAGCTGTCAAACTAAGAATAAATATATCTCTGAAACTATTTTAGTGGACTAGTCATTTCCTTACCAAAGTGATAGATCTCAAGATCTTCATTTTCGATGACAGCTGTCAAACTAGACAGATCTCTGAAACTATTGATTGTAGATTAGTCGTTTTATTACCGAAGCGAAAGATTTCGTCAAGTTCTTTATTTAAGATGACTGCTGTCAAACTAAAAAGGGCTATATCTCTGAAACTATTGATTGTAGACTAGTAGTTTCCTTACCAAAGTGGTAGATCTCACTGATGTTATTTTTTGACAGCTGTCAATCCAGAAATGGTTTTTAATTAATTTTTTTTATTTTTAAATGATATTATAGGCAAATGGATAAGATTTTTTATTTACTTATTTTTTTTATTCAAGTACTTTTAATTATTAAAATAAAGCCGACTATCTTATGTCGGGTATTTTTTACAAATCAAGTTATTTTAAGTCTTTATTTCCCAAAAAACTTCGACGTAAGTCTTAAAATAGCGCACTTGACCGGTTTGTTTTACTGTTTTTTTTTTAAACATACCTACTTTATCTCAGTATTTTCAAGAAATGCCCAAAAGTAATTTCCCCGTGTATAAGTTTTTATTGATGCGTCATTATGACATCATCTTGCATTATTTTTTCTTGACATCGTAGGTTTGACGATTCTGACCGATCATTTTCCATTCGCAATAATGTATTCAGCAAACGTAAAATAGATTTTGGATATCGTTTTTTTTATTTCTTTACTAAGCAGTGAGTGCCAACTTTTGACAGCGTTATTCGTTCAGTGTCTTTCACCGTAAACGTTCCACTGTGACAAAAACTGATCATATTTTAGCCACGTTTGCTCTATATTTTATTTAGTATTTTCATTGTTTTGGTTCTAGGCATTATATCTTTTATATATGCAATGCCTTCAAAAACCTGAGCCAACGGTAACACAGGCAAAACAGTAAACAGACTTACAATTTGTCGGTCATTTTTTAATTTAATTTTTAACTATTTGCTATCTTTCAGATACTTTTTGTAAAATGATAATAGCATTTCTTTAACGGTACTTAAGAAAAAATATCTTCCAATGCATTTGCAGCAGCAGTCTTTAAATCTAAGTGTATTTTTTGGAGACCATTCCGTTTGTGATTTCATCATATGGAATAAAGCGCTCCATGATTCCTGAGTTTTGTTAGTCATTAGGGCGTAAATTAATGGTATAACGTGAGTTTTTGTTGCCAATTTACAAACATCACCGTGGATGGAGTATAGCTGCGTAAATGGACCTGGTCAGCTCTGAAATGTTCTTTACATCCTTCAAAAGTTCCCAGCTATATTTTGAACAAAATACTATAATACGACAATTATTAAATAATAGTCAGCGAGAACAAAATAAGTTTATTGTAATTGGATAGTCACTTCCTGTACTGTTTTTAAATTGCTTTGTTTTCGACATGCATATAAAGAGGTTTTTACGCTACTTAGATCCGGTAATTCAGAAACAAAATTAACCCTTTCGTCTTTGAACTGAGCCATTCCTGTCTTAAAAACTTGTATAATTGCAAAGTTTTGTTTGTGTAAAGAGAATAAATTAAATTTTTAGAAACC
The DNA here is from genome assembly GCA_946406115.1 of Apoda limacodes. Taxonomy (NCBI): domain Eukaryota; kingdom Metazoa; phylum Arthropoda; class Insecta; order Lepidoptera; family Limacodidae; genus Apoda; species Apoda limacodes. The sequence continues at coordinate 28,776,518 of OX291550.1, forward strand.
TAGGTGAATGTAATCTATGCATATCTGCTTATATTGTAAACGGCAATACCAGAACTATTGTGCCATCCACAATAAAGTTATGTAATCATGGGATCATATCAAACCGGTATCTTAGTAAAGTGTAAATCAAAACAATAATTTAATAACAATTTAACAGGACAGGTTATAGTAGGAGCATCCTGTTACCGAATGCACCGGCAAGGTGCTCAGGAGGTAGAAGTTTAGGTAAAGGGAGTTCAGAGGTAAGTAAAGAAACTAATTTTCAAGGGTAAGGCAGGTTGTAATGTATACTCTTTCACTTTTATCGTAACAGGAATTAATAAATAGACAACATTAACCTTATCACATAAGGTGATTCTTAACCCTTAATATATCTATATAGAAACTATTTATTTTATAACAGTATAGAACTACCTGACTAAATAGAAAGACTGAGAAAACGCAAGCCTGCCTACACAAAGTTCAAAGTGTATAGTTTCCAAGCTTTTATTAGAATCAGAATTACAAATAGAGTTATATTATCACTGGATCTTTTTTTTTGATGACAGTTGTCAAACTAGAAAGAGCTATATCTCCCTAACTATTGATCTTAGACTAGCAGTTTCCTTGCAGAAATGATAGATCTCATCACGATCTTTATTTTTGATAACAGCTGTCAAACTAGAAAGAGCTATATCTCCTTAACGATCTATCACTTCTGCAAGAAAACTGCTAGTCTAAGATCAATAGTTACGAAGATATAGCCATTACTAGTTTGACATTAGAAATAAATATCTTGATAAGATCTATTTTCTCTGTAAAGAAACTGCTAGGCTAAGATGAATAATTACAGAGATGAAACCTTTTCTAGTTTGACAGCTGTCTTCTAAAATGAAGATCTTGATGAGATCGATCATTTTTCTAATTTGACAGCTGTCATTTGCAATAATGAAAATAAAAAATTAAAACGACAATAAACGCTCGACATATTCCACCGACCACACTAGTTGTGCCGTTCAGTTGGTCGTTGGAGAAAAACTATCTTTTCGTCGCCTATCCATCGAAATACAAACACACTCAATCAATCTTGTTAGATCTTACAGAACTCCTACTCGCACTTGGCCGGTTTCTTTTTTGTATTTTTTATTTCGATTGTACTATAAAACATTTAACGGTACCATGGTAGTGCTATCATTTGTAAACAGCACTACCAGTAGTGCTGCTGGTAGTGCTGTTTACAATAAAGGTAAATTTCATCTTTTAAATCGACTAAATCAGCTCCTGTAAGTAAGTTCAACTTTTTTCCCCACCGATTAACTAGTGGAGCAGTGTGGTGACCGGCAGAGTAGAATAATGCTGGTGACCGGCAGAGTAGAATAATGCCGATCTCTCACTTACCGAGGTTTCGTAAGAGGCGACGACTAAGGCTTAAATTTTTTAACGTGCGGTAGTCTGCCGACTAATGGCGGTATAACCATTATAACCAGCGTTGCTAATAAATAGGCAAGAAGGAGGCTGATGACGATGATGATGAGCAGCAGCAACATTAATTCGAATAGCCCTGCGATCGGCAACCCGCATGCCCAGCGTGGCGATTACGGGCAAAATCCTCCCTTATGATTAGTTCAACCACACCAAGGCCCCCAGTACTCGGCGGCTCCGCTATTCCTGGCCAAGGTAGCAGCCATGGCGGACGAAACTGCTGAGCAAGGGGTGCTAAGAGTCTCCGGCAGAAGCATGGCTACCTTCCTTCTGTAAAAGACAGCTGGCCCTGGTAACGCATAACGTGCGCACAATGAGAACTGACGAAAAGATCGTTGAACTGGAAGAAGAAATGAGTAGGTTACACTGGGATATTGTTGGATTGTGCGAAGTCCGTAGAGAGGGTGAGGACATGATAACTCTGAAATGAAATCCGGTAACCTACTCTACTACCGGGAGGGCGGCCAACAGTCCCAAAGTGGTGTCTGGTTTCTCGTCCACAGGTCCCTTATTAACAACCTCTGACCATCGACAGTGTTTCGAGCAGGTTGGTGTACCTAATACTCAGAGTATCTAAACGATACTTACTGAAGGTCATCCAGGTATACTCACCGACCTCGGCACACCCAGATGAGGAGGAGATGAGGAGGTGGAGATGTATGAGGACGCTAGTAGGGCCATACATACCAATGACTCCTATTTCAATGTTGTTATGGGGGACTTCAACGCGAAGCTGTGCAAGTGAAGCGATTGTTGCGGACAGAGCTAGTGGACTGTAGGTTTATCGAAATGTGGGCTCTGAAAAAGCCCACTGTAAAATTGAAAAAAATGAAACAAATAGAATTCTGCTTGCAACAGCTTATAATTGGCTTAAACGCATTTACACTTATATCGACAACACATTTAATCTTCTTCTTCTTCAGCGTGACCGTAGAAGCTTCGTCAAATAATGCGTGGGTGTTCACCGCGCCATTTGGGCCAGATATTGTAACTGGACAAATCTTTAGCATAACTGATCGGCGGCGGTTCCCCGTATTGGTTGACATCACTGCTTCATTGCTTTCCGATGTCACTGCTATAGGAACTTCTTTCTGAGAGGCTGGAACGGTTTGTGTGAAGGTCCGTTTCTCTCTGTTCACATCATGTAGCAGTCGGTGGTGTACTTGACCACAATTGTTTACGTCACATCGCTTGGCTTTGCATTGTGGACGTGGATGCTTCTCTAGTAGGCAGCAAAAACAAATGTGCATTTCCTTGACACTAGCCCAGCGCTTATTAACAGCCAATCTTTTAAATGCCGGGCATTGCGGGAGCGTGTGAGATGCCCCGCAGCTCGGACATTGCGGCTGCTCTTTGCGTTGCTGAGCTGCAGCACGTGGAGGTCGTTTGTCATTTTGACGTGGCCTCCTTTCTTCTGTGGTTGCAGTATAGACTCGTGCTGTCTCTTTCATGGGTTTTCTTCTCGGCGCGCCGCTTGGTGCCCAACCATTCTTAGTCTGCGGCGACGTCGATGAAGTAGCTGGTGGAAGCGTGAAGCGGATAGCTCAATCGGCTTTATGCATCAAAAAATCTGAGAGTACAACGATCTCTGGGTCATCTGTTTGGTGCTAATATCGTGACTTCAAAAATGGACTTAATATGTCGAGGACCTCCCTCGTAAGCATCGTCGTTGGTCCATATTGGCAAGGACGCAGACTATGTTCTGCAGCTTGACAGTGAAAGTGTTGAGGTCTGTTGCTGCCGACCCTGGGTGTTGTAAGTGCTTAAGGTCGCTCAGTGATCTGTCGATTAAGATCTCGGGCCTTCCATATGACTGTTCAAGCGTCTTCATTATGCGGTCGGTGTCGACATTTATAAAGCCGTGCAGAGTCCCTGACTGCTGCCTTGAAAGGCAGCCATTCGTGAGGAGCGCCACTGAAAGGTGGAAGCTCGAAGAGTTGTCGTTGTGGCGGTTTTGATGAGGCCAAGTCTTTAAGCGCATCTGCTTATTCTCCTATGCCACTTCTTATTGAGACGGAGCGGTTACGTCGCTCCACCTCTCCATTTCTCGGAAGGGAGCGGTCATGTCGCTCCCCCCCCTCCATTTCTCCACTGTGGCTTCTTCTTCTTTGATAGGCAGGTGTCCTAAAGGAGGAGCGGTAACGTCACTCCCCCCTTTCCATCTCATCATGGTACGGCTCAATGTTGCCGTAGTTTCTGCCAGCAGATGCGTGCCGTAAAGGATATGGTGATTGCAGTGACGCTTCCACGAGAAATGAGATAGACTTCATTTTGACCTCAAAGAGACGAATATTCAATGATGTCTCTGTGATTCAGAGGGTGAAAACTGGTAGTGATCACCGAATGGTAAGAGGGACATTGAATATCAATTTTAAACTTGAGAGGTCCCGTCTGATGAAGTCTATGCTCCGAACTACTCGTGTACATATCCAAAACCCCGATTTTCAACTCGTGATTAGTAATCGTTTTGCTTGCCTAGAGAATGTAGCTTCGGTGGATGAGATTTGTAACGGTTTAGAAGAAACTGTCCAAACCGTGGGTTGTAAGTTCTTTAGACCCCGCCGCACAGATAGACCTCAGAAACTCTCGAGCCAAAGTCAAGACCTCATGGAGAAAAGACCCTTTCTGCCACTGCAGTCTTCTGATGACGCTAAGTCATATGGGCAGCTCAATAAACAAATCTTGAAATCCTTGCGTCACGACATCCGCTCCTTTGATACCAAAAATATTAGGGAGACGATAGAGCGGAACCAAGGCTCCAAAGAGTTCGCTTCTGAGAGCGGGAGGAACACCGGTACTTTTGAGCCATGTTTATAAGCTGCTCTCCAGGGTAATCACGAACCATCTCAGTCGCAGGTTTGAGGACTTCTAGCCTCCCGAACAAGCCGGTTTCCGAAAAGGCTAAAGTACCATAGACCACATCAATACTTTGCGGTAAGTTATACGAAAGACTGAAGAGTACAACTTGCCACTGAGCTTTTGTGGACTATGAGAAAGCCTTTGATTCAGTCGAAACATGGGTAGTGCTTGAGTCTCTCCAGCGATGCCAGATTGCCTATCGATATATCGAAGTGCTGAAGTGTTTGTACAATAACGCCACCATGTGGGTCCGAGTACAGGAGCAGAGTTCGAGGGCAATTCCATTACAACGAGGCGTGATACAGGGAGACATGATTTATCAAAAACAGTTTACTGCTGTATTGGAAGATGCCTTCAAAATTCTGGAGTGAAAAAGACTCTGCATCAATATCAACGGCGAGTACAGCACTCACCTTCGATTTGCCAACGATATTGTGGTCATGGCAGAATTGATGGAAGACCTCAGCACAATGCTCGAAGACCTCAATCGAGTTTCCCAACAGGTGGGCCTTTAATGGACAAGAAAAAGATCGTGTCAAATATCCATGCTGTGCCACCCAAATATCAGTCGGGAACTCTAGGCTCAATGTTATTGACGAATAGGACAAACGGTACAACTAGGTAGGTCCGACTTCGGGAAAAAGGTCATTCGTCGAATCCACTCGGCTGGGCAGCGTTCGGGAAACTCCAAAACGTCTTTTCGCCCAAAATACCTGAGTGCCTCAAGACGAAAGTCTATGACCAGTGTGTGTTACCAGTAATGAAATTATCTAATTCTGTTCATTGAAGAGCATTGGCAGGCATTAATATTTTGGGTACGTTCGGTTTAAGTTCTTACGTAACGGTAGGTGCAAATTGAAGGGAACCGTTGCTCGTCTGAACCCCTTTATTGACGATCACTGCTTGAAACATGTAGGTGGTCGACTTCGTAATGCACAACTCTCTTTTGGAGCTCGTCACCTATTATTACTTCCAAGTCATAGTCCGTAACCGAGCTTATCATTCGGGATTGGAAACTGAAAAACTCACATGCTGGCTTAGGTGCTATAATGGCTTTACTACAACGAGAATTTGGAATTCTATCAGCTCGGAGGATCGTTCGTGGAGTGATATTTAAGTATGTTAAATATCGTCACGCCAGTCGCTAAGAATCCTTTTTGAAGCACGGTTGTCGCAGTTTGTTGCGCAAAACGCGTATACGTGAATTCCATTCAAATCGTTACGGTTTAAATGGATAAGAACATTGGAGTGACATTGTTTTTTGGACTGAGGAATTCATCAAGTGCGCAGAGAGACTAGCTTAAGGAAAGAAGTTGACATCCCGTCGGTCCTCATACAATACGATACCTACCTAACTCATCACACACATTGGACTCATTGGACGGGCATTACAAATATACCTACGAACAACCTGTAAGTAGTTGTAATTTTTTTTCAGTCGCGCGGTTTGGTTACTTAGTTTTGTTTAATTCGTATTTGGGTCGTATTACATATCGTTACAATTAAGTTACGTTGAGCCGCGTTTATTAGTTAATTACAAATCGTGACTTTGGGACACGTCGTAGATAGGTAGCGATCTTATCTTATCTTGTTCGTCGGACACATTCGTACAGTTTAGTTAATTACTTAACTATTTTTTTTTTGTTGCTGTAAAAATAGTAATACATAGGTTTTAAATATTGTTGTTGTGTTAGAATTAAGATAACGTATTTATTTGTGTAATTGTGTAGTTGGGGTATTGTAAATTGTAGTTGGGGTTTCTATTCACATTTTATTACACTACGTTACGGAACTTGGTTGCTTTAACAAAATCGCTTGTTTATTCTACTGTTTGGTTTTTGATTTTTTTGTGTGTGAAATTGAATTAAAAAAAATGACGTCATCGATCAAGGAGCACAAGGCTAAGCACAATCTCGTAAGATGGTTATCCTACGCGGCGGCATTAATCAAAAGGAAGGATAGGCTGTTCGCCTTGAAGCAAAGGGCTGCACAGTTTCCGACAAGAGTTAGCAAATTGGATCAGGCTTATCAGGGTCTCTTGTCGTTAACAGAGGATGAAACGACGTTGCAGTCAGCTAGCTCAGATTATGATTTCTGTATGTCAGTAGTGGACGAGATAAACGAGGCTGTGTCGACGTTAGGGGTTACCTCGCAGCAGGTAAGTAGGAAGGTGGTTTCAGAACGAAAATGCAACGAATGGTTGCCTACCCTGGATATATCTCATTTTAACGGATAATTGAATAAGTGGACTAATTTCATCACCCTTTTTGATAGCATTGTACACCGACGGACTGAGTTATCTGTTAAACATTAAGTTACCTTTTAACGTCTATCAGGGGTGAGCCTCTTTGTTTGGGAGCCAACAAAGCCATATCCAGGGAGTTTTTAGTGAAACGGTATGAAAATAACCGTCGCATTGCGGATACACATGTAACTGCCATTTTAGGGATTCCTCAGCTATCATCGATCAACCAGCTGAGGTTGGACCTGCTTAACCCTATCTTGGTAGCGACGAATGCGTTGAGGGGCCTAAATTTGTCTATGACCGAGTGATAATTTCTATTGCTGCACATTGTTCTGAACAAAGTACCTAACCACGTCAGGGCTTGTTTTTGCAGATGCAACACACAACAGATGGACGGAGGTGACTCGGCGTCACATATACCTACTTGCGACAACTGAGTGTCATTTTTGGAGGATCAGAGAAGAAAGCTCGAGAATTTACCCGCCGAGCCATAACCGGGACCGTCACGATTTCCGGCCCCTTCTGGACCCCATCAGCAGCATCCGGGACATCGCGAGGTACCGGGTCGTTTCGGCCCCCCAGAATTTTGACGGTCAAACGGACTGAACAGTGTGGGGTGTGTTACGAACCGGGTCACACCATTCGGGATTGCCACCAGTTCAGAAAATCTGGGGTGGCTCGAAAATGATTTCTGACCCGTAGGCTAGTCCTATGCTATTATTGTTTGGGGGAGCACCTAGCCAAAGACTGCAGACAGCCGCGACCTTGTACAAAGTGTGGTGGGGGTCACCACCCCGATATGTGTATGCCCATCCGAGAGGATGGTCCTCGGATGACACATGGAGGTGTGTCTATAACTCACACGGGCGGGGGTTCGTCGCCGCCGAATCAAACCCAATCGCCCACGTCCCCAGTGCGACTAAGGTGGCAAACAAGCCTACGGCCCGCCTGATGGTAAGCGTTCACCGTAGCCTATGGACGCTTGCAACACTAGGGGCATCACTCGCGCGTTGCCGACCCTTCAGAAATCTAATAACTTCTTTTTTGAAGAACCCCATACTGTAGTCCTTAGAGAAAACCTTGGCAGGGAGCTCATTCCACAACCCAAGGGTTCGCGGGAGGAAGTTTCTCTGAAACCGCACTGTACGCGACCATTTTGGTTCCAAAGTGTGAGAATGAATTCCCTGTCGATGGCGAGCGGTGCGATGGTAGAAAGTAGCCGTGGGCATCATTTCAAACAATTCCTCAGAACACAATCTATTGTACAAGCGGTAGAACACACACAGGGAGGCAAAGTCTCTACTCAGACTTAAGGGCTCGATACCGCAAGTGAGTTTGGGATCGCCGACAATTCTCACAGCCCGTCGTTGAACCGAGTCAAAAGGGTCAAGCTGGTATCCGGGTGCACTCGCCCAGAGATGGCAGCAGTACTCCATATGGTGTGGTGGTCGTCGGTCACCACCCTCTCGTGGCCCTTCCACTCAGGTAGGTATTGCAGAGCAGGTACATTACGCAGAATATGAGCCTCTGCTCCTCCCTATCGCAGAGCGTCCTCGCGTTGCTCACGAGTTGAGGGCAGGATCAAGTGGCTATAACGCGCCGCCGATGGCACGTGCGCCTCGGCAGTCACTTATGCCCGCGAGGCCAACGCCCGTCAACTCGTGGCAGCCGCTGCACCAGCCTCACCACAACTGTTTTTCCTACCGCGCAGGTTCTAGTCTATTCACCACGCGGACCAGGTGCAGTTGTGCGCGCCATTTTGGATTCAGGCGCTCAGGGGGGTTATGGCTGTGGCTGGTGAAGCGTCTCCGCTCGCAGGTAAGTTCGCGAAGTTATGGGATATCTGGAGTAGGGGTTCTACGGGTGAATAACGTTGTGGGTACGGTCTCGTTTTCCTTTTCCTCCTAACTCCATCCTAGTATGCGGTATGAACTAGGAGCTGTTGTCCTGAGGGACATTGTGGGTCATCACCCTCAGGTGTCCCTGCCGACGGGCGTCCTGGATCTATCGTCCGGCCTGCAGTTGGCCGATGAAGAGTTCCATCTACCTGGTCCTGTGGAGCTTCTGCTAAGCGTTGATGTCCTTGGGTGCTCGGATTGGTCAAGGCCATGTTACTCTAGCCAGGTGGTTAGAGGCTGTTCCGACCTATTATAATGAGCCCAGCACATACTCTTGCCGCTCAGGCGTCTACAGGTTCGTCGTCTGCGGTCTCTCTGGATTGGCGTCACGTGCCATGGTCCTTGAATCCCTCGGATTGCGCTTCAAGGGGTCTGATTGCCTCGCAAGTCTTTTATCACCCACTCTGGAGGGGTCCTGACTGGCTGGCCTCTCCTGAGAACACTTGGCCTCATACAGTTGTGAAGTTTGTTGACCCTCTGCCGGGGTAAAAGGTCTTTGCTGTTGCGCAGACTGGACACTTCACCGAATGCTAAATGCTTAATCGATTCAGCTCTCTCAACAACCGGTTGGTTTAAGAGGTTTCTTCACAACTTATGGAACATGTCACAGTCAAGGACGTCTTCATTCTTGTCTCCTGAAGAGTGTCAGGATGCCCTTCTCATCTGTGTTTGACTGGTACAGGCCCAGTCGTTTGGAAAGGTAATTGGTCTTCACCGTTCAGAGAACGGGAAATTTTTAATAAACAATACTCCCTGTCATCGAATGAAGGCTAATCTGGTGGTAAATCTAATCTCAAATGGGAGATCTGCCCGCTGATCGCGTTAAGGCTCGTAAGACGCTTCTCGGCAGTTGGAACAGATATCGCGGGACCCTTAGTAAAAACTTCTACGTTCCGTAAGGCGAAAACTGTGAAGGCCTTCCTCTGTGTTTTCGTTTGTTTGTCGACTAAAGCCGTCCATTTGACGGTCGCTTCTGCCTTGTCAACGGAAGCATCTATGGTCTGTTTGCCTCGGTTTGTTGGTCGTCGAGGGTTATCGAATTTAATTCGGTCCGACTGCGGAACTAAGTATAAGGACTCATCAGATGACGGAAATTTGTGAGTTCGTGAGACAAATGTCATCAAAATTGGATATGACTTGTCTAGGCAAGGAAATAAATGGAAATTTGACCCTCCTGTCTTGCTTTAGTGGGGTGGTATCTTTGAAGCAGTGGTCAAAGTGGCAATATCACTTGCATCGTGTTATTGGTGAGACGGTATTGATTTTTGAGGAGTTAGCTACCGTGTTTTGTAAAATGCTGTAGTCAATTCACGGCCTCTTTTATCCGATCTTATCGGACCCAAATAACCTGGAGGCTCTTACACTGGGCCATTTTCTGATTGGTGGTCCACTGAACTCACTACCTGAGAATCCATGTAGCGATACCGCCGTGAACAGGTTGACGCGTTTTGAACTACTGCAACAGATGTCGCAATCGTTTTGGAAACGATTCTTACTGGAGTATCTTTATCTTCTGCGGCAACGCGTCCTGTAATCAGATAAAACGGAACCTCCTAAGGTCGGAGACCTTGTCTTAACGAAGGAGGCGATATGAATATACCCCTCCATTGGGGAAGGGATCGTATATTGCAATTGTTTCTAGGGCAGGATGGAGTTCCTCGAGTTGCTGAGGTATTGGTTGGTGACTTCGTTCTGAGACGAGCTGTGGCGACTTTGTCCCGTCTCCTTGTTATTTAGGTTTCTCCTGTTTGAGGAGTCTCAGCCCGATTCGATCTGGCTGGGCCGGGGGATTGTTCATTAAACATACATAACGGGTTAGCAGTTACGTATCGCCCTCTCACTTCATAGGACTAAGTAGGCGACGGTTCGCTGCCAGGTGTGCAAATATAGTTTATATGGAAGCGCGGCCGACGTGGGACGCATACACACGGTTGCGCGGCTTGCGATTCGAATCGCAGAATACCTATCTACGTACTGCTATGATCGTAGTTTTATATAATATTGAATATCTCGTCCACGGGGACAACGGTTTTGGTGTAGTGCTAGTGGACAGTGCATCGGGTGCATACTTTTCGGACAGCTTCTATACTGCGCCGGGATTGACGGATTTGATTCGTTTTCCAGCAACGGTGGCTGACAGCAGTCCGGTGACTACGACTGATAACAGTTTATTATTAATTTCTCTTAAATAAATGAATACGATCGTGAAATGTTTAAACAATATAGGCAAAGTGTGAAGCAACTTATGGATCAGACTTATAAGGAGTAGGTATATTAAAATGACTAAGGATAACATTGCTAAAGACCCTGCTCAATTTTAGAATTACGTTAGTGAACTACGGCCAACAAGACAGACTTGTGAACAGTACCAATGTGGGGAACGAATACCAATGTGGGGGACGAGTTACCTAGCAATGTCATTCATTTGACAACCGGTTTGGCCGAGTGGTTAGTACACCTGATTAAGGAGCCGAGGGTCGCGGGTTCAAATCCCGCTAGGGGCAGATATTTTTGTGACGAAACATTTGTTACCGAGTCATGTTATTTGTATCGTTGTTGTTCCTGGCCACCATATAACAAGTTTATAACTTAGCCTGGGGCCAGGACTATCTCAGACCTGTTCTGTTAAAGTATGAAATTAGTAAATATATATATATATATATATATATATATATGTGGGATAGGAAGCAATATCGGGATTGTGAAATAAAAAAACAGCTTACATACATTTTTGAACGTTTAATTAAATTAATGTTTAAGGCATCAATTTAATCACAGAATCGGTAAACCGAAGACTTTAGCAGAGTTTCCCAACAGATGTTATATACTGTATACTTGGTGTGGTAGTACCTATATCTTGCAGAACACAAAATATTCCGTCTTCTACAATCTAAAACAAATATTTTATATTTAAAGGATCATAAAATTCCTACATTAGGTTAAATGAAACAAAATCTTAATATAGAGTCCGAGATAAAGAGATGTAGGACTTCAATAACATATTTTATTAATCACCTTAAATCCAAGATTGAGTTCTAGTGCAAAAGTTATTTCTGGGTCAATATTTTCAGTCATGTAATATTGAGCATCTTCAATAATTGCAGAGGAACATAGCAAACAATGCGCCTTTTTGCTAGTCTGAAAATCATAAATACAACTATTTAGACCAATAATGGTGGGCAGCGTACCAATTGCTCAGATGACAGATATCCATTTGCAAGCATGGGCATACAATCTTAGAATGTACTCAGACAATATTATTAAGGTAAGCAAGCACAGCTGTTTAAAAAGCATAAGTACAAAAGACCGTGTGGCCGTGTGGTTTCTGGAAGAGTAATAGAAAGAATTTGCCTCTACCTGGAGTGACCTACTCTCATCGTGGATGTCAAATAAGGCGACTAAGGAAATACCCGTTTGGCCTGCGTTGGGGGTGAAGGCCAAATCCTCCGTCTGTCTCCGGCAGATATTAGAGAATTGTGCTGCTGCAATGCAGACCTAAAATGACATGATTATGAAGTACAAGAGACATTTGTAAGTATGTCTACAGTTATATGGTACCATTACATTTATTTATTCATAAAAGAAACGGTTTATGTGTCTCATACATACCTGATCCCACAGAAAATTAAAGATGTCTTTTAAACGACAAAATCCTGATCGCAGAAGAGAAATCAGGTCTAATTAACACATCCAAATCCAATATAATACGCGAAGCAGATGGGTCCAAATAACAAAGCAGGGGTTCAAAGTCAAAAGTCAAAGTCAAAATGGTTTATTCAAATAAGGATTTTACAATCACTTTTGAATCGTCAAAGTTATAAAATATTATTTTTTGAACCCTCCCACCTTCCCGCCGGTTCACAATGTTGTTGATTTCTACCGAGAAGAATCCGGCAAGAAACTCGATAGTTACTCTTTTAAAAATACTATCAATAATACAAATAAACTAAAATACAATTAATGTTTTAAATAAAAAATTTTTAGTCGTACAATTTTATGTTATTTCCATTTTAATTTGGTTTACCTATGCATCCTGTAATTGAGCATCATCAGTCCCAAGGATTTTTATCATTTACATAATCTGAAATATTGTAGTATGCCTTTTTACAAAGTACCTGCTTGATAAAAGATTTAAATTTACTTATTGATAGATTTTGAATTTTATTGGGAACTTTGTTGTAAAAATTGCCCCATAAAAGTGTTACTTATTTTGTGTAGACGTGTATCATGCACCAACAGCTTATTTTTACTTCTAGTATTTACTTTGTGAACGTCACTTTTCTTGCTGAAACTATTGATATTTTTATGTACATATAAAAGATTTTCATATATGTACTGCGACACTAATGTTAAAATTTTTACTTCCCTAAACCTATCCCTCAGAGATATCCTAGATCCTAATTTATAAATAGCACGAATTGCCCTTTTTTGTAACAAAAATATTGTATTTACATCAGCAGCGCTACCCCACAATAGGATACCATATGTCATTAAACTATGGAAATAGCTAAAATATACTATTTTTGCAGTGTCGACATCGGTCAATTGTCTTATTTTCTTGATCGCATACACAGCAGAGCTAAGTTTTTTGGCTAGGTTATGAATATGAGGACCCCATTGAAGTTTGGAGTTCAGCGTTATGCCAAGAAAGACTTTTGAATTAACAAGTTCTAATTGCTCGCCATTAATATTAATACATGTCTGTCTCTGACTAACATTTGGTAATGTAAATTTTACACATTTGGTTTTTTTTTCATTAAGTAACAAATTATTAGCGTTAAACCAATTTACAATTTTAGAAAGGGCATTATTTAATTCATTATAACATGTCTGTCGTCTCTTAACTTTAAAAAGCAAAGAGGTGTCATCAGCAAATAAGACAATGTCATGGTTTTTTACATTATATGGGAGATCATTAATGTAAATAAGAAATAGAAAAGGACCTAAAATTGAGCCCTGAGGGACTCCTATAGTGACTGCTGATCCCGGAGATCTTTCACCGTTGACATCTATTTTCTGTACTCTCCTACTCATATAGGATGTCAAAAGGTCGAGAGCTTTGCCTCTAATACCATAGTGATGTAGCTTCCTGATGAGATTTTCATGTTGAACACAGTCAAATGCCTTAGATAAATCACAAAACACTCCAAGGGCGTCATGCGAATCCTCCCAGGCGTTATATATATTTTTTAATAGTGCCACTCCTGCATCGGTTGTGGAACGGCCTTTCATAAAGCCAAACTGTTTACTACTAAGTAGCTCATTAATACAGAAATGGCTTAACATTTGACAAAGTATGATTTTTTCAAAAACTTTACTGAGTATAGGTAGTATTGAAATAGGCCGAAAATTATTAGGATCTGTTGAACTACCTGATTTAAAAAGAGGTATAACTTTGCTAAGTTTCATCTCATCAGGAAACACACCACTATCAACACAACTATTAAATATAATGGCTAAGGGTTGTGCTATAACATGAATAATTGAATTTATAGTTTTTACAGAAAGTCCCCAAAGGTCTGTAGTGTTTTTAATTTCTAATGTTTTAAATGTAATAATGATATCCGTAGGACTAATGTTTTTAAATACAAAGGGAACGTTACATTCAGGAACACTAGTTTTTAATAATTTTTCTGCTAAGATTGGACTTGAGTTTAGATGTTCAGTTGTTTTGAATGGGATATTCCTAAAAAACTGTTCAAAGGCAACTGCTACCTCAGAATTTGTTTTAAAACTAGCATCATCTACAATCAACTCAAAGTCCTGACAAGAATTCCTAGCTTTACCAGTTTCATTATTTATTATGTTCCATGTAGTTTTTATTTTATTTGTTGAATTTTTTACTTTATGTCTGAGGTGAATTGCTTTTGCAACAAGACAGACCTTTTTAAAGGTTTTTGAGTATTTTTTTAAATATTCCCTAAATATTTGGCTATTATTATATGTTTTTTCTTTATATAATTCATACAGTTTACGCCTACTTTTATGAATACCTGGGGTAGCCCATTCACTAAAACTAAAGCGACTGGAAATAAGTTTCTTTTTTGCAGTAAATATTTTATTATACTCTGTAGTAATAGTGTCAAGAACAGTATTGTACATATCATTTGGGTCGCCATTATAAAGCAAATCTGGAAGATTATGCATTAAGTTAGATTTAAATGATTCAACCCGTTTAGTTGTTATTGGTATAAATTTAATTTCCTTTTTAGTAATACTATTCTTTCTTTCTAAAACCACTAACTGTCCACAATGATCTGACTCTAGATTGCTTATAATTGATTTTTGAATTGGTTTTATGTCAGTAAATATATTGTCGATGCAAGTGGCACTGGATACAGCAATTCTAGTTGGTTCACAAAACAAATTATTTAAATTAAAAGACTGAAATAAGGCAAGCAATCTGGTGCTTAATGAGCTATTTTCCAAAATGTTTATATTGAAGTCTCCACAAACAATGATTTGTTTATTGGAATTGCTGATTTTATTCAGCACTTCTTCCATAACTAATTCAAAATTATCATAAATTGCACAAGGCGGCTTGTATACACTCACAACAATAAGATGCTCAACTTCTATACAGGAGAGCTCGGCAGTTCGCTCAACTGAGAGGCTCACAATGTCTTTACGTTCCTTAAACTTTAGCTGTTTATTAACTAAAATTAAAGAGCCACCATGGATAGCATTTACTCGGCTGAACGAACTTCCCACCTGGTGATTAGTGAAATTGAACATAAACTGATGGCTGCGTAGCCAGTGTTCAGTGATACATAAAATGTCAATCTTTTGGCAGTTTATGAACAATTCAATTTCTAGTTCTTTCTGAGACATTCCTTGTATATTCTGATGCACCAGGTTCAATGGAATATTATTTTTAGTATGACAAAGTTTATTTTTTTGTTTCTGTTTGCATAAAACTTGAGTAGACATAGATTGTTTAATATAATCATTATTAATGTTGGAATTATATAATATGCCAAAGTGGTCCTTTGTTGTCTGAAAATTTAATTTAAATTATTACATGTCAAATTATTATACTGCTCAATAGAAGCAGGTTGTTTAGCTAAATGATTAGCTGAAATGTCAATTACACTATTATAATTGCACTGCTCAATAGAAGCAGGTTGTTTAGCCAAATACTTGGCTGAAATGTCAATTACACTACTATAATTACACTGCTCAATAAAAGCAGATTGTTTAGCCAAATTATTGGCTGTGGTATTAATATAAAATGATAGCGACAAGGCTAACACTCTGGTACAATGTAAAATGGTTGTTCGTAAGTCACTGATAAATCCAAAAAGTACTTAGTTTACGGTAAACCAAGAAGCTTATGGTAAACACAGAATGACAATTATAAAATGTAAATAGTTTGGCGTTTAATAGTACCTACGTTTAGAAATCACACATGGTCGATGGTCAGGAGCCACAAAAATTAAACAAAGAGCTCTTTTTATTAATAATTACGTACCTATAGGTATCGTTTTTGCATAAAAATTAGACTATATTTTTTTATAATTATTACGAATATTTTGAAATATAGTTATATATTTTTAGAATACTTCGTATTAGGTTTCAGAATGAACTCATAATAGCGTACCAAATTGTTGCCTGTTTACCAATGTGGTATAATAAAATATTGTTTTGTACAAAAAAATACTGCATTTATCGTAATTTTAGTATTTTTTTAATAACCTCTAGATTTTTTCGCGATTTTCTAAAATGTGTACAAGGTGCAGACCGGGTATGAAACGTCTCCTTTACTTACTACACGCGTTGGGTAGAACTGTTAGTGCAGTATTTAATTTCAAAATAACTAAATATTCTTAGGTTAAAAAGGTTTAGATTAGACAATATTTAATTGATTTAATTATGTGTTTAAGGCTTTATCTCCAATACTATTGATTGTAAACTAGTATTTTCTTTACAGAAGTGATAGATCTCATCAAGAACTTCATCTCGGATGACAGCTAGAAAGGGCTTTATCTTCGAAACTATTGATCGAAGACTAATAGTTTGTCTACAAAATGATAGAATTAGATGAGATCTATCAGTGAAGTGTGTGATTATTGTCAGATCTATAAGTGAAGTGTGTGATTATTGTCATCCCAGTCTTGACTATCGATCCATATCTTTGGTAACAGTAAACGTTTTCTAACTGAAAAAATGTGACTTAGTTTTTCAACCATTTTAAATGCTATATTGTATTTAACGAGTGGGACCACGAGTCCGGTGGGATAACATTGGTGGATCCACGAGTCAGAAATCATTTAAAAATTACACCACTCTTTTGTCGACAGTGATGACCAAAAAAAATACTGTGTTATAATCTAAGTAGGTATCTACTTATTTGCAAAAATAACAGTGTTTTGTTATTTTATTAATCATTAATTAAGAAAAAAGTGCCAAAGGTTTATAAACACTGGCAATTATATCAAAAACATATAAAAATATTGACTTTTGGCGAACAAATGGCGGTAAAGAAAGTAAATAGTCTACAAGGATAATAATGTTTGATTTTATTCTCACTGAAAAGTGCGACTCAGCGAGCCATATAGCCACGACTTTAAAATATTATGTATGTGAAATTTTATTTTTGCCTGACACAAAATAAAGAAAATAATAAGAATTTCGGTAAAATTGAGCTTTGACTATGCTGTCTCAATTCGTTTATTAGTTAAAACATCCCAATCAAAAAATATTGGTGGTTCGCTGTATAAATAAAAAAACCGTTACATAACAGTACCAAGTTTCACAGACGCAATCCAACTCTAACAAAAAATACAACCTAACAGATCGTAGCTACGCTCTTTGCTACGCTTTCGCTACCTAACTTTATCCTAGCATTTTTGTTTCTGCGAGATAGACGAGCCGAGAGAAGCGTGCCGCGGCAGCGGCCGACGAGTGCCAGAATCAAATGTCGCCAATGTTACTTAGTACTCGTCGACACGCTTCGCTCGACTCGTGCACTATTTATAAAATACAATCACAGCATTTATGAGGATTATGAAACTTATAAACATACTTAGTTCATTTTGTTGTAGTGTTATCCGAGTCGTATTTTTATTACATCGACAAGTCAAAAAACTACAAATTTACTGAATCGATGATGACGAACGAACGACGAATTTTGCCTACAATATACTCCCCATTTTTCTGCCTAAGGGGTTAAGAAGTAAGAGGTTGCGTTTTAGAAGTTTATTTTATGGTTTAGATTAAATTTCTAATAAAACTTAAGCTCGTAGTATCTATCACGAGGTTATTTGTAATCATACCACGTC
Source organism: Apoda limacodes (assembly GCA_946406115.1). Lineage (NCBI taxonomy): Eukaryota > Metazoa > Arthropoda > Insecta > Lepidoptera > Limacodidae > Apoda > Apoda limacodes. The sequence continues at coordinate 28,794,262 of OX291550.1, forward strand.
CGAGGTTCAATGATGTTTTAATAGAATGGATGTGTTAAATCGGTTATTTTTACGAATAACTGTACGAATGCAAAGTGAACCTTAAAGTAACAAAGATTCTACTTAAAATAGACATAAATTGATTGAACTTTCAACGACCTAAGTTATCTTCACCTTTGATATAAATTGTTTAAAACAAACTGTGCTTGTATTGTAAATAAATTGACGAATAAATAGATTCATAATAATACTAGCTGTTTCGCACTGTTTCACCCGCGGTTTTTGCTGTAACAATTCCGAAATTATAGCTATGCGTAAATAAAAGTTTAAAAAAAAACGCACATAGGTACTTACCTTTTTCTCTGTAAACTAGTTTGTTTATATGCAATTATATTTTAAAATCAATACGACTGACTTTAAAAAAATTCCCTCTTTTTTTTCAAAATGTCATGCATATTTATGTAACGGGTATCTCCGCATAAAATTACTGTGACATATGAACGAACGGACATTGTGAACCTAAAGGACAAACTGGTTGAAACTTTAAAAATTCTTATTGTGTGAGTAAGATTTGCGCATCCTTAACGATTTAAGACACTTGTGCGTGACACTTCACAGACCGGCAAAATTTTAAGCGTGGCTGTTCCACCAGAAAAGGGAGTCAATCAATACATCAAATAATATTTATTCCATTAGGTTGCCGAGAACACTTTTGAATGGTGAACACAATCTATTAAAAAATATTATTATCGACTAAACTATTTAAAGTAATAATACAATTTGGTTTCAAAATTATGTAGGTACTAACGCTTCAGTACAATTTTCGTTACGATATCGCTAACGGCCTGTATATAAGCAATAAATTGAAGCAATTAAGAGAAATATTATGTTTTTAGTTAGCAACTATACATCAAACACTCGTAGGTACATTCCTATCTTGTTTTCAGTGATAAGGTGACGAAATAAAAAATGAACTTTACTCTATCTAAAGTACACAGTTATACTTAACCTCAGCAGCCATAGTCGTCAATAGTAGTACATACAATTGGTTCGTCAAACACATTTCACAACTTTATATCGAAATGTACCGTTTGGCAATACTAGTAGCCCTGATACCTTGCGCGTTCTGCCAGGTCATTCTAAATGGTACCTGTGACACTACCATAAAGGGAAAGGAAGATTTTCATTTCACTCAGGTAAGTATGATAAATACTAAAACTTTTTAACCAACTTAACAAAAGATTCTCTATTCCAATAGTATTGTGCGTGTTCCATCATAGCTCCTGCATTCGTTTAAACCATTGATAAAAAATAATCGCTTCTTAATTTATCTAATGGCTTAACCTTTATCAAGGGTGGTTTCATACATATGACAAGCTCAGTGAAAAATATAGAATATAATGTGCCGTTTTTGTGTACCTACTTGGATTATGTCTCGCACCTGCAATTAACTTTCAACCATCTTTTAGCCGCTGTAATTCGTTCCGGACATAAATATTTTTTAAATATATTTGTAGATATCTATTTAATTTTGACTGTCAATAACAAATTTCAAGTTTGTAACATCAAAAACATTGGACGACTTTAGTTGCATCAGGACACCCTCTTAACTGTTTCTCATGCAGTACTTCAGCTTTTAACTGTTTCTCATACAGTACTTCAGCTTTTAACCGTTTTTCATACAGCACTTCAGCTTCTTAGGTTTCGTAAAAATATGGAAAACGGACCAAGTGCAAGTCGGACTTACGCATCGAGGGTTGCGTCTTTCCCTTCATACGCATAATCACCAATATTGAAAAAAAAAATTCACACAATGACGCAAACGCATAATGATACATTTGCATTTCGACTAATACGCAAAATGATATATACGCAAAACGACCTATACGCAAAATGACCAATACGCACAATGACGCATTCGCAAAACGACATATCGTTTATAACTAAGTCTTCTCAACTTTAAAATTTATTTAGGCTCATTGGGATACTAACATGTTCAGTGGCTCATAATTAGCATAAATACGAGGTTACATTGTTATTAGATTTCCCGATTCGACTTTCGTGTTGTGCTCTCATTGTGCTCCGTGCAGTTGTGACTCAGCTCGTGCGCATTCCTGTGTGGTGTTTTGCCTCAGCGCTGACGACCTCGAATTGTTGTTTGGATTATTGCCCGCAATTCTTGGAAAATTGGCCTGAGTGTTAAGTTGAGCGCTGCTCGGTTGTGTGTGTGTATTTCGCGCTTTTCAACGCGCCTATAATGCGAAGTTTATCGAAGCGATACTGTATGTTTTTGTGTGTGAGTGTGTGTTCTCGTAGTCGCGGAACTACTACGCATAGTGGTGACCCTCGCTTGCCTCTTTGAATAACGCTGGTTCGCCCGGCCTGAGTCCGGCTTTGGGTTAATCGCTAGTTAGTATTTCCGCTTCAGCGGTTCGCCACTCCGCGCATTCTCGCGTTTTAAGTATCGATTGCGTCTAGTTTGTAGAAATCCAGTTCCGAGTGCTCAAGGGCTGGTGGGTGAGATCGTATAGCTCTTTTCAGAGTTGCGGTCTACCTAACGTTTCTTATTCATAAACGTCTCGTTGCTCGGGGGGAAACCTAACGGTGACAACGTAACCCCGGCCGTAGGAGTAGGAGTTAGGTACACACCAAGCAATCCGTAGCACTGCGGGGCGCTTGGCCACACTTAGGTATTCTTGCTCCTCGCCAGCAATGGTGGGCAGTCACTAGGTACACACAAACTACACCTCGGCCACTCCCGCGATGACTGAAGTACTCAAAGGCATGTCCCGGGACCAGATAAGGGAGATCATCAAGGCTTGTCTTCGTGATCACTCAGATCTGGTCCAAGCCTGCTCTTCCCAGGCTGTGGCTGCCCTCACAGCGTATGACAAGTCCGTGCCCTCTCTGTGTTCGCCTGGCCAAACATTGCAAACGCTATGAAGGCCAAGCGTTTTAACTATACGCACGCCCGCAATGATGCCGAGCGCGGCATCAAAGTGCAGGTCCCGACACCGACAGATTTCCGAAATCTGACGGTCTTTCTTACGGCTCAGAAATACGAGTACGATACGCACTCGCTGGCCGAAGAACGCGGGCTCAGTGCAGTTATAAGGGGAGTCCCTAAGGAATTCTCCGAAAAAACTGTCCAGGACGACTTAATCGTCCAAGGCCTCCCAGTTAGGGAAGTACATCGTATGTACAACGGCCGCAACCGATCTGAGTGCTACGACATGGTGCTCGTAGTGCTAGACCTCACCAAAGAGGGCAAAGCCATCTTTAATATTTAAGATGTGTGCAGCCTCAAGGGCGTCCAGGTCGAGACTCCGCACAAGCGGTCGACCCCAGGACAATGCCACCGAAGCCGGTTGTATGGCCACGCACAGCGTCTTCAACGCAGACCGTGCTGCGTGAAATGTCTGCGCGATCACGCCACTCCGGACTGTGATCGCGATCGCGTTAACGCATCCGACCCGGTCGCTTGCGTACTCTGTGGGAGCGAAGGCCACCCTGCGAATTACCGCGGGTGCCCCAAAGCTCCCAAACAGAACTTGCGTAAACCTAAACAGGGTAAATCGCAATTCCTCTCGTCAGACAGACAAACTTCTGTCTGCTCTCCCCGGTCCGTCTCCTTAGGCTATTTTAACGCCAACGGTCTTCGAAACCAAAGAGAGGAATTATCTTAATTCCTCTCGTCCCAAAAACCGGACGTCTTTCTCATCCAGGAAACGTTCCTAAAGCCCACTGTCCGCACCCCTTCGATCGCGAACTATCGCACCGTCCGTAATGATAGAACTGCCTCCAATCTCGGAGGCACTCTCATCTATTAAAGGCGCTCCCTGCATTGCTCCCCTATCGATCTTCCACCACTTACGAACTTAGAAGCATCCGTCTACCGCTTAGCGATGACCGGCCATCAGCCGATCATCATTGCATCGGTTTATCTCTCTACCTTAAAAGACTTGCTCGAGAGCGACCTTCAGTCGCTCTTAAATTTAGGCGACGCCGTTATTCTTGCCGGCGGCCTAAATTGCAAGCATCGCCGCTGGAACTCTTCAGAAACTTCACGGAGAGGCAGACTCCTCGAGGATTTAGTTGACAGACTAAACTTTGACATCATCGCTCCCATGACGCCCACTTACTTTCCCCACAATACTCGGAATAACCCTGACGCACTCGACATAGCACTTCTAAAGAATGTAAGGCTAAGCTTTCGCTATATAGAGGTGCTTGACGAACTTGACTCGGACCACCGCCCTGTCCTCCTCCGATTAGGTTCCCCTTCGGACTCTCCTCCTGACACTAGAACCGTGACGGACTGGGATATATTTGGGAAATTGCTCGAAAATCCCAGATCGCCACATCTAGACTTCGTTCCCAACGTAATCTCTTCCGCGACCGACCTAAACGTCATACGATGTCATACAGGTCATCAAAGACCTACGCCCCCGTAAAGCTCCCGGTGCGGACGGTATCTCTAACGATATCCTAAAGCGCCTCACTCTTCCCCTTCTCTGCCTCCTAGTAGCGATCTTTAACGCTGCTATCGAACATTGCATCTTTCCTTCTCAATGGAAAGATGCAATTGTTATAGGCATCCATAAGCCAGGCAAAGCTCGTACCGAGCCGTCCTCATATCGCCCTATAAGTTTACTAAAGGCCCTTGGTAAACTCTATGAACGCCTCCTCCTCGCTCGCCTACGGAACACTATAGTCTCCAGAGGCATTTTAATAGACGAGCAGTTCGACTTCCGTGGCAAACACTAATACGTCCATCAAGTCCTCCGCATAACGGAACATATTCTCACTGGCTTTCAACCAGCATTAGGTAAGGCCACACGGGCGCAGTCTTCTTCGATGTAGCGAAAGCTTTCGTCAAAGTCTGGCACAACGGTTTAATTTTTAAACTGTACAACTTTCAATTGCCAGATCGTCGCGTGCTCATCATACAAGACTATATGTCGAATCGTAGCTTTCGCTGCAAGTTGAAGGCACTCTCTCTTCCTCCCGTCCCATAGAAGCAGGAGTCCCGCAAGGGTCCGTGCTCGCCCCCATCTTGTACCTTCTGTACACCAACGACATCCCTAAAACGATAGGTACCCAACTAGCCCTCTTTGCGGACGATACCGCTCTCTATACCACCGATAGGCAAGTGAGTCGAATCACTAAGAGACTCCAACCCGCTATCACCGCCCTAGGCGAATGGTTTCGGAAATGGAGAATCGAGGTGAAAATATTTCAAAGACTTGGCAGTCCGCTTTTTCGAGCGTACGCAAAATCACCCGAATCGATTAATTGTGCAATTCACAACGTATTATCCCCTCGATCGACCTGGGCACGGTCGTAAAACTATAGTTAGGCGGCCTCGGCACGTACTAACGGCCCCACTGTCCTATCGCTGTCCGGATAGCGAGATTAGTCTCTACGACCTCCCCGAATAGGGCCTCCCTCCAAACACGACGCCGACGTCCCCGGGTTCGTCGTCGCCTACAAGGATATACGAGGTATCAAAGAGTGCCGGGGCGCTTCTCGCCCCCACTCAATAGCAACCGTTCTCGCGTAACGGGAACTCCCCTCCTGGCGGTGACTCACTTTCGGGTTCGAGACTCACGCCGGTCGAAGGGACGCCCCCGAGAGCGACAACCCAAGCTGAGGCTTCCCCCGTGAGCGTTGGGCGCTATATGGGCTGAGGCTCCTTCAGAGTCTCGCCCCAAAATCCCGGTGAAGCAGTAATTGCTGCAACAGCCAACTGCATAGTCAGTTCAGAAAAAAAATATTAGACAATTAGTCTTTGAGCTATCGTCAACCGAGTAACATAATCGCGAGTGAAAAGTAAACTCCGCCGCAGAAACAACAGCGCGTAGAGTAGAGTGAGTGTTCACGTGCATTTTTGGACCTTTGTTATAAAGACAAGGATGGTGTATTAAGTCGAATTGTTACTGGAGACGAAACTTGGGTTCATCATCATGAACCTGAGTCGAAACAAGACTCCATGAAGTGGCATAAAAAGGGCACAGCACCTCCCAAGAAGTTTAAGGTGTCAGCTGGGAAACTCATGGCAACGGTCTTTTTGGGACTAGGACGGAATATTATTGATCGATTATAGAGATAAAGTTGTTTCTATAACCGGAGAATACTACGCTTTAATATTAGAGCGACTTAGAAAAAAAGCTACTAAAGAGAAAGGACGGGGAAAATTGACGAAAGGTGTGCTGCTTTTGCACGACAACGCGGGCGTCCACATAAGCCGCGTTGCGTTGGCTGCCCTGCATAAGGTGGGCTTCGATATTTTAAATCACCCACCCTACAGCCTAGATCTGGCCTTAAGTGATTATTACCTGTTTCGAAAAATGAAAAAAAGGCTAGGGGTAAAAAAATTATCACCGATGATGAAGTCAAGGAGGCAGTTTCGGCGTACTTGAAGATAAAGAGAAAACATTGTTTTATGAGGGTATAAACAAATTAATTGAAAGATCTGAAAAATGTATCTGTCTTGTAGGTATAAAATAATTTGGTTTTTTTATTTCTACCCCTTATCCCCCATTCCGCGGACATAAAAACGCTCCCTCGTAAAAGTTTCCTCACAGTAATGAGAGATCTCATCAAGATCTTCATTTCGGATGACAGCTGTCAAACTAGAAAAGGCTATATCTCAGTAAAGTTTGATGCGCCCCTTGGCACCGGGCAGCAAACGGCGGACGCCAGTTGGCTATTTATATTATAAATTTATTAAATATTATTACCACTGTAAATTAATTTTCGTTTTGTTATTAATATTGATATTATATAAGTATTATTATAATTATTGATATTATATAATATGTATTATATAATAGCCTTTTATTTTTTGACACCTGTTATAAGAAATTAAGATCTTGATGAGATCTCTCATTTCTGTGAGGAATCTTCTAGCTTACGATCATTGGTTACGGAAATACAGGCTTTTCTAATGTGACAGCTGTCATCCGAAATGAAGATCTTTATGAGATCTATCATTTCTGTGAGGAAACTACTAGCTTACGATCAGTACTAACTGAGATATAGCCTTTTCTAGTTTTACAGCTGTCATCCGAAATGAAGATCTTTATGAGATCTATCATTTCTGTAAAGAAACTACTAGCTTACGATCAGTAGTTACTGAGATAAAGCCTAATCTAGTTTGACAGCTGACATCCAAAATAAAGATCTTTATGAGATCTAACATTTCTGTGAAGAAACTACTAGCCTACGATCAAAAGAAAATCAAATCAAATCATCGGAAATGAAGAGCATCGCAAGGTAGTGAAAAAATTACAAGTGTCAGAATATTAAACACTTAATATAAAACAAATAAAAGTCCAAAAAGACTGAGTTTTTAAACGGTGTGTCGTGGTGAGAATGTGTCATAATGCGTATTGGTCATTTTGCGTATAAGTAATTTTGCGGATGAGTCGTTTTGCGTATTAGGCTTTTTGCGAATTTTGGATTGGTCATTTCGCGTATTGGTCATTATGCGTCGGAAGGCGTCTTTCGTATTACCACAGAATGCACGAATCTGACTAGCACTTTACCATTCATTATTATTTGTTGTACTACTATTGAGCTAACACTATAAAAGTTCGAAGCTTGTATGTTATATGTTGTTACGTTCCCTAAAACATGGTTTAGCGAAGCGATGGCTGATTCATGTGTCATACTTGTGAACGGGTGCCGCGACTGGTCTGCTCTAGCAAACTTCTTTGTATCCTTGTATTTAGTCTTACTTTTTGTTTTTTTTATCAATACTTTAATACATTGATAAGTGATGAATAGGTGCATAAACTGTCTTTTTTTTATATTTTGCAATTAGATACTTTTTTATGTTCCATTACAAACATAAAATGCACAAGCGCATTTTATGTTTGTAATGAAAAGTGTCCTTCTATGATAGGAAGGGTATTTTCCAATATTTTAAGTATACGCTGTAAGAGAAAGGGAGAAAAGAAATGCCCTTGCTGAGTTTCTTGCCGGTACTTCTCAGGACAAGGTCTCCCGCCCTATAGACTTACGAACCGATGGCGTATAAATAAATGATTTTGATTTTGATTTTGATTTTGCTTACTACCGTTTTTCTATTAAGCAAAAACAAACAAAAACGTGTTTATTTGTGTGTAGACCTTCCTTTATTTTTTTTTATATGTAGTTTAATGTTTAATTGCTTTTGTATTTAAATACCTTATTAAACCTTTCCTACTAAAATTATAAATGTGAAAGTTTGTCTGTATGGATGGATGTTTGATACTCAATAACGCTTTAGCCACTGGACGGATCGGGAGAAACTTGGCACACCTTTAGATTAATTAGGTCCTGGAATAGCACATATGCTACTTTTTATCCCGAAAAGTTCAAAAGTTCCCACGGGAATAACTATATCCGAGCTTAAACGAACTATAGCTATAGCTAAAGCTAGGGTTGCCAAGTCTTAAAACTGAAACGCCGGACAGACCAGTCAGTTTAGCCGGACATTTAGGTAAAAAGGCCGGACATCTTTAATGTTTTAGTTTTAGTGTAAATAAAATAAATAAATAAATTTTAAAAAAATATATCATAAGAGCCTTTTATTTCACGCCATACAAATTTAAAAATATACATAATAAAATTTAAAATAAAAAAAAAAAATTTAATAAAAACGAAAAATAAGGCGTTAGACGATTTGTCCACCGACCATCACTCATTTTGGCTACATTGCGTGCCCACCTCCATTTCAATTCTTTTGCATAGCTCAGAGCGTCTATTACTCCTGAAATTTTTCTTATGGTGGAGTGGCGTTTTTGAATTATCTTTGATTTTCATCATGCTCCTTTCCATGCTCCGTTGACAAGAAATTATTTTGTTTTGTACGCGACGTGTAAATTTCCAGGTCTGGCAAGCTTATGTGAGTGACGGCAGGTAGGAATCCATGAACTTTTTCTTTATTTTTACTGGCATCTGGCTTTTAAATATTTCTTTCATGCTCCAAAACTTTTTCCACGCCCTTTTTATCCTTTTTTCAATTTCTTGTTCATTGTTCTGTTTCTGGCATGAGACTTGTTTGCCTAGATAAATATAAGACAATTTTCTTTTTAAAGTTTTTTTTTTATTGTTTAGCATAAAATCTTAAATTCTAATGAAACAACAATAAAATTAAATGAATTAGTCTTGTTTATCATTATATACTCATTCAATGTTCAGGCGTGCAGAGCGGAAACCAATACATGACAAATATAAAAAAAGATAAAATTTTAATCCTAACAAAAGTCTGACAGGCCGGACACCGTCTAATTTGGCCGAACACGCAACCAAAAAGCCTGACTTTGTCCGGCTTTATCCGTACGCCTGGCAACCCTAGCTACAGCTTGATATAACAAACTTCATTAGTGTAATTAAGGAGTAAATCACAGTATTAAATAAAGGAGTCCCACGTCGATAACCGAATTTAGGGCAGGCGGAGCCACTGGCAAAGTCTAGTATCTTAATAATTTTGTCTTATCCATCCGTCCGTATATAATAGCTTTTTAATTTCGCCCTCTATTCTAATTAATCTTTACAGAATCTTAAATCTTATTATATGTAATCCCGCGACGAGAAAAGAAAGCTTTAAGCTGTTTATGGTTTTACCAAAATATATCAGAATTCTCATAAACATTCCCTTTTTTGCCCTCTAGTGAATGATTTTCCAAAAAACGGTAAAACTCGTCAATTTTAATTTTCAACCCCAAGACCAAGCATCAATTTGAATGTATTTAGTTTATTTCAGCAATTAAAATTTTTCTACGAAACATTTTAAGAACTTCATATCCGTAGATACATATGAAGCAGTAGATATACATCAATTTGTAGATATACCTACATAGAATTGAGGTCGTTGATATTCATAGAGTTGTAGATATACATAAAGTTAATGATATACATAGAGTTATAGATACATATAAAGTTGTATAGCCACGATATAGTTTTAGATTATATAAAATTGATATATACATATTTATAGTCATAGTTATATGGTGTTCGTAAAATGATTTTTATATTTTCTTCTGTCTGTCTCAGTTGTCAGGAAAATGGTACGCAATAGAAGGTGCAAGCTTAGAAGTGGGTCAGTGCCACACCGTAGAGTTTAAGACCAGCTCCAACGAAACAGTGATGCGATACACCTACAGCGTTAACGTGAAGAACTTCCCATACATCTGGAGTACCATAGCTACTGGCACCACTCATGGTCAAATTTTTAGTAAGTATAGAAATTGCTGGATAATGTTATGACATCAATTTCGCTTCAGGTTCACGTGCAATATAAAAAATCCTGTTTGCGTCAAATCGTCAAAGTCAATTTTTAGCAAATATAAAACCCTAATGCTTAAATATAGTTTTTAAACTGAATTTTAAAACAAAAAGCCTAACTAACAATGTTCATAGTCTTAACTAAAAAAAAGGATTTCCTATATAAACTTCCATACCCCGGTTGACCACCTTATAGATTTTTATCATTTTAACCACAAGACGGCCACTGTTAAATGTAGTCCTGCCCCATATGATTTTACAATGGCCGCATTTAAGCTGCCTACTTCAAATGCCTTCCCTGAGCTTTGATAACCAGTCGTCTGTTCCCTGGCAGAATGCCATTCCGTGCTGCGTCCTTCAGTACCTGGATGGCCCTGTGGCCTACCTAGTTCCGCTTCAGCCTGCTATCTATTCAAGATTACATGTCGGTAACTTTGGTTCTTCAGGTAATTATCTTATTACAGATTGTATTCTACAAACAAGCATTCTCTCCATACATCGATGACTGACTTTAAGAGGTTGCAATAGTTATAAACCATGTTTCTGTGCCTGAGCTACCATTTTACAGCTATGCTAAATATCGTGAAGCAAAATGGAATAGGTCAAAAAGATGTGACTATGTTAATTTGACAGTCCACACTGGGACCGCCCAAATTGCTTACGCACAATGTCAGAGTAAGCCATGCCAAAATTGGAACATATGAAGACTGGTAAAGGTAATTCGTGAATATCGTGTTAAGTTAAAAAAAAGTATTTCATACTATGATTCATAATATTTTTCTGTAGGCACGAAAAGCTATTGGTATTGATGGATCAGCCTTCGAATTGTATAAAACATATCTAACAATTGTTATCAAATCACAAAAATTCACATCCAACAAAGTAGTCAAAATCAATAATTTGCAGCGTTCCTCAAGGATCTATGCTAGGACCATTACTATTTCTCATTATCAATGACTTTAGCAGAATATAGGTCTATATGTTGGTCAACTCTTGCCTATTTTACTTTGATCGTATAATAGAAAATAAAATTCAACAAGCACAAAATATTTAATAAAGGATTGTTTTCTTGGCCATTTTGACACCAACTCTGCGTCGTTTATTCAAATGTTAATAAAAATGATATTAATTCTTTATACAACTTGCTGCAGTTGGTGCCGAACCAGCTCCATTTTTGGTATTGGACACTGATTATACCAGCTACATGCTGGTCTACCGATGCTCCAACACTGCCAATGGGGAGAAAATGAGTAAGTATATTAGGCATCACACAACTTACTGTAAGCGTTACATGTTCAAAGTGTAATCCAGGGGTGATGACGGACATTGTGATGAACTGAATCAAATTTATATCCATAAGATGCGCTGTAAAAAGGCATATTGACTATTTATATTTTAATTATAATGACCTATGATAAAATTAATGTTTAAAGTAAGGTATAAGGTCGGTTGGGGCCAACTGGTTTTGATATCTGCCTCACGCTTTGAGTTGCGCAGGTCTGAGCAGGGGGCATACCACGTACCACTGAGTCTTTTTTCAATATTTCAACTGTTTATTAACTCTACGTTTTCCGGCGTATAGGAAGACATCGTAAGGAAACCTGCATACGTCAAAAGCACGAATGTCAAGTCTACAATCAGCACTGGTCCAACACTTTGGCCTGTGGCTCCTATGGCTCCGATGGCCTCGCCTATTGTTGTAAAATAACCGTATAATATCAGTGGTTAAAAACCTCAAATAACCCGGTCGAATATACCCATACCTACTACTGCAAACTAAAATGTAGTGTGTTTCACAGATAATATAAGCATAAATAATAAATATAGTATAAAACTACGTTCAAATGTATAGTAGTAACAACATAATGTGTATAAAAACGTGCCAAGTGCGAGTCGTACACGAACTAGCTAAAAGACGATCGAACGAACGAGAATAAATGTTTATTACAGAATTTTTCAAATTTTTAAAAATTAACAGGGGTTTAAAATATATTATTTTTCGTTATTAATAATTCGAAAAATTACCACCAGAGAAAAGTCACTTAGAAACCTTAATTGCATTTTTGGTAATAAAAGTGAATTTCATAATGTAAATATAATTAAGATGTATAATGCAAAATACTGACAAAACACATTTTGCTGTACTCACCATGGGATGGAAAATTTTATGTCATAATGAACACCGAGATGTGATTAAAACACTATAGCCTTGGCACGGCGATAATTGAAGAGACGGAGAAGGATATAGGTTACTTTTTATTCCCGAAAATTTCGGAATTCACGCAGAAACAACCATAACCTGATCCCACACAAACAATAGCTACAGCTATTTGTTAGTTTAGTCAAGGAGTTGCCGTGGATATCCCACGCCGATAACCAAATCGAGGGCAAGCAGAGCCGCTGGCAAAAGCTAGCAATTATTATTTTAGTTCTTATTAAGTTCTTATTTAATAGACAAATCTACAAGATTGTATTTTAAATTGCAAAATTTTTAGTAGGTACCTACTGAGTTTCTTGCCGGTTTTTCTAGATAGAAACGAACATTGTAAACGATTTGCTTAATAAGATATGAGAAAACTCTTCAGGGAGCTAAATAAAGATATATGAATTCGTATCTTTTAGTAACTGCCTTCAAGTACAGCAGAGGCAAGCAATTTACTGACGCTCAGAAGTCTGCTCTGAGCGGCACCATCGACCTCCACGCGGACCTCCGGGAGCACTATTGGAAGACCTACCACCACACCTGCAACGAACACTCATACAAAGATTTGTTTAACTAAGTAATGATAAAAGTAACTTTTTACTAATGATACACAAAAACAACTGAAATATATATACTATGCTCAAATATTGTTTTGTTTTATTTATCTATTTATGAATCAGCTCTACCGATGTTTAGTGGTTGTGGCGTACTGCTTATATTGTAGGTAATGAGGACTGGTGCTAAATTCTTACTAAATTATTGTGTTGCTGATTTGTGGACTCTAGTCCATATTGCCCCACGAAGACGGCTGGTGATTGCCGACGTCAAGAAAGAGACAGATTGTCATAATTTTCGTTATATGTAATGAACTTGCTATGAACACGTGGCGTTTTTAATTTTGGTTTAAAAACTTCAAGTGTTAGTCGGATGAGTGCAGTGAGGGTTAAATACGGATAGAAATATCAAAGTTTTTTAATCAAGTTAAATTGCAGGCAACACATGACAGCTGTCAAACTTACATTCAATAGGTATGGCGATATAGCCCTTTCTAGTTTGACAGGTGTCATCCGAAATGAAGATCTTAATCACTTCTAAAAGAAACTGTACCTGCAATCAATATTTTTTGGAGATATAGGTAGCCATTTTAATTTAATGCATATGTCCTAACATAATTCTCGTAATATCAGAATTAGAACATATTATAACAAAATTTGCTTGAGCGTCTTTATTTTCTTTCTCGAAGGCCTAACAACGGGTCTTAAAGCTCCCACAGGAAAAGGAAGACGGCTTATAATTAGCCACATTGGAAGCGAGGAAGGCTTTTTAGATGGGCTTTTTTTTAGATACTCTCGGCTGAATAATTGTTGTGTTTAGGGGAGGGGGGGACATTTTGTCTGGCTCATGAAACATAACTTTGTAATAGTTACCTTAATAACATATTTAAAAATCTGACCTGTAAAAATAAGTAAAGTTCGTTTATTTTTTTGTGGAGCTTTAAGGCGTCTGATTTTTGGCACATGGAAAGTGTCTGACATTACTATTTTAGAATATTATTCTACTTCTGATACTGTTTTAGAATAATATTCTACAAAACATATATAAAAAACAGCCATATAAATTTAAGTAAATGTCACAAGGCGAGCTCCACTAGCACGCAGGTGTTTAAAGAACATGAGACGCTACTGAGAGCATGAGACGCTACTGAGAACCTAAGGTTTCATCTATGTGAAAATAAGTTATGTCAGATCGCTCTGGGATCTTGGACTATTAAGAAGTAAGTTATGATGTCTCTTAAGCCTAGGAGAGGCGATAATACATTAAAAATCCTGACGTCCAAATTAATTGACATCAATTTATTTATACGGTACATGAAAACATTACAATGACATAATTGTGTTACAATGGCAACAAGGTAACTGACTTATTTACACTCTATATAAATCGCAGTCACTCTGGTCGTACACTTTCCAGGGTCCGTTACGCAGTTCGGGGTAGCGACTCGCGACCTCAGCCATCTCTCGTGCGTGCTCCTCCGACAACTGAATATTTGTGCTCAGTTTGAACGCAGTCACTGAAACGATAAGAAGAATAAGTTACGTTATATGGACCTTTCGAGGGAAAATTAGGCAATTGAAAAAGTTTGGCAAACTATACCGTGTGACATATATGAGACACATAATATATCAAACTAGCTCACCCGGCGAACGTTGTTTCTTTTTTTAAAACAACTGCCGCACCAACCTATTGTGAAAGTGTTGTACTAATTCAGAAACCTTCCCCGGCGTGTGCATAACTACTTACTTAAATTTCATTAGAATCCGTTTATTACCCTTATTGCGCGAGTCAGACTCGCACTTGACCCTTTCAAAAAATACTTTCTTATCGTATGCCTGCGTCATACAAAGAACACACCCTCCAAGTTTCAGGTCTCTACGACCAGCGGTTTAGGCTGTGCGTTGATCCGTCAGTCAGTCATTCAGGACAAAGTATTTTATATGTATAGAAGATAAAAGGACTTGTTGTGAGCACAAACTCTTTTTAAACAAAAAGATTGAAGTATAATTTATTGCACAATACGAATCCCGCTGTCTTACTAAACTACTGAGTCTGTTGTGCATACAATATTACATTTTTTTTAATTACCCCAAAAAAAGATTAAAAAAGCATGGAAATTGGGATTATATTTATGGACAAACATAATATTTTATTCAATAGTTATACTTAAAAAGACCGTTTTATCAACTAATTCTAATTTTACATTATTAAATACCAGATTTCTTTTATTTTGGATTACAGTAAGCAGTGAAAACTTAATGCATTTTGTTTTATTTGCATTAAGTGCAAGATTATTTACAGTAAACCTTTAAGAGTATAAATAAAAAAAAAATGACAAGTTTTTGGAAAACCAAAGACATAGATAAATCAGCTTGGGATTATGACTAAGAAATTTCACACTTATTGATCAGTAAATGTCAAAATCAAATGAGAAATTCGTTTGTATAAAGTCCGCTGCGAGACGCCGCGAATCGTATCCTCTTAAGATCATTTCATAACTTTTTATAATTACTAGCGTTTTAATACTACTTCTTTTTCACTTCTATACAATTTTTCAATTTAATAATATTTTTGATCGACAGGTCAAGCCCTACTAGCTGTTTATGAATAAAACAGTACCGACAACGTATCTAAAAAAACTTAATACAGCGCTACTGTCTTATGCACTGTAACAAAGTGACGTATTCAAAATAGTATTATTATTAGTTTTATTTTTTTTAATGCTTTAGTAACTTTGGAACTATTTTCCCGTCCCCGTAAAAAGTGGCAAATTGTTTTGTACGAGAATAAGACTCAATGACGCCTCCCCTTCTGAGTCCTGAGTCCTGAGTCCTGAGTCCTGAGTCCTGAGTCCTGAGTCCTGAGTCCTGAGTCCTGAGTCCTGAGTCCTGAGTCCTGAGTCCTGAGTCCTGAGTCGTGAGTCTTCGTGCGTCAGGATGCAAATAACTTGTTGTACCTACTTCTAACACACTTATGTCAGTAAGTTTATATGTTTGTTCTCAGGTTTTAAATTTTTTATTTGTGTAAAGTGAAAAAGCCAATTGACCTTCAAAATTATAAAAAAAACTGCTCATGTGTTTCGGTAAGAAAACCGAAACATCTGGCTTCGAGAATTAGAATTACAAAACCGAACTCACCAATCTTGGTGTCAGCAGTCTCTTGCTTGCAGTAGTACAGGAACATGTAGTCGCTGTGGTCAGTGTCTAGCACTAGGTACGGTACCTTTTCGGACTGCGTACTTGAGAAGGGCAGTTCAAGCACTAAAAACATGAAATACTTTTAAATAAAATATGCATTGTTTATTTATTCTTAAATTTAAAACCTATTTTTTTTACAAAAGATATGAACTAGTATACCTACTTAATTGATTATAATCAATCAATACACACTACTTAAATTAACATTCATATTTATTTTATGTACATAATTTACTTTTTACATTCCCATATTATAATTTTCCAATTAAGAAATCAAAACTAGTTTTATATTAGTATCTAGTTTTTTTAGCTATTCGTTTCAAAAAAAATATACTAAAACCAACATTAAGGCTGGGTTGCACCAATACTTTGACTTTAACCAAAGGTAAAAATTTTAGGGTTTCACATCTTAAAGGTAATTAGCGGAACCCTATTACTAAGACTCCGCTGTCAGTCCGTCCGGATTTTCCAATTAAGAAATCAAAACTAGTTTTATATTAGTATCTAGTATTTTTAGGAATTTGTTTCGTTAAAAGTATATACCTACTAAAAACAACATTTTAAAATATTAACGCTGGGTTGCCATTTGACGTTAACTAACCATCGAAAATGGTAACAAAAAGGTAATCGTTTTAAGGGAACTTTCAGACTCCGCTGTCCGTCCGTCCGTCTGTCACCAGGCTGTATCTCATGAACCGTGATAGACGGTTGAAGTTTTCCCAGAAGATGTATTTCTGTTGCCGGTATAACAAAAAATACTAAAAAACAGAAAAAAAAATATATTTAAGGCTCCCATACAACAAACGTGATTTTTTTGCTCGATATTGATAACGGCAACAGGTAGACGCTTAAAATATTCACAGGATATATAGTTATATATTCATTTAAAAAAAAAAAAATTAAATTAAATAAAACATTTTATTCCCATACAGCAAACGGTATTTTTTGCCGTTTTTATAGATAATGGTACGAAACTGACGCCCACTTGGCCGATTTTTTAAATACATTGTCGCACGCGCATGCATTGTATGATACTTACACACTACCTGTGCGCACGGCAATGGAAGTAGTCAAGGACTTTGACAGAAGACATGCGGATCATCACATAAAATGGTTGATCTCTTACGCCCAATACATACAGGATAGGATTTCACTTACTGTTAAAGTCCCCTTTGTTGACAGTGTTGGCGAAGGCGTACAGTCTCTTGGATTCAGTCTCGGTGAACATGTAAGTAATAAAGCTGACTTTCATGCTTTTAGAGCCTAGGGTTATGGCCGGGCACCTCCCGATGCCAGTTCCATCACCAAAGACTTCGTTGGCATAGAATCTGCCGGTTAGCTGGAAGGTCACCAAGACTTATATAAACTGGTAAGATATGAGTCTTAATCGATTACCAAGTTTTATGCTGGTTATTGTACTAAAGATTGTTTATAACTGAGAATAAGAAATAACTTAGAGTCCAGATATCGAAATTTTGTGACTATTTTAAGACAGATGTCAGAGGTACGTTATGCACAACGCTTTTTTAGTGGAACATATCTTTCAAACTATTTTAGCACTTCATGTTGTGTTTTTTTAATCTGTATCTAACAATAAATTTAAAACTAATAATTTTAATAAAATTTAAGAGATTCGAAACCAAAACTCAACACCTTTACATATTAAAATTTGGAAAATGGGGTCGACGTTCCAATTATCCTGTTCCGATTGTACTAGGTAGTGGTTCAGGTGAGCGAGTTATGTGACGAAAGTCACTACACTAGTTTGTGGTTCAGGCGAGCGAGTTATGTGACGAAAGTCACCACACTAGTTTGTGGTTCAGGCGAGCGAGTTATGTCACGAAAGTGACTCTACACTAAGTTGTAGTTCAGGCGAGCGAGATCTTGTGCCCCTCATCTTGCTTATTGCTGTCAACTTTCCATTTCAATTTCAACGTGTACAATTTGTCGACAAGCTTATGTTACGCTAAGATAAAACCATAAACAAACATAGGGTACTATATCACGGGTACAACTAGTAAACAAATACATATAATACCTATGAATTCCAATAACGTTAAAAAAAAAACCGAGTTGCACTCCGGGAGTGCCGGCAGAAGTGAAAACCTTTACACACGATTCGCGCTTAACACTCAAATATGTCACAAGACATGTCTTTGACATTGTCAAGAAATAATAATGTTATTTACTTTTTTGACGTAGTATATTTGACATCGCAATCTGTCATAGAATTAAAATTCCATATCCAACCTCCCTGTACTACTTATAATCGCGAATACTAAAAATAAAAATTATAATAGGCGTGGCATTACGGTTTCCGTCTTACGAATTTCCACGATTAGGACACGTGACCTGACGCGAGTTTATCATTTTTTACTTTTCAAAAAAAACCTTACCTTTTAACAAAAAAATTAAAAAAAAATCACCTTTCGTATCCTGAAATTCTCCAATCCTTTGACATTGGAGTCACAAGTACCCCTAAGCCTGACTTGGGCCAGCGAGCCAGCTATACACGCCACTAATATCAATTCTCGAATCATTTTACAAAGCTTCTATGACTTCCTAACAACTTAAGGCAGTTTTATACATAAGTGTCGACTTTTTATACCAACTATTTTTTTTTTATTCGTGTTTGTCGATAGATTGAGTCGTTAACTTTTGACCTCTTGCCCAATACTTTACCGATTAGTTTATCACTACGTCTTCGACTTGGCAACAGTAGTTGATAATACAATATATAGCCTTATGTAGTAAGATTGAGATGCTTATAAATAAGTTTTAGTGATGTATAATCAGTACAAGTGCTGATGTAATTAAAGTTTTTTTCACTTTTAAATAGATTAACTTTCTTTTGCCTTGAGGAAAGTAAAATTTACAAAGAAAAAGCCCGTGGGAGTAATTAAGGTCTTAGTTCCCGCTTATATGCACGTAATGACACTGTTTACGAGTAAGTGGGATAAAAAGATAGTTAATAAGATAGCAACTATAAGTATATTACCTAACATATTCTGTATAACTGTATTCAATAACCATCACACGATCACTCTCTAAGTAAATACAAGTAATAAGTACACAAAGTGTATTTTCAACTTATTCCCGACGCAGCCATATTACATCAAAATAGTCAAGATAAAAATTAAATCAAAAGTCTGTCATGTACTATTCCTATTTTCTTTTCATCCAAAACGTAAACATAACTGGGTCGGCTATATCTACATACTATTGCATTCTGGGAAGTCACGTTAGGGTCGGCTCAGACCGAGACGCGACGCGACGAGACGCGACGTGAAGAGGCTTGAAGATGCAACAAGCAACTCAAGATACCTCGAGCTGCCCCGCGCGACTTTGGGATGGGGATCTTCACGTCGCTTGGTGACTTTATCGGTTGCCACGGTTTCCTTAGCTTGCGAGGGTTTAATTTCGTTGTATATTTTTTTATTACCTATATTATTTGTTCTGGGGTGTACAAAAAGTGTCATTACTCCCACATTTTTCTTTGTAAATTTGACTTTACAGGAGTGATAGATTTCATCAAAATCTTCATTTCGGATGACAGCTGTCAAACTAGAAACTGCTTTATCTCCGTAAATTTCGATCGTAGACTAGTAATTTCTTTACAGAAGTGATAGATCTCGTCAAGATCTTTATTTCTGATGACAGCTGTCAAACTAGAAACAGCTTTATCTTTGTAACTTTTGATCGTAGACTAGTGTTGCCATTTCAAAAATGCCGCGCCGCGTCTCATCGACGTGAAGAGTTTTGAAGATGCAACAAGCAACTCAAGATACCTCGAGCTGCGCCGCGCGACGCATCCCAAGACCTCTTCACGCCTCGTTGCATCGCCACTCGTTGCTCGAAGTGACACGAGACGCCGCGCGGCGCATCCCAACCTAACACCAGTCTATGCAATTATTGATTTGTTAAGATTTTCTAACTTTCTTTTGGGTTATATCTTAACTCACACAAAAATAAGAGCGCCAGAGTTCGAGTCTGACATGGCCTCTCAAACACTTTACTTTTTATTTTGAATATTAGAAAAGTAAACAGTGTTGTACCGTAAGTATAAGAAACAATACGCAGACCTTGTGCTCATTAATTAGAGATAAGAGATTAATTCTAATTTATGTCAATAATCTACCTAAATTAATTTGGACGTGGCTTTCAGATGGTTTCGTCCTTTCAGCCGGAAGACGTTCACTGCTGAACTATGACCTCCCTCATATGTCTCCACAACCGCATGTTCTGAGCCCATCCACTTTCTGCGGATTCAATCAGGTCGTCTATCCACCTGGTAGGAAGCTGTATTATGTTGCGCCTTCCGAACTGTTGTTTCATATTTATTTATTTGCATAAACCATGGTACGATAAGGTCTTATACCTACATATTATTTGTTCAATTCATGTTTTACTGAAACTAACAGCATGCAAACACACAATAAGTAAATAATAAAACCTATTCCCAAATCAATTTC
This sequence comes from Apoda limacodes, assembly GCA_946406115.1. Lineage (NCBI taxonomy): Eukaryota > Metazoa > Arthropoda > Insecta > Lepidoptera > Limacodidae > Apoda > Apoda limacodes. Next base: position 28,814,943 of record OX291550.1, read on the forward strand.
AACAATAAAAATAAACGTTAATGTTTTACAATTTAAATGTCATATTTATTACTATAGCACTCAATATTATTTAATTTCATTTCGATATATATGAAATCTATAATTTTAATTTATATTTATTTATAATTTTACTCCTTGATGTCAATCTTTTATAAATTTATATATTCATTTACGGAATAAAAACATTTTTAATTAGCCAATTCCTTAATTTAATTTTAAATATGTTAATTGGTAGTTCTGTAAAGGTACGAAGTAATTTATTAAATATGGTTATTGACATAGAATAACTATTTTTTAGAAATGCTGTCGTAGAACATTGAGGTACCTTCAGCTTGTTTGGATACCTTGTATAGAAGGGACAATTATCAATTTCCTTTTTTAATTCTCAATATTTTTAATTTAACAAACAGTGGCTTACATCAGTACAAAGGCCCCACACTTCATATAGCTCTGATACATTTCTTTTGTCATATGAAGGATATTTCTGAGGAGTTTCCCTATATGATAAGGCCACAGCGCAATGCACAGGCAACGTATCCATGATATGCAATTACGGCCGTTTTTTGATCTACTGTTGATTTTAATCTACGTGGTGACCTTATTTACATGAGCCTTCCAATTTAAATTATTATCAACTAGACTTTGCAAGCGGCTCCGCCCTAATTCGGTTATCGGCGTGGACCTCCTTAATTAACTCTATTACTCTGTTCGTTCAACTCTGTTATAGTTATTCCCACGGAAACTTTTAAATTTTTCGGGATAAAAGTAACCAATAGATTTGCAGATTAAAATAAGGATATTCAGATAAAAAACATTGTAGAGCAGATTTTTTAATCATCCACATCGAGCAGAACGTAAAGTAATATGTAATGACAGAAATGTCACAACTTAAGATTCTTTGATCTCTGAATTTGAAACAACATACGCGGTTATGGACCTAGTAGCGGATATCTGGAAACTTCCATCGTTTCCTACATCATCCGGTCCTTTACCGGAGGCGGACCACCTGAAAGGTCGTTCCGTTACAGTTTAGCTCTCATATATTTTAGACTTTTTATAATTTTAACAATTTCATTTTCAGTACAAGGAAAAAGACATATACTGGAATTCAATTCTTGTGTGGTTTATTTGGTGTGTCATGTACACAAAATTATTATTAAGCGATTTTGCTTATGATCAGTGATATATTCGTTTTGGAGTTTTAACTTGTGTATCACTAGCTGATTATAGTTTCCAGAATGTTCATTATTTTTTATTACTGTTGCTCTACATTTGTTTGTGGCACTCTGTATATATGAACGATTTTGGCGTTTTTGCGAAAATTTTATACAGTTTCTCAGCACCTTAGAATATTTTTTGTATTTATTTTTGGAACTTCCATTTTTATGTTTATAGTAAGCAAGTTTTTTTTTTATAACCTAGCAGCAGTTTCTTTTTGTGATACACTGTTTTTTTTAATCCCTTTGTCCACCATTTATGTTGATTAATTGATTTATTTTGCTTTCGAATTCATATTTCCGGAAAACATGAATTGTAGAATAAACATAAGTGCTCATGAAAAAATTAAAATGCTGTCCCAAAGTCATGTGTTTCATAAATGTCAGCCCATGTTAAACTACGCAGGCAATTTTTTAATATGTTTATGTTATCTCAGCTAACGTCTTTTCGTATGTAATACCACTCTTTAATTGGAGTCTAAATTTATTCAACAGGTAAATTTAATATTTGAGCTGTGTCCTGATCCGACAGACCCAAGTGCTGCACTTCAGCTATGGCATTGACACTTGTACTTATAAATAGACCTAACCAAGCTGTTTTTCTCGTTGCTTTTTCCACGTGAATTTTAAAATTGTTATATATTATATCCTTAAATTCCTGTGAGATTTTTGTAGATTTTAATAAGTCAATTTTAAAATCTCCATGAGAATCACTTGTTTATGAGTATTTTTATTTCTTAGTACTTAGTAAATTAACTGTTCTAAATTTTTTAAAAAGCTTTTACATCTGAATTTGGTATTCTATAAATGCATATTAGAATACACTCATACCGAGGAATATCAACGCCACAGCATTCAAATGTCAATTCTTTTGCTAAATATTTGATATATTGTAACTCTTTAAATTCAATATCTCTACGTCCTAAAAAACATACTCCTCCACGCTTTTGGTTAAACCTACAGAATGAGTTTAGTAAATTATATCCCTTTAATTGGATAATTTTTATATAATCAGCTTTTACAAACGTTTCGGACACACATACAAAATCAATATTACGGGACTATTAAGGGACGTGGCCGCGTAAACAAGGCGTATTTTCATTAAAATTGTAAAACAAATAAATAAGTGGGTATTTTTTTTAAAGCAAACTGAATCAGTATTGAAAGATTGCAAAGTGTCAGTGAAATCGTTATTTTATAATAAAATAGTGCTAAATTAATAAATAAACTGTATGTATATGTGTGTAATACAATATTTAAAGTGAAAATCCATTAAAACAACAAAACTATAACAAAATTATAAATATAAACAATAATGCAAAATAGTGAAATACGGAAAAACAATAATTTTTGGTGTTAAAAAACGTCGGTTTGTGAACTCTTGTGAACATCATTAGTTGTTAATTGTTTCGTTGAATACCTAAAAGCCATCAAAACAGCTGATTCATTCTACGAAGTAAAACAAAGAATTGGTCGAGTTATTTCATCGAGCATGATAACGACGAGCCGGGGCTGCAGTTTTAGACATACATAACGATCGTTGTGATAACCTATCGATCGTTAAGTTTTGCGAAAAAAATTGCTTGCCGCATCGAGGTTATCGTAAAATGCAAGTCTCTACTGATCAAGTATCGTGCAAAATCGTTATAAACCTTCGCGTTATGATATCGAAAAACTGTATTCATAGTGCGAACATTTTAAGTGAAAACAAACAAGTTATTGCCAGTCAAAAAAAAACAAGATAAACATGGAAAGAATATCTTATCAACTTGGTTATTCCTAGGTGTTTATTACATATTTATGATATGTGGTGTAAATATGTATGATATGTATGTATTTACAAAAAAAAGTAATATATGTATTTGTATCCGTTTTCTGGTACCCACAACACAAGCTTTGCTTACTTTGGGGCCAGACGGCGCTGTGTGTAATGTCCAAATATATTTATTTCTTTATTTATTTATTTACTATAGTTCGTTTACTGGATATTGATCTATAATCTCCAAAACTTACATTGTGCTTAACGCCCACCTAACTTTACTTTGAAATAATTTTGTTATTTACTTGAATATGTAAAAAACAATATTGTAAAAAATTAAAACTTTTCTTTTTGAACAAAAAAATATCACCATAGAAAGTTTTTTTCTTATATTACTCATGTTTATCAAACTTTTTAAAATCACTATTTTGGACGTTTTTAAAAACGATGAGTCTTTAAACGCCCGGTTTGTAAAATTAGCTTTAAATGGAAAAATAGACGAGAACAAAAAATATCTTATAACCGAAAACTCACTTCGCCTTATTTCATTATGTTAAAAAATAAACGAAAATAATCATCATTTAAGCCAGTATTTGATCAACTTAACAATTCATCTAACATCACATGGTATATTTGTATTTAATTGCATTTCAGGAACTTTTAAGAATTATCTTATTACATATCACGAGCACTTAACGTTTTATCTGTTTTAGGGTTGAATTCTGTTAAATCTGTAAATGGTCTTTGGGCGCAATTTAACTAACAACGGGAATTAACGCCCGATGCAAATAGATATTAACATAAAAATATGATTCATAGACATAATTTTTTTGTCCTAATATGTTGTTAGCACAAGCGCATAACATTTTCTCATCAATTATCATGACAAATGGTCATTGACAAACAATTATTATTATTTATTATATTATCTACTGTATATGGTTTTTTATTATAATCTACTGTATCGTCTGTTTTATATTTATTATTTAATATTTTATATAAAGTAGTAATTTCTTCCTTTAATCATCTTCTGACCAAGGCTGCCCTTGTTTTTTACGAAAAGAATTTTTTTTTGATATCCTAAAGAGAAATGAAAAAGTTAATAATGAAAACACAAATAACATAGCATGGAACATTAATTACTTTAGCAATTGTAGATTACGTTATAACAAAAAATAAAGAAGATTTGTATTGCCTCCTTTAAAAATCCTACTATAAGACACATTTAGTAGCAAACAAATGAGCCATTGTAGTTAACGTAGAATTACAAACCCATTGTTAAAATGCTTGTGTTAATAACGCCCATGCAGGCTCATAGCGCCCAACCGTCAATTTAGCGGTCGTTATTAACCAGGCGGGCGTTATTGTCACACAACACACAAATGACACATTTTTGAAAAAAAATATGATAGATATAAACACAAAATATTTAGGCAATAGCATAATGGGTAATCTTTTGCCAAATGTAACCAAAAAATATAGACAAAACGAACAAAAACCAGCAAAACTAACAATTTTACGACGCAGCACTTATTACAAAAGCGTAGTAAGTGACTGATCCTGCCGGAATACTGCACCTGACTGTGCACAATGGCGGCACCAGCGAGCTGCCGCTCGCTCTATGCTTACTAATTGGTTTATTCAATGTGTGCGTGGAATGTTGACTGAGACGCATCATTTTTAGTATGTTTTCTGTTATCTGGTCGTTATTAGACAGCGGGCGTTAATCACCCACCCTACCTTATTTTTATTTAGCTTGATTCGTTTATTTAATTAAACACTATCGATGTTATTTGTGGAAGATAAATTATTAACATGATAACACATTTGTTGACAGTTCCATTAAAATCTGTCAATAGAGTGAACGAAAACAAGAAAATTTTAATAATATCTTGGTTTTTTTTGTGGCTGTGGGACTGCCTTGTGTTGTGTTTGGCATTATGTTGGTCACACTCTCAGTTGCAAGCAACTCCGTCCCCGCCCAAGTACGTACTTTTTAGTCGTATCCGTTATTAACATGAGTCACTTTATTAGCTTATGAATATAATCTGGTGTTCGTATGTCGGGGATACCAACTTCTGTTTTTGTTTGTTTTCAAAAAAGTCCCATTACGAATATAGAATTATAAATACCGAACATGGCAGCGACTTTAAATAATATAACTATTAGACGCAAAATGCCTATTACACAGCATGAATCATTTGAGACATATTTTCTAGATAAATCTTTTGACTCAGTCTCCTTTGATATAACAACAGTCAGCTTGCCAGATCTATCCACAGTTATATCATTGAAATACATGCAACTACTAAAGGAAGAGTTCCAGGCAGTAAAATCAAGTTAGTGCAGATGAAGGAATAGAAACCTTACTTAAAGAAAATAATAACCTAAAAAAACAATTAGATAAGCAAAAAAATATAAATGAGTATTTTTTTATAAATCGAATGTGACACTATGCAATTGTCCTAAACGCCTATTACTTACATGTGAGCAAACAAGCACACCGAACATACAACACCAGTATAAAAATAATTCTCAACAACTATCACCAGAGGATACTTTTCGGCACATCTAAGATGTAAACCCTATGAAGACAAATGAGAAAGAGTGTCAGGAAAATATAATATTAGCGGAACCACCATCATCTAATATTATAACAGAACATTCGTCCCTTGTTTCCTTATAACCTTATAGATTATTCATTTCATTTAAACCACAAGGCGACCACTGTCAAATGTAGGCCTGCCTCATATGTTTTTACAATGGCCGCTTTCATGCTGCCCACATCCAATCCCTTCCTTGAGTTTTGATAACCATTCGTCTGTCCACCTGATAGAATACCATTCCGTGCTGCGTCCTTCAGTACCTTGATGGCCTGGTGGCCTACGTAGTCCCGCTTCAGCCTGCTAACTATTCGAGCTATGTCGGTAACTTTGGTTCTTAGGGTAATTATCTTATTACGGATTTTATTCTACAAACAAGCATTCTCTCTATACATCAATAAGTGACTTTAGGCTTGTTTAAGATGCCAACAGTTATAAACCACGTTTCAGTGCCATGAGCTACCATTTTATAGCTATGCTAAATATCGTGAGGAAACCAGAATAGGTCAAAAGATGTGCCTATGTAAAGTTCACAGTCCACACTAGGCCCTCGTGATTAACTATGGCCCGAATTGCTTACGCCGAATGTGAGAATAAGCCATGCCCCAACAGTGTGTAAATATTGTGTTAGGTTGTAAAGCTTTCATATAAATTAAAAAAAAAGCATTTCATACTATGTTCATAATATTCTTCTACAGGAACTAAAAGCTGTTGGTATTGATGAAACAGCCTTCGAATTGTATAAAACATCAACATAACAATCGTTATCAAATCACAAAAATTCGCATCCAACAAAGTAGCCTAAAATCAATAACTTCCAGCGCTGCTCAAGTATCTATCCTAGGACCATTACTATTTCTCACTATCAATTACTTCAGCTGAATAGGGCTAAAGGGCCATATAACTTTATATGTTCGTCAACCTTTGCCTATTTTACTTTGATCGTACAAAAGAAAATATAATGCAACAAGCACAAAATGTTAGAATATTTATAAAAATGGTTTATCAATAATCTAACATTAATAAAGGTTTGCTTTTTGGCCTTTTTGACACGCACTCTGCTTTGTTTATTGAAATGTTGATAAAAATTATATTCATTCTTTATATAACTATCCGCAGTTGGTGCCGAGCCAGCTCCATTTTTGGTATTGGGCACTGATTACACCAGCTATATGCTTGCCTACCGATACTGCAACACTTCCAATTGGAAAAAAATGAGTATGTATATTAGGCATCACACAACTTACTGTAAGCGTTACTGGTTAAAATTGTATATATGTTCAAAGTGTAATCCAAGGGTGATAACGGCCATTGTGATGAACAGAATCAAATTTATATCAAAAAGATGCTCTGTAAAAAGGCATATTAAATAATATTTTAATGATGAAATTATTTGACCTATGATAATAATGACCTATGATAAAATAAATGTTTAAAGAAAGGTCGGTGGGGGCCTATTCGATTTGATATCTGCCTCACGCTCTGAGTTGCGCAGGTTTGAGCCCGGGGTGTAACACTAAGTATTTTTCCTAAATTCTCAACTGTTTATTGAAACCACTGCTTTTCCGGCATATAGGAAAACATTGTGAGAAAACCTGCATACTTCAAAAGCACGAATGTCAAGTCTACCATCAGTACTGGTCCAGCACGTTGGCCTGTGGCTCCTATGGCTTCTATGGCCTCGCCATATTGTTGTAAAGTAACCGTATAAAATCAGTGGTTAAAAACCCGGTCAAATCCTCCAATACGTACTGTTGCAAACTTAAATGTAGTGCGTTTCACAGATAATAAAAACATAAATAAAATGGTATAAATCGACGTTCAAATGTATAGTAGTAACATAATGTGTATAAAAACGTGCCAAGTGCGAGTCGTACACGAACTAGCTAAAAGACGATCGAACGAACGAGAATAAAGGTTTTAACAGACCGTCACCTCGCAGCGTGCTTCATACAAACGAATTTCCTACTTATTTTTTAACATGTATTGATCAAAGACTGTGACAATGTCAATGTTTTGTAGACATGATCTCAAGCCGAATATCTTTGTAGTTTACCAATATCCTAAAAAAATGTTTTCATTAAGTTGTAATCTTATTTGAGACACTTTTGTAAAAAAAACTAGAATCCTGTAAAACTTTTAAACTATACAATTAAATAAAAAACTGTCACGCTGCAGACCTAGATATTTATTTTTTCAAAACTTGTTGACCATTTTATGGTATTTGAATCAAGTAGTAAGTGTCAAAAATAATTGTAAATTCGTTTGTGTGAAGCACGCTGCGAGACGCCACGAATCGTATCCACTTAAGTTTTTATTTAATAGACAAGTCTACAAAATTTTTAGTAGGTACCTACTGAGTTTCTTGCCGGCTTTTCTTGATAGAAACGAACATTGTAAACGATTTGCATTATAAGATATAAGAAAACTCTTCAGGGAGCTAAATAAAGATATATGAATTTGTAACTTTTAGTAACTGCCTTCAAGTGCAGCAGACGCAAACAATTTACTGAGAAGTCTGCTCTGAGCGGCACAATCGACCTCCACGCGGACCTCCGGGAGCACTATTGGAAGACCTACCACCACACCTGCAACGAAGACTCATACAAAGATTTATTTAACTAAGTTATGATATAAGTAACTTTTTGCTAAAGATACACAAAAAACAATTGAAATATATACTATGCTCAAATATTTTTTTGTTTTATTTATCAGTTTATGAATCCGCTCTACTGATGCTTAGAGGTCGTAGCATTGTGCTAATCTTACCAAATAATTGTGTTGCTGATTTGTGGACTGGAGTCCATAGTGCCCCACGAAGACGGCTCGTGATTGGCGACTAAGAGATAGAGAGCATAATTTTCATTATATGAAGTCAGGCTTTTGCAGACAACACATGACAGCTGTCAAACTTACAATCAATAGTTATGGCGATATAGCCCTTTTTTTTTTCAGGTGTCATCCGAAATGAAGATTTTGATGTAATGTATCACTTCAAAAAAATAGCTCTAGCCTGCAATCAATATTTTTGGAGTTATAGGAAGCCATTTTAAAACTATCACCTAAAATAAATCTTGAAGAGTTTGAGTGCAAAAGCCTGTCCTCAATTGAACTTGATTAAAAAGCTTTGGTATTTATATTCCGTATTAAGCCTTGAGTGCCCTATTTCGACTTACACTTGACGTTTTTTAACTACAAAAACTTCCTACCTTTTAAGATTCGGTCAAAAGGAAATGATATTTTGGAATATTAAACCATCATTGCTTTAATCGGACTCAACGCGGTTTAAAGTGCGAGAACCTCATTTGAGAACCCCCTTTTCAAAGTTTTAATATGTTATTAAAAAGCAAGTTCTGATATCTCTCCATGCAGCCTAAGGGAGATAACAGTACTTTTAAAATATTGATGCCCCCCCTAGGGAAACCGTCAGGGGAATACGAAAATTCGAGAGAACAATGTATGCAAGTAGATTTTATATCTCGAGATTCGTAAAAGTACTTGCATAAATCTTATATAATAGCTAAAAGAAATAATGCTGAAAATCGTTAAAACAAAAACAACGTCCACATTAAATGACATCAATTTATTTATACGGTACATGAAAACATTACAATGACATAATTGTGTTACAATAGCAACAAGGTAACTGACTTATTTACAATCTATATAAATCGCAGTCACTCTGGTCGTACACTTTCCAGGGTCCGTTACGCAGTTCGGGGTAGCGACTCGCGACCTCAGCCATCTCTCGTGCGTGCTCCTCCAACAACTGGATATTCGTGCTCAGTTTGAACGCAGTCACTGAAATGATACGAAGAATAAATTATGTTATATGGACCTTTCGAGGGAAAATTAGGCAATTGAAAAAGTTTGGCAAACTTTACCGTGTGACATATATGTGACTCATAATATATCAAACTAGCTCACCCGGCGAATGTTGTTTCTTTTTTAAAAACCACTGCCGCAATACCCTATTTTGTAAGTGTTGTTCTAATTCAGAAACCTTCCCCGGCGTGTGCATAACAACTTATCAAAATTTCATTACAATCGATTTACCTTTATTGCGCGAGGCCGACTTGCACTTGACCCTTTCGGAAAATCCTTTCTTATCACACCAAGGAACACACCCTCCAAGTTTCAGGTCTCTACGACCAGCGGTTTAGGCTGTGCGTTGATCCGTCAGTCAGTCATTCAGGACAAAGTATTTTATATGTATAGAAGATAAAAGGACTTGTTGTGAGCACAAACTCTTTTTAAACAAAAACATTGAAGGATAATTTATTGCACAATACGAATCCCGCTGTCTTACCTAACTACTGAGTCTATTGTGCATACAATATTAAAATTTTTTTAGTTACCCCAAAAAGGATTGAAAAATTGGGATATATTTTTACGGACAAATATAATATATTCATAGATATTTAACACGGTACCGTTATAATATTTATTTCTTTAAAACCATCTCTGAGAGAATCTCGGATACCAAGCTCATTAATGCTTCGTACTGCCCTTTTTGTAATATAAATATGGTTTCAATATCAGCAGCAGAACTCCATAGCAGAATAACAAAAGACATGACACTGAGAAAATAAATATAGTAAACAAGTCTTGCTGTGGTTATGTCAGTCAATTGCTTGATTTTTCTTACCGCAAAAGCAGCAGAACTAAGTTTACCTGCTAGAACTGTAATTTGTGGACCCCACTGTAATTTTCATTATCAATTTAATTTTTAATAGTTATACCTAAAAAAACCGTTTTATCAACTAATTCCAATTTTTCGTTATTTACTACCAGATTTCTATTAATTTGGATAACATTACATTACATAATTTAATAAAACTCCTAACACACTAATAATATAGTCATATACATATATATATATATATAGTCGTAAAAGGTAAGTAAAACCGAGCTTACCAATCTTGGTGTCAGCAGTCTCTTGCTTGCAGTAGTACAGGAACAAGTAGTCGCTGTGGTCAGTGTCTAGCACTAGGTATGGTACCTTGTTGGACTCTGTACTTGAGAAGGGCAGTTCAAGCACTAAAAAAGAATGTTATGTAAAGATGAAATGCTTTGTAAATAAAAAATATATTTTTTATTCATTCCTAGAATTAAAACCTATTTCTTACAAAAAGATATGAACTAGTATACCTACTTATTTGATTATAATCAATCAATACACACTACTTAACATAATTTACTTTTTTACATTCCCGTATTATAATTTTCCAATTAAGAAATCAAAACTAGTTTTATATTAGTATCTAGTATTTTTAGGAAATCGTTTCAAAAAGTATATACCTACTAAAATAACATTTTAAAATATTAACGCTGGGTTGCCATTTGATGTTAACTTACCATCGAAAATGGTAACAAAAAGGTAATCGTTTTAAGGGAACTTTAAGACTCCGCTGTCCGTCCGTCCGTCTGTCACCAGGCTGTATCTCATGAACCGTGATAGTAAAACAGTTGAAATTTTCACAGAAGATGTATTTCTGTTGCTGCTTTAACAACAAATACTAAAAAACAGAATAAAAATATTTATTTAAGGGGGCTCCCATACGTGATTTTTTTTGCTCGATTTTGCTCGATATTAAAGGCAACAGCTAGACGCCTAAAATAATCACAGAATAATTAGTTATACTTTACACTTACACTTAAAAAATAAATAATTATATTAAAATAAAACAAAAATTTAAGAGGGGCTCTCAAACAACAAACGTGATTTTTTTGCCGTTTTTTCAGATAATGGTACGGAACCCTTCGTGCGCGAGTCCACTTCGCACTTGGCGGATTATTTTAAATACATTGTCGCACGCGCATGCATTGTATGATACTTACACACTACCTGTGCGCACGGCAATGGAAGTAGTCAAGGACTTTGACAGAAGACATGCTGATCATCACATAAAATGGTTGATCTCTTACGCCCAATACATACAGGATAGGATTTCACTTACTGTTAAAGTCCCCTTTGTTGACAGTGTTAGCGAAGGCGTACAGTCTCTTGGATTCAGTCTCGGTGAACATGTAAGTAATATAGCTTACTTTTTTGCTGTTGGAGCCTAGGGTTAGGGCTGGGCACCTCCCAATTCCAGTTCCATCACCAAAGACCTCGTTGGCATAGAATCTGCCGGTTAGCTGGAAGGTAACCAAGACTTTTATGAACTGGTTAGATACGAGTTTTACTCGATTTCCAAGTCGATTGCAAGAGTTTTGTGCTGAATGTTGTACTAAAGATTGTTTACTACTGAGAAGAAGAAGTAACTTGGAGTCCAGATATAGAACTTTTGTGACTATTTTAAGACAGATGTCTATCTGTGTAGGCGATTCTAAGTAGGTTTTTTTTTCCGGTATGTATGTACAAAGCTCTTTGGAACATATCTTTAAAACTAATATTCGATCTAATAGCTTCATGTTGTGTGTTTTTTTAATCTGTTTCTTATAATAAATTTAAAACTAATAATTTTGATAGGATTTAAGAGATTCGAAACCAAAACTCAACACCTTTACATATTAAAATTTAGAAAATGGCGTCGACGTTCCAATTATCCTGTTCCGATTGTACTAGGTAGTGGTTCAGGTGAGCGAGTTGTGTGACGAAAGTGACTCTACAATAGGCAGTGGTTTAGATGAGCGAGTTGTGTGACGAAAGTGACTCTACTGTAGGTAGTAGTTCAGGTGAGCGAGTTGTGTGACGAAAGTCACTCTACTGTAGATAGTAGTTCAGGCGAGCGAGTTGTGTGACGAAAGTGACTCCATACTTGATAGTGGTTTAGGCGAGCGAATTCTTGTACCCATCTCATCTATTATCATCTTGCTTATTGCTCACAACTTCCCATTTCTATTTCAACGTGTAAGTATACTTTGTCAGTGAGCTGATGTTACGCTAAGATAAAACCATAAAGATAAATAGGGTACAAAATCACGGGTGTAACTAGTAAACAAATACATATAAAACCTATAAATTCCAATAAAATTATAGAAAAAAAACCTTCCCTTTTAACAATAATTTTTAAAAAAAGTTACCTTTTTTATCTTGAAATTCTCCAATCCTTTGACATTGGGGTCACAAGTACCCCTAAGCCGGACTTGGGCCAGCGAGCCAGCTATACACGCCACTAATATCAATTCCCGAATCATTTTACAAAGCTGCTATGACTTCCTAACAACTTAAGGCAATTTTGTACATGAGTGTCTACTTTTTATACCAACTATTTAGATGCTTTATCCGTGTTTGTCGATAGTTTGTGTCGTTAACTTTTGACCTCTTGTCTAGTACTTTGCCTATTAGTTTATCACTACGTCATCGACTGTGCAACAGTACTTGGTAACAGATAATACAATTAGGTTGAGATATATCTAAGATTTTTGATAATGCACATCATAGGTGTGGGTGTAATTAGTATAAGTGATGCTGTAATTAAAGTTTTTTTTTTACTTTTAAAAAGATAAAATTGCTTTTTAAGCTTTTTTTGGCTCTAGTTCAATATAGTGATAAGTCGACAGATAAAACCTTATCGGATTCATCACCAAATCGTGACTTTAAGGTTAAACGTGATTATTGTTCATCCCCATTAGGCACGTCTTGTTTATAGTATGTATTGACATTGAGTATTAAGGGTGTTAAGGAAAAAAAATCTAACAAGAGGTTATTTAGAAGCTTAAGGCCGAAAGGCGAAGCCTCTAATGGGTTGTGAAACAAATAAAAAGCCCGTAGGGGTAATTAAGGTTTTAGCACCCGCTTTGCCTATACGTTTTGACACTTACTAGTAAGTCTGATAATAAGATAGTTATTAAACTATAAGTATATTAGCGAACATATCCTGTATAACTGTATTCAATAACCATCATACGATCACTCTCTCTCTCTCTTCTCATCACTCTGAACTCTACTTGTATTTATACAAGTAGTAAGTACACAAAGTGTCTTTTTAACTTATCCCCAACGCATCCATATTCCATCAAAAACGTCAAGATAAAAATTTCGTCCGTTAAAAGTCCGTCATGGACTATTCCTACTTTCTATTAATCCAAAACGTCAGCATAACTGGGTCGGGTATATCTCGGCGGCTCTAATCAGGTCTATCCACCTGGTAGGTGCGTCTTCCAATCTGTTGTTGCCATTCGAGACTTTTATTTTCCATCGACTATGGGTTCCGCGAGCGATGTGGCTGGTCTTTTACCAGTTCAGCATGCTTACTGTTAGATCAATGTCAAAAACTTTGGTTCTTCGGCGAATTTCCTCTGTTTGGATTTTATCGGTCAAAGAAACACCAAGCCTAGCTCTCTCCATAGCTTGGCAAAGCTTATTTAAGAGGCTAACAGTAAGAGGCAACTTTTTTCCTGAGTCATCACTGACAACACACATTAGTTGTAGACTTTCGTCTTTAGGCACTGAGGTATTTTGGACGAAAATATGTTGCGTAAATACCTAAATGCTGCCCAACAGAGCTGGATTCTTCGGTTAATCTCTTTCTCAAAGTTGGACCTTCCTAACTGGACTACTTGCCCTGTGTTCTATTTCACCAACGAAGTCTCCTGTGACACATTTCATCCATAAAACGCAAACCTCTACGTCTCAGTCACTTTAGTATTGTTTGTAATTTGGCATTTATAAAAACATAAGAGTTAATTAAACTTCTACTACTTAAATCACTTACTTTGCGCACAAGGACACTTAAAATTTCATAAGTGTATCTTAAAACACATAATTTAATACAATTGCAATGAATTCCAAACTCAGAAATACACGTAACCTTTGCCCAGTGTAACTATATGATTAATTAACAAATTATTTATTTTATTTACTTTTCCTTGGGCCAACATGCATTACTTTCACCCCGCTTCTAAGATAATCTATGCTCTAAAAGAGCATGAGCAATAAAAAAATCCTTTTTTACATGTAGAAGAGGCAAAATTTTAATTCCAGTTTATTACTTCAAACTATTTTTGTTGAAAGAGAGGTAGGGCACTGCAAGTACTCGCTCGAATAAGCCACCCGAACAACTAAAGCAGGGCATAGCGAGTACTTGCTCGAATGAGCGGCCCGAACTGGGGAAGTACCTCCACCTTACAGAAAACCGCGGCCATAATAACACTAACATTGAGTAGTATTGTGTTCCTGGCGGTGAGTAAGGTTGCCAGAGCTCTTCGAGGATTCGCTGCGCGGACAGCGGAGGACCGGCGGTGCTTGTTGCTGTCATGCTCGGCGTAGACGCGGCGTGCTGGTTCGGCGGTCAGGGAGACCTGATGAAACGGCTGACCGCTGGCCGCCCACAGGTTGAACGGGATCCCGAACCCAGGGATCACTTAATCTCCGCCCTGGGAGGCTGATCCGCCAGCCTGTGTAAAGTATCTGAAGTGGTAGTCGTGCCGGAGAAGGAGACCGGAGTGGACCCGGCTACTACGACGGAGGGGGATCAGGGGCCCTTTCGCCCACCGTGCCAGCAACCGTATCATCTGTCCTCTAAGCTGTCTGTGCAGTGAATCCTCATCCTTAGTCTTAGTAACTTTTTTATATATTATGGCCATGAGAAGGAAAAAGAAAAGAGTTTGTACAGCGGCTACTCCATCCACATATAATGTGGATTTTTGCAACATCAGGGGTATTCACGCAAATCTTAACGCAGTCCACCACCATCTCGAAACTGCGCAGCCGACCATTCTTTTTCTAACGGAGACGCAAATATCCTGCCCGGCCGACACATCATACCTTCACTACAACAACCCGGCTACAAACTCGAACACAATTTTATGAGTCGTGCCGGTGTATGTATGTTCGTCCGGGAGGATATCTGCTGTCGCCGCCTTCATAGCCTTGAAGACAGGGACCTGTCGATATTGTGGGTGCGCGTAGATTACGGCGGCCACACTCGTATCTATGCGTGCCTATACAGGTCTCATAGCGGTGACACGGACGTAACTCGACTCTTCACGCACCTGACTTTGACGACTGACAAAGTTCTAGAGCAATATCCCACACCAGAACTAGTTATTTTGGGAGACTTTAACGCCCACCATCGCGAGTGGCTCAGTTCTCGAACCAATAACTATGCAGGGATATCTGCTCATGAATTTGCTCTGACCAATGGATTCTCTCAGCTGGTACTTTTTCCAACGAGAATACCAGATATAGAGGAACATACGAGCTCCTTACTGGACCTTCTGCTGACTACTCGTCCGGACGGATAATCCGTCTCAGTGGATGCGCCTCTTGGCTCCTCGGACCACTGTCTCGTTCGGACTCAAGTGTCATGCACACAACCCGATCCTTCTGGGCCAACTAATTGGCATCGTGTGTGGCACTATAAGTCGGCAGACTGGGATGGATTGCGAGAATTTTACGCATCGTACCCGTGGAGGCAGATCTGCTTTAACTCAGAAAATCCTGATTTGTGCAACCGCAGTCACTGAGACAATCCTTGCTGGTATGGAATGCTACATTCCTAATGTACCGACGTGGTTTAATAGATCTTGCAGAAAAGCTAAAATTCTTAAGCAAAATGCATATGAGGCTTGGACCACGACTCGTTATAATAAGGATCCGAATATTTCTGAGTTAAAACGCAAATTAAATGCTGCCTCGAGGTTCAGTAAGAAAGCAACTGCCAGAACAAAATTCCAATTCATCGGCAAAATAGGTGGGCGACTTGCGAGCTATACTTCTAGGAGTCGTGCTTTCTGGTCGCTTGCCAAAGCTGCCGAAAGGAACTTTTGCCAGTCGTAGTTACCACCACTGCGCAAGACCGATGGTGACTTGGCCCATAGTGCTAAAGAGAAAGCCGATCTACTGGGCAGTCTCTTTGCCTCGAACTCGAAAATGAAAGATGAAGGCGCTGTACCACCTACTATACCGTGGTGCGGTAAGACCATGCCGGAAATCTCCATAACACAGCGGGAGGTCAGGCGGGCGTTGCTTTCTCTAGACGTTCATAAGTCGAGTGGGCCAGACGGTATACCAGCAGTGGTGCTTAAGCAGTGTGCTCCTGAGTTATGTCCTGTACTCACGCGCCTCTTCGCGCTTTCCTACCACACTAGGCAATTTCCGTCTTCATGGAAGACTGCGAATGTGCACCCGGTGCCCAAAAATGGCGATAGATCAGATCCATCGAATTACAGGCCTATCGCTATTACCTCTCTCCTCTCCAAGGTGATGGAGCGTGTGATCAACACACAGCTTTTGAGATACCTAGAAAAACATGACCTGATCAGCGACCGTCAATATGGCTTTCGCCACGGTCGCTCCACTGGTGACCTTCTAGTGTATCTCACACACCGATGGGCACTAGCCATTGAGAGTCAGGGGGAGGCATTGGCATGTAGCCTGGACATAGCGAAGGCGTTCGATCGGGTCTGGCACCGATGTCTTCTATCGAAGTTGCCATCTTACGAAGTGCCCGAGGGTTAGTGCAAATGGGTGGCTAGCTTTTTGTTCGGCAGACGCATACGAACCGTAGTTGACGGTAGTTGCTCTGATAGCATGGACATTAATGCTGGTGTCCCGCAAGGCTCTGTGCTGTCTCCTACGCTGTTTCTACTGCATATCAATGACATGTTGGACATCAACAACATACATTGCTATGCAGATGAAAGTACTGGAGACGCTTTTTACACGGGTCGTGCAAACATCCCTCGTTCCGTTGTGGAGGAAAACCGCGGAGAACTTGTGTCTCAAATCGAGACCACACTGTCCCAGGTCTCTGACTGGGGACGGGTAAACTTGGTCCGATTCAACCCTACAAAGACACAAGTGTTCACCGCTAAGAAAACTCCATTCACTGTAGTCCCACAATTCCAGAACACTCCCCTCTCCATCTCCAAGAGCATTGGGATCCTTGGTGTCGACATCTATAGCGATGTTCAGTTCCGAGATCATTTACAAGATAAGGTGAAGCTTGCGTCCAAAAAACTTGGTGTACTCAACAGAGCGAAGCAGTACTTCACGTCGGGGCAAAGGTTGCTACTTTACAAGTCGCAGGTTCGGCCCCATATGGAGTACTGCTGCCATGTCTGGGCAGGTGCACCCGGATACCAGCTTGGCCCTTTTGACTCGGTTCAACGACGGGCTGTGAGAATTGTCGACGATTCCAAACTCACTTGCGGTATCGAGCCCTTAAGTCTGAGGAGAGACTTTGCCTCACTGTGTGTGTTCTACCGCTTGTACAATGGGTTGTGTTCTGAGGAATTGTTTGAAATGATGCCCACGGCTACTTTCTACCATCGCACCGCTCGCCATCGGCAGGGAATTCATCCTCACACTTTAGAACCTAAATGGTCGCGTACAGTGCGGTTTCAGAGAAACTTCCTCCCGCGAACGCTGAAGTTGTGGAATGAGCTCCCTGCCAAGGTTTTCTGCAAGGACTACAGTATGGAGTTAATCAAGAAAGAAGTTATTAGATTTCTGAAGGGTCGGCAACGCGCAAGTGATACCCCTGGTGTTGCAAGCGTCCATAGGCTACGGTGACCGCTTACCATCAGGCGGACCGTAAGCTTTTTTGCCACCTTAGTGGTATAAAAAAAAAAAAAAATTTAAAGGCTAGAAGGTGTTTAACTGAGATTAGTTATACAGATGGTAGTGGGTAACCCAGCCGACTAAAGGCCTTAGAAAAGGTTTAAAAGTGTAAACTGTTACTTGGCCTGCACAACTACGCCTTCGATACATTTTCACAAATGGAATGTAACATAGGAAGTATTTTTAATTTCGAAGCCGTCCAAACAAAGTCTACATCTACTTGTAATATAAGATTTCCCAGTTGAGATATAGTTATGGTTTTTCAACAATATAGTTTATTTACAACATAGTAGGTACAGGACGTTAACGCAAACAATGATTTCCCTCGCGGCAGCAAAGGTTTACGACTAGTTATGGATTATACCGGGTTTTATTGGATCTCGTCTTGTTTTATTTTCTAACTAACTGACTCTTCGCTATGTTCACCGCGCGATTTCGCTTTTTTCGTCCCATACACAGTTTTAAATCTCGTTTTATTGCCTTATTTCAGATCCGCTGCGAGACGGTAACTTGAAAAGTGCGGTTCAAGGTACTCTGTGTTAATTTGTGTAAGCACTTACGAACACTGAAAACTCTACCTGAAAAGGGTAGCTTGAAGTGACTGCTTGAGTAAGACGGAGGACAAGCTGTGATGGTGTTTATGGGAAAGGCCTATGTCGAACAGTGGAATGCTATAGGCCAAATGTTTGATAATGATTATGATATGGAACCAAGGTAGAGATTGCTCTGTCACAATAGTTTTACTTACTTTTAGTAACTTAATATTGTATTACGTACATCAATATAATTTGCAGAACAAAACTGAGTTATATTTGGTGCGTGAAAAAGGATAATTATACATTCATTAAATACTTCTTCTCATATTTTTTTGGTATGTAATATTATTCCAGCTAAGCGTCGTAATGTGGTACCCTAACCCATAAACAATATGAATGCAGTCGTTTGCCTAACATCCTTCACCGGTATCCGACTCGACGTCTACGAAAACTAGTAAGTATGTAATGTTTGATGGAAGATGTCTTTAAGATAGTTTTAAATCAGGAGATGTGGCGTTTTTATCGGTACTTTTCAGACTATCAATTTTAAGGGGTTGAGTGAAACAAGGGAAGGAAAGGTTTACTATATTTGTTTGTGGAGGTAATCTCTGCATTTACAGAAACAATTCTAAGAATTCTTGCACTAATAAGAAGATACACTATTCTTGAGGATCATGCGCTTTATATATATTATATTAATTTTAAGTCTTTAAATCGAAATTTTTATATTTGTAAGTTAAGTAAAAAGAAAAATGAAATGAAGTAAAAAAAAAAATATTACTTAAAGTTGCAACAAAGCACCAATGTGACCTGATTTTTGGCGCAAAGATAATACAAAGGACTAAGACAAATTCTTACGATAATATTTTAGTTGCGAGCACTACACTGCACTTTTTAACGATGCATGGAATTAGGGCGTGCAGAACCGGTACGGTTTCATAATTTCTAATATCCGCTTCCATTCAGGAACGGAACCGGGTAACCCGGGTATACCCGGTTCCATCGGTTGGTCTTGGAATACCGTTTAAATTTTATATAAATTAATAGTAGAAAATATTTTTAAAAAACAAGCTTTTATATAAATGCTCTAAAAAGTAGGAAATATTCTTTTAATTAAATCAAAGGCATCAATTTATATTTATACTTGTTGCGAGATTTTATGGCACACTTAAGTTCATGTTTTCTTACAATTACTCGTGTCAAATCAAGTTACATTTAATGTTGACTCCTGGAAGGGTTGAACGCAGACGCCATTCGTACTATTCTCAGTAAACCCTTCCATTTGATACCCATATTATGGGTGTCCTATATTGGATTTAGAGTGAATTTATATTATTTGTCATATTTTTCTCAACAAACCCTTTCATTCATTTTAATACCCACATAGTCACGCGCGTTACACTTACACTCACTTTAGAACTAACAGATTCGCCACGACTAGAGATATGGTTAAAAGTTTCATTATACGTTTTTGATATAACAATTTACCTTACGACAACATCACTTTTATACATTAAATTAAATAGTAGAATAATAAAGTATTAAATTAAATATTAGTTGTGGTCGTTATTTATGTTTTGTATTACTATTTGTTTTTTTAGTTTTTTTTTTGTTATTGATTTCGATTTTCGAACTGAGCAGGGCGGGACTTGGGTGTCGCTAGCGAGCTGGCAAAGCTGCATATGCGCACAGACGAACTGAACGGTTTTACATGCTTACGTAACCTATTTTTTTTTCATTCAGATTTACATTCAGAACCAGTTACATCCAATTTACTCGAGAACCGGGTATACCCGGGTTATTTAGGAACTGAATCTACCCGTGTGCATGTCCTACATGGAATTGACTGGATGTTGGCTCTTAGATAAATGTAGGGTAGAGAAAGACAAATAATAATTTCACCCCAAATGAAAGTTCCCACATGAAAGATTTTGATGCGGTAGGTGTATAAATAAATGTTTAAATAAAAAAGTTATGTTACTGATTGATATACAAACAGACTGACAATATCAACGCACAGCCTGAATCCAAGGTAAGACATGACATTTTGGAAATAGCTTCGATTGTTAAACAAGAGTCCCTACAGGAGCAATTCCCAGAATTTTCATTCTAAATGGTTCAAAATTCTTGTCAAAGATCAGAAGAAATGCGAAAGTTAATATATTTGTTTGTTATTTGCATCCAATTGACCTTATTTTTGGCATTAAAATCATTTTAAAGGGACGGATAAGGACATAGGAAACATTTTATGTTGATCGACAGTTCCTAAAGAAATAAATTTTCTCTACGTCACAAGAAGAAGCTATTGGACAATAAATAAAAGGACAAAAAATACTTTTTATACCGATCTAGAGTTCTAACGGGAATTGATTTTCCAGCAGGTGATACCGCGGGGTAGCGTTCCTTTATGTGACAACGAAGCAACAGGGGGACCTCAATTTTGGTACACAGATAGCTCAAGGGATTTGGAAGGGTAAAGGATATTTTATGTCCTGCTCGATAGTTCTCACGGAAATAGATTTTCCCACGGGGCACTTTTTTTTCACTTCGCAATGGTGTTAATGTTCGCAATTTTTTACGCTGGATAGCTGACAAAATACTTGCTATCCTAGTTTATCAATGGGTAGGAATCCCACGGCGATGACCAAATATGGCGCGGGCGAAGTCCCAGGAAAATGTTAGTGTATAGTATATATGTAATTTTAAAAAAAAGTAGGTTTGTGTGTAAGTGACATTGTAACTGCCATTAATAGTTCCTACGACCTTTATTTAGTTTTTATTTTTTATTGATTTTTAATATTATTTCTTATATAAATAGGCACTAAATGTCTAGGTAAATGGAGAGCACTAACATTACATCACTGGTTGCATCCTACTGTGAGGGTCGGAGTCACACTACAAGTTATACTTCTTAAATAAATAGGTAACTGCATAAATAATAATCATGTTTAAACAATAATGTTTTTTAATACTTGTATATAAATTCATCTTATCTTATCTCTCCGCCGCCCCTTGCACGTGTTGTGTACTCGTAAGGACATCTAGTCGATTCGTTTTCATGTAATGAAGGTTTTCCAATTAACTTTTGTTTGCCTGCGTTTAGAGTTGCTAAACTTTTAAATAATTCCGAATACTTACGAATAACCCAAATATTTTTTTTATTATTATTCAAATCCGACTTCAAAACACGGAAGTTATGAATTTGAACCGTATGTATGTAATATTAGCGCAGCGTTGCGACCGCGGCTTCGAAAACTGTAAAACCCTTTCACCTCTTTAAAAAACTGTGCGAAATCAAATCAAAATAATAAAAAATGCTATTTGTATTGCTGTATGATTGTTGACAAGTGCCCTCGCTTTTTTGTTCCGTGATGTTTGGGGGATTATTTTCTACTTATTAGTTCATTTTTTATAAGCTCAGTTTTAAATGTTTTTTTAGGTTTTTTTTATTTTATACTTTTAGTCTTGATAGGTATATGACTTTGTTCAAGCATAAACTTATCAGTAGTGATATCTTTAATTATTCACTTCTAAACTCACTACTCCACCCAGCGACAAAACGACACAATTATTCTTTAGGTCCATTTACATTGAACACAACTCGTTATCACGTTTCTTAACACATCACATAGGTGGCGCTGTTAGAACTACCATTTTGTGAACTTCCATTCAAAATGAAAAGTTTCAAAATACCTGTAAATATTGATAAATATAGGGTTGCTCGCAATTGATTATTGTTTTGTCACCTAGTTCTGAGTTATCCTAAAATTTGACCCTTCTCGCTAGTCGGGAAATGCTCGAATTTACGATTGCAGGATTTGACCCAAACAAGCAAACAGGTGAAACTAATATAAGCGTGTTAAATTGGACCTAGCCTCTAATTACCAAAACAATAGTCCTCTCTACTATTTGATTTACTTGCTACTCGCATTCTTACTACTTAATCAATTAACAGAGTGTCCAGTTATACGTTACTTACACTTGTCAATATTAATTAGCCTTATCTTCAACCATATAAATTATTTCGTTACTGCGACACGCTTATATGAATTTCCTTCCACACCTTTTATTTATCCTAATACGGGTATCTATGAAATATGTTCATGTAAGAATATGACCTAACTACGGAAGGCGCGATATTGCAAACCTTTGTCAAACGCGAGATGACAGGGTTTATGAGAAAGATAGAAATAACATCGTAAACAGTATAATATTTAAGTGTTAAGTAATGCCTGTTACATACATTATTTGTATTGTTGGGTATTATAATCTATGAATTTTAATAAAATATAAAAAGCATATACCTATACATTAACTCAGTCACTCAGCTGTGAAAAGAGCTAAACTCAGCAAAAGGGAGAACAAAAATAAAACTGCATTTTAAATACGATCAAAATTTTATTGAA
Organism: Apoda limacodes; assembly: GCA_946406115.1. Taxonomy (NCBI): domain Eukaryota; kingdom Metazoa; phylum Arthropoda; class Insecta; order Lepidoptera; family Limacodidae; genus Apoda; species Apoda limacodes. Next base: position 28,837,978 of record OX291550.1, read on the forward strand.
TTTGAGTTAAAACTTCAAGCTTTAAGCTTCACAACCAGCGACGGGTTTATCCGAGCATTGTCCAAAGCTACACGAAAGACCTTCTTCGCAATTCTTCAGCGGCACCTATAAAACAAACGTATTTTACTAAAAGAAGATAAGATATACATTTTACTATCCGTAAGTTAGTGTTTCATAATATTGAAAAAACCATTTCGAAAAGGGACGAGAAGAAAAGGGAGAATAAATAAAAAAAAAAATGTAAAGAAAAGAAAAAACTCTTCTGCGCAGCAGCCGACGTAGCTACAGAGCCCATACATACTTGCTTGTATAATCTTTGGCGTATGCTGTGAATCAGTTTCCTATCATTTCAAATACTTAAAAAAATTGTCCGCAATCTCACAAAAGTAATATGCATAACCATTCTAGAAAGAAGAAGAATCCTATAGGTCAAATATACACAATAATTGCAATAAGTTAACAAAATGAGAAAAAATTGTAACGTTTTAGAAAAGTAAACATAATTATAATGCAAAAACCAAGTTGTGGTTATTTTTGTACAAGACATTACAGTAACTTTTGTTAGCAAAGTGTCAGAAATTTGATACCATAATGTTTTAAAGTTAACATTGCTTCGATATTGCGCTCCTAACATCACATTAACTATATTGCAACAATATTAAATAGTAAAATCTCAATAAGTGTGTCAGTTTTTTTTCGTTATATAAAAAAAGAGGTATATTGCTGCAAAGTTCATTTATTAACTTTCATAAGAATCATTGCAGTTACATTAATTATTAAGCTGTAAGTTTCATGCTGAGTCGGAGGGATTCATTTTTATATGTATATACGTGGGACACTCAGAAACTTCTATGGATAAAATATTTTAAAAAAATCTTTTAAAGAACTCTCCATCAGCCTGTATACAAAGTTTCATGCGTCTGAACCAATATTCGAAACATTTTTTCCAGTCCGTCGCAGACACCTCTTCCACGGCCTTCTCGAACGCTGCTAGCGCGTCTTTCGGCGATGAAAACTGTATCCCTTTCAGCCGATTTTTTATTTTAGGCAATAAAAAAAAGTCACACGGTGCCAGATCAGGACTGTAAGGAGGGTGACCCAAGACTCTGACCGGTGTCCAGGAAGTCCCTCTCTGCTGAGTGCGCGGGCGCGTTGTCATGGTGAAGCAGTACCCCGCGGCGCCCGTTGTTCAGCCGCTCTTTGCTCATTGCAAACAAAACTTCTGGCAGACATTTTGTGGTATTCGGCGTTGATGCTGCTTTCGTCTCGTAATGGAATTGAAACCAGATACCCCGTCAAAGTGAAGAAACTAGCAATCTAAACTTTCCCTGCGCTTCTCGATCGCTTGACTTTCGTAGGTGTTGATTCGTTTTGAAACAGCCAAACTGTCGACTGATGCTTTGTTTCCGGATAGTATTGATAAATCCATGTTTTGTCACCTGTCACAATGTCGTAAACGCGCCGAGACGAGCCTGCTTCACAGTTTTGAAATATATCACGGCACCACTCCACACGGGCCCGCTTCTGAGCTTCGGTGAGGTTGTGGCACTAGGTGCCAGTGCGAAACTATCCTCCTCACGCGAAGGTGCTCATGTAGAATCTTGTGAACGCTTCCCGAACCAATCTGCACTGTATGCTGAATCTCTTCGTTTGTAATTCGCCTGTTTTCTTGAATTTTTTTTTTACTGAGGGCATACCATCCTCCGTGGCAGCCGTCGTAGGACAACCACTCCTTTATTCATCGCCCAAAGTAAGGCGACCGCGCTTGAACTCGCTATGCCAACGGTAGGTGGTTGCTTTTGAAGATCCCTCATACATAAAAGCCATTTGAAGTCGATCAAATGACTCATCAGGTTTAAGGCCACATTTTAAATCGAAGAAATTCATCGTACGAAAATGTTCTCGATGTAGATCCATTTTTAAACGAGACACTCAATAAAATGTGAAAGGGAAATTCGAAATTCGAACAATGGTATTTTTACTTTTAAATATCCAAATTTTTTTAAATAATTACAAGTGCCTTATATATTAATATATATAACAGCTTTTTTTGCAAAACTTTCTGCGTGGGCTGCTATATGTATATAGACGATAGATTGCGAAATATTTATAAAAAAAGTTCCGATGAAGCACGAACAAAGTACTACTTTGGCCAACATCGGTTTTGTTCCCCATTCGGGACGATAACAACTATTAAATTTATTTGTCAGCATATGAACTTCGTGTCTCGTTTGTAGAGCGGCTGGCTGCTGCGCACCAGGTCATAGGTTCGAATCCCGAAGTTCACATTGTTTAGGTAGAGTATTAGATGGAATATGTTAGAGATATTGTTATGATAAGATAAATAAATGTGCAATAAACACATTGCAACAATGAAGGTAATAACAAATGTAGCCATACATACAGCATTTATAACAAACTGCCTGATTCGGAAAAAATATTAAATTTTATGCTGTAATTAATTTAAAACTTACAGCAAAGTTTCATTTCTTACATTTATGTAACATTCGCACCGTAAATAAGGATATTTAAAGTTGTGTCAATGTTTAATTTAAACTAACGGAAACATTACTTAGTAACTTACTCAAACATTAAATTATCATATTAATGCAACATTACATTATAAAGTTATGATAAATTTCAGTGATCAAGACTGGGCAAGTCACAGAGGATACTTCTGGCGTGGCCGTTAGGGCTCCGTGTTTGGGTTGCTGGAAGCTTGCTGGATATTGCAACCTTGCATTAGAAACTTACAAACTCCTTATTTAATTCCTTCAGCAATGTTATTGCAAGTTTGCCTTGCTTAGTGGGACATAGCATGTCTGTATAAATATACTGCACATAGCATGTCTACATGAATATATCCCACATATTTAATTATTTTCTTCCTATGGTCACCTTGAGCCAGCCTCCTGGAAGAGGCACGCAGCTAACGGCGTGAGTGCAGTCCTGGCAGGCAACGCCGTCGGCTGTGCAGACTGAACCTTGATCCCAGATGCCTTCAGTTAGAGGCCGGCCGAGAGGTGTCGGGTTAGTACCAGCAATTACTAAGCCATAATGAGCCATCTGAAACCAAAGCCGAGGTATGCAACGTAAAATTAATATAGCACTTCTGAAGCATTTCTACCCTTTTTTTTCATTGATGGCAAATAAGCATACATCCGGCTAAGTATTGTGTTGCCAACAAAATTACTATTTATAGAACCCCATCCTGTCGTGTTCTCCAGGAATTCCTCGGAAGCTGCTGTACGCTAAAATTATTATGCACTGTTGAATCATTCCAACTACTTTGATTGTGTAAAGGAACAGTCATGTATTTTGTGTGTCATCATGTTGTATCAGCAACGTCCGTGACACATTTACGCAGGTACCAACTCTATGTACATAAGTACATGTACAAGACAAAAAACCCAGTGTATTTCTAGTAAACAAAAACAGGACAACATCTAATAAGCCTAAGTACGTTACGTTGGCTTCAGTAAGGGTTCAGTAACTACACTATAAAAATAAACTTTTATGTAAAAACAACTCACGCAGCTGGTGGTAGCTAACACTAACAACAAGACTACTTTTGCACTCATTTTGACACAAATCCACGATATTTCTAATAAACAATTTATTTTTCAAGTAGTACAATATCACTGCAGTTGAAACTGTCATACACTAATTACATTATTTTTCCCGTGTTCATAATTTATATACAAAAAGTTCAAATGATTCATGAAATAAAACAGTAAATTGAAATACAATTACCTCATAGGTTTAAACGTGTGTAGGTACTTATGCCTATGGGTAGGAGGAAATACAGGATACTTACTGAGCACATATTTCTGCTTGAGCAATGCAACTGACTATTTACTAATATAATTAAATATAATATGATATGGTCTGATAATATAAAATATATATTAAAATAATAAAATATAATATTATATTGATATAATAAAATAAAATGTATACTAATATAATGAAATATACTATTATATAGAAATAATAAAATAAAATGTATAACAATAAAATAAAATAAACTATAATATTGATGTAATTAAATAAAATGCGTACTAATATAATAGATCTAAAAAGATTCTTTGCTTTATTATTTGAACGCTCTAATTTCTGGAATCAGCAGTCAGATTTAAAATATTATTATTTGGTAGCCTAATTCTTGAGGACTATTAGCCATGCATGCAAGATGCATCACAAATATAGGCAAAAATCCAAAAACTGACATAAGACATAAATTTATTACTATGAGACTTGATCTCATGACGGAAGAACTATCTGCAAATAATAACTTCGTACGGCACCATCGGTGCGCGAGCCAGACTCGCACTTGGCCGTTTTTTCACAATATTTGATTTTCCCGGGCTGCTCGGTTCTATGAACATTGTGTAACGCTCAAGTAGTTACATAGATGACCATCTTTAAGTAAATTCCTAATTCTTATTTGTAGGTAGTAGTTATGACCTTTTTTAAGGTTCCGTAGCAAAATAGGAACCTTATAGTTTCGTCATATCCGTCCATCATACTTCTATCTGAATATGGATTTCTCTGCTGGTCAAAAACTAACTCTTTGAGACATATTGTAATATTGATGACTCACCTATCACCGGGGGGGTGACGTGATGCGGGATTACGAGCAGGGATACTGCGAGATCCTACAGGACTTGTCATTTTCAGATTTAGATTGGAAGCCCTAGTCTTAAACATACATATTTTTTCATATTAAATGTTACATATATGAAAGTTCCTAATAAATTAATATGAGCAAAACTTGTGACAAAAATATTTGCTAAACATCAAAATGTGTTTCGGACATATCTGTGATTCTTAACCTAAAGCCTCTATGTTTAGCTTTAAATTCAACATAAAATAAAACCGTGATCCCTGGGTTCTTTTAAAGGTAGCTCGCGAAGTTCAAACTAGGATTTTTAGTAGCTAAATTCAATAAATAAGTATTTTTGAAAATGATATTGATATATAAGAACAATAGTTATTCTTTGCTACAAATTATTCCTAGTTTAAACAAACCAAACAAACACTCCAACATCCGACAGAACAATTTTTGGTACATTTGTACATTTTTAAACTGATTCAGTAAATATAGCTTCAATGAGATCATACAATCTGAGGTTTAATAATAAGATTTAAAAATGTATATCATCCTCATAATGGACGATGATAAAGCGGGTGAAAGATTATCAGCATCCAAAAACTACGCACTTGTTTACAATATTCATTCGTACCTACTTTTTGTTACAATTGAGTTGAGAAAAAATACAAATTGAACTTGTACCTATTACACTAATTTATTTTATAAAAATGTGGTTAAATGTTTATTTTTTGTTGATTTTTGGCTGCAATAGTTGTGTAAGTACCTATTATAGTTATATACATTTTCATATTAGAAATATTCACATAGGTATTGGAATTTTAGGTGTATCATGCATAGGTTTAGGTGCGTTATGCATAGGTTTTGCAAATCGTCAGGATTTTACTGCTGCTGACAAATCTGACGTCGGAGATTGTTTTTTTAACTTTAATTAGGCTTCAGTTAATTAAAATGTTTAAGACATCATTATATAAAAATAACCTATATCCGTTCATTACATTTACGAGTAAATTAATGAAAATATAAGATAAATAAATAAATAAACTCACCAAAATACAATCGAAGTGGAGGGAATAATAATAATATATCTAGAGAATTTATAAATCAAAAGTTATGGCTGAAGTTAAAACATACAACACTATACATACATACAACAACATATTTAGAACCACAGTACAGCTATTTATTGATAGAATAGTAGCTATGAACGCGCCTTTCTTAAGGAAAAGTTAAACGTACGAGTACAAAGAAAAAGCCCATGGAAGTAATAAAAGTCTTAGCACTCTCTTTGCCTGGACGTAATGATTCTGTTTACGAGTAGGTAAGAGTGATGAAAAAAAAACTTGTCATGACATGTATTGGTCGACTTCCCTGTATATTATTTTTATATATATATTTTGAGTGATTGGGTCTCAATATAATAACCATAAACTATTTTAAGTCATGAGACGTGTCATGATATAAGAATGGTTCCTTTTTTAGCTTCAATTTACTTGTACGAAACACTTAAAATAAGCTTTCTCTTTAAATATCTGCATAAAATATTTCCAGCTATCAACTTCTATAGACCTGGGCGGCGTGGTGACTGGAAACCGCATGGCAGCAGTTCCACTGGGCCGCTCGGTCAGCAAGGGCATAGTGGATATCGAGGGTGTTTGTGCAACATCAGGCATGGCATGTCAGAACTGCACCCTGGCTGTTACCTGCGTCATGTTGCCTGGAGGGTATTTAAAGGTGAAACTTTATTGTATTTCATTCAATTTAAATGGGTATGTGCCGAGTCCTGTGTCTCCCTCTCACTATCTCCTATAAGTGGCTTCTATACTTGCGAAAGTTTGGATGAATGTTTGTTACTTAATCACGCCAGAACGGCTGAACTGATCTGGATGAAATTTGGCACAGAGATTGAATTGAAAGATTGATAATAGTCTAGAACATTACATAGACTACTTTTTATCCCGAAAAATGCAGAAGTTATTTCGGGAATAACTATTAGTAACTCAATCCCGCCGCAACAGAGCATGCAATTGAGCTCAAATTTTGCTCAGAGATAATTGAAGACACGGAGAAGGACAAAGGCTATTTTATTCAAGAAAATTCAAAAGTTCACGCAAGGGTAACTATGACTGAATTCCACTTGAACAAACTACAGCTGTAGCTTGCTATAATAAACTTCTTTAGTATTATATAATCAAGAGGTTGCGGTAAGAATCCCACGCCAATAACCTTTAGGGCGAGCGGAGCTACAGGCAAAAACTAATTGTTCATAAATGTAACTATTAACTAAAGGCCTCACGTGCTTTCGCTCTCAAGTTAATATCATTTACTCCTCATCTACACCACACTAAGTCATTACCGCTATTTTCAGGTTCCACTTCAGGAGTGCACAGGAGGTTTGACTTGCAACGCTCACGAGGGCCGGTGCTCCAGCCACCCTGTTCCCGAGTGCCTTACTACAACCCAAGAATACCAGCATACCTGCGAGCAGGTTAGTTTAATGGTCTCGTTATACTTACTACAACTCAAAGTTTTATTCAACCTCCCAAATAAGTTAAAGGTATACTTAGCAAGCATAACGATTAAATATAAATACTATTTTAATATAAATAATTATCGAAAAACCAAAGTCATATAGCTCGAACAGTTGAAGTGGCGAAACTGATAACCACAGGAAATTAAGGTTCTTAAGTAGCAACCACGGAACCACGAACCATTTTGAAAATATATAGAGAAGTCCTCAGTTCGCTAACAAGCGAGGTTTTTGCGACTGGGATGATGGCGATGCATGATATAAACAATGAACACCATTCCTTACAATTCCTTCCATGTTCCATGCTAAAATTAATAAGTACAAATAAAAAAAGTGTTACCCTAATTTCACCAACCACTTTAGTCCTGTTTAACTTCTTTGGACTGAGGTGGCTTAATATATATACCATACATCAATAATTATCGGCTTTAAAAACAAGTAATAAGCTAACCGCTCATGTAAAATTATGGTTAAATAGCCCCCATTACCAGTTCCTGACAAACAACAAAAAGTGAGTCAGGATTGGACAGAAGGCATTGTACTTTAATTAATTAGTTATTAATCATTGTAATTTTTGTTGTCAGGTTGGGATATTCCCAGACGCCTACGACTGCCGTAAGTTCCACCTGTGCTCGCCGGCCGAGAGTTTCCCTGATGAAAGACCAGCTGAGCACCGGAGCGCTATGTGTCCCAGACACTACGGGTACAACCCTCAAACTGCTCAGTGCTCGGTAACAGTTTTACTATTCTGTATATAATTTCGCATTGTTTTTTATATTCTATCTATCTAAGGGCGACTCTATAAGGGTCCGAGCAATATAAACCTAGGTACCTTTGGGGTTCTATACTTTTCTATACTATTCTTCCGCGGGTAAAACCAAAAAGAACACAGCACAGCCAGTTGGTGATGTAAATGAATTAGTAATAAAAACTTCTTTTTACAAAAACAAGAAACGGCTTCAAAATGATGCACTAATAAGGTAAATATAATTATTTAAGAAAAAAATTCAAAGAATCTAGCTGTCGTGCGAGTGGAGTGTGTTATAAACTGTTAGAGAGATAGACACCAACTTCAAACTGTAATTTTGATCAGAATTTCTAAAATAATTATTTTTACGTTTTTAGTTCATTTTTTTAAAGTCAAAAGTTTTTATAAATGACATTATCGGATTACCAATAAAATCAATGATTCCTTTTGCCAACAGATAAAACTAGAGAACGGTCAATGTCGCGAGAAGCCAGTTCCAGACTGCACTCAAGTTGGGCAAACCGACGCTCTCCCGACCAGCCCCAACCACTATTATGTATGCCTCGTCAAAGAAGGGCTTTTGTATCCCCAAGTCTTCATTTGCCCTCACGGCTGGTACTACTGGGATGGATTCTGCCGACCTGAACCCTATGTGCAACCTATAACAGAGAAAACAGTAGAAGTAACGGAAGAAGATAAAATTACGAGCAACTCTGAGGAAGGAATGACGGAAAAAAACTCTATAATCTCAACTACGGAAAGATCCACTACTACAAGAAATGAAGGTTTCTTCTCCACTGAAAAAGAACCCACATATGCTCCTGACACGTTTTTGGCGGACAAATTCGACTTGACAAACTATGAAACGACAGATGATGTGGCTCCATCCAACGATGAATTTAATTCTTTCGAAACTGGTGACTTCTGGCAGTAGGGGTGTCAGATTTAGTTGTGTATGTATCAAATAGAAGTTAGCTTTAAACGTAGCTCAGAATAATATTTAAGTCCTGCTAGTACCTGCATATTATTCTTAGAACTAAAATGTGATGGAATAGTGTTGTTAATGATTTTCTTTTTTTTTTATAGTATAGCTCTCATTTAAGGGTTACTTTAAATAACGGGGAAGGAAAGTTTGTGTGTTTTTTATTTAATTTTTAACACTTAAATACTTGATTACAATAATTGATTGAACCCATTGAAGTTTGGAGTCCAGCGTTATACCAAAAATCGCCATTAATATTAATACATGGCTGGATCTGAATAACATTTAGTAATGTAAATTTAACACATTTGGTTTTTTTCTCATTAAGTAACAAATTATTAGCGTTAAACCAATTTACAATCTCAGAAATGGAAATATTTAACTCATCATAACATGTCTGTTGTCTCTTAACTTTAAAAAGTAAAGGGGTGTAGTAAGATAAGACAATTTTACGGTTTTTTACATGATATAGGAGATCATTAATATAAATAAGAAATAGAAAAGAACCGAAAATTAAGTCCTGAGGGACTCCCATAGTGACTGCTGATCCCGAAGATCTTTCACCGTTGACTTCTATTTTCTGTACTCTGCTACTCATGTAAGAGGTTAAAAGGTCGAGAGCTTTGCCTCTAATACAATAGTGATGTTGCTTTAGTGATTAGAAAGGACATTCTTGTCAAAAAACCGAAAAAGTGCTGACTCGCATGTAGAGGGTTCAGTAGAAACTTGTATGTAATTAGTTTGTCTTTACGAAACTCGTGTCTCAAAGACTTTTGGCTGTTTTTTTCCAGAATTTAGGACAAACTTAACTTTGTAGTTAAAAACTATACTACCATACATCGATAGACATCACGTTCATTTCTCCAACTAGAAATTTACTGCATTTTTCCTTAACTTGTGTTGTAACGCCTTGCTTGTTGCCAACTTTTATAATACATACTAACGGGACCTCTTTAATCAAATTCACATACATTATTTTTACTCCCGGAGACTCCGTTTGGCAGAATAATAGGCTTTAATACAACATCACTATGGCGGCCATCTTGAAATTTTACAAAATCGAAATACCGACTTAATATTTAGTATCAGCGACCCATCTTCAACCAACCATCCATAACACAACCTACGCTGATGAATATAGATGAACGGCGTAGGTTTTGATTTATTTTAATGTCAAATTTTTTGATTGTATTGCTCAAGTAGTTTGATTTTTATACAGCTATAAGGGTAATTTTAGTATTTGATATTAATTTTATCTTGATAACTCCACGCGTTTCTGAGAAAAAGAAGCTTGATAGACCGACAGGCAGAAAGACAGACAGAAGGACAACGAAGTGATCCAATAAGGATCAATTACTCTTTTGAGGTGCGGAACCCTAAACAACTGTTTTCGTCAACAATGTCATTGAAAAATATTCTTTGTAAGACACTTAGCAAATGAGATATAGTCACAGCAAAAACTGACTCCACAGTTTTTTTTATTAAAAGTTACATTTTTTATTGCACTTACACACACACACACACACAGTGATGACATATTAGTTTTAGTACTTTCAGGCAAACGGCTAGTAATTAAATAATATAACAAAAAGTTCGGTTTCCTTACAAAGCCGCCTCTTGTGCTCTAGAAAATTATGAACGTAATGAGGTTCCGCAAGTTTCCGTCGAGAACTGGCAGTAGGTAATGAACATTTTAGTCGACTAACTTTTGCCCGCGGTTCAACCGACTCAAACTTGACGTTCTCAAGTAGCCTATGACCTTCCCCGGGACTGAAATCATCGCCACACTACATTTACCCGCGGTTTCACCCACTATAAATTCAGTTATCGGTATAGGATTTGAAGGGCAACTCCTCTATTATAGAAAAAAAAAACAATTCACACTAGACGTTTTTTAGTAAACAATGTCCTTTCTTGCGACTCAAACTATCACCATGCCAAATTTGCTCTTAATCGGTACAGCAGTTTAACGTGAAGAGGTAACATACAGACAGAGTTACTGTCTCTCTGAGCTGAGTCTCAGAAACTATTACTTAGTACTTAGACTATGGTTACCATAATGGTAGTTAACATCGGAAAAAGGTAATGAATGATGTTTTTACTATGTCCTGAAAAGTTACTGTTCAAAACTTTTTTGCGACTAGTTAATTTAAATTTTAAAATGTTAAAATTATAAAATTACCGATAAGTGCGTCCCAAAAAGTTTTCACGTCCTTAAAATAACCTACCAATAAAATTGGTCGCATATTAAACCCTGAAATTGTCCCAAATCCTTCTTTTGTCAAAATTTCTCCTTTGCCACACTTTTTGCCACCTTTTTTTTCTTTTAAACCTTGTGATTAATTATTTACATATTGTTCTGAGAATGTATGTACCAGCCTTTTTAAAAACATAAAAAACACCCCCTTTTACAAAAAATTTGAACGACTATATTTTTACGCGTACCTCGACACAATGTGGAATTTTGAAGCCATAATAAATTGTTTTAATACAAATCCCCAAAAAAATTTTACCGTTTCTAGGAAATTTAGTTGAGTCAATAGTAGCTTTATCTTAACCAAAACTTTTTGGTTGACTTTGTTACTTTTTATAGCTTTAAGAGGCGTATGGTATTTGGTTCATTTTCCATATTAAATTGGCACAAATATTATTCAGAATAAGTCATAGTTCGCCAAAAATGCTCGAATAATTTCCAAAGGTCCCGTTGATGGTGTAAAATGTACCTGAAAAGTCTGTAGCTCCTTGGCAGCATTCAGCTGACGAATGTGCAGAACAAGGAATTGTACATTATGGTGACGAGTCGAAAAGTTTACGCCGTCCCGCATCTTGTGTTATCATCAACCAAACAACAAATTTGTTGTTAATAAGGTAGGCTCTTTAAATTTATTAAAGCAAGTGAAGATAAGGTATTTTATGGCTATAGGATAAAAACTCCACTGGCTCCACATATAATTGTATTTCCTTTTTAAAGAAAATATAACATCGAATAATTCGTAGAATAGTCTCTCAAAAAAATGAAAACACGGTGACTCTATTTAAGTGCCAAACCAGTATAATAAGGCAGTTTGCACTAACGAAGTTTCTGAAACTGAATATTTATAAAGTTGGAGCCACACAGTGGGTCCACGACTGCATCAACTATTCACAATTATTCACGGCTGTCCAGAACACCACTTCTGCAACCGTCTAATTATAATATTAATCAAACACTTCATATTGAAATAATTACTCTTGCGTTATATTTCTGTACTAGCTTTTGCCAGTGGCTCCGCCCGACCTAAATTTTGTTATAAGCGTAGAATTCTTACGACAACTCCTTAATTATACTGAAGAAGTTTGTCATAGCAAGATATAGCTGAAGATATGGTTCGTTAGTATAATTCGGTAAAACGAGTATTAACTCCCGCGGAACTATGTTCTTCGTATCTTCAACTATCTCAAAATTTTAGATTCTAATAATTTTATTGCAAAATTTTAGCTCAATTAGATGCTCCGTTGCAGCAGTATTGAATACTAAACTCTATAGTTATTCCCTCAGGCACTTTTGAATTTTCTGGGATGGAAAATAGTTTTTTTTTTTGTCCGAGACTCAAACTATCTCTAAACCAAATTTCATCTAAATCGGTTCAGCGATTTCTGATCCATCCAGTAGTTAAAGCGTGATTGAGTAACAAACAACTAAACATCCAAACTTTCACGTTTATAATAGTAGCTGTGTTCAGTTCCAGTGCCCTATTCCAATACCTTCAGTTAGTATTATTTAAAAGGAGGTACCTTACCAGTATAATGAAAATAATCAATTAATTCTTTTAATTTTCCTGCGGAATTATTTCAGCACTCGATTTTTTTTTGACGCGCATACGTCTTCGAATTTGTATTCATAGTAGGAAATTCATGAACAAAATCGAAAAGGAAACAGTTTGGTGATGCCGCTTCATATATATATCATCTACATCCAATATTTAACTAAACAACTGGATCAAAGAAAATCTCAATAAGCCACATCAAAATAAAGAGATCGTATACGGTTGGAAAGAGCTTCTCAAAAGCAATCCAGTGATAACCATAAACACTATATTTCAGACAGAACGGAGAAACGATGCTCTGTGGGTGAATAATGAAGTAATCTGCAGCGGGGGCACAAAAAAAAATCCGTTACGTACACGTATTCACGTAAAACGCTCGACCACGCACGACACAGCCACAGTCCTTGTACCATCCTTGTAGAGCTTGGTTTCTTTGTTTTTTATTGCTGTGCCTAATTTTTCATGAAAATAATAGTAGTAATGAGCTATGGTGCTTTAGTTACTTGTACTTTATATCTATGTGTTTAGGCGTTCCGAAGCATTAACAATTAAAATATTCAATGAAGTGATTTCCTTGTTTTGTGAAATTATTCTGGTACTAGCATTTTTTTAACTTAACCACGACGAAACTTACTACTAATCATAATAATACTAATAATACTATCAATTCCAAAAACGACAGATTTTATACAAATTTCCATCCCCTATATACACTCTAGGGGATGAGTATCTATAAACGGTGAAATTTGCCGTTTTGGATTCTTTATCGTAAAGCGAAATACCATCTGTTATGCATTTAGCTTCAAAAGCGTCGGATTTCCATACAATTTTTTTAACCCCCATTTCCCCATTTCACCTTAGTAGATGAATTTTGCAACATTCGTTAGTTAGTGTTCGCCTATACTAGAAACACACGCAAAAATATCGAATTCTCATATTAATTTTGATCGCCTATTTTGTCCTCTAGAGGATGATTTTTCAAAAAAGGGTGAAATAAGTCAATCTTAATTTTCATAATAAAGCAAAATTTCGAGTCTCATGCATAGTTCTACAAAAGTTCAAACTTCCTACCCATATTTTACTCCCTTGAGAGCGGATTTTTGCAAAACCTTTGTTAATGCTCACTTATGTAATAACAGAAACCTTTATGCAAAATTTCAAATCCTTAGATCCCTGTGCGTTGATATAGCAGTTAGATAGTCAATTTACTCTTTTACACATATAGATGAATAATAAAGACATTATTTATATAGGGGTGAAATGTTATAAGTTTTGTTTTTAAAGGGTTGGTTTCTAAATTATGGTCAATCATCCAGTTTTCTATTTTCATTAAGATGCTATAAAGTTTGTTATTTATGTTGAAATTAATTTTGCAAGAAAAAAGTATGGAAATAACATCAGCAAACAATATACAGTTTACATCTACAATTTTGGGAAGGTCGTTAATATAGCTAAGAAATAAGAGGCATCCAAGGACGCTACCCTGAGGTATAGAAGCTTAAGTTATTTTAGGGGAAGAGCGAAATATGAAACGAACCACTTTTAAGCTTCTCCACGAACCACTACTCCATATAATTTATTTAATAATATTTTATGTTGTACTTTATCATATGCTTTTGTCATGTCTAACATAATGCCCACTCCGTATTTTTTGTCATTCATCATATTAAGAGCTTCTTGAATTAATTTACAGATGGTTGATATTGTCAATCGATTTTTTCGAAAACCGTTTTGAAAATTATCAAATATATTTCACAAAACTTGTACACTCTATCGTACATGGCTTTTGCGAAAATCTTGAAAACTGTTGGTAATAGAGCGATTGGATGGTAATTATTTGGGTTTGCTTTGTCATTATTTTTATGGGTGAGCTTTATTATGGCTTTTTTTTAGTGAATCAGGGATGGTACCCTCATCAAAAGACTGATTTACTAACATACAGAGAGGTGATGTTAATTCATCTGCACAGTGTTTAAACAATGCGGGAGGGCAATCACTTGAAATTTTATTTATTTTAGTATAGTCATGGCGCAAAAATATAGAGTTTTCAGTAGCATTGAGTACAGGTCTTCCAGGAGCATCTGTTGGCAGATTCACAGGTACCGTTCCTGGCATGACTCTCCCCTATCGATGTAAAGAAGGTACTAAACGTATTTACAACTGTTCTAGGCTCGGTAATTATGTTATTATTAATGTTAAGTTCTCAATTAATTTTATTATTTTTGTTTTTTTATTAGTTCGTTCGTTCACGATTTTCCACATTGTTTTTATTTTGTTTTTGCAGTCATTCATTTGTTTTTTATAATGTAGCTTTTTGCAGTAACTACAGCTTTTTTTAATAAGATTTCATAATTTTTATAATATTTAAAAAGGATTTTATTTTTTGACCGTATAGTCAAATGTCTTAATAATCTCTTATTTTTGCAAAATATTTTATGCCTTTTATGAGCCAATTTTTTTTCTGTTTAATTTTATTTTTTATTTTTTGTACAGTAAAATAGTTAATATATGATAATTAAAGGATTCGTAATTTTCATTAAGGGTTTTATTTTATTGGATTAGGTTGTTCCAATTTGTATTTTTAAGTTTTAACCTAAATTTATCAATTCTCTTTCTATTAAACGATCGGTTTTTTGTGTACCAAACAGTTTGTGGGTTTTGAATATAAGATATTGTACATAAAATAGTTACTAGGTGGTCTGAAAAGCCTAAGTCCTCTACTAAAGTTTTAAGGTTTTTGTCGTAATAGTTTGTGAATATTAAATCTATCCCAGTTGATGAAGTTTCTGTTGTTCGAGTTGATAGTTTTATATGTAGTTTAAATTTATTTTCCGACATTAAATCTAGCCGTTCTTGTGATTGTGGTCTGTTGCTTAAAATGTTTACCTTAAAATCGCCTCCTATTATAATATTAAATTTTGAATAATGTTTTTTATGTAATTTAAAATATATGTTGATTGGCTAAAAAATACATTTTCCTTTCTTCCATTCCAGTATAAATTAATTATTAATATATTATCTTTAATTATTTCTGTGTACAAACTTCTAAAACAAATTCTATAGATAACTTTGAAATATCTTCCTGATCAACATATTCTATTTGCTCTTGGAGCAAAGTACATACTCCGCTACCTTCTCTATACTTACGACAGAAGTGCGACGCTACTTTGTAACAACTAATTAGAACTCTTAGTTCTAATTTTTAATGATTCAACCATGATTCATTAATACATATTGCATGATATCCTGAATTTTCGTTAAAATGTGCTTTTAAAATGTGTTGTTTGTTGTATATGCTCTGAAAATTCTGCAATTTTAAAATTAGGGTCTGGTTTTCCGAAAGCTCTGCTTTCTGAAGTTATTCTGACGTGTGTTGAAATAGGATGCAGCATTTTCCCGTTCTTTGCTTAAGATAGAGGGACTGAAAATATTTTCTCTGCAATGGCTGACTTTTTTTCCTTCTATGTATAGTTGATTGTCACGTATAATTGCATGCAAACCTTTTTTCCTCGCATCAAACATTTTTGCACGCAATAGCTTTCGTTCCGTTTGTGATTTTGTATCTTAAGGAAAGGAAATTTCTGAAATATATAGTCCTGTTCCCCTAAAATAAATGTTGTTTTCCAATATGTGTTTTACCATGCGCTTACTAATCAGTTCGATAACCAAAGGTCGGTTTTTATTTGTGTAGTATTTTCCGATTCTATGTGTTTCTTCAATATATCCTAGTAAATCAATATTTAATATATCTCTGAATATTAAAATTATTCGTAGGTGTAGATCCAATTCCGGTTCTTTATAGTATTCATATAGACCGTAGAGTACTAATTTCTTCTTGTTTTCTAGTATCGGGCTCTCTGTAGGAATTTTAATTTTCTCTTCTAAATCTTGTAATTCACTTCTGAGTTGATCATATTACCGTTTCATTTTTTCAATTTTTAGGTTAAGTTGATCTATGTCAAGTTTTCTAAAATTATTTTCCTTAAAAAGAGTGTTTGTATCTACTTTGATATCTTCTTTTAATTTAGACATAGCTTTATTAATTTCTGTTTGGACAGTGTTTTGAATTGCAGCTATTCTTCATGTCAGCTGTTTTTGCACAATAATATCTTTTTGGGTCAATAAAAACAGTTACTAACAATAATTCACTAAAATGAGGACACTTTATACATAATTTTAACAATTTTGTAATAAAACTGATTTATTTACACAATTTTTCGAAATTGAAACTTGGAACACGTATTATAGCAAACTCGTCGACTACCCTCCTTCTCCTCATGAGATCGTGATATAAAACTATTGAGGGTATAATTTTTTGTATAACGAGGTGGAACAAATATATTTATTTTACGACAGGAGCGAACTGGTAGTCTTGCAGGCGCGTCAATGATATTTTAGAAAGTAAATAAGGCCAGTCGATTTTATTGTTAAAATTTTTAAAAAGATTCATTATATAAATGAACTTACGTCTATTTTCTAGGCTAAGAATATTATATTTTTTAAGGGAATCTATGTAACTCAAGCTGATATCGGAATGATAGTTTAACATATTAATGATTTTTTTCTGAACTTTGTCGACGAGGTTGATATGTGTCTTATAATTTGGATTCCATACACTACAACCAAACTCCAGAAAGGATCTGACAAATGAGAAATAAAGAATCAATTGTTTGTTTAAAAGGTTTACATATTCTATTTATGAAACCTAAGTTACGGAAAACCTTCTGTTAATATATGTCTATGTGGTGGTTAAAATTAAGTTTATGATCCATCATTATGCCTAGATCTCTAACGCACGTCTTAAATTGAAATTATCTAACCTATAGTCAAATTCAATTTTTTTGTGTTACGAGTAAACGAAACGGTCGAACATTTATCAGTGTCGAGAATAAACTGGTTTTAACACAGTAATCTGTCAAATCTATTAGATCCAGTTGTAATTTGTAGCAATCGTCTTTCGTTTCAATACTACGAAAATATTTTTGTATTATCAGCATATTGTAAAAACGTGGAGTTCTAAAAGATTGATCCTATATCATTGATATATATATATAGAAAATAAGAATGGTCCCAGATGTGATCCCTGGGGAATCCCTGAGGGAATGACTAGGTATCCTAAGCAACAGCCTTTAACACAGACCGCCTGACTGCGATTACGGATGTAGGAATCAATCCACCGCAGGAGACTGGAGACTGGCACGCACGCCAACCTCTGAAAGCTTCGCAATAAGGATATCATGACTTATTTTATCGAAAGCTTTGTAGAAGTCTGTGTACACGACATCTATCTGAAGACCACTTTCCATGCTATGGAGCAAGTAATCAGTAAAAGTCAGCATATTAGTGTCTACGCTCCTTGCCTGCCTTAAATAATGGTGGTTATCAGAAATATCAGAAAAAATAAACTTTCACATTATTATATAATATAGAAATGTAACCATCTTAGTAACTTCGCCTGAAATATCTTCATGCGAATTCATTTTCACGTGAACGAAGACCAAAATAATAGGTACATTAATGCAGTTTGTTATGTACAGTTACCCGAAATGTAAATCGTCTTTCCATAGGTATTTGCGCGGAACATTCGTGGATCTACGTCTGGGGACCTTTGTCCCTGAGTGGCACAATGACGGGCTTATCGCGAGATCTCTTCTAAGCAAACTTTACATGATCCAGGTAACAAGCGAATAGCGATAACAAGCGATAATCAGAAAAACGAAAAAGGAAAACATTTATTTGTCCTACATAACTTATAATTAGATTAAGACAGAAAAAAGGAATTATTACACAAATAAATATCGATTAACTTATAAGCTATGCCGAATATTTACAATTTTATTAATTTATACAAAAAAATTTAAAAGAAACTAATAAAAAACAACCATAATTAAAAAAAAAAATATATCATGACGCCTACCTACAAAACAGAACATAAAATAAGCATACTTACTTTTTTTGGATAATTCAATATTATACTTAGTCTCTGACTTTACTTTACTTTTAGTCGGTCTGTATGCCTTCTGTATAACTTTTAATAGCCATTTTATACCGTTTATACTAACCCTACAGTGCGCTTTTTTTGCCTTTTTAGAAGCGTTTATTTCCATACATGTACTCGTATTTCTTTGACGCGAACGCGATAGAAGCGAAAAAAACTCACACTAGGCCCAGTGTTAAATTCATATCTTCGATGCTGAAATTACTCATATTTTATAATTCCCTTCAAGTTTATTAATATAAACAAAACATAAGACAAAGCAAAATGATGTTATAGAAAAGAAATCGAAAAAGTTGTATTTCGCAATGCCTACATTCTGTATCTATCTCTGCCGAAAAGAACAGAGTTGCCATGAGAAGTGGAATCTATGTCGAGTCGACTCTTATTTCGAGAAAACGCGCTTTTTTACTATGTAGGTATTATTCCGCAATAGCCTCACAAAATTAACCATCTTTAGAAAGATACAGAGCAAACGTGTTGTATCTTTTCTCTTTCTAATAATGTCCGCCATTTTGTTAGTTTATGTTTATTTAAAACACGTTAAAAAGAGACAAGAGACCGCAGGTTTGCTTCGTCTCTGTCACACTTTTGCCACAATTTTATTGCTGGATAGGAAATTCACTGTCCAGTTGTTTAGGTCTATGCATACATTGCTTCAAAATAAATATCAATTTTATTCAATTATCGGCATTATGTTTGGAATATTTAAAGCAGGTTGATAAGATAAATACTTGCATACTTATACATATAAATTGGTTACATATATTTAAATTTGTGACCTCCGCTTCCGCTAATAAATAAGGCACAAACCCGTTAGTGCAGGGCTAACGGCGTACAAAAAACGAAAACCTCTGACATTAGGCAGTAGACTTGCATCAGAGTTTGGCGCGATCCGCGCGTGGGAACTCGTCTGCGCACCGTACGTGGTACGTGGCACAATACGGGCTCGCTAGTACGGAGTTGGCTTATATATTTCAGAATGACTCTTAACTAGGCGTTCGTCGCAAACTTTGCTATCTGATGGATGGTAACTAGCAGCTTTAAACCTTTTTCGTAGGTACTGTTTGATGGCAACCGAATTTATAAAACGAAAAAAACCAAAACCTCATTCCACGTAAAATAGAATCTACTTTTTAGGTCTAAAAATAAGATTATCATTATTTCCTATTTCAATACGAAATAGAATCATTTTTAAGTTAAACACTAGTGTGGTTTCGTTGCCGCACACGTAGGTATTGAATGTTATACAATACGTGAGTACGGGGCAATGGTGTTGGATTTGAAACCGATAACGAATAATCGTTAACGAATAAAGTTACAAATCACTTGGTAGCTTGGCAAATAATATAAATATGAATTTGCTGAAACTCTTTTGACCAAATTTTATTGGTAACAATAGACAGCTCACGTCATAGAAAAAGTAAATAATCGGTGCTGGTAGATATCTAGGTTTGTTTCCTTTAGAAATTTGGTTACAAACTTGTATAATTGAAAGATAATTATATCTATAAGAAACACAAGGTCTCCTGGGTTGAAGCTTTTTAATTTTAATACACCTATTACTTAACTCTGAAGCCTATGTCTGAGCATGTAGCTAACCCTATATCTGAGCCTTTATTTGAACATATATCTGACCCTTTAGCTCGGCATATAATCCAGCCTTTATCCGAGCATACATTTGGCACTATATGTGGATACATATCTGACATATATCTGAACTTACATCTAAGCCTATGGAGCCTATATCAAAAAAAAACATAGTATCAGTACCCGATCCTTATAAAAGTTTAAAAGCCAGTAAAGGCCTTAGGAGAATTTCCCTATCTTCGCTAAGCAGTTATCTTACCAACAGAAGACAGTACATTCGTGTCAATAAACAAGTCAGTGGCTATAGCTGCAATAAATTTGGAGTTCCTTAAGGATCGACTTTTGGCCCGATTTTATTCTTAGCTTATATCAACTAGCTGTTCAATTTTTCCAATGACTCTTATGACACAATAATGTTGGCTTATTACATCATACTTCTTTTCCTTGCAAGCGGGTGGAGTAGGGAAAGTGAGTATCATAACAGAAGAAGGGCTTACTAAAGTTACAACTTGGCTGTATGATAGCATGCTTACACTAAATACCACGAAAACAAAGTACATTTGCTTTTGCAAAACAAATGCCACCAACCAAAGAAAATAATTTTAGTGTATACATTCTCCTTTTCCCATACAAAAGAAATAACAATAGTTATGAATGTGTATCTTAAACTAGGGAGAGTTGCAAACCTAAAGTACATTGGCGTTATAACAGACGATAGATTACACTGGTCGTCCCTACATATTATCAATTGCGAATAGATTGTGTAGGCTTATCTTTATTTTAAACTTTAACGCGACAACACATATACCTAATTGAAGTGAAGAGAGCACAACGAGTTAATGGTACTAATTATCTACCATATCACCCAACTACATTTTTAAACAAAAAAACTGAAGTAAGTACTAACACTGAGAAAAATATTTATATAAATATTAAATTAAATAAATGTTTTTGGACATTGCACACAGCGGCTTATGGCCCCAAAGTAAGCAAAGCTTGTGTTATGGATACCAGACAAAAGATACAAATATATATTGTAAATATCAAACATAAATATACCCGGACAACACAAATGTTTATCACATAAATGTTTGTCCAGTGCGGAAATTAAAACACACCCTCTGCACAGCAGCCGGGCACACTACCAACTAGGTTGCGAGGAAGCCAATAAATATATCAATGTATAAGGAAATGCCATCAATGAACTGCACCCCACCTACCTGACACACAAGCGAAGACCAAGTATATGTTCTCTACCTAAGACACATCGCTTTTGCTGACCGTCACTAGAACTATATTGCACCAATTTAGTAGTAGCACCTAAGATCAAAATCAACGAGTAGGTCTGATTACAAAATTTATTAATTACTAGACTTTGCCAGCGGCTCCACCTCCCCTAAATTCGGTTATCGGCGTGGGACTCCTTTATTACCTTTATTACACAGTATTAATACTGTGATATACTCCTTAATAAGCCCGACCTAAATTCGGTTATCAGCTTGGGTCTCCTTTATATTTACAAAAAAAAAATATCAATTAAGAACGGCTTAAAATATTTACTACAAAAGCAGAGAAGAACCACACCCAAACACACACACACGCACATTTAATTACTAAACTGTTTATTAACCTATATTTCTTTTCCAAATTGTTGTGTAACTTGTGAAAATTGTGTGTTAAGGTTTAAAAATATTTATTTTTGGTTTATGTTTTTATTAATCTCAATTGTGTCAAAAGCTGGCTGGATGGAGCTGGCTAAAAGTATTCATAAAACGATACTATGTTATTTCATAAGTATTTTTTTATTTTGTAAATTTCATAAGCAAGATAATTCGCTGAGACAGACAAACTGTTAGAAATACAGACACTGATAGGTTCGTTTCTTTCGACGCGGTAACTTTGGCTACACAAACTTTAGAAAATTATGGAAAGATGGCTATACAGAATAAAGCATTCAAACGAACGTATAGTGCAACAAATTTTTACACAATGTTTGGTCGCTAGTTTCGTTGGAAGCTCACCCCAATTCAATATTTCGATATGGCGACCGTAGTTTTTTTTTGACCACTGGGTCAGAAAAGTTTGTTGCACTGTAGCTAATATTAATTGTGCTTCTCCATAGTTGCGAGCGTGACCCGCGCCGCATTTGTCAGCCAAAATGTCATGCGACTTGCAAAGACCCTGCGACCCGCTGCCACTAGTGCTGTGCAATTCACTATACTCAAGATTTTTGATAGTTTTCTTATCCAATTGACTGCTTTTATTAAACATATCCCCTGACGTAGGCTCTAATGAAATTGGTTTAAATAAATAGGTACATCTAGTGCTGTGACCTCTGGTATTCAATTACCGTAAAACATGACAGACAACCTGCTTCAAAGTGATACCTATGTAATATAACTGACCGTATCACAAATGGATCTGTATTTTATTCAAAACACATCTGTAAAGCCCTCTGATGGTCTAAATACACAAACATGACAAAGAATCTGCTCTCAGGTGATACCCATCTCATGCAATTAACCACATCGTAATTGGTCCATTAGTTTCAAAAACTGGTTAACCTGCCTTGCAACCCTTCATACACCAATTTATATTGTAAATTAAAATTATATGTTTTCATAGTATGCAGCTAAAACAGTTATCTAATCATTCCATAATACAGTACCTAGCATGCATATAGGATAAGAAAAATAAAAAGATTGACACGCAAAAAGTATCAAACATCGTTACTCCCCCTACAGTTAGGCACACATTTACCGCCAAAGTTGTTCGACAAGGCACCTCACTACGCGAACCATTCATTACGCCGGCACTGCACTACCTCCGCTAACCGGTGCAATGCAGTCGCAACACTAGACATTCCAAATTTAAAATTTAAAGTCCTATGATCTCTTTTTTATCAGTCTTTGTGAGACACGAATGCCATTGCTTTTTATTTATTTTTTATCGTCTATTAGTTTTGGGCGCCTTTTTTTAATTTGTGCGATTTTTTGCTTGATGTGTAAATAGTGTACTGTTTTGGATAAATATCTAAGGGTAAGTTTATATACTTTTGTTTTGTTGTCGCTTTCAATTTTGACGTTCACAACTATATAGATATTTTTCAAATAAGATGCAACTTACCTTCGTGCGTATATCTACGTGTAAACGTGAATTATTATCATAAACAAAATCTGTTTACTTATATATTTTTTAGAAAACCGGTATCCTTGTTATACTACGGAACTCTATCTTAATATATGTCACACACTTTGCTGGTATTTTTATTTCACCTAACATATTATCAGAAAGTTAAAAGGGGGCAAGATAATGTTACCAATAAAAGACTATTGCATTTTTTTTAAGATATGTCCGCGTGGGACCACGAAAACAAAAAAACTTCTAGCTCTTGTTCCTTACAAAAAGAAAGATCAATTCTCACAGATTCATGTCTAAATTATCGGTTTTTGGAGTTTTTTCTATATTTGTGATGTAACATCCAAATGCCAAATTTTATGATTCTAGGTCAGCGGGAAGTATAGTTCGCGGCACGTAAGTTGAACCAAAATGGCTGTCGCCTGCGTAGGTTCAGAACGGACAAATATACTAACGAACTGAAGATGTGTTACTGCGCAGATTCAAACTTACGTGCCGCGGTTCATACCCCATAGGTTTTGATTTATTTGTGTCACAAAATGCGACAAAAAATATATTTTTTTGGGCATTTTTTTTATTGCATTGATTTTCTTACAACTTTAATTGACCTTAGAAATTTAGTATTTGATATTAATTTCAACTTGATATTTCCACGGTTTCTTAAATAAAAAGATCTTCACTAACAATCAGGCAAACTTCAATACGAACTAGAAACTTTTTTTTTATGTGTTATTATAACTATAAATTAACAAATTTTAGATTTTTTCCTATATTTATTTATTGCGTTGACTTAGAAGTTTGCTTTTCAACAGCTTCAATGACCGTAGACCTTAGAATTAGATATTAATTTTAACTCGATCATTCACGAATTCCTGAGAAAAAAGGTCTTGACAGACAGACAGACAACAAAGTGATTTCTACATCTATATTCTACAAAGGTTCCTATTTTTGCTTTTGAGGTATGGAACCCTAAAATGTGTCGTATAAGTCCACAGTAGTTTTGATTTTCGACCACAAGGTCATAAAAGTTGGTTGCACTGTATGTACCTAAAATTACCCCTTATTTTCCGACTACTAGAGGGTTATTTTTTCGCGAGTAACTGTATAAATATTGGTTTCATTTATTCCGTAGTATCTTCCAATTGTTAATGAATTCCGATAATTGAGTTATAGGTAGTTACAGTGCAACAAACTTTTCGAGCGTTTATCGCGACAGCGTAAGTTTACATACAGTATTTTATTATGGCGACTGTAGTTTTATGTCTGACCACGCACCGAGTCTGAAAATTTTGTTGCACTGTAGACTTTTGTCATAATTTAAGTGTCATTCATCATTTTGTAGAAACATTTTTTTAAATCCTGCGATATGGGTATCATATGGAAGGGCTCTTCATAATATTTTCAAAATATGTTTTTTACACATGTCAGCTTAAACAATAAATATTAATAACTTACCTTTTTAGTCGGCTTGCTACGTGTTATGTTTTTTATTTATTTATACTTGTTAAATACAGAATTGTATGGCGGCTGCGCGGCGCCGCGGTACACGTAACACATACACTTGAAAAATATTCTATAGAAACATAGCAGAGTTACAAGGCTGTGACATACAGACAGACACAGGGATATGCGAAAGTGTTTGGCATTGTTACTCCTTCACGCTGCACCAGCTAGACGGATTTGGATGAAATTTAGAATGAAATAGTTTATATCCTGGATTAAGACTTCTATAGACTTGATTTTATGCCAAAAATTTCAAATTTTCAACAACGGTCTGTGTGTCTGTCAACGGCAGGAACAATTTTAGCGTAGGCGGAGCTGCTGGCACAGCTTGTAATACAAATATTTTATTACTCCTTGTATATGTACGGAATACATTGTACATTACTTACGGTCAGCGCTGCAGCGCCAAGTCAGCATTTCTGTGGTACAAAAATGTTTACATTTGAGTCCGCAGTTGGTCAGCGTCGCGCTGCGTGGCCCACGTGTTACTCATATCATTTTAGTAATAAATTAGATTATTTTTTCATTTAATATATACTTAAGCTTAATAAAAGTCTGATTTTTCATTTGTAAATCATTATTATCACATTGTATATTCTTTTTGGTACTTCGAACCAATAGTGAACCTACATATTAAAATTTCTTTTTTAAAAGTAATTTTTTCTAGCTGAATTATATATAAACTCTTTCGTTCGATTTAGATATTGATTTGGCTGAGTTTTTGAAAGAGACTTTTATAATACATGTAAACGATGAGCGATTTCCAAAAATCCCATCAAATTTTGATTGAAAAATAAACAAAATTTTTGATGCTTTTTAACAAAAAGCCCCAAAAAAAAAGAATTAGAATAAAACACTTTACTTTTGTTAGCTTCTTGAAAACTTTCTATTAGGGATAGAACATTATAGTACTGTGAATAATACTTTATAACCAAGACGTAGCTACTCAGCACATATCTGTCATATACATGTCAAGTAACGACTATAGCTTTACCAATAAAGTTGCTTAAGCTTCAAAAATTACAACACAGCTTTATTACAGGACATAAACTTTGAAGACAAATCGTAATTTAACTGTTATGTTAAGCAACTTTGCTTTATTCTGATTAATATTTGATTGGCCGCACAATTTTGAATGATTGGACCATAGACTTACAATTTGTCTGCAATGGATTGAGCATTTTGTATGAAATCATCATTTTTTAAAGTTGTCTCAGTAGCGGCAGATTTCAAATTGAAAACTCGGTATCTTAGGGACAATTAAGCTAGAAAAACAAAAAACAAATGTTTTTATACAGAAAAGTGTATGTTGTAAGTCACTATTTGACGCTAGATAACGCCAATTTAAGAGCAAATCTACCTAATTTTGTAATTTTTTTTTGTAATTTGCTTTTATTAATTTAATAGTTGAGTGAGAAGATATCTTTTAATTGCGGATGCTAAAAAGTGGTGGTGAAATCGCCTAAGTATAGTTTTTTGTGTCACTTTTATTGCGACATTCGGTACAGCATTCAAATTAAAAGTAACTATTTGTTAAAAAGTAAGTCTATGTATTAAGCAAGCTCTAAAAATACTTTTCTTATGAGAAGTGCTATGCACTCTTATTTTTACCCAGTACTATTAAAAAAATATTTGATTTTAGGTACTTTCATTTTAATTCGATATTCACTACCACCAGATAACGATAATTATATCTTATACCATAAAAGCACAGTAACTATCGAGTTTCTTGCCGGATTCTTCTCAGTAGAAATCTACATTGTGAACCGGATTTCAAAAAAATAGTATTTAAAAACTTTGACGATTCAATAGTGTTTCTAAAAACCTATAATTTGATAAAAAAAAAATTGATTTTGACTTCAACAGTAACTATAACAGTATCACTATTTAATTTCCACCAAAAAGTACGTTATATACAAATAATGAACATACACAATACCTGCTACAAGCAACATCAGCCATTTTTATAGCAATAGTTTTTTTTTATTTAAATAAAAGACATTGCTTTTTTCATCAAATTTGCCAGTAATATTTTGTTCCAAAAGCACTTACTCTTTATCTCCTGGCATGGTAATATGTGTATTATTGTTTTTAAATTTTTCAATCAGTTGCTGACCTGTTTAAATAAAAAAAATCACAGTCTAAAATAAAAATTAATTTATTATAAAAATTAAAACGTCGAACTAATTTAGGCGATTTGAAAGCGTATGTCGTCAGTCTCAAACATTAAAAAAATGTACTCATTGTCTTTGGTCATTTCATTTTACAAGTGCTTAGAATCCCTCAACAATTTATACTCATTTATCTTGGCTCAATCATCAGACCCTGTATCGTCATAGATTATTTGATTGACCAGCATGTCGATAGATAATTCACCATTTTATTCATTAAGCTCAAAATATATGATACTTCTGCCGGAAGTTGGAAAGGACTTGGATATCCTACAGATTCCAGGTTATGCTGCAGAATATATCATTTCACTAATAGGATACTTACCAAATTTAAATTGATGAGACCTGTAGAAGTTGCTCATATATCTTCATCTATACTAATAATATTATAAAGAGAGGGAGTTTGCCTTTATGTAGAGGTTTAATATACGGAACCTCTGGACCGATTTCAAAAATCATTCTACTGTTAGAAAGCTATTTTATTTAACATGGTTTAACATGGTTTAAGCACTATAGGCTGTGTTTTGTTTTGATAAGTTAAAAGTCCGAAAAGATAAGCTTTTGCCAGAAAAATCAAGAGTGACATAGATATTTGAAGAGTGACATAGATATTTGAAGGCGTAAGGAAATGTCATTTTTATCAACTTTTCTCGCTGTAGTTAAAAGAGCATTCTGATTATTATTCTAGCATAGAGTGACTGTTTGCTGCAGTCGTGTTTTTTTAACATAATTAATTCTTAGTGCGACAAGAAGCCACTTTCCGCTGTGTCGTGTAAGATCTATTGTTTGCTGCAGTCGTGTTTTTTTAACATAATTAATTCTTAGTGCGACAAGAAGCCACTTTCCGCTGTGTCGTGTAAGATCTATTGTTTGCTGCAGTCGTGTTTTTTTAACATAATTAATTCTTAGTGCGACAAGAAGCCATCTTACACGATACAGCGGCTTTCCGCTGTGTCGTGTAAGATCTATTGTTCAAAATGTTTGTTGTCATAGACTTCCACATCACAATCCCAGATTTCCTTACACACAATCTGAATTTTTCCGTATTACTGTTTTGTGTTGCCCTCATACGTTAAGCATTCTTCAATAAATAAAATTCAAAACTATAAACGGACTAACCATTTTTAAGTACAATATCTACAGCAATTCAGACTGTTAAAAAAACAGGCTATATATAAATGTTATGCATATATCCTATTGTGTTAAATACATTTATTATATATAAAAACAATAGCCGAGCTTTGTCTGGGCCCCGCAGAAGGTTGCTTGGCCCATTCCGTT
Organism: Apoda limacodes; assembly: GCA_946406115.1. Lineage (NCBI taxonomy): Eukaryota > Metazoa > Arthropoda > Insecta > Lepidoptera > Limacodidae > Apoda > Apoda limacodes. Next base: position 28,866,334 of record OX291550.1, read on the forward strand.
AGAACTATGAGGCGCGATGCGTTCTATTCGTGAAAGCTTGGTCAGAAGAGATTAAGCTCGTGGAAGCGCGGAAGCATATTAAGGCTGCGGTTTAAGCTAGAACGAGTAACTACGCCGTTTTTGTGCAAATTTTGTGGCTAAACTAGAGCACCTGAAAGATTGAAAAAAATTTATGTTCTAAAACTTGCCTTTGTCTAGTGCATTAACTATCTGAGTGATTTTCATTTATTGTACTGAATGCAATAAAAAATCTGGAAGCGACCACTGTTTCAACAGTTGTGGAAATTTTTAAAGCATGTATTAGATTTTATTGTAATTAAAGTTGATTAAATGATTAGAATTGCTTATTATCTAGTGCATTGACTCTAAGTTGTAGCAAAAACTAAAAAAATGTGACTACAAAACGGTAAAAACGTTAAATCCCATACAAAATAAAAAATAAGTTTCAAGACGTCATTATGGAATAATTTACTAAGGAAGTATATAACAAATATATCTAATAGTAATGTTTATGACATTGTGTAATGATTTTTAGAACATTTACGTGCACAACGTAAGTATTTCAGAAATTAGCTTTCTGGCCTTTATCGCCCTCTTAATATCAAATTTATTAATAATTTGACCACAGCGCCACCTACCCAATCTAGATTTTCTTTTTCGGCCATAAACCAACATAAATTGAAAATATAAGCAATTTTGGTCCTTAATTTAAAATTTGGTAATAGATTTACTACAGCGCCATCTATCTTTTCCCATTTGATGTACCTAAAAACTTTATTCGGCCTATCACAAACAAAAACCCAACCGACAAAGCGGAGAGCTCCCGCCAGGCGAAGTGTCATGTCTGAGGATCGCCGTGGTACACCTAACTGCGCTTCGGTTTCTATATATAGTGACCTGCCATGGAAACTTTGATAGCGCTATGTAGGATGCGTGATGTCAGTAGCCTTGATTGTAGCGTTACGATCAGACCCTTACCAGACCGAAGGTCGATATTTCTTTCAGTGATGCTTGCGTACAATCGTTTTTAACGCCGAGTTTATACGCCGTCCACAGTGAGTCAGGCGGTGGGTCGAGACTGGTACGTTGCTGGCTGTGTGTCTGCAGTGAGTCGAGACACTGACGAGTTGTTGGCATGGAGGTTGAGGAGTGAGTCGGGTCCATAGAATGTTGGCTTTGAATCGAGACACTGCCCTAACATAGCGGCACAAATGACGGGCTGAGAATGCCACGCTGGAGTGTGAGTACCCGACAGGGTGGTGTAAAGCTGTACAGTGAAAGTGCCAGGCTGGAGTGTGAGTCCTCAACAGGGTGTGGTGGAATGATGTACAGGTTGCGTCACTGGAGAGGAACTGCAAGAAACAGGAATCGCTGAAGTGCTTGCGATTAGTCATGAAGGAAGCTCTGGATGGGAAGCGTACAGTTGAAAACTGGTCTGTTAACCTAATAGGAAGGAAGCGAGGTGTTACGCCTGGGGACCGCCATGTTCCACCTAAAATGCGCTTCGGTTCCTACACATATATGCTGATCTGCCAAAAAAACTTTGATAGTGCGATGTAGGGCGCGTGACGTCAGCCTTGATTGTAGCGGTACGACATGATCCGCTACAGGTATTTAATTTTTACTTAAAAACTAGCAGACATAATTTTTTATTTATCTATAATCTATAATAATTATAAAGAGGAAAGATTTGATTGTTTGTATTGAATAGGCTCCAAAACTACTGAACCGATTTGGAAAATTCTTTTACTATTAGAAGTGGACATTATCCCTGATGAACATAGGCTACTTTTTACCGCGGGAAAATGCTTCATTCCTACGGGAAAACGGGGAATAGGACAACAGGTAGTAAGAATTATCCTACCGTACTTATCTTTTTCACATAACTTCTAAATGGCTGAACCGATTGGGTTGAAATTTTATATGGGTACTTCGATGGTATCCTGGATGATTTAAAAAAACAATTTGACCCGGCAGGTGGCGCTGCTGTCGGTATGTCAACTACTAAACCGCTTGACCGATTGAGTTAAAAATTTGTATCTGTATTTCCATGTTTTCACAGACACGAATGTATTATGCCATTAAGGAGGAAAGATTTGATTGTTTGTTTTTTTTCTATAATTGAGGAGTTGCCGTAAGAACCTACCGATAACGAAATTTAGCGCCGGCAAAGCCAATGGATTTTTGTCTAGAGGTCAACCCCTCGCTAAACTATACCTATCATATATTACAAAGGAAATATAAACAATGGTCAAATATGGATTTCATCCTACTTAAATCAGCTTCTTATAACGGAATTACCAAATAAAATGCCAATTAAATAACCCCATTTTGTTAAAACAATTTATAAAAATCTAAACCATTTCAAATTAATTTAATTTTTTTTTTAAACCACTAAGGTCACACAAGCTTACGGTCCGCCTCTTGGTAAGCGGTCACCGTAGCCTTTGGACGCTTGCAACACCAGGGGTATCACTCGCGCGTTGCCGACCCTTCAGAAATCTAAAAACTTTTTTCTTGAAGAACCTCATACTGTAGTCCTTGGAGAAAACCTTGGCAGGGAGTTCATTTTATAAATTATAACTTAGTACTTATTCTGTTTAAACACTCATTTTATTAACATCGTTAATTTTCTACTAATAACTTAATCAGTTTTAAATTACGAGCGTTCCAGTTTGCCAAGAGCTTGCCAAATGACTTTAGAGATTTAATGAGTCGTAACAACTGTATACGACATTATATTACTCAGGGTAATAATCACAGGGTTTTAATTTTATCCTCGCTGTTCCCATTTTGCGCTGATAACAGGATGCTGTGAGGACTCTAAATCAGCGGTAAAAAGCAAGCGTTTCAATTAATAACCGATTTTCGTTTTCTTTAAACCTTAACCCTTAACCTTAACTAGAAGATATGATTAGATGTGTGCGCTGATCAGCCTGAGTTGTGGCAGCCTGGCGATGGTTTTAGGCACGTCTCGCCGCCGCCGCGCCGGCAGTCGGGTTTCGTAATTTTCATTTCAAACCAATTTTAAAATATATATTTTAGGATTGAAACAAATACCTTTCAAAATTAACCAAAATTAGTGAAGTACGGTAAGGTTGCTTCAGTTGTACCTCCTATAGGAAACTACTGTAATTTACGAGTAGGTATGTCAGTTATGTAAATTATACAAAATTTATAATAAAAGCTGGCTTCATGGATCGTTTTTCAAAAAAGTACCGTGGGTACGGCAAGGTTTCTAGTACCATCTGTAGCAAGTCGTATTTTAAATAAGGCGTCAGTGACGACGTCAAGAAACTTAAAGAGTATCATTTTATATAATAACCAATTAAAAACTACAAAGACGTAAAAGATAGATAACGTATTTTGGCGTAGCAAGTAAGTACACCCAATTTTACCATTCCAAATATTTTCAAAGAATCATTTTTTTAATAAAACAATGTAGTACTAAGTAGTGTTATTCAATGTACACTACTGTTCAAAATCTCCTAATTTATGGCCACAAACGTCATGCCAAATCGCTTGCTACACTTATAAATCGCTTTATCGGTAATCCGTTTTTACGACTTTGAATAAATGTCAATTCATTATTGCAAAGCTGATACCAAAGATATTATAAACACTTCGCTGATACTCGATAAGTTTTACTTGAATGAGTTACTACACAAGGACATCTTAGTTCGTACAAAAAAAAGGGACTACAATAGGTACTACCAACTACCATACAATTAAATAAGTCGTAGTTGCGTTGACGGCTTAGTCATCTGAATTGCATCTGAAATTCTGAATTATACGCAGCATATATGTTTTTGAACAACACGTTTCATTTAAAATTTAGTACCAAAAATGCATTGAATGTTTATTAAGTAACTTTTTCTGGAAAATGTATATATATTTTGCAAGTATTCTTCCTCTTCTAAAGTTGAAAAATTTGTGTCATCGCCTCTCTAACTTTAACCTAAGTTTTATAAAAAATAACGCTTACAGAACTTGATAAATTAGTACTTTCCACGAAAATAACTTTAAATAGATATAATCGGGTCGGTAAATTTTTGATATCTGCAATATTTATCTTTCGACGTACGGGTACGACAAGCGTTTTGCCGTTTAATCTTTTTCTCAGTTTTATTACAAAACATACATACATATAGTGGAATACATAAGTCACCGTCCTATAAAATTTCATCAGAATCGAAGATTATTGTCATAATCGATAGAATGCCGACGGAACCCTTACACCGAAAGACAGAGAGACGCACAGTTGTATGGTTCGTGAAAACATATTAGCGAAATATCAATGCATACAAGGTTTAGGTTGGATTTGGGGTGAATATAGGGAAAATACGCTATAGATTCTTTTTCTCTTTAAAGTAGGTAGAGTATGCCAGGGTGCGCAAGCCCTGCAAGGATTACCCAAATATCCCTACCACCGCTAAGTTCATAAAGCTAATCCATTAACTCTTAGCTGGTATCGCTAAAAAATGGTTACATGCATTACCATCACCACACTTAGGGACGTTATCAGAAAATTACTCCATTAGAGTTGGTGCTGCACTAAGGTTGGGATATCAGATATGCGAACCCCATCAATGCATGTGTGGGGCTATGGTTGAATCAAACGGACATCATGGACTGACTCGTAGACGATGCGCTGGTAGGTTTCCGCGACACCACGCCATTAATGATATTGTGCGCCGAGCTACGGTGTCGGCTAATTTACCATGTGTCTTAGAGCTCCTAGGTCTCAGCCGAATAGACGGAAAGAGACCAGATAGTCCTACATTGGTACCATGGGCGAAAGGACGTAGTTTAGTGTGGGATGCTACTTGTGTCAGGACTTTTGCTCCTTCTCACCTTGCTCAAACCACTCGCTCTGCTGCAGCACAACAAATGACAACGTGAACCTTAAAACAATATATGACTTTGTGCCAATCGCGGTTAAGACGGGTGGGCCTTGGTGCTCAGAAGCAAAATCTTTTGTTAAAAATTTAAGCAAACGCAAAAGTCTGGTATGAACTTGGTTCAACGTATATCTACATAAAGCTATCCCCCGCGGTAACGCCGCAAGCATTTTTGGAACGTATGAACCAGGTACATACCAAACATTTTTTGTCAATTAGGTAATTTAGTTAAAAGGTTTTTTCTTTTTATTTTGAAGTTATTATAATTTTGTTGTAGTATTTTAGGATATTGCTAGTATTATTTATTTTTGTTTAGAATATATTTAAATCTATTTAATTTGTTGAAGTATTTAAGTTATTCTCGTTTAGTTACTAAAATATTTTTAACTAAGCTACTTTTAGAACTTTGTGTATTGCATCTAGAATGTATCTGTGAGTTGTAAATAGCTTTTCTGCTAAAAACGAACACTTTTAGCTGAAACGCTATCTACAATTCACAGGATATATTCTAGAAGCGATGTTTAAACTTCTAAAAACAGCTCATAACTAGTTCTAAATAATTGGTTTGTAACATTTTTGAAATATGTTTTGTACAAAAAGGAAATAAGAAATATCTTTTGGGGGCGCTAGTTAGGTGGGTACTGCGCCTTAAGGTAAGTTTTTGCAGTATGTACTTGAGACATCTAAAAAAAATATAAAAATTATGAGCAAATATTTTTACGCCTAAATTTACTCTAAAGTTAATCAAAACGGGAAGATCTTTTTAAATCAATATTAAATAAAAAACAATTACTGGGTTGATTTCAATTTTTTGACCCCAAAATGGGTCTTATCTCCTATTCTAGTAAAGATTAAGCACCAATGTCCGGTAGCAGAACGTGACGTAATGGGATCACATAGAACCGCAGGAGTTTCGGTTTTAAAACCAAACTGTTAGAATGAACAATATAATATCCTGCGGGGTCATTGTGACACCTGATACCAGCTGCAACATATACAACGTTTTCAGATTTATAACAACTTCGATACCTAGTGTAACGAACAATCCTATGCAATTGCAAGAGAAAGTGTCTGCCTAGGTCCATGCCTCTGGTGAAAGTACAGTCATTGGAAAATCATTATATCCGTTTCAAGATCTTAATGACGGGCGTTTATGTACTGCGTATATCGTGTAAGTATTTATCAAGCGATTTACTGTATACAGCGTTGCGTTCATGCTTACTATTATTTTTCTTATACAAATTCAGGGCAGGTTTAGAGGTTTGCGCTCGCCGTTACGCTCCGTATTGAAACCGTAGTGCGGGATACGGCTCTATGCCTCGTCATATGTATATTTTATATACATACAGCGGCAAACTCCGGCCCGACCACCCCAGCGATAGCATAGCACTAAAACCAACCTTAGTTATTTTTAAAACTGTGAAAATAGGCAACCAAGAGTAGGGAAGGAGTCGATGGTAGTGCGTAATCATGACTTAGGTATGTACATCATATGCAGATGTTACGTGTTTTATTTAAAGTAGGAAAATAAACAAATATCTTGTTTTAAATATACCAATTACAAAAAATATCACTCGCGACTTAATACTGGGTCTCTTTTTTATACCACTAAGGTGACAAGCCTACGGCCTACCTGACCTTAAGTGCTCACCGTAGCCAACGAACGATTGTAACACCAAGGGTACTCGTGCGTTGCCGAACCCTTGAAAATCTAATCAATCCCTTCTTAAAGAACCCTGCACTGTATTCGCTTAAAAAAAATTAGAAAAATTTAATGAATCTAATTCACCGTTGTTACGTATTTTTTCAAATAATTACAACAATTCATCAGCTGATTCGGCAGGTTGGGGGGAGTAGTAGGGGTTGTTTATATAAGGGCAACAAAAGCTGTTTTACATCATTTGGTGAACGTATAGCGCACGAACAACTTGCGTCTCCTGATGATGCCTCGTGTTGAGGCGAAACACGTGTCGAGTTTTGTTAGCAATTTAGTGGTGTAGTGTTGTGGTGAAGTTTCCATCGACCACATAAGGAGGGAGGAAGGGAGGTTTAGTCCTATACATGTTATAATATTTTATCGGTTATATAACGCTTGTGAGTGTGGGATAACTATACTAAGGATAACTTTACATCTTTGGTCGCTGGGATATCTTCATGAATACCTTTAGTCGCGGGGCGGCGCGAATATTATGCCATACTTTTACCACATAAACCCCAGTGGTGTCCACCAGTCGCCACCTGCATTCTTCCGCGAACCCCGCGAACGAAGTCGTAGGCCTCCTGACAGAATCGTTGCAGCATTTCATCTTTCTAGATTTGAACGAACGAAGGACGGAAACTCCATTCTCCCCCTCCTGGGAAGACTCACGGGGAACACGTCACCAGTTTTCCTTCTAACGGGAACTCTATTGTAGTGCTGCGGCTACAGGGCCCGCAATCCTCACCGCCCGAAGCCTCCATGGAGTGGCAGGAGAATAATTCCATACACCCTAGAACCCTCCATAGTTTGAACTAAATGTAGGAGAATTAATTTTAGGATTTTTATTATTTTTTCCCAAAGCGACACCTACGTGGAGTACACTGAAAGTTTTGCGTAACTCATTAATAAAACAATTTACATATAAAGTAATATATTTACTGCTTTTCGAATGTAACCATTTTTTAAAACATGAGGACCATTCTAAGGACATGTTTTTCACATGCTGATTTAAAGCTATCACGGCCTCTTCCGGCCCTGTAAATGTTATACCTCTCATCAAATCTTTAATTTCTGGATAGTGAAAAATGGCTTTGTCTTGTTCGCGGTGTGCGCCGAAGCATTGTCATGATGCAATAAGAGGTGACTTTTTGGTCGTCTTGCACTAACTTTTCAAAGACACTGGACAAACAATGGTGGTGTACCACTTAGCATTAACTGTCTTTTGTTGTTCAAGTGTGATCGCGCAGACAGGACCCGTCCGGAATAATAAAAACGTTATCATTTTTTTGCCCATATACGTTTCTCGCATGTCTCAATTTTGTTGGTTTGCTCTCACCTTCGAACAACTGATACAGAAAACTGTTGCTTTCTTTCCGGCATGTATATATCCATGTTCCATCGCCTTTCGCAATGTCATACACAACATTTGAACGCCCGTGATCGTACTTTAACAACATTTTTTTCACCAATCAACACGAGTCCGTTTTTGTTCTGGGGTGAAATCAAGAGGAATCTAGCGGCAACAAAGTTTTGTAAGTGTTGATTTTTTAAATGTTGATTTAAGATTTTTTGAATTCGGCACATTCCAATCCCCAAATGTCCTCAAAGCTCCTCATAGATGATACGCCTGTGTCCTTTAATTTCAACCACATTTTCCTCAGTGATTGCAGTTGAGGGTCGACCTTCCCGAATTGCATCATGGAGAGAAACACGGTCACGAACAGATTCTGCATACCAAGACCTTACGGTGCTCAAATGAGGTGCTTTCCTCCCAATCATTTTTCAAAACAAACAGAAGAACGACTGAACTAAGCTTTGTACCAGAGAAGTCACTTGCAAAATATCTTAAAGCATACTAATTGTTCAATAATTGGCGTCTTTCAAAACTTGCTAATGTTAAAAATAATAGTTAAGTACCAATTGTTTATTTGTCGATGGGATCGGAGTATAGTAGGTATTATTTGTAAATTAGAATAAACTTATTGCTTTAGTGTGTTCCTTGCTTAAGACCTATTTTTTCAAAGGTAAAAAGCTGTATGTTTTACACGAAAGCAAATTATTTAAGGTCTCGTGCCTTTAAATCCCTCGATGTGCTCAGTGGTCTATAGGTGATTAATTCATTTTATACTACTTCGCTAGCTTGGGATTTTAAGTTGGCACTCTTCACAAAAAGAACTTTGCCCACTTGTTGCATAAATAACTATTATTACTTTCGTTGAATTTTTACGCGCTTTTGTGAACGTGATTACATACAAATAAAGTGATTTGCAATAAAAGCAGGTAGTAACATTTGAGGTTATAAAATCGGTTTGAGCAGGTTCTAGAACCTTTCTAGAACGGCGCACAGTTCTTGGCGACTACTCATAACAACGTTAAAATAACCTAATAATTTAGTTCTGTAGACTAAAAGGGCCCGACCTACAGAGCTTCCGAGTAACGTTTTGGCTTTTTGTTTTCAGGAGCTCACGGTATATCCCAAAACCTCAATTTAACCTTCTTAGAACCTGTTAGGTCTACAAAAATCTAAATAAGAACCAACATGGAAGTCTGTAACTAGCCCGGATTTAGTATTGAAATAATCTTGTCTTACACCGGACTACCAAGATTATTTCAATGCTTAGAAAAAGTTCATAAAGGATTTCGAAAGTACAAATCAGGTGCTCTTAGACTTGGTAGAGTTATTTTTCGGTTTTATCAAAACGTAGTTTATTGTTTTAGTAAACATTTTTATAATCTTGACAATGAGTTGAAAATGGAAGATGACTAATATAGATAGCGATTTAATATTTCATTTACAATTAGTTAGAGATCGATAAAACCAGTCGTCTGTGTTAGATATATTGCGACTGTTAGTTTATTGATGAAATAGGCCAAGATATGTCTGTAAGAATCACGGGCCCTCTGAAATACATTATTTAACATGATTTAGGTATTGTAAACCATTCATATTATTTGTAACACAACACCTGGTAAATGATCACTAAGTCGATTATTAGAGATATTATTTGACCTATCACATTCATGAAAATTCATTCTCTGATATATAGATTGAGGAGCCATACTAAAAGTACTGTATTTTCTTGAGTTTCAGCACTACTAAACCCATTTTTTTAGTAGATACTATACACAATTGCTGCTAAATTATACACAATTGCTGCTAAATGATACACAATTTTGATCGATAAAACAAGTTCTGATTAGGCCCACGCTAAGCCCACAAGATTGCAAATTGGTGTGTCAAAAGTACAAACAGTTAGGATGCTCTTTTGGACTTGGAACTTACTTGTTGTATGCCAAAACGGATGTGAAACTTCCAATTAATTATAGTTCAAGTAATAAGGGCCTGGTCTGGCCTGCAAGAAAACCTAAAAGCCCTACGAAGGATTTTAATTATCCTTTGAATTCTCAGCAAAATGTGGTTCTGAATAGGCCTTGTTAAGGTTGTGAGTTAGATCTACTAGCCTTGCTTAACGAGGAGAACTGCCAAAATAAAACCAAAGCAGAAACTTTTCTAAACCTGAAGGTCCTAGAACCTTATAAGTCAGAGTTGTAAACAATCATAACGTTATTTTAAACTTCTGTAAAGGCCTATGTTCTCTTTTAAATAACTTTTTAGCCCTAAGAGCTAATAGAATTAAATAAAACTAAAGCAAGACCTGAAGAAAACTTTTAAACCAGAAAATTACCATTCTAGGACCGAAAGGCATATATCAAAACCTCGGTCTCGAAAAAATTTTACTTGGGTAGCCTATGGATGGTCAAGAGTAGAGTAACCGAATCAATACCGATAAAATTCAGAGGAAATACCTACAATTGTTGAAAATTCCGGATTTTACGTCCCAAAGGGGGATGCCCATTTATGGCCAAACACGCCCAGAAAATTCAGTTAAAACAAAACGTCGTTATTTAAATAACTGTAAATAGATTTGTTCGAAAGTAGAAGTAAGGAACAATTTAAGAATTTGAATAGTAGCGAAACGTTTGGACCTAAGTCCAAATTATTTAAAGCAAAAACAGCTAGCCGCCATGGTGGTCGAAAAATATACATTGTGCACATATTAATAAACATGCTTTATTATTAATATGTACACAATGTATTAAATAAATAATGCTTCTGGTCGTAGTGCAGTACAACTGTATTGTTGGCAATAGAACAGTTGGATGTTGTGTCCAAGTCATGACGGTTATTTGGTACTTAGGATGGGATCGGCATCGGAGTTATCTCGCTGCACCTGCTTACTTTCTGGGCAATGTTTGATCGTGTATCATGATGATAATTGAGTTTCTGCAATTTTTTTGATGTGCATATAAATCAGCAGAAATGTTTGTTAGCACCACCTGATTTCTATAAAATAAAAATCTACATGGATTTTAGACAACATATTATACTAGTTTATATTATGTCAGTTTTTGTCTATACTTATGTATGTACATGACGGATAAATTGGAAAACTTTTTGTTTTTATAGATTTTTTGTTTGTTTGTCCTGACATCACTGCTTAACGGCTTGCTTGCTAGCCTTTATATGTCCCCACAGCTGGGGCACGGCCTACCCTCATAAGCAAGGGTGATTTGGGCCATTGGTACACGCTGACCCCGGGGGGGTTCGAACCTCCGCCACTTGGGAAGTGAAGTGAAATTTAAACCCCTCGGCCACCACCGACTTTTTTACTTAACGGCTTAACCTATATCAATGCGGTATTCACTTATAAGAAGTAGACGCTTCTGATGAATTCTGATTCATCAAAATCTATTACGTAGATGCAAAATTATAAACGCGCCCTATTGTTTTTGCGGGCAAAGTCGCGGGCAAAAACTAGTTTTACTATATATGTAGAGTCTTATATGTGTGGTAGTATTTCGGATTGGTTAACGAAAGCGGGATGGACCTTCACCACATAGGTACACTTTGGAAACACATTACTTTATTGCAATGTGTCAATGCACTTAGGTTATAGCTTTCGTTCACCGATTTTCAATAAAATAGAGAACTCTACGCACTAATGCCTGTAGCTGAAACAATAGTTTTCAGTCAATGTTTCTGTTATGGAGTAAATGTAAACAACAACAGATAATATTGGGTATTTAAAAAATAATGAATGCAAGTTACATAAAACATCAATAAACTTCTGTGAAAATGCCTTATTTCTGAAAAAATTAAAAATGTCTAATATGAAAACCATATTTTTTTTATTAATTTTCTTCTGTATCAATGCACTTACAGTAGATTCTATTATCATCTACATATGTTTATACAATTAGGCACTTGTGGCCGGAATTACTTTAGACAGTGGTCATCCCTCTTTGACTTGCGCAGCAAACCGTTTTCTTAGTATTTGTAGTTTTGTTTGCAGCACAACGAGAAGGGGCAAGAGTCAACAGTGTTTCTACTGCTACGGCAATGGCCGTATTGAACGTAATTGAATTAACAGAGTTTCTGTTATATTCCATTTCACATACCATGATGTTATTTTGTTTATAGGAAATAAAATATAATTTTATTAAAACCTTATATAAAATGAACATATGTTTTTTTGTTTAAAACTACTTATTTAACAAGGTTGTAGCAAAGATTTTTTTACTAGCGAGGGCCAAATTTTCCAGCTGCCCCTCATACATAGTGTAAGAGATAGCTTTCTAGTATTATCTAGAGTGGGTCAGGAGGATTCTAGGATGGGCCAGGCCCTCCTTACCTATGTTACGCCCATGATATTCAAACACTATACTGTGATTACCAGAGGCTGCAAGTTAGTAAAAACTCTCCTATCTTACCCGCATCATTCTATATCAAATGGAGAATAATTCTCTAAAAGCGTTTCTTTTAACCAAGTAGGTATGCCTTACATGCCAACATTTTTACAAAGACATGTAAATTTATTTATTGATTGCCTGATCCTGTCCAAAACACAAAATGTTCAATTACAACCTTGATCTATAGGCACCCTCGCTCGCTTCGCGAATTTATATCCCGCATTATCATATCACATCATAAAAAAAAAACGAGTTAAATACTACTTTAAGATCATTAGTGATGAAAACAAATTTGTTTGCTTACTTATTAGAATAACATTACATTGTTTAAATGGCAAATTTAAATGGTTATTTTTCAATCAATATTCATGAAGTTTGAAGTCTCGACCCCAATCGTATGGAGCATGTCTAGACACCATAATTATTTTTTGGTGCTGACGAGATTGCATTTAGTTCTGACAGTTACTTTCTTTCTGAACTTCGTTGAACTTAATATTAGGGTCCATTTACTTCCAAGCCGTTGTTTATAGGCCTTGTTAGCAGTATGCTTAGAACCTTAATTTCCTGCAGACGGTGATAATACCTCGGCTATTTTTTGAGACCTGCTGTAGGTCTGTACTGTCAGGTAACTGCGACTGCGCAAATGCTGGGGTTTTTTGATCTCCATGCATAGGTACGACGAAATAAAGTCACAAACAAAACAGGAATCTATCTCTTACAGTTTATAACACACTTCACTTGCACGACACCAACTTCAAACTGTAATTTTGATCAGATTTTATTCAATAATTATTTTCACCGTTTTAGCATCTTTTTGAAGTCGGTTCTTGTTTATGTAAAAAAGTTTTTATTTTTACTTTGAAGTGACCTATTGGCTTATTTTATAGTACACTAAAAAAATACTCAAATCGCTTCAAGTGTGCCTATAAAAATTTGAAGAGTTCCCTCGATTTCTCCAGGATTCCATCGCTATAACCTGGCCTGATGACCAAAAAAAGTTTCCGACGAATTGAGAACCTCCTCCTTTTTGAAATCGGTTAATTACTAAACAACTCATGATAGCTTGTGAAGTCATCATAACTATGTTTAATATACCCACTTTTTGTTCCATGAAGCTATCTTTACTAGTTTATGAAATATTGTCGTTTATGTAAATGACTAGTTATTTTTGCTCGTAAGTGTACTAAAATATTATCGACAAAATAAATCGCATCAACAAAAATTGGTCGAGTTGAACTAATAGATCGTTAACGGATCCATGCAGATGACGTAACGGGGTATACATTTGTTGCCTAAAACTTCTCCAGAATGTAACAAATACTATTCTAAAAACCGCATCAAAATCGGTTTAGCCAAACGCTAGATAATCACGGACAAACATACGGGTCAAACTGAGAACCTCACTTTACTCCTAATGGAATCGCAAAATTTATAAAATGTTAATGTTAAATTTAAAATATCATATTTAATGTGGCGCTGCTTTTCCGGGTAGGACAACGTCTGCCATCTATACTAATATTATTAATGCGAAAGTAACTCAATCTATTACCTCTTTACCGCTAAACCGCTGTACCAATTATGATAAAATTTGGCATTAAGTTAGTTTGAGTCCCGAGAAAGGACATAGGCTACTTGAAAACGTCAAGCGCAATGCGGTTTTTTTCTATAATTAAGAAGTTGCCGTTGAAATACTACATCGATAATCGAATTCAGGGCCGATGGACCCGCGGGCAAATTTGGCATGGAGATAGTTTGAGTCCCGGTAAATGACATAGGCTACTTGAAAATGTCAAGCGTGCGTCGGTTTTTTTCTTAATTGAGGAGTTGCCTTTGAAATCCTACACCGATAACCGAATTTAGTGCGGGTAAAACCGCGGGCAAAGGCTAGTCATACAATATTTTTATAGTACCTATACGCAAAAGTGTCGTTGGTAAATTAAAACCCAACACAGTTTGTATGTCGAATTCCAGACTAAAACTAGTTAAATAATAATTGCTGCCTAGTGTGACAGCGGCAGCCAACGCGTAAATCTTGCGAAGAATCAATAAAACGTCGTTTGTAAAAAACCACGATGTTATCAAAAAACTGGTTTGAGCATATAAATAAATTGAATTGCCTATTAATAATTTTCATAATTATCGCGGAATACCCTTAAATTTTAAATATTCAACAAAAAAGTTTGCAAAAAAGGGTTTTTTCGAAAGATATATGGATCGAGTAAAATGTCAAAAATCGTCTTTCGACGTTCGAGCGATTAAAGATTAGGAGTTCGAGTTTCCTGTCAAAATATGACTATAATAATAATAATAACATACAAAGTGAGATTTAGATCAACAAATATGACCATCTTGACCTATAAGGACTCTTCAAAGCTCAAAGGGCCCTTGCCACCTACCTTCTGTAGAACCTGTAGGTGTAGTGAGTGATGATGGTAAAAGTCCCGATGGTATGACACTCGTTCCCTGTGAGCGTGGCTGAGCTTTATTGTGAGACGCCACTTGCATAGATACCATGGCACGATCTTATCTCAGGGAAACGAGTGCAAAAGGAAAATGCAAAGCGCAACAAGCGGCTCAAATATAGTAAATTACTTTCAGATTACATATTTGTTCCGTTTGCAGTAGAGACGCTCGGCCCATGGGGTCCATCTGCTCATAAGCTTTTTAAATCTATTTTACCGCGCTTAAAAGCTGCTTTTGGCGACAAGAGGGCTGGCTCATTTCTCGCTCAGAGAATAAGTATTTCGATTCGGAGGGGAAATGCAGCCAACGTGCTTGGAACTCTACCACGCGGCCAAAAAGTTTTTTTATAATTTGCTTTAAATTTTCTTAGCAGGTATATCGTATATCGTATATCGTTTTGTATGAAAACAATTTAACAATTGGAATACACAAAACAGTTTTTATGTTGAATTCCGGATTAAAAATAATGTAATAAAACTACATTTGTCTTATTTATGTTTGTGCTATTTTTCCGGTTCTGCATGCCCCAGAGACAATATTTAAACAATGTTAATTACAACTTCGCTTTAACTCCCATTTATGATCCGACAACACAAAGACAATTCAACAAAACCGCTTATATGACAAAACAATTTATTTTTACACTTATTTGTTCGCCTCCCTTGCGGCGTTGCGGCCGGGCTGAAGGTCGAATGAATCACTCGAATCAAACATTGTTGCACTTTCTGCAAGCCCCTGACATTGCTCGCCTGTACTTGCATACACTCACGTCCGCGCATTCTTATTATCTTTGTATTGTATGTAAAGAACAAAGTGACCATGTATATGCAGCCAATACTTTTACAAGGCAATGGTCACAGAGACACGAGCTCGTTTAAGATAATTCTAGTATTTCAACTACACACAAAACACCTAGCAGTAAGTACGCACGCGATATGGATATAGTTGTTTACCAATTTCGAACTGGGGCCTAACAATTTCAATCATGAAAATTTTCGGCTATAGAGTAATACGAAAAATTGGTACTATTGGACATTGTTGTAGATCTTAAGGGCCCTCTTGTCGCTCACTGACGCTGTCATTAGATATCCTAAAAGTGCTCGTTTTTAGCAGAAATGCCGACTACAACTTACAGATATTATCTAAAAACTATATAAAACTTTCTAAAAATAACTTATGACTAGTTTTATATTTCCAACATTTGGATTTTAGTAATTCGTTCTCTACGATTGAGGATATCTACTAGCGGCGCTGGTGAGCTGCTATATACCACTTAATTGTGAAAAGAAGTTAGTAGTCAATTACGGAAATATAATCCTTTAGTAATCACTTTAATCGGTAGGTACTCGATGCCATTTTGACGTCACGGAATCGACAATGGAGGGTTGTCAAACTTATCTATCCTTAAGTACATAGTTTGTGGAATTAACATGTATGTATGTTATGTACATTGCTTTTGATGCCATTGTAGGTATTTAATTTTTCTTATAATTGCTACAAATTCATTCAACACGAAGTGTTGTTACTGGACTTCAATTCCAATTTTAGTTCCATTACAATTTAGGACGGAAACACCAATAGAGGTCGAGTTAAAGCTTGCCATTAAACTAAATTGAAACTGTTCGCAAACAATTTCAATTAGTTTCAATCACAATCCAGTTTCAATTTAGTTATTCTTGATTCCGTCGGACCAGATGGTGTCGATTACTGATTCAAGTCATTTCCAAAGGATTTTAGTTCCGTAATTGGTCACCAATTTCCGTTCTCGATTAGACGCTACAACAATGATCAAAACTATGAATTTGTTTCCACGGTCTAGTTAGGATTACGTACTACAGAAAATAATACGCAGACTTTTTTTGCCCTAGTCTTATTCCTGCTGATTGCACAAACAATTTTAAAAATGTTATTTTGCATAATACCGTCCTATTAATTTTTGGCCGAAAATTTAGCCGAGGACATCATTTTAAACATAGCCTCAGAAAACAGCGCATTGTACAAGCGGTAGAAAAGACACCCCTGTGTCTACCGAGGCAGTCCCTCCTCAGACTTTAGGGTTCGAAACCGCTTGTGATTTAGGTATTGTCATCAATTTTGCAGCTCGTCGTCAAACCAAGTCAAAAGGGCCAAGCTAGCCTTAAATGGCAGCAATATTCCATAAGGGGCCGGACTTGTAATTTTTATAAAATTAGAGCTGGAGGCAAAGGGACTATCCAGTAGGCCGGCTTTCCCTCTAGCACAATGAGCCAATTGACCATCGATTTCACGCAGTGGTATGAGGACGACCGGCATAAACCCTTATAACACAGTAGTATCCATTTGATTGCATCCACTCAGACTTAATATCCATTCGCACGTGAGGTCCGCAGAAGATCCAGTAAGAAGCTTGTATGGTCCTCTGTATCTGGTATTCTCGTTGGAGAAAGTGCCAATTAAGATAATCCACTAGCCTATCTATCTATTAATAATCAAAATTCATATTTCAACGGGTATAATACACATTTATTGAAATTTTTTTCAACCTTTAAAACATTTATAAAATAACACTACACAAAAACCGTATTTTATCAATGGATAGTCCAAAAAACCGTTTACATATTGCGCAGTACCTCACAAAAGATCAATCGATGAATTGTTCGCCAGACTTTTTATCGATTGTCACATCTACAAATTGCTTTGCGAACGCAAATCGAATATGACGGAAATGATAATCAATGCACAACTTAGCCTTGTATTATTTTTAAATTATTTAAAAAACTGATTACTGACTGCTGACTGCTGACCCCGCACAGGCTGCCAAGTTGATTGACAATATGATTACTTGGTATTGTCGCTTATTTCCATAAAATTGAAGGATTACAATGTTATGACAAAGGAAAATTATTCAACGTTATATTTAGACCGGGAGATAGTGACAGAAAATACTGGGTGATTTGTACCATAATTTTGTAAATAATTTTTTACATCATATTCTGTTTGTTTGGATACAATTCTACCTAAATCGTCGACATCGTAATTTATCCGACACGTTCGACTCACGCCCACGCCATTGCGCCGCCGGTACCAGCGCTATGACCATCATTTTTCTTTTCGTCATTACGTAGTTAGACCCCTGAAGAACTGCCATACTGGTACAAATCATCCAGTATTTTCTGTCACTATCTCCCGGTCTAATTAGGGTGATTATGTAATATTGAGCAAAGCAGCTTTTTTTTTCATTTCAAATGTATAGGTAACGTAAAATAATAATAATAATGAGCAAAAACTGCTGAACGTAGGCCTCCCAAAGTATCACTTCAACTGCCAAACGTAACCCTTGCAGCATCTAGTTGCTTATTGCATGTTTATCAGATTCATTTATTGGCACAAATAATATAACATTGTAAAGCTTGTTACATGCCAGTGTATTTTAGTCAATAATAATGCATTGATTAGCCATCCCACGCTGCATCTTCCAGTCCGTGGGCGCCGCTTAAATACCTTTCATCCCGATTAGTTATTGTTTCAATGGATCGACGAGTGATGTGACCAGCCCATTGCCACTTCGATCGAGTTAACTTTGGAATCATTTGCTAGTCCATCCAGTGTCTAGGAATATAACTATAGATATTCTCAATATGCCTTAAAATTTTAGGTTTGGACAAAACTACTTTGCGAGTTTCGATCTTCATCTTTGTCAACTGCACTGTCCAATAATCAGTTCTGTGGAAAACACCTTAGACCCTTATTTTCGCTTTATCACCTCTTCAACACGTAATGTTTTGAAGAAGGGGTACTTATATCGTCGTGATCTACCTTGATTAACCCTTAGGCTAATGAGGCTGCAGCCTAGGGCGCGAGGATCGGGGGGCGCTGAAATCGTGTCTTCGCATGCACTAATCTAGCATCATTGCATCTACCCTACATATTTCAACTAGACCGAGACAAAACATTAAAACTAAATGCGCTTGAGAGTCCCTGATTTTAACAATAAATTTTGAAATTTTAAAAAGCGCGCGTACAACAAGCACTGACTTGTTACTCGAATCGGTCGGTGGTTGAGCGAGTGGGTGAGCTGGCAACAGAGTGCCTAGTGCGAGTTTTGTTTAATCCGCCCCGCAATAACGGGCGTAAATTTTAGCTTCATTTTGTATGGAAAATTCGGAATTTAAACAGTGCAACCTGGTTCTCGCGTTTGCCGCTAGATGACTCAGTATCGATTGTATCGTTTTCTATTCTTTATCGTCTACGTTGCATTGTTTAAATTCCCATACAAAATAATCTTCACGTATACGCGCGTTTCTGTGAGGCGAATTAAACAAAACTCGCACTAGGCACTCAGCGCAGCTTGCCGCGCGCAATGAAACACATCAACGATGTGGTTAATAGTTAGTATACTTTGCCGTGCTTCATTTATTTGTCTCATCTCTTCGAAATCGTCGTTCATCCGTCATATAGTCGCTCGCGTATATTCGTTTTTGGTGATTGATATTTATTGTCCTTTCCTTAGTGTTTCCGTATTTTTTTAAGACTATGAGTGGTAATGAGTGGAGCAGAATACAGAAAAAAGGCAAAAGAAAAGGAAAAGAAAATAGAAAACATTTTAAAACACACTCGTAAACTAGATACATTTTTTACGAGCTCTGCAGAAAGGAACGAAACGGTGACGAATGCTGCACTATCGCCAGCGATTTGTTGTTCTGGTTCCTCTACCGCGGACTGTTACGTTTCTCCATCCAACACTAGCCCTATAGTAGCGACGACGCCGACGATCTACAATGAAGACGAAATTCTAATAGAAGAAAAGTCGTCTATTCAATCAACTGACCCTGCACTGTGGCAAGTAAATGATGAATTTCGAGATTATATTGTTAAAAATGGACTGCAGCAAAACGAAGAATTTTCCAGATCAGAAAGGCAGTATCAAAATCAAAAAAGATTTCTATCTAAAAATATGTTTGAGAAAAAGCTTGTTAATGGCGAAAATGTGGTGAGAAGCTGGTTAGTATACTCAGAATCCACAGGTCACGTGTTTTGTGGTCCTTGCAAATTATGTGGAGGAACGTTCGTATTTGCCAAAAGTGGATTTAATGACAGGAAAAATTCTAACATAATAACTGATCTTGACAATTCTCCGGATCATCGTAAATGTTTGGGACAATATGTATGTAGAGGTAAACTTTTACAACGACTGGATACCCAAATAGTCAAACAATATAATGAAGAAATAACTTATTGGCGAAATGTATTACTACGGGTAATAGAAACAATTAAGTTTTTTTCTTCTCGTGGGCTTCCATTTCACGGTCAAAATGAAATTATTGGATCTGCACTAAACGGAAATTTTCTTGACTGTATTGAGCTCATATATTAATTTGGTCCTTTCAAGGCTGAACATTTGGTGAGATTTGGACAAAAAGGCAGAGGTTTTCCATCGTACTTATCATCCTCTATAATCGATGAATTTATTTTACTTCTCGCTGAAGAAGTTCGACTTTCGTTTATAGGAGAAATAAAAAAAGCAAAATATTATTCGATTAGCATTGATTCTACTCCAGATATTTTACACACCGATCAGTTGACATTTATAATTCGTTATATTGTGCCTGACGGAGAACCTGTCGAACGTTTTGTCACATTTTTACCCAATTGCGGTCATAAAGGTGAAGACATAGAGAAAGCTGTTCTTGCGACAATTGATAAAACTTTGGAACTTGATATTAAAGGCTGTCGTGGCCAAAGTTATGATAATGCTAGCAATATGTCTGGTCAATACAATGGTCTTCAGTCAAGAATTAAAGCTGTAAATCCATTGGCTACTTTTGTTCCTTGTGCAGCCCATTCTCTACAACTTGTGGGATCGGCTGCCGCGGAAAGTACTGACGAGTCAGCTGCTTTTTTACACTGGAACAACAACTACACAATTATTTTTCTGGATCTACAAGCAGATGGCAAATTTTGTTATCCAAATTGGATGAAAAATCGACGGTACTAAAAAATCTATCGAAAACTCGATGGAGTGCGCGAGCAGATGCAAGCAAAGCCTTATACAGTTCATACAAACAAGTTTTGGAAACATTAAACTCTATTTGCGAAGATGAAAATCAAAGTAAAGAGACCAAAATAGAAGCAACAGGAATATTAGAAAAATTAAAACTCTAGAAATTACAATAATGTTGTGCTTTTGGAACTCTGTGCTCGTAAAGTTTCAAATCGTTAGTGCACAGCTACAAGCAAGTTCTGTTGTTACTCTTTATGAGACATTACATGCTTATCTTGATACGTTGCGTGACGAAAAAGAGTTCGAAAATTTTGAATCAGAGGCAATGAAGAGATGCGATGTGACCACATACAAAAAAGATGTAAGAAGAAGATAGAAACCAAAATTTTATTTTGATGAAGTTGAAACGGGGCACATTGAGTTAGAAGGGAGACGATCTTTCATTGTTGATAATTATTATGCAGATATTGATTGTCTTAAAGTGCACTTATTTATAATACAGTAAACACAAAGTTTGCTTTCTTATGGAAACTGCATGAACTAGACGACAGTGAATTTATTAGAAGCAAAGCAAAGGAGTTAAAACAACTATATGCCACTGATTTAGAAGAAACCTTTGCAGAAGAATACGTCCATTTGGCGCAGTTTTTAAAATCTGACACCGAGGCCGAGCATTCTATTTCTGCTAGAACCCCAAAGGGTTTGTTGCAGTCAATAAAAAGTTTTAATATTTTATGCATGTTCCCGAATGTGGAGATAATATTAAGAATTTTTTTGACAATGAGTGATACCAACTGCAGCGGCGAAAGATCTCTTTCAGCACTTAAAAGAGTAAAAAATTGCGCTCCACACTCCGCCAGCAAAAACTTGCAGCTCTCTTGCTAATGTACATAGAAAGTGATTTTTTACAAACGATTAAATTAAAAAAAAATGTGGAAAGATTTGCAAACGCTAAAGCACGAAAAAGGGCTTTTGTATAATCTAATAATACTTACTTAATTACTATAATTTTCAAATAAATCATAAATCAGTTGCAAAAATGTTTCACTTGTATGATGCCTCTCCTCTTTTTTTTAATATTTAATTTTTATTTTTTAAATATTTAAAAAATACTCAAGTCGAAGCAACTTTACACACTAGATGACCACGCTCATGGTCAATGGCAATGGCAACTAAGTTGTCTATAGAAACTTAGCCAATACAAATCATGCGACCAAACACGGCATGGATTTGGTTTTCTTCTTGGTAGCCTGCAGTAACTTGTCATGATTTTGGTCTTATAATGCGTGAGGTACTTTGCCTTTATGTACGGTCAGCTTAAAAAAATGGTTTGCCACCCTAAGGTCGAATGTCGTGTAGATTAAAGGACAACGTTAGTTACGCTTGCAGATCGATCTGTAAACTTTTATAGGTAGCATGAACCATGTTAAAATTTTCACACTAATACTCTACTCAATTACTACTTTTTAGGCCGTCCGTAACACACGTAGCGGGGGCGCGTCCTCATAATTAGCCTAGGGCGGTCAGAACTCTTGATCATCAGTCGCTGCTTGTGGGCCGCCTTTTCTTCAACTTGAAAAACCGGATGTCTTTTACCGATTACGAACATTTCTGCTACCTTGTTATTTATATAGTTTCCTCATTTTAGTAATGTTCTAGGTACTTTTTTTTTACATTTTTTGAAGTGAAAACTTCTTTAGCGGCGTTGTGCACTTTTTTTGGTATGGGTAAAAAATTATATACTCGCGTCAGGTCACGTGTCCTAATCGTGGAAATTCGTAAGACGGAAACCGTAATGCCACGCCTATTATAAGTTTTATTTTTAGTATTCGCGATTATGAGTAGTACAGGGAGGTTGGATATGGAATTTTAATTCTATGACAGATTGCGATATCAAATATACCACGTCAAAAAAGTAAATAAACAAACATTATTATTTCTTGACAATGTCAAAGACATGTCTTGTGACATATTTGAGTGTTAAGCGCGAATCGTGTGTAAAGGTTTTCACTTCTGCCGGCACTCCCGGAGTGCAACTCGTTTTTTTTAAAAAATAAAACATATCAGTCTAACATTTGTGGAACCACTACGGATCTTGAACAAAGCTATTGACCCTAATACCTAACAAAACCTTGGATTTCCCACTTTTTATGTAACAAAGCAATTCTAGCTGTTCTCTAAAAAAACTATTCATATAGCATTGTTGTGCGTTACTATTTTTTGTTAAACTATAACATGATATACCTTATATAATACGAAAAAATTATATCAAAACGGATGTTTGTGCGCGGAGTGTCGAGTGTGGAGACAACAGGTTGATATATTTTGTGCATGCCGGATGCTCTAATGCAGGGTTCAATGCTCCTCGCCTGTATATTAGGCCATTAAAATTGCGATTTTGCTATTTTATCATTTGACTGACTATAGTATTCCAAAATATCAACTGAGATATTTTTGGGGTGGTTCTAACCCCATTATAAATATGAACTAAACTATAACTACGAGTATATAATAATTTGCCTGACATGTTTAATTATTTTAAAGTACCTTTTCTTGAAATATATATAATTCTTATTAAATATATCTATACTAAGGCTGAGTTGCACTACCCATTTTTAACTTTAACCAGCTTCAAAAATTGGAGATTGTATGAAAATTGGCATAGTCAGCTTTGAAGAGGCCGGTTCAGTTTAAAAATAGCTGACTATGCAAATTTTCTTACAATCTTCCATTTTTTACGGCAGGTTAAAGTTAAAGTTAGCTGGTGCAACTTAGTCTTTAAATGTTTTATGTCAACGTAGAAAAACCCAAGCTGAAGTTCTAAAAAGTGTTTTTTCTATATTGATTCTACACATCATGTGCTAAAGTACGGTGTAACTTGCGATTTCATGTCGGTTTCTTCCGACTAGCTTTGAACCCGATTGGGATCCTTTATAAGTTGTGTACTTCCCCACGTCGCAAAGAAGCGTACAATGATGCTGTTTGGCAAAAGGATAGATAGTTGAAGAGACTGTTAAGGATATAAATCCCTTTTTAATGTCCTCGCAGGAACAATGACAACCGAAATTCACGTGGACTCATACAGGTATAACTTGCTATAGCAAACTTTTTTACTATATAATGATGGAGTTGCCGTTGTTATCCTCCGCCGATAGCCGAATTTAATGAGACCAGAGACACGGGAAAAGCTTTCATAAACTATGAATACTTTATTATATTAGTATTTGAAGTTATACATTAGCAATATTCCATTATCTGGGCAACCTGGCTTTGTTTTAGTTATTTTTATGTACGCTACTTATGGTTGAAAAGCGTTACCTACAGTTACCGAGGTATGGTCCTAACCGTAAACTGTCCGTCAATCGTCGAATACGTCGTTAATAGAATACACTTCGCGGTGCCTCGCAGTGGGCTTCATACAAATGAATTTTTCATTTGTTTTTGACATTAACTGATCAATCACTGTGAAATTACTTGCCAGCCTTCATACGTCCCCACTGCTGGGGCACGGCCTACCCTCTTAAGCAAGGGTGATTGGGCCATAGTCCACACGCGGGCCCAGTGCGGAATGTGGACTTCACATACGTCACTTTTTTTTTCTTGACGTATGCAGGTTTCCTCACGATGTTTTCCTTCACCGAAAAGCCAGTGGTGTGAATAAATTAATCAGTGTATTTGAGAAATTAAGAAAAGACTAATTGGTACACGCCGACCCCGGGGTTCGAACCTCCGCCTCTTGGGACGCGAAGTGAAATTTAAGCCCGTCGGCAACCACCGACTTACTGTGAAATTACTTCATCATAATCCCAAGCTGAATACCTATGCCTAGCACAACCCTTAGCCATTATTTTTAATAGTTGTGTTGATAGTGGTGTGTTTCCTGATGAGATGAAACTTAGCAAAGTTATACCTCTTTTTAAATCAGGTAGTTCAACAGATCCTAATAATTTTCGGCCTATTTCAATACTACCTATACTCAGTAAAGTTTTTGAAAAAATCATACTTTTTCAAATGTTAAGCCATTTCTGTATTAATGAGCTACTTAGTAGTAAACAGTTTGGCTTTATGAAAGGCCGTTGCAGGAGTGGCACTATTAAAAAATATATATAACGCCTGGGAGGATTCGCATGACGCCCTTGGAGTGTTTTGTGATTTATCTAAGGCATTTGACTGTGTTCAACATGAAAATCTCATCATGAAGCTACATCACTATGGTATTAGAGGCAAAGCTCTCGACCTTTTAACATCCTATATGAGTAGGAGAGTACAGAAAATAGATGTCAACGGTGAAAGATCTCCGGGATCAGCAGTCACTATGGAAGTCCCTCAGGGCTCAATTTTAGGTCCTTTTCTATTTCTTATTTACATTAATGATCTCCCATATAATGTAAAAAACCATGACATTGTCTTATTTGCTGATGACACCTCTTTGCTTTTTAAAGTTAAGAGACGACAGACATATTATAAAGAATTAAATAATGCCCTTTCTAAAATTGTAAATTGGTTTAACGCTAATAATTTGTTACTTAATGAAAAAAAAACCAAATGTGTTAAATTTACATTACCAAATGTTAGTCAGAGACAGACATGTATTAATATTAATGGCGAGCAATTAGAACTTGTTAATTCAACAGTCTTTCTTGGCATAACGCTGGACTCCAAACTTCAATGGGGTCCTCATATTCATAACCTAGCCAAAAAACTTAGCTATGCTGTGTATGCGATCAAGAAAATAAGACAATTGACCGATGTCGACACTGCAAAAATAGTATATTTTAGCTATTTCCATAGTTTAATGACATATGGTATCCTATTGTGGGGTAGGGCTGCTGATGTAAGTACAATATTTTTGTTACAAAAAAGGGCAATTCGTGCTATTTATAAATTAGGATCTAGGCTATCTCTGAGGGATAGGTTTAGGGAAGTAAAAATTTTAACTTTAGTGTCGCAGTACATATATGAAAATCTTTTATATGTCCATAAAAATATCAATAGTTTCAGCAAGAAAAGTGACGTTCACAAAGTAAATACTAGAAGTAAAAATAAGCTGTTGGTGCATGATACACGTCTACACAAAATAAGTAACTCTTTTATGGGGCAATGTATACACTTTTACAACAAAGTGCCCAATAAAATTCAAAATCTATCAATAAGTAAATTTAAATCTTTTATCAAGCAGGTACTTTGTAAAAAGGCATACTACAATATTTCAGACTATGTAAATGATAAAAATCCTTGGGACTGATGATGCTCAATAACAGGATGCATAGGTAAACCAAATTAAAATGGAAATAACATAAAATTGTACGACTAAAAAAAATTTTTATTTAAAACATTAATTGTATTTTAGTTTATTTGTATTATTGATAGTGTTTTTAAAAGAGTAACTATCGATTTTCTTGCCGGATTCTTCTCGGTAGAAATCAACAACATTGTGAACCGGCGGGAAGGTGGGACGGTTCAAAAAATAATATTTTATAGCTTTGACGATTCAAAAGTGATTGTAAAATCCTTATTTGAATAAACCATTTTGACTTTGACTTTGACTTTATGACTGTGGTTTTCCAAAATCTTGTCAAATGTTTTTATTAACTAGAAATCTTTTTTTAAACCATTTGTATGAAAAACTAGATTCTGTATAACTTTTGAACTATTAAATTTAACAGAAAACTGACATACTGCAGACCTTATTTTATTTATAACTAGAATATGTCTTCAAAATTTCGTGGTGTTTTATCTGGAAGTGTCAAAAATAAGTGAAAAATTCGTTTGAAGGAAGCACGCTGAGAGGCGCTTCGAATCGTATTCTCTTAAGATGTACACACGTCATCCTTCTTATTATTGAAATTCATTTCAACATTCGCGAAACGCACGCTGTGGAGAAAGTTAGGTGATGCCTATGTCCAGCAGTGGACGTCAATGGTCTGATATGATACTCACTATCGTAAGTACAATTTCTATTATTCTATAACGCGCAACAGCGAAAATCAAAGTCTCAAGCACGTAGATTTCGTGGCCACACCGTCCATTCAGGAATTGGCACAGTGAGTCCAGTGGACCAACTAGATGAGGACACTTGTACCAGTCCTCGTGTCTAAAGCTGGTTGCCCACGACGACAACTTGCGATATCGCGTTCTGATTTACAACCACCGTCCATTAAGAACTTGTTTTAAAAGTACATCCATTTAATTATACAAGGACGAATTGATTGGTACAAGACACGTGACATCATAATAGTTAGACTTCACTCACTTGAAACTAAGAAGGGGCATGAAGGTAAATTTGCCATCGTAGAATTAAATTTTTAGTGAGTAAATCAAGTCTAAAATAATAAAATACAAACATTATGATTCCAAGGTCGGATATTAGCAAAAACATGATGCTATAAAATTTTCTCGATAGAAAAAAATCACAAAGTAACCACCAGTTTTTGTCAATTTTCGATTTATGTTTGTAACGATATATATAATTAAACTGAAATTTCATTATTATATAGCTTATAGGGCTTTTATTTACAAATATTTAATACAAACAGTTATTATTATTCGAGTTATTATATTTAAATATTTTCGTCCATATTACGTTTATATTTCGCGTTGTATACAAAATTTGTCTGGTTGTAGCCGCCCCTTCATTCATAAACTAATGGGCATATATACATATATATATATATATACGTATCATAATATCTATGAACTGAACCCAGCATAATTGACTAAATCGACTTTAACACGATAATGTTTTATACAAACGCTTTTTAAAAGGCACGTTACGCTCCATACAGCCGATGCGTTGTGTTCGATGGCTTTTCCTTTCATACATACATTACTATGGATCTAGTATATAAACCAGGGTTTGGGTTTCATTTATACGTAATGAATCAATCGGTGGTGTCTCGTTGACAAATGATAAATCCAAAATCAACATTTTGAGTGTAACTCCTGTTAAAGGTTTATTTATATTAATTAATGTCCATTCTTAAGAGGCAGTACTACGTGACGCGATATGAAACTAAAAGTGCGTGAAATGCTGTTTGTAAGGGTTTCACTACTATGCTTTGTAATGTTAGCTAATAGTACTTAGAACTTTGAAGATTTCTTTGCCAAAACATTTAACAATAAAATGGAAAGGGTTCAGTTTCGGATTTTTTTTGTTTATTAATCGTAGTTTTACGTTTGTCAGGGTTTGAACCATATCTTGAAGAACACAGGAAATAAATTTAATTCAGATTCCGCTGGGTAGCCAATTCTTAAGGAAGCTTTGTCGAGCCAATAAGCGCCAAAGCGAAAAGCACCATGCGACGCGCGGAGGGTCGGGGTATGAACTAAAGCCCACAAGCAGCTGGTAGTAAATAAAATGCGCCGAGTGAAGATTACATAAAATAATTGAGTGCCAAAAAGGTCTCTTACTCAGTTTAAGCTGTATAGCCCGAGCTACAGCACTGACATTCTGTACGATACTTTTTGGTTGTCACCAGTCAACCAGTGTGACCGTAAAGGATTACAAAAATAACAAAGTGACTGTATGGTTTACTCCTTGACCTATGAGCAAGGGTGTCTCAAAAACTTTAGACTAATTAAATCTTTGCCCTCAACGCAATCAAAAAATTTGTTTTAAGAGAAAAAGTAAAACTATTTAAATAGTCTTGGCTGTATGACATAATTAATACCTTTGCTTTACTATGATAATAATGAGGGAAACAAGAAAAAAAAAGAATATCCAAAAACGTACGTTATAAAAAACTTTAATATGGATTTTAGGCGCGAATCTTAAGTGTTGTTTTTTTCTGTTTAATTTTTCTAAATTCATTTAGTGACTTTCGATGTATATATTTTAGCAAAGTTTTACGAAAGCGTGTTAAGAATTGTGCAGCGAAGGCTCATGAATAGTGAATTATCAAGAAATAAGCAGGACATGACGCGCAATGTCTGAGGATCCACACCAAATCTCCCGCCCAATCTCGGGACTTGAAAACGAGGACGCGCGGTAACGCCCGCGCCACGATACGATATCGATATAATATAATTGACTTTGACTCTGGCAAATGCATAAATGGTCTGCTAAGACCGTGCGAGCCCATTATAATATTAAAAAAAAAAAAAAATTATAAAAAACTATAAAACTATCATATTTTAATTATTAGATAACCAGTTTCTCCTACCTATTATTATCTATTGTGTGTGTTACAAAAAATCTATGTAATTTATAGTTATTAAAAAAAAATTGTTAGAATGTCACTGGAGATATGTAAACGGAACAGGACATGTGTGGTTAACAAAGTACCTAAGCAGTAGAAGGATTTTTTAGGGCATTCCCCCACCAAATCCAAAATACGTGTACGCACTACGTGTGAGAGCTGTTTCATTCTGTCTCTGCGATCTGTGATCTTAATAGAAACGCTTTAAAATATCTTATAAATGTTTTCTTAGGCGGCGCCACAAATAGGCGGTGGTTAGTCATATAAATGATGTTGGCAATCGATGACATACGAGTACAATGTCGGGCAAACTTGCCCCTTGTGCCAATGTGGAAAGCCGCGAAGAAATTGTGTCGGAATTCAAAACCTCTCTGTTCAAGATCTCTGGCTAACACAATTTTGTTTTCGATTTAACCGAACCAACACTCAAGTCACCGCGTTCACCGCTACCCTATTTTCTGTAATTTTTCAATTCCAAAACACATCTTTTACCATCACCAAAGAACATTGGGATCCTCGGTATCGTTATTTTCAGTGACATCCAATTTATTAACAACGATTGTTATGAAAATATTCAAACTGTTATGAGGTTCAATGAAATAAAAAAAAACATTTTTATTATTTAGCTAATTATAAAGTGTGCAAGATAATGATTTCGTCAATCATATTTGTCGGTAGTTATCATAGTGTCGGTAACCGTCTGTTTGTCATTCTAATTAGCTTATTCTTTATTCACAATTCCCTGAGACAACTAACCAGGCGGCCACACTTGACTCATTAATTTAATTAATTCAATGTGAGATTCTATATATTCTAAAAGTAGCTAGTTAGGATTCTATTGCAACAAATAACTTTATATGTTTGTCTTTCTTTAGTCCTCCGATCGGTATCTACCAGCGCCAAAAACAGGTAAACTCTAGATAGGAAAAAACTATCGCACGTCCTTCTCTGAGAGTCTCAGTTTATCTAGTTATCCCTGTGCATAAAAAAGTTAATTGAATGCTCAGTATTGACCTAAAGAAATAACCAACTTCTGTTCTTCCGTACATTAGGTTTAAAACAGGAGAACTAACAAATCTGCAAATTGTGGACTAGCTTTTTATTTTCCAGCAAAATCTTTTCGTTGTCAACGTTTACAAATGCTTCACCCTAACACTTGTATCGCGGAAATGCGCATGTTGAACGTATGCAGATATAAAGATGTCCACTGTTGAACGTAGGCATCCCCCATATGTAGATGTCCACTGTTGAACCAGTGTTTTTTTTTTATACCACTAAGGTGGCAAACAAGCTTATGGTCCGCTTGATGGTAAGCGGTCACCGTAGCCTATGGTTTTAAAGTGACTGAAAACATTTTAACTATGTTACTTAATTAGAAAAAACATATATGTAGGTACAAAGGCAAACCTTATTGCACATTATTTATTGTTGACAATAGAAAAAACAAACATTTCATAATAAAACCAAAATAAAACCTTTGTGGAAATAGCTCCATTTCCTTGTGTAAGTCGTATCCTACAAAAACCTTAAATATGTCTAATTGTATGATTTGTTTCAATTAAATGTAAAAAGTGCACGAATGAAAAGTTTCCTATTATTTCACAGATAATATTGAAATCATGAGGACGATTAAATACAAACAAATAAAAGAGTCCGGTATACTATTGATGCGGCAAACCACAAAAAATCCTCATCGTCACACCGCAAGTGCCGGACTAAGAAAAAAATCCTTGTAGTCACATTGGTTTAAGTCGGAACTAAAAAAATCGACAAAATATAATTACCTGACTGAGGTAAAGATTTCCTGTTTTTACACATTATCCAGTTCTATTGTACATAAATTACCCCTAAAACTTATATTTACTATAATAATTATAAATTTTTGGTACAAGCATATTTAAAAAAAAAAACGTACTACTTAGAAGTTATTAACACTTTCGCAACACATCTGTGAGCTTAAGCTAACTTCTGCAACACATCTGTGAGCTTAAGCTAACTTCTGCAACACATCTGTGAGCTTTAGATAACTTCTGCAACACATCTGTGAGCTTTAGATAACTTCTGCAACACGTCTGTGAGCTTTAGATAACTTCTGCAACACATCTGTGAGCTTTAGATAACTTCTGCAACACATCTGTGAGCTTTAGATAACTTCTGCAACACGTCTGTGAGCTTTAGATAACTTCTGCAACACATCTGTGAGCTTTAGATAACTTCTGCAACACGTCTGTGAGCTAAAGATAACTTTGCTACACATCTGTGAGCTTTAGATAATTTCTGCAACACATCTGAAAGCTACAGATAACATTTCTGCTAAAATTGGCTACTTAAAATATTATCTAATGGCGGCGCTAGTTAGCTGCTATATGCAGCTTAAAGCACTAAAGCATTTCTAATAATGTTATCCACCCCATTTCCACACTCTCTAGACCACTTAATGCTCTCACATAGACCAACATCGATACCGAAACTAGCTTCCTACATATAACAGTACAGTTGCCTAGCAGATGAGCTCCTACCACTCGTCCCAATTACACCACATGAACCCGGATGTGACTACTAGTCAACCGCCGTTATTCCTCATTCATAGTTTTAATAAACAAGTAAACAGACGGACCGACATACTATAGAGGGCATATATAAGGGCACCTTTACCACACACCATCACTTGTCTCTCATCTAACTTTTTAATAACATCTGATGTTAAGGCTGTCGAGGAAAAAGTCGTCATAAAGAAGTTACCGCTATTTAATCAGTAAGTCATTTTTCTGGTATTTCCCTTAGGGGTTTTTCCCTAAATTATGTTTTAGTTGTTTGCCGCTAATAGAGCGTTTGCGAAGTCGCACGTTTTAGTTTGCTTTCAGCTATTCGAGCTACTAAGTGTCTCAATAGAGTGTTAATATTGTATAAAGTGAGGTTAGGGGACAATCAAAAATCAAAATGTTAACCTGTCTAAAAATGTGATAGTAATGCTAACAATTTTGAAAAATATGTGATGTGAAATCCGTGAAATTGAGTTGTAAAGTCTTGTCAATTTATTAAATAGGTAAGTTTGTTATTTGCTTTTCTATTTTATTCAAAATGTACCAATTACCTAATTAATATGTTAATTAAGACATCAAATATTTTGTGACACCTTTACCAGTGTCTACTTCTTTGTATTTGATAAAAAAAAATATTTTGTAGAAATATCTCGGGTCGTCTTTTCCTAAAATGATCAAGTACCTGCCCAATTTTAATGCCAAACTTTCTGCATTTCATAATTTATTTATTTTATTACTCCACTATTTGAAAATAGAGACCAAATTTCAGTTACATATTTTAGTTGTAGACAGATTTTTTTCTAGTAAAAATGTTTTTAGTTTTCTACTAATTACTTACTTATTACTTATTTTTACAATTTAATTAATAACCATTTTTCGTTCTATAATTTTCAGTTAATCAACCCACTTTTAAGGCTATATTAATTCTAAATACTAATAGCATTTGAGAAGAACGAAAAGAAGAAGAAACAAAAAAAGAAATTCTGACGAATTGAGAACCTCCTCCTTTTTTTAAAGTCTGTTAAAAAATCCAAAGACCATGCGAACGAAGTCTGTGACTATCATAGCGTAATTTCAGCAAATTTAGATTTCAACATTCCAACTGAAACAATTTAAGTTTAGGTTAAAGTGCAATTTAAATTTAGGTGAAAGTGCAACATACGACCCTTACGAAAGAGCATTTGTTAAAAAAGACATAAAATAATAGGTTTAAAACAATAAGGCTTTTATTATTACATATATGTATTCAACATGGTGAGTTTACCTCCTGACTGATGCCGGAAGTTATATACCGGTACATCACACTCGGTAGCTTCAAGTGCAAACCGTGAAGTAACATGGAAAACATCGCTTTCGGAAATTCTACTCACACGAGCCATTCAAACATTCTGCGTCCAAGATCACTCAGTCTAATTTGTCTGTATGTTTTCACAAATTTCTAGTCTCGCCTCACACTGAGTCCTGCTGCTTGTCCCTTTTGTCTCGGTACATTGATAAACTGTCAAAATTATAAATGATAGCCGAGGCACGCATCATAAAGTCCAGTTATGCTTAGTTGTAACCAAGGCTTGTGTAGAGCATTTTTTTATCATGCGTGTAAATTAAAACTTGTATGTTATTACATGTTTATTTAAAAAACTAATTGTGTTGACAACTGTATTGACAATAAGTATATAGTTAAGGTTTTTATTATTAAAAAGTACTTGTAGTAGTAGGTTGTTAAAAAATTTCGTTTGAGCTCTTGCGGCACCATTACTGTAGTACCATTTATCTCAAAGAGGCTTGGATAAATATATGGTCACAAATATAATCATGTTTGAGAAAAGTAATTTTAGCTATGTATATAATATATATACATTTCTATATATCATCACTTTATTGCAGTAAAAAAATATCTATTCTCATCGCTAACATTAGTAATGAACCAATATAAAAGCTTCTCTTTGAATAATTGTTTTAATTCAGCTCCGCTTATTTTAGTCCAGATAGGTCTAGGTTTAGATCATTAGGTCACACAGTATGCGGAATCTACTACCGTTAGCGACGTAATCACACCGTCCTTATCTAGGCAACTGGGTTAGAAATCGAGGTGGAAGCCAAGTTGCTAGGTGAAACAATTAGGCCACAAAATTATAGATAACCTTAAATTTTATTTGATTGCTAACATAGAATTGATAATTTAACCATCGATAATCCGCGGGTTCCGTTTACTTACATTCTAGATTTCCCGCGGCACCGCCCGCCCTTAATTTGGTTATCGGTGTTGGATTCTTACGGCAAATCCTTAGTTATACTAAAGAAGTTTGTTATAGCAAGCTACAGCTCATAGTTCTTTCAAGTAGAATTCGGCTATAGTTACAGCCGCGGGAATTTTGAATTTTCCGGAATGAAAAGTACCTATCCTTCTCCGTATCTTCAACTATTTCTTACTAACTATTGAGTCCCAAACGTTATAGTTACTCTAACAGCCTATGTCATGT
The DNA here is from genome assembly GCA_946406115.1 of Apoda limacodes. NCBI lineage: Eukaryota > Metazoa > Arthropoda > Insecta > Lepidoptera > Limacodidae > Apoda > Apoda limacodes. The sequence continues at coordinate 28,900,349 of OX291550.1, forward strand.
TACAGGTCCCAAAACCCCAAAAAATTTAGCTGTCAACTAATTTCACTAATTATGACTCCGTTTCATTCTACTTTCCGTGTGACATCCCATCTGTACTGCTTCCGACCACTCGATGCACGTCGACCGCTAGCGTACGACATATGCCTCAAGAGAGGTTTTAAGGATACGAAAAACTATTTGCAAACGATTTCCGTCATGTTTTTTCGACATGTCTAACTCAAACTAGTCGATCTATTGACTAAAACAGTTACAGCGATTAACAAGCCATGAGTAAATCAATTAAACATATCTAGAATTCGAGATTATCTCTACCAGCACAAGAATCAAGCACCAGGCCTCACTTGTGCAGATTCTGCGCTCGCACAACTGCGTCTCCTGAGAATGCCTCGTAGCAACGAAACTGTTACATACTTTTGTCATGACCGTCTGTCCGTATGTCACTTTGGTGTGTATTTTTTCATAGTTTATCTTCATTTTACTCCATTACTCAATTTTGAAGTGTTACCTTTTTGTTTGATTTATACTTAACTAAAACTAATTAAAATCAAAACAGAAAAGAAATTAAAAAACGTCATTGCATAGTTCTACTATTTACTATGTGGAGAACGTTTTAACCTACAGTGGTTTGCAAAACATTTACTTTTGCAATCTCTCTCTCTCTTTCTCTCTTTGATCTAGGAATATCCAGCAATCTGTAAGTTAGGAATGCCTAATTAAAGTCTAGGCGGAGATAAACTCGGTCTGTATGTCCTGTCCACGTCTGCGATCGCCTCGACCGGACAATCCGATGTCGTCATCACCAATCCGGACATCCTTAACGAAGGTCCGGCCGGCACGATCCGGTCCGACTCTGATGTTTTATGGCCGTGCCTCCCGGACTTGGTTTAAACGACCTATTGGGTTTATCGGTTAAATCGTTAACGTAATCTAAAATCAACTCTATCTAAGGTAGATATTTTTTTACCCACCACCAAAGTGGCAAACAAGCTTACGGTATAAGATATGTTAGGTTTTTAAAATAATCAATCAACGTACTTTTATAGGTACATCGAAAGTGATGGTAAACTAGGTAGTTACTTACTAAGTATTTTTAAGTTCTAAAGTAAATTAAATAATTTTATTTTTTTGAGTTTTTAGATTAATAAGGCGTATTGAATTATTGTGCCACACGCTGTGGAAAAAGTTTGCTGCGACCTATGCTCAGCAGTGGATTTCATATGCTAATATCTATACATATAAAATGCTTTGTCCTGAATGACTGATGGATCAACGCACAGCCTAAACCGCTCATCGGAGAGACCTGAAACTTGGAGAGTGTGTTCATTGTATGACGTAGGCATTCGATAAGAAAGGATTTTCCGAAATTCTACCCCTAAGGGGGTGAAAAAGGGGGGCAAAGTTTGTATGGGACAACGTGATTTCTTGGTCCAATCTCCTTCAAATTTTGGACAAACCTGTTTTAACAGAATTGGTGGAAGACGTGTTACGTATTTTATTGAAATTCATCGGGATGCAAAAGAGGTGGAAAGTTATTTGGCATTCATATGCTTCAAAGTTGATATCAATACTCCTTAGTGCTTTTGATTTAAATTAAATTTTATTTTGACACATGTTAGAAAACTCAATTCGATTTTTATTCAAAAAAAACCGGCCAAGTGCGAGTTGGACTCACGCACCGAGGGTTCCGTACCTACCACCATTTACGTACTTTACAAACAAAAACAAAAAAAGAACGAGTTGCACTCCGGGAGTGCCGGCAGAAGTGAAAACCTTTACACACGATTCGCGCTTAACACTCAAATATGTCACAAGACATGTCTTTGACATTGTCAAGAAATAATAATGTTTGTTTATTTACTTTTTTGACGTAGTATATTTGACATCGCAATCTGTCATAGAATTAAAATTCCATATCCAACCTCCCTGTACTACTCATAATCGCGAATACTAAAAATAAAAATTTATTATAGGCGTGGCATAACGGTTTCCGTATTTTACAAAGACAAAGATGCACTTTGTTCAATTTCCATATTTTAAACACTTTATATACACGAATTTTACGAATACACAAAGGTATGGCCACTACACAGACGGTCGAGCCATCAGCTGTCACCATCCATGGATGCGCGTAGCACGCTGTAACATAAACACACACGAACATTCGCGCAAGCGCCCTGCGCCGCCCAAACGAAACAGCAGGCGCAGGCATATATTTTCGCCGCGCCGTAGAAAGAGAGGGGGATACTCCCTCTCCTACGCCGCGACAGCTAGCTACTCTGCATCCGTCGTACGCATCTTCACGATCAGGACACGTGACCTGACGCGAGTTTATCATTTTTTACCCATACCAAAAAAAGTGCACAACGTCGCTAAAGAAGTTTTCACTTCAAAAAAAATATGTTTTTTTTTTATTTTTATATTTGAGTTGATTGAATGAAAAGTAAATTGCGGTTTACGATTTATGACGTATTAAAACTAATTTTCGGTGGAAGTTTGCACAATGGTTATGTACATCATATATTTTTTTTAGTTTTGGCACCCTTTTATTTTAGAAATTACAGGGGGGACGACGACACACAAATTTTACCACTTTGGAAGTGTATTTTACGCAAACTATTCAGTTTAGAAAAAAATGATATAAGGAACCTCAATATCATTTTTGAAGACCTATCCATAGATACCACTATGGGATTGAGGAAAAAAAATTTTTGAGTTTCAGTATGGGGAACCCCCAAAATTAATTGTTTTTTTTTTTATTTTTGTGTGAAAATCTTAATGCGGTTCACAGAATACATCTACTTACCAAGTTTCAACAGTATCGTTCTTATAGTTTCGGAAAAAAGTGGCTGTGACATGACGGACGGACAGACAGTCAGACAGACATGACGTATCTATACGGGTTCCATTTTTTGCCATTTGGCTACGGAACCCTAAAAAGGTTAAACTCACTGAAAAACATCAGCAAATCACTGAAAAATATTAATATCATAAAGCTGAAGAGTTTGTTTGTTTGAACGCGCTAATCTCAGGAACTCCTGGTCCGATTTGAAAAGAATCTTTCAGTGTAAGATATCCTATTTATCGAGGAAGGCTATAGGCTAGAAATTATTACGCTAAGAATAACAGGAGCGGAGCACCAATGAAGAATGTTTCAAAATCGGGGTTTTTTTTCCTTTTGAGAGCTTCTGCTGAGTGTGCTGCGTAAACGGTTAAAGTTTTGCAAAAATAATGTATTACAGAATGGTTTTCTTTTAAAAGTTCTATAAAAAGGTCCGAGACAGCATATGTCTATCTTCTAAGGTTAGCTCACTATAACCTTTTTTATGCTAACCAAATTTGTTCTAAAATAACGCATTATTTGCGACGGTGTTTTTATAAACATAATATTAATCCTTATCCGAATAAATACATTATTCATCACAAGTATTTTATTTAAAACAAAATTGCCCTTTACATCATTCGATTTTAATGAATATCTTAGGACATATCGCAGTTTTAAATTAACATCGCGGCAAAATAATGATCAAGTACTGCATGTGCATTATGATGTGCAAGCACCGCAGACAGTCATGAGGGTGAAGGTTGGTATGTATTATTTAAAAATATTTTCACCTTCTACGTAAACAAAGTCGCCGGTTAAAGTTAGCGTTAGCCCAAAGTAACTATTACTGACTGACTGATCTGAAATTTAGCGCACATATAGCTATTATGATGTAGGCGTGCGCTAAGAAAGAATTTTCCAAAACTCACCCCCTTAACGGGATTTAAACTTTGTATGATGCTCGCGATGTTAATGCATTAGGTTATTAGTTATTAGTAGTTAATTATTTATTATTATTATTTTAAAGAAAGAGAGAGAGGGAGAGAGAGAGAGAGAGATGGAGAGAGAGAGTGTAATTAGGTTCTTTTCTATAATTGAGGAGTTGCCGTAAGAATCCTACGCCGATAACCAAATTTAGGGCGGGCGAAGCCGCTGGTAAAAGCTAGTTATAATACTAATGTATATTGAACAAGGAACTAACGATTATTTAAATAAAAACCCGCCAAGTTTACCTCCTCAGTTAATAAAATAATGATTTCCAGCATAAGACCTTTATGAGTAGAAAAATGTGAGTTTGACTTCCCACGGCAAGATGGAAGAACACTATGCTAATGGGTCAATATTTTGTTTGAGCTGCCCATATTTTAAATTTAGTTCGTTTTTGCTTAAGACTTTGAAGTATACGTATAAGCATATCAATAATTTTGTATAAGAATCATGGTATAAATATTTCTTATAAAATTGCGGCAAAATGTGATTTAGCTTAATGGTTCAGAAACCGTAAATTATATTTTTGGCTTAAGGGACGCTAGAACGTAATATTTTACGTAATACCTAAAGTAATTAGGTAAAAGACCCATTTTTGTGGTAATTGCAGTCTATTTATATTCTGTGGTTTACCACAAGACACTGCAATATCAACAACAAAACAGGGTAGTAGATTACCGCCTTCGTGACATTAAATAATAAATACTGAACATATACATGATACAGACCTAACACCATATGTGGAAGTAAGGTAAAATTCCGAAAAGCTCTTACCTTATATGGCTAGTGGTCTTACCACCTGCATACTTTCTCCAAAAAAGAGCTTATAGTCTAACCATAACGTCCAAAATTATAAACATGCCTGGCAAAGTAAAGTTGGTCGAGGAATTTTAATCGCTTTACATTAAATTCTCACCGACAGACATTTTCGACGCAATTAGTCAGTGGTTCTAAAAAAAAATATGGAATATTTGTAACTTACAATGTAATGAGGGGATTAAGGCCATGTTATAAATAATGCTGTTTAGAATACTGTAAAACTCATTCAACCTATTTATACAATCGTTCTGACTAGAGCAATAGAGTCTTCAGTAATAGGTCTATAAAAAAAAAATCCTGTAAACATTGAAATACTATTAAATTACAGACTAGCTAAAGATCTATTTTTACATACTAACTGTTCCAATTAGAAAAAAATAGTAGGTAATTCGAAAGATTCATCTGTCGAGTGAAGCACATATCGAAATCTCATCACTTACCTACACTCTGCGGTTGGTCCAACTATCGTACTATCGTTGATATAATCCATACTAATATTATAAATGCAAAAGTACCTCTGTCTGTTTGTCTGCCTGTTTTTAGGGTAAAAACAGGACCCTATTACTAAGACTCCGCTGTCTGTCTGTGAACCGTGATAGTAAGACAGTTGAAATTTTCACAGAAGATGTTTTTCTGTTGCCGCTTTAACAACAAATACTAATTTTTTTGCTTGTTTTTGCTCGATATTGATAACGGCAACAGGTAGACGCTTGAAATATATACAGAATATTTAGGTATATATTCACTTAAAAAATAAATAATTAAATTAAAATAAAACAAATATTTAAGGGGGGCTCCCATAAAACAAAAGTGATTTTTTTGCCGTTTTTATAGATAATGGTATGGAACCCTTCGTGCGCGAGTCCGACTCGCACTTGGCCGTTTTTTTTTTTCTAACTACTGACTACTGTTGTTAGCCGCAGATGGTCTTGACAACTACACGCGGACTAACCTTTGCTGCGGTGCTGCTTGCACTCTGCTGCGAAAAGTGGGGGTGATTTGCACAAGGGTGTCCTAGACATGAACCTCGTCTTGGGCAACCGCTCTTAAAACTAAAACTGTCTAAATTTACCGCCGTTTCGGAAAAGCAAAGGCATTCTGAAGAGAAGTGTCTGCCTGTTTTTTACCTCTTCACGCTTAAATCGTTGTGCTGATTAGGATATAATTTGAAATGGAGGTAGTTTGAGTCCCGAGCAAGGACATAGGCTATTTCAAAACGTCAAGTATGAGTCGTTTTTTTTTCTATAATTGAGGATTTGCCGTTGAAATCCTACATCGATAACCGAATTTAGGGCAGACAAAAGCTAGTGTTTTAATAAATTATAAAATTGGCTATATTCGTTTCGGATGGGACTGAACACAAAATAAGTAATACCAAACCCATGTTGCTATATTAGCCAAAGGGTATCAGTTCTATTCATTAAGTTCAAATTAGCCAATCAGTTGCGTCAGTTGTTCAATCGTCAAACTGTTCCTAGAGACGAGTACACTGTTACATTGATGCTTGGTTAAATTACGTAGTTGTATTTAAATGTCTTTTTCAACAGATGAAATAAATACAACAGGACATTCCTATTTCTTTCATACTATACTCTTTAATAAGGGTAAAAAACGTAGATCGGTCCGAAATTGGGCAATACTTCAGTAATTACAGAGTACAATAAAACCAGTTGGGTCGTGAGTCCAATTTGGACTGTGCGTCTGGCTGCCAGTGGTACTGTTAATAACTGTACCACATTAGCTACAGTTTCGGGCGGAACCGGTATGGTTAGGGTACTGTTTATAGTGGCTGATTCTTCCTCGCTGGCTTCATGGCCGCAACGAAAGACGTTTTCAGAGTGACTGAATTATTTTTCTATAAATAGACAGTTTTGGTATGAGATTCTTGGTTTGACCTCGTCTTTTCGGCTTGCTCTTAGAAAATGCCTTGGCCTGCAAGCTTTATAACTATCAAGCATAATATATTTTTTTTTCATCTTAATCCCTTTCCATTGTAAAAAGACGAAAAAAATATAGTTAATAGCTTATTCTAATTGTCATTATTCTGATTTTTTTTAATATTTCCAAATTGTCAAAATTTATTACTTCAATTAATTCGATAATTCAAGCTGTTTGCGTACAAAAGCATATTGAATATTTGCATTTAGACCCTTGCTGGTTTTGTGTCACAATTGAAATTTATGTTTGCTTCCATGATAATAATGAATATTTTTTCCTCGCTTTGCTTTTTGTTTCATGGCCCAACACCTTCATCAAACCTTACCTTTGTCAGTGTTCGTTTTTTATTTCAATTACGTTTTCTGCTACAACGTTTATTTTATACTCTGCTCCACTTCCGAATACTGGTTCATTTAATACCAGTAGCAGTTTATACCTTGTTTGACATGCATTGCTCGCGGCGACGCTCGTTGTCTGTCAGAGATAGTAGTTATAACGTTGTAATTTAACATACAATTTGGTTTGTAAATGAGATGTGATTTGAAAACCGTTTTAACTTCAACGTTATTGACACGAGTACATTGGCACGTCAATAATTTTGTAGCAACTTATATTACAACTAATAAAAACTAGGGCCTGTCTAGAACCTTGTTTGATTTGTCGTTTAAGACCTTGTGCTTTCATTTCGCATGAAATTTTTCGTATGGATTTGATATTGCTCTAGTAAAGATTTTTTAACGAATTTCTTCCAATTCAAAATTCATATACATTAACAATACTTTATATTAAGGATAAAGAAATTGTTGACTCTCGTCCAATGCAGTATTTCACTAAATTTCAGGTTTACACACAGGATGTCTCAAAACTGCAAGTCGACATATACAGCAGCCACCGCTCGGGACGCAAACAACAATACATTGTACAGCGGCGGGCCCATCCAGGGGTACGGTGGGCGAGGGTACTCGCCACCCAACGTCACCAGCAATGGAAACTATCAGGTGACTTAACAGTTCTATTTGATTCACTGTTATTTGATCATTTAACTTTTTTCTGCGTAAAAATTTTCAGATTCGATGCCAAGGCAACAAGAGTCTCCTAATTTTTTAAATGTTTAAATTTGTCTTCGCTGATAATAATCTGTATCTACCTATATAATCAGTAAAATACCTATTTATCTTTTTGTAATAATAATTATTATTTATAGTTTTGGATGTCATTTATCATGTAAAAATCGGCCAAGTGCGAGTCGAACTCGCGCGCGGAGGGTTCCGTACCGTTATCTATAAAAACGGCAAAAAATACCGTTTGCTGTATGGGAGCCCCCCTTAAATATTTATTTTATTCTGTTTTCTAGCATTTGTTGTTTTTTCACGGTTCGTGAGATACAGCCTGGTGACAGACGGACGGACGGACGGATGGACAGCGAAGTCTTAGTAATAGTAAAAAGAAGATTCCGATTTGTTCATTGTCCAAAATAGTTGAAATTTGGCATATTTCGCAACATCCTTCCTGAGATAAGTGTCCTTATAGTTTATTGTCATTATAGTATAAAATAACTAAAAAAGTCCGCAGCTTCGCTAAATCCGATTATCGGCGTGGAATTTCTACGGTTACTACTTGATTATAAAGAGGAAGTTTCAACGTGGGATTCGGTTATAGTTATATAATATATTTATATATTATATTTGAATTTTTTGAAATAGAAATATTATTTGACCGTTCAACAATGTTTGTGCCAAAAATCAGCTAAATTGGTTTTTCCGGAGTGACGACAGGAAATAACAAACAAACAAACAAACAAACAAACAAACAAGCAGCAAACAGACTTTCACAGATACATATTAGTCAGGAAGTTAGGATTAGGATTGTTATTAGCTTTTTATCTATAATTTGAGGCAGTATTGCACTGGCCTGAAACGGCACGGTAAGGAAATGGAACTGAACAAAAGACTTTTGGATGCTCAATAAATATTATTACTTATGTATTGTTGTCATTTATATTTATTGAGCATCCAAAAGTCTTTTGTTCCAATTATCTATCGGGCTGTAATATGAATAAAACAAGAATAAAATAATAAAAGTCACTGAGTCCTGTTATTATCCATGATGTTTTTTTATAGATTGACGAGATCATTACATCAGATCATAGAGCACGTAGGTTCTGTAAGACGAATAAAGAATATATAAAGATTTGATTGTTTGTTTGTTTGGTTGTATTGAATAGGCTCCGAAACTACTGGACCGATTTGAAAAATTCTTTCACCATTGTCCCTGATGAACATAGGCTACTTTTTACCACGGGATTTTTTTTTTTTTTTTATACCACTAAGGTGGCAAACAAGCCCACGGCCCGCCTGATGGTAAGCGGTCACCGTAGCCTATGGACGCTTGCAACACCAGGGGCATCACTCGCGCGTTGCCGACCCTTCAGAAATCTAATAACTTCTTTTTTGAAGAACCCCATACTGTAGTCCTTAGAGAAAACCTTGGCAGGGAGCTCATTCCACAACCCAAGGGTTCGCGGGAGGAAGTTTCTCTGAAACCGCACTGTTCGCGACCATTTTGGTTCCAAAGTGTGAGAATGAATTCCCTGTCGATGGCGAGCGGTGCGATGGTAGAAAGTAGCCGTGGGCATCATTTCGAACAATTCCTCAGAACACAATCCATTGTACAAGCGGTAGAACACACACAGGGAGGCAAAGTCTCTCCTCAGACTTAAGGGCTCGATACCGCAAGTGAGTTTGGGATCGTCGACAGTTCTCACAGCCCGTCGTTGAACCGAGTCAAAAGGGCCAAGCTGGTATCCGGGTGCACCCGCCCAGAGATGGCAGCAGTACTCCATATGGGGCCGGACTTGCGACTTGTAAAGTAGCAACCTTTGCCCCGACGTGAAGTACTGCTTCGCTCTGTTGAGTACACCAAGTTTTTTGGACGCCAGCTTTACCTTGTCTAGCAAATGATCTCGGAACTGAACATCGCTGGAGATGTCAACGCCAAGGATCCCAATGCTCTTAGAGATGGAGAGGGGAGTGTTCTGGAATTGTGGGACTACAGTGAATGGGGTTTTCTTAGCGGTGAACGCGCAGACTTGTGTCTTTGAAGGGTTGAATCGGACCAAGTTTTCCCGCCCCCAGTCAGAGATCTTGGACAGACCGATCTCGATTTGAGACACAAGTTCTTCACGCTTTTCCTCCACAACGGAACGTGGGATGCTTGCACGGCCCGTGTAATAAGCGTCTCCAGTACTGTCATCTGCATAGCAATGTATGTTGTTGATGTCCAACATATCATTGATGTGCAGTAGAAACAGCGTAGGAGACAGCACAGAGCCTTGCGGGACACCAGCATTAATGTCCATGCTATCAGAGCAACTACCGTCAACTACGGCTCGTATGCTTCTGCCGGACAAAAAGCTAGCCACCCATTTGCACAAACCCTCGGGCACTCCGTAAAAAGGCAACTTCGATAGAAGACCCCGGTGCCAGACCCGATCGAACGCCTTCGCTATGTCTAGGCTACATGCCAATGCCTCCCCCTGACTCTCAATGGCTAGTGCCCATCGGTGTGTGAGATACACTAGAAGGTCACCAGTTGAGCGACCGTGGCGAAAGCCATATTGACGGTCACTGATCAGGTCGTGTTTTTCTAGGTATCTCAAAAGCTGTGTGTTGATCACACGCTCCATCACCTTGGAGAGGAGAGAGGTTATAGCGATAGGCCTGTAATTCGATGGATCTGATCTATCGCCCTTTTTGGGCACCGGGTGCACATTTGCAGTCTTCCATGAAGACGGAAATTGCCTAGTGTGGTAGGAAAGCGTGAAGAGGCGCGTGAGTACAGGACATAACTCAGGAGCACACTGCTTAAGCACCACTGCTGGTATGCCGTCTGGCCCACTCGACTTATAAACGTCTAGGGAAAGCAACGCCCGCCGGACCTCGCGCTGTGTTATAGTGATTTCCGGCATGGTCTTACCGCACCACGGTAAAGTAGGTGGTACAGCGCCTTCGTCGTTCGCATTCGAGTTAGAGGCAAAGAGACTGCCCAATAGATCGGCTTTCTCTTTTGCACTGTGGGCCAAGTCACCATCGGTCTTTCGCAGTGGTGGTAATGACGACTGGCAGAAGTTCCCCTCGGCAGCTTTAGCAAGCGACCAGAAAGCACGACTCCCAGAAGGATAGCTCGCAAGTCGCCCACCTATTTTGCCGATGAATTGGAATTTTGCTCTGGCAGTTGCTTTCTTACTGAACCTCGAGGCAGCATTTAATTTGCGTTTTAACTCAGAAATATTCGGATCCTTATTATTACGAGCCGTGGTCCAAGCCTCATACGCAGTTTGCTTAAGAATTTTAGCTTCTCTGCAAGGCCTATTAAACCACGGTCGTTTTTTGACGCCGGCAGCTACTCGCAGGTTAGGAATGAAACATTCCATACCAGCGAGGATTGTCTCAGTGACTGCGGCTGCGCAGACGTCAGGATCTTCTGAGCTATAGCAGATCTGCCTCCACGGGTACGATGCATAAAATTCTCGCAATCCATCCCAGTCCGCCGACTTATAATGCCACACACGACGCCAATTAGTTGGCCCAGAAGGATCGGGTTGTGTGCATGACAATCGAGTCCGGATGAGACAGTGGTCCGAGGAGCCAAGAGGCGCATCCACTGAGACGGAGTATCCATCCGGACGTGTAGTCAGCAGAAGGTCCAGTAAGGAGCTTGTATGGTCCTCTATATCTGGTATTCTCGTTGGAGAAAGTACCAGCTGAGAGAATCCATAGGTCAGAGCAAATTCATGAGCAGATATCCCTGCATAGTTATTGGTTCGAGAACTGAGCCACTCACGATGGTGGGCGTTAAAGTCTCCCAAAATAACTACTTCTGCTGTAGGATATTGCTCTAGAACTTTGTCAGTCGTCAAACTCAGGTGCGTGAAGAGTCGAGTTACGTCCGTGTCACCGCTATGAGACCTGTATAGGCACGCATAGATACGAGTGTGGCCCCCATGATCTACGCGCACCCACAATATCGACAGGTCCCTGTCTTCAAGGCTATGAAGTCGGCGACAGCAGATATCCTCCCGGACGAACATACATACACCGGCACAACTCAAAAAATTGTGCTCGAGTTTGTAGCCGGGATAACGAAGGTATGATGTGTCGGCCGGGCAGGATATCTGCGTCTCCGTTAGAAAAAGAATGGTTGGCTGCGCAGTCTCGAGATGGTGATGGACTGCGTTAAGATTTGCGTGAATACCCCTTATGTTGCAAAAATCCACATTATATGTGGATGGAGTAACCGCTGTCAAAACTCTTTTCTTTTTTCTGTTCCTGGCCATTTTGTTTGAAGTAACTTAGACTACGGATGAGGATTCACTGCACAGACAGCTTAGAAGACAAAAAGTTGCGGTACTAAGACTGCCGAAGCTCAACACAGATGATACGGTTGCTGGCACGGCGGGCGGAAGGGCCCCTGATCCCCCTCTGTTGTAGTAGCCGGGTCCACTCCGATCTCCTTCTCCGGCACGACTACTACTTCAGAGACTTTACACAGGTTGGCGGATCAGCCTCCCAGGGCGGAGATTAAGTGATCCCTGGGTTCGGGAACCCGTTCAACCTGCGGGCGGCCAGCGGTCAGCCGTTTCATCAGGTCTCCCTGACCGTCGAACCAGCACGCCGCGTCTACGCCGAGCAATGGCAGCAACAAGCACCGTCGGTCCTCCGCTGTCCGCGCAGCGAATCCTCAAAGAGAGAGCTCTGGCAACCTTACTCACCGCCAGGAACACAACACTACTCAATGTTAGTGTTATTGTGGCCGCGGTTTTCTGTAAGGTGGAGGTACTTCCCCAGTTCGGGCCGCTCATTCGAGCAAGTACTCGCTATGCCCCGCTTTATTTGTTCGGGCAGCTTATTCGAGCGAATACTTGCAGTGCCCTACCTCTCTTAAAGAAAATGCTTCATTCTTACGGGAAAACGGGTAATAGGACAACGGGTAATAAGAATTACCTTCCGTACATTCCTAATTATTTAATTACTTCCTTTTTCACTTAACTTCTAAACGGCTAAACCGATTGGGTTGAAATTTTATATGGGTATTTCGATTGTTTTCTGGATGATTTAAAAATACAATTGGACTCGGTAGGTGGCGTTTGGGTTGGGTTGAAATTTTGTATGTGTATTTCAATGGTTTCACAGACACGAATGTATTATGCCATTAAAGAGGTAATATTTGATTGTTTGTTTTTTTTCTTTAATTGAGGAGTTGACAATTTTAAGTATTTAGTATCATTTCAGTAAAAATACTACTGACTATCGAATATTTCTCCGTAAACTAGTATCATTAATAAATATGAAATTGCATACCAGTAATTCATTTCGACACAGCCGCTGGAGCGTGCATCCGGCAGCCCCGGCCAGCAAGACGGCATGCGCCTCAGTCTGACAGACAAGGCTCTGTCGCAACAGCAGACATGACAGCTCGTTTAATCCCTGTCGAACTTTTGTGAACAAACTGTATATACGAATCGACAGTTCGGATAACAACTCACTTACCTTGTTTTGGATTAGATGACGGATAACCGGATTCGGTTATTGAAACTTTGTTTTTGTTTTGTTTAGGCTTAGCTATTGACAAATAGGTTATTGGCGTATTTCTGTAATAGCACATTTTTAACCATTTTTACCAAACTTCATTTTTAACTTATCTTAAGAGAAAGACAAGTTATTATAATAGTGTACTGGTGTTACAAGCGTCCATAGACTACGGTGACCGCTTACCATTAGGCGGACCGTAAGCTTGTTTGCCACCTTAGTGGTATTAAAAAAAAAATTGCGTCCGAAAATAGAAATCGCTAAATTTGCGTTTCTTTACGTTTACGTTTTAACCTGGGTTTTACCTGCGTAGACTCCTCAAATTTAGCGTCATGAAAAAAAAATGGAATCGAGCAAAATGTATGAACATAAAGTTTATGGCGTCACTTGCTATCATAGACATTTTTCTATGCTCCCATATCGGTATCATCGCCAAGCCACTGTAGAGTGCCGAAACGAAAGTCGTCCATTAGGTAGCCATATTGCAACTTTACAAATGCGATTCCTTTTTGATATTCGTTGAACTTACGTTCGCCCAGACCCTGAGGATAATCACGACGCGACGAGACGCAACGTGAAGAGGCTTGAAGATGCGCCGCGCGACGTTAGGATGCGCCGCTCGGCGCATCTTTAAGCCGCTTCATTTCGCGCCGCGTCTCGTTGCTCGTACGTAGTGACACGAGCTTTTTTGCGCCTTGATAACCAATGGACCAATCTGTCTTGTGACCATATCAATCGATACGCCACGTCATGACATAGATCTGAAAAGAGTGTAAGCAAAATCAGTCCAATAATCTTCTTCATGTATAAATTCTCAAATAAAAAAAATATTCTCAAGAGAAGTTGCTCGTGCGGTTCTTGTACTTTCTACCGAACTATTTTTTATTATTAATTTCTAAGGTCATACTTATATTAATAAGGTTTTTTTATAAATTTAAGAATTTCCTTGGGTACACATGTTTCTGTGGGTGATACAGCACTGTAATATTTCTTCACATGGCAACTGAGCAGTTGTGACCTGATGTTTGTAACTAAGGTAGCTCGAGTGATGTAAAAGGATATAGAATAATTTTGTCTCGATCAACAATTTCTACGAAAATATATTTTGCCACTAATATACCGCGGGGAACTTTATCGTTGCATTGCAACGTTATGCTGCGTGTAACTTGATTTATGGCCTTAGTTTTTATCCCAGTTGTTTAACAATAGTTGCAATAATCATGAATCTGAAAATATTAAAGTAAAGATTGAAATATAATAATAAGGAATAATAATGAAATGAAATGAATTAATAAAAAAAATAAGGACTAATAAAGAATAATAATGAAATATAATAAATAATAAGATAAATATAATATGATAATAAGGATAAATTGGTAGTTCCAAAATGTCGTCTTCAGAAGTTACATAGCTCTTTCGCAATACAAAGTATATATTTCTACAACAAAATTCCAGAACATGTGGTAAATTTACCTCCAAATAAATATATAAATATATTTCAAAGATAGTTTAATGAAAAAAAAGATATTACAAAGATGATGAATACATAAATGATAAAAATGCTTAGAAGAATTAGAACATAACTGATTTGTATTGGTATTCGTGCGTTTTCTAATATTTTTTGAATTAAAACATTGTATGTTATGTTATTATTGCCTAGTGTAAGGCTATATTGTATTTTAATATAAAGTTAAAAAAAATTATTAAAGATTAACTGCTGAGTTCCTTGCCGGTTCTTCTAGGTAGTAAATCATTTCGCACCGGTGGTATTTTTTATATTAATAAATTGACCGACGATTTAAAAGTGCTGTTTAAAAGTCTATATGAATTAAAAAGTTTCGAGTTTGAGTGAATATCCTAGATAATATATTTATAGCAAAAATTAACGGATATTTTTAGATATGTATATCGATGATACATATGATATGGTTTACATATTTATTTAGGTAATTGCACACCGATACCGTTTGATGACATAATTTTTTTTTAAAACAACATAATTTACTAATTGAGACATCGACATTATTGAAAAGTAATTTAGAACATAAAACAAGAGGTAATAGCTGTTCAAACGAATGATGAGGAATTTACAATTTCCATATCAACAACCTGTACCCATTAACCGTATGGGTAAATTAACCACGTACATTTGTTGTTTCAAAACTTTTCTGTACTCATACGAAATTTCCTTAGAGATAGTAGATACTTTGCGACGTTGACTTTTGCTGAATGGACTAAAACTTTGCGACGTTGACTTTTGCTGAATGGACTAAAACTTTGCGACGTTGACTTTTGCTGAATGGACTAAAACTTTGCGACGTTGACTTTTGCTGAATGGACTAAAACTTTGCGACGTTGACTTTTGCTGAATGGACTAAAACTTTGCGACGTTGACTTTTGCTGAATGGACTAAAACTTTGCGACGTTGACTTTTGCTGAATGGACTAAAACTTTGCGACGTTGACTTTTGCTGAATGGACTAATGTTGCAAGTTTTGTTTTGAGGCCCTTTTTTGTAGTAGTAGGCATAATTTATAGATTACGTTTCAAAGATTACGCAACAAACAAGTTACTAATACAATTAGCTAAGTCTGAAAAATACCAGCACTGATCCCCAAAGATCAGAATACGAACCCTAGTATTCTTGTAAGTAATTCGAATTCCGATATTAACCGTAACAAGCGATGATCGTATCGCCGTTCATCGCGCTCAAACCGGATTTTAAACAAATTCTTTCTATACCAAATTGTATCTTTCTGTTGTCCTTAGACTTCAGGACCTTCGTTACGACATAAACTAAGACTTTGATAATCTCAACTGGCGTAGGTAGTAACTAGACACGTGACAAAATTTTAGTATTTTCGGAAACTCGCAACCTTACAAGTGCTAATACCAGTGAGTTTAGGCCAATATACCGTGCTAGTACCATATGTTTAATAACATCTAATTAAATTAAATAAATATAGGTTAAACGGTTACCTACCTTTATGTGTAGCTTATAACTCACTGGCAACAAACACAACCCGCCTTAGTCTTACGGAGAACTGACTCATAACTTCCATAACTCATAAGTCAGAAATACGGTTCGTTCAGTTTCAGTAACAAATTATAGACGCGTCATGTTTTAATAACTCAACGTTCAAACGAAGCTCAAACCACCGAACATAGATATTTATGTATAGTAAGTTCGTTCTACCTTTTCACCTTAATCTATTTATGAGCTATTAGATTGGTATCTAAAGAGCTCCTGCAAGTAATAATGTCCAGAGGGATTATTAAGGACACTATACAAAAGAGTGATCACATATATTCATACCAATGCATTGAAGTGAGTTTGTTTGTTTGTCCTTTCTTTACATCGCAAAGAAAAAAATTGAAATGAAATTTAGTATAGGGATAGTTAAAGAAACGATTAAGGATATAGGCTACTTTCCTGCAGAAATAATAAGAACCAAATTCCATGTGAAATAACTTTAGCTATATATATACAAATATATCAACTTTATCTACTAGAATGTGGTTGAATAAAGATATTATAAATTAAAGATATTATTCAGTATTACTGGGTACACATGGAAAAAATATAAATTAAATGTTCATACGTCTATCCATAATTAATTTACAGCAATTTCAATATTAATTTATTCAACATAAATCACAATATTACTTAATAAGAAGATTTAATTACAATGTACCTAAATGTCGTAAACAATTCATTTAAACATTAAATACTCATTAACAGAACATCTTTCACACAACCAGTTGTTTATTCTATTTTTAAATAATTTATTAGGCAGCTGACTTTGGAAAAATATTAACATTTTTTACCATCATACAAAA
Source organism: Apoda limacodes (assembly GCA_946406115.1). Classification (NCBI taxonomy): domain Eukaryota; kingdom Metazoa; phylum Arthropoda; class Insecta; order Lepidoptera; family Limacodidae; genus Apoda; species Apoda limacodes. Next base: position 28,917,340 of record OX291550.1, read on the forward strand.
GCCGGTTTTGATGTTTTGGACTTTGGAAGGAAAAATTTGTTTGAGTATAAAACTGAAAACATATCTACTCTTTTAAATTCGTTAATGTGCTTCTTGAGAAAACAAGCTACTTCATAAATATAGAGACAAGGTATCTTAAGAATTTTGAATCTCCAAGTGGTCCTATTTCATAAATGTCTTTGATTGCTGATGTCGAGAGTTCAATTATGTGTATTATTTCTGGAATATCATTAATAAATATATATAATAAAAAGCAAAGGTCTCGAAACGCTGCCATGTGGTACGGAATGTACATGTGGTAAGAAAAACACAAAACTTTTATGTATCTATTGCTTTTTTAAAAATTGGATAAAATAGAAATTGTTATGACCAATATTTCAAGGTTATGACCAATATTAGTAACAGGGCCTTTTTTGGATTGGTTTCACTAAAGATTTTTAAGCTCAGCTGGAAATATGCCAGTGACAATCGACAAATTTGTTAATTGTGTTAAGATAGATCCTATCTTGCATACGACATAAGAATTAATAACTTACTTAATAATTTTGGTTAAACCCTCGTCAATACCAACCAAATTTGTTTGAATTCAGTGCTTGTACAATATAAAAAAATCATTTGCAGCACAAGAGGAAAGAAAAATTGTATTATTATTATATAGTATTTTGAGATAAATTATTGTCAATTTTATCTTCAAGGCTTTCTATTACAATCTTTTATTATCTTCATTAGCCATTTCAGTAGGATTGACAATGTGTTTGTCTATAATTATGTTTTTGTCAATTATGTCTGGCTTTATCTTTCATTATGTTCTATGTTGATTTGCACTTATTTGCGATTTTGATCTTGATATGCAGCATTTGTTTGTGATTTGTTAAGTTTTTTTGATACTTTTTTTTTATTTTCTACACTATTTTACACATTCAATCTTTTTAAATGTACTATTTTGTCTATAGGTATAGATTAAATCTTAGATACTTCTTTTTCCACATGCAACTTTTATGCATTTTAGACCAGAGGTTTAATTTTTTATTTCGTAGCGAAAGAAAAGGATAGGAAATCACATAAATTGCATAATGATGTTTTCTGGCTTGCTATGGCAAACTTTCTTACGATAATTAAGGTGTTGTCGAAGGATTGCACGCTGAACTAAATTTAGCGCGGGCGGAGCCGCTGGCAAAGGCTAGTTCCTGAAACATTTGTGTTTTAAAATATTTTTTGGTACTGATTTACTGATCTAAATAAATGACATATTTAGGATTTGTATATATTTGTATTTTACGAGTATACTAATTTCGCTATCAAACATTTGAAGTACTAGGACAACATAGTTCGTTAGTTATTAATGTTAATTCTGTCGTGGTTTCAGCAAATGACGGCGAAAGTGATGTTCGGTGCCGTGACGGCGGTCGGCGACCTCAAGCTGACGGAGCGAGAACGTGACGCGCGGCGGACGCACTAGCGACCTCTCGTCTCAGGTAAGGACACTGCAATGGTAGTTACGCGCGGTGTACGAACTAGCGACATCTCATTTCAGGTGAGGAATACTACATTACATGGTAGTTATCCGGAATCTCTCTAGTCTAAGAAACAAATTGCTCTGGTAGTCGTGGGAATACGGTAAACATGAAATTATGGGCATTCTCATCGTCTGTTTTCTAGCTAGCTAGCCGCACGCTCGAACTGAGTCCCTTTAGTGTAAAAACAGACACAAAGCGGGTGCGGGCGCGAGTGCGGGTGCTTCTAGCTTTAACATATTAAATCGCGGTTCCCAAACACACCGATCGTGACGCGCCTGGCTGTTAAAGTAGCGAGCGCGGGCGCGTGTCAACGTGGCGGGTGGCTTCATTCCTGCGAGGTTTCCCCTGTACAATCCGCTTGTATCAACCACATCGGACGGTGCGTGTAGACTATTTAGTCGCTCGTTACTGGAGGGTGAAATAAAACATTTTTTATTTAGACTCCTCAAAAATGGAAATAAATACGGTGAAATTTATATCATAATCGTTTGCCTATTTATTCTATACATCTTGGTAAGGTTACGGGTTACAGTACGAGCCTCATTTTTTGCTTCTATAGATTTCCTAAATAGTCCTTATATCAAAGACTAACGGTTCAGTTTTGGCGAAAAGAAATCAGCATCACCTGTCCATACATTTTTGCATGAACGGTCCATACATTTTTGCATCACCTGTTCATACATTATTGCATCACCTGTCCATACATTTTTGTATCACCTGTCCATTTAGGCAGTGGCTTTTAAAGGCCCTAAGGCCAAAAATATATTCTATTAATTTATATTTTTTAAGAGTTGCCGACCTTTTCAAATCTAATAACTTTTTATTGAAGAACCCTATATTGTAGTCCCTATATAAAGAAACGGGAGAACGTTTTCTGAGTAGGTATGTAATAATTCACATTTCTCTGAAAACACCATTACGATGTTGTCTATCCGCTTCTCCGTCTCTCAAGACACTTTCCCTGTTTAGGAGCGGGCAGATATATTTAGTTTAAATAAGGCATCTCATGTTTGTTAAAATATTATTGTTTTTTATTTAATCCAATCTTTAGTTCTTAATATCATGCTTAACAAATTGTTATTAAATAGCTCTTTATGCGGTTGTTGCGAAAGTGAGTACTTTTTAACACGAGGGCAAGTTTAGCACGAGCATAGGAAATCACAAGTGTTTAAAAGGCACAGTACGTGCAATTGCATAGGTGCAATTTTATTTGAACGACCAGTTAAAAAAATAAACATGTAAATTACGCGGTAAAAGAAGATTAATAAACAACACGAATCGTGTCATTTTATTAGTTAACTTTAGCATCCAAGTAGTTTCATCAAACAACGCCACCTTTTTTCTAAACTTCAAAAATGGCTAGCAATATCATAGTAGGAAAAGAAAATAAATGTACAACACGAACCTTTTCTTTGTTACTTTAGCGTCTAAGTTCTATTGTCAATCAGCGCCATCTAGAAGAATTATGTCGCACCTCAATTATCAGTAGGTACGGTTTTATCGTGTTAAAATGATGTAAGTACATACTTTTTAAAACATTGCTTAAATGACTACGAATATAATACTAGATTTGATACCTTGATTGAAAACTTAAAGTGAAAGTGAGAGTGAAATAAACCGTGAAGTCGGTTTATTTTTTTAACAACTTCTCACATATAAAAGAAATGGCCGAACTGCACGAGGTTAAGTTGAAACTTGTATTATACACAGCTGAGTTAAGTTAGAGTGCAGTTGCATGGTGCCTCACTTAATACTCTATATATTAAACTCTTTATTTATTGTATCCATACTAATATCAGTGCGAAAGTAACTTATACTGCAGTACCGATTAAGAATAAAATTTCGCATAGAGATAGTTTGAGGCCCGAGAAAGGACATAGGCTACTTGAAAATGTCAAGTGTGAGTCGGTTATTGTTCACCAAATTTAGGATGGGTGGAACTGTGGGAAAATTTAGCATGGAGTTAGTATGAGTCCTGAGGAAGGACATAGGCTACTTGAAAACGTCAAATGTGAGTCGGTTTTTTTTTTATATAATTGAGACGTTGCACGTGAGTGAGACGGTCGTGCAATTGAGACGGTCCTACACGGGTAACCGAATTTAGGGCGGGCAAAAAAAGCTAGTTACAATATATGTCAAATATATCGAGCCGCTGTTTATTTTCACATAATATTTTTCAGATGCTTTGTGATATGAAGAGCACAATGGAAGCTATGGAGTGATCTCGGAAGAAGTGTTTTGTAAATTATACAATCTATTTAAATAAGTATTTAGTTATTTTATACTATATCAAAGTTAATTATATTCAGTTACTTTATGTTGATATATTTAAAAAAGGTATCTTGGCGTTAACACAAATCGATAGCTAGTACTGCCAGTTGAATGTTTTTTTTTCTATTAATTTTATTGTGAAGACTTTACGATTGAGTTTTTTTTTTAATGAGTTGTAAAGATTTCTACCTTGTCACTTTTGATACAAAAGTTTTGTAACAAGTACAAAACTTTATTTTCATACATAATATTTAGGTTACGCTTTAAGTGGTGTGTAGGCAAAGCTTTCAAAAATTGGCCGCTAATTGTGAAAAATAAATATGCAATGGTCATACTTTGGACAAACTAAATTATAAAAAATATATCTACATTATTTTGTAGTACTAATATAGTTGTCTGCTCGTTTATAAAGAAGAAGTAAAAGACTTAAATTTATAGACAAGGAAAATTCCAAATATCTTAATAAATCATATCTGCTTGACAATATTCCTTTTAGAACAGTTTTTATTGCAAAGTCTCAAATTATGCCCAAAAAGTAAACACGTATGTAAACTTTAGCTTTCAGAACCTGGTTAACTTTGAACTTTTCTCTACTCTTTACGCCCACATTATATAAACTTAACTTACTAAAGCCAGGTATGATCAAAAATATACCTAAAGATAAAATATAATAATTAGACCAGAATAAGCACACAGCTAATTAAGTTAACAACTACTTTCGTCTTTTATATATTGAATAACATTTACAGGGTTGTATACATGATTGTGGAAACCTACATAAGAGTATCGACTATTAAATAAATTTGCAGTAGACATCTAATAAAATAAACTTGTACCTTTGTCTGTAATTATAATTTGGATTGGCAGTTACACGCTGCAAGCTTGCATAAGGGTCAAAATAATTCAAATTCAAGGTTAAATTAGTATCAGTGATGAAAATATCATGAGTTGCTTGAGTGAGATATACCCATAGGTACTTGTAAATTTAAACTATTTATCTGTGGAAAAAATATTAGGTAAGTATTCAGATTAATTGCCGGTGTTTTAAAAGATATAGTTAGTTAAGAAGCATTTTTACTGTAATATGTATAGTTCACGAAAGAGAATTGTTGAAAACACTTTTTGATAATTTTATTAAAATATTTTTTTTTAAATGAGGAAATTATAATGTAATTTAATATAATGGAAGCAAAACATTTTCTTTAAACATATTTTATGAAATTGTTAAATACTTTTTGAATTTATGTCGAGTTGTGAGGTCGAAATTTTATTATTGTAATTTATACATTAAAATATTTTTAATCATTGTTTTATTTATTCAAACTCAGTTATAGTTAGGATTATTATTATTAAATAGCGATGACCATCTCATGATTATGGAAAATAATACATAAGCTTGCAAATATTGTGGATGCCTTCTTCAGCGTCATCTGAAATGGCAAAGGGCTCAATACAGCTCGAAGAACCGAAGAACTATTGGGAAGAAAATGTTTTACATTGCTGGTTTTTACATTGTTTTACATTGTTACATTGTGGTTGGTTTATTCATCATCCAAAAAATCTGGATATTTGTGTATTGTACATAATTTTCCTTTTTAGGCTGCGCAAGTAAAGTGCTTCGATTGTTTAAGTAAGCAAGCGTTGAAAATACTACATGAGTTTTTTCAATAATAAAATATATCTCCATTAGATATATATTTGACATAAAAGCAGGCGTATTAATAAATATCTGGGGTCAATTGCTGGTCAAAATGGTCGAAATAAAATAAGAAATATATACCATTTGCAATCGAGCATAGTCACATTTGAAAGTGAAAAGGTAACTTATTATCAACATTATTCTCTTAGGAAAACAGAAGCCAAAATTATACCACCTACCGTTTAATAAACATACATACACTATCATTGCCAGCTTCAAACAAAATAAAGAATGATGATTATGAAACTATCCCTCCTACATGTAACGCTTCAGAATTCGATTTTAATCGATGACTACGATCTAGAGAAATCAGAAAACAGAAATAACGTTAACTATTTTTTTTTTATCACTAAGGTGGCAAACAAGCTTACGGTCCGCCTGATGATAAGCGGTCAACGTAGCTTTTGGACGCTTGCAACACCAGGGGTATCACTCGTGCGTTGCCGACCCTTCAAAAATCCAATAACTACTTTCTTGAATAACCCCATACTATAGTCCTTGGAGAAAACCTTGGCAGGAAGCTCATTCCACTACCCAAGCGTTCGCCGGAGCAAGTTTCTCTAAAACCGCACTGTACGCGACCATTTTGGTTCTAAAGTGCGAGAATTAATTTTCGGCCAATGGGAGCGGTGCGATGGTAGAAAGTAGCCGCGAGCATCATTTTACGCAATTCCTCAGATCACATCCCATTATACAAGCGGTAGAACACACACAGGAAGGCAAAGTCTCTCCTGAGACTTAAGGGCTCAATACGAAAAGTGAGTTTGGAATCGTCGACAATTCTCACAGCCCGTGGTTGAACCAAGTCAAAAGGGCCAAGTTGGTATCCGGGTACACCCGCCCAGAGATGGCAGCAGTACTCCATATGGGGCCGAACTTGCGACTCGATTTTTGACAAAGTTGCGTTCGCCGCTCGGGGTCACAAACTTGGATTATTTATTGACCCAAAATCATAAACAAGTCTGCAAAAAATCAGAACTACCGGCTCTCATGCAAGGTCTGACGTACAAAGTTTCTGGATTAGTAGGTACTTTAAATAAAAGCCAATAAACCTTTTGGCAGCCATTTTCTTTAAATAAATTGTATGTCATAATTAGAGAACTATATAAGGCCTCTAACCTGTAACCATACCACAGTATAACGGGCTGAATAATTGCTATTATTTTTTTTGCAGGCATTATTTAAAAAAAAAAATAGCTTTTGCCGGTAATTTCTTTCGAGTTTTTCTTATTTATATACCCTATGTCTATCCTCGGATGCTAGTTAATTTTCTTGCCAAGTTTCATCAAAGTTAGTTGAGTGATTTAGCCATAGCAACGTAACTGAATACAGGCAAGGAAGTAGGGATAAACGAATTAAGTAAGTACTCAGTATTTTTACGTTTATTAAGTATATCGGCCCCGTGGCTCGGAGAGTAATGATTCGGCTGAACGGAGGGTCGTGGCTTCGATTCCTGCACAAGACTAACATTTATGTGATAAACATTTGTGTTTGTCTTATAGTGGTTTTTTCCATATATAATATATATGTTTTTTTTAATTATATTATTACATATAGTATTCTATGCGGTTTCTGTTTACCATAATACAAGCTTTGCTAAGTTTGTCGCTGTGTGTAATGTCCAAAAATAGTTACTTATTATTATGTGTTACATGTGTGACGTAGTTTACTACTCAGTGGCATACTAATTAGGTATATCATTGCAGCCATTTTGTGCGCATTTACAGAGAAAGAGACAAAGTTACACTGATAAGTGATAACGTAAACCGCGCACAAAACGATGAACGAAATGGGGTGGGATGGAATGGGGTAGCACATTCCTCTTTCAACACTGTCACTCACCATTTTGACTTCAGATAAAATGCGTCTTTGCAATTTATGTGTGTAAGATTGTTTTTACGACTTGGCTTTTCCTACTGGGGCCTGATTCTCGTTCGGATAGAGAAAATAACCTAACGATAATACTAATGAAAATAAGAGGGGTCGCACGAGGGGTTTCTGTGACCTAAAAGTCATTAAAATGGGGAATCATATAGACCCCTTTTTAGAAAAAAGGGGTGTTTTGCTATAACTTCTCATTTTACATACATATATAACTAACCCCTCTCCTCCCAACTATTTGCAAACGATATCCGCCATGTTCTTTTGGCATATCTAGTTAAAACTAGTCGATCTATGGACTAAAACAGTTACTGCGATTAACAAGCGATGAGTAAATCAACTTGTCATATCTCGAATTCGAGATTATCTCTATCAGCACGAGAATCAGGCCCGTGGACTCTGTTTACGTTTTGAATTGTGACCTGTCTGAGTTTAATACAGTCGCACTATACAGACCAAATGTTGAAATCTTTCTTAAATAATATAAATGTTACCAATGCGACTTGAATAATTTTTACTATGTACATCTCGGTTAGGTTAAGAGTTAGAGACCTATTTTTTTTGCTTTTATAGACTTCCTATATAGTCCTTATATCAAAAACCTAAGGTTCATTGTTGGCGGAAAGAAATCAGGTTTTTTTCTGAATTACTACTACAGTTTGGCTGATGCAGCCATTACTGCTCCACTGGGCTTTTGGGGCGAGACTCTGTAGGAGTCTCAGCCCAAATAGCACCCAACGCTCAAGGGCCCCCCTGCGAGGGGAGCCTCGGCTTCGGTTTTCGCTCTTTGGGTCGTCCCTTCGACCAGCATGAGCCTTGAACCGGAAGGTAAGTCAGAGCTAGGAGGGGAGTTCCCCGTTACGCGGTTGCGATTGCGAATGAGTGGGGGCGAGAAGCGCCCCGGCACCCTTTGATACCTCGTATGTGAGGTGAGCGTGCGGGCTGAAGGTCTGTGCGTTCCCCGATGAACCCCGGGGACGTTGGCGTCGTGTGAGGGGAGAAATCAGGTGTACAAAAGACAGAAAGGGAAGTTATATAGATTAGTCAAGAAAAAGAAAATAGCTGCCCAAGCCCATTCATACCTTTGTCTCTTTCTCTCTTACGTACTCTTACTCTCTCTTACACACACACGTACTAAGAAACGTGAAAAAACTAAGGTCTTACAATTTCTATTCCTATTTCCCATTCTGTTTGTCGTTCCGACGTTGTTACGTGACGGCTAAATCACTAAACTGATTTTGATGAAACTTACAATAAAGATAGATTACCATCCTTGAATAAACAAAAGGTATATTAGTAAAGCCGATACGCGAACAAATTACGTGCAAAAGCTACTATTTTCATTTAAAAATAATGCCTGCAAAAAAATTATAGCAACTTATTTAGCCCGTTATACTGTGTAATGGTACGGGTTAGAGAACTATTTTTTTCTTATATAGTCCTTTATTAACAAGGTTTTATTTCTAGCAAAAAGAAAAAAAAATTACACCACCACTCCATACATTTTGGGCAATAAAGTAACACAACGCTTTTTTATGACGCTGGGAAATCCTTATGGAAACCTCCTTGTCGCGGGGTTGGCGTGAACGTTATGCCGAGCTTTTATCGGCTAAAACCTAGCAGTGTCTACTAGTCACCACGTGCAGGGGCCACGTAAGTACACACACACTTTCGCATTCTTCCGCAATCCCTGCGGACAAAAGCACAACAAAAGAATTAAGGCAGTGTTTTACCTCCACCGCACCTGTCCCCAGATTTGGGGGAATAGAGGAGATTGTAACTCCACTCCCCCTATTCTTGGAGAGACGTACTGGAAACACGTCAGGTGACGTCGGGTGACATGAATATCTGCAATAAATACCAATATATCAATTAGGTATCTGAAACTGATGGCCTATACATAGACTTACCTAAAACAATCAACGTATTTGGGTACGATTGAATATTTATTCTTTTCCTCTTTTCATAGGTATATATGTTGTGGACCAAGTGATTAATAGGACATTATTCATAATGCCCGGGCTGTTTGTTAAATGTCAAATATAACGGGGCAATATGATAAAAACTAATGAAAAAATTACATTTACCTGGCATTATGAATAATGCTCATGACCTATTGGGCAGAATAATAAGAATATGTGTAGTAGTGTTGGGCAGAATAATAAATGCCGACCAAAATCAGACCATGTTATTCATACCTTTGTATTAATCCTTATCCTAATGAATCATTTCGTATTCAAGGTTGTCTCAATACCTGTAGATTACTTTTTGAATCATTCAAATCGGACATTTCATTGAAAAAATATTAATAGAAATATAAAATAGTATATTTTACTAACAGAAAACCGAGCCGCGCAGCAGTGATTGGCTCATACGCATGGTCGGCCACTTGCTCCCTCCCTCCCTCCCTACGCAGCGGACGCAGCCGACAATGAATATTTTGACTTTTTTCAAAGACAAACTTTGAGAATAAAAAGAGGTTTATGGTTATAAATTAATTACCATACAATTGCCATACAAATTTTGTTGTCACTGCGATATTCGATAAAATCACGCATACGGTATACGAGAAAAATTGCGCCGTGTGAACGTAGCCTTACTCTACGTTTATCCCAAAAAATAAAAGTCCACCTGTGTGAAGCCGGGACGGGCAGCTAGTATTGTTATAAAAACAGTATAAGAACGAGCAGGACTTAAATATTAAATCCATACTAATATTATAAATAAAAATGTAACTCTGTCTGTCTGTCTGTTACCACTTCACGCTTAAACCGCAGAATAGCGATTAAGAAGAAATTTGGCATGGAGATAGTTTGAGTCCCGAGAAAGTACATAGGCTACTTGAAAACGTCAAGCGTGAGTCGGTTTTTTTCTATAATTGAGAAGTTGCCGTTGAAATCTTACACCGATAACCGTATTTAGGGTGTGTAAAACCGCGGGCAAAAGCTATTTAAAAATATAAAACGATGCAACGCTAATTGATAAAGGTTTGAGCCTTTTAGGCTAACAGTATAACAGTAGCAAATACATGTTTTCCATTGCTACGAGCTCGAGCAAAATCTGGAACGCAAACTCTTAGGGCATTTGCCGACGACGTGTTTTAATGCGCTGACGACCCGCGTTTTTGATGCACGCGTCCTCAGCGCGACACACATACGCAAGGATCGTATGCAAACGTCACGACTTGCCGACTGCCTTGCGTCGGCTGAGCGTCCTAACCAACGCGTTTAAATAATATTTTAGCCACAGGATATTCAGCGTTAGATGCATCTGGCATATTATACTGTTCCGGAGTTCCCTATGAACCATAATATTTTTCTCCTGTTCTCCTCATTAAGGATATTGGATTTCAATCTTAATTCGTTTCCTCATCAGTTCTTCACACTGTATATTCCCATTTTAGCGGGCCCTGATTGGTTAGAACGTGTCACATGTTTGTTCCTGCTCCCCGCGCCCTGTCAAACGTACCTAAATTATCAAATTGCACAACAGTCACGTAGCATTATTCATAATGACCAGACAATGTGGTAAATAATGAAGGTTTAATGATTGTTAATTACATGGCCCGATTTGACATGTCATTATTCATAGTGCTCGGGCATTATTAATAATGCCCTCATTAATCACTTGGTCCATAACCATATACGTCTATAGGCTACAGTGACTGCTTAACATCAGGTAGGTAGTATGCTTGTTTGCCACTTTAGTGGTATAAAAATAATATTTTCACAAAGAGTCATTATTTTACATGCATCCCCATCGCTACAATTTTTGTTAAATTTACTGCTCAGTTAGGTACTAGGCACGTACGTGCAAAATGTAAAAATCTAGGTATATCAAAAATGTTAAACAACTAAACATATCAAAAATTAGCTCGATTTATTAAATGATTTTTATTTAATAAAATCTAAGAGTCTAATCCTTGTAGTTGTATTATAATTGTAGTAGAGATGTTTATTGTTCTTATAGGTAATGTTAATTACTTAGAGCTACCATAATTAAAATCCGTTTTTAACTAAAAAAATAAAAGAATTATTGAAGCGCTTTAAAATATTAACATAAAACTTACCTATATTTGTCATGTAAATGGTATGCCACTTAGAGTGCCACTTACATACGACTGTAGCACCTTGATACACAAATACCATTAATTGTTGACATAAATCCGCCATTTTATTTTCAATGTCGCTAGTTGTAATTAATGTCGAAAATGTACTATGTAAATATAGTTGAAATTCATCAATCGAAGGAAAAAACTCCTTACAGCAGAAGTTTCGCAGCAGCTATAAAGCCGATTTATTGTATAAAAGCCAATTACTAAATAGGAGTAATACTTTTATAAGAGTATTTAGCATACGGTATGCTTTTTTATAAAACGACCACATGAGTAACATTCTTATAATTTGTGCCTAAACGTAAAATATTTTTAACTTTGAAAGCGTTTATATAACAAGTTTTTGCTAGGTGGGGCCGCCTCTCCAACCCCTTGAAACTTGCCTGTAGTGCTACGGAGTCAGACCCCTCCAAACCTCAACCGTCCGAAGCCCCCGTGGAGCGGCAGAAAAAGATTCCCCTACACCCGAGAACCCTCTCCCACCGATAGTTTTCATAGAGGTTTACTCCTGGTTGCCCGGGCACTCAAGGCAACGCCATCGCACCCACCTGACTCGGTCTAACTTAACCTACGACCGACCAAGTCGTTGATTACCGTACGGGGCTACGATTTTCGACGGAAACAAGAGGAGTAGGAATACTACTACATGGTGATGATAATTATTTTCTATATCGCCCTAAAATGACTCCACTACAACAGCTTGCTTGCTTGAGATCCCAATATTTTAAATTTAAATATCGTGAACAGTCGCCAGTATGATGCTACTCTCTCGCAGCCTAGTTGAGGGTGTGGGTTCGATTCTCATACTGGACAAACATTTATGTGATAAACATTTGTTATTGTCTTGAGTCTGAATGGATTTATGTATGATATGTATGTATTCAGGAAAAAAAAAAGTAATATATTTGTATCCGTTGTCTGACTTCCGAACCACAAGCTTAGCTTCCTTTGCGGCCAGAGGGCGCTGTGTGTAATGTCGAAAAATTTATTATGTCACTTCAGAGCAGGTTTTAAGATATGTTTTACAGCTGTAGACCACCAGGGGATGCTGAAGCAGCCAGGATGGTTGGCGCTTCAGGGCTTCTCAGACACAATCCAATCGATTTTGATGCGGTTTTTGCATAAGTGTGCCATTATTCAGAGTGGGTCTAAACTTATGTTACAGTATTAGACCATCACCGAACCCCCGGCCGCTATACGCCCCACTGCAGAGGCACTGACCTTACCTTGAAGAAGGCGGGTTAGGCCTCCCCGCTGGTATAGTGTGGGTAGTCGGACGTTGTCGAGCTAGTGGCCACTCGACTGTAAAATTTTAAGCCGACCACAAGACTCAAAAATAAAATGAAAATTAATCATCTTTTTCAGCTGTAACTTAGTGGGACGGAACACCTTAAGTTTGTAAACTTGTGTTTCGCTTCGCTCTTTCTTTTATAAATTTTAGTTACAACTTTACTTTTTATTAATATAATTTATTTGATTATTGTAATAAATAAGTTATCATTATCATTATTACAATACTTAGTGGTTTTCAGTACTATTAAAGCAACTTAAGATAATTGTACATATTCAGATGTTAAAATGTCAATAATATGTGATTGTTATCTATCCATATGAAGCTTGACTTCGGTTAACAACTACTATGATATTATAACCAACAGCCAACAGCCAGGACCGACGGTTTTACGAATCAAGTAGGTGCTTAGAAAAATGTGCCACTAGGCGGTCACCCATCTAAGTAGTATCGGTTCTGTGAATATCGGTTCCGATAGGCGAAGGCGACTAGACCAAAAGCTCCTCGGCTCATCAGGAGGCGCTACAGCTAAATTAAACTTATATCCAAATCAACCCAGTCATCTCAGCGTGAAGAAGTAACAAACATACATAGATATATATCTACATCATCTACATCCAAATAAGATTTTGACATTTATAATATTACCTAGTTAGATATATCGTTAGTAACGTAGTAACGTACATACCTTCTTACAAATCCTATAATCGGTCGAAGGCGGCCATCGCACTCTCTGTTCCAAATTTCATATAAAATATAGCATTTTAAGATTTTTTTATTTTAACTTTCGTTCTTATTTTCCTCTAGTCAGGAAATGTACACTTTTTTACACCTTAGTTGGTGTCTATGTAACTATGTTACAGTTTATAACACACTTTGCTTGCATGACACCAATTTTTGAAGATTTTTGGAAATTAGTAATTATTTTTACCTTTTTAGCGCATCTTTTTGAAGCCGGTTGTTCTTTTTGTAAATTATTTGTTGTTTTTCTATAGATATAAACAATAATCATTTTGAGTTTGAAGCTTATAAACGATAACCAAAAAAACATGTTTCTTGCATTGGGACTCCACTTAATTTTTTGTTTTTTCATTATTTATTAGTGAATCCTTTATAATAACACCATTCTGTGAAAATTTAAAGCTTTTATCTACTTCGGTTCTAAAAGATAAATCTTTTCAAAGGTCGGACGGACAGACAAACAGAAGTTTTAATTTTTCTACCCAAATAAATACCTAAATTATGTTTTTACAAAACAACTTAGCTGTAGAGTAGACTGAGTGCTCTGTTACTGTCTCTCTCTAACCTATAAGTGAATCATAAATAAGTACCGCGGCTTTACCGATAAGTTTTTAAAGTTGCTACAAAGAAATACGAGATTAGAAAGAAAAAGCAATCATATTGATGAGTATACGGTATAATACTTGTGACAGGTTTACTGAGCCTAGTATGGTGTCACGGTGGTGTCACGGTGGTGTCACGGTGGTGTCACGGTGGTGTCACGGTGGTGTCACGGTGGTGTCACGGTGGTGTCACCACTGCGCCATGGAGGTCCCCGGGTGTCGTCTTGCGTCACCTCGGCCTTGTTAGGTTCGTGCCAAAACTCTTAAGCGCCCATTGCATCGCCTGACCATAGCCTATTTTTATACTATTACGAGGTGGCCATGTGTACTTGGATGTACGACTATTTGTCATACTTAGAAGTTTATTAAATACAATATACTTTTTGTATATGTTTCTTGTACTCAACAGTGAATTGTTCGTAGGCAAAACCCAGAAAATGCGCAGTTAAAAATACTTTAATTAAAACATCCATTGCGCGTGTAAGAAACATTAATATCATTTGTATGAAAGCGCTGATGCGAATGGATAAAGCACAATAAGTGTGCTTGGATCCAAGTATTTTTTTACCCATTTGGGACAGGCATGCTGCTATATAAGGTAACTGACACAAATGATAGGCCTTCTATCTTAATTTTGCTGTCACTTCATTAATATATTTATAAGAAAAACAAACTTATCTTTTAAATTCCTTTTACTTGTGTAATCAACAAAAAAAAAATAACATAATTCTTTCGTAACAAATAGCATACTTTTTTAAACGAAAATAACGTAAACGTCCTTTAGGCCTAATTGGGAACCCTGTGCCCCAATAAAGCCTCATGTAAATAAGAAAGTTAATTAAATATTTTACTTCTTAGATTATAACTTTTAATCGCAAATTTAAATGAAGAGATGCTAAATGGAAATTAAAAAATAAACAAAAGTCCTGAAACCCTACATGCAACAAATTAAAATACTAACCGTTTTTTATAAAAGCTCCAAGTTACAAACGTTTTGGCGGCAATTTTAATTCACGAGGCAATACATTTCAAAATACCCTATTTGGGTCAGTTACCTTATACATAAATTAAAACAATTGTGAGAACAGACTATACCTGTACTGTATATGTAATATAACGAAACATGCACCATAATATAATTAGGCGGGAAATATTCAACACTAAATAGTAAAATTGACAGATACTAAATAGCTTCACAATATCACGAACTTGTTTCTATTAATACACCGTTAGCGAACATATTATAATAAGAATTGTTAAAAAAAACTTATTTAGGAATGACTCAGAATTCAAAGATGTGCAAAAAAATCCAATTTAATTTCACAGACCACAATGACAAAAGTTTTTTATATGTTTTCTTTATTCAGAGGTCTTTAACCGTCCTGAGATCAAAATCGCTTATGTCCGGTCGCTGGTGTAAACTAGGTATTTTTGCCTTGGGCGACAAGGGAACAATTACACCGTTACCTAATATGACATCATTATAAAATATTACTTATAACTTTTACTGTTTCAATTTCTTATATAAGTAGACCATAGAAGTAGATCAAAAGTGAAACGTGTCGGCCATAGAGCCGAAAATTATTTTTAAAGAAATAGTTTAGCTCAACGATTTTTGTTTGACAATTAAAAAATCGGGAAACTGCGTCAAAATTGATTTAGGAATAAAGTTTTTTTATCAAGATATCAGTAAGTTCAACTTAACAAAACTGGATGGCATTGTCGCTTGAAAGATGTAACGCGTAAAAGGAAAAAGGTGGACCAGCGAGTTTAATGCAAGTATTGGGAAGTAGGAGTAATATCTAGCTTGGCTACGATGACCGCTTACCATCAGGCGAACCGTAAGCTTGTTTGCCACCTTAGTGGTAAATTTGGAAGTGTGATTATCTGTTTGTCTAATTGTTAATTACCATTTGATCTAATGACAACGACATTGGGGCATGGAACATAGACATACTCGTATGTTGAGCTTAATCTCTTATAAGTTTCGTTAGTTTCTTAAGGATACCGATAAATTTATTTTTGCCTTAGGTATATTTTGTATTTAATATCATTTGTAGGGATGTTCGGATGTAGGGCCTTTTTCGTATTCGGCAACTACTCGCCGTCTGCTCGGCAAAGAGCGCCGACTGGGACTGCGACTGGCAGGAATCGTTACTGAAGTATCAGTGTTGGACGTTGGCATTCAATAAGGATAATCATACTAGCTGTTTTTTCAACTTAAGCTTGACTTTAGGATAATCATTGTCCAATTACTCAAAAAAAAACCATACACGAGACTCTCTCTTTGACATGATGAAATTTTAATTAAGCTCTTTCACTTTAATGAACAATAGCACCATTTTCTTTATTTTTTTACACAATAAGACCGCTCTGACCTATTCAAAAGCAAAAATCAAGAAACAATACGAATACGAAGTAAACAAAATGTTTTCCAACACGAAACGTTACAGAAATTACCGAATGCCAGCCAACCAATCGACCGACTAGTCGGCCTCTTTACATCCCACTAATTGGCTAGTCAGCTAAGTCTTGTAAGTACATCTTTAATCATTCCATAGTATATTTTGAGCGGACTTTGGCACAGAGATGTCTTATGTAAGTAAAATAATTATTTTTACCGATTTTATCCGAATTACGATTTCCGTAGGAAATTAAAATATCTTAGTGTATTTTAAATGACAGACTATTTTATATTCCGTAAAAATCACCTTAACAAAAGATAATTAAACATCCATAAACGTTATTCTTATCGCTTTTTGAAATTTAGTAAAAGTCGACTATTTTTTAAAAACAGGTTATAAATGTATATTTTACCAGCTATTTGCTGAGTGTCATCCTCGTGATATAAAACCTTGTAGAAATTATAAGTTACCTGTCGCGACAATCCATAAGATCCTAACGGCCCGTGCGAACTGTGGCAACTCTAAGAACAGCAACACTGGAAGCACATGAATAACTGGAAGTACTTGACTAGCAACACCGAGAGCACGCTTATAAAGACTGGCGGAACCGAGAGCACATTTTCTCGGTAGCAGCTAAACGGTTCGGTCAACCAGCGGATCGTGTACTCCCGCTTTGATGACGGTTTGGAACTTCAATTAGCAGAGCGAAGCGCACAGAGTACATAACATGTCAGTAATCAGTATATAGTATAGTCTCAATTAACCAGTAAGTGTAATATATAGGCATTCACGTGTGTGTCGGGATACTAAGATAATTTTATTGGTTAGGTTTGGATATGCCGCGGTCGCAAGGCCGTAAGGGTCCAGCCGCGACCGCGGCCTTAGCAAAACTAAAACATATTAGCGCCGATCACGATAGACCACGATCGCGGGAACCGTGAGATTGTAGTTTGGGTCATGGTCAGGTAGGAGACCACGATCGCGGAGTCTACAGAGTTAGCACGGGTCGTGGTCTGGGCCAATCGTGGTCTAGAGGGATGGCACCTACTAAGCTGAGGGCTGGTTTCCAGGGCGTGCGCGACTTGGGGGCTTGCTGCCCTTGCAGCTGATGAAAAAAGGACGTCCTTACATCACGTATATATCTTGGGTGTTATAGAGGCTCACCTAAGATCTATACAACCCACACCTTTACATAACCGAATTATGCATATGAAAGAAATTAATCATTTTGTTAGGCGCGGTGACTTGATCCCAATTACACTACATTCACGACTCCCGACCCGAGCCCTCTCGTTTAGATTACGGTAGTATAGTCATGTGTTAAATTATTGGATTAATAACTTACGGGCGATTGCCATTTGATGTAGGTATGTTTAGAAGATCACCCACATGTGTGCCTATGGGCAGGCCGTTCTGCCCTGCTGTATTATATTTATAGATGGATGTGTGACCGGGGGTGCGAACTGCTGCAGCCGCGTCAGGGGAGCCACAGAAAGAGTAAAATAAGCCTCGAAGCAGATGAAATAAGGTGAGCATGCACATATCATACGTACGGTGGCACGCGGTATACCCTGGGCACCGCTGCTCAGGATAAGTTCCGCCCGTCACGACATTACCGGTAAACAAAAGTGTGAAATCAGTTCTTAAGTTTTAAAACAACAAACAAACATTGAAACCCTTTTTTTAAATACTTTACGATTTGCTACACACCATACAATCCAAGACATTATAGCTATGAAAAAAAAAACTTATTTTTATATGCATGTTGTTAATTTTGTTGACAAAGTTTGCTTCGGTGTAAATGCGCCTAAAAAGCTCATTTTGCTACAAAACAAGCACGCAAAGCAGAGATCATCGTTCTCAGCGGGGTCTCCTAACAGTACTTTAATGATGACAGCCTTCCCGGCGTTATGCAACAACTAGTCCCGTCGCGAGAACCAGCTCTGCAACACGCGGGAACCGTTCCCGGATTAAATAACACCGATATAATTAGTGCTGATTTACGTGCTCTTTCGTAAAACAAACATAAACATTTTTTTAAAGAGGCTAGAGCATTAATCTATACAACTTTAGTGAAAAGATGAATATTTTTATTTCTTGGTTTTAAAGTGCAAAAATGGAAGTGATCAGGTCAGTTGGCGTATTGACATCAGTCTCATTCAACTAATTTAACAAAATTTTTTAATATAAAATAAATCAATGGCTTGCATAGCAAAGTATTAATACGGCAAAAACAAAAACAAAAATGTTTATTTATTTATGTTTTGGGTTCGGAAAAAATTAACAGAGATGAATAAGAAGATTCCAGCTTAGAATGTCTTAAAAAGTCTCATCTGTAGCCTACCAGCAGAGCGATGCCATTTGTTTTATTCTTGAAGTTTGAAATGAAACCTCATATAAACCATTCACAGACTTATGTTCGACAAATATCTTTTAGACAATATTGTTTTTATTTAATGATGCAAAATTACACATTGCTACTAAGATGGGGTTTCGAATTTTATAAATGTAGGTACTACCTAGTCCTAGCGATCTTGTTCCATTCCATTCAGACCCAAAGGATGCCAATGGAACCCTATTTCTAAGCCTGTCCGTCAGTCTGACTGTCTTACTGGCAGTTAAAAACATCTCTATGATGGCAAAAAACATAAAATACTTGACTAACAGTCAAAAATCTCTATGTAAGTATTACTGTAATTGTCGTACGCCTTTTGATTGTTCTGGCTAGACAGGTTATGATCTTCACCTCGATTTTAATGTCCCCTTCAGAAGTTCAAGAAAAAAAAGAAAACTTAAAGACCATTTCAATATTTAATAGTGATATCGGTAAATAATATTGCAATTGAAAAATAATTTGAAAAACTTCGTCAAAAAATTGTACCGATTGACCAGACGATTTCATATTTTGATTTCAGTTGACATTAAATAAAAAATAACGACATTGGCAAACAAAGCATAAAAAGTACTATTTGATTTGAAACCTACCTTTGCACATCATCTGAGCAAAAACTACTGCAATTATTTGTGAACTCAAACAAAACTGTAATAGCTCAATTGAAGAATAGGTAGCTGGTATCTACCTAATTACGAAAATCAATTTCAGATTTTCACACTATTATTACAAAGTTATTTAGTGAAGTGATTAAAAATAGAGTTGAGTAAATCTGTAAACGGTATCCAAATACAAAAACCTAAAAAACTAACTACCGTTACAGTCAAGTGAATAAATAAGTTTGTACGACACAATGCTTAGTCTTCAAACATTAATTTACCTAGACCGTGAATTTGTCACCCGGTTTAATTTGTAACAAATTGAAATAATACAGATTAAATTAAACTAGAGTAAACCAACAACAATTATTAATGCTTAGTCAATATTACGTCAAGAGACCTGCAATAAGAATAGAAAGTAGACATAACAGCCTTATACTATATATAAATATATCTAAACTTATATCTATATAAGGCTGTTATGTCTACTTTCTAAGACAGTGGTTTTAATTTCATACATTTAGCAGAATCTATTCAGAGCGTTACTCTGCTAACTAGAGACGCAAAATAATATATTTATTATCCTCTTTGTACATAGCGAATTTTAAACATGTGCTTCTACAGAATATATAGCTGGTTATAAGCTATTTTTAGAACGTTATTGTATCTAGGATAAACCTCAGAGTTGTAGATAGCATGTTTTAGTCGGTTAGTTCGGACACGATAAATAACGTTCTTCAGAAATATATAACTTCTGTTTAAGTACATATTTTAAATTCGCTTTGTTCAAATGGGAAATCATAAATGACCACTGGCGGCGCTTGTAGACCGCAAGAAACCTCTATAAAACGTATTTCAAACATGTGATTAAAGAAATATGAAACTAGTTATAACATATTTAAGAACGTTTTGTATTCTTAATATAATATGTATTTATGCTACCTTACATATTCATTCTGAAACATCACAAATTTAATTAGTTTTATTTTTCATTCAATGAGATTTTTAAAATACGTTTTCTACGAGCAGAAAATAAAAAATGTATGGCCTTAAATTAAACAGAAGGCAAAATAAATCAACATTTTCAATAATAATTTCTTATTTATTCCATATTTTGCATAAAAATAGGAGAACAAAAATTATAATCATTCGTATCGTATCGTTTCAGCCGAAAGACGTCCACTGCTGAACGTAGGCCTCCCCCATATGTCTCCACAACGGCCGGTTCTGAGCCGCCCGCGCCCATCCGCTTCCTGCGGCTCTGGCCAGATCATCTGTCCACCTGGTAGGAGGCCGACCCACGCTGCGTCTTCTGATCCGTGGTCGCCACTCGAGAACCTTTCTTCCCCATCGGTTATCGGTTCGACGATACAGCTTCGTTCAGCTTGCTAACTGTTTGAGCTACGTCGGTAACCTTAGTTCTTCGGCGAATTTCCTCGTTTCGAATTCTATCGCGCAACCAAGCATAGCTCTTTCTATAGGTCGCTGAGCGACTCTGAGCTTATTTAAGAGGCCAACAGTAAGCCACCACGTTTCTGTACCATACGTCATCACTGGCAACACACATTGATTATAAACTTTCGTCTTTAGGCACTGAGATATTTTGGACGAAAAGATGTTGCGTAGTTTCCCGAACGCTGCCCAGCCGAGCTGGATTCTTCGGTTAACCTCTTTCTCAAAGTTGGACCTTATTACTTATACCTTACTTATACCTTATTGGACTACTTGCCCTAGGTATGTGTATTCGTCAACAACTTCGAGAGTTCCCAACAACAACCGGTATCGGCGCGACATGGACATTGAACAACACCTTCGTTTTATCCATGTTTATTTTAAGGACAACCTGTTGGGAAACTCTGTTGAGGTCTCCGAGCATCGTGCCTAGGTGTTCTAGCAATTCTGCCACGACCACTTTGTCGGCTAATCGAAGGAAAGTGATGTACTCGCCATTTATGTTGACGCCATACCCTCTCCACTCCCACTCCAGAAGCTTAAACACATCCTCCAACGCAGTTGTGAACAGTTTCGGAGAAATAACGTCTCCCTATCTCACACCTTTCTGCAGATGGATTAGTTTCGTGTTCTGGTCTTGTGCTCGGACAGACATCGTGGCTCTGTTATGCAAACACATCAGCACTTCGATGTACCGATAGTCAATGTGGCACCGCTGGAGAGACTGTAACACCACCAAGGTCTCGATAGAATCGAAGACTTTTTCATAGTCCACGAACGCTACGCAAAGAGGCCGATTATACTCCTCTGTCTTCCGTATAATCTGGCGCAACGTATGTTTGTGGTCCATGATACTAAAGCCCTTTCGGAAACCGGCTTGTTCGGGAGGCTGGAATTCATAAAACTTGTGTTCGAGACGATTCGTAATGACCCTGGAAAACAGCTTATAGACATGGCTCAGAAGCGAAATGGGTCTATAGTTGTTCAAAGAGGTGAGGTCTCCTTTTTTGAACAAAAGTATGACCGCGCTTCTGCTCCAAGCTTCTGGCGTAGTGCCGTCGAGGATAACAGAATTAAAGAGCCTCTGAAGGACTTTAAGTATTGGTGTTCCACCCGCTTTCAGAAGCTCTGACGTAATTCCGTCATCGCCTGTCGCCTTATTGTTCTTAAGCTATTTTAAGGCCATTCTTATCTCATATAAGCTGACGTCCGGGATAGTGTTGAGATAAAAATGAAAAAAACC
Source organism: Apoda limacodes (assembly GCA_946406115.1). NCBI lineage: Eukaryota > Metazoa > Arthropoda > Insecta > Lepidoptera > Limacodidae > Apoda > Apoda limacodes. The sequence continues at coordinate 28,939,547 of OX291550.1, forward strand.
CAGAGCGGGTTCTTTAGCCATGATGTTGACAGGATCACGAGTTGAGGTGTACAACTGTCTATAGATGTTCTCGATCTCTCTCAATATTTCAGATTTGGACGAAACGATTTTTCCAGTTTCGGTCTTCAACTTTCGTTACCCAATAGACAGGTCTTTAGAAAACACTTTTGAGCCTTAATTTCGCTCTTTAGCCTCTTCTACGCGAGATGTGTTAAAATGACGTATATCACGTCATATGGCTTTCGAGATTTGTCTACTGAGCCGCTTGTATTCGAACCTATCAGATGACGACTGCAAATTCATTTCGCGCCGAACCTTCATGAGATTGAGAGTCTGATCTGAGATTTATGTGTTATAAAATTATAACCTACAGTGCAAAAACTAATTGTTGAATTAACCTATTTAAAGGTTTTAGGTCCTACCAAGTGACTTTGATTCTGGATACTAATAGGTTCACACCACTTGTTACCGCCTAGCGCCGCCCACTCCAATGCGTTATTCGAACGTAAATATTGTTATTTATTTAGAAATTATTATTATTAAGAAATTTATTTATTCATATATTCACATGGTTCAAAAACTTACATTAACTTCCTGTTTTGCACAACTCACAACTTCATCTAAATTATTTTCAATAGAATCTGTACGTAATTTTTACTTATTAAAGTACGATCTATCCAATGACACCCCGCACTATGGGATAGGCAAAAAAAAATCATCCCTACTTTACCCAAAAAAGAATACTTGAAAGGTTTGGTTCTACCTTTTCTACACTTTGTCGGCGTGATTTATATATACCTGTATACCCATCTCAAATTACACTTTTCTAGCTAAAAGTCTCTGAGCTAAGCTAAGAATAGATAAACGGACATGGCAAAACTATAAGGGTTCCTTGTTGGCTTCGGAACCCCAACAATTTGATTATTTATAACTACTACCTAGAAAAATTACTATTATACCTACTCTAACTCTGAACGATTTCTCTTCTATTTTTGCAGATACAAATACATCTTTACTCTGATCACACTATTTTCTTATTGCGTCAACAACGAAAAGGCCAAAAAACTGAAAGAAAACAGTCACAATAATCATACGACAAACTGTCCTTACACCAAACTTTTTGAAGATATTTTTAAAATACACAACAAAAGTCCTCAAAGTGATGCAAATGACAGTGAGCGTGTTAAACTATTTTTAAACACTTTAGCAAATTCCAGTTCAAATAACAAAAATGTAAGTACAGCTGAAGACTTGGTAGACACCATAATCGCTTCTATTAATAGAATCAAAAAAAACATTACCTCCGATAAGATCAGTAATGAAACTAAATTAAACGAAGCAATCATTCTAAATATTCCAACAGAGAGTAGCAAATCTGCAATTAGAACAACTAAGAAAAATTATATCACAGAAGGTGTAAAAATAAAAAGCGGTGTGGAAGAGAAAGCAGACAAAAACAAGTTAAATTTCAAGACTACTAACAACACATCTGTAAAATGTGGCACTAGCGACATAGTCAACTCAACCAGTAAAGATATTGATGCTATAAGTACAACGGAAGAATCAACTTATGTGGAAATACTTACTATAGAACCTAATAACACTAAACCTGCCAACACCACATCACATAACATAATCGATATTTTAAAACGTCTGATGCCAATGTTTAACAGCACATTGACAAAAGAACTCCACAACATCACTATTATAGAGAGAACTCATAATAGAAATCATTCCATTTCGACAACCAAAAACATATCTACAATTGTTGTAACTTATTGTGATAACGAAAATCTTACAAAAGCTAATGTAACTCCAGCGATTTACCAAGAAGAATCTTTTATTCCAATGAATAATAGTCAAATCGATGATTACTTTGATTTTAATTCTGGTGCTGAGGATTTGACCGATGATAAAGAAGGTGGTAAGCAGTTAATAAATACCACATTTGAAGAAAGAAAAGATATTTTAGAAGCAGCAGAATATGGTATGCAGAAGATGCATGAACTATACAGCATAATAGAACCAAAATTATACTCCATGGGTAAGTGTCACAAATACTTGTAAGATTTACTTGTTATATCAGTTTTTCCTCGCCTGAATTTTACCATAACAAAGAATGTTTGTAAATGCCAAAGAATTTTATTGGTTGAATCAGTAGGAGACAGATCCAGGCAGACAGACATTTATATATTTAGATTTGATAAGTAGATCGATTACATATTTGTCATTGTTGCAAAGAATAGGTGTGTAAGATATCTTATTAAAATACAACAAAATTAAAACAAAATTTTACTTGATCTCTATTCATTATGATTTATTTTCAACACAACTTTGATACTGAACTGAACTTCGATATAAATCATAACTTTACAAATCTAAACCCTTAAACCCCCATTGGGGTTAATTTTAATATAAAATGTCGTCCCTATTTTGTGGAATATCATTAAAGGGCTAACATATACCTAAACTTTTTCGTGAGACAAATGTGTTAAAGCTGTTTTTCTTTTAGGTGTCAAAATCAGTAAATATCTATAAAAAATTTAAGTGGGCGTGTTTAATATATTTATCCATTTTTAGATTCATAATCAAATAAGGAACCCTTGCAGTTGTCTATGTCTGCCTATTTGTCTGTAGGTCGCAGTTATTTTACTCAAAAATTGTAAGGACTTCAGCGCTGAAATCTATATATGGATACATGGAATTATAAACTCGATAATCATACTAATACAATCATACCTTATTTGTAACGTGAGGCAAAGAAAAGATTAATTACCCCCATCGAGTGTCGTTGAAATGAGGAATCTAAAATATTGTAAGTTTTTAGGGTTCCGTATCCAAAGAGTGCCAACGGAGCCCTGTTAGTAGGACTACACTTTTTGTCTGTCGGTCCGTCTGTCCATCTGACCAATAAAGGTCTCTATCTTTTAGACTGAAATATGTAGAAGCCTAAAAATTTCAAAGAATATGTGTAACTTATGTAAGGGGATTAAACACCGTAATACATACAAACTTCAAACTAGTGTAGTATCAGTGAAAAATAGTTTAAACTCTAAAATATAACAACAAATTACCAATTCAAAATAACCATCTTAAATTACTGTTACATCGCCATCTAGGTATAATTAAGAGAAATAGCAACGCATTTGTTTATCGGAAACGATATTCAAAGTTAAGCAACTTCTACCTTGGTCAGTAATTGGATGGGTGACCGAACCGGCCAATTTCTACTCGCACTTGGCTGGTATTTATTTTATGAATAATCAAAACTTCCATTTAGTATTCCATTTATAACCTTAGTATTTGTATTTGTTTTGTATATACGTAGGTTTATGGCTGGAGGACTTCAGCCCTGCCCGCTACGTGGCTGCCTTTAATGCACCTTCCGAGGAAGCAGCTAGGTTCACCAGATACGGATACGCAGCACTCCAGGCGGCGACCAGGCTTAAAGAACTAACCAGGTTAGTGTGTAACTAATCGCAACTCCTGAAAAAAAACTGGTTGCCTGTAAAGTCGGTATACGGGCGAAAGTTTTACGTGACAATGATTTTATGTCTGTCTCTCTCGCTCTTAGGCGGGCGCGTGCCTCTCACTCGCTCTCATTGTGAGCGCATAACGTGAGCGGAGCGTAACGCAGTTTCTTGAAGTGTCACCCGGCAAACCAATTTATAAGACGTTGTCACGTCAAAAGTTAGGTCAAAGTTAAAATTAATCCAGTAAGGAAATAGGTGCAAACGATTGCACATCTCTCTAAGATAGAAAAATAAAATAATTAAGCTTTGGTTATTATAAGAGTGGTCTGCAATAAGAGGTTGAAATTTAAAGTGGGGTTACTACGGCAAGTGACGTGTGTGAAAAAGTCCACTAAAAAGTAAAGAAATATCCTTTACTGCAGATAACACCATACAAAAATTGATCTAAGTGTTCTCGTCTCATCGACAGCAAAAAAATTGCAGCAAAGAAAGGAAAAACTTGTTATATGGCATACGGAAGAAGAATTTACTCTAGGTATAAACAAGTAGGAGATGCAGTTTAAACATCTAAAGAGATACCTTACAATCTACTTTGTGACAACTTTAAACAGTTGTCGCTGTTACGAAATATCTGTACCCACACTTGCAATGCAGTTGCAATGTAAAACGTGACCATGCCAGCATCATTTTATGGCGTGCCACTTTTAGTACGCTAATTTTCTTCACCATAAGTTTGCCATCCCTGTCATAGACTTCAATATCAAACGGCTTTCTACTCGATAAGATCCGTGTTGCTATAGATTATGGCACTCTCAACTTGTACTTGTAAATAATAGTAATTGTGTAGCCATAGACGTAAATTGCAGCATTGTCGTAGAAATAAGATGAGGTTTATAAACGTTTTTCCTTCGAACATTTTAATGCAGTGTTAGTGCACAAAACAAAAGGTTACCTGCGTAAGGTGAAGTCGTCCTCAACACTAATTAGCAATCAATCGATTAAAAATACAATATCTTCTATTAGTTACAACTAACTGTGCCCGCGGCTCTGCCCACGTTGATGTTGTTCCTACATTTAACCTTTGTGTTAGTCCAGGATATACTATAGCAAGCCATCTCCATTCCTTTTATCTAAATCCGCCATCCAAAGTTGGTGCAGTGTAATTGAGTAATAAACCTAAAAACTTTCGTATTTATAACAGATTTCAGTGTGACTACAAAATATATTCTTAAGTTTTATGACAATATCTTGATATTTTTTAAAAAATCCGTGTTTCATATTGTATGATATTATGTAAATAGTATTTTTAACACAATTACTCAAAAAGTTTCTTTACATATAACGTAAATGTTTTGCGTGTGGAAAAGTAATGATTACGTACTAGTGCTTTTTACTTTATCAAATAAAAAAAAACTATAAATTCAATATTTTAAATAGTTGCTCGAAATGTAATAATGTAATTATTGTATAATGTAATTGCGTAGATGTTTTGTTTGCGGGAAATTGACGATTACGTACAAGGGCTTTATAGTTTATCTTATAAAAAAATGCCAAAATTTATTTATTCTATTTTTTCGCAACTTGTTCAATACACGTCATCACCGTTCCATGCCCAACCATCGATTGAAAAAACATATAGATAATATCAGCACGTGAAAAAACATATCGATAATACCAGCACGTGAAAAAACATATCGATAATACCAGCACGTAAAAAAGACCAAGAAACTGTAGAGGAAAAAAATTTGAAGGATTTTAGAGTGCTTGTATCAATTATAAATTTCAACCAAGATTCCCTAAGAATAGAAGATCTTTCAAGATTTTAAATTTTTAATTAAGACAAACCAAATTAAACAGTTAATTTGACTTTTACCTATGTGGTAGGTATATAAAATTTAAAAACAAACAGTTAAGTGCACTGGCTTTACGGACTTTTATTATAACATAAATTGACATTATCGATAAACTCATAATTACTTTTATTACCTATTGACACATTTTTCTTTAGGTTCCGTACCTAAAGGGTACAAAACGGGACCCTATTACTAAGACTTCGCTGTCCGTCCGTCTGTCACCAGGCTATATCTCATGAACCGCAATGGTTAGACAGTTGAAATCTTCACAGATGATTTCAACTGTCAAACCATACTAAAAAATAGAATAAAATAAACATCTAAGGGGGCCCATACAACAAACGTGATTTTATTGCCGTTTTTATAGATAATGGTACGGAACCCTTTGAGCGCGAGTCCGACTCGCACTTGGCCGGGTTTTTTTAATAGTTTAAGCATTTTTAAAATAATGAATGCTGAAAAATTACGTATAAACATTATAGGAAAGGAATTATAAGGATGTGTCATACGGACGGACGGATGGACGGACATGATGAAACTATAAGGGTCCCGTTCTTAATGTACAGCTACGAAACCTTAGCAACCATGGGTGCTGGTAACCGCAACCAAGAGTGCCGGTAACCGCAACAATATATATTAAATCAACTTTAAACAGTGATAGCAAACAGTTTCTCAAAATGTATGCGGTCCAAAAAATAAACGAATTGCATATATTTACCACGGAACTGTCTCATCGGTCTGGTACCTATGCTCGTACTAGTCTAACCACCTTAAGGGGTTTTTAACCAGCATAAGGTTTTCCTGTAGGTACAAAATACCCTAAATAAGTTAATAATAAGTTAAAATATGTGTAGGTAGGTACTTTGACGCGTCCCTATTCCAAAATAACATACTTAACCTCTGAACTATTCGTAGGAACTGTGTCAAGAAAACTCATATCCGTGTGATAGGTTCTAGTACAGGTCCTAGTTAACGAGCCTGGCCAGGTATTAAACCAGTCAAATGACGATATCCTGTCCGATGTCGCAATTGTGGGAAAATCTGACCAGCAGCGTTCACGTAGGATGATATTGATAATTCTAATTGCGGACATTTTGTCTTGATATATATTGCATGGTTTAAACCAGTGTTTCTCAACCTCGTTTTATCACAGCCCCCTAATTTAAAAACGAATGGCAAATATTCTGTAAGATTAAATCAAAATGTTGTTATTAGTATAGGCTGTTAGAAAGTTTCTTCGTAAAATGTTATTATATTTTAGTATCTACAACCGTTCACAGTGTTGTTTACTACTGAGCAGATTTGACAAAAAACTACTCTTACTAATATTTTTTTCAACGACTGACTGGACAAAGTCGCTTGAGAATGCGATTCGCGGCGCCTCACAGCGTGCTTCATACAAACTAATTTCCCACTTATTTTTGAACACTAATCAAAACACTATGAAATTGTGAAGACGTGCTCTAGGATTAAATATCTAGGTCTGCAGTGTGCCAGTTTTCTATTAACATATAAAGTTTAAAAGCTATACAGGATTCTAGTTTTTCATACAAATGATCTCGAATAAGATGAAAAGTTAATAAAAACTTTAACTTTTAAAATTTTATTAAACCACAGAGGTAGATATTTGGCTTTAGATGATGCCTACAAAATTTCACAGTATTTGATCAGTAAATGTCCAAAACAAATAGGAAATTCGTTTGTATGAAACACGCTGCGAGGCGCCGCCAAACTCTTAAAAGACTGTTAAGTTTTTTTTATGTTCGGTTATCTTTGTGTTTCACGCGGAAAAAAGGTGGGTAGAATAGAATAGAATAGAATATACTTTTTTTGTACACCAAATAATTTAAAACTAAACATTCATACAATCTTATATATAATAGTACAACAACGGCCTTATCGCTATAAAGCGATCTCTTACAGGCAACCTTGTTACAAGTAATAGAAGCAAGATAAGTAGGTGTCACAGAAGGAGAAAAGTTACAAAGATAAAATAATACTAAATACTAATACAAATACTAAATAATACTAAATACTAATAAAATAAATAAATACATAAACATACATATAGTTACATAAATATTCTTATATATACGTGTATATAAATAAATTTATAAATATATATATACATACATACATACATTTCTATATTACATTATAAGGATATATTATATATAAGGATATTCAAATTGAACTAAAGTATTAATAGCAAGACAGAATTTATAAATTGGAGTTAAGATAGTGGATTTTAACCAGTTTTTTCAAAGTGTCAGCGGATTGTAAGCGCCTGATAGATAAAGGTAGAGAGTTCCATAACAGTAAACGATAGACTATAAAACTTGGTACTAGGGACTGGGCATTTTTAATATGAGGTTAGTAGATGAGATAAATTGAAGTTTCTATGGAATGTAAATTATTTTTCCTCAATTGAAAAGATGTCATAAAAACACATGTTATGTCATTAGCACAACTTCACCATTAATTAATAAGTTTTCCTTAAGAAACCAACACTTTTAACATCAAATAAATGTACCTCATATTACTACTATATTTTATGTGGAGCGCATACATAGCATGATTTTTTAGGTTTTGCAATTCCATTTGCGTTTGTGCTTCCTCTTACCTGTGTTCAGTCAGTGTCACACCATTGCCAAATTTGCTAAATTTGCGAGCCATTGCGCGTTAAAAAAACAGACCTAGTGGCATATCTGCCAATATTGCCAATGACTGAAACCCCAAGGAACAATTTTAGAAAAATGCCATCCCTCAGCATGTGTAGGGTAGGAGGGATGCTTTAAGACAGAAATGCTTTAATACAACCCTATGGCCCTGTCGCTTATGACGCATTTTTATTTCATATAAATATTTTCGGTTGAATAACAATGTTATTATTATTATGGGCAAATCGATCCGAGGTCCAATTACGGTTACGTATCGAGACGTGACCAACTTGGCTCTGAGACGTAATGGCAGGCGGAATTGTTTACTGCACACCTGGGTCAGTAAGCAACAGGGTTAAATGCGTATTGCAGTTTTTTTTTATTAATTAACAATACCATTAACAATTATAAAAAATACTTTTCAAGTTGACTTCCTACAGTAGTTTCAACGCCTTGTTCTCACACAGAATTTCTTTATTTTTCGTCAAAGTATGGAATTCGCATCGGCTTAGACTCAATGAAGGTAAAACTTTGTAATAGTACTTGTATGTCAATATCTGTCTATCGGTCCGCAAAAGACCGATTCTATATTGGTATAATCTCTATAGGATTATATAATCTGTGCTATAACTAGGTATTTACTCGACTCAATGCATTTAATTTCTTGTTACTAGATTCTTTCTTAGGATGTGGAATTCAATCAGCAAATAGCTTATTTTGGACTATAATACCTTTGTAAAAGGTATTCTGACATAAACTAAACAGTTGAATAATTTTTAAACTAGGTCCAATGGTGCCGTATAATAGCCCACACTAAGCCTATGCCAACTTAGATGTATAGATACATAATATAATAATAATAATTTATTTATTTCCCAAATTATATTCAAATTATGACAAATTATTTAGTTGTACGATACAAGCTAAACAATACATTACTCTATAGATAAGTAGTTAATCTATCTATCTATAGATATAAAATGCTTTATCCTGAATGACTGATGGATCAACGCACAGCCTAAACCGCTGATCGTAGAGACCTAAAACTTGGAGGGCGTGTTCTTTGTATGACGTAGGCATCCGATAAGAAAGGATTTTCCAAAAGGGTCAAGCGGAAAACCGATTGTAATGAAATTTTGTAAGTTGTTAAACACACGCCGGTAAATATTTCTGAGAATGAAAGAAATGG